>BSBN01000850.1:2005000-7005000 GCA_027924645.1 Cunninghamia lanceolata
CCAGTATTAGACATAGTTCCTCAAATTTTACAGACATTACAGGCCATGTTAGAGAGGTTATCACCAACTATTCCAAAGCCACGTGATGAGCCTCGCGTTGATCCGCGAGAGGAGCCACGTAAGGAGTCGCGTGCTAAGCCACGTGTTGAACCCCGCATCAATCCGTGAGAGGTGCCACGTATGGAGCCTTTCATAGAGATACCTGATACTAGAGTGGAGGAGGTAGGGTCAGCCTACCAAGCACGGAGTAGGAGTCATCTGAGGCTTTCGAGGTGAGATAAGACAATGAGAGTAGAGCAGATACATCATGGACCATATGAGTATGGGTTGGATGAGCCAGTTATAGGACTTACAGACAGAGGAGACCCCACCAGAGACCTGCTTAGGCTCAATCCACCTACCTTCGCAGGAGCTATAGAGGGAGCTATGACTGAGGCTTGGCTTATCAGTTTAGATAGGTGCTTCGCGTTGCGACCTTATGGGAGCAACATGAAAGCATGAGCAGAAGTACACCTTTTGAGAGATGCAGTAGCTACTTGGTGCCACACTGAGGAGTGTAAGCATCGGTTATCCTTAGATACCCTCACATGGGACATGTTCATGGAGTGCTTTAATGCGTGATACTTGTCAGATCACTATAGAGAACACCAAATAGATGAGTTCCATGATTTACAGCAGAGAGGACTCACGGTTGTTCAGTATGAGAGCCGGTTCATTGAGCTTTCTTGTTATGCAGAGGATCTCCACGATGAGAAACTCCTAGTGCACAAATTTATCAGAGGTTTGAATCATGGGATAGCAGGACCAGTACGTATGGTAGATCCCTTGTCTATGAGTGAGGCTATCGAAAAGGCTTTTATTACAGAGGAAATTTAGGGATGAGGACAGAATTTACGCCCGTAGTTTTAGGACCGTAATCAGCAGCAGCAGCAGAACTTTCAAAGACCACAATCCACACCACAAAGAGGAGGATTCAATTCTTCATCATTACCTCCTAGGCCTCCACAGCAGTAGTAGCAGCGTCAGCAGAGGTCTAGACCCCCGCAGAGGGTTCAAGAAGGACAGAACCGTGGTTGGCAGTAGTAGGGCCCGCGTAGAGATCAGAGACATTAGGGATCATCTGCGGGACCCGTGAGCTCTCAGCAGTCTTACATAGGTTCACAGGGATCCACTGGATGGACTGGACAACAACAGTCAGGTAGGACTCAGTCAGGACAGTTACAGGCTAGGGGCCCATGTTATGTATGTGGTGGGGTAGGGCATATGGCTAGAGAGTGTCCATAAGGATTTACAATAGGGGGACAGCCCCATGCAAGAGGATCTGAGCAGACTATAGGTGATGTGGGCAGGTCCCACCGCATGTTTGTAACAGTTAACAACCACCAGGGTGACTTCCAGGCCTCATTTATTGAGATAGTAGGTATGATTGGGGATTTCCCCATCTCTATTCTTTTTAACTCTGGAGCTACCGACTCTTTTCTGTCTACATCGTTAGTGGAACATTGCAGGCTGGGGGCTTCTAGGCAGGACATTAGGTGGGAGGTTGAGTTGGCCTCTGGGGCCAGGATGTCAGTAGATACCTTGGTTAGAGATTGCGAGATCTCCTTGGGTTCCTTCACTACATCATGTGACCTTAGGGTTATGCCATCATGATCCTACAGTGTAGTTTTGGGTATGGACTGGCTTGCGGCTCATAGAGCCAAGCTAGATTATCGCCAGAGGACGATTAGCTTCTTAGACAATCATGGCTCACCGATTGATATAGTGGGCATTCAGAAGCCCACAATTGTTCGTATGATATCCATTCAGCAGCTTAAGTGCTGCATGTGGAAGGGTTGTCAGATGTTTGCTATCACGGTCAGTGACAAATCATAGAATGAGCTTGAGGCTACTTTAGATGATCACCCTATCCTGAGAGACTTTGCCAATGTATTTTTGCCAGAATTACCAGGTATGCCTCCATGCAGAGAGGTTGATTTCCACATCAACTTAGTGCCAGGTGTAGAGCCAGTGTCTCGTGCACCCTACAGGATGACTACACATGAACTTACAGAGCTCAAACTACAGTTAGAGGAGTTACTTGAGAAGGGGCACACCGGTTATCTTCGTGAAGAAGAAGGATGGGTCTCTTCAATTATGCATGGATTACAGGCAGTTGAACAAGGTGACGGTGAAGAATCGTTATCCTCTACCTAGGATTGACGACCTCTTTGATCAGATGCAGGGAGCCAGAGTGTTCTCAAAAATTGATCTAAAATCTAGGTATCACCAATTGCGCATCACAGAGGCAGACATTCATAAGACTGCTTTTCGAACCAGATATGGCCATTATGAGTTCACAGTGGTACCCTTCGGTTTGACGAATACCCCTACAGTGTTCATGAGCCTCATGAACGAAGTGTTCCGCACTTACTTGGATCGGTTCGTAATCATTTTCCTTGATGATTTTTTGATATATTCACTGACTGAGGAGGAGCATGTGGATCATTTGCATCAAGTGTTGCAGTGCTTATGAGAGCAACAGCTATATGGCAACCTGGCAAAGTGTGCCTTCTTCAGGATAGAGGTGCAGTATTTGGGGCACATCTTATCAGGCGATGGCATCTCTATAGATCTGTCGAAGATCAAAGCAATTTAGGACTGGCCAACACCCACTAGCGTGACTGAGGTCAGGAGCTGTATGGGATTATCTGGTTATTACCGTATATTTGTTGAGGGCTTTTCCAGATTAGCGCATCCCATCACTTCCCTTCAGTGGAAAGGGAAAGGTTTCACTTGGACTGAGCAGTGTGAGAGGGCCTTCAGGGTCCTCAAGGAGCATCTTACTAGCGCTCCCATATTAGCGGTTCCAGATCCTACAGAGGATTTTGTTGTTTGCACAGATGCATCACTAGAGGGTTTGGGAGCCCTGCTCATGTAGGGTGGTAGAGCGATTGCCTACGAATCACGTAAGCTCAAGACACATGAGCTAAATTACCCTACTCATGATTTAGAGTTCACAGTAGTCATTCATGCTCTTGTTCGTTGGAGACACTTCCTTTTAGGTTGACGCTTTGAGCTCCATTCGGATCATCATAGCTTGCAGTATATTTTCACACAGCCAAATTTGAACGCCTGTCAGTGGCGTTGGATGGAGTTCTTGTGCGAGTACGACTTTAATGTCCACTACATCAAAGGGAAGGAGAACGTGGTTGCTGATGCCTTGAGTCGAAGGCACCATGAGATCCTAACCTTGACATTAAGGGTGGACTTGAGAGAGCGTATCCTACAACATCTACCTGAGGATGAGTGGTTTCTTGAGGTGCAGCAGGAAATTCAGAATGAGAGGGCCCTTAAGGGCAAATTTGCAGGATATTCCCTTGAGCATGATGGTTTGCTTAGACATCGGCAATGCATCTATGTACCCCATGCAGGTGATCTACGTGCAGTGATCCTTTTAGAGGCTCATAGGGCACCTTATGCAGCACACCTAGGAGTGAAGAAGATGCATGCTGATTTGTGACAGTTATATCATTAGGTTGGGATGAGACGAGACATTGTAGAATATGTTGCTCGTTTCCTTGAGTGCAGAGGGTCAAGGCCGAGCATTAGCATCCAACAGGACTATTGTACTCTCACGAGATACCTGAGTGGAAATGGGACACCATTTCCATGGATTTTATCGTTGGTCTACCTATGTCATCACGTCACCATGATGCCATCATGGTGACAGTTGACAAGTATGCAGATGCTAAGAGAACTGATCGGAGCTTCTCACTGGGTGACAGGGTATTTTTGAGAGTGTGACCGCACAAGAGTCCAATCCATTATAGAAAGGGCTCTAAGCTCGCACCTCAATTTGTAGGACCTTTTGAGATCTTGGAGCGGATAGGACCCATAGCCTATTGTCTAGCCTTGCCACCTAGCTTGTCGCATATCCATGATGTCTTTCATGTTTTAGTTTTACATCGTTACATCTCTGACTTATCTCACGTATTCGATTGGAGTGCTCTTCAGGGAAAGACAGACGGACAACTGGCTTTGGATCTAATTCACATATTGGCTCATTAGACGCTAGGCCTTCAAGGTCAAGAGCTAGACCAGGTTAGGGTCCAGTGGGACATGTATGACGAGGTCACTGCGACATGGGAGGATGCAGCAAGATTGAGGACTCTTTATCCTCACCTCTTTGATGACTTCCAGGAGGAAGTACGGTCTTAGGGTGGGCGGATGTGAGGCCTACCTTTTTTATTTTCATTCATGTGGCTATTTACCTTACTGTTGCTGATACTTTTAAACTTGTGGGACTGTTGATCCTGGATTCCCAAACTTTTAAACTTTATTATGTTAAAGGAAAACTAATTGGGTGATGTTAGATAGATGCTTGTATTAAAAGAAAACAAATTAGGTGATGTTAGATAGATGTTTATTTTATAGGAAAACTAATTGGGTGATGTTAAATAGATGTTTATATTATAGGAAAACTAATTGGATGATGTTAGATAGATGCTCTATATTAAAGGAAAACTAATTGGGTGATGTTAGTTAGAAAATTGTAATATGATTTCTTTTATGCTTAAGAGAACTTGTGGTATTGTATGGGAATGCATGTTTTAAATTGCTTCGGCTTTGATATTCATATGTGGAATTAACCTTGCAATTGAGTGCACAAGTAATGCTAACAAACCACAGATGCTAGAGATCATCCCACACTTGATGTTGTAATCCCTTGTGAAGTTGATCTAGTTCCACGAGGAACCAAGATCAACTCTGTGTATAATGTAATGATGTAATGTTAATTTGCATATAAGGTTAATTGGGTTGAGTCTACCCTCTTTTAATTTGAATTATGATATGTGTTGTAAGAATTGTCTTTAAATTTTATTTTTAAATTTTAAATTTTTGAAGACCTTTTTCATGTGTTTTAACTTGAGCCTGGGTGCCCTAACTAAGCTAAACTTGACTCTGGGTTATACCCCATGGGCTTAGGGTCCCTTTTGACTTGGGTAACCCTTGAAAAACCTCCATATGGTCACCTTAACTTCACATTGAAGTTAAGTGACGAATTTGGAGGCATGGGAGGGATAGGATGAGTGGTACCAGCACTGAAACCCATCCCTTTTCTCTTCCCAAAGTTAGAGATGACTCCAAGACCCACCAATTGTGGAGGACTTGACTTCAAGTCTCTCTCACAATTGGTGAGAGTACCCATGGAGTTGTGTGGTCTTTCATGAGAGGAAAGGAAGGGGAGACATGTGTCACCCTTTCCCTGTTTAACTCCCCTTTTCTCTCCCATGTGTTGGAGAGAGGACATGTGGTAATGGGTGGAGACTTTGGGGATGGGTGAGTGACATGTGTCAACACCCATCCCTTGGGACATGCTAGTGGTTGGGAGGAAGAGTGAGGAGGTGACAAGTGTCACCTCCCCAATCCTCTAAGCTCATGGATTGGGCTTATTTTAATCCCACTTGGAATAAGGTGAGGGGTTGTTGGATTTTTGAGAATTTTTATTGTTGGAAATTATTTTTGGGAGAAATATAAAGGGAGTTTGGTGGCTTATTTTAGAGGAGCTCTACATCAACTTTTTCCATATTAGGGCTTTTAAAAGTTAGTTTTCAAGGTTAAGGCCTTCCCCTTGTATTTCAATTTGCTTGCATGATGAATGTGTGAGATGTATTTTTGCTTGTGTTATATTTTGTTATTGTGGGAAATATTTAGTAGGGTGTTGAAAGAGCCTCTCCCACTTGGGAGAAAATGCTCATCAAGTGTGGGGTAGGGGAGGAGTGATCCTCCTCGAGGTCATTACCTTGTTTTGGGATGTTGAAAGCCTTGAGGGCATTTTATGTGATTTTGAGTAATTTGTTATATGGCTTGAAAGCCAAAATATGAACTCCTTTGGAAATTTTGTTAACATGTGGGCTTGAGGCCATGAGAAAAATTGTATTGAGATATTTTGAAGGAGTGGCACTCTAGAGTTGAGTGTGTCCACTCTCCTACCCCTTTTTATACTCACCTTGGTTGAGTTGTGTGTTGTAAATATCCACGGGTGTAATATTGTGCTTTGAGATGTTTGTTGTCTTGTTGTAAAGTGTATTTGAGTTTCCTAGGTGTGTGGATGACCTCCCTAGCTTGGGGGTGACCCTCTTGCAGGTCTACGATAGGGAGGAGAGTTGGATTTGTGGTGTTTCTTTCCCTTGTGTGATATGTAGGTTTCATGGAGCTTAGTGTGAAGTTGAAGAATTTACTTGTCTTGGAAAATATATTATTTTCCTTTACTCTTGAGGCTCTTGAGGAGAGCTTGGTCTTATCAATAACTTCATCCTTGTTGGTTTTCAAAGAGGAGAACTTCTCTCTCTCTCTCTTGTTGTAAAATTTTGTCTTCTTAAGTTGTGAGAAAACCTCTTTCATTGTATTGATAGTTTTAGTTTGATAAATTAAATTTTACCATTTATGAGATGATGAAGGAAGGAAATTTGTTTTTAAAAGGATATTGATTTTGTATATTCCTCATACTTCTATTAGCAAAGTTGTGATTTAGTTGTTGTGGTAAATAAAGAGAGTTAAAATTTGATGATTTAGATCTTACCATTTAAGTAAGTAGGAATTGTAGAAAAGTTGTTTATTTAAGTCAATTCATTGTATGACAAAATGGAAATATTAATTTGATAAGTATGAAGTTATTATTATGGCAAATATGAAGTTGTAATTTGTTACTAAGAAAGGAAATGAAAATTGGTTATAGTTATGCATTTGAGTTTTGTTTGTAATTAATTACAAATATATTTAAATTTCTCCCTTCAAAAATGTGTAAATATAAATCTTACGTGCTTACATGATTTTAAAATAGAAAACTGAGTTTATTAATTCTGCTCAGTACATTGTGATTTCATTATAAATATATATATATATATATATATATATATATTGAAAAACTTATAAAAAAGAAAATATATACCGAAATAGATAAAGGAGCGTTTGTGGAGTTTCACAGTCCGTGGGTTTTATGGAAGAGAAAACTATTACATTGGGTGGGGGTTTGAACCCCCATTGTCGCCATTGAAAAAGGGTGTGGGGAGGGGGCAGAGTCCCCACCCACACCCCACTAAGTGGGATGTGGGCGTGGGCTCTGCCCCCTCCCCACACCCTCAATAACTGAAAAAACTTTGCGGCCTTGCCTCCATTGGCCCCTCCAACCCACACGTCACTGCCTGATCCTCCCTCTGCCTGACTCCCTCAATAGCGCCGCTGCCTCTCCCTCTCTATGGTCTCACTTGCCTCTGTGGTCTCCCTCCACCCGCGACCACCGCTCAGAGCCTCCATGGCTCCCCTTAACCCTGAGCACCTCCACCACTGTGGTCTCCTCCCAAAGCGCCGCCGCCGTCCTCCATGGAACCTGCCCACCATTCAATCAAGCCAAACAAAAAAAAGTGTTAGGGTTTTCAATGATTCAAATGAAAACATGAAATAAAATAATATGCATAGGTTTTATAAAGAAAACCTAATATTGTAACTCAATTAAATAGTAATATATATATATATATATATATATATTATTTATTGATAATTTTTTAAAAAGAAGCCATTTAAAAAAAATACAGTTTCAATATTGACAATATATATATATATATATATATATATATATATATATATATATATATATATATATATATATATATATATATATATATATAACAATTATTTAATATATATGTGTGTGTGTGTGTATTTATAACTTTGCAATTATTTAAGCCATCATATGCATTTCATATGTGGTTGTTTTGACCCAACCTGTAATTTGAAAAAAAATGTCCAATTGAGAAAAATGAGAGAAAAAGAGAAAGAAAGATAACAGTGAAAACAAAGAGGAGGAAATGCGTGACCTCTTCCAAAATTGGGCTAAGAGTACTAATTGAGATTTAATAATCCATTAATCCTGATTGGGGGCGATTTAATTAACAAAATTATTTCTAACGTTGAATTAAACCTAGAGCGGAAACCTAGTGGACTTCATCAAACGAAGTGAGTAAGTCTTGCTTACGTGATCTAATCTACCTAGAAATTAGGAATAATGAAAAGGATACAGAGATAACTCTGATTGATAGAGAACTGATCTACCAAAAAATTCAAAATAATGAAAAGGATGCAGAGATAACTCTGATTGATAGAGAACTGATCTACCAAGAAATTAGGAATAATGTAAAGGATGCAGTGATAACTCTGATTGATAGAGAACATGAAAGAGAGCAAATTAATATAAAATTTTAGAAAATGTGATGGACAACAGATGTTCGGGCTTTGTTGAAAATGCTAAAATTAGAAGGAAAACAAATTAATATAAATTTTTTAGAAAACGTGAAGGAGAATAGATGTTCGGGCTTTGTTGAAAAATGTTCCATTAATGTAATCAACTATATTACCAATGCAACTAGTGGGATGTATGAAATTATTAACCCAATCGGGAAACCTCTTGATCAGATTAATGTTAGTACAGTAAAACCCTACTCACGGCAGTGAGGTGTTATGCTACCAGAATCTCCCATATAATAGGGTTTGGTTAGTTTAGTAATGTTGAAACCTATTAGCGACGTTAACTGTGTCGCGATGACCCCCTTGTTGGCCTTCTTGCGATGGGTATGCGCACGTGTGCGTATTTCCCTGCTTTCAACTACTATGTTTGCACATTAAGTGTATGCCACTGAGCACGTTGGCGCGTGTGAGGGGGTTTCATGGGAAGCGTGGAATTTTTTTTGATGTTTCGTGTCATGACCACATGTCAGATGTGGACATGACACATGTGATGCGTGTTGTGACCGCATGGGAAATGTGGGCATGACATTTATCAAATTAGAATCTAGGAAAGTGTGTTTTATTTTTATTTTCAAGTGTTTTTAGGAGAGAGTAGTTGTTTTTGTGTTTTAACAGAAGTTAAAATATGCAAGAGTAGTGTAGGTTCAACAAAATGTAGAGTAACTTTTAACTTCCTCTCAAGTGTAGAGTCCATTTACTTACCTAACTAATGTAATTTTTTAATTAGCATGCTCATTTAATCCATTTAAATATAAGCATAAATAAAATATGCAAAATGAGATATTATGTGAGCTAAATAATAATTAGTGTTGAGTTATATAAAATAAATTAGTTATCATAGAGTAATGAAAAAAAGAATGGGCATTCCTAAATAGATGGTTGGAGCAAAAATAGGAAAACAAAGCCAGTAGAAGATCGAAGCAATAATTATGTATGAGTGTCTTGGATTTGGTTTTGGAAAATAAACTAGCATAATGTAGTGAAGACTATTTTAGCATGGTTCCAACTAACACAATGTGATAGTAACCCAGAATCGAAGTGTAAAAGTTTGTAAAACATAAAAGCAACCTTTGGACTTAGAAACAAGAATTTGTGGTATATACTATTCTTCTTAGGTAGAGATCAATATGATGTGATAGTGAACTTCGAGCACAAGAAATTTGAATCTTCATAGTTTGTTTTCTTTGGTTTGTTAATTGCCATAGTGCTTGCAAACTTCAAAAAAAAATTACTTGCAAAATGATATCTAGGGTCCAAAAGTAGTATGGACAAGAAAATTTGGCATGGCTGCTTGCAACCCTACCTCAATCAAGCACTTGAATCCCCTTGAATGGTTTGTTTCAAGCTCTATGTGGCAATAAATAAATGTTGGTAATATGTGCTAGCCTAGGTGCAATGGTGTAAGTAGAAATGCTTGGAAGATAAATGAAATTGTCAAAGCTTCTATAGATGTGTGTGGTGGGTGCTTTAGTATACGGAATGAGATATTATTAATGGAGTTTGCTAAAATGCCAAAGGAAATGGGTGTGAGATTACTGATTTTTGGAAATAGAAAAAAAACTATTAGAAGTGTAATGATAAGGAATGGTTGGAAATTACGAAGAGTTCATGAAAAAAGGGAAGAAAGAGCTTCATAAAACTCATAAGATAGAAATGATAAAAATTAAATTTCAATTCTAAAGAATTGTTATGAAAAATTGAATGCAAGATAAAATTCTAACAAATCTTGCAATATATATATAATAATAAAGTTTGAAATAAGGCTTTTATAGAATTTGCACACCTATAACTATTCAAAAGTGTAAAACTACCACAATGATTAACTTTTGTCCATTTTAAAATGTTTTAATGTGTATAAATATTGTTGCTTCACTATTACACTGTACTTGTGAATAATTATAACTTGCTTCCATCGAAAAATTAAATAAAATGTTCAATATTTGTAGGACAACGAATATTACCCCTATAGATCATTTTAAAATTAATTGGGCACACTTCAAAAATCTAGTTAAGGTACACATATGGCAATCATAGTAGCTTTACTCGCATAACACACATAGGTATAACTGACTTTCATACCAAAATGATTTGTTTATCATACCAACATAATAGACTTTCAAAATTTGCCTACTTTTAACTCAACCAGCTGGGGAATGCATACTATTAGAAACAACACATATAACTGCAAGTGAATGCCCAATTAAAATTTTTGGCACTATAAAAAGTCCTTTGTTGGGAAAATATCTGACATCTCAATTTGAATTAATGCAGTGGAAGAGCCCTCTGAAGCAAGTGGAGAAGTGTGATAATTATCCTCAGTGGTTGGAAAAATATGATAATTCAGCCTTGTATGTTTTGGATCACCTGTGTGCTCCACAAGACTGACATCTTTATAAATCCTCAACTGTTTTGTACCAGTTCTAATCCAAGAAAGTTCCTCCACCATCTCTCTCATGGACAGTCTTGCTTTTGGTTCCACTTCCAAACATGCTTTTTCTAAACTCGCCATTTTCTCCATCTGCTCTTTATTTTCCTCTTTCACCACATTAGGATCTAAAATATCTGTGAGGTGGTTGTTATTAATTGTGGATAGGAAATGGTGATACAAAGTGCACATGGATCCTTGTATAGGCAACACAGGTGGTAGACCAATGAGAAGCTCCAACAAAACCACACCGAAGCTATAAACGTCACTCTTGTCTGTAAACTGATTGGTCCTCATGAACTCTGGATCCACATAACCTGGAGTGCCTGACGGAAACATGGTGCTGAGATGCATTTCATCGAAAGGTTGTAGACGAGAAATACCAAATTCTGCTACTTTTGGTGTGAATGCGTTGTCTAACAAAATGTTTGAGGATTTTATGTCGCAATGGAAAATGGGCTGAGAGGCTTCACCATGCATGTATGCTATACCCTCTGCAATCTCTATGGCAATCTGCCACCTTCTTTCCTAGGACAAGTTCTTCCCTGAATGTAGATGATGAAAGAGTGTTCCATTTGGCACAAATTTGTATACAAGCAATGGAAGTTGAGTGGGGAGGCAACAACCGATCAATTTCACTACATTTCTATGATTGATATGGGATAAAATCACAATTTCGTTAATGAACTATGGGGAAAATTCTTTAGGCTTTTTTATCGCCACTGGCATGCCGTCTAAGAAAATGCCTTTGTACATAATGGCAAAGTCACCTCTTCCTAACTCTATTGAGCAATTGTTGGAGGCTATTTCTAACTCTCTTTCAGAGAACATTCGCAGGCTCTTTCTTCCTCCCATGGAAGCAATGTGTTCTTGCACCTCAACACCTCCATTCTCTATGAAATTCATGTCACCAACATATTTCAAATGACGCGCCCTTAGCCACCAAAATAATCCACCTGCAACAAAGAAAACTCCAACAAATGAAGAAATAGAACCTATTGAAATAACAAACAGGAAATTTTTATTAATTATATATATGAAAACAATTGGATAGCATGGATTATAATATTATGAAATTAGAGGTTGTTTTTCTTTTAGAGAAGATTTAATTTTTTTAATCCAAACAATTAGATTTTTTTGGATATAGCTCTTTTTTTATAAAAATTATTGGACTATATAAATATGGACATCTCTATCTTTATTTAGTAGAGTAACATCTAAACTAAAAATTGTCCTTACTTTAAGTTGTTATGAGGAGGGAGATCCACTCTATCAAAATAAACACCATTATCTTCACCAATTGAACTATAATCTTTTAGAGGTATGATTGAGTCAAGTTTGACCCTAAATAACTTTGACAATGTACTTTTAATTCTAATTTAAATATATATTTACTCAACATATTATAATTCATCCAATTAATTTATTAAAAAAAATTAGAACAACCAAAATACAAGAAGACATACGGCATGTTTACCTGTAATTACAGATTTTTGGGAGTTATTTGAGCTCGACGATTGGCATCTTGTCCCGTTTTAAAAGCCATCTCCACTATAACCCTTTTTACATGAACAACTGTAAGAACCAGGCAATTTACTACATACGCCACCGACCGATGATTTAACACACTCATTCAAATCTCTGCGACTACATGCGTGCATATCTGTTCATTCAACAGAGTGAAAAGAGTCTCCAATACAAGAAAACACCAAATAACAGTGGAGATATACCTGTGCAACCAGTGCCATTAAAGTAACCATTCCCTTCATAGCCTGGAAGACATTCACATGAGTGGCCAGTTGTAGTGTTTATGCATTTGGCTTCCTTGGCGCAAGAGTAATTGGCTATTCCATTGGCCATCAAGCAATTCTCATGGCTGATGCCCCAGTCAAGGCGGAGGCCGTAATGAGACTGTATATACTAAGGTATATCATAATATTTTAAGGGCACCTTTGAATAGATAACCATCATTAAAAAATTGCTTGATAGGCAAGGTTGACTGTCAAATTTAAGCCCCTGGTGGTAGTTATGTTGAAGATATTATATATCTTTGTAGCCTTTTGAAAGGCAATAAATTGTAATTGGAGTTGCGTAAGGATTGTAATTTTTTTGTAACAATAAGAATACCAATACTTTGCTCCATGGATGTTTCTTTGGCATATTATTAGAGTTTTACAACGTAAATCTTGATGTTGTTCTTTGATCATTTATTCTGTTAGTTTGTTATTATGTTATTGTCCTAATTTCTTTGTAACTAATTTATGTTGCAATATTATATGATTCTAGAGATTTAAGTTTATCATTAAAATCTAAAGGTTTTTCAACAAGTGGTATCAAATATTTTATTTTCCAACAATTGTGTTAGTATTTCGTGTTTGTTCTGCAACATCAAATGGTAAAGATTTCAAATGACAGGTTCAAGGTAGATAAATTCAATGGGAAGAATAACTTTGAGTTGTGGAAGCTCAAGATGTGTGATCTGTTGGTGCAACAAGGATTGCACAAGGCATTGGTAGGAAAGTCAAAGAAACCTACAAATATGACTGATAAGGACTAGGAAGATCTAGATACAAGAGCTCTTAGGACAATTTGGTTGTCTTTGGAAGATGATTTTCTTTCCAATATTGTTGGAGAGGAAACAACAGTAGGCTAATGGAGTAGAATGGAGAGCCTTTACATGACAAAATCCTTGAGAAGCAAAATTTACTTGAAGAGGTAGTTGTATACTTTGTGAACGAAGGTATCAAAATTGTTGATCATTTAAATGTTTTCTATACTCTTATGTGCCAATTAACTAGTATGGGTGTAAAAATTGAAGATGAAGACAAAGGCAGTTACATTATTGTGTTCATTGCGTAAAACCTAGAATCACTTAGTCACTTCCATTAGCTTTAGCATAACTGACACCTTTGAATTTGATTTTGTTGTGGTAGATTTGTTGCCTGAGGAGGTGTGGAGGAAATTTAATACATAAACCTCGAGACCCAAAGTAATGGTGGCTATAGGTCAATCCACAAATAAGGGACAGAATTTGAGAGGTACATTGAGATCTAAGTCAAAAGGCAAAAAGAGTAAGGGAAAATGTTGGTACTACAACAAATTTGGGCATCTCAAGAAAGATTGTTGGAAGAGGAAAGAAGACAATGATGACTCCAAAAAAGAAGCATCCAGTTGAAACAAGTTTAGGTACGGGTGATTAAGTACTATATGAACTTGTAATATTTCACAATAGCATGAGGAATGGTTATTATATTCTAGTACTTCACGTCACATATGTCCACATAGAAGTTAGTTTTCTTCTTACCAAACTATTGATGGTGATGTTGTTCTTATGGGAAATAATGTTTCTTGTAAGACTGTTGGGATTGGAAGCATTAAGATTAAAATATTTGATGGTATTGTGATGACATTGATACAAGTAAGATATGTACTAGAACTAAAAAATAATTTAATTTCCTTGGGAGTTTTTGATTCTGGAGGTTATAAATTTACATGTCAAGGTGGAGCATTGAAAGTATCTATTGTCACGTGAAATTGCACCCTGCTTGAATCCTATTCAAGCATTCCAATTAAACAATGGGACTGATCTCAAGGTGTGGGACCTTCCAAATGAGATCAGACCTCCAGAGAAGGTTGGTTCCTCTTTCTAAGCTTAAGGCTCAAAGAAATTGACTAAACCTTTGCTAATGATTGCTAGGGGAAAAGGGATAAAGGGAATGCAGAAAAGGAAATTTGATGCACCAAGATTTAAGATATTGGAATGCAACTGACATAGCACAATAACGATCTCAAATACTGAAGGTGATTCACACAAACTCATGCAGGCTTAGACAAAGTTTAAGGTAGAGAGATGAAAGTATGAAAGGGACCATTTTATCCACAATACACATCTTACATCTATCAAATAAACATAGTACAAGAATAATGAGAGAGGTAAAATTTAGTTTATATTGATCATAGAGGCTAAATAACCATTACAAAAGAAGAAGAATTTAATAAAAGTGTGAAATAGACTCAAAATGACAAATTCTTCTTCATTGGCAAACTGGTGTAGAGACATGAGCGGCTCAACAAAAGAGCATAGTCCATCAAATCCACCTAGTTCTAGAGAAAACTACAAGGCCTGAACCTTCAAAGAACTTCGTGCCTCTGAGAGTGACCCAACATAGCCAACCAACACCAATACATCTTTTACATATGCATATATATCCTATTCAAACCGTTGTGGCAGTCATGGCCATGGAATGAGAAGTCAAAAAGAAAAGGACATTGCCCATACTATAATAACTTTGTTTTTGTGTCCTTGGAGTGCACCCAAATGGCTTTGCCCATGAAATCTGCTAAAAAGAGTGTTCACCCATGCCATGAGTACAAGGATTTAAGGAAAGAGAGGCTATAATGGTATGGGGAAGTTAGAAATCAATCTTCTACAAGAAATCATAATCTAGAGGAACATTAATGGCAACTAGGAGAGTCGCTGAGCAAGCCTGCTATGTCTAGAAGAGTGGAAAATGTGCCTAGAAGGCAAAACAGTTGGGCCCTAATAGATCAGACTTCCTCTGATCGGTCTTCCATTGATCGAGCTTTGAAAATGTGAAGGAGGGAACCCCATCCTCTGAAGTCCAAGAGAAGAGAAATCATCAGGCTTCAAAGGTTGAGCCCTCACTGTTACGTTGTTCTCTAGAATGAAGAAGAGCTCGACCTCCACCTCCGCAACACTTAGCTGATTTGAGAAATCAACAGAGATCAAGCCTTAGGCCTTCCACTTGTCACCTTCAGAAAAGAAGAAGAGAGAAGAGAGAACTCCCAACATCCACTTTTCAAAAGACTTAGCCATTTTTATATTTCGACGAACTTCAGTCCTCTGGCCTTCCATCCTCCGCCTTCTGCTAGATGGAAAGGGAAAAGACAACAACCTCGACATCCATGCTCCGCAACACTTTAGAACATTGAAAACAACTGAGATCAAGCCTCAGGCCTTCCTCATTCCAACTTCTGAAAGGGAAAGGAAGAAGGAAGGAGAAACCTCTAAAATCCAACATCTAACATACTTAGAGAATTTTACTTGTTGGGCTTCAGCAAGTAGACCTCTAGCCTTCCACCTTTCAAAAGGAAGAACGCGGAAGAGAGAACTCCCAACCTCCGCTTTCCAAAAGACTTAGCCATATACAAGTGGCCAAGGTGGAGTTCAGGGCTGATAGACATGGCATGATGCAGAGGAGAAGCCTGAACTTTAAAACTCTAAAAACATTGAAAACATAAGGCAAACTTAGAATTTTTGGGACTTAGCCATTTTGGATGGTTTTATCTTGCATTTCAAAAGGTGGGAACACTAGGATCATTGATCGTTAGGCTATTTAGCTAGAAGGCAAAATAAGATAACATTTTGGTGACTATACAAGGGTGTTTTCCTGCTAAACACTGGGATCCAGAGGCCTTATCAATCTATTGGGTACAGAGTCAAAGGGAACATCAACAAGAATAGAGATTGGCTAGACCAACTCAAAATTGAGCACTACCTCTGAGAAACAAGACAAGGCAAAACAAACAAGGCCAGCATCCTCCCAATGAGAATGCGGCTTGTGCAAAAGCACTTAGAGGAAAGGAAACCTAAAACAAAAACTAAACTAACCTACAGCTACAAAACCAACAAGGAAATGACATTAAACAAACCCATTAACTGATTTTTCAAAATAACTACCCTTTCTCAACAATTTACAATGCCTTAGATGCTTGTGGGCAATTAACATGAGGTGGGGGAGGGTGGGCATATGACAAATTGACAAAACACTTCCCCAAAATGAGAATAAACTCACTTACCCACTTGGATTGATTGTTGATGCAACTTCCTGGAAGTGGATAAAAAGGTTGACCCCATTTATTTTGATGCCCAACTTCATGCTTAGGAGTAAGCATGACAAGTGGTGACTCTTCATGACATGTCTCTATGTGGGTTAGATGCCTGATAGGACATCCCTTTGAAATGACATGCAAATCAACAGAGTTGATCTCATGCCTCTACTATGATTCTTTCTCTTCTTGTTGGTTTGAATGCTCTACCTCTAGTGGCTTGATTGGAAATATGACTTTCTCCACCTTGTGATCATGTTGTTTAGAGAGACCATAAAAAATAGGCTATGAAAATGAGCCTTGTACATGCTCAATGGTGAAATCTCCCCCACCAAGAAGTTGATATCCTTGTTGGATAATCAAGAACAAATTTTTAATTTGTTATTTCCCATGTTTGATCTTTACATCGTTATCTTCAATAAAATATGGGAGCTCCTCAAACAGGCCTACATCATTAACCTTTACACTTTCCCATATAGGGCTATTTTCATGCCTCTCTTCATGAGCTGGAACCTTACCATTATGTTGGGCCTTAACCTACAATAGCTTTCCATCATTTTCATTGCCTTTATGTTGCTCCAAAATTGCAATAGGCTAAACCTGTGTGGAAGGGAGGGGTTGCCTAAAACTGGGAATGGAGGGGACAGATTGGGCTTCTAGCCTATTTTGGGCAAGCAGTTTCCTTATTTGTTCTTCTTTAGCTACAATCTATAAAGCCAAGTTTTCCTGATAAGATCTTTCCTCTACCTCCATTTGTTGTTGAAGATGAGCTTGATAAGCAAGCTCATCTTGCTACTGGTTATACATTTGCTCTCTGCAAATGTCATCCAACATCCTATTAATGTGCAACAAGAGGTCTTTGCCACTCATGCTGCTAAAATCATAGTCCAATTGAGGTGGGTTAGTAGGGTGACCATATTCGTTTGGAGTGAAAGGGGCCTCTTGAGGCTAATAGTAACCATGAGTGGGGGCAAGAGGGATGTAAGCATCATGAGGATGATGATATTTTGTTGTTGCAGGGATGTATGGCATAAAACCAAAGGCATATTGAGTTTGATATTGCTGGTATGGGGGCCAATAACTTGCATGTTGGCTAGGAGGAGGGGAGTAGCCATAACTCCCATAAATATTTGACATTTTAAAGCATTGAAAAGTAGACATATATCAAAATATTTTCAAAAATAAGGGGATAGGTCTTCCTTTGAAAAATAACCTCATACTAGAGAGAGTCGCCAAGTGATTTGGGATGCTTATAAAAGCATGATAGACTAGGAATACCACCAAAATCCTGATCTTTGATGAATCTTTAAGTGCTTGGGGTGCTTCCACAAGAAAATTTGTTCAACAAAGTCACCATGATGCTTGTTGAATTCTTTCATAGTTGCATGTGAACTAAGAACAACACCAAGTCTTCTTAGTTCAGCTCTCAGTCAGAGCAGTGGATCCCATCGGGTGTGCTAGAAACTACTGTCATGTGAAATTGCACCCTACTTGAAGCCTGTTCAAACATTCCAATGACATAATGAGAAGGCTAGTTCCTCTTTCTAAGCTTAAGGCTCAGCGAAATTGACTAAATCTACACTAATGATCACTAGGGGAAAAGGGATGTAGGGAATGTAGAAAAGGAAATGGTGATGTACCAAGATTTAGAATGTTGGAATGCAACTGACATAGCACAATAATGATCTCAAATGCTAAAGGGGATTCACACAGACTCATGTGGGCTCAAATAGAGGTTAAGGCAAAGAGATGAAAGTATGAAAGCCTGGAACATTTTATCTAGAATACATATCTTACATCTATCAAACAAACACAATGCAAGAATAATGAGAGAGGCAAAATTCAATTTATATTGATCATAGAGGCTAAATAGCCATCACAAAAGAAGGAGAATTCATTACATGTGTGAAATAGACACAAAATGAAAGACTCTCATTCATTGACAAACTAGTGTAGAGACACAAGAGGCTCAACAAAAAAGCACAATCCATCAAATCCACCCTGTTTTGGAGAAATCCACAAGGCCTAAATTTGCAAAGAGCATTCTACCTCTAAAAGTGACCCAACATAGCCAACCAACACTAATACATCTTTTACATATGCATATATATATCCTTTTCAAATCATTGTAGCAGTCATGGATGTGGAAGGAGAAGTCAACAAGGAAAGGATGTTGTACATACTACAATAACTTCATTTTTGTGTCCTTGGAGTGCACCCACATGGCTCTACCCATGAAATCCACTAAAAAAGAGTGTTTGCCCCTGCCATGAGTACAAGGATTTAAGGCAAGAGACTACAATGGAATGGGGAGGTGAGAAATCCATCTTCTATAAGCAATCAGACTCTAGAGGAGTATTAGTTGCTACCAGGAGAGTCATTGAGCAGTCCTATTGTGTCTAGCATAGTATAAAATGCACTTGGAAGGCCAAAGGGCTGGGCACCAACAGATCAAACTTCCTCTGATCAGTTTTCCACTGATTGGGCTTTGAAAATATGGAGGAAACCCCAACCTCTGAAGTCCAAGAGAAGAGAAATCATTAGGCTTTAAGGGTTAGGCCTTCATCGTTACATCATTCTTTTGAAAGAAGAAGATCTCAACCTCCACATTTGTAGCACTTAGCCGATTTGAGAAATCGGTGGAGATCAGGCCTCAGGCCTTTTGCTTGTCACCTTCAAAAAAGAAGAAGAGAGAAGAGAGAACTCTTGGCCTCCACTATCTGAAAAACTTAGCCATATTTATAGTTTGATAGACTTTGGCTCTTAGGCCTTCCATCCTTTGCCTTTTGCTAGATATAAAGAGAAAAGATAGCAACCCTGACATCTGTGCTCTGCAACACTTTAGAACATTGAAAATGACAGAGATCAGGCCTCAAGCCTTCCTCATTCCACCTTCTGAAAGGGAAAGGAAGAAGGAAGGAGAAACCTCTGAAGTCTAACATCCAACATACTTAGAGCATTTTACTTATCAAGCTTCAGCAAGCAAACCTCCGACCTTCCACCTTTCAAAAGGAAGAACACGGAAGAGAGAACTCTTGACCTCTACTTTCTGAAAGACTTAGCCATATACAAGTGACCAAGGTAGAGTTCGGGGCTGATAGACATGCTATGATGAAGAGGAGAAGCCCAAACTTCAAAACTTTGAAAACACTAAAAACACAAGGAAAACTTAGGATTCTGGGGACTTAGCCATTTTGTATGGTTTTCTCTTGCATTTGAAAAGGTGGGAACACTAGGATCATGGATCCTTAGGCTATTTGGCTAGAAGGAAAAATAGGATAATAGTGTCCAAGGGCATTATGGTGCTAATGAAGCCTGCAAAAATTGGGAATCTTTACAAGTTACTTGGGAGTATTGAAATAAGTGAATTAGCGGTGGTATCTAAAAATGTAAATGAATCTACTCATTTAAATGGCATCAACAACTGGGCCATATGAGCAAAAAAGGGCTAAAGGTACTGGTAAATCTAAGTTACTTCCAAATTTAAAATCTCTGAATTTGAATTTCTACAAGCATTGTGTCTTTGGAAAGTAGTGTAGATAGAAGTTTTCAAAATAGATAGTCATACAAGTAAGGGTATCCTAAATTATATTCATTCAAATGTTTGGGGACCATCCCCTATAGTTTCATTTGGAGGATCATCATATTTTATGACATTTATAGATGATTACTTTAGATAGGTGTGGGTCTATATTCTTAAAAGGAAAGTTGATGTGTTTAGTGTTTTTAAGCAGTTTAGAGCTTTTTTTGAAAGGAGTACTAGCAAGTCAATCAAGTGTTTAAGAACAAATAATGGAGGCAAGTTCACATCTAAATTATTGCAATGAAGCTAGGATCAAAAGGCATAAAACCATAGTTTACACTCCTCACCAAAATGGTGTTGTTGAATGAATAAATAGGACTCTTCTAGAGAGAGAAAGGAGTATGCTCAATAATGCCAAGTTGGAGCAAGAGTTGTGGGAAGAAGTAGTCAATGCAGTATGTTAGATCTAATAAATTTGTCACCATTAATTTTAGTAGACTATAAGATTCCTGAAGAGGTATGGAAAAGTGATTCTTGTGATTACTCAAATCTGAATTTTTTTTATTGTGATGCTTATGCTCTTATTTCAAAAGATCAGTGCTCTAAGTTGGACTCCAAATCAAAGAAGTATATCTTTGTTGGTGATGGTGATGGAGTTAAGGGATATAGATTGTGGGATCCTACTGCCCATAAAATCATCATTAACAGAAATGTAGTTTTTGATGAATCTCCTCTCATAAAATCAAACATAGTAGAAGTTGAAATAAAACATGAACAAGTACCACAAAATCAAAAAATTTAGTTGGAAACTCAACTTCATCTAAATAGAAAAAAGGGGGGCAAGAAGAATCTTTTGAAAGACGAGAATGCAGAAAATAAACAATAAAATGTGGCAATGCCACAATTAACTCTAAGGAGATCTACACAAATCAGAAATCCTCGTAAAAGGTATGATGATTATAGTTTATCTATTGCTTTGATTTCTAATGATGGGGAACCTAGTTGTTATTAGGAAGCGATGGATGATATTGAAAGTGCTAAATGGAAAGTAGCAATGAAAAAAAAAATTGATGCCTTGGAGAAGAATAAAACATGGGACGTGGTAGAACTCCCAAAGGGTAGAAAAATTAGTGGTTGCAAATGGGTCTACAAACTGAAGAAAGGTTTTGGTGATAAAGTTGAAAGGTACAAAGCAAGACTGGTAGTGAAAGGGTAGATATGCTCAAAAGGAAGGTATTGATTTCTATGAATTTTTTCCACCAGTTGTTAAGCTTGTTTTTATTTGAGCAATATTAGTACTAGTTGCTTTACTTGATTTAGTGTTAGAGAAGCTAGATGTTAAAAAAACAATTTTGCATGGATATTTGGAAGCATATATATATATATATATATATATATATATATATATATATATATATATATATATATATATATAGAGAGAGAGAGAGAGAGAGAGAGAGAAACCAAAAGGGTTGGCTTAGGATCACAAGAGAAAATTTGTTTGCAAACTTAGGAAGTCATTGTATGGCTTGAAGCAATCACTGAGGCAAATTCCTTCATGGTGAGCCAAAATTTTACAAGAAGTGAATATGACCATTGTATTTACTTCAAAAGTTTGGAAAATGGATTATTCCTTATCTTGGTGTTATATGTTGATGATATGCTTGTAGCAAGAAAAAGCATTGTAGAGATCAACAAGTTAAAGGTTCAATGGGTTAGGACATTTGATATGAAGGATCTAGGAGCAGCAAACCAAATTTTGGGCATGGAGATACACAAAGATAGGAAAAATGGTAAACTTTGGTTATCACAACAAAAGTATGTGGAGAAGATCCTCATGAGATTTGGCATGAAGAATGTGAAACTGGTAAAATATTCCTTTGGCTTCTCATTTTAAGTTTTCTTCATGTCCTGGTAATAAAGAAGAAAAGGATTACATGTCATGTGTACCATATGCTAGTGCAGTAGGAAGTTTAATGTATGCGATGGTATGTACATGATGAGATATTTCACATGCAGTTGGTGTTGTCAATAGATACATGGAAAATTTAGGTAAAGAGAATTGCGCAACAGTGAAATGGGTGCTTCGCTATCTCAAAGGAACACATGATTATTGTATTACCTTTAATGGTTGCAGTGATTTGGTTTGTAGATATGTTGATTCAAATTTTGTAGGTGATTTGGACAAAAGGTGATCTACCTTAGGCTATGCCATTACTCTTGTAAGAGGCCCTATTTGTTGGATGTCAAAGATTTAAGAAACAATTGTTTTGTCCACTACTGATGTAGAATATATGGTTGTCCCACATGCATGCAAAGAGACAATTTAGTTAAAGGGTCTTTTTGGTGAGTTTGAAAAATGTAGGATAAGGTGAATGTATTTTGTGATAGTCAGAGTGCTCTTCATTTGGCTAAAGATCAAACTTATCACAATAGGACCAAGCATATTGAAATTAAATACCATTTTGTAAGACAAGTTATTGATGGAGGTGGAGTAGCTCTTGAGAAAGTCCATACACAAGAAAATTGTGTAGACATGTTTACAAAACATGTACTATTAGAGAAGCTAAGGTGGAGTTTGGCTTCTCTTGGCTTGTAGAAAAGGTGATGAATGGGCATGAACAAGTATCAGGTAAATTGTTGTCAAGGTGGAGATTGTTGGATTTATGACAAGATAAAGCAAAGAAAGAAAAATCTTATCTTGAAAAGTGTTATGTAGAAAAAGGGGGAAGATGGGATTAATTGATTGTTTGATTAGTTCCTCCTTTCACTACATACATTCAAGGACATTAAACTGAGCTCAATCACAACTTTTACAAGAGAACTCAACTACAGGTTTGATGTCACTTAGAATGATAAGGAAATTTGAATTTGATTGATTAATGCGTTGATTTTAGTCTAATTAAGATTAAAACCCTAATTATGCAAAATCGTAAACAAATTGATGAAATCTGATAAATGCTTGCATAGAGATAGATTAAATATCTAGATTAGATACATACCATATTTCAAGTTTTAGAATACAAAATAGTCAAGGGCTAAAGAGCAGGTGCCCAAGCCCAAGGTGACAATTTTTCTGAGGGCTTTGGGATCTTTTCTGCTACTAACTGCAACCACTTTAGAGACTTTCCATGTCAAATTGAGCGTTAAAGGTGTGGGTGCCCAAGCCCTTTTTGTGATATTTTTTGCCTTTTTCTTTAGATCTTGATTCCTTATGCTCTGCAAAAGTCCTCTACAACACCACTCTTCGAGATCTAACACTTGTCATCTGGAATCACAAGAGAGGGGTTGGTGGTTGTGGTGTTTAGGGGCTTTCCTCAGTCAAGCCCTAGAATGACATTCAAGCCTTCCAACAACATTGATAGATAAAGAGTGTGTGTCCTTGTAGGATAAAGGCAGAAGAAATGATAACAATGATAAATCAAATCACAAATAGATATCACCTCAGAGGTGTATCTCTCATGGAGATGAAGCTCTTTCATGCCATGAGAAGATGAAGCCAAATCTATAATAACAAACACAACAACAACACAATTAACACAATGAAAGCCTTGAATATCCTTTGCATAAGATCACAAGTTCACTTTATCTATCTAGTTTTACAAATGAAGTCCTAAACATGATTATATATGCATTCCTGCTACAAAATTCATAATTAAAACTCAAAATGCTGACAAAGGGAACCTTTAATGGTAACTTTGCTGACATTCAAATTTGGGACCCTGCCAAAATAAGGCAGGGCAAGTGCATGAGAGGCCTTGTCTAGGTACCTATTTTGGGACCTGGTTAAGCTCAAAGATGTCCCCTAAGTCCCATTTGTCATGGGTTTCAGAGCATTTTGTCTCGGGATTCATTTCTAACATGCATTATGAAAATTAAGGGACTCGAGAGCTAAACTTAGGAGGTAAAAGTCCTAGGCGGACATTTTATGACATAACATTTAGTCCCCACTTTAATGTATGTATGATCTTAGGTCCCATACATGCATTAAAGTATAGTAAACAACACAACAAACATGCCAGACACTTGAAGCTAAGGCATTCACAAATATTTAGTTACTATTTCTAGCCCCCAGTCTCAGGTAAGCACTAGAAAACACATTACAGACACATAAAACACAGAGAATATAGTAACAGACATAGAAAACATGAGGAAGACAGTGACAGACATGCAAAACATGGAGAAGATAGTATTGAAGACATGTGAAACACAATGAATACAGTTGATATAACATTTTCATTTTCATATAGATAAATGCATGGAAATAAAAATTACAACGCACAAAACCAGGGATTTTTTTAGTGGTGAATCTTCAGCAATTGGTGAATAGTTCATATCTACGAATTAGGAATTGGCGAATACATTCCCACCATCAGGGGGCCAATTTGCCTAGATTTTTTAGATTTTTAGTCAAATGTGTTTTAATTCACCACCCTATTAATTTTTGAGTCATTTATAGTTAGTATTTTTGCCACGATATACTACGTGGTTCTAATGGTGATTAGCCTGGAATTTTGAAGGCATGTTTTAATTCACCCATATATTCGCTAATATCATTAAATAGTTGACATGCATGAGGACCAATTTTGCCAATATCATTAAACAATTGACATGTATGAGGACCAAATTCGCTAGTATCATTAAATGGTTCACATGTATGAGGACCAATTTTGCCAATACCATTATAACTCCATGCTAATCTGAGGACCATATTCACCTAGAAAATTACAACATATGTGTTTGCTTACATTGTAGTTTACATTGTCTCCATTAATGACTTGTATAGCTGATATTTGTGAGGATTTAACTACTCCTGATCATTGTACCTACTCTTTGCTTACTTTCACTATTAGAACTATTGTCACTTCTTTTATTTGCATATGCCTTTATTCTTTATTGGTTGTCATTGTTTTGCCTCTTGAGATCAATGTTCTCTGTATATATTCCTTGCAAGCTTTGATAGGCTTTGATGTCTTCTATTCATGGGAATCATGACTATTCCTTTTAATAATTGTCATTTCTAAGGCTATTTCAAGAGATAGATTCTTACTCAAGTTTGTTATGACTGAACTATATCTTACTCTTCAATGAATATGACTACCTTTCCCAATATTGGGATAGATTTCTTAGATCTACTGTTCTTTCACACTTTGCATGCTGTCATCTTGACAATTGTGAGAGTCTTTGATGGTCCTATTCTCAAATGGTCTACAATATGATCACTTAAGACTGCCTTACTACTTTCCATATGACTTCCATAGTGCCTTACATGGAATGATGATGGCTTATAATGAAAGGTACAACTATACTTTCTACTAGTATTCTATGGAATGTCAAGTTTTAAGAGGTATCACAGGGTTCTTCCAAATACTGCTCCATGTCTTTTCTTTTCTCTTTGATGCTAGTTAGAGGCTCCTCCTCCTTTGGTAATAGTTCCATCATGATTTGCTGACTAATCTAGATTAATTATAGTCATTTTTTGACTCCTTGCTTGAACTCTATAGCATCCATAACTGATGTTACAATCCTTTTTCCATGACTGTCTTCTATGCTTGAACTCTATTTACTGTATTTGATGCTCTTTATTTTCCTGTGACTACTATCTCATACCTTTTTATCTGCTATGGCTACTTCTGAGACTCCCAAAATTCATAGTGACTATTATCATCTGCTAAAAGACACTGTTTCTCATATCTTGTAGATTATTCTTTAAACTTTTACCAGGCAATCAATCCATCTGGGGTAGTCATATTCCTAGCATGCCTTTGGGCTGTATGTGACGATTGTGTCTCCATCCTCTAATTTTAGCTATCTATATTCCATGCTTGACACTACCAAATGTGGGAAGGGCTTTCAAGCTCCTTATCCTACTAAAAAACCTATATGGTAACTGTGTAGGTCTCTTTTGACTGTTATTAGATAATTCTTTCCTTTCGATGGAGATAGTCAATGAGTGGTGGTTATCCCTCTCTATGGTACATGCACCTAACATTATGTCTTTGCTCTCTCCCATGGTCACTTTCTCACAGTCATACTTTGCATGTTATCATTTTATTCTTCCAACCTCTACACATTCTACATGCTACTGTGTTATTGCTTCTTTGACAATCTTCCTTTATTTGTTATTGACTGTCCTTAAAACAAGATGACTACTGTCCCTTAACTATGCTATTGTCTTAATACAATCACCTTTGCAAATAATTCTATGGCCATGAATAGTCATTTAAACCATGATTTGGATTGATTCAGCTACTATAGACTTCTCCTTTCACTATGATTCCACCTTCTGTTTAATCTTACATAAGTTACTTTTCATGGTTGTTCCTTGTCTAGGATAGTGATCTCTTGCCTTGACAGTCCTTTTCATCTTTGAATGATTGTCCTACATCTCTTTTAGGACAACACCTTGATACTTATTACTATTATCAGTCTTCAAGTGCCTGTATCTGTACAATCAACAAACAAGTTAGAGAAAACATAGAGGTTGAAGCCTCTCCTTTGATTTTCTGATCTAATTTTCTCTTTCCTGCTTCATCTTATGATTAGATATTTGCATATGATGTCTATTTATCTATTCCATTTTGTTGATCAGATGTAATATAATAAGTACATTTTGAATTGTTGCATATAGAAGTAAAGGAGAAAACCCCAAGCTCTAACATCTATGTCCATTTCCTCTTACAGATTCACCTAGAGCTATCACTACGACAGCTAAAGATGCTAAAGCTATCAATGGGATTTGTCATTCATTTAGGTAATGATGGGTCCCACCTTTCTTTTATATGCTTTCCTTTAGTTCAAATGTACTTGCTTTTGTGCATTGTATCATATACAGTTACTCCCACAGCTTGTGTGGGATCATATAAACATTTTTCCTTTGAATATAAATAGTTATTTCATGCAATGACTTGAGTATTACTTCTTTTTGTAAATCAATTGCACAAAGATAAACTGAACATTATTGCATGCAATATGTGTTTATAATCATGAGTAGATTAGCTAGATTATATGTACCTTTGATGAAATGTATCAAATTGCAATGAATGAATCTATAATTAACGCAACTAAAACATGATAAGAAATGACTAGATTAGCCTTAACTTCACCTGTTAGTCTCTGAATACCTCCTGCTTTATTGGGACACTCTTCATCTTATCTGGGTCATGTAGCGGCTCTAATTGAGCTGCTACATGATCATTGAAATAGTCCTCCATTAGGATAGTAGGCCTTCTAGGCTAGCCTGTGAACCCGAACCTTCTTCTCCCTTCCTCTTTAACCTTTTTTTTTCTCTAAAGTACCAAACAAATTGCTATTACAACCCAACCTAATTGGGTTACAAAGCACAATTTGGTAACAGGTCTATCTACCTTCATCCATGAGTGTTCTTCCTTAGGAAAGCAACAACCATTATCCACCAACTCAGCTTCTCCATCCACTAATGAACTCAAGTCTAGTCTTCAAAACACACCTAGTCCTATTGTCCACCATATCCTCCAAAACATGAATTATCAAGGTAAAGGCTTAGGCCTTTATGAAAAAGGTATTTTGGAGCCTATCCATGTTAATGTCCCTCTACACTCATATGGTCTTGGCTATAAACCCAAGGTAAACAATCTCAAGATGTTGGTAATTCCTCCATTCCTCCTAAGTCCACCACTTCTCATCACAAATCTTATCATACCCCCAAAACATATGTTGCCATTCCTCCTCCATTATCCTACAAGCATCAAAAGCATGTGACCATACACCTTCCACCACCAAATTTACCTCCACTACTTCCAAACTCATAATATCCATCCATCCACTTTACCACCATTTCTCCCAATGCCTAAAATCCCTATCATCCATAAAACCCCTTACATTCCTAATCATGACCAATAAATGCACACATCGTTCAAACAAGAAGCTTCCACCCATCTGAAGCGATTCAAAAGTAAAAACTTGGATACCTCCTTTCATAAAGCAAAAAATCCTAAGGGTCGTCATGCCTTAGGACATCAATGCAAAATGTCAAAACAAAGTACATTAAAAAAGCTATCCAAGCCCATTCCTCCAAAAGAAAAGTCCAAGACTAAAATGGTTTGATTCCCTAAACAAAAAGAAAGCAAGTCAAAAGAAGTATCCATGTCTCAAAAATCCCAACAATCCTCTTCCATTAAAAAATCCCATTCCACTCAAAAATCCCAAATTCCTTCATCCCACAAATGAAACAAAAATCATAAAAATCCTAAGTCTATGTGGGTCCCTAAATCACTAAATCACCCATCTCCTAAGCAAAAATCACCATTGCTTCCTACACCTTCAAACCAAAAGCTTCAAAGTTTATC
The DNA here is from genome assembly GCA_027924645.1 of Cunninghamia lanceolata. Classification (NCBI taxonomy): domain Eukaryota; kingdom Viridiplantae; phylum Streptophyta; class Pinopsida; order Cupressales; family Cupressaceae; genus Cunninghamia; species Cunninghamia lanceolata. The sequence continues at coordinate 2,033,412 of BSBN01000850.1, forward strand.
ATTGTGTGTGTAGCCATTGGTCTTGGTTCCATTCCATTTTGCAACATTTCCACATACCTCCATCTCTCCATCCTTTAGTCATTATCCTACATATCTTCCCCATCCTATCCCTATGGTCCATGCTTTTGGATAAGTCTTTCATCCATCCTTGCATAAGTCCTCCATAATCCACTTCATAATCCACTATCTTTCCTACATAATCCACATCATAATCCACTATTGTTTCCTCCATAATCCACTATCTACCTAATCCATCTCACTCTCATGCTATCTCTTACAAACATCTATGAGCATAATGATATTTGACATGGTTCATGTGATGACATTCATCTCCAATGGGGCTATCACTTTTCATGTGGAACTAGATGCTTGAGTCGCTCTCGTCCATATCCACCTACCCCATCAAAAAAAGAAAAAAAAATTAAAATAGTAAAGATAAATCCCTTCATCCAATGGTGAAAACCACCCTTGGTGGCACCTTGAATAAGTACCATGATGAAAACCTGGCAAATAGATGTCATGTGTAGGTTGATCTTCTATGTCACTTACACTTGGGGGCACATTGTCTCATCCATACTATCATTCCTATCATACCATTTCATATCCTATCCTACTATCCTTATCCATTACATTCACATACACATACCTATCCTATTGAGTCCATCCATCTTCCCTTCCTCCTTTTGATCTTGATATGGGGGTAAAATGTTGAAACATGCTTTGGATATCTCTTGATATACCTCATCCTTTCCATCCATCTTATCATCCTATTGTCATAAAATTTGTCATGTAAAATCCTAAGCATTCCACCTAGAACGGGGAATATTATTCCTATGCGACATAGTCTTTCGAGGTCACATCGTAACTCCCTCATGAGTCTTCCATTCCATCCACTATCACCCATCCTTTTATCCATTCAATCCCACCTCTCCTTGCACCTAGACTTGCTTTTCCCTTGTCATTGGTATCTAGCACAAAGGTTACCCAAATTGTAATCCATTAACATTCCAAAACATTCCAAAAATACAAAAAATCAAAACATTTCAAAAATCCAAAAAAAATCAAAATATTCAAAATCCAAAAAAATCAAAACATTTCAAAAATCCAAAAAAAACCAAAATATTCAAAATATAAAAAAATAAAACATTTCAAATATCTAAAAAAATCAAAATATTCCCTCAAAATACAAAAAAATCAAATATCTAACAAACACCCAAGCAATAAAATCTCTCAAATCAAATAAATCAATCTAATTCATTCCCAAGTAAATCAATCATAAAAATCACCACCTCCAATCATTCAATCAATCAATTCTTCAAAATCAATTCCTCAATTCCTTAATCAATTCAATCACCAATTCATCAATTCAATTTCCCAATCACATCATCAATTCTTCCAAATCAATTCACCAATTCTTCAAATCACTCAATTCTTCATCATCAACCATCAAAACAATTCTTCCAAATCAATTCTTCAAACCAAATCAATTCATCAAAATCAAATCAAACCACTTCTTCAATCAATTCAATCACATCAATTCATTCCAAATCAATTCTTCAAATCATTCCAATCTAATCAATCAAGTCAATTCTAAAAAATAACTCAAATGTAAGCCCATCTGTAATCCATACCAATCAAGTCAATCAATCAAGTCAAATTATCCAATCACATCAATGGTCTTGATCCTAATCTTGACATAAATGAAATCAATCAATCAAATCTTGGTGTTGATTCACATAGCCAACACCACTAGTGACAATCAATCATATCAATTGTCTTATAGAGGATGTTGCATTGTTGAAACTAGACCAAGCATCTTATATGACATGTCTCATTCCTAAAACCAGACACAATCATCATAATCAATCAATCTGTCATTGGTTTATAGCTTGACAAGGGCAATACCTTGTTTGTTTTTGAATCATTTGTGCATGCTTGCTTTCTTGCTTGTGTTTGTTATCATTTTCATCTTGCATTTGTAACACATCTATCTCTTTCCAACTAATATTCATATCTTGTGTGTGTTGGAATGGCTTTTTGCATTATCCTTTGCATCTAAGGTCATATCATACCTTTTGTGCATTAGGACTTTAATGCTCTAAGTTTTCTTCCTCATACATCTAGACAAGGTTGTATTATGCTAGGTACACAAGACACATCGTCACCTTGGCCCATATACCTTGGTGCATAATGTCTAGTGCTATATAAAAATTCATGGTTGCTCACCTTCATTGCAGCATAACGCATCATTCATTTCTTCTATCAATTCCCTTACCTTTCTTTCTTGACCAATCCCTTTCATTTCAAGAGCCTACCCGTGTTTGTTTAACCCTCCTATCCTCTCGAGGGGGTATAATCATCCATTTTCTTCTATCTATACCTTAGCTTCTTTGAAATGATGCTACTTGGTCGCAACATCATATCAAAAAGGGGCAAAATGTAGACACCCAAAATTGTCTATGTCCTACAAGTGACATTTTGTGCTAATCCCACTCCTAATCCCATCCTAATCGCCTAGACAATTAATTAAGTAAATCCTATTTATTTAATTAATTTCCCTTTCACATGTCCCAACTAATTCAAATAAAATATTTGAATTAGTCCTCACCTTTCATCTCATTGCAAAACATGTCACATAGTACATTTTACACTTCACATGTCGCACTAATTTAAATAATCTTTTATTTAAATTAGGTCCTCCCTACACTTGTCACATGACTACAACTCCTCATGGAGTAGGAAACCCTATTTGTTCCTAGCCGTCCACATTGTTGAAACCAACTTTCAATCATAGCCCTTCATTCAAATCATACCTTTCCTATAAATCAACCCTCAACCAAGCCATTTGATCAATGGGTTTCCAAGTAGCCTCATGTTGTTGAAATGACATTAGAGCCTCTCATCATTCATCCTCAGACCATTGTTATGCTACTGGAATGAGCAACCAACATTCATCCTTTGAAATCATGCACTCCTATGCAATATTGAGAAGAGTAATGGGGGCGAGCCAAGCTTAGTGTAGAGATTCATTTTTAGTTTGCTTTGCAGTGATTATTTTAGTGGTGAATCTTCACCAATTGGCGAAAAGTTGAAATTGAGACCTCCAGAAATGGCGAATAGTACAAGCTAAAAAGGAGACTGAATCACCAGGTTTTTACAAAAAATAATTTTATCTCGGTTAATTCACCTATGTAATATTTTTTTAACTAATAAATTGAATTGATTCACCATGTAAATGATGCGTCATTGGAACTGATTCGCCAATAGTTTATAATATAATTACAAGTCTTAATTATATTCGCCAATAATATTATATTCCTACAATTAATTTTAGGTCAATATCACCACTAATAATAAATTACCATTTAATTTTAGGGATATTTTATCTTTGAATAGAGGTTTTATTTATTACCATTGATTAGCTTTTTAATCGGAGGGCTGTAGGTCAATTCCATGACCTATATGCGCGTGCCTTTTAAAAGGCTTCTTGAGGCCTGGAATTTGTTTTGGGCCACACGATTAGATTTAATCGTGTGGCCCAAAACAAATTCCAGGCCTCAAGAAGCCTTTTAAAAGGCACGCGCATATAGGTCATAGAATTGACCTATAGCCCTCTGATTAAAAAGCTAATCAACGGTTGCAATTTCACGTTTCTTTTAGTCTTATTTGTAAAGTGAGATTTTTAAAAAATAATTAATCTGTGTGTGCTCCAATGCATTTTGGATAGTTAGATTGTGCTTGGTGGCGTACCAGGGCCACTGTCCCCAAACCCCGCGAGGGGGCATTGCCCCCTTGACCCCCACAAGGGGGCTCTGCCCCCTTAACCCCCGCAAGGGGTGCTGCTCCTTGACCCTACTAGTGGTTGCCGCCCCCGGGCCCCTACTTCAGTATTACAAAAAACAAAAAAGAAATTGGGGGGACTGCGCTGACCAACTGTGCAATTTTTAAAGGAGAGATTTGGCATTTTAATTAATTTTTTTAATGATTATTCACTATGATTTGCCATTGTAATTATCATTTTTACCAATTATTCATTAGGATTCGCCAGGATTTTAGAAGAATTTCTATAATGTGCATAGATTCACTAGGAAAATTGAAATTTTTTTCAAAAAAGGGAAAGATTCACTAGGAAAATTATAGCACTTATCCATGATTCGCTAGGATTTTATAAGGTTTTTTAGGGGGGGTTCCTTAAAGTTATCACTGTTGCTTTGTCATTTGAATTATATGTTGTCTTGTACTTCATTGTGCTTATTAGGGTTTGATGATTTATCATTTGTGATTTAGCCCTGATTTTTACCCTAGCTACAGATTCTACAGTTTTTATTTAAGAATAACCTTATGTGGTTTATATATAAAACATAATAGCCATTTAGCTTGACTAACATAGTCATAGAATTGTAGCTCAGTCTATAATATTGTGTGATATTTATAGCATATAATAACATATATAATATAGAGATATTAATACATAGAACAATTCTTATTGTCAACCATTATATGGTATATAAATACATACAGAAACTATTGTCAAAGATGTATGAACAGTAAAGTCAAACTGATACAATATTTTATGACATCATGCATATCATTCAACCTCTTAAGGCACACAAAATAGGTTTTAACAATATAAATTCCATCTATAGTTTCTTGTAGATATAAGTTGGCATACACAATGAATCTACACAGCACATTTAGGATGGTATGCTTACCTATAATGCTAAAGCAAAATGATACCCCAAGTCTTTGTTTCCTTCTTGCTTCCCTCCAAACAAGAGATTCGATTGCTTCCTTCTTTTTTCCCTCCTACTTTGTGCAAGAAAGGATCTTATTAAATCCTTTCTCCCCACTTCTGTCGATTATGCAACTGCATATTCACTTACTCTCCACTATTCCCTTAGTCATCCGCAGCCTCACTAGCTGGAAAAAAGGGAGTATGGAGCTACTGCTCCTCCCCACTCCTCCCCACTCCTCCAAGCCTCTAGGGGAAAATACGATAGGAGTCTATTTACCATAGACGTTACTCTTACTCAAACTTAGACATTATATTTAACCATAACTAAGCTTAAATAAAAAATAATAATTTAAAATAAACAATAGTACACCTATTTTATCATGAGCACAATTATCGATGATGGATTCTCACAAAATCAACATAGACCTTTATGACAAATTAAACTTGTTTAGTCAATTACTCATGTCAACTTGGCATTCAAAAATGTACACTACCTTCCTAACTATCAACGTAGAAGATTAAGGCATCAAGATTATGATGAAAAAATAAACAAGTATGAAATGATCTCTACGTTAAAAATATTTCTAAGATGACCAATAATATAAAGAGTAAGACTTAAGTTGAAATTGACATATCCTCTAATGAATGTGTGTGTGTGTTTCTAAATAGTGCAAGGATCGTTGTATTCATGAGATCTAGCACCCTATCCATGATGATACTCTCTCTCCTCATCTTGGAGAGAGAATATCAGTTTTCCTAAATGCATCTCATGTACACAACGTGTAGTTAGTCCATTAACATAATAATAATAACTTTTAAACAATCAATTTCATTGCATTTTCAATAACATGAAATAAACTTATTTTCTTAAGCTATAATAACTTCATAATCATCATATTTATTTCACATCTAACTATTTTTTCTTAAAATAATAGATGAATTAAGTTTGTGTATAAAAATGGGGTGTAACATATCTCCCCCCTTGAAGACATGGTCCTTGATGATTAGGTAATTATCAAAACAAAATTTCACACAAATAATTTCTTTCAAGTTTCAAGGTTGCATGAATAAATGAGGAAATTTCTGAGAAAATTCATTTTAATCCTCCCAAGCAGCATTGTCTTCAGAGTATTAGTCCAACTGGACCTTGCATTGAGTAACTTCTTTGTTATACAAGTAGAGCTTGTAAATTTCAAGCACTTTGAGAGGCTTGATCATGACAAATCCTAGATCCTGTAACTATAGAACATTCCAATCAAGGATGTGATTAGATCCAGATACATATTTCTTCAAAAAAGACACATGAAAAACAACATGCATATGAGCAAGAGATAGAGGTAGAGCTATTCTGTAAGCAGCCTAGTTGATCACTTCTAAGACTTCAAAGGGTCCCACACATCTAGGTGCTCATTTGGAAAACTTCCCAAGCTTAAGAGGGCTTTTATAAGGTTTCAGTCTCAAGAGAATTTTATCTCCTACTGAGAATACCCGTGGAGTATGTTTGGCATCATCATAGCTTTTTTGTCTATCATTGACTTCTACTAATTTTTTCTTGATTACCTTAACTTGCTCTTCCATTTCAGTTAGCAATTCTGGGCCAAGGTGAACCCTATCTTGTAGCTTATCCTAGCTTATAGGAGTTCAACACTTTCTACCATACAATGCTTCGAAAGGAGCCAATTTTATTATTGAATGATATTAATTGTTATTGGCAAAGTCAACAAGTGGAAGGTACTCTTCTCATTTATATTTCTAATCTGTGCAGTACATCCTTAACAAATCTTCTAGTACTTGGTTAGCTCTCTTTGTTTGTCCATTTGTTTTTGGATGATAGGATGAGCTTATGTTTAACTAAGTCCCAAGCACTGAGAACAATGTCTACCAAAGCCTTGAGGTCATCCATGCATCTAGACCTCTTGAATGAATTTCTTACCAATTATATGTGCCCCATCAGTAAGATTTCTAGCTATAAAATGTACTACCATGGTTAACTTATCTACCACTACGAGGATCGCATCATGCATATATCATGACATAGGCAATCCCTAAACAAAGTCCATATTGACTACCTATCATTTCCATTCAAGAATTTCATGAGGATACAAAAGTCCTGTTGGATGTCGATGTCATCTTTAACTCGCTGACACTCTAAACATCCTACTACAAATCTGTAAGATCATTTTTCATTCCCTTCCAAAAATATAGGGGTTTACATTTGCTAATAGTTTTGTCACACTTGGGTTATTAGAATAAGGTGTAGATTACTCTTCTTTCCACACTAGGTTCCTCAAATCTTGTTGATTTGGGACATACATCCTGTTCTTATACCTCATAGTCCCATTAGATTGAAAACTAAATCCTTTGTATCTTGCATTTTAAGAATTTTCCTTTAGAGCCTTTAGGACTTGTTCATAATACTCATCTCCTTCTAAGTTTCTTAATACTTTCTAAAATCATAATGCACTAACAACATTGTCACAATATGCATTCTACAGCTCAGAGCATCCACTACTCAGTTTTCTTTGCCCTTGATATAACCAATTTCAAAATCATAATTAGACATAAGATCCAGCCACCTTCTTTGTCAAACATTAAAGTTTCATTGGTGAAGATATACTTCAAACCCTGATCTTATCAGATTTAAGTTTAAATTACTTTCCAAGTAGATAGTGTCTCCATACTTAGAGAGAATGCACAACTTTTTCTAGCTCCAAATCATGTGGAGCATAATTTTTCTTGTATGGTCATAACTTTCTAGATTCCTAGGCCACTACTTGACTGTCTTGCATTAATACACCACCTAATCCTTTTTTGGAGGCATCAATTATAACAACAAAAAGACCTTTCATATTTGGAACTCAGAGGATTGGTGTTGAAATCAACTTCTCCTTAAGGATTTGAAGGCCTCTTCACACTTCTCTGACCATTTAAATCACTTCTCTTTTGTTTATAGAGAAGTAATGGGGTGGGAAATTTTGGAGAAATTCAAAACAAACTTCTTGTAGTATCCTGCCAAACCCATAAAACTACATACTTCATGCACATTTCTAGGTGTAGGCCATTCTAGAATAGCTTTTATCTTAGAAGAGTTCACTGCAATTACCTTTTCAGAGATTATGTGGCCCAAATACTGAACTTCCTTCTGAAAGAAGGTACATTTGGATAGCTTAGCATACAACTTGTTCTCTCTAAGACGTTAGACTATTCACAAATGTTGATAATGCTCTTCCTCATTGCAAGAGTAGATTAGGATAGAATCAAGAAAAACTAACACAAACTTATCCAAACAATCTCAGAAGAAATTGTTCATCAAATTCATAAAATCTAATGTGGCATTAGTTAACCCAAAAGGTAAAACCATGAATTTGTAATGCCCATACCTTGTTCATAAGGTTGTCTTATGAATGTTCTCATCCTTCAACCTCAGTTGACCTGATAACTTAACCTCATGTCAATCTTTAAGAATATTGTTGTGCCACATATTTGATCAAAAAGATCATCTATGCACGGTAGAGGATACTTATTTTTTTATCATTGCTTTGTTAAGCATACAATAGTCTATACACAAACATAGGGTACCATCCTTCTTCTTGACAAATATCACCAGTGCTCCCCACGGTGACAAATTGGGTCTAATCAACCCTTTAGTTAATTGTTCTTGAAGTTGGGATTCAACTCCATTAGCTTAGTGGTTATCATTCAATATGGTGCCTTAGACACCGGTTCGGTACCAGGAATAATATCAATCAAAAAATTGAAAACCTTTTTTGGGGGTAGACCTAGAAGATCTTTATGAAACACATCCTGATATTCTTGAAGAAAAGGATAATCTTCCACTGAAGGTCCTTTTGGTTTCCCAAATTCCTCACCTTTTTCATTCAATTCTTCCATTTTGACCACAAATATTTGGCAACCCTTTTGACTATCTCTCTTCAATTGTATCACAAAAATTTGTATGATTTTCATTTCCCATCGCACTCCTTGAATCAAGACAGCATTGCCAATGTCATACAGACATTCGACTATCTTGGAAAAGTAGTCTACCTTTGCTCTATGCTACCATAACTAGTTCATATCTAGGATGACATCATATGATCCTAGTGGATAGATTTAATCTAGCTTCGAGCAGGCATTGCTCTACCTGAGCTCTTGTCTTGTTTTCATATTCTACTAACCATGGCTTTGCCATGAATCTAACTCATTTAGGAATTTTACAAAGTAAGCTCAATGGAATAAAATTCTTAGTTTATCCTATATCTATGAAAATTGAAACTAGAATGCTAAATAAGTTACTTGTAGTTTCAATGGGAGTAATCTGGTATATTGCTTGGCAGTTGTCTAAAGCAGCATGGATCCTTTGTTGAAAGGTTGTTTTCTGTGATGGAAAAGGATTACCATGATATGAGTTTCCTTGGCTCTTAGTGGGGCACTGATCAGCATAGTGGTCTCCTCCACACATAAAACATCCTCCAAGGGGACCTTTCTTTCCTGAAGGGTGGTTAGGATTATCGTCATTCTTTTTAGAATTATTGTCCTTGTTCCCATCCCTGGGTTCATTTCTATTGTACCTGGAACCTTTACCATGGTTTCTCCCTCTAGATTCTTGATTTCTATTTCTCCTTTTTAAAGCTGTCGAACAACGATTCCAATTAAATTTATTGCGAGATTTCTCCCAATATGATGAAATAGATTTGAGCTTTTATTCATGTTTGATGGCCTTCTAAAAAACATGATCCATACTCTTGGGTCCATGGATGCCTACTTCTCCACCAATTTGAGAATTCAAGCCCATAATAAACTTCCTTATCCTAAATCTTTCATCCTTCTAATATTGGGGTACATATTTCAATAACCTATAAATTTTTCCTAGTATTCAGTGACAGTCATATCTCCTTGATGTAGATTTTGAAAATATGTTAGTTTCTAATCAAAATACAATTGGGGCAACCATCTTTTCTAGAAAATGGCCACAAATTGATCCCAAGTTAGACTTAAGGAACTCAACCCTAATTATGTTTTCTTATTCATATGCCATGTGGATGCTTCTCTTGCTAACTAGTATGCTCCCCTCATAGCCTTAGTGATATCAGAGTAAATTCTTATCTCAAAATATTTTTCCATCTCTGTCAGCCAAGCCTTAGCTGCATCTCCACTCATAGTTCCATCAAACTTAGGGGGAGTGACCTTCTCCATGTCTCTAGCTCTAACTCATTGGTGAGACACATTTTACCTCACTGTGATCTAGAGAGTCTTGTTCTTAGTTCACCTTGAAAAATATGTTATTCCCCTCTTTCAAAGTGATGTTCACAATTGTTTTCTTCCCCTCTCACTTCTTGTTCTAGGGTTTAAAATCTCACTTTTGTTTCATTTAAAACAAACAATATTTCATCTAATTTTTCCATTGGGTTATCTTTAGGATTTTGGCTGTCATGGCTCCCTCCTACATGGTTTCCAGAGTAATCCATGATAGTATTTTATCCAAACCTATCATTTACATAAATATATGTTAAGAATGAACTTTTCTATGCTTGAAATAAAACTTCATATGTTAAATACATAATACTTAGATATTTCACATATACTATTTTTGTACAGAAAACCAAAATTTTACTTTATTCACATAGTGGATTGAGATCCTTATTTCAATATAAAAAAACTTCTATGTTTATGTACATATATTTATACTTAGGTGACTGCAAGTCAATATCTGATAGAGGAATTTCATCAAGTTCCTCTTCCTCGTTAGAATCAACTAACACAAATTTGGAGGGTGGGTGTACACATAGGTACTCCATCATCACATCCCTTCCTATGGTTGCGGCATCCTGACCACACCCAAAGAGCATGTCACAGTGTGCATAAGGTTTACTAATCTTTATAGTAATAGGGGCTGACAGATTCTCCATTGCCTCTAACTATTTCCTCCTCTTGAGGTAGATACACTTGAGTGTGTCAGCTAGTGTTTCAAAATTAGTAAGCCAAGCCCCTTCTATGTAACTCACTATCTCCTTTATTACTAGCTTGAGAGATGATTCTTTCTTAATAGAGACCTTAGGCATATTCCTAGGTTTTGTTTTCTTGGCTTGCTTTCTTGTCCTTCTCTTTCCTGCCATTCTTGCACAAGAACAATCATATTATCATTAGCATATATTGTCAAGCTGCACAAAATATTGCAATGAGCTCCTAGGTCTAAGTGTTGAACACAATAGCTCAGATACCATGTGTAACATGCCAACTAGAATATTAAATAACATTAAACATAAATAATGCAAAATTCTCATTTCTCTTTTTTTATATAACAAAATGCAATAATATTACATTTACAATTTCCAAGTACATTACATAATTCCAAAAGATGGTCGCTTCACATGTGACTAGCAAAATCATGGACATTTAATAGATGATCTCATTCCTTGTAACTTATAATATTTATCAATTTCATTTACATAATAATTGATGTTTCATGTTCACAAGTCTTTAGTAGTCAACTACAAGAGAGAGAGAGAGAGAGAGAGAGAGAGAGAGAGCATCACCCTAGTGCTTTTCCTCCAACCACAAACTGACAGTCCCTCGCACACCTTCCTTCTAGAAGTGGCCCTTCCATTCACGAGGGTATAGATAATGAGAATCAATTGATTCTTTGCACCCTCTAAGAACTAGTGATGTGTCCTAGCTAATAACAATCGAGCTTACAACTCTATTCTAGCTCTAGCTATGTATATAACCCATTCTAACTATTTAGCTATCTAGTACATAGTGAATCGATAATGCAAGAATTGAGTTTTGCATTACTTTGGCCAAGATTCATATAAATAAAGTCATATGTTCACTTGAACTCATTTCTTGACTTAGAGACAACATTATTATAATTCAATAAATAATATATATATCAACACACTTTAACATGTTAACTTAATATTAGTCTTAAAGTCATAAAATATACCCTTTACTCTTGGTCAACTAGAAAAGTATAAGGTGAGAGCTTAAGTGACTTAAGAAGTGTATATTAAGCCCCTCTTTGCATCCTTGCAATCATGGGTCTATGATGACCTGTCATCTACTCAACAACTTGTCAACCCATTTTCATGCTCATCAATAAATTTAGTATTATTTCAAAACAATATGCAAATTTCTGACATTAAGTCATAGGTTTGACGATTAAAGACTCTATATGTCTTAGTCTAGGAATATATATTCAACTTATAATTTGTCAAAGAAAAACAATAACTTCATAAACCTTCATATTGAATACATTTCCTCTTATATATCAAAAGTGAATTCCAAAATAATAAGTAGTTTCAATCTTCAATGAATAACTATAGAAAACTGACCTTTCATTCCCATAGTGAGTGTATTTCACGATAATCTTGTGTCTATTCTTAGCCTAGATTTGGGTAAATAATATTCCATTTTAAAACTAGCATAAAGATAGTTTGTGATAACACTTAGTTACTTACAAGAATCGCATCTATAGCAATCTAATATTTTACATGTATATTAATAGAATGAGAAGTCTAAATATCAAGTGCCTTTAAACAAAGACATCGACTAATATCAACCTTTAAGATTTTAATAACATTCAAGTGATGATATCTTCCTTATCAATTAGCTACGACTCTTAAATAGGATACTATGAAAACATAGTGTTGTTACTTTAGTTTTTCACAAGGGAAAATAAGGCTCTCGATCTGCTACAGTTTACTAGAAGCTCTTATCACTTGATATGACCAAATTGAATGACTTATATCGACCTTTACTCAAGTCACTGAGCACACAAACATTTAGCCTTACTCAAGTTGAATTAATAAAAACACAGCTTGTATATATCACTTGGCCTATATGTACAGTAAACCCTTATGGTTTCTAAAAGGTTTATTTAAGAATAACCTTATACCCAGTTTATATAAAAAAAATAATAGCCATTCATCGTAACAAACACAATGATATGAGTGCAACTACATGTTGCTGCAATGTATTCTACTTCTATAGTGAACAGGGAGATTGAATCCTATTTCTTGCTCAACCAAGATACCAACATTTTTTCCAAAAAGAATGCACCTCTACTTGTTCTTTTCTTATTTCCAGCCTAATCTGCATTAGTGTATGCACTGAGAGTGAAATCACTATCCTTTGGATACCAGAAACCATAATCTATTGTGCCTTTCAAATAACTTAGAATTTTCTTGATTGCCAACATATGTGACTCCTTGGGCTCTGCTTCAAATCTTGCAACAAGACAAACTGCATGCATTATGTCAGGTCTAGTTTGGGTCAGACAAAGTAGTCCTCCAATCATAGATCTATACCTTTTCTAATCTGCCATAGGTGAATCATCATTTTTGCTCAACTTACAACCAATTATCATGGGAGTATTTACCAGTTTAGAATCTTCCATCCCAAACTTCTTTAGCAGCTCTTTCACATACTTAGATTGAGAAATGAAGATACCTTTATCTGATTGATTTATTTGTAGACCCAAAAAGAAATTCATCTCACCAAACATGGACATTTCAAACTCACTTTGCATTTCTCTGGTGAAAACTATGCACATACCTTCATTGCCTCCAAATATAATGTCATCAACAAAGACTGCTACAATTAGGATTTGTTCATCATTGATCTTGAAGTAGAGATTATTATCTGTAGTACCTTTACTAAACCCAATCTATATCAGATACCTGTCCAACCTTGCATACCATGCCCCGAGGGCTTGTTTTAATCCATATAAATCCTTCTTCAATCTACATACCATGTTACGCTGATATGATGACTGGAATCCTTCTGGTGGTTCAATACATACTTCTTCCAATTCTTCATTCAAGAATGAAGACTTTACATCCATCTGATATACCTTAAAATCTTTGTAGGTTGGAAATGCCAGAAACATTCTTATAGCTTCAATCCTTGCCACTGGTACAAATGTTTCCTCAAAATCTATTCCTTCAACTTGAGAGTATCCTTTGCATACCAACCTTTCTTTGTTTCTTACTATTTCACCATTCTCATTCATTTTGTTTCTGAAAACCCACTTGGTAACAATTACATTTTTATCTTCTGGTTGGGGAACAAGATCCTAGGTCTGATTCTTCTCTATCTGCATCAATTCTTATTTCATAGCCTTTACCCAATTCTCATCATTGCAAGCTTCATTCACATTTCTAGGTTCAATCTTAGAAATCAGACAGAAATTTACTTGTTCCTTTGCAGCTCTTCTTTTGGTTAGGATTCCTTTACTCTTATCTCCTATGATTTGATCTTCAGAATGATTAAGCTTTACATACCTTGGTGTCTTGGTAGCACTTTTTAGAGATTGATCCTCTTCATCTGAGTTGTCTTCATGCTGCACCACTTCTAAAACATATGGCTTCTCTAATTCATATCCATTTGATTCTGGAGACCTTTGCTTGCTTTCATCAACTTTGACATTTGCACTCTCAATAATCATATTCATTCTCTTGTTATAGCATTGGTAGGCCTTTCTCTTGGTGGAATAACCAAGATTCCTTCATCACACCTAGCATCAAACTTGCCTAGATCTTCTTCTCTTTTGATATAACATTTGCTACCAAAAACTTTGAGATATTTCATAGTAGGAATTTACCATACCACAATTCATAAGGAGTCTTAGAACTGTTACCTTTGATTTGGACTCTGTTTAGGATATATACAATTGTGTGAATTGCCTCTCTCCAATATACTTCCGGAAGATCAGCTTCCTTCACCATGGTTCTAGCAGCTTCTTGAATTGTTCTATTTTTCCTTTCAACGACTCCATTTTGTTGTGGAGTTCTAGGTGTATATAATTATCTCTTTATCCCATGTTCTTCATAAAACAGATTGAATTCATTTGATGTGAACTCTCCTCCTCTATCAGACCTTAAACATTTGATTCTCAAATCCATCTCATTTTCAACCATTGCCTTAAATGCCTTGAACTTATCTAGAGCTTCTGAATTTTCTTTCAAAAAGGTAACCCAAGTCATTCTAGAATAATCATCAATAAGAAACATGAATTACATGTCTCCTTGCAAACTTCTTACTTTGGTAAGTTCACACAAGTCTATATGCACTAGTTCCAGTAATCCATCAACTAATTGGTCCTTGCTTTTGAAACTTGTTCTTGTTTGTTTCCCAAATTGACACTCCTTGCAAATAGAATTAGTAGGATTCACAAGTTTGGGCAAATCTCTAATGCCTGTGTAATACTTATCTTCATAATGTTGTCAAAATTGATATGAAACAACCTTCTATGCCATAGCCAACTTTCATTAGTCTGAGCCAACAAACAATAACTATCAATTCCTTTCAAGTGGTAGATATTTCCTCTAGTCTTCTTACTAGTTGCAATGATTGTTCTAGAGCTTTCCCTAATCTTGTATCCATTTTCCTTGAAGCTTAGGTCATACTCTTTGTCATACATTTGCCCCACACTCAAAAGATTGTGCTTTAATCCTTTCACATACAAGACATCTTCAGTATTATGCTTGCCATCAAAAGAAATAGATCCCTTTCCACAAACCTTACTAGTTGTATCATCTCCAAACCTAACCAGTCCACCATCATATCTTTCCAGAATTACAAACTTACTTTTGTCACCAATCATGTGGTGAGAGAAAGCACTATCAATAACCCATTCATCTTTGTCTTCAACAACCTGAGTAGCCAAAGCACTTTCCACTGGTCTTTCTTTCTTCATATAGCTAGTAGGATTAGTAGATACAGGTTCTTCTTTAATAGCAATAAACAAGCATTCATTACCAAAAGTACTAGCATTATCTGGCTCACCATTATCTAATGCTCATTCATCATCATCAAAATCTTCAACATAATAACATTTCTTTTGGATCCTAGGCCTATTCTCATATCTTTTCCTATTTCTTTCAATTCTTTCAAGAGATCTGGAAGCAAAGTGGCCTACTTTACCGTAGGAAAAACATTTGAAAGGTAATTTACCTTTAAACTTACTGGATCCTCTTTGTAGTCTATCCACAAAGTTGGCTTCAATTTCATCAAACTCATCATCTGATTCTACCTTGTACTTTTCTAATCTGGGGGTTTTCCCAGAAGTACTGGCTTTGAAAGCTGTCTCTACTTTTGGTAGGGCATCACCAACCTCTCTCATCTCAAAGGCAGTAAGTTTACCAAGAAACTAATCTCTGTCAACATCTTTTACTTCCATGAATTCTTCAATTACAGCTACCTTGTGACTGTAGGTCTTTGGCAGTGATATGAGAATTTTCATTACAACTTCCTTATCACCAAGAGTTCCCCCCATACCTTTTATCCCGGTGACAAGTTCATCAACTCTTTGCATAAAGGTTGATATGTTTTCATCTTCATTCATCTTAAAAATTTCATATTTCACCTTCAGACTTTGTCGCTTGGCCTCTTTCATAGAGTTATCTCCCTCATATAGATTTTTCAGCTTTTCCCATACCTCATTTGCAGTTTCAAGATCCACCACTTTTGTCAATACTGTGTCATTTAATAAACTTAACAAAGAATCTTTTACTTTGACATCCACTTCATATTCCTTGATTTCGTCTTTAGTCATCAAACCATTTGGAGGCAAGGTGTATTTTGTTTCTGCAGCTTTCCATACTTTGTAACCAAGACAAAGAAGATGACTTCTCATTTGTGCCTTCCAAAGAGCATAGTTTGTCCCATCAAAATGCAGCACTTCCTTCTTATAAGACATTTTGGATCTTCCTCAAGCTATTAGACTTTCTTTAGAGGAACCTTGCTCTGATACCAATTGTTGAAGTGTGCCAGACAACTGAGAGGGGGGGTGAATCAGTTGTCACAAAAGCCTAAACACTTCTTCATTTAAATATCAATCACTTATCCACAAATATTAGATTTAACAATGAATGCATGAAATCAAGAACTTAAACACAGATGCAACATTATACACAAGAGACACTAGATTTTTACGTGGAAAACCCCAAGGTGGGGAAAAACCATGGAGAGGATTAGCTCTCAAGATATATTGTAATCTTTGAAAAATGATGTTCAGGCTTGGTCACTCCACGGGCCTAGAACATACTGGCTCACTGCCATGAAGTATAGCTAGGTCTAGTAGGCTCACTACCACAACCCTAAACCTAGAAAGATTACAATAAGCGCTGTTAAACCCTACTAGCGGCTCACTACCACGATCAACATTTTCTTCATGTCTAAGAATAATACATTTTTACAATCAGTCCTCTACTCTGCCCTGCTCTGCCTTTCCACTTCTTTCCTTATCTTCTCATCTTCACACAAGGACACCTTTTCCACCACTCAACTACAAGTATTTATACACTTCATCAACCTTGTAATGTCATCAAGGTCGGCATCACAATCATCAACCATTGGAACAATCTCCAAGGTCGGCATTACAAACATTTACAAAATAGGTCCTGACCTATTATAATATTATACAAATGGAATGAAGTAAAGATGTATGCGGATCATGCCACACCTTATCTGGGATTCAAACACAATCTTCCATGCCACAACATGCTTCCACAGTCTTCAAGGAATCCCCGCAATAAAGGGAATTAACCAAGTTGGCTAAGACTAGTTACATGTTACACTGTCTAGGAACAATCTTCAAAACACGATCTCAATTCCTTAACGCAGACCAATGTCAAGATAAGAACAAGATTAGGTGACATCCACAAGCATGTTATAATCATCAAGAGCAACCACATGTACCTTAACCACTTTATCCATAGGAATCTTCTCACCAGAACACATGAACTTCACTGTCTTCAACTGACATGAAAGAAAGATAGCTTGTGGACCACTAAAACATGAACCACTATATTTGTAGGCACTTATCATCATCCCAAACTTCCCTCTAGAACCGCAAAGAAAAATACTTTATTGCAGAGGAATGCGGAGCCAAATACTTCCTCTATGACAAGACAACAATCAGACAAAGCAAGTTTTACTCTGGTGAATGCCACTCTCTCAATACTTCATACCAAAGGCTCAAACTTAGGATTTAGCATCTTCAGACATCCCTTTAAATAACTACCAATCCATAGACAAAGATCTTCAAGAAGAAGAAAATGCGGAGTAATCTACCAGACTGTTCTTCAGCATACAACTCACTGTCTATACTGCACTTCACTGTAACTCACTTGTATCTTCCGGAGGGGCCAATTTTCTCAATATCCTTAACATGCAAATCTTCTAAACAAGTAATAAAATAGAACATAGTTGACACCAATGACAAAAAAGATATGTTGACATCAAGACAACACCAATTAGGCACATACTTGCAACACACATATGTTCCCAAATGAGTCGAATCATAATTCCCAAAGGGGTCATTCTACATAGCTTCCAGTAGAAGCACTTCTTCTTCTTCTTCATTTCTGTTGCTCAGCACACCTTCCCCGTCAAGTATTTCCATATCGAGCCTCTCATCTTGAGTAATCATAGTGTGTGTTTCTTCAAAATTAGCCATTACTTCTTCTATAATGTGCTCCTTATGTAATGGCTTTGACAACACTTTCATCTTAGAACCATACTTGGTTCTTAGAATCAAATGTGACCAATCTAAAGAAACCCTCTAATCTTTTCTGTAAAATCTCTTGATAAACAAACGTCGAATACTAGAGGAATATCTATTACAAAAACCTCTTGAAACACATTAATGTTGGGCATGCGTACAACATGAGAGGAAGTTCCTTGAGGAATCCCACTATTTGCAACTTTTTCTCATCCAATTGTATCACTCCCTTCTCCATGGGTTCATACATTAGTTTAAGAGTGTCTGCTATTTTCTTAGGCATTATAATGGCGCTTGCACCTGAGTCTATCATGGAATTGTGCAATAACCTTTTTCCTACTATCAGAATCAAATAAAATTGAGTAGGTTTAACCTTACCTCCTTTTGCCTTCGAAACCACTAGGAAAGACGTTGGATCTTGTTGAGGGGCCTTTGGTCGTTCTTCAAATACTCCTTTATTTCTATTGACATATCCTAATCTTAGCTTACCCATTGGTGTTTTTTTCTCACTTAGTGCCTCTTGCAATAGAGTCTTTTGTTCTGGGATGGACAAAACATCCCATAATGAAACATTAGTGGGAACTCTTTTCAAATTATCTACTACATTTAATGGTCTTGGCACTTGTAATCTTTGGAAAACACTAGGGTATTTTGTCCTCTCACCTGGTTGATTTGCAACACCACTATTTTGCATCAATGTGGTCATCTCTTACCTCTACATTGGTGGGTGAGTAGCTTGAATCGTGGGATTCTTCCTAAAAGTGACTTCAAAGTGTAGCATTCTCACTAGGGCCTCAAAAATATTCCTTTTAGATTGGGTATAGTAGTCGTATTGTACCTAAGGAGTCCTCAAAGAAGAAGCCTCATTTGCAAAGACTACGTCCTCTTCTTCCACCCATGAGAAAAGCACATGCTCTAGGGCAATTTCAACCTCTTTCTTAATGGACATTCCTTGCATCTGAGACACAAGACCACGTTTTGCACACTAAGTGATTGGTATTGATATTGTGCTAATTAAGCCTCTTTTTGTAGCCCTTGCCTTCTCTATTCTGCCACCTTCTGCCATAGATTTCCTCTAGTGCAATGTTTAGGCATATGAGCATTATTGTAAGGACAACACCATGCATTTGATTCTTCTATCAAATTATTCTGGCCTACAACCAACTCTCAATGAGGATTAGGTGCAACAACTTACAAAGGTGTTAGAACTGGGACAATTCGATTTGATGGTTGCAACAGACCTAGCCTTTGGTTCCCTTGATAGTGATTAGACTGGTAAGGTAGATTGTTTCCTTGGAAACCTCAATAGGGGGTCTCAGGTTTGTTGCCTTTTGAGGTTTATAAATTAATTTGAAAAACTCTACAGGATGTTTTTCATGTCTTCCATTTCAGATTCCTAAGGCACAAGTGCTGAGACTAGTGAGGCTTGAGACATTGGGTAAATGTACATGGAAGAGCTAGGTTATGGTGGACTACACAGTTCTGCCTGGGCAGGTATGGATAGCTCTAGAAACACAAGCAAAGGAGGCCTTGGAGGAAGTTTCTTAGCATCTATCAAGTTGTTCTCAACCCTTATAGCCAAGTCATATGTATTAGGAAGAGTCTATCCTCCCAATGATTGAATCATGATTGCTATGTCAGAATTAAAAGCCTTTAGATAGAAAACAATTGCCATACCTTCTGGGGATCAGGCTTCTATTAGAATCCTTTGCCATGTCTTCTAAAACCTTGTATTGAAGTCTGCTATAGCTTCCTGAGGATCCCTCATGATGGTAATCAATTGTTGTAATAATTAGGATCTATCTCCTTTCTCATTGAATCTATTGAAGAACAAGTCTCCCAATTGATCCTAGGTATTGATCAAACTCGGCCTAAGAGACCGATACCAATCTAAAGCTTTCCCTTTGAAGGATGCCACAAGCAATTGTAGATCCACACTCTGTTCTGTCACATATTGCATTGTGTACACATCTGCCATGTATTACAAATGTTCTGCTAGAGTCTTGAAATCTTCTCCCATAAATTTTGGGAACTTGCTTTTAAAGCATTTCCTAGGATAGGATCCCATGTATCTGGTGTAATTAGTGGAATCAATGGGCTACCATTATTCCAATTAACAAAATTCCTTGGGGGTGTCGGATGAGCCATCTGTGCTGCTAATGTGCCTATTTTGGTTCTTCTATGAGTGACAGTTACTAACTGTAGAACTAGAAGTGCTAGGTTATTTGTTGAATGACTCCTTATGATAGGCCCTTGGTGCATGAAATCAAGTCTCCAATCTAGCGACTAAAGTGGTCCCACTAGGTGTGCAAAAAACTGTTGATAGCAAAACTTGCATTAAACTAATAGCAATGGGAAATCTTGAAATGTGGAACTTGCTTTCAAGATAACCTCTGAACTTTATAGAAGTTGTCCCTTCTTCTAATTCTTTGATTTGTGGGAAAAGGGAAAGAATACTAAATGTAAATAACTGTAAAATGAAACCTACATCAAGGTGATGTGCCAAAATGGATTTGAATTATAGACAAGGAAATGACTCACTATTTTCAATTATTGATAACAAAAAAATGAATCACATCTATTCAAATAGCATATATATGCATGATTTAATAGTAGATTGTAGGTGTTATTACTAGCAATAAACCTTATAAGCCACAATATCACAAATATAACAAAATAGAGACTAACAAATAAGCACAGAATGTTATTTATCTTCATTGGTGAATGGAGAACAAAGCATAAAAGGCCAAAAGATGCACAGATACACAATATTCAATCTATTTTGAGAAACACCCATGAAGGCTTTTAGTCCTTTTACTGTTGTATTGAATATTTTTCCATCCTGAGAACAAGCTATAGATCTCACTTTTATACTAATTACTGAGCGAAGATCATTCTTAAGGAAACTAGAAACTAACTAAAATATAAAGAATAGAAAATTATTAGCTACAGTTCAGACTACATCTTTAGGGACTCAAAACCTAGATGATTTGTGCTACTCTACATGAAGAAACATCTACCACATGGGAGAGGTGATGCAGAATGCCCAGCAGAAGCGGATGAAACTTGACTATATCTTCCCTATCGGCGAGAGGTATCCCAATGTCTCACCGAAGCCAAGACTGACTTCTCTATCGGGGAGACATGAACTATCGGCCGTTCCTTATTCTTATATTCCGATGGCTAAGTTATCACCGATAACTCCGTGACGGTTAGTTGCCTATCGGCAACACCTCATACTATCGGACCACGAGAAATTTCTTATGCCGATATACTCCGTCACGCCGATGACCAATCTTTGTCGGCCAGACTTCCTCCTACGGCGAAGCTTCTTTCACCTACACCGACACCTTGTCTCTCGCCGATATCGTCAGGCACATCGGCCAGACCTCCTGCTTCGGTAAGACTCCGGTTCGTGGTCCCGATGGTTCATCTCACTCCGACGAGTCCTTAGTCGCTGAGACTTCTCGAACTCCTTCCGATGAACTTCTATCGGCGGGACTCTAACGGTCGCCGTGACTTCTTCGGCTTCCCCCCGACAAGGTTCCTCACGCCGATACTCTTTATCGGCAACACTCCAAGGACGTCTCACCGATCGGTGAAACTTTATTCCGTCGGCTAAGTATATTTTCCTTAGCCCGATATCGTTTCTCTCACCGATGCGAACACAAAGGTATGTGTCTCCGGCACTATACCAATCTTCGGCAAGACGGAGAGCCTTTCACGCCGATGGACCTCCAACTGTTCTGAGGCGTCGAACCAGAATTCCCTTCGACAAAATGATGGAATTTGGCCGTTTCATTTATCAAACCCTCGATCACTTGTAGCAATCTGATCCCACATCAAAACTATCCAATTTCACTCCGATTTCCCAACTAGCCACATGATGATGTCTAGTCGAACTTGACTGAGTTCGCTGGCTTCCTGGGTAAGAATTCAACAACAAACGTGAGAAATCTTTCCCCCATCCCACTGTTGCTATACAGGGCTTCAGTGGACAGAGGAAAGGGCCTCCATGTATGAATCAAAACCCTACTCCTAGGTTACGAACCAGCCACTGTGGAACCGTGGGTTTTACACCGTCTGCACACTACAGAGTCACTATGGATTGACGGATAGCATCCGGTTAGGGTTCTATTTACAAAATCAGGATAAAGATATCAGATCACTAAGAACAACCAAGAAAATCAACACAGATCATACCCAGAACTCTCTTCATTCAATTATCAAAAAAACTTGTTGTAATACACACTTCTCTCTCCCTGTGTGACATACAACCTGCCTCTAAAGAAGATGTAGAGACAACAGTTATCCCCTCCAACCGTGCAAACTGATTTTCAAATCAGTTAGCCGTTGGTTTACCCGTCATACAAGCAAAACTACATGTGTGCCTTGCACAATTACATTCATGGGACCAAATTGACCCTTATTACAAAATGAAATGGCTTAAGAGCCTTATGAGACAACAAAAGAAAAGATGATCCTGCACTACAGAGAATGTGCTCCTGCACCATACTCCCCCTGCAGGAAAGACTCAAGTCCCTTGAGTTGCTAACTGCTGAAGTGTCTTCCCATGCTTTAGAATATCGGCTTCACTCATCCAGGTTGCCTCTGAATCAGGAAGATCCTGCCACTTGACCAAGTAATCTTTGTATACCCCTTTTCTTGTCTTCTTGACAATTTTGGAATCCAAAATGCATTCCAATTGCAAAGGCTTACTTGGAGGTAAATCTTTGATCCAGTCTTCAGCTTCAATCACAGCATCTGAGCTATCTTCAGCATGTAATGGAGGTCTAAAAGGGAACAGGTCTGCAACATTGAAAATGGGAGAGATACCAAGGCCAGATGGTAATTCTATTTCATATGCATTTGGACCAAATTTATGCACTACCTTACAAGGTCCTATCTTCTTCATCAACAATTTGGTTGGTTGCCCCTTAGGTAATCTTTCCTTTCTGAGGTAGGCCATCACCAAATCTCCTACCTGGAACTGTACCTCCCTTCGCTTCAGA
Organism: Cunninghamia lanceolata; assembly: GCA_027924645.1. NCBI lineage: Eukaryota > Viridiplantae > Streptophyta > Pinopsida > Cupressales > Cupressaceae > Cunninghamia > Cunninghamia lanceolata. The sequence continues at coordinate 2,056,663 of BSBN01000850.1, forward strand.
TCTGCTCTATCCTTGTACTTGGAGACAGTTTTCTCTAACTGAAGCTTGACCTGATCATGTACTGTTTTCATGGTAGCAGCAAAGTCTTCTCCTAGAGCACTCCTTTTATCCCATCCTTGGAGGTCTTTGAGTTCAAGTGGTCCTCTTGGGTGGAAACCATAAACTATTTCAAAAGGGCTTTTCCCAGTACTTCTGTTTCTTGAATCATTATAAGCATATTCAGCTTGACTGATCACTAAATCCCATGCTAATCCATGCTGTTTGGTAAGGCATCGCAAAAGGTTTCCCAAGGACCTATTAACAACCTCAGTCTGACCATCAGTCTGGGGATGGTAGGCTGATGAAAAAGACAACTGAGTGCCCAATTTTCTCCATAGGGTCCGCCAGAAATGACCAACAAATTTGGAATCTCTATCAGTAACAATTGATAGGGGTAAACCATGAATTCTGACCACCTCTCTGAAAAAGAGACCAGCAATCTGAGATGCATCATTTGTGCATTTGCATGGCACAAAATGAGCCATCTTACTGAATCTATCCACAATGACAAAAACACTGTCTACACCCCTTGCTGTCCTAGGAAGACCAAGCACAAAGTCCATACTAATGCTTTCCCAAGGTCTGGTGGGAATGGGCAGTGGTTGGTACAAACCAGCATTAGAAGACATACCCTTGGCCTTTTGACATATGGTACAGCTTGCAACATATCTCCTTACATCTGTCTGTACCTTGGGCCAATAATAGAACCTGGTGACTTGTTCCAAAGTCTTGTCCAACCCAAAATGTCCTCCTAAGGCTCCATTGTGCTTCTCCTTGACGATATTGTCCCTCATTGAACATTTAGGAACACACAACAAACTACCTTTAAATAGGAGCCCTTCTTGCAGCACAAAATTAGAATACTCGCCATGAAAAGTGTTAGCCAAACTTGCACACACTTCATAGGCAGCCTTGAAATCTGCATCATCCTTGTACAACTCCTTCAGACATTCTAGACCCATATGTTCCATTTGTACTTCCTGTATGACCAGTATCCTTCTACTCAAAGCATCTGCCACTTTGTTGGCAACACCTTTCTTATGCTTAATAGTGAAGGTATAGGCCTGCAATTGTTCCATCCACTTAACGTGCCTATGATTCAACTTTTCTTGACTATTTAGGAAGCTAAGAGCATGGTTGTCAGTAAAAACAATGAACTCTTTTGGCAGTAAATAATGTCTCCATTTTTTTAGAGCTTGCACCATTGCATACAACTCTAGGTCATAGGTAGAATACCTCTATTTGGCCTCATTCAACTTCTCTGAAAAGAATGCTACTGGATGTCCTTCCTGACTAAGAACAGCACCTATAGCCTGTTGGCTTGCATCACATTCCACAACAAATACTTTGTCAAAATCAGGGAGTACCAACGTAGGTAACTCGGCCACTTTCTGTTTCAACAGTTCAAAACTATCATCTGCTTGTTTTGTCCATTGAAATTTACACTTCACTCCACCCTTGATGGTATTGAGAATAGGAGCACTTATGTGACTGAACCCTTTAATGAACTTCCTGTAAAAAGTTGCCAAACCATGAAAACTTCTTACATCTCCTACTGTCTTAGGAGTAGGCCAATTGAGAATAGCCTCAACTTTTGTAGGATCCATTTTCAAACAGCCATTGGAAATCACAAATCCAAGATACACTAGTTCAGTTTTCATAAAATCACATTTATCCAAGTTGATCATCAACTTACTCTCATGCAATTTCTTTAACACCTGTCCAAGATGCTTCACATGCTCTTCTTTGGTCCTGCTGAAAATCAATATGTCATCAAGATAAACAATAACAAATTTTCCAATAAATTCTACAAGTACCTCATTCATCAACCGCATGAAGGTGCTTGGAGCATTACTGAGACCAAATGGCATGACAAGCCACTCATAGAGACCTTCATTTGTTTTGAAAGCAGTCTTCCATTCATCTCCCTGCCTTATTCTGATCTGGTGATAACCCGATTTCAAATCAATCTTGGAATAGTAACATGAACCACCAAGATAGTCCAACAGATCCTCAATTCTTGGCATAGGAAATCTATACCTTATGGTGATCTTATTGATAGCCCTTGAATCTGTGCATAATCTCCATTTGCCATCTTTCTTAGGAGCAAGTACACTAGGGACTGCACATGGACTAAGACTTTTCCTAATCAAACCTTTCTCCAAAAGTTCTTGAATCTGTCTACCTACTTCTTCATTCTGCTGTGGTGTCAACTTGTAGGCAGCTTTGTTGGGTAATGTGGCTCCAGGAATCAAGTCAATCTGATGACTTATGTCCCTCATAGGTGGTAAGGAGTTAGGAGTATCCTCTACCACAAGATCTTGGTACTTATCCAGTAATTGTTGCACTTCCAATGGGATCTCCTTCTGCTGTTTGCTTTGCTGATTGGATACAGGCTTCATCATCAGTGCATACCCTTGGGTATCCTTCTCCTTCATGAGTTGTAGGAACTCTTTGCCACTCACTAACATGACACTGTTGTCATTGCTCTTCTCTCCAACCTGCTCTGGTAAGGGATCCATCTGAAACTTCTTACCATTCTTGGTGATCATTTATGTATTCTTTTCACCATCATGCAGTGCCTTCACATCATACTGCCAAGGTCGTCCAAGAAGAAGGTGACAAGCATCCATAGGAATAATTTCACATAGCACCTTATCCCTATAATCACCTAGTTCAAACTCTACCCAAGTTTGTTCTTCCACCAAATAGTTCTGATTCTTATTCAACCAAGATATTTTGTGAGGATTAAGATGGGGTAATCTTTTCAGTCTACACTTTTCTACCATTTCAGTAGACACTACATTTTCAGTAGAACCTGAATCAACAATGATTTTACAGAGCTTACCATATGCTATTCCTTGGGTTCTGAAGAGATTCTTCCTTTGTGGGGGCTCCTGCTTCAATGGCATCTTCACGAGGGTCCTCTTAATCATCATATTCTCTCCTTCAAGCACTGGTGCAGCACTACCAATTGGTGAGTTTACACTTTGACAATCATCCTCCTGCAATAGTTGGTTCCTTCTCCCACCGTCATGGGAGCTAGACGCCTTCTCAGGGCACTTACTTGCAGTGTGGCCTACTTGATTGCAGTTGTAACATCTTCCAGTGAAGACTCCACGTCCTCTGCCTGCACCACCATCTCTTCCTCTACCATTAGGTCTTCTCCAACCTCTGAAACCACCACCTTTTTGTTCTGTATCAGGACGTGATTCTTGTTGACTAGAACTTTCACCTTTGTTCGGCTGTCCCCTGCCAAAATTACCTCTTCCTCTATTGTTCCTGCCACCTCTTCCTCTGTTATTTTGATCACCTCTCCTTTTCAGTTTATCCTCTGCCCTAGAGGCTAACTGAAAACATTCATCCACAGTCTTGGGAACCACCATACTGAACTCATCCTGTATATTGTACCTCAGTCCATCCAGGTATCTGGCCACCATCTCTTTTTCTTCTTCTCTGTGATTGGCTCTCATGCTCAATCTATGGAATTCTTCAGTGTATGTAGCCACGTCCATATCTTTCTGCCTAAGATGATTAAACTTTCTGATAGTCTGCAGATCATAATCACATGGTAGAAATTTGGCTCTCAGCATGGCCACCATTCTGCTCCACTTGGTGATTGGACTCTTTCCAACCTTCTCCCTTTCACATTGAGTGTAGTTCCACCAAACCAATGCAGAACCTCTCAGTCTGGTCTTTGCAAATTTTACTTTCTTACTGTCACTATACTCTTTGAAGTCAAAGTAATTACTTATGGCTTCAATCCAGTCCACAAGAGTATCTCCATCCAGTTTCCCATTGAACGTGGGAACATCCAGTTTCGGATCGCCACTATCTCCATGACCCTTGAGTGCATTCAAAAATGCCTTTTGATCAGCAGTCATACCTTCTCCTTGAGGATTCTCCCCAGTTTCTCCTTCTTCATTCTCCTCTGACTTAGAAGTGCTTCCATCCTTCTCTTTGGATCTCTCTTCCTTCAGTCTCTCTTCGAGCATTTCTTCCACCATCTTCTGGATGGCTGCTTTACTCATCGTCTTGGGAGGCATTGTGCTAGCCTCTGTTTCTATCTCCAATTCTTCGTCTGACATACACGGCGGTGATTCAGAATATTGGCTCTGATACCAATTTGATGCAGAATGCCCAGCAGAAGCGGATGAAACTTGACTATATCTTCCCTATCGGCGAGAGGTATCCCAATGTCTCACCGAAGCCAAGACTGACTTCTCTATCGGGGAGACATGAACTATCGGCCGTTCCTTATTCTTATATTCCGATGGCTAAGTTCTCACCGATAACTCCGTGACGGTTAGTTGCCTATCGGCAACACCTCATACTATCGGACCACGAGAAATTTCTTATGCCGATATACTCCGTCACGCCAATGACCAATCTTTGTCGGCCAGACTTCCTCCTACGGCGAAGCTTCTTTCACCTACACCGACACCTTGTCTCTCGCCGATATCGTCAGGCACATCGGCCAGACCTCCTGCTTCGGTAAGACTCCGGTTCGTGGTCCCGATGGTTCATCTCACTCCGACGAGTCCTTAGTCGCTGAGACTTCTCGAACTCCTTCCGATGAACTTCTATCGGCGGGACTCTAACGGTCGCCGTGACTTCTTCGGCTTCCCCCCGACAAGGTTCCTCACGCCGATACTCTTTATCGGCAACACTCCAAGGACGTCTCACCGATCGGTGAAACTTTATTCCGTCGGCTAAGTATATTTTCCTTAGCCCGATATCGTTTCTCTCACCGATGCGAACACAAAGGTATGTGTCTCCGGCACTATACCAATCTTCGGCAAGACGGAGAGCCTTTCACGCCGATGGACCTCCAACTGTTCTGAGGCGCCGAACCAGAATTCCCTTCGACAGAATGATGGAATTTGGCCGTTTCATTTATCAAACCCTCGATCACTTGTAGCAATCTGATCCCACATCAAAACTATCCAATTTCACTCCGATTTCCCGACTAGCCACATGATGATGTCTAGTCGAACTTGACTGAGTTCGCTGGCTTCCTGGGTAAGAATTCAACAACAAACGTGAGAAATCTTTCCCCCATCCCACTGTTGCTATACAGGGCTTCAGTGGACAGAGGAAAGGGCCTCCATGTATGAATCAAAACCCTACTCCTAGGTTACGAACCAGCCACTGTGGAACCGTGGGTTTTACACCGTCTGCACACTACAGAGTCACTATGGATTGATGGATAGCATCCGGTTAGGGTTCTATTTACAAAATCAGGATAAAGATATCAGATCACTAAGAACAACCAAGAAAATCAACACAGATCATACCCAGAACTCTCTTCATTCAATTATCAAAAAAACTTGTTGTAATACACACTTCTCTCTCCCTGTGTGACATACAACCTGCCTCTAAAGAAGATGTAGAGACAGCAGTTATCCCCTCCAATCGTGCAAACTGATTTTCAAATCAGTTAGCCATTGGTTTACCCGTCATACAAGCAAAACTACATGTGTGCCTTGCACAATTACATTCATGGGACCAAATTGACCCTTATTACAAAATGAAATGGCTTAAGAGCCTTATGAGACAACAAAAGAAAAGATGATCCTGCACTACAGAGAATGTGCTCCTGCACCAAGAGGATCGACCAATGGTGCAACAAAAGGAAATTTTTAGAAAACTTCCCTTCCGAAGACAGGTGGTGATGCCACACATCCATCCTCCTTTCTCTTCTCCATCAGGTCCCACTAAATATATTTAGGAGTCTTGATACATCACGATTCAAACATGTCCCACCACAATGTATGCTACCTCCAAATCCCATAGTAATATTATGAGCGGAGGTTCCATGTGTCACCCTTCGGCTAATGGCACAATGGAAAGAACTCTCAGAATTGTTAGCCTCCAAAAGATGTGAGGATGTGACATTTGGAATCCACTTCCAGTGTCTTAAAGGAAACTTTCGATTGGAAGTAGACCATCACAAATATTATATATAGGTTGCAACTCTTTTCTTAAGTTCAACTATTGTTTCTATTGGTACCTTTGTCCATTTGAATCAAAATTGAATCTAACCATGAACCAAAACATATATTCAAAATGTAGGGCTTTTTCTCTACAATAATAAAGTACTATTCACTACTATTTAATTAATTATTTTAGTTTAATTTGAGGTATGTTATTAATATACAAAAATATATGCAATTAATATAAATATTACACAATAAATACAATATTATCACATTGGATAGTTTGAGTTTGTATGTTTTATGCAACTCTTTTGTCTAAGAACATAAAACATAGATATGGACATCATATATAAAACGACATATGTTCTCAAGTTGTCATATTTAAAAATTATGATTTCTAACAAGTGATTCCTTCTATTCCAAGTTATGTGTATTTAATGTCCTTTTTTGAAACCCTCAACCACTAATTCATATTCAAAAATCCTAATTTCTAACAAGTGATTCGTCCTAGTCCAAGTTATGTGTAATTAATGTCCTTTTTTGAGACCCTCAACCACTACTAATTGAAGTACCTGCAAGGAAAACATAAGATGTAAGGCTCATCAAATGGTGTATAAATCACATTTAATATAGATTTCAAATATGAAATTTATCTACTAATACTCAAATTTCAAAATGAACTCCCTCTCAGTCCACACCAACCCCTCTCAACCAATAGAATTCATGTCCATGGATCAAACAACTTAAAAATTTAAGAGGAAAAATTTCTATAAATTAAAACAAAGATTCAATAAATAACTCACATTCAATGTGTTAAATATGTCTAGATTTATCTCAATATAGAGCTTATTACAACTACACAACTTATTAAATTGCTCTATTGTTCATTTTATTTCACTCTAGAGATTATTTGAAAACTATGATATGGATCAAGAGGCAAACACAATGACATGTAGACTTGTTAGTGGTGATCCAAACTCAAATCCTTCACAATGGATGAGTTTTCATACAAGTGATATAAATTATGTGGAAAAAGATAAGCTTTTAAAATATGATGTGGTTATTCTAGATGCTCTTGTTAGATTTAAAAGGGGAGCAAAAATTAGGGATAATTGAACTCCTTGGAAGGAACATGAGACCTTATGCTACAATGTTGCTAAGGAGTGCTAAGGGTACAAGAATCTTTATGTACACTTTTGTCAAAGAGGAAGAAGCTATAAATAATGGATTTAAAATCCTCTCCATTATCCATCCTACCAATGAATTTATCAAGTCATTCATCTTGGCCCTTAATCTTTCCACATAATCTAGTCCTCTAATTATTTTATAATTTATTTTTTATAATTAGTTATATCTATAATTAAAACTATGATGATGCAACTTTAAGTCACATTTCGGCCTCCTACAGAGGTGATCTATTTATTCTAGTCATTATGTGAATAAAGATCAAATTTTTATCATTAGTTCATTTGTTTTTTATATATGCATTGACTAAACAAAATGGAGGACCACATAGATTCTCATTCTTTATCGACAAAGAAAAAAGTAGCCTAACATTCCAACATCATTCAACACCATATTAGTGCAAAATTTAAGATGTAGGACTACATATGTTCTCATTCTTTAGTAGCCAAGAAAAAATTTGACCTAATGTTTCAATTCCATTGAACATGTTAGTGAAAAATTCTCACAAAAGACTTTGTTTCTCTCGACATTTTTTTAGTTGAACCGAAGAGAAATGAGCATAAAGATTTCAAAAATATGAAGTAATAAAAGAAGAAATTGTTCTTGATTATAGTGTGTGAGCTACAATTTCTTCTAATCAAGGAAAGAATAATCTTTACATTTTTTTTTCTAAAAAACATCCTAATCCTTCAAACATCTAATAGTTTGTCTTTGGTTTAAAAGTTGAAGCTCAATATGATGGAAAAAATAGATAAGTCAAGTATGTGTTTGGCATGAAAAAATCTCATGGAATACCTAAACAATCAATATAACATCATGATTCCCAACTAAAAAATTTAATAAAATTAGTTCTTTGATGGTAAAATTAAAGAGGAATCTTACACTTTCAAGTAGATCTTCTCTAAAACACAAAAGGAGACAAATTCTTTTTATTAAAGGCTCTAGCTTGCAAGTGATGTTATAGCTACATATCATTAATTTCATCAAGTTGAGAATGCAATAACAAATTCATAGGGTTAAACACACATTAACAAGTGTGTTAGTAATCTAAAAAACCCAACTATAGTGCATATAATTTCTAGATTCTTCAATGAAAAAATGATAAAACCCTTTAAGAAAGATAATCATAGATATAATTTTCTTCATAGATCATTAAATTAGTAAACCACAAATATAAAAATGAAAGACTTATGTACACTAGTGTTAAGGCATGTCAAAATTTCTGACAAGTTGTTCTCTTTGTCCTCAACTTATAAGTTTGTATCATGTTGTTCTTTGCTTCTTTGATTCTATGTAAACCAAAGCATATTTATAACTTCCCTAATCACTAGAGCAAACATATACACTCATTCAACAAACCAAAACACAACACACCTTAATCAACACTAAATGTTTACTTTGTAATTCACTTATTGGGTTGTCTATGATGAACAAAGTCAGTGGAGGTGCCATGAAACCTACTTACAAACCTCCAAAACTATAGGTAATCCCTATATTCCTCCTTATTATTCCCTCCATTCCTCCCCTTAAATGTATAAAAATAAGCCCCATTTTCTCGACACCTTTGTCAAACATATGATATGCCTTGTTTACTTCACACCTATGTCAAACATTGGATACATTCTATATTCAATGGCAAGAAATCATAGGGAAATGATGATAATATTGGGTTAAATTTTCTTAAGATTGGGCAAGGCAATAGTTAGGGTTATGATTTTAGTTTAACAATAATACAAATTATTAAAATATTTTATTTAGTTTAAGAGTGTTTAGTATATAGGGTTAAATTATTTAACTTGTTAATTGTGTGTTTATATTATTAGGTATTAGAGATGTCGTAAAATAGGATTAAAAGAATGATTTGAGTGTTAGTATGGATAAGACTAGGGAAAAGTTCTTAGTTTTCGGTGACACAGGATTGCCAGTAAACCTGGATGCTCATGCATCAACAATTATGACGCATAGTCTTTGAAATTATATATATATATATATATATATATATATATATATATATATATATATATATATATATATATATATATATATATATATATATATATATATATATATATATATATATATATATATAATTTTATTTTATTACCTATGTTGTTATTGGATTTATTTGGGCATTTTGAAGACATCCTCTTGTAGAAGACCCAAATGGGTATCTCCAATTCAATTTTTTTGCAAATTGGACAAAATTTGGCTAAGTTAAAGCTAGTCATAAAAATCATGAGTTCACGAATGGCTCAGTTCATTGATGACTCCTTTCCATAATGGGTGACTTCGTCGACATGCCTATATACAAAGTTTATTATTGGTGAAGTTTCAAGTTTTAGAACTCTATTCACAAAGTCTTAGGTTTTTTAACTTGCAAGTTCATCAATACTTCATTTCACCAACAATCCTTTAATGAGATGAAGTCAATATTTCATTGGTTCGTGGAGATGTTACATCGCTGATAGGAAGTACTTAGTTCGCAGGTTATGCAAATAGCTAATAAACTGATAAAGGCTTAAGCATGGATTTCAAGTTTTACCAAACTTGTTGATAATGTGTGGAAGTCAAATACTGGCAAAAATTCCAAGTTTGAAAAAAAGTTCATTTTCTGATGTGAATGGATCTCTTAGTTGGAAAAAATTGATATTTTCTAACTAGTTTGTAACTTTCAAAAATTGCCAATTTTGCCGACAGGGTTCGAGAAAGTTAATTTTTGCCGATAAAAGGGAATTGAAAACTTTGGTGGTTCAAAAAAGTTAAGTTTTTCTGATAACACACTTCGACAAACTTTAATTTCGTAAGCAGGACTTTTTTCCGACAGCCTCTATGTCAGAGAAGTTTAGGGTTTCAAACCTTAAGGCAAAGCTGATAAAGGATTCCTTGGTTCGAAGATATTATAATTTTTTCACAGCTTAAGGCTTACACTGACCAGCGGTAGTTTGTAAAATTATTATTTTTCTAATAAAGAATGGATATGCTAAAGTTCAGAGAAGCAAACTTTTTCAGATAAGCATTTAGCATTGAGGTTTAGAAACCTGAACATTCGTCGATAACATGGAAGTTTTGAAAAGTTTGTTTTTCCTGATAGAAGCAATGAAATGATATAAGATTCCATGTTTTGCAGAATGGGCATTTTGTTGATAATGCTTAGAGCCTGGACATATGTCTAAGATGATGAATATACAATAGCGATTGGGGATTTGTTTATGAAAGGGTTGATGATGGAGGTTTATTTTGTTCTAACAGTTATGTGCAGTTGTATAACAATTTGGGGCAGTTGAACTGTTTGAGTAGAGTTCCATAAATGTAATTTCTTGGTTCTATTGTTGGTTCAATGGTTCAATAGTGGATTGATTCAGTTAGATCTTCCTGGTTTGATCTCTTGGAGGAAATAGATGTTGGAGATGTAACCAAAGATTGATGTATCTTGATGACTATGTAATGCATTTTGTACCCCGGTAATCCTTTTGTTGCTACTAATAATAGATTCATTTTTTTGGTGGTGTGGTGCTTGTGTTATTATTTGTATTTGCTTCTTAATTCAATAGTCTGATAAGACCCCTAAGTTAAGTCCTGCATCGATTGTCTACCCTTGGTTAATGGTCTAAAAGACATGTTTTTTACACCTTTTATGAATGTCACTATTGTGGTATCATGTTTGATGATGTGGACCAAAAACCTTAGGTTTAAGTAATGAACTTACCAAGTAAATTGTTACAGAAATACGAGTCTCATTTGAAATTACCACATAGGATTTTGAGAGGTGTGAAGTTAGGGTGCACAACTATTGGGTCCTTTCCACCTTTTGGGTTAAGTTTTTATGCATTTTGAAAATCTCCATTATACATGGACATGTTAGGTTATTGACTAATGAGATACATATGGTTCACATCTTAAAATGTGGCTTGGAGAATTTAGAAGAGTAAGGAGGTAAAGGACAAGTAGAGGTAGAAGATGGATTATAAGATAAGAGTTTCACTTTTGAAATTTAATTCTCATACTCTCACAAGCTTGCACACATTTTTTTAAAAGTATAATGGAAATAGAATAATATTTTATTATTTATCTAGATACAAGAAAAATTTTCATGAAGATGCACTAAATTTCATAATTGATGAGATGATAATGCATTTAGGATAGAATGAACTTGTAAAAACTCACAAAATCATTCACCTATTTAGTATGGCCTTGCTTACAAAGCATAAAGTTGGTAAATCCTCTAGGCCAACTCATCAAATGAGTGAGTGAGATTTACATCAAGGGAATAGAACCACTCTAAGTTGTAGTCATTTAAATTTCTAAGGAAGAGTTTTACCAAAATGTGGTCATCATAATTTAGATCAATACATGTAGCATTAAACAAATGCACGTGTTGTAGTCACCCTTGCCATTATACATTTTGAATTGGCAAGCTATGAACACATGGGAAAAAGAGACAAAGAATGTTAGAAGAAAGAAGTTTATGGTGAATATTTATTGTAATCTCAATTCTAGATGATAAAGAGGGGAGAGCTTAGAAAGATGGTATTGCAAAACCCCATGCTCTAGACAAAATATTTACGAGGATCATAGAAAGAAGAATGGAGGAGGGATGAGACTATAAGAGACATGGTTAGAAGAAGGAAAAATAAAATTTGAGATAGAAGAGGGAACAAATATGTTTTGGAGATCATGGGATAGGAAAGAGGAGTGGATTTATGAATATATGTATAAGAAGTATGCAAAGTAGGCCAAGAAATAGGTAAGCTAAGAAGAGGAATATGTAAATTGAAGGGGCTGAGAGTTGTTGGCTAGGCATGATAAGTGTTGTCATTGATGGCAACTAAGTCTCTACTACACATCCGCATTGCTTAATTTACCCATACTAGAAATCAGATTAAAGATTTGTCTAAGTCTGGGAAGTCAAGAACAGAGTGTGTGACAGGGTCCGGTATCTTGGTCCAGATCTCTTTGGTGGAAAGTCATAATTTTTTGTGGATCTGAGGTAGTCATAAGCATTTTTAAGACAATCTAAATCTAGATTTTTGGCCTCCGGTGATAAAGGATTAGAAATTTATTAGCTTCTTAGTATCGGGTTAACAATTTGACAGAGCAGTCAGAAGAAGAACAGGTTGACCTTGTAAATAATCTTGGTTCCCGATGTATGGAAGTTGTTGATTGGGAAAGAAATGATGACCAGTGATAGTAGCTGACCTAATTAATGATTAGTGAGTGCAATTTTTGGTTCATGTCTCAAGTTATGCATGGATCTAGCTGACAGAGAAGAGTATTTAATAAAGTTCCAAGTGTTCTTGAAGTTGATTGGAAAGTAATTAAAGATCAGGATCCGGATATATATAGCCGATGGATTTGGATGATTTTGGTGTGTGTGTGTGTGTGTTGTGACTATGGTGTAATTGTGAAAAGAGTAGAGATCAAAAGTTCAGATGTTAGCAGAGCAGTAAGAGGAGCAAAGTAAGGATGAAGTGTGTCAAGTCAGTTTTCTATGCTTAATTGGAATTGAACTCCAACATTGATAGATGCTAAATATTAGTTCAAATTCATTGTAATCTTCTTTCTATAGGCAGCGAGCCTTTTGTAGGCTGTGAGCCTTCTTTTGAGCAGTGAGCTCTGGGTAGTGAGCCTGAATGCATGTACATTCCCCATTGTAATACTTTTAACAGAGTATAATATTTGTGTGTTAACCCCCACCGTGGTTTTTCCCTTAACTGGGTTTCCACGTCAAAAATCTTGGTGTCAAGTGTGTTATTTATGTTTCTGCTCATGTGTTATTGATTGATGCTGAAATGTTTGTATCATTAATTTGATTATAAGTTGCAAAGGAAGATTAAAGGTAGAAAAGTTTAAATTGTGTGTCAACTGATTCACCCCCCCTCTTAGTTGTCCGAACCTAATCCAACAATTGGTATCAAAGAAAGGTTCCTTTGAAAAAGTTTAATAGTTTAAGGAAGATCTGGGAAGGTAGTAAAATAGATGAATATAAGCTTCAAGGGAAACTTAATCTTGCCCTAGATGATCTTGAGCAGTCCAGGGCAAAAGTCCAAGAGCTGCAAGATAACCTCAAAAAGGTTGAAGACTTCATTGAGATTTTAAAAGGAAAATTGAGCAAATCCAATGCAAAAGGAGAGGAGCAACCTCTTCTATTGGGAAATCATTATGAAGATAAGGCCCTGAAAGAGAAGACAAAGGAATGTGAAAATTTAGCTAAAGAAGTTGTTGTCCTAAAACATGAGATGGAATCTGGGGTGATGAAACTAACCAAGGAAATTGAAGATAGGAAGAAAACTGAAGAAGAGATGAATCAAAATCTGAAAGAGAGAACTGAAGAATGCTATAGATTGGATGGAATAGCTGGTCTCCTAGAATCTAATCCACAAGTAAGTAGAAACAATGAGAGAGAACTTGAGAAACAATGTGCATTCCCCATTGTAATACTTTTAACAGAGTATAATCTTTGTGGGTTAACCCCCACCATGGTTTTTCCCTTAACCGGGTTTCCACATCAAAAATCTTTGTGTCAAGTGTGTTATTTATGTTTATGCTCATGTGTTATTGATTGATGCTGAAATGTTTGTATCATTAATTTGATTATAAGTTGCAAAGGAAGATTAAAGGTAGAAAAGTTTAAATTGTGTGACAACTGATTCAACACCCCCCCCTCTTAGTTGTCTGGACCTAATCCAGCAAGAGTGTGGGATGGGAACATCATGGGAATTTCACAATAAAAAAAAAATGTAAACAATTGTAGGAAAGGCTCACTATCGTGTGAGGGTTAGTGAAGGGAAATGAATGAACAATAGAGTTAGTAGTAGAGAGGGAAGAATGCATGTGGGTAATTATAGTAGGATTTGGTACAAAGAACTAAGGTTTTGTAAGGGAAGGTTGAGGAGGAGTGAGAAAAGCATAAGAGGATACAAATGTACGAACAACATAGGCTATGGAAGTAGAAGAATCCATAGGTTGTGAAGAATGAAAGTGGGGAGATTTAGGACCATTTTCTTGGATAATATGACTAATACATTGGAGGATGTCTTAAAACTCAATATGGAACATAAGCATGGTATATAAAAGGCATTGACTAGAGAATAAGGTTTGGTTCCATCCTCAAGGTTGCCAACCTAATCGTGAAGGATCTATGAGTGAGAGGATATCTTTTAACACTTGTCAAATTTCATATGGGAGATGTAAGCATCATGATCAAAGTGATAATCGATGGTAGAAGTAAAAGGAGGAACTTCCTTGAGGAGGGAAATGGGAGGAAAATGTAATGTCCCTTTGCTGCATCAATCTCTATTCTATCCAAATTCACAAAACCAAATGGAACAAGCATATAAGATAGTTAGGGATACATTTCTTTACTTAAGAAAAAGATGGATTAATTCTATTCTAGAAGCATGCAATCAATTAGGTAACATTACAAACACAGTTCATGAAATAAATCTATTATTATTTCAAGGGAATCATATATTCATCATTATGCAACAAGTTATAACTTTCTCAATAGTCCTTTGACATATGGATTGGAAAAGAAATTGCAGTATGGTGCCTTTAGTCATTCTCTCTACTTTTGAGTGCAATAGGGTGCCCGTCTAGTTGTTCTCCCTATTTGCCATTGTAGCGGGGTGCCCTAATCCATTCTCTCCCTTAAAGAAGATATCATTCCTCCCCTTCTATCAGACTATTGTAGTATATTTTGATAATTATTAACTTATAGCAGAAATGTGCAATATCTATAGAATTAAATAATAATTTCTATATTACCACAGTGGGTTAGATTATGATATTTTTTACATGGTGTTCAGTATTTAGGTATTCTCTTCTATTCTTCCACTTCTTTCCTTTTTCTCTTGTTTCCTGATATGCTATTGTAATATATATCTACTAATATATTACTGCAGATATATATCTATATATACTCATTAATGAATTTATTTTCTTTATGTTGTTACGCTTCAGGTATCTATCCTAAATCCTTTTATAATATATTGTGTATATTTCTCAATGTGCTTGCTAATATGATGAATCAAATGCCTTTATATGAGACTGTTGTATAGTATATATATTATTCTTTTTTTCCTCCCCATCGATCCACACATTTCCTTTCTTTTATTGCTTCTCAAGAGAAGTGACCCTTCTTGTATTGATATGCCTTTACAAAAGATCACTCTTTGTGTGGATCACAACTCTTCATACGTAAATAGTTGACACTAATCTTTCAAACCACATGCTTTTCTTAAGACATAAATGGAGTACTTTATCTGGAAGGAGGTTGGCCTTATAAGAATTTGTTTATGTATTTTTATCTCTAATGTCTTAGTGCTGCCTAATGCACTTGATCTCTCAACATCACACATATATTTATTCGGTAGTTTTTACATAATATGATGAAGTCATCCATAGGTAGGTATTTGATATATGATTTGCATTCTTATTTCAAGGGCATGACAACCCACCCTACCCAAGATTTCTTGTCCTCAAGCAATCACAAACTAAGAAACTCTTGAAATTACCAAGATTCTAAATCAACCCTGTAGATTTGTATTCTTGTGAGGTCATTAACTTTGATTGTGATACTTTGATAGGAATTGGAAATTTTAAACCAAGTGACAATTATTTTGGTTATGTTTGACTCTGTTTTTGGAGAGTAGCTGTTAGTATACTTGACTCAACTTGACTATCACTAAGGTTAGTACTATCCTCTAACGTATGGGGACAATTTATTGTCCAATAGTCTTCTTACTATTGTCCAATAACTCTCAACCACCAAACCAAGAGTTGGAAATTGGCAAGACTTGTTACTTAAGACAAGTTTTCTCTCATTTCCTCACCCCAAGGATCCTAGGCAATGATGCAAACTCTTCATTACCCCTTGTTGAAATATAAAATCATGATGGATTGTGGGAATGTTGTAATTATCAATATCCCACTCCTTTGTGTAAAATCACTTTTGCTTTCATGTAGAGGACCTAGATGTTTGAATGACAACTACCCTTAGATAAAGTATTTTTCTTTTTGTGTAAACATTCAAACAAAGTATGCGATAAGTTTGTTTCTAATGAGGATCTAATAGGGTTTTTATATTACTTAATCTAGGAAAACATCTATTATACCCATAGGTAACTAATATTTAAGTACAAATTTATGTGATTAATTAAGTCCATAAAATGAAAGATGTACAATAGTTTTAGCATTCAATAGGAGGACTTAAATTTAGAAGTTTAGCCTAATATCCAATTCTTGTTCCATATTCTAACTCTGTTGGAGGTTATCACTCCTCTTTGACATATCTTCATGTTTGGTACTAAATTTATTTTCATATCTTGGGAAAGTACCTAATTTATTTAAACAATATCAATTTATCCCAAAGTTTGATAGGCGAGAATGATCTCGGGATTTGTGGGTTATGGGCTAATAATATAACTTAGCATAGGCTTATGTAACAACTTTGTTGTAACTTGATGTGTATCAAATTTATCTAAGTTACTCTAATCAAGAAAAATAACTTAGGAGAAGAAGACCCTTGGATGAAATGATCTACTCCAGATACTACATATAGAAGTGAATTTGGTAGTATAGAAGTGAATTTGGTTCCCAGACAAAGTTCATTAAATCAATTTTTATAGTTTACAAGGTAGATCATATGTGGTATGGACTGGATTGTATTGGCATTGTTTCAGTGAGTGTTGGATAGATCACTTGTTTGTACATTTGTTCTTGTTCCAAAGGAATAGAACAATTTATTTTCAATGATGTTTCTCTTCCATGAATCTTTGATGAATATATCTTACGATAAATTTCCAATATTTCTTATAAGAGATCTCTCTAAAGAATTGAGTTGTCTTCATTATGTTCTCTAAATAATGTTTTTTTGGCTTTTAAGAGAGCAACCATAATAGGTTAAGATGATATCTCAGTGTACCTAAATATTGAAATTTGAAAGATAATCATAATCTATCTTTCTATCTTTAGTTATGCCTATGTTTATGTGACAACTAGTGGTGGCCATGTGTGGAATTTCATTGGAGAATTGGAAGTCAAATTATATCATTAGATTCAACTATATTGAGTGCTTATGATTGATTGTTCCTTCCTTGGGGAAACTTTTGATATTTTGATTTCTTGATTTCATGATGAGTGACGATTGCTTATGTCAATGAGTTGATATATCCTTTATGTCTATTTCATGGAGTCACTACTTTTCTTGGATGTTCTTTCCAAGAATAACACTTAACCTTTGTTAGATTAATTTCCTATTGATGGTCTCTTCACAAGGAAATGATTCCCCTATTATATTTTATTGTTAAGAAAGTCCTACATTTGACAGGTCACACTTTTCATATTTGGGGTTTCATCCTTTCTCGCATCATCATTATTCTTGAGAACCTAATTTAATTTACTTGTAAATTACTTACGCTTCTATTCTCAATTGAATTCTTCAATGATGTTTTGAATGTCTTTCTCAAATGAAATGCTCTCCCCTTTTATATCTCAAGTTTGAGGGGGTCACACTTTTTTACTCACTAGTTACAACTCTTCATTATTACATAAGTTAATTGGTTAGTGCTTCTCAACCCAAGAAGCATTTGACAAATAAAGCTTTGATAGATTTGGAATTTTCATAAATTTTAAGCATAAAGTAATCTTAAACACACATAGAGTAAACTTGTTGAAGAAACATTAGACATGAAGAAAACACATAGATATATGTAATACATGAAGCATACGTGATACACGAAGTATACACATATGTACATGTGAGGCATGAAGCATGTGAAGTATGAAGCATACACATAGATACACGTAATATATGAAGTATAGACATAAGTACATGTGAAGCATGAAGCACAGAAATACACGTGATACATGAAGTATATATAAGACACAAATTATACACATAAATACATGTAATACATGGAGCATAAAACATACACATAATACACAAAGTATGTGCATAATTACACGTAATACATGAAGCATGAAGCATACACATAATACACAAAGTATACGTATAAGTACATGTAATTCAAGAAGCATGAAGAATAGACGTAATACACAAAGTATATGCATAAATACGCATAATACACAAAGTATACACATGAATACATGCATGTCACAAAGCATACACATGAATATATGTAAGTCATGAAGTATACACATGAATACATGTAAGTCATGAAGTATACACTTGAATACATGTAAGTCACGAAGAATGTAAGGCATGAAGTATACATATGAATACACGTAAGTCATGAAGTATACACTTGAATACACATAAGTCATGAAGCATGTAAGGCATGAAGTATACACATGAATACATGTAAGTCATGAAGTATACACTTGAATACACGTAAGTCACGAAGCATGTAAGGCATGAAGTATACACATGAATACACATAAGTCATGAAGTATACACTTGAATATACGTAAGTAACAAAGCATGTAAGGCATGAAACTTCTACTTATACACATGAATACACGTAAGTCATGAAGTATACACTTGAATACACGTAATTCATGAAGCATGTAAGGCATGAAGTATACACATGACTATACATTGCATCTACTATCATTCATAGGATGGCAAGAAGGATGGTAATGTCCCTTTGCTGGATCAATCTCTATTCTATCAAAATTCACAAAACCAAATGGAACAAGCATATAAGATAGTTAGGGATACATTTCTTTACTTAGGATTAAGATGAATTAATTATGTTAATCAAGCCTATAATTAGTTAGGTAACATTACAAACATAGTTCATGAAATAAATCTATTATTATTGCAAGAGAATCATATATTCATCATTATGTAGCAAGTTCTAACTTTCTCAATAGTCCTTTGACATATGGATTGGAAAAGAACTGCAATAGGGTGCCCTTAGCCATTCTCTTCCCTTTTCAATGCAATAAGGTGTTCGTCTAGTTGTTCTCCCTATTTGCCACTATAGCGGGGTGCCCTAAGCCATTCTCTCCCTTAAAGAAGATCTCATTCCTCCCCTTCTATCAGACTATTGTAGCATATTTTGATAATTATTAACTTATAGAAGAAATGTGCAATATATATAGAATTAAATAATAATTTCTATATTAAACCACATTGGGTTAGATTTTGATCTAATTTTATAAGGTATTCAATATTTAGGTATTTTCTTCTGTTGTTCCACTTCTTTCCTTTTTCTCATGTTTTGTGATATGTTGTTGTAATATATCTACTAATATATTACTACAGATATATATCTATATACATTTTGCAAATATATTCATTAATGAATTTCTTTTCCTTATGTTTTTATGCTTCAAGTATCTATCCTAAATCCTTTTATAATATATTGTAAATGTTTCTCAATATGCTTGATGATATGATGAATCAAATGCCTTTATATGAGACTGTTGTATAATATATATATTATTCATTTTTTTCCTCCCCATCGATCCACACATTTCCTTTCTTTTATTGTTTCTCAAGAGAAGCGACCCTTCTTGTATTGATATGCCTAAAAGGAGATCACTCTTCGCATGGATCGCAACTCTTCACACGTAAATTGTCGACACTAATCTTTCAAATCACATGCTTTTCTTAAGACATAAATGAAGCACTTTATGTGGAAGGAGGTTGGCCTTACAAAAATTTGTTTATATATTTTATCTCTAATGTCTTAGCATTGCCTGATGCACTTGATCGCTCAACATCACACATATCTTTATTCATCAGTTTTTACATTATATGATGAAGTTAGCCATAGGTAGGTATTTGATTTATGATTTGCATTCTTATTTTATAGGCATGATAGAAAATATATGGTTCTAGTTGAGCACTATAATAGAGAGGTTGAGAAGAGGATATGAACATTGAGAAGCAAAATAAGGGTAGTTGATAAAATAAGAAGAAGAGTCTTACAAGAGTGTTTATCAAATTAGAAGAGGAAAGTGTGTTTTATTTTTATTTTGAAAGTGTTTTTAGGAGAGAGTGGTTGTTTTTGTGCTTTAACAAAAGTTAAAATGTCCAAGAGTCGTGCAAGTTCAACAAAATGTAGAGTAAGTTTTAGCTTCCTCTCAAGTGTAGAGTCTTTTTATTTACCTAACTAATGTGTTGTTTAATTAGCAAAGTCATTTAATCCATTTAAATATAAACATAAAGAAAATATACAAAATGAGATATTATGTGAGCTAAATAACAATTAGAGTTGAGTTATATAAAAGAAATTAGCTATCATTTAGTAATGAATAAGAAGGAAGAGTGTGAATTCCTATTTTTATGGTTGGAGCAAAAATAGGCAAACAAAGATAAAAGAAGATTGAAGAAAATTATGTATGAGTGTCTTGGAAGGATTGTGGAAGGATTTGGTTTTAGACAATAAAGAGTTTTGCAAACGTGATTACAGTAAGTATCATCTAAGCCCAACAAAAGGCTATATGTTAAAACATTCAAAAACAAAAAAAAGTCAGACACAACATGGCATTGCCACAACAAGAGGAGCATGCAGGATCAAACAGAAACAAACAAAAAAACCCAAAAACTAGTGCCTATGTAATAGCCCAATACTACACCCACCACCACCTCAAGGATCTGAGTGCACCATCCCATTTGCTACCATCGTAGGATCTGACGCATTGTCCTGTGCTAGTTCCTCATCCAGGTCCAGATCCTCCTCCACTTCAGATGGTTCTCTTGGGAGATGAGGAGTGCAATTAGCCATGTGCATCCTTATGAATTTATTTGAAATAAAAACATCCCTGCATCTCCTCCTTAATGCCTCAGGGACATGATGGTTGTGACCTTTAAGAGCTATGTCTAGCACATTAATGCACCCACACTCTAACCCTTGCTACATAGCACTGTAAATACACTCATAGGCTTGCATGGAGCGGAGCTGGTCCAGTGAGAAATGACCTCCAACCCTTTCTTCCCCTTCTAGAATGTCATAATTTTCAACCGTATCATGCCACCATTCAACATTATACAGGCACTTATAAATAAAGGTGGTGGCTATAACATGCACATAGCTTCCATCAAGCACAATGTCCATGATGTTGGACAAGAAGGTAGCCATGACATTTGACCATTGAATCTTGATCCCTTGCACCATTGAACCATCTCTTTGACCACATAAATTTCTCACTAGGTAAAATTAGAAAGTTGTGTCACACTTTTATAAAGGAAACGACCAACACTAATCCAACTTTTAAACATGAATCACAAAAAAGTGACATATATGTTTTAAATTTTGAAATGATGTAAACTAATAAAATATTTATTTTTCAGTATATTTTATGTTTGTATTTTTTTGAAAAAATTAAAGAAATATTTGAATATAGTTTTTAAAAAATTGACACTATAATTTAGTTGTTGATAAAATGTTGAAAAATGAAGTTACATGAGACACCAATCTTTATATAGTAAATTTTATTTTTTTTCTTCAATTGTTTTGTGTATTTATAACATGAAACTTTAGTGCATGGATATCTTTTTTTCCAATTTTGATAAATATATAGTTTTAAATAAATATAAAAATGTGTATTAATTAAAATGTAGTTGTTTCCATTCGATGACAACTTTCATATTAACTATTTATCTAAAATAGAAAAAAATTATACCATCTTGATATAGATTCTTTTATCTGGTGCATCATATTTTTTTAAAAAAAATGTAATAAGTTTTACTATTTTTCTGTGACATGGTAATCGACCTAATGTTTTGTGCTGATAACCTACTTTTAGTAAAAATAAAAAGGAAAATATAAATAATAATTAAACTATTAAAATATATACATTTCTGAAAACTAAACTTATAGATCTACGAAAGGGTATTTTAATATTTTTCAAAAAAATGTTATTTACACAAGTAGAAGTTGTTGAAATGTCAAGTTTTTCAAATAATTTTCTATTTTTGGTAAATTAGCCTCATTGTGGTGCTAGATATGCATTTAGCCAACAATTTTAGTTGGAAAAGTTGTGGACATATCTAACTTAGCTAGAATGAATCTTACAAGATCATATGTTTGACCAAATTTGAATTTTAGTTAGAAATACTTAAATTCACTTGTGCCGATATGTTGGCTAAAAGTGTGACATAACTTTGTGCTTTTACCCCAATGCAAACTAGATGAGAGTGCAGTCCATCTCAAAAATCTGCAACAAATCCATAATATTCACATGACCTTTAATAATCAGTTCCCAAGGGAGAGGAAGAAACAAAAGTCAGGTGTTGGGAGACACTTCATTCACCATGCTTCTATTAAACAACACCACTCACAACCAACACTGATAGGTGAACAAAAGAAGAAACAACTGAAACTAAAGCATAGAATAATAAAAAAAGATGAATCTTAGAGAAATAAATAGGAAGCTAGCTAATGGGTCATCTCATGTGTCATAATTGTGTGCACTTCAATGAGCTCGTACATAGTACAATTGTGAAGAGAGGTGGAGGATTTTGTATCTGCATCCATTTTCTTTGACATTAAATAGCCTTGAAATATAGTCATATCAAGAATTTACACCTCGCTCTCATCAGCTTCAAACAGACTCAAACAATAAATACTTGAAAGGAGGAGGCACTCAAAAAAGGGGACGTGTCATCTAGATACAAATCATTAAGATCTTCACCATATTTCTCATAAAGGCTAAGGTCTCAAACTAACGTCATGTGTCCTATCGAGCCTCCAAAAGTGAAGCCATAAATGTCCAAGTGAAAAAGTTGAAGTACTATGTAATCTCTGAATACTGCTAGGAATGAATATCCCTTCAATGTGGGTATACTCTTGGTTTGTATATTTGTGAAAAGAAGGAACCATTGGCCCTTCAGTTACACCATATTATCCATGTGGCCCATTTCCACAAGTCTCCAATGACCCAAAACATAGAAAGGAAAGATGACTCAACATCCACCCTAAACCTCAATAGTCAATCATTACATATCTTGATCTAGCCAGAAACTTAATTATTGGGGAGGAACCCCTTGTGTCTTCTTGACCATCCATTCATCTAACATTTGATCAATGGCCTTGTTTTCTAACCAATCATCCACTTGATTGGCTTCCTTATAACAATGAGAAATCTAATAACTGTGGAAAAACTTGATCAGATCCCTAGCTTGAGATAGGATATATTACACTTTCCATGAGACAAAATGCCCTTTCAAAAGAGCTTATTATAATGAGATAATCACCTTCAATCCATAGATCTTTAATGCCTTCATTGATAGCCAGTTGAAGACTGTGCACCAAAGCCCAAGCTTCTACAATGTTGTTCGAACCAGGAGGGATCTTACTTGCTTTAGCTACCAAAAACTTACCATCATGAGTTCTAAGAATGCAACCTATTCTTGAGATGCCATGATTACCTCTTCTCACCCCATCAAAATTTAACTTAACCAAGAAACTGCTTGGGGGTTGCCAACGCACCTGTGGCCTATCTACCTTGACATTGGGATAATTCAATAAGCCACATGTAGTTATTAGCTCCAAATATTTCTAGGCCTTGATCATCAGGCTATCCCACGAGGTCCACTGAGTGTTATGTTTAATAGATCTTCTCACTTTTTTCATTGCCACTTCTGAAATGGCTTTATCTATATTTTCATAGACTTTTGCCAAGGGTGACATGACTTTTATAAAAATCTTGAAATTTCTTTCTCGCCATATTTGCCAAATAATCAGTGCTGGGGTAATGTCCCAAAGACAAGAAAATTTTGCATCTAAATTTAATTTTGGCCATCTCTAAAAGAGAGATTGAAGAGTCTGAGGTAAGGGCGTAGACTAGTTAAATTTTCCAAAAATCCACAACCAACATTCTCTTCTAAAAGGACTTTGAAGGAGAAGGTGATCAACACTCTCATCTTTTTCCCACACATTACACAATTAAAATTTGCACCCAAGGATAACTTTTGAATACGACCTCTCATCAATATTCACCCATGCAATGCCAACCAAGAAAAACCTCCAACCTTGGGAAGAACAACATTGTTCCACCATCAAAGAGAAGGCCAATCTAGTGAGGGACCTACCATTAAACTTCCATATCCTTGTTGTGTTGAGTACTGGCCCGAGGGGATTTCTACCCATATAAGCTCATCCTCTTTTTAGGATAGGCAAACCACCCTTCCTCTCAAGATATTTTGTAGAATTATTTTTTGTTGTCTTGGGAAATCACAGTCCTTTAGCCACCTCCAGATGACTTTCATTCAGGCAAAGAGTTTTCCTTTATAGTGTAATAGTCCTTAATTTTGTGCCCCTAATGCCACTCCAAGTAGTCTCTAGCCTCCCTTAAATCCTCCCTAGACAACAATTTAGGCCATCCATTCCATGAATTAGTCTAGAAATTAGCCTTATCCCCCTTATTAATTTTCCACAAAAGATTGAGCATGATGACATCTTTGCATCTGGTAATAAATTGCCACATGGATGAACCCTTGGGGGTGTCTTGCATCATGGAAATTCTTTCTCTATTAGGGATATCCAAATATTTATACTATAATAATCTGGCCCATTTAGAATTAGACTTACTATACATTCCCCAAGCTAACTTTTCTCCAAGAGCTAAATTATGAAGTTCCAAATTGATAATTCCGGCACCACCCAAAGATTTTGGCTTACAAACCTTATCCAAGGCTAGAAAGTGAATTTTCTTCTTCTCCATAGACCCTTGCCATAAGAATTGTTTGCATAGATTTTCCATATCTAAAAGGATAGACTTAGGAGGCTGAATTCTTGACAACAACTAAACTAGAACTGCTCTTAAAACTGCTTTAATGAGCGTAATCCTTCTGGTCAGCAACAACCACTTGCCTTTACAAGTGTCAATCTTATTCCTTAGTTTGACTATAACTTATTTCCACATCTCTCTTTTATTTCTATGATTTTAAAACAAGGGGATTCCAAGATAGATACTAGGGAGTTCCTCCATGTTGAACTTGAAAAGCTCACAGACTTCCAACCAAAAGGTTTGATTAGAATTAAACAAGAAAATCTTGGTTTTGTGAGGGTTGATAAGCTACCTAGAAGCCAAACAATAACTATCCAATGTCTCCTTAATGGAGTAGGCTTCATGTATCCTGGCTTGACCAAACAAGATCATATCATTGGCAAAGAGGGCATGCATTAAAGGCTCATTCATATTTCTGATGTTTATGCCACGCCAATCTCCCTTCTGATTTGCATCCCTGATAGCCCAAGTTAAAGCCTCTAACATTAAAATAAAGATGTATGGCAATATAGGATCCCCTTGCTTGAGTCCCCTAGTAGATTCAAAGGGAATGGTCACTCTTCCATTTAGAAGAACATAAAACCTCACCCCTATAATACATGCACATATCCATTTTCTCCAATGCTTAGAGAAACTCAACTTTTCTAGCACAAGCATGAGAAAGGTCTAGTTAATTCTGTCATAAGATTTCACCATGTCCAGCTTGACAACCATACTTAGAATATTGTCTTCTTTGATTGTGTGTAATAACTCATGTGTGATAATTGCCCCTGAACTACTGTCTCCTTTCCTGGCACAAATCCTCCTTGTTCATCTGAGATAACTTTTGGAAGACTGGAGGCTGATCTAATTTCTATTACTTTGGAGATAACTTTATATATAAAGTTACATAGAGATATGGTCCTAAATTCATCAAATGATACGAGGGACTTATTCTTGGGTATCAGTTGAATGTTTGTATTCTTCCATACCTTGAGAACATTACAGAATTTCTTGGATTCCTCTACCACAAGAAGTATATTAGCACCTATAATGTCCCATGCTTGCTAGAAGAAGCACCCCGACCATCCATCAGGACTAAGAGCTTTTTCACATTGAAGAGAGAAGACTGCCGCTTGCACTTCCTCCAAGTTGAATTCCTTTATGAGCTCTTTGTTATGAAATTTGGAAATCCTCTTCAAGATAACAATGATTCAGAAAATCCTTTTGCTTGAATTTTGATCTCTGACGGATCAGTAGTCATATTGCCATCTATCCCTCTAATGGAGTAAATAGCATTGGAAGCTTGTTTTATTTTGGACGAAATATGGAAAAAAGCCATGTTTATGTCCCCCTCCTTCAACCATGACTCCCAAGACTTTTGTCTCCAATAAATCTCCTCCCTAGAAAGGATTTCTTTAAGATGCTTCCTCAGTGTTTTCTCTCTATCATACCTTCTACATTCATACCCACTTGGAAATAATTGAATTAGCATTGGCCATGATTTCTTACAATAACCTGAACTCTTCTCTTCAAATATATTCTTAGAAAGATTGAGATTCCAATATCTAGTCTTCCTCATAATAAATTTTAATTTCATCTCCAATTAGAACATTCTCAACCCTCTAATAAAAGGTGATTCTCGGCACCATTTTCTGACAAGTGAAAGAAACTCAGGGTCTATTAACCACATCTCCTAGAATCAAAATGGGCTAGCACCTAAGCGAACATCCTTGCCAATGTTAAGGCATACAAGGAAGTGATCGGAACCTACTATAAGTAAAATGTCTGAATTATATATCAAATTATTCTGAAAGTAGTGGCCTGAAAGTAAAAATCTGTCCAATCATTCTGCTATTCTGGAAACATCCTTATTCCTATTTGTCCATGTGAATTTGCCATTCTTGGATTTATAGTCAATCAAGTTATTATTTAGAATGAAATTTCTGAAATCCTCTTGGGACCTTGAAGGATGAGAAATGCCCCCTTGCTTCTCGTCTTCCTCCAGTACTGCATTAAAATCTCATCCAAGTAATACACATTCATTTCTAAACATACTTAACAAATTACTAAGATGATTCCACAGGGATGCTTTTTAAATAGTTCCCATTGGCCCATAGACATAGAAAATCCAAAGGTCTTTTGAATCCATCAGATTGGGGAATTTACCCAAAATCTAGTTTTCCCTAGTATCAATGATTTCCATTCAGGGGATGTGAGTTCTCCATAGAATCACTAAATCACTTGAGGCTCCAATAATTGTAGATGTTACACAATACCACCCATTCCATTGACTTAAAAATTGAGAACTCTACTCTTGAGATAGTTTAGTTTCTTGTAAAATAACAATATCTGCTTTAGCCTCATCAATCTGAAGTTTGATGAGGCATCTTTTGTTAGGGGTATTAATGCCCCTAACATTCCATGTAAGGAATCTCATTGCTCCTAAGGAGAGCTTTCCGCTCCCCTTGTAATGTCCCCTATCCTGGTTTTCCCTAAACCTTCTAATGATTACAAATTCCCCACTAGGGTTAGGGTTTCTAAGTTTACCATGCAATAAATAACTTGTTGGTGGAGTCCTTGATTGAACCTACATACACCATATGAAAAAAATTGCCAAACATACATATATACTTGTTAGCATTAATCCATGATACATTAAATGTTATCAATCCATGTAGCCTAATGTGGACTAAGAGGAATGACATGGTGGGTCTACCCGAAGCCATATGCCAACCTAAGAGGTTGTATACCAAAACATCTCCCTATTGGAGACTTGTGCCTACTTTCCCCAACTATGACCCAACCTCAAAAAACACTTTGCCCACTTGTGGAAAGGGGGGATTTTAAGAGTGCTCTTGGTGCATCCACTCCTCCATGGCCCCTCCTTTCAGTTTGAGTAGACCATAAGTGGGGTTACCATTCCTCCATGGCTCAACCTTCTATTTGGAATGGGCAGACCATAAGTGCAGCACACCACTCTCTTCTTGCCCCTTTTCCCAGGTTGACTACCTTTTAGTTTCAAACACTTAGGTATTAACACACAAAAATAATTGTAGACACTCCTTTGATTATCAATCTCATTGCATACACATATAAATAAATCAATATAACTAATTAACCAATGCCTATGTATCATTCAATAAGTTCATTTTGTTATAAATAAATCAACTACAGATATATGTAATCAAATCAACAAAGAGATTATCATAAATATATTTGAGCAGATTTATAGATAACCAATCTCATATTTAAGAGTTAGATCGATTGCTCAAAAAAATGGATAGAAAGATAATTCACTTTTTACACATAAATTTACCCTACTTAATAAGGTAGAAATACACCTAGTGTAGTAGCTGTGATCTCCAAATCTTTTCCTTGGATGTCTTTTCTTACTTCACCTCAGTTGTATTTCTTCCTTGCTCACTACCATTTGTTGTTATTTTGTATCTCTTTTTTTTTATACCCTGATTGTATTGAGGGTCGCATCCCTTCATGTTATAATAGTCATGTATTTTTGTTAGCAACCTTAATTAAGGTTGCTCAAGGGATAACATAATTTCTTTAATGTCGATTGTCTTTTTTTGATAGTCAATCTTCTCTCTTTTTTATGCCTTTGATCCTCTATGTGATCACTCAATGGGACATGACAATTCTCCCCTCTCAATTTGCTTGCCCTCAAGCAATTTTAGGTTCAAGTAATTAAAGATTTCTTCACTTTCCCATGTGGCATCTTCTTCCGGTAATCCCTTCCACTTAATCAAGAATTCTAGGATATTCTTATTCCTTAATCTTTTTTCACGCATGTTGAGGACTGCTTCTAGTTTGAGAACTAGTTTGCCTTCATTGTCCAGTGGAGGCAACTCTGTGCATGGGACAACTTGTTGTCCTAAAACTTTCTTCAACCTTGATACATGAAAGATGTTGTGAATGCAGCTATCCCCAGGAAACTCTAATTCATACGCTACTTCCCCAATCTTCCTCAAGATTTTATAGGGTCCATAAAATCAGGGTTTAAGTTTTTCTGCACTGCTCATCTTGAGGGATGATTGCTTATATGGTTGTAATTGCAAGAACGCTAGTTCTCCAACTTCAAAAGTTCTCTCAGTACGATTTCGATCAGCATAGATCTTTTGTTGATTTTGTGCTTGTTGTAGATTATCCTTGAGGGCGTTCATAATGTCCCTATTTTGCTGTACAAAATCCTTTGCCCCTGGAACTTGGCTTTCTTGTGAGATTAAGCTTCCAAAGGAGGTGGGATCATACCCATATAATGCCTTGAATGAGATCATCTTGATGGACATGTCGTGAGTAGTGTTGTAGAAATATTCTCCCAGATGTATCCACTTCACCCATGTGTTTTGTTGGCCAGTGACATAATTTCTCAAAAATCCCTCTACCCATTTGTTCATAATCTTTGTCTGTCCATCTATTTGGGGATGGTAACTTGTGCTGGGTGTAAGGTCAGTTTCTAACAATCAAAATAGTTCTTACCAGAATTGGCTAAGGAATTAGCTATCTCAATCACTGACTATATTCCTAGGAAGACCATGTAGTCTAAAAATTTGTTTAAAGAACACTTCTTCTACTTTGGGGGCCTGGTATACTATGGATATGGTGAGAAAATGGGTATACTTGGTGAGGTGGTCCACAATCACATAGATGCAATCCTTTCCCTGAACTTTGGGTAGTCACGTGATGAAGTCCATGGAGATACTCTCCCATTTTTAATTTGGGATTGGCAAAGGTTGTAGGAGACCTGCTAGGTGGTTTTGCTCTACTTTGTTCCTTTGACAGGTTATACATTCTTGTACATGCCTTAGTACATCTTTCTTGAGGCCCTTCCATGAATATATTTCCCTTACGTATTTGTAGGTCTTATAATACCCTTGGTGTCTTGCTAGGGGATTGACATGATAATCTTTAAGAAATTTTACCTTCATCTTGGAGTTCAGCACGAGGAATATCCTATCCTTATATAGGATAAGTTCTTCCACTACCTTGTACTCTTCGTCTGGTGGATGTCCTTCCAAGATATTGTGGGCTTGGGGGTCTTTTGTACATATTCTGCAATAATATCATTCTTTCAATCTGTTGCTATGTGGGTCAAGGTGTTTAAGTAGGTTCATCTGGATAATACATCAACCACTATATTGTTTGTCCCTTTCATGTATTTGATATCAAAATCATATGCTTGTACTTGGCTTACCCACTTTTGTTGTCTATCATTTAGGTCATTTTGGTTCAAGAAGTGTCTCAAACTGTTGTGGTATGTTTTAATGTGGAACTTTCCGCAAACCAGGTATTGGTGAAACTTTGCTAAGGCATGCATTATAGCCAACATTTCTTTATCATAGATTCAATAGTGTTTCTCTATTTCAGCGAGCTTTCAACTCTTGAATGCAATGGGGTGTTTGTTTTGCATAAAAACTACACCAATTCCCTCTCCTGATGCATCATATTGTAGTTCAAAGGGTAGAGTGAAGTCAGGAATGGCTAAGACAAGGCATGAACTCATGGCTTCCTTTAGTTTCTCAAAAGCTTGTTGGGTTGTTTCACTCCATTCAAAGGCTCCATTCTTGGTCAAATCTGTGAGTGTGGCAGCAATTTTTTAAAACCCCTTCACAAAGCGTCTATAGTAACTACACAACCCTACAAAGCCTCTTAGTTTTGTGAGGGTTTTGGGTCTTGACCATTCCTTAATTATTGCAATCTTTTCCTTGTCTATGCTTACCGCTTGGGCATTGATCTTGTGGTCTAAGTATAATATCTCTTCTAGGCCAAACTCACACTTTGATGCTTTGGCATATAAAGACTCTTGTTCGAGAATCTTAAGGGTTTCTTTGATATGTTTGAGGTGCTCTTCCCACATTTTGCTATAGATAAGGATGTCATCAAAGAATATGAGGAGAAACTTTCATAGTTGTTTGTGGAAAAATATGACCCATACATGATTGAAAAGTTGTAGTAGCATTTGTGAGTCCGAAGGGTAGGACTAAAAATTCAAAGTGCCCATAGTGGCATCGAAAAGTAGTTTTTGGAATATCTTCCTTCCTCATCCTTATTTGGTGATACCCTGATCGTAAATCAATTTCAAAGAAGTATTGGGCTCCATGGAGTTCATCGATTAGTTCATCTATTCTTGGTATAGGATAGCAATTTTTATTGTTTTCTTGTTTAGGGCTATGTAGTCTATGCACATTCTCAAGCTGCCATCTTTTTTCTTGACTAGGACTATGGACGATGCAAAAGGGTTGGAACTAGGTTGGATATGGCCCATTTCTAGTAGATCTTTAATTGTCTTTTTGATTTCTTTTTTAAACTTGTGGGGGTGTCAGCAAGGTGTGGTTATTATTGGTTTTTCTCCCTTTCCAGTTTAATGGTGTGTTCAAATCCACCTTTTGGGGTAGTCTCGGTGGAATATCCCTAAACACTTTCTTATATTGGCCTAAGATGGGTTGGATGTCTATGTGAATTGCATTGTTCTGTGAGGAGGTTTTATCAAGGATCATGCATTGTGCAACCCATTCAGCTTGCCCATGCCAAAAAATTCTTTCCATTCTTTCACATGAGACCATCTTTGGAGAGCCATCAGGTAATCCCTTCAAGGTGATCTCTTGTCCCTTATGTTGAAAACGAATGGTTAAATTCAGAGGTCAAACATGAAGCATCCTAGTGAGTCTATCGATAGGGTGCCTAGTATTACATCAGCATCTAAGGGTACCACATAGAAGTGTTGATAACTGAGAGGGGGGTGAATCAGTTATCTTAATTATTTTAGCTTTTTGAACTTTCTTATTAAGTAATGTAGCATCAATTCAATTAAGCAAACATAACCATGAAATTGAAATACACATGACACAATATTTTTGACGTGGAAACCCGGTTAAGGGAGAAAACCATGGGGTGATTAACCCAAGATTATATTCTTTGTTAGAAGAATAGAAATACAAGATGGCACTTGCCAATTAGGGCTCACTGCCCAAGCACACTACTCACAAGAGGCTCACTGCCTACAAGAGACTCACTGTCTACAAGATGTAAGAAGAATAACAAGATCCTTGAACTGATGAGAAGCATCCACATATGCTGAGGTTTAGTTCCGGTTAAGCTCAATACACTGATCTGCTACACTTCATCCTTCCTCTTCTTTTGTGCTACTATCCTTTCACATACCGGACCTTCCTTACTACTTTAACTCTACTCTCCTACTTTTCTTTGCATACACATAACAACTACAACATAACCTCATTGAAATCCTTCTGGTATATATATCCGCACAAAGGATTTCATCCTCTTTCTAGTCGGCATCTGGAATAGTCAATATTTCCCAAACTCTAGTCTGTCGGCTGAATCCTTGCTTCCCAAGTGATGTGGATCAAAAGGAAACTTATAGAAATTATCTAACAAGTCAGCCAATCATGAATGATACCTTAGGAATCTTTATCACAATCAACATCTCATCCGGAATAACTTCTGATGCTCTGTCTGTCAGTTCTTCCTCTGTCTGTTCTCCCAAACCGGACCCCAATACTTGAATGCTCAATTCCTAGAATCTATCATTCAAGGTACTCCTCTTGACTTCCCCAAGTCTGCACTTTCCAAGGATATTTCCTCTAAGAGATCTGGACCTGACTGTCAGACCTTGCCACATACTCTGTTCTTGCTTACCGGACCACAACACTCTTCAATCTAACTTCCAATAAAGGCACACCATGTCTTGCGGATGTGTGGGATGAACTTTGTTGCCATCAATGACAATAATCATGAAGCTCCAATGTGTCTCTTGCCAATAATCTCCCCCTTTGGCATTGATGGCAACACTTAGAAAAAAAATGACTAAATGTTATACTATACTCCCCCTTGGTTGATGCTCTCTTCTATTGTACATTTTACCGAAGCTCCCCCTTAGCTAGATTCCACATTTTTCACTGTTCCTCACTCCCCCTTTGACATCAATGGCAAAGGGTAGGGTCCGCACACCAAAATTGCACAAAAATT
The DNA here is from genome assembly GCA_027924645.1 of Cunninghamia lanceolata. Classification (NCBI taxonomy): domain Eukaryota; kingdom Viridiplantae; phylum Streptophyta; class Pinopsida; order Cupressales; family Cupressaceae; genus Cunninghamia; species Cunninghamia lanceolata. The sequence continues at coordinate 2,089,509 of BSBN01000850.1, forward strand.
TATCTATACTTAGCTGCATTAGTATATAAACATGTTATACTTACATATACTGTAGTATGTCTGCAAAAGTTGTCTTCAACTGGACAAGTTCTGTTGTCCAACTCTTCTTCATCCTGTCCAAAATTGAGATGTGACCACTCAACAGGAATGCAAATGCATCTGCCCTTTTTAGATCTGTCAGATCACTGGTCCGGGCTGTGATCTAAGCTTCTTTTATGGCCTCATGCATTGCCTCTAACTTAGGGATAATTATCCCTCTAAGTTCACCCAACCTGCTTATTCTATTTTTCTTTTCCTTCTCAAGCTTCTTGATTTCATTCAAGACTGCAATAGTCTGACATTCTTGATTTATTATGGAAGAGGAGAGAGGATCAAAATTCTTAGAAAGTTTTTTCAATTTGTCCTCCTATTCTTTCACTTTCATTTCAATATCTAATGTTACTTTGGACCATGATAAACAAAATTTGTACATTTCCCCGCCATCTTTAAGAGCATTTTCTAAGCTCTTTATCCCAATATTCATATTCCTCCTATCATTAGTTATTAACCCTTGTACCTCTGATAATCTTTTTACCAAAAATTCCTTCCGGACCTTATCTTCTGCTGAATTCTCTAGGGAACCAAAATGTGTCCTAACACTATTGACTAGAGATTTGAGATTACTAGATGAGGAGGTTGAGGGATCCTTCTGAAAAGATGGCATGGTCTTTTCTAATACTCCGGATGCAACATCTATTAGCTCACAGTCTTCCATGTTAGACTTCAGGAGTTTTTCTTTTACCTTTGCATTAGCAGATGAAGCTATCTTCATTGTTTGTACCCGGGAAACAGAATCAAAATCAAATGGCCCTTGTAGAAGTCCTGGTTCATCAATCTCCATTGTCTCTTTGTTTAAGAATTCTTTGATAGTTTTTGCAGTGTTTCTTTTGCTATTTTGTCAGTTTCTCCAAGCATAAGTTGATTCATTCTTGCTTTGCTCCGGAACTCATCCTTGCAATCTTTGAAGACCATATTCATTTGTTTTGAATCAATTGAAGGATATAGCTGAATGGCTATTTGTTCTCAGATCTCAAGATCTTTTGCCATTGCATTATTCTTTCTTATTTCTAACTCTTTCTCTAGGCTTTTGGGATAAGAGATATAATTTCAATAAAAGACTTATTGTCGATATTCAGATACTTGACTATTGCTTCCTGCAAGATCTTTTGGTCAGCCTCATTATAATCATCATAGAATTCAACCATTGGTTGAAGGTTTCCATCCATAGTAACTGATTTGACGACATCATTTAATGATAGAGTGGGCTTTTCAACAAACTCTTCTCCCTCTGCCTCCTTGGTTTCACTGGATACTTTCCTTTTCTTTTTCATCTTCTCGATTTCTTCATCAGATTATGTCTCTTCTTCATCTTTCTGGCTTATATAAGACCTTGTAGCCTTTGTCTTAGTCCTTTTCTCTGCTTTACTGGATGATTTTGTTTTTAGTTTTGATGCCTTTGAGGTCTTAGCAATTGTAGGTGTAGACCTCTTAGAGGATCTGATCTGGGAGGGAGCTTCTACTGGATCACTTTTCTTTTCTACTTCTTCCTTCTCTTTTTCTGCCCTTTCCATCTTTTCTCTGCTGGCATCAAGTGCCTCTTTTGAAATGCCAAAACTTTTGGCAATGTTCTCAACTTCTTTTCTCACTCTTCTCTTCATTTCTGGTTGTCGTAGCTCCACATGGATCTTCACACTTAACTCTTCAAAGGTTCCAAACCTTTCTTCCTTAGGATCCTTTGGCTGACTTAGCATGTGTTGAACATGCAGCTCTACAATTTTCTCATCAACTTCATATCCCATTGGCATGATCCACACTACCCTTGGCTCCACTGCCTCCATTAGGCACTAATCAGTTTCTACCATAAATAAAACTGTCTCCTTATATTTTTCAACTAATGATTTGGGAATTCTTTCTCTAGCCTACATCATGTTTTGAAAGTTTTTGAAATAACCCCATAGTGTTGTATTCTGTGCCTTAGCATTACCAAGTCCATACAAGTAATCCCTGATTTGGATGGCTATTGGTCTATCATTCTGCCACACCCAACCACTGGATCTGGGAAGCTCATTTATGAAGTAGAAGAACAAACACAGTATCAACCCACCATATTTGAAGGAATTCTTCTTGTCTTTCTTTATCTTCTACAGATTCTCCAAGAGTTGGTTCAGAAGAAGCTAACAAAGATCATAGTCTACATTCTTCCTCAACATTTCATAAGCAGTATATATAGCAGTTCTGAAAACTAAATTCTCCCTACTGGAGTGATATATCTTATATCCATTTATCATTGATGCAAACTTGATATCCGGATCTGTGATATCCTCAATAGTCATAGCTCTTTTATCAAACTTTGATCTGGTAGCCTCACTAACAATTTGGTTTTTGACAGATTTGAGCATAGGCATTTCATCGGTTGAGTGTAACCTGGTTACAGCCCTAATGGCATCCTTAGTGATCTTAAATGGCCTATTTAACCACATGAAGTTGTCATGCATTTTGCTCAAGATATATCGGACCCATTCATCTTCCGAAAAATAGGGGAAATGAATGCACTGTGCAAATTGTTTGTCCCAGATAGCTCTATACTAAGTTTTGAGTTCAAATGAGTCATCTATCAAATGTTTGTGATAGATATATGTATACACCTAAAATTGGCTCGGGTCGAATTAAGTAAATATTTTAATATTTATCTTAATTCCTATTTTCTTCTGTCAATTAAATAAATATTATAAGTTTATTTAATTGGCTCATTATCCCATCATTAAATAAAGTCATTTTATTTAATTAAATTCCCTAAATTCTTCTAAAGTCTAAAGTCCAAAATCCACCTCATCAATCCACCTCATCTCTTCCACCTCACCATGTTGCACATATAATTAAATATTCTTAATATTTAATTAGCTAATATCCTCCATTTTCCAAAATAAATCTTTAAATCAATTATCTTCCACCAAATTGAATATTTAATTCAATGTTCCCCACTAGCCTTCACCAATTGAATATTTAATTCAATTATTCCCCACTAACCTTCACCAATTGAATATTTAATTCAATGTTCCCCACTAGCCTCCACAAATTGAATATTTAATTCAATGTTCACCACTAACCTTCACAAATTGAATATTTAATTCAATGTTCCCCACTAGCCTTCACAAATGAAATATTTAATTCAATGTTCCCCACTAGCCTTCACCAATTGAATATTTAATTCAATTGTTCCCCACTAGCCTTTGCCAATTGAATATTTAATTCAATTCTCATAATCCACTATTCCCAAATAAAGAATTTTTAATTCATCCATTATGAATTAAAGATTCACAAAAAATGAGAGCCATTGATCTCATCTTTTGATCCTCACCCTCCATTCTATTTTCAGAAAATCTATAAATAGAACCTTCTTCTAAGCCATTAAGGAGGACCTTCATCTTGCACAATCACTATACCCAAATTTCTCTTATTTTCTCATTCATTCCATTTTCAAGTTTCCTCCATTATTATGTGTTGAAGCTCATATTCAACATGAACACATATCATAGCCATTCTTCCTTTGTCATCTTCAAACAAGCAAGCAAGCAAGGAAAGCTTCTGAGGGCTTCACAATCAAGATCAAAGAAAGATAGGCAAATAATGGAAAACGACAGGTAAAAGGAGTTTGTAAGTATTCTCACTTGTTTTGGTTTTAAACTTCTTTGCTTTCAACTTCCATTGGTGTTTGGGTTTATGTTTTCATTAATTTGACTAACTCACATTCTTCCCCTCACAATATCAACCAGCTTAGATTCCCCAAATTCTTCAATATTCACATGAATATATGCCCTAACATCTTCTACATGCAGAACTCCATGCAGAATACTTGAAAAGGCACCTAGGGGATCAACTTCTAGGGATTTATATGGATGTTTCTTGAACTTAGGGTGTGGCCTCTTAGTGATCTTTACAACATTCGGTGTATCCATCTTCAAAAAGACTTACAGAGAAATATTCAATAACGGAAAGTACCTTTTGCGTATCTAGGGTTTGTGAAAAGATCCAGATTGATTCACTAGATGAATCGACTCCTGTAGAAGACTTTTGATGGGCTTCAGGAGATTTGATGCAGAGCTCTTCTTTTGCTTCTTCTTGAATGCAGAATGAACAAGTGTTTGATAGGAGAACCCTTATATTATTCCACAAACCCTAATACCAAGTTGCAATAAATGCTCAACTTAAGTCATTCTGATTTTCCTTGTTTTCCTTATTCCAATGACTTGATGAACCAGATCAATCTTGTTCTAAACATCTTGTGGATCTTCCATATTTTAACCATAGTTTATTTGGATGTTTCTCTTACAAGCCCTTTGATCCGCAACTCTCCTTGTGCTAGTTCTGACACCAATTAACTGGTTGGGGGAAAAAGTTTTCCTTGTGTCTCCCCCTGAGCCAGAGCTCACTCTTTAATTTTCGAAAGGAATATCAGCACCAGATTCTGGTGTGGATCCATCCCCTACATTTTCTGTACTTCTCTTCACCCAAATCTTGTTCATCTCACTTTTAACTTCATCCACATTCACTTTTCCTTTTCGCTTGTCTTGATTCTGATTGTGATGTACCGGACCTCTTTTGTCCTGATTCTTACTTCTACAGAATTTGGCAATATGACCGGATCTATTACAATTGTGGCAAACAACATTTCTTTGCATATTTGATTGATGTCCTCTTGATCTACATTGATTAGCCATATGACCCATTCTACTGCATGCAAAGTATCTACCATTGAATGAATTGTCCATTTGCATATTTCTATATTCATGAGATTTGTGACCATACCTTTTGTAGTTGAAACATTGTCCGGAGAAGGATATATTAGTCTGATTCATTCTCTTTCTGCACTGATTAGCTTTATGACCAAAGTTATTGCAGTTGTGGCAGTATCCATTGAAAGATGGATATTTTTTAGCATTAGGCTACCTTACCGGAGGTCTTCTAGGTCTGTTCCTTGGATTTTCTGATCCAAAATTCTTCTAACCGGATCTAGAGCTTTCACCTTTCTCATATCCCAAGCCACACTTGTCATCTACCCTCTTTTGGCTTTCAAGAAGAACTTCAAGTTGAGCAGAACTTATCTTGAATTTCTCTTTGTATTCATTTGCTATTTGAAGATCCCTTTTAAGAGAGATAATTTGATCCTCAAGCTTTTCTTCATTATCTTTAGCATCTTCAAGATCAGATTCAAGATGTCTGATTATTCTATCCATCTTGTGGCAGTCTTTTGATTTCTCTTTGAGAGATTGTCTTAGATCATCTTCAATTTTTCTTTTTTCTTCAATTTCTTGGGTAAACTTCATAACTCCTGATTCCATTTCATGTCTGACCATAATGACTTCTTTTGATAACTTTTCACATAACTTGGTTTTCTCCTTTAGATCTCCATTTGTATCATTTGTTTCACCTTGACTTGTCAGTTGCTGAAGTAGCTCCTTTCTCTTTTTCATAGAGAGACTCAGTTTCTCTTTTAGTTCATTTATGAAATCATCAGCTTGTTTGAGTATTTCCTTCAATTGATTGACTTCAAAATTTGACTACTCAAGATCATCTAGGGCAGACTTAAGTTGCTCCCTCATACCATACACATCCATTTGAATTCCCATATTTTCCTCAAGCTGTTAGGCTCTGTTGGGAGGAACTTGGCTCTGATACCAATTGTTGATAACTGAGAGGGGGGTGAATCAGTTATCTTAATTATTTCATCTTTCTAAACTTTTTTTTAAGTAATGCAGCATCAATTCAATTAAGCAAACATAACCATGAAATGAAAATACACATGACACAATATTTTTGACGTGGAAACCTAGTTAAGGGAGAAAACCACGGGGTGATTAACCCAAGATTATATTCCCTATTAGAAGAATAGAAATACAAGATGGCACCTGCCAATTAGGGCTCACTGCCCGAGCACACTGCTCACAAGAGGCTCACTGCCTACAAGAGACTCACTGTCTACAAGATGTAAGAAGAATAACAAGATCCTTGAACTGATGAGAACCATCCACATATGCTGAGGTTCAGTTCCAGTTAAGCTCAATACACTGATCTGCTGCACTTCATCCTTCCTCTTCTTTTGTGCTACTGTCCTTTCAAATACCAGACCTTCCTTACTGCTTTAACTCTACTCTCCTACTTTTCTTCACATACACATAACAACTACAACATAACCTCATTGAAATCCTTCTAGTATATATATCCGCACAAAGGATTTCATCCTCTTTCTAGTCGGCATCTGGAATAGTCAATATTTCCCAAACTCTAGTCTGTCGGCTGAATCCTTGCTTCCCAAGTGATGCAGATCAAAAGGAAACTTATAGAAGTTATCTAACAAGTCAGCCAATCATGAATGATACCTTAGGAATCTTTATCACCATCAACATCTCATCCGGAATAACTTCTGATGCTCAGCTTGTCAGTTCTTCCTCTGTCTGTTCTCCCAAACTGGACCCCAATACTTGAATGCTTATATCTCTTTACTCTTTCATCACCGGAGGCTCAATTCCTGGAATCTATCAGTCAAGGTACTCCTCTTGACTTCCCCAAGTCTGCACTTTCCAAGGATGTTTCCTCTTAGAAATCCGGACCTGACTGTCAAACCTTGCCACATACTCTGTTCTTGCTTACCAAACCACAACACTCTTCAATCTGACTTCCGGTAAAGGCACACCATGTCTTGCGAATGTGTGGGATGAACTTTGTTGCCATCAATGACAACAATCATGAAGCTCCAATGTGTCTCTTGCCAACAAGAAGTCCTCTTTGATGGGGTGCTTCCCTAAGGTGATTTCTAATTGAGGAACTATTTTTGTGCATTGGACCTTGGCTCATGTGGCGGTTGCTACTGCAAAACCTTTAAAGTTTATGGTTTTAATTTCTTTTGTTCAACTAGTCTCTCATCAATAAAATTATGGGAGGCCCCACTATCTACAAGGGTGATGACCTTATGTCCTTTGGGGGTGCTCTTGATTTGGAATGGGCGATGTTTGGAAGCTTGAGAGATAGTGGCTAGAGTTACTTGTTCTTCATCTTCGTATCTTGCCCTTTTGTTGGGGTTTTCCTTGTTTTCCCCTTGGGAGATTACTTCTATTGTATGGGCTTGGCTCTTCCCTTCGCATTTATTGCCCCTTGTGTATGAACCCCAGCATTTAAAGTATAAACCCTTCCTTTTTAGATCATCCATGGATTTACACATGTGACAATGTTCCACTTTTTCATTGCAGTACATACATGTTCTTAGTGAAACTTCCTTCTTATACCTTCCTATTTTGGAGGGCATGTTAAAACTTCAAGGTCTATCTTTTGGTGGATGGTTATCCATACTTAGTGCCTATTGAATTGCATCCTTATGTGTGGAAGGGTTAAGGGCACTTACCAACCATTTGACAGGATTTTTTTATCCTTGGACAAATAGGTAAGTTAGTCTTCTTTTAGATATTTTAGGTACCATGACTAAGAGTTTTTGAAACTCAATGACATATTCTTCCACGGTTTCTTGTTGTCTTAGGAGTGTCAGTTCCTTGAAATACCATTTGGGGTGTTTTTGATCAAATCTTTGGATGAGTTCTTAGGTGAACTCATCGTAGGATGTTATATGTTGGTGATATTCGGTAATAAGGCCATGATGCCACCAATCATGGGCTGCTCCTTCGAGGTGAAAGATAGAAAATGTTATGGCATTCTTTTCTATCATAGGGCTAAGTGTAAAGTATGTGTCCAATGTTTGGATCCAAGAACGTGCTGTTATCTTGTTGGATCCATCAAATTTTGGGACAGCCATCTTACTAATTCTTCCTTTTAGGTCTTTGTCAGATTCCCCTTTTTTTATTTGGTTTATCTTATCTTTTGGCATCACAGTAGTCCCTAAAGGAGACATCTTTCTTTATGGTAGAACTTAGTTTCGAATATTCTTCTGCTAGTTCTTCCACGCTATTAATGGTTTGATTGGTCTCTTCATCTCCCATCTCTCTTTCTTGTGGTAGGAAAGTGGGTCTAGTTGGCCTAGTGGTTGAGTCCTTCATTGAGTTATTATTTTTAGATTGGTTCGAATGGGTAGGCCTTTCATTATTTGAATTGCTATTGTTATTTAGGTTTTGGATTGCTTGGAGGAAACCTTGAGTGTTTCTTTCATTTTGCTCCATTAGAGCTTGGGTGAATGTCCTTAACTCGATGTTCATTTGTTCACCCATGGTGTAGTTAGACGTAGAGTTATTAATTGAAGCTAGTTTCCTCTTTTCTCTTTCCAAATCTCTTTGAGCTCTTTGGCTATTTTACATCAACTATCTTTCACAGGATGGCAAGATTATGCTCTAATACCACTTGTAATGTCCCCTGTCCCGATTTGCCCTAAAACCTTCTAATGATTACAAGTTCCCCACTAGGGTTAGGTTTCTAAGTTTACCATGCAATAAATAACTTGTTGGTGGAGTCCTTGATTGAACCTGCATACACATTATGAACAACATTGCCAAACAAACATATATACTTGTTAGCATTAATCCATGATTCATTAAATGTTATCGATCCATGTAGCCTAATGTGAACTAAGAGGGGTGACATGGTGGGTCTGCCCGAAGCCATATGCCAACCTAAGAGGTTGTATACCACAACATCTTCTTGTTGGCAACTTGTACCTTCTTTCCCCAACCATGTCCCAACCTCGGCAAACACTTTGCCCACTTGTGGAAAGGGTGGAGTTTAAGAGCGGTCTCAGTGCTTCCACTCTTCCATGGCCCCTCCTTTTGGTTTGAGTAGACCATAACTGGGGTTACCACTCCTCCATGGCTCAACCTTCTGTTTGGAGTGGACGGACCATAAGTGCAGCACACCGTTCTCTTCCTACCTCTTTTCCTAGGTGGACTATCAGTCAGTTTCAAACACTCAAGTATTAACACACAGAAATAATTGTAGACACTCCTTTGATTATCAATCTCATTGCGCACACACACACAGATATATATATATATATATATATATATATATAAACCATTCAATAAGTTCAGTTTGTTATAAATAAATCAACTGCAGATATATGTAATCAGATCAGCAAAGAGGTTATCATAAATATATTTGAGCAGATTTATAGATAACCAATCTCAGATTTAAGAGTCAGATTGATTACTCAGAAAAGTGGATAGAAAGACAATTCACTTTTTACATATAAATTTACCCTACTTAATAAGGAAGAAATACACTTGGTGTAGTAGTTGTGATCTCCAAATCTTTTCCTTGGATGTCTTTCCTTACTTCACCTCAGTCATATTTCTTCCTTGCTCATTGCCCTTTGCTATTGTGTTGTATCTCTTTTTTTTTTATAACCCCAATTGTATTGAGGATTGCATCCCTTCATGTTATAATAGTCATGCCTTTTTGTTAGTGACCTTAATTAAGGTCTCTCAAGGGATAACATAATTTCTTTAATGCCGATTGTCTTTTTTTGATAGTCACTCCTCTCTCTTTTTTATGCCTTCGATCCTCTATGTGATCGCTCAATGGGACATGACACCCCTCTTCCTCAAAATCTTTTCAATTGTGGTTTGCTTGCCCGAAGCTATCTCTACCTGTACCTTGTTTTTCTTGTTCCTGGTGCTTTTTCAAGTAGAAATAGGCGAGGCAGTGTCCACATTCCTTCCCATAGGAGTTTGAGTAATACCTAGATTGTTAATCTCTTGCTCCACCCCACTTTCCAATAGCACCTCGTCTACTAAATCCTCACAGATAATGTTGACCATTTTATTCAAGGCTTTCTGCAAAAGATCTTGCAGCATTTCTTCCTCCTCTACTTGCTCGTTATTATCCTTCTCTCATGGGAAAAGATTATCATAACCATTATCCACCTTTTCTCCCAGAGAGAGATTGTTAGCCATACAAAGAGTATGTGACCCTTCCACTCTCAGCCTCTCTAAATCTATCATTCTCGTTCCCTCACTAGGAACTCTTTCTAGCCTGGAATCATTTCGAATACTTACTTCCTCTTCTGACAAGGATTCAACCGCCGCTCCAACAGTGTCTTCCTTTTCTGGAACATTCCCTCTATTTAGAGGAGAGAAAACCACCTAGATGTTAACTACTTCCTCTTCCAGCGGTTTTTCAGCTTCACCTAGATTCTCCTTTGTGAGACCTGAAACAACTTGCATTTTGTTTCTAGATGCATCTCAGAAATCATAGGTCCACTGGTGATATCACTTACCAGGAGGGGAGAGGTTCTCTTATGAGCGATTGGATCTTCCACTTGATTTTCCAATTGCGGCTCAAAACAGTTTGTCGAGTCTAGAGTTGTTCCCGAGGGAAGAAGAGCTATATTATCCTCTGCTTCCTCAATGCCCAAGAGCCGGTTCATTCGAGTGCGATCATCTGTTTTGAAACCATCTTCAAAGAAAATTTCTTGAGTCTAGTGGCATGTGGCAGTCTCAAGCATTATGTGTTTGGGCAAGAGCTCCTTTATTTCGAGGAGAATACAGAGTCTTATGGTAGAAGACCAAAGAGGGTCTGAACAAATCTCATGATCCTGGAATATGACTAGAGCATTTCTGATAATTATCAGAGAATTAGGGTCCCTATATTCCATAGGTAAATAAGGGAGCTGGATCCAAAAAGGGAGGATTGGGATCTGTGCTTTACCAATATCAAGGTTCAAATGATTTCCATTCCTGACAGAAAACGACTGTCTTTCCGAACTTCCATAGCTTTTTGCCTAGCACTGTATCCCTACCAACCCTATGCGAAAAGTAAAAGAAGAAAAAACCATTGCCCAGCACTCCAAACTCCTTAACCTCTGGTCATTCCACAGAATACCATGCTATGAAATCATCAACAGAGAAACGAGGAGATAAAACCTTACCAATTAAAACCGTTTCATATAAAAGGGAAACTCTTTTCTTTAATCTTTCACTACACGTGCAAGCTGTGAATCTTCCTTCCTTGTAACTTTCTTGTAGGTGGGCTTAGCAACCCAGGTTTTCTTCTGTGTTGGCCCTGTTTGTTCGAAAGGTGGCTTGTCTGAACGCTGCTGAAATTGTCAGTTCCTTTCTTCTCCCATCTTTCTTGAGGCGTCTCCGATATCTTTTCCTGAAAAAGATCTCTACTTGGCTGGTTGGAACTTTTGTTGTCGTACAAAGACTTTGTCCGTGTCTTGAAAAGCTTTGAAAGCCTCCTGTTGGGATTTCAACGGCTCTCTGTAGGAAGGAAGACCTCTCCGAAAAAACCTTGTATTGCTAGTGTTTACAGATTGGCTTCTCCCTTTTTCACTGTTTCTAAAGCTTTGGTCTTCGTCCAGGAACCTAACCTTCTTCCCCGGAGCTTTGTTCAACTGTAGGACCCCATGTCCATTTTTAGATTCATTCTTAGGAAAGACATGTCTTTTCTCCAAGGACTCCCTATAAGTTCGACTCGCAGGTTGGAAACTAAGAGACCCAGAGGTGTTTGTGTCCAAGTTCTGTACCCTGCAGAGCTGGGAAGCCATCATCCTCTACCAAGATCCGTATATTATTTACACAGTCGATGCTGAACTGAAAATAATGCAACCCAAAAGAAAGCGGATCGCTGCTCAGAAGGGGTTTTCCATACATGTTTGTGTTTTGGAATAATTTTAATATTCTGGCAGACAACTTAGTTGAATTTTAGTTGAATTTATATTTAATCCTTTCTTGGCACCTTTATTTATGCCTTAACAATACCCCCACATTTTGTCGAAGGACACGAATATTACCCCCCGTACATCGTTTTACAATTAATTGGGCACACTTCAAAATCTAGTTATAGCAGGAAGCTACACATAACACACGCAGATATATATACGCCATGAAAACAAAAAAAAAGGTGGAAAAATGATTTGTTTATCATTCCAAAATAATAGACTTTCGAAATTCACCTACTTTTAACTCAACCAGCTGGGGAATGCGTGAAAACAACACATATAACTACAAGTGAATGCCCAATTAAAAATTTTCGGCACTAAAAAAATTCCTTTGTTGGGAAAAAAAATACAGCACCAGTTTCATAGATCTATATATATTTAGCTCATTGAAGACTGATCTAATTTTTCACTTCTTAAAAACAAGAAATGAAGAGTGACTTACCTTGTTTGCTTCTTTGGTCGTGCATTGCCCTGGTCATCGTTCATAGAAATCTGAATCAACGCAGTGGAAGGGCCCTCTGAAGCAATTTCTGTAATAGGTGGAGAAGTGTAATAATTATCCTCGGTGGTTGACAAAATATGATAATTCAACCTTGCATCTTTTGGATCACCTGTGTGCTCCACAAGACTAACATCTTTATAAATCCTCGGCTGTTTTGTAGCGGCTCTAATCCAAGCAAGTTCCTCCACCACCTCTCTCATGGACGGCCTTGCTTTCGCTTCCACTTCCAAACATGCTTTTGCTAAACTTGCCATTTTCTCCATCTGCCCTTTGTTTTCCTCTTTCACCACATTAGGATCTAAAATTTCTGTGAGGCGGTTGTCACTAATTGTGGACAGGAAATGGTCATACAAAGCGCACATAGATCCTTGTATAGACAACACGGGTGGTAGACCAGTGAGAAGCTCCAGCAAAACTACACTGAAGCTGTAAACGTCACTCTTGTCTGTAAACTGGTTGCTCCTCACGAACTCCAGATCCACATAACCTGGAGTGCCCGACGGAAACATGGTACTGAGATGTGTTTCATCGAAAGGTCGCAGAAGAGAAATACCAAAGTCTGCTACTTTTGGTGTGAATGTGTTGGCTAGCAAAATGTTTGAGGATTTTATGTCGCGATGGAAATGGGCTGAGAAGCTTCACCATGCACGTATGCTACACCCTCTGCAGTCTCTATGGCAATCTGCCGCCTTGTTTCCCAGGAAAAGTTCTTTTCTGAATGTAGATGTTGAAAGAATGTCCCATTCGGCACAAATTCGTATACAAGCAATGGAAGTTGAGTGCGGAGGCAACAACCGATCAATTTCACTACATTTCTGTGATTGATGTGGGATAAAATCACAATTTCGTTAATGAACTCTGGGGAAAATGATTTGGGCTTTTTGATCGCCACTTGCATGCCATCTGAGAGAACTCCTTTGTACACGGTGGCAAAGCCGCCTCTTCCTAACTCTGTTGAGTAATTGTTGGAGGCTATTTTTAACTCTCTTTCAGATAACATTCGCAGGCTCTTTCTTCCTCCTAGGGAATCAATGCTTTCTTGGAGCTCAAGACCTCCATTCTCTATGAAATTCATGTCCCCAGCGTATTTCAACTGACGCCTCTTCAGCCACCAAAATAATCCAACCACTGCAAATGTAACTCCAATGAATGAAGAAATAGAGCCTGTCGAATCAGCAAACAAGAAACTTTTATTAATTATATATATGAAAACAATTGGATAGCATGGATTATAATATTATGAAATTACATTTTATTTTATTTTGGTTTTTGTATTGAAAAATATTATGAAATTAGTTAAGGAGAGATTTAATTTTTTAATGAAAACAATTAAGTTATGTAGATATAGGTTGTTTTTAATAAAAAATATTTGTTTATATAGATATGGGCACCTCTATATTAATTTAGTGGAGAATATATTTAAATCAAAAGTTGCCCATACCTTAAGTTGCTATGAGGAGGGAGATCCAGTCTATCAAAATTAATATCATCTTCTTCACCAATTGAACTACAATCTTCTAGATTTATGATTGAGTCAGCTTTGAACCCTAAATAACTTTGACAGCTTGTCACATCCCACATTGTGTCAACTTGCATGATGGGAAATTGCATAGAAGTAAGGAGCCGAATAAAAGAAAATATTAGTTTGTGGATAAAACAAACATTTGTATATAGGTTGAATATCATATTAAAGGAAAAAATAGATATCATTTAAGAAGGATGGGCATGGGCTATGTAGAGGAGGGATGAAGGCCTTGCTACTTCATTTATGATGGTATGGGCCTCCATTTAGGAGATTAAATTTGAAACACATTGGATGGGGGATAAAAGGAAATGACTGACAAATGCCATTGATGAGGATGGCATCCATTTATTGCTACCGAAAGTGGACAAGGCGGGAGTTTGACTGACTCACAGGGTTTAGACTTGATCGATGCATAAATGAAATAAGGAATAGATGATAGTTTTATAGAAAAAAACCATAGATATGGCATGGAGGGAGGAGTCATGGAAACGGGAGGAGAGGAAGGTGATGAGGAGAAGACATGAAGAAAACAATATACCAAGGAACACCATTTTAAGGCTAGCTATTTTGATTTGGAGCATGGAGGGAGAGATGGAGGAGAGGCATGACAACAAAGGGATGTGTTATAGAATTGGCATGGGCTAGCAAAAGGCAGCATGCACCATTATCAACAGGGGGTGCTAAGATCTCTGCTAGAGTCTTTGAAGTAGCACCATTTCAATTTAAAGGATGCTACTAATTTGTAGAACCTAAATCTGCATCTAAACACCTTATAGTACTGGCTCCAATTCCTTATGGTCAACATGTGAGCAACATCTGGGTGGTTGGAAAGGGCTATGTTGGTTTATGCATTGGGTATTGCCTAGGTAATTGATCTTCTAGTCATTCTTGAATCCTTTCTACACATGGCTCAAAGAGAGCCAAAGTCAAGGCAAAGATGGCAACAATGAGTAGAAGATGATGACCATGAAGTATGTGAGTAAAAAGGGGACCCTTGCTATTACTTTCCCTTATCTATTATTGCTAACTAAGAATGTAGTATCATAAATTTAGGTTGGTAGTAATTCTAGAAAGTAGATTTCCTTGCTTTATTTAGTTTATGGCTTTCAATGAGGTTGCTAAGGATCATGCACTTCCCAATCACTCACCAGACATGATTGAAGAGGTTGAGAATGACGTAAACTCCATCTTAAACCCCAAACCAATTCTATAACTCTTCCAATTTGTGCTTAGCCTATGGGTTATGGTTAATAGAGTAATGAATGACTATGTTGTACACTTAATTTGCTGCATATTGTTTTTCTAAAATTCCTAGTTTTATTTGTTGTATGGAGCTCATTCGATGAGTTTGGTTGAATTCGATGTAAGCCCATACTATTATAATTTTCTATGATGAATCTGCAAGGTAGGGTAGTTGTAATTTAACTTAAAGATATAGTTAGTTACATTTGTTTATAATACCAAAATAATTCACCTCTACACCTATATATGGTTTCTAAGATTTTTCTTAGAAACTCATGTTGAATGTAATCTTCATATTACAATGTTTTGTCAAAAAGATTATATATGTTGTGTGTGTATCACATTTTACTTTCAAGTATTTTGTCAAGCAGCTCTTGTGCCTAATACATGTTTCAAATGTTTGTATGCACACCTAACAAGGTTCTTACAATTGTAATATTTGGTTCAATTCTTCTATTTTGGATGCTTTAATGGTTGTTCATACCTATCTCAAAGGCTCTCAATATAATGTAATCTTAGGGTAAGAATATCTCTCGTTACGTTTTAAAATGAGTTATGCTTAGGGTGTTACAAAAGAAATTAGTAGAAGGGGCATGTTAAGTGTTCATAAATAGATTTGTGCTTGATGTGTTGAAGTTTTGATAGGCTATAACTTTATTTACCAACTTTAGGCTTAGTAATGCTACAATATTGCCTTTGTTATATGACTAGGTTTTGGCTTATGAAAATATTTATTAAGATTTCTAGATATAAACTATGAATAGATCATTAAACCATATTGAGTTTATCTCAAACCTATAAATAAAGGGTAGCCTATTAGTAAAACCATGTGCTATGAGTATGGTCTAGTTTAAAGGATCATGTACTGATTTGTCAAGGGCAAAGAACTATTTCTTGTTTTTTTTTATAATAAATGTAGAAGGGAATGTATTGCACAAATTTTCTACTTAACTGTTCTATTATGTCATTCAATGATTGATGTGTAGTCATTTATCATTTAAGGCACTACTTGTCAACTAGTTCATAGGATTTGTGCATACCTCTACAATTTACATATGTAATTATGTTTGGTGGGATTATCATATAAACACAACTGCTAATGTATCATGTTGACTAATACTCTCTAGGAATGTACAATCTTTATTGATATCCTATTCTTAGATGGAGTTGGGATTGCCTAGCATCTTGTATGGTCTAGGTGTGTTTGGATCTCTATGCCTAGAGAAATATATCTTGGATAATAATATTATTGTCAAATGAGTGCTTCTGAAACCCTAAGTGTAGGAATATAAGTGTATAACCCTTGAGAGTTTAAGTGGGGAGAACTAAATATTCCTATGATTCCATTTCAAAGTAGATATGTAGGTAGTTCTTGGGCGAAGGATGCCTCTAGACCCCAAGCTTGTAAGAGAGGGGTTTAGGTAATTACTACAAGGTTTGGAGTATTCCTAAACTTGATCAACCTTCCCACTTTAGTGCATTTTTGTTTAAGGCTAAAATTGCATCAGATGGTTGTGAACTCACCTTCTAATGAATAGGTCCTAACTATGTAGGCATGAACTAATAAAAGACACTCCATTATCATCAAGCTTATCTACTCTAAGGTTTGTAGAGTTTGGCTTCCACAATCTACTTCAATCTTGGATGAACTTTTAGAGTCACTATCATCGTGGCTCATCTCCAAGGTGAATGTATAAGAGTTCCTTTGCACTTGTCTTTAGACTATTATTATTAGAGTTGTGTGTGTGGAACACTATGGCATTATGTCTAGGCTTAGTAATACATTTAGGAAGGTGTATGTTATCCTCAAGACCCTAGGAATGTCTATTCTTCTAAGAAATAAGGACATGAAAAACTAGGCCATACTAATCTTGCATTAAATGATGATGATGAATTAAACCATTATGATCTAATGGCTTGAACAACTCTTAATATGTGCGGATAACCTGCCTACTCTAAATTTGTGCCTAGATTTGTGGTGAGTTAGGATGGAATTCCTTATGATTGCCCATGTGTCAAATGTGGGAAAGTAACAGTAAGTATTGCCAAACATGGTATGGTGTTTATATTTATATATATTTGGTGGGTAATTGTATGATAAGTTTTATGATTAGTAATATGTAAATGTTATGTACTTAGAAGTAGAATATTGTATAATATTACTTGCCTAGATTTGTGTTGAGTTATGATGGAATTCCTTATGATTGCCCATGTCAAATGTGGGCAAGTAACAGTAAGTATTGCCAAACATGGTATGATATTTAGCTTTATATCTATTTGGTGGGTAATTGTATGATAATTTTTATGATTAGTAATAATGTTGAGTTATAATGTTACTTGTCTAAATATGTGCCTAGATTTGTGTTGAGTTAGGATGGAATTCCTTATGATTGCCCATGTCAAATGTGGGCAAGTAATAGTAAGTATTGCCAAACATGGTCTGGTGTTTATCTTTATATCTATTTGGTGGGTAATTGTATGATAAGTTTTATGATTAGTAATATGTAAATATTATGTACTCAGAAGTAGAATATTGTATAATATTACTTGCGGGGGTTTGAATTTAAGTCTAATAAATATCATTTTTTAATGTAACAATGGAATGACATGAGTGGTCATTGATATTTCTCTATCAGTTATTATGTTATGTATATATGACCCAACTCATGTGGGTTCATGTGTTACTTGCATGTGAGTAATTTTAACCCTAGACCTATATGACCATGTGTATAGGTTTATGAATTCCTATATGGTAATTGTAACTAGATTAACTAGTCTAAGGTGTAAACCCTTAGGACAATATGTTTTAGATCATTGGTTTTATACTTTTTAAATGTTAGATTGTCAGACCAAGATCAATATAGGAGTCGACTTCTTAGCATCACATAATTGTTGGAGTAAGGGATCTACAAGGGCATAGGTAGGAGGAATGCAATTCCTCTTATAATGTAACTTGTTTTACTCCTTCCATGGTGATCACCAACATATAAATACTATGAGCCGCTTATACATAAGGTTATTGTTACTCCAGCTTGATAGGAGTTAGGGAGCATGCTTTACCTGAAGAAGTATTCAGCTATACCATAAGGTCAATAGGCTTTCACCAGTATCATGTAGGTGATAGATGTCATGCTGCTACCTAATTTTATAGGGTTTAGATAGGATTTTGCCAGTGACATGCAAGCGATAGATGCTAGTATTAGTCTGACTTTCACCATTGGTATGCAGGCAATGAAAGCCAATATCTACTCATCTTAGTAGTTCAATATTGGCATTGGGGTATTAGAATGATTGTGTGCTTCCTATTCCATGTTTGCCTAAAGTATGTTTCTCATGGTTCTAATTGTTAAATTAGTCCAAGTGATTGATAGTATAGGAACTAATCTTAGTTGAGGTAAAACCATAAGTCACCATAATTATGTTTACCCAATTGTAATTTGAATCAGATGCTTAGTGGGCTATGGGAATCTTATTAGCGACCTCATGTGTTGTATGTTGTTACATTTACACCTTATCTAGTGATGGCAACAAGTAGTATGGGATGCTTGTTTGTCATCATAGTTGGCAGTAAAATAATAAAAGGATGGCACCCACAGAGTAGCATGAGATGCACCAACATTCCTTTTCTATACTTAAGGGATTATGAGTTAGTAAATTGGGTAAAGGGGAAGCATCTTGCAGTAAGATTGCAACCATTTTGTTTTTCTACTAGGTCACTATGCATGCCAATGATGTGTGTATAAGACAACCACATTGTGTAGGTGTGGTGCATGTGTGAGTCACACTGTGTATATGTGACACATGTCTAAGATATTCACATTGTGTATATGTGATGTATGTTTGAATAAATCACTATGTGTGAACATGTGACATGTCTATATGAGCTAGTCACTATGTGGTTTTGTGTATGTTCGTAGATTGATGTTAGCATTGAACTAACATTCAATTGGACAACACTTGCTATCACAGAGTTAATGTATATGAACTGAATTAGAATCATAAGATTTATTTAAAGGCTAAGATTTTAAAAGTGAAATCAAAGATCTCATATCAGAAGAGAGGATGAAGTCTCTCTATTGTTGGTAAACGAACTATGGAGCCTCTGATTTCCAAGAAGGGGTACATGGGTGCTCCACCGTAAACAACTAGCACATTGTCATGCCAACTGTTTATGGATTTTCGACCCCAATTTGCTTTCGACTTTTTTTGTCAACATCTTCAACCACATTCCTTCAACCTATTCAAAACATTCCTTCATCGATCAATTTGTTGAATATGGTTTTGTCGAAAGGATTTCGACCAGCTGATCATTTTACAACGTGCTAGCTAGTTAAGCTTTACCTACATGGGCAGGGCTATTGTGAATGAACCCTTGAGGTTTAGGTTTAGGTTTATGGATGACCTTGACAGTAGGATCTTACTATATTTAGTGTGAGTATATGAGTTGTGGCTATAGTTGGTAACACTTTGATAGTTGGCACTTTTACTTTGGATAGAAGTTGCTTGGTCGATTAAGTTAGTACTTGATATGTAGTGAGAAAAAAATAGATAGAAGTTGCTTGGTCGATTAAGTTAATACTTGATATGTAATGAGAAAAACAAAATTAATAGTAACTAGGGTGGTTATTACACAGCTTACCTAAAAACAACTTCTAATTTAAAATATATACTTACTCAACATATTATAATTCATCTATCTACCATAAAGAGCAAAATACTTGTATCTATGAAATCCAATTGATTTAAAAAAATAAAAATTATAAAACCAAAATACAAGGAGACATACGGCAAGGTTACCTATAACTGCGGATATGAGGGACTTATTTGAGCTCAGCGACTGGCATCTTGTCCCGTTTTGAAAGCCGTCTCCGCTATAATGCTTTGCACATGAACAATTGTAAGAACCAGGCAATTCGGTACATACGCCGCCGGCCGATGATTCAACGCACTAATTCAAATCTCTGTGACTGCACTCATGCACATCTGTTCATTCAACAGAGTGACGAGAGTCTCCAATACAAGAAAACACGTGATCCCAGATAACGGTTTCAGATTTCGAAGTGTGGAGATCATACCTGTGCAACCGGTGCCGTTAGAGTAACCATTCCCTTCATAGCCTGGAAGACATTTGCATGAGTGGCCATCCCCTGTTGGAGAGTCTAAACATTTGGCTTCCTTGGCGCAAGAGTAACTGGCTGTTCCATTGGCCGTCGAGCAATTCTCATGGCCGATGCCCCAGTCAAGGAGGAGGCCGTAATGACCCCCGCCAATCATGCCACCTTCGTTTGCCAGGTCCCAAGTAGGTGGATAAAGAATAGTGGAGAACCCGCATCCCGGCATGTCCTTAAACGGAATCCCCCCACCAGTGAAATTTATTTCCTTGTTATTTCCTGGAATACCAGCTTCACAACACCCATAGGTGTTGCAGTACTTTGGATCATATTGATTTAGACATGCAGATTTACAGTTTCCTTTCTGATCTTGAAGTGTGAAAGAGCCGATTGATCTACAACCAATGACAACGAATTTATTGGAGGAGGAAATGGTGAAGGGGCCATCTGGAGGTAACTTGAAATCCACAAAGGCATCATCGCTTCCAGTACATGACATGGCTTTTAGAGAAGTGGAATTTATGATTAGAGAGCCCGTATAATCGATCTGCAGGATCTCTAGGTCCATATCCGTACCATTTACAAGAGCGCCAAGAAATGGAGCGAGCTCCCTGTTAGAATCCGCCATGCATTTGATCTGATAACCGGGGTACCCACAACTTGGATTGTCAATCCAAAATGGGTAACTCACATTCTGCGTTCCACACCATTCAAGATCGCATTGTGCAACGGCAGAGGCGGTCAAATACCACCAAATCAGTATTACACCACCGACCGGCCAGTACATTTTATATACTCTACATAAAAACCAAATGGTGACAAGAGAAGATGGGGGACAAACTAATTGCTGCAGGCTCGTTCCTGCTTCTAGACTTTATAAAAAACCAGCGCTCAATGAAAACGAATCTTGGCGATATTTTGTATGAGGTGAACTTTTCATGATAACGTAAACTCAAATACAGCCCACAGATTAGGCATGTACAACGGAGTGGACTTCTGATAATTTACTTCCACGCGATGTGTATGTGGTATATTAAGTATGTACGGTAGCATGTTTCAAAGTCAATGTAATGGGTTGAGCCCATAAAACAATACAAAGACGAGTCAAAAGGTTACACTTGGGCTCATCAAAAACATAAAGTTAGAGATATGAATAAGAGGAATCATCTAGGTGACTGTCTTCATGTCTGAATTATTATTTTTTATAGATTTCAATTTTTTCAATAAAGTGGGTATATTAGGTATGTTTATTTTTAAATATTTTTATTAGTTTAATATTGTAATAGTAAAATTGGCACAGCTAATTAGTTTTAGGTATATGGAATGTCTTAATACAATTATAGAGTCATACGTGCGAAAATTTTGTGTAAGATTGGCTTCTTCTTTGATCTTTTTCCATCCTTATTTACTTTCACCTTCATGCATTTCTATACATCTAATTTTATTCCTACCTTATTTCAACTTGTTTCCATACATTTTCTTTAGTATTAGCCCGTACTTCCATGTATTTATTTCTAATCCCAAGATCCATATTCGACCTCTTGAGTCAATCCTACAATGCATGGGTTTCACTCCTACATAGAGGGGAACTAACCTCAAAGTCAAAATTGATTGTCTGGGCTAACTTGGTACACATTTGTGAAACTATGCATTATGCCTTAGTATTTAAATACATTCATTTGTGCATTTAGACATAACGGAACATATCTCAAAATCCTAAGCATTATTGCAAGGAAAATCATTCTAAGATGTCGTTATTGATATGGTTGTAAGACATCAAGTAGACCAAGAGCATCTTTTTTTTGGTATTAGGATGACCAACTTTTATACAACATCAACACTTAAATTATTCATCGCATTTCCAAGAGCTAAGTGTCTATATCTCCTCATTTAGTTTCCAAACATTGATCTCACATTTATTATTTATTTAAGTTAATTTTTTGTTAATTGATACGATTTGATTAATTAGACTAGACAACCCATTAAGAAAATAATTTTTCCAGTGAACTTTTAAATTTATTTATTAATTAATTTTAGGGATCCAAATTTAAACTTTCTAATTATGAGTCATTTTTCACTTTTCACATCTTGATTAGAGTTTGTGTTCCTACCTAATGCCACTTAGTTTCAATAAATTTTAATTATATGATTTCAAGTTACATTGCCTAGCCTTACTTTTCCCCACCCTACCTATCGGTTCCGTTTTAGATCTCATTTTTAAGTGATATTTTGATTTATATCATATTGTACCTGATTTCTATATCATTTGTCTACACCTTGCAGCAACAGTATTAAATGCTTACAATTTGCTTTTAATAACAGGAACCTTCCCAGCAGTGTTAATGGCTTAACCAGTGTTTCCCATTTTCAGGTTACTATGTGTTCAGCCTTCGAATTTTTCACTATCCGATGTTGATGCGGTTTTTTCTATCAATTTTAAAAGGCAACAGCGTGGCCGAAAAGCCCCGTGGCAGGTAATAACGAGTATCCATATGCCTTTTTTCGTATTTACGAACCTTCCCAATATTAAACACTTTGAGTGTCGTCAGATTTCATTTTGTCGTTTCTTTGCATATAAAATTTCAATTTTGCATTTTTTCTATGTTTACGCGCTTCTCTGTATTAATATATAAACGTAAAGAAGGGCAGTAGCAGGAGCAGTTGCTTGTTACCACCGCCAAAGCATTTGTCTCAGAAGCTTCCATTTGCCCGATTCTTCTGACTCTCAGTATATATATATATCCACCAACCTAAAAATATTCAGGCAACCTCCCTCTTTGGTGTCCTACACCGTCCTCCCTAGCGTGTATTTATTCCCCTCTATCTAGCTCTCCTCATCCATCCTGTATGGTTTGCCCCCTCTATGTGGATAATTCTATCTCTCTCCTCCATCTGGATCCTATCACCCCTGGTTACCGAACATCTCTCAAATCTACCTCCCCCATCTTCCCCTATCCTTTCATTGTTACCCTCTTTAGGTAAGAATGATGGTTGTGTTAGCTCTACCAAGCGTATCTTTAAGTTTTTGTCCCCCAATATCATTGATGATTGGGAGTATAAGCTCATTGTTAACATTTCCAATCTTTGTATCGATCTTCTAACCTTCAATTTTTTAAAAAGAGGTTTGGGCTTTACTATTACGGGGCTTTACTATTACGGGCCATCATTCATTCCTAAAGTGGACTTCTTGATTGAAGTAGAAAATCTTCTTTGGTCGTTGCTTGATGTTGTAGCTATAGCTAATGAGATTAGATAAGATTGTTTGGTTACGCTTAGACATGCAAACCCCCCATGTCGAATGTTCGCAAAGACGAGTTCATTGCCTTCAAGAAACTTGCAAGAAAAAATGACATCATTGTTGTTAAAGATGACAAAGGGAATGTGACCATCATCCTAAATACGAAAGACTACATTACCAAGATGCTTGACCACCTAACTTATAGTGGGAGCTATAAGTCCTTTCTCATAACGCCATATCTAAGATCATGAAAAAATGTTAAGAATGTCATCACCCTATCATCATTTGATGACCTTACCAAGAAACATCTCCTTCCTAATAGATAAATTATCCCACATATTTTATGGTGTTCCTAAAAATTCACAAACTTGGCATACCTCTTAGACCAATTGTTGATACCACCCATTCCCCCACCTACATACTTGTTCCCTTTCTTGCCAAGCTGATCTCTCCTTTAGGAGAGAAGTTAGGTACCTTCATCAAAGCCTCTACCAATTTTGTCAACTACATGACAAAAAGGTAGAAGATAATGAGATCCTAGTTATCTTTGATGTGGTGTCCTTATTTACCAAAGTACCTATATGCAACACTTTGGAATTAATTAGACACAAAACCAACGATGAAATAAATTTTGTTGAATTGTGCCTTCATTCCATATTCTTCACTTTGTAAGATGTGGTCTATGAACAATTCAATGTAGTTTCCATGAGTTCTCCTTTGTCCCTTGTTGTAGCCAACCTATATTTGGAACACTTTGAGGAGTTATCCCTTAACTCCTTCCCCCTCAAATGCTAGATGGTGGAAGCATTATGTTGATAACACCAACATATGTTGGCATCATGGCCTTGAACAATTAGACCACTTCCACTCAAACTTAAAAAATTTGGTTGATTACATTCAATTCACCAAAGAGCTTGAATCTGACAACCAACTTCCTTTCCTAGACGTCCTTATGATTATGAATAAATACAATTCCCTTGCTCGTCGAGTCTATATAAAATCTACCCACACATTCTTATTGCATCTACAATTAGAAAAACATCAACCAAGAGCTCTCCCACCTATCTCAAGTTTTCAAGTTTAATGGGTACTACAATAAATGCATCTCTATAAATATTTTAACCTCACTAAAAATCTCATTAACCCCAAGCCTAATTCTAATTTATTGGGCACTACCTAGGTTGCCACCCTCCCCTACATAGAAGGCCTCTCTAATAAGATCTCCATAATCCTTCACAAGAAAGGCATTGTATGTACCTTTAAACCCATCTCTATTGTAAAAAAACTCATCCCTTCCACTAAAGATCCTAGATAGAATTTTTTCAACTTGGGGGGTATATAAGATTGTTTGCTCCTGTGGGACTCCATACATTAGAGAAACAAGATGATCCATTAGCACTATGATCAAGAGACATAGTGTAGACATTAGGCATGACCATATTTCCAACTTAGCCCTAGCATAGCACTCCCACTATATTAATCACCACATTTGTCTTGAGAACACCCAAGTTCTAGTTAAGGAAGATAGTTTTTTCAAGAGGAAACTTGAGGAAGGCATCCTTATTAGAAATCACCTCACCAATCTTAATTGTGATGAAGGTTGGCATCTAAGCCTAGCCTAGTGAACCTTATTGAACTTCCTCCATTTGGACCCTCATCTCTCCTAATCTCTCTCCCTTACTTGTTGTCCTTCTCTACCCTCCATCTCTTTGACCTCATTAACCATGTGCTCTCTTTCTCACTTCACCCTTTCCCCTCTCTTCGCCTCCCTCTCCTACCTTGGTTTTTTTGTCTATTGCATCCTTGGTCCCCATTTTGAATTTATGGTTTACTTCTTCTTTCCTTGGGAATGTGCTTATATTATACATATTTGAATGCATGTACACTCTTTATATATATATATATATATATATATATATATATATATATATGGAACTAATAACAATAGAAAATTAAACTTATAATTAACCCCTTTCTATGGATGTTATCTTGTAAGTGTTGAATTGGTTTTCAGTGTAGCCTCTTAATTAAGGACTCCCTTTTAGATGTCGGAGGTGCTTTGCTATAGTACATTTGGCTTCAGATTGCCCTCATAGTAGGGTTTCGGGTTCATTCTCATGGTGGAAAAATTCTCTTCCCCACCACCTCACTATTTCTTAGGATGATGATGACTCTTCTTGAAGATTCCTATTGTTGTCATCCCTTAGATTGCTATTAGTGCTGGTTTGGACCCTTTTGGGTCTAATGCAAGTGATGCTCTTATTAATCCTAGCATGATTTCTTCCCCCTATTTTAGTTTATGATGATTCTTTATCAGATTCCATCTCCCCATGGTGGATGTGGTTAGAGATATTCTAGCTTGTCTACTTAATGCTTCAGTTTCATAATTGGATACTCTAGTTAGGCACCCACCTTCTCCTCATATGGTGCCCTTGGTGGGGGTGGTGAAGACAATTTATCCTCCTCCCTCTATTCAATTTTAAGACTTGAATAACTATGTATTATTGACGTGTGTTTTAGTCACATTAGCATAGCTAGAAATTTACACAATGAAACCCCTATCTATCATGAAAGGCTTCAAGATAACTAAGGATCTGAAGTCCCAAGTCTCCAGTTGTCAAGTCTTGACTACTTAGTCTTCACCTATGGTTCATTGTGTTTTGTTATTTTCACTTTGGGGACTTACGTGAACCACATGTGAAGAATCATAGGTTGTGAATGATGAAAGGGAGGAGATTTAAGACATTGACTTGGATATTGCATGACTAATACATTGGAGGATGTCTTAAACCTCAAAATGGGACATAAATGTGGTATAAATGGCATTGACTAGAGAATAAGGTTTGATTCCATCCTCAAGGTTGCTAACCTAGTCATGAAGGATCTATGAGTGAAAGGCTATCATTTAACACTTGTTGAATTTCATACAGGAGATGTAAGCATCATGATCAAAGTGATAATCAATGCTAGAAGTAAAAGGAGGACTTCCTTGAGGAGGGAAAGGGGAGGAAGAGATATGGTTGAGTTTAGTTGAGCACTATGGTAGAGGTTGAGAAGAGGGCATGAACATTGAAAAGCCCAAAAAAAGGTCATTGATAAAATAAGGAGAAGAGTCTTAATTTTGTTTATCAAATTAGAATCTAGGAAAGTGTGTTTTATTTTTATTTTCAAGTGTTTGTAGGAGAGAGTAGTTGTTTTTGTGTTTTAATAGAAGTTAAAATATGCAAGAGTAGTGTAGGTTCAACAAAATGTAGAGTAGCTTTTAACTTCCTCTCAAGTGTAGAGTCCATTTACTTACCTAGCTAATGTATTTTTTAATTAGCATGCTCATTTAATCCATTTAAATATAAGCATAAATAAAATATGCAAAATGAGATATTATGTGAGCTAAATAATAATTAGTGTTGGGTTATATAAAATAAATTAGTTATCATATAGTAATGAAAAAAAGAATGGGCATTCCTAAATTGACGGTTGGAGCAAAAATAGGAAAACAAAGCCAGTAGAAGATCGAAGCAATAATTATGTATGAGTGTCTTGGATTTGGTTTTGGAAAATAAACTAGCACAATGTAGTGAAGACTATTTTAGCATGGTTCCAACTAACACAATGTGATAGTAACCCAGAATAGAAGTGTAAAAGTTTGTAAAACATAAACCAACCTTTGGACTTAGAAACAAGAATTTGTGGTATATACTATCCTTCTAAGGTAGAGATCAATATGATGTGATAGTGAACTTTGAGCACAAGAACTTTCAATCTTCATAGTTTGTTTTCTTTGGTTTGTTTATTGCCATAGTGCTTGCAAACTTCAAATTTTTTTCACTTGCAAAATGATATCTAGGGTCCAAAAGTAGTATGAAGGACAAGAAAATTTGGCATGGCTGCTTGCAAACCTACCTCAATCAAGCACTTGAATCCCCTTGAATGGTTTGTTTCAAGCTCCATGTAGCAATAAATAAATGTTGCAAATGTGTGCTAGCCTAGGTGCAATGGTGTAAGTAGAAATGCTTGGAAGATAAATGAAGTTGCCAAAGCTTCTATAGATGTGTGTGGTGGGTGCTTTAGTATATGGAAGGAGATATTATTAATGGAGTTTGCTAAAATGTCAAAGGAAATGGGTGTGAGATTACTGATTTTTGGAAATAGAAAAAAAACTATTAGAAATGTAATGATAAGGAATGATTGGAAATTACAAAGAGTTCATGAAAAAAGGGAAGAAAGAGCTTCATAAAACTCATAAGATAGAAATGATAAAAATTAAATTTCAATTCTAAAGAATTGTTATGAAAAATTGAATGCAAGATAAAATTATAACAAATCTTGCAATATATATAATAATAAAGTTTGAAATAATGCTTTTATAGAATTTGCACACCTATAACTATTCAAAAAATGTAAAACTACCACACTGATTAACTTTTGTCCATTTTAAAATGCTTTACTTTAATGTGTATAAATATTATTGCTTCACTATTACACTATACTTGTGAATAATTATAACTTGCTCCCATCGAAAAATTAAATAAAATGTTCAATATTGGTAGGACAACGAATATTACCCCTATAGATCGTTTTGAAATTAATTGGGCACACTTCAAAATCTAGTTAAGCTACACATATGGCAATCATATTAGCTTTACTCACATAACACACACAGGTATAATAGACTTTCATACCAAAATGATTTGTTTATCATACCAACATAATAGACTTTCAAAATTTGCCTACGTTTAACTCAACCAGCTATTAACTCAACCAGCTGGGGAATGCGTACTATTAGAAACAACACATATAACTGCAAGTGAATGCCCAATTAAAATTTTCGGCACTATAAAAAGTCTTTTGTTGGGAAAATATCTAACATCTCAATCTGAATTAATGCAGTCGAAGAGCCCTCTGACGCAGGTGGAGAAGTGTGATAATTATCCTCAGTGGTTGGCAAAATATGATAATTCAGCCTTCTATGTTTTGGATCACCCGTGTGCTCCACAAGACTGACATCTTTATAAATCCTCGGCTGTTTTGTACCGGCTCTAATCCAAGCAAGTTCCTCCACCACCTCTCTCATGGACGGTCTTGCTTCTGGTTCCACTTCCAAACATGCTTTTGCTAAACTCGCCATTTTCTCCATCTGCCCTATATTTTCCTCTTTCACCACATTAGGATCTAAAATATCTGTGAGGCAGTTGTTATTAATTGTACTGGACAGGAAATGGTGATACAAAGCGCACATGGATCCTTGTATAGGCAGCACGGGTGGTAGACCAGTGAGAAGCTCCAGCAAAACCACACCGAAGCTGTAAACGTCACTCTTGTCTGTAAACTGGTTGGTCCTCACGAACTCCGGATCCACATAACCTGGAGTGCCCGACGGAAACATGGTGCTGAGATGCATTTCATCGGAAGGTCGGAGACGAGAAATACCAAAGTCTGCTACTTTTGGTGTGAATGTGTTGTCTAACAAAATGTTTGAGGATTTTATGTCGCGATGGAAATGGGCTGAGAGGCTTCACCATGCACGTATGCTATACCCTCTGCAGTCTCTATGGCAATCTGCCGCCTTCTTTCCCAGGACAAGTTCTTCCCTGAATGTAGATGTTGAAAGAGTGTCCCATTCGGCACAAATTCGTATACAAGCAATGGAAGTTGAGTGCGGAGACAACAACCGATCAATTTCACTACATTTCTGTGATTGATGTGGGATAAAATCACAATTTCGTTAATGAACTCTGGGGAAAATGTTTTGGGCTTTTTGATCGCCACTGACATGCCGTCTGAGAGAACTCCTTTGTACACGGTGGCAAGGCCACCTCTTCCTAACTCTGTTGAGTAATTGTTGGAGGCTATTTCTAACTCTCTTTCAGAAAACATTCGCAGGCTCTTTCTTCCTCCCATGGAAGCAATGCGTTCCTGCAGCTCAACACCTCCATTCTCTATGAAATTCATGTCTCCAGCATATTTCAATTGACGCCTCCTCAGCCACCAAAATAATCCACCCGCTACAAACGAAACTCCAACGAATGAAGAAAGAGAGCCTGTCGAACAGGAAATTTTTATTAATTATATATATGAAAACAATTGGATAGCATGGATTATAATATTATGAAATTAAAGGTTGTTTTTCTTTTAGAGAAGATTTAATTTTTTTAATCGAAACAATTAGATTTTATGGATAAAGCCCTTTTTTATAAAAATTATTGGACTATATAAATATGAACATCACTAAAAAGTGTTCTTATGTTAAGTTGTTATGAGGAGGGAGATCCACTCTATCAAAATAAACACCATTATCTTCACCAATTGAACTATAATCTTTTAGAGGTATGATTGAGTCAAGTTTGACCCTAAATAACTTTGACAATGTACTTCTAATTCTAATTTAAATATATATTTACTCAACATATTATAATTCATCCAATTAATTTATTAAAAAAAAATTAGAACAGCCAAAATACCAGAAGACATACGGCATGGTTACCTGTAATTACAGATTTGTGGGAGTTATTTGAGCTCGACGATTGGCATCTTGTCCCGTTTTGAAAGCCGTCTCCGCTATAACCCTTTTTACATGAACAACTGTAAGAACCAGGCAATTCACTACATACGCCGCCGGCCGATGATTCAACGCACTCATTCAAATCTCTGTGAGTGCACGCGTGCATATCTGTTCATTCAACAGAGTGAAAAGAGTCTCCAATACAAGA
Organism: Cunninghamia lanceolata; assembly: GCA_027924645.1. Classification (NCBI taxonomy): domain Eukaryota; kingdom Viridiplantae; phylum Streptophyta; class Pinopsida; order Cupressales; family Cupressaceae; genus Cunninghamia; species Cunninghamia lanceolata. The sequence goes on from BSBN01000850.1 coordinate 2,119,529, forward strand.
AAACACATGATACCAGATTTCGAAATTGTGGAGATCATACCTGTGCAACCAGTGCCGTTAGAGTAACCATTCCCTTCATAGCCTGGAAGACATTCGCATGAGTGGCCAGTTGTAGTGTTTATGCATTTGGCTTCCTTGGCGCAAGAGTAATTGGCTGTTCCATTGGCCGTCAAGCAATTCTCATGGCCGATGCCCCAGTCAAGGCGGAGGCCGTAATGACCCCCGCCAATCATGCCACTTTCGTTTGCCGGGTCCCAAGTAGGTGGATAAAGAATAGTGGAGAATCCGCAACCTGGAAAGTACTGGTACTTGATTCCCCCACCAGTGAAATGTATCTCCTTCTTGTTTCCTGGAATACCAGCTTCACAACACCCATAGGTGTTGCAGTAGCTTGGATCATATTGATTTAGACATGCAGATTTACAGTTTCCTTCCTCTTGTTGAAGTCTGAAAGAACCCATTGATCCACAACCAATGACAACGAATTTATTGGCAGAGGAAAAGGTGAAGGGGCCATCTGCAGGTAACTTGAAATCCACAGAGGCATCATCGAATCCATTACATGACATGGCTTTTAGAGGAGTAGAATTTATGATTAGAGAGCCCGTATAATCGATCTGCAGGATCTCTAAGTCCATATCTTTGCCATTTACAAGAACGTCAAGAAATGGAGCGAGCTCCCTGCTAGAATTCCCATTCCCCTTCTCCATGCATTTGATCTGAAAACCGGGGTATCCACAACTTGGATTGTCTATCCAAAATGGGTAACTCACATTCTGCGATCCACACCATTGAAGACCGCATCGTGCAACGGCAGAGGCGGCCAAATACCACCAAATCAGAATTACAACACCGACCTGCCAATGCATTTTGTATACTGAGTACATAAAAACAAAATGGTTACTAAATTATGGCAACACAAGAGAAGATGGGGACCAAACTAATTGCTGCAGGCTGGTTCGCGCTTTTAGACTTTATAAAAAACCAGCGCTCAATGAATACGAATCTTGGCGATATTTTTTTGAGTTCAACGTAAAGTCAAATACAGCCCAGAGATCAGGGGTGCGCCAGGTGTTGATTTGTAACAATAAGATAAAACAGAGAAAACAAAATCTTATCGTGAAAAAAAGACACATTCTTATCTTTCAAATAAAGATTCAGAATCTTTCTTTTTTTAAATCTAGCTTTTTTTTTAAAGAAGGAAAATCTACTTTCTTTCTAAATTTGATAGCAGTATGGCTGTATTTAGACTTTTTTGTCGTAAAATACAATCAAAATTTTTAAAAGATTGTATCACATGAAAGGAGAGATTTTGGATAGATTGTCAAAATATATATATATATATATATACACACTAAGGTATATCATAATATTTTAAGGGCACCTTTGAATAGATAACCATCATTAAAAAATTGCTTGATAGGCAAGGTTGACTGTCAAATTTAAGCCATTGGTGGTAGTTATATTGAAGATATTATATATCTTTGTAGCCTTTTGAAAGGTAATAAAATTGTAATTGGAGCTGTGTGAGGATTGTAATTTTTTTCTTAACAATAAGAATACCAATACTTTGCCCCATGGATGTTTCTTTGGCATATTATTGGAGTTTTACAACGTAAATCCTGGTGTTGTTCTTTGATCATTTATTCTGTTAGTTTGTTATTATGTTGTTGTTCTAATTTCTTCGTAACTAATTTATGTTGCAATATTATATGATTCTAGAGATTTAAGTTTATCATTAAAATTTGAACGTTTTTCAACAAGTGGTATCAAAGCTTTTATTTTCCAACGATTGTGTTAGTATTTGGTGTTTGTTCTACAACATCAAATGGTAAAGGTTTCAAATGACAGGTTCAAGGTAGATAAATTCAATGGGAAGAATAACTTTGAGTTGTGGAAGCTCAAGATGTGTGATTTGTTGGTGCAACAAGGATTGCACAAGGCATTTGTAGGAAAGTCAAATAAACCTGCGAATATGACTGATAAGGACTAGGAAGGTCTAGATACAAGAGCTCTTAGGACAATTTGGTTGTCTTTGGAAGATGATTTTCTTTCCAATATTGTTGGAGAGTAAACAATAGTAGGCTTATGGAGTAGAATGGAGAGCCTTTACATGACAAAATCCCTAAGAAGAAAAATTTACTTGAAGAGGCAATTGTACAGTTTGTGAATGAAGGTATCAAAATTGTTGATCATTTAAATGTTTTCAATACTCTTATGTGCCAATTAACTAATATGGGTGTAAAAATTGAAGATGAAGACAAAGGCAGTTACATTATTGTGTTCATTGCCTAAAACCTGGAATCACTTAGTCACTTCCATTAGCTTTAGCATAACTGACACCCTTGAATTTGATTTTGTTGTGGGAGCTTTGTTGCTAGAGGAGGTGTGGAGGAAATTTAATACATAAACCTCGAGACCAGAAGTAATGGTGGCTAGAGGTCAATCCACAAATAAGGGACATAATTCGAGAGGTACATCAAGATCTAAGTCAAAAGGAAAAAAGAGTAATGGAAAATGTTGGTACTGCAACAAATTTGGGCATCTCAAGAAAGATTGTTGGAAGAGGAAAGAAGACAATGATGACTCCAAAAAAGAAGCATCCAGTTGAAACAAGTTTAGGTACGGTTGATTAAGTACTATCTGAACTTGTAATATTTCACAATAGCATGAGGAATGGTTATTATATTCTAGTGCTTCATGTCACGTGTCCACATAGAAGTTAGTTTTCTTCTTACCAAACTATTGATGGTGATGTTGTTCTTATGGGAAATAATGTTTCTTGTAAGACTGTTGGGATTGGAAGCATTAAGATTAAAATATTTGATGGTATTGTGATGACATTGATAGAAGTAAGACATGTACCAGAACTTAAAAATAATTTAATTTCCTTGGGAGTTTTTGATTCTGGAGGTTATAAATTTACATGTCAAGGTGGAGCATTGAAAGTGTCTATTGTCATGTGAAATTGCACCCTGCTTGAATGCTATTCAAGCATTCCAATTAAACAATGGGACTGATCTCAAGGTGTGGGACCTTGCAAATGAGATCAGACCTCCAGAGAAGGTTGGTTCCTCTTTCTAAGCTTAAGGCTCAGAGAAATTGACTAAACCTTTGCGAATGATCACTAGGGGAAAAGGGATAAAGGGAATGCAGAAAAGGAAATGGTGATGCACCAAGATTTAAGATGTTGGAATGCAACTGACATATCACAATAATGATCTCAAACACTGAAGGTGATTCACACAGACTCATGTAGGCTTAGACAAAGGTTAAGGTAGATAGATGAAAGTATGAAACGGACCATTTTATCCACAATACACATCTTACATCTATCAAATAAACATAGTGCAAGAACAATGAGAGAGGCAAAATTTAGTTTATATTGATCATAGAGGCTAAATAACCATTACAAAAGAAGAAGAATTCAATAAAAGTGTGAAATAGACTCAAAATGACAAATTCTTCTTCATTGGCGAACTAGTGCAGAGACACGAGAGGCTCAACAAAAGAGCACAGTCCATCAAATCCACCTAGTTCTAGAGAAAACTACAAGGCCTGAACCTTCAAAGAGCTTCCTGCCTTTAAGAGTGATGCAATGCAGCCAACAAACACCAATACATCTTTTACATATACATATATATCCTTTTCAAACCGTTATAGCAGTCATGGACATGGAAGGAGAAGTCAACAAGAAAAGGACGTTGCCCATACTATAATAACTTTATTTTTGTGTCCTTGGAGTGTACCCAAATGGCTTTGCCCATGAATTCTGCTAAAAAGAGTGTTCACCCATGCCATGAGTACAAGGATTTAAGGCAAGAGAGGCTCTAATGGTATGGGGAAGTGAGAAATCAGTCTTCTACAAGCAATCAGGCTCTACAGGAACATTAATGGCAACCAGGAGAGTCGTTGAGAAGTCCTGCTATGTCTAGAATAGTGGAAAATGTGCCTCGAAGGCAAAAGGGTTGGGCCCTGATAGATCAAACTTCCTCTGATCAGTCTTCCACTAATCGAGCTTTGAAAATGTGAAGGAGGAAACCCCATCCTCTGAAGCCCAAGAGAAGAGAAATCACCAGGCTTCAAAGGTTGAGCCCTCACTGTTACGTTGTTCTTTGGAATGAAGAAGAGCTCAACCTTTGCCTCCGCAACACTTAGCTGATTTGAGAAATCAATAGAGATCGGGCCTTAGGCCTTCTGCTTGTCACCTTCGAAAAAGAAGAAGAGAGAAGAGAGAACTCCCAACCTCCACTTTTCAAAAGACTTAGCCATATTTATAGTTTGGCAAACTTCATTCCTCGAGCCTTCCATCCTCTGCCTTCTGCTAGATGGAAAGGGAAAAGACAACAACCTTGACATCCATGCTCCACAACACTTTAGAACATTGAAAACAACCGAGATCAAGCCTCGGGCCTTCCTCATTCCACCTTCTAAAATGGAAAGGAAGAAGGAAGGAGAAACCTCCAAAATCCAACATCCAACATACTTAGAGCATTTTACTTGTCGGGCTTCAGCAAGCAAACCTCTAGCCTTCCACCTTTCAAAAGGAAGAACGCAGAAGAGAGAACTCCCAACCTCCACTTTCCAAAAGACTTAGCCATATACAAGTGGCCAAGGTGGAGTTCAGGGCCGATAGACATGGCATGATGCAGAGGAGAAGCCTGAACTCCAAAACTCTAAAAACACTAAAAACACAAGGAAAACTTAGGATTTTTGGGACTTAGCCATTTTGGATGGTTTTATCTTGCATTTCAAAAGGTGGCAACACTAGGATCATCGATCATTAGGCTATTTAGCTAGAAGGCAAAATAAGATAACATTTTGGTGACTATACAAGGGTGTTTTCCTGCTAAACATTGGGATCCAGAGGCCTTATCAATCCATTGGGGACAGAGTCAAAGGGAACATCAACAAGAACAAAGATTGGCCAGACCAACTCAAAACTAAGCACTGCCTCTAGGAAACAAGACAAGGCAAAACAAACAAGGCCAACATCTTCCCAATGAGAATGTAGCTTGTGCAAAAACACTTAGAGGAAAGGAAACCTAAAACTAAAACTAAACTAACCTACACCTACAATGACCAACAAGGAAATGACTTTAAACAAACCCATTAACTGGGTTTTCAAAATAACTACCCTTTTTCAACAATTTACAATGCCTTAGATGCTTGTGGGCAGTTAACATGAGGTGGGGGAGGGTGGGCATATGACAAATAGACAAAACATTTCCCCCAGAATGAGAATAAACTCACTTACCCACTTGGACTGATTGTTGATGCAACTGCCTGGAAGTGGATAAATAAGCTGACCCCATTTATGTTGATGCCCAACTTTATGCTCAGGAGTAAGCATGACAAGTGGTGACTCTTCATGACATGTCTCCAACTGGGTTAGATGCCTAATAGGACATCCCTTTGAAATGACATGCAAATCAACATAGTTAATCTCATGCCTCTGCTCTGATTCTTTCTCTTCTTGTTGGTTTGAATTCTCTACCTCTAGTGGCTTGATTAGAAATATGACTTCCTCCACCTTGTGATCATGTTGTTCAGAGAGACCATTAGAAATAGGCTATGAAAATGAGCCTTGCACATGCTCAATGGTGAAATCTCCCCCACCAAGAAGTTGATATCCTTGTTGGATAATCAAGAATAAATTTTTAATTTGTTCTTTCCCATGTTTGATCTTTACATCGTTATCTTCAATAAAATATGGGTGCTCCTCAAACAGGCCTACATCATTAACCTTTACACTTTCCCATATAGGGCTATTTTCATGCCCCTCTTCATGAGATGGAACCTCACCATTATGTTGGGCCTTAACCTACAACAACTTTCCATCATTTTCATTGCCTTTATGTTGCTCCAAAACTGCAATAGGCTGAACTTGTGTGGAAGGGAGGGGTTGTCTGAAACTGGGAATGAAGGGGACAAATTGGGCTTCTAGCCTCTTTTGGGCAAGCAGTTTCCTTACTAGTTCTTCTTTAGCTACAATCTATAAAGCCAAGCTTTCCTGATAAGATCTTTTCTCTACCTCCATTTGTTGTTGAAGATGAGCCTGATAAGCAAGCTCATCTTGCTACTCATTATACATTCACTCTCTGCAAATGTCATCCAACATCATGCAACAAGAGGTCTTTTCCACTCATGCTGCTAAAATCATAGTCCAATTGAGGTGGGTTGGGAGGGTGACCATATTGGTTTGGAGCGAAAGGGGCCTCTTGAGGCTAGTAGTAAGCATGAACAGGGGCATGAGGGAGGTAAGTACCATGAGGATGATGATATTTTGTTGTTGTAGGGATGTATGGCATAAAACTAGAGGCATATTGAGTTTGATATTGCTAGTATGGGGGCCAATAACTTGCATGTTGGCTAGGGGGAGGGGAGTAGCCATAACTCCCATAAATATTTGACATTTTAAAGCATTGAAAAGCAGAGATATATCAAAATATTTTCAGAAATAAGGAGAATAGGTCTTCCTTTGAAAAATAACCTCATACTAGAGAGAGTCGCCAAGTGATTTGGGATGCTTATAAAAGCATGATAGACTAGGAATACCACCGAATCCTAATCCTGATCCTTGATGAATCTTTAAGCGCCTGGGGTGCTTCCACTAGTAGATTTGTTCAACAAAGTCATAATGATGCTTGTTGAATGCTTTCATAGTTGCATGTGAACTAAGAACAACACCAAGTCTTCTTAGTTCAGCTCTTAGTCAGAGTAGTGGGTCCCACTAGGTGTGCTAGAAACTGTTGTCATGTGAAATTGTACCCTACTTGAAGCCTGTTCAAACATTCCAATGACACAATGAGAAGGCTAGTTCCTCTTTCTAAGATTAAGTCTCAGAGAAATTGACTAAACCTATGCTAATGATCACTAGAAGAAAAAGGATATAGGGAATGTAGAAAAGGAAATGGTGATGCACCAAGATTTAGGATGTTGGAATGCAACTGACATAGCACAATAATGATCTCAAATGCTAAAGGGCCTTCACACAGACTCATGCGGGCTCAAATAGAGGTTAAGGCAGAGAGATGAAAGTATGAAAGCCTGGAACATTTTATCTAGAATACATAGCTTACATCTATCAAACAAACATAATGCAAGAATAATGAGAGAGGCAAAATTCAATTTATATTGACCATAGAGGCTAAATAGCCATTACAAAAGGAGAATTCATTACATGTGTGAAATAGACACAAAATGAAAGACTCATTCATTGGCAAACTGGTGTAGAGATACGAGAGGCTCATCAAAAGAGCACAATCCATCAAATCCACCCTGTTTTGGAGAAAGCCACAAGACCTAAACTTGTAAAGAGCATTCTAGCTCTAAAAGTGACCCAACGCAGCCAACCAACACCAATACATCTTATATATATATATCCTTTTCAAATCATTGTAGCAGTCATGGATGTGGAAGGAGAAGTCAACAAGGAAAGGACGTTGCACATACTACAATAACTTTGTTTCTGTGTCCTTGGAGTGTACCCACATGGCTCTGCCCATGAAATCCACTGAAAAAGAGTGTTTGCCCATGCCATGCGTATAAGGATTTAAGGAAAGAGTCTACAATGGCATGGAAAGGTGAGAAATCCATCTTCTATAAGCAATCAGGCTCTGGAGGAGTATTAATGGCTACCAGGAGAGTCACTGAGTAGTCTTATTGTGTCTAGCATAGTAGAAAATGCACCTAGAAGGCAAAAGGGCTAGGCACCAACAGATCAAGCTTCCTCTGATCAGTCTTCCACCAATTGGGCTTTGAAAATATGGAGGAAACCCCAACCTCCAAAGTCCAAGAGAAGAGAAATCATTGGGCTTTGAGGGTTAGGCCTTCATTGTTACATCGTTCTTTTGAAAGAAGAAGATCTCAACCTCCACCTCTGTAGCACTTAGCCGATTTGAGAAATTGGTGGAGATTAGGCCTCGGGCCTTCTGCTTGTCACCTTCAAAAAAGAAGAAGAGAGAAGAGAGAACTCCTGGCCTCCACTAACTGAAAGACTTAGCCATATTTATAGTTTGACAGACTTTGGCTCTCAGGCCTTCCATCCTTTGCCTTTTGCCAGATGTAAAGAGAAAAGATAGCAACCTCGACATCCGCACTCTGCAACACTTTAGAACATTGAAAATGATAGAGATCAGGCCTCAAGCCTTCCTCATTCCACCTTCCAAAAGGGAAAGGAAGAAGGAATGAGAAACCTCTAAAGTCTAACATCCAACATACTTAGAGCATTTTACTTATTGCGCTTCGGCAAGCGGACCTCCGACCTTCCACCTTTCAAAAGGAAGAACACGGAAGAGGGAACTCTTGACCTCTGCTTTCCGAAAGACTTAGCCATATACAAGTGACCAAGGTAGAGTTCAGAGCTGATATACATGGCATGATGAAGAGGAGAAGCCGAAACTTCAAAACTTTGAAAACGCTAAAAACACAAGGAAAACTTAGGATTTTGGGGACTTAGCCATTTTGGATGGTTTTCTCTTGCATTTGAAAAGGTGGGAACATTAGGATCATGGATCCTTAGGCTATTTGGCTAGAAGGCAAAATAGGATAATAGTGTCTAAGGGCATTATGGTGCTAATGAAGGCTACAAAAATTGGGAACCTTTACAAGTAACTTAGGAGTACTGAAATAAGTGAAGTAGCAGTGGTATCTAAAAATGTAAATAAATCTGCTCATTTAAATGGCATCAACAACTGGGCCATATGAGCGAGAAAGGGCTAAAGGTACTGGTAAATCTAAGTTACTTCCAAATTTAAAATCTCTAAATTTGAATTTCTGCAAGCATTGTGTCTTTGGAAAGTAGTGTAGATAGAAGTTTTAAAAATAGATAGTCATACAAGTAAGGGTATTCTAAATTATATTCATTCAAATGTTTGGGGACCATCCCCTATAGTTTCATTTGGAGGATCGTCATATTTAATGACATTTATAGATGGTTACTTTGGATAGGTGTGGGTCTATATTCTTAAAAGGGAAGTTGATGTGTTTAGTGTTTTTAAGCAGTTTAGATCTTTTTTTGAAAGGAGTACTAGCAAGTCAATCAAGTGTTTAAGAACAAATAATGGAGGCAAGTTCACATCTAAATTATTGCAATGAAACTAGGGTCAAAAGGCATAAAACCACAGTTTACACTCCTCACCAAAATGGTGTTGTTGAATGCATGAATAGGACTCTTCTAGAGAGAGAAAGGAGTATGTTCAGTAATGCCAAGTTGGAGCAAGAGTTGTGGGAAGAAGCAGTCAATGCAGCATGCTAGATCTAATAAATTTGTCACCATCAATTGCAATAGAATATAAGATTCCTAAAGAGGGATGGAAAAGTGATTCTTGTGATTACTCAAATCTAAATTTTTTTTATTGTGATGCTTATGCTCTTATTTCAAAAGATCTGTGTTCTAAGTTGGAATCTAAATCAGAGAAGTATATCTTTGTTGGTTATGGTGATGGAGTTAAGGGATATAGATTGTGGGGTCCTACTGCCCACAAAATCATCATTAACAGAGATGTAGTTTTTGATGAATCTCCTCTCATAAAATCAGACATAGTAGAAGTTGAAATAAAACATGAACAAGTACCACAAAATCAAAAAATTCTGTTGGAAACTCAACTTCATCTAAATAGAAAAAAGGGGGGCAAGAAGAATATTTTGAAGATGAAGACGAGAATGCAGAAAATAAACAAGAAAATGTGGCAATGCCACAATTAACTCTAAGGAGATCTACACAAGTCAGAAATCCTCGCAAAAGGTATGATGATTATAATTTATCTATTGCTTTAATTTCTAATGATGGGGAACCTAGTTGTTATTAGGAAGCGATGTATGATATTAAAAGTGCTAAATGGAAAGTAGAAATGAAAAAAGAAATTGATGCCTTGGAGAAGAATAAAACATGGGACTTGGTAGAACTCCCAAAGGGTAGAAAAATTAGTGGTTGCAAATGGGTCTACAAACTGAAGAAAGGTTTTGGTGATAAATTTGAAAGGTACAAAGCAAGACTGGTAGCAAAAGGGTAGATATTCTCAAAAGGAATGTATTGATTTCCATGAAATTTTTTCACCAGTTGTTAAGCTTGTTTTTATTTGAGCAATATTAGTACTAGTTGCTTTACTTGATTTAGAGTTAGAGAAGCTAGATGTTAAAAGAACAATTTTACACACACACACACACACACACACACACACACACACACACACACACACACACACATATAGAGAGAGAGAGAGCAACCAAAAGGGTTTGCTTAGGATCACAAGAGAAAATTTGTTTGCAAACTTAGAAAGTCATTGTATGGCTTGAAGCAATCACCCAAGAAAATTCCTTCATGGTGAGCCAAAATTTTATAAGAAATGAATATGACCATTGTATTTACTTCAAAAGTTTGGAAAATGGATTATTCCTTATCTTGGTGTTATACGTTGATGATATGCTTGTAGCAAGAAAAAGCATTGCAGAGATCAACAAGTTAAAAGTTCAATTGGTTAGGACATTTGATATGAAGGATCTAGGAGCAGCAAACCAAATTTTGGGTATGGAGATACACAAAGATAGGAAAAATGGTAACCTTTGGTTATCACAACAAAAGTATGTGGAGAAGATCCTCATGAGATTTGGCATGAAGAATGTGAAACTGGTAAAATATTCCTTTGGCTTGTCATTTTAAGATTTCTTCAAGTTTATGTCTTGGTAATAAAGAAGAAAAGGATTACATGTCATGTGTACCATATGCTAGTGCAGTAGGAAGTTTAATGTATGCGATGGTATGTACATGACTAGATATTTCACATGCAGTTGGTGTTGTCAATAGATACATGGAAAATCTAGGTAAAGAGTATTGGGCAATAGTGAAATGGGTGCTTCGCTATCTCAGAGGAACACATGATTATTGTATTACCTTTAATGGTTGCAGTGATTTGGTTTGTAGACATGTTGATTCAAAATTTGTAGGTGATTTAGACAAAAGGAGATCTACCTTAGGCTATGCCATTACTCTTGCAAGAGGCCCTATTTGTTGGATGTCAAAGATTTAAGAATCAATTGTTTTGTCCACTACTGAGGTAGAATATATGGTTGTCTCACATGCATGCAAAGAGACAATTTAGTTAAAGGGTATTTTTGGTGAGTTTGAAAAATGCAGGATAAGGTGAATGTATTTTGTGATAGTCAGAGTGCTCTTCATTTGGCTAAAGATCAAACTTATCACAATAGGACCAAGCATATTGAAATTAAATACCATTTTGGAAGACATGTTATTAATGGAGTTGGAGTAGCTCTTGAGAAAGTCTATACACAAGAAAATTGTGCAGACATGTTTACAAAACCCATACTATTAGAGAAGTTGAGGTGGAGTTTGGCTTCTCTTGGCTTGTAGAAAAGGTGATGAATGGGCATGAACAAGTATCAGGTAAATTGTTGTCAAGGTGGAGATTGTTGGATTTATGACAAGATAAAGCAAAGAAAGAAAAATCTTATCTTGAAAAGTGTTATGTAGAAAAAGGGGCAAGATGGGATTCATTGATTGTTTGATTAGTTCCTCCTTTCACTACATACATTCAAGGACATTAAACTGAGCTCAATCACAAATTTTGCAAGAGGACTCAACTACAGGTTTGATGTCACTTGGAATGATAAGGAAATTTGGATTTGATTGATTAATGTGTTGATTTTAGTCCAATTAAGATTAAAACCCTAATTATGCAAAATCGTAAACAAATGGATGAAACCTGAAAATGCTCGCACATAGATAGATTAAATATCTAGATTAGATACATACCATATTTCAAGTTTTAGAATATAAAAAAGTCAAGGGGTAAAGAGCGGGTGCCCAAGCCCAAGGTGACAATGTTTCTAAGGGCTTTGGGATCTTTTCTACTACTGACTGCAACCACTTCAAAGACTTTCCATGTTGTGAAATTGAGGGTTAAAGGTGCGGGTGCCCAAGCCCTTTTTGTGATTTTTTATCCTTTTTCTTTAGATCTTGATTCCTTATGCTCTGCAAAATTCCTCTGCAATGCCACTCTTTGAGATCCAACACTTGTCATCTGGAATAACAAGAGAGGGGTTGGGGGTTGTGGTGTTTAGGGGCTTTCCTCAGTCAAGCCCTAGAATGACATTTAAGCCTTCCAGCACCATTGATAGATAAAGAGTGTGTGTCCCTGTAGGATAAAGGGAAAATAAATGATAACAATGATAAATTGAATCACAAATAGATATCACCTCAGAGGTGTATCTCTCATGGAGATGAAGCTCTTTCATGCCATGACAAGATGAAGCCAAATCTACAATAACAAACACAACAACAACACAATTCTACTTTGTAACACAATGAAAGCCTTGAATATCCTTTTCATAAGATCACAAGTTCACATTATCCATCTAGTTTTACAAATGAAGTCCTAAACATGATTATATATGCATTCCTGCTACAAATTTCGTAATTCAAACTCAAAATGCTGACAAGGGGAACCTTTAACTGTAACTTTGCTGCCATTCAAATTTGGGACCCTACTAAAATAAGGTAGGGCAAGGGCATGAGAGGCGTTGTCCAGGTACCTATTTTAGGACCTATTTAAGCTCAGAGATGTCCCCTAAGTCCCATTTGTCATGGGTTTCAGGTAATTTTGTCTCGAGATTCATTTCTAACATGCATGATGAAAATTAAGGGACCTGAGAGCTAAACTTAGGAGGTAAAAGTCCTAGGGGGACATTTTATGATATAATATTTAGCCCCCACTTTAAAGTATGTATGATCTTAGGTCCCATACATGCATTAAAGTATAGTAAACAACACAACAAACATGTCAGGCATTTGAAGCTAAGGCATACACAAATATTGAGTTACTATTTCTAGCCCCCAGTCTCAGGTAAGCACTAGAAAACACATTGTGGACACATAAAACACAAAGAATACAGTAACAGGCATACAAAACATGACGAAGACAGTGACAAACATGCAAAACATGGAGAAGATAGTATTGAAGACATGCGAAACACAATGAATACAGTTGATATAACATTTTCATTTTCATATACATAAATGCATGGAAATAAAAATTGCAACGCACAAAACCAGGGATTTTTTTAGTGGTGAATCTTCACCAATTAGTGAATAGTTCATATCTATGAATTGGGAATTGGCGAATACATTCCCACCGTCAGGGGGCCAATTTATCCAGATTTTTTAGATTTTTAGTCAAATGTGTTTTAATTCGCCACCCTATTAATTTTTGAGTTATTTATAGTTAGTATTTTTGCCACGATATACTATGTGGTTCTAATGGTGATTAGCCTAGAATTTCAAAGGCATGTTTTAATTCACCCACATATTCGCTAATATCATTAAATGGTTGACATGCATGAGGACCAATTTTGCCAATATCATTAAACGGTTGACATGTATGAGGACCAATTTCACCAGTATCATTATATGTTTCACATGTATGAGGACCAATTTTGCCAATACCATTATAACTCCATGCTAATCCGAGGACCATATTCACCTAGAAAATTACAACATATGTGTTTGCTTACATTGTAGTTTACATTGTCTCCATTAATGACTTGTATAGCTGATATTTGTGAAGATTTAACTACTCCTGATCATTGTACCTGCTCTTTGCTTACTTTCACTATTAGAAATATTGTCACTTCTTTTATTTGCATATGCCTTTGTTCTTTATTGGTTGTCATTGTTTTGCCTCTTGAGATCAATGTTCTCTGTATATATTCCTTGCAAGCTTTGATAGGCTTTGATGTATGCTATTCATGGGAATCATGACTATTCCTATTAATAATTGTCATTTCTAAGGCTATTTCAAGAGATAGATTCTTACTCAAGTTTGTTATGACTGAACTATATCTTACTCTTCAATGAATATGATTGTCTTTCCCAATATTGGGATAGATTCCTTAGATCTATTGTTCTTTCACACTTTGCATGTTGCCATCTTGACAATTGTGAGTCTTTGATGGTCCTATTCTCAAATGGTCTACAGTATGATCACTTAAGACTACCTTACTACTTTCCATATGACTTCCATAGTGCCTTCCATGGAATGATGATGGCTTATAATCAAAGGTATAGCTATACTTTCTACTATTATTCTATGGAATGTCAAGTTTTAAGAGGTATCACAGGCTTCTTCCAAAGACCGTTCCATGTATTTTCTTTTCTCTTTAATGCTAGTTGGAGGCTCCTCCTCCTTTGGTAATAGTTCCATCATGATTTGCTCACTGATCTAGATTAATTATAGTCATTATTTGACTCCTTTCTTGAACTCTATAACATCCATAACCGATGTTATAGTCCTTTTTCCATGACTGTCTTCTATGCTTGAACTCCATTTACTGTATTTGATGCTCTTTATTTTCCTGTGACTACTGTCTTATACCTCTTTATCTGCTATGGCTGCTTCTGAGACTCCCAAAATTCATAGTGACTGTTATCATCTGCTAAAAGACACTGTTTCTCATGTCTTGTAGATTACTCTTTCAACTTTTACTAGGCAATCAATCCATCTGGGGCAGTCATATTCCTGGCATGCCTTTGGGCTGTATGTGATGATTGTGTCTCCATCCTCTCATTTTAGCTATCTATATTCCATGCTTGACACTACCAAATGTGGGAAGGGCTTTCAAGCTCCTTATCCTACTAAAAAACATATATGGTAACTGTGTAGGTCTCTTTTGACTGCTATTAGATAGTTCTTTCCTTTCGATGGAGATAGTCAATGAGTGGTAGTTATCCCTCTCTATAGTACATGCACCTAGCATTATGTCTTTTCTCTCTCCCATGGTCACTTTGTCACAATCATACTTTGCATGTTATCATTTTATTCTTCCAACCTCTACACATTCTACATGCTACTATGTTATTGCTTCTTTGACAATCTTCCTTTATTTGTTATTGACTATCCTTAAAAAAAGATGACTACTGTCCCTTCACTATGATATTGTCTTACTACAATCACCTTTGCAAATAATTCTATGGCCATGAATAGTCATTTAAACCATGATTTGGACTGATTAAGCTACTATAGACTTCTCCTTTCAATATGATTCCACCTTCTGTTTAATCTTACATAAGTTACTTTTCATGGTTGTTCCTTGTCTAGGGCAGTGATCTCTTACCTTGACAGTCCTTTTCAACTTTGAATGATTGTCCTACATCTCTTTTAGGATAGCACCTTGAAACTCATAACTATTATCAGTCTTCAAGTACCTGTATCTACACAGTCAACAAACACGTTAGAGAAAACATAGAGGTTGAAGCCTCTCCTTTGATTTTCTGATATGATTTTCTCTTTCCTGCTTCATCTTATGATTAGATATTTGCATATGATGTCTGTTTATCTATTCCATTTTGTTGATCAGATGTAATATAACAAGTACATTTTGAATTGTTGCATATAGAAGTAAAAGGAGAAAACCCCAAGCTCTAACATCTATGTCCATTTCCTCCTACAGATTCACCTAGAGCTATCACTAGGACAACTGAAGATGTTGAAGCTGTCAATGGGATTTGTCATTCATTCAGGTAGTGATGGGTCCCACCTTTCTTTTATATGCTTTCATTTAGTTCAGATGTACTTGCTATTGTGCATTGTATTAATTATAAACTTGTGTGGGATCATATAAACAATTTTCCTTTGAATATAAATAGTTATTTCATGCAATGACTTATGTATTAATTCTCCTTTTTGTAAATCAATTGCATAAAGATAATCTGAACATTATTGCATGCAATATGTGTTTATAATTATGAGTAGATTAGCTAGATTTTATGTACCTTTATGAAATGTATCAAACTGCAATGAATGAATCTATAATGAACGCAACTAAAACATGATCAGAAATGACTAGATTAGCCTTAACTTCACTTATTAGTCTCTGAATGCCTCTTGCCTTGTTGGGGCACTCTTCATCTTATCTGGGTCATGTAGCGGCTCTAATTGAGTTGCTACATGATTTTTGTAACATGATCATTGAAATAGTCCTCCATCAGGATAGTAGGCCTTCTAGGCTAGCCTATGAACCCAAACCTTCTTCTCCCTTCCTCTTTAACCTTTTTGCTTCTCTAAAGTAGCAAACAAATTGCTATTATAGCCCAACCTAATTGGGTTGCAAAGCACAATTCGGTAACAGGTCTATCTACTTTCATCCATGAGTATTCTTCCTTAGGAAAGTAACAACCATTATCCACCAACTCAGCTTCTCCATCCAATAATGAACTCAAGTCTAGTGTTCAAAACACACCTAGTCCTATTGTCAACCGTATCCTCCAAAACATGAATTATCAGGGTAAAGGCTTAGGCCTTTATGAAAAAGGTATTTTGGAGCCTATCCATGTCAATGTCCCTCTACGCTCATATGGCCTTGGATATACACCCCAAGGTAAACAATCTCAAGATGTTGGTAATTCTTCCATTCCTCCTAAGTCCACCACTTCTCATCACAAATCTTATCATACCCCCAAAACATATGTTACCATTCCTCCTCCATTATCCTACAAGCATCAAAAGCATGTGACCATACACCTTCCACCATCCAATTTACCCCCACTACTTCCAACTCCTAATATCCATCCATCCACTTTACCACCATTTCTCCCAACACCTAACATCCCTATCATCCATAAAACCCCTTACATTCCTAATCATGACCAATAAATGCACACATCATTCAAACAAGAAGCTTCCACCCCTCTGAAGTGATTCAAAAGTAAAAACTTGGATGCCTTCTTTCATAAAGTGAAAAATCCTAAGGATCCTCATGCCTTAGGACATCAATGCAAAAATTCAAAACAAAGTACATTAAAAAAGCTATCCAAGCCATATACCTCCAAAAGAAAAGTCCAAGACTAAAATGGTTTGATTCCCTAAACAAAAAGAAAGCAAGTCAAAAGAAGTATCCACATCTCAAAAATCCCAACAATCCTCTTCCATTCAAAAATTCCATTTCACTCAAAAATCCCAAATTCCTTCATCCCACAAACAAAACAAAAATCATAAAAATCCTAAGTCTATGTGGGTCCCTAAATCACTAAATCACCCATCTCCTAAGCAAAAATCACTATTGCTTCCTACACCACCTTCAAACCAAAAGCTTCAGAGTTTATCACTGTGTGTGTAGCCGTTGGTCTTGGTTCTATTCCATTCTGCAACATTTCCACATGCCTCCATCTCCCCATCCTTTACTCATTATCCTACATATCTTCCCGATCCTATCCCTATGGTCCATGCTTTTGGATAAGTCTTTCATCCATCCTTGCATAAGTCCTCCATAATCCACTTCATAATCCACTATCTTTCCTACATAATCCACATCATAATCCACTATTGTTTCCTCCATAATCCACTATCTACCTAATCCATCTCACGCTCATGCCATCTCTTACAAACATCTATGAGCATAATGATATTTGACATGGTTCATGTGATGACATTCATCTCCAATGGGGCTATCACTTTTCATGTGGAACTAGATGCTTGAGTCCCTCTCATCCATATCTACCTACCCCATCAGAGAAAAAAAAATCAAAATAGTAAAGAGAAATCCCTTCATCCAATAGTGAAAACTACCCTTGGTGGCACCTTGGATAAGTACCATGATGAAAACATGGCATATAGATGTCATGTGTAGGTTGATCTTCTATGTCACTTACACTTGGGGGAACATTGTCTCATCCACACTATCATTCCTATCATACCATTTCATATCCTATCCTACTATCCTTATCCATTACATTCACATACATATACCTATCCTATTGAGTCCATCCATCTTTCCTTCCTCCTTTTGATCTTGATATGGGGGTAAAATGTTGAAACATGCTTTGGATATCTCTTTATATACCTCATCCTTTCCATCCATCTTATCATCCTATTGTCATAAAATTTGTCATGTAAAATCCTAAGCATTCCACCTAGAATGAGGCATATTATTCCTATGCGATATAGTCTTTCGAGGTCACATCCTAACTCCCTCATGAGTCTTCCATTCCATCCACTATCACCCATCCTTTTATCCATTCAATCCCACCCCCCCCTTGCACCTAGACTTGGTTTTCCCTTGTCATTGGTATCTAGCACAAAGTTTACCCAAATTGTAATCCATTAACATTCTAAAACATTCCGAAAATACAAAAAATCAAAACATTTCAAAAATCCAAAAAAAATCAAAATATTCAAAATCCAAAAAATATCAAAACATTTTAAAAATCCAAAAAAAATTAAAATATTCAAAATCTAAAAAATTTAAAACATTTCAAAAATCTAAAAAAATCAAAATATTCCCTCAAAAATACAAAAAAATCAAATATCTAACAAAAACCCAAGCAATAAAATCTATCAAATCAAATAAATCAATCTAACTCATTCCTAAGCAAATCAATCATCAAAATCACCTCCTCCAATCATTCAATCAATCAATTCTTCAAAATCAATTCCTCAATTCCTCAATCAATTCAATCACCAATTCATCAATTCAATTTCCCAATCACATCATCAATTCTTCCAAATCAATTCATCAATTCTTCAAATCACTCAATTCTTCATTATCAACCATCAAAACAGCTTCCAAATCAATTCTTCAAACCAAATCAATTCATCAAAATCAAGTCAAACCACTTCTTCAATCAATTCAATCACATTAGTTCATTCCAAATCAATTCTTCAAATCATTCCAATCTAATCAATCAAGTCAATTCCAAACAATAACTCAAATTTAAGTCCATCCTTAATCCATACCAATCATGTCAATCAATCAAGTCAAATTATCCAATCACATCAATGGTCTTAATCCTAATCTTGACATAAATAAAATCAATCAATCAAATCTTGGTGTTGATTCGCATAGCCAACACCACTAGTGACAATCAATCAATCAATCATATCAATTGCCTTATATAGAATGTTTCATTGTTGAAACCAGACCAGGCATCTTATATGACATGTCTCATTCCTGAAACCAGACACAATCATCATAATCAATCAATCTGTCATTGGTTTACAACTTGACAAGGGCAATACCTTGTTTGTTTTTGAATCATTTGTGCATGCTTGCTTGCTTTCTTGTGTGTGTGTTATCATTTTCATCTTGCATTTGTAACACATCTATCTCTTTCCAACTAATATTCATATCTTGTGTGTGTTGGAATGGCTTTTTGCATTATCCTTTGCATGTAAGGTCATATCATACCTTTTGTGCATTAGGATTTTAATGCTCTAATTTTTCTTCCTCATACATCTAGACAAGGTTGTATTATGCTAGGTGCACAAGACACATCGTCACCTTGGCCCTTATACCTTGGTGCATAATGTCTAGTACTATATAAAACTTTATGGTTGCTCACCTTCATTGTAGCATAACGCATCATTCATTTCTTCTATACATTCCCTTACCTTTCTTTCTTGACCAATCCCTTTCATTTCGAGAGCCTACCCATGTTTTTTCAACCCTCCTATCCTCTCGAGGGGGTATAATCATCTATTTTCCTCTATCCATACCTTAGCTTCTTTGAAATGATGTTACTTGGTCGCAACATTATATCAAAGAGGGGCAAAATGTAGACAACCAAAATTGTCTATGTCCTACAAGTGACATTTTGTTCTAACTCCACTCCTAATCCCATCCTAATCACGTAGACAATTAATTAAATAAATCCTATTTATTTAATTAATTTCCCTTTCACATGTCCCAACTAATTCAAATAAAATATTTGAATTAGTCTTCATCTTTCATCTCATTGAAAAACATGTCGCATAGTACATTTTACACTTCACATGTCCCACTAATTTAAATAATCTTTTATTTAAATTAGGTCCTCCCTACACTTGTCACATGCCTACAAATCCTCATGGAGTGGGAAACCCTATTTGATCCTAGCCATCCACATCATTGAAACCAACTTTCAATCATAGCCCTTCATTCAAATCATACCTTTCCTATAAATCAACTCTCAACCAAGTCATTTGATCAATGGGTTTCTAAGTAGCCTCATGTTGTCAAAATGACATTAGAGTCTCTCATCATTCATCCTCACACCATTGTTATGTTGCTGGAATGAGAAACCAACATTCACCCTTTGAAATCATACATTCCTATGCAAGATTAAGAAGAGTAATGGAGGCGAGCCAAGCTTAGTGTAGATATTCATTTTCCGTTTGCTTTGCAATGATTATTTTAGTGGTGAATCTTCACCAATTGGTGAATAGTTGAAATCAAGACCTCCAGAAATGGTGAATAGTACAAGCTAAAAAGGAGACTGAATCGCTAGGTTTGTACAAATAAATTGGAACTAATTCGCCAATAGTTTATAATATAATTACAAGTCTTAATTATATTTGCCAGTAATATTATATTCCTACCATTAATTTTGGGGCAATATCGCCACTAATAATAAACTACCATTTAATTTTAGGGATATTTTAATTTTGAATAGAGGTTTTATTTATTACCGTTGATTAGCTTTTTAATTGAAGGGCTACATGTCAATTTTGCGACCTATATGCATGTGCCTTTTAAAAGGCTGCTTGAGGCCCGGAATTGGTTTTGGGCCACAAGATTAAATCTAATCTTGTGGCCCAAAACCAATTCCGGGCCTCAAGAAGCCTTTTAAAAGGCACATGCATATAGGTTGCGGAATTGACCTACAACCCTCCGATTAAAAAGCTAATCAATGGTTGCAATTTCATGTTTCTTTTAGTCTTATTTGTAAAGTGAGATTTTTAAAAATAATTAATCCTTATGTGCTCCAATGCATTTTGGATAGTGAGATTGTGCTTGGTGGCGTGCCGGAGCCACTGTCCCCAGACACCGCGAGGGAGCATTGCCCCCTTGACCCTGCCAGTGGCTGCCGCCTCTGGGCCCCTACTTCAATATTACAAAAAACAAAAAAAAAGTTCATAACAATGTGTTTCAAATTTCATAACAATCTCACTTCATATTAGCAAAGTTCATAACAATATGTTTCAAATCCACATTCTTTATCATAACCAAGGCTCTCAACATAACACCATTTTTGTTTTATTCATCATCTCTGACCCAAATTAGGTTTTAGCTATCCTTCTGAACCTTAACTCAATCAAAATAAACAATCAACAAGGACTATTCCTTCATGCATGCAACCTTCTCTTCAAGGACTATCTTTAATAGGCAACTATGGCACTCACACTATAACCAATCAATAGAAACTTGTTCAACACATCACCTACACATGGTATCTAACCAAATAACTAACTTCTACACTTGCAAGGACAAAAGACAACAAAAGACAGTTTGACTGCCCTTTGATAGTGCTGTGACAGGCTTGTTTCCTTGTAGCCCTGTTCTTAGGGACTGTCAAACATAACTCCTGCTACCAGACCTTTCTCAAGACTGTGATGGCATCTTTGAATACCCATTAACTAGTTTTAAAACATGTCCAAAACCCAACATAGATTACTTTGGAAGGAACTACTCAAAACAAGACTATCATGTTCCAGTTTAGGCCTAATTAGGCCTTGTCCATACAAAGGCTTATTGGTTTTATTACTTCCAACCCCAAGTTTATTCAACAAATGGTTTGATCATTCTTATCTTGACCTAATTATTCTTATCAAGCCACAAAAGACATTTCCCATGCATGATTTAACAAACCCTAGGTCTGTAACACTTCACTGTTCTTCCAAACTCTATTTTCTCTGGACTGTCACACAGAAAACAGTCATAAACTTTGATTTTTCCTTCTTAAACCTTAGTTATTTGATTCAAAACTTCTCAAATATGAAAACAATTGCTACTATAGTCATTTTCCACTGGAGGTGAGCAACATGCAATGCACAAAACAGGAGAAACACAGTCTTTCTTGCCACTGTTTACCTTAACAAAGGGTTTGGACAGTTTCTACCAAAAATGAAATGTCTTTCACAAAACGAAACCAAAATGCATGCAACCAAATGGGAAGGGAAGGTGATTGAAAGACCTTTCATGCAAAATCACTTAGAAATGACTCCCTGCCCATACAGGGCTGTACAATGCAAGAAGACAATAATTCTAGAAGAAAAACATAGAAAAACACTATTTTTTTGCTATTTCATCTCAAATCTCCCATCACCTCTGAGTTCCTTGGATGTTACAAGGCCTATTAAAGGAATTAGACCTAAGACTCTTTAGTTTCCAACTTCTCCAATGAAGGAAACTAACCTATGACCTTTGATATTCCATATTTGTTTTGCATTTTTACAATATTAGCAATAGTATGCACTATTTTGCATGTTTGAACCTCCTGACCTCCTAGTGACCTTAATAAAAGGAAAATAACTTAAATTATCTCATTACAATGTAGAAACATTACAAATTTAATCAACTCAAGGATTTGTCTAGGGCAATATTAATTTGCCAAGGTGCTCCTGCACCATACAACCAACCAACAAAATTTCTAAGTCCCTTGGAAATGTATCTGCAACAAAAGTCTCTTTCCTCTGTCTTCAATCTTCAATCTTCTTAGCTACAATCTTCCAAATCTTCACATCAAGAAAGGTGAACAACCAACCAACAAAACAAACTGCCATCTTCACAAAGCATCCTCAGGCTCCTTCTACTCCCATTAGTGGAGTACTCTTTAGGCTACAACATCAAGTGCTTCTTTAGGTATCCATCTCTCTACTGCCTCAGAACAAACCAACTCACCAAACTATTCATCTCACCCAACAGCAGATCCTGGTGATGCACCTAGCACTCTCTCCTCAGTGGTTTCTCTATGCACCCTTATCTAGCCTAATCTCCATTGGAGAATGGTCATGACAAACCTTCTCTTGTCTGCCCACACACACAACCTCAGACAACATCCTTCTACAACTAGATGGACAAGCACCTGCAACCAAACAACTTAGTAAACAAAAACAATGGTCACCAACAAAATCTTTCCTTCATTTCTTCACCCGCATTCTCAGTGACAGGAACAAATACAACATGTCCTCCCAAAGCTTTTGCTAGCTCTGATACCAATCTGATGCAGAGGAAAGATCAATCTTACTTCATATTGGCAAAGTTCATAGCAATGTGTTTCAAATCCACCTTCTTTATCATAACCAAGGCTCTCAACATAACACCATTTTTTTTTATTCATCATCTTTGACCCAAATCAGGTTTTAGCTGTCCTTCTGAACCATAATGCAATCAAAATAAACAATCAATAAGGACTGTTCCTTCATGCATGCAACCTTCTCTTCAAGGATTGTCTTTAATAGGCAACTATGGCACTCACACTATAACCAATCAATAGAAACTTGTTCAACACATCACCTACACATGATCTCTGACCAAATAACTAACTTCTACACTTGCAAGGACAAAAGATAGCAAAAGACAGTTTGACTGCTCTTTGACAGTGCTGTGACAGTATTGTTTCCTTGTAGCCCTATCCTTAGGGACTGTCAAACATAACTCCTGCTACCGGACCTTTCTCAAGACTATGATGGCATCTTTGAATACCCATTAACTAGTTTTAAAACATATCCAAAACCCAACATAGATTACTTTGGAAGGAACTACTCAAAACAGGACTGTCACGTTCCAGTTTAGGCCTAATTAGGCCTTGTCCATACAAAGGCTTATTGGTTTTATTACTTCCAACCCCAAGTTTATTCAACAAATGGTTTGATCATTCTTATCTTGACCTACTTATGCTTATCAAGCCACAAAAGACATTTCCCATGCATGGTTTAACAAACCCTAGGTCTGTAACACTTCACTGTTCTTCCAAACTCTGTTTTCTCTGGACTGTCACACAGAAAACAGTCATAAACTTTGATTTTTCCTTCTTAAACCTTAGTTATTTGATTCAAAACTTCTCAGATATGAAAACAATTGCTACAATAGTCATTTTCCACTAGAGGTGAGCAACATGCAATGCACAAAATGGGAGAAACACAGTCGTTCTTGCCACTGTTTACCCTAACAGAGGGTTTGGACAGTTTCTACCAAAAATGAAATATCTTTCACAAAACGAAACCAAAATGCATGCAACCAAATGGTAAGGGAAGGTGATTGAAAGACCTTTCATGCAAAATCACTTAGAAATGACTCCATGCCCGTACGGGGCCGTACAATGCAAGAAGACAACAATTCTAGAAGAAAAACACAGAAAAACACTATTTTTTTGCTATTTCATCTCAAATCTCGCATCACCTCCAAGTTCCTTGGATGTTACAAGGCCTATTAAAGGCATTAGACCTAAGACTCTTCATTTTCCAACTTCTCCAACGAAGGAAACTAACCTACGACCTCTGATATTCCATATTTGTTTTGCATTTTTACAATATTGGCAATAGTATGCACTATTTTGCATGTTTGAACCTCCTGACCTCCTAGTGACCTTAATAAAAGGAAAATAACTTAAATTATCTCATTACAATGTAGAAACATTACAAATTTAATCAACTCAAGGATTTGTCTAGGGCAATATTAATTTGCCAAGGTGCTCTTGCACTAGGGGGGACTACGCCGACCAATTGTGCAATTTTTAAAGGAGAGGTTCGCCATTGTAATTAATTTTTTTAATGATTATTCACTATGATTTTCCATTGTAATTATTATTTTTTACCAATTATTCATTAGGATTTGTCAGGATTTTACAAGAATTTCTATAATGTGCATAGATTCACCAGGAAAATTAATATTTTTTTCAAAAAAGGAAAAGATTCGCTAGTAAAATTATAGCACTTATCCAAGATTCACCAGAATTTTATAAGGTTCTTAGGGGGGCTTCCTTAAAGTTATCAGTATTGCTTTGTCATTTGAATTATATCCTATCTTGTACTTCATTGTGCTTATTAGGGTTTGATGATTTGTCGTTTGTGATTTAGCCCTGATTTTTACCCTAGCTATAGTTTCTATAGTTTTTATTTAAGAATAACCTTATATGGTTTATATATAAAACATAATAGCCATTCAGCTTGACTAACATAGTCATATGATTGTAGCCAAGTCTGTAATCTTGTGTGATATTTATAGCATAGAATAACATATATAATATAGAGATATTAATACATAAAACAATTCTTATTGTCAACCATTATATGGTATAGAAATACATACAGAAACTATTGTCAAAGATGTATGAACAGTAAAGTCAAACTGATACAATATTTTATGACATCATGCATATCATTCGACCTCTTAAGGCACACAAAATGGGTTTTAACAATATAAATTCCATCTATAGTTTCTTGTAGATATAAGTTGTCGTACACAATGAATCTACACAACACATTTAGGATGGTATGCTTACGTGTAATGCTATACCAAGCAAAATGATACACCAAGTCTTTGTTTCCTTCTTGCTTCCCTCCAAACTAGAGATTCGATTGCTTCCTTCTTTTTTCCCTCCTACTTTGTGCAAGAAAGGATCCTATTAAATCCTTTCTCCCCACTACTGTCACTTATGCAACTACATACTCACTTACTCTCCACTATTCCCTCAGTCATCCGTAGCCTCACCAGCTGGAAAAAAGGGAGTATGGAGCTACTGCTCCTCCCCACTCCTCCAAGCATCTAGGGGAAAATATGATAGGAGTCTATTTACCAAAAAATTTAGTCTTACTCAAACTTAGACATTATATTTAACCATAACTAAGCTGAAATTAAAATAATAATTTAAAATAAACAATAGTACACCTATTTTATCATGAGCACAATTATCAATGATGGATTCTCACAAAGTCAACATAGACCTTTATGACAAAATTAAACTTGTTTAGCCGATTACTCATGTCAACTTGGCATTCAAAGATGTACACTACCTTCCTAACTGTCAACGTAGAAGATTAAGGCATCAAGATGATGATGAAAAAACAAACAAGTATGGAATGATCTCTACATTAAAAATATTACTAAGATGACCAAGAACATAAAGAGTAAGACTTAATTCAAAATTGACATATCCTCTAATGAATGTGTGTGTGTGTTTCCAGATAGTGTAAGGATCGTTGTATTCACGATATCTAGCACCCTATCCATGGTGATACTCTCTCTCCTCATCTTGGAGGGAGAAAATTAGTTTTCCTACATACATCTCATGTACACAACATGTAGTTAGTCCATTGACATAATAGTATTAACTTTTAAATAATCAATTTCATTGCATTTTCAATAACATAAAATAAACTTATTTTCTTAAGCTATTATAACTTCATAATCATCATATTTATTTCACTTCTAACTAATTTTTCTTAAAATAATAGATGAATTAAGTTTGTGTATAAAAATGGGGTGTAACATATCTCCCCCCTTGAAGACATCATCCTTGATGATTAGGTACTTATCAAAACAAAATTTAACAAAAATAATTTCTTTCAAGTTTCAAGCTTGCATGAATAAATGAGGAAATTTCTGAGAAAATTCATTGTAATCCTCCCAAGTAGCATTGTCTTCAGAGTATTGGTCCCACTGGACCTTGCATTGAGTAGCTTCTTTGTTATACAAGTAGAGCTTGTAAATTTCAAGCACTTTGAGAGGCTTGATCATGACAACTCCTAGATCCTGTAACTATAGAACATTCCAATCAAGGATGTGATTAGATCCAGATACATATTTCTTCAAATAAGACACATGAAAAATAGCATGTATATGAGCAAAAGCTAGAGATAGAGCTATTCTATAAGCAACCTGGTTGATCACTTCTAGGACTTCAAAGGGTCCCATCTAGGTGCTCATTTGGAAAACTTCCCAAACTTAAGAGGGCTTTTATAAGGTTTCACTCTCAAGAGAATTTTATCTCCTACTAAGAATACTTGTGGAGTATGTTTGGCATCATCATAGCTTTTCTGTCTATCATTGACTTCTACTAATCTTTTCTTGATTAGCTTAACTTTCTCTTCCATTTCAGTTAGCAATTTTGGTCCAAGGTGAACCCTATCTTGTAGCTTATCCTATCTTATAGGAGTTCAACACTTTCTACCATACAATGCTTCGAAAGGAGCCATTTTTATTATTGAATGATATTAATTGTTATAGGCAAAGTCAACAAGTGGAAGTTACTCTTCCCATTTATATTTCTAATCCATGTAGTACATCCTCAACAAATCTTCTAGTACTTGGTTAACTCTCTTTGTTTGTCCATCTGTTTTTGGATGATAGGATGAGCTTATGTTTAACTAAGTCCCAAGCACTGAGAAAAATGTCTGCCAAGACCTTGAGGTCATCCGTGCATCTAGACCTCTTGAATGAATTTCTTACCAATTATATGTGCCCCATCAGTAAGATTTCTAGCTAGAAAATGTGCTACCTTGGTTAACTTATCTACCACTATGAGGATCGCATCATGTATATATCATGACATAGGCAATCCTTCAACAAAGTCCATAATGACTACCTGTCATTTCCATTCAAGAATTTCATGAGGATACAAAAGTCCTATTGGATGTTGATGTTCAGCTTTAACTCGCTAACACTCCAAACATCCTACTACAAATCTTGTAGGATAATTTTTCATTCCCTTCCAAGAATACAGGGGTTTTACATCTGCTAATAGTTTTGTCACACCTGGGTGATTAGCATAAGGTGCAGAGTACTCTTCTTTCCACATCTTGTTGATTTGGGACATACATCCTATTCTTATACCTCAGAATCCCATTAGATTGAAAACTAAATCCTTCGTATCTTGTATCCTAAGAATTTTCCTTTAGAGACTTTAGGACTTGTTCATAATACTCATCTCCTGCTAAGTTTCTTAATGCTTTCTAAAATCAGAATGCACTGACAACATTGTCACAATATGAATTCTACAGCTCAGGGCATCCATTACTTAGTTTTATTTTCCCTTGATATAACCAATTTCAAAATCATAATTAGACATAAGATCCAACCACCTTCTTTGTCGAGCATTAAGGTTTTATTGGTGAAGATATACTTCAAACCCTGATCTTATCAGATTTAAGTTCAAATTGTTTTCCAAGTAGATAGTGTCTCCATTCTTGGAGAGAATGCACAACTTTTTCTAGCTCCAAATCATGTGGAGCATAATTTTTCTTGTATGTTCATAACTTTCTAGACTCCTAGGCCACTACTTGACCATCTTGCATTAATACACCACCTAATCCTTCTTTGGAGGCATCAATTATAACAACAAAAAGACCTTTCAGATTTCGAACTTAGAGGATTGGTGTCAAAATCAACTTCTCCTTAAGGATTTTGAAGGCCCCTTCACACTTCTCTGACCATTCTTATCACTTCTCTTTTCTTTATAGAGAAGTAATGGGGTGGGAAAATTTGGAGAAATTCAATACAAACTTCTTGTAGTATCCTGCCAAACCCATTAAACTACATACTTCATGCACATTTCTAGGTTTAGGCCATTCTAGAATAGCTTTTATCTTAGAAGGGTTCACTGCAATTACCTTTTCAGAGACTATGTGGCCTAAATATTGAACTTCCTTCTGAAAGAAGGTACATTTGGATAGCTTAGCATACAACTTGTGCTCTCTAAGACATTGTAAGACTATCCACAAATGTTGATAATGCTCTTGCTCATTACAAGAGAAGATTAGGATATCATCAAGAAAAACTAACACAAACTTATCCAAACAATCTTAGAAGAAATTGTTCATCAAATTCATAAAAGTTGATGTGGCATTAGTTAACCCAAAAGGTAAAACCGTGAATTTGTAATGCCCATACCTTGATCATAAGGTTGTCTTATGAATGTTCTCATCCTTCAACCTTAGTTGACCTGATAACTTGAACTCATGTCAATCTTTGAGAATACTATTGCGCCACACATTTGATCAAAATGATCATCTATGCACGGTAGAGGATACTTGTTTTTTTATCATTGCTTTGTTAAGCATACGATAGTCTATACACAAACATAGGGTAGCATCCTTCTTCTTGACAAATATCACCAGTGCTCCCCATGGTGACACATTGGGTCTAATCAATCCTTTAGTTCATTGTTCCTAAAGTTAGGATTTCAACTCCATTAGATTATTGGTTGTTATTTGATATGGTGCCTTAAACACCGGTTCGGTACCAGGAATAATATTAATCAAAAAATTGAAAACCTTTTTTGGGGGTAGACCTAGAAGATCTTTAGGAAACACATCTTGATATTCTTTAAGAAAAGGATAGTCTTCCACTGAAGGTCCTTTTGGTTTCCCAAATTCCTCACCTTTTTCATTCAATTCTTCCATTTTGACCGCAAATATTTGGCAACCCTTTTGACTAGCTCTCTTTAGTTGTATCACAAAAATTTGTATGATTTTCATTTCCCATCGCGCTCCTTGAATCAAGACGGCATTGCCAATGTCATACAGACATTCGACTGTCTTGGAAAACTAGTCTACCTTTGCTCTATGCTGCCATAACTAGTTCATATCTAGGATGACATCATATGATCCTAGTGGATAGATTCAATCTAGCTTCGAGTAGGCATTGCTCTACCTGAGCTCTTGTCTTGTTTTCATATTCTACTAACCATGGCTTTGCCATGAATCCAACTCATTTAGGAATTTTACAAAGTAAGCTTAGTGAAATAAAATTCTTAGTTGCTCCTGCATCTATGAAAATTGAAACTAGAATGCTAAATAAATTACTTGTAGTTTCAATGGGAGTAATTTGGAATATTGCTTGGAAGTTGTCCAAAGCGGCATGGATCCTTTGTTAAAAGGTTGTTTTCTGTGATGGAAAAGGATTGCCATGATATGAGTTTCCTTGGCTCTTAGTGGGGCACTGATTAGCATAGTGGTCTCCTCCACACATAAAACATCCTCCAAGGGGACCTTTCTTTCCTGAAGGGTGGTTAGGATTATCGTCATTCTTTTTAGAATTATTGTCTTTGTTCCCATCCCTGGGTTCATTTCTATTGTACCTAGAACCTTTACCATGGTTTCTCCCTCTAGATTCTTGATTTCTATTTCTCCTTTTGAAAGGTGTTGAAGAACAATTCCAATTGAATTTATTGCAGGATTTCTCCCAATATGCTAAAATAGGTTTGAGCTTTTATTCATGTTTGATGGCCTTCTCAAAAACATGATCCATACTCTTGGGTCCATGGATGCCTACTTCTCCACCAATTTGAGAATTCAAGCCCATAATAAACTTCCTTATCCTAAATCTTTCATCCTTCTGATATTGGGGTACATATTTCAATAACCTATAAATGTTTCCTAGTATTTAGTGACAGTCATATCTCCTGGACGTAGATTTTGAAAATATGTTAGTTTCTAATCAAAATACAATTGGCGCAACCATCTTTTCTAGAAAATGGCCACAAATTGACCCCAAGTTAGACTTAAGGAACTCAACCTTAATTCTATTTTCTTATTCATATGCCATGTGGATGCTTCTCTTGCTAACTAGTATGCTCCCCTCATAGCCTTAGTGATATTAGAGTAAATTCTTATCTCAAAATATTTTTCCATCTCTGTCAGCCAAGCCTTAGCTGCATCTCCACTCATAGTTCCATCAAACTTAGGGGGAGTGACCTTCTCCATGTCTCTAGCACTAACTCATTGGTGAGACACATTTTACCTCACTGTGATCCAAAGAGTCTTGTTTACTTACTCTTGGTTCACCTTGAAAAATATGTTCTTCCCCTCTTTCAAAGTGATGTTCACACTTGTTTTGTTTCCCTCTCACTTCTTGTTCTAGGGTTTCAAACATCACTTTTGTTTCGTTTAAAACAAACAATATGTCATCTAATTTTTCCATTGGGTTATCTTCAGGATTTTGGCTGTCATGGCTCCCTCCTGGATGGTTTCTAGAGTAATCCATGATAGTATTTTATCCAAACCTATCATTTACATAAATATACATTGAGAATGAACTTTTCTATGCTTGAAATAAAACTTCATATGTTAAATACAAAATACTTAGATATTTCACATCTACTATTTTTGTACAGAAAACCAAAATTTGACTTTATTCACACAGTGGATTGACATCCTTATTTCAATATAAAAACTTCTATGTTTATGGACATATATTTATACTTAGATGACTACAAGTCAATGTCTGATAGAGGAATTTCATCATAGTTCCTCTTCCCCGTCAGAATCAACTAACACAAATTTGGAGGGTGGGTGTACACATAGGTACTCCATCATCACATCCCTTCCTATGGTTGCAGCATCCTGACCACACCCAAAGAGCATGTCACAGTGTGCATAAGGTTTACTAATCTTTACAATAATAGGGGCTGACAGATTCTCCATTGCCTCTAACTGTTTCCTCCTCTTGAGGTAGATGCGCTTGAGTGTGTTAGCTAGTGTTTCAAAATTAGTGAGCCAAGCCCCTTCTGTGTAACTCACTGTCTCCTTTATTACTAGCTTGAGAGATGATTCTTTCTTAATAGAGACCTTAGGCATATTCCTAGGTTTTGTTTTCTTGGCTCGCTTTCTTGTTCTTCTCTTTCCTACCATTCTGGCACAAGAACAATCATATTATCATTAGCATATATTGCTAAGCTGCACAAAATATTGCAATGAGCTCCTAGGTCCAAGTGTTGAACCCAATAGCTCGGATACCATGTGTAACATGCCAACTAGAATATTAAATAACATTAAACATAAATAATGCAAAATTCTCATTTCTCTTTTTTTATATAACAAAATCCAATAATATTACATTTTCAATTTCCAAGTACATTACATAATTCCAAAAGATGGTCGCTTCACATGTGACTAGCAAAATCATGGACATATAATAGATGATGGCATTCCTTGTAACTTATAATATTTATCAATTTCATTTATATAATAATTGATGTTTCATGTTCACAAGTCTTTGGTAGTCAACTACAGGAGCAGGAGAGAGAGAGAGAGGGCATCACCCTAGTGCTTTTCCTCCAACCACAGGCTGGCAGTCCCTCGCACACCTTCCTTCTAGAAGTGGCCCTTCCATTCACGAGGGTATAGATAATGAGAATCAATTGATTCTTTGTGCCATCTAAGAACTAGTGATGTGTCCTAGCTAATAACAACCAAGCTTACAACACTATTCTAGTTCTAGCTATGTATATAACCCATTCTGACTATTCAACTATTTGGTACATAGTGAACCGATAATGCAAGAAGTGAATTTTGCATTACTTTGGCCAAGATTCATATAAATAAAGTCATATGTTCACTTGAACTCATTTCTCGAATTGGAGACAACATTCTTATAATTCAATAAATAATATATATATCAACACACTTTAACATGTTAACTCAATATCAGTCTTAAAGACATAAAATATACCCTTTACTCTTGGTCAACTAGACAAGTATAACGTGAGAGCTTAAGTGACCTAAGAAGCGTTTATTAAGCCCCTCTTTGCATCCTTGCAATCATGGGTCTATGATGACCTGTCATCTACTCAACAACTTGTCAATCCATTTTCATGCTCATCAATAAATTTAGTATTATTTCAGAACAATATGCAAAATTCTGACATGAATTCATAGGTTTGATGATTAAAGACTCTATCTGTCTTAGTCTAGGAATATATATTTGACTTATAATTTGTCAAAGAAAAATAATTTCATAAATCTTCATATTGAATACATTTCCTCTTATATATCAAAAGAGAATTCCAAAATAATAAGTAGTTTCAATCTTCAATGAATAACTATAGAAAACTGACCTTTCATTTCCATAGTGAGTGCATTTCATGCTAATCTTGTGTCTATTCTTAGCCTAGATTTGGGTAAATAATATTCCATTTTAAAACTAGGATAAAGATAGTTTGTGATAACACTTAGTTACTTACAAGAATAGCATCTATAGGAAACTAATATTCTTTTACATGTATATTAATAGAATGAGAAGTCTAAATATCAAGTGCCTTTAAACAAAGACACTGACTAATATCAACCTTTGAGCTTTTAATAACATTCAAGTGATGATATCTTCCTTATCAGTTAGCTACGACTCTTAGATAGGATACTATGAAAACATAGTGTTGTTACTTTAGTATTTCACAAGGGAAAATAAGGCTCTCGATCTGCTACAGTTTACTAAAAGCTCTTATCACTTGATATGACCAAATTGAATGACTTATATTGACCTTTACTCAAGTCATTGAGCACATGAACATTCGGCCTTACTCAAGTTGAATTAATAAAAACATAGCTTGTATATATTACTCAGCCTATATGTACAGTAAACCCTTATGGTTTCTAAAAGGTTTATTTAAGAATAACGTTATACCCAGTTTATATAAAAAACATAATAGCCATTCATCTTAACAAACATAGTGATACGACTATAGCTCAATCCATAAGATTTTATGATAATCACAACATAGAACAACATATATAATATAGAGATATTAATACATAATACAATCCTTATTGTCAACCATTATATGGTATAAAAATATAGACAAAAATTGATGTCAAAGATGTATCAATAGTAATGTCAAACTAATGCAATATTTTATGATATATAATGCATATCATTTGACCTCTTAAGGCACACACAACAAGTTTTAACAATATAACTTCCATCTATTGTTTCTTATAGATATAAGTTGGTGTACACAACGAATCTACATAGTACATTGAGGATGGTATGCTTACCTATAATGCTATACCAAGCAAAACAACACCCCATAGCTTCATTTCCTTCTTTCTGCCCTCCAAACTAGAGATTTGATCACTTCCTTCTTTCTTCCCTCCTTCTTTGTGCAAGAAAGATTCCTATTAAATCCTTTCTCCTCACTACTGTCAATTATGCAACTACATAATCACTTACTCTCCACTATTCCCTCAGCCATCTACAGCCTCACATGCTAGAAAAGGGGAGTATGGAGCTACTACGCCTCCCCACTTCTCCAATCATCTAGGAGAAAATACAATGTGAGTCTATCTACCATAGACTTTACTCTTACTCAAACCTAGACATTATATTTAATTGTAACTAAGGTTAAATAAAAACAATAATTTAAAATAAATAATAGTACACCTATTTTATATATGTCACTAATGCATTATTTTGAATTCTTTAATTATGCTTATTCATGAGCACAATTACCAATGATGGATTATCACAAAGTCAACTTAGACCTTTACAACAAAATTAAACTTGTTTAGTCGATTACTCACATCGAAGTTTGGAATTCAAAGATGTACACTACCTTACTAATTGTCGACATAGAAGATTAAGCCATAGAGATGATGATGACAAAAACAAATATGTATGGAATGATCTCTATGTTAAAAATATTTTTGAGATGACCAAGAACATAAAGATTAAGACTTAATCCAAAATTAACATATCTTCTAATGAGAATGTGTGTGTGTGTTTCTAGATAGCATAAGGATCGTTGTATTCATGCGATCTAGCAACCTCTCCATGGTGATACTCTCTCTTCTCATCTTGGAGGGAGAAAAACATTGTTCCTGCATACATCTCACGTACATAATGCAGAGTTAGTCCTTTGATGTAATAATAATAATAACTTTTAAATAATCAATTTCATCGCATTTTCAATAACATGAAATAAACTTATTTTCTTAAGCTATTATAACTTCATAATCATTATATTTACTTCACTTCTAACTAACTGTTCTTGAAATAATAGATGAATTAAGTAAATGTGTATAAAAATAGGGTGTAACATATATGTAGTTATAAGTATGATTATGAAATGATAAGCCATATACCTTATCAATTCATAATCATACTTAATAAGTTATCAACTCTGCTTGGATTGGACTTCAATTGTATAAGCATCTGGTAATGTGTAAACAGAATGGGTATTACTTATATTTTCCTAGTTTTAATGTTGTTTATGATGGAATGGATGACTAAATTTAACCTCAATGTTTCACATAATCTAAGTCTCTATTTTCTTCATATTCTTTGCATAAGGATTTACTCTTCCAAAGACTATCCTTCTTTAATTCTAAACAGTGATTTATCTTTTCAACTTTTCTTTGCAACATGCAAACTAATATTGGTCATTGTGGTTGTATTCTAATGTTCTTGATTTTGTTTGCAGGTATAAATAATACAGGTAGAATAAGCTATCATAAATAATATTAAACTTATATATGCAACTACAATATAAAGATAATAACTTCCCTTTTACTATTTTTCTATAATATTGAACTATATTCTAAATTTACGATTTCATCTTCATAAAATGCATACTATTATTGGTTATAGAGATATAGATTTCTAATGTTTCTAACTATATTTTTGTTGGTGTATATTAAGTTTTCTTAGGTGTGCACATTAGTCTATGTTTAGCCTCGAGCTATACTTGAAGTGCCTAGATTAGCTTTATCTAACGTAAGTGGTTGCTTTTCCTATTCTTGGAGCACCATTGTTCTTAGTGAGCTTTTCCTATTATTGGATCGACTATTCTTTGTTGATTATGCCCTATATGTACTACATCTTGGAAGCTAATTCATTAGCCCCGATTATTGATTTCATATCCATTCTTGTTTGTATTGCATACTCTTGTTTGTTTAACTCTTGCAGAGCATATAAAAGCTTGACTTTTGCATCTCAACCAAGTTCTATTATTCATCTAGTTGATCTTGTTCAATCTCAAATTTTGTAGATATAAGGAAAGGGGTATATGTAATGGTCTAAAACTTACTCAGAATGAAAGAGTCTCTCAAACTTCATGAGGTGACTAAGACTTCCAATATTTGTTGTTAAAGGGCAATAATAAGAAGTGAAATAATGGTCCAAGTCAACCATATCATGGGACTATAGAATTGGAGTTACAACCCTGCTCTGGCCAAATATATATCAACCTAATAAGTCATCTATAACACAACAACAATAATTGTTGTAGATCA
Organism: Cunninghamia lanceolata; assembly: GCA_027924645.1. Lineage (NCBI taxonomy): Eukaryota > Viridiplantae > Streptophyta > Pinopsida > Cupressales > Cupressaceae > Cunninghamia > Cunninghamia lanceolata. The sequence continues at coordinate 2,155,303 of BSBN01000850.1, forward strand.
AGTGTACATCGACCCATGAAGAACTTCCATCACAACCTCTAAATGCTACTAAATAATATTAAAATCAACCTGAAATATGACCCGTATGCTTCCTAAAGCAACTATGAAAATCTAGACCATATTATTTTATACATATACATGCATATGTATGTTTTCAGTATACATATGCATTTATATGTATACAATATTAATCTATTCATTAAAACTAGAGACATTTTTATTATAAAACCAAGATAATAATCTCTAGTTTGATCCCAAAATTCAATATACAATTCTAAAATGTATTCAAGACTAGAATAGAGGTATATAATCCCTATAATTATATCCTATATAAAATTTGACCTAGGGCAGTTTAAAACGCCCCTATTCAACATATGCTTAGTAGGGTTTTGTATTCAAAACAAAACATTCGATACCATTCAGACAAAATGATTCAAATCACCAGAAAACCACAAGTTCACCTATTTCCAAAAAGAAGTAAAATAGTATAGTTTATTATCTAACCTAAAATTTATTCTTTTTTCTCCTTCTTCTCTAAATTCCCACTTTCTTCTATACAACACATCGTTCCTTGTTCCAGGGCCAAAATACAATAATGTAAACACTTATGCCCTAACTCTCTACATTCTCCCCTTTTGTTCATCATTCCACAACTCTATCTTCTCCTTTTCTACCAGTGAACTTCCATGCACATTTACTTCTCCTCCACTCCAACTCGTTGGAGTTAACTAAGTCAATTTGAGAGAGAAAGAAGGATAGTGGTGGCCATTATGGCCATCCCACTATAGTCATTAACATCCCACTCCTTTGAATTAAAAAAAATAGTTTTCTCATGCCACCATAGTAAATTCACAAAAGGTGAGTTTAATTTAACTCTAAAATTATTTTTAGACTAAACTCTATTCCTTTTGGAAATCAAAGGACATATATATTTTTGAAAAATCCTAACTCCACATAAATCACATTCACTAGACACAAAAGAGATGAAACTTCTAAATGCTAAGCATAGGGTGATAAACCAATCTAGGCATGATGCTACAGACTTTCAAATAGGACGTTCTTTTGTTGAAACTATTTGAAATTAAGGTGGTAATGATAATGACCAAGACATTTGTAAATTCAAGATTAACACACCTATAAAATGCAATCATGACATAGCTAGACCAAGAAGTAAAAATGTTATGCATGACTAACCAACAAAGGTCGCGACATTTGAACTAGTGGTGTGTGCATATACATGAGTTCTCTACACATGATACAAAACATTGATTCTAGTTGATCTATGACCCTCTCCCCAATGATGCTCTCCCTCCTCAATTGGAAGGGGGATTGAACTATATCCTATGTTTACTTCATTACAACAACGAGGTAGTCAATCCAATTAGATATAACACATTTTTATATAAAATCGATAACTATTTCTTATCAATTTTCAACATCATAGTATGAAACATAAAATCTCATTAATCATTCAAATTCATTCTTGTATATCATTTATCTATCAACTTTTTCTAATAATGATATCCATTGAAGCTAAAATTTCACAATCATTCTAACGTTCAAATATGGCATTATACATTCATGAGTGTATGAAAGAACAAACATAACATTAAAACCATTTTATATTCAAATTATAAAAGAAACTCATGCCTTTTTGAAGCATCATCTAAATGCCATAATTTAAATAATTAAAATATGTCTTAAACAGTTATTCCAAGAAAAAAGGGGTGTAACATGAGAATCATGAAAAGGTGTAGTAAGGGTATCCAAAAGGGAAGAAAAAATAGTGACTAAATCTCTAAAGGTGAAAGTGCATATATATGATGATACAATGATTCCATAAACATGTGATCCCTATTTTATGAGAAATGTCATGAGTGAATGAAAAACAAAAGGATCACATGTCACAAATTGTATAAACATGTCAAAATTTGTAATGGAAGTGTGAATAGTAGCCTAAGATAAGGGGCCATATTAGTCCATGATCTAAAGATATAGCAATAGAGATCTATCAAATTGTAGGTGGGATAAGGTGCACAAGATCTTATGCATTAAATGTTTAAAACCCTAATAGGAATAAGCAAATGATATAGAAATAAGGTATAATATGATCTAGAAACCAAAATATTAGTCAAATTTATATTTGAAATGAAACTATAAAGTTCCCTACAAGGGTAGGTAGGGTGGCTGAAAGTAAGGTTAGGCAATGTAATCTCAAACCATAGAATACTGATACATTTAAATTAAGTAGCACTAAGTAGGAGTAAAAATCATAATCAAGATGTGAAAAGTAATAAAGCAATTAGAAAGTACAAATTTGAAACCGTAATGGATGAATGTATAACCCCAAAGTCAAACCCTACAAAATGTGAGAATGGATGGGTTCATAAAAATGTAAGGGAAAAATGTTTTTCCTAATGGTTTGTGTAGGTTAATTAATCAAATCCTTATAATAAACAAACATCTAATCTAAATAACAAAGCTTAGAATGATAAATGTGAAATGAATGCTTTGAAATTAAATGAGGAGATATAGTCACTTAGCTCTTGGAACTGTGATGAATAATCAAGCATTGATGTTGTGTAGAAGTTAGTCATTCTAGTACAAAAAATAGATTCTCTAGGCTTGCTTATTCTCTTGGAACTATAACAATCATAGAATCCTAGAATGAGTCTTCTTGTAATGCTTAGGATTTTTTTATATGTATCCTTATGTTTAAATGTACAAATGTGTTTTTAAATACCAAGACATAATGATTAGTTTCAGAAATGAGTATCAAGTTGGCTTCTAGTGGTTAGTGAGAAAGGAAGGGAATTGACAATTTTGAATTTTAAAAATTTGAATTTGGATTAGCTCCTTACTATGTGGGAGTGAACACATAAATTGTGGGATTGATACAGAATGGCGAAAGTGAGATCTTGGGATCAAGAATGGATCATAGAAGTGTGGACTAATGTTGAGGCAAATGGATAGAAACATGTGTAAATAAAGTATAGATAAAGTTAGATGAATGAAAATACATGAAAGTGAGAGCAAATAAAGATAGAAAAAGGTCAAGAAAGGAAGCAAACTTAACACAAGAGTGTGCCACATGTCACTATATAACTGTACTAAGACATTCCATTAATATAAGCCCAAAACCAAATAGATATGCTAATTTCATTATTACAATGTTAAACTAATAAAAATATTTAAAAATTAAAAAATATACCCACTTCATTTAAAAAATTGAAATGTATTAAAATATAAATAATAATTTACATATTTTAAGAAACATTGTTAGAAAAATATATTAGAAAACCCATCCTTCAACTATGCCATTTGCATAGGACGGAGATCAGTTTCCATTTTATTCAATATATATTAAGTCGATCGGGTGAGGTAGTCGGCAGGTCAATTCTTGCAGGTTTATATTTTATCCAGCCGGCATAACGACGTGCTGGCTGTTTACGCCAGTCGATTGAGAAGTAAACTCAGAAATACATTGCCAAGATTTGGACCCACTTGAGAAATGAACTCAGAAAAATATCGCCAGGTTTTGTCACCATCTTCTCTTGTGCTGCGATCATTTAGTTGCCGTTTGGTTTTTATGTACCGAGTAGATAAATGCATTCAAAGGTCGGGCGTGTAACTCTGATTTTTTGGTATTTCGCCTCCTCTGCCGTTGCACAATGCGATCTTCAATTGTATGGATCTTCAATTCTGATACTCCGGTTTTCAGATCAAACGCATGGAGAAGGAGAATGGGAAATCTAGCAGGGAGCTCGCTCCATTTCTTGGCATTCCCCTTCCCCATGCATTTGATATGAAAACCGGGGTACCACAATTTGGATTGCCTATCCAAAATGGGTAACTCACATTCAGCAATCTACACAATTGAAGATCGCATTGTGCAACACCAGAGGGGTTAAATACCATGAAATCAGAAATTAAAATTTTTGGAAGACTGTATCACTTGAAAAACAAGATTTCAGGTGAACTATCAAAATTTTTATATAATTATTTTTATATATAATATATACGTTTGCCCTAAAATAGGAAGGCTTTAATATTTGAAAAGTAATTTTAATAGATGACAGTTAAAAAAATGCTTGACAGGCAGGGTCGACCGTCAAATTTAGGCCCTGGCTGAATATCGTATCTTGATGTAACCCTGCAAATTAGATATAATCTTATTCTTGACCGAGTCTTTTTTAATTAGCCAATAGGCTTTATATGTGAGCATTATAGTGCTCGGAATTGTCTCACGCGGTAAAAAAATTCACGCTAGAAAATCTTCTAAACTCCTGGTTGTTCCTATCGGCATATTCCTTGAACCTCCTATGAGTGAAAGTGCTAGTTAACTCTCTGCTAACGTTGACGATGTCATTTTGCCGTTCAATATACGGTAGAGAAGTCAGATTAAAAAAGGTTATGTGGGGACAAAGATGTGTACACGGGTTATATTTATAAATAAAACCTTATAATATAGTTTCATGGTTGAAGCTCAATGTATCTTCTAAATAAACAAGAGATGCATTGCATCTGATTCTGTCGATAATTTGTTGATTAAAATTATGTTTGGAAGTGAAGATAGTGATAATTGGAGCATGTGGCTATGATTGTGTTTATTTAATTTTTTAAAATTTAAGTGTAGTTTACATAAATTTTCATATGTGATATTTTTATTGAAAATTAGATAATAATAGAAGAGGATCTCCATCCCAACTAAAATTTTAATTTGGTTTTATTAAGGATTTATTATTTGAATTGGTAGTTGAATTCATTGTGTAGTAAAAAATGTAAAAAAAATCGATTATAAATGTGGTTGTGTAGGTAATTCAAGTGTTTTAAGTAAGTTTTGAAATTGGGCTTGAACTAATAGAGATAGATACCTTTAAAATTTTTGTAATTTGTTTGAGTTTACTATATTATAGGAGTTTTTTTAATATTTTGTTTTAAGTGTGTGTAGGAAATAGAGTGGTCAGCATTATTAGAAATTTCTCATCATAATGTTAGGGAGTGGAGACAAAGTACTACTATTGTTACAACTATTAATGGAAGATTTTCTTTGCTCCATTACATTGACACTTCACTAGCTTATGTCAAATAATAAAATAGTGGACAACATTATCAGCAAGAGTGAACAAAAAAGTTATACTATTGCTACAACAATCAATGGAAAACTTTTTTGCTCCATTACATTGACACTTCACTAGCTTATGTCAAATAATAAAATAGTGGACACCATTATTAGCAAGAGTGAAAAAAAAGTTATACTATTGCTACAACAATCAATGGAAAACTTTTTTGCTCCATTACATTGACACTCCAAAAAAGCTTACGTCAAACAATAAGACTATTCACAACTATTATCCAATAGAATGATAAATAAAATGATTTTTTATTTTGAAAGAAGTTTGGAAAATAATATACATTATAGAATTTAGTCAAACTATTTTAATTCTGCTCTCTCATTGGTTGATTGGGTGTAAATTAATAAAACCTAACAGATGCATTAGTATTCCTGCCTTCGGCAGGAACAAATAAGCAAATGATTCATTTTAAAGTTTTTAGAATGCAAACAAAATGGAATCTGATCTTCGCTATAAACTATGTAAATAGTATATTTGAAGAATGGGTTAAAAATATGAGATTTATTTATTTTTTTCAATAAAATGGGTATATATAAAATATGTTTATTTTAAAATGTTTTAGTAGTTTAATATTGTAATATTAAAATTTATATGTTTATTTAGTTTTAGGATCATTTTAATAAAATGTATATTTTTTTTTTGTTTTATATTAAATCAAATAATATGATGGCTTCTGCCTTGCGGAGCCTTCCACATCTCCCGAATGGCCTAGTGCACCCTTCAGATCTTCATTTTGCTCAGAAATGCACTGCTACAGCTGGCAGTGGCAACTCTGGATCTAATATTGCTACAGAAAAAGGTTTTCTTCGGTACTCAAAGGAAGATTTCAGTGCTGTCGGTTGTCCTAACCCTAGGATTTCTGTACAGAACAACGCCTTTTCAAAATTAGGGCAGGGGTCCAAGGAATATGGCTCACTTCCTTCGATGGGTGATGCTTTGAATTTTGTGGTTGGTGGGAAGAATAAACTCTTGGCCTGCTCTGTTGTCTCCATCATTCTAGAGTTTGAGGATGCCCTAAGAAATGAAGTAATTAAGGGTGAGGCCTATTTTGCTGCTCGGGGGTTGATCGATCATTTCACTAGACTATGGTCGACCCTTCCAGGCTTACACAAATGGGTCTCTGATGTCTGGGACCATCTTTGAAAGGTAATCTTGAAATTTATCCATGTGCTCGAGGTTATTTTATTATTGTTTTTGACTCAGTGCAAGACTGTGATTTGATTCTTTTTGAGAAATATTGGACATGGGGTTAGAATGTGCTCATGCTCAAACCTTGGAATCCTAATTTCAACCCCTCCACAGAGTCTTTCAATGTAAAGCCTGTCTAGATTCATCTCCCAAACTTACCACTCCAATTTTGGTTTGATCCCTGCTTTGAGGCTATAGGCAACACTCTTGGCAATTTTTTAGCAGTTGATCTTGATACTATAGATTTCACACACAAAACCTATGCGCGCATCCTTGTGGATCTGGATACTTCTAAGGCCTTGCCCGCAAACATTACTTTTAAAATCTCTGACCGGATTTGGTCTCAGACATTAGATTATGAAGGGTTGCTCTTTAGGTGCAGAAGGTGCTACGCTACTAGCCACACCATTGCAAACTGCCACATCTCAAAGTCTCAATCGGGAAAACTTGCTACTTGGTGGGAAGATGCTCATCCACAACATTTCACTGTGGAGAGTCCTTGCGGGGGTACTCCCCCCTCCTCAGATTATGAGAATAAAATTGAAGGCAATCAACCCTTTGTGACTACAAAGGACCCATCGAATCCACCTTAGGAAGCAAGCACACCTAAAAGTAGAACAAAAAGGAGTGATTCAAACCCTATTATTGATAGAGGGCAAGTAAATGATACACAAGTTTCATATTCTCATTCTTTCTCAGATAGACTGGGAAGTGTCAATAAATTAACCAATGATGCTAAATCTTCAACAGATCTCGAGAAGATTACTTTGGCTTCCAATGGGGATAACAGTCATTCTCAGCTCTCCCAGTTAAAGGATTCTTGTGCATCCTCAGGTCAAGGAATCATGGATGGAAAGTGGATAGTGGTTCAAAAGAAAAAGAAGAAGGACTTGACAAATCTTGTAGATATTCATAAGCGTCTTATGGCAATTCAATCCCATAATTAGCTGGGGATGAAGAGAATGCAAGTCTGAATATTAGTTTAGGTTTTTGCAGGCTTCGGAAAAGCTAGTAGACACTAAATTTGTTAAATTTGCTGGCACCCTTGTTAGAGGGCATGCTTTTCGATATTATTTTGGATCATTTTTAGTTTAGATGGAGTGGTCCCCTTGACCGCAGCTTACGGATAAAAAAAAATGTATATTTTTGTGTTAAGTTTAGTTTTTTCTTCCATCTTTTTTCATTCTTATTTATTCTAACCTTTGCACATTTATATATATCTAATTTTATGCCTACTTTATTTACATATATTTCCATACATTTACCTTAACCTTAGTATTAACCCACACTTCCATAAATATCCATTCCTAATCCAATGAAAATCACATTGTGAAATAGTAGAGGTGGACAAATACCACCAAATTAGAGTTACATGACCAACCTACAAATTCATTTTTACACTCAATACATAAGAACCAAATGCTTCTAGATTATTGCAACACAAGAGAAGATGGTAAAAAATTGATGGTTGTACATTAGTTTGTGTTTAAAGACTATGAAAAATCAAGCGCTCATTCAGGACAAATTATATATAAACCTTGGAATGTTGACCTACCTACCAACTACCTCGTCCAATTGACTCCGCTCACATGCATGTTAAATCCCATCAACTTTTTCTCAACTTTACAATGTAATTATCTTTACCAGTGTTGATGATATCAGTTTAATATTATAAAGGTGAAATAGGTATATTTTTGTCAATTTTCATTTCATTTGGGCTTTATTTTGATGAAATGTCTTAACATAATTATATAGTGACATGTGGCACATTCTTGTTTAAGTTTGGTTCCTTCTTGAACTTTTTTATATATATTTTCTCTTACATTCTCACATTTCCATACATCCAACTTTTTCCCTACCCTATTTGACCATATTTCCATACATTTGCCTTATTATTAACTCACACTTCCATGTATCAACTTGTAATCCCAAAATCTCTCATTTCCCATCCTAAGTCAATCCCATGATGCATGAGATCACTCCCACATAGCAGAGAACTAGCCTCAAATTCAAATTTTTAAAATTCAAAACAGTTTATTCTTGCCCTTTCCCACTAATTGTTGGGAGTCAACTTGGTACATGTTTGTGAAATTATTCATTATGTCTTGGTATTTATAGATATTCATTTGTGCATTTAAACATGAGGCATATCCAAAAATTCTACACATTACAAGGAGAATCATTCTAGGATTATATGATTATTACAATTCTAAGACAATAAGCAAGCCCAAAACATCTATTTTTTTTGTAATGGATGGCAAACTTCTGCACAACATCAACACTTAATTCTTCATCATAGTTCCAAGAATTAAGTGTCTATCTCTTATAATTTTCAAGCATTCATTTTATTTTTAGCATTCCAAGATTTGTTATTTAGGTTAATTGTTTGTTTATTGATAGATTTTAATTAATTAACATAAGCAACCAATTAGGACAAACATTTTTTCCTTACATTTTTGTGAATCCATCTAATCTTACACCTCCTCTAGTTTGACCATACCTACCCTTGTAGGGATCTTTAGGGTTTCATGTTAGATTTAAATTTGGACTGATATTATAATTTATATCAAGTCATACCTCATTTGATTCAATTTCAATTTTATAACTGAAGGATAATTTTTTGAGTAGCAATAAGGTAATGGAGCATCACAAATGTAAATATGTTTATGTCCATTTTTTACTTGTTATATAGAACCTTTATAAAATAAGTAGGTCATGAGAAGACAAACTATGTGACTAGTGTGAAGAATATGATTTCTTTCATTGATATTGTGTGAATGTACAATAATTACAAATTCTATCATGGCATGACAACATCTACCTAATTTGCTAAGACACCCAGGAGAGGTACAACCCATGTTCACGATGGTTCATTAAGGCTACAAGTGTAGGCCTATACCAAAATGTATTCTATATTCTAGGTTAGGAAAGTACTTTCTACATATGCTATGTATAAAGGTTGTATTTATATTATGGATGTCAACTAGGCCTACATCTATAAGGCTGTAAGATATTATGCATACACTATGGCATGCTTCTCATGTGGCTAGAGTTATGACATATGTTAGAACCATATGGTGCTATTTGGTTGGAAATGTGGAGTAGATGTGACCAAGTGTTGGATGTGTATGGAGTCAATTGAATATATTAGTGTAGAAGCATGTGTTAAATCCATGTGCATGTCACACACAATGTGGAGGTGTTGGTCTAACAGATAACAATGGTATTGTTGAAGGTTATGCAAACTCTTGAAGTTGTGTAACATGACTGAAGAGTGCACACGTTGTTTTGTGCTTGGTTGCATGGAACTTTCAAAAAATGTTGTTGTGCATATATGTGTAAAACAATTCTACGAAAAGCCTTCATGCTTGTGTAATGCATTTTGGTGCAAGATGTGTGTGCAAGGGAATATTGTGGTATGGAAGTTGTTGATGCTAAGATAATGTGCAAACTTGTGTTATTTGTATAAAATTGTAGACAAATCATTCACCCTTTCTTGTAGAGGAATGGTCTACATTGCATCTAGTGTGTAGATGAAGGACTTAGCTAGATTTGATCTAAAAACCAATGGTTGTGTCAAACAATCATGTACTTGTGCCCAAATCTTTTTTCATTTTTGTAGACTAGTGTCCTCTTTATGCTAGTGAAAACCTAGAGGTGTCACTATAGAAAGTGGGGCTAGCTATACCCTTTCTTGTAGAGTAGTGTTCTTATTACACTTGTGAGAAATTGGAGGTACTAATACAAAATGTGGAATTGGTTATGCATAGGGCATAGCTTGGTGATACATGTGCCTACTGATGGATTGTAGATGTGAAACCATAGAGATTAAATGAACCCAATGAATTAGTGAAGATATGAAGCTATAATAATTCTACCCAAGAAGTAATGGAGGTCCAAATTGTGCTAACATGTAACACTCAAAATCATGGTCTTGAATACACATGCTTGTGAATTCCAACGGTAGTTTTCCCTTGTATTCCTATGCTCAAAGAAGATGGTGTTGTTAAACCCATGTGTCCTTGTTGAGAGAAGCTAGTATCTATACACAAAAGATTGGACATAGAGCAATGCATAGTGATGTAACCAAAGATCTAGGTTACTATTTCTGGATGAAATGGCTAATTGACACAAAATGTTCAAGTTGTGTTCTTAAGGATTGTGCACTAAGCACTGAGAATTACTTTAATGTGGGGTGTGGGTCTAGTGTAGTCAAATAAAGAGTTCAACCATCAAAGCACTTGAAGCTGTGAATGCTATATGTGCTTGTAGTCTTGATGAGAGTTGTACATGATTCTAATTTGTGTATAGACATTGCTTTTTACAAGTATAGAGTTGTAGAGGTTAACCTTATGCAAAGATGTGCCTAAGGAATAGTTGAATGTTCGTACATTGATTGTTGTGAATTTAATGCCCTTGCATTGGTTTCTTATTGAGGATGTCCTTTCTCTCACTCCATGCAACACAAACATTATCAAATTCATTAGTAAGAGAATTAGGAGGTATGCAACCAAAAGGAACAGAAGGAATGGCCTATTCATCTATCTAACTTCAACACTGCTAGAAGCTAGTATTATGTACTAATTGATGGTCAGCATGGAGGTGGGTTCACATGATCTAGATAAATTTACCTTCTATGGTGTTGTCTAACCTATAATTAGAAAGTATGTGTGTTTGACTACTTGGTTCACCTTTGGTTGGCTAGGGAGCTTCAGACCCCCAAAGGTTTCTCTTGCATGGGATGCTACCTGTACACACCTAAAAATGACAAATCCTAAATGATCATTTTCCTACATCCTCTGTCATGCTAACTTATCCCTTTCCCATAATTAATTAATTAAATAAATTTATTTAATTAATTTGTCATTCCCCCATAGTCACTTACCCATAACTAATTAAATAATTTAAATTTAATTGATTACTCTCATCTAACCATTGTCCATAATTAATTAAATAAATATTATAATTTATTTATTTAATTATTCTTTGTCATGAACCTAAATTAATTAAATAAAGTTTATTTATTTAATTAATCCACCTAGCTTATGACTAAACCTAGGCTAATTAAATAAATGTCATTTTAATTAGTAGTATTTTAATTACATAGCCCCTATAACCAAATTAATTAAGTGAACCTCTACTTAATTAGTTTGAGCCACTAATTAATCCATCTCCTAATTTCCACTGACCATATCAATTAAGTTAATCACTTAATTAACTAACCTAATCCCTCATTATCCCATCTCCCCACACTTGATTAAATAATTAACATTATTTAAATAATAGGAGTGACATGTGTCTCCACCTCATCTTTCCTAATCTATGAAACAACATTATTTAATTAATAAAGCTCACACATGTCTCCACCTCACCTTTCCAAATCCATGCATTTGTCACTTCTCATCCCACTCACCCATTAAAATAAATTTTAAATTCATTCATATGTCTCCATCTTCATAAATGCAAAGCCTTCCCAAGGTTGAATTTAAAATTCCAAAATAATAGGAGCCCTTCATCTTTGTTGATGAAATCCTAGCCCTTGATTTCACTATGGAATCTCCACCCTTGGATCTCACCTTTGAACCTCCACCATTGATCTAAAAATCCTCAAAAATATATAAATAATAGCCTCTCCTAAGCTGTTAAAAACACTACACAAGCTTGAGTTACCATCCTTATGCTCCACAAATTCTCACATCCATAGCCAAAATTATAGCCAATTCCATATCCAATTTGCATCTAAATCCTTACTTCCACTATGTTGGTATTAGATTGAGCAATCCACATTGGTTCATATTGGGTAACGATAGGATTTTTCATTGGGTGCATGCATTTCCTCCACCTTATCAAGGAGACTTGAATGGAGGAGATTTAAAGGTATAACCCATTGTTCTTGGTTTGCTTTGTGTTTCTAACATCTCCTACTTTCTTGTATCTTCATTTGGAACACTCGGTGGGACCTAACTGTCCCTAAATTTGATGTTTTTGGAAGAAATTCTATGTTCTTGTAAAGGTGACAAGGTAGTGTTGGAGTATAGACAACATTGAGAGGGGAGGTGAAATAGTGTTGTAGATAAAACAATTCAATTTGCTTCTTATCAAAACTTGATGCAAGAAATCAAATACTATGTAATAAAGGACATGATATTCAAGTATGAAAGATAATTGTAACATACATTATATGAAACCATAACACAAAGATTTCAGGAGTGGAAAACCCTCATGGGGCTGAAAAACCACTCAAAAAATGCCTCACTGGCTTAAACAAAATGTCTCACTAACAAGTACAGATAAGTCTCACTGACCAGTATAAATGCCTCATTGGCTATTTGGATGCCTCATTGGCTACAAGAGATGTCTCATTGACAATATGTGCCTCACTGATTTGAATGCAAAAAGGGAAAATACAGAGGGATGCTCTGTTTCTCTGCAAACCACACTCCTTATCAACTTTTACAATTTGACATCTCCTCAAGTACATATTCAATAACCTTTCAATCAAAACATAAAAACTAATACAACACCATTTCAAAACTCTACAAACTTTGTACCTATCCTTGAGCATCTTGTTGTTCTTAATTTGAATCACCAACCATATATATATATATATATATATTTAATGCATGAACATCATAGCCATTTTCTTACAGGTCTGACTATCACAAACTTGAATCTCCATCAAGAACCTCTCTTCAAAACTTCCCATGCACAAATAAATATGAATCATGATCAAAGACTACTTCACAAACAGTTTGACTAATCACCTTCTCTAAATGTACATTTAGAGCTTTATATCTATCATATGTAGTCTTATTCAAAACACATTAAACAATGAAAAGAACAAGACATTTCATAGTGCAACAACACTAAACTAGACAATCCTCTAACAACCACCCAACTATATGTCCTTGAATCATTAAGGCTTCTCAGAGAATGAACAAATTGAAAACAAAGTAAATGCCAAGATAATTATAACAAGCTGTTAGCATCAATCAAAACAAAAACCTCCATGCATGAAATCTTCATGAAGAAAGAGTTGTGATTGTTTACCAATATTTTGCCATTCATCATGTCTACACACTCTGTCTTTTTCTCCAATGCTCACCATTTGTTCACTGAGATCATATTTTAAGGGATTCACATTCTTCTACAACCTACCCTGCAACTTCATTCCCTTACTCTTGCAATGCATCAGCAAAATTCATTTTCCATCTTCCATCATTAATTTCTGCATATCATCATCATACTCTGCACTATAACAGTGATTGTCCAATCCTTTGGTGTATCATTGAAGGTTATTTTTCTAAAGAAAGTCATAGCACCTTCTTCATTCTATTCACCACATATATGTTTTTAAGAAGGTTAAACAAATCATGCAAAGTCTCACTGAACACGTACACCTATTAGGGTTTTGTTCTTCTTAGTTCACTAGATGGAAAAAGTAGTTACGAACTGCTCAAACACAGAGGCCATCAATTTTTATTCCTTACACTGACCGTTGGGTTTTAAACTAGTTTTAAATCACCTCCGTCGATTTCTCCTTTCGCAGGCTTGAGGAATTAAACTCTAACCATTGATTTAGATTTGCCACCCATTCAAAAGCAAGCTACTTGTGAGGACTGGTCTCTCTAGGAGAGGGGGCCAGTCATTCCACGTGAGTGACCCCTTCACATGGTAACTTAAGTGAAGCTTGACTTCTAATAACTGGTCACCTTCAATTTATAACAAAAAGCAAATCTTTATATGACGGTCTACATAAGGTAAAAAAGACTTGCTTAGGGTTTCTTAGGGTTTAACATGAAGATCTTTAGGACATAAATTCATAAGTCATTTCAAACTTTGCAGAGAGTAAACACCATGTAAATGCTCTTAGATCTCTGCATACTACTGGGACTGTTTCAATGGTATTTAACATGAGATAACTAAACAAACAAGCAACGAACCCAACATCAAATACAATCCACCTTGGAGATCATGTGACAAACTATGCTTTTGCATCCAACTGAACCATAACAACTCTTGAACCAACATCAACATGAATATCATTGATGATGATCAAAACAATACAACACTGATTACCTCAGATGAAGCATATGTGAACTCCTAAACCATGCAATATGATGTATGAAGATCACATGACAACTCAACCTATCAGTTCAACCTCCAACTTAGAATGACAACTCAAAACTCCAAATTAGGATGACATCTTGACATGGAACAACCTGATCTCCTGATCCTAAACATCCTGACATGAACTCACTATCTGAGGATCATAGAAGGCATTCAGGGGGCATCCTGAATGAAACCTCATCATGATGACCTAAAACATAAGAGCATTATGAACACATTAACACTTTTCCTTTGACATCAATGACAATCAATATTTATGCTTCTACAATCTCCCCCTTTGGCATTGATGTCAACATTCTCCAAGTTTGCACCTTATTACTCCCCCTTTGACAACAATGACAAAGGAATGAAATCATACCTCTTGTTTGCATGAAGGTCCCCCTATCCTATGACCCAATTTACCAAAATGTTATGAAACTATCAAATTTCAGACCATCAGCATGTACTCACTTTTGTACCACACACTGCCTTCTGATAGTCTTGTGTGCTAAGCAAGTAAGTGTTGTCTTGCTCTTTGTAACACAAGATAATAGTGATCACCAAACACTATCTCGAGGACAAATCAAAGTATGAAGAAAGTGAACATGAAGTAAAATGTAGGTTATTCAGACCGTCTATACTATCACTGTTATAAATTCTGCACTATCAACTCCTTCTGACATCATCAATCACCAGCTATTATCACAAGAAAAGACAATATCAAGAAAACAACAATAACACTATTCCCTACCAGCAAAGAAAATAGTTAAACCTCTATCTCATATCACTGTATTGAATCACTAACAGATACTTTTAGATGGCAGTGATATTGGCATTCAACCTTGAATGAAGTATAAGATACAAATACCATCCATAAAAACATGCTGTCAGCACTCATATCAACTCACATTGTCTTGATTTTCCATTTTTGCCTACTGTCATATGAAATGTACTGCAAAGACATTGTAAACCTACATACTTGCCATATTTTTGCAAACATGTTTACCAGGGTACTTGCCAACAATATTGTCCTCTTGTGAATAGGGGAATATCACTATTCTAGATCACTTTTTATCCAATTTTTGGTTGTCATTGCATAGCACATTGTGACTGTCCTATGTGACTGAGACAAGAGAATCATTACATTTGATGGAATTTCTACTCCCACTGACTTGGAAAGTTATAATTGAGTTTGAACAATTAATCAAAACTGTATCTACTCTTAAACCACTATTCATCACATACTATCAATGACACCATGTCATACCAAGATAGCATTGTCCCCTTGTGATATGAGTTGACAATACTACAAAAGGTATACTCCGAGGCCTGCAATTTAACTAATATAATCTGATACATACAACCCTGCTTCAATGTAGTTCACATGGAATTGAGACTAAAAATCATGATGCTCTGCAGAGTACTGTCACTCTCCTTTAATTCATTGCTGCAAGATATTGTTACATCCTCCACAAACAACTATTTACTATTCAGACATGTTATCATTGTCATGGACAGAAAATGCATGTCAAAGCTCACTATTTTGCATCCAACATAAAATCTACATTCTGTCAAAGGTGTTTTGTCTGACTAATGTTCTTTGTCTATCCTACAGATCTACCACATCTTTTATGGTATTGGTGTCATGCATTATAAGACTCTGCAACAGGTACGATATTTATTAAGATCTGCCATCCTAAGTTGGCAACGAGACTTGCTATTATCAAGATCACTGCTCCTCATTGTTCTTCTTCTTAGTCCTTTAAAAGAAACAAAAGGTTATCTCTATCTTGCATTGTAATATGCTTGTTAGCATTGTTGCATTTCATCTTGATTTTATCATCTGGATGTGAGGAGAGATCCCACATCTGCATAGTAGGTTGTGCTATTTGTTTCATGCATACATGTCACTGTATGAAAACATGTACAAGACATGATAATTGTACTCTATCATTGTTTTCATTGTTTCTTACTGTACTACACTGACATTACAGTCTTCAAGGTGACTGGTGTTGCACACTGATCTACCCTCAACAAAGTTTTCATGGCCTTCTTATTGTTGTGTGGTGATTCTTTTCTCTTCTTTGAGTGAATATCCTTTGATTATAAACTTGGAAGTCTCTGTAAATCTCTGATATCTCATCTTTGAAACTCATTCTCACAAGGTAATGGTGTCTTTGTTAAGAAAACTTGACCATTATCTGATATTACTGTCCTGTCTAGGATATCTACCATTATATACACCTTTGAATCTTGTAACTGTTCAAGACCTCCCTGTCTAATTCTCCTTATTGATAGCAATTGGTGATTCCATAACTTAGTGAGTTTCCTTTGGTGATTGTCAACCTTACTTGTCACTCACATACCTCTAGCAAAATCCCTTCTCTATAGACATTATGGTTTGATAATTATCACACTTTACTTATTGGACAAATTTTTCATGACTTGATTGCTTAACTGTTCTACTGAACTTTATGAGAGATTGTGAGTCATTGAATCTTACAAGAGACATACATGTATCTTCCCAACACCTGATAATGATGTTGTGTTCATGATGACTTAGCTGACTGATTTCAAAATCTACTTCATATCATAGACATCCTTAGCTCATTTTGCTAACATAACTTACCAATTCATCAGGGGTTTGAATAATAAAACATAAGATCAACTCCCCCTCAAATTATGTTTTCATTTTATGCACTTGTAGATGCCACTTGTATAGTATGTACAAGTTCAGATTCTTTCTTGTCCTTTTCTTGTTTCCTTCTCCAAATCGTTATGGTCCTTGTTTTCTTATGATGGCTAAATGGATTTACCAAATTAATCTTACAAGACTAAGCTTTATGTCCAAACTTATGAATTCTATAGCACCAGATTTTATGACCAATAGGAGGAACAAAAGTAAATTCTCTTGACAACCAACAATTTCTTGCTTTATAACCAATGTTATTACAGTTATAGAAAGCAATATTGTAGTCCCAATTAGTCAACCTATAATAGGTCTTATCCTTATTCCATCTAATACCATTTCTTGAGTGAGTTTTACAATCTCTAGCTCTATGACCATAAATATGACAAGAATAGCAATAACCATGAAACTGAGAGTAGTTGTACCTGATAGGTAGAGATCTTGAGGGCTTGTTTGTACTTTTTCTTTCCTCATTAGCAACATTAAATTTAGCTTTCTTCTTGGCATCAATATGAATGTAGATCATGAATAGATTCTTGAAAGTGATTATATACAACCTGTAGGTTCAATCAGTCTTGTGTGCTAAGCAAGTAAGTGTTTTCTTGCACTTTGTAACACAAGATAACAGTGATCACCAAACACTATCCCAAGGACAAATCAAAGTATAAAGAAAGTGAACATGAAGTAGAATGTAGGTTATTTAGACCATCTATACTATCACTATTATAAATTCTGCACTATCAACTCCTTCTGACATCAACAATCAACAGTTATTATCACACACTGTCAAGAAAACAACAATAAAACTATTCCCTATCAGCAAAGAATACAGTTAAACCTCTGTCTCATATCACTGTATCTTATCACTCATAAATACTTTTAGATGGAAGTGATATTGACATTCAACCTTGAATGAAGAATAAGCTACAAATACCATCCATAAAAACATGCTGTTAGCACTCATATCAACTCACATTGTCTTGATTTTCTATTTCTGCCTACTATCATATGAAATGTACTGCAAAGACATTGTAAACCTACATACTTGCCACATTTTTGCAAACATGTTTACCAAGGTACTTGCCAACAATATTGTCCTCTTGTGAATAGGGGAATATCACTATTCTAAATCACTTTTTATGCAATTTTTGGTTGTCACTGCATAGCACATTGTGACTATCCTATGTGACCGAGACAAGAGAATCATTACATTTGATGGAATTCCTACTCCCACTGACTTGGAAAGTTATAACTAAGTTTGAACAATTAATCAAAACTGTATCTACTTTTAAACCACTATTCATCACATACTGGCAATGAAACCATGCCATACTAAGATAGCATTGTTCCCTTGTGATATGAGTTGACAATATTGCAAAAGGTATACTCTGAGGCATGCAATTTAACTGATATAATCTGATACATACAACCCTACTTCAATGTAGTTCACATGGAATTGAAACTAAAAATCATGTTGCTTTGTAGAGTATTGTCACTATCCTTTAATTCATTGCTACAAGATATTGTTACATCCTCCACAAAAAACTATTTACTATTCAAACATGTTATCATTGTCATCGAGAGAAAATGCATGTCAGAGCTCACTATTTTACATCCAACATAAAATCTACATTTTGTCAAAGGTGTTTTGTCTGACTAATGTTCTTTGTCTACCCTGCAGATCTACCACATCTTTTAAGGTATTGGTGTCATGCATTATAAGACTCTGCCATCCTAAGTTGGCAAAAAGATTTACTATTATCAAGATCACTACTCCTCATTGTTCTTCTTCATAGTCCTTTAAAAGAAACAAAAGGTTGTCTCTATCTTTCATTGTAATATGCTTGTTAGCATTGTTACATTTCCTCTTGATTTTATCATCTGGATGTGAGGAGAGATCCCACATCTATATAGTAGGTTGTGCTATTTGTTTCATGCATACATGTCATTGTATGACAACATGTACAAGACATGATAATTATACTCTATCATTATTTTCATCTTTTCTTATTGTACTGCACTGACATTATAGTCTTCAAGGTGACTGGTGTTGCACACTGATCTACCCCCAACAAAGTTTTCATGGCCTTCTTATTGCTGTATGGTGATTCTTTTCCCTTCTTTGAGTGAATATCCTTTGATTATAAACTTGGAAGTCTCTGTAAATCTCTGAGATCTCATCTTTGAAACTCATTCTCACAAGGTAATGGTGTCTTTGTTAAGAAAACTTGACCATTATCTAATATTACTGTCCTGTCTAGGATATCTACCATTATATACACCTTTGAATCTTTTAACTGTTCAAGACCTCCCTGTCTAATTCTCCTTATTGATAGTAGTTGGTGATTCCATAACTCAATGAGTTTCCTTTGGTGGTTGACAAACTTACTTGTCATTCACATACCTCTAGCAAAATCCCTTCTCTATATACATTATGGTTTGATAATGATCACACTTTACTTATTGGACAAATTTTTCATTACTTGATTGCTTAACTGTTCTACTGAACTTTATGAGAGACTATGAGTCATTGAACCTTAGAAGAGACATACCTGTATCTTCCCAACACCTGATAATGATGATGTGTTCATGATGACTTAGCTGACTGATTTCAAAATCTGCTTCATATCATAGACATTTGTAGCTCATTTTGCTAACATAACTTACCAATTCACTAGGGCTTTGAATAATAAAACATAAGATCAACTCCCCCTCAAATTATGTTTTCCTTTTATGCACTTGTAGATGCCACTTGTACAATTTGCACAAGTTCAGATTCTTTCTTGTCCTTTCCTTGTTTCCTTCTCCAAATTGTTATGGTCCTTATTTTCTTATGATGGCTAAATGGATTCACCAAATTAATCTTACAAGTCTAAGCTTTATGTCCAAACTTATAACTTCTATAGCACCTGATTTTATGACCAATAGGAGGAACAAAAGCATATTCTTTTGGCAACCAACAATTTCTTGCTTTATAACCAATGTATTTATAGTTATAGCAAGCAATATTGTAGTCCTAAATAGTCAACCTATAAGAAGTCTTATCCTTATTCCATCTAATACCATTTCTTGAGCGACTTTTACAATCTCTAGCTCTATGACCATAAATATGACAAGAATAACAATAACCATGAAATTGAGAGTAGTTGTACCTAATAGGTGGAGATCTTGAGGACTTGTTCATACTTTTTCTTTCATCATTAGCAACATTAAATTTAGCTTTCTTCTTGGCATCAACCTCAGGTGCAACAGAGTGAAATTTTAGGTCTATCTTCTTCCTAGGAGCATTTCTTGTTTTAGAACACTCTCCTTTTTTATAACCCAATCCAATGGTGCCTTTGTGTTGTTTTTGCTTGCTCAATATGTCATTCAAACATTTAGTACTCTTGTCAAATTGAATATTCTTGTGAAGTTTAGAAGAAGCCTTTTCCAAATCCTTTCTCAAAGAGACTATTTCTACCTCTAACTTTAGACATTCTATTCTTTTTATTTCAAGATCAGATTTAGTCATATCTATTATTCTTTTGGCTTCCTCAATCTCAAATTTTAAGCTAATAATCAATTTGTCATATTCATCAACATGACTCTTTAAGTCTGCAATCTTATTTCTAGCCTCTTCAAATTCTAAAGAAACACTAGCAAAATATGCACTTACCTTATCTTTGAAATCCTTTTCTTGTTGAAACTTGTCTTTTAATCTTCAATTCTCCTTTCTAAGTTGCTTAATTTGATCTAAGGCACACAAGAGCTCTCCTTCAACATGAAATTCACAATCATTTTCATCAAACTCCTGTCCATCTTCATCCACATAGAGGACACCTTCTTTGTCATCAATCTCAACAACAAAGTCATTTTCTTTATCACACTTTGTGTCAATTTTCAGGGATGGCTCATATAACAATTCATCACATGACATGATTGGGGTTTGCTGTTCAACCTTTTGCTTGGCATCTTTCTTCTCTCTATTTCTTCTACCCTTTCCCATGGTACTCCACTATCAGGACCTACCCAAGCCGGTTAGACTTCTATAGGGAACTTGGCTTTGATACCACTTGTTGGAGTACAAACAACACTGACGGGGGGGGGGGGGGGGGCAGTGAATCAGTGTTGTAGATAAAAACAATTCAATTTGCTTCTTATTAAAACTTGATGCAAGAAATCAAATACTGTGCAATAAAGGACATGATATTCAAGTATGAAGGATAAATGTAACATACATTATATGAAACCATAACACAAAGATTTTAGGACTGGAAAACCCTCATGGGGCAGAAAAACCACTTAGAAAATGCCTCACTAGCTTAAACAAAATGTCTCACTGACAAGTACAAATAGGTCTCACTGACCAGTATAAATGCCTCACTGGCTATTTCGATGCCTCACTAGCTATAAGAGATGTCTCACTGACAATATGTGCCTCACTAATTTGAATGCAAAAAGGAAAAATATAGAGGGATGCTTTGTTTCTCTGCAAACCACACTTCTTATCAACTTTTACAATTTGACATCTCCTCAGGTACATATTCAACAACATTTTAATCAAAACATAAAAACTAATACAACACCATTTCAAAAGTCTGCAAACTTTGCACCTATCCTCGAGGGTCTTGTTGTTCTTAATCTGAATCACCAACCATATATATATTTAATGCATGAACATCATAACCATTTTATTACAGGTCTGACTGTCACAAACTTGAATCTCCATCAAGAACCTCTCTTCAAAACTTCCCATGCACAAATAAATATGAATCATGATCAAAGACTACTTCACAAACAATTTGACTAATCAACTTCTTTGAATGTACATTTAGAGCTTTATATCTATCATATGTAGTCTTATTCAAAACACATTAAACAATGAAAAGAACAAGACATTTCATAGTGCAACAACACTAAACCAGACATTCCTCTAACAGCCACCCAACTATATGTCCTTGAATCATTAAAGCTTCTCAGAGAATGAACAAATTGAAAACAAAGTAAATGCCAAGATAATTATAACAAGCTATTAGCATCAATCAAAACAAAAACCTCCATGCATGAAATCTTCATGAAGAAAGAGTTGTGATTGTTTACCAATATTTTTCCATTCATCATGTCTGCACACTTTGTTTTTATCTCCAATGCTCACAATTTGTTTATTGAGATCATATTTTCAAGGGACTCACATTCTTCTGCAACCTACCCTGCATCTTCATTCCCTTACTCTTGCAATGCATTAGTAAAATTCATTTTCCATCTTCCATCATTAGTTTCTGCATATCATCATTATACTCTACACTATAACAATGATTGTCCAATCCTTTTTACTCTTTATCCTTCACATCTCAAGAAAAGAACCACATGATAGCATCCACTACAACATCAGAAATGTACTCAACCCCTTATAAGATCATCGAACACAAGTTAGATTAGGGTTTTGTATTACACAACACCAAAGGCTGAACAGTTAACATAACTATTCATTCTATTTGACATACTAAACTCAAAAAGAACACTATTTTGTGTATCATTGAAGGTTATTTTTCCAAATAAAATCATACCACCTTCTTCATTCTATTCACCACATATATGTTTTTAAGAAGGTTAAAAAAATCATACAGACTCTCACCGAACACATGCACCTATTAGGGTTTTGTTCTTATTAGTTCATCAGATGGAAAAAGCAGTTATGAAATTAATTTGAACTACTCAAACATAGAGGCCGTCAATTTTTATTCCTTACACCGACCGTTGGGTTTTAAACTAGTTTTAAATCACCTCCATCAATTTCTCCTTTCGTGGGCTCAGGGAATTAACCTCTAGCCTTTGATTTAGTTTTGCTGCGCATTCAAAAGAAAGCTACCTACGAGGACCGGTCTCTCTAGGAGAGGGGGCCGGTCATTCCATGTGAGTGACCCCTTCACATGGTAACTTAAGTGAAGCTTGACTTATAATAACCGGTCACCTTCAGTTTATAACAAAAAGTAAATCTTTATAAGATGGTCTACATAAGGTAAAAAAGACTTGCTTAGGGTTCTTAGGGTTTAACATGAAGATCTTCAGGAAATAAATTCATAAGTCATTTTAAACTTTGTAGAGAGTAAACACCATGTAAATTCTCTTAGATCTCTGCATACTACTCGAACTGTTTCAATGGTATTTAACATGAGATAACTGAACAAACAAGCAATGAACCTAGAATCAAATACAATCCACCTTGGAGATCATGTGGAAAACTATGCTTTTGCATCCAACTGAACCATAACAACTCTTGAACCAACATCAACATGAATATCATTGATGATGATCAAAACAACACAACACTGATTACCTCAGATGAAGTATATGTGAACTCCTGAACCATGCAATACAATGTATGAAGATCACATGAAAACTCAACCTATCACTGCAACCTCCAACTTAGAATGACAACTCAAACCTCCAACTTAGGATGACATCTTGAGATGGAACAACCTGATCTCGTGATCCTGAACATCTGGACATGAACTCACTATCTGACAATCATAGAAAGCATTCAAGAGGCATCCTGAATGAAACCTCATCATGATGAACTGAAACATAAGAGCATTATGAACACATTCACACTTTTCCTTTGACATCAATGACAAACAATGCTTATGCTTCTACAGGTAGCACATTCGGTTGTGGTTCAGCGCCTTCATCAAAAGCAGTAGGGTGCTACCACAATAGTGTGTCCCACTTATAGGACATCTTGATTTTTGTCTGAAATCATTATATTTTTAGAAAAAATAATGATTTAAGCCTTGAGGGGTTCCATGTAAAGGGGCTTAATTAAAGGGGACTATATAAATCCCCCTTAGATTGAATCCCCTTGTAAAGAATCCCTCTAGTCTTAAATCAAACCCTCAATGGAGTCTCCTCCGCACCTATCAAAATGTTGACAAAAACTAATTTTGTTTCACTTTTTAGGGGATCAAATGAAGTCATTCAGACATTATATTTTGTAAATATGTAGCACTTATTATAAGCTTTTGAAAAATTATAATCTTGAATATGTTTCATTTGATTTTATATTTATTTTCTATTTTCTAGTTGTTTAGAGTAAAATTGGATTTGTTTAGTTTAGTGTTTAAATCCTCCTTTCAACCGTTACATTCAAGGACCATCGGATCGAATGGCAGAGAACTATCAGGTCCTTGGTCAATTACGAATGTAAGTAAACTTGGATTAGGGTATTTAATTATCAATTTTCCTTCTCTTATGCTCAATTATCCATCAAACCCCTAGTTATGCAAATACGACAATAAACAAATGAATAACAGGAAATGCCTCTACAGAAATTTGTAAAAATACAAATGACTATGCACTTGTTTTCAGGGTTATGAGGTGGAAAAGTCAAGGACAAAAGAGTGGGCACCCAAGTCAAGTGCCCTGCTTTTTGTCCAGATCCGCGGACAAGATCTGCAACCTGTTTCTGCTACACTAAAGGTTTTTCCGTCACAAAACTTTGAGGACTAATGAGCGGAAGCCCAAGTCTAGGTAGCTATTTCTTTTACTAATCTATAATTCTAACACTCCAACATGCCCTCTTGCAACTTCACTTTGCATCATCAACCTATAACCCGCAATCATGAAACTTTGGGAGGGGGTTGTGGTGTTTAGGAGCTTGCCTCAGTCAAGTGCCAAAAGGACACTTAAGTCTTCCAAACACCTTTGTAAGATATAGAGTCCATGCCTAGGGAGGAAAAGGAAAAAACAAAATGAATAATGATCACAAACACAATAAATGTCACCTTGTAGTGAAAATCTCATGGGAGGAAGATGCTCTTCATTCCATGAGGAAATGGATGCTCAAATCTGCAAACACAAACACATAGACCACACAAATCTGCTCTTGCAAAGCCTTGAATCACCTTGAGAATGCCTAAAGTTCACAATGATCATCTAGTTGAAATCTAGTTTACAAATCAATGCCTAAACATTCTTTTATATGCAACTACAACACTCCTGCCAAGAATTTTGTAATTCAAACTTACTGTGTTGGCATAGGATCCAAATAACGGTCACAAGATGACACCCAAAAATTAGGATTGCCCCAAAATAGGGTAGGACTAGGGCGCAAGCGCCCAAGCCCTCCGCCCTATTTTGGGCAAGGGTAATCTCAAGTAGTCCCCCTAGGTCCCATTTGTCAAGATACTTAGGAGTTTTCTCATCGGGATGTTGAAATATGATGTAAAATGTCCTAAATGCACACAAAATACCTGGGAGCTAAAACTAAAGAGGGAGAAGCCCCCAAGGGGACATTTTCCAACATTACATTTAGCCCCCACTTTAATGTATGTATAAACGTGAGGCTAATACATGCATTAAAGTACGGTCGCAAACACAGCAAACACACCAAGCACGGAGAAGACACGCCAATCACATAGAAAATAGTAATAGGCATGCAAAACATGGAGAAGACAACAAATGCATAGAAGACACATTAATGCATAGAAGATAGACATGATTCTTTTCTTTTCTTTTTCTTATATATATGAAATGTAGATACAAGTACTGGAAAGTAAACAAACCTCCCATAATGTAGGAAGCACTCCTCCTGGTCTTTAAACTACATATATGGGGCAACACACATGAAAGACACACAAAACCTCCCAAAATGTAGGAAGCACTCATTGTACTAGTCTTTAGACTGCATATGGGGCAACAGACATGCCAATCAAAGAAAGCACGCCAAACACACACACTTGAAGACATAGAGAAAACATGATAGAAAAGCAATGGAGTGTTCCTATTTCTAGGTTCAACACCATCTCAAACACATTATAGGCACACACTGATGATTGGGCTTCAGCACAACAATGACTAAAGACACGCTTAGGGGTTGAGTTAGTCACAGAACCGCTCCCCGCCTCCACAGAAGACTTTTGAAAATGATAGGATGATGCAATCTGCTCCAAGAAATACACCATCCCCGCCTCTGCAGATGGCTTAAGATAAAAAGTATATACGTGATATCCCACCTCCACAGAGGGCTTATATGATTGATTGATTGATTGCAAACAAACTCAGGATGCAAGAAGAACTCATCGAGCTAATCTTTAAACTACATCTAAGGACAAGAACATAGCTAACATCTATAACAGACAGCTTACCTTATATATGCCCCCACCTTAAGGTGGTTGATATCATGCATCGATATCAAGAACATTAAGGTAGGAAGAAAACACATAAGGGAATGCAAGCTCTCTCAAAGCCCATGCCCCCCAGAGGTGACATCTATTTTATGATCGCCAAATATTCCCACAAACACATTCCTGCAAGAAACATGTTAGTGTCTACAACATCATGATAAACAACAACAATGCATATGATTAACCACACAAAAAACCAAGGTTATACAATGAATTTGGAGTTTGAGGATAACCGTAGGGCTATATCACTAAGGCTAGATTCAAAGACAAACAAAGGTGCATAGAGCAACAATATTGTTAAGGTTTGTAAATGAGATAGCATACCATCAAAATCAGTACATAGAAAGTACGGAGTGCTTCTACTAGCCAAGCATTGGATAAAATACAACCCCATTATCATATTAGGAACTAAGTCCATTTTTTGATTTCTCTCGAAAGGGACACTAGGTTTGCATCAGTATAAATGTTTTTCGTCATCCACTCACTAGATAGAATCACTAGAGGAAGGGAAATAATAAATAAGAGATGAGAAACAATTGTCTTAGGGAAAGTCATGTAGGAGGGTTCCCCCAAGTCACCAACTGCAATTCTATGTCCACAAGACACAACACACAATGATGAAATCAGAGAGAGAGGCAATATAGAAGAATGATGATACAAATAGAAGAAGGTCACAACAGAGGCGATCTCCTAGTATCCCGAACCTTATGGGATAATCTGAGGTCATCCCAGGAGGCCTAAACAACACATAACACATCATGGGGGAAGTACATCATGAGAGAAAGAAAGGGGTAGAGATACTTACATGTAGGGTCTTCATGCTAAGTCTCATCATCAAGTAAATCATCGTAGGATATTCACTCATGAGGGTTAAAAATTGGTCAAAATCAAGATCTTTGATAAATGCATGCAAAGATACCATTGAAAAATGACATGAAGGTGCCATTTCAATGTAAGATCAGATTTTGAGAAGTTTTTTTGAAAGTATGCAAAAGACAAGCTCAAGGCTATATGCAAAAAGTGACCTAAATGCTTGATTTTAGTACTTTTTTCAATGCAAATGAATGAAATCAAAGGTGTTGTAAGGATTTTGATCAGGGATAGAAAATTATATGTATGATATAATTCCAAAACAGCAATAAGATCCTTCACAACACATTCTTGATGCAAATCTAAGATGACGATAAATCAAAATACAGTAAAAATATGTCAAAATATGCAATTTTTTCACCAAATCTTGATGCAAAAGACCATGACAAAGGGTGTTGTGAGGAAAATTATTATGGAAAACAAATTATATTAGTAATAACAGCCACATAATGTAAAAATATCTATCACAGCATGCTTTTAGTGCATCTTAAGGTCAAACCCTAGTGAAAATATAGCAAAATTAGGCAAATTTTTCACGGTTTTTCACTTCCAAGACCTAGAAAAAGGGGTGTTGTAATGAATCTTAGGAGGTGAAAAAAATAATAGAAATGGTATTAGTCACCTCAATCCATGAAATTTGTTACAACACACTTGGAGTGCAAACTATGCCAAATCCTAGGGCAAAAATAGCAAAAATGTGTAGTTTTTCACCAAAATTTCAATACAAGAGCCTAACAAAAGGGTGTTGTGAAGATTTTTAGTAGGGAAAGAAAATAATTACCCTGATAACAACCAATTAGTGCAAAAATATCCATCACAACATGCCTATGGTGCAAATTTAGAGAGTCGATAAGGGCAAATCTAGTGAAAATCAATGTTTTTGAAACCCTAGGTTTGAGATCTTGACACAAAATGCTATAAGAATGTTTTGAAATATGATTTATGATCAAAAAAAAAAATACTCATACTTGAAAATAATTTCCAAGATCTAAGATGCAAAATACAAGTGTAAATCTAATGAAAACGCATTAAAATTGCTAGTTTTTTGTTAAAATTTTCTATGCAAAAATACAAATATTTGAAATCTAAATGCAAATTTACACTAAAATGCAAGACTAAAGCCAAATGAAAGTTTTAATGAGTCTTTAAAATCAGTAGAAAAATCTGAAAGAAGATTTTGCCTACTAACCCTAGATTTTGGAATTACTAGGTTATATGAAAATTGTCAAAATTTCTACAAAACCCTAGCAATTATATGATGAAAATGCAATTGAATTTTTTATATTTTTATTTAGTTTGTATAATATCTGATGAAAAAATAATGAATTAGGAAAAATTAGAGTGAATTAAGGCAAATTAGTAACCTTAAAATGTAATTTTTTAAAAAAATTTCAAATTTTTCTCAATGCAATAAGATGAATAACTATATGAATAAATGAAATCAACCCAAATCTAAAGACAAACACTTAGAAAGTTACAATTAAGTCTAAAAACATGGGTTCACCAAAATGTTTAGGGTAAAATTGGATTTGTTTAGTTTAGTGTTTAAATCCTCCTTTCACCCATTACATTCAAGGACCCTTAGATCGAGTGGTAGAGAACTATCAGGTCCTTGGTCACTTACAAATGTAGGGAAACTTGGATTAGGGTTTTAATTATCAAATTTCCTTCTTTTATTCTCAATTATCCATCAAAACCCTAGTTATGCAAATACAGCAGTAAATAGATGAATAACAGGGAATGCCTCTACAAAAAGCTATAAAATTACAAATGACTATGCACCTATTTTCAGGGTTCCAAGGTAGAAAAGTTGGGGACAAAAGAGCGGGTGTCCAAGTCTAGTGCCCTGATTTTGGTTGGGATTTGCGGACAAGATCTGCAACATGTTTCTGTTGCACTGAAGGTTTTTCTGTCATGAAACTTCAAGGACTAATGAGTAGGTGCTCAAGTCTAGGTAGCTGTTTCTTTTACTAATCTACAATTCTGACAGTCCAACATGCCCTCCTGCAACTCCACTTTGTTTGCATCATCAACCTGTAACCTTCAATCATTAAACTTTGGGAGGGGGTTGTGTTTAGGAGCTTGCCTCAGTCAAGCACTGGAAGGACACTTAAGTCTTCCAAACATCTTTGTCAGATAGAGAGTGCATGCCTAAGGAGGCAGAGGCAAAAACCAAATGAATAATGATCACAAACATAATAAATGTCACCTTGTAGTGAAGATCTAATGGGAGGAAGATGCTCTTCATTCCATGAGGAAATGGATGCTCAAATCTGCAAACACAAACACATAGACCACACAAATTTACTTTTGCAACACAATGAAAGCCTTGAATCACCTTGAGAATGCCTAAAGTTCACAATGATCATCTAGTTGAAATCTAGTTTACAAATGAATGCCTAAACATGCTTTTATATGCAACAACAACACTCCCACCAAAAATTTCGTAATTCAAACTTACCTTGTCAGCATAGGACCCAAATAACGGTCACAAGCTGACACCCAAAAATTAGGACTGTCCCAAAATAGGGCAAGACTAGGGCGCGAGTGCCCAAGTCCTCCCCCCTATTTTGGGTAGGGGTAATCTCAAGTAGTTCCCCTAGGTCCCATTTATGAAGACACTTAGGGGTTTTCTCATTGGGATGTTGAAATATGATGTAAAATGTCCTAAATGCACACAAAAGACTTGGGAGCTAAACCTAAAGAGGGAAAAGAAGCCCCCAAGGGGACATTTTCTGATGTTATAGTAGTGAGCATAGGTTTTTCACTGAACATCAAGGTCTCTATTCCACACATGTGGAAAAATAAAAAATAGAGAAAAAAGTTCAAAAAAATATCTATGCACTAGGTGTTGATATCCTTGTTTCAACAAAAAAAGAAGTTAAATTAGATACATACAGAAAAAATTATGTTGTATGGTACAACCCTATGTTTGAATTATAATTAATCTACTTCAAAAATTAATTTAAAAAAAATATGCAACAAAAATTATGAGAAAATATATGTGCACTAGATATTGGTGTTCAAAATCTATGTTTAAAAATTTATAATTTTATCATTTCTATAAAAAAAGTTATGTTGTATAGTATGAACATCATTGTCTAAAAATGTTGTTAATTATAAAAAAATAACTTATTAAAAGTTACGTTAAAATATCAAAAATTATTTCTTAAATTTAAAAAAAAAATACATTTTAAAAGTCACTAATTCACATCATCTTCAAATTATTAATGGTTTAGTTGTTATAGGTGTTAGAAAGTGGAAATTTGGTTTAAAATGTTGATTTTAATGTCCTACTTTGGCCAAAAAGTGGGACATAGTATTGTGGTATCACCCTGTAGCACCTTTGTCATCTCTGTTAGTGCCTATGACTATCTATTAACCTTTTGTTTTTAGGGCATGTCAGCGCTTCTGTTTCTTCTATTAGTGTCTAGGACTAGTAGTTTAGCGCCTAGGCGTAGCATAATAACGCCTTAGTAGTTTTTTTAGCCTTTGCACTCCGCAAAGTGCGTCCAATGACTATTCTAGTGCCTACAGTCATTTTATTTGTAGACTAACATTTCATATCATTGACCTCTGGTAGTGTGTTTTGATAGCATATTTGACATCTCTGGTAGGTCTAACACTTTGTTTTACAAGAAAATTAGGAAGTTTACATAAGCTTTTTATCAAATTGGTGAATGTTATTTGTCTAAGCTTATGTTCACACTCTAATAGTGTATTTTGGGGACTAATATATAGAGATGGGTTGCTTTATTGACTAACTTTGGTTGGAGGGACTAATACGTTGTCCCAATTTTGTCATCAACCTAACATCTTTTGTAGGTTTCTATCTCCTATGTGAGATCAGTGTTTGTGGTCTTTATTTCAGCACATCCAATCTTTGTTTTAGCTCCTCTATCTTCAAGTATAGTGCCTTCATCGATAGGTAAAGATAGGTATACACAGTTTGTTTAGTGTTTCTACACTTTGTTTCAACTCTTTTGCTTAATATCTTAGCACTTTAGTTTAATAGTTCAATACCTCTAAGTTGTCTGAAAGCACCTTTACATTGTCTTCTAGCACCTTTATGCCGATTGTCAATGCCTTTGAGCCTCTTGTCACTACCTAGGTTTTTGTTTTAAGCACCTTTACTTCTATTATTAGCACATCTGATTTGTGTATTAGCGCTTGTACCTGAACCTAAGTCATTTCATCTTTTGGGATACTAAATTGACTTTATTCTAGCTTGAACATTTGATCAAGGCCTTTACTACAAATTACTCACATTTTCTTATAGCTTTGTGGTCAAAGAACATTTATTTTTCACTAGTTTAGCTGCATTAAAGTAAAGTACTGGGAATTTGCTTATTTTCTTTGTTTTGATTTGCACTAGGATGTATGCTCTCCCTTCGCACCTTTGGGTGATCTTGGGGATCAAAAATCCTTTTTCAAATCCTTTGTTGTGTATACCTTAAAGGAGTACTACTTTAACATATGCTCTCCGCTCATGCTTCATGTTATCTTGGGGATCAAAAGTGAGTACTATCTTCTTCCCTAGGAGGCTTGCTTGGAGATACACCCACTCTAAGGGACAACCTCAACCTCATGTTCTAGCGGGGTATATAAATGTTGTGAGAATCAAAAGACTCAGTTTAATAGGGACCACATCTGGTCTAAACAAAACCATCAAGACACTTGTTCTGGCGATACTAGAGCAGTGTCATTCTTGGTTGGATTCTTCGTAATCCCTTATTCACAGATTCATCCCCCGTGCCTAGTGTATATTGGGACATCCCCTAGACACTTGTGAAGCCTAGTTAAGACCTTTAGCCATTTTCTAGTGTGGTTCAAGGGACGTGGACTACCCCCTAAAGTTACTCACCATCATACCTCCTTGAATCTAAGATAGAAGTTTTCTTTGGGAAGGGCTTGAAAGCCTCCAAGGAAAGGGTTATTGGGTGCAACACCCTTATTCCTAGCTATCCACTCAAGGTGAAGTGTTTGTAGTTAAGTAAGAACATGGATAGGTATTCTATTGTGAGGGCCCACATTACGAAATCACTCCTACTTGAATAATTTTAGGGAATGTTTATGTTATTCATTATGAAGACCGATAAAATCCATTTAGCCTTTATTCCCTAAAAAATTAAGTAAACATTATGTCTTATTGTTTTTAAATCTTTTTCCAAGAGAATATTTGACCAAAAGCATAAAATAATTTAAAAATCAGTCTTTTAGTACCTAAGCCATCCCTGTCAGCGTATTTTCTACCTCTGTTAGTGCATTTGTTGTCTCTATCAACACATTCTCTATATATTTCAACACCTCTACAAAACAAAGATGACTAGATAGTCAACCTAGTCAACACATTTACAATCAATTGAGTGTCAGTGCTCTGTCTATTAGTGCCTTTGCCCAGATTGTTAGCACCTTCGATTTGACTGTCAGCACTTTTGTTTGATCTGTCGATGTTTCTATTCCATATATCAATAGATCCACCATCGCTATCAGCATCTACACTCTCTCTGTTAGCACCTCTGTCTATGACTCTAGACAACCAAACATAATATATTTCCCCATAAAAATTTGATTGTCCTTGACAATTTAGAAAATAATGAAAGTGATCCAAAATCATCTTCTTTGCACTTTTCATCAAACCATTTTTCTTTAAAGTCATTCATTTTATTCAAATTTTCACCTCCTTCCCCCTAATAAACCCATTTTCCCATTTGAAACCTTAGAAAACTTTGACCATTTATTGACCTAATTTGGACCAACACCTTCATACCGTCAAATTCCAAAACGATATCAAATCTTCACCCATCCAAACATAACCTCCATATCACCAAATCAAATCATCCTTAAAAAAAATGGCTATAGTAAATCTAGATCTTATCTTTATCCTCTAATTCACATTAAACTTAAGAACTTGTCTATCTTAAGTTTTGTGTAAATTATCCCTTATCAACCTTGGATAAATTAGCTTAGGAGCTTAGACTACTCCTATGTTAGTGCATTCCAAGAATCCCATTTTTACTTGGTGTCTCTTGTCTATCCCAAGTAAAATATCCTTCTATCTTTCTTTCTCTTGGTGTTTCTTGTCTACCCCATGTAGAAGAGGATAAAATCCTTTTACATCCACAAAGATCTGTATTTTCCCTAAGCGTCTTTCAGTTTGAAATCAAAAAATCATCCTTTGATCAAACCTTATCTAAAGTATCATCAAAATCATTATCATTATCCTTTGATCATTCAAAACCATCCTTTAAACCTTATCAAATCACATTTCATCACCCAAGCACACCAAATCATCATCCATAACCCAAACCAAACTTCATTCATCTATCAATTACATTTGGTCCAAACTTTTTGAAAATCCATAAAGTTCTAAGATTCAACATCCTCCATTTAACATATCCATTCCAACATCAATTTTGGATCATTTCTTTGCATGCCAACAACCACAAGGTCGCAAGCTAATAAAAACAAAGACATGGAACCCAATAGAGTGATTGGGATGCCTAGTGACTTCAGGATGAGGGATATGTATGTTCAAACCATGATTAATCATCCTCAACCTTTTCCTCCCCCAAGACAAGAAAATCAAAATCCTAATCAAGAAGTGATGGACTCTACACAAGACCCTACAGCCATGGATATATTAGAACGAGTCTTAAAATCCAATCCCTATAGATATTTAGAATTCTTGCTTCAAAATGGCATCATAGTATCAACCAATCCCCCCACTAATCCATCACAAACCACCCTCATCCAACAATGCACCCAACACCTCTACATCAACATCAACATCAATTGCCACATCAACACCTACATCAACATCTACCATAGCCATGTCAATCCCACAAATCACCTTCAACATCCCAAATAATCCCACTTACACTAGTACTTCCACTAGTGTGCCCCAACTTGACCAAAACACCATAGCATTCATATCCCAATACTTTTCTAACCCCAACAACAATCTACAAACATCCATGTGCACCTCCCAAATCAATTCCACATACACACAACCTCCCATCTCACAACCACAAACATCCTCTTCCACTCAAAACTTCAACCACACATTCCTCCAACAACTTCAATAACTTCAACTCCAACAACAACAATAACAAATACCACCCAACTTTCTTCAACAACTCATCACCCACCGACAATAGCTTCAACAAAAAGAACAACAACCACCCAATTTCTTCCAAGACCTCATCAAACAACAACAAAACAACATGCCCCAACCACTTGCAATAGACCTATCACAAGTCATCCAACACTTGATGCAAAGAGTGGACAATATACAACAATGGCACAAAAGGAAACAATATGCCTTTGTGGATATTAAAATAGGGAAAAATTGGTGGGATCTACAAGGAAATTGGAAAGGAAAAGGAAAACTAGTAAAGCTAGGGTTAGGAGGTGAAAAAGAGAGGGGAGGAAGTGGAAAAAGAAGTCAAATAGACACAAACAGATGAAGATGAATGATAGGGGAGGGAGAAAATTAAAAATTAGGGGAAATTTGGCTAAATATTAATGAGATTTTAAAGAAGGAAAGGACAACATAGTGGAAGAACTATAGAAAATATCTACCTGGTGAAAAAGAATTACCCATCCATGAACTTCAAGAAAACTATTGTAGAGATTTAAAGGGATGAAACAATAATGATTTGCTATAGTATGGACTTATAAATACTCACTCCTTTAGATAAAATAGATACAACATAGTGATCAAGTGAGAAATTTGCAATTCATGTGTTCAAAATGAGGGAAGATGAATCTTATTTATGGATTTTGAAGGGAAGTCAATTCCTTCTACTATATTTGGGCTATTTTTGAAAAGAATCCTCTTGTAGGAAAACTATCCCTTCAAACAAGGTTCTAACACACATAAATAGCACAAGGAGAAGATTCTAGAGGTATGGGGGAGAGAGAGACATCTATAGACATAAGGAGAGAGATTAAGAGAGGTCAAGAGAGAGAGAGAGCCTATGTCTAGTATTTTTGGTGTCATTTTTACACATTTATTAAAATTTGAAACAAATTATATTTTTTGATTCTAGACTCAATTCTATACACATTGAAAAAAAAAAGATTTTTGATTAGGTTTAAAAAAAATTGGGGGGGGGGGGGCACACTCAAATTTTCATTTTTCAGGATGTGTCCCCTTTGAAAATTCATAAAAATTCATATATTCATAAAAAAACTTAACAGAAAAAACATGCATAAACTACACCAATGTTAGCTAATTTTCCACCAAAGTGATTTGTCTAATACTTAAAAGAAGTCAACATTTTTAGAGGGAGAACACCAAACACCATGTTATATTTTTCTGACAAAAATAGGAGCACTTTGTGTGCTCCCCCTAATTGAACCTCTTAATCTCCACCATTTTTAGAAAAAAATAGTAGTTTTGAAACTAGACTCGGATCTCTACAACACTTGTTCTTATCACATCTTCTAATTTTGAGCATGGTTATCTTCAATTTCTCATGCAAGATCAGTTTTTTTAGATTTTAGAAAAAAGTGGCCACTTATGACCCCCTTTTGGTCCCCCATTTCCATGTGCAAATACCCCTTGTGTAGGTTGAACAACATAGTTTGTAGTTCAACCTGCAAGTTCATATATACAACGAAATCCTATCAACACCCTACAACAACATAAAATTAGAAATACACTTTTTTGGGGTGAACATACCTTTGTTGCATGAAAATAAAGGTTATGAAATCTAGCCATTCATTTGAGATAACCTCAAATGAGAAAAAAAATGCATCTTACGAACCATGAACTAAACTTGTATAGTTTGAACAACACAATGTGTAGTTCAACCAAAAAGTTTATTTATATAGTGAAATCCTAATGTTTAAAATGAAATACAATTATTTGCACAGAAGCATGAAACATGTTCACAGAATTGGGAAGACACATTGGTTGGGCTGCATATATATCTGTCACGTGAAGAGAAGGTTGTGAAATCCAACGATACCTTTGGGATAACCTTGAACGACCAATTATGTCCTTCCATTGCTGCCACAAACCTCAAATCAATAACACATTGTTTAAATATGTTGAAAATGTTGTGAATTAGTATTTGAGTCAACTAAGAGAGGCACAAATTTGAAACACATCCTACAGACCATGAACTAAACTTTTGTAGGTTGAACAACATAGTGTGTAGTTCAACCTACAACTTCATATATACAATGAAATCATATCAACACCCTACAATAACATAAAATTAAAAATACACTTTTATTGGGGTGCACATGCCTCTGTTGCGTGAAGAGAAAGGTTGTGAAATACAATCATTCATTTGAAATAACCTCAAATGAGCAGAAAAGTACATCTTATGAACCATGAACTAAACTTGTGCATGTTGAACAACATAATGTGTAGTTCAACCATGAAGTTTATTTATAAATTGAAATCCTAATGTGCAAAATGAAATATAATTATTTGCATAGAAGCATGAAAGAAAACATAAATGGGAAGATACATTGGTTAGGGTGCATATATATCAGTTACATGAAGAGAAACGTTATGAAATCCACTGATACCTTTGGGATAACCTCGAATGACCAATTATATCCTTCCATTGTTTCCACAAAGCTCAAATCAATAACACACTGTTTAAATCTATTAAAAACATTTTGAATCAGTATTTGAGTCAACTAGGAGAGGCACAAATTTGAAACACATCTTACGAACCATGAACTAAACTTGTGTAGGTTGAACCACACAATGTGTAGTTCAACTTGCAACTTCTTATATACAAGAAAATCCTATCACAACCTTACAACAACATAAAATGAGGAAGCACTTTTGTTGGGGTGTACATACCTCTGTTACCTCAAGAGAAAGGTTGTAAAATCCAACCATTCCTTTGAGATAGCCTCAAATGAAAATAAAAACATATCTTAGGGTCTATGCACAAAGATGGGGGACCAAAAAGTCACCACCATGGGACTTTTTGGTCCAAAACAAGAAAAAATGTGAGCGCGTTATAACGTGCTCGCATTTTGCTTTGACATAAAAGTGCAAAATAACCTCATTTCTGCCATTTCACCATGACCAAAGGAGTGTGTGTGCCAAAAAACTAAGAAGAAACTGTGAATGCATTCAAGGAAAGTCTCTCCAAGCACATGCAAGAGAGAAAACATCATTTTCATGATGCCACCTCATCGGCAAAGACATTGTGCAACAAATTTGGAGGGTCTAGCAACTGAAGAAGGTATGGTTTGATCAATTTTTGTTAGTTTGAGAAGAATTTTTGAATTTTGCAATGTTTGATTAGTTTTTATATTGCATTTATAGTTATTTTGGCAAGAGAAAACCCAAATCCAGCTGATGAGGGTGAAAACAATCCCCAAAACCCTCCAAACCCTCAAAACCCACCTTCACATCCTCACAATGTAAGGGATACTCAAGAAAACTACCTAGAGATAATAGAAGAAAAAAAGAAACATCTTGAAACTCTTATTCAAATGCTAAACAATCTAAGTGCAAGCACTGATTGTAGGAGGGTGCTTGCAAAGTCACTACAGGAGATTGTTTCCCACACCGATTCGATGACAAAACAAATCACCAAATTCCAAGACTATAGGAAGAGGTGTCGACAATACTATGCTGACAAGTTGTCATATGAACAAGTGAAGAATGAAAAAATTACAAAATCTCAATTATGTGCACACATTATTAATCCCAAAACTGGCCAAAGGTTCAAAGAAACTTGCAAACGGTTTCCTATTCATTGGTGTAGGAATGAAGAAATATCCCAATTTTTTTTGGATAGATGCTACATGGTCTTCGATGAATGCCCATGCAACAATGATGAGGTACCATAATATTTCTTGAGGAAACTCCATTGCAAGTTCATCCTCAAGAAGATTCCTAATTACTTTGACATTCGTAAGTTCCAGGGTAGAGGTGGTGGCTCTGCCCAAGATAGATTCAGGGCTCAATGAGATGAAAACCATGTGCTTGTACCCTTGTTGAGGCCAGAACATAGGTCACTCCCTTCAACTTTGAAGGAGAGTGTTGAGGTGGAGACATTACATTCAATTACAAATCTCACCCAAACTCTACCACAACATACCGATGATCTTGCCCAAGCTGATGAGGGTGAGAGAAGTAGGCATCATGTGTCCCCACATTTGTACAGTTCATGTGGGAACCTGTGTGATTATAGGACGCAGGACACATGATAGGACTATCGGTAGGATGCTGCGATGCAGGGGAAACATCCATTGATGGAGGCATCCATATTGGATGATCTTGTTCTTAGTGATGATCTCTTACAACATACATTTGGTATTGACTCTGAGGTAATTTGTTACAAGTTTCATCTTGATTTTATATATTGTTATTTGAAATTTGTAATTAATTTTATATGATTATCTATATTATAAGTCAAATGTATGTAATTATCTGTGCAATGAAATTCCATGGTCAGTGTCTTCATCCTACCTCTATTATCCGTCCACTGGTGGATTATGAGAGGAGGTCAAGTCAGCAGGTATGTAATTTATAACATGATTGTAATTATTGTAGATATGTCAATGGTAATATTATTTTGTGACAATTTGATGATTTCAATAGTCACTGGTACCTGCATAGTTTCCTTGGTCCCTTGGACACCAATCCACTACTTACACAGAGGTAAATTTAACCATTTCTAATCATTATGCATTTTTAAAATAATGTTATGTATTTATTTTGGTCAAATAATCTTGAACTTGATTTTTAGATGCTGAATATGGAGACTCCTCCTCATCTTCGTGAGTCAGCGTAGGTAAGCATTGATACAACCATAATGTCTTCAAATCCTTTGACTGAGGAATGAGCCAATAACATGAAAATGTCATAATTTTGTATTTCTTGTTTTATCTTATGTCATTTGATGTACATAAATGATATTTATATTTAGTCAATTTTACTTCTTGATGCTTCTCATAGGAGGTCACAACTCCCACTACAAACGAAGAGAGAGACAAGATGATGGAGAGTGATCATCGGGTGATGGTAAGTGATCGATTACATATGTGATGTTATATATTTCATACATTTTCTATATTAATGTGCATATTGTTTGATTGTATTAATAGGTGGAGCTAGATGAACTTCTATCGAAGAGGTCTACTCGACGACAGAGAGAGGACGAGTCATTGACTAGCTCTCCATCTTTAGGATCAAGGAAGGGCTGCCAATTATTTCATAAAATTCCATAGGAAACTAGTTTTTGGGATACTTTTTGTATGCCTAGATGGCTTTGTATACATACTTTTGTATGTTACTGATGTATTTTTTTGCATATATGCCTGTATGGCCTTGTTTGGACATGCCTATATGGCTTTGTATATAAACTAGATGTTATGTTCATGACATTATGTATATGACAATTTATATTAAATATTTAATATGATAATCAATTATTGTTACTAGAATTTGGTTTTACACGTGCCAATTGCATTTGCTTAAAAGTTTATAAATCCTTTTCAAAAATCCATTTTGTGCATATCTTGCAATCATTGCATTCTATGGGATTGTGTATTTCTTTGAGGCATCATTTCAAATAGTTCACGTGCCTTGTCTATGCTTCCATACTTTCCTTACATGTCTACAAGGGCAGCTACAAATACAATACATGTGACAAAATTCCTATATCATTTATGCTTTGATGGTTGTCCACACCATGTTCCCTAGATCCCATTCTAGCATAGGCAAGGAGGAAGTTGGATAAGGTTGTGCAATTTGGTTTTAGATGTGCCAAAATTTATATAAATGGTTGAAATTTACTTTTGTGAATTTTCTTGAGAGTTTTTAAAGCCTTATGAAAAATCCATTTCATGCATATCTTGCAATCATTACATTCCATGAGACAACATTTCTTTGAGGCATCATGTTAAACAGTTCATGTTCATTGTATATGCTTCCACACTTTGCATACATGTCTTGTAGGGTACTTACAACTACAACATTGGACAAAATTCCTATATCCATGCTTTGATGGATGTCTATACCATGCACCAAACATACCATTTCTATGGTTTTGGAATTTGTCTTTACACTCGCCAATTGCATTTTCTTGAAACTTTCTAAAGGCTTATCAGAAAATTCATTTTGTTCATATCTTGCAATCATTGCATTCCATGAGGTGAAATTTCTTTGAGGCATCATGTCAAATAATTAACATGCCTTGTCCATTCTTCCACACTTTGCATACATGTCTCTGAGGGCAATTGCAACTACAACATATAAAAAAATTCCCATATGTTTCATCCTTTGATGGATATCCATTTTGGCATAGGCAAGGAGGATACTGGCTAAGGTTGTGGAATATTGCTTTATACCCGCCAATCACATTTTCTTGAAATTTTCTAATGCCTTGTCAAAAAATCCATTTTGTTCATATCTTGTAATCATTGCATTCAATGAGGTGACATTTCTTTGGGGCATCATGCCAAATAGTTCACGTTCCTTGTCTATGCTTCCACACTTTGCATACATCTCTACAATGGTAGTTGCAATTACAACATGTGACAAATTTCCTATATCCTTTATTCTTTGATGGTTGTCCATACATTATTCCAAACATTCTATTTTGGTGGATGTCCATACCCTATTCCAAAGATCCCATTTTGGCAGTTACACCTGTCAATTGCTTTTTCTTTTATGTTTCTAAAGCCTTTTCAAAAATCCATTTTATGCATATCTTGCAATCATGGCATTCCATGAGACCACATTTATTTGAGGCATCATGTCAAACAATTCGCTTGTCTTATCTATGCTTTGACATTTTACATATATGTCTTCTAGGGAAGTTGCAACTACAACATCTATCGAAATTCCCATATCCTTTATGCTTTGATGGATGTCCATGTACCATGTTCCAAAGATATCAATTTGGCATAGGCAAAGAGGATGCAGTCAAAGGTTGTGGAATTTGGATTTACACCCACCTATTGCTTTTCCTTGAAAGTTTCTAAAGCCACATCAACAAATCCATTTTGTGCATATCCTACAATAATGGAATGTTCCATGAGACCACATTTCATTGAGTCATCATTCCATGCAAGTACAATATTTGATAAAATTCCTATATTCTTCCACATTTTGCATACATAGTTGTTGTACTAGACTCTTTTTGTATCATGTCAAATAGTTCACTTGCCTTGTCTATGCTTCCACATTTTGCATACATGTCTTCTAGGGAAGTTGTAACTATAACAACTATAGAAATTCCCATATCCTTTATACTTTGATGGATGTCCATGTTCCATGTTCCAAAGATCCCACTTTAGTACATGTAGAGAGGATGCAGTGTGGAATTCGGTTTTACACCCACTAATTTCTTTTTCTTGAAAGTTTCTAAAGCTTTATCAACAAAACCATTTTGTGCATATCCTACAATCATGGCATTCCATGAGATTCCATTTCTTTAAGGCATCATGTTAAACAATCCACTTTCCTTCTCTATGCTTCCACATTTTGCGTACATGTCTCCTACGATAGTTGCAACTACAACATCTTACAAAATTACCATATCATTTATCATTTGATGGATGTCCATGTATTGCGTTTCAAAGATCTTATTTTGGTTCTAGCAGAGATGTAGTCAAAGGTTGTGGATTTTAGCTTTACACCCACCAATTGGTTTTGC
This sequence comes from Cunninghamia lanceolata, assembly GCA_027924645.1. NCBI lineage: Eukaryota > Viridiplantae > Streptophyta > Pinopsida > Cupressales > Cupressaceae > Cunninghamia > Cunninghamia lanceolata. The sequence goes on from BSBN01000850.1 coordinate 2,197,106, forward strand.
TTGAAAGTTTCTAAAGACTTGTCAACAAATCCATTATTTTCATATCCCGCAACCATACCATTCCATGAGACCATATTTCTTTGAGGCATCATGTCAAACAGTTCACTCACCTACTCTATGCTTCCACATTTTGCATACATGTCTTCTAGGACAGTTGTAACTACAACATTCTTCAAAATTCCAATAGACCACATTTTTTTGAGGCATCATTCAATTTAACTACAACATTTGATAAAATTCCCATATGCATTTTGTAAGAATACATGAGATACTATATATTTCTATATGATTACCCTAATTAGTAAGAATTAATAAGAAAGAAACATGATGGCAATAATTAGCATTCAAGGATTTCTAATGAAGACCTAGGGTTTGGGTGCCAATGGCAACTCACCAACCCTCGGATCAATCTTTATAAATGAAGACATTTTATGATTTAGACTAATATAAATGCTTGGGTATCTCATGATCATATTGAGATCTAATCATTGATTTGTTTCTTGTAGGTTTTGTTTCCATGCTTCTAATCATAATAATCAAGGTTATGAGACAACAAGGTTATGGAATAGCTCTTCTCATGTCATATGAGGAGATCATGGTCACAATACCATCAAGATGTTGTGAATTTCAACAACAAATTTCCATCTTTCTAAACCCTATCATCATACATAGTCAATAAGGCACAAAACAATCAAAAGCATGGATGGTCAAGGGACTATCATGAAATCATAAGGTTGTTATCCATATGGGGATTGCCTTGAAAGATGTATGACCATGCTAAATTGCTCCTTATCAAGGCCATTATGTGTCAAAAAGGTGAAGTTACTAGGTGAATGTGAAAAGTTAGTTTCAAAGAAGGTTTCAAAAGAGTATTTGTTGTTGTCACAGTCATGAAAGACTATCATTATGCCATCTTAGAGACCCTATGACTCAAGAAATCACCATGAAAATGAGGTTGAGGAGTTTTATTTGGGTGTGAGGGGTAATTGAAGGGATTTCAAGGAAGATCAAACACTAAAAGAAGGGATTTTTCCATGATATTTTTTTAGGACTGTTACCATCATGAACAACCATCAAGGTCCTAAGAGTATTTACTAATCATCATACCATTATTCACATTTTAGCATTGTCAACACATATTAGGATAGTGTTGTCCTAGCAAAATAGAGAAGGTTGTTTTAAAGATCTTAGAACACTCATTTTATAAATGTACAGTTATATGCAAATGGTAGCATTCATATGTCAAGCTTAGAATGGTCATATCAACCTAAGGACTACTTGATTGAATCCTCAAGGCTAGGAGTGACATTTTGCATTGCATATCTCATGGGGTAGAATGGACTTCACCAATGCATCAGGGTGGGCAAGTAAATAGAAAGGGAGGTCTCATTTTATGTGCCAATCACCCCATTCGTTTGGGGAAGCAGGCTACTGGCAAAGTCCCTTAAGATCCCTCAGACAAAAAACTACCAAACTTTGACAGAGTAGTTCTCAGAATTTGTGGTAGATGGGAATGTTCTATTTGGACCTACAAGTGTACATGGGGTCCATCCACAATAACCTCTCTTGGTTTCGTTCAACTCTAGTCTGTTTGACCGTGTCAGAATCAAACGCATTCTTGCAAAATGCTTCAGTTTCATGCAGTGGAAAGGTGCTAGGAGTGACATTTTGCATTCCATAGCTCATGGGACTGAACCAACTATGCCAACACATCAAGTGGGTGGGTAAATGCTAGGGGAGGTCTTGTTTCATGTGCCAAGTGCCCTAGTCATTCGGGGCATCAGGCAACCAATAAAGTACATTAAGATCCCTAAGTTGAAAAAACTACCAAACTTTGATGGAGCATTTCTTAGAATTTTTAGCAGTTGGAAACATTTAGTTTGGACCTATAGGTGCACATGGAGTCCATCCACAATAACCTCTCTCAGTTTTGGTCAACTCTAGGCTGTTTGACCGTGCTGAAATCAAACACATTCTTGCTAAATGCTTCAGTTTCATGCTGTGGAAAGGTTGCCAGGTGCCATATTTTTTGTTCTCATCATGGGGCCAAACTAACTATGCCAACAAGTCTAGGTGGGTGGTTAAATTCTAGGTGAGCTCTTGTTTTGTGTGCCAAGTTCCCCAGTTGTTTGGGGCAACAAGTTACTGGCAAAGTCCCTAAAGATCCCTAAGATGAAAAAAATGCCAAACTTTGACGGAGTAGTTCTTGGAATTCATGGTAGTTGAGAATGTTCTATTTAGACCTACAGGTGTATGTGGGGTTTGTATAAAATAACCTCTCTCAGTTTCATTCAAATCTAGTCAATTTGACTATGCCAAAATCAAACATATTCTTGCAAAATGCTTCAGTTTCATGTAGTGGAAAGGTTGCCAGGTGCCATATTTTTTGTTCTGCTCATCGTGGGGCCAAACTAACTGTGCCAACATGTCAGGGTGGGTAGGTAAATGCCAAGGGAGGTCTCATTTTGTGTGCCAAGTGCCCCAGTCGTTTGGGGCAACAGGATATCGATAAAGTCCCTTAAGATCCCTAAGACAAAAAACTACCAAAATTTGACAGATCAGTTCTCAGAATTCATGGTAGTTGGGAACATTTTGTTTGGACCTATAGGTGCACGTGGGGTCCATCCATAATAACTTCTCTTGATTTACGTCAAGTCTAGTCTGTTTGACCATGCCAAAATCAAACACATTCTTGCAAAATGCTTCAGTTTCATGCAGTGGAAAGGTGCTAGGAGTGACATTTTGCATTCCATAGGTCATGGGACCAAACGGACTTCACCAATGCATTGGGGTGGGTGGGTAAATGCCAAGGGAGGTCTCATTTCATGTGCTAAGCACCCCAATCATTCGAGGCAATAGGCTACCGACAAAGTCCCTTAAGATCCCTAAGACGCAAAAATTGCCAAACTTTGACAGAACAGTTCTTGGAATTTGTGGCTGCTAGGAATGTTTTGTTTGGACCTACAAGTACATGTGGGGTCTATCCACAAGAAACTCTCTTAGTTTTGGTCAACTCCAGTTCATTTGACTGTGCCAAAATTAAACACATTCTTGCAAAATTCTTTAATTTCATGCAATGGAAAGATGCTAGGAGTGACATTTTGCTTTCCATAGGTCATGAGGCATAACAGACTTCACCAACACGTCAAGGTGGGTAGGTAAATTCCAAGGGAGGTCTCATTTCATGTGCCAAGCGTCCCAGTTGTTCCAAGTTGTAAGTTACCGACAAACTAGAAAGTTGCTAAGACTAAAATTTTACATTCCATAGGTTGTGGGGTCGAACTGACTATGCCAACACATCTGGGTGGGTCGGTAAATGCTAGGGGAGGTGTCATTTTGTGCACCAAGTGTCTCAGTCATTTTAGGCTGCAAGCTACCGACAAACTCAAAAAGTGCTAGGAGTGACATTTTGCATTCCATAGCTTGCAGGGCTGAATGAGCTTCGCCAACACATCAGAGTGGGAAGATAAATGTAAAGGGAGGTCTTGTTTTGTGTTCTAATGGTCCCAATCATTCTGGGATGTAAGCTACTGACGAAGTCACTTTGTCAGTAGCTTGGAAGCTAGAATGACTGGGATGCTTGGCACACAAAATGAGATCTTCCCTAACATTTACCCACCCACCCCAATGCATTGGCACAATTTGTTTGGCCTCATGACAAGCATATAAAAAAATAAGGCACCTGGTAAGGTTGTGCTGCATGAAACTAAAGCATTTTGCAAGAATGCATTTGATTTTGGCATGGTCAAATGGATTGGAGTTGACATAAACTGAGAGAGGTTATTGTGGCCAGACCCCACATGCACCTGTAGGTCCAAATGGAACATTCTCAGCTGCCACAAATTTCAAGAATCGCTCTGTCAAAGTTTGGCAGTTTTTGCATCTTAGGAATCTTAAGGGACTTTGCTAGTAGCCTGCTGCCCTGAATGATTGGGGTGCTTGGCACACAAAACTAGACCTCCCCTAGAATTTATCTACCCACCTTGATGCATTAACAAAGTTTGTTCAGTTCCACAACCTATGGAATGCAAAATGTCACTCCTAGCACCTTTCCACTGCATGAAACTGAAGCATTTTACAAGAATGCATTTAATTTTGGAATGATCAAATGAACTGGAGTTGACTGGAACCAAGAGAGGTTATTGTGGACAGACCTGACGTACACCTATAGGTCCAAACAGAATGCTCCTAGCTACCACAAATTCTGAGAACTGCTTTGTCAAAGTTTGGCAGTTTTTGCGTCTTAGAGATCTTAACAGACTTTGTCAGTAGCCTACTACACCAAACTATTGGGGTGCTTGGCACACAAAATGAGACCTCCCCTAGTATTTACCCACCCACCCTGACATGTTGGTGAAGTTTGTTTAGTCCCACGACCTATGGAATGCAAATGTCACTCCTAGCACCTTTCCACTGCGTGAAACTGAAGCATTTTGCAAGAATGTGTTCATTGCCACCATAGGTAAATGAAATTGATTTAGTAAAAATCAAGGTAGGTGTTTGTAGGTGGACCTGACATCCACCTATACATGCAAAGAATATGTTCCTAGGTGTCACAATTTGATGGAACAGTCGATGCAAAGTTTGTCACATTTTTTTTCTTGGGGCTCTTGAGAGATTGTATGTGTTTGATATAGCTAGGAATGACCATGAGGCTTTGCCACCAAAAAGACATCTCCCTAGCATTTACCCACCCACCTAGATGTGTTGGTGCCATTCGTTTGGCCCCAGGAGATCCCTATCCTAAAAATTCAGTCATAATATCTTTCTGGTAGTTAGAAATTCAATACTGTAAAGGTGTTCTCACTTGATCCAATGTCTTGTAGGGCATCAATTGAGGCTGCCCTTACCATTGCTATCAATTTTTTGTCATTAAAACTCATTAACACTCATTATGAAATAGTAACATCATTAAAATGAATTAGAAATAGAAAGTAAAGGACATATCATCATGAAATAATCATGGAAACCTACCTTACTTTGCTTCCAAAGGCAACTTCATTGGGATTATGTCTACCTCCATCATACTAAAATCCTACATGCAAATGTAATTACACTATTTAGCTAGAACAAGTAGTTAAAATATACAAGGTGAAATCAGGATAGCAAAGAAAAATAACATACCTTTTTGTCATTCTACTAATTCAATCCAATGAACCATCAAGGTATGCTTTACTCTTTATTGTGTCAAGTATTGCCTCGTGATTAGACTCATGAATCTTCCATAAGGTCCTCTTCAATGGTCTACCCCCATATTTGATCAAATGAACATTTGAAGCCACAACAAGGTTAGAATAATGAAGAGTCTTCCTATGTGGCTGAAAGTTCTCGAGCACCTACACATCAGACTTCTTCAGTGGGTACCTTCTAAGCCATGTTCTAGTAATAACCACTAATCATGTAGGGTACTCGATGTTTTCTCAATCTATAATAGGAGAATCTAATTTCTTTTTTTCCCAAACACAATGACACAAATAATAATCCATTCCTTCCTCATTGTCTTCAGCTGTAATAACTGCATAAACATGCCCTATATTGGTACATGCATTCAGTTCAATGAATATAGTCAACAATATAAGAAAAAATACAAAATAAGATGGCATATTCAATTTTATTAAATTAGAAAGCTAATAATACCTTGTTGAACTAGATCTAAAACATGGTCAAAATCAACCGATGATTCAATCTCTGTCATTTGTAGTGTTGTCAGTAGTTAATAATGGTCAATCAGGCATAGGCCTCTTATACACCAATCATCAACCTACTCCTTTGACTCACAATCATACCAAGCTTCATTTGTACATGAAGAACAAAGGCATGTCATATGATGCATATGAATAGTCCATGAACCTGCATTAGAGCTTCTAAAAGAGTGTAGCTTAGTTGATCCTACCAATGTACAACAGTCCTCATATTTTGCAATGTTAGTATAATCAACCAACCAAAAATATCTACAAACTATATACTTACCTTCATTACCTTGACCCATTGTAGTGTTATGCCATTCGACAATAGATCTCAAATCTGTCAACTTTGCATTATCTTTGTACTTCAACTCTTCTTATGCCAATGCTCTTTTGATACATGCTCCTATACCATCATGCTCCCCCTTTCCATACCCAAACTCACAAAAAATCTACATATGTTGAACACCATTCACATTTTTCATCCTACTCAACCAAAGGAACATCTGCGCATTCTTGAATTGTGTACAATTATCTGACCATATGATATGTTGATGAAATGATATGTTCCTGCTAGCCAAATCATGGTAGAACATCTGAAAGCAAGCTTGCACAAACTCCGTAGAATGTGTGCGATCATCACTAATATAAAAATGATATTCCCTCAAGATCTTCTTGTCATCCTCTATACTATCTTCTACATGAATGAATGCTATTTGCACAAATATAGTGACCTATGTAGAGTTGTAATACTTTGATTGCACCTCATTCTGTGGCTGTAGTGTGTAGTTCTCTATAAAGTCAAGAACTAAAATGATGGTACCAAGTTGAAATGTGTCCTTGCATAACTTGAATTGCACGTCCAACCATCGAGCTCTATGGGTATGCCTTGCATACTCGTACACTATACTATCACTAAATGTAGACATAAACTGATACACTAGAATCTTCTGAATAACCAAATTGCACCTCTTTGCTTCTTTACCATCTTTTGTATTGTAGGCCACTATTTTATACTTGTCAAACTCTACTAGTTTGTTTCCAACCACATGTGTACTTTCAACATGTTGACATATTGGCATACATTGCAAGCCACCACAATGCTGACATGTGTCATCCAAGCATAATTTCCTGTAGAATATTTGACCTTCCTCTCTTTCACTAAAATTGTTGATATGAAGTCTCTTAAAGTAGTTGGTGGGGCACGTATGCCACAATCATGTAAAACATTGTTAGTATGCAAATCTAAACATATAGACTGATAAACATCAAAATGGTTAGAAAATTCAATATGTAATCTACAACAACAAGTAGTACGTGTGTGATTTATTTTGACATAGAAAGGTTTTAGCATTTCAAAATATCTTTAAAAAATTTTAATTTGAGGATATATCTCTAGAAATTTACCAAAAAACTGTGTTTGAGTCATATCCAAAAAATGCTTTGGATGTGGCTCACGGTTTTGACTACCGATTCTCCTTCTCACAACATCGCTTGCATTAGGAGATACCCTTGTGTTATTTTTCCAAAATTCTTCAATGATGGATCTCAAAGATACAACAACAACTTTGTCTTTCCATGGGAGTCTCCCAGAGAATGCCCACAATTCATTAGTGTTTGGGTCCTCTACTCTTTCACATCTTCCAATGGCTCTCATTAGAGTTATTCTACTTATTTTCAATGCTTGACTTGTCTTTCTAATGAGGCAAGCTTTCTTTGTTTGTTGGCTTACCATTGTCAATGTAATGCCACATCATGTGACACTACTATCCTTGGTGCATGAGGTGGAACCCACACTCTCATATGCACTCATTAGATTATTGACAATTGATTTTTCACTTGAGGCATTCGATGTTCTTAGGCCAAGAATCTTCATAGTGGGCCTAAATTTTAGATTTCTCATCAATTCAACAAATAGTTGACATCTTCTAGTTTCATTTAAATTCTCAAAGAATAATTTTCATATCTTATTTGCATATCTATGGCAAGTGTGCATGGGAATCTTATCATGCATGGGATTCAACACATTCTCATCAATATCGATTAGAAACTTAGGCTTCCTATGCAAAATTCTAGGAGGCATTTTAATTGGTAAAGTTGACTCAACATTAGGAATTTCTTCAATATTTACTTGAGATGGGATAAATGATGTACCTTCAATTAAAGGTGAAAAAGATGAAAATGACGTACCTTTAACTTGACGTGTGAATGATGGTGTGCCACCAACTTGAGAAGAAAATGAAGATGTACCTTCTACTTCACCTATGAAAGATGGAGTGTCTCCAATTCGAGAAGATACTCATGGTGTTCCTTCAACTTGACCTGTGGACGATGGAGTGCCTCCAACTTGGTGATTCACTTTTGTCATTGCATAGAGGTTTTACATTCATTCCTTTTGTGCCACCAATTCCATCTCTCTCTTAGCTTCATTAGATGTGTCATATTCCTCTTCAATTGGCAATGGTGGAATGTCTTCTTCTATGGTTGACAATTTCCTACTTTCCCAAATTCACCTCATTCTTTCTCTTTCCTCTCATTCTTAGAGTATTTACTCATTTCCTTGGCATGATGGTGATTTCTACAAGCATGATGAATAAGACAATAATAATTAGAACCTTTATAATGACAATGAATAATGGTCACAATGAAAAATACAAAAAAGTTATCATGTTTGGTGATTTACATCACTTTAGGAGCTCCAATTTCATGAAATTCATCACTGTCCTTGTTTATTAAGATATGATAGAACATGATCAAAGTCATCATAAATAGGACAAAAATCATTAAAAGATATGATAGACCTAAAAATTGTCCCAAAAAGCACTCAAATTCATTGAATTGACAACATCAAGATCATGAGAAAACTCCCCTAATTCTTTCTTATGTTCATGTATGAGCATTTCCTGGGCTAGTGAAGTATCATGGAGGTCTCTAAAATACTTTTGAACTCATCCAAATGCACAAATATCACGCACCTCCCCTTGTGGTGAAAAACTAGCTTGATTTATACCCAATTTCTCAACCAAATCAATAACTTGTTCTTATGTTCATGGTTGTTGTAGGTTTGATAAAACTCATTTTTATGATGCCCAGGTTGTCCTAGACATGCATACAGTTCATAACTTCTGAAAAATCAATTTGTAGTTCATTTTCTTGACCCATGAAAAAAGTTATAACCATTGTCCCAAAGTCTAGAGGAATACGTGTGAAGACAAAAATCATGACTTGAATGAAGCCCTTTGCGAGTAGTTTCAAATTGGGCATGGAGTTTACCTTCTTGGACCATGGTAGATGTTTTGATGACTATTTTTAAGCTTCAAACCACCTTCACATACCTTATAACTAGCTAGGCATGGCAGTCTTCCTAAGACAACAAGGTGACATTTTGGCACAAGATCATATCATTATCCCAGTAATGCATCACCAAAGGACTTATTCATCATAATGTGGGATCTAGGACAACATCAGTAAAGGTTTCAAGATGGAAATGATGCCATGAATGCCTCTAAACTTATCCTATTGTTGATTTATTTGTGACAATCTTCTAGGGCAGTCTACATGGTATTTTGCATACTAATTCAGCTATCAACATCGAAAAATGACAATTTCAAAGGTTTATAACCACATTTGCACTGATGACCACACTTTGTAACTTTAATAACATCAAGACGGTCCTTCAACACTTGCCTAGCAACCTAAAATATGACCCTAGCATAATATGGACAGTCACTAATGACTATACTGTTGGGCATAACAGTCATATGGCAACCGATTTTCCATATGGAAGACTTGAAGGAAAATCTTCTATGTAACATGATTTGGTTCTCTTATGTGGAGGCCATGATTGGATTAATTATATATACAGATTAGAATTGTCAAGCGCCTTAAATGGACTATCAACACAACTAGGACTATGACAGTCAATAGGAACATCAAACAAGGTATGAAGATAACTTGATATCTTGTCACTTGGTGTAAAGGAGGGGTTTTCTAGGAATAACAAGGTGTAGAAACTCAGGGCAAAGTTATGTTTCATGATGACAAGTCAAGTCCTAAACTATAATATTTTGAGGACCTAGCATAAGAGGCAATGTTGTAAGGTGGCCAAGGGATCATGAAGAGGAGTGATGGTGTTGCACACACACATGCAACAAAGGTAGCATAATGAGCATTCTCATGTGGAGAAAGACAGGTTGCAAGATCGACAATGAGGAGTTTGGTATTTTATGCTTCAAGAGTACATGGTTTCTAGTAAAGTAGAAGCAACACATAAAAAAATGGGTCATGAAGATGAAGAGGTGGTAGTGGAAGTGTTGGTTGTTGATGTGGATGTAGGAGGAACATGTAGGTGTTGCATTAGTTGTGTAATGAAGGAACAATGGCATGAGGTATGATTCAGAAATCTTTGTTTGTTCACATTGCTTACCACATAAGGGGTTGGTATCACATATTTTGGAGAGTCATTCAAGGGCCCATATTCTGGACATGGATGGAGTGTTGGAGAAAACTCTTAGTGGATTGGTGTGCTATCCCATGCATGTAGCTGTCATTGATTATTGATATAAGATGATGTGGTGCTGTTATGTCAAGAGGAATATTAAGTGCATAACCATATATATCTTGTTGAGATCATCTTAATTATGTTGGACTCTTATTATAACCTTGGATTCCAAGTTGGTGAAGGAGATTTGTTGTCAATTATGAGCTACGATTGTCATAATCATTGGAGGCATTGTCATAAAGGGAGCTGTGTAGGATGAAATGTTGTTTGGGACAAACTTAGGATTGTTATAGGCACTAAATGTTTGGGTAGTGAATTAATATTTACGTATCAAACTACTTCTTGTACCAAAATTAAGGAGAGTTAATTACATTAAATGAAGATGGTGGAGATTGGTGGTGGTTACTCTTATGAGGAACAAAATGGAAAATAAAGAGATTACTCTTAGGAGAGAAAGATGAAGAGTAATATGAGTGTCAAATTTGCAAAACTTGATGTGAGATCTCTAAACAAGGATATAATTTATTGAGAACACTCAGGACTATTATAGGCACTAAATGTTTGGATAGTTAAAGGGCAGTCTTATCAACAAAAGAACAATCAATCCTAAAACCTCTCTTAACTATTATGACAATGATACCCATGTGCTATGTGACATTATGCATAAGGATTATTAGGGATAGATATGAATAAAATATGCAATAGGCTCTCACTACCCTATTCACAAGGTAAGAGATGAAAACATGATGAAAAAGACTAATCTTATATATAGATTAGAATTGTAAAGCACCTTAAATGGACTATCATGAGCTAAAGACATAAATACATAAAGAACATAAGAACATATATAAGTGAATTAAAATGGATATAAAGAACATACCTTAGACTTCGATATTGGAGTTGACCAATTCTCCAAATTTTGGCTTCAAAATCCTCAAATTCTTCTTTTTTGCAAGTTTGATTATGAATTCTATATAGCTCTAGAATAGGATTAGTGAAATTTATGGAAAAAACAAACATATATAATCAAATTCAATCTATATATAAATTGTAATTAGCTTTGAAACAATATCACACATGAAACATGAAACTTTATGTTTAAATAATCAAATTTTCTCCAAAAAAAAGCAAAATCAGTTATTCTACATTGAAAAAATAAAAAAGGTGGTGGATTGATCCAAAAATGATTATTAATATGTCAAAGAACATGCAAAAGCATTTTTTTGTCTGATATACTGCATGAAAAGTAGGAATAACAGGCATGTGGGGTCTGAATCATGGATCCCACATGCTTTTTGCCCATTTTTTTTCTTCCCATAACGCGCTCACATTATAACATGAGCCCATTCTAGGAAGCATAAAAGTAATAAGCTTCATGCACCCTAAAATCATAACCTTCTCAATGCTATAGAGATAGAGACAGATAGGGAAGCATAAAAAGATTAAGATTTCTCTATCCTCCCTCTCTACAAGTCTATCAGCCTCTCTTTCTCTATATCTATCTCCCTCTCTTTATTGACCCATTGGAATGTGAGGGAGAGATATAGAGATAGAGAGGTACATATATTTAGATAGAGGGAGGATATATAAATAAAGAGATAAAGGAAGAAAATAGATAGATAGAAAGGGATGTACATAGAGAGGGAGGGTGACATAGAAAGGGGGAGGGGGAGAGGGATAAATTATAGAGATATATAGAGAGAGGGAGATGTGGAGAGATAGAGAGGGATGTGGACATGGACAAGGAGACAGGGGAGACATGGAAAGATATGGAGAGATAGAGATAGAGTTAGAGAAAGGAAAAAATATAGAAAGAGGGGCAAATAGAGAGATAGAGAGGGATAGGTGGAGATAGAGACGAGGAGAGGGAGAGAAGGGAATTGAGATAGACAATGGGGTTTAGATAGAAGGAGAAAGATAGATAGAGAGAGAGATATAGATATAGATATATAGAAAGGGGAGATATAGGGATATCGAGAGTGAGGCAGAGATGAATAGGGAAATACAAAGGGAGGTAGAAAGGGATATATTAAGAGATAGGGTTATGGGGAGAGATAGAGATAGGGAAAGAGATAGAGAGATGTTCAGAGACATACCTGGAAAGACATTTCAAGAGGTAGAGGGATGGGGAGAGAGATAGAGAGGAGGAGAGACATAGAGAGGGAGGGAGAGAGACGTAAAGAGGGATAGGTTAAGATATAGGGATCTATGTGGAGAGATAAAGATAGGGAAAGAGATCAAGAGATGTGGACAGAGAAATACGGAGATAGATTTGAGGTAGAAGGATTGCGAGAGTGATAGCGAGAGGGAGTGAGATAGTGAGGGAGGGAGAGATATAAAGGTACATTTAGAGAGAGGGGATCGATAAAGAGAGCAACCCTAAACCCTAACCCCTAAACCATAAACATGAGAAACCCTAAACCCCTAAACCATAACCTCTAAACCCTAAACTCAAGCATCCCTAAACCCCTAAACCCTAAATAATTCCCCTAAACCCTGAACCCTAAACTTGAGCAACCCTAAGCTCATAAACCTCAAATAATACCACTGACCCCTAAACCTTGAACTCAAGCAACCAAGATAAACCCCTAAACATATAGTTCGATCTAGGGGATGATGGAGGATCAATGGGAAATGGATGTAGAATTCTTGGATCTTGATTATTGTTATCCTCTAATGGATGAACTATTTCATAGGATCCAAGTTATTTGTTTGATTATCTATGTTTTCTTGCCTAAACCAATGTGTCTCATCATGGGTTACTTTCTCATGGATAAGATCTTGATCATAGATAATAGCTTGATCACAAGGTGGATAAGCATGGATAGCGCGATATTAGATATGGATAGGGTTATCTTGATCATAGATAATAGCTTGATCACAAGGTGGATAAGCATGGATAGCGCGATATTAGATATGGATAGGGTGAGTGGGGATGCATTGATATTCATTAGATTTAGGAATAAGAGGTGGTGATGGGGCTTCACTAGGAGATGTTGAAGGATCAATGATGGATCGATGTAGATGGGTTGACCATGAGATGGTAAGGGATCCGCTGGGACATGGGATTAGATGCGATGTTTGGATTTTGATTAGGATGGGTGGTTGGTGTTTCCATATGCTTTGGACTAGGATCTTAACATGGCTATTTTGTTTCTTAGATGAATGTGATGAGTTCTTTGATGGGATCAATAATATTTGGATGTTTAACAACATGGCTACATGATGGAGTTTGACTTGGACTTATAGTAGGAGACTTTTCAATGAAATGGATAGACATAGGAGTGGATGATGGTGTTGGAGTGGTAGACATGTTATTAGGAGGTTCTTTGTTACCTGCTCAAGGATAGGAATTTGAGTATATGATGTTTTTATAATATTCCTTTCCAATAGTCCTTGGGTGACATCCTTCATGGCTTCATGGGTTGATGGACTAGGATATGGGTATAGTTGATGGACAAGGATGGAAGATGTTGTGGGGTTAGGATTAGGATCGAGTGAACGGATATAGGAGGGGATGGATTGGGATTGGGAGTATTAGAGGGGGATGAATTTGGATTAGTGGATTTGGATGGCTCCATATCTTTCCTTTTATTTTTGGATTTTGTAAAGAGTCTTTGGAGAAAACTTTTCAAGGGTTCATGGATTGATGGATTAGAGCTTAGAATATTTGATGGTGGATTAGATGGTGAGTTATATGGTGGATGGATGATATGGATTGATGGATTAGAAGATGGGAGGACTAATGGGTTAGGATTAGGAGGATCAAGGAGGGAAATTATAAAATAATTCCCCTTTAACCCTAACCCCTAAACCCTAAACTTGAGCAACCCTAGAAACTCATAAACCCTAAATAATGCCCCTAAAGGTCTGAGTAACTCTCTCTCTCTCTCTCTCTCAAAAACCCTAAACCCTAAATTATAATGCCCTGAAACCATAAGCTTGAGCAACCTTAAACCCCTAAACCCTAAATAATTCCCCTAAACCCTAAACTTAAGAAACCCTAAACTCATAAACCCAACCAATCCTCTCTCTCTCTCTCCAAAATAAGAAAACTAGGACTCTCTCTCTCCTTATCATCCTATCTTTCCCCTCTCTCTCCCCTCCATCTCCATCTTCTCTCCCTCTTCCTCCCTCTCCTCTCCCTTGTCAACAAAAAACATGGAAAAAAGAAAACTAGGACATGCAAAGAGGGATGAGGATATAAACTGGGATGATGAAATGGAAACAAGATAATTTATGAAATTTCATTGGATGGGAATAATGATGTGGAGATGTAGAGAGGGGAGAGAAGTAGAGAGCAAGAGAGAGAGAGCATAGGAGGTAGAGACGGGAGGGAAGTAGAGAGTGTGAGAGGGTAGGAGGTAGATAGGGGAAAGAAGAAGAGAGTGAGAAAGAGGGTAGGAGGTAGAGAGGGGAGGTATGTAGAGACTGAGAGAGGGTAGGAGGTAGAGAGGGGAGGGAAGTAGAGAGTGAGAGAGAGGGTAGGAGGTAGAGGGGGGTGAGAAGAGAGTGAGAGAGAAGGTAGGAGGTAGAGAGGCGAGGGAAGCAGAGACTCAGAAAGAGGGTAGGAGGTAGATAGGGGAGGGAAGTAGAGAGTGAGAGAAAGAGTAGAAGGTAGAGAGGGGAGGGAAGAAGAGAGTGAGCGAGAAGGTAGGAGGTAGAGAGGGGAGGGAAGCAGAGAATCGGAGAGAGGGTAGGAGGTAGAGAGGTGAGGGAAGCAAAGACTCAGAGAGAGGGTAGGAGGTAGAGAGGGGGGGGAAGTAGAGAGTGAGAGAGACGGTAGGAAGTGCAGCTACCCTTGTAGACATGTATGTAAAGTGTGGAAGAATAGAGAAGACATGTCAATTGACTGATGTAACACCTCAAAGAGATGTTCCGTAATGGAATGCAATGATAGAAAGATATACAAAAACTGGATTTGTTGAAAAGGCTTTAGAAACTTTCAAGCAAATGCAATTGGCATGTGTAAAGCCAATTTTTCTCAGCATAATGCGAGCACATTATAACGCGCTTGCATTATGCTAAGCATGCTTATACATTTTTTTTTCTAGTTTTTAGAAAAATTCTAAGATAATCTGGAGCGTGCTCCCCATTAGGATGGCACTCTTTCCAATGAAAAATTAAAAAAAAATACCACCATAATCTTAAGCTCTTTGTTATCTATTTAACCATATTTTTTTTTCACATTTTTAGTACGTTAAGGGTTTCATCTTTAATTTATTTTGTCAGTGTATCAATTTTTTGTCAAAAACAAGTGTCTAGTATTTTTGACTTTCTTTTTACCATTCATCAAAATTTGAAATAAGTTACATTTTTAGAAACTAGACTCCATTCTACACATATTAAAAGAAAATGATTTTTGATTCATTTTCAAAAATTTTAGGGGGGAGCATACTCAATTTTCTATTTTTTAGGATGTGTCCACTTTAAAAATTAGTAAAAAATCAAATATTCATGAAAAAATTATCAGAAAAATCAGGGATAAACTACATGGTGTTAGCTAATTTCTCACTAAAGCGATTTTTGAAATACTAAAAAAAAGTCAACATTTTAGGGGGAGCACACTAGACGCTATGTTATGTTTTTTTTGAGAAAAATAGGACCAATTTGTGTGCTCCCCCTTTTTGAACCCCTTAATCTCAACTATTTTTGGAAAAAAAAATAGTAGTTTAGAAACTAGATTCAGAGTACTATGACTCTTGTTTTTGTTGCATCTTCAAATTTTGAGTGTAGCTATCTTTAATTTCTCATACAACATCAATGTTTCCTGATTTTAGAAAAAAAAAGTGGCATCTTAAGACCCCCTTTTGGTCCCTCATCTTTGTACACTTACCCCTTACAAACCATGGACTAAACTTGTGCAAGTTAAAAAACACAATGTGTAGTTCAACCAGAAAATTTATATATATATAGTGAAATCCTAACATGCAAAATGAAATATAATTATTTGTACATAAGCATGAAACAACAAAAAATGAGGAAGACACAATGATTGTGATACATATATATCTGTTACTCAAAGAGAAAGGTTGTGAAATTCATTGATACCTTTGGGATAACCTCAAATGACCAATTATGTCCTTCTATTGCTGTCACAAACCTCAAATCAATAACACATTCTTTCAATTTGTTGAAAACAGTTTTAATCAATATTTAAGTCAACTAAAAGTGGCACAAATTTGAAACACATCTTACGAACCATGAACTAAACTTGTGTAGGTTCAACAACATAGTGTGTAGTTCAACCTACAACTTCTTATATACAATGAAATCCTATCACAACCCTACAGCAACATAAAATTAGGAATACACTTTTGTTGGCGTGCACATACCTCTGTTACCTCAAGAGAAAAGTTGTCAAATCCAACCATTCCTTTGAGATAACATCAAATGTGCACAAAAACAAATCTTACAACCCATGAACTAAACTTGTACATGTTGAACAACATAATGTGTAGCTCAACCTTCAACTTCATATATACAACAAAATTCTATCACAACCCTACAACAACATAAAATTAGGAATACACTTGTGTTGGGGTCCACATATATCTGTTACTTAAAGAGAAAGGTTGTGAAACCCAACCATTCATTTGAGATAACCTCAAATGAGTAGAAAACACATCTCACAGACCATGAACTAAACTTGTACAGGTTGAACAACATAATGTGTAGTTCAACTAGGAAGTTTATATATACAGACAAATCCTAACGTACAAAATGAAATATAATTATTTGTACAGAAGCATGAAACAACACATAATCAAGAAGGCACATTGGTTGGGGTGCATATATATCTATTACATAAAGATAAAGGTTGTAAAATACATCAATACCTTTGGGATAACCTCAAATGACCAATTATGTCCTTCCATTGTTGCCACAAATCTCAAATCAATAACACATTATTTGAATCTATTGAAACAAATTTCAATTAGTATTTGAGTCAACTAGGAGAGGCACAAATTTGGAACACATCTTACGAAACATGAACTAAACTTGTGCAAGTTGAACAACACAATGTGTAGTTCAACCTACAACTTCATATATACAAATAAATCCTTTCACAACCCTACAACAACATAAAATGAGGAATACCCTTTTTTGGGGTGCACATGCCACTATTACATAAATATAAAGGTTGTGAAATCCAACCATTCCTTTGAGATAACTTCAAATGAGCACAAAAACACATCTTACAAACCATGAATTAAACTTGTGCAGGTTGAACAACATAATATATAGTTCAACTTGCAACTTCATATATACAATGAATCATATCACAACCCTACAACAACACAAAATGAGGAATACCCTTTTGTTGGGGTGCACAAACCTCTATTACATAAAGATAAAGGTTTTGAATCCAATCATTCTTCTGAGATAACCTCAAATGAGCACAAAAACACATCTTATGAATTATAAACTAAACTTGTGTAAGTCTAACAACACAATGTATAGTTCAACCAGGAAGTTTATATATACAGTCAAATCTTAACATGCCAAATGAGATGTAAATATTTATGCACAAGCCTAACAAAAGATGTAAATATTTATGTACAATATGTTAATTAAGTGGCATGTTGATTGAACCAAACTTATTTTAAAGAAATTGCTTATTAATTGAACCCAACTTATTTTAAAACCCCAAACAATAGTGAGAAAGAAAAAAAAATGGAATTCATCAAATTCTTACTCACCCGTCACCTGCAACTCCTAAATCATCCCACTGGATTCCCTCCATTGCTCGCTTCTATTTCAGTGGAAACTTTTCCTAGGTGTAATATTCATTGAAATTAGCCTCACATTGTACAACTAGGTTTCTCTAATTTTACTATAAAAATTTGAAGTCACATTGCCTAAATGGACAATTTAAGTCAACTAGACTCCCACTACATTTTCCACCACTATAATTTGTTGTACTTTGAGATAACATACTAAAAAGAGAATGAAAATAGTCTAATGCATACTTCCCTAAATTATACCAAGGTGAATTCAATGGTTAACGAATATTTTTTTGTATTGAACAAAGCTAAATAGTACAACTTAGAGAAATGCAGCCACTCAGTGCTACTCAAAATCCAAGAAAGATCACTACAACTCACAAGTAACAAGATGAAACAAAGTAGAATATTACAAAATAACAACTGTATATACAACCATCAAGACCCAACCTTAAACAATATAATTCAACATCTTAAGAGTTTGCAAAGAAAGATTTGTAATCTTTCCATTGCCTTGAAGTTGAATGATTTTTATTTTAATTTCTTCCAATTGCTAGCCTAACTCTTTGTTCTTCTTATATTGTCCCTAAAATTGAGCATATATAGATGCAAATCGAAAGAATATTCCATAGTAAAGCTTTGGGATTATAACTTCTTAATGAACAATATATTTAGAAGACACTACTAAGCATCTAACTTTCCATAGATGGAACAAGATAACTTGTCTAATAGTATCAACAATCATATTATTATGCAGTCCTATACCAAACAAAGCTTCCTTCCAAGTTAAATAATGTGCAAATATAGCTCTAATGTCTCTAAAAATAACACACCATTGTTTTTTAATAAAGGTATAGCCCCAAAAAAGATGTTTCATATTTTCATTTGATTTACAATAAGGACATTTAACTATTTGAACCATCATACATTTCAATCTATCCCTAATATGCATCTTGCAATGTAAAATTTTCCAAGAAAACAACTATGCATCACAATCCTTTTTTTGAAAGGAATCAAAGTACACAAAATAGCTTCCTAAACTAAACTAATGAGGGGAGAGTTATGAAAATTTTAATCCTTATAGTAACAGAGAAGAAGATATGTATCATAAAACACAAATCAACAATATAACATAAACGATAACACATATATACCTGGGGAAAAACTTTTCAACTAAAAAAACCCACACTCCAAAGCATATCCCAATGTATTATTTAGTAAACATTATGTGGTTACAATACACTTGTAGAGATATGCTCTTGCCGGAGTTCATAATGCTATGTTTTTGGATCAATTATAATAGTACCTTCAAATCAACATACAATACTAGCTCCACGTAGCACCTTATATAGACTTTACAAGCCATGAGAGGAGTCTTCTAGGAGATGGGCATCCAAATCCACATGGAACACATTCCCACACCCTCCTTCTACCTATGACACTTGTTCAACACTTTCTAACTACTACCGACACTTATCCAATTATGTCATAAGAATCTCCTCCACATGGGCGCCCCATATTTAATATTTTTGGATTATGATATATGATCTTACACATCTTAAAGTTGTAATAGAATCTGTCATAAATGACAACACTTACAACTATAAGTCTAGAATTTATCATAACTGACTATTTCTAGAATATTCTCTTACAACTTATCATACGCCAAATTGGGCACTCAAAAATAGATAAGTTAAAGATGCCTCTTATAGTGTCATACATGTAAATGATGTTTGTCTTCATACCTTCTATTTATGGTTCTTACACTATCATAGAATCTATCATATCTTAGGTGTCATAATTCATCCTAACACATTACCTCTAAACACTCTCTTTGAACTGCATCCCAATGCATCTATCCAAGATTAGCCATAAATTGACTAAGGACTCCCACTACTTGGGAAATGTCTTGTCTTGTACAGACCATAGCATACATGAAGATGCCAACAACACTAACATAAGGAACTCTTGTCATGTCCTCCACCTCAGTAGGAGATTTTAGACAATCCAAAATAGATAACTTCACCCCTAACATCAAAGTAATAGTCAACGGTTTACATGCTACCATGCTGAATCTCTCCAACATAAAATTCACATACTTACTCTTCCTCAACCAAAGGTTTTTTACCCTATCTCCTCTAATTTCCATCCCCTGAAATGTATCAAGTTGTCCCTAGATTTTTTATCTCAAATTATGCTAAAAGATGAGACTTCAAATCAAAAATCAAGTTCTTTCCATTCCCAAAAAGAAACATATTATCAACATATAATGCAATAATGAGAATATGATCATTATCCATCTTATAATAAACATAATAATGTGATTTCAATATTAGAAATCTCAAACTCATCACAAAAGCATCAAACTTCTGATACCACATCCTAGGAGACTGTTACAAACCATACAAAGACTTTTTCAACTTGCAAACTAGATTTTCTTTACCTTCAACAATGTAGTGCTTTGGATGTGACATATAAATCTCCTCCTCCAAATCACCATGAAGGAAAGTTGTCTTCACATCCATCTATTCAACTTGAAGATCACACATTGCTGCAAGAGATAAAAAGAATCTAATAGATGTCATCTTTGCAATGGGAGAGAAAATATCACCATAATCTATTCCCTTAACCTAGGAATACCCCTTTGCAACTAATCTGGCCTTATACTTCTCAACACCAAATTTATTTTTGAACATCCAATAGGTTTTCATCCTTCAGGAAAAGGCACCAAGTCTCAATTATTATTCTTTCCAAAGAAATCATCTCTTCTTCCATGGCCTCTTTCCAAGAACCTGCATCTTTCATACCTATAGCCTCTTTCATAGTTCTAGGCTCATCAGTGTTAGAAATCAAGGAAAAAATACAACTAGAATCAAGAAAGGAATAACCAAACCTCTAAAGTTGCCTCATAATCCATGTAGACCTCCTCAAAAGATGAGGTTGAGGTTCTTCATCTTCTTCTAAACTTTTAGAGCTGTAGAGATCTCCTCATCACCAGGTCCAATAGGAGCTTTTGGTTGAGTCTTCTCAATGGTAGAAGGAAACTAAACCACATCCTCTTTCTTTTCTTTCTCTTCTAGCCACAAAACAATAGGATAAAGACTCACTTCTCTAAAGATAACACTTTTACTATACAAGAATTTTTCAACCACGAGATCCTAAAGCTTGTACCATTTCATGCTAGCACCATAGCCAATGAAGATACACTTAACCACCTTGTTCTCCATTTTTGACCTCTTCTCCTTAGGCACATGTGCATATGCCTCACAAACAAATACTTGAAGATGTCTCAAAGAAGGTTTCTTACCAAACCATACCTCCATAGGTGTCTTATCAATAAGTGCTAAAGTAGGGCATGTTAATCAGGTAGCAACCAATGGCTACTTAAGCCCAAAACTTCTACTTGAGGATAGCTCCACTAAGCATATTCCTAGCCCTCTCCATCAACATACTATTCATCCTCTTTGAAACTCCATTTTTCTGATGAGTGTATGGAGTTGTCTTATGTCTTTCAATCCCATGTTCTTTAAATAACTTGTCAAAATCTACCGAAAAAACTCACCACGGTTGTCAGTCCTCAAACACTTAATTTTTTTACTAGTATGATTCTCTACAAAATCATTAAACTATTTGAACTTATTAAAGACTTCAGATTTGCTTCTAAGGAAATAAACCCATGTCCTTCTACTGTAATCATCAATGAATGACACAAAACATATAGATTTAGAAATTGAAGGAACATTCATAGGACCAAACACATCAGAATGAATTAGATCCAACAACTCAGAATATTTATGAGAAATGGAGTAAAATTGAACATGATTTTTCTTTCCATATACACAATGTTTAATAAAATTGAATTAAAAAAATCCTATAGTCATTTAACTCCTCGACAATGTTCTTATTTTTCTGGGATCTAAGACCCTTCTCACCAATGTGACCAAGTCTCTCATGCCACAACATTGTCTTCTCAGCAGAAAGTTTCATCTCCAAAGCATGAGCACCCTTAGGTACCTAGAAAGCATGACCATCAAAAGTAGACACAACACACTTCTTTGTTGCTGGTTCTAATGGTGAGGAAGAAGAATTTGAAGCTCACTTCTTTGAAACAAAAGAACTATTGCACTAAATAGTGCATGCATCTAGCTAAAACAAGAGCATCTTTAAACACCCTTAGCGAGCGCCATAGCTCCTCTTGTCATCTTGCATCCTCCATTTGAGAGGACAACCTACACACCCACATCATTCAACTTACTTAGATAAAGAAGGTTGCATTCCAAACCAAAGATATGTACAACACCATAGATCTCCTTCACTCATCCATTAGGGAATCAGGTCAAGATTCTTCCACAGCCAACAATTTTTAGGTGAAAGTCATCACCCAAGTACACCTTCCCACCATCAAACTCTTTATACTTTGTGAACCAACACCAATGTGAGGTCATGTGGAAGGAAGCACTAGAATCTATCAACCACACATATTTTGATGCATGGGTGGCCAAGGTACCAACAATAGTATCACCATCATCTTGGGAGTTGTCAAAATTTGAATTAGAGAAGTTATTTTTCTTCTCCTTCTCCTTGTACTCCTTTTGAAAATGCCTAGGTTTTTCATAATTACAACACGGTTCCCTAGACATTCTAGGAGAGTTAGATCTCCCATGGGATTTGGATCTTCCTTTATCTACTTTCTTGTCCTTCTTTTCACCTTTATCTTTTGATCAATGACAAACTGCAAGAGCCTCCGTAGCTATTTCAGAAGATTTTCTTCACATCTTTTTAGATATACTTAATGATGGAACTATTTCATCCATCTTGAAGGTGGTAGTGGTATTCCCAATGGCCATAAGAAGGTGGTCCCACGAATGTAGAAAAGAACATAACAAAGTCATGTAATGATCCTCCTTCTCCATCTTCACTCCAATGAAGCTCAACTGGGAAACAAGCATATTAAACTATTCAAGTGATCTGTGATAGATCCTCCATATTCCATTCTAAAAGAGTACATCTTCTTCTTTAGGAACAACTTATTTACCAGGGATTTACCCTGATAAAATTGGCCAAGTTTCTTCTACAAGTTTTAATCGTAGTCTCTTCATGGATATTTAACAAAATGGAGTCAACCAAACAGAGTCTTATCAAACCATTAGCCTTCCAATCCATTAGATCCTAGTCTTCTTGTTTCATACTCGTTGGCATCTTTCTGGATATAGCAACCCATAGATCCTGATCTACAAGCATGTCCTCCATTTGAGATACCAAAACTTGAAATTACCACCATTAAACTTCTCCATCTCTATTCTTCCAAATGTGATTTCGATCTCTTTCTTGTAAAACAAGATCACAAAATTCTCTACACAAACTCCCACTCAATAGAAGAACTATACAAAAACCCTCTACCCAACAATTAGGACCAAAACTAGTCAGGCTCTAATACCAACTAAAAGGAAGCAAGGTACATAGAATAGCTTCCTACACCCAACTAATGAGGTGAGAGTTATGAAAATTGTAATCCTTACAGTAGAAAAGATGAAGATATGTATCATAAAACATAAATTAGAAACATACCATAAACCATAACACAAATATACGTGAGGAAAACATTTTTAGGTAAAAATCCCCACTCCAAAGCACAACCCAATGTAATATTTAGTAAACAATATGTGGTTACAATACACTTGCAGAGCTATACTCTTGTATGAGTTCACAACACTTTATTTCTAGAGTAATTCCGGTAGCATAATAGTACCTTCAAATCAACATACAATACTAGCTCTAAGTAGCACCTTATATAGACTTTACAATCCATGAGAGGAGTCTTCTAGGAGGTGGGCATCCAAATCCACATGGCTCACTTTCCCATACCCTCCTTCTGCCTGTGACACTTGTTCAACACTTTCTAACCACCACCGACACTTGTCCAATCCTCTCATAGGAATATCCTTTACATGGGCATCCCAAATTTACTATTTCTAGTTTATGTCAAATGGTCTTACACATCTTACAGTTGTCATAAAATTTGTCATATATGGCAACACTTACAGTTGTAAGAGAATCTATCATAACTATCTATTTCTAGAACATTCTCTTACAACTTGTCATAGGCCAACTTGGGTGCTCCAAAATGGCTACGTCAAAGATGCTTCTTATAGTGTCATACATACAAATGACACTTATCTTTCATCCCTTCTATTTCCGTCTTACCCTGTCATAGAATCTGTCATATCTTATGTGTCATAGAATATGTCATACATCCTGACACATGACCCCTAGGTGCCAACACATGGTAAAACTATGCCAACTCAACATGGGATGCCTACCTCCTCATATGAGGAAAAAAATACATTTAGTCACCTTCCATGTAGGATGACACATCATCGTGCCAACTCCCACAAAGTGACAAAATAAGACTTACATAGAATTTTACAGTAGTAGGAAAAAATTGCATAAATAAATAAATACAAACATTAGGAACTTGTAAAGGTTGAGACACCTTAATTCCCAACAATTTTGAGTTCCAACTTTGAGCACTCAATTTGACCCATTTTTTGACTAAATCTTCATTTCCACTTAATGTTGAGATGTGTTGTAAAAAAAATTGGAAAGGAGAAGATAAATCTTCTTTAGAGGGAAGTTGGAAAAGTGATGAGTAGCTAGCCAATGCTAGTCTTTGAAGAAATAACATGTAGTTGGAGAACATAACTTAAAGGTAAGCTCAATGGGAACCTAAGACTGCACAAATATGATAAACTATTTGTAATTATTTTTCAACCCAAAGATATCTTTTAAAACTTGCTAAGGAGACCAATTTAGAGCATTGAAATTCCACAAATCACTAAAATATCAAATCCATTTCTTAAATAGATAACTTAGCTTTACTTGGGAAAATACTTAAATGTAAACAAATCAAACATTTCAAGCAATCAACTTAGAAAACAACAAAAAAAACATCACTCTCATCATGAGGTACATAGAAACGACAAAATAAAAATCTCAATGTTCAAATCAAAACATCCATCTCCTCCACTTAGCATTCAATATGCCCAGGTGTGAGGGAGATTGGATTCAAAAAATTTCTTAGAGAAAATTAGGGAGAATCTCTCCACAAATGTAAATCCAATAGAAAAAATATCTCAACAAGTAGGAATTGAAGCTCATTCAACAACAAAGATAAAGAGAGGATCTTCGTAACATAAAACTAATATTCCTTATCAACATTTAAATAATAACGATCATCACAATCAACAATAGCACACTCAAGTCAACAACGTGATCAATCCAACTATGATCCATGATGTTTTGCTTTCTCAAGATTAGAACACCCCCTTGGTTCCACCACCACTTTATTGGATTTTTCTATGAAAGTAGGAGTGATAGGATTGGGTGCCTTTATCAATGATATGTTTCATGTGCTACATCAGAGTTTGACTCACTCATAAATTATCTAAGTCAATTTCGAACAACACAATTATGTTTTTATAATAAGAGTGCATTATCATTTATTTTTCCTCTAAAACATTTTTAGCCACTTTTTGGCTGCCATCTTTATGCACGTACCCAAATGGGAATTATGAAACCATGAGCTAAAACTACCTAAAATATGTTGCCCAAATCGCTAGTCAAAATCTAATGCTCAAATCTCAAGATGAGTCCACAAGCTAAACATGACATATTCCTTACAATTGTCATAAGCTCATCATAATCCACTCACCAACTTGGGTGTTCAATCTTGGCTCCATTAACTACATTCAAAGATTCTTTATGATATGTCATAACATGCATCATAAGTTGGTCAACAAATGTAACTGTTTTGACAACTGTCTTATGCATCATAGATACTCTTACATTTTTGCCATCCTTAAACATGTACTATTGTGTTGTCAACATTTAATAAAATAAGATGTATATAATATCATATTATTTGGAATCGCTGTATTGATTTTGTCATATTCAAAAGAATAGCGTATAAGTGCAACCTGCAACGTAACAAGTGGAACAGACGAAGGAGATTACCTGTGAAGATGAAGATGTTGTAAATAGCCGTTACAGGCTGTATAAGTAGTAATCGTTTCCTCACATAATACATTATATCATCTTTATCTGTAGTTGCTTCCATGGCGATGGCGAAGGGCATTATCTCTACTTGTTTCCTCATCTCTTTATTGCTCACTATCACAGCGCCTTTTGCTTCTGGTAATATTTATCGTTCTTCTCTTCAATATTATCATGGATTTTATTTGTTGTTTTGCCGTTGAAAATAGTTACTGATTAGTAATATGTTCATCATTACAAGGTGCCACCTGTGAAGCCCCGAGCGACGCATTTCAGTGGGTATGCTTTCCAGTGTTTGGCAGTGTCGCTTGCCTGGAGACGTGCATAGAAAAAGATCATGCTGATGATGGATATTGCAATATTGAATTCAGGTGTATCTGTTCTCGTAAGTGTTAGAATAGTAATGTCACGAGGTAGCCATACTAATGAATAAGTTTCACTTTCTTCTGTGATGGGAGAATATAGATCCATTAAAATAAATTATTGCAACACTATTTGCATAGACGATCATTATGTTATGGTCCAGAATTATTATCTGGTTATTAATCTTTGTAACTGTCAACCAATTAAATGTTATGTTAATCTTCGGAAGAATAGAGCTATCTGTCTCTCAATTTCCGATAAAGCAGATCATAGTTGGTTCAATTGTGACACGTATTTTTATATGAAAAGTGATTACTTATAATGGAGATTGTTGTGCCACATCTCCAATGGAGGATGATGTACGAATACTAAGCATGAGATTATGCATTGAAAAGAAAAATGGTGTCCATATTTTTCGATTGTGCAACATTTAGTAGCACGATGGCATACAAACAAATTATATTAGTCAAGATTAAAATTGATGTAGGAGGCAGAGAACAACTGCATAGATTTGTGAGTATACGTTATAACATATTTATGAAATTCAAGGTAATCAATTGTATGTTTAGTCACATTAAATTTTGAAATTGAAGTGTTAACCTAAATAGACTATAGACTTCTTAAAATAAATTTTAGGAGGCATAGAGAATAGAGTGCTAGATCATTGTAAGGAATTTCATAGGGAATCTCATATGGGCCTTTTTAAAAATATTTGCATATCTATACTGGTATAAGCAATTTGAAGAGGTACATTATTAATTTAAAAAAATGATTACAACCATACAACCATCAAATATAAGTTCTTGTAGCCAATAATTTTTACAAGTAAATTGGGCAAAGATGAAATTTGACATCACCCCCATTATTTTTAATGTTTGAGATCCTATTTTATGTTTTTTAAATGCTAACTTATCTATAATCACATGAACATAATCAAATTTTAAAAATATGTCAAAAAGATGTCTATGAAAATTAATAAAATGTTTTTTTTTTTTTTTTTTAAGTTATTGAATAAGAAAGATATTCATCTTCCACAAATGACTTAGGGAAAAGCTTGGTAAATTGAACAAAATAATAAATTTTACTTTTATGAGTTGGGATAGTTGTTAATAAGCTAGTATAATTTACAAAATAGTAAATTTATTATTTGATTACATTTATTATATATCCAAATTTTATAAATGTTAAGTCACAAGTAAATATTTCATATTTTGATATTGGTAGAAGTGCACCACTTTGACATTATGCACCCAATGGCTAGTGTTAGATTTGCCATGCTCATAGCATGCACTATCTAATATAGTTTAAAAGTTATTTGATGCTTAGCCATGTTAGTGGACTCACCACATAGTGCCTTTCACAAGCCTTTGGATAACTCTTGAGCATCTTCTTTACAATTAGATGATGAGTGACATTCATCAACAATATCTACAAATA
The DNA here is from genome assembly GCA_027924645.1 of Cunninghamia lanceolata. NCBI lineage: Eukaryota > Viridiplantae > Streptophyta > Pinopsida > Cupressales > Cupressaceae > Cunninghamia > Cunninghamia lanceolata. The sequence continues at coordinate 2,224,870 of BSBN01000850.1, forward strand.
GTGCATGATGCTTGACCAATATGCTCACTCATAAAGATTGGCCATCATAAACCCTTGTTGTAATACTAACTAGATAGTGCTAACAACAATTTCATCGCAGTTTTTTTAGGGGAATTTAGAATGGTACAACATTAACATAGGGGAGTGGTGATAATTTTGGATGATTTTTCCTTCAGAGTGACCAATTTTGATAAGATCGAAGAGAGTGAGGTGTTTTAGCTAGGTAGTCATGGAGATGATTTTTAGAGTTTGACATGGGGATTTATTATATTGTAGAAAAGGCTCAATAGGATACTTGGAAATGATTCTATGGTGGTTAAATTGAGGAATTATACATGACATCAAGTTACTATTCTAGGTGTATGGGATGTGATCACTACATTTGATTTTGGGCATCTATTGTTGGAAGTTGCTAATGATTTTGTTATATTTGACAATGGATTTACTTTGGTGCCAATCCCTGTGCCTATTCTCTCAAATGAAAATGTATCTAAGTATAGGTTTAAGAGGAGTGCCCAACAAGCTATCATGTTAGACAATTGCATTGATCTTGCCTCGAATTTATTGGAATGCTCTTTTAACAAAGCTATAATTTGTCTTGTAATAGAAAATTTAATGTAAATGGGACTAAAGTAGAAGTAGAGGTTTTATAGATTCATTTACCCACATGCCTTATTTATTTGATCCATTTTATTATTCATTGTACTAAACATTACATGCTCGGAGACTCCCACCATCTTGTAGATTTTTATGAATTGAAGAGATGCCCTTTCCATCTATGTTGGGTTAAATGGAATTTCTTACATATGCCTTCCTTGGCCTAGGTCAAATATAAACTTTAAAAAGATAGAAAATCATATTTTTTAAATTTAACTAAATTAGATAAGGTTAAATTTTAAATTAATGGTACTTTTGCAGTTGCATCATGTCCTCAAATTTGTATGTAATCTTTTCTTTAAGTTTTTTATTGTTTCAAGATGAAATTTTCTTATTTCTTTATTTTGATAAATTAAATTTTATATAATTAAGTATTAGTATAAATATCGTAAATATATATATTTAAAAAATGTCCACAAATATCAATCTAGAGCTATTTTATCCTAGTTACATTGTTTACTTTATTTTTATTTAAAGAGTTATTTCTATTTACTTAATATTTATTAGTACCTACCTTTAGGTGTATTTAAAATTCTTTAGCTACTAATTAATGTTTACCAAACAAACCAATTAGGAATTTTTTTAAATTTCTATATAAGTTTATATTAATCTTTGCTAATGTAAACATACAATTTTTAATCATAAACACTAAATAAATACTAAATAAACATATTATTGACAATCCTATTGGCCAAATACTTTAAGGTCTTATTATTCCCTTCACATAAATTGAAAAATGCATTCATTAAAATCTATACAAGTGAATATTAGAATATTTAAGTAGTGATGGTACATATGAAAAATGACTCAATAAATTATATGGGTCATCTACTCTAACATATAAAAAATAAATTCTTTATACATTGTGTAGCATAGCAAATTGTCCTTCCCCACAACTTAACACTCTACTTGGTACTCACTTTATTGTCCACTCCCTTACCAGGTTTCCCAAATGCTAATTTGACTCTTTCTAATTATCGTACCAAAAAACAACAAAAAGCACCTTAGCCTTGGTAGTGTCATGAGTACTAAACCCTTTTAAAATTAAAGTTGCATGGACCTAAGTGCTAAGCATGGACATCTATACCACACACTGGCATCCTGATAGCATCTTCCAATTTGTCAACTATTTTTAGAAGGTGCATTTTTACCTGCGTGGTACTCCAAGCTTTTCCTAATGCCTATTTGCACCCAAATGACTCCTTTCCTAGCTTTTTGATCTCTTGCCTCTTCTATAAAACCTTTCCACTCAAAGGATGGAATCTTCTATATAGCAAAGCTCTACTGAAACTATGATCGAATCTTTTTCATTGTGAAGCTCTACTAAAATTATCACTGAACTATCATCTTGCTTGTATCACTATTATTGCATACTTATTTTCTATTGCAAGTTATTAAGAATCACCCATGGATGTAATTGACTTGTATTCTTTGTGCTATCTGAGAGGCTCTCGTTCGAGATTACATACTTTAGAACAAAGCTCATCTTGTTCCCTTATGTAGTAGTCTTCCAACGATACATTTTTGTAATCTCTTTCTCAACTCTTTATCCATTTATCTAGGTTAGCATTTACATTCTTATTGAATTGTATTTCTTTATTAAAATATCATTTTTTCATTGCTCATCATGATTCTAGACACACACACCTTTATCAACATTTCAATATCTTACTGTCGTTGAGGTGGAAACACAAAAAATAGGGTTTGACTGAGGCAAACCTGTATATAGCCCAACTATTTTCTCCTATTTTTTATTGCATTTTATGTGAGAAAAAGGATTTGAAAGCATAGAAGTTGTAGAGGTTAGGGTTTCTATCTTTTGATGTTGTACAAACTACAACACAAATTGCAGATGCCCATGCCACACGATGTCATCTTAGGTAGTGAGGCAACCCTCCTAATGCCAAGTTCTCCATGATTTGTTGCTTCTATTTCTGTATTCATTTATATAAATTACTACTTCTATCTTTGTATTGAACCTCTATTTTCCATAGTTTTAGTTAGTTTTAGTCAATATCACATAATCATTCAATTTCAATTGCAACAAAAGGACATAGCTTGAGTAGTCTTATTCTTCCTGATGGATAATAGTAATATAAACACCTTTGGTGGCTAGTGTCCTAATGTTCAATAGGAAGTTGTTCTGATTAAAAGGTAATTTAGTTAGAGAAAAAAATTCTATTAAACATTTTGGTGAACCCAACATGCTTGAAACACTTAAAACAACAAATACAAAGCCTTCTTTCTCTTCTTCTAAAAACCAAAAACATCCTCTCTCAAAACAATTTATCTTCTTCTAAATCTTTAAAATTTTAGAGTACTTGTGTGTTGCAAAGTTCTTAGTAGTTTATGAGCTTCACAACCTAGTGCTTTGACTCAAAATTGACCATTCACAAAAGCATAAGATTGTTCATGTCTCCCGTGCTCTAGGTAGTTCTAGCTCTAGCACCTAGAAAAATAAATATGTAGCTTCTCAATGGGAAACTCTTGATTTCAACCATCTCTCTTTTCTCTCTCTAATAGCCTTGTGATCCTAGGACAATAATATCTTAGCTCACCTCTTGATACAGACATGCTTGTAGCTAGTGTACCCCAGGCCCAAATCTAGATTTTAGACAAGACTTCTGGATAACTTTCAAGAATTTTTGGGAATGGAGCACCAATCTACCAAGTTTGTCCCACTCATGGAGAATCTCTAAAGATTGCTAACCGATGATTCACATGTCATGGATATTCTACGTAGAATATCTCAAATTGTGAAAAATAATGTTCCATCACTAGCTAGTTGCATAGAAGTTGTTAATGAGTCACATTCTGTAACATGTCATCTCATATTACTAGGATTAACATTCCTAATTTCCCATCAAGTAAATAATCATGATCATCATAATATTTTTTGTTGTTTGTAATAATAATTTGTATAATCATTATATAAAAAGAATATCTTTTCTAAATAATTAAAAATTGAAAATTTACAACATATTCAAAGATAGCATGCTAGTGAGTTCCTTCACTTTACAATCATAATGTTTCACTCATGGAAATAATGATAAATTTACATAGAATTTGACTATCAGTTCATATAATAGAATATACTACATCTGGAGTTTTGATATTTGTGTTCATAAGTATTGGATTGTCATCTATTTGGGGAGAGAATCACCCAAGTGCTTTTCCTCCAACTAGAGATCGACAATCCCCCACACAACTTCCTTCATGGAATTGGCCCTACCCTTCACAAAGGGAATAGATATAAGGAACCAATAGGTTTTCCATCTGAGTCTCTAGTGTTGTGTCCTTCATAACTCATCACAATCATACAACTATAGATCCACTCTAACTATGTATGACACTACTAGATGGTTATGCCATCTGGAGCACCATAAACTGACTAATGCATGCAGAGACAGATGCATTACTTTGGCCAAAGATTTAATATAAAGAAATGTTTTGTAATGAATATAGTCGAATGTTCACACACCTCAAAATTGACTTAGAATTTATCTCATTGTATGGTGTTTTTAGTTGACCAATTTTGGTCATGAGATGACTTAAATAAATTTCCCATTTAGTCCATCTATCTTGGACTTCCAACTCCAATTTCTAGAGTACATTTCAAAGGTTTCTTGTTGCATTTGCAACATGGAATCTGTGACTCCCTGCCAATCCATTCCTTATTCCAAAAGTGTATATGTTCTCAAGGTTTTCAGTATCAAGACCAATTTTGGCCTACAACTTCATGAGATTGGTTAGGATATTTAGTTTATTTGAAGGATTTCAATTTAATCCTTGTTGACTATAAACATATCCCATTCAATTTGACAGTATAATTGTAAGAAGAGTTTCACATTTGTTAAATGTATCTAGGACACACATAGATATCTATCTTCTCTAGTCTCGTAGGTAATATATAATCTTTTGTTATCACAATATAAAAAGAATATCATCTTATATCATAGTAAAACTCTTAGACTACTAGACACTTGAAAAATTCTAATACCTTGTGCTCATGGTTTAAACATGCACTCGTAGTACAGTATTGATAGCAATGTCATACTAGGGTTACTTTAAGAGATAAAAAGGAGGATAATGCTCATTCTTTATTTTAATGTATAACCTGAAGGTACGTAATGGAAACAACTTATAATAGAAAACCTTTAAATCACAAATCCCATTTCATGCGACTCGAAGCCATAGTTGACTAGCACTAAAGATTGGTTGGACTGTTGCAATACATAGCAACTTGTGGGTCAAAAAATGAATGATACCAACCTTAATAATTGTATCATTGTCAATATAAAAGTTCTACCTATAACAGTTTCTATCTTGAATGACTTAGCATTCAAAACAACATGGCTCTTAGCTAGTTATTAATGCATTAAAAAATCTTTCCTTTCCAAGAAAAGGCATGGATAACATTTATCCTTTGATGATATTCATGTATGAATTCTTTTCAATCAATAGATAAAGAAAAATAAAGATATCAGCAGAACCCACGGCCTCGAATTGGTTAACATACTGCTATAATAGTATTTAAAAGACCTTGGCCTTGATGGCCTTTAACTGAGTTTAGTAGATTGCAACTATAGCATATAGAAAAGATGCTAGTTTTCGATAGAATTTACCAAGACATCTTAATGCTATCATTTTAAATAAACAAAAGACAGTCACATCAAAGTGTGCACATATCAATAGAAAGTTAAAGAAAACAATAGTGTCTAGTCTTACACCGCACAGTAGTATCATATTAGATATACCTGAAATGTATGGCCATAGCCACAGAGATTTATGTTCTTTCTCTAAACTTTCTTCTTGACTCCTATTGCCTTATGTATGTTCGACTTCCCCTCGAGCTCTCTTCCTAGACACCACACACAAACAAAATAAAAAAGCACCCTTGAAATGAAGGTTGACAACAACTTCCCATTCCCGTACCCCCTCCCTCCCCCTTATGGGAATATCTACTCCACTTCACTATATAGTCTCTCATCGAAAGCATGCATTCATGATATGGTTACACTGAACCAACAACACTTCTCCAACTCACTCCACACTTTTGTGGAATGTGGGGTAATTTTTCACCAAAAGATGCTTGACTTAGCAAGAGAAGGATAATAATTATATGTAATGTCCCCTTCTAGTGAGTCCACATTTTTTCTTTGACCTTGCACAATTCAACTCACAAAAGAGAACATTACAGTTCCATTTTATTTTCATTTCATCATATTAACAATATAATCATTATTCATCCATATTCAGGTTGTCTATTCATGTCCTTATATAATGTTTCCAACTTATTATTTGTTCATACACTTCCCACACTCCACCTTGATTGGGTTCTTGGTTGCCTTCTCATTAATCATCCTCGTCTTCCACCTAAGTACGGATGTATTAGGGAACATTTCATCCCTACGGAGGCCCAAAGGCTTCGCACTACATGCAGTGTTCCTCACCATTTGGCTCGATGGAAATTCATGCAACACACGGCATTCTTCATTCCATCGAGAGTCACCTCATGTCGGGCACAATTATTATGAGCTCATAAATTATCATAGGCCCAAGAGCTTCACACTACATGCGGTGTTCTTTGTCTCTTAGCCCAAGGGACTTCACACAACACACGGTGTTCTTCATCATCTTGGGGTTCACCTGCGTTCCATATACATCCCTAATTCACCCTACTATGATGGACGAAAAGGCGATTAATAAGGAGGTTCAAACACCTCTCTTGGATGGATCATGGGTTGTGTCCAAAGGTTGTCTAATGTTTCTCATCTTGGGATCCACCATGGATCACAAGATGCCATGATTTCATAATGAGGCTTTCCATATGCCTTCTTTCATAGTTTTCATGTTTATTCATGTGCCTCATGGTTCCATATCTTTCCCAATTTTATTTACTTAATTATCTAAGGATTTTAGCTATTTTAATATATAAATTTATTCACTTACTTAACCAAAATCTAAATCACATACATACAGATTCTATTATAATTTAAGTGTATTTTTACACATCTATAAATATAGATATATGCCTACCATATAATACTTATGATTATTTTATTTTTGACATAAATTACACCAAACCAAACTCACAAATCTTACATTTAATAATAATAAGATAAGCATGTTAAATATACTTACCTGCTGAAACTTTTATTTACCTCTTATTCTTTTTCTTTATGTAGATCTGATTTATTATGGAGCTCTTGATTTATATTGGCTATTTTGAACTGCTCAGTCTATCATTCCTTGTATTCTCTTATTATTGTTTATAATTATATCAATGAATTTTCTTTTCTTCCGATGATAATTTCCTTCTATCTCACAACCTTTATTTATTTCCCTTTCAAAGGATGTGTTCAAAGAGGCATGTTTCTTATTATGTTTGGTGGTAAAAGACATACTTACCCTCTTATAATTTTTATTACTTTATATTAATTCCCTTATGTGGTAAAACTATTTCTAACCATTCGTAACTCTGTTATCATAAGAGGATAGGTTAAAAGATTTTTATTTATTTTATTTATATTTATATTATATCATTTATATTATAATAAATGATATATTATATATTTTATATTATTTATAATATATCATTTATATCATAATAAATGATATATGATTTATATTATATTATTTGTATTTATATTATAATGTAAGATAATTAAAGAATATTCATATTTATATTATTAGATATATTTATAATATATTATATTTATATATATTGTTATTTATAATTTGGATATTATATTTTAATTATAATAAAATATTCATACAATAATATTATTTATTAAATAATATGTAATTATTTCCATCATCCAAAACCTTTAAATCACTTACAATAGAAAACCTTTAAATCACGTAATGGAAACAACTTATAATAGAAAACCTTTAAATCACAAATCCCATTTCATGTGACTCGAAGCCATAGTTGACTAGCACTAAAGATTGGTTGGTCTGTTGCGATACATAGCAACTTGTGGGACAAAAAATGAATGATACCAACCTTAATAATTGTATCATTGTCAATATAAAAGTTTTACCTATAACTGTTTCTATCTTGAATGACTTAGTATTCAAAACAACATGGCTCTTAGCTAGTTATTAATCCATTAAAAAATATTTCCTTTCCAAGAAAAGGCATGGATAACATTTATCCTTTGATGATATTCATGTATGAATTCTTTTCAATCAATAGATAAAGAAAAATAAAGATATCAGCAGAACCCACGACCTTGAATTGGTTAACATACTGCTATAATAGTATTTAAAAGACCTTGGCCTTGATGGCCTTTAACTGAGTTTAGTAGCTTGCAGCTATAGCATATAGAAAAGATGCTGGTTTTCGACAGAATTTACCAAGACATCTTAATGCTATCATTTTAAATAAACAAAAGACAGACACATCAAAGTGTGCACATATCAATAGAAAGATAAAGAAAATAATAGTGTCTAGTCTTACACCGCACAGTGGTATCATATTAGATATACCTAAAATGTATGGCCATAGCCACAGAGATTTATGTTCTTTCTCTAAACTTTCTTCTTGACTCCTATTGCCTTATGTATGCTCGACTTCCCCTCGAGCTCTCTTCCTAGACACCACACACAAAAAAAATAAAAAAGCACCCTTGAAATGAAGGTTGACAACAACTTCCCATTCCCGTACCCCCTCCCTCCCCCTTACGGGAATATCTACTCCACTTCACTATATAGTCTCTCAGCGAGAGCATGCATTCATGATATGGTTACACTGAACCAACAACACTTCTCCAACTCACTCCACACTTTTGTGGAATGTGGGGTACTTTTTCACCAAAAGATGCTTGACTTAGCAAGAGAAGGATAATAATTATATGTAATGTCCCCTTCTAGTGAGTCCACATTTTTTCTTTGACCTTGCACAATTCAACTCACAAAAGAGAACATTAGAGTTCCATTTTATTTTCATTTCATCATATTAACAATATAATCATTATTCATCCATATTCAAGTTGTATATTCATGTCCTTATATAATGTTTCCAACTTATTATTTATTCATACACTTCCCACACTCGACCTTGATTGGGTTCTTGGTTGCCTTCTCATTAATCATCCTCGTCTTCCACCTAAGTACAGATGTATTAGGGCACATTTCATCCCTACAGAGGCCCAAAGGCTTCGCACTACACGCGGTGTTCCTCACCATTTGGCTCGATGGAACTTCATGCAACAAATGGAATTCTTCATTCCATCGAGAGTCACCTCACGTTGGGCACAATTATTATGAGCTCATAAATTATCATAGGCCCAAGAGCTTCACATTACATGCGGTGTTCTTCGTCTCTTAGCCCAAGGGACTTCACACAACATGCGGTGTTCTTCATCATCTTGGGGTTCACCTACATTCCATATACATCCCTAATTCACCCTACTATGATGGACGAAAAGGCGATTAATAAGGAGGTTCAAACACCTCTCTTGGATGGATCATGGGTTGTGTCCAAAGGTTGTCTAATGTTTCTCATCTTGGGATCCACCATGGATCACAAGATGCCATGATTCAATAATGAGGCTTTCCATATGCCTTCTTTCATAGTTTCCATGTTTATTTATGTGCCTCATGGTTCCATATCTTTCCCAATTTTATTTTCTTAATTGTCTAGGGATTTTAGCTATTTTAACATATAAATTTATTCACTTACTTAACCAAAATCTGAATCACATACATATAGATTCTATTATAATTTAAGTGTATTTTTACACATCTATAAATATAGATATATGCCTACCATATAATACTTATGGTTATTTTATTTTTGACATAAATTACAACAAACCAAACTTACAAATCTTACATTTAATAATTATAAGATAAGCATGTTAAATATACTTACCTGCTGAAACTTTTATTTACCTCTTATTCTTTTTCTTTGTGTAGATCTGATTTATTATGGAGCTCTTGATTTATATTGGCTATTTTGAACTGCTCAGTCTATCATTTCTTGTATTCTCTTATTATTGTTTATAATTATATCACTGAATTCTCTTTTCTTCCGATGATAATTTCCTTCTATCTCACAACCTTTATTTATTTCCCTTTCAAAGTATGTGTTCAAAGAGGCATGTTTCTTAGTATGTTTGGTGGTAAAAGACATACTTACCCTCTTATAATTTTTATTACTTTATATTAATTCCCTTATGTGGTAAAACTATTTCTAACCATTCGTAACTCTGTTATCATAAGAGGATAGGTTAAAAGATGTTTATTTATTTTATTTATATTTATATTATAATAAATCATATATTATATATTTTATATTATTTATAATATATCATTTATATCATAATAAATGATATATGATTTATATTATATTATTTGTATTTATATTACAATGGAAGATAATTAAAGAATATTCATATTTATATTATTAGATATATTTATAATATATTATATTTATATATATTGTTATTTATAATTTGGATATTATATTTTAATTATAATAAAATATTCATACAATAATATTATTTATTAAATAACATGTAATTATTTCTATCTTTCAGAACCTTTAAATCTATCTTCTCTAGTCCCGTAGGTAATATATAATCTTTTGTTCTCACAATATAAAAAGAATATCATCTTATATCATAGTAAAACTCTTAGACTACTAGACACTTGAAAAATTCTAATACCTTGTGCTCAAGGTTTAAACATGCACTCATAGTGCAGTATTGATAGCAATGTCATACTAGGGTTACTTTAAGAGATAAAAAGGAGGATAATGCTCATTCTTTATTTTAATGTATAACCCGAAGGTACGTAATGGAAACAACTTATAATAGAAAACCTTTAAATCACAAATCCCATTTCATGTGACTTGAAGCCATAGTTCACTAGCACTAAAGATTGGTTGGACTGTTGCAATACATAGCAACTTGTGGGTCAAAAAATGAATGATACCAACATTAATAATTGTATCATTGTCAATAAAAAAGTTCTACCTATAACAGTTTCTATCTTGAATGACTTAGTATTCAAAACAACATGGCTCTTAGCTAGTTATTAATCCATTTAAAAATCTTTCCTTTCCAGGAAAAGGCATGGATAACATTTATCCTTTGATGATATTAATGTATGAATTCTTTTCAATCAATAGATAAAGAAAAATAAAGATATCAGAAAAACCCATGGCCTCGAATTGGTTAACATACTGCTATAATAGTATTTAAAAGACCTTGGCCTTAATGGCCTTTAACTGAGTTTAGTAGCTTGCAGCTATAGCATATAGAAAAGATGCTAGTTTTCGACAAAATTTACCAAGACATCTTAATGCTATCATTTTAAATAAACAAAAGACAGTCACATCAAAGTGTGCACATATCAATAGAAAGATAAAGAAAATAATAGTGTCTAGTCTTACACCGCACAGTGGTATCATATTAGATATACCTGAAATGTATGGCCATAGCCACAGAGATTTATGTTCTTTCTCTAAACTTTCTGCTTGACTCCTATTGCCTTATGTATGCTTGACTTCCCCTCGAGCTCTCTTCCTAGACACCACACACAAAAAAAATAAAAAAGCACCCTTGAAATGAAGGTTGACAACAACTTCCCATTCCCGTACGCCCTCCCTCCCCCTTACGGGAATATCTACTCCACTTGACTATATATTCTCTCATCGAGAGAATGCATTCATGATATGGTTACACTGAACCAACAACACTTCTCCAACTCATTCCACACTTTTGTGGAATGTGGGGTACTTTTTCACCAAAAGATACTTGACTTAGTAAGAGAAGGATAATAATTATACCACACATTATTTACTTATACACCATATTTGTATAATATGAAAATAATAAAATAATCTATGTTGTCACCATAATAGTGATGTAGGAGCATCCCAGGTTGCCAAGCAATCTTGCATCAACCAAAAATATTTGCATTCTTTTGTTTTTCTTTCATTTTCAGTTTAGTTTAGTCATTTGTAGTTTCAGCATTTTGTACTGCATTTTACTATATCTTCATATTAGATCATGTAGAGTAGGACTTAGCATCTACGTCATATTGAGATTTCAAGTGATTTCAATCTGTTTCTAGAAAGTTATCACTAGCAGAAGTTCATTAGCTTTCACATAGTAAAGCATTCAAGCAATCAGTTGGAGGAGAAGGTTTGTGGAGCACTTCCATGATTTTTGGAGCCAAATGAAACATCATACATAGCACATAGGGACCAAATAAACCTTCCTTAAGGTCTGTACCAAGTTTCATTCATTTGCATAGTAGTACCATATGTTATAGGCTGACCTACTTGTTTCTACATGTTATATCTTTTCATTGGAGTTTGTAACCTCTTGTGGCCAACGTAGAGGATTATTTGAGCTTGGAGATGATATATATAGATCTCTTAGAGTAATTAGGAAGTCAGTCCTTAGTAAGTAGTTTTAGAATTTGATTTAGAGTTTGATTTTCTTGTCAAAAGGCACTTCAATGCCATATCTTGCATATCTGTTATAGCCTAGAAAGTAGGCCTATGAGCCCTTTGATTGTAGCCAACATGTTTCCAACATATGAGCATTGTAATTCTTTGATATAATTAATATTTGAATCTCCCATTGCATTCTACATTTGTGTTGTTTTCATTGTGTTTACTCTAGCTACATGGTTTGGACAGTTCACTCTATGAACCCTCCTACCATGACTGCACCAAGTGGTATCATAGCAAATTTTTGAATCCTTTGGGATGTGAAGGCACTCAAAAAGATCTTGTGGTGAACATAGCACTAAACTAAGGTAGTCTACTTGTGTTTGTCAATAGATCACTGATTGTGAGGCAATTGGAACCCTATAGTCAGATCGTTGAATTGAGATAGTTGCACTGAATTCTAGGAAGAGATGCCACCAAGGAGAATGCTTGCACTATGGCTGATGTTGCTGGAAGAATGGAAGAAATGATTAAGATGATGAGAACTATGTTTAGGTTATATTGGATTATGTAGAAGAAGATAGAAGGAGAGGACTAAACCCTAGACATGATGAAAGTGATGAAGAATTTTAATCAACCAACCAAAATGAAGAAGCCCTAGAAGTGTTAGATCTAGGGCACACAACTGAGAGGGGGGGTGAATCAGTTGTACAAAAACTTGCTTCTACTTGAAACACTTGATTGTTCTTTATTAGTTAATAGCATATCAATTAACCATTCATGAAAGCAGTAAGCATAAACACCGGAGCAGATAAACATCAACACATTAGACACCAAGATTTTTGACATGGAAAACCTGGTTAAGGGAAAAACCACGGGGTGATTAACCCAAGGATTATTCTCTGTTAGAAGAATAAGATAAAATGAATGGCACATGCCAATTAGGGCTCACTACCTGAGCACACTACTCACAAGGAGGCACATTGCCTACAGAGAGACACACTATCTACAAGATCATAAGGATCACAACCTTGAACTGGAGAATGACATCTTCACCATGTCTGGATCAGTTTCATTTAAGCCTGAAACACTTCTGCTCTGCCTTTCACTCTTTCGCTATACCACACTCATCTACTTCACCTCCACACTTTGAAATGAACTCACAAACCTCTGTTTATACAAGACATCGGCTTAGGAACAATCATCTAAGTCGGCAATCAACCATAAGAACATTCACAGGATGTATAACACATCCGGTTGGCCACCACAAGAACATTTACAAGATGAACAACTCATCCGGTCGGCTAGTCTGAACAAGAACTTCATCCGAAAGAATATCTTCAATTCCGGACTCTACCACCAATGTGGATCAACAACACAACCTCAACATGATCCAAGAACCTTCACAAGCCTGCCTGAATGACCAGGTACATCCGCACTTGCTCTACTCACTAGAATCTCTTCTCTTCCTCATCTGGAACTTCAAGAACATAGTCTATCACCACTGTCATATTGCCAGAGGTGCTTCCAAACCTCCAAACCACATACCAATCGAGATGACACATTACAAGGACCTCCCAAACACTCTGTCTAATCCGCAGAATAGGACAATGCACTTCCGGATCTCACCGGACCTTTTTGTAACACTCTGTCACTCCAGAGCATCTCCTGGAACCGGTTCTACTTGATCGATCACAACTTCTTCACATCTTCATGCAGACCTCTAAAATCTTAACTAGATCATCTCAAGACTCATATCTACAAACCCTTTAATCTGCATCCTCTGAATCTCAACCTATTGAGTACTTTTGCCTTCTTCTCATCACTGTTCTTCACTGTTCCTGATTGAGACTAATTTTCTCAATATCCTTAGCACACAGTTCATCCAATCCTTCTTGTCAATGCAATATGAGTATGTTGACATCAATGAAAACACTGGTTCACCTCATACTTGCAACAATCTCCCCCTTTGTCATTGATGGCAACATATGATGTGAAAAACCATCAAGACAAGAACTTCTCTTTTCTGTCACAGCTCCCCCTATCAACAACAACTCTTCACATGTCTTCTCTTCCTTTACTACTCCCCCTTTGATCATCAACCACTTGTTTTTCACATGTCTTCTCTCCCCCTTTGACATCAATGGCAAAGGGCTCATACTTGCAATTCTAACACATCAGAATCATACCAGCTGCTCCCCCTTAGTAGCAACTCCCCATCATCAATCCGGATCACAAGATATGACTGTGATATCCACCAGACTGATGCACATCAGTGCATCCTAGTTCATCACTGAAGGGGCCATGACCCCTAACTTCTCCCGGAGATACTCAAAAGAGTCCTTGGGAAGAGGTTTAGTAAAGATATCTGCAATCTGATCCTTGGAGGGTACATACTCCAATCTGACTTCTTCCTTGTTCACTTGTTCTCTCAAAAAGTGAAACTTGATAGATATGTGCTTAGTCTTAGAATGCAATACCGGATTCTTAGAAATATTAATTGCACTTGAATTATCACAGAAAATTGTGATAGGCTCCTCATATTCAACTTTAATGTCTCTTAGCATCTGTTTCATCCATAAGATTTGAGTGCAACTACCTGCTACTGCAATGTATTCTGCTTCAGTTGTAGACAGAGATATTGCATCTTGTTTCTTGCTTAGCCAAGAAACCAATCTCTTTCCCAAAAAGAATGCTCCACCACTGGTGCTCTTCCGATCATCCACATCTCCTGCCCAATCTGCATCTGTGTAAGCATGAAGAGAGAAATCATGATCTCTAGGATACCACAAACCATACTCCACTGTCCCTTTTAGATATCTAAAAATTCTCTTGATTGCCATAACATGATATTCTCTAGGATCAGCCTGAAATCTTGCCACAAGACCAACAGCCTGCATTATATCTGGTCTAGTTTGAGTGAGATACAACAATCCACCAATCATTGATCTATACTTTGTCTGATATGCCTTCAGAGAGTCATCATCTTTGCTCAACTTACATCCGGTTGCCATAGGAGTGTTCATTGGCTTTGAATCTTCCATACCAAATTTCCTCAACAATTCTTTCACATATTTGGTTTGAGAAATGAAGATCCCTTTCTTTGTTTGAGTAATTTGCAGACCCAAGAAGAAATTCATTTCACCAAGCATAGACATTTCAAACTCACTTTTCATCTAATTTGCAAAAGTTTTGCACATACTATCTCTTCCTCCAAAAATGATATCATCCACAAACACTGCAACAATCAAAATGTTTTCATGATCAATTTTGAAATATAAGTTACTGTCAGTAGTACCTTTGTTGAATCCAATCTGCACAAGATGCTTATCCAACCTTTCATACCATGCTCTTGGGGCTTGCTTCAATCCATACAATGCTTTCTTCAACTTGCAGACCATATCATCATTATCAGACAATTGAAATCCATCCGGTTGTTCAATGTAAACTTCTTCTTCTAGATCACCATTTAGGAAGGTAGACTTGACATCCATCTGATATACCTTGAAGTCTTTGAAGGCAGCAAATGCAAGAAATAATCTGACTGCTTCAATTCTTGCCACCGGAGCAAAGGTCTCTTCAAAATCAATTCCTTCTATTTGAGAGTAGACTTTGCAGACTAATCTAGCTTTGTTTCTGATTACTTCACCAACTTCATTCAGTTTGTTCCAGAAGCCCCATTTGGTTCCAATCACATTCTTGTCTCTAGGTCTAGGAACAAGATCCCAAGTATGATTTTTCTCAATTTGCATCAATTCTTCTTCCATTGCTTTGGTCTAGTTTTCATCATTGCAAGCTTCATTAACTGTCTTAGGTTCAATCTTTGAAATTAGACAACATTCATCCTGACTTTGAGCAACATTCCTTCTAGTTTGCACACCTTTGATTCTGTCACCTATGATCTGATCTTCAGAGTGGTTCAGTCTTACATACCTTGGAATTTTGGGAGTATCTTGCACTGCTGCTTCTTGACTATGCTCATTCAGACCTATCTCTTCTTCCTGATTTACCGAATCAATCTGACTCTAACTTACTGAAGAGGATTGAGCTCCTTGAACTTGAACACCATCTTGATCATCTTCATCACATTCATAGAATCTTGAGGGCTTCTCCATTCCTTCATCAACCTTCACATTTGTACTTTCTATCATCTTTCTCAATCTCTTATTGTAACACTGGTATGCTTTGCTTTGAGTGGAGTAACCCAAGAAAATTCCTTCATCACTTCTAGCATCAAACTTTCCTAAATCTTCATCTCTTTTGTTATAGCATTTGCTACCAAATACTCTGAAGTATCTCACAGTAGGAGTTACACCAAACCAATGTTCATAAGGAGTCTTACCGGTATTGTTTCTGATTTGAAATCGATTGAGGGTGTAGACTGTAGTGCTGATAGCTTCTCTCCAAAACATCTGAGGAACATTTGCTTCCAACATCATTGTCCTGGTAGCTTCCTGGATGCTCCGGTTCTTTCTCTCAACTACTCCATTCTGCTGTGGAGTCCTGGGAGCAGACAACTGTCTTTTTATATCATGCTTCTCATAAAAGTCTATGAACTCACCGGATGTGAATTCACCACCTCTATCAGACCTCAGACACTTTAGTTTTAATCTGGTTTGATTCTCTACCATAGCTTTGAAGATTCTGAACTTTTCAAAGGCTTCTGACTTCTCTTTTAGAAAGGTGACCCACATTATCTGGGAATAATCACCAATTAGTAACATGAAGTATCTATCACCTTACATACTCTTGACTCTTGTCGGACCACATAGATCAGTATGAACTAATTCCAATAATCTGGTAGAGGACTAATCTTTGCTTTTGAATGAAACTCTGCTCTGTTTACCTAGCTGACATTCTTTGCACAAACCATTTGTAGGTTTTACCAATTTTGGAAGATATCTAACAGCCTGAGTATTGCTTATCCTAATGATGTTATCAAAATTGACATGACACATCCTTCTATGCCATAACCAGCTTTGATCAACTTGAACAAGCAGACAACTTTTATCAGTACCAACCAAGTGAAAGATGTTACCTTTAGTTTGAGTACCAGATACAATTTCAGTTCCGAAGCTTGTAAAGATTCTGCATCTTCCATTCTTGAACCAGAGATCATAACCGTTGTCCACCAACTGTCCAACACTGAGAAGATTGTGCTTCAGACCTTCAACATACAACACATTACCAGTTTTGTTTCTTCCATTAAAAGAAATGGTTCCTCTTCCTCTGATTCTACCAACTGAATTATCACCAAACTTTACCACTCCTCCTTCATATCTTTCCAACTTTAAGAACTTGTTCTTGTCACCAGTCATATGGTGAGAGAATCCACTGTCAATAACCCAGTCATCCTTTTCTTGAACTTGGGCAGCCAAAGCTTTTTCTTCAACCTTATGATTGATAGACATTGGATCTTCTTCCTTGATAGCAATAAGCACCCATTCATTTCCTATCTCTGATTCATCATCTATTACTCCTTCATTATCAGCTTCTTCATTAACATAATAACAATTCTTTTGAAACCTTTGTCTATTAGAATCTGATCTAGTGGATCTTTTCGGACATCTTGAGGCAAAGTGACCAATCTTATTGCAGTTGAAGCATTTAAAAGGTAATTTTCCTTCATACTTATCGGATCCTCTTGGCAGTCTTTTTGCAATGAGGGCTTCAAGTTGAGCTATTTTTGCTTCTTCCTCTTCCATATCTTTCCTTTCTTGTTCATACCATGACAGCTTCCTTGAAGAGTTCTCTCCCAGATCAAATCTCTGTTTGCCTTTCACATAGGCACTAGCTTTGAATGCAGATTCAGTCTTGGGGGGATCATCTCCAAACTCGGTCATTTCAAATGCAGCTAGTTTGCCAGCTAATTGTTCTCTTGTGATAGTTGTGTGGGCTCTGAATTCATCAATGGCAGCAACCTTGATTTTGTAGGCAGCAGGAAGAGATCTGAGAATTTTGCAAACAATCTCATTTTCATCCAGAGTCCCACCAGCATTTCTAATTCCACATACCAGCTCATTCACTCTTGGCATAAAGGTAGTGATATTTTCATCATCTCTCATCTTCAATCTTTCAAATTTCCCTTTCAAACTTTGCAACCTTGCACTCTTGACAAACTCATCTCCTTCATACAGAAGTTCCAGTTTAGTCCAGATCTCATATGCAATTGGTAGGTCAATAACATTTGACAGATCTGAGTCATTCAATGCGCTTAGAAGAGCTTCCTTGGTCCACAAATTATTTTTAGCATCTGTGATTTCATTCAGAGTTATCGGACCACCCTATGGAGGTACATATGGTTTTGAGACCATGGCCAAGTATGCTTTTCCCATACACTCCAAGTGACATTTCATGCGACCTTTCCAGAGAGTGAAGTTGGTTCCATCAAACTTCAGACTATCCTTCTTGTATGACGACATCCTGGATCTCCTCAAGCGATTAAGCTCCTTTCAGAGGAACTTGGCTCTGATACCAATTGTTAGATCTAGGGCACACAATTGAGAGGGGGGTGAATCAGTTGTACAAAAACTTGCTTCTACTTGAAACACTTGATTCTTCTTTATTAGTTAACAACATATCAATTAACCATTCATGAAAGCAGAAAGCATAAACACTGGAGCAAATAAACATCAACACATTAGACACCAAGATTTTTGACATGGAAAACCTAGTTAAGGGAAAAACCATGGGGTGATTAACCAAGGATTATTCTCTATTAGAAGAATAAGATAAAATGAATGGCACATGCCAATTAGGGCTCACTGCCTGAGCACACTGCTCACAAGGAGGCACACTACCTACAAAGAGACACACTGTCTACAAGATCATAAGGATCACAACCTTGAACTGGAGAATGACATCGTCTACTCTACCTTTCACTCTTTTGGTATACCACACTCACCTGCTTCACCTCCACACTTTGAAATGAACTCACAAACCTTTATTTATACAAGACATCAGCTTAGGAATAATCATCTAAGTCGGCAATCAACCATAAGAACATTCGCACTTCCTCTACTCACTAGAATCTCTTCTCTTCCTCATCTGGAACTTCAAGAACACAGTCTATCACCACTGTCATACTGCCAGAGGTGCTTCCAGACCTCCAAACCACATACCAATCGAGATGACACATTACAAGGACCTCCCAAAAACTCTGTCCAATCCGTAGAATAGGACAATGCACTTCTGGATCTCACTGGACCTTTTTGTAACACTCTATCACTCCGGAGCATCTCCCGGAACTGGTTCTACTTGATCAATCACAACTCCTTCACATCTTCATGCGGACCTCTAAAATCTTAACTAGATCATCTCAAGACTCATATCTACAAACCCTTTAATCCGCATCCTCTGAATCTCAACCTATTGAGTACTTTTGCCTTCTTCTCATCACTGTTCTTCACTGTTCCTAATTGAGACTAATTTTCTCAATATCCTCAGCACACAACTCATCCAATCCTTCTTGTCAATGCAATATGAGTATGTTGACATCAATGACAACACTAGTTCACCTCATACTTGCAACAAGAAGAAGAAGAATCAGATCAAACAAAGATGTTGAAAGTTATTTCTAAGATTGGTAAGAGACCGAGAGTAGATGTACCAAACTATACTAGAAATTTGAATCCAAAGGAATTTATTGATTGGATAAATGACTTGGAGGAATATTTTGAATATGAAGAAATTGAAGATCCGGAGAGAGTAAGAGTTGCAAAGACTATGTTGAAAGAACATGCTGCTATTTGGTGGAAAGAAGTTCGGTTGGATAGAAATAGGAGAGGAAAAGATATTATGAAGTGGGATAGAATGGTGACAAAATTGAAGAATCAGTTCATACCTATTCACTATGAGTTGGAATTGTTAAAGAGATTGCAAAACTTAAGGCAAAAGGAGAAATCTATGAAGGAGTCTACTGAAGAATTTCATAGGATGATCATAAGGACTGGACATAGTGAAGCAAGCAAGGAGAAAGTGGCAAGATGGGTATATGCACAAAGATGAGGGACCAAAAAGTTGCCACATGACTTTCTGGTCCCATACAAGTCATAATGCGAGTGCATTATAATGCGCTCACATTATGGATCGGTATTACCGAGCCTATAAAGCGATCGCATTATAACATGAGCGCATTTTGCAAAACCAAAACTCTCTCTCTCGCATTGGAGTTTGAATCACCCATGTCATTTCTGAGAGAGAGAGAGAGAGAGTTTAGGGTTTAGGGGCATTATTTAGGATTTATGAGTTTAGGGTTGCTCAAGTTTAGGGTTTAGGGTTTCTCAAGTTTAGGGTTTAGGGGTTAGTGTTTAGGGTTTAGAAATCGATAGAGAGAGGAGACAAATAGAGATTTGGGGAGATAGAGGAGATAGAGGGGAGAGATATAGAGATAGAGGTTTAGGGTTTCTTGGGTTTAAGGTTTAGGGTTTAGGGTTTAGGGTTAGGGGTTAGGGTTTAGTGGCATTATTTATGGTTTATGGTTTAGGGGTTAGGTGTTAAGGTTTAGAGATTTAGGGTTTAGGGGATAGAGAGAGATAGGATCAATAGAGAGATATAGAGGAGACCAAGGGGAGAGATAGAGAGATAGAGAGTGAGGGACATGGCTAGAGACATAGGGAGAGAGATTGAGAGGTAGAGGGATGACAGAGATAGGGAGAGTAGGGAGAGATAGGGAGATAGATGTTTAGGGTTTAGGGATTAGGGTTTAGAGGCATTATTTAAGGTTTAGGGGTTTAGGGATAGAGAGAGAGGGGTTTACAGTTTAGGGGTTAGGGGTCAAGGTTTAAGGGAATTATTTAGGGTTTATGAGTTTAGGGTTTATGGGTTAGGGGTTGGAGTTTAGGGTCCAATTATTTAGGGTTTAGGGTTGCATGTCAAAAAAAATCTCTCTGTCTTTATCTCTCCCCCTCCCCTCTTTGCCTCATCTCCTCTACCTCTCTCTCTCCTAGGGTTTCTTAGGTTTAGGGGTTAGGGTTTAGGATTTATGGTTTAGAGGTTAGGGGTTAAGGTTTAGAGTTTTTGGGTTTAGGGTTTAGAGAGAGTGAGAGGACCAATACAGAGATATAAAGGAGATCAAGGGGAGAGATAGGGAGATAGAAAGTGAGGGACATGGCCAGACATAGGGAGAGAGATTGAGAGGTAGAGGGATGATAGAGATAGGGAGATAGGGGAGAGATATGGAGATAGAGGTTTAGGGTTGCTTGGGTTTAGGGTTTAGGTTTTAGGGTTTAGCGGTTTAGGGTTGTTCAAGTTTAGGGTTTAGTGGTTAGGCATTAAGGTTTAGGGGCATTATTTAGGGTCTAGGGTTTATGGTTTTATGGGTTAAGGTTTAGAGGTATAGGGTTTAGGGTTTGGAGAGAGAGGACTGATTGGGAGATATAGAGGAGACTGAGGGGAGATATAGGGAGACAGAGAGTGAGGGACATGGCCAAAGATAAAGGAAGAGAGATTGAGAGTTAGAGGGATGATAGAGATAGAGTGATAGAGTTTTAGGGTTGCTTGGGTTTAGGGGTTAGGGTTAGGGTTTAGGGGCATTATTTAGGGTTTAGAGGTTTAGGGTTGCATTTCAAAAGTACTCTCTCTCTCTCTCTCTCACACACACACACAATAATGCCCCTTAACAATAACCCCTAAACCCTAAACTTGAGGAATGCTAAACCTCTATCTCCCTATCTCTCCCTTATCTCTCTATCTCTCCCTTATCTTCCTATCTCTATCGTCCCTCTACCTCTCAATTTCTCTCCCTATCTCTCTAGACATCTCACTCACTTTCTATCTCCCTATTTCTCCCTTCTATCTCTTCTATCTCTCTATCTATCTCCTCTCTCTCTACCTATCTATCTATCCATATCTCCCTATCTCTTGCCTCTCTCTCCCTTATCATTCCTCTATCTCCCTATCTCTCCCTCTCTAGGTTATTGATGAAGGAAATGGAAACAAGAAAACTGAGACTCTCTCTCTCTCTCTCTCTCTCTCTCTCTCTCTCTCTCTCTCTCTCTCTCTCTCTCTCTCTCTCTCTCTCTCTCTCTCTCTCTCTCTCTCTCTCTCTCTCTCTCTCTCTCTCTCTCTCTCTCTCTCTCTCTCTCTCTTCCTTCTCTCACCCCTCCATTTCCCCCCTCTCTCCCTCTTGCTCCCTCTCCATCTCCCTTATCAACAAAGAAAATGGAAACAAGAAAACTAGAAGAGAGAGAGGGAGAGAGAGAGCACAAACACATCTCTCTCTGAGTCAGAGAGATAGCAAGATAGAAAGAGAGTCATAGTTTTCTTTTTCCATTTCCTTCATCGATAAGGGAGAGATAATGAAATAGATGAATGATAGGGGAGAAGGATGTAAGATATATGGAAATAGCAAGAGATAGATAGGTAGAAAGAGAGAGGAGACAGATAAGGAGAGATATAGGAGAAAGAGGGGAGAGATAGGGTGATAGAGAGTGAGTGAGATGTCCAGAGAGATAGGGAGATATGGGAGAGATATGGAGATAGAGGTTTGGGGTTTCTCAGGTTTAAGGTTTAGGGGTTAGGGGTTATGATTTAGGGGCATAATTTAGGGTTTAGGGGTTTGGAGAGAGAGAGAGTACTTTTGACATGCAACCCTAAACCCTAAACCCTAAACCCAAGCAACCCTAAACCCCTAAATCCTAAATAATGCCTCTAAACCTTAAATCCAAGCAACCCTAAGCCTCTAAACCCTAACCCCTAACCCCTAAACCCAAGAAACCCTAAATCTCTATCTCTCTATCTTTATCATCCCTCTACCTCTCATTCTCTCAATAATTCCCCTAAACCCTAAACATAAGAAACCCTGAACACAAGTCTCTCTCTCTCAACCCATAAACTCAAACAACCCTAAACCTTTATCTCACCGTCTCTCCCTAATTTCCCTATCTCTATTGTCCTACTACCTCTCAATCTCTCTACCTATGTCTCTGGCCATGTCCATCACTCTCTATCTCCCTATCTCTCCTCTCGGTGTCCTCTATATCTCCCTATTAGTCCTCTCTCCCTAAACCCTAAACCTCAAAACCTTAACACCTAAATAATTCCCCTAAGCTCTAAACACTAAGCCCTAAACTTGAGCAACCCTAAACCCCCAAACACCTAAATCCTAAACCCAAGAAACCTTAAGCCTCTATCTCCCTATCTCTCCCCTATCTCCCTATCTCTCCCCTATCTCCCTATCTCTATTGTCCCTCTACCTCTCAATCTCTCTCCCTATGTCTCTAGACATGTCCCTCACTCTCAATCTAGAGAGAGAGAGAGGTGTTTAGGGTTTTGGGGCATTATTTATGGTTTATAAGTTTAGGGAGAGAGATTGAGAGGTAGAGGGATGATAAATATAGAGAGATAGAGATTCAAGGTTTCTTGGGTTTAGGGGAATTATTTAGGGTTTATAGGCTTAGGGTTTCTCAAGTTTAGGGTTTAGGAGTTTAGGGTTGCTTGGGTTAAGGGTTTAGGGTTGCATGTAGAAAGTAGTCTCTCTCTCTAAACACCTAAACCCTAAATAATGCCGCTAAATCATAACCACTAACCCCTAAACCCTAAACCCTAAACCCAAGCAACCCCAAATCTTTATCTCCCTATATCTCCCTTATCTCCCTATCTCTCTGGACATCTCACTCACTCTCTATCACCCTATCTCTCCCCTCTTTCTCCTCTACCTTTCCCTATCTATCTCTTATTGTATCCATATCTCTTACCTCCTTCTCCCCTATCATTCTTCTATTTCCCTATCTCTCCCTCTCCCTTATAGATGAAGGAAATGGAAATAAGAAAACTATGACTCTCTTTCTATCTCTCTATCCCTATATATTGAAAGGAAGCTAGGTGTGTGGAAATCACTTCCTACACTAAGCTAATGAGGAGAGATGAGTGCAAATTCTTTTTAACCTTTATAATTACAGAATTGTTAACACAACAATGGAGATATTGCAACAATACACAACACAAGAATGTAATATAGAAGAAGAGAGAGACAAGATATAACGTGGGGAAAACCCTTATCGGGTGGAAAACCCCACACTCCAGAACTTGCATAATGTATTATCAAAACTGTATTGGATTACAATACACTTGCAATGCAAGCTCTCAGGAGTCTTTGGCACTCATATTTGGAGACAATCTGGTAGCATAACAATACCTATCAATCACATACTACATCTCCTCTCAAAGCACCTATTTATAAAGAAGTTACAAGACAAAAATGAACCTATCTTGAGATGGGTGTCCAAAATGGCCTCATGGCCCAAAATCCACGCCTAGGGACACTTGTCCAACACTGCAGCATGGTCACAACACTTGTCATATCAGCCCATCCCAAAGAAGTCACCTATTCCCATGTTGGAGTATGACAGATACTGTTACGACTATTACGATTGTCATAGAATTCGTCATAACTATCATATCTTACAAATGTAAGAGAATCTATTATACACAGGCTAAAATAGAATATTCTCTTACAACATGTCATAACCCTCCTTGGGACACCCAAAAATGCTTTCTTCCAAGATGCCTTGTGACACATGTCTTCACCTGTCATAGAACATTCCATTTTTTACTCTTACGTGCATTAGATTCTGTCATAGGAATCTGTCATAATTGTTTCGGTCATGATTCACTTACACACTAGTCAAGATGCTGACACATGGAAGAAAACCTCTATCACACAAAGAGGATTCCTATCTCCAGATGGAGTGAGTTGAGCATCCTAGTCATCTTACAAGTGGAGTGACAACTCATCGTGCCACTTCACACTAAATGACAAAATAGGATGTGCAACAAAATTACAACATGGGCTAAATAAATAAATACATTACAAATAATAAATGCAAGGAATTACCAAGGTTGAGACACCTTAATTTGCAACATTCTCCCACTTGTCGAACACCTTGTAAGAGCTAATGGAAATAACATGATTTAACTACTATAGGCCAAGAGGCCCATAGACTCCAAACACCATCTGAACTTCTCTGTGCCCACTAGTTTCATCAATGCATCTGCAACATTCTTCAAAGTGTCTACCTTCTCCAAATTCACCTTCCCATCCTCTACCATGTCTCAGATGAAGTGAAACTATACATCAATATGCTTTGTTTTGGCATGGAAAGTTAGATTCTTTGCTAGGCAAATTGCACTCTGACTATCACAACAAATAGTAATTTGTCCTACATCAACACCAATATCTGAACACAATCTCTTAAGCCAAATGGCTTCCTTACAAGCATGAGTTGCTACCATATACTCAGCTTCTATCATGGACAAAGCAACCACAGGTTGTCGCTTACTCATCCAACTAATTGCACCACCAAACATAGTGAACACAAAAGCACTGGTGGATCTCCTACTATCAATGTCACCCACCTAAAATTTTAGAATCCATGAATACAAATAGAATGTAGAGTTCTTATAGAATTACCATGATAACATATGGAATACTCAGAAGTACCCCTCAAATATCTAAACACTCTCTTAACTCGATCCCAATGTACCCATCTAGGATTATCCATAAATCGACTAAGGACTCCCACTACTTGGGCAATGTCTGGTCTTGTGCAAATCATAGCATACATCAAACTACCAACAACACTAGCTTAAGGTACTCTGCTCATGTCCTCCACCTCACTAGGAGATTTTGGACAATCATTAACAGACAACTTTATCCCCAAAGAAATAAGAACACACAATGGTCTACAATCTGCCATGCTAAACCTATCCAACACGGTCTTCACATACTTACTCTGGCTTAACCAAAGTTTTCTGTTAGCTCTGTCTCTTTTGATTTCCATTCCTAGAATGTACCTAGCTGCCCCTAGATTTTTCATCTCAAACTATGTTGACAACTGAGATGTCAAATCAGAAATCATATTCTTACTATTCCCAATTAACAACATATCATTGACATATAATGTAATAATGAGAATGTGATCATTATCAAATTTATAATACACACAATTATCTGAGTTCGATCTCAAAAATCTAACTGGCAACACAAAGGCATCAAACTTCAAGTACCACATCCTAGGAGACTGCATCAAACCATACAAAGACTTTTTCAACTTGCAAACCAAATTTTCTTTACCTTTCTCTATGTAATGCTCTGGCTGTGACATGTAAATCTCTTCCTCCAAATCACCATGAAGGAATGTTGTCTTCACATCCATCTACTCCACCTCTAAGTCATAAGTTGCTACAAGAGATAACAGGAACTGAATAGATGTCAACTTTGTAACGGGAGAGAAAATTTCACCATAATCAATTCCCTCCACTTGTGAATACCCCTTCACAACCAATCTAGCCTTGTACTTTTTAACATTTCCATCTACAGCAAATTTCTTCTTGAACATCCATTTCCATCCAACAGGTTTCTGTCCTTCAGGCAAAGGCACCAAGTCCCATGTTTTATTCTTTTCCAAAGAAGCCATCTCATCTTCCATGGCCTCCTTATAGGAACCTGCATCTTTCATGCCCATAGCCTTTGTCACAGTTCTAGGTTCATCAGTGTTAGTAAGCAAGGCAAAAGCACAACTAGAATCAAGCAATGAATAACCAAACCTATCAGGTTGCTTCCTTGTTCATGGAGACCTCCTTAATGGCTGAGGTTGAGGTTCTATTTCTTCTTCTAAACTTTCAGAGCTGCTAGAGCTCTCCTCATCATCAGGTCTCACAGGGTCTATCAATTTAGTCTTGTCAGGGGTAGAAGGAAATTGAACCACATCCTCTTTCTTTTCTATTTCTTCTAGCTGTAGAATAGCATGAGAAGGTGTTAGCTCTCTGAAAATAACACTTTTTCTATACAACACTTTTCAGTCATAGGATCCCAAAGATTGTATCCTTTCACACCGACACCATAGCCATTGAAACTACACTTAATAGCCTTGTTCTCCAATTTAGACCATTTCTCCCTAGGCATATGTGCATATGCCTCACAACAAAAAACACAAAGATGTTTAACTAAAGGCTTCTTACCAGACCACATCTCCATAGGTGTCTTACCAAAAAGAGCTAATGTAGGAGACCTATTTACCAGGTAGAAAGTAGTGGCTATAGCTTCAGCCCAAAACTTTTGTTTGAGGCTTGCTCCACTAAGCATACTCCTAGCCCTCTGCATCAGTGTCATGTTCATCCTCTCTGCAACTCCATTTTGTTGTGAGGTGTATGGAGTTATCTTATTTCTTTCAATCCCTTGCTCTTTATAGAACTTATCAAAATCTACTATATAAAACTCACCACCGTTATCAGTTCTCAAACACTTAATCTTTTTACTAGTCTAATTCTCAACAAAAGCTTTAAACTCTTTGAACTAACTAAAGACTTTTGTCTTGCTTCTGAGAAAATAAATCCATGTCCTTCTACTGTAATCATCTATGAAAGATATAAAATATATAGATTTCAAAATCGAAGGAACACTAACAGGACCAAACACATTAGAATGAATAAGATCTAATACACCAGAAGACTTGTGAGAACTAGAGTAAAACTGAACACAGTTTTGCTTTCCATATATACATTTTTTGTAAAATTCAAACTCAAGATTACAATCATTTAACCCCTTAATGAGGTTTTTACTTTTCAGGGTTTTAAGATTCTTCTCACCAATGTGGCCAAATCTCATATGCCATAAAATTGTCTTTTCAGTAGGAAGCTTAACTTCCAAAGCATAAGCACCCTTGGGTACATAAGATACACTACCATCATAATTTGTTACAATAGATTTCTTCACGGCTTGTTCAGATGGTCAGGATGAAGTGACTGTAGCTTTTTTCTTTGAGTCAGAAGAAATATTGCACTATGAAGTGCATGCCTCCAGCCGAAATAGAGTACCTCTCCGAGTACCTTTTGCAATCACCATAGATCCTCTAGTCATCTTGCATCCATCCTTTGAAAAGACAACCTACACACCTACATCATTCAACATACTTATAGAAAGCAGGTTCCATGCCAAGACTAGGATGTGCATAACCCTAGTGATCCCCTTCACTCATCCATCATGGAATTGGATTGAGACTCTTCCATGAACAACAATCTTTAGATGAGAATCATCACCTAGGTACACTCTTCCACCATCAAACTCTTCATACTTCATGAACTAGCTTCGATGCAAGGTCATGTAGAATGATGAGCCAAAATCTATAAACCACACATCATCAGATGCATGGGTGTCCAGGGCTGCGATGAAGGCATCACCATCATCTTGTGACTTGTCAGAATCTGAATCTGGGGCATTCTTCTTCTTTCTCTTCTTTTCCTCTTTGTATTCCTTTCAGAAATGCCCAGTTTTGCCATAGTTCCAACAGAGAGCCTTGGACTTTCCAGGAGATTTGGATCTCCTATGGGATTTGGATCTACCCTTCTCAACTTTCTTGTCCTTCTTTTTCCCTTTCTCCTTGGGTCTTCCACAAACTGCAAGAGCCTCTTTGGCTACTTCAAAAGACTTTCTCCACATCTCTTCAGATAATAGCAAAGATACCACTTCATCCATTTTGAAAGTAGATGTGATTCTCCCAATAGCCATAATAAGATGATCCCACAAGTCTGAAAAAGAACAAAGCAAGATCATACAATGATCCTCCTCCTCCATCTTCACACCAATGGATGTCAATTGTGCAACTAACATGTTGAAAGCATTTAGGTGATCTACAACAGATCCTCCATACTCCATCCTCAGAGAATACAACTTATTTCTCATAAAAAGCTTGTTCACTAGAGATTTGGCCTGATAAACATCTCTCAGCTTCTTCCAAAGATCTTTCGTGGTCTTCTCCTCATGGACATTTAATAAGACAGAATCAGCTAGACTAAGTCTTATGAGATCCTTAGCCTTCTAATCTTTGAGATCGCAATCATCTTGTGCCATTGTGGTTGGTTTTACACTAGATACAGTTTCTCATAGGTCATGATCAACAAGCATGTCTTCCATCTTAAGTTTCCATAACTTAAAATTTGTGCCATTGAATTTCTCCACCTCTAATCTTTCAGATGTACCTGCCATCTCCTTCCTGCAACAAGATTACAGAATACTTTGCACAAAGCTCCCACTCAACCTAAGATTAGCTCAAAATTCCCCTTCCCAACAACTAGGACCAAAGGTGATCAAGCTCTGATACCAACTAAAAGGAAGCTAGGTGTGTGGAAATCACTTCCTACACTAATCTAATGAGAGATGAGTGCAAATTTTTTTTAACCTTTACAACTACAAAATGTTTAACACAACAATCGAGATATTACAACAATACAAAACACAAGAATGTAAGATAGAAGAAGAGAGAGACAAGATATAATGTGGGAAAACCCTTATCAGGTGAAAAACCCCACACTTCAAAACCTGCACAATGTATTATCAAAACTGTAATGGTTTACAATACACTTGCAATGCAAGCTCTCAGGAGTCTTTGACACTCATATCTGGAGACAATCCGGTAGCATAACAATACCTGGCAATCACATGTACTACATCTCCTCTCAAAGAACCTATTTATAAAGAAGTTAAAAGGCATAAATGAACCTATCTTGAGATGGGCATCCAACATGGCCTCATGGCCCAAAATCCATGCCTAGGGACACTTGTCCAACATTGCAGCATGGTCATGACACTTGTCTTATCACCCCATCCCAAAGAAGTCATCTATTCCCAAGTTGGACTATGACAGATACTCTTACGACTATCATAGAATCCATCATAACTATCATATCTTATAGCTATAAGAGAATCTGTCATACACAAGCTAAAAATAGCATATTCTCTTACAACATGTCATAACCCTCCTTGGGGCACCCAAAGATGCCTTCTTTTGAGATTCCTTGTGACACATGTCTTCACCTGTCATTAAACATTCCATTTTTGACTCTTACACATCATATATTCTGTCATAGGAATCTGTCATAACCGTTTCAGTCAAGTTTCACTTACACTAGTCAAGATGCGGACACATGGCAGAAAACCTCTACCACACAAAGCCTATCTCCACATGGAGTGAGTTTGAGTATCCTAGTCATCTTACAAGTGGAGTGACAACTCACCATGCCACTTCACACTAAATGACAAAATAGGATGTGCAACAAAATTACAACATAGGCTAAATAAATAAATACATTACAAATAATAAATGCAAGGAATTACTAAGGTTGAGACACCTTAATTCCCAACATATATCACTTTCTCCCTATCTCTCTCTACCTCTCAGAGAGGGAGAGAGAGAGAGAGAGAGAGTTGTTTCAGTTCACCATAATGCAAGCGTGTTATAACGTGCTCGTGTTATGTGAATGCGCAAAATGCGAGTGCATTATAACGCACTCACTTATGTGTTGCCTTGGTTATTTCTAAGCCTAAGGCTTGGATTTGTCTTGGGCTTCCAACCCAAAGTCTTGGACTGTGTTTAGGACATCCAAAGACATGTTTTTCTAAATTGTAGCAAAACCACATAATTTGGAGCATGCTCCCCATCAGGTTTGCACTTATTTCGATGAAAACTCAAAAAAATACCACCATAATCTTAATCTCTCTATTAGCTATCTAACCATATAATTTTTTTCACATTTTGAGTACATTAAGGGTTTCATCTTGAATTTCTTTTGTTAGTGTGTCCATTTTTTGTCAAAAACCAGTGTCTAGTATTTTTGACTTTTTTTAACCATTCGTCAAAATTTGAAATAAGTTACATTTTTAGAAACTAGAGTCCATTCTACACATATTTAGTTTGCAAACATTTGGGGGGGGGAACGCTTAAATTTCTATTTTTTAGGATGTGTCCACTTTAAAAATTACTAAAAATCAATTATTCATGAAAAAATTATCAGAACAATCAGGGATAAACTACATGGTGTTAGCTAATTGCTCACTAGAGTGATTATTGAAATACTAAAAAAAGTTAACATTTTAGGGGGAGCACACCAGACACTATGTTATGTTTTTTTGAGAAAACAAGACCAATTTGTGTACTCCCCCTTTTTGAACCCCTTAATCTCAACCATTTTTGGAAAAAAATAGTAGTTTAGAAACTAGATTCAGAGTACTATGACTCTTGTTTTTGTTCCATCTTCAAATTTTGAGTATAGCTATCTTCAATTTCTCATCCAACATCAATGTTTCATGATTTCAAAAAAAAAAAGTGGAATCTTAAGACCTCACTTTGGTCCCTCATCTTTGTACACTTACCCAAATACATAAATGGATTGAGGATGAACATTCAAGAGGAACTAAGTTTGGTAAGGATAGCAACAATAGAAGAAGCATATCAGTTTTCCCTTAAACTTGAAGATAAGTCAAACAAGAGACATGAACAAAGGCAGAGAGGCAGAGGAGGTAAATTTCATAGAGGTAGAACATGTTTTGGATGAGAAAGATCATATGCAGAGCAGAACAAGAAAACTAAAGAAAGTAATCCATATAAGAAGGAAGATAGAGATGACAATTCATACCAGAGGGATGATAGAAATTTCTACTATAGAGGGAATCATAATTCTTACCTCAATGAAGGATATAGGAGAGATGAAAGAGGATTTGATAAGAGTTCATTTAGAGGAAATTGTTTTAAGTGTGGAGGTGAAGGACACAGAGTATTTGAATGTTATCAAGAGAGTACAAGCAAAAGGACAAAGAACAGTGCAAGAGTAGCTTATGCGGAGGAAGAACCTATTGGATCACCTAGTTCAGTTGGGAAACTAGAGAAAGGAGAATCATTAGTCATGAGGAGAGCATTATTTCAAGCAGAGACAACTGAGGAACCACCACAAAGGAAAAGTTTGTTCCGGACCAGATGCAAATCAGGAGGTAAATGTTGTAAAGTGATAATTGATAGTGATAGTACTAATAATTTGGTTTTAGAGGAGATGGTGACTAAACGAAACTTGGAGAGATTGAAACATCCGAATCCCTACAAGATAGCATGGATTCAAGATGAACACAAGGTACTAGTGAGTGAACAATGCTTGGTTAAATTTCATATAGGATCTTATAATGATGAAGTATTGTGTGATATTATGTCGATGGATGTATGTAAAATACTTTTGGGGAGACCATGGCAGTATGATATAAAAGATATACATGATGGGAGAAAGAATACTTATACTATAACATCGAATGCGAAGAAGCATATCCTGATAACTTTGGAAGATGAGCTTGAAAGTGAAGTGTGTGGGAATGCTACAATCTATTTGGTAGATGGAAGGAAATTTTTGGATGGACTGAGACATGAGAATATGTGTTTTGTTTTGATTCCTAAGAAGTGTGAAGACCTGAGCATAGAGATTATTACTGAAAAACAAGAAGAACCGCTAGAGGAGATAACTGAATTATTGACAGAGTATGAAGATATCATATCAAATAATGTACCTAAAGGATTGCCACCAATCTAGAGTATCAGTCATCATATGGACCTTATACTTGGAGCTAGTTTGCCTAACAAAGAAGCACACCTGATGACACTAGTAGAGAATACAGAGCTGAATAGATAGATACAAGATTTGTTGAGGAAAGGATTGATCAGAGAAAGTTTAAGCCCATGTGTGATACCTACAGTATTAGCACTAAAGAAAGATGGAGAATAGAGAATGTGTACAAATTCTAGAGCAATAAATAAGATCATAGTTAAGTATAGATTTCCATTGACAAGGATGGATGACATTATGGACTGTTTAAGTCGAGAAAAATATTTCACAACTTAGATAGACTTGAAGAGTGGATACCATCAGATCAGGATAAAAAAAGGAGATGAGTGGAAGACTGCATTCAAGACAAATGAAGGATTATATGAATGGTTAGTAATGCCTTTTGGATTAAGTAATGTACCTAGTACTTTCATCAAATTAATGAATGAAGTTTTGAAGAAATTCTTGGGTAAGTTTGTTATTGTCTACTTGGATGATATTTTGATTTTTAGTAAGATAAAAGAAGAACATTTGTGTCATATTAGACAAGTATTGTAGAGATTGAGGGATGAGAAATTACTAATAAACATCAAGAAATGTAGTTTCATGAAGGAAGAATTAGTATATTTGGGATTTTTTATTTCTGCGGAAGGATTGAAGATGAACCATGAGAAGGTTAGAGCAATTGTTGAGTGGCCAACATTAGAGAAAATTGGAGAGGTAAGATCATTTCATGGATTAGCAGGTTTCTACCTAGAAGTTCATAAAAAAATTTAGTTTAGTATGCACACCTATGATAGAGACAATGAAAGGTGACAGAAAGGATTTTAAGTGGACATCAGGAACAAATAAGAGTTTTGAATTGTTGAAGCAGAAAGTGACAAAGAAACTAGTGTTAGCATTACCAAATTTTAATAAAGTATTTCAAGTAGATTGTGATGCGAGTGGAAATGCAATAGGAGCAGTGTTAAGTCAAGAAGGCAGACTAGTAGAATAATTCAAGCCTTGAAGAAGTGGAGACATTACTTGTTGCCTAAGGAATTTGTATTGTATAGTTATCATCAAGCTTGATAGTATTTGAATAGTCAAGGGAATTTGAATCAGAGACATATGAGATGGGTAGATTTCATGCAAAGTTACACATTTGTATTGAAGCATAGGAGTGGGAAGTCAAATAAAGTTGCAGATGCAT
Organism: Cunninghamia lanceolata; assembly: GCA_027924645.1. NCBI lineage: Eukaryota > Viridiplantae > Streptophyta > Pinopsida > Cupressales > Cupressaceae > Cunninghamia > Cunninghamia lanceolata. The sequence continues at coordinate 2,258,490 of BSBN01000850.1, forward strand.
TGAGTAGAAGAAGGAATTTTTTGACAAAGATGTGGATAGAAGTATTTTTTTAAGATAATGTGCCTAGTAAACTATTTAACGTGACTGGTGACACTGGCACGACATGCCCTCCGGCTCCATGGGAATGCTTTTGCTCGAAGATATGAACCAATGAGGCCACAACACGTGGGAGCTCATCCCAAAGTGGAACACTTGCAATATCACTACAAGTTCAAACCTGTGAGCTCATTGGCCCAATGAAGGAGTAAAGCCTGTGAGCTCATTAGCCCAACAGGGGTTTGAACTCTGGTGGCCACCACTACAACCGAGTGACTTAACCACCAAACCATGCCCTTAATGGCAATGAGGATAGAAGTATTAGGATCTAAAGAATTGAAGCATATGTATGAAGAAGATCTTGATTTTGTAGAAGCATGGAAAGAATATAAGGAACCTGTTGCGACAGATAGAAGCAAGTGGTTGGATTATTTCATTCAGGAGGGTATTTTGTTCAAAGGAAATCAGTTGTGTATACCTAGAAGTTTAATGAGAGACAATTTGATCAAAGAGAAACATAGTGGTGGATTTGCAGGACATTTTTGGATTAACAAGATTGTGGCTTTGATAAGTGAACATTACTTTTAGCCTCAAATATATAAGGATGTAAGGAAATTTGTTCAGAGTTGCAGAGTTTGTCAAGTTGCAAAAGGGAGTAGTCAAAATATTGGATTGTATAAATCTTTGACAGTACTGGAGAGATTGTGGGATGATATAAGCATGGATTTCATATTATATTTGCCAAGAACATAGAGAGGATATGATTCTATATTTGTAGTAGTGGATAGATTTTCAAAGATGTCACATTTAATTCCTTGTAAGAAGACCAATGATGCAATGCATGTTACTGACCTATTTTCCAAGGAAATTGTGAGATTGCATGCATTGCCTAAGAGTATAGTTTCAGACGGGGATACAAGATTCATTGGATATTTTTGGAGAACATTGTGGAAGAAGATGAAGACATACCTAAAGTTTAGTTTAGCATTTCATCCATAGACAGATGGACAAATAGAAGTGATAAATAAGAGTTTGGGTAACTTGTTGAGATGTTTGGTAGGAGATAAAGTAGGGCATTGGGTTATAATCCTACTGCAAGCAGAGTTTGCATACAATAATTTAGTAAGTAGCAGTACATGGAAGACACCATTTGAGGTTGTGATAGGAGTAACACCTAGAGGAGTTGCAGAATTGAGAGACATCAATATGGAAAATAAGAGAAGCATAGAGGAAAAAGAATTTGTAGGATACATGGAGACACTATACAAGCAAGTCAAGAAGCATTTGGAGGAGATGAATAGTAAGTATAAGGAGCAAGCAAATGAGAAGAGGAGACAAAGAATTTTAAGTTGGAGATGAAGTAATGTTGTATCTAAAAAGAGAGAGATTTCTAGGGGAACATATAACAAGCTAAAGATGAAGATGTTTAGAACATGTAAGATTCTTAAGAAGTTTGATTCAAGGAATGCATATGAAGTGGAGCTACCATAGACATTGGGTATATCACCTATATTCAACATTGTAGACTTATATCAGTATCATGAAGGAGAATCAAGTGACTACATTGAAGATGGTTTAAAGAATTAGATACCACAATGACAATCAGAGCAGTTAGAGAGCATATTGGATAGCACAATTAGACACAATACCAAAGGAAAGTAGTATAAAGAATATTTGGTAAAGTGGAAAGGAAGAGTGGAAGAAGATTAATCATGGATATCTCAGGATGAGGTGGATTGCCTTGGTTTTCCTCTAGCCCTAGCAAAGTGAGGGACTCACTTTTTTAATAACCCTGAGTGTGATGCAGGAGCATCCTAGGTTGCAGAGCAATCTTGCAGCAACCAAAAATATTTGCATTCTTTTATTTTCTTTCATTTTCAGTTTAGTTCAGTCATTCACAGTTTTGAACATTTTGTACTACATTTTACCACATCTTCATATTAGAGTGTGTAGAGAAAGACTTACCATCTACATATTACCATCTACATCATATTCATATTTCAAGTGATTTGGATCTGTTTCTAGAAATTTATCACTAGCAAAAGTTCATCATCTTTCACAGAGAAAAGCATTCATGTAGTTAGTTGGAGGAGAAGATTTGTGGAGCACTTCGATTACTTGTAGAGCCAAATGAAGCATCATACATGGTACATAAGGACTAGATAGACCTTCCTTGAGGTTTGCACCAAGTTTCATTCATTTGTGGAGTAGTACCATATCTTGTAGGTCGACCTACTTGTTTCTACACATTACATGTTTTCATTGGAGTTTGTAACCTCTTTTTGCCAATGCAGAGATTTATTTGAGCTTGGAGATGATATATATAGATCTATTAGAGGCATTAGGAAGTCATTCCTTAGTAAGTAGGTTTAGAATGTGATTTAGAGTTTGATTTTCTTTCTGAAAGGCACTTCAATGCCATATCTTGCATATTTGTTATAGCCCCAAAAGTAGGCCTATGATCCCTATTATTATAGCCCTCATGTTTCTAGCATATGAGCATTGTAATTCTTTGATATACTGAATAAATGAGTCTTCCATTGTATTCTACATTTGTGTTGTTTTCGTTGTGTTTACTTTGGTTGCAAGGTTTGGACAGTTCACTCTATGAACCTTCCTTCCATTACTGCACCAAATAGTATTACCATTAATATGGTATTAGCATCAATCATGCATCAGAATATGAGCATGGGGTCAAGGCTTACTCCCCCTCTTCATAATCATAGACTATAGCTAGTATAATTAAATCGATATTCACAAAAATTACTATATATATATATATATATATATATCAAGAATCTCTGACAAAGACAATGGTTAAATCTTATCATTACTAATGTTCCTTGATTGTTATCTAGTCAAATTGATGTAGACGACATTGAAAAACCCTTAATTGGCAAAACAACAATGGTCGAATTGAAATTGACTTAACAAGGGAAAAATGACAAATACATACCCTATCTCATGAAGGCTCACATAATGAAAACTTTGGAACTTAGATGGCAACCTGAATTTTTCTACAACATCTATTTCCTTCTCCTGAATGATACTCTCTATTGGTTCTCAAATCTGTAGTTTGCAAAACCCTAAAACGATGCCAAACTTTATGATTAGGTTAAGCAACTAATTTGGCCAACTGACAGAATCAATCAAAATTGATTGGAATTCCCTGCACTTTAGGCTCTGCTATGCCTAGGTGGGTATTACCTTATGTTCACCAATGAATAATTACTCCTCAAATTTGTTTGGTGACTTTGGAATAGATTATGGGGTTTTTGTAAATTTGTCAATTAAATCATCTAATTTAACCTAATTTAGATTGACATATGATTTGAATAGGTTATTTTTATCTATACTAAAAACTATTCCTACTTCTACAATAGAAAATTTAAATTGGATTTTGAATATTATATAAGGAAATGACTTTGGAAAAGAATTGATCGGTGCCTTTTAATCAACTGGACAAATGGAGTCTAATTCACAGATAGGTTTATGCTTTCCTTCTAGTTACAAATCAAATTACTTGGCATAATATTGTCTATGACTGGCATAAACATGCAAGATTATTTTTATCTAGTTCTACTTAGTTATCCAACTTGGATCCTCCAAATTACAGTGATCTATTTAATGGAATTGAATTCCTACTTGAGGAAACCCTATTAGACAAATCACCCAAAACGTTAAGCATGCTTTGAAAAACTAGACATATACTTGATATGCTAATTTAAACAATAAGGAGAAAGCAAAATGGAGACAACCAGATAGAATATAATAATAACATTCAACAAGTAATTGAGAACTAGATTTCAGGCACTAGAGAAATGTAGTTTTCTTTTATTGATATGCTTTAGAGAACACACCTTTACAATGACTCTTTCCAAAATCAACTTCCCAAAGAGAGAGCCCCAAGGTCTTGGTTTCCTTCTTTAGGGTTGAAGGAAGCAACAATCTTCAGACCTTTCACATTCAAAAATGACTTTTCATATTCCCACCTCTTGGTGTGACCTATTACAATATTTACTTTTTAGAAAATCTCAAAAAAGACTGCCAAATATATTTTGAAAAGCATAAAAACAAGAAAGAGACAAAAAGGAGGGTGTCCAAAATTTGTTGATGAAGACTTAGTGCCTGAAAACACCAGCTTGATGCTTGTTCAACTCAACTGCATGCTTTGACATGTTCAATCTTTAGTTGAAAGATATTTCTATTCCCATTGAAATATGGTGTATTCACTGGGCCACTTGAATTCTTGAATTTGAAGTAGATTGGCTTGATGATCCTTCCATCTCTTATTGAGGAGAGCCCTGCCATCTAAGATGAACTTGGCATAACCTATCTCTAGTGCAATTATTCTATCCAAGATCAAATTGAAACTGAGGACATTTAGGCCATTATCTTTCTTCAAGTGCTCAACAATTTGAGAGACCATTTGATTACATTCCTCCTTCCATTTCTCAAGGCTCTTGACTTGCTTATCTTCTTGAATAATACCTAGAATGAATTGATGTTTGAAGGAGCCAAAGGAATCCAACCTTGAACTTATATTTTGACTCTCTCCAGAGGCATATTGAAATTCCTCAATGATCATCTTCACCATCTTTTCTATTGGCTTCAAGGTAGAAGGGGCATCTAGATTCCTTTGTAATACTTTACATAGGGTGATCAGAGTGTGGTGCACTGGATGCCATTTCTTCAACAAAGGATCTAGTATGGGAACATTGGCATTCATTTCCTTTAGTGCTTGGGATAAAGAAGAATAACAATTGTGCACCTCAATTTTATCTAGCACCAACTTGACTCTGTACTCCAAAATCTTTTTAGTTATGCCAAAGATCTTGAACTTGGTTTCCTGCTTGTTGGCCTCATTTGTTTGTTTCAACTTCTCCATCTATTTCTCAAAATTCTATATCATAGCATTCATTTGTTCAATAGGGACAATGTTGTCACCAGTTTCTTATGGCACAGGGGGTTGATAAGGCACAATTGCCTTGCTTTGAGAAAAATCAGCACCCTTTAATTGTTTCTTTAGTTTCACATTATCTAGATATAATTTGTTCATCTCCTCATTCATTTTGAAATCTGAGTTTTTTCATAGTCAAGCAACTTTTGCTCCATGTTTTTGACTACAGCTCTGGTGAACATGGTTGAGTGCATGGTGAGAGTGGCCACTTCTAAGGCTAATGTATCTTTCAATGTTTTGACCATGGTTGTCCCTCTCATCTCTTGAACCACATCTAACAATTTGGGCTTCTATTTAGTCTTTTGCTTAGCCCATATGGCTAAGGTTTCAATTTTGGGATTGTATCCCACACCACTCATCCCGTTCTCAAAATCAAATTTTGAAACCAACATTGGATCGTCTTGATTTCTTACTTGATCCAATAGAAACATTGTCTTCAAGTCCATCGCTGGAATGATTAGCATATTGCTTTTCAAAACAATTTGTCTAGCCTCTTTAGGACTGACATTTATTTCATCAATCTTCATTTCTTTGAATGTTTGAACAACAATTTGCTCATGTCGGGATTCATCACTTCCCATCTTATTGATTTCAACCTTCTCCTTAATTTATTTCATTTTCAACTTCATCCAAAAGTTCTTAAACTCAAGATTATTAATGAACTAATCATCCTCTATGAATCTTAGAGAATCAACTATTCTTTCATCTTCATGCATTTATGCTTGTTCCTACTCCTAACTTTCCTTTCTCACCTCAGGCATATGAGTCTCTGCTTCTTGTGTCAAAGGATGATCAACTTCATCATCATTCATTTTCCTCAAAATGTTGGCCACTTCCTCAGTGTCTCCTTTACCTTCAGTCATTTCATATGGTACCAATGGGGAGATATCATCAACCTTTTGTTTCTTTGATAATGGATTGTTAGGAAGTGAGGGATCTTGTACTGACATGGCATCAGGAGTAGGTTCTATAATCAAGACTCTAGCTAACCTCTTCACTAGGAGCTTAGCATCCTTTGTAGGCTAGCTCTCTACTGCTTTGCCATATATTCTCTCAAGTTATCAATGATCAAATTTATTCTTTTTAGAGGATCATTTTCCTCAATAAAAAATCCAATAAAATTAGGGTTATTTTTCTTTTTTCCATCCTTAATCTCCATTAGAATCTCCTATTTTCTTTCTCTGTCATACACTTCTTATGGAGTGAGATAGTTCCTGATGACATCCTCTTCATAATTGACTTGATGAGTAATCCCAAATTTTGTAAGGATTACTCATCTGACAAAATTCATATGACCCTCTGGGTCAAAGACTCTTTCTGTAGCACACTTTAATGAATATCTACATTTCAAATACTCTTACAATTATTCAAGAGTGTCATCACCAACAAACAATCCTTCAAATACAACTAGGTTTGGCAAAAATATCCCCTTTTTCTATTTTTTCATCAAGTCTCTCTCTATCCAGAGCATCTACCACATAAATTCTAAAAATGCTAACCTAGAAGGACAAAATTTTGGTAGAATATGTGGGGCTTGAGTGCATCCATAAACTCTTATCAATGTGTGGTTTGGAAAGAAGAAGAAATCACCAAAATTATGTGTGTGCCCCTTGTCTAGCTTCATTGCATTTGGTCTCAACAATTCCCTTACTTCTGATGTCAATCTTGGTACAACATGTCCAAGGGAATCCATGATCCTAACAACACAATCATCATGAAAAGAAACATAATCACCTTTGTTGTAATTCCTATCCCATATGTAACACCAACACTATATAGGCAACCTATATCCCTTGTTATCAACCATGGTCAGATCCATCCTTGGACTCCACCTTTTCCTATTTTGAAACAAAATCAAATGACACAATAGAGAATAATGTTTGAAATTGAATGGTGCCCTGTTCTCTAATATTTGAAGGAATGCTTCATGTAGTTGCTTCTCTAGATATGAAGCAAAATCATATTCAATATTCAGCTCATAATTATGTATCATCATTATCCCCATTGGCATTTTCTCTTGTGCATCTATCCCAAGAATTTGAGACAATGCAAAGTATGTTTTCTTAAAATAGACTATGAAATTATCAAGAGGGAATGGCTTTATAGAGGTAGTAGAAATAGGCATTCCTCTATTGTTAACTCCTTTTCTCATATACATGGGAAGTTCATCACTTCTATAAGTTTTTCTTAATTTCTTGTAGTCCTCTTCACTTTTTTGAACATCCACTTCTGTCAAAGCTTGCTTGTTCAACATGAAACAATTTATTATGGCATTCCTAGTAATAGTTACTAATGGTGAACCATCAGGTAACCTGAATATTTTAGTAGCTCCATGATAACACAATGCCATAACCTTAATGAGCTCAATATCCACAAAAACATTAGGTACTATTAGTTTGGCCATGCCCATAATCCATGGATTGCATATAGGAGCTTGTGCATCCTTCTTGTCATAGAAATATCAGAATAAAATCTAACCTATGATCAGGATAATTACATCTCTGCAACCTTGGAATTCATCCTTGAATATCTTTTTGAATCCCTTGTCAACTGATTGTGGCAATATATCCAAAATTTATAGTCGAAGAGGTCTTTTCTTGTCCTTAGGAGCAGAGGATTCTCCCTTCTTACCAAACTCAGTCTTTTTGGGTGCCATTATGGAGTTTTAGGGTTTGATAGCTACTTCTATGAACTAGGGTTTTGACAATTATTTGATCTAGTGAACCAACTGAAAGAAGGACGCAATCAAATATCAACTTTGACATAGAACTTGATGGAATTGAATTACCTAGTCAAATAGAATTCGTAGAGTACACATGAAGTTTGAATTTGTTGTCACCAAACACCTCTCAACTTGTTTGAATGAGGAAATGCAAAGAAAATTTAGATTTTATTTAGTTATTGAGCCAGTCACCTCACCATTGCTCTACTTCATGCCGAACATGACAGTCTTTGATCATTGTGAATCAAAATTTGAATATACACAATCAATCAAGAATGATCTGACGGTCAATATGTTCTACATTAAATGTAAAGCCCAACTATATCACAACCTTGCTGAAATGATTTAAGGGCTCTCCAAGATGGTAGGATAGCAAACCCTATCCTTTTAACCATTTTCCACACTACTGCCAGCTTTACTAGATTTCATCGTGGGACCATGGTAGCCAGTTACAGTTATCTTTCAAAATTCACCGCTATCTCGTAAACCTTGTTGAGTAACTGCTACAGGATCATGGGATATGCTTTATCCCCTTTTAACTCCTACTGCATTATCGCAGACCTTCCATTTGAACATCATAAGACCGCAGTGTCTCTTTTACCATTGACTCAACTTTCACCATTTTCCCGCAAGTCAACATCTTATCCATCACGGGGCTGCGGTGTAGACTGTGTATTACTTGAAACCTTTTACCGCTAGCCCATGAATATATTTTGAAGCTGTCGTGGAACTGTGGTGTCCATTATCACTACTAGCTTAGCCTTTACTGCAATACCGCTAGTTAACATCTTCACCGTCGTGGCGTTGTGGTATGCTTTATATGTTATTTGAAACCTATACCACAAGCCTGCAAGTCTATCTCGAAGTCATCACAGGACCACGGCACACAACATGTCACTTGGAATCTTTTCACCGCTAGCCCACAAGTCCATTTTGGAATAGCCACAGGACTGCGGTAAATGGTAAACTAGTTTGTTCTCACCACCATCCCGCAAGTAGACCTATCTACTACTACGGTAATATAGTAACTAAACATCTACTCTATTTCTCTCTCTCACACCTACAAGGACTATTAGGGTATGTTGCGGGATTGCAGTAATAGACAAAAACACCTCTATGGTCAAGAATACAAAGCTTTCTAATATGGATATGATATGAAATACTAATGAAGGATATTTAAATGACTTTTGGTATGAATGCAAGAGAATACAGACCCCTAGGATGAATTTGTGGCAATGAAATCTATAAAACTAGATGGGACTAAGTGAATTTTGAACAATCTTAACAGTGGCTCTTATTGGGGATGAATGGCTAACTAGACATTGCAAGGATCTAGAACACTTCTCCAGGGTGTAGACCAAAATACAAATCTGTACATAACAAAGAAAAGAAAATTTGGGAAAACCTAAACTACTGTGCATGGAATTTTATCTTCATTAAGAAAAGAAGTGCTGCAAAAATTGTCCATGCATTGGAAATTCCTAACTCTCACCCACCATGTTTTGTAGGTAATATGAATCTTCACCACATTTGCCAATAATGACAAATGGTCCCAGCCATAGAGCTTCAACTTTTCCATTCTTTCCCTTGTCTTGACTCTGAGCATTCCACATGAGGACCATATCATCAATCTGAAACTTCTGGTCCTTAGCCTTTTTTATCAAAAAGATACTTCATTTGTACCTACATCTTTTTATTTTGCTTTTGTGTTTGACTCCTAATTTCATCCAACTTTATCAATTGCTCCATCCTCTCTTCCATTGGCTTAGGCACATTAATATCCTCTTGTAATATGAATTTATATATGGGAAATACATTGTGTATTGGCATTCTTGCCTGAGCTCCATAAACTAACTCAAAAGGTGACTTGCTAGTTGCCTTTTTCACAATGATTGTATCTACCGATAATGCATGCTTGAGCTTTGAGTCCCATGCCCCTTTATTATTATCAAGCATCCTCTTGATTATCTTCATGATACTCTTTTTACTTGATTCTTCTTGACCATTAGCTTGGGGATGATATGGAGAGGCATATGATATAACTATTCCATAAGAATAATAGAATTTATTGAATTTGTCAGACCTAAAACACAACCATTGTCTGTAACAATTCTTATAGGAACTCCAAATCTGGTGATAATATTTTCCAATAAAAAATCTATGACTACTTTACTAGTATCTTGTTTTGTTGGGGCTACTTCAATCCATTTAGTAAAGTAGTTAGTGGCAGTAAGAATCCATCTATGCCAACCACTTGACTTATCTTTTATTTCTCCTATAAAGTCAATACCCCATTGATGAAAGGGTGCATCAATTTGCATGGGATTTAAAGAAAAGCACCTTGATATTTCAATTTACTAGAAATTTTTTGGCATGCTTCACATTTTCTTACATATCTATGAGCATCAGCAAAAATAGTCAGCCAATAATATTCTTCTCTCAATATTTTATGTTCAGTGGTCTTAGCTGAGAAACGTCCACCACATACACCATCATGCATCTCTTTCAGAATCCTATCTTCCTATCCCTAATCAAAACACAAGAGTAGGACACCATCTTTATCCTTCCAGAACAAATCACCATTCATGAAAATATACCTTGATGCTTGTAGCTTCAATTTTCTTTTCTGATTGTCATTAATTTCATCTGGGCACTTCATATGTCTAAGGTAGTAAATTATATTAGTGTACCAAGGTGTATGTTCAATGCTAGACACCATACCTTCTTCTTGTTCAAGTTCACATACCTGTGTAGCCTCTATATGGGATTTAGTCATCAATTTTGCTAAACCTTGTCCTCTTACAAGTTTGGTGATCTAGATATCAATATTGAATTCTTGAATTTTGTTTATCCGTCTACACCTTCTTCATGTGACTTCTGTCTATATGAGGACATCCTTGACTGTTGTAATTGGTACATAGGCAGTCACCTGTGCTCCTACCAAATAGAGTCTAAATGTTTTAGCTGCCTTTATAAGAGCATAAGCTTGATTTTCACTAGCATCATACTTCAACTCAATTCCTTGAAGCGATTTGCTAAAAAATGATATTGGTTATTCGTGTCCTTCCTCATTCTTCTATAACATGACAACAACAATGATATGAAAAGAAGCAAAAGAAAAAATTTGGAATGGCTTACCAAAATCAGGAGATTTTAGGACAAGGGCCTCTTTAATTTCTCTTTTGATTGATGCAAATGCCTCAACTGCTCCTTACATCCAGTCAATCTTTGATCCCTTTTTCAACATCTTTCCAATGGGCTTGACAATTTTAGTCAAATTAGAAATAAATATTCTTACAAAATTTGTTTGCCCAAAAAATGATTGGATGGCCTTCATTGTCTTTGGGATGGGAATCTTATCAATTCTAGCAACTCTTTCTAGATCTATTCTTACACCTTCTTTGGAGACAATGTGCCCAAGCAACTTGCCCTTAGTGACAGCAAATTGACACTTTTTAGGGTTCAATGATATGCCATATTCCAGTGCCTTTATAAATATCTTTTCCAAATGTAAGCAGTGACCCTATGCTTTCTTTGAATATACTATCAAGTCATCTTGATATACAACCATTATAATATTGATTAGGTATGCAAATGCAACATCCATAGCTCTTTGAAAAGTGGCACCAACATTTGTGAGACCAAAAGGCATCCTTACATACACATATGTGCCCCAAGGTGTAGTGAAGGCAGTTTTGCATTGCTCTGATTCTTTAACTTTAACTTGGTTGTAACTAGAGAACACATCCATCATGGAAAGAAATTCACAACCTATTACCCTTTGCAACATAGCTTCCATATTTGAGAGTGGATAATTATCTTTCAATGATGAGATGTTGAAATTTTGAAAATCAACACACAATCTTATATCACCATTTTTCTTTCTAACTGGTACCAAGTTTGAAACCTAAGAAGAATGCATGCCTAACTCACGAAAAAATGGAATGGTTTCCGTTAAATTAAGTGACGCTCGTGGGTCTCATCATTCCTTTCTATATACAATGCAATGGTGTCAACAAGTCCCATCCTTCATTTTTAGTATGTCAATTTGTATGTTATGATGCCATCTTATATGGTGATTTGTATGTTATGATGTCTTAGGCATGTCATTTTTGGGAGAATAGCTGCTTCCAATAAGAAAGAGGGGAGAGCTTAGAAAGATGCTATTGTAAAACCCCATGCTTTAGACAAGATATGTAAGAGGATCATAGAAATGGGGGTGGAAGAGGAATGAGACTATAAGAGACATGGTTATAAGAAGGAAACATAAAATTTGAGATAGAAGAGGGAACAAATATGTTTTAAAGGTCATGATATAGGAAAGAGGAGTGGACTTATGAGTATATGTATAAGAGGTATGCAAAGTAGGCCAAGAAACAGGTAAGCTTAGAAGAGGGATATGTAAATTGAAGGGGTTGAGAGTGTGGCATGGTAACATCATGGTAAATTGATTTAAAACGAGAATTCCACAATAACAAAAATATGTAAACAATTGTAGAAAAGGTTAACTACTGTGTGGGGGTTAGGGAAGGGAAATGAATGAATAATAGAGTTAGTAGTAGAGAGGGAAGAATGCATGTGGGTAATTATAGTAGGATCTGGCATAAAGAATTAATGTTGTGTAAGAGAAGGTTGAGAAGTGAGCAAAGCATAAGAGGATACAAATGGACCAACAACATAAGCTATGGAAGTAGAAGAATCCATAGGTTGTGAATGATGACAGGGGGGATATTTAGGACCATTAGCTTGGATAATATGACTAATACATTGGAGGATGTCTTAAACCTCAAAATGGGACATAAGAATGGTATAAAGTGCATTGACTAGAAAATAAGGTTTGGTTCCATCCTCAAGGTTGCTAACCTAGTTGTGAAGGATCTATGAGTGGGAGGCTATATTTTAACACTTGTCAAATTTCATATGGGAGATGTAAGCATCATGATCAAAGTGATAATAAATGGTAGAAGTAAAAGGAGGAACTTACTTGAGGAGGGAAAGGGGAGGAAAATATATGGTTGAGTTTAGTTGAACATTATGGTAGAGTGGTTGAGAAGATGACATGAACATTGAGAAGCAAAAAAAAAGTAGTTGATGAAATAAGGAGAAGAGCCTTACTTTTGTTTATCAAATTAGAAGAGGAAAGTGTGTTTCATTTTTTATTTTCAAAGTGTTTTTAGGAGAGAGTGGTTGCTTTTGTGTTTCAACAAAAGTTAAAATGTGCAAGAGTAGTGCAAGTTCAACAAAATATAGAGTAAGTTTTAACTTCCTCTCAAGTGTAGAGCCCATTTATTTAACTAACTAATGTGTTGTTTAATTAGCACACTCATTTAATCCATTTAAATATAAGAATAAAGAAAATATGCAAAATGAGATATTATGTGAGCTAAATAATAATTAGAGTTGGGTTATATAAAAGAAATTAGCTATCATATAGTAATGAAAAAGAAGGAAGAGTGTGAATTCCTAATTTGATGGTCGGAGAAAAAACATGCAAACAAAGATAGTAGAAGATTGAAGCAATTATGTATGAGTGTCTTGGATTTGGTTTTGGACAATAAACTAGCAAAATGTAGTGAAGAGTACTATAGCATGGTTACAACTAACACAATGTGAGTGGACCTACAAATAAGAATATGTGGTATAGAGTATCCCTCTAAGGTAGAGATCAGTACGATGTAACTGTGAACTTTGAGCACAAGAACTATCAATCTTCATAGTTTGTTTGCTTTGGTTTGTTAATTACCATAGTGCTTGCAAACTTCAAATTTGTTATACTTACAAAATGATATAAGGTCCAAAAGTAGTATGGAGGACAAGAAAATTTGGTGCGGCTATTTGCAAACCTAGCTCAATCAAGCCCTTAAATTCCCTTGAATGGTTTGTTTCAAGCTCAACATAGAAATAAATAAATGTTAAGAATGTGTGCTAGCCTAGGTGTGGTAATGTAAATAGAAATGCTTCAAAGATAAATGAAATCATAAAAGATGCTATAGATGTGTGTGTTGGGTGCTTTAGTATATGGAAGATGATATTATAAATGGAGTTTGCTAAGATACCAAAAGAAATGGGTGTGGGGTTACTGATTTTTTGAAATAGACAAAAGTTATTAGAAGTGTAATGGTTATAAAGGAACATTTAGAAATTACAAAGAGTTCATGAAAAAATGGAAGAAAGAGATTCATACGACTCATAAGATAGAATAACTAAAAATTAGAATTGTTATGAAAAATTGAATGCAAGATAAAATTATAAAGAATCTTACAATATATATATATATATATGTATATATATATATATATATATATATAAAATAAAGTTTGAAATAGTGCTTTTATAGAATTTGCACACCTATAACTATTAAACAAGAGCTCTGAAAGAGTTGGAGTCCCTACCAAAGGGAATAAATAAGGGCATGGAAATTTGGAATAGATATAGTTAAACTTAGTACTTAACCTAATTTAAGTAGCATGTGTTGATTAAGTATAATACAAAATGTTAAGTTTTACTAAACAAGGACATTTAGAGATAAAAAGTTGTTTAGATCTATATGGTCTATATTTTTTATGGAATAAAATGCACTTGGAGCTAAAACTAGTGTATATAATTGAAATTTGTCATTTGCTTATCCTTTATGCAATTAGTATTTGGTAGTTAGTGAAAGTCATTATGATTTCATTCTTAGTTGTTATATTTTGTGAAATCAATAATTGTAGTTCCGTTGTCAAGTTCGAGTATGCTAATCGACTATGATAAACTAAGTGGAATAGAAATTAGACATGTGTTGAAATAAAATAGAAATAGATTGGGGCTTATTTAATTTTGATGTTCAATAGAGAATTGTTTATTATTTTGATCATAATTTTTTAACATGTCTTATAATAACTTAAAATTAGGTGGCTAGAAGCAAAATATCAAAATCTTAAACTAGGTTGCAGTCAGAATTGTAGAGGGACATGATCATGCATGATTTTTCCTCCTCACACAATATTTTCATCTATGGAATCTGACTTTCAGTGCATGTGGAAGATGGTTGGCCAATGTACATCTCTAAATGGGAAAACTAAGTGGTTGTAAGAAGCATCACTAAGTCCTACTATTAGAATTGGGGAAGCAATTGACTTACTTTTTAGTAGTCAAGATTGATTCAACAATGAATAAAAAATAAACAAATGTGTTGGATGTTGGTGTAGATAGAGTAATTGATAGTGGAACATACAAGTATTAGTGATAAATATGTGAATGTATTGTCATATCTTAGTTAGATGCTCTCCATATATTACATCTCCATGTGATCATGTGAAAATCGAAACAGTAGGATGATGTCTTTGAATATACAACGGTATACATGTTACTCAAGGCCTTAAGGAGTCAGGGCCACTTAATAGAAACATGGAAGCAAATTGCTTAATTGTAGAAGGGAATCCATAAGAACATATAAGCATGTGCGCACAGTAGTTTAAAATGAAAGGAGAAAGTACAAGGTCTACACTTTTCTCCTTTACATTTTGGCCCCACTTTGATGTATGTGTAAGGTGGTGTAAAATGAAAGGGGGAGAAAAACTGAAAATAATTTTGATAGAAATGAAATGAAGCTTTTGGAATTTGACTTGCCTGAACAAGTATATGCTCCTAACCCATAAAAATTTTGCATGAATTAAAAATGAAATTAATAATAATATGCCCCATCAAATTGTGAATTGCAAAGGAGTGCACATAAATCAAGGAAATAAATTGATTAATGTCATATTTATGTTTTTTTTTGTAGAAATTTATATTAGTTTCTTGAAAATGAGATTTAGATTCATTCATATAATGACATTGCAAATAAAAATGTCATAGTACCACGTGAATACTCTGATAAGAAAATGGATGAATGGCAAGGAAAATAATTGCAATATTTTTGTGGACTATTTATTTTGGCACAATTTGTATGTTTATAAAAATTTGTCAAGTGTCCATGTGGAAACATCAAAGGATGCCATAATGCAATAAGGTGAAATCAAGTAATCATCTTATGAATACTCATATTAAAAAATATTTGAACATAAATATGATGACACAACTTTTGTTCGATAAGTTTTATCAACATGAGGATAAATATCCTTCAATGAATTGTCTAAATCAAAAATATCATATTCCATAAATGACAATGAATTATGAAATATTTAATTTATAGAATTTCAAACATCAAAGGATTCCATAATGCAATAAGGTGAAAGAAAACAATCATCCTATGAATATCCATATTAAAAGATCTTTGAACATAAATATGATGACATAACTTTTGTTTGATAAGTTTTATCAACATGAGGATGTATCCTTCAATGAATCGTCTAAATTAAAAATATGGTATTCCATAAATGACAATGTAATATGAAATATATAATTTATATAATTTCAAATAGTTTTATGTACATTGAATCACTCAAACTCATGGATGTAGAAATAATAATTTCATTTCTATCATAGCAACGTGGATATGTGATGTGTATAACTGGATTAGAAGCAATAGGGGAATCTGTGCAATGTGTAATGTCCACTGGTAAACTACATTCATGATTTTGGAAGGTGGAAATATTACATGAACGAGTGCTAATTGAGTTGCCTCAATAACAGGCCAACTGCCATGGAGACTGATATCACGAGTTGTAGCATCTGGGCGAAGACTGGAGAATAGTAGGGCATCACCTTTTATGGGATTTACTGCATACAAAAAAAGGTTTGAGATTAGCAGATAACATTGAGCACATTTGATAAATGCTACTAAATAATATATATGTTAAATTAGGTATTAAATTAAAACTTTTAGCAATAATACCTAAATGGCCATGCTTAGCACATGCTGATCATGAACCATCCTTTAGCTGGCTCTACTTTGCCTAAAAATTCAACATATGTACCAGCAATACTTGGTGAGTGGAATAAGTACACTTTCAAATATAAACAAAACATCTAAAAGTTATTAAGCGCTTGGAATATGTGATTTTAGGCTGCCAACCTTTGAATTAGGAAAGATAGTTTCTACCCGATTCACTGCATCAGATAAATCCATAGCTTGATTGAGTTTATTGGCCAAAAACAAAAATGAGGTACATATTTCTGGCCATTTTCATAATGCAAAATCTGCATTACGTATCCATTTTCTAAATATAGCATTTGTAATACAAGTAAGTTGATAGAATGATATGAAACTTACAGCAAAATATATAACAATGTCATTTCAATGTAATCCCAATAAATAAAACCAATTGACTAGCATTAAGAAGAACACATGTCAAGGAGCAAGTAAAACATCTGTCACCTTTTCGGAGAAAGGTCCAACGTGCAATCTTGTCTTCAATCCTTGCAACAATTTCATCCTAACAGATGCAAACACACTTTGCAAACAAACAAATCTACTATCCAATAAAAGAGATGCTTAATAATCAAGAGTCTTAAATTTTAGTTTTAACTCAAAAGCAACCCAAAGAATAAATTTAGAAGGTGTGAAGTTTTTTTTGTATAAATCCCTATTAAACTATTATATATATGTACTTATTATGATACTTCACAGAACAAGCAAAAATGGAAGTCACTATGTATGAATGCAAAAAATGGTGCCATACAAGAAAGAATGACGATTTGAACTAAACAAAACAATAACACACCGAGTCATTGTCTGCAACCATGGATTTTTCCAACTTGTTTCTTGACTGCAGTTACATAATACAAACAATATGGAAAGCAAATTTGAGATATAATTTTATAGATATTAGTTTTTGCATGAAAAAACTTGGAATAATTTACTTGCCAATTCAATGAGATGATTACAATCTTCATCTGCAAGGAAAGTCTTGTACAAAAAAGGCCCTAGTTCAACCACAAAGCAAAACCAATATTTAAATGACAATGCATAGAACAAATTGAGTTACAAATCCTAGTATATGTTCAAAAGAATACCTAATGTCAATTGAAAAATTTTCAATCCTAGCAACCCATCTAATTTGTATTTCACAGATGCTAAGACAATTGAGTTAGTTGGGCTCGATTGAAGCCAGGAGGTGGGACAAATTTCAATATAGAAAGTTTAGAAGCATGCTTTTTAGTTCTTAATGGCGTACTATACCTGCACAGAGGATGTCAAGTTGATTAAGAAAATAAGGAATGTTCACATATGATAGTAAAACCAACTTCTACAAGGGGAAGATATACGCAGTCTTACTAGTCTGCCTAGACTACCTGAGGTTAGAGAATCGCTTCCAATGGATCCAAAATGCAATGACAATGTAATGCATCATGACTTGGTAAGTAAATGCATATTAGTCAATCATTACTATAATGGCTAGAAGAAGAAAAACATGAATAGTGTAATAAATACTTGTCACAGAGTAAGTAGGCTATTTCAGAAGTTTCATAAGAAAGAAGAAATAATTTACACTTCAACACTCAGTTTACTAGGCCCATCTGAAAATAGGTAATAGCACACAAAAAATATTAGTCTTTGCATTAGTAATTGTTGGAAACACCATGAACAAGTTATAGAAAACCTATCTGAGACCCAAAACATGGTTAAATAGTACAAGTTCTTAAAAATGATGCAGATATGTTTGTTACAGTATGCATACTAACAGTATAGTTATAAATCCTCTCAACATACACATATTTTACATCGAGAGATTTTGCAGTTATTTAGATCTGATTTTCATTTGATAGATTGAAGTACAGTTCGCATGCATGTGTAGAGAAGACATTAGTTTGATTCTTAATCGTGGCCAACAGAAAAGTTGATATTAATGAATTATGGTGTTAAGTGTTTAAACTAAGAACATAGACCAACCCATAGAAGCACACCCAAAGATAGGGAAGAGCAGACATTAACCCATAAAATGCAGAGAACAACAAATAATAGACATAAACCCATAAGATGCAGAGATGTAAAAAACTATAAAATGACACTGTAAAAGATATAGGAACTTCAACAGACACATATTTTATCACCATCAAACAATGTGACCAAATGAATGAGCAATGCAAAAATGACAGTGTAAAAGATATAGGAACTTACAAACACCTACCTTTTCACTTCGAATATGATAGATATAAACACTCTCAACAGGCATAGACCCAATCCTCATCAAAGAATCTGAGCAAATGAATAAGCAATGCAGATAACCCTTTGCTTGAGAGGGGTAAAACTTCACACCATAAGCCATTAATGATGCTTGCACTTCAGTTTATTCACATCAAATGAAAATTAGAGACTAATAAATGTACATTGTTATTGTTAAAATGTAGCACATCAATATTTTGTACTTATTCAGGTGTAAATGTCATTTTCATTTCCTAGATTGAAGTACAGTCGACATGTATGCATGGAGAGAAAAGATTGGTTCCATTCTTAATCGTGGTCAACAGAAAAGCTGGCATTAATGAATATTGGCATGAAGTCTTTAACTCAACAACAAAGACCAAGCCATAAAGCACTCAAAGATAGGAAGGAGTAGACATTAACACATAAAGTGCATAGAACAAAAAACAATAGACATCAACCCATAAAATGTAGAGATATAAAAAACTATAAAATGACACTATAAAAGATATAGGAACTTACAAATGCCTCATTTTTCACATCCAATATGATAGATATAAACCCTCTCAACAGACACATATTTTACCCTCATAAAACAATTTGAGCAAATGAATAAACAACGTAAATAATCCTTTTCTCAGTAGACTTTAAACTTCATAGCATAAGCCATTATTCGTGCCTACACTTTAGTGTATTGACAATAAATGAAAACTAGAGACAAATAAGTGTGCAGAGAAAAGGTTAGTTCCATTCCTAATTGTGGCCAGCAGAGAAGTCAACACTAATGCATTAATAATTGTTACAAAGAGCATGAGCAAAGTATGGAAAACTTTTCAAGATCCAAAACTTGGTTGAAACAGTACAAGTGCTTTAAAACGATTCAGAGATATTTGTTACAGGATGCATACCAATAGCATAGTTAAAAATCTTCTCAATGGACACAAATTTTATATTGGGAGATTTTGCAGTTATTCAGATCTAATTTTCATTTGATGGATTGAAGTGCAGTTGGCATGCATGTGTGATAGAGAAAGGATTAGTTTGATTCTTAATTGTGGGCAGTAGAGAAGTCGACATGAATGAACTATGGTGTCAAGTATTTAACTCAACAATAGAGACAAACCTATCAAATTAGAGAGGCAAAAAACTATAAAACAACACTGTAAACTATATAGGAACTTACAAAGGCATTTCTTACTGCTTGCAATATGATAGACATAAATGCTCTAAACAAACAAAGATCTAATTGTCATCAAACAATTTAAGAAAATGAATAGAGAATGCAAAAATGATAGTGTAAAAGATGTAGGAACTTACAAACGCCTCCTTTTTTTCTTGCTATAGATTTTGTTTCACCATAAACATGTATTAGCATGATATGCATAGAATAAAAAACATTACACACAAAAAATTACTAAATAGACACATATTTCAGCCTTATCAAACAATTTGAGCAAATGCAAAAACAATGCAAAAAAAGATAGTTGTATAGATATAGGAAATTACAAATGCCTTCTTTTTGATAGATTTCACCCTCATCAAACAATCCGAGAAAATGAATAAATAATGCAAATTTTCCTTTGCTTGATAGCCTTCAAAGTTGACACCAGGAAACATTAATGGCAAGTGCACTTTAGTCTATTGACAATAAATGAAAATTAAAGACTAACAAATGCTAAATGTGCTCGCTGAAATGCCAAGTGTCAACAGAAACACCCAGTGTGAAGACATGACTATATCAAAGAACATTAGAAAGCCATGAAATATTCCCAACAGCAGTCAAACATTTGTGATTGATGAACTGATTCTATACGCAGACATTTTGCACTTGTGTGGACCTGATCCCCATTTTGATTTCATAGATTGAAGTATAGTTGGCATCTATGTGTGCAAAGAAAAGATTAGTTCCATTGTTAATTGTGGGCAGAAGGGAAGTCAACATTAATGAATTATGGTGTTCATTCTTTAACTGAACAACAGAGACAAACACACAAAATCACTTAGAGATAGGGAAGAGCAACCATTAACCAGTAAAATGTAGATAAAAACAAACAATAGGCATTAACCTATGAAATGCAAAGATGGAAAAAACTATAAAATAACACTGTAAAACGTATAAGAACTTACAAACACCTTGTTTCCCGCTTCCAAAATGATAGACATAAACCCTTTCAACAGATAGAGACCTCACTGCCATTAAAGAATCCTAGGAATTGAATAGACAATGCAAAAATGATAGTGTAAAAGGTATAGGAACTCACAAACGTCTCCTTTTTCACCTACCACAGCTTTTGTTCCATCATAAACATGTATCAGCATGATATGAATAGAATAAAAAACTTTCCACACAAAACACGACTAATAACTATTTTTGAAATGCTAAGCAAAGTCTTCTATGTCCATAGAATGTATGTTTGAAATAGATCAATAAGTAATTGTGGAATTACATAGTGCACATAAGAAGTCAAAATAAAGTATCAGATTAGTCTTGATTAAAGTATCAACATCATTATCTTTTGATTGATATCATTAACAACAGCCATGCTATGCACATTCCTTAACATCTTGCTTGTTGACATTGTCCTACATTGCTATGGTGTGTTGCCTGGATCTTGCATCACAAACAATCAACATTATGCTTTTCACAATGTAGTTGTCACAATATGCTAAGAAAGAATGAGAATCAAAATTGTAGAAGTGCAAGGTAAGCACCTCTGCTAAGCTACAATTGTTGGTGTTTCCTTCTGTGACAATCCCTATGATGCAATTATCCATTGCAAGTGTGAATTTTCCTTGTACTTGAAACTTCCGTAACAAGAACATTACCACATACATGTCTTTCTTGTAGTTTTCAAATGGTATTGCAGCTAGCTGAGGGAATCTATTCCGTAGCTATTGACTATACGGATAACAGTCCACAGCTCCATCTATTTTTTGAACAGTGCATTGAAGAAAATGCATGTATTCAAATTTTGTGTCAACCGCACGTGTTGTGCATTGTGCAACATCAGTGTTTGATGTTTGTGTAAAAAAAGCCCTTTGTTTAGATGATGTGTAAACTAGTTCATATGGGAGCAAGTGAATATTTTTAGGCCTCAGTGTTCCAGTCACCTGGAATGCCAATGCATATGTCATTAGTGAAAAATTAGAACAATGCAATTCTGGAAGTTTTTATAGAAGCTATAAACAATATCACAATAGCAGGGCACACATGACAAGTTCTTTGAAACACAAGCCTATACTATTATGTAAGATGTAAATGTTTTAGGTGTTTACTTCCATGCTCAAGGACTTAAGTGGTTCTAGGGAGGCTTTTGTAGATGCATCATTAAGCTCGTCAATGAAGTTGTATGTCACTATTTTGATTACACTTGTGCCTTTTTCCCCAGCATGAACAACATTCTTGAACAATATGAGGGGGGTTTTGCTAATGCCAACATTAGTTCAAGCGTGGCATAGAGATTCACATGGCCTATGGGAACTATAACCTATAAAATATAGAATTGTTCAAATGGAAAATTCCAAGGCAAATCAGTTTAAGAATTCCATGGCAGCAAACCAGATTAAAAATTGTATGCTCTAAAAATCATAGATTAATTTAATCAAAAAAAGACTAACAAAATGCAAATGATGTCAATCTAGAATGGTGTTCTACAAGCAAGTTAGCTCTATCAGAGACAAGTGTTAAAAAGTCTTTAGGAAATTCAAAAAAGAAAAGAACTCAAATTATACGATGCCAACATTAATTGTGCAAAACATCTTACAGTATCTAAATCATCTTGGGACTCTCGATCCTTAACTTGTAGCTCATATTGCATTGGCACTTGATGATAACCAGAAACAATAGCGACAAATGTTCCAATAGGATAGTTTTTGCCCAATTAGATGAGCTGCAAGATGGTTGTGTCGAGAATCAGTCTGCGTTCCTTACAGACTCTGTCGATGGGTTGAATGGTGCTTTGAGGGGTTAATACAAGGGAATAATCAGCATCTCCTCTTTCATATTGTGTTTTTTTTTCTAATGACAAAATTTGTGATATGCACACTTTTATGAGGCAATAACAGCAACAGGAATGTGTCAATTAGTTTGTTAGTGTTTGTAGTGATTGTCATTTGGCCATGGCTATCAACGAAATCAACATGGATAATTGCTGCTTTTATCTGTGTTCTAGGATTTCTGCTAAGAGTAGGGCTATAAATGACTAAAATATCACCTTCAAATGCTAAAGTTAATTGTTTTGTGCAAATATCGAGGATGCTTGATGCTTCTACAGTTTCTACCTTGAATTTATACATTGCAATTTGAGCAATGATGAAATCTAAGTGGACAATTAAGCATACAAAAATTCAAGTTATATATGACACAAATGGGATACAATACTTACCTCTTTTGTTCTTGTGATTCATCCAACTGGCCCATCCTATGTTGTGTAGGAACTGTGCTTGGTGCCTTGCAAGTGTTTTTGGAAACACATGCAATGAAATGTTTGTGTCAAGAATAGATTAAAACAAAGTGAAAAGAAAAGATTAATGAGATCTAATATGGATTTGAAATTTGTAGGTGTCAATTGTTAAAGATTTACTTGTTTGTAGATGGACTGAATGCTATGCCGCAGGTTGGAAAATCTTGGGATATATGTTTGATGAACTAGCAAGAATTTTGTATCCTGCAACTATCAATAAAAAAAGTTCATATCCATAGAATAAATATTATATGGATCTACTGCAAGGTAGTTATGCGATGCATTACAATTTTGACGTTGTAATTTGTTTGTAATGAAGAAATATATGGTGTGCAAATCTTTAGCAATATTCTGCGTAACAACATACCTGCTTCGAAATAGGTGCCTAGTCATTTACAACAGCATAAGCAAGTGAGAAAATTTCCAAGAGTATGATTGGAAGTGCTCTCTCATAGCAATAGCCAAAGCTAAAATGTGCATAGGTAGAAAACACAAGCAGTGACGTGAGAAGCTAAAAAGTTCATATACATAAATTAAATATTATCTAGATCTGCTTGAACTTAGTTCTGCAATTCATAACAATCTTGACTTTGTAATTTGTTTGTAATGAAGAAGTATATAATGTACAAATGTTTAGTAATATTAATGAATGATAACATACATGTTTCAGAGCAGGTATATAGTCATTTGCAATAGCATAACAATAGCAAAGTTGAGATGTGCATAGGTAGAGCAATGGAAAAATATGTATCGTGGTTAGAGGCACGATTAGGATGAAGAACAATTAATAGATTGAAATGCAATTAGCTTGCATTTGTGATAGACAAAAGATTAGTTGCATTGTTAATGGTAGGCAACAAAGAACTTGACATTTGTGAATTATGGTGTCAATTCTTTAACTCAACAATAGGTCCATCAAATAATTTGAGCAAATGAATTAAAAATGTGAAAATGATAATGTAAAAGATATAGGAAATTACAAACGCCTCTTTTTTGACATATTTCACCCTCATCAAATGATTTGAGAAAATGAATAGGCAACACAAATAATCATTTGCTCGACAACTTTAAAACTTGGCACCAAAATCCATTAATGACAACTGCACTTTAGTCTATTAATAATAAATAAAAATTAGGGACTAACAAATGCTAAATGTCCTCGTTAAAATGCCACATGTCAACATAAACACTTGGTGTGAAGACACGACTAGATAAAAGAATATTACAAAGCCATGAAATATTTCCAATAGCAACAAAACACTATGAATTGATGAAATGATTCTATACCAAGGCAATTTGCACTTATTTAGGCCTAATTTTTATTTTCACTTCATAGATTGAAGTGCAGTTGGCATGCATGCATGTAGAGAAAAGATTAGTTCCATTCTTAATCATGCCGAACAAAGATGTTGACATTAATGAATTATGGTGCTAATTCTTTAACCCAACAATAGAGACTAATCCATAAAAGCACTCAAATATAGGGAAGAATTGGCATTAAGCCATAAAATGTAGAGAACAACAAACAATAGACATTAACTCATAAAATGCAGAGATGTAAAAAATTATAAAATGACACTATAAAAGATATAGGAACTTCAACAGACACAGATTTCACCGCCATCAAACAATTTGACCAAATGAATAAGAAATACAAAGATGAGTGTAAAAGATATAGGAACTTACAAATGCGTACTTTTTGGCTTCCAAAATGATAGATACAAACCCTCTCAACAAATAGAGATTTCACCCTCATCAAACAATCTGAGCAAATGAATAAAGAATGCAAATAATCCTCTACTCGACAAACTTAAAACTTCACACCATAAGCCATTAATGACATCTGCACTTGAGGCTATTGACATCCAATGTAAATTAGAGACTAATAAATGCACATTGATCTTGTTAAAATGCCACGAGTTGACATTTTTTACTTACTTAGGCCTAATCTTCATTTTCATTTCATAGATTAAAGTACATTTGGCATGCATTCATGTAGAGAAAAGATTAGTTCCATTCTTAATCATGGTCAATAGAGAAGCTGGCATTAATGAATTATGGTGTTAAGTCTTTAACTCGACAACAGAGACCAACCCATAAAAGCACTCAAAGATAGGGAAGAACAGACATTAACACATAAAATGTAGAGAACAAGAAACAATAGACATTAACCCATAAAATGTAGAGATGTAAAAATCTATAAGATGACACTGTAAAAGATACAAGAACTTATGAACACCTCATTTTTTGCTTCCAATGTGATATACATAAACCCTCTCAATAGACACAGTTTTCACCCTCATTAAACAATGTGAGAAAACGAATAAACAATGCAAACAATGCTTTGCTTGGGAGACTTAAAACTTGACACTATAAGCCATTAACAACACCTGTGCTTCAGTCTATTCACAATAAATGAAAACTAGAGACTAATAAGCATGCAGGGAAAAGATTAGTTCCATTCGTAATTGTGGCCAGCAAAGAAGTCAACGCTAATGAATTATGATGTTAATTCTTAGACTCAACAACAGAGACTAACCCATAAAAAAATGAAAGATACTGAAGAGTAGACATTAATCCATGAAATGTAGAGAACAATAACCAATAAACATTAACCCATAAAATGCAGAGATGTAAAAAACTATAAAACAACACTATAAAAGATATAGGAACTTACAAACTGTTATGTCAGAAAAATGCACCCTTGGGGGCTTTTTCCTTTAAGGTTTAGCTCTCAGGTCCTTAGATTGCATTTAGAGCATTTTGCATGATAATTTAGACTCCCGCTGAGAAAATCCTTGAGTCTTGTGACAAATCAGACCCAGGGGGTGCTAATTTAATGATCCTTGAACAAAGACATGGGGTGGACTTGGGCACTAGCGCCCTAGTCTAACCCTATTTTAGGTCTGCCCTAATTTCAAATGTCAAGTTTGTGAGTTATTTGGTTGCCAAGCTGACATCATAAGTTTCAAATATGAAATTCTTGGTAGGAATCTTAGTAGTATATAAGCATGTTTAGGTTATCATTTGCAAACTAGATGGAAATTAGATGGATATTGTGATTCATGAGCTTATGTTAAAGTGATCAAAGCATTCATTGTGTTGTAGAGCATAGCATTGTTATTGTGTTTGTTTTGTAGGTTGGATTCCATTTCCTCTTCATGGCATTGAAGGGCTTCTTCCTTCCATGAGAGCTTCATCATCAAGGTGACATTTTATTGTGTTTTCAATTATTATCATTTAGATTTTTGCCTCTGTCCCACAAGGACACGCACTCTCTCTTTGAAAATGGTGTTCGAAAGACTTGAATGTCTCTCAAGGGCTTGACTGAGGCAAGCCTCTAAACACCACAACCCCCTCCCACATTGCATGTGATTGCAGGTTACAAGTTGTGAAAGCAAGAGAAGTGGAGTTGTAGGGAGCAGAAGGACATTGCAGAGATTTCAGATCCCAAAGAAGGAGCCTAATTCAACTAGGGCACCATCAACCTTGTCCTCTGCATCTGAAGCTACAAAAACAAACTAGACAATGAGCATCAGGGTTTGTAGAGCTTCTGACATTCGAAAGAATCTCCTGCAGTGGAATAGGGCACCATCAACCTTGTCCTCCACTGTCAGATCACAGAAAACAGAAGATATAGTAGAGATCAGTACCAGAAGGAGATCGAGAATCCATAGAAAAATCAGTACCTTGGACTAGGGTGCCATCACTGTTGTCCCTAACTTTTCTATTTTCTGGACTGCAAAAAATAGTGAGTTAAGGTTCTCTACCCTTTGCTTAATTCTCGTGGCATTTTTTATTATTCATAGATTTAATTATTGTTTTTCTTAAATTAGGGTTTCACGAGCATTAAAACATTAATTAGCAATCTTGTGTGACAACTTCTAAATTTCTCAACAGAAAACCAAGTGGCAACTCAAATCTGATAGTTGACTCTCCTTTTGATAGGAGAAGCACTCGGTTGAAAAGCCCTTGGAATGTTTTGTGGAAAGGAGGATTCAAACTAAAACAACAACCTATGTTTTGAACTTTTTGGCACCTTTGTGAGTGTTGTTTCATAGATTTGGATTCATTCATTCTATTGCATTTGAAAATTTACAAAAAAATTTATATATTTGGAAAATTTGAAAAAATTGCATTCTAGTGTTTGATTTTTGACATAGATTGATTTCTTTCAATTGTATTTCATAAATTATTTGATTTTTACATCAGATTTGAAATTTATTATCATTCAATTCATTATTTTCAATATTGCATTTGAAAAATTACAAAAAAATTTAAAAAATTTGGAAAATTTACAAAAATTGTCATATTAGACTTGCATTTTTGTAAAATTTGAATTAATTGGCGTCTAATTTCAGATAATTTCAGTTGTTTTCATTAGATCTAATCCAAAATACAGAAATTCATCATTTACAATTCATTTGCATTGCATTTGCATGCTTGATTTGTTGGAAATTGCTTGAAAATTGTGTATTTTTCATGAAAACCTAGTTTTGCATGAACTAGGGTTGTAATAAAAATCTTGTTTCAGATTTTAGTACCTTGTTAAAACACTCATTAGGTCTGATTTATAATTAGATTTTTGCATCATAGTGGCCTCCTTGTGAAATTTCATGCCTAGGGTTTGAAAACTTGCATTTCTCACTAGATTTGAGCCTTATCGTCTTGCTAGACTTGCACTCCAAGTGTGTTGTAAGGGATTTTGTTGCACTAATTAGCTGTTACTAGCATTATTATCTACTTTCCCTTCACAATTTCCTTACAACACCCTTTCTTTTGGGCCTTTGCATTGAAATTTTGTGAAAATTTGCATATTTTTGTTATTTTTGCACTAGGGTTTGATCTAGAATGGCACTATAGGCATGTTGTAACAGATTTTTTTGCATTAGGTGGCTATTTTTACTATTATAAGTTGCTTTCCATCATCATTTTCTTTACAACACCTGTTTCCCTACTCTTTTGCATGGAGATTTGGTGAAAAATCACATATTTTGGCCTATTTTCACTAGGTTTTGGTTTATTGACTTTCTAGAGTTGCTTCAAAAGCTTGTTGTGAAAGGTATTCTTGAATTAGTAGACTGTTATTAGGCATATAATTTTCTATCCCTCCTGAAAATATTCACAACACCTCTTCTTTCACTGGTTTACATTGTGAAAAGTTAAAAAATCAAGCATTTTTACCTTCAAACATATATTGCTTCTAGGGTTTATTCTATTAGTTTGCGCATGATGTTGCATGAGTATTATAACTCACTGCCCTAATAGAAATATCCCT
This sequence comes from Cunninghamia lanceolata, assembly GCA_027924645.1. Taxonomy (NCBI): domain Eukaryota; kingdom Viridiplantae; phylum Streptophyta; class Pinopsida; order Cupressales; family Cupressaceae; genus Cunninghamia; species Cunninghamia lanceolata. The sequence continues at coordinate 2,287,017 of BSBN01000850.1, forward strand.
TTAAGAAGAAACATAAGACTCATGGGATCTAGTGCTCTTGAAGAAATTGGTACACTGAACACCTTCTTTACAAAAGGAGAGACACAAATGTTACAAGATACTATACCTATCACAAGTACAATGGAAGAGAAAACTTTTCATGATGTTGATTATACTATTGAGGTGGTGGGACACATATCTGATGAACAAATAGATAAACTTAATTAAGAGTTAGCCGAATTCCAAGCATTTATGGAAAATGAGAGGATAGCTGAAGAAGCTATTCCTGCAATTCATAACATAAGAGAATTGATAAAAGAAGGACAAGATGGTGTTAATGAGATCTGTAGTTTAGCACATATTGTACAAACCAATATCATGCCAGTCACTAAATGTGCAAAAGTGATAAATAACACTTTGTCACCATCTCATACGCAAGTATCGATACCTATATCGACCATAGGAATATCTACATTTACATCAAATATTTTGACAACTAATGCAAATGCTTGTAGTAACATCACCACTAGTATTAGAGTATCTAATGGCACTAATTCACAAAATTACAGAGCTGTCAGATTCAACTATCAAAACCTTGCCCCTAAGGTGTCTTCATATCACCCTCAACCACCCATTCAATCTGCTTACTCAATCATTTTCTACCTATCGCTATGTCCAACCACCACTCAATTATTCGCAACCTCAGCTTGTCAGTACCCATGATCAATCTCCTCTACACTTTGGTTCCAATTCCTCACCACAAGCTGCATCTCCTAATTATGCCATTCTAAATCAACTTTTGTAACGCATGACCTCTTTACAACAAAAAGTGACAAGCTTGTCAAATGGTTCACAACCTAATATACCAACTTACGTACCATGCTCATAATCCCTTATCCAATGCAATCTTGAGAACTCCTATGCCTGAGAAGTTTGAAACTCCTCACTTTGAAAAATATGGTGGAAAAGGCAATCCCAATACTCATGTGGCAGCGTTCACAGCTATGTGTAGTGATTTCTACTTTGAAGAGGATTTGTTAGAAAAGCTTTTCCTGCAATCTCTCAAAGATACGGCTTTGGAATGGTTTTTCTCGTTACCTCTAAATTCAATACATTCTTTTTCATAGTTAACTGATCAATTCCTACAACATTTTCAAGCAAACATCAGACCACAAGTCTCTCTGATTGATTTGGTTCATTGTAAGGAAGGTCAGAAAGAGAAGTTGATTGAATTTATTAGCTGATATCAAGGACTTTTTGCACAAATTCATTATCAAATGAAAGATGATGATGTTCAGAAAATATTTATAACAAATTTTCAGCCTAACATCCTTGATAAGATCCTCTTGATGAAATATAATTCTTTTCAACACCTAAGTACTGTCCTTCATGACTACCAACTTTCTTCTATTCAGTATGAAAATCAAAACTTGTCAACTCAAGTTGGTCAATCCGAGGGTGGGTCATCACAAAACAACTTTAAGAGGAATAATAAGATTTTCATCAAGGTTAATGGACTGAATAACTTTTCTCAGGTGTCTACTATCACTAATCTGAAGAAAGTACCGTACCAACAAAGAGAGTTCACTCTAATATTTGAGTCCTATCATTCTATTATGAATCAAGCTCTGAGTAATAATCTCTTGAAGCTTCCCCCGATTAAACCAAAGGATCCTAACAAAATGCAAGGACCTTATTTTGATGCTAATGCCTTTTGTCACTATCATCAGACACAAGGACATGATACTAAATGGTGGATGCATCTTAAACATGAAATACAAGACCTCATCGACTCAAATGTTATATAGGTATCTTGTGTGAATGATAATGGGAATAAGTCAATTACTCCATTGAATCAAAATTTATAGATCTTCACTAATCTTTTCCCTAAGCATATTGATAACAACTTGAAGGAACAAAATACACTGCATATAGAAGAGGATTATTTAGATTATGATGAAATAATTGAGCTACAATTGAAGTGGATAAGGAAAATACTCAAGTATCACCTTGTCCACGAAGAAGAGGTATCTACTTTGTAGTTCCTCCTCTTTTATCCCTTCAGGGATCAGGAGAGAATCAATATATACCAAAAAGACAAATGGACAAACCGAAGCAAGAGTTTATGGCAATAGAAAAGGTTGAAATAGTACAAGACAATCCTTGTCGTTACAATAGACAAAACCAACAGAACAAGAGAAATAAAATTTGGAAACGAGCACAATAATTATCATCAGTTGGAAATAACAATAGTTCTCCTCCTCATAAGCAACGAAAGATTTTAGATAAACAAGGAAGTGTTGAGAACATACCTCATGGACTCTCTGATAACAAGCAATAGCCTAATAAGAACCACTCAAGCTTCTCATTCAACTTGATCGAGTACCTCTCCAAGAGGTTCTCAAGTTCTAAAATTTAGTATGATAGTACTACCAGGTAAGTATCTCTAACCCTTTATCTCTCATGATGTGCTTCCCCCATGATGTGTTATGTGTTGTTAGGCCTCCTAGGATGACCCTTGATTCTCTTGTAAGGTCAAGGATACTAGGAGACCACCTATTTCATGACCTTCTTCTATTTGTATCATCATTCTTCTATATCCCCTCTCCTCTGATTTCATTGTTGTGTGTTGTGTCTTATGGACATAGCATTGCGGTTGGTGAATTGGTGGCACCCTTCTATGTGACTGTCCCTAAGGCACTTGTTCTCCTCTTTGATTTATTGTTTACCTTCCTCTAGTGTTTCCATCTAGCTAGCAGATGACAAAAAACATATTATACTGATGCGGACCTAGTGTCCCTTTTGCGAGTAATAAAAAAGGGACCTAGTTCGTATATGATGATGGGGTTGCAATAAATTATCTGACACTTGGCTAGTGGAAACACTCTGTGATTTCTCTACCTTGATGTTGATGTCGATGCTATCTTATCTTGCTAACAACACTTTAACAATACTATTGCTTTGCACACTTTGTTTATCATGAATATCGCCTTGCTTGGCTCTTTCATGTAGTTGATCATATGTATTGTTATTTATCATGATTATTTTGACACTAACACTTTTCTTGCAGAGATGTGTTTGTGGGAACATTCAGTGATCGTAAAGTACATGTCACCTCTAGGGGGCATGGGATTTGTGAGACTCTTGTTCCCTTGTGTTTTTTCTTACTACCTTAACACACTTGATATCGGTATGTGATATCAACCACCTTAAGGTGGGGGCATATATAAGGTAAGTTATCTGCTTTAGATGATAGTAAAGCATGTCTGAACAATCTCAAAATCAATCACAATCATTTAAGCCCTCTGTGGAGGTGGGATATTGAGCATATCCTTTTATCTTAAGCTTTCATCGTGAGGCAGGGATGGTGTATTTCTTGGAGAGATTGCATTATCTTGTCATTTTCAAAAGTCCTCATCACAAGGTGGGGAGCAGTTCTATGACTAAATCAACCCTTAAGCATGTTTTTAACAGTTTTTGTGGCAAAGTCCAATCATTGGTGTGTGCCTGTAATGTGCCTAAGATGGTGATGAATCTAGGAATAGTTTCACTCCATCGCTTGTCTTCCGTGTTTTCTCCATGTCTTCAGCGTGTGTGTGTATGGCATTCTTGTTCTCAAAGTGCAAGACCGGTGGTGATGAGCTCCTCTACACTTTGGGATTTGTTTGGCATGTTTGTTCTCAAGGTGGAAGACTAGTAGTGAGCAACTACTCTACACCTTGGGATTTTTTTTGGCGTGTCTGTTCTCAAAAAGTGCAAGATCGGTGATGAACAACTCCTCTACACTTTTTGGGATTTGTTTGTTTACTTTCCTTGTATTTGCATCCTGCATTTCATATGGAAAAATCAAAAAGACAATAATCACTACATTCATTGTATTCTCTATGCTTTGCATGTCTTCAATATTGTATTCTCTGTGTTTTACATGACTGTAACTGTATTCTCTATGTTCTGCATACATGTTATTATCTTCAATGTGTATGGTGTGTCTTCTCCATGCTTGGCATGTTTGTTGTGTTTGTCGACCTTACGTTAATGCATGTATTGGCCTTGTGTTTAATACATACATTAAAGTGGGGGCTAAATGTTATGTCAGAAAAATGCACCCTTGGGAGCTTTTCCTTTAAGGTTTAGCTCCCAGGTCCTTAGATTGCATTTAGAGTATTTTGCATGATAATTCAGACACCCAATGAGAAAACCCTTGGGTACTGTGACAAATAGGACCTAGGGGGTGCTAATTTAATGATCCTTGAACAAAGATAGGGGTGGACTTGGGCGCTAGCGCCCTAGTCCAACCCTATTTTTGGTCTGCCCTAATTTCAAATGTCAGGTTTGGGACCATTATTTGGTTTCCAGGCTGACATTATAAGTTTCAAATATGAAATTCTTGGCAGGAATCTTAGTAGTTGCATATATAAGCATGTTTATCATTTGCAAACTAGATGAAAATTAGATAGACATTGTGATTCATGAGCTTATGTTAAAGTGATCAAGGCATTCATTGTGTTGCAGAGCATAGAATTGTTATTGTGTTTATTTTACAAGTTGGATTCCATCTCCTCTTCATGGCATTGAAGGGATTCTTCCTTCCATGAGAGTTTCATCATCAAGGTGACATTTTATTGTATTTTCAATCATTATCATTTGGATTTTTGCCTCTGTCTCACAAGGACATGCACTCTCTCTCTCTGACAACAGTGTTCGAAAGACTTGAATGTCTCTCTGGGGCTTGACTGAGGCAAGCCTCTAAACACCACAACCCCCTCCCACATTCCATGTGATTACAGGTTACAGGTTGTAAAAGTGGGAGAAGTGGAGTTACAAGGAGCAGGAGGACACTGCAGAGATTCCAAATCCTAAAAAAGGAGCCTAATTGGACTAGGGTGCCATCAACCTTGTCCTCTGCATCTGAGGTTACAAAAATAGACTGGACAGTGAGCATCAGGGTTTGCAGAGCTTCTGACATCAGAAAGAATCTCCCACAGTGGACTAGGGCACCATCAACCTTGTCCTCCACTGTCAGATCATGGAAAATAGAAGATATAACAGAGGTAAGTGCCAGAAGGAGATCAGGAATCCATAGAAAAATTAGTACCTTGAACTAGGGTGCCATAACTATTGTCCTCAACTTTTCCATTTTCCAGACTGTGAAAAATAGTGAGTTAAGGTTCTCTGCCCTTTGCTTAATTCTTGTGGCATTTGTCATGATTCGTAGATTTAATTACTATTTTTCTTAAATTAGGGTTTCAAGAGCATTAAAGCATTAATTAGAAAACTTATGTGATAACTTCTGAATTTCCCAGCAGAAAACCAAGTGGCAACTCAAATCTGATAGTTGACTCTCCTTTTGATAGGAGAAGCACTCAGTTGAAAAGCCCTTGGAATGTTTTGTGGAAAGGAGGATTCAAACTAAAACAACCCCCCCGTCATCCTCCTTTTCATATAAAACACAAATGCCTTGTATTTTTCTTCCAATACAATAGACATAAACCATGTCAATAGACACAGATCTGACCCCTATCAAACAATCTAAGTAAATGAATAAACAACACAAAAAAAGGTAGTGTAAGAGATATAGGAACTTACAAACACCTCCTTTTTTGCCTCCAATACAATAGATATATGGCAATATGTGTCAATAGATTAGAATTCTATTCCCTAGGACTAGAAGTGAAGCAATATTGCAAAGTGGTCCAACTAATACATATCTAGTATTGTGAACTTGACAGTAGCAATATCGGTGTCACGTATCCAAAAGTGGTCCAACAGACTGCCTGTATGTGTTGTTGGCTTGTCAACAATTAGTGACAGGTTGTGGTCTTGCATAAATTCAAGAAGAAGTGCTTTTGCTCTTGTGGATTGTAACATGTCAATGTTAAAGTCTCCAACAATAATTAATTTCAAATTAGGTGGCAATGAGGTAATAGTGGTTTGTATTAAATTAAATAGATCATGAATGGGTTCATTTGGTATCAAGTACAAATTTATGATGCGCAGTATATTGTACACATACAACAGATCAATTGTTATTGATTCTAGATATTTTGTCAAAAAAATGAGAAAGTTTTGCACTGGGACTGTTTTCCTACAGCATGTTAATAGGCCATAAATACTTGCTGTAGTATAGCAATTGGATGTTTTGTCAAGGAAACCAATGTGATCGAGTACATTGTGTTCGGTTTCTTAGAAGCAGAGGATAGTTTCTTGTAGCAAATCATGGTCATGGGCTATTTCTTGTGTGTGCAATGCAAAGCTATGTGTATTCAAAGAGCATATTGTAAAATGACTTGGAGAGATAGGCAAAAGGCTATGTTGTACTTTCCACTGCGCCGAGGCCATAAGGCATTGCATTTTGCTATTTATTTTTTCTGAGACTTTGAAGTTTTGTTCTTGCATTTTATGCATTAGATACAGTGACTCAATTTTTTTTACACGTGACAAGGTAGTGTACACAAGACCATGTTGATAGACCTTACACAGGTCAAAAGCAACTACATCCATTATGAGCCCTTGTGCTCTATGAATAGTTCATGCACATGCAAGTTGCAAGGGAAATTGTGCTCGAGTAACTATTTTTGTACCTATCTTGACTTTTCTAATGATTCTCATTATAGGTGTCCAAGAAGGCTTAATACAATTTGTGAACAGAGTTTGCATTCTTTGTCAACGTAATTTGCCAACAATAGGATCATTGAATTATATCCAAACAATGTCTTCCATCTCAGTTGAATGCAATTTAAAGATGCCATATACACCATTCAATAGCCCATCTTGTGTATCAATGTTACCATTAATCAATTCAACTAAAATGTCTTGTTTGAGCATAATTGTGCTAGCCAATGATGATTTCTCAAGTTGAAATTGACTACGATTGATCGTTGTGTCCTATTTATCAATTGCTTGTAAAACATATATCTTTTTTGGTAAGTAGTCTAGCATTTTTTGTTGTGCGTGTTGACTATTATATTTCTGTGAAATAAGTATGGAAACTGTGGATCATTTGGAGGTGTCTTACAACACAATGCATTCAAGTAGCAGATGTCTTGGTTGGTTTGTTGACCAATCCTAGCACGATTAAGTATGGAAATGAAATGTTGATTTGTTTGTCTAATTACAATATGTAATTTGAAGCACTTGACATTGTCAATCCAAAAGGTATATGGTATTTTCTCCTTATCTATTATTGGTTCTTCTATTATCCAAGTATCACACATAGGTTGTGCCTGGTGGAAGTCACCACAAAATATGATATCTATGTATCCAAAAGGTGTTGTTGGTGCCTGCTTGATTTGACGTAGCCTTCTATCAATGTTGTAAAGCATTTTTGAACCATTCAATGACACTTCATCAACAAGAAGAATTTGCAATTGATCTAATTTTTTAATAAGGCATCAACCGTGTTTGAATCTAGAAGCAATATTTTTGAAGAATTGCATGGCAATTGGAAGATTGAATTTGCAATAACGCCACCTGCATTGAATGCATCTTTTCCTATTGAAGCAATGATAATGCCTTTAGGCTTGAGTGGATCATTGTCTAGTTGTTTATCATAGAATCTAATCATTGCTTTGAAAATTGCTTTTGCTGTGAAGGTTTTGCATGTGCTAGCTCCACCTATCAAGAAAAAGTACAATGGTTTTTTCAGAACAATTCTGTTTGTCATTAGTATGTCCTTTACTATTGATTGTTATTCTTTGTTCAATTGTCTTTGTAGATTGTAGTATTCTTCATTGCATAGTAGAAATGGATGTGCAATCTCTAAGAATAGTTTTTTGTTGATAGAATCCTTGAGCTTTATATTTTTCATATGGTTCAAGTCACTTATGATGTCATAGTTTTCCATGCCATTCTGTTGTCTATGTCTATCAATTTCATCTGCAATGTCTGTTGCTGGGAAGTTATCATTTTCAGCTTTTGTGGAGGCTTCATCAATGTCGCCCCATTTAGAAACAATTTGTGTGGTGAAGATCTTTTCAATATTTACAATTTGTGCTTTGTTTGCATTGAATGGTGCACTCCATGTTTCATATCTAGTCAACAGGGTTTTCTCACTAAATCTAAAAGGCACATAGAGCATAAATTTTTCTCTACACTAATTCTCAAGATCAATGTGTAGATTGTATCTTACATAGCATATGATATGTGGGGTCACTCTTCTTGTTAGCTTCCTGATGTTGCTAGAGTAAAAAGCAACGTATTCAACAAGTGACAAGTTGTCAAGAGCTTCTAGCCACTATGTGTATTTTTCTATTATAGATGCACACATGATGTTTTCAGAATTGTCTTGCTCTTTTGCTAATTGCTTAGGGCTTTTTAACATGTAAACTCTGCTTTCTAATGGTGCAGTATTGATAAAAATAGTTTTCCTTAAGCATTTATGCAATGGTAATGAGAGAATGATATGAATAGCTTGACGACTAGACATTTGTTGATAGGTAAGCAATGTGTTGCCAAGTTTTGTATAAATTGCACCTTTCTGTCATAAGCAACAGTGCATTGTTGTTGCAATCTATGAAATGCAAGAGACATTGTTCTATCTTATTTTGTTATATATGAGCTATAGTAAGATGCATCAACATATGCATCTAAAATAAATTGCATATCTATATTTTCATACCATAGTTTGGGCACTTTCTTTGCAAAAGTATTTATCCAAATGTCAGATGGGTCTCTTTTCAACATGACAATTTTGCATGACAATGTTGATCAAAGCATTGTAATGTACTCAATTTCATCCATTTCCAATTCATGCAAAAAACATTGAAATGAAAGTTCCTTTGTGTAATGTTTGTTTTCCAAGTGTTTAAAAAAAGTTTTTGCTCTCTCCTTCATTCTAGCATTAGGCACTAGAAGTGATTCTAAAACTATTGTTTTTCTCATTAGAGGCAAGGGGAAACTAAATTTGTAACTTGAGTTTTTGTATTTCTTGCAACTCTTTGTATGATGATGTGTTTGCATTTTGGAAAGGTTTGTATCAAGTAGCAATGAGTCACATGAAATATACTTTTCCACAAAGCTTTCTATTTTAGTATTTAAGCAATTGTCATATATAGGTGCATCTTTTATCCATAGAAAAAAGTGAACATGCTCATTGTGTCATGCCCACTTTTTCGATGAGGTCACAACACGCATTCACGCGTGTCATGTTCACATGCGTCATGTAGTCATGTTACGAACAATGTTTTTACCTATGCTCTTTTTAAATTTAAATTGTATAAACTATGTATTTCTAAATTGTAACTATGAATTTAAACATCTATTCAATTCGTATAATACATTATGCATAAATAAATCCCACTTTCCTCGATTAAAATTTCTATTTCAAGTAAAATGTTTTAAACTACATATAGTTTGCCTTCAAATGAATAGTGAAAAGTGAATAGTAAAAGTAAATAGTGAATAGTGAAAAGTGAATAGTGAATAGTGAAAAGTGAATAGTAAAAGTAAATAGTGAATAGTAAAAGTGAATAGTGAAAAGTGAATAGTGATAGCGAATAGTGAATAGTGAATAGTAAAAGTGCATAGTAAAAGTGAAAAGGTCCCCATCCTAGGAAGAGACCCTCAAGGTGGCAGAAATTTCAAAGCAATACTGCAACCCAAATTTTATTTATTTCATGGTGGGGATATTTTTTAATACTTTTACAAAGTTAATTAAAATATCAACTAACTCACAACATTGCAAGTAGAAGAAGAAGGAACTAGATAATTTTAATATCCTTTTAAAAACAAATTTTTTTTTCCTTTTCTTATTTCTAAATGATAAAACTTAATGAACAAGAAAATTACAACTATCAACCCAAGAATAGAGAGAATTTCCTCACAACTCCAAAAATAACAATTTATACAACAATAGGGAGATAATTTTCTCCTTTTGAAAAATTGACAAGGAAGGAGCTATTAAAAGATCAGGCTCTCCTTAAGACTTAAGGAAAATAAAATATTTACTAAGATCCAATAATCTTCTCCAAGCTTCACAATAAGCTCCAAGAATACCTGCATAACACACAAGGAAAGAAACACCACACAAGTTGCTCTCCTCCCTACCGTAGACCCGCAAGTGGGTCACCCCTGAGCTAGGGAGACCATCCACATACCCAGGGTAGAATAGACTTAAACACATCACAACATTGAACAACAACAACAAATCAAATAATACACACACCCTCAAGGTTTGACTCACAATACAAAGACTCAGCTTAAGTGAGTTCAGGGAGGGTAGGGAAGTAGACAATCTCTACCTCTAGGTGTCATCCTTTACACATTTTATCACATTTTATCACAAGGCCTCAAGCCAATAATTTATCTTTCCACAAAGCCTCAAGCCTTCCAATTAATCAAATTACCAGGGATATCCCAATAGGCTCTCAAAGCCATAAAGCCCTCTAGGCTCAAAAGTACCAACATGCCCTCAAGGCATTTCATATATCAAGAAACAGGATCTCAAAGCCATAAAGCCCTCTAGGCTCAAAAGTACCAACATGCCCTCAAGGAATTTCTTACAACAAGAACCAAGATGACACCCGAGGAGGGTCACACCTCCCCTTCCCTATACAAGATGAGCATTGACTTCCAACTAGAAGGAGCTCTTTCTACACCCAACACAAAACCCCAAAAATAATAACAGAATACTCATAGAAGACATTTGCAAACTTATTCAACAAGCAAGAAACAAACATACATATAAAACAATAGATACACAAGAGAGTAGACTTGATTCACCAACCTTCCAAAGCCTAATTATAGAATAAAAATTGATGAAGAGCTCCACTCTAGCCTCTTTCTCTAAAATTCTCCTTCTTTCCACAATACTCCAACCCCAAAAATAATCTCTCTATGATCACAAGCAAGGGATAATAAATGGAGGATATAGGATGGCTAGAATAATTTCGGCATTATGAGGCTGTGAGGAGGAGAATAGAGAAGGAATTGGGCATTATGAGGATGCCAGAAGAAGATTTCCTAGAGAAAATTAGGCATGATAAGAATGCAAGAATGAAGTCCACCCTGCAAGAATGAAGTTCCCCTGCAAGAATCAAGTTCACCTACAAAAAAAATGAAGTTCCCCTGCAAAATTTCTATCTTCCTAATTGCTTAGAGAAGGGTCTTATTTATAGATTTTCTGAGAAGGGAATGGAAGGTGAGGATCAAGAGTTGAGATCAAGGGTTCACATTATTTGTGAATTTTAAATTCATAGTGGATGAATTAAAAATTTATTTTTTTAAGATTGTAATAATAAAATATCCCCACTATCACAAATGGAATTAATAAAATATCCCCACTATCCCAAGTGGAATTAATAAAATATCCCCACTATCCTAAATGGAATTAATAAAATATACCCACTCATGAGGTCCCTCATTATAGCCCACATGTAGAAATAAAATACAATAAGTAAACTAAAATAAGAGAGTGGGTGACACACCACCCTCATTAAAGGAAACCCCACTAAAAGAGAGGCACATGGAGACAAGCACTTCATTATTAGGGGATCATGGAGTTGCTCCATGACTTGGAAGTGGGCCTGCGTATGGATTTCACTCATCCCATTGTCCCCATGCTTCCAAATTCGTCACTTAACTTCACCCTAAAGTTGAAGTGACCATATAGAGGTTAACCCAAGGTTATCTTAGTCAAAAAGGTCCTTAGACCCATGGGGTATAACCTAGGGTTGTTTTAAACCTAGTTAGGACTCCCAGAGTCAAGTAAAAACACGAGAAGAGGGTCAAAAGGAAATAAAGTTAAAATAAGATTCAAAACAACATCTCTTACCACACATATCACAATATAATTAATTCAGAAGATAGAACTATTTCCCTTAACCTCATGCAACATTACAAGAATAAAACATTACAACAATTTACCAAACACAAGGTTGATCTTAGTTTCTCATGGAACTAGATTGGCTCACAAGGGATACAACATAGGGTGTGGAATGATCTCCTATATTTATGGTTTTGTTAGAAATACCTACACACTCAATTTTAAAGTTAATTCCACATATAAATATCATAGCCGAAGCAAATTTAATACATGCATTTCTAAAGCATACCACAGTTCTTATAAACATAATGAAATCACATGACAATTTTCTATCTAACATCACCCAATTAGTTTTCATTTACATAATACGATTTTAATAGTTTAAAAATCTGGGAACAACAGTCCATAAATATAAAAATACCAACAACAGTAAGCTAAATAGTCACATGTATGGAAATAAAAAAGTGTAGGCCTCACATACCCCCCCTAAGACTATACTTCCTCCTGGAAGTCATCAAAGAGGTGAGGATAAAAGGAACTTATAAGATTATAAGTATGATAACTAAATGTTATAAAGGCATAATCCTATTCATAAAGCATAATGTATTGATTGAAATTATCATAAGGAATTTCATGTTTATCAATCATTATCACACATGCATAAGGAATTCACACATCGTACAACCTATTTATATAGAACATCAACTCATATACAGATACATCAATTATAAATCTGACATCTAAACACATATTTTCATTCATCTACATTACAGGGATTAACTTCACAAGGCTCATACAGGTTTAGGGGGATGTCATAGTCTCATCATAGAACCAAGTAACCAATAACTAGTGCCAAGTAACCAAAGATCTAAGAACCAGGCAGAATGATGGTCTCAGGGCCACGCACCTGGGAGCCTCGCCATACATTCCCACAATGGCCTACCTCTTATTTGTATAAGGGTTTAGCCTCCAAGAGATAACCAATATAAGAACAAGATCACTAGGAAGGTAAGTGGATAATGACCAACCCATACTAGTCCACACCTACCCCCATCCTCATAAGTTTCCCACGTCTGCTTCCTTACATACACTCCACCAGAGGTCGCTCCATCGACATGGTGAGAAGAACAACACAACACAAGGCTAGCACTAGAAAATAGAAAGAACCTAGCTTAACCAACACAAATATCCAGAAAAGCTAAGAGGAGAAGTCTCCAAAACCCAAATTAGAATAAATAAATGAATAAATGCGCACAATTTCAACATTAAAACAACGTAACCATAAGAGTTACACAAAAAAGGAAAAATCAAAAGTTGTGGCTAAGCTACTTTTAGACAAGATAAAATAACAAGGCTGGTCCACACAACCAAAATACAAAAAGGTCACCAAACAATCGAAAGAAATAATTGCAATCCAAGAAAGTGCACATTACATCACTACACTCCACAAGATACACAAGGGCGAGGAAGAGTCCAACACAACCCTCACCACCTAGACCAACTGACTCAAGAGGACAATCGACCAAGAGGATCACAACCACCACAAAAACACAAGCGGAAGACTTCGATACTCATGTGACAAGGCCATCATGATGACAAAATAAGAGGATGGGTATTCCTCCAAGATGAAGGTTAGTCAACAAACCACAACCTCACTCTCTCGCAGCTACATGTAGTAGGACAAAGGTCAAACCATGCTCAACCCACTCCATGTCAGTCTAAACAACATGCAAACCTCAGAACTCCCAATGTTGAAATATGTGCTCTGATACCAAATGTCATGCCCACTTTTTCCATGAGGTCACAACACGCATTCACGCGTGTCATGTTCATATGCGTCATGTGGTCATGTTACGAACAATGTTTTTACCTATGCTCTTTTTAAATTTAAATTGTATAAACTATGTATTTCTAAATTGTAACTCTGAATTTAAACATCTATTCAATTCGTATAATACATTATGCATAAATAAATCCCACTTTCCTCGATTAAAATTTCTATTTCAAGTAAAATGTTTTAATCTACATATAGTTTGCCTTCAAATGAATAGTGAATAGTGAATAGTAAAAAAGTGAATAGTAAATAGTGAATAGTGACAACGAATAGTGAATAGTGAATAGTAAAAGTGCATAGTAAAAGTGAAAAGGTCCCCATCCTAGGAAGAGACCCTCAAGGTGGCAGAAATTTTAAAAGCAATACTGCAACCCAAATTTCATTTATTTCATGGAGGGGATATTTTTTAATACTTTTACAAATTTAATTAAAACATCAACTAACTCACAACGTTGCAAGTAGAAGAAGAAGGAACTAGATAATTTTAATATCCTTTTAAAAACAAATTTTCTTTTCCTTTTCTTATTTCTAAATGGTAAAACTTAATGAACAAGAAAATTACAACTATCAACCCAAGAACAGAGAGGATTTCCTCACAACTCTAAAAATAACAATTTATACAACAATAGGGAGATAATTTTCTCCTTTTGAAAAATCGACAAGGAAGGAGCTATTAAAAGATCAGGCTCTCCTTAAGACTTAAGGAAAATAAAATATTTTTTAAGATCCAATAATCTTCTCCAAGCTTCACAATAAGCTCCAAGAATACCTGCATAACACACAAGGAAAGAAACACCACACAAGCTGCTCTTCTCCCTACCGTAGACCCGCAAGTGGATCACCCCTGAGCTAGGGAGACCATCCACATACCCAGGGTAGAATAGACTTAAACACATCACAACATTGAACAACAACAACAAATCAAATAATACACACACCCTCAAGGTTTGACTCACAATACAAAGACTCAGCTTAGGTGAGTTCAAGGAGGGTAGGGAAGTAAACAATCTCTACGTCTAGGTGTCATCCTTTACACATTTTATCACAAGGCCTCAAGCCAACAATTTATCTTTCCACAAGGCCTCAAGCTTTCTAATTAATCAAATTACCAGGGATATCCCAATAGGCTCTCAAAGCCATAAAGCCCTCTAGGCTCAAAAGTACCAACATGCCCTCAAGGCATTTCTTACAACAAGAACCAAGATTACACCCGAGGAGGGTCACACCTCCCCTTCCCTATACAAGATGAGCATTGCCTTCCAACTGGAAGGAGCTCTTTCTACATCCAACACAAAACCCTAAAAATAATAATAGAATACTCACAGAAGACATTTGCAAACTCATTCAACAAGCAAGAAACATACATATAAAACAACAGATATACAAGAGAGTGGACTTGATTCACCAACCTTCCAAAGCCCAATTATAGAATGAAAATTGATGAAGAGCTCCACTCTAGCCTCTTTCTCCAAAATTCTCCTTCTTTCCACAATACTCCAACCCCAAAAATAATCTCTCTATGATCACAAGCAAGGGATAATGAATGGAGGATATAGGATGGCTAGAATAATTTCGGCATTATGAGGCTATGAGGAGGAGAATAGAGAAGGAATTGGGCATTATGAGGATGCCAGAAGAAGATTTCCTAGAGAAAATTAGGCATGATAAAAATACAAGAATGAAGTCCCCCTGCAAGAATGAAGTTCCCCTGCAAGAATCAAGTTCACCTGCAAAAAAAATGAAGTTCCCCTACAAAATTCCTATCTTCTTAATTGCTTAGAGAAGGGTATTATTTATAGATTTTCTGAGAAGGGAATCGAAGGTGAGGATCAATAGTTGAGATCAAGGGCTCACATTATTTGTGAATTTTAAATTCATAGTGGATGAATTAAAAATTCATTTTTTTAAGATTGTAATAATAAAATATCCCCACTATCACAATTGGAATTAATAAAATATCCCCACTATCCCAAGTGGAATTAAAAAATATCCCCACTATCCCAAGTGGAATTAATAAAATATTCCCACTATCCCAAGTGGAATTAATAAAATATACCCACTCATGAGGTCCCCCATTATAGCCCACATGTAGAAATAAAATACAATAAGTAAACTAAAATAAGAGAGAGTGGGTGACACACCATCCTCATTAAGGGAAACCCCACCAAAAGAGAGGCACATGGAGACAAGCACTCCATCATTAGGGGATCATGGAGTTGCTCCATGACTTGGAAGTGGGCCTGAGTATAGATTCCACTCATCCCATTGTCCCCATACTTCCAAATTCGTCACTTAACTTCACCCTAAAGTTGAAGTGACCATATGGAGGTTAACCCAAGGTTATCCTAGTCAAAAAGGTCCCTAGACCTATGGGGTATAACCTAGGGTTGTTTTAAACCTAGTCAGGACTCCCAGAGTCAAGTAAAAACACAAGAAGAGGGTCAAAAGGAAATAAAGTTAAAACAAGATTCAAAACAACATCTTTTACCACACATATCACAATATAATTAATTCAGAAGATAGAACTATTTCCCTTAACCTCATGCAACATTACAACAATACAACATTACAACAATTTACCAAACACAAGGTTGATCTTAGTTCCTCGTGGAACTAGATCAGCTCACAAGGGATACAACATAGGGTATGGAATGATCTCCTATATTTGTGGTTTTATTAGAACTACCTGCACACTCAATTTCAAAGTTAATTCCACATATAAATATCATAGCTGAAGCAAATTTAATACATGCATTTCTAAAGCATACCATAGTTCTTATAAACATAATGAAATCACATGACAATTTTCTATCTAACATCACCCAATTAGTTTTCCTTTACATAATAAGATTTTAATAGTTTGAAAATCTAAGAACAACAGTCCATAAATATAAAAATACCAACAATAGTAAGCTAAATAGTCACATGTACGGAAATAAAAAAGTGTAGGCCTCACACATTGCCTCGGTTTTGGAATTTTGTAACAAAAGAATAGTTCGTGACTTGGCCAAAGAGATCATGGTTTTTTAGCATCATTTTCTAGAATGCATTGACCCTATGGTTGAAATAGCGATTGGAAAGTACTGGATTCTTTCTTATTTCAAAGTCCAAGTCAATATCTTCTATAGTTTCATTAGACTTGGATTCTTGCAAAGTAGATTTTTGATGCAAAGTTGTGCACAATGGCTCCCAGAAATGCTCAGCACTTGTTAATGTTA
Organism: Cunninghamia lanceolata; assembly: GCA_027924645.1. Lineage (NCBI taxonomy): Eukaryota > Viridiplantae > Streptophyta > Pinopsida > Cupressales > Cupressaceae > Cunninghamia > Cunninghamia lanceolata. The sequence continues at coordinate 2,303,809 of BSBN01000850.1, forward strand.
TAAAAAAAGTTGGAGGTCCCAATTGTCTCATCAAGTAAATATGTTTTTTTTAGTGTTTTCTAGATAATCTGGCAAGGTCTGAATGTTTTTTAATGTTCTATAGCCCAATGGAGATCTTAATATTTTTTGAGCTTTGTTGGATTGCACACATCGTTTGCAAGCAATTTTTCACCTTTCAATTCAACTTTCCATATGCAAATCCATGCTAGTGAGGATACTTGGTGAATAATAATTTTAATAGATTTAAAAATATATTTGTTATGTGTGTTGTAAAGTCATTGTCTTTATGCATAAGCTCCCATCTTGCTATCTTTTGGTATGTCAAATTTTTAGTAACGTCACTTGGTCAAGCCAAACCATAAAACAAAGTCAGGAAGTTCATCTCCTCTATATGCATGTCCTAGAAAATACCAAGAGGTTTAAACCCTTTTGATGGTATAATTTCAATGATTGTTGTGTCAAGGTCTTTGATTGACTATGTTTCATTAAACCAATGTATAACTGATTCAGTTATCGATTCTTCATCATCTTTAGATCTGTCATGTTGCATACTTGGTTCTATTTCAAAATATGTTTGCATTTGTTTCATCATCTTTGCCAACAACTCATGCCACTCTTTATTTATAGTGATGTTTTCTTTTGTGTCCAATGGTGTTTTTGATAGTGTAATTAAAGCATTCATGACTATAGCAGGCCTAACATTGCCTTGTGCATATGCATTATCATATTCTAGCTTTTGTTTCAATCTAACTGCTACTGTTGTGGATTCATTTGGTTGCCTAGGCAATGCTTGTTGCACCTTATCAAAATCCACAGGAACATTGATGATTATCTGAAGCAAGCCATATTGTGCTTGTCTATATCCTAATTGTCTGATCTGTACAAAAGCTATGCGCAAAGACACAAGTCTTTCCTCTAGAGCAGTCAAAGAGTACTATTCGTGCATTTCACCTTATTCTTGAAGGCATGGAAAAAATGCATCTTTTATACATTGTTTGCAAATGAGCTGTCCTATTGCTAATTTTTTTTCATCCATCTGATTACAAAGCAAGGACAAATCTTGTACATGTGTAGCATCAACTTTACAAATGTTGTGATGAAAAGCATTTCCTGGAAGCCATTAAGGCTATTGGCAAGGGCTCTTTAGAGGCTCGGATAGATATCCCCATGTTCAGTGAAAAGATGAATGCTAATGAAGTCATGGAGTGGATTGAGGCTCTAAACAACTATTTTGAGTACAAAGAAGTTTTTGAAAGTAAGAGAGTTAAGTTTGCAAAAACTAAACTCAAAGGTGCTACCCTTACATGGTGGAATTAACCCAAGGAGAGAGGGTAAAGAATGGGAAGAGTATGATCTCTTCGTGGAGTAGAATGTTGGAGAAGATCAAGTCCCAGTTCCTTCCATCTGACTACGAGGTGCAGATTTACAGGAAAATGTAGAACATTAAGTAAAAAGATATGGATGTGGCTACTTACACTGAGGATTTTCACAAATACACTCTTCGTTGTGAGTACATGGAGGATGAAAAAGCCAAGGTAGCAAGGTATCTAAATGGTCTGAGGTTCAATATTCAAGATGAGATAAGTTTATTGACCCCTAAAACCATAGAAAAATGCTTTCAAGTAGCATTAAAAGCTGAAGAGAAGCTACAGAGGAAAGGTGAGCAGCAAGGTAGAGGAAGAGGTGGCAGAAATTTTAGAGGTAGAGGCAATTTTGGAGGAAGAAGTCCTAACCAGAGGCCTAATGGTGAGTCTAGCCAAGGAGAGCAAGTTGGGGACTCAAGTAGTAGAGGAGGCTACCGAGGAAGAAGACCTAATGGAAGAGGTGGGACAAATGGATCAGGTAGAGGATCCAAGTTCTCCAACATGAGATGTTATAACTGCAATCAGATAGGGCACCCGACATATAAGTGTCCAGAGAAGGCCTCAACTTCTCATGGTAATGCGAGAAGAACCACATTGACTCAAGAGGATGCAGGGAGTGTGACATCTCCTGAAGTGAAATTGACATCAGAGATGGGAGAAAATCTGATGATCAAGAGGACGCTGCTTAAAGAACCAGTGCAAATTGAACCGTCACAAAGAAGAGCTTTGTTTAGAGTCAATTGCAAGATCCAAGGTAAGGTTTGCAAAATTATTATTGACTCTAGTTCTAGTAACAATATTATATCTTTGGAAGCAGTAGATAAATTAAAATTAGAAAAGATACCCCATAGCTATCCATATAGGGTCAATTGGTTAAACAAGGGACAACATATAATCATCAATGAACAAGCATGGGTAGAATTCAGTATTGGGGGGTATAGAAACAATATTTTGTGTGACATCCTTCTAATGGATGCTTTCCTTCATCTACTGGGCAGGCCATGGCAGTTTGAGAGAAAGACTCATCATGATGGAGAAAAAAATGCTTACTCATTCCAAAAGGATGGTGTGACTTATAGGATACAGTCACTGGTAGAAGAGGATCCACAACATGTAGGGTCTAGTGTAATGCTGGTAGGAGAAAAGAAGTTCCTTGAAACACTAGAAGAATCAGGTGGAGTAGGTTTTTCTCTGGTTGTGAAACCTAAGGAGAAGAAAAGAGAAAATATGAGAGATAGGACCTAGGGAGGTCAAAGAACTACTTGAGAGTTATAAGGAAGTAATTGCAGCAGATATACCAGACTCACTACCACCCATTAGAGATATCAACCTTTAGATTGATCTTATACCAGGAGTTGTACTTCCCAATAAGGTAGCCTATAAGATGACCCCTCAGCAGAATGAGGAGATAGCCAGGCAGGTTCAAGAACTTTTAGACAAGGGGTTAATAAGAAAGAGTTTGAGTCCATGTGTAGTCCCCACTATTTTGGCACCAAAGAAAGATGGGAAATGGAGACTGTGTACTGATTCCAGGGTAATAAATAGGATAACCATTAGATACAGGTTCCCTATTCCTAGAATTGAAGACCTAATGGACTATTTGGGGGGTGCTACCTATTTCTCTAAGATAGACTTGAAGAGTAGGTACCATCAGATAAGGATAAGAGAAGGTGATGAATGGAAAACAACATTCAAAACCAATGAAGGGTTATATGAATGGCTTGTATTGCCTTTTGGTCTGTCTAATGCTCCTAACACTTTCATGAGGCTAATGAATGAAGTATTGTAGGATTTCATAGGTAAGTTTGTGGTAGTATAACTAGATGACATTTTGATATTCAGTAAAAGTAAAGAAGAGAATTTGAAACATATAGAGATAGTCTTGAAGAGGCTGAAAGACTAGAAGCTGTTGATAAAATTGGACAAATGTAATTTCATGAAACAAGAGTTGATCTATTTAGGTTTTGTCATTTCTAAAGGTGATCTGAAGATGGATCCTTCAAAGGTGGAGGCTATTCTGAATTGGCCCACACCTAAGATAGCAGAAGAGGTAAGGAGTTTCCATGGTTTGGCCACATTCTATAGGAAATTTATTAAGAACTATAGTGACATCTATGCACCTATGCTGGAAACCATCAAGGGTGGTTGCAAGATGAAGTTTGTGTGGACGAGAGAAGCAGATAGGAGCTTTGAGAGTCTAAAATAGAAAGTTGCTAAATTCCCTGTCTTAGTGTTTCCTAATTTCAATAAGGTTTTCATAATTGAATGTGATGCAAGTGGGCTGGTCATTGGAGTAGTGTTGAGCCAAGAGGGGAGACTAGTAGCCTTCTTCAGTGAAAAGTTAAATGAAGCCAAGAGGAAATACTCCTCTTATGACTTAGAGTTGTATGTTATGGTACAAGCTCTGAAAAAATGGAGACATTACCTGCTTTCTAAGGAATTTATTATGTATACAGATAACCATGTTCTCAGTTTTCTGAATGGGCATGACAAACTCAGCCATAGACATATGAAATGGGTGGAAAGTCTACAAGCATACACTTTCACCATTAAGTATAAGAAAGGAGTCACAAACAAGGTGGTAGATGCTCTCAGCAGGAGGGTGTTGACAGTCTAAGAAGTGCAGTTGCAAAGCATGGGTGTTGAGTCACTCAAGGAATTGTATGAAGAAGATTAGGATTTTAGAGAAATCTACAAGGTATGCAATGAATTTGCTAATACTTTTCATAGTGAGTTTGTAGATTTTACATTGCAGAATGGATTATTGTTCAAAGGATGTCAGTTGTGTATCCCTAAATGCTCAATGAGGGATAATATTGTGAAGGAAAAACATAGTGGTGGTTTAGGAGGACATTTTGGGTTGAATAAGACTTTAGATCTGGTAAGGAGATTTTATTTCTAGCCACAAATGTAGCCTGACATTAGAAAATTTGTTGAAAGTTGCATAGTATGCCAAAGAGCAAAAGGAGTCTTGACCAATGCAGGATTGTATCAACCTTTGCCAATACCCAATAGGCCTTGGGAATGTTTGAGTATGGATTTTGTGATGGTGTTACCCAAAACAAGAGTAGGTTGTGATAGTGTGTTTGTAGTGGTAGACCGATTCAGCAAGATGGCTCATTTCATTCCTTACAGGACCACTAATGATGCTAGCTACATTGCAAGTTTGTTCTTTAAAGAAATTGTCAAGATTCATGGGCTACCCTTGAGCATTGTGTCTAATATGGATAGCCAATTCATAGGACACTTTTGGAGGACTTTGTGGAAAAAATTAGGAACAAACTTGTCTTTTAGTTCAGCCTATCATCCTCAAATTGATGGACAAACTGAGGTGGACAATAGATCTTTGGGCAATCTCCTTAGATGCTTAACAAAAGAACTTGACAGTAGTTGGGATGTGATACTCCCACAAGCAGAATATGCTTATAATGACTCGACAAATAGGAGCATAGGTATGAGTCCCTTTAAAATTGTACCCAAGGGTATTTTTGAATTGAGAGATGTCCAGGGGTTAGACAAAAGGAGTGGTCACACTGATGTATTTGTAGAAGCCATGAAAGAAATACACCAACAGGTCAGAGATACTTTACACCAGAATAGTCAGAAGATGAAGTCTCGAATGGATCAAAGGAGGAGGGATGTGCAGTATCAGGTAGGCGAATGGGTCATGGTTCATCTGAACAAAAATAGGTTGCCAAAAGGAGGCCACAACAAACTGATGATGCGAAAGATTGGACCCTGTCAGATTCTGGAGAAGTACGGTCCAAATGCTTACAAGATTGAGCTTCCTAATGATATTGCCCTTTCACCCATATTCAACATTGCTGATTTGACATTGTACAGAAGACCTACTATAGGGGAGAATGCAGAAGACCCTGTCCAGGAAAATGAAGACTGGCTAAAGCACTTACCTTCTAGGGAGCTGCCAAAAATGGAGTACATTTTGGAAAGTAGAGAAGCTAGGAAGACAAGGCACAAAACATACTTTAAACATCTGGTTAAGTGGCAAGGGCTTCCAGATTTAGAAGCTACATGGGTGCTGGAAGAAGACATTCTAAAGTAAGGTGGAGATGTACAAGAGATGGTCTCTAAGAGGAGTTGAGACATTTTTCTTCTAGGGAGTATGGTCTAGGGGCACCCTAGTAAAATATTCTATGTTGAAATAAGGCCTATTTGGCCATGTCATCTTGTTCATGTTTTGTTTTCTAAAAACCTAGAAGTCTTTGTATTCCATTTGGCAAATAATGGAGACATTTTTGTATCTAATAGAATCTGAAAAGATCAATAGGAGTCGATTGGGATTCAGGGTAGTTGGCCTTCCCTAACCATTGAGCAACCGTTGATATTCCAACTCTGGCTTAATAAAAGCACAGAGGAGCAACCGAGAAGGAGTTGAGTAGATTTGAGGATTGTGATTTGCAAATCATTTGAGAAATAATAACTTTTGTCCATCATTTTCTATGTTTGATCTGTCTCATAAATATTTCCTAATTGTTCATAATAGATTTATGTTCTCTGAATTGAAATAGTTAGTCTAAATTGTCGAAGATAAGTAGATAACCATTCCACTGGTGGATTTCCAAAGAAATTAGTGGAATGGTATCGGCCTATACATATTTTTGTTTGTTTTCTTTTTCTTTTACTTGTTTAGAGGGGTAGATGTTCTAGACTAAGGAGTGTGCACATTTGCATGCCCTAGCATCTCTATGTGTTAGGCATAGAGTGTAGATAAGACTGTGTGAGAGTGACAAACCTATCGGCGTGTCGCTGGGACTCAAAACTGAGTTTCTGCTGAAGTCAAATGGAGTCAAGAGTATCGGTGCATTAGGTAGATAACTTGGCGTTGGACCGACAGTGTTGGTCTTACCGATCGAGGGTATCTAAGTGATAAGGGATAACTTACATTGACAGAGATCCATCGAAAGGAATTGGCGTATCGACAACTCCGGAGTAAGTCCCATCGATAGGTCAAGTCACACCGAAGAGGAGGTTGGTCCATCAGTACATCAGCTTAAGTTGATAAGTGTTCGCTGATGACAAGGGTCATAGCGATGAGAGATTTGTTACTATGGAACTAACTGTTGGCCGAACGAAGAAGAAGTCTCGCTGATAGGAGGTATCAGACAGATTGGGTGTTCGGTACAACATTTCTAGTGTTCATCGATAGTGTAGAGTCTCACTGAAGGTTCTAGAAGTAAATTATTGATTAGTTGTGCACTTTCACTGCGTGCTCCTCATCAAGGGTGGGTTACCCCTTTCTCCCGGTTGTGTGGCAGGATTTTCACTTTCAATTCCTTAGTCAGCCTCGTGTAAACATAGCCCAAAAACGTAATTGGCCATACTCTATTTCAAACTAGACATTAGGGCTTGTTGATGTGTCTTCCATGTGTGCTTGTTTAATCATCACCACATTCTTCAAATTCAAATTTTTTATGTGTCTTCCATGAGTGAATCATGTTTGTACATGTGTGATCATTTGATTGAACATTGTCGCATCAAGCTAAACACCAAACACATAAGACAAGTCAATCAACTCATTCTTCCAACACATTCAAATCCAATCCCATTCATCCTAATCACCCTTCCTAGCCACTTCAAACCCTAATCATTCCAAACCACCTTCTTTCTAATCAACCCCTAATCATCCTAGTCATCATCCTAATCAATCCAATTCATACAATCTTACCATTCTTAATCATATACAAATCATATCCTCCTTATTCTACATCAACAAATCAACATCATCCTAATCATTTTAATCATCATCTTAGTCATTACACATCATCCAATCATTCTAGGCCAAATCACATCCCAACTACTTTCATCTGAATCCAAATCCAAATCAATCCAATCAAAAATCAAGACCTTAGTTGATCATCATCAATTGTTATCCAAACTTGCTTGAGATCATTAGTCTATCTTAAGTAAGTCAACCGATCAAATCAATCCAATCAACCCTCTATTACTTAAGTGTCATTAGTCTACCTTAACTATAGAGAATCAATCCAATCAACCCTCTTACTTGAGATCATTAGTCTATCTCAAGCATAGAGAGTCATCCATCAAAAAATAAAACAAATCAAATCATCCTAAGGTCTTGAAATTTGATCCTAATCCCTTCACATCATCACCTACATTTCTCATTTTAACCACTTTCATCCCAATCCATTCATCATAATCACCTCAATCCAAGTCATCCCACCTTGTTATACCACATCACCATTACCATTATCCTAAATCATCCTAGTCACCTACCCTAATAATTCCACCGTCATTCATCCTAATTCCTTCAATTCATCCAATCTCACCATCTTAGTCATCTTTGACATCCTAATCATCATCACCATAGTCCTCATCATCCAAGTAAAACCCCTAATCATTTCTGGCCATTACACATCATCATTCTACATATACAATCAATTCTCCACATCTTTCACTTGTAAACATGGACATGTCATTTCTAAACAACACCTATGAGAATGATCCTTATGGAACCAAAAGAATGCTTAATCAACTTAGTCAACTTAGGTGGTTATATAGAAAGGAAGAAGATCCTATGTCACCACAACATCAATAGTTCCCACAACATCAAGTCCTAGGCCAATATCAACGCTCCCACATTCCATCGCAAGCCCAACAAGCACATAATCCAAACACTAATGCTACCACATCCATACCACAAATCAGCCTCACTATTCCTAGCAACACCCCAATTGCAAGTACTTCCATAAGTCTACCATCCAATGATCCTAACTCCATTGCCATCATATCCCAACTACTTTCTCAACAAACCTCCAACATCAACCAACATCCACAACAATCCACCTCACAAAATGTTTCACCTACATATCCTATCATGCCACCTCATCACCAAACCTATCTGCATGGCAATCAAATGTCCTTAAAAGAACAACAAGCAAGTCCAAATGGCCCTATGTACGTAAATCAAAAAAGTCCAAGTCATCTTATGCAAGGCCTAAAATCCTTTGACAAGGGAGAAACCAACCTAGAAAGTGCCTCCTTTGAGTGACCTTCACCATCCAATCATATGCCAACACATGAGACAACTAGTCCCATCCCAACACCTTTATCAAGCCCTTCATCACCTTCATCACCTTCATCCCCATGTTCCACTAATCCTTCATTAAAAGATTCCATGGAGATACTTTTAGAGAAATTGGTCCAAGCAAATTTGATTGAGTTGTACCCATTTAAAGCGTATTCTCCATATATGTTTAAACCTAGGTGGTATAAAGATGATGCATATTGTGCATACCATAAGTATAGGGGCCATACCATATCCACTTGTGTCTGATGTCAAAGGTTGGTCAAGAACCTAGAAGATTGTGGTAATGTTGTCTTGGATAAAACCAATCCCTCTAATTCCATTATCTTTCCATCTAGACCAAATCCTAATCCCATTATCCATCCAACAAATCCTAATCCTAAGCCTTCAACTTCCACTATTATCATCCATCCACTATATTTTCCATTCACCCATACCCTTGCAAAGGATGTGATCGATTGGCTACTAGAAAAGAATAAAATATTGCCATGTCATCAAACACCTATTCTTGATCCCCCCATGAGTTTGTAAACACTTTGTCTAGTCTTCTAACCCCATCATGTGATCTACAAGCTATCAAGCTTATTAAAGAGTCTTCCACTTCCATTCAAGAAAGTCAAGAGGTATGTTAAGAGTTTAATTCTAATCATGTGAAAACATTAATCCCTAGTCATAATCAAGAAAAAATCACTTCCATTTACCCTATCCATAACATGTACCTTCTGTATGATCAAGATGATACCTATGAAGAACCTATCCATGAACAACTTGATCCTAGTCATACCCCCACAACTATTTATGAACAAGACACCCAAGACCTACATGCTCCATCTAATGGAAGTCTTGTTGACTTACTTGAGCATTCACCCCATTTCATGGCCTTCATTCAAAGCAAAGAGACCTCTCCACCTATCCATGATCCTACACCTTCCATTTTTCATGATGAGACATGTGCCTCCAAAGAAAACATAGAAGATCAAACAAATAACTTGGATCTAAATGAACATAAGCAAGATCCCAATGATCCTTCTACATCCACCACCAACTCCATTTCAAATCCACCATATCCTTTTATCCTATCCACATTCATTCAAGAGTGTTCCTCCTTAGAACACCAATAACCATTATCCACTTTACTTTCTCCATTTAATAATCAACTCAGGTCTAGTGTCCAACCTACACATAGTCCTATAGTCAATCACATGCTCCAAAACATGAACTACCAAGGCAAAGATTTAGGCCTACATGAATAAGGCATTTTGGAGCCAATCCATGTCAAGGTCCCTCCTCGCTCATTTGGCCTTGGATACACACCCCAAGATCAACAATCTAATGATGTTGGTACTTCCTCCACACTTCCTAAATCCACTTCCTTCCATCATAAATCCCATAATATTCCTAAAACATACATTGCCATTCCACCTCCCTCATCCTACAAATGTCAAAAGCATGTGACCATTCACCTTCCACAATCCACTTTACCTCCACTTCTTCCAAATCCTAATTTCCCTCCATCCACGTTTCCACCATTGCTTCCAACACCTAACATACCTACCATCCATAAATTCCCTAACATTCCTAATCTTGACCAACAAACGCACACATTGTATAAACATAAGGCTTCCACTCATTCCATCTGCCACATGGGATTCAAAAATAAACATTTGGATGCCTCCTTACACAAAGCCAAAAATATTAAGGGTCGTAATGCCTTAGGAAATCAATCTAAACATTCAAAGCAAGGTACATTAAAAAAATCCATCCAAACCCATACCTCCAAAAGCAAATTCCAAAAGCAAAATGGTATGGGTACCTAAGAAAAAATCAAGAAAATCAAATGAGGCATCCACCTCTCAAAAATCCCAACCATTTCCCTCTATTCAAAAATACCATTCCATTCCAAAGTTTCAAATTCCTCCATCCCACATGAAAAGAAAAAAATCAGAAAAATACTAAGTCCTTGTGGGTTCCAAAAGTCCTAAATCATCCATCTCCTAAGCAAACATCACCATTGCTTCCTACGCCTCCATCCACTCACAAGCTTCCATGTTTATCATAATGTGTGCAACCGTTGGTCACGATTCCTTTTCACACCTCCATCACTCCATCATTCACTCATTATCCTACATATCTCCCCCATCACCTTCCTATGGTCCATGCTTTTGCATAAGTCCATTATAATCCACATCATAATCCACTTTTGATCCCTACACAATCCACATCATAATCCACTATCTACTTGATCCATCTCACTTTCATGTCATCTCCCTACCAACATCGATGAGCACATTTGACATGGTCCATGCGACATTCCTCTCTAATGGGACTATCACCTTTCATGGCACTAGACACTTGAGTCCCTCTTGTTCATATCCACCTTCTTCCATCCAAAAAAGTCAAAAAAGTCAAAAAATAAAAAAGTAAAGATAAATCCCTTCATCCAACGGTGAAAACCTGGCAAACAGGCACCTTGGATAAGTACCATGATGAAAACCTAGCAAACAGGCGTCATGTGTAGGTTGATCTTCTATCCCACTTACACTTGGGGACACCTTGTCTCATCCTACATATCATTTTCATATCCTATCCATTGCATACACATTCCTATCATATCAAATCTATTCATCCTCCCTTCCTCTTTTGATCTTGACCAAGATTGGGGGCCCAATGTTGACAAATGTTTTGGGTATCTCTTGACATTATCCTATCCAATCCTATCATTATCCTCTTTCCATTACCCATTTATCCATCTTATCCAATCCATCATATCATTTCATTGTCCTAAGCATTGTCATGAAAAAGCCTAAGTCTACTATCTAGAATGGGGCATGTTATTCCTATGTGACATAGCCTTTGGAGATCACATCCTAGCTCCCTTATGAGCCTTCCCCTCCATCCACTATAGCCTATCCTTGTATCCATCCATTTATCATGAGCTTTCCATTCCATAACCTATCATTTTCATCCCATCCCATTCATTTATTATGATCCTTTCATCCATACACTATTGTCCATCCTTTTGTCCAATCCCATTCATTCCCTTGCACCTAGACTTGGTTCCCCTTGTCATTGGTACCTAGCATAAAGGCTACCTAAATTGTAAATCCAATGCCATCCCAAAACAATCCAAAAACACAAAAAAATTCAAAACATTTCAAAAAATCCAAAAAAATCAAAACATTTCAAAACCCAAAAAAATCAAATATTCCTAAAAATACAAAATATATATATATATATATATATATATATATATATATATATATATATATATATATATATATATATATATATATATATATATATGTCAAAAAATCCAACAAAATCCAAGCAATAAAACCATTCCACATCAAATCATCAAAATCACATTATTCCAATCAAATCAATCCCAATCATCAAATCCATCAAAACAAGTCCAATCACATCACCCAATCAAGCCAATCAAATTAATCATCCAATCTATCAAACAATCAATAAAAAATTAAATAACATCATTCAATCAATCCCAATCAATCCATAACCTGATCAATCCAAACCATCTTCATCGCCATCATCAATAAAAAACAAATCAAAACTACATCTCATCTCTATCGTTAAGTGCCTTGATCCCATGGATACAGGGTATGTAGGCAGTCTAGAGCACGAAGAAAGTGCCTAGATTCAGGCACAAGATGATATTCCTCTTTCTTCTTTCATCATTCTTTTATCATATATCTTCATCAATTCATCAATCTTTCAAAACATTTCTTTCAATCAATCAATTCAATCACCTCTTCATCATTCAAACCAATTCTTCTTCCAATCAATCAAATCAATTCAAGCAATGATCCAAATGCAATTCATCATTAATCCATACTGATCAAGCTAATCAATCAAGCCAATTTATCCAATCAAATCAATGGTCTTGATCCTAATCTTGTTGTAAGCCAAATCAATCAATCAATCAATCATCATCAATGGGATATATCGTTCCCACATCCTTGTGTTGATCTAGGGATATATTGTTCCCCGCAATGACAAAACTATCATCATCAAATCAATCAAACAATCAATCATTGGTTTACAGCTTGACAAGGGCAATACCTTGTTTGTTTTTGTATCATTTGTGCATGCTTGCTTTCTTGCTTGTGTGTGTTATCTTTTTATCTTGCATTTGTATCGCATCGGTATCAACCCAACTAATATTCATATCTTGTATCTAGACAAGGTTGTATTATGCTGGGGCACAAGACACATTGTCACCTTGGTCATTATACCTTGGTGCATAACATCTAGTGCAACATCAAACATCATGGTTGCTCACTTTCATTGCAGCATAACGGATCCTTCCATTTCTTCTATCCATTCCCTTATCCATCTTCCTTGGCCAATTCCATTTCATTTCAAGAGCATACCCATGTTTGTCCAACCCACCTATCCTCCCAAGGGGGCATCATCACCCTATCCTTTTCCTCTATCTATTTCCTTAACTTCTTTGAAATGATGTTACTCGACTTAAATCTTATCATCTCGTAACATCATCTCAAAAAGGGGCAAAATGTAGACACTAAAATTTGTCCATGTCTCAACACAACACCTCGTCAACATGACCTTGTAATGTTTTGTCCTAGGTCCTAGGTCATCTGACTCTTATTCCAACTTAATCACATTCAAATTAACTAAATAAATCCCATTTGTTTAGTTAATAATCCCCCTTCACATGTCTCACATAATTCAAATTTAAAATTTGAATTATTCCCTCACCTCTCATCACATTGCGACACGTCACATGTCTCATCTTCCACTTAACCCCTTCACTTGTGCAAGCTAATTCAAATAAAATATTTGAATTAGATTCCTTTTATTCTCCATTACACACTTGTCATGTGACTACAATCCCTCTTTGAGTGGGAAACCCTAATCCAACCCTAATCGATCTTGACTGTCCATATCATCCAACATAACTTGCAATCACAACCATCCATTCAAATTTGCCTTTTCTATAAAGGTAGCCTCTCTTGAGCCATTTAAAAAGGAATCTTCTTCTAGCATCCTTACTCTGCCAAAATTTCCTCTCAATCTCTCATCCATCTATCTTACATTCATCCAATCATTCATCTATCTTGCCGTTATGCTACTGAATCGAGCAACCAACATTCATCTCTTTAGGTAAAGCTAGAGTGCTTTGGGTGCAACACTCTCCACCCTATCAATGGATCATGGGTCAATATGAGGTTTGCATTCGTTTGATTTGCATTTGTTATCATTTCCTTGATGTTGATTTTTCATGATTTCACACACCAACATCCAACCAACATTAGAATAAAAGTTGAAAGAATGTCTGCTGCACTTCACATAGATTGCATCAATTTCATTAGATAACATCTAATAAGCATGTATCCATAACACATAATAAGTATGAATTGTATTCTAATCATAGAATATGATGCCAAATAAATATGAAGTGTAATTTAATACTGAATCCATGCATTGGAAAACCACACAAAGCTTCATTAGATAAATGGTAAGTTTGTAATACTAGATTCATAATCTTGTAAGAAGCATAAGAAGAGTAAATGATCAAAAATGGGACATTGTTCATTTTATCTTTAATCTTAATCTTCACACTTCATATGATTTAGGAAACATTTTAAAATTAATAAATAAGACCAATCCTACATACTTAGTGTGGATGTAATTGTTAAAGCTATTAAAACAATCATTGTGTAGAAAATATAACATTCTCTTCCTTTTCAGATTTCATGTCATAGTATCCACAAATGCATAAACTAGTTGAGAACATACCTTTTCACATTGTTGTAGCAGTAGATACATGTCACCAGTGGAGGTAAGGTGCCAAACAATAAATAATTACAATAGACCCTTGCAAAAATCAAGGTTCACTGCAAAAAACACTATGTGCCATGCTTCTAAATAAACAAGTCTTGAACACCATGCATGTATGTGACATGTGGTTATAGACAATATACATTGTGCACCAACTTTATCTAACAACTTTTGAAACTGCCTTCTATATAGTTTTCTTTGTTTCAAGGGCTAACACTATTCAGTATTTGCTTCACGCAGCCATGCATATATAAGAGGTAAATGCACCCACCCATATATATATATATATATATTTGCAGTCTACAAGTCTGCACAATGATGAACACACATAAAGAAGTATTATCTGTTTAGGATATACATGGTGTTCATGGATCAAAACATACACGGTAGATCATGTATAGCTTGAATAGATAGATATCTTTTAGTGCCTAATTGGAGCAAATGAATAAACAACGCAAATAATCCTTTGCTCAATAGACCTAAAACTTCACACCATAAGCCAGTAATGGTGCCTGCACTTCAGTCTATTCACAACAAATAAAATAAATGCACAATGCACTCGTTTAAACACCACACGTCAATAGAAACATTGGGTGTGAAAGCACAACTATATATCAAATAACATTACAAAGCCATGAAATATTTCTAATAGCAACAAAACATCAGGATATAGATCGATTAATTAAAAAATAATAATCAATTCACATCTTACAAAACCACGAGGAAAACACCAACAACCAATGAGAGCATTGCATTTAAAAACTAAATTCCATATCAATTAAAAAATTAAAAAACAATCCCACAGGTTATACCATAAACATTTGTGGCACAATTTTTGATGAATGGATTAATAGGAAGGAGCGCACCAAAAACATTAGCCTCCTGACTTAAAATGTAGGGACTAACTGCATAAGATATTTTAAACGATGCAGAGATATTTGTTGCAACATGCATGCCAACAGAATAGTTATAAACCCTCCTAACTGCCACAGATTTTACATCAACAGATTTTGCACTTATCTAGACCTAATTTTCATTTAATATATTCAAGTGCAATTGGAATGCATGCATGATAGACAAAAGATTAGTTGCATTGTTAATGACAGCCAACAAAGAACTTGACATTTATGAATTATGGTGTCAAGTCTTTCACTCAACAATAGACATCAACCCATAAAAGCACTCGATGATAAAGAATAACAGAGATTAACACATTATAGGGACATAAGAAAAAATATGAAATGTTAGTGTAAAAGATAGCAATTTTCAAATGCGCTTTTTTTTGCTTCCACCACGATAGATATAAACCCTCTCAATAGAAACAGATTTCACCCTCATCAAACAATCTGAGCAAATGAATAAACAACGCACAAAAGACAGTGTAAAAGATATATGAAATTGCAAATGCCTCTCTTTTTGATAGATTTCACCCTCATCAAACAATCTGAGAAAATGAATAAACAACACAAATAATCCTTTGCTCGACAACCTTAAAACTTGACACCACAATCAATCAATGACGACTACACCGCAGTTCATTCACAACGAATGAAAATCAAGGAATTTCAAATGCTAAATGCCCTCATTAAGATAGCACGCATCAACAATAACACTTGGTGCAAAGACACAACTAGATCAAAGAACATTAGAAAGCCATGAAATACTTCCAATAGCATCAAAGCATTACTAATTGATGAAATGATTTTTATATTGAGACATTTTGCACTTATCTAGGCCTAATTTTCATTTTCACTTCATAGATTGAACTGCAACCGGCACACATGCATGCAGAGAAAAGATTAGTTCCATTCTTAATCGTCACCAGTAGAGAAGTTGACATTAATGAATTATAGTGTTAAGTCTTTAAGCCAACAACATAGACTAATCCATAAAAGAAGTCAAAGATAGGGAAGAGTAGTCATCGACCCATAAAAGGCATATAACAACAAACATTAGACATTAACCCATAAAATGCAGACATGTAAAAAACTATAAAATGATAGTGTAAAAGATATAGGAACTTCAACAGACATAGATTTCATCGTCATCAAACAATCTAACCAAATGAATAAACAACGCAAAAATGACAGTGTAAAAGACATAGGAGCTTACAAATGCCTACTCTTTTACTTCCATTATGATAGATATAAACCCTCTCAAAAGACAGATTCCACCCCCATCAAACAATTTGAGCAAATGAATAAACAACGCAAATAATACTTTGTTCAACAGACTTAAAACTTCACACCATAAGCCATTAATGACATCTACACTTTAGTTTTTTCACATTAAATGGAAACTAGAGACTAATAAATGCACAATTTCCTCATTAAAATACCAAGAGTTTACATTTTTCACTTATTTAGGCCTAATTTCCATTTTCATTGCATAGATTGAAGTACAGTTGGCATGTATGTGTGCAGAGAAAAGTTTCGTTCCATTCTTAATCATGGCTAGTAGAGAAGCTAGCATTAATGAATTATGGTGTTAAGTCTTTAAGTCAACAACAGAGACTAACCCATAAAAGCACTCAAAGATAGGGAAGAATAGAGATCAACCCATAAAATCCAGAGAACAACAAATAGTAGACATTAACCCATAAAATGCAGAGATGTAAAAAACTATAAAATGACACTGTAAAAGATATAGCAACTTACAAATGCCTCATTTTTCACTTCCAATATGATAGATACAAACCCTCTCAACAAACATAGATTTTACCCTTATCATACAATCTGAGCAAATGAATAAACAATGCAAATAATCCTTTGCTCGGAAGTCTTAAAACTTCACACCATAAGCCATTAATGACGCCTACACATCTGTCTGTTCAGAATAAATGAAAACTAGAGACTAATACACATGCAGACAAAAGATTATTTCCATTCTCAATCATGGCCAGCAGACAATTAGACACTAATGAATTATGGTGTTAAGTCTTAAACTCAACAATAAGACCAACCCATAAAAGAATTGAAAGATAGTGAACAATAGACATTAACCCATAAAATGCAGAGAACAACAAACAATAGACATTAACCCATAAAATGTAGAGATATAAAAAACTCTAAAACAACACTGTAAAAGATATAGGAACTTACAAATGTCTCATTTTTCGCTTCCAATACTATAAGCATAAACCCTCTCAATAGACACAGATTTCACCCTTGTCAAACAATCTGAGCAAATGAAAAATAATACAAAAATGACAGTGTAAAAGATATAGGAACTTACAAACACCTCCTTTTCGCTTCCAATATGAAAGGTATAAACCCTTTCAATAGACACAAATTTCACCCTCATTAAACAATCTGAGCAAATAAATAAACAATGTAAGAATAATAGTGTAAAGGATATAGAAACTTACAAATGTCTCCTTTCTTGCTTCCAATATGATAGATACAAACCCTCTCAACAGACATAGGTTTCACATTCAACAAACAATCAGAGCAAATAACTAAACAACATAAATAATCCTTTGCTCGATAGACCCAAGACTTCACACCATAAGCCATTAATGACACCTGCACTTAAATCTATTCACAATAAATGAAATAAATGTAGAATGTCCTTGCTAAAATGCCACCTATCGACAAAAACACTGGGTATGAACACAACTATATCAAAGAACATTACAAAGTCATGAAATATTTCTAATAGAAACAAAACATTAGGGTACGAATTCATTAATAAAAAAAATTTCAATTCAAAAAATACAAAACCATGAGGAAAATACCCATAGCCAATGAGAAAATTGCAAAAAAAAACCCAAAATTCCATATTACTAAAAAAAAAAAAGAAAAAATCCCACAAACTATAGCATAAACATTTGTGGCATGATTTCTGACGAATGGATTAATGAAATGATTGTATACTGATACATTTTACACTTATCTAGGCCTAATTTTCATTTTCACTTCATAGATTGAAGTCCAGTTAGCATGCATGCATGCAGAGAAAAGATTAATTCCATTATTAATCATCGCTAGCTTAATGAATTATGGTGTTAAGTCTTTAACTCAACAATAGAGACTAACCCACAAAAGCACTCAAAGATAGGGAAGAATAGACGTCAACACATAAAATGTAGAGAACAACAAACAATAGACATTAACCCACAAAACACAGAGATGTAAAAAACTATAAAACGACACTATATAATATAGATGAACTTACAAATGCCTCATTTTTCGCTTCCAATACGATAGGCATAAACCCTCTCAACAGACACAGATTTCACCCTCATCAAACAATGTGAGCAAATGAATAAACACAAATAATGCTTTGCTTGGCAGACTCAAAACTTTACACCATAAGCCATTAGTGATGACTGCACTTTAGTCTATTCACAATAAATGAAAGATAGATACTTTGCATTTGTAATGATGGTTAGCAGAGAATTTGACACTAATGAATTATGGTGTTAAGTCTTAAACTCAACAATAGAGACCAACCCATAAAACAACTGAAACATAGTGAACAGTAGACATTAATCCATAAAATGCAGAGAACAACTAACAATAGACACTAACCCATAAAATGCAGAGATGTAAAAAACTATAAAATGACAATGTAAAAGATATAGGAGCTTACAAATGCCTCATTTTTTGCTTCCAATACCATAGGCATAAACCCCCTCAATAGACACAGATTTCACCCTTATCAAACAATCTGAGAAAATGAAAAACAACTCAAAAATGACAGTGTAAAAGATATGGGAACTTACAAACGCCTCCTTTTCGCTTCCAATACGATAGGTATAAATCCTCTCAACAGACACAGATTTCACCCTCATCAAACAATTTGGGCAAATGAATAAACAATGCAAAAATAACAATGTAAAGGATATAGAAACTTACAAATTCCTCCTTTTTCACTTCCAATATGATAGATACAAACCCTCTCAACAAACACAGTTTCCACACTCAGCAAACAATCCGAGCAAATGATAAAACAATGCAAATAATCCTTTGCTCGACACACCTAAGACTTCGCACCATAAGCCATTAATGATGCCTGCACTCTAGTCTATTCATAATAAATGAAATAAATGCATAATGTCCTCGTTAGAATGCCACACGTTGATAGAAACACTGGGTGAAAAGACAACTATATCAAAGAACATTATAAAGTCATGAAATATTTCCAATAACAACAAAACATTAAGATACGAATTGATTAATAAAAAAAATGAATCAATTCGAAAAATACAAAAACCCCGAAGAAAATACCCACAACCAATGATAAAATTGCAAAAAAAAACCCTAAATTCCATATAAATAAAAATCAAAAAAATTATCCCACAAACTATAGCATAAACATTTGTGGCATGATTTCCGATGAATGGATTAATAGGAAGGAGCACATCAAGAAAACATTAGTCTCCCACCTTAGAAAGGCAGGGACCAAAAATGTAAAACTACCACAATAATTAACTATTGTCGATTTTAAAATGCTTTAATGTGTATAAATACTATTACACTATACTTGTGAATAATTATAACTTGTCCTCATCAAAAAATTAAATAAAATGTTCAATAGATCATTTTACAATTAATTGGGCACACTTCAAAATCTATTTATAGCACCAAGCTACACATATGGCAATCGCAGTAGCTTTACTCACATAACACAAGCAAGTATATATACTCCCTGAAGCTCCCCCCCCCCCCCCCCCCAAAAAAAAAAAAAAAGGTGGAAAAATGATTTGTTTATCATTCCAAAATAATAGGCTTTTGCCTACTTTTAACTCAAACAGCTAGGGAATGCATGAAAACAACACATATAACTGCAAGTGAATGCCCAATTAAAATTTTCAACACTATAAAAAGTTTGTTGTTGGGAAAAAAATACAGCACCGGTTCCATAGATCTATATATATTTAGCTCATTGAAGACTTGTGTAATTTTTCACTTGTTTAAAAGAAGAGTGACTTAGATTGTTTGCTTCTTTGGTCATGAATTACCTTGATCATTGTTCATAAATATCTGACATCTCAATCTGAATCAATGCAGTGGAAGGGCCCTCTGAAGTAGGTGAAGTGTAATAATTATCCTCAGTGGTTGGCAAAATATGATAATTTAGCCTTGCATGTATTCGATCACCTGTGTGCTCCACAAGATTGACATATTTATAAATTCTCAGTTGTTTTGTAGTGTCTCTAATCCAAGCAAGTTCCTCCACCACCTCTCTCATGGACAATCTTGCTTTTGCTTCCACTTCCAAACATGCTTTTGCTAAACTTGCCATTTTCTCCATCTACCCTTTATTTTCCTCTTTTACCACATTGGGATCTAAAATTTCTGTGAGGTGGTTGTCATTAATTATAGATAGTAAATGGTCATACAAAGCATGCATGTATCCTTGTATAGGCAACATGGGTGGTAGACTAGTGAGAAGCTCCAACAAAACTACACTGAAGCTATAAATGTTACTCTTGTCTGTAAACTAGTTGCTCCTCACAAACTCTAGATCCACATAACTTGGAGTGCCCGACAGAAACATGGTGCTAATATGCATTTCATTGGAAGGTCATAGATGAGAAATACCAAAGTCTGCTACTTTTGGTGTGAATGTGTTGTCTAGCAAAACGTTTGAGGATTTTATGTTGCGATGGAAAATGGGCTGAGAGGATTCACCATGCACATATGCCACACCCTCTATAGTTTCTATGGCAATCTACCACCTTCTTTCCCAGGAAAGGTTCTTCTCTGAATGTAGATGTTGAAAGTGTGTCCCATTCAACACAAATTCGTATACAAGCAATGGAAGTTGAGTACGGAGGCAACAACCAATCAATTTCACTACATTTTTGTGATTGATGTGGGATAAAATCACAATTTCATTAATGAACTCTGGGGAAAATGCTTTGGGCTTTTTGATCGCCACTGGCATGCCATCTGAGTGAACTCCTTTGTACACAGTGGCAAAGACACCTCTTCCTAACTCTACTGAGTAATTGTTGGAGGCTATTTCTAACTCTCTTTTAGAGAACATTTGTAGGTTCTTTCTTCCTCCCATGGAAGCAATGCATTCCTGCAGCTCAACACCTCCATTCTCTATGAAATTCATGTCCCTAGCATATTTCAACTGACACCTCCTTAGCCACCAAAATAATCCACCCGTTGCAAATGAAACTCCAACAAATGAAGAAACAGATCCTGTCGAATCAACAAATAGGAAATTTTTATTAATTATATATATGAAAACAATTGGATAGCATGGATTATAATATTATGAATTAGAGGTTGTTTTTCTTCCAGGGAAGATTTAGGTTTTTTAATCAAAACAATTAGATTATATGGATATAGCCTTTTTTAATAAAAACAATTGGACTATATAACTATGGATGTCCCTATATAGGGAAGAGCTTAACCAACTGGTGCATTGTAAATGACCAATTGGTCGAAAACCATACAACCTCCATGTGGCAGTCAATTGTGCATCAACAAGAAGTATGGATAGGATCTATGATGTCGACTATGTTGGTCGAGTCATTAGGTGGAGTCGACTGTGTCGGTCAAGTGAATTTCCGTACAACTGGTCATTTACAATGCACTGGCTGTTTACGGCTGGGCTATATGTAGAGTGTACATCAACAATTATAATATATGGATATAGCTCTTTTCTTATAAAAATAATTGGACTATATAAATATGGACATCTTTATGTAGAGTATAGATCTAAATTAAAAATTGTCCTAAGGTTAAGTTGTTATCAAAATAAACACCATTATCTTATGCAATTGAACTATAATATTTTAGAGATAGGATTGAATCTCAAAACAGGTTATAATTTAAATATATATACTTAACATATTATAATTCATCCAATTAATTTATTAAAAAAACAACTAGAAAAGCCAAAATACAAGAAGACATAGGTATGACATGGTTACCTGTAAATACAGATTTGAGGGAGTTATTTGAGCTCGGTGATTGGCATCTTGTCCCATTTTGAAAGTTGTCTCTACTGTAATCCTTTGCATATGAACAATTGTAAGAACTAGGCAATTCACTACATACATCACCTGCTGATGATTCAACGCACTCATTCAAATCTCTGCGACTGCACTCATACACATCTGTACATTCAAAAGAGTGAGAAGAGTCTCCAATACAAGAAAACACATGATACCAGATTTCAAAATTGTGGAGATCATACTTGTGCAACCAGTGTTGTTAGAGTAAGCATTCCCTTTATAGCCTAGAATACATTCACATGACTGGCCTATTGTAGTGTTTATGCATTTGGCTTCCTTAGCACAAGAGTAATTGACTGTTCCATTGGCCATCAAGCAATTCTCATGGCCGATGCCCCAATCAAGGTAGAGGGCATAATGACCCCTGCCAATTATGCCACTTTCATTTGTCAGGTCCCAAGTAAGTGGATAAAGAATAGTGGAGAACCCACATCCTGGTATGTTCTTATACGAAATTCCCCCACAAGTGAAATTTATTGCCTTGTTATTTCCTGGAATACCAACTTCACAACACCCATAGGTGTTGCAGTAGTTTGGATCATCTTGATTTAGACATGCAGATTTGTAGCTCCCTTCCCCACCAACAAGTGTGAAAGAACCGATTGATCCACAACCAATGACAATGAATTTATTGGCAGAGGAAAAGGTGAAGCGGCCATCTGCAAGTAACTTGAAATCCACATAGGCATCATCGATTCTAGTACAAGACATGGCTTTTAGAGGAGTAGAATTTATGATTAGAGAACCCGTATAATCGATCTTCTAGATCTTGAAGTCCATATCCATGACATTTACAAGAATGCCAAGAAATGGAGCAAGCTCCCTTCTAGAATTCTCCATGCATTTGATCTAAAAATTGGGGTGTTAATTTCTTATAACCCAGCTACAGATTAATTGCACAATAAATTCACATAATAGAACCTCTATCTAATTTATAACAATCAATACTCTGGGTTAATTAATAGATAATAACAGTGGAAGAAAAAAAATAACAAGAAGTCAATCCAAATAGACAATAACACAGATATACCCAAGAAACCCCAGTGTGGGGAAAAACCTGCAAATGTTGGATCTTCTATTCATCCTAACAACAAACTTTCTCTTCGAGAATATAATACAAGTTTTCTACAGCAATCTTACATATATAGAGCCCAGCTGCTTTACTTAACATGCAAGAAAAGAAACTGTCCTTGCTTTATTTAGCTTTAAATCACACATAAAATCACTCTTGGTTTTACCTCAACCTCACAAACTTAGAAACATTCTATTCTTAAATAAAAAATCTATTGTTGCTAAAAATCCAACTCGAGTTGCTTTAAAACAAATCCCACCCTCCACATGGGCCCACCTTCCAAGCTACATAAAATCAATACTCCCTCTTAGCGAGGAAGGTATTCTACACAATACCCAGCTTATCCTTGAAGAATACAAACTTACTCTTCATCAAGGGCTTGGTCAAGATATTTGTTATCTATCCATCTATAGGAATGTATTGGAGCTTCACTGTCCCCTTCTCCACACAATCTTTGATGAAGTGGTACTTGATTTCAATGTGCTTTGAATTGTCATGAAACACTGGATTCTTAGAGAGTTTGATACAACTCTGATTATCACAGTAAATGATTGTAGGATCTAGCTCCTAATCAAAGAGCCCAGCTAGAAGTTTTGGAAGCCAAATAGCCTCACATGTAGCCATGCTGGCTTCCATATACTCAGCCTCCGTAAAACTCATTGCAACTAACTTTTGTTTCCTACTGTACCAAGAGACTGCTCATGATCCCAAACTAAAACTGACCCTAAAGTGCTCTTTCGATCAGCTGTATTGCCTGCCCAATCTGCATCAGTGAACCCCTCAAGCTTCACTCCATCCTACTGTACATACTTTAGCCCATAATCAACTATGCCTCTGAGATATCTTAAAACATGCTTCGCAGCTATCCAGTGCTAATGTTTAGGTTCCACCATAAACTGATTGAGTGAGTTCATTGCAAAACAAATGTCTGGCCTAGTGTTGACTAGATACATAAGAGAACCTATCAACTATCTGTATAAAGTTGGGTCCACTGCCTCTGATATGGAAGCATCAATCTTCTTCCAGTTGGTCACAAGTGGCATGGACATGGGCTTACAATCCTCTATCCTGAATCACTTCACGATATCAATTTTGTAATTCCCTTGTCCAAGGAAGATCTCTCCCTCTTTCTACCACAATTCCAATCCCAAAAAGTAGTGCATCAACCCCAAGTCCTTCATCTCAAACTCTCCTGCAAGATCCCGCTTGTAGTGGGCTATGAGCTCCTCTAACCCTATGAGAAATAGGTCATCAACCTACAACACCAATATGAGAAGTTCATCCTTCACCTGAACATAGTATAGGTTCAGATATGTCTCACTCTTGATGAAGCCCATGCTCTGCAAGTAACTGTCAATACGTGAATACCACACCCTAGGAGCCTGCTTGAGCCCATATAGTACTCTCCTCAACCTGCATACATGAGAATCCCTCCCATGTGCTTCAAATCCTTCTAGTTGTTCTATGTAAATCTCTTCCTCAATCGCTCCGTTGAGGAAGGTCATCTTTACATCCATTTGGTGAATCCTCCAACCCATCTATGTTGCTATAGAAATGATAGCTCTTATGGATGATTACCTAGCTACCGGAGTGAAAGTCTCGTCATAGTCAATCCCTTCCTTCTGAGAAAACCCCTTAGCCACAAACTGGTCTTTGAACTTTTGCACACTACCATCTATAGCATGCTTGATCTTATACAACCATTTCAAGCCCACCATAAACTTACCTTCTGGCTCTGGTACTACCTCCCACATGCTATTCTTCATGATGGAAGAATAGTCTTCCACCATGGCATCCCTCCATACTTGGTGCATGGATGCCTCCTGAAGGATGGAAAACTCCTCTTCAATTAATTCATTCATAAGTGCCACATACTCAGAATAATGTTTGGGAGCTTTTCTCTATCTAACAGAACCCTGTGGGTCACCAACATATTCCTGGGCCTCTCTCAATGTCTGCTCAGCCGCCCTGTTTCTCTTCTTCTCAGTAATGGGAATCTAAGGCTAAAGAATTATTTGTTCCTCCTAATGAACTTGCTCAGCCTACTTGTTTTGCTCTCTAGCTTACGGGACTGAAGTTTGAGGGATTTGTTCTACCTCAACTATGGGTGATTGATTCTCCTCACTCATCAAGCTGTTAGACTTCTAAAGAGCCCTATCTTCCTCAAACTTCACATCTCTGCGAACAATTGTTTTCCTGAGGACAAGAATGTAAACCTGATAGGCCTTAGAGGTTTCACTATACCCAACAAGGATACCCTTCTCTACAGTTGGTTCCAACTTGGTTCTCTTCTCCACAGGAATGTGACAATACACAAGGCATCCAAAGATGCGAATGTGCTCCAAATCTAGTTTCTTACTAGTGAATGCCTCTTCTGGAGTCAATTTGCCCAACACTTTGTGAGGGCTCCTATTCTACAAATACACATCTATATTGCAAGCTTCTGCCCATAAGAACCAAGGTAGATCCTGATCATGAAGCATGGCCTTGGTTGCTCCAACTATAGCCCTGTTTTTCCATTTAGCAACCCCATTCTGTTGAGGGTTGTATGGAACTGTCAACTCTTTCTTGATACCTTCCTAAGCATAGAAATCTTTGAAGGCATTCAAGGTATACTCGCCTCCATTATCAGACCTCAGTATCTTGATCTTCCTCCCTATTTGGTTCTCCACAAGAGCCTTAAACTCTTTGAACCTACTGAAGACCTCATCTTTGTTCTTCATAAAATATATCCATGTCTTCTTGGAGAAGTCATCAATGAAAGTAACATAATACTCATACCCATTCAAGGATACTGTTGTCATGGGCCCACACACATATGAGTGTACGAGATCCAAAATCCCTTTGGATCTAGTGTCACTGCTTGGAAAACTGGTCTTGACATATTTCCCAAGAGCATAGCCCTTACACGCCTCATACTTTTTATCTTCATCTTAGGCAGCCTCGTCACTATTTCCTTGAGCACATTAAGTGCTCTATGGTGAAGATGAGCCATTCTCCTATGCCACAATTCTCCTAGCCCTGTATAGCTACTTACCAATGCATGTGCTGGCAAAAACTGTAACTGAAACAAGCTGTTGTGTCTGACTCCAATCACTTTTGCAACCTTGGAATCCTTGGGATGAATATAGACTTTGCCCCTTTCAAATGCCACGATGTAACCCTTGTCTTCCAATGTAGAAATTGAGATTAAATTCTTCATCATGCCAAGGACATACAACACATCCTCCACCAACAAGGGTTTTCCAGACTCCTTATGAAACTTGACGGTGCCAATACCAGTTGCATAGTACTTGGCATTGTCTCTAAGCTCAATATAGAAATCTAGCTTCTTCTCCTCCAACATGGTCAAACATTCTCTGACTCCCATCATGTGGCAAGAAGCCCCATTATCAATATACCATACCCTATTGGCAATTGAACTTGAGAGAGAGGCGATGAGTGAAAACTCATTCTCAAATCGTGATGCAAACTCGTCCACCTCTACTATGGTAGCATCTTGCTTCTTCTGCTTGTCCTTATTTTTCTTATTTAGACATTGACTGGCATAGTGACCCATCTGATGGCAAAAAAAAAACATTTTATCTTGCTCAGATCTTTCTTCTTCACACTCTTGGAAGAACCTTTTGTTTTCCCTTTATTACACTTTTGGTTGCCCTTGCTTCTAAAAGAAAGATTTTCTTCGTCTTGACCCTTCTTTGTCTAATCTCCTCGATGAGCACCTTCACGGATCTCCTCCTGAATTAAATCATCCCAAAGCCTCACCCAATCAGGTAGCCGATCTCTGCCAACAATACACTTGACAAACACTTCCCAATGCTTTGAAAAACCGTTCAAGGATACATGCACCAACTCATCTTCAACAATCGTCTCTTCAGCAACAACTAGGTCATCCCTAACCTGTGTCATCTTGGACAAGTAAGAGGTCATGCTCTCACCTTTAGACATCTTGGTGTTATGCAATTTGTCCTTCAGCATCATCTTTCAACTCTGATAGTCACTCTGATAAAGTTTTGTGAGCGTATCCCACATCTCCTTGGCTGTGTCATTCCCCAATAGATGAGGAATTAGATGATCTCTTACCCCATCAAGGATAATCCTTTGAGCCTTGGCCTCCTTGACTTCATGCAAATCTAGGGCAACAGGATCATTTGTTAGTGGTGTCACCTTTGTACTAGCATAGATCCACAGCCTGTTCTCCTTGAGAACAGATGTAATCCTAACCTTCCACTATAAGAAGTTAGATGCACCCTCAAGTCTATCCTCATATCGAAGACTGGTTGCCATAACCATAGAAGAAACTAGAGACGAAAACTTTTTTTTTTTCTTGAAATCTACATCACAAATCTTGGCTTCGTATTTAGAGTTTAGAGCTCTGATACCATGTTAATTTCTTATAACCCAGCTATAGATTAATTGCACAATAAATTCATAGAATAGAACCTCTATTTGATTTATAACAATAAATAATCTAGGTTAATTAATAGCTAATAACAGTGGAAGCAAAAAAATAACAAGAATCCAATCCAAATAGACAATAACATAGATATACCCAGGAAACCCCACTGTGGGGAAAAAACTACAAATATTAGATCTTTTATTCAGCCTAACAACAAACTTTCTCTTTGAGAATACAATACAAGTTTGTTATAGCATTCTTACATATATAGAGCCCAGTTGTTTTACTTAACGTGCAAGAAAAGAAACTTTCCTTGCTTTATTCATCTTTAAATCACACATAAAATCGCTCTTGGTTTTATCTCAACCTCATAAACTCAGAAACATTCTATTCTTAAATAAAAAATCTGTTGTTGCTGAAAATCCAACTCGAGTTGCTTTAAAGCAACTCCCACCCTCCACATGGGCCCACCTTCTGAGCTACAAAAAATCAACACGGGGTACCCACAACTTGGATTGTCTATCCAAAATGGGTAACTCACATTCTGTGATCCACACCATTGAAGATCGCATTGTGCAATAGCAAAGGGAGCTAAATCAGAATTGTAGCACCAACCTACTAATGCATTTTGTATACTCAATACATAAAAACCAAATGGTTACTAAATTATCGCAACACAAGAGAAGATGCAGGCTCATTTGCACTTTTTGACTTTATAAAAAACCAGCACTCAATGAATATGAATCTTGGCAGTATTTTTTAGCATTTAACGTAAAGTCAAATACAACCCAGAGATTCGAGATTAGGTGTGCACTAGGTGCTGGATTTGTGAGAGTATGATAAAATAAAGAAAACAAAATCTTATCTTGTAAAAAAAAGGCATAATCTTAGTTGTGAAAGAAATATTTAAAATCTTATTTTTTTTAAATCTAGCCTTTTTTTTAAGGATGGAAAATCTACTTTCTTAAGTATGTTGAAGATATTATATATCTTTGTAGTCTTTTGAAAGGCAATAAAATTGTAATTGCAGTTGCGTGAAGATTGTAATTTTTCTCTTAATAATAAGAATACCAATACTTTTTCCCATGGATGTTTCTCTAGCATATTGCTGGAGTTTTACCACGTAAATCTTGGTGTTGTTTTTTGATTGCTTATTATGTTAGTTTGTTATTTTGTTGCTATCTCTAATTTATTCGTAGCTAATTTGTGTTGCAATATTATATGATTCTGGAGATTTAAGTTTATCATTAAAATTTGAATGTTTTTCAACAAGTTGTATCAAAGCTTTTATTTTGTAGCAACTGTGTTAGTATTTGGTGTTTATTCTGCAGCATCAAATGGTGAAGGTATCAAATGCAAGGTTCGAGGTGGAGAAATTCAATGGGAAGAATAAATTTGAGCTATGGAAGCTCAAGATACGTCATCTGTTGGTGCAACAAGGATTGAACAAAGCATTGGTAGGAAAGTCAAAGAAATATGTGAATATGACTTATGAGAACTGGAAAGATCTGGGTACAAGAGCTCTTAGCACAATTCGGTTGTGTTTAGTAGATAATATTCTTTTTAATATTGTTGGAGAGGAAACAACAACAGGCTTATGGAGTAGAATGGAGAGCCTTTACATGACAAAATCCTTGACAAACATAATTTATTTGAAGAAGCAATTGTACAATTTGTGAATGAAGGTATCAAAATTGTTGATCATTTAAATATTTTCAATACTCTTATGTGTCAATTAACTAGTATGGGTGTAAAAATTGAAGATGAAGACACAGACAATTGCATTATTGTGTTCATTACATGAAACCTGGAATCATTTAGTCACTTCCATTAGCTTTATCACAACTGACACCCTTGAATTTGATTCTATTGTGGGAGCTTTGTTGTTTAAGGAGCTATGGAGGAAATCTAATACAAAAACCTCGACACCAGAAGCAATGGTGACTAGAGGTCAATCCACAAATAAGAGAGAGAATTCGAGAGGTACATCAAGATCTAAGTCAAAAGGAAAAAAGAGTAAGGGGAAATGTTGGTACTATAACAAATTTCAGTATCTCAAGAAAGATCATTGGAAGAGGAAGAAGACAATGATGAATCCAAAAAGGAAGCATCCGGCTAAAACAAGTTTAGGTATAGTTGATGAAGTACTATCTGTTTGTAATATTTCATAATATCATGAGGAATGGTTATTAGATTATACTGATCAAGCCTTTTGTAATCATCCTTTTGCTTTTTCAATTTGGGGTGATCAAGCCTTTTGTAATCATGAACTAGTGTAAAGTTCCATTTTTAGGGGATTCATCGTGTCTTTTGATATTTATTTCCATCCTTTTGTTGTCAAGTTAACTCTAGAGAACTATTTGTCTTGGAAAAAATCAATAAAGAATCATTGTCTTGAACATGATCAATTGCCCTATCTCCCTGGACTCTTTCCTGAGCCAAGTGACTATAAACAGAAGAATAAATCATTTAACAAAAAAAGCATGGTCTACAAACTAATAGATTTTACTATTTCTATAGATATTTTACATCATATAGAGCACATTGAGTGCCCTTTCACTGCTTGGACCATCATCTAAAAATTGTATGGAAATCTTGATTCTTCATCTGAAAATGATGTTTCTATGGATAAACAAGCTCTTGTGTATGATACAGAGACTTTTGTTTCTCCTTCACGTGTGTTGATACATCCTCATGGGATGAGATCATTCTATTTGGTTGACATATATTGATAGCCCATCTATAGTTAAGGACACTCCTACAATACCTATTGCTACTTCAGAGTTCCAAGTTGCTTCTCTGAGAGCTTCCAGTAATTCTTTAAAGTAGGATCTTATATCTAATTGGGACACACTTCTACTAGATATCTCTCACATTTCAGATCTTGATGATATTTTGGAGGATCTTGTCTTTCTCTTTGATGGCAGTTATGTTGCACCTGCTACTGTAAGCACAAAAGTCATGCATAGCCTCCACAATGACTCCTATGATGATTTTAATCCTTGTCATGTACATGTAAGTGTGAAATAATGTTTTCTAAGTAGAAAACCTCTTGATGATGTGATTTCTTTCTTGTCTTGTGTTGTTTCCTCTTTGTCAATTTTTCTCTCTCCCCGTTTGTGACATTTTTCGAGACTTTTTGTGACACTTGTCGATTTGCATTTTCTAGGCTTTCAACCTTTCTCCTAAGCCTTGTGAGCATCTTGTAGGTGAGTTTTCACCTTTCCCCTATGTTTTCATCCTCTACACCCCCTAGAAGCCTTCTAGAGTTCCCCCCTTTCCATCTCCCGCTTTTAGTTTTTAGTTTCACTCAACCAATCCAAATCTCCCCTATTATTTCCAAATCTCCCTCGAGAGATCCTGCAGATGCAAGTGGAGATTTGGATTCTTGCACATGACTAACCTATTTTCTGAGGCAGAATGCCTCCTTTTCCTCTCTTCTATCATCTTCCTTTTGTTGTTCTTCAGAAAACCCTATTTTGGCCAGATCTCCCCCGGGTGACCCTACTGGCACAAAGGGGCAACCTTTTCGTATTTCCAGCCACGAAAAAACTTTAAGTTTCTCACTCAAAAAAGCTATGTTTTTGCCCATTTTTCTTCCAGTTCACATAATTTTTTATGCCTAATATGGAGTTGACTATTTCATGCACCCACACATGCATAATTAACTCCATTTGATCTAAAATTAACAACCCAATCAATCTCATGCATCATTTCAACTCCATTTCTTCTTCAGTGATAGGCTATAATTGATTTATCACTCCATAGTTAGCTGAGTTCACTGGGCAATCAACCTTGTTAACTCCCCAATCAATCTGTGTTAACTCATCAATCAAATGAGTTAACTTCTCAATCAATCCCATTCTTCAAACCTTTAAATCCCCCTCCCTCAAGCACAAAGGGAGGCAAATTCATTGTACACACAGCTCTTGCCAGTTTTTGCTCTCCAAATTAGCATTCTAATGCTCTCATAGGACAAAGGTGAATTTTGCTTTATT
The DNA here is from genome assembly GCA_027924645.1 of Cunninghamia lanceolata. NCBI lineage: Eukaryota > Viridiplantae > Streptophyta > Pinopsida > Cupressales > Cupressaceae > Cunninghamia > Cunninghamia lanceolata. The sequence goes on from BSBN01000850.1 coordinate 2,335,512, forward strand.
CATTGTTCAAACAAGCATCGTTATGCTACTTCATTCAATGCCATTGTTCTCAACTAAAGCTCTCATTGAGCTCTTTCAAGTTTCAACAAGCTTCATTGTATTTCTTTGTGTCGTTTTATCACCAAGAGGTCTTCCTACTGCTTCAAAAGGACTCGAGGTTGCCAACATCAAGGATTTATGAGGATAGTGGAGTCACATAAATCTTCATTCTTTTAGGTTCCTTTATTGCTTTATTCAATTAATAGTAATTAGAATATTAAAATTTTCTCTTGGGAATAGTAAATGTTTGCTTTTTCCTTGATAGTTAGATCTTGCATATTAGAATAATTGTTTTCATATTCCTAGATCTAGATTATTTGAAGAAGCAATTTCCTTTTTTTAGAATAGATTACTTCAAAACAATCAAAAACCCAAAAACATAGATTAAACTTGCATTAGGAAAAATCATAATAGCTTGCATTCATATTTCCTTTTCATAGATTAAAGAAGCACTTTTTATTTCCAAAATACTAAAAAAGAACAAAAACATGTTTACATACCATTTAGCTTTCCATGCATATAGAAATCCTAGAAAAAGACAAGTTTGTAAACCCTCGATACCATCACAAGGTAAACCATGATAAATGGTTCAATCAAACCCATGATCACATCACAAGGTAAGAACAAGACAAACCCTAGGTCAACTAAACCCTAGGTCAAAACACCTAAGTCTAGTTAGAGTTGGTCTTCACACATTTACCTCTATCTTGGCTCACGAATGTGCCTAGGAGTGACAAGGGAGTGGGTGAAGGCTGTCCTCAACCAGATTGAGGAAATCAATCCATGACAACAACAAGAGACATTTTCTCTACCACAACAAGATCCATTTGTCCTCTTATTAATAGAAGAACAAAGACAACTCCAAATACAACGAGAACTCATTCAACAAATTGAGAGACAAGAGGATATAAAAGAAAGAAACCGCTTACAACAACAAGAGGTGGAATAGAAGAAACCCCAATAGGAGAAGAGAAACTAGTGACCCTTCAAGTCATAAGGATATCTCAACAACAACTATCATTGAATGAAACATTCAACTTAGCACACAACAACAAAGGCCATAGAACTTGCCGACCCCTCTCTACGAAGCCTAGCTCTCCAATGAGCCAAGCCCCTGCAGTGTCTCGCCTCCTCTCGACTAGCTACTTCCATGAGAGCGAGAGTGACATTGTAGATTATCCTGTGGCAAGGAGGGAAGGGTCCTTGTGCGTGCTGAAATCTAACCTGACAGCACCAAGCAACCGGAGTTTCAATTTTGAGTGTACATATTTTGGTGAACTGAACATGAATAGGAGAAACTTTTGTTTATGTTGTTTATGTTCCCATTACTTGGATCTCATTATCATTGTCACATACGTCGTCAGCTTCACTACATATTTTGGTGAACCTGACGTGAATTATAGAATCTTTTGGTTTTGGAGTTTGGATTTCAAAAACACTTCAAAAACATTTAGCAAAGGCTTTGAAACATTTTCACACTACTCTTCATAGCTACTTCAATTGCTTCAGCTTCTATCACCTACGCTACCACCCATTCCATTTGTTCTGTGGTGTCTATGGCACCACTGAACATGACAGAACCTGACTTAAACCAAGGGAATATTCCCTCAAGAGAACCAGAAACTCCCTCATTTGATAGGTATGTGTTAGAGTCCAGGACAAAACTGAAAGGGGGGGTGAACCGGTCTTGTGAAAACTTTTAATTTTTTTGCAACTTTTAAATTTACAAGACAAAGAGAGATGAGGACATCAATAATTTGTTAAACACATGTACAAGTATGAATTAACACAAGAAATGAGACCAAGACACAAAAGATTATACGAGAGAAAAACCCTCCTGGGGTAGAAAAACCTCTCAAAATTGCTTCACTGGCTTATTAAAAACCTCACTGATTACAAATAGGTCTCACTGACCAAGGAAACTTCACTAGCTTTACAAAATGCCTCACTAACATACACTGTGCCTCACTGGCATAAATCTGTCTCACTGACAAATACAACATCATTATTAAAACATCAAGCCTAGTGTGCAAGAAATGATTGCAAGTCAATCTAATTTGCACCATTACATACCCTACATATTCTTCTTCAAAAACACACCAAAAATATGTCTTCAATCCTTCATATCTAATTCACAAAGCACCTGCATTTTCTTTCACACTCAAAATAAAATCATTTTAGATGCACATGCAAATTAAAATATACTTTGACATTCCTCTCATCTCTGCATCAATCAATCACACACTTCTTTTCTCTGTATATATTTTATCATCTTTGAGGAAGCTCCAAAAATATGGTCTCATACCACACAAAAATGTCTTCATCACATCATATCTCGGTCCTCCAAAATTCATAACTCAATGAACCTGCAATAAAATTATAAATAAAATAAAGAAGCCTTTCATATTCCTCTCCTCTACACAAAAATCCATCCTACAAAAAAAATTATATTCTTCTTCTTTATTTAACCATTCATCTTCCTCTTCTATTAGATTCATTTTCTCTTTTATAAATTTTTTTTACCTCTTGCAATTTTCATCTACATTGAATTTTATGTCTTCAACAATATATTTTTAATCTATGCTTGTAAGAGACTAAAATCTCTTTGATCATATGCATGAAGTATCTGTTGGCAAGAGACACTGTGTGGCTTCATGAGTGTTGTCATTGATGGCAACAAAGTCCATCCCACACATCCGTAGGACATGGTATGTCTATACCGGAAGTCAGATTGAAGACTATTTTGGTCTGATGAGCAAGAATAGAGCATGCAACAAGGTCCGACAATCAGGTCCGAATCTCTTAAAAGAAGTATCTTAATAAAGTATGGACTTGGGTAAGTCAAGAGGAGTACCATGACTAATACATTCCAGAGATTGAGCCTCTGGTGATGAAAGAGTGAAAAAATATGAACACCTAAGTGTTGGGTTCTTGTTTGGCAGAGGAGACTGAGGAAGAACTGACCAGTAGAGCATCAAACCTTAATCTGGATGAGATATTGATGGTGATCAAGATTCTTAAGAGATCATTCATGATTGGCCGACATGATTGATGACTTCTATAAGTATCTCCCTAATACACATCACTTGGTAAGCAAGGATTCAGCCGACAGACTAGAATTTAGGAAAATATTGAGTATTCCAAATGCCGACTAGAAAGATGTTGAAATCTTTGGTGTGGATATATATACCAAATGGATTTTGATGAGAAGGTGTGTGTGGTGTGTTGTGAAGTGTGAAGAAAAGTAGAGAATAGTGTGGAAATAGAAATACAGATCCGGTATGTGACAGAACAGCAGCACTAAGGCAGGGGAAGAATGAAGTGCAGTAGATCAGTATATTGAGTTTAACTGGAACTGAACCTAAGCATATGTGGATGCTTCTCATCAGTTCAAGACCTGATTTCCTTCTATAAACTATTGTAGGCAGTGAGCCTCTTGTGGGCAGTGTGCTCAGGCACTGAGCCCTAATTGGCAAGTAGCATTTTGTACTACCTTAGTCTTTTAACAGAGAATACAATCTTGGGTTAATCACCTTGTGTTTTTTTCCCTTAACAGGGTTTTCCATGTCAAAAATATTGTGTCATGTGTTTATTTTTGCTTCCATGGTTATGTATGCTTATATGATTTGATATTGCACAAATTGTTAAAGAAGAAAAGAAAGTCAAATAATTAAGATAACTAATTTACCCCCCCTCTCAGTTATCAACAATTGGTATCAAAGCTAAGTTCCTTCTAACAGAGCCTAATAGTTTGAGGAAGATCTGGGAATCTCAATGGATATGTATGGTATGAGGGAGCAACTTTAGTCTACCCTAGATGATCTTGATCAATCTCACTTTGAAGTCAATGACCTAAGGGAAAGACTCAAACAAACTGATGATTTCATAAATGAACTCAAAGAAAAACTAAGTATCTCAATGAAGAAAAGAAAGGAACTTCTTCAACAATTAGCAAGTCAAAATGAATCCAATGATACTAATGAAGATCTAAATGAGAAAACCAAGTTATGTGAGAAGTTATCAAAAGAGGTCATTATGGTAAGACATGAAATGGAATCAGGAGTTATGAAATTCAACCAAGAAATTGAAGAGAAAAGAAAAAGTGAAGATAATCTAAAACAATCTCTCAAGGAGAAGTTAGAAGACAGCTACAAAATGGATAGAATAATCAGGCATCTAGAATCTGATTTTAAAGAAGCTAGAGACAATGAAAAACAATTTGAGAGTCAAATAGACACTCTTAAAAGGGATCTTCAAACAACAAATGAATACAAAGAGAAATTCAAGATAAGCTCTACTCAACTTGAAGTTCTTCTTGAAAGCCAAAAGAGGGTAGATGACAAGCAAGGCTTGGGGTATGAGAAAGGGAAAAGCTCCAGATCTGGTCAGAAGAACTCTAGATCAAGAAATCCAAGGAAGAGGCCTAGAAGACCTTTGGTAAGGCAACCAAATGCTCAAAGATATCCATCCTTCAATGGATACTACCACAATTGCAATAACTTTGGTCATAAAGCAAATCAGTGTAGAAGAAGAATGAATTAGACTAATTCATCCTTCTCTAAATAGTGTTTTAACTACAAAAGGTATGGTCACAAATATCAAGAATGCAAAAATATGCAAATGAACAATTCATTCAATGCTAGATGCTTTGCATGCAATAGAATGGGACATATGGCTAATCAATGCAGGTCAAGAGGATATCATTCAAATCTATAAAGAAATGTTGTTTGCTACAATTACAATAGATTCAGTCATATTGTGAAATTCTGCAGAAGTAAGAATCAGGATAAAAGGGGTCCGGTGCATCATAATCAAAATCAAGACAAAGGAAAAGGAAAAGTGAATGCAGATGAAATTCAAAGGGAGATGAATAAGATTTGGGTAAAAAGAAGTATAGAAAATATTGGGAATAGATCCGCACTAGAATCTAGTGCTGATATTCCTTCCAGAAACTAAATAAGATGAGCTCTAGCTCTGGGGGAGTCAAAAAGAAAAAACAAATTCCCCTAGCTAGTTAATTAGTGCCTGAAATTGGCACATGGAAAGTTACAGATTAAAGGGTTCTTAGAGAAACATATAAATAAGCCTTGGTAAAGATATGGAAGATCCACAAGAAGTTTAGAAGAGGTTAATCTTCTAAGTTTAATCCAGTTTAACAGTTATCCGGTAAGAAGTAGGATTTTCACAGTTAGATCCGATATGATTCAAATTGAGGAATCTTGATCTGCGGATAGATGAAATGATTGGAGAAAGGAAGATAGATTGTCAATAATCACTGAGAATAACTCTAAGTGCATCTCAGTGATCCAGAAAAGATCTTTCTCAAAACAAGGAGAACAAGGCAACCAAAATGACTTAAGTTGCACATTTATTGCAATATGGAATTAGGGTTTGTGTAGAAATATAAGGGTTCTCTTATTGAACATTTGCTCATTTACATTCAAGAAGAAGAGAGAAGGAGCTCTACAACAAAATTGCCTCAATCCTCTCAAAGATCAACCACAGAAGTCCATTCATCCAACAATCCAATCCGGCTCATATCGTGAACCCTAGAAGCGTAAAAGGTATTTTCTGCTCTTGAATATCTCTCTCTAAATCTTTGAAAGATGGCTACTCTGAATGTTGTGAAGATCATTGATAGGCCACGCCCTAAATTCAAAAAACATCCCTATAAATCCCTAGAAGTTGATCCCCTAGGCGCATTTTCTAGCATTCCACATGGAGTTCTGCATGTAGAAGATGTTATGGTTTACATACATGCAAACATTGAAGAATTTGGGGAATCCAAGCTGATGGATATCTACCACAAGGAACTAATAGATGAATCATTTGAACTCAAACCTCAGTACAAGACCATCTGGGATAAGCATTTTGGACATTGCATTCATTTCCCCTATTTTGCTGAAGATGATTGGGTCTAGTATGTTCTGAGCAGAATGCATGGCAACTTTATGAGGTTGATGAGGCCATTCAAGATAACCAAGAATGTAATTAGGGCGGTAACTGGATTGCACTCATCCAGTGGGTTGCTTGCTCTCAAATCAGTCAAAAATCAAACTATAAGTCAAGCTACTAGATCAAAATTTGATAAAAGAGCAATGACTATAGAAGATATCACTAATTCGGATATCAATTTTGCATCTATGATAATTGGATATAAGATATATCACTCCAGCAGGGAGAATTCTATATCCAGAACTGCAATCTATGCTGCTTATCAGATGTTAAGGGAGAATGTAGAATATGATCTTTGTGAACTTCTTTTGAGCCAACTATTGGAAAACCTACAAAAGATCAAGAAGGATAAGAAAAACTCATTCAAGTATGGTGGGCTAATACTATGTTTGTTCTTTTACTTTATGAATGAGCTACTCAGATCCAGTGGTTGGGTATGGCAAAATGACAGACCTATTGCCATTCAAATTAGAGATTACATGCATGGGCTTGGTGATGCCAAGGCTCAAAATACAGCTCTTTGGGGATACTTCAAAAACTTTCAAAGTATGTTGTGAGCCAGAGAAAGAATCCCCCAATCATTGGTTGAGAAGTACAAGGATATGTGTGTTTTATGGTAGACACTGATCAATGTCTAATGGAAGCAGTAGAGCCAAGGATAGTCTAGATTATGCCAATGGGGTATGAGGTGGATGATAAAATTCTGGAACTGCATGTCCAACACTTACTAAGTCAGCCCAAGGACCCTAAGGCAGAAAGGTTTGGAACCTTCAAAGAGCTGAGTGTAAAAGTTCATGTTGAACTTAGATAGCCTGAGATCAAGAGGAAAGTGAGAAGGGAAGTAGAAGTCACCAAGAGATATGGAATATCAATGGAGGCAGTTGATGCCAACAGAGAGAAGTTGGAAAGGGCAGAGAAAGAAAGACAAGAAATAGAAAAAGAAAGTGCTCTGGTGCAAGCCCCCTCCTAGACCAGATCCTCCAAAAGCTCTACACCAGCTACCTCTAAGAGTCAAAAAGCCTCAAAATAGGAAGTCGGGACATCTGGAAAGGGAGAGAAGAGAACTAAGACAAACGCCATAAGGCCTTACATCAATCAGAAGGATGATGAAGAGACAAAATTAGATGAGGAGGTCAAGAAAATGAAGAAGAAGAAGAAAATATCCAGTGAATCCTCTACCAATCAAGGAAAGGAACAAAAGGCAGAAGAATTTGTTGAAAAGCCTACTCTTTGCATTGATGATATCATCAAATCAGTCACTGTGGATGGGAACCTAAAACCAATGACTAACTTTTATGATGAATATAATGAAGCTGACCATAAGATCTTGCAAGATGCCATAGTCAGGTATCTTAACATTTATAATAAAGCATTCATTGAGATCATATCTCTAATTCCAAAAAGCCTAGAGAAGGAACTTGAAATAAGGAAGAATAATTCTAAGGCAAAGGACCTAGAGATTTGGGAACAGATAGTTATTCAGCTCTACCCTTCCATCACTCCAAAACAAATGAACATGATCTTCAAGGATTGCAAGGATGAGTTCTGGAGCAAAGAAAGAATGAATCAGCTTATGCTTGGAGAGACTGACAAAGTGGCAAAAGAAATAGAAGAATCCTACGGAATGCTTTTAAAAGATTCAATCTTCCTGTTATAGAGGACTTAAGTGATGAACCCTCTGCCATGGATGACGAAGGAGAATCTACTATGAAAATGGAGAAGAGCCAAAGGACATAGGTGAGGAAAGGACTCAGGACTTGGATTCCTCTACTTCAGAAGAGCAAGTCCTTGAAGAAGTAAACATCTCTCTTCCAGATCCCCCTACTGACTCCGGAACTAAAGGGGAAGAAAGAAAAGATGAGAAAACTGGTCAAGAAGAAGAAGTCAAGGGAAGAGAAAAAGATCAAATAGAGAAAACCCCAGATGATAGCTCTAAGGCCACAAAAGGGATAAAAACTCTATCTCTGGCAAGAGACACTACAGAAGCAATCAAAGATTTCCTGACAAAAGAAATGATGGAATTAGATGAATCGGAGCTACTCCAAGGGCCATTCAATTTTGAATCCCTCTCCCTGGTTCAGACAATGAAGATAGCATCCTTTGCCCAAGCAAACGCGAAAGAAAAACTTTTGAAGTCTCACATGGAAGACTGTGAGTTGGTAGAGATTGCATCCGGTGTGTTGGAGAAGATCATGCCATTCTTCCAAAAGGATCTTTCAGCCTCTTCATTCGGTAATCTAAAATCTCTTGTTAATTCTGTTAGCACACATTTTAATTCTTTGGAAAAAGCAGTAGAAGAGAAAGTCTGGAAAGAATTTTTAGATAAGATTTCTCTAAGATACAAGGACTTATAACAAATGATAGGAGAAATTTGGACATTGGAATAAAGAGCTTAGAAAATGCTCTTAAAGATGGCAGAGATATATATAAATTTTGTTTATCTTGGTCTAAAGTGAATGGATATTGAGAAGAAAGTGAAAGAACAAGAGGGTAAACTATCAAGTTTATCTTAGAATTTTGATCCTCTCACCACATCCATAATAAACCAAGAATGTCAAACTATTTCCATTCTAAATGAACTAAAGAAACTTGAAAAGGAAAAGAAGAATATAATAAGTAGGATGGGTGAAATTAGAGGGATAATTATCCCTAAGTTAGAGGCCATGCATGAGGCCCTAACTGATGCTCAGACCACAGCCTGGACCAGTGATCTGATAGATCTAAAGAGGGCAGAATCTTTTGCATTCCTATTGAGTGGTCACATCTTAATTTTGGATAGGATGAAGTAGAGTTAGGCAACAAAATTTGTCCAGTTGAAGACAACTTTTGCAGATATACTTCAGTATATGTAAGTATAACATGTATATATATTTATGCGGCCAAGTATAGATTGTTTTTGGGAAATTTTGGTGTGTGGAGCCTACCCTTTTCCATTGATGTCAAAGGGGGAGTGAGGAGTAGTGAAAAATGTGGAATCTAGCTAAGGGGGAGCTCTAGAAAAGTGTACATAAGAACAGAGCATTAGCCAAGGGGGAGTAAGCTTTAACACTTAGTCATTTTTCACTAAGTGTTGCCATCAATGCCAAAGGGGGAGATTGTTGGCAAGAGACACTGTGTGGCTTCATGAGTGTTGTCATTGATGGCAACAAAGTCCATCCCACACATCCACAGGACATGGTATGTCTATACCAGAAGTCAGATTGAAGACTATTTTGGTCTGGTGAGCAAGAACAGAGCATGTAGCGAGGTCCGACAATCAGGTATGGATCTCTTAGAGGAAGTATCTTAGTAAAGTACAGACTTGAGGAAGTTAAGAGGAGTACCATGACTAAAACATTCCAGAGATTTAGCCTCCGGTGATAAAAGACTGAAAAGATATGAACACCTAAGTGTTGGATTCCTATTTGGCGGAGTAGACTGAGGAAGAATTGACCGACAGAGCATCAGACCTTAATCTGGATGAGATATTGATGGTGATCAATCTTCTTAAGAGATCATTCATGATTGATGACTTCTATAAGTATCTCCCTGATATGCATCACTTGGTAAGCAAGGATTCAGCCGACAGACCGAATTTGGGAAAATATTGAGTATTTCGGATTCCAACTAGAAAGATGTTGAAATCTTTGGTGCGAATATATATACTAGATGGATTTCAATGAGAAGGTGTGTGTGGTGTGTTGTGAAGTGTGAAGAAACGTAGAGAACAATGTAGAAATAGAAATACAGATCTGGTATGTGACAGAACAACAGCACTAAGGTAGAGGAAGAATGAAGTGCAGTAGATCAGTATACTGAGCTTAATTGGAACTAAACCTAAGCATATGTGGATGCTTCTCATCAGTTCAAGCACCTGGTTTCCTTCTATAAACTATTGTAGGTAGTGAGCCTCTTGTGAGCAGTGTGCTCAGGCAGTGAGCCCTAATTGGCAAGTGCCATTTTGTACTACCTTATTCTTTTAACAGAGAATACAATCTTGGGTTAATCACCCCATGGTTTTTTCCCTTAACAGGGTTTTCCACGTCAAAAACATTGTGTCATGTGTTTATTTCTGCTTCCATGGTTATGTATGCTTATATGATTTGATATTGTACTAATTGTTAAAGAAGAAAAGAAAGTCAAATAATTAAGATAACTGATTCACCCCCCTCTTAGTTATCAATAGTATCTTCATATTCCTCATCTCCATTTTGTATTTTCTCAATACTACAATAGCTTTTAATCTAAAGAAAATGGCTCCCATCTTAAAAAAATATCTTCCATATTCTCTAAAAAAATATTATCTATATTTTGCACTCTTCATAAAGATGAGAAAAAAAATTCTTACACATTACTCTCAAAAAGAATAACAACTTCAAACAAATTTCCTTCCTTAAAAAATACTTTTAAAATCACCTATATACTGCCTTTTAAAAAAACAATTCTAATAATAGCATTTAAAAGGCTCAACCACTGCCATCCTATGACTTCCTTCTTTATTCTTCAATTACCATGAGAGATAAAAAATTAGAAAGAAATCTCTTAAAATCTTACACAAACTACCATAAGAATCTCCTTAAAATCTTCTTATAAAAGACTAAAAATAGCGTTTGAAAAAGTCATTCACTACTATCATTAAACTCTTGACGTTTAAATGCATGTCAATGTGCATTGCCGAGAGGTGGAAGACAAATTTAAAAAAAGAACCATTGATCATAAAACTCGCACTTGTCAAAGTTTAAATATTTGTCGCCCCATGAACTTATGAAGAGACCAGAAAAGTTGGTAATGCTAGGTAAAGGGTTGGTTAAACTTATGTTATAACAACCCTCCAACAAGTCACTTTTATGTGACTAACCTACAATAATAGGTCAACTCCATTTTATAACAAAAAGTACATATGGAGTGTAACGGGCAGTGAAGGTTAAGTTTATGAGATATATTGCATAGGATTTAGATTTTAGATCACTCAAAAACTTTCACTAAGGTCTGAGAGTATAGCTCACTAATTTTAAAAATTGAGAAGATCACAATGACAATAATGATACCATCATAGTTTGCCAACATTGTAGAATATAGAACATGTCTTAACCAACATGACACAGTAAAATGCCATAATGAAATACAACCTATCGATATCACCTTACCAAATGCCAACTGTGACAAGGATCATAAACAAATACCTTAACCATTACCATTACCTCTATCAGCATAACCATTACCATTAACCTACCAAGTATGTGTTAACTAAGAGAACCATGAGTATTGTTGGCAAGAGACACTACTATGCATGACAAGTGTTGTCATTGATGGCAACTAAGTCCATTCCACACATCCGCAGTGCAGTATTAGATCATACCAAAAGTCAGTTCTAAGATTTGTCCAATCCGAATAGACAGGAACAGGGTATATGGTAGAGTTCAGTATTTTGATTGGTGAATCTATCTAGTTAATTATTGCATGTTGTGAATCTAAGGGAGTGTAGCTCAGAATGTCAGAACAATCTAAATCCAAGATTTCAACCTCTGGTAACAAAGGGATTAAAAGTTATGCGCATCTGAGTATCGGGTCCTAATATGACAAAACAGTTCAGTGAAGAACAGGCTGACTTGTGTTAGATCCTTTTGTGGATCTAGTAGAAGTGTTTTGGTGAGTTGTGTATGCGAAATAATGTTAGTGGCCAACATAAATTTTGACCTTCAAGTGTTATTTCTGGTACGCATCAATATTGATGTATGGATTCAACCCACAGATCAAAGTACTTGTATTGTTTATTAAGTTCTTCATAAGGCCGATAGATAAGTGATTGAGTTTGTTGATGCGAATATATATAACTGATGGATTTGAGTATTGTGAGAGTGATAGTGATACGAATATGGAGTAAGTGTGAAAAAGGAAGATAGAAGTGCTAAAGAGAAGAGATTTGAGGTCCAGATTATGGCAGAGCAGTAAACAGGGTAGAATAAAGATGAAGTGTGTAAAATCAATATTTTATGCTTAACCGGAACTGAATTCTTGCATTGGAAAATGCTACTTATTAGCTCACACAATCTATAATCCTTTTGTAATCATTCTTGTAGGCAGTGAGCCTCTCTTGAATAGTGAGCTCTGGGCAGTGAGCCTGAAGGCATGTGCCTTCCCCTTTGTAATACTTTTAACAGAGTATAATCTTTGTGGGTTAACCCCCACCGTGGTTTTTCCCTTAACTGGGTTTCCACGTCAAATCTTGGTGTCAAGTGTGTTGTTTATGTTTCTACTCATGTATTATTAATTCTTGCTTTTCATGATTATGTCATTAATCTGTTAAGAAGTAGTAAAGAAGAATTAATTGCAGCAAGCTTTAAAAGTTTTAAGACAACTGATTCACCCCCCCCTCTTAGTTGTCAGCCATAATTCCAACAATTGGTATTAGAGCAAGGTTCCTTGAAAGAAGCCTAACAGCTTGAGGAGGATCTGGGAAGGAGTTTCAATGGGTTCACTTAGAGAACAACTTCAATTAGCTTTAGAAGATCTTGATCAGTCCAAAGCAGAAATTGATGATCTGAAAGTGAACCTTAAGGATGCTGATGATTGCATTAACTTGCTAAAAGATAAATTAAAGAAATCGATGGAAAAAAGGAAAGAACTACTATATCAGCTAGCTAATCTTACTGAAGAAGGTGGCATGAATGAGACTTTAGAAGAAAAGATAAATGAATGTGAGAAGCTGACAAAAGAAGTTTTTGTTCTAAAACATGAGATGGAATCTAGGGTAATGAGGCTAACCAAACAAATTGAGTAAAAGAAGAAGACTGAAGAAGACCTAAATCAAACTCTAAAAGAAAGAACTAAAGAATGCTGCAAATTGGATAGAATGGCTAGCCATCTAGAGTCTGATCTACAAGAAAGCAGAGATAATGAGAGAGAACTTGAGAGGTAGATTGTCAGGCTCAGATATGACCTAGAAGTTGCAAATGAATACAAGGAGAAGTTCAAGATAAGCTCAGCTAAACTTGAAGCACTACTTGAAAGTAAGAAAAAGGATGATGAAAATGGGAGAAACAAACCTAGAAGACCTCTGGTAAGATAGCCTAATGCTCAAAGATATCCATCATTCAATGGAAATTGTTTTAATTGCAATAAATTTGGTCATAGAGCTACTCAGTGCAGAAGTAGAGTAAATCAAAAAGGTCCATCCTTCTCCAGTCAATGCTTCAAGTGTAAGAGGTATGGTCATAGATCAAATGAATGTAGAAGTATGATAATGAATAACTCTAACAATAGAGGAAATGGCAACTCTTTCAATGGTTACTGCTTTATTTGCAATGGATTTAGACACTTGGCTAATCAGTGTAGATCAAGAGGAAATCAAGTATATATGAAAAGAAATGTTGTGTACTTTAATTGCAATAGATCTGGTCATATTGCAAGATTTTGTAGAAGTAGGAACAATGAAAGAAGAGGTTCAGTAAAAAGAAAACTGGATGAGCAGAGACAAGACAAAGGAAAGGGCAAAATTGATGTGAATGAGATCCAGAATGAAATGAGCAAGACATGGGTCAAGAAAAGTGTTGTGTATAATAGTAATGGGTCTGCACTGGAGTTTGGTGCTGATAATTCCTCTAGGAATTGAATTAAGAGCCCTGGCTCAGGGGGAGCTGCAATAAAATCTAAAATCCCCCAGGCAGTAAGTGGGTGCTTGAATTTGGCAAAATGAGAGAAAATAATTTGAATTATTATACATCATTTGAAAGGATTTTTGGAAGATAAAAAGTGGATATAATGATTTGCAGAGCAATTGAAGATCGACTATATGCAAAAATAGTGTAACTGGATGTGTTAGGTCAGAGCATTTATTACAAAGGCAAATTAGGTTTTTGTGAAGCATAAAAGGGTCATTCATTCTTCATTTGAATCTCTTTGTATTTGAAGATAGCAAGAAGAATAGCATCTGAGCTAGGATTTCAAAGGATTTGAAGTGCGACCAACAAATTTGTCCACTAACCCTAACTCCATGGAAGAAAAAGGTATTTATCTGTAAAGCTTTGAATTTGAAATCTTTTGCAATTGCCACTCCTCTTGTTGTTGATATTACTGAAAGGCCCTGGCCAAAATTTAAGAAGCATCCATACAAGTCAGTCGAAAACAAACCTTTAGGAGCATTTTCTAGTGTCCCATACGGAGTTTTACATGTTGAGGATATTACGGCTTACATCCACTGTAGCATAGAAGATTTTGGAAACTAGAAAATCTTGGATTTATTTGTCAACTACCTAAGGGATGATAGCTATGAATTGAAACCAGAATACAAAGCCCTAGAAAGCAAATATTTTTTGCAAGTCATTAAATTTCTAACATTTGATGAAAATGAGTGGGTTCGATATATCTTGAGCTAAATGCATGATGAATTCATATGGCTATTGAAACCATTCAAGATAACAAAGGATGTTATCAAGATTGTAACTGAGTTAAATTCAACTAGTGGATTACCCATGCTGAAAGCCGTGAGGAACCAGATAGTGACCAATGCTACCGGTGCAAAGTTCAACAAAAGGGCAATGACCATCAATGGCATTATTGAACCGGATGTTAAGTTTGCATCTATGGTGATTGGTTACAAGATTTACCACTCCAGCAGGGAGAATTTTGTCTCCAAAACTATCATATATGCAGCATATCAAATGTTGAAGGAGAATGCAGATTATGACGTATGTGAGTTGTTACAAAACTAACTGATTGAAAATTTAAGCAAAATAAAAAATGATAAGAGAAACACCTTCAAATATGGTTCCTTAGTTATATGTTTGTTCTTCTATTTTATGAATGAAGTGCCTAGAGTACAAGGTGTGTACTAGACAAATGACAGGCCAATTGCTTGGCAAATAAGAGATCGTCTACTTAGCATTGGAGACTCAAGTGCACAGAAGACTGCAACCTGGGGTTACTTTAAAAATTTTTAGAATATGATGCATTCTAGGGAAAGAATCCCCAATTCAATAGTTGAAAAATACAAGGATGAAATTTGTTTTATGGTTGACACTAATCAGTGCCTAATGGAAGTTGTGGAACCTAGAACTGTATGGATTATGCCTATGGGCTATGAGGTTGATGAGATCTTGGACATGTATGCTCAACATCTCCTAAGCAAATCAAAACACACCTCTTTTGAAAGGTTTGGAACGTATAAGGAGCTAAGCCTAAAATTGCATGTTGAGCTCAGGCAACTAGAGATCAAGAGAAAAGTTCAGAGGCAAGTTGAAAGGTATGCTGAGAGCATTGGCCTAACCAAGGAAGCAGTGAAGCAAAATAGAGAAAGAATTGAAAAGGCTGAAAAGGAGAAACATGATAAGAAATAAGAAGATGCTCTAGTGGAACCATCCTCCACTTCAAGGACTACTAGAAGCTCTGTTGCTGCCTTTGTTCCCCTTAAACCTGCAAAATAGGAAGACAAATCATCTGGTAAGGAAGAGAAAAGAACCAAAGTAATGACAAAAAGGCCATATGGAAGTTTGGAAGAAAAGGATGAAGAGAAGACAGATACAGATGATGAACTTAAGGAGCTAAAGGCCACAAGTGCTAAAGTTGTTAAAGTATCAGAAGAAAAGATTTTCGGAAGCAAGAAGACAATAAAGAGACAAAAATTAGAAGTTGATGCTAAGAAGAAAATTCCCTCTGTAAAAAGCATTGTCAAGAAAATCATTGTTGAAGGGAACTTAAAACCATTAACTAAATTCTATGATCTTTGCAATAAGGCTAATAGAAGACTCTTGGAAGAAGCTACTATCAAGTACTTAAATGTGTTCAATCGAGCACTGGTAGAAATTTTGTTAGAACTTCCAAAAAATCTGAGGGATATATTGGAAATTACGAAAGAAGCTACAAGGAAAAACATATGGAGTTGAGAGAACATGTCCTGACCACTCTATGTCCGGTAATCTCCAACAGAGAAGTAGACAAAATCTTTAAAGAGGTCAAAAATGAATTCAGGACTAAAACAAGAATGAATAAACTAATGATTGGAGAGATAGATGAAATAGTTCAAGAAACTGACAAATTTTGAGAAAAGCATTGGACAAGAGCAAGTTCTTTGTTGTGTCAGATGAGCCTGCTGATGACACACTAGTTCTGGATGAAGAAGAGTAGTAGAAGGATGAGTAACAATATGGAATGGGTGACTCCTCTATCCCAAAAGTGGAGAAAATAAACAAGGAAGATACAAAGATGATGGATAAAATTGGTGATGCAGGAGATACTCTAACTCCTCTTGATCAATCCGGAAAAGAAGACAACGATGAGAGTACTGCTACTATACAAGATCCTCTAGAATAGATTTCAAATGGTAAGGACAAAGGAAAGAATCCCCCTATAGATGACAAAGAATGGTGAAGTAGAGAAAGAAGAAGAAGTCAAAGGTAAGGAAGATAAAGCAGAAGAAGATGGTGCAAATGTTGATGCACCCAAAAAAATAGTCCTGTCACTGAGAAAACCCAAGGAAATGAAGGTGGTCTAGAAATTGTGGCAAGAGATACTGCAAATGTAGTGAAGAGTTTTCTAAGTAAAGAGATGCTAGAATTTGATGAACTTGAACTGATTCAAGGACCACTCAACTTGGATACTTTCTCTCCAGTCTAATTGATGAAGATAGCATCTTTCACATAAGCCAAGGCAGGAGAAAAGGTATTGAAATCTCACATAGAGGACAATGAGCTGCTAGGCCTTGCATCTAGTATATTGGAGAAGTTAATGCCAATGTTCCAGAAGAATCCATCTGATTCTCCCTCTAAAAGTCTGAAGAGCCTTGTAAATTCTGTAAGTACACACTTTGAGTCCTTTGAAAAATCTCTAGAAGTTAAAGTTTGGAATGATTTTAATAGCAAATAATTTGATGCACTCAAAGGCATGATTGGGTTAGATAGATTGGTGTTAGATAACAGTATAAAGAGTATTCAAAATGCTCTTTCAGAAGGAGGCAGTATATATAAGTTTTGTTTATCTACTCCTAAAGTCTTAGAGGATATAGAAGATAAAATAAAGGACTCCAAACAGAAATTGTCAAGTATGTCCCAAGCTTTTGATCCGTTGACAGTATCAGTGGCAAGTAAGGAATGTCAAGCAATCAGCCCGATGGAAGAAATAAAGAAGTTGACAAGAGAAAAGGAGAACATTGAAGAAAGAATTGGTGAGCTTCAGGGACTGATTTCCCTTAAGATAGAAGCAATGTTCAATGCTATGACAGAAGCCCAAACTACTGCACAAATAGATGATCCCATTGACCTCCGGAAGGCTGAAGCATAATCATTTTTTCTCAATAGCCACATTTCAACTTTGAATAGTATGAAGAAGAGTTGGGATATAGAGTTGGCCCTGCTAAAAATTTGTTTTTGAGCTATACTTAAGTATATGTAAATACAACTTAAGGATTGGTTGTACATATGCAACATTGTGTACAAAATTTTGGGGTGAATTTTGGTTTGCGGATTCCATCCTTTGCCATTGATGTCAAAGGGGGAGTGAAGAGTAGTGAAAAGTGAGGAATCTAGCAAAGGGGGAGCTATGGAAACAATGGAGAGCACAAGTGTACAAAGTAAGGGGGAGTAGCTCCGACACTTAGTCATTTTTCACTAAGTGTTGCCATCAATTCCAAAGGGGGAGATTGTTGGCAAGAGACACTGCTACACATGACAAGTGTTGTCATTGATGGCAACTAAGTCCATTCCACACATCTGCAATGTAGTATCAAATCATACCGGAAGTCAGTTCTAAGATTTGTCCAATCCAGATAGACAAGAACAGGGTATATGTCAGAGTTTAGTATTTTGGTCAGTGGATCTCTCTAGTTAATTATTGCATGTTGTGAATCTGAGGGAGTGTAGAGGAATGTCAAAACAATCTAAATCCAAGATTTTAGCCTCTGGTAACAAAGGGATTAAAAGTTATGAGCATCTGAGTACAGGGTCCTAATATGACAGAACAGTTCAGTGAAGAATAGGCCGACTTGTGTCAGATCCTTGTGCCGATCCAGTAGAAGTGTTTTGGTGAGTTGTGTATGGGATATAATGTTAGTGGCCAACATGAATTATGACCTGCAAGTGTTATTTCTGGTACACATCAATATTGATGTATGGATTTAGCTGACAGATCAGAGTACTTGTATTGTTTGTTAAGTTCTTCATAAGGCCAACAGATAAGTGATTGAGTTTGTTGATGCGAATATATATAATCAATGGATTCGAGTATTGTGAGCATGATAGTGGTGTGAATATGGAGTAAGTGCAAAAAAGGCAGATAGAAGTGCTAAAGAGAAGAGATTTGAAGTCTAGATTATGGCAGAGCAGTAAATAGGGTAGAATAAAGATGAAGTGTATAAAATCAGTATTCTGTGCTTAACTAGAACTGAATCATTCTAGAAGACTCTTGGAAGAAGCTACTATCAAGTACTATCTGTAATCCTTTTGTAATCATTCTTGTAGGCAGTGAGCCTCTCTTGAGCAGTGAGCTCTAGGCAGTGAGCCCGAAGGCATGTGCCTTCCCTTTTGTAATACTTTTAACAGAGTATAATATTTGTGGGTTAACCCCCACTGTGGTTTTTCCCTTAACTGGGTTTCCACATTAAATCTTGGTGTCAAGTGTGTTGTTTATGTTTTTGCTCATGTATTATTAATTCTTACTTTTCATGATTATGTGATTAATCTGTTAAGAAGTAGTAAAGAAGAATTAACTATAGCAACCTTTAAAAATTTTAAGACAACTAATTCACCCCCCCTCTTAGTTGTCAACCCTAATTCCAACAAACTATATATCAACTGTCCATAACATTAGATCATGTGAGTGTCACCATAGAATGACCTCTGTCAGCAACCATTATGAATGACTGAACCATATAAATGATATCATCAAAATCATAAGCTCAAACATCAAATACTTAAACAACATGAATACCAATACCAAACACCAATGCCAATGATAGTGAATACCAATACTAATGCCTATTACCATGAATGACAACTATACCTCAAAGAACATGAAGTCTTGAACATGATGAATTAACATATCAACTTTGAGCACCTATGTCAACTCATGAGCATCACCATTCCTTATGGCTATGAGCAACCTAATATACCAAGTAGACTTCAACTTGCATTACATATCAACCTTTGTGAATCCCTATCATGAATCAACAACTCCAAACTATCAATGGAAAACAACTCAACACCCTCAACACCTTTTTGACATCAATGACAACCTTTCTCCATTAATCTCCCCCTTTGTCATTGATGGCAAAACTACATGTGATGCATTTTCTCTTTCTCCCCCTTTTTGACATCTGATGACAAAGAATAAGATGCTCCCCCTATCATTTAGCTCCACAAAAAAAATTATAAATCTTGATCATAACATTTACACTCACATTACATTATGAGGATGATTTTGAAGACATAAACTCCTGATGACATCACTTGTGGTTGTAAAACAATTTTTTCATGATAAACAAATCTTTCACAATCATCAACTCTTTTTGACCCAAAAGACACATCTCAAAGATCTCCCAAAGCATAAGGTATGATGTATGATTATGAAGGCACAAAATTGACTCTTAATCCATTGACCTGACACATATGAATTTGAACATCATGAAAAGATATCATAAACACTTTATCACCCATCATGAAGACTGCTTATCACACTATTCAACTTTCAACTTGCATCTTGTTTCAATATTACCTTTACTTAAGTCACACCCTGAGTCATATCAACACACAGTTCTTGACACAATGAGAATTCTCTGAAGACATAATGAAGGCATTTCCTTCAACCTGCACATGACACTTTTTGCAACACAATGTCAAATTTGATATATACAAAAGCACTATCAATACCTTTTCAAATCCAAATGTCGAGACATATGCTATGAATTAACTTCTTCCATTATCAACCTCCTCAGCTAATTTATGCTAACATATGATGAGAATTCCTTGAGTACACCCAAGATCCTATCTTTCAAATCCTAAGACCTGTCAATCATCATTCAAATCAGCCCATGCACATCAACAAACTAACTGCATCATCAAGTTCTTCCTGCAACAACACTTCACATTTTCTGAAACATATTAATGAGGCAGACCATCAAAGAAATATGTCAGATTATCACACCAAGAACCCTTCAAAATGATCATGACTTAATATCTAGTCCACCATCTTGTTTTGACACTATCTCCAATCCACCTAAAAGCTCCAATTCTCATGCAAGACACATAGCTCAAATAACATGATCAAAATACATGAAGATTAATATCAAGAACATTTGAACTACAATATCATGACAACTCAACCTTTGCAAGTACCAATATGATATGAATAGGATATAAATAGGATCATTTATAAACCATCATCAATCTCTTTGTGCATTGAACCCATGAACATCTTATCAACACCTTGTATGCATTATGATGTCAAGAACCATTTATCACCTATATTACAAACATACACAAATGATCTCCTCTTGAAACTTCTTGGGGATTATTGATAGGGCATGAACAACTCAACATCATCAATCTCTTTGTACATTGAACCCATGAACATCTTATCAACACCTTGTATGCATTATGATGTCAAGAACCATTTATCACCTGTATTACAGACATACACAAATGATCTCCTCCTGAAACTTCTTGGGGATTATTGATAGGGCATGAACAACTCCCCCTCAATACATGCTATCTGTTATACAATTGAGGATGTAACTTGTGCAAGATGCACAAGTTTAGGATCTATATTCTTTTGCCTTTGTTTTAATCTCCAAACTTTCACAGGTTCTTTCTTCCTCCAAACTTTTTTATCTTCTGTCCTTTTCCAACTTTTCAAACTAGGTGATGTTTTTCTGCAACTGTGTGCTTTATGTCCAAGAGTGTTACAATTATAGAAAATTATGTTGTAATGATAATCAAATGATTGATAATACCTTTTTGACATCCCTTGAGCATTTATGTTATGCTTCCAGGCAGTGTCATACCTTCTATGCATTTTACAATTTCTTTGTATGTGACCAATTTTATTGCACTTGTAACACATTGGATCAACATTAGATTGATTTCTTCTGCAATCAACTTCTTTCTATCCAAAATGATTATAGGTATAACAATAACCAAAAAATTAATAATTATACCTATACATATATATGCTTGTCTTACAGAAGTAGCCCTTCTTGAATTTCTCTTTTGATAGTTCATTTTGACAAACTCATCTTTAGTTTTCTCTGCAGCTTCACTCTTCTTTTTACCTTCAGGGGCAGCAACATGATGACTTAAATCAATTTTACTTATAGGAGTTTCTCTAGATTTGGAACACTCTCCTTCAAATTCTCAACCAATTGTGTTCTTATGATGTTTCTATTTGCCCAACATCTCATGCAACTTGTTTGAGCTTTCTTCAAACTCCTGATATTTCTTGGACAGAATCTTGAGACCTTCATAATTTTTTCTCAAATTAATAATTTCACCCTATAATTTTAGATTTTCAATTCTTTTAACCTCAAGGTCAGATTTTGATACATCAGCTATCCTCTTAGCTTCCTCAACCTCTATCTTCTGACTGATAATCAAATTGTCTGATTCATTAATTTGTGTCCTTAAATTTACAATCTATTTTCTTGTATCTTCAAGATCAGAGAGTGCTTTCTCTTTGAAGTCTTTTTCTTGTTGTAGCTGCAATTCTAATTTATGGTTCTCCTTTTTATATTTCTTGAGTTCACTCAGAGCACATATGAGCTCTCCTTCAACATCAACCTCACATTCTTGTTCATCATTACTTATAATGTAATCTTCTTCTTCTGAATTTGATTGAGTCTCATCTCCTTCATGTGAATGACTTCCATCATTGTCACTCTTCTCAAACAAGTTGTCCTCTTCTTTATCATCACCTTGATAAATTCTTATCAACTCCTTCCACATATCTTGAGTTGTTTCACAATACATAACTTTGCTAGAAACTTCATTAGATAATCTAGATAAAATAATCTTATTTGCAGTGTCATTGTATTCATAAGCCTCTTTATTACTTGTATCATCAGGTGATAGAGAGGAAATAAAATACCCATTCTCAACTAACATCCATACACCATATCCTAAAGAAAATAGATATGCTTACATCCTAAAGCACCAAACAGAGAAATCTGAACCATCAAAGGAAGCAACATCTCAAAACTCATCCTCTAATTTAATACCAAATTCATTTCTATAAACTGATTGTATATCAACATTTGAATTTCATAAAGATGGTGCCTTTTGATCAATAGGAGACTTGACATTTTTCTTTTCTCTATTTCTTTTGCACTTACCCATGGTACTCCACACTCAAGACCTACCCAAGTTCATTAGACTTCTATAGGGAACCTAGGCTCTGATACCACTTGTTGGAGTCTAGGACAACACTAAGAGGGGGGGTGAATCAATGTTGTGAAAACTTTTAACTTTTTGCAACTTTTAAATTTACAAGACAAAGAGAGATGAGGACATCAATAATTTGTTAAACACATATGTACAAGTATGAATTAACACAAGACATGAGACCAAGACACAAAAGATTATACTAGAGGAAAACTATCCTGGGGTAGAAAAACCTCTCAAAATTGCCTCACTGGCTTTTTTAAAACCTCACTAATTACAAATATGTCTCACTGACCAAGGAAACTTCACTAGCTTTACAAAATGCCTCACTGGCATACATTGTGCCTCACTGGCATAAATTTTTCTCACTGACAAATACAACACCATTATCAAAACATCAATCCTAGTGTACAAGAAATGATTGCAAGTCAAGCTGATTTGCACCATTACATACCCTACATATTCTTCTTCAAAAACACACCAAAAATATGTCTTCAATCCTTCATATCTAATTCACAAAGCACCTACATTTTCTTTCACACTCAAAATAAAATCTTCATCTCAAATGCACCTACAAATTAAAATATACTTTCACATTCCTCTCATATCTACATCAATCAATCACACACTTCTTTTCTATGTATACATTTTCTCATCTTTCAAGAACCTACAAAAATATGGTCTCATACCACACAAAAATATCTTCATCACATCATATCTCAGTCCTCCAAAATTCATAAATCAATGCACCTCCAATGAAATTATAAATGAAATAAAGAAGCCTTTCATATTCCTCTCCTCTGCACAAAAATCCATCCTACAAAAAAAAATTATATTCTTCTTCTTTACATAACCATTCATCTTCCTCTTCTATCAAATTCATTTTCTCTTTTATAAAAAACTTTTATCTCCTGTAATTTTCATCTATATTGAATTGAATGTCTTCAACAATATATTTTTAATCTTCCCTTGTAAGAGAAAATAAAAACTCTTTGATCATATGCATGAAGTCTCTTCATATTCCTCATCTCCACTATGCATTTTCTCAATACTACAATAGCTTTTAATCTAAAGAAAATGGCTCCCATCTTAAAAAAATATCTTCCATCTTCTCTAAAAAATATTATCTATATTATGCACTCTTCATAAAGATTAGAACAAAAATTCTTACACATTACTCTCAAAAAGAATAATATCTTCAAACAAATTTCCTTCCTTAAAAAAATGCTTTTAAAATCACCTATATACTCCCTTTTAAAAAACAAATCTACTAATAGCGTTTAAAAGGCACAACCACTGCCATCCTATGACTTCCTTCTTTATTCTTCAATTGCCATGAGAGATATAAAAAAAAATTAGAAAGAAATCTATTAAAATCTTACACAAACTGCCATAAGAATCTCCTTAAAATCTTCTTATAAAAGACTAAAAATAGCCTTTAAAAAAATCATTCACTACTATCATTAAACTCTTGACATTTAAATGCATGTCAATGTGCATTGCCGAGAGGTGGAAGACAAATTCAAAAAAGAACCATTGATCATAAAACTTGCGCTTGTCAAAGTTTAATTATAAGCCATCGATTTATATTTGCCGCCCAATGAACTTATGAAGAGACTGACAGAGTTGGTAATGCTAGGTAAAGGGCCAGTTAAACTTATGTTATAACAACCCTCCAACAAGTCACTTTTAAGTGATTGACCTGTGATAACAGGTCAACTCCATTTTATAACAAAAAGTGCTTATGGCGTGTAACGGGCAGTGAAGGTTAAGTTTATGAGATATATTGCATAGGATTTAGATTTTAGATCACTCAAAAACTTTCACTAAGGTCTAAGAGTATAGCTCACTAATTTTTCAAATTGAGAATATCACAATGATAATAATGATACCATCACAGTTTGCCAACACTGTAGAATACATAATGTGTCTTAACTAACATGACATAGTTAAATGCCATAATGAAATACAACTTGTCAAGATCACCTTACCAAATGCCAACTATGACAAGGATCATAAACAAATACCTTAACCATTACCATTACCTTTGTCAGCATAACCATTACCATTAACCTACCAAGTATGTGTTAACTGAGAGAACCATGAGTATATCAACTGTTCATAACATCAGATCATGTGAGTGTCACCATAGAATGACCTCTGTCAACAACCATTATGAATGACTGAACCATATAAATGATATCATCAAAATCATAAGCTCAAACATCAAATGCTCAAACAACATGAATACATATACCAAACACTAATGCCAATGACAGTGAATACCAATACTAATGCCTACTGCCATGAATGACAACTATACCTCAAAGAACATGAAGTCTTGAACATGATGAAGTAACATATCAACTTTGAGCACCTATGTCAACTCATGATTATCACCATTCCTTATGGCTGTGAGCAACCTGATATACCAAGATGACCTCAACTTGCATTACATATCAACCTTTGTGAATCCCTATCATGAATCAACAACTCCAAACCATCAATGGCGAACAACTCAAAACCCTGACCACCTTTTTGACATCAATGACATGTCTCCATCAGTATGTGCTGCCACATCTAGATGCACCAATCACCAATTGCTATGACTATGAATTTTTGAATTACGAACCAAATCAAAGAGAATCTAGACGTTCTCTATCTTTCAACAACCTAGCTTGGGAAAACAATCTAACCATACCAAATGCACCACATAAAGCTAGAAGGATAAGGTCAGAAATACATCGACCCAATCAACCTTCCACAAGCATGTCAAGTACTCATCTTGATGAGGAAGTCAAATGATTAGAAAAACATCTTGAAGAAGCACAAGATGCTCAAGAGGCATTAAGAATTGCCTTGCAAGAAGACCAAAGAGAAAATGCTGCACAAGAAGAACTATATCACCATGAAAATACTCAAAGAGAAAATCCTAGAAATGAAGAAACACTTAGAGTTGCTACTCCAGCAGACTTAACCACAACTCTAGTGCAAAGGATTAGAATCTTGGAAGCAAAGCAAGCTACTCCGGAAAGAAGGCATAAATCCCATGAATAGGACTAGGGGGCATCTCAAAATCCCCCCTATCTCAATTATTATTCATGAAATGCTAGTAATGACACATGTTTGAATGGGAATCCTCCTGTTCAAAACAATCCAACAAATCTGACAATGGGTTATCAAAACCCACCTACAAGGTTATTGCTATCAACCCCATAATCTCAAAGTGCTTTTCTTGGAATATATTTTGAGTACTTAAAGGAGCCTCTCGATCAAAACAT
Source organism: Cunninghamia lanceolata (assembly GCA_027924645.1). NCBI lineage: Eukaryota > Viridiplantae > Streptophyta > Pinopsida > Cupressales > Cupressaceae > Cunninghamia > Cunninghamia lanceolata. The sequence goes on from BSBN01000850.1 coordinate 2,361,127, forward strand.
AAGAAATGTATAGCTACCTCAGCCATTTCCAGATCTCCCAAAGTTCAAAGGAGAAGGAGATCCAAACTCTCACATTAAAACCTACACCACGGAAATAAGAGAACTCCTCACTTAGGATGGGGTTGTAGCAAAAATCTTTCCAAAAAATCTTTGAAGGCATAGCTCTGGATTGGTACTATCTCTTACCGGAAGATTCAATTCACTCATTTAGAAAACTAATTAGAGAGTTTGTCATGGCATTCAACATGAACAAACTCATTAAAATAGGGATCAAAGAATTCCTCACAATGAAACAAGAGCCAAATGAATCTATAGCCCACTTTTTCACTCAATGGAGGCAAGTTCTTTACTCTTCGACTAGTTCTCCAAACATGGATCACTGAGAACTATGTGACATCTTCTTGCATGCTCTAAACAAGGACATGAGAGAGGATGTTCAAAAATTGACATAAAATCCTATGAAGAAGCATTGGAAAATGCTTTGAGGATTGACCAAGCTACCATCGACAGTGGTCAGAAGACTTACGATACCAACAAAAAACTTAGGACATCTAAAGGAACAAAGAATACCACATCTAATTGCCTCAAGAAAAATATGTTAATGTTGTAAGAAGTAGTCCTAGCAATGACAAAGGGTGACAAAAAGGAAATCAAGGATCAAACCGACCCTTATACGAACCCAATGCTTATTGTTGGTCCCATGGAACAAAGGGTCATGAAACTAAGACTTGTTATGGATATAATAAATCTATTTCCAAAATTACTCTAGATCAATAACAAAACTTCCTTAAACTCCTCCAATCCCAAAGACAGGAGAAGGAACCTCAAATTGAGAAAGGGAAGTCCAATCAAAGCAATGCCAATCACGGAGAACTAAACCAAGAAGTGTTTGTGATTCACAAGGAAGAACAAACAGATCAAACTAAAAATGTCTTCTCACAAGTAATAAATTTGTTAAGAGCCTCTCCCTTACACCGCAAGACATTCTTAGAAGTGTTAGAAGTAGGGTGTTCAACACAAGAAGAATAACCCCTTCTCACATTTGATGTTTCCAAACTACCCCAAAATGAAGGAAGTAAGAAAAAGGATTCACCTCTATACATACAAATTCAAGTCAAAAAGGTCACTATAAAAAGAGTAGTGGTAGACAAAGGATCAGAAGTCAACCTTCTACCAATTTCATTCCTATAGAGAATGGGGTATATCAAAATGGGAATCATACAACAAACTGCCACATTAAGGATATACGATAGTCATGACATTCAAATGATTGGAAGAGTCAACCTACCTCACTCTGATGGTAAAACCATCTCCGTAGATTTCTATGTTATCAATAGAGAAACCAACTATAATATGATCCTCGGAAGACCTTGGATTCATTCCATGAGGGCCATCACCTCCACTTTGTTCCAAGAAATCCATTTCCATCATCTGGGAAAGGTCACCATCATCAAAGCAGACCCTGATCCCTTCAATATCTACAGAAAGGAACAAGAAGAAAAAGGCAAAAATTTAAAGACATAATAGAAATAGAAAGAAGAAGCTCAAGACATCCAAACAAATACAAGAACTCACAACATAGCTTACCAAAGAATGGACAATCTTAGAGAATTCGGCCTAGCAGCCATTCCATGTACCGATGAATGGGATATTAAAAACCTATTGGTTAGAACAATTGAAATCATCAAAGTAGGAGATGAAAAAAAGGAAAAACATATTTCCACTTAAGATTTTGGAGAAACATATCAATCACAAAACCATCAAAGTTTATAGACATTACATTTTGACAGAGCTAGTTGCGAAATCAGGGTAGGGATGAGGATAATATTGACATCTCCTAAAGGAAAAGTCCTCCCCTTCATTTCCAAACTAGAGTTTTTTTGCACAAACAACATCGCTGAGTACGAAGCCCTATCCCTAGGAATCATGGTAGCCATGAGAATGGGGATCAAGAGGATCTCTACCTTTGGGGATTCTCAATTAATAATTAACCAAGTTGTCAAAAATTATGAGACAAAATCAGAACGATTACGACCTTATAAAGAAACCATCAGGAAGTTGGTTTAATTCTTTGACTTCTTCTCCATAAAAGCCATGCCCAGAGAAGAAAACTAAGTCACAAAATTGATGGCTAGGTCGGCCGCATTATTTTTGCCACATGCTCAATTGCAAAAATTAGAATACATTGTGTCAGTACATGGAGAACTATTGTTAGAAAGTGAAGAGTTACCAAATATCTTGAATTATGCAATGGGTCAAGAAGAGAGACCAACTCAAAACTATCTGGAGAATGATGAAGCCATCCTTGAATATTTACATGCTTATGATGGGCTTCCAAGAGTACACCACAAGAAAGGATACATGCTCCTCCCTCACCCAGAGGACTATTTTGGGGATGAGAAAGAAATCCTCCAGATCCATGCAAACTCAGATTTACCACCTACTCCTCAAAAGTTTGAGGAAGGACACCCATCCCTAACTGGGGATACAATCGACATCAATGTTAGAACACTTGAAAAACCTAAGATGTTAAAACTAGGAGAACTAAATGACGAAGAACTGGAAGAGTATACGAAATTCCTCATTGAATATTCTAGCATATTTGGATGGGCATATTTAGATATCTCAGGGTTAGATCCAAAAGTTGTGGTCCACAATTTAGTGACAAAACCAGATGCAAAATCTGTGAAACAAAAACCAAGGCCCATAAAGACACAAGTGGCTAAAATGGTGAAGGAGGAATTAAAAAAATTATTAAAGGTTGGCTTCATCAAACTAGTAGACTATTCAAATTGGTTGTCAAACATTATCCCAATTTTGAAGGAGAATGGAAAAATATGGATATGCCTCAATTTTAGAGACATCAATCAAGCTTGCCCAAAAGATGATTTCCCTTTACCATCTATCGATCAGATCATCGATTCAATGACAAGATACGGGATCCTCTCTCTCATAGATGGATTTTCAGGATATAACCAGATCAAGATTGTAGAAGTTGACCAAAACAAAATGACATTCACCACCCCTTGGGGAACTTTCTATTATATAGTCATGCCATTCGGGTTGAAAAACATAAGAGCAACCTACCAAAGGGCAATGACATATATCTTCCACGATTATATCCACAAGATAGTTGAAACTTACGTTGATGACCTCCTGGCTAAGTCAAAACAAAGGTCAAGACATGTGGAGGACCTTTGTAAAATCTTCAATAGACCTCAAGAGTATAAAGTAAAGTTGAATCCTAAAAAATGTGTTTTTGGAGTCACGGTAGGAAAATTGTTGGGATTCATTGTCTCATGAAGAGGAATCAACGTCGACCTAGCTAAGGTCAAAGTAGTCTTAAATGCAACCCCACCAATGAGTGAGACAAAAGTAAGAGCCTTTTTAGGACAATTAGTCACGATTAGATGATTCATAGCAAACATAACTTTCAAAATTCATCCAATCAATCAGTTATTGAAAAAACAAGTTAGCATAACTTAGACGGTAGACTGTCAAAACGTGTTTGAGCAAGTGAAGAAGTTCCTTCTAACTTCACCCACACTGATACCACCAAAACATGATAAATCCTTCATCCTATACTTTTGAGCAACTTATATCTCCGTAGCATGCATGCTAGCTCAAGAAGATGAAGGTGGGAGAGAAAGAGCCATCTATTTCATAAGTTGAACCTTGTTGGAATATGAGAAGGACTACACCCAAGATGAAAAAGAATGTCTTGCCATAGTCTTTGTGACTTGAAGGTTGTGAAATTACATGTTGCATCAAGAAACTAAGGTTATGATACAATCTAAGCAATTGAGAACTTTATTAAATCATCCCATGCTCTCAAGAAGAGATGGCCGATTCATAACCTTGTTGAGTGAGTTTGAACTAACTTATATCAATCAAAAAGTAGTCAATGGACAGATAATAGTAGATTGGTTAGCATATAATCTTGTTCCCCAGGAGGAGCCCATGAACGAAGATTTCCCTGATGAAGAGATTTGTGTGGTTGATCTCGAGAAGTATGCCGCTTCATATTGATATAGAGATATTGTGAACTACCTCACAAATAAGACTTACCCAGAAAACATGAACCCTTTAGGAAAAAGACTATTACGTGTCCTCACAGTGAGATATGTTTTAATAGATGATGTGTTCTATTGAAGGGCCTTGGATGGAATGTTACTTCGATGCGTTGATAAAGAAGAAGCACGTATGATCTTAGAGGAGTGTCATAGCAGAATTTGTGGACACTTTGGTGGTCATGCCACAGTAAGGAAAATAAATAGAACGGGATACTTCTAGCCATGTTTACAAGGGGATGCGATTAAATTCATAAAGAGGTATATGAAATGTTAGGCTTACACTCATGTTCATCACACACCAATGAGAGATTTACAACTGATCATTACCCCTTGGCCCTTTTCCACCTAGAGGTTAGATCTGGTGGGGAAGATATCTCCCCCATCGATGAATGGACATTTATTCTTCATTACCATAATAGAATATTTCACAAAATGGGTGGAGACCATGCATCTCACTATAGTTTCAGGGACCGTAATCACTAAATTCATATTGAATCAAATCATTTTCCAGTTTGGGATCCCCCAAGTGATAGTAACAGATAATGCTTCATTGTTCAAAAATCTGTAAGTAAGAGAGTTATGTGAGAGATTTCACATCAATCAAAACTCTCCCTTAGTATACCATCCTCAAGGAAATAGACAAGCATAAGCCACAAACAAAACTTTGAAGTCGATACTGGTCAAGATCATGAAAGACTAAGAGAGATTGGCATTTACAACTATATCCATCTCTATGGGCTTACAAAACAAGTGTCAAGACTCCAATTAGAACCACCCCTTATGCCCTCACTTTTGGGTTAGAGGTAGTATTACCATTGGAAGTAGAGTTGCCTAGCCTGAGAAAGTTGTTACAAAGATTATTAAACAACGAAGAATATAGAGCAGTGAGATTGGCCGAATTAGAAATGATGGATGAAACATGCTTAAGAGTTGTTCAAAGACATGATTCTTATCTAGCGAGAATGAAAAAGAAATATAAAAAAAAGGTTATCCCTAGACTTTTTCAAGTGGGATACCTAGTGCTTAAGATAGATAAGTTGATCGATAAAAGAGTCGGTGAAGGACGAAAATACAGACCTAATTGGATAGGTCCTTACATGGTCAAAGAAGATGTTGGAAAAAGTGCCTATCTCTTGTGCACAATGGAGGGAGATGAATTTGGAAAAACAATCAATGCCTTTCACCTCACGAAATACTATGTCAAACCAAAAAAATCATAAAACATAAAAATACCAAAAATTATTAAAAAAAAAATCAAAATGTCAAAAAAAAAAAATTCTTGCATTTTAGTATCATTCTGTTCATCTTGCATTACAGTTAGTGACTTCCTCTTATACTATTTTCTTTTCAGTAAGGAGTCTAATGTTGCCTAGATATATGTCATCCTTTCAAGACCTAGAGATTCCCCATTGTCATAGTCATCATTATCCCTTTTTCATTCCCAGTGATTCTAATCAAAGCCTAGCTCTTAGCTTTACACTGATCCCCAGTCTTAATGAGTTAAGATGTTAGGTCTAAACAAAGCCAGTATTCAAACCTACAGTGTTCAATGGAAGCTTGCAAGTAGACCTTCCCAATTCTTCCCTAGTAGTAGAGAAGTCCAACCAGACTATAGAAACTTTAGGTGGTGCTCAGCCCCTTATCTTTCCTAGCCAAAAACGTCAGGAGGATCAAAACTCTAAAGGAAGCAATCTAAAATCTGAGTGAATAAAAAAATGAGTGATCAAAATAAGAGTGTAAAAAAGTGAGAATTGAGATATCAAAGTATTGCATATCAAAGATTTCAAAAGCCTTCATTTCTTAATAAGTCAAAAATCTAAAAAAAATGAGAAAAATCAAGCGAGGAAAATACAAAAAGAAAGTGAAAAGCAAAAAAAGAGAGGTACAAAAAAACAGTGAAAGAGAGAAGATTGTTGAATGTTCGTACTTTTGGGTGGAGATCAGTTTAAGCTCAAATCCTCAAGAGTGGCATTCTAATAGAGAAAGAAAGGTACAAAGCACACACATGCACTAGCTGAGAAAAACTGAAGAGTCTAGTAGTATCTAGGATCATCTTCTACCAAGGGACCCTTGTTTTTTCCTATTTATCCTTTACCCCAAGTCCACATTTATTGCCATCTATGATCTAAGTCTAGCAAACACCAATAAATTTCTTTACATGTCTAAAGTTAAAAACTTGTCAAATTGTCTTATCTAGATAAGGATTGGTGTTTAGCCTTTAACAAAGCCCAAATTCAAAAACACTCCATTTTCATCCCCACTCCCCACTTGAGTTTTAAAATCCTATCTCATAGCCTTGATTAGGTCTCTTATATCATGACAACTCCCAATCCCCTAGATTGAAAATCGTATTAAAGAGCAATCACATTGTTTGTTCCACATTGCATTCATGCCAAAATTAGAGAAAGAGTCTCAAAGAAATAAAGTCAAATGTCATATCTCATGACATTCAGTAGAAGTAAATGCTTCATTTCAACATCTCTCGTGTTCTTGCATCTGCATATCGTAAACTGCATCTTATATATATGCCATGAAAATTATAAAAACATGTCATCATTATCATACTTGCATTATTAAAAGAGTTGAATAGGTCAAAAACATAATCAAAAAGTTCTAAAACTTCCAAATATGCACAAGAGATGAGTATAAATCTAATAGGTGAAAACCAGAAAAGGATAAACTTTCATAGATACATCTGAAGTTTACATGTACAAGAGTATCAAAGAGTTAGGACAAAATGCTCTCAAAAAAAGAAGTAGAGTCTACCCCCCGTGCAAGGGGGCACGAGTTCAAGAAAGAAAGTTAAGGTCAGTTCCCTCCAACAAAACCCTCAAGACTTCGGCTCCTTTGTCTACGAATACCACTCATTGCTCCATGAGACCTATGGGAGCAAGACGCCCTATTGTGAACATGTGACTATGAAGGCCCCGCCATACTAGCATCTTGTCATCCAAAACTAAGATGTGCCATCTCTCAGAGAACTTGATTCTCACCCTTAAGGGTGTGAATATCAGCCTTCAAGTTTGCATTCTCCTAACATCCATGATAGATAGGAGCGAAAATGTTTGTGTGTCACCCAGTAGTAGGGGGCATACCAGGATCATCCAAAGGGTGGTATTGAGTCATCCTAGTGAAGGGAGAAGCCAAACCAACATTAATCTCATGAACAAAATCCCTCCACTCTCTGACATTACCTAAAAATTTGAAAAGAAAGAGAAAGACAAGTCAGTTCCACATGAAAAGAGAAAGGACAAAAGTGTGAAAAACAAACAAACAAAACTCACGTGGATCACTCAGCTACCAATCAGGGTCAACTTGTCACATCACCTCATCCGAATGAGGAGCTCGAGGAACAATAGGAGGACCCTCAGGGATGTCAAGTGCATCGTTTGGATCATCAATAGCATCAGGACCCTCATCCTATGCATCCTTGGGTAAGCCCTCATCTGACAAATCATCATCATCAAGAATATAGTCCTCATTAGTAGACTCTCAATCTATAGCCACAATGAGAGATCAGGAAAGAGTCCCTCTCCCTCCTCTCTGTCCTCCTCTGGGAACTCTAGTAATGAACCCTCCAGGAGTCAAAGGAGTCCAAACAATTGACCTCTGTCCAATCTCACCCATCTCCTAAACAGTCCTATAGCAAGTGGACACTGGGGCAAGTCCTTGGGGAAGTCCTCGCCGAACTATTGTGAAACACACTCAACATAATGGGCCTCAACTAGATCATTACGGTCTAAAATCTTAAATACTCCATGACAATATAGCCTGACCTCACCATCATGAGCCTATGATCCCTCCATGTCATGATAAGGATCAAAGATCACATCCTCATCTGTAAGAGTAGCGATAGTGAATAAAGAAGCATCAAAGTGACCCACATGCATCCATCTAGCTTCTCTCAGCAAAAGTCTATCTGGAATCAGAATGAACTTCTGATAGGGCCTAATGTGCTCAAATATCCATGTCATAACTAAAGAAGAGTGGCTAAAAGCTAGAGCCCCTCATTGTGAAATATGATAGAAGTCCCTATAGACCATGGCCAAAATATCTGGTCCACAAGTATAGACTATGCCCTCCTTAATACCATGAATGATGGGAGCCCAACACCAACTCAAACAAGCTGAGGCCTTGTCTCCTAATAGCCTCGATGCAATCAAACCGATCAAGAATCTCCTTAGAAGTGGGATGCAAAGTCAAGGCACGGAAGTGAGCTAGACTCCTATCTTATTGTTGGGTCGACTAACCCCCATGAACTCTACCCAGGATGTTGTGTCCTCCAAGGACTCGCTAGCTAGAAGGACTAGAGGATGTCCTCTCACAGGAACCCAAGTATATGGTAGACATCATACAGAGTGATGGTCCACTCTCTAGAGATCTGTGGGAACCTAAATGTGTTTTTGTTTGCATCCCAGTAGGTTAGAATATCAAAGCATATGCGGGACATGGGGTGAATAACAGGCACATGAAAAACTCTAGCTAGACCTGCTCTCCTCAAAATAGCATGGTCCTCACTGCTCAGTGAAGCAAACATTGCTGAGAGCCATCCCTACTCTCAGCATGTATTCCATCAGATGTGCATGTCCTGAAAGATCAGAAGAGAACTTTAGATTAGATCTCGTAAACTCGCAAAAATCCCTAAAAATCATAAAATTGCAGAAAAATCTTACAAAAAAAAAAGCGTATAACCCCTCAAAATTGCAATAAATAGGTGAGTACAGTAGCCAAAACAAGTTAGATCAGAGTGAAACAAGCATCAGAAAACATGAAATTTCAGTCAAAATCAACCCAATAGGGTCACCCCTAGACGACCTAGATGTTCTATAGGATCTCCCCCGGGCAACCCTGCGGTTCTGCAAGATCTCCCTCAAGTGACCCTACTGTCAAACAGGATCTCCCCCAAGTGACCTTCCTGACAAAAGGGGTGACCCTAGAGGGAGATCCCTCAATCAAAAACTACTCTAAAAACCTCATTTTTTGGCCAAGTTCATAAAACAAAAAACCTATTTTACTCTAAACAATAAAATAGAGACAATGTAACAAGAAAATTTGACAAAAATAGATAATTTCAAGAGATTTTTCACAAAATTCAAACTAGGGTTTAGATAAGCATTTTTCACTATTTGTGTACCCAATTCTCTGTGGCTAGAGAAGAGGTGGACATCTTTGTGATCTCCTTGACGATACCTTTCCAACAACTTCTCACATGATCAATTCCGTCATCATTTCGCTCTGATCTCACAAATTGGCATTGCCCTTAGCTTAGTTTCATTTATGCATTTTTAGATTAGTTCTTTGCTTTTATGCATCTCTTTCATGTGTCATTTTGCATGCATTCTGTTGGTACCCATTTATGTCTAGGGTTTTCAGCTTGAACATTTACAGGTTTTCCCATTCAAACCCTAAAATTTTCTGAAGCATGAGGTCGTGCCATGTCAAGGTTTCTGCATGTGCTGCATTTTTTTTAGTATGCATGTGCATCATGCTAAGTATGTTTTTGATCTTGAGGTCTGAAACCTAAAAAAACTCAAAGTCTGAATCTTGCCTTAAGAGGCCTGCCAAGTGGAAGAGTGTAAAATTCTAAGCAGGATTGCCTTTTATATCACCCTGAAATTCGGCCAAGTGAGGAAGTTATGCCTATCAAAGTTCTAAGTCTGTGTGCCTCCTCATCATATTTCAAATATAACTTGATTTTCTAGAGGAGGGGGTCATCATCATGTTTCAAAGATCAGGTGATCTTTGTTAAGATCACCCCGACGTTCTTTTATCACCCGATGCTACTGACGTCAAATTTTACATGAGGGTGATGTCTACTTGTCTAACGGCTTCATCATATTCCGAAGGAGGGGGTGATATCCCAAATATCAGTCATATTCAAAGATCACCCCGATATTACAATGAAGCTACAGTGCAACCAGATATTTTGTGGAGGGGGTGATATTCCAAATATCGGGTGATCTTCCGAATATCACCCTATTTTGTCAGTATGATGGTGATGTCATCAAGGTCTAAGGGGGTCATATTTCCAACATCAGTCATCTTACGAAGATCCCCCTGATATTGCAATATGATGGTGACGTCATCAGGAGCCAACAGAATGTCAGGTGATGCGGTCAGGAAGATATTTCACATCAGGGTGATGTGAAATATCGGGGTGATATTGAACGACGGGGTATCATGCAGGAGGATCATTAGTGTGACAAGCGATTTCAGCGGAGATGAAGAGTGTTGCTCCAACAACAGGGGTTACCCCGATGGGATCTAGGTTGATGTTGTCGGGAGAAAAATCGTCGACTATCATCTTCCAGTGTGGTCATGCATATAAGGTGTTGAGAAGGTCGCCACGGGGTGCATGTGGGATAATTGGTTCCCACATGATTTGAAATATAAGGGTCATATTTCTTGGCGGGAAAAGCTACAAAATGTACAGTCCACTGCATTCCCAAGGCCGTGGGTTGGTATGCCATTAATGGAGGATGTTATAGGTATGGGTGAAGGCGTGGATGGATCAAGTACCCGATTGAAGATGTGAATCCCCAGGTGGTGGCGCAGGGCTCGAGATCTCCCCTGTCTCCTCCTCTACCTGTTGCATTTAATGTTGAGCGCCATTTTCTCATAATGAGCTGTATCTGGTAGATTTTGAAATTTTGCCATGTAATTAATCCTGTGCACTCCCCTGCTATATATAGTAGGTGGTGTTGCTCACTTGTGATGGTGGAAAACTGGACCACTTTTTTGGTGTTGTAATCAGATACAATCTTATTGGTGGCTCTATTTTGGATACTTTGTGAGTTTATGAGTTGTATGTTGAATGTCTTATATACAGAATTTTTCAGTTTCATGTTGATTTAAATGAGTAATGCTTTATAGCATGTATTTTTTTATTTGTCTCCAAATTGAATGTGTACTTCTTCTAAATCTGAATATCTAAGGGGTATTAGTGATTCTAGAATATGGGTTTGCTATATTGAATGCTTTAATCTTTTACTTTTGCTCAAGGAGTAGATTAAATGTTTTGGGTTAAGTGTTGAGAAGAATATATTGCAACAAGGATATTTGTAAGTAGAAATAACTGAATACTCTGTCTTGGGCATTGTCTGTAAGGTAGACATTGCATAATCCCCTTGAAATCTGATTATTGTTTTAGGTCTGTAATAAACATTCACATATATATATCTATTGACTCCAAGCCCTGGATAGGCACCGATCTGGTCTTGTATTTTGGTTGCAACCCAAAGTCTCAGTTTTGCATCCAAACATAAAATCAAACTTAAACTTTAAATCAAACCATTAGGACTTTAGGAGTAGTTTTAGGACCAAAATCCTCTATCTCACGACTGAATATAGGCCCAAAGCTAGCCCATTTGTACTTATTCCACAGTTTTGGTCTGCATAAAAGAGGATTTATTTGCTTTGTATCAACATCCAAGTAAGTTCATGTGCATATGTCATAGATGTTGAGTAGGGAATACCCCCCTTGGTTCTGCAAAGCCTAAAGAAGAAGAGGAGATATTTATAGAGTCTATCTCCTGTACTGTTGGCCCCTGGCCTGGGAATCCTGTTGATCAATGATGGCTACCTTGTAGGGATAACTGGGAGTAGGCATCTAGTCTGGGAAAATAACCAATAGATTTTGGTGACTCTGCTAGGGAAGAAGTGAAATCAAAGTGTTATCTTATCATCCCTAGTGTTAATTTGTGCCCATCCGAGTCACCAACAGATTTTGGCGACTCTACTGGGGAGTGATTTGTGTAAGAACCCTGGTTTTCAAAGAAAAATAATTCCTAAGAGTAGGTGGTGACTCCGAACCAATCTCCCAACTGGTAAAGTAAAATTTGTATGCAAGGGAGAAGATCCCTACGTAATCCTCTGTTTGAAGAATTACCCAAAAAAATGATATATAGAAAGAAGGGGACTGTTTAAGCTAGTCAAGAGGGTTCTCCTAGAAGTAATGATAATGTTCAAGACAACCCAGGATCTTTAGAGCGAACAATACCTTATTTTTAAAAAACTGAGGCTGAAATCTAGAACATATATGAAAGACAGTAGGGTGGTGGTTTGAGAATGAGGTCAGAAGTGTTTCAAGAATGCCCTTTCCTTGATTCCCCTGATAGATTTGAAGAAGCTAAGTCCCCAAGGGATGATAATGATGATCAGAATATAATGAAACCATCATCTTCTATGCCCAGAGAGGAGGAATTAGCTAAAGAGATTAAGAGCTTAAGGGCAGAATTAGAATATTTGTAGGCAGTGAAAATTAGAGATGACATGAGACAGAAAGTGCAAGCTTTGAGAGTTTCTCAGAATGATTCAAGCCCTACCCTTGAAAATGCAAATATGTAGAAAAATCAACAAAGAAATGAAGTCCAGGATCAACATAATGATCAAGGACAGAATGCAAACAATGCTAGAGTACCACTAAATAATGTAAGAAATCAGAATGCAAACAGAAATGTAAATGTTGATCAGTTTGATAGACAACCTATGCAACTGGATAGATTCAAACAACTGGTTTTTGATGGCATTCCTAGTTACCCCAATCCTATTGACAAACATGTGAGGCTGCAAGTGCCAAAGTTTTCAGGAAATAATACTGTGTTAGGAGAAGACCACTTAAAACCTTTTCAGAATATCATGGACAACTTTGAGGTTGAGCATGAAGATGTTTTTATGAAATTATTTATGCAATCCTTAGTTGATGAGGCCAGAGAATGGTATAAGGGTCTACCTGACAGGAGCATTTCATCATGGGAGGACTTCAGGAGAATATTCAAAGAACAATATGGTGACAAAACTGATCCAAGTTTCTTTATTAATGAATTCACTGGCATTACCAAAGGATCAAATGAACAGGTCGCTGATTTTAATGCCACATCACCTGAGACCTAATGAACCTATGTGCATAGTGTTGTACATAAATGCTTTTGATGCTAAAATAGCTTATGGATTAAGGGATAAGGGTCCTCACAGCCTCAGAGATGCTTTCAAAATTGCAAGAAATATTGAAAATAATAGAAAAACATCTGGCAAGACAAACAGAAGAGATGATATAAATTTTTTACAAAATCCAAATACTAAATCTCAAAGTGTTCAAGACAATGCATCTACTTCTAAGGATAAATTAGATAAATTGACAACTATTGTCAAGGACATGAGCTATAGAATGGTTAAAAATGAAAAGGGGGTTGGTCCTGATAGACAAGTTTACCAAAGGCAGGAAAGAAGACCATCATTACATGATATGCCATATAATACTAATTGGCATAATGGTAAACCCATTCTTCCAAACAGCAACCCAAATCCAAAGAATCAAAATGTTAAGGAAACACTTGACCCTTTGAAGAAGGCAATTAATAATTTTAATGACACCCTATGGTGTATAATATGTCAAATGCCTCACTCACAGTCACAATGTATGATTGCTCAGTCTCTATATAACAATGCAGTGGCCTGTGATGAGTGCAATGGACCACATTGCATGGAAGATGATAATGTAAATATGTTGTCTACAAACAGGGAATATCTTTCTGATGATGCTGATGCAAGCATGAATAATGAGGTTCAGATTTACCAGCGGTTTTCCTATGATGAAAATGATGATGACAACTATGCTTATGCTCAGGACTCACAATTTTTTGAATAATTTGAGGAGACCATCTGATGAAGAAATTAGAGCCTTCATAGCTGTAGCAGTGGCTCAGGTCAAAAGCAATTACAATCTCAGGGGTAAAGCTCAGGTAAGTAAATCACACCAACCAGAGAATACTTTTGCAAGTTAGCCAGTGCACAGTCATAAAGGGACTGAAACACAAAAGAAGTAATGGAGCAATAATAAGCAAAATTTTAAGAAAAAAATAGGTCATGATTCTCAAGGACCAGAAAATAGAATTCCCCAGGTTGAGGATCAAAACAAAAGTTTTCAGATCAAAAATGACAGTCAAGGAGCCATAAAAATTAAAGCTGGATCATATCAAAATAAAAATAAAACCGTGGATCAGGCCACAACTATTATACAAAATTATGTTCCATTTGACATAACCTAGGTCTTGTCCCAGGTAAAGGTTTCTGTTCCATTAATGGAGTTGATGAAAGTTGAAGAGTTCATAAATAAAACATTGTCCTTGATTTCAGGGGTACCCTACCAAGCCAAGCCTAATGATGAACCTTAGGGCAAGAAACAAGCCTTATGTATTGAAGAAGATGAGATCACTGAGGTATATCTAGGGATGACCATGACAAAATGCCCTTCACAAGTTGAGCCATTCTATGTCTCCCTTGTCATAAATGGAAAAGTGATTAAGAATTGTATGCTTGACTTATGAGCGTCAACAAATATCATGCCTTTAACTATCATGCAACAAGCTGGATTAAAGATAGATAAGGCATGTGGGAAATGCTATGCCATGGATGCTAGAGAAGTGCCTGTCATTGGAATTATGAAAGATGTAGATTTCAGACTGGCAACATAACCTGAGAAGACCTACAAAATGAACATAACAGTTGTTGATATCAAGCCACAATATGGCATGTTGTTGTCAAGAAGATGGGCAGCGTTGATTGGTGGAAGTATGCAACTAGACTTGTCATATGCCATGATCCCAATGAATGGTAAGGATGTCAAATTGATCAGAGAAGAAAGATCTTCAGAAATAGTTGAGGATCAAGAGTCAGAGGAGCATATATGTTTTGTGGACACTGACTGTGATAATTTCAGAGTTATCTCAGGTGTTAAAGAAAGTAAAGAGGGAGATATATGCATTCAAGAGCTTGACCGACAGGGTCTCTAGACCATGTTCTCTGATGGAGCTTGTTCAAAGGAAGGCTCCGGTGCTAGAATTGTATTTCTGTCTCCAACTGATAAGCTTCTAAAATTCTCATTCTTGCTGAAGTTTGCCTGTACAAATAATATTGCAGAGTATGAAGCTCTATTATTAGGATTGAATGTAGCCCTGAAGCATGGAAGCAAGATGCTCAAAGTGTTTGGGGATTCAGAGTTAGTTGTTTCCCAAGTTAGGGACAAGTATGCTTCAAACAATAAAAGGTTAAAACAATATAAACATGTTGTCTAGAATACAATTAAATTGTTTGATGCTTTTTCAATAAACTGGATAGAGAGATCAAAAAATGTTAGGGAAGATTTTCTAGCTAATGTAGCCATAAGGTTAGATGACATCACTCTAACAGATGTTACAAATGTTGAGTTCAAACTTAGACCTATAGTGCCGGATAATGTATGTAGCTGGCAAGTGTTTGATGATGATAAGGATTTACTGAGATTTCTACATTGCATTAATGAATATGAGAACCAAGAAATCGATTTTCAAAATTTTGTAGAAGTTGAGATGGAAAGGAGACTCTTTTAGAGAAGGAGGTAATTCAACTCAAAACAAATAAAATCCCTAGAGGAATTGTTGCACTGGAGAGAGATTTTGACAATAGGGACCAATTTGTTACAAAGGCATCTCTAACAAACAAGAATGATTTAGAAGAGATAAACTTGGGGACATCTCATGCCCCCAAAAAGGTATATATTGGCAAACAGCTCAAGCCACATATCAGGAGTATGCTGATTGCACTATTAAAAAAGTATAAGCATGTCTTTGCCTGGTCATATGAGGACCTAAAGGCTTATAGAGAAGATCTATTCCAGCATGAGATCCCTCTGAAGCTTGGAGCTAAACTGTTTAGGCAAAAGCAAGGGCCAATTAACCTAACCCTAGCTCCAAAAATGCAGCAAGAGCTTGTAAAGCTTAGGGAGGCTGGAATAATTGTGCCAATCAGACATTCAACTTGGGTATCTAATCTTGTCCCAGTTAGAAAAAAGAATGGTGATATTAGACTTTGTGTTGATTTTAGAAATCTGAATGTATCCTCTTTAAAGGATAAGGATAATTATCCACTGTCCAACATGGAGGCTATGCTACATAAAGTGACTGGCTGTGAACTTTTATCCATGATGGATGGATTTTCAGGGTACAATCAAGTGAAGGTGAAAGAATCTAAACAATACAAGACTACCTTCACCACTCCATGGGGAACCTATGTTTATGTGAGAATGCCATTTGGATTGACAAATGTAGGTGCTACATTTCAGAGGGCCATAGATGTTGCTTTTGCAGGATTGATCGACTCAATCCTGGTTGTATATCAGGATGATCTGACTACCTATTCAAAAAGAGAAGAGCAACACTGCATACAGTTAGAACATTTTTTTTTTTTAGAGCATTGGAATTTGGCATCCCACTCAACCCAAAGAAGTGTGTTTTTGGGGTAGTTAAAGGAAAGCTCTTGGGACACATTGTTTCCAAGGATGGAGTTAGGATTGATCCTAAAAGGGTTGTTGCAATTGACAGAATTCAGATTCCTAAAATAGTGAAAGGTATTCAGTCCTTCTTTGGATAGATTAATTTTGTTAGAAGATTTGTTCCTAACTTCATAGAGACTACAAGGAACATTTCCAAGATGCTGAAGAAGGGTGAGATTATCAAGTGGGAGGGTGAAGCAATTGAATCATTTCAAAACATTAAAGAGGCAATAAAGATGGCTCTTCTACTAAAATCTCCTAATTTTTCTAAGCCATTTCAGTTGTTTTCATTTGCTTCTTTCCATACCATTACTACATGCTTACTATAGAAGAATGAAGAGGGTTTTGAGCAACTTATAGCCTTCTTTAGCATGTCATTGTAGGCAGCTGAATTGAAATATGATATCATGGAGAAACAAGCATATGCATTAGTTAGAGCAGTCAAAAGCTTCAGACCATATTTAGTAGGCTCTCAGATAGTTGCATATGTGCCCCATGCAATAGTCAAAGATATCTTTACTCAGTAGGAGGTAACTAGAAGGAGATGTAGATAGATAAATAAATTGTAAGAATTCAACATAGAGATACAGATCACAAAATTGGTAAAGGGACAAGGTTTGGCAAAGATAATGACAGAATCAAATCTGGACGCATGCCAGGTGAATATGGTGCAAAATGAAACTGTAAATATGTCAAAATTTGATTGGTATAGGGACATTGTATATTACTTGCAAAATTTGAATTGTCCTTCCCATTTCAGTGATAATCAAAAAAGGACCTTGAAATTACATGCAATCAAGTACATAATTCTTCAAGGAGAGCTGTACTAGAAGAATCCTACAAGTGTCTTGTTGAGATGTGTGAATGAAAATCAAGCTACTGATATTTTAAATAATCTGCACAAAGGAGGATGTGGTGGACATTACCCTGCCAGGACAACAACCCACAAAATTCTTAGAGCAGGATATTGGTGGCCAACTCTTTTCTCATATGCACGAAAGTTGGTGAGAAAATGTGACTCCTGCCAAAGGTTTTCAGGGAAGCTCAAGTATAAGGGTGCATTACCCCTTAGGACTGTAACTGTAGAAGCTCCATTTCAGCAATGGGGGATTGATTTTATAGGGGAAATCTCAGAAAAATCAAGTGGAGAACACAATTGGATTTTGGTTGCTACTGATTACTTCACTAAATAGATTGAGGCCATTCCAACTAAAAAGGCTACTAGTAGGATGGTGATGGATTTTATTTTAGAACATATTGTTGTCAGATTTGGAGTACCAGCCAAAGTGGTCATAGACAATGCTATGTGCTTCAGGTCTGGTGAATTTATTAATTTTTGCAATAATTATGGAATTGATTTGTCTCATACATCACCATACCATCCACAAGGAAATGGTCAAGTAGAGTCAAGCAACAAAAGTCTCATGAAAATCATCAAAAGGCTGATGGATAAAAATAAAAAGGCTTGGGATTCAAAGCTGAAAATGGCATTATGGGCTGACAAAGTGACAGTCAAGAGATCAACTGGAAGGTCAGCTTTTGAGTTAGTATATGGTGCAGTAGCTAGATTGCCTATGAATAAGCTCCTACCAATTTATAAATTCATACAGGAAAATGATGAGGAAATTGGGGATTCAATGAATGAAAGAATAAATCAGCTGGTTGCATTGGGTTAAATCAGAGGAGAGGCACACATGACAAACATCAAGAGACAACAAAAAGTGAAATGTCTGTTTGATAAAAGGGCTACAGAAAGAAAGTTTCAGATTGGTGATATGGTCCTTGTATGGAATGTAAGAAGTCAGGATAAGGGCAAGCAGGGTAAATTTGAGCCCTTATGGATTGGCCCATATCAAATTGGTAAAATCCATGAGGATGACTCCTACTTTCTCCAGGCCCTCAGTGGTGAACTACTGGAATTGCATGTGCACAGTAAATTCCTTAAGGCTTCTTTCTCATAAATGAGATATCTTTTGTGCACATTGCAAACTAGATGTAAATGTTTTATACATGCCTTGTATAGTCGGTACTGTCTTGCATTTTATGTTTTGTCTGGTCTGCCCCAGAGTAGTCTGGTCCTCGATGTAGTCTTGCGCCTACACATCCCCAATCGGACCCTATGTTGGTACCCGTTTATGTCTAGGGTTTTGGGCTTGAACATTTATAGGTTTTCCCATTCAAACCCTAAAATTTTCTGAAGCATGAGGTCATGCCACGTCAAGGTTTCTGCCTGTGCTGCATTTTTTTAGTATGCATGTGCATCATGCCAAGTATGTTTGTGATCCTGAGGTCTGAAACCTAAAAAAACTCAAAGTCTGAATCTTGCCTTAAGAGGCCTACCAAGTGGAAGAGTGTAAAATTCTAAGTAGGATTGCCTTTTATATCACCCTGAAATTCAGCCAAGTGAGGAAGTTATGCCTATCAAAGTTCTAGGTCTGTGTGCTTCCTCATCATATTTCAAATATAACTTGATTTTCTGGAGGAGGGGGTCATCATCATGTTTCAAATATTGGGTGATCTTTGTTAAGATCACCTCGACGTTCTTTTATCACGTGATGCTGCTGACGTCAAATTTTACATGAGGGTGATGTCTACTTGTCTAATAGTTTCATCATATTTTGAAGGAGGGGGTGATATCCCAAATATCAGTCATATTCAAAGATCACCCCAATATTACAACGAAGCTATAGTGCAACCAGATATTTTACGAAGGGGGTGATATTCCAAATATCGAGTGATCTTCTGAATATCACCCTATTTTGTCAGTATGATGGTGACGTCATCAAGGTCTGAGGGGGTCATATTTTCAACATTGGTCATCTTACGAAGATCCCCCTGATATTGCAATATGATGATGACATCATCAAGAGCCAACATAATATCAGGTGATGCGGTCAGGATGATATTTCACATCAGGGTGATGTGAAATATCAGGGTGATATTAAACGATGGGGTATCATGCAGGAGGATCATTGGTGTGACAAGCGGTGTCGGTGGAGATGAAGAGTTTTTCTCTGACAGCACGGGTTACCCCGACGGGATCTAGGTTGATGTCATCGAGAGCAAAATCGTAGACTATCATCTTCTGGTGTTGTCATGCATATAAGGTGTTGAGAAGGTCGCCGCGGGGTGCATGTAGAATAATTGGTTCCCACATGATTTGAAATATCAGGGTCATATTTCTTGGTAGGAAAAGCTACAAAACGCACAGTCCACTGCATTCCCAAGTCCGTGGGTTGGTATGCCATTAATGGCAGATGTTACAGGGTATGGACGAAGGCATAGACAAATCAAGTACCCGATTGAATATGTGAATCCCCAGGTGGCGGCGCAGGGCTCGAGATCTCCCCTGTCTCCTCTGCCTATTGCATTTAATGTTGAGCACCATTTTCTCATAATGAGTTGTATTTGGCAGATTTTGAAATTTTGCCATGTAATTAACGCTGTGCACTCCCCTGCTGCATATAGTAGGTGGTGTTGCTCATTTGTGATGGTGGAAAACTGGACCACTTTTTTGGTGTTGTAATTAGATACAATCTTATTGGTGGCTCTATTTTGGATACTTTGTGAGTTTATGAGTTGTATGTTGAATGTCTTATATACATAATTTTTTAGTTTCATGTTGATTTAAATGAGTAATACTTTATAGCATGTATTTTGTTATTTGTCTTCAAATTGAATGTGTTCTTCTTCTTAATCTGAAGATCTAAGGGGTATTAGTGATTCTAGAATATGGGTTTGCTATATTGAATGCTTTAATCTTTTACTTCTGCTCAAGGAGTAGATTAAATGTTTTGGGTTAAGTGTTGAGAAGAATATATTGCAACAAGGATATTTGTCAATAGAAATAACTGAACACTCTATCTTGGGCATTGTCTATAAGGCAGACATTGCATAATCCCCTTGAAATCTGATTATTGTTTTAGGTCTGTGATAAACATTCACATATATTATCTATTGACTCTGAGCCCTGGATAGGCACTGATCTGGTCTTGTATTTTGGTTGCAACCCAAAGTCTCAATTTTGCATCCAAACATAAAATCAAACTTAAACTTTAAATCAAACCATTAGGACTTTAGGAGTAGTTTTAGGACCAAAATCCTCTGTCTCATGACTGAATATAGGCCCAAAGCTAGCCCCTTTGCACTTATTCCATAGTTTTGGTTTGCATAAAAGAGGATTTATCTGCTTTGTATCAACATCCAAGTAAGTTCATGTGCATATGTCATAGATGTTGAGTAGGGAATACCCCCCTTGGTTCTACAGAGCCTAAAGAAGAAGAGAAGATATTTATAGAGTCTATCTCCTGTACTGTTTGCCCCTGGCTTGGGAATCCTGTTGATCAATGATGGCTACCTTATAGGGATAACTGGGAATAAGCATCCAGTCTAGGAAAATAACCAACACATTCATTCCTATGGGTCTAAGCTGATAAAAGTGAATAACTAGTCGAACTCGAACGATCCATGGTAAGTTCATCATTTCAATTTTTATTATTCGTTTTGATATATTTAAATGCTAGACTAATACTAGTTATTGCAGTAACAATTGTGGGAAAATTGACAACAGGTAAGGCCTAGTTCAAGAATGGTATGAGTAAAAGCAAGAATTTGGGTCAACATATAGGGGAAGTGTCGTGCAAAAAGAAATCTGACAAGAATGGGTACTCGTTTAGAAATGGGCACTAGAGCCTAGAACGAGTACTCGTTTTACCTATTTTGTTTTATAGAATAGGTACCCATTTTAAAATGAGTACCCGTTTTATTTTTAATAATTTTTAGAAATGGGTACCCCTTTTGTTTTTTATTGTTTTTTAGAATGGGTACCCATTTTGTTTTCTATTGTTTTTTAGAACAGGGACCCATTTTAAAATGGGAACCTATTTCTAGAATTTCAAATTTCACACCCACTCTTTTGGTTTTATTTTAGGCTCGGGAAATGCATGGGTAGCCGACCTTGAGCCTTGGACCTGCAAGTATTTGTCTAAGTATAGAACAAGAGGAAAGACTAACTTTACCTATATGGCTGACAACATTTTTTTCTAAATTTTTTACGAAATTAAAAACCCATTACAAATGACAGTGTCTAGTTTTCAAATATGTAATATTTTTTTATTGGACTTGTTTTTCTATTTATTATTTAATTTATGAGCAAACTGGTCAAAAAACTTGAAATGATAGGTGTTCATATTTTTTTAATAACTTTTAATTTTTAATTTTTTTTTAAAACAAATTATATGTCATCAATATACACATCATTCTTTACACAATGAAAAAAAAATTATTTTATGATTAGTTTTGCTCAAATTATGTTGGTTGTACATGAGGGTTTTCAAAAATAGCAATTAGGGCCAATAAAAAATTAATTTGAAAAAAAATTATTAAAAAATATCCTCATCAAACTTCATTGTACTACACATCTTTCCCCAAAAGGGTTTAGAAAAATACTTTTATTTAGGTCAAATTATGTTGGTCGTACACGTGCATGGTATGGTAAAAAAAAGTGACTTTTAAACAGTTCTTTTTAGAAATGTCTATTGAAAATTAATTTGTATCATCTGGGTATTAAAATAAATTACATATTTAGAAACTAGACTCCAAGTACTACATTTCATATTACTAACTTTTTTTAAAATTCAATTTTAAGTGCCTCAAATGTTTAGGTCAAATGTGACAAATTCTAAAAATCAGGAAAAACACTTCCACCCAACTTCTTGCACTGACCCGTACCTACCTATCATGTAGACTACCGTCCCTAAGGGGGAAAATATATGTAAGCACAAAAATCATGTACAGCCTCCACAAGGACCCCTATGATGATTTTAATCCTTGTCACTTACATGTAAGCATGAAATAATATCCTCTAAGAAGCAAACCTCTTGATGACATGTCTTCTTTCTTATCTTGTGTTGTTTCCTCTTTATCGATTTCTCTCTCTCCCTATTTGTGATGCTTTTTGACACTTTTTGTGACACTTGTTGATTTGCATTTTCTAAGCTTTCAACCTCGCTCCTAAGCCTTGTGAACATCTTGTAGGTGAGTTTTCACCTTTCCCTTATGTTTTTCATCCTCTGTACCCCCTAGAAGCCTTCTAGAGGTCCCCCCTTTCCATCTCCCACTTTCAGTTTTTAGTTTCACTCAACCAATCCAAATTTCCCCCTATTATTTCCAGATCTCCCCTGGGAGATCTTGTAGGTGCAAGTGGAGATTTAGATTCTTGCACATGACTGACCTATTTCCAAAGGCAGAACCCCTCCTTTTCCTCTCTTCTATCATCTCCCTTTTGATGTTCTTCAGAAAACCCTATTTTACCTAGATCTCCCTTGGGTGACCTAGGTTCAAGGGCAACCTAGGTTCAAGGGCGACCCTACTAGCACAAGGGGCTACCCTGTCACATTTCCAACCATGGAAAAACTTGAGTTTCTCACCAAAAAAAGCTCCATTTTTGCCCATTTTTCTTTCGGTTCACATGATTTTTGATGCCTAATATAGAGTTGACTATGTCATGCACCCACACATGCATAACTAACTCCATTTGACCTAAAATTAATAACCCTGTCAATTTCATGCATCATTTCAACTCCATTTCTTCTTCGGTGATAAGCTATAATTGATTTATCACTCCATAGTTAGCTCAGTTCACTAGGCAATCAAATGAGTTAACTTCTCAATCAATCCCATTCTTAAAACCTATAAATCCCCCCTCCCTCAAGCACAAAGGGAGGCAAATTCATTATGCACATAACTCTTGCCAGTTTTTTCTCTCCAAATCAGCATTCTAATGCTCTCACAAGACAAAGGTGCCTTTTTCTTTACTCATTGTTCAAACAAGCATCATTACACTGCATCATTCGACACCATTGTGCTCAACTAAAGCTCTCATTGAGCTCTTTCAAGCTTCAACAAGCATGTTGTTGCTTATTTGTGTCGTTTTGTCTTCAAGAGGTCTTCCCACTACTTTAAAAGAACTCGAGGTTGCCAACATCAAGGATTTCTGAGGGTAGTGGAGTCACACAAATCTTCATTCTTTCACATTCCTCTATTGCTTTATTTAATTAATAGTAATTAGAAAACTAAAAATTGCTCTTGGGAATAGTAAATGTTTGCTTTTTCCTTGATAGTTAGATCTTGCATATTAGAATAATTATTTTCATATTCCTAGATCTAGATTATTTGAAGAAGCAATTTCCTTTTTTTTAGATTAGATTAGTTCAAAACAATTGAAAACCCAAGAACATAGATTAAACTTGCATTAGGAAAAATCATATTAGATTGCATTCATATTTCCCTTTCATAGATTAAAGAAGTCCATTTTATTTCCAAAATACTAAAAAAGAACAAAACACATTTGCATACCTTTTAGCTTTACATGCATATAGAAATCCTAGAAAAAGACAAGCTTGTAAACCCTCGATACAATCACGAGGTAAACCATGATAAACAGTTCAATCAAACCCTTGATCACATCACAAGGTAAGAACAAGACAAACCCTATGTCAACTAAACCCTAGGTCAAAACCCCTAATTCTAGTTAGAGTTGGTCTTCACACATTTACCTCTATCTTGGCTCATGAATGTGCCTAGGAGTGAGAGGGGAGTGGGTGAAGGTTGTCCTCAACTAGATCAAGGAAATCAATTCACGACAATAGCAAGAGACATTTACTCTACCACAACAAGATCCATTTGTCCTCTTATTAACATAACAACAAAGACAACTCCAAATACAATGAGAACTCATTCAACAAATTGAGAGACAAGAGGATATAAATGAAAGAAACCACTTACCGATGCAAAGGTGGAATAGAAGAAACCCTAATAGGAGAAGAGAAACCAGTGACCCTTTGGGTCATAGGGTTATCTCAACAACAACTATCATCGAACGAAACATTCAACTTAGCACACAACAACAAAGGCCACAGAAATTGCCGACCCCTCTCCATGAAGTCCATCTCTCCAATGAGCCAAACCCCCACCGTGTCTCACCACCTCTCAACTGGCTACTTCCACAAGAGCGAGAGTGGCATGGCAGATCATGCCGTGGCAAGGAGGGAAGGGTCTGTGTGCATGCCAAAATCTAAACCAACAACCCCAGGCAACCAAAGTCACAATTTTGAGCGTATAGCTACTACTATAGAGTTTAGAGAGGCTTCACCAAGGGCTTCTAGTGATTCTTCACAGGACATCTCATGGGATTCACATTGTAGCCATATGGAATGCATTAGCATTCCACATCCATACATCATTTATTTGGATCTTTCTCTTCATTATTTTTCACATGATTTTGAGAGGTCACTTGTTTTGGTTAGGCCTAAGCCTCCTGATTTGATTGTGACTCATTTAGAAATCAACATGAATACATTTGAGCAGTGTTCTGAGACATGATACATCATGAGACTTACCACCTCACCTTGCTTCTTTGAGTTGGAGTTACTTCAGAATTCACCATTAGAGTTGTTTCTTCCTAAGGGGAGAAACATCATTTTCAACATTCATACACTGGCATTCACTTTTGGCATAGGGGCTACTTCATTGTGGGGGGCTACATAGTCTTTTTCTCTCTTATGGGTGGAGTTATCTACATCATCATAGTCAAAGCAACATAGCTTTAGGCTTGGTGTAGAGTTATCATCTTCAAGGAGGCTTCTTAGTCCTCTTCTTTTATCTTTTTCTTTCTTTTTGGAGGGGAGATTTTTCGCACATGGTTTTCTTCATTTCTCCATTTTAAGGAGAGATTGCATTGTACATGAGTACCTAATTAGGCCTAGTTTCCAGGATCCATCTTCATTTATCCCACCTAAGCTATGCTTAATGTGGGGTGTTGGTGTATATTAAGCTTGCTTAAAAGTGTGCCCATCAGTCTATGTTTACCCTTGAGTTATACTTGGCATGCCTAGATTAGCTTTGTCTAAGTTAAGTGGTTGATTTTTCTATTCTTGCAGCACCACTATTCTTAGTGAGCTTTTTCTATTATTGGCTTGACTACTACGTCTTGGAAGATAATTCATCATCCTCGATTATTCCTTTCATATCCATTCTTGTTTGTATTGCATGCTCTTGTTTGTTTAACTCTTGAAAAGTGTACAACAACTTGACTTCCATGACTCGACCAAGTGTTCTCATTCATCCAATTGATCTTGTTCAATCTCACAATTTGTAGATATAAGTAAAGGGAGTATATGTAATGGTCTAAATTTTACTCAAAATGAAAGAGTCTTCCAAACTTCATGATGCAACTAAGACTTCCAATGTCTGTTGTTAAAGGACAATAATAAGAAATGAAATAATGGCCAAAGTCAACCATATCATATGATTATAAAACTAGAGGTACAACCCTCTTCTGGCCAAATACATATTAGCCTAATAAATCATCTGTAACACAACAATAATAATTTTTTAAGGTCAAGTGTACATCAACCCATGAAGAACTTCCATCGTAGCCTCTAAATGCTACTAAATAATATTGAAATCAGCCTAAAATATGGCTTGTATGCTTCCTAAAGTGACTATGAAAATCTATACCAGATTATTTTATACATATACTTGCATATGTATGCTTTCAGTATACACAAGCATTTATATGTATACAATATTAATCTATTCCTTAAAACTAGAGAATTTTTATTATAAAACCAAGATAATAATGTCTAGTTTGATCCCAAAATTCACTATATAGTTCTGAAATGTATTAAAGACTAGAATAGAGGTATAAAATCCCTATATAGTTTTATCCTATATCAAATGTGACCTAGGGAAGTTTAAAATGCCCCTATTCAACATATGCTTAGTAGGGTTTTGTATTCAAAACAAAACATTTGATACCATTCAAACAAAAGGATTTAAATCACTAGAAAACCACAAGTTCACCTATTTCCAAAACAAAGAACAATGGTATTATAGTTTATTATCTAACCTAAAAGTTATTATTTTTCTCCTTCTTCTCTAAATTCCCACTTTCTTCAATAAAACATGCATCATTC
Source organism: Cunninghamia lanceolata (assembly GCA_027924645.1). Classification (NCBI taxonomy): domain Eukaryota; kingdom Viridiplantae; phylum Streptophyta; class Pinopsida; order Cupressales; family Cupressaceae; genus Cunninghamia; species Cunninghamia lanceolata. The sequence goes on from BSBN01000850.1 coordinate 2,387,484, forward strand.
CTTGTTCCTGCCAAAATACAATAATGTAGAAACCTATGTCTTCACTCTCTGCATTCTCCCCTTTTGTTCATCATTTCACAACTCCTTTATCTTCTCCTTTGCTATCAGTGAACTTCCATGCACATTTACTTCTCCTCCACTCCAACTCATTGGAATTAACTAAGTCAAGCCGAGAGAGAAAGAAGGATAGTGGCAGCCATCATGGCCATCCCACTTTAGTCATTAACATCTCACTCCTTTGAATTAAACACAAAATAGTTTTCTCATGTCACCATAGTAAATTCACAAAAGGTGGATTTAATTTAACTCTAAAATTATTTTTAGACTAAACTCTATTTCTTTTGGAAATGAAAGGACATATATATTTTTTAAAAATCCTAACTCCACATCAATCACTCTCACTAGGCACAAAAGAGATAAAACTTCTAAATGCAAAGTAGAGTGTGATAAACCAATCCAGACATGACACTACAGAATTTTGAATAGAAGGACTTTTTTTTGTTGAAACTATTTTGAATTAAGGTGGTAACGATAACAACCAAAACATTTGTAAACTCAAGACTAATACACCTATAATATGCAATCATGACAAAACTAGACCAAGAAGTAAAAAATTTATGCATGACTAACCAACAAAGGTCACGACATCTGAACCAGTGGTGTGTGCATATACATGACTTCTCTACACATGTTACAAATCATCGATTCTAGTTGATCTATGACCTTCTCCTTGATGATGCTCTCCCTCCTCAATTAGAAGGGGGATTGAACTATATCCTACGTTTACTTCATTGCAACAACAAGGTAGTTAGTCCAATTAGATATAACACATATTTATATAAAATTGATATCTATTTCATATCAATTTGCAACATAGTATGAAACATAAAATATCATTAATCATTCAAATTCATTCTTGCATATCATTTATCAATCAACTTTTTCTAATAATAATATCAATCGAAGTTAAAATTTCACAATCATTCTAACATTCAAATCTGGAATTATACATTCATGAGTGCATGAAAGAACAAACATCATATTAAAACCATTTATATTTGAATTATAAAATAAACTCGTGTCTTTTTGAAGCATAATCTAAATTCTGTCATTTAAATAATTAAAATATGTCTTAAATAGTTGTTCCAAGAAAAAAGGGGTGTAACATGAAAAGGTGTAGTAAGGGTATCCAAAAGGGAAGAAAAAATAATGAGTAAATCTCTAGAGGTGAAAGTGCATATATATGATGATACAATGCTTCCATAAATAATGTGATATTTTTTTTATGAGAAAATGTCATGAGTGAATGTAAAACAAAAGGATCACATGTCACAAATTGTATAAACAAGTCAAAATTTGTAATGGAAGCATGAATAGTAGCCTAAGATAAGGGGCCATATTAATCCATGATCTAAAGATATAGCAATAGAGATCTATCAAATTGTAGGTGGGATAAGGTGCACAAGAATACATATGCATTAAATGTTTAAAACCCTAATAGGAATAGACAAATGATATAGAAATGAGGTATACTATGATATAAACCAGAATATTAGTCAAAATTTAGATGTGAAATGAAACTCTAATGTTCCCTACAAGGGTAGGTAGGGTGGTTGAAAGTAAGGTTAGGAAAAGTAATCTCAGAGCATAGAATACTGATTTATTTAAATTAAGTAGCACTAAGTAGGAATAAAAACCATAATCAAGATGTGAAAAATAATAAAGCAATTAGAAAGTACAAATTTGAAACCCTAATCAATGAATGTTTAACCCTAAAGTCAAACCCTAGGAAATGTGAGAATGGATGGGTTCATAAAAATACAAGGGAAAAATGGTTTTCCTAATTGTTTGTGTAGGTTAATTAATCAAATCCTTATAATAAACAAATAATTAATCTAAATAACAAAGCTCAGAATGATAAATGTGAACCGAATGCTTTCAAATTAAATGAGGAGATATAGTCACTTAGCTCTTGGAACTATGATGAATAATCAAGTGTTGATGTTGTGTAGAAACTAGTCATTCTAGTACAAAAAATAGATTCTCTAGGCTTGCTTGTTCTCGTGGAACTATAACAATCATCGAATCCTAGAATGATTATTCTTGTAAGGCTTAGGATTTTTTTATATGTCTCCCTATGTTTAAATGTACAAATGTGTATTTAAATACCAGGACATAATGATTAGTTTCACAAATGAGTATCAAGTTCGCTTCTAGTGGTTAGTGAGAAAGGAAGGGAGTTGACAATTTTGAAATTTAAAAATTTGAATTTGGATTAGTTCTTTACTATGTGGGAGTGAACCCATAAATTGTGGGATTGATACATAATGGCAAAAGTGAGACCTTGGGATCAAAAATGGATCATAGAAGTGTGGGCTAATGTTGAGGCAAATGTATAGAAACATGTGCAGATAAAGTATAGATAAAGTTAGATGTATGGAAATACATGAAAATGAGAGCAAATAAAGATTAAAAAAAAGTCAAGAAAGGAGGCAAACTTGATACAAGAGTGTGCCACATGTCACTATATAACTATACTAAGACATTTCATTAATATAAGCCCAAAACCAAATAGATATGCTAATTTTATTATTACAATGTTACACTAATAAAATATTTTAAAATAAAAAAATACTTAATATACCCACTTCATTTAAAAAATTGAAATCTATTACAATATAAATAATAATTTACATATTTTAAGAGACATTGTTAGAAAAATATATTAGAAACCCATCCTTCAACTATGCCATTCGCATAGGACCGAGATCAGTTTCCATTATATTCAATATATATTAAGTCGATTGGGAGAGGTAGTCGGCAGGTCAATTCTTGCAGGTTTATATTTTATCCAGCTGGCATAACGACGTGCTGGCTGTTTACGGCAGTCGATTGAGAAGTAAACTAAGAAAAACAATGCCGAGATTTGGACCCACTTGAGAAATGAACTCAGAAAAATATCGCCAGGTTTTTCATAAAGTCTAAATACACGAACGAGTCTGCAGCCATTAGTTTGTCACCATCTTCTCTTGTGCTGCGATCATTTAGTTGCCGTTTGGTTTTTATGTATTGAATAGACAAATGTATTCGCAGGTCGGGGGTGTAATTCTGATTTTGTGGTATTTGGCCTCTTCAGCCGTTGCACAATGCGATCTTCAATTGTGTGGATCGCAGAATGTGAGTTAACCATTTTGGATAGACAATCCAAGTTGTGGATACTCCGGTTTTCAGATCAAATGCATGGAGAAGGAGAATGGGAATTCTAGCAGCGAGCTCGCTCTATTTCTTGGCGCTCTTGTAAATGGTGAGGATATGGAGTTTGAGATCCTGAAGATCAATTATACGGGATCTCTCATCATAAATTCCACTTCTCTAAAAGCCATGTCCTGCAATGGAAAAGGCGATGCCTTTGTGCAGTTCAAGTTACCTGCAGATGGCCCCTTCACCATTTCCTCCTCCAATAAATTCGTGGTCATCGGTTGCAAATCAATACCTCTTTCAGACTTGATGATGGGGAAGTTAACGCATTTGTTGATTTGCTATTGAACATATTTGATAGTGGGGGAGGGAACTGTACATCTGCATGTCTAAAACAATATGATCCAAAGTACTGCAACACCTATGGGTGCTGTGAAGCTGGTATTCCAGGAAATAACAGAATGATAAATTTCACTGGTGGGGGAATGAGGTATAAGAACATTCCGGGAGTGTGCGGATTCTCCACTATTCTTAATCCACTTACTTGGGACATACCTGAACACGAGTTTGGCTGGTTAGGCAGGGGTCACTACGGCCTTCTCCTTGACTGGGGCATCCGCAATGGGAATTGCTCGACAGTGAAAGGAACAGCCAATCACTCTGCGCCATGGAAGCCGAATGCATTGACTCTCCAACAGGAGACGCCCACTCATGCAAATGTTTTCCTGGCTATGAAGGGACTGGTTACTCTAGCGGCACCGGTTGCACAGGTATGATCTCCACACTTTAGAAATCTAGAACCCTTATCTGGTATCATGTGTTTTCTTGTATTGGAGACTTTCGTCACTCTTTTCAATGTACAGATGTGCACGAGTGCAGTCACAGAGATTTGAATCAGTGCGTTGAACCGTCGGCCGGCGGCGTATGTAGTGAATTGCCTGGTTCTTAGAATTGTTCATGTGCAAAGCATTATAGCGGAGACGGCTTTCAAAACGGGACAAGATGCCAATCGCCGAGCTCAAATAACATTCTCATATCTGCAGTTACAGGTAAACATGCCGTATGTCTCCCTGTATTATTTTGCTTTTGTATTCTTTTAGGGAAATAATTGGGTTATATAGATTTCTCCATTTCTATTTTTTTATATTTGGATTATAATATGTTATCTACCAGAAGTCATTCTTCAGGTAAGCTTTACCAGCATAGAATCAGTTTATCAAAATTATTCAAAAGGTGAACTTGGTCTAATCTTACTTCCAAAGAATTTTAAAAATGATAGTATGTTTTTTTTCATATATCTGAAAAAAAATGTAATTAGTGAAGGTTGTAATTTAATTGGCTGAATTCAATTCCTGAAAAGGCCAGTATATTCCTTAATTACACCATCATCATTATTTAAATCCTCTAGAAGGGTACAATCTTATTGTTTGCAGTCCTAAAAAGTATAGTTAAAAAAGTTGCTGTTTGCTGATTCAACAGGCTCCATTTCTTCATTCATTGGAGTTTCGTTTGCAACGGGTGGATTATTTTGGTGGCTGAGGCATCGTCAGTTGAAATATGCTGGGGACATGAATTTCATACAGAATGGGGGTGTTGAGCTGCATGGGGGTGTTGAGCTGCAGGAACGCATTGCTTCCATGGGAGGATGAGAGAACTTGCGAATGTTTTCTGAAATAGAGTTAGAAATAGCCTCCAGCAATTTCTCAACAGAGTTAGGAAGAGGTGGCTTTGCCACCGTGTACAAAGGAGTTCTCTCAGACGGCATGCCGGTGGCAATAAAAAAGCCCAAAGCATTTTCCCCAGTGTTCATTAACGAAATTGTAATTTTATCTCACATCAATCATAGAAATGTAATGAAATTGATAGGTTGTTGCCTCCGTACTCAACTTCCATTGCTTGTATATGAATTCGTGCCGAATGGGACACTCTTTCAACGTCTGCAGTCCCCAGAGCAATTTCCCTGGGAAAGAAGGCGGCAGATTGCCATAGAGACTGCAGAGGGTATAGCATACGTGCATCGTGAAGCCTCTCAGCCCATTTTCCATCGCGACATAAAATCGTCAAATATTCTGCTCGACAGCATATTCACACCAAAGGTAGCAGACTTTGGTATTTCTCGTCTGCGACCTTCCGATCAAACGCATCTCAGCACCATGCTTCCGTCTGGCACTCCAGGTTATGTGGATCCGGAGTTCGTGAGGACCAAGCAGTTCACAGACAAGAGTGACGTTTACAGCTTCGGTGTAGTTTTGGTAAAGCCTCTCACTGGTCTACCACCCGTGATGTCCATACACGGATCTATGTTCGCTTTGCATGACCATTTCCTCTCCACAATTAATGACAACCACCTCCCTGAAATTTTAGATCCTAATGTGGTGAAAGAGGAAAACAAAGGGCAGATAGAGAGAATGGCAAGTTTAGCAAAAGCATGTTTGCAAGTGGAAGCAAAAGCAAGGCCGTCCATGAGAGAGGTGGTGGAGGAACTTGTTTGTATCAGAGCTACCACAAAACAGCCGAGGATTTATAGAGATGTCAGTCTTGTGGAGCACACAGGTGATCCAAAACATGCAAGTCTGAATTATCATGCTTTGCCAACCGCCGAGGATTACACTTCACCTGTTAGAGTAATTGCTTCAGAGGGCCCTTCCACGGCGTTGATAATGTCAAACCTGTATGAACGATGATCAAGGCAATGCACGACCAAACAAGCAAACAATGTAAGTCGCTCTTCATTTCTTGTGCTCAACAGTTTTTTTTTCTATATCCTTGGATTTAACAGTCAGATAAATTTTGATTAATAAAAATAGGATTATTGTTGATATATATGTGTGTGTTTAGAGAGATAAAATTATTGATGCAGTACCGAGGCAAGAGGCTGACTTAACAAAAATCCTGCCAAACAACCAAGTACAATCTCACCACACAACAATGTGGACCTGCTTGCAGCGATGTGCAGATCTACTCGCATCATAAATGGAACGGTTTTTAACAAATGGAAAATTATTAAGTCTTCAATGATATATATACGTGATGCTTTATTTTTTCACAACATAACATTTCGTATGGTACCAAAATTTTTATTGGGCATTCACTTAGCACTCTTGAGTTATGATAAACAAATATTTTTCCACCTAATTTTTCTTGTTTACATGCAAGCGTTTTGTGTCTGGAACTGCATTATGAAGTGTGGAGTTAAATTGTAAAACAATGTAAGAAGGGTATTCGGAGGTGGGAAAAGCACACTAAAAAATCAAAAAAGGCTCCCAAAAAGAAAAAGACAGCTTTAAAACCATGGCACACAGTACAAATTATTGTCGTCTGAGATCAAAACAAACCTTAAATTTAGAAGCATGTAAAACGACTATCCTCTGACATTAATCATACGGTACCTTAAAACGGAACGTCTTAACCAGCCGGTGCATTGTGAGTATCCGGCTGGTCAATGTCAGGTACGGAAGGTCGAAACAGCTAAATAGCAGGTATGGCAGGCTGTCGACTGGTTGAGGTCAAAGAAAGCTGTCGAAACAGTACATAGAGTTGGTCAACTGGTGCAGTCGACCGCCCAGCCATACAGCCCATGAGTTACAACTCACCGGCTGTTTACGGGTGGCGCCTTAAAACAAAGGCTGATTGAATGCCATGTAATTGAATCTCCAACATTTCAATAAAAGAAACTAAGCATCCAAATCCAAAACTATAACAGACCCGTTTGAAAAATCCATACTCGAGACATTCCCACCTAAGCAAAGACCAAAATTCAAATACAAAAGCATCGGAAAACTTACTTGGAAGTGCAAAATCAGCAGCAAAAATCCTCTTCGAACTGTCTGACCGTCAAGGGTAAAATCTCTACACAGACTGGGAATTTAATGTAATACTCTTCTCTGCTCACAACGGACCGTTTGGTAAAATCTCCACACAGACTGCAAATTTATAAAGGGACTGTTAGGGGACAAAGGTATTCAATTTTTAGTAAATAAGCATTGTGCCCAGAGTAAGGTGCCGAGTAGGTTTTTACTATTATCGATTACCATAAGGGAAACAAACAAATTTATTGAAACTAATTAAAATATCTCTTCTCCCCAAATACTAAACTGATACAGGGAAAGGATTTAATAGTGCTCAGGTTTCTAATAATTGTAAAAATATTTCACATATAAATAATTTATAATAAAATATCTTTATTATTGTAAAGATATTTGACATATTATAAATAATTTATTAATGACATTGTTATTATCATTGTTTAGATATAAAAATATTAATATATATAAAGTATGGTTCTAGTTTAACTTAAGGAATGTTATTAATATATAAAAATATGTGCAATTATTTATTATTTCATATTAACATATAAATAATAGTAATCAAAATCTAGTTTTATGTGGATAAAAGTCAATTTAATTCATTGCATATAAAGATTATATAATAAAATAAAATATTATAGCATTGAATAGTTTGAGTTTGTACATTTTATACAACTCTCTTGTCTAAGCACATAAAACATAGATATCAACATCATATATAAAGAACATTTGTAATGTCCCGTTCTTGGTCTTGGTGTGATATTTCGTGTTCTCTTTTAATTATAGAATGAAACTAATCCAATCTTTTACCAAATACAATGTCTCTGACACCATTATCTATGAATTAACCATGTAAATCTACAATAGCCTAGATAATCATTGGCAGCCTTCAATATGAACTATACCAGCTATGTAGCTCGGTCAATCTATAATGATGATGAAAATTATTGTATCAAATCACTGTCTCATAAAGACATTGCATCACCTTATTGTTGCGAATCTTACTCTCAACCGATCTCCTCCCAAGCTCGTTCACGATATTATCAGTGCTGGTGATTCAATCATGTCTTCTTCAACTTGTTCTCCAATGCAACTCTTTGATGCACTCAACAATACAATCATCTTCTACAACTACCAATAAGCTTGATTAGCCCCCTCTTATTCTTACATAGTGTCAAGACTGCTATGGCGCTCAAAAATGGTATGCGTTGATTCCAATATATCTTTGACTTATCGAACTCAATGTCTTCCCCAATTGATTCCGCTATCAAAGGATATGTGTTCTATGCATAAACTCCTCTTCTTAGCAATTAACGATCAATTCACGGTGCCAGATGCATGTGGCTTCTAATTGCTATCGAATCTCTCCAATTGTTATGACTCTTGGATGCACAAAAAGTTATAATGGTCTTCTCCCAGCTAGTCACGACACTCTGACTTATGTGTATTCAAATAGGAACACCGAGGGTCTCTTATGGTAGACCTAGATTGTCTTGTTCAGATCGGATGTGAAGTTGAATTCAAATTAATTTCTGTCTTCAATATACAATTTGCAAATCTGCAATCTACAACGATGCCACAGTCTTCAAATCTTCCAACGAACTGCAATCAATGAACAGGCTCAGATCTTTGATGGGCAATGTATCATCCAGCTCCTTGAATTTGCTTTATATCTTTGATCCAGTGCAATGATTCTGTCTCTTATGAATGCCCCCCCATCGATTGATGGATGTCCATTGATTTATAGCATTGACTAGTTGCATCTTTTTCAATAAACGCCTTCCTTCATGGGATCGCTGTCTCCAAAGGTGCCACCCTTAGTTCGAGACTAACACATTCTAAGTCTTATTTATATTCTTAGATTACTTTTAGTTTAGCCATTGGCTTATTATATAATATGCTTTGATTATGACTTGTCTTAGTCATAATAATATTTAATATTATACTTATTATTATAATATAAATCTATATTATATTTATATTAAATTAGTCATTCATATATTTAATTTGAATGATAGATAATTGATTAATATGGGGACATGACAAGCCTCCCCTCTCAAGATTGCTTGTCCTCAAGCAATCACAACGAATTCTTCCATTACTTTGTACTTCTTAGCGTCCATCCTCCAATGTGATTAAGATGAATTCATGAACATGCTTGAGTGGAAAAAATTGATTGTGATTCCATGAAAGAGAATTTGTGATCAAAAGAGTATTTGTTTGATGTTTTGAATAATAACAATGGGATGCAAGTAGAAGATTTGAGAGTATTGAGATTTCAAGATTCAATTGATGAAGACATTCTTGTAGTTTTATCTTTGGCATGTCATTGATCTTCTGAATTTGAGGAGTCATATTTGTTGAAGAGTAATTAATTATGTGATGTCACAGAAGATTTGATGACCCTTTGAATAGTGACGTGCTTGATGAAATATAAGTACTATAGATGATTTTAAAGAATGATCCTGGGAATCTGTGAGTTATGGGCCCATAATAAGACTTAGTATTGGTATTATGTTACATAAATCAAGAGAAGAATTCAAAGAGATTTTGAGAATTAATGAATTTGGTTCATGGGTCTTTGTGATTAATGAAATTAACTTTTTATGTTCTATACTTCTCTAATGTCTCTTTGAGGATATACTAATTTTTCCTAGGTCTTAGGGTGGATAAACCATCCCTCCCTAGTCTCCATGTGACGCATGTCATTCATATGGAGTGTCATAGTCCTTATGTGCGTATTGCATTCATATAAGGTCCTTTCAATCTAATGTGGCGCATGCCATTCATAATAGATTGCCTCAAACTCAGGTGGCACATGCCATTCATATGAAGTTCTCTATTTGTTCTTACCTTATGTGGTGCATGCCATTCATATAAGGTACCTTCTATCTAACGTGATGCATACCATTCATGATAGATCGCCTCAGACTCATGTGGCGCATGCCATTCATATGAAGTCCACCATTTATTCTCAACTTATCTGGCGCATGCCATTCATATAAGGTACCTTCGATCTAACGTGGCACATGCGATTCATGATAGATCACCTCGGACTCATGTGGCACATGCCATTCATATGAAGTCCACCATTTGTTCTTATCTTATGTGGCACATGCCATTCATATAAGGTACCTTCGATCTAATGTGGCGCATGCCATTCATGATAGATCACCTTGGACTCATGTGGCGCATGCCATTCATATGAAGCCCATTATTCTCATGATTGCCTTCTCTATATATGCCATGCTAGGAGAGTGAGATTACTAAGGTGTCCTGGTAGCCACTCCCTAAGCCTAGAGGCAGTACCCTTCATACTGAAGGTAGAATCTCTCTGGCCCATGTGGGCTCATTATGTTCCCCCTAGGTGGCGTACCTAGAAGAGGGCCCTCGCGTTGTTTCCTTTGTTTCTTTTTCTCCATCATAGCAATGGTATATGTAGAATAGTGTAATAAAGTTCACATCATTATTTACTTACAAATATAGGTAACATATTATACTCCCATATGGGTATCCTCTTTCTTATTTGCTATTATGCTTCCCTTAATATTTTTCTTTTGGGTGCTTGGTCCTTGAATCAATTTTCTTTCCTTCTTTTACTTGAACTTATTTGGTTCTCCTCTTGTATGTACGGGTTTGATATGACTTCTATAATCTACGCTTGAGCTTGTTTTCCACATTTATGCCCTGGTTCCCATACTCCCTTGCATTTGTAACATATCCTTTCCTCTCTTCCACAAATATGCCCTTTCTTCCATTCTTTCTTACAATCAAAACAAAGGCCTTTTTTCTAAGCTCTTCTTGGTCATGGTAAGAAAGATATGGTTTTTTGTGTCTATCTTCCCTTCTGAAAGGTTTACCCTTGAAGTAAAGTCTTTGGGAAAACTCTCCTTCTTGTGTAGAGAGGGTTTGCTTTGCTCTAATTGTGTTGCCATTTCTATGGCATCATCAAGTGTAGTGGATCTAAGTGCCCCCACTAATCATCTTAGTTTTTCATCCAATCGTTGGACAAATAAGAAAGTGAGTCTTTCATTTTCCATTCCGGGGACTCGTAGAGCTATTTTCTCAAATTCGTTCACATATTCATCTATTGTTCCTCTTTGTCTTAATAGGGTTAGATCCTTGAAGTCTTGTTGGGGATGTCTCCTATCAAATTTCTTAAGGAATCTCTTAGAAAATTCTTCATACGATGTAATGTTTTCATGACCCAAAGTGTGCTTTCCGTGATGCCACCAATCGTAGGCCAAGCCTTCTAAATGTAGGATGGTGAATTAAAGGGCATCTTTCTCCATCGTGGTGTTAAGAAGAAAATAGTCATTTAGTTTTTGCAACCATGCATGAGGTGACAACTTATGTGTTCCATCAAAATGAGGTAAATTGACTTTGTTGGGTTTTTGCTTCAAGTCCTTGTTAGCGGGTCTTTTTTCTCTTCCTGTTAACTCATTCCTTTTTGAATTGCTATATTCAGTAAAGGAAACCATTCTTCTTAGTTCAGGTTCTAAGTTGGCATTGTTAGCATGCATTGTTTAATATAACTATGCGTATTACATTGTTTATGTAACTGTCTAGTAACTATCTGAGAGTTACGACAGGTGCATAACAGCTTGGCAGGTGCATAACAGTTTGGCAGGTGCATAACTGTTTCACCTCAGTATTTAACAATGTTTTGTATCTGCTTTTATCATCAAATCAATAAGGATATTACTTCATTTGGTATCAAAGCTATGGCATCTCCGTGAGGATTCTAACGATTGAAGGCATTGCCAAGTTAACTCTATGCCTGTGCATGAGAGATGAGTGGAGTTGCCAGTGTAGAGGAGAGCCAATGGAGTGTGAGGGCTGAAGCCATTTGAGGGAATGAAACAACTTGCAGAGGAGTTGTTCCAAATCAGGAACAAGGATACACTGCTGCAATAAGAACTAGCTAGAGATGAGCGTAGAAAGCAGAAATCCATTTACCACCAGGCCACTGTAGAAGGCAGACTTGTAAGGGATTTATGGTTTGAAGATATAGTCTGCAAAACCTGGCAATCAAAGAAAAGTGGATATCCATTATCATCTCAAATTGGTATGTATTGAAGTGTGTATGAAGTGCAAACTTTATAAGCAAATATATTTAAGTCTGAGTAAGAAGTTAATCTTTTGAGTATTATCTAAAATGGAGATCCCATTAGACAAGTATTCTAGTTCCAATTTTCATACTTGGAGAATGAAAATTCAAATGCAACTAATGAATAAAAATTTATGGGCAATAGTAAGTGGAAAGGAAAAAGCACCTACAGATGTAAATAAGTTATTAGATTGGAGTAGTAGAGATGATAAAGCCAAGGCTATAATTGGTCTTGCTCTTTCTGACACTGAATTACACCATATTGATTTGGATAAATCATCAGCCAAAATTTGGGATAATCTGAATAAATTGTTTGGAGAAAAAGCCGTTAATGCAAAATTTTCTCTAAAACTTCAATTATTTTGATTTAAGATGGAAGATGGAATCACAATGTCAAATCATATAAGTAACTTGCAGTCTCTCATTAGACAGCTAGCAGAGGTTAAGGTTACAGTAGATGATGATGATGCTAGGGCCATCCTATTAAATAGCTTGCCTTCAAAATACAACAATGTTGTTTTTACTCTCAGTCAAATATCTTCACAAACTCTAGAAGGTATGATTTCTCCTCTTCTATCAGAAGAGAAGAGAACAACAGAAGATTCAGAAGATGATCCTCAGGAGAAAGCAATATTTTCAAGAAGCAATTACAAGAGATCAAAGAGAATCAAATGTTTTTATTGTAAGAAAAATGGTCACATAGCTTGGGATTGTAGAACTCGAGCGAGTGATGTTCTTAAAGGAAAGCTCAAAAATGAAGGAAATCTTGCTTCCATTGAAGATGATAAGGATCCACCAGATATTGAGGATGAGGATCCACCAAATGGTGCTATTAATTTCTGTGGATATGCACTTTAAGCAAGGTCATATTGGAGGCAGGCTGCATCAGAGGATGGAGGATTTTCCATCATCTCAAGTTAGCTTCTCACTTTGAGATGATGCTTTACATGAGAAGCATTTTTGGTTTTGGTTGTTTTGTTTTTCTTTATTGATGCTGACAGAGCTGACAGATTTGAAGAATGTATGTTTTGTGAAGATTTTGTTTTGGAGACAGGTTTGGGGTTTGGTGCTGAGCTCAATATGGATTATTGTCCAGCGAGCTTCAAAGAGTATATGATCTTGAATTATACCCTTTCACGGTCACTAGACAACATGGCAGAGATCTGTCGTATCTCTTAGGGGCCATTGTCAAATAATTCAAGACTCTATGATTTGAGAGCTTGGGACTAAAGAGCTCAAGAACACAGCTCGAAGTGACGCCTTTCTGAGGGTAGACGAGATAGCATGATGGAGCCTCGCTTGGTTCAGGATTTGTTCTTTGGGAGAAGATCTTCTATAAAATATGTATTTAGACTATGTAATCAGCTTTGTTGAGTTTTTTAGCATTAACGGGGGGTACGTTGGTACTATTGCAAGAACAATGTAATAAGGGGGGGAATGTTAGCATGCATTTTTTAATATAACTATGCGTATTACTTTGTTTAAGTAACTGTCTGGTAACTATCTGAGAGTTACGGCAGGTGCATAACAGTTTGGCAGGTGCATAACTGTTTCACCTCAGTATTTAACAATGTTTTGTATCTGCTTTTATCATCGAAACAATAAGGATATTACTTCAGGCATAAGCTCTCATCATGTCCTTCGTGCTCATGCTTTGGGGGTATCATTTTCCATTCTTGGATTTTCTTCTCTTGGTAGGAAGGATGGTAAAGGAATCCTTGAACTTGATGAAGAGTTGTTATTTTTAGCTTGATTAGAAGCTACTTCCTTCCCATTAGTTGTTTGTGCCTTTAAAGTTTCCATGTCATTTCTCAAGGTTTTCATGGTTTGCAATAGGGCTTGAGTAGCTTGATTTCGATCATTCAAATTCCTGGTGGTTGCTTCAATGAAGTCTCTCAATTCATTGTTCATTTTTATTTGGTTGTTCCTTGTCCTTCTATATGTTTGCATTCAATAGCTTCACAGGATGGCAAGATGATAGCTCTGATACCACTTGTAATGTCTCATTCTTGGTCTTGGTGTGATATTTTGTGTTCTCTTTTAATTATACAATGAAACTAATCCAATCTTTTACCAAATACAATGTCTCTGACACCATTATCTATGAATTAACCATGTAAATCTACAATAGCCTAGATAATCATTGGCAGCCTTCAATATGAACTATATCATCTATGTAACTCGATCAATCTATAATGATGATGAAAATTATTGTATCAAATCACCGTCTCAAAAAGACATTGCATCACCTTATTATTGCAAATCTTACTCTCAACCGATCTCCTCCCAAGCTCGTTCATGATATTATCAGTGCTGGTGATTCAATCGTGTCTTCTTTAACTTGTTCTCCAATGCAACTCTTTGATGCACTCATCAATACAATCGTCTTCTGCAACTACCAATAAGCTTTATTAACCCCCTCTTATTCTTACATAGTGTCAAGACTGCTATGGCACTCGAAAATGGTATGCGTTGATTCTAATATATCTTTGACTTATCGAGCTCAATGTCTTCCCCAATTGATTCCGCTGTCAAAGGATATGTGTTCGATGTATAAACTCCTCTTCTTAGCAATTAACAATCAATTCACGGTGCCAGATGCATGTGGCTTCTAATTGATATCGAATCTCTCCAATTGTTATGACTCTTGGATGCACAGGAAGTTATAATGGTCTTCTGCCAGCTAGTCATGGCACTCTGACTTATGCATATTCAAACAAGAACACTGAGGATCTCTTATAGTAGACCTAGATTGTCTTGCTCAAATCAGATGTGAAGTTGCATTCAAATTAATTTATGTCTTCAATATACAATCTACAACGATGCCACAATTGTAAAATCTTCTAATGAACTGCAATCAATGAACAGGCTCAGATCTTTGATGGGCAATGTATTATCCAGCTCCTTGAATTTGCTTTATATCTTCAATCCAGTGCAATGATTCCGTCTCTAATGAATGCCCCCCCCATCGATTGATGGATGTCCATTGATTTATAGCATTGACTAGTTGCATCTTTGTCAATAGATGCCTTCCTTCATGGGATTGCTATCTCCAAAGGTGCCACCCTTAGTTCGAGACTAACACATTCTAAGTCTTATTTATATTCTTAGATTACTTTTAGTTTAGCCGTTGCCTTATTATATAATATGCTTTGATTATGACTTGTCTTAGTCATAATAATATTTAATATTATACTTATTATTATAATATAAATCTATATTATATTATATATTATATTTCTATTAAATTAGTCATTCATATATTTAATTTGAATGATAGATAATTGATTAATATGGAGACATGAAAACATTAGAGTATAGCTTCCAATACTAAACCAAATTCAAATTAGTGATCTACTCAACCATATATGTTCTCCAGTTGTCAAATTTGAAAATCCTAATTTCTAACAAGTGATTCCTCCCATTCCAAGTTGTGTAATTAATGTGCTTCTTTTAGATCCTTAACCACTAATAATTGTAATACCTCTAATAATTGTAATACCTACAAAACAAAACTAAGAGGCAAGGCTCACCAAATGGTATATAAATCACATTTAATATAGATTTAAAATATGAAATTTATATACTAATACCCAATTTTCAAAATGAACTCTCTCTCAATCCACACTAAACCCTTTTAACTAATAGAATTCATGTCCATGGATCAAAAAATTAAAAAAAAAAGAGGAAAAAAGTCTATAAGTTGAAACAAAGATTCCATAAACCATTTACATTCAATTTGTTAAATATGACTAAATTTATCTCACTACAGAGATTATTAAACCTACACAACTTATCAAATTGCTCTATTGTTCATTTTACCAGATTTTGTCTCAATAATTAGATCAAATATTTTATATTTTCTCTTATTTGCATTTAACTATAACATTTTAAACTTGGGTATTAAAGGATATGTAACATTTTAAATATAGATAAGTGAAAATCATAGTAATGCAAAATAAGATTGGGTAGCTTTATTTATAACATTTTTAAATTAGTTATCTTGTGTTTTCTTTTTAATTTTTGCTCTACTCATTTGATTATAAGATGAGACATTATAGGTATTTTCTATCATAAGGGTGTCTGCAAATAAAATCAAAAAATTTCGGGTTGATAGGTCTCCAAAAGTATATTCTATTCTACTCATTTTAGATTTGCATAAAGATCCCTTTTGGATTATTTTATTTCCATATAAAGTTTTTAGTCTAAATAGTGTTCACTTTAGGGTTCAATTAAAATACATGTCATTGGATGTAGGAAATCCCTAATGAATTTACAATTAGAGTAAAGATTAAGACTTGTAAAGATGTTATTATAAAGTGGTCAAGTAGTCACTTATGGCATATAAACTTTTGTTGCATTGATAATTTTCATCTTTCAAAGATGGCCAAGAAAATTTTATTTTTGATAATGATATAGCAACAAAAGACATTCTTATTTTCTAACATGCCTTTGATGCTTATTTTTCTTTTGTGCAAGCCTCTAGAGGTACTCAATGTGAGAAATAGAGTTCTTTTCTTAAAAATCATACATTATGTTGTTCTAAAGAAGGAATCCTTACAAGAATTTTAAAAGAGAAGATTTTCTAGATTGTTAGTGTGAATAGGGATATTTCCTATATAGTTCCCCTTGTTGTGAGAATAATTCATATTATTTAACTATTTATTAGTTAAATAATATTCTCACACATAATTCACATGTTAAGTTGACTTAGTGAGTCTAGTAGATGTTTCTAGTTGTTTCTAGTTGTGTCTAGTTGTTGATAGTTGTCTTAAAGTTGTCTTATCCTACACGTGCTATAGTTGTCACATGAATACACTATCTTAGCTCTCATCCTTGCCTTTATAAGCATGGCTCTTCATGTACATTGTAACATAAGATGAACAATTTTGCATTTATTGATAGAATATAATTATTCTCTCATTGTCTCTCTTGTGCTTTCATGCAGTCCTAGATCTTGGGTGGCTCCTATCATAGCCAACTCTTACATGGTATCAAAGCTCTATAGGTGGAATCTCTTCTTTTTACCCAAAATTTTGAGAGATTCAAATGCAAATTCATGGTGGATCTTGATAGTTGAGTATGTTCTTCTCTTAGATTGAATGATGACCTAGAGAATCAGAAAGACTTGATGGAAATACTAGATTTGTGAGGGTTTCCTATTTGTGCCTTATATTGCACATATTTATTTTAGAGTGTGTTGCTGTAAATTTGAGCACACCATTGTGTTTAGGAGGTTTGAAATAGTCGATATCACCTTTTATTTTGTCCATATCAGACACCAGAGGCTAAATCTATGAGGTTTCCAATTCGATGAATGGTTACCTGGTCTAGGAGGTAGCTACAATTTTAGAGTAGTTTGGGAAAATTTGACCCTACAATTACATCCAAAAAGTATCAAAACCTACAGATTGACTATAAAATTGTCCAAATCAGACAAAGTTGCATCGAAAGGCAATTTGTTTTACAATTCGGCCATACAAAATATTCTGCCAAATTTTCTACAAATGTCATTATTGCAGAATATTCCTATCAGCAGTAGTTCGCAAGTGGTATAGGTATAAACAAATTCTATTTTTTTAGAATTAAAAATTATATATATATATATATAACACTACGAATTTTTTTGTAAAGGCTAATCTCTCCGCACAGGCGATTTCATTTTTTTAATATATAAAATTCATAGAATTTAAATTTTGCAAACTTTAAAAAAATTCTAGCGGCCAGTTTAAAGCTAGATCCGACGGATATAATAATAGTCTGTAGGTTTAATACAGTATTCTGACTATGCTCTAGGTGGTTTTGAGCCTACCAACAAGTAGTTTCTATGAGAACATGTAGTTTTGACCTAAGAAACAATGGTTTTCTCCCAAAAAAGGTGGTTTTGCATTTTTGGTACGGCGGTTTTGATAGGAAAACAAGTGGTTTTTGGCCACAAATGGTTTTCCAAAAACCACATGCAATTTTATTTTTCAACAAAATATTCCATCCAGTCAAGGTATATTCTAGTGATAGAGGGCATATTTTGATGAAGGTACTATTGACGTCATCACTACATTAGTAGTGATGTCAGCAGTAGGGCCCCCTTTGGCCCCCTTCTAGCACTAATAGGGCATTTTTTAGGAGCCATAACTTTTCGCCACGATATCAAAAATTGGAAAATGAGATATCGTTAGAAAATTACTTCTGAGCACTTCGTACTAGTGTAGTTTGTTTTCTCATAATTTTCTACATGTGCTTGATATAGCCATTTGAAGCCAGATCTTGTAGCTTTCACTTCCAGGCTCACAACTTGCGCTTACTTTATCAGAATTTCAACTTTTTACAGGTGTTGGAAAGGTATTTATGTACTCTACAGTTCTATCCATGCCATTTTTCTAGATTTTTCTTTAGAGATTAGATTTTCAGTTTGAATCTATTTGGGTACATATCACTCATTAATTGGAAAAAAAGTTGAAATTGGTGGTTGTTTCAGTTTGGCGGGATTCAATTACAACATTGATTGAGTTTGTGCTTTGATATATCTACTTGTTCTCTTCTTTTCCTCTGCATAATGGATAAATCTTGAGGGTTCCATTTTTAACACCTTATAAGTTCTATGCAACTTGGAGTCAACATGCATGGAATGCTCTAATGGATTTTGGACATTCTCTATATGTTGAAAACAAGATGCTTGAACCTAAAGATGATAAGAAAAAGATAAAGTGAATGATAAAGCATACAAAATCTCTTGGATGTCTTCGTAGTTTCGTTTTCCTAGATCTCTTATTTCAGATTGGGGCATGTACAAATTCACATGATGCTTGGGATAAGTTGAAAACATTGTATGGTACAACATATGATGTTAAAAGCTATTAAATTGATAATGAATTGATGAACCTTGATCCAAAGAAATCTAGCAACATCCAGGATTACATAACTAAGGTTAATTATCTAAGAGGACAATGTAAAGCATGTGGTATTGAGAAAAAGGACATCTAGTTGATCTACAATGTGTTGAATAAAATTGGTCCTGATTATGTAGATTTTGTTTCTAGCTTTCACACTCATAGGTTAACTGTGGGATGTACTTTCACTATGCCTTCATTTGCATCTTTTTTTGAAATGTTAATGCATGAGCAACAAAAGATTATTTCTATGGGTATCATTAAGCCATTGCAAACTCTTGCTTTGGTGGTTGGACAACCTAACATAAATCATTAGGTACTCTTGACAAGAAACAAAATAAATCTAAGAAAAATCCACAAACAGATCAAGCATAAAATTCACCTAAGAAGGAGAAGGCTACATGTGCTTATTGTAAGAAATCAAGGCATGATGAACATAATTGTTTTAAGAAATAGATTGACATGTTGATGCAACTTGTTCAAAAGAACAATCTTCCATCAGCTGGTTCTTCTTCTACTCCTTCAACATCTACACAACTAGAAAATTCTTAATCAAGTCATGCAGGGAAAGCTAAGGAACCCAAACATAAAGGTAAAGCACTTTGTGCAAGTACAAGTCCTACATCAGGTAAATGGCTTCTTGATTCACATGTACTTCTCATCATATGGCTTCTTCCAAGGATATGTTTTCTTCATTTGATCCGTGTGATATGCCACCTATCTTGATGGGTAATAACACATATATGAATGTAAATGGGAAGGGAACCATTGATATTAGTGAAGGTACTTTCAATGATATACTTTGTGTGCCTTCTTTGACCAATAATCTTCTTTCCATATATCAAATTACTCATAGTGGTACAGGGAAGATAGTGGAGTTTACACTCGAGTTAGTTATTATCAGAGACTTGGAGAGCATAGATTATTGCTACTAGGGTGGTTGATCATGCATCTCGGCTATACACCTTTTATGGTTTCTCTCCTGATGATGATTCAAATCCGTTGGCTGAAATTCACTCCTTGTGTGAATCATATTTCAAAGGAGAAGTTTGATTACCTAAACCTTGGTATTCTTGCCTCTTCATCAGTTCTTGAGACATGTGCTACACTTCCATCTTCCCCACCTCTTGCTTCTCTAGAGTTCAGTGCTTTAGTTCAGCATGATGCTTCTTGTCTTTCAAATATAGCTTTGTGGGATGAGTATTTGACATGCATTTTAGATTTGTTTTGTGAGTCCCATCTTGTAGATTTGGAGGACACATTTGAGGGGTTATCTTTCCTCTTTAATGATAGTCATACCACAATTGTTATCAACCCATCTTTTTCTTTGGAGCTTGATGATTTTTAGTTTCCACTTGATCCTAGATTACATCACTTTCATTAGTTAGGCCTAAGACTCTTGATTTGATTGTGCTATCATTCGACATTGACATGGAGACATATGAGTAGTTTTCAAATACATCATATTTCATAAGACTTCTTCCCTTATCTCTTGTTATGGAGTTGAAGTTTCTTCAACATACACTAGTGGATTGGTTTCTTCCCAAGGGGAGGAATGTTGTTTGTAGGTTTTTTATCCTATTTGGTCTTCTTTTTCAAGCATTCACCATTGGCACAGGAGCTACTTCATTATGGAGGACATCTTGTCTCATTCTTTCCCTCTAATGGGGGGGCTATTGATTGTGTATCTGTGATGAATGTTGTATTTGGGGGGTCTTGATTCTTCCATCATTCCATCACTTGTACATATTTTGTTTGCATCCATTTTCACTTTTGGAGAGGAGTTTTTTCCCATGAGGTTTTCTCATGTACTCCACTTGAGATTTTTTTGTACATGGGTACCTTACATGGCCTAGTAGTCGAGACCCATCCATCTTTGCATTTTGTTAACTTCTCCCTAAGTTGCACTTAAGGGGATGTTAGTATGAATTGGGATATTTCCTATCTAGTTTCTCTTGTTGTTAGAATAAATCATATTATTTAACTATTTATTAGTTAAATAATATTCTCACACATAATTCACATGTTAAGTTGAGTTAGTGAGTTTAATAGATGTTTCTAGTTGTTGATAGTTATCTTATAGTTGTCTTATCCTACACGTGCTATGATAGTTGTGACATTTCATAGGATTAAGACACTTGTCACATGACTACAAAATATTAGCTCTCATCCTTGTCTTTATAAGTAAGGCTCTTCATGTTCATTGTAACATAAGATGAACAATTTTGCATTCATTGATAGAATAGAATTATTCTCTCATTGTCTTGCTTGTGCTTTCATGAAGTCCTAGATATTGGGTGGCTCCTATCATAGCCAACTCTTACATAGAATAGGAAAATCCTCACAAAATGCTCTACCATTAGCTTGATTTAAGATGTCTTCTACCATCTCAATAGTCCAAAATGTTAGTGCAAATCCTTCTACAAACTATTTGAAAATTTCTTTAAATTTTCTAGTTGAATGCATAGAATAGCTGCATGAAAAATTGAGTGTGCTAGAAAGCCTAAAACCATCTAATACAGTGAGTAATGTCTTAACTTAGTTAATGTCTAGACAATGGTCATCTACACAGACATTGATGGACTAAGAAATGATGTAAAGAATGTTCATTACAACCCCATACTTCTCTATATATAAGTAGAATATTTCCTACAAATTCACTTCTTAGTTCCAATCACAAACCTCCCTCAATCCTTGACAAATTTCCATCTCCTCCCATATTACTCAAAATCCATAAATATAGCCTATGTGGAGCTTAATGAATTATCTTGAAATAGCATCCCTTTGCCTATATCAAAGCTTGCCTTTGTAGATTTAGAACTTATACCCAAATCATCCATTATTTTAACAAAACAACATAAGCACTCCATATTATTTGAAAACTATAATATGGATCAAGAGACAAACACAATGATATGTAGAATCTTTATTGGTGATCCAAATCTTTCACAAAGGATGTGTTATCATACAAGTGATATAAATGATGTGGAAAAAGATAATCTTGTAGAATATGATGTGGTTATTCTGTTCACTATTGTTGGATTTAAAAAGGGATCAAAATGTGGGGATAATTGAAATTCTTCGAAGGAACATGAGACCTTATGATACAGTGTTGCTAAGTAGTGCAAAGGGTATAAGAAGCCTTTTGTACCCTATTGTCAAAGAGAACTTAGACCTTGTAAATAATAGATTTAAAATCCTAACAATTAATTTATTAACTCAATCATCTTGGTCCTTAAGCTTCCCATATAATCTAGTCCTCGAATTATTTTATAATGTATTTTTTATGTTAGTTATATCTATAATTAGAACTATGATTATGCATCTTTAAGTTACAATTTGGTCTCCTAGAGAGGTGATCCATTTATTCTATTCATTACATCAATAAAGATCAAGATTTTGCCATCGATCAATTTTATTGTAATGTATGCACTAACTAAATAAAATGGAGGACCACATAGATTCTCATTCTTTATGAATATATAAAAAATGTAACCCAATGTTTCAATGTCATTCAATATCATGTTGGTGCAAATTTAAGATGTAGGACTGCATGTGTTCTCATTCTTTATTAACAAATCGAAAAGGTGATCAAATTTTTCAATGTGATTCAACATGTTAGTGAAAAATCCTCACAAAAGAATTTGTTGGTCTCAACATTTTTGTATTTGAACGAAAGAGAAATGTGCATAAAAAGTTCAAAAATGTGAAAGGAATTAAAGAAGAAATTGTTATTGATTATAGTGTGTGAGCTACAAATTCTTCTAAATAGGGAAGAAAAATCTTTACAAAACAAAGAATAAAAATCCAAAATTTTAAATTTTCTCTAAAAAAATATCCTAAGATCATTAAAACATCTAATAGTTTGGCTCTAGTTTGAAAGTTGAATTTCAATCTGATGAACAAAATAGATAAGTCAGGTATGTGTTTGGCATGTAAAAATATCTTGGAATAACTAAACAATCAATATACATCATGATTCCCAATCAGAGAAATCAATGAAATTAGTTCTTTTATGATCAAAATGAAGAGAAATCATACACTTTCAAGTAGACAAAGTCTCTAAAAAAAAGGAGACAACAACTTTCTATTAGAGGCCCTAGCCTATTAGTGATGTTATAGCTACATATCATTAATTTCATGGAGTCTAGAATGCACTAAAACATTCATAGGGTTAAACACACGTTAACAAGTGTGCTAGGAATCTTAAAACCCAACTACAATCTGTAAACTTTCTAGTTTATTCAACCAAAAAAGAAAAAAAACAATCTAAGAAAGACAATCCTAGATATCGTTTTATTTATAGATAATGAAATTATCAAACCAAAAATCCCACTTGAACTAATTATGTACACTAGTGTTAATATGTGTTAAAAATTTTGATAAGTTTTTCTTTTTGCCTTCAACTTCTAAGTTTATAGAATGTTGTACTTTTCTTATTTGATTATATGGAAATAAATGCACATCTATAACCTCCCTAGTCACTAGAGAAAACATTTACATCCTTTCAACAAACCAAAGTGCAACACACCTTAATCAAGACTAAATTTGTACTTTTCAATTGACTTATTGGGTTTTCTATGAAGAATAAAGTTATTGGAGGTGCCATGAAACCTACTTCCAAATCTCTAGAACACTATAGGTAATCCCTCTATTCCACCTTATTATTCCCTCCATTCCTCCTCTTAAACATCTAAAAATAAGGGTCATCTGCTATACACCTGTGTAAAACATATGATATGCCTCATTTTCTTCACATCTATGTCAAATGTTGGATGCATCCTCTACTAAATGGTAAGAAATCATAGAAAAATGATTTCAATATTGGGTTAGGTTTTCTTAAGATTGGGCAAGGTAATAGTTAGGGTTAGGGTTTCAGTTCAACAATAATACAAATTATTAAAATAATTTCTTTAGGTTAAATGTATTTAGTGTATAGGATCAAATTATTTAACTTGTTAGTTGTGTGTCTAGATTATTATGCATTAGTTGTGATTTAAATTGGGATTAAAAAATGTCTTGAGTATTCATATGGATAAGATTAGGGAAAAATGTTTAGTTTTTGGTACCAATAATTTCCAAGACTATATGTTATAGTTTTCTACCCTTGGTTAAGCACCTAAAAAGCCATCTTTTTTACACCTTTTATGAATGTCACTATTGTGGCATCATATTTGATGATGTTGACCTAAAACATTAGGTTTTACTAATAAACTTTCTAAGTAAATTGTTATAAAAATATAAGTCTCGTTTGAAATTATCACATAGGATTTTGAGAGGTGTAAAGTTAGGGTGCACAAATACTGGGTCCTTTTCACCTATTGGGTTGATTTTTTACACATTTTGAAAATATCTATTATGCATGGACATGTTAGGGTATTGAATAATGAGTGAATCCCCTAGGCTTCACATCTAGTTTAGCTTAAAATGTGTCTTAGAGAATTTAGAAGGGTAAGAAGGAGGAGGTGAAGGACAAGTAGAGGTAGAAGAGGGATTATAAGATAAGAGTTTCACCTTTTTAAGTTTCTTCTCATAGTCTCTCAAGCTTGCACACAAGTTTGCAAAAGGATAATGGCAATAGAATAATATTTATTCTCTACCTAGATCCAAGCAAATTTTCCATGAAGATGCATTGAATTTCATATTCAAGGAAATGATAATGCATTTTGGATAGAATAGACTTGAAACAAATCACCAAATCATTCACCTATTTAGTATGGCCTTGCTTACAAAGCATAAAGTTGGTAAAGCCTAGGCCAATTCATCAAATAAGTGAGTGAAGTTTTCATGAATGGAATAGAACCACTCTAAGTTATAGTCATTTAAAGTTCTAAGGAAGAGTTTTTTCCAAAATGTGGTTATCATAATTTAGATTGATATGAGTAGCATTAAATGACTGCACATGCATTGTAGTCGCCCTTGCCATTGTACATTTTAGAATGGGGATATATGAACACATGAGGAGAAGAGAGAAAGAATGTCAAAAGAAAAAGGTTACGGTAAATATTTACTATAATATCAAGTCTAGATGAGAAACAGAGAAGATCTTAGCAAGACGGTGTTGCATAACCCCTATATTGTAAACAATATATGTAAGAGGATCATAGCAAAGAGTTTAGATGAGGAATGAGACCATCAAAGGTATGTCCAAAAAAAGGAAGAATAAATTTTATGGTAGAAGAGGTCACAAATATGTTTAAGAGATCATGGGATAGGAAAGATGAGTGGATTCATGAACATATGTACGAGAAGTCTAGAGAGTAGGCCAAGAAATAGGAAATATGAGAAGAGAGATATGTACATAGAAGGGGTTGGGAGTGTGGGATGGGAAAAACATGGTAAATTGGCTTAAAATAATATGCCACAACAATTTAAATATGTAAATAACTTTGTAGGAAAGGTTAACTATTGTGTGAGGATTAAGGAAGGGAAATTGATGTAGAATAGAGTTAATAGTAGACAAGTAAGAATGCATGTGGGTAATGGTTGTAGTATTGGGCACAAAGAATTGAGGTTGTGTAGGGGGAGTTGGAGGAGTGAGAAAAGCATAAGAGGATATAAATGGACCAACAACATAGGCTACTTTAAGTAGAAGAATCCATTAGTTGTGAAGGGTTATAGAGAGGAGATTTATGAGCATTGGATTGAATAATATGACCAATACATTGGAGGATATCTTCAACCTAAAAATGGGACATAAAACATGCTCTAGGGGGAATTGACCTAAGAATAAAGTCAATAATAGGTAATTCTTGCTATTTGAGAAATAACTTTTAACAAAAGCTTCATAAATTTACATCTAGATGAAAAAAGCAATCTATTTATTACACCGAGAGGCATTCCTACCAGGGCTTAAATTTGACAGTTGTATAGCTATATTGAGGTATTTTTGCTATAAAATACAATCCAATTTTTAAAAAGACTGTATCATATGAAAGGAGGCATTTTGGATAAACTATATATATATATATATATATATATATATATGATTTATTTATACTAAGGCATGTCATAGTATTTGAAGGGTACTATTGAATAGATCACTATCATAAAAAAATTGCATGACAAGCAAGGTTGACTATCAAATTTAAACCTTGGATCCTACATTCACAACACAGATGAGAGATGAAAGATTCTAGAATTTCTATGTAAACTTATAAGATTCCAATCTAGAATCTTTATTTTTATTTTTTATTTTTTATTTTTTCCAATTTCTTTTTTTGTTCCATTTTCTTTTATTTTTCTCCACCTTCTATCCTTCATGGTTTTTATTTTTTATTTTCTCCAATTTCTTTTTTGGTTTTTGTTTTTTATTTTTTCTAATTTCTTTTTTCTTTATTATTTTTATATTTATGTTTAAAAAATATATCACTAAGGATATCTTCTTTTCCATAGTCTCTTTGATTTTCTCACTTTTTTGTTTTTTTTTTTGTTTTTTAATATTTCCAATTTCTTTTTTAGTTTTTATTTTTTATTTTTTATTTTTTCTAATTTCTTTTTTTGTTCCATTTTTTTTGTGATTTTCTCCCCCTTGCTATCCTTTTTTTATTTTTTATTTTCTCCAATTTCTTTTTTGGTTTTTAATATTTCTAATTTCTTTTTTGGTTTCTATTTTTTATTTTTATTTTTACTTTTTTCCAAATTCCTTTTTTGTTCCATTTTTTTTGTGATTTTCTCCACCTTTCTATCCTTCATGGTTTTTATTTTTATTTTCTCCAATTTCTTTTTTGGTTTTTATGTTTTATTTTTTCTAATTTATTTTTTATTTTTTATTTTTTATTTTTTTATTTTATATTTTTTGCTATATATTTATTATTTTATATTTATATTAAAAAATATATATCTAAAGTATGCTAAGAGATATCCTTCCGAAGCACAATGGAAAAACAACCTATTTATAGTAATTATTGCATGGAAAAGAAACATAATACTATATACTTATTCCCTATATTATGAAAATAACTACATTCAACCCCTTTCAGCATCCACTATAATAGGAAGAAGCTCACTTTGCCCCCTCTTTCTTCATTTCCCTCTAAATTTGTGCAATGTTGAAGTAGTTTATTGCAGGTAAAATGGTAGAAAAAAGATTGAGCAATGATCTGAGAGAGGAATACAATCCTAGAGAAAATATATCCTCTGAGTAGGATGGATTAAATACCAGCCATTACCTTTATACTTTCACCCACATAAAATTTAGTGATAAAACGGGTGTGACAATGGACTTGAAGAACTTGAGAGATGTTAGTAATCTTCCTCCCCCACTTTCCAAAGAAGAGGAAGAGAGAAGGATTGAAGAATTCCTTAAAAAAACTAATGAGGAATGCAAAAAATGCATGGCTTGCAAGGTACCACTAGCGGGGTATGTTTGCAAAAGATGTTGAGTGAGATGGCATTTCATTCAACATTGCTCCACAATTGTCATAACCTGATAGTCCTCTATCTCTAAATATAATATTTAATTGAAATTAAATAAATTTTTATTTGATATAATTTAAAATTTTAAATGAATAAATAAATAAATTTAAGAGAGTACATTCTAGAATGAAAGCTCACATGGGAGAACTATTTTCCACAAGAATTAATGACAAATTGAAAAATTAAAAAGAGGCATTCATTAGTTAGACTTGACCCAATGATTCAATCTTCCACCACGTGCTTAGACTTGACTCCATAGTCTTCCAAAATTTCCACCATGTGGTTGGAAAATGAGGTTCTAGACAAGGGTTGAATTTTCTATAAATAAGATGGAGATATCAAAGGGAAGACACACTTGGGGAGTTGGTTGGATTGTTGGAGCAAGTTGTAAGAGCATTCCTCCTTTTTCTAATTTGTTTTCCTTGGAAATTTTGATATAAAGATATGCTTCTCAATTTAGTTTTGGGTTCATTTTGATGAAATGTCTTAAAACAATTGATAAATGGTTTGATATGTTGTTGCATTATTTAACTAGCTTAGATTTATGTTAAAGACAGAACTTGTGCATAACAACTCAAAGGTTCTTAATAGCTCTAATTTTTGCTCTATGGGGCATGTTTAACAAATCAAATGCAATTGCCGACTTTTCACTATGATGGCAGAAAAATAATTATTTTTCCTCCCCTTCCACAACATTAAGTAAATGTCTCGAATCTAGAAAATACCTTGTTGCCTTCATGTTCCAAGCCAATTTCTCCAAATTTGCATGAATCTCCAGTGTCTATGGTTGTGATCTATCTCCTACCTGAAAAGTGTCTATCATTTTATGGCCTTAAACCCAACTACATCTAGGGATCTTTTTAATTCCTCTATCTATCATCAATATCTTTATCAATAGACCTCACCATACCAAACCACTTCTACACAAACGATTAAGAGAAGAATGTAAGTTGTGCATTTTTTTAGGATCCAAATAAAAGAGCAGGGTCACTATAAATACCCCTTAGCCTACATTCACTATGATCTACAGGCACCAAGAAATATCGTCCACACAATCACCACAAGTTTAATTAGCATCTTAATGCTAAAGTTTAGGGTGTCCTCAAGATAGCCAGCACTATGAAGAAGGTTAACCACGCCATGCATAACAATTATATGCAGTTTTAATGCAATAAGGGTTACTCATATGATTGAAATATGTACAACTCTCATCCATTAAACCTACATGGCTGCATGCACCTAGAACACAAGCAAAGCTTACAATGTTAGGATGTGTTCTGGAGTGCTGCATTTATTCAAATATTTTGAGAGCATTCCCATTTTGTGCTTATCCTAGAATCATTGTATTCCATAAGATGATATCTATTTGAGGTATTATGTCAAACAATTCATGTGCTTTGTCTATGATTCCTCATTTTTTAGACATTTCTAACTATAACATCTGCCAAAAACCCCCTTGCCATTATGCTAGGATGGATGTCCATACCCTATTTCCAATCTTTAATTCATGCATAGGCAGGGAGGACGTAGGAAAAGGTTAGGGATTTTGGCTTCACGCCTGCCAATTGCATCTGCTTGAAAGTTTCTAAAGCCTTTTTAGTAGATCTATTTTGTGCATAGCCTGCAATCTTTGTACTTCACAAGATGACATTTCTGTTAGGCATTTTGTCAAACAGTTGATGCACCTTGTCTATGCTTCCTAGTTTTTGATATATGTCTACCAGAACTTTTCCAACTATAATATATGATAAAAATTTGCCTACCATTACAACGGATGTCTATACACTATTCCTGAGCGCCCATTTTAGTGCAGTTAGGAGGACATTGCTAAACATTGTGGAGTTTGGATTTACACCTGCCCATTGCTTTTGCTTGTCAAGTTTTTAAATCCCTTTCAATAAATCCATTTTGTGCAACCCTGCAATCATGCATTCCATGAGATAACTTTTCTTTGAGGTATTCTGTTAAACAGTTCACATGACCTATCTACGCTTCCACGTTTCACATACATGTCTACCCTGGGCAATCACAACTACAAACAACATCCTATATACTTTTATGGATAACCATACCATGTTCCTAAGAGCCCAATTTGGCACAACCAGGAAGACGTTGGCAAAGGTTGTGGAATTTGACTTTGCACCAGCTAGTCGCTTTTGCTTGAGGGATTCTAAAGTCTATTCAATAAACCCATTTTGAACATATCCTGCTATCATGGTATTCCATGAGATCACATTTCATTTAGTCATTTTGTCGAATGGTTCACATGCCATGTCTGTGCTTCCACATCTCGCATACATATTTGCCAAGGCACTTTGCACAACTACAACATTTGACAAAATTCCTCCTTCCCTTATGTCTTGATGGATGTTCATATCCTCATTCAAGCTTTGGTGCCATTATTATAGTGTAAGCCCTTTTCCTTTCGATACCTACAAGTCAACAAAGACTTGGAAATTGTAATGACTAACGAAGGAAGCTGCTCTATATGTCTCTCTCTCTCTACTCAAGTCTAAGTCTAAGATGAATTTCCAAAGGGAAAAAAAAGGGGAGCCCATAAAGAATTTGATTGGCTACTTTCTACAAACCCTAGTTCCCACCCCACGTCAAATTATCTTTTCAGGCTGCTTCATTTAGCATCATTAATAATCTCCACAAGATGGAAAAGGTTCACATTCTACAATAATTTCTCAAGATACATTTTGTGGAAAAAGTATGAATAATGAGGATGTAAAATAAATAATATTTGTATGTGTGTGTGCGAGGGAAGATGAGTAAAAAGATATATTAGATATAAATAAAGAGGTATAAAGTAGATGTGAGAGAGTTAAAAAGAAGAGAATTTAGTGTATGTAGTGTGAAAAAGAAGTAAAGATAGCATGAGATAGTATTTAGTAAATAAAAAAGTTTATGAAATAGGAAATGAGTATTAAATATGATAATATGTGTTACAAAGTAAAAGTATGATAGTGAAGGAAAAATTAAGTAATTAAAGATTATGGATAAGAAAAGAAAGTAATTGGATGAATAATGAGTAGGTAGTAAAAGAAAATGTGATGATGAGGGACCAAAAAAAAAGTGGATAATAGGTGATAGGTAGTAATATGAAAAGTGAAAATAGAACATGCAAAGATGGATAAATAAGGTGAAAAAGGAACTATAAAAGAAAAAAAATAGTTTAATAGTAGTGTTGTAATAAAAAGAGAGTTAATATGTTAAACAAGTGTTAGTAGTAAAGAGAAGTAAAGTAGAAAGATAAAAGATATAGAAAATTGTGAGAAGGAAAAAGAGTGAAGAGAATGGTAAATAAGAAGACAGAATAAGAAAAGGGAAAGGATTGGAATATTAGAAATATATAATGAAAATAGGAGATATATGAGAGAAAGATAATATAAAGTATTAAATCGAGGAGAGAATGGTGAGGTAAGGAAAGAAAATAATGACAATAATGGGGAGATGAGAGATATAATAAGGATGTTATAAGAATAGATGAAATTGATAGTATAAATAGTATAAAGATAATGCATGGATTATGTATGTATTTTAAGTAATGAAAAATGAAGAAAGTAGATAGCGTATAATGAAGTAGATAAGAGAGAGGAAGGAGGTAGGTGAAAGGAGATAATAAAATAAAAGAGGAGGGTGAAGGGAAATATAGAAAGGTATGTGAGTAGTAATAAAATAAAAATAGAAAAGGAGAGGTAAGAGAATATATAAGATATAATAAAAATTGTTTGATAGATAAAAATAGTATGAATGTGAGTAATATATGATAACATAATTTTAAATGACGAAGATGTTAAATGAGTAGAAAAGAAGTGATTAAAAAGTGATATAAGGTAACAAAATACAAAGGGTGGGAAGAATGAGATATGAAAGTAAAAAGGGGAAAATGAAAAAAGTAAAAAGTGAAGATAAATAAATAAAATTATAAAATAGAGATGAGTATGTGATATAAGTGGAATGACAAAAAAATAATAAGGAAAAAAAATAAAATGAAGATATAAGTAAATGAATGAAAAAAATATAGGAAAGTAATGAAAGGACTATTTTGATCTAATAACATCTTCCTTGGACGAACACAAGTATTTCTAATGGGTATTGGTTTTCTTTCATATAAACAAGTTGACATGACCATATAGAATGAGTGAATTTTCTTTAGAGTATGATAAAATGTTAGTTCAATCATAGTATTTACTCCCTTAGGCTCTTTTGCTAATACATGAATAAATGTGTATATCTATTAATGATGAATTAAATCAATTTAGGATCACCATTTTAGCCAAAAAATTATGTTTATCTAATCATTATAGTGTTAGTTTCTATATTGCTTTAAAGATATAATTAATATCTTTTCTATTTCAAATGGAAATATTAAAGCCATCTAGTATTAGCATGTGAATGTTAAAATAAGATAAAGGAGTAATTCTTAAACAATAGTAAGTTTGGAATATTTATTTTATATGATTTTAAAGAAGCAATTATTTGTGAAGTTATTCATTAAATAGTATAGTAATGTGATGTAATATAAGTGATGTATAGAGTGATTAATTGATTAGTGAATTTATGCAAAGATGTTGTATAGTTTAATCTTTTATCTACTCTATAAATCGCTAGAGGGATCCTAAGGAACAAAGAAATCATATTATGAGGATTTAGAATTCTAAGTATTGAATATAAAATTGGTTTAAGATGTCTCAGTTCATAAACACCCTCTTCACAGTATGTAATTATTTAGATAATACCTGGTTCCTGATTTAGAATTACATGGAATTAGCAAGTTTGTTTGATGCACAAGTTTATATAAATTCTCAAGTTTTCCTTATTGTATTAGATGGATTCTCCAAGTACATTATAGATTAAGTACCCTTTTCTAGTTATGTTTACGCACATTATGAGTTGAGTAAGAATCATTCTATTTTATTCTCATGTGAATGGTGAAGTGATCAAGTATCTTGCTATTCTTAACATGCATTATGATTAAGTAAGGAAGTTTATTTTCCTTTTCTTTTCCTTATAAGTTATCATACAAGTTTTCCTTTCAAATAGATAGGTAAAATTTATAAACAAACATCCAAACATAAAATAATTCGCAGTGTTCAATTTTTACGGTACCTCTATGTCACATTTACGGGTAATGCCGTGGTGTTGAACCAAGTACCTTGTACCTAACATACCTGCAACAACGACATCTGGGCACCATCCCTCTAAATCGTCATTGAGTAATAAAGGACATGTCAAATTTAAATCTGCGGGAAGGGAAAATCTCCTCGGATACCTCATTAAAAAGATTAACTAAAAAGAAAGGATGAGTCCATCAAAATAGTTGTATGATGATTACCCTGATAAAAAACCTCTTAAACTATCAAAGGAAAACCTCATTGGACAAGAAAATGCATACTAGGTAAACCATTCACATATGAAAAACTTAAACATCAAACACTTATGGGAGGTGTGTTTGCAAAAGTAGTTTTTTAGGAATTTCATCACTGTATCAATTGAGTGGGTCGTAGTCGATGAAGAACTATCTGGGGAAACTGGGCCCTAGAAAAGGCTGTGTATCCACTCATAGTTGCATCAAACATAGTACAAGATAGAACTACATATTTGTATTCCCCATGTCAGTCACATTCATAGAGGGACTTGATCTCGTGGATACAAGGTATGTAAGCAGTCTGGATGGCGAAGGATGCCCCTAGTACTCAAGTCCCTTGGATATAGGATAGTCTTTTATAATTAACATCGTGACCATAACTTTCTGTGTAGTGATTTCAAAGTCATGTTAACAAGAGATTGTCTAGTTTGTTTAGTGTAGATGATAAGGATACAGTTGCTAGAGGATAAGCAAGTTGTCGAAAATGAATGCAGGATGCAACAAAGAACTTATGGTATGTGTGATCCATTGATCTTATAGGCTATCTTGCGTAATGTACTCTCTCTCTTCACTAAAATTAAAATTGGTGATCCTTCAGAACATGATGATTTTAGAAAACTAAATTCATGTTTGTCTCATCTCTAAAACTTGCATTGAGCTATTCTTAGAATTAATAGTAAAATTTCACAAATCTGCACTTCCTACATCTGTTAGATCAAAAAATTTATTCCTCAGTATTTTCAAATTCAAAGTTTAGTATTATTTGGTTAAGGATGAGTCAAGTCCTTACATGTGGTATCAGAGCAAAGGCTCAAACACTAGGCCTAGAGGTCCACTAAACTAAAGCAGGATAAGAATCAAGATATAAGGTTAATGATATTCCCCATCTTGTGATCTAATAGTTATTGATAAATGTGGAGAGAAACATGCAATGACTAGGAAATGGTAAGGCCATAGATAAACCCTCCCTAGAGGGTGAGATGAATAGATTGATAATAAGACGATAGTAGTCTGGTAAATGACAACCATGGGATTTGTGGATTCTCTTAATGGATCTTTTCATAATGGCATGCCCTAGGTTGTGTGGGGGCATGTGACTATTTGTATGGATTTTTGATACAAAAAGATGATAAGGTTGTTCCAAGTTGTGTGGGGAATGCTTAGTGTGACATGGTGATTTATCAGGTGATTAGAGACCATTGTACGAATTGTCTATTTTAGTGATAGAAGTCCACCCAATTCCGCTACTCCCCTTAGGTGGCCTTATTGTAAGGCTACATGGTCATTGTAATGTGCAAATTTCATGAGACTTGCATTATTTATTCTTCTGTTAATGGTTTTAGTTGTCTTGATTTTGAGATGGTCCTTTTTCCTCAAGGACTTGTTCTTGTTTAAATTTGTGATGTTGCAATGGTTGATATCTTTTATCCTCACTTCTTCTTGGCTTGTTTTATTTTATTGAGGATTTAACTTATGGACTTGTTTTACTTAATCCTTCTTGATTTGAGGCCTTTTATTGTTGCAACTGTTGGCATGTGTGGAGTAATGTGATTTTTGTAAACTGCCATGTTCAAGAGGGGCCCCTAGTAGGTTGTATGGGGGAGTAGGTGACCTGGGGAATTCTATTGTGTGAATGGGGGTTGTGAATGGGACTAGTATGGGACAATCATAATCCATCCATCCCTGTAGATCTATGTGTGTGTTTCTTTAATACCTTCCTCTTGGAGGATAACACCTTAAACAAATGCAAGCAAGGTATTAGGAAATGTAAGGTGGGGTCCTTAGAGGGTCTTGAGACCATTTTTTTTCTTTTTTGGTTACTTGGCACTAAAGTGTTAATGATATTGGTTACCTTTGGTGGTGAGACTATGTTTTTATGGCTAACTTGATGAGTATTAGAGACAACTATTGACTTCTAGGAAATTGATGTCATTCATGGACTCTTAGTTTGGGAAGTAACTATCAATTTTCAGATGCTAGCACTACTTTTGGATAACAAGCCCTAAGGAGGTGCTAATTGATATAAAAGTTACAAAGAGAGAGCTGGGTGGAAATTTTAGAAGAGTTGTTGATGTGGCAGTCTTTGCAAATAGGCATGCATGACAACTAGAATTGTTACCTTTTACTTGAGTGTTGATGTGTGTGCTTGAGCACGTTAAGTGTAATTTTTATATGATATCAGAATAATGGAAGTCACTGGTACTCAAAAGAATCCCTAGGGTGGATTACTTGTACCTGGCTTTGCCAAAACTGAGGTGTGTACAAGTCGATATTGTGTATTCCCTGGATGACATCCTCAGCACAATGCTTGGGTAGACTGTGGTCTCCAGGAAGTGATTCATGGACCCATATTGATCCTAAAGGAGTCAAAATTCTCTGGCCAGAGCATAATGATTCTTGTCCTATTTAGTTTGTATGGCTGTTGTGTTGACCTAATTGGATAAAGTTTTTATCCGTTTGACATGTATAGGCCCATTTGGCCATTATTTTGGAAGGAGAATTGTGTGAAATAGAAAGGTGAAATTTAGAGTTGTTGGAAAAGATAAAGGAAATAAGATTAAGACAAATATGATGCCCTTAAAGAAGAACTAAAAATGCAAGAAGGAGAAATGAAGAACTGGGAGCAGAGTTGACATTGTTTGAAGATATTGCAGAGAGATTTGAAGAGTTGGAATAGAGGAACAGAAGAAGGTTTGAAAGGATTGAAAAGGGAGAATATTTTATAGAAGAGTGAAATAGCAGGATTCAAGGAACATGTTAATCAGTTGGAGAAGTCACTTGTAGCATGTAGAGAAGAAAATGAAAACTTGAGATCTAAGCCTAAACTTTGTGATGTTTTGTGTGATACTAATGATTTGAGTGATGCTGTAGAAGTTTCTTTAGAAAATGAAAGTGAATATAACAGTATGACTGGACTGCATGAACCAGTTTGCCTAAAGGATAGAAGAGCCTGGTTGGCTTTATTTCAGTATGTCCCATTCTGGATACTTTAGCCTAGATTGGCTATTTTCTAAGTACTCAGATTGACTAAGAGAATATAATTCTTCTAATCAACAATGGTGCATCATTATTCTTGGATTCTAACACATGTTGGAGTAAACTTCAAACGTAACTAGAAATTTTGATCATGATGGATTACCAAGGGAGAATCTATGAACCTAATTTTTTTACCGAACTTAGAAAATTGATTATGAGGTTTTATTATCCTTGATGATATAATTTTAAAGTGAATTAAAAGGATGTATGATCAAGGTCATGACATTGTAATAACAACAAAGGAGGTTTTAAAATGAGAGAAAATTAAGGATATGAATAATAAGTTCAGACAATTGGACTTTGAGTTCGATATGATTTTCATTATAATCAAGTATGGTCAAAGAAAAAGGAGAACAATAAATGTGACCCCCTTATGTAGGAGAGAAACTAACTTGAAGGTGGATTAGAAAAATAACTCAGTATAAAGGAAGACAATCTATTCAATGACATTTTGGATATGTTGATTTTGGATAGGATCAATTATATCTATAAATATTTTATTCTCTATGAAAGGAAATGGTTAGAAACCAAAGTAAGGAGCAAGTGTACTTAGCTTTATTATGAATGGACTAAGGTAAGAGCATTCTTATATGGTCCAATGAATCTCCTAAAAATATGTTAGAAACTAATAATATTTTGATCCTTGCAATGACATGATAATAATTTGGCCTCTCGACATTGGAATCTATTTTGGAAGAATTTTGTTTTCTCTTAAGTATACCACCCTCATGACGAACCCATGAGCATGGGGATGTTTTGCCTTAATCAGTTCACATGTGGAGTTCATGATAATGACACACATTTAATTTTATGGCTCCATTCCATGATATAAAACGTGAAAAAGTTATATTAGCTAGTTATGATCTAATAAGGTGCTTAATGATGACAGTCTTGTAAGTTAGATTTATTCCCTAATTTTATAGACTTATACACTTATTGTTGAATTTAAAAGGCTCCTAAAGATAATTATGAGGAAGTTACTTACATGATGAAGTAAGGATTTAAAAATGGCATCTTTGGTAACTTATGATCATTTATTACTTTAATTTGCATTAATAAGACAAGTACTTTGTGATGAATTGCTGTATAGCAACATGACAATCTTAGAAGCATGGCTAAACAATACCATGATTAACATCATAACATGATATGTCTAACAACATCTACAAGTGTTTATCCTAGACATAGGAAATTTTTTGAACGAGTATACGGGAATAATCAACATTCCTGACTCGAGGACAAGCTGCAAGGATATGCTCAATCAGGTTTGAAAAGTTAAAGTAGTTTCTTAAACTCACATTGTCATGATAATACATGGATACTTTAATATTCTTTTGGAACCTGGTAGAAATTTGATTTATATTTATGAACTATAACTTCAATGATGTTTTGCATCAAGACGATGCAAAATTTTAAGGGGGAAGTATGTCATGACCTAATAGTCCTCTATCTCTAAATATAATATTTAATTTAAAATCAAATAAATTTTTATTTGACATAATTTTAAATTTTAAATGAAGAAATAAATAAATTTAAGATAGTACATTCTAGAAACAATATTTATGAAAGCTCACATGGGATAACTATTTTCCACAAGAATTAATGACAAATTGAAAAATTAAAAAAGAGGCATTTATTAGTTAGACTTGACCCAATGACTCAATCTTCCACCATGTGCTTAGACTTGACTCCAAAGTATTCCAAAATGTCCACCATGTGGTTGGAAAATGAGGTTCTAGACAAGGGTTAAATTTTCTATAAATATGATGGAGATATCAAAGGGAAGACACACTTGGGGGGTTGGTTGGATTGCAGGAGAAAGTTGTAAGAGCATTCTTCCTTTTTCTAATTTGGTTTCCTTGGAAAATTTGATATAAAGATATGCTTTTGAATTTAGTTTTGGGTTCACTTTGATGAAATGTCTTAAAACAATTGATAAATGGTTTGATATGTTGTTACATTATTTAACTAGCTTAGATTTATGTTAAAGAGAGAATTTGTGCATAACAACTCAAAGGTTCTTAACAACTCTAATTTTTGCTCTATGGGGCATGTTTAACAAATCAAATGCAATTGCCAACTTTTCACTATGATGGCATAAAAATAATTACTTTTCCTCCACTTCCACAACAATACGTAAATGTCTCAAATCTAGAAAATACCCTACTAGCTTCGTCTTCCAAGCCAATTTCTCCAACTTGGCATGAATCTCTAGTGGCTATGGTTGTGATCTGTCTCCTACCTAAAAAGTGTGTGTCATTTTATGGCCTTAAATCCAACTACGTCTAGGGATCTTTTTAATTCCTCTATCTATCATCAATCTCCTTATCAGTAGACCTCACCATACCTACCCACTTCTACACAAACATTTGAGAGAAGAATGTAAGTTGTACATTTTTTTTAGGATCCAAATAAAAGAGCAGGGTCATTGTAAATACTCCTTAACCTACATTCACTATGATCTACAGGCACCAAGAAATTCCATCCACACAATCACCATAGGTTTAATTGGCATCTTAATGCTCAAGTTTAGGGTATCCTCAAGATAGCCAGCACTGTGAAGAAGGTCAACCACGCCACACATAACAACCCACTATAGTTTTAATGCAATAAGGGTTACCCATACGATTGAAGTATGTACAACTCTCATCCACTAAACTTGCATGGTTGCATGCACCTAGAACACAAGCAAAGCTTACAATGTTAGGATGTGTTTTGGAGTGCTGCATTTATTCAAATATTTTGAGAGCATCCCCATTTTGTCTTATCCTAGAATCATTGTATTCCATAAGATGATATCTATTTCAGGTATTCTGTCAAACAGTTTGTGTGCTTTGTCTATGATTCCTAATTTTTTAGAGCATTTCTAACTATAACATCTGCCAAAAACCCCCTTTCCATTATGCTAGGATGGATGTCCATGCCCTATTTCCAATCTTCAATTCATGTGCAGGCAAGGAGGACATAGGCAAAGGTTAGGGATTTTGGCTTCACGCCTGCCAATTGTATTTTCTTGAAAGTTTATAAACCCTTTTTAGCAGATCTATTTTGTGCATAGCCTACAATCCTTGTACTTCATGAGATGACATTTCTTTTAGGCATTTTGTCAAACAGTTGATGCACCTTGTCTATGCTTCCTCATTTTGGATATATGACTACCAAAACTTTTCCAACTATAATATCTGATAAAAATCTACTTGCCATTATAATGGATGTCTATACACTGTTCCTGAGTGCCCATTTTGGTGCAGTCAGGAGGATACTACTGAAGATTGTGGAGTTTGGCTTTACACCAGCCCACTACTTTTGCTTGTCAAGTTTCTAAAGCCCTTTCAACAAATCCATTTTGTGCAACCCTGTGATTATGCATTCCATGAGATGAGATTTCTTTGAGGCATTCTATTGAACAATTCACATGACCTGTCTATGATTCCACATTTCACATACATGTCTATCTAAGGTAGTAACAACTACAAACAACATCCTATTTAATTTTATGGATAACCATACCTTGTTCCTGAGATCTCAATTTGGCATAGCCAGGCAGATGTTGGCAAAGGTTGTGGAATTTGACTTTGCACAAGCTAGTCGGTTTTACTTGAGACCTTCTAAAGTCTATTCAACAAACCCATTTTGAACATATCTTGATATCATGGCATTCCATAAGATCACATTTCATTTAGTCATTTTCTCGAATGGTTCACATGCCATGTCTCTGCTTCCACATTTCACATACATATTTACTAAGGCACTTGCAACTACAACATTTGACAAAATTCCTCTTTCCCTTATCTCTTGATGGATGTCCATATCCTCATTCAAGCTTTGGTGCCATTATTATAGTGTAAACCCCTTTCCTTTCGATACCTACAAGTCAACAAAGACTTGGAAATTGTAAAGACTAATGAAGGAAGCTACTCTGTATGTCTCTCTACTCTGGTCTAAGTATAAGCTAAATTCCCAGAGGGAAAAAAATGGGGAGACCATAAAGAATTTGATTGGCTACTTTATACAAATGCTAGTTCCCACCCCACATCAGATTATCATTTCAGACTGCTTCATTTAGCATCATTAATAATCTCCACAAGATGGAAAAGATTCAAATCCCACAATAATTTCTCAAGATATGTTTTGTGGAAAAAGGATGAATAATGAGGATGTAAAATAAATAATATTTGTATGTGTGTGTGAGATGGAAGATGAGAGTAAAAATATATATGAGATATAAATGAAGAGGTATAAAGTAGATGTGAGAGAGTTAAGAAGAAGAGAATATAGTGTATGTAGTGTGAAAAAAGAAGTAAAGATAGTGTGAGATAGTATTTAGTAAATAGAAAAGTTTATGAAATAGGAAATGAGTATTAAAGATGACAATATGTGTTACAAAGTAAAAGTATGATAGTGAAGGAAAAATTAAGTAATTAAAGATTATGGATAAGAAAAGAAAGTAATTGGATGAATAAGGAGTAGGTAGTAAAAGAAAATGCGATGATGAGAGACAAAAAAATAGTGGATAATAGGTGACAAGTAGTAATATGAAAAGTGAAAATAGAACATGCAAAGATGGACAATGAAGGTGAAAAATGAACTATAAGAGAGAAAAAATAGTCTAATAGTAGTGTTGTAATAAAATGAGAGTTAATATGTTAAAGAAGTGTTAGTATTAAAGAGAAGTAAAGTAGAAAGATAAAAGGTATAGAAAATTGTGAGAAGGAAAAAGAGTGAAGAGAATGGTAAATAAGAAGACAAAATAAGGAAAGGGAAAGGAATAGAATATTATAAATATATAATGAAAATAGGAGATATATGAGAGAAAGATAATATAAAGAATTAAATCGAGGAGAGAATGGTGAGGTAAGGAAAGAAAATAATGACAATAATGGGGAGATGAGAGATATAATAAGGATGTTATAAGAATAGATGAAATTGATAGTATAAATAGTATAAAGATAATGTGTGGATTATGTATTTATTTTAAGTAATGAAAAATGAAGAAAGTAGATAGTGTAGTATGAAGTAGATAAGAGAGAGGAAGGAGGTAGGTGAAAGGAGATAATAAAATAAAAGAGGTGGTTGAAGGGAAATATAGAAAGGTATGTGAGTAGTAATAAAATAAGAAAAGAAAAGGATAGGTAAGAGAATATATAAGATATAATAAAAAAATGTTTAATAGATAAAAATAGTATGAATGTGAGTAATATATGATGACATTATTTTAAATGATGAAGATGTTAAATGAGTAGAAAAGAAGTGATTAAAAAGTGATATAAGTTAATAAAATACAAAGGGTGGCAAAAATGAGATATGAAAGTAAAAAGGGGAAAATGAAAAAAGTAAAAAGTGAAGATATATAAATAAAATTATAAAATAGAGATAAGTATGTGATATAAGTGGAATGACAAAAAAATAATAAGGAAAAAAAATGAAATGAAGATATAAGTAAATGAATGAAAAAAATATGGAAAGTAACTGAAGGACTATTTTGATCTAATAGCATCTTCCTTGGATGAACACAAGTATTTCTAATGGGTATTGGTTTTCTTTCGTATAAACAAGTTGACATGACCATATAGAATGAGTGAATTTTCTTTAGTCTAAGATAAGATATTAGTTCAATCATAGTATTTACTCCCTTAGGCTCTTTTGCTAATACATGAATAAATGTGTATATCTATTAATGATGAATTGAATCAATTTAGGATCACCATTTTAGCAAAAAAAATATGTTTATCTAATCATTAAATAGTGTTAGTTTCTGTATTGCTTTAAAGATATAATTAATATCTTTTCTATTCCAAATGGAAATATTAAAGCTGTCTAGTATTAGCATGTGAATGTTAAAATAAGATAAAGGAGTAATTCTCATACCATAGTAAGTTTGAAAATATTTATTTTATATGATTTTTAAGAAGCAACGATTTATGAAGGTATTTGTTCAATAGTACAGTAATGTGACAGTATAAGTGATGTATAGAGTGAGTAATTGATTAGTGAATGTACTCAAAGATGTTGTATAATTTAATCTTTTATCTACTCTATAAATCGCAAGAGGGATCCTAAGGAACAAAGAAATCATATTATGAGGATTTAGAATTCTAAGTATTGAATATAAAATTGGCTTAAGATGTCTCGGTTCATAAACACCCTCATCACAGTATGTAATTATATGGATAATTCTCGGTTCTTGATTTAAAATTATATGGAATTAGAAAGTTTGTTTGATGCACAAGTTTATATAAATTGTCAAGTTTTCCTTATTGTATTAGATGGATTCTCCAAGTACATTATAGATTAAGTACCATTTTCTAGTTATGTTTACGTACATTGTGAGTTGAGTGAGAATCATTCTAGTTTATGCTCATGTGCATGGTGAAGTGATCAAGTATCTTGCTATTCTTAACATGCATTATGATTAAGCAAGGAAGTTTATTTTCCTTTTCTTTTCCTTATAAGTTATCATACAAGTTTTCCTTTCAACTAGATAGGTAAACTTTATAAACAAACATCCAAACATAAAACAAATAACAGTGTTTGGTTTTTACGGTACCTTTGTGTCACGTTTATAGGTAATGTCGTCGCATTGAACCAAGTACCTCACACCTAACATAGTTGTAACAATGATGTATGGGCACCATCCCTCTAAATTGTCAAGGAGTCATAAGGGACATGTAAAAGTTAAATCTATACAAAGGGAAAATCTCCTCGGATACCTCATTAAAAAGACTAAATAAAAAGAAAGGACGAGTCCATCGAAATAGTTCTATGATGATTACCATGATAGAAAACCTTTTAAACTATCAAAGGAAAGCCTCATCAGATAAGAAAATGTGTACTAGGTAAACCATTCACATATGAAAAACTTAAACATCAAACACTTCTAGGAGGTGTGTTTGCAAAAGTAGTTTCTTAGCAATTTCGTCACTATATCACTCGAGTGGGTGGTAGTCGACGAAGAACTGTCTAGGGAAATTGGGCCCTAGAAAGGGCTGCATACCCACTCATATTTGCATCAAACATAGTACAAGACAAAACTACATATTCGCATTCCCCGTGTTAGTCGTATCCGGAGAGGGTCTGCATCCCATGGATACAGGGTATGTAGATAGTCTAGATGGCGAAGGATGCCCCCAGTACTCAGGTCCGTCTGATATAGGATACTCTTTCATAATTACCATCATGATCCTAACTTTCTATGTAGTGATTTCTAAGTTGTGTTCACAAGAGATCATCTAGTTTGTTTAGTGCAGATGATAAGAACATAGTTGCTAGAGGAAAAGCAAGCTATCGGTAATGAATGTAGGATGCAACAAAGAACTTAAGGTATGTGTGATCCATTGATCTTATATGTTATCTTTTGTAATATACTCTCTCTCTCTTCACTAAAATTAAAAAATTGGTAATCTTTTAGAACGTGATGATTTTAGAAAACTAAATTCATGTTCATCTCATCTCTATAACTTGTATTGAGCAATTCTTAGAATTAATAGTAAAATTTCACAAATCTGCACTTCCTGCATTTGTTGGATCAAAATTTGTATTCCTCGGTATTTTTGAATTCAAAGTTTAGTATTATTTGGTTAAGGATGAGTTAGGTCCTTACAACCATCCCTTATTCCTTGTTCACCCCTTCCAAAACAACTTATATGCAATTCTGTCGACATAATTCATTCAAATAGAGGCCATTCTATTCCACATTGCTATTGCGCTTGGAACATTAGTATCATCTTAATTCCTAGTTGGGAAATGATAGCTATAGCTCAAGATGAGATTTTAATTTTATGAATGATTCTTGTACAAGCCATCTATGAGATAATATCTTGGATTTTACATAACCATACAAATTATCAATGAAAAACTTTCATGGTTGTAGTGGAAAAGCTCTTCAAAATCTACTTTTATTGTCTATATATTTGACAGATTAGAAATGGAAACTTTTTACGAAGGATTTTAATACAATTTTTTATTTTACAAAATAAGGCTTCACTTATGTTATGTTTCTCTATTATTTACTATACTTTTACGCAATAGAAAAAAATAATCCTAACTGGAAAGTCCCTTGG
Source organism: Cunninghamia lanceolata (assembly GCA_027924645.1). Classification (NCBI taxonomy): domain Eukaryota; kingdom Viridiplantae; phylum Streptophyta; class Pinopsida; order Cupressales; family Cupressaceae; genus Cunninghamia; species Cunninghamia lanceolata. The sequence goes on from BSBN01000850.1 coordinate 2,431,373, forward strand.
CTTGCTAAACCTATTGTAGGCTTTCAAGGTAAGGCAAAAAATAGTCTTTAACATGCATAGAAACCGGTAAGGTTCTTCATATGGATTTAAACTCAATAGATGCTTCAACACAATGGGGTAACTTAATATAGTGTCTAGCCAAGTTACTCACAGATTATATAGGAGTGTTGAAGACACTTGACCCAATCACAAGTCTAGATCTGCATTCTATCAACCTAAGAGGAGAAATAACAATTTCCACATGTATTAAATTATTGGTTTATATCAATAAGCATACAATAATGATAGTGAAAGAAAATACACAATAGTGGGCCAAGGACTATATAATCCTCTCATGGCTTCTATACCACAACTAGAGCTATAACTACTTTATCACATAAGGTAATGTCCTATAAGCCCTACAACCAAGGATAACATGGAACTTATGGTTCAAAAAACTACCCAAATAATAAACCAGGTTGCGATCTTAACTAGAAATAATATCCTATCGATATAAACTAGTATTTAAAATATAGATCTCTTTATTCGTGTTATGTATTCACTAGATTAAATCAGACAGAACTACTCATTCCTTTTCACACCACCCTGATCTTCCCTTCTATGCTTACATGACACAACCAGATTCTAATCGTTTCCCCTTTAGACCACTATAATTTTTCTAGTGTTATTAGTATGCAAAAATGAATCTATCTCTATGTCTTAACTACAACCAAAGGATGAAGAATGGTCTCTTCTCTAACACCCTTCTCCTTTTTCCTTAATTCTTCCACTCCAATTAGCTATTTTTAGCCTTTCCACTATAGGAAGTGTGCCATAATGGCTCCACGACTCCCATTCTTGAGTAGAGTTTACAATACGTAGAGGATATAATACAAATATAATAAAACTATACGCACACCAATGTTAATAGTAGATTTGCAATAATATTATGTTATAAAAATCATATTAAATAATTGGATTGATGAGAACAACAATAATTTTAGGTGCATAAACAAATATAAATATTATTAGCCCTTATTATGGTAAGGAATTATAAATCATAACTATATAATGCTATCAAAATAATAATTGATTCTAGGATATTAAATTGAAGAATAAAATAAACTATTGCAACTATCTTTCAATGACACCTAATATGCTCTTATGCATCTACCAAGCATCAACATATGATCGTATTATTGACTCATGTAGGTGTGTAGGGTTCTCAGTTAGTTTGGTTTAACTATCAACTTGTCGCCATCTATCACCCTCTCTCGGATGATACTCTCCTTCAACGTGTGGGTAGGAAAAATGTTATCTGCATCCACCTCATATCCAACCAAATAGTAGTTAGTCTATTAGGAAAAATGATAGTCACAATTTAAATAAATATTAAATACATATAATCAACTTTAATATCATGAATATTCTATCAAGATAAAAAAAAGTATCAATTGTCTCATTATATTGCAGCACAAAATGAAATAATAAATATTAATTTTGTACACTTAATATGTTCCAAATAGATAACCAAAAATTAAGTATGACATAGAAAGGGGTAAAAATAGAAAATTAAGAAAAACAGTAAAATGAGAGCAAAACATAGTAAAGAGAATTGTAGGTATGCCATTTATGTTATTATATAAAGCATGTATAAGAGCTGGGAAATGAAAAGTGTAAAGAATTTAGGTTAAAAAAAATGTGTAAATGAAACTGATTCACCTAGAAACTTATAATTTTAATATTGAAAATGACCTCAATAAGACGGGAAACTACTTTGGTGTGAATTTACGAAAAAATGAAGGAATTTGCAAAACTAGGTGCTAATCCCTAATAGACCTAGGCATAGCTACTTATAGCGTTGGGTTCTACTATCTAAAGACCCTAAGCACTAGTGTTTGTGTACTTGGTGCCTCTAAAAAGTTCACTAGTTCCTCGTTAGTTGTGAGTTATTTTAAATTAAAGTTGCGGACAAATGAAAAGGGTTATGAGATTGCCTTCGTCAATCCCCTATAATGGTATGTTTTAACCTCTACAATAGCACAATGAAAATTTTAGAGCGTATGTAACCTAGTGATGGTGTGTATAATGTTGTGTTGTAAATATTTTGTGATCTGCAATACAAACCCTAAGGGAAATGCTATAATATGGTTGGGTGTGAGTAGTGAAGGATAAAGAGGGTGATGAGGATCTCGTAAATGAAACAATATTCAACGCTAGGATAAAATTGTTGAAAATCTACAAGAGCTAGTGGGTTGTAGATAGAAAAGTCGTCAAAAATATTTTTGAATGTTGGGACAGTTGGCAGAAGATGTTGGGTTGCTTATTAATGTCTATACATTAAAAGTATGCGGCTCCTTCAAATGATAGTTGAGCCATTTTTTGGGGAATTTATTATGGCTATGTCTATGGCACATTACTTTTGGTCAATTATCTATCTTTTGGTTTCTTTTCAACTTCACTCCCCACCAGCCACTTTTTAAACTTTTGACAGGATGCTTCCTTGTAAGCTGGCTAGGTGTTGTTATTGGCTGATGTGCCTCTTTCCCTGAGGCCCCCTTGTACTTTTCAATTCTATTTCAATATATTGGTATGGGTGCTTGCACCTTTTTCTGTTAAAAAATATATATATATATTTTTGAATGTTGCCACGTAAAATATTTAGAATCCAAAAAAAGGCTAAGTGTTTTACATACTATCACATTGTGGAACATCAGTTTGATAAAAAAAAATAGATCTAATCATCCTCTGAACCAAATCTTCAAGGGCTCAAAACAAACTCTAATTGAATCAATCTGCAGAGTTCCCAATTCGAAGGTTGCAAAAGCACACAAAAAATCAACAAGGGTTCCAAAAAAACAAAAAACAGAGAGCTTTAAAACCATGGCACACAGTACAAATTATTGTCTTCTGAGATCAAAACAGACCTTTAATTTAGAAGCATGTAAAACGATAGAACCAAACAAATTTATTGAAACTAATTAAAATATCCTTCTTCCCGAATACTAAATTGATATAGGGAAAGAATTTATAGTTGACAGGTTTCTAATAATCGTGAAGATATTTGACATATTATAATTAATTTATTAATAAAATATATTGCTACTATTGTTTAAATATAAAAATGTTAATATATAAGGAAGTATCATTGGCTATTATTTAATTAATTATTTTAGTTTAATTTGACATGTGATATTAATATTTAAATATGTATAATTACTCATTATTTCATTCTAAAATATAAATAATAGTAATCAAAATCTAATTTTATGTTGACATAAAAGTCAATCTAAATCATTGCATATAAAGATTACATAATAAAATAAAATATTATCACATTGAATAGTTTGAGTTTGTACATTTTATGCAACTCTTTTGTCTAAATACATTTAACATAGATATCAACATTATATAAAAGGGCATCAATGCACACCTTCCAATACTAAACCAAATTCAAATTAGTGATCTACTGAACAATATATGTTCTCAAGTTGTCATATTTGAAAATCCTTATTTCTAACAAGTGATTGGACTCCTATTCCAATTTATGTGTATTTAATGTCCTTTTTTGAGACCCTCAACCACTAATTCATATTTAAAAAGCCTAATTTCTAAAAAGTGATTCCCCCTAGTCCAAGTTATGTTTAATTAATGTCCTTTTTTTAGACACTCAACCACTAATTATTGAAGTACCAGCAAGACAAAAATAAGATGTAAGGCTTACCAAATGGTGTATAAATCACATTTAATATATATTTCAAATATGAAATTTATCTACTAATACCCAGTTTTCAAAATGAACTCCCTCTCAATCCACACCAACCCCTCTCAACCGAAAAAATTCATGTCCATGGATCAAATAAATTAAAATTTTAAGAGGAAAAAAGTCTATAAATTGAAACAAAGATTCAATAAACAATTTACATTCAATGTGTTAAATATGTCTAGATTTATCTCATTATAGATCTTACTAGACCTACACAGCTTATCAAATTGTTATTTTATTCATTTTATCTCACTCTAGAGATTATTTGAAAACTACGATATGGATCAAGAGGCAAACAAAATGGCATGTAGACTTGTCATTGGTGATCCAAAGCTTTCACAAAGGATGAGCTTTCACATTGGGATATCCTCGAATGACCAATTATGTCCTTCCATTGCTACAATAAACCTCAAATCAATAACACGTTTCAATTTGTTGAAAACATTTTTAATCAATATTTGAGTCAACTAAAAGAGGCAAAAATTTGAAACACATATTAGGAACCATGAACTAAACTTGTGTAGGTTGAACAACACAGTGTATAGTTCAACCTGCAACCTCTTATATACAACAAAATCCTATCACAACCCTACAGCAACATAAAATCATGAATACACTTTTGTTGGGGTACGCATACCTCTGTTACCTCAAGAGAAATGTTGTCGAATCCAACCATTCCTTTGAGATAATGTCAAATGTGCACAAAAACACATCTTACAAACCATGAACTAAAATTGTATAGGTTGAACAACATAATGTGTAGTTCAACCTGCAACTTCATATATACAACGAAATTCTATCACAAACCTACAACAACACAAAATTGGGAATACACTTGTGTTGGGGTCCACATACGTCTATTACTTGAAGAGAAAGGTTGTGAAACCCAACCATTCATTTGAGATAACCTCAAATGAGCAAAAAACACATCTTACGAACCATAAACTAAACTTGTGCAAGTTGTACAACACAATGTGTAGTTCAACTAGGAAGTTTATATATACAGACAAATCCTTGCGTGCAAAATGAAATATAATTATTTGTACAAAAGCATGAAACAACAAAATATCGGGAAGACACATTGGTTGGGGTGCATATATATCTGTTACATGAAGAGAAAGGTTGTGAAATGCACTGATACCTTTGGTATAACCTCAAATCACCAATTATGTCCTTCCATTGCTGCCACAAACCTCAAATTAATAACACATTGTTTGAATCTATTGAAAAAAATTCCAATCAGTATTTGAGTCAACTAGGAGAGGCACAAATTTTGAATAACACGTCTTATGAACCATGAACTAAACTTATGCAAGTTGAACAACACAATGTGTAGTTCAACATGCAACTTCATATATACAATGAAATCCTATCACAACCCTACAACAACACAAAATGAGGAATCCCCTTTTATTGGGGTGCACATACCTCTATTATATAAATATAAAAGTTGTGAAATCTAATAATTCCTTTGAGATAATCTCAAATGAACACAAAAATACATCTTACAAACCATGAATTAAACATGTGCAAGTTGAACAACATAATGTGTAGTTCAACCTGTAACTTCATATATATATAATGAAATCCTAGCACAACCCTACAAGAACATAAAATGAGGAATATCCTTTTGTTGGGGTGCACATACTCTGCTACGTAAAGATAAAGGTTGTGAAATCCAACCATTCCTTTGAGATAATCTCAAATGAGCACAAAAACACATCTTATGAACCATGAACTAAAATTTTTCAGGTTTAACAATACAATGTGTAGTTCAACCAAGAAGTTTATATATAGTCAAATCTTTACGAGCAAAATGAGATATAAATATTTATGCACAAGCCTAAGATAAGATGTAAATATTTATGCAGAACCTATTAATTAAGAGGTATGTTAATGGAACCAAACTTATTTTAAAGAAGTTGCTTGTTAATTGAACCAAATTAATTTAAAACCCCAAACAAAGTGAGAAAGAAAAAATGGAATTCCTCACATTCTTACTCACCTATCACTTGCAACTCCTAAATCCTCCCATTGGATTCCCTCCACTACTTGCTTTTGTTTTAGCAGTGCAAATTTTCCCTCCTTCCCTACCTTATTTTCCCTTCTCCTTCCCTGCGAAATAAATGGTAATGACAAATAAAATATGAAAAAAAGGAAGTTTTTCTTCGATTTAAAAAGTCCCATCAACGATGACGTTTGGAGTGAAATCCATGTGCCGAACTCACAGAAAAAGGGAATGGATGTCATTAAATCAAATAGTGCTCACAGGTCCCATTGTTCCTTTATGTATGCAATGCAACAATATCGGTAGGTCCCATCTTTTGTTTTTGGTATGCCAATTTGTATGTTATGATAGCACTTTATATGGTGATTTATATGTTATGATGTCTTAGGCATGCCATTTTTTTTGGGAGAATAGCTGCTTCCAATGAGAAAGAGGAGAGAACTTAGAAAGATGGTATTGCAAAACCCCATGCTCTAGACAAGATATGTAAGAGGGTCACAAAAAGGAGAATGGAGGAGGAATGAGACTATAAGAGGCATGGTTAGAAGAAGAAATGTAGGAGTGATCAACTCCTTCCAAGGATCCTTAGTCTACAAAACAACACCCTCACAAATACACGAGAGAAGCGAAGTGCTCTTCCACCAAATATCAATGAATTGATATTGAGAAAAATTAGATATATTACACAAAGTACAAGAACCTATTTAAAAGAAAGGTAAAAACATAATAGGTGAAACTACCCGATAACCAAAAATATGGGTAACCAATATTAAATATTGGCAACTACCTATAATGCTAAACCTAAGTTAAACTTAAGAAACTGTGTAAGGGTAAAAACCCGTTCACACTAACACCCCCCTTAAGTGCAAACTTAGGGAGATTATTATGCAAGATGAGATGCAAGATGGGTCATGGCTACAAGGCCATGTTAGGTGCCCATGCACAACTACTATGCAATGCAATGCAATCTCTCACAACCAGAGAAAAAGAGAAAAACCCTATGGGAGAAAACTCATCTCCAAAAGAGAGAAAAAAGATGAAAAAAAGTGAAAGGAAAGAGGACTCCACAATACCCCCTAAGGACAACTTCCGGGACTATTATCAATGATCTCAAAAAAATACAAAAGGAGAGAGACTATGTAGCCCCCCATAGTAAAGGATAGAAATGTTGAAGATCCCACCCATGATGAAGAAACTCTTGTGCCGATCATGGAAGCCTAAAGAGAAAAGAATATACAATATTTACAAACAACATGCCTCCCTTTAGGGAGAAATAAGTCCAACCACTGATGCAATATAAACTCCAACTCTAAAACAAGAGAGGGAGAGGAAGAATCAGCATGAAAGATGCCTCTGAAAACTGTTTCAGTGCCTCCATGTAACCAAATGTCACATCATGATCAGGGGCAACCTCAACTAAAGAAGGTGGATCAACAAGACCATGTGGAAACTCTGAAGCAATAATCTCCAAAAACATAGATGGTGTGACAGCAGTGCTGATACTGTCATAAAAAAGAAGGGACATACCCTCAAATACATCATCTAAATCAGCAATGTGAGATTCACAAAACAACTCTGAAAGACTTGTTAAGTGACTATCCCAAAAAGCAAGATCTGAAGGATCAAGAACACCCTACTGTGCTGAAGAGCCAACCTCTGAAGCAACAAGATCTGAAGTAGGAGAAGAATCAACATAGGTTTGAAGAACTCCAAAGTTTAAATGACCAATCCCTCCCAAGGAATTGCTACCAACACTAGCAAGTGAAGTGCGAGGCTCGTAATCATTATCCTCAACATAATGAGAAAAAGAATAGAGATGAGACTCATGTACAGATTCACCAATTGCAATGAATTTGCAAGTATCAACCTCTCTAATCAAAATAGAATATGTAGTGAACTCTACAGTCTTAGGTACCTCACCATGAGTAATCTAATAGATAGAAAGAAGATTTGTGTACAAATTAGGAATACAAAGTACATCTCTAAAACAACCATCACCAATCTCAACATTGCCTATCCCTACAACATCGAAAAACTTACTATTCCCCAACAAGATCTTAGAAGTATCTTTAGGATAAAGACCCAAAAAAGGATAGCGAGATAAACCCATGTGATGTGATGCTCCTGAATACAAAAACCATTTTCACAACCAAAGTGAACTATAGAAGTAACCAATGCATGTCCTTTGAGCTTGTCTATGGAAGCCAAGAGTGCTTGACCTTTCATCCCATTTGCAAATCCTACATTCCCTAACTGTGTAGGTTTAGATGAAGATGAAGATGCTCCCGATGGAGAAGTTGTAGAAGAAGGAGTCACAGATGAGGGCAGCTAAATGTTGTTCTTCTGAAGAAGGTGTGAAATCTCATCAATCTTCTTAGTATAACAATGGTGTTCATCATGGCCTTTCTTCTTGCAATACACACAACTAAACTTCTCCTTCTTAGGTTCATCCTCTTTGGAAGAGGTGGAGGAATCATTAGACTCTATCTTAGCCTTAGGTTTCTTCTTCCCTTTGCTCTAAGATGCTTGTGCAACTAATGCATGATTCTTAGAGGACCCATCTAACTGAGCAAGTTTGGCTTGCTCCTAGTCAAACGATCACAAAATGTCTCAAAAGAAGGCATATTGAAAGCATTACCCAAAGCATCCATGGTGGAGTAAAAAGTAAAAGAGAAAACAACAAATGAACCTCTTAGCTTAGACAGAATCAAGAAAATAGACTCCTTATCAGTTTTATCCTTCCCACATCCTACCAATTGTGACCTCACAGATTTGAACTTGACTAGATAATCATCAATGGAAGGAAATGCATCTGGGGAAAGAGAAGTCAATTTTGCCTCTAATTGCAAAGCATGAAACTCGTTGATCTGACCAAACAAGTTATTGAACTTATCACATACCTCCTTGGGTGTATTACACTCCTCAATGTGGAAAAGTAAACTATCAGAAACATGCAAAGCTATCAAACCCATAGCTTCATCACACTTGTTCCTGTGAGCAAATATCTCATACTCCCTAGTAAGAGTGGGCTATTGATCATGCATTGTGGACCACAAACCCTTAGATTGGAACAAGCTACGCATTCTAATCTTCTAGGTATAATAGTTACGAGGAGTTAAAAGCTCAAATGAATTAGGTGTATCCATGACAACAAATGCACCAAAAGTAAGGCAAATAGACACTAAACTGATACAATCAGGTCTAAAACCTCCAAGATATCAAAGACACCAACAAATGAAGCCTCTCAAAATTGATTTCACTTTTCCAAGATCTAGAAAAGGATTAAGATACCACTCAGGAAACAATAATGCAAAAAGATGAATAATATGCACCTAAGGAAAAATCTAGAAAAAGTTGGAGGTGAAAATTAAGCCCCTGAGGGGCGATTGGTGGCAGGTTCCTATGCCACAAGCCTCCACCAAGGTAAACCAAGTTTGATCAAGGCAATTCAACATAGGTCAAATCTCACACCATCACAGGCACACAAGACAACAAACCACCATCAATAAGCTGAACCAAGCCATCACAAGGCGTCATGCAGGCATGAGGCACTCATAATGCAAGAGAGGTGAGTGTAGGCTTATAAAGGCCAACAAAACATGTTTCACTCTGCATGTTGGATATATCCCAAAAGAAAACTATAGAATAACCTACAAACTATCCAGGAAAACCCTAACGTGAAGTTTGATGTCCATGTCCATGCAAACCCTGGACAGGAACTACCAATCAGACGTCGAAGAGAATTGTTGTGTAGGCCAAGTTGATTTTGATAGGAGTTATCAACTCCTTCACCCGGTGATCAAAAAAAAATTGATTGCACCACGAACAACATGAACAATGATATGATTCATTAAATAAAAAAAGATCTTGACAATGATTGTGTGCTAAAAATGCCTCAAAAATAAAGTTACAACACCAAATCTGTCATTGCAAACCTGCTATGCAGACCCAAATCACTCACGCCAAACAACAATGTTGGCTGGGACACACCAAAAATGTAGGTTGGCGATAGTATATGCCAAACACCAAATGTACAGGAATATAAATACCCAACAAACACTTCAACATAGCCTAGTGAAACAATAATCTCCAACAAATGTAGGAAAAATTAGAATACCTGGATCTCCTCAATGCGGTAGAAACTCTCTAGGAAGGTGAGAAGAAAGAGGAGCTCTGATACCATATAAGAGTGATCAACTCCTTCCCAGGATCCTCAGTTTGCAAAACAATACCCTCACAGATACACGAGATAAGCAAAGTGCTCTTCCACCAAATATTAATGAATTGATATTGAGAAAAATGAGATATATTACACAATGTACAAGCACCTATTTAAAGGCAAGGTAAAAACATAACATGTGAAACTACTCAATAACCAAAAATACAAGTAACCAATATTAAATATTGACAACTACCTATAATGCTAAACCTAAGTTAAACTTAAGAAATCGTGTAAGGGTAAAAACATGTTCACACTAACAAGGAAAATTAACATTTGAGATAGAAGAGAGAACAAATATGTTCTAGAGGTCATGGGATAGGAAAGAGAAGTGGATTTATGAATATATGTTTAAGACTTGTATGTAAAATAGGCCAATAAATAGGTAAGCTTAGAAGAGAGATATGTAAATTGAAGGAGTTGAGAGTGTCAAATGGTAACATCATGGTAAATTGGTTTAAACAGGAATTGCTCAATAACAAAAATATGTAAACAATTTTAGGAAAGGTTAACTATTGTGTGGGGGTTAGGGAAGGGAAATCAATGAACAATAGAGTTAGTAATAGAGAGGGAAGAATGCATGTGGGTAATTATAGTAGGATTTCACACAAAGAATTAAGGTTGTGTAAGGCAAGGTTGAGGAGGAGTGAGAAAAGCATAAGAGGGTACAAATGGACCAACAACATAAGCTATGGAAGTAGAAGAATCCATAGGTTGTGAACGATGAAAGGTGAGATATTTAGGAGCATTGCTTAGATAATATGACTAATACATTGAAGGATATCTTAAACCTCAAAATGGGACATAAGCATGGTGTAAAGTGCATTGAATAGAGAATAAGGTTTGGTTCCATCCTCAAGGTTGCTAACCTAATTGTGAAGGATCTATGAGTGATAGGCTATCTTTTAACACTTGTCAAATTTTATATGGGAGATGTAAGCATCATTATCAAAGTGATAATCAATGGTAGAAATAAAAGGAGGAACTTCCTTGAGGAGGGAAAGGAGAGGAAAATATATGGTTGAGTTTAGTTGAACATTATGGTAGAGAGGTTGAGAAGAGGACATGAACATTGAGAAGCAAATAAAAGGTAGTTGATAAAATAAAGAGAAGAGTCTTACTTTTGTGTTTCAAGAAAAGTTAAAATGCACAAGAATAGTGCAGGTTCAACAAAATATAGAGTAAGTTTTAACTTCCTCTCAAGTGTAGAATCCATTTATTTACCTAACTAATGTGTTGTTTAATTAAGATGCTCATTTAATCCATTTAAATATAAACATAAAGAAAATATGCAAAATGAGATATTATGTGAGCTAAATAATAATTAGAGTTGGGTTATATAAAAGAAATTAGCTATTGAATATAGTAATGAAAAAGAAGGAAGAGTGTGCATTCCTAACTTGATTGTCAGAGAAAAAATAAGCAAACAAAGATAGTAGGAGTTTGATGCAATTATGTATGAGTGTCTTGGATTTGGTTTTGGACAATAAACTAGCACAATGTAGTGAAGACTACTATAGCATGGTTGCAACTAACACAATGTGAGTGGACTTAGAAATAAAAATATGTGATATAGAGTATCTTGGTAGAGATTAGTACGATGTCACTGTGAACTTTGAGCACAAGAAATTTCAATCTTCATAGTTTGTTTTCTTTGGTTTGTTAATTACCATAGTGCTTGTAAAATTTAATTTTTTTATACTTGCAAAATGATATAAGGTTCAAAAGTAGTATGGAGGACAAGAAAATTTGGTGTGGCTGCTTGCAAACCTGCCTCAAGAAAGACCTTAAATTCCCTTGAATGGTTTGTTCCAAGCTCCACGTAGCAATAAATAAATGTTAGGAATGTGTGCTAACCTAGGTGCTGTGATGTAAGTAGAAATGCTTGAAAGATAAATGAAATCGTAAAAACTTCTATAGATGTGTGTGTATTTTTTTTTTTAAAAGAGGACGAGCCTCAGACCTATATTGATATAATAAAACTGTCAAACTTACAGAATGGGGGAAAGTATTCACCCCTGAAATACTGACGATGAACAAAATGGGGGAAAGTGTAGTGCCTCTGAAAAATCTATCGATGTACAAAATGGGGGTAGTAAACCGACCCCTAAAAATGGCCAAAAAAGAGCCAAAAGAGTTGGTCGAAGTCATGGCCTAAAGACAGAGAATAACAGAAAAACAAAATTAGCAAGAGAAAAATAGAACTGCAACCATCAAGAACCCCACACCAGAGGTATCAGGCAATTAATTGTTCCTCTACCTAGAAATGTGTACAGGAGTATCCCCTGAGAGCATAGAGTCTAGCATGGCCGGCCACTCACGTAGAGATTGATCAAAAAACACTTCTTGAACACCCTAGTCTATGGCAAAATTTGCAAGCCAATCTACTACTTTGTTGCCTTCCCTGTAGTAGTGTGAAATCTCATAGGAGTCAAAGAACTGAAGACACATCCATGCCTATTCTAGGATGTACCAAATAGACCAGTTTTCTACTTTACAATTTTGCAGGGCTGAAACAATTATTAGGGAGTCTCCTTCTATCCAGACTTTTTTAAAGCCTTTATCTCTCGCTAATTGGAGGGCTTGGAGTAAAGCAAAGGCTTCAGCTATATTGTTAGTTCCTTTAGGAAGCTTCCTTGCTTTTGCCACTAAGAGTTCACCATGACAATTTCTGATTACACGTCCCAGTCTCGATGGTCCCGGATTCCCTCTACTAGCCCCATCAAAATTTAATTTTACAAAATGGTCATTGGGTGGATGCCATCTAATAGTGGTTCTATCCACTTTTGACTGATTTGAAAGGAATCTTCCACCCACTGGAAGTTTCTCAAGACCCTTCCACTGCTTAAGAATAAAATCATCCCAACTAGTCCACTTCGAGTCTTTGTTGTGCGACCTTCTTAGTTTTGCATTAACTGTTTATGAGATCAAAGCTTCAATGTGCATCCATAACTCCTCTGAGCCCTTTGAAATGTTCTAGAAGACCCTAAAATTCCTTTCCCGCCATAGCATCTACAATAGAATGGAAGGGCTAGCAATCCATAACACATGAAAATACAAATCTTTAAAAAGAAGTGGCCAACTTTTCATCCATTGTAACAAGGAAGGAGGAAGAGGAGAACACCAATTTAGATGACACATTAGACATCTCCAACAATCTTGACTGAACTTGCAATGCACTAGTAGGTGATCTATTGTTTCCTTCTCTTCTTGGCAGAAAACACAATCAAAACCAGAGCCTAAAGCTAATTTCTCTATTCTATCCCCTATGAGAATCTTGTTGTTAAGTGCCAACCATGTGAAAGTGCCTACCTTGGGTAGTATGGGATCTGTCCAGCAAAGGTGAATGGGCCAATCCGCCTTTGGCTTTGAAGTGAGAAATTTGTAGCCAAAATTGGCTTTGGAATTCCCCTAACCATCACCTGTCCAAATCAGTTCATCTTCTTTTGGAGAGAAGAACAAGATTCTTTCATCTAATATCTTTCTAAGGGAAATTTTTTGTTCTTGAGGGAAGTTGCAATAGTCAAAACTCTTTCAAACTATTCTGGACGGAAGCACCCTCGAATCTACTGTAAAATAATTGCAAACCTTTGATCCCTAGAATGATTTAAGATAAGTTGCCACTTCCTTGAATTCTCCTAAGGATGAAATTTTTGGCCATCTGTTCCATGAGTCATCCCAAAAGGAAGCCTTTTTACCATTGAAGATGGTCCAGGGCAACTTTGGAAGGATTACTTCATGGCATTTGACAATGAAGTTCTAGATTGAGGAACCCCTTGCAAGGTTGGTGACTATAAAGATTCTTTCTAGTGCTTGGGTGTCTAGATACTTTTTTTGCATGATTTTAGCCCATTTAGCATGTGGATTTTTGTACATCTTCCATGCCAACTTTGCTCCTAGAGCCAAATTTTGTAACTCTAAGTTGAGGACACCTACCCCTCCTTGGGATTTGAGCATACAAATTTTATCCCATGAGATTAAGTGAATTTTCTTTGTGTCCATGGTTCCTTGCCACATTAATTTTCTGCATAGCTTCCCTATTTCTGCAAGAATACCTCTTGGAATCTGCAAAGTTGACAGCATATAGACTGGAACTACTAATAAAACTAAGTTAACTAAAGTAAGCCTGCCTACTATGGATAACCAATTCCCCTTCCAAGCACAAATCTACTGGGATAAGTTTTCTAGGATCCCATTCCAGAGGATTTTTCTATGGCGACCAATAAAGAGAGGGACTCCTAAGTATTTACCTAGAAGAGATTCCACTTTGAAATTGAAGGAGGCTGTAATCTCTATCTGTTTTACCTATGGGGTGTTGAAAAGATAAATTTTAGACTTCTTGGCATTAACCAATTGTCCTTACGCCTTGCAATAAGAGGTCAAAATATGCTTAACTGCAACTACTTTTTTACTAGCTCTGCCGAAGAGGATCGTATCGTCGACAAATAGGGCATGGGTTAAGGGATCTCTATTAACCTTCAATTTAATTCCCTTCCATCTTCTGTTTCACCTAGCTTCTTTAATTGACCATGTGAGGGCCTCCGTCATTAGAATAAACAAGTATGGTGAGATGGGGTCGCCCTGCCTTAAGCCCCTCAAAGTCTCAAAGGAAGGAGACTCACATCCATTAACTAACACCGAACAACTCACAGTTGTTATGCCGGAAATGATCCATTTGACCCATCATGCTGAAAAACCAAAAGAATATAAGACATGTTGTAAAAAAACCTAGTCCACCCTGTCATAAGCTTTACTCATATCTAGTTTTAACACCATGTTGGCTTTTTTCTCTTTTTGGAGTGAGTGAAGGACTTCATGAGTTAGAATGGCCCCTTTAGCTATCTCTTTGCCAGGCACGAAGCCCCCTTGCTCCTTAGATATGACTTGCGAAAGGATAGATGCCAATCTAGAAGTCGCAGCCTTGGAAATCACTTTATAAATAAAGTTGCAAAGAGAGATAGGCCTAAAGTCCTCAAATGATGTGGGAGTTTTTCCTTGGGTATTAACACTAGGCTGGTTCTATTGAATTCTTTGAGGACATTACTAAACTTCCTTGACTCTTCAACTACTAGGAGGACATCCCGCCCCACAAAATCCCAACATTTTTGAAAAAATAATCCTGTCCACCCATCTAGACCCGGGGCTTTACTGCCATCCATTGTGAACACTACTACTTTAACTTCTTCCAATGTGAATTCCTTGAGAAGTTCCCTATTATGATCATCGAAGATTCTTTTGGGCAGATTGAAGTTAGTGAAACTTCTTGGACACTGGGCTTTGTCACTTGTAAGGAGGTCTATAGATGTGTGTGTTGGGTGCTCTAGTATATGAAAGGAGATATTATAAATAGAATTTGCTAAGATACCAAAATGAATGGGTGTGAGGTTACTGATATTTTGAGATAGAAAAAAGTTATTAGAAGTGTAATGGTTATAGAGGAATGGTTAGAAATTACAAAAAATTTATGAAAAAATGGAAGAAAGAGCTTCATAAGACTCATAAGATAGAATAACTAAAAATTGGAATTGATATGAAAAATTGAATGCAAATAAAATTATAAAAAATCTTTACAATATATATAATAAAGTTTGAAATAATGCTTTTATAAAATTTGCACACTTATAACTATTCAAAAATGTAAATCTACCACAATGAACTTTTGTCCGTATTTAAATGCTTTAATGCATATAAATACTGATGCTTCACTGGTTATTCCACTGTACTTGGGAATAATTATAACTTGTCCCCATCGAAATAATTAATTAAAATGTTCAATCTGATCATTTTACAATTAATTGGGCACACTTAAAATTCTATTTATAGCAGGATGCTACACATATGGCAATCGCAGTCGCTTTACTCGCATAACACGCACAGGTATATATAATCGATGAAAAACAAAAAAAAAAAGATGGAAAAATGATTTGTTTATCATTCCAAAATAATAGACTTTCGCCTATTTTTAACTAACCGGCTGGGGAATGCGTGAAAACAACACATATAACTGCAAATGAATGCCCAATTAAAATTTTCAGCACTATAAAAAGTCTTTTGTTGGAAAAATTACAGCACCGTTTCCATAGATCTATATATATTTAACTCATTGAAGACTGATGTAATTTTTCACTTGTTAAAAAGAAGGGTGACTTAGCTTGTTTGCTTCTTTGGTCGTGAATTGCCTTGATCATCGTTCATAAATATCTGACATCTCAATCTGAATCAATGCAGTGGAAGGGCCCTCCGAAGCAGGTGGAGAAGTGTAATAATAATCCTCGGTGGTTGGCAAAATATGATAATTCAGCCTTGCATGTTTTGGAACACCCGTATGCTCCACAAGATTGACATCTTTATAAATCCTTGGTTGTTTTGTAGCGGCTCTAATCCAAGCAAGTTCCTCCACCACCTCTCTCATGGACGGTCTTGCTTTTGCATCCACTTCCAAACATGCTTTTGCTAAACTTGCCATTTTCTCCATCTGCCCTTTATTTTCCTCTTTCACCACATTAGGATCTAAAATTTCTGTGAGGCGGTTGTCATTAATTGTAGACAGGAAATGGTGATACAAAGCGCACATGTATCCTTGTATAGGCAACACGGGTGGTAGACCAGTGAGAAGCTCCACCAAAACTACACCGAAGCTGTAAACGTCACTCTTGTCTGTAAACTGGTTGCTCCTCACGAACTCCGGATCCACATAACCTGGAGTGCCCGATGGAAACATAGTGCTGAGATGCATTTCATCGGAAGGTCGCAGACGAGAAATACCAAAGTCTGCTACTTTTGGTGTGAATGTGTTGTCTAGCAAAATGTTTGAGGATTTTATATCGCGATGGAAAATGGGCTGAGAGGCTTCACCATGCACATATGCCACACCCTCTGCAGTCTCTATGGCAATCTGTTGCCTTCTTTCCCAGGAAAGGTTCTTCTCTGAATGTAGATGTTGAAAGAGTGTCCCATTCGGCACAAATTCGTATACAAGCAATGGAAGTTGAGTGCGGAGGCAACAACCAATCAATTTCACTACATTTCTGTGATTGATGTGAGATAAAATCACAATTTCGTTAATGAACTCTGGGGAAAATGCTTTGGGCTTTTTGATCGCCACTGGCATGCCATCTGAGAGAACTCCTTTGTACACGGTGGCAAAGCCACCTCTTCCTAACTCTGTTGAGTAATTGTTGGAGGCTATCTCTAACTCTCTTTCAGAGAACATTCGTAGGCTCTTTCTTCCTCCCATGGAAGCAATTCGTTCCTGCAGCTCAGCACCTCCATTCTCTATGAAATTCATGTCCCCAGCATATTTCAACTGACGCCTCCTTAGCCACCAAAATAATCCACCCACTGCAAACGAAACTCCAACAAATGAAGAAACAGAGCCTGTCGAATTAGCAAACAGGAATTTTTTTATTAATTATATATATGAAAACAATTGGATAGCATGGATTATACTATTATGAAATTAGAGGTTGTTTTTCTTGGAGGGAAGATTTAGTTTTTTTAATCAAAACATATCTATCTTTATTTAGTAGAGTACACATCTAAATTAAAAATTGTCCTAAAAATTGTCTTGAGGTTAAGTTGTTACGAAGAGGGAGATCCACTCTGTCAAAATACCAATTAAACTATAATCTTTTAGAGGTATGATTGAATCAAATTTGACCTAAATAACTTTGACGATATACTCAAAACAGATTCTAATTTAAATATATATACTTACTCAACATATTATAATTCATCCCATTAATTTATTAAAAACAACAACTAGAAAAGCCAAAATACAAGAAGACATACGGCATGGTTACCTGTAATTACAGATTTGAGGGAGTTATTTGAGCTCGGCGATTGGCATCTTGTCCCGTTTTGAAAGCCGTCTCCGCTATAACCCTTTGCACATGAACAATTGTAAGAACCAGGCAATTCACTACATACGCCACCGGCCGATGATTCAACGCATTCATTCAAATCTCTGCGACTACACGCGTGCATATCTGTTCATTCAACAGAGTGAAAAGAGTCTCCAATACAAGAAAACACATGATACCAGATTTCGAAATTGTGGAGATCATACCTGTGCAAGCGGTGCCGTTAGAGTAACCATTCCCTTCATAGCCTGGAAGACATTGGCATGAGTGGCCAGTTGTAGTGTTTATGCATTTGGCTTCCTTGGCGCAAGAGTAATTTGCTGTTCCATTGGCCGTCAAGCAATTCTCATGGCCGATGCCCCAGTCAAGGCGGAGGCCGTAATGACCCCCGCCAATCATTCCACTTTCGTTTGCCGGGTCCCAAGTAGGTGGATAAAGAATAGTGGAGAAACCGCATCCCGGCATGTTCTTATACGGAATTCCCCCACCAGTGAAATCTATTGCCTTGTTATTTCCTGGAATACCAGCTTCACAACACCCATAGGTGTTGCAGTAGTTTGGATCATCTTGATTTAGACATGCAGATTTACAGCTCCCTTCCCCACGAGCAAGTGTGAAAGAACCAATTGATCCACAACCAATGACAACGAATTTATTGGCAGAGGAAAAGGTAAAGGGGCCATCTGTAGGTAACTTGAAATCCACAGAGGCATCATCGAATCCAGTACAAGACATGGCTTTTAGAGGAGTAGAATTTATAATTAGAGAGCCCGTATAATCGATCTGCAGGATCTCTAAGTCCATATCCGTGCCATTTACAAGAACGCCAAGAAATGGAGCGAACTCCCTTCTAGAATTCTCCATGCATTTGATCTGAAAACCGGGGTACCCACAACTTGGATTGTCTATCCAAAATGGGTAACTCACATTCTGCGATCCACACCATTGAAGATCGCATTGTGCAAAGGCAGAGGCGGCCAAACACCACCAAATCAGAATTACAGCACCGACCTGCCAATGCATTTTGTATACTCGGTTACTAAATTATCCCAACACAAGAGAAGATGCAGGCTCGTTCGCGCTTTTTGACATTATAAAAAACCAGCTCTCAATGAATACGAATCTTGGAGATATTTTTTTGAGTTTAACGTAAAGTCAAATACAGCCCAGAGATTAGAGATCAGGCGTGCGCCAGGTGTTGAATTTGTGAGAGTATGATAAAACAAAGAAAACAAAATCTTATCTTGAAAAAAAAAAAAAAAAAAAAATAATCTTATCTTTGAAAGAAAGATTTAAAATCTTTTTTTTTTTTTAAAGAAGGAAAATCTACTTTCTTAGGTATGTTGAAGATATTATATATCTTTGTAGCCTTTTGAAAGGCAATAAAATTGTAATTGCACTTGTGTGAGGATTATAATTTTTCTCTTAATAATAAGAATACCGATACTTTTCCCCATGGATGTTTCTCTCGCATATTGCTGGAGTTTTACCACGTAAATTCTGGTGTTGTTTTTTGATTGCTTATTCAGTTAGATTGTTATTCTGTTGCTATCTCTAATTTATTCGTAACTAATTTTTGTTGCAATATTATATGATTCTGGAGATTTAAGTTTATCATTAAAATCTGAAGGTTTTTCAACAAGTGGTATTAAAGCTTTTATTTTGCAGCAACTATGTTAGTATTTGGTGTTTATTATGTAGCATCAAATGGTGAAGGTATCGAATGCAAGGTTTGAGGTGGAGAAATTCAATCGGAAGAATATCTTTGAGCTATGGAAGCTCAAGATGCATCATCTGTTGGTGTAACAAGGATTGCTCAAGGCATTGGTAGGAAAGTCAAAAAAATTTGTGAATATGACTGATGAGAACTAGAAAGATCTGGGTACAAGAGCTCTTAGCACAATTTGGTTGTGTTTGGCAAATGATGTTCTTTTCAATATTGTTGGAGAGGAAACAACAACAGGCTTATGGAGTAGAATGGAGAGCCTTTACATGACAAAATCCTTGACAAACAAAACTTACTTGAAGAAGTAGTTGTACAATTTGTGAATGAAGGTATCAAAATTGTTGATCATTCAAATGTTTTCAATACTCTTATGTGTCAATTAACTAGTATAGGTGTAAAAATTGAAGATGAAGACAAAGGTAATTACGTTATTGTGTTCATTACCTGAAACCTAGTATCACCTAGTCACTTCCATTAGCTTTAGCACAACTGACACCCTTGAATTTGATTATGTTGTGGGAGCTTTGTTGTCTAAGGAGGTGTGGACGAAATCTAATACAGAAACCTCGACACCAGAAGCAATGGTGACTAGAGGTCAATCCACAAATAAGGGATAGAATTCAAGTGGTACATCGAGATCTAAGTCAAAAGGAAAAAAAGAGTAAGGGGAAATGTTGGTACTGCAACAAATTTGAGCATCTCAAAAAAGATCATTGGAAGAGGAAAGAAGACAATGATGACTCCAAAAAGGAAGCATTCTGGTGCAGAGTGCCCGGCAGAAGCGGATGATGATTTGACTATATCTTCTCTATCGGCAAGAGGTATCCCAATGTCTCTCCGAAGCCAAGAATGACTTCTCTATCGGTGAGACATGAACTATCGGCCGGGTCTTATTGTTATATCCCGATGGCTAAGTTCTCACCGATAAACTCCGTGACGGTTAGTTGCCTATCGGCAACACCTCATACTATCGGACCACGATAAAATTCCTTCGGCCAGACTTCTTCCTTCGTCACACCGATGACCACTCTTTGTCGGCCAGACTTCTTCCTTCGGTGAAGCTTCTTTCACCTACACCGACGCTTTGTCTCTCGCCGATATCGTCAGGCCCATCGGCCAGACCTCCTGCTTCGGTAAGACTCCGGTTCGTAGTCCCGATGGTTCATCTCACTCCGACGAGTCCTTTGTCGCTGAGACTTCTCAAACTCCTTCCGATGAACTTCTATCGGTGGGACTCTAACGGTCGCCGTGACTTCTTCGGCTGCCCCCGACAAGGTTCCTCACGCCGATACTCTTTATCGGCAACACTCCGAGGATGTCTCACCGATCGGTGAAACTTTATACCGTCGGCTAGGTATATTTTCCTTAGCCCGATATCGTTTCTCTCACCGATGCGAACACAAAGGTATGTGTCTCCGGCACTATACCAATCTTCGGCAAGACGGAGAGCCTTTCACGCCGATGGATCTCCAACCGTTCAGAGGCGCCGAACCAGAATTCCCTTCGACAGAACAATGGAATTTCGCTGTTTCATTTATCAAACCCTCGATCACTTGTAGCAATCTGATCCCACATCAAAACTATCCAATTTCACTCCGATTTCCCGACTAGCCACATGATGATGTCTAGTCGAACTTGACTGAGTTCGCTGGCTTCCTGGGTAAGAATTCAACAACAACAAACGTGAGAAATCTTTCCCCCATCCCACTGTTACTATACAGGGCTTCAGTGGATAGAGGAAAGGGCCTCCATGTATGAATCAAAACCCTACTCCTGGGTTACGAACCAGCCACTGTGGAACCGTGGGTTTTACACCGTCTGCACACTACAGAGTCACTATGGATTGACGGATAGCATCCGATTAGGTTCTATTTACAAAATCAGGATAAAGATATCAGATCACTAAGAACAACCAAGAAAATCAACACAGATCATACCCAGAACTCTCTTTATTCAGTTATCAGAAAAGGAACTTGTTGTAATACACACTTCTCTCTCTGCCCTGTGTGACATACAACCTGCCTCTAAAGAAGATGTAGAGACAGCAGTTATCCCCTCCAACCGTGCAAACTGATTTTCAAATCAGTTAGCCGTTGGTTTACCCTTCATACAAGCAAAACTACATGTGTGCCTTGCACAATTACATTCATGGGACCAAATTGACCCTTATTACAAAATGAAATGGCTTAAGAGCCTTATGAGACAACAAAAGAAAAGATGATCCTGCACTACAGAGAATGTGCTCCTGCACCATACTCCCCCTGCAGGAAAAACTCAAGTCCCTTGAGTTGCTAACTGCTGAAGTGTCTTCCCATGCTTTAGAATATCGGCTTCACTCATCCAGGTTGCCTCTGAATCAGGAAGATCCTGCCATTTGACCAAGTAGTCTTTGTATACCCCTTTTCTTGTCTTCTTGACAATTTTGGAATCCAAGATGCAGTCCAATTGCAAAGGCTTACTTGGAGGTAAGTCTTTGATCCAGTCTTCATCTTCAATCAC
This sequence comes from Cunninghamia lanceolata, assembly GCA_027924645.1. NCBI lineage: Eukaryota > Viridiplantae > Streptophyta > Pinopsida > Cupressales > Cupressaceae > Cunninghamia > Cunninghamia lanceolata. Next base: position 2,453,432 of record BSBN01000850.1, read on the forward strand.
AGCATCTGAGCTATCTTCAGCATGTAATGGAGGTCTAAAAGGGAACAGGTCTGCAACATTGAAAATGGGAGAGATACCGAGGCCAGATGGTAATTCTATTTCATATGCATTTGGACCAAATTTATGCACTACCTTACAAGGTCCTATCTTCTTCATCAACAATTTGGTTGGTTGCCCCTTAGGTAATCTTTCCTTTCTGAGGTAGGCCATCACCAAATCTCCTACCTGGAACTGTACCTCCCTTCGCTTCAGATCTGCTCTATCCTTGTACTTGGAGACAGTTTTCTCCAACTGAAGCTTGACCTGATCATGTACTGTTTTCATGGTAGCAGCAAAGTCTTCTCCTAGAGCACTCCTTTTATCCCATCCTTGGAGGTCTTTGAGCTCAAGTGGTCCTCTTGGGTGGAAACCATAAACTATTTCAAAAGGGCTTTTCCCAGTACTTCTGTTTCTTGAGTCATTATAAGCATATTCAGCTTGACTGATCACTAAATCCCATGCTAATCCATGCTGTTTGGTAAGGCATCGCAAAAGGTTTCCCAAGGACCTATTAACAACCTCAGTCTGACCATCAGTCTGGGGATGGTAGGCGGATGAAAAAGACAACTGGGTGCCCAATTTTCTCCATAGGGTCCTCCAAAAATGACCAACAAATTTGGAATCTCTATCAGTAACAATTGATAGGGGTAAACCATGAATTCTGACCACCTCTCTGAAAAAGAGACCAGCAATCTGAGATGCGTCATTTGTGCATTTGCATGGCACAAAATGAGCCATCTTACTGAATCTATCCACAATGACAAAAACACTGTCTACACCCCTTGCTGTCCTAGGAAGACCAAGCACAAAGTCCATACTAATGCTTTCCCAAGGTCTGGTGGGAATGGGCAGTGGTTGGTACAAACCAGCATTAGAAGACATACCCTTAGCCTTTTGACATATGGTACAGCTTGCAACATATCTCCTTACATCTGTCTGTACCTTGGGCCAATAATAGAACCTGGTGACTTGTTCCAAAGTCTTGTCCAACCCAAAATGTCCTCCTAAGGCTCCATTGTGCTTCTCCTTGACGATATTGTCCCTCATTGAACATTTAGGAACACACAACAAACTACCTTTAAATAGGAGCCCTTCTTGCAGCACAAAATCAGAATACTCGCCATGAAAAGTGTTAGCCAAACTTGCACACACTTCATAGGCAGCCTTGAAATCTGCATCATCCTTGTACAACTCCTTCAGACACTCTAGACCCATATGTTCCATTTGTACTTCCTGTATGACCAGTATCCTTCTACTCAAAGCATCTGCCACTTTGTTGGCAACACCTTTCTTATGCTTAATAGTGAAGGTATAGGCCTGCAATTGTTCCATCCACTTAACGTGCCTATGATTCAACTTTTCTTGACTATTTAGGAAGCTAAGAGCATGGTTGTCAGTAAAAACAATGAACTCTTTTGGCAGTAAATAATGTCTCCATTTTTTTTTAGAGCTTGCACCATTGCATACAACTCTAGGTCATAGGTAGAATACCTCTGTTTGGCCTCATTCAACTTCTCTGAAAAGAATGCTACTGGATGTCCTTCCTGACTAAGAACAGCACCTATAGCCTGTTGGCTTGCATCACATTCCACAACAAATACTTTGTCAAAATCAGGGAGTACCAACGTAGGTAACTCGGCCACTTTCTGTTTCAACAGTTCAAAACTATCATCTGCTTGTTTTGTCCATTGAAATTTACACTTCACTCCACCCTTGATGGTATTGAGAATAGGAGCACTTATGTGACTGAACCCTTTAATGAACTTCCTGTAAAAAGTTGCCAAACCATGAAAACTTCTTACATCTCCTACTGTCTTAGGAGTAGGCCAATTGAGAATAGCCTCAACTTTTGTAGGATCCATTTTCAAACAGCCATTGGAAATCACAAATCCAAGATACACTAGTTCAGTTTTCATAAAATCACATTTATCCAAGTTGATCATCAACTTACTCTCATGCAATTTCTTTAACACCTGTCCAAGATGCTTCACATGCTCTTCTTTGGTCCTGCTGAAAATCAATATGTCATCAAGATAAACAATAACAAATTTTCCAATAAATTCTACAAGTACCTCATTCATCAACCGCATGAAGGTGCTTGGAGCATTACTGAGACCAAATGGCATGACAAGCCACTCGTAGAGACCTTCATTTGTTTTGAAAGCAGTCTTCCATTCATCTCCCTGCCTTATTCTGATCTGGTGATAACCAGATTTCAAATCAATCTTGGAATAGTAACATGAACCACCAAGATAGTCCAACAGATCCTCAATTCTTGGCATAGGGAATCTATACCTTATGGTGATCTTATTGATAGCCCTTGAATCTGTGCATAATCTCCATTTGCCATCTTTCTTAGGAGCAAGTACACTAGGGACTGCACATGGACTAAGACTTTTCCTAATCAAACCTTTCTCCAAAAGTTCTTGAATCTGTCTACCTACTTCTTCATTCTGCTGTGGTGTCAACTTGTAGGCAGCTTTGTTGGGTAATGTGGCTCCAGGAATCAAGTCAATCTGATGACTTATGTCCCTCATAGGTGGTAAGGAGTTAGGAGTATCCTCTACCACAAGATCTTGGTACTTATCCAGTAATTGTTGCACCTCCAATGGGATCTCCTTCTGCTGTTTGCTTTGCTGATTGGATACAGGCTTCATCATCAATGCATACCCTTGGGTATCCTTCTCCTTCATGAGTTGTAGGAACTCTTTGCCACTCACTAACATGACACTGTTGTCATTGCTCTTCTCTCCAACCTGCTCTGGTAAGGGATCCATCTGAAACTTCTTACCATTCTTGGTGATCATATATGTGTTCTTTTCACCATCATGCAGTGCCTTCACATCATACTGCCAAGGTCGTCCAAGAAGAAGATGACAAGCATCCATAGGAATAATTTCACACAGCACCTTATCCCTATAATCACCTAGTTCAAACTCTACCCAAGTTTGTTCTTCCACCAAATAGTTCTGATTCTTATTCAACCAAGATATTTTGTGAGGATTAAGATGGGGTAATCTTTTCAGTCTACACTTTTCTACCATTTCAGTAGACACTACATTTTCAGTAGAACCTGAATCAACAATGATTTTACAGAGCTTACCATATGCTACTCCTTGGGTTCTGAAGAGATTCTTCCTTTGTGGGGGCTCCTGCTTCAATGGCATCTTCACGAGGGTCCTCTTAATCATCATATTCTCTCCTTCAAGCACTGGTGCAGCACTACCAATTGGTGAGTTTACACTTTGACAATCATCCTCCTGCAATAGTTGGTTCCTTCTCCCACCGTCATGGGAGCTAGACGCCTTCTCAGGGCACTTACTTGCAGTGTGGCCTACTTGATTGCAGTTGTAACATCTTCCAGTGAAGACTCCACGTCCTCTGCCTGCACCACCATCTCTTCCTCTACCATTAGGTCTTCTCCAACCTCTGAAACCACCACCTTTTTGTTCTGTATCAGAACGTGATTCTTGTTGACTAGAACTTTCACCTTTGTTTGGCTGTCCTCTGCCAAAATTACCTCTTCCCCTATTGTTCCTGCCACCTCTTCCTCTGTTATTTTGATCACTTCTCCTTTTCAGTTTATCCTCTGCCCTAGAGGCTAACTGAAAACATTCATCCACAGTCTTGGGAACCACCATACTGAACTCATCCTGTATATTGTACCTCAGTCCATCCAGGTATCTGGCCACCATCTCTTTTTCTTCTTCTCTGTGATTGGCTCTCATGCTCAATCTGTGAAATTCTTCAGTGTATGTAGCCACGTCCATATCTTTCTGCCTAAGATGATTAAACTTTCTGATAGTCTGCAGATCATAATCACATGGTAGAAATTTGGCTCTCAGCATGGCCACCATTCGGCTCCACTTGGTGATTGGACTCTTTCCAACCTTCTCCCTTTCACATTGAGTGTAGTTCCACCAAACCAATGCAGAACCTCTCAATCTGGTCTTTGCAAACTTTACTTTCTTACTGTCACTATACTCTTTGAAGTCAAAGTAATTACTTATGGCTTCAATCCAGTCCACAAGAGTATCTCCATCCAGTTTCCCATTGAACGTGGGAACATCCAGTTTCGGATCACCACTATCTCCATGACCCTTGAGTGCATTCAGAAATGCCTTTTGATCAGCAGTCATACCTTCTCCTTGAGGATTCTCCCCAGTTTCTCCCTCTTCATTCTCCTCTGACTCAGAAGTGCTTCCATCCTTCTCTTTGGATCTCTCTTCCTTCAGTCTCTCTTCGAGCATTGCTTCCACCATCTTCTGGATGGCTGCTTTACTCATCGTCTTGGGAGGCATTGTACTAGCCTCTGTTTCTATCTCCAATTCTTCGTCTGACATACACGGCTGTGATTCAGAATATTAGCTCTGATACCAATTTGGTGCAGAGTGCCCGGCAGAAGCGGATGATGATTTGACTATATCTTCTCTATCGGCAAGAGGTATCCCAATGTCTCTCCGAAGCCAAGAATGACTTCTCTATCGGTGAGACATGAACTATCGGCCGGGTCTTATTGTTATATCCCGATGGCTAAGTTCTCACCGATAAACTCCGTGACGGTTAGTTGCCTATCGGCAACACCTCATACTATCGGACCACGATAAAATTCCTTCGGCCAGACTTCTTCCTTCGTCACACCGATGACCACTCTTTGTCGGCCAGACTTCTTCCTTCGGTGAAGCTTCTTTCACCTACACCGACGCTTTGTCTCTCGCCGATATCGTCAGGCCCATCGGCCAGACCTCCTGCTTCGGTAAGACTCCGGTTCGTAGTCCCGATGGTTCATCTCACTCCGACGAGTCCTTTGTCGCTGAGACTTCTCGAACTCCTTCCGATGAACTTCTATCGGTGGGACTCTAACGGTCGCCGTGACTTCTTCGGCTGCCCCCGACAAGGTTCCTCACGCCGATACTCTTTATCGGCAACACTCCGAGGATGTCTCACCGATCGGTGAAACTTTATACCGTCGGCTAGGTATATTTTCCTTAGCCCGATATCGTTTCTCTCACCGATGCGAACACAAAGGTATGTGTCTCCGGCACTATACCAATCTTCGGCAAGACGGAGAGCCTTTCACGCCGATGGATCTCCAACCGTTCAGAGGCGCCGAACCAGAATTCCCTTCGACAGAACAATGGAATTTTGCCGTTTCATTTATCAAACCCTCGATCACTTGTAGCAATCTGGTCCCACATCAAAACTATCCAATTTCACTCCGATTTCCCGACTAGCCACATGATGATGTCTAGTCGAACTTGACTGAGTTCGCTGGCTTCCTGGGTAAGAATTCAACAACAACAAACATGAGAAATCTTTCCCCCATCCCACTGTTACTATACAGGGCTTCAGTGGATAGAGGAAAGGGCCTCCATGTATGAATCAAAACCCTACTCCTGGGTTACGAACCAGCCACTGTGGAACCGTGGGTTTTACACCGTCTGCACACTACAGAGTCACTATGGATTGACGGATAGCATCCGATTAGGTTCTATTTACAAAATCAGGATAAAGATATCAGATCACTAAGAACAACCAAGAAAATCAACACAGATCATACCCAGAACTCTCTTTATTCAGTTATCAGAAAAGGAACTTGTTGTAATACACACTTCTCTCTCTGCCCTGTGTGACATACAACCTGCCTCTAAAGAAGATGTAGAGACAGCAGTTATCCCCTCCAACCGTGCAAACTGATTTTCAAATCAGTTAGCCGTTGGTTTACCCTTCATACAAGCAAAACTACATGTGTGCCTTGCACAATTACATTCATGGGACCAAATTGACCCTTATTACAAAATGAAATGGCTTAAGAGCCTTATGAGACAACAAAAGAAAAGATGATCCTGCACTACAGAGAATGTGCTCCTGCACCACATTCGGTTGAAACAAGTTTAGGTAAGGTTGATGAAGTACTATCTATTTGTAATATTTCACAATATCATGAGGAATGGTTATTAGATTATGGTATTTCACATCACATGTGTCCACATAGAATTTGGTTTTCTTCTTACCAAACTATTAATGGTGATGTTGTTCTTATGGGAAATAATGTTTCTTGTAAGACTGTTAGGATTGGGAGTATTAAGATTAAAATGTTTGATGGTATTGTGAGGACATTGATAGAAGTAAGATATGTACCAGAACTCAAAAAGAATTTAATTTCCTTGGGAGTTTTTGATTCTAGAGGTTATATAAACTTACATGTCAAGGTGGAGCACTAAAAATGTCCAAGGGCATTATGGTGGTAATGAAGGCTACAAAAATTGGGAACCTTTACAAGTTACTTAGGAATACTAAAATAAGTGAAGCATCGATGGTATCTAAAAATATAAATGGATCTACTCATTTATGGCATCAACAACTGGGTCATATGAGCAAGAAAGGGCTAAAGGTACTAGTAAATCAAAGTTACTTCCAAATTTAAAATCTTTGAATTTGAATTTCTACAAGTATTGTTTCTTTGGAAAGTAGTGTAGACAAAAGTTTAAAATAGGCAGTCGTACAAGTAAGGGTAAAACGATTATATTCATTTAGGTGTTTGGGGACCATCACTTACAATTTCATTTGGAGGATTGTCATATTTGGTAACATTTATAGATGATTACTGTAGAAAGGTGTGGGTCTATATTCTTAAAAAGAAAGTTGATGTGTTTAGTGTTTTCAAGTAGTTTAGAGCTTTGGTTGAAAGGAGTACTGGCAGGCCAATCAAGTGTTTAAGAACAGATAATGGAGGTGAGTTCACATCTTTAGAGTTTGAAACTTATTGCAAGGAAGCTGGGATTGAAAGGCATAAAGCCATAGTTTACACTCCTCAATAAAATAATGTTGTTGCGTGCATGAATAGGACTCTTCTAGAGAGAGAAAGGAGCATGCTCAGTAATGCCAAGTTGGAGCAGGAGTTGTGGGAAGAAGCAATCAATACAGCATGCTAGATCTGGTAAATCGGTCACCATCAAATGCAATAGGTTGTAAGATTCCTAGAGAGGTATTGAAAAGTGATTCTTGTGATTACTCATATCTAAAATTATTTGGTTGTGATGCTTATGTTGTTATTTCAAAATATCAGTGTTCTAAGTTGGATGCCAAATCAAAGAAGTATATCTTTGTTGGTTATGGTGATGGAGTGAAGGGATATAGATTGTGGGATCCTACTGCCCACAAAGTCATCATTAGTAGAGAAGTAGTTTTTGGTGAATCTCCTCTAATAAAATTAGATAGTAGAAGTTGAAATAAAACATGAACAAGTACCACAAAATCAACAAATTCAGTTGGAAACCCAGTCATCTTTAGAAAAAGGTGGGCAAGAAGAAGATTTTGAAGATAAAGACGAGAATGCAGAAAATATACAAGAAAATGTGGAAATGCCACAATTAACTCTAAGGAGATCTACACGGGTCAGAAATCCTCCTAAAAGGTATGCCGATTATAGTTTATCTATTGCTTTGATTGTTAATGATGGGGAACCTCATTATTATTAGGAAGCGATGGATGATATTGAAAGCGCTAAATGGAAAGTAGCAATGAAAGAAGAAATTTGGATGCCTTGGAGAAGAATAAACCATGGGACTTGCTAGAACTCTCAAAGGGTAGAAAAATTATTGGTTGCAAATGCGTCTACAAACTGAAGAAACATGTTGATGATAAAGTTGACAGGTACAAAGCAAGACTAGTAGCAAAAAGGTATGCTCAAAAGGAAGGTATTGATTTCCATTAAAATTTTTCACCAGTTGTTAAGCTTGTTTTTCTTCGAGTAATATTAGCACTAGTTGCTTTACTTGATTTAGAGTTAGAGTAGCTAAATGTTAAAACAACATTTTTACATGGAGATTTGGAAGAAGATATATATATGGAACAACTAGAAGGGTTTGTTCAGGATCATAAAAAAAAATTTGTTGGCAAACTCAGGAAGTCGTTGTATGGTCTGAAGCAATCACCTAGGCAAATTCCTTCATGGTGAGCCAAAATTTTACATGAAGTGAATATGACAATTTTGTTTACTTCAAAAGTTTAGAAAATGGTTTATTAATTATCTTGGTGTTTTATGTTGATGATATGCTTGTAGAAATCAAAAGCATGGTAGAGATCAGCAAGTTAAAGGCTCAACTGGTTAAGATATTTGATATGAGGATCTAGGAGCAGAAAAAAAAAATTTGACATGGAGATGCACAGTGGCAAGAAAAATGGTTAACTTTGGTTATCACACTAGAAGTATGTGGAGAAGATCTTCATGAGATTCGGTATGAAGAATGTGAAACCAATAAATATTCCTTTGGCTTCTCATTTTAAATTTTCTTCAAGTTTATTTCCTGGTAATAAAAAAGAAAAGGATTATATGTGTCGTGTACCATATGCTAGTGTAGTAGGAAGTTTAATGTATGTGGTGGTATGTACAAGACTAGATATTTCACATGCAGTTAGTGTTGTCAGTAGATACATGGAAAATCAAGTAAAGAGCATTGGGCAATAGTGAAATGGTTACTTCACTATCTTAGAGGCACACATGAATATTGTATTACCTTTAATGGTTGTAGTGATTTGGTTTGTGGATATGTTTATTTAGATTTTGTAGGTGATTTGGACAAAATGAGATCTACCTCATGTTATGTCTTTACTCTTGTAGGAGGACCCGTTTGTTGGATTTCAAAGCTCTAAGAAATAGTTGCTTTGTCCACTACTGAGGAAGAATATATGGTTGTCTCACATGCATGCAAAGAGACAATTTGACTAAAGGGTCTTTTGGGTGAGTTTGGAAAAATGCAGGATAAGGTGAATGTATTTTGTGATAGTTAGAGTGATCTTCATTTGGCTAAAAATCCAACTTACCACAATAGGACCAAGCATATTGAAATTAAATACCATTTTGTAAGACAAGTTATTGATGGAGGTGGATTAGCTCTTGAGAAATTCCATACATAAGAAAATTGTGTAAACATGTTTACAAAACCTATACTATTAGAGAAGCTGAGGTGGAGTTTGGCTTCTCTTGGCTTACAGAAAAGGTGATGAATGGTCATGAACAAGTATCAGGTAAATTGTTGTCAAAGTACAGATTGTTGGATTTATGACAAAAAGATCAAGCAAAGAAAGAAAAAATCTTATCTTGAAAAGAAAGCATAATCTTATCTTTCAAACAAAGATTTAAAATATTATTTTTTTGTTTTAAATCTAGTTTTTTTCTAAAGGAAGGAAAATCTACTTTCTTCTAAATTTGATGGTAGTAGTTAGGTTAAAGATATTATATATCTTTGTAGCTTTTTGAAAGGTAATAAAATTGTAATTGCAGTTGCATGAGGATTGTAATTTTTCTTTAAATAATAAGAATACTGATAGTCTTCCCCATGGATGTTTCTCTGGCATATTGCTGGAGTTTTACCACGTAAATCCTAGTGTTGTTCTTTGGTCACTTATTCTATTTTTATCTCTAATTTCTTTGTAACTAATTTGTGTTGCAATATTATATGATTCTGGAGTTTTTAAGTTTATCATTAAAATCTAAAAGTGTTTCAACACAACAGAATGGACTTCTGATAATTACCTTGCAACTAGTCCAAAATATTGGAAATAATTATCTTGATGTCAAATTGTAAATTCCAGATATAAAATATCTGTCTTGAACGAGCCTTTTCTATTAAATATTTGTTAACGTTGACTATTTCATTTTGCCTTTCAAGAGGCGGTAGAAAAGTCAGATTAAAAAAGATAATGTGGGTACAGAGATGTGTACATGTCTTACTATTTGGCGTAACAATATTTTTCTAAGAATTTCAAATACAATCCAGAATATGATCTATGTGATTAGTATATTTGAAGAATGTGATTTCTATTATACTTTTGAAAAAATGTTTCTTTAAAATTGTTAAAGGGGAAAAAGATGAATGATGTAAGCTAGTTTGTACACTAGATCAAACCCTCTTCCTCAATAACATTCAAGGACAAAACTGAGCTAAGTCACTACCAAAGACGTGGGGACTCATCTACTAGTTTTGTACTCTTGTTTTCTATGGAAAGATATGATTTAACCAAGCCTTTTATCAAACTCTAGGTTAAGTATGAGTAAAACCCTATTTATTAGATAATCAACTTGTAATAAACAAACAACAATAGAAATCCAAGATCTAAAAATACCAAGATGATTAGTGAGATGTCATAACCTGTGTCACGGAAGCTTAAATGTCAGAGGACTCCGGGACGGGTGCCCAAGTCCAAAAATTCAAGATCTCTGGAAACTTAGAACTAGAGAAATGATGTTGAGAGTGTCTAGATGCGTTACAATTCATTCCTTCACTGCATCAAACACATTCCTCCATTTAATGCCTTGACTAGCTTGATTTGAAGCCCTAAAATTATCCTACGGCACTGCAGACCAGACAATTGGTTCAGCAACCAAACCTAAAAAAATTTCATATGTATATATAGCACTCTTCTCACTGTGCAACTCTAGGTGCTGAATCTAAGTCAACACACCAAGCCAATGCAACAATAAATTCAACCCAGAGCCATTGTCAAAACATTAGTAGATTTTTTTGGGTGCCCATGCCCTGCATATTGATTTTGTCCTTAGAAGATCATGCATGAATATTGGCCACTGAAACACTCTATCATCTTCATTAAGTACCTGTGCATTGAAGGCTTGCGCTGTTTCAGCTACCATCCTAACATCTTTGTACATTCTGCATTCATGGCAACCAAGGAGCAGAAGGGTACTTAAAATAAAATACCGCCAAAAGTGTCTATAAAGATTTTTACAACACTTCAAAATATTTTAAACTATTACATTTATAATTCATGCTTTACACTTGATTTTATACTTCAATTTTGCCTTATCAACAAATTCCTTCCATCGTAAACTTTCCTATTTTGCACATTGGGCACTCTGTCGGCACATTGCCTTATCGACGAATTTGAGAAATTGTGAATCATTTGTCTCTCTCTTGTCGGTGAAATTTCCCCTTCATGAACCACCTTCACTTGCCAACTTATCATTTTGCTTTCCCTTTTTATTTTATCAGTGAATCTTTCTTTTTACGAACCATGGCTTAGCCACCTTCTTTTGTCTTCTTTCACCTTTGCCCTTTATTGGAAAATTCTCCCCATGATGAACTTCATCCTTGTCTATTTTATTTGAATCTATCTTCCTTTGTTATCAACTTCACCCATCGATGAACTCAACAGTTCGCGAACTCACCCCTTTTGCCAATGAAGGCACTTGTCTTCTTTCTCCCTCATATTTTTCTTCCTTGGAGGATTCTTCATTTAGTTGGTGAAATACCCCAGTGGTGAACCTCTGGGTTCATGAACCAATGAACCCTTTGACTATCTCTTTCTTCCTTTATCTCTGCCAAATTTGTTTTGCCTTATCGACAAATATGCTAACCAGCGAACTTGGCTGTCGGTGAACCTAACTATTCGCAAACTACCAACTTCACTGACAAAGGCATGGCACTTCCCTTTCTTTGCCTTGGAAAATTTTTATTTTCTTGCCCAGTCACTTTATCAGTGAATCAGGGAAATCGCAAACCCGCGAACCAAGTCAGCTAGATTACAAGTTCGCAATTTTGCTGATTTGTCTATAAAGCCTCCAAATGAGCCATTCTTTCAAATGGAAGAAAAAAAATGACAAAGGGAAACACTTAGCATTTTTTGAATGAAAACCCACATGACTTATCTCAGATCAGATCGAAATAGTGGATTTCAACTGCAAAGGTGAAAGACTGGGAAATCAAATGGATTTTGGGGCAAAAATATGCACGTTTTGTGAGCTAATTTTTTAGGTGCTAACACTCTTGTTTGTTTAAATTTTGCAGAGTATATGACAACTTAAATTTCATAGCTCGACCAAGTGTTATCATTCATCTAATTGATCTTGTTCAATCTCACATAGTATTAAAGCCATTTTGAGTTTTATTTGCTTGTCCAATTCTATTGAGTTTTTTGAAAACACTGCTGCAAAGAGAACCAATTTGGCTATGGAGAGGCCGATCTTTGTGCAAGCTAAACTAGAGTTTGATTTACAATAGAGGCCAATATGTCATGAACCAAGGCCAATTTGGCCCAATTTTCTGCCCTTTGGCATGATTTGTTACAGTGATTCACACCTGCCTGATCAAAGGCATCCCTCAAAGGCGTCAATCTTATGCTTGGAAGGTAGGAAAGAGGTTGTAGGGAGTTAAAGAAGAGGGCAATATGTAGAAGAGAAGATATGTATAGAAGGGTTGAAGGTTGATTCATCCATTTGAAGGTGTTACGGAAGGTAGAAGATCCTAATTCAAACCTCATGCAAATCAAGGTCATCTTCAACTCTCATGCAAAGTAGGGGTGCAAAAGGTTTCATCTCTGACCCTCATGCAATACATAGGCATGAATTTCCTTGGCACCATACTCCTGTTTCAAGTGACATCCAAATCACTATAAAGCATCCAAATCAATGCATAAAAAGGGTGATCTGCCCCTACGCAAGGCATCAATTACTCATGTCCCCTGTTTCTTGCAATGTGAAATCTAGCACAGGCATGTGCAGGGTATTGTGTGGGTAGAAAAGGGAAAAGGTCATCAATTTTAGTATAGGAGGAATTCCAATCAAACCTTAATTCATCCCATTTGACCCATTTTTCCATGTGGAGTTGAGCAGCTTTGAAACCCCTATTTTGAAAGGCATAAAAAGCTAGCAACTGGGCACACTCTTCATGTGAGGAGCTTTTTTAAGCATAGAGTTCATTTTTTGAACTTGGAGATATGAATGCTAATTTTACTCTTTGAGGCATTTTAGTGCAAAAGTAAGCTATTATTAGGTGAAATAAAAGAAAATATTGTAACTTTTCATTAGCTACTTGAAATAGAGAGCCCTTTTTTGTAAAAGTGAATGTTCTTTCTAATCCTAATCCATTAGAGTCAATGTCACACTAAAAATATAAAGTTCCCTAATTGGCTTCGATTGGATTTACCTATGCACTACAAGTATAAAGTGTCAAATTCAAGGGGGATTTAGATATCTAATCAAGGGGGTGTCCTTTGTGTTGTGTCTTATACACTTCTGCACTTCTACACATCCTTATTCTTTTTCAATTTGGGGTGATCAAGCCTTTTGTAATCACGAATTGGTATAAAATTCCATTTTTGGGGGATTCATCATGTCTTTTGATATTTATTTACATCCTTTTGTTGTCAAGTTAACTTTAGAGAACTATTTGTCTTGGAAACAAGGGATAAAGAATCACTGTCTTGAACATGATCAATTACCCTATCTCCCTGGACTCTTTCCTGAGCCAATTGACTATAAATAGAAGAATAAATTGTTTTAAAAAAAAGACATGGTCTATGGACTAATATATCTTACTGTTTCTATGGATATTTTACATTGTGGTATTTCACTGCTTGGACCATCATCCGACAACTATATGGAGATCTTGATTCTTCGTCTGAAAGTGATGTTTCTATGGATAACCAAGCTCTTGTGGATGATACTGAGACTTTTATTTCCCCTTCTTGTTTGGATACATCCTCATGGGATGATCATTCTATTTGGTTGACATATATTGATACCCCATCTACAGTTAAGGGCACTCCTACAGTACCTATTGCTACTTCAGAGTTAAGAGTTGCTTCTCTAAGAGCTTCCAGTAATTCCTTACAGCAGGGTCTTATATCTCATTGGGACACAATTCTACCAGACATCTCTTGGTTGTTTGTAGAGTCTCACATTTCAGATCTTGATGACACTTTGGAGGATGTTGTCTTTCTCTTTGATGACACTTATCTTGCACCTACTACTACTACAAAGTTTAGAGAGGCTTCACTAAGGACTTCCAGTGATTCTTCATAGGACACCTCGTGGGATTTGCATTGTAGCCATATGACATGCATTGACATTCCAAATCCATACATCATTTCTTTGGATCTTGCTCTTCATTAGTTTTCACATGATTTTGAGAGGTCACTTGTTTTAGTTAGGCCTAAACCTCTAGATTTGATTGTGAATCATTTAGACATCAACATGAATACATTTGAGCAGTGTTATGAGACAGGATACATCATGAGACTTATCACCTCACCTTGCTTCTTTGAGTTGGAGTTACTTCAGTGTTCACCATTAGAGTTGTTTCTTCCTAAGGGGATAGATGTCATTTGCCACAAGTGGATCATTTTCAAAATTCATACATGGGCATTCTCTTTTGACATAGGGGCTACTTCATTGTGGGCAGATATATAGTCTCTTTCTTTCTCTTATGGGGGGAGCTATCTACATCATCACAGTCAAAGCGACATGGCTTCAGGCTTGGTGTAGAGTTATCATCTTCAAGGAGGCTTCCTAGTCCTCTTCTTTTATCTTTTTCTCTCTTTTTGGAGGGGATTCTTTTCCCACATGGTTTTCTCCATTTCTTTGTTTTCAAGAGAGATTGCATTGTACATGAGTACCTAATTAGGCCTAGTTTTTGGATCCATCTTCATTTAGCCCACCTAAGCTATGCTTAAGGGGGATGTTGGTGTATACTAAGCTTGCTTAAGTGTGCCCATAATTTTTGTTTAGCCTTGAGCTATAATTGGCGTGCCTAGATTAGCTTTGTCTAAGTTAAGTAGTTGTTTTTCCTATCCTTGGAGCACCACTATTCTTAGTTAGCTTTTCCTATTATTGGATCGACTATTCTTAGTCAATTATGCCCTATACATACTACATCTTGGAAGCTAATTATTCACCATCCCCGGTTATTACTTTCATATACATTCTTGTTTGTATTACAAACTCTTGTTTGTTTAACTCTTGCAAAGTGTACGATAGCTTAACTTTCATGGCTTGACCAAGTGCTATCATTCCTCCAGTTGATCTTGTTCAATCTCACAATTTGTAGATATAGGGAAAGGGAGTATATGTAATGGTCTAAGACTTACTTAGAATGAAGGAGTCTTTCAAACTTCATTAGCCGACTAAGACTTTTAATGTTTGTTGTTAAAGGAAAATAATAAGAAGTGAAATAATGATCCAAGTCAGCCATATCACGGGATTATAAAAATGGAGTTACAACCCTCCTCTGGCCAAATACATATCAGCCTAATAATCATCTATAACACAACAATAATAATTTTTGTAGGTTAGGTGTACATTGACCCATGAAGAACTTCCATCATATCCTCTAAATGCTACTAAATAATATTGAAATCAGCCTAAAATATGGCATATATGCTTCCTAAATTGACTATGAAAATCTAGACCATATTCTTTTATACACATACATGTATATGTATGCTTTCAGTATACATGTGCATTTATAGGTATACAATATTAATCTATTCCTTAAAACCAGAGACATTTTTATTATAAAACCAAGATAATAATGTCTAGTTTGATCCCAAAATTCATAATACAGTTCTGAAATACATTAAAGACTAGAACAGGGGTATAAAATCCCTACAATTATATCCTATATCAAATATGACCTAGGACAATTGAAAATGCCTCTATTCAACATATGCTTAGTAGGGTTTTGTATTCAAAATAAAACATTTGATACCATTCAGACAAAAGGATTTAAATCACCAGAAAACCACAAGTTCACCTATTTCCAAAAATAAGAAAAATGGTATAGTTTATTATCTAACCTAAAAGTTATTCTTTTTCTCCTTCTTCTCTAAATTCCCACTTTCTTCTATACAACACATCGTTCCTTGTTCCTGCCAAAATACAATAATGTAAAAACCTATGCCCTATCTATCTGCATTCTCCCCTTTTGTTCATCATTCCACAACTCCTCTATCTTCTCCTTTTCTATCAGTGAACTTCCATGCACATTTACTTCTCCTCCTCCACTCCAACTTGTTGGAGTTAACTAAGTCAATCTGAGAGAGAAAGAAGGATAGTGGCAGCCATTATGGCCATCCCACTATAGTCATTAACATCCCACTCCTTTGAATTAAACACATAATAATTTTCTCATGTCACCATAGTAAATTCACAAAAGGTGGGTTTAATTTAACTCTAAAATTATTTTTAGACTAAACTCTATTTCTTTTGGAAATCAAAGGATGTATATATTTTTAAAAAATTCTAACTCCACATCAATCACGTTCACTAGACACAAAAGAGATAAAACTTCTAAACACAAAGTAGAGGGTGGTAAACCAATCTAGACATGACGCTAGAGACTTTCAAATAGAAGGACATTATTTTGTTGAAACTATTTTAAATTAAGGTGGTAACAATAATTGTTGGGAATTAAGGCATCTCAACCTCAAGGCAATTCCTTACATTTATTTATTGTATGTATTTATTTATTGCCTATTATGTAATTAGGATACAAATCCTATTTTGTCATCTTGTGGGAGTTGGCACGATGATGTGTCATCCTACGTGGAAGGTGACAACATGTAATTTTTTTCCTCACATGAGGAGATAGGCGTCCTATTTAGTGGTAGAGGTATTTTGCCATATGTCAGCACTTTAAATAGTGTGTAAGGGAATTTTGACTTAAATGGTTATGACAGATTCCTATGACAGAATCTATGGCGTGTAAGAGTCATAAATAGAAGATACTATGATAGGTGAAGACATGTGTCACAAGGCATCTTGGAAGAAGGCATCTTTGGGTGCCCCAAGGAGGGTTATGACATGTTGTAAGAGAATATGCTATTTTTAGCCTATGTATGACAGATTCTCTTACAGCTGTAAGATATGACAGTTATGATGGATTCTATGACAGTCGTAAGAGTATCTGTCATAGCCCAACTTGGGAATAGGTGACTTCTTTGGGATGGGGTGATATGACAAGTGTCATGAACACCCTGCAGTGTTGGACAAGTGTCCCTAGGTGTAGATTTTGGGCCATGAAGCTATCTTGGATGCCCATCTCAAGATAGGCTCATTTTTGCCTTGTAACTTCTTTATAAACAGGGGCTTTGAGAGGAGATGTAGTATGTGATTGACAGGTACTATTATGCTGTCAGATTGTCTCTAGATATGAGTGTCGAAGACTCTTGAGAACTTGCATTGCAAGTGTATTGTAAACCATTATAGTTTTGATAATACATTGTGCAGGTTTTAGAGTGTGGGGTTTTTCACCCGATAAGGGTTTTCCCACATTATATCTTGTCTCTCTCTTGTTTTGTCTTACATTATTGTGTTGTGTATTGCTGCAATATCTCTATTGTTGTGTTAAACATTCTGTAGTTGTAAAGGTTAAAAAGAACTTGCACTCTTCTCTCCTCATTAGATTAGTGTAGGAAGCGATTTCCACACACCTAGCTTCCTTTCAGTTGGTATCAAAGATTGATCACCTTTGGTCCTAGTTGTTAGGTAGGGGTTTTTTTGAGTTGATCTTAGATTGAGTGGGAGTTTGTACAAAGTATTCTATAATCTTGTTGTAGGAAAGAGATGGCAGGCACATCCAGAAGATTAGAGGTGGAGAAAATCAATGGCACAAATTTTGAGTTATGGAAACTTAAGATGGAAGACATGCTTATTGATTGAGACCTATGGGAAACCATTTCCAGTGTAAAACCAACCGCAATGGTACAAGTTGATTGGGATCTCAAAGATCGGAAGGCTAAGGGTCTCACAAGAGTCAGTCTAGCTAATTCTATCCTGTTAAATGTCCATGAGGAGAAGACCACGAAAGACCTTTGGAAGAAGCTTGGAGATGTTTATCAGGCCAACTCCCTAGTGAACAAGCTTTTTCTGAGAAAGAAGTTGTATTCTCTAAGGATGGAGGATGGAGGATCTATTGTAGATCACCTAAATGCTTTCCACATGTTAGTTGCACAGTTCACATCCGTTGGTGTGAAGATGGAGGAGGAGGATTGTTGTATGACCTTGCTTTGTTCTTTGCCAGGCTCGTGGGATCATCTTGTTATGGCTATTGGGAGCACCACATCCACTTTCAAAATGGATGAAGTGGTATCTTCACTGTTATCTGAAGAGATGCGGAGAAAGTCTTCTGAGGCAGCCAAAGAGGCTCTTGCGGTTCGTGGAAGACCCAAGGAGAAAGGGAAAAAGAAGGACAAGAAAGCTAAGAAGGGTAGATCCAAATCTTGTGGGAGATCCAAATCTCCTGGAATGTCCAAGGCTCTTTGTTGGAACTATGGCAAAACTGGGCATTTCTGAAAGGAATGCAAAGAGGAAAAGAAAACGAAGAAGAAGAATGCCCCAAAATAAGATTCTAACAAGTCACAAGATGATGGTGATGCCTTCATCGTAGCCCTGGCCACCCATGCATCTGATGATGTGCGGTTGATTGATTCTAGTGCATCATTCCACATGACCTCGCATCGAAGCTGGTTCATGAAGTATGAAGAGTTCAATGGTGGAAGAGTGTACCTAAGTGACGATTCTCATCTAAAGATTGTTGGTCATGGAAGAGTCTCAATCCAATTCCCTGATGGACAGGTGAAGGGGATCACTAGGGTTATACACATCCTAGGCTAGGCATGAAACCTGCTTTCTGTAAGAATGTTGAATGATGCAGGTGTGTAGGTTATCTTTTCGAAGGATGGATGCAAGATGACTAGAGGATCTATGGTGCTTACGAAGGGTACTTGGAGAGGTACTATGTTTTAGCTAGAGGCATGCACTTCACAGTGCAATAGTTCTTCTAACTCGAAGAAAAGAGCTGCAGTCACTTCATACCCACCATCTAAACCAGGAGTGAAGAAATTGGTTGTAACAAATTCTGATGGTAGTGCATCTTGGGCACCCAAGGGTGCTCATGCTTTGGAAGTTAAGATTCCTACTGAAAAGACAATGTTATGGCATATGAGATTTGGCCACATTGGTGAGAAGCGTCTGAGAATTGACAATGGTAGTGAGTTTTGTTCGACAGAGTTTGATAAGTTCTGCAAAGAGCAAGGGATTGAAAGACATAAGACAACTCCATACACCCCATAGAAAAATGGAGTTGAAGAGAGGATGAACAGGACACTAATGGAGAAGGCTAGAAGTATGCTTAGTGGAGCAAGCCTCAAACAAACGTTTTGGGCTGAAGCTGTAGCCACTGCTTGCTACCTAGTAAACAGGTCTCCTACATCAGCTCTTATTGGTAAGACACCTATGGAGGTGTGGTTTGGTAAGAAGCCTTCAGTAAGACATCTTCGTGTTTTTGGTTGTGAGGCATATGCAGATGTGCCTATGGAGAAATAGTCTAAATTGGAGAACAAGCCTGTTAAGTGTATTTTCATTGGCTATGGTGTCAGTGTGAAAGGATACAAGCTTTGGGATCTTGTGGCTAAAAAAGTGTTGTATAGAAGTGTTATTTTTAGAGAGCTAACACGTTCTCCCATTATTCTACAGCTAGAAGAAACAAAGAAAAAAGAGGATGTGGTTTAGTTTCCTTCTACTCTTGAGATGACTAAATCAACAGACCCTGTGAGACCTAATGATGAGGAGAGCTCTAGCAGCTCTAAAAGCTTAGAAGAAGTAGAACCTCAACCTCAGCCTTTGAGGAGGTCTACACGAACAAGGAGGCAACCTGATAGATTTGGTTATTCATTGTTTGATTCTAGTTGTGCTTTTGCCTTGGTTACTAACACTGATGAGCCTAGAACTATGACAGAGGCTATGGGCATGAAAGATGCAGGTTCCTAGAAGGAGGCCATTGAAAATGAGATGGCTTCTTTGGAAAAGAATAAAACATGGGACTTGGTGGGCCTTTGCCTAAATGACAGAAACCTATTGGATGCAAATGGGTGTTCAAGAAGAAATTCGGTGCAGATGGAAGTGTTGAAAAGTACAAGACCAGACTGGTTGCGAAGGGGTACTTATAAGTGGAGGGAATTGATTATGGTGAAATTTTCTCTCCTATTGAAAAGATGACATCTATTTGGTTCTTGTTATCTCTTGCAACAACTTATGACTTAGAGGTGGAGCAGATGGATGTGAAGACAACATTCTTTCATGGTGATTTGGAGGAAGAGATTTACATGTCACAGCGAGAGCATTACATAGAGAAAGCTAAAGAAAATTTGGTTTGCAAGTTGAAAAAGTCTTTGTATGGTTTGAAGCAGTCTCCTAGGATGTGCTACTTGAAGTTTGATGTCTTTGTGTTGTCGGTTAGATTTCTGAGATTGAAATCAGATCATTGTGTGTATTATAAATTTGACAATGATCACATTCTCATTATTACATTGTATGTTGATGATATGTTGTTAATTGAGAATGCTAAGAATATGATTTCTGATTTGAAGTCTCAATTGTCAGCACAATTTGACATAAAAAATCTAGGGGTAGCTAAGTACATTTTGGGAATGGAAATTAGAAGAGACAAAGCTAACAAAAAACTTTTCTTAAGCTAGAGTAAGTATGTTAAGACCGTGTTGGATAGGTTCAGCATGGTAGATTGTAGACCATTGTGTGTTCTTGTTTCTTTGGGGACAAAGTTGTCTATTAATGATTGTCCAAAATCTCCTAGTGAGGTGGAGGACATGAGCAGAGTACCTTATGCTAGTGTTGTTGGCAATTTGATGTATGCTATAGTCTACACAAGACTAGACATTGCCCAAGCAGTGGGAGTCCTTCATCGATTTATGGCTAATCTTGGATGGGTACATTGGGATACAGTTACGAGAGTGTTCAGATATTTGAGGGGTACTTCTAAGTATTCCATATGTTATCATGGTAATCCTACAGGACCTCCGCATTTAGTTTGTATTCGTGGATTCGTCGATTCTGATTGGGTGGGTGACATTGATAGTAGGAGATCCACTAGTGCTTATGTGTTCACTATGTTCGGTGGTGCAATTAGTTGGATGAGTAAGTGACAACCTATGGTTGCTTTGTCCATGAAAGAAGTTGAGTATATGGAAGAAACTCATGCTTGCAAGGAAGCCATTTGGCTTAAGAGATTATGTTTAGATATTGGTGTTGATGCAGGACATATTACAATTTGTTGTGACAATCAGAGTGTGATTTTACTAGCAAAGAATCCAATTTTCCATGCTAGAACAAAGCATATTGATGTACAATTTCACTTTGTACGGACATGGTAGAGGATGGTATGGTGAATTTGGAGAAGGTAGACACTTTGAAGAATGTTGTAGATGCATTGACGAAACCAGGTGGCACAAAGAAGTTTAGATCGTGTTCGGAGTCTATAGGCCTCTTAGCCTATAGTAGTTAAATCATGTTATTTCTATTGGCTCTTACAAGGTGTTCGACAAGTGGGATAATGTTGGGAATTAAGGTGTCTCAACCTTGGTAATTCCTTGCATTTATTTATTGTCTATTATGTAATTAGGATGCAAATCCTATTTTATCATCTTGTAGGAGTTGGTATAGTGATGTGTCATCCTACGTGGAAGGTGACAACATGTAATTTTTGTCCTCACATGAGGAGATAGGCATCCCACTTAGTGGTAGAGGTATTTTTCCATGTGTCAGCACTTTGAATAGTGTGTAAGGGAATTTTGACTGAAACGATTATGACAGATTCCTATGACATAATCTATGACGTGTAAGAGTCATAAATAGAAAATATTATGATAGGTGAAGACATGTGTCATAAGGCATCTTGGAAGAAGATATCTTTGGACGCCCCAAGGAGGGTTATGACATGTTGTAAGAGAATATGTTATTTGTAGCTTGTGTATGACATGTTCTCTTACAGCTATAAGATATGACAATTATGACAGATTCTATGACAGTCATAAGAGTATCTGTCATAACCCAACTTGGGAATAGGTGACTTCTTTTGGATGGGGTAATATGACAAGTATCATGAACACCCTGTAGTGTTGGACAAGTGTTTCTAGGCGTGGATTTTGGGCCATGAGGCCATGTTGGACGCCCATCTCAAGATAGGCTCATTTTTGCCTTATAACTTCTTTATAAACAGGTGCTTTGAGAGGAGATGTAGTATATGATTGACAGGTATTGTTATGCTACCAGATTGTCTCCAAATACCAGTGTCAAAGACTACTTAGAGCTTGCATTACAAGTGTACTGTAAACCATTACAGTTTTGATAATACATTGTGCAGGTTTTGGAGTGTGGGGTTTTTGACCCAATAAGGGTTTTCCCCACATTATATCTTGTCTCTCTCTTCTTCTGTCTTACATTCTTGTGTTGTGTATTTCTACAATATCTCCATTGTTGTGTTAAACATTCTGTAATTGTAAAGGTTAAAAAGAATTTGCACTCTTCTCTCCTCATTAGATTAGTGTAGGAAGCAATTTCTACACACCTAGCTTCCTTTCAATAATGACCAAGACATTTGTAAACTCAAGACTAACACACCTATAATATGCAATCATGACACAACTAGACCAAGAAGTAAAAATGTTATGCATGACTAACCAACAAAGGTTGTGACATCTGAACCAGTGGTGTGTGCATAGACATAAGTTCTCTACACATGATAGAAATCATTGATTCTAGTTGATTTATGACCCTCTCCTCGATGATGCTCTCCCTCCTCAATTGGAAGGGGGATTGAACTATATCCTATGTTTACTTCATTACAATAGCAAGGTAGTTAGTCCAATTAGATATAACACATATTTATATAAAATTGATATCAATTTCATATCAATTTGCAACATCATAGTATGAAACATAAAATCTCATTAATCATTCAAATTCATTCTTGCATATCATTTATCTATCAACTTTTTCTAATAATAATATCAATCGAAGTTCAAATTTCACAATCATTCTAACATTCAAATCTGGCATTATACATTCATGAGTACATGAAAAAACAAACATCACATTAAAACCATTTTATATTCAAATTATAAAATAAACTCATGACATTTCCAAGCACCATCTAAAGACCATAATTTAAATAATTAAAATGTCTTAAATAGTTATTCCAAGAAAAATGGGGTGTAACATGAGATTCATGAAAAGGTGTAGTAAGGGTATCCAAAAGGGAAGAAAAAATAACAGCTAAATCTCTAAAGGTGAAAGCACATATATATGATGATACAATGCCTCCATAAACAATGTGATCCCTTTTTTTATGAGAAAATGTCATGAGTGAATGAAAAAAAAATGATCACATGTCACAAATTGTATAAACATGTCAAAATTTGTAATGGAAGCATGAATAGTAGCCTAAGATAAGGGACCATATTAGTCCATGATCTAAAGATATAGCAATAGAGATCTATCAAATTGTAGGTGGGATAAGGTGCACAAGATTATGCATTAAATGTTTAAAACCCTAAAAGGAATAGATAAATGATATAGAAATGAGGTATAATATGATATAAACTAGAATATTAGTCAAAATTTAGATTGAAATGAAACTCTAAAGTTCCCTACAAGGGTAGGTGGGGTGGTTGAAAGTAACCTGGTTAGGCAATGTAATATCAAACCATTGAATACTGATATATTTAAATTAAGTAGCATTAAGTAGGAATAAAAACCATAATCAAGATGTGAAAATAATAAAGCAATTAGAAAGTCAAATTTAAAACCTAATTTGAAACACTAATCAATCAATGTATAACCCTAAAGTCGAACCCT
Source organism: Cunninghamia lanceolata (assembly GCA_027924645.1). Lineage (NCBI taxonomy): Eukaryota > Viridiplantae > Streptophyta > Pinopsida > Cupressales > Cupressaceae > Cunninghamia > Cunninghamia lanceolata. Next base: position 2,476,920 of record BSBN01000850.1, read on the forward strand.
AGGAAATGTGAGAATGGATGGGTTCATAAAAATGCAAGGGCAAAATGTTTTTCCTAATTGTTTGTGTAGGTTAATTAATCAAATCCTTATAATAAACAAACAGTTAATCTAAATAACAAAGCTCAGAATGATAAGTGTGAAATGAATGGTTTGAAATTAAATGAGGAGATTAACTGTTTGTGTAGGTTAATTAATCAAATCCTTATAATAAACAAACAGTTAATCTAAATAACAAAGCTCAGAATGATAAGTGTGAAATGAATGCTTTGAAATTAAATGAGGAGATATAGTCACTTAGCTCTTGGAACTATGATGAATAATCAAGTGTTGATGTTGTGTAGAAGCTGGTCATCCTAGTACAAAAAATAGATTCTCTAGGCTTTCTTGTTCTCTTGGAACTATAACAATCATAGAATCCTAGAATGATTCTTCTTGTAATTCTTAAGATTTTTTTATATGTCTCCTTATGTTTAAATTACAAATGTGTTTTTAAATACGAAGACATAATGATTAGTTTCACAAATAAGCATCAAGTTTCACAAATAATGCTCTAAGCTTTGTTATTTAGATTAACTGTTTGTGTAGGTTAATTAATCAAATCCTTATAATAAACAAACAGTTAATCTAAATAACAAAGCTCAGAATGATAAGTGTGAAATGAATGCTTTGAAATTAAATGAGGAGATATAGTCACTTAGCTCTTGGAACTATGATGAATAATCAAGTGTTGATGTTGTGTAGAAGCTAGTCATTCTAGTACAAAAAATAGATTCTCTAGGCTTTCTTGTTCTCTTGGAACTATAACAATCATAGAATCCTAGAATGATTCTTCTTGTAATTCTTAAGATTTTTTTATATGTCTCCTTATGTTTAAATTACAAATGTGTTTTTAAATACGAAGACATAATGATTAGTTTCACAAATAAGCATCAAGTTGGCTTCTAGTGGTTAGTGAGAAAGGAAGGGAATTGACAATTTTGAATTTTAAAAATTTGAATTGGGATTAGTTGCTTACTATGTGGGAGTGAACCCATAAATTGTGGGATTGATATAGAATGGCGAAAGTGAGATCTTGGGATGAAGAATGGATCATAGAAGTGTGGACTAATGTTGAGGAAAATGTATAGAAACATGTGCAAATAAAGTATAGATAAAATTAGATGTATGGAAATACATGAAAGTGAGAGCAAATAAGGATAGAAAAAAGTCAAGAAAAGAGGCAAACTTAACACAAGAGTGTGCCACATGTCACTATATAACTATACTAAGACATTCCATTAATATAAGCCCAAAACCAAATAGATATGCTAATTTCATTATTACAATGTTAAACTAATAAAAATATTTAAAAATTAAAAAAATACCCACTTCATTTAAAAAATTGAAATCTATTAAAATATAAATAATAATTTACATATTTTAAGAAACATTGTTAGAAAAATATATTAGAAAACCCATCCTTCAACTATGCCATTTGCATAGGACGGAGATCAGTTTCCATTTTATTCAATATATATTAAGTCGATCGGGAGAGGTAGTCGGCAGGTCAATTCTTGCAGGTTTATATTTTGTCCAGCCGGCATAAAGACGTGCTGGCTGTCTACGCCAGTCGATTGAGAAGTAAAGTCAGAAAAACATTGTCAAGATTTGGACCCACTTGAGAAGTGAACTCAGAAAGGTATCGCCAGGACAACACGAACGAATCTGCAGGCATTAGTTTGTCACCATCTTCTCTTGTGCTGGGATCATTTAGTTGCCGTTTGGTTTTTATTTACTGAGTAAACAAATGTATTCGCAGGTCGGGGGCGTAATTCTGATTTTGTGGTATTTAGCCTCCTCTGCATTTGCACAACGTGATCTTGAATGGTGTGGATCCCGAGTTACCCATTTTGGATCGCCTCACGTAAACAACGCATTGGCTGGTTAAGCTCTTCCATTTTGGATAGACAATCCAAGTTGTGGATACCCTGGTTTTCAGATCAAATGCATGGAGAAGGAGAATGGGAATTCTAGCAGGATCTCTAAGTCCATATCCGTATCATTTACGAGTGCGCCAAGAAATGAGTGAACTCCTTGCTATAATTTTCATTCTCCTTCTCCATGCATTTGATCTGAAAACCGGGGTATCCACAACTTGGATTGTCTATCCAACCAGGAAGAGCTTAACCAGTAGGTGTGTTGTAAACAACCGGCCAGTCAAACTCCATACGGCGTCCACGTGGCGAACGACTCAGCTTCTACAAGCAATACAAACGAGATCTCTGTTGTCGACTGTGCCGGTCGAGTGCGTAGGTGAAGTAACTGTGTCAGTCGCCCAGATTTCCATACAATCGGTGAGTTACAACTCACCGGTGTTTACGTGAGGCGATCCAAAATGGGTAACTCACATTTTGCGATCCACACCATTCAAGATTGCATTGTGCAACGGCAGAGGGAGCTAAATGAGAATTGCAGCACCGACCTGCCAATGCATTTTGTATACTCAGTATATAAAAATCAAATGGTTACTAAATTATCTCAACAGAAGAGAAGATGGGGGACAAACTAATTGTTGCAGGCTCGTTCGCGCTTTTAGACTTTATAGAAAACCAGCGCTCAAAGAATACGAATCTTGGCGATATTTTTTTGAGTTTAACGTAAAATCAAATACAGGCCAGAGATCGGGCGTGCGCCAGGTGTTGATATCTGACAATAAGGTAAAACAAAGAAAACAATATTAAAAAAAAAAGCATATTATAAAGATTTAGATTTTTTTTTTTAAATTTAGTTTTTTTAGAAAGAAAGAAAATCTACTTTCTTCTAAATTCGATGGTGGCAGTTATGTTGAAGATATTATATATCTTTGTAGTCTTTTGAAAGGCAATAAAATTGTAATTGGAACTGCATGAGTATTGTAATTTTTCTCTTAACACTAAGAATACCAATACTTTGTCCCATGGATGTTTCTATGGCATATTACTGGAGTTTTACCACGTAAATCCTGGTGTTGTTTTTTGATCGAATTTGCTATTCTCTTGTTATCTCTAATTTCTTGTAAATAATTTGTGTTGCAATATTAGTTTAATGGTCTAGACTTGTTTACAGTATTTTCGACTAGGATTTTTTTCGACTTCCTATTTCGACTTATGTGTTGCAGTGATGTCGACCTATTGATTGCAGTCTTATTTTGATTGAATGGTCAAAAATATTTTAATTGATACTATTTTTGACCAGCCGGTCATTTACAACTGGTTAAGCGCTACCTGTGGGCAGACTCGTTCGTGTTTGTAGACCTTCAGACTTCACTTTTGAAGATTAGGGGTGGACAAAGGAGTCTATTTCAGCCGAACACCGTTGCATGCGAGTCCAATTATCTTGATGTAACCCTCAAATTATATATAATCTTATTCTTGACCGACTCTTTTTAATTAACTCTTTGTTAACGTTGACGATGTCGTTTTGCCTTTCAAGATACGGCAGATAAGTCAGATTAAAAAAGATTATGTGGGGACAAAGATGTGTACATTGGTTATATATATATATATATATATATATATATATATATATATAACCTTATAATATAGTTTCGCGGTTCAAGCTCAACGTATCTTCTAAATAAATAAGCAAACGAATCATTTTAAAGTTTTTAGAATGCAAACAAAATGGAATCTGATCTTCGTTGTAAACTATGCGAATAGCATATTTGAAGAATGGATTAAAAATATGAGATTTTTTTTTTTCTAATAAAATGGGTATATGAAATATGTTTATTTTAAAATGTTTTCGTAGTTTAATATTGTAATATTAAGATTGATATGTTTATTTAGTTTTAGGTTTATTTTAATAAAATATATATTTTTTGTTTTAAGTTTAATTTTTCTTTGATCTTTTTTCATTCTTATTTATTCTAACATTTGCATACTTCTATATATTTAATTTTATGTCTACTTTATTTACACATATTTCTATACATTTGCCTTAACCTTAGTATTAATCCACACTTCCAGGTATCCATTCCTAATCCAATCAAAATCGCATTGTGTAATGGTAGAGGTGGCCAAATACCACCAAATCAGAGTTACATGACCGACCTACAAATTCATTTGTACATTTAGTACAGAAGAACCAAATGCTACTAAATTATCACAACACAAGAGAAGATGACCACAAATTGATGGTTGCAAATTAGTTTGTGTTTAAAGACTTTACGAAAAAATTGAGCACTCAATGAGGACAAATTATATATAAACCTTGGAGAGTTGACCTACCTATCGACTACCTCATCCAATCAACTCCACTCACATGCATGTTAAATCCCATCATCATTTTGTCAACTTTACAATGCAATTATCTTCACCAGTGTTGACGATATCAGTTTAATATTATAATGGTGAAATAGGTATATTTTTGTCAATTTTAATTTCATTTTGGGTTTATTTTGATGAAATGTCTTAACATAGTTATATAGTATATAACACATTCTTGTCTAAGTTTGGTTCCTTCTTCAACTCTTTTATATATATTTTCTCTTACTTTCTCACATTTCCATACATCTAGCTTTGTCCCTACCCTGTTTGACCATATTTCCATACATTTGCCTTAGTATTAACTCACACTTCCATGTATCAACTCGTAATTCCAAAATCTCCCATTCCCCATCCTAATTCAATCCCATGATCCATGAGCTCACTCCCACATAGCAGAGAACTAGCCTCATATTCAAATTTTTAAAATTCAAAATTGTTTATTCTTGCGATTTCCCACTAATTGTTGGGAGTCAACTTGGTACATGTTTGTGAAACTATTCATTATGTCTTGGTAATTAAAGATTCATTTGTGTGTTTAAACATGAGGCATATCCAAAAATTCTACACATTACAAAGAGAATCGTTCTAGGATTATGTGATTATTACAATTTTAAGACAATAATCAAGCCCAAAGCATCTATTTTTTTGTAATGAATGACCAACTTCTGCACAACATCAACACTTAATTCTTCATCATAGTTCCAAGAATTAAGTGCCTATCTCTCCTCATAATTTTCAAGCATTCATTTTAGATTTAGCATTCCAAGATTTGTTATTAGGTTAATTATTTGTTTATTGATTGATTTTAATTAATTAGTGTAAACAACCAATGGAAAATACTTCCCTTACAGTTTGGTGAACCAATCTAATCTTACACCTTCTCCAGTTTGACCATATCTACCATTGTAGAGATCTTTAGGGTTTCATGTTAGATTTAAATTTTGACTGATATTCTAATTTATATCAAGTCATACCTCATTTAATTCAATTTCAATTTGATAACCGAAGGACAATCTCTTGCGTAGCAACAAGGTTATGGAGCATCACAAATGTAGATATGTTTATGTCCATTTGTTACTTGTTATGTAGAACCTAAATATAAAAAGAAGTAGGTCATAAGAAGACAAACTATGTGACTAGTGTGAAGAATATGATGTCCTTCATTGATATTGTGTGAATGTACAATAATTACAAATTCTATCATGACATGACAACATCCACCTAATTTGCTAAGGCACTCTAGAGAGGTACAACCCATGTTAATGATGGTTGATTAAGGCTACAAGTGTAGGCCCATAGCAAAATGTATTCTACATTATAAGTTAGGAAAATACTCTCTACCTAAGCTATGTATAAAGGTTTTATTTATATTATGAATGTCAATTAGGCCTACAAGTCTAAGGCTGAAAGATGTCATGCATACACTATTGCATGCTTCTCATGTGGCTAGAGTTATGCCATATGTTAGAACCATATGGTGCTAGTTGGTTGGAAATGTGGAGTAGATGTGACCAAGTGTTGGATGTGTATGGATTCAAATTGAATATATTAGTGTAGAAGCATGTGTTAAATCCATGTGCAAGTCACACACAATGTGGGGGTGTTGGTCTAAGAGATAACAATGGTTTTGTTGAAGGTTATGCAGACTCCTAAAGTTGTGTAACATAACTAAAGAGTGCACATGTTGTTGTTTTGTGCTTGGTTTCATGGAGCTTTCAAAACATGTGCTTGTGCATATGTGTGCAAAGCCATTCTACCAAAATCCTTCATGCTTGTGTAATGCATTTTGGTGCACAGGATGTGTGTACAAGGGAATATTGTGGTATAGAAGTTGTTGATGTTAAGATAATGTGTAAAATTGTTAGTTGTACAAAATTGCACACAAATCATTTACCCTTTCCTGTAGAGGAATGGTCTACATTGCATCTAGTGTGTAGATGAAGGACTTAGCTAGATTTGATCTAAAAAACGAATGGTTGTGTCAAACAGTCATGTAGTTGTGTCCAAATCTTTTATCATTTTTGTAGAGTAGTGTCCTCATTATGCTAGTGAAAACCTAGAGGTGTCACTATAGAAAGTGGGGCTAGTTATACCCTTTCTTGTAGAGTAGTGTTCGTATTATAGTTGTGAGAACTTGGAGGTACTACTACAAAATGTGGAACTAGTTATGTATAGGGCGTAGCTTGGTGATACATGTGCCTACTAGTAATGGATTGCATATGTGAAGCCAAAGATATTTAATGAATCTCATGAATTAGTGAAGATATGAAGCTATCATACTTCTACCCAAGAAGTAATGGAGGTCCAAATTGTGCTAACATAGTAACACCCAAAATCATGGTCTTGAATACACATGCTTGCAAGTTCCAAGGGGATTTTTCCCTTGTATTATTATGCTCAAAGAAGATGGTGTTGTTAAACCATGTTTCCTTCTTAACAGAAGCTAGTAGCTATATACAAAAGATTGGACATAGAGCAATGCATAGTGATGATACCAATGATCTAGGTTACTATTTCTAGATGAAATTTGGCTTACTGGCACAAAATGTTTAAGTTGTGTTCTTAAGGATTGCACTAAGCACTGAGAAGCACTTTAATGTGGGGTGTGGGTCTAGTGTAGTCAAATAAAGAGCTCAACAATCAAAGCACTTGAAGCTATGAATGCTCTATGTGCTTGTAGTCTTGATGAGAGTTGTATGATTCTAATTTGTGTATAGACATTGTTTTTTACAAGTATAGAGTTGTAGAGGCTAGCCTTCTGCAAAGATTTTTAGAAATGAAAGCAACACTACTTCAATGGAAATCTAATTCGAGATAAATTTCAACAAACTTTAACTGTGTGTTATTAATAAGATTGTAACAAAACATAAACCCACAATACAAAAATATACTAGAAGTAGAATGAAGCACATAACACAAGTGTTTAACGTGGAGAAAACCCTTTCGAGTAAAAAACTCCACTAAGAAAAGAGGCCAAGTTGTATTATCTTCACAAAAGGAGATTACAAATACATTCACTTCCTCTGTCCTCCAACCTTCACTCTGACAGAACCTGGGTACCTATAAACTGTTATATTCCTCTCATCTACTATGCTATGGTTTATATAGAATTTACACAACCTCAAGACATTAAATGACTTCTTATAAGCCCATAACACTTGTCAAGAGTCAACAACACAACCTTGGGCGTCCATGGCCAATAATAGGCTCCTACGGCGTCATAAATGCTGGCATACATGCATCCTACACTTGGGAAAAAGTGCCCATGCAAGCTTGAACGCCTTGGGGCCAAACATAGCCACTTACAGCATTTTATGACGCGTCATATGCTATTATTAGTGTCATAGATTCTTATGACAACTTACACTTGTCATAGAATCTCTTACACCTTCTTACAGCATCTATGATGTGTGTCATAACACTAAGAATAGATTATTCCTCCACATGTGCACCCCACTTTGACCAATTACCATTTACCATAGTAAATGACATCTCGTAACTACCATCAATAACTCTAGGACTTACCGTGTAGTAACTATGTAATTACTATGGACAGTAAATAATTTTTACTTCTACTAGTGAAACTTGTACATCCCTTATGGGTAATTATAAACAATAAATAGAATAATACAATAATGGGATTTACAAGGTAAATGGCACCTTATCCCAACATTCTCCCACTTGACATTATACATTGTAAATCAACATATACGAAATCAAATGAAAAATAATCAGGCACTAGAAACAAGGCCCATGGCCTCTCTGCACAACATGAACTTCTCTGTGGTCATAGGCTTGGTCAATGAATCTGCAACATTCTCATGAGTGTCTATCTTCTTCAATTCAATCTCTCCATTTGTAACCAACTCTCAAACAAAGTGATACTGAACATCAACATGCTTAGTCCAAGCATGATACATGGGATTCTTGGCCAAATAGATAACACTCTAGCTATCACAACCAATCTGAATGATCCTACAATCAAAACCAATACATGTACACAGTCTCCTCAACCAAACTACCTCCTTAGAGACATGAGTTTCAACCATAGACTCTGCTTATGTGGTGGACAAAGCAACTATGGGCTGCCTCTTGCTCATCCAATTCACTGCACCTCCAAATAGAGTAAACACATAGCCACTAGTGGACCTTCGACTGTCTAAGTCACCTGCCCAATCTGCATCAACAAAACCCTGTATGTCCAAAGATTTATCAACACTATCAGTACCAGAATAAACCAAAAAATGATCAGGAGTATCTACAAGATATTTAAACACCCTCTTCGCATAGTTCAAATGCTGTCTACCAAGGTTAGACACAAATCTGCTCAAAACTCCCACTGCTTGGGCAATATCTGGTCTAGTGCAAACCATTGCATACATCAAACTCCCTACAACACTAGCATATGGCACATTAGACATATCCTCAAGATCATCCTCAGTCTTTGGACACATATCTAATGAAAACTTAGTACCAATGGGTAAAGGAACTCTAAGTGGGTTACAGTCCTGTAAACTAAACCTCTGCAAAATAGTATTCACATACTTACTTTGTGACAACCAAAGCTTTCTGTTAACTTTGTCCCTCCTAATCTCCATTCCCAAAATATACCTTGCAGTACCAAGATCCTTCATCTCAAATGCACCTGAAAGTTGGGCTTTAAGCTCACTGACCATACCCTTAGTATTGTTGAAAAATAACATGTCATCAACATACAAAGCAATAACTAGTATAGAATTATCAACACAATGAATGTAAACACAATGACCCTCCTCACTTCTAACAAAACCCAATTTCAAAATAAATGAATCAAACTTTTGATACCACATTCTAGGGGACTATTTCAGACCATAAAGAGACCTCTTTAACCTACAAACCCAATGTTCTTTTCCTTTTACCTCAAAACCTGTAGGTTGTTGCATATAAATTTCTTCTTCAAAATCTCCATGCAAGAATGTAGTCTTAACATCCATTTGCTCAATCTCCCAATCATAAACTGCATCAATGGATAAGAGAAATCTAATAGAAGTCAATTTAGCAACATGAGAGAATATCTCACCAAAATCAACTCCCTCTCTCTGGGAGCAGCCCTTGGCTACTAGTCTAGACTTGTACTTCTTTAAGGACTCGTCTACTCCAAACTTCTTCTTGAAGACCCACTTACATCCTATGGCCTTTCTTCCTTTGGGCAAATGAATAAGATCCCAGGTGTTATTAGAGTCCAAAGCCATCATCTCCTTTGCATGGCTAGCTGCCAAGACTCACTATCATCTGCAGAAATAGCTTCCCTATAGAATCTAGGTTCATTGTTAGTACTCAATAAAGCATATACACAACAGAAATCTGGTGGGCTATGCCTGTCAACTAGATTTTGTTGTCATGGATCTCCTCAAGGGTGGAGTAAGAGACTCTACTTGTTCTTCTGCATGATCATCTGTACCAACTTCTTCTGTCACAACAAATTCATCTTCATCAGAACTACTTGAATCTTCTTCTTCTTCTTCACCCCCCAATCCACCATTCTGTTCTTATTGAGGTGCATCTTGCTACTCTAACTCAAAGTGCACTCTCTTTACCTTTTCATTTTTTTCTTTTGGCTACTCAAGTTCAGAAATAGCTCTAAGTTCCCTAAAAATTACATCTCTAGAAAAGATAATCTTGCAGGTTAGTGGATTCCAAAGCTTATAACTTTTTACATTATTACCACATCCAATGAATGTGCATTTTTCATCCTTTGGATCTAACTTAGACAGCTTTTCCTTAGGTACATGAACAAAAGCCTCACAGCCAAAAACCCTTAAATGTGAAACAGAAGGTTTCTTACCTATCCACACTTCATAAGGTGTCAAATCAAGATCCTTACAAGGAGATCCATTTATCAAGTAGCAAGCAATACACACAACCTCTGCCCAAAAGCATTTATCCAACTGTGTATCACTAAGCATACTTCTAGCCCTTTCCATAATTGTTCAGTTCATCCTTTCTGCAACACCATTTTGTTGTGGTGTATATGAAGTTGTCTTTTGTCTGATTATACCTACATGCTTGCAAAACTCATCAAATTTCTTAGAGCAATATTCCCCTCCATTGTCAAATCTTAATATTTTTATCTTTAAACCTGATTGGTTCTCTACTGAGACTTTGAATTCCTTAAACTTAGTGAAAACTTTAGATTTATGCTTCATAAAATAAATCCATGTAAATCTAGATACATCATCAATGAAGGTTACAAAATAATGAGATTTTCTAATAGATTCATTATCCACAGGTTTAAAAACATCCGTATGAATAATTTCTAATTTCCCTTTTGCTCTATTGCTTCTTGAAGGAAATGATTTTCTATTTTGTTTACCAAACACACAATGCTCATAGAAATCAAAGTGCTCATCAGAATAAGAGAAACCATCCAACAATTCTTTATTCTTAATAGTTTTCAGTATATTATTACTTGTGTGGCCCAATCTACGGTGCCACAACATACATGTATTTTTAGTAGTGGCCTCAGATACATAGGAGGCATTACAAACTATAGTGGCTTTAAGCTTAAACAATTTCCTGAATCTCTTCCCTTTCGCTACCACCAAGTTCCCTCTCACCAATCTGCAACCATGCTTGTCAAATGTCACATGCATTCCCAAATCATTCAACTTTGAAACTAAAATTAGATTTCTAGCTAATCTAGGATCATGTAAAACACCAGGGAGGGTTTTAATCCTCCCATCACTGAAACACAACAATACCTTTCCTTTCCCGACAATCAGATATGTAGAGTTGTCACCAAGGTAGATATTACCTCCATCATATTCTTCATATGAGGAGAACCATTCCTTATGTGGGGTCATATGAAATGAGCATCCTAAGTCAATCAACTAGTGATCATTAGAAACAAGATTACATGCAGAAAGTAAAAGCTCTTCACCTACATTTGAGGACTTATCCAAAGCACTCTCCCACTGTTTCTTGGGATTTCTACACTCCTTCACATGTGCCCTTTTACCATAGTTCCAACACTTAACTCTATTCTTTTTACCGGGAGTCTTAGACTAGCCCTTGGACTTGTCCTTAGCCCCTTTCTGATCTCCCTTAGGTCCTCTTTCCTTAGACCTTCCCCTGACACTAAGAGCATCCCCTAAACTATCTGAGCTCTTCTTCCTCAATTCTTATGACAGTAGCACTGAAACAAGAGCATCCAACTTTGGATCCACGAGGTTAGCAGTGATAGCAAGGATAACATTCTCCCAAGACTCATGTAAAGAACATAGAAGTAAGATACATTTATCTTCCTCACTAACCTCAACATCTACTAAATCAAGATGACTCACCAATAAATTAAAAGAATTTAAATGCTCTGCAACTGACTCACCTTCTCGCATTTTCATGGAAAACAATTTTGTTTTTAAATAAAGTTTATTTACCATACTCTTGGCTTGATAGATCTCACCCAACCATTTCCACAACTTGTATGCAGTCTCTTCCTTTGTAACATTCAATGGGACAGAGTCTAAAAGACACAACCAGATGGTTCCCCATGCCTTCTTATTTAGTCTATCCCACTCATCTTGAGAGACATCATCAAGTTTCTTCTCTTTTTGGATAGCCAACTATTGGTTTCTTTCTTCCAACAAATCTTCCATTTTCAGCTTCCACAACTCATACCCCGTTCCGTTGAACTTCTTAATGTCCATTCAAGAGGTTGATGCAATGGTGCATGCAACCACAATAACAACACAAGATCTGCAAAACAAATACAACCAAATCTCCCACTGTAGCTATAGCTTCCACACTACCACCCAAGACTTAAAGCTGGCCAGGCTCTGATACCAAATGTTAGAAGTGAAAGCAACACTACTTCAATGGAAATCTAATTCGAGATAAATTTCAACAAACTTTAACTGTGTTATTAATGGAGATTGTAACAAAACATAAACCCATAATATAGAAATATACCAAAAGTAGAATGAAACACATAATACAAGTGTTTAACGTGGAGAGAACCCTTTCGGGTAAAAAACTCCACCAAGAAAAGAGGCCAAATTGTATTATCTTCACAAAAGGAGATTACAAATACATTCACTTCCTATGTCCTCCAACCTTCACGCTGGTAGAACCTGGGTACCTGTAAACTGTTATATTCCTCTCATCTACTATGCTATGGTTTATATAGAATTTATACAACCTCAAGACATTAAATGACTTCTTACAAGCCCATAACACTTGTCAAGAGTCAACAACACAACCTTGGGCATCCATGGCCAAGAATAGGCTCTTACGGGGGTCATAAATACTATCATACATGCATCCTACAATTGGGAAAAAGTGCCCATGCAAGCTTGAATGCCTTGGGGCCCAAAGTAGCCACTTACAGCATCTGGGTGTGTGTAAGATCATGATGGGCCAAACACTACCCCTAAGTGGCAATGAAAATGTGAAAAATAGACTTAAGTAACTTCATGTCAAAAATTTAACGAGTTATCTACATAATCTAGAAATAAGGTAGTAATTAAAGTTGTAATAAATTGAATTTAGTTTATGGGCTACTACTTTTTTTTTGGAAATTATAAAAATAGTTTGGTGAAAATTGGATATTTTAATGAAGCACTACTAAAATTTTTAGAAAAACATAAAAAGTAGGTGTCATTCCAGCCAACCTAAGTATGAGAAAAATATAATATTTTTCCTCCATAATTTGGATTTAAGTAAAGGACACATGAGTGGATGTGACGCATATTTTTTTGAAATTTTTAAGTAAATAAATAATTATTTATGATTTTTTTACTGTGACTTTTTTAAAATATTAAAAATTAATTTTTCAGCCACCCTAACTTGGTCAAAAATATATGAAACTCAAAATTTTTAAATTTTAGTGTATACCCAATAAGTCCTAGAATGTGACACATCTTTTGGATTTAAACAAGGATTAGTATGTTGAAAGTTATGGATGTTTTTCAATATGTATATCTATCAGAAAATCAGACATAATGTATGTAGAAAATTAATAATAATTAACTATTAAAATTATTATGAGGCATATATTATATTTTTAGAATCTTAATATCTTCCTCTATAAACCTTTTTCATTTTATTAAATTTGGTTACAAAAAAGTATGTCAACTTCAAGGATGAAATTGTGGAAATTTTTAAGATAACACTAAATGGGTGGTTTTGCAAGTTTCTTTGACAAGTTTTGGGACTCCCACTTGCCTAAATATGAGGTAATCTTAAGGTATTTTTGGAGGGAATCCATATTAGAGCTAGAAATATTAAGATAATTTCCATCCAAATCTAAATATCAGTCTAAATGTTAGCACTTTTTCATCTAGCAAGTGTTTTCTCCATTGCTGTTGTTTAGCCCATCATGATCTTGCACTCACACATCTTATGACGCATCATATGCTATTATTAGTGTCAGATTTTTATGACAACTTATAGTTGTCATAGAATCTCTTACACCTTCTTACAACATCTATGACGTGCGTCATAATACTACGAATAGATTCTTCCTCCACATGTTCACCCCACTTCAACCAATTACCATTTACCATAGTAAATGACATCCCGTAACTACTGCCAGTAACTCTAGGACTTACCGTGCAGTAACTCCATAATTACTATGGACAGTAAATAATTTTTACTTCTGTCGGTGAAAATTGTACATCCCTTATGGGTAATTATAAACAATAAAGAGAATAATACAATAATGGGATTTACAAGGTAAATGGCACCTTATCCCAACAAAGATGTGCCTAAGGAATAGTTGAATGTTCCTACATAGATTGTTGTGAATTTGATGGCTTGCATTGGTTTCTTATTGAGGATGTATTTTCTCTCACTCCATGCAACACAAACATTATCAAATTCATTGGAAAGAGACTTAAGAGGTATGCAAATAAAAGGAAAAAAAAGAATGGCCTATTCATATTTTTTAACTTCAACACTGCTAAAAGATAGTCTTACAACTAATTGATGGTCAGCACGAAGGTGGGTGCACATGATCTATATGAATTTACCTTCCATGGTGTTGTCTAACCTATAATTAGAAAGTATATGTGTTTGACAACTTGGTTCACCTTTGGTTGGCTAGGGAGCTTAAGACGGGCCCAAAGGTTTCTCTTGTGTGGGATGCTACCAATTACTACCAACCCATTGATGCATAGTGTGTTGTTGGTTAAAACTGAGGTTCATGAGGTGAGTGTGATTAATTCTCTCCATGCGGATGTTGGACCTCTTAGGATAGGAAGCTAAGGCCTAGTGGTGTAGCACAGTGTTACCAAGAAGTCATGTCAAGGTGATGTCAAAACTCAAACCCCAATACTCTTGAGCTTGTGGCAATGGTTGTTGTAGACACCTAAAAATGACCATTTCATCGCATCACTTGCATTTTCATGAAATCTGTCTAATCACCTACATTTCAACATTAATTAAATAAATCTGCTTTATTTAATTAATTTCATCAAAATCATCAAATTCTTTTAAAACTCCAAAATTCAACATTAATTGAATAAATTACATTTATTTAATTAATTTAAATCAAAATCAACTTTATTCTTCCACAATTAAATAATTTCAATTATTTAATTAAATCAATTATTCTTTCAAATTTAAATAAATCATGCAAATTTATTTAAATTATCTCAATCTCTAAAAATAAAATATAATCAAATATTTTCTTTATATTCTTCTAATCATGCACAAACAATTAAATAAATTTATTTATTTAATTTACTTCAAATATCTTCTAATTCCTCTAAAAATAAATCTTGTTCATCATGCACACAAAATTAAATAATTTATTATTTAATTTATCTCAAATCACTCAAAAAACAAATTACAAGTTGAGTTAATTGACTTAATCAATCTTGTTTGTATCACCAACTCTTAAATTAGAAAAATAAGCATTCTAATTTATGAAGTCAAATCCTATCTTCATCAAATCAAGTAGTTAACTCAAGCAAAAATAACTTTTTGTGTGAAACATGTTAGGTGCACGTTCATCATGAATTCTATATTTATCTCATCCATTGATTCCTTTGAATTTTCTGGGCCATTGATCGATCTTTATTGAAATCTATATAAACCCCCCTCATCTCCATAACAAATCCTCTTCGATCATTTATTCTCAGGCATCCTTTATAGCACATTTAGCATGCATTGCATCATTGAGCACATTTCTACCTTTTGAGCATGAACACAACCTACATCTGCTTGTTGCAAACATGGTTTAGCAATTTGAAGAGCAATCCATAGTTGTGTTGGGTCCCAAAAATACATACAACCTGAAACTCTAAAACATTCCTAAATTACCTAGGCTAGGGATGCCATTAGGGTGATTAGAAAGAGGTTTATCAACAAGTTAAGGGTGATTTTGGCCAACAAATAGGAGTGGGTAGGGTCCTCTACACTTTGAGCCCAGCTTAAACTCCGGAGGGATATTCCAAGGGGTATACCTTAGCAGGTATTGACTTCAAATTAGTTGAACAACCAAACCCAAATTGTTTTCTTGGCCCACTCAGCTAGACGACTTTCAATTGATGATTGACATTGGCGATTGATATTAGTGATTGACACTGGTGATTGATATTGGCAATTGAAACTGGAAATTGACACTGGCGATTAAGGCTAGTAATTAATACTGGTGATTGACACACTGGCAACCTCCCAACTATTGCCAACTTCTCCCAATTATTGCAACCTCTCAACTATTTCCAACTTCTCTCGACTATTGCAACCTCCCAACTATTGCCAACTTCTCCCAACTATTGCAACCTCCCAACTATAGCCACTTATCCCAACTACTGTAAAAAATCTCCTGACAGTACTACTGTCCTAACTATCACAAAACTTCTCCTGACTATAGTTGTCCTGACTATCACAAAACTTCTCCTAACTACTTCTATCCTTACTATCGTAAAACTTCTCCTGACTACTATTGTCCCCACTATCGTAAAACTTATCCCAACTATCTTCTCCCCAACTATCGTAAAACTTCTTACCCTCACTCGAAATGGTTATGTAATTAACATTGGAACAACTGTTTACTTCCTTTTGGGAAGTATAAATTGGATGTCTATTCTTATTTGGAGGGCGGCAGAGAAGGAAAATTTGGAGAGAATTCATATGTTGAAGACTCATTGTTCAAGGGTTTAGAGGGTTGTATTCTATTTGTAAAATTGTACTCCTAGAACACTGAATTGCTACAATTAATAAAACATTTTTATTCTATGAATTATTTTGTTGTGTGTTTGGGTATTAGATGCTCATCTTGATTGTTTGATAAGACACTTGGGATTTGAACTATATCAGGTGGTAGAAAGGATGAATTGGACAATTATGTAAAGAGCTAGAAGTATTTTAGTGGTTCACAGTTGGATATAAGCTTTTGGGAAGAAGCTATGAGTATTGCTTGGTACTTGTTAAATAGATCTCCTTATAAGGCTCTTGATTCAACACCTTATGAAGTGGAGACATATAAGGAACCTATTGTTTCACATTTAAGAGTTTTTGGCTATGAGGCTTATGTTCATGTGCCTAAAGAAATAACTTTGTTGCACATGGTGTGATACATTCTCTTATTAAGCATAAAGATACTTCATTTCATTCATTGTCACCATAAAGTTTGGAAAGAAGAAGAAACAACTATGTCAGAATATTTTATTCAGGATTTCAATGCCTTTGATAAGCCATTTAGTAGTGAAGGTTTTGGTATGCTAGATGATGCCTTGGAGGACATTATATCTTCAGAATCTTCCTCTAGAACTCCTAAACCATCTTGGTTTCAGAGGATAATTAACACAATTTATGCTTTCAGTTCCCCAAAAGACCCTGAGAAACCCAACATTGTTGTGCATCTTCGAAATGATGCTCCTAAAACACCTATTATAATAAGAGGTTCACTGAAGACACCTAGACCTCCTAGTTACATACATAATTATGAAAAACAAATCACATGAAATAGTCCTTCTAATCAAAATATGTCACAACAACCTATTCATCAAGAAGTTGCTCACACATACAACACTAGAAATAGCAAACAAAAGAAACAAATTCAATTTGTTCTTGCTTCTCTACCTGCTTCACAACCTATAATTACTCAAGCATCTCATCTTCCTACTCATAATGGTAGAGAATATGATTTGTGGAGTAGTTCTGGGCTACTCTGACAAAAATCTCTCTATGGGAGTTGATACAAACATCACTTTCATACCATGGAATGCTCCAAGAAGATTTACAAAAAGTGATTGTTTCACCTATTGTTCAGCTGAAATTCGTAGTAGCTCTATTTGATTGTATTCATGTGACTAAATCGTATATTATATTTCAGGCACATGAGTTGCCTCCCTTAGAAGTTCGAAACCAAAATGAGCCTATTATGATATTTGTTTTCATTTACAAAAAAGAGTTAGACATACAATGATTAATGGTGGATCAAGTCTTAATGTCTATGGCATAGACTTGTTACATAAAATTAATGTTGATACTTCTCTTAT
Source organism: Cunninghamia lanceolata (assembly GCA_027924645.1). Lineage (NCBI taxonomy): Eukaryota > Viridiplantae > Streptophyta > Pinopsida > Cupressales > Cupressaceae > Cunninghamia > Cunninghamia lanceolata. Next base: position 2,494,690 of record BSBN01000850.1, read on the forward strand.
TAAACCAATTAAACTCAACATTTGTGGCTTTGACAATGTTGGTAGACAATCATTGGGCACCATCACCTTGCCTCTTAGGGTTTGTCCCGTGACTTTGCCTACCCTTATCCATGTCATGCCTAATTCTCTATCATACAATCTTCTTCTTGGTAGACCTTGGATTCATGCCATGGGGGTAGTCTTGTCTACCCTTCATCAATTAGTAAAGTTTGTCCATAACAACTAGCTTTATACAATCGAAGTTGATCCAGTTACAGATAGTTGTTTACAAACTGAAGCTAAAACTTAAAAAAATTCAAGTCTTTTTCTCCTCTTCCTAAAATTAATTATTCTCCTAAGGAGATTGTGATAGATGAGTCTAGCTCTCCTGTGAATACACTCTTTCGCGATGACTAGAGTTTGTTAGACTTTACACCTACCTTTGTAGGAAAATATAAAGTCTCGCCATCAAAGTCAAAATGTCCTAAGGTGCTTCAATTTCTACTCCTATATCACCTAAGATTATCTTGAAACATAATGATGATAATACTTATGCTTATACTATTGAATGTGATATCTATGGATCACCTCCTTCCTCATCAAAAATGGCATCTTTATATGGTCGAGGGTTTCAAATACTCTCTTAGTATGGATACAACGATAATGGTTGTGGTATAAAGGAGTAGGGTATTAAAGTTCCTTTGGAGGCTAATATACATTACTCTTTGTTTGGACTTAGATACCAACCTTTAGGGCCCATCAAAGCCTCTCATTGTCCTAATCTAAATGTTAATACAATCTCATCATCTTCACTTAAAAGTGTATATCTGGATTTAATTGATACAAGTTCTCAAGATATTCCTTTGGATACTTTTTCAATGGATAAAGCTTTGGCTGAATTCTTAGGAGCTTATGATCACTTTCCTTGTTATCACCATGATCATAGCCTTCCTTATTGTTTAAATGTGGAAACACACTTTGGGAAGGACACTTGTTTATCTGATGATAATTTGCCATCTCATGAATCACCTATAGAATCCCTTCATCCTCCTGACCATGAAGACCGCAATACTCTTATTAATAGAAAAAATATTGATGTTTTGATGGATAAGGATGACCCTAAAAAATTCGTCCCTATTAGGAATTGTTTAAACTCAGAACAAAAATGAGAAATCACATCTCTCTTACATGAATACCTTGATCTCTTTTCTTGAACGTACTTTGATATTCTTGGCATCAATCCTCGAGTGGTAACACATAACATAGTCATTCATCTTGATGCTAAACCTGTTAAAAAAAGATTCATAAGATGAATCCTAAGGTTGCATTGTTGGTCAAAGATGAAATAGAGAAGCTCTTACAAGCAGGCTTTATCCGCCCTATTGACTACTCACCTTGGATCTCGAACATTGTGGTTGTCGCTAAATCCAACAACCGTATTAGAATGTGTAATGATTTATGAGACTTGAATAAGGCATCTTTGAAGGATGACTTTCCTCTTCCTAATATTGATATGATTATTGATTCTACTACTAGCCATGTGTTACTCTCCTTTATCAATGGTTTCTCTTGTTATAATCAAACATTCATCAATCCTCAGGATTAGTATAAAACTCTTTTATAACTCCTTGGGGAAATTTATTTTTAGTAGTCATGTTGTTCAGATTAAAGAACGCTGGTGCGACTTATCAACATGCTATGACACTTATCTTTCACAATTTCATGCATAACATTTTAGAGGATTATGTCGATGATAATCTAGCCAAATCCATTTTACACTAGGATCATGTCAAGATTCTCTGTCAAATCTTTGATCACATATGAAAATACAACATGCGCTTGAATTCTCATAAGTGCATCTTTGACGTTGATAGTGGTAAGCTATTGGGATTTATTGTTTCACATCATGGTATTGAGGTAGACATGAGAAAGATTGATGCTATTGTTAACATGACATCTCCTAATCTATGTTTCACAACTTCGTATCTTACAAGGAAAGATTCAGGCTATCTGTCGATTTGCTTCACAACTAACAGATCAGACTCTTCCTTTTACACAATTACTAAAGAAAGAATCTACCTTTAGATGGGATAGTGATTGTCAAAAAGATTTTGATGATCTCAAAAGATATCTTTCCAATCCACCTATTTTATAACTGACTATCTCTAGATGACCATTCATTCTTTACACATCAGCATCCCCTAATGCTCTCATAGCTTTGTTAGCACAACATGATGACGATGGCAACGAATGTGTTGTGTATTGCATTAGCCAAACTTTGCTCAATTGTGAAACATGATACACTGTGATAGAAAGACAATGCCTTGCTCTATTTTTTGCGACACAAAAACTAAGGCATTATCTTTTGAATGCTAAGATTAACATAATTATAAAGTTTGATCCTTTAAAGCATCTATTTACTAAAACATATCTTTCAAGACACTTAGCAAAGTGGGTTATGTTGTTAACAGAGTTTGACCTTAAATTATCTCCCAAAAGGCAATTAAAGGACAAGCGTTGATCGACCACTTAGTTGAAGCTCCCTCACCATTCACTATTGCAAATAGAGAATCTTTTCCCAATGATCAAATCCTTTTCATGGAAACTAACCATAAGTGGAAATTATTCTTTGATGGTTCTAGATGTCGAACTAGCTCTGGTGCTAGTGTTATACTAATACCTCCTTCAGGTAAGCCAATTCCCCTATCTTACTGTCTCAACTTCCTCTGTATTAACAACATTGCAGAGTATGAAGCCCTTATTGTTGGATTGCGTGCCTCTTTGTCTCTAAATGTCAAACACATATCAATATTTGGTGATTCTCAATTGATTATAAGACAAGTCACTAGATCTTATCAAGCAAAGAAAGATAAGTTATCTCAGTACCGAGACTTGACCTTATCATTATTAAAGAAATTCTCCTCTTTTACAATTGACATAATCCCATGAAAGGACAACTAACATGCAGATGTGATGGAAAGCGCTACTTCCCTTAGGTATTCTTTGTTAGTTCTAAGGGAGATTATGAATTCCTTATCCATAATATAGCATTACCTTCAATAATGCCTGAAGTTGCCTTTTGCGATAATGTAGAATCAAGAGATTGGTACTCCCCTATATTCTAATATTTGTGTGATGGTACCTTCCCTAATCTAGCATCCAGGAGCACCTGAGTTAACATATGCAAAATTGCAGCGCGTTAAATCATCTTATCAAACAATTGTATACCATCAAAGTTATGAAGGTCCTCTCCTTCACTACCTTAATAACTCTAAGATCCTGATTTCTCTGGAAGAGGCACATTCAGGTGCCTCAGTGGAATATCTCTAGTTCAAAATCTGCTTCGTATGGGTTAATATTGGCAAAACACGGAACAAGATTCCTTATCCTTTGTCAAAAAATGTCTGCAATGTCAACAACATAGTAATCTCATTCAAGCTCCCACTGAGGAACTTCGTGCCTAGGTTTCACCTTGGCCATTTTCCATGTGGGGCTTGGATCTTATACAAAAGATTTCTCCCTCTTCTTCTTAGGGACATACATTCATCATTACAACTACTAATTACTTTATGAAGTGGGTTGAGGTAGTTGCTCTCTGATCCACAACTGTTGAAGTAATCTGTTGCTTCATTCAAGAAAACATAATCTCTCAATTTGGTGTTCCTTACTCTTTGGTTTTTGACAATGGTGCCTCATTTAAGAACAAAGATGTGAAGAAATTCCTTGAAAGATATGACATTCAACACTGCTTCTCTACATCGTATTATCCTCAATCAAATGGACAAGAAGAAGATTCTAACAAGGTAATTGGACAAATCCTCTGAAAGACCATTAACAAACACTAGAAAGATTGGCATACTCAATTATCTTATGCATTGTGGGCCTATCAAACTAGTGTTCATATGCCTATAGGTACTACCCCATATAACCTCATGTATGGCACCGATGTGATTATGTCTTTGGAGTTAGAAATTCCTTCATTACAAATTTCTCTTAAGGGCATAGTTGACAACAACATTCAAAAGGAATTGTGGTATCAACAACTTGAAATGCTTGATGAACAATGCATACACAGTCTTGAACATCTGCAAGCTCATCAAAGGTCTATGTAACACTTATACAATGAATGTGTCATCCACCATTCATTCGAAGTTGGAGACCTTGTACTTTACCAGAATCAGCACAATCAACACCACTCCTAACGAAAAAGGGAAGTTTAACCTGAATTGGTTGGGGCCTTACATCATCGTTGAAGTCTTCAGATCGAGTGCATATAGAATAACTGAAATGCATAGTACACCACTTAAAGAGCCTATTAATGCTAATCATTTATGAAGGTATTATGCTTAAGTTTTAAATTACACTTTGAATGCTTTCTTTTCCTTTTTAAAGCAAATGTTAGTAGATAGTTCCTCTAGATGTTCTATTTCATTATTTTATTTTTTCTTGACAAAATATATGAAGTTTGTCTTGATTCTATTTAAGTGGTTTCCTTAGTTTAAAAAATCACTTAATCTTTAGCATGCAAAATCGGCAAGATGTACATAGCATGTTAATAATCATTGTTGAATCTAATCCTAAAATGTTGTATGTTGTTATTAGATCACAACTAAATTATTTCACCATGTGTGTGTACGTCTTGTTTAAAATAAAGTTTAACTAAGCATACATGGGCATATTTTGATTAAAAACATATATCATTTTAAATCATTGTGGCATTTTTTAAATAAATACACATGGTTGTTTACAAATCACTTTAGCATTTAATTTGACATACATGCATAAATAAAATCTAGATCTTTGTTGCATTTACTTTCCCAAGTAGATCACAAATGATATCTAGAAAAATAAAACAATATATATGTATAAATAATAAAACTTTTAAAAATACATAAGTGCACCACTACATCAAAATGTGGTGAATCATAATACAATACAATGAGATATCATCAAGAGGATGGACCGTGATACTCGGATCCCTCGGGACCCGAAGGTGCCTGAGTAACAGATGCATGCCTATGTGAGCTTGTAGATTGTGAATGACTCCTAGAGATGCTTCATTCCTACAAATTCCTAAGTGTGCCTCTCATCTCTCCTACCTCCTTTGTAGCCTCCCAGAGCTCATGGTTGAGTAGATCTCTCTCAACTCATAACCAGTCCACCTCCACCTATACATAACTCAATAAACCGTGCTCAACACCTGATGTCGTCACGACTCTCTACTGATCTAGCTATGCTTGAAGGATATCTACCCTCTAAACTGCCTGGTCTATCTCAGCTACTAGCTGGTCTCTCTTGGTCACTAGCCAACCCCTCATAGTTGCTAGCTAATCTCTCTCCAGTACTAGCTGATCCCGGTCAACCCGTCCTACCTTGTATGCTCCTCTAAGATGCACAATAGGACCAAAACTCTCTAAATACTTACTTGCCTCATGTGGTGTTCTATAACAGGTTAGCACTGGCTAATGCATTGACTCAATAGGTACCATCGCTGATATGACCTGACCCATAAAGTCACTCCATGCGGAGTAAGACATTCATCACATAAGTATCTAAATCAAATCATATATCATAACTAAACACAACAATAAAACATAATCATCACTTGGATCACCCTCCTACCATGATGGATCATGTCGCATGGCTACTATGCTACTGTCTAAGTCATCCCAGCCATTGGGGGCATCATGGTGGCCCCACCACTCATCTCCCTTTGTTCAAAGTGACACTGTACTATGCTAGCCACGTGTCATGTTCATAGACTATGAGCTCGGACCTCTAGTCCATCCTCCTTGACTCCTCCACCACTTTCCAGCTGGCACCATTGACCTCTCCTCATCAAGCCGAAGGCTCCTCATCAACATCATCATTGTCACTCCCCACCTCTACATCCTCTGAACCATCTACTCGCTCAGCCTAGGGTCTAGGATCATCATCAAGATAATCATCAGGGAAGACTAGGGTAGGGTGTGTTGTCTCCCACCATGTTGTGTATGTTTGAGTCACTCCTACATTGTTAGCCTCTGAGATGGGATCATCATCTTTAGTATCATCATCAAGATCACTCACTACTACATCTGCGATGGTGAGTTGTGCCCTCTCATGGGACTGCAGACCGTAGCATGATGATCTCACATAGGATGGTCGTGTGGTGGGAACTCCCTACACTCATCCAAACTATTGCATCACTCTGTCATAGTAGAAGGCAACTACGATGTGATCTCAATGACTGGTCAACAATTGATCTCTCTGCATCCTTGCTAGCTCTCTCTTCTGACCCATCTACATCCTACACTGCCTGTACAGTCTCCATATGATCGTCTCTAGCTGTATCCTATCTAATACAATCCTCCAAAATACAAAATCCCCATGTCTCCATGCCTCTCTAAGCTTGTAGGCATGTGCTCATGGCTTCATCCCAACAATATACATCGAATAACCCATTGGCCTTGTGCATCCAATATGCTTGAATGCCCACACTTGTAGAAGCGTGCAGATCATCTAGCTATGTGCCTCATAATGAACATAGTGCCCCAAATCATAATACAAGTGAGCAAGCATACTCCATCCCCAAGAGTATATTGTCCTCTATGGCTCCATCTCTCTAATGGTGTAAGATAGGCCCCCATGAAGGTGTGTGTCTTGCCCATCTGGTGTAACAACTAAAGTGATGGTAGCGATCATGATACAATGTATGGTCAGTATAATAGCCACACCCTACTGTAAGTATCTAATATCGATGTGTCCTCATGCACTCGATGGTACTATGTGTCTGAGACAATAGAGCTAACTCTCTCAAGAATACTCCTTGGATCTCTGCTTGATGATCCTAACTATCTCACCATGTATAGGTAATCACAGTATCTTGTACACATCCTCTAATGTAACAATCATCTCTCTTGTTGATAGATGAAAGGTGGATGTGTCTATGTTTGACAGCTCCATGAGTGCCATCAGTATCATCCTATGGTATGTCATCATGAGCATGGTGCACACCTATAGTAGTCCAACCTCTCATAGATGTCCCATCTCTGCGTCAGACAATGTGCTCGCTTGACTTCACAGTAATGTGAATAGTTGACTTCCAGCATGCTCTCGCATACCTAGGAAATCCTATGGTAGAAAAAGCAAGTTGTACACTAGAAACTCATAAAGTATACTTCTTTATCAATCAACAAAAGTAAATATAGCCTAGTCTTGGGACTTGGGCACCTTAGACATGGGTGCCCTGGGAGGACAAAGGCACTCAACGAGGACCAGGGTGCCCTGCAGGATCTAGGATGCCCTAGGAGGACCATGGCACCCTGGGACCACTGAAAAGTGTCCCCTGGGCCCATTTACACCTCAAAATTTGTAAAAAATTAATAATCAACTCTAACAAATGGAATTGCAAACGGATTAGAAGCCTGCCTCATGCTCGTCTAGTCCTTGGTCTACTTGACTCTGTAGCTTCTCTAGCCTCGGTTCTCAGTATGGCCTTCATCTTGACATGATGGGCTCTCCTTCTTTCTCCTTCTCCTCAGCTATTGAAAATGATAATGAAATGGTAAAATGAGAAATTCATTTCACTATTTATAGTAAAATGGCAAATTCTTGATTACTAGCTAGGGTCGAAAGACCATTTTCTCTATAGACATCTTTTCATATAAACATCAATAACTCAAGCTAGCAAACTCAGATTTGAGTGTTGTTCATTGCATTTGAATCTTGGTTTTTCCATCTTCACAGTTATGTGCTTTGTGTCCTGGCCTTATTCACTAGAATGAACCTACCAAAGTGTGAGTCACCAGACTCTCTCTCTAGAAAGTCAAAGTGGAAAGATCGCCATCTTGTTTCTACATCCTAAAGTAGCAAGCAGAAATGGGGGGTGGGGGGGCATATATCTACCCATGAATTTCAGTCGCATCACCTTCCCCCTTTAGAGATTTGACTAACATGTACATCTGTTGGTTGCAAGATTATTGTATTGATGTTGGGTTTGTAGGATCACAGGTTGGGGGCTTCACCCTCTTATTCAAAAATGATCTACGTCCTCTACAGTATCTTTTTTGATAGCCTTTTGCAATATGGTTTTACATTTCCATCCTTTAGCTTGCATATGCATGTAGTGTCATATGGCCACTAAAGTGGGGGCTAAATGTAACGTCGTAAATTATGTACACTTGTGTGTAGGCACAATTTCACTATGTTTAACTCCTCCCTCTAGTGGTCCCAAGCCTAGTTTATTTTTAGGTCTACCCTTAAAGCTCTCTTTTGCATCATTTATAAAATAAGTCGTAATCTTAATCAAAGTTTCATCACAACCCTAAAGATTGAAGGATGATTTGGAGTTAGCCCCACACTAAAAGTAGAATTTAAGTCATGAATTAGCCTTGGGCCCAGGGTGCCCAAGCACCCTGGTCCTTCCGAGATTTGGGGGGACAATTTTGATGGACAACTTTTCTTTCGTGTGACTTAGGCCAACCCTAAATCTGAATTTGAGCTTTCAAAATTTTCTATTAGAGCTTTCAGAATTTTCTCATAATATTGATCTCCAACCAAATTCTTCTATACTTGAGATTAGAAATTAGAGTGCACTAACACTATTTCTATAATGTGTCTTCTAAAACTCAAGGCATCAGCCACTTGATTTTCTTTACCCTTAATATAATTAATCTCAAAATCATAATAAAAAATGAGCTCTAACCATCTTCTTTTCTGGGCATTAAGGTTAGGTTGCGTGAAGATATACTTGAAACCTTGATTGTCATATTTTAGTTCAAATTGTTTTCCCAACAAATAGTGCCTCCATACTTGGAGATCATGCACAATTACTGCTAATTCCAAATAATGAGGGGCATCATAAGGTTGCAACTTCCTAGATTCATAGGCCACAACTTGGTCTTCTTGCATGAGCACTCCACCTAACCCTTCTCTTGAAGCGTCGATCACAATTCAAAAAAACAACCCTCTAGGTCTGGCACTCTAAGAATTGGTGCTAAAGTCAATTTCCTTTTAAGAATATTGAAAGCTTCTTCACACTTTCTAGACCATTCAAATCTTTTTCCTTTCCTTTGCAAGGAAGTGATGGGACAAGAAATTCTAGAAAAGTTCAAAATAAACTTTCTATAATACCCCTTTAATCCCATAAAACTATTCACTTCATGCACATTTTTAGGTGTAGGCCATTCCAAAATAGCCTTTATCTTTGAATAATCTATAGAAATTCACTTAGTTGATATGATATGGCCCAAGTATTGCACCTCTTTTTGGAAGAAGGTACATCTGGATAGCTTTCCATAAAGTTTATGCTCCTTGATTCATTGCAGAACTATCCACAAGTGTTGATGGTGTTCCTCCTCATTGCGACAGTAAATTAAAATATCATCTAAAAATAGAAGAATAAATTTATCTAGACAGTCTCTAAAAACAATACTCATCAAATTCATGAATGTTGTTGGGGTATTGGTCAAACCAAAAGATAAGACTGTGAACTCATAATTCCCATACCTTGTTCAAAAGGCTATCTTGTGAATGTCTTCTTCTTTTAGTGTCAAGTGATGATAACTTGACCTTAGGTCAATCTTTGAAAACATAGTTGTGTCATGCATTTGGTCAAAGAGATCATCTATGCACGGTAAAGGATACTTGTTCTTAATCATTGCTTTGTTAAGCATATGATAATCTATACCAAGGTGTATAGTGCCATCTTTCTTCTTACCAAAGATCATTGGCACTCCCCAAGGTGACATACTAGGTCTAATCAGTCCTTTTGACAACAGTTCCTGGAGTTGAGGCTTCAACTCCATCAACTCAGTACTAGTCATTCGATAAGGTCCTTTGGACACTGGTTCATAACCAGGAATAATATCTATTGCAAAATCAAAAACTCTTTTCAAGGGCAGACCTAGAAGGTCTTTAGGAAACACATCCAGAAAATCATCGAGATAAGGGTATACTTCAAAAGAATTTTCCTTAAGTTCCTTCTCCTCTTCATCTTTTACCTCATCCATCTTAACTACAAACATCTAGCAACCTTTCCATTTTTCTCTTTTAAATTGCATCGTGGAAATTTACCTAATTTTCAATTCTCACTGAAAACCTTGGATAAAGACAAAATTTCCATCATCATCTAGGAATTCTAATATTTTTGAAAGACAATCAACTTTTTCCCTATGTTGTGATAACCATTTCATCCCTGAAATGACATCATAAGACCCTAGAGGTTCTACATATAGATCAACCTCTGAGGAAAAATTAGGTAGGGTTAATCTGGCTTTAAACAAGCATTGCTCTACCCAAGCTCTTGACTGGTTTGCAAACTCTATTGTCTATGAATTATCCATGAAACCATCTTTCCTAGACATTTTATCAAGTATTATAGGGTTCACAAAATTTTTAGTTGCTCCTGTATCTATAAGAATACAAATTGGGGTTCCAAATAGAGTACCTATGGTTTCAATAGGAGTAACCTGATACTCATCTTGATGCCTATCTAAAGAAACATGAATCCTTTATTGTGAAGGTAAAGGGTTGCCTCTATAAGAATTCCCTTGATTCTTTGTGGGGAACTTGTTAGCATAGTGATCACCTCCCCATGTAAAAAACCCACCAGGAGGACCTCTTTGTCTTGAAGATTGGTTGGAATTATCATCATTCTTTTTAGGATTAAAATCGCTATTTTCATCCCTAGATCCATTCTTTTTATCTCTGGAGCTTTTACCATAGTTTCTCTCTCTATTTTTTTGATTCCTGCTTCTCTTTTTGAAGGATGTTGAAGGACGAATCCAGTTAGATTTATTTTGTATCTTTGTCGATACACAGAGATAGATTTATGCTTTTGCTCTTGCTTGATGGCTTTGTCAAACACTTGATCCATGGTCGTAGGTTCATGGACATCCACTTCTCCACCAATCTGAGCATTGAAGTCCATAATAAACTTCCTTATTCTAAATCTCACATCTTTCTGATATTGTGACACATACTTCAACAATCTAGTAAATTTTTCCTAGTATTTAGTGATGGTCATATCTCCTTGATGCAAATTTTGGAAATAGTTTCTGATCAAAATACAATTGGGGCAACCATCTTTTCTAGAAAATGGCCACAAACTAACCCCAAGTTAGACTTAAGGAACTCAACCCTAATTCCATTTTCTTATTCATCCACCATGTGGATGCTTCTCCTACTAACTAGTAGGTTCCCCGCACAACCTTAGTGATCTGAGAGTAATTCCTTATCTCAAATTATTTTTCCATATTTATCATCCAAGCCTCGACAGCATCTCCACTCACAGTTCCATCAAATTTAGGAGGTATAACTTTCTTCATATATCAAGCTAACTCATTGGTAAGACGAGTGTTTTCCTCTTTGTGAATCAGAGTCTTGTTTACTTACTCTCGGTTCACCATGAAAACTAAATTCTTTTCTTTCCTCAGAATGGTATTCTTGATTTTTTCTCCCCCTCTAAATTCCTATTCTAGGGTTTCCAATCTTTTTGCCAACTCAATATGTTTCCTCCTTTCTAGGTGAATACATTTGAGTGCATCAACTAGTGTCTCAAAATCAGTGAGCCAAGCTCCTTCTACATAACTCACTGGTTTGTTCATTTTTGGCTCAGTAGATGGCTCTTTCTTAATGGTGATCTTAGGCATAACATTAGGTTTTGTTTTCTTGGCTCGCTTTCTTGTCCTTATCTTTCCTATCATTTTGGCACAAGAACAATCATTTTATCATTAGCATATCTTGCCAATCTTGTGAAACCTCGCAATGAGCTCCAAGGTCCAAGTGCTGAACCTGGTAGTTTTGATACCATGTGTAGCATCCCAACTCAAAAATTAAATAACATTAAACACAAATAATGCAAAAAGATCTCATTTCTCTTTTTTATATATAACAAAATCCAATAATATTACATTTGTAATTTCTAAGTACAATACATAATTTCAAAAAGATGGTTGCTTCACATGCTACTAGAAAATTTCAAATTTTTATCATGAACATATAACAGATGGTTGCATTCCTTGCGACTCAAAATATTTATCAATTTCCTTTACATAATAAGTAATGTTTCTTGTTCACAAGTTTTCAATAGTCAACTGTAGGAGGGAGAGAGAGAGAGAGAGAGCATCACCTTGGTTCTTTTCCTCCAACCACAGACTGACGGTCCCCCACACACCTTCCTTCTAGAAGTGACCCTTCCCTTCATGAGGGTATAGATAATGAGAATCAACTCATTCTTTATGCCATCTGAGAACTAGTGAAGTGTCCCAACTAATAAAAATTGGGTTTAAAACTCTAGTCTAGCTCTAACTATGTATTACTCACTTTGATTGTTCAGCTATCTAGTACACAGTGAATTGACAATTCAAGCAGTGACTTTTTCATTAATTTAGCCAAATTTTCTTATAATAAGTAGTATGTTCACACACTCTTTTCTCAACTTGGAGACAACATTCTTTTAATTAATAAATCAACACACTTTGATTTGCTTATTCTATATCAGTCTATAAGGCTTAAAATATACCCTTTACTATGAGACAAGTATAAGGTGAGAGCATAAGTGAATTAAAAGAATACAATGAGCCCCTCTTTCCATCCTTTCAGTATTGAGCCTATGACAAACTCTCATTCTATTCAAAGACTTGTCAACCCAATTCTATACTCATAATTAATATGGTATACATTCTCAAGATATACTCAATTCCATCATAAATTCATTGCTTTTGATGTCTATAAAATTCTAATACTCTTTCCACTAAGATATGTCTGCCTTAGTCTATGAATATATATTTGACTAACTTCTTATCGATATAACATTTTTCTATATAAAAATGACTATAATATTGCCATTGTGAGGTAAAAACAATTTATGATAACTATTGACCCATCTTGGCCAAAATAAAAGATTGGTTTCCTCTTTAACCAAAATATAGGTAGTATATGAGAACTCTCGATTGCTCAAACTAACAAAAATGATAATGCTAATATTATCTACCTCTAAGGCATAAGTTAAATAGATTATTTTACATGATTATTTGAACAAGAAGTCTATTCATCTATAGTCTTTTATTCAAGTCATTGATCTTTCATAAGCTATGAGTTTTTCTAATTGATAATAGTGATGATTCCTCTCTACTTCGATTTGTTACAGCTCCTTTAGGATAATACTATGATAATATAACTCTATTATACTTTGGTCTTTACTATACATAAAGCAATAAGTGTATTCTTGGTTTGCTATCAACTTATCTGGTAAGTTTATATCATAGACAACAAGATATATGTTAACATTCTTAAATCCACCTATCACAATCAATGACCACCAAACATTTAGCCTTTACTGGCTTTCTACTCAAGGTATTCTCTCTATATATATTCTTGAGGTAAATCCTCATACATGGTACATTCCTATAAGAATACAATCCGATCATAGGTTTATAGATCGGCCAATATATAACATTTGGCCTTTACATAAGTCTAGATTTCATATAAACCTTCTTTTAAAAGAGAATTTATATGTTAATATGACAACCTATCAACTTGATAGCACTATCATCTCGATCATACTATAGACTGAGTTCTATTTGATATGAATGGTATCTATTATCACTATATTCTATATGATATAAGTGATATCTATTATCACTATAATCTGCCTAGAAAAGTAATGATGCTTTTCTAAAGGCATATAACTCAATACTACATTGATATAGAATGTCATTCTTATGAGTAGACACATATATAAACCTCTATCAAAGCATACATTAATATACATGAGAGATTTATTTGCTACAGAAAACATTTAAAACATTTAAGCCTATGGCCTTTTGAGGCTTGCCAGTAATAACAACTTCATACATATAGTTTAATGCTATAATGTGAACAATTTTCTACTAGTTCTTAGCATACCTAAATATTGTAGTCGACACTCCCCTATTGAGCTTCCTCTGTCTATTCTAATCTTTCGATCCAAGAGATATATCATTGTCTCTCCCTCGACCGAGATCACTTAATGCTCTAACATCCACTCCCTACCAGTTATAAAGCAATTCATGCATAGTTATTTCCCCCCATTTCTCTCAACCATCCATTGTTTAGAGAGCTTAAAAATAGGAAATATGGAACTTTTTCTCCTCCCATTCTTCCAAGCATCTAGGGAAGAATACGATGAGATTCTTCCAAAGACTACTTTTTACCACAAGGTAGATATTTTAATTTAGTCATAACTAAGTTATTAAATAATAGTACACCTATCTCTTAGATTTTACTAATGTATTCTTTTGAATGCTTCTTTTATGCTATTTACGAGCACAACTATCAACAATGAAGTCTAGCAAAGTCGACATAGACCTCTACAATAAGATTAGACTTATTTGGCCGATTATTCACGTCAACTTGACATTCATAGTTGTACACAACCTTACTAATTGTCGACATAAAAGTCTAAGCCATCGACATGACGACAACAATATTAAACAAATATGAAATAATCACAACATTGAAAATATTACTAATGTGACCAACAACATATAAATTAATACTTAATCCAATATTGACTTAACCTCTAATGTGAGTGTGTGTATGTATTCCTAGATAGCATAAGGATCATTGTATTCACGCGATCTAGTACCCACTCCATAGTGATACTCTCTCTCCTCATCCTAGAGGGGGAAAACATTGTTCATGCATCCACCTTAGTCACCCAATGGTAGTTAGTCCATCACATTATTTAACCATGTGCATATTTATAACATATGTCATAGATAATTATTCTTTGCATATAAAATAATATAAATCAAATGCATTCTCTATTCTAACATAAGATTACTTTCCTTGTATTAATTTCACTAAATAACTATATTTCTACTTGAAATAAAATGATAAGTATGTTTGTTTAAAAATGGGGTATGATTGTTAGTAATTAATTATTTACAAGTAGGAAGTTACTATTCATCAAAGAAGCATCTTGGAGGTTAAGGTAGTTTTGGGTTCCCAACTTCCCGTGAGGTATCTTGGACACTTGTAATCAATTTTGTGGTGTCTATTATAAGCCCACAACACCTTCACATGAAGACATTAACCACCTTGCAAGAAAATACAAACTAGGTGTCCATAAGGACAAATCAAGTGCCCATGTGTAAGAGGTTAGTAATTTGGTTGCTACCTACATTGTCTCATGTTTTGAATGCTTGTATTTTTCCAAGGAAGGGTGTTGGGATGTGAAACCAACTTGGATGGCTCATGTAGGAGGTGAAAATGCTATATAAACAGGGCTTAATGTGGTAGTAATGTAATGTAATTAGTAAGTAAGAAATTTATGTTTACAAAAGTGTTGAAGGATTGAAGACTGAAGAGGAGAAAGGAAATATTCTATGTGATCTTTGTTTCTGAAGATAATATAGACTTGGGCCTCTCTTCTTGGTGGATTTTTTTGCTGAAAGGGTTTCTCCACATAAACATTGTGTTATGTGTTTGTTCTTTTATTCCATATTTTTGTGTTTTGCTAATTTACTTTCTTGAAATTTCCATTTGGTTATATACTATTAAAATCATATTTATAGTTGAATTTAGATTTCCATTTTATAGTTGTACACCTTCATTTCTAACAAATATGTATATCTAATGTACATTGGTGGATTGATAGGACAATAGTCCTAATCCAGATTTGTATTTTATTATTTGTAAACTTGAATCATGGTGTTTTATGAATTGATGTAAGATTGGAATCTATATTATGAATTATGAAATCTATATGTTTATTTGAAAAATTCAACTTTGTATCCTTTTGGGATAATTTGAAGTATATTACTTCTTTTAAATAGTACTATTTTTGGATGCTCATTACAAATAGTCCCAAACCCTGACCCCACCACTACATTCATGCAATCTTTTTGGGACTTTAGGATATCCTTTCCCTTGCAATTTTTCTTCCCATGGTTAGAGGTATGGAAATTCTCTGATCCTTGCTCCTCTTCACAACTTTTTTTAGACGTCTAAGATTCATAAGTCCCCATATCTAAATCTATTTGTCATGTGATCTCCCCAACTCTCAACTCCCTATACTTCTTGATTTACCAAACTCCCATCCATTGGGCCTATAATATGTTTTTTACCATTGAACATTGTTTATGCATGAGTTTTTGTGGATGCCCACTATTCAAGTGCACTATTCCACCTACCTCCCCTACACTTTTAAAGATGTCATTAATGACTAGAATTGAATACAATAGAATGTACTATTGTCTAATTCCTACCAAAAAATCATTAGGCCCCTCAAAGGAACACATCCACATGCAAGGCAATGAGAAGAAGTTAAGAATGTGTATGGGTACTTGAGTGTCATAAATGCAAACCCTAGCCATTGCATATCTATAAATAGGTACTAAGATACTATCCAAAGGTGAGAAAGTTGTTTTAGCTACCCCTAGCCATCTAGCAGTAGATCTAGGAATGATTTCATTATAGGAGAATTTGTTGGTGCATTGAATTATTTGACTAGAAGAAGAATTGTAAGAACCCTAATGAGACAAACAAAATGCATGCAAATGGAGTGCTATAAATACAAGGTTAAAGGTTGTAATGAGTGTTGGTCATTGAGCTAATTTCTTGACTATAATTGTCTTAAGCTGGTTCTAGAGCATCAAGTGATGTAAGTCTAGTTTAAAAGAGAATGATACACATTTTGTAAATCTTAGAAAGGGTATTCAATGAACACAATGCATGTAAATGGTATGTCTTTATGATAGTTTGTAATTATTCAAAGGGGTACATGAACCTAGTGGTCAACCCTCTCTTGTCACATTTTCTAGTATGAATGTAACATGGGTTAGATGAAGGATGTACAGGCCTTCTAATTCATTGCAAAGATTTTTTATGGTCTCTCCTTTCTTCCATGTGGGTTCTTACAGTACTAAGATGTATTATTAAACATGTCTAGATTTGCATGAAGTGTAATCTTTGATTTGAATGTATATACACATCTAGTTCAATTTATGCATTGCAGGTGTATCTCCCTCTTCCTTACAGGTCATGACTTTGATGCCTAATGGAGTAGGCACTTGTTTGATTAGAGAGAAGCCTAACATATTTTATTAAATCATTTCTCTATTTTCTATAGTTTAAGAGTACATTAGAGTTCCTCATACTTTCATGACCCAATATTACAACTTAGGGAACATTCTAAGTAGGCATATACAATTACGATTGTTAAAAGAATCATGACATTCATGCCTACACCTTGCACTTGTATATGAAATGTTAGGTTGATTAACACTTATGGAGATATAACATTGTTGTCATCTTTCGGTGCATATGTAAGGTTGTATTATTAGCCTAATAAAAGGTTTTACAAGAAACTAGTTAGTCTTTGGGCTACTAACAAATATTGGGGTCAAATGTGCATTAGGTATAGTTGTTATTATTTTAGTCATGTTTCATTTTAATCAGTTAGATGTCCTATTAAGGATACCTCTAGGAACAACTCTTAAGTTAAGCTAAGTCCAAAGTGAAGGAGGGAATACCCACTCTTAGAAATTGACCTTTAATCATCCATAATCTATTGATGATCCCATGTCATATCCTCTTGAAGACAACTCCCTAGCCTTGAGGATAGGTTATTACTCTAGGATTGTGGAAATGTGATTTTTGAACCCAATAGGGACAAAGTTGGATATATGGAAATATGTGAAAGAGAGATCAAATATAAATGGAAAAAATTGTGGAAGGAACCAAACTTAACACAAAAATGTGTCACATGTCACTATACAATTATATTGAAAAATTACATCAAAATGATCCAAAAATTAAATGAAAATTGACCAAAATCTATTACTTTCACCATTATAATATTAAACTAAAATAAAATTTAAAACTAAAAAAATCTAATATAACCACTCCATTGAACAAATTAAAATCCTAAAAATAACAAGGGCTGCACTGCAGCAGTAGTCCCTACCTAAAGCTAAGAGAAAAATATTGGATTTAAAAATAGGCAAAATAAATCTAAGTTCTAAACATAGATTAAAAATACTGGATTTAAAAACAAATAAAATAAATCTAATTTCTAAACATAGATTTGGCAAAATTACAGTTAAATATGAAAACCATTAGAATCATAGTAGTTAAGATCTTAATCATCATGAACAAGAAAGCCATCAAAGTACAGTTAGATATCAAATGAATGAAAAACAATCAATTGAATTAACATGTCCAAAATGGTGGCTGGTAAGAAACAATTTATGTCTAATTCTCATATGCCCCTTCAAAATAATACTAACATGAGAATTGTACTTCTTCAAGAAACTTCTTGAAACCATCAAACTGGAGAATTTGTAGGTAGCATGTCAATTGGAACAACATACAAACTAAGAGGAAAACAAATGTTTGTAGTTCATCTCTGATCTGAAAAAGGGGCTGCTCCAAGAAATGCACTTATTCAACCTTCAATATCTTAATTTATTTAGAACAATATAGCCATTTAGAATGCCAATACCCAGATTTACCTTCCATCAATCAAGGAGTTTAACGATCCACATGCTTATAGTATCGAATGATTATCAAATTTCAAAAATAGAAATGTAGGCCACTGTTGTGTTTCCTTTCCTTCAAAGTAACACAAAATAAAGGTTAAATAAACATTAGGCATGTTATTTTCTTAATTCTTCAAGGATAATTTAATGTTTGAAAAATACGATGCCTAACAATAGTCCAACAACCCCCTCATAATTAACATCTTAAAAGTTAAATCCTTTGTCTTCATGCAGATCCACCTCAGCCAAAATGAGATCAATTTCATGACTTTGGCATTCAGAACACCAATGGCCTGTCTTGTTGTATTAATGGCCATGCTATCTCTAAGTGGTTGGAGGATTCATTTTTATCATAGCATGAATGCATAGAGCAAGAGTATTTTTATAATGACTACTTTTTTCTTTGTTGAAGATATATTATGCCAATGCCTATAGAAAGTGATCAGATTTCTCACATTTGTGAGCTTGCATTTTATGGAATAGGAACTGTTGTGAGGGTCTATGTAGTGGAATATCCACAAAATATTACAGATCATTGTTGCTACTTTAGATGAATGTTTACTATTGATGTTGCTTCTTTTATTCAAAATCATGTGCACTAATTTATGGAATACTACTACTCCCTGGCGAATTTATTCCTTTTAAAATATAGTAATAACATAGAAAAATTAGAATTAAATGTGGAATCCATCCTAGGAAAAGGTCTTATAACATGTTTTCTCATGAAAAGCTCATTTCCAATTTATTATTTGTGAAATAGATTTTCCAATGTCTCTAGACCAAACTGCGTAGATAATGTCTTCTAGACCAAATTGTGTAGATAATTTATGGACTGACATTTCAAATCTCCTTACTATAACCATCATCATGATAAACACTGGCTTCAAACTATCCTATGATGCTGAGTTTAGTAGCAAGGTTGTTTATCTTAATTTAGGAAGTAGTGGGCAAGCTCTTGCTGTAATCTCTAAAAAGGGTTTTAGACTTGGCAAAAATTATCACATCAACCTTTTATTGTCCAATTGTGATGGAGGAGCATACTATAATCAATGCATCAGTTGGAATTTTCATAGATTACATAACTGTTGGAGCCTTTAGTTAATATACTTTTATAATCGTTAAAAGTAGTACCTAGTAACATACAAAAAGTCAGGCGCCCCATAAAAGTGCATTAGTCAATGGTGGCCACAGTAGAGAAATTTGGATGGTATAAGAAGTGCTGGAGCCAGGGCTCCACTGTGTGCCATGGGTTTTTGGAACCCATATCAAAGGTCACCTTTCCTTAACCCAAGAAAGTGCCAACATCAACATACTCCAAATGAACCCAATGAAGCAACCCAATAAGAAGAGAAAAGCACTGAATATATTTCCAAATGACCTGAATATATTGCTAATGAATTTAAAATTAGTTTTTCTACTTTTCTATCTTTTGTCAAAATTTTATGACCTATTTCCAAATCACCATGACAAGAGACCCAAGTTACTTGAATATATTGCCAATAAATGTCCTTTGTTAAAGCTCCTTTGATCACTTCTTTCCAAGGAAGAAGACAAGAAAATGCATCCAAAAAGTATATAAAATGCCAATCAACTAGAGAAGCAAAATTGTCTATTTTAGTATCCTATCATCCAAATCTGCAAATAATGGCTAACAAACTAGTTAGAAGGATAAGGATGGTAAGAACAATAAATATTAAAAGATGTTGGATATTTGTATTCCCACCTCCATGTTTGCCAAACTTAATCCTAACCTTGCATAGAGAGCTTACAACATCTTAGTTTATAAGTAACTGCAACAATAACCAAGATACGTTTGGTAAAGCTGCTAACAACCTTCCTTTTCTTCAAAGATTCAAACCGTCATTGGACCTAAGGAAGCAAAAGTTTCCATTAAAAGTGAAATGCTATGATATGCATGTATAGTCAGGAAAAATAAAATTTGGAAGCAATAATAATTGGCTACATAAAAGACACAAAATTCAAAATGTTGTAATAAAAAATTACTTGGGGAAAATTATTCTGCTTTAATTGATTAAATAAAATTATTCTACTTCTGTGAAGCTAATAAGTTATTTATCACATGGCATCAAAGGGTGAAATTATAGTACAATCATTGTAGAGTGGAAAGTGAAACATCTAGGGCAGTGCTTTTAAAGGCATTGAACCTCATTTTGGCACCCCTTAAAGCATATATCACAAGTCTTAGAAACTTAAAGTCCTCTCAAATCACTTCAAAGAGACATCATATAGTGTGTTCTAAGATACTATAATTGAGTTGTGCTTATCCAATAACATATAAAGCCATATTTCATAAGCAGGGGGTTGAACCTTGAAAACCTAGGTGATTCTAGATCTTTTCCATGTGTCTTTCCCCTTCGTTTAATTTTTAGGCTGTCACCTTTAAGCTCACCACAGCATGGTATTTTAGACTTTCTTGAGGACTTTCAGAATTGTTGCCCTTTGGGCATGGTTTCTCTCCCCTATTTGTAAAACTGCCACAACTGTAAAATAAACACTATCATAGAAGACATTAAAAATCCTAAAACCACTTTCAAGAGATATTGTTCACCATGTTTTACAAGATGGTAATAGAGCTTTATATCTAATGACCAATAAAAGCCATAATTCAGTGGAAATAGAGTTGAAATGGTAGTTGGTTCTAGATCTTTGATGTGTGTCTATCCCCTTGATTTAAATTGATCTATTTAGACTTCCTTGAGAGATTTGACAATTGCAATAGAGTGTCGGTTTCCATATCCTACACATGGAGGAGGTTCAAAAGGGCACAATGTTCCAGTCTAAGTTGGCCTACACTGAGGAACTAATGACCAAATTTGGTGCCAAGAGCAGAAGTATCCATCTAAAGGGAGGATATTAGGTACATAAAGAACCTAAAGGAGGCTTCCTTTGAATTGCTTTTTGCACAAGTAGAGGCAAAAACAAAGGGCTTTGAGATGAAACATCAGCAGAAGTCAAGAGGATTCTGTTAGGGCTTGTGCTAAAATAAGACAAAGGAAGCCCATGAATATTTTTAGTAAGCTATGAACAAGAGAAAATCAGTCCTCTAGATGGACTGCTGAGGACTACTACATTTGTAGAGTGTGTTGGCATGCAACCATGCTATCATAGCCTTTGTATTTATGCTTTTCATAAAAACTTGTGAAAATGATCTGCAAATACTTTTTAAGTAAAGATAAAATATGATCTTAAAGATACTATCAATTGCTACAAGTGCAAGAACAATTGTCACAAGGCACAATCGTCATAAACGAAGAATATTGTGGTCATCATTTGTAGTTTTCACTAAACAATATTGTCATATTCGTATGTCATGTTGATATCAGAGTGTCTCTGGATGACATTATCAGGCTCTAGCCACTACAAGCCAGTTTCACTGCAATTAAAAAACTAATTATGCATACTAGAAATAAGATTAGTGAAAAGAGAGTGTTCATCACACATGGACCTATCCATATGTTCAAAAATGTTAAATTTTCTGACCATGATAAGCAGATATCACACTCAGAAAATTAAACCCTAAATACCATGAAACTTAAACTTGATGACTCAAACTACTGAATATGAATACACGAATCTACAAACACATACTGCTGAAAATATGTACACCAAAAACATAGTATTGCAATTGTCTTCTCATTAAATTTGAAAAGAAATACATTGTACTAGCTCAAAACTAGAAACAATTATTCACTTATACCCCTACATTTATTTTATAGATGAAGGCAGCTAGAAAAATAAAGAAAAAGAAAAATCTAAACTTAGACTTCTAAAAATTTGAAATGGCATTAGACTTCTAAATTTGGCATAGAAGTTAACTCTATGCTAAAATAGAACCTTCTCATGCAAAGTGCCTTGTCCAAAAACAAAAATAATACCTTCCTAACTTGGAACAACACTTCTAAATAAGGAAGTTGTATTCATGTGCCTCTATCACAAGGATGCATACTAAAGGTTGATGTGCCTTCACACAGATCTCTCTGCTGCACGAAAACCAAGGTGAACTATGCCATCACTGCTACGCCATGCTAATGTTGCTCTTGACTAAACCTTCAACCCATCCATACATAGACCAAGGCCACTGCTAGGAATGCTTCTCTGCCAAGGGGAAACTGAAGTGTACCATTGCACTATTGAAGTATTAACACCTTCACAGCAACAAGGGTAAAACTCTAACACTCCCTCTTTGCAAAGAAAGTGTTCTCCATCAAACCACAATATTAGCACATCATCTTGAACCTCCCATCTACTAAGGGCATAGTCATTATTTTGACCATTTGTGAACCTAAAGAAATATATCCTTATAGCACTGCTCCCTTCTATAATTTAAAATCTCTTCAGAATCTTGAAGGTGCAAATCCCTTGTACAAGAAAAACTTCATCAGCAACCTGCCAACCTTCTTTGTCATGCATGTCAACTTCATGGGTCAAATTCTTCCCATACCACTTCATGAATTGTCCAGGACTTTCTGCAATAATACACTCATCTGTATATAGTGCCAAGATAATTTTTATTGGCAAATGTAAAACCAAACGCCACAAATTCTATCGATGCCCTGTTTGCCTTGTCTGCCTATAGAAAAATGGAAGAGTTGAAATGCCTTCAAAGCACCATAGGGGCTATAGATGTGGCACGCAGAGGTTGAATGGTGTGGCATACAAATTTTATCCCGCCATGTTTTCCACAATGTAGCCACGCGTCTGCAGAGAAAAATATTAAAAAACATTTGAAATTTTTCCACGGACCCTAACTTTTATTTAGGCAATTTAAACAAATGAGAAAATCAATTACCAATGGGCTAAAAAAGCCATTGACAAATCAGAAAATTAGGTTTGGTAAATTTCTATAATATAAAAAATTGTTGAAAAAACAAACTTTAGATAATGTAAAAAATTTCCCCTCAGCACGAGATTCAAAACGGAGAAAACTATAGGCAAAAGATTTATTTTTAGCATTGCACATATTCCGAAGCCAACTAATAGATCCGAGCAAAACCAAGAGTTACCCTGCCGTAGGCAGGGACTAATAATTCACATATTAGAAAAGCTATTCTCTTAGTCTTGACCAAGATGGTGGTCTATTTTTCTATTTTTGTATTGCGTGAGTTGCTATCGAAATTAAGAGGTCGCAAGGTTAATGCTTTTTGAATTGTCGTGCCGGTCGTTTAGTTGAGGCGATTAATTTGAAGGGTTACATCAGGATAATTGCATTGTAAACTAGAAACTAGAATACTCTAAACAAAGTCGACAAAACGTCGATGGGATTTCAATGTGCATGTGAGCGGACTCGTTAAGTCGATTGGATGAGGTACTCGGCAGGTCAACTCTCCAAGGTTTATATATAATTTGTACTCATTGAAGTCTATAAACACAAACTAATCAAGACTAAAATTATATAAAATTGGAATTTGCAGAGATATATCAAGATAATTGCGTTGTGAATTATAATAGTCCAAATAAAGTCGACAAAACGTCGATGGGATTTAAATGTCGATTGAACGAGGTAGTCGGCAGGTCAACTAATTTGTCCTCATTGAGCGCTCGATTTTTCGTGAAGTCTTTAAACACAAACTAATCTGCAGCCATGAGTTTGTGACCATCTTCTCTGTATTGCGATTATTTAGTAGCGTTTGGTAATGAATTTGCAGGCGGTGGTGTAATTCTGATTTGGTGGCTTTTGGTCGCCTCTGCTGTTGCACAATGCGATCCTCAATGGTGTGGATCGCTGAATGTGAGTTACCCATTTTGGATAGACAATCCAAGTTGTGGGTACGCCGGTTTTCAGTTTTTATGGGGATCAACACCAATAATCAGATGGAAGGTTGTGATATTCTTTGTGCCCTTGAAAAGACTTATGAATTATGTTGGACTAAAGTTATCTATGAAACTAATTCGCTTATCATGGTTTCTCTCTTGCATGGAGAAAGATCTCAAGAGAATTCTTGGAGGCTTGGAATATTAGCTGAGTAGATTCTTCACCTTTCCCCTTAGCTTGAAGTTATTCCCTTTGTTCACATTCCAAGAGAATAGAATTTGGTTGTTGAATATCTTGCCAAAGTGGGCTATGAAGGAGAATCAAAATTGGATTGTTTCAGAGTGGGGTCTCTTTCTCATGAGAAAGACTCTTAGCATACTCATCTTGTCCATAATAACCAAACCTGATAAGATTTCCTCGCCTTGGTGGCAATTCCAGTTTGTGGATTGTCACTACATTTGTTGCATCTATATGTAGAGATTTTGCTACTCCTATTGGCTTCTTTAGTTTCTTTAGTATGTTCGATATTTTATTTATATAAGCTTTACTGTTTGGAGATTGTAGTCTATAGTGGTCCTAGATATCTTATTAGTTTTTTGGGGTGTATTTGGATATGGGGTTTTGTTGCCAATCCTATTTGGATCTTCTTTATTTTTGCTTTATTTATGGCTCTGGCCATCTAGAAAGTTTTATCTTGGAATATGTAAGGTGATTTATGAATAAAATTTTCTCTTTTTGCCCAAAAAATAAAATAAAATAAAATAACTCTTAAGTAAATAAAATAATCCTTCTCCATAGTTTTACAAAGATGTATTTAAGATATTTATTATAGTAAATATGTTCTTTTAGATTTTTAAAATTTATTTTCTTGTATTTGAGACTCTCGTCACTCTTTTGAATGTACAGATGTGCACGAGTGCAATCACAGATATTTAAATCAGTGCATTGAACTGTCGGCCGGCGACGTATGTATTGAATTGCCTAGTTCTTACAATTGTTCATGTGCAAAGCATTATAGCGGAGACAGCTTTCAAAACGGGACAAGATGCCAATCGTCGAGCTCAAATAACTCCCTCCAATCTGTAATTATAGGTAACCGTATGTCTCCCTCTATTTTTTATTTTTTTATGGAAATATTTGGATTATATAGATAAATCTATTTCTACTTTTATATTTGGATTATAAAATTTTATATATATAAATTAGAAGGTATTCTTGAGCTAGGCTCTTAAAGGAGGGGAACCAGTCTATCAAAATTAATCAAAGGATGAACTTGGTTTAATGGCACCTAGAGAGAGTTGTGCCTCTTCTTTGATATATGTTTGAAAAAGTATAGTTAGTAAAGGGTTATAGTTTAATTGAAAAAGTATAGTTAGTAAAGGTTTATAGTTTAATTGGTTGAACTCAATTGGTGAGGATGCCAGTATGTTCTTGATTACACCATTCATCAAGATTCAAATGGCCTAAAAAAATGACTTGAAATTTAGATATGTACTCCCTCATAATATTATAAGCCAAGATAATATAATATCTATCAAATCTTATTGTTTACAGTTCTAAAATATATAGTTAATACAAATTTGTTGTTTGTTGATTTGACAGGCTCTGTTTCTTCATTCATTGGAGTTTTGTTTATAGCGGGTGGATTATTTTGGTGGCTTACGAGGCATCGGTTGAAACATGCTAGAGACAAGAATTTCATAGAAAATGGAGGTGTTGAGTTGCAGGAATGCATTGCTTCCATGGGAGGACGAGCAAGCCTATGAATTTTTTCTAAAATAGAGTTAGAAATAGCCTCCAACAATTACTCAACAGAGTTAGGAAGAGGTGGCTTTGTGACCATGTATAAAGGAGTTCTCTCAGATGGCATCCCAATGGCAATCAAAAAGCCCACAGCATTTTCCCCAGAGTTCATTAATGAAATTGTGATTTTATCCCACATCAATCACAGAAACATAGTGAAATTGATAGGTTGTTGCCTCCGTGCACTATGAAGCCTCTCAACCCATTTTCCATCGCAACATAAAATTGTCAAATATTTTTCTCAACAACACATTCACACCAAAAGTAGCAGACTTTGGTATTTCTCATCTATGACCTTCTGATAAAATGCATCTTAGCACCATACGTTCATCGGGCACTCCAGGATATGTGGATCCAAAGTTCGTGAAGAGCAACCAATTTACAGACAAGAGTGACATTTATAGCTTTGGTGTAGTTTTGATGGAGCTTCTCACTGGCCTACCACTAGTGATGTCTATACAAGGATCTATGTTCACTTTGCATGACCATTTCCTATCCACAATTGATGACAACCACCTCTTAGAAATTTTAGACCCGAATGTGGTGAAAAAGGAAAACAAAGGGCAAATAAAGAAAATGGCAAGGTTAACAAAAGCATGTTTGCAAGCAAAAGCAAAAGCAAGGCCATCCATGAGAGAGGTGGTGGAGGAACTTGCTTGGATTAGAGCCACTATAAAACAATTGAGGCTTTATGGCAATGACACTCTTGTGGAATACTCAGGGGATCCAAACCATACAAGGCTGACTAGTTATACATGTATGAACAATGATCAAAGCAATAAATATTCTTAAACATTATTTAGTTTAATGATCAATTCCACCAAATTCATCTCTGCTAATCTTGGCCTCATCCTTTATGGTGTCAGGGGCCTTGCACTCATCAAGACTTGATCCTTGGTGGGCTCATTCAAAACCTTTCAACTTCAACATCAAACCAAGAGTCCTTTGACAAATATGATATTTAAATAAAGTAGACCAAAAAAGAATATAAGATAAGTCAATCTACATTTTTTTAAATAATTATTTTTTAACATAACCCAATTTAATAGTCAAAAATAACTTTTAACCAATAAAAATAGAATATTTATTAACCACTTTTTTATGTAGAAGAAATGTAAAATTACTATTAACAATTTGACCATTAAATAAAATAATATTTAAATTGATATAATATCCCACTAAACAACCTAATACTAACTCACCCCGTGTACATAAAATATTGCCAAATTACTTGCAACGATGTGCAAACATACTCACAACATAAGCAACACAAGGAGAACATTTTTTAACAAATGGAAAATTACCCAAGTCTTCAACAAGCTAAATATATAGATATATTAACTTGGTGCTATTATTTTTCTAGACAAAACATTTTGTATAGTACTAAATGTTTTATTGGACATTCACTTGTAGTTATATTTGGTGTTTCTAGTAGCACACATTCTCCAATTAGTTGAGTTAAAATTGATCAAAGTCTATTATTTTAGTATGTTAAACAAATCATTTTTCCACTTATTTTTTCTTGTTTTCATGGAATATATATATGCATGCAAGTGTTTCGCATAACAAAACTATTGTGATTAGCATATGTGTAATTTTCTATTATAACTATATTTTGAAGTGTGTTCAATTAATTGTAAAATAATGTAAGAAAGATATTATTTATGTCTTGCAAATATTAAACATTTTATTTGATTTCTTCAATGGATACAAATTATAATTATGCATAAGTATAGTGTTTGTGTACATTAAAGCTTTTGAAAATGAACAAAAGTTAATCTTTGTGACATTTTTGAATTTTATATTACTTATTGGCATAGAAATTTTTAAAAACATTATTTCTAATCTTATTATACACATTCTAAGATCTCTTACATTCTATCTTGCATTCAAATTTTTATTGTAATTTTTGAAGTTCCCTCTTTAACATTTAAATTCTATTTTTTTTCTATTATTGTACCCATGAGTTTTCTCAAGCTCTTTTTTCTAGCTTTCCATGAAATCTCTATAATATCCAACCCTTCCTCTATAACCATTACACTTCTAACAATTTTTTTTATTTCCAAAAATAACCACCTCATATCCATTCCCTTTGGCATCTTAACAAACTCCATTTCTAATATCTCCTTCCATATACTAAAGCACCAACACATATCTATAGAAACTTTTAGAATTTCATTTATCTTTCAAGTATTTCTACTTACTTACACCATTGCACCTAAGCTAGCAAACAGTCCCCACATATATCTATTGCTACATAAAGGTTCAAAAAAACCATTCAAGGGGTTTAATGGATTGATTGAGGTAGGTTCACAAGTAGTTACACCAAATTTTCTCTTCCTCCTAATTGCTTTTGGATCCTATATAATTTTCAAGTACAATAAATCCAAAGTTTGTATGCACTATAGTGGTTAGTAGACCAAAGCAAACAAACTATGAAAATTTGAGGTTCTTATGCTCAAAGATTACCCAATCTCATTATATTAATTTCAACCTTAGAAAGGTGGTTGATACTATGGATTTATGTTTCTACATCCAAACGTTAGTTTTAAATTTTGCACAATTATTTGCTTCTATAGTGGGTCACTATCACACTATACAATCACAACCACATAATAATAGTCTCCACTACATTGTACTCATTTACTACCTAGAATCAAATAAAAAACACCAATAAATCATTGTTTATGAAGGCAAATAGACAAAACAAGTGATCTACTGATCACAAACCAAACAATTACAAAAGCCCAGATTGCCTTACAGATGAAGAGGTAGGGCATCAATATATAGAGATTAAGAAACACAAAGGAGTTATGGCACACACCCATAATGCCAACAACTCAACCACAAAACTAAATGCTGAACCTAAAAGTCAAGAAATACAACTACAAAATAAATAAGCCCAATGGGCATTAAAAAAATGTCAAACAAGACTGCTGCACATGTTTTGGACTGGTGCATATGATAATTGTTGTCATTCTCCCCCATAATGACCATTGGGAAGAACTTGGAGTAGATCTCTAAGTGTCTCAAACCTTTCACGAGATAGATCCTTCTTGAAGATATCTACAATCTGATCATCTGTATTGTAGTACACAATCTCGATCAATCCCTGTTGAACCAACTCTCTGATGAAGTGATGTTGAATCTCAATATGTTTGGTCCTGCTATGAAACACTAGATTCTTAGTCATTTGTATAGTACTCTTGTTGTCACAATACAACAAAGTAGGTCCATTCTGTATCTAGTGTAAATCCTCCAATAGTCGTCTCAACCACACTATTTGGCATGTTGCAAATGTTGCAGCTTTATACTCTGCCTCTGCTGTAGAAAGTGATACAGTCGGCTATTTCTTGGACTTCCAAGAAAATACTACAGAACCAAGACTAAAAGTATAACCAGAAGTAGACTTTTGATCATCTATGGAACCTGCCCAATCTGAATCTATATAGCCAATCAACTTACTATCCTCTGAGTGTTAAAATCTAAGACCATAACTCAATGTCCCTCTGACATATCTAAGAATCCTCTTAGCTGCACTCCAATGTGTTTTCTTAGGTTCTGACATGAACCTAGATACCAAGCTCACTGCATATGTGATATCTGGTCGAGTAGTAGTTAAGTAGATCAAACTACCAATCAATTGTCTGTATATAGTGGGGTCCACTAGATTTGACACATCCAAGTTAGACAACTTAAGTCCAACTTCAATGGGTGATGCAACTGGTTTGCAACTATTCATCTGAAATTTCTGTAGGATGTCTGAAGCATATTTTTTCAGACATAAATATTTCACCTTTATTTTGCCATACTTCTATACCAAGAAAATAGTGCATCTACCCCAAATCTGTCATCTCAAATTCAGCAACCATAGCTACTCTAAACTCTGCAAACAAATCTGAATTGTTCCCAGTGTAGATAAGATCATCAACATAGAGAACTAAGAAAAAATATCCTTAGCCAAGATCCTAATATAAAGATTTGGATCTAATTGACTTCTTAAAAAACCTTTCTGCTATAGGTATCATGCTCTTGGTGCCTGCTTAAGACCATACAAGGCCTTCTTCAATTTGTAAACATAATGTTCTTTAGAAGGTATTTCAAACCCTCTAGGTTGAGAAACATACACTTCCTCATCAATATATCCATTCAAAAAAGCACTCTTTACATCCATTTGATAAACTATCCAATGCTGCTGAGCTACCAAAGCCAAAACCAATCTGATAGTATCCATTTGTACTACAAGTGCAAATGTTTCAGTGTAATCAATACCTTCCTGTTGAGTATATCCTTTGGCTACCAATCTAGCCTTATGGTTATCAATGCTTCCATTAGATTTATACTTAGTTTTATACACCCATCTTGTATCAACAATTTCCTTACCAAGAGGTAGCTAAACCAAATCCCATGTGTCATTCCTTTCAATTGTTTCTATCTCACTATTCATTGCTTCAACCCACTCTTCTTTTTCTTGAGCTTGTTCAAATGTTTGTGGCTCATTACTTTCCATGATTTGAGTCATCAAAGCATAATTCACTTTTGCTTGTGATCTTGTTGTCATTTTCTTAAAGTTTGAATCCAACATAAGAGTTGATGGATGATTCTTTTCTGTCCTCCTTTGATATTTTTAATACTTTCATGTTCCTTTACTAGAAGACCTAGGTTCATTTTCTTCTTCTTCTTCAACTTTATCAATCATTATCTCTTTTCCCTTTGTTTCATTTTCCTTGGTATATTCTACTGCTTCATTGAATATCACATCTCTACTCATAACAAGCTTCTTTCCTATTAGGTCATACAATCTTTATGTTTTATTTTCTAATCCATAGCCAATAAAAATATATTTTAGGCCTTTATCATCTAGCTTAGACCTTTTTTTCCTTTGGTATGTGTGCATAAGCAACACACCCAAATACTCTCGAATGTTCAACACTTGGTTTTACCCCAAACCATGCTTGTTCAGGAGTCATTCCCTTAACTGCTTTTGTAGGACTCCTATTGAGAAGATAAACGGTTGTGCATACTACTTCTACCCAAAACATCTTATCTAAATTCTTCTCTTTCATCATACTCCTTGCCATTTCAACAATGGTTCTATTTTTTCTTTCAGCAACTCCATTTTGTTGTGGAGTGTAAAAAGTAGTGAACTCTCTCTTGATTCCATGATTTCTGCAGAAATCTAGAAACTGATTTAATTTGTACGCACTCCCATTATCTGACCTTATCACTTTGATGTACTTACCACTTTGTTTTTCAACCAACCTCTTGAATTCTACAAACTTGTCAAACACTTCTGATTTTGAAACTAAACAATATACCCAAGTTTTCCTTGAATAGTCATCAATGAATGTTAGAAAATACTTTGATTTATTTAAAGAAGGTGTTTCCATAGGACCACACAAATCCGTATGGATTATCTCAAGATGCTGCTTAGCTCTACTGGATTTACCAATTGGAAAGTTAGCTCAGTGTTGTTTGCCAACAACACATTCTTCACACACTTCTTTTGTATTTTCAATGAAAGGTAGACCCTCAACCATTTTTAATCTCTTGAGTAAAATTAACCCACTAAAGTTGAGGTGGCCATATCTTTGATGCCAAATTCTACTTTCATTCATTTCACTAGACCTTAATGCTTGGTTTCCTTGGGTGAAATGGAGAGGTGGGTGCAAATGAGTGCACAACACAAAATATGCAAACACATAGAAATTAACCAAACATGCCAATGCCAATGCTTGTTTGGTGTTCAAGGCAATTACAATTGCCTGATTAATTGCACCTTGAATCAGAAATAAGGCTTCATTATCTTTCTTTACATTGGCTTTGTCTTCTCTTTTTTGTTGATCACTTAATACTTTAAATGCAGTTGCATCTAGTTCTACATACCCTACTTGTATAATTTCCCACAAATCTTTAGATTTGAGTAGGGTTTGCATCCTAGTACACCAATATATAAAATTGTCCCCTTCAAACACGGGAATTAACATGTTAGACATAACAATTCCTGCCATATTTGTCATAAAAGAAATATGCAAAATATCCCCAAGACTTAACACAAAAAAAAATCTAAAAAGATCTCTGCAAATGGATACTCTCCTTGTCCTTTCAAATAGGACCCACACCAAAAAGATTTTTATATTATTTTGTCTTGGAATAAGTGTCGATTTCAACCGATAATGCACTTGATTACAAATGATTCATTTATCATTTTACAAAATGATTACACCTTGAAAGATTTTGAGTTTAGAACCCCTTTGAAATAAATTTCAATGCCTCAACATATTACTATGAACCAATCTTTCTTTTCACCTCTTTCCTTACAATCAATAAGAAAGGTAGCATAAATGTTTAATACCTTTTTAAAAAACTTTTAAAAAAAACACAATTTCCCTTGGAACTTTTACTTTCACCTTTAAAAAATAAAAAGACTTTTCTTCCCCTCTTACTTTAAAAGAAGACTTTTCACGTGGCCTTTTATAAGATAAGGCATAAAACTTCTTATAAAGGCATAAAACATCTTAAAAGTGAACTTTCTTTCACATGACTTTTAAAGAAGTGAGCATAAAGTTTTGTTTTTCTAAGGGTAAACAACAAACAATACAAGTCAATGCTCTTCACAATTTGAAAGTGCGCTTTCTTACGACCTTCAATAATTCACTTTGGCCTTCTTTTTCCATGGCCTGTGTTTCTTCACACGCAAAAAAATTAGGCCGCCAGCCACTTAGAAGGACTCCTCAATCCACGCCTGCACATGGACAAAAGTGAAGGCCAAAGCAGCCATAAAGGAAACAGGTTGCAATTCTTTTTTCTTTTCACTGCAGTCCAGGATCATAACAGTCTCTAGCTTCAAACAGTCTCTGGCTTCACCCTGTTGCAATAGATCTTTAGTGGCCTACTCAATATCAAGCTGCTATTGTACACCAAGCCTACACAAAACAATAAACATAGATGTTTGGCTCTGATACCATATGAAGGCAAATAAACAAAACAAATGATCTACTGATCACAAACCAAACAATTACAAAAGCCCAAATTGCCTTAGAGATGAAGAGGTAGGGCATCAATATATAGAGATTGAGAAACACAAAGGAGTTATGGCACACAACCATAATGCCAATAACTCAACCACAAAATTAAATGCTAAACCTAAAAGTCAAGAAATACAACTACAAAATAAATAAGCCCAATAGACATTACAAAAATGTCAAACAAGGCTGATGCACATGTTTTGGACCGGTGCATATGATAATTGCTGTTAGTTTAGTCTTCTATTATTTGTTTTATCCTTCCTATGTTCCAACCATCAAAACAAGAATGCACATTCTTCCTCCTTTATCATTACTATATTGTAGCTAATTTCTTTTATATAATCTAATTGTAGTTATTATTTAACTCACACAATATCTCATTTACTATTGCTTAATTTCTTTATGCCTATGTTTAAATGGACTAAATGGACGTGATAAGTAAACAATACATTAGTTAGGAAAATAAAAAGAATATGCACAGGGGGAAGTTAAAATTTACTCTACGTTTTGGTGAACTTGTACTACTTTTACAGATTTTATCTTCTAGTAGAACACAAAGATAAAAACTCTCTACTTCAAAAAAACACTTGGAAAATAAAAAACACACTCTCCTCCTCTAATTTGGCAAACACAAGAAAAGATTTCCTCTTCTTCTATCAACTACTCTCCTTTACTTTGTTCACTGCTCTCCTTTACTTTGTTCATTGTTTATTTCAGAATTTTTTTATAATTTCAAAACCTCTATATTATGAGGTATTTTTTAATCATTTATGCATGACAAAAGTCAATAGAACAATTTTATTTTTCTGAGTGTTTTCTGAGTGTTGTAGATCTCTGCTGTGTGCATTTCTTGTTTTATTTTATTTTATTTTCTTTGTCAAGCACTCTGGGCTTGGACAGGGCATTTGGTTCCTTGTTTACAGTGGTTTGGCGCGGTGCAGGATGGTGGTTCTGCTCAGACTGGTGTTTAATTAGCGGTGCTGTATTACTGAGGGTTTTATGATTGCACTTGTTATTCTGTAATGATCTTCAATTGGCTGATCCACTCCTACCATGCATATTTGACGACTTTGAGGGAGATTTCTCCTTTTTTTTGTCTGTATCTGGAGTCATTGGACTGGTTGCGTTGCTATTGTTCAGTTGTTCCTTTGTTCAGTCCCTGTTGGTTTGTAATCTGCATTTTATCAATACAAAAAAAAGTGTACTCCCTGGCTTGTGCATACTGTGTTAATCTAGAACATGCTAGTCTATCTGCTCAAAGGTTAAGCTTTGTTTGTTGGGTGATTTGTCAATGGTCGGCTTGATAGAACTTTGAGACAATAGAACAATGAATGTGGGTTATGAGAGGATTGCTGGTTGTTGTAATGTTGTGCTATTGTAGTTTTATCATGCTCTGAGCTGAATTAAAGCCGAGTTGTAATGCTTTACTATGGATATCATGGTTTCTGTTGTTTGTTTAGTTTGTTTGGTGGTTTTTCACTATCTTACAGGTCTGTACAGTGATCCATGTGTTGCAGCCCTTTAATTCTGTTTGCTGTGATACTGTCTTAGTTTCTCTAACTGCCTTTTATTTGTATTACTTGCAGTCTGTTGACTGCTTATTTATTTGTAATATAGTTTGGTTCAATATAAAAAAGGTAGACT
The DNA here is from genome assembly GCA_027924645.1 of Cunninghamia lanceolata. Taxonomy (NCBI): domain Eukaryota; kingdom Viridiplantae; phylum Streptophyta; class Pinopsida; order Cupressales; family Cupressaceae; genus Cunninghamia; species Cunninghamia lanceolata. The sequence continues at coordinate 2,529,426 of BSBN01000850.1, forward strand.
TTTGGCACGATTCTTGGGGTGGGGGCCTGCTCTAGCATATAGGACTGAGCTAACAGAGGCTAGAGTATTTCTACAATCTAACTGGGGGTCAAAAGTTAAAGATTATTGGGATATGTCAAGAATCGATCCAACATGAGCAGTTACCTGGAAGAGTTTTCGAGACTGTAATTTCCCGAGGATACAAAAAGTCCTTCTCAGTAAACTACTAAGGGAGAAGCTGGTCATTGTCTCTTTTAAGGAAGATGAAGTGATCTGGACAATGTCTAAATCAGGGGTGTATTCAGTCAAAGATAGCTATAACTTCTGCATGCAAAAAGTTTCTTTAGACTGGCCTTCAAAGCTGTGTTGGGGGCATGCTTTACTACCTAAAGTAGGAGCTTTTGTGTGGTGTGCCCTCCACAGCAAAATCCTTACTGGTGACAAAATTAAAAGATTGGGACTAGGCTCAAATTTTCCCTGTGTGCTTTGTGGCAAAGAAGATGAATCTACGGATCATCTTCTGCTTCTTTGTCCTTTTTCTAGAGAGTGTTGGCTCTGGTTCTTTAAAAAGCTAAATTGGGTCACCCCGATGTCCAAAACATTGATGCATATGTTCAGGAATTGGCCTCAATCTTCTGCAAACTCATAATTAGGCTGTTTATGGGATTTAGGTCCCTCGACGGTCATATGGCATATATGGTGGGAAAGAAACCTTCAAATTTTCAAAAAGGAAGCAAATTCAGTTCTTAAGATTTGTGAAAAACTAGAAGTGGTGCTCTCAGATTTGGTGATGACTTATCTCAGACGCTCTCACATTGCTAATCCAGGGTGGACTAAGTGGGATGCAGCAATTATACCCTCATGGTCGTTAATTAGTAAGTTATTGCCAGGCAGTATTTCAGGGGTTTCTAAGTCGTCTTCAAAAAGAGAGCAGGTAAAATGGATTCCACCATCTCCTCCTTTTGTTAAACTAAACTTTGACAGTGCGTGCAGAGGAAATCCGGATCCTTCTGGCACAGGATGCGTCATTAGAAATGAATTTGGCTCTTTACTAGCAGCCAAATCGACCAAATTACCTTTAGGCACAAACAATGAAGCGGAAGCTTGGGCGCTAGTACATGGGCTCCAACTAGTGGCGGAAAAAGATTTTAAAAATGTCTGGATTGAGGGTGATTCACTGCTAGTCATCAATGCAATCAAAGGGAGAGGTATAGATAACTGGAAACTCAACTATATTCTTCAGCAGGTCGTCTCTCTCCTTAACAACTTAGATAATTTCCTCATATCTCACACATTTAGAGAAGGTAATAAGGTGGCCGATATGCTAGCAAATATAGCAGTTGATCTTGAAAGTGCACATACGGAGTTTTCATCCGATGATCAAATTTTTTCAAGTGCGAAAAGGATTGACAAGACTCAAGTTCTGTAGAGACCGTTTGTTCTAGTATTAATCCCTATACTGAAGTCTGCCATATTAAATGAAGGTTTTTATTTTCATTCATATCTCTGACAGAATCCGTAGTTGGAGATCGCAAGTGCTCATGAGAGAAGATGAATCGAGCCAGTTTTGAATTGTTTAGTATTAATGAGGACAGGTGGGGATTGTGTATCTCAACTGGCTAAAGCCTCATTTATTGGAGGTGACTAGACCTAACTACCCGGAGTAAATGGCTCCATTGAAGGCAACATGGTTATCTTTCATTTGATGGGGAGGACATGTATTGATCATACATCAAAGACTCTCAGGCGGTGTTATATGGCAGTGTACCATAGATCCTAACATACGTGCTCGTTGATATTGTGATGTTATGGGTGTCGTTAGGTGTCTCATATCCGACATATTGGTTTCCTGTTTAGAATATCTACTCTCTTTGGTTTCATTGGGATGGACAAAGGATTTTAGCTAAGTCTCTTCTGCAAAAAGATTGCGTAGCCTCACATCGCACTCCTCTGCCCCTTTTTTCACGGTGCCTATCCCATCCTTGCCCTCTCAGCTACGCAAGGACAGCCTACATGGCGGATACACGTCTTAATCAGCGAATGTTTTTTACAGCTCTGGAGTGGGAACCAGAGATAAGAGGGTGAGTAAAGGCGTTAGATTTGATGACCTTGCTTGATAAGGACTACACCCTCACCCAGATTGCTGTGTGAAACATAGTTGGTCATGCATGGATAACAGGATATGAGGGTCGAGTGCTTAATTTCTCGGATGTGGTGTCACAGCTCCTTTCCAACATTATGGATTTGGTGATGGACGGTGAATATGTACACGCTCTGGCGGTTGGGTTATTTTTCAAAAATATATACACTGTGGATAGATGGGAAGCGGCGGTCTCTGCCTATCGTATGGACCATGGGGATGCTCTCATTGGCAGTCTTTTCAATTTAGTAGTATTGCGCACTTCTCCCCAGCAACAAGCAATTTACAAGGCCTTACAAGCTAGCATTCTATCACTAAGCAGCCGTGATATAGATGTTGCGCTGAGGTCTCATTGCTTCTTACTTACAAAGAAAAAACCGAAAGGATAAAGGATATCTTTACCGCCATCCGTTTCCTTCAAATTCATGCTCCTGATCTCGCTCCAGGAATGCCTAGGTATGCACTGGAGGATCCTAACGAGGGTAATCAGGCATCAGTGGGTGTGGAACTGGATGTGCATGGTCTTTTGGCAGCTCCAGCTGCTGCGTGAGGCTGGGGTGGCAGGTGTGATCTTGAGAGGTTGGTGTCGCTTCGGATGGTGTTTTTTGGTGGTCGGGGGCGGGGTGTAGGCGGTTGGCTTGTCTCCTTCGTGGTGTTTTGGCGATGTCTGCAGGAGGTTTTTTGTCTCGCTTCGAGGTTTCTACGTATGGCCTTTTTGCGGGGAGGCCCGATCAGTGGTCTTCTTTCAAGTGATTTTGCTTTCTATCTTGTGTTGCTTAGTTACTACTACTGGTATTGATGTAGACCGGTTATGATTCCGCGTTGTTTAATTTTTATGGACTGGCTGTAGCCTTGATTATTGTATTTTGTTACTTCTTTTAATCTATGGGTGCCCTCTCCCCTTTTCTAGCTTAATATATATATATATATATATATATATATATATATATATATATATATATATATATATATAATAATAACTTGTCCCCATCGAAAAATTAAATAAAATGCTTGTTTTACAGTTAATTGGGCACACTTTAAAATCTAGTTATAGCAGGAAGCTACACAGATGGCAATCACAGTAGCTTTATTCGTATAACACACGCAAGTATATATACTCCATTAAAACAAGTAAAAATAGGTGGAAAAATGATTTGTTTATCATACCATTATAGACATTTGCCTTCTTTTAATTCAACCAGCTGGGGAATGCGTACTATTAGAAACAACACATATAACTGCAACTGAATGCCCAATTAAAATTTTCGGCACTATAAAAAGTCTTTTGTTGGGAAAAAATACAGCATGGTTCTATACATCTATATATTTTTAGCTCATTGAAGATTGATGTAATATTTCACTTACCTTGTTTGCTTCTTTGCTCGTGAATTGCCTTGATCATCGTTCATAAATATCTGACATCTCAGTCTGAATCAATGCAGTGGAAGAGCCCTCTGAAGCAGTTTCTGTAACAGGTGGATAAGTGTAATAATTATCCTCGGTGGTTGGCAAAATATGATAATTCAGCCTTGCATGTTTTGGATCACCCGTGTGCTCCACAAGATTGACATCTTTATAAATCCTTGGCTGTTTTGTAGCAGCTCTAATCCAAGCAAGTTCTTCCACCACCTCTCTCATGGATGGCCTTGCTTTTGCTTCCACTTCCAAACATGCTTTTGCTAAACTTGCCATTTTCAGCATCTGCCCTTTATTTTCCTCTTTCACCACATTAGGATCTAAAATTTTTGTTAGGCGGTTGTCATTAATTGCGGACAGGAAATGGTCATACAAAGCGCACATGTATCCTTGTATAAACAACACGGGTGGTAGACCAGTGAGAAGCTCCAACAAAACTACACCGAAGCTATAAACGTCACTCGTCTGTAAACTGGTTGCTCCTCACGAATTCTGGATCCACATAACCTGGAGTTCCCGATGGAAACATGGTGCTGAGATGTGTTTCATCCAAAGGTCGCAAACGAGAAATACCAAAGTCTGCTACTTTTGGTGTGAATGTGTTGTCAAGCAAAATGTTTGAGGACTTTATGTCACGATGAAAAATGGGCTGAGAGGCTTCATGATGTACGTATGCTACACCCTCTGCAGTCTCTATTGCAATCTGTCGCCTTCTTTCCCAGGAAAAGTTGTTCTCTGAATGTAGATGTTGAAAGAGTGTCCCATTCGGCACAAATTCGTATACAAGCAATGGAAGTTGAGTGCGGAGGCAACAACCTATCAATTTCACTACATTTCTGTGATTGATGTGGGATAAAATCACAATTTCGTTAATGAACTCTGGGGAAAATGCTTTGGGCTTTTTGATAGCCACTGGCATGCCGTCTAAAAGAACTCCTTTGTACACGGTGGCAAAGCCGCCTCTTCCTAACTCTGTTGAGTAATTGTTGGAGGGTATTTCTAACTCTCTTTCAGAGAACATTCGCAGGCTCTTTCTTCCTCCCATGAAAGCAATGCGTTCCTGCAGCTCAACACCTCCATTCTCTATGAAATTCTTGTCCCCAGCATATTTCAACTGACGCCTCCTCAGCCACCAAAATAATCCACCCACTACAAATGAAACTCCAACGAATGAAGAAACGGAGCCTATCGAATCAGCAAACAAGAAATTTTTATTACTTATATATATGAAAACAATTGGATAGCATTGATTATAATATTATGAAATTAGAGGTTGTTTTTCATCCAAAGAAGATTTAGGTTTTTTTGATCAAAACAATTAGATTATATGGATATAACCTCTTTTTATAAAAATTATTGGAATATATAAATTGGAAGAACTTAAACAACCCACATGTTGGGCAGACTGTTTTTTTTCTATTTTTGTCAAAATCTTGCCCACTAATCATTTTTAGTCGAAATTGAGCTGACTGATGCTGTCGAACTATAATTTCTTAGGAGGTATGAATGAATCAAGTTTGACCCTAAATAACTTTGACAATTTACTTAAAACAGGTTCTAATTTAAATATATACTTACTCAACATACTATAATTCATCCAATTAATTTATTAAAAAAAAAACTAGAAAAACCAAAATACAAGGAGACATACGGCATGGTTACCTATAATTACATATTTGAGGGAGTTATTTGAGCTCGGCGATTGGCATCTTGTCCCGTTTTGAAAGCCGTCTCCGCTATAATCCTTTGTATATGAACAATTGTAAGAACCAGGCAATTCAGTACATACGCCACCGGCCGATGATTCAACGCACTCATTCAAATCTCTGCGACTGCACTCGTGCACATCTGTTCATTCAACAGAGTGAGAAGAGTCTCCAATACAAGAAAACACATGATAGCAGATAACGGTATGTTGGGATCATACTATCCCACCTTTAAACCTTCCCATTCATGTTCAAAATATTATCTCACACTGTAAAACATCTTTAAGGATGTCGGCAAACATCTTTAAACCTTCAGGGAAAATCTTTACAAAATCGCTAGAAAATATAACATATATAACATTTTTAAGGCTGCTAGGAGGACGATGAATAAAATTTTATTTTCTAGAAATCACATCTTCTAACTATAAAAATATCAAATCATCGTTAATGTGCAAAGACCAAATTGTTGTCCAAAGGAGGAAAGAAACCCGCCTAGAAGAAGCCTATCGAGAAAGTTGTCATTCGGGAGAGCAAGGAGGTGAGAAAAGTTGTTTCAAAAAAGGCTACCGATGTTTTTGCTGCTAAGTCTCATTAAGTATGGCATTTGGAAGGAGAAATTTGTACCAAGGTAGCATTTTTTTCCCTAACAACATAGATGGTGCTCTATTTTGCAATGTCGGTGATAAGGTGGGTGAGAACATTGGAATAAACTATGGACAACTAGGCGACAACCTACCAACATTGCAGCAAACAGTGGTGTTGATCAGGTCGCTGAGATTCTGGCAAGTGAAGATATTTATTGAAGTGTGAAAGAACCGATTGATCTGCAACCAATGACAACGAATTTATTGGCAGAGGAAAAGGTGTAGGGGCCATCTGCAGGTAACTTGAAACCCACAAAGGCATCGTCTGTTTCATTGCAGGACATGGCTTTTAGAGGAGTAGAATTTATGATTAGAGAGCCCGTATAATCGATCTGCAGGATAGCTAAGTCCATATCCGTGCCATTTACAAGAGCGCCAAGAAATGGAGCGAGCTCCCTGCTAGAATTCCCATTCTCCTTCTCCTTGCATTTGATCTGAAACCCGAGGTATCCACAACTTGGATTGTCTATCCAAAATGGGTAACTCACATTCTGGGATCCACACCATTGAAGATCGCATTGTGCAACAGCAGAGGCGGCCAAATACCACCAAATCAGAATTACAGTACCGACCTGCCAATCCATTTTGTATACTCAGTACATAAAAGCCAAATGGTTACTAAATTATCGCGCTCCTAGACTTTATAAAAAACCAGCGCTCAATGAATACAAATCTTGGCAATATTTTTTTGGGTTGAACTTTTCAAATTAGGTAAAGTCAAATATGGCTCAGAGAAGATACAGCAAAGAAAGTTTCAAAGAAAGATTTAAAATCTTATTTTTGGTTTTGACTCTAGTTTTTTCTTAAAGAAGGAAAATCTTCTTTCTAGATGGCAGTTATGTTGAAAATATTATATATCTTTTTTGGGGTTGAACTTTTTAAATTAGGTAAAGTCAAATATGGCTCAGAGAAGATACAGCGAAGAAAGTTTCAAAAAAAGATTTAAAATCTTATTTTTGGTTTTGACTCTAATTTTTTCTTAAAGAAGGAAAATCTTCTTTCTAAATGGCAGTTATGTTGAAAATATTATATATCTTTGTAGCCTTTTGAAAGGCAATAAAATTGTAATTGCAGTTAAGTGAGAAGTGTAATTTTTCTCTGAACAATAAGAATACCAATACTTTACCCATGGATATTTCTCTACCATATTGCTAGAGTTTTAGCAAGTAAATCCTGATATTATTCTTTGATAACTTATTATATTAGTAACTTAAAAAATTTTAACACAAAGGAGTGGACTTCTAATAATTACCTTTGCCCTACTCCAAAATATTACAAACAAGTATCTTGATGTCAACCTGCAAATTCCAAGTATATAAAATCTCTATCTTGACCGAGGCTTTTCTATTAAATCTTTGTTAACGTTGACGATTTCATTTTGCCTTTCAAGAGGCGGTGGGTACATAGATGTGTACATGTCTTACTATTTGGTGTAACAACTTTTTTTTCTAAGAATTTCAAATAAAATGGAATCTGATCTATGCGATTAGTATATTTGAAGAATGTGATTTCTAATATATTTTAAAAAAATGTTTCTTTAAAATATCTAAATTATTATTTTTATGCAGCAACAGGAACCTTCCCAACAGTATTTTAATGCAGCGTGGCCGGAAAGGTCCGTAGCAGTTAATAACGAGTATCGATAGGCCTTTTTTTAATTAAAGAACCTTCCCAAACATGTTAAAACACTTTGTGTGTCGTTAGATTTCCATTGACTAGTATTTCACATTTTGTCGTTTCTTTGCATGTAAAATTTCAATTTTGCATTTTTCTTTGTTTACACGCTCCTCTGTATTAATTAGCCGACAGCTATTTATTGGCAGAAAGCTACCAGACTATTTTTTTCCCTCACTGAAAATTCTCATAACACGGTCAAGTTTGTTTTCCAGTGCACATTTTGCAAAGCTTTTCTGTTTGCTTTCATTAGTTGCGTGTTAATGGATCATTTCACACGGATTATTAATAAGCAAGGCAAGGAAATTCTTGCAAACCATTTATGATATATTAGGGTTTTCATTGTTCTAGATGATGTGGATCGCATTGACCAACTGCATGCTCTACTGCCAGCACATAATCGCCTTGGATGAGGTAGTCTCGTCATTGTTACCATGGGGAAAAGATATACATAAATGGTGGATGAGTGCCTCAGATGACGTTTAGCCTTCTTCAGCGCCCAAAAAAAGGAATGAAGATGGATGCCTATGTATTATTTCCTCACAGGTTCCTTACCAGGTTTCCACCTCCTATTTTTTAATTTCACAATTTCTTACAAACATTTGTTTCATCCAAGATTTCAAGCGTAAAAGTATACATTTATTAATGTTGATTTCTATAGAATTAGCCTACAATACATATTTTTGGATAGTTACATTAGTAACATTTCAATAGAGCTGAAAGAATGTCTAACAACAGAGCATGGATTTGTAGAAAAGCAATTTTTGTACCATTTTTCTTAAATGAGCGAGGTGGGTTTTCCAACCATTTCCTGTTCACTCTACACCTGCAAAATAAATGAAAATTTAAACGCTTATGTATTTACTTTTCTTAACAAGGCAATCGTTATTATGTTGATTTCCAATTTGGTGTCTCCATATAGCCTCAATAAATGTGATTAATCTACTTGATATGTTAATGAGCTCTACTCCAAAAACTCCAGGTTATGTGTTTCTATTTTTCACATGCCAAGCATTTTCTCAAGTTGTAAACTTTTGTCTAGCCTTGTTAAATAGTAAATCTTAACCAGTCGGCATGTTGTAAACAGCTGGTTAGTCGAAAAATCTTTGACTCAACAGTTTTCAACAATTCGACTGGCTGTTTACATTGTCGAACAGGTCAAATAGTTTGCAATGAGTAGGTCAACTGCAAAAGTCGGCAAGAATCAAGGTCGAACAAAGCATAAATAGTCGGCACGACAACGTGTTGGTTGTTTATGATGGGCATTGTTAAACTATATTTTTAAGTATTGAAGCCCCACTCCTTTGATACCATTCAAGTGATGCTTATATGATTAAGGCATTATGTACATGTAATTACTATCATCAACCTTATGCACAAGGATAAGGTTGACGACTTGGAAACTTTCAGCCTAATATATTTCTTTTACTAATTGTTATCCGTAAGAGAATATCTCTTCTCAATTCATCAAGATTAGAATATGATGTAGCAAGATTAAGGATAAGGAAAATAACATAATCGAGTTGTTTGCTTAAAAGATAATTGAGATGTTTCGATATTGTAAAAGATTAAAAGATAATTGAATTAGTTTTGAGAGAAGTGTTAACGTTATGAGAAATTAGGTAAGATGTGTATTTAAAGAGAATGAAAAGTTAAATAACTAAAGCCATAATTATTTTCCAAACACAAGTTACGAGTATTACTTCACTTTTTGATTTTGTAAAAGCTCAAAAGATAATAGAATCGTTCTTGAGAGTGTTAGAAATGAAAGCAACACTACTTCAATGGAAATCTAATTCAATATAAATTTCTGCAATCTTTAACTGTGTTATTAATGAAGATTGTAACACAAAAACAAAACTATGCTTCACAGAAATGCAAAATTAGAAATATGAACACATAACACAATGTTTAACATGAAGAAAACCCTTTCGGATAAAAAACTCCACACAGGAAAGAGGCCCAATGTTTGTATTAATCTGAAAATAATTTACAATACAACAACACTTCAACTCTCTCCACCAGTCTTCAATCCAACAGCATTTTGGCAGCACCTAAGTACCTAAAATCTATATTGCAGCAACTAATACATGGAAAATACTTATAGAAACATTTTATAACTCATCTTAGGCATTCCCCTTCTCTCTCATGAGATTCCCCAACGTACAAATATTAAATGCCATCTTACAAGCACCTTCCACTTGTCCAAAAATAGCCATGCAAAGGTTGGGTACCCAAGACTAAATCTAGCCTCTTACAACATCTTATGATGCATCATAACTGTCATAGACTCCAGCAAAAGAGTATCTTTCCAAGATAGGAACCTTGGGATAAATATAGCAAATATACAACTAACATATCTGTCATATGCGTCATAGAATCATAGAATCTTATGACAACTTGCAGTTATCATAGATTCACTCACCAAACATTATTACAATTGTCATACATGCCAAAAATAGTATATTCCTCAAGGGAGCATGCCTATCCTCATTTACCATCAGTTTTTACATTTGTCAATAGTAAAAGTCACTCTGTAATAACTTCCGGTGACTCTGAAATTACCCCTGCCAGTGAAACTAGTACATCTCCTCATGGATAATTACAAATTACATATAATAAATAGAATAAATATAATATTGGGATTTACAAGGTTAATGGCACCTTATCCCAACATTCTCCCACTTGACATTATACATTGTAAATCAACCCATAGGAAATCAAATGAAAATAATCAAGCACTAGAAACAAGGCCCATGGCCTCTCTACACCACATGAACTTCTCTGTGCTCACAGGCTTACTCAATGAATTTGCAACATTCTCCTAAGTGTCTATCTTCTTTAGCTCAATGAATCTGCACCACATGAACTTCTCTGTGCTCATAGGTTTACTCAAAGTACACTCTCTTTATCTTTTCATCTTTTTCTTTTGGCTACTCAGGTTCAGAAATAGCTCTAAGTTCCCTGAAAATTACATCTCTAGAAAAGATAATCTTGCAGGATAGTGGATTCCAAAGCTTATAACCTTTACATTATCACCATATCCAATGAATTTACATTTTTCAACCTTTGGATCCAACTTAGATCACTTTTCCTTAGGCACATGAACAAAAGCCTCACAGCCAAAAACCCTTAAATGTGAAATAGAAGGTTTCTTACCTGTACACACTTAATAAGGTGTTGAATCAAGAGCCTTACAAGGAGATCTATTTATCAAGTAGCAAGCAGTACGCACAGTCTCTACCTAAAAGCATTTATCCAACTGTTCATCACTAAGCATACTTCTGGCCCTTTCCATAATTGTTCGGTTCATCCTTTCTACAACACCATTCTGTTGTAGTGTATACGGAGTTGTCTTTTGTCTGATTATACCTACATGCTTGCAAAACTCATCAAATTTCTTAGAGCAGTATTCCCCTCCATTGTTAGATCTTAATATTTTTATCTTTAAACCTAATTGGTTCTCTACTAAGACTTTGAATTCCTTAAACTTAGTGAAAACTTCATATTTATACTTCATAAAATAAATCCATATAAATCTGGATACATCATCAATAAAGGTTACAAAATAATGAGATTTTCTGATAGATTCATTATCCACAGGCCCAAACACATCCGTATGAATAATTTCTAATTTCTCTTTTGCTCTATTGCTTCTTGAAGGAAATGATTTTCTGTTTTGTTTACCAAACACACAATGCTCACAGAAATCAAAGTTCTCATCATAATAAGAGAAATCATCCAACAATTCTTTATTCTTAATAGTTTTCAGTACATTATTGCTTGTGTGGCCCAATCTATGGTGCCACAACATACATGTATTTTTAGTAGTGGCCTCAGATACATAGGAGGCATTACAAACTGTAGTGGCTTCAAGCTTAAACAAGTTCCTGAATCTCTTCCCTTTCACTACCACCAAGTTCCCTCTCACCAATCTGCAGTCATGCTTATCAAATTATGTCACATGCATTCCTAAATCATTCAACTTTGAAACTGAAATCAAATTTCTAGCTAATCTAGGAACATGCAAAACACCAGGGAGGGTTTTAATCCTCCCATCACTGAAACACAACAATACCTTTCATTTCCTAACAATCAGATATGTAGAGTTGTCACCAAGGTAGATATTACCTCCATCATATTCTTTATATGTGGAGAACCATTCCTTATGTGGGGTCATATGAAACAAGCATCTTGAGTCAACCAACCAGTGATTATTAGAAACAAGATTACATGCAAAAAGTAAAACTTCTTCACCTACATTTGAGGACTTATCCAAAGCACTCTCCCACTATTTCTTGGGGTTTCTACACTCCTTCACATGTCCCCTTTTACCGCAATTCCAACACTTAACTCTGTTCCTTTTACTAGGAGTCTTAGACTGGCCTTTGGACTTGTTCTTAGCCCGTTTCTGGTCTCCTTTAGGTCCCTTTTCCTTTGACCTTCCCCTGACACTGAGAGCATCCCTTGAACTATCCAAACTCTTCTTCCTCAATTCCTATGACAGTAGCACTGAAACAAGAGCATCCAACTTTGGATCCGCAAGGTTAGCAGTGATAGTAAGGATAAAATTCTGCCAAGACTTAGTTACAGAACATACAGAACAAAGAAGTAAGATACATTTATCTTCCTCACTAACCTCAACATCTACTGAATCAAGCTGACTCACTAACAAATTAAAAGAATTTAAATTCTCTGCAACTGATTCACCTTCTCGCATTTTCATGGAAAATAATTTTCTTTTTAAATAAAGTTTATTTACCATACTCTTGGCTTGATAGATCTCACCCAACCATTTCCACAACTTGTATGCAGTCTCTTCCTTTGTGACATTCAACAGGACAGAGTTTGAAAGACACAACCGGATGATTCCCCGTGCCTTCTTATCTAGTCTATCCCACTCATCTTGAGAGACATCATCAGGTTTCTTCTCTTTTTTAATAGCCAACCATTGGTTTCTTTATTCCAACAAATCTTCCATTTTCAGCTTCCACAACTCATACCCCATTCTGTTGAACTTCTCAATGTTCAATCGAGAGGTTGATGCAATGGTGGATGCAGCCATAATAACAACACAAGATCTACAAAAAACAAACACAATCAAATCTCCCACTGCAGCTATAACTTCCACACTACCACCCAAAAGTCAAAGCTGGCTAGGCTTTGATACCAAATGTTAGAAATTAAAGCAACACTACTTCAATGGAAATCTGATTCAATATAAATTTCTGCAATCTTTAACTGTGTTAGTAATAGAGATTGTAACACAGGAACAAAACTATGCTTCACAGAAATGCAAAATCAGAAATATGAACATATAACACATTGTTTAACGTAGAGAAAACCCTTTCAGGTAAAAAACCCCACACAGGAAATAGGCCCAATGTTTGTATTAATCTGAAAATAATTTACAATACAACAACACTTCAACTCTCTCCACCAGTCTTCAATCCGACAGGATTTTGACAGCACCTGAGTACCTAAAATCTGTATTGCAACAACTAATACATGACAAATACTTATAGAAATATTTTCTAACTCATCTTAGGCATTCACCTTCTCTCTCATGAGATTCCCCAACATACAAATATTAAATGCCATCTTACAAGCACCTTCCACTTGTCCAAAAATAGCCATGCAAAGGTTGGGTGCCCAAGACTAAATATGGCCTCTTACAACATCTTATGACGCGTCATAACCGTCATAGATTCTAGAAAAAGAGTATCTTTCCAAGATAGGAACCTTGGGCTAAATATAGCAAATATACAACTAACATATCCATTATATGGGTCATAGAATCATAGAATCTTATGACAACTTGTAGTTGTCATATATTCACTCACCAAACATTATGACAATTGTCATACATGCCAAAAATAGTATATTCCTCAAGGGAGCATGCCTATCCTCATTTACCATGAGTTTTTACATTTGTCAATAGTAAAAGTCACTCCATAATAACTTTTGGTTACTCCAAAATTACCCTTGCCAATGAAACTGGTACATCTCCTTATAGATAATTACAAATTACATATAATAAATAGAATAAATACAATATTGGGATTTACAAGGTTAATGGCACCTTATCCCAATAGAGAGAAGTGTTAACATTATGAGAAATTAGGTGCATTGTGTATTTAAAGAGTGAATATTTAAATAACTAAAGCAATAATTATTTTCCAAACAGAAGTTACTATTATTACTTAAGTATTTGATAAATTGTAAAAACTTAAAAGATAATAGAATCCTTCTTTAGAAAGATATAGAGGGAGAGAGGAAGAGGAAGGGGGGAGAGATAGAGAGAGATAAAGATATAGAGAGATAGAGAGAGATAGAGAAATAGAAGAAGAGGGGTAGGGAGGGAGAGGGAGAGGGGGTAGACATAGAGATGAAGAGATAAATATAATGGAGAGTATGCAAATGAAAAATATTTTATTAATGATATCAAACGATACAATGCAATGGAGGATTTATACAAGGGAGATGCAGTTCACATAACTGTATAACAGTTTTAAACATAACTGTATAACAGTTTTTACTACAACATTGTAAATGACAATGTAATACCATTATTAATATAACTATTATGCCAACATTCCCCTCTTATTACATTGTTCTTGTAATAGTACCAAGGGACCCCCCTGAATGCTAATATACTCAACAAAGCTGATTACATAATATGAATACATATTTTATAGAAGATCTTCTCCTAAAAGAACAAATCTTGAACCAAGTGGGCTCCATCAAGTTGTCTCTTGACCCTTGAAAAGGTGTAGCTTCAAGCTGTGTTCTTGAGCTCTCAGTCCCGAACTCTCAAATCACAGAGTCTTGAATTATTCGACAACAATATCTAAGAGATACGACAAATCTCTATCATTGTCTAGTGACCACAAAAGGGTATAATTCTCGATCATATACTCTGAAGCTCACTTTACAACAATCCATATTGAGCTCAATAGCAAATCCCAAACCTGTCTCCAGAACATAATCTTCACAAAACATCTATTCTTCAAATCTGTCAGCAACAACAAGGAAAAGGAAAAAACTAAAGCCAAAAATGCTTCTCATATAAAGCATTATCTCAAAGTGAGAAGCTAACTTGAGATGATGGAAATTCCTCCATCCTCTGATGCCACCAGCCTCCAATAGGACAACCCATCACGTGAATATGTTTGGTTTGGATGTCTTGAAGGTTGTTTTCAAATTTCTTGCCAGTGCCTTGATCTTGCAACACAACAAAGGAAACTTGATATTGGACCCATGAGATTTCTTAGTGTTCTTATGCTTGCAAAGCTTTGCAGGTATAGTCACTATCTTGATAATCTGAGTGCAAGATTATCGTATCCTCAATGATTGATAGATTGACCATTTATCTTGAATGAACCAATAACAAAAAGAAGCCAAATTCAATAGATAATGCATCTTTACTTTCTTTATCATTCTTCAACGAAGTATAGTGTGCACAAATGGCAAATCATTAGTATCAAAAAACTTCAAACCCATGCTTTCTCCATCAAACAGTTCTCAAAAATCACTTTATCAGAACCCTAATACAAAACTTAGCACGCGGCCAAATTTAGCAAAGGTTCAGAGGTAAGATAAAATTCTTCAAACCTACAACTTCTTCATAATTATGTTTAAAAGCAACTTATTGGAGGATCAAATTTTTCAAGACTCCACCAAGAGGCCCTTAAAATGCACACACACAACCAAATCGAAGGGCAAAATTTTAGATTTAAAAAGAACTGAGACAGAGAAACAAGGTCAAAATTCAGAACCTGTAGGGCCAATGGTTCATATGAAACAAAAAACTTTCCACCTACAAAATTGTAGAAGATGATAGTGGGGATGTTTACCGATGCTCTGCTCTTTGCATGATATAACTTTATGCCTTCTAACCAGGGATCTTCACTCTCCTTCCATGCTTGTAACCTCTTCCTTCAAACTTTGATGCATAAGCACAAATGTTTATAGATCAAGCTTTGTAGATTGAATGCCTTGGCATTAGACTGGGCCTGTGGAAGCAGCGGAGCAGATTGCTCACCTATTCAAGTCGGCACACCTCATGGTTCACATTGCACAGGTACAGAGTCATGCTGATACCATTTAATGGAGAGTATGCCAATGAAAATTTTTTTAGTAATGATATCAAATGATACAATGTAGTGGAAGATTTATACAAGGGAGATGCAGTTCACATAACTGTATAACATTTTTAAACATAACTGTATAACAGTTTTAACTACAACATTGTAAATGACAATGTAATACCAATATTAATATAACTATTACACCAACAAAATAGAGATAGGGAGAGAGGGAGAGAGATAGATAAAGAGAGAGGGGGTAAAGTCATTATGATTTTCCAAAACACAAGTTATGAGAATTACTTAACTGTTAATTTGATGTTAAATTTGCCTAATTTTAAATGAATATTAAATATATGCTTAATTAGAAATAAAATGGAACCTTAAATAGAAAGGAATATACTTTCTTTGGAGTAAACATTATTGTCTTATTCTATGATTTTCCAATTGAAACTTGTTGCACTTTCAAGTTGTGTTATATGATTGTGCCTTCTTTCAGCATCACTCAACAAGTTCTTTCCTTTCAATATGTTTCACTGCATTTTCATTTGTCCATTATCTAGTTTTAACTTGTACAACATGATTGAAATAAGAAACTCTTAAACAAGAAGCCATGATATATACTTTTGAGATTATGTTCATAACCCCTTATTTGGGGGCATTTTGATATGTAGAATAGTTGTATTGTAAACATTGGCAACCTTAGGGTGGGATTTTTCTACTGAGAGGAATTGAGTTATTGACCCTATATTTTAAATTTAGGTATATGTTTATGCAAGTACCTAGTTTTAGATAATGTTTAGTAAAATCATATTTTTACCACAAAACTATTGTATATATCATAAAATAAAAAATATAAGTATGATGTACTAATATTTGGGAACAGAAATAGAAATCATAATTAGCACTTCTAGGTTTTGGCTAATATAGTTATATGTGTATGCTTACTATATTAAAGGTTGACCCATTCAAGGGTTAATAGGTGGTAAGGATAAGAAAATAGGAAAGAAATGGAAAATTCCAAGTAGATGTGTTATGGGGCTTCTCCAAGCAACCCGAGTTTAGTTGGGGCTAGTTTTATTCTAAGAGATAAGAACATTAACTTTATACTAAGAGGCTATCAATTTATAAGGCAAAAAACTAATAACCATGCAGAGTGGGAGGCCCTATAGGAGGAATACAAGCCACCTATAGGGATAATTATATAGAGAGAGAAATATAAGGTGACTAGTAAATTGTTGTTAATAAACATTTACATGTCATAATTGGTATCTAAAGCATATCTTAGTAGAGACATTTATCTAGGGGAATATGTTTCATGCTATTAAATTTTTTCTATTGGTATAGGGAACAAAACAAGCCTATTGATCCCTTAGAAAACTTAGGTGCTATGTAAAGTACATTCTCAATGGTTGAAAGCACAGAGGTTAATGATTAAGAGAATCTACATGAAATCATTGAGAAGAATAATGTTAGCATGCATTAATTTTCAAATGATGTAAGGATGTTGTTTATTGTACATGGTGATATTAGATAGGTCAATTGAGTACATTCCTTCACACATTATGGATTATTGTGCCATTGATAAAAGGATATGAAGGTGGATCCAATGTTATAGGGTTTCTATAGTTGTTTTTAAATTATACCAGGGTTTTTGGTGATCATGGCAAGTGGATCCTTTTCTTGTGACCCCTTGAGACAAGGGTTAGTCAACAACCACAAGTTGAAGTTAATTTTTAACTACAACTTAGTGGTCAACCTTAGGATAGTGAAATGTCTTCTTGGTAAGGATAGTTTGGAGAATAATGATTTATCGCAGTCTCATGATATCATATTTGGAAGAATTTAAGGAGAATTTGAAATAGCTTATAGAGATGAGGGGTAGTGTTCTAGTGTTACTAGTGTTGGAGCCCTCACTAAAGGATGTAGAGGTGATGGAGGCTGATTGGATCTGGGAGGGACAAAAGAAGCATAAAGGAAAAGACCCTTTAGATGAAGAAGAGATATAATACATTATGAAATAGATAAAGGTATATATGATAAATTTGAGAATAGTTGAAGGGATTTTAGATAAATTTATGCATAATACATGCATATTATGATGAGGATTATAGTGATTTTAGTTCACAAGTGCATGACAGAAATAACAAGTGGCTATTGCATGCATTTATTAGAACAAGGTTTATTGAAACAAGTAGAGAGATGAGATTTAGTGGTGAATGGTATAAAAATTAATGGGATGGTGAAAGTTGTAGCTAACATTGACCATGCAAAACTTGATCTCACCTCTATATCACTCTTGGAGGTGTATAATAAAGCTTAAGAATACTAGAAAATTAGCTTGCTAGGAAGTGGTATTGCATAGGGAGGTCGAAAGGATGATGTTTATCTTTAGTTTTTGTTGTTTTAGTATTCCTGGACTACATTGTGTTATGTTATTATACTTAGTTCTTATAACTAGTTTGGTTGATCTTTGGCACTGTTATGCCAAAGTATGGATTGTTCATGCAAGTTGTGCCTTTAATATGTTGTTTCTATTTAATGTTGTTTAGATGGGCCTTCATATATAGAAACCCAATATATATTAAAAGTTGGCTACGGTGATTGAGAAATTTTATTTATTTTGCTAATCTATCTATTTTCTACAAATAATCAATAATTTCACAAAAAGACAGTTTTGTTCTCTCTCAAAATTGAAAATAGATGCAATACAAATAAAGAAAACCAAAGTTGAAACAATAGAAAAATAGATAATGAAGATTGTCTTTCTTTTTCTTTAAAATACAATAAGAAACTCGAAAATAAGGCTTAAATAGTACACTCCATGCTTGTAGGTCTACAAGTAATCCCTTACAAACATGTGGTAAATTTCTTTTTAGAAGAAAAAAAACACACAAAAAGCATTTTGTGAAGTTCACACCTTTGATGTTACATTTTAGGGATAATTCTCTCCTAGAAACACTTTGTATACTCCAACTTTGATGCTCTATTTTAGAGATAAAGATTTGTTTGACACCTATCATTCATGTCTAGGAATTATTCACCATGTCAAGCATTGAATATATGACCCTATTTGAAAAAAAAACCTCTTAGTGTTTATCTAGTAAATAATTAGATTGCTAAGTATTTCCCTCGAGGACCCCATAATCATAATACTACTTTTCTAGTATTAAATCTAGTCTGGGTATCTACCACCCTTTTCTATTATTCTCACTATCATGACTATCATAATAAAAAATAATTAGATAGAAATGATGATCTAGGTATCCAACATTCATAATAGTTTTTAAAAATATTTAAAACACAATTAAAAATATTAATAAACACAACTAAAATGAAACTAGTTTTATTATTTGGTTCTAACAAATCAATTAATTATTATCATTCTCTCAATGAAAAGAAATATAGTGATTTATTCCCATGGTTCTTTGATTTGACTATGACCATTCAATAATTTTTTTTTTGAAAATGTATATTAACCAAAATTACATATCATATGTCATGAATTATTTAATATTTTAAATTATCAACTACTAGTTTGTTTTCTTATGCTTATGTTTGGTTTTCCATATAATATTGATAAAATTAAAAAACATAAAAATGAACACAACTTAATAGCTACTAGTCTTACTATTTAGTTCTAATGAACCAAATGTTAATTTGGATGTCCTTGATGAAGATCAATGTGATAATTTATATTTAAAGAACACTAATAAAATTAGTATAAAGAAAGTGTTTAATAGTAGAATAAATCATCTATGAATAATATTGTATTGAACACTAGAGAGGTTTCCTCCTTAAAGAGGCCTATGATATTCTATAATGTGATTTCATTTAAATCAATACAATATCATTAGACCCATCAAAAAAAAATCAATACAATATCATTATGTGTTTCCATTTGAGCATTTGTTTCTTATATTTTATGTTTTTGGCTAATTTGTTGTAGGGAGAAATTTTCTTACATTGTTTCACACTTAATTGGACACACTTCAAATTGTAGTTGCGATAGGAACATACACATATGGTAATCGCAGTAGTTTTATTTGCAAAACACCTACGTCCATGAAAAAATAAATTTGCATGGAAAAATGATTTGTTTATCGTATTAAAATATTAGGCTTTGGCCTTCTTTAAACCTGACTAGAAACAACACATATAATTGCAAGTGAATGCCCAATTAAAATTTTGGCACGATACAAATGTTTTGTTTAGAAAAAACTCAGTACCAGGTTAATAGATCTATGTATATTTGGCTCTTTGAGAAAATTTTGTTAAGGATTAAGATTGTCTAGAAAATGATATAATGTTTCTAGAGTTTTCTATAAGCTAGAACATTCTTGGAGTTGTTCTAGAAAAGAACATTCTAAGATCTGTTCTAGAAAAAGAAGATTCTAGGTTTAAGAGTTTTCTAGAAAGTTAGAAGCTTCCAAGCTTCAAAGGTTCTATAGCTATATATATGTGATTGGAGAGAGCTGTTGGGTAGGGCCATTGGATGGCTGCTAGACACAACCTTTGGATGGTTGTTGGATATAGCATCCGGATAGCTCTTAGATGCTACATCTGGATTGCTGCTAGACATAGCATTTTGGATGTGATGTAATGAATGTTAGATGAATATAATTTGCTAGGTTTTTCAACTATGTTTTGCCCTACCTCTTTTCTGTTTGTTGCTGTTATGTTTTGCCCTATCTTTTGGTGTTTATTGGGCGTGTTCTTTCATGGTATCAGAGCCAAGTTACAGGTTTGAATCCCCTTAGGTAACATTGAGGGGGTTGTTGGCAAAAAAAAGATTCAGCTAGAGTTTCAGCTAGGTTCAGCTAGAGTGTTTTCCTGGTTTAGCTAGAGGTTTAGCTAGAGATTCAGCCATGTTCAGCTAGAGGTTCAGCTGGAATGTTTTCCAAGTTCAGCTAGAGGTTTAGCTAGATTTAGCTAGAGGTTTAGCAAGAAATATTGCTGAAATGACTTGTTTGCAGGGTAGATATATTGCTAGAGTGATTTGTTTACAGGGCAGATATATTGCTAGAGTGATTTGTTTACATGGCTGGTATATTCCTAGAGTGACTTTTGTTCACAGGGTTGTTATATTGCTGAAAATGCAAGTTGGAACAAGCTAGAGGTATTATTGGTTGTGATGATGAAGATGATTTTTCAGCTAGACAGAAGATAATGAGTGTTGAAGGCTCAAAGATTCAATATCATATGAGCAAGCTAGAGGGAAGAAAGAATAGAAGCAAGCCATGAAAATAGAATATGATAGAAGAATGCTTGGCATGTTAGAGGTGAACATTAAGGGGGGATAGTAGTATAATGTTCCCCTCTCCTTTGTATTCTCTTTGTATTATTCTAGCCAATCTTAAGGGGGGATGTTAAGGATTAAGATTGTCTAGAAAATGATAGAATGTTTCTAGAGTTTTCTATAAGCTAGAACATTCTTGGAGTTGTTCTAGAAAAGAACATTCTAAGATCTGTTCTAGAAAAAGAAGATTCTAGGTTTAAGAGTTTTCTAGAAAGTTAGAAGCTTCCAAGCTTCAAAGGTTCTATAGCTATATATGTGATTGGAGAGAGCTGTTGGGTAGGGCCTTTGGATGGCTGCTAGACACAGCCTTTGGATGGTTGTTGGATATAGCATCCAGATAGCTCTTAGATACAGCATCTAGATTGTTGCTAGACATAGCATTTTGGATGTGATGTAATGAATGTTAGATGAATATAATTTGCTGGGTTTTTCAACTATGTTTTGCCCTGCCTCTTTTCTATTTGTTGTTGTTATGTTTTGCCCTGTCTTTTGGTGTTTATTGGGCCTATTCTTACAAATTTCCATTTTCTTAAAACCAAGAAATGAAGAGTGACCTACCTTATTTGCTTTCTTAGGCTTGATCATTGTTCATACATATCTGACATCTCAATCTGAATCAATGAGTAAAAGGGCCCTCTGAAGAAATTACCATAGCAAGTGAAGTGTAATAATGATCCTTGGTAATTGGCAATGTATGATAAACTAGCCTCGCATGTTTTGGCTCAGTCGTGTGCTCCACAAGATTGGCATCCCTATAAAGTCTCGGATGTTTTGTGGTGGCTCTAATCCAAGCAAGTTCCTCCACCACCTCTCTCATGGATGGCCTTTTTGTTGCTTTCACTTGCAAACATGCTTTTGCTAATCTTTCCATTTTCTCCATCTGCCCTTTGTTTTCCTCCCTTACCACGTTAGGATCTAAAATTTTTGTGAGGTGGTTGTCCTTAATTGTGGACAGGAAATGGTCATACAAAGCACACATGTATCCTTGTATAGGCAACACGGGTGGTAGACCAATGAGAAGCTCAAGCAAAACTACACTAAAGTTGTAAACAACACTCTTGTCTGTAAATTGGTTGCTTCTCACAAACTTCAGATCCACATAACCTGGAGTGCTCGACGAAAACATGGTGCTAAGATGTGTTTCATTGGAAAGTCACTGATGAGAAATACCAAAGTCTACTACTTTTGGTGTGAATGTGTTGTCCAACAAAATGTTTGAGGATTTTATGTCACAATGGAAAATGGGCTGAGAGGCTTCACGATGCATGTATGCTACACCCTCTACAATCTCTATGGCAATCTGCCACCTTCTTTCCAAGGAAAGGACTAGAGTGTCCCATTCAGCACAAATTCGTATACAAGCAACGAAAGTTGGGTACGGAGGCAACAACAACCAATTTCACTAAGTTTCTATGATTGGTGTGGGATAAAATCACAATTTCGTTAATGAACTCTTGGGAAAATGCTTTAGGCTTTTTGATTGCCACTAGCATGCCGTCTAAGAGAACTCCTTTGTACACTGTTGCAAAGCCGCCTCTTCCTAACTTTGTTGAGTAATTTTTGGTGGCTATTTCTAACTCTGTTTCAAAAAACATTCGCAGGCTTGCCCGTCCCCCATGGAAGCAATGCGTTCCTGCAACTCAACACCTCCATTCTCTATAAAATTCTTGTCCCCAACATGTTTCAACTGACACCTCCTAAGCCACCAAAATAATCCACTCGCTGAAAACAAAACTCCAATGAATGAAGAAACAGAACCCATGGAATCAGCAAATAACAAATTTTTATTAACTATACATTTTAGAACTCTAAACAATAAGATTATATAGATATTATATTATCTTGGCTTATAAATATTATGATGAAGTATATATCTAAATTTCAAAGTCATTTGAATCTACCAACATCCTCACCAATTGAGATGGCTCTACTTAAACATCATCCACTTCAATGGTCAAACAATCAATAACAATTTTACACCTTATCTACAATAAAAAGTGGTAAATATTTGCAACCAATTACACTATAATCTTTTGCTAACTATATTTTTTCAAATATATCAAAAAAAAGGTACAACTGTTTGGAAATGCCATTGGACTGACCAAGTTCATCCTTGGGGTAATTTCATAGACTATATCCCTGCTCTAGCAGACTAGTTGAAGCCACCCATCGTAAATAGTTGGCATGTTGTGTGCAGACTATTTTTTGCTTTTTTCAACCCCAAATCTTTTCAACTTTTTTGACCTGCACTTTGAATCATGCTTCTCTGATGTTCTCGACCTCTCTATTTGTTGAAAAAATCTTGACCTCTCAGCCTGTCGGCATGGTTCGACTGCCGGTATGTTTTACAACATACCAGTTGTTTAAGTTCTTCCAGTTGAAGCATACCTTCTAATTTATATATATACCATATTATAATACAAATATAAAAATAGAAATAGATTCATCTATATAATCCAAATATTTCCATAAGAATAAAACATAAAGGGAGACATTCGGCATGGTTACCTATAACTATAGATATGTCAAAGTTATCTGAGCTCAATGATTGGCATCTTGTCCCATTTTGAAAGTCATCTCCGCTATAATGCTTTGCACATGAACAATTCTAAGAACCAGGCAAATCAGTACATACGCCGCTAGCCAACGGTTCAACGCACTGATTGCAATTGCACTCGTGCACATCTATACATTCAAAAGAGTGACGAAAGTCTCCAATACAAGAAAACACATGATACCATATAACAGTTCTAGATTTCTAAAGTGTGGAGATCATCCCTATGCAATCGGTGCTGCTAGAGTAGCTAGTCCCTTCATAACCCAGAAAACATTTGCATGAGTGGGCATCTCCTATTGGAGAGTCAATGCATTCGGCTTCAATGGCGCAAGAGTAATTGGGAATGCCTTAACCAGTCGGTGCGTTGTAAATGACCATCTGGTCAAAAATAGTACGGCACCACACTCCCAGTCAAAAACACGCTGACAGTTGGTATGGATAGCTTGGTCAAAGAAAACTATTAGTCGCTGGCCATTAGTCAAAGTTTTTTTGGTCGGCTGTCAAGAAAGCCGTACAATCAATGACTTACAACTCACCGGCTGTTTACGTGAGGCAGAGTAATTGGCTGTTCCTTTCAATGTCAAGCAATTCCCATTGCGGATGCCCCTAGACAAGGAGGAGGCCGTAGTGACACCTGGCTAACCTGCCAAACTCGTGTTTCGGTAAGTCCCAAGTAAGTGGATTAAGAATAGTGGAGAACCCGCACACTACCAGAATGTTCTCATACCTCATTCCCCCACCAATAAGAAATATCATTCTCTTATTTCCTAGAATGCCAGCTTCACAGCACCCATAGGTGTTGCAGTATCTTGGATCATATTGATTTAGACATGCAGATGTATAGAACCCCCCAACCACCAAGTTTGTTCCCTCCACCATCATCAAGTCTGAAAGAGGAAATGGTGAAGGGGCCATTTGCAGGTAATTTGAATTGCAGAAAGGCATCATCTATTCCATTACACGACATGGCTTTTAGAGAAGTGGAATTTATGACCAGAGAGCCCATATAATTAATCTTGAGAATCTCAAACTCCATATCTTTACCATTTACAAGAGCGCCAAGAAATAGAGTGAGCTCCCTACTAGAATTCCCATTCTCCTTCTCCATGCATTTGATCTGAAAACTGGGGTACACACAACTTGGATTGTCTATCCAAAATGGGTAACTCACATTCTGCAATCCACACAATTGAAGATCACATTGTGCAACGGCAGAGGAGGCCAAATACCACCAAATTAGAATTACATCCCCAACCTGTGAATACATTTGTCTACTTAGTAGACAAA
Source organism: Cunninghamia lanceolata (assembly GCA_027924645.1). Taxonomy (NCBI): domain Eukaryota; kingdom Viridiplantae; phylum Streptophyta; class Pinopsida; order Cupressales; family Cupressaceae; genus Cunninghamia; species Cunninghamia lanceolata. Next base: position 2,554,215 of record BSBN01000850.1, read on the forward strand.
AACCAAACAGCTACTAAATTATCTCAACACAAGAGAAGATGGCCACAAACTAATGGCTGCAGATTAGTTTGTGTTCATAGACCTCAATGAGTACAAATTATATAAATCTTCGAGAGTTGACCTGCTAACTACATCAGAATCCTTTCACATGCACGTTGAAATCATCAACATTTTGTCGACTTTATTTAGAGTACTCTAATTTACAACGCAATTATTCCGGTGTAACCCTACAAATTAATCGCCTCACCTAAACAGCAGGTGGTGCAGGAGCACCAAGATATCTATGTTTTTCTTTGATCTTCAAGTTTGTTTTCTTTTTTTAATAAAGTCCTAAAGACCATTCTTCTGATGTAAGAAGGCTATATTCCATTGTAAAAGGACTATGTCATGTTGTAAGTCCTAAGTGGACAGTCATATGTCTTTTCATGTTTGTAAGCCTATAAAGGCATGTCAAGGAGTCTAAAGGCTTGTTAGAAGCCTAATAACTTGTTCAAGGCCTAATCATGTTATAGAAGTGTTTGAAGACTCCAAAACATCGATGGTTACACAAACAAACAAAAAGGTTAGTTGACACTTACAAACTGTCCAAAGATAGTTCAGGAAGTTCGAATAGTTTGGCATAGTTTTGTCTTCCTTCCATCAACCAAAACTACTTCATGGAGAATTTTCAAGGTATATACAACTATATATATCCTTGACAATGATCATTGTAAGGAGGAGAGAAGTTTTTAGAAATAATACAAATCAGTTCTACTGTCTTTTCACTATTTTTTCTAGTTTTTTCTGAAGAACAGTTCGTACCCCTCAATTGTACGGAACTAATGTGTCCTCCTTGCAATTGGGAAATGAAGAACACTAAATCACCTTTCCTTTGAATGTGTTTTAAAGTAACAATCTTAAGTTAGGGAGGAGTTGTAGTCTATTTTCATAAGACTATTTTTCTGAATTTGTTGTCTCATTTGAAAAAGACTTGCAACAGTCCGTAACAGTGCAATGTACGGCTCTGCCAAGAAGTCTAACTTGTTTGGGGGTGAAGTATAGTGAAATACCTTTCTTTCAAGAGTATTTTGAGGCTTTGAAATTGGAGACAAAGTAAGTTTTAACAGATCATTGAAAGGCTGCTCTTTACATCTCTATTTCTAGTGAAGTTGTTGTTCAAGGCCGTACAAAGAGAGTGCATTGAATTGTTGTCATTTCTCCTTTCTTTGAGTGGTTAGAACATTGAATCAAATTGCATTTGAATAGATTTTGGTGGGTTGAAGTGATATCATAAGGGAGTTACAAGAGTTTGTTTAAAAATAGTCCCCATAGGTTCCTAAACAAGGATTTTGCCTCCCATAATGAGGAATTGACCATCCCACAGTCTTCCAAAATCATAAGACCTGTGGTATGGATGTATTTGACCTCATTTTGAATGTTTTGGTTGTTTACAGGGGTGGAGGGACTGATTTGTACAAGATTTGTTGAGTGGGCTTAATAGAACCATGTATTAAGCCATTAAAGACGCTGAGACAACCACAGTAAGGAATTTGGGAATAGTCAGTTCCAACAACAAATGGATTTTGGATTCCATGGTTTTGGGATGCCATTGACATGTCTAGGTGGTCAATAAAGTTTCAAGTTTCCATTTGTGGGTACTTGCTTCACAAACTAGGCCTAATTAAGGCTTAAAACCACTAGGAGGGTTATTGGTTGATGCACAGTTTCCAAAACAATCCAAACCCATTCTGGAGTATGTTGTGGGGAGGCATAATGGGTATCTAATACATGTCTGAGATTTGTATTTGGATGTCTGTACAAAAAGTTATTGGGACTGTTCTCTGTTTGTAGGGCTACTAGCCTTTATTGAGGTTTGTGAAGGAACTAATAGTTCAAAGTTTGATCCACCTTTGCCAATGGATGGGATGGGTTCTAGTACATTCCCAAACACCATTTCCAAGAAGAATTTAAGAACCTTAACTGCTGTTCCCGCTTTTCCATGAAGATCCTTGTTTTTGGGCTCATTGGTGTAGTTGAACCTTGTCAAATTTGTCCTTCTTCTTGTATCCAATTTGCCTCTACATCAGCAGGCAATTCAAAAAGCATTATCCAAATAGACAACTTTTGCATAGGTCTTGGTCAAGATTAAGAATGGCTTTTCTAATATGTAAATTATTATTTTTTAGATTTTAATTTGTTCAATGGTAAAAGTAATAGATTTTTGTCAATTTTTATTTAATCTTGGGATCATTTTGATGTAATGTTTAATATAATTGTATAGTGACATGTGGCACATTTTTGTGTTAATTTTGGTTCCTTCCTCAATTTTTTTCCATTTATATTTGATCTCTCTTTCACATATTTCCATACATTCAACTTTGTCCCTATTAGATTCAAAAATCACAGTTCTACAATTCTAGAGTAATAACATATCCTCAAGGCTAGGGAGTTGTCATCAAGAGGATAGGACATGGGATCATCAATAGATTATGGATGATTAAAGGTCAATTTCTAAGAGTGGGTATTCTCTCCTTCATTTTGGGCTTAGCTTAACCTAGGAGGGTGTTCCTAGAGGTATCCTTGATAAGACATCTAACTGATTAAGATGAAACATGACTAAAATAATAGAAACTATACCCAATGTATGCTTGACCCCAATATTTGTTAGTAGGCCAAAGACTAACTAGTTGCTTGTAAAACTTTATTAAGCTAATAAATACAACCTTGCATATGCATCAGAATATGACTATAGTGTTATATCCCCACAAGTGTTCATCAACTTAACATTTTATACACAAGTGCAAGGTGTAGGCATGCATGACATGATTATTTTAACAATCTTAATTTTGTATGCCCACTTAGAATGTTCTCTGAGTTGTAATACTAGGTCATGAAAGCATGAGGGACTCCAATGTACTCTTAAACTATAAAGAATAGAGAAATGATTTAATAAAAGATGTTTGGCTTCTCGCCAATCAAACAACTACCTACTCCATTGGGCATCAAAGTCATGACCTGTAAGGAAGATGGAGATACACCTGCAATGCATAAATTGAACTGGATGCATATATGCATTCAAATCAAAGATAACACTTCATGCAAATGGACATGTTTAATAATACATCTTAGCACTATAAGAACACACATGGAAGAAAGGAGGAACCATCACAAAATCCTTGCAATGAATTAGAAGATGTATATCCTTCATCTAACCCATGTTACATTCATACTAGAAAATGTGGCAAGAGAGGATCCACAACTAGGTTCAAGCACCCCTTTGAATAATTACAAACTACCATAAAGACATACCATTTACATGCATTGTGTTCATTGAATACCCTTCCTAAGGTTTACAAAATGTGTATCGTTCCCTTACAAACTAGACTTACATCACTTGACATTCTTGAACCAACTTAAGACACTTATAGTCAAGATATTAGCTCAACGACCAACACTCATTACAACCTTTAACCTTGTATTTATAGCACTCCATTTGCATGCATTTTGTTTGTCTTATTAGGGTTCAAGTACAATTCTTCTTCTATTCAAATAATTCGATGCACCATCAAATTATCCTATAATGAAATCATTCTTAGATCTAGTGCTAGATGGCTAGGGGTAGCTAAAACAAATTTCTCATCTTTGGATAGTAGCTTGGTACCTATTTATAAACATGCAATGGCTAGGGTTTGCATTTATGGCACTCAAGTACCCATATACATTCTTAACTTCTTCTCATTGCCTTGCATGTGGATGTGTTCCTTTGAGGGGCCTAATGTTTGTTACTGGAATTACAGAATGTAATCTAGAATATATTGATCTTAATGAATAATTTACAATAGAGCAAGAGCTCACTATATAGAGATACATCATCTAAAAATAGATGAAAAGAAAAAAGACTATACAGCTAACAAAGCAGAGATGACCATTAGAACTTATCTAATATTAGTTTAATATCCTCCCATAATGGTCAATTGGTCAACAACACCAAGATGCCCCCTAAATTTGATGAACTTATCAGGACTCAAAGACTTGGTGAGAATATCTGTAGTCTAGTTCTCTGTAGGAACATACTGCAACACAACAGATCCATCTTCAACAAGCTGGTGAATGAAGTGACAATGAAGATCAACATGTTATGTCCGTTCACAGAAGACAAGATTTTTGGCAAGTTTCAGCACCCCTTGATTGTCACAATACAAGCGTGAAGAGCCTGCTGGAGACATTTGCATGTCTGAAAGCATCCATCAAAGACAAACTGCCTCACAGGTTGCTTTAACAGCTCCCCTATATTCAGCTTATGTGGAGGAGAGAGCCACTACCTATTGCTTCTTGCTAGTCCATGTGACTGCACCTATGCCCAAGCTGAAAACATATGCAGAGGTAGACTTCCTATCATCAATAGAACCTACCCAATCTGAATCTATAAAACTTATCAGTTGGGGATCTTTGCACCTACCATACAAAATGCCAAAGGTGGAACTGCTGTGCACATATCTCAACACACGCTTTGCGGCAACCCAATGTTCAGCTTTAGGAGTTGTCATGAAGCGAGAAATGTAGCTGACTGCAAAACTAAGATCAGGTCTAGTGGCAATGAGATAGGTGAGGTTTCCCACTAATTGTCAAAATGCAGATTCATTCTCTACAGGACAATCTGAATTAGCAAAGAGTTTCAAGCCTTTATCCATTGGTGTAGAAGCAGGTTTACAATCAGTCATCCTAAATTTGTCCAATAGACTCTGAGGATATTTCGATTGAGAGATAAAGATGATGTCAGATTGTTGCCATACCTCAATACCAAGGCAATAATGCAGGAGCCCCAAGTCTGTCATGTCAAACGTGTGACTGAGATCATGTTTGATCTGGTGAATCAACTGTTCAAAGCTGCCAGTAATTATCAGATCATCAACATAAACAACAATGAGGAGACTATCATCAGCATACTAGTTGATATACAGATTGGAATCAGAAGGACTCCACTAAAAACCATGATCGACAAGGTACTGATCAATCTTGAGGTACCATGCCCGTGGAGCCTATTTTAGGCCATAGAGAGCTTTCACCAGTTTGCACACTTGGTGTTCTTTCCCAGCAACCTTGAAGCCAGGGGGTTGCGTCATGTAAACTTCTTCCTGCAACTCTCCATTGAGGAAGGCACTCTTGACATCCATTTGATGGACTTTCCACCCAAACTAGGTTGTCGTAGCAAGAACAAGCCGAATGGTACTCATTTTGGTTGTAGCAGCAAAAGTCTCCTCATAGTCAATACCTTCTTTTTTTGAGTAACCTTTGGTGACCAACCTAGCCTTATATTTGTCAAGAGTCCCATCAGCCTTGTACTTGATTTTGTATACCCATTTGCATCCAATAGGCTTCTTCCCTGGAGGAAGATTAGACAGAACCCAAGTATTGTTCTTCAGAAGACTCTGGTGCTCAGCATCCATAGCCTTTTCCCATTCAGGTGCACCTTTAGCCTCAGAATATGTTTGAGGCTCTAAAATGCTATGAAGATTGGCCATGAGGGCAAAGTTGATAGTATTTTGTTGCTTGCTCTTCTTCCGAACAGATCTACCCTCGATGAGTTCATTATCATGAAGATCACCAATGGTTTTGGCCCACCATTTTGGTCAAAGAGAAAATGAACCATCATCTGAAATAGGTGCTACAGTATCACCAAGAGGGGCTGGAACAAGATCAGGAGGATCCAGAATATCCTAAGGAGGGGTGGGTGCTTGAACACCAGGCTGAGGTGTGGGCAAAACTGCAAGAACCCTCACATCAGGTGGAGCTAGAGGAATGCTAACACCTAAATCTGAAGACTCCAAAGGTGGATCCTTAGTATGAATATGAAGTATATAGAAGAAAGGGCCCAGTAATCTCATCAACAACTACATCACGACTGAATATGAGATGATCAATGTCTACATCAATCAGTCTGTAAGCCTTATGATTTTCACTATACCTAGTGAACATGAGTTTCTGGCTTTTGGAGTCCAACTTAGTGTTCTTGGCATCTGGAATCCAAACATGAGTAGTGGAGCCAAAAAAATTTAGATGGTTGATGCGAGGCTTACGTTCAGACTAGGCTTCCTCAGGATCATCTTTCTGACGGCATAGGTGGGAGACCGGTTCAGAAGATAGATAGTAGTGTAGACTATTTCAGCCCAGAACTTCTTAAGAACACTTCTATGTTCCAACATAGAATGTGCCATCTCTGTAATAGTACGATTGCAACACTCAACAACACCATTCTATTGAGGTGTGTAAGGTGTAGTAAGCTAACATTTGATGCTGTGTGCAGCACAGAAATGAGTGAAGTTGGAGGAGCAAAACTCCCCTCCATTATCCTACCCAAGAGAGACGATTGGACAACCTGACTCTCTTTCCACCAAGGCTTTGAACTACTAAAATGTACTAAGCACATCGGATTTCTTTTTTGAGAAATACACCCACATCTTTCTGCTAAAATCATCAACAAAACGTAAAAAATATCTACACCCAATAACTGAAGGAGTGTTCATTGGTCCACATACATCAGCGTGAATTGGCTACATAACCTTGGATGCTCTCCATTCAGAAAATAGGGTCCTATGTTGTTTGTCAGCCTGACATGCGTCGCAAACACCAGGAAGTTGAGTTCGAATGTCTAGAAGACCACCAACTAGACTCTCCCGACCTAACTAAGAGAGATAGTGCATGTTGAGGTGCCCATAACGTTGATGCTAGAGTTTATAGAGGGAAGTGCTCTTGGTTGCCAAAGCTTGCTCTGGAGGATCACTAGAATCCATTAGTCTATATAGACCATGATCCTCAAGAGTTTGAGCAACAGTGGTGCATGTCTCACGGTCCACTATGCTGCATGAGTGCATACTGAAAACAACATCTAGATGAGGTGAGTGTCACATGATCTGACTAATAGAGAGAAGGTTCAACTCCATGCCAGGGATGAAGTAAACATCAAGAAATATTAGTTTTCTCTGACTAGACTGTATCTGCATAGTGCATTTTCCTATAACAGTATATTCTTTTACTCCTCCAAAGATGACAGAGTCTCTGAATGGCATGTACTTAGTGAACCAATCTCACTGATGTGTGAAATGTCAGGAAGCGTCTGAATCTATGTACCAGGTAGAAGATTTGATATGATCTACAGGGCGTTTATCCATAAAGGCATAAAACACAGACTTCTTTGGTTTGGCAAGAGGCACCATCTTCACATTTTTTGAGGCACGAAAAACTAGATACCTGAGGATAGACAGAAACTAGATGGCACATATCTCGAGACAAAAAAATTAGATCAAGAATCTGGACACAGATTTCAAAATAAAAAGGAAAAAATTCTGCATATCTGTAGTAGGAATAGAAGCTACCAAATAAGTGAGATCCCAATGCCTCCGAGATAGACACCAAAAAAGCATTACCAGAAAAACATAGAATCCTCCAGTAGATTCTCGATACGTAGATAAACACTTCTATGAGCAGGAGTTAAATCCAATGGCATGCTTCACAATGTAATTTTTAATCGTGATTTTGAGCTAAGAAAGCCTTTCTTCGAAGGTGTGACCCAACATAGAGTAGAATTAGATTTACAGAATCGCAATTTGCAAAAAATTTCTAGCGAAACCCTAGACATGTTGAAGAGTGCTGTTGAAACACTTACACCACTAGAATCGGGCCAAGAACCATCGACTAAGGGAAAATAGCATGATTTGTACCCCAATCAGGATGTGGGTTGAAGAACTGGTGTTGCAGGAAACACGCGATGCACAAAACACTATCGCTTAGATTAAAAAAATGTGATGCAAGAAAGGATCTCAGAAATTATGACCCATTAGAAGGAGAAACTTGATTCACTAAAAAACTAATAGGAAACTAGAACAGATATGGCACCGTAAGGAAATGTACAACCACGTATGAAGCAGGAAAATTTTTCAAAAAGAAAAATTCATTTTCCTGCTCTCCTTGAGCTCTGATACCATGTTACTGAAATTATAGAATGTAATCTAGAATATATTGATCTTAATGAATAATTTACAATAGAGCAAGAGATCACTATATAGAGATACATCATCTAAAAATAGATGAAAAGCAAAAAGACTATATAGCTAACAAAGCAAAGATGACCATTAAAACTTATCTAATATTAGTTTAATAATGTTTTTTTGGTGGGGATTAGACAATAGTACATTCTATTGTATTCAACTCTAACCATTAATGGCATCTTTAAAAGTGGAGGGGAGGTAGGTTGAATAGTGCACTTGAAAGTGGGGATCCACAAAAATGCATGCATAAACAATGTTCAAAGGTAAAAAATATATTATAGGCCCAATGGATGGAAGTTTGGCAAATCATGTACCAAGATGCCATGAGGGATAGGGAGTTGGGAGTTGGGGAGATCACATGATAAAAAGATTTAGATATGGGGGACTTATGAATCTTAGAGGTCCAAAAAACAAGTGTGAAGAGAAGCAAGGATCAGGGAATTTCCATACCTACTACCATGGGAAGAAAAATAGCAAGGGAAAGGAAATCCTAAAGTCCCAAAAAGATTGCACGAATGGAGTGGCAGGGTCGGGTTTTGGGACTATTTGTAATGAGCCATAATATACTTCAAATTACTAGAAAAGGATACAAAATTGAATTTTTCAAATAAACATATAGATTTCAAAAATTTATTGGCTAAAATTTATCTTTGACTATTATATTTGATAATGTTCAAAAATAACTATTAGAAAAACAAATGAAGAGGACTTGTCTTGTTTGCTTCTTTGTCACACTATATTTAAATATCACACTCTTTAACAGTCAAACAAGCAATAGCAACCTTACACCTTATCTCTAACAAGAAAATGGTAAATAGTTGTCCTATTTTTTTTCAAAATTTACCTTTGAGCATTAAACTAAATGATATTTAAGAACGTTCATTGCCTTGATCATTGTTCATACATATATGATAATTCAGCCTTGTATGGTTTGGATCCCCCGTGTGCTCCACCAGACTGACATCGCCATAAAGCCTCGGCTATATTGTGGCGGCTCTAATCCGAGCAAGTTCCTCCACCACCTCTCCCACGGATGGCCTTGCTTTTGCTTCCGCTTGCAAACATGCTTTTGCTAACGTTACTATTCTCTCTATTTGTCCTGGAATACCAATGAAACTTAACGTCTTATTATTTCCTGGAATACCAGCTTCACAACACCCATAGGTGTTGCAGTACTTTGGATCATATTGATTTAGACATGCAGATTTACAGTACCCACCCACATGATTATCAAGTGTAAAAGTACCGATTGCATTGCAACCAATGACCACGAATTTATTGATAGAGGAAATGGTGAAGGGGCCATCTGCAGGTAACTTGAATTGCAGAGAGGCATCATTCCTTCCAGTACACGAATTGGCTTTTAGAGAAGTAGAATTTATGATCAGAGAGCCTGAATAATTGACCTCGAGGATCTCAAACTCCATATCCTTTCCATTTACAAGAGCGCCAAGAAATGGAGCAAGCTCCCTGCTTGAATTCCCCTTCTCCTTCTCCTTGCATTTGATCTAAAAACTGAGGTACCCACAACTTGGATTGTCTATCCAAAATGGGTAACTCACATACAACGATCCACACCATTGAGGATCGCATTGTGCAATGGTAGAGTCGGCCAAATACCACCAAATCAGAATTACACCACCAACCTGCAAATTCATTACCAAACGCTACTGAATTATCGCAACAGAAGAGAAGATGGTCACAAACTGATGGCTGCAGATTAGTTTATGTTTAAAGACTGAAAAAATGAGCGCTGAATGAGGACAAATCATATAAAACTTAGAGAGTTGACCTGCCGACTACCTCGTCCAATCGACATTTAAATCCCATCGACGTTTTGTTGACTTTATTTGGACTATTATAATTATTACATATTATTTTTAAAATTTTAATTTGTTTAATGGAGTGGATATATTAGATTTTTTTATTATATTTAAATATTATTTTAGTTTAATATTTTAATGGGGAAATTGGTATTTTTTTTGTCAATTTCTATTTAATTTTGGCTTCATATTGAAGGAATGTCTTATTATAATTATATAGTGACATGTGGCACATTTATGTGTTAAATTTGGTTCCTTTCTCAACCTTTTTCCATCTCTATTTGCTCTCTCCTTCGCACATTTTTATACATCCAACTTTGTCGGTACCCTATTTGTACATGTTTCTATACATTTGTCTCAATATTAGCTAATACTTCCATGTATCCATTCCTAATCCCAAGATCTTGCTTTCCCTATCCTTAGTCAATCCCATGATACACAAGTTCACTCCCACATAGCAAAGTATTGGCCCCAAATTCAAATTTTTAAATTTCAAAATTGTCAATTCCTACCCCTTCTCACTAGCTATTTGGAGCTGACTTAGTATATGTTTTTGGATTCAATTGTGTATATTTTTTGCATCGATGATTTGGATCACACATAGTGATCCATCATTAGGAAGACAAGTGACATGATCATGAATCATTATGTCTGATCTAAAACATCGATGCACAACACTCCTCTTCTTGATGATGGATCACTTGCAATAATTTTTTTAAAATCATAATTAAACAAATCAAAATATTAAAATATATTTTTTTTAAATTCGAGACTCTAAAATCCATGAAAGGGTATTTTCATATTTTCATGAAATTACACTATGGTTAGAGAAATCTGGAGTCAAAGTTGATTTTTTGTTGAATTTGTTGAAAATTTCTACGAGAGTAAATATGTTTTTTAAATTTTAAATCGAATATATTAGTTCATAAAATTTGTCTAAAAAAGTTTCAGGTGAAACTCTTTATGCCACATAGGAGCCACATGGTTTTGGGAAAAACTAGTTCTCCTAAAACCTTTTGGGACGAGATTGTTTCAACCAAAACCATTTAGTTGATCCAAAGTGCGACACAGCTCTGAACTTTCATCCTGGGTCTTTATTTTTTCATCTTTTTGTGGTCAAGAAAAAAGGTCAAGAATCAATTCAAATGGTCCTAAAACATGACTAAGGGAGATGGACAATAAAATGAGTGTAGAAACATAAGGTGAAAGTTGTAAAGTCGGCTTTTTTTTGCCTTACATCCAGATTGCATGAGACCAATGTTTTAGTAACTTCTCCATGCAATATGAGCTAGTAATTTGGGTAGAAACAATCATCACATCTCTTAGGGTGTGTTGTTTCCCATTATAAGAGAATTGGATCCATATTTCAAAAAAATCCCACAATATAGGCCCCAATATATGAAGCCGCTAAGCACCCAAGACTATGTCACATCCGCCTAATAGAAGTGTGAACATATTAGATTGTATAGTGTAATCTCCCATTGAAATCCTAACATTTTGACATTTGCCTTTACAAATCAATATGCCTCCATTAGTGATCATCACCTCAAAATTATTGCAAGGATACACATAAGACATTGCTTGCTTAGTGACTTCAGCATCAATAATGTTATGAGTGAAGCTTGAATTAATGAGGATTGTTAAGTGATGCTCTTTAAAGTAGTCTAACATCTTCATTGTTTGAGGTGTGGTAATCCCAACTAAGGCATGCACTAAAATTTTAAAGGTCGAATCATCACCCAAATTCCTCTCTTCAAGTTGATTAATTTGACTATCTTCAAAAGCATCCAACATGTTAGATGAAGAAGGTACCTTCACATCTAGGAGACAAAGTTCCCATTCAATGCATTTATTCCCCAAGTATACTTCTTGTCACAATTGTAGCATAGTCTCTTCACTTAGTGAGAGGCTATTTCCTCATGTGTTAGGTGCTTGATAGGTGGTGGTCAAGTACCTAGACTTGGTGTATTTTAGGTGCCCTAATGTGGTGTGGACAAAATGCTTGTTGATTGTTAGTCTATGGTGCTTTATAAGTATGGCATTGAGCTGTAAATTTGTCTAATTTAGCTAACTCCCAAGAGTGAATGTGGAAAGATTAAACACTTTAACTTATGTGGATGTCTTCTTTTAGGCCACTGATAAAACAAATTTTGAAAAAGCTATCATCAAGCCCACTTGTTTGATTTGTTAATTTTTTAAATTGCATTTTCTCGTCATGGTCTAAATGTATTTGTCATAACATAGTTAATGCCCCTATGAAGTCTTTGTACTCCCTTGGGCCAAATCAAATGAGAAGCTCCTTACAAAATTCCGCCCATATTGGAAAACCATTGTTTCCATCTATCAGTATGATTGATAGCTTCATATTCCAAGTCAAAGGATGTGATGGAGAGTTTTAGATTTGTGATAATTTCATGGACTACAAAATATTGCTCTACTCTATATAACCAACTTGTAGAGTCATTACCATCAAATTTAGGGAAGTCTAGTTTAAGAGTAAATTATGTCCTACCAAGATTAGAGTGGTTTTGGAAATTATTCAATCCAATGTGAGATCTATGTCTAATATCGAAGTGTCCACCCTGTTGGAATTGTTTACTCATGGCATCATATTTGGCATTAGGGTTAACCAAGCAATAGTCAATATGATCTAGCTTGTCCAACTTAGACAATTGTTGATTTAGAGTGGACTATATGCATTTTAGTTCTTTGTCCAACTTTCAAAAGAAAGGTCATGTTGGTCCTATAATGTGCGACCACCTACCATGTTGGGCACCGAAGATTGTTAAAGAGATTACTAAAAAATTATACCAAAATGGTCAACAAACTAAGACAATCTATTGGAAAATAGGTGTTGTACACCTTGCATAATATTGGATTATTTTATTCATGTAAAATAAATATTTACTTGTGGTGCATATTAATTGATGTGTTTAACCACATTAGATATTTTTTTGGAGGCCACTTGTAAATGTTGTATGTAACATTGGGTTATTATTTGTATTATTTAATTGTTGGAAAAAAAATGCAGTACCAACATTGAATAAGGGGGACAATGGTTTTGTGTTAACCCATGGTTTTGGGGCACATGATTTTCTCATTGTATTTGTGTTAGCTTGAATTATAAAAGCAAGCACAATGTTATTTTTTGAGGTTGTTTATTTCATTGTTGGCAGACAGAGGTTTGTGAGAGGTTGTCATTGTATTGAGCTCTCTCCTATGAGTGCATATTGTGAAGCATCCAGCAGGTGATGTGTGGATTCATACTTGGACACATGGAGGATGCATTGGAGGTGCTTGATGATTCAGAGGCATTCATGGAGACTCATGGCATGTATTGTAATATTTTGTTCTTGCATAATACATATGAGTATGGATTTGGAAGCTACGTTTTTCCCTCTTGAGGGTTTTCCCATGGTATATCTTGTGTTATCTTGTGTTTGTTCATTTGATCTTTGCATTATGGTTATTTCTGCATCATTTTCTCCTTACGGGTTATGTGGAATTAGTTTTATTGGAGCCATGTTTATGGTTGAAGGAGGTGTGAGCTCCCTCGATTTGTATAACCCTTGTGTGTGTAGATCCAGTTCAAAATAGAATCCATGGAAATTCATGAAAGGATTTGGGACATTACAAGGTTTTGTGCCAATTGTATTACACATTTGGGGTTCTAGGTATTGCAGGTTTGCTATGTATTTTACAAATCTGGTGATTGAAAAATCTTGGAAAAGAGGGTTTCTTTGATGGCTTCATGAGGGTTTTGAGGAGGAATTTCTATAGATGACCTCCTGGGACAAAATGAACCTCGTCGTTTATAAATGTTTATATCATTTACAAATGTTTTTCTCATACAAGCATCAACATGAGACTAATACAGTCTCTTTATGAGAAAACACACTAGGAATCATCTATGGAAGACCAAAAGTCACTACTTAGAAATCCACTTTATTTAGAAACCACATTCACATTAGAAGCCAACTCTGGTAGACCAAGTGTCACAACTTATCATTCCACATTAAATGTCCCTATGGAGATATGAACTTGGGTCTCCATAATGAGTAACCAATATTTTAACCAATTAAGCTCAACCCCTTGGACTCCCCCGCCTTTTTAAAATATGGCATGCTTATACATTTTTTTCATTTAAAAATTCCCAAATTTTGGGACATTGATATTTTAAAAATATATTTGTTTTCTTCTCTATACATATTTGTCAGTTTTCCATGAGCATTGCTCCTTGGATGGCTTTTGAAAAAATAGCATGCATTCTATGTTATGTTCCTCTTACAAAAGTTTTGTGAGAGAGAAGAGAGATTGAACACAATAGGCTCCAATGACATAGAATGCACACCATTTTTGAGGTCTCAAGACCATTCCCATATCTTTTGCAAATTCAAACAAATAAAAAAAATCCCCTTCAAATTTAATATTATTAGACAATTAGGAATTCTCAATCTAAAATTATAGCATGTCTAAATTTAATTTTAATCCATTTGACCTCCAAATTACGCAAAGTTCTAAAATTATAAAACTAATGATGGTCAATAAGTTCAATTTATCTTTGTATCATGTGAAAATGTAGGTGGTGGCCATCCTTATATTTTCAAGACAATGCCTATTAAATGTAGGTGTGAAAATGTGAAATACGAGACTTTTGATAAACAAACATGCATGCTTCAATTAATATGCATATGTGACGACTAATGGAATGCAAGTCAACCTAGGTGTAGTGCATGGGCAAGAATATAGAAAGGGGATGCATGCAAATAGAGACTAGACACCAAACATGAAATCTAACACATTTGAAGTGGCTACTAAGCAAAACACAGGGATCTTGAAATCCATTAAGATTGTGCAAGTTAATTCACGACACTCAAGAAAACAGAAAAATGACATGGGCCATACATATACAAGATAACCATCATTCACTTCAAGACATGGCAATTAAACTTCCACAACTCTTCGGCGTACCCATTGCACACCAAGGTGCAATTGCTAGTATAGCCACTCCATTGAATTAAACAACACATTCTAAGATCTCTTACAATTCTATCTTGCATTCAAATTTTTATTGTAATTTTTGAAGTTCCCTCTTTAACATTTAAATTCCATTTTTTTCTATTTTTGTATTGCATGAGTTGCTATCAAAATTAAGAGGTCGCAGGGTCAATGCTTTTTGAATTGTCCTGCCGGCCGTTTAGCTGAGACGATTAATTTGAAGGGTTACATCAGGATAATTGCGTTGTAAACTAGAAACTAGAAAACTCTAAACAAAGTCGACAAAACGTCGATGGGATTTCAACGTGCATGTGAGCAGAGTCGTTAAGTCGATTGGATGAGGTATTCGGCAGGTCAATTCTCCAAGGTTCATATATAATTTGTACTCATTGAAATCTATAAACACAAACTAATCAAGACTAAGTTTATATAAAATTGGAATTTGCAGGGTTATATCAAGATAATTGCGTTGTGAATTATAATAGTCCATATAAAGTCGACAAAACGTCCATGGGATTTAAATGTCGATTGGAGGAGGTAGTCGGCGGGTCAACTAATTTGTCCTCATTGAGTGCTCAATATTTTGTGAAGTCTTTAAACACAAACTAATCTGAAGCCATCAGTTTGTGACCATCTTCTCTTTGTGCTGCGATTATTTAGTAGCGTTTGCTAATGAATTTGCAGGTCGGTAGTGTAATTCTGATTTGGTGGTATTTGGCCGCCTCTGCCGTTGCACAGTGCGATCCTCAATGGTGTGGATCGCTGAATTTGAGTTACCCATTTTGGATAGACAATCCAAGTTGTGGGTACCTTGGTTTTCAGATCAAATGCAAGGAGAAGGAGAATGGGAATTCAAGCAGGGAGTTCGCTCCATTTCGTGGCGCTCTTGTAAATATTACAGATATGGAGTTTGAGATCCTCGAGGTCAATTATACGCGCTCTTTGATCATAAATTCCACTTCTCTAAAAGCCATGTCCTGCAATCAAACAGATGATGCCTTTGTGCAGTTCAAGTTACCTGCAAATAGCCCCTTCACCATTTCCTCCTCCAATAAATTTGTGGTAGTTGGTTGCAGATCATTAGGTTCTTTCACACTTAATATTGATCATGATGATGATGATGATGGGACAGGGAGTTGTACATCCGCATGTCTAAATCAATATGATCCAAGATACTGCAAAACCTATGGGTGCTGTGAAGTTGGTATTCCAGGAAATAAGAGAACGATATTTTTCACTGGTGGGGGAATGAGGTATGAGAACTTTCCGGGAGTGTACGGGTTCTCCACTATTCTTAATCCACTTACTTGGGACTTACCAAAACACGAGTTTAGCTGGTTAGGCAGGGGTCACTATGGCCTCCTCCTTGACTGGGGCATCCGCAATGGGAATTGCTCGACAGTGAAAGGAACAACCAATTACTCTTGCGCCATGGAAGCCGAATGCATTGACTCTCCAATAGGAAGTGCCTGAATCTATGTACTGGGTAGAAGATTTGATATGATCTGCAGGGAGTTTAGCCATAAAGGCGTTGATGTAGGTAAACCTCAGACCTGCACTTTTTCATTACCTTCTTGCAATGTAGAGAACTAGAAAAAACCGAGAATCAGGGAAATCCAAGAAAACAAAAAAGCACTGATGAATCTCTTCATTATTTTCTGAAAAAGCTAAAGATTTTACATTATTTTTGCAGATCCCAAAAAACTCCCCCAACAACAACAACCAATCCCCTTTATTTCAAAATCCCCCCCTAAACTTCCTCCTACGGGGATTGCAACCACTAGTTAACTGAAGTAATTAAGCCTAATTTTACTCCTACAAAAACTCCCCCAGCTAACACTAAGACTAAAGACTCAGAAAACTAAAAGTGACTAGGCAAAACATCAGGATGAGCTGGCATTAAATTTCCAGTCAGACTCTGGATGACTGAAACAGTCATTCCTAACTAAACGCAGCTGCACTGGGACAGCTGTTACACAGAAAGCTCCGCATCATCCTCCCCACACAGAATGCTCTGCATCATCCTCCCCTTGTCTAGAGAGGCTTGAATATCTCAGTCCTTTCACGTATGGTTCAAGAATGGGGTTAGCTTGGCTGTACTTAAACAAGTCTGCTTCTGAGACCCAAGAGTTATACGAATCAGGAAGACCTTCCCACTTAACAAAATGCAGTTTGTAAGAGCTGGATCAAGTAGTAACCAATTTGGTATCCAACACTCATTCAATCTGCTCTCTTTTCTTCCTTGGGAGGAGTTTGGTCCCATTGTCATTCTCTTGCTCCATCTGCTCACTGTCTATTTGTCCATCACAATTTCTAGCTGAATAAGTATATAAGTCAGCAACATTAAAGACGGGACTAATGTCCAAGTCTTTAGGCAATTCAATTTGATAGGCATTGTCATTTATTCTCTTGATGATTTTGCAAGGACCTATTTTCTTGGGCTTCAATTTGTTGTAGGCACCTTGGGGGTATCTTTCTTTGCGTAAGTGTACCATGACCAGCTCTCCTTCTTGAAAGACCTTTCTTCTGCGATGCAAATCTGCCGACTCCTTATATTGTTCATTCATGGACTGCAATTTGAGCCTAACCTGCTGATGTATTTCTTGAATATTTTCCAGAAAATCTGCAGCTTCTTGGTTATGGTGTGGACTTATTGGCAAATCAACTAAGTCCACAATTCCTTTAGGATTGGTACCGTATACAATTTGAAAAGGAGACTTGCCTGTTGATCTATTGATGCTAGAATTATAGGCAAACTCAGCTTGAGGTATCACCATGTCCCATTGTCGAGGATGATCTCCAACTAAACACCTCAGGAGGTTGCCTAGACTTCTATTAACCACCTCTGTTTGTCCATCGGTTTGGGGATGGTACGCTGAACTGAATTGCAATTTGCTGTTCAACTTCTTCCACAATACCCGCCAAAAGTGACTTAAGAACTTAGTGTCCCTATCACTTGTTATAGTTTTTGGAACACCATGCAACCTAACCACTTCTTTGAAAAACAAATGTGCCACCATACTCGCATCATAAGTCTTCTTGCATGGTATAAAATGGGCCATTTTTGAAAAACGGTCCACCACTACAAACACTGAGTCACTGCCTCTTTGGGTTCTTGGAAGCCCCAAAACAAAATCCATAGAGATATCAACCCATGGCTCCTTTGGCACTGGTAAGGGCATGTATAACCCAGTATTTTGGCTTCCTCCTTTTGTTGTTTGACACACCCTACAAGCAGCAACAAATTTGTTCACATCTCTCCTCATATTAGGCCAAAAGAACTTCTCATTTACTAGTCCCAAGGTCTTATCTCTGCCAAAATGTCCACCCAAACCATTTGAGTGCATTTCCCATATTAGTTTTTCTCTACGTGATCCAAGGGGAATGCAAAGTTGAGACCCCTTAAACGAGAACCCATCTAACAATATGTAGTCTTCTAATGAATGCATATTGGTATAGTTTGGACAGTTTAGAGCTGCCCAAATGCTGCCAAAATAAGGGTCATTGGACTATTCACCTTGCATCTCTTCAAATCCAACCAATCCATGACTCATTCCAGCTAATAAATGACGTCTTCTACTCAAAGCATCAGCCACTACATTGCTCTTACCACTCCTATGCTGCATAACAAAAGTATAAGCTTGCAAAAAGGAAGCCCATTTAGCATGCTTATGGGACAGCTTACTTTGTGAATTGATGTACTTCAAAGCCTGATTGTCAGTCATCAAAACAAACTCCTTATGTAAGAGATAGTGCCTCGAATATTTTAAAGCTTGTACCACAGCATAGAACTCTTTATCATAAGTGGTGTACCTCTTCTTAGCTTCATTCAGTTTCTCACTGAAGAAGGCAACCGGTTTCCCCTCTTGACTTAACACTCCCCCAATAGCTATCCCTAAAGCATCACATTCAACTGTAAAAAGTTTCTCAAAATTAGGTATGGCAAGAATAGGTGCTTCTGTTACCTTCCTTTTGAGCTGTTCGAAACTAAGATTTGCTGCCCTTGTCCAAGTAAAAACCTTCCCTTTTGTGCAATCTGTCAATGCTGCACTTATGCCACTAAAATTCCTGATGAATCTCTTATAAAAATTTACTAAACCATAGAAGCTTCTCACCTCAGTAATACTTTGAGGAGTAGGCCACTCAAGAATGGCCTTGACCTTTTCTGGATCCATGCTCAAGCCATCTGATGAAATAACATTGCCCAAAAATACCAACTTGTCTTTGCAAAATTCACTCTTTTCATTATTGATAAATAGCCTTTCTGCTCTAAGTATATCAAGTACTATCTTCAAATGTTCTGCATGCTCCTTCAAGGATTTACTAAAGATTAAGATATCATCAAAGTAGACTATCACAAATTTCCCAATATGCAATCTAAATACCTGATTCATTGTTCGCATGAAGGTAGCTGGTGCATTGGACAGTCCAAATGGCATCACCACCCACTCAAACAACCCATCTTGAGTTTTGAAAGTAGTCTTCCACTCATCACCTTCTCGAATCTGAATTTGATGATCACCACTTCTAAGGTCAATTTTGGAGAAAATCTTAGCACCGGACAAACAATCTAATAAGTCATCCATCCTGGGTAATGGATATCGATACTTCACTGTGATCTTGTTAATGGCCCTGGAATCCATACAAAGTCTCCACATCCCTCCCTTCTTAGGGGAGAGTAGAGCAGGTGTGGCACACGGACTCATACTTTCTCTCACAAATCCTTTCTCCAATAATTCTGTGACTTGTCTCCTCATCTCCTCATTCTCTAGAGGAGTCATTCTGTAAGCTGCTTGATTTGGAAGTTTAGCACCAGGAATTAGATCAATCTGGTGAGTAATGCCTCTAGAGGGGGGCAAACCAGCTGGTAAATCACTTGGGGTCAAGTCTGGATATCGCTGCAACAATTCCTGCACCTCTAAAGGTATCATTTGCTGATTTGATTTCTTCTTTGCACATGGGTACAATAGATAACATACCTCTCCCTTAGATTCTCTTAAAAACTCTTTCCATCTTACTGTACATAGTGACAAAGCTGTTATTTCTGTTGATCCTTCTCCCTTAAAAGGCTTCAAAATATGGAGTTTTCCTCTGTGTTGTATCTCATAAGTATTTTCCCTACCATGATGGGTTGCATCTCTATCAAATAGCCAAGGTCTACCCAATAACAAGTGGCAGGCATCCATTGGTACTACATCACACAACACCTTGTCCTCATATGGACCAATTTTGAATTCAACTAAGCAAGACTAGTTCACAAGCACACTATGATCCTTTTTTAACCAAGAAATCTTATAAGGATTTGGTTTTGACATGCAAGCAAGATTTAATTTTTGTACCATTTCCACACTTACCAAGTTATCTGTGGATCCTCCATCCACAATCACCTTGCACACTTTGTCCCTGCACTTGCATTGTGTTCAAAAAACACTATTTCTCCTCTAGTCAACTTTGGTGGCTTCTTTGTCCCCAGCTACCATGGTCCTTCTCAGCATTAAACTCTCTCCTATCTTTGCTTCTACCTCTTCTACCAAGGGCTCTTCTCCTCCTTCTTGAGTCATCATAGCTCTTTTGGGGTTTTGAGGGCATTCAGCAGCTCTATGAGTTTCACTACAAATAAAACACCTCAAAGGTTTCCAACCTCCCAAGGGTGGTTGTCCTCTTCCTCTACTTCTAAAGCCACCCCTCCCTTGGAAGTTTGGTTTCTCACTAAGCACAGGTTCTTCTTCTGTAGTTGATTTGGAGGATCTGCCTCTTCCTCTATTTGAACTACTTCCACCTCTTTTATTGGCCACTCTGCTGGTTCTATTTAGTTTCTCCTTAGCCTTCAAGGCTAGTTGGTATGCTTCATCCATGGTGCTTATTTTTAGTAGGGCTAACTCATTTTGGAGCTGGAATTGAAGTCCATTAACATATCTAGCCACAGCATGCTCCTCATCTTCTTACAGATTGGTCCTGATCTGCAGCTTCATGAATTCTTCGGTGTAGGTAGATATGGAGGACTCCTTCTGTTTTAAGTTCTGAAATTCTCTAAAAAGTTTTTGTTGATAATCTGATGGCATGAATCTAGCCTTTAAGTGCTTCAGCATCTTTGGCCACAATTTAATTTTCTCCTTTCCTTGACGCCTCCTAGTGTTCTGGAGGTTCTTCCACCATAGGGCTGCATGAGACTTCATCTTGGAGGCTGCAACCTTGACTCTTCGTGGATCATCTTCTTCCATTCCTTTCATGTCATAGTATTTTTCTAACTCTTGAATCCAATCCAAGAACACCTCAGGATTTAGTTCTTCTTTAAAATCAGGGACTTCAACCTTGGCTTTAGTCCCTTGTTTGTTGATGGCCTCAATAAGTCTCTCCATTGGGTCTAAGGCCGCTGCTCACCCTCTTTGAACCTCTTGTTCTTCTTCTTCAGAGTCATCACGAAGCAATCTAGCCTCTATATTTTGTAGCCTTTGAAGTACTTCACCCAAGGCATTATCTCTCAATCTGGCATTCCTCTTGCCTCTCCTTCCCCAATTCATTTGAGCCCCTCTCTGAGCCATCTTTCAATTAGTGCTCTGATACCAAACTGATGTAGGTAAACCTCAGACCTGCACTTTTTCATTACCTTCTTACAATGTAGAGAACTAGAAAAAATTGAGAATCAGAGAACTCTAAGAAAACAAAAAAGCACTGATGAATCTCTTCATTATTTTTTGAAAAAGCTAAAGATTTTACATTATTTTTGTAGATCCCAAAAAACTCCCCCAACAACAACAACCAATCCCCTTTATTTCAAAATCTCCCCCTAAACTTCCTCCTACGGGGATTACAACCACTAGTTAACTGAAGTAATTAAGCCTAATTTTACTCCTACAAAAACTCCCCCAGCTAACACTAAGACTAAAGACTCATAAAACTAAAAGTGACTAGGCAAAACATCAAGATGAGCTGGCATTAAATTTCCAGTCAAACTCTAGATGACTGAAACAATCATTCCTAACTAAACGCAGCTGCACTGGGACAGCTGTTACACAAAAAGCTCCGCATCATCCTCCCCACACAGAATGCTCCGCATCAGGCGTAAAACGCAGACTTCTTTGGTTTGGCAAAAGGCACCATCTTCACATTTTTTGAGGCACGAAAAACTAGATACCTAAGGATGGATAGAAACTAGATGGCACATATATCAAGACAAAAAAATTGGATAAAGAATCCGAACACAGATTTCAAAATAAAAAGGAAAAAATTATGCATATCTGTAGTAGGAATAGAAGCTACCAAATAAGCGAGATCCCAATGCCTTAGAGATAGACACCAAAAAAGTGTTACCAGAAAGACATAGAATCCTCTAGTAGATTCTCGATATGCAAATAAACACTTCTATGAGCAGGAGTTAAATCCAATGGCATGCTTCACAATGTAATTTTTAATCACGATTTTGAGCCGAGAAAGCGTTTCTTCAAAGGTGCGACCCAACATAGAGTAGAATCGGATTTACAGAATCGCAATTTGCAAAATTTTTCCAACAAAACCCTAGACATGTTGAAGAGTGTCGTTGAAACACTTAAACCACTAGAATCAGGCCAAGAACCATCGACTAAGGGAAAACGGTACGATTTGTACCCCAATTAGGATGTGGGTTGAAGAACTCACGTTGTAGGAAAGACACGATGCACAAAACACTATCTCCTAGATAAAAAAATGTGATGCAAGAGAGGATCTCAGAAATTATGACCCATTAGAAGGAGAAACCTAATTCTCTAAAAAACTAACAAGAAACCTGAACAGATATGGCACCGTAAAGAATTGTATAACCACGTATGAAGTAGGAAAAAAATTCAAAAAGAAAAATTCATTTTCCTGCTCTCCTTGAGCTCTGATACCATGTTACTAAAATTACAGAATGTAATCTCGAATATATTGATCTTAATGAATAATTTACAATAGGGCAAGAGATCACTATATAGAGATACATCATCTAAAAATAGATGAAAAGCAAAAAGACTATATAGCTAACAAAGCAGAGATGACCATTAGAACTTATCTAATATTAGTTTAATAATGTGTTTTTGGTGGGGATTAGACAATAGTACATTCTATTATATTCAACTCTAGCCATTAATGGCATCTTTAAAACTGGAGGGGAGGTAGGTTGAATAGTGCACTTGAATAGAGGGGATCCACAAAATGCATGCATAAACAATGTTCAAAGGTAAAAAAATATATTATAGGCCCAATGGATGGAAGTTTGGGAAATCATGTACCAAGATGCCATGAGGGATAGGGAGTTGGGAGTTGGGGAGATCACATGATAAAAAGATTTAGATATGGGGGACTTATGAATCTTAGAGGTCCAAAAAAACAAGTGTGAAGAGAAGCAAGGATCAGGGAATTTCCATACCTACTACCATGGGAAGAAAAATAGCAAGGGAAAGGAAATCCTAAAGTCCCAAAAAGATTGCACGAATGGAGTGGTAGGATCGGGTTTTGGGACTATTTGTAATGAGCCATAATATACTTCAAATTACTAGAAAAGGATACAAAATTGAATTTTTCAAATAAACATATAGATTTCAAAAATTTATTGGCTAAAATTTATCTTTGACTATTATATTTGATAATGTTCAAAAATAACTATTAGAAAAACAAATGAAGAGCGACTTGTCTTGTTTGCTTCTTTGTCACACTATATTTAAATATCACACTCTTTAACAGTCAAACAAGCAATAGCAACCTTACACCTTATCTCTAACAAGAAAATGGTGAATAGTTGTCCTATTTTTTTTCAAAATTTACCTTTGAGCATTAAACTAAATGATATTTAAGAATGTTCATTGCCTTGATCATTGTTCATACATATATGATAATTTAGCCTTGTATGGTTTGGATCCCCCGTGTGCTTCACAAGACTAACATCGCCATAAAGCCTCGGCTATATTGTGGCGGCTCCAATCTAAGCAAGTTCCTCCACCACCTCTCTCATGGATGGCCTTGCTTTTGCTTTCGCTTGCAAACATGCTTTTGCTAACGTTACTATTCTCTCTATTTGTCCTTGGTTTTCCTCTTTCACCACATTTGGATCTAAAATTTATGTGAGGTGGTTGTCTTCAATTGTGGATAGGAAATGGTCATGAAAAGTGAACATAGATCCTTGTATAGACATCACGGGTGGTAGACCAGTGAGAAGCTCCACCAAAACTACACCGAAGCTATAAACGTCACTCTTGTCTGTAAAATGGTTGCTCCTCACGAACTTCGGATCCACATATCCTGGATTGCTTGACGAACGCATGGTGCTGAGATGTGTTTTATCAGAAGGTCGCAAATGAGAAATACCAAAGTCTACTACTTTTGGTGTGAATGTGGTATTGAGCAAGATATTTGATGATTTTATGTCGCAATGGAAAATGAGCTGAGAGACTTCACGATGCATGTATGCTACACCCTCTATAGTCTCTATGGCAATCTGTTGCGTTCTTTCCCAGGTGGTGCAAGAGCACCTCAAAACTTAAGAATCTGAAAGATTCCTTGCATTTTCTGTTGTGTCCAAAGAGTCATATTGTAAGGCCTTCATGCCATATTGAAAGATTGTACATGTGTCATAAAAGAATTGTAACCAAACTAATGAATGTAACTGAATGGCAGAGATGGTTGTAGGGTGGTTCGCCTTCCATCATATGTAACTGCCAAGTGAGTCTTTAAATAGTCGATCTGTGTTTGTTAAACAGACAGAGAGGAAAACGGAGAGAGAGAGAGAGAGAGAGAGAACCGATTTGTATGTAGAGAAGGAGGAATAAAAGAAGTTTGTTTTGGTGTAATCGCAGGAATGTAAATCGGAAGCATTCCACTAGTGGAGATTTCTTCGAAACTAGTGGAATGACTTCCTTAGGAGTAGATTCATTCTGTTCTGTTGAGTTTTTGTAGTTTCTCTGGTAAGTTGTTCAGTTGCAAGATACAGAAGTTTATATCAGCGTGAATTTCGTGTTGGTTCACCGAATGTACATTTCGTGTGTATATCGCAAAAGCATCTTTAGAATGTATGTAGCGAATGTATGTTGAGATTGTATATTGTGAATGTACATTGAGTCAGATACAAAGGGTGACCGGCCGTAACGGTGAAATTGGGGTAAAGATACTTTAAGTCCACGGACAGTCGCAAGTCATGTAATGTATATACAAGTAGAAGCCTATCGATGCATCAGCCAAGGATTTTAGGTGTTTATCAATGAGTTAAGTCTCGCCGAAGGGTCATAAAGTGAAATGTTAGATTGAAACCACGTTTTTATTGAATGCTCTGCAACACCAAGGAAATTGCTCTTAGGACTGCAAATGTTGAAAGAGTGTTCCATTCGGCACAAATTCATATACAGGCAATGGAAGTTGAGTACACAGGCAACAACCTATCAATTTCACTATGTTTCTGTGATTGATGTGGGATAAAATCACAATTTTGTTAATGAACTCTGGGGAAAATGTTTTGGGCTTTTTTATCGCCACTGGCATGCCGTCTAAGAGAATTCCTTTGTACACGGTGGCAAAGCTGCCTCTTCCCAACTCTATTAAGTAATTGTTGGAGGCTAATTCTAACTCTGTTTCAGAAAACATTCAAAAGCTTGCTCGTCCTCCCATGGAAGCAATGCATTCCTGTAGCTCAACACTGAAGGTGGGTGCAAACAAGTGCACAAACACAAAATATGAAAACACACATAAATTATCCTTACATACCCAATACCAATGTTTGGGGATCAAAGCAAATACAATTGCTTGATGAGAAACACATTACAAGATGCCTCTATAAATAGAGGACTGAAAACAATCTAGAACTCTGCACATGTACTGGAAAAAACATTCAGAAACACATGTTCAATGCACATGGTCGGCAGGTAGGTGAGAGACGGTGGAGAAGGTTCTACATTAAATGCTGTTGCAAATGGATGAAGCTTCTAAATTTAATGTCCTTTGACTGCTATGGGAGAAATTATGTCCAACAAACACCTCCATTCTCTATGAATTCTTGTCCCCAGCATGCTTCAACCGACGCCTCCTCAGCCACCAAAATAATCCACCCACTGCAAACGAAACTCCAATGAATGAAGAAATTGAGCCCGTCGAATCAGCAAACAACAAACATCTCTATAATCAAACTATTTCCATAAAAAATATATATAAATACAAAAAAATACATGGAAACATACGGCATGGTTACCTATAGCTGCAGATATGAGGGAGTTATTTGAGCTCAGCATCTGGCATCTTGTCCCATTTTGAAAGCCGTCTCTGCTATAATCCTTTGCACATGGACAATTGTAAGAACCAAGCAATTTAGTACATACACCACCGACCAACGGTTCAACGCACTGATTCAAATCTCTGTGACTGCACTCGTGAACATCTGTAATTCAACAAAGTGACGAGAGTCTCCAATGCAAGAAAACACATGATACCATATAACGGTTCTAGATTTCGGAAGTGTAGAGATCATACCTGTGCAACCAGTGCCGCTAGAGTAACCAGTCCCTTCATAGCCCGAAAAACATTTGTATGAGTGGGCGTCACCTGTTGGAGAGTTAATGCATTCGGCTTCCATGGTGCAAGAGTATTTGGTTGTTCCTTTGGCTGTCGAGCAATTCCCATTGCCGATGCCCCAATCAAGGAGGAGGCCATAATGACCCCTCCTATACAAGCCAAATTCATGATCCGGTAAGTGCCAAGTAAGTGGATCAAGAATAGTGGAGAACCCGCAATTTCCCCCACCAGTGAAAGTTAACATCCTATTATTTCCTGGAATACCAGCCTCACAACACCCATAGGTGTTACAGTACTTTGGATCATATTCATTAAGACATGCAGATTTACAGTACCCTCCCACATGATTATCAAGTGTAAAAGTACCGATTGCATTGCAACCAATGACCATGAATTTATTGATAGAGGAAATGGTGAAGGGGCCATCTGCAACTAACTTGAATTGCAGAGAGGCATCATTCCTTCCAGTACACGAATTGGCTTTTGGAGAAGTAGAATTTATGATCAGAGAGCCTGAATAATTGACCTCGAGGATCTCAAACTCCATATCCTTTCCATTTACAAGAGTGCCAAGAAATGGAGCGAGCTCCCTGCTTGAATTCCCATTCTCCTTCTCCTTGCATTTGATTTGAAAATCGGGGTACCCACAACTTGGATTGTCTATCCAAAATGGGTAACTCACATTCAACGATCCACACCATTGAGGATTGCATTGTGCAATGGTAGAGGCCGCCAAATACCACCAAATCAGAATTACACCACCAACCTGCAAATTCATTACCAAACACTACTAAATTATCGCAACAGAAGAGAAGATGGTCACAAACTGATGGCTGCAGATTAGGTTATGTTTAAAGACTACGAAAAAATGAGCGCTAAATGAGGACAAATCATATAAAACTTAGAGAGTTGACCTGCTGACTACCTCGTCCAATCGACATTTAAATCCCATCGACGTTTTGTCGACTTTATTTGGACTATTATAATTATTACATATTATTTTTAAAATTTTAATTTGTTTAATGGAGTGGGTGTATTAGACTTTTTATTATATTTAAATATTATTTTAGTTTAATATTTTAATGGGGAAATTGGTACTTTTTTTTTGTCAATTTCTTTTTAATTTTGGGTTCATATTGATGGAACGTCTTACTATTATTATATAGTGACATGTGGCACATTCATGTGTTAAATTTGGTTCCTTTCTCAACCATTTTCCATCTCTATTTTCTCTCACCTTCGCACATTTTTATACATCCAACTTTGTCAGTACCATATTTGTACATGTTTCTATACATTTGCCTCAATTTTAGCTCATACTTCCATGTATCCATTCCTAATCCCAAGATCTTGCATTCCCTATCCTTAGTCAATCCCATGATATACAAGTTTCACAAGTTCATATGAGTGAAGCTTGAATTGATGAGGATTATTACGTGATGCTCTTTAAAGTAGTCTAGCATCTTCATTGTTTGAGGTGTGGTAATCCCAACTAAGGCATGCACTAAAATTTTAAAGGTCGAATCATCACCCAAATTCCTCTCTTCAAGTTGATGTTTAATTTGACAATCTTAAAAAGCATCCAACGTGTTAGATGAAGAAGGTACCTTCACATCTAGGAGACAAAGTTCCTATTCAATGCATTTATTCCCCAAGTATACTTCTTGTCACAATTGTAGCATAGTCTCTTCACTTAATGAGAGGCTATTTCCTCATGTGTTAGGTGCTTGATAGGTGGTGGTCAAGTACCTAGACTTGGTGTATTGTAGGTGCCCTAATGTGGTGTGGACAAAATGTTTGTTGATTGTTAGTCTATGGTGCTTTATAAGTATGGCATTGAGCTGCAAATTTGTCCTCAACTAATTTAGCTAACTCCCAAGAGTGAATGTGGCAAGCTTAAACACTTTAACTTATGTGGATGTCTTCTTTTAGGCCATTGATAAAACAAATTTTGAAAAAGCTATCATCAAGCCCACTTGTTTGATTTGTTAATTTTTTAAATTGCATTTTCTAGTCATGGTCTAAATGTATTTGCCATAACATAGTTAATGCCCCTATGAAGTCTTTGTACTCCCTTGGGCCAAATCGAATGAGCAGAGCCTTACAAAATTCCTCCCATATTGGAAAACTAGTGTTTCCATCTATCAGTATGATTGATAGCTTCATATTCCAAGTCAAAGGATGTGATGGAGAGTTTTAGATTTGTGATAATTTTATGGACTACAAAATATTGCTCTGCTCTATATAACCAACTTGTAGAGTCATTACCATCAAATTTAGGGAAGTCTAGTTTAAGAGTACATTAAGTCCTTACAAGATTAGACTAGTTTTGGAAATTATTCAATCCAATGTGAGATCTATGTCTAATATAGATAAGTGTCCACCCTGTTGGAATTGTTGACTCATGGCATCATATTTGGCATTAGGGTTAACCAAGCAATTGTCAATATCATCAATATGATCTAGCTTGTCCAACTTAGACAATTGTCGATTTAGAGTGGACTATATGCATTTTAGTTCTTCGTCCAACTTTCAAAAGAAAGGTCATGTTGGTCCTATAATGTGCGACCACCTACCATGTTGGGCACTGAAGATTGTTAAAGAGATTACTAGAAAATTATACCAAAATGGTCAACAAACTAAGACAATCTGTTGGAAAATAGGTGGTGTACACATTGCATAATATTGGATTATTTTATTCATGTAAAATAAATATTTACTTGTGGTGCATCTTAATTGATGTGTTTAACCACATTAGATATTTTTTTGGAGGCCACTTGTAAATGTTGTATGTAACATTGGGTTATAATTTGTATTATTGAATTGTTGGGAAAAAAATGCAGTACCAACATTGAATAAGGAGGTCAATGGTTTTGTGTTACCCATGGTTTTGGGGCACATGATTTTCTCATTGCATTTGTGTTAGCTTGAATTATAAAAGCAAGCACAATGTTATTTTTTGAGGTTGGTTATTTCATTGTTGGCGGACAGAGATTTGTGAGAGGTTGTCATTGTATTGAGCTCTCTCCTGTGAGTGCATATTGTGCAGCATGGCAAGTGATGTGTGGATTCATACTTGGACACATGGAGGATGCATTGGAGGTGCTTGATGATTCAGAGGCATTCATGGAGACTCATGGCATGTATTGTAATATTTTGTTGTTGCATAATACATATGAGTATGGATTTGGAAGCTACGTTTTTCCCTCTTGAGGGTTTTCCCATGGTATATCTTGTGTTATCTTGTGTTTGTTCATTTGATCTTTGCATTATGGTTATTTATGCATCATTTCCTCCTTATGGGTTATGTTGAATTAGTTTTATTAGAGCCATGTTTATGGTTGAGAGAGGTGTGAGCTCCCTAGATTTGTATAACCCTTGTGTGTGTAGATCCAGTTCAAAATAGAATCCATGGCAATGCATGAAAGGATTTGGGACATTACAAGGTTTTGTGCAAGTTGTATTACACATTTGGGGTTCTAGGTATTGCAGGTTTGCTGTGTATTTTACAAATTTGGTGATTGAAAAATCTTGGAAAAGAGGGTTTCTTTGATTGCTTCATGAGGGTTTTGAGGAGGAATTTCTATAGATGACCTCCTGGGACAAAATAAACCCCGTCGTTTACAAATGTTTATATCGTTTACAAATGTTTTGCTCATACGAGCATCAACATGAGACTAATACAGTCTCTTTATGAGAAAACACACTAGGAATCACCTATGGAAGATCAAAAGCCACTACTTAGAAATCCACTTTATTTAGAAACCACATTCACATTAGAAGCCAACTCTGGAAGACCAAGAGTCACAACTTAGCATTCCACATTAAATGTCCCTATGGAGATATGAACTTGGGTCTCCACAATGAGTAACCAATATTTTAACCAATTAAGCTCAACCCCTTGGACTCCCCCGCCTTTTTAAAATATGGCATGCTTATACATTTTTTTCATTTAAAAATTCCCAAATTTTGGGACATTGATATTTTAAAAATATATTTGTTTTCTTCTCTATACGTATTTGTCAGTTTTCCATGAGCATTGTTCCTTGGATGGCTTTTGAAAAAATAGCATGCATTCTATGTTATGTTCCGCTTACAAAAGTTTTGTGAGAGAGAAGAGAGATTGAACACAATAGGCTCCAATGACATAGAATGCACACCATTTCTGAGGTCTCAAGATCATTCCCATATCTTTTGCAAATTCAAACAAATAAAAAAAATCCCCTTCAAATTTAATATTTGTAGACAATTAGAAATTCTCAATCTAAAATTATAGCATGTCTAAATTTAATTTTAATCCATTTGACCTCCAAATTACGTAAAGTTCTGAAATTATAAAACTAATGATGGTCAATAAGTTGGAATTATCTTTGTATCATGTGAAAATGTAGGTGGTGGCTATCCTTATATTTTCAAGACAATGCCTATTAAATGTAGGTGTGAAAATGTGAAATACGAGACTTTTGATAAACAAACATGCATGCTTCAATTAATATGCATATGTGACGACTAATGGAATGCAAGTCAACCTAGGTGTAGTGCATGGGCAAGAATATAGAAAGGGGATGCATGCAAATAGAGACTAGACACCAAACATGAAATCTAACACATTTGAAGTAGCTACTAAGCAAAATACAGGGATCTTGAAATCCATTAAGATTGTGCAAGTTAATTCACGACACTCAAGAAAACAGAAAAATGACATCGGCCATACATATACAAGACAACCATCATTCACTTAAAGACATGGCAATTAATTTTCCACAACTCTTCGGCATACCCATTGCACACCAACTCTTCGGCGTACCACTCCATTGAATTAAACAACACATTCTAAGATCTCTTACAATTCTATCTTGCATTCAAATTTTTATTGTAATTTTTGAAGTTCCCTCTTTAACATTTAAATTCTATTTTTTTCTATTTTTGTATTGCGTGAGTTGCTATCAAAATTAAGAGGTCGCAGGGTCAATGCTTTTTGAATTGTCCTGCTGGCCGTTTGGGTGAGGCGATTAATTTGAAGGGTTACATCAGGATAATTGCGTTGTAAACTAGAAACTAGAACACTCTAAACAAAGTCGACAAAACATCGATGGGATTTCAACGTGCATGTGAGCAGAGTCGTTAAGTCGATTGGATGAGGTATTCGGCAGGTCAATTCTCCAAGGTTCATATATAATTTGTACTCATTGAAATGTATAAACACAAACTAATCAAGACTAAGATTATATAAAATTGGAATTTGCAGGGTAATTGCGTTGTGAATTATAATAGTCCAAATAAAGTCGACAAAACGTCCATGGGATTTAAATGTCGATTGGAGGAGGTAGTCGGCAGGTCAACTAATTTGTCCTCATTGAGCGCTCAATTTTTCGTGAAGTCTTTAAACACAAACTAATCTGCAGCCATCAGTTTGTGACCATCTTCTCTTTGTGTTGCGATTATTTAGCAGCGTTTGCTAATGAATTTGCAGGTCGGTGGTGTAATTCTGATTTGGTGGTATTTGGCCGCCTCTGCCGTTGCACAGTGCGATCCTCAATGGTGTGGATCGTTGAATGTGAGTTACCCATTTTGGATAGACAATCCAAGTTGTGGGTACCCCGGTTTTCAGATCAAATGCAAGGAGAAGGAGAATGGGAATTCAAGCAGGGAGTTCGCTCCATTTCTTGGCGCTCTTGTAAATAGTACGGATATGGAGTTTGAGATCCTCGAGGTCAATTATACGGGCTCTCTGATCATAAATTCCACTTCCCTAAAAGCCATGTCCTGCAGTCAAACAGACGATGCTTTGTGCAGTTCAAGTTACCTGCAGATGGCCCCTTCACCATTTCCTCCTCCAATAAATTCGTGGTAGTTGGTTGCAGATCATTAGGTGCTTTCACACTTGATACTGATCATGATGATGATGATGGTACAGGGAGCTGTACATCCGCATGTCTAAATCAATATGATCCAAGATACTGCAACACCTATGGGTGCTGTGAAGCTGGTATTCCAGGAAATAAGAGAACGATATTTTTCACTGGTGGGGGAATGAGGTATGAGAACTTTCCGGGAGTGTACGGGTTCTCCACTATTCTTAATCCACTTACTTGGGACTCACCGGAACACGAGTTTCAGAGAGAAGAGTTTCAGATTTCGGTGCACATCTGTTCATACAAGAAAACACATGATACCAGATAACGGTTTCAGATTTTGAAATTGTGGAGATCATACCTGTGCAGCCGATGCCGTTAGAGTAAGTATTTCTATCATTTTCTAGACAATCTTAATTCTTTAACATCCCCTTAAGATTGGCTAGAATAATACAGAGAAAATACAAATGAAAGGGAACATTATACTACTATATTCCCTTCATAGCCTGGAAGACATTCGCATGAGTGGCCTGTTGTAGTGTTTATGCATTTGGCTTCCTTGGCGCAAGAGTAATTGGCTGATCCAATGGCCGTCAAGCAATTCTGATGGCCGATGCCCCAGTCAAGGCGGAGGCCGTAATGACCCCCGCCAATCGTGCCACTTTCGTTTGCCGGGTCCCAAGTAGGTGGATAAAGAATAGTGGAGAACCCGCAACCTGGAAAGTACTGGTACTTGATTCCCCCGCCAGTGAAATTTATCTCCTTGTTGTTTACTGGAATACCAGCTTCACAACACCCATAGGTGTTGCAGTAGCTTGGATCGAAATGACTTAGACATGCAGATTTTACAGTTTCCTTTCTGATCTTGAAGTGTGAAAGAACCGATTGATCTGCAACCAATGACAACGAATTTATTGGCAGAGGAAATGGTGAAGGGGCCATCTGCAGGTAACTTGAAATCCACAAAGGCATCGTCTGTTTCATTGCAGGACATGGCTTTTAGAGGAGTAGAATTTATGTTTAGAGAGCCCGTATAATCGATCTGCAGGATAGCTAAGTCCATATCCGTGCCATTTACAAGAGTGCCAAGAAATGGAGCGAGCTCCCTGCTAGAATTCCCATTCTCCTCCTCCTTGCATTTGATCTGAAACCCGGGGTATCCACAACTTGGATTGTCTATCCAAAATGGGTAACTCACATTCAACGATCCACACCATTGAGGATCGCACTGTGCAACGGCAGAGGCGGCCAAATACCACCAAATTAGAATTACAACACCGACCTGCCAATGCATTTTGTATACTCACTACATAAAAACCAAATGGTTACTAAATTATCGCTCTCCTAGACTTTATAAAAAACCAGCGCTCAATGAATACAAATCTTGGCGATATTTTTTTGGGTTGAACTTTTCAAATTAGGTAAAGTCAAATATGGCTCAGAGAGGGTTTGTGAAAACAAGATAAAGTAAAGAAAGTTAAAGAAAGTTTCAAAGGTTTATGACAACAAGATAAAGTAAAGAAAGTTTCAAAGAAAGATTTAAAATCTTATTTTTTGTTTTAAATCTAGTTTTTCTTTAAAGAAGGAAAATTTTCTTTTTAGGTGGTAGTTATGTTGAAAATATTATATATCTAAGTTGTAATTCATAAAGACATACTATTTACATGCATTGTGTTCATCGAATACACTTTCTATGGTTTACAAAATGTATATCGTTCTCTTACAAACCAGACTTAAACATCACTTGATGCTCTAGAACCAACTTAAGACACTTATAGTCAAGAAATTATCTCAATGACCAACCCTCATTACATCCTTTAACCTTGTATTTGAAGCACTCCATTGGCATTCATTTTGTTTGTCTCATTAAGGTTCTTACAATAGTTCTTCTAGTCAAATAATTCAATGCACCAGCACATCCTCCTAGGTATAATAAAATCATTCTTAGAAAAAGTGCTAGATGGCTAGGGGTAGCTAAAACAACTTTCTCACCTTTAGATAGTAGCTTGGTACCTACTTATAGACATGCAGTGGCTAGGGTTTACATTTATGGCACTCAAGTACCCATACATATTATTAACTTATTCTCATCGCCTTGCATGTGGATGTGTTCCTTGGAGGGGCCTAATGATGTTTTGGTAGGAAATAGATAATAGTACATGTCTATTGTGTTCAATTCTAGTCATTAATAGCATCTTTGAAAGTGTAGGGGAGGTAGGTAGAATAGTGCACTTGAATAGTGGGGATCCACACAAACTCATAAATAAAAAATGTTCAATGGCAAAAAAACATATTATAGGTCCAATGGATGAGATTTTGGGAAATCATGTGCAAAGATGCCAAGAGGGATCGATAGTTGGGAGTTGGGGAGATCACATGACAAATAGATTTAGATATGGGGGACTTATGAATCTTGGAGGTTCGAAAAAAGGTGTGAAGAGGAGAAAGGATCAAGGAATTCCCATACCTACTACCATGGGAAGAAAAATAGGAAGGGAAAGGAAATCCTAAAGTCCCGAAAAGATTGCATGAATGGAGTGGTGGGGTTGGGTTTTGGGACTATTTGTAATGAGCCACCCAAAAATAATACTATTTAAATAAAGTAATATACTTCAAATTATCCCAAAAGGATACAAAATTGAATTTTTCAAATAAACATATAGATTTCATAATTCATAATATAGATGTCAATCTTACATCAATTCATAAAACACCATGATTCAAGTTTACAAATAATAAGATACAAATCTGGATTAGGACTATTGTCCTATCAATCTGCCAATGTACATCAAATATACATATACGTTAGAAATGAAGGTTTACACTATAAAATAGAAATTTGAATTCAACTATAAATATGATTTTAACAAGTATATAACCAAATGGAGATTGCAAGAAATTAAATTAGCAACACAAAAAAATATGGAATAAAAGAACAAACACATAACACAGTGTTTATGTGGAGAAACCCTTTCAAAAAAACTCCACCAAAAAGAGAGGGCCAAGTCTATATTATCTTTAGAAACAAAGATTACATAGAATCTTTCCTTTCTCCTCTTCAGTCTTCAATCCTTCAACACTTGTGTAAACAAAAGTTTCTTACTTACTAATAACATTACATTACTACCACCATAAGCCCTACTTATATAGAATTTTCATCACCTAAATGAGGCATCCAAATTGGTTTCACATCCCAATCCCCTTCCTTGGAAAAATCCAAGTATTCAAAACATAAGACAATGTAGGTTGCAACCAAAGTACTAACCTCCTACATATGGGCACCTTATTTGTCCTTATGGACACCTAGTTTGTATTTTCTTGCATGTTGGTTACTGTCTTCATGTGAAGGTGTTATGGGCATATAATAGACATCACAAAATTGATTACAAGTGTCCAAACTACCTCATGGGAAGTTGGGCACCCAAAACTACCTTAACCTCCAAGATGTTTCTCTAATGAATAGTAACTACCTATTGGTAAATAATTAATTACTAACCCAATAAAAATTAATTACCGTACCAATAAAACCTTGATGGTAAAAACAAGAATAGCTGATGGTGAATATCTCATCCCTTATGAATGATTTACAAACAATATAAGGAGTAATCAAATACCTAGGCTTTACAAGGTTGATGGCACCTCAATCCAAACATACTCCCACTTGACACCATACATTGTAAATTCATCCATAGGATTACATTATAACTCAACTAAGTACTAGGAATAAGTCCCATGGCCTCCTTGCACCATGTAAACTTTTATGTGCTCACAAGTTTAGAAAGTGAATCTACAACATTCTCTTGAGTGTAAATCTTCTTTACAAATATATATTCATTAGCAATCATTTCATAAACAAAATGATGTTTCACATCCACGTGCTTATTCCATGCATGATATATAGGATTCTCGATAATAAAAAAATTACACTCTGGCTATCACATCCAATCTAAATAGTCCTGCAATCAAAACCAATACATGTACACAACCTTTGTAACCAAACTACCTCCTTAGAGACATGGGTAGTAGTCATATACTCTGCTTCAATGGTGGATAAAGCAATTATGAGCTGCCTTTTACTCATCCAACTCACTGCTCCTCCAAATAAAGTAAATGCATATCCATTAGCAGACCTTTGACTATTCAAGTCACCTACCCAATCTAAATCAACAAAACTCGATATGTCTAATGTCTTATCCACACTATAAGTAGAAGAATACAACAAACAATAGTCAAAAGTACCACACAAATATCTTAACACCATTTTTACATAGTTCCAATGTTCTCTACCAGGGTTAGACATAAACTGGCTCAATACTCCCACTACTTGGGCAATATCTAGCCTAGTGCAAACCATTGCATACATCAAACTACCTGTTGCACTAGCATATGGCACATTACACATATCCTCTAAATCATCTTCACTCTTGGAACACATATCTAACAAAAGCTTAGTGCCAACTGGTAAATGAATTTTAATTGATTTACAATCCTGCATACTAAATTTGTTCAAAATAGTATCAACATACTTACTCTATGATAACCAAAGTTTTTTGTTTTCCCATTCTCTTCTTATTTCCATTCCTATTATGTACCTTACCACCCTTAGATTTTTCATCTCAAATCCACATAGAAGTTGAGCTCTTAGCTCACTAATCATACCCTTTGTGTTACTGAAAAAATAACATATCATCCACATACAAGGCAACAATTAGTATATGATCATCAATACATCTAATATAAACATAGTGATCTTCTTCACTTCTTAGAAAAACCTAACTTCAAAACAAATGAATCAAAATTTTGATACCACATTCAGGGTGATTAATTTATACCATAAAGAGACTATTTTAACCTGCAAACCTAGTGTTCTTTTCCTTTTACCTCAAAACCTTTAGGTTGTTGCATATAAATTTTCTCTTCCAAGTCTCCATGCAAAAATATAGTTTTAACATCAATTTGCTCAATTTCAAAATCATTAGCAAGAACTATGGATAAAATATATCTAATCAAAGATAATTTTTCAACAGGAGAGAATATTTCACCAAAATCAACTCACTCTCTCTGGGAGTACAGTGCTTGGCCACCAATGTGGCCTTATACTTCTCCAATGAACTGTCTGCTCCAAAATTCTTCTTGGATACCCACATACATGTAATGGCCATACTTCCTTTAGGAAAATGAACAAGATCCTAAGTATGACACGAGTCTAAGGCCATCATCTCCTCCAACATGGCTTGTTTCGAAGACTCGCTATCATCTACAATGATAGCTTCCCTATATGATCTAGGTTCATCATTAGTACTCCATAAATCAAATATACAACATAAATCTGGTGGGCTATACTTGTCAACTAGATTATGCTACCCTATGGATCTCTTGAGAATAGGACTGCAAGGCACTTCTTGTTCTTGAGCTTTTTCAAAAACCTCACCTGAACCCTCCTCTTCTTCTTCTTCATCCTCATCCCCAAATCCATGCCTTAATTATTCCCAAGGTTCATCTTCCTACTTAATCTCAAAGTGCACTCTCCTTTCCTTTTCTTTGTCTTTATTTCTTCAAGGTCAGAACTAGCTCTAAGTTCCCTAAAAATTACATCTCTAGAATAAATAACTTTCTTGGTTAGTGGATTCCAAATCCTATAACCTTTAATATTCTCAACATTTCCTATGAAAATACACATTTCTACTTTTGGATCCAATTTAGAATAATTTTCTTTAGGCAAATGAACATAAGCCTCACAGCTAAAAACCCTTAACTGTGAAATAATAGGTTTCTTATATGTCTACATTTCATAAGGTGCCAACTCAAGAGCCTTACAAAGAGATCTATTTAATAAGTACCAAGCAATACTCACAGCTTCTTCCCAAAATCATCTATCCAACTGTGAACCACCTAATATACTTCTGGCTCTTTCCCTAATTGTCCAATTCATCCTTTCTACCACTCCATTCTATTGAGGAGTGAATGGAGTAGTCTTTTGCCTAACAATACATGCATGCTTACAAAACTCATCAAATTACTTAGAACAATATCCCCCTCCATTGTTAGATCTCAAAACCTTTATCTTACAATCTGATTGATTTTCAAATAAGGCTTTAAATTCCTTAAACTTAGTGAAAACTTCAAATTTATGTCTCATAAAATAAATCCAAGTACAAATCTTGAAACATCATCAATGAAGGACAAAAAATATCAAGATCTTCCAATCTAGAATCAATATCCACAAGACCAAATACATCTGAATGAATAATTTCTAATTTACTCTTATATTTATTACCACCTAAATAAAAGATGCTTTGTTTTGTTTACCAAACACACAATGTTCACAGAAATCAAAATTATCATCAGAATAAGAAAACATGTCTAACAACTTCTTATTTAAAATGATTTTTAAACTAGTCTCACTTATGTCTAGCCCAATCTATTGTGCCACAACATACATGCATTTTTAGTTTTCTTAATTTCATTAGTAGAGTTAAAAATAGTGGTGGCATCTAACCTAAACAAAGTTCCCTTCCTTGTCCCTCTTACTATCACCAAACCCCCTCTCACCAATCTACAACCATGCTTATTAAATGTTACATGTATTCCTGAATCATTCAACTTAGATACCAAAATTAAATTTCTAGCTAATCTAGGAATATGTAAAATGCTAGGGAGAATTTTTAACCTCCCATCACTGAAACACAAAAATAACTTTCCCCATCCAACAATGGGATATGAACCGTTGTCCCCAAGATACACTTCTCCTCCATCATATTCTTCATATGTGGAAAACAACTCCTTATGAGGATTCATATGATAGGAGCATCCTGAATCAATCAACCAACATTCTTTAGATATAATATTACATGAAGAAAGCAAAGCTTCATTAACTGAATCAAAGGACTTCTCTATGGTAGAATCCCATTGTTTCTTTTTATTTTTGCATTCCTTCTTCACATGTCCCCTTTTACCACAGTTTGAGTGCTTCACTCTATTCTTCTTACCTGAAGTCTTAGATCTACCCTGGGACTGGTCCTTAGGCCCCTTTTGATCACCCTTAGATAGGACTCTTTCCTTAGACCTTTCCATGACATGGAGAGAATCCTTTGAACCCTTTGTAGTGGCTTTCTTTTTCATTTTCTCTAACAACAAATTTACAACATTGTCCATCTTTGGAGTATCTTAAAGGTTAGCACTGAAGGCAAGAATCATGTTCTTCCATGACTCAATAAAAGAACATAGAAGCATAATACACTTATCTTCTTCATCTATCTCAACATCAACAGAAGCTAACTAACTCAAAATAAAATTAAAAACATTCAAATCCTCTGCTATTGAATTACCCTCCTCCATTTTATGAGAAAATGATTTTCTTTTCAAATATAACTAATTTACCAAACTCTTTGCTTGGTAGATCTCACCTAACCATTTCTATAATGAATATGTCATAGGTTCATTAGCTACATTCAATAAAATGGAGTTTAGAAGATAAAGCCAGATGGTCCCTCAATCTTTCTTGTCTAGCTTTTCCTAGATGTTCTAACTACCACCCAATGAGTAACTCTCCTTTGATACAACATGCCACTGATTTCTCTCCTCTAGAAGATCCTCCATTTTTAACTTCCCAACTCATAACTAGTTCCATTGAACTTCTCAATACCCAAACAAGATGAGGATGCAACTATGGCTTCTACACATAGATCTACAAAATAAATTTGAAACTAGAACTCCCACTGCAACTCTTAAAACCTTCACACTTCCACCCAAGAAGAAAATATGGCCAAGCTCTAATACCGAATGTTAGAAAAAAACTATAAAATGGAAATATGAATTTAACGATAAATATAATTTTAACCAGTATATAACCAAATGGATATTGCAAGAAAGTAAATCAACAACATAGAAAAATATGGAATAGAAGAACAAACACATAACAAAATGTTTATGTGGAGATACCCTTTCAAAAAAACACTTCATCAATAAGAGAGGCCCAAGTCTATATTACCTTCAAAAACAAATATTAAATACAATCCTTCATTTCTCCTCTTCAATATTCAATCCTTTAGCAACTGTGTAAACAAAAGTTTCTTACTTACTAATTACATTACATTACTACCACCTTAATCCCTTCTTATATAGCATTTCCACCCCATAAATGGGGTGTCCAAGTTGGTTTCACATCCCAATTCCCTTTCTTGGAAAAATACAAGCATAATTCAAAACATCAGACAATGTAGGTTGCAACCAAATTACTAACCTCTTACACATGGGCACCTAATTTGTCCTTATGGACACCTAGTTTGTCTTTTCTTGCAAGGTGGTTACCGTCTTGATGTGAAGATGTTGTGGGCTTATAATAGACATCCAAAGTTTGATTACAAGTGTCCAAAATACCTCATGGAAATTTGGGTACCCAAAACTACCTTAACCTCTAAAATGCTTCTCCAGTGAATAGTAACTACCTACCTATAAATAATTAATTACTAACCCCCAGTAAATATTAATTACCGTACCAATAAAAACCTAATGGTAAAAATAATTATAGTTGATGGTGAATCCATTATCCCTTAAGAATGATTTACAAACAATATTAGGAGTAATTAAATACATAGGTTTACAAGGTCGATTACACCTTAATCCTAACAATATCTTGACTTCATAATTTATTTCAGATAGTGATACAATGATCAAGGTCATCCTGACTAAGTGCAAGAGATATGGTTGTCAAGATGTAAAAGGGAGAGCATCATCTGAGCACTTTACCTCCAACCTCAAATCTAGTGGTCCCCCACTCATCTTCCTACCGCAAGCGGCTCGATCCTTCAATGAGGGCACGACATATAGGGACATTTGCAATTGAACCAAGTGTTAAAATATGTAAACATCCATCACATGTATTTAAACATGCAATCTCTAGATATCCTCTAGCTAATCATGACTTCCAACTACATGCAACCTATGAATATAGTGAACTGACAATGCATATATCTATAGCATTACTTTGGCTGAAGTGTTTAATTATTAATCACATAAATGTAGGTCATCCATAGCACTACTATCTCTTTCTTGACTCATTTGACATGAACATAAAATAATAATGGAAAAACAAGTATAAGTTAGCACACTAGTTTAGAAATATATTATCACCAAACCACCTAGCATACCCTACCTCTGAGTTGGTTTTAACACATAAGTTTCCATAAATATAGTAACAACATCAACCATAAACATACATTGCCCTTGATTTATTCTTGATACACAAGTTTAGAAATATGATAACAATGCCCAACCCTAGCATACCCTACTCATAAGTTGGTCTTACCAATTTTAATATAAAAATACTAACAATCTACTATACTAGACATATAATCTCATATTACAAAGTATAGATCAACATATATATTAACTGTTAGTCACCAAAACCCTTGGCATACCCTACCCCTAAGTGGGTTTTACTAGTTTTTAGTATAAAATACTAAAATAATACATAGTATAGATCATCATGATTGCTTAATTGTTTATTTCCAAACTCCTAGTACACCCTACCCCTTAGTTGATCTTACTAGTTTCTATAATATGTTCTAGCTAATGCAATGAGTAGTGATAATGTTATATGCATGACCTAGCTCTTCAAAGGAGACATGAATAGGGTATTCAAATTGTTCGATCGAATTGTCTCAAAGTTAAGTCAAGGGAATATACCCTTATCCTTGAGAGACCATGGTTGGTTGCTACTCATACACCAATTAGGATTTAAGAAATGATGGATTCAAATGTGGAAACATAAACTAGAATAATACTAGATGTAATCTCATAGGCATACTCAAATTCATAAATAATTTAGGTCCACAAAAATGCAAGCTTATATTCCATGCTATAATTTACACAAAACTCTCAATACCTTATAATCATTCACCTATTGTTTATGTTGATCAATAGGGTTCAAGCATGAGATATGACTAGAATAATGCATGTTCTTCACTTATTTTCACAAACAAATAGATTAAAATAAGTCTTGAATGACCCCATCATAACCATTTAGCATAAAATGATTGGTCCACTCACCATGCACCCATACATGCTATCCACACTAATACTCTTAAGCAAAAAAGTAATTGTTATGTGTAGACGAGAAATTTGGATAAATCGGAAGATAAAACAATTACATGTAATACCTTAATCCAAACCTTCCGAATACTTGATACCTTGAATGATTGATGCATGCATGTTTGATCAATGAAGTTGATTTGATGTTGATCACTCACGTTCACAGTAGAACAATTGGATTGAGATTAGATAGATGAAAGATGGTTGATGGATGAAAGATTGAGGAGAAAATTTGGCAAAGTAACGTTGCATGCAAGAGGTGGAATCTTCAAAAAAGCAAAAAGAGGGGTTTAAATAGATTTTTTAGGTGGGAGAGGAGTTGGAAAGTTTCCATTTTGAAGTGGAAGATCCTCTCAAGTTGAGTGATGTGGGATGGGAAAGTTGATTGTGCAACTTGGGAGAGAAAATAGAAGGTAGAAGAGTTAACTAGAG
This sequence comes from Cunninghamia lanceolata, assembly GCA_027924645.1. Classification (NCBI taxonomy): domain Eukaryota; kingdom Viridiplantae; phylum Streptophyta; class Pinopsida; order Cupressales; family Cupressaceae; genus Cunninghamia; species Cunninghamia lanceolata. The sequence continues at coordinate 2,596,947 of BSBN01000850.1, forward strand.
AAGATTTGAGAGATGGAAATGGTAAGTTATTTTAATTAATTAAGTAGCATGAATGATTAAATAAATAATAACTATTTATTTAATCATAGCAAAAAGGGGATAAATAAATAAATAAAATTTATTTATTTAATGATGTGAGGGATGGGATAAATCAAATAAATGTTACATTTATTTAATTTATTAGAGAAAAATGCTAGATTAGGTAATGATATGGGTATCTAGGGCAAAAATGCTACAAGATGCCTAAATGATGTAATGTTGTGACAAGGTGGACATTTTTGGGTGTCTACATTTTGCCCCTCTTTGAGATGATATTCGAGATGATGAAATTTGTGTCGAGTAACATCATTTCAAAGAATTTAAGGTATGGATAGAGGAAGAAAGATGATGAAGGAAAGATAGTATAAGGATGGAATGATAGGATGAGGATGCCCCCTCGAGAGGATAGGCGGGTTAGAAGAACATGGGTAGGCTCTCGAAATGAAATGAAATGATAAAGGAGGGATAAGATGAATGATGTAAGATAGGAAATGGAGGAAAGAGAAGAATGACACATTATTCTGCAATGAAAGTGAGAAATCATATGTTTGATTTAGCACTAGACGTTATGCACCAAGGTATAAGGACCAAGGTGACGATGTGTCTTGTGCCCCAATGTAATACAACCTTGTCTAGGTACAAGATATGAATATTAGTTGGATTGGATTTGATGCAAATGCAATTTAAAAATGATAACACACACAAGCAAGCATGCACAAATGATTCAAAAACAAACAAGATATTGCCCCTGTCAAGCTATAAACCAATGATTAATTGATTGATTGATTGATGATGATGAAAGTGTTGTCATTGCGGGGAACGATATATCCCTAGATCAACACAAGGATGATGACGATGACTAATTGATTTGGTTTACAACAAGATTAGGATCAAGACCATTGATGTGATTGGATAATTTGACAAGCTTGATTGACTTGATTGGTATGGACAAAGGATGACTTGCATTTGAGTTTATTGGATGGATGATTGGAAGAAGTGATTGAAGAATTGATTTGAGTGATTGATTGGAAGAAAAGTTTTGAAAGATTGATGAATTGATGAAGATAGATGATAGAAGAAGACAATGAAAGAAGAAAGAGGGATATCTTCTATGCCTGAATCTAGATATTTCCTTCATACTCCAGACTGCCTACATACCCATCTTCATAGGATCAAGGCACTTAACGATAGAGATGAGATGTAGTTTTGATTGTGTTTTATTGATGATGTGGAAGATAGATGATGGAAGAAGAAATTGATGAATGCAGAGGAGGATGATCAGAAAAAGGATGGAAGATGAAAGAGATGTATCGTCTATGCATGAATCTGGGTACTTCCTTCGTATCCCAAATTTCCTACATACTTGTATCCACAGGATCAAGGTTCTTAACAATAGAGATGAGATGTAGTTCTGATTTTGTTTGATGATGATGGTGGGATGAGGATGGATTGATTGATCGGATTATGGATTGATTTGATGATGTGATTGGATTGATTGATAATGATGGATTGATTAGATGGAGTGTTTTGATTGGAATCGTTTGATTTGATGATTTGATTTGATGATTAGAAGAATTGTTTTGAAAGATTGATGATTGGATTGGAAGAATTGAGTGGAAAATTTGATTGGAATGATTCGAAGAGAGGTGATTAGATGATGAGGCTTGATTTTTATTTCTTGGATTTTTTATTTTTTTTGTATTTTGAAATATTGTAATTTTTTTGGATTTTTTGCAAATATTTTGATTTTTTTTTGTATTTTCTCAGGACTTTTTATATTTTTTTCAAGACTGTTTTTAAGATTTTTTTATATTTTTGGAAATATTTTGATTTTTTTTTTGTATTTTGATATGTTTTGATTTTTTTTTTGAGTTCTTGGGATGTCGATGGATTTACAATTTGGGCAGCCTTTGTGCTAGATACCAATGACAAGGGGAAACTAAGTCTAGGTGTATGAGGTAGGTAGGATAGATGGATAAAAGATGGGTGATAGAATGGAAAGCTTATGATAGATAGATAAGTAAAAGGATAGGCTATAGTGGATGGATGTATAAGAGAAAAGATGTGATCTCAAAAGGCTATGTCGCATCAGAATAACATGCCCCATTCTAGGTGTAATACTTAGGATTTTTCTTGACAAGGCTCATGACGATAGGATATTGATAGGATTAAGTTTATGACAATGGGATGATGATAGGATGATAAGATAGATTGGAAGGGATGAGGTATACCAAGAGTTTTTTCAAATCTTGTTTAAACATTTTGCCCCCAATTGTTGTCAAGATCAAAAGAGGAAGGGATGAATAGACTCAATGGGATAGGTGTATGCAGGATGGCTAAAGATGGTAGGTAGGATGGAAATGGTATGATAGGTTGGAAAATGAAAGGAGGATGAGACAATGTACCCCCAAGTGTAGATGACATAGAAGATCAAATTACACATGGCGCATGTTTGCTAGGTTTTCATCATGGTACTTATCCAAGGTGCCTGTTTGCTAGGTTTTCACTGTTGGACGAAGTGATTTCTCTTTACTTTTTTTTTATTTTTTTCTTTTTTTTTGACTTTTTTGAATGGGGTAGGGTGGATATGGATGAAAGGGACTCAAGTGTCTAGTGCCATGAAAGTGATAGCCCCACTCGATGGATGTCGTCACAATGGACCATGTCAAGTGTGCTCGTAGATGTTGATAGGGGATTGCATGAGAGGAAAAGTGATTAGGTAGATAATGTCCATTATGATGTGGATTATGCAAGGACAGATGGGGGATAGTGGATTATGATGTGGATTATGTAGGGAAGATGATGGATTATGATGTGGATTATATAGAACTTATGCAAAAGCATGGATGAAAGATTTATGCAAAAACATGGACCATAGGGATATGATGGGTGAGATATGTAGGATAGTGGTTGAAAGGTGGGGAGATGGAGGTATGTGAGAATTTCGCATAATGGAATGGAACCATGACCAATGGCTGCACACACCGTGATAAACATTGAAGCTTTTGATGGGATGGTGGTGTAGGAAGCAATGGAGATGTTTGCTTAGGAGATGGATGACGTAGTGTTTTAGGAACCCGCATGGACTTAGTATTTTTATGACTTTTATTTTTCTTGTGGGATGGGATATGAGATTTTTGGATGAAATGGGAATGTGAGGTGGAAGTGAGTGGTTGGGATTTTTGAGAGGTGGATGCCTCATTTGATTTGCTTGTGTTTTGCTTAGGGCCCCATACCATTTTAGTTTTGGCCTTTACATGTGAAAGTATGGGTTTGGATAACTTTTTGGATGGATTTTGCTTTGATTCTTTGCATTTGTACACTAAGGCATTAGGATTTTTAGGATTTTTTACTTTATAGGTAAAGGCATCCAAATTTTTACTTTTGAATCTCATGGGTATGGTGGAAGTGGGGTTGGTGGAAGCTTCTTGTTTAGACAATGTGTGCATTTGTTGGCCATGATTGGGATTTTTAGAGGATTTATGGATGGATGGATAAGGTTTTGGAAGTGTGGAGGTAGATTTGATGGAGGGATGTTAGGAGTTGGAAGAAGAGGAGGTAAATTGGATGGGGGAAGGTGTACGGTCACATGCTTTTGACATTTATAAGATGATGGAGGTGGAATGGCAACATATGTTTTCAGAGTATGATGGGATTTATGGTGGAAAGTGGTGGACTTAGAAGGCATGGAGGAAGTATCAACATCGTTAGATTGTTGACCTTGATGTGTATATCCAAGACCATATGAGTGTGGGGGTGTTTTGACATGGATAGGCTCCAAAACTACTTGTTCAAGAAGGCCTAAGCCTTTACCTTGATACTTCATGTTTTGAAGCATGCGATGGACAATGGGACTATGTTTGGTATGGACACTAGGTACGAGTTCCTTATTGGATTGAGAAGATTAGGTGGAAGATAAAGGTTGTTGTGTTCCTAGGGAGGAACATTCTTGAATGAAGGTGGATAGACGACTAGGATATGATGGTGGATTTGAAATGGGGTCAATGGTGGAGGTGGAAGGATCATTAGGATCTTGATTAGCATTGTGTTCACTAAGATCCGAGGTATTGATTTAATCTTCTATGTTGGATTGGGAGGCACATATCTCATAATGACAAGTGGAAGCTTGCACATTAAGGCTAGATGGAGGATGGATAGGAGCAATTTGGATATCTTACTCAAGGATGGTTACGGGATTATAGATAAGATCAAGGTGTTCATGGATAGCTTCTTTATAGATGATATCATCTTGATCGTGAAAAAGGTAAATGTTATGGATGGGTAGTGTTGGTAATCATTTATGTTTAAGGTTTTAGGTTTGAACGTTTGCATATTTTCCCATTCAAACCCTAAATTTTCTGAGTGGTGGGGTTTTGCATTATTCTGCCTATTCTGATGCTGGTTTTCTATGGTGATTTCGTGGTTATTAGGTTTCATCCTTGTGCTCTAGTGTTCATAGGTTGATCAACCCCTATGTAATGTTTTACTGCCTTTCCCTATCACACCCATGAAAAATGTTAAGTTTTTATATGTGCAATTGCAATGTACGTTGGTGGGCTTGTGAAATCTCTATCGGCCTTCAAAAAATGATAAAAAAAATGAGTTATATGCACTTTGAATGCATATCGGGCTTGCATATACAAGGGGGAATCTTTTACAGATTCCTGGGGATATTCTTTGCATGTATATCAGGTTTTTCTTGTACTTGTTTTGTTGTATGTCCTAACATACAAAGGCTATATGCAAGCGAAAATGTGCAATGGCGGAATATACATTGAAGATTCCTTGAAGATGCCACCATTGTATCGAGCAAGTGAGTTGTATGTTTGTTTTGTTGTATGTTCGACTTACAACGCCAAATATACATTGTGGATTTCAAAAAGGGGTTCAAAACAGGACTAAAATGCAAGTCGGGTCTACAAGTATATGCGGGAAGGAATGAATGTATGTCTGACATACATTGAGTTTACACATTGAAAAGGTGTAATTGGTGGGGCCCGCCGTAGGTTTATACAAACAGGTTTGTACATGTTCAACATACAAGGGAAATATGTATATCAAATATTCTAAAAAGATTCTCTGCTTGTATGTTTATGTTTGTATATTCATCATACAAACAAAATATACATACGAAAAATGCAAAGGATAAAGTGCAAGCTGGACCCGAAACTAAATTCTAATTTGTTTTATAGCATCTGACGTCCGCCCTGTATGTTGAAAGGTTGTATATGCATTTGCTCTTGCATATACAAAGGGTTTTGAAGGGTGAACAATGGTGCTTGTATATGCATTTAAGCATGCATATACAAGGGTGAAAAAGGCAAAATTGAAAGGAGAAAAGCCAGTGATAGAAACATGAGGTGCCTACGTGGCACGATTTCACTGGCCGATGACTTTTCAACATTTTTGGGTGCCATTGATTGCAGCGATGGGAGGGTGATCGACGGTCTTGTTTTGAACTTGCAACGAAGGTTTTTTCCTGAGCATGTGCAGCCATTTTTGAGCGGGAAACTTTCAAAGGTATGACGTTGCTGCATTTGAGAGGTTGCGGGTAGTTGAGGCATTAATGGTAGTTGCAAGGGGATGACTGATGGAGTTGACGGGTCAACCACCTAATTGATGAAGAAAATCCTTGAGCGGCGGTGCAGATCCCGAACATACCTACTCCCTCTTCTTTTTCTCTCTGTGGCATTAACTATTTGGAGCGCCATTTCTCATGCTTTGTATCTGGCAAGATTTTTTGACTTGTGATGTAATTAATTGGCTGAATGTACAGTTTGGCTATATGAGGGGCAAACTGTGTCATTCATTGTTGTTGAAAACTGGACAAAAATTTTGGTGTTGTAATAAGATACGACTCCATTGGTGGCTCTATCTTGGCTATCTTGTGAGTTTATGAGTCTCATGTTGTATGTTTTTCTGCATAAATCTACTGATATCATGCTGATTTAAATGAGTAATGCTATATTGCATGTATTTTGTTATCTGTCTCCAAATTGAGTGTGTTCTTCTTATGAATCCAAGCATCTAAGGGGTGTTTATGATTCTAGAATATAGGTTCGCTGTGTTGAATGCTTAGTTTCTTACTTCTACTCAAGGAGTAGATTAAATGTTCTAGATCAAGTGTTGGGAAGAAGACATTGCAATAAGGATATTAGTAAGTAGAGATAACAGGGTACTCTATTTTGGGAAGTATCTGTAAGGCAGATACTAAAAATCCCCTTGATATCCAATCTTTGGTATATGTTCATGCAGGCCATTCACATGTGTATGTCTATTGACTCTGAGCCCTAGATAGGCACCAATCCAGTCTTGTATTAAGGTTGCAACCCAAAGTCTCAGTTTTGTATCCAAACATAAAATCACACTTTAAACTTTAAATCAAACCATTAGGACTTTAGAAGTAGTTTTAGGACCAAAATCTTCTATCTCACAACTGAATATAGGCCCAAAGCTAGCCCCTTTACACTTATTCCACAGTTTTGGTCTGCATAAAAGAGGATTTATCTGCTTTGTGTCAGCACCCTAGTCAGTTCATAGTCACATTTCATGGATGTTGAATAGGGGATACCCCCCTTGGTTCTGTAGAGCCTAAAGAAGAAAAGGAGATATTTATAGGGTCTATCTCCTATACTGTTGGCCCCTGGCCCGAGAACCCTATTGATCATTGATGGCTACCTTGTAGGGGTGACTGGGAATAAGCATCCAGTCTGGGAAAATTACCAACAGGTAGCATAGGTGGAATGTAAGGGGTTTGATCTTGACTTGAAATAGGGACTAATGTTTTCACATACATAGGATTATGTTCTTGACATACCTCTTGGATTGTTTGAATGGAAGTGGAAATAGAAGGCTCTTGGATAAGTTTGATGGATTCTTGATATTCATCCATAAGAGAGTCATGATAGGAGGCTCTTCAATAAGGTCAATGGCTTGTGAGTCACATGATGTGGTTGGAGGGCTAAGAAAGGCATTTGAAGGCTCGTTGCTAGGTGCTAAGATAGGTTTTTGACTCGGGGATAAGTTGTTCCTAGCTAGTAGCCAATGGATCGCATCCTTTGCAAGTGCATGGGTATATGGACAATATAGGGGATGGATGATAATGGTGGATAGTGTTGTAGGTTTATGATCATGATAAGGTTGAGGGCTAATTAGATTGGATGAATTGGGATTTGGATTGGATAGAGAGATAATGTTATTGGATGGCTTGGGATTTGGATTGGATGGAGGGATAGTAGGACTAGATGGATTAGGATTAGGATCACATGGTGGTGCCAAGATAGGACTAGCAGGCTCATTTGTTGGCATGTGATTGGATGGTGAAGGAGGATGCTCATAGGGTGTATAACCTAGATTGGTATCTCCCTCGTCAAAGGATATCAACTCTTGTTGCAAAGATTGACTTAACCTGACACTTGATTTATATACAAGGAGCAATTTGGAGTAGGATTAGGTGACATATAGGTATCTCCCTATTATATCTTGCTCCAAAAGTGGACTTAAGGACGTTTGACTTATGTACAAAGGGCCACTTGCATGTACCTCTTGTGAGGACACTTGTTTGTCTTGGACATGGGTTTGATGGCGTGTTGGCATGTTGGAAGAAGAAATTGGATAAGTTGATATGGTATTGACATTATAGGTAGATGGGTTAGGCGACACACGAGATTGAGATAGAATGGGTTGAAGGTTTGGATGGTGTTGTGATGTGGTTGGTTGTTGTATAGGTTGATGTTGTTGTTGAAGGTGTTGGTGTTGTGTTGGTGGAGGAATCACATAGGCTAATGATTGTTGAGATATGGATTGATATGGATAAGGGTTGGGATTAGAAGAAATAGGATAAGTTGGTGTAGAGGTAAGATGATAGGTGGATGGATAGGTTTGATATGGTGATAACACATAGGATTGAGTTGGCATTAGTTGATGATGTGCTTGTTGGATTTGAGAAGTGGCCAATAGGTGTTGGATTTATGCTATGAGGTGTTGCATTTGAGGTGATTGGATTGCTTGCAGTTTTTGGATCATGTTATGGACACTTTGAATCATTTTTTGGCTTAGAGTTGATTGGCTTGTTTGAACTTGGTGAAGTATGTGAATGATCTCTTGTGCTAGGTCCTCTAATGTTGACATGGTGGAAAATGATGTTGATCGGATTAGAAAGAGGATGATGTAAAATGATTTGGGATGAAATGATTGAGAAATGTGTTATGACAAGTAGGTTGAGGATAATGTGGCAATTGTTTATGGGTAGTTTGACTTGGGCAATATCAAACACAATGTAAATGTACAAACACACACGCCAAGCACAATGTTCAAATTATCTTTCAAGATTTAATGTTATGATGAAGAAAACACTTGTAAACACAACAAAAAGACCTAATGATTAATCAGGTAGGATATGGCCGATAGGTCTTAAGCTAGGCTACACAAGGGTTAACTAAGGGTGTCCTTGATATACACAAGGTACGAGGGGCCCAAATCTGTGAACACTAGCCTGTTGAAGGGATGTGGCATAAGCGTAAGCAAATACCACTTCACCTTGTGTCCGGAATCACTCGGGGCCACAACGCTATCCCAATGACTATGTAGCTATATTGAGGTACAGCTTTCATTCTCCCCCCTTTGATATACCCTGCCAGAACACGTGGTTGAGGTCGTCCCTAGGGGTGATAAAATCCCCTAGCAGGCCTCCTAGATAAGGTTTGACAAATTGCAATTGTTCATTAAACCTTAGAAATGAAATGTGTGATGAGAAGACAATGCAGGCACTTGTTCATTTTAAAATCCCAAAGCCAAATGTGAATGAAGACAGTTGTTCATTTTAGCTCGATTTCAATGATGTGATAGCAAACAAGGTTGATTTTAAGCCCAATTCGAAGTGTGTAGGCAAGCAATGTTTAGAGATATGAGATGAATTGATTTCACCTGATTGTTTTTTATCCTTTTATCTATTGTTTATATTGATACCATTGCTATTCCAACTCCCTAGATGCCCCTGAAAGTCACCTAGACTAGAAGAAAAAGCTAACAATGGATTAGGTCAAAATATGCAATATGTTAAAAATCTAAAATAGATGATCTGATATAGTGAAATGGACTATATAAACAGAAAGTTTGGAAAATTCTAAGCAATTTTTAAAAAAAATTGCTAAAAAAGGATTAATTTTGCTCAAGTTATGTGCATTTGAAGTTTGGAAAGGTAGCTGATCTTTGACAAAGAAAATACCTATTGAAATGGCAAAATTACTTGATAAAACCTTACGACTATGAATTTCATCGAATTACCTTTCTAACGAGTATTTTTTTGCATGATTACGAGTTCGTATGACCAAGTTATAGCAAAAAGAAAAAATTCACCTCCTTTGGCATGTTTGAAGAAATCGGGTTGACTAGGTTGACTGGTTTGACTTTTGATTGTGAAGTTTGACCCTTTTGGATTTTGATTGGTTTGCAAAGATTTTGTTTCACGCACTATGTGGAAGGTAGTTTTATGTGTTGGCAGTTTAAATTAAACCCCACCTCTTGAAAATTAAAGACCCAAAGCACAAAAACCCTAGACTTTAAAACCTAAATATTAACTGCTTCAAGTTAAAATCAACTAAGTCAAATGTCATATTATACTATTATAGATCCCAAGTTGAATTTTAAGGGTCTAGGGTTTATGTGATCGACTACTGATGAGGTCATAGGTTATGGACAGTGAGCAAACAATGAGCGAACAGGGGGACAGGGGTTTTGAAGAATGGTGTCAATGTGTAATGGATGGCGGTGACCTTAAGTAGCAAAAGGTCTATGAGTGGTAGGATGGTGATCCTAGGGTGTCGACTGGAGTATGAAGATGGCGATGAAGGACTGGTGTTTGGGCTTCAACCGAATCAAATTTGATAGCTTTAGGAGAGACGACGAGGGCACAGAGGTAGATCAAAAGTGAGGTTTAGATCATACAAAACAATAGGATACTAAGACCATAGAGTGTGATCTAGGGTTTCTAAAGTGACGACAACAGTTTTAACCATAGGCGACCAAACCTTTAATCACAAACAATGGTAGGGTTGACATAATTTAATTTCAGGATGACACAAAGACTAAAGTCGACAGGAAGGATGACACAAAGACTAAAGTCGATAGGGTTTAATCATAGACGATGGTAGGGTTGTTTGGCAATGGCTACGATAGGGCAAAAATTTGACAGAGGGATTTAAAAGCAAAGGTTGACAGCGACCAAAGAGGTCGACAGAGTTTAAAGGCTTTGATTCACAGCAATAATTCCTACCAAGACTTAACAAGCTTTGAGATCCCACGTGCAGACAAAGAACATTCAACCTAATATGCAGAGAGGTACGGTTGTCTATACGGTATGGATCTGTACCGTATACTCTGTCGTACTAAAAAAATTCAAAAATTTACAAAAAAAATTCCCTTGAGCAAAATATATCAAATTTATAGTCAAAAATCATGTAAACGACCTCCCGGACACAATGGCGATGTCTTTTTTTGTCCCAGAGATCACTTGTGCTAGATTTCCTTCAAAACTTGCAAATAAGGGTTAGATGAAACACAAATTTTTACCGCAAAAATTTGCAAAAATGAAAGATTTGATCAAGAGAAGTGGGTCCCATCGAGCGTGCCATTTTGTAGACAAGAAATTTGGATAAATTAGAAGATAAAACAATTACATGCAATACCTTAATCCAAACCTTCCGAATACTTGATACCTTGAATGATTGATGAATGCATGTTTGATCGATGAAGCTGATTTCATGTTGATCGCTCACGTTCGCAGCATAATGATTGCATTGAGATTAGATAGATGAAATATGGTTGATGGATGAAAGATTGAGGAGAAAATTCAGTAGAGTAACATTGCATGCAAGAGGTGGGATCCTCAAAAAATCAAAAAGAGGGGTTTAAATAGATTTTTTAGGTGGGAGAGGAGTTGGAAAGTTTCTATTTTGAAGTGGAAGATCCTCTCAAGTTGAGTGATGTGGGATTAGAAAGTTGGTTGTGCAACTTGGGAGAGGAAATAGAAGGTGGAAGAGTTAACTAGAGAAGATTTGAGAGATGGAAATGGTAAGTTATTTTAATTAATTAAGTGGCATGAATGATTAAATAAAAAATAACTATTTATTTAATCATAGCAAAAAGGGGATAAATAAATAAATAAAATATATTTTTTTAATGATGTGAGGAATGGGATAAATCAAATAAATGTTAGATTTATTTAATTTATTAGAGGAAAATGCTAGATTAGGTGATGATATGGGTATCTAGGGCAAAAATGTTACAAGATACCTAAATGATGTAATGTTGTGACAAGGTGGACATTTTTGGGTGTCTACATTATGTACCCTAGTCCACAAAGGGATGACCACTCACATGCAAACACTTGTAAGCAAACATGATGCATATTGTAGTAGATTAGATAGCTAACAACAAGAACTAGCATGATCCAATGATATAATTCATTTTCTAAAGTGAACGTAAATAAACACAAATTTCTAATAGATCCCTTCATTCCAAAATAGTTATGAATTGACATGCATGCAACATGTGGAAGCATGGAAATGGTATGCAAATTGTTTAACAAAATGCCTCAAGGAAATGCACTCTTGAGGAATGCAATGTTTGCAGGTGTAATGCCAAAAATTGAACACACTCACAATTTCACATTATGTTTTGGATCCAATTTGGTGTCCACTCTTGTAGTATGTTTCTAGGGCCACTCGACCCTAACCTTGGTCTATTTTCTGCTCACCAAGGTTTGCCAAAATTTTGTACTACATTCTTATTTCTCTTATTGTTTTGAAAACATGTGTCAAATTCTAGAGAATTTCCTGAGGATGTGAGCACAACAACCAGACATCTACATAATGTGCTAGTAGCCTTGAAGTTTTAAAAATTCAAACCATTGCTTTCTCATCTAGGTTCCTACTTTTGTCAATGGTAACACTCATCTAATAGAGAACAACTCCTACAAGAATACTCAACCTTTCATCTTCCCTCTCTCCTTTGATAAAAGAGAATTTTTGAAACCTTTGATTCCTCTTGTTGCACCTTGGTTCACTCATGCTTCTTGGATCTCCATTTCTACTTTTGAAATGCTCTCTTGGTTGAGGCATCTCTTTTTCTAAACTTATATTGGCCACACTATCAAATCCTGGCTTCCATTGAGGCTCTCACAAAAGGATTGTGTTGAACACATATTGATCAAATATTTCAAAGAGTTTGCAATGTCTCTTCCATATTATGAATTTAGTAACATTGTTTTATTTGAATAATATTGTCATATTTTACATATTGCATCTTCCATAATCTATTTGGAAAATCTTTGGTGTAGAACACCACCTTGTTTATTCATTTTTATTCACACTAAGGTATTCTTCTCTATAGACTACCTAGTTGATACTCATATTTTGTTTATTGTCACTAGTGTTTTTTTCCTAGATGTACTCAAGCTATAAGAGCACACAATTTTATTCATTAGTATTTAATATTGGTTGTCTATGGAGGTTGAAAGACCAACATAGGGGCTTGAATTAAAGGTAAGCTCCCAAACAACCTCAACTATTTTTCCTTTATTATGTAACTTCAAGTATTTTGGAGACACTCAGCCACACAAAGGATTGTATTTTTTCCCCTTTTTTGTTCTTCTCTATTTATTTCTTTCATCATTTAAATATAGCTATTTCAATGTTTTTTCAATAGTTATTATCACTTGGGGGTTTTTCCTGTGGTTTGTTGTGTAGATTGGTTGACCTATTGAAGTGAAAAAAAAAACATTTCTAGAGATTTACTTGTATTTCTATTGTATAGATGATAGTACGATGTGAAAATGCGTATGTGACATGTTGGTATCCTAGACAACATCCTCTATTATTTGGTGACATGTTGGCATCCTACACAACATCCTCTATTCTTTGGTGCCATGTTCTATGTTTCACCCTCTTTCTATTTTATAACTCTTTTATAAATCTGCACTTCGTTTTCTAAAAAAGAGTTACTATTATTTTCCTTATATACTTTAACTTAGTTAAAATCATTCTTTTCTAAGATTAAAGTGTTTATAGGATTTTTGGGGGGTTGTTTTTCTCTTCCTATTTGGATAGCAATAAAATATATTTCTCTTGAAACTAGTTAAGTCCTAGTGTAATGTTGTCAAAATTATTTTAGTTTGAAAGCAAAACTCAACCTATTACATCTTCTTCTTGCTATGGTTCACTTATTATATCTTAGTGAACCCACCTTTCAACTTTACCATTTCATCATCTTTCTATTTGGTGAAAATTAGCATTTGACCATGTCAAATATCTTTCTCCAAACTTTCACAACTTTCAATGATATTTTCTCTAGCAAAGATTTTGACATCTAGATGAAGCCCTTGATTACTTCATCCATGTCACTTCTTCTCCTTCTATAGCAATAAATTATTCTTCAAAGCAATTGATTAACACTATCTATGTTTCCAGTTCTAAACAAGAATCTATGAAACCAAAGATTATTTTTCATTCTCATCTTAATATACAATAACCTTCTAGACCAATCATTACTATTCAATGTGTTCCTAATGCACCTCAACCATCTAATTAATTTACTCAATTTGTAAGATGCATAATGTTAAGCATGCCTATGACTACTCACTACCATGCAATAGCCCACACATATAATACTTGTAGAAACAAATAGACCACATTTGTCCCTGTTTCTCTTCCTACTTTTTCTCTTATCCTTCCTTTATCTCCCCATCTTCCTCAAAATATTGTAGGAGATTACGATCTTATAGAGTAGCTTCGTGTTACTCCTGCTAAGATCTCTCTTTGGGAGCTTGTTCAAACTTCTCCTAATTATCATGTCATGCTCTAGGAATCCTTATAGAATATCCTTTTGGCATATTCTTCTAGGCCTAATAATGTAGTTACCTTACTTGATTGCATATATACTAGTACTACTGATATCATTTTCCAGTAATATGAGTTACCTTGTCTTGAGGTTCAAAAATAAAATGATCCTCTTCCATCATTGTTGGAATAAATTCTATCAGTATTAAACATACCCTTATTAAGAATGGTTTAGGTCTCAATGTATATGGTATAAACCTATTAAACTATATTAATATTGATACATATTGCATTTCTCCAACAAATCTTTCTATCTATGGCTTTGACAACATAGGTAGGCAAACTCTTAGCACAATCACATTTCCTATTGATTTGGGCCATGTTACTCTACCCACTATGGTACATTGCATGCCTAGAACTCTTTTGTATAATCTCCTTCTTAGTAAACCATGGATCCATGCCATGGGTGCAGTCCCCTCTACCCTACATAGATCAATAAAATTGATTCATGGTAAAAAAGCATACACAATCAAAGTTGATCTAGATCCCCTATAGTATTCATAACACCTTCATATTCATGAGAGAAAAGTTCTACTAGTTTTTTCATTTCTGCTACCTCTTTATGATCTATAAAATTAGGAGGGAGGTGAGTGGAGTGGTACAAATTTTCATTTGGCTATATGTGACAGCTTGGGAAGAAATATTTGCATGAGGAATCAATGATTTCAAAGGGAAAGGTGGCAATTTAACACCTTCTATGAGGTTTGTTTTGGCTCTAATGGCTAAATCATAGGATTGACGTAGAGTTTCACCTCCTAGAATTTGTATGATGATTGCAATCTCAAAATCTAAAGCCTTTAAAAAATATAGAAATGTAAAGTCTCAAGGTGGTCTTACATTAATTGAAAAAATTTCCATACGTTGTCAAATTGTGCATTGAAATTATGCATGCACTCTATAGGATATCTCTTGACTATGATGAGATTTTGAATAAGTGAGTTGGTATCCATCTTCTCATGGAATTGATCAAAGAGGGGTTCCTCAAGTTGATCCCATCTTGTCATTGAACCAAGCTATAAAGTTCTATACCATTCCCATGTTTTACCTTTGAGAGAGAATTTGCAAGTAACTGAAGAGCCACACTTTTATCCATGAAATGGTGAATATTGCACAAATTTGCAATATCTTGAATATGATCTACAAGGGAAATAGAACCATCTCCATGAAAATGAGGTAGTGCTTTCAATGTCGCTTCAGGAACACCTTGCTATTGTTGTAGAGGACCACTTAAATCCAAAGCCACAAATGGAAAAGTTCTTGCTAGAATATTGAGATGCACATAAATATGAGTTTCCATGATTTGCAGTAGTAAATATTTGAGATGAAATCACCAATGGAGTGGCTAGATGGAAGATTCATGCTCCTGTGAAGAGATATTTTTGTGACTTTCCACCAAAATCACAAAGTAGAACAAATATCATGAAACATTGACCAAAGTCTCTGATTTGGGTCCCACGGAGCATTCCAAAAATTTTGATGTTTAAATCTACACCTAAATGTTGCACCCACATGCAAACTTGCACCAACATGGGAAATTTCATAAGCGTGGAATGTGCCCTGTGAGATAACCTCCAAGATTTTGGAAGTGGGCTCTTCATAGGATGTTCAAGGAATTCTCTTCAACTTACAGAGGAAAAGAAAAGGAAATAACTGAAATGAAATCCTATCTATTAGGGAAATCACCAAATTAAACCCTCTTAGTCACACATGACCAATTCGCACAGGATTTATAATCATGAAACGGGATAAATACAGGTGATAATGAAAGGCAAAAATTTACACATTTTTTTCTAGCTCTTAGGAGGTTTAATTAGTTTTCGATTGATAAATCAAGGTTACATACATAGATAAGAGCTAGAGATACAGTAACTGACAAAATGGATAGAGAACAATAAAGCAATGATATTCTATTCCATCTACGAAAGATAATTTAACAATAAAATGTGAAAGGCAAATTGCACAGTCATAGTAATATTATTTTTACACAATGGTTACAGAATATTGACCATTAAAGGCCTGAGTACAACTTGGCTCTGGAGCTTTCACTAGTTAAAAGAAATCTCCCCCTGAATGAATAATTTATATAGAAGAAATTCCCCTAGAGAAGACTGAGAAGAGAGAAAAATATATATAAAAATTCTAGTCACCATCTGCCTTCTTGCTGCAGGATGATCACCTTTGCCATTGACTGCTCTGCTCTCCCTTTATTTCCTTTTAAAAATCCTCTTTACCATGCAACATTTCATGATCTATTGCATGACCGACACCACTCTCTATTTTTTAATTGTTCACTGCACTTTATTCTTTCGTGAGCTTTTCTTATCCTCTTGTAGCTTCTCATCTTTCCATAAATTTTATTTACAGTTTTCTTTTATTAAATTAAAACTTACTCTATCATCTCCTCATGGCCCTAAGAAGGCATGTGATCTTATAAAAATCTCTCTCTTAAAGTGCATGGGCCCCACCATTATTTCCAATGCCTCATTTTAATCTTTAAAAGGATTTTGATTATTTAAAGAAAAGATTTAAATAAAGACATTTAATAGTAGGCATGAGTTTTCCACAGTCCATGAATAATGAATAGAGTGCTTCTGGATTAAACTGTGTATGTTTTTGCTTCACATGCACAGTTTAATCCAGAAGCCCTCTATTCATTAAAGACATTTAAATTTTTACGTGCCTTCAAAAAAGCTTAAAATATTAACTTTTGGGCGCACATGCCACATAGGTTTACCAAGGACCAATGGCACACTATTCTTTCTAACTTTCCTAGCAATTGTTCTTAAGGTACATTGGTCATTGATTGTGGAGGAAGATCCGATGATTCAGAATGCTCTTCATACTGGTGTGTCTTGCTACCAACTAGTGGAAATACACCAATAGTGCAATATTTAGAAGAAGGTACCTTTGACCTATTGAAACAATGCACCATTGGTTGAGGGAAGATAAGTGAACCAATGGTGCATTTGCAAAAGGAGAGTAGCTTCGATAATGAGAAAACATGTGCCATTCATTAGTGGAGAGCTGAGTTGGATAAGTGAACCAATGGTGCATCATTCTACTTTTGAAATTTCCTCTTTCATAACCATTAGATTATCCTTGATTAAGCCATTGCTGTGCAAGTAACTTCTGGAGGACTTAAGCACCATGTGAATATGGAAAAACATATGTGGTGGATATTTGAAGGAGGAGTTTGAGTTGAAGGCATCTGCTTTTGATTTAAAATGATTGTGCATCGTTTGTAATTGCCTCACACCATTTGTTAATGGCTTGCGCTTAGCCCTTGAAATGCTACATTATGTCTGTTAGCTCCATTCTATGATCTTCTTTCTGAATTTGCTACATATCTTCTTTCTGAATTTGTTACATATTTTCTTTGAATAATGTTGTGCTAGATATTTTCTCTGAGCATTTTCTATGCATTATGTGTCATTTTTAGTTGCATCATTGTCTTCATGGTCGCACCTTCTGAGAGGTTGAGTTCAAATATGAGCTCAATCTCAAATTTTATGCTTGAACAATATGGATATGGTTGCATTGGAAATGGAAGCATCAAATATTGAGTTCTTGAAAATCTATGGAGAGGCATTGGAGTTAAAATGGTTGTGTTGGATTTTACATTGGATGATTTCTAGTTAGAAAGACTACACCATGATTTCATCTAGTTGTGCCTCCTTTTTTAAAATTTTTATACCATTTCTCACAATGGCACTAGTTCTATGGTTGTGCCGTTATACTAAGTGCACCAATCTCTTGGCATTAAATCTGCTTTTCTCAATCATATGAGCTTTCTATGAACAATTAAAAAGATTCCCTCTACCATATAATGAATTTGTATGATTGGACCTCTACTTAAACCATTGTCTTAGGTTTCTCGAAATCAATTAGACCCTTGACATAAGTACTCTACAAAAATTTAGAATTGGAGTGGAGAAATTGCACTACAGTGCTAGAGGAAAATTTGGTTTGAATTGGTTGCGTCCCTACATCATCATTTCATTTACGGTTTTGGAGTGTATGGTCTTTCTATGATGGATGGTAAGCCTCTCAAAGAACCTATAAGTGCTATGCACCTGTGTCATTTTCATGCATGATTTCTTTTCTTTTATGTGGCATTCATACAACATGGTTCTTCGTAGAAATTTATTGTTGTTTATCTTATGTCATTCTATCATTCGTACAATTACTTTGTGTTATAATTTCCTTTGTATTTCATATTCTAAATGAATATAAAATTCATATTCTTAAAACATTATGTGTTTATTTTTTTAGTGTTTTGTATACTTTACATTCTTGTATATGCTTGTTGTTTTTATTCTCGACACAGTTTCTATTGTCTTGAATTATTAGTTGTAGTTTTCATTTATAAATGGAAATTACTCTACTTGTTTACCATTTTCATTAGTTAATTGTGTAAATGATTAATTAGTTGCATTCATCTAAATTGTTTAATTATATCTTTATAGTATTTAACTAGATAATTTCATTTTGCATTGTTTCACTAGATCATTATAGCATTTATTTGAACAATTTTATACAAATTGTTTGATTAGATCTTAATTGCATTTAATTAAACAATTTCAAACACATATATATCATCATCATATGAAGCATCATAAACATCCATGAAAACAAATACATCTCCATAATACTTGTAAATATGTTGACCAAAATGTAAAATCTCATATAAATACAATCATGTCTTGGTACATCATATATAAAAATCACTACTATAGCAAAATGTGGTATATATGTACAAAATCCATATACAAAAATCTACATCACTTTGGAGGGGCATGGCTGCTAGAGCCCTCAAGTGTAGGCAGCTACTATATGGATGGTTCTTGACATGGGGCTATAGATAAAGAATGGGTCCATGACCCACTCTGTGTCTCTAGATTCCTCACCAAGCCTCTAAGCTCTATTGCCTCACCTGTGAGTCGTAGCTCACTCTACTATAACCTGGCAACCTCTACTCACAACTTGTCACCCTCTTCCATTAGCACTTGCACCATAGCATGGTCTAGGTCTGTAGCCAGTCTTATCTAAGCCCTTTGTAGGTCAGCCCCTTTAATATCTAGTTGGCTCTATAGAGCATCACGTGCATAGTATTGTGCTAGTATTGTTTAAAGTGTTCCATAACCCTCTTCTTTCACATATGGACCTCTAGATTCCTAATGCCCTTTAAAAATGAAAATTTTGGATTTCATATCTAGGTGAGCACTACAATAGAGGGGTTGAGAAGAGGACATAAACAGTGAACAAAGTAAAGGGAAGGAGGAGGAGGAGGAGGAGGAGGAGTTTTTCTTTTGTTTGCCAAATTAGAGGAGGGGAGTGTGTGTTTTTTAGTTTCCAAGGTTTTTTCAAAGAAGAGAGTTTTTAGCTTTGTGTTTTAATAGAAGATAAAATATGTAAGAGTAGTACAAGTTCACCAAAATGTAGAGTAAATTTTAACTTCCCCTTATGCAGATTCTTTTTATTTTCCTAACTAATGTATTGTTTACTTATCACATCCATTTAGTCAATTTAAACATAAGCATAAAGAAAAAAAGCAATAGTAAATGAGATATTTATGTGAGCTAAATAATAACTTCAATTAAGTTATATAAAAGAAATTAGCTACAATATAGTAACGAAAAAGGAGGAAGAATACATCATTCTTGATTTGATGGTTGGAACAGAAGTAGGATAACACAAATAATTTAGAAGACTAAAGAATGATTTATCGGTGTCTTTTATTTGATTATAGGTAGTAAACTAGCACAATGTAGTGGAGACTATTATTATGTGGTTGTGATTGTATAGTGTGATAGTGACCCACTATAGAAGCAAATAAGTGTGCAAAATTTAAAACTAACCTTTGGATGTAGAAACATAAATCTATAGTATCAACCACCTTTCTAATGTGGAGATTAATATAATGTGATTAGGTAATCTTTGAGCATAAGAACCTCAAATTTTCATAGTTTGCTTGTTTTGGTCTACTAACCACTATAGTGCATACAAACTTCATATTTATTGTACTTGAAAATTATATAGTATTCAAAAGCAATAGGGAGAAAGAGAAAATTTGGTGTAACTACTTGTGAACCTACCTCAATCAAGCCATTAAACCCGTTGAATGATTTTTTGAACCTCCGTGTAGCAATAGATATATGTGGGGAGTGTTTGCTAGCTTAGGTGGAATGGTGTAGGTAGAAATACTTGAAAGATAAATGAAATTCTAAAAGTTTCTATAGATGTTCATTGGTGCTTTAGTATATGGAAGGAGATATTAGAAATGGAGTTTGTTAAGATGCCAAAGAGAATGGGTGTAAAGTTATTGATTTTTGGAAATAGAAAAAAGCTATTAGAAGTGTAATGGTTATGGAGGAATGGTTATGAATTACAGAGAGTTCATGGAAGAAAGAGCTTCAAAAAACTCATGGGGGAAGGAGGATAACCAAAAAATCTAAAAATTTAAAATTTGAATCAATTGTCTAGTGGTTTGCCCCAAGTTTATTTGGTGGGAAATCTCGTCTAAAGTAAACTATGAATTAGAAGATGAGAGAATTAAAATGTATATAATAAAGTTTGAAATAATATTTTTATAAAATTTATACGCCTATAATTATTCAAATAACTTTTGTCTATTTAAAATACTTTAATATACATAGACAATACTGCTTCAAGGATTATTACACTGGACTTGTGCGTAAAATTTATAACTTGTGCCCATTGAGAAGTTAAATAAAATGTTTAATATTTAAAGAACACTAATAATATTTGTGTACATTGTTTCACACATAATTGGACAAACTTCAAATAGGTAAAACTTAAGTAGCCGGTGCATTGTAAAACAGCCGGCTGGTCGAAGACATGTCGACGGAAATGCTGTCGACAAATTCATTGACAAACAACACAAGCAAACTGATCGAATGCAGGTAAGTCGGTTGATCGAGAGTAATAATCGACGGTGTTAAAAGTCAAAAAATCCGTACACATCCAACACGACAACATGTGGGGGCGCTTCAAATTGTAGTTGCGATAGGAACATACACATATGGTAATCGTAGTAGTTTTATTTGCAAAAACACCTACGTTCATGGAAAAAAAAATTGCGTGGAAAAATGATTTGTTTATCATATTAAAATAATAGACTTAAAATGATTTGTTTATCGTATTAAAATAATAGACTTTGGCCTTTTTTAAACCCGACTAGAAACAACACATATAAGTGCAAGTGAATGCCCAATTAAAATTTTGGCACGATACAAAATGTTTTGTTTGGAAAAAACTCAGCACCAGGTTAATAGATCTATGTATATTTGGCTCTTTGAGAAATTTTCCATTTCTTAAAACCAAGAAATGAAGAGTGACCTACCTTGTTTGCTTCTTTGGCCTTGATCATTATTCATACATATCTGACGTCTCAAACTGAATCAACCAGTAAAAGGGCCCTCTAAGCAATTACCGTAGCAAGTGAAGAAGTGTAATAATGATCCTTGGTAATTGGCAATGTATGATATACCAACCTCGCATGTTTTCGCTCAGTCGTGTGATCCACAAGACTGACATCCCTATAAAGTCTCGGCTATTTTGTGGCGGCTCTAATCCAAGCAAGTTCCTCCACCACCTCTCTAATGGACGGCCTTTCTGTTACTTTCACTTGCAAACATGCTTTTGCTAATCTTGCCATTTTCTCCATCTGCCCTTTGTTTTCCTCTCTCACCACGTTAGGATCTAAAATTTCTGTGAGGCGGTTGTCCTTAATTGTGGACAGGAAATGGTCATACAAAGCGCACATGTATCCTTGTATAGGCAACACGAGTGGTAGACTAGTGAGAAGCTTGAGGAAAACTACACCGAAGTTGTAAACGTCACTCTTGTCTGTAAACTCTCACGAACTCCGGATCCACATAACCTGGAGTGCCCGACGGAAACATGGTGCTGAGATGCGTTTCATCGGAAGGTTGCAGACGAGAAATACCAAAGTTTGCTACTTTTGGTGTGAATGTATTATCTAGCAAAATGTTTGAGGATTTTATGTCGCGATGGAAAATGGGCGGAGAGGCTTCACGATGCATGTATGCTACACCCTCTGCAATCTCTATGGCAATCTTCCGCCTTCTTTCCTAGGGAAAGGGCTTCTCTCAAGACTGTAGATGTTGAAAGAGTGTCCCATTCTGCACAAATTCGTATACAAGCAACGGAAGTTGGGTACGGAGGCAACAACCAACCAATTTCACTAAGTTTTTGTGATTGGTGTGGGATAAAATCACAATTTCGTTAATGAACTCTGGGGAAAATGCTTTAGGTTTTTTTATCGCCACTGGCATGTCGTCTAATAGAACTCCTTTGTACACAGTTGCAAAGCCGCCTCTTCCTAACTCTGTTGAGTAATTGTTGGTGGCTATTTCTAACTCCGTTTCAGTAAACATTCGCAAGCTTGCTCGCCCTCCCATGGAAGCAATGCGTTCCTGCAACTCAACACCTCCATTCTCTATAAAAAATTTGTCCCCAGAATGTTTCAATTGATGCCTCCTAAGCCACCAAAATAATCCACCAGTTGAAAATGAAACTCCAATGAATGAAGAAACAGAGCCTGTGGAATCAGCAAACAACAACTTTTTATTAACTATACATTTTAGAACTATAAACAATAAGATTATATAGATATTATATTATCTTCGCTTATCAATTGAGATCAACCATTTGAATCTGTCAACATCCTCATCAATTGAGATCAACCAATTAAATTATAATCTTTTACTAACTATATTTTTTCAAATATTTATTAAGAAAGGCTCTCACTAAACAGTCGGCACCTCTGGTTTTCGACTGATTTGACTTCACCTACTACTGTGCACATGCACACATATAAGTAATTGACTTCTGTCAGTTTTATTTTGATGAGTGTTGGATTTACAACGCACCGATTACTTAAGATTTACCTTAAAAAAGAGGTACAACTCTCTGAAAATGCCATTGGACCAAGTTCCCTCCCCCAAACCACCAAGTCTGTTCCCTCCCCCATCATCAAGTCTGAAAGAACTGGTTGATTTGCAACTAATGACCACAAATTTATTGGAGGAGGAAATGGTGAAGGGGCCATCTGCAGGTAACTTGAAATCCACATAGGCATCGTCTGTTCCATTGCACGACATGGTTTCTAGAGAAGTGGAATTTGTGATCAGAGAGCGCGTATAATTAATTTTGAGAATCTCAAACTCCATATCCTTACCATTTACAAGAGCGCCAAGAAATGGAGCGAGCTCCCTGCTAGAATTCCCATTCTCCTCCTTGCATTTGATCTGAAACCCGGGGTATGCACAACTTGGATTGTCTATCCAAAATGGGTAACTCACATTCTGCGCTCCACACCATTCAATATCGCATTGTGCAACGACAGAGGAGGCCAAATACCACAAAATCAGAATTACACCCCCGACCTATGAATACATTTGTCTACGCAGTACATAAAAACCAAATGGCTACTAAATTATCTCAACACAAGAGAAGATGGCCACAAACTGATGGCTGCAAATTAGTTTGTGTTCATAGACCTCAATGAATACAAATTATATTGAAATCATTGAGAGTTGACCTGCCGACTACCTTGTCCAATCGAGTTAACGACTCCTATGACATGCACATTGAAATCATCAACTTTTTTGTCGACTTTATTTAGAGTATTCTAATTTACAATGCAATTATTCTGATGTAGCCCTACAAATTAATCGCCTCACCTAAACAGCCGGCAATTCAAAAAGCATTATCCAAATAGACAACTTTTGCACTCGATCTTTGTCAAGATTAAGAATGGCTTTTCTAATATGTAAATTATTATTTTTTAGATTTTAATTTGTTCAATGGAGTGGTCATATTAGATTTTTTTAAGTTTTAAATTTTATTTTAGTTCAATATTATAATGGTGAAAGTAATAGATTTTTGTCAATTTTTATTTAAATTTGGGATCATTTTGATGCAATGTTTTAATATAATTGTACAGTGACATGTGGCACATTTTTGTGTTAAGTTTGGTTCCTTCTTCAATTATTTTCCATTTATATTTGATCTCTCTTTCACATATTTCGATACATCCAACTTTGTCCCTATTGAATTCAAAAATCACAATTCTACAATTCTAGAGTAATAACATATCCTCAAGTCTAGGGAGTTGTCTTTAAGAGGATAGGACATGAGCTCATCAATATTTTATAGATGATTAAAGGTCAATTTCTAAGAGTGGGTATTCTCTCCTTCACTTTGGGCTTAGCTTAACCTGGGAGGGTGTTCCTAGAGGTATCCTTGATAAGACATCTAACTGATTAAGATGAAACATGACTAAAATAATAGCAACTATACCCAATGCATGCTTGACCCCAATATTTGTCAGTAAGCCAAAGACTAACTAGTTGCTTGTAAAACTTTATTAAGCTGATAAATACAAACTTGCATATGCACCGGAAGATGACTATAGTGTTATATCCCCACAAGTGTTGATCAAATTAACATTTTATACACAAATGCAAGGTGTAGGCATGCATGACATGATTATTTTAACAATCCTAATTTTGTATGCCCACTTAGAATGTTCTCTAAGTTGCAATACTAGGTCATGAAAGCATGAGGGACTCTAATGTACTCTTAAACTATAAAGAACAGAGAAATGATTTAATAAAAGATGTTTGGCTTCTCACCAATCAAACAAGTGCATACTCCATTGGGCATCAAAGTCATGACCTGTAAAGAAGAGGGAGATACACCTGCAACGCATAAATTGAACTAGATGCGTATATGCATTCAAATCAAAGATAACACTTCATGCAAATGGACATGTTTAATAATGCATCTTAGCACTGTAAGAACACACATGGAAGAAAGGAGGAACCATCACAAAATCCTTGCAATGAATTAGAAGATGTACATCCTTCATCTAACCCATGTTACATTCATACTAGAAAATGTGGCAAGAGAGGATCCACAACTAGGTTCAAGCATGGGCCTTTGAATAATTACAAACTGTCATAAAGACATACCATTTACATGCATTGTGTTCATTGAATACCCTTTATAAGGTTTACAAAATGTGTATCGTTCCCTTACAAACTAGACTTACATCACTTGATGCTCTAGAACCATCTTAAGACACTTATAGTCAAGAAATTAGCTCAACAACCAACAGTCATTACAACCTTTAACCCTGTATTTATAGCACTCCATTTGCATGCATTTTGTTTGTCTTATTAGGGTTCTTACAATTCTTCTTCTAGTCAAATAATTCAATGCACCATCAAATTCTCCTATAATGAAATCATTCTTAGATCTAGTGCTAGATGGCTAGGGGTAGCTAAAACAACTTTCTCACCTTTGGATAGTAGCTTGGTACCTATTTATAAACATGCAATGGCTAGGGTTTGCATTTATGGCACTCAAGTACCGATACACATTCTTAACTTATTCTCATTGCCTTGCATGCGGATGTGTTCCTTTGAGGGGCCTAATGATTTTTTGGTAGGGATTAGACAATAGTACATTCTATTGTATTCAATTCTAGTAATTAATGGCATCTTTAAAAGTGTAGGGGAGGTAGGTTGAATAGTTCACTTGAATAGTGGGGATCCACAAAAACTCATACATAAACAATGTTCAAAGGTAAAAAAACATATTATAGGCCCAATGGATGGGAGTTTTGGAAATCATGTACCAAGATGCCATGAGGAATAGGGAGTTGGGAGATCACATGACAAATAGATTTAGATATGGGGGACTTACGAATCTTAGAGGTCGGAATTTCCATACCTACTACCATGGGAAGAAAAATAGCAAGGGAAAGGAAATCCTAAAGTCCCAAAAAGATTGCACGAATGGTGTGGTAGTGTCAGGTTTTGGGACTATTTGTAATGAGCCATAATATAATTCAAATTATCAGAAAAGGATACAAAATTGAATTTTTCAAATAAACATATAGATTTCAAAAATTTATTGGCTAAAATTTATCTTTGACTATTGTATTTGATAATGTTCAAAAATAACTATTAGAAAAACAAATGAAGATCAACTTGTCTTGTTTTCTTCTTTGTCACACTGTATTTAAATATCACGCTCTTTAATAGTCAAACAAGTAATAGCAACCTTACACCTTATCGCTAACAAGAAAATGGTATAGTTGTCCTATTTTTTTTCAAAATTTACCTTTGACCATTAAACTAAATAATATTGAAGAACGTTCATTGCCTTTGCCTTGATCATTGTTCATACATATATGATAATTCAGCCTTGTATGGTTTGGATCCCTCATGTGCTCCACAAGACTGACATCGCCATAAAACCTCGGTTGTATTGTGGCGGCTCTAATCCAAGCAAGTTCCTCCACCACCTCTCTCATGGACGGCCTTGCTTTTGCTTCCGCTTGCAAACATGCTTTTGCTAACCTTGCCATTTTCTCTATCTGCCCTCGGTTTTCCTCTTTCACAACATTTGGATCTAAAATTTCTGTGAGGTGGTTGTCTTCAATTGTGGATAGGAAATGGTCATGCAAAGCAAACATAGACCCTTGTATAGACATCACAGGTGGTAAACCAGTGAGAAGCTCCACCAAAACTACACCGAAGCTGTAAACGTCACTCTTGTCTATAAATTGGTTGCTCCTCACGAACTCTGGATCCACATATCCTGGAGTCCCCGACGAACACATGGTGCTGAGATGTGTTTTATCAGAAGGTCGCAAACGAGAAATACCAAAGTCAGCTACTTTTGGCGTGAATGTGTTGTCGAGCAAAATATTTGATGATTTTATGTCGCGATGGAAAATGGGCTGAGAGGCTTCACGATGCACGTATGCTACACCCTCTGCGGTCTCTATGGCAATTTGTCACCTTCTTTCCCAGGGAAATTGCTCTGGGGATTGCAGATGTTGAAAGAGTGTCTCATTTGGCACAAATTTGTATACAAGCAATGGACGTTGAGTACGGAGGCAACAACCTATCAATTTCACTACGTTTCTGTGATTGATGTGGGATAAAATCACAATTTCATTAAT
This sequence comes from Cunninghamia lanceolata, assembly GCA_027924645.1. Classification (NCBI taxonomy): domain Eukaryota; kingdom Viridiplantae; phylum Streptophyta; class Pinopsida; order Cupressales; family Cupressaceae; genus Cunninghamia; species Cunninghamia lanceolata. Next base: position 2,623,905 of record BSBN01000850.1, read on the forward strand.
GAACTATGGGGAAAATGCTTTGGGCTTTTTGATCGCCACTAGCATGCCGTCTGAGAGAACTCCTTTGTACACGGTGGCAAAGCCGCCTCTTCTCAACTCTGTTGAGTAATTGTTGGAGGCTATTTCTAACTCTGTTTCAGTAAACATTCGCAGGCTTGCTCGTCCTCCCATGGAAGCAATGCGTTCCTGCAGCTCAAGACCTCCATTCTCTATGAAATTCTTGTCCCCGGCATGCTGCAACTGACGCCTCCTCAGCCACCAAAATAATCCACCCGCTGCAAATGAAACTCCAATGAATGAAGAAACTGAGCCTGTCGAATCAGCAAACAGCAAACATCTATGTAATCAAACTATTTTCAAAAATATATATATATAAATGCAAAAAATACATGGAAACATACGGCATGGTTACCTATAGCTGCAGCTATGAGGGAGTTATTTGAGCTCGGTGTTGTGAGAACAGGCCCAATAAACACCAAAAGATAGGGCAAAACATAACAACAACAAACATAAAAGAGGCAGGGCAAAACAGAGTTGAATAACTTGGCAGATTATATTCATCTAACTTGCATTACATCCAAATGCCATGTTTAGCAGCGATCCAGATGCTATATCTAATAGCAATCTGAATGATGTATCCAACAACCATCCGGAGGCTCTATACAACAGCTCTCTCCAATCACATATATATAGCTATAGAACCTTTGAAGCCTGGGAGCTTCTAGCTTTCTAGATAATTCTAAAACCTGGAATGTTCTTTTCTAGAACATATCTTAGAATATTCTTTTCTAGAATAGCTCTAGGAATGTTCTAGCTTGTGGAAGGCTCTAGAAACATTCTATCATTTTCTAGACAATCTTAATCCTTAACGCGTCTGGCATCTTGTCCCGTTTTGAAAGCCGTCTCCGCTATAATCCTTTGTACATGAACAATTGTAAGAACCAGGCAATTCAGTACATACGCCGCCGGCCGATGATTCAACGCACTCATTCAAATCTCTGTGACTGCACTCGTGCACATCTGTAATTCAAAGAGAGTGACGAGAATCTCCAATGCAAGAAAACACATGATACCAGATAACGGTTCTAGATTTCGGAAGTGTGGAGATCATACCTGTGCAACCGGTGCCGTTAGAGTAACCAGTACCTTCATAGCCCGGAAAACATTTGCATGAGTGGGCGTCACCTGTTGGAGAGTCAATGCATTCGGCCTCCATGGCGCAAGAGTAATTGGCTGTTCCTTTGGCCGTCGAGCAATTCCCATTGCCGATGCCCCAGTCAAGGAGGAGGCCGTAATGACCTCTCCCGTAAAAGGTAAATTCATGTTCCGGTAAGTCCCAAGTAAGTGGATCAAGAATAGTGGAGAACCCGCACTTTCCCCCACCAGTGAAATTTATCATCCTCTTATTTCCTGGAATACCAGCTTCACAACACCCATAGGCGTTGCAGTACTTTGGATCAAATTGATTTATACATGCAGATTTACAGTACCCTCCCCCGTCAGCAATTGTAAAAGTACCGATTGCATCGCAACCAATGACCACGAATTTATTGATGGAGGAAATGGTGAAGGGGCCATCTGCAGGTAGCTTGAATTGCAGAGAGGCATCATCCCTTCCAGTACACGAATTGGCTTTTAGAGAAGTAGAGTTTATGATCAGAGAGCCTGAATAATTGATCTCCAGGATCTCAAACTCCATATCCGTACCATTTACAAGAGCGCCAAGAAATGGAGCGAGCTCCCTGCTTGAATTCCCATTCTTCTCCTTGCATTTGATCTGAAAACCGGGGTACCCACAACTTGGATTGTCTATCCAAAATGGGTAACTCACATTCTGCGATCCACACCATTGAGGATCGCATTGTGCAACGGCAGAGGCGGCCAAATACCACCAAATCAGAATTACACCACCGACCTGCAAATTCATTACCAAACGCTACTAAATAATCGCAACACAGAGAGAAGATGGTCACAAACTGATGGCTGCAGATTAGTTTGTGTTTAAAGACTTCACGAAAAATCGAGCGCTCAATGAGGACAAATTAGTTGACCTGCCGACTACCTCCTCCAATCGACATTTAAATCCCATCGACGTTTTGTCGACTTTATTTGGACTATTATAATTCACAACGCAATTATCTTGATATAACTCTGCAAATTCCAATTTTATATAATCTTCGTCTTGACCGAGTCTTTTCTTTTAAATCTTTGCTAGGGAAGTCAGACTAAAAACTAGCAATCGCACCATAGTGTGCAATGGGTAAGCCGAAATTGAAGAGTATTGGAATGGTTGACCGTAACCTCAAGTATACCATACAATGGAACACTTTTTGTCACTACATTTATGAAGTTAATCTTAGTTTTGTAATCCCATGATGGTTAAAATAATTTTGTGTTTTAGGAAATGTGTCTTCAATTGTGATGGGTGGTAAAGGTAAATTTTGGAAATAATTATTCATAGGAAGGTTATGCATGTAGCCATGTTCTCTACTCGAAATTGAAAGGTACTCTCTCTCTCTCTCTCTCTCTCTCTCTCTCTCTCTCTCTCTCGTTGAACTCTCAAAAACCTCATATCATCTTTGGATCATTGGCATGAAATGGCTGATTGAAAGTCACATGTTCTCTCTCTCTCTCTCTCTCTCTCTCTCTCTCTCTCTCTCTCTCTCTCTCTCTCTCTCTCCACTAATTCTATTTCCATTACAACATCTAATTCACATAAACACTAAAAACAAGCAATGTATCCATTGTAGATAATATTATTTAAATGCTTTAGAAGATCGGTGAAGCGAATTAATTAATTATGTTGCACACAAGATGGACACACTATCTTTTTATGTGGATGAAAAACATCCTTCTAAAATGGTTTAGGAAAAATTCCAAACTTTATTTAAGGCAACTACATTGTCTTAGATGTATAAAGGTTATAAGTGATTTAATTCATTTTAATGCCACATAGTCATTTATTGAATCATGGCATATTTGGACTGCATAGACCTTATCTATGTAATAAAATTTGTTGATCTAAAACACATGTAACCTTAATTAAACAAAGAATAATAAGTGAAAGAAATAGAGAAGATAAGATGGCATATATACTTCGGAAAACCCCTTTGAGTAAGAAACCCACCACCAAAAGTAAAGCTTAATATATTCCTTCAAAATAAACTTACAACAGATTGAGAAACTCCACATATGTTTGTAACCCATGTGTTAACACTTTAGTAACATGTTGATACATAGACCTAAACTAAAAGCCTACAAATCCCTACAATACAATCCAAATGATATCAAACAATATGCCAAGGGTTATATTTATAAAAATTTCCCCACTCTACCTCCCTCTATATCTCTTTGTCTCCTCTACGGCTCTTCCTATATCTCTAGGATTTTCTCCCTCCAAATAGAGGAGACAAAAAGGAAGAGAGAAAGAAATGTAGAGGAAGAAAGAAGACAATAGATAGATAGAGAGATAGAGAAAGAGGGATAGAGAGGGAGAGAAATAGAGAGGTAGAGAAAGAGAAATATAGAGAGAGGTAGAGAAAGAGAGATAGAGAGAGGTAGAGAAATATATCTAGGGAGGTAGAGAAAGATAGAGAGAGAGAAAGATAAAGATGAAGAGAAAGAGAGATAGAGAAATAGATAGATGAAGAGGGAGAGGGAGACAGAGAGAGAGAGAGGGGGGGGGAGACAGAGAGACACATATAAAGATTGAGAGATCGATCAAGGAGACAAAGAGACATATATAAAGATAGGAAGAAAGAGAGAGGAGATAGAGAATTAGACAAAGAGGGACACAAAGAGGTAGATATATTATGTGGATGTAAAACATCCTTCTAAAATGATTTAGGAAAATTTTTAAACTTTCGTTAAGGCAACTACATTGGCTTACATGTATAAAGGTTATAAGTGATGCTCACATTTACGATATCAATTGGTTCCATTTTTATTAATTCATTACAACGCCACATAGTCATTATTGAATCATGGCATATTTAGACTGCATAGACCTTATCTCTAGAATAAAATTTGTTGATCTAAAACACATGTAACCTTAATTAAACATAGAAGAATAAGTGAAGGAAATAGAGAAGATAAGATGCCATATATACTTGGTAAAATCCCTTTGAGAAGCTCGACTAATGTTGTAGACCATGGGTTAACACTTTAGTAGCATGTGTCTCTATCCCTCTCTATCTCTATACCTCTCTCTCCCTCTCTATCCCTATACCCATCTCTATACTTATTTCTTTCTTATTTTCTCCCCTCCTCTCTCTCCCTCCATCTCTCCCTCTCTATCTTTGTATCATTCTACCTCTCTGTATCTCTTTGTCTCCTCTTTGTGTCTCTTTCTATATCTCTATGTTTCTCTATCTTCCTTTTTCTCTCTTTCTCCTCCTTTCCATCTGAGCTCTTTGTATCTTTCTCTACTCTCTCTTTCTATTCTCTATCTCTCTTCCGCTCTTCCTATATTTGCCTCTCTATATTAATCTCCCTCTCTATTATTCTCTCTTCCTCTATCACTCTATCTCTCTTCTCTAGGTTTTTCTTCCTCCCTCTCTTTGTCCCTCTCTTTCTCTCTCACCATCTCTCTATCCCTCTCTATTTATATACCTCTCTCTCCCTCTCTAGCCCTATACCCATTTCTCTCTCACGGGAAGAAAGAAGGGATTGAATAGAGAGATAGAGAGGGATAGAGAAATAGACATATATTCATTCTTTCTCTATCTCTCTCTCACCATCTCTCTTTATTTCTCTCTCCCTCTTTATCTCTCTCTATATATATATTAGATATCTCTACCTCCCTCTCTCTATTCCTCTCTATCAATCTCCCTCTCTTTATATATCTTTATCTATTCCTCTCTTCCTACTCTGTCTTTCTTTCTCTCCTACTCTACTTTAGTGTGCAATAGATACGTTGAAGAGGTCTTAAAGGTGAATTATTGGGTCCTTAAGCAAATTGCATGTTTCCCCAAGCATAGCTCCCCGTGGATACATGTCATCTTTAGATTGTTGGCATGAAACAACTAATCGAAAGTTAGTCTCTATTTTCTCCCTTTCCCTAAGTTATATCTCTTATCTCTATCTCTCTCCTACTCTATATGTTTTTCTCTATTCCTCTCTATATCTTTATCTCTCTACCTCTCTCTTTATATCTTTGTCTCCTCTATCTCTCTATTTCTCTTAATCTCTATCTCTACCTCTCCCTCTTTATCTCTCTATCTCTCTACCTCTTATATATATATATATATATATATATATATATATATATATATATATATATATATATATATATATATATATATATATATATATATATATATATATATATATATATATATATATATATCCTTTGTTTGACGATCTCTATCATTTGTTTGTGATGTTTACAAGCCTTCTATCATCCTAGGTTTGATGATACATGGAGGAGGGAGGCAATGACATATGGGTGGTTAACTAAATGGTAGGTGTATAGGCCCATTGAGATCTACAGTGGTGCATACCAGTGGATAGAGAAAAATGAACTTCCTTTAATTTAGCTGCTAGGGTAGTTTTTACTACCCTCCAATGGAAACACAACACATAGTATAGAAGTAGACTGATTAACATTGCACATTCTCCACATTTATAAAATGTCATTGTCATCCACTACTCATCTCAATCTCACATCATTATGTATAGAGCACTATTTGAAGGAGGTACCACAAATTTTGCTTACAACACACAACCCCCTTGAAAACTACTCTAAATATCTTCAATTATTGCAAACATGTGTTCTTAAGAATGCCCTTTCACAAGGGAAGAAAGTTCCCTCTTTCATCGCTAAGTGGAGATTTACCTTTCCTATAGGGAACTTTTCATATTAAGCTTATTTACATGTATGTCAAGCGTAGAAATTTGGTGGATGCTCGTAAAGTGTTTGACCACATGAAATAACAAGACAACGTCACTCGAATATGGTCTCATGGAAGTTGGCAAAAGTTATGATGGCTGCAGATTAGTTTGTGTTTAAAGACTTCACAAAAAATCAAGCGCTCAATGAGGACAAATTAGTTGACCTGTCGACTACCTCCTCCAATCGACATTTAAATGCCATCGAAGTTTTGTCGACTTTATTTGGACTATTATAATTCACAATGCAATTATCTTGATATAACTCTGCAAATTCCAATTTTATATAATCTTAGTCTTGACCGAGTCTTTTCTTCTTTTCTTTTAAATCTTTTCTAGGGAAGTCAGATTAAAAAGATTATGTGAGGACAAAGATGCGTACATTCCTCGTATTTGGGGTACTAAATATATACCTATACATACCATTTCAATTTTAAGAATGTAAACTATGCAAATAGTACGTTCCAAGAATGGTTTTTCTAATGTATAAATTATTACATATTAATTTTTAAATTTTAATTTGTTTATTGGAGTGGGTATATTAGATTTTTTATTATATTTAAATATTATTTTAGTGGTGAAATTGGTATTTTTTTGTCAATTTCTATTTTCATTTTAATGGAACGTCTTATTATAATTATATAGTGACATGTGGCACATTCTTGTGTTGAGTTTGGTTCCTTTCTCAACCTTTTTTCATCTCTATTTGCTCTCACCTTCGCACATTTCCATACATCCAACTTTGTCGCTACCCTATTTGTACATGTTTCTATACATTTGCCTCAATATCAGCTCATACTTCCATGTATCCATTCATAATCCCAAGATCTCGCATTCCCTATCCTTAGTCAATCCCATGATGCACAAGTTCACTCCCACATAGCAAAGTATTGGCCCCAAATTCAAATTTTTAAATTTCAAATTTGTCAATTCCTACCCTTTCTCACTAACCGTTTGGAGCTGAATTAGTTTATGTTTTTGGATTCAATTGTGTATATTTTTTGCATTGATGTTTTGGATCACACATAGTGATCCATCATCAGGAAGAGGAGTGACATGATGATAGATCGTTGTGTATGATCTAAAATGTTGATGCACAACACTCCTCTTCTTAATGATGGATCATTATGTGCGATCTGAAATATCGATACAAAAAATATACATAACTTTGAATCCAAAAGCACCCTTACTATCTTCATGGATTGTGGAAAGCTTGTGCCTATTATTGGTACATGTTTGTGAAACTATTCTTTATGTCTTGGTATTTAAAGACATTCATTTGTGCATTTAAACATAAGGAGGCATATCCAAAAATCCTACACATTACAAGGAGAATCATTCTAGTATTCTATGATTTTAACAGTTCGAAGACAATAAGCAAGCTGAGAGCATCTATTTTTGTAATAGGATGACCAACTTCTACACAACATCAACACTTAATTCTTCATCATAGTTCCAAGAATTAAGTGTTTTTTAATTACATTTTTCCCTTACATTTTTGTGAACTCATATGATCTTACACCCCCTAAGGTTAGACCTTACCTACCCTCGTAGGGACCTTTAGAATTTCATTTTAGATTTAAATTTTGACTAATATTCTAACATATACCATATTGTACCTCATTTGATCCAATTTTGATCTTAGAATCAAACAACAACCTTTTGTGTAGCAACAAGGTTATGAAGCATCACAAATGGAGATATGTTTATGTCCATTTGTTGCTTGTTATGAAAAATATTTATAGAAGAAGTAGTTAATGAGAAGATAAAGCATGCAAGTGGTGTGAAGAATATGATGTCATTAATTGATATTGTATTAATGTACAATAATTACAAATGTTATCATGGTAGGAAAGCAAGTTCCCAAGATCAGGCAAGAAAAACATCCACCTATTTTTCCAAGGCACCTTGGAGATGTAAAACCCATGTTAATGATGGTTCTATAAGGCTATAGGTGCAAGCCTATAGAATAATGTATTCTACATTATGAGCTAGGAAAAATACTCTCTGCCTAAGCTATGTATAACTTGGTTGTATTTATACAGTGGTCGTTAGATAGGCCTACAAGTATAAGGTTGAGAAGTGTCATGTGTGTATGGTGTGCTTCCCATGTCACAAAAGTTATGCCATTTATCAAACCTATGTGATCTTGGTTGGTTGGAATGATCATGTGAAGTAGATGCCACCAAGTGTTGGATGTGTATGGAGCTAAATTGAATGTACTAGTGTAGAAGCATGTGATATCCATCTGCATGTCACAAATAATGTGGAGGTTTTGGTTCAAGAGCTATTACTATTGTTGTTGAAGGTTATGAAAACTCCTAAAGTTGTGCAACATGACTAAAAAGTGCACACATTGTTATTTTGTGCTTGGTTGCATGTCCAACTATCAAAATATGTGCTCGTGTAGATGTGTGTGAATTCATTCTACTAGAAGTCTTCATTCTTGTGTAATGTGTCTTGGTGCAAGATGTGTGTGCAAGGAAATATTGTTCTATGGAAGTTAACGATGTTGAGCCAATATGTAAAAGTGTGAGTTGTACAAATTTGCACATGAAAAATGATTCACCCTTTCTTGTAGATGAATGGCCTTCATTGCATCTAGTGTGTAGATGGAGAACTTAGTTGAATTTGATCTAAAAAACAAATAATTGTGTCAAACATCATCCAACTTTGTGCTTAAATATTTTTCCCTTTCATGTAGAGTAGTGTCCTTATTATGCTAGTGAAAAACCAAAGGTGTGCAACTATAGAAAGTGGGACTAGTTGCACCCTTTTCTTGTAGAGTGGTGTCCTCAATACACTTGCTAGAACCTAGAGGTACTAGTGCAAAAAATGGGATTGGTTGCACATAGGGAGTGGCTTGGTGATACATGTGCCTACTAATGAATTGTGGATGTGAAGTGAGAAATATTTTATATATCCTATGAATTAGTGAAGATATGAAGGTATCATACTTATACCTAAGAACTAGTGAAGGTCCAAGTTGTGCTAACACGGTAACACTCTGAATTAAAATACTCACTTACAAGCATAGAAGTATTTTCTTAATTTCCTTTAACTATGGAAAAGAATGGTTGCACTTCTAATTTTACTTGTTAGAATTCTTATGTAAGGACCTAGGATTACATTTACCCATAAGAGGACAAAGTAGGGAAAGTATAATGCATCTAAAGATATCTTTGTATGAATTGCACATGAATTATTTCACATCCATAATTTTAATTTCTAGTAACAATGAATTTCTTTAAACTACATTAGATCTCTAGAAGTAGCCTTGTAAATATTCTATCAACATATGTATTATTTCAAAATAGAACATTCCCAAGCATTCTGAACATGTTATATATATGATACTTCATATATATATATTCAAAAAATTGATAACAACATTGACTAGATCAATAATAATGACAACAAAGTCACCACCTCTTTTACAAAGAAGACAACATCTTGATGAATTAGGCTAATTTTCAAGGGTAAAAGTAAATTGGGTTCATACAACTTGTCGAGATACAAAAAACACAACTTGAAGATTTGACAACTATGACAAAGTAAAATATGGTTCAATAATATCTGCAAGTAGATGAATTTAATTAAAAAAATGCAACAATCTTCACCTAAATTTACATAACAGTAGTGAGCACACCAAATGAAGACACCCAACATAAAATAAAATTTGGTTTAAGAAAACATTTCCTATTCTGTTGGTGCAAGTTGACAAGATGCCAACAACAATAGAATAAACAACATGTGCAATTAACCACAAAGCTAAAATAACAAGGCACAATCATATCAAAATCAATGGATTCCAACCCTAATAATGATGTCATTATAGTGGTGCTCCAAATCATAGCTTGTAGTTTTAGAGGACATACTAAAAACTAGACCTAGGAAACAAAGTTAGGCTAGGCAATTAGGTGGGATTCACATGATCAAATCGTAGATAGTTTAGGCCAACTAATAAGAGCAAGAAACTCTTCTATACTTGTAGCTCTACTAGGATAGTTTTCCTTTGAGATTTTATAGAACAATTAAAGATAAAATATGGTCACACAACTTAGACATACCCTACATAGAAGGATACCCTAAAGATTGTCACTAAGTACCCCTTATACTAACTTATTGGTCTTTTAAACGATGGATCTAGGAACAAAAAATTAATATCAAGTTACAATACAACTAAATATGTGAAACCAAATAGATTTCCCAATATGATATCATTTATAATTTCTTACTTTGTGTGTAACCTGTGAAACCCCAGAATATGCTTAAAGTTGTCTAGATATTTAGTGTAGAGGTGAATCTCTATAGATTTGGTTTCAATTAGCATCATTACGCTCTTAAATATTATCTAGATCATAACTTAGAATAATTTATGAAAAAGAACGTGGAAAGATTATGACCACTTTGTTGAACACACCTGATACTAAGAGGGGGGTGAAACAATATTAAAACAAATCTCAAACCCTTCAGAGCAAACTGAAACTTAATCTTTACAGCATTAACAGAAACATAAAAGATCAACATAATGCACAACACCACATAGCACCAGATATACGTGGAAAACTCCAAAGGGGAAAAACCATGGTGAGAAAAGTTGCTAGGAGCTACTGTCCTAATATTACAACTTTGTTTTAGGGCTACAACCCAAGGAAGCTACTACTCCTTGAAAAAGGTTTTAGGGTCACTCCCAAGGAAGCTACAACTCTCTGTAAACTTTGTTTTAGGGATTCAACCCAAGGAAGAAACTAGTCCCTGAATTGAGAACAAACTCAGAAAAGATTACAGTATGACAGTCCTTCTACTGTCTAAATCTAACAATGAAACTCAATCCTTAAATTGATGATTGCAACTCTACTTTTTTACTTCTCTTTTCATGATTGCACTTTTGCTTTGACAACTTCTTCAAATGTCTTCTCTGCAGTTTATTGACTCACTACTTTCAACCTTCAAGAAGCTTTACCTTTGGCTCACTACCTCCAGCAATTAGTTAGGCACACTCTTCACTTCCCTTCTGTCTCAAAAATATCTTCAAGATGAATCCAGATAGGATCTATTGCTTCTGCTCTTTCTCTTTCAGTCGTACATCATAATGCATTACACATCCACATTTGTCTTCTTGCACTCACACTCACAATCACACTTCACCTAAATCAACTAGGTTTACAATATATACATGATATTAGATTGATTACATTACATGTCAACCAGATACAACAAGAATATTACAATTACAAGTCGGCCTTGAAGATCAAACAATATGAATCGTGTAGAGGGCAAGCCCTAAAATGTACTATACACAATACCAGGAAGAGGAACACGCCTTGCAGATTCTAACACACGCTTAACCTGGTCCTAAAAACCCTTCATAGCATCATCCTTCAAAGAATAACATCCACATGCTTCACACATTTGATATAGGTTGGCCTTAAGCAAGAAAACATGAAGCTTGTAGCATATCAGCCATTACAACTTGGTGATACTCATAGAAGATTAAACATTACTTGTGCTTCTCCCAGATGAGTCAGCATGACCCATACAACATCTTCAAACACTCCTTGAACTCCACATAACAAAGACTTTGTAGCGCACACCTTTGAGCAACATACCTCAGTCGGCCAGGCAAAAGCATAACCTAGCAACACCTTCATTCCGGACCACAGCTTGTTCTGAAGAAACTAGAAAATACCTTTCAGAGCAACAAGAAGCATCTTAAGATCATCAAGATCATTCTCCACCAGCCAATTCACCACTTCATACAATAACAAGTTTGCACAAGCCAACAGATACTGAAACAAGCCACCAGACAATACATTCCTGCACTCTGTCACTTACAACTTTCTCTGTGTAGGGACAATATAATATGAAACTTTGAATATAGCACCTTCACAGCCCATTGAACTTAACTTCTGAACCACATGACCATATCTTCAAAGGTAGAGGAATGTGAAGCATTCTCCCAAATAGTCTTCAAGGCAACTTCCTATAGCAAAAACCTTCACCAACATCCAGAGACCAGAGCCTCCTTGTAGCAACACATACTTCCTTAAGAACAATAGGAGAGAGCATTCAACATTCTGCAGACCATCAGCACCATCTACCCAACATCAGTATTACTTCTAATCCTCATCTTAATGCTTCTAATTCACATCTTAATGCTTCTAATTCCCATCTTAATATATCATCATGATATCATCTCTACTAACAACACACATACTCAATTGACATTAAACAAGGCATGACATCCAACCATGAACATCAGCAACATCACTATTAGAACACCATTATAGTATATCACCAACATAAGCATCAATGATAGTCCAAACTAAGTGTTAACATCAATGACAACCACATCAGTGTCAACCTTAGGTAACATATGTGCAACACACTTGACTCTTTGTGGTTGGTGCTTACTCTAATTAAAAAAAAGTTAAGAAACCAAAGAAGGGGGAAATTTTTTCGCATATCCTATCAAATAAACTAGAATTTAATTATGGAATCCAATCGATCTAGCTACAAATCAAGTATTGCTTTAATAAAACCACCCTTAAAAAAGATATAAAATCCTAGAAAATCCTAGCTTGAGTCAATAATTTTTGTGGCAAATGTATGCCAATTTCAGAGAAAAAATAATTTTCGTGGCAATTTTTTAAAATTTGTTCACATTGTTGGTTTTTGCTAGAGAATTATAGATTTTAAAAAAATTGACAAATTATTTTTTTTTCAAAAAATAAAATAATTTTGTTAGAGAATTATAGACATATTTAAAAAATAAGTATATTCAAAATATAAAATTAATTAATTGGTAAATTTGCCCACAACTTAAAAACATATAATGTGGTCAGGGCGGGTGCAAAAAGTTGGGGGGCCAAAAAGTGGCCAACTTTTTTTAAAAAAAATTTAAGCCATAACGCGCTCACGTTATAACGCGAGCATGTTATGCTCTGCTATTAAAAAAACTGTTGTTAAAGCTTATCATTCACACAAATGTAGATGTTCATATTATAGAAGACTGAATTATATTAGAATATTAGAGATCCCTTAGAAAAATGTAATAACAAAACTACTTTGCCTTATGTTAGGTTGTTAAACCCATCATTTTTGACACTCTTCTCTTAACAAAATAAGAGGAATAAGCATAGAAGGCAGAGAATTTGATCTTACTAGTTTGCATATTAGTCGGTTTACATTCTGTGACTTCATTTTCATTGAATAAAAAGGTTTATCTGATTTGAAATAAGGGGCAGAGTTCACTGTCATGTGCTTTTCTAGATGAGAGGGTCCATAATGTCCAAAGTTCTTCCAAGAATGGCCTGCAACAGAAATAAGTTTTTGTTATACCAATCCTCCTAGTAAAGCTACAATTCAAATGCCTGCTTTGAAAGTTGAAATAAATTAAATTAGACTTACAATTTTGATTTTCTTCCATTGCTTCAACATCATTGTTGTTTTCCCCATCAAAAACCAATTCATTCAACAACTTGGTGCCCATTGGTTGACTTGAACTGCATACTCTGTTAGAAGAAGGGCATCTTTTATCTGTATCAATGTTGGTATTCATAAGCTGAAGAGCATTGATATTTTTCACACACCCTGTTCTTTGAAATATCTTAACCTTAAAATATGACTTGGATATGTACTTGAACACAGCAAAATCTCCAATCTCTAGCCCATGATGATTCACAAAATTTTCCCAACCCTGCCTAAATTCTAGTTTATTTATGGTACCCCCTAATTGTACATCCCACTCCTGCCCACCTGGGCCTTGCAACACCATATGGTCGTCTGTGTTGTCTATAAACTGTGAAACAAATGCAGGAGGAATGTGCTACCATAAACATATTACACAATTAGATTTTACAAGTTCTTAACAGTGCATAGGAAATGAAAGAATAAAAAATAATGTATACAGTTACCAGTTTTTGTGTAAAGTCTCCGAGCATAACTTTGAAGAAGGAGACACACCCATTAAAGTGCTCTTTATCGTGGTATTTGCCATGTTTTTTATAAAATTTGTGAGTGTATGCTCTGCATGGTATAAAAAGCTCCCCAGTTTCTTCATCCTCCATGGCAAACGCAGATGCAAAAGCCTGTGTAAAAATAACCCAAATAAAAAGAACTGTACATAATCCTGAATTATCTACAAGCACAAATATACCTACAAATACAATAAATAAAATTGGTAGAGAGTGAATTTTACACAATATTAGTACATGGGAAAAAAATGAGCCATGGTGTGACTGATTGACGGTACTTGGTATTTTCTTAGTTAGTAGCACTTAAATTGAGGAGATGCAGAATTAAGTACGATTACACAGATTTGAAGAAAAGACGATAGTCTACAATCATTTTTTTAAATAATCATGGTGATTTTCCTCTATGGTACATTCCTTTATATATTTGATCATATGCCCTTTAAATGATGTTATCTCTATGTTCATATGCCCTTTAAATGATGTTATCTCCATGTTCATATGCCCTAGACATTTCCTTCAGTTTCTTTATTTTATCAGGACAAAGCCTAATATTTTTTTTTTTTTTTTGTTCACTGTTCTTACTAAATTTTAAAACAAATTGAAATACGCAAAATTTTGTTTTTATTTTTGGTCACCGTTAATTCCCAAATTTTAAAACAAATGTTTTCTTAGTTTTTTTTTAGACTATGTTTGTAGTTGTGAATAATTCACTAACATTTTTTGGTATAGTTTAGTCAATCATTGTAATCGAGGTATTATTGTCTATTGTATTTGTAATGTCTTTCCTTATTTTTTTGGGAAGAGCTTAAACTATACCTAAAACCCTAATCCCTCAACCCTAAATCCTAATCCCTCAACCCTAAAACCTAATCCCTTATCCCTAAAGCCTCAACCCTCAACCCTTAAACCTTAAATCCTAAACCTTGTCCCTAAACCCTCAAGCCTCGACACTATACCTTAAACCCTAATCCCTAAACCCTCAAGCCTCGACATTGTACCTTAAACCCTTATCCCTTATCCCTAAACCCTAAACCCTATCCCTAAATCCTAAACCCTATCCCTAAATCTTAAACCCTCAACACTATAGCTCAAACCCTAATCCCTCAACCCTAAACCCTGATCCCTCAACCCTAAACCCTAATACATTATCCCTAAACCCTAAACCCTATCCCTAAAGCATCAACCCTCAACCCTTAAACCTTAAATCCTAAACCCTATCCCTAAACCCTCAACCCTCAACACTATACCTCAAACCCTAATCCCTCAACCCTAAACCCTAATCCCTTATCCCTAAACCATAAACCCTATCCCTAAACCATAAACCCTATCCCTAAAGCCTCAACCCTCAACACTTAAACCTTAAATCCTAAACCCTATCCCTAAACCCTCAACCCTCAACACTATACCTTAAACCCTAATCCCTCAACCCTAAAGCTTTAAAGCCTCAACCCTTATCCACCCCTCTCCTCCCCTATCTGCCTCACCCCATCTCTCCCCTATCTCTCAACCCTTAGCCATCTAGGTCTCTCTCTTATCCCTAAAGCCTCAACCCTCAACCCTTAAACCTTAAATCCTAAATCCTATCCCTAAACCCTCAAGCCTCAACATTGTACCTTAAACCCTAATCCCTTATCCCTAAACCCTAAACCCTATCCCTAAAGCCTCAACCCTCAACCCTTAAACCTTAAATACTAAAACCTATCCCTAAACCCTCAACCCTCCACAATATATCTTAAACCTAATCCCTCAACCCTAAACCATATCCCTAAAGCCTTAACCCTCAACCATTAAACCTTAAATCCTAAATCCTATCCCTAAACCCTCAACCCTCGACACTATACCTTAAATCCTAATCCCTTATCCCTATACCCTAAACCCTTATCCCTAAAGCCTCAACCCTCAACCCTTAAACCTAAATCCTAAACCATATCCCTAATCCCTCAAGCCTTAACACTATACCTTAACCCCTAATCCATTATCCCTAAACCATGAACCCTATCCCTAAAGCCTCAACCCTCAACCCTTAAACTTTAAATCCTAAAACCTATCCCTAAACCATCAACCCTCAACACTATACCTTAAACCCTAATCTCTTATCCCTAAACCTGAATCCCTCAACCCTAAACCCTATCCCTAATCCCTCTACCCTCAACACTCTACCTTAATCCTAATCCCTCGACCCTCAACCCTAATCCCTTAACCCTAATGCTATCCCTAATCCCTCTACCCTCAACACTCTACCTTAATCCTAATCCCTCGACCCTCAACCCTCAACCCTAATCCCTTAACCCTAAACGCTATCCCTAAAGCCTCAACCCTAATCCCTCAAGGTCCTAAACCCTAATCCCTTATCCCTAAACTCTAAACCCTATCCCTAAACCCTCAACCCTCAACCTTAAACCTTAATCCCCCAACCCTAAACCTTAATCCCTCAACCCTCAACCCTAATTCCTTATCCCTAAACCCTAAACCCTAATCCCTCAACCCTAAACCCTAAATGCTATCCCTATTCCTAAACCCTCAACCCTCAACACTATACCTTAAACCCTAATCCCTTATCCCTAAGCCCTCAATCCTAAACCCTAATCCCTCAACCCTAAACCCTATCCCTAATACATCTACCCTCAACACTCTACCTTAACCCTAATCCATCGACCATCAACCCTAATCCCTCAACCCTAAATGCTATCCCTACACCCTCAACCCTCAACCTTAAACCTTAATCATTCAACCCTAAACCTTAATCCCTCAACTCTCAACCCTAATTCCTTATCCCTAAACCCTAAACCCTAGTCCCTCAACCCTAAACCCTAAATGCTATCCCTATTCCTAAACCCTCAACCCTCGACACTATACCTTAAACCCTAATCCCTTATCCCTAAACCCTCAACCCTAAACCCTATCCCTAATCCCTCTACCCTCAACACTCTACCTTAACCATAATCCATCGACCCTCAACACTCTACCATCAACCCTAATCCCTCAACCCTCAACCTTAAACCTTAATCTCTCAACCCTAAACCTTAATCCCTCAACTCTCAACCCTAATTCCTTATCCCTAAACCCTAATCCCTCAACCCTAAACCCTAAACGCTATCCCTATTCCTAAACCCTCAATCCTCGACACTATACCTTAAACCCTAATCCCTTATCCCTAAACCATCAACCCTAAACCCTAATCGCTCAACCCTAAACCTTAATCCCTCTTGACCTTAAACCCTAAACCCTTAAACCCTAAACCCTTGACCCTTAAACCCTCAACCCTTATCCACCCCTCTCCTCCCCTATCCGCCTCACTCCCATCTCTACCCTCCTCTACCCTCAACACTATACCTTAAACCCTAATCCCTTAACCCTCATCCCTAAAGCCTCAACCCTTAAACCTCAACCATCTACCCTCTACCCTCTACCTATTACTTAATCCCTAATCCATCAACCCTCAACCCTAAAAAATCTACGGGCTCAGGTCCTTATATACCCTAAACCCAAAACCCTTACATACATACATACATACAAGCATACATACATACATACATACATATAGGCATACACACATACATACAAAAATGCATACATATATACATACATACAAGCATGCATACATACATACAACCATACATACATACAAGCATATATATATACAGACAAGCATACATATAAGTATACATACATACATATAGGCATACATACATACATCAATACATACATACATACATATAGGCATACATACATGCTTAATAACCTTGAATATAAAACATTCCAAGGAGACATAACGCGAGCACGTTATAATGCGCTCGTGTTATGTCAAACATGACAAACATTGGGCAAACATTTGCAAAAAGGGAAAAAATGCAAAACAAAACATAACACAAGCACGTTATAATGCGCTCACGTTATATTTTTCTTTGGGAATCCCAAGCCTTAGGCTTGGGATTTGCTTTGGATTTCCAACCCAAAGGCTTGGAGTGCCTTCCCAACATCCAAAGACGTGTTTTTGCATATTCTATAGGATTTCACATAATTTCGTTCGTGCTAACCCTCAGATTTACACGTGTTTCAAGGTCAAATGAATCGAACACCTGGGTAATGTTAAGCTTTCTCTTAGCTATTTAATGATGTAATTTTTTTCATATTTTGACAATGTTAAGCCTTTCATCTTTAATTTCTTTTGTTTGTGTGTCCATTTTTGGGCAAAAACCAGTGTTTGGTCTTTTTTTCATTGTAAATTAACCATTCATTGAAATTTCAAAAAAAATATATTTTTAGAAACTAGACTCCATTCTACACATATTAAAAAAAATGATTTTCAATTAGTTTTAAAAATTTATAGGGGTAGCACGGCCAAAATTTTATTTTTTAAGATGTGTCCACTTTGAAAATTAGTAAAAAATCAAATATTCATTAAACAATTATCAAAAAAATTAGGCATAAACTACATGTTGTTAGCTAATTTCTCACCGAAGTGATTTTAAAAATACCAAAAAAAAGTTAACCTTTCGAGGGAGCCACAAAACATGCTATGTTATGTTTTTTTGACAGAAACAACACCAATTTCTGTGGCTCCCTCTTTTGAACCCCTTAATCTATACCATTTTCAAAAAAAATTAGTAGTTTAGAAAGTAGACTCGGAGCACTACGAACATTGTTTTTGTTACATCTTAAAATTTTGAGTGTAACTATGCTCAATTTCTCATCCAAGGCCAGCATTTCCTGATTTCAAAAAAAAAAAAAAAAAAGTGGCCACTTAAGACCCCTTTTTGGCCCCCCATCTTCTTGCACTTACCCGTCGGCGAAAATAATATATACACTAAATGATAAACTTTACATCATCCGATGAATGTAGATCAATAGGTTAAGTTCTATTATGGGCCCAAGTTCTGACACACCCAAATTTGAACTTAAAGTTTCTAGAATAGGTCTCCTTAAGAGATAAGTGTCAACAAGTGAATGGCAATTTGCTATGATGCAACATTAATATATTATTAATTTATTAACTTTCAACAATTTAAGAGATTTCATCACACATGGAAAGATGCCATTTGGACTTTCCTTATCTCATTTTGTTTATTTGTTATGGTATTTCTTAAAGAAATATCAATTAAATAATAATAATAATTGAAATAAAGATATTTTTTAAATTATTTTGCATCATGCGATGTATGATAATCAATGGCTAAAGTTTTATTTTGGGCCAAATTTCTGAACTTATAGTTTCCAAAATAGGTCTCCTCAAGAGACAAGTGTCGATGAAAATTTTAATAAGCGGATAATTATAGTCAACCTAGCTATTATTAGACATTATAGTCATCTTATGCAGATAAATGAGTGAATAATTTTCAATGCAGAAGAGTTATAACTCATCTTCTCATGTGTAAGGTGTTCCTTCAAAAGCTCGAAATGTGTTTTAAATTTTATCTCCCATTGGTACTATCTGGGTGTCCAAATTTGAACTTAAAGTTGTCAAAATAGGTGCAAAGCTTCCAATTAGAAAATCTAAAATCACGTCAAATCTTGATCTTAAATGTTGAAGAGACACTTGAGGTGACAGAAGTTATGATGACAATGGATATTGGAGTATAAGATGGGCAAGAAAGGAATATTTTATAGGTTTGGTGATTGTACATTAACCTTTTGAAAGATATTGGGAATAGAAACCTCTAAAATTAGCCAATAGCCATTAAATATTTTATTAGAATTTAGTGGTGTCAATAGAGTCAATTTAATGAAGTTGCATGGAATCATTCAATTTCCTTGACACTTGTACTAAAAGTACAAACTCAAGTATGACTATGTAGGATGTTATTTCTCTCAACTTCTCAATATGATAGTCAATTTATTTGTTTATGACTATGCAGGATGTTATTTCTTTTGGCTTCTTAGAATGAAGAAATACAAGCCCTTGTCAACTCAAATGTATTATGTCAAGAACTGATAATTTTGAGTTTTGTAAATGATGCATACTACTATGGATGATGGGTCAAATTTCATATAGATAATTCTATGTATGAGAAATTTGAGATTAGAATTGATGCATAGAATTTTTGTTGTAATGCTATTGACAATGAAATGTAGAAAATTAATTTAATTTTTCTCTATTAGCCTCATTGTTACCCACACCTTATGGTTTCTTGTACATATAATGCAAAGTTCTATGGGAACTTATTTGTTGACATTATGTATGACCACATAGTCAAATTTGTCACATTGTTAATAGGTTGGTTATGGAGTATAGTGGAATATTTGTTCAACATCGTGGAATAAAGGGACCAAAAAGATTTTGGAGGATGAAGTCATGGATAAAGATTTCAAAGAGAAAAGTTATTTTATATTTAAAAATTAAAATTTTCATATATTATATGTTAATGTGATAGTTGTTATAGTGACACATGCATTCTAACTTCTATGTATTTTAATTTCTCTCTCTCCCTCTCTCAATTTAGAATGTTTAAGATTTTGATATTGGTTCTTGAATCTCAATCGTTGATCTAAGTTCTAACTTTTAACCCAAACTAATGGCTCTCGACTGGTTGCAGAGGTTTAGAAAGTTCTTTTAAACATACTAATACCAAAAAATAAATAATATCATGCTTTGGATTGGGGAAAGTTTTTCTATTTGTATAATCAAATTTAAAATATAAATTAAAATTAATGAAAATATATAATTCTAAAATATTAATTAATAGATTGTTTACATAGAAACTTAGGTTCCCACATAAATAATGTATTAATCATTTAACACAGTAGTGCAAATCAATTATGTTTATGTAACTTTTAAAAAAGGTGTACAATCAAATTTTTTTTTCAAAAACATAATATCAAATACAAGAATTTACAAATTACAAACAATATTCAGTCTAATAGTATTGAACAATGAATTTGTCTTAATTATATTGAATAATAGAATTTTTAAACATAATTTTTTTATCAAGAAAGGGTAGAAAATCCACCTATAAATTATATTAATACCAAAAGAATCTTTACAAATGTTATAGTATGCATATGGCTTTAGGATTTAGGTTTACAAGAAGAAAGTTACAGTAACACAAAAACTAGTTTAAAAATTTACCCAGATCAACATTCAACAACAAAACAACTAGGAACTTCTAGCAAAGGGAGAGCTACCATCCTTCTCTTCCATTGGTTGTTATAGGTAGAAGGTGTGTTCAATATAGACTTGATGTACTAGAGGTTTTGGAGCAGCACCCAGAGAGGCGCAAGTTAACACATGTCACAGCAAGAACTGAATAGACTTAAAAATGGCTAAAGTCTTACCACCCATAAACCTACCCAACTCTACACCATGTATTTTTAGTGCTTTCTAAAAACCTTTACCACACTTGTTCTACAATCCAATCTTCATTACTTTCAACACACACATAGCTCCGCATGAGAATTCTTCACTTAGTGAGAGGCTATTTCCACATGTATTAGGTGCTTGATGGGTGGTCGTTAATTACCTAGACTTGGTGTGTTGTAGGTGCCCTAATGTGGTGTGGGACAAAATGTTTGTTGATTGTTAGTCTATGGTGCTTTATAAGTATGGCATTAAGTTGCGCATTTGTCCTCAACTAATTTAGCTAACTCCCAAGAGTGAATTTGGCAAGCGTGAACACTTTAACTTATATGTGGATGTCTTCTTTTAGGCCATTGATAAAACAACTTTTGAAAAAGGTATCTTCAAGCCCACTTGTTTGATTTGTTAATTTTTCAAATTGCATTTGCTAGTCATGGTCTAAATGTATTTGTCATAACATAGTTAATGCCCCTATGAAGTCTTTGTACTCCCTTGGGCCAAATCAGATGAGGATCTCCTTACAAAATTCCTCCCATATTGGAAAATCATTGTTTCCATCTATCGGTACCATTGATAGCTTCACATTCCAAGTGAAAGAATGTGGGAGAATTTTATATTTGTGATAATTTGATGGACTACAAAATATTGTTCTACTCTTTATAACCAACTTGTAGAGTCATTACCATCAAATTTAGGGAAGTCTAGTTTAAGAGTACATTAAGTCCTACCAAGATTAGAGTGATTTTGGAAATTATGAACAATCCAGTGTGAAATCTATGTCTAATATCTAAGTGTCTGCCCTGTTGGAACTATTGACTCATGGCATCATATTTGACATTAGGGTCAACCAAGCAATTGTTTATATCATCAATATGATCTAGCTTGTCCAACTTGGACAATTGTTGATTTAGAGTGGACTATAGGTATTTTAGTTCTTCATACAACTTTCAAAAGAAAGGTCATGTTGATCCTATAATGTGCGGCCACCTACCATGTTGGGCACCCAAGATTGTTAAAGATTTTACTAGAAAATTATACCAAAATGGTTAACAAACTAGGACAATCCAATTGGGATAATTTGTAAATAGTCAAAAATAATTTGTCCCAAAGTTTTTTTTATTTTAATAGATAACACCCTACAAGAAATTTTTTAGATAAAAAAGTCAAAATTCTCCTAGCTTGAGAGAAATTTTCCTTAAAAGTTTGAGAGTAGCAAATTGTATAGAAGTCAAACAACTAATGAACCGACTATATTACTATAGGAATATGCTCAAGAGTTGTGCAAATCTACTAAGATTTATGCAATCCTTATCAAATCTGTGCAACTCTACTTAGATCTACCAATCTCTGACCAAATATGCCCAAATGTGCTATAGCTAGAGTTTACAAGGCAAATTGCTAGGCTAAGGTCTATTTGGTCTGTAGACTCTTTGATATATTTTTCTTATTCATAACTAATGAACCAACCCAATATTTTTAGAGCTTTAACTATAGAGGATTCCACCTTCTAATAGCTACACTATCCCATCTCTAGGGTATGAAGAGAGTAACTTCTCGGTGCTAACTACTAACCAGTGCACCATAGAATGCAAATGATCAGTGATTTCCTACGACAAGGTTTTTCTTAACCCTAAAAGGAGACTTTCAAAATATCCAAAGGTACACTGAAGCTCGTGATCAAAAATAGATGTTGTTTGAGGCTTGAGTATTGGTGAGTCAAATCCCACCTCACTTCACACACTGATTCAATGTGCTTAGCCAAAAATGACTTTTGTTTGGGGATATTTTACAACCTTTGACACAGGGTTTCTAACCTAGAACTCTATTGCAGGGAAAATGGTTAGTAACCCATTATTTTCACCACTTTTTAATCACCAAGATCCTATAAGGCAAGGTCAACATACAAGAAGTAGTTGTAGTTAAGCCACTAAAACATTGTTGCTATTATGGAATATAACTCTAGAAAGAGATTTGATACCACTTGTTAAGATCTCACCTACAAAATATTATCAAATAGAAGAAAAACATACAAAAATGAACACAATGCTTAGAAGAATAGTTGCAAGAATGTTTTTATTCAAATATCCAAAATAAGTATCACTAACCTCTTCAAGGGGACAACCTCCTTAAGAGAGATTATCCAATACAATATAAAATTCTGGATGATCTTTTTCATTAGAACTTCAATATAAAGGCCTCAAAAAGAGTGACTTATGAGGTACAACCAATGTGCGACAAATCCATAAACCTACTATGATTATTACAATGCTCATAATAGAATGTTAGGATGAAGTGTCCTAACACGATCAAAACAAAAGGTTAGGGCATCAGGGTATTAACAATTTTGTAGCATTATTTTGTATTGCATCAGCCTTTGTGTCAAGAAGTTCAAAAAATTGGTTTCACAATTGCATCCCTGTTTTGTTCAAGTTCCAAGTTATCACTCATTACCATAGCTGCATCATCATCATTTGCATTATTGGCTGTTGTTTTTTAACTTTATCAAAAATTGTTAAATCAGATCATGAGGCTTGACCAAGGAGAAGATCATTGCTTAGCAAGCTCCAAAAGGTGTTCATCAACACCATCAATCTTCATTAGAAGTCCAAACACTCGAGACTAATCTTCATTTGCAAGCACGGAAGATCTACAAACACCAGAGTTGATTTTGTAGTCAAAGGTCATTTCCATGAGTTAGAGATCATATCTATGAACACAAAGATCACTTCCTCAACACATGGTAGTGACCCAAGTTGGCATACAATTCCAAAATTTACAAAGCATAGCCATCTTATCGTGTTCATCTCAAATTCAATTTCAAAGACTGAGTATTAGTCTTCTGTCACATCCAAATCCATCTCCATCTCCTCTCTAGCTTCAAGGTATGCATTTACTTTTGTTATTTCATTCTATTTTTAGATCCGATCATATACACATTTCTAACTCAACTCTTTAACTAAAGTACTTTGATTATTAATGCTTATTTGCATTTATTTACCCTAGATATTTATGTGGGGATATTTTATGTCATTATAGTCTTATCACATAACATTAATCTTTACTAGCATTTGTTGCATTTGCAACACATAAAAAACTATCCAATTTGATCATAATATGATATATAATTGAAATGTTCCTTTCAATCCTATTTATGTCTTCCATAATGTTCCTCAAATTTTCTTTGTAGTCCTCATTCTCTTAAATTTCTCCTATTTCAAATCTATAATGACTACAAATATTCATTTTCACTATTCAATTGACTATAACTACAAATCACACAGTGTTCCCCTTTGTTATATCTGAGTGTTTCAAGATTTAACTGTGTGAAAGTTTTTTCTTGAACAATTCGGATCACACTCCGTGATCCATCATCAGGAAGAAGAGAGCCAAATAAGAGAATTAGAAATGATCCCTTAGTTGTCCATAACTATTGTCCATAACTACAAATCACATAGTTCCCCCCTTTGTTGTCCATAGCTTAGTTAGGATCAAAAGGGAGGACCATAGCCTATTTAGCTCTAATTCTAATCATGCACAATTCTGCAATGACACAAAAATTAAGATTTTACTTCTATCTATACAAACTCTTATCTCCTCTCTTTAAAATTAATCTATAAACCCTATAAGCACAATAGATGTATAATAATTAAAATATGGTATAAAATATAATTTTACTTCACATAAAAATTATAATAATTTATTTCTTACTAAAAACGTAAAAATATCAAATAAATAAATGTGACTTCATTAAGAAATTAGCTCTCGGGGAAATCACAGGGATGTGAAGTAACATTAGAAATATTTAACTACAAACGAGACAAAATCCAAATCTTGATTTGCATATAGATATGCATAGTCTGGTGTGTCTAATTTAATCCCAAAAGGCAGACCTCAAATAGGCACAAGACAGTACAATTAATCCAGACGAAAGGACCATAAAAAATGAGAAAGGTTAGAATAAAGAATTATCAGAGATACTCTCCCTATCATCTCCAAGTATTGGATTGATTGTAAGCCGTTCTTGGCATTTCCTGTTGGCCAAGCATCTGTCTATTTCATTCAAGAGTTCCTTTCCTTTTTGCTTTTTCCCACTTTCCAGCTCCTCCAGTTTTTCGTTCCAGATGTGCATAGATTTTCTGAAACGGTTCAGTGTCATGAAACCTTCATGGTATCATAAAACAGGGCTTAAATAAGTCCCTCATCAGTATATATAGGCAGTGATTCACATTGCATAACATACATCTGATTTTATGAAGTCAAAAGCATGGTCTAGTTCCCAACACTGGAACAAAAGAAACACCTTTCAGAAACTGAAAATAAAAACATGGTCCCCTCTTTATCAGTGCAGGTCTGATATGGTGCATCTTGTTATAATGCAAACCTATGTTTACAGATTGCTTCACTTAGCATCACCAATAATCTCCACAAGAACATTGTCCTTGTTTGAAATGATGGAACCGGTTTGCATCTCTCATAATAATTTTTCGTGCAACAATCTTGGAGATACACTTGGTTGCAGTGTGGCAGTCAACACATACTCGAAGGTTCTTAACAATTCTAATAGTTGTTCCAGGGGGTGTGTTCAACAATCCAAATGCAATTGCAACTTCTCACTATGGTGACAGAGGAATAATTCTTTTTCCTCCTCCTCCACATCATGCATTACATTTTTGGAATCTGGAAAATACCCTGCTAACTTCATATCCCAAGACAATCTTTCCAATTTTGCATAGATCTCCTGTGTTTGTGGGTGTGACCTGTCTCCTACACTAAATACATGTACCATTTTATGGCCTTCAATCCAGCTACACCCGGGTATCTTATTAATTTCTCTATCTTTCATCAATCTCCTTACCATTTGAACCTCACCCCACATGCCCACTTCTGCATATATGTTTGACAGAAGAACATAATCGCAGCATTATTAGGATCCATCTCACAAAGAAGGTTTGCCGTAAATACTCCTAACCCTATATCTTTATGTGATCTACAAGCACCAAGAAAACATATCCACACAACCATGTCGGGTTTACTTGGCATTTTAATGATAAAGTTCAGAGTTTCCTCAAGATAGCCAGCACGGCCAAGAAGGTCAACCATGCACGCATAGTGATCAATTCTAGGTGTAATGCAATAAGAGTCAGTCATGTCATTGAAGTATTTGCAGCCCTCATTCACTAAACCTGCATGGCTGCATGCAAATAAAACACAAGTCAAGCTTCCATGGTCAGGGTATGTTCCAGAGTGTTTCATTAATTTAAATATTTTGAGAGCATCCTTCCACAAGCCATTTTGTGCATATCCTGCAACAATGGCATTCCACGAGATGACATCTCTTTGAGGCATTTTGTCAAACAGTTCACTTGCCTTGTGTATGCTTCCACATTTCGAATACATGTCTATTAGGGCATTTACAATTACAACATCTGACAAAAAGCTGCTTTCGATTATGCGTTGATGTATTTTTATACCCTGTTCCAAAGCTCCCATTTGTGCACAAGCTGGTAGGATGCTAGCAAATGTTGTGGAGTCTGGCTTTACACCTTTCAATTGCATCTGCTTAAAAGTTTCCAAAGCCTTTTCGACAAACCCATTTTGTGCATATCCTGTAATCATTGCAGTCCACGAGACCACATCTTTTTTAGGCATTTTTTTAAACAGTTCATGTGCCTTGTATATCCGTCCACATTTTGCATACATGTCTATCAGGGAATTCGTAACTACAATATCTGGCAAAATTCCACTTTCGATTATGATTTGATGGATGTCCATACCCTGTTCTAAACCTCCCATTTTGGCACAAGCTGGGAGGATGCTGGCAAAGGTTGTCGAGTTTGGCTTTATACCTGCCAATTGCATTTGCTTAAATGCTTCCAAGGCCTTTTCAACAAACCCATTTTGTGCATATCCTGCAATCACCGTACTCCAAGAGATGATATCTGGTCCAGGCATTGCTTTGAAAAGCTTTACAATCTCGCCAAGAACACCATTTTGTGCATATCCTGCAATCATCGTATTCCATGAAACCACACTTCTCTGAGGCATTTTGTCAAACAGTTCACGTGCCTTGTGTATGCTTCCACATTTTGCGTACATATCTATCAGGGCATTTGCAACTATAATTTCTGACAAAAAACCGCTTTTAATTATACTCTGATGGATGTCCATACCCTGTTCTAAAGCTCCCATTTTGGCACAGGCTGAGAGGATGCTGGCAAAGGTTGTAGAGTTCGGTTTTAAACCTGCTAATTGCATTCGCCTAAATGCCTCCACGGCCTTTTCAAAGAACCCATTTTGTGTATATCCTCCAACCAAGGCACTCCATGAGACAACATCTGGACGAGGCATTTCTTTGAAAAGTCTTAAAGCATCGCCAAGATCACCATTTTGTGCATATCCTGAAATCAATGTATTCCATGAGACTGCATTTTTGTTAGGCAATTTGTCAAACAATTGACCTGCTTTGTCTAAGCTTCCACATTTTGCATACATGTCAATCAGGGCATTTGCAACCACAACGTCTGACAGATATCCTCGTTCGATTATACTTTCATGGATGTCCATACCCTGTTTCAAAGCTCGTATTTTGGCACAGGCTGGTAGTATGGCGGCAAAGGTGAAATGATCAAGTTGGATATCTGTTCTTTGCATTTGGAAAAACAGAATCAATGCCTCGTGAGGATAGCCATGTGTTCTGTAAGCTGCAATTATGGTATTCCATGAGGAAACATCTCGTTCCGTCATGTTGTCAAACACCTTACGAGCATCTATCAAACTACCGCACTTCACATACATGTTGATAAGGTTATTTTGAAAGAATCTGCGTCTAGAAAATTCAAATCCCCTGTCAGTGATAATAGAGTGGATTTGTCTACCTTGTGAAAGCGCATTCTTGGCAATGCAGGTATGCGGTAATTGCAGATATGTAGAAGAGTCTCCAGGGGGTTTGTGTGTTGTAAGCAGAATGTGTAGCGCCTTCTTCAACTGACCCTCTCTACATAATACAGTCAGATTGAAATTGAGATGGGCAGTGGATGTCAATGGCATTAGAATTGTATGATTATAACTGAGGGGTGAGAGATGTCCATAGTTATTCAATCTACTCCTCCCACAATGAAAATGAAACACCATTCCTCCTCAAAATTTCGTGTTATGGCCATTTGTATATTTCTGTGAATGATAGATATAGTTCCAGTGGTAGTGTCTTTGTATGCCAATATTTCACTTTCAAAGGCTGAATGTCAACTCCACATCCTCATTTTCTAAGCTGATTACACTCCAAGAAACCCACAAGACAATAAAGAACAGCGAGTGACAAGAGGAAAATCTTATGTACAAGTTCCACGCATTATTTAAGGGCAGATACTCATACCATGTTGTCGCTATGGTTTATCAATTTGCTCCTAGGAATACAAGTTTGATGGTATTATCTTAATCTTGGATTGGAGGGAGGATTTTAGGCTTTGAAGGGTAGTAAACACACCCTTCAAAATATATAGGGCTAAATTATTAAATTTAATTTAAACCCTAGATAAATGGAGCTCAATCTATTATATGTACCTGAAACTAATCAATCTAGAATTAAACTAGTGATAAAATAATGGAAATAAAAGTGCATTTTGAAGTTAGAGAGAACGAGAGTAATTTGATTGTGATAGAAGAAAGATACCTATAATTTGAGACTCAATCTAGAAACAAAAAATCATGACAAATGTGATCTACGAAAACCCGAGTTGTGTAGAGACTCAAACCAAGTCCATAAGGGCAACCTTGATATTTTTGGATGTCCTTGACCCTTTTGGATAGCCCTAACCTCTGAATCTTCAAAACTTTAGTACTTTCAAAAAATAGTTCACCTAAAGTTTGTACCTACAATTCAAAGACTTGGTAGTGCTAAGAAACATCATTAGAACTTCACATGGTAACGAGGAATCCCTAAGACTTCCTTCATTATAGTCAAGCCTTGTTGATTGATTCAACCAGTTTGTTATAAGTTGGAAGACACACTAAGTAGCATATGCAATGGATGTGTAAGTAGTTGACAATGATGTAGTAAAATTGTAATGAATGCTTAAGACGATGTTAGGACTTGTAGTCCTAACTGTTTTCTTAATTAGGACTAAAACAATTGGGTAAAAGGCTAAGGTTGGGCTAAAATAATCCTAAAACATGCTACAAGAGGCAGACACCAAAGCGAGCCCAAAACATACTGCAATAATTGTAGTGTATGTAATTTTTGACATTACAAGAAGAAGAAGGGTGAGGAGAGGTAAGTCTCTACCAAAGTGATTTAAGGTTCAAGGGGAAAGATCTTTTGTCTCTAGGTGATCTAGGATGGTAATGGATAGGTGAATGAATGACATTGGTTGAAGGCGTGGGAGGAATCATAAGTGGGGCTCACGAGATGACGATGAGTAGAAGAAATTAGTGGAGTGGGTAAGAGAGGAGAAAGTGTTGGAGGAAGAGATGATAAGGGTGGAAGATGAAAAGGAGGATTTATTTGAGTATTAAATGATTGAGGTGGCATGCAATGTTGAAAGGGATGAGAATTGGCTAAGATTGTCAACTTTGCCCATATGAATAAACTTAAGTGATTGATGAAGGGTTGAGGGCTGAAAGAAAATATTACATCAATAATAAACATTTCCACATAATCCCAAGAGAGTTAAATATGCAAACAACTCTCATAATCTACCATGCAAAAGAATAGACAAACATACCATCAAGGTGACACAAGATGTACCCTGGGAAAACCCCAGTCTCCAAAAGAATCCACACTCAATGTACTATTTAGCAATGAAAAATTACAATACACTTACATAGTCTCCATGAATACTTTTGAAACATTAAGCTCCTCCAATGCATCCTCCATGTGTCCAAGCAACCACACATGCCATGCCATGCTTCACATATGCACTCTATAGAAGAGCTCAATACAAATTACAGCCAACCTCAACCACTAAACATGTGCTTGCTTTTATAGAATCAAGCAAACACAAAACCACCAAGTGTTATTGGCTAAACCATGTATCTCAAAACCATGAGAGCACAAAACCATTGACCCCAAAATTAAATATTTGTCCTATGTTTCTCACACATAAACTATTTAACCAATGTTACATACAACTTTACAAGTGGACCCAAATAAATAATTAATGTGGCTAAACACATCACTAAAGATGCACCGCAAATAAATATTTATTTAACATAATTAAATTTTTACTTTTTTGTACAAGGTGTAAAACACCCTTTTCCTAACATTCTCCCACTTGTTGTATACATTGCATAAGGGTCAATCGATGAAACACATCATCATATCCATCCATGAAACCACATGAATCACCAACATACTCTTGTGCTCTATCAAGATACTCGCAATAAAACCAAAGTGACCACCATCTCAAATAAGAACTCCTATCATCCTCCAACATGTCACATATAGAAGAAAAGGAACAAACCAAGGTGAAGATGCACCAATCTAAAGAACACAAGCATCAATTCAGGTGATAATAAAGGCTCCAAGTTGTTGCCAAGGTAAAAACCCACATAAATAGAAATAGAACCCACAACAAATGCTAATACATCCAACCATTCATACCTCAAAAGGTATCCAACAACATCAGTAAACTTATGCCAACAACATATCCAACCCATAAATTGCAACCACAAGCTCCTTGTATAAAACCTATCAATGAATAGCATACACATCCAAGAACTCCCACTACATGGGTGATGTCAAATCTGAAATAGATCAAGGCATACCAAGTTTACCAATCAACACTCAAACCAAGGTGTGGCAAATTATCAAAAACATGTAGTAACAAAGAACAACCACAATGATCTACACATGCAACCAAAACTGTTGCATACTCTCTCACAACTAGTCTACATACTCTCCCAAGTTCTCCACACTCAACAAATTTAAAGAGATTAAAGAGCCCTCATGTTGTTACTAAAAAATAATGAAGTGGAAAAACAATGCTTGACCACAAACCTCATGATCACAATGACTCATACAAACCTGGGTAAGTGCATGGAAATGGTATACAAAAAGGGGGTCAAAAGTGGCCACTTTTTCTTTCAAATCAGCTAAACTTGAACTTGGGTGAGTAATTCGAGATGTTTACACTTAAAATTCGAAGACATGGTAAGAACAAGAATTCTAGTGCTCTGAATCTAGTTTCTAAACTACTAAATATTTTTAAAAATGGTTAAGGTTAAGAGGGTGAAATGTTGATTGCACACAAAAGTGTTCATGTTTTTATCATTGGAACATAACATAGTGTATGGTGTGCGTCCCCCTATTTTTTTTGTTGCACAAATTATTTTAAAAAATTGGTTGGTAGAAATATAGTCAAGAGCGAGGACTACAAGTTGTGTATTTTTTCATATTTTTTATTGAATATTTTTTTAATGATTTTTCAAAGTGGATGCATCCTAAAAATTGGATCACCGAGCGTGTGTCACATAACTTGCACAAAACTAATCGAAAATGTAAACTTTTTTTAATGTGTAGAGAATGAGGTGTAGAACAATCCTATATAATTTTTTTCAAATTTGGATAGGTGGGTCAAAAGTTATAGAGAAAAATCAATACACATATACTGGAGGATTATGAAGAAACTCTTCAAAGAAAATAAAATTAAATACTTTTACTTATTCAAAATAATAAAAGATTATATGGGTAGAAATCTAATAAGGAGCTCTTCATTTTGGTGGTAGTTTCATAAAATTTTGATGTAAAATGTGTAAACCTGATGACGTTGAAGTTCAAATTCGTTGTTTTATGTTGAAAACATGAATTTAGGAGCAAAAAGGGATCTCCAACCCTTAGGCTTGGAAATTCAAGCCTAAATGGATAGGATGATAAAAAAAATCAAATTTAAATCACTAAAAACATGTTTACATTATAACGCGTGCGTGTTATACTTTGCAAATTCAATGCAAACAAAATGCGAGCATGTTTTGTTTGCATTGGTTTTTGCAAAAAAAGTCAATGCAAACAAAGTGCACTCGTGTTTTGTTTGCATTGACTTTGCAAACAATAACGTGTACGTGTTATGGCTTGGATCTAATCCAAGCCATAACACGTACGCGTTATGGGTCGTATGTGTTTTATATAATACAAGCGCGTTTTGCCAAAAAAACAAGTTTGGCCACTAAATTGTATACCATTTCCATGCACTTGCTCACCTCAAATCCAATGTCATGTTAATATGAACCTCTAGGAAGAAACACAAGACCAACGATAGAAAACCTATAAATCATATCACATCTCATGTCCTTCTACCAACACCTCAAAGTGCTAAGCTATGTCAAGGATGATCTCCTTTACAACCCTAAATGAAAATCCTTAACAAGACCCAACCATTCAATCTCATAGATCAAACAAAACATTTGAATCACATATAACCAACATGGATGTAAGCATCTCTAGTCAAGGAAGATCAAACTTAAATATCCATTCCCAAAACTACGAATGAGCCCAATAACATCTCCTAAATCCTCATAAATGTCATCATAAATCAAATTCATATGCACAAGGAGATAACCATGCCAAACATTCCTTAAATGAACCCTCTAGAACCAACAACCATAGCTTAAGATCCATATTCATGAGAAGATATAAAGCATAAAGTAAAATGTATCTGAAAAGCATGGGAAATACCTATCAGACGACTATCCACCAAGTAAACCAAGAGTGGGGAATGAGAATTCTCCTCCAAGATACACCAAGCCATAATGACTCTATAATAACAATCTCCTCTCAAGGCCGTCATGAACTCACGTCCATATCCGTGTGAAGGATCCTCAAACTTTTGCTAAAACCTCCAAAGAGTAACTATCTCAACAAATGTCTCTAAACCCAAGAGAACTCCAGCCTCACCAAAATCTCCAAGTTTCAATGAGAACCTACAACAAATCAATCCATGTTCATCTCCAAATGTAACACCAAGCTATCATGAATCTCCCAAGAACATGACCAATGTACTCAATACTAAGAGAACTAACCAGACCATTGTCAAAGATCCCACTACATGTTCACAAAATCTAGGAACACATCATGACATCATAATCTAACATCTCCTCAAAAGGTCATATGCCCCAAATGAACATATCTGCTCCTAATAGCGCCCAAGTCATTCCAAGACTACAAAATAAAAAGAACTAGATTCCTCCATGGCACAATATCACATCACTTCCAAAGCTCCCACATGGCATCATGATGTACATCTCATAACTGAAGATCATTTGTGGCCCCAACACAATCAAATAACTCAATTGCAACATCAAGAGCTCCCAAAGGGTAAAGTAAAACCATGATCTCCAAAAGAAGATAACCATCTCCTATCAATAAAACTCAAGATGTCAAAATAATCCTACTACATAGAAGAATCATAATCCAAGAGCCTCTCGATAAAACCCACAACCACTATAGAAGATCATTCATCATCTCATGACAAATCCACATCACTGCCAATGCTCCCACTAAAGCATGATAGTGTGATATCCATGGCATCATGATGAGCAACATGCTACTAGACCCAATAACTAACTATTCAATCACTCTAATCATCCATCCTCTCAACCCAATGCAACATACTAATGTGCAAATGACCACAAACAAGGACAACTAACTAAATCTGCATCAACAGTAAAAAGACATGTGGATATAGATAGTCCACATCCAAATCATTTCTACAACCAATGGGTGATCAAACCATAAAACTATATAACTTGTAGATCCCAAAAATATGAAACATACAAACTCATCATCACATTAGTAACTTGCAAACCAAGATAACAAAGAAGATAACCTGTAGACCTCAAGACTCAAACACCAGATCAACCTCAATTTTGATTTGCCAAAAAAGTCCACAAACAAGTAACCATAGTCAAGGAACCAATCAAGCATCCAGGAGATAAGAACAACCTCCTAACATTGTCCCACACCACCACCTGTAATCATGAATCAATCTAAACATCACAACCCAATTCTATCAACCAGCATACATGACCATGTTGTGCCAATTCTTAAATGTACATGCATATCCATGACACCATAATCATCACCATCGTTGTACCTGTACTCAACTCCCATTGAATCAAGACTTGTAGTCTCACACGTGTAACAACCATGTCCTCAAACTAGAAGATAACTTATGTACCTATTACCATCAAAGTCAACACTTTGATAACACATATAATCCTGTATCAAGAAGCACCAAATCTGATAATCTATTGTATCATCATATTGGTCTCATAAAAACATGCACTCCCATAATTTTTTTCCCACCAAATCATCTAAATACTCACACAATTACACCTTGAATCTCAGGCTCCTACAAGTGTTCAAAAAAGTACAATCCTTTCTCTACTCATCCAAGTGAAAATCCATCTAATCCACTATGTAGTACATTGTAAATGCTCTCCATCACCTATTTGAAATTATCGTCTCCAGGGGTGTAACCGAGAGTGCTTGCTACATACCCCACCCCATTCTAGTTGTTGGTTGATCCCCATTTCATCCGACCATCCCAACATAGAGTTTCTTGCCTCCCATCCTACTCCATCCTCCACCTCCGGTTTGGGCATTGTTCGGGGGCTCCTACTAAGAATTGTTTCCTTCTATTACCATCTATAGTTCATTCTACAGGGAGGCAAATATTGGCCCCTTGGCTATCTTGTCTAGCCTGAACCCCCTCGCATCTTTCCTGCCGACAACTGGCTATAGCTAATAACGTTTGCTCGCTCCTTCTCCTTCCCACACCCCCTCATTCTTAAATCTAATTTTGTATGCAAAAGTTATGACGTTTTAACTGCTCCAAAGTAATGTTAGATTCAAGTACCAAATTCTAACACAAATAGAAAAAATTAATGACCAAACCTGTACCACTATGTAATTCTTGGAGAGACCTTTACAACACCTATAAGAAGTTGAAAAATTGATATCGTGGGTGAAATTTAAGCCCCATAGAGGAAAATGCATTCCAAGGGCTATAAAAGGCCCCATAATGGACTTGTCTATATAGTGACATTAGTGTTGATGCAGTGGCGGCAACTAGGTGGCAATGGTGGTGCATTGGGTGATGTGTAGGCTAAGTGTAGGCAACAAACCCAAAATCTTTATCCAATGCAGTTTAATTTTCCAAATTGCAATTTTTCAAATCCTAAGGCTCATGACACAATGAGACATTAGATTTTGATTTAATGTTTTGATATAGTTTGAATCCCCACAAGGGGGCTAGGGCTTAGCTAGCCTGACCTAAGGCCCTGTTTTCTCAATGACCATTGGCTATCAACCGACAAACTTCTAAAATCATCAATCAACATCATACCTGTAAGCATAAAAATACACATGTGCTTCCACGAGGACCCGATGATGATGTATAATCCTAATTATGTACACACAAATGTTAATACAATGCCCTCTTAGTAGTGCTTCTCTTGGCAACACATCGACATCAATTTCTTGCTTCATCTATTCTTCATTATCGTAACCTTTCTTCACTTTCCCCCTTTGTTGATTGTTCTTCTTCTGCATTCTTGACCTTACTTACATAGCCAATTTTCATCTTAGTAAGCTAATTTCACCTTTCCCATGTTCATTTCATCTCACTCCACCCCCTAGAGGCCTTAAAATGACCTCCCAAACCAAACCCATCTTTTAGAATTGACTTAACTTTTCTTAATTCTGGATCACCACCTATTATTTCTAGATCTTCACCTGGCAACCCTACTAGTGCAAGTGGAGATCCTATTTTACTCATTTGTTTGGCTTAGCTTTAGTGATAGATGGCTTCCTTTTCCCTCCAAGATCCCTCTCCAACTCCTGATTTTCACCCAGAACCCTTCCTCAGTGGGTCACCACCTGGCAACTGTGTCATGTTTTTGGATGCAAGTTTCCCTTCAATTTGAGCCCCAAAAAGCTTTGTTTTGACCCAAATTTGCTCCAAATTGAGCCTTGATTGCATGAGTCACCTTCCCTAACTAATCATCAACTTTTTTGACTCATTAAAGACTCCTAATCACTCCTTTCTAATTCACAAATAATTATACTCTTCTCTAAATCAATCTCATGCTAACTCCATTTCTTCTCATGTGAAAGGCTATCAAGGCCTATTCATTCCTTAATCAATCTAGTTCACTCTTCAATCAAGCCTGTTAACTCTTCAATCAATTAAGTTAACTTTTCAATCAATTTTCCCCTCTTATGTGCCCTTCTAAGCTATAAACACCCCTCACCTCTCCATTATTTCTCAAGTTGGAGAATGCTCTTTCCTTCTTCATAAGATTTTTCAAGATTCTTCATAGGCCTTTGAGCCTCTGAGTTTCTTTCTGTAGTTTTCCAAAGCTCCAAAGATTTCATTTCATTAGTTTCATTTTTGCAAATCTTTAAATCTTTCCCTTAGGAGGCAAATCCATTGTTGCAGCCAATTTCAAGCTTTGCTTTTGCTCTCCGAATAGCATTCTTATGCTCTTGTAGGATCTAGGTGCCTTTTGCTTTAGTATTTGGTTGCCCAAGCCTTCAAAGGCTTCATACAACATTGTTACACTAGCGAAATTCCCAAGCCCAAGTGCTTCAAAGCTTTCAAAAGCTCTCCCAATTCATAGCTTTATCAAGCTCATTCATTTTCTCTCTTCCCAATTGCCACCAAGAGGAGAACCATGTTGTTGCAAGAGGAAGAAGAGGTTGTCGAAACAAGGATTCCTGAGGGTAGTGCAAAGACTCATGCATCAACCACAATCTAGGTTTTTCATGCTTTCTTACATAATTAAATCACAATTTGCTCTTGGGAGTATTAATCTTGTGTTGCAATTTTCTTGATAGATTTACTTTCAATTTTGATTAGATTAGTTTGATTGAGTAGTTTAAATTGCAATCCTAGATTAAATTTCTTGTTTCGCACTTTCAATTCTTAGATTAACACAAAAATCTCTTCAAAAATACCAAAAACATAGTATAATTGCATTAGGTAATCTCATATTAATTTGCATTCATCTTGCAATTTCCTAGTTAATTAGTTCATTTTAAATTTCAATTCCAAAAAAGAACCAAAAAAATCATTTGCATACATATTGAAAACCCAAAAATATAAAAAACATTAGAACCTAGAAAAGTCAAACCCTCAATTTCATCACGAGGTAGGATTCAACAAAACAAGCATTCACCAACTCCTCAATTTCATCATGAGGTCAACAAAAGTCAAGAGAACTCACACAAAGCTTTAGATAACTTCACTAAGTCAAAAGTCAACTCTTGGTCAACTCAAGTCTATTATCTATATCCAAGGATACAAATGTGCCCTAGAGTTAGAGGTGAGTGGGTAAGGGCTATCCTTGAAGAGTTTGAAGAATTACATCCTAGGCCACAACTAGCACAAGAAGAACAAGATCATGTGCCTAAGTTGATTCAACACAGAGAACAAATACAACAATGTGTTCAAGCCATAGAAGAAAGGCTACAACAAACTAGGCTTATCAACGACTACAATAGAAATCCATCTAGACATTGGAACACTAGAAACCCAAACAAGAGATTGATAACTAGTGACCCTTCGGGTCATATTATTATCTCCACTATAATATTCATAGAACAACACAGAAAACCACGACAAGTCCCAGGACCGACCGACTGCTCTTCACAATGTTCTTCTCTTGGGAGAACAAAACCACTCCTGAGTCTCCACTCAATTGGCTTCTTCTATGAGAGTGAGAGTTGACTTGGAGGTCACCCAAGGCAAGGAGAGGGTCCATGTGCTTGCATCAAGGTTGACTCATTTGCACTTATTCGTTAAGTCACATTTCAAAGAGTACATATTTTGGTGAACTCAACATGAAGAGCAAAACCTTTTGGTTAATCATTTTTGTATTTCTATTACATGATCCAAATTAATTCACACAAATTCTTTCACAGTTACTTTCACACTTCATCGTATTCATGTTCATCACCATATCTACTTTCTCTTTGATCATCATCTCTTTTGTTATCATTCGTTCGTCCCATTTATTCTGAGGTGTCTATGACACCCTCAAATATGATGGAACCTAAACTCAACCTAGGGATCTTTCCCTCTAGAGAACCTAAAACACCATCCTTTGATAGGTATGTGTCTCCTAACCCAATGGTACATGTCTCAGAAACATATGACTTTAAGGATTCAGACTATGAAAATGACAAAAGAGAACCTAGGCATTCTCTAACATTCAACAACCCCATGTGGGAACAAAACTCAATAATTCAACATAGGGCATGAAGAGTGCAAGTGAGATTAGAGATCCATCAACTAGATCAACCCTCAACAAGCAACCAAACCACCCATCTAGATGATAAGGTAAGATGCTTAGAGAGACATTTACAAGAGGCCAAAGATGCTCAAGAGGCCTTGTGTGTTGCTCTTTGAGAAGAACAATGAGAACAAATAGAAAACACGTGTGAAGTGAAATTCCAAGAATTGGTGGAACAAAAAGAGGTGCTACACCTACTGATCTCATTACAACACTAGTCCAAAGAATTAGGACTCTCAAGGTAGAACAATCCATGTACAAGATAAAAGAGTGTAATCTCACGACAACAGTAGGGTAGAACAAGACCAGGGGCATCTCAAAACCCCCTACCTCAACTTCTATTCTTGAAATGGAAGTAATGAAGTCTTCCCAAATGGGAATCAAATAACACAAAA
Source organism: Cunninghamia lanceolata (assembly GCA_027924645.1). Taxonomy (NCBI): domain Eukaryota; kingdom Viridiplantae; phylum Streptophyta; class Pinopsida; order Cupressales; family Cupressaceae; genus Cunninghamia; species Cunninghamia lanceolata. Next base: position 2,662,751 of record BSBN01000850.1, read on the forward strand.
TCTTTAGACAATGCAGAATAGTCAACCAAACCAAGCTATTGCGCTAGGATATCAAAATCTGCCTATGGGGTTAATGCTTTCAACCCCACAATCTCAGAGTGTATTCCTAGGAACATATCTCAAGTACTTGAAAGAACCCATAGACCATATCATTAGAAGCTTGATGTTACCACAACCTCTCCTAGATCTACCTAAGTTTAAATGAGAAGGAGATCCCAACTCGCACATTAAAGCATACACTAAGTTGTAGTAAGGGAACTTATCCCTTAGGATGGAGTCATCACCAAGATTTTCCCAAAGTTAGAAGGAATCATCTTGGATTGGTACTATTGACGAGGATCATTGTAATCCTCTTCATTTAATTTATCAATCCGGGGTGGTGTCTAAAGGTTGTATGCATTAGGAACCTAAAGGTTTTTGGAAAACATTTTTTTCTAATAAAAATAGAAAAAAAAATTAAATTAATCTAATAAAATCACACATGCAAAATTTAAACACACTCGCATAAATTAAAACCATAAAATTAAAACATGTTTCCATGAATTAAAAATACAGAAATAAAATAGCTCTTGCACTAAAATCTAATTTAATATATTTAAAATAAATAGAAATGCATAAAACTAAAATAATACAAACAAGCAAATAAGTACCAAATGTTGTCCTCTTCCTTAGGATGAGTAGCCTACTCCTCCCTTAGAATTGGATCAAGATCATTCACCCAACTTTGTGCTCAATGTTCCATATATCTTATTTTTTCAACAAAATATTACAAATTTATTTCTTAAATTGTTGTAGCTTTCTTATTCTAAAAACTTGCCAAAATAAAAAAAAAATCCCCCTTTCTTTAGAGTTGAGAGGTTTATTTATACATTGAAGATCTTCACCCAACTCCCTAAACTAGTGGAAAGCATAAGTACACTTGTCTTCCACATTCCTATGATAAAGGAACAACTCCCCTTATTCTCTACACCTATCTCTCCTAGTCCTTGTTGATTTGGTTCATGATGTTAGTCACAACCAAGCACACAAAAAAAAAGTTACACAACAACCATTGTTTATCCTGAAAGATACAATGAATTCAAAGAATTCGTGATCCCAAGTCCCCGTTGATTAGTTCATAATCTGCTGATGTTACTATGTGGTTGATGTGTATTGTTGTTTTCCATTTTGGGGCCTTACATAGATCTATAGATTCTGTTTCTGCAACAATGCTATACAGGGAAGTTACTCTACACAGCATATATCTCCAAATGATGTGTCTAAGTTGATATTTGCATGAGTTCTACCCTTATTTGTGATTCTCTGCATGACATTTTCAATACTACATGCATTTAGCTCAAAATATGCTAATGATACTCAGTTGTCTTCGGGATGTCAGCATATTTTTCTGTTCTGCTCAATATTTATCATGATGTGCAGTTGTGAAAGTGATTTCAATGAAATTAAAATAAGAAAAAGGGTTAGAGAGTGAGATTCCTAAAATTACTTGACTGAGATCACAGATCCACGTACATATTCCCATACATGCAATGAAGAGAAAAAAACTAAAATCATACTTCACCAGGACAGTCCACAAATCCACATGATTCAGTGCAAATCTTCAAGGGTAAAAGTTGACAACAACATGCAATGAAATGAAAGTGCTTCTATAGAACACACCATTCACCAGTACATATCCAGAAATCAACTTGAAGACTACTTAAGGTTTACAATCAGGATATAGTCTGAAACTTCATCTCCATACAGTATGTTCATAAAATAGGTACATTTACAATGATCTGAGGAAAGGACCTTGATTATTTCAACAATCCAGTCCTCACTAGTCTCAGTTATCCAATCTCTTCCTAAAACTACTACAGGTCTATTTTTTTGTATGATTGACCTCCCCTCTTTTTTGTACAATATAGGGGCTCAACATATATCTCTGGTTTATTCCCCAATCTGGCACCCAAAACCCTAGGAGATCAACAATCAGCATCTTGAAATGCAGCATCAAATGGTGAGAAGTGAATCCCGCCAAGAATTCGAGCAGCATACCTAGACAGGGTGCTGCTCCTTCAATAATGTTTCCATCTACCAACCATCTTGCATTGAAAGCTCCTCCTCTTCTGGTGTTTGGCCTCTCGGGATCCGGTGCTAGCCTGCGTGATGTCATCGCCACTCAAAGCTCCATCCTTATGTTCACTTGCATGCTGCCACTGTGTCGGCAACTCTGTTTCTTCAGCTACTCCAACAATCTACAGTAAATAAGCAGGAATAAGCATCATCGTTTGGTAAGTCAATAGGAAAAATGAACATCTACATTAAATCAGGCTATAAGATGCGCAAACACCGCAATCAGGCCCTGAAATTATGAAAATCATGCATCAAAAATGCATAAACTGCGTTAAAACTAGTCGGGTCAACCATCGTTGACTAGAAACATGCATTCGGGTCCTAAAATGCCCTTAAATTCTTATTGTTTTGTCTTTCCCCACCTATCGGCGTGAGATATGCCCGTCGGAGCGAGCCAGAAATTTCATACCGATTGCTCAACTCTCAACGAAATAGCCCAATTGGCTTGTGTTTCTTTCCTATCGGCACGGCTTTCACTATCGGCACAGGCTCAAAATATTTGGCCTATCGTTTCACTCTGGCCGACATAGCCTTATTGGCTTGTATCCTCGCACTGTCGGTGTGACCTCCTTCTATCGGCGCGGTTAACAAAACCCCCACCGATTGTATTACTCACGCCGATGCCCTTCTTCTTGTTTAAATCCTTATATATCGCCCCTGTATGCCAATCGGAATGTATATTTTCGATATACAAGTCAGATGTAAAACATAAGATAAATCGCTTTTAAATCCGCTTGGATTCCGGCTTGTATAATGTCCTTGCATACTGGTTTGTACATCGCAACCTACAAATGCCAAAATATACAAGCGCATAACCCTATTGTATAACTTTTCAAATCCGCCCAATGTATATTTCGATGCATATTGTGCTTGTATCCTTCGATATACAAGTCAGATGCGATACAAAGTCTTAATCGGATTCCAACCTCTTTTGGGTTCCGGCTTGCATATGGTGTTGTATGTTCCAAATGTATGCATAAATATACAAACCCGAAATGTACAATGATTTAACACTGTTAAAAAAATTTCAAATCCGTGCGGTGTATAGTTGCATTGTATGTTACTCAAACATACAAGCCCGTGGATATACAACGAATTCTCTCTGGTTCATAATTTTTGGATTCCGCGCAATGTATACAATGTCTTGTATATTTCCGTGTATGTTGTGACCTGCCAAACACACAAAGGTTAGATACAAAGCATAACCCAAACATCTATTCATTTTGACTTAAGTTATTTCGGGTCCATCTTGTATGTATGAAAGGATATACAACTGACTTTGTATATGAACCCGAATGCAAATGCGACCAAGTATAAAAAATGATCCTTGCATATACAAACAACTTTGTATATGGAAAGCGATATACAAAGGTCTTTGTATACAAGTGAACTCGCATACAAAGGGCCTTGTATATGCAACCTAATATACAAAGAGACTTGTATGTGCAAACAGCTAACCCTTCCCTTGTACATTTTACCAAAATGCTCATAACTTGCAAAATATGGCAAATTTTGACATGGTTCAAAAAGCAACCCTAGCTCATTTTTGACAAGGAATCCAACCATACTATGCACTGGTACTGAAATGCATTTTTTCTCTATTTTTAACAAGGTTTGCAATTTTAACCCCCTTTTCCCTTTACCACCAGGCAAAACAACACACACAAACAAAAAGCAAAAAGCCACAGCAGGGGTCCTTATTTTGCTAAGGAGTAAAATGGGGCATGTTGTGAACATCACAACAGTCCTATGCCAAAGGAAACAAATTCCTTTATTCTCTCCATATAGGAAACAAATTCATTTATTCTCTCATTACAAAGTGACAACACATCCACATCCTTTTGAGGAAAAAGGTTGGATAGACTTATTTATTTTTTATGCTTTTATTATTTTCCCACAACAATTCATCTTCAACTTTTTAGAAAATAAACGATTGAGAGATTATTAAATCCATGGTTTAAGCCAAATTATGAAGTTGAAACACCTTTCGCTGAAATCAAGCTGGAATACTTCTAAAGTTGGCTCTGGAAGTGATTTTACAATAATCTAGAATGCTTCAAGGTTGGCTAAAAGAGGCTGGAATACTTCGAGACTAATTTTGCGTCATTTTAAAACATATTGCGTTCTATTTTTTCAATAAACATTAGAAAATGTTAGCAATTAAATTGCAATAGACTTCTAAGAAACAAAACAATATATATCCTATATTTTATTTTAAATAAGCTAATAGTTCATAAAACTACATTTAAATCCACTTTTAATGCTAATTTAAAGAGAAAATGGAGATGAATTTAGATGAATTTAGATGAGACATTTCTAGTCTCATCAACTATCACCTTCCTAAAGCCTTTATTCACGCATTTCAACAACTTATAGGAGTTTTTTTCATGGCTTTCGACATGAACAAACTTGTTAAAACAAGGATTCACGAATTTCTTACCATGAAACAAGAACCAAACAAATTAGTGGTACACTTTGTCACGAGGTGGAGACAAGTGATCTACTCATCCACAAGTGCCCCAAACATGGATCATCATGAATTGTGTGACCTCTTCTTGCATGCCCTTAATAGGGACACTCGAGAGGAAGTTCAAAAGTTACCCTATAAATCGTACGAAGAAGCCCTATAAAGTGCTCTATGAATTGATCAAGCTACAATTGATAGCAAATGAAGAACTTATGGTGCAGATGGGCGAATAGTAAATTATAACAATGGACACAATACATCTTCCATAAGGATACTAAAGAACAATTGAAACGCGCCTAAAGATGGGGTAAAGGATTAACCCTGATCAAAAATAAAGTAAGGGATGACTATAATGGGAGGGATTATTACCCTCCAAACATCAACTCAATACACTGACCTCAAAATGGTGGCTATCATCCAAGACAATCATATGATGTAGAATCAAAATTGGAATGGCAATAGGTATGAGTGGTCTCCTTACGAGTACAATCAATTATATTCCTTTCATAGGACTAGGGGGAATAGTACTGAGTCATGTAGAGAATACAATAGATTCATCACTAGGTTACCTGAAGACCAATAAAGGCTATTCATTGAAATGTTCTTAAACCTGGAAGAAATTACACCCAACGATAACAAAGATATGAGACAGACACAAGTACTCATTGCTCCACAAAATGTCGACATGAAGATTTTTCAAAACCCTTGTCCTGAGCTCACAAGAATGTTGAAACAAGTAATCAAGACACGACGACTAAAACCACAGGAACAAATATTCCCATGCAATTAGGACCAAAAGAAGAAACCAGAATGTTAGAGTTGGTCAAAATATTGCATGAGGAGGAAAATAAAATGAAAAATGAAAAAAAAGAGGAACTCCAAGAAGGAGTAGTATCAGATGTAGAACCGATCCCGCTCCGATCAAATCTTATGAATTGATTGAGGATTTGAAGAAGACATATGCTCACATATCATTTATAGATCTTCTCTAGAATTCTACTTTCCACCATTCGGCCCTTCTAAAAGCAATAGGATTAAGGTACCTAGACCAAATCACTCCTCTGCCCAATGAACAAATAAATCAAATTGACTTTGATGTAGATCCACCCAATGCTAAACTAAAGGACCCAGGATTTTTCTTTGATCTAAAGCAAATGCCTTCTGAGGTAGATTTAACTAAGAAGGGAGATCTTGCTTTATACTTAAAAGTGTGGATTTATGATACATGCATAAAGAGAACATTAATCAATGATGGGGTTGTTATGAACATAGTTATATTTTCCCTCTTCAAAAGAATGGGATATGGACATACTAATATCACCACATCCCAAGACACTTTGAGAGGATACGATAACTTAAAAGCCACCACGATAGGAAAGATCACATTACCTATTTCTTTAGGGCCATAAACCATTACTACAACATTCTATGTTATCGACAAGGATACCAAGTATAACTTACTGCTCAGAAGGCCATGGATACACTGAATGAAATTTATGCCATCCACATTGTTCCAGGAGGTTTGATTCTTGCACCTTAGGAAAGTTTATATCGAAATCCAAAACTCTTCAGTATGGTTAAAATTGATGCAACCAAAAAGAATATAGGGATCCCAATTGATTACAAGTTGCTGACAAATAAGATTTATGTCCTAGATCCCATGTCTCAATCGATATGAATCAAAAGGACAGAAACACCTACCAAAAAGGTAAGCAATGCCGAAATAAGAACCTTTGAGAAAGGAGAATGATCAAGATAGAAGGAAATATTCCCAAAAGAAACAATAATAAAAATCATGGAGTGGTTGGATAAAGATGGACCTCTTCAATTTCCTCTAGAGACCCTCACTAATAACATATCCCCAAAAGATGAACGAGTCAATCAAATTTGTCCATGCATAGGAGAAAAGCCCCATCGGATAAAATGGCCTAAATTCAAAATAAAGACACTAGACTAAATGGAGTGGATCCACATGCCTTCTCAGATCCTGAGGAGGATACATCTGAAAGTTATACTCCTTTATTGCCACCAAAGGAAACAACATCTAGTGAGACATACGTACTTAAAACGCAAGAGAAGAGTGATTCATATGTGCCACTCTCAACTTCTAAGGACTCTTACACACCATTGACACCACCTACAAAAGTAAAGACTCATGATCGAGAAGAATCAAACTCAATAGACAATGAATCAACAAACATTCCAAAGAGTTCACCAAAATCCTTTCTAGCCCCTCAAAACTACAAGCAACCTTCTGCTTCAACCTCAGTACAATCTAATGATATAGGCAAGTGGGAAGCACCCTTAGTGCAAATAGAAATGGTCAAAAGACTCCCAAATGAAGATGAGGCGAGCAAGGGGGATTCTAAAAAGAGCTTAAGATGCGAGTGATTATAGGAACAGAAGATCTTGTCATCCTTGAATTGCCTTAAAAATACATAGGGTATTCAATGGATATGCGGCCAGAACTGAATGGAAAAACAAGTATAAGCTTCGTTCCCCCAGATGAACAAAGGGAGCCACAAATGCCCCTCGAATTGCTTCAATTCTTGCAAAGTATTCAGGAATGTCATGAAGTGAAAATCTATATGCAAGATGAATTTGATTTACTCACTAAACTCTTGAATTGCGATGGAGTCTTGTATTGGACTCCCTCTCATCAACAAGCCTTTCATGGCATGTTGCATATAACATTAACAGGAGTAGTCCCACAATCAAGTCAACTAGAACAAGGTCAACCTTCAGGACCTTACATAATAGGCAAGCTTGTCCTCCAGAAGGGTAGCACCAAAAATAAGAAACACTGGAAAAAGAGGAAGTGTCACGTCTCAAACTTTGATGCATTCTAAATTTACTATATTTGGAACTATTTTATGGATAATTGAGTGTGGATTAAATCAATATTATTTTATTTTGAAAAGATGAGATAAGTGAATATTATTTTATTTTGAAATGGTAAAATATAGTGAATATTATGTTATTTTGAAATAATGAAATATAATGCTTCAGTTATGCTTCAGCTATTTGGACACTAACCTATTAATGGAAAAATTTAAGTTTCATGACTTGCAAGTTGTAGAAGACAAGGGTGTGGTTAAAGTAGAGGTGGTTAACTTCCTGGCAGGGTTAGGATGGAATGGACTCTCTCTCTCTCTCTCTCTCTCTCTCTCTCTCTCTCTCTCTCTCTCTCACACACACACACTTAGATGCCATATATATGCATTATCATTGCATAAATTAATTTTATTAATATATTGCCTTCTTATTTTACTAGAAAAGAAAATTATTTTATATTTTATAGTTATTTAATTAATAAATATTAAAAATATTCTAGGTGAAATAAAAAGTAATTTAAATTTTATATATATATATTTATTTATTTATTTATTTATTTGAATTTGTATGTGAGGGAAATAATTGTGTGGCAAATTTATTTATTAAAATTACATTTAGTTATTTTTTTTAAATTCATTATATTATACAAAAATGGGTCATTTAAACTAGACCAAAATACAGTTATATATAGAGTCTAAGAGATCTTTCTAAGCGATATTTCTCTTGTCTGCCACGTAGGGCATTATATTGGACATATATATGTTTTTAATTACATAGTGTATAAATTTCAACTTTTAAAATTCTTTGCTCTTTCAGAGTCTTTCTCTTTCTTCTCCTCAAGATCTAGTTTAAAGTAGATCCACTGGTTCACATACTTTAGTTCCTCTTTCATGATTTCTATTTTGCCTTTTTTAATTAACTCTTGATACTTTTTCTTTGCCACTTCAACTCTCAAGGATATCTGCACAAAAATATTATACATCGTGAGTCTACGATTAGGCTCAGTAAGTGCCCTCCTAATGCCTTGGTATTTTTCACTGTTTCTTACTTTCCATAAAAACCAAAGAATTTCAGTAGTATAAATCAACCAATATAAATTGTTACCTTTTCCAATATTATCTATTTTGCCAATCAGAATTTCATTTTTCCTTCCTTTTTGCATTACATCAACTAAAAACATATTCCATATTTCCTTAGCAAAAAAACATTCAAAAAAGAGATGGAAAATTGTTTCATTTTTCTTGCAAATTTCACAAATATTCATTCTACCCTTTGCATCAAAGTTAGGTAATTTTTGGAGTAACAACATCCATTTAAATCCATCTTTTTTAGGCTCTAGCACATTATTCCAAAGATAAGAAAACAAATTATACCAATCTTTTTGATTTAAAGTGATATTCCAATTTCTATTCAATTGATCACAAATATCAATAGGAGGATTCAATAGCAAATAAACATCCTTTGCTTTAATTTTACTGTATTTCTCATTGTTAAGCCAAAGTAACTGGTCATCATATTTATTCTTATCCAAGACAGTGTTTTCAATACTATTTTTTTGTATCTTTATTCTCTCATATATGTTCTTTGAAATATCCCCTATCGAGATTTTGCTCAAAACACCAAAAGATTTCTGATTTTTAACTAAGTTCTAATACAACAATATAATGTAGCAAAATAGAAGATATTGCAATAATAATTTTCAACTCGAAAATTGAACATTACATAGGGAATACATGACTAAAAATTCCAAATTTTTATATCAACTTAAATACTCAGTATTTTCACAAAATATTGACAACCCAGTTCATAAAATATCCCCTATTATCTAAAATAACAATACCTAGAAAATTTATAAGAGATATGAGCAAAAAGGCAAAGACCCAGTTCACAGAATAACTCAAAACCTAATACAGAAACATACCCATATTTATTTCTTCAAGTGAAATTGATGTTGTCATAATAATCATAATAACTCCAACAAACAAGGGTGAATAGGTCTGATCTGTTGTTCCAAAATTTGAATATTCTTTCAAACCCTAACAACAAATAAAAACCAAAAATCACCCTCCAAAGCTGGCCGCTCTCGCCCTAGAAGGTGGTGCTCAAATCCTAGGGTAAAACCCTGGCCAATATGCAACAAATCTCACCAAATGATGTCTCCTTCGAGTCTGATCTTTAAATCTGATGTAGAATTCTGCTCTTCTTCTCCAGCAATCAACAATGAACCACAAATAGATCCCTGTCACAAAATCTCCAATTGATGAGCTAGGTTTTCGTCCAACTCACCTTGAAATGCAAGGGTTTTTGTCCTTGATTTCATAGCTCAACTTCCATTGCAGCCAAAGAGAAAATCTTCAATATCAAATGACAAATACAACCATGATCCAAATGACTCCCAAACACCCTTTTTTATAACCGACAAGTTGGGTGCCCAAATTCACTTTATTTTATTTTGCTTTCAAGTCCACCTCCATAATAAAATAATACTTTATTTCTTTTTTTTTCCTTCCTTAACTTGGCATTAAAATATTATTTTAGTTGTCATGTTATTTTATTTTTCCTCTTTTTCCTTTTGTAAAGTGACTTTCCATTCTCCAACTTTAAGTTATTTTTATAGCTCCAAAAGTAACTTTATTATTTTATTTTCTTATATTTTGGCAAAAAGTTACTTTTTAAAATAAAATAATTAAATAATCACCAATTGGCATAAAAGGGACATTACAAATCCTCCCCACTCAAGATTGCTTGTCCCCAAGCAATTACAAACTTGCATCCTGCCAAATACCGTCAAATGACAAGTATCTCCATCCAGTCGAATGTTTTGTATTTTCACAAAACCTCATCCTGTGGTTGCAACTTCCCAAAAGAATACAAAGAATGCAATGCAAAGTGAGCTCCTATGGCGAAAACCATGCGCACTCGAACTCAACTCAACTCCATCGTCCAAGGAATGCAATGCTTTCAACCACAAACACCAAAATCTCCAAGTCCTCAGAAGCTTCATCCTCAATGAGTGTCAAGTCCAACCAAGACCAAACATCATCCAAATCCAAGCCCTGAAGAAAATCATGCTTGTAAACAAGTGATGGAGAATGTGAATTTTGAAACACAACCACCTGTCACCAAGCTTTCGCTACTTCACACTGTCAAAAACACCATCCACACTCCAAGAGTTGTGAAGCAACTCATCTAGATCCCAAGTGTTAAGCCTGTCACCACCTGGATCCCAAATCACCATGTCCTCACATCCTGCAAACATGAAGAATTGGAAGCATCCCAAAGTACTAACAATATAGAACCAATCTCCAACTCCTGTATATCTCCCATGAATGTGAAGAAGACCCAACATAGGTGCAAGAAAGTGTATAACCGCTTCACCTAGATTGCTGACGTAAAACAAAATAACAACCTTGTGATTGAAAAATCAGGCCCTTGCAGATGCAACTAACACCGCTAGGATCATAGGGTAATAGAATATCACCCCTCTGTCATTCTCCAATGGTGAGGAGATGATGCAACTCCTCTCCAAACTCCTGAACGGTTGTTCTGCATCCACTGTCGTAGTTTAGCTGTAGCGTAAACATTCTTGCCTCAAGATCACAAGTCATAGTAATGTCTCCATACCGAGGCTGCTGAGCCAACTACCTTTCTAGAGTATGCCAATCACATGCAAGTGCTTCCATGTCATGCATCCCAATTTTCTGAAGTAGAGAAACTGCATACTCCACCCAATAGTCCTCATCAAAATGAGACTCATCACAATCAAACTCCTCAAGTGTTCCATAAATGATCAAAGACCAAAACAAATATGCATAACTGATGTCTCTATTCACAAGTGCAAACATAACACTAGTGGTTGATCCACAAAGTGCATGCTTCATAATGATATCCAAGCTTGTGATGTGACCATTCAATCGGTTCTTCAAAAGAAGTGACACCAAGTACCGATGAAGCAAACTCTGTGAACAAACAAAGAACTCTGAATCATACCTCAATCTCGATCTCCACCGTACAAGGCTCGTTCCTCATATGCCACATGTCCTGAATCTTCTTTTCCTCTTCCATGACATGCAGTACTAACTTGGTCCTCACGTGTCTCAGACACACATATAAGACCTCATTTTTGTCTCCCAAATGAGTGCCAACCATAGAAGAAGAAATCTTTTCACTGCCATCCTCATGAGTAGGATTATGCAAATCCCACAAATCACTATTCCAAATTAGAAAATTTGGACAACTTTCATGCCTTTCCATAGTGTCTTCACCCAAATCACCAGTGCCAAACTTGGATGATTCTTTAACCATATTCTCCTCATGTGAAGTGGTTGTTATTGATGAAGGAATAGGTTTGTTGTCGTGAATTAGAAAATCAAACATGTTGTCAACTCTTATCATGCCATCCTCTAGCTCTTCAATCACATCCTCTTCCTTGTTTTCACGTTCTCCTACAAATGCAGTTTCAAAAAATAGCTCCAACTGAAAATCACTTGTCTCCAAATGAAAACCAAGTGTGTCATGGCTGCAAACTGAGTCATCATGTATATTTATCTCTTTCCTCTTCATGTCTTCATCATAGGACCCTTCATGTCCTTTCTCCATGTATCCATTCTTTATCACCTTCCGACAAAGCTTACGCTCCTTCAATTCTTGAAGAACCCTTTGAGTGCCCTTCAACAAATCCACTATATCCTCAAGCTCAAGGGTGAGCTTGTCCACCTCATCTTCTTTTCTTCTCAAGGCATCCCAGTATATCTCACCAAGTGTGAGGAGATGATCTCTATCAGCAAATAAATGTAGATAGCTTGACTTCACTACCGCCAAAGCCTCAAGTTTTTGCAAGTCATCAATAGATATACTTCTTTCCAAACCTTCATGACCCATTAGTGTCTCCCAACACAAATCTACCATCAGCTTTTGAATATCATCAAACTGAGTTAGGGCTGTACAATCTCACTATCATTCACCTTCAATTCCCATTTCAAGTGACATGACTGATGAGATTCAAAACCTTCATGCAACATTTCTGATTTGTCTTAATGGCCATGCATCTCCAATTCGGTCTCCATCATGACAATATCTTTACTATCCTCCTATGTGAAAGCTAGGTCTTCAACTTGTGTACTCAAGGGATTGCCATCAAAGTAATGAGTAGAGTCTTCTACTTCAGGAGTCTCCCCAAAAGCTAATTTAGGAAGTGTATGAACAGCTACATCCCGTGACTCCAAATTAGTCCTATCCAACTTTCTTTATTCATTGTATGCTGAAATTTCTGAGTTGCCATCATACATTACTGATTTTGCACTTTCTATGACAGAAAACTCTTCTACCTTGTGATCATTATCAAGGCACATGTGCTCCTTATTGATTGTTTCAAAAGTTGTATCCTCCATCTCACAACTGAAATCTGCCCTTTCATGTGAAAACCACCTCATAGGTGTGACGGTCATAGATGATTGTTTTCCTGATTGGCGATCTTCTTCATCAAATTTTTGTTTTGAAGTTAAAACTACATCATCACCAACAAGTTCCTTGAATTCTTCTTGATGAGTAAGAGACATAATAGCTGTCATTAATTGTTGTTGGGATTGCATAGAAGACTTTTTGAGATCATTCATGCCATTCATAAACTCCTTCATAAATCTATCATTCGAAGTCAAACTACCCTTCTTTGATGAACTTGAACTTTGTCTAGCCATTATTGTCACTTGTATGACTGAAACAAATTCTGATTTATACCCTCAGGCAGGCAAGATCGGGGTTCTCTATAATATCGTTGAATGCTCACATACAACTGCTGCTTGGCCCATGAAACTAACATGCAAGCATCTGGGTTATCTCAAAATTGACATGCAAGTATTGGGTACTAACATCATGCAATGCTAAAACCCCAACAAGCTGGCAAGATAACCAGCTCTGATACCACTGAAATATCCCCTATCGAGATTTTGCTCAAAACACCAAAAGATTTCTAATTTTTAACTATGTTTTGATACAACAATATAATGCAGCAAAATAGAAGATATTGCAATAATAATTTTCAACTCAAAAATTGAACATTACATAGGGAATACATGACTGAAAAATCTAGATTTTTATATCAGCTTAAATACTCAGTATTTTCACAAAATATTGACAACCCAATTCATAAAATATCCCCTATTATCTAAAACAACAATACCCAAAAAATTTACAAAAGATATGAGCAAAAAGGCAAAGACCCAGTTCATGTAGAATAGCTCAAAACCCATTACAGAAACATACCCATATTTATTTCTTCAAGTGAAATTACAGCTGTCATAATAATCATAATAACTCCAACAAACAAGGGCGAATAGGCATGATATGTTGTTATTCCAAAATCTAAATATTCTTTCAAACCCTAACAACAAACAAATACCAAAAATCACCCTCCAAAGCTGGTTGCTCTCGCCCTAGAAGGTGGTGCTCAAATCCTAGGGTAAAACCCTAGCCAATATGCAACAAATCTCGCCAAATGATGTCTCCTTCGAATCTAATCTTTAAATCTGATGTAGAATTCTGCTCTTCTTCTCCAGCAATCAACAATGAAGCACAAATAGATCCCCGTCATAGAATCTCCAATTGATGAGCTAGGTTTTCGTCCAACTCACCTTGAAATGCAAGGGTTTTCATCATTGATTTCGTAGCTCAACTTCCATTGCAGCCAAAGAGAAAATCTCCAATATCAAATGACAAATACAACCATGATCCAAATGACTCCCAAACACCCCTTTTTATAACCCACAAGTTGGGTGCCCAAATTCACTTTATTTTATTTTGCTTTCAAGTCCACCTCCATAATAAAATAATACTTTATTTCTTTTTTTTTTCCTTCCTTAACTTGGCATTAAAATATTGTTTTATTTGTCATGTTATTTTATTTTTCCTCTTTTTCCTTTTGTAAAGTGACTTTCCATTCTCCAAACTTTAAGTTATTTTGCCAACTTTCCATTCTCCAATTTTAAGTTATATTTATAGCTCCAAAAGTAACTTTATTATTTTATTTTCTTTTATTTTGGCAAAAAGTTACTTTTTAAAATAAAATAATAAAATAATCACTAATTGGCATAAAAGGGACATTACATTCTTTTTTGTGTTAGGTGGATATCATATTTATTGCATAATTGTTCCCATGAGATAAATCTATTCTTATATATTAGATCCTAGAATGCAGCAATACCTCTTTTATTCCAATCTTTTGCTAAACACCCTCGAAGAAGGGCCAGCGGTTTATTATTGTGAAATGTATTCCACCAAATAGATCTTGAGAGGAATATTCTATTAATTTCAAGTTATACTGAAAACTTATTCATAATGGCTTTCTTACTATATTCCCAAGCCTTCCACAAGCTTTTAAAGCCACTGGATCGAGCTGGAGAAACAAGAAAATAGCCAAAAATAAGATCACAAAGAGGAAGATTTTTCCAAGTTTTGGTCCCCCTAGGTATACTATTCGAGATATTGCTCCTAACAAGGACTTTCCACGGTTTAGAACCTACAAAACTTTTACAAATCCATTTCACAGCTAGAGCTATCCCTTGTTGCTTTAAGTCTTTTAGTCGTAACCCCCCTCTCTGTTTATCATTACAGCAGATTTCCCATTTAACAAAATAAGATTTTTTATTCCCTTTACCATCAGACCATAGAAAATTTCTAATATTTTTTTGAATAGATTGAACTTGGTAGCTACTAAATAACCAAACTGAGGCATAATAAATGTTGTAAGAAGAAAGAATTTTCTGGCAAACTTGTGCTCTTCCAACAATAGAAAGGTATTGCTTGTTCCAAAAATTAAGTTTATTGTCTATTTTATTTTCAATCCAATTCCACATATCTTTTAAGTTTGGTTCTATAGCAAAAGGAATTCCTAGGTACCTAACTATTTACTGGGACCTCCCCATTGAAATTTATATTCTTTGAATCAATCTAGTTTTTTATTTTTCCAGTCAAGCATGATAGTTTTGGATTTAGAGATTTTTGCCCCTACTGCCTGGTAAAAATCTCCATTTTCTTCATTAGATTATCAAAATTAATCTGTTTCAATTCAAAGAAAAGTGTTGTGTCATCAATAAATTGTATATTAATCAACTCATCTTTATTAGGCAGGTAAAGACCTTGCACTTTTGGGCTTAGGGTAGAATCTCTAAGCAGGTAATGTAAGGCATCAGCTGCAATAACAAAAAGAGAGGGGGCAAGAGGACACCCTTGTCTAATTGACTTTTGTAAATGGAAGTCCTTAGTCATTTGACCATTAATTTCTACTTGTGCAGTAGCATCCTTTAACAAAGTTCTGTTAATTCTACAAAAATATTCTGGAAAATCAAAAGTCTCCAATACCATTAGGATAAAGGGCCATACAATTTTATCATAAGCTTTTTCAAAGTCCAACAAGAGAATGTCTGCATCTTGATTAGTTATTTTGGCCCATTCCATAGCCTCCCAACTAGTGATCAAATTTTCAAGGATGTATCTCCCCTTGATGAAACCTGTTTGAGTACTATTAATGATGTTCGGGAGGATCTCTTCTATTCTTTTAGCAATAAGTTTCGCTAAAATTTTATAGGACACATTCAAAAGAGTAATGAGTCTCCAATTTTTAATAAGGGTTTTATCTCCTTCTTTAAGGATCAATTTGATAATGCCATGATTGATTGAGTTCCCTAGAGATTCTTTATCAATGGCCTCCAATTATACTTGTAGCAAGTCTTCACTAATCCAATTTATATTCTTCTTATAAAATTCTATAGGTAAGCCATCACTTCCTAGGGATTTATCATTCTTTAGAGATAAGATCGCCTTATCTATTTCATCCTTTTTGATAGGTTGGTTGAGTAGTTTAGCCATCTCATTATTTATTTTTTTAGGGATAAGAATCTTACATCTCAGCCTAGCTTCATTCCCTTGAGGCCCCTAGCATTCAGAGGTAAAGAGGGATTTATAATACATGTAAAAATTTTCTAGGATCTCATCCTAATTTTTAACCAAGCCTATCTCATCCCAAACAGCTTCTATAGCCTCTCTTTTTTCTTTAGTTTTTAGGCAATTAAAGAAGAATTTTGTCCCCCTATCTCCCAAAGTCATCCAGTTTACTTTGGCTCTTTTTTTCAAACCTTTATCCTTGTAATTCTAGATTTTCCTGAGTTGGGATTTAGCACCAGCCATCTCTTTATTAAAATCCATGCTAAGTGGATTATTTTGTAAAGCAGATTCAATTTCTAAAAGCTTATTCTGTAACTGATTTTCTAGCCTCCTCAAATCCTTTGCTTTCTTTTCACCTATAGTTTGAAAGACTTTTTGCCATCCCTGAACATTTAAGTTCCATCTATCTACAACTGATAAGTCTTTTTCAAAATTCTTGTTAATCTCCCTAAGGGTGATCACAACATTACAACAGTCATCATTTTTTTAAAAAATTGTATTCAAAATAAATTTATAAGCAGTGTTCTTTTGTCTATATTTACAATTCCCAAAGTTAATACTAACCATAATAGGGTGATGGTCAGATAAGGTCCATGGTATAACCTTCACTCTGGAATTAGTTTCCTCCATTTGGTCAAACTGGAAAAAGTCCTTATGGGCATGAAACCTATCAAGTCTACAATAGATTCTCTTACCCCCTTGTTGAAAGTTACACCATGTATACCAAATAGACTTGTTTAATTTTTTTCTACCTTCAAGAGGATCAAACAAACTCAACTTATTTTTCATTCTTGCCCAGAAAAACTTTTCATTTCATTTCCAGCCCATGTCTATCCCACCTAATTTGTCTTTTGGAAGCTCTACCATGTTGAAATCCACTCCTATTACCCAAGGATAGTCTCCTAACTCAGACAGCCAGTTCCACAACAAAGCCCTTTGTTTATATTCATTAGAGGCATAGATATTGCATATCCCCAATTTAACACCACCTTTTTGCAAACAAACCCAAACAGCCCTATTGCAAATGGAGACCCCATGGTCAACAATCTAATGATCCCAATTGTTAGAAATCAGGATGGCTACTCCTCCATTGCCCTTCTCATGATTTGTGGAAAAGGATATTGCCTCCTTCCAAATAAATTTAAGACTAGCCTGCAAGGAAAAACCAACTAATTTTACTTCCTGTAAAAGAACAAAATATTTTTGTTTCTCTTGATTAAGTAGTCTTCTTATAATATACTTTCTATCTAGGGATTCTAATCCCCTAATATTCGAAGAGAGACATTTAAAATTCATCTGATTCCATAGCATCAGAATTATCCTCTATGTTTCTAAAGGATTCAAAACATTTAGGCAGGGCATATTGCCCACTGCCATTTCTCAAATAAGGTACAACTAGCTCTTTCATTTTTTTCCTTCTTCCTCTTTTCTTTTTAACCAACATCTCTTTTGAACAAGGGATTCTAATGTCTTCCTTATCTAGGGAGCCATTTTCACCTAGAGTCTCATCTAGTGACTCTATTTTTGGACAGTTTTCTAACTATTCTATCACATGGGTCCAGTGTTTTTAGAAGCCATTATAGCTTTTATTATGTCTTCCTTATCCAAATTATATTCTTCAGCATTCATCCAGTTTAAATTTTTAGTTCTATCAAGATCCATTTGGTGCTCTGTCATTTCTACTTTCTTGGTATCTTCCCTAGTAGAATCATGAGTAGATTCTCGGGAGGTAATATCCTCCCTTGGCTCTTCAGTATGCTCAGTACAAATTATAGTTTCATTATTACTGAAGGCTCTTAGGTTCAACATAGTCTCTTGCTCTAAATACTGGTGATCCAAGTTTTTTATTAAATTTCCATCAATATTATAAAGGTTGTTTTTAATCTTTTTGTTATCTTAAATTTGTTGTCTTATTCTTTCCAGAACCAACTCATGTGCATTTTTCTTACACATCTCAAGGGCTGGTAGAGAATCAACACCCCCGTGAGATGTATCTCCCTTGTTATTGTGGTCATTATCCCCAGGCCTTAAGCTACAAGTCGGTAAATTATCTGAGGCTGGCAGAGAGGGAGCATCGAGGCTCAACATTCCTTCTACATTAACAAACAAATCCCCCCTACCATTATTATATTTTCCTCATCTGATGAGAGTTCCAAATTTATATTTGCATTGATTCCCCGAAGTTCATTACCTGCATTTGAAATATAATCGGGTTCTTTGACATCTAGAAACCGGTCATCACCTTCGAGGGCATCACTTCCCCGAAGTCCACCATTGCTAATCTTAGGTTTGTCCTGTTTAGACTTTTTGGCTTTGTCCCCTCTGGAAAAAAGAGGGCAATTCCTCCTTACATGTCCTTTTTTATATAGGAAACAAGCATTCAAACCTCCCAGAACTTCTATATTAAAAGAGAAGATGTTATTATCAGTTTCTAATTCCACTTCTTCAGGGATATCAACTCCCGGATAGAGAGTAACCAATACCCATGCACCCATTCTAGGAAGCGGGTTACTTGTGTTTTCTAACTTAATCATTTTACCAAATTTATCCACAATCTTGGGGATAAATGCCCACAATAACAGGGGTAGATTTTTAATCGTGATCCATCTAGGGTATGCCAAAGCAACAATCTCTTCCTCAAGGGCATTAGAGGACCAGGCAATCTCTCTAAACATAGCATTTCCAATAGTCCAGAATTATTTTTTAACTACCCTTGATTGCATGGCACTATTCTTAAAGATAATCAGAATCAACCCTCTTTGAACCATTCAACAGAATGAGTGCACAATTCCCATCTTTTTCACCCAGACATTATTAATCCATTGTGTAAAGTAGTTTCTTGTAGGGGTTTTGTTATAATCTAGGGCAGTAAAAAAAATGGTTGTATTATTTAGCCTAAATTCTTCCTTATTCAAGGCTTCAATCATATTATCATTAGGGATTAACAAGATTTTACCAGGGTCATCGAAAGAGCACTTACATTTTTGTTGTCCATCTTTTTCTGCTAATCCTCTATTACCCACCTTGATAAATTCTGCAGTCTCCGAAATGCCAACCGGATTGCAATCTCCACTGTTTGAATATGCTACATCTCTATAGGTTAGAGAGGGTTTAGAACCCTCAGCCCTACGTCTCACAGATTCATTGCAATTTGTGCCCCCCAGAGGGTCATCCTTTTCATTGTATTCTTCTTCCATAGAACCGCATTCCATGGAAGATGAGCATCAACAATAATACACAATACTAATAAATTGCATAAGAATCATCATGAAGTAATTTAGGGCACGAGAAAGAAGTATTTACAAATTCTCAAGCAAGAACAAGAAGATACCAAGGCAAGAGAAGGGCAATTACAGAGTACAAAAACCAAACCCTATGTTGGCAATGACCGGCGAACGAAGCCCTAGCTTTCTTCTCGCTCCTTCTTGCTTGCCTACGTTTAGTTATTAAATTTATGTCATTTCCAAATTAGAATTATTATTTATAATTGTGTTGCAAAATTTAGTAATAAAATTAGTCATTTAATATATGTTTTCGAAAAATAGAAATATGTGTTTTATTTAATAAATTAGAGATAAATCTTAGAAAAAGAAAACAAAAAGATAGAAACAAATAGAAAAATAGAAAAAGACTCAAAATTTAAAAAAAAGTCAAAATAATTATTATTTTAGAAATAATTGTGTGGCAAATTTATTTTATTAAAATTATGTTTAGTTATTAAATTTATGCCATTTCAAAATTAGAATTATTATTTATAATTTTAGTAATAAAATTATTCATTAAATATGTGTTTTCGAAAAATAGAAATATGTGTTTTATTTGATAAAATAGAAATAAATCTTAGAAAAAGAAAAAAAAAAGATAGAAACAAATAGAAAAATAGAAAAAGACTCAAAATTAGAAAAAGACAAAAACAAAACAAAATTAGAAACTAGGAAAAGATAGAAAGAAAGAATATTGAGAAGGAAAGAATGCAATTTAAAAAGAAACAACTCTCTCATTCTCACACACAAAAAAAATGAATTCATAACCTTCATTCTTAAAAACAAGAGCGCAGGAAAGAAGATTTTGGATTTGGGCAAAGGAAGCATTAAAGGAACAAGAAAAAGAGTGGATGATAGGAAAGGATTTAACTATCAGAGAGCGTATTAACAAGTTTTTATGCAAATCTATAATGTCATTATCTCAATTGTGTATCTCTATTTCTGTGTCAAATGAGAAATTTATTATTATTATTATAAATATCATAATACTGTTATTATATTTTCGGTGATATTATACATACAAATTGGCTATCTTATATTTGTATATATTGTATAATGAAATACTTATATGTTGATAACATATATCTGTATCATTCTCAAAATAATAATATTATTTATAATTGTTATATAATTCACTTCTGTCGTTGATTAAATTATGCAACCCGTCGGCAACTAATGTATATTTTGTAAAAAATGTAATATATATAAATATATCTATATTTTTGTTGTATATGTGTAAGTTGCCGAATAAAACACTTATTGTATTTTAAACAATTGTTGTGCACTGTTATTGCTCAATAGAGCCAGTATATGGCAGTTTCTTTATTATTTGTTTTGTAATATATATATATATATATATATATATATATATATATATATATATATATATATATATATTCCAATTTGCGGTTGTAACAAATATATATATATAATTTTCAACCATGGTATCAATGTCAATGATGAAACCCTTATTTACATAAATCAGTTCAATTAAAAACCAGGCATAGTTGGAAAATATATATTTATAGACAACTATGATTTTCTGTTTATAAATTAAATATTTTCCTGTAAAATACACTGAAACCATAGAGATGAAAATAAACCCGCATGAGGAAATTAATAGATTCATTTTTTTGTTTCATACAATTATTTTATATCACAAAGGTTAGGAAACAAATTTTCTTTGATTGGATCATTGTTTATTACTGGAAATGTAAAATTAGACCAAAAACATGCAGACTAGAAAAATGATGTAATTTTGAATAAATCCTTTTATTTTGCGAAAAGAAAATTGTTAGCAAACACTTTACATCTAAAACAAACTATACTTGAAATTATGGAAATTGGTATATTTATTTTTCTGTATAATTCTTCTTCCGGGACAGGATGTCGAATGTGGGCTCCCAGAAATGGTAATTTACTTTTTCTAAATTACCACTTTCATTATTTATGCTTTGGCCAAAGCTACTGTACCATTGAAATAGAATGGATTGTAAAAGCCTAGATTTTATGTTATATGTGTCTCTGCCACATCCTGTATGCAAGAAGCATGTCATTCTAGTTATTTAGGAATGCATATCGATGACAGACTGCATCGAGAGTTCCCTCCTGCCTTTACTGTTCTAGGTTGCTAGGCTCCTCTTGTAGGGTCGGTGCTTTCTTTGAGTTAGGAAGAAACCTGGGGAAGTCCAGTACTTCGTGGTTGGGTGGAAAAAGTGCCTTACCCACACTCTTGCCCTCGGCTTGCGGAAGATCATTGGGGTCATGGCAGTTGAGGACAGAGACTCTTATGCTATATGATTCATTATGGATATATTTCATTGTATTATTCTTGTATGGCTTGCATAGCCAATTTGTAACATTGAAATAGATGTAATTGATGCAATATCTTGCACTTGTAACATTGAAATAGATGTAATGTAACACCCTTTTTGGTGTATGTAATTGTACTTCTTTATTTGGAAACTTGTCATTTTCGGCATCTATGGATATTCTAATTATAAAATTGATTCACTTCTCTAATTGGAATGTGTAATACTTTTTGGTATATTATTTTTAGTATGTGAGTTTTTAGCACTTTACAGGAAGTTTCATGAAGATTAGAAAGGTCCTTATATGGTCAAGAAAACATCAGAAATGGTGCATATATTTTGTGCACAGTGGAAGGTGAAGAATTTGGTGATTTGGTTAATGCCTTCCACCTTAAGAAATACTATGTCTAAAAATACAAAAAAATCAAATATTCCAAAAATCAAAAAAAAAAATCATGAAAAAATCAAAATTTTGCATTTCTTTATCATTTTGTTTCATCCTGTATTTTTGTGACTGGCATGCTCTTGTTTGATTTTAATTTTAGTAAGGAGTCTAAGATTACTTAGGTATAGGTTGATCCCCTTAGCTTTTGAGATTCCTTATATTCACAACTTTTGTTTATCATTCCCTATTTACACTCCTTGATGCTTCTAATCAAATCCTAGCTCTTAGATCTACACTAATCCCGGTCTTAACGATCCATGTTGTTAAGTTGAAGTTAGTCTTCAAACCTACAATACTCAATAGAAGCTTGCAAGTAGACCTCCCCCATTTCTCCTTAGTAGAAAGTAAGTCCAAGTAGATAGTGAAATCTTTTGGTGGTACTCATCCCTTTATCTCTCCTGGCTAAAAATGATAGGAAAATCACAACTCTGAAGGAAGCAATCTAAAATATGAGCAAAATAATGAGTGATCCAAAAATAAAAATATATGTGAGAAATCATTAGAAGCACCAAAGCATATGCATATCCAAAACAATAGCAATCAAAAAAATCATAAAGCATAAATACAAAAAGAGAAAAATAAAAGTGAAAAGAGAGAAGGTTGTTGATTGTCTGTACTCTCGAGAGTAGATAAATCTAATCTCAAATCTATGAGGGTGACAATCTACTAGAGAAAGTAAGGTACAAAGCACACACATGCACCAGCTGAGTAACACTAGGAGTCTAGCTATCTTTAAGGCCATCTTCTATTTTGGAGCCTTTTCCTTTACCCCAAGTCTATCTTGTTGGTCATCCTTTGATCTAAGTCTAGCGAGAGCTAATAAAATTTTATGTTTGTCTAAGTTAAAATCTTGTCAAAGTATTTTTTCTAGATAAGGATTAGTGTTCAGCCTTTAGTGAAGCCCAAAATTCTAAACCATTCCATCCCCTCCCCGTTCCCACTTGATTTTTAAATCCTATCTCATAAAGTTAATAAGTCTCCTATACCAAGATAATTTGCAATCCCCTGAGTCAAAAATCTTACTAAAGAGTTGTCACATTGTTTGTTCCATCATGCATTCATCATATCAAAAATCAAAAAAAAAATAAAATCAATAAGTTTATGTCATAGCTCATGAAATTCCATAGGATTAAGATGTGTTGCCTTCCATCATTGTGCCCCTGCATTTCATTCACTGCATGCATTCATATATTCTAAAAAAGACCAAAATTATCGCATAATCATTTTTGCATCTGTATTAGAATTTTAGAGATCAAAACATAAAAGGTTCTAAGCTCCCATGCACACAAGAGATAGGCAAAGATGAAAATTAAGATCACAAGGACAATTTTGTTGGTATTATCAAAAGTTTGAGTACAAGTCGTTATACAAAGAAAGATTCAAGAGCCTGAAGACAAAATTCTCTCATGATATACATATCTCCCCATGCAAGGGGGGAAAATATAAAGAAATGAGAATCTCTAGAATGTCAAGGACAACTCTGACCTACAGAGCCATTAGGGCTTCTGCTCCTAGGCCTCCTATGAGAGCCCGAACCTCCATGAGTTCTATGAGAATAGGGAATCTTGCTAGGAACCCATGAATGAGATGGACCAGCACCACTAGTCCTTGAATCAGGCATGTGAATCTCTAACTGAGTCATCTCTTAAAGAACCACATTCTCACCCTCAAGTATGTTGATCCTCGCTCTCAAATAAAGAATCTCCTATCAATTGTGATGAAGTGGAGAAAATATATCAGTGTGGCGACCAGATGTAGCAGGCACATGAGCATCTACAAGAATTCTCTCTCAGGGGAAACCAATGGCAGGGACTGCTAAGTTCAAAGAATTGTCACGGATAAAGTCCCTTCATTCCTTAATGCTATCTAAGAAAGAAAGAAAGGAAGAAGTGTTAGTCAAGACCCATGGACAAAAGGAAATTTAAAATAAAAGTAGGGAAAGAAGTACTTATGAGGATTACCAGGATGCCAAGTAGGATCAAAGCATCTGATATCATCATCAAAATGAACTGGATTATAGCCAGGAGGAATCACTTGTGGTGCCACCTCCTCATCAGAAGATATAGCATGGTCCCCTCCAATGTGATCCTCACCATTGTGCTCCTCTCCCTCAGGATCGTAGTAGTCATCAAAAGATTTGATGTCCTCCATGACTATCAATCTCTGGGAAGGAGCTCTCTCCTACCCCTCTATCCATGATTCATGCCATGAACTACTCTAGTAATAAACACCCCAAGAGTCAAGGGGGTCTAGGTGATCATCCTATGCTCAGCACCACCCATATCCTAGACGGACTTGTAACAAGTAGGAATCTAGGGCAAGTCCTCTGAAAAGTCATCACCAAATTGTTGTAGGACTCGCTCGACATGGTATGCCTCGACAAAACCATTCATATCTAATAAATCAGTCACACCCCTATAGTAGCTATGAATCTATCTGTCATTAGACAAGAAGGCCTCCATATTAGTGTAAGGATCACAAATCATTTTAGCATCAGTGAGAGTGGCCACTGCATGTAAAGTAGTATAAATGACCTAATTGCCCCCAACATGTAGCCCTCAGTAGTCTAGGATCTGGAAGTGTCATCTCCCTGTGAAATGGCCTAACATGCTCATAAATCCATGTCATGATTAGAGAAGAATGATTGAAGTGTTGTCACTGAAGTATGAGCCATTTTGATTTTATGGAAAACCCAACTAGCTTTTGAAACATGGGATGATGTCACTGAGTGTGGGCTCAGACAAGTTGAGATCAACCTGCAGAGAGGGCTAGTTCCCTTGATGGCACTAGTAGAAAAACAAAAATAAATGACTAAAAAAACTACCAAAAATTGGTTATGTGACCATTAGTTTGGTCACGTGACCATTGGTAGTTTATTGCCGGTCATTCATCTCACGACCAAATTTATGACTAAACAAATTTTAGTTATTAATTTGGTAGTATATTTAGTCATCAATTTGGTAGTATATTTAGTCATTAATTTAGTCATTGATTGTTGTTATCTGGTCATTTATTTAGTCATTGTAATCATTAATTGCTGACAATTGGTAGTATATTTAGTCATTCATTTATTTATTTATTTATTTAGTATATTTATTTATTTATTTATCTAGTCCTTTATTTATTCATGGTAGTCATTTATTTAGTCATTGTGACCAAATTTTAATGCACAAACATAGATCAATGTATCCAAGGTATTTTAGTGCCATATCATTCTTTAACTCAAAGATGATGGTTTCCACAAGGCTAGTGATTTAGCAGAAAAATGACTATAATGACCAAAACAAGAGGCCACTCAGTTTTCTTAAGAAGAGTTGTAATGAAATTCTCTTCAAAGAAGTCATCATATAACAAAAGGGTTCCATCGGACTTAGATCTCTTCAATCTCTATCATTGCAACTCAATTTTTTTGTATGATTGCACTCATTATATTCTCTATAAGATCGAACCCCTGTTTTACCTATAAATTATAAATCAGAAACCACATGATCTTTCTTTTAAAACCCTTTTATCTAAAGAATTAAGGAAATAGTTCTGCCTGTTAAAAATAAATTCAAGGAAAGAGGCAATGTAAATATCTTGCATTGAAATAAATTTTGGCATATTTTTTAAGAAGGCAGCAATGGGGTTTCTATTTTTCTGTGGCTAAGGAAATTGCAGCAAGCAGATTTTTAGTTTTTGTGCTAAAAAAACAAAGAACTGATGCAGATACCTTTAAAAAAAAAGATTTCCTCCACTGCCTTGGATCGATTCCTTAGAAGGTGAATCTTTTGTTTTATGTTCGCACTCCCTTCCAACTCACCTCAAATCTTGCAATTTGATATGCTCGCCTAAGTTATTTGCTTTCAACCATTTTCCCTTTCCTTTTCCTTTGAAAAAATATAAAATAGAAATCTCAGAGCATCTAGCGGGGAACATTTAAATGACATGAGGCTTTTTTTGACACAATTTTTTTCACCAACGTGAGAACAACCGACGAGTTTAGAAAATCTTCCGGCATAAACTTTTTTACAGCGTGAGAAACATTTTCAAAGCCCAAGGTCTGCCTCAATCTCTGCCTCTTCTTCCATAAATCTCTTCGGCCCTTGGCTTCTTCCATAAATTTGATCAGAATGCTCAGCGAAAATATATTGGCAATATCTCTGCACTCACAACGAAAATACATACCCAATTTATTGTTGCCTTCCAGGATGGTATTGTCATTCCTTCCTTGTCTTTTTCTGCCTACAAACAGTGTTTACTCCATCTCTATATAATTAACTACCCAGAAGAATTCATTTAACTAAGTAAAGAAAATATTAAATTGAAAAAATTGAGTGGCTCTAACGATGATGAGAGAAGAGTATTATGTAGCTCTGCAACAGATTGCACTGCATTTGCTCGGCGACGACTTCCACCCACCACCCCCTCCGTTGTGGTACACCCAGATTTTGGGCAGAGTGTCATTCCATTTGTTGAAGGAGATCATTTGTTTGACAATAGTCAGACTGTTAGTTCCTTGCTTAAGATTTCAATTCCGGATAAGAGACGCTACAGAGGAGTGTGCCATAGGCCGTGGGGAAAATTCGCTACGGAGATTAGGGACTCCACCAAGCATGGAGATTAGATTTAATGCATAGAGATTAGGGTTTATTTTCTCACTAAAGAGGAATTCAAAATGGATTCCAAAGTAAATAAACTAAAATACATAAATCTCCCACTTATCTTGCAAAATAAATATTATTGAATAGTTTATTGCACATCGCTTAGAGTTTATTTGCCCCCTAAAGAGGATTTCAAAATGGATTCCAAAGTAAATAAACTAGAATACATAAATCTCTCGCTTATCTTGCACAATAAATATTATTAAATATATTATAATATAATATTATATATAAATATAATATAATATTATATTATTATATAATATAAATATTATATTATATAATATATATAATAATAATATAATATATATTATATATATTATATTATAATATATTGTATTATATTGTATTGTAATATAGTATATTATTATTATATTTTATTATAATACAACCCACTCCCTCAATTCAAAATATTTTTTAAAATTGTCCACTTTAATATCATATTGTCTAATTTTTATTTGTGTGACTAATTATTTAGTCATTTTCATTTGTGTGACTAATTATTTAGTTGTGCTTTTTGCTCAATGACCAAATTAATCGTTTATTTAGTCATTTATTTGGTCATTTATTTAGTCATTTCAACTGATGACTAAATTAGTCATTTATAGTTGTGTTACAAAAAATTAGTATAATTTTGGTCACGTGACTAAAAGTTTTAGTCACCTGGTCATTTATTTGCCATATTTCTACTAGCGTGGATCACCTAAAACTAATCTACTCTATTGCTGCTTACTGAGGAAAAGAGAGATAACATAAACAAAACCTAAAACCTAAAGAGGTGATGAACCAAATTGCAAGGACCAATAGTACTGTTGTACATACACAATACATTCAATAACTGAGCTTGTGACTCACACAATCTAATGATTTGACATATTTTTGAGCATAAGTATTTCATGGAAAGAATATTTCTGCATAGACAATATTTCAGAAGGAAAAAGTAAACTTTCACAACTAAACTATATCCCGACTCATCCAACAAACCATGACCTACACATTTATATGACTTTCTACCTTAAAGTAAGCTAGGAATAGGACAAGATTTCAGGGATATCAATGTATCACTAGAAAACATCAACTATTCTACAATCTACATAACAAGATGGTCATGAAAAGGTGAAAGGACTCCTTTATTGAATTGAAAGGTACAAAAAATAGCCTCTATAGATCTGAAAACATGTAAAACAAATGTGATTGGGAAAATTTTCTTTGCTCTAAGTTACAATACAATTCTTCTGTCAGGAAGAGCCTATGTTTTGGCTACAATGCTTTAGAAAACCTAAAAGAACTAGCTTCTAAAAATAATCCCCCTCTCTTGAATGTAGTGTATCCTCTTTTTATGAACATCAAGTATAGAAACAAAGGGCATCTTCTTTCTACATGACTGCAAAACTCTGCATGGTCTTGACTTTTATGATTGAAAACTGCATGGGAATTCGGCAACTGGAATCAAACTTATCTCGTTGTTTTATC
Organism: Cunninghamia lanceolata; assembly: GCA_027924645.1. Classification (NCBI taxonomy): domain Eukaryota; kingdom Viridiplantae; phylum Streptophyta; class Pinopsida; order Cupressales; family Cupressaceae; genus Cunninghamia; species Cunninghamia lanceolata. The sequence continues at coordinate 2,691,241 of BSBN01000850.1, forward strand.
TATTGTTCAACTGCTCTAAAGTTGTTTTAAAACTACATGAAGTCAACCCTTATCCATTCCCTAATTTATGGCTTTGACTGCATGCACTTTGTCACCTTCTGCATGCTTTTTGACAAGCTGGAAATGCCTCTCTATCACTCTGCATGTTTTTGCATGCTGAAATAACTACTTTAAACCCTAATAGCTTGCTTTCAAACTGTTTGATTTCTTGTGCATCATCTGCATGCTCTTATGCATGTTTTTCCTTTCCTTCTTCTCCTAAGCTTTATATGCATGCTTTAAAGTAGCTTTTTAATCCCTTTATCGGCAATTTTGGCACCTTACGAAGCTCTTTCTCTCCTTGTTGGTGATTCTTCTTTTCTACGAACCTTTCCCCTTTACTTCTTGGTTCACGAGTTCATGAACCTCATGATCGGCCGACACACTTTGCTCCTTTCTTCTTTTCCTTTGTCGGCAAGTTCACTAATCAATGAACTTGTCGATCGGTGAACCATGAGGTTCATGAAACGCCAACTCTGTCAATAAGTGAAACACTTAGAAAATTCTTCTCTTTACAAAACTCTTTACTTCTTTTCCTCCTTTGTCAGCCAATTGGAGGAAACCCTAACCCACGAACCAGCGTTGACGAATTCCTCTATTGCCCGTCGACAAACCGATAGGTTCACGAACCCAACATTTTGCTAATAAGGCAAAACTTTTTCCATCTTTGTCTTTTCTTTTCCTTGAAACTCTTTCCTTGTCGCTGAGTTCACCTATCAGCAAACTTGTTGATCGACAAGCTAGCAGGTTCACGAAATGCTAAGTTTGCTGATAAGGAAGAACTTCAAAAGAGGAAACACTTAGAATCTTTTAACTTGAATTTTTCAACCTACATGTTAGTTCCAACTTAAAACACTTATGCTTTGCAGACCTATAATGCTTCAATCTGCCTAACAAACTTGCACTTGTCAATACTCAAAAACACCCCAATTCACCTATTTGGAGGACAAGACAAAAATAGTTAATATTAAGTGCCACTCAATGTGCAATACTCAGAGGTGTCGATAAACCATGGGTAGAATGTCGATGCCCAATGTGAATACAGTGCCCTGCTCTATACCATGAATGATGGGTTCCCAACACCATCTAAGTTGAGTAGAGCCCTTGTCTCCTGATAACCTAGAAGCAATCAAACCAATGAGGAATTTCCTCAATGGTGAAATAGGTAAGTGAGGCATAGAAATAAGTCAAAATCCTATCTAGTCCTCAGGATGAGTCACCCCATGATAGATGCCCATGTTTGTTTCTCACCTAAGGACTCACTCTCTGGTAATACAAGTGGTTGTCCTCTCATAGGGACCCTTAGGGTGCGATAAATATAGTATAAAGTGATACTCCATTCCCCTGAGACCTAGGGAATCTGAAGGTGTTCCTATCAACATCCCAATAGGTCAAGATATCACTGCAGATGCAAGAGGTGGGATGAGCAGCTGGAGCATGGCATATCATGTCAAGTCCCACTCTCTTCAGAATAGCACAATTGCCAAGAGATAAAACCTTATAAGCATCAGAAAGACATAACTACTCACAACCACCATTCCATCGAATCCATGAGTCCTATCAAGCATAACAAACCTTGTGTTAGATCTTGTTAAACTCAGAAGATCTAAAAAATATATATATTCCTTAGAAAATTGCAATAAAATGATGAATTTGGTGATTGAATTAGAGAATAACGGAGCAATGAAAACATCACAAGACATCATATTTCAATCAGAATCAAATTGTCTAGGTCACCAGTTTTACCAAGTCAAATTCCTACTGGTGACCCTACTGTGCAATAGGATCCCCACCTGGCAACCCTGTTGAACATCAGGATCTCCACCTGGCGACCTGACCTGGTGAAGGTGGTGACCCATGGGAGACCCTATCCCATGCCCTAGAATGTAAAAATCATCACAAAAATCTCAATTTTTACCAGGTTTTGACAAACGAAATGACACATACACACTAAAACGAAAAATCTAACACAATGCAACAATAAAACAAAACAAAAATGGATTATTTGAGATAAATTCAATAAAATGCAAACTAGGGTTTAGAGGGAGGTTTTTCATATGATTAGTACCTAGTTTTTAGTGGGAGAAAGATTCGTTTCCATCTTCATAATCCCCTCAACAATAGTTGTGTATGCAAAAAAATGGAAATCAAATAAGGAAACAATACAAGAAAATACCTATTCCATACTTAAGACACAACAAGAGCAAGTAACTATAAAAATGGAAATGAAACAATATCACCAAATAGTCCTTGTTGCCCTTGATATTCCAATGATATTTTGATAGTGATTGTAATATGTTACTTGCTCAAACTAGTAGCATAACATTAGATAAGGATGATGGATAGGATAATGGGAGATCTATGAATATTTTGATAGCATAAGATGTGATGATAATGGATTGGTTGAGGCTTGATTTTTAGAAGTTGGATATGATGAATGAAGGGCTAGGATTAAAATATTAGATTAATGGTTGATATTTGCTGAGACAAGATTAGGCCAAGGTTAAGGATTTCTAGGGCTTCGAAGGAAGCTTCTAAGGCTTATCCTTATGTGAACAATGGAGATTAGAAGATGTAGTATGAAATGAATGGTTGAGATGAACACTTAGTTTGACTTTTTATGACACTCATTTATTGATTGTGGCAAGTGGGTGAGGATGAGGACAAGTTATTCATACGACTCTCAATAATAAAATAAAATAAAATAATTATTTAATTAATTATCAGAGAAGGGATGATGGGAGGATAAATTAATTAAATAAGTAAGATTTACTCAATTAATTTTGGCTAAAAGGGATAAATGGATTAAATAAATAAATATTATTTATTTATTTAATTTGGGTGATGGAGGAAATGGATTAATTAAATAAATATAATTGATTTAATTGATTTAAGAAAGGGATTAAGGGACAATGTGTTGTAAGATGAAAGTCTAGGGGATGTCAAAGGGTTATGAGGACATGGTCAATTTTAGGTGTCTACAATAGCTTTCCGATTACTATTCATATACATGATTTTGTCATTGATCAACTTTGTTTGCTTAAATTCCTCCACTGTCTTCTTATCTTAGCTTAGTTTTTTTATGCATTTGGGAGTAATTTTTTATTTTTGTAGTTTCTTTGCACCTTCATTTTATGTTCTTTCATCTCTACAGGTCTCCTTGGCGAAGCAAACAACTAGGCGAATTTGTGATACAATATATAGTATATTTGTTCATTTCAATTACATTGTTTATTTTAAATAAATCAAATGTTGAACTAATACTAGTTATTGAAAGTACAAATGCAGGAAATCAACAATAGGTAAGGCCTATTTCAAGAATGGTATCTACCTTTCATGTAGACTATCATCCCTAAGGGGGAAAATATGTAATCACTAAAAGCACCTATGAGCTTCCACGAGGACCCTATGATGATGTATAATCCTAATCACGTACATGAAATGATGAATATGGCAACATGTCGACATCAATTTCTTGCTTCATCAATTCTTTATTAAATCTTGATCTTTCTTCACTTTCCCCCTTTGTTTGAAATTGTTCTTCTTCTACATTATCGACCTTGCCTACATAGCCAATTTTCATCTTAGTGAGCTAATTTCATATTTCCCATGTTCATTCCATCTCACTCCACCCCCTAGAGGCCTTAAAATGACCTTCTACACCCAACCCATCTTTCAGATTGGCTTAACTTTTGTCAATTCCGGATCCCCACCTATTATTTATGAATCTCCACTTGGAAACCCTACTCATGCAAGTGGAGATCCTATTTAACTCATCTGTTTGGCTTATCTCCAATGACAGATTGCTTGCTTTTCCCTCCAAGACTTGCTTTTCCCTCCAAGACCCCTCTCCAACTCTCGATTTTCACCCAGAATCCTTCCTCTGTGGGTCACCAGTGGGTCACCACCTGGCAACCCTGGGTCTCCACCTGGAGACCTGATCTGATGAAATTGGTGACCTAGTGGCAACCCTGTCATGTTTTTGGATGCAAGTTTCCCTTTAATCCAAGCCTCAAAAAGCTTTGTTTTGACCTAAATTTGCTCTAAATTCAGCCCTGATTGCGTGAGTCACCTTCCTAATTGATCATCAACTTTTTTCACGGATTCAAGACTCCCAATCACTCTTTTCTAACTCACAAATCAATTCTAATCTTCTCTCAATCAATCTCAAGATAACTATGTTTCTTCTCTTGTGAAAAGTTATCAAGGCCTATTCATTCCTTAATCAATCTAGTTCACTCCTCAATCAAACTTGTTAATTCTTCAATCAATTGAGTTAACTTCTCAATCAATTTCCCCCTCTTGTGTGCCCTTCCAAGCTATAAATACCCCTCACCTATATCCATTATTTCTCAAGTTGGAGAATACTCTTCCATTCTTCATAATCTTTCTCAATTTTTTTCACAGGCCTTTGAGCCTCTTAGTTTCTTTCTTTAGTTTTTCAAAGATCCAAAGCTTTCATTTCATTAGTTTTATTATTGCAAAGCTTCAAATCTTTTCCATAGGAGGTAAACCATTATTGCAGCCAATGTCAAGCTTTGTTTTTACTCTTCAACTAGCATTCTTATGCTCTTGTAAGATGTAGGTGCATTTTACTTTAGTATTTTATTGCCCAAGCCTTCAAAGGATTCATACAGTGTTGTTAAACTAGTGAAATTCTCAATCCCAAGTGCTTCAAATCTTTCAAAAGCTCTCCCAATTCATAGCATTCTCAAGCTCATTCATTTGCTCTCTTCCTAATTGTCACCAAGAGGAGGACCCTGCTACTACAAGAGGATGAAGAGGTTGTTGAAACAAGGATTCCTGAGGGTAGTGTGAAGACTCATGCATCGACCATAATTCAAGTTTTTCATGCTTTCCTATATAATTAAATCACAATTTTCTCTTGGGAATAGAAATCTTCTGTTGCAATTTACTTAATAGATTTACTTTCAAATTTGATTAGATTAGTTTGCTTGAGTAGCTTAAATTGCAATCCTAGATTACATTTCTTGTTTCACACTTTCAATTCTTAGATTAGAACAAAAATCTCTTCAAAAATACTAAAAACATAGTACAATTGCATTAGGTTATCTCATATTGATTTTCATTCATCTTTTGATTTCCTAGTTAAATAGCTCATTTTAAATTTCAATTCTAGAAAAGAACCAAAAAAATCATTTGCATACATACTAGTTGCATACATATTGAAAACCCAAAAATATAAAAAAAATAGAACCTAGAAAAGTCAAACCCTCGATTTCATCACGAGGTAGGATTCAATAAAACAAGCATTCACCAACTCCTTGATTTCATCACGAGGTCAAAAAAAGTCAAGGGAACTCACACAAAGCCTTAGATAACTTCACTAAGTCAAAAGTCAACTCTTGGTCAACTCAAGTCTATTCTCTCTATCCAAGGATACAAGTGTGCCTAGAGTTAGAGGTGAGTGGGTGAGGGCTATCCTTGAGGGGATTGAAGAATTACATCTTAGGCCACAACTAGTGCAAGAAGAACAAGATCACGTGCTTAGGTTGATTCAACACAAAGAACAAATACAACAACGTGTTCAAACCATAGAAGAAAGGTTACAACAAACTAGGCTTATCAACCACTACAACAGACATCCATCTAGATGTTGGAACACTAGAAACCTAAATAGGAGATTGATAACTAGAGAACCTTTGGGTCATATTATTATCTCCACCACAACGATCATAGAACAACACATAGAAACCATGACAGGCCCCAGGACCAGTCGACTGCCCTTCGTGATGTTCTACTCCCAAGCGAACAGAACCACCTCTGGGTCTCTCCTCCAATCGAATGGCTTCTACTACGAGAGAAAGAGTGACTTGGAGGTCACCTGAGGCAAGGAGAGGGTCCATGTGCTTGCATTGAGGTTGACTTATCCATGCTTGTGTGTGAGTCACGTTTTGAAGAGTACGATACCTACCATGCCAAACCTATCAATTGTCCATGTGGGGGGTCTGTGCCCAATGGTTGCCTGTCCTATGAATTTAATATTTTTTTAATCTATTAATCTGTAGAGTCCATACAAAAGATTACACAAGTCCTGTGCCAACACACCAAAATATTTTTTCAACTGTACCCTATGCCTGACTACAATCTATCATACAATATGGATCATACAACCGTATGAAAGATTGTCTACAAGATTCCATCTAGGGAAAAAATGGGACAAAAAAAAATTGTGTCTAAATATAGTCAAGTTTATATCAAAATATAGGTTTTGGTGTTTTCTGAACTCAATGATGAGGTCTATGTTTTCCCATAAGGCCTCTAAAAAAAGAGAAACTCCAAAACCCCCATAGAAAGAGCCCTAATAGAATACCCATTTGTCAAATCTCTATCAAACCCTAGATCTAAAAATAATCCAAGTCTGAAAACACATCTGTAACCTTGAAAATGTCTTCATTTTTTTCCTATAAAGCCATGGATTCAAATATGTACAAAAATCTACTCATACCAAGGGTTACAAATACCTAGGATATCTCCTCCCACAACCTAGAAACCAAGCTCTGATACCACTTGAAAGGAGAAAATTACAACAATAATAAATATTTCCACATAACCCCAAGAGAGATAAACATGCAAACAAGTACTCAGAATCCACCATTCAAAATAATAGATAAACATACCATCAATATGACACAAGATATACCCTAAGAAAACCCTCAAAAGGGAACACCATTCAAAATAATAGATAAACATACCATCAATATGACATAAGATATACCCTGAGAAAACCCTCAAAAGGGAAAAACCTAGCCTCCAAAAGCATCCACACTCAATGTATTATTTAACAACAAAACATTACAATACACTTACAAAGTCTCCATGAATACTTCTAAAACATTAAGCTCCTTCAATGCATCCTCCATGTGTCCAATTAGCCACACATCCCATGCCATGCTTCACATATGCACTCTACAGGAGAGCTCAATGCAAATGACATCCAACCTCAGCCACTAAACATCTTCTTGCTTTTATAGAATCAAGCTCACACAAAACCACCAACTGGTATTGGCTAGACCATATGTCTCAAAACCATGAGAGCACAAAACCATTGACTGAAAAATTAAATATTTCCCACAAATATTCAATATTTGTCCTATGTCTCTCACACATAAAATATTTAACCAATGTTACATACAAATGTACAAGTGGAACCAAATAAATATTTAATGTGGCTAAACACATCACTAAAGGTGCACCACAACTAAATATTTATTTTACATAATTAAAAATTGTATTTTCTTGTGCAAGGTGTACAACACCCTTTTCCTAACAAGGGCATAGCTCGCATGGCATGGATCCAACATCTCCTTAATAGGATTTTGTATGATAATTCTCTGGGCATAACATGAACTAAAGTATCAAGAGTGATGGGGCCAACAATAATAGGAGGAATAATGGTTCCACATGAATTTTGACAAATGTTATCAAAGCCCCTAATAGATATGTGTGTCTTGTCTAAAGAAGTAGATTCAATGTGGATCTTGATTAAGAATTCAATGGTGCAAACATTGAAGCCCAATCCATTATCAGTGAAGGTTCATTTGATGCTAGTGTCATGATATCTCATAATGACAATAAGGGGCAAGTTATTTTGAATCATAGATGGGGAACAAAGTTTGGATGTAGGAAAAATAATGTCCATGTCACTAAGAGATGCAAAGATGGTTATATTTTTCTCTGGTGGAGTATTAGGATGGACATGGATATGATGAAGAGCATTGTAAAGGGATTTATTGATTAAGGGATACATATGAGCAAGATCCCAAAGCGATGTTGTTGAAGGCCCATAAGAATAAAAAGGATTATATCATGGAAGAGAAAAGAAGCCTCAAATCACTATAAGTATATGAGGAGTAGATTGTGTATCAATCAAAGTTGTATAGTCATGAGTACAGTTAATGATGGTGCTAGGAGAGAAATCTAAGAACTATTATGTATATGAGAGGAATGGGCATCTATACGTTGAGGTGTAATGAGTAGAGAAAATTTAGATGGGATTTGGGTAACCTCGTAAGAGGGGTGTGGTATGGAGAAATCAATACAAATAAGAGATTATGAGATATGATGTAGAAGGTCTGTAGGCATAGAAGAGGGGTGGGTGAAAGTAGTAATCTCAAAAAAGGATACATGTAGAGGAGGCATGGTAGTGGTGAAAGGAGGAGTATAGATGATTTGGTCTAGTGGATTATAGTCAAAGGAAGGAGAACTGAAAGAAAAAGGAAAAGATGGAATATGTGTATCTGTAAAAGTGGAGTTGGAGGATAAAGTGAAGGCAATGTACAAGGTACATAGGTGGGTGGTGGTGGAGGAATAGATGAAATCATAGAGAAAGAATTGTAAGGGTGTGTATTAGTATCATAGTAGATGGTGTCTCAAGTATCTTCAAAAGAGAAAAGAGGATCATATACCAGAGTAATATCATCATGAATGGAGAAATAACAATGTCATCATGAGTAGTGAAATAGAAGTAATGTTCTATACCATAGGAGGTATTATTCGATGTAAAGTAGGATCATGGGTAATACGCATTAAAGAATAAATGGGTTTAGCATGTGGTGGGTCATTAGAGAATGAATAAGATGTAGGAGAAAAATGAAGTTGATTCAATGCCACATAGGGAAAGTATTCATTCATTAGATATTATGGTCAATCATGTCCTCGAGTGAATTTTTTAGAGAACGATGGTGAACTGGAGTAGGAGAATAAACCAAAAGAAAGGTGACAAAGTCCTCAAGAATATAATAAAGAGCATACATAAAGTCATAGAAAGAAGTGAAAGAAGATAAGAATTCTAATATCTAGGAAATGGAGTGAATGGATGAGGTCACATCATAAAAGTCAAAAATGTCACTAAGAGAATTTGGATAGGTAGTAAGGAAATTAGAGAGAATGGTATAATCAATCATATGGTGATGTAGGAAAGTCCAAGAATACTCATCATAGGATCATATGGAAAAAGGTTTGGGAGGAGGAGCATCATCCAAGACAAAGGTCAGATAGAGGTATCATGCATGTGTAATCTGTCTAGAATGGTTAGTGTATGAGTAGAAGAAATGTGACTAGATGGATGGTCTATAGGTCAAGGCTAATTATAGGGGGAGAAAGAGGAGATGGGATGGGTAAATTAGTACTAGGATCAGTATGAGGTGGCATGGTAGGAGGATAAGATGGGCAAGATGTAGGAGCATGATAATGAGCTTAGAAAGACAAAAGTGGATTCAAGTCATAAGGATAATCATGAAGGAAATTAGTGAGGGTGGGATAATGGGAGAGACAAGTACATATGAACCTATTAGAAAGAGGAGAAGAATCTGGGTTAAAGAAGGTGACAAGATTATCAAAGATAAGGGAATGGGTGGAAATGAACTGGGAATAATAGGTATGGTCAAGGAAGTACCTGTAAGAGGTCAAGAGGGTAAAGAATAAGGTCCATGGCTAGGTAAATAAAAGATAAGCTAGAATTAAGGCAAATAAATATAGAAGGGTAAGGATAAGGACAAAGACAAAGAGGAAGCATAGAATGGAATTACACTAGGATTTCCAACAAGAAAAGAAAGCACACAAGAAATAACGAGACAAGAAAAAGCTAGATGAAAAAATAACATAAACTAACAAGTATTATGGAAAGGAAAGAGAAGATATTATAAACATGATAAAAATGAAAAGATACTCTTAACACATGAAAAGAATAAAGAATAACTATTAAGATGCTACCAAGATCACCAAATGAAAGAACCTAAAAGAAAGATTCTTTTTATTGTGCTATTAATTAGTGTAAATTAAGATTGTTCACCTTGCACCACACTAGAAAATGGTTAATGGTCTTAACTAGGCTTTACAAGATTCTAGGGGGAGTCCCAATATACATGAGGTACAGGGGCAAATTTGTGAACAAGGGATTACCAATAATCCAACCAAGAACTCCACCACTCTAGTCTCGACTGACTGAGGATCTTGAGAGATTTGTTTAGACCAAATGGGGTCCCTATTGAAGTTGGTCTTTTTATTCTCATATTGTTTATATGCTCCTCTAGGACATAGGGTTGAGTTTGTCCCTTAGAGTGGGTCTATCTCCAAGTAGGCCTCCTAGGGAAGAAAACACTACTCACTTTCAATCCCCAAGATTGCAAAAGGTGTGAGGGGAGAGCATACATGAAGGTAGTGCTTCTTTTGATATACAAAACAAAGGATTTACACAAGGATTTCTAATCCTCAAGATCACCCAAGGGTGCGAGGGTAGAGCATACATCCTATTGTAAATCAAGAAATGGAAAACAAGTTCTTTTCCTTCTACTTTAACTTATGTGCAACTAAAACTAGTAGAAAATAAATAACTTTCACCGCGGGAATGCAAAAGACATTAGTAGTTTGCAAATGATATCATGGACAAGTGTGTAAGAGATGAAAAAAATTAGATTAGTGTCTAAAATATACTAGATAAAACTATGATCAGACAAGAGCGATGACAGAGACCTCTAAAGCGCTAACATAGGTCAATAAGGTGTTGAAATAAGACACTAAAGCGCTAGTACAAAAGATGCAAAAGTGCTAACAGAATATACAGAAGCACTGACAGAAAACTCTACAGCGCTAAATAAGAAAGTTCAAACGCTAACAGAGGAATTCATAAGTGCTAAGAGATTAAACTAAGGTGCTAAATAGAGACACCTAAGTTCTAATCCAAGACTTAAATGTGCTAAAACATAGTATTATACATGCTCTTAACTTGTAACCGAATGCGCTGAACATGGAGGCAGAGGCACTATCCTGACAAAAAGTAGAGACCCTGTAAAGAAAAATGTTAATCTACCAAATCAGATGAATTATATCACTTCCTACAAACAAGGTTAGTTAATCTCCTGCAAAACAGAATGTTAGACCTGCAGAAAGATTGTTAGGATAGTTGCAGAACTACTTTCAATCTATAGAGATATGAAAATTTCCAAACAACACAAGATAGAACAGAGGCACTACTATAGACTACAAATGCGCTACTACGGGATGCTTAGGTGCTGATACGAAACTCTTAAGTGCTAATAGATTAAACGAAGGTACTAATAGATGACTCTAAAGTGCTAATTTCTTCCTGTAAAATAGACTGTTGGTTTGAAAGATGAAGGCGCTAAACAGAAGCTCGTAGGTGTTATTCCCTCCAGCTTAGGTGCTAATCCACAGTTGAAAGTGCTAATCTGTGACCTACACAAAAAACACATCAAAATTTCTTCCCAAAAGGTTAAATTCAGCGACAGATATGTCACACCGGGCATGCCAAATGAAGATGGTAAAACATGGTGACGATGTTAGAATGCAAAATAAACATAAATAAGCAATATACCTTCAATATTCACTCCATTTTAGTCTCATTAATAAGGTGGAGGAAATGCATGCACCCAACTACAAAACGTAGCTTTACCCAATACAAAATGAATGTGGATTGCTCAAGTATGAGCCAGCATAATGAGGGCAATGAATTGGCTATGATTTGAGAATAATTGGCTATGGTATGGTGGGAATATGAGAGCATGAATTCTTTAGCTTTTGTGTTCTTAGTCTTAGAGTCCAAATGCTTGGAGAGGCTCTTTTTTATAGATTTTTGGGGGATTTCAGATGAATGGATAGAGTTCAAATGTGAGATCCAATGGATGAGATTTCATAGTGAAATCAATGGATAAGTTTTCATCAACAAAGATAGAGGGCTCACAATATTTTGGAATTTTTAATTTGGTCTTTGGAAGGTCTTGCATTAACAAGGATGGAGACATGTGAATGAATTAAAAATTCATTTTATGGGTGAGTGGGATGAGATGGGACAAGTGCATGGATTGGGAAGGGTGAGGTGGAGACACATGTGAGTTCAAGTAATTAAATAATGTATATTATATAATTAATTATGGGGATATGGGTTAAGGAGGGTTGGATTAATTAAATAGGGGATTAATTTATTTAATCTAGTTGTACAAAATTAGTGGATGGATTAATTAGCAATCCAAATTAATTAAATATATGTTTACTTAATTAATTTGGATGTAGGGATTTGATTGGATAGTTTAGTTAATTACATAAATGAGATTTATTTGATCAACCAAGGATTGGCTATAGATAAGGTTAGATGAATTAAATAAATGGACTTTATTTAATTAATTAGGGCTAATTATAAAGAGGGATAATTATTTAAATAAATATTATTTATTTATTTATTAATTTTGGGTAATGGTTAAGGAGAGTAATTTATTTAATTAATTATAGGTAGGTGATAATGGGGATGGGATAAATTAATTAAATAAAATGGTTTATTTAATTAATCATGAAGAAAGGGATAAGTTAGCATGGAAGGAGGTGTTAGGGAGATGCTGGAAAATGTTGGTGTAAGGTATGTCATTTTTAGGTGTCTACATTTTGCCCCTCTTTGATGTGGCATCGTGACCGAGTGGAAGTGGCGTCATATCAAAGAAAATAAAAAATAATTTCCCCAGCTGACTAAAGGGAAGGGGAAGAATAGATAGAATATGCCCCTTTGAGAGATCAGACAGAATAAATTTTCTGGGTGAACTCTCAAAAAGAAAAAAATGGTAGTGAAAATGGGATTCAGGATGAAAAACGGGGTCAGGAGAAAAATAAATGGGGAAAAATAGATATGATATGAGGTTTGGGAATGAAAAATTAGAGCTAGGCTAGAAAATTTAGGGCTAGGGCTTAGGTGGAGGCTATAAATAGGCTATGGGGGGCCAATATTCCTCATTTACACACCTAAGATTGAGTGATTTGGAGAGACTAAAGCATTAGAGAAAGGAATCTATGGCCCAAATTCCATGTCATAAACAAGCGGAGCGAGTTTGGGACTATCGGCGACCTCCAGAGGCTGGTGAGTCAGTATGTGTCTTATCTCATGCTTTGTATTTTAGGTTTTGGGTAATTAATACGCAATAAATGAAATGTAGAATAGGCATAGAAAATGTGCTAAAGTATTAGGTTAATGTAATCGAGTCGGGTGTAGCGCCTCTGACGGGGTGATTAGCACTTTTATCCTGATTTAGCACCTGCAAAGCGATTTAGCACCTGCGTCGCACGAGAAAGGGCTAGTTAGGAGCACTTGTTAGAAGCTTCGTTAGGTGGATTAGCACTTGTGTGTTGTTTTGGTGCTTGCACGAGGAGATTTAGTGCCTCTATGCCTTTCAGTGCTTGCACGAAGTCAGTTAGTGCTTACGTGCCTTTCGGCACCACCGCAAGAGCAATTAGCGCTTCCACACCTTTCGGAGCCAGTGCAGAGTCTATTAGCGCTTGCATGCCTTTTAACACTTGTGTGGTTTATGTCAGTGTTTGTGTGCCTTTCAATGCTTGTGATGGGTCTGTTAGTGCCTACATGCCTTTCGGTGCCAACATGAGGGGATTTAGCGCTTTTGCGTAGTTTTTGACAAAGGCTAATGAAGTAGTGTGTTAGATGCAGGAGGATTTGCTGCCACTTTAGTCGAGGGACTAAAGGCCGCCTCCACTAGTCTTTAGGGAGAGATTTGGACCTAGAGATGTTTTAGTTTTTGGAGCGGATTGGATTGAGGCATCTTGCATATATGCATGAGATTTGGCCCCACAGGGTCATGATGACAACTTTAGTAGAGAGGTGGCAGAGCGAATGTTGTGCTTTTCTACTACCGATGGGTGAGATGACCATCACCCTCGAGGATGTGTGAAGGATCTTACGGATCCCCATTCATGGAGAGTTAGTTGGTTATGATCAAGTGAGGGGTGCAGCAACATTGAGGTGCATCTTCGCACTAGATATCCTACCGATGGACAAGAGGAGTAGAGAGATGAGATAGTCTGATGCTATAGATAGCTTGGAGGGGTTAGCATTATACATATTGGGGTTGATTGGAGGATTATTAATGCCAGATAGGAGGTTGCATGGATTCTCCAAGGGATGGGGAGTGGTACTGGAGCATATGTACAAGGAGGGGACAGTGTATGCATGGGGGTTGTGCGTGTTAGTGCACTTGTACCATGGCATGCACTTTGCAGTATATCTGTAGGGGTGAGCCTGGGGTGGGGGTCACACTGCTACATGTCTAGGCTTGGGAGCATATCACCGTGACACAGCCGATATGCGCATATGCAAGGCCAGTGAGACGGTCATTTGTTTTGCTTACACTGGGGTTCTACACCATCATCACTTACTGGCGACGTGTGTAAGATGAGCTTTTACATAGTTGTTTGGCAACCGTGGTGGAAGTGTGAGCCATGGGTGGATGATGGGGATCAGTTGCCTTATACTTGGTAGGGTAGATATTTGATGGGCTGCACTGAGCATATCATAGATCGGTACATGCCTAAGCATGTACTGTGATAGTTTGGGCTCTGACAAGGAGAGCCACAAGTAGAGGCCATGTTCTCGCAGGCCACAAGGGAGGCACTTGATTGGGGTGTCCCGATTGATCCTTCCAATGTGATGGTAGCATTATGGGATTCGGTACCAATCACCTAGGACTAGAGGTTAGATGTGATTGATGCTAGGACCAGCCCAGATTATGATATATGGTGGGAGGAGCAGTAGCCGACAAGGTTGATGATTCCAGTTGGTCAGATGGTGCTGGTGGAGAGCAGTGAAGAGGAGGAGGAGGATGGAGATGGTGGGGGTGATGGGGTTGTTGGTGGATGGTGGGTATGCTGGAGAGTAGAGCCAGTAGAAGGGGGTCGAGAGGAGGAGATGAGGAGGTGGATCCTAAGGTTCTACGGGCTGAGATCGGGAGCCTAATGGATGAGGTGGCCACTACACGGGTGAAGCGAGGCACCAGGACTACAAAGAAAGATGTCACAAAGGTAGATGTGGATCGCCTAGAGGGAGAGTTGAGGGTTGCCTAGGGGAAAATTATTGAGCTTACAGTGGCTAGGGGTGGTGGGGTGGATGCAACAGAGTTAGCCCATGTCATCCAGGAGCTGAGAGGGATGTAGCTAAGGTGCTACAATAGAGGGATGAGTAGTAGGAGGCATTGCTTCATGTGGAGTGGGATACAACTCAGTGAGTCATAGCAGGAGCGAGGCTATCAGATATGTGGCATGATCTAGTGTGGGTATAGGGTGAGCTTGCAGAGGCTAGGGAGAGGGCACAACTTTATCACACCCTATATCATGCAGTGGTGTTGGCAGGTCAGAGGCAGTAGAGCTTCAATGAGTAGATCTGGTCAAGTGCTAGCCTGTTAGGGAGGATGAGGACCCATTCAGTCACAAGACCAATCATGCCACTGTCATGATCTATGCCTCCACCAGGACAGGGGTCAGTAGTACCACCTCAGACTACAGGGGCAGGTCCATCTACACCAGCACCTCATACTCCAATAGAGTCTACTGATAGCACCACATAGTGGTATTTTGTATTATGTATCATACATTGATGTACTGAGCCTTTGGGTACATTTTGTATCATGACCATTTTTTATGTATATATGCGATAAGTATTTTGTGGGTGGCTTATATGATGTTGTGATGTGATTATTGTTGGCAAGAGACACTATGTGGCTTCATGAATGTTGTCATTGATGGCAACAAAGTCCATCCCACACATCCGCAGGACATGGTATGTCTATACCGAAAGTCAGATTGAAGAGTATTTTGGTCCGGTGACCAAGAACAGAGCATACAGCAAGGTCTGACAATCAGGTCCGGATCTCTCAGAGGAAGTATCTCAACAAAGTACGGACTTGGGGACTCAAGAGGAGTACCATGACTAATACATTCCAGAGATTGAGCCTTCGGTGATGAAAGAGTGAAGAGATATGAGCACCTAAGTGTTGGGTTCTTGTTTAACAGAATAGACTGAGGAAGACCTGATCGGCAAAGCATCAAACCTTAATCCAGATGAGATATTGATGGTGATCAAGTTTCCTGAGGGATCATTCATGGTTGGCTGACATGATTGATGACTTATGTAAGCATCTCTTTGATACGTATCACTTAGTAAGCATGGATTCAGCCGACAGACCAGAGTTTGGAAATATCTTGAGTTTTCTGGATGCCGACTAGAAAGATGATTGAAATCATTGATGAATATATATACCGATTGATTTCAGTATGAAGGTGTGTGTGGTGTATTGTGAAGTGCAAAGAAAAGCAGAGAGTAGTGTGCAAGCAGCTATACAGGTCTAGAATGTGACAGACCAGCAGCACTAGAACAGAGGAAGAATGAAGTGCAGCAGATCAGTATATTGAGCCTAACCAGAACTAAACCTCAGCATATGTGGATGCTTCTCATCAATTCAAGTACCTGGTTTCTTTCTATAAACTATTGTAGGCAGTGAGCCTCTTGTGAGCAGTGTGCTCAAGCAGTGAGCCCTAATTGGCAAGTGCCATTTTGTACTACCTTATTCTTTTAATAGATAATACAATCTTGGGTTAGTCACCCCATGGTTTTTCCCTTAACAGGGTTTTCCACGTCAAAATCATTGTGTTATGTGTATTGATTTTATTTATGCTTTCATGGTTATGCATGCTTATATGATTTGATGTTGCACTAGTTGTTAAAGAAGAACAAAAAGTTAAAATAATTAAGATAACTGATTCACCCCCCCTCTCAGTTATCATCAATTGGTATCAGAGCCAAGTTCCTCCAAACAGAGCCTAACAGCTTGAGGAAGATCTAGGAATCTCAATAGATATGTATGGTATGAGGGAACAACTTCAGTCTGCCCTAGATGATCTTGAGGAATCTCACTCAGAAGTCAATAACTTGAAGGAAAGACTCAAACAAGCTGATGATTTCATAAATGAACTAAAAGAGAAACTGATTATCTCTATGAAAAAGAGAAAGGAACTACTTCAATAATTAGCAAGTCAAAGTGAAGCCAATAATACTAATGAAGATCTGAATGAGAAGAACAAGTTATGTGAGAAGCTATCAAAAGAGGTCATTATGGTAAGACATGAAATGGAATCAGGGGTTATGAAATTCACCCAAGAAATTGAAGAGAAAAGAAAAATTGAAGATAATCTAAAACAATCTCTCAAGGAGAAGTCAGAAGACTGCCACAAAATGGATAGAATAATCAAGCATCTAGAATCTGATCTTGAAGAAGCAAGAGATAATGAAGAACAACTTGAGAATCAGATTAACACTCTTAAAAGGGATCTTCAAATAGCAAATGAACACAAAGAGAAATTCAAGATAAGCTCTACTCAACTTGAAGTTCTTCTTGAAAGCCAAAAGAGGGTAGATGACAAGCAAGGCTTGGGTATGAGAAAGGTGAAATCTCTGGATCCGGTCAAAAGAACTCTGGATCAGGAAATCCAAGGAACAAGCCTAGAAGACCTCTAGTAAGGCAACCAAATGCTCAAAGATATCCATCCTTCAATGGATACTACCACAATTGCAATAACTTTGGTCATAAAGCTAATCAGTGCAGAAGAAGAATGAATCAAACTAATTCATCCTTCTTCGGACAGTGTTTTAACTGTAAAAGGTATGGTCACAAATCTCATGAGTGTAGAAATATGCAAATGAACAATGCATTCAATGGTAGATGCTTTGGATGCAATAGAATGGGACATATGGCTAATCAATGTAGATCAAGAGGATACCAGTCAAATATGCAAAGAAATGTTGTTTGCTACAATTGCAATAGATCCGATCATATTGCCAAATTCTGCAGAAGTAAGAATCAGGACAAAAAGGGTCCGGTGCATCATAATCAAAACCAAGACAAAGGAAAAGGAAAAGTGAATGCGGATGAAATTCAAAGGGAGATGAACAAGATTTAGGTGAAGAGAAGTACAGAAAATGTTGGGGATGGATCTGCACCAGAATCTAGTGCTGATATTCCTTTTAAAAACTAAATAGATGAGCTCTAGCTCAGGGGGAGTCACAAAAGAAAACAATTTCCCCCAGCCAATCAATTGGTGCCTTAAAATGGCACATGGAAAGTTGCGGATTAAAAGGGCTCTCAGAGAAACATCTAAATAACCTTTGGTAAAGATATGAAAGATCCACAAGGAGTTTGAAAAGGTTAATCATCCAAGATTAATCCGGTTTGACAGTCATCTGACAAAAGCAGGACCTTCACAGTTAGATCTGGTATAATTCAAATATTTGGATCTGCGGTTAGATGGAATGATTGGAGAAAGGGAGATACATTGTAAGTTATCATTCTAGGTGCATCTTAGTGATCCGAAAAGATCTCTCTCAGAACAAGGAAAATAAAGCAACCGGAATAACTTAAGTTGTGCATTTATTGTAAAATGGAATTAGGGTTTGCGCAGAAATAAAAAGGGTTCTTCTATTCATCATTTGCACATTTGCATTCGAGAAGAAGAGAGAAGGACCTCTATAACAAAATTGTCTCAATCCTCTCAAAGAACAACCGCAGAAGTTGATTCATCCAACAATTCGATCCAGCTCATATTGTGAACCCTAGAAGCGTAAAAGGTATTTTCCGCTCTTGAATATATCTCTCTGAATCTTTGAAAGATGCCTACTCTAAATGTTGTTAAGATCACTGATAGGCCGCGCCCTAAATTCAAGAAACATCCCTACAAATCCCTAGAAGTTGATTCCCTAGGCGCATTTTCTAGCATTCCGCATGGTGTTCTGTATGTAGAAGATGTTAGGGTTTACATACATGCAAACATTGAAGAATTTGGGGAATCCAAGCTGATGGATATCTACCACAAGGAACTGATAGATGAATCACTTGAACTTAAACCTCAATACAAGGCCATCCGGGATAAGCATTTTGGACAATGCATCCATTTCCCTTATTTTGTAGAAGATGAATGGGTCTGGTATGTGTTGAACAAAATGCATGACAACTTCATGTGGTTGATGAGGCCATTTAAGATCACAAAAGATGCCATTGGGGCGGTAACTGGATTGCACTCATCCAGTGGGTTGCCTACTCTCAAATCAGTCAAAAACCAAACTATCAGTGAGGCTACCAGATCAAAATTTGACAAGAGGGCAATGACAATAGAAGACATCATAGATCCGGATATCAAATTTGCCTCTATGATAATTGGTTACAAAATCTATCACTCCAACAGGGAGAATTCGGTATCCGGAACTGTTGTATATACTACTTATGAAATGCTAAGAAAAAATGCTGACTATGATCTCTGTAAGCTTCTTTTGAGCCAACTGTTAAAAAACTTACAAAAGTTCAAGAAGGACAAGAAGACCTCATTCAAATATGGTGGCCTGATATTATGTTTATTCTTTTACTTTATGAATGAGCTCCCCGGATCCAGTGGTTGGGTATGGCAAAATGACAGACCGATTGCCATACAAATCAAAGATTATATGCATGGGCTTGGTGATGCCAAGGCACAAAGCACAGCACTCTGGGGTTACTTCAAAAACTTCCAAGGCATGATGCAGGCCAGAGAGAGAATCCCCCAATCTCTAGTTCAAAAATACAAGGATATTGTGTGCTTCATGGTAGACATTGATCAATGCCTAGCGGAGGCAGTGGAACCAAGAATAGTTTGGATTATGCCAATGGGGTATGAAGTTGATGAGAAAATCCTAGAATTGCATATCCAACACTTGCTGAGTCAGCCCAAGGACCCTAAGGCAGAAAGGTTTGGGACCTTCCAAGAGTTGAGTGTAAAAGTTCATGTTGATCTAAGACAGCCTGAAATCAAGAGAAAAGTGAGAAGGGAAGTAGAAGAATTCTCCAAAAGGCATGGATTTTTGTTTATGCTTTATGTCATGTATGGATGCTTGTATGATGGACATGTGATGGTTTATGTTATGATTATGTTATGGTTTATGCATTGATTATGTTATGGTTTCATATTTTTTATTGATATATGCATTATGCTATGGATGGACATGTGATGGATTATGGATGATGGATGATGTTATGGTTTATGTTATGATTTATGTTGTGGATCGTGTGATGGGTTATATTATGGATGATATTATGGTTTATGGATCATGTTTTTGATGATGGATCATGTTATGGATGCATGGATTATGTTATGGATTATATGGATTATGCGATGGATATATGGTTTATGTGATGGATATATGGATTATGTGTAGATGGATTTATGCTATGTCATAGGTTATGATGTTGTGTATGTGATGTTGTTGGGTTTTTGTTTATGAATGTATTGATGGACTATGATGTGGGTGTTTTGTGATGGATTATAATGTGGATTATGATGTGAATTATATAATGGATATGTTTTGTAATGGATGGATAATGACGTGGATTATGATGATGTTATGTTTATGTGATCAGGTGTCATAGGTACACAATGAAATAAAGCTCACTTCCTACCCTTTGATGGCCCTTGTGGCGTATGATTTAATGATGTACTGATGTATGTGATGTATCTATGACTATGTTATGTCATTTTTGTTTTGTGGATGGTTTATGCATATGATATGATGATTATAATGATGTAGGTATGCTAGTTTGAATCCTTTTATTTTCGTGCTTTGTATAGCTGTGATTTATAAGCGATGAGACTTCAGTGTGCTTTATAAAAAAAGGATTCAATCTTTTCAGGTTGTGGTATGGTTATAATGTGGTTGGTGAGTGGGAGATGGTGGAAACTCTGTTACGGTTAATTTGCATGTGTGTATGATCCATAGTGTGTTTGAGTGATATGTTTATGCAATGATGATGTGGATTTGGTTAAATGGATGGTTATGCAAATGATACGATGATTATGATGATGAAAAATGATGTGGTACTAACATGTGGATGTAGATGTATGCAATGGATGATCATGATGAGGAGGCATTGATTTGTAGGTCATGATACAAAGTGTCCTTATGCAAGTGAGGGATAGTTAGGTGGATTGGGGATGAGGGGGTTATTTGGAGGGAATGATTGGGAAGCAACATGATCACTCTTGGTGGGGGGAAGTGGACAGAAAATTAGTTGGGATGGGGGTTTAATTAGGGGAATGATTGGAAAGTGACATGAACACGCTTGTTGGGGAGGGGGGGAAGTGGATTAGGAAAATTAATCACCATATTGATTAATGTAAAGCCAAAGGTTGAGATTAGGATGGATATTGATCTTGATAGGGGTGGGTGAATATGATAAGATAAATAATGGTGGGGATTATGCTAGTATGTTTTAGAGCAATCCTAAGTTTTAATATAGAAAAAAGGATATTTTTCACCAAGGTATAGGAGACCAAGGTGATGGTGTATATCCAAATTTGTATGGACTTGACATTCAAACAAGAGGGTGTGCTTACACATGCCCAACATAGAACAACCCTGTCTAGATGTGTGGGGAATGAGACGTAGAGCATTGAAGTCCTAGTGCACAAATATGTATAATCCTTAGATGCAAAGGACAGATGTTATGTAAAAAGCTATTCTGACACACATACAAGATATGAATACCAGCTGGAATAATAAGAACATCCAACAAACATGACATACAGCAACAAATGACCCTTGCCCCATTCTATACCATCCAATGACACACCAAGATATGGAAGATCAAGGTGGTTCTTGGGTAAGTGTAGAAGGGGTATAAAAAGATAAATCCAAAACAAAAGACCAATTGACAGATGAACCAAGAACCATTGAATCTCTTTCCAAGATTATGGATTGAATGTGATTGGGCTATGCCTATTGCAAAAATGATATACCCTAAGTCATAGGTTATGATGATGGATGTTGTAGAATATGCACAAGATATGATGGTTATGTGGTCTTTGGAGATTTGGTCTAATGTGTATGATTGACATTGTGGTATGTTGTTTTTGCATGCGTTGTTTACTTAGTTTGGTTGTCTTTAGTCCTTGATCTAGATGTAGTAGATTTATTGCTTGGATTTTTTGAAGGTTTTCTTTTTTTGGTATTTTTCTGATTTTATTTTTAGTTTTTTGGAGGTTTTCTGATTTATTTGTTATTTTTCAGATATTGTGTATGTACAAGAGATGCATGAGACCAACTGTATAATGATCCATAGTATGCATACAAAGATCTAATTCCTATCTAAACTCAGGGATTTTACCCCTGGCATGGAATGATAATGGGAGGGAAATGGAGACGCTTAATGTTTACAAGCTCAAGCCATGATAAGGTATGGGTATGAAATGATGGGGTATGTAGTGGGTGAACAAGAACTTAATAGATGGTAGATAAGGCCACTACTCAAGGTGGCTAAGATAGGTTTTCACCATGGTACTTATGCAAGGCACTATCAAAGTATTTTTCACCATTGGACGGCTTTATTGCACTCAGTTTTTTGTAAAAAAAATATTTTTTATCCTTTTGGGCTATATGTTGGGTCAAGCATAAAATTTCTCAAGATACATGATGTTCATAGGCTCATCTAGAGGTTATCCCTCAGGTGTTGCTAGCTGGTAAGCTCCTAATCCATAGTTGGATGTTATAACAAATGGTCCCAGCTAATTTGGTTGAAATTTTATTTTTCTGTCATGGTCTTGCATGTTCCTCTGATTTTCCATTAGCATAAGGTCACCCACTTCAAAGTGACAAATCTTGATCTTCTTCTTATAGCTATTGTGAAGACAATTCTGATATGCTTGCAAGTGATTGAGAGCGTTGAGACGTATGTCATCTAGGAGTTCCAACTCATGTAGTCATGCAACCCAATACTCCTCGTCGATGAGATTTTGCAAAGATATTCTTAAGGAGGGGAGCTTGACCTCGATGGGTAAAATTGCTTTGGAGTCAAAGACAAGGGAATATGGTGTGGCTCATGTGGGAGTACAGATGCTTGTATGGTATGCCTAGAGGGTGGGGTTAAGTTGGAGGTGCCAATCACAACCAACTTCATTAACTATTTTCTTTAGGATTCTTAGAATGGTTTTATTTGAAGCTTGAACTTGACCATTGTCTTGGGAGTAATATGGGTCAGGCAAATGGTGTTGAATGTGGAATTTATGACAAAGGGTGTGAAGTTCTTGGTTCTTAAAGGGTTTCCCATTGTCAGTAATGATAGCGAGGGGTATACCATACTGGCATATGATGTAATGTAGGATAAACTTGGATATTTGTTTGACGGTGATATATGTGAATGGAATGGCCTAAACCTACTTTATGAAGTATTCAGTGGCAGTAATAATGAATTTATGGCCATTGGAGGAGGATGGATGGATTTTATCGATGAGGTTGAGTCCCCATTGTGAAAAGGGCCAAGGAGTAGTGGTAGGTTGCAATTCTTGAGATGGAGCATGAATCAAGTTGTAGTGTTGCTGACATGGAAGGCATTTCTTAACAAACTGATGAGCATCTTGTTCCAGTGTTAGCCAATAGTAGCGTGTTCTCAAGATCTTCTTTGCTAGGGTAGATCCACTAGAGTGTGCACCATAGATACCTTCATGTACCTCTCGTAAGGCATTTTGGGCTTCTCCTGAATTGAGACACCTTAAAATTAAAAGGGTACCATCAAGACTTTTTTTATGAGTTGTCACCAAGGATGGTGAAATAGACAACTTGATGAATGAGTGTATAGTGTTGGGTGGAGGATAGATTGTGTGGGATGATGTTGTCATGGAGGTAAAGGTATATATACTGATACTAGGGGGATAAGGGACCAAAAATTTCACATACTACTTTAGATTGTGGTACATCATATGCTAGAGTTGCTAATTCCTCAATAAGGAATTCACACTGCTTGTTGCTTTTTGGCATATCAACAATAGACCCTATTGTAGTCATGGCATCTATTGCTTTGTTGTTCAATCTAGGCACTTGTTCAAACTAGAATTCATAAAGTACTCTTTGAAGCCATCTACCATTCTCTTGTAGGGTAGAAGTTTGTCATCTTTTTTTTTTTATTCATTATTGACTTGTTTGATCACTAGTTGAGAATCACCATAAACAAGCAGTTTCTCAATTCTCCATCAGATAGCCATGTGGAGTCCTATGATGAGTGCTTCATATTTTGCCACATTATTAGTACAAGGGAATGTGATTTTGTAGGATTTAGGGATACAATCTCCTTGAGGAGTGATGTACAAGATCTCAGCTCCTGATCCACGATGTGTATATGATCCATCAAAATACATTTTCCAGTTTGGGGTAGGAGAAAATGTGAAGATGGATTCATCTAGAAATTATGAAAGAAGTGGATGATCTATTGGAATTAGTCCCTCAGCTAGTTGATCTACTATGATTTTTCCTTTTATTTCTTTTCTTTTTGTATACTCAATGTTGAATTCACTTAGGATTATCACCCAATTAGCCATGCGACTAGTAGGAGCTACTTTTGATAGAAGATACTTGAGTGGGTCTATTTTTGCAATGAGATCGATTTTGTGATTAAGCATGTAATGTCACAATTTCTGTGATGAAAAGATGACTACTAAATATGCCCGTTCAATTGGTGTATAGCTAAACTCAATTCCCACTAAGGTGTGGTTGATGTAGTATATAGCTCTTTCTTTTTCGTTCTTATCATGTTGTGCTAGTAAGGCCCCTTTTGTTGTTGATGTTGTTGAGATGTATAATAATAGGGGTTTCTCTGGTTGCATCGGCACGAGCACTGGTGGTGTCGCAATATATTCCTTTAGCTAATCAAAGGATCTCTGACAATTTGCATCCCATATAAATGTCAAATATTTATGAAGAAGATGTTGGAATGGGTCTGGCACTTATCTGCTAACTATGCAATGAAGTGTCTTATTGATTAGAGTTTTCCTTGGAGGCTATGAAGCTACTTCAAGTTTCTTGGAG
Organism: Cunninghamia lanceolata; assembly: GCA_027924645.1. Taxonomy (NCBI): domain Eukaryota; kingdom Viridiplantae; phylum Streptophyta; class Pinopsida; order Cupressales; family Cupressaceae; genus Cunninghamia; species Cunninghamia lanceolata. The sequence goes on from BSBN01000850.1 coordinate 2,715,959, forward strand.
GAGGCATTTCAACTATAGCTTTCACTTTTGCTGGGTTGACCTCAATGCCTTGTCGGGATATGATGTATCCTAGGAGTTTTGCATAAGTAACCCCAAAGACGTATTTTTTTGGATTTAGGCGCACCTTGTATTCTTCAGGATAGTCAAATATCTTAGCCAACACATCTAAGTACCATGCTCTTGTTTTGATTTTCCCAATAGATCATCTACATAATCTTCCAGGATGTTGTGGAACATATCATGGAAGATAATAGTCACATCCCATTGATATGTGGCCCCAGCATTATTAAGGCCAAAGGGGATGACTACCCAACACTAAGTAGCCCATGCACAAATGGAGGCAATCTTATTTTTATCTTGTTTAGAAATTTTGATTTGGTTGTAGCCTAAAAAATCGTCCATAAGAGATAGCATCTCATGTCCAATTGTTAAGTCTACTATGATGTCTATGTTTGGTAGAGGAAAATCATCCTTGGTACATGCTTTGTTCAAGTCTCTGAACTTTGTACATATGTGTATGCCCCCAGTGACTTCTGATACTAGAACAATGTTTGAGACCCATTCAAGATAATTGATGGGTCGAATGAATCCGACATCTAGGAGTCTTTTGAGTTCAACTTTCACTAGAAGTGCTATCTATGGATGCATTTTCCTAAGCTTCTGCTTGACTGGCTTGGCATCAGGATATATTTCCAAATGATGTACTGCCAATGAAGGGTCCAATCCAGGCATATCAGCATATGTCCATGCAAAGTTAATGCCTCTTTTCTTGAAGAATGCTAAGAATTTTGTTTGTTCTATTGGGGTGAGTAAAGCATCTTTGAAGGTGATTCGTGGTGACTCCTCTATACCTAGATTCATCTCTTGTGATTCTTCTACCAGGATAGGAGATCTTTCTTGATATAATGTTGGTACCTCAAGGAGGTCAAGTCTCTCATCCTCTAGCCCCTCGGGGAGGTTTTCACTAGGGGATAAGTCCTTTATTATTACTTTTTTTCATCCGAGAGTGCCACATGGTGGTTTTCACTAGGGGATGTTGTGTTTTTTATTTTCATATTTTCGTGACTAAGAGACTTTGTGGTCTCCCCGAAGTAAGAAGATGTGTTGAGCTCTATGATGTATCCTACTTTATAGTCTCCTAGGGGCATGTCTTCTCTTACTCTCATGAGTTCTAAAATGGCCTCATCATTTTGAACAGTATCAAGTATAGGATGTCCTTATTGGTCCCAATCTATGAGTTGGGGGTATACGAGTGGAAGGTTGTTGGATGATGATGGCATGGTAGAGAGGGTGTACATGGTACAAATGGATGTTTCATAGAGGATCTCAGCGTAGTCCTTGAAAGATTCTTGATAATCCCCTTCATTGATGTTCTCAATAATGGGAAAGCCCTGTGCAACCTTAGTTAAGATATAATCCAGTTCCGAGGATGCAAGCTCAGGTTTTCCATACCCTGGACCTTGATATCGGTGATTTCTTGTTGCTTGGATGGGCTCAATGGTTCCTTGTTTGTGAAGGCCTAGGCCGCCTTGTTCTTTATAGCCCATGTTTTTCACAATGCGAAGATCGTTTTCATATTTTTCTGTGGGTAGAATAGGAGTTTCTTCATCTTCCTCTTCAAGTTATAAATCCAAGAAGATATATCTTCAAGAACATGTTGCTCCATCAAGTGTTTGCATTCAAAGGAAGGTTACGGCTTGCATTTGATGACAACTATAGATACCATGTCAGATTTTGGCTTGTCGAATGCATTAGGAGATGGTGGAAGTTGACCCACACAAAAGGCGCCATGTAAGTCATACTCTCCACATCCCATGTCACTTACTTTAACCTTGACCTTGGGAGTGGTGATTTGTGATTTGGAAGTGGATACAATGTTGGATGGATCAATGTAATATGAAGATAATTTTTTGGTGTTGTTGAAGGGACAAAAGTTTTTATCATGTTCTTCCAAGAAGCTGCAATATTGAAAAGGACGAGGATTAGCATAAATTGTGACTTCAGTCCCATTGTGTGGAAACTTTAGGTATTGATGGAAGGTGGATGGAATGGTGTGCATAGCATGAATCCATGTACGACCAAGGAGGATGTTATAGGGGAGGTCAAGGTCAAGTACTTGACATGTTTCCAAAATCTTTTGTCTGACTTGAATTGGTAGCTTGATTGTTCCTTCTTATTGGAGTTGTGTCATCATAATCTTTGATTGTGATGCTTTGATGTGAGTCTACAACCTCATTAGAGTATCCCAAGTGTTTTATTAATTTTAGAATGCACAAATTTAGGCCTAACCCACCATCTATCAAGACTCATTTAATGGTGTGCTTATGGATACAAACTTTGATGTATAGGGTGTCATTATGGGATAGGTCATATGTGGATAAATCATTTTCATAAAAGGTGAGGTGATGTGGTGAGGAAAGATGTCCCACCTTAGCTTTAAATTACATTAAGATCATTAGGGATGCGAGTCTCTTGTAAATCTTTATCAAGGACTTCTTTGTGGACAGGTGAAGTGCGAAGTAACTCCAAAATAGAAATTTGGGTTGGATTTTTTCCAAGGTGATCAAGGATGTTGTATTTGTTTGAGGATGTGGTGGTTATGGGTGGGGCTTTAGATGAGGCTCCTTGAGTGGTGATGTACCCACGGTGAGTGGTGATGCACCGATGATGAGTGGTGATAGCACAATTAGGAGTCTTGTCTTTTATGGTGATAGTGGCTATGTAGTTGGTACATTCTTCTATTTGACCCACGATGGGATCAAAAGTGTTGGGAATTAAGGTGTCTCAACCTTGGTAATTCCTTACATTATTTTGATTGTATTTATTTATTCTTTGCCTATGATATAAATTAATTGTAAATTACATATTGTCATCTTATGGGATGTGGCACGGTGATGTGTCATCCTACATGGAAGATGACAACTTGTAATTTTGTCCTCACATGATGAGATAAGCGTCCCACTTTGTGGTAGGAATATTTTACCATGTGTTGGCATCTTAGATGTTATGTAAGGGAATATTGACTGTAATGGTCATGACAGATTCCTATGACAAAGTTACGACATGTAAGAGTCAGAAATAGGAGATTCCATGACAAGTGAAGACGTGTGTCGAAGAGCATCTTTGAAAAAGGCATCTTTGGGCACCCCAAGGTGGACTATGACATGTTCTAAGAGAATATGCTATTTATAGCTTATGTATGACAGATTCTCTTACAGCTGTAAGTTGTAACTGCTATGACAGATTCTATGACAGTCGTAAGTCGTAAGAGCATATGTCATAGCCCATTTTGGAAATAGGCGACCTCTTTGGGATGGGGTCTATGGATGAGTGTTAGAAGCATCTTACAATGTTGACCAAGTGTCCATATGCATGGGTTTTGGGCCATGAGGTCAAGTTGGACGCCCATTCCAAGATAGAGGCAATTTTACCTTGTATTTTATATATAAACAGGTGCTTGGAGGACAAGATGTACTACAGGTTTTACAGGTACTGTTATGCTACCAGATCATCTCCAGATATGAGTGTCGAAGACTCCTACAAGAGCATTGGCTCTAATTTGTATTGTAACCTCTTTGTTTACGTAATACAGTTGAGCAATGTTTTGGAGTGTGGGGTTTTTCACCCGTAAGGGTTTTCCCCACGTATATCTTGTGTCTCTCTTCTTCTGTCATTCTTTCTTCCTTGTGTGTTTGTTGCAATATCTCATATTAATGGTTTAATTTTTCTGTAATAGTCAGGATAAATTTGAATTTGCACTCTCCTCCCCTCATTAGATTAGTGTAGGAAGCAATTTTTGCACACCTAGCTTCCTTTCAGTTGGTATCAGAGCCTAGCCAGTTTTTGGTTCTAGCTGCTGGGTAGGGATTTTTTGAGCTAATATTAGGTTGAGTGGGAGTCTTGTACAGAGTATTTTGTATCTTACTATAGCAAGGACATGGAAACCACATCCAGAAGGTTAGAGGTTGAGAAATTCAATGGCACTAATTTCAAGTTGTGGAAACTCAAGATGGAGGACCTACTTGTTGATCGTGACCTATGGGAAACTGTATCTAGTGTGAAACCTACAGCAATGTCACAAGCTAATTGGGACCTCAAAGATCAAAAGGCTAAGGGTCTCATTAGACTCTATTTAGCTGACTCTGGTCTATTGAACATCCATGAGGAGAAGACAACGAAGGATCTTTGGAAGAAGTTGGGTGATGTCTATCAAGCCAAGTGCTTGGTAAACAAACTCTTTCTAAAAAAGAAGTTGTTTGCTCTAAAAATGGAAGATGGAGGATCTGTTCAAGATCACATGAATGCTTTCAACATGATCATTGTACAGTTGACATCTGTGGGTGTGAAAATGGAGGAGGATCGTTACATGACCCTGCTTTATTCTTTGCTAGATTCATGGGATCACCTTGTCATGGCTATCGGAAGCACCACTACCACCTTTAGGATGGAAGATGTGGTGTCCTTGATGTTATTTGAAGAAATGCGGAGGAAGACATCTGAATTAGCCAAAGAGGTTCTTGCAGTTCGTGGAAGACCCAAGGAGAAAGGGAAGAAGAAAGACAAGAAAGATGAGAAGGGTAGATCCAAATCCTGTGGGAGATCCAAATCTCCTAGAAAGTCCAAGGCTCTCTATTGGAACTGTGGCAAGTCTAGGTATTTCTGAAAGGAATGCAAAGAGGAGAAGAAAAAGAAGAAGAAAGCTCCTGATTCAGATTCCAACAAAGATGATGGTGATGCCTTCATCGCAGCCATGGCCACCCATACATCTGATGATGTGTGGTTGATTGATTCTAGTCCATCATTCCACATGACTTCACATCGAGACTGGTTTACTAAGTATGAAGAGTTTGATGGTGGAAGGGTGTACCTTGGTGATGACTCTCATCTGAAGATTGTTGGTCATGGAAGAGTCTCAATCCGATTCCCTGATGGATGAGTGAAGGGGATCACTGGAGTTATGCACATTCTAGGCCTTGCATGGAACCTACTTTTTGTAAGTATGTTGAATGATGCAGGTGTGTAGGTTGTCTTTTAGAAGGATGGATGCAAGATGACAAGAGGATCTATGGTGCTTGCGAAGGGTACTCAGAGGGGTACTCTGTTTCAGCTGGAGGCATGCACTTCATAGTGCAATAGTTCTTCTAACTCAAAGAAATGAATTGTTGTCACTTCATCCCCACCATCTGAACATGCAGTGAAGAAATCTATTGTAATTGGTTCCTATGGTAGTGCTCATGCCATGGAAGCTAAGCTTCTTGCTAAAAAGACTATGTTATGGCATTTGAGATATGGCCTCATTGGTGAGAAGGGTTTGCGTACCCTGAAAATAAAAACCTCATTGAGGGGTTAAATGATTGTAATCTCGAGTTTGACTTTTGCGAACATTGCATTTATGGAAAGCAAAACCGTGTTTAGTTTTACTCTAGTTCTCACAAGTCTTCTGGTGTATTGGATCTAATTCATTGTGATGTGTTTCGTCCTGTGAATGTTCCTTCGATTTCAAAATCTATATATTTTGTATCTTTCATAGATGATTACAGTAGAAGGACATGGGTTTAATTTATCAGAAGCAAGACTGAAGTCTTTAGTCGGTTTAAGTAGTTTAAAGCCTTTGCTGAAAATCAAACTTGTAAAAAGATTAAGTGTTTGAGAACTGACAACGGTGGTGAGTTTTGTTCGGCAAAGTTCGATAAGTTTTGCAAAGAGCAAGGGATTGAAAGGCATAAGACAACTCCATACACCCCGTAGAAAAATGGAGTTGCAGAGAGGATGACCAGGACATTGAAGGAGAAGGCTAGGAGTATGCTTAGTGGAGCAAGCCTTGAACAAAATTTTTGGGCTGAAGTTGTTGCCACTGCTTGCTATCTGGTAAATAGATCTCCTACATCAACTCCTGTTGGCAAGACCCCTATGGAGGTATGGTCTGGTAAGAAGCCTTCAGTAAGGCATCTTTGTGTTTTTTGTTGTGAGGCATATGCACATGTGCCTAGGGAGAAACGGTCTAAGTTGGAGAACAAGGTTGTTAAATGTATTTTTATTGGCTATGGTGTCAGTGTGAAAGGATACAAGATTTGGGATCCCATGAGAAAGTGTTGTATATCAGAAGTGTTATCTTTAGAGAGATAACACCTTCTTCCATTGTTCTACAACCAGAACAGTCAGAAAGGAAAGAAGATGAGGTTCAGTTTCCTTCTACCCCTGAGAAGACTAAATCGATAAACCCTGTGAGGCCTGATGATGAGGAGAGCTCTAGCAGCTCTGGAAGCGATGAAGAACAAGCAGAACCTCAACCTCAACCATTGAGGAGGTCTACACGAACAAGAAAGCAACCTGATAGGTTTGGTTATTCATTACTTGATTCTAGTTGTGCTTTTGCTTTAATTTCTAACACTGATGAGCCTAGAACTGTGAGAGAGGCTATGGGCATGAAAGATGTAGGTTCCTAGAAGGAGGCCATGGAGGATGAGATGGCTTCTTTGGAAAAGAACAAAACATGGGACTTGGTGCCTTTGCGTGATGGACGGAAACCCGTTGGTTGCAAATGGGTGTTCAAGAAGAAATTCAGTGCAGATGGCAGTGTTGAAAAGTACAAGGCTAGATTGGTTGCGAAGGGGTACTCACAAGTGGAGGGAATTGATTATGGTGAAATTTTCTCTCCCATTGCAAATCTGACATCCATTAGATTTATGTTATCTCTTGCAGCTGCTTATGATTTAGAGATAGAATAGATGGATGTGAAGACAACCTTCCTTCATGGTGATTTGGAGGAAGAAATCTACATGTTACAGCCAGAGCATTACATAGAGAAAGGTAAAGTAAATTTGGTTTGCAAGCTTAAGAAGTCTTTGTATGGTTTGAAGTAGTCTCCTAGGATGTGGTACTTGAAGCTTGATGCCTTTGTGTTATCAATTGGTTATCTGAGATCAAAATCAGATCATTGTGTGTATTACAAGTTTGACAATGATCACATTCTCATTATTGCATTGTATGTTGACGATATGTTGTTGATTGGGAATTGTAAGACTATGATTTCTAATTTGAAGTCTCAGTTGTCAGCACAGTTTGAGATGATAAATCTCAGGGCAGCTAGGTACATTCTAGGAATGGAGATTAGAAGAGACAGAGCAAATAGAAAACTTTGGTTAAGCCAGAGTATGTGAAGACCGTGTTGGATAGGTTTAGCATGGTAGATTGTAGACCAATGAGTGTTCCTGTTTCATTGGGAACAAAGTTATTTGTTAGTGATTGTCCAAAATCTCCTAGTGTGGTGGAGTACATGAGCAGAGTACCTTATGCTAGTGTTGTTGGCAATTTGATGTATGCTATGGTCTGCACAAGACCAGACATTGCCCAAGTAGTGGGAGTCCTTAGTCGGTTTATGGCTAATCCTGGACGGGTACATTGGGATGTAGTTAAGCGAGTGTTCAAATATTTGAGGGGTACTTCTCAGTATTCCATTTTCTATAATGGAAATGCTACAAGACCTCCACATTTAGTTTGTATTCGTGGATTTGTGGATTATGATTGGGTAGGTGACATTGACAGCAGGAGATCCACCAGTGCATATGTGTTCACAATGTTTGGTGTTGCAATTAGTTGGATGAGTAAGCGACAACCTGTGATTGCTTTGTCCACTACAGAAGCTGATTATATGGCTACAACTCATGCTTGTAAGGAATCCATTTGGCTTAAGAGATTGTGTTCAGATATTTGTGTTGATGCAGGTCAAATTACGATCAGTTGTGACAGTCAAAGTGCAATTTGCCTTGCAAAGAATCTAACTTTCCATGCCAGAACAAAGCATATTGATGTACAGTTTCACTTCATGCAAGACATAGTAGAGGATGGGAAGGTAAATTTGGAGAAGGTAGATACTTTGAAGAATGTTGCAGATTCATTAACAAAGCCAGTTGGCACAAAGAAGTTCATATGGTGTTCAGAGTCTATGGGCCTCTTAGCCTATAGCAGTTAAATCATGTTATTATATTGGCTCTTACAAGGTGTTCAACAAGTGGGAGAATGTTGGGAATTAATGTGTCTCAACCTTGGTAATTCCTTGCATTATTTTGATTGTATTCATTTATTCTTTGCCTATGATATAAATTAATTGTAAATTCCATATTGTCATCTTGTGAGATGTGGCACGGTGATGTGTCATCCTACATGGAAGATGACAACTTGTAATTTTGTCCTCACATGAGAAGATAGGCGTCTCACTTTATGGTAGTAATATTTTGCCATGCGTTGGCATCTTGGATGTTGTGTAAGGGAATATTGACCGTAACGGTCATGACAGATTCCTATGACGAAGTTATGACATGTAAGAGTCAGAAATAGGAGATTCTATGATAGGTGAAGACATGTGTCGAAGAGAATCTTTGAAAAAGGTATCTTTGGGTGCCCCAAGGTGGAATATGATATGTTGTAAGAGAATATGCTATTTATAGCCTATGTATGACAAATTCTCTTACAACTGTAAGTTGTAACTGCTATGACAGATTCTATGACAGTCATAAGAGTCGTAAGAGCATCTGTCATAGCCCATTTTGGAAATAGGCGACCTCTTTGGGATGGGGTCTATGGACAAGTGTCAAAAGCATCTTACAATGTTGACCAAGTGTCCATAGTCATGGTTTTTGGGCCATGAGGCCAAGTTGAATGCTAATTCCAAGATAGAGGTAATTTTGCTTTGTATTTTATATATAAACAAGTGCTTGGAGGAGAAGATGTACTACAAGTTTTATAGGTACTATTATGCTATCGGATCATCTCTAGATATGAGTGTCGAAGACTCCTGCAAGAGCATTGGCTCTGATTTGTATTGTAACCTCTTTGTTTATGTAATACAATTGAGCAGTGTTTTGGAGTGTGGGGTTTTTCACCCATAAGGGTTTTCCCCACGTATATCTCGTGTCTCTCTTCTTCTGTCATTCTTTCTTCCTTATGTGTTTGCTGCAATATCTCATGTTAATGGTTTAATGTTGTTGTAATAGTCAGGATAAATTTGAATTTGTACTCTCCTCCCCTCATTAGATTAGTGTAGGAAGCGATTTCTACACACCTAGCTTCCTTTCAAAAAGAAGGGGGAGGAATGATGTTATAAGATTGATTTGAACTGGAGACCTTCCCTTTATCGTGGTTAGGAAGTGGATCTTTGTATGCACCTAAATTCTCATTAGGCGACCTCTTAGGAGGATCATCAATTGTAATATCGCTATAGTCTATGAGGTCTTGTATACAATTCTTTAGTCTCATGCAATCAGTTGTTTTGTGGCCTTTTACCCTATGGTATTCAAAGTATTTATTTTCATTGAACCGGGATGGTTTAAATTGCTTATCGTCATAGGGTCGAATAGCGGGTAATTGGAATAAGTTAGCTTTAACCAAATTATGCAAAACATTTTCGATGGGTTCGAGCCTAAAGGTGTAAACCTCCTTCTAGGTGCATTTTTTGTCTTGGTTGTCCTTTAGGGATGTTGAAATTATTGTTGTTTCTTGTAGATGGGTTGGATGGTGGTGGAGCTTGTATATTTTGAATATTTTTTTATATCCATCACACCATCATTGAGAGTTTTCTTGCTTTTTCCCTAAAAATGGGATTTTTCATAGGATTCGTTATTTTTATTGTTATTGTTGTTTCTATTGTTGCGGTTGTTGACTTTGTGGTTGTTGTTCTTGTTGTCGTTGCTTTCTTTCTAGATTTTGATAGCCCCTTTTGCAATGAGGGTTCTTTCAATAGTGGTACCTTTGTCAATAACTAGTCTGAGGCACAATGGATTTGAAGGTGGAAGACCATTTCTTGGTTTAAATTTGTTACAAACATATTAACCAATTACTTCTTAGGGGTGGGCCAAGGGATCTTGCTTGTTATGCTTCTCCATTGTTGCAAGAAGGTAGTGAAGGTTTCCCCATTCTTTTTTTTTGTGTTGAAAAGGTCTGTCATAGACACTTTGTGTTCAAATTTATAGGAGAAGTGATTGACGAATTTTTCCACAAGTTTGTGAAACGTTTTAATGTCAGGGGTAAGGTGTGCAAACCATTCTATAGCTTGACCTCCTAAACTTAGAGGAAAAAGCCTCATGAGATAGGTATCTTCATAGGATACTTCTAAGCAAGCGAGGTAAAATTCCATGAGATGTTCTTAAGGATTTCCTTTTCCTTTGTAGTTGTCAAATTTTGGTGCTTCAACATCTTTGGGGAAAGGTGGCATGTTGAGAGAGCAATCAAAAGGATAAGGACAAATATCTACGAAGGAATATTGTTTCCTTTTATGCCCTTTTTGTATGTCATCCATTCTTTGCATCAATTGTTGGACTACTTGTGTTATGTCGATTGTGGGTGGTTGGGGTCTATTTTTTTTTGTTGGTTGATGAGTTGTTAAAGGAAGTTGGGCAATTATTGTTGTTGATTTTGTTGTTATTGGGTGATGAGTTGTTGGAGGAAGTTGGGCAGTTGTTGATTTTCTTGTTGAAGTTGTTGTAGTTAGAGTTGTTGGAGTTGTTGAAGGAATGTGTGATTGAAATTTTGGGAGGAAGAGGATATTGATGGTTGTGAAGTAGGGGCTTGTGTACATTGGGAATTGATTTGAGATGTGGGTGTGGGTGTTTTTGTGATATTGCCTAGATTGTTGAATGTAGTATTCGATGAAATAAACTGGGATCTGAATGCTACGATATTTTGATTGAGTTGGGGAATGCTAGTGGAGGTTCTAGTGTAAGTTGAATTGGTCAAGATGTTGAGGTGATTTGTGGATTAGATGTTACAGTTGATGTTGGTGTTGATGTCGCAATAGTAGATGTTAAGGTTGATTGTGTTGTGGTGTTGGGTGTATTGTTGGATGAGGAAGGTTGTGATGTGTTAGTGGAAGGACTACTTGATACTTGGGTGCCATTTTGAAGTAGGAACTCTAGATATCTATTAGGATTAGATCTTAAAACTCAATCTAATAGTCCCATGTCGTTAGGATCTTGTGTAAATTCCATCACTTCTTGATCTGGAATTTGATTTTGTTGATTGTGGGAAGGAGAAGGATGGGGAGCATCAATCATGATTTGAGTAACCATGTCCCTCATTCCAAAGTCATGGGCACCCCAAACTCTCTATCAAGTTCCATGTTTTTGTTTTTCTTAGCCTGTAGCCTTGTGGTTGAGGGCATACAAATAAATGACCCAAAATGGATGTTGGAATGGATATGTTATATGGAGGATATTGGACCTTAGAGCTTTGTTTTTGTTTGATTTTCAAAAGGTTTGTACCAAGTGAAATTGGTTGGTGGATGAAGGATGATTTGGTATGATCAAAGGATGGTTTTGGATGATAAGTGGTCAAAGGATGATAAGGATGATTTTGATGATACTTTGGATAAGCCTGGTGATTTTTGGATTTCAAATCAAAAGAAACTTAGGGGAAATCTAGATCTTGTGGATATTAAAAGGATTTATCCTCTCCTACTTAGGATAGACAAGAACCTAAGCAAAGGAGAATATAAGGATATTTCACTTCGGGTAGACAAGACATACCAAGTAAAATGGGATTCGTAGAACTCACTAACTTAGGAGTAGTCTAAGCTCCTAAGCTAACTTACCCAAGGTTGATAAGGGATAATTTACACAAAACTTAAGATAGCTAATTTACACAAAACTTAATATAGGCAAGTTCTTAAGCTTGGCATAAATTAGGGGATGATGATAAGATCTAGATTTAGTTTTAGCCAAATTTTTATTTGGGATAGATTTGGTTAAAAGATTATTTGATTGGATGAAATGGAAGCTTTGTCTTGATAGGGGATGGATTTGATATGGTTTACTTTGATGGGATGAAGGTATAGGTAAAAAGTGGGCCAATGGATTAGTTATAGGATCAAAGTTTCTAAGGTCTCTAATTGAAAATTTGGATGATTAAGGGGATGAAGATTTTGATGAAATGGATGTCTTTATGAAGGGATGGTTTAGTGAAATTAGAAATGGATGGTCATAGTTCAAGTTCAAAGTTTTTTGGAGTCCTAAGGATAGTCAAATTTATGATTGGAAAAATGTTGTGTTCGGTTGTCTAAGGTTATAGGCAAAGGTGCTAACAGAGTCTACACAGGCACTGGCAGAGTCTGTGTAGGCACTGACAAGTCAGACACAGGAGCTAACAAGTCAGACATAGGAACTGGAAGAGACTGTGAATGTGCTGATAGGGACTGCGAATTTATTGACTGGTCCAAATGATTGGTCATTTGACTATTTTGTAGAGGTGCTGACAGGGTTGACTCTAGCCCTAACAAAGACTACAAAAGAGCTAGCAGAGACTGTAAAAGTGCTAACAGAGGCTATGAAAGTGCTGATAGGGTTGGCTTAGGCTCTGAAATGCTCTGATCCATGAGTTGTTTTGTGTTTTATTCAAGGGATTTCTTAGTAAGAGATTTGACAAACAATAAGAGACAATGGTTGATTAATATTTTAGGGAATAAGGTTGATAGGCTTTTACAGGTTTATCACATGAAGACACTTCAAGCACATGAACATTCCCCAAAATTATTCAAGTAGGAGTGATTTCGTAATGTGGTCCCACATGATAGAATATCTATCCATGTTCTTAACTAACTAATAACACTTCACACTGAGCAGATAGCTAGGGATAAAGGTGTTGCACCCAATACCCCTTTCCTTGGAGACTTTTATGCCTTACCCAAAGAAAACTTCTATCTCATCTTCAAGGAGGCATGATGGTGAGTAACTTTAGGAGGTAGTCTTCATCCCTTACACAACACTAGAAAATGGCTGATGGTCTTAACTAGGCTTTACAAGCTCCTAGGGGGTGTCTCAATATACACGAGGTATGAGGGACAAATTTGTGAACAAGAGATTACCAAGCACCCAACCAAGAACTCCACCACTCTAGTCTCGGCAAATCGAAGGTCTTTAGGGATTTTTTTAGATTGGATGGGGTCCCTATTGAAGTGAGTCTTTCAATTCTCACAACGTTTATATATCACACTAGAACACAGGGTTGAGTTTGTCCCTTGGAGTGGGTGTATCTCCAAGCAGGCCTCCTAGGGAAGAAAACACTACTCACTTTTGATCCCCAAGATTGAAAAAGGTGCAAGAGGAGAGCATACATGATGGTAGTGCTTCTTTGGGTAGAAAAAACAAAGGATTTACACAAGTATTTTTGATCCCCAAGATCACCCAAGGGTGCAAGGGGAGAGCATACGTCCTAGTGCAAATCAAGACATGGCAAACAAGTTCTTTTCCTTCTACTTTAATTTATGTGCAACTAAAACTAGCAGAAAATAAATAACTTTTATTGTGAGGTTGCAAAAAATGTTAGTAGTTTTCAAATGATATCTTGGGCAAGCGTACAAGAGCTACAAAAAACCATATTAGTGTCCAAAAGATAAGATAAAACTCTAATTAGAAAAAAGTGTTGACAGAGACCTCTAAAGCACTAACAGAGGTCACTAAGGCACTGAAATAAGACACTAAAGTGCTAACACAAGATGCCAAAGTACTAACAAAAGATACAAAATCCCTGACATACAACTCTTAAGCGCTAAATAAGAAAGTTTAGATGCTAACAGAGGACTTCAGAAGTGCTAACAGATTAAACTAAGGTGCTAAATAAAGATGCCTAAGCGCTAATCCAAGACTCACAGGTGCTAAAACATAGTATTATACATGCTCTTTACCTACAGTCGAATGCGTTGAACCTACAAGTAGAGGTTCTATCCTAACATAAAGCAGAGACCCTGTAAAGAAAAATGTTAATCTACCAAAACAAGTGAATTAGATCACTTCCTACAGATAGGTTCAGTTAATATCCTACATAACAGACTATTAGACCTCCACAAAGATTGTTAGGATAGTTGCAAAACTACTTTCAGTCTATAGAGATATCAAAATTTCCAAACAGCACAAGACATAATAGAGGCACTACTCTAGACTATGGAGGCACTACTGCGGGATGCTCAGGTGCCAATACATGACTCTTAAGCGCTAACAGATTAAACTAATGTGCTAACAGATGACTCTAAAGCATTGAGTTCTTCTTGCAAAACAAACTGTTAGTTTGACAAATGGAGGCACTAAAAATAAGGTTGTAGGCACTATTCCCCCTAGCTTAGGCGCTAATCCACAATTGAAAGTGCTAACATGTCACCTGCACAGAAAACACACGAAAATTTATTCCCAAAAGGTTAAATTTAGGGATGGATGGTCATAGGTTGAAAACAAAAGTATACATGAAGGGCAGAGAGAGGCCTAGCTAAGAGAGGCCAATTTGGTTCTCACACAACATTACCTGGAGTTCAACAGTAAATTTTACAGGCAAATCTATGGTACTGCAATGGGTAGCAGTTTTGTTGTTGTTTATGCCTGCCTTTTTCCATGTTATATGGAGCTACAGGTTTGGGATTCTATTGATACACAGGATCTCCTTTTCTACAAAAGATTCATTGATGATGCTATCGAGGTTTGGCATGGTTCTCATGCATCCTTGGACCTTTTCTTGTCACAGTTTGGGTCCATTTATGACACTATGAAAATTACTTCCATGGTCTTTGAAGTTGAGGTTGCCTTCCTGGATGTTATTCTTCTCAAGGGTAAGGATTTTAATTGCTCTAGTATTCTAAGCACCAAGTGCTTTCAGAAACCACTAAATGCTTACCAATACATCCCAGTCTCCTCCCACCATCAGTTGCACCAAAAGACTTCCTTCATTGTTAGCGAGCTCAAGTGCTTCCTCATTAGAGAAAGTGATCGTGATGGATTCTTATCCATTTGTAACCATTTCTTCAATCATCTCCGAGCTAGAGAATACAGTGTGCACTTTCTTCTACCTTTATTCGATAAAATTCAGTTTGATGATCGTCCATCTTTGCTTGCTCAAGTCTTTGCCAGAGTTTCTGCAGGTCGCAGCCTCAAGCCTAAGCATATCCCTCTTGTTCTTAAAATGGACAATAGCCATTTTTCCAAGAAGCTAAATCTTAGTGTTGATGTGCTCCTTCCTATGTTTCAGTTGTGGTCTTCTGATCCTGAACTGCGGCACATTCCCCAAGGACTTATTTGTTGGAGGAATCACAAGCCATTGCGTGCTTTTCTTTGTAAAAACTGCCTTTAATTGAGAGACTTAGACCTCATTATGGTCTTGGTTGTTATTCATATTTTTCTAACCTCTACTCTATTCATGTATTCCCATTTGTCTCACCAATTACGGATCCCCTTTAGAACTCCGTTGTTGAGCGCGCACGGGCTAGAGTAGTCTTGGGATGGGTTACCTCTTGGGAAGGTCACGGGGCCTCTCCTATTTTTTGGCCCGTTGCTACCTTGGTTAGTTAATGTGTTTATTTAATTATTTTTCCCGAAAGGTCACTTTGAGATACGAAATAATGTGACCCCCCGTTGGGTCGTGACCTTTCGTGGTGTGAGTGGCCTATTTATAGGCTTAAACTTCATTGTATTTTCTCACTCTGCTGATGAGGATTGGGTAGTCTGAAACGCATTTGGAGTTTTTACATTGAATTATTGAGCATATTCTTTATGTCCACTCACTTCTAAAATTATTTTTTCTTTTTAGCACTGCTTTGTTTCCCTTGATGTTGAAGTACTGCTAAGTCGTCATTATGTTTTTACAAACTCTAAGATTTTTTTATGGCTCACACTGCTTTACCTTCTAAGGAGGTCTTTAGCTCTGCCTTAGATCTGGTTGCGGAAGATAGTGTTGGATCTGATACCCCTAATGAGGAACTTCTTCACAAAAGAGTTAAGATTACCATGGCTCACCCTATGCGTTTAACTCTTCCTCTGGTAACTCATCCCTCTTCCCACCATCCCCTCCCCTCCCATGATCCTAACACCCATCAGGTTCATGGTGGAAGGCAAGATCATTCTCTTCAAGATACTGCGAGTTCAAGTTGCCTTGGTCCCCTGCTGGATGCCATCAATGAGGATAATTCTATCTCTACTGAGGCTGATGATCAACTACCACCACCTCCTATCCTCCAACCTTGGATACCATTATGGATGTGGTTTGGAAAGATTATGTTGGCCCTAGCAAAAGGTTAAAGAGATGTTTTCATCGCCTCTCCACCATGGAGGCTAATTTTGCTAAGGGTGTTGTAGACATCCTAAAATGACCATGTCTTCGAATCACTTGCATTTCGTCTAATCTATAGCATCACCTGCATTTCAACATTAATTAAATAATCTAGTTATTTAATTAATTTCATCAAATTCTTCCAAAAACTTCAAAATTCAACATTAATTAAATAAATCTCCTTTATTTAGTTAATTTCAACAAAATCAAGCTTATTCTTCCATTAATTAAATAATTTATATTATTTAATTAAATCATTATCCTCTTTCAAATTTCAAGTCTCCATTAAATAATTTATATTATTTAATTAAATCATTATCTTCTTTCCAAATCTCAAGTCTCCATTAATTAAATAAATCCCATTATTTAATTAATTCATCACAAATTCCCTCTTATCCAAATAATTAAATAATTCCCAATTATTTAATTAAATCAAATTCATTCTTCCAAATTTAAATAAATCAAATCAAATTTATTTAAATTCTCTCAATCTCCAAAAATAAGATAAATCAAATATTTTATTTATTCTTCCAAATCATGCACAACAATTAAATAAATTTATTTATTTAATTTGCTTTCTTATCTACAAATATCTTTCAAATCTTCTAAAAATAAGTCTTCTTCTCCATGCACACACAATTAAATAATTTATTATTTAATTTCTCTCAAATCATGCAAAAGCAAATCTAAAGTTGAGTTATCTATTCACTCAACCTTGTTTTTATCAATTTCTCTTAAATTAGAAAAAAGCTTTCTAATTTATGAAAAGCATGTCTTATCTTTAGAAACGAAAGTGTTTAACTCAAATAAAACAGCTTTTGTGTGACACTTGTCTTCTTCTTATTCGTTGCACGTTCCTCAACTGTTCTCCTCTGTTGATTCTTCTGAATTATCTGGACCGTTGATCGATCTTCCTTGAAACCTATATAAACCCCCCTCATCTCCTTCATTACCTCTCTCTTTGATCTTATTCTCAGGCATACTTAACAGCGCTTTGAGCATACATCGCATCGATTGAGCAACTTCACGATCTTTTGACATTGATCTTTTGAGCACTACACTTGCTTGTTGCAACTATGGTTTCGCAGCAATATTGAGCAATCTACATTCAATCCAAAGGGAACAATACAAATCTCGGTAAAAGCTTTCATGTTTCATTGATTATTATTAATGGCTTTTATTTAAATCGGTTCTGTTTATGTTATTGGGTTTTTGATTTGTTTAGTTTAATTTAAATCAATTTTTCCTCATACACATTCTGGCATGCCCGATGGGACCCATTGGTCTTGATCTAATATCAAATTCGTGGAATTTTTAGTTTGATTTCATAGTTTTTTTAACTCTTTTTTTTAGAGATCCAAAGATAAATTTTTAAAAGAAGCTTGTTAGGCAAAAACAGAGGTCACGGTTGCGTTCAAAAGGGTCGAGAGATGAAGAAAAATATAAAATTTGGCCTATTTAAGTTAAGGTAAAGTTTTTTACCTCGGGCACGCACCCCGAGGTCGTACAATCACTATGAGTTTTTTGACTTTCCAAGCTTCATAACTTTCACAAACGGACTCGGATTCAGGTGATGTTTTTTTTTGAAAGTTGATATTTTTTTGTCCTCTACATAGTGATAATATTTTTTCAAGGATTTTCTGAGATTTATTTTTTAAGACCACTCATTGGCCTATTCTCAATCTATGACCTCAAACACTTGCTAACTTTTGAGTTTTTGTGGACCTAATATCACTTGTTGCAGCTTCTTATCACTCACACAAAGCAAATAGGTTTTCTAACATGTTCATGCAGGACGAGCGTTGAAGAAATTTTGATTTATCTCACTAAGTTTTAGAAACACATTGCCTTCTTAAGTTAATTGAACAAATCATTTTTGGCAATCTAAGTCTTAGGAACATACTACTTTTCTTAAGGGACAATGGACATGTATGCGAAAACACTTCAATTTTCTAAGGGACAATGGACATGAATGCCAAAACACTTCAATTTCATAAGGGACAATTGACAACTACAAACGTGTGTGTGCCTAATTTAGTTGCACCTTATTTTTCTTATAACGGGACAATTAAACCTTTGTTTGACGTGCTTGCTCTTACATTTTAGTAATTCCTTTAGAAGGGCCTGCTTTTGGATTGCGCTTCATCTAAAAGGGATGACCCTAAGCAGAGTTTTCCTTTGAATCACTATATAAGAGGGATAAGGTGAAAGCCATGTCCTAACCGACGTCAGCCTTACCTTGTGGTGCCAAACTGAAAAGAGGTGTACTAGCTCTTTGTGGAAATGATTTTCACATTGAGCGAAGTGTTTGATACTCTTAGTAGGATTGGTTAAAGCTTTTAGTAGCTTGTCACATTGCTCGTAAGGCATTGGTCCCTCAAAGTTACTAAGAACCATTCTAGATAGAGACTACCTGATCTACCTCCGAACATTGCAGTAATCATCAGTGCAAGGGGAATCGATTTAAGCCCTTAAGACACTCACCATTGGCTCCCTTGAGAAGAGATAGTATTCCCTTGGCCATAAAGCTCTTGTGACCTACTTGAGCTTTCCAAGGGGAGGGTGAGATATCCCTACCTATCGTCTCTCGCAAAGATATTAAATATCTGACACCTTTATGGAATGATATTTTTATCGACGGAGTATTAAGCTGTGAGCTGATCTACTGCAATGAAACCTTGTCTCTAGGGATAAAAAGTGCTTGATTATTTTTTGCAACTATCTCATACCTGTGGAAACATTGGGCTTTTTGTGAGCCTCAAACATACACTATCTGTTGTGTCAATCCTATTTTTTGGTTACCAACTGTGTTTGTTGTGTTTTCTCTTGCCAAAACAACCAAATCCAATCAAAAACAGAATAAAATTTTATCAGACACTACTTCAGCGCCTTTGGTATTACAGCAGCTCACCCTTGGTGGTACAGTAGCTCGCTTTTGGTAACCTTAGCTCGCCTTTGGCATATTAGTACCTCGCCTTTGGTAGCTCAATCCATCGCCTTTGGTATAACAGTAGAACGCTTTTGGTTGCACAGTCTTGCGCCTCTGGTCAAAACAGTATAGCGCTTTTGGTCCAGTTACTTGTGCATTAGAGTTTGTCTTTTCTTTCAAAAACACCAGGTAGAATCTCTGCATTACCTTTTGTTCTAGTGTATTCCATGGTAACCACTAGGCTCCAGCAAACTAGGAAGTCCAAGTAAGTTGTCCCTAAGAAGCGCAAATCGCCTCCTCACACACCGCAATCAAGTCGTCTCAACATTTTTCCCAAGGTCACTCCTAGGACACCCGCGGAAACATCTACCAACTCTCCCAGCATGCCACACCTTGACCACCCTAGCACTACTCATGAGGGTAGGGTCCCTTTCGTAAGTACACCCCAATACACCACCGGTATGCCTCAGGATTTTGTTCCAGAAGGTTATATTATTGATCAAGTACCATCTCAGGAAGAAGGGGTCCCTTTGGTAAGCATTCCTCACTATACTACCGGCATGCCTTAGGATTTTGTGCCACAAGGCTATACTGCAAATCTAGCCCCATCTCAAGAAGAGCGACACTTTAAAATAGGTCAATCCTCTCAAGAAGATGAGCAAGATCTTGATGAATTTATACAAGATCCTCGAGCCTTGGCCACCTTTGACAAAATCCTTAGTGAGAACCAAGATCATTTCTTTCGCTTACTAGCAGAGCAAGGAGCCAAATTACCGATAGGTTTTGATCTATTCACGCTTAGCGAGCCTAACAACAACCAAGACACCATACAAGCGGTGCAAACCATGTCAACAGTGACCATGCCTTTGCTGGAACCAAGCTCGCAGTATAAGAATCCCCTCTTTCAAAACCCAACAGGAAAAAGGACCATTTCACCACTTCTGACTCCTATGGAGATCCACAAAAATCAACAAGAAACTATGCAACGACAAGCGGAGTTAGCTAAGCAAGCCACCTTAGCTCAATTGAATATGCAACCACCTCCTAAAGTGTCCACACCAATCGCAAGTGGAATCTTGGTTACCCCATCATGAATAGGTTTCCCACCAAATTACAATCCAAGGAACAACTATGTAGCCATGCAACAAGGGTCTAAACAAATACCACCTCTTATATCATCTAACCTTCATGCCTCTCAACCAATTAGAGTCATACAATCCCAACCACAACATTCTTCTACGCTCATCCTCAATCAACCTCAACCATCGCAAATCACTTCTACCTATGTCCCTCCTCCGTTACGTTCATCCTCGCTAAATTTCTTTCACACATTGCCTAGCCACCCTCAACATTCCCAACATCAAGTTTCCCAAAGCTATGTGCCGCCATCACAACCTAATCAAACACACTTTAGCTTTCCTCCACAAACCCAATTCTTTTTTCCAACCATCACAAAGCCAACATTTTTACCTAGTGCCACCCCCACCTCCTCCTCATCAAAGCATCCAATTCCAACCCAATCTCAACCCAACATACAACGCATACGACCCAAACCAATCTTACGACCCTTATAATACCAATGCTCATGGCTTACAATACAATCTTCCATATGGGCAGCAACAACCACTTCTAGGACACCAGGAGATGTTTCCAACCCCTCCCACGGTGATGGAGCTAAAAATCGCGGAAGTTCAATAGCAGCTATCTGATCTTACGTTTGGCCACACCAAGAAGACCTTCTCGTTAGAGGAAGTATGTCCTTATCCTTTTGATCGGTCATTACCAATGATCCCTTTTCCTCAAAATTTCACTATTCCCAAGTTCGATAAATACAAAGGAAAAGGTGACCCAAAAGACCATCTCAGGGAATTCTATCTTGCTTGCTTCGAGGTCTCACATAACGACACGTATCTTATGCATCTCTTTCCTCGCAGTCTTGGAGGTCAAGCTATAGAATGGTTCTCACACTTACCTATGGGTATCAAGTCTTTCAACGAGCTAGCAGAGAAATTTGCCACCCATTTTTCTTACAATGCAGAGCATGAGATTTCCATGACCGATCTATGCAACAATAAACAGAAAAATGGTGAAACTTTCATTTCTTTCCTCCAACGATGGAGACAAATGGCTAGCAAGTTCCCTTTCAAGATTCCTAAGAAACAGCTTGTTAGCATATTTGTGCAAAACCTCAACCAAGAGTTAGGTTTCCATTTGCAAATTCTTAGTGCTACAACCTTTGACGAAATCACATACAAGGGTATCAACATTGAAAAGGCCCTCATTGCTAAGGGTGTGGTCAAAATCTTTAAAGAAACGAAAGACAACGCTCCTCATCAACAATCAAACGATAAACCCAAGTTTTGGAACAAGAACAAAAATGTGGTCAACGATGGGGTGGTTGATTCTAAACATGTCCAAACGTTGCAAACACCGCTGCAGCTCTCCAAACCAAGTCAAGCTCCACCTCAACAATAGCAACAACAACGGCAACCATATCAAAATCAACAACAATGACAATAGGAGTGACCTCAACAAGATTAACCGCCATGATGCCAATTCACTCCCTTGGGAGTGCCTATAGAGTCGGTCCTACAACAAATCTTACAGAAAGGACTCATCACCTTACCAGATGCTCCCCCATATGGTGAACCTATTTACAAAACTGTGCGGTATAGAGAAAATGAATACTGTGAATTCCATAGGAGCAAAGGGCATCGAACCGCATCATGCATGAAGCTCAAGCACCTAATCCAAAATCTCATCGAAGGTAACCAAATCACTTTTGAGAATGAATCACCAGTTCAACACACGTACAAAGATCTCGATATGTACAAGGAACCATTCCATCATCATGGTCCACCTCCTCCTCAGGATAGAGGTAAAGGTATTAATCATGCTTCCACTTCCTTTGATTCCATTGTAGGTCATTTTGAAGAGAGTTGAGTGTCTACCGTCACAATCAAAGGCAAATCTACAGATTGCGTTGTTACAACTCGCCGTGGTCGTGTCACCATTCGTGGTCCTACACCCAGTCTTTCGGCTAAATCTGATTATAATCTTGTCAAACATTTAGGGAAAATGCCAGCACATATCTCTATTTTGGACCTTCTACGGTCATCACCTGCACATAGAGTAGTGCTAGAAAAAGCCCTCCAAGAGTCTTCGGTTCCCAACAGCATAGCAGTCGCGGATTTCCAAGCTATAGTACGTAACATTGCTTCATCCTACAATGTGGTCTTCTCTAAGAAAGATCTCCCATCCCATGATCCTTGTCACAATGATGCCCTTCATATTGAAGTTCTCATCCATCAGCGCAAAATCAAACGTATACTCATAGATGGTGGTGCTGGTCTCAACATCTATTCTTTAAAGTTACTTAAGCAATTGGGATACTCTGAGGATCATGTCAACAATGATCAAAGTATTACAATCAAGGGATATGATGATGCAGAACGCCATTCAGAAGGTGTTATCCACTTGCCTATACAACTGGGCCCTGTCATGCTTGAAACCAGGTGTCAAGTCCTTGATATTGAACTACCTTACAACATTATCCTAGGCCGCCCATGGATCCATGCAATGAAAGATGTTCCCTCCACGTATCATAAATCTCTAAAGTTCCCATACAATGGTATGGAGATCACTATCCCAGGCGACCCCAATCCTTTTGAATTCTGCCATGTCTTGCAAGGCAGTTATAAGAATTGCAACCAGGTGCCTAACAATGAAAAAGTCCTTGAATCCCCACTATATGTTGATCCTGAAACTCTAACGCCAACCTCTACAAGTAACCCAAATCCTCTACCTGAGATCAAGGCCCACATCCGTGATATAGGCTTTGGATCTTATGATATCTCAAAATCTTGTTGTGTAGGGCAGATGCCTTTATCTCCAAAATCTTACGGCCAACCACCCATTGCCAAAGTAACCAAAAAAGTAGCTATTCCTCCCCCAACATTCCTAACCCAATTCCAACATGGACGGTTATTGGAAGAGGAAACTATTGAGGATATTTCTTCTTGGCTCTATAAGGAGAAAGAACCAGTCACAATACCAGTCAAGCAATACGGCAATGGCTTAAGAATAGTAAAAAACATGGGCTATAAAGGCAAAGGTGGCCTTGGGAAATAGAATCAAGCAACTATGGAACCCATTGTTGTGACAAAGAAACTAGACAAGAAGGGATTAGGATTTGGTAAGAAGGTACCACACGCCTTGGACATCGAGTATATCCTCGACGAGGTAGCTGACACTTTTCCCGCCAATTCGACATCTACAGAGGATATCATCGATGACTCTTCCCTCCACATGACCAACCTATTCGCAGAATCCTCCATTTTTATGCTCTCCTCTGTATCATTAACCTCCACCACTAACACCTAGAATGTAACACTTGTCTACCCTGAACTTATCGATTGGGACCAATAAGGGTCCCCCGTAATAGATGTATTTTAAAATGACGAAGCTCTAGCTGAGTTCATGGGACTTCGGGAAGGTATCCCTCTTGGTGATCATAAAGCAGGTTTTGTCATGGAACTAGAGCCAACAGCTTATTTTGGGGAGAATGCCAAATCCTCCAAACGCAAAAGTAAAAATAAAGAAGGATCTCTAGGTGAAAACCACATTGTGGCACCTCCTAATCACAAAATAGTAAAAACAAAGGATGTATCCAAAGGTGAAAACCCAACTGTGGCACCTAAGTATGGAGGATTTGACCTTCCCCTACCATCTAAGTATCAAGAGAAGTCAGCTCTCCTAGTAGAAGATTCTACAGAGATAAACCTTGGCACAGAGCAAAATCCAAAGACCACATTCCTAGTAGCATCATTATCAGAAACAGAGCACAGGAATCTTAACACATTCTTCTTACAGAGAACCATCAATTTTGCGTGGACCTATGTTGATATGCCATGGTTAGACCCTAAGCTAGTTGTTCACTATCTCAGTGTTGATCCAAAAGTTAAACCAGTCAAGCAAAAGCTGAGAAAGATGCACCCACAGATAGCTCTCTTGGTGAAAGTGGAAATACAGAAGCTGTTAGATGCAAAATTCATACGACCTATTGACTATTTAGATTGGGTCTCAAACATTGTACCTGTGTCTAAGCCTAATGGGCGCATCCGCATGTGCAATGATTTTAGAGATCTCAACAAAGCCTGTCCCAAAGATGACTTCCCACTACCGAACATTGACATTATAGTTGACTTGACAGCAGGTCACGAGATGCTTTCTCTCATGGATGGATTCTTTGGCTACAATCAGATAAGGATAGCAGAGGAAGATCAGCATAAAATAACCTTTACTTGTTCGTGGGGTAACTATTGTTGGTGTGTCATGCCATTTGGTCTAAAGAACGCAGGAGCAACCTATCAGAGAGCAATGACAGTGATATTCCATGACCTCTTTCATCACATCATGGAGGACTATGTGGATGACATACTAGCTAAATCTTATAGGGCAGATCACATACAAGTGCTAGGACAGATCTTTGACAGGCTCGAGAAATATCAAGTGCGCCTCAATCCAAAGAAGTGTGTCTTCGGTGTAACATCAGGGAAGCTATTGGGTTACATTGTTTCTCGTCGAGGTATCGAAGTAGATCTAGCAAAAGTAAAGGCTATAATAGAGATGCCTCCACCAAAGAACTTAAAAGCATTAAGGAGCCTCCAAGGAAGGTTGCAATCCATCAGGCGTTTTATCTCACAGTTAGTAGATAAATGTCAACCATTTCAACACTTGCTCCGAAAGGATGTCTCATTTCAATGGAATTATAAGTGTCAGGCAGCATTTGATCAGCTCAAACAGTATCTAGCTGCACCTCCTGTATTGGTACCACCAGTGGCTGATAAACCTTTGATATTATACACTTCAACTACAACTTCGGCCCTAGGGGCCTTACTAGCACAACATGATGAAACAGGAAAAGAGCATGCAATTTACTATATCAGTAGAACCTTGGTGGGATATAAACTCAATTATCCATCGATGGAAAGAGCTTGTTTAGCAGTAGTGTTCGCCTCCCAAAAGTTGCGGCATTACATGTTGAACCAACACACAATTCTTATAACTAAAATTGATCCCTTGAAGTATCTACTAGCAAAAGCAGCTCTTACAGGTAGACTAGCTAAATGGGTCATGATCCTTAGTGAGTTCGACATTGAATATGTGGATTGTAAAGCAATCAAAGGATAAGCTCTAGCAGATCAACTAGCAGAAGCACCCATGCAAGATACACACCTGATGGTAGCAGACTTTCCAGATGAAATCTCTTCACTCTTTCCAACTTAATAATGTGGAAGTTGTACTTTGATGGTTCCTACACACAGCATGGATCAGGGGCCGGCATCTTGTTCATCACACCTCAAAATGACTACATTCCAAAATCATATCGACTTGCATTCCCTTGCACCAACAACATAGCCGAGTATGAAGCACTCCTCATAGGTCTCAATACAACAGTTCAATGGGACATCACACAATTACAAGCATATGGAGACTCACAGTTAGTCATTCGCCAAGTCACAGATGAGTACCAAACAAAAGATGAAAAGTTGGTCCCCTACAAGCAACTAGTGGATGCCTACAAACCACATTTTTCTAGCATCACATTTGAGCAAATTCCAAGAGAGCATAACAAAGCTACGAATTCTATGGCTTCTGTAGGGTCACTGATTGACATGCCTGCTAATACATATAAATGCGAATTCTTGATCGAGCAATTGTTGATACCAGCCGTCGATGTTCCCGTTACTGAAATCATCTGCGAACTTGTTGGTCCCAATTCCCCATGGTACAAAGATATCTATGAATAACTCAAGAACAAAACCTTTTCCCCTGACCTATCATCCACCCAACGCAAAACCTTTATCCGTCGATCCTCCCGTTACATCATTCTGGGTGATACACTATATCACCAGAGTCTCGATGGTATCCTCTTATGATGTCTTAACGCGGAAGAAGCCGAGGCTACCTTACGAGAGATACATGAAGGTGTCTGTGGTGCACATTCTACCGGTCCTAATCTTGCTAAGAAGATACTCAGAACAGGTTATTACTGGCCTACAATAGAGCAAGATGCTGCACAGTTTGCTAAGAAGTGTCTACAATGCCAGCAGCATGGAGATTTGATTCACGCACCAGCTCATGAATTACAACCGGTGACAACTCCATGGCCTTTTTCTCAATGGGGTCTCGACCTCGTAGGACAAATCCACCCTTCCTCTTCCAATGGCCACAAGTTTATCATTACCGCCACTGAGTATTTCATGAAGTGGGTGGAAGCCATTCCTATGACCTATATCACCGGTAAGCAAATAGCCAAGTTTATTCTAAACTACCTTATATGCCGGTATGGTATTCCCCAAGCCATTGTCACTGATAATGGGAGACTATTCAAGAATCAGATGTCCATGCCTTGTGCACACAATACAATATCCAACATCACTTTTCACCTCCCTACTATCCGCAGAGCAACGGCCAAGCTGAGGCTTCCAATAAAACCATTCTCAAAATCCTCAAGAAAACTGTCAATGAAGCTGGTCGTGATTGGCATTTACAACTCAATCCCGCCCTATGGGCCTACCACACTAGTATCAGAACACCAACTGGTGCCACACCCTATGCCTTGGTCTATGGCTCTGAAGCCATCCTACCTATAGAGGTCGAGATCCCATCCCTCAAAGTATCTATGCAGGACCTATTAAATGGAGACGAGTATTGCACTTCCAGATTAGCTGAGCTTGAACTACTAGATGAGAGGTGCCTGGCCGCACTTAATCATCTCCATGTCTATTAAAACCGCCTCCGGCGTAATTACAACAAAAAGATCAAAGAAAGATGGTTTCAAGTTGGTGATCTTGTACTCAAAGAGAATCAGAGAAATCAAGTAGATCGAGAAAAGAAGGGCAAGTTTGAGCCTAACTGGTTAGGCCCCTTTATTGTGACAGCAGCATATGGATCAGGAGCTTATACTTTAGCTACACCTGATGGCATTCCTCTAGATGAGCCACTTAACAGTGTCCATCTCAAGAAGTTCTATGCCTGATCCTCAGAGTATCCCAAAAAAAAAAAAATCCATCCTTTGGTGAAAACCTTGCAAACAGGCGCCTTGGATAAGTACCATAGTGAAAACCTGACAAACAGGTGCTATGTGTAGAGTCAGCATCCATCGTCTATCGAGTCCTGTCCACTCCATGTCCAGTGCACAAAGCACGCCTTTCCATCTATCCGTAATAAAACAATTGACTTTGTTTGCATTTCCATCTCCCTATCTAGTATAGCTTGGAAATTTGTCAATGTCCCTCGTCGTCATCCCACATCTTGGTCTGTGTCAACAGTTTGCACTGTCTGGTCCTAGGTCAAAGCTTTCTGTGTCTTCTTCAGTAGTCACCCATGCAGTTTCCTCTACCAAAATGGGGGCAACTCTTTCCTTAACTTAAGTCTAGGATTGGTTCCTTGTTCGTGGTTCGCAACGCACACTTCAATCTCTTTCTCATTATTCACAGGTAACACCCTTTAACGGACACATCGCTCCTACGATAAGGCTATTATCTTCTCAACACTTTTCCCACATCATCACACCAACCAGAACTACATATCACCTCTTCTCAATCTTAAGGTACCTTTATCCCATGAATATGGGTATGTAGGTAGTCTAGAATACGAAGGAAGTTTCCAGTACTCAGGTACATAAGATCCCCTCCTTTCACCTTGACCCATTCATCACTCTATCCAGAACTACATATTTATCATTTTTCATCTTTCCTCGTAATGTGCCTTGATCCCATGGACACAGGGTATGTAGGCAGTCTGGAATACGAAGGATGTATCCAGTACTCAGGCACACACGATCCATCATTCTACACCCATCTCAATCCATTTAGCACTGTCACCTTTCTGGTCTTCCATTTATCAAAATCCATTTGCCTCGACTTGACTAACTCAAGCAGAAAGCTAGTGTATCCTTTCAAAGCAAAAGTCCTTAACAAACCTAAAGCAAAGAGGCCTACTTCCAGAGTCATCTACTGTCCTGCATTCTGATTGCCAACATCAACCAAGTCCCACTTAACCAAAGCACCAGATCCATAGGCTTGTCTTCTGCGCAGTGTTCCATTGTCGAGACCAACACACGCGTCTCCTGCAACATGTGGCATTTCCCGCAGCAAGACATTGTCTTTTTAGGTAGATGGCCTCCTTTAACGGACACAAAGTTCCTACGATAAGGCTGTTATCTTTCCTATCCAATCTATCCTGAGCAACCTCTTTGGCAAGAGAATATGTTGGTTGTATGTTTACTTTGTAAGTCAGTCAATTTGTTTTATGGTTTATCTTTTGTTCCTTTTCCAATACCTATTCAAGACTACCTTGATTTATCTATAATATTGGTATGTTGCGATGCAGTACGGATTGGGGGCATAGTCATTGCTTTTTGTGTGCCATGTTTGAGGAATAATCTTTAGCATCTTTCTTGGCATTCTATTTATCTTGTGTGTGTTACAACCTAGCATCTTACATATTAATATTCTTCTTACATTTATATGTATTGAAGTTTATTCTATGTTCAAGACTATGGCTTATTCACATGTTCCAACAAGGTCATATTATGTCTAAAGGATCTAAGTTCAAACCACTTGCTTGCAGAGTCAACGTCCACGCACTCAGATATTACTGCACCTTGGTCTTTTATACCTTGGTGGCGAACTATCCACGTGCTCTATCAAAAATAAGGATTGCTCTTTATCAACAAATGTGAAACCATTGCAACAAGCTCATCCATTTACACCATCCATTTTTCCATGGCCTTATATAGTTTTCCAGCAAAGATCAATCAACAGTCTTTCTCTTATGTTCTTTTCTATCTCCACTTTCTTCTATTCAACCTTGCCTATCTCCAACAAATCTTCTAGTCGAGCGTCAACACAGTTCTTCTGTCGCTTCCCAATCTTTTCTCTCGAGGGGGCACCCTACGCCAGCTACGCTGGGGCAACTAGCTACACTGGGGCATCAAAAATTGTATCATATCTTCAACTATCGATTTCTTTGAAGCAACGCTGTAAACTACATTGCATCAAAGAGGGGCAAAATGTAGACACCCTAAAATGACCATGTCTTCGAATCACTTGCATTTCGTCTAATCTATAGCATCACCTACATTTCAACATTAATTAAATAATCTAGTTATTTAATTAATTTCATCAAATTCTTCCAAAAACTTCAAAATTCAACATTAATTAAATAAATCTCCTTTATTTAATTAATTTCAACAAAATCAAGCTTATTCTTCCATTAATTAAATAATTTATATTATTTAATTAAATCATTATCCTCTTTCAAATTTCAAGTCTCCATTAAATAATTTATATTATTTAATTAAATCATTATCTTCTTGCCAAATCTCAAGTCTCCATTAATTAAATAAATCCCATTATTTAATTAATTCATCACAAATTCCCTCTTATCCAAACAATTAAATAATTCCCAATTATTTAATTAAATCAAATTCATTCTTCCAAATTTAAATAAATCAAATCAAATTTATTTAAATTCTCTCAATCTCCAAAAATAAGATAAATCAAATATTTTATTTATTCTTCCAAATCATGCACAACAATTAAATAAATTTATTTATTTAATTTGCTTTCTTATCTACAAATATCTTTCAAATCTTCTAAAAATAAGTTTTATTCTCCATGCACACACAATTAAATAATTTATTATTTAATTTCTCTCAAATCATGCAAAAGCAAATCTAAAGTTGAGTTATCTATTCACTCAACCTTGTTTTTATCAATTTCTCTTAAATTAGAAAAAAACTTTCTAATTTATGAAAAGCATGTCTTATCTTTAGAAAAGAAAGTGTTTAACTCAAATAAAACAGCTTTTGTGTGACACTTGTCTTCTTCTTATTCGTTGCACGTTCCTCAACTGTTCTCTTCCGTTGATTCTTTTGAATTATCTAGACCGTTGATCGATCTTCCTTGAAACCTATATAAACCCCCCTCATCTCCTTCATTACCTCTCTCTTCAATCTTATTCTCAGGCATACTTAACAGCGCTTTGAGCATACATCGCATCGATTGAGCAACTTCACAATCTTTTGACATTGATCTTTTGAGCACTACACTTGCTTGTTGCAACTATGGTTTCGCAGCAATATTGAGCAATATACATTCAATCCAAAGGGAACAATACAAATCTCGGTAAAAGATTTGATGTTTCATTGATTATTATTAATGGCTTTTATTTAGATCGGTTCTCTTTATGTTATTGGGTTTTTGATTTGTTTAGTTTAATTTAAATCAATTTTTCCTCATACACAGGTGTGGTTCCTAACAGTCTACAAATCCATGCTCCTTGACTTGTGGTTCCAGATGACTCAGTGCATAGTTCTTTCTCAGAAACTCTTGAAAAAGAGACTGCCAAATTTCGAGAGACCTACTCAAAGCTATATATGGATGCTTTTAAACAAGTTGTCTATAATTTGCACTCTTCTATGGATAATTTTGTTGAGCTACACATTAGGCCCAAGATCTCTACAGTATTGGATCATCTTATTGCCTCTTCCACCATCTCACAAGAATTGGGTATTTCTTGGTTTGATGTGCTCATGTTGCATTCTCATTCTAAACGTCAGTCATGGTTAGCTGAACAAATCATTAAAGACAATATCCGTGCTGAAGCAGTTGCTGCTCATGTCCACGCTGCCGAAAACATTCCTGACATTAATATGGGAGAGGCCTCTAATTTTGTTGTTGATTTAGTCAAGAAAGAAATTAGCCCCATCCTGGACAAATATAAGCAGTTGGAAAGTTTGATTCGTTCCATGGCTAAGAATGGTTCTATTGCTCCTCCCTCTTCTCCTTCTAGGGGTAAGAATAATAGGAGAAGGCCACGTAAAAGTAGAAGCCCTAATCCTTGGCAAAAGATACTAGGTTACTCTGTACCATGCAAGAAGCCTCAACAGAAACAACCTGAGCAACCAAACCCTCCTTCTGTACAAAAAAATGGCTGGCACCACCCACAGGGACGCCGTCGAAGGAGACGACAAAATGGTCAGCAAAACCACACCCCCTCTGGGCAGCCGCAGTCGTGTTTCGGTGGTGGAAACAATTTCCATACCACTGGTTCCAATCAAGCTCAGGTGAACTCTGCCCCATCAGCTCTCAAGCCACCTGGACAGGATGGGTTTCATCACAGAGGCAGCGAAAACCAAAATTAAACAAATGGAACTCTATATTCTTTCCAGATCGTTATCTCTGCCTTCTCCTTTATCGGAGTAACATCTGGAAAGTGGATGGTAAAATTACAAATTTTGATGTTCATAATTTCTTAGCCAGGCCTCTCTCTGCTACTGAAGTTGATGTTTTGAGCCTTGGTCTCAAATACCTTCCCAAACCACTGCCTATGTCTCCAGCGGTTGTTCGTGCAGAGTTTAATGCTTTTTGTAGACTTCTTCGACTTCGTTGATTTTTTCATCCTCGAAGCAGCCCACCAAAAGAAGATCCTAATTTTAACTCACCCTTCAGAATTACCAAGCCCGACTGGATGCCTAATGAAAAATACAACCCTTTAGAAAAGATCATTGCCTTCGGCAAATCTCTTGTGGAAAAGAAATTATTTTCAAGCTCTTCTCCTTTTGTTCCAAATTTTCCCCGTGCTTGGAAGAAGGCCATCCTTTCTCTGGCTAATGATCATTCTATCATCATCTGCCCTACAGATAAAAATTTAGGGGTTTTTGTTTTGTCTCGAGATTGGTATATATCTGAAGGGCTTCTCCAACTCTATGATGCCAATGTTTATGAAGTTGTCCCAGTGGTTCCATGGGCTTCCCTCTTCTCCTCCTTGAGTAGATTGGTTGATCATGCCTACTCCGTTGGCTTGCTCAGTTCTAAACCTGCATCTTACCTTCTCAAAGTTAAGCCTGATTCAGCCAGGGTTTGTGTCTTTTATCTTTTACCTAAAATTCATAAGCCTATCTTGGTGGGTAGACCTATTTTTTCCTATTGTGGTTTCTTACTTGAACCAGCTTTACATTGGCTACATCATATTGTTCTTCCTATCCTCCTTGCCCAGAATAACCACCTGGTTGACTCCCTATCTTTGATTAATGATCTTCATGACAAAGTTTTTCCTCGGGACATTTTGTTATTCACTTTTGATGTCGAAAGTTTATATCCTAGTATTCCTACTGAATCAGGCCTCATTTCCCTTTGACATTTTTGCAAGGATGTCTTCTCGAGACCTTTGACAGATTTTATTATCAATCTTGCCAGGTTGGTTCTCACACAACATTACCTGGAGTTCAACAGGAAATTTTACAGGCAGATCTGTGGTACTGCAATGGGTAGAAGTTTTGTTGTTGTTTATGCCTGCCTTTTTCTATGTTATCTGGAGCTGCAGGTTTGGGATTCTTTTGATACACGGGATCTCCTTTTCTACAAAAGATTCATTGATGATGCTATCAGGGTTTGGCATGGTTCTCGTGCATCCTTGGACCTTTTCTTGTCACAGTTTGGGTCCATTTATGACACTATCAACATTACTTCCATGGTCTCTAAAGTTGAGGTTGCCTTCCTGGATGTTATTCTTCTCAAGGGTAAGGATTTTAATTGCTCTGGTATTCTAAGCACCAACTGCTTTCAGAAACTAGTAAATACTTACCAATACATCCCAACCTCCTCCCACCATCAGTTGCACCAAAAGACTTCCTTCATTGTTAGCGAGCTCAAGTGCTTCCTCATTAGAGAAAGTAATCGTGATGGCTTCTTATCCATTCATAACCATTTCATCAATCATCTCCAAGCCAAAGGATACAGTGTGCACTTTCTTCTACCTTTGTTCGATAAGATTCGGTTTGATGATCGTCCATCTTTGCTTGCTCAAGTCTTTGCCAGAGTTTCTGCACGTTGCGGCCTCAAGCCTAAGCATATCCCTCTTGTTCTTAAAATGGAATATAGCCATTTTTCCAAGAAGCTAAATCTTAGTGCTGATGTGCTCCTTCCTATGTTTCAATTGTGGTCTCTTGATCCTGAATTGTGGCACATTTCCCAAGGACTTATTTGTTGGAGGAATCACAAGCCATTGCGTGCTTTTCTTTGTAAAAATTGCCTTTAATTGAGAGACTTAGACCTCATTATGGGCTTGGTTGTTATTCATATTTTTCTAACCTCTACTCTATTCATGTATTCCCATTTGTCTCGCCAATTACGGATCCCCTTTAGAACTCCATTGTTGAGCACGCACAGGATAGAGTAGTCTTGGGATGGGTAACCTCCCAGGAAGGTCACGGGCCCTCTCCTATTTTTCGGCCCATTGCTACCTTGGTTAGTTAATATGTGTTTATTTAATTATTTTTCCTGAAAGGTCACTTTGAGATACGAAATAATGTGACCCCTCATTGGGTCGTGACCTTTCGTGGTGTGAGTGGCCTATTTATAGGCTTAAACTTCATTGTATTTTCTCACTCCGCTGATTTGGACTGAGTAGTCTGAAATGTGTTTGGAGATTTTACCTTGAATTATTGAGCATATTCTTTATGTCCACTCCTAAAATTATTTTTTCTTTTTAGCACTGCTTTGTTTCCCTTGATGTTGAAGTACTGCTAAGCCGTCATTATGTTTTTGCAAACTCTAAGATTTTTTTATGGCTCACGTTACTTTACCTTCTAAGGAGGTCTTTAGCTCTACCTTGGCTCTGGTTGTGGAAGACAGTGTTGGATCTGATACCCCTAACAAGGAACTTCTTTACAAAAGAGTTAAGATTACCATGGCTCACCTTATGGGTTTAACTCTTCCTCTGGTAACTCATCCCTCTTCCCACCATCCCCTCCCCTCCCATGATCCTAACACCCATCAGGCTCATGGTAGAAGGCAAAATAATTCTCTTCAAGATACTATGAGTTTAGGTTGCCTTGGCCCCCTGCTGGATGCCATCGATGAGGAGAATTCTATCTCTACTAAGGCTGATGATCAACTACCACCACCTCCTATCCCTCCAACCTTGGATACCATTATGGATGCGGTTTGGAAAGATTATGTTGGCCTTAGCAAAAGGTTAAAGAGATGTTCTCATCGTCTCTCCACCATGGAGGCTAATTTTGCTAAGGGTGTGGTTCCTAATAGTCTACAAATCCATGCTCCTTGACTTGTGGTTCCAGATGACTCAGTGCATAGTTCTTTCTTGGAAGCTCTTGAAAAGAGACTGCTAAATTTTGAGAGACCTGCTCGAAGCTATATATGGATGCTTTTAAACAAGTTGTCTGTAATCTACACTATTCTGTGGATAATTTTGTTAAGCTACACATTAGGCCCAAGATCTCTGTAGTATTGGATCCTCTTATTGCCTCTTCCACCATCTCACAAGAATTGGGTATTTCTTGGTTTGATGTGCTCGTGTCGTGTTTTCATTCTAAACGCCAGTCATGGTTAGCCAAACAGATCATTAAAGACAATATCTATGCTGAAGCAGCTGCTGCTCAGGCTCGCGCTACCAAAAACATTTCTGACATTAATATGGGAGAGGCCTCTAATTTTGTTGCTGATTTAGTCAAGAAAGAAATTAGCCCTCTCCTAGACAAATATAACCAGTTGGAAAGTTTGATTTGTTCCATGGCTAAGAATGGTTCTATTTCTCCTCCCTCTACTCCTTCTAGGGGTAAGAATAATAGGAGAAGGCCTCGTAAAAGTAGAAGCCTTAATCCTCAGTAACAGCAACCAGGTTCCTCTATACCATGCAAGAAGCCTCAACAGAAATAACCTAAGCAACCAAAACCTCCTTCCATACCAAAAAATGGCTGGCACCACCCACAGGGACGTCATCGAAGGAGATGACAAAATGGTCGGTAGAACCGCACCCCCTCTGTGCAGCCACAGTCACGTTTGGGTAGTGGAAACAATTTCCATCCCACTGGTTCCAATCAAGCTTGGGTGAACTCTGCCCCATCTGCTCTCAAGCCACCTGGGCAAGATGGGTTTCGTCGCAGAGGCAGCGGAAACCAAAATTAAACAAATGGGCCTCTATATTCTTTCCAGATTGTTATTGCCGCCCTCTCCTTTATCAGAGTAACATCTAGAAAGTGGGTGGTAAAATTACAAATTTTGTTGTTCATAATTTCTCAGCTAGGCCTCTCTCTGCTACTGAAGTTGATGTTTTGAGCCTTGGTCTCAAATACCTTCCCAAACCACCGCCTATGTCTCCAGCGGTTGTTCGTGTAGAGTTTAATTCTTTTTGTAGACTTCTTCGACTCCATTGGTTTTTTTGGTCCTTGAGGTGGCCCACCGAAAGAAGATCCTGATGTTATCTCACCCTTCAGAATTCCCAAGCCCGACTGGATGCCTAAGGAAAAATACAGGCCTTTAGAAAAGATCATTGCCTTCGGCAAATCTGTTGTGGAAAGGAAATTATTTTCAACCTCTTCTCCTTTTGTTCCAAATTTTCCCCATGCTTGGAAGAAGGCCATCCTTTCTCTGGCTAATGATCATTCTATCATCATCCGCCCTGCAAACAAAAATTTGGGGGTTTTCGTTTTGTCTCCAGATTGGTATATATCTGAAGGGCTTCGCCAACTCTCTGATGCCAATGTTTATGAAGCTATCCCGATGGTTCCATGGGCTTCCCTCTTCTCCTCCTTTAGTAGATTGGTTGATTATACCTGCTCTATTGGGTTGCTCAGTTCTAAACTTGCGTCTTACCTTCTCAAAGTTAAGCCTGATTCAGCCAAGGTTTGTGTCTTTTATCTTTTACCTAAAATTCATAAGCCTATCTTGGTGGGTAGACCTATTTGGTCC
Source organism: Cunninghamia lanceolata (assembly GCA_027924645.1). NCBI lineage: Eukaryota > Viridiplantae > Streptophyta > Pinopsida > Cupressales > Cupressaceae > Cunninghamia > Cunninghamia lanceolata. The sequence continues at coordinate 2,751,749 of BSBN01000850.1, forward strand.
TATTGTGGTTTCTTACTCGAACCGACTTCACATTGGCTACATCATACTATTCTTCTTGTCCTCCTTGCCTAGAATAACCACCTGGTTAACTCCCTATCTTTGATTAATGATCTTCATGACAAAGTTTTTCCTTGGGACATATTGTTATTCACTTTTGATGTCAAAAGTTTGTATCCTAGTATTCCTATTGAATCAGGCCTCATTTCCCTTCGACATTTTTGCAAGGATGTCTTCTCAGGACCTTTGACAAATTTTATTATCAATCTTGCCAGGTTGGTTCTCACACAACATTACCTGGAGTTCAATGGGAAATTTTACAAGCAGATCCATGGTACTGCAATGGGTAGAAGTTTTGTTGTTGTTTATCCTGCCTTTTTCTATGTTATCTAGAGCTGCAGGTTTGGGATTCTATTGGTACACGGGATCTCCTTTTCTACAAAAGATTCATTGATGATGCTATCGGGGTTTGGCATGGTTCTTGTGCATCCTTAGACCTTTTCTTGTCACAGTTTGAGTCCATTTATGACTCTATCAACATTACTTCCGTGGTCTCTGAAGTTGAGGTTGCCTTCCTAGATGTTATTCTTCTCAAGGGTAAGGATTTTAATTGCTCTAGTATTCTAAGCACCAAGTGCTTTCAGAAACCACTAAATGCTTACCAATACATCCCAGCATCCTCCCACCATCAGTTGCACCAAAAGACTTCCTTCATTGTTAGCAAGCTCAAGCGCTTCCTCATTAGAGAAATTGATCGTGATGGCTTCTTAGCCATTTGTAACCGTTTCTTTAATTGACTCTGAGCCAGAGGATACAGTGTGCACTTTCTTCTAACTTTGTTCGATAAGATTCGGTTTGATGATCGTCCATCTTTGTTTGCTCAAGTCTTTGCCAAAGTTTCTGCACGTCGTGGCCTCAAGCCTAATCATATCCCTCTTGTTCTTAAAATGGACAATAGCCATTTTGCCAAGAAGCTAAATCTTAGTGCTGATGTGCTCCTTCCTATGTTTCAGTTGTGGTCTTCTGATCCTGAACTGCGGCGCATTCCTCAAGGACTTATTTGTTGGAGGAATCACAAGCCATTGTGTGCTTTTCTTTGTAAAAACTGCCTTTAATTGAGAGACTTAGACCTCATTATGGGCTTGGTTGTTATTCATATTTTTCTAACCTCTACTCTATTCATGTATTCCCATTTGTCTCGCCACTTATGGATCCCCTTTAGAACTCTATTGTTGAGTGCGCACGGGCTAGAGTAGTCTTGGGATGGGTGACCTCCCGGGAAGGTCACGGGCTCTCTCCTATGTTTTGGCCCGTTGCTACCTTGGTTATGTGTTTATTTAATTATTTTTCCCGAAAGGTCACTTTCAGATACAAAATAATGTGACCCCTATTGGGTCGTGACCTTTCGTGGTGTGAGTGGCCTATTTATAAGCTTAAACTTCATTGTATTTTCTCACTCCGCTGATGAGGACCGAGTAGTCTGAAACTTGTTTGGAGTTTTTACCTTGAATTATTGAGCATATTCTTTATGTCCACTCACTTCTAAAATTATTTTTTCTTTTTAGCACTGCTTTGTTTCCCTTGATGTCGAAGTACTGCTAAGCCATCATTATGTTTTTGCAAACTACTTTCAGTCTACAGAGATTTGAAAATTTCCAAACAGCACAAGACATAATAGAGGCACTACTCTAGAATATGGAGGCACTACTGCGAGATGTTCAGGCGCCAATACATGACTCTTGAGTGTTAACAAATTAAACTAATGTGCTAACAAATGACTCTAAAGCATTGAGTTCTTGCAAAACAAACTGTTAGTTTAATAAATGGAGGCACTAAACAGAAGGTCTTAGGCACTATTCCCTCTAGCTTAGGTGCTAATCCACAGTTGAAGGTGCTAACATGTCACCTACACAGAAAACACACGATAATTTCTTCCCAAAAGGTTAAATTTAGGGATGGATATGTCCCACTAGGCATGCCAAATGAAGATGGTAAAATGTGGTGAAGATGCTAGAATGCAAAATAAACATAAATAAGCAATATACCTTCAATCTTCACTCCTTTCTAGTCTCTTGATAAGGTGGAGGAAATGCATGCACCCAACTACAAATCCTAGCTTTACCCAATACAAAATGAATGTGGATTGCTCAAGTATGAACCAACATTATGAGGGAAATTAATTGGCTATGATTTGAGGATAATTGGCTATGGTATGGTGGGATTATGAGAGCATGAATTCTTTAGCTTTTTGTGTTCTTAATCTTAGAGTCCAAATGCTTGGAGGCTCTTTATTTATAGAAGTTTGGGGGATTTTAGATCAATGGCTGGAGTTCAAAGGTGAGATCCAATGGATGAGAGTTCATAGTGAAATCAATGGATAAGGTTTCATCAACAAAGATGGAGGGCTCACAATATTTTGGAATTTTTAATTTGGTCTCGGGAAGGCTTTGCATTAATGAGGATGGAGACATGTGATTTAATTATAAATTCATTTTATGGGTGAGTGGGATGAGATGGGACAAGTGCATGGATTGGGAAGGGTGAGGTGGAGACACATGTGAGTTTAATTAAGTAGATAATGTATATTATATAATTAACTATGGGGAGATGGGTTAATGAGGGTTGGATTAATTAAATAGGAGATTAATTTAATTAATCTGGCCATAGGAAATTAGTGGATGGGTTAATTAGTGATCCAAATTAATTAAATAGATGTTTACTTAATTAATTTGGATGTAGGGATTTGATGGGATAGTTTAGTTAATTAAATAAATGAGATTTATTTGATCAACCAAGGATTGGCTATAGATAACGTTAGATTAATCACATAAATGGACTTTATTTAATTAATTACGGGTAGGTGATAGTGGGGATCAAATAAATTAATTAAATAAAATGGTTTATTTAATTAATCATGAAGAAGGGGATAAGTTACAATGGAAGGAGGTGTTAGGGAGATGCCAGAAAATGGTGGTGTAAGGTATGTCATTTTCAGGTGTCTATATTTTGCCCCTCTTTGATGTGGTGTCACAACCGAGCGAAAGTGGTGTCATATCAAAGAAAATCAAAAAAAATAGCCCCAGCTGACCAAAGGGAAGGGGAAGAATAGATGGAATATGCCCCCTTGAGAGATCAGACGAAAAAAAATAAATTTTCTGGATGAACTCTCAAAAAGAAGGAAATGGTAGTGAAACTGGATTTAGGATGAAAAATGCGGTCAGAAGAAGAAGAAACGGGAGAAAACAGATATGATATGAAGTTTAGGTACTAAAAATTAGGGCTAGGCTAGAAAAATTAGGGCCAGGGCTTAGGTGGAGGCTATAAATAGGCTGGGGGGGCATACTCCTCATTTGCACACCTAATCTTGAGTGAGTTGGAGAGAATAGAGCATTAGAGCATGAAAGCTATGGCCTAGATTCTATGTCATAAGCATTGAGCAGAGCGAGTTTGAGAGTATCGGTGACCTTCAGAGGTTGGCGAGTCAGTATACATGTCTTATCTCATGCTTTGTATTTTGGGTTTTGGGTAATTAATGTGCAATAAATGTGGGGTAGATTAGGTGTAGCAAATGTGCTAAAGTATTAGGTTAGCACAATTGAGTTGGGTGTAGCACCTCCAATGGGGTGATTAGTGCTTTCATCCTGATTTAGCACCTCCAAACCGGGTTAGCACCTACGTTGCACGAGAAAGGGCTAGTTAGGGGTGCTTTGTTAGTGCCTCCATTAGGTGGATTGGCACTTGCGTGTCATTTCAGAACTTGTGTAGGAGAATCAATGCCTTTGTGCCTTTCAATGCTTGCGCGAAGTTAGTTAGTGCTTACAGTGCGCCTTTCGGTGCCAGCATGAGGACAGTTAGCGCTTCCACACCTTTCGATGCTAGCACATGGTCTATTAGCGCTTGCACATGTTATGTCCATGTTTGCGTGCCTTCCAATGCTTGCAATGGGTTTGTTAGTGATTGTGCGCCTTTTGACGCCAGCACGGGGGGATTTAGCACTTTTGCACAGTTTTTGTCAAATGCTAATGAAGTAGTGTGATGGATGTAGGAGGACTTGTTGCCACTTCAGTCAAGGGAGCGAAGGCCACCTCCACTAGTCTTCAAGGAGAGATTTAGATCTAGAGATTTTTTGATTTTGGAGCAGACTGGATTGAAGCAAAATCAAAAAGATTCAATGGTTATAAAATAGTCTCATATTCTTACATTCACAACTTAGTGTGTATAAATAGAAAAATATATAGACTTTAATTAATGAGGAAAGGCACTATAAGTAGAGACTAAGACTTGTGGGATTTTAAAGATAGTTTCATGTTCCAAAACTAAGTTGATTTGATGCAAGAAATGAAGAGAAATTCATGAAATTGAAGATAGGAAAATTTATTGATGTGTGACAAGTTTCTCACTTTGATAGGAAAATTGTTCACCACAATGAACTCATAACTATAGATAAAATAAGTTTCTAAGCAAAATGAGAAAGCAAGCACTTTGTATTTGACAAGAGGCAAACATGGATAGCACGTGGGGAGTCCTAAGAGGCTAGCATGTGGCTTTAACCTTAGAGATGTTGATTGAACATATTTTTAAAATTTTACCATGTAGGCTCATGTGCTAGATTTTGTTCATCACTGGACTTGTCATGTAGGCCCATTCAAATTTAGGCACTTTACAGGCACAGACATGTTCATTACAAGTGAACAATCCAATTTATTGAAAATGTTTAAAATACATGACACATTGTCTATGGGTAATGGATTTTGACATGGGTAGTCCATGAAAGTGTTTTTTAGGTGGGGTAGATTACATTTATGTAATTTAAATTTTAAAATTTTATGAAGTTTCTACATTTTTAAAAATTTTAGGTAGGAAAGTCACAATCAGTGAAATAGTTGATAAGGCATTCAATGAAATCTCTACCTATAGAAACTTAGAGTTTTGTACAAGCTTGGAAATTTTGGCTTTTTAGATTTAGTGGTTGACTTGTTTTAATTTCTCTGGGTGCTTATGGAGTGACTATGTACCATGAACTAAACCCCAAAGAGATTGACTTCCTCAAGTCCTAAAGTTGCTTACTCTTGCAAACACTACTATATTAGAGAAGGCTAGTTAAATGAGGGTAGCATAGACTCCCTTGGTCCCATCATCAATCAAAGTGTTACGTGATGTCCTAACATATTAGGGCACAAACCAAAACACTTTCTAGTTCCCTAAACAAGAGAGGGAGTACACTCCTCTATATTTACAAAATTTTGGGTGTTCCAGACACCATTAGGAGTCTTGTTTTGAACAATCTATAGATCACAAAAAGGATTTGAGTTGGGTGGCCTACTGTGGAGATGTAAATAGTGACAATAAGGGTTCCTATTAGGGAACCCAACTAAGATTCATATAGCAGGTAGGGATTCCTATCCTTTCTAAGTCAGTTATGGTGATTATTGCCACCAAACTAGTTAGTTACAAGGCATCCAATAGGCTCTTATACAACTAGGCTCACATGATCAAAGAGATCAAGGAGCATGGTCGAAGATAGGATTATTGACATGTCATTATTGGAGGTTCTCTTAAGTGTTTAATTTTAGTTATGGTTCATAGATCAAATAAATATGTTTATTATTTGTTCAATAATGGGTCTTGTGTCAAAAACATCACAATTTTGTGTACGTAAAAATTGCAAAAGACTTACCTCCAAATCATAATGAATGACAATATATTTATATAAGATAATCACCATTGCTTTTCAATTTGCACAGTTTCATAGAGATCCTTCTCATATGCTATCTTCTCATTGTTTCACCAAAAGAAAAATTGTATGCAAAAATGTTTATGTTGAATGATTACAACAATGGGTGTGAAATCTAATGTGCTACTTTCAATTTTGTAAGTGTTGATTTCATGTCAAGAATTGCATGGATGGGTGTAGAGTAAAGTTTGACTTTGAGGTTCTTAAACATTTGATGTTACACAAGTGTTTGGAATGTTGACATAGCTTGCATGATTTGATTTATTGGTCAAAAGATGTGGGAGAATCCCATCACAAAAAACAAATTCACAAGTCCAAGAATATTTCACAATGTTTATGGCCACAAGGAGTTAAGAAATATTAATTGATCTTGATCTTTACCATATTCACATGAGTTCCTTCACAATCAATGGCATGCCAATTACTAGACCTAAGTAACTACCTAAATTGTCTTCTAACTTACGATTGAAACATATCAAAAACCTTTTGAATGCGTGCAACAGTGATTTTTTTAGTGACTAATATTCACCAATTGGCTAATAGTTGAAATTGGGGATTCAAAATTTGGCTAATAGTACAAGCTATAAGGTGACTTGAATCGCCACATTTTTAGAAAATTTCATTTTAGTCCTAGTTAAATCGCCAAAATATTTATTTTATTAAAATTTTAAACTCAAAGATTTGCCACAATATTCAATACTTAATTAGATCAGATTAGCCAAAATTTTATAAGTTTTAGTAGAAAATGAAATTAATTTGCCAATAATATTATATAACTATTTGTTACTTTAGGGCCATATCACCAATTTTTAATCACCACCATTGATTTTATTTATAATTTAACAACTGCAATTGCATTTCATGGGTTAAAATGTACCCATGGAGCTCTAATGCCCATCGATCCTAAAATTATATCTGTACCATTGATCTCAATTTATAATCTAATGGCTAGGGTTAAATTCCATGGGCCAAAATGTTCCCATGGAGCTCAAATGCCCATGGGGCCCAAAATTGCATTTGGGCCATTGATCTCCATTAAGATCAATGTCCCAAATGCAATTTCGGGCCCCATGGGCATTGGAGCTCCACAAGTACATTTTGGTCCGTGGAATAGAACCCAAACAATTAGATTATAAATAAAATCAATGGTGGTGAAAAATAATTTAGGGCCAATTTAAAATATTCAATGTTTGATTTAAAATATTAAGGAATTATAGACACGAGCACTACACCTTAAACTAGTCAATCGCTGCCACCTTCAAGCCTTTACTTTTCTATAGGAATTTAATTTATTTTTTAGGAAGGATTCACCATGGTAATTAATGCAATTTCCTATTTTTTCTCAAGATTTGCCAGGAGTTTCTACAAATTTCTAGTGATTTAAAAAAATTTCCAATAAAATTAAATATTTTTTTCAAAAAAAGGACTGATTCGATATTTTTTTCCAAAAAATGGAAGATTCTCTAGGATTTTATATCTTTTTTCAGGAGGGGTTTCTTAAAGTTATCATTGGCGTGCAATATGTTCTTCCCATATCTTACTATAGATGAAGATATCATTGAAGTCACAAGATCATTTAAAAATTGCAAGAACATTGTTGGTGTGTTGGTCAAACCTAAAGGCATGATCGACCATTCATGTCACCCTTCCTTTATCTGGAATGTATTTCCAAGTGTCGTATTAGTTTATTATGAACCAAATTAATATGAATCTTGATGACATATTATGCACCTCAAATTTGGTAAAAAACACAACCAATGCAAGTTAGTGTTGTGTGGTTACACAACACGCCCCATTTTGACTTGGCAAAACAGGGACCCAGCTTTTGTTTTGGCTTGTGTTGTCTGTTTCTGGCGGTTTGGTAAAAATAGGTCAGGTGCATCATCATCATGAAGGTCAGGATGAGGTAGGTCATCATCATGAGGTTAGTTTTTCAAAGTTCATATTTTGTTCCTATGACTTCATGGTTAGAAAGAGCTTGAAATTTCATGCAGGTTTGCCTTTTGCATCACTTGAAAATTCGTCCATATGAGGGAGCTGTGAGCAGTCAAAGTTTTGGTCAAACCTGATAATTGCTATATGAACATCATCATCATGATATTTGAAAAGCCCCCCTGATAATATCCCGAGGTCGAAACATCCGGACGTCAAGTTTAAGTCGTAGTAGGTTCTTCCCGTCGGGCAGTCTTTTGTATCGCCAAAGGTCATCATCATGATCTTACTATATCACCCGGTGAATATCATGCAGTCCCGAAACATCCAGACGTCAATCTTAAATGCTAGTGTGTTTTACCCGTCAAGCGAGCATCATGATATTCTAACATTGCGAGCATCATCATGATATTCCAAAATCACCCGATATGATAATATCATGCTGATGGTCATCGTCACCTTGCTTAGAGAAATCTTCCATCTGCATAATTTGCGCGCGCACGACAGTCTTGGTGATCAACATCATCATGATATTTCGAGACCCGACATTTCCCAATATCCTCCTGACCTCCTTTTGCGTGATCATGATGATCACCTTATCTTTCGAAGCGGAGGGTGATTTTCATTTCTTAAGTCATGTTGAACAAGATCATCATGATCTTGTTCGTCTCTCCCAACGGTTCGTAACATCATCCTGCCGACAAGTATAACATTTTGCAAATATGATGATGACGATGGCGTCATCATCACCTTCTCCTTCGGCAGGATATTTTCCAAGGCGTGATCCATTTCGCCAATATGATGATGACGATGACGTCATCTTCGAAGATTAACACAAGCCCCGGATATCCTGATGACGTCATCAGGACTTTCAGCAGGATCATATTTTTGATCACCCAGTGCGTATATGATGATGATGATGTTCATCATCCTGATCTTTCGAGCGGTTTGCCTTGGCCGAAAAAAGGGGGTCATACTGCTTTCATGACCTGATCATCTTCCTTAGAGGGAGCCCGATATTCCATTTACCTCCTGATCTTAAACGAAACATGACGGTGACGTCATCCCTTTGCATTTTAACCAAGCCTGATGATGACGATGACGTCATCATGATTTTCCTCAGCGGCAGGATCATTTTTCGAGTCCTCCTGTTTGTCTTCATCATGATGATGATGACGATGTCTTTCTTTCCCGAATGTGCAAGAGCAAAACATCCTGATGTGCTTTTCCATCAGAGCATTAGGAAAGGAGGATCATCATATTTTGTGATATCCTGCGGCCACTTTGAAGTATATAGTTGGTCATCATCATGATTTTTTGGCGTCGGTATAACTGTTGCCGTCGGCCTAGGATAAAATTGTCACCCTGATCATATGTAGTCACGCCGATGCAAATATGATGATGATGCAAGGCCGGTTTCTAAGGATGGTTGAAAGGCGATTATTTCTTTGTATAATCTGAGATCATCATCATCATATTTTGAACCCGATATACATTAAAATGGGCAAAAACATGAAGCGATGGAAATTTGAAAGCCCGACTACCTGATTTTGGTCAACGAGGGTTGACCTGGTTGTTTTTATGCTGTTTATGCATTTAGTGCATATTTTTCACAGGTAGGACCTGTTTGCCTGTGGCTGCACATGGGGAGGTATGTTTAATAAAGTGTTTACTTCCTGTTGTTTATCATGATGATGATTGACCTATGTTGTCTGTTTACTTGCAGGAGATCATCATGATGCTGCTGAAGCTGAACATTGAAGTCATGATGCTGCTGAAGCTGAACATTGAAGTGATGATGCTGCTGAAGCTGAACATTGAAGTCATGATGCCGCTGAAGCTGAACATTGAGATCATGATGCTGCTGAAGCTGGGCATTACAAAGTTGCGCATGGAGTCAACATGGGCCAGAAATGAGGAGGATATTGTCAAATATGCTGTTCGCCAGCTGGAGACCGAATCAAGTTGAAGATGCTGGAATATTCTGTGCCAGCTGTACATTTGCTAACTGACGAAGCATGTGCTTTTCATCTGGGCCGTTGTTTGTTATGAGAGGATCCTGATCCTTGGATCATGGTAACCGTTTTCTGGCAGTTGCTCTATATAACATCCAGAGCTTGTCATTTTAAAGGGGGAGAAATACATTAGAATACACAGACGCATCTGGCGCAAAGAGTCTAGTACTGTAGAATAAGTTAGGAGATCGGATTACTGAGACTAATGAGGATAGAATTGTTGAAATGTCAAGGTTCTTTCTTCAGATCACTGTAAATGTACCTGTTCTTGAGCATACTGAATGAATATGAAGTTCCAGATTACATCCTGATTGTAAATTTTACGTAATCTTCTGTTGATTTCTGGATATGTACTGGTGAATGCTGTGTTCAACTGGAAGCGCTTTCATTTCATTACATGTTGTTGTCAACTTTCCTTTGAAGCTTTGCACTAGATCATGCGGATTTGTGGAATGTCCTGGTGAAGTATGATTTCTAGTTTTCCTTCTTTTCATTGCAAGTATGGGAGCTTGTATGTGAATCAGTGATCTAAGTCCAGTAATTTTAGGAATCTCACTCTCTAACCCTTTTCCTTTTTTTTCAATTTCATTAATTCATCACCATAACTGCAAAATCATGATAAATAACAAGCAGAAACAGTGAAATATGCTGAAATCCCGTAGGTAACTGAAGATCCTTAGCATATTTGAGTTAAATGCATGTAATATTGAAAATATCATGCAAAGAATCATAAATAATGATAGAAATCATGCAAATATCAGCCTGTATGCACATTATTTGACTAAATTTACAGTGCAGAGGTAGAATTGTTGGAGACTTATGCAGAGCGAACATCCAGAGCAGGATATTTGAAGATGATGATGATGAACAGTGCAGAAACACGTAAGGCCCCTGAATGGAAAACAGCAACACACATCAACCACTGAGTAACGTCAGTAGATTAAGACCTAATCAATGGAGACTTGGGATCATGAATTCTTTGAATTCATCGTATCTTTCAAGATGAGTAAAGGTTGTTGTGTAACTTTTATTCTATGTTTGCGAATGACTAACATCATGACCAACATAAATTGGCGCTAGAAGGAGGGCCTGAGTCCAGAAGATCACATTTATCATCAGTACTTCCAGGTTTGATGACGCTCAGAGTAAGGTAACTTCAGATCATTTGTGAATTTCATCAAATTGCGTAAATATTTGCTGCGACAAGTTTGTATTTGCACATTCTGTGTAAAGATTTCCAAATTTCACATAAATATTGCAAGCTTTACAGTAGATTTCTTTAAATTCACTAAATATTGGCCAAAGATGCATAAATTTGTTCAAGCTTTGAGGATTTGAGCCTTAGACACGTGAGATCTGGTGCTACCGGTCGAAATATCCCAATATCCTGTCATATTTGCAGTATCTTCGCAAATATCGCGTAAATATTCAGTCTGATTTGCAAGTTGACCGCAAATATCACCTCGTCCGGTGGAATCCAGCCAATATTTGCAAAGTTTCAGCTAATTGGCCTCCAAATTGAGAAATCCTGGCTCACAGGATAAATACCAGGTCTAGACATAGTGAAATTTTCGAAGAATTGCCTGTCAGAGGTTTTAGACCTAGGACTGTAGACGTCCACCACACTCCAGAGTTTAGTGCGTCCAGAACTTCACCAGGACCTCCCCCTGTAACTCCTGTTGGTTTGCAAATACCTTCCGGTATACCCGTGACACCTCCTGTTCAACCTCAGGGTATACCTTTAGTCCAACCTCAGCCAACTGCACCACCAGTTCAGCCCCTTCAGGTTGCAATGTCGTTCTTTGCAGCAGAATCACCATTGACCTTTACTGCGTATCATGAGTTACCAAAGTATCCGGACAAGCTTTGTCCAAAATACCATCCTTACCAGGATGCGGATGATCATATCAGGACGTTTAAAGAAGCTTGCTGCAGAGCCAGAATAGAGCATCAGGATGTGGTGTGCAGATTATTCCCTTTTTCCTTAGGGGAAGAGGCTTATAATTGGTTCATCAGTCTTGGTCAATCTTCTGTAGGTTCGTGGGCTGTCTTAGAGAAGGCCTTTCTTGACAGATTCAAGGTCCCTATTGATCCATCCATGAATTACCACCTGTTTGCCACAATCAAGAGATTGGAGCATGAACCTATTGCAAATTTCAATGCTAGGTTCCAGAAAATGTTGTCCAAGCTAGTTACCCCATATGTGGTGGCTGATGATGCTGCTAGAAGTATTTATTATTCAGCCCTGGATCCATTAACCGCCATGTTCATCAGGAGAACACATCCTGCGATCACCACATTGACAGGAGCTTTTCAAGAAGCTATCAAGGTAAATCAACAGCTGATACCTGCTCCTACTCCAAATATAGCATTCCCTGCTTTGCCTGGCATGCAGTCACAATATCCGGCACAGTATCCTGCAGCTTATCCTTCGCAATATCCTGCACAATATCCAAATGGAGCAGTGATGCCCCCAGCAATCATGCCTGCACCTTTGCAGGTACCTCCATTGAGTATCATGCCTCCTCCTAATGGAAATGGCCAATTGCCACAATATCCTGCACATACTCAGACACCTCAGGGTACAGACCTATCCCACAATAACCATGGATCTTCCTTTTTCCAGCCTCAGACTGAAAATGTAGTGGCCAAAGCTCAAGAGGAGAAAGAGGAAATCAAGGAAATGTCCGCTCAGTTGAGAAAGCTCACCACAGAAGTAACACACTTGAGAAATCAAGGGTTTTATTCACAGTCAGGTCAGAATAGGAGTTATTCCAATGACAGACCAAATTACCCTGACAGAGGATACAACAATAACTTCAACAGTAATGCTGCAAATAACAATAATCCTCCTAGGCAGCCTAGAGTGTGGAACTCCAGGCCAAATAATGGTTCATTACCATCCCCCCTAGACAATCAGCCTCCTGGTGAAGCCAAACAGACTACTAGAGTCAATCTTGCTGAAGCAGCCCTTACCAATTGGTGCAGGATTCACAATACCAATGCACATGCAGAATTAGATTGTCCACAATTTAGGATTGCTGCTAGCATTTTTCAGACTGAAGTGTCTAATACTTCTGGAAATCCACCTCAGGCAGAAGGAAATGAAATAGTTCCTTGTGGATATGACTCAGCTTTTGTGCTGGAAACCTACACTAATCAGCCTCATCAGGATTATAATCAGACTTGTGAAGAATCTGCCTTAACCTTTGAAGCAAATTATGTCTTCCCTTTTGAGGATGAAAATGAACCTACAAGAGAGCATGAGGAAGTACATGCATACCAGCAGCAATACCCTGGTAAGCACAATTATAACCTGAGGAGTAATGCCAACAGACCTGCCGGTCCATTGACATCATCTCTACCTCCAAATAACTTCAACACACCTCCTGATCCTAAGGCTAGCAATAACCCTGGGTTCCCTAAGGTGAATGCTCAGTACTTGTCTCCTCAAAACACAGTAACAAAAGTTGCAAATGCACCTCATGAGTCTGACAAGTTAGTCAGCTATTTGGCTGATGAAATGAAGAAAATCAAGATCAGCCTGTCCCTATCTGAGTTACTGAAAACTCCTGCCATCAAAAGGGCATTCATGAAGTCGCTGGATGATCCTGCTTCTAAAGAGGATAATCACCTTTCGAGTCAATCCAATAGCAGAGACCATACTGCTAAAGATAGCACTGTCAAGCCCAAAGTGTCAGCCACAGTCCAAGCTGCTGAAACCTCTCACATGACCTTGTACAGAGATAAAACTGAATCACCTCCGTTTCTCCTCACCATAAGAATGTTCAGTAAGAATTTGCACAACTGTTTAGTTGATTCAGGAGCCTCAACTAATGTTATGCCTTTGTCAATATGCAACGCATTAGGACTGCATCCTGCTAAATCCTTAAAGAAGGTCACTCAACTGGACAAGACAGAAGTAAGTGTCGTAGGAGAACTCACTCATATTCACATGCAGCTAGCGTCTGATCCTAGGATCCAGTATTACATTGACATTCAGGTAGTTGACATACCTGATACATATGGGATGTTGCTTAGCCGGGACTGGTCTAAAACGCTTAACGGATACATGTCCACAGACTTCAGTCACATGTGGTTGCCATGGAAAGGTATACCTAATCAGATCAGGATTGATGCTGAGCCTAGGATGAAACATATGATCACCGAATATAACAGAACAAATGAGATCATGTATGTAAACGTAGAACCTGGAGTTTATCACATCAGGCCACAAACTGTCCAAATAGAAGAGGTCCTGATGTTTGATGTTCATCATCATCATGATGATGATTATCATGAGGATATGCCAGTCGTAGAAATTAATAATGATCCTGATAATGAGAATGAAATAGATCGCTTCAGGGATTTTCAGATACATTTATCTACTCAGATAAAAAGTTGTCAATTATTAAATATACCTGCTAATGATATTTTGATTGACGGATGGTGCAGATTGCATGGAGAAGCACACTCGGAAAAGACTTGCAAATCATGCTTAGACATGATCATGCTGGAGCAGACGTATAGTGAAGCATCATCATCATATTCTGAGGTGAGTGCTACATCTGATGATGATGATGATACTAATTTTTATTTGTCTTCTGCAGGAATAGAAGAGTCGACGGATCCTGATGAAGATCATATCCGAAAAACAGAAGAGATCCTGGTGTCCAATCAGACGAATGATGCGAGAAAGGAAAAGATCACTCCTGGTAGTGATTGCTTCATGGAACCGGATTACGAGTTGTCTGATGAGGACAAAGGCAGTGACTTGATGAAGTTCGAAGAATTTCTGGTCAAAGAAATAGAAAAAATGACACAACAGTGTAGATCCCCCCAGGAGGTTTTAATCAAAAGTTGGTGTAGGCTGCATGAGGCGCCTCACTCAGAAACCACTTGCTCACTGTGCTTGCACATTTTGAAGAAGCATGCAGTTGTATGTGCTGAGCATCATCCTCCTGCTAGGATTGAAGAGAAAACAGAAAAGCCATCAGGCTCATCAGATAAAGGAAAGAAGAAGCTTGAGGATGACACACCTAAGCTAAGGTGGATATCAGGCGGAGCAGCAGCCAGAGCTGCAAAGAAAAAGGAAAGTTCAAATAAATATCCTGCTGAAGATAAGCCTTGGATCCTGAGGTTTGATGGATCCAAATCCAAGCAAGGTTCTGGAGTAGGGATTGACCTTACTGATCCATCAGGGAAATCTTATTTAGCAGCTTACAGATTACAGTTCCCCTGCACTAATAATGTCACAGAGTATGAAGCTCTGATTCATGGACTGTTGTTTGCACATAAGAAGAAGGTGAAGATCCTGTATGTCTTTGGAGATTCAGAACTAGTTGTGAGGCAAGTACGAGGAATCTACTCTTGTAACTACAGAAAGCTGTCAAATTACAGACATCGTGTGTGGGACCTGATTGAAGACTTTGATGCCTTCAACATCGTTCACGTGCCAAGAGAACAGAACCAAAGGGCAGATGCACTTGCTCAGGCCGCCAGTACGCTGGAACCACTGTCTATATCTGGTCTGAAGAGATTTGCAGTAGAATTGGTGTCAGTACCTTCGGTACCTGACAATGTGACTAATCTCCAAGTGTTTGATGATGATCAGCATATCCTGGACTTCATATCAAACAGAGATGTATTTGAAGCTCAGATCATAGATGAAAATAGTATGGAAGATCATGTCTGGGAAGAAGATGAGATTTTAGAGTTGCCTGGCAACACAATTCCCAAAGGTATGATTGAATTAGAAAGAGCTTTTGATCTGGATAATATGCTCAAACATAAGGATCTGCCTAAGGCAGATGGAGGTCAATATTCACAGGTGAATATTGGACAAGCTGATGACAAGAAGAATGTCTTGTTGGGTAAGGTTTGTGCACCTGAGGAGTTAGATGGAATAACTCAAGCCCTTAAGGATTATATACATGTAATTGCATGGACTTATGACGAGCTGAAGACGTATGACACTTCTGTCATAACTCATACTATACCCCTCAAGCCAGATGCAAAACCTTTCAGACAGAAGCAGAGGCCAGTCAATGCTCTGCTTGAGCCCATCATCCTTGAGGAGGTCAAGAAGTTGTTGAATGCCCGGATAATATTTCCAGTAAGGCACTCCACTTGGGTGGCAAATCTGGTACCAGTCAGGAAGAAGAATGGGGACATCAGATTGTGTGTGGATTTCAGGAACCTGAACAGAGCATCAGAAAAGGATAACTATCCTTTGCCCTCTTTGGATGAGGTTCTGCAGATGGTAAATGGAGCCAAGATGATGTCCTTCTTGGACGGTTTTTCAGGATACAACCAAGTGATGGTTGATAAAATTGACAGATTAAAGACTGCCTTCACCACAAAATGGGGGATATTTGCATATAGACGTATGCCGTTTGGATTGATAAATGCTGGAGCTACATTCCAGCGAGCAATGGACATAGCCTTCAGAGGCTTAATAGGAAAATGTATAGTCATCTACATGGATGACCTGACAGTGTTCTCCAAAGAAAGGGGAAATCATGTTGCTGACCTCAGAAGTGTGCTAAAGAAGTGTGAAGAATATGGAATATCTTTGAATCCCAAGAAGTGCATATTCGGGGTCACAACAGGAAAGTTACTAGGCCACCTGATCACAGAAGATGGGATTATCATTGATCCTGACAGGGTGGAATCTATTATGAAATTACCACTTCCAGGAAGCAAAAAGGAGCTCAAATCTTATTTTGGTAAGATAAATTTTGTGAGGAAGTTCATCACTGGCTTTGCTGAGATTGTCAGACCACTGAATGCCATGTTGAAAAAAGATGCACAAATTGACTGGACACCAGAAGCCAGAGCTGCTTTTGAAGATATAAAGAAGGCCATTTCAGATGCTCCTGTCCTCATTAGTCCAGATTATACAAAAGATTTCTACATCTACTCATTTGCTTCAGAACATACTTCTGCAGCAGTGTTAACTCAAAGAAATGAAGATAAAGAAGAGAAACCAATTGCCTTCATGAGCTGTCCTTTCAGGGATGCTGAGTTGAGATATGTAGATGTTGAAAGACAGGCACTTGCATTAGTCAGAGCAGTAAAAAAATTCAGACATTATATACTGAGGAGCAAAGTGATTGCTGTGGTACCAGATGCAGCAGTAAAGATGCTGCTGATGCAGAGTGAACCTGGTGAAAAAAGGGCCAAATGGATTACGGTACTACAAGAATATGACATGGAGATCACACCCATGAAGCTAGTAAGAGGACAGGCTCTGAGCCAGATGATATCTGAAACTGATCCAAACATCATCAGTCAGCAGTATGTGATAGATGAGAAGGACAATAAAGAATGGTATTCAGACATCAGGCACATCCTGATCACTGGAAGATGTCCTTTGAGGATGCAGGCTTCACAGAGAAGAGCCTTGAAGATGAGATCCCAGAAATATATGATGAAGGGAGGAGCCCTGTTTAAAAAGAATTATGAAGGGATATACCTGAGATGCTTAGAGAAACCAGAAGCCAATAAAGTTTTGACAGAGCTACATGACAAGTTTGGAACTGCCCACGGATCAGCGTTGGCCACAACACATGCAATCCTCAGAGCAGGATATTACTGGCCTACAATTTTTAAAGACACAGCTGATCATGTTAAATGTTGTCATGTTTGCCAGGTTGCTGCCAACAGAGAAAAATATGCTGCACAACCATTGCAGCCAGTGATGGAGGGACGCCCATTTGCACAATGGGGCATGGATTTCATAGGACCAATCAATCCTCCATCTTCTTCAGGCCAGAGGTATGTCCTAACAATTACTGATTATTGTACCAGATGGACTGAGGCTATCAGCAGCAAAACTTGTACTGTTGATGATGTCATTAAATTTCTGGAAAGCAACATTGTCACCAGGTATGGAACTCCTTATGCATTGGTAAGTGATAATGGTTCTGCCTTCATTTCCACTAAATTGTCAAGTTGGGCTTTTGATCATGGGATCATACTTAAGTTCTCATCCAATTACTATCCCCAGGGAAATGGATTAGCAGAATCCACCAATAAGAATTTACTGAGTATCATAAGAAAATTGATAGAGAAAAATCCCAGGGAATGGAATTCATTTCTGAAATATGCCTTATGGGTAGACAGAACTAGAATGAAAATTGCATTAGGAAACTCACCTTTCCAGCTAGTATATGGGGTGGATCCTATCCTCCCTGTAAACTTGAAAATTCCTACTCTGCAGTTTGCCCAAGACTATCTAGGCATAGATAATAAACAAGAAGTCAGGTTGCTTCAGTTGATGCATCTGGAAGAAAAACGAAGCCAAGCAATTGACCAATTTGCAAAACATCAGGCTGTTGTCAAACGCTGGTTTGACAAGAGAGCCAGAATTAAAGCTTTCAGGATATCAGATTTAGTCCTGATGTGGGATAAAGCCCATGAAAGGAAAGGTGATCATGGTAAGTTCGATAGACTATGGATAGGTCCCTTTCAGATTTCTGAAATTTTAGGAGACAGCACTTATAGGCTTAAGAACCTGACAGGTGAGGATGTCCCGTTGCCAGTCAATGGACAATTCCTCAAACATTATTTCCAGGCCTGAGGGACTTCATGACAGTCTTGTGTATCATATTGTATATTTGTATAGTTGTTTGTACGGTGTTTGCTTGTTGTTGTTGTTGTTTTGTTGGTTGGGACCTTGTTCTGGTAAGTCAGGATGATGCACTTCATCACCTAAGAAAATAACTAAATTGTTAGGATTCAAGTGATGAGATCAGATTTAGATATAGATTGTAATTCATTCTGATAAATACTCATGATCAGGTTTATGATGTCTTTTCATCAGGGTACTTTTTCTTGTCCAAAGTGAATCAAACACAATGAAACACCTAACAGCCTTGGGTTTGTTGAAGATATGAGTATAGGTGTTAAGTGAAAAATCTAAAGGGACTCCCTTGCTACCAATACAATCTCCAACCTAAAGCTGCAAGTGACTACACCTTGTACAAATGAGCAGACATGATGATATCAAATTTAAATTTTTAAAGGAAAATCAGAAACAAAATAAAATTAGGCCATCTAAGTAACTCTACCGGGGCTATGGACGCCTGCTGGCAGTGGGGCTCTACTTAGGGAGATTGTATAGATAACCTTGCCGGGGTTATAGACACCTGCTGGCAGCAAGGCTCTATCCAGGTTGGCTATGAGGGATGATCTCCAACTATGTAGTTTAACACCAGTTACTTATGTTTTCAACTTGCTTTCAAGATGAGGATAATTAATCATCTGCACACACATGATCCTTTGATAGCTTTATCACCATAATGAAATTTTATCATTCAAAGATCATGATGATTTACTTAGATAGAATTAGAACACTATAGATGAATATGATCATATCACTTGAATCATTTGAATTTTGTTGTTTTCTTTGGTGGCAAGTTGTTGTGTGGTTACACAACACGCCCCATTTTGACTTGGCAAAACAGGGACCCAGCTTTTGTTTTGGCTTGTGTTGTCTGTTTCTGGCGGTTTGGTAAAAATAGGTCAGGTGCATCATCATCATGAAGGTCAGGATGAGGTAGGTCATCATCATGAGGTTAGTTTTTCAAAGTTCATATTTTGTTCCTATGACTTCATGGTTAGAAAGAGCTTGAAATTTCATGCAGGTTTGCCTTTTGCATCACTTGAAAATTCGTCCATATGAGGGAGCTGTGAGCAGTCAAAGTTTTGGTCAAACCTGATAATTGCTATATGAACATCATCATCATGATATTTGAAAAGCCCCCCTGATAATATCCCGAGGTCGAAACATCCGGACGTCAAGTTTAAGTCGTAGTAGGTTCTTCCCGTCGGGCAGTCTTTTGTATCGCCAAAGGTCATCATCATGATCTTACTATATCACCCGGTGAATATCATGCAGTCCCGAAACATCCAGACGTCAATCTTAAATGCTAGTGTGTTTTACCCGTCAAGCGAGCATCATGATATTCTAACATTGCGAGCATCATCATGATATTCCAAAATCACCCGATATGATAATATCATGCTGATGGTCATCGTCACCTTGCTTAGAGAAATCTTCCATCTGCATAATTTGCGCGCGCACGACAGTCTTGGTGATCAACATCATCATGATATTTCGAGACCCGACATTTCCCAATATCCTCCTGACCTCCTTTTGCGTGATCATGATGATCACCTTATCTTTCGAAGCGGAGGGTGATTTTCATTTCTTAAGTCATGTTGAACAAGATCATCATGATCTTGTTCGTCTCTCCCAACGGTTCGTAACATCATCCTGCCGACAAGTATAACATTTTGCAAATATGATGATGACGATGGCGTCATCATCACCTTCTCCTTCGGCAGGATATTTTCCAAGGCGTGATCCATTTCGCCAATATGATGATGACGATGACGTCATCTTCGAAGATTAACACAAGCCCCGGATATCCTGATGACGTCATCAGGACTTTCAGCAGGATCATATTTTTGATCACCCAGTGCGTATATGATGATGATGATGTTCATCATCCTGATCTTTCGAGCGGTTTGCCTTGGCCGAAAAAAGGGGGTCATACTGCTTTCATGACCTGATCATCTTCCTTAGAGGGAGCCCGATATTCCATTTACCTCCTGATCTTAAACGAAACATGACGGTGACGTCATCCCTTTGCATTTTAACCAAGCCTGATGATGACGATGACGTCATCATGATTTTCCTCAGCGGCAGGATCATTTTTCGAGTCCTCCTGTTTGTCTTCATCATGATGATGATGACGATGTCTTTCTTTCCCGAATGTGCAAGAGCAAAACATCCTGATGTGCTTTTCCATCAGAGCATTAGGAAAGGAGGATCATCATATTTTGTGATATCCTGCGGCCACTTTGAAGTATATAGTTGGTCATCATCATGATTTTTTGGCGTCGGTATAACTGTTGCCGTCGGCCTAGGATAAAATTGTCACCCTGATCATATGTAGTCACGCCGATGCAAATATGATGATGATGCAAGGCCGGTTTCTAAGGATGGTTGAAAGGCGATTATTTCTTTGTATAATCTGAGATCATCATCATCATATTTTGAACCCGATATACATTAAAATGGGCAAAAACATGAAGCGATGGAAATTTGAAAGCCCGACTACCTGATTTTGGTCAACGAGGGTTGACCTGGTTGTTTTTATGCTGTTTATGCATTTAGTGCATATTTTTCACAGGTAGGACCTGTTTGCCTGTGGCTGCACATGGGGAGGTATGTTTAATAAAGTGTTTACTTCCTGTTGTTTATCATGATGATGATTGACCTATGTTGTCTGTTTACTTGCAGGAGATCATCATGATGCTGCTGAAGCTGAACATTGAAGTCATGATGCTGCTGAAGCTGAACATTGAAGTGATGATGCTGCTGAAGCTGAACATTGAAGTCATGATGCCGCTGAAGCTGAACATTGAGATCATGATGCTGCTGAAGCTGGGCATTACAAAGTTGCGCATGGAGTCAACATGGGCCAGAAATGAGGAGGATATTGTCAAATATGTTGTTCGCCAGCTGGAGACCGAATCAAGTTGAAGATGCTGGAATATTCTGTGCCAGCTGTACATTTGCTAACTGACGAAGCATGTGCTTTTCATCTGGGCCGTTGTTTGTTATGAGAGGATCCTGATCCTTGGATCATGGTAACCGTTTTCTGGCAGTTGCTCTATATAACATCCAGAGCTTGTCATTTTAAAGGGGGAGAAATACATTAGAATACACAGACGCATCTGGCGCAAAGAGTCTAGTACTGTAGAATAAGTTAGGAGATCGGATTACTGAGACTAATGAGGATAGAATTGTTGAAATGTCAAGGTTCTTTCTTCAGATCACTGTAAATGTACCTGTTCTTGAGCATACTGAATGAATATGAAGTTCCAGATTACATCCTGATTGTAAATTTTACGTAATCTTCTGTTGATTTCTGGATATGTACTGGTGAATGCTGTGTTCAACTGGAAGCGCTTTCATTTCATTACATGTTGTTGTCAACTTTCCTTTGAAGCTTTGCACTAGATCATGCGGATTTGTGGAATGTCCTGGTGAAGTATGATTTCTAGTTTTCCTTCTTTTCATTGCAAGTATGGGAGCTTGTATGTGAATCAGTGATCTAAGTCCAGTAATTTTAGGAATCTCACTCTCTAACCCTTTTCCTTTTTTTTCAATTTCATTAATTCATCACCATAACTGCAAAATCATGATAAATAACAAGCAGAAACAGTGAAATATGCTGAAATCCCGTAGGTAACTGAAGATCCTTAGCATATTTGAGTTAAATGCATGTAATATTGAAAATATCATGCAAAGAATCATAAATAATGATAGAAATCATGCAAATATCAGCCTGTATGCACATTATTTGACTAAATTTACAGTGCAGAGGTAGAATTGTTGGAGACTTATGCAGAGCGAACATCCAGAGCAGGATATTTGAAGATGATGATGATGAACAGTGCAGAAACACGTAAGGCCCCTGAATGGAAAACAGCAACACACATCAACCACTGAGTAACGTCAGTAGATTAAGACCTAATCAACGGAGACTTGGGATCATGAATTCTTTGAATTCATCGTATCTTTCAAGATGAGTAAAGGTTGTTGTGTAACTTTTATTCTATGTTTGCGAATGACTAACATCATGACCAACAGTTAGAGGATCCTTGTTTTTCATAGTGATCTTGTTGAGGGCACAAGAATCAGTATAAAGATGCAAAGATGCCATGAACCATCCTATGATGCAAGGAAATATGAACTACCACAAGAGGAAGAAGTTAGTTAAATATTCTCATAGTCAATAATCTCATATATTTCTCTACAAATTTTGTTGTTTTCCCAAATTAGTTTGCAATAAAGAGGACCTATATGGAGTGGGTATCCTAGAATGAGATCTATTTGGTTTTTAATGGAACAATGTGATAGAATACCTATGGTATTTTTAAAGTTCTCCATATAGTTAAAGCATATTATCAAGTTGTTATTGTCACACTATGAATGTATACTTCTCAATGTTTGGCACCAACTCTAGGTAGGTTGTGAATAATAAAAACTTTTATGTATGGAAAATGAGACATTTGCATTGTTTTGTAAATACCATTGAAATGTCGATCTTTAATTAGAGCTCTAGAATATTATAATTGATCAGTATTGACCTTGACAAACCATTATTATAGTTTAACTCTGTAAATAGCATCTTGGTCATATAAAAAAAGCTTGCCAAGAAGACAAAAAGGTGCCATATTGCAAGGGAATATCATATGGATGAGGTATGATACTTAATGTGCACTCACTTGTGTGTGTTTCCATTGAGACATGGGTAAACCTTTTGTAGTGTTATGTGTGCTATTTTTCGTTGGGTTTCAATGTCAATGATGTTTAAGAAAGTTGGCACATTGACATTTGTACTTTGCTCCTCTTCAACTACAAGCTATGAAGTTTGAGAAAGTAGTGTCTTTTGTACATAGCATTCTCAATCATCATGTGTGTCAACCTTGTGCTAATTACACCATGTATGCCCTTCCTTTTGCCTTGCTTCATGGCATAAGATATTCGATGAATAGTTGCATGTGACTTAGGCAAAGGTTTCCATTTGGGAGGTGATTGTTGGGCAATGACATTTTATTGTTCCCTAAATTTTTATTTTTGCATAAGGGACTAGAACAAGTTACATCTTTCTACTTCATCTTGAGTTGTTTCATGATCTTGACATTATCTAAGTAGGACTTCCCCAACATCTCATAAGGTGTAAACTCCATGGCAACTTGTATAAAGTGGTCAAGACCACTAATCTAAATAGGGCTTTGTGAATATTATTTTCATAAATATTTATATGTACATATAGTTCATAAAACTCATTAATATAATTTGGCACTAATCAATTGATGCTTCTTTTGTCTTAAGTACTAGAATATTTTCTACGCATCATGGTAGTTCTTGAGAGGATACTAGTATTTCTTGCATACTACTTCAATAAACTCGATCCATGCATCAATATGCTCAAATTCCTTCCTTTCTTTAGACTGTAATGCTTCCACCAATAAAACATCTTATACATATTCAATGTTGTGAAGATATTTTCAACATTTATGAATTAATTGATAATTTTACACGTCTAATTATCGAGGCCATTCATCTTATGCCTTAACATTGATTTTGGCTTAGAACATCAAAACGTCAAGATTGACTTGTTTTGGCCTCCAAAACATACCCCTATTAGTCTAGAAGTGGGTCCCTTGTGTTTAATTTTTTTGTAATTTTGGTCCTAGAGACTAAGATGTGTTGGTTTGTGTGGACTTGGCAACAGTTGTTACCTTGTGTCTTGATTGCAAACCTTTCAATGTTCAATCCTAGTTGTATATTTATGTTTTATTTTACAAATGGGTCATGTTTGTTCTAATTCTACTTTTCATTACAAGCTTCACATTGATCTGGTTCATTGTATTCATGATTTCCTAGTTCAATCTAATTCTAAATTTATTATACACTTGCTCGTTCAAGTTTCATGTAAGTCATGAAGTTTGGTGTCATGTAAGATGAAACATGTAAATCATGAGCAAAGATTAGGTGTTGATGATAGTGGATTCTTGTTGTCCTTGAATTTTGACAACTCCTTTCAAAATTTCAAGTCCACATATGAGTGTATCAAGTGATGTCAAGAGCCCCCTAAGTCATTGGTCCATCCTTAACTTATGCCAAATTACATGTTAAAATAGGTCAAAGTGATTGCAGGTAAAAGTTGGTTTCAAAATTCAAGTAAAAAATTCTAGGAAAGTTATAGAATCTTAACACTAGTAGAGTTCTGGAGTCCATTTGCACTTTTGTAATTTTGTGCAAACTTGCTTGCTAACCCCACAAGTCTATGGAGTTACAAAGAGGTGGATTAGGGAGTTCACTTGCACCTTCACAATTTTCATGCAAAATATAAACTACCTAGTTCTTCTTGTGCCCCACTATCAAAAGGCTTGCAGAGTTTGGACTCCATTCACACAATCGCAATATATGCAAACCGCCTTGTTGTCTCTTATTCCCATGCCTTGCCATCAAAAGAATTGTGAAATTTCCAACTCCATTCGCACAATTGCAATATATTCAAACCACCTAGTTATTTTCGCTTCCCACATCCCACTACTAATAGTCTTGTAAAATTTTGAACCCTATTTGCACTTTTGTAAAATTTGCAAATTGTTAGCTTGCCTCTGAAATTCATAACCCAACAACACTCATATACTGCAAACTTATAGGCTTCCTTTACATAATTGCATAAACTTGTAAATTGCTTGCTTGCTCCTCCTTTCTATAGTCCCACCTAAATATATTGCATAGGGTGGTGGGTTTGTTCCCGAACATTGCAATATATGCAAACTACCTAACTATCTCTCAATCCCACTCTCTACAAAGGCTTGTAGTTGCAAACTTATATGGCTCATTCACATGTGTTGCATAATTAATCTACCCCACAACTTAGCAACAATTACATTTGGTAGACCTTGTGTGCATCTTTGCATAACTAAACTCCTACCATGCAACTCCACCTCCCATAAAATGATGTTGTGGTCAATGTGCCAACATTTTATGTTGGGGACCAACCCCAACATAAAGTGTCAGCTCATTAACCACAGCATGCCACATTTTAATCACTTCCCCGCAACTCTATAAAATTTGTATGTGATGGATTGGTGGACTTGTCTCACACCTTTGCATATCCATGCAAACTATATCCTTGCCTCTCATTCTCACCACCCCGCAAAGCCTCATATTCCATGGACATGTGGGCCTTTCATGCAAGACGTGTTAATTATTCATGTGCTCCCCAACCCTGCCACTACACACTACTTTATATTCTATAGACTTGATCACTTTTTTGCAATATGTGTGTCTGCATCCCAAGTTTGTGACGCCACTATATATATTTATATACTTCCTAGACTTGCAAACCCCCGCATTTCTACATATGACTTGCTTGTGTGCTTCCCAAGCCTACATCTTCATGATATACTTGTTTTGCAGACTCTATCCATAACCATACACATTATATGCTAAACATATGCATGCTTTCACACCACCCATGCAGGAGTGTGTAAGATTTAAAATGTGCACTTGACCAACAGGGTGTAGCTCAATTGGTCGGGCACAATTGGTGAGGGTGATGGTATGTTCCTTTATACACCATCCACCAAGGTTCAAACCCTTAGAGGTACAATAAATAAGGGATGAGGTCAAGATCATGCCTCGAATGAATTTGGCAAAATGGGTACCCCTCAATCCTTCGTTCTTAACTAAAGAGGTTTTAACCTAAGGCTTGTGCTCCCAAATCGAGTACCTAAAACAATTTTGTGGATTTGATATAAAACCCTCCAACAAAAAAATGTTCACTTGCACTTCTAAACCCTGCCATGATAAACATGTCTATGTGTAACATCGAAAAATGTCCCCTTGGGGGCTTTTCCCTCTTTAGGTTTAGCTCTCGGGTCTTTTGCATACATTTAGGACATCTTACATCATAATTTGGCATCCCGATGGAATGAACCCTAGGTATCATGACAAATAGGACCTAGGGGGACTACTTGAGATAACCCCTGCCCAAAATAGGGGGGAGGACTTAGGCGCCCGCACCCTAGTCTTGCCCTATTTTGGGGCAGTCCCAATTTTTAGGTGTTGGCTTGTGACCGTTATTTGGGTCCTATGCCGACACGGTAAGTTTGAATTACGAAATTCTTGGCGGGAGTGTTTGTAGTTGCATATAAAAGCATGTTTAGGCATTAATTTGTAAACTAGATGATTACTAACAAGCTATTGTGTTCTCAAGGTGATTCAAGGCTTTCATTGTGTTGCAAGAGCAAATTTGTGTTGTCTATGTGTTTGTGTTTGCAAATTTGAGCATCCATTTCATCATGGAATGAAGAGCATCTTCCCCCCATGAGATCTTCACTACAAGGTGACATTATATTGTGTTTGTGATCATTATTTCATTTGGATTTCACCTCTGCCTCCCTAGGCACGCACTCTCTATCTGACAAAGGTGTTTGGAGACTTCAGTGTCCTTCGGGGCTTGACTGAGGCAAGCCTCTAAACACCACAACCCCCTCCCAAAGTTTTCATGGTTAAAGGTTACAAGTTGAGGAGCTAGATAAAGTGAAGTTGCAGGAAGACATCTTGGAGTGTCAAAATTGCAGAACAGGTAGAAAATCTGCCCCTTGGACTTGGGCGCCCGCTCATTAGTCCTCCAAATTTCGTGATGGGAAAATCTCTGAAACAGCAGGAAAGAGTTGCAGACTGAGTTCTCAGATCCGAACAGAACTAGGGCCTTGGACTTAGGCGCCCGCTCCTGTGTCCCTGACTTTTTAACCTCGGAACCCCGAAAATAGTTACTCTGTAATTTGTCATTTTGCTTCCCTCTACAAGAGCTTTTTCTGTAATTCATCTGTTTACTGTCGTATTTGCAAAATTAGGGTTTTAATGATTAATTGAATATAGGAGAAGGAAAAATGATAATTAAACACCCTAATCCAAACTTCCCTACATTTGTAAGTGACCAAGGACCTGTTAGTGCTCTACCACTCGATCCAAAGGTCCTTGAATGTATTAGGTGAAAGGAGGATTTAAACACTAAACAAAACAAATCCAATTTTCCCCTAAACATTGAAATTTCGAAACATCACCAAAGCATGTGGGTGTGTGGTGCAATGGCAATCAATTTCCTTTTGATGCATGTACTAAGTGCATGTGAAGCTTGATTACACATTGGCATGTGTGCATTAGTTATAGCATGATTATAGAAATCTCTCTCCCATCTAAGCTTTATATTTTAAAATTCTAGCCATCAGACACATGTTATACATAGGGTATACCTATGAATATTTGTATTATCTCATGATGGTTCAATCCTATGTTGAATCGAGTTTGGAATTTGACTTAATTGTAATCTAATTTCATGATTTTATAGGATCTTGATTTAGGTATTTTGAATTTATGTGTGCTATGTATCTTAATTTTATTTATAAGAATTTGGTATTTAGATTTCTCCTGCTACAAGATTCATTTCAAGTAATATAGACATGGATTATGGAATTATTATACCTAGAAAAAACATGAAGATAAGAGCAATTACAAAGATTGCTAAAGCAGTGAGTGGCTCGTGGACAAATAGTTGCATTTGGGGAACAACCCAACAAGTTAATGTGAAGATGATTGGCTTCACCCAAATACCAAAGATTATGGTAGTTTGGGGTGGTTGATGAAGATAACTATTATGTAAGGTTGTGTTGATGACGAGGGTAATGTTTCTAAGTAAAATAAGAAATCTGAAGGGCTCTTAAAAATATTTTTGTCATTTTGTGATATCAAAGGCAACTGCCATCATCTCAAAATTGGGCCTCTTCAACTTGTCATTCTCACATAATACTATTTATGTACTGAATTTTGACTTTTTTGATGAATAAGACCTATTTAACTTTATATTAATAAAAGATAATAAGTAAAATATTCACAAAAAAAAGGTGGGTAGTAAAAAGGCACACCCGCAAGTCCAAGTCTTAAAGCAAAATAACAAAGTCTAAAGACGAAATATCAAAGGGCCTAGCTCCAAAAAGACAACTAAGCAGCTATTGCAACTCCAGGGGGAGGAGGTGGATCCTTGTCATCAGAATTACCCCATACATCATTGGGGTCATGTCATCAATTGGCTCCCACCCAATGGGAGTAGCAGTTTCATCTTCTTTTTCTTCAGAGGGCTGCGGAGCCCAAACAAGAGAAATTGCAAGCTACAAACGAGAGAATTTGCTTGAGTCAGGCCAGCTCTAGTACCCCGCCTAAGAGAAGGCGGGTGAGAAGGTTGAGACCATCCTCCTCGAGCAATAGAGCCTCTGGAATGCTGAGGGCCACGGGATTGAGACCCCTGATCACCACGGTCATGCCTGGCAGAGTTGTTATGCTCATGTTGACGCCCCTGAGAAGAGGTGGTGGGATCAAGGGGACCCGAGCAATAGTGCAGGGAGCATTGCGCTAGTGGTCAAGCAACACCTACAAATAAGCAACTTCAAGTGCAACTTTGGAAGCTTACACCTAAATCTACATAAGAACATTAGAGCAAATGATGCTTTAGAATACAGAGAAAAATGTTTATCTATAGAATAATGAGAGAAAATAGTAGCATTCCTATCTTTCCATATGCTGAATAGAATTTCCACCCTGAAAGCGTGCCAAATCTAAGTATACTTGGATGGGAGACAAGGCCAGTCTCCAAGCAAAACCATATGCCAAGAAAAGGGTGAAGGTCTAAAAGGCTTGAAGAAGCCATGGATCCAAGACCATGCTTCTTGCGCTCTTGAGCAAAACCATAAAAGATGCTTGAGAGACTTAGTCTACCCACAAAAAAGGTAATGTGGTGGAGGAAAGCCCATCTAAACCAGATGATGGCCTAAAGAGAGGCACTGGTAAAGAATGCACCAATTAAAATGAGAAAGATTGGGTTCTAAAACTGCTGACCAAACACACTGAAATCAGTTCTTCCAAGTCCCGGGAGATAATTGTAATTGCCATCTATGATTTAGTTGATCCACCATATGCAAGTGTAGTAACAGCCATGCAAATTCTTTATTGGGCTTGTAATTTTTGAAGGGAGTATCAGGATACCATTTCCAATCTTTCCACCATGGTTTGAGAGATCTCACTCCAAGTTTGTGAAGCATCAAAGGAGGAATCGCATCAATGACTCACGGGTAAGTCTCTTGATCTTGATTTGTAAGTCTACATTTGAGTTTAAATTCATACCACGATAATAAATTCCTAGTATCTCTATGCATAAGGTCTGGTGAAACATGAGCATCACGCCTAAAAAATTTCAGAGCATGATGCCAAGGCACATGACCTAGAAACATTGATCTTGAATGCTGAAAAGGGGGGACCACCAGATGGAGTATTGTTTGATGGAAAAACCATTGTGAAATCCATTCCCTACCCAAAAATGTCATGGTTTTATGGCTTCCCAAACTTTCCAAATGTTCTTAATGACGAAAGTACCTTGAATGAAACAAGTTCCCTCATGGTAAGAAGGGTTCCTATATCCAAGCCTTTTAAAGTTGGTCACCCATGAGGAGTACCTATGCAAATGCAATATTGCACAAGAATTTTTCATGCTTCATTGCTATTCAGAGCTTAAATGAGCCATTTAGTACACAAGGCAACACCTTGGCAGCAAATGGAAATCAAATTGAGCCCTCAGCCTCTCGGGGAAGGCAACAAAAATCCCAGGCCACATGATGAAAGCCTTGATGGCTATCATTAGAGGCCCACAAGAAGTCTCTGAGAAGCTTCTCAAATTTCAAATAGGAATCCTTCGAAGGCACCCAGCAAGAAGAATAGTGAACATGTGTTGCTGCTAGAATCTTGGAATAAATCTAAAATTTACTTGCCAAAGCGAGTCTTGGTAATTCAGTACTGGAGCTTTTTCTCAATCCTTGTGATAACTGCCTGCCACAAATCGGAGGAGGTGGCCTAGAAAGCAAATGGAATTCTGAGAAATCAAAATATCTCTCCATGCTCAATCCATTCCCAACCAAACAAGTTGAGCCAACTAGGTTTGGGAAGAAAAGAATGGCGATAACACAATGTTTTCTACCACTGAATGTTGGACCCAGAAGCTTGACAAAAAATGTCGACACTGGATTGCCTCTTTGATGTTATCTTCTTCCTCAAGAAGAGTGAGGAAGGAATCATCTACAAAGTGGCCATTGACTAGTTGTTGGGAAGAGTTAGGGAGCGAAATCCCCTTAACATGGGATTGAGAAACTGCTTGAGCTAAAAGGTAACCAAAGCCTTCAGCAACTAGCACATAGAGAGATGGAGCTAGTGGGCAGCCTTGATGAATGGAGCGAAAAAGCCCAAAGGAGGTGGATTGACGACTGGAAATGGTAATGCAAGTAGAGGCATCAGCAAAAAGCATTTGAATTGTCTGCAAAAATCGAGGGTCAAAGCCCAAGGCCTGAAGCATAGCTAAAATAAAAAACCACTCAATGCGGTCATAGGCTTTGGCAAAATCAATTTTATTGAACATGACAGCCTATTGAGAGCGACGTGCCCATTCCATACCTTCCCAAATAGCAACGATGTTATCCAAGATAAAGCGAGATTTGATAAAACCAATCTGCTTCGACCAAACAATAAGAGGCAACAAGGAGTGGATTATGAGGGCAAGCGCTTTGACAATGATTTTATAGGAGACATTCAATAAAAGTGATAGGCCACCAGTTGATATCCTCATGGTCACCAGCTTTAGGTATGAATTTAATATTCCCCTTGTTTATAATATTTCCTAAAGAACCTGTGTGCATGGCTTCAAGATAAACCTTATGAAGATCTATGCCCACAGTATCCCAAAAAGATTTATAAAATTTACAAGGGAAGCCATCCAAATTAGGGGCTTTGTCATTAGCCATAGAGAAGACCACCTCCTTAAAATCATCTTGAGAGAGAAGCTGGTCACAGAGAACTATATGAGCATTAGACAGCCGATAAGGAACCACCAAAAGACACTGCTAAAGGGCAAGTTGCCTAGCAAGGGTAGATTCTTGGACTGAAAAAACCTGCTCATAGTGTCAAACAAAGGCTTGTAGAATGTCAAGAAGCTCATGAAGGAGTTGGTATCCTTCTTGAATTTGTTTCACCGATTGGGAAGTATGACGAGCCCGAAGGGCTTGAAAGAATTCTTTGGAAACTTTGTCCCCGATCTTAAGCTAGTGAAGTCGAGCCTTGATCTGAGCTCCTCTAGCAAAGTGAGCATTCGTGATTTGCTTCTGTTGGTGAAGCTAAGTGGTGGAGTCAAACTATTGAGCTTCCAAAGTGGCAGTGACAAGGCGGAGTTCGCGAGTATTGTCCTCGTACGAGCGGCGGTGAAAATGGCAAGTTGCCTTCTATAAATGCAGAGAAACTGTGAAGTACGGGTGATGGCATCATTCTACCAGGGGATCCACCCCACGCCATGCAAAGGACGTGTTCCAAATTCCAAACATGTTGGATGTGTGCTGATGTGGTATTGTGATTGAGAAGAGATGTGTTAAGGAAAAACTAATTTTTTATGACTTTGGGCTTAGAAATCTGACACTCAACACAAAACCGTATCAAGAAATGATCTGACAAGACAATTCAAATAACGGTTCAACTGGCAAAGAATAACAACTGGCAATTGTGAAAAAAGATTGAGCAGAAATCATAGCTCGATCCAGCCTCTTTAAGACCCTGTCAGTACTAGCTCGAAGATTGCTCCAAGTGTACCATGTCAGACTATCATGATGGCAACCAATATTAGGGTCGAAGAGACCCAATTTATTGTGCATATAAAACCAAGCCTCCCTTTCGCCAATTGTCCAGTGCATTGGCAAAGCTCCACATTTATCATAGTCCATTTCAATCATATTAAAATCCAAGCACAAAATCCAAGTAGCAGTAGGCATTGAATTTGCAATCCATCGTCAAAGAGAGGATCTCTCAACAACATCATTAGAAGCATAAACATTAATAATCCCAAAGGAATGATTATTAACATTGAAAAGAGCCCACACGATACAATTTGTGGGGTCACATCCATGGTCAACCAAAAGTTGATACCACTTAGGCGAAAGAAATGTGACAATACCTCCGCGACCAGCTTCATGGTTATTGCAGAGAAAAAAACTTTAAGGCCAAATAACTTCGCATGTAGTAGAAAGCAAAAATCTTGACACTTTAACCACCTAAAGACAAAGAATATCAAGACTCAGAAACTAAGAATGAGCATCACGAACAAAATATTTCCGGGGGAGGTCTGTGAGACCCCTCACATTCCAGGAAATACAATTCATTTAAACACCATAAAGGGGCATCTTCTCATTATCCAGCCCCTTGAGAGTTGAATAATTGTTCTGAAACAAAGAGTTGGGTGCTTGATAACTTCCAATTTGGAAGTTAAGTTGCACATGCTCCCTATGACGAGGCACAAACTTGACATCCTCCAAATGCCCAGACGAGCTTCGAGATCTCCTTTGTCCAATGAGAGGAGAAGCATATCGAGCACTAGAAACCAATGGTTGTGAAGGAATAGCTACAAGAGCTTTGAAAGTTGTCACTATGCCTGACGCACTTGCGACAGTTGGCTTTGAAACATTCTGTACAGAAGCCCCTTGGCTCGAAGGTTGAGAGGAAGGTTTAGTATTGCCAGAGTTTTTTGTCTTGTGAGAGACCACTGTAGACCATCCTCCCTCTTCCTTTGCCAGTGGCGGCGATTGAGCTATAGGTTTCAGTGGTTGAGAAACCAACGAGCAGTCCTGAATTTTATGGTCGGTGGACTAACACCTATAGTAGGTGTACTAACACCTATAGTAGGTGTTAGGCAAATTAATATATTGCACATGCTAAGAATAATGAGTTTGGCCGACTTGAATGTCCACAAATTCCTTGAGGTCTTTGGAAAGGTCAACCTCGACACAGACCCTGCATTGGGGATGAGCCACATAGAACTTAAGTTCTAAGCAAACAATAGAACCGAGAGAAGAAGCCTCTCTGGCTGAGAAAATTCCAATAAGGCAAAGGAAGACCAGGGAATTCAAACTAAATGGGGACTCAAATGGACTTTTCGTCAAAGACAGAAAAGTCGCGGGTCCGCGATTTGAACACAAGGAGAGAAGAACAAACAAGCTAGGGGCCCCAACGGAGCACAGCCTCAGTGTGGTTGGTCTTGGCGAAACAAAAAAGGAAAAAACCCTTAGTAAGGTTTTGGACCACATCAAGGCGAATCCCATGCAGGTCCAAGCCCTACCAATCCAATCACAAAGCATGCTTTCAGGGGGTACTCTACCCACAAAATACCCAATGAGAGTGAAATTCTCCAACCATTTGCATGCATTATCAAACTCTAGAATAGGAAGAACATCATCTGGAGGTGGGTCAAGAGACTTGCCTCATGAAATACCTTGGTGATGAATTTTCAAGGCCGTTTGGGAGGGGGAGCCATTGATGTGCGCCATCAAACCTTCAGCTCCAACAGCAACAGTTGCAGAGGAATGAAAGGTTGAGGCCATATAAAGGGGCGAAAAAATGCCCCCCAGCTAAGGACACTACAATGCCCTACAATAAATGCGAGCAAAGGCAAAGAAATCTTGCAGGAACCTACAAAATGGCATACACAAGGGGAAACCCTAGCAGAGCAAAAAAATCTCAATTTTGACTTTTGAAGGATTGGAAACCAAAGCATTTGGTTCTTTAATAGAATTCAAACTTTTTTTTTCTTTATTGTTTTCTTTCTAGTTTTCCAATTATGGGATGTGTTGTCTTGTACTCTTTGTATTAAATCAATGGTCATTTGATGAATACAAGAGATGTTCGTATCACTAAAAGTTTGTTGATGACATTTTTTTGTCTGGTCAACCTAAACATTCTAATGTTGTTTAAAATATGAAACACATGCCTTGCACAACAATTGTGAGAGTTGTACTTGTAACTTGCCCCTAAAATAGTGTGGTTGCTAATTATTTATTTCATGTTTCACAAATCCTTTTTAGATGCACCATCTTGTGTGTTGGTTTTGAATCATCAAGCCAAACAAAGGAGTGGTTGCAACTTGTTTTTGTCTACCTATCGAATGATGTTTGAGGGACAAGACTTACTAGGCTCCTTCCCTTTTTCTCTCACTTTCCTTTTGTAATTGTTATCACATCTATTAGATTAATTTTAGCTTAGAATCAATTTAGGTTTAAACTTTGGATTGCATGCGTGTTTTGTACAAAATGATTAACCACATTTAAACTTTGCAAGTCTAGAATTGGAACTTACTATGTTATTAGTGATTGAAAATGAAATTTGTAAAACTAATGTACTTTTGGACAATGAATGAACACTTTCACAATCAACACAATAAAGACCTTGTAATTTCCCCATAAAATTCTGCTAAAGCCCCTTGAACAGGACAATCAAATGGCTTATCTGCTAAGTTACTCAAGTGCTCACAAACTCACATACACAAACCTTGGTGATTATCTCCTTCTAAGTATGAAACAAATACATTCCGCATGTTGACATGTCAAAACACACATCAACGCAACTCACACCTTGAATGGATTTGGATGTTGAAATGAGAAACTAGCCATGACAAAGGATGTTACTAAAGTCACAAAACTATGAGAAAAGTTCATTCCTTTATTCTTCCAAAGCTGCCTAGATGAGCTTCTAGACCTCTATCAAAACAAAGTTTATTTCCACTATTTTGACATCGATTATTAGCATGATCTAAAACAAAGTTGGGTTGTGTACCTTCATTGTAATACTGCGAGTACTCATATACGACTAGGATTAAAGGGGAATTTTTAGGTAACCAACTAGCAAGATGTGAGGACACGACTAGGATTAAAGGGGGGAATTTTTAGATAACCAACTAGCAAGATGTGAGGACAACTTTAAAAAAAAAAAAGATGTGAGGACAACTTACAAACCATCTAATAGACAAACCTATATTAGTGGGAGTTATACAAAGCAAGCTGCACAAAAAGACAAGTACAGCAGCACATCATTACTCATCTAGAGGGGCTAAGGGCATCAAATATAGTTCTTCTATTCATCACAAACAAGATACCATACCTCGACAATGCTAGACTTTAAAACCAAAATTTATGTATTCCCATAGTCCAAATCCACTCCACGAGAATACATTACAAAAGGTGAGAGTCTATATAGGTAGTGTCCAACCCAAAAGATATCAAGCAAAAGAGACTTCAATGGCAAGAAAAGGCGATGTGAAAATTATTTCAGTTGCCAAAACAGACTCTTGACTAGAAAGACGATGTCACATGATCGATTATAGAAAACGTCAGCTTCTTGTCTTACGCACATATAGCCC
The DNA here is from genome assembly GCA_027924645.1 of Cunninghamia lanceolata. Taxonomy (NCBI): domain Eukaryota; kingdom Viridiplantae; phylum Streptophyta; class Pinopsida; order Cupressales; family Cupressaceae; genus Cunninghamia; species Cunninghamia lanceolata. The sequence goes on from BSBN01000850.1 coordinate 2,787,304, forward strand.
AACCAAATGTCGTACTCTTCACATGTTACAAGCATTGAAAAAGTTTGCAAGTTACATGTGGCGATGTTGATATGTTGCGACTCTCGCAAGGAGTTTGGTTGGAGATGCAAATCCAGCCCATATTGCTCAAACCACTCTCTTTTTATTTTTGATCTAAAATTGGTAACATTTTTTAATTTCAAACCAATCCCACAGGGCAATAAAACATACATAGTGTCCTCTCATTATCCTTGGCAGCAAAGTCCAAGCACGTTAGGGGAGAACATGACATCAAAGCTAAGACAACCTAACAATCTGATATTTGATAATTGACTTAGCAGCAGAGAAGAAATAATATCTGGCAGCCTACCCAAATGGTAAAGAATGGAAAAAAACGCCCAATGTACCACATTTTCTAGAAAGCATTTTGCTTATGATGTCAGATATTTATGGTGTATTTGATATTGAAGTCAAAAAAGAGGAGATCCAATGTGGTAGTATTCTTCTTATGCAAACAGCTAAAGGAAAACACCACAACAGTAAGTTCAATTTGTGGATTTTTTTATAGTAGAACATACAAAGATGCTTGTTTGACAGTGTCGTATTATTAAAAATATCACAGCATCCTAGCAGAGATGCAACTGATTCGCGGAATATGACAATAGAGAGTACATGAAGAGTAAAAACCTGAATGCATTTGTGTCAATCGCCAAACCACCTTCTATGAAGACAAGCTTAGGCATATCAGAATTTTTAATGCTGGAGTTAGAAAAATGGGATAGACATACGCATACAACCACCACTTTTTTTAAAACTTATTTGCATGTAATTCCAACAAACCTTTGTCCCTTTAGGTACTTAACATCAAAACATTATTTACTAGCACTTGCACCCATAGGAGGTTCAAGGGATATGCCGATAGAAAATTGAAGGTAACATTTAATTGTATAATTAGCCATATAACAATATATTTATATATGCTTTGAAAATAGAAAAATATTAATGATGAAAACAAAGTTGATTCTATCATTAGTTCCACGTAAGACTCAAATTTGGGAATTGGAGATCATTACCACACTGTTTTTGGTGACAAGCCAACTTCTTCCTATGGAAAGCAAAAAAATCTCAATGGGCTTTTGCTTTGGCCACCATATGGGAATCCCATCCATAAAGACATCCACTCTGTCCTTTCTTTTGTGAGTCTCGAATATTCCATACGTTAATTTATTATCAACTCCTATGATGATGATCCAAGCTACAATACAACAAATTCTATGGCACTTCCTAGGGCAATCTTTTTATATGGGTGAGGGGTTGCAGAAGTGGATGTCATGGAGAAGAAAAGTGTGAGCAGCAGGTATGGTATCATACTTGCATGATCATACTTGCATGAAAGTTTAGGAAAATAAGATAAATATCAAATTTTCTTTTATTTTTTTAGGAAATATCAAGGTGAAGGCATGTAGCGAATGTGGCATGGGGTTGTGCACCTGTCGACTACTGCTCTTCTGATGTACTTTGATTTTGGTGTTTGTATGCCAGCATGCAAGGTTGAGGCTCCAAAGAGAGATTTAAGAGCAATGGAATCACAAAGAAGGTGGTAGTTGTTACCTGTTTATACACTCGAACCAGATGTGATAGCCGGACAAGCCATTTTGTCATTAAATCACAAGGTGAAGTCTGCTGTTCAATAGGGCACCTCTTCTGAGAGGAGAACTCTGACCTGTATTATATTGGATTTCTTGGGTATTATTCTGAGAATTGACCAGTTCTATTTCTATTTGTACATGATATTGTGCTTTCGTCTGCAGACATAAATATGGGATTGTCTGCGAACTGCAATGGAAGGAAGAGGGCTACTGAAGATCAGGAGTTAGTTTAGGATGATAGACATAAGAAGCCCTATAGGCCTGCTGGGAGATAGTATGAATATGGTCTCTATGAAGCTTTAGTGATCTCAAATGACAACAGATGGGAATGGAAAATTACATTCGATCTCTTATAGAAAGCGATGATATTTTTTTCGCATTTGCCTTTCATCGACTCAACAGGGAATACCGAGGATCTGAGCATTTATGTCTCTGTGAGATTCATAATGTTCTATGGTCAGAGCTTTGTTTTTTTGTAGCTATATGTGTCCGGCTCCACTATTTCTGTCAATTAATGCAGAACCAGATGATTACGCAAAATCAGCGTGGGACAGCATAGAGCAGGAAGCAGCATACAAGGTGCCAGAGGCCATAAATTCTGAGATCGAGTGGATACAAATCTACCCAGATAATCTGTGCACATGTGGCCCTCATAAGTGATGTGCGAGTGGGAAGCAGGCGAGTGTAATGGGGTTTCAGTTTTTATGTACGTAATGAAATTGTAGCAAACAGATTTTAGTTTTTGTGCTAGAAAAACAAATAAGTGATGCAAATACCTCTTTTAAAAAGAAGATTTCCTCCACGGCCTTGGATCAATTCTTCGGAAGGCGATTCTTTTGTTTTCTGTTCGCACTCCCCTTCAGCTCACCTCAAATCTTGCAATTTGATATGCTCGCCTGAGTTATTTGCTTTAAACCGTTTTCGCAGATTATCCGAGAGCATCCAGAAGGGGACATTTAAACGACATGAGACGATTTATACTAGCACTTGTTTCCCCTCTCTGAAAACTGTTTGGAGATAATTTGAGGGTTTTGTCGAACTGCCCTTTGATTAGGGTTTACCGGAAGTTAACGTCGGCTGTCTCAAAATAAACCGGATGGTTGTGGAAAAGAGCTTGGCCGATAGGAACAACCGACGAGTTCAGAAAATTTCCCGGCCTGAAATTTTTTCAGAAAATTTCCCGGCCTGAAATTTTTTTATGGCGTGAGACAATTCCAAGCACTATAATGCTCACATATAAAAGCCTATCGGCTAATTATATGCTGTATTTGGATTCAATTTAAGCCGAAGTCAAATTGTTAATGGAGTCCCCATTTTGTATGATTTGGAAAGAAATATACAACAGCATTATACAGGCCAGACTTTCAATAAGACTCTAAAATCTCTCCCTAATATAAGGCTAAGAGGCGTTTCCATTACAAGTGTCATTTTTGCCACACATTCAAGAAAAATAATCACAAATAACCTTGAACAATTACCCTAACCAAAACAATAACTAATTTCAAATAGCCTTTTCCACTTACAGAGACCAAAAATGTAAATAAATATATAATTAAATGCACATATGAAAAAAATTTATTTTATAAACAATTATTATATAGACACCTTAAGTTGATATCTCTCCGTTTAACAGAAATCTGTATTAAAGATACCTGAGCTAGTCTATATTCCATGCACATGCACATGCACCTCAACAAAAAAAAAGTTGTCATTCAGAAATTGCATAATTTGGTATGAGGCAAACTATAGAAAATAGAAGGATTAGATAGAGTTAACCTTCAGTTTTAAAAAAGGTTTATTATATTAATGCACCTTCAGAAAGAAAGAAAAAATATATTAACGTCCACTTGACCGCAATAGGTCAATGGAACTCAAAATATATCCAGATATGATATAAAACTAACCAGGAAAGACCATCCCAGAAGCCTCGACTCTAGACACAAGCTCAAGAAGTTCATGAAAAATGAGAATTAGCAATGCAATAGCAAACCACAAAACACATATGCCTTGAAGAAGCTAAGGAGGGTTCCTAAAATTGACCATCATACCAATAGGTGCATAAGGGAAGCAGTGGAGATTGGAACCCATCCTAACAAACTACACAGCATATGGTTGGAACGGATCTCTTGCTTCAAAACACATTATCCATAATGTTAAAAAATAATAATGTTGGCTTTTGAAACCTTTGACTATTCTTCAATAAGGGCTATATTAATTGGTACAGAATTTCATTATAGCAATCTACCACACATTTTTATCATGATGAGGATCAAGAAGTTAATGACCCAATTTAATGAAACCGCATAGTCAATCCATACTTCCAAATACAAACCGCAAAAAAAAAAATAGCAGTAATACATTCAAGAAAGAAATACAGCTGAAAGATGAACCATCAAAATGAATTTGAAATTACAATTTACATAAAAGTGTATAGCAAGCTAAAGGAAATATAAAGCCTACTGAAAATGAACTTCGAAATACATATGAATCACTTACGTCAAAACCATCCTCCAAATGGGAGGGGACCAAATAAAGAATTTACTACCATTCGTAAGCTTCTCGGCTACAACCATTAGTCAAGAAGCATGGGAGTCGAACCCGAGACACCATTCCCTTTAAGACATCACAATTACAAAACCATACAAGATCTTTCCGTCTTTTATGATGGATTAGTACACACATGCCAAATGATGACAACTATTTTAACAGATGTATTGTCAGGGAATACCATATAAACCTCATTGGAGACTGCTTCTTCTGATGCTGTTGAGTAATATTGACACCCCAACTGTTTCTGTAATATCTTTCTAACCTGCCTTACTGCAGATGCCAAGCTCATGAACAAAGCCAATGCAGTGTGCTTCATGCAAAACAAGCCTCATCTATACCCCCCATATGGCTGCTGTTGTGGAGCATAACCACCCATACCCATCATTGGGTTCATTCCCATCCCCGATGCCGGCGGCATGCCCATTGGGGGCCTCATTCCCATTCCAGGCATTCCCGGATTCATTCCTGTGCCAGGTCCCATAGGCATCATCCCCATGCCCATACCCATGCCCATGCCAGCACCTGAGCCCATGCCCATTCCAGCACCTATACCCATGTTAGGAATTGGTCCCATACCCATTCCAGCACCTGCACCCATTCCCATACCGTAACCACTTGTGCCCATGCCCATACCCATTGAATTAACCATTGGAGCAGGTGGAGTAGATAGTGCACTTGCTCCTGCTCGGCCCAGGCCAGTACCTGATCCCATGGCTTTTCCCATAGATACACTACTTGATGTCACGGACCCGGACCCAATAGATGTTCTCTCCTTTACCTCCCTCCTTTTCTCCAACCTGTTGAGTGAATCTAGATCAATCCCAATGTCTGCCAGAGGGTTAATTTTGGCTGCAAAACAACAGGTGACAAGCTCAGTCTGCTACTATTATGATTACATTAAAACACAAAAACTCAAAAGCTAGCTATTAGCATGCTTTTTAGCATAGAAAGAAAACTTACGTCCAGAAATATTCAAATCAACAAGACCCCGGCTTAACGTATCAGCCCAAACTGCTGATTTTGGTTCAAATTTCTTTTGCTGAGACTTTCCTTGAGTGTTTGTATTAACATTTTGAGTTTGTGGAACCTGCATGGTCGCCTGATCCTGCATCTTCATAGAAACCATTTTATGAGTAGATTGGGGTTGAGTAAATTCAATTGCCGAAGACTGTGGCTGTGTTTGCATCTGCATATGTGCTTGCATCTGCATTGGTGCAGACTGCACCTGTGTTTGCATCTGGATAGGTGCTTGCATCTGCATTGGTGCAGACAGTGTCTGTGTTTGTATCTGCATCGGTACTTGCATCTGCATTGGTGCAGGCTGCATCTGTGTTGGCACAGGCTGCACCTGTGTTTGCATCTGCATCGGTGCTTGCATCTGTGATGAATCTTGCATGTGTGTCTCCAACTGGTAAAGATTTGAAGGACCTGCACCCTGCGCTGGCAGGACAATCCCAAATGGATTAGGTGGCCCTGTTTGAAAAGTATCCGAAAGACCAAAACTGCCCCCACTGTCAGCTTTTGGAGCAGCAGGAGCTGAGAATGTCCCAAATGTTGTGTTGTTCTCAATGCTCAAGGAAAGTCCTGTAGTAACTGAACTACCGTCTGTTTGTGCAGCAAAAGGGTCTTGTGGTGAAGTGGATGACACCTTAAAAGGAGACTCGCCAAAAGGATCTTTACTTGGCTGTTTGACATAGACAAAATTATATAATCAACAACTCAAAAATGCAATGAATGACTGCCTTAAACTAAAACCAAATACAGGATTCCAATTATTTTAAAGGCCCCACCATGCAATCCAGATTTGTTAAAATAGCCAAGATAAATTAAAGTGTAAGTGGGACTGGAAGTTGCACAATACAGTACAGTATACATAACAGGAAAAAATTAACAATATTTACCTCATTATGAGAACTAGGAGCAGACGTAGCAGTAAAACTTGAGCCAAAATTGGCATCTCCAAACAAATCAGCTGCCGAGCTCAGCTCATTTGTGGATGTACTGGTCGGTAAAACTGTAGTTGTACTTGGAGGAAGAGCTAATGGCTCAGAGGGTGGACCAAATAAATCAAAATCCATCTGAGATGATGTGACAGCAGGGGGCACTGTTTTAAGAAAACACCACTATGAGTTTATTAAGACAGACAATATTTACAAGGTCACGCAAGTCAAGTGAGAAGAGTCCCACATCCAACTCAACAAAAGGCCTCTGAATAAATTTCGTCTCCAATATGAACACAAAATCTGAATTCAGTGTGTGAATAAAAAACTAAAACAACTACATCCCTTAAACTCAAATAGACTGCACTTGAGTAACAAACTAGAACAACTACATCGCTTAAACTCAAACAGACCGCACTTAAGTGAAAAACTTGAACCAACCAACTCCTTTAACCCAAACAGATTGCACTCAAGACCCTCCAGAGCAATTTAACCATAAGAATGCAAAATCCCAAACTTGTAAAGAGAAACATGCTACTTAATCTCCAGTCTTATTTCAGACAAGACCTCGCAGCATTCAAGAATGATCAAAACCAAGCATATTAACCTTGAATTTAACTAACCAAAACATGTTAATTGATCCAACCTTTACAACTGAAATATGAAGCTTCTGAAAGATAGCAGTTATAGTTAAAAATTTCGTGACAAGTTCATTTTGAGTTTCAGCTGAGCTTACATTGTGTATGTTCAAAAGCAACTTAAATTACACTCGGATATATATTGACATTTCTGATTTTTCAAAGATAATGCATCCAATTTCTGCTGCATAAACATTCGAATTTTCAACCCTAGTACAAAGCAAAAATATTGGACATATTTAATGTAGAACATTTCATTTCCATATTTAATATAAAAGTATAGAACATTTCATTCCTGTATTACAGTTAACATGAAGGTTCTCCATTCAACCTGAGGGTTCAGAAGAAATTATTACTGCCCCCTGGTTCCGTTATCCATATTTTAACTAAGCAGGAGCATTTGTAGCAGCATGGAATGTGGGAATGTTCCCAAAATTCCTGCTGTGAAGCATGTGTTTGACAGAAATAAACTTAAAGGGATTGTCATGTCTCTGTCTCAAATCAGCTCCCATTTCTACACTCTTCAAAATATCTTAGATGTAATTTTTTCAGTAGTACCATGGAAGGGGAAAATAAGGGATCCCCATTAGCACTTAAAATGTTCAATTATAAAATCATGTACCATGATTGATTTGTTTCCTTTCCTGCGTCCTATCAAAAATATTCATAACTTGCTTATTTTCTCCTTCCATGGTACTACTGAAAAAATTACATCTAAGATATTTTGAAGAGTGTAGAAATGGGAGCTGATGTGAGACAGAGACATGACAATCCCTTTAAGTTTATTTCTGTCGAACACATTCCTGCATTCCACACCACTACAAATGCTCCCTCTTAGTTAAAATATGGATAATAGAACCAGGGGGCAGTAAATAATTTCTTCTGAACCCTAATTTTCATTCAATTAACAAATCACTGGAAGACAACTGCAAAACAGCCTTTTGTTTATCCTGAATGTAAATCAGACCAATCCTGTCATGGCATGCACTCCCTAATTATCACTAACAATGCTGCATTAAGACGTAATTCCATTATAACCTAATATTTCAATACGTCTAAAATTTTCCTAACTTATACTGACCATATGGATTTGCAATAGATATTGTAATCAGCATGTGAAGGTTAGGTAACCCTTTTAGAAAGATGTATTAAACTACAAATGCACTTCCGCTGCCACAGATAGAAACCCAGGGTTAACAATCCATGATTGGCAAACAATAAGCATTAATTACAAAATGCAAAGAAATGTCTCATTATATTCCATGCAGCGAATGTCAATTTTATCTTCGACGAAAATGGCATAGTTCTTATTCACAGAATCGCTAAACAATGAAATACTTGATTTTGCACCTTCAATACAAAGACTCAAACATAGAAACAATAAGAAAAAGTAAAAAGAGGGATAACTTCCACTATTATACATGAAACTTTCTAAGATATGATTCAGCAAGCGTAAGATGTCTGTCTTAATTAAAACTTGAAACGATACTTCAATGGCCAAGGTGTTTTCATGGGGTGATACCATGTTGGCAAGGAAAACTGGATATAGAATCAATTACAAAAGTCATAATGAAATTAGGGGCTTTCCATATATAGTCAGCTTCAAAAAAATCCTCCCAATGCACTAAGCACTGGAAGAGGCATTTGCATACAATAAATATCCATATAATATAAGGCACTGGTTAAGGTTTCAGTTATAGGATTAGTAAGAATTGATAACAAGATTAACTTGTATTGGATGCAATTTGACTGTAGTCTTTGGTAAATGGCATCAGCATTTTGAGTAACTTTATTTTAAAGTATTGCAAACAAATATGTTCAGAATTCTGTGCAATTTATCTTGAACTATTTCACAACAAAAGGGTTTGGCCTCCTGAGCAGATTTATCTGCTCAAAGATATAATCTTGATGAACAGAAAACGTCACAGTAAGATTGACTCTCAATTTTAACTTAGCTTTAAATTATCCTTACAATGGTGTACCTTTATCATCTTGACTTAGTATATCTTATCTAGCTTATGAATAGATGGACTCTGTTTATATTAGGGAATAGTAGAATACATTTGAAACTACTAATTTGCCAGAATTTGATCATCTGCAGAATGTGTTTGACAATAACTAAAAGATTGTCAGGCGACTGTCTGACATCAGCACCCATTTCTACAATCAACAGATCCAATCCTTTTTTTCTCTATGCATAAGGATTGACATGCCATTGTCACATGTTGACTCGAGACTTGCTAAAACTCAACAGATCCAATTTTAACTCGAACGTGGCAACTTTTTTTTTTTTAAAAGTAAATTCCTTCAAAAAAAAATAATGCAAAATACAAGTACAAAACATATCAAATGAGTCCGTGAAATGTTGGGGAAGTGTTTTCTATTAGATTTGAATACAAAAATAGCACAATATGATAACTATGATATGTATTACTGATAAATTAAAAATCATCATAAAAAATTACATATCCATATAAGTTGGAACAATTTACAATTTTCTCTTCCCTCTATACATCCTAGTGATGATTTGAGTCCTATAATAATTTACAATGTTCTCTTCCCCATATAACCACAAAACCACTAAATGCAGCAGCTGCGGAAAGCAACCAGCTACCTACAGCAGCTGCAAACAACTTCGTGCAGCAGCCACAGGAAGCAACCAGCAACATACAACAGCTGCAGGACAGCAAAACAACCTTCAGTCACAGTTGTGGGATGCAACCAACAGCCTACAGCAGCTGCAGGACAGCGAGACAACCTCTTCCGGTATGTTGTTTGTTGTTTTGCACAGGAGAGTGTAAATGCTGTATGGGGAAAATGGGACTGTCAGATGGGATTGTAAAGGCCAGATTTCAGCATTTTTTATGTGTTTTTTTCAGGATTCATGTCTATGTTATGTTCAGTGAGCCCAACTCACAAAATGGCTGAGTACTTGCAGCAAGTTTGCAATTCTAACACACATGGAATTGACAGCAAGTAAATGGGCAATTAACTCATTTTGCATTCCGACTCGCAAGTTAGGTGAGTTTGAACTAGGACTAGGACTACAAGACAACTCCCATACACTTAATACGAACAAGCAACATACAAGACACCTGAAGAATTCTATACAAGACCACATTAATGGCTTCTTTCCTAGGTAACTCCCAGAATTTCTGTTTGACAGCTACTTTGGAAGTTTCAGGCCTAGTGGAAGATTTATAAGCCATCATAATTTGTGCTTTGAAAGCACTGGTATACCAGGGTTTAGGGTGCACTTGGCCAAAAAGGCAAATAATAATAAAAATATTATAATTAAAACTTAAATATCACAGCCATATGATAGAATAATCATAAATGATTTGATAAGGAACTCAAAACTAACCACAAATTACCAACCGGCTCAATGTCCCCGAGCATCTTCCAATACCTTTTCAAAATCAAAACCAGCACACGTTTCAAACAAAAGGCAATAATAAGTAAACTGTGTGCTGCATAGAAATCACTGGCCCAATTCCCAGCATAATACAAACAAACAACGAATCATTTTTGAGGACATGTTATGCTTCATTTAGTACTAAATATATTACACAACATAACCAGACTCATACTGACTCGATCATTCTGAAAGCTAATCTCTAAATTTGCAACATATTTCCTGACAACCTCCATATGGCATAAATAGTGTTAATCATGTGAGTTAACCCAAATAGATCCCGAATCTAAGGAAAAAGTATCACAAAGGTAAAGGTAGATTTTTAGGTCACTGGTAAGTGACACACCATTTTAGTGTCTACAACACCCCTTATGGAAGCCCGCAAGACAATTGTTTTTCAATTCACCTTATGTATTGTTCAAATTAGACACATATAACCTATCCCCCTCCAGATGCCAACCTATGCTTCCTCTATGAGTGTATGGAGTACAAAAGTTTTAATCATTAGGCCCTCTCGAGCTGTATGCTATGGCCAAACTGCATGTATAGATTTGTGAGTGCTACACCCCTAATCCTATTGTGTGTATATGGTTATTAGTCGGTTTGTGGCTACTTTAACTCTTATTTAAGTTATATAATCCATAGTTAAAAAAATCAGTGAGTAATCGCCTGACTCACGAGTACTCACCGAAAAAACTAGACCACGAGTATTCGCAAGTAAAACTCACGGATGAGTTTGCCGCAAAATTTTTTAAAAACTCGCAATTACTCTATAAAAAATTGCGTAGCACTGGAAAAACATGCCCAAATTTACCTATAAAAGGCATTCCTCGTGCCTTTTTCATTTTTCATTTATGTTTTTGTTGGATTTCAAAGCATTTTTCAGTGTTTTTTTCCGCGGGATTATCCAAGGTTTCTTTCTACGCAATTTCAAGGTGTTTTCCACCACCCTTTTATAGGGTTCCCTTCCTCTGTGACCAAGTGTTTCGAAGCTTGGCAGTTTGTTGTGAAGATTCTCTATATTGAACCTGAGCTACAAATGTGTTTTGCTGTTTAGAGTTTTTTTTATGTTTGTTTTTGCCATTTTGGCAGTTTGCTTAATTTTTTGTTATTTATGGGATGAAAATTAATTAACTGCCATGAATTTGCTATACATGTTTTTACCAGTTTTTTTATTTATGGGATGAAAATTTAGTTTAAAATTAATTGCCATGAATTTGCTGTACATTTCTACCGCCTGTTTTGGGTGGGTTCAAATATTTTTTGAGTTTTGTTATTTATGGGATGAAAATTCAGTTTAAACTTTAAAATTAACTGCCATGAATTTGCTGTACATTTTTTTATTGCCAGTTTTGGGTGGGTTGTAATATTTTCACCAAAACAAGCAGTAAAAAAATGTACAACAAATTCCTGGCAATGAATTTTAAACTGAAGTTTCATCCCGTAAATAACAAAACTCTAAAAACATTCAAACCCACCCAAAACAGGCAGTAAAAGAAAGTACAGCAAATTCATGGTAGTTAATTTTAAACTGAATTTTCATCCCATAAACTAAATGTTCCAGTATTTGAGTCTGGAACATTTTACACAGCAAATAGTTGTAAGATTTTCTATTTCTTTTTTGTTCATCTTTATTGATTCAATGAGAAGTATAAATTTTTGTTTCTTTTTTAATCTATATTGAAGAATTAAACTTCCTTTTTTGACAGGCTTTAATTCCATTTTTTTGAAAAGAATATGGCATCCACAACTACAGCAACTAGGAAAGGTGGCAAGCTTAAGGACCCGTGTTGGAAACATGGAAAAGAAGGTCCGGAAAAGAAAATGATTATTTGCATCCATTATATTAATGATATGAGAAAAGGTATAAATCGGCTGAAATATAACCTTGCACAGGTCCCTTGTCGAGACGTTACACCATGTACTAAAGCAACTTTGGAGGTTCAGAATGAGGCAAGAGCTCTCCTTGAACAATATGAGTAGAAAACAACAGCGAAAAAGAGGACAGCAAAGGCAATGGGAGCCATTGGGGGACATATAGGGGGCTCTAGTTCTTCCCTTGGGCCACAAATGCGAGGATTAAGCAATGTGGGCAACGTTGCATCTAGATTTTTTGTTCCTTGTAACACTCCCGGTACACAACCTTTATTGAAGGGTACTTTGTGGAATAAAGATCATGAGGCAAAGTTGGCATGTGCCAAATTTGGGTACTACAATAGTATTCCCTTTAATGTTGCTTCAAGTTCTTATTGGAAAGAGTTGGCTACCACATTGACTATGGCAGGTAAAGGGCTCAAGACCCCAAATAGTTACGAATTGAGTGGCCCATTATTGGAGGATGAAGTCCAAAATACATATACACTAGTAAAGCAACAAAAAGAGATTTGGAAAAGCAAAGGCTGCAGCATTTTATCTGATGGGTGGATAGATGGCAGAAATAGGACATTGATTAACTTTTTAGTGGCTTCAAGAGGACAATTAGTCTTTTTGAAGTCAGTGGATGCCTCCAGTCAAGTAAAAAATGCCGAGACCTTGTGTAACATGTTAGATGAGGTGGTGATGGAAGTGGGAGTGGATAATGTTATCCAAATAGTTATAAACAATGCATCTGCATATGTGGCAGCTAGTAAACTATTAGAGGCAAGGAACCCTACATTGTTTTGGAACCCTTGTGCTACCCATTGCCTTGATTTCTCCTTGAGGACATAGGGAAATTAAGTTGGGCAAAGAATGCAGTGGAAGATGGAAAAAATATAACCAAATACATCTACAATCACACGTGGGTCCTAAATCTCATGAGAGAGCCCACTAATGGCAAGGAGCTCGTGCATTCAAGAGTGACATACTTTGCCACCAAATTCCTTACCTTGCAAAGTATAGCAACCACATTGCCCAACCTTAAACGCACGTTTGTGAGCAAAGTAAGTTTTTGATCAAATTTTCTTCTTTTTAAATTTTTTTACAATGTTACAAGTTGTTTGTTTTTGTAATATTTTGATATTTTAATTTGTTGATTTTAATTTTTTTTATTTCTAATTTACTTTAATTCTCTAATTTCCTTTTCATTCAAGCTCTTGTTTTAGGTGTCAGAATTGTTGGTCAAGGTTCTGCAATTGGATGATGGGGATGGCCATGGATCTTTATGCATTCGTGGAAGAGAGACTCTAGTGGGGTATTATTTTCTTCATCTTTATGCATTTGTAGGAGAAAGACTCTGCAGCCAAGTAAAAAAAACATTATGATTAATTTTAGTTTACAATATATTTTAACTTTTAAGCTTACTAAAATTCTTAGTTTCTTATAAAGTTACAAATGCCGTCCTTGCAAATTTGTGGTGGAAAGATTTTGGTGCCACGACGCCTAATCTTCAAAGGCTTGCCCTCCACATCCTATCTCAACCCTGTAGCGCTTCTAGTTGTGAGTGCAATTGAAGAGTTTTTGAGTCCATTCACACCAAAAAGCACAACAGATTGACTCAAAAGTGTTTGAATGACCTTGTGTTTGGGCAGTACAACCTTCGACTACATGGAAAAAGGGTATAAGGAGAGGATACACATCAAGCACTTGACCTCGATGACATTGATCCATATTCAAATTGGGTTGCTAAGGATGTGGATACATTGCTTACAGTTGATGAGATCGCTGATTTGGAGAGGGAGGAAGCTAAATGGCAAACAAATGTGGCTGCATATGAGGTTTCAGAAGATGAGTTTGGCAACTCATTAGGGGCAAGTTCGCAGCATACAATTACACAGAGTGGTCCCATTCCTGAGGCTCCTATTCTAGCTCCTATTGAGGATACTACAGCTATACTATCAACTTCCATGACACCCACACAGCGGCAGCAAACTTTTTTGAGTTTTAGTCGTAAAAGAAATTTATGATTTATAATTTTTGTCGATATTGAAACTAGAAGTTTATTTGTATCGAAACTTTTAAGTTTGAACTCAGTTTTTGGTCTCTGAAGTGTATTGAACTTAAATTTTAATCTATAGATGAATGAAATAGATAATATGGTTCATAAATTAAGTAATATGCATGTTTTTAAAACATATTTTTTTTAATTATGTATTTTTTAATATTCGATAAATTTGCCAAGTTATTGCCCAGTTTTTCCCTGAGTTTTTGCCGAGTCCTGAGTTTTTAAAAATTTTGAGTCCGCTAAGTAATTGTCGAGTCCGAGTTTTTAAACTATGATATAATCATTAATATAGACGTATATGTAGTTAAGTCGGCTTGGGTGATACCCAAGGCATAAGTATGGTATATATAGGAGGTAGAGGTTAGTTATTATCATCATATTGTGTATTGTGTTCTTATTGAAGACTATTGGAGGTATCCCCTTTGAAGTGGATTAGGAGGTCGCTCCGTCAAAGTGGCATATTATTATCATCTATTTGCAGCATATTTTCTACTATATTCTTCTATTGTGCAAGTTGTTCCATTACAGTGAGGTCCGTGCATTGCAATTTTTTTCAGTTCACAGACCCCAATGTTTATATCTATATGAATTAAAAAGAAGGTTTCAAGCATGATACATAAATCGCTTGCAAATGAAAGAAAAGGACAATTTATAACATTTTAAAGGGCAGTAGATCTTTAGACAATAAAGCAGAGATGAGATAAAATCAGATTCTCATTCTGAAACTCATCTCACTGTAAAGCACAAAAAGATTTATTTGTTTCATGGCATCAATTACAGAAAAGCCTAGTTCATCTTCTAGTGAATATCGGTGAATTGACAAACCAAGCCAATTTTCTATTGTAGCTAAAGGAATAAAAATACTTTAAGAATACAATTTAAGTCTATAGAGACACTTTAAGAGCTCACTCCCATAAACCTTCCTATAAACAGAATTGCATCTACAGACTGAAAAAATCGGATGAAAATTTCTAAATTTACTTGTTTTTAGTGTTTACAACTTTAAAACTTAAACTACTATCAATGCCAGGGGGTTTTCAGGCACATTCAAATGAGAAGTGAATGATACTCAACCTAAAGGCATATGCATGGTTTCCAGATTGAAGATCCCAAATGACATGATCTTTGGAAGCGATCTTTCCTCTTAATGCCAGGACATCAGGTATATGGTGATGGCCACACAAGACAAGTCATTCGAGTGCTGGACCACAATTCAGATGCCACTTTTTATCAGCAAACAACCAAACCTTTGGGATGTTCTTCAACCCCAAGATTTGATGAATTTACAATAAGATGTGGTCATGCTATATACAAAATGGAATCAGTACAGCCAGCAACTGTGTTGTGTTATTCATCGGATTGAGTTCCTCAGCCTAAAGTTTGAATGCATTAAAGGCCTATCCCTATCAGTCAACATTAGTCCTGAAGGGCTTTGCACATGTACAAGTTAAACCCCAACTTCTGATAGGTTCCTTATATTTTTTATATGAAATACAAAACCTTTAACCGTCTAGTGAGAGCTGATGCTCTTAATTAATTGGACTAGACTTGGGCCCTAAGAGTACACAAAACAATGTAATGAACTACCACCACTATTAATAATAAATAATTCTTTGCTTGTTTTCTAAATGGTTATCTCTTTAGGCTGAAGACAACTGCAGAAAATGCAAGCCAAAAAAGAGCAAATATTTAATTTGCAAAGATGCTACATCCCAAAATTAATTCTAGCTACAAGGATGCAAAAATAATCCTATTATTGATGATTTAAAAATCTAAAACAAGCTCCTAAATGGAAGCCATAATTCACTCTGTTCAGATGACTGGATAACTTTAAGATTATTTGATCAATTGACTGCTTAAGTAGATCGAAACAGTGTCCAAATAAGGGCAATTAATTCACTTTAAACGGGACGGAGAACCCTCATTTAAAAGTTTGTCAATGGTAGCCAATTGCAACCGACAAGCAATTTGGCAAAATGGCAAGCATTGTCATTCAAACAAATGCAACTACAAACAGCAAAGAACTAGTATTCCCACAGAGACTTAAGAGAATGTCTACGTGGCTACAGAAAGAGAATCAATCCTCACATTAAACTTCCTATAAATTACAAGAAATCAGCCAAACATGAAATATCTAGGCAGTTCCTGTTGTCTGGTAGCATTATATATGCAAGTTGTTATGGACTTAAAAAAACTTCCTGCCTATGTAATGATGATTATTCCCAAAAAAATAGCTTATTAAATCATTTTGCTTGGGACAATATAAGGAATTAACCAATTTCTCAACCAAATAAAATGGCCATAATTAATATAACAGTGAAACCAGTTATTATCACCTGCTGTAAAAGAATTACGTGGATCAAAATCATCAAAGCTGCCAGAGGGCATGCTTGTAGAACTTTCAACATTCTCTGCAGTGGCCGGAGCATCTTGACCTTGACTTTTAGTAGCCTGTCGGGTAGTTGCTTTTGCAACACTAGCTGCCAGACTCCCTCCATCCCTAGCCTCACACAATGGCACGAGTGAGATATGTGAAATAACTTCACAAAGTATTGATTGGGCTAATTAAATTCACTACCTTAAAACAAACATGATATATTCTGACTCCAGAATACCTTTCATCACTTTGACGATGAACAGAATCATTAACTGATTCTTCATAACTTGGAGGAGCTCCCATTTTTCCTCCCGAGAGTTTTCGCTCATACCTTCAGATAGGACAATTTCATTAATTTCACAATAATACCACTATCTATATAGAAATTTCCTAAGATAGCCAAACACCTAAGTGAACAGATAGCAAGAATATACAAAATAAGCATGCAATTCTCCCATATCTTCATATATGCAGTTTACAGTTGCATTTACAAAGATTGTTTATTCAAAAATAAAAACTGGCATAGGCAAAGAATACCTGTCGTCTGGTCCATAATCACTAGTTCTGCCTCCGTTCCTGAAACAAGAAATTGTGTTGGTGCAATAGCAAAGATAGAAGAAATTTTTTTTCCAAAAAATCAATTAAAACAGACCTTGAAGAAGATCGGTCATCATCTTCATAGGCGTGATCTTTCTCTCTGTCATAGCTTCTATCACCTTTTCTTGAGCCATAACGGTCCTCTTCATTATCCTTACCTCCACCATAGTCATCATCTCTATAGCGATCCCCATCTCGACTGTAACGGTCACCACCATCTCGACCATAACGGTCTCCATCCTTGCCATAAGAATCTCCATTCCTTCCATATCTATCATCATCTCTATACCTGTCCCATTCCCTGTCTCTCCCATATCCATTTCGATCATCATCTTTCCCTCCAGAACGACTTCCATATCGTTCTTCCTCGTATGGATCACCACGATAACCACCACCAGTACTTGAATATGAACTGGGCTTGTACATGCCTCCAGTTGCTGAGGCTCCTCGGTATCTACAATCAAAATTTTGAAGAAAATTAACTTTTTCTCAAATCCCTTACCAAAGTATAATGGTTAGCTAAACATTCACTAAGCACTAGCAATTGTCTTTACATCCTCTACCATGATGCTTACTTGTCTCTATTAGCAGCAGCTTTCTCTCTCACTTCTCGTATTCTCTCTTTGTCATTAATAAGAGCAACAATGGCCTGGGCCTTCTTTCTAACATTCTGTCCTTGGTCCTTCCCATGGGAATCAACATACTGGAAATCGGAGAGAGTCTTCAACCAGAAAAACAGTGGCCCGGATCAACAAAGAACAATGTTCAAAATATATTTAAGTCATCAATTCTTTCAAAACCCAATGGGAAGCTCATAATATAGCACCATATTTTGTTAAGATTTCTCTAGTACCAATGAGCAATTCCTGTGTTACCAAAACTTACAATATTCACAATAGAAATTAATATTACCGAAATTTGGTAAGCATGCTCTCGAAGATCATCTATAACACGTTCCGAGCCATTTCCCACTAAATAGTCAAGAACTGTCAAAGACTGCAATATTTGCCTGTTAGAGATAATGCAAAAATTTGCAAACATGGCATAAGTTCTGAAAATGTAACATCAGTGTCAGACAATACAGTAGTGTCTACCTTATAAACATGGCGCCAGTTTCTACCACTATCATTTAGCCTTTTCCAGAGCACAGACATGATTATCTGATATTCATGACTATAGAAAAGCAAATTAATTGTCTCAATCTTTAGAAATTTGCTAACAGAAAATAGTAAACCCATCATAAGAAATAACGGTCCAAATCAAAGAATCTTACTAATTTCTAGTGGCTTGTGCGATATCAGCCATTACAGATCCATGAGGGCCCCATGGTTCATTGCTTGTAACATCAAGTACCTGGCAGACAATCAAAATCGAGAGAATGTATTAATTTTAAGTACATGCATTTTTTAATCAAATTACATTGGCCCAGCTTAACAAATTTCATTCCAAAGAATCCAATGTCTAGAAAAGAGACAATATCAACCTATTTCATGTTCCTTCACAGTCAAGTTTGAAGTGTGTATGAATGAAACACATACAACCTTAGAGGTATTTGATATTTCTATTGGCTTTCTTGTAGAATTCATTGTCATCGGAGTTTCGATCATTTCCTAACTGTTCTGGAGGATACATCATTTTCAGCTTAAAGAGGTTCAAAAATTTGGAAATAAAATTGTACCTGTTAGTGATACTAATAACCCTTCTTATTATCAGTCAAGAAGATCTGGAAAACCTTTGAGTGACAATAACATCCAAGGAAAAGCTGTGCTGATACTTTTTGTATGACAAGGGAGATAGAAGAGCATACTTAAAACTGGAAAGGTAAATAATTAAAAGATGAGAGAGACTGGTAATACGTTGGACTGTAAAAAATAGATAACACGCAACAAAAATTATAGAAGGTAATTGGAAGAAAGGCACCAAAGTTGAATCACGATTTAACACTTAACAAGATAAAAATGATGCAAAGGATTCTAAGAGATCTGATTGAGAGAACATAAAATATAAAATGAAGAAGACAATTACATTCAAAATGTAGTGATAAGCAGTGTTCCACGGAGTTTCCTGACAGGGACGGGTCCCCTGTCGGGGACGAGGGTACAAAGGGTCTAAGTTTCGGGGGGGAGGCGGTGCTGATATACATATGGTACTTGAATAACTAGTTATCAAAAGATGTTTAAGAATAACATTTCAAATTAGACTTTGGCAAATTAGTAAAATAGCAAAATTGCAAATACTAACATTTTATATACTTGAATACTATACTAAAAGACTAAAAGTAAATAAAATATTAAAATATTAAAATCTGACAAATGTTGGGGACGGGTTTCGGGGACGGGGTTCAGGGACAAAGGGGGGACGGCGGAGGGACGGCAGGGGGGACGGTGGCAGTGGGGGGACATTTCTCAGCTGTCCCCAAGTCTCTGAAACGTCCAGGTTGGGGGGACGGCTGGTTTTTTTGGGGGGGGGGGGGGGGGGGAACGGGTCCCCGTGGAACACTAGTAATAAGTCATGTATAAAGCCTAGCATTTACGCAAAAAGGTTTGCTAAAATTTTGTTCTTTGTGGAGCAACAAAGAAGTGATAAAACATATATTGTAGTCGATCACGTGAGTAGTAAGTATGAGTCACTTGTAATTACAGTAGAACTACTAAATCTTGGCATTGTCTTGTTGATGTGGATTCAAATTTACATGAAGGTGACTTTGTATTTTGTTCTAAGCACTTGTGAATTTCTATAAGATCTGTGAGAAAAAACATAGCTGCAGTCTACACTATCACTTACAAAATTTATATCAGAAGCCTTTTCAAGTCCATTCATAATAATGAGACTTGGCATTGGCAAAACTGAAATCCGCCTATGATGCAAGTGCAAACCAATCTACAAGTCAATCTCATTTTCAACTTGTTTGCACAAAAATGCAAAAGAAGTTGTTTGCCCAGTTGATTTATTGCCCAAAGTTATGCACAGCTTATCCATGAAATCCAAGAGTAGTTGAAATAAAAGTCGTGTGATGAATGTAACAAATAGAAAGCAACTCACAAGCAAATGTATCCAAGCAAGAAAAATTATACCACGAGGGAGATCATACGATGTTTATGTGCAAGAACAAAAATTATGGTATTAAAAACAAATCAAACAAAAGAAAATTGGACCTTGCAAGATAAAAATCTTGGTTATGATATCAAGCTGACATTCAATGGCTTAGTATGTTAAGGCGCCACACTGCAGCACTTATAAATCCAACAAAAAATGAGGACTTTGATTGGAAGCACAGTTGCCGAAGGAACACGTGTGTGTGCGTGTTGCAAGGTGTGCGCCCTTGGTCTCCTTGTGTTGTGCAAGGCAGCGCTTGGGTTCGTGACAAGGCTTAACCGCCTCCCGTGGATTCATTAACTCTAGCGGTTGTATCAAGCATTAACAAATCGATCTTTTGGTGCAATGGCAACCGTATTTCCAACAATTGGTATTAGAGCCTGGGTCACAAGTTCAAACCCCTCGCTTGCGCTGGGGGGATTCTTGCAAGGTGTGCGCCCTTGGTCTCCTTGTGCTGTGTAGCGCAACGCTTGGGTTCGTGACAAGGCTTAACCACCTCCTGTGGATTCATTAACTCTAGTAGTTGTATCGGGCATTAACAGGTCAATCTTTTGGTGTAACGGCAACTATATTTCCAACTGTGTGTGTGTGTGTGTGTGTGTGTGTGTGTGTGTGTGTGTGAGAGAGAGAGAGAGAGAGCTTGTTACTGCCACTAAAATAAGGTTACTATAGGAAAAACTAATAAGCTATATTTCATCAAATGGAAATGATTGTCAACATATGTTATAAATAAATAAATGAACAAGTAAAAGAGAGTATTATGAACTTATTGAACATAAGTTAGTGATATACTATCAACTTTGCAAGAAATGGAAAATGCAGCGTATCCAACTTAGGGATAAGCTCTTTTGATTTGCTTGTAGCTTTCACAGAATTCCTTTGCAGCATTTATTGTCAATTTAATTTTTGGTGTATTGATTGCCTATTAACATTAAAAATGATAGATAATCCTTTAGCTATGACAGATATGGCCAGGATCAATCAAGTGTTGGGATATCAGCAGAATTAAAAATTTAAAAATAACTATAGAAAAAATAAAATACATTGTTTCTATTAGAGGCAAACTCTCTCATCTTATGATCTGCTAGGAAGTTGGTAAAGGCCCCTGAGGATTGTAAGCATCCAAGGAAGTGTCACCTTGGCAATTTCCTGTGTGACATGGCAAATCAAGAATGCATGCAACTTAGCAGTTGGAAGGTGGAAAGCTGGATGAGAGTAGATATTGTGATGGTATGTTGGGACATTAAGGAAGACAAAACATATAGTGAAAGAGAAAAATTACACAAGCATACTATAGAAAATTAAGAATAACAATTAATGAGTTCAAATTGAGATCAACAACAAACAACAATGTAAAGGATATTAAGTTGAGCAGAAAATAAAGATTTAAGTCAGCAGTAAAGATATGAGATGGATACTGGATTACAAGCAACGAGATTGTGTGTGTGTGAGTGACAGAGACAAAAAATATTGCCACAGAATAATGATTGCAAGCAGAAAAAGAGGGCAGCTAATACCAAAGGTGAACTTAAACCATGCAACAAAACAAAGTTGAAGGAATTAATGGTCAGAGATGTGGAGGAAGCATAAAAAAAAAGCACATTAACAGAAAGGGGTGTGAAAAAAGCGTATGACTAATTAAAAACCATAAAAAAAGAGAGTTTTTGGGCCTACCAGTGTTCCACTATATAAGACAACAATCTGACATCAAGTCAGTTTGATTTCAAAATATTTATCTCAAGAACACTCTGTTGAGAGCTTACAAAAATATTAATTTATATTGACAAGGAAAATATATTTAATATATTGCATAGTGTGTGCCTGTAAAAGATATTTGTTTGATGGGTTCAGAATGTGCTATTTCATGGCATTATGTTTTGTCGGCCTTTAAAGGCAATGATATTTACAAGGGGCGAACGAAAACATGCAATATTTGAAATTTCCAATATTACCCATGGAGAGAAGTTGAGAACCATAATTTAAAATACAAAACTACCAGCTGGAGGGCACACATCATTGTTGCTGCATGAATATGCTTATGTTTGGACCTAGTAAAATTTGATTGCAAAGAGGGATACATTTGAGGGAATTAAAGTAGGTAAACACATATTGAAACAGCAAAACTAATTAGGGGAAAGGCAACCAACAATAAAATATTCAGTTCCTTGGACTTGAGTAATCTACCCTGGGCGTTAAGACTTGATATAGGTTACAAGGGTAAATTAACTATCAGAAGCTGAAACTAACTGCAATTTTTGCCTCCTGGATAAGGCAAGTAAATGCTTAACAAATTTAAATTTCTCACCTTTTGCTCTATTCCAGGCACCTTCAGAACTTTTTTATTCACCTCTCTCCGGCTGCAAAATATTCATACAATCCAACCATAAATTAAAAGGTCTTTCCAAGTGAATCATGTTATAACTTCAAAAACTATAAAATCATATGGAAACCCTAGCCTTGATCAATACACTCCAAGTAACCTGAATTAAAAGAAGCCATGCTCAACTCCAATTTGGTAAGGAAGTTAAAAAACACAGATTATGTAAAGAGATTCAAATAATCTCAGATCTTCCCACACATGATTAAAATTTAAATCAAACATATCCATGTTAAGTATATGTATTACCTAGTAAAATCTTCCTCTTCGCATGCCAATAAAACAAAAAGTCATCCAACAATTTAAAAGAGTTTTCAATACAACTCTCTAACAATTTAAGAGAAATGTTCTTACATGTCTCTATAAGTCTGATCAAAAACCTTCTTCATCTTGCCCTCACCAATTCAGACAACCTCTCAGCAAAGCCCTGTTTCTCCTGCTTTAGAATGGCTGGTGATCAAAAAGGGTCATCCAACAGCAGTCAAAATTTAGGATTTACAAAGAACAATTTCTAGCAATTTTGCTTCGGTCAAGAGACTGCTTATAGTAACAATACAAAAATTCAATCTACAGCTAGCAGAATCCTTTATTAGACCACCAATAAGACACAAGAAGGTGGGAGAACTCTAGGAGTTCAAAATTAAGGCCTAAAGAAGAGAGTTAGGAACTCAAAATAAAAGCACAGACAACCTTAAGAATCAAAGGGAATACACAAAATAAACTCATCAAAGAGAGCTCCAGTACCCCAAATATGAGTTCCAAAACTCAAAATTTCTTCAGATTTGACGTATCACGGTCCACAAAATGGAAACTCCATAAACCCCAAATACTAATTCAGAAATACAATATTTAAAGCAGAAACATGCATTTAGCCGAGAACTTCAAAGAAAAGCATTGTTCCGATCAAAATCGAGTCAAGAAAACACAGAATAGATCTTGGAAATTGAAATGAACGACCTAATTTTAATGAAAAATGCATATTCGTCTCAGAAATAAAAATGCATACCACAGGAATCGGTTAATGACGTCTCAATGTGTTCCACAGCCCGGAATTCTGAGGAGAAGATGCAAATTTCAAAGAAAACGAAATACTTCCAATTAAATACAATGATAACACGATCAGACACCATGGGACTTCTCCATTAAAAGCAAATCATGTCCAGTAACTCTTAACTTACAAAATTATCAGAGTATATTTCTGAACACTCTGTCAGATAACACACAAAACCACAGAACCCTCACATGTGTGTCCAAAAATACAGTCAGATGATTCAAATCGACAGAAACCTCAATTTCATGACCTAAAACTCCGTCAAATACCTCAAAGCAGCAGAGTCCTCATATTACAATCCAAAAAGTAAAAACTCCATCAAATACAATAAAATCGACCTAAGCCTCAAATTTATGTCACAAAACACGGTCAAATACCTCAAAATCGAAAGAACAATCAATTGCATATCCTCAAACTCTGTCAGATCATCCAAAGTCAAAAGAATCTTCAAATTCATGTCCCAACAATCCGTAAATTGACTCAAAGTATTCAAATCTACGTCCAAAAACCTTATCAAACAACTCAAATCGACAGATGACTCAAATTCATAACCAAAATCTCCGTCAAACAAGTCCAAATCGACAAAATGCTCAAAATTATTCATAAATTTCAAAACACGAAAAACGCGCAGGATAATGCATTAGAGCGATTTGATGACAGATAAAAATAGGGAGCTCACCTCTGCGAAATCACGATGCCTTTACTTCGCCCGATCCGCCACAAATCCTCCTCAGAACCCTGTAAAACTGCAAGAAATTTAATTCGCCAAAAAAATCTCCAGAAAACGGCAAATATAAGGCGATCTGACGAAATTCCTTCGTTCTCACTGGGATGTGCCTTTCGAAGCCTCTCCCGATCAATTCCGCTCTGTCTTATGACAGATTTTTTATGGATCTGGCACCAAATATTAAGGGTTTTCCTAAAAGAAAAACCACAGAAAATGTCCCTGGCACCAAAAAAATGCAGCTGTCAAAGTGACAGAAAAACATTAATAATTTGCGAATTTAAACATATTTTTTTATCTGTCCTGATTCTCTCAATGTCAGGTCAAAACACTGTCGGTTGCCGGGAAACGGCCAAGAGCGACGGCAAAATTTTAGTCAATAAAATTTTTGCCGTCTTCTAGATTTAGAGATCTTATTTAAGCGTTGGAATTTGAGAGGTATAGGTATGGTTAGCTAAATTTAGAGGGTAAAGATATGTACAGGGTTTGTGCCAACCGCCGAGTATGTTTGAATTGGAGTGAGAAGACTCTAATTAGGTTCTAATTAGGCTTTCATTTAGGCGCGGTTAGTGGAAGTCCGTGTAAAGACATCGTTTTCTTTTCTTTTCTTCTAGAATGGTGGGGTCAAAAGGAAGTCGGTGGCTGTGGTCTTTTTACCTTGCGCACCAAACAAGCGTAAAATGTGTCCTTCAACAGCTTTTGTATAACGCACCACCTAAAGCAAAGGTGTGAATAATATTTGTTTTTTTGTCCTTTTAAATGCCTCTCGCTGTCATTCCATTACGAACATTATTCAATTGTTCATTGTTCACTGTTCCCATATGCATTTTAAATTTTTTTGGGGAGGGGGGTTGCGTTGATTTGCAGATCATGTGATATTATTGTTGTATATGAAGATTCGGTTCAAAAAGCTTTCATGTAGATCGGATGGTTGAGCCGTTAAAAATATGGATAATAGTTACAGTTCGAAATTCAATTCATCTTTGGCATTGACAATGGCAATCATATTAGTAGGAGTTATAGTAGCTTACAGTTCGAAATTCAATTTACCTTTGGCATCGACAACGGCAAACATATTAGTAGGAGTTATAGTAGCTTACAGTTCGAAATTCAATTTACCTTTGGCATCAACAACGGCAACCATATTAGTAGGAGTTATAGTAGCTCACCCTGTCATGATAAGAACCTTCATTGATACAATTAGAATCCCCACTAAGACAAATACAACCCCCACCAAGATGGGTGTGAGTCCCTAAGATATGATTCCTCCATTGAAACAATTCGAATCCCCACCAAGACAATTAGATCCCCCACCAAGATGAGTATAAGTCGCTAAGCTATGATTCTCCTTTCTCTTGTATTAATGGTAAAACACCACTTTTATAAAATTATTTTAAGATAATTAATTGAATTATTATAACCAACAAATCTCACTTAGAAATGAGTTGTTTATGAGGAGATCAAGTACCACACAATTAAAAATATTTTAAGGCCTCAAAGTTGTTGATGTATAACTAGTTTTTAATTTTAAGCCATATTTAACTATTTAATTTTTTAAATAGTATAATATGACTTATTATATTATTCCACGTTCTTATAAAATATATAATAATTTATAATGTTATTTTTTTAGTTTTAAAAATATTATAAAAATACAAACGATTTCAAATATTTTTTAAAATAGAAATTTTCTCGTACAACTATATATTTTCAGATTTTTAAACTTAAAAAATAAGAGTATTTTTAATGGTTTTTTTTTTTTTTAAATTTGTCTATTTTACATTTTTTTCTTTAATTATAATAATAAAGGTTTGGATATTTTGTTTGTGAGCAAGTTTTTTTTTTAATTACATTTTCACTTGTTACTTCATTTTCTCTCTTTATCTCATTAAAATATATATTTTTTAGTTAAAATATAGCATGTTCACTTTTTCAAAGTATTATTATAGAGCCTAGCAATTACCATATATGAGTATGCTATACATAATATAAACGATATGTATAGATTGTATGGTTCATTATATAATGCATGGCAAGATTTGCATACCTATGTCAATTCCCATTTAGTTTTGTCCTCATTTTGAGAGAATAGCTTAATGTAATAGTTTATTAACAAATGGTGCACTCTTGTGCCAAGTCAAGCTTTTTCCCCTAGGTTGTTATTAATTCATTTAGGCACATTCCCACCCATTTTATACATATTTAATCTATTTTCTCACTCATTCTACTACATTTATCGTGTTGTTTATCATTCACATGTATGCACTTATCGCAAAACATTCACCTATTCACCTCCTTAATTTTAATTTTTATATTCAAATTTTGGTTGACTATCACCTATTCCTTTCTCGCCTAAACTAAACAATAATTGTGTGATTATTGTTATGTGGTTATATTCGGAGGCATTCACCTACATTCATTCATGTTTTTAGAGTCATTTTGTGCATTACTTGGTTGACAAGGTTATAAAAAATTGTATCTATCAGTCATTCAAATTTTAAGAATTTTATGGGTGGGATAACTTAAGAGATTTTTTATGATTTTATAAAAAGAAGAGACTTTCAAGTTATTAAACTTTACTAATATTCATGATTATTTCCAAAGATACCCAACATTGATACAATTTTAAAATGTTCTCTTGAGCCATGTATCTTCCTAATAGCACTATAGTTGTTTCAAAACAATGGATACATATTAAAAAACTTAGCCAACACAACCACTTCATGTTACACATCAACAAACTTATAAACATTATACACAAAAAGGAGCAACCATGTAAAATAAAAACATTATCATCATTATTAGAGAAAGATGAAGGGTATTTAGAGAAATACTTCATATCAACATATGAAATAGTTGAAGTGTATAAGCTATCAATGACATGACCAAACCCTATAGTAGGCCATAACAATCTAATGCAAAATTGATATGCATTGAATGTTTACAAGGATCACAATCATTGCTCTTTGTTTTTTCTTGCTATTAATCTAAAGTTTATTTTTTTATCTTAGAATATCACTAGAATGAGAATAGTGATAATATTTACAATGAGTTGAGAGATTTAACATGTAGGGTAGAAGCATAAAGGTGTCTCACTTTTTGGCCCTAGCGGGCCACTCAAATCAACATTTTTACCTAAAAAAAAAAAAATTTGTCAATTATAGTAAGCAAATAGTTAAGAAATTGAAGACAATGACAATGTAGACTAGTATATTTATATTTAAAAATATATATAAAGTACACTGAGAGATATCTTCTCTAGGCGCCTATTTTTTTATCAATTTACCGCACTCCCTTTCAGCTCACCTCAAATCCTACGTTCTACATGTGGAAAAAAATTAAGGAGGCAATATAAATAGATTGAATGTGTGTCTTTTCATATGCCATTCCATAACGTTTCTTTCTTTCATCTTAGTGCATAGTGATGGCTTCTTTGAAACTGTCATCCACCTTTCTTTACATCCAGCATGTATTTTCTTGTTTTCTTTTTCTATTCCTTTCACCTTCTTTTTTTTGGTTTTCTTAATTTGTGGAGTGACTATTTGGTTTTCTAATAAAGATTCTAGATTGGAATCTTATAAGTTTACATATAAATTCCAGAATATTTTAGCTCCCATCCGTGATGTGAATGTAGGAACGCCTCTCGACGTAATTAACAATTTGGGAGATTTTGTGTGTGGATTCTAAATACTTTTTAATATTTAAAAAAATAATATGTCCCATTTTTAAATATTTGTTAATAAATTATTTTTATAATTTATAGTATTTTTAATGAGTAATATTTCCAACATAGAACTTAAGCTAGAAATAAGTCAATTCATAATTTCTTAGAGATAGATCATTAACATTAATTTCTAGGGGATGCATATTTATCTATAATTTTTTGTTACATATTTATATTATTAAATTTTTAATTCACATTTATTATAATTTAGACACCCATGAGGCATAACATTTTTGTATACCTAATTTATTTATTTTTTAAACAAGGACATCAATATGAATGGAGTCGTATATTTTTGAATTTTTTTCCACTTTTTTCTATTTTTCCACGTGTCAAATAAAAGTCTTTATGTTTGGTACAAACCTATGTTCATTAGAAAATTAAAAAAATATATAATAATAAAATAAAATTATTATAAATTATACTTTTTGGAAAGCTTACTCTGAGGGCTACATTTGTGTAAAATCTTGTGTCATGATGACTTTATTTGGTTGTGGAAAACATGGCTTGAATCAATATTTTTTGTCTAATAGAAGGTGAACGCGTGGAATGGGTGTCACATAAGTGTCATTTATGCACCTTCAAACCTTCAATTGAAGGACCTCCATTCAAAGCTGATCTTCAATCAAAGGTCCTTCATTAGAAGGTCAGCGTCAATTGAAGGTAAGTGAAATAAATATAATTTATAAAGCTAGCATGAACCATGTCATTTCTCAATATTTTATTTGTTTACATTTTTGTAGAGAAGATTATTCGGTTGCATTTTTTCAAAAGGGAAGATTATTTGGTCACATTTTTTGTAGAACAAAAGATGGGAGATTAAAAAAAGGCAAAATAAATATATGCATTTGTATTTAGTACAGAAAGCCAAGGAGCTAAATGAAGAAAGGGTTAATTAAAATACTGGAAAACTAATGAAGATATGTTTTCAATTCTTTTTTTAATTTAAATCTCAAGTGGTTTAATAAGGATATAAATCTCAAGTAGTTTATTTCATCTCTCCTTCTAGATCATTTGTTTTTCAAATACTTCTTTACTCAATACATCTAAATATCTTGCCTAAGATTTGCTTGGTTTTTTCCTTGCAAGTAGTTTCTTTTTTTAATTTCTGGCTACAAACTGTATGTTAGGGTTCATTATAAAGGGTCTAATGAAGTGAGGAGAGATTAAACTTCAATACTCAAGTCTTAGATAGCCTCTATATATGGTCTTGAGCTTCCTTGTACCTTTAGATATAATGGAAAACCTCATAGTTATTTTTGAAACATAGCAATAGGCAGCCTTCAATTGTATGTAATTTGTAATGCACTGGTAAGTGGTTACACCTAGGGAAGTTACTTGCATCATACCTCAAAGATAGGATAGTTGGCTACAAGAACAATCTTCCTACATAGTTGGTGCTTTGTGTTAGTGTAGGTTCTTTATTCCTTTTTATAATTTTTTTCCTACACATTTATTTAAGCTTGCTTAGGTTAATAAAGCAGGTTTTATTAGGTGAGAGGATTATGGGGTGTCACCTTCCTACATGTGAACATCCATTAGCTATCTCGGGAAGATACTTTGTTATCTTTAGTCCAATAGATGGTTGCTCCTCATTGGTCGATGTTGCCACCTCCTCCCTCTCCCTGATCTATATAAGCATGCTACCTAGCTTGTATTTTCATATTTGATATTGGAGATAGTTAACTGATGTTATTTTGTCATTCGAGCATTTCACATCAATCTCTTGGTATCGTTGTTATGTTGTTTCAATTGCTTTTGTATTTACAGTTTATGTTTATAACTCTTTCAATTGATTATGGGTTATAATCTATTTTATGAATTCTAACATGGTATTAGAGTGAGTTTTGTAAGGTTAGATGCTTTGTAGAGATCTTGCAAAATCATGTATGCTCGTCTCTTGCATTTTTCAAATGATCTAGAAAATCAGAAATGATTTATGAAGATCCAATAATCTTGTTTTTAAGCTCAAATATGTCAACTAACTTGCATATTTTGTGTTTTAATTAGTATTGCAGGTTGCAGCATGCATTTGTTTGTCTTAGGTAGTTGATTTTGCCTTTGCATGCCATTTGTTTGTTGTTGGGGTCATTTTTTTTCCTAAAAGCGCCTATTTTACATTAAATCTACATCTTCTGTACATCAGCAAAAAAAATGCCTTATGGGTTTTGTTCGAAACATCGAAAAACCATCTGGGTATCTTTTACTTTTTGCATGCAGTTTGTATATTTTGTAGAAACGAACTCAGAAAGCTACAGTAGTACCCCTCTTTGTTAGTAGTTGTAGATTTGAAGGCAGTTTTCAAATGCTCCGTTCTTGCTCATATGGACTTTGTTTCTTATGAATTTATTTTTTATTTTGGCTATTTTTTCGTGCTCTATGCACTAGTGTAGATGTTTTTTTGATTTTGATGCAGAAAATTGCCATGAATTATAGATTCTCAGTCGAGACACTGCATAGTTCTCGTTTTGAGAACTTCGAAGAAGCATAACTTTTGCATAAAACCTCGGATCAAAGTGATTCTTTTTTTGAAAGTGCATATTTTTTTGTGTATCTTGTAGTGGTGTTATTTATTTCACTTGTTATTATATCAAAGTTGTATTTTCAACATATGCTCCTTTTGAGGATTTCTAATAGCATTGAGATCAAATTCACTCAGTATTACTTGCTGGTGGCAAGTGCAAATGCACTAAATATAAAGTGCCAAATCAAATTTTCTTGGGGAGGGGGGGTTCTTTGATTGAGTGAAAAGGGGGGTGTCTGATGTGCTCTCTTTGAGTTGCATCTTTTAAGGGGTTATTGTAATCATTTCGGGGGTTCATCATGGATTTCAGTTATTTCCATCGATTTGTTGTTAAGTTAACCTCAGAGAACTATTTATCTTAGAAAGAAGGGATAAAGAACCAATGCCTTGAGCAGGATCTATTGCCCCATCTCCTTGGACTTGTTCATGAGCCAAGTGACTATGAACAAAAGAATGCATGGTTTAACAATAATGACGTGGTCTATGGACTAATATGTATTATTATTTCTAAGGATATTCTACATCACAAAGAGCACACTGAGTGCCCTTTCACTGCTTGGACTATCATCCAGCAGTTGCATGGAGAATTTGGATCTTCATCTGATAGTGATGTTTCCTTGGATGACCAGGCTCTTATGGATGATACTAAGAATTTTGTTGCCCCTTCTTGTGTGGACATATCCTCATGGGATGATCAGTCTATTTGGTTGACATACATTGATGCCCCATCTATAGTTAAGGACATTCCTATTGTACCTATTGCTACTTTAGAGTTCAGAGTTGCTTCTTCGAGGGCTTTCGGTGATTATGTGCAATAGGATCATATTTGTCTTCTAGATTCACTTCATTGGGACCAATTTCTACTAGACATCTCTTGTTTGTTTGTAGAGTCTCACATTTTGGATCTTGATGACACTCTTGAGGACATTCAATTCCTCTTAAACGATGATGGTCATTTCATCATTAGTATCCCATCTTCCTTGTCTTTAGATCTTGTACCTCTTGGTTCTACACATGGGATTGGATTACTTCTACCTTCGTGCATTCAGGCATCTTCTGATATTCACATGGCGACACTTGAGAAGAGTTCCAAGACAGGATACATCATGAGGCTTCCTTCCTCACCTTGCTTCTTTGAGTGGGAGTTACATCAGCATTCACCATTGGAGTTGTTTCTTCCTAAGGGAGAAATGTCATTTGCCACAAATGGATCATCTTCAGCATTCATATATGGGCATCTTCCTTCAACACCGGAGCTACTTCATTGTGGGGGGGTTTCATAGTCTCTTTCACTCTCTCTACTTTGGGGGGGGGGCTAATTCTCTTTTGGGGGGGAATTCATTGTACATGGGTACCTCATCAGACTTCATTTGTTGGGACCCATCTCTTTACTCTCCTAAGCTACGCTTAAGGGGAGTGTTAGTGTAGGTTTTTTATTCCTTTTTATAAAGTTTTTCCTACACATTTATTTAAGTTTGCTTAGGTTAATAAAGCATGTTTTATTAGGTGAGAGGATTATGGGGTGTCACCTTCCTACATGTGAGCATCCATTAGCTATCTTGGGTAGATACTTTGATATCTTTAGTCCAATAGATGGTTGCTCCTCATTGGTCGATGTTGCCACCTCCTCCCTCTCCCTAGTCTATATAAGCATGCTACCTAGCTTGTATTTTTCGTATTCGATATTGGAAATAGTTAACTGATGCTATTTTGTCATTCAAGCATTTCACATCAATCTCTTGGTATCATTGTTATGCTATTTCAATTTCTTTTGCATTTATAGTTTATGTTTCTAACTCTTTCAATCGATTCTGGGTTATAATCTATTTTACGGATTTTAACACTTTAAAATATTGGGCCAACACTATTTACAAATGGGATCAATATATCTATGAGCTCATAGACTTAACACACCCTGTATAAGCCTCCCCTCTTTTCTTTTCTTTCATTTGGTGAACCTAATCATATTGTGCAAAAATCTTTTTGATTTTAGGAAGTATTAGTCTAATTTATAGCTTGTTTATTTCAATGTCATAGTTGTGTTGTTCATCTCTTGTGTGTATTAGTGTACTTTGTTCTCTTTATGTTTCTTTTGTGTTGAGTCATTTTTTGCTTTCCTCTTTTGCTTCAACTTCTAGTGCTTTTTGACACTATGTTTTCATCTGTCTTACATTTTTCTTTATTCTCACCCTCCTAATCTTAGTTTACCCTTATTCCTACTTTCTTTATTCCATTGAGCCCTTAAAAACCCCTCCACTTTATTACAACACCTCCATACCCCCTTTCTACTACACTTTACTACTTCATCAATTTCACCTTTTCTTGCCCCTGAGCCCTAGCCCTTACCGAGTCCTAATATAACTTTCACAATGCTCTCTTAATATTACCAACACTATCTTTCTTCGCACAACCATCAACCCCACCCCTTATACTACCTTTGTGTACCTTTCAATTTTATACAACACCTCTTTACCTCATCCCAACACCTTTATCTTTCTTCTAATCACCCATTTTCATAGTTTACACTATCTTTTCACTCCTTATCCCTACAACACTTTCCCAAACTTTCACAATGATTCTTTTCTTATATCACGTATTTATCTTATCCCCTTTCTTAACCTTTTTAAAATGTTCAATTAATTACAACACTCCTTCAAATTTTCACGAGACCCCTTTCCATTATCCCTAGCCTCACTCTACCCTTACACCTCATATACCTACTCAAACCTTTGCAAAACCACTTTTGGTCATCCCAACACCTAATTTCTCAATTTTTACACTAACCTCGCCCTTTCTTATCTTCACAATGTTATTCCAAACTTTTTCAACACCACTTCCTTTACCATTTATCTTTATTCTCACCCTACTAAACTTAGTTTAGACTTATTACTACCTTCCTTGCCCCATCAAGCTCTTACAACACCCCTCCACTTTGTTACAACACCTTCATATCACTTCCCTACACTTCACTACTTCACCACTCTCATCTCTTAGTCTTACAATATTTTTCACAACACTCTCTTTCTTCTTACAACCATCAACCCCACCACTAGTACAAAAAGAGCAATATATGACTAAAAAAACTACTAAAAACTGCTTATAAATGACCAAACATGGTCAC
Source organism: Cunninghamia lanceolata (assembly GCA_027924645.1). NCBI lineage: Eukaryota > Viridiplantae > Streptophyta > Pinopsida > Cupressales > Cupressaceae > Cunninghamia > Cunninghamia lanceolata. Next base: position 2,820,988 of record BSBN01000850.1, read on the forward strand.
GTGACCATTAGTAGTTTATTGCTAGTCATTTATAACACGACCAAATTGATGACTAAACCATTTTTAGTCATTTATTGGATGTTTTGCTTGATCAATTTGGTAGTATATTTAGTCGTTGATTTAGTCATTGATTGCTGTAATTTGGTCACTTATTTAGTTATTTATTATTCACTTATATATTTAGTCATTAATTTAGTCATTGATTATTGTTAACTGGTCACTTATTTAGTCATTTTTATTCACTTATTTCTGTCCATTGGTAATGTGTTTAGTCATTAATTTTAATCATCATTTTGATCAATTTGGTAGTGTATTTAGTCATTTTTATTCACTGATTTAACACTGGTCATATATTTAGTCATATTTATTCACTGTTCACTGATTTATGTCAATTGGTAGTATATTTAGTCAATTTAATTATTAATTGACGTCAATTAGTAGTATCTTTAGTCATTTTGGAGCTTGTAATCTATGTAGATTTCCATCTGGCATTAATTGTTCACTTCACACATGTCTCTTTGATTATATTCATTGAATGCTCTATAAGAGGAGTGTTGGGAGCTGAGCAATATAATCCACATTTGGATCTCATCTGCCTTGGTTTTATTTCCCTGTCGGCTTGAATGACTTCAATTCATTATGTTGGCTCATGCGATCCTCTTTTTATGCAAGAGACCATGGTATCTATGTCATTATTTCGTTCTTGCCTCTTCATTTTTCTCGTGTTGTGTATCTGCAATGTCTCTCTATCCCCGCAATTGTTGACTTCATTTGCCTGTTCAACCATGGGAACAACTAATGCACAAAAGCATCAACTCAAATTTCATGGCCAGGGCCTTCAAACTGCTCAATGAAGAGCCGGTGGAGGATGCTTTGATAGATGTATGTGATAGAGATTTTCTACTACAATCTAGGGTATGTTATGCTTCACAGCTAGTATCTCATTTTCTCTTAAATGCGATGGACTTATTTCATCAGGTTGATAAGGTTAAAAGGATAGCATCAATGTTTGTTCATGACTATCTAGTCCCAGATGGCAAGCTATTTGAAGCTTTTGCTACTTATAATCTCCATGATGGCTCAGCCTTGGTAGGGGGACTCTTCCTCCGTGAAGATATCATTAATAAACCTAGTTTTAACTGTGTTTCTCAAGCGATGATTTCAAGTTTGTAATCAGGTAACAGAGAGCTCTTTGATAATTCACTGCGGGTTCACAATTTTGCAGTTGGAAGGTCCAAGAGGGAAAGGATAGAGGAAGTATTCAATGCATGGAGATTCTTGTCAAATTTCCAACCACCGGTAGTTCCCTTCACCAATGATGACACAGTCCTTTCTGCAAAGAATCCAACTGGGGGTTCATGGCTTTAGGGTTGCAGATTTAAATATGGACAACATGTGAACCACTCTTTCTGTTTTAAGTTTTTGGCTTCCCTGTAACTTTGGTTTCCTTTTTGGCCAGAAAGGGCCTTTTTTTAGTTGGCCAGAAAGGGCCTTTTAGATCTATAGCTCTATTCAGGGTTCTTAGTTAAAATGCTCTATTATGTTATCTTTTTGGCCAGGAAGGGCCCTTTTTGTAATCTATAAAAATGTTTTTATTAATACTAATATATTATGATGCTCTAAGCATCCTTACCGATTCAAAAAAATGTCAACCCTGGTTCACATGTTGTCTCAATAAAGACCTGCACCATGAAAGAATCCACTAATTATACATAAATTCCAAATTAAGTTGATGAGAAAAGATCTTTGATATCCAACTGGGAAGCCTTATCATCCAAAAATTACTAACCTGATGTTTCATTTAACAAGTTTCCCAATTGTGATATCATCTTTACTTAAGAAACCAAATATTGATCCACTGCCATATTGGATCTCACAGGATTCTCCTTCACAAACAACAAATGATATATATTAATTGTTTAGCAACTTCCCTAATATCCCCATGTAAGCATACTAAACTAAGTGAGGTTGAGGGTTTGAAGCAGAGTACCATCTTCTTGGATGTGCTTGACTTTGATGACTTGTATCTTGAATGAAAATAGCAAGCTAGCTGCACTGTAAAATCATTGTTACAAAAATAACCACAAAATCCTCTTTAACTAAAATAACCCTTCTAGATATTTCAAGACAAGATATTTTAGTTAATTTATAAGAAAGCTAATAATTTCACTATCCAAATAGCCATCAATTTATTTACTCTATATAATTTCCCATAATTCAGAATTTGAATGTAAGTTGAGTATTCCAACAACACTACTTTTTTAGTTGGATCCTAAAAATGCTGCAACTTATGTTCTTCTCTAAAACATTTGTGCAGAAGCAGGCAGGTGTGATGAGGTTCAAATAGTAAGGAGATTGATGAAAGATAGAGGAATTAAAAAGATACCTGCATGTAGTTGGATTGAAGGGCATAAAATGGTACATGTTTTTTTGTATAGGAGACAGATCACATCCACAAACATGGGAGAGCTATGCAAAATTAGAGAAATTGGCTTGGCAAATGAAGGCAGTAGGGTATTTCTAGATTCAATACTTTTACTTAATGTTGTGGAATAGAAGAAAAAAGAATCATTTATCTGCCACCATAGTGAAAAGTTAGCAATTGCATTTGGTTTGTTAAACATGGCCCCTAGTACAACCATTAGAGTTGTTAAGAACCTTCGAGTATGTTCTGATTTTCACATTGCATCTAAATTCATCTCCAAGATTGTTGCAAGAGAAATTGTTCTGAGAGATGTGAACCATTTCCATCATTTTAAACAAGGACAATGTTCTTGTGGAGAATATTGGTGATGCTAAATGAAACAATCTGAAAAATAGGCTTGCAATATAATAATGTGCACTACATCAAATATCCATTAATAACGAAGGACATCCATCAAAGCATAATAGCAAGGATTTTTTTGTCATATGTTGTAGTTACAAGTGCCCTGCTAGACATACATGAAAATGTAGAAGCATAGACAAGGCAAGCGAACTGTTTCAAAAAATGCCTCAAAGAAATGTGATATCATGGAATGTCGTGATTAAAGGATATGTTTAAAATATTTCTTAGGGATCTACATTTCTTTTAAAATTATTCCAGGAGTCATTCATAAGCAGCCCATACCAAGTCCATGTGAAAGATATTTGTATTTTTGACCATTGATGTGTTTTTGTCTCTCACCACAATCTCGTAGGTCACTCAAAAGGTCTTGGCGGGTGTGCAGGAACCAAGGACAACAAGGGAGCAGTTATCGCTATCTCACAGCATGAAGAGATTGTACTTGCGGCATTGCGGTATGCAGAGATCGATTACCGCAGCCCCACAGTGGTCTCAAAATGAAGTGGTGGACTGGCGGTATAAATTTAAGTGGCATATGATACTTCACCACGGTCCCGCGGTAGTCAAGAGAATAACCAGTGGTAATGCGGTAAGGAGCAGAGGAAAACAGTACACCGCAGCGGCCTCAAGTGAGGCTTGCAGTATGGCAGTAAGGAGTAGAGGAAAACAGTACACCATGCCCCCGCAGTGGCCTCAAGTGAGGCTTGTGGTGTGGCAGTAAGGAGCAGAGGAAAATAGTACATCGTGCCCCTGTGGCAGCCTCAAGTAAGGCTTGTGGTATGGCGGTATAAGGAGTTTAAGTTATGTAAGTGTTGAATACTGCGGCCCCGTGACAGTTTCCATGAAGGAGTGCAGTAGTGCGGTGAAAGGCTTCAAGTGATGTTTAGTATACCACGGTCCCGCGATGGTCAAAGAAACAGTTTGTGGTACTGTGGCAAGAAACAAGTCATGGTGATATAGTTGAATTTTTGAGACAATATTTATGAAATGGAGATAGAACAAACTATGAACTTTCTTATACACAACCAAGCCATGACTTACACCCTTTACACGTTCCATAGAGTTGTCTTTACGGTAGAGATAAGTCAAGGGATAGTAGTTTGCTATCATTACATTTCATGAAGGAGTGGGATTCTAAATAATTATTGGTGTTGAGATACCCCTGCTACCAAGATAAGAATCATGTGATGATCTACCTAAAGGAAATAAAGAGATACAGAGCTATACCATGACTTACACCCCCTTGACAATTGAACAAATATAATTAGAAGCAACAGAATAAAAAATCATTAACCATGCTTAGACATTCACTTTAATTTTGCATCTATGGCCCATTGGCTCCAATAGTTGCCATCCTATCTTGTTTCCATTGTTGATCTTGTGTGTTCCTCGGAGTCATAAAAGTAGACACGACATGCAACTCCATCATAGGCAATCAATAAAATCATGAGCCCCAAAAGCCAAAGCATTGGAAGGCCTCATTTGGTTCAAAATTGATAGTCATGACTTAGAAAATGACAGTCAGTAGAATGGTAATAAAATCCTTGGTTGACACTTCACATTGGAAACTCATTTGTTAAAATAAGTCAGAACAACAAACAATCATTGCTAATCTCATTTTTTCAATGCCTATTGGTATCCTAGATGATATCACCATTAATAGCATTTTGTTGATTGTGTCTAGATGTATGATCTATTTTAGCTTTTGGTATTATCCCATCTCTGGGGTCATATGCCTGTCTTAGTAAGATATATCATTTCCCTTTGTCAAGCTATCTTAGTGAAGCCTCAAATCAGTTTTTATTTTTGCCCATAATGTTCTTCATTTGTGTAATAATGTTGGCCAAGGTATTGGTAACGAAGTTGCCAAAGACATGGTGATATAGTTGAATTTTTGAGACAATATTTCTCCTTGGCCTGATCAAATCAAAGAACACTTTTTCTACCTTTTCTCCACTATTCTTTTATGAGATGAGTAATTTCAAATTTGATTGTTGTCATTTGCAATGCATTTCTATTGCATTTCAATCTAAAACATTTGATCCATTGTTGGATTTTTGTCACCTTTACAGACATAAAAATGTACCTGTTCTAATATTTTGAACTTATGACAAGTCAAAGTGGGTTGTGCTCATTTAGCAGCTGGTTGAAATTTAATTTGAATGTACTACTTCTTGATGTTCCCCTTGACTCATTATCATTTTTATTTATCATCTTGCTTTTTGGCTAGCAACAAACATGTGATGCATCTATTGTGATGTCCTATGGATGGTGGCTTTTTTTAATTATTTTTAAACTATTTTGAGTTCTAGGTGTACACATTGTGGAGACTTATGGCATATTTATATGCTTATTGTTTTTCCAAGGTTACAGTGAGCTGATAAATGTAATTATTCCAAAGGTAGTGGAAATAATTTTGGAACAATTATCTAAGTTATCTCTTAATGTTCAGATTTGTGTAATTTTTGATTTTGCAAATTTTTAATAGCCTTGTTTGATGAGTCTTGGAAATTGGTTTCAATTTACAGGGTAAATCTTCCATCTGGAGCTAAGAAGATTGTGCCAAGTAGTTGCAGAGCCATGATTGGTCATGTTACTAGTGGTGGAAGGACAGAAAAGCTAATGCTCAAAGCTGGCAATGCATATCACAAATACAAGGTCAAAAGAAACTATTGGCCCAAGGTTCATGGTGTGACAATGAATCCTATTGAGCATCCTCATGGTGGTGGTAATCATCAACACATTGGGCATGCTAGTACTGTGTGTCGTACAGAGAAGGCTTAGCATGTACACATACTTAATCATAATTAAACAATTATAGAGCTCTGATTATTTAAAAATGTCATCTTTTAGTTTCTTTTTTCTTTAGGTTGCTTTGTGTCAACAATTTATGGGGACCAGGTTGTAAACCATGTTTCCTATTATTATTTCTTATCATTAGTGGTTTACTCTTGATTCAAAATTTTGGGAAAGACTTCAAACTAGGTTGTAATCCTTGTTTCCTTGTATTGTTAGACAAGGCAAATAATAAATTTAAAACTCAATAGAATTTATTGTTTTAACAATGCCTTGGAAGAATCTAACAATGACTCTAACAAGCATAGACAAGGTAGTGAACTGTTTGAAAAAATGCCTCAAAGAAATGTGGTCTCATGGTGATGGAATGCTATGACAAGCACATTAAGACCACATTTCTCTGAGGCATTTTTTTGAATAGTTCACTGCCTTGTCTCATGGTGATGGAATGCCATCACAATCCATAGCAATTTGCTTGTCATGGCATTTGCTTGTAATAGCCCTCATGAGCTTGGAGATGTATCCCCTCCCTATTATATATGAACATATATGCATACTAAACCTAGCTTTACTAATCCACCTACACCCAAAGTAGCTTAAGTGTTGACTTAGTGGCAAAATTGCAATGTTCAAGATGTCAACTAACAAAATGACCATAGACAAGCATTTTATCAAAACACGTAAAGCTCATGTGAATTATGATATATTAAATATCAAAAAACCATAGTAGAACTCTTTTTCCCTGATTGTTTTAGAGGTTCCATTTCTTTCAGCATCATGCATAAGAGACTTTTTAAGACAACTTTTAAAATAATATTTTCAAACCTTAACTAATACCATGATATGTGATTTTATCATTTTTGATCCCCCAAATAAATATAATCATAAAATTAAGCTTATCACATGAACATCATGAAACAACAAAAAAATGAAAAATAAATATGACAGGCAGAGAGTGTTCAGGAGTTGAGTTACTTTACATCAGGAGGATCAAACTTGGCACCAAGGTTACTAAGTTTTGCATGAGCCTCTACATAGTCCTTGAAAAATGCATTCTGATCAACTACATATTTCTTAGCATATACTTGTAAAAAAATTCAAAATCCAATCGGCACTTTCCTTATTATTGAAAGGAAATCAACTATAGGCATCCTCTAAAACTTTATTTCAGATGCATATATCCTTCATTGAGTTGAAAATTATCTAGTAAAATGTTTCTCAATTTTTTCAAAAAGGAGAAAAAGATTTCCTACAAGACTTAAGATATTGGCTTAGCATTATTAGTATGTTATGTCAATGAAAAGATTGATTCTTTTGACATATTTCATCAATATTCTTCAGCTTCTTTGAACTTGCATAAGTTGACATCAAGCTTTGTTGGAGTTCAAGATGGATTTTTAAATGCCCAGTTTTGCAAAAATAAGGGTAGGTTAAAATGGAGTATTCTTTTTGAGCTTGAAGAACCAGAAAGAAAGAAGGAAATTATATTAACCCCCACAAATGACCAGAGTAGGTCCATGGGGACTCTAAAGTACAACTAGTTAAAGAATCACCTTGAACCCAGGATCTTCAAAAGGAACAGCGTCAGTCGGCAATACCAGCAGATCTAGGTCCATCGTCTCTTTTATGTCTTTCACAAAATCAAGAAAAAAAAACTTTTGCTCATTCATGATCAAGGTAAATTCTAGTACATGAGGTTCAATTCAGCTCTACTCTATACCTTGATATGAGAATTATCAAATTTAAGCCACACTACTGTCCATGATTGACCTCCGGGTGCCCCAGTACCATCTTTTTGCACCAAAAATAATCACATGGTTATTCAAATTTACACTTTTCTAGACTACAAGACTTCAGGAAGTTCCCACATTCCTTAATTGTCTTATTATGGAAACCTATACTTAAAAGTCAGGTGCCAACATGTTAACATTCACCATATATGTTGAAACATTATACCCAAATGTCAACCCTTTTTACAAGTGCAGAAGTAAGCAGACTACCCCAAACAACCTACACCCAAAGTACTATATTCATTTATATTTACCTACTAAGGGTTATATCAAAATGCCCTAGGAGCATACCAAGTGGTATCAGTGATGACAATAGTTTGTCATGTTGATGTCAAAAAAGGTGTTGATGGGGCTGAGTTTTGCAAGGTCATTGTTGTTCTAAAGGAGTTCTAAGATCAAAGAAGATCACAAGATGTTTTGTGTTTAAGTTCAGTCATGTTCATCATGTCATCAGTGTGTGAAAGCACATGTGATTAGTCACTTCAAGTTATACTTCTTCGTGTTATGTGTTGTGAGGTTGTGAGTAATACTGGAAGAGAGGATCTCAGGTCTTATGTAATTGATTATTTCATTATATTCATTATGTTATGATAGATTCATGTCTCTAGAGGATCACAGTAAAGTTTATGGGTTATGAGGCTTCATGATTGTGTGGGAGATGGTGTTGTTTCATTTGCATGTAATGGGAAGATTGATGGTTTAGATGGTGTTCTCATTCTCTTATGGTGTTCAGATGGTGTGCATATTGTGATGGGAAGATTGATGGTTCAGATGGTGTTCTCATTCTCTTATGGTGTTCAGATGGTGTGCATATCATGTTTAATCTTCTCTATCATGCCAAGAAGTGTGTCCAGCGGTATAGGAGCATCTATGTTGCAGTACAGAAGCAAATATGTTAATCTCGAAGAAGCAGTTGATGTTGTGTTCATCATTTATTCAAGACTCAAACAAGGTGTGTGACCTATACAAATCTTATGAAGATCAAAGTGTTAGAACTGTATATCACTACTACATATCTATGTTACATGATATGGTTGTATGATGTGGATATTTCACTCCAAAAATGTCTTAATGCTCAGGATCAGGATCATATGGCACTGAACTATTTGTTTGGTAGCATAATGTGATGGTGTTGAACAAAGAGGTTCAGAGATAGTATGTTATTCAGGCCAAAGGTATTCTTCCTTAGTACATGGACTAAATGGTTGTTGAAAATGTTGTTTCCAAATTGATAATGGTAACAGTCATTGACAATCATCTATGATTTGAATCCTGCAGGAGTTGAGAAATAAAGTGATCTTTTTGTGAAATAAAGATAAGGGATACAAATTAGGGTTTAAACATTCTAAACCCTTAATAATGCTAAAGACCTAATTCTATTTCATAAACACTAAGGTGTAAAGAATTGACGAGCCTCACTTTTGTTTTAATTTAAAGTTGACCTGTAATAAAAGGTCACCGGCAACTTAAGTGGACACTTGAGTCCATCAATCTTGTCAAGCAGCTGGCCCCTTTGCCCTAGGGAACTGGTGCTTCCTATCGATAGTAAGAGCTTCAGGCGCCAATGGTGTATCGACGGTGTGATTTGAAAGATAAATGTCTGCGAATGATCAAATCAATGCTCGAGTTTTAAACCTATACTGTGCCCTAACGGTTCTTCCATTGCGAGAAGTTTGACAGGCAGGTTTGTTAAAGAAGACATAACTGTTCATATTTAGTTGCTCACCGGATGAGATGGGCCAGAGAAAATCATAACTCGCTCTGTGTGATAAATTGAGTGAAGAAAAGTTGGTTTGTAATGTTGAGGAAAGACAGACCTACACTCCCATGTGTAATTTGTGAAGAAGATTAAAGAAAGACAGATAGATGAAATGACCTGAAAGCATAACATAGATGTTAAGGGTTCTAATTTGATGTCTACACTATGACAATGTAAAGGTTATATTTATAGGATGGGTTGATTGGAAGGAGACATAATGATTTGCAGAGAGTACTAACAAGTTTTGCAGGGGCAATTGATGAGTTATGTAATCATTGATAAATAGTGTTGTTTGTATGATGAAGAGAATTATGGCATTTGATGTATTGTAGTGAATCGGGGAAACCCTTTGAGTTAATCATTTTATTTTTCACTTGTATCAGCCAGTGAGGCACCTGATTGCCAGTGAGGCACAAAAGTGTAACCAGTGAGGTTTTCTTGTGTAGTCAGTGAGGCTCTGTAATTGGTGATTTTCATGATTAAGCTAGTGGGCCATTTTTGAGTGGTTTTTCATCCCTATGAGGGTTTTCCACTCATGAAAACTTGTGTTATGGTTCATGTTGTTTATCTTTAGGTGTGTGCCCTAATGTTTTGTCTTTGAGGTCTTGATCTTGATGTTTATAGTCATACTTGTTCATATGTATTTGGTAAACCTTTGAAGTTTCTCTCATTCTCTAGCCAGTAGATTAAAAAGTGCAAAAGGTTTTAAAAGTTTATACAACACTAATTCACCTCCCCTCTCAGTGTTGTCATGTACTCCAACAATCAGTCTATCAGAGCATCTACTAATTTCTTGGCATGTATTTGCCTTCCAAGGCAATAATGTGTGGCCATAATTATTTAATTTCTCAAACCTGTGTCTATCCTATTATTGAATTGTATCAATGAGAGCCATTTCTCTATTTGTCTAAGTTTGACATTATATATGGCCACTGGTTTTATTAGTAACACATGACAGTTTAGTTATTTATCTAAATATTATAGCCAGTCATATGGAAATATGGCATATGGAGACAAGGGTGTCATTTTAAAATAGGATACAAGAATATATGAATAATGGTACAGGTTATATCCCATTTAAATATAAGACTCTAGAGCTATAGGTAGAGGTACAGGGGTAGAACTAAAGTTTCCTGGTGACTATGCTTTAGAAGATTTGTTGAAATAGATAATAACTGCCCTGGAATATTTATCCAAGAACTTCATCATCAATTTCCAACACCAGGATTGACTCTAAAAGAAAAAATGCTCTAGATTTATTAGATTACCATGATAAAGATTAAAGCAAAGACTAAGATCTATTAAAAGCCACTGTCATGAAGATATTAAAGATGTCACGTGCAAAACCCTAGTAGATGGAGTAATGAATACAGTGCCAAAGAGGATAGTGAGTTGGGGCAAATTTAGGAGATCTCCACATTATCTAATCACATGCAAATACATCATTTATTTATTTTTTTAAATTAAAATAAATTATTCTAAACCCTATATAGCATACATTGATACTTCAAAAGCATCTGAAGGAATTTGAAATTATGTAAATATATGTCAATTAAATACTTGGATTACAAACAGTAGCGCGAACAATGTAATCCTTGTTGAGCAGAGCAGGAATGAGATAAGGAGCAATAAATCCTATGCCTCATGTCACGCACATCTCCTTACCATTCTCTGTCATTCTTTACTGAAACACTTCTCCATTTTGGCGGGCTGCGTCTAAAAATAAGGTTTCGACCAAGCTTTTAGAGTATGTTTATTAAAATAAAAAGTCCATTTTGGCGGGCTACACCTGAAAATAAGATTTGGATGAAAGTTTTAGAGTATGTTTATTAAAGTTTTAGAGTATTTTGGCAGGATATTGATTCTTGATTCCTTAAATGATTTATTCAAATGGATTGTAACTAAATAAATGACTAACTATTTCGTCATTTTTATGTGTGACTAAATATTTTTTTAGTCAAAGACCAAATTAGTCATTTATTTACTCATTTATAGCTGAGTTGCAAAAAATTAGTAGAATTTAGTCATTTTTAGTTGTTGTGACTAAAAGTTTTAGTCACGTAGTCATTTATTTGCCAAAATTCTACTAGAGCACCCATTATACTACCTTTGTATACCTTTAAATTTTCTACAATGCCTCTTTACCTCATCCCAACACCTTTATCTTTCTTCTAAACACCTAAATTTTATACTTTACACTATCTTTTTCACTCCTTATCCCTAAAACACTTTGCCAAACTTTCACTATTGGTAGGACAAATTCAACTATATAGCAACTCAAATCCACTGCGAAGGGAATGCGGCAAACTCAATCAACTATCAGATCATCCAAAAGGCATACCAACTGCAACAGGCACAATCCTTTGTATAATCATATGTAGATATAAGTAGGATTGGGAGATACAAGATGTAATATAGAATATAATAGAATAGAATAGAGAATATGATGTAATAGAAGTACAATATAAGATATATGAATGTAAGAAGAAGGATTGTTATAGAAATGAATGTTGAAGGACTATTTTAGAGATATATATGATGAATGTGATATACTACAAGTTGATCTAATGGATGTTTAATCAATTTGATGTATAATGTATATGTGCATGTGTAAAGTTATTTAATTTTTAGTGTTCTATCCTGATGCAACCTAATGTAATTTACCACGTAAACCCTTGACCCTCCTCTTATAACCCATACTAGTCTGTATAAATACAACTCTCAAGAAACTCTTGCTCGGATCCTCAATCTACACCTATGATTGCTAATATTTTGATTCTTTTTTCTAGACCCTAGCAAAGCAATAAAGGAAAGGATCATATCAATAAATTTATCAAGTGATGTAATAAAGGACTTAATAAGAAGGGATTTCAAATAAAGTAGGAAAAAAATTTATGGTTTGTGGCAAAATCTTCTAGGTTCTAACCCCGTAAGAGGCGGTTAGGCACCTAAGAGATGGTAATTGAGAAGGGGAGGATCCTAAAGGGATCTCCAAAGAGATACGACCAATAAGAGTAGAACAAGAATGATCCATAGGGATAAAAATATTATTAATGAAACACCAAACCAATAACACCCATGGAAAAATGAGATAATAAGAAGCTATAAGAGATTAGAGAAGAAATTAAAATGGATATGGAATGAAACATGGAAGAAAGACAAACTAAAACAAAATTAGGAGAGACATGAAAGGTATTGTAGAAGGATAGAAAAGGCCAAGGAAGCCAAGACAGAGCGCACCATAGGGACTGCTATTGATTTTGAAAACAAGGAGGACAATGAGTGTGTCAAAGAGGCTAGTATTGATTTTGAAAATAAGGAGGACTCGAGGAACACGCCAAAGAGGCTGCAACTATGAATATTAAGGATAACCTGAGAAGTATGGAAACCCACTACCATGAGAAGAATTGATTACAAATGAGCGTGCCATAGGGGTTGTGGTTGAACATAAGGATTCAGTAGAAAACACTGAGACTCTGAATAGCCATCTTGATAAGGCAACCAAAATTATGTCTATATTGGCAAAGTAGATGAAGGATTACATTGTGTCTAGAGAATAACTAGAAGGAGGACTTGGAAGCAGTGGTGCTCAACCAAGGTGTGGAAGCATAGGTTCTCTGTCATTTGAATTTTTGACCTAGACACCACAATTTGAACCTAATTTTTCAAATATAAGGGTTATGGTAAACGAGGGATTTTAGGAGTTATCAACCCCTTTACAAAATTAAAACCCCTAGATTTTAGTGTAGAATATCTAGATAAAGTAGTAAGTATGAGTGTGGAATTACAAAAGGAGAAAATGATGAAGGAATGGGAATTGAAGTCCAAAGAGAGAAGAATGTGGAATAAGTAGAAAACATGTTTAATGACTTAGCCATGGATACAATTGAAACAATCAACAAAGAATGGGAAGATCCGATATCATTTAATAAAATATCATTAACTAATGAGAAGTTATCTCCTAAATTGAAATATTCTCATGAAGAGGTGACCCCTCCTAGCCAAGAGTCATCTCCCATGTTGATTAAGAAAAGGAGAGTTATTTCAAAAGGTATATTTAGTGATTCTAGCCGAACATGATAAAGACAACATCAAGAATTCTTACGCAATTGTGAAGAAATATTGGGAAGTGATTTATTTGACATAGAACTAGCAAGAGACAAAGGAATGAATAGGAAATTAGTAAAACAACAAGAGTGCAGTAAGAAATTAGATCATTAAAATGGAAGAAACATATAAATTTAAAAATAGAAGACCAAAACTTGTTCACACATAACACCAACAACTCAAAAGAATCAGTTACTAATACGGATCACACAATGAAGTTACCAATTTTTGGAAAAGATACAACTGAGGCATCTGAACACATTTTCATCCTGGAATCTACATGGAGGAGGAATGAGACCCAAACCAACTAGGCTAAATTATATGATTTTGCAGGCACACTAAGAGAGGACACACTTAAATGGTATATGAAAAAGTGCCCACAACATGATAAAGAATGGAAAGAGATTAAGGATGAATTCCTCTCTAATTTTGAATCACCAAAACCTCTATCTGAAAGTGTCAGTAAGATGAGAGAAATGATGCAAGAAGAAAGAGAAACTATTAAAGAATATGATCGTATATTTAAGGAAGTAGTGCAAAAGATGGAGGAACCTCTTACTAAGAAATAAAGGATTGAATGATTTATTTCTAGTTTATTACCAAAGTATAGGACTACATTAGATGGTAGAATATTTGACACTTATTCAAGTGCAATAGAATTGGCATGCAGAGTAGAGAGCTAGCCTTGAAGGAGAAAGAATAAGGAATTAGAAAACAAAGAAATAGAAAAGATGAGATTATAATTAAAAAAATTGAAGATAAAATAAGAAATATTAGAAAAAGGTAAAAATAACTTGGTATCCTCACCAACCCAAAGAAATAAAATATGGTGCACGTATTGTTCCAATGAAGGCCACTTAAGAAATGGATGCCTAGCAATGAAGGGTGACAAAAGATTCATGGCACTTAGAGTAGACCTATAAAAAACCCCTTGGAAACTGAAAAGCTTGTACTATGGAATATGCAGTGAATGGGATGAACATGAGACTAATGTTTGCCCATCCCCTTTCTTCAGGGTAAGAGATGAAGAGGAAGAATAGGAACCCTAGTATAGCCACCGCGGTGAAAGTAATGATCATATTCATAAAGGGTTGGAAAGAACAAAGGAACTAGTATAAAGAGTGTTCCACACTCAAGACCATGGATATAAACACCCTACATGGAAAACATAGTGCAATATCCACGCAACATAGTACACACTACTGTAAATTATGAATGAACAACCCTCTATCAATTACCGTCCTAATGAGAATAGAGGTTATTATAACAATTACAAAGGAGGACATGGTAGAGGTAGAGGTTGCAACCAGAGAAGAAGCTACATGCTACAAATGTTGTTAGTTAGGGCTTTATGCAAATGAGTGCTAGGAAGAAAAGAGAAAGACTTTTGGGTTTTGTGGTGATGTTAATCATGATTTATTTAGTTACACAAGGGCACAACAATACTTCAAGAATGTACCTATAAAGTATGCATTTCAGAACAATAATTACTGAAGTAAATAATCCACTTATTTACATTAACTCAAATAAAAAGATATATCTTCTATATATCAATATAAATGTCATTACATCTTACAAATCCATGTGCCATAACCAGGTGTTAGCACTATAAAAGAATATACAATGTACATCTTAGGCTCTCATGCCATAAGTCATCTCAAAAAATAATAAGGTATAATAATTAAGTACAATACAATTAAAGAATGATAAACTAAATCACTGTCATTGGCCGCCACTAATCCACATGGTCATCTGCAAGTCAAGAGATGGGAACATGGCCCAAGCGCTTTTCCACCCAACCACGAAGCAATTACACTTCCCCAAAAAACTTCATGATACAAAGGATACCCGAACCTGCACAAAATGCCTAGCAACCTAGAAACAACTAGCAGGAGGGAACACCCAATGCAACTTGATATCTAAATGCAAATCTAACTAGAATGTGCAATATTTCACAATCAGGATGTGGCAGAGAAACATATTAATAAAGTTTTGCTAGACAATATTTCATCTATTTCAATGAACATGGCTTGGCCCAAGTACTTATAAAAGTAACAGTCAAATCTTGAAAAGAGGAAAAGCCTTCTCTGTTTACCCACATTCGGCATCCTAGCCTAAAAGTAACCCACATACACATAGCAAAATAAAATAATTCCAATGCATACACAACCGTAATTTCATTTGCATTCTACCATTTACTCTTTCTCAAGTATTTAAAGTGAATATAATTCTCTAACAATCACTATAAGATGATGCATATGTTTGATCAATAGAGAACTCACAAAGTGATTAGATATGCCTATATATATATCTTTCCTTTTCGTCATGTATCTATTCAAAATAAAATCCACATACATGAGTAATATTTCCCAAAGATTAGTTCAAGAATTTGCAGTAAGACAGGATTTAAATACAAACCTTATTCTTCAAAAGTTCTTTTTATCACTTTAATATATGACTCTCTATTTTCAATAAGCAAACCTATACACTTATATATATATAGCCAAAACATTGGTCTCTTTTCTAAAACAACTACTCAGGCTAAATATCATTACAACAGGCCTCTAAAGGAGTAGGCCAACAACAAAAGTACCGAGTATGTTTTGATTAACAACAATAGGTCGATTAAAAGGACATATTCAGGCCATTGAAGTCCACAACAGGCCATTACAAAGTAAGCTGGTTGATACATAGATTAAATAGGCCAATAGCAATTCACTCGGGCCATTAAAACTATTACTCAGGTCTCTAGGAATAATATTACAGGCCGATAAAATGAATAGATCAAAAGAAAAAGAATAGCTAGAAGGCTGATAAGATAATACAAAAGGTTGCATCTAAGGCACATGTCAAACAATATATGGGTAACAGGTCGTTTAGACTCAAAGATAAGCTGATAAGATTTCATTATATATACCTGTTGTTACCATGTGAAACAGGCACTAAAGAATAACAAGGCCGACAATATAAGTTTAAAGGTTGTTACGAAGAAAAGAAGAGACTGTTAATGATATAACAGACCAAACTAAAACTAAGAACAATCTGAATCAAATAGTGAAAAAGGCCGAATCAAGGTCGATAAGGCTAAAGAGCCATAGAAAAATGGTTGTGAGGCCGTTGAAAAAAAAGTCGTTTGATTAATATAAACCACCCACATAAACTATTCATAAAGGTTACAATACTACAAGGCCGATACCAAGAGTTTTTTTTAAAAAGAGCAGTTTAAACAAGCATTTAGACAAGGCGTTGGTTATCAGCTACATGCCGATTTATATGATTTCCCACATAGTTCCAATGCAAGGAAAAGAAAAATAAGTAGGCAGAAAACAACGTGCTTAAAGGTCAATTCAAGACATGAAGCCGTTCAATATAAAAGCAAGAGGCTATTTTAAAATAAAAGGGGCAGGTCGATCCAGTCATTCAAAGGCCGCTGAAATGAGTTAAAAGTCTAATTGATCCATTACAAGGCCGACAGTAAATGACAATCAAACAATTTTAAAGAGAAGGCCCATGAGAACTAAAGGAAGAGGTCATTTTATTCTTTACCAGATTGTTGAAAAAAATATAAGGAAGGCCAGGGATTATAGTTTTAAAAGCCATAAGAGACAATAGTTCTCAGTTCACAGGCATATAAATACAACAAAAATATGGAAAAGGGAGATACCGATTGAGTCGTCGATGGTTGATCATCGCTCTGTTCCCATTTTCCTTTCACTGGTCTCAAACTTGCAACTTTCTAGTGAAATCCTCCCTCTCTCCTTGCTCTTTAAGTTCTCTGTTTTCCTTCTCCCCCGATCTCCTTACTTGATGTATGAAAAATCCTTTATTTGGCATCTTATTTTTTTAGTTGATGCACCCGCTTTTCTTGATGTTTGGTTAACTTGTAGTTTGCATGGAAAAGAAAACGTTCAAGCACCCAATATTGGCTTCCCACTTTTGGTTTACTTATCTCCAACTTGACTTCTAATTTAGTTTACTATCCTTTTTGCATTTAGCATGGAGAATATTGATTTTATATAGTTAAATTTGAATTATTTTTATATATACATCTATAATTATTACACTCAACTGGAAGTCTTAGATATAATATTTTAATATGAAAGTATTATATATATATATATATATATATATATATATATATATATATATATATATGCATTTAAACATAAGTTTATATGAATAATTAAACATTTATAAATAAATATATGCAAATCTATTTGAAATCACTCTATACAATTCATTTCCAAAAGATTAAAAAGAGATCTGTAAATACAAGAGTACATTATGCTCCAGACAAACATACTGATACAACAAAATCACACATTCTATCTACCCTTCATACGTCACTCACCCCAAGCATATGTTCCACAAGATTATGCCACGGAAACTTAATGAACCCACTCAAGAATGTAAACTAACATGATGCAATATGAACTATTGTGTGTGTAGGCATCAGGGTTTTTTCTTTCCAACTCTTTTAGGCAGCTAAGGCGTGTCTACCTCAACCATGTTCCCATCAGTCGCACTCAATTTTGCATCAATAGGTTAGTCCCATAATCATAGCCGAAGCAAGAAACATAGGTTCATAGTCATAAACATTTTAATCCATCATAATAACTATGCTCAAATTTATGCATTCATAAAATAACCATAGTTTACCTTTCACACACGTAATTACCTTTCAGTAAAATAATCAATGTAATAACCAATAGTTCAAATTATAAAAGAGTCAAAAAGGGTCAAGATGTGACAGCACTACACAAACAAAAAGAGAAGAGTTATTTGGACCTAATGCTTTAAGGAGAGCAAAGGTAATGTTGAGGATACCTAAACAAAGCTTTCAGGGGGCTAGGTTATCATGTGAAAGTTGAATTAAATGAGGAAGAAGAAAGAAGCCAATCCACCTTGATAGATGAAGAACAATTAGAAAAAGAATATCTATAAAAAATAGAGGAATTAAAGAAGAAATCTATAAATAAATATGATAAGAAAAAAAGTGTGTAGTAGTAATTAGATGGGGGTGTTAGATCTAGGGCACACAACTGAGAGGGGGGGGGTGAATCAGTTGTACAAAAACTTGCATCTACTTCAAACACTTGATTCTTCTTCTTTAGTTAAAAGCATATCAATTAAGCATTCATGAAAGCATAAAGCATAAACACTGGAGCAGATAAACATCAACACATTAGACACCAAGATTTTGACGTGGAAAACCCGGTTAAGGGAAAAACCACAGGGTGATTAACCCAAGGATTATTCTCTGTTAGAAGAATAAGAAAAATGGATAGCACATGCCAATTAGGGCTCACTGCCTGAGCACACTGCTCACAAGGAGGCACACTGCCTACAAGAGACACACTGTCTACAAGATGATAAGTTTTACAAACTTGAATTGGAGATTGACATCTTTACCATGTCTGGATCAGTTCCATTTAAGCTCGAGATACTTCTGCTCTGCCCCTCACTCTTTCGCTATACCACACTCATCCGCTCCATGACACACTTCGAAATGAATCCAAAAACCTTTATTTATACAAGGCATTGACTTAGGAACAATCATCTAAGTCGGCAATCATCCACAAGAACATTCGCAATATGAATAACTCATCCGGTCAGCCAGTCTGAATAAGAACATCTTCATCCGGAAGAATATCTTCAATTCCAGGCTCTAACACTAATGCGGACTGACAACACAACCTCAACATGATCCAAAAACCTTCACAAGCTTGCCTAAATGACCAGGCACATCCGCACTTCCTCTACTTACTGGAATCTCTTCTCCTCTTCATCCGGAACTTCAAGAACACAGTTTGTCGCGACTGTCAAACTGAAACAGGTTCTTCCGAACCTCCAAACTATGTACAAACTGAGATGACACATCACAAGGACATCCCAAACATTCCTTCCAATCCGCAGAGTCTGACAATGCACCTCCGGATCTCACCGGACCTTTTTGTAACACTCTATCACTCCAGAGCATCTCCTGGAACCGGTTCTACTTGACTGATCACAACTTCTTCATATCTTCATGTGGACCTCTGAAATCTTAACTGGATCATCTCAAGACTCATATCTACAAACCCTTTAATCCGCATCCTCTGATCCTCAACCTATTGAGTACATTTGCCTTCTTCTCATCACTATTCTTCACTGTTCTTGATTGAGACTAATTTTCTCAATATCCTCAGCACACAGCTCATCCAATCCTTCTTACCAATGCAATATGAGTATGTTGACATCAATGACAACACTGGTTAACCTCATACTTGCAACAGGGGGATAGACATCACAAAAGGAAAACCATTAACAAAAGAATCAGAAGAGAAAGAGTAAGATGACTACTTCCCCACAAAACTAAAGCATGATTTGATACTAAAGGACACTAGAAGAATTGTCACAAAAGAAAAGAATAAAGAAGACTACTGCATGGCCTACTTTTTGGAGAGAGAGGCCTTATATTACTAAAGAAATTGGCTAATCTTGTGGAAGAAGAGAACATACTAGAAAAGATTAAGCAATTAACAAAGTATTAGAACAAAAGCAAAATAACCAATCCAAAGCCACAAATTAGGAATGCGGTAAAAACTCCAAAAATATGGAAGAAAAATCCTATTATAATGGAATTACACGTAAACAAAATATATTTAAAAAACGTACCAATTAACCTTGGTGCAAATGTAAGCATTATACCTAAAAGGGTCTAGGAAGAGCTAGGAAGAACAAAATTGCATGATACACACTACAACATATCCCTAGTTGACGAGATTGCAATAAGTACAATAGGGACCTATATAAATGTAGAGGTCAACCTATTATGAATTAAAAAGAAAATTGATTTTGAGGTAATTGAAATGAAGTAACCATTCGATACGTTCAACATCTTATTAGGTCTAGAATGGTTTTTGAGAGGGCTTCCATTGGCGTTCATACATAATTATACATCGTATGTACGAATCTGCATAGTCATATAGTCATTGTGCCATTGTATAGTTTTTGTATAGGTCTATACTTTGTCTCTGATTTATCCAATGGTCCTTCCTTTATCTCTAGTTATTATCCAGTGATTTGCATAGTCCTAAGCAATTTTTAATTGGTGGTCTTTATCCAATGGGTGCAAGTAGTATTTTTGGTCACTGTCTTTATCTGTCAGGTTTATTGCAAGTACATTAGGGTCAATGTCAGGGTTTGCAGTGTTTAACAGTTAGTCGTGTTAGTAATAATTTATGTATGGGGTTTTGAGTCAGGTCTCTTCCCTAAAAATCTAAAAAGGTTCTAATATTTTGGCCCCTGCAGTTATCAAAAATGCAAGAAATCAGTTGTGTGCAGGGTCGAAATGGCAGTGGCGGGTCGAGAGATCCTATTAGCCCCTGAAAATGTTAAAAATTGAGTTATATGCATTTGGAAATGCATTTCGAGCTACTGTTTCTGTGTCTGAATGTTTCTAAGTGTGGCTGGGAGGGTCTAATTGTGCCAGTGCCGCGAAAGGCACCACGTGGAGGCACCCGAAGACCCTTTAAGTGTTTCTTTAGTGGTGGCAACGCGGAGCTTGCCAAGTGTCGGTCTCCGCCGGTGCTTCGAGACCCTTTATGTGTTTCTATTATGTTTCAAGCTGCTCCCCGCGGAAGACGCCACGTGTTGTTAGCCGAGACACTCCCAATAAGTTTCTAAGGTGGCTGTGGAGAGTGACAAGTGTCGGCCCCTGCGTAATGTTTCATATTTGTTTCGGTGCTAAGTGAAGACGCGGGGGTGGGTCCTAGTAAAGTAACTCAGAGCCCCGCGGACAATGCCAAGTGTCGGACTCCGCCCTTGTTTCAAAAAGTTTCTTCTGAGTTTCTAAGTTGGGGCAGAAGATGCCACGTGCCCCTTGTGGTTATTGCGGAAGCCGACACGTGTCAGCCTCCGCGTAGTTTCTATCATGTTTCAACGCTTGGCAGACGGAGCGAAGTGTGTCCCAGTAAAGCAGTTGCTACTGCAGATGTTGCTAAGTGGCAGCCTCCGCTTGAAGTTTCAAGAGCCCCTTTTATAGAGTTTCAAAGTGGCGGAAGGCGCCAAGTGTCACGAGCGGGGGCAGTTTCTTTTTGTTCTAGTGGGTGCGTGGACAACGCCGTGTGTCCCTTGTGGTTGCTACGGGAGCTGACACGTGTAGGCCTCCGCGTTGTTTCTTTTTGCTTCAAGGGATGAGCGGGATGTTGTGGGCCCCGTTTCTTTATGTAACTCAAGTTTCAGTATCGCGGGTCTCGACACGTGGCCGCTTCCGCTGAAGTTTCTATAAAGTTTCTTTGAGTTTCAAGAGGCCGTGGAAGGCGCCACGTGGCTACTTCCGCGGGAGTTTCAAGGAAGTTTCTTTGTGTGTTTCAAAGAGAGCGCGGAGCCCGCCATCTGTCTGCCTCCGCGTGAGTCCCAAAGTGTTTCTAATGTTTCTCAAGTGTTCATCAGTGTGACCGAAGGTGTCGGCGAAGGAGTTTCATGCTAGCCCGATGGTCTATCTCTGGTCGATGGAGGTGGTATCGGCAGGAGTCATGGCGATGGGCTTTGGGCTAAGGCTTATGGGTCGAGCAGGGAAAAAGTGCTCGACACTTAGTTTACATGCGGCCCTGCTTTTAAATTGATAAAGTGGTCTCTGTGGGATGCATGTGGGACTATTCTTCCTGCATATTTTGAATTTTCAATGAAATATGTTTTGGTGGGAAGGTGTTAAGGGCGCAGTTCTTGCGTTGTCCGTTGGCTATGGGTAGGTGAAGCAGTAATGGCATCTCGTGCAGAGAGGCGTGGGTCGAGTTGATGGGTCAACTACCAGATTTAAGAGAAAATCTTCAGGCGGCGTTGCAAATCCTGATTCCCACCTGTTCCCTCCTCCTTGTCCCTCTGATGCATTAACTCTTTTGAGCACCATTTTTTGATGCAGTGTATCTGGCGGATTTTTGTTTGGCTATGTAATTAATTTGCTGGGTACATTTTCTTACTATTTAAGCAGATGGTGTCACTCATTTTAAGGTTGTTGAAGACCTGGGCAATTTTTGTGTAAATAATGAAGAACAGGGCATGATCTTGGTTGTTGTATCCCATTTTGGAGTTTATGAGTTGCAGCATGAGTGTATTTTGCACATATTTCAGTTTCAGTGTTGATTTTATATGAGAAATGCTTCATTGCATGTGTTTATCTGCTTGTCTCCATTTGCTGCATGTTATTCTCCTTCTTCTGAATCTGGTTGCTAAGGGTTTCTCAGGTTCTAGGATATGGTTTTTTGTATCATATGTTTGATCTCTAACTTCCATTCAAGGAGTGGATTAAATTGTTTTAGGTTGAGCATGGGGAAGGTTGCATGTCTGCAGGGATATCTGTAAGTAGAGGCAGTTAGATACCCTTTCTTGGGTGATGTTTGTAAGGCAAGCATCAAATCTAACCCCCTGAAACTTGAGTGAAAGTTGTAAACCATCTACTGTATACGTCTAGTTGACTCCTTGCCCAATGGATAGGCACCAGTCTGCTCCTGGGTCAGTAGTTATGAGCCAAAACCCCTTGTCTTGCATCCAGAACATTATGTCCACCCATCTCATCACTTCCACCTGTTAGTTGTAGGAGTAGGATTAGGAACCCCCTGCATACTCTCATACCCAACCAGACACATATGTCCAAGAATGTTGCCAACCTTGTGATCTATCATGCAGATCTTGGTCCATACATGAGAGTATTCTGCCTGATGCTATCAAGCTAAATCTTCATATCATTGAGCTAGTCAAGGTTACATCTTGAGTTATAGGGATACCCCCCTTGGTGCGGCAGAACCAGAAGTGAAGGGGAGGCAGCTCACGGAACCTCCCGTAATCTGTTGGCCAAATCCGCCCGTGCATTGGAGCTGGCAAACCCTCTGCAGATTTGGAAACCAACAAGTCGTATGGGGTGGCGGGCCCCTGATCTCTTCCTCATTGGGGGGCTTAATCCTTGTCCATTTCTTATAATAGCACCACTACATTTTGCCACCGCCACTAGTGGCCCTTGTATGTCAACCAATGCCTACCTAGAACTTGCACTTGTGCTCTACCAGAGGCCATGCAATCCACTTCACCACCCTACACTAGCCACTCCGTCGTCTAAACCACCATTGTGCCACCCAAGGGCCTCCAGGGCCTATATAATGCTCCTAAAGGGGAATATTTTCAACAACACATAATTTATACATACAAGTTCCATTTTTTGAGCTTGAATAATCAACGAAAAGTTTGTTTTTCCAACTATGCAATAGTGTATGTCATTTTCCTCAATTTTGTTGTATTTTCCTTGGATTTTCCTCTAAAACATAGATTTGCATACTCTTTTTTCAATGAGGCGTAACTTTGACCCCAGTTATAAAAAATTTACAATTTTTTTTTTTTAATTTATCAAAACAACATAAGGAATCTAATGATACATGTAATTTTTTTCCTTGGAATGCCTATTTTTCTAGAAATTTGTAAAACTACCATGTATTATAAATGGTCAATTTGGGCTTCCAACATGCAAAATTGTACTCACAACCTTGTAATTTTTTGGGGGAGCATCTTTTACAGCATTATTTGTTTTTGGGGGCTTAATTTTTTTGCTTTTTGCCATTTCTTGAGGGTTGTAAGTCTTCTTGTGGTCACTTTCACACCTCGTGACATAAACTAAACAATCATCTTTTTTTGGACACTTGTAAGAACTCTATATCTGCACATTGGTTGTAAATGCAATAACATAAAGTGCCCAACTTGATTTTGTAGATATGAGGGGATTCTTGCACATCATAGTGTGTCTTTGTATACTCACTACCTATGAAGTGTCATGGGGGTTATTTTGTGCACCTTGTTTTGCAAACACAATACTTCATAATACTCATGCATGTGTGCCTTATTTGTTGCACACACTTGTTTGGTAGTTGGTTGCTCGTACATCATATTGGACTTGATGTTGCATCTGCATCCCTCTACACACCTTTATGCCACATTTCAGTGGATTTTCCAATAGCTCTCCCTTGTCAACATTATGGGGGTATCACATGGTTATGCTAATGCTTCATTAATTTCAGTGAAGTAATGGAAAGACCCCTCTCATTTCAGTTGATCAATATTTGTGAAACTTTGGTACCTTTATAGAGAACTATCTATACATATAGTAGTGTCATTGGGGTCACTAGTACATGTACATGCACATATAGTAGTGTTGTTTAGAGTCACTTATGTACTATTTTGTGTCTCTCTAATCATAGTACCATCTGCATTTTTTACTGTCAGATTATTGCCTTGTTGCAATATCTGGTGTGATCCACCATCTAAGTATATATGGTCTATTAGATTATTGCCTTGTTGCAATATTTAGTGTGACCCACCATCTAAGCATATATGGTTGAGTGGTGGTGTTGGGGTCACTCATGTAGTGTTTTGTGCCTCTCTTATCTTGATCTACATTCATTAGAGGGTTCTTTGATTCCAATAGAAACTAGTTATTCTTCGACAAAATTTACAACTTCTACATGCTTTAAGAGTTTGCCATGTTCCTCATCTTTTAGGGACATCTTTTGAAGAGGTTTGTTTGTCCTTCTCATTCTCTCTTTTGAAGAGGATTTTTTCCCATAGGGTTTTCTCCTTTTCTCTATTTTCAAGAGACTTTATTGTACATGGGTATTGTTGTGTGGTTACACAACACGCCCCATTTTGACTTGACAAAACAGGGACCCAACTTTTTGCTTGGCTTGGCTTGTGTTTTTTCTGCTTTTTGTCGGTCTGGTAAAAGTAAGTCATGCAGGTGACCCTGCATAAGGGGATGGGTAAGTCATCATGATGAGGTCAGTTCATCAAAGTTAATATTTCATATCAATAACCTCATGGTTGGAAAGAGTACAAAATTTCATGCAGGTTTGCCTTTTGGATCACCCTGATATTCCTTAGGGAACTAAAGTTATGGCAAGTCAAAGTCCTGGTCAAACCTGATATTCTGAGGGGGGGTCATATTTCTTAACATCAGTCATCTTATGTAGGATCACCCTGATCCAATTTTATCACTCGATAATCATTTGGTCTGAAACTCCGAACGTCAATCTTACGTGATAGTGATATTTACCCGCCAAACAGCTTCATATATTTTGCGGGGGTCATATTTCAAATATCACCCGATATTTCAAATATCACCCGATATTTCAAATATCACCTGATCTTTCAATTATCACCCTGTCGCAAAATATCACCCCAGTGCCAATATGCTGATGATGTCATCCAATCCCGATGAATGAAGAAAATCACCCTGACGATGACGTCATCATCCTTTTAACCTCGCGGAGGTATATTTCCAACGATCACCCTTTTAAATAACACAACGGTGATGTCATCCCGATCTTTCGAAAGGGGGTCACTTTAGTTTTGAGGGGTCATATTAGAAACATCACCCGACATTTTAAACATCACCCGATCTTAAAAACATGACCCGATATTCTCAACATCACCCGATTCTTTGACATCAATTTTCCCACTCAAAGGCGGAAGGTCATATTATACAAAGGGGGTCATATTTCAAATATCACCCGATCTTCTGAAGATCACCCCCTTTCTCTTGCCGCGTAACATTTAATGCACATAAATGCAGTAGGTGGATTCCCACCGATTGCGAATACGATACACACACCTAGCAACATCCGTGAATTTCATGCAGAAGATCAATGGTTTTGATCAATTTAACCCAGTTTTACCCTAATTTGCCCAACGAATAAGGTTAAAAGTGAATTTACGAGGTCATTTTGCATTTACCTTGCGAAGAAACAAGACTTTACAGAGCGAACATTCAAACCCTCATACGAACTACCTATGGACAGATATACAACATACAACATAATGGAGCGTGTGATCATCATCATTTGACTCCCTTTTCCATAGTCATATGATTAATCTAGGAGATAAGCTTTATCAAGTAAGTAATTAAACCCTCTTGTTGTCATTTTCTGCATGTCCAGGTAGTATGCTTTTCCGGTGGTTTGAAACTGTAATTATGCATATCATGATGAAATAGAGATTAATAAGTATAATATGCATGATGCCGTAAATGTATAATGTTGTATGCATGCATAAGAATATTATGGTAAGACCAGTCGTGTTCATTGCAGGAATCCATGGCGGACATCAAGAGGAACAGGTCTGAGTCTGAATTTCTTAAGCCTATGTTTGCTCAACCTGAGGGAGTGCAGTTCAAGTATGGTGTCATCGGAGATACTCATCAGGGAAACATAGATTTGGTAGCATGGTCATCCAAGATGCATGATGATAAAGATAGTACCATACTGGACACCATATTTACATCAGGAATGTGGTATGCGGCTGGATTTCCCTATTCCATGGAAACTCCAGAATTGATAATAGAATGTGCCAGAAATTATAACCCTCAGACGAGGCGGGTGGAAAAACATGGCAGGGTTTATGCAGATTTGTCAATAAAAGGGATTACTTCTACTTTCAACCTCCCAGTTGGGAAGAAGGTAGTCAGTATGGATCTACGCAAACTAGAGATTTAATATGAAAATAATAAAAAGACGACAAGAAAGAGGATATATTAGTGGAGATCTAAGAACAACACTTACACTGCCTCTGTCAAACTACCAGTGCATCTGTACAAATTTGATTTTGATGATGAGTATCAGTATATGATTGCCCTGCTTAGTAGGATGATAGGCCAGCCTACTGCTGGAAGTTTCAAGGATTGGATGTATGGAGTCATCATGATGTGTCTTTATACAGATAACAAGCCATTATGGGCTAAAATCATTAGTGATGCCTTAGATGAGTAGATGATGAACCTAGGAGGCCTGGAGTGTTCATTTTACATGACTTCATATGTTGTATATTCATGTGCTTACAAGGGTACATTTAATGCACTTACCACAGTTGGAAAGATTGGTGGCAGTTTAAATGATGCCCATATATGGGACCATTATCCTCAGTTGCAGAGAACAAACTATCTCCTTGACTACAAATTAGTGAATGATGCATTTTCTATGCATCTGGTCAGAACAATGGAGGAAGATAGAACCAAAAGACTGAGCATGGAAGCTTAGGAAGTTATATACAAGCATGGTGCCTAGTTCATCCAGTTTGCCACATTTTCTTACATCAGGATAGAAGGTTTTGAAGGACAACCATTAATGCTACCCAGGTACCCTACTGATGGGGTAGTCCTGATGGAATTTCTAAGACAGATATCAACTATACTAGATGCATACAAAGAAAACAAGGAAATAGCTCCAGTATTATTTCCAGTAACTATAGGGTGGTATATCTGCCTTGATTCTGAAAACATAAAGAAGGCCATAGCGGGTCTGAACTTGATGAACTTACAGCCATTCCCATTGGCCAGATCATATGACCCCTATGGAAGAATGCAAAAGATCATAGGGAAGCCCATACATCAAAAGAACTTAGAAGATTTCTGGACTGATTGTGAGGATGAGGCTGAGGTCAGAAGAAGAAAATATCAGAGACTCACCCTCAATCAGGTTAGGACATTTGATTGCATTCTAGTGCCTGCACAATTAAAGAAAGATGATGGCAAGACCATGTCCAATGAGTATGAAGATAAAAAGGTGTATAATGACACTATTTCAGCCCCTAACCTAACGCAACCTGAAGACATTTCATTAGATCAGTTTATAGGTAGGGTGCTGCAGTTGACCCAATCATGGGTAAATGAACAAATCAATACACTTAATAAGAAGGGTGTGGCTATCACAATAGATGACAAGAGGAAAAGGTAGGAGATTCTAGATGAAGAATATGATGACTTTCTTGTTGAGAAGAGAAAATCTAATGGAGAAAGGCTGCCACCTCAAAAACAAAGTAAAAGACCCCCCAGAGGAAGGAAGAATGATGGTGAACCTAAGGGGGTGATAATTGAAAGAATTGATATACCAGCTAAAGGTGCATCTGCATCAGGACATGCATCAGCCTCATTTGCACAACCTTTAGTAGATGAACCAAGAACAAGAAGAATCCTAGGGCCAGCTGTGGAAACTACAGCAGTAAAAGATAAGGGCCAAACCTCACAGCAGAATGTGGAAGAGGATATCATTCTTAAGGAGGAGCTAGTGAATAAAGAGCCTACAGATGATGATTCTATGACATTCACAAGAAAGAGGAAGGCACCCCTGGTGGCATCACCACCTAAAAAACAAAGAACATCTATGAGGGGTGAGATAAGACATGACCCTGTAGTATTAAGGGGAGCTGGTAGTGAAGTATTCAGGAAAGAATTGCAACATGATGTGCCACTTCCTACCATCATTCAATTTAAGGCTGAGAAGGCTGAAGAGCAAGCAAAAGAAGCCACTAGAGCAAGCCAAGGTGGTCCTTTCTCATTGGAGGAAACTGTGGACCTATCAGATGATGAGGTGGTACAAAACGTAGCTTCTCAACAAATGGAGACCCTTGCTTCTAACACTCGTATGACCCCACATGGAACCCCATCCTCACGGATGGCAATATTAGAAGAGTTGAAGCAGATAGACTAAGAGAAAGAAAACAGCCCAGAGAGGGCAGCCCAACAAATCAGGCTTGATAAGTTAGTTGATCAGGTAACTAGCCCTGCGGTGATAGACCTAACATATAGAGAGGATGTAAGTCCCAAACATCAAGCAGGTGCACCTGATAAAATAGAAAATATTAAGGAAGTCAAACAGATAGAAGTGGAGAGCCATACTCCAGCTATGGGTCAACAACAATGAGAAATACCAGCTGAGCCCAAAATAGTAGAAGTCCAACAAAATGGCGGGAATGATAAAGACAGATCAGGTGATGATGCCCCCCGGACTCAAGAAACCTCAGGTGATAAGGATACATTAGGTCATGATGACCTAAAGATTCAGGAGGTAGATACATCAGGTGCGGGGCAGAATGTGATCTAGGACAAGGTAGATGCACCTAGTACGAACATAATGATATCCACAAATACAAATGTACCTCAGGATGAGGAAATTCCCAAAGTGGATGAGACACAAAAGGAGGGAGTAAAAGATCAGGTCTAGGACCAGCATGTAGATACACCGCAAGATCCTCCCCCGCAAGAAGAAGTTCCTCAAGAAGAAGAAATATAACAGGATCCCCCTCGTGAAGAATATCATGAGGAAGAAATAAGGAAGTCACCCTCTCCATCGAGAACCGAGACAAATGCTGGCGATCAGGGTGGACATGATGACGATGATAGACACCAAGGATCTAGAGATCAAGTACCTCAGTGGCTTGAGAAAGAAATAGGTACAGAATCAAGTTTTGAGATTCAAGAATTTGATGTTTCGACATTGTTTTCAGAAACCATCATAAAGCCTAAGAGGAAAGCTAGATTAACATCTGCAATTAGAAGAGATCCTGCTACAGGCAGAAGGACAGCCCAGGTAGCACTTCCCATTGTTGAGAAGGAGAAAGGCAAAATCACCCTAGAAGAATTCCAGATCACCACAGTCGACTTGGGGTTTGCCAATGAAGACCAAGAGGGTCAGGAAGGGAAGGATATAATTGATTCTTTAACCCAAAGGGTGAAGAAAGAAAAGGAGAAGAATAAGCAGCATAAAGAGCACATTGCTCAGCTGCATTCATACATAAAAGGGTTGATTAACCCTGACAATACATCATCAGATTAGGCAGTCCCATTGACTGCAATTTCTCAAGAGGAGGTTAATAAATTAGACCTTATGAGGCACGAGTCAGTGATCATGAGAAAATGGATGCTGTCAGCACTCACGGGAGCTGAGAAAGTAGTAAGAGCCTCTTTGCAGAGGTGGAATTCTTTGAGTATCTCAAGGAAGAAGGTTGATAAAGTACAAAATGAGGCCGGAAGAAGGTTATTCCAATTAGAGAAAGCCTTGGGTGCTCTAAGTGAAATAAAGAGGATTAATCCTCAGATCCTAATAAATTATCAGGTGCTAAATAATAACACTGCCATGCTAGTGGATATTTGGTCTAAGGACATCAGGTTTGAATGTGATGTACTGAAGAAGTGCAATAGTAAACTAAGAGATATCAGTGTGAAACTGCATAGCATGATGTCCTATGAGGCAGAAGTCCTGGAGGCCTTAGAGGGAAAAGTAGAGGGGAAAATTGAAAACCAAGACACAAACTTTGCCATAAAAGCTCTGCATGATAACTTCCAGCTGATGGTCGATGATCCTCTCACCCACCTGACAAAAGAAGCAATGAACAAGATCATGAGGATCAAGGTCAGAGTGGAGAACTATAATGAAACATTGAGCAACAGGAAGGGTAAATTGGAGAACCTCATAGATAAATTTCAAGCCCACAAGCACGCCATCAATAAAGCCAAAACTCAGGATGGTGGGGAAGTTGAAAGAATAGTAGAAGCCTATGAAAATATCAGGACGATAATGCAGGTCCATGTACAAGGCGATATTCATCAGGGTGATGATGACACAGAAAGTGATGATCATGATGATGAAGAAGAAGAACCTGAGGAATAAAGGAAGATGCGCCACAAGGGAAACAAATGCATCAGGTACTTAAAGAAAATAAGTTACCTAGATGGTTGCCAGCTGGCAACCTATGCCACGAGAGACAGTTGACCAAGTCAAAATGAATATGCACTGTTGATCTTAATTGATAAATCTTGATCGTAGATCATTTGTAATTGATCCCTCACCTTATTCTATAAAAGGTGCAGGAATGCCTTGTTTTAAACATTCAGAAGCTTAATTGAAATTTGTTTGTTGAAATATCAGGGCCTATTTCAAAGTTATTGTAAACATACATGTTTTTGCATACTTAATGAAAGAGAAGACCATTTTAATTACAAATCATTGTAAATCCTGAGTAGTATGTGTTTGAATTCTTGATACATGCTTTGATTTGCTACATCCCTTGGAGTGCTTATCAGTCTGCTTGTATTGTTTTTATTCATCATCCTTCAAAGTTAGCATCATCTGTATCTAGCTATGGAACATCCTGGTGAAAATATGGTTTGATTTCTTCTCCTCATGAATGTATCAAGTGTGTATGTGGCTCAATAGCTGAAGATTCATCATAATTCGAAGTATTCTTTTCAATTTCTTTTAATTTCATAAATTCACCATCACAATTGCAAATAATAGATAATCAAAAGCAAAAACATGAAATATGCAGACATCTCATAGATAATTGAAAATCCATAGCATATTTGAAGTTAAAG
This sequence comes from Cunninghamia lanceolata, assembly GCA_027924645.1. Taxonomy (NCBI): domain Eukaryota; kingdom Viridiplantae; phylum Streptophyta; class Pinopsida; order Cupressales; family Cupressaceae; genus Cunninghamia; species Cunninghamia lanceolata. The sequence continues at coordinate 2,852,430 of BSBN01000850.1, forward strand.
CATGTACAATTGATAAATATCATGCAAAGATCTAAGTATAGACACATTATTTGATGAAATATACTGTGTAGAATGACCTTTCTGTGTAGCATCTTTACAGGAACATAATTTACTGATAAACAAACATAAGGCCCCTGAATGGAAAACAGCAACACACATCAACCACTGAGTAACGTCAGTTGATTAAGAACTAATCCACGGAGACTTGGGATCATGAATTCTTTGAATTCATCGTATCTTTCAAGATGAGTAAAGGTTGTTGTGTAACTTTTATTCTATGTTTGCTTATGACTAACATCATGATCAACAGGTACCTCATCAAACCTTGTTGTCAGGACCTTTTTTAGTGTTTATCTTTCTCCCTAAGTATCACTTGAGGGGTGCTAGTGCGAAAAGTGGTTTTACCTAACTAGTTAATCTCTTAGCTAGTTGGTTCTATTCAAATTAATTCTTAAGCTCACTTAGAGACTTTTACCTTTTAGTCTCACCTCATGAGTGCACTACATGTGTCCTCACATTTGTCCCAAGTGTGCCCACATGTGTCACCACATTGGAGAGGTTGTCAATCTTTCAGTCCTACCTTCTCACCTCCTCCTTGTCCTACATATACAAGGAGCCTATTGTACTTTACAAGCTTCACTTTGTTGATTCACTTGTATGATAGTTTTGGGATTTTTTATTGTGCATATTCATTGGTGGAAGAGTTTGATCTTACAAGATCGATTTGGTTGCTCCAACAATAATAGTATATTTGGATGATATACTTATAATCAACAAAACAAAGGAAGAGCGTGTTCGATAGATGATGCACTGAATGAGAGAAGAAAAATTTTGTTGATAGATTTGAAGAAGTGTAGCTTTGTGAAGGAAGAATTATTCTACTTAGGGTTTGTAATCTCTAGGGATGGGTTGAATATGGATGTAAAAAAGTGAGGGCCATTATAGACTAGCCCACACTAAAAAATATTTTTAAACTCGAAGCTTCTATGGCTTGTTTATTTTCTACTAGAAATTCATCTAAATATTCAAAGTAATTTATGTTCCAATCACTAAGATGATGCGAGGAGATAGGAAGGAATTTAATTGGACACACATCACTATGAATAGCTTTGAAATCCTCAAGCGTAAGGTGATGAAAAAACTAATGTTGGTTGTTCTAGATTTTGACCAAGTTTTCCAATTAGATTGTGATGCTAGTAGTACCGCTATTGTCACGATCTTGAGTTAGGAAGGAAGGTCAATCACCTTTTACAACAAAAAATGAATAATGAAAAATAGAAATACTCAATTTATGATTAAGAATTTCCTACCATTGTCCAAGCATTGAAGAAGTGGCAACACTATTTTCTACCAAAGGAGTTTGTCTTGTTTATTGATCATGAAGCTCTATGATTTTTCAACAACTAGGGAAAATTGAACCATACGCATGTGAAATGAGTTGAGTTCCTATAGAGTTACCCCTTTGTACTCATACATAAGAATTGACAGTCTAATCTAGTCACTAATGCCTTGAGTAAGAGCAACACATTTCTCACTACAATAAAATAAAACTTTCTAGGTTTGATTCCATGAGAGACCTATATCTAGATGATGCAAACTTAATGAAACTTGAAAAGCCTATCAAAATCCTACAAGAAATGATAGAACTCAATGGTTGTATTATTTCATCCAAGATGGACCACTCTTCAAAGAATAATAATTGTGCATACCTCAAGGCTCAATGTGAGAGAACCTAATCCAAGAAACATATAGTGGTGGATTGGTCATTCATTTTAACATAAAAAAGACTCTAGTGTTGCTTAATGATAATTATTGTTGGCCACAAATGGGACTAGAGGTCCAATAATTCATTTAGAAATGTCAAGTGCATCATTTTGTCAAAGGAAGTTGTTAGAATATAGGGTTGTATTCACCCCTACCAACACTCAAAAAGTTGCACACTTTAAAAAAGTGGCACTCAAATCCAAGCTACCATTTGAAAGTTATGAGTTTTCAAAGTTTGATACCTTTGTGTGCGAGGAGGATTGGACCAATGACATGGACCTTGTGTGGTGCTAAGGTGGCATGAACTTAACGTGGATCTACGTGGCATTGAGGTTGATGTGGTGCATATTTGACATAGGTGATGTCAACACTAATTGTATGTTGATTAGGATGCCAACTATGTAGACAAGTGGTAGGATGAGGTGTAATACACAAGTACGTGTGTGATGTAAGTAGGTACTAGTGATGTAGGCACAAGGTATAGGTTTGTTACGTTTAATGCACAACAAATGTGCCTTGGTACTAGGTGCTCCCCCCAACAAAGAAAGAGTACAAGTGCTCATATGAAAATGGAGCACTTGAGCCAAATGAAGGAAGCTTGTAAATAAAGGTGAAGGTACCTTTTTTAAATGGAGTGCTCCAACATAAGGTACATTAAACCTTTTTTTAAAAAATCTAACATCTTTTTTTTGCAAAAAAAAAATTAGGCATACTTCTCCAAATTTTTTTGTATTACTCGTGCCTTAAAACTCATGACTGCTTCGTAATACATACCGAGTGAGAAGAATTTTTGGGGCTCTAAATTGTTGTGTCTAGCCTAGGCATGTTTATTGAAAAGACTAGTGCCTTTTGGACATAGTGATAGGTTCCTTTATAACTTTGAGGCTTCTTTCAAGAGATACATGCCAAAACTAATGCAAACCCTAGTGACCATGTTAACAAGCTTTTAGTTGTCAAATCTAGACAAAACAAAGGTTGATCCTAATTAATTTGATGCTTTTGGATACAATAGTGAGTTCAAAATGACTCCACCATTCACTACATGTGTTGCAAGTATGAGGTGAACCAGTGTTGTCATTGATGTCAACATACTCATATTGCATTGACAAGAAGGATTGGATGAGCTGTGTGCTGAGGATATTGAGAAAATTAGCCTCAGTCAGGAACAGCGAAGAACAGTGATGAGAAGAAGGCAAATGTATTGTATAGGTTGAGAACCAGAGGATGCAGATTAAAGGGTTTGCAGATATGAGTCTTGAGATGTTTCAGTTAAGATTTTAGAGGTCCGCATGAAGATCTAAAGAAGTTGTGGCTGTCTATGTGGAACCGGTTCCGGCAAGTGTTCAGAGGTGACAGAGGATCACATAAAGGTCCGGTGAGGTCCAGAATTGTATAATCCTAATCTGCAGATTGGAAGGAGTGTTTGGGATGTCCTTGTGATGTGTCATCTCGAGTTGTGTATGATTTTGAGGTCTGGAAGTACCTTTCGCATTGTGACAGTGGTGACAGACTGTGTTCTTGAAGTTTCAGATGAGGAAGAGAAGAGATTCCAGTAAGTAGAGAAAGTGCGGATGTACCTGGTCATTCAGGCAGGCTTGTGAAGGTTCTTGGATCATGTTGAGGTTGTGTTGTTGGTCTGCATTGATGGTAGAGCCCGAAATTGAAGATATTCTTCCGGATGAAGTTCTTGTTCCGACTAGCCGACCAGATGAGTTGTTCATCCTACGAATGTTCTTGTGGTGACCGACCGGATGTGTTATTCATCTTGCGGATACTCTTATGGTTGATTGCCGACTTAGATGTTTGTTCCTAAGTCGATGTATTGTATAAATAAAGGTTTGTGAGTTCATTTCAAAGTGTGGATTGTGTGATGAGTGTGGCATAGCGAAGAGAAGTGCGAAAGGCAGAGCAGGGACTTTTGGGCTTAAATGGAACTAATCCAGACATGGTAGAGATGTCATTCTCCAGTTCAAGATTGTGATTCTTATCACTTTGTAGACAGTGTGTCTCCTTGTACGCAGTGGGCCTCTTTGTGAGTAGTGTGCTCGGGCAGTGAGCCCTAATTGGCAAGTGCCATTCTTTTTCTTATTCTTCTAACAAAGAATAAATCCTTGGGTTAATCACCCCGTGGTTTTTCCCTTAACCAGGTTTTCCACGTCAAAATCTTGGTGTTCAATGTGTTAATGTTTATCTGCTCTTGTGTTTATGCTTTATGCTTTCATGGATGATTAATTGATATGCTATTAACTAACAAAGAAGAATCAAGTGTTTGAAGTAAAAAGCAAGTTTTTATACAACTGATTCACCCCCCCTCTCAGTTGTATGCCCTAGATCCAACAATTGGTATCAGAGCCAAGTTCCTCTGAAAGGAGCTTAACCGCTCGAGGAGATCCAGGATGTCGTCATACAAGAAGGATAGTCCGAAGTTCGATGGAACCAACTTCACTCTCTAGAAAGGTCGCATGAAATGTCACTTGGAATGTATGGGAAAAGTATACTTGGCCATGTTCTCAAAACCATATGTACCTCCACAAGGTGGTCTGACAACTCTGAATGAAATCACAGATGCTGAAAACAATCTGCGAACCAAGGAAGCTCTGCTAAGCGCATTAAATGACTCAGATCTCTCAAATGTTATTGACCTACCAACTGCATATGAGATCCTGAATAAACTGGAACTTCTGTATGAAGGAGATGAGTTTGTCAAGAGTGCAAGGTTACAAAGTCTGAAAGGGAAATTTGAAAGATTGAAGATGAGAGATGATGAAAACATCACTACCTTTATGCCAAGAGTGAATGAGCTGGTATGTGGAATTAAAAATGTTGGTGGAACTCTGGATGAAAATGAGATTGTTTGCAAAATCCTCAGATCCCTTCCTGCTGCTTACAAAATCAAGGTTGCTGCCATTGATGAATTCAGAGCCCACACAACTGTCACAAGAGAACAATTGGCTGGCAAACTAGCTGCATTTGAAATGACCGAGTTTGGAGATGATCCTCCCAAGACTGAATCTGCTTTCAAAGCCAGTGCCTATGTGAAAGGCAAACAGAGATTTGATCTGGGAGAAAACTTTTCAAGGAAGATGTCATGGTATGATCAAGCAAGAAGAGACATGGAAGAAGAAGAAGTAGAAACAGCTCAACTTGAAGCCCTCATTGCAAAGAGACTGCCAAGAGGATCTGGTAAGTATAAAGGAAAACTACCCTTTAAGTGCTTCAACTGCAATAAGATTGGTCATTTTGCTTCAAGATGTCTGAAAAGATCTGCAAGGTCTAATACTAACAGACAAAGGTTTCAGAAGAACTGCTATTATGTTCATGAAGAAGATGACAATGAAAGAGTAACAGATGATGAATCAGAACTAGGAAGCAAAGCCAGAAATGAATGGGTGTTTATTGCCATCAAGGAAGAAGATTCAATATCCTCTGAATCTGTCAATCACAAGGTTGTGGAAAGAGCTTTGGCTGCTCAAGTGGAAGAAAAGGATGATTGGGTTATTGACAGTGGATGTTCTCACCATATGACTGGTGACAAGAACAAGTTCTTAGATTTGGAAAGGTATGAAGGAGGAATGGTAAAGTTTGGTGACAATTCTGCTGGCAGAATCAGAGGTATGGGAACTATTTCCTTTGATGGAAAGAGCAAAACAGGTAATGTACTATATGTTGAAGGATTGAAGCACAATCTTCTCAGTGTTGGTCAGTTAGTGGACAAAGGCTATGATCTCCGGTTCAAGAATGGAAAATGCAGAATCTTTACAAGCTCCGGAACTGAAATTACATCCGGTACTCAAACAAAAGGTAATACCTTTCATCTGGTTGGTTCAAATAAAAGTTTTCTGTTTGTTCAAGTTGATCAGAGTTGGTTATGGCATAGAAGAATGTGTCATGTAAATTTTGATAACATCATCAAGATAAGCAATATTCAGGCTGTAAGAGATCTTCCAAAATTGATGAAACCTACAAATAGTTTGTGCAAAGAATGTCAACTAGGTAAACAGAGTAGAGTCTCCTTCAAAAGCAAAGATCAGTCCTCTACCGGATTGTTGGAATTAGTACATATTGATCTCTGTGGTCTGACAAGAATCAAGAGTCTGCAAGGTGATAGATATTTCATGTTGCTAATTGATGACCATTCCCAGATGATGTGGGTTACCTTCCTAAAAGGAGAGATTAGAAGCCCTTGAGAAGTTCAAAATCTTCAAAGCTATGGTAGAGAATCAAACCGGATTGAAACTGAAATGTCTAAGGTCTGATAGAGGTGGTGAATTTACATCTGGTGAGTTCATTGACTTTTGTGAGAAGCAGGGTATAAGAAGACAGTTGTCTGCTCCTAGGACTCCACAGCAGAATGGACTAGTTGAGAGAAAGAACCGGACCATCCAGGAAGCTGCCAGGACAATGATGTTGGAAGCAAATGTTCCTCAAATGTTTTGGAAAGAAGCTATCAGCACTGCAGTCTACACTCTCAATCGAGTTCAAATCAGAAACAACACCGGTAAGACCCCCCTATGAACTCTGGTTTGGCATCACTCCTACTGTGAAATATTTCAGAGTATTTGGTAGCAAGTGTTATATTAAAAGAGATGAAGATCTAGGAAAGTTTGATGCTAGAAGTGATGAAGGAATTTTCTTGGGTTACTCCACTCAAAGCAAAGCATACTAGTGTTACAATAAGAGGCTGAGGAAGATGATAGAAAGCACTAATGTGAAATTTGATGAAGGAATTGAGAAGCCCTCAAGATTTTATGAGTTTGATGAAGATGACCAAGATGGTGTTCAGGTTCAAGGAACTCAATCCTCTCCGGTAAGTCAAAGTCAGCCTGATCCGGTAAATCAGGAAGAAGAGATAGGTCTGAATGGGCCTGATCAAGAAGCAGCAGTGTAGGATACTCCCAAAATTCCAAGGTATGTAAGATAGAACCACTCTGAAGATCAGATCATAGGTGACAGAAACAAAGGTGTGCAAACTAGAAGGAATGTTGCTCAAAATCAGGATGAATGTTGTCTGATTTCAAAGATTGAACCTAAAACAATAAATGAAGCTTGCAATGAGGAAAACTGGACCAAAGCAATGGAAGATGAATTAATGCAAATTGAGAAAAATCATACTTAGGATCTTGTTCCTAGACCTAGAGACAGGAATGTGATTGGAACCAAATGGGTCTTCCGGAACAAACTGAATGAAGCTGGTGAAGTAATCAGAAACAAAGCTAGATTGGTCTGCAAAGGTTACTCTCAAATAGAAGGAATTGATTGTGAAGAGACCTTTGCTCCGGTGGCAAGAATTGAAGCAGTCAGATTATTTCTTACATTTGCTGCTTTCAAAGACTTCAAAGTATATCAGATGGATGTCAAGTCTGCCTTTCTAAATGGTGATCTGGAAGAAGAAGTTTACATTGAACAACCAGATGGATTTCAATTGTCTGATAATGATGATATGGTCTGCAAGTTGAAGAAAGCATTGTATGGATTAAAGCAAGCCCCAAGAGCATGGTATGAAAGGTTGGATAAGCATCTTGTGCAGATTGGATTCAACAAAGGTACTATTGACAGCAACTTATATTTCAAAATTGATCATGAAAACATTTTGATTGTTGAAGTGTTTGTGGATGATATCATTTTTGGAGGAAGAGATAGTATGTGCAAAACTTTTGCAAATCAGATGAAAAGTGAGTTTGAAATGTCTATGCTTGGTGAAATGAATTTCTTCTTGGGTCTGCAAATTACTCAAACAAAGAAAGGGATCTTCATTTCTCAGACCAAATATGTGAAAGAATTGTTGAGGAAATTTGGTATGGAAGATTCAAAGCCAATGAACACTCCCATGGCAACCGGATGTAAGGTGAGCAAAGATGATGACTCCCCAAAGGCAGATTAGACAAAGTATAGATCAATGATTGGTGGATTGTTGTATCTCACTCAGACTAGACCAGATATAATGCAGGCTGTTGGTCTTGTAGCAAGATTCCAGGCTGATCCTAAAGAATCTCATGTTATGGCAATTAAAAGAATTTTTAGGTACTTGAAAGGAACAACTGAGTATGGTCTATGGTACCCTAGAGATCCAGATTTCTCTCTTCATGCTTACACAAATGCAGATTGGGCAGGAGATGTGGATGACCGGAAGAGCACCAGTGGTGGAGCATTCTTTTTGGGGAAGAGATTGGTTTCTTGGCTAAGCAAGAAACAAGATGCAATATCTCTGTCTACAACTAAAGCAGAATACATTGCAACAGCAAGTAGTTGCACTCAAATCTTATGGATGAAGCACATGCTAAGAGACATTAAAGTTGAATATGAGGAGCCTATCACAATTTTCTGTGATAATTCAAGTGCAATTAATATTTCTAAGAATCCAGTATTGCACTCTAAGACTAAGCACATATCTATCAAGTTTCACTTTTTGAGAGAACAAGTGAACAAGGAAGAAGTCAGATTGGAGTATGTTCCTTCTAAGGATCAGATTGCAGATATCTTTACTAAACCTCTTCCCAAGGACTCTTTTGAATATCTCCGGGAGAAGTTAGGGGTCATGGCCCCTCTGGTGATGAACTAGGATGCACTGATGTGCATCAGTCCGGTGGATATCACAGTCATATCTTGTGATCCGGATTGATGATGAGGAGCTGCTACTAAGGGGGAGCAGCTGGTATGATTCTGATGTGTTAGAATTGCAAGTATGAGTCCTTTGCCATTGATGTCAAAGGGGGAGAGAAGACATGTGAAAAAAAAGTGGCTGATGATCAAAGGGGGAGCAGTAAATGAGGAAAAGACATGTTGCTGATAGGGGGAGCTGTGACAGAAAGGAGAAGTTCTTGTCTTGATGGTTTTTCACATCATATGTTGCCATCAATGACAAAGGGGGAGATTGTTGCAAGTATGAGGTGAACCAGTGTTATCATTGATGTCAACATACTCATATTGCATTGACAAGAAGGATTGGATGAGCTGTGTGCTGAGGATATTGAGAAAATTAGCCTCAGTCAGGAACAGTGAAGAACAGTGATGAGAAGAAGGCAAATGTATTGTATAGGTTGAGAACCGGAGGATGCGGATTAAAGGGTTTGCAGATATGAGTCTTGAGATGTTTCAGTTAAGATTTCAGAGGTCCGCATGAAGATCTAAAGAAGTTGTGGCTATCTGTGTGGAACCGGTTCCGGCAAGTGTTCAGAGGTGACAGAGGATCACAGAAAGGTCCGGTGAGGTCCGAAATTGTATAATCCTAATTTGAGGATTGGAAGGAGTTTTTGGGATGTCCTTATGATGTGTCATCTTGAGTTGTGTATGATTTTGAGGTCCAGAAGTACCTTTTGCATTGTGACAGTGGCGACAAACTGTGTTCTTGAAGTTCCAGATGAGGAAGAGAAGAGATTCCAGTAAGTAGAGAAAGTGCGGATGTACCTAGTCATTCAGGCAGGCTTGTGAAGGTTCTTGGATCATGTTGAGGCTGTGTTGTTGGTCTGCATTGATGGTAGAGCCCGGAATTGAAGATATTCTTCCGGATGAAGTTCTTGTTCCGACTAGCCGACCGGATGAGTTGTTCATCCTACGAATGTTCTTGTGGTGGCCGACCGGATGTGTTATTCATCTTGCAGATACTCTTATGGTTGATTGCCGACTTAGATGTTTGTTCCTAAGTCGATGTCTTGTATAAATAAAGGTTTGTGAGTTCATTTTGAAGTGTGGATTGTGTGATGAGTGTGGCATAGCGAAGAGAAGTGCGAAAGGCAGAGCAGGGACTTTTGGGCTTAAATGGAACTGATCCGGACATGGTAGAGATGTCATTCTCCAGTTCAAGATTGTGATTCTTATCACTTTGTAGACAGTGTGTCTCCTTGTAGGTAGTGGGCCTCTTTGTGAGCAGTGTGCTCGGGCAGTGAGCCCTAATTGGCAAGTACCATTCTTTTTCTTATTCTTCTAACAGAGAATAAATCCTTGGGTTAATCACACCGTGCTTTTTCCCTTAACCGGGTTTTCCACGTCAAAATCTTGGTGTTTAATGTGTTGATGTTTATCTACTCTTGTGTTTATGCTTTATGCTTTCATGGATGATTAATTGATATGCTGTTAACTAACAAAGAAGAATCAAGTGTTTGAAGTAAAAAGCAAGTTTTTATACAACTGATTCACCCCCCCTCTCAGTTGTATGCCCTAGATCCAACAACATGTGCATGCAACTAAGATCCTAGTGCTTTAGTCACAAAAAATTAACTAATTCTAAAACATTACTGCTATGATACCATATTAGAATTGTACAACAAAATAAACCCAAAACTAGAATACTTAGAAAATATCTATATTAAATGCTACAATTAAAGACTCAATTGATCATGAATGGTTATTCCATTACATTGATTGATTTGCATTCAAAGAAAATTATACATATATATGGCCTTTCAGATGGAGGAGTCATTGTGGGACATGTCCAAGAGGATATGAGTTAAATTCAACCAAGGAAGGAGTTAACTCAGTTAAATCTAGAGACAATGGTGGCACTTGACGAGGCAAAGGTGGCACTTAATTTCCATCAATCAAGAATTGATGAGGCAAATGTAGCACTTGATTACCTCCAATCGAGGATGATACATGTCCTTATTTATTTATTTTGGGCAAAAAGAGAATATATTAATCAAAGAAATTTAATTACATATATACCAGAGGGACTTCCATATTGCAAATGCCAACATGACAAGCATCAAAAGCAGAACCCACCAAGGGTATCCACAAAAATAGACAACAAAAAACAAATACAACCCAAAACTCCAACCAAAACAAAGCCTCTTAACCCCAAACCAATGAAGATCAATCCTTTTGGTCATCATGAATAAGCTAAAGAAGCTATTGATACTTATCCTAGGTCAAATCAGCCCAATCACCCACATTCTAGCTACACATTCCTTGAGAGGCCCATTTAGCTAAACAATCAGCCACCTTATTCTATTCCCTGAGGATATGGACAAAGGAGATAGAATCAAAGTTTGTGACTAGACTGAGAATATGTTTAGCCACCAAAGTTGATCACCAGGAAGACTCATGAAAATTCCTTTTATTTAGAAGATAGACCAAAATCATGGAGTCAGTTTCGCAGATGACCTTTCTCTAGCCAAAAGTACAAGCTCGTACCAAATCCTGAAAAATCACCCAAGCTTCCATTTGATTACTAGAGTGAATTCCCATATGAGTGGAGAAGCCCCTACTATCTTGGCCAACACCACCAATCCCTGCATAACCTAGATTACCCTGAGAAGAACCATCTCTATTAATTTTCAAGAAACCACAAGGAGGGAACCACTTTCCAAACCTATTCACCTTCTTGGAGACCTGAACTCTATTTCTATGCCTATCCTGAGAGGAAGTTGGAAGAGACAACTCTAAGAGCTTAAAAAGGTGCAAATCAGAAGATAAAAGGGGATTCTTATAAGTGAATTTAGCTTCTATAGTCTCTTTGATCATCCCTTTGATTTTAAGCCACACTTGCATGACTTTACTCTGGCAGCCCTAAAATATTCAACGATTTTGTTCTAGCCAAATCTGCCAACAAAAAAGGAAGGGAAAATATCCCATGCAGCTAGAAGAAAGAAAGCTAAAGTAGGAGGCCTTCCGAGACCATTCCAAAACTCAGAAAGGGAAGTAGCATGAATGAATGGTCTATTCCAAAACTTCCACCATAAACTCCAAATTTCCTTAGAAGAAGGGCACTAAAAAAAATATAACTAGTGCACTCTTCATGACTGCCACAAAGAAATAAAATAGATGGCACCTAGAAACATCTCTTTATATTGTCCAAAGTGAGACATTTATTTTGACTCAAGAGCCACATGAAAAAATTACACTTGGGTCGGCTAAACTTATTCCAAGGAAACTTAGCATTCCCCTCCCTCCGCATTTCTAAAAAATGCCAACCAAAAGTAACAGAGTATACACATTTTGGGTCATGGCCCCAAGCAAGAATGCCTAACTCCTCTAGAGAACTTCAAGGTCTCAGAACCAGAATTGAGGCCAAAGTATTACGGTCCTCTATCGATCCTCCATGCAACCAACTCTAAGGTTCTTTATGTATATCATAGAAAATGAGCACAAGAAACAAGTAAAAACAATAACCTGTTTCACTCAAATCCTAAGCTACGTTGGATTGAGCAAAAAGAATGCAAAACAAAGAAGTTAAACACTTAACTACATGCAAACCTTGATACTTGAATGTGCTCCTTGGATGATTTGATGTGGATGTCTCCTTAAATGGACAACATAACCTTGCAATTGATGGAGTCTTGGAGTGAAAATGATAGCATTGTGTTGCATGAAGAAGTTATATCTTTTGTGAAGGGGTGAGCTCCAATTTATAGATTTTTGGAGACTCAATTGGATGGTTAGGATTTGATTGAAAGATCAATGGTGGAGGATGCTTGGGAGCTCTCAAGCAAGGAGAGCTTGCCAAGTGTCATGATGATATTGGATGGGAAGGGATGTCCTTGGATCAAACAGGAACGGATGGTCAAGATTGGGCTTTGGGAAGATTGGAGGGAGAAGATTGTCTTGGTAGATGGGAGGTATGTGTTGGATTTGATTTGAATTTTAAATTGGGAGTGCCATGGGTACATGCCCAATTTAAAATTAGAGGAAAAGTGGATGAGGTGGCTTTGATTTGAATTTTAAATTGGAAGCATGGGTACATGCCCAATTTAAAATTGGAGGAATAGGAGATAGAGGACAAAAGGACCCTTGTACATGGGTCTTTGACCATGCCTTTTGTAAGAAGGCCATGTGGACATGTACAATAGGCCCATGCCTTTGTACATTTGGGGGAATGGAGAGGATTTGACCAAGATTAGATTAGGATCTAGTTTGCTCAAGTGGGTGATTAGTTTAGTTAATTAGGTTTAGGTGACCTAATCAAAAGTGTAGAAAATAGGGAATTAAATAATTACAAATATTTATTTAATTCATGGGATGGGATAAAGGGATAATAAATAAATTGAATTTATTTAATATTTGGACTATAGAAGAGGGAGATAAATGATTAATAAATCATTTTGGCTGGGGCTAGATACTGATGCAAGTACCATACGGGTATAGATGAATAGCGAATAGTACGTGCATAGTGATTTCAACAATAAAATATTGTAAAATCATGGATTGAAGGGGAATCAATCAATTAACTGTCTAAACATGCATTTATGCATTTAATGTGGTAGAAATAGTAATTTAGGGACATCTAGAGATGTTTAGTAATGGTTTAGAGGAGTTTGGGGATGAATAGGGATGACACGAATAGTGGACAATTTTAGGTGTCTACACTTTCCATTGATGAACTAAGATCTCCCCATTTGAATGGATTACTTAAAATTAACAACTCTAGACCACCCAACTTCCAGAAATATGTCACTGAGATATTGAAGTTGAGGAAAGGAAGAGAGAATAGGGGGATGATTGTCCCAAGATTCACTCCAAAACAAATCTTTGTCACCCTTATTAACTATCTAGAACAACCCCTCTTTTATAACCAAAGCCCCCCTCTTCAAGGTATTCCAGATCAAGGAACCTTTCCCAGTCAACTCCATCTATGGAATATCTTCATCATCCATCCCACCTAGGTATTTAACATTGAGGATTCTTGCCCATGGTTGATCAAGATTTTTGCACCATCTCTAGTATAATTTGGTAGCTAAAGCTTGACAATTGAGTTTTGATTGTCGTAAACCAAGACCACCAATATTTATAGGGTGACAAATGAAATCCTAGCTTATAAGACTCCATTTCTAAGTTTCTAAATTTCCTGCACATAAGAATTTTTTGGAAAGACCATCAAACTCCTTAAGAAAACTTTTAGGAGTATAAAGAATTAGAAATCTATATATTGGCAGAGCATGTAAGACAATTTTTAAAAGAGTTAGCCGACCTACAAAGGATAGCCATCGAAAAGTCCAATGGCTCACCCGCATGTGAAAATGATCCAAACTTTTCTTCCATTGGTCATTTCTAAGGCTCCCAATAGAGAGGGGAATTCCAAGATACTCCATAGGCAAACATTTGATCTAGAAATGGAGAATGTATGCAATTATATGTTGAATACACTTAGGAGTGTTGAAGAAGAAGATGCTAGATTTTTCCTTATTAAGTTGCTAACTAGAGGCAAAAATGTAAATGTCTAACACTTTTCTGAAATTAACTGCTTCCCTGATCTTGGCCATCCCCATAAGAGTTGTATCATCCAAAAAATGGAGATGAGATTGAGAGTCAATATTATGAGGCCAATCCCATCCCTGAATGAGCCTCTCACTCTATACTACTTTAAAAAATGTCCAAGGCCTTCTGCCATAAGAATAAACAAACAAGGTGATAAATGGTCCCCTTGTCTAAGCCCTCTGGTAGCTGAAAAAAGAGTTGAGGGAATTCCATTAATCAACACTAAGAAAGAAGCCAAAGTCACGCAACTCATAACCCATTCAACCTAATTTGAGAAAAAACCAAAAGCTGATAGTATATTCTAAAGAAAGACCCAACTGACCCTGTCATAAGCCTTGGATGTATCGAGCTTGATGAGCATAACTTTTTCCTTAGAGGTGTACATAGAATGAATGGCCTCAATTACCACAACAACACCATCCAAAATTTGGTACCCTAACACAAAGCCTTCTTGCTTGGGAGAGATCAAAGGAGTCAAACACTTCTTCAGATGCTCTACAATCATTTTTGTGATTATCTTGAAAGTGACATTGCAAAGCGCAATAGGATGACAATAATCCAAAGAAGAGGCTCCTTCATTTTTGGGGATAAGATCCAAAAAAGTAGAGTTCATGGATTTGAGCATCTGGTTATTCTCCTAAGACTCTCGAACAACCTCTAACAAGTCACCCTTCAAAATATCCCAAAACTCCTAAAAAAATTCTATAGGAAAGCCATCAGGTCCAAGAGCCTTACCTTTCTTCATCTGAAACATAGACTCCACATCCTCTAAAGAGATAGGTTTCATAAGAGAGATGTTCATGTCTTCAGAGGCCAAGGAGGGGATGTAGTCAATAATGATTCTCTCACTATCTATGTCTTGGGGACTCTGTTCAGTAAAAATCAAGGAGAAGTATCTAACAACTTCTTGGGAGATATATGGAAAGGAATTCAATTGTTCTCCCTAAGAAGTAAGGGAGACCAAAGAATTACTACATTTTCTATCCTTCACCAAGTTGTGAAAAAAATAAGTGTTCTTATTTTTGGTTTACAGATTTGTCATTCAACTCTATATTCTCTCACCCAAACAATGGCAAATGTAACCACAGTTGAGTCAGTTACAATAGTATTTTATAACCAACTCTCTGCTTATTTTACAAGGTGGCAGCTACCTTCAAATGATGTATAATGAATTAAACTATGTATTGCTTTTAACTAGAAAGCAAAGGAAAGGTAATGCTTTTGACCAGAAAGCTTGGAAAGGAAATTTCACACTTCTAAAATGGCTGAAAAATACAGAAGTTCAAAGACTTCAAACAATAAATATGCTGAATAAACAAATTATGAATCCATCACCATGATACATTCATTCAAAGCTAAATATCCATAGCAATGAAGCAAAACGAATATCTAGTACTTCAACATAGATAGAAAAACTACCACTGGCAATATATTCAACGAAAGAAGAATAGTATCCAATCACCATAACACAAAGATTATGTCTGCTTGAACATCCAATCTGAATTTCCTTTCTATATTGAAGAGATTGAAAAGTAGAATATAACAGAAACTTCTAACTTTAATGAGTAAAACAAAGTTTGCCCAAAAAAGATCCATACTATGTCTCGCATACATATATTTATAATGTCCACATAATAACTGTCTTTAGAAAATAGAACGGTTTCTTGAAGACAACCGTTTTTTTTAAATAATAAAGTTTTTAGAATAAGTCTTTGAGCCAAATATCAAGAAATAACATGAAATAAAAACAACTAAGTGGCCACCCCTTCATCTTCTCTCGAGTCTTCTATACTTTCACCATCCTGTTCCTTTGCCATGGCTTCTCGTGCTTTCATCTTGATCTTATACTCCCTGTACCTGGTAATCACGGAAGTAATGCTCTTGCTGCCTGGTGTTGTTATCTGCAGTCTGGTTCTCAACTTATTCAACATTCTACTGGCTCCAACTAAACTCTCATGGCTGTTGTCACCCTTGGTCTTGAAAGAATTCAGATACACCTGCATCTGGCCCAACTTTCCCAAAGATTCACTAGTGATGGTCTTGGGATCTGCGATTTCCTTATTGAAAGTATCTTTGAATCTCTAAGTAATTTCCTGCATATCCAATAGGTTTCCCCCAAATTTATCAGTGATGTCAACCTCTACAATATTGCAGTCATTCTTAATTTCAATAATTGCATTAAGGTACAGGCGTAGTGTCTTGTTAATTTCATCAATAAGATTGTGATACATGGATAACTTCCACTCCAGAGAGTTGGCCCATGAAGGGTCTACATCCTATGGGTCATTGATTATTTTCTCCTTGATGAGTGTAAGGGAATCCATGGCCACTAGCTCAGAGACTTATTTGGAAAGCACATAGGTGCTACCTTGCTCTTTTCTTATCTGATGAAGCTCGCTAACCAATTCTTTTCACTTATTGTGCACTTGAATATGGGACTTTACTGAACTAAGGAAAAATATGCTTTCGCAAGACAATTTATCGATCCATTCATTCATAGCTTTAGCAAAATTCAAATTTTTCTTTATCTGTTGCATAATGTTTGTATCAATTCCTGCAATTTCAGAACTAGGGGCTTCATGAGACGTGGATGTCACTATGGATTGAATGAAATTACTTAAAGAGAGAACTTGAAACTGCAATTTTATGTTTTTCTTTCTTTCTTCCTTAGCCCTCTTGATTAAAGTACTCACAGAATAATTAGCATGGTAGGTATCTCCCTCCAAGGTAGAAGGACCCAAGTCTATATGTCTTATTTTGTAGTCTGCCTCGGTAATTTCATTTTCATTTAGGTCCTTCACAGGGTCTACAATTTCTATCACCTGGTGATCTGAAGTAGTATCGGTTACCATCCTGGACATTCTCTTAGCCTTCTTAGGCTTCGAGGTACTTTGCAACAACTTGGCAACAATATCTACTTCAACTACCATAGTGGGCACACTTTTTTTTTTGTCTACTGCCTTTTTCAACCAACTTGGGGAGGAAGACACTACACTGGTATCCACATTGCTTGGAGCAGTTTTATTCTGATTGCCAACTGGAATAGAGATAGAAACCTCCTCATCAGCAGGAGGAGAGGGAATGTCAAAAAATGGGGGAAAAGAGCCATCATTAACAATTTGTTCAAAGACAGGATCAGGATTCACAGACACAGTTTTGGTTTGAGCGCTCTTTTTCCTCAAAGCAGATAAAGGGAGACTATCTAATTCACAGCCCGATTTCAATTTGAGAACATCATCAGGCCTTTGACCATCACCTCCTGATTGTGAGTTAGAATTCGACAGTAATGTATCTTGTCTTCCTGAAGAACTTTGTACACTAGAACCTTGCACAGTTCTTTGTTCAATAGCCTTTGAATTCCTCTGCTCATGAGTTGAGCCAGCATGCTTGCGCCACTTTCTGGCCAGCCAATCTTCTATTCTTTTTATCACCGTAGCATAACGAATTCTGACATCCACAACCTCTTTCTCTGACCAATTTATTCGAGGAAGGGGTTTTATACTTAGAGTTTGATATTCAACATCAATCACTTCAGAGTTTTCCTCAATATCATCTGGAATGTAAAGGGAGAAACCAAATGCTCGAATTTGACTCAGAGTGAGCCTCATATAATTCCTTCTCTGGACCTCGCGGTCATCTATATAGTCTTCATAGAAATACTCCAAGCTGGGATGGTGCTCATAGGAGCTGGAGCCATGGAAGTGTTTTACATAGTTTTTGCTGTCAAAATTAGGCCTCATTGTCAAAGAATGAAAATTGAATTCACTAAGAGCATGTTCCGCTCCCTTAGCAATGTCATTAGTTTTACAAGAATAAGAAGACAATGCTAATGGGAAAGAGTACCATCTTTTTCTCATACTTTGATACTTAACATTTACAATAGCCATTTGTCTGCAGACTTCTAGAAAAATAATGTAATCATTGGGATACCTGTGTAGTTTGGTTGGGGCCTTTTCATAACCCCTTATTCTTAAGTAAGTAAACCTGTCAAACTGGATATAGAAACTTCCAAACTCCATTATTAATGAAGCAGCCTTGGGAGAAATTCTCAATTCAGGATTTGCATCCAACTTCCTCACAACAAACATCAGGAAGGCATCATTTACACGACGGTAATCTTTCATTCCAAATTCTTTAGTGAGCTAGTAGAAATAGGCATACACATGTGTGTCTGGGGTTAAAGACCCATGTGGCCTCAATCCTGCCTAGACAACCTCTTGGCTGGCTAAAATGTATATCAGATATGAACACATATGAAATTTAGAGGTCTCTTGAAATTTAACCAATTGTTCATTCAAATGACAGCTAATAATTTCAGCCCAGTTTATGAATTTACCCTCACTGCATATTAATAGAATAAAATGACACATCCAATTCTCAAAAGAGTCTATGTTTTCACTTCCAACTACTTAGTGCAACAGGGCAATAATATCTGAAATTTCATCTTTGAAATGAGCTCTTCTAGGTTTTGACGGTAACTGGGACTTATCTCTTTTTTCAGATTTCACCCAGTTGCGTGCAATAGAGTTTTTGCACCAATCTTCATTTGCCTAGAAAAATTCTTTTCCAACAGTGACAGACATGTCTTCAAAATCTTCCCTTTCTAGAATTCTCAACGCCTGAGAAATAGTTGCAAGATCAATTTTTGCTACTATTAGCCTGTCCTTTGCTCTAATTTCCAGAGCCTCGAGAATGTACTTCCTCGTGCAAGCAATCACCAAGTCTGTGTTATGTATAGAAATAGGAAAACCTCTGGCGTGTGCTAAACCACTCTGCAGAATTTTCTTTGTGAAAGGTGACTTGTCTTCTTATTGCAAATAGGACCAGAATTCCGCTAGGTCAATATGTCTAAGCTCAGTATCTCTCACGCCAGACCAACTGCTTTTAATACCAGAGTAATGGGGAGCTCCTTGGTATTTGAATTTCATTAGTGCTACTAAATAGAGAGAAAAATGGCTAAGTATTGAAGGAGCAATGGTGTGGAGTAGAAGGAATGACAACAGACAACTTGGAAACATTTCTGTCACCAAGTATAAATAGACATGCAGTTATTGTGCCATGACGTGTTTTAAATGCCAAGTTAACATGGCATTAACTCCGTGTCTCAAGAAAATGAATTTGAGATTTTCCCGCCTTCAAAAAATCCTGAAAAGACATTCACCGCGCTTGTCTCAATGTACCTCCCATTAAATAATCATTGATTGCCTTGAAATCTGATCTGCAGCTTAGCCATCGCTGAGTCACCAGAAATAGAAACTTTAGAAACCCAAGTCAGAGGTTTCAAAGTTTCAAAAACCTCTGACTTACCAGCCACAAAGACTAACATATGGGTTGTGAGACTTTGTAAAAGGGAAACCAAAGTCAGAGAGTCGGCAGGTTCGAAAACTTGTGAACTATGCGACTGGGTTAAGGAACTTAGAAAACTTGTGACTAGTCTGGGAAACCTTAAAGACTCGTGACTTTGAATGTTTTTCAAAAACAACAAGGGGAAGATAATGCCTAGGACTTAAACAAATAACTGGCATACCAAAGAGGGGAAACAACTAAATTTGAAAAGCTCAGAAAAATAATTGAGGGGTAACACTTATCACCTATTTGAAGCCAACTTATCTTGGATTTCTGTTTCCAATAAATCTCCTCTCAAAGCTCCCACTCTACAAGTTCCTTGGAGCAAATCGATTCTTCCTACAAAAGCTCCTCAATCATGCCTTCATCATTAATTTGAAAATTAATTCCCTCCAGTTTATCCCGAAGATGTTTTTTAATTTTAAAAATAATTCCAAAAGAAGAATGATTCCATCTTTTCATCTTAAACTTGACAAATTGAAGCCTCTTTTAAAAAGTGCACATAGTTGTACCAGTAGCAGGCTTCCCATCCCTCCACCAAACCTCCATAAGCTTATGTAGATTAGAGTCCCTAAGCCATATAAGTTGGAATTTAAAAGGAGGATTTTTCAGAATAGATAGCACCGAGGAATAGAACTTGATCGGCCAATGATTAGACCCCTTCCATCCCAATATTTTAGAAAAAAAAAGGTCTAGTTATTACCGATCCAGAAATTCGAGACAAGAAATCTATCAAGTCTTTTAGAAATAGAATCCATTCCACATCTTCGATTATTCTAGGTGAAAATTCCATTTCTTGGCATCACATCCACTAATTTGAGAAAATAATAGTTATCTCTCATTAGAGTAGAAGAAGGGCCAAGACTCTCATTACCCCCATTTTCTCATTCAGGATAATACAATTGAAATCACCAGTTAAAATCCAAGGGAGAGAGGGCACAAGAGAACAAATAAATCTGATATGGGACCAAAGCAAAACCTTACCTAGAAAATCCATAGGTGCATAGACATTGGTGAGAAACATAGAATCTCTAGACTCAAATCAAGACGCAACCACTGAAATAGAATTTCTATTCCCTAACCACCAATAGGGATTAATTCTGTGAGGATCCCAAAGGAAAGCCACTCCTCCAGCAGAACCCTAAGCACCAATGCATATGCATTGACCTCCTCTCCAGATCCTAGAAGAAATATTAGCCATGTCTTCAACTGAAAACTTTGTTTCCTGAAAGAAAACCATCTATGATCCTGAATAAGGTCCTGAGTAGCCTTTTGTCGAGGGATACTGCACAAACCCATAGCATTCCATGATATCACAATCATTTTGGGGCATTAGAAAAGTGAGTATCAAGTGTCTTAATGACTCCTGATTCCACCAACAATTCCACTATCAATTTAACTTTCTCTTGATCTCTCTTACTTGCCTTTGCTACCTTCTCGGTTCCCCCTTTCTTGATATTTTTTTGAAGCAGTCCTAAAAAAGGAGGATCCCTCTTTTTGCCATCTCCTTCCCCCCCCAAAGTATGTATAGGAGCTGACCCAACATTGCCTTCAATTGATTCCAATTGAATTTGTTTCATATGGACAAAGACCACCTCATCTGTAGATATCTCTGAAACCTCCTGAAGCCTAACCTCTTTTCCTATAGGACCAGTAGCTTCTTACAAAACAGTCAGCATCTCTAAAACTAGATTTGGAACAGGAATATTGGAAATACCATAATTTGAGAGAAAAATATCTTGTCCAACCATATTGATATCATGCTCCATTGAATCCAAACTCTCAAAACTGGACGTAAAACCTATTGCTGGGGATCACTTTGGAAGCATCTTTATTCCAGCGATTCATAGTCTTTACCTTTGACCAAGATTTCACAGGAATGAAACCATTTGAGTTAGGTGCATCACTTTGAATAAGGGCCTTACCTTTTGCTTTAATATTGGTTGCATGCACTGTAGGAAGGGGCTCACGGGGCTTAGGGCCCAATTTTGGGCAATTTCTTTGTAGATGACCATATTCATGACATGCACGACATTGAAAGGGTAGAGCTTCATAATCAATTTGTTGGATCCAGTTTAAGATGCATAATCTAATCTCCACCAATTCTAGAAGCAGATCATTTAAATTGATCTCAACACAAAGACTGGTAAAAGTGACAAACTTCTTGTCAAAGGTTTGGCGAGAAGGGCCCAAGGTTTTCCCAATAACCACTGCTATAGCATGTAGAATATCTTGTTGCCAAAACTCCATTGGAAGCCGGGGAAGGTGAACCCAAATAGGAATCTTGGACGGGAGCTCCTCCACTAGATCAAACCCTACATGCCAAGGTTTGATTAAAAAAAGCCTGCTTAGTTGTGGAAATAGGGGCCTCCTTCAAAAATCATGTTTCGATCCGCCAATCTAGAAAACACCACAAAGAAATGTCTGTTTGCTACTAAGATGATTTCTGTATCACCTTCAGGGTTCCATTTTTTCTGACCCATGACTCCAAAAATGCCATGGAAATTCAAATACCCATAAATTTGCAAATTAATGCAAGTTCAGATAAATAAAGCACCTCATCAGCTATGGCTTCAAGGTTAATCACCACAATAAGGCATTCTTTACATTTCTCCAAGCATCCATTAGATCTCAACCTAGGCCTCAAATGTACCACATATTTAGAACCCTCGGTTGCATGCAACAAAAAATCTACCGCATGCACAAGACTAGAAGACGAAGGCTCATTCCCATTGAGCGCCTCTTTAAAAGATAGGAGAGGGTGGTCCCCTGGACCCCCAATATTCTCCATATATAGGCCTGTTGATAACTGAGAGGGGGGGGGGGTGAATCAGTTATCCTAATTATTTCTTCTATCTGAACTTTCTTTTTAATCAATGCAACATTAATTCAAATAAGCAAATACATGACACAGTATTTTTGACGCGGAAACCCTGTTAAGGGAGAAAACCACGGGGTGATTAACCCAAAGATTATTCTCTGTTAGAAGAATAAGGAAATACAAAATGGCACTTGCCAATTAGGGCTCATTGCCCGAGCACACTGCTCACAAAGGAGGCACACTGCCTACAAGGAGACACACTGTCTACAAAAGAATGTTATACAATACTTGAACTGATTGGAAGCATCCACATATGCTGGAGTTCAGTTCCGGTTAGGCTCAGCATACTGATCTGCTGCACTTCATCTTTCCTCTTCTCTTATGCTGCTTTCCTTTCACATACCGGACCTTCCTTACTGCTTCTGTTCTGCTCTGCTTTTTTGCATATCACATATATCAACAACACTTCTCACAACTAAATCCATCCTATATATATATCCGCACAAGTGATTTCATTATCTTTCTAGTTGGCACCCAGAACAGTCAATCTTCTCACAAACTCTGTTCTGTCGGCTGAATCCTTACACATCAAGTAATGCGGATCAAGTATATACTTGTAGAAATCATTAATCATGTCGGCCAAACATGATTCATGCATTCATAACCTTTAACACCATCAGTAACACATCCGGAAAGTAGTCTGATGTTCTGTCAGTCAGTTCTTCCTCTGTTCACACTGTCACTCAGGAATCCGGTACTCAACTATTCATATCTTTTTCCTTGTCTATCACCGGAGGCTAAATCCTTGGAATCTATTACTCAAGGTAGTCCTCTTGACTTTTCCAAATATGCACTTCACCAAGATACTTCCTCTGAGAGATCCAGACCTGTCTGTCGGACCTTGCCACAGGCTCTGTTCTTGTTTACCAGACCTCAACAATCTTCATTCTGACTTTCGGTAGAGACACACCATGTCCTGCGGATGTGTGGGATGAACTTTGTTGCCATCAATGACAACAATCATTTTTCCATATAGTGTCTCTTGCCAACAAGGCCACCACCACTAGCACTACATCAACACACATAGAAAAAGAAAATTGTATGCACAAATCAGCTACAAGTCAAAAGTCCACCAATCCCAGCAATTTGCACACAAAATCCTCCACTTGCAGTCAAAAGAAACCATGTACACAAGGAGGGTGTTGGACCTCAAGCATGCAGGCCACCCATGGCTTTCCAAACCCTATGCACCATGTACATGTTTTCCTTTTGTTTTTACTTGCCACGGATCAAGCACTACCACCAAAAATACCTTATCTCACTGTGATTTCCTTCTGCAATGCTTGGTAGAAATCCTCCCATGTTGAACCATCACAAAACTGGCTCAAAACCTAACCTCCACTACGTGCAACTCCTTTCGCCAAACACAATCAGATAGCTCCCCCGATGATACATGTCTTTATTAGTTGCATAGGAGAGATATACATTTTAAAGTAAACTTAATAAAATAGGTGCAATATAATATTGCACTTATTTTATGAGTCAATATACAAGGCTAAGGAGGCCATCTAAAATTAATGATTCCAACAAAAAAATATGAATCCATTTGGCACATAATTGATCAGAGATGAAACAATCATTTCACCAACACATACAAGCAATGACCTATTACTTGAATCCTAGTTTTTCTTCCCTAATTCCCTTAGGTTTGATTAGGAGGTTATGGATGAATTGAACAAATGCATAGATAGGATGATACTTGATGAATCCCTTAGAGACACAATTTTGGACAAGTTGCAAATTTACAAGGTTGTGGAGGGTAGGTTGTTTTCTTTAGCTTTATGAATTTAGAGAATGATCTAGCAATAGAGTTAAAAAATTAAGTCCTTTGATTGTTAGAGTGTAGTCTAGATAGTATATTTATTTAATAAGTGCAATTGTAGTTCAATTTAAGTTACAAAGTTGTAAACATTGTCCTTGCAAATTTGTGATGGAAAGATTATGGTGCAGAATTACCAAAATCTTCAAAGCCTTACCATCCATATTTTGTGCTAGCCCTATAACACTTCTAAATGTGAGTATAATTGAATCACATTTAAATCCATTCATAGAAAGAACAATATTAGGTTGATCCACAAGTACTTGAATGACCTTATTTTGTGCAATACAACCTTTGTAGTCATGTCAAACTGATGGAGGGAAATAAGACTCATGATGGGATTGACTTGAATGATATTGAACCATAATTAAGTTTGAATTGTTGAGGATGTCAAGCCCATGATTTCCTTGTAGTAGATCACTAATTTTGAGAGGAAAGCAATAGAATGGGTAAAGACTGTAGAAGTACGTGCATAGGTAGAGGTAGAAGTGTCAAAAGGGCCTTCATTAGATGAAGATCATGGTATGTTTGAGAATGATATTTAGATGAATCTTTACCATTCAATTCAAGGGCACCACTATTGAGGAGTTTTAGTCAAAGGAGAAATTTGTAAAATATTTATATCAATTTTTAATTATCTATGATGATGATGATAGTTGATCAATCATCATATCATATGACACTATGATGTGCATTGTACTCCTTTTTTTGGACTAAATTAATAGAAAAACCACCTATTATAGTTCTCTAAATTTAATATTTTGCATGTTATTTAAGTTTATTTTACAATTTATGTATTTTTAGTATGTCAAGTTTTTGCCAAGTCTAAAGTCCAAGTCAAATTTTTATGTTATCAAGTTTTTACTAAGTACAAATTTTCAAACTATTATATAGACTATGATTTACTTCTACATACACAAGTTTTATTGTATTCTTTCTAACAGATATCTATAAACTTAATTCTACAAGTTTTTCAACCATCGTATATCTATACTAATTAAACTAGAAATCACACTCTATAGTGCAATGAGTACGCCAATTAGGACTTATAAGGTAAGGCAACCTCAATTAGTTAAAAATATAGATTTACCTAAATAGGTTCAATTTTTTGTTAGGCATTTTTTACAGGATGATGTACATGCACTCCAAGCTCCCTAGAATAAATTTGTACCTTACACATTCAAAAATTTGAGCTCCTTTAGTGAACACTTTAAAAATATGATCTAAACATGCACTCTACATGTCCATGTATGTGCTTGCCTACAATCAAACTCCCACACATACTTTTCACTATGTCCTTCAACCTGCACAATCTTTTTGCCTAGTTCATTCTCTTTTCGTCTCAATTCTCTAACTTCCCTTCATCCAACATTCCTTTAATCCTTTCGTAATGGCAATCATGAAAGCCCTTGGCATGATAATCATTTTCCTACAAGTGCATTGTCTGAGCCTTGTTGTTGGTAGACAGATTATTTGTTACATCCCTAAACTTTGACTATGTTTTACTTTTTACTTTTGAAGTAATTAGTAGGTAATTTCAGATGATTCAATGATTCGATGTTTAGTAAAAATGTCAGGAAAAATCAATGTTTTCATGAGTTATGTTTATAATTGACATGTGTTTATATGTTGTCAAGATATTATGATTTCATAAGGATTATCAAATGATTATTGATACAATAATCACCGGTTGGTGATTGTAAGTGGCATACAGGAAACAAGTTTCCACCTCCTCGAGAAAGGGAGGGAGAGCATCATCGGAGAGAAGAGGATAGATACAAGGAAAAGAATAGTTAGTTGCCATCTTAAGTCTTGCATTGGTGCAAATTAGTGAACCTAGTTGAGTCGGGTATGTGGTACTCAACCCTTCATTTGATTTAAGTTTATTTCTTGACTCGACAAGTTGTCAATGTCGTTTAGAGTCTTTTAATGACAGTTTAGTCATTTATAGTGTAATCAACATTGATAACATTAAGCGTTAGTCATTTTTTGACTAATGCGACTTTTTGATGAAAATGACATCCCTTGCGTCGTAAACAAGAATATGTTTACGTCCGCAATGATGTTGTTGGAAAGGAAAATAGAAGAGTGTTTCTTGTTTATAGTTTTAATATCAAATTATGTATTTCGTCTAATTAGAATCGACATGTTTTTCTTTTAAACATGTAGGGAAGAATATCTCAACCCAATCAAGTATTGTGCGTAAGTTTACGTCACATTATTAACCCTATTGATATTAATATCTAAGATCATAGACTATTATTTTATGTAAAAATTTGGGAAGTTAGAACAAAGTTGTTAGTGGGTTATGTATTACCTACCTCATTTATCAATGAAACATTATTTCTTATCAATAAGCATAGTAATGCTTTAGAGAGAAAGAGACGTTATTGTGTGAGGAGTGGTAATTAGTACCTAAGATCCCCTCAAACCATGCATGCTCATCTAAGAGCCTTCGTAGGTTGATCTTGTGGAGAGACCCACGACTTAGTGGGCATTTTCTGTTGCTTATCCACCTTGAGTAGAGAATCCACGGGAGTGGGCAGTTTTTATTAACAGTTTAGCGCAAAGTCTTCATAATGGAGGTTTGGGTCATTAGAAAAATCAAGTGCTGGTTATAACAGATAAGTGGAGATAACCGCACGTGTGGGAATCTTATAACAACTTGTGATGGAGTCATAGATTATAGAAAACAATATAGCTTTATTATCGAAACTTTTTACTCAACCATCTTCACCATTTTCTGCGTGTCTGCCTTCGTGGGTAGACACATATGAGCAATCTTCATAACATCTTGGAGTGGAGTCTTAAATGATAAAAAGAGCATACCCTTGTTATTGGATAGGAAAGATAGAAGATTGTTATGGAGAAGGTGGTCATAAAGACCAATTGTTCCACTAACATGCATGTGAGTTTAAGCATGTTTTTAGGCTTTGAAACTGCCTAAGACTCCCGCGGTAAGGGAGAAGCATATAGTTAGTGTTCGGGGGAGAATCTGAAAGAAATGAAGAACATCTTTGTTCAAAGAAAGGAAGGCTTCACCGAGGAAATGAGGAAGGATTCTTCAGTTGCTCCTTCACTGCTTTCCTTGAACCTCTTATGGGTGCAAGACCACAATACTTTCAGAACAACAGACCAATACGGAGATAAAACTATAGGAGAACAAGAAAGGTTGACTTTGGATAGCGGCATGGACTATGTTAACTTTTGTAAGGAGCAATCACTGTGGACTGTGATATCATTAGCAATAATTATTCATAGTGGTGTGGGATGTGGTATCATCTGCAAGGAAACGTACTTAGTATGCACAGTAAATGAGTGTGAACCGTGAGCTTATTTCACAATGAGTGGAAGAAGTTAACGTAAGTCGATTTCCAAGACTTATGTTTCATTATTTCTTAACAGTAAGTCTATCTCTTAATATCTTGCATGGAAGATTCTATGAAGATTTATTTTGAATCACGCCAATTCTAATAATAGATTAGAAACAACTATGAAGGTATAGAATGTTGGGTTAAAGTTGATGAGTGCCAGGTAGCACCTATGAAATACATCTTTTTACCTCTCTTTTTCTCCCTTCTTATTCCATTGTCCTGATGACTGCACCAAAATGGGCTAACAAGATTGTTCTAATGATGATTAATAAGAGATGAATTACTTAAGATCATGATTTTTGATTGAAGGACTAATGTGCATTGAATTGATGGAAATATGCAGAAATCTTCTCTTTTTAAATCAACAGGTGCAGGTGTTCGGGTAGACAATTTTGTACATCTTCGGAGGTAGTCCTAATGATCTCTGGAGCCGACATCAGAATGCCACAATTGGTCTCCAATGTTTCAAATTTGATTGGAGAGGTTTTGGGATAAGGAGGTGAAGCATCTCTGGAGTTGGACTGAAGTCTTGAGCATCTCTGGAGCTAAACAGGAAGGTCACAATTATATCTTCGGAGCTACAGACATAAACATACATCTCTGGTGCCTCTTTAGAACAGTGCAAATTTCCAGCACAACTGTCGGTCAGACACTTCCAGTGGTGATCGGGATGCTTCTGATGTTACTCAAATCATCACTTGAGTAATTAAGGGCAATCTATAGTTAACTGCTAGACGTTTTTATCTCTTTTTGATTTTTGCATGAGTTACTGATAAACGGATTTAAATACCTATATTTTAGGGCCTCATTGCCCAAGTGTATTTAAAACTAAGACTGAGATTCAGTGTGGACTTCTGTTCCACTTAATCTACTTTTATTGCATGTATATTTATTCTATAGTTAGACAGTTAGTAGAATAAAGAGATTGATGTTATCTCATAGAAGAACTAATAGTTAAAATAAGTGATATCTCATCACTGACTTTAGATATAAACTTATAGAAGAAGCAGAAAGGAGGACAACGATTATTTTTTTGATTTCTATAATCTCATTTTGATATCAATATTTTCCTGAATACAAAGCTGATGGAATTGGATTGAATTGAGTTGTGATATTATTCTCTTATGTTGATTATTTACTTTAGTCTTCAACCCTAAGGGTGTGGAGTAAGGGCCCACTCTCACCACAAAGGCAGAAGGCTAGTACTGTTGTTTTGTTGTTTCAGATTCTGTTTAAAGAGATACTTACTATTTTCATAGATAGATGCATGTTTCAATTGGAAGGAATGATATATATTTACTTTAAGCAATTCACTATTCAGTTTTGTTTTCAATATTCTTGGAATTTATTTCATAGCAGATAGATCAATTTCTTTAAATCAGTAAAGGTCATTAGAATTAGTTAGATATAACTGACAACTATAGGATTCCTAATTGCAGATAGCCAAGGACAGAGCCCTAGATTTGACATCTAAAATATGATTAAATGATGAGGTACAACGGCCCTTGTCATTTTTGGCACCATTGCTGGGGATATTGTTTTAATTAGGAAAACTTAGCTAAATAGTTTTAGGATAGATCTATATGGTTAGAGCTAGAGATTCAAAAGGAAGATACATAAACAGACACCCCATCAACAAACTATAGGAGAAAGTAGTGGTGTGGCACAAGATCTTGTTGAAGAAAGAAACCTAGAACCTACCTTGGAAGCTGCACCTCAAATTAATAATCCCTTAAATCCTCCAAATCTTTCATTTGCTGATTATATCCAAGAATTACAACAAAAATTCCAGGCAGATCCTTTGATAGAACCTAGTTCCTCATAAACTCATAGAATCCCAAGGAGAAGAATCAATATCAGACATGGAAGATAATCATGATAACCATGAAGAGGAGGAAAATCAGGCTCCAAGAACCTTCTCATATCCCATTGTTCTGGTTGCTAGAGACAATGCCCCTATGAAAAATATTTCACCAGCACACTTGCCAAATTTTAGAGGTCTTACTTCTGATGATACAAATCAGTTTTTGTTTGAATTCAAAGTGGTATGCCAAACTTATGATTATGGATCAGATAACCAAAAACTCAAACTATTCCCTTCAACCCTAAAAGATTCTGCAATGAGATGGTTTATGGGTTTACCCCAAAACTCCATCCATTCCTTGGATCAGATGGAAACAGAGTTTTTAGGAAAATACCAAGATTACTATAGAGTCAGTAATAAAAATGAGGAATTGTTCAAAATCAAACAAGGAGATGAAGAAACCTTAGAGGACTATGTGGATAGGGTTAACTTCACTTTCAGAAGGTATGACAACCTAGTAAATCACTCTTTGGCCAGAACCCTGTTTGTAAAAGGATTAGACAAAAAATCAAAACAGGCACTGGATCTGATGGGAAAAGGAAATATCAACAAAATGGATATAACTGCTATAGAAGAACTCTACAGAAACTATTCTAGAACCCAAGATGGAGTGAGATTATCCAAAACCTTCAAAGGGAAGAATGAAATAGGACAGTTAATGGAAGAGATTGCAAATTTGAAAATAGATATTCTGGTCTAACTAAATACCACATTGGATGGGATTCAGGCAAAAACTAGAACAATTGAACCACTCTCCATCTATTGTCCTAGGTGTAGAAACAAGCATCTATTGAGAGAATGCCCTTTAGACAAATCAGAGATCTGTCAGATCTGTGATAGGGAACATCCTACTAGTCAATGTAGTCAACTTCCAGCCCTAACAAGGCTGAGTAAGAAGAATGCCATCATAGAAGAAGAGTTGAACTATGTAGGACAAAAATAAGCTGGAAATTTCCCTTATAATCAGTATCCAAACTAGCCTTCTTACAGGGGTCCTTCTAATTGGGGAAATAATCAATGGAATCCAACTTGGCATGGGCCTTAAAATAATCCTCCTTGGGGACAACAGGATTGGCCAAATCAACAATGACAAAACCAACATTGGAAAAATCAACCCTGGGGGAATCAACAGTGGCCACCATAGTTTGGATCATAAAACATGCAGCCTCAATGGGGTCCTCAACAAGGATATAATCAACAATACCAGGGACAACCTAGACATTTCCAACCTCAACAACAAGCATTGCTAACTGGACCCCCCAACACACAAGGTCAGTCACAAAATGAACTAGTTAGCCAACCACCCTTACCAGCTCAACCTATACCAAATCCACGAAATAAACAGGGAGCAACTATTTACATGACAGAATAAGAAAGCATAGCTGGTATTAACACTATATATCCCAATAATCTCTAGCCGCGTTCTGGGAAAGCATTCCCAAGACCATCTACTCCAACTATAGTTGAAGTAACCAATGATGTGGAACCTGAAAATTCATCCACTCAACTTCCAGAGGAGATTACTACTAAAACAGTGCTAAAAGAATCATCCTTGGATAACTCTGGAGTTCCTCCTAAAAGGCTGACTCTAGAGAACATTCCTCGAAACATTTCTGGTAAGAGCTCTGGAGATGCTCCGGAGATGGAAAAACTAGCACCATACTTAGAACAGCTCAAACAACATGTTCCCCAGAAAAAGATCTTACAAAAACAAGTCCAATCTACCATGGAATCAAAACTTTTACAAGAAATTAGACAACTGAACATTGAAATTCCACTCCTCCAAGCAATCAGAGATGTGCCAGAACTGAACCAATTCATCAAACAACATTGTGTCAAAACACAGGGCAGGAAGAAATTTTTTCCTTCTACCATATAGGTGGAAGGGAAAGTAGTAGATCTACTGATGAGAGAAATGCTCCTCCCAAAATATGGAGACCTTGGAAATCCTGTCATAATTGTTTACATCTCAGGGGTAGAAATTTCAAATGTTTTGGTTGATTTGGGAGCATTAATAAATGTGATGGCAGTTCATACAATAGATAAATTATCTGTTGATGTATAAAATTGCACAGGTTCCAACACCAACATGGGAAGTTTCAGGAATGTGGGACTTGCTACCTGAAACAACCTCCAGATTTTAAAGAAGCTGGCTCTTCTCTATCTTAAATGTGTTTTTGGGAAAAGGGTAAGAAGTAAACAAGATTACAGATACAATTAAAAGCAAATCTATCTATGGCGATGCGCCTGAGTAAAAATGTTTCTCTCAACTAAGCACAGTGAAGCTATCCTCAAGATTCAGTTACATTAAAGAGCAGATACTGCATGATTAACATAAATAGATGAAATGAATAAAATCAAAGGCTCACAATCAGACAATTTGCAATGACACAGGAAATATCAACCAAGGCACAGAACTCAGTCTTTCTCATTTAATTTTCTAGCAACATAAGAGGCACAGATACATGCACAGTTACATTCACTTTCTAAATCAAGAATAACAAAATAAAGGCAAATGATATTCACTGGCCACAGCAAAAGTCTCAAACTTCTCTCTTAAATCTCTGACAGAAAACTCTGGGTCTCTACAAACTGTATGAATTTCTCTATCAGAAACTAGAATTCTAACTTGAAAAATTGTCGATTCATTACAAATGTTACATATTTATAGCCCTAGATTGACTCTAGATTGTCTACAACAATCGAATCCCAACGGCCCAACTGAACTGAAGGTAACTGGAAGTCTCTGATAGTTAAAGATCTTTAGAATCTGTGATAGTTACTCCTTCTTGCAAGCCCATTGGCTGTGACAAAATATGTGTGGCGTACCTCCTCTTATAAGGAAAAGACACTTGGCGGTTTCCATAGTATTTAGAAACAATAAACTCTGTGATAGATGGCAGCGTCCGCGCGCATAACTGGAAACTCCTTCATCTCTTGAGAAGAAATAGGAAATCGACACTTGGCATGCTCCGCAGCAACTAGAAACATATACGTGTCTTTATCTGCAACAGTTTACTTAACTGTGTCTTTTATGCTCGGGAGAACTCCGCAGGTGACAACTATCGCGATCTGCAGCTTTGAAACTTTAAGACACATTAGAAATGGGGCCCACAACTTCCCGCAAGCTAGCTTTCAAAAGGAAGAAACGGGGACAAGTGGCGAACTCCACGCGCACAACAATTGATACGTGGCGCTTTCCGCAACACTTGAAACATATTAGAAACTCTTTGAAACTTAAATGGAGGTTGACAGATGTCGGGTTCTGCATCATTTAAGAAACATTAAATATCATCAGAGAAAGGGATAAAAAGCTTTTAACTTTGGTGCTGCATCTACCACGTGGCGCTCTTCGCATCACTGATACTTTAAAACTGTGGTCCACCATACATCCTTTACTTATCATTAAAATATATAGAAACAAACATGCAGAAGCTGACACTTGGTGGGTTCTACAGCTACTATAAAAGACACATGGCTCCTTCCGCGTTCATACTGAAACTTAAAGGGAGTGCCTCCGCTGATGACACGCAGCGCCTTCCGAAGGGTTGTAACTTAAAACAATATTGAAACATTTTCCGCTACGTGGCACGCTCCGCTCCAAAGTTGTAACTTAGAAACAAAATGCGGCTTGAACTGAGGCTCGACACTTGGCAACTCCCACAGGCATGGCAATTAGAAACCCTCATAGCCACACTTAGAAACATTCATAGACACAAAACTGTAACCCGTGAATGCGTTGCCACTAAAACAAAATGTAGAGTCTTGTACTTTACAGTTCTTGGCGACCCCCTAGGACTTTTGAGCCTACTCAAAAAGAACCCAAAACTTGGCAAAAATATATGTATTTTAAAATACAACATAGGGTCACAAATTCTGCAAAGCTATCTGGTAGACAGACCATTCCGAATCAGAGAGTTCCTGTTTACTCTGTAAATCTTGAAAGGCAAAATCAAGATTTATTATATCCTTGTGGGAGAATGTCTGCAAAATTTGAACTGCGGCCTTTAATTGAAACTCCATCTGGGCCATTGGCATCAAGACAACTTCCACCTCTTGTACTGATGAAGAATCACTTAAACCTTGAAAAATAGTTTGATCATTTTGCCTTATTAACAATAGGGCCTTGTTATCATCAATCATCAGTACAATATTATTATCTAGAAATGGTGAGGGAAGACCAAGTTGCACCAAATCCTCTGTGTTTCTTCATATCCTTGACTCATTCCTTGACAGTATCTAGGAGCTCCTGGCAGTTTGTGGTAGCTGAGTTGCAACTTAGAACTTCATTTACCTTCTTTGCAACTATCATTTTGTCACTGATCCCTGCTGCTGACAGAATTTCATCTGTTGTGTCATATAGTTTCTTTAGCAATAGTTGAGAGTCAGAAACTCTCAAAGAAACAGTAGACAGAGTGGCCTGAACCGAAGTTTCCACTTTCTCACACAATTGCTGTGCATTTAACAGAAAAGTTAATGATGGCCTTAGCTAGACAATCTCCTCAGAGATTCTTTTCCAAACTAAAACATATAGCTCTTTGACCAGATTCAAAACCCCAACATTCTGTGGCCTGTTAGCTAACTCAAGTGTTAGTTGTTTTGTTGTTTGTTGCTCTGCTAGGAGTTGTGCCTGTATTATAGCAGCAGCATTTTGCTCACTCAGCAACTTCTGCTAAGACTGTGTGGCTTGTTGCAACTTTTCCTGATATTTCTTCTCCAAGGTGGCCTTCTCTTGCCTCAAAACATTTACTGCAGACTTCTCCTGAGCTAG
Organism: Cunninghamia lanceolata; assembly: GCA_027924645.1. Taxonomy (NCBI): domain Eukaryota; kingdom Viridiplantae; phylum Streptophyta; class Pinopsida; order Cupressales; family Cupressaceae; genus Cunninghamia; species Cunninghamia lanceolata. The sequence goes on from BSBN01000850.1 coordinate 2,886,435, forward strand.
CTCCACCTTCAGAGAAGCATTTTGGGCTTGAGTTGCCTGATGGATCTGACAAGAAACAATATTTTGCAACTGTTTATTCAGAGTCTCTATTTCATCCTTCTTAGATTGCAATTCTCCAGCAAGATTGCTACTATTTGTCTTCTCTTGAGCTAATTCATTTTCAACTTTCTGCAACTTCCTAGACACTTTCAAGTAGTCAGTTGCAACAACAGATGTAGTTTCATTGAGTAGCTCGACCCTATCTTGTGGTCTGAAAAGAGACATGTCCATGGCTACAACATTCATTGAAAAGTCCTGAGGCTGCATCTGCTCATTGGGCTTCACCACATTTGGGGACAAATGTGTGACTGTCAACTACTATTGAATAGGGTCAAAAAGTGACCTCATGTGTGGCACAGCCAGGCTTTTGTTTTCTTTCTTTCTCTTTTTGTCCATTTTGGCTTCTCTAGCCCTTTTTGCTGTATCTGCCTGAGCTTGGAAAGTGGGAGGTGAAGCAATGTATCCCCCAGCAAAGGGATGACCTTGAGGTAAACCATAAGGAATAGCCAATAATTGTTGGCTAGGGGAAATTTGGGGATGGGCTCTTTTTGGAACAGAGGGGGAAAAGAGTGGCAATGAGATGGCCTATGAAGACATGGCCTAAGGACTGGCAATTGGGGCAAGTAGTGATGTAGGCACAACAAAAGTGGTAGGGGATGTAAATGTTTGGCCAGTTGGGATTGCCACCCCTAAGGTAGAAGAAAGAGACAGAGGGGAAAAAGGAGAAGAAACACTTACCTGAGGAGCAGCGGATGTGGCTGTTAGTTGCTGTAGCAATGGTTCTGTTTCTTCTTCTGACTCTTCCTGCAGGTGCAGTCTCCTATGCTTCCTTGGTCTTTCTCCTGTTTCTTCCTCTGACTCTACTTTCTCTGCCACATTTACCACCACTGGTGGTTTCAAAGGAGCAAAAATGGAACCTTCAGATACTGAAGCTGTTGGAGTCCCTCTGGTTGGTGATGACACCACACCCTTTTGTTTCTCTAAAGTACTGAGAGATTGGGGCTAGGAAGATATAAGAACAACAGATGAGGCATGTCCTATTCCTTGCATTGTGTGAGTTGACTCAGCTTCCTCTTCTGACTCTTCACCCTTATTTTCAATCCTGCTTGTATCAGGGCTAGAGACTGGGGATGGATGCCACTCATCCCAGATTGACTCCCATTTTTCATCAGTGTCAACATTTCCAAATGAATGGTTAATCTCTGATATTTCCTGCCTATACTTCCAATAGGCTTCAATCTTCTCTGGCTTCCATTCTTTGTTTTTCAATGCCCTTCTTAGACCGGCACCCATTCTGATCTTAGGGTCATAGGCCTTTTGTTTAACATAAAAAGTCTCCCATGACCTGGGCCCTACAAAGGGCAAGTCTGCTAGTTCCACATATAGGTTTGGGTTGTCCTCTTTAGGGTTTCTCCTATCTTCCCAGAAAGGCCGACCCTCATGTACTATTTTAGCCCTGACCTTGTTGTTTTTAACCCAAGAGGCCATAAAACTTTCTGGGTCATACCTCCACTTATCTTCAATGATGAAGAATCCAAGGACAACAAGCTTTCTTAGCAACAGGTGTTCAGCATCTCTGACTTCTAGGGCCATGTTTCTTTTGACCCATGGGATGTCATACATTTTCTTCTTCTTCTTCGTTGTGCCAAACTCATTGTCAACCATAGACACTTGCCGGTTACTTCTAGAAATGCTACCCTAGGGGTCAAAATTTTAGGTAGCAGCATAGGCTCCCCATTGAAGCCATGGACTCTAATGATAGTATTTTGTGCCCCAAAGAAATAATCACATGGGATTGGGCAATTGGTCATGAGACCCCTAATGCTCTGCGTCAACCTATGTTCTACAGGCTCAAGGCTCAAATGGCAAAAGGCAGGGGCAACAAAGAGTTCCCAAAATTCATAAGGGTCTGATGCCTCATATAGCACATGTGTCCATGCAGACACAGGAATAGTTCTATTATGACCAAAATCTGGGTCATACATGTTCAATTGCATATTTTGTGCAAAAAGACTATGGTTCTGATATAACATTAAATGGAACAGATAAGCAGAATACCTGAAAACCCCCTTGGTCTTGAAATTGACGAGCTGATTGACCATGGAGTAAGTAATTTATTCTGAGAAATCTAGTTGGTATTCCTATGACTTGTCCACAGTCTTTAATCTGAAAAGGATAGCAATTTGCCAATCATAGACTGTATTGTCTTCCTTCATCCCAAAAATGAAAGATATCATTGATAGTGCCTCTTGACTAGCTTGGCTGAATTGTGCCCTTCCTGCAGGTAGCACGGGCATCTGGGTGTTCTCATCCCCTAACTGCATTTCTGAGTTGAGGAACCTAATTTGGTTGTTGACATTTGCCCATGTCTTTTGCATTTTAGCAATAGTGGGAAATGTGGCCGTTCAATTGTGTTGCAGGGCCAGCATGTCTCTTATGGCTTTGGGTGTGATTTGCACTATAAAGGGACCCTGTTGTATGGTATTTGAGGGTGCATGAAATAGCTCCGTGCATATATCAATTAGGTCAGGACATAGGTGCACACTCAGAACCATGAACTGTGCCAACTATGAGGTCAAAATCCTCAATCCAAAAGTCTCAGACTGTCCATTCTTTGCCTTTTGAATACATCTCTGGTGTGCCCCTTCACGAAGACTCCTGGCAGATTTTTGAAGGGCTGGGTCAAAGAAGCCATCTGCGAAATCCTTTACCTTCGCTGGGTCAACAAAATACCCTACCTCAAGGACCCTCATTCTTGGATAAGTTCTCTTGGGTTGCGCAGGCGCTGAGGCATATGATTTGCTGCTCAAAAGCCTATCAATTGACTCATAGATCCTGAGTCCCTCTTGAGAAGACTGTGCTTCAGCCATACCTATATCTGCAGGGAGAATGTGGGAAGCTTTGACACAGGAAAGGATGAAATTGCTTCACAGGAATGACACATAGTTGAAAGCGCTTGCTAGGGATGGGAAATTGGAGGCAACAGTGATTCACAACAGAGGTACGGAAGCAAATGAGAGCCACACTTAGGATTTAGTTATAATTTAATGGGGCTTTAATGACACATCTTGTCTTATAAATGACATTAACGCCAAGAAACCGTTAGTGTATCCTTCCAAATCTGCGTGGAAAGGAGTGTCATAAACGTTATGGGAGTGGCTGCAAAAATGTGTACTTCTGGGGATTTTGGGGATTGGAGACAACCTTAATGAATGCAAGATTTTCAAAAAGAGAAGGGGCTTGCACTGATGATATGTGTTCATAGAACACTTATTGAAAAAGGAAAGAGGGAAAACAGGAAAGCAAGAAAAAGAAACTAACTAACTATGATACATAAGAGCCCCTGCTTAATTGAAATGTTTCAAATAGATCCCATTTACAGGAATCTCTTCAAGTTCTCCATCCATAGTCTTGAGCTAAAAATAATTTTGTTGCTTACAGGACCGAAACTTGTAAGGACCAGTCCACAGTGATTCAAATTTGTTGTGTCGACCTGGGTTTGCAGCTCTTTCATCCCATTTCAATACTATTGAGCCAACTTCAAAAAGGGGATTTGAAGTTTTCTTATCAAAACAGTCCTTGACTATTTTCTGGTGTTTCATCAGTGACTCATGTGCTTTTTCTCTTTTCTCTTGCACTTCCAGTAGTTCAGCAAGTCTGACTTGCATGGGGCCATTCTCTTCAATCTCTATCTGTTTCAATAATTTCAAAGCAGGGATCTCTAAGCTCAGTGGCATTACTACTGGTTTACCATAAACTAATTCATATGGAGACATCTTTGTCACTTGATTAGGTGTGATCCTGTCAGCCCACAGTGTTGTATTAAGTAGTTTGTGCCACTCTCTGTGATGATTAGTCCCTATCCTCTTAATGAGTCTGATTAGGTTTTTGTTAGTGGACTTTGCCAGACCATTACCCTGCGGGTAATAATTTGAAGAAGTCTTCAAATAAATCCCATTCCTTAATGCAAACTTAGATATTTTTGTTCCCAAAAATGCTTTAGCATTATCTGATATAATGGTACGAGGAGGACCAAACCGAGCAGTAATACCTTCTAGAAAGTCTAATATTACCTTTTCTGTTGCTTCCTTGAGTGGTACTGCTTCACTCCATCCAGTAAAGTAATATGTGGCTGTGAGGATCCATTTGTGTCCCATACTTGACACTGGATTGATCATATCAATAAAATCAAGACCCCATTGGGCAAAGGGTTCATCCACAATTATGGGGCTTAGAGGCATTGCTGCATTTCTTCTCTTCCCTATATAAAACTGACAGGCCTGGCATTTTTTAACCAGCTGATAGCAATCTGTGAATAGAGTGGGCCATAAGTATCCTACTTGAGTCACTTTGATTGTTGTGGTCCTTGCTAAAAAGTGTCCTCTTGAGGCTCCATGGTGTAACTCATGTAGTATTCTTTGAGCTTCATCTTTCTCTATACATCTCAAAAGTATGCCATCAACATTTCTTCTGAATAGAATATGGTCAATTAGTACAAAGTGGACCCATTGCTGCCTATAATATCTTCTCTTATCATGGGAGAGCTGATTTGGGAAAACCCCATGTTTCATAAATTGTATTCTATTTGTGACCCAAGAATCTTGATCAACCTCTTGTATTTTTAATACATTTTCACTTTCTGTTTCTTCGGTCATCATTCTCTCCATGTCTTGAGCCATATATTGGCACAATCATTTGCCCCTGACTAACTTAGTGGGCCTGACCTCCACATCATATTCAAGGATCTTTGTTATCCAATTTGCTCTTTTCTCAGTGATCTCACCCTCCATAATATATTCTCTTACACTAGGATGAGCCACTAATATCAGAATCTTATTCCCTGTTACCATGTGTCTAAAATTTTTAAGGGCTTTTACCATGGCATATCCTTGCTTTTCCACAAAATTGTATTTGGCCTCATATTCCCTGAGAGTCCTAGAGAAAAAGGCTAACTTCTTGTTGATCATCTTTCTGAGTTAAAACAACAGCAACACTGAATTCTCCTCCATACACATACATTATGAAAGACTTAGAGAAGTCTGGGTTTCTGAGTACTGGGGCTGTTGAAATGGCTCTTTTGATCTCTTCAAAAGCCTATCTCCCCTCTGCAGTCCATTTGAAAATCAGGTCCTTCTTTAGCAACAGTGTCATGGGTCTAATTAGACCTGCAAAGTCAGATATGAACCGGCTGACAAAGTTGATCTTCCCCAGGAAAGACTGAACTGCTTTCTTATTGACTGGTAGAGATAGATTCATTATGGCAGTGACTCTTTCTGGATCGATAGAGACTTCTTCTTTTGACAATATATGCCCTAACAGTTTACCCTGAGGTACTGCAAAGATACACTTCTTGGGATTCAGGGATATTCCAAACTCTTGCCATTTCTTAAAAACAACCTCTAAATGGTCAAAATGATCTACAATATTTTTAGAGAAAATAGTGAGGTCATCTAGATAAATCAGGATGATTTTGTTTATAAGTTCCCCAAATGCTACATCCATGGCTCTTTGAAAAGTAGCTCCAGTATTTAAAAGGCCAAAAGGCATCTTAGCATATGCAAATGTTCCCCATTTTGTAGTGAATGCAGTCTTATGCTGGTCTTCATCAGCCAACCAAATCTGATTGTATCCAGAGAAACCATCCAGCAAGGAAAATCTCTCTAATCCAGCCACAGTCTGTAGAATTTGTTCCATAGAGGGCAGGGGATAGTGATCTTTCAAAGATGCTCTATTCAAATCCCTGAAATCTACACAGAGTCTTATGTCACCATTCTTTTTTCTTACTGGCACTAGGTTTGATACAAAGGTTGAATGCTTAATTGGAAAAATAATCTTTGATTCTAAGAGCTTTTGTAATTCATCCACCATTAGAGGTTCAATTCTAGGATTCACTGGCCTTTGCTTCTATCTGACTGGTTTAGATCCTTCGGTCAGCTCTATGGTGTGTTGAATGATATCTCTATTATAGACATGGAGGTCTTCATAGGTCCAGGCAATCACCCTATCATATCTTTCACACAAATCAATCAACCTTTCCCTTTCTTCCTGGGTTGTAGAATTGCCAACCTTCAATTTTCTTCCTTCACTAACTTGAATTTCAGAATAATCTTCTTTATTTGCTTGAAACCTCTTCTTTTCTAGGCTTACATCTTCTGGGTTAAATAAGTTTTCTAAGGTAATCAGTCCTTTAGGGAGCTTATTTGACTTCAGTTGAATAATTTGGTCACCATATGCTTCTTCAATTTTAGGTTGCAACTGATCAGCAAATTCTCCTGACTGTTGCAAAAATGAGAGGACTTGAAAATTATTTTCAAAAACTTGCCAATTTTGGTCATTGTCTGGGATAGTTGGCCCCACTATAACTTTGACTGACTCATTATTGACTAGTAGATCAGTTGTTGGATCAAACTGTGAACCAATCTGTGCCATTCTATCGGCCTTAGAATTTTGGGATCTAGGAACTACTTCAATATTGAAAGCTTCAAAACCATCTATTAGGTCCCAAATTCTGTGCCTATAGGATCTCATTTTTACATTTTTGGCTACTGCCTTTTCTCTGATTGGTTTCACCACTAGTTCTGAATCTCCTCTTACTATCAAATTCTTTACTCCGTTTTTCTTTGCCAATATGAGTCCATGCACCAAGGATTCGTACTCAGCATCATTATTGGTACAAGGAAACTGAAAGCGAATGGCTCTTAAAATTTTCTCACCATTTGGGGCAGTAAGGTAAACTCCTGCTCCAGCTCCATTCTTACTTCTAGCCCCATCAAAATTTAGAGTCCAGATTTCTGAATCTTTTTCAGATTCTTGAGTCTGTGATGTTTCTTTCCTTAAAACATTAGGGATCTCTTGGTCTTCTTCAAATATGACATAAGTGCCTAGACCGGTAGAGTCATAATTTCCATAGGGATTACTTTGCATCATAGTCAACAACTGATTATTCTCTTCTTCCTGTTGGTCATGTTCAGTCCAATCACCTAACTCTTCAACAAAGATTCTCTCCTCTTTATTCAGCATAGCATGGGCTACTTCTAATTTTGGGGTTGGTTCATTCGTGATATGGTCTTTTGATAATGGCTCAGACAATATTTTCATCTTTGTCCCATATTTGGTTATTAGGATTAGGTGTGACCAATTTAGTGACATATAACCTCCTATCTTAGCTGTGAAATCTCTGGATAAGCATAGACCAAATATAGGGGGAATATCTATGACTACCACATCCTAATTTACAATTATATTGGGGCAAGTATATAGTTGCAATGGGAGTTGTTTAATTTTCCCTATTGTTTGCACAGATTTCCCATCCAACTGCATAACCCCTCTTGTAAGTGGCTCATATTTTATCTTCAAAGCATCTGCTATTTACTTTGGCATTACTGTAGTACTAGCCCCATAGTCTATCATTGCATTATGCAGTAATTTCTTCCCAACTATCAGAGTTAAATAAAAGGGATCTGGTTTAGATTTACCTACCTTAGATGCATTATTCAACAGGGCTGTTGTCTGCAGAGGTTCAATAATTTTGATCTACGACTTTTCTTTATCAGCAGATCCTCCTTTAGCACCAGTATGTTTAGGGACTTCTTGGCCTTGCAGAGCCTCTTGCAACAGTGTCTTCTGCTCAGGAATAGCTAACAAGTCCCAGATTGATACATGCGCTGGAGTTCTTTTTAGCTGATCCACCACATTCACAGGTCCTAATGCTTGGGTCTTTGGATAATAAGGGTACCTTGACTTTTCTAGAACTTGTCCTGAGGCTACTTGATTTTGCACAGGCTGGGGTATTTCTTGTCTAGAGACTGTGTTCTGATGACTCTGAAATGGAGGAGCTCCCATGATATCATTATTAGTGACTTCAGGCTGCTCCATCATTCTCCTCTTTGCTCTGGTATAGTAATCTGATTGCACCAATGTCTTCTTATAAGTAGATGTTTCATTCAAGAACACTGAATCTTCATCTTCAATCCATGAAAATAAAGCATGCTCAGGGGCTATTTCCTCTTCCTGTTGTAAGGACATTCCTTGCATCTGGGCCACCAGGACTGCATTTTGTACACCAGGAGATTGATATTGTGGAGTGTTAGAAGTTGAAAATTGTCCTTCTAATCCTCTCTGTTCTGCTATCTTCTGTTGTAAATTTCCTCTAGGGCAGTCTCTGGGCATATGGGCATTGTTTCAAGGAAAACACCAAGCATTTGTGCCATCTACAAAATTATTTTGCCCTGGAACAATTTCCCTGTTGGGATTAGAAGGAACAGTCTGTAAAGGTGTAGGGACTGTAACCAACTGGTTTGATGGCTGATAATTAGCTTGCCTTTGAGGGCCTTGATATTGATTTGGCTGAAAGGGAGGTCTATTTCCTTGGTAACCTTGATAAGGGGGTTTTGGATAAGGATTTTGTTGTCTCTTTAGGTTAATTATCTCATTTGAGAAGGTCCTTAAAATATTCTTGACATCATCCATTTCAGATGATTGAACAGGGGCAGTTACTTTAGCAGGTTGCTGAGGAAATGAATACATAGACACAGGTGGGGTTGTAGGATTATGAGCTTCTTGAGGCAATGGTAAGGTAATTTCTGGGAACATGGACATAGGAGGCCTTGGGGGCAATTTTCCAACATCTATTAAGTTATTTTCAGCCTTGACTGCCAACTCATAAGCTTCTGGTAGTGTTTGACCTCCAAGAGACTGAATCATCACTGATATATCTAAGTTTAAAGCTTTAAGGTAAAACACAATAGCCATACCTGGTAACGGTCTTGCTGTAGCAGGAATTCTTTCCCAAGTCTTTTGAAATCTTGAATTGAAATTAGTCATGGCTTCTTGTGGTGCCCTTTTGATAGTGATCAATTGTTGCAGCAAAGAAGATTTATCACCCTTTTCTTTAAATCTTTCAAAGAAAGCATCACCAAGTTGATCCCATGTAGATATTGTGTTTGGGGTTAAAGATCTATACCAGTCCAGAGCCTTCCCTTTGAAAGAAGTTGCTAACAGTCTTATGGCCACATTCTGTTGAGTGATAACATGTACTGCACAGACATCAGATACATCTTGTAGATGCTCTTCAGGTGTCTTGAAATCTTCCCCACTGAATTTGGGCAGAGCCTTTAGAGCATTAGCTGGAATAGCATCCCAAGTTGCTGGTGGTATTGGGAGAATTAGAGGACTACCAGTATTCCAATTTGCATAATTTCTTGGGGCTATAGGTGCTCCCATATTTGCTTTTGGTGCTGCTACAAACTAATTCACTATTCTCCTTGGATTAGCTATTAGCGGTGGCAAAAGGATGCTTGGACTAGCAATAGATTGAGCTTTTGTTACAGGTCCACAGCTCTAACTCCCTGTGGCTTTCTGGCTGATACAATCTTAACAGAAACTTCAAGAATGGTCCCACCGGGCGTGCCAAAAACTGTTGATGTATAAAATTGCGCAGGTTCCAACACCAACATGGGAAGTTTCAGGAATGTGGGACTTGCTACCTGAAACAACCTCCAGATTTTAAAGATGCTGGCTCTTCTCTATCTTAAATGTGTTTTGGGGAAAAGGGTAAGAAGTAAACAAGATTATAGATACAATTAAAAACAAATCTATCTATGGCGATGTGCCTGAGTAAAAATGTTTCTCTCAACTAAGCACAGTGAAGCTATCCTCAAGATTCAGTTACATTAAAGAGCAGATACTACATGATTAACATAAACATATGAAATGAATAAAATCAAAGGCTCACAATCAGACAATTTGGAATGAGATAGGAAATATCAACCAAGGCACATAACTCAGTCTTTCTCATTTAATTTTCCAGCAACATAAGAGGCATAGATATATGCACAGTTACATTCACTTTCTAAATCAAGAATAACAAAATAAAGGCAAATGATATTCATTGGTCACAGCAAAAGTCTCAAACTTCTCTCTTAAATCTTTGACAGAAAACTTTGGATCTCTACAAACTGTATGAATTTCTCTATCAGAAACTAGAATTCTAACTCGAAAAACTGTCAATTCATTACAAATGTTACATATTTATAGCCCTAGATCGACTCTAGATTGTCTGCAACAATAGAATCCCAATGGCCCAACCGAACTGAAGGTAACTGGAAGTCTCTGACAGTTAAAGATTTTTAGAATCTGTGACAGTTACTCCTTCTTGCAAGCCCATTGGCTGTGACAAAATATGTGTGGCGTACATCCTCTTATAAGGAAAAGACACTTGGCGGCTTCCGTAGTATTTAGAAACAATAAACTCTGTGACAGATGGTAGCGTCCGCACGCATAACTGGAAACTCCATCTCTCGGGAAGAAACAGGAAACTGACACTTGGCACGCTCTGCAGCAACTAGAAACATATACTTGTATTTATCCACAACAGTTTACTTAACTATGTCTTTTATGCTTGGGAGAACTCCGCAGGTGACAACTGTCGTGATCTGCAACTTTGAAACTTTAAGACACATTAGAAATGGGGCCCACAACTTCCCGTAGGCTAGCTTTCAAAAGGAAGAAACGGGGACAGGTGGCAAACTCCGCGCGCACAACAGCTGATACGTGGCGCTTTCCGCAACACTTGAAACATATTAGAAACTCTTTGAAACTTAAACGGAGGTTGACAGATGTTGGGTTCTGCATCATTTAAGAAACATTAAATATCACTGGAGAAAGGGACAAAAAGATTTTAACTTTGACGCCGCATCTAGCACGTGGCACTCTCCGCATCACTGATACTTTAAAACTGTGGTCCACCATACATCCTTATCATTAAAAGATATAGAAACAAACATGTGGAAGCTGACACTTGGCGGGTTCTGCAACTATTATAAAAGACACACGGCTCCTTCCGCGCTCATACTGAAACTTAAAGGGAGTGCCTCCACTGATGACACGTGGCGCCTTCCGCAGGGTTGTAACTTAAAACAATATTGAAACATTTTTCGCTACGTGGCACGCTCCGCTCCAAAGTTGTAACTTAGAAACAAAATGCGGCTTGAATTGAGGCTCAACACTTGGCAACTCCCATAGGCCTGGCAATTAGAAACCCTCGCAGCCACACTTAGAAACATTCATAGACACAAAACTGTAACCCGCGAATGTGCTACCACTGAAACAAAATGTAGAGTCTTATACTCTACATTATCCCTAACAGGGATCCAATCCACATCTACAATCCTTCAACTTGCTGACCGGTCAGTAGCTATTTCAAAAGGGGTGATTACTGATGTTCTAGTTGTGATAGAATCATGGGAATTCCCAGTAGATTTCCTGATATTAGAACCAAGAAACCAGAGAAATGCTTATCCACTGATATTAGGAAGACCATGGCTGGCTATAGAAGTAGCATCTATTGATTGTTGAACTAGGGATATGGTCATTTCTAATGGGATAGATTTGAAGAAAATATCTCTGTATCCTCCAGTTAAACCATCAATATATTATATAGGAAGAGTATGGGTAGATGAGCCATATAACATGGAAAATAGTGCCTCAGTAGCTATGGTTACCATCAAGGAACATTTGGGTGAGTTGGAAGAAGAAATCTACTATGATACAATAGAAGATATTACCCACATTCTAATCAATGAGGATGTAATGGAGCTTTCCCAAGATTCTAGGAGAGAACTTCTCACTTCTGCTCATTGTACACTGACAAATATCATTCCTTATGGAGAGACCTTTTACAAAGACTTAGCCATATTCCACATGTTGCTTCCACATTCTTGTCCCCTCAATACCATGACTCCAGTATATGGATTGACTACATCCATGGATCAAATCACAAAACAAGTCATGATTTTACCAGGAAAAACACTTAATATCAACACCTAGTTAGTAGAAAATCAGGAAGAAAAACTTATCCAACTCCTGATTTCCCATTCAATAGCTTTTGCTTGGAAATACCAAGATATGAAGGGCATCCCTCCTGAGATCTATACCCATCATATATACACTGAAGATTTCAAACCTATCAGACAACCCCAAAGAAGACTGAATCCTACTTTAAAAGACATTGTTAAGACTAAAATAGAAAAATTGTTGCAAGCAGGGTTTATATATCCAATCTCAAACAGTCAATGGGTCTCACCCCTATTCATAGTGCCTAAAAAGAATGGGAAATGGAGAGTGTGTATTAACTATAGGGAGTTAAACAAAGCTACAAAAAAAGACTACTTTCCCTTACCATTCATTGACCAAGTGTTGGACAACCTTGCTGAGAGAAAGTATTTTTCTTTCCTAGATGGGTTCAATGGGTATAACTAAATTCAAGTAGCACCTGAAGATTAGGATAAGACCACTTTCACCTATTCTTGGGGAACGTTTGCCTACAAAGTTCTTCCATTTGGACTATGTAATGCTCCAGCTACATTTCAGAGGCTTGTTTTAGTCATTTTTGCTGAATTAGCCAATGAGTGCATAGAGGTCTATATGGATGACTTTATAGTGTATGGGGACAACTTTGAAGAAGCTCTCATAAACCTTGAGAAAGTACTAAAATGTTGTGAAAAGAATCAATTATCCCTGAGCCATGAAAAGTGCTTCATGATGGTAGAGGAAGGAATTGTGTTGGGACACCACATTTCAGCAAATGGGATCAAAGTGGACCAAAACAAAATAGAAGTGATCAAACAGTTACCTTCACCCAAAAATTAGATAGATGTTAGAAGTTTTCTGTGTCATGCAGGCGACTATATGAGATTTATAGAGAATTTCAGGAGAATAGCTGCCCCTTGTTTACCCTGCTTAACAAAGACACATAGTTCTTATGGACAAAAGACTGTCAATCAACATTTGAAACCCTAAAAGATAAGCTTATTGTCACACCTATTTTGAGAGGACCTAATTGGACTTTACCATTCCACATACAAATCGATGCTTCAAATGAGTCCATTGGGATGGTCTTAGGACAGAAGGAGGAAGGAGAAAGTATGCATGCCATCTATTACATCAGCAAAAACCTTATCTCTGCAGAAAGAAATTACACCACAACTGAAAAAGAATTCTTGGCAATCATCTATGCTATAAACGAATTCAGGCATTATATCACTGGATATAAAATATTTGTACATACTGATCATGTAGCCGTCAAATACTTAATAAATAAGCCAGTAGTGGGTGCAAGGATCATTAGGTGGTTATTGTTGTTGCAGAAATTTGACATTACCATAGTTGATAATCCAGGCAAATTTAATTTGGTTGCTAACTTTCTGTCAAGATTGCATATAGGAGGAGAGAACCAGCTAGTGGAAGACATGTTTCCAGATGAACATCTTTTTTCTATATCCTCTATTGCACCTTGGTTTGCTGACATATCTAATCTCTTAACTACAGGCTTGTATCCATCCCATTTTACCTCAAAACAAAAGAAATGCTTAATTAAGGAAAGCTTATCTTATAAATGGTTAAATGGTTTACTATTTAAATGTGGTCCCGATTTCATTTTACGCGGGTGTTTAAAAGCTGATGAAAGTTTTGATGTGTTGAGAGCATGTCATGATGAACCATCTAGTGGGCATTATTCTTCCCACAGAACCATACACAAGATCTTGGGAGCTGGTTACAACTGGCCCTCTATTCATAAGGATACCAAGAAGTATGTGCAGTAGTGTGATCAGTGCCAACGGATGGGACAACCAACTTTCACCCAGGAGATGTTACTGCATCCTCAAGTAATGATGGAGCCATTTGAACAGTGGGGTATAGACTTTGTGGGACCAATTTCACCACCTTCATCAGGCAAAGAGTATATTATGGTATGTACAAACTATGTGACTAAATGGGTTGAGGTTCAAGCTTTGCAATTTGCAAGAGAAGAGAAAGTTGTTGATTTCCTTTATAATAAGATTTTCTTGATGTTTGGAGCCCTAAGATCCATAATTTCAAACAAAGGACCTCAGTTTACTTCACAGGTAATCAGAGCATTCACAGATTTATGTCAAGTTAAGCACAGGAAATCTTCACCTTACCATCCTCAAGCCAATGGGCAGGTAGAGGTGACTAATAGGGAACTTGAGAACATTCTAACAAGGACAGTGGCAATGAATAGAAAAGATTGGGCTAACAGATTACCTGAAGCAGTTTGGGCTTACAATACCACTTGGAAGTCCACAATGAAATTCTCACCATATGAATTAGTTTATGGAAAAAAGCCTATTTTATCTATAGAATTTGAACTCCAGACATTTAAAATTGCATTAGATATTGGTCTACAATTGTCCATAGCCCAACAGAATAGAATTCTTCAACTCAATGAGTTAGATGAAATCTGGACAGAAGCCATTCAGCAAATAGAACTGGTTCTGTATCAAAGGAAGCAATGGCATGACCAACACATCAAAAGGAGGACATTTCAAAAAGGTGATTGGGTTCTTCTTTATGATTCTAAATTCAAGGAGTTCAAGGGGAAGATACAAACTCATTGGATGGGTCCTTATCAGATAAAGGAAGTTTTTGAGAATGGAACAGTGTTGTTGGAACCTATTGATGGAAGTACAGACACATTTTTAGTGAATGGCCACCGAATTAGACTCTATAAAAGGCCATCCACTAAGGAAGAGTTCATCAAAGATTTGTGCTTCGTTAAAGGGGACACATCCTCTGTCATAGTTTTGGACTATTTTTTTTTAAAATTATATATATATATAAAGAAAAAAGAAAAAAGAGAAGGTTGAAACCCAGCAAATGGCAGCCTTCTTAAAAAAAAAGAGAAGGTTGAAAACTAGCAAATGACGGCCTTTTAAAAAAAAAAAGAAAAAAAAAGAGGAAGATAGAAAACCAATAAATGGCTGTCTTTCTTGACCAAGGCGATTGAAAACCAGCAAATGGTGGTTCCCTTCTTCATTCCAGATGAGAATAATCAAGATACAGAGGTGATCAAGTGCCGGAAGTTACTCAAACACACCTCTAGCACTCGCAAATAAGGAGCACCTCCAGCACTTCACGAACTTGGAGCACCTCCGGCGCTCCACCAATAAAGAGCTATTCATGAATATAATAAATTGAGAGGGGACCCACCTCTCCAGGCAATAAAGTAGAGATGTCATTTGATGAGGTCATCATGACTCATCCTCCACTTTATGACAAGAATGAAGATGAAGTCAGCACGCATTTAAGGAGAAATCATTACTCTTGTATGCACAGGTACTCACAAAGGACTGTGCTGATGTCACCTGGATACATGGATTCTCGAACCACTCTACGGGAATGATTACAGGATGCATGACAATAAAGATGCTGACGCCATTTTAAAGCCACGAAGAAGTTGCTCAGGTGCCACGTCGCATCAAGTCTCATCACTGCCGTAGCATTTCAGCCAAGTACATCGGGCCCTCATTATTAAGATTGATTTAGGTACTTCTCTCTTAATTAAACATTAATTAGCAATTGTCTTGTCATTTCTATTTTTGGGTGCCATCATTATGACACGTCCTCCTGCCATTATTTTCCTTTCTAAATTCATGCATGTCGCCATCTTTGTTACACTGTCACCATGTCTATGGAGTGTCCCATCACTCTGATGCAATTATGACTGCATAGACACTCTAACCAGTTTTAAGTTCTTTTTCCATGGTCCAAGCCATTAAATGAATTGACATAATAATCCTCATTCAAAACTGCAAAATACCCTGAAGAACAGAGTCAGCTGATACAGTCCTCCGGAGCCTACAGAGTTAAAGGAGGAAGAACAAACTACATAGAAAAGTGGGAGAATTTTAGCACAGAGGGTGGAAAAAGGACTTAGAAATGGGGGTTAAGAAGAAATTAGAACCAGAAAGTGTTAGAAGTCTTTTGCAAGATGATGTTGTAGCAGACATTCTGAGGAATACAGGATGGCTGGAGTTTCTAGAAAAGTTGAAGGGTTTCAAGAGGATATTGTTGATGACTTCTTAAGAAACCTGAGGGATAATCATATAGTTGTAAGGGGAGCTCAAGTCAATCTCTCTGCAACCACTATCAGTCATATTTCTGGATTACCTGAACAAGGTGAGAGGTTCTACCATCTAAAAACTTTATATGTTGATTTGATTAGAAATTTCTCTGTAGAAGGTGAACCTACAATACAGTTGCATTTGAGCAAGAATGAGGTTAAAGGAATTCTTAGGTCCTCACTTCCAAACCCTTGGCAATCTGTAGCTATATGGTTGATGAAATATTTCACATGTGATGGTCAATTTTCCTTAGTTCTAGGACCAATAATGAAAATGCTAATTTTTCTGAGGCATGGGAATGCACACCCAGAATTCAACATAAATATTCCCAACTTTTTGTACTCTGCCATTAGAGCAACTGCAGAAAAGTACCAACAGAACAAAGGTCCTATGAAACATCATGGCCTCATTTTTCTGATAGTCAAACATCACTTTTTGTCTCAAACTGATGGGGAAGCATAATGGCAAATATTTCTAGATAACAAACCCCATGACAGAGAACTAGAGAGGGCACAGGAAGTGGGTGAGGTTTCCTCTACCCAGCAAGAAGAGGAGACAGAACCTTCAACTTCCTCTCTAGCTATTGGAAAAGGTAAAAAGTCCTCACTAGAGGCAACTTCATCTGCTACCCCTGTTTCTGACAGAAAGAGAAAAGGAAAAGAAGTTAGAGAACTTGTTCTTGAACAAACTCCATACATGACTTGCTCAGCCAGGAGGAAGATGACTTTGGCTGAGAAGTCTTTTCCAAAAGAACCAACAGGGGAGAGGTCAGGTCAGAAGACAAAAAGAACTCCAAAGAAAACTGACTCTAGTATACACTATTGGGCTAAAGAAGCATCTCATGACTCAGATGAAATCCCTCTAGTGAGAAAGAAGAAACAAAGAGAAGTTTCCCCAGAACCATCTGTTCATTTGGGTTCTCATAGTCCAACTTCACAACAATCCCCTGCTCCGGAGACAGAACACAGAAAAACTTTTAGTATTTCCTTCGATTCTAAGGATGATATACCTACTCCGGAGGCACTTGCTCCACCTATGATATGGAGAAGCAAAAGGAAAAGGCATCTCTCCCAAGCTGAAAAAGATACTTCTCTCCTAGCTGAAGTTCTTTTGGGTTTCAGAACTTTTGAGGAGAAAGTTGGGCCTTTATCAGTGCCAGCAGTTGCAAAGGAGACCCAAGAAGAAACTCAAGACAGGGAGGCTGCAGGGGAAGTTGAAGCAGAGCAAATGGATGCAGCTGGCACTAAAGAGCCAATGGCTGTGGAAGACCCTGATGTACAACAAACAGAAGAAGAAACATGAGCTTACTCTCACCCCTTTGATAAAGAGGATATTGAAATTTCAAAAGAGCAGCAGATGTTAGAAGAGATTGATAATTTGAAAAGATTATTATGGGGGAAAAATCTGGTTATCACTGACCTCAAGAAGGTCATGAAGGAGAAAGAGATGGAGCAAAAATAGGTAATTGAAAAACTGCAAACAGAGCTCCAGAATAAACAATAAATAATTCAGGAGAAGGAAGCAGAATTGGAAGCCCAAGAGACTGAGACAATTAAAATCATTAAGGAAAAGGAGATAGAGGCAATACAAAGTATTTCTGATCTTACCAAGGCCAGAGACAATAGTCTCACAATAATTGCAACATTAATTGAGAAAGTACAGAGCCAAGATAAACAATTGACTTGGGCCAACAATAAAATAGATGATCAAGAGGAATATATCCATGAGTTAATTGGCCCAGGGGCAACCATTGAACATGAGGTACAAACAGATCCATATGTGGGTCCAATCCCAATTGATATTCCTAAGGCCCTGTTCCATTGGGAAAGGAGATGTAGAGAATATGAGGCTTCTAAGCCTATGCTGCAATTATAGAGGGTAGTTACTGCCATGACAAAAAGAGTAGAAACCTTGGAGGAAAAAGTCATTCAGATAGCCTCCATTTCATCTAAGATTCTATCTTGCAGGCCTCCAAGTGCCAGTTATGCTATGTTCTTACAAGAGAGAGTCCTGCAGAGAAAGCTATCTTCAGTCCTGTCTGATTTGACTGAGAACACATAAACAACAAAGGGGTTCATGGAAGCATATATGAGGAGTTCTGATGAAGACATAAATTTTCTGTGTGAGTTATATTTGCATGGTTTCTGTGTTCATGATATGACCTTCATTATTAACTATTTTGTAGGGGAATGTCAGCTCAAAGCATTCATGTCACTGATGAGAAATCATCAGATTTGGAATGAGAGAATGGAAGCATATCTCAAGAAGGATGCAGAAATAGGAATTTTCATCAGAAAAGAATGTCCAAACCCCCATGCTTTTAAGGTCCAATTCAGAGCATATGTCTATCACCCTGAAAGTCAAACCAAGATTTTGCCATTGTATCTAAAAAATCTGCAGGAGTGTTCCATTGATTTTGGTCTTTTTATGAACAGTTCAGCTAATCCAGTGCTTACAGTAGCAAAGAAAAGGTGGAACATTCTAACTTCAGAGTAAAAAATGAGAGAAGTGGTGACTCCTCGTTAACTTGAGATTATTTATGAGGAAGGCTAGGTTAATATATAAAATGATGGATAAATACCACCAGGAGTGGATAGGTGGTCGTTTCAAACACCCCCTCATCATTGAGCCACTACCTATTTGGGCTGAACAAATGGAAGATGATAAGTTGCAGGAGTGGATGAAGTAGGTTGATCAGTACAACGGAAATGGTAATACAGACAGCACCACTTGGACTACCTATGCACATGACTACAACTTGACTGACAGGATATTCCACCAGAATAAGTCCAGATTGTGAGAAGCAGGAGGACCTGCTAATCCTTAAGTACGGGGGGATGATAAGTGTCAAGTAGCACCCATGAAATACATCTTTTTACCTCTCTTTTTCTCCCTTCTTATTCTATTGTTCTGATGACTGCACCAAAATAGGCTAACAAGATTGTTCTAATGATGATTAATAAGAGATGAATTACTTAAGATCATGATTTCTGATTGAAGGACTAATGTGCATTGAATTGATGGAAATATGCAGAAATCTTCTCTTTTTGAATCAACAGGTGCAGGTGTTTGGGTAGAAAATTTTGTGCATCTCCAGAGGTAGTCCTAATGATCTCTAGAGCTGACATCAGAATGCCACGATTGGTCTCCAATGTTTCAAATTTGATTGGAGAGGTTTTGGGCTAAGGAGGTGAAGCATCTTCGGAGCTGGACTGAAGTCTTGAGCATCTCCAGAGTTGAATAGGAAGGTCACAATTATATCTCCAGAGCTACAGACAAAAACATACATCTCTGGTGCCTCTTTAGAACAGTACAGATTTCTAGAATAGCTGTCAGGCAGACACTTCCAGTGGTGATCGGGATGCTCCTGATGTTACTCAAATAATCACTTGAGTAATTAAGGGCAGTCTATAGTTAACTGCTGGATGTTTTTATCTTTTTTTTTAATTTTTGCATGAGTTACTGATAAAACTAATTTAAATACCTATATTTCAGGGCCTCATTGCCCAAGTGTATTTAAAACTAAGACTCAGATTCAGTGTGGACTTCTGTTCCACTCAATCTACTTTTATTGCATGGATATTTATTCTATAGTTAGACAATTAGTAGAATAAAGAGATTGTTGTTATTCCATAGAAGAACTAGTAGTTAAGATAAGTGATATCTCATCATTGACTTTAGATATAAACTTACAGAAGAAGCAGAAAGGAGGACAACAATTATTTTTCTGATTTCTGTAATCTCATTTTGATATCAATATTTTCCTGAATACAAAGTTGATGGAATTGGACTGAATTGAGTTGTGATATTATTCTCTTGTGCTAATTCTTTACTTTAGTCTTCAGCCCTAAGGGTGTGGAGCAAGGGCCCACTCTCACCACCAAGACAAAAGGCTAGTACTGTTGTTTTGTTGTTTCAGATTCTGTTTAAAGAGATACTTACTGTTTTCATAGATAGACGCATGTTTCAGCTGGAAGGAATAATATAGATTTACTTTAAGCAATTCACTGTTCAGTTCTATTTTCAATATTCTTGGAATTTATTTCATAGCTGATAGATTAGTTTCTTTAAATCAGTAAAGGTCATTAGAATTAGTTAGATATAATTGGCAACTATAGGATTCCTAATTACAGATAGCCAAGGACACAACCCTGGATTTGACATTTGAAATATGATTAAATGATGAGGTACAACGACCCTTGTCAAAAGTTATATCCTTTTGTTTTAATTCGAAGTAGCACTCTTAAATATAAATAGTTAGCAAACATGTCTTTTGATAGACACGTTGTTGGGCTAAACGATTTGGTTTATCATTATTATGGACCCCTATATGTAGACCGTGTCTTTTACTCTTCTATATATGAGCAAGCATATGATGTAGTCATTGTAGTTAAACCATAACTTAGTGATAGGTACTACTCATTCAAGAGATTATTGAATTGATGTAAATATCTTTTGAACACCTAAAGATGCTATAGGTGATATATGTTTTCATCATCGTCCGGTTTATTTATTAATGAGCATGAGTTTTTTATTCTTTCTATATCTAGAGATGGTATACAAAAAGAGACCATTAGGTCGAGTATATTATTTTATTATTCATGGTTCAAAATCAGTTCCGATTGGGAAGAGGATAAAACCTCATGTTGCAAACATGTAAATGAGACAATGGTATAAGTTTAATGCCTTGGGTTTTTATATTTTGGAATTGATATATTCATTTATGTTAGAATGATATTGTTATCTTTAAGAACCATTTGATTAGTGATATGATATCACTTGCTGATTCAACAGTAGTGATTAGTATTATCATGATAACCCTAGGAGGTTAAACTTAGTTCTTTTATCTTCTCAGCGTAAGTTAGTTGACTTGAGAAGACCTAGAGGGTTGATAATTTTATCGTAGACTTAAACTTGTCATGAATTGATTAAGTTGTAAGTGATTATCCTTGATAGAACCATATATGTGTTCTTCCTTTTGAAAGCAATTAATCGCTATCTTTCGGAATAGAGACCTTGGTGAGATAATGTCATTACAATATTGAAATGACTATGAGATGACATAGATATAGATTTCCTTTTGAGAAATACAATTCTTCTTGTCATACAAATCCAAGGTAATTGGTGAGCCAAGAATGTGGATTCCTAGATTGCTTTTTGATTAGCAACTATTATTTATGTTGATTTAATTTGAGAAAGAGTAGACTCAGAGATATATTTAACTTCTCCTATGTTAAGATTGAAACTATTAAACCAACTCTAGGGCATAGGTGTACTAGGAGATGGAAGTTATAATTCTTATTATATGATTAATAGAACTTAATATAGAGCTAAGTGCACAGAAGGCAAAAGTTATCCAAATGTTGCATATCTCTGTTTTGATCTATTTCAAGTGGGGTATGTTGAGAGATTTAAAACTTAACCCCACACAATTGTTATACTTATGAATGTTGTTAAAGGTTTATGGGGCACGTATGCAAAGGATGTTATATATGTGCCCATAGCCTATTGTAAAATTGGAAGTTAGTAGACTTAAGGAGACCAAGAGGTCAGAAGTATTTCTTATCTTTTATGATTCAAACCGATTAGGGTTGAAAGATTGAGCTTAGTCGAAAGACTAGTTTTGAGAAAGGAAAGTATTTATTAATATATTATATGGATGAGGATAGACCTCGTATACTATGTTTACTCATGTTATGTGAAATGTGAAGTTGAACAATGCCAAGTGGTCTAGGGAAGACTAGAGGTATTTGTTCTCATGTTTAATTATAATTATTTTATTATCTTTGTAAAATAAGGATGTTTGATATTTCCATGTATTGGGTTAGAGAAGCTAAATACTACGAGAAGCTAAACCCTAGTATTAAAACAAGGAGGATATAGGAAACCTATAACTCTTATATCAGATATGACATTGTATATATATGTATGTTTAGTGGAAAATTGGATTTGTTAATGTTTTAGTGTTTTGATATTTGAATCTGCCTTTCCACTTTACATTCAAGGATCTAGGGTCGAGTGGCAATTCACTATCATACCCTAGATCACCATGAGATGCAGGGAAACTTGGATTAGGGAATTTAATTACCAATTTCTCTTCTCTTATGCTCAATTGACCATTAAAACCCTAATTATGTAAATACAACAATAAACTGATGAATAACAGAAAAAATTCTTGTAGATGGGAGTAAAATAGCAAATCACAGAGTACCTATTTTCAGGGTTCCGAGGTGGAACAGTCGTGGACACTAGTGCGGGCACCCTAGTCCAAGGTACCAATTTCTTCGCGGGATTCAGACCTCCTTCCGACACTGATCAGCCCTGTAACTTCTGTTTCCAAAAATTTGTCTGTGGAGGACACTAGTGCGAGCGCCCAAGTCCTAGAAATGTTCAGATGTCCTGCTTCTCTTCAGATCTTGAATCCTTGATGTCTGTCAATCCTTCCTGCAACTTCACTTTTCCTAAATGCGACACCTGTAACCTGCAATCACAAGACTTTGGGAGGGGGTTGTGGTGTTTAGAGGCTTGCCTCAGTCAAGCCCCAGAGGACATTTAAGTCTCTGAACACCGTTGTCAGATAGAGAGTGCGTGCCCTTGTGAGGCAGAGGCAAAAACTAAAGGAATTGATAATGAAATCACAATATAATGTCACCTTGTAGTGAAGATATCATGGGAGGAAGATGCTCTTCATTCCATGATGAATGGATGCTCAAATCTACAAATGAAAACACACAAAAAACACAAATCTGCTCTTGCAACATAATCAAAGCCTCAAATCACCTTGAGAACACAATAGCTTACTAGTAATCATCTAGTTGAAATCTAGTTTACAAATGAATGCCTAAACATGCTTTTATATGCAACTACAAACACTCCCACCAAGATTTTCGTGATTCAAACTTACCGTGTCGGCAAAGGACCCAAATAACGGTCATAAACCGACACTCAGAAATTGGGGCTGCCCCAAAATAGGGTAGGACTAGGGCGCGGGTGCCCAAGTCCTCCCCCCCTATTTTGGGTAGGGTACAGCTCAAGGGTTCCTCCTAGGTCCCATTTGTCATGTTACTTAGGGCTCATTCCATCAAGATGCCAAATTATGAACTAAGATGTCCTAAATGCATGCAAAAGACCCGGGAGCTAAACCTTATGAGGGAAAAGCCCCCAAGGGGACATTTTCTGACGTTACATTTAGCCCCCACTTTAATGTATGTATAAACGCGAGGCCAATACATGCATTAAAGTAAGGTCACAAACACAACAAACACACCAAGCATGGAGAAGACACGCCAATCACATAGAAAACAGTAACATGCACTCAAAACATAGAGAAGATAGTTACAGTCATGTAGAACATGGAGAATATAGTCAATGCATAGAAGGCACATTAGTGCATGGAAGATAGAAATGATATCTTTTTTTTTTCTTTCATATATATGAAATGCAAGTACAGGAAAGTAAACAAATCTCCCATAATACAGGATGCACTACCCTAAGGTGCAGGTCTCTGTATATATGGGGTAACACACACGCAAGACACGCAAAACCTCCCAAAATGCAAGAAGCACTACCCGAAGGCGCTGACCTTTATTCTGCATATGGGGCAACAAACACGCCACACAAACAAGCATGCCAAAATACACACACTTGAAGACACGGAGAAAAAATGACAGACAAACGATGGAGTGTACCTATTTCTAGGTCCAACACCATCTCAGGGACATTACAGGCACACACCGATGATTGGGCTTCGCCACAACAATCATTGAAGACACGCTTAAGGGTTGAGTTAGTCACATAACTACTCCCCGCCTCCGCAGAGGACTTTTGAAAATGACAGGATGATGTAATCTACTCTGAGAAGTACACCATCCCCACCTCTGCAGAGGGCTTAAGATAAAAAGGATATACATGATATCCCACCTTTGTAGAGGGCTTACATGATTGATTGATTGGTTGCAAACAAACTCAGGATGCATGATGCACTCATCGCGCAGGTCTTTGCATCTGAGGTCAAACACATTGCTAACATCTATAACAGACAGCTTACCTTATATATGCCCCCACCTTAAGGTGGTTGATATCAGGTATCAATATCAAGCACGTTAAGGTAGGAATAAAACACACAAGGGAACACCGACTTTCGCAAAGCCCATGCCCCCCGGAGGTGACATGTACTTTACAATCACCAAATATTCCCACAAACACATCCCTACAAGAAACATGTTAGTGTCTACAACATCATGATAAACAACAACATCAATGCATATGATTAACCATACAAAGAGCCAAGGTTATACAACGAATCTAGAGTTCGAGGATAACTGCAGGGCTATATTACGAAGCTCTCTGAATCGAGTACTGCCAAGGCTAGATTCAACGACAAACAAAGGTGCACGGAGCAACAGTATTGTCAAGGTTTGTAAATGCGATAGAAACATCATAAAATTCACTACGCGGAAAGCACGAGTGCTTCCACTAGCCAAGCATCGGATAAGATATACAACCCCATCGTCATATTAGGAACTAAGTCCATTTTTTGATTGCTCTCGAAAGGGACACTAGGTCCGCATCAGTATAAATGTTTGTCGTCATCCGCCCGTTAGATGGAAACACTAGAGGAAGGGAAACAATAAATGAGAGAGGAGAAACAAGTGTCTTCAAGACAGTCACGTAGAAGGGTACCCCCAAGTCACCAACCGCAACGCTATGTCCGTAAGACACAACACACAACAATGAAATCAGAGAGAGGCAATTTAGAAGAATGATGATACAAATAGAAGAAGGTCACAACAGAGGCGGTATCTTGGTATCCTGGACCTTACGGGAGAATCTAAGGTCTCCCAGGAGGCCTAAACAACACATAACACATCACGGGGGAAGCACATCACGAGAAAGATAAAGGGTTAGAGATACTTACCTGGTAGGGTCTTCGTAGGCTAGCGGGTATCACAAATCTTGATCTTTATCTTAATGGTTAAGGCGTTATCACTTCTTATCTCTTCCATATGTTCATGAGTTTGTGAGGATAACTGTGTAGGAAAGGTTTCTCTTAATGATGGTTGAGAGGGGATGTTGCCATTGTTGGTGTCAGCTATAGGAGCATTTGAAATGCCATTTAAATGAGCTTGTGGAGGCATCTGAAAGATACCCGTTTCAATCCCTATATAGAGTGTTGGAATGGATTGAGCCAAAGGGAGAGCTTGTTCTTCCACAGCATGTAGGATTTCATTGCTTTCCAAAGTATGTGACGGTTCATTATCTATTTGCTGGCTTAGCATGTAATTGAAAAGTTCTTGAACATCAGGTGGCAAATTATCATTAGATTCAAACAAATGGTCACAAAGAGAATCTGCATCATCCAAAGCTTCATCTTGATTAGGGAGAGCGAGAAGGGATGGAAGAGTAGTGTGGATAAATGTATCAATGATATCTTTTTCTTGTGCCAATATATCTTCACCAAGCGGGGTTATGTTGGGACAAGTCTCTTTGTTTGATAAATCACCCATTGCTATGTCTTTTTCATAGGTCTCAGAAAGGATTTTCATTATATCATCATGAAACAAAGAGAGAGTGGGAATAAAGTTATCATCACTACTTTCCCCATGGTTGTTTTCAGCTATAAATTTATTGATATTCTCCATGATTGAAGGAAAAACATCTACAGTCTCATGAAAGTTATCGAAGTAGGCTATTGATCGAAGGATATCACATGTAGTACTGTTGGTTATGTTAATGCCATAGATGTATGTGATTTGATGCAAGAATTGAGGATATTTATTAGTGAACTTGCAAAAATTATCATAGTTCACAATGTACTCATATAAGTCTTCTAAAGATGTATCCTTAGAAGAATCCATGAATGCAAAAATGTTTGATTGTTTGTACTTTTTCCAATACAAACAGGTGAGACAAAGGTTGTTATAAGGATTTTGATCAAGGGCAGTAGATTATATGCCTACTATCAATCCAAAATAGCAATATCATCACTCTCAACACACTCTTGAAAATATGTCAAAATAGCAAATCCAAGATAATGCCAAGTCAACTATATTGAAAATATGTCAAAATAGGCACTTTTTTCACCAAAACTCAATGCAAAAGGGTGTAACAAAGGGTGTTGTGAGGAAAATGGTTATGGATAGAAAATTATAACAGTAATAACAGCCACTTGGTGCCAAAATACCCAACACAACACACTTTTAGTGCCACTTAAGGTAAAACCCTAGTGAAAATATAGCAAAAATAGGCTATTTTTCATGGTTTTTCAATTCCAAGACCTAGAAAAAGAGGTGTTGTAAGGAATTTTAGGAGGTAAAACAAATAATATCAATGATATTAGTCACCTAAATCCATAAAATTGATCACAACGCGCTTGGAGTGCAAACTAGGTCAAACCCTAGGGCAAAAATAGCCAAAATGTGAAGTTTTTCACCGAATTTTCACTACAAGAGCCCGATAAAAGGGTGTTATGAATATTTTTAGGAGGGGCAGAAAATGATTACCCTGATAATAGTAAATTAATATAAAATACTTTTCACAACACGCCTATGGTGCAAGTTTATAGAGTCGATAAAGCCAAATTTAGTGAAAATCATTATTTTTGAAGCCCTAGGTTTGAGATGTTGGGACAAAATGCTATGTGAATGTTTTGAAGTCTGATTTATGATGGAAATGAATTACTCTCAGATATTAAAATGATTTTTAAGCTCTAATTTGCAAAATGCCAATGCAAATCTAATGAAAATGCATGAAAATTGCTAGTTTTTGTTGAAATTTTCTATGCCAAAATGCAAATATTTTAAATCTAAATGCAAATTTACACTAAAATGAAAGACTAAAGTCAAATAAAAATTTGAGTGAGCCTCTAAAATTAGTAGAAAAATCTGAAAGAAGATTTTGCCTACTAACCCTAGATTTTGGAATTACTAGGTTTAATGAAAATTGTCAAAATTTCTACAAAAGCCTAGCAAATTAATGATGAAAGTACAATGCAAATTTATGAATTTTTGTGTTTTTCTGTAGTTTATATCAGATCTGATGCAAAGATCATGAATTATGAAAATTTAGAAAGAATTGATGCAATTTAGTAAGCCAAACAATGCAATTTTTTTGAATTTTTCAAAATTTTCAATTTTTTTTTGAATTTTTCTCAATGCAATAAAATGAATGACTATATGAATGAATGAAATTAATCCAAATCTAAAGACACACACTCAGCAAGTTGCAATTTAAGTCCAAAAACACGGGTTCACCAAAATGTTTAGTGGAAAATTGGATTTGTTAATGTTTTAGTGTTTTGATATTTGAATCCGCCTTTCCACTTTACATTCAAGGATCTAGGGTCAAGTGGCAATTCACTATCATACCCTAGATCACTGTGAGATGTAGGGAAGCTTGGATTAGGGAATTTAACTACCAATTTCTCTTCTCTTATGCTCAATTGACCATTAAAACCCTAATTATGCAAATACGGCAATAAATTGACGAATAACAGAAAAAGCTCTTGCAGACAGGAGTAAAATAGCAAATCATAGAGTACTTGTTTTCGGGGTTCCGAGGCAGAACAGTCGGAGACATTGGTGCGGGCGCCCTAATCCAAGGTACTAGTTTCTTCGTGGGATCCGGACCTCTTTCCGACATTGATCATCCTTGTAACTTCTATTTTTGAAAATTTGTTTGCAGAGGACACTAGTGCGAGTGCCCAAGTCCTGGAAATGCTCTGGTGTCATGCTTCTCTTCGGATCCTGAATCCTTGATGTCTATCAATCCTTCTTGCAACTTCACTTTTCCCAAATGCGACACCTATAACCTGCAATCACAAGACATTGGGAGGGGGTTGTGGTGTTTAGAGGCTTGCCTCAGTCAAGCCCCGGAGGACATTTAAGTCTCCGAACACCGTTGTCAGATAGAGAGTGCATTCCCTTGTGAGGCAGAGGCAAAAACCAAAGAAATTGATAATGAAAATACAATATAATGTCACCTTGTAGTGAAGATATCATGGGAGGAAGATGATTTTCATTCCATAATGAATGGATGCTCAAATTTGTAAATACAAACACACAAACCACACAAATTTGCTCTTGCAACACAATAAAAGCCTTGAATCACCTTGAGAACACAATAGCTTGCTAGTAATCATCTAGTTGAAATCTAGTTTACAAATGAATGCCTAAACATGCTTTTATATGCAACTACAAACACTCCCTCCAAGATTTTCGTAATTCAAACTTACTGTGTCGGAAAAGGACCCAAATAACAGTCATAAACTGACACCCAGAAATTGGGGCTACCCCAAAATTGGGCAGGACTAGGGCACGAGCGCCCAAGTCCTCCCCCCTATTTTGGGTAGGGTACAACTCAAGGGGTCCTCCTAGGTCCCATTTGTCATGTTACCTAGGGCTCCTAAATGCATGCAAAAGACCTGGGAGCTAAACCTTATGAGGGAAAATCCCCCAAGAGGACATTTTCCAATGTTACTATATATATATATTGGTCAACAGTGAAAGGTCAAGAAAACCATATTTGGTCGACATTGAAAGGTCAAGAAAACCATATTTGGTCGATAGTGAAAGGTCGAGAAAACCATAGAGCAACACAGGTAGAGTCTTTGTAATACTTTATCTAATTTAAGTGATTTTATGATAATGTCAAAACTCGTTTTAATGCATCAAAGATGTTTGATATTGGAATCAAAGAGTAGAATGACATAAAGTCATAAACCCTAGAAATTGCAAGTATGCAATGAGGGACTCTTAAAAAGGTTAGAAATACCTAAATCTTAATATTGCAATTATATCCTAGATTAAGGATTTTTTCTAAGTCAGATTGACTAGAATGGATTTACAGTACAGATAAGTTTGTGTCTAGAGTTACTAAATAAAGAAAGTCAAACTATAGGATGAGATAGTCTCCAAGTCGAGTTGGGGTGGGTGAACATTATGACTATGTTCATTGCGAATGTCTATTTATATTGAATCTTTGGCCAAATTAATGCATATGTCTCTACGTGCATTATCGGTTCACCGTATCTGGGTTGCATAACCTATTGAAATGATCACACTTAGCTAGAGGGTATCTAGGGGATTGTATGATCGATAGTGTTATGTAGGATACAGCACCAGTACTCGAATGGGAAATAACCATTGCTTACCTTATATCTATACTCTTCGTGAAGGGTAGGCCCACTTCCAATTGGAAGGTGTGCAGGGGATCATCGGTCTGTGGTCGGAGGAAAAGCACTCGGATGATACTCTCCCTCTATAGCAGATGACTCACTGACGCTTGTGAAGACAAATATCAATATTCCAGATACAGTGTATTCCATGTTATGACTTATGACAGTCAAATTTACGAGGTAAAACTATTCTTTATGCCAAGTGCAATTATGTATTGTAAATTATATGACAAGATGCCAATTTTGTAAATTATAACATGTATAATTTATAAAGGAAATCAAGATTTTGTGATGTATCTTGATTCGTTGAGATTATTTAAAAAAAAAAGAAGTTCAATCTTTTTCACCTTATTTGTTTTTATCTCATGGTAAATATTTGATTTTAGTCATGTTTGATAATTGTTATGTTACATATGGTATCAGAGCGAACTGGGTTAAACACATGGACCTATGAGCTCATTACGAGAAAACCTTTTAACATTTACCAAATTAGCTAATGTTTGAAAACTAGTTTAATGTCAGAATGGCATAGAGAAAAACCAAGAAAACTATCAGGAAAACTATTTTCCCAACACTTACCTAAGTCAATGGTTAAGAAAGAACCAACTGAAGAGTTAAAACTTCAAGAGCAAATAAATTTTGCTGAGGTTGCATAGCGGAAAGATTTTGAGACTTTGACTATAAAGGTAAAACCTTGGTCAATTACTATTCAGACTAAGAGCTCGGGTAAAGTAGTGTCTGAATGAATTCAAGATCACTCTTATTTATCAAAAACTTAAGGATGGGAAGATCCTGAAGTAATCAACAAGGTACAGGAGCAACTAAGTATTGAAGATCCTAGAATTGTGTCAAAGATATGTAGATAAAATGGGTTCTTGTCTAAATCCTAGATGGCTTGGAATGAGCCAAGTGGAATAAAAAGGATCATTAAAGGACAAGTAGTGATATATTGGCAAATACAAAGAAGTGTGCATAAGAAGAGATGAATAAGAGTTTCCTAAAATTTGTATGAAGTTTTCAAGATAATTCATAACAGTTGTAAGGAGAAGATAATAGTTATTCTCTTGGCATTTTGGCCAAATGGTTGAGAACTATGTACTTTGCCTCTTGGAGTGAGCTAGAAAGTACAACTGCAATGGTGAGTGTAATTATCATCGGGATATTTAGTTAAGTTGTTTAAAGTTTTAAACAAGTAACCTATTCAGTTAGGTAAGGAATAAAGTTTTGTTAAGTGGAGTGAAGAGAAGAAGCTTGTATTCCAACTTTATTTCCTTTACGTTTCGATAACACGATATTTCAATGTCATCCTAGGTGTGATGAATGATAGATACTTTAGGAAATAAGAGTGGATGTGTTATAACCTTTTGATTTACAAAAATTTTAAGCATGATGAAAGTCTTAAGGGGCTTATTTATTTGTTGTGCTTGTAGCACGATTACTAACCCACTATAAGTTTTTTTTTTGGAAAATCCAAGTGTAGTGCAACAATCTACTCCCTTGTTAGTGACTTGGTTAGTCACGTAGTGCATAGTAAGTGTTCCTTTGGATTTTGACACTTCTTTGGATATTTGGAAAAATCCCTTTTATTAATTGCAAGGATAGTCATTATTTTATTCCCTTATTTTGTATTGGTCTAGCCACCAAATTTTGAAGATTGTTTATTTTATGACCAATTGGTCAAAATTTGATTTATTGTTGAGAATTGAGCTCATTCTTTTGACTTATTGATGAAAATGAAATTTCTTATACTTTGATTATGAATTTAAATTATTGTGGTGGCTATACCAGAACATTTTGGTTGTTCACTATGTTTATGCAATGTTTACCTCTATCATGTCCTGGATGGGCCTCTCGTGGATTGTGTAGGGGAGTAAATTGTAGAGAATGCACTTGGAATGTCCCTAGCTCTTTAGAAATAGGAAACCTTGTGTGGAAGGAAATTCATTCCGAACCATAAACAAGTCATCCAGGAGTAACTGAACTCCTAATCGATGTGAAATCTCTTTATTTCTGGAAAAGAATGAAGAGTAATGTTGCAACATTTGTAGCAAGAGCACCAGAAAGTCAAGGCTGAGCATAAGCACCCAGTAGGGCATCCTATGTATCGAATTAAGCTAGATTCTATTCTGTGGTGGTGAACAAACTCACCAGGGAAGCTCACTTTATACCTGGGAATCTAAAGGATGGAGTACCAGCTTTAGTTTGTAAGTTTGTGCGATAAGTGTTTAGATTGCCTAGAGTTCCTGAGAAGATAATCTTCGATAGAGATGCGCGTATGAAGCCAAGGTTTTGGCAAGCTTTGTCTTCAACGCTAGGAGCTCACTTTAATATAAACTTAGTTTATCACTCTATGAGTGATGGTCAAACAGAGAGGGTAACTCAAATTTTAGAAGATCTCTTGCAAATATTTTGTATAGAACAACAATCCAAGTGGAAAGAGTATCCACCTATTATGGAGTTATTTATAACAACTTCTATAAATCTACTATCATAATGACTCCATTTGAAACATTGGACAAAAGAAGATGTCGAACTCCTATAAGCTGGGTAAGCTAGAAGATAGGATTAGCATTAGTCCATAAATGTTGTCAGAAATGGATGAACAAATTGAGCTAATCAGAAAAGATTGATAGAAGCAATTGATAGGCAACATACACCAAGTAAATTCTTAGTTGGAGAAAAAGTTCTTTGAGGGTTAAATCGCCAAAAAGATTCATAAAGTTAGGAAAGTATTCCAAATCAGTCCCTAGTTATGAAGGACTCTTTGAAGTTTTCAAAGTTATCAATTCAATTGATTTCATAATCATTTTATTATCAACTATTGCCAAGAGGTATAATTCTTTTTATGATTTATATTTGAAAAGTATATAACATATGACTATTATATTCTTAGAATTTTTTACAGGAACAGGACCCAGGAGTGGTCATGATCGACCTTTTTAAATGCTCGGAGATCACAAGCTCTGCTTGCGAAACATAGAGATTACTCATTGCAAGGTCCGGTGGGACAGTGTGTAGAGGGTAATATGACATGGAAAGTTTACCATGATTTTACAACAAAGATTTT
Source organism: Cunninghamia lanceolata (assembly GCA_027924645.1). Taxonomy (NCBI): domain Eukaryota; kingdom Viridiplantae; phylum Streptophyta; class Pinopsida; order Cupressales; family Cupressaceae; genus Cunninghamia; species Cunninghamia lanceolata. The sequence goes on from BSBN01000850.1 coordinate 2,918,638, forward strand.
ATCCATTGTTTACGCTTTTGCAAGTTAAACAAATTTTTTATCTTATCAATGTTTTGGATACATGGGATCATTGAGGACGATGACTCTTATGGGGGGAGATATGTTACATCCTTAAACTTTAACTATGTTTTACTTTTTACTTTTGAAGTAATTAGTAGGTAATTTCACATGATTCAATGATTCAACATTTAGTAAAAATGTAAGGAAAAATCAATGTTTTCATGAGTTATGTTTATAATTGACATGTGTTTATATGTTGTCAAGATATAATGATTTCATAAGGATTATGAAATGATTATTGATACACTAATCACAGGTTGGTGATTATAGGTGGCATACAGGAAACAGGTTTGTGCCTCCCCGAGAAAGGGATGGAGAGCATCATCGGAGAGAAGAGTATAGATACAAGGAAAAGAATAGTTTGTCACCATCTTAAGTCTTGTGTTGGTGCAAATAAGTGAACCTAGTTGAGTCAGGTATGTGGTACTCAACCCCACTTTTGGTTTAAGTTTATTTCTCGACTTGACAAGTTGTCGATGTCATTTAGAGTCTTTTAATGACAGTTTAGTCGTTTATAGCGTAATCAACATTGTTAACATTGAGCGTTAGTCTTTTTTTGACTAACGCAACTTTTCGACGAAAATGATGTCCCTTGCATTGTAAACGAGAATATGTTTACATTCATAATGATGTTAGAAAGGAAAATTAAGAAGAGTGTTTCCTATTTATATTTTTAATGTCAAATTTTGTATTTCATCTAATCGGAATTGACATGTTTTTCTTTTAAACGTGTAGGGGAGAATATCTCGACCCAATCACGTATTATGCGTAAGTTTACATCGCATTATTAACCCTATTGATATTAATATCTAAGATCATAGACTATTATTTTATGTAAAACTTTGGGAAGTTAGAACAAAGTTGTTAGTGGGTTATATATTACCGACCTCATTTATCAATGAAACATTCTTTCTTATCGATAAGCATAGTAATGGTTTAGAGAGAGATGTTATTGTGTGAGGAGTGGTAATTATTACCCATGATCCCCTCAAACCATGCATGCTCATCTAAGAGCCTTCATAGGCTGATCTTGTGGAGAGACCCACAGCTTAGTGGGCATTTTCTATTGCTTATCCACCTTGAGTAGAAAATCCACTGGAGTGGGCAGTTATTATTAACAGTTTAGCACAGTCTTCATAATGGAGGTTTGGGTCGTTAGAATAACCAAGTGTTGGTTATAACAGATAAGTGGAGATAACCGCACATGTGGGAATCTTATAACAACTTGTGATGGAGTCATAGCTTATAGAAAACAATATAGCTTTATTATCAAAACTTTTTACTCAACCATCTTCACCATTTTTTGTGTGTTTGCCTTCATGGGGAGACACATAAGAGCAGTCTTCATAACATCTTGGAGTGGAGTCTTAAATGATAAAAAGGGCAGAACCTTGTTATTGGATAGGAAAGATAGAATATTGTTATGGAGAAGGTTGTCATAAAGATCAACTGTTCCACTAACATGCATGTGAGTTTAAGCATGTTTTTAGGCTTTGAAACTACCTAAGACTCCGCGGTAAGGGAGAAGCATATAGTTAGTGCTCAGGGGAGAATCTAAGAGCAATGAAGAACATCTTTGTTGAAAGAAAGGAAGGCTTCACCGAGGAATTGAGGAAGGATTCGTCGATTGCTCCTTCAGTATTTTCCTTGAACCTCTTATGGGTACAAGACCACGATACTTTCAGAACAACAGACCAATACAGAGATAAAACTATAGGAGAACAAGGTCGGCTTTGAATAGTGGTGTGGACTGTGTTAACTTTTGTAAGGAGCAATCACTGTGGACTGTGATATCATTAGCAATAATTATTCACAGTGGTGTGGGTTGTGGTATCATCTGCAAGGAAATGTACTCAACATGCACATTAAACAAGTCTGAACCATGAGCTTATTTCACAATGAGTGGAGAAGTTAACGTAAGAGGTAGGTGGTCGAATTTCCAAGACTTATGTTTCATTATTTCTTAATAATAAGTCTATCTCTTAATATCTTGCATGGAAGATTCTACGAAGATTTATTTAGAATCATACCAATTCTAATCATAGATTAGTAGCGGCTATGAAAGTATAGAATGTTGGGTTAAAGTTATATCCTTTTGTTTTAATTCAAAGTAGCACTCTTAAGTGTAAATATAATTAGCAAACATGTCTTTTGATAGACACGTTGTTCGGCTAAACGATTTGGTTTATCATTATTATGGACCCCTATATGTAGATTGCGTCTTTTACTCTTCTACATACAAGCAAGCATATGATGTAGTCACTGTAGTTAAACCATAACTTAGTGATAGGTATTACTCATTCAAGAGATTATAGAATTGATGTAAATATCTTTTGAACACCTAAAGATGCTATAGGTGATATATGTTTTCATCATCGTCCAGTTTATTTGTTAATGAGCATGAGTTTTTATTCTTTCTATATCTAGAGATGGTATACGAAAAGAGACCATTAGGTCGAGTATATTATTTTATTATTCATGGTTCAAAATTTGTTCCGATTTGAAAGAGGATAAAACCTTGTGTTGCAAACATGTAAATGAGATAATGGTATAAGCTTAATGCCTTGGGTTTTTATATTTTGGAATTGATATATTCATTTATGTTAGAATGATATTGTTATCTTTAAGAACCATTTGATTAGTGATATAATATCACTTGCTGATTCAACAGTAGTGATTAGTATTACCATGATAACCCTAGGAGGTTAAACTTAGTTCTTTTATCCTCTTAGCGTAAGTTAGTTGACTTGACAAGACCTAGAGGGTTGATAATTTTATCGTAGACTTAAACTTGTCAAGAATTGATTGTTGTAAGTTGATATCCTTGATAGAACCATAGATGTGTTCTTCCTTTTGGAAGTAATTAATCTCTATCTTTCGGAATAGAGACCTTGGTGAGATAATGTCATTACAATATTGAAATGACTATGAGACGACATAGATATAGATTTCCTTTTGAGAAATACAATTCTTCTTGTCATACAAATCCAAGGTAATTGGTGAGCCAAGAATTTGGATTTCTAGATTGCTTTTTGATTAGCAACTATTATTTATGTTGATTTAATTTGAGAAAGAGTAGACTCGGAGATATATTTAACTTCTCCTATGTTAAGATTGAAACTATTAAACCAACTCTAGGGTATAGGTGTACTAGGAGATGGAAGTTATAGTTCTTATAATATGATTAATAGAACTTAATATAGAGCTAAGTGCACATAAGGCAAAAGTTATCCAAATGTTGCATATCTCTATTTTGATCTATTTCAAGTGGGGTATGTTGAGAGATTTAAAACTTAACCCCACACAATTGTTATACTTATGAATGTTGTTAAAGGTTTATGGGGCACGTATGCAAAGGATGTTATATATGTGCCCATAGCCTATTGTAAAATTAGAAGTCAGTAGACTTAAGGAGACCAAGAGGTCAGAAGTATTTCTTAGTTTTTATGATTCAAACCTATTAGGGTTGATAGATTGAACTTAGTCAAAAGACTAGTTTCGAGAAAGGAAAGTATCTATTAAGATATTTTATGGATGAGGATATACCTCATATACTATGTTTACTCATATTATGTGAAATGTGAAGTCGAACAATGCTAAGTGGTCTAGGGAAGACTAGAGGTATTTGTTCTCATGTTTAATTATAATTATGTTATTATCTTTGGAAAACAAGGATGTTTGATTTTCCATGTATTGGGTTAGAGAAGCTAAACCCTAGTATTAAAATAAGGAGGATATAGGAAACCTATAACTCTTATGTCAGATATGACATTGTATATAAATATATATATATTGGTCGACAGTGAAAGGTCAAGAAAACCATATTTGGTCGATAGTGAAAGGTTGAGAAAACCATAGAGCAAGACAGGAAGAGTCTTTGTAATACTTTATCAATTTTAAGTGATTCTATGATAATGTCGAAACTCGTTTTAATGCATCAAACATGTTTGATATTGGAATCAGAGAGTAGAATGACAGAAAGTCATAAACCCTATAAATTGCAAGTATTCAATGAGGGACTCTTAAAAAGGTTAGAAATACCTAAATCTTAATATTGCAGTTATATGCTAGATTAAGGATTTGTTCTAAGTCAGATTGACTAGAATGGATTTACAGTATAGACAAGTTTCTGTCTAGAGTTACTAAGTAAAGAAAGTCAAACTATAGGATGAGATAGTCTCCAAATCAAGTTGGGGTGGGTGAACATTATGACTATGTTAATTGTGAACGTCTATTTATATTGAATCTTTGGCCAAAGTAATGCATGTCTCTGCGTGCATTGTTGGTTCACCGTATTTGGATTGCATAACCTATTTGAATGATCACACTTAGCTAGAGGGCATCTAGGGGATTGTATGATCGATAGTGTTATGTAGGATACAACACCAATACTCGGATAGCAAATAACCATTGCTTACCTTATATATATACTCTTCGTGAAAGGTAGGGCCACTTCCAATTAGAAGGTGTGTGGGGGACCATCGGTCTATGGTTGGAGGAAAAGCACTCGAATGATGCTCTCCCTTTGTAGAAGATGACTCGCCGAGGCTTATGAAGGCAGATATCAATATTCCAGATACAGTGTATTCCATGTTATGACTTATGACAGTCAAATTTATGAGGTAAAACTATTCTTTATGTCAAGTGCAGTTATGTATTGTAAATGATATGACAAGATGTCAATTTTGTAAATTATAACATGTTGTATAATTTAGAAAGATAATCATGATTTTGTGATGTAGCTTGATTTGTTGAGATTATTTAAAAAAAAAGGTTCAATCTTTTTCACCTTATTTGTTTTTATCTCATCGTAAATATTTGATTTTAGTCATGTTTAATAATTGGTATGTTACATTATTTCATGTTGGTGGGGTAGCTAGATGTAAGCATCTCATTTTTTACTTCATGGGACATTCAACTATTCTGCAACAACATACTTAGCTATTTTGTCCTCTTAGCTACTTCTTATTTTCAAGAGATCAACTGCTTGAGATTAAAAAGTTGTTGATAGCCCCTAGTTCAAACCTCATTAATAACAATCATTCTTTATTTGTCTCATGCATTATTTAAGTTTATTTTGTGTGTTTATGTAAATTTCTTATTTGCGAGTCCCAATAATGTTTTTGGCTTTCCTAGTAAATCCCCTGGCCCATACTAAAGTCTTCTAGTAACTATGGTTTGAAAGGAACTAGAGGTGCAAAATACATTTCCTTTACTAATATATGAGAAGAGGTATGTGCAAAAATTAAATTGATCATATAGTTACAAGGAAATAACCACAAAAGCAATATATCATAACATAGTGATTAATGTGGGAAAATCCCTTTTAGGAAAAAACCCGACACTCCAAAGCAACTTGATGTATTATTTAATAATCAACAATTACACTACACTTGTAGAGTTTTTGCCTTTACAGAAGTATCACCAACAAGAAATCTGGAGCAATTCTAATAGCATAAAGCTACTTGCAAAACTCACTATGAAGCCTCCATCTCAAGCACTCAATAATAAGAGATGAAATATGTGAAACTATCAAATGGTAATTAGAAAACCATGAGCTTAAATCACCCAAAATATGGTGCCTAAGTCCCAAGATAAGTCCATGGGCTAAAAATAACATATTCCTTAGACTCGTCATAAGTTCATCATAATCCACTCAACAACTTGGGTGCTCCATTTTGGCTCCATTATCTCCACTCAAAAATGTCTTATGGCATGTCATAACATGAGCCATAAGTTAGTCAACAAGTGTAACTCCCTCTTACAACTCTTTTATATTTCATAGATGCTCTTACATTTCTGATGTGGAGGGCCTAATTTTTGAAGGCCATAACTTTTAATCTAGAAAGTTGATTGATTTTAGAAAAAAATGAAGATATCAAAGAGCTTAATGTCAATGTAACTTGCTTGCTCTAGTTAAGGCATGTTTTGATATATTTTCAAGGCCAAAATTGACCTTTATAGCCCAGCAATTGCATTTTTTTGTGTTCTTAACACTAGGATGCAAGGTTGATACACCTTTCCTAACATGGCACTCCCATCTCATAAATTAATATTAAATTATAGTTTTCAGTCTATCTTTATTCCAAGTATAAATAGTTTCCTCTAGTAATAATCAATTTGTAGAGGGCCTAATTTAGAGGTGGCACAAGCATAAAAAAGATCAACAAGGGCTAAAAAACAATCCCACTTTTAAACCACGTCACATGGTAAAAATTATTTTCATCAACGGTTAGATTCTCAACAATCTAGAAAGAATAATGAACTCATATTAAGACAAAATAGTAACATTAAAGGTAGTATTGAATAATTTTGATCTTGAAAATGAAAATATGTCATAGTTGACACTCAAATTTACTATGATGCTTCTCAAAATATGACAATAACTCAAATATGTTGAATGGAAATTTATGAACCAAAACCAAAGCAAAATGCATCTTCTAAAATTCATAGTATTGTGTTAAAATTTGCTATTGTGAGAATATTAAAGAGCAAGTTTCCACCAAGGTATTTTGTTTAAGACATGTCATTGAGAAGGTAAGTGATGTTCACGATGTCCTCTATACCCCTATATTACCAATAAATAGTGCAAGTTCCAAGGCAATTTCTCTTTGGACACATCAAATGAGGACGTATATAATGTTCAAGATATCCTTTATGCCACTAGTTTATCAATTAAATTTGCTTTTTGCCACTAAAATAACCCATCAACATTTTAAACCAGAACTCCCTCCTAGCACGTCTAATTAGGGAATAAAAATAATTATCAAGCAATTGCCACAAGGTTCAAGGAGAATGGATTCTGCAAATTTCATGTAGTTGTGATTGATCAAAGAACAAGTCAAAGAGCATTGGTGGTAAGTTATCAATCTTCATGTGTTTTGTGGCATTGTAGACATGGTCATCTCAATCACTTCTATATTGATAGTTAAAAATGATATAAAGCATGTGTTGGAGGTAAGAAACACAAAAAAGATTTCGTGAATTGAGCTTAGAAGACCCAATACGCTTATTTAGTATACCATGATGTTTATGCTCTTAAGTGAAATGCTTCACTTGGAGGCTCAAGGTAGTTTCACATCTTTATTCATGACATTCAAAAAAGCTGGATAGAAATTTTCTATATTCAAAATCTGAATTTATGTCTTTGCCACTTTTAAAGAAGTTGTTGAACAAAAGCAACTTTAATAATGGTGGTGAATTTGCTTATAAAATGTTTTCAGACTATTGTCCAAAATTTGGCATTCAAGGAGAGTTTGCAACACCTTATTTGCCACATAAAAAAGAGTTGAAATAGTGGAATAATCGAACTATAATACAAATGGTAAGGTGTATGGTGAAAGATATAAGTTGGAACTTGATGTTATTACAACACATTAAGTAATGTTTGAGGTAGCTAGATGGTTGGAAAAGCAAGTTACCGAGTCCCGAGTCCTAAGTCCCAATCAAAATTTTGGGCTGCCAAATTCTAGCCAAGTTTGAGTTTTTGAACTATGCTATACACAGCAATGGTTAAAGCCTTTTTTGGATCATTACTTATATTTGCAATTTTCACAATTAAGAGAATCACAACAAAAACTTGATTGTTTGTGGCAATCATGGTTTGGATCACAACAATACCTCAACTCTATTATGTATTCTTATGTGTATCATCGATCTTGAATCATTCATAAAGTTGTATGTTCATTCCAAAAGAACATTTCTATTGTAGTTAAGTATCTATGGATATTGATGTTCTTTCTGCATCCCTAACATCTTTACAAGTTTGATCAACAATTGAACTAGAAAAGAGTTTGAAACATAGAGGATGTGTATGGTGACAGGGATGCCATTTCAAATCAGAGTATGGGAGCAAATGAATAAGAGTATGGCTATATTCTATATAATTATAGTCACTAGAAGATGTGGGTATAAGAATGGGATGCTCCTCTCTAAATTGAAGTCTCTTGGTGACTACTGTTCCAATCTTATCTCATCAAGGGATATTAGAGTGCATATTTCTTTAGATTTTTTTTCTAGTATAAATAGTTTTCTACCTCAATAATCAATTTGTAGAGTGCCCAATTCGGAGGTGGCACAAGCAGGTGAAAAATCAACAAGGCCTTAAAAACAACCCCACTTTAAAATGGCATAACACATAATAGAAATTATTATCTTCTGTGCTCAAAACAAACCATAAATTTAGAACCAACCATCCTCTGACATTAATCCTACAATAGCTTAAAACAAAGGCTAATATAAAACCATGTAATTGAATAGATCTAATTATTCTCTGAACTCAATCTCCAAGGGCTCAAAATAAACCCTAATTGAATCCCATATTCTAAAATAGAACCTTATTATCTTATAGGTTTAATTTACATGGATTAGAAATGAAACCTACTTTAAAATCGGGTAATAAATATAATATAACACCTTATGGGCTAAAACCAAAAAAAAAAAAAAACTTAGATTAAAAGTCCCTACATTTCTTCAAATGGGTGAGCTTAAAATCACAAACCTATGCAGAATCAGTCCTAACCACAATCAAAAAAGACTTATGAATATTCTTAAGTAGAGCCTTGTCCCTGACTCGGACCTAAAGTGGAACATGGCTGATACTCTGGTATGTGTTAATTTGCTTGGGAAAACATCTGATTCTCTCCTACTTCGATATTGTTGATTTGATCTCTACAATTGCCTTCAGATGCTCCTCTTCAATCTCACGCTAGTTGTTTGTGACTGACTGCTGGTCTTGCTCGTAGTAATCATTTTTGTCGGTATCCTTTGAAACTGGACTTATCTTGCCAAGCGAGCAAATTATAGATCCAATGATTGGAATGCAAACCAACGACCACTAGTACCTTTAGGTGCTGCATGGCTTCAGATCTGGGGACCCTTCTCTAGAAACAGATATTTCTCAGCTTTTAACAAAGGGTTTTGAGAGTCAAATCAAGGACCGCTAATTGGTGCTTTTTAATTGGACCCAATCATATCCCCATTCCTTTGTCATTGCGAGTGTAATTCTACACTCGAGAGCATCTCACACGAAGTCCCCATTATCGCTTGCCCTTTGTTTGCAGAACAGGGGATGAACAAGGTCATACTGGTGAAGCAGATTTAGGTAGCCATAGATTTTAAGATGGAAAATAATGGATTTTGAAGAGAGAAAAGTGGAAGAGCAATGAGAGAATTGAATGGAAGGGGAGGAGGGAACAGAGACGAGAGAGAATGAAAGAGTTGAAGGACAAATTTGTAGAGGGAATAGTTGAATAAGATGACAACTCTTGTGCCTATTGTAAGTAGGTGTATGAGTCATTAAATTTATGATACCTTTATGGTAGAGGACCCAATGTTGAGAACCTTAACTTTGTGCCTCTCAAAACCATTCGTGGCAATTTCAAATTATTTCAAAATTTTTACACCAGCGTACTTAGCATGGCCCATGCTTATACCTAAGGTTTCAGAGCCACATTATCAAATATGTTGCCACATCAGCATGCTTTTTGTTGAGGTGAGGGTAGACTAATAATTGTATTTAATTTTTTTTAATTTTCCTTTTTGGTATTTTTTTTTTCTATAAATTTAGGCAGAAAAAATGAGTGCTCTCATCCCCACCTTGCTGTCACTATAGAACGCCTCTCGGCGTAATTAAACTAGTATATTTATATTTAAAAAAATATATCTAAAATACGCCGAGGTATATCTTTTTTCCATTGTTTCTTTGTTTTTCTCTTGCAATTTCTTTTTTGGTTTTTATTTTTTAATTTTGCAGTTTTTTCTCCTTCCAACAGTTTCCAATTTCTTTTTTCTTTTTATTTTTTATTTTTTCCAATTTCTTTTTTAGTTTTTAGTTTTTAGTTTTTTTTTTTTCCCAATTTCTTTTTTGGTTCCATAGTTTTTGTGATTTAGCTTTTTCTCCTTCAATGGTTTTTAATTTCTTTTTATTTTCTTAAGTTTTATTTTTTATTTCCTTTTTGGTATTTTAATTCTTTTTCTTATAAATTTAGGCAGAAAAAATGAGTGCTCTAATCCCCACCCCGATGTGACTGTATAACGCCTCTCGACGTAATGATCAAATATTGTGAATAGACAAACATATTAGCAAGCTTCTCACCAGGGATAGGATGAATAGACACATATTAGCAGGCTTCTCATTAGGGATAGGATGTTAAGGGATGTTTGTGTACTCAAAATCCTTTATTTCACATCCCTTTATTTCAAAACCCTTTATTACGCCGAGAGGCATAACCTTACAATGGCAGCGCATGCCCCTATAGGAGGTCAACACATCCGTGAAAGAAAAACACAAAAGATGATTTTTTAGGGGCCGATATTTTAGGGATCATTCGAGAGGCATAACCCTACAATGGCAACACATGCCCCTATAGGAGGTCAACACATCTGTGAAGAAAAACACAAAAGCTAATTTTTTAGGGGCCAATATTTTAGGGATCATTTAAAAAAAAATCCAAAAATCAAATAAAAATAAGATATATATTATACCATTAATATTTTATTAAATACCATTAATATAAACTTATAATTATAATATTATACCATTTATTGTAATTAAATAATATTATATATTATTTAAAATATCTATCTTATTATAATATTATACCATTAATATTTTATTAAATAATATTATATATTATTTAAATTATCTATCTTATTATAATATTATACCATTAATATTTTATTAAATAATATTATATATTATTTAAATTATCTTCTTATTATAATATTTTTAGGAGCTGAAATTTTAGGGATCATTTAAAAAAAGAAAATTTCCAAAATATTATTTAGATAAAGTTTTTTTTATTTTGTAAAAAATATGCAACTTTTTTAAATAAGGAGAAAATTTTCCTAAATATTTCAAGAAATATAAAGCCTTTTCTATTTTGTAAAAAGCAAATTGACAATTAAAAATTATGGATAAAAAAGATTATGAAGGGAAAGTTTCCAAATTTGTGTTTTCATAATAAAGCAAGCAATTTCAAAAATGCAATTTTTAAAATAATAGAAATTTCATATTTTCAAAATAAAAGAAGCCTTAAGTTTTGAAAATAAAGAGGAAACTTTCTTAAATAAAGAAGCAACATTCTTAAATATTGTATTTTAATAATAAAGCAAGTAGTTGCAAAAATGTAATTTTTTTAAAAAATAGAAGTTTCATGTTTTAAAAATAAAAGAAATTGAAATTTCCAAAATAAAGATGTAATTTTAAAACAAAAAAAGGGGGTAAAAACTTTATTGAATCATAAAATCATTACAAAGCAGAAAGAAACACCCATAAGGGGCACAACCAAAATTAAGAATTAAGTAACACCAAAAAAGCTCCTCATATCCTCCATAACCCAATCTTCAAGAACAGGGGCCAAATCACTAGGAAGATTGCCCCAATCATCCACATTCCAAGTCTCCATCTGCTCTGACGCCCACCTCGCCAAACCATCCGCCACCTTATTCCACTCCCATGGCACATGACAAAAAGAAATAGAATCTAAAGCATTGCTCAGAGAAACAATTTGTTTGGCCACCACTGTAAGTTGCCAGTTCACCTCCTCAAAATGTCTCTTATTCAACATATCAATGACCATTTGAGAATCTGATTCACAAATAATCTGCCTCCAGCCAAGGGCACAAGCACACACTAATGTTAGAAGAATAGCAAGAACCTCCATGAGATTATTTGTATGTTGACCTTTATATATAGAGAAGAAAAAAATTACCACCCCCGAACTATCCCTGCCAATGCTACCAACTCTAGCATGGCCAAGATTACCTTTGGAAGATCCATCAGTATTGATTTTTAGCTCCCTCACAGCGAGAGGACACTAGCGACCAGTACGATAGACCCTTGCTCTCCCACGCCCATGCTGAACCGTCCTCAAATGTTTCCATCCACCCCCAGAGAGACCCAAGGCTTCAACAACATCACAGTCACTAGAAACAACAGGGACAAATAGATCACACTTAGCAGCCAAAGTTTCCTGCAAACCCCCCAAAATCCTCAACCAGAGCTGACCAACAAGTAGCTTCTTGTCCAGAAAAATTCTACGGTTGCGCTCCAACCAAATATGCCAAATTATCAAACTGGGGCCAATGATCCAAGCAATGAGGAGAAAAGAGGTCTTTACAGGGGGAGGCCCCAGACTCCTCCAAAAATCCTCTAAAGAAGAAGCATGTCTATATGGTATACGCCAGAGATTCCACCAGAAATACCAAATAACTTTCGCAAAGGAACACTGAAAGAAGAGATGGGGGATACACTCCTCATACCCATCACACAGAACACACTTAGAGGGCCCCTGAAACCCACGTTTCCAGAGGTTCTCCCAAGTAATGCACCTCCCTTGAACAACTAACCACGAGAAGAAGTTACACTTAGGCCAAGCAAACTTATTCCAAACCTGTTTCCACCACGAGACCTCTGAGCTCCCAAACATTTGCTTATCAAGAACTTGATAACCCGAGGCAACAGTAAATTTGCCTTTTGGATTAGGACCCCAAGCCAACACATATCTCCCAGGAAGAGAAGTGCAGACACGCCTCGATAGGATCCCAACAAGCTCCTGATAATCCCCAGCAGCCACACCAGGAGGTCACTCCTGCGGAAACTTCCATCTATACACACTAACTTGTCCCAAATTATGAAGAGTTTTAAAATCAGCAACATGGCGCCACCCAGCATCAATAAAATGCCTACTCAAATTTTGTAGGTGGGGGTGGGTAGACAAAATGGGAGGATAACCATTCCAAGAATCATACCAGAAGAGAGCATCCTGCCCCCCATTGCAAATCCAAAACAACCCCTGCTTGACCAACTTGGCACCCCTTTTGAGGGTACTCCAAATCATAGAACCCTTCCCCTCCAAACTGAAATGGGCAACATCCACACTCTCAACTACACCCAGATACTTTGAGGTAAGAATTTTTGCCCATGATTGATGTTGTTGCGAACACCACCGCCAATACAGCTTAGCTACTAAAGCTTGTCCATTCAAATCAGTTCTACATAGACCCAAACCACCAGCCTGCTTCAGCCTACAAATAGCTTCCCACTTAACCAAACTCCACTTCCTGTGAAGAAGGTTGCCAGACCAAAGGAACTGCCGAGACAAACTCTCAAAGTCTTTGATAAAGCCAGAAGGTGCAGAGAGAACAAAACATCTGTATAGAGGAAGAGCCTGCACCACTGACTTTAGAAGAGTCATCCTACCCGCATAAGAGAGCCACCTGTTAGTCCAATGACTAACCAGATTTCTGAACTTATCCATAATCTCCTGCTAGAATAATTTAGGAAGCAAACGAATAGCAAGCGGAATACCAAGATACACAAAAGGGAGAGTGCCAATCTGGAAACGAAGGATACCAGCAATTCTCCTCTGAATAGCCCACGGAGTATGAAAAAAATAAATAAAAGACTTCCCCTCATTAATTTTCTGACCTGACGCAGCCAAATAACAATCCAGAATCCTGCGCCAACCGGAAGCCTCCTCAACCTTGGCTCTGCCCATCAGAGCCATGTCATCAACAAACTGTAAATGTGACTGAGGGGGAATATTGTTTCCAAAACTCCAACCCTTAATCAAACCATTCTCCACCTGGGATCTAATAAACCTCCCCAAACCCTCCGCTAATAAGATGAATAGATAGGGGGATAAAGGGTCCCCTTGTCTGAGCTCCCTAGAAGCACCAAACAACTCTGTCAACTCACCATTAATCAGCACCGAAAAGGAAGGAGAAGTAACACAGCTCTTGACCCACTCAATCCATTCACCAGCAAAACCAAACGCTCCCAAAATCTTCAATAAGAAGGCCCATTTAACCCGATCATAAGCTTTAGCCATATCCAACTTAATAAACATAGCTTTCTCTTTAGAATGATCCATAGAATGAATCATCTCGGCTGCAATGATGACACCATCCATAATCTGCCTACCAACCACAAAATCCCCTTGCTCTTCATAAATTAGCCTGCTTAGACAGGGTTTTAGCCGCTCAGCAATCAACTTAGTAATAATCTTATAAACCACATTACATAAGGCAATGGGCCTAAAAAGATCCAGAGAATTAGCCCCATCCTTCTTTGGGATGAGAGAAAGGAAGGTAGCATTCATGGATTTCAACATTTGTTTATTCATGAAATATTCCTGAATGACCTCCAACAAATCCAACTTAATCACTTCCCAGAACTCCTGGTAGAACTCAACCGGGAAACCATCAGGCCTTGGAGCTTTTCCCTTTTTCATTTGGAACACAATAGTTTCAAGCTCTGACAAAGAAATGGGATGAAGCGAAGAAGCATTCATTTCACTGGTGACTAAGGGCGGAATACTATTCAAAATATCAGCTTCATCCTCCTCCGCAGGAAGGGAATCCTCAGATAGTAGAATAGAAAAGAAACGAACAGCCTCAGTAGAAATAGAAGCAGAGGAGGAGAGAATCTCCCCATTCGAAGACCTGAGAGAAGAAATGACATTACCTCGTCTCCTATCTTTTACTGAATTATGGAAGAAAGAAGTATTCCTGTCTCCCGCCTGAAGCCACTTGATTCGAGACTTTTGTCTCCAAAAAAATTCCTTATGTAATTCCCATTCCTCAACTTCCTTCACAGCAACAGCTTCCAGCAAACCTAGATCCTCAGTGAGGCCCTGATCACGAATCTGCCTGGTGATCGAGTCCAAATGAGCTTGAGCAGACTGTTTTGCATGGAAAACATTACCAAAGTGTTGCCCATTCCACCGTTTCAACCTATATTTCACATATTGGAGCCTCTTGGAGAAGGAGTACATAGCGGTCCCATGTGACGGCTTCCCCAAATTCCACCAACCAAGAAGAAGATCATGGAGGGAGTCATCTCTTAACCACATGAGCTGAAACTTAAAAGACTGCTTTACACAACGTTGGGGAAGCTCAGCAATAAGTTTGATTAGCCAATGATCAGAACCCTGCCCATCCAAAATCTCAGAGCTAGTTAGCCACCTGTCCCCCAGCCAAAAACTGGACACCAAGAATCTATCCAGACGTTCATAAATAGCAGCGTCCCCACATCTCCTATTATTCCAAGTAAAGACTCCATTAATAGGCTTGATGTCAACCAAATTCAAGAGAGCCACATTAACCTGCAAGAGATCAGAAGAAGGCTCCAAGTGAGCAATGCCTCCCCTCTTCTCTTCTAAAGAAACAATGACATTAAAATCCCCGGCTAAAATCCTTGGGAGATAAGGATCCAAAGTCCTCACATATCTGACAAAACCCCACAACTTTACCTTGCCATGAAGGTCAGCCGGAGCATAGATGTTAGAAAAGAGTATTCTCTCTCCAGACTCAAGATGAGAAGCAACACAAGAAATCAAACCTCTGCAAGAGTACCACCAAATTGTCCTGACTCTACGTGGGTCCTAGAAGCATGCAACCCCACCAAAGCTACCAAGAGTACCAACACATTGACACTGGCCACAACTCCAAATCTTCGAAGCCACACTCATAATACTATCAACTAAAAACCTAGTTTCCTAAAGGAAAACCACATCAGGAGAATGAATACGAACCAAATCTTGAATAGCCTTTTGTCTAGGGATGCTATTCATACCCCTCACATTCCAAGAGAGCACAATCATCGTTGGGGTTGGGAGAAGTGAGCATCAATAGTCCTCACCAAACCCGACTCAACCAATGTCTCACCAGCTAGCTTTACCTTTTCCAAGTCCTTTTTTCTACCAACCTTAAGAGGTTTCTTAGGAGCCCCTGTTTTGAGGGTTTTTGGTTGCAAACCCAAGGCTGGGGAAGGAGCCTTACTTTTTCCTAAGTCTGGAGTACCCCACACTTCAGATAGAACACTACCAGCACTAGGAGAGCCACCAGAAGCCTCTAGCACCAAATCTAACGCACCTTGAATAGGAGCCAGAGGAGCTAATTCAATGTCCATCTGAGTACCCTGCTCACCAAGCTAATCTGAACTAGGAATCACATTAGGCTGATCCCCAGGAACAACCTCAGTAAAAGATCCAACTGTTGCCTGCAAGTCTGCCTAAAAACCTTCCTCCTGGACCAAATCCTCCAACGTCTCAAATCGGTTGAAGGTTTCCTCCTCCTGCCTATCCTTGAGGGATCTCTTTAGGCCTTGACCACAATTACGAGACTTAACTGGAATAAAACCTTCTTTATCAGCCCCACCTCCCTGCATGGGGGCTTTACCCTTGTCTGCTTTCAAATCAGGTTGAGTAGGAGCATTACTTGAACTAGCTGCACCAGAAGCTCGAGGACACCTCCGCTGAAGATGACCATATTCATGACATAGCCGACACCTGAAAGGTAATGTCTCATAATCTAATGGTTGAGTCCAGGAGCAAGACCCAACAGTCATATCAATAGAATCTGGAAGCAGCTGGCTCAAATCAATTTCAACACAAACCCTAGCATAAGAAAAAATTCTCTTATTCAAAGTTTGCTGAGAAGGACCAATAGGTTTTTCCAGCAACAGTGCAATCGACTGCAATATATCACTTCTCCAGCATTCAAGCGACAACTTAGGAAGACGAACCCAAACTGGGATTCTAGAAGGTAACTCCTCTGCTGAGTTAAAGCTAGCATGCCATGGTTTGATGAAGAAACCCACTTGATTATAAAAATATGGGCCCCCTTCGAAGGCCCTATTCCGATCCGAGACACACAAAAAATCCACCATAAAGAAGTTATTTGCAGCCATCAAAATATCAAAATCTCCTTCTGGGTTCCATGTCTTACGAATCCATGTATCAAGAAATGGGGGAGAAACCCTCATCCCCATGAACTTACAAATCAAAACATGATTGCAGTAGTAATTAATATCCTCCACTACTGACTTCGATTGTATTACTAAAACTGGCCGCTCTTGGGCCCTCTCCAAGCATCCATTCACCTTTGGCAATTTAAGGGAACCATTTCAGACCACATCTGATCCAGAAGAAGACTAAATGGGTATTCTGACATCCTCCCCAACCATGGAAGAAGCATGCCTGCCATATCCAAAGGCACATTCGAAGCCATTTATACCAAATGAGTGAGGGCTCAAAATGCCCCCCCACACCACGCTGAATCCAAAGCAATGGCTCCAAATAGGTGCACCACCACAAGAGACAACACCTCAAAGGAAGAAACCCCTCCAACATGCAGCAAACACGAACCAGAGGGCACACAATAAAAGAAAACCCAGAGTTGGAAACCCTTGAACCCTACACACCACCACCCGCACCAAAGAACACCTCACAGCCAGCTAAAACGAAAAAAAAAAAAAAAAAACCGAAGTAGACCCGGTCCCCTTGACCCCCTGCTGACATGCAAATCCCTTGCGTACAGAGAAAGCTCGAACTTGCAAGCTAGGGCTCGGGTGCCCTAGCTTGCTCTCCCACACACGCTATTGCCATCCTCTAATTTTCTATTTAACATTTCAATTCAAGATGCAATTTTTTTAAATAAAGAGGCAACTTTCCTAAATATTTCAACAAGTAGATAAGAAGAATCTATTTTTTTTTTAAACACAATAATTTTAAACTCTATTTAAACAAAGTAAGATGAAAACTAAAACAAACTATTTTTGCAGTCACTAGCACGCTTTGCATTCAATTGTTATTTTTATAGTCACCAGCACGCTTTGCATTGAATTGTCTGGTTTAAAAAAGACAATTCACACGCAGTCATATTAACATAAATCTTTGCATTCAATTGTGCAGCGAGACGAGCAGAAGAAATTAAAAGTATATAATAAATTTCTATTTCTTTTTATTTTCTTTTTAAGGTTCTTAAAATTACAAATTTGACATATCAATCAGGTATATAATAAATTTCTATTTCCTTTTATTTTCTTTTTAAGGTTATTAAAATTACACTGTTTGTTCATTCGGTTAATTTAGAGGAGTAGTGGTTAATCCAGACGAGTAGCTGCAATTTATACAATTATAGAATATATATATGAATCATAATATAAAGCTTTTTAGCCAACCGGGTCGGTCGTTCTAAATTGATTATATATATGAATTATACAATTTATAAAGAGTTATAAATGAGTAAAAAAACTAAATTCTTATGCAGCAAATATATACAATTTAGTCAGTATTTTATAATTATAATATAAATTATAATTATAATAAATATTATTTAGATAATATATTTTAATTTGTATTTTAATTTTTATTACAAAAATCATTTCCTCATTCGGGAGCTTGGATAAGGGATACAGCAATTAAACTGCCTTTTGCCGGCCACAACTTTTGGTTCTCTTTCTATCAGAGCTTTTTTATGCTTTTTATATTTTTGATGTTTTTTTATTAAGAAATCAGATTAAGCTTCAAATGTACGAAACAAGATTAAGATTTTAAATGAAGTTATATTTTATATGGTTCTTTTCTTAAGAAATTAGATTAAGCTTTGAATGTAGGAAACCATATTAAAAGATTTCAAATGCAAGTTTAAATTTAAATGTTTGATTTAGTACTATTTCTCATAAATTGGGTCCTACTTTTTGAAGCGGCTGCTACTTTCTACGGATTTGTATTTTTTACCAATCGATAGGTTTTTTTAAGCTCATTTTTAAGAATGATGAAAGGTTGGAGTACTCACTTTTTAAATTTTTGGTTAAAATGTTTAATACTCAAAATTTTTTAAGGGAAGTCAATTTTTTTTTAAATATATATTTTTTTGCTAAGTAATCAGAGATATTATTATATTTATCAAAAAAGAGATACAGTCATCAGCCCTTCCATGGCTGGCAAAAAAGTTTCAAACCATTTCCCAGCTAGCCTAAAAACTTCTACCATATGACCACACAGGGTCGGGGATATAGATAAGTATGCAGACTATCACCATACACTGAATCCACATTTGCACCCTACAAACTACTAGTATCAACAAAACAAAGGGAAGCCATACTAGTATATCCACTATGTGACTTAACTGGCGTACTCTGCCAGCTTCCTCCTGAACTCTTCCATCCACTGGAAGTCCGCGGTCTCCACCAGCCCCAGTAGCCTCTTGATGAACTCCACTGCAATCATAGCTTGGTCCTTCAACACGATCAGGTCAAAGCCCTTGACATCCAGGATGAAGGGATAAACTTTGATGACTGCCCTAGGATCCGCCATGAGTTTCCAGTCCTTAGGGCGAGGAACACCAACACTCGGGCGAGCAAACTGCAGAGTCTTCCCCAATTCTCCAAGGTGCTCAGGATAGAACAGTGCTCGCATTATTGATTCTGCCTCTGCCTTCGCCAATTGCAACTCCATCAGCATAGCCAGGACCCGCGATGAGATGTCCGTGTCTACACGGTATCGCTCATCATTTTCCAGGAATGCCTTCCCCAGTACCATTTTCATCACTTCCACCAGCAACCCATCCGACCGTTTCAACATCCTCTGCAAGCGAAGATCAGTTATGCCACCCAGGAACACCATTTGCTGCTTGGTGCTGACCAGACGAATGGGGGTGTCCATCCCTCCATAGCATATGGCAAAGGCAGAGATGATCATGGCAAAGTGAGATGGCATTTGCAGAAAACGGAGATAGAGTTTGCATAACTCAAGAACCTGCCTTCTTAATATCTTACCACCGAAGGATCTCGAAGGCGTTTCCCAAAATGATGATCCTGCTGCACTAAATGCCATCCCTGCGGGCTATTAACTGTCAACTCCTGTCGGCTCGTGTCGTCGCGGATCGACACTCTATAATGAGTTCCTCGGCCTTGCCACCCATGATGGTGTGGCAATTTTTTTAAATATATTTAAAGAGTTATAAGATGAGTAAAAAATTAAAATTCTGCATACAACAAATATATCCATTTTATTTTTAAATTTTATTATAGAACTTAAATTATATTAATAAATAATTATGTGATTAATGAAGTTTTTTTTAAATATATATATATATATTTTTTGAGTTATAAGATGAGTACAAAATTAAAATTTTGTATACAACAAATATATTCATTTTATTTTTAAAATATATTATAGAAGTTTAATTAGATGACTAAATAATTATGTGATTGATTTCATTCAAATATGTTTCAATGTTATAATATATTTAATATATGTGTTTTTGTTTTTATTGACAGGTAATGGATAATATTATTGACGTTAATGAAATAATAGACCTAACTAATGATTATGAAGAGTACACACGAATATCTATTATAGATTTGACAAGTGATGCTGAAGATTTTACTCCTTTCATTCATGTATCGAATACCTCCCCACAACATTCAACTGGATCTAATGATTCAGTTGAGTCACCTGATGTTGGAGATATGAATGTAGAAGCAGTAGCAAACTATGTTTCATCCGAAACTATCAAGTTACGGGAGTTGATTCGTACAGCTAGCTGGCATGTGAATAGCGTCAAGGAAGGAGATGTAGTTGCAATGAACCGATTAATGGAGTATACGCATGCACCGTGTGATGAAATTGCATGTTTTGATGATTTCATACGCAGCTAGCATACCATGCATATTATGCACTTGGGCATGATATTCATGGTTAAAAATATTTATGTGTACATGTAATAGACAATAATGATTCTTATGTCAACATATTTCTATAATTTTTGAATAAAGTTTTTCAATTCTTCACACATCCTACAATTAATATATATCTATTATTTTTATTGTTAATAAATGAATTGTTATATTTCCTTAATTTCCAAAAAAACAACTTAAAGGCATAACATTAGTTCATTATAAAATATACTATCTTCTTGTCATATAAATTGTACTTTTCAACTATTACTTAAATGTTATAACTTTTCAAAACTATATTTTAATATCTTAAACTATGTTATATATATATATATATATATATATATAGTTCCTGTCCTTGAACATTTAAATTATTGAATTGTATTTCTCAACCATTACTGAAAATGTTATAAATTTTTTTAATTATTTTCTTATTTCTTAAATTTTCTTAACTTTTTAATCAATAATATATATTTCTCCTTTCTTGAACATTCAAATTATTGATCCACAACATACACTCTTTTAGGCCTCATTATACAAATTCTCATTATTTCAAAGGACCAATTAGCATAATTGAGGTATTTAAATCCTAACTTATTCCAAAGTTATAAATTTTTAAATTATTGTTTGTTATAATATAAGCTTTAGTTGTATTTTTAAAAAAGTTTTTATGATTCATTATAATTATTTTAATGCGTAGATTTCTTATACAAAAATTTTAAGAGAACTTCTTTGATTTATTAGACATACTGTACAATAATAGTAAGTGTTATTTTAATGGAAAGCTAACCATAAACCCCAAACTGTAAACCCTAAATATACTGCTAACTCGATAGTAACCCTCACAATAGCACAAGCACTAAACCCTAAAATAATTGTATGTCACTATCTACTTTTAAATTCAATATATTTTTTTGCATTGATGTGTTACATCATTTGAACTATAGTTTGTATTTTTTTTAGCTATGGGCCGACCTAAAAGAAAACTTTGAATCTGAGGAACAACAAAAAAGAATACCAACGAGAATATCAAAAATGTTAAAAAGAAAAAATGGCAGATGCAGAAAGGGAAGAGCACAGGCAACAACATAATGCTACAAATCGAAAGAGATGCAAAACGAAAATTAGACATAACAATAGAAGAATTGGAAGCTGAGAAATCCAAATCACAAAGACAGGAAAGGCAAGCAAGTGATCCACAACAACCCAATTCACAAAGACATGAAAGACTACGAATTATGTCGCCCTTCTCATGTGATAGATATGAAAAAATGAAGAAAGGAAAACAACTAGCAAAGAGGAAAGCAGAACAAGAAACACTGAAAGCGTTAGAAATAAATTAATTTGACAAATATTGTTAAATTAATCATTTATTTACCATTTTAATCTTCAATGTAATGTGTTCAGTTCTTATTACAATTTTCCATAATGACTTCATTAAATTAATGGAACCTTTATTGTAATATGTAAATTCGCTATATTATAATTTATAACATTCTATTTAAAAAACTATTAGTATGATAATTATTATTTAATTATAATTGTATTTAAATTATAATATAGTATATAATCAAAATATAACTCTATTAAATTAATCTAATAATATAATCATAATATGATAACAAATAATTAAAATTATATTAAAATTATAATATAATAATAAAACTATAAATTAAATATATCATTATATTTCATGTAATATAATATAATATTAATAAATAATAATATAACATAATTAAATATCATAGTCATAATATAGTAAATTTCATGCAATATTGATAAGTGTTTTGATGCCACATTGCCGCTGAAACTATCATATATACCTTATATATAATCTATATAATATACGTATCATTTTGGAGGCATTTTTTTTTTTTTTGGAAAAAAACAAAAAAAAGTTGAAAAAAACAAAAAAATAGTAAAAAAAATATGCCTCGAAACGTATATTATATAGATTATATATAAGGTATATATGCTAGTTTCCAATTTCTTTTTAGTTTCTATTTTTTCCAATTTCTTTTTTGGTTCCATAGTTTTTGTGATTTAGTTTTTCCTCCTTCAACGTTTTTTAATTTCTTTTTTGGTTTTTTTCTTTAATTTTCTTAAGTTTTATTTTTTAGTTCCTTTTGGGTATTTTAATTTTTTTTCTTATAAATTTAGGCAGAAAAAATGAGTGCTCTCATCCCACCCCGCTGTGACTATATAACGCATCTCGGTGTAATTAAAAGTATATTTATATTTAAAAATATATATCTAAAATACACTGAGGTATATCTTTTTTTATCATTTCTTTGATTTTCTCTTGCAATTTCTTTTTTGATTTTTAATTTTTAATTTTTTCAATTTCTTTTTTTGTTTCTCTTGCAATTTTCTTTTTATTTTTCTTTTTTAATTTTTCCAATTTCTTTTTTGGTTCCATAGTTTTTGTGATTTAGCATTTTCTCCTTCAACTATTTTTAATTTTCTTTTTAGTTTTTTTCTTTGATTTTCTTAAGTTTTATTTTTTATTTCCTTTTTCGTAATTTAATTTTTTTTCTTATAAATTTAGGCAGAAAAAATGAGTGCTCTCATCCCCACCTCGATGTGACTGTACTAGTATATTTATATTTAAAAATATATATCTAAAATACGCCGAGGTATATTTTTTTTCCATAGTTTCTTTGATTTTCTCTTGCAATTTTTTTTTTGGTTTTTATTTTTTAATTTTTCCGATTTCTTTTTTGGTTCCATAGTTTTCGTGATTGAGTGCTCTCATCCCCACCCTGATGTGACTGTATACTGTATAACGCCTCTCGGCGTAATGATCAAATATTGTGAATAGACAAACATATTAGCAACCTTCTCACCGGGGATAGGATGAATAGACAAACATATTAGCAAGCTTCTCATTAGGGATAGGATGTTAAGGGATGTCTGTGTACTCAAAATCCTTTATTTCACATCCCTTTGCTTTTTGGTACGGCTTGTTATAATGCATGCCTATGTTCACAGAAATGACATTCAAGGCATTCCATGAGATGACATCTGGTTCACGCATTTCTTAATCAAATATTGTGAATAGACAAACATATTAGCAAGCTTCTCATTAGGGATAGGATGTTAAGGGATGTTTGTGTACTCAAAATCTTTTATTTCACATCCCTTTGCTTTTTGGTACACCTTGTTATAATGCATGCCTATGTTCACAGAAATGACATTCAGGACATTCCATGAGATGACATCTGATTCACTCATTTCTTAATCAAGAAAATCATTTTGTGTATCCTGCAATCATCATATTCTATAAAAACACAATTTTTTTTAAGCATTTTGTCAAACAGTTCACATGCCTTGTGTATGCTTCCACATTTTGCATACATTTGCAACTACAATACCTGATTAAAAAAAAAAAACCTTTCCATCATGGTTTGATAGATGTCCATACCATGATCCAAGGCTCTTATACTGGAGTATGTTGGCAAAAGTGAACTGATCGGTTTCAACACCTGTTTGTTGCATTTGATAAAACAGTGTCAATCCATGAGAATCTCATTCTGTCATGTCCTCAAAAGCTTTACGAACCTACCCCAAACTACCGCACTTTACAATATATATTGATGGGCTTATTTTGAAAAGTTGTGCGTTTAACAAACGCAAATCCACTCCACTTGTACATCTAGCAAAAGTGGTCGTATGGCCATTTATTTACTTCTATGAATGACAATGATACTGGAGCCGTAATGTCATTATCCACATGTTCCTTCTCATTTCTTTCGGAAGACGATGTTTGTTAAAATGGTTTATCAGATTTTTCAGATTTCGATCCTTCCAAATGCAATGTTGGATGGCATCACTTTCATGTTGTTGGAAGAGGAGTGATCCGCCGACTTCTAATTGCCTATACCAGCCTTTGTTTCAGTAATGAAAGATTCTTGGGACCAGTATACAAATTATTGTTGTAAGATCCTTTCCATGCTACCAGCAATACCATGGATAATTACATACTAGCGGCATTATTATGAGGTGCAATGTTTGGCCTGATAGGAAAATGGTGGTTGTATTTAACATTCCTTGATGTTAATTTAAGTTATTTAAGTGAATACAAATAAATAAGGTACAAATTAATTGAGATTAAAGTAATGATAATGGGGTAAGGATAATTAAAGTTATATTTACAAAATTAAATATAAAGAAAAAGTATTTATTTATGTGAACTATGATGAAGAATTAAGTTTGATGTTGTGTAAAATTGATTTACGACATTATAGAAAAATAGGTGTTCTTGATGTGTAAACTACTTGGAACTCTGTATAAACCTAAGGTTTTCTTTGGGTTGATTCCATGCAACATGGATATGCTCTATAACCCACAGATCTGATCTGGGGAATTGTATACTTTTACTATCCGGTTCACTCCAACTTCTACTATCCACTTGTGCTTAAGGACTAGTAGTATTTAGATTTATATCTTGGAGAAGTTGTTGAATCACAAGAGTTCCATGTTCTCTTTAGTCAACCCCTTGTTTTCCAACTTTATAGTCTTTAACGAATGTTGGCAGACAACAATAAAGCATGCAGGTGTCCTAGATGAATGTGATGCAAATTAAGTTTCTTTTAGTGCTCCAAACAAAGTGTTCCTAGAATGATTCTTCTCTTCAATGCAGATGAATTGCTTAATAATGAATGATGCACATTAAATGCCTTTAAATACCAAGACAACAATTAATCACACGAACATGTACCAAATTGGCTCATAACAACCAGTAATTAGGCAAGAGCTAAAAAAATTAACAAAAAATTTAGAATTTCCAGGGTCAATTCTACATGTTTCAAGCTCGCTCGTGCATACCAAAAGATTGACTCAAGGTAAGGAAGTGCTAATATTAAGGTGGGGAATCAGTGTATGAATGTAGCTAGAAGGATAGGTGTAATAAAAGATTAATGGTGGTGAATGTAAAGGAGTATGTGCAAATATGAATAGGATAAGATGAAATTATGTGTAAATGGGAAGGGAAAGGATCAAGAAATGAGCTCAACTTTGCACAAGACTGTACCATTTGTCAATATGTAATTGTATTAAGATATTTGATCAAAATGGACCCAAACTAAATGGGAATTGGCATAGATATGCAAATTTCACCCTTACAATGGTGTTGTTGACATAAACATAATATATCGCCATTTTTTCACTATTTTTATTTTCTAATATGAGACCACTTTTCTAATGAATACAACATTTTTAAAACTAAATTTTTAAACTTCACCCGAGGCCTATAAACTAATTAATTTAAGAGTAAACCCACCATTTAATATAAATTTATTCATGCAAAAGCCTAACTAAATTCACTTACAATATAGATTAGGTATAAGTTCTATATAAAACATTATTTAATAGAAAGCATAAAGTATAATCATTGCTTAAGTTTAAGCAAGAAAAGTCTAAATGGAAAAAGATAACTACTTTAACCAAGCCCACTTTAAGATTGGTTTGATACAAAATTATTGATGTAAAACTTTAACTGACTTTGTACTTCCAAGCAAAAATGCCTTGAAAATAATGTACTTAATAAGCATGATTTTATACAAAAGAGGATAGAAAATATATTTCCTTAATAAATTTTAAATTAAATTTAATTAAAAATAATAGAAATGAGTTCTACCAACTATTAAAAGAAATTTACAATTTTTAAGGAAACACGTCTCCTAAAGAAATTTAACGTGAGTTTGAAAGAGAGGTCACAAGTTCAAATCTTGCAAGGGTAGGGTATACATATCTCATATTAGAAGCACAATTAGATGCCCCTGTACACTCAAAAACATGACTTGGTGGCCTAGGGTAGTAAAGTCATCTTTGGCGCGCACATAGACCCCTCTCCTTGCCACAGGGCAAACCTCCATGTCACTCTCGCTCTCATGGAAGTAGCCAGTCGAGAGGAGGCGAGATAGGGGGCGGTCTAGCTCGCTTGAGAGCTCAACTACACGAAGAGTGGTTGGCTGGTCCTAGGGCCTTTCTTGTGCATTGATTATGATTTGATGTTTTGTGATAGTTGTTAAAATAACTATATGACCCGAAGGGTCACTAGTCACTGTTTTTCTGTCTGGATTTCTAAGGTTCCAATGCTATGTAGGTTGACTATTATTTTTGTTGATACTTCTATCGATTTGACGTTGTTGTTCGAACTGTCAAAAGATAGCCTGTGTTTGAAAGGTCCTCAACCTATGTTGTTGTTATTGAATTATTCGTTGGTCTTGTTATGGTCTAGGGTGGATATCCTCTGTCTCATCAAGGATTACCATCATCCACTCGCCTCTAAGCCCAGGGCACATTCGAGCCCAAACTGAGAGAGAGATAGCTGAAGTTAACCTTGATTTGACCTAGGGCTTGTTTGACCCAAGGTTTGACTTTGCGTTGACCTTGTGTTGAAATCAAGGGTTTCACCTAATGTTCACCAAAGTTGACCTTGTGTTGGAATCAAGGGTTTGTGAACGTTTTATGATGCTAATGTTTTTGTGCTTTTCAGTTTTTGGATGCATGCGAGCCTATATGAGTGCAAAACAATATTTTTGTGATTTTTTTTATTTATGGAAATGAAAGTGCTTTTTTCTATTCTAAGAATTAAAATATGAATGTAATCTAGTATGAAGTTGTCTAAATGCAATTGATGTATGTTTTTGTTTTGTTTTTCTGAATATGTGGAACATTTACTCTAGGAAAAGGAAATTGCTTTGAAATGAATCTAATCTATGAGCTTTTGAAAGTAAACTATTCTAACAATGCAAGATCTACTTAGCCTATCAAGGAAAAAGAAAGATTCGACTCACGACCTAGCAGCCTGTTAAAAGGTGACCCACGACCCATGATCAGGCAGGAATTAGTGACCCACAACTTATCTAAGGACCAATCTAGACACCAAATTTTTCCATGTACAAGGTGTGAAAACCAATGGTAGGGGACTGATTTCTCTATAGAAGGTGCAAATAGGGAGACACAAGGCATCAAAATTAATCTAGCGCTTGGCTAGACTGTTCACTAGAGGGTCAAAATTATTGAGGCCAACTTTCACACTGCCCTTACATTAGCAAAAGGGGGGGAGCCCACTGAATAGCCTATCCCCTTGGTCATGTGATAGGATCATATGAGGACTTAAAATCTAGGCTAGCTACTAGTGAGCACTTAACTTCACCCCCCTCTCCAATTTTCATTTGGAAGGCTTGATTTATTAATTTTTTGAGTTCAAATTTAGGCAAGATAGGGAAATAGAGAAATTATTGTAACTTTTGATAGGGAACTCAAAATCGAGTGCCATTTTTTTAAAGTGAATTATTTTTTATGCTCTATCCATTAGAAATGTTATTCCACTAAAATTATAAAGTGTCATTTTTCATTCCATTGGACATGCCTATGCACTAAACATATAAAGTGTCAAAATTCAGATGAGTCTTAAATATTGAATCAAGGGGGGTATTTTGTATTATGTTTTGTGCACTCCTGCATTTCGTTCCACATTTCATTTTCACACTTCTAATTTCTACAAATTACATTAAGCATCCCGATTCAAATCTATCTATCACACCTCTAACACCCTTTAATTATCATTAACAGAAACTTAAGGTGCAACTTGTGCTAAATAATAAAGGGTTGTATAGGGTAACGATGGGCACATAAACTAAACCCACTGATGATGATGCTAAAGCAAAATGGTTTAAAAAATGTGATCAAACCTTTAGGTTTCTATGTCTTACTCTGTCTCCAGAACTCCTCTTTCATGTAGAATCTATGAAAACACCTAATGAAGCTAGGCTTGCATTAGAAAAACTCTTTAGGAAGGTAGATGAAATGAGAGATCATGAGTTAGAGAATAAACTCATAAGCTTGATCCCTAGTTCTTTTGATACTCTAGAGGATTACTTAACTAAGCTCAAATCATTAAGGTTGCAGTTAAAAGAATGTGGAATAGAGAAAAGGGATGATGAACTTGTTCTTTCTATACTTTCTAAATTAGGTCCCGAGTATTGTGTGTTTTTATCTACCTTCTACTCCACCAAAAGGGCTCTTGGAGCTACATCTCTAGATGACTTTATTGCCAACTTAACTAGAGAGTAGGATAAGTTAAGACATATGAGCACTTTGAAGTCCTAAAAACCTCAAGCCTTCATTGTTGGGAATGGCAAACAATATCAGGCTTCAAACAACAAAGGGAAGAAGCAAAGCACTTAGAATGACAAGGAGACCAAGAAAGATAAAAAAAATATAAGCCCTCCAAAACCAACAATGAAAACTCTTCAAATCAAGGGAAATGTAAGAAAGAAAAAGTTAAGTGTGCCTATTGCAAGAAACTTGGTCATGATGAGCACGAATGTATGAAGAAAAAAATTGACCACCTCTCTCATCTTCTTGAGAAAATCTATAAAACAATCTACATCAACCCAAGAATCTACTAAGGCAAAGGAAAAAGGTAAAGATAAGTCTAAGGGCAAACCACTAGTTGCATTTGCAGCTTCATCAACTCCATCTTTGATCATTGACTCAGGTGCTTCACACCACATGGGTTCTTCACAGGTTGAATTTTCTTCCTTAGAGACTTATAGTATGTCTTCTATCACTTTGGGTGATAACACTCCAATAATAGTTGCAGGGAGAGGGTTTGTTGAAATTGAAGGTGGAACATTCACAAATGTTCTAAGTGTACCTTCTCTTTCAACTAAGTTCCTATCAATGCATTAGATTACCCACATAGGGAAGGGCATGAG
Organism: Cunninghamia lanceolata; assembly: GCA_027924645.1. Lineage (NCBI taxonomy): Eukaryota > Viridiplantae > Streptophyta > Pinopsida > Cupressales > Cupressaceae > Cunninghamia > Cunninghamia lanceolata. The sequence continues at coordinate 2,947,897 of BSBN01000850.1, forward strand.
AGTTTATTTCACTCCAAATTTAGTTGAGATTAGAGAGTTGCACAACAATAATCTAGTACCTTTGGGAAGAGCGGATCACCAAGCTAGGTTGTACACCTTCTCTCACTTTGCACATGATGTTTCTCCTAGAGTATTGCTTACTCATTCAAATTGAGTTAGCAAATTATGGCATGAGCGGTTTAGCCACCTTAACTACTACTACCTTGAGCAATGAACTCAATAGGATATGGTCATAGGGTTGCTTAGAATTAGATTTTCTAAGGGTCTTTTGTCAGGGTTGCACCCTTGGGAAGCATCCCATAGAAAATTTTGACAAACGAAAATCTTGAAGCGCTACACAGGCTTTGGATCTTGTTCACAGTGATATATTAGGGGCATTTCCCCATCCATCTTTAACTAAGGTAAGGTATGTTTTCACTTTCATAGATGACTTCTATAGATACACACGGGTCTACTTCCCTTGGCAGAAATCTAAAGTCTTTGACAACTTTTGAGACTTCAAGGCACTTGTTGAAAAATAGTCAGGGAAAGTCATCAAGGTTCTTTGAACTGACAATGGGGGTGAGTATGTCAATAGCAAGTTTGAGCAGTTTTGTATAGCAGAGGGGATAGAATTGTAGTGCACAGTTCATGTACTCTTTGAAACATGACACATGCACTGTAATCATGGATGAGTCAGCTCCAACACAACACATGGAGCCTCTCCTTGCTTCTAGAGACCTCCAAGTCACTCTCACTCTCATGGCAAAAGCCAATCTAGCTGGGACGAGCCCTAAAGGCTATCTTATTCCCTTGGGAGCAGGACCTCATGAAGAGTGGCTGGCTTGATCATGGGCCTATTGTTGAAATTGGTGATATGTGCACTCTCATTTGATTGGTTGAAATTGTGTTGTGTGGATTGATTCATTTGATGGACTTGATGGATGCCTAAAAACTTAATTTGGTAATAAGTTTGAGAGGTGATTGATTTGGTCGAATGCTTGTTTGTTTTGAAGTCTTAAATTTTGTCATGTTTTCTTGACGGCTTGATTGGTGAGCCTTAAACCTTCGATTGTGTCTCAATAAGTTTTAGACTTGATTGATTTGGTTGAGTTCTTGTTTGGGATGGAGTATTTAATTTTCATCCTCTTATTTTGATGACTTGTTTGGTGAGCCTTACAACTTTGAGTGTGTTGTTTATTACAGGAGGTGTGTTGTTTAATGCAGGAATTTATATAGAAGGGACTAGTAGTTGGTCATATTTGACTTGATATTATGCACTTGAGGAGGAGTTATGGGATGGAAGAGCTTGTTGGATGTGACACTTGGCCATGGTTTTTTTTACTCAGGACTCCAAGTTGGGAAAATAGTATTGTATTCTAGGACGTAGCAATATATGTGATGGGACACTTTTGAATACAAAATGTTTGAAACTATTTTTGTCAAAACAAAGGTACTTTGTAGTGGTTGATCGATGCTTCTGTAGTTGGAAGAAAGTATTGTTATATTTTTAATATATACTCCATATATTATTCCAATTTCTCATGATGTATTTATCTGTGTATGTGTATAAACCATGTCATTTAAATTTATGTTTTAAAATCCTTGTAAATATTTTCTATATGCCACCTAATATGAATAAAAAAATACTAATGAATAAACAAATATGATCTATACATTAATTGGTGCATATTTGTGTTGTTTTTAGAAATATTTTGAATATTAATTGAAACAATAAAAAAATAGCTAGCCCGACTTTGGTCAACTCCTATACCCAGTATAGGAGCCTGACCTGATATGGGGCCCTCTCCCCTACTTGAATGTAATTAAGACAACTCTAGTCCAAATGTAATTGCCAACTTCCCACTATGGTTTTCCCATGCCTCCTCCACATCATTCAATAAATGTCTTGAATCTAGAAAATTCCCTATTGCCTTCATCTCTCAAGACAAGTCACAAGAAAGGTGAACAAAAAAACAAAGAAGTCAAACCACTTCCATTCTATGTGTCTTTGATCATTGGCCAGCACCTTGTCCATAATTGTATGATTGACTCAGGAGCAAGCAACTTTGTGATGCCAAAACTAATAGTAGACAAGCTTGGACTATCATATGAGCCTCTTACTAAAGGAGTGGTGCAGTTAGATGGAACAACCATAAACACAGTTGGGGTCATTAAAGGTTTGAGTCTTACTTTGCACGCTTGTCCAAACTTTTCCATACCACAGGACATATATGTTATAGACCTACCACCATATTTTGCCATATGCCTTTCTAGAGACTTCACTGCAAAAGTAGAGGGTTATCTATCTTCTAATTGGTCACACATGTTTTTTATAATAAAATATGGCAGGGTGACTATAAAATAAGAACCAATAGCAAAGGATCACATTGAACCATATGTCCCTAGTGTTGTCGATGCAAGCCTTACTATGCATGACCAAAAAGAACACCTTGCTATCTAAGAGCCTAACACTCCCACAAAAGACATACTTGATTTGATTTTAGATGAGTAGGTAGCTAAGAATCCTGAGGTTGATCCATACAAACATATGGAAGAAGCAGGGTTGGGTATTTATATAATTCATGAACAAGACTTTGTTGTCCCTAACCTTAAAGGATGATAAGTTCAACAGTGTGAACATCAGTCTAATGAACTATGACAGATGTTTTTTGATGGTTCAATGAGTTAAAATGGTGCTGGTGGAGGGTCAATGCTTGTGTCTCCTAAAGGTGAGAAATACTACTTAGTTTTTTGATTTTGTTTTAGTTGCACTAACAATATAGCAGAGTATGAGGCTCTTATGCATGGCCTAGAATGGGCAAGGAAGAAGAAAATTGGTTGCTTACAAGTGTTTGGAGATAGTGAACTCATTATAAATTAGGTAAGGGGCCTAAATGTCACAAAAAATCATTTGCTTAAGTCTTATAAACATAGAGTTTGGGATGTTATTGAGGAATTTGATGCTTTCAATTTGTTGTCCATACCTAGAAATAAGAATAAACATGCTAATAGTTTGGATGCAATAGGAGCACAGTATGGCATTCCAAGTGATATCAGAAACAATAAAGTATAATAATATTTAAAAGTTGTGGTAAGACCTTCAATCCCAGATAATCATACACACTGGGAAGTGTTTGATAGTGATAAACAAATTGTAAATTTTTTGATTGAAGAAGTTGAGTTTTCAGTTGTTAACCAAGAGAAATTACAACAATAGTTTGGTGAGCAAATCATACATTTGAAAACAAATAAATTCCCCAAGGGATTGGTCTCCTTGGAATCAATTTTCAGCTCTGATGATTTGGTCAAAAAGGGAAAAATCAGCATGCATGTCAAACAAGATCACTATGAGTAGGTAAGCATTTTCAAAGACAAGCTTTTAAAATTAGGAAAGATATGTACAACATAAGAAAAACTTGCTTTTGTTCAATTATGTCAAGAGTATGGTGATATTTTTGCTTGGAAATATAGTTATTTAAAAGGTTTTGATCCTAAACTTGCCCAACATACTATTGAACTAGAACCCAATACCAAACCAGTGAGGCAAAAGCAAAGACCTTTGAACCCAAAACTTGAGCCACTAATGAAAATGGAGTTGAGTAAGTTGATTGAGGGTAGCATCATTTTCCCTATCAAACATACCTCTTGGGTCTCCAACCTAGTTCCCATTAGAAAAAGGAATGGAGAAATAAGGCTATGTGTGGACTTTAGGGACCTAAATAGAGACTCATTCCAAAGGACCATGGACATAACTTTTCAGGGGTTAATGAACAAGATTGTGCTGGTTTATCTTGATGATATAACTATTTTTTCAAAGGATGCTAAAGAACACTTTACCCATCTAAAGAAAGTTTTTGATAGGTGTAGGGAATATGGTGTATCTCTCAATCCAAAAAAATGTATCTTTGTTGTTCATGAAGGTAAACTTTTTGGCCATGTGGTGTCAAAAGATGGGATTTCCATTGATTCTGAAAGGGTAAGTGCCATACTAGATTTGCCTTTGCCAAGTCACAAGAAAGGTTTGCAAAGTTTCCTTGGGAGAATAATTTTTGTGAGAATGTTTATACCTGATATACCAAGTCTTTTGAAGCCACTAATAGCCATGTTAAAGAAGAATGTTTGTTTTAGCTAGACAAAAGAAGGGAAGAGGAGTTTTGAAAGCATTAAAAAAGCTATAGCAACAACACCAACACTTATAAATCCAAATTTTTCCAAAGACTTCATACTGTATGCTTTTGGAAGCATTGACAAAATCTCAGCCATGCTAGTACAACAAAATGAGGATGGTTTAGAGTAGCCAATAGCCTTATTCAACCAAGGCTTGGAAGGTTATAAAAAGGTATACATTTGTTGAGAAACATGTACTAGCTGTGATTAGGAGTCTTAAAAAATTAAGGCATTTGATTTCAAATAATAAGATACATTTAATGGTTGCTCACCCGAGTGTCAAGGATATTTTGCTAAGCAAGGATTTGACTGAAAAAAGGGTTGGTTGGATAACCAAGGTCATGGAGTATGACGTGGAGATCAAAATCACAAAGCTGGTAAGATGCAAGGGTTTGTGTGAACAACTGGTTGGTGGGTTGGAAAATAGTGAAGAACTTGAAAAGGAGGTTGTCCTTGTACTTGATAATGAACACCAAACTGTTGTACCTATGTCTAGTGTTGGTTGGACACGAGAAATGATGCACTATGTTCAAACAGGTGAGTGCCCCAAAGGATTAAACAATGAAAAATGAAGGTATTCCATTACAAGCAATTCCTTATGTCCTTGTAGATGGCACTTTGTTTAGAAAGGATTTCAATGGTGTGTTATTGAGATGTGTTGAATCTTATCAGACTAACAAAGTTCTTGAAGAGTTTCATGATGGGGCAACTGGTGGTCATTTTGCACCAAGAACAACAACCCTTAAGATAATGAAAGTTGGCTACTATTCGCCTGATTTGTATAAGGATGCACATACATGGGTGATAAAGTGTTAAAAATGTGCTATATTTGAAGGGGAACAAAAGTTAGCATTCTTACCATTGCATCCAATATAGGTAGAACAACCCTTCATGAAGTGGGGTCTTGATTTTATTGGACTCATTAATCCACCCTCGAGTTTGGGACATAAATGGATATTGACAACAACAAACTATTTCAAAAAATGGATAGAGGGTGTTGCATTGAAAGAAGAAAATGAAAATACATCCCTAAATTTCTATGAGGACTTTGTTGCAAGGTTTGGTACACTTGAATCTATTATTTCAGATAATGCATTAGCTTTTGTAGAAACAAAAGTAACTAATTGGGCTGTTAGAAATGATATATTTTTGAGTGCTTTGTCCAACTATTATCCACAAGGTAATGGACAAGTTGAGTCCATAAATAAAAATTTGATTAGGATCATCAAAAGAACGGTTGAAGATAATCAAAGAACCTAGCATAGAAAATTGAAATTAGCCTCATGGGCTAATAGGATAACTCCTAAAAAGTCTACAGGGAATTCACCTTATGTGCTTGAATATGGAAAAGAGGCAAGGTTGCCTATTTCAGTTGAATTACCAACACTTAGCCTCATCAAAGAGCTAGAAATGGTGGAGGAGGAGCCAATGGAAATCAGACTTGCTGAGCTTATAGAATTGGAGGAAACAAGAAGGCAAGCAATGCAAAATTTGGAACTACATCAAGCACAAATGAAGAAAACTTTTGACAAGAAGGCAATCCCTAGAGTCTTCAAGGAAGGAGATGTTGTTCTCAAATGGGACGAGTTGAAGAGAAGGCCCAGGAAGCACACTAAGTTTGATTCCATGTGGAGTGGTCCTTTTGTGATCACAAGTTGCAAGATGCACAATGCTTTCCAGTTGTCCAAGCCAGATGGGGAAGAAATATCAATCCCAGTCAATGGGATTCATCTCAAGCATTACTATTGAGGTGATGATCTACACTTTGTACATAGTAGGATAGGTTTGGTGTGTCAAATTAGTGATGTAGCACATTTTTTTAGTCTTTATTTTCCTCCAAGTGCTGATGTACAGTTTGTTTGTCCTATTAGAGGACCATTTTTATTGTGTTCTCAGTTGTTTTGTCTTGTGTTGTTGTTGTTCCAAGGTTCTAACAGCTATGTTTTCAAATCTGTTCTGAGTTGTTTTTAGGTCTTAATAACTCCATGGTCCAATGGATAGTACAAGGCAGATGGTCCTATGAGTTTTGGCAGGAAAAACTTGAGCAGAGGTCACCAAAAATGTTACCAATTTGTCCTTGTTTGCCCAAATAGGTAATGCAAAGGTCATTCCCTTGTGAAATTTGTCATTTTTTGAATACGGTGTCTTGTAACACCTTCTATTGTTCATTAATTTTGAAAGAGGTCTTATAAGGTGTATTGCAATCAAATGGCCCCAAAGTAAGTGGTGTTAATGTTTAAAAAGAAGTCTTCATCATACATTGGCACACAATATGTTCCAAGGGTCATTTTTATGTTGTAAGAGGCCATATTATCAAGAGTTAGTTTAAACCTTCATTTTTTTCCAAAGAAAACACTTTTCTACATCCCATGGTTGAGTAAATTATGAGTCAAAGGTCAAAAGAATCTCGTTCCATGTTCACAAAACTTAGTTTTGCCAAATAAACCCTCATACAAAGTGGAGGGAAGGAGTTTTTTAAACAAAAGTCATGTTTCATTTCAAGTTTCAAGTTGTGGGAGTTGAGTAAAGGTTTAGAACACCACCCTGGGTTAGTGTTTTAGTGTTGAGTTAAGTCTGAGTTAGGTCTTGAGTGATCTTGTTTAAGGTTTATGTTTTGTAGTTGTCATTGATGAACTTTCCCTCTAATCTCTCTACGTCCTCTATGGAGTTCACAAAGTTTTGTGGAAGAAGGTAATGAGTTTGGACCATATTGATAGCGCGGATCTTTAAGACAATAGAGTCAGTCTTTGTTTCAAGGGTGAATTCAAAGATGATGACTGTCTTGTCAGAGATTTTAGTCTTCAAAACCCTATACATAAGCCCAAATCATAAAGAATGGAGACATCAGAGAGCAAGAAAAAGGTTATCAAATGATGAATGTCACTATCAAGGTAAAACTAATGCATTGTCTCTTGTATAGGGTTTTTTGCAATCACAATGAGGTCATTATCCTTGTTTCAGTCCAAAAGATGTCTTGCTAAATGTCATGGGTTACCATAAAGATCACTACCATAGTCTTGACATTTCAATACCCTCATCACCAAATTCAAGCCTTCAAGTACTGTTGTCACAGAGGTTCATAAGCATTTAAACCTTGTGTTAAGGTCTGCAACTTGCTTTTGTGTCTATTAGACGCTATCACATTACATGCTAGGATGTCTAGGTAGATGGAAGATCATCTAAAGAGGCAATGAAGAGTTCCTGACATAAAAAATAGGAACAGAGATATGAAGAATACTGGTTGGCAACATTGGCCATTGTTTAAGGTTCCCAAAGAAGTGAAGTCTAGGGATAATGTGGCACATGACAAGCATAGAACACTGCATGCTTGAGGGCTCAAGACTGTGTGTGCATGAAAAGGAGATGGTGAACAATCATACTGTGCCCTGATAGTGATTTGAAACTAAAACCTTCCATTGTGATTTTCATGCTTATGATACTGGTTATGAAGTTTAGGGTATTCAATTGGAATGTTATATACAGAGCATGTTACTTTGACGAGGTAAAGGTTATTGGATCTTGAAGGATATCATAGTGATGACCTTGCTATAAGATCCCAATGGATGAGATGTGACAATATACATGCAAGGATGCAGAGATCTCTTAAGAGATAAGTAAATGCAAACAAGAATAGCAAAGGATGAACAGAGACAATGAGGGCCTGTTAGGCATAGTGCAATGATAAACCAAAGAAGAACAGATACAAAGTTGAATGCAATAACAAAGAGGCAACAAAGTTTTTTCACAGACATGAGGAACATGGCTTTATATGGAGAAAACACCATAAAGATAGATCTCTCTTACCAGAAGACAACATCACAGTACAATGCTAGACCTGCAAAGATAGTATAGTGAGTTGTGAACAATTTACAAGGATTACAAATGGTGTTTTAAGGTCTCAAATGTCAACTTGAACTCTACATTATCTTTTTATAGGTTTTCACTATCTTTTACTATTTGTATTGTCCATAAAAGTCTGCAATGTTCATTTTAAAATCCCAATACCTTGAAAGGATATGAACTTAGACTCTATTGTAAACATGACGAGACATTTAAACAAGAATGATCTTACATTGCCCTATTAAATGACAAAGTCTAAGGAAAATTGTGTCTGGTATCTTAGCAGCTTGGTCGACAGTGTTGGCATAAGGCAGTGACAATGAGATTTAGAGAAAAATGAAAGTATGGTTGGCATGAGGGTTTCAATGACAAAATTACACAGGTGTTCTACTAAAAAGGAGTGCAAACGAGTTTCAAATGTCTGAAGATCCCTAAGGTTCACGTAGAGCCCTATACCCAATAGAGATCTACATCATAGAAAATATTAGTGTTGAATCCTATAAACCCTATTCCAAACCCCAAGGTCACTGTTGCACCTACTATTATAAATCTTGCTATTGGTTAGGGTGCAAATATGACCAAAGGAGATATACTAGAAGCACTCTAAGAAGTCTGTGAAGGGTTTGATATGAAGATCTTGCAGATGACGGTGGTTTAGTATGAGTGGGAAAGGGCAATGTGATCAAAAGGGGTAGCTGAATAAAGATATCTAATGCCGACAGAAGTAGGGATGAAAAATAAGGAGAATGAGGTCCTTTTCTAGTTTCTCAGTATAAACAGTAGCAAAAATTTACACATCTATGTCAAGGTACAAACTCTAGACAATGACAGTTGGGGATATTGTAAGAGAAATTAGGAAGTTTGGCATATGGAGATTTATAGGGTGAAGAGGCTCTTGATAGAGTACAGATAACAGAGAAGGTGTTTTGATTTCTAGGATTGTTGTAGGGCCTACAAAGGGAAAATTAATTTAAAGAGACATTGCAAAGACAGTGTATGGATCAAGTGAACATCCCTTAAGAATAGTGAACATACCCAGCAAGTGTATTGCCACAAGCCTAAGAGATGAAATTTCAACACCCACCAAGAATAGTAGAACAAATGCATCAAAGTTGATTTACACATCATGTATTTCGACCTTGGTGAAATACACAATGTGGAAATCAGTAGGAAGAATATGACTTCCTTTGCATTCCTAAAGCTCAAAATACTCATGCAAACACATCTACAAGTTCCTTGAAGGACATGTACAACCTCCAGTTGTCATAGATGTTGAAATGCACAAGACAACTGAGAGGGGGAGGTGAATCAGTTGTAACCAAAAACTTAACTTCTTATGAGCATCAATACATCAACCACTCAATCACTGTTACTATGATTTAGCCATGAAAGCATGAAATCAGAAACTCAAGCACATTCACATATTCAACACATGAGACACTAGATTTTTTACATGGAAAACCCAATGAGGGAAAAACCACGGTGAGGATTAACTCACAATATAAATGATATATCAAAATTTACAACAAGGCTCACTGCCAGGGGCTCACTACCTTAGGCCTCATTGCCCAAAATGCTCACTGCCAAGAGAAGAGGCTCACTACCAAAAGGGGCTCACTGCTAGAAGTAGAAGAAGATAGAAGAAGATAGTTACAATGAGAACTAATCTCACAACAACTAAGGATCCACCACAATCTTGATTGAATCTTTCACAACCTTTCTGTATCAAAAATATATTCTTTTCTGCTCACTTTCACACTCTCAAACTTATCTGGATCACACCTGCAACAAATAATCCTTCTCATGCAACCATTTCATCTATCTCAACAACTTCACTAGATTTCTTGATCATCTAATTCATATTTATACATTCACAATTTTAGAAATAATGTTCAAGGTTGGCACAAACAATAAACTTAGCGAATATTCAAATTAGATCTGGACCTAAACATTCCCGTGGTGGGAAGGAATGAATGTAGACCACACCACACCTTAGCAGGGACTCAAATGCAATTTCCCATGCAACAACACGCTATCATAAACTCCAAAGCATAATCACAAGTAGTGAAAACAACCAGGTCGGCCAAAACTGGTGTTAACACTAGGACCTTTAGGAAAACACTTCATCCACGATCTGAATTACTCTTTGTGGACCAATCAAAAAGCAAGAACATGATCTAGAGACATCCACAAGCATGTTACAAGCACCAAGAACTTCCACACAGCCCCCAAACATTTTATCCAAAAAATTCTTCAAGTCGGGCCACTTAAACATTACTGTCAACCACTGTCATAAAGGAAAGATCATTTGCAGAGCACCAAATCACGAATCACTTCAACTGAAGGCACATAACATCATTCCAAACTTAATCTCATAACCATAGACTATAAAACTTAAATGTAGAGAGATGTGAAGCAGAATACATTCTCCTTGTCACCATTGAAAACTCAAAAAAATAGTTTTTACTATGGTGAACAGAACTCACTCAAATCTTCAAACCGAAGGCTAAAACTTGAGACATAGAAACTATAGACATCCCTTAACATAAATTTCAAATTGTAGACAAAGATATTCAATCTACAGGATATGCAAAGCAAAATACTACACTGTTCTTCTCAGACACTTGCTCAAACTCATACAAATAACTTCCTTAGATGTTGACCTTAGGTGTTGACATGAATGACAACACTTACTACTCATACTTGCAACAATCTCCCCATTTGTCATTGATGGAAACACATGATGTGAAAGACCATCAAGACAAACTTGCTTTGCTTCTTTGCTCCCCCTTACTTTATGCTTTCTCTGGTTGCAACTTTCTCAGAATCTCTCTCCTTAAGTTTTTCACATGAACTTCTATCCCCCTTTGACATCAATGGCAAAAGGTGATGGACCTTTTCTCTCTTTAGTTATTAAGGCTTAATTCAAATCTTACTAACACTACACTACTCCCCCTGTCAGCAACACTTATTGCTCTATATTAGGAACTCATATTAGCAACATCTACCTACTCCCCCTCAGAGGTAGCCTTCAAAACATCAATCGAGATCAAAAATGAGACTTTGGGCACCACTGGACTAATGCACTTTGTTGGTTGTTTTAAATTCCCAACATGATCTTCAGAAAACAGATCTATAAAATAGCCATTTCTAGTAACTGATCTATCTCGAGGGATTGGCCAATGAACAGGAAATGGGGTTTCAATCCCTTTTTTCTCTACACTTTAGGCTCTGCAAGACCAAGGAGGGTGTTCCTATTTTGTTTGAAAACAGTGTTTAATAAAACAGGGGGGGTCTTTGAATACTTGCTCAAAACACTGTTACTAAAACAGATATGTTCCTTCTAGATTGCTTGAAGAATTAATAATAGAGGAAAGTAATGGGCTAGATTTTTAAGCTTCAACAAAATTATTTGCATAGGAACATGTAAATAAAATAGCATCTAAAACCTACAGCTAGAAAGGGAAAACTGTTTTGATATGTAATGATGAGGATAATCAAGGGGGTTTAAGTGTAGTATAGCATCTTAAATGGATCAGTGCCTATTCCAAAGGTCATAGAGTCAGAAACCTATATAAATGCAAAAGATCTATTTTGTAATCAATCTTAGTCTACTGTGAAGATAAAATAATGAATTACATTAAAATATCTCACTAGCTTCAGAGTTAACCATGCTTAGTTATCCCTGTAAACGAATACTACATTCAATATCCTCTTATAGCTATTATTTTACTACTTGAGTAAATGTCATAAGAAGAATATACAAACACAGGAAAGACTGTGATGATGAATAAATTGATCAAAAATTTAAATTTATATTCATAAATGTAATAATGTGTACATGAGTAGGATACAGTATGCTCTGAAACTCAACAATAACCTTGTAAAGTAAACTGTTAATGAATTACAAAACAACTTCTGCAATTTCATCAAGAATTTTGAATGTTCAAAATGAAGACTGAAACAAGACGACTAATCTTTATTTCAAAAGCTAACTATGTACAACTCCTCCATGATCAGATTGATCCCACACTTCAGACTAAGTCTGGAAGACATGACCTTGAACCAATACCTTTCAATAAGCCTTGAATTCCCTCTTATAAAATAAGGGAGCACACAAGCTACAGGCTTAAAGACAAAAGAAGTTACAATTTGTTTAACCAAAAGATGAAGTTGCAACAAGATGCAAGTGTAACTGTCTCTCAATTTCAAAGAGAGATACCCCTATAACAAAAATACCCACACATGTTGAGGTACCTACTTCTGAAATGTATTCTCTCCCACTTTGGTGGGGGATGGGGCCAGCTTATTGTTGATGGTTGACATAGTTACCGGATACTGTTAAAAGCACAGACACCCTTAAATGCCGCCAACCATTCAACAGGAAGATTCATTGCTCTACCTATCCAAGTCACGAGCCAGAAAATGAGAAAACATGCAAGGAACAATGTCAAAAGGAAACCCAGGAAGCCTGAATCTCCTTCACTATTTCCATATTTCTTTGCACGGGTGTGACTCTTCACTTCTGGTTAGGAGGTTTCCAACTTCCTCAACCAGATAGAAACTTGAAGAATCCACACATGGCTGACTTTAGTAGTGCTAGAAGCCAAGCCGAGAGAACAGTGGTAGCAACAACAATTCTTTATTCTACCCTTATCTGTATCATCTTGGTGGGCAGTCTCCTTACACCTAGAGTTAAAGATCTGTTAGGAAAATTAGATGTAAGGGAGGGGTAGAGGAAGCAATGATGCCTCTCTGCCTAAGAACACAATTCACCAAGTCACATAAATAAGGAATTATTGGAGCCAGGAGATTAGCCCTCAGGGACCACATTTAGATGAGATAAGAGAAGGGAGATGAAATCACAGAGGCTCAATGGATGCTGCTACCGTTCACTAATTTTCCCTGCACCACATATTCCATAGAAAGAAAACTCCAAGTCTCCTAATTCTATAAGGGCATATTGATAACCATGAGAACATGGAGGAGAATCTAATAGAACAGGGGAACAAAAAGAACATACAGGAACAGGGGAAAGTCATACTGTCAGCACGATCAAACAATGTAGGGGGCAACATTAGCAAACACCTATTTATAGAAACTATGGGATATCTTGTACACATCCACTACATCTTTGGTTTAATAAATTCTAGTCACTTCAAGGTATTTCTGCCATAAATGGAATCTTTTGAAGATTACCAAAACGAGCAGAAAGATAGAATCTCATTATTTTACTTAAGTGAAAACATCACTTCTTGCATTGAAGATGCCAGATCAAGTATCTCCATTTCATCATTTCATCTTTGTCATCCTGCCATAACTCATCACACAACAGATGAAAGGTCATTTCTAGTAGAAGCATGAATTTCCAAAGGTTGATCCTGCATAAGCCAATCTTTCAGTTAGTAAATTCCCTCGTAGTGGTGGTGATGGAGACTCTGCACACACCTGAGAAATTAATTTTGCAATGAAGTATCGTTAGATCTAGTGCTAACACATCCCTTAATCAATTTTTTGAATCTAAGCTGTCGATTAGGTCCTTCGCTGGCTTGAATCAATGACGTTGATTTAGTCCATTACGTAGGAGACTGTTGTTGAGCATTTACCAATGATAGCTGACCACCTGGACAAACCTCTTAACGATGATCCTGAGAAAACACCCCATAAGCGGTATAGTTAGGACATTTTCTGCAGACCTGCGGTTCCGCACTCAAAAGATCTGGCAAAATATTTGATCTCTGTGAAACAGTAGATAACCGTTGGATCAACCGCATGCAATGGGACAATTCTCAAAAAGCATCATCATCTCTGGAGATTTTGACACATCGTGATTGTGTCCCCCAAAGCATAGTCCCGCCCTCCAGAGGCCATGTGTCAAGTTTTTGCCCTTCTGTGGCTGTTTAGAGGGACCCTTTGGTGAAGCCTGGTGGAAAGGTGAAAACCATAGAAATGCCACCATGTAGAGCCAAGGACCCACCACTTTCTTTCTTTGCAATCGAAAACAGTTTCCGGCTAGCTCGCACCCTTTCTGCAATTCTGCATGCGTTTTCTTTGTCAATATTTTAATGCTGGCGGATTGGCAGAAGCGAATCAATAATTGACACCTGTAAAAAAAAAAGGTTAGCGGGACTGAACCTTGGCATACATTTTTTAAAAACATCCTTTGTCTACTAGGAAAAAGGGGCCATGGGACCGTTTGAAATAAAGAATTTTAGGCACGGACCGGAGGCGATGACTGTATGGCGAGGGGCTGGTTAAACAACATTTTTTAGGGCATAAAGAGGCAACTTAAAAGCTCAAGCAACATGCGATAGGCAACTAACATAAAAATATAACAAAAGTGACTTCCAATATGCTCAACACAAGGGTTTAGGGTTTAAGGGGTTTTATCCAAAATATTTTATACTATGCAAAAACCCTAGGCCAAAGATCTTCTAACTTGATGACACAATCTTTAGCCTAAAATACAAGAGCTATGGAAAAATTTTATAGGGTACCATCACACTTTCTATGCATCTTAGTTTAGAGAAGGAGGGGTAATAACCCCTAACTTCTCCATGAGATACTCAAAAGTATCCTTACACAGAGGCTTTGTGAAAATATCTACAATCTGATCATTTGTAGATATATATTCCATCTTATCTTCATTCTCTGTTACCATTTCTCTCATAAAGTGATACCTTATTTATATATGCTTTGTTCTTGAGTGCATCACTAGATTCTTTGAAATGTTTATAGCACTTGTATTATCACTGAAGATTGAAATTAGTTTTCCATACACAACTCTTTAATCCTTCAATGTTTGCTTCATCCATAGCACTTGAGTACAACATGCTGCAACAATATATTTTTCTTCTGTAGTAGACAAAGAAATTGAATCTTACTTCTTGCTAGAACATGAAACCAATCGGTTACCCATGAAGAAAGCACATCCACTTGTACTTTTTTTGTCATCAACATCTCCAGCCCAGTCTGCATCTGTATAAGCACTAAGAGTGAAGTCGGTATCTTTGGGATACCACAATCCATAGTCTGAAGTTCTGAAGTGCCTTTTATATATCTCATGATCCTCTTAACTGCCATCACATGTGATTCTCTAGGATCTTCTTGAAATCTTGCCACAAGACAAACTGCATGCATTATATCTGGTCTATTATAGGTTAGATAAAGTAGTCCTACAATCATAAACCTATACTTTTTCTAATTAGTCTTAGGTGATTCATCATTCTTGCTCAACTTGCAACCAATTACCATAGGGGTACATACTGGCTTAGAATCCTCCATTCCAAACTTCTTCAACAACTTTTTTACATACTTGGACTGAGAAATGAAAATTCCTTTTTTTGATTGAGTAATCTGCAGTCCGTTGACCCTGTTCCTACATTTTAAAATTTAAACTTTTTGTGATCGGGGATGCAAGTTAGTTTTGAAAGTTTTAATTATCTCCTACAAAGTTTTAAAATTCATTTAAAATTCTGATAAGAGACAAGCCATCGGTGAAAATAGAAAGTTTCAAAAGTAATTTGAAATCCCGATGAAGTAATTCAAGATAAAGTAGTTTTTATAACTACTCAAGAAACCGTTTTCAAAGAAAATAAATAGTTCTTGATTTACAATTATACAAGCTTTACTAGCACTCTCTTTGCCTCTGCTCCATTAAGAGCCTTTGAACAAGTGTATCGACATCCATTAAAGCACAAGTGGAAGGAATGTTTGTCACGTTTTACAATTTTGAACACCATAGACTGCAACGATTACATCTTTTGACCAGGGTATAGACATCCAATAAAGCATAAATGAAAGTTGATTTTTGGTTGAATATTGCAACTGCAAGTGCCCTCGAAGACATGTTTTTGAAATGTTGAAGCTTGGACATATTGCATGAAACGTTTACTTCAAAGAGACGTCATCCCATGATATGTTACGATTGCAGCATATGCACAAAACCGTTTCGCTAAAAAGACTTCAAGTGTAAAGCCAAATTCCATGGACGCATAAGAGTTTTTAAATGAGAATTTGCACATCCATTAATGTACAATGGAAAGTGGATTTTTGTTAGATACTATAGTTTGAAGTCGCCTGACAGAAATGTATGCAAAACTTGCAAGCTGAGGCGAGGCAAACAAATCGTTTGACAAAATGCCTAGAGCTTTGGATTAGCGTGCAGATTTAACTGTCAATCACAGATGAGCATAGACAAAACTTTAACGGAATTCCTCAAAGATTGTATGAAAACTTTCAAGTGAATGCAATTGGCAGGTGCGCCATAATTTCTACCACTTCTGCCAGCCTCCCCATCTACCCGCACCCATCAAGAAACATGAAGAAATTGATATTTTTGTCAGATATTATAGTTGGAAACGTTCCGGTAGACTTGTATGCAGATTGTGGAAGCATTGACATAATACGTGAGGTTTTTTGACAATCAGCTTTGAAGAAATCTCTTTAAATGGATGCAATGACCGCATAATACATACGAGATGGACTGTTGTAATGGCTTTCAAATCTTTCGAGTATCCGCCTTGCTTCCACATTGGAATAGGCAATCCAGAAGAACATCTCTCAGCACATAAGGAAATAGAGGTTTCTGTCAAATCTTATAGTTCGAAATGCTCTGGTAAACATGCATGCAAAATGTGGAAGCATACAAAAGGCTCGTAAACTATTTGACAACATGTATCAATGAGATGCCGTCTCATGAAATGCGATTATTGCAGGATATACAATGCATTTCTTTCACATGGATGCTCTCCAACTCTTTGAATTAATGAGAGACTCTGGAACATGCCCTGACCATATAAGCTTTATTTGTGTTTTATTTGCATGCAGCCATGTAGGATTAGTAGATGAGGGTTGTAAATATTTCAATGGCATAATTAACTTTTATTGTATTATCCCTACAATGGATCATTATGTATGCATTGTTGATCTTGTTGGCTGCATTGGCTATCTTGAGGAAGCTTTAAACTTTATCATCAAAATTCCAATTAAACCTATGGCAGTTATGTGGATTTGTATACTTGGGGCTTGTAGATCACATAATAATATAGGGCTTGGGGTATTTGCAGCAACTTATCTTTTTGAGCTAGATCCAAAATCCATTGCACCTTATGATTCTTCTCACAAATATCTGTGCAGAAGGGGGCAGGAGGGTTGAAGTTCAAAAGGTAAGGAGATTGATGAAAGATAGAGGAATCAAAAAGGTACCTGGGTGTAGTTGGATTGAAGTCCATAAAATGGTACATGTTTTTGGTGTAGAAAATAGATCACACCCACAAACTCATGAGATCTATGCAAAGCTGGACAAATTGTCTAGGTGAATGAGGGAAGCAGGATATTTTCCAGATGCAAGGCATGTACTGAATGAAGTAAAAGGAGAATCTCCCCTACCACCATAATGAGATGCTAGCAATAGCATTATCAGAGTTGTCAAGAACCTTTGAGTGTGTATTAAGATTGTCATATTATATCCTAGATTATCTCCAAGATTGTTGCAGGAGAAATCATTGTGAGAGATGTGAATTGGTTTAATCATTTCAAGCAAGGACAATGTTCAAGGAGTAATTGATTGTCTAAATAATTGGACTAATGACTTTGTTACATTTTCAAGTATTTTGCAAAGTCTTGAGAGTATTGTTGGAAAAGATAAAATGGTTGTCTTTACTTCATGTCCCTTTTGCACATGGTTGTGGATCTGGTGAATGAAACCAGGCTTGGCAATGGAATCAAGTCCCGGATGGCTTTTGCTGCACAGGAGTTTATTAAGATGAATGCACTAGCCAAAGCATTGGTTGGTCAAAAAGATGCAAAATTCATTGTTGCAAACACATCTGCACAAGCTTCAAGATGCAGATCTCTGGCAAAATTTTGGAAAAACATTTGAGGAGTTGATCTGCCCACTACTCCATCACATTGGTGATATAATTCTAAAATTGTGTCAAGATATTATACTAATTAAAGCACCTCTTGCAGAACTTCTTTTTCCACAATCCATATTTTGTATGCGCAAACACAGAAGTCTAAGCTTCAGATATCCAGAGGAGTCATCAGCATCTAACGAAGTGTGACTACCAAAATGGAGCAAACGAAGGAAAAGGGTAACTTAGTGAAATTTACAACTCAAAAGCTCCAAGTTTAATGTTACCTTTTGAAAAAGTGACTTATGTCACATATTGTAATTAAAGTTAGCCTTTTGAACTTAACTTTGTAAAAGTTAGGTAAATTCTAACTTATCTTCAAAAAGGTAGTTATTCTAAGCATTAGCTTAGGTAGTTATCCTAAGTGGATTAGCCAGGTAGTTATTCTAAGTAGTTAAAAAAGTGGTTAAGGTAGTTACCTTAAGTGGTTACTAGCCTCACCTATATATACAGCTTTGTAATTCAATCAAAGGGGGGTTCCACTTTTTCACAAGGCATTGTGTAAAGGACTTGAATAGTATTATTTGAGCAAGAAAGCAATAAAGAAACATTTTGGATGTGTGTTCAATTCGATTTCACATGTTGTTGTTGATATTCGTATGTTTAATCAATGATAACCATTTACTTTCCTTTAAACGTTGCATGTGGAAAAGATTATCGGGTCAAGTTTTGGTATCTTTACTTGAGTGTGTGGAACTTGAGTTAATAAGATTACTTCTCATTTCTTTATTAGTTTTCCTTATTCAATTTGTTCTTAACAACCCCAGAAAATCTATATACCCCTATCATACGAGGGAGTTGCCCCTCTCAAACGTAGAGAGGAATCGACATAGTCATGCGATTCTTCAACTGTTGTAAGCAGGTTGTTGTTGATTCAAGGGCGAAACAGAGTTATTCATGAAGGTTATTTAAAAGCAACAAATCTATTTACCAACATATTTTTGGTGACTCTGCTGGGGAAACGAGATGAAGCGTTGGTACCTTTTGATTCCTCAAGAATATACAAGTACCTCCCCAGAAAAGAAGTTGGCGACTCTATCTGAAAGAAGAATCCTGAAAGATGGTTTGGTATCGAAGAACCCAAATGCATAACTTGTAGTTTCCTGAATGAGACAGTGATAGTGATGATGAAGATTATCCTTTTTCTGCATCCTCTACTCAACAAAATCAAGTTCTTGATGACCCTAAGTAAGTGGAGTTTTTGAAGAGTTTCTATGGTGGCATGCAACTTGCTACTAATCAGATTCATCCTTCTTTGCTTCAAACATTACAAAAGATTGAAGAAAAAGATGGGAAAGAGACTCATTTTTTAGCTCATGATCAAAACTCCCTATCAGAAGAGATTCATGCACCAGAAGATAAAAGAAATTATGCTGAGATATATCATTTGCATGATGAGGACAGAAATGAAGACACAAAAGTTTTTCCTACAAATGAACCTATATTGAAGGAAGTGTTTGAAAGAGGCTCATCGGAACATGCACGTCCTAGAGGAGAAGAAGTTATTACATTTTCTCATAATAGGACATCTCCATTGAAGCAAGAAGAAAAAGAAGTGATAGAGATAGAAGAAGAAGATCGTATGGAAACATGCAATGATGAAGAAGAAATCTGTCTAGACAATGACATGTTCTCAGTTTCTTTGAAGAATGTCACTCCTCTTGTGACAACTTGCTCCGGTTCGACAACTATATCTTCCAAGGAAGGTTCCCATGACATGGTTAATGTTCAAGGGAATGCAAAAGAAATTTTGGACCAGAGTGTAAACAAAGAAGATGAAGATGAGTTGCAAAGTGTTTTTCTGACATGCATGCAACTTGAGCAAGAGGAGGAGGATGATGAAATAATACCGCAAGATCGTCTGAGGACTCCTGAAGATGATTTTATTTGTAAAGAAGATTTCATTCCTTCTCCTTTATCATCTATTGAAGAAGAATCCTCAACTACTAGAACCAAAGGTACTACTCAAGATGAAGCATTGAGTACTCCCACTCTAAATATGCAAGAAGATCATAACGATACTAGGATTGATGAAGACCTGCACGTTTTAACTTTTCCTTCACTACTTCCAAGAGAGGAAAATATTATTTCTTCTTCACCGACGATACAAGAAGACTTTTAGGAGGATAAAGTGCATAATGTAGACTCATCACTTTATCTTCCTCGTGTGCAACCCTCTGATAAAGAAGATCCTAAGTTAGTAATGCTAAAGGAGGAATTTTCCTTTGTAGAAGATGATTCAATGATAAAGGAGGACATTACTCATAAGAGGAATCAGTCGCAGAGTATTGAGTTTTCTTCATTTCTTACTTCACATGAAGGATGTCCGGTCCGTGATTCAATTTTCTTTGATTCAAGCTATCAAAAAGATCTTCAGATAGAGAAGGTTGATATGCTCGACATGATGCCAGAAGACATGATCAACATTGCACGAATCAATATCAATGTGATTCAAAAGGACTCAGATATCTATGATGAGAAATGGTTGTTCAGTGCACTATTCAAAGAGTCCTCATATTTCTCACATTTCATTTTTCTCATCGTCCTAAAATGTCTACTGAGTTAGTAGGTGCCTCATCCATGCACATCTCTTTTTCATACAGGTGCCTATTTTTGTCAACCAGTTAATGGTTTTACATGATCATCCTGAAGTAGTTTTGAGGTAGGAGTCACCTACCATGTACATAGGTTAATTAGGAGTTTTTATTGTGTCCGTCTTGTTTTAGTTTCTATTGGTTTTCATTGTTTGCCTCGTCTCTGAGTGTCTTTTCCGTTTGTACTTTTGTCTCATTGGAGTCCCCTTGTTTTCCCTTGTACATCATGTTATCTCCTGACTCTATTTTCCCAATGGATAAGGCACTGGTCATTTCCAGAGATTCTAGGTTCATCCTACATCCGCAAGGTCCTTGTCCCCAGTTAGAGCCAGTTGTTGACCATATTCCTACATTTTAAAATTTAAACTTTTTGTGCTCGGGGATGCAAGTTAGTTTTGAAAGTTTTAATTATCTCCTACAAAGTTTTAAAAGCCATTTAAAATGCTGATAGGAGACAAGCCATCGGTGAAAATAGAAAGTTTCAAAAGTAATTTGAAATCCTGATGAAGTAATTCAGGAGAAAGTAGTTTTTATAACTACTCAAGAAACTGTTTTCACAGAAAATAAATAGTTCTTGATTTACAATTATACAAGCTTTTCCAACACTCTCTTCGCCTCTGCTCCATTAAGAGCCTTTGAACAAGTGTATTGACATCCTTTAAAACACAAGTGGAAGGAATGTTTGTCAAGTTTTACAGTTTTGAACGCCATAGACTGCAATGATTGCATCTTTTGACCAGGGTATAGACATCCAGTAAAGCATAAATGAAAGTTGATTTTTGGTCGAATATTGCAATTGCAAGTGCCCCCGAAGACGTGTTTTTGAAATGTTGAAGCTTGGACATATTGCATGAAACATTTATTTCAAAGAGACGTCATTCCATGATATGTTACGATTGCAACATATGCACAAAACCGTTTCACTAAAAAGACTTCAAGTGTAAATCCAAATTCCATGGACGCATAAGAGTTTTTAAACAGGAATTTGTACATCCATTAATGTATAATGGAAAGTGGATTTTTGATAGATACTACAGCTTGAATTCACCTGACAGAAATGTATGCAAAACTTGGAAGCTAAGACGGGGCAAACAAACTGTTTGACAAAACGCCTAGAGCTTTGGATTAGCGTGCAGATTTAACTGTCAATCACAGATGAGCATAGACAAAATGTTTAATGGAATTCCTCAAAGATTGTATGAAAACTTTCAAGTGAATGCAATTGGCAGGTGTGCCATAATTTCTACCACTTCTGCCAGCCTCCCCATCTGCCCGTGCCCATCAAGAAACATAAAGAAATCGATATTTTTGTTAGATATTATAGTTGGAAACGTTCCGGTAGACTTGTATGCAGATTGTGGAAGCATTGACATAATACATGAGGTTTTTGACAATCAGCTTTGAAGAAATCTCCTTAAATGGATGCAATGACCGCATAATACATACGAGATGGACTGTTGTAATGGCTTTCAAATCTTTTGAGTATCTGCCTTACTTCCGCGTTGGAATAGGCGATCCAAAAGAACATCTCTCAGCACATAAGGAAATGGAGGTTTTTGTCAAATCTTATAGTTCAAAATGCTCTAGTAAACATGCATGCAAAATGTGGAAGCATACAAAAGGCTCGTAAACTATTTGACAACATGTATCAATGAGATGTCGTCTCATGAAATGCGATTATTGCAGGATATACAATGCATTGCTTTCACATGGATGCTCTCCAACTCTTGAATTAATGAGAGACTCTGGAACATGCCCTGACCATATAAGCTTTATTTGTGTTTTATTTGCATGCAGCCATGTAGGATTAGTAGATGAGGGTTGTAAATATTTCAATGGCATAATTAACTCTTATTGTATTATCCCTACAATGGATCATTATGTATGCATTGTTGATCTTGTTGGTCACATTGGCTATCTTGAGGAAGCTCTAAACTTTATCATCAAAATGCCAATTAAACCTATGGTAGTTATGTGGATTTGTATACTTGGGGCTTGTAGATCACATAATAATATAGGGCTTGGGGTATTTGCAGCAACTTATCTTTTTGTGCTGGATCCAAAATCTGTTGCACCTTATGATTCTTCTCACAAATATCTATGCAGAAGGGGGCAGGAGGGTTGAAGTTCAAAAGGTAAGGAGATTGATGAAAGATGAGGGATCAAAAAGGTACATGGGTGTAGTTGGATTGAAGTCCATAAAATGGTACATGTTTTTGGTGTAGAAAATAGATCACACCCACAAACTCATGAGATCTATGCAAAGCTGGACAAATTATCTAGGTAGATGAGGGAAGCAGGATATTTTTGTTGGATCTAGGGCATACAACTGAGAGGGGGGGGTGAATCAGTTGTATAAAACTTGTTCTCATTCAAACACTTAGTTCTCTGTTGTTAGTTAGCAGCATATCAAATAATCATCCATGGAAGCATAATACATAAACACAAGAGCAGATAAGCATCAACACATTGAACACCAAGATTTTGACGTGGAAAACCCGGTTAAGGGAAAAGCCACGGGGTGATTAACCCAAGAATTATTCTCTGTTAGAAGAATAAAGAAAAATGAATGGCACATGCCAATAAGGGCTCACTGCCCGAGCACACTGCTCACAAAGAGGCCCACTGCCTACAAGGAGACACACTGTCTACAAAGTGATGAAAATCACAGTCTTGAACTGGAGAATGACATCTCTACCATGTCCGGATCAGTTCCAATTAAGCCCAATAATCTCTGCTCTGCCTTTCGCACGTTTCTTCGCTATACCATGCTCATCCTCATCCCACACACTGAAATGAACTCACAAACCGTTATTTATACAAGACATCGACTTAGGAACAAACATCTAAGTCAGCAAACAACCATAGGAGTATCCGCAAGATGAATAACACATCCGGTCGGCCATCACAAGAACATTCGCAGGATGAACAACTCATCCGGTCGGCTACACAGAGCAAGAACTTCATCCGGAAGAATAACTTCAATTCCGGGCTCTACCATCAATGCGGACCAACAACACAACCTAACCATGATCCAAGAACCTTCACAAGCCTGTCTGAATTGTCCGGATACATCCGCACTTCCTCTGCTTACTGGGATCTCTTGTCTTCCTCATCCGGAACTTCAAGAACACAGTCTGTCGCCACTGTCATAATGCAAGAGGTACTTCCGGACCTCCAAATCATACACAGATCAGGATGACACATCACAAGGACATCCCAAACACTCCTTCCAATCCGCAGATTAGGGTAATACAATTCCGGACCTCACCGGACCTTTTTGTGATCCTCTGTCACCTCCGGATACTTGCCGGACCCGGTTCTATACCGGCAGCCACAACTCCTTCAGATCTTCATGCGGACCTCTGAAATCTTAGCTGTAGCATCTCAAGACTCATATCAACTAACCCTTTAATCCGCATCCTCTGGTTCTCATCCTATACAGTACATTTACCTTCTTCTCATCACTGTTCTTCACTGTTCCTGACTGAGGCTAATTTTCTTAATATCCTCAGCACACAGCTCATCAAATCCTTCTTGTCAATGCAATATGAGTATGTTGACATCAATGACAACACTGGATCACCTCATACTTGCAACAATCTCCCAATGACAACACTGGATCACCTCATACTTGCAACAATTTTCTAGATGCAAGACATGTACCGAATGATGTAAAAGGAGAATCTCCCCTGCCACCATAATGAGATGCTAGCAATAGCATTATCAGAGTTGTCAAGAACCTTTGAGTATGTGTCAAGATTGTCATATTGTATCCTATATTATCTCCAAGATTGTTGCAGGAGAAATCATTGTGAGAGATGTGAACTGGTTTAATCATTTCAAGCAAGGACAATGTTCAAGGAGTAATTGATGGTCTAAATAATTGGACTAATGACTTTGTTACATTTTTCAAGTATTTTGCAAAGTCTTGAGAGTATTGATGGAAAAGATAAAATGGTTGTCTTTACTTCAAGTCCCTTTTGCACGTGGTTGTGGATTTGGTGAATGAAACCAAGCTTGGCAATGTAATCAAGTCCTGGATGGATTTTGCTGCATAGGAGTTTATTAAGATGAATGCACTAGCCAAAGCATTGGTTGGTCAAAAAGATGCGAAATTCGTTGTTGCAAACACATCTGCACAAGCTTCAAGATGCAGATCTCTGGCAAAATTTTGGAAAAACATTTGAGTTGATCCGCCCACTACTCCATCACATTGGTGATATAATTCTAAAATTGTGTCAAGATATTATACTAATTAAAGCACCTCTTGCAGAACTTCTTTTTCCACAATCCATATTTTGTATGTGCAAACACAGGAGTCTAAGCTTTAGATATCCAGAGGAGTTATCAGCATCTAACAAAGTGTGACTACCAAAATGAAGCAAACGGAGGAAAAGGGTAACTTAGTGAAATTTACAACTCGAAAGCTCCAAGTTTAATGTTACCTTTTGAAAAAGTGACTTATGTCACATATTGTAATTAAAGTTAGCCTTTTGAACTTAACTTTGTAAAAGTTAGGTAAATTCTAACTTATCTTCAAAAAGGTAGTTATTCTAAGCATTAGCTTAGGTAGTTATCCTAAGTGGATTAGCCAGGTAGTTATTCTAAGTAGTTACAAAAGTGGTTAAGGTAGTTACCTTAAGTGGTTACTAGCCTCACCTATATATACGACTTTGTAATTCAATCAAAGGGGGGTTCCACTTTTTCACAAGGCATTGTGTAAAGGACTCGAATAGTATTATTCAAGTAAGAAAGCAATAAAGAAATGTTTTGTATGTGTGTTCAATTCAATTTCATGTGTTGTTGTTGATATTTGTATGTTTAATCAATGATAACCATTTGCTTTCCTTTAAACATTGCATGTGGAAAAGATTATCGCGTCAAGTTTTGGTATCTTTACTTCAATGTGTGGAACTTGAGTTAATAAGATTACTTCTCATTTCTTTATTAGTTTTTGTTATTCAATTTGTTCTTAACAACCCCAGAAAATCTATATACCCCTATCATACAAGGGAGCTGCCCCTCTCAAATGCAGATAGGAATCGACATAGTCCTGCGATTCTTCAACTGTTGTAAGCAAGTTGTTGCTAATTCAAGGGTGAAATGGAGTTATTCCCGAAGGTTATTTAAAATCAATAAATCTATTTACCAACACAGTCCTATAAAGAAATTCATTTCACCAAACATAGACATCTCAAACTCTTTTTGCATTTCTTCTGCAAATCTCTTACACATACCTTTATTGCCTCCAAAGATAATATCATCAACAAAGACTACAACAATCAGAATTTGATCATCATTAATTTTGAAATAGAGATTATTTTCTGTAGTACCTTTACTGAACCCTAATTGCAACAAATACTTGTCCAACCTTGCATACCAAGCTCTAGGAGCTTGCTTTAGTCCATATAAGGCTTTCTTCAATCTGCACACCATGTCACCTTGGTCTAATGACTTAAATCCTTCCAGTTGTTCAATGTAAAGTTCTTCTTCCAGCTCTCCATTCAAGAATGCAAACTTCACATCCATATGGTACACCTTGAAATCTTTGTGTGCTGTAAATGCCAAAAACATTCTTATTGTTTCAATCCTTGCCATAGGAGCATAAGTCTCTTTAAACTCTATGCATTCAACCTGAGAATATCCTTTGCATACCAGTCTTGCTTTGTTTCTTACTACTCCATTTTCATTCAACTTGTTTCTGAAAACCCATTTAGTTCCAATCACATTCTTATTAGCAGGTCTAGGAACCAATTCCCAAGTTTGATTCTTCTTTATCTGCATCAGCTCTTCTTTCATAGCCTTTACCCAATTCTCATCTTTGCAGGCTTCACTTACAGTTTTACGTTCAATCTTTGAAAGTAAACAGTAGTTCACCTATTCTTCTGCAACTCTTTTCCTTTGTCAATACCCCTTTGCTTTTGTTACCAATAATTTGATCTTCAGAATGATTAATCCTTACATACCTGGGAGTCTTAACAACACTTTCTAGAGCCTTTTCCTCTTCAACTTGACTGTCTTCTTGTTCAATTTTTTCTTCATTTACTATAGAAGCAGGTTCATCTAATTCATAGCCACTCAGATCTGATATTCTTTCCCTGACTTCATCAACTTTCACATTAGCACTCTCAATGATCTTTCTCAATCTCTTATTGTAGCACTGGTAGGCCTTACTCATAGTGGAGTATCCAAGGAAAATTCCTTCATCACATCTAGCATCAAACTTGCCTAACTCTTCTTCTCTTCTGATATAACATTTGCTTCCAAAAACTTTGAAATATTTCACTATAGGAACTCTTCCATACCACAATTCATAAGGAGTTTTAGTACCATTACCTTTCACTTGAACTCTGGTTTGGATGTAGACAATAGTATGTATAGCTTCTCTCCAATATACTTCTGGTAGGTTTGCTTCCTTCATAATTGACCTAGCAGCCTCTTGAACTGTCCTGTTCTTTCTTTCAACAATTCCATTCTGCTGAGGAGTCCTAGGAGCAGACAATTATCTCTTTATCCCATGTTCTTCACATAAAATATTGAATTCATTTGATGTAAACTCACCTCCTCTATCAGAACTTAAGCATTTGATCCTCAATTCTAACTCATTCTCAACCATTGCCTTGAAAGCTTTGAACTTGTCTAAGGCTTCTGATTTATCTTTTAGAAAAGTAAACCAAGTCATTCTAAAATAATCATCAACAAGCAACATAAAGTACCTGTCTCCTTGCAAACTTCTTGTTCTTGTAGGACCACACGAATCTGTATGCACTAGCTTAAGCAATCCAATAGAAAATTGTTCTTTACTCTTGAAACTTGTCCTTGTCTATTTCCCCAATTGACATTCCTTGCAAATAGTATTAGCAGGCTTCACAAGCCTAGGAAAATCTCTCACAACTTGTACTGAACTTATCTTCACCAAATTGTCAAAATTGATATGACACATCCTTCTATGCCACAACCAACTCTCATCTGTCTAAGCTAACAAACAACAATCATTAGTTCCTCTCAAGTGATAGACATTACCTTTAGTCTTCTTACCAGTAGCAATCACTGTTCTGGAGCTTTCCATGATCTTGCATCCATTGTCCTTGAATCTTAGATCATACCCTTTGTCACACATTTGACCAACACTTAAAATATTATGCTTTAAACCCTTCACATAGAGAACATCATCTGTATTGTGCTTTCCATCAAAAGAAATAGATCCTCTTCGACAAATCTTACTAGCTGCATCATCTCCAAACCTAACCAGTCCTCCATCATACTTTTCCAAATTCACAAACTTACTTTTATCACCGGTCATGTGATGTGAACATCCACTGTCAATAATCCATTCATCCTTATCTTTCTCAACCTAACAGACAGACAAAGCACTCTCTTCCACTAGTTTTTCTTCCTTCACACATCTAGTAGGATTAGTAGATACAGGTTCTTCCTTGATAGCAATAAAGAAGCATTAATTTGCACTAGTATCATCAGACTTATCATCTGTTACACCATCATCATCATCTCTATCATAATAGCATTTCTTTATGATCCTAGGTCTACTTTCAAATTTCTTCTTGCCTTTCTTAATTCTCTCCGGGCACCTAGAGGCATAGTGACCAATCTTACCACAAGTAAAGCATTTGAATGGTAATTTGCCTTTGAACTTACCGGTACCTCTTTGCATTTTGTCCACAAAGTTGGCTTCAATCTCATCAAGGTCATCATCTAGTTCCACAACATATTTCTTAGACCTTGAGGTCTTCTCTGAAGTATTGGCTTTGAAAGCAGTCTCAGTCTTCGACAGAGCATCACTGAATTCTATCATCTCAAAAGCAGTAAACTTTCCAATCAACTGATCCTTTGTAATCTTGTTCACACTCATAGGTTCTTCAATTGTAGACGCCTTGTGATTGTAGGATTTAGGCAATGACCTAAGAATTTTTAGCACAACCTCATTCTCATCAATAGTTCCTCCAAGACCTTTGATTCCATTGACAATTTCATCAACTTTTTGCATATAGATTGTTATGTTCTCATCATCACTCATCTTCAGAGCTTCATACCTTGCCTTCAGGTTCTATAATTTGGCACTCTTTACAAAATCATCTCCTTCATATAAAATTTTCAACTTAACCCAAATCTCATGAGTAGTTTCCAGATCCATAACTTTCACTAACTCAGTGTTAGATAAGTTTTTTAATAGAGCATCTCTAGCTTTTCCATATAACTCATACTGTTTGACTTCATCTTCGGATGATGGACCATTTGGAGTAATAGTATACTTTGTATCTACCATCTTCCAAAGACTATAACCAAGAGAAATGAGATGACTTTTCATTCATACCTTCCAGAGAGCATAATCCATTCCATCAAACTGCAGAGACTCCTTCTTGTGTGCCATCCCAGATCTACCTCAAGCTGTTAGGCTTTCTTCCAAGGAACCCTCACTCTGACACCACTTGTTGAAATGCACAAGACAACTGAGAGGGGGGGTGAATTAGTTGTAACCAAAAACTTAACTTCTTATGAGCATCAATATATCAACCACTTAATCAATGTTACTATGATTTAGCCATGAAAGCATGAAATTAGAAACTCAAGCACATTCACACATGAGACACATGAGACACCATATTTTTTATGTGGAAAACCCAATGAGGGAAAAACTACGGTGAGGATTAACTCACAATATAAATGATATATCAAAATTTACAACAAGGCTCACTACCCAAAATACTCACTGCAAGAAGAAGGGGCTCACTGCCAGAAGTAGAAGAAGATAGAGGAAGATAGTTACAATGAGAACCAATCTCACATCAACCAGGGATCCACCACAATCTCGACTGAATCTTTCACAACCTTTCTGTATCAAAAATATATTCTTTTCTGCTCACTTTCACACTCTCAAACTTATCTGGATCACACTTGCAACAAATAATGCTTCTCATGCAGCCATTTCATCTATCTCAACAACTTCACTAGATTTACTGATCATCTAATTCATATTTATGCATTCGCAGTCTTAGAAATAATCTTCAAGGTCAGCACAAACAATAAACTTAGCCAATATTCAAATTAGGTCTAGACCTAAACATTCCTGTGGTGGGAAGGAATGAATGCAGACCACACCACACCTAAGCAGGGACTCAAATGCAATTTCCCATGCAACAACACACTATCACAAACTCCAAAGCATAATCGCAAGTAGTGAAAACAACCAGGTAAGCCAAAACCGGTGTTAACACTAAGACCTTTAGGAACATGCTTCATCCACGATCTGAATTAATCTTTGTGGACCAATCAAACAGTAGGAACACGATCTAGAGACATCCACAAGCACCTTACAATCACCAAGAACTTCCACACAACCCCCAAACATTTTATCCAAAAGATTCTTCAAGATGGGCCACTTAAACATTACTATCAACCACTGTCATAAAGGAAAGATTGCTTGCGGAGCACCAAATCATGAACCACTTCAACTGAAGGCACATAACATCATTCCAAACTTAATTTCAGAACCGCAGACTATAAAACTTAAATGCGGAGAGAGGTGAAGCATAATACATTCTCCCTGTCACCATTGAATACTCAAAAAAACATTTTTTACTATGGTGAGTTGAACTCATTCAAATCTTCAAACTGGAGGCTAAAACTTGAGACATAGAAACTAAAGACATCCCTTAACATAACTTTCAAACCATAGAGAAAGATATTCAATCTACAGGATATGCGAAGCAAAATACTGCACTGTTCTTCTCAGACACTTGCTCAAACTCATACAAATAACTTCCTTAGATGCTAACCTTAGGTGTTGACATCAATGACAACACTTACTACTCATACTTGCAATAATTTAGTAGTTTTATTGAAGAAAATAAATTCTTTCAATGCTTTCCAGGACTTTCAGTTATATTAAGTGTATTCAAGACACATGTCCTAGCATGAAGAGATAGTTTTGAGGACTCTAGTGGAGCTGGAGAGGAGTTCAATGAGTTGGAGTAGATTTTTAGGAGCATGCAAAGGAGAGAGACTTGAAAAAGTCAAAACAACTCACTCTTCACAAAATCTGGATGGCATTCCAAGCAGTTAAAGGAGTTCCACTTCCCAAGCACCCAAGACAGGTAGTTCAAGCATGTAGACTTATCTTTTACTTTGGAGTCAAGTTCTAGTTCTACACCAAGTTGTTTTTGATAAAAATAGGGCACCCAAATGACATTTTTTTAGAGGGGTGAGTTTAGAACTCTTTCTAGTTTTTAGGCTCTCAAGCAAGAAAAACAAGCATTGCAACTCAGATTTTAGGGAGATTCAACTGTAGAACAACAAATTATGTCTTTTTTCAAGCAATTTGAAAGCATTCCAGAGTCATATTAGTTGTAAGAACACCTTTATCAATAAAGATTTCAACATTCTACCTTCTCAAATTTCTGTTTTATTATGTATGAATAGATGATTGATGTTTGTTTTTGTAAAATAAAATGTAATTCCTTAAACATATGTCTCATCTTGATACCTTTTCTTTAGAAAATATATGTTTTGTTTAGGTCATGAGCTGTGTTACTATGTAGAACAATCTTGGTTGTAAAAAAATTCATCTTTTCATTCTAAAACTGCAAAACATAACTCCTCCTTATGAAATATTGATATGCAAACATGAAACATCTGAGTTGTGTCTAATTTAAATGATCTTTGAACAAATTGTGTGTCAA
This sequence comes from Cunninghamia lanceolata, assembly GCA_027924645.1. Taxonomy (NCBI): domain Eukaryota; kingdom Viridiplantae; phylum Streptophyta; class Pinopsida; order Cupressales; family Cupressaceae; genus Cunninghamia; species Cunninghamia lanceolata. Next base: position 2,979,097 of record BSBN01000850.1, read on the forward strand.
ACAACAACAATACAAGTCTTCAACTATTTGGTACATCACTTCCATAGGCTTATAGTTTTTGTTTTATGTCTCCTCTCATCCTTTTCCTCAGCAAACATCAATACTTTAAGTCAGTTCAAGTGAGGTATCAAGGGAACCAACCCTCTCTAGAAGTTCATTTCCATCATAGGTCACCCACAACCTAGAAATGTTCCAATGTTTGACTAGGTAGCTGAGTTCCACACTCAGCAAGGGTGCATACTTTAGTGACAATAGTTCCTTGAGGAGGTCAATAACAACTCAACACCATGATATAACATTGACCATCATATTATTTTCATCTAGTGATCCATAAGGTTTCAAGAGGAAAGAAGATCAAGATAGTTTTAAAAGTTTGAGGGAATCATTGATCTTTTCACCTTGGTAGATCTAACAATCTATGACTGAGTGAGTGGCTTACACAACACATGCCATATCTCCTTGAACTAGGGATCCACTCTAAAAAATTCAAGTGCTTCATTGCTTTAATTTTGTTTTGAATGAGTTATTACCCTTTGCAGTTTCTCATTAGCCTTGTTCATAACTACTCTAAGAATATATGTTTGCCTATGAGCTACTTCTATGATTTCCTCTAGTCGATGTGTGTACCACAATGCTTATACTATATATACCCACCTTTCATTTTTCTAAACATTTATAGTATCCCATGTCATTAGACCAGTGTGTGGAACCTTTGAATCCCTTAGAAACATGCATAAGTCTTTATCTCACTTATGCACTTTTGTTTTTTTGTTTCCTTGCTCTTAAGTTGTTTCCTCATAGTGCAAATGTTACTAGTAACCACCTTGTAACATCATGGGGATGGGCTTGGAAGGTATGAATGCACGGATACAATTTAGCTGACAAAGTAAAAGGGGAATGAAGATAATCCTACATTAAGAGGCATGCTTATGTGGGATCCTACATGTCATTGGATCAAAATACATCTAATGACCCACACCATTCAGGGGGCATTTTGAGCTCTAACACTACTTGAAAACTTGTGAGCCCTTTGATTAAATACGATCAACATCCATGAAGGATAGATTGTGCCACATAGGATCTTGATCACAATAAAAGTGATGACCAAGCACTGAATAACAACATTCCACAAACTCATCTACAATAATTTTGGATTGTAAGCCCCACTATCATGAGTTCTCTTTAAAATGTGAAACTTTGTGCCATGATAGAGGAAAGTAGAGATCTTTTCTCTCAATTGTGATTATGATTACGATTATGTGCTATAATAATAAATTTAAATCCATAACATTGATAACTAAGGGTTAGCAACTTTAACATTCTATAATAAATACTATATATTACATGGTTTTGGTATGCACATGTTAGAATTTTTTAGATCTTTTGATGAGGATGTGATAGGCTAATTCTAAAACTAAAGAAATACAAAGAAAGAGTGTTAATGTTGTTCCCAAGTCAAAATCTCATTTATTTAATCACATACATCCCCATGGTCACCTAACCAAATAAGTGAAATAGAACTCAAGAACTTAGTGCAATAAATAATGAAAGAACATGAAGTTGGGATCTAGCATGTTACCATAGACTCAATTGTCTTATAACAATTTAATAAATAGAAATACAAGTAAGACACCATTTGAGATTGTGTATGGATGGAGTTCAATAAATTCTTTAGAGTTGAGAGACCTTACTGCAAACCATAAAAGGAGTGCTAGTTGAATATTGCAAAGAACACATGAGAAATTTACCTCAAGAAGCAAGGATGCAATTTTTTGAATTGAAGATTGTCTACCAATATATTTAGTAAAAGAGTCAACTTACAAAGTTAGTGGCCAAGAAGGCCACTTCAAAATATACCGAGTATTGTGTCTTCCAATCCAAAAAAATAGACCTATTACATATTATATCATTTAGCTATAATAGGTCCATACTACAACTCATAATAGAGTATCAAAAAAAACATCAAAAGGATAGTATAACATCATCACAGATTACAATAAATGAAACTGTATCCACATAATTTCCTAGATTATTCTATATCTTCATTGCTCCATTTCATCAATATTTTTATCTGATGAATTGATTGTATCCCTATTTGAGTCATCATTGTCTATCTACATCCTAGATATCACATTTTTTTGTTCCTATGTTCTCTGTTGAGCCTCATCATATCTTTCTCCATCCTCATAACTATCATCTCTATCTGTTCCAACATATTCCTCACATACTTTTAGCTCACTTTTATTGCCATTCAATTGATCCTCTGTTGTTGCTTGCCTTGAGACATCATATACACCCTATTATCACTGCCTTTGTAGGAGTCCACTCCTTTGAAGCTTCCAATAGGAGGAGAAACCCTTAACTGATTGCTATTCACACTATAATTTTGGAAGGTAATTTCAAGACACTTCTGCATTTCTTCCCTCAACTTCTCAATCTGGTGTTGTTTTGAGTAGAGATTTTAAAAATCTAGGCGTTCACTTTGAAATTTTTCATTTACCACCCTTAGGTCATGTGGCCAGAAATCAACTTTCTTGACATCTTCCCTGTAGATCATTGTCCCTCCATCCATGATTTCCATAAACTTGTCTACTGGCAGCTCCAATGTCATAACAACTTGTTTAATCATTTTAGAAACGGTGAGTCTATTAATAACCTCAGTAAGCAATTTCTTCTTGCCTTGGAACCTCTCTTCATTCCTCATCTTCCACAAAAACCATAAAACCTCAGTAGATAAAATTAACCAAAACTTATTGGCTTTAACATTTAGACCACTAACAAAACCACAAAGAATTTCTTTCTAGTTAACACAATTCCTAGGGCTCCAATTTAAAGCAATATTCCCCATAAAAATAGGCCAGATAAGGTTAGCAATATCACATTAAAAAAAAACATGATCACAAGTTTCCACAACCTTACAAATAGAACAAACACTATTATCAAAACCTAAAGCCATTTTTTTTGGATGAGAAGCCATCTAAAACAACCTTTTTGGGTTCAATGTATCTAGACCAGATAATAGTAAAGGTTTTAGACAATAATTTATGTTCTATTTTAAATTTCGAATAGAGTTTATATGCTCATATATCACCTGAGAGTCAGTAAGCATTTCATAAATTCTCTTAGAATTCACTCCCAAAAACTTAGATCCATCCTTCCATGTTATCTTCTCTATGCACCCTTCCCCAAGAGCAGTTACTTCTTGGAACAGTTTGCATAAAAATGAATTGCAAAGTGTAGAGAATGTCCTCTTTTGTGATTCTATTAACCCATATTCTCCTTTGATTTGAATCTAACTTTTTGGAACATCCCTCTCCAACAAATCCTTAATTATAGACAATCCATGATCATTCCATTTTTTAGCAGAGCACCCTTGTAACAGGGCTAAAGGTTTGCCTTTGTGAATAATATTCCACTAGATGGACCTATGACCCAAAACAATTTTTTTCTAGAATAAAAAAGTTCTCTATTGTCAATGAGCTTTTTAACATGTTCCTAGGCTTTCCAAATGCTAATAAAAATAGCATATCCCAAAGGTTTAGCTTGAAATGCCCCAAACAAGAAATCATGCAAATGTAATCCCTTCGAAGACTTTGCTTTATATGGCACTGCATTTAAATATTATTTTTGACCAAGATTTTCCAAGGTTCACTCCCTTCCAAGGATTTGAGAATCCATTTTGTAGCCAAGGCTACACCCTGAGTTCTTAAATCCTTTAATCCCAATCCACCCTGCTTTTTCCCCAAACAACACCACTCCCATTTTATTGAATGCCTTTTTTTATTCCCCTTGCCATCAGACCATAAGAACTGCCTAATCACCTTTTGGATATTATCAAATTGATAATTAGAGAGAAGCCACATTAAAGCATAGTAAAAAGAATAGGTAGAAAGTATCTTTTGACAATCCTGATCTCTCCCTGCCAGGGATAAGTAATGTCTATTCCAACTATTAAGCTTCCTTTCAATTTTTGAGAACAACCACTCCCACATTTTTTTAAGAGAGGGATTAACAACAAAGGGATACCTAGAAACTTGACTTGTTTCTGAGGGCCGCCCCAATTCCATTTACTACCATCTAACCAATCAAAAGGCTCTTCAAACTAGCTAAGAAGAATAGATTTAGAAGCATAGATTTTTGCACCTGAAGCAAGGCAGAAAATATCTAGTCTATCTTCCAAGTTCCTCATGTTATCTTTATCAATCCTTGGGAATAAAGCTATGTCATCAGAAAATTAAACATTTAATAGCATGTCTTCATTAGGCAATAGGATACCTTTTACCTCACCTTTAATAGCATTTGTTCTCAACAGGTAGTACAGTGCCTCAAAAGTAATAACAAATAGAGCTAGAGAAAGTGGACATCCTTGCCTAATGGATCTCCCCATATCAAATGGTTTAAATAGTGATCCATTAACCTTAACTTGGGTTGAGGCACCCTTGAAAAGCATTTTAACCAAATCAAAATAATATTAAGGGAAACCAATAGTTTTTAGAATCATTAAAACATATATGCCTTTAATAAACCCAGTTTAGGTAGGATTGATAATTTTAGGTAGTATATCTTTGAATCTTAAAGTTAATACTTTAGCTATGATCTTATATAATACATTCAGTAATGTGATAGGCCTCCAATTTCTGATGTTGGTTTTATCACCATCTTTAGGTAGCAATTTGATAATGCCCCTATTAATTTCCTTTCCAACAGACCCAACCTTCATAGCGTCTTGATAAAGATCAAAGAGATCATCTACTACCCAACTCAAGTTTGTTTTGTAAAACTCTACTGGCAGCCCATCGACTCTTGGGGACTTCCCCTTCTCCATTGACTTGATTGCATCTTCAATCTCTTGCTTTGATATCTCAACTTTTAGATTTAATTCCATTTCTGCATCAATTTTCTTTTTACAAACTTTCATACAGAGCTCCTGGGCACCCCTGCACCCCACCTTGCTATGTTATGATCTAAACAAAATTTCATAAAACTTTCTAAAAATTTCCTTTTATATCCTCGTCATTATGATAACAAATACCATCCTCTGAGATGGGCCCAATTTTCTCCTTAAGATTGTTATGTTTTAGGAGATCAAAAAAGTATTTTGTTCCTCTATCTCCTTCATTCAACCAGTTTAACTTAGCTCTGATTCTAGCTCCCTGGGCCTTCTTGACTTGAAATTTCCTTAAGGAGCAAGGATACAATTGAAAAAGATGAACAACAAATATAAAGAGTGTGCATATTAGAAGAGAAAACATGAGGAATATGAAGTTGGAGATTTAGTCATGACATATATAAGAAAGGAGAGGTTTCATATTGGAACATATAACAAGTTGAAGAAAAATGTTAGACCTTGTAGAATAATTAGAAAAATTTCAATAATGCATATGACATTAAATTACCAAAGAGTATGAATTTCACCTATCTTTAATATCTTATACTTGTATTATTATCATGGAGAAAATGTTGAAGAAGAGGTAGAAAGAAATTGGATGTCAATATAAAAGAACAGATTGAGGAGATAGATGATATTTTGAGCAAAAGGATAGTACAAAGAACCAAAAACAAAAGTTATAAGGAATACTTGGTGAAGTGGAAAGATAAACTTGTTGAAGACTCTACATGGATGTCCATAGTTAAAGTTAACCATTATGGTTTTCCCTTGGCTAAAGGCCTTGAATGAAAGTGAGAGGTTCACATTTCAGTTACTCAAGGTGTCTAATATAGGATAAGTCAAGGTGTAAGAGCGATCTTGCATCACCAAAAATATTCTCTTTAATGTTTCTTTATTTTGCAAGTACTTTGCTAGTTTTCTAGTATTTTGGGGGAAATGTGCAATAGGTTTGCAACATTGCATCTCACCACATTTGTATTATCTCTATTTAAGCTTCAACCAGTTACCACAGGCACAATCATAAGCATTTCATGCCACATTTTTCTATAATTGTATATTTTATGTTATGGTTTGGAACATAAGTCTTACAAAACATCTCACACGTTGCATTCAAATTTTAAGAGATTTAGATCATCACATCTATGTTTCTTACCTTAAGGACATTAATTGGGTTATTCATGTTAGAATCTACAAAATAGATATTAACCCAATAACTAATGCAAATGATAGAATTTATGAAACTATTAAATACATATGATAATTAAATTAAAATAGCATAACAAAATTGGTTTCATAAGAGAGAAGATGCAAAATCTCACAATAGCTTCATTCAGTCAATAAATGTTGATATTTTATATATTATGGAAGAAAAGAGATACAATTTATAGCCTTATAGTTTCCAAATTCAATGACGTTAAGGATAAGGTAGAAAATAAAAAATGGGGATTACTTATCCAAGTTTCCAAATTTGTGAGGATAAGGAAAAATTAGGATCCCATGAAAGAAGGAGAATGTGTGCATCTCATTATCCTATCTAACCTAAGTAATAAAAATAAATTACCTAAGTAAACTTAATAAAAAGGTACAATACCACACTTCGGATAAAACATATCCAAGGTGAATAAAATATTATACCAACACCTTCCATAAGTGTAAATGAGGTAATGAAGAAATGGGTCCCAGAAAAACAAGCTATGTTACGTACCTATGTACAATTTGAAAGAACTCCAATGTATAAAGAGAGTGTAACCCATAGATGTAGAAAAGGAGAAAACCCATAGGACAAAACTCCATCCTAGCTAAGGTATGAAAACGAGGATAAGATAGCCCCCAGAAGTGAGTGTCCTAAAATCCCTACAAGGTAAGGTCCATGTGTGCCTCCATAAAGAAGAGAAAGAAAGTCAATCTAGAATGTCACATGGTGAATGCTATAGTAGGTCCCTCTGCAAAAAATTATGCCTCTTCCTTTTAGAAGAAATAAACCCTAAGCTGTCAAATTGTTGAATTCCAATTCAAGTGGAACGGATGAAGGAATCAGGATGTAGATCTTTTGAAAATGCTCACATATCTCCAAGTCAATGCATAGATGTGTCAAAATCCAATTAGAAGTCTTAGGCCTAATTGTAGAAGATGACAATAAGAACGCATGAAATGGAGGAGAGAGAGCAGGAGGGTTTATAAGTACCCTCATTGCATCCAAAGAAGATGTAACTCCATCAGAGCTATCATCAAAGAGGAGACAAATGTCCTCAATGGTGTCATCTAGATCTAAAATGTGGGACTCTACAAACAAAGTAGAGATGCCTAGCAGAAATGTGTCCTAATAAGGTGAATCTAAAAGACATATATAATCTTGCTACAAAGAATCACTAGAATCTCTTGAAGAAGTGACTCTAAACTTTGAAGTAGCAATAGGTACAAGAGGAATGTCCTCAAAAAAATGTCATTTATCTATATTGGCCATCCCATGATGATGTGTCCATAGTATAAACACCAGTGGATGAATCTGTCAATGCAAGAGTCCTCAACTGTAGATGGGGTATCTGAAGGAGGAGAAGGATTGATAGATCATACACATGTGAATGGTTCTCCAAGGAAGAATCACTCTCAGATGGAGAATCAAGGTCTCCATACAACTATTAGAAGAAGGTCCAAGTAGTGAAAGGGCACTCATTATACTCAAGTTGATGCTAAATATCCTTAGAAATGGTGAGACATATTATTTCATAGACCATGCCATTGTTGTTAAACCATGCACAATTTTACTCATAGTCACTTAGCTCAGGAATGAGTCCAAGGAGATGGGATAATAGATCATGCTCAAGGTAATGATTCTTTATCCCTTATTTCCAGGACAAATAGTTCTCTAAATTCAACTTGACAACATAAGGATGGAATTTAATACCAAAATCTATGATGAAACCCCCCAAAATGTGGAACTTTATCTTAGTTTGTGATTACAATAACCCCGTGAAAGATTAATAGTATCTAAAATTACTCCCCAACAAGTGTAATGTTGGAAATTTATAATTAGTGTGTAATACAATGCAACTTTCCATATTTTTAGAATCTTATAGGGTCCAAAAGTGACTAAAATACTAAAACTATAGTTTAAGTACAATATGAGATTAGTTTGAGAGAACTTGTGAGGAGTACATACAAAATACACACTCTAAAAAAATAGGATCCCAAAAGGAACTCATGTGCACGAGTTACGACCTTTGGAAGGTCTCAAAATGAGAACTGCACAGTAAATTCTAAAAAAATCTTCAATTTCTATAAAACTAGAGCATCAAATTAGGAAACCAACTTCACCATTTTGAAGAGCACAAAATTCTACCCCAAATAAAAAGTGTATCGAAAAAGGCCTCCATATGGTTGAGAACGAGCCTCACAAATTTTACCTATAAAATTGCAAACCCTAATGGTGAGGGGCAGAGGGCCAAGTGGTTGATGGGTGATGGACTGGTGGTGGAGGGGTAGTGATCTAGCTCTAGGCTACTTGGGCAATGACACAGTGTTGGAGTGGTTGAGCCATTGGGTTGTGCCAATAATGTAAATTGTTGGTGGGTAGTCACTGACCGCTAGTGGTTAAGTTAACTGCAATGCTAAAAAACTTGTAGATTTTTTTTTGAAATTTTTTAAACCTATGACCATATGGTATGACCTGTGTAGGGTTGTATGACTCTACCAAGTAAATTTCTTTTTGCCTCCAAAGCTCCTGAATCTGATTTTGACAATTTATATATCAGAATGTGAGTTTTTGGGCCTTTTGGACTCAATGGTGAGGTCCTTTTGGCTTGAAAATAGCCGGAATGAAAGTGGTTCACCTAATGCATGATCAAAACCCTTGTTTGTAAGCTAATACTTTGATTTCCAATTTTGGAAAAATAAAAGTTAATCTCAACTTTCTTCAATGCTGCCATATGATTACTAAAATGCTACAGTCATCCAAATAAAAAAACAAGTGTAAACCTTAAGGTTAGATTTTTTTGTCAAACTTTTCTGATTCTCTAGATCATCCAAAGATGTGAGATAAGAGCATAGTGGGTATGAGGGAAATATACAAGAAAGATAAAAATCACCTTTGAATCTCTCAAAATAGAAACAAAAAAACCTATCCTAGCACAAAATCTTTGATACCATGTTAGAATTTGCAAAATAGATATTAGCCTAGAAACTAATGCAAGTGATAGAATTTATGGAACTATTAAACACAGATGATTTAATTAAAACAAAATAGCATAATATAATTAGTTTCATATGAGAAGATGCAAAAGCTCATAATAGCTTCATTTAATTGATATATGTCAATATTTTATATATTACGGAAGGAAAGAGCTATAATTTATATCCTTATAGTTTCCAAATCTAGTGAGGATTGTAATGCCTACCCAAGAGAAATATCAATAAATTACAATAATGAATTAATATAGTAAGAAATAATGAAAGAAATATGATGATAGGAGAAAATTTACTTACTCTAACTTAATAATCTCCCTATAGAAATGATACTAATTAGGAGAATGATAACTTGTCAGCAATAATCTGATCAAAAGGAATCATAAAAAAATTAAATACTTTATTAATCACCAGATATCTAACTTAATCTATTAGAAATATCTATTAAACTATATATTTGATAAACTCATCACACAAAGATAAACACAATCTATAAGCAAAACTTGAATCTTCATAATTCAGTTAAACTAAGTTTCGATACTCAGACAATAATAGATTATGAAGATCCAAAACTTATAGTGATAGATGAGAGTATGAAGACATGATCACATCACTTGCAGCTCACACAACTATCTTATTTCAACCACAACATATTACTTTTAATCATAACTTATACCATGAATTTCCTTATCACAAGCCAATTTGAAATTATAACATACATAAACAATAAATCATTTACTCAATTTCTACTGAATCTACCACTCCAGAAAGTACATTTCATTCCAACGCAGCGTTATGAATACTTAGATAGAGTTTGATTTGAAAATGGAAAGATCGTTATATATATATATGTAAAACGTAAAGTTTGTATTGGAAATGAGATTATGAAACACAAGGTATAAAAGAATACTTAAAGAACAATAATTGTTTTAACAACGAACAACGGTGTATTAAGGCAAACTGGACGGTGGTAGCCATTGTCTAACCATAGCCAATCACCCACGTCATGGGTATCGTGGTTGCTATAGCCACCCTTAATGCGGGTGCTTAAAAAACAAATCAAGTCTTAAATGTTTAACAGTATTAAGTATAAGTCTCTCTAAAATTTCTCTTATACGGCGAAAACAAGACTTCAGAGATTATATCAATATTATTTATAATTTATGAATCAAATTCTACTATACAGAAGAATTGCAATTCAGAGAAAATAAATATATCTGATAACAATAAAAATAAAACACCAATAAGGATTATATTCATAGCATTCACATAATTATTTGAGTTATTTTTAAAACAACCACAGTTTAAAATACTCAGAAGTATATTTACAATCATTCTATTCTCTCTCATCATTAAATTTGTACAATCATTTTGCAAATAAAACATGAATAAGATAGAGCATATTACTTGAATCAAGAATCTGAATATTGAATCCTTTTGCTACAACTAGATAAATCTTTATAATTTGTATCATTGAATATACAACTGACATTTTGGATTAGCAACAAGGATAAATAATCTAATAAGAAAAATAACTATTAGCTCCAGCTACAAACTTTGATAAAAATTTTCTTCATAATCTTGTATGCAAACTCCTAGATTGCTGAAAGTTTTACTTGCACTTACATATCAAGGTATTTCTTACAAATATGAGACTATTGAATAGATAAATGGATCAGCAATACTTTTTTTTATATTCTTCAATCCAGACTACCATTCAAAAATCTATAGCACAAAATAGAGCAGCCTAGTCCTGTTCTCCACCCATCCATAGGACTGATGATTCCAATCCACCCTCAAGTGGGAAACAAAACCCATTGCTCAAAACAAATAACAATAAACAAAAATAAGAAAATAAACTATTGACAATGGACTCACACACATGGAATCCGCACACAGAATTCTGGTAAAGGGGAAGAAGAGGGATTCCCTTCCCTCTTGGGGCACAATTATAACTCCCTTTCTTCATACAACTCCACACTCCCATTATCACAACCAACCACTCATCCTCCCAACTCCCATTCATTCTCCTCAATCTCCCATCAAAATTTCACTCCCATTCTCCATTTCTCCCAACACAACTAGCTCATAACACCATCACAACTCCACAAAGCCCCAAGAGAGGCTCCACACCCTCCTTAACCCCATGCAAGGGAAGCTCTCAACTGACTTGGAGGGCAGTTCCCTTTGCACACCCAAACCCACATACATTCAAACATGACCACACATATTTTCACAACAACTAACACATCTCTTCGACTCAACTTTCACAAAATTAACAAAACACTAAATTTTCACAAGAAATCATTCATACTATGGTTGTCCAAGTTAGGATCAGCCTCACTAATTTCACCAAAAAGATGCACAACCTATTTTCAGCCAACAATCCATGATCAAGCCTTCATTCTCACCCCAAAATCCTCTTCTTTTCCATCCAAGAAGCATTCAACAATAGAAAAGAACCAAGAAAGATCCCCCTACTCCCAGAAAACTACAACACTTCTATTTTCAAGAATGAGAAAAGTGATTCACATTTCCCTCTTTTAAAATAAAATCTTTTACCCAACTCTTTACATTCCCTTCTCACAAATTAAAACAAATACTTTTTCTTAATTCAAATAAACATAATAAAATATCACATACTTTCGACACAAACCCCCCTTACAAAAATAATAAGAAATAATAAATAATTAATTAAACAATAATTAAGATTTGAGCATATGGATTTTGTCTCCAATTTCTTAAGGAACCTGGGTCACTCTACCTGCAAAAATCTCATTGAAAAATTAGTATATTTTTTTAAAACTTATAGCCGAAGCAATTAAACATTAATTTCTAATATCAATTAATCACATAATCTAACATATCAAAAGAATAATATTTATTTTTGCAAAAATTAAACATTTAATTATTAATATTTCATAATCCATTATTTTACTAAATAAACATATTATTTCATTTTAATAAATAAATAAATATCTAACAGGAATATAAAGCAATTATTTCCATAGTCAAAATAGTAATAATAATATCCATAGTCCATAATCTCAACATCAACCAAGTCCATTACACACACATCAAAATATAAAATCAAGCCAAAATATCTAGAATTAAACTAGCTTGGCCTCACATTCTCCCCCTCTAGAATCAGGCTTCCTCTTGGAAGCTATCAAAAAGATAAGGAAAGAAGGATTTCATTTTGACTGTATCCTCCCATCTAGCAGAAGACTCGTCATAGGGGTCCTACTGGACCCTGACCTGATCCAGCTGTCATCTTTGCAGGGCCAGCATTCGTTGATCCAAGATGTGGACTGGTTTCAATGTTATCTATCCATCCTATGCTACCTATAAAGCATCCCATTCTAATATATGAGAAGAATTTGGTACATATTTCTTAAGTAGAGATACATGAAAAACATTGTGGATATGAAACAGGTTGGGTGGCAAGGCTAAGCGATATGCAATGGGGCCTATCCTCTCTAGGATCTCAAAAGGGCCAACAAATCTAAGTGACAACTTAGATCCTTTTCCATAACGAATATAGCTCTTATGAGGTCACACATGCAAGAAAACTCTCTCCCCAACCTGGAACTCTCGATCAACTCTCCTAATGTCAGTATATTGCTTCTATCGATCCTGAGCTATCCGCAACTGCTCATGAATCCAAATCACCTACTGCTCCATATCCTGAACAAGCTTAGGTCCAATAGCAACTCGATCCTCTAGCCGGTCCCAACTCAAAGGAGTTCTACAAGGTCTACCATAAAGAGCCTCAAAAGGTGCCATCCCAAGCGAACTGTGATGTTCATTGTTGTAAGCAAACTCTACTAGATACAAGTAGTCCTCCCAACGAGACTGCTAATCCATAACATACATCCTAAGCATATCCTCTAAAACTTGGTTCACTCTCTCAGTCTGACCGTCTGTCTCTGGATGATAAGTGATGCTGAAATTGAGTTGAGTGCCTCGCGCTAGCCGAAGAGCAGTCCAAAAGAATGATGTGAAGACAAGATCTCTATCGAAAATAATCCTCCTAGGAACTCCATGAAGTCAAACTATATCATGCAGAAAATTTTTTTGGCTACTGAGGCGACATTATAGGAAGAACACATCGGAGAAAAGTGTGCCACCTTAGTTAACTTGTCCACCATCACCATAATCGAATCATGCCGACGCACAATCAAAGGTACAACCACAATGAAATCCATAGATATCACATCCCATTTCCATTCTTGAATAGCATGAGGGTACAATAAGCCAACCGGATGTTGATGTTCTACTTTTACTCTTTGGCACTCAAGAGAACGAGTGACAAACTCTCCAATATCCTTCTGCATGCCTACCCAAAAGTACAACTTCCAAAGATCTGCATGCATTTTCTTAACACTAGGATGAGCTATATAAGATGCTCTATGAGCTTTGGCTAGAATCAATCCTCTAAGGTCGCCAAAAGGAGGAACATAGATACACCCATGATGTCGAAGCAACCAATCAACATAAACTAAATATCCCTCAAACTTGTCCTTCAAAGGACTCTGAAACTAAATAATCTCGTGGTATAATGCATCTTGAGGCAACAACTCTCGAATACGTCCTCTGAGATCTATCTTAACTATCAAATCTTGCAACTCATGTCGTCGCCTACTAAGGGCATTAGCTACAACATTCTCCTTCCCCTTAATATAATTAATCTCAAAATCATACTCACATAGAAATTCCATCCATCTGTGCTATCAAGCATTCAAATTAGGCTGAGAGAAGATATACTGCAAACTCTGACGATTAGAATGCAACTCAAATCTATGTCCAAGAAGGAAATGTTGCCATTTGGTCAAAGCATGAACCACTGCAGCCAGCTCCAAATCATGTGTTGGGTAGTTGAGATCACGACTCCTCAACTTGTGAGACTCAAAGGCTATCACATGACCCTCCTGCATAAGAACAACTTCAATACCCTTGATCGATGCATCAGTGCAAACAACAAAATCACCGGTAGGATCTGGAATATCTAAAATAGGTGCACTGGTGAGTTTCTCTTTTATAATTTGAAAAGCTCTTTCACACTGTTCAGACCAAACAAATCTTTTGCCTTATCTTTGGAGAGAAGTGATCAGATGAGCAATCTTGGAGAAGATTTCCACAAACCTTCTGTAGTAACCATCTAGTCCCATGAAACTCCTTACCTCATCTCCATTAGTTAGAGCAGGCCATTCCAAAATAGCCTAAATCTTATAGGGATCACTAAAATTCCATCTCTTGAAATAATATGCCCTAGATACTGGATTTTCGTCTGGAAGAATTCACACTTAGAAATGTTTGCATATAGTTGATTCTCTCTTAGACATTGCAACACTTGCCGCAAATGCTCCTTATGCTCCTCCATGGTGTGAGAATAGATCAGAATGTCATCTAGAAAGATTACCATGAGTCGATCCAGAAAAGTATGAAAGACACCATTCATCATGCTCATAAAAATTGTTGGGGCATTAGTCAAACCAAAAGGAACAACAATAAACTCATAATGACCATATCGTATGCTAAACGTTGTCTTATGGATGTTGGCTTCAACAATCCCTAACTGATGATACCCAGACTTGAGGACTATTTTAGATAAAATAATTGCCCCTTGAATTTGATCAAATAAGTCATCTATCCTTGGCAAAGGATAACAATTTTTTATGGTGAGCTTATTTAATTGTCTATAATCTATGCAAAGTCGAAGTGTCCCATCTTTCTTCTTCACAAAAATCACAGGTGCACCCCAAGAAGATACACTGGGATGAATATGACCGTTTTCTAAAAGTTCCTCCAATTGTAGCTTGAGCTCTTGAAGTTCTTGTGTAGTCATTCTATAAGGGGCCCTAGAAATAGGTCGTGCTCCTAGAACCAAGTCGATACGAAAATCAATCTCCCTTCGTGGCGGCATCTCAGAAAGCTGAGAGGGAAAAACATCAGCAAACTCTTGAAGAACATGATGATCATCTAAAGAAGTATCTGGCTCATCCTCTGACCTATCACTAATGGAAATGGAAAAGAATTGGCATCCTTTTCTCATACATTGCTTAAGCTGCATGGCTGAAATCATCCTAAGCGACATCAGTCTCTTAATTCCTGAGACTACCACCTTGTTGCCCATATCGTCTAAACACTCTATAGACTTGTGTCGGCAATCTAATTTGGCCTCAAGAGCATTCATCCAATCCATACCTAAAATTATATCATATGACCCCAATGGTATCACGCTAAAATCTATTTTGGTGGAAAAAGAGCTAAGCTCTAATTGGAAATCCCTAACCAAAGAATTGACGGACATCCTAGCACCAAAAGCTAACTCAACATCCTAATTAACATCTTGCTTAGTAGCCACTAGCCCACACTTCTCCACTATGGATGGTGAAATAAAAGAATCTGTAGCTCCAGAATCAAAAAGTACAGAGACAACGACGTTACCAATTTTACCAGGGACCTCTATGACTGAAGCTTGATGGTCTGCTTATCAATTATTAATAGCCGCAAAGACTCGATGAGATCTACCCACATCTCCCACTGTAGGCTCTGATGCTCTCGCATGCTGAACCCCTGAAGCTACATTTTTCTAAAAACATTCCAGAGCAATGTGTCCCCTACCTCCACAGTTATAACAGGGTCCCTTAGGTGGTGTCAGAAACTAAAAAACTGATTTATTGGAGCTAGCCTAACTACCACGAGAACTCTACTCAGGGCTGTTAGGAATTGCATGTAAAAGATATCAATTAAATGCAAACAAAGATTAAACAAAGGAATGAAAAATACACAAAAATAATAACAGTGAGAGACAATTTTTAACATGGCTCACCCAAACTCGGGCTACATCCACCAATAGAGAGTCCAATATTATTATCTAGCAAATCAAATAGATTACAGCCAGCAATCCTTGCAACTCAATACCACTGCAAATGCTACAATACAATATCAAATGGAAACCCTAACCCTTAGCCATTTTTATAAAGACTTATGTCGGTTACAAAATAGGGTTTTTTTTTTAATGTCAGCAAATAGAAAAATAACTCCCGATGCCATTATAAAATAATAAAAGATGTTTGACCCCTTCTTGGGGGCGCTGCCCCCAAACCCCTATTAAATAATTTGGGGGGAAACCACATCGATAAAAGTGGGGGAAATTTAACCTCTGAGTCTGATTAGGCTCCATATAACAACAAGGGCGAGCTGATCCAACAAACTGTGTTTGAGTTCTCTTATCTCCTCTCTGTGATGGAACTTGCTAAGGCCTGACTGAACCTCCCTGAGATGACTTTGCTTTCTGACTTTGTTGTGTTTGTTGTGGTGTTGATCTAGAAAGAAAAGATTTTGCCTTGCTCGCACCTCTAGGAGGTGAAAAAGAGTGGAATTGAGTGCAGTTTTGATGTTGAGGTGGATTATGATGATGATCATGATGTTTCAGTTGGATCTCCTTTGCAATAAGTGCTTTCTCCACTGCCCACCTCATAGTAGTAGACTCAGATAACATACCGGACCTGCAATGCTATGATTAAGCCCTTTGATGAAACGGTTTACCATCAGCTTTTCATCCTGAATGTAGTTGGCATATTGTGATAATTCAAAGAATTTGTTCTCATATTGGCTATTGTAAGTCCCCTCTATTGGAGATCATGAAACTCATCTATTTTTCATTGCCGAAAATGATCAGAAATATATCTCTTCTTAAATATATCCAAAAAAACTTCCCAAGTAATATTCTCTAGAGTCAAATGCCTTTTCCTCTCCTCCTATTGCAACCAGGTATCCGCATTATCCTTGAGCAAGTGTATTGCCAATCTAGCCTTAAGATTACTCCCATAGGTTTTTATTGCAAAACATTTCTCATGACTAATCTGTTAGATTCAAGACAGACAACTGAGAGGGGGGGTGAATCAGTTGTCCCAAAACTTTCTTCCTATTAATCACTTAAATCCTCTTTGTAATTCAGCAGCATAATAATAAATCAATCATGGAAACATAATGCAACAATTCAAGAGCATAAACACATTAACACATATGACACCAAGATTTTAACGTGGAAAACCCGGTTAAGGGAAAAACCACGGGGTGACTAACCCAAGATTGTATTCTTTGTTAAAAGAATAACAAGAACAAAATGGCACATGCCAATTAGGGTTCACTGCCCGAGCACACTACTCATAAGAGGCCCACTGCCTACAGGAGACACAATGTCTATAGAATGATAAATATTACATACTTGAACTGAAGAATAGCATCTTCACCATGCTTGAGTTAGTTCCATTTAAGCCCAATCCTTCTGCTCTGCTTTTCACTTTCCTCCTTTCTACCACACTCTCATCTCTGCCAAGATGCTTTTGAAATGACTTCACAACTTCTTATTTATACAAGACATCGACTTAGGGATAATCATCCAAGTCGGCACACTTTACAAAGCAAATACAACTTGACTAATTACAAAAGACTTCATGCGGATCATCACACTGTCGGCCACACAAATCTGGGACTTCAATCTTCTTTTAGGAACCCGCCATGCTTCACATAACATCTTCAAGATCATCCGCACGATGTGTAACTCATCCGGTCGGCTAGACTTAGGAAGAACATCATCATCCAGAAGTAATTCTTTAATTACGAGCTTAATCTTCAATGCGGACCACCAACATGAATTGGACACAGTCTAAAGACCTCCACAAGCTTGCCTGAATCGCCAATAACATCCACACTACTTCTCCTTACTGAAATCTTTCTCTGCTTCATCCGGAACCTCAAGAACACAGTTTGTCATCACTGTCATATTGAAATAGATGCTTGCGGACCTCCAGACTATGAACCAATTGAGTTGTCAATTCACATTGACTTCCTAAACACTCCACCAAATCCATAGAACAAGATATTGCATTTCCAGATCTCACTGGACCTATTTGTGTCACTTTGTCACCTCTGAACATCTACCAGAACCAGTTTTACTCAAGTGGCCATAACTTCTTCAAATCTTCATGTGGACCTCTCAAATCTTTACTGGATCATCTTAAGACACATATCTACAAACCCTTTGATGCGCATCCTCTAATCTTCATCTTAGCTGGGATCTTTACCTTACTGTCTTTACTGTTCTTCTTTGTTCCTGATAGGACTAATTTTCTCAATATTCTCAGCATACAACTCATCCAATACTTATCATCAATGCAACAGGAGTATGTTGACATCAATGACAACACCGGTTAGGCCCATACTTGCAACATAATCAACCAAGGTTCTGCCTCTGATCCATCAGTAGAACTAGAAAAGTGTTGTGGTTAAAGTCTAAGGAAATATTGAATCAACTTATCAACGTCAATGGAAGCCTCCTTCTCTACTCAAGTGTTACGAGAAGGAGGTGTATAATGCCCTAATTCTCCTTCCTCCAAATGTGCTGCACCTCCCCTGAGAGGACTTCTACTGCACTACTAGGGAATAGAATGTTGCCCTTCTGAATGATGTTGCTCTTGTTGATTAGGTAAAGGAAGTCTTTCGTATATGACATCTACCAAGTTTTGCAAGGCCTAAAGAATTTGAGGACCATGATCTAACGGCTCCCTAGAACGGTATGATTCAGACGATGCATAATAGCTACATCTTCATTGAGGAAACATGCTACACACAAGAAACAAGTTTACATTACTAATACATTTTACCCCAAAGCTCCCAAGTGTTGCAACCTGGTGCTCTGATACCTATGTACTGCCTACCCAAGAGAAATATCAATAAATTACAATAATGAATTAATTTAGTAAGAAATAATAAAAGAAATACGATGATAGGAGAAAATTTACTTACTCTAACTTAATAATATCCCTATAGAAATGATACTAATTAGGAGAATGATAACTTGTCAGCAACAATCTGATCAAAAGGAATCATAAAAAAATCAAATACTTTATTGATCATCAGAGATCTAACTTAATCTATTAGAAATATCTATTAAACTATATATTTGATAAACTCATCAAACAAAGATAAACACAATGTATAAGCAAAACTTGAATCTTTATAATTCTGTTAAACTAAGTTTTGATACCAAGATAATAATAGATTATGAAGATCCAAAACTTATAGTGATCTTGAGAGTATGAAGACATGATTACATCACTTGCAACTCTCACAACTATCTTATTTCAACCGCAGCATATTACTTTTAATCATAACTTATACCACGAATTTCCTTATCACAAGCTCAATTTGAAATTATAACATACATAAACAATAAAATCATTTACTCAATTTCTACCAAATCTACCATTCTAGAAAGTACATTTCATTCTAGCGCAGCGTTATGAATACTCAGACAGAGTTTGATTTGAAAACGGAAAGATCATATATATATAAATGCTAATGTAATGTTTGTATTGGAAATGAGATTATGGAACACATGGTATAAAAGAATACTTAAAGAACAATAATTATTTTAACAGCGAACGACGGTGTATTAAGGCAAACTAGACTATGGCAGCCATTGGTTGACCACAGTCAGCCTCCCACGCCGTGGGTGTCGTGGCTTCCATGACACCCACAGTTCAACTGTGGGTTGTCGTGGTTGCCATGGCCACCCCTAATGTGGGTGCTTAAAAAAAATCAAGTCATAAACATTTAACAGTATTAAGTATAAGTTGCTCTAAAATCTCTGTTATACGGCGAAAACATGACTTCAGAGAGTGTGTATATATATATAATTTATGAATCAAATTCTACTATACAGAATAATTGCAATTCAAAGAAAATTAATATATTCGATAACAATAAAAAGAAAACACCAATAAGGATTATATTCATAGCATTCATACAATTATTCAAGTTATTTAAAACAACCACAGTTTAAAATACTTAGAAGTATATTTACAATCATTCTATTCCCTCTGATCATTAAATCTGTACAATCCTTTTGCAAATAAAACATGAATAAGACATAGCATATTACTTGAATCAAGAATCTGAATATTGAATCCTTTTGCGACAACCAGACAAATCTTTACAATCTGTATCGTTGAATATACAACATACATTTGATCAACAACAAGGATAAAAAATCCAATAAGAAAAACACCTATTAGCTCCAGCTATAAACTTTGATAAAAATTTTCTTCATAATCCTGTATGCAAACTCCTAGATTGTTGAAAGTTTTACTTGCTTACATTTCAAGGTCTTTCTTACAAATATGAGACTATTGAATAGATAAATGGATCAACATTACTTTTTTTTATATTCTTCAATCTAGACCACCATTCAAAAACTTGCAACACAAAATAGAGCAGCCCAGTCCTGCTCTCCACCTATCCATAGGACTGATGATTCCAGTCCACCCCGAGCGGGAAACAAAACCCATTGCTCAAAACAAATAACAATAAACAAAAACAAGAAAATAAACTATTGATAATGGACTCACACCCATGGAATCCGCATATGGAATTCTGATAAATGGGAAGAAGGGGGATTCCCTTCCCTCTTGGGGCACAATTATAACTCCCTTTCTTCATACAACTCCACACTCCCATTATCATAGCCAACCACAGATCCTCTCAACTCCCATTCATTCTCCTCAATCTCCTGTCAAAATTTCACTCCCATTCTCCATTTCTCCCAACACAACTAGTCCATAACACCATCACAACTCCACAAAACCCCAAGAGAGGCTCCACGCCCTCCTTAACCCCACACGATGGAAGCTCTCAACTGACTTGGAGGACAGTTCCCTTTGCACACCCAAACCCACATACATTCAAACATGACCACACATATTTTCACAACAACTAACACATCTCTTGGACTCAACTTTCACAAAATTAACAAAACACTAAATTTTCACACGAAATCATTCATACCTTGGTTGTCTAAGTTAGGATTAGCCCCACTAATTTCACCAAAAAGATGCACACCCTGTTTCCAGCCAACAATCTATGATCAAGCCTTCATTCTCGCCCCAAAATCCTCTTCTTTTCCATCCAAGAAGCATTCAACAATAGAAAAGAACCAAGAAAGATCCCCCTACTCCCAAAAAACTACAACACTTTCTATTTTCAAGAATGAGGAAAACGATTAACGTTTCCCTCTTTTAAAATAAAATCTTTTACCCAACTCTTTTCATTCCCTTCTCACAAATTAAAACAAATACTTTTTCTTAATTCAAATAAACATAAAAAAATATCACATACTTTCGACACAAACCCCCCTTACAAAAATAATAAGAAATAATAAATAAATAATTAAACAATAATCAAGATTTGAGCAAATGGATTTTGTCTCCAATTTCTTAAGGAACCTGGGCCACTCTACCTACAAAAATCTCATTGAAACATTAGTATATTTTTTTACAACCTATAGCCGAAGCAATTAAATATTTATTTCTAATATCAATTAATCACATAATCTAACATATCAAAAGAATAATATTTATTTTTGTGGAAATTAAACATATAATCATTAATATTTCATAATCCATTATTTTACTAAATAAACATATTATTTCATTTTAATCAAATAAATAAATAAATAAATAAATATCTAACAGGAATATAAATCATTTATTTCCATAGTCAAAATAATAATAATATCCGTAGTCCATAATCTCAAGTTCAACCAAGTCCATTACACACACATCAAAATATAAAATCAAGCCAAAATATCTAGAATTAAACTAGCTAGGCCTCACAATGATAAGGATGAGGTAGAAAACCAAACAACAAGGGATTGCTTATCCAAGTTTCCAAATCTACGAGGATATGGAAAAAAGTAGGATCCCATGAAAGGAGACTGCGTGCAACTCATTATCCTCTCCTACCTAAGTAATAAAAAGAAATTACTTAAGTAAACTTAATAAAAAAGGTGCAATATCACACTTAGGTTGAAACATGTCCAAGGTGAATAAAATATTACACCAACAATTCTTCATATTATGGAACCTTGTTTAAATTGTGTGCCAAATATTTGAATATCACACCAATTGTTACTAACTTGAATTTGGGTCCAAAGAGAGGTTGTATCTAAAATCACATTGAATTTAGAGACTTCTAGCTTGAGGTACATCAAAGATGGTGAATCTACACACTATTGATTTGACACACCTAATTCTAAGGCTAACTAAAGATAAAATCATTTAATTTTGGGACCATTGATCCCTATCAAATTTTCCTATGGTGTTGTAATAAATTTTCATGTGGTGCATATCATTCTAGATCCATCCATATAGAGAGAAGTTTGATATCATATGAGGACAGTTAGCTCCAAAGTAATAGTTGGAAATCAAAAGGAATAAAGACAAATCAAAAACAACAAGTTGGATATCAAAATTTTGTAAGATCTATTAATATCTATTTTATAATCAAATTATTGAGTTCCAACATGCATCAAGCTCATCAAAGCTTCATTATAGTTGCATTTCTAAAAAACAGTCATGTGTTTTGCTATTCATTTTCTATGCATGTGTTTTACTTTAGCTATGTGGTTAGATAGTCTTTAATTAGACCCTCCAATCATGATTGCGTCAATTTGATATCTTCAAAGATCACATTGTGATTGTATGCTATCTTTCATGTCCTAGGATTCTAAGGTTTGCATCTATTAACTCCATCACTATACTCGATGAAGATACATTTATTTTCTTTGAAACTTTGGTCACTTATCCTTACGCACATGTACATATACCTCACTACAACTAAAAATCCTGACATGTTGTAATGAATGATTCTTATCCATGCAAACCTCCTTATGGTTTTTTCTTGCAAGAGCCGAAGTAGAGATTTTCCAATCAAATAGATTGTGATCACAACTTTATCCCATATTTTTAATCCAAACCAACCCCTCCAAGCATACTCTATCTCTCTCCATGAGTTTCCTACTTATCCTCTCAACAAATTTATTCTGAGGAGGATTGTATGGAGTTGTCTTGTGCCTTGCAATGCTCCTATCCCTATAAAAACTAGAAAACTATACTAAACAAAATTCTCCACCATTGTATGTCATCAAAGCCTTGATCTTATTTTCTATAAAGTTCTCCACAAGAGCTTTATACTCTTTAAACTTTGAGAAGACCTTAGATTTATAAATGAGAAGAAAACACACATGTTCTCTGGCAAAAATCATCAATAAAAGAAACATAAATTGCATGAATCTTCCAAGTGAAGGTACATTAATAGGACCAAATACATCACTATGAATAAAGTCCAAAATCCCCACAGATCTAGTAGAGCTCGTGTAAAACTTAACATAATTTTGCTAAGACAAAATTACATGAATAGTTAATTACCCCTCTACCATTTTTTTATATTTCAAGGTCCTAAGACCTTTCTCGCCAAGTGGCCGATGTGTTCAGATGTAGTCTTTTCAATAGGAAGCTTATGATTTGTAGAATCAAGAACATTATAGTTAATACATTCAACAATAGTGCTCATGTCAAGACAAAACAGAGTTCTAAAATGAACTCCCTTATCCAGCACCATTGGCCCATGAACCATCTTGCATGTTCCTTGCTAAAGACCCCTTTGATGGCCAC
Organism: Cunninghamia lanceolata; assembly: GCA_027924645.1. NCBI lineage: Eukaryota > Viridiplantae > Streptophyta > Pinopsida > Cupressales > Cupressaceae > Cunninghamia > Cunninghamia lanceolata. Next base: position 3,002,689 of record BSBN01000850.1, read on the forward strand.
ATCATTCATTTTACTTATAGATGAAAAGTTCCTTGCCAAACCAAGAAGGTACAAAACACAAAAAGAAAATTGGTCCTTCTATCTCCAAAAATGAGCATGAATATTATATATCCAACAATCTTTAGAAAGTGTTGTATCCCAAGTAAACCATACCACCATCAATGCTCTCATAATAAAAAAATAACTTCCTATGGGGAGTCATGAGGAAAGAAGCTCCAAAGTCAATCATGCATGCATCCTCACATGCATACTTAGAAAGGACTATAACAAACATATATCTAGTGTCTTTATTTGAGACCTTGAAATACGAATCATCATCAAACTCTTTATTGGAATTGTTCTCTTTGTAGTCCTTCATGTGGCTATATTTTCCATAGTTCCAACACTTAACCTTAGATCTTCTAGGAGACCTAGATCTCCCCTTAGAATTGGATCTTTTATCCTCTTTCTTGTTCTTTCATTTTTCATTTGAATGACCTCTAATGACCAATGCATCCTTGTTGGATTTTGATGTATTCCACCCCATTTTTCTAACAATAAGACATAAACATCTCCTCAAGTTTTAGCTTGGAGATGGTACTATTGACCCCATTATAATCTTGGTTGTCCCATGAATCTTGCAAAGAACACGATAAGATAATAAACCGGTCTTCCTCATCCATGTTACATCCCTATAATCTAACTAACTCACCATAATGTTTAAGGAATTAGGTTCTCTGTCATGGAATTAATATCACCAATCCTCAACGAATACAACTTCCTCCAAAGAAAAAGTTTGTTGACATGGGACTTTGTTTGGTACAAGTTCCCTAACTTTGTCCAAAGGTTCTTGGTTGTGGTTTCTCCTAACTCATTTAAGAGAACTAAATAAAAAAGGCATAGGTGAACCTAACTTTAGCCTATATATCAACCATTGCTCAATCTTCTATGGCCATACTAGAGGGGTTTTAATCGTAAACTACAACCCACAAATCTTTATCAACAAGAAGGCCCTCCATCGTGAGCTTCTAAAATTTGAAGTTAGTGTCATTAAACTTTTCAACCTCTATTATGAATTTTATTTCCATTCTCTATGCCAAAAACAAGATCACCTATGCAAATCTCCCTCTTAAACAAGAACTAATACAATGGCCTCTCGTCCCATAGATCTAGTAAGCCAAGCTAGCCCTGATACCAAATGAAAGGAAATTAGACTATATTAAATTAATCCAATGAGAGAAACTATGCAAATAATATATATACAAATTTTAGTAGAACAATACAATAAAGGACACAAGATATATATTGAGAAAATCCTTATGAGAAAAACCAATGAATTAATATGAGAGAAATGGTTACAATACAATCAAAGTATTTATGCTTCATTGGAGGTGTAATGCCACAATTGGATTTACGTGAACATGACACATAAACTCTAATTTTTTTAAAATTAAACGCTAGTTTATTAACTTTAGTTTTTAATAGTCTAGCACTGTAACCAAATGATCTAATGTTTATTTTCCGTTAGACGCTAAAACACAAGTCCATGAAAGGATAGCTAAAATAAAATAAATATACTTCCTATAAGAAATAATTGCATCTATTATCATAAAGTCTTAATTTTTTTTTAAAATTTAAATTTACGAGCTAGATAACAGAAAACTTCAAGAAATAAAAACACTTATCACCATTATTCACACACACACACACTAAATTTACGAGCTAGATAACAGAAAACTTCAAGAAATAAAAACACTTATCACCATTATTCACACACACACAGCTAGCAATGATAATAGGGGAATATAAAAAGTTCCCAAACTATTTCATTTAGGAAATATGAAGTGGTGCAATAGGGATAACAACACATCTCTCAGTTGAAAGGAAAATCATTAAACAAGATAAAGATTAAAACCTTCACATGCCAGAGGGAGTTTTAAGATGATAATAAGGTAAAAACAGAAATAACATCCACATAGAATAAGGCGTGCCCTAGGAATCCCTTCAACGGTGGAGAGGGAGATGTAGCCCTAATTAGGGCGCACTCCCTACAACCTTAACACATTGCCTTTGTTCTCTTTCTTTTTTTGTTTCTCATACAGACAGGTTTTTCCATGGTGGCAACGCCCTAGCACATTGCAGACCTGTTCATCCATGGTGGCGCTGCCCTAATCACATTGCAGACTAGTTTATCTATGGAGGCGGCGACGACTGAGAGGATGGGGTTTATGTCTTTATTCTTTTCTTTGTTCCTTGGTTTTGTTTGTTCTGTTGCATCTTGCTAGCTGGGTGGGGAGCGGCCTGCATAGGTGTCTCCCAGCTCAATAAGTTTTCTAATCTTTTATCTTCTTGTTATTTCAGGGCGGCCATGGGTGGCATTTCTAGCTGAATGTTGCACCCAGACTGTAAGTTGGTTGCTCTCCTAATACTTTTGTTTCATTTGTTGTTGATGGAGGGTGAGGGAAAAGAAAAGATGGGCGAATGGCTTCCTTTACTGCCGTGACCCTATAGAGAGGTCTCACGATTCCACAGGGCCGTAGACCCTTAATGTAAGAGTCCCAGGCCCACATCCTTTGCTAAGAGCAGGCTGCACGACCATACTGGGTTTCCAAATTCTCTTTCATTTATAGTTTTAATTAGGGAAAATAACATTGCATGAGGTGTATATGCCTCAGATTCCTCTCTTTTTCTTTAAAAAAAAACTACATGGGTTGAACTCTATTTTATTTTCTGTTTTGCCTTCAGGGCTGTGGTCTCACACAGTTAAGTTAATCCCTATTTGCACAAAAAAGGTCTAATAAAATGCTCGCAGGCTGGTGTTGAGCTGTAATAAGGCAGTTAGTCCTTTTTTTTTAAAGAAGTATTTACTGTCTGGTGAAGAAATGAGACTTTGGTGTAACCCTATGTTTTCAGAAGGAATGAATACTTCCACTTGAACAAAAAAAATATGAATACAAACATTTTATTCATGCTTATTGCAGATTTAAGCACAACAGAACGGATTTATTTATTTGCAATAATATCCCATCTCTAATTTGTTCATATTTTCTTTTGTTGACAGGTTTAGGGAGATAAGAGTGTATCCTGGGTAACAAAACTCAATATAGAATAACACATTACATTTCTCATTTTTGCAGAAGAAACAACTTCATGCTTGATATAATATCTTCTTCCTATTTTTACCTATTTATTGTAACCTACATAGGATTCACAGAAATATTGATTTAATTACATTCATACCCAGTTTGTGCAATTGCAGAAAACTTTATAACAGGGTATTCTTTTCTCAAAAAGTTCATTACACATAGTTTCAAGATGCTTACATTTTTTTTTTCCAGTTTCATGAAAATAAGGAATAAATTTACACAAGATACAGCAACACAATTTTTTCACAATTTCACAATACAACAACCATTCCCAATAGCTCTCCTCGTGATAGCATGAGGTCTTCTAGAGTTCCCTTCTTAGCAAAATTTCTCCAATAAACCTTATACCTCTGCTAGAACCTGCAAAGAAATTGCATCTGTAGCTAGCAGAGCTCACCTCCCAGCCTAGGGCAGTAGCTGCCCACCCCCGAGCTAGGGGAAAACACAAGGAGACTAGGGTAACATTCTCACACAAATTTACACTACCAACAGAGATACACACACGGAATCACAAGATAACACGGTCCTTTAGATATTTCATCACTCACAGGTTTTGACAATTAGACCACAAGAAGGATTTCTGTAGAAACCTTCACAGAGGGGAAGATAAGGACATCTACCTGTAGGGAATTCAGACCATTATTTCATACAGAAAATCTCTATCATGGGTGCTCTTACCCTTCAAATACACTTTTAGGGGTACTCTTACCCACTTAAATTTTACAAACAGTTTCATGGGTTACTCATACCCAATTTTCACAATAATATTAACAAGGGTACTCTTACCCATAGAGATAACTTTCACACAACATTTTTAGGGGTACTCTTACCCATAGAGAAAACTTTCACATAACATTTTCAGGGGTACTCTTACCCATTACAATCTCCCTGCAGGGACATCTACTTCCTCTACCCCATACAAGGACTGTTCAAACAAGAAACACTCTCAGACTCATACACACCCCGACAACATATACATCTCACTAACATTTCAACAAAATCAACAGAATACATAGAGCAAACTAACATTCAGCAACATCAGCAGAATACATACAGCAAACTAAACATTCAGCAACATCAGCAGAATAATACACAGCACACTAACATACAACACACTAGTAAACATGATGTTTCCACAGTCCATGATAGTCAATTGAATGTTTCTGGTTTAAACTGTGATGCAAAAAAAGGCAACACAGTTTAAACCAGAAACATTCAATTGAATACAACACACTACTTTCCTTATATTAAATTATTTTATTTTTTATTTTATAGTAAAAATGAAAGAGCACAGATTTATTCAATTACCCCCAAGTTTGTATTTTCAGCAGATAAGTTAGATGCCTACCTAGTGTGCTCAACAGGATTTGTGGACTGATTCAGCTCCACATAGATTTCCCTCTCCTCCTCCATCTTTCTTCACAGTTTTCCTTCCACCTTTTCTTACCTTGTCCTTTTCTTTTTTTTACAGTTCAGTAATTTTTTTCTCCCTCTATTCTTTTCTAGTAAACCCAGAGAACCTTCCTCTAGTTTCTGGCCTTACCATATTCCTTTCTTCCTTCCTCTCCTGCTTCCACCTGTTCCCCATGAACAACAGGTGTCTCATTATGTGGACAACATGTGTCATTATGTGGATAGCATGTGTCTTTACCTAGCTGTTCCACTTAGCTTTCCTCTTATTCTACACATAGTCCTCCCCCTTTTATAAAACACTTATTTAAATAACATTTCCTTTAATTATCTGATTTTTGTCACTTTTAAAAATGCCACAGAAAAATGGTCAAAATTATTATTTTTAAAAAAATATTATGCTTCATAAGGGCCTAACCTTAACCTATTTACTTTAGCTCCCCAAGGTATGAATTTTAAATAAAAAGACTAGGAGAAATTAATAAAAAAAACCCTTAATACAAAGGAATAATTTCACAAGGTTTACAACACAATACAAAGGAATAATTTCACAAGGTTTACAACACAATACACATTGACAACATCACGACTCACATTTACAACACCCTATTTCACATTAACATCATCACAATTTACATTAACGATATCATGATTCACATGGACAATAACACACTTCCATATTGACGTAGACACCACATATACATAACCATACAATGGACCTAAGCCTCTCCAAACAGGCTAGGTCAGCTTATTGGGGAATTACAATGGGTCTCCAGGGGTTTTCCCCATTTCCACTGATTTCCATTGGCTTGAGAAATCTTGCAAATCTTGCACACTTGTTTTCAAATTGTTAGTTGCGATCAAGGTACAATAGCCGAAATCTTGCACACTTGTTTTCAAATTGTTAGTTGCGATCAAGGTACAATAGCCGAAGCAATGATAACAATAACAACTAACTACATCATTGATAAATCATATAAGTCATTCATGCAACAATTAAAATACTCATTCAACTAGATAATTCAGTACGTTTCAATGTGCATGGACATAGTAATCTCTCTAGCATATGAATTATAATGATCAAGATAATAATAATACTACACAGCATATATCCTGGAATAATATAATGCTTCACATCAATGAATGGAATAATCCAATGCTTCACATCAATGAATGGAATAATCCATGAAAAATAAGGTACGAACCATAATCTTGAAAGCATCGTATAGATCTAATGAGGATATATGTATATACAATATGTATCAACCATGATCTAAGCTAAAATCATATGTCCAAAATAACATGTATACCATAGCCATAGTCCAATAAACACTAGAGTCAAATATACAATGTCTCATCATAGTAACAAAATATGAATTCACTTCTCGCCCAATGGTGACATTGGAAAGGGGCCTCACAAGAGGTCTTCAATCTTTAAATCTTGGGTCAATATAGTGGCATAAACCTATAATAGAATTAGTATAAAATCTCCATCTAAAACTCTCAATTTATACATTAAGGATTTGGACCAAAACCACGAGCCAACACATAGTCAAAATGGTCCAACTTGGATTCATGTCCCCCCTTTAAGAGTAAATCCTCTTGAAATAGTAAATAACTCATCCATGAAGACCTTTGCCCCTATGCCAAGGGGGCAAGTGCAACTCCCAAGTGCTCTATGTAGAGACAATAATTACACTTATATACCTCTTAAACAACTGATATTTTTAGCTAGTCAAATATTCCTTTCCTAGTCCATTAGTAAACCCCTTTTCAATGACCCCTTATGCCCATCATAAAACACATGGAAAGTGTCATAATGTGCCAACCAAAGAATCTTTAGATTTCCTCTATATGTGGTTCCCCATTTTGTCAAAAGGTCAACATTCACAACACGTTACATAATATTAAATAAATACAAAATTAGGATTTGCAAGGTGCATAAAACATAGTTCTAATAATAAGAGGCATCCATAGATGAGTAGGAGTATCCATCAACCCATATGAAACCATAGGTAATTATAAGTTTATATTATTGATTGATTAAACTTTAGTCATACCAATTCTTAGGCTGTCATTCTAGGATGTCAAATTTGATCTTTAAGTCTATATTTGTGTTAAGTAGTTATACTTTTCTTTTTTTAGTTGAAGACCGACTTTGGTCTATATTCATCTTTACTATCATGTGATATGGTAGATTGTAAAGCTAATTAAATAGTAAATAAAATACCTAACCTAAAACTATTATCATGTTGATTTTGTTTGAATCTTGCATGAAAGATAAGATTAGATCAATTGAAAGAATAATAATGTACTTAAGTACATATTAAAAACATGATTTGAGACAAGTTAGAAATTAAGTAATTAAAAAGACAAAGGAATATTAATCATCATTTTTTTTTAATGAAAACAACTGGATTACATAGATATCGACATCTCTACTTTTATGTAGCAGATTAAAACATTATGAGGGAGCATACATCTAAAGTAGAAATTGTCCTTTGGCTAAACTACCACAAGTAAGGGGATCCAGTTTGTTAAAGGCATACTTGTGCTAAGTAGTTTAGTATTTTTTTAGTTGAAGGTCGACTTTGGTCTATTTTCATCTTTTGATCCTAAGGGTCTAGGTTTAATATCATGTGATATGGTAGATTGCAAAATTAGTTAAAATAGTAAATAAAATACCTAACCAAAACTATTGGTATGATGAATTTGTTTGAATCTTCATGAAAGATAAGATTAGATCAATTGAAAGAATAATAACATACATAATTACAAATTAAAAACATGATTTGAGACAAGTCACATATTTGAGGAATTAAAAAGACTAGGGACAACATTATGAGGGAGCATGTATCTAACCCAAAAGGTGTCTTTTGACTAAACTGCCACAAGTAAGGAGATCAGATCAAGTTCAACCCTAGGGACAACATTATGAGGGAGCATACATCTAACCCAAAAGTCGTCCTTGATGGTAGATTGCAAAGCTAATTAAATAGTAAATAAAACACCTAACCCAAAACTATTAGCATGTTGATTTTGTTTGAATCTTGCATGAAAGATAAGATTAGATCAATTGAAAGAATAATAATGCACATAAGTACAGATTAAAAAACATGATTTGAGACAAGTCATAGATTAAGTAATTAAAAAGACTAAGGAATATTAATCATCATTTTTTTAATGAAAACAACTGGATTACATAGATATTGATATCTCTACTTTTATGTAACGGATTAAAACATTATGAGGGAGCATACATCTAAAGTAAAAATCGTCCGACTAAACTACCACAAGTAAGGGGATCCAGTCCATTAAAGGCATACTTGTGCTAAGTAGTTTAGTATTTTTTTAGTTGAAGGTCGACTTTGGTCTATTTTCATCTTTTGATCCTAAGGGTCTAGGTTTAATATCATGTGATATGGTAGATTGCAAAATTAGTTAAAATAGTAAATAAAATACCTAACCAAAACTATTGGTATGATGAATTTGTTTGAATCTTCATGAAATATAAGATTAGATCAATTGAAAGAATAATAACATACATAAAATTAAAAACATGATTTGAGACAAGTCACATATTTGAGGAATTAAAAAGACTAGGGACAACATTATGAGGGAGCATATATCTAACCCAAAAGGCGTCTTTTGACTAAACTGCCACAAGTAAGGAGATCAGATCAAGTTCAACCCTAGGGACAACATTATGAGGGAGCATACATCTAACCCAAAACTCGTCCTTGATGGTAGATTGCAAAGCTAATTAAATAGTAAATAAAATACCTAACCCAAAACTATTAGCATGTTGATTTTGTTTGAATCTTGCATGAAAGATAAGATTAGATCAATTGAAAGAATAATAATGTACATAAGTACAGATTAAAAACATGATTTGAGACAAGTCATAGATTAAGTAATTAAAAAGACTAAGGAATATTAATCATCATTTTTTTAATGAAAACAACTGGATTACATAGATATTGACATCTCTACTTTTATGTAGCGGATTAAAACATTATGAAGGAGCATACATCTAAAGTAGAAATCGTCCTTTGGCTAAACTACCACAAGCAAGGGGATCCAGTTTGTTAAAGGCATACTTGTGCTAAGTAGTTTAGTATTTTTTTAGTTGAAGGTCGACTTTGGTCTATTTTCATCTTTTGATCCTAAGGGTCTAGGTTTAATATCATGTGATATGGTAGATTGCAAAATTAGTTAAAATAGTAAATAAAATACCTAACCCAAAACTATTGGTGTGATGGATTTGTTTGAATCTTCATGAAAGATAAGATTAGATCAATTGAAAGAATAATAATGCACATAATTACAAATTAAAAACATGATTTGAGACAAGTCACATATTGAGTAATTAAAAAGACTAGGGACAACATTATGAGGGAGCATATATCTAACCCAAAAGGCGTTTTTTGACTAAACCGCCACAAGTAAGGAGATCGGATCAAGTTCAACCCTAGGGACAACATTATGAGGGAGCATACATCTAACCCAAAAGTTGTCCTTTGACTAAACTGTCACGAGTAAGGGGATCTAGTCGATCCAAGGGTTGGACTTGACCCAACCACACCTCTAAGATTTAAACCTTGGGGGATGACGTAGTCAAGGAATATACCATCATCCTTAGCAATTGTGCTCAACCAATTGAACTAAAACCCTTCCATCATGAGAAATTTTAAAATCCGGAGTTTCCAGTTAGTTTATCATTGTAAGGGAAAGAAAACTAAGAGTTAACCCAACGTGGCCACCATTGCGTGGAAAGGGACAGGGATGGTGAACAGGGACGGGTTCTCCACGGTGAACAAGGTTCTCCAAACAGTAACGGCAATAGGGACGGTGAACAAGATTTTCAACCACGTTTTGCATAGAATGGCGAACAGGAACGGCAAGTTTTGTCGGAGGAAACTGCGAGATCCGGGCTCTCTCGATGGGTCCTGCTGGCCGATGGCCGGGGAACAGGTTAGCCCCACAAGACTTGGTTTTCTCAAAGCTTCTGCAGTCATTTGTTTTTTATCTATTTTTTCCTCTCATCGGGTACCTCAAAAACAAAGCAAACCATGGTAAACAAAAGGAAACGGTTAAAAGACAACCTCCAGTTGGTCACACAAGGTTATATGGCAGAGAAAACATGTTTTTCGCCAGGGGAGAAATATTTTCAAACCCTAGGACCAATGAAGCTTCCCACATTTCTTACAGGGGAAACATGTGGCCCCCAAGTGCAGCTAACAGGGTCTGTGGTTAGGGTACTTTGCCAAGAAGGGTTAAGCATCCCTTGGAATCAAACTCTGCAGTTAACAAATGGACCTATTGATTCAAACACTCATGGTCAAAGTATAAAAGAGGCAAGAGACCCTTTCTCACTTTTACACCCTCATGATAGCACTATCAAAACGGATGGAAAGGTAATATTTGTAAACACAAAGCAATACAAGGGGATAATAAGACGCAGGCAAATCCGTAAGAAGTGGCAAAAACATAATAAAAAGCTTATTAAGATTTTACCCAAGATAGAGGAAAACACTGCAAACATCACGATCAAAATGAATCACCTGGAAGGAGAGACTTTAGGACTAGATGAAGACATCAGGAAAGTGACTGAGAATCTTCTGCATCACAAAGAGCTTGAGTTAGAACGAGGTAAAACAGAAACTGTTCTAATAAGCAAAGACGGAAGGGAAGACGGATCACAAGACCATGTAGGACCGTACAACCCTACAACTACACCGCTGATGTGGTCATCAGAATTGTATGTAAATGAGCTTATGAACATGAAACAACAGCTGGAGAAGATAGAAGAGAAAGGGCAACATGAAAGCAATAAGTTTAAAGAAAATTTGGAAACTAGCTCGAATCTCGAAAGAGAAAACAAGCTGCTCAAAGAGCAAGTTTTAGCCTTGCAAAACAACATGATAAGGGGCCAGCAAGAGCTGGTCTCTCTAAAACTAGAGTTAGAGAAAACCAAATCAGCAACAGATAAACCAGAAACAGTGATAAAAAGTGACATTTCACAGCTAGAAAAGATCCAAACAGCTCTAGCAAACATGGAACTAAGAGAAAATAAGCTAAGAGATCAATTAGAAGAAGCAAAATCCTGGGCCCAGGTTGTTAGTGAACCAACTCATGAGCAAAAAGAAACCATCGAGAAACAAATCAAGAGGCATATAAAAGAAGAAAAAGATAAGCAGGACAAGGAGGTTAATATTATCATCAAAGGTCTGAAGGATTTTGGTGAGAAAGAAAGAACTGACATCTTAGCAAAAGACTTTCTCAAAGAAGAATTGAAGTGGACGGGTGTTATCAAGCAGGCAAACAGGATTGGAAAGAATACAGAGGATGGAAGGAATAGACATGTAAGAGTCATCTTGAGAAACATAGAGGATAAGAGCACAATCCCAAAGAATAGGGGGTTACTCAGAGGCTCTCACATTTTCTTCGATGAGGACTTAACATTTGCACAACAAGAAGAACGAAGAAAGGAGTGGGAAAAAGTGAAAAAAGCAAGGGAAGATGGAAAATGGGCATGGCTGAAAAATGGAAAAGCTCAAATCAGCGAGCGTTCTTTCCACAAAAAATAGGAATTTGGGGCCCCACGAGAATCTCTGCACATGATAAGTTGGAATTGCAGAGGATACCCTTGGAGAAGAGGACCGGGGTTGGGGCCCATAGCAGAAGGGAAAGACATTATTATTCTGACCGAAACACATGAACATGATGGGTGCAAAGTCCTAGACTTTGTAGGGTACAAGAAAATCTCAGTGTGGAACGAAGGGACGGAGACAGGTAAAGGTCATCCGGGGGTCACTATGCTAATAAAAGAAGTGTGGGCTAGAACCGTGAAAATAGAGAAAGCGGATCCCAATAAATAGTACATTTGGCTGAAAATAACAGACAATAAGGACATAATCAGGTTGGCTGCTTGCTACTTTGCTCCAAAAGGGTCAAAGTTCTACAAAAAGAGAAACTTGGACAGTGAAGACCCGTATGTGGCATTAAAGAAAGATATCTTTGTTTTTAACACCTTAGGAGAAATTGTTTTAATAGGAGATTTCAATGCTAGAACAACCAACAATCAATCTCTTCAAATGGGAGGAGAAGAAAGAGAGGAGAGCAATCCCTTATGGATGGAAGAGGGTGGGGCCCAACTTTGGGAAATAATGTCACAAGATGGAAAAGGCAGTGTGACACACTTCGGAGCTGAACTTTTGGGTCTTTGTAGTTTGTATGACATGGTTATATGTAACGGTACAAGATCTTAGCCAAGATCTGGGGGTATTACATGCAAAACCTACTATGGTCAAAGTGTGGTTGGTTATGTCATCTGTTCTAAAAAATCGACTGCTAGGTTGCTGGAGTTTGTTATAGGGGACTGCCCTATGGAGATGAAGTTTGATCATTTGCCCCTCTTGGTTAAGTTTGGCTTTCTCACAAACAAGCAAAGTGAAAAGCAAGCTCAACATAGGGTGAGGACAGCTAATCCACATGGTAAAATCATTTTGAATAAAAAAAATAGGAACTTTTTACTGCTGCCCTTGGGTAGCACATTGAGATGACCAAAAACAATGTTGGACTTAAGGAAAACATTATTATAAGGAAACACATTGACAGCAGTTTGTTGGTCCCTTTGATTCACAAGGCTCTAAAAGTTTGCAAGAAATCCAAGCCTTGGAAAGGAGTCTCTAACACTTTCCCGACTAACCCCTCGTATGATGAAGAGTGCAAAGCGGAAAAAAGATCCTACAAAGAGAGCGAGCCAAACAAAGAAAATAAGAAAAATTATGAGAAGTTGTTAAAAGCCAAGAAAGAAAGTTTTGTTATCCTAAGAAGGAAGGAGCTAATAGTGTTAGGTAAACACAATCCTAAAGGCTTTTGGAGGGAGTGCAACAAGAGAAGAAACATACAGAAAATAATATCATAGAAACTCAATGCTTAGAGTATGCAAAACTGCTTTATGAGCGCGACCATGAGGAACCCACTCCTCCCAATGTTAGCATGACAACCGAGCTCTTTTCGGACGAGGATATCAAACAGGGTATAAAGAAATTAGCAAATGGTAAAGCGCAAGACATTGATGGGCTGCAAGTTGAATTCTTGAAGTGGGGAGTTCAACACCTTGCTCCACACATCAAAAGAGTTTTTAATGAGGTCACACAATGGGGCTTTCCAGTGGAGTGGACAACTAGTGTCATTATCCCTCTCTTCAAGAGTGGGGATATCAATAATCCCTCTAACTATCATATTATCATGGTCAACCCTCTTCTTGGAAAGTTGTTTGGGAGCTTAATCAAACGTAGAATCAGCAGTTGGACAGAAAAAGAAGGAAAAAGAGCAAAGGGTCAGGCTGGCTTTAGACCAAGGCATTCTACCATTGATCATTGCATTACTCTTAGGCATTTGATTGAAAAAGCTTGGAACACCCAAGGTGGGGAAGCTTATTGTTGTTTTGTGGATTTTAAAAAAACTTTTGACACGGTTCCCAGAGACAAACTATGGAAAAGGATGGAAGAATTGGGGGTTCCTGACGAGTTTAGAGCAGCTGTTCACAAACTTTATGAGTGTGTTAGAGCAAAAATCAGAACTAGAGAAGGCATGTCTGAATGCTTTGGCAGCAACATCGGGGTCAAGCAGGGGTGCCCACTTTCCCCCACTTTGTTTGGTCTTTACATTGACAAACTTGAGGAATGGATAAATAAAACTGAAGGAGATGGCATCCAGTTGGCCAGTTTTGTGGTAAAGCTGCTTTTATATGCAGATGATCTTATTCTTATTGCAAAAACAACCCATGGTTTGAGGGATCATTTGAAGGCTTTAGAACTATTATGTCAAGATGTCGGGATGTAAGTGAACATTAGCAAGACTAAAGTCATGATCTTCTCTCTAAAAAGGAAACAACAACAAACTAATTTTATTTTCGAAGGAAGTCCGCTGGAAATCGTCGAAGAATACAAGTATCTTGGCATTATTTTTCACAACAGGCTCAGTTGGGAAACTTGTAGGGCGAAAAGGATACAAGGGGGTTGGAGAGCTTCTTACCTTCTCCAGAACAGGCGTAGGAACACGGAACTTTGGGATTGGAAAACCAAGAAAACTCTTTTTGGTTTGTTGGTCACACCGGTTGTCCTCTATGGTTGTGAGGTTTGGGGAAGTAGCATGTCAAATCACAGATGGAGACAACTGAAAATAATTCAAAAACACCTTGTCACCAGTAGTCTTAAAGTTAAAGCAACTGTTCCATATGAGGTTCTTTTGGCAGAGGCCGATACTTTCTCGATGGAAGCTACTGCAATATCAAGATTACTAAGTTACCTAAAAAAGGTGGAAAACATGGGGAATCACCGGTGGCCCAAAGTGGTGGTGAACGAGGTGTTAGATCGGAGGAAGAAGACGTGGATGAAGCAAAACATCAAGTGGTTGGAAAAATGGAACATTAAGTTGCATGAGTGTCCTAACACCAAAGGGGAAATAAAAAAGTTTGTGTTAGAAAAATTCAAGACTGCCATGTGGACAAATCAGATTGGGCATAAAAAAATGCACTATAATAAAGAGTTCAATCCCATTTGGGAGCATGGGGATAAATCGTACTTAAGGGCTGATCTTAAAGGTAAGGCTAGGCTCTTAATGGCACAATTGAGGACCGGTTCACACCATCTTAGATGCGAAACTGGTAGGTGGACGGTTCCCAAGGAAAGGTGGGAAGATAGGACTTGCATTTTCTGCAGTGATAGAGCGGTTGAAACTGAGCGGCACTTCATTAGGGAGTGCGATGCGTACAAGGATATCCGTATGCAGCAGAATAACAACGTGAATGTTGGCAGTTTTAGTGAATTATTTGAGGAAGAGAGGCTTCACAACACGGCCCGGCTGTTGGTAAAGATTCATAGAAGGTGGGACGACATCGAAAGGAACTTGAAGAAATCTTAGTGCTTTGGACACTTGGTCCCATAGACTGTTTTTGGTCTCGTGGACATTATTAAAACTCATTCATTCATTCAATGAGATGAAGGAAGGACCAGTGGCCGCCATGACGGCCACTCAACTCCACATTTTCTTAGCGTTCTAACTTCCTACCCACGGGCGCTGCCAAGAAACCATGCAGCTATTTACACCCACTTGAGGAGGAGATGAATGGAGTAGATTGGGGATGTATTTATTTTCACGTGAAACATGTTGAGGAGGTTTTTGGTTGGACTCTACTATGTTGAAGTTTATGCAAGAGGTTTTTGAGTGTGAGCTTTCCTTATTTCATTTTCTCTTTTGTTTTGTGCAAGTGCGGACTGAATGAGGGCGGATTCCGGTGTTCCTTGTGCATGGTAGAGGGCTGCCATTTCTAGAACAAATATAGCATTTATTTACTCAACACGTAAGTATCAATTTCATACCCTTTTGTTGAACATTGGATGACAGAAAACAAGGTTTTCGAGAATTAAGTATAGTGTTGTTTCATTGGGTATCACAGAGGTTGAACGAAAGAAAATTTGCTGCGTGGTTTTGGGATGCCACATTGAGGGTTTCAGCTTAATGGGCATTTCACATTACAATGATTATGTTAATTTTCTGTTTGCAATGTTGGATTCCGTGAATGGAGTTTTAGTTTTACAGGGTGTGTTAATAGGTGCAAATTGTAGTGAAACCTCCTTCTCTTGAGACGATTGTTCGTGTATCAAATTTGATTTTTGGATGCATAAAATCAAGGGTTTTCAATTTAGGGATTTTACTTTGTTTTGAAGGAATGAGATTTAGATAGGTCGAGCCCGCTTCCATTGCTCGGCCACACAAATCTAAGCTTTTTGTGGTGAGGCTTGGAGTGAGAGGATCCTCCAAATCCCTCTCAAATGCAAAACAAGAGTTATTTACAACTGCTGTAAACCATGAGAGAAGAAAAATCCAATGCTGGTTATATGTCTAAATCAGAAACTATTCAAATACCTGAACAATAAAAGCATTCAATCATTTAAATTTTAGAGAACATAATAAGTAGGAATGCATTAAAATGAGGAGCTAAAACTTGTTTATCAAAAGTTAAAACTAGAAATGCAGTCTTCTTTGAGTTGAATTGTTGGTGTACAGTATGAACTGGTACACTGTACAAAGTATTGTTATATTGGATTCCTAGAAATGATGGAAACTCCTTGTCATTATGCAACATTGGAACTAACTTCTATCATGAGTTCTTAAGATAAAACAAAAGATCTATTCCAGCAAACCAGCTACGTAGAAACTTAGTGATAGTTATTTAAAATCCTTAAACTAATTGTATGCAACTCGAGAGTTGAATGTATCCTCTTGTTCATGTTTAGAAAACTATTATAACCACCCTCAGATAAGACCATGTAGAAACTTAGTAATAAATTTAACGTAAGTTATTGCTTGATTCCAAGGACTAATACAAGCTAAATCAAGTTACATAGTTCAGTTTTGGTTTCAAATGCCGAGTTTGCACTAACATTTTAAAAGTAAATATGAATATTTTTTCAGCCTGCGAAAACTGCAGCTAGCATTAATTACAAATTAAATGCACAGAGTGCTTGTATCCTTTTTTACCCCTTTTTGGTTTGCAACCTTCTTTAAGAGCTAAAACTAAGTGCTATTGAGTCAAGTTGAACCCATGTTAAGCTATAATGGTCAATGTTGTATTCAAAGGGTTAATTGGCTTACCTTTTGTTCTAGAGTTGTGTTATGTCACAGTCAGACTTAGTATTGACCCACTTGTTTGTGGAATTGAGTTTGTATGTGAATGCAAGTAGTGGCGCTAGATGTGGCTCATGGGGGGCCTATCTAACCTCATCTGCTCCTAATCATCTTATATGTGCTATGATAGTTGCAACTGTAATGAGTCGTGTAAGGGAGAGTTTAATATTTAATATTAAGGGATTATATTCCCAAAGAAATTAAGGTATTAGGCGAGTCATGCATTTATGCCAAGTACAATTACAATTATATTGTACTTAATAGCGTGTAGGTCAATTGTGCCCACACTAGGTTAGGCATATATAGCAGTATTATGTTGTCCTAAATATCAGATTAGTGACATAGGTGTATTGTGTCTTAACCCCTATACCTTGTCTAAGGTTGACTCTTATGAGATTATTCAATTTTATGCTATTAGAGATTAAAAATGACTTAGTAACTCTCTTATACCGGACTCCACTAACTTTCTCCCTATGTGGTACTCTATTATGACCTCATTTGTGAAGGTTACGGTCCCACTTAAACAAGGTGGAGCATGGGGAAGTCCTACTTGGATTTGTGGTTACAGGGAAGCACTCGCATGACGCCATTTCTCCCAAAAACTTGTTAGTGATGCTACTTGATGAACTTCACTTGTTACCTATGATCTGCCAGGTATATCTGCATGCATTTATTTCTGATTGTTAATAGATTGTATGGTTCGTTTGATGGTGTAATATATATGTAGGATATGTGTGATAGATGGTAACAACATGTGGATGGTTTGACTAACAAAACAAGATTGGTTGCATTAATGAATTTGTATAAGAGTTAACTTCTATTAGTTATATTTCAGTTAAATCAAGAGTGAAATTTATGGATGATATTGTATGCAAGCTGTATTGTTTTGTTGTTCCACGATCATATTTAAATTTGTGTTATTCATTATATATATTTTCTTTATAGTGATGTATCAATTGTTTCGCACATGATGGGACTACCATGTTGGTTGTAAAAATGTTTAAACAACACTTCAGATATTTGATTATTAGACGACATTAGTTGCTTTACTCTCAAATATTGATATTTTATGTAGAATCACATTTCTCTAATTGCATTGTACTTAAGAACAAAATGTAATGTATGCGATGACTACATAAATGAATAATTTAACAATATAATTTGAGTATAATTTATTTTTGATGACGTCATTGGTTTGATTTATTTTTTTAATGCATGACTCTATTAAATCAAATAGGTTATATGTGTTATATGTGTAGCTAGTCGATTTATATATCCTAGGACTATGAACAAACTTATATGTGTTAGAATTTAGTATATACAAAACAAATCTACCCAAAACCTAATGCCTATGAGCTAATTACAAAACTAGGACAATGAATAAAGATATTCTTTTCAATATGATGGAGCATAATTACAAAGAGTAACATACAAATATATAGACCTCTTGGATGCATGATTCATGAAAGTGACATGTCCAAGAGGTAAAAGTTTAACTCCCAATCAAGAGGGGAGTTAACTCACTCTAACTAGCATGATAGATGGAGTGTAACTTAACCTAGACTAGATAAGTGTCAATTAGGTGCGTAAATAAATGCACATGATCGATTGCCACAACTACCTAAGTGTGCTTAAATAGAGTGAATAAATAAAATATAAATGATAATTATTCTAGCCTAGTGAACTAACATGTACTTAGTCTAGTGACAATATTTTATTACTCTAATACCCCTCCTTAAGTACAACTTAGGGAGAGAGAAAATCCTTAAAGATTTGGGTCTCGAGAACTAGGTCTAATTAGGTAACCATGTACAATGTGTTCCACCCCATACCTAGAGGAAAAAACTCTCTCTAGAGAAGAGGACATATAAAATGGTGTCTTGAAATCCCTGTAAGATAAGGCATACGAGTGCCTCCACATAGTAGAGAGAGAATTTTGATGTAGAATGCCATGTGGCGAATGTGTAATGACCACCCTAGTTTTTTTTCAAAAATAATGTCAGCTGAAATCCAAAGCACAGGCAGTCTTCGAAACACTTTCTGATCATTAAGATCTCGAGGTGGGCAAGGTGAGAGCATATGGTGCACACTTCTACTCAATCTGCTATGGAATTGAATGCAATGCAAATGTTTACGTACACACCAGGCGTCCACGACGACCACATGCCTCACTTATTCAGTGGAGTGTGTAATGTGCAACACAAGCATGCACTAGGCGGTGTAGACGACCACTTCTACGCTTCTTCAACGGGGTACATGATAGACAGAATGAGTATGCAAGGTACTGGCATGGTGCAAGTCTCGATTTAGACCAAAATGGTCGATAGTATCAGACTTGGCCAGTTATGAAATGCTATAGGGATTGGCGGTAAACCATCCAATCTTACAAAATGAAGCATGCATTAACATCCACCGGCGGTACTACCATCCGGGGTTACAAACACTTAATATTGCAACTAAAGAAGATAGTACAATGAGTTAGGTGCTGCAATAAGGATCTTTATTTTCTGATTTCAGTCTAAACAAACTACTGCAACAAAATATCAGGAAATTAAGCTTTGCAAAACACTTCTAACAATAACAAACTATACCCTTGATAGCTCTGCTGCTGTAGATAGAGTTGAAGGCCCAGAAATCACTGTCATACACTATATTGGTGCTGCCCAAACTGATAAACTCTGATAATACTGATCTGATTTGAACAGCAGCTATGTAAAGGTCTGAAACATTCACAGGAAACTGTTGGAAATATTGTCATTGATGTCAAAGGCATATGGATGAGATTGTTGTCATTGATGTCATCTCTGGTCCAAGAAGAATGTCATTGATGTCAAAGAGAAAATCATTGGTTCAAGAAGAAAATCGATGATTGTCGTTATGGCCAAAGGCCACTAATCGATTATATGTTCAAAGGCATGTATATATTAATCAAGTTAATGAGATTGGTTTATGTGAAGTGGCAGCGATCAGGAATAACAAGAAAATTATAATGTCTAAGGCAGCGATGAAATGGAGCTCGATTCATTTGTATTAATGGTGGCCGATGATGAAAGAGAAATGTATTGTTTGCTGGCTGACCACACAGTTTTACATATGTTCCAAGGCATATTTTAATGGTTTAGGCCGACTACCTTGTATATGTTTTAATCGCCCAAGTCAAGAGGTATATATATGATTATAATAAGCAGCGATGAATGTGTAGCAATTCATAAGTGAGCGTTGATGTTAAGAAAAACAGCGAACATGTTTAAGAGCAGCGATTAAGGAAGATTCACATACAGCAACGATTATATTTCATAGAGAAGGCAGTGTTTAAGATTAAAGAAGGCAGCAATTAATATACTTATAATGGCAGCAATTATGATTAGTAATAAGGGAAGCGATCAATGCTAAGAGGGGCAGCGCTTGATGTATAGAGGCAGCGATTAATGGAAGAGTAGCAAGCAATGATCATCATTAATATTTAATGAATAGCAGCGATTCATTATGAGGGAATAGCACTTTATTAAGAGCATTGAATAAGGTGATTAATGGGCAGTGAGTAAGGAAAGAATTCAAACATTAAAGACAGAAATTATTAAGTCTCAAAGGGCAGCACCAAGAGTCATGTCTTCTTAAAAGGTTGTGTCTATTCTAAGGGATGTCTCCCTTCATGTCAAGGCATAAGAATATAAATGTAAAGAGAAGTTGAAGAGAAAGTAGAAAAGAAGTAGAAGTGAGATGTGGAGATTAAAAGAGGAGTGGAAGGAAGTAAGTATGTGGAGAATAAGAAGATATATCTTACAAACACATGCTGATTTAAAGGAGATTTATGACCAGATTTAAAGAAGATTTATGAGAAGATTTAAAGGAGATTTATGAGCAGATTTATGAGCAGATTTATAGCAGATCCGCAAGAAGATTTTATACATGCTTTGAAGAAGCAATATTCAAGAAGACAAGACTTTGTTGAGTTAGAGGTTGGTGCCTCATATTGGAGAGGTTGGTGCCTCATATCAAAGAGATTGGTGTCTCTTGCTAAGTTGGTGCTCAGCGGTGGGGATTGGTGTCTCTAGTAGGTTGGTGCTTACAAATCTTTGTATTGTGGGGATTGGTGTCTCCAGTAGTTTGGTGCCTACAAATTTTGTAAGAGAATTTAATATTGTGGTCTTCTCCTGAAAGGGTTTCCATGTAATTCTAGTGTTCTTCTTGTGTTCTTAATTGTTGATGTTGTGTGATTGATATTATTGTGATTATAAATTTGAAAAAGTAAAAGATTAGTTTATATTGATTCACCCTTCCCCTCTCAATATAAGCGTGTGCTCATCAATTGGTATCAGAGCGGGTTCCTTCAAAGTATGGTTTAACTGCTAGAAGGAGGATCTCAAGAGCACACATGGCTTGCCAAGAAGAGATTCTATTCATGACGATAGAAACAAAAGATGATATCCTAGAAAGTAAGAAAAAGAAGAGTCAGAAAGGGAAGAGAATGACAAAATAGATGGGGAAGTAGATTTGGAAGAAAAACTTATTTGTGCCCTAAGTGAAATAAAGAAGCTTAAAAAGAAGAACTTGAAGCAAAAATTACAGCTTCAAGAGGAATGTGAATCCAAGGCGAAAATGTCACAAAGTCTTGAGGAGTCGGAGAAAATGATCATCAATCTGAAAATTCAAATTGAAGAGGCAAAACGAATTGAGGAAGAGGTAAGAATTCAATTAAAGGCAAAAGAAGAAAAGTGTGAGAGGCTTGAGTCCGAGATTTTTTCCTCGCGGAAAGAATTAGAGAAAACAACTGCCAAGCTAGACAGGAGCCTCAAGTTTGAAAAGAGTACCGAGATCTTGGATAATATTATATATGGGCAGAGGTCACCACTTATAAAGACTGGTCTTGGATATGAGGAAAATCAGATGGCTAACAAAGAAGATTCCAAAGAGCTTCCAAAGAAGACAAATGAAGAAAAACTGAAGAGTTATGCTAATGCCCTCAAAAGTCCTGTCAAAAATGGAAGCGACAAGAAGAAAGAGAGTCAAGTTCCACAAAAAACAAGCATTCCTCCAAAAGTTAACAAGGATAAATTCAGAAAGCCCTTTCCTCCGAAGCAAGTGCATACGACTAGGTTCCAAAATTCCTTTTATGGTTATTGCTATTCTTGTAATCATTTTGGTCATAAAGCAAGAGATTGTAGGACTCGTGCAATAAATTTTGGTTGGAATAAAGATAGAAGTCCTTATGGGTTCTCAAATAGGAACTATAATTCATTTGCTCCTCTACTGGATTACAATATCATATGTTATAAATGCAACAACTTTGGTCATATAGCTCGGTTTTGTAGAAGTGGTTTTATGGAACCTCCTAGGCAAAATAAGAAAGTGGAAGCTATGAGTAAACAAAAGGAAGAAACTTCAAATGTATGGAAGAAGAAGCAGGAGCAAGAAAAAGAGAGATCCATGCTTGTGCAAATTGCATTTCATGCACAAGAGGTATCACTAAGTTCATAAGATGAAGCAAAATTTCAGGGGGAGCTAATCACTGCATTATTTTTCAGCTCCGTGGATTCTTTGGTGGTAGTGATGGACATTCCCTTGCCATTGATGTCAAAGGGGGAGAATTACAAACAGGGGGAGCATTACAGAAAAGAGGGAGAATCACATCACGAAGGAGAGAAGCATGTTACATCCCTTTTCCATTGATGTCAAAGGGGGAGAGTTACAGATAGGGGGAGAATTGTGTTGCCATCAATGACAAAGGGGGAGATTGTTGGAAATATTGTCATTGATGTCAAAGGCGTATGGACGAGATTGTTGTCATTGATGTCATCGCTGGTCCAAGAAGAATGTCATTGATGTCAAAGAGAAAATCATTGGTTCAAGAAGAAAATCGATGATTGTGGTTATGGCCAAAGGCCACTAATCGATTATATGTTCAAAGGCATAAATATATATTAATCAAGTTAATGAGATTGATTTATGTGAAGTGGAAGCGATCAGAGGAATAACAAGAAGTTTATGATGTTTTAGGCAGCGATGAAATGGAGCTCGATTCATTTGTATTAATGGTGGCCGACTGTGAAAGAGAAATGTATTGTTTGCTGGCCGACCACATAGTTTTACCTATGTTCCAAGGCATATTTTAATGGTTTAGGCCTACCACCTTGTATATGTTTTAATCGCCCAAGTCAAGAGGTATATATATGATTATAATAAGCAGCGATGAATGTGTAGCAATTCATAAGTGAGCGTTGATGTTAAGAAAATCAGCGAACCTGTTTAAGAGCAACGATTAAGGAAGATTTACATACAGCAATGATTATATTTCATAGAGAAGGCAGTGTTTAAGATTAAAGAAGGCAGCAATTAATATACTTATAATGGCAGCGATTATGATTAGTAATAAGGGAAGCAATCAATGCTAAGAGGAGCAGCGCTTGATGTATAGAGGCAGTGATTAATGGAAGAGTAGCAAGCAGCGATCATCATTAGTACTTAATGAATAGCAGCAATTCATTATGAGGGAATAGCACTTTATTAAGAGCATTGAATAAGGTGAATAATGGGCAGCGAGTAAGGAAAGAATTCAAACATTAAAGACAGAAATTATTAAGTCTCAAAGGGCAGCACCAAGAGTTATGTCTTCTTAAAAGGTTGTGTCTATTCTAAGGGATGTCTCCCTTCATGTCAAGGCATAAGAATATAAATGTGAAGAGAAGTTGAAGAGAAAGTAGGAAAGAAGTAGAAGTGAGATGTGAAGATTAAAAGAAGAGTGGAAGGAAGTATGTGGAGAATAAGAAGATATATCTTACAAAACACATGCTGATTTAAAGGACATTTATGAGCAGACCTAAAGGAGATTTATGAACAGATTTAAAGAAGATTTATGAGCAGATTTAAAGGAGATTTTTGAGCAGATTTATAGCAGATTTCATATTTTTATCATGCTTTGAAGAAGCAATATTCAAGAAGACAAGACTTTGTTGAGTTAGAGGTTGGTGCCTCATATCAAAGAGATTGGTGTCTCTTGCTAAGTTGGTGCTTAGCGGTGCAAATTGGTGTCTCCAGTCGGTTGGTGCCTACATATCTTTGTATTGTGGGGATTGGTGCCTCCAGTAGGTTGGTGCCTACAAATTTTGTAAGAGGATTTTATATTGTGGTTTTCTCCCGAAAGGGTTTCCACATAATTCTGGTGTTCTTAATTGTTGATGTTGTGTGATTGATATTATTGTGATTATAAATTTGAAAAAGTAAAAGATTAGCTTATATTGATTCACGCCCCCCCTCTTAGTATAAGCATGTGCTCATCAGAAACCACTAACCATCAAGCAAAACCCCTTCCAAACTGATTTGTTCACTCCAATGATGACTCAAACTGATTGTGTAACCCTAGGCGCCACCAAACAACAAGGTTTGTCAAGAGGAAATGAGGCGCTTGTCCAAAACTCACACTCCCCACCCAGCAGTGGTATAACCAGGCATAGGGGTGTACGACTCACAAATCTTCATTTATTTCATCATCAAATTTGTTCAAACTGTTGATGAAAGCTATATGAACAACTACAAAGGAATATTCAATGTTGAAACCCCTCCAATCAGCTCCTTCAATAGTACACCTTGTCATAGAAAATGGTATGGCTAGCAGGGAAAGCAATCACATCAGTCAAAACTCCATTCAAAATCACAATATCACCTTGCAATATGGGCGACCAAATGATTAGAGCATGTTTGTTCAATCTTGAAGGATTTGGAGCTTGAAATCTTCAATAAACATTTGATAATGTACGGCAGTCCTGAAGAACAGTACGACCCAACAAGGGAAGTAATTCAATCTTCACAACAAATTCTTCTTCCACATTGAATCTTTCATCATCTCTGCAAAAACTCTGAACTTAGCATCAAAACCCAAAACTTATCAAAACACATCAAACAAATCCATTGTAGCGCACATGTGATTTCTGAGGTAAAATCATATTTGACCAGCTAGAGTAGATCTCTCACTACTGAAACTAGCTATTCCATGAGGTTAATCAACCCCAAGAAATTCCAAACTCCTAGGTTCTCACACAAAGAAGAAGCAAAATAAAATATTCAGTGTGTAAACTCCAAATGAGTGCTCAACCCCATTTATAAGCACAAAATAGGGCGCCCAAGATTAAATATTATAATAATTCACTTTATTTCCCTCACAAAGACCTTTTTGAAATAAAAATATTATTTCATGTGCAAAGGTCCCCTTTTCCAAGTGCCCATCATTTAAAACATTTAAATGAGCTATTACACTAAGTTACTTTTAAAATTATTTCATAAAATTAAGCGACCTTAGTGAAACAATTAAATAATTACTCATTAACTCCCCCGAGTTGTGGAAACCACTGAAATAGTATTGGAATCAAAATTTGACTATATTGGAATGATATTGATGATGAAGAATGATAATCGGAGCCAACCGGGTGACTTTCTAAAAATAGTATGCTCCTCCAAGAAGTTTGGAGAGCACTCAAAAGGTTGAAATTCGGTTCTGAAAGCACCAAAAGGCTCCATCTAACCAACTGAACTGAAAACCATGAACAAAAGCTCTGCAAAGCTGACCCAACGCTCACCAAGAACTTTGGAGTTCTCCCTTGCACACTAATTAGCCTACCGGAAAACTTAGAAATAGGCTAATTGTTCACAACTTGGCTAAGCACCAATTGGGGACATTACAAAATGTTGCAGAAGGTCCCTTTGCAATGAGTGATGGATCTTCCTTTTTGAAGAAAGAAACCTCGACTTGTTAAACTACATAAGTCCCATTTATATGGTGAAGTGTAGGAAGGAATTAGGATGTATGGATCTGGAAGCTGCTCATGTGTCTTGATGTTGATGTTGAACTATGATTGAAACCATGCAAGATTTTGGAACATTGACTATGGATGAATGGCTCTCGATGTGAGATCTGAAGATGTGAATCAGGATGTGTCAAGATAGAAGCATGATATGGTAGAGAGAGAACATGAGGTTCCAGAATAAGAGATGCAACTCCATACAAGTTGTCATTAAAGAGAAGACATTTGTCCTCAATGGTGTCATCAAGATCTTGAATGCTAGATTCTATAAGCAATAGGTGTATATTAAATAAGTAGACATCTCAATGATCAAGATGACATGTGTGACCTTGTTGAATAGAATATGATGAATACTGTGTAGAAGAATTTGGTAGACTAATGTGATGTTGTTGAAGAAATTGCTTTAGTTCATCAATTTGCCTCTGTGAAACTACGTAATTCCCATTCATATGGTGAAGTGTAGGAAGGAATTAGGATGTATGGATCTGGAAGCTGCTCATGTGTGTCGATGTTGATGCTGAACTATGATTGAAACCAATGGATGCAATCAAGTACCATGCAAGATTTTGGAACATTGTTTATGGATGAATGGCTCTCAATGTGAGATCTGAAGATGTGAATCAGGATGTGTCAAGATAGAAGCATGCTATGGTAGAGAGAGAACATGAGGTTCCAGAATAAGAGATGCAACTCCATACGAGTTGTCATTAAAGAGAAGATATTTGCCCTCAATCGTGTCATCAAGATCTTGAATGCGAGATTCTACAAGCAATAGGTGTATATTGGATAAGTAGACATCTCAATGATCAAGATAACATGTGTGATCTTGTTGAATAGAATATGATGAATATTGTGTAGAAGAATTTGGTAGACTAATGTGATGTTGTTGAAGAAGTTGCTTTAGTTCATCAATTTGCCTCTGTGAGCAATTATGTTCATTATGATTTTCTTTGACAATTTGCACATTTCGTCCTATGTGATTTGGAAGGATTTAGAGGATAATCCTCCCAAAGAGGGGCAACCCTAGATGAAAATTCATCCATATTGGACAAGGGAAGTCTTCAGAGATGCTATGTCCTCTTTAGAGACAACAGGAGGAGAAGTCTTTTGTAGGATACCAAAATGAAAAGTTGAGGAAGTAAGATGAATATTGAACCCCCCAAGATGGAACTTTATATCAGTTCATGATTACAAAAATGCCCATGTGTAAGCCTCCCAAGATAGGCACATGATGTGGCACTTTATAATTGAGTGTGTTTTGTATTAGCAGCCCCTTGAAATAGCCCAATTAAAAGACCTTTAGCAAGTTACAATAATTGGCACTTATAAATTAGTGCTATTATAGAGTTGAAGCTGATTTTTTAGAGTTTTTAGTTTTACAATGTCCAATGTGGACCAAAAAGTAGCTTTAAAGTTTTACAATGTCCAATATGGACCAAAAAGTTGAAAGTACAATCAAATGATAGCATAAGAACAAATAGGCAACATTGTTATGTAGTGCTAAAAAAAAATCCACTTTCAAAAAATGGGACTCAAATTTGAGTCTGTTTTTGAAAGTCATGAGGCTTAGTAGTTCAAAAAATTGAGATTGTGTAGTAAAATCTGAAGGAAAACTAATTTTCTAAAAAAATTGGGACACATGAGTAGAAACTAATTATACCACTACGAAGAGCACAAAAAATTGGTTCATTTAAAAAAAAAGGACTGAAAAATACCTTCGTATAGTTGAGATATCACCTATTGAAGTTGACCTTCAAATCTAAAAACTCAAATGAAAGGGATCCCTACCCTTGTGATTAGTTGGTGGTGGATTGGTGGTGTCGTTAGTAGAGGTGGCAGCTAGGCGATGAATGGGCGCAGATCGAGCAACACAAGGACAATCCTTGAGTTGAGTGTTGCTTGGGTGGCGAGTTGTGTGGAGCGCAAGCGGTGTCACTGACTTGGCAGAGTTGAATGATGCAAGATTGGTGGTCACTCGAGTGGCTAAGTAAAGGTGCTAGTGGGATGTGGGTTGTAGAGCTAGAGTACTGGATTTTGGCAAGAACACTATTGCAAAACTTTAAAAGCTAGTTGAGTGTTTGTGTTGGGTGGGGGGTAGGCTAGGCGTGACCACCTTTGCCACCCCTTCAATGGTAGGTAGGGTCCTATCCATGCCATAGTAGGGTTCGGTGTTACCCCTCATGTCAACACCTATGCACTGTAAAAAATCTTTTGCCATGCACTTTTTCTTTGTTTTTGTTTTTTAATTTTTTTAAATCAAAAAATTTACAAAACCATGTGCTGTAATTTTTTTTTGTTAGACTTGTACAATACTGTGCAAGGAGGCCATACAACTTCCCTGGGCAATTAGTTTTTCCTTGTAACATCTCCAATTTTAGGGAAAAGATAGTCGATTTGTAGGTTTTAGGTTGCTCTGAATGCAATAATGCACTTTGTTTTGTGCCAAAATGCTTTGAAAATTGACCTATTTATAGAAGACAAAAAATAAACTCTACAGGAAAATCACAATAAATCAACAAATCTGAGCAAAATGATAGTGGATCCTAGCTAATTTGATATTTCTGGACACAATGGTTAGCTCAAAATAGTTTCACCATTCACCATATATTGTAGAAACTTAGTTCTACATGCTCTCCCCTTACCTACAAAAGGACTAGCCTAATGGGTCAATATCATGTTAGAATTTGTAATATACACAACAAATCTACTCAGGACCTAATGCCTATGAGCTAATCACAAAATAAAGAAAATGAATCAAGATATTCTATTCAATATGAACATAATTACAAAGGGTAACTTACACACGCACACACACACACACACACATATATATATATATCACTTGGATGCATGATTCATGAAAGTAAAATGTTTAAGAGGTAAGAGTTTAACTCCCAGGGTGATCCCACAATAGTGTGTCCCACTTTTTGGCCAAAGTGGGACATTGAAATCAGCATTTTTAATGAAATTTTCATTCTCTGTCACCTATAGCAACTAAACCGTTAAGAATTTGAAGATGATGTGAATTAGTGATTTTTGAGATTTCGTCTGTAGATTCGAAGTATATATTTTTTAAAAATTTTAAAAAATAGATTGTCAAATTTTTTACTTAACTTTTAATAACTTATTTTTTCTAGTTAACAATATTTTTAAGAAGTGATTTATTCCATCACACAACTTTTTTTACAGAAAGGATAAAATTATAAATTTTTAAACATAGATCCGTAACACCGATATCTAGTGTGCACACATTATTTTGTAATTTTTTGTTGCATATTTTATTTATTATTAATTTTTGATGTGAGATTAATTATAATTTAGACAATTTTATTCCATCATTCATAACTTTTTTTGTATATATCCAGATTAACTTTTTTTTTTTGGGTTGAATCAAGGACATCAATACGTAGTGCGCAAATATTTTTCAGAATTTTTTTTCTTTATTTTTCTATTTTTTTACGTGTGGAACATAGACCTTGATGTTAAGTGAAAAACCTGTTTTCAATAGAAAATAGAAAATAAATATAATAATTAAATTAAATATATTCAAAATTATACTTTTTGGAAAGCTTATTCCAAGGGCTACGATCCTACAAAATTTCATGTCTCAGTGATTGATTTTGATGGTCCAACCCAAGCTTCGAAAGAAAAATTTTTGTAGAGAAAAACGTGAGAAAAAAAAGGTCATGAAAAGGACCTTCGTTCATAGGTAACCTTCATACCTTCAAATGAAGGTCCTTTGCCTTTTTGAACGTGAACATTAAAAATACCTTTGAATGAAGGTACTTACCTTCATTCAAAGGTGTTTTTCATTTTTTTACTTGGGCTCATTTTTTTTTGCCCTGTCCCACAACTAGGACACACTATTGTGGGAGCACCCCCCAATCACTTCCAATCAGGAGGGGAGTTAACTCACTCTAACTAGCATGATGGAGTGTAACTCAACCTCAACTAGATAAGTGTTAATGAGGTGCATAGATATAGGCACATGACTGATTGACATAACTACCTAAGTGTGCTTAAATGGAGTGAATATATAAAATATAAATGGTAATTATTCTAGCCTAGTGAACTAACATGTACCTAGTCTAGTAACAATATTTTGTTACTCTAACCATAGTTGGAAAACTTGGACTCGCCGCAGACTTGGCAGCCCAAAATAGGACTTGGCTAGGACTCGGCAAAAAAAAAAAACCGTAGTTTAAAAAAAAAAGAAGAAATTAATGCATTTAGAGAACATTAGAGCCTAATTTGATTATCAATTTGTCATAATTCAAAGATTACACGTCATATGATCATCAAACACTCAATAATTGAAATTTAATCATTCATACTCATAGTTTTTTGCAAAGTGCAGTTGTGAAATGAGCCAAAGAAGCAAAAAAAATAGGGTTTTATCTTTTTTTTTAACGTCCCAGTCGCTAGTGCGAGTCTCTGGAGTCCCTAGATGGGGCTCGCGAGTCCGGCCTCAGGACTCTTTGCAAAGTGTAGTTGTGAAATGAGCCAAAGAAGCAAAAAAAATAGGGTTTTATCCTTTTTTTTTTAACGTCCTAGTCGCCAGCGTGAGTCCTTGGATGGGACTCGCGAGTCCGACCTCAGGACTCTCGCGAGTCCCGTCCAGGGACTCACCCGAACTCGACTCGCGAGTCCATGGCGAGTCAACTCATCGAGCTCAGGGCCTCGCGAGTCTTGGTGAGTCCGCGGCGAGTCCAAAGAGTCTGCAAACTATGACTCTAACAATATGACAATGAATATAAAATGAAAATGAAAAGAGATATACCAATTTTGAATAGAAACTCTTTGCTTGAGAATTGGGCTATGAAATATGGTATTAGAGATGGAAGTTCAACACTAGGCCTAGGACTCATTATGTTAGAATAAAAATAATATGAATCTAACTAATACTTGGTGCCTTGGGGACCATTATGAACAAATTGTTGTAAGATGAAGAAACAATACTCTTGAGGATACATTAATAACAAGGGAGGAGGACATAATAACATAGAAAAACCTTTAAGCAATCAACAACAAACCTTAGATGCTATAATGGTAATGTTGACAAAGTAGAGAGACAAGATGAATATGTTAGAGCAAAAACTCAACAACCTTCAAGCCCAAAATGAGGTTCCTCACAACAAAAAAACCTTGAATGAAGAGCAACTTCTAAACCAACCATCTAGGTGAGGATTGAAACAATGTGGTTAGGAAATGATCGATGAACTATCCAAGGACATCAAGAAGATCCTACCACCTAAATATGATAGAACAGAGCTTGGGGATGTAGTTAATTCATGGATTATTTAGATGGAGAAGTATTTTGAGCCTTGTAACTATTTTGTGAAGTGAAGCTAGGTAAAACTACGAAACTTCCTATTTAACTCAATGAGACAAGAAATGTTAAATAGGAGCAAATATAGCAATTTTAAAAAGAATAAGCGACATGCAACACAAAACAAGATCACATAACACAAGGGATGCCTTAGAAAAACCCTTTTAGTGAAAAGCCTAGCATCAAAGGAGTACTCAATATATTATCTTGAACACCCAGATTATAATACAATATTAGAGTAGCAACCCTTTCAATCAAAACCTTCAACTTGTGTTTGGAGAAAATCTAATAGCAAAACCCTTACAAACACAATGGCATAATACCTCCATCTAAATCATCCAATATCTAGAGCAAGTCCAAATCCGGAAACTGCCAATGGTGTCCAATGCCATGGGCCAATACCATAGCCCAATTTGGGCACCCAAGTCCACGGTCCAAATTCAAACTCTTAAGTGTACCTCCCAAAATAGAATGTAATTCCCAAGTCAAGGAGTCCACCTAGCAAAATTGGTCACTCCATTTTGTACTATTCCAGCCTCTTACAAGATGCTTATATATATGTCTCATAAACTGGTCAATGGCCTTCAATGACTTTCTCACTCCACTTTGTAACTCCCTCTTACATGCTCGTACACATCATAGATTCTCTTTCACATCTTATAATGTCATAGATGCTAGATTACACATATTACATGACATAAATGATCTTACGTGTGTCATAGTACAATAGACAAGTGGTGTAATATGTCATACCTAAAGAATCTTGAGATTCCTCTCTAGTAGGGTGGCCTTTTTCATATGGCCCATTATTTACAGCATATTACAATATTAAATAGATGCAATGTTCAACCAAATTTGTAATGTGTACAAAACCCAATCCTAATATGCACATTGGTAGACCTCTTACTATTCACATCTCTTATCTAATATGCATCCACAAATAAGTATATATTCATTGACATATTGCATAACTTCTTTGCTGTAGAACTTTATTGCTATGGAACTTCCCTATTGTAGAACTCCCTTCTATGGAACTTCCCTATTGCAGAATTCCCCTAGTAAGGAACTTCCCTATTGCGAAATTTTCTTGCTACAAAACTACTTGTTGCAAAACTATCATGTTGTGGAACTTCCCTACTATAGACCTACCTACTATGGAACTTCCTGTTACAAAAATTCCACGATAGCAAATAAAGTATTTTGAAGTACCATGAAAATATTCAAAGACCCTCTTTACTATAGCTCAATGCTCCTTGCGTAGATTAGACATATACCTACTTAAGGTTCCAACTGCACTTGCATAAGGGACATGTCTCATGTGCTCAATCTCTCTGTGTTGACGGACATTGCTCAACTAAAAGCTTTGTTTTCACACAAATATGAGTACTTACTGGGTTACAATCTTGCATGCTTAAATAATGCAAAATAGAGTCAACATTCTTCCTCTGACTTAATTAAATTGTTCTGTTAGCTCTATCCCTCCTAATTTTCATCCTTAAGATAAACTTAACAGGCCCCAAATCCTTCATGTCAAACTATAAATGAAAGATGAGATTTTAAAATCCTAATCATTTCCTTACTATTACTAATCAACATCATGTCATCAACAAAGAAATGATAACAATAAACTAATCACTAATCTAATTATAATAAACACAATGATATGATTTAGCTCTTATAAATCCCAACATCAATATATATTAATCAAAATTTTGACACCACATCCTAGGGGACTGTTTCAAACTTTAAATAGATTTCTTTAACTTGCAAACCATGCTCTCCTTACCCTTTACTATAAAGTGCCCTGGCTATGTTATGTAGAACTCTTTCTCCAACTCTCCATCCAAGAAAGATGTTTTAATATCCATTTGCTCAACCTCAAGGTCAAAAGTAGTAGCAATAGATAAACAAATATAAGAGATGTAAGCTTTTCAACAAGAACCAAGCAACGTGAAGCATGGGTGGAGCATGGTGTTAGGTTTTTTGAGTTTGAATTAGTAGGAATCTCTTGATGGGTGACAAACTGGGGGGGCCTTGAGGGGCTCCCCTTTCCCCAATCATTAGTACAGACACCTTTTCCAAAGGCCCCCCTGCATTGTCAAATTGAAAGAGTTGGGCAGATTTTGTCAAAGGGTCTACCTCCTCTAGGGATTGTTGTGGTGAACCATCAATGATATTAGAGACGGAAGAAGGTATTGCGGTCAAACTCCTTGACTCTTTAATGGATGAAGTGGTTTCTTCAATGGACACTGCCTTAGTAAGTTCTTTTCTTTCCGCCCTAACATAGATCTGGGTCGTAAATGGGTTAAGGGTGTTTGGAATCTCAAGGGTAGTGTCACTGTTAGTGCTATGCAAGAAGGTCTCTTTTTGTTTCGTTTTCCTCTCAGGAAGATATGTATCAGATCTTGGTTGAAGGGTCATGGTTCTTTGAGCAAAATAACAGAAATAATCTTTCTTTGTGCAAATGGAAACCTGGGTTTAACCCTTCTGCTGACTTATGTGTTGTTGCTCCAACCAAGGTAAGGCTACCTGGTTTGCCTCTTGAATATTGGGATTCGAAAATCATAGAGAATATAGCAAGTTCCTTTGGACAGCTGTTGACTATAGAGAAAGTCACAAAGGAGAAGACTCGATTGGTATTTGCCAGATTCTGTGTTAATGTGCAAATGAATAAGGTTCTTCCCTCTCAGATAACTCTTCAATCCAAGTTTGGGAAATGGATTCAATTAATCGTGTATGAAAATTCTGCGCCTTACTATTTATCTTGGCCTCTCGTTAACTACCAAGAAAATTTCTAACTATTTCTGGTTTGGCTTTATTGAAAGAGTTCAGAAAAAGTTGGTTGGCTTGAAAGGTAAGTTACTTAGTCAAGCTGGGAAATATCAACTATTGAAGGCTTCTTTTCAAAACATCCCTGTTTATTATTTGTCTCTTTTCAGGATTCTCAGAAATATGGTTGACAGAATAGAGCAAGAAGTTTCTTTAGACTGGGATGGAGGAAAAGAAGAGGCTGACGCTGGTTAGTTGGGAAACTGTTTGCAGAAACAAAAGAAATGGGGGGCTGGGTATCAGAAGCATTCAAAATTTTAATAAAACCCTTCTTGCTAAGATTGGTTGAAATCTAATGAATGATGATAAGGATTGGCCTTTAATTGTGAAGGCTAAGTACCTCCAAAATAGAGACCCTATTTTCTTTCTTAATGACTCTAATCTTCCCCAAGGCTCTGTTATCTAGAACAATTTGATGACAATAAAAGGTTAGCTCAAGAAAGGTATAAGGAGAGTGGGTAGTTGTAAAAAACTAAATTTCTGGGAGGATACTTGGCTGGATGCTACCCCCCTTTCCTCTCACCAGCAATTCTCTAGGTTGATGCAGCCTTTCTTTAGACTATTTGGGAGTGTTTTAGAAGGTTATGTTGATTTTGAAGGTCACATGAGGAAGTGGAAGACTTTTCAGACCTTTTTTGTTGAAGGGAACGATTTGGAAGACTTAATAGCTGATTTCTAATCCTACCTTAGTTTTTTCAGCCTCTTCCATCCTACTAGTGAAGATGAAATCATTTGGGCGTCCCACTCCTTTGGGAGTTATACTGTGGCTTTAGGTTATACAATGGTTTCTAATCTGTCTCTCATTTTGATTGGAGGATTATCTGGAATCATAGACTTATCTCGAAAATTAACTTTTTTAGGTGGGTTGGAAATTAGAACAGGATTCTTACTCATGATCATCTTCTTAAATGTGGCTTCAATTTCCCAAATAGATGCCCAATGTGTCTTTCTCATGAAGAGACAATTAACCATTTGCTTCTTCATTGCAGTTTTGCCAAGGAAGAGTGGGAGGTGTTTTTCACTATGTTAGAGATTCAACGGATAATGCGAGAAGATCTTAGAACTTTTGTGGACTGTTGGTATGGCAACTCTTCCTTTAAGCACCCTGTCATAATCTGGGAGTTGTGGAATTAAACTCCTCATGTTACCTGGGGTCTTTGGAAAGAAAGGA
Source organism: Cunninghamia lanceolata (assembly GCA_027924645.1). Lineage (NCBI taxonomy): Eukaryota > Viridiplantae > Streptophyta > Pinopsida > Cupressales > Cupressaceae > Cunninghamia > Cunninghamia lanceolata. The sequence goes on from BSBN01000850.1 coordinate 3,037,048, forward strand.
ATAATAGAATTTTCCGAGACACTTGTAGGGATTCAATGACCGTTTCTCAACTTGTTTGCATTGCTATCCAAGAAAATGCGAATATAGCTAAGATTAGTAAACCTAAAAAACAATCCATTGCTCACGAAATTAGAATTAGTAAGAATTGGGGTATTAATAAGGACATGTTTAATGTTGTCCTTCAAAAAGTGTTGGTTCGGAAACATACAAAGTGGAAATGTCCCCAAGAGGGTTGGATGAAGCTTAACTTTGATGGTTGCTCAAAAGGTAACCCTGATAAGGCAGACTCTGGTGATATCATAAGGGATGATAAAGGTATCATGCTTGAAGGATATGCTAGTTGTATTGGTATCAAAACCAATAACGAAGTGGAGGCAATAGCTATATGGTGGGGGATCAAAAGAGCTTTACATTATGGTATTCAACAAATTAAATAGAGGGGGACTCTAAAATTATTATAGACTTAATAAAAAATGATGAACTTCCGTCTTGGAGATTAAGGGACTATATTGAGGAGGTTAGAACTTGTTCGGAACATTTCAAAAACTATGCTATTCATCATATATACCGTGAAGGAAATAAAATTGCAGATTATTTGGCTAACATTGGGCTAGAGGTTGACAGTTGGACCTATTGGACAAATGTCAAAGATCCCCCGACCCCTGTGGGTGATATACTTAATGATGAGATATAAGAACATGTGCGATAATTTCTTGGACACGTCCAATTTTTACGTTGATATCTTAGTGTTCAATTTGGATGTTCAATGTGGTGTCATCTATTATAAGAAGTTGGTTTTTAAAGACAAACATGTGTGGGAAAATCATAAGTTTGAATGCCCCCCTCAAGTCGTTTGTGCAAGGACTCTAACCGAACTTCTGTGGAATAATGATGAATTTGTTTGCTTGCAAGCTGATGGCCGAAGGGTTAAATCCATCATGAATTCCAGCTTGAAGTACCAATATTCGTATGATGGGTATATATATTGACAACAGAGAATTTAATATTGCCTTTTCATTTTCTATCATCCTCTGCATTGTTTACAGAGTGCATTGTAACCACAGTAAAATGGGAGGTAAGCGAGTAAGGGTTTGTTGTGACCTAATCACACATCGCCCCATTGCAAATCGGGACCCCCTTTTTTTGCAATCTTGAGCTTGTAGAAGTCCGTAGGAAGTGTCATGCAATCGCGTCTCCTCCACAAGTTGGACAATGACTCTTTCTCCTAGGTAGCTTGAGATGGATTAAGTGGGTGCGAATGAGGTCTTAAGATCAATCTTGACACATGTTTGAGGTCCTAAAATCGACTAAGTCTGATATCCTGAAAACCTGAAGAATTGGGTAAGTCTGAAATCTGGTGGATCCTTAAAAATCTAGAATCTGCATGTCAAATCCTATGGATCTGAGACCTATCTCAAACATCCTAGAAGTATATTTCAAAATATTTGAAGTATAAATATATTTTGAAATATACTTGAATTTTAGAGACTGAAAAGTTGTCTAAGTGTGAAATTCCAAGCACACCTCCCAATTCCGCCCTTCCTAGGCGGCCTTTTGATGTGCTCTTGGACTAGATGTCGTTCACATGAGTTTCTCCACACAGAGCCTTCAAACCCACCCATGAAAAGCCTTAGGAAAAGATGCAAGTTAGGAGTTCATTTTGAGGCAAAAAAGAACAAGTTTGAGTGAAATTCCACACAACACTCCCAACCCCGCCCTTCCTGGGCGGCCTCACAAGGTCCTCTTGGACAGTGTCTTCACCATCAAGAGAGCTTGTCCAGACAACACCCTCAACCCTGCCCAAGGAAAAAAATGGTTAAGTTTGCAAGATTTCAAGTACAAAGCACTAGGATGTCATGAATTTCAAGCAAAGTTCCCAAGTTTGAAGGAGTTAAAGGGCATTTCAAGCAAAATTCCATGGGTCACCTCCAAACCCGCCCTACCTAGGCGGCCTCAAGAGGTACTCATAGACTGTGTCTTCTCTCACATCAAACTCTCCACACAACCACTCTAGGACCGGTCAGGGATGTAGGTAGCATAATCTGCAAGTATATTTGATGAAAGTGATGAAGATGACACCTGGAGGAAGAGATGACCAAGTTGAGATGAGTGAAAAGTTTCTAAGTACCAGAATCCAAGGCTCACTCTCAAACCCGCCCTTCCTAGGCAGCCTAGAGAGGTGAGTTTGGAATTTGATGTCTAAACACTGTAGTCACTCCATTCAGAGCCTCCAAACTCACCATCATGCCTCACATCCATGCACGATCATTTAAGAAGAGGGAAGTTGATGAAAATTTCAAGTCTTAAGGCAAAATCCTCACAACCCTTCCAAGGCCGCCCTTCTTGGGCGGATTTCACCAAGGCAGATGGACAAGGTCACCTAACATCTCAAGTTTGCCTGTCAACTTCACATTAATATCTCAAAATTTCACTAAGTCTTGAAGTTGAAAGAAAGAGTTGTCATGGGAAGGAAGGAACATCATGATTAAGTTTAAAGTTGAAAAATCCAAACACCTCTTCCAAAGCCGCTCAGCTTGGGCGGCCTAGAGCATGGAGCATGGATTTCCACATCAAACAATCCATACACTCACTTGAAATCCGCCCATCCTCTCAAGGTTTTTCATAGCATTCAAAGAGGTCAAATCATCAATGAAGCAAGTGAAAAGGTCTTAGATTGTCAAAACCAAGCCAAAAAATGCCTAAGTCATGAAAAATCCACACACTCCCTTGAATCCCGCCCTTCCTAGGCGACCTTGACCATTTCACTTGGACTATGTCATGTCCTTCACAAGACACTTTCCGCCTATCACCTTCAAACATGCCCTTCCTGGGGGGCCTAGACACTCAAGCATGGAATTTCATGTTCCACAGTTCAAACATGCCTTTCAAACCCGCTCAGGCATGTCGGCCAAGGAGAGGTGAATTGTCAAGTGAATTCAAAGTGTAACTTTCCAAATTTGATTTTGACAAGTGATGGATGCTTTGGAATGTCATTTTTTGATCCCACATGCATAAGAAGAATTTAATTTGTCATTGAAAATCTTTTGAAGTCCTAATTTGATGTGTTTCCTTGTGTACGTAAGTGGTGGGAGTGCAAAGTAAGGAAGAGTGTTGTTCCGAGCTCATGAGGAAGACATCAACGCCATGCGAAGGGGAGCTAGTCTAAGATGATCAAGGTTACAGGTGTAGTTCATCATCAAGAGCATCATCCGTATGAGGCGAGGATCAGTGGAAGGTTGTTACTTCACCATGCACATCTTGAAGGAGGTCATCATCCAGAAGCTCACATTTCATGCGCCAGACAAGAAGAACTCTCATCATGCACTAGTCTACTCCATGAGTCCATGCAACTGTCCAGAGCCAAAACCCTGCAAGAGTACATCACAAGATGAGAGATGAGCATGTATATCAAGTAAATCCATGAATTACATCAAGACAACAAGAATAAATTCTAAGTTTTCCAAGGTTGCAAGTTCGAGAAGTTAAGTTCCATAGGTGAAAATCCAACATTTTGGGAAAATATTCTAAGTGAACATGAGGTGAACCAAACCAACTTGCTTGAAGATGCTTAAGGTGGCACATGCATGTCATCAAGCTAATCACATTCCGCCATGTCACCTGTCCACATTCAATGTATCTACATCAAACAAGAGGACAAAAAGGGCCCACCATGAAGATGCTCCAAAGATGCTTATCACATTGGAAAATGTGCCTTCATTGCCTCTCTCATGTTCTAAAAATAGCAAATATTGTAACAAATTGCCTTGTTGTCTTAATCTTGGCCATTGATTGCTAAATCAATCTTGGCCCTTCATGTAATTTGGGGAGTCTATAAAAGGCTCACTACTCTCATTTGTAAAAGAGGAGGATCATTAGAGGAAGATTAGAAAGATACATTAGATTAGAAAGGAGTAGAATAGAGGAGGCTCTTCGAAGTCATTGAAGAGATATTGACAGATTGTTGTAAAGATACACCTCAAGATTAATGCAAGCTCATTGTTGAATGTTTCATTGTGATCTTGTAATTTTGGAATGTTAGCATGGTCTTCATTGTCTCCAAGATGGTTAAGAATTGTTTCCAAAGTAGCTTAGTTGATAGATTAGAAGTTCATTGATGTAATGCATGTATGTATTGAATATTTGATCAACTCCTAGCTCATGCTTTTGACATTCATCGCTGGTGGAATGTTGTGTAAAGCTAGTTTGAGCTTCATCATAATTTACTTAAGTTCGGTTGTGGATGCTTGTTTGAGCTGCGCCGTCCAATGGGTGCTTATATGAGCTTTCATGATTTGAAAACCATTCGCTAATCTTAGGAGATTGCACCTACTCCATGTAGTTGTAGGCATTCTTGGCGAAGTGGAGTTAGGTTTATTGAGGAGTTTGTCTATTCATGCAGCATCATTGCCTCATTGACCTTAGATTAGTTTCTCTAAACCCTTATCTTTTGCCTTTTCTTTTGTAGTTGATTAGAAGTTCCATTTCACAAGGAAAGAGTACATATTTGAATGGAGTGATGAATAAATTCTGCGTACGTCCCTTTGTGTAGACAGCATTATCACATCATACCACCAAGGCTATCCGTTGCAAATCACGTACAAGGAAACTTGGAGCGTTCTTGTTTGATCATGTAGTTTAGCATTCGAGACGCTTTGTTCAAGAGAGGATAGAGCACTTGGTGCTTTATTCTAAGGTTGTTGTTGTCAAGAAAACATCATCAATAGGGTTGAGCCCTCATCCTGCACAAATCTGAAGAAAAATGACCAAATTTGGAATATTTTCGTGCAGGGCGACATTTCTTCCTATTTCCAAGCAATGCATGGTTATGACGAAGTCCTCACTACTCAGTTTGTCAGCTCTTGGGATAAACGACAGGTTGCCATTGGAGGTATTCGGTTCACAGTTACTGAGAGTATGATTAGCCAAGCTACAAGGCTGAGTTGCAAAGGGAGAAAGGTGTTGCGCCTGAGGAGAAGTAAGAAGGGATTTATAGACTCCTTATTAAATACTTTACTTTAGAAAGCAGATTTTCCACCGTTCATGCCTATCATATCCCTTTAATGGATCACCTTAGGCACAATAACTTAATAAGGTTTTCTTTTTTCTTGTTGTCATCCTTGGAATGTTGTATTAAGAATGGGGCTTCCCCTCTGCTTCATCAGGGTTTAATTCATTGTCTTTACCAGTATAACCTTAGTTTAACCCCTGCCAATCCTTCCACTACTAATAACAATGTTGATCCCACTACCTTGTTGAACAACCCTGCTAAGAGTTCTTACCCTAACCCTAATGGTAAAGGTAAAAAGAAGAGCAACCTTGGGAGTCCTATTATTTAGAACTCTTTTGATGTCCCTCCTGATAAGTCTGAAGTTCCTAACCCTGGTGATAAGGGTAAGAAGAAACTTTCCTCTGCCTGTGCCATCTCTAGCCCCTTTCGGTCCCCCACTTCTGGTGCTGTTGATACTGATAATATTGATCCTGTGTTAAGCACACCTGCTCAAAAGACTAAGGTTAACAAATGTAAAAAGAAAAATGTGGCTATGAATAATCCTGAACAAATTTTGCTCTCTTAAGAGAATGAAACTAAAATGGGATCTCCTTCTAAGATCCGCCAAAAATTGTAAGAATTAAATTTGCTACTGCTAACCTTGATATTGGTGTGGCTTTTATGCCTCATGATCCCAAAGGGAAGGATGATAATCTTGAGGATGTTTATGCTCGGATTGTTGGTGGGTGAAGAAGGTTTGCCAGGTTGGCCAAGACTTCTATTGCTGCCAGTGGTGGGAGGAGCTCTGTTAGCAAAAAAGATAATCAGGATGGTGATGTCAATGTGCAGGAGATAACCTCTGATTCAGTTCCTTCCTATAATTCAAAAAGTATTGAGGAAGAACTCTATGAGGATGAAGGGGGGTTTGAATCCCCCCCTGTGGATTCTGACGACATCAAGTCTCTTTCTCCCAATAAGGTTGAAGAGGATGTTGAGGATGAGAATGAGGAACTTGAAAAGGAAAAATGAAGTCTTTGAGGATGACATTATGGATGATGTTCACAGGGATATGAATGATAAAACTTGGTTGAGATGGGTTACAAGTTAAATAATATCTTCAATAGAATGAGTAAGCTTGAAGAGTCCATTGAGAGAGATGTTAAGAAAAGTGTCTCAACCTTGCAACTTCGAAAGGTTACTATTCTTCCCAGTTTTGGTCTTTTCGAATACCCTTTATCTTGAAGAATGATCTAGAACTTTCAAAGTTTCCAAAAGGGCTAAAAATGGTGCGACTTACTATTTTTAGTAACTTTTCATTTGACCTCGGATTGACCTGAATTTTTCCCAGAAGGTGCGGAACAACTAAGTAAACATCTTGGGTGAGTTTCAACTCAAGATCATAACTGAATCGTGAGATATTAAAGTTTCTGCTTTTTGAAAATTGCCGAAAAAGTTTCAAACTCAATTTTGAGGCACTTAGGTCCCTAAATGCTCTGAAAATTGTCATAACCGACGAAGTGGGTTACAGGGTGATAGACCTCTTCACGAGCTTTCCGATGCATCAAACGATTTGTCAATTGGACACCTGGATCAAAAGTTATGTTCTCCGAAAGTTGGACCTCCTGTTTTTGGGAAATGTAAAAACGTGTTGGACACATAAAAGAGCTGTAAAGGGGAGAGTTACATGTGTTGGTGTGTGTTTTGGCACATCACAAGGCTTCTTTCATTGGAGATAATTTGGGTGCCACTTTTGGGTGGTTTTGGCCCATGGTTTTGTAATTACCGGTAACAATTTACTGTATTGTATCTCCTATATATCAGGAGTTGGAGATGGAGGTTGTGTGTAAGAATCTTATAGATGTCGAGTTACCTCCTGGATCTTTGGTTGGATATACTTCTGTAAAAGCTTGCTTTGCAAGTATATTGTAATCTTCTTGATTCCTGAATAATATATTGGGCGGCTTTGGAGTGTGGGGTTTTTTACCTGAAAGGGTTTTCCCCATGTATATCTTGTGTTGTGAGTTTTGTGTTTGCATTTGGAAGTTGTTATTATCTTTTTGTTAATGTGCATCTTAATTTGTAACTGTAAACATAAAAATTTGCATAAATCTTTCCTTAGTAGATCGGTGTTTCCACATACCTTGCTTCCTTTCAAGAGAACATAATTGTGATAGCTGCAATGAGAAGTGGGTGGAAATGTATGAGAGAATGAAAAGGTTACAGAATAGGATGATCAAAATTGAAGAGGGTATGGATGAGTTGGTCAAAGTTAGTGATGACATGATGAGATGTGTTGCTTTAGGGATTGTCATTCTAGATCTAGGTGGAAATTAAGAAATGCAAACAAATGCAGGATGAAGAAAAAGAGACTTCCAAGAAAAATATGGTTATGCCAATGGACACGGATGCTGCTATGTGGGAGGACAAACTAAAGACTATGTGCAAAGATTGGGAAGTCTTGCTTGCCCATTATAGGGTGTGACTTTCCTACTGTTTTGGGCTGTTTTGGTATTGTTCACTGTGCTGTTTCTCTACTGCTCTTGGGCTGTCTTCTGTCTATTTTTGTTGTGTAGCCTAGTCTGGATGTGTTTTGCTAGCCAATGCCTCTTGTTAGTGGTGTCTTGTTATTCTGGTTTTTGTCTTACGCTATTTTTTTGATATATTTGCTATTGTAAGGGATTGGGACCGTTTTTCCAACTTATCTAATAAAACAAGTGGAAAGATCTCACTAAAATCAATTCCCTCTACTTGGGAATAACCTTTGCCAACCAACTTTGCTTTGTACTTCTCTATCTTTCCCTCAAAAATGAATTCCTTGAAAACCCGTTTGTAACCAATAGGTTTCTTTCCCTTGGGCAACTGAACCAAGTCCCATGCAATGTTTTTCTTCATTGTTTCCATCTCCTTATCCATGGCTATCTTCTAGGGTTGATTGTCTTTCATCTTCATTGCCTCCTTCACAGTTATGTGCTCATCATCATAGTAGACAAAACAAAAATTCAAGAAAAATCAGGTGGAATATACCCTCTAGTTGCTTCTTCTACCAAGTGGACCTCCTTAAGAGTGGGGTACGAGGTTGTGATTCTCATAGCAACATTGGACTATCATAACTTATATATGCTCATGAAAATCAGGTGGAATATACCTCTCTAGTTGCATCCTCTACCAAGTGGACCTCCTTAAGAGTGGGGTACGAAGTTGTGATTCTCATAGCAGCTTTTCACCATCATAACTTCTATATGATTCTCATAGCAACATTGCACCATCATAACTTCTTCCTCATATGATTCCTCTGAATCACTATCCAAGTCAACCTCTTCATTAGGTCCAACCTGAATCTCTAGTTCAACCTTTGGTGTAGTCTCTTCAGTCTTTATCAGTGCACCACTCCCTTTACACTATTACTTAGTTTCTCAATTGTAGGAGAAGACTTGATCTCTTTGAAGATCACATTGTGACAATATACCATCTCTCTTGTCACATGATTCCAAAGCTTGTATCCATTCACCCCATCATTGTAACTGATGAAGATACATTTCTTTGCTTGAAGTCCAACTTTGAACTCTTCTTCTTAGCCACATACGCATGCCTCGCAACCAAAAACTTTGATATACTTAAGTGGGATTTTTTCTTGTCAAAACCTCATTTGAGGTTTTGTCAACAAGTGGTGATGTTGGAGATTTGTTAATTAGATAACAAAATGTGCTAATAACTTCAACTCAATCTTTTAAATCCAAACTAGCTCTAGTGAGCAAACTCCTAGCCCTCTCTATCAATGTTCATCCTATCTACAATTCCATTCTACTGAGGAGTGTATGGAGTTGTCTTATGTTGTGCAATACCATTGTGTTAACAGAATATATAATTTACTAAGTTGAGTTCCCCACCATTATCTATTTTCAACACCTTGATTTTCTTCTTTGATTGGTTCTCCACAAGAGCTTTAAACGTTTTTAACCTATAGGAGACCTTAGATTTATGCTTGAGAAAAAGGACCCATGTCTTCTTGGAGAATTCATCAATGAAAGAAACATAATACAAGGACTTTGCAAGTGAAGGTGCATTAACTAGACCAAACACATCACTATGAATCAGTTCCAAAATCCTTATAGATCTAGTAGAGCTCGATTAAAACTAAATATGGCTTTGCTTTCTATATATACAATGTTCACAAAGGTCAAAATCCAAAGAACAATCAACTAATTCCTCAACCATGTTTTTTACATTTCAAGGTCCTAAGGCCTTTCTCACTAATGTGGTCCATGCACTTGTGCCATAACATAGTCTTCTCAGCTAGAAGCTTATGGCTATTTGATGTAGGAATGTGTTGATGAACTTCTGTGATATGGAACTCATCTACCATTGAACTTGCTAAAGAACCACCATGATGTGGAACTCAATTGCTATAGAACTTGTTGAAAATCCACCATGATGTGTAATTGCTATGCCATAGAACTTTGTTGTAGTCCTCATTGAGGACCCACCATAATGTGGAACTTCACTGCTACAAAACTCATATGTGGTAGAACTCATTGTGGAACTTCCTCTATGTGTAACCTATAGGGAATTTGCTGACAAACTTGTTGAGAAACTTATGAATTACTACATTCTATGAAAGTCCTAACCTCAAGGTGAAACAAAGTTTCATTGTGAACTCCCCTAGCCAACACCATAGCTCCACAAACCATCTTACACTCATCCTTGCTAAAGACTATTTGCACACCCACATCATTCATTTTTCTTACTAAAAACAAGTTCCTCACCAAACTAGGGATGTGTACAACTTCAAAAAGGGACTTAATCCTCCCATCACTAAACATGAGCTTGACTCCACCACATCCAACAATGTTGAAAAACATATTGTCTCCTAAGTAGACCTTTCCATCATCAATGCTCTCATACTCAAAAAATCACCCATTGTGGGGAATCATGTGTAAAGAGGCTCTGGAATCAATTGTCCATGCATTCTCACATGCATGTGTACCAAGGGTTGCAACAAACACATCATCAGTGACATTTTGAGGCTCTTGAGTCTTAATCATCATTGGACCCCTTATTGGCCTTCTTATTTTCCTTTTAGTCCTTTCTTATGTAGTTAATTTTGTCACAGTTCTAGCACTCTACCTTTGATCTTCCAAGAGACTTAGACATCCCCTTTGATTTGGACCTTTTTTCCTTTTTCTTTTCCTCACTCTTCTCCTTTGACTGACCCCTGACAACCAATGCATTATTGACAAATTCTGAAGTCATCTCTTTAGATAACAAGAATGCAACCACCTCATCAAGCTTCAACTTTGAGATGGTACTATTGATCACCATAACTAAATTGTCCCACAAATCTGGCAAAGAACACAAGAACGTGATACACTGATTTTCCACATCCATCCTCACATCAACTGATGCTAACTATCTCATCACAATATTGAATGTGTTTAGGTGCTTTGTAATGGAATCTCCATCACTTATCCTCAAAGAACATAACTTCTTTTGTAGACAAAACTTGTTCACTAGGGACTTTGTTTGTTACATGTTCAACAACTTCCTCTAGAGGTTCTCTATTGTGGTCTCTCTTGAAAAAATTAGGAGCACTAAATTTGATGAACAAAGTCGAATAAGGCTTCTTACTTTCTAATCCAGCAGTACCCATACTTCATCTTTCATGGTGAAGGGTTTCTAACTAGATCCTACAACTCATAGATCTCTATTTATAAGTAAGTTCTCCATCTTAAGATTTCACAACTCAACATTAGTGTTGTTGAATATTTCAATCTCCATCATCGATGTGCATGTCATATTTAACTTGAAATAAGATCCCTACACAGAGTTCCCATTTAAACAAGGGCTAATAGCAAAAAACCCCTTTCCTCCCACATATCTGATATTAAAGGAAAGGAATCTAGGTGAAACTATGAAAATTCCTACTTAATAAGAGAAGAAATGCTAAATAGGAGCAGGTCTAATAATTTAAAAGACAATAAGCAAAAGGCAACACGAAACAAGATCATACAACACAAGGTATACCCCTGGAAAACCTTTTTGGTAAAAAAACTTAGCATCAAAGGAGCACTCAATGTATTATCTCTAATACCCAAATTATGATACAATATCAAAGTAGTGGCTCCCTCAATCAAAACCTTAAACCTATGTCTAGAGAAAATATGACAATATAACTCCTACAAATATAAGTGCATAATACCTTCGTCCTAAGAATCCAATATATAGAGAAATTTAAAATTCGGAAACCACCAATGGTTTCCAATACCACGGGCCAAAACAATGAGCCCAATTTGGGAGTCCAAGTCCATGGTCTAAATTCCAACTCATGAGTGTACCTCCCAAAATAAAATGTAACTCCCAAGTCAAGGAGTCCACCTACCAAATTTGGGTGCTCCATTTTGGACTATTACAAGATGTTCTTATGCATCATAAACTAGTCAAAGGTCTTCCATGAATTTCCTAGTCCACTTTGTAACTCCCTCTTACATGGTCTTGCGTGTTATAGATTCTCTTTAACATCTGACAATGTCATAGATGCTGTAACACTTTAATTACATGGCATATATGCTTTTACACACGTCCATGTTATACCTAAGTAATCTTGATATTGCTCCCAAGTGGGGCTCCCTTTTCCATTTATCCCCATATTTACAACATATTAAAGTATTAAATAAATACAATATTCACCCAAATTTGCAAGGTGTATAATACCTAATCCAAATATTTTGAACTTTGAAAAGCTCAATGGAGAGCCTACCAACTAACAGGTGAAATAATAAGATGGTGGAACAACCTAAAAGGGGAACATGGTCTCACACGAGAAACTTTCACTTGAGACATGTTCGTGAACTTGTTTCAAAAAAGGTGGCTTCCTCATTTTTTTAATAATCAGAAGATTACAGACTTCCAAAACCTTAGGCAAGGGAGCAAAATTGTGACCCAATATTGGAAAAAGTTTACCTAGCTACTCAAGATATACTACAATATTAGAAGGATGAATGCTTTAGGATCTATAAATTCATCTTTAGGTTTGAATACCCGAATTGGAACAAAGTTAGACATCCATAACCTAACTACTATGGTTGATGTCTTCAAGAAATCTTTAAAATAGAAGTAGAAGCTACAAGCATCAGAGAACCATAGGAAGAACACTAGAGAAGGATTTAAACTTGAAAAATATAGTTTCACACCTTACACCAAGAGGTGGTGAATATATAGGAAACAATAATTTTTGGAATTCAACTGAGAAATAATTTTTTTTAAATTCTCAAAACTTCTCAAATGTAAATGGTAAGAAAAATTAGCATGGAGGATTGACGAAGAACTTCAAAGTGGCATTCTTCATATGTGGAGAAAACCACTATGTGAGCCAATTTCCCCAAAGGCAAAAAAGATTGGAAGAACAATGCCAACAATGATCAATAGGTGAGGCAAGGTGGACTAAATTAGCCACAATCTCCCTTGCACCATGTCGATATAGTTGTGAACAACTTTCAAGATGAACTCCTAGATGAAGGATTTAGGAATAGTGGTAGTGAAACCCCTAAAGGTTATAGAGGATTGACAAGTGCGGCTATGAAAGTGCATCATTAACTATTGCAAGGTCCAAGGAGACCAATATTCTAAAAAAATACAACTTGGGATGATACCCAAGAGTCAAAACATTTATTTCCTAATTTATTTTAAAATAATTGACTTCAGGACAAAGTTTAAATAAGGGGGAAGAATGTAATACCCCATGAAAACTATTACTAGCACTTGAACCCATAGGAGGTTCAAGGAATACGCCGATAGGAACAACCACGAGTAAAGAAAATTTTCTGGGGTGAATTTTTTTTATGGCGTGAGACAATTTTCCGAGCACTATAATGCTCACATATAAAAGCTTATCGGCTAATTAAATATTATTTAAATTATGAATAATGATGTTTAGGGCATTGAAACATTATCATTTTCATATATTGATTGGTAATTTAAGTCGATCTATTATTAATGGATGGCTATGACATGATGATGTAAGCTAGATTAGAGTTTTTCATTATGTATGATAATATGATGTGATTTTGGTTTATTTACGAAAAGTAATCCATTCTTGTGTTTTTGTAAGGTATGTTGTCCCTATATAGAGGAAGGGTATCATGTGAAAGGGTGTTGGTCATGGTTTCATAGCAACGAGGGAAGAAAGATGGAGGAGTTTGAGTATCTAGTCAACCCTTACTAAACCATAGGTAACCATAAGTGTGAATTATTCATTGATTGAACCTTATTCATACCGACCCTTAAGTAGTCACTCCTAGGTTATCAACTTCGATTTTCAAGTTGGTACTTGTGTTAAATAGTTATAGTATGGACTTGTTGGTCAAGAGTTAATTTTGGTCTATTCATCTTTAAATCTCAAGGGTCTAGACTTAAAATCATGTGATCTGACATATTATAAAGCTAGTTAAATGGTAAATAGACTGATTAACCCAAAATTATTGGCATGATAACTTTGTTTGACTCTTGCATGAAAGATAATATTAAATCATTTGAAAGAATGATAAAATACATAATTAGAAATTTAAAAAATCTACCTGAGACAAGTCAATACATTAGGAAACATTAATCATGGTGAAAATTGAAATCTTTGAGTTTTGGATCTACTTTGACATTATAATGTGAAGAAAATAAGGAGTTAACCCTAAGTTGCCGCCATTTTGTGGAAACATTGAGAGAAAGGAAGGAGTGGTGGGTGCCATGGCTGCTACTCAACTCCACATTTTTATTCCATCTTAGCATTCCTTCCCATGGGAGCCACCAAGAAATCGTGCAAATGTTTATGCCCTTGAGGAGGATGCGACTGAACAAGATTGGGGATGTATTTATTTACATTCAAATAATGTTAAGGGGTTTGTTGCTTGGACTTTAGTATGCTAAAGTTTATGCAAGCTCAGAGAGGGTTTTGAGTGTGAGGTTTCCTTGTTTCATTTTCTATTTTTATTTGGGCAAGTGTAGACTAATTAAAGGCAAATTTGGTGTACTTGGTGCATGGTAGATTGCACCATTTCTAGAAAACATTTTTCCTTTCTTAACTCAACAACCAACTATCAATTCCATACATTTTTGTTGAAGATTGAATGAAATAAAATAATGTTTTCTAGAATTTAAGTATAGTGTTGTTTTATTGGGTATCACAAAGGTTTAAGTAAAGAAATATTGTTGTTTTGTTTTGGGATCCCACATTGAGGGTTTTGTTTTGGATGCCACGTTGAGGGTTTCAAATTAATGGACATTTCATATTAGAATGGTTATGTTAATTTTTGTTTTGCAATGTTGGATTCTACGAGTGAGTTCTAGTTTGATAAAGTGTGTCAATAAGTGTAAATTGCATTGAAACCTCCTTCTCTTGATATGATTGTTCATGTATTAAATTTGATTTTTGGATGCATTAAATCAAGGGTTTTAAGTTCAGGTATTTTACATTGTTTTAGAGCAATGGGCTTTTGGATAGATTGAGCCCGTGTCCGTGGATTGACCACAAAAAACTAAGCTTTGCGTGTGAGGATTAGAGTGAGATGAACCACCAAAGCCCATCCTCCCAAATGTTGATCCATAAAATGGGACATATCCTACAATTAGTTGATTAGGTGCATCCAATTCAATCAAGAGTTGTTTCAAGACTCACCTTCATGAGGAGATCAATGACCATTATTGTCAAAAGTTAGAATATTTGTATACCTTGGGGCAATCTAGAGAATCTCAAGGATGTTAGAGGGTTGGTGTGTTAGTACAAAAGATAATTTTTTTTTTGAGATTTGTCAAAAACCATTAGGTTCCATAGGGCCAATTTTGCAATCAACAACAAGACTTTGGCGATTGTTAGTGACAGTTTTGTGACCACCAATTTTCTCAATATTTCTAAGTCATAGTTCTAATAGAAAGTGGTAGTTTTAATTTTTCTTATTCTAGACAAGCGAAAATTAATTTCTATTAGAATGGACAAGGTGGGAAGTTAAAGGATCTTGGACAATTATCTTTACCTCCCACGCATGGGAAATGCATTTTTGGCCCACTAGAGAAGTGGTAAGGATTCATAGTACTCATCGAGACATTGGAATGGTTCTCTCTCATTGTAATCCTCATATTATGTTCATTTTATAGGGAAATTGATTATGGAACAAGGTTTTTGAGGTTGAAGACTCTATTTTATTTTATTAAGTGCAATTGTCATGTTGATGGCCTTATCTATGTTAGCATCATGTCAATTTATTATTGTAATGTACGTATGACTAGATTATAATAAATAGAGGAGTAAATTGCTCATTCTTACTAGAGTGTTTCCTCTTTTAGGGTTTCTCTAATGTAAACTATGTTTTTTAATCATTGTCTTGCACTTCTATTGTTTTTCTCATTGTGTTTAAATGTTTTTCAATGCTTATATGCTACTACAAATGGATTAGGATTGTTGTGCAGTTAATAACTTCACATTAACATTCAATTTGAGGTGTTTTGAAGGGGTAAAACAGGTTATGGATCAAGTGATATCAGAGTAGGTTAGAATTACTCAATTTTGCTAGAGTTTTAGCTGGTTGGTGATAGTTTTAGGTTATTCCTACTATTAGTTCAAGTTGAAGTGGTGATTTGAGTCTGTTTGAGCCTGAAATTGGTACTAGGGAGTGGAATAGATCTTAAAGAAGAATGGTTAGAGAAGGTGATAGAGATGTCGATGATTTTAACTTTATAGATTTTGTACAACAGATAACACTGTATGGATAACAACAAAGCTAATAAAGAAGGATCAAGTGTATTAGTTCAATTTGCTTATCAATCCCATTACACATCCCAAACCATACATTGATTCTAATTATTATTTGTTCTGTTTGGTTGCCAACAAAATAAATTCACCATCCACAGTACCATGCCTCTCTTAAGATAAAAGTGTTAAACTCTTGGTCTAGGTAATATTTGATTATAGAAATGCTTTTGGTTTTTTTATTTGGGTAGTGCAAATAGAAAACATTTTGTACAACATAAAAGACAAATCAAATTATACTTATAGATCTCAAAATTTTAGTACACAACCATAAAAAAATATAGTCAACATTGTGTGTGAGATTCATTTACTTTTTACACTTAGTTTCTGTGATAAACACCATGCCTTGTGTTGGTACCTGCAAAATTTTATTCCCATTGTGCCTATTTTGCACACAAAATCCATAAAATCATGAGAAAATCTCCTAGCCAAGGTCACCATTGAATAGACAATCCAATTCTAAGCAACTTCGCCTTTTGAACCATGTTAAAATTCCTTAAAATGAAGAAGTTATGCTTCTTCAAAGTTTGGTTCTTATGGTTTTCGCCTTGGTCAAAGAGGGTTTCTCCCTTAGAATAGGGTTTCTCCCTTAGAATAATTTCCATGTTTTGCCTTGTTATCGGCAAATCGGCAAAGTAACTTCTGAACTTGATCTCAAGTTCCGTTTCTCGTCGATTCGCCGATATGTATTTTCACCAATTGAAGGGCAAAGGGAGATTGTTGCAGCGAAGTAAAGAAAAGAGGGCTCCTCTATCGGCGAAAAGAAAAGTTCAAGAACCTGATGGTTCGCCGATAGGGAGTTCAACCAACAACCAATTCACCGACAAAGGGCGTAGCATAGAGAAGAGAAGGCCAAAGTTCTTTTTTCTTCCTTTTTGCCGATATGGAAAAGTCAAAGTCAAGGTTCGTCGTAGCTTCTTTTTGCCGATAAAAGGAAGCATAAGCCAAGTTCTAAAAAGTGTTGATTTGCCGATAAGGCAAATATACAATGAAAAAGCAAAGTTCGAAATGAAGCAAATTTGCCGACAGGGCAAATTGAGACAAAATTTGGCTAAGGCATAAAAGGGAGAAACAATGCCTTGTTGGGGAATTGGCTGAGGGCTGGATTGATGCATAAGTTCAGAATTTGGTAATTTCGATGATAGGCCCTTTTTGCTGATAAGGCAAGTTGAAAGGAGAATTTCGACAAAGGGGCCACTTTGCCGATAAAAAGGAAAAACAACTAAGGCATAGGATATCGGCAAATCGGAGGAAAGAGGAACTAGTGACCGATAAGGCGATAAAAGGTGACTATTCTCCAGGTTCTGAAAAATATAAAATCGCTGATAAAGCAATAAAAAAAGTAAAGTTCAGCAAAACATGTTTTTGCCGATAAAGGGATACAAGGGCCTTTGGTTTGAAAAACTTAAAAGTTGGTGATAAAGGCAAAATGGCTCAAGTTCTGTGCAAAGAAATTTGCCGATAGGAATGATAAGGAGAGAAAAGGAAAAGTTCGGCAAAAGTGAACTTTGCCGATTGAAACAAAAGGAGAGGAATGCGGTGGATGATGGTAAACAGAAAGTGCAGAAAATGAAGAAGATTGGCCAATGAATTGGAAAAGTGTAGGGGTGTACTGTCAGTGCTTCAAAACAGAAAGGAAGGACGACACACTGGGAATGCCATCAATTGCTGAAGTATATAATTCCCTGAATGCTTGCCATGATTGCAGGGATACATAAATGCAGATTTTGTACTCAGAATTAATGAGTTGCAGGCCAGAATTGTGCAGGTGGATTGGCGAAATAAAACTCTTCAATGCATCAAGGACAAATAGGAGAAGTCAGAGGTTGCAGGTGGGAAGGAGAGGATTAGAAGCTTCCCTCTTTATTGCTCATGGTACATTTGGAGTGCAAGCGATCTTTGACAGGTTGATTGCAGAGGCGGCAGGACATGGGTCTCAATCCCAACGTGCAAATCAACTGACAGATTGGTATTTGAATTTAATGCAGCATGGCGTGTACTCATTGACCGAGTGCATCGCTGGAAATGGGTACACTCAATTTGAATTGAATTGCTATATATGCAGGGTCGGAATTGGTGTTAAGGGTTGGTCATTTTGGCATTTTTCTCAGCAGGGTTGTGAGCTCTAGGAGGCAGATTAAGAAAGGATATTGTGTAGGCTATGTTTATACATGAATCAATCCTAAAGTATGTGTAATATAATTCAAATCTTTGTATCAAATTGTTGTTTTTCTCCACTATTGTAGGTGTTTTTCTTAGTAAACTGAAATCGCAGTTCCAGTTTGCTTTTACCACATTTAGTGGTATGATTGTAATTTCTGATTTGATGAATGTAATAGTTCTTAATTCATTCCCAAGCTTTGTGAATGATCATTTTAGTATTGCATAGGGAAAAACGTGATATGGTGTGTGATTCTTAAGTATTTTCAGCAATTTGATAGTGATTTCTTTGCATTTGATTCGTCAAGTAGGCAATTATACACTTCTATGTGATTGTTTTCCTCTGTTTTACATTAGACTCTGCAGCCCAATGGATAGGCACCTGTTTGAGTAGCCTTAGTTCACCCATCTTCAAAACAAAAACTTTACATCTTACTTTTAGAAGCAGAAGTAGTCTTCATGCATCCTCATTGTATAGGATTGCATTTATCAACTATATAGGGGTCATACAACAGCCAACTTTTCTTAGTTCAGTGACAGATTTGGGACTGAGAAAGCAATCTGGGTTTGGTTGTTACATTTTTAGTTGTTCATTTGGTTTTATTTTAATACCTATTTAGGTATAAAACCCCTTGGAATATCCCTCCATTGTTTAAGCTGAGCTCGAAGAGCAGAGGAGTTTACCTGCTCCTCTAGTTGGCCAAAATTCCCGTTTACTTGTTGATAAATCTCTTCCTTTAACCTTGACGACAATCCATGGCCTGGGTGTTTGAGGAATGTTTTAGAGTTTTGGGTTGGAGTTATTTGTGGAACCAACATTTTGGCGCCGTTGTCGGGTACTCAATATTTTGATTCAAATCTAAAGTCCTTGATAACAGTGAATCATTTTAGTTCTGGTTGTTGATATTGAGATACAATTTTGTTTAAATTTTCTTCCCAGTAGGGGAGTTGTGACTCTGTTTTGTTAGCCCATAATTAATTTTAGTGTGAAAGAAGTTTCAAAATGGATAGAGGAAGAAATCAGGAGTAGCCTAGACATGAAGAATCCTCTAGTAATATTGGAAACAGAAGGAATAAGTATAGGGAAAGAAGACCCAATGTGGTGCCTGCAAGATATCCTTATGTAATGTCACCATTGGATGCCCAGGACCGAGTGGATATTTCTGGAAGAGATGATGTATTTGATGACCAAATGAGTCAACATCAATACACTTCTGAGGACTCTGTTGATAACATGCTCAGAATAAACAAAAGACAAAATAGAAGTGACTATGATGTTAGGAGGAATGAGAATGTTATTGGCAGAAGAGGTAAAGATGGATCGCATGACCCAAATGTGAGAACATTCGGGATGCCCAGTGATAATGAAGAAATATATCAGGATGCCAGTCGTCCTGATTCTCTTGTAGGATCATTTAGAGGTCAACAAGACATTATCCCTAATGTGGACGATCAACAACGGCCTGGTAATGAGGAAGAAAGAGAAAGAAGGATCCAAGATGAGTTGGACTTACTTGATCACATTAGAA
Source organism: Cunninghamia lanceolata (assembly GCA_027924645.1). Classification (NCBI taxonomy): domain Eukaryota; kingdom Viridiplantae; phylum Streptophyta; class Pinopsida; order Cupressales; family Cupressaceae; genus Cunninghamia; species Cunninghamia lanceolata. The sequence continues at coordinate 3,056,513 of BSBN01000850.1, forward strand.
ACAGGCAAAGAGAGGTACAAGCCTTATTGGAACACCAACAAGCTCAACTTGCTCAGCATGTCCAGCAAAATCAAAATGTTCAGCATCAACGTGCACAACAGCAGCAATATCAGCAGTCACATAATCACATAATAACCAGAGGCAACGACAACAGCGTCATATGGGACAACAGGGTGCAAATCAGGGCCCTGCACACAACATAAACATGCAGCCACTACATAATCAAGTTAACCAGCAGCATGGCAACATTCAACATGTTGGGCATGCACAACGAAGACAAGCACAAAGGTTTATTGCACAGAGGCAGCCACTAGGAACTGAAAGGTACAAGCAGCTTGATTTCATTGGTATTCCTGATTTTCCTAATCCCATTCCAACTGAGATTAGAGGGAAAACTCCAAGATTTCAGGGCAACAACGCTATCACTGGTGAGGAACACCTGACACATTTTATTGTCACTGATGAGTACGAGATTGAGGACGAAGATGTGATGATGAAATTGTTCGTGCACTCATTGGAAGAAAGTGCAAAAGAATGGTACAAGGCTCTCCCCGACAATAGCATTGATTCTTGGGAGGAGTTCATGAGAGTTTTCAGATTGCAGTATGGGGATAGGATTGATCCCAAGTTTGCCATTCATGAGCTCACAGCCATCAAAAAGGCCATCAATGAGATAGTAGCTGATTTCAACAGCCGCTTCATCATGACTCTGAGAAAGGTATCTCCTCACATGAAACCTAATGAATCAATGTGTTTAGTCTTATATTGTGGTGCATTTGATTCTAAGCTTAGTTATTTTTGAGGGATAAGAATCCCCAAACATTAAGAAAGGCTTATGCTACAACAATAAATATAGAGAGTAACATGAGAGCTTCAGGGAAGCACATTAAAAGGGTTGATGTGAAGTTACCCCAGCCAGACAAGCCTGCTTTTAATAAGCCCCTCACTACTTATGATAAGTTGGACAAACTTATGGGGGTAGTAAAAGATTTGTCATATAAGGTGGCTACAAATGACAAAGGGTTGCCACTTCAGGGTAATGCAACACACTTTAATGAAGGTTAGAGGCTTCATAATAGGCCTTATAATACTGATTGGTCTAAGAGACCACAACAAAATGATAGGCAGGTTGCTCCTAGGCATGTGAGTTTCAAGCAACCTGAAAGGGACACCCTTCATCCTTTGAGAAAAGATCAAATTAATATCCAAGATGATTCTTTGTGGCGTCAGGGTTGTTTTCTGCCCCGTGATCCATCAAATTGTGCAGTGGCTCATTCATTGAGCAGAGAAGAAGAGTTCCCAAATGAAGAGGGTGCAACTGAATACTATGAGGAAGAAATAAATCAGTTTGATGCAGATGTGTATGAACATATTGATCAGGATGCTAATTGTGATAACAATGAGGAGGATGATCATATTTTTCAATATGATTATGTTGAAGGTCCGAAGAGATATCAATTGCCAGCTCATGATTTTGGGCATTTAAAGGACCTTATGTAGAAAAAATATCAACAGTCCAAGTCTTCAAAAGAAGACATGAAAGCATTTACTGATGCTGCCATCTTGCAAGTCCAAGGAGGCTATCAGCTGAGGAGCAGAACTGTCCCTGTTCAAAACATCCTTGCCAAGGAATTGAAACAACAGAAACCTAATGAGCAAAGGGACAAAGGTAAAGGGAACGTGGAACAAAAGAAGAGTAGCCCTCCCAAAAGAAACGTCCCTGAAAAGAAAAAGGTTCCAACGCCATCTCCAACAACAAAACACAAGTACGTCCAAAGAATCCAACGCCAAATGTGCAGCCTGTAGATACCACGCCTGTTTTGGGAGTCCATTACCTGAAAGGAGGTTATAAACAAGATCAGCCCAAAACATCAAAGGAGCCGGAAAAGGAGAAGACGAGTGAAGAAGGTAAGGATATTTCATCCAATCAAGTTATACCTTACATTCCTTTCGCAAATGATATAACTGTTTCAAGTAATACTCCCTTACCCAGTTATCTCCCTATTGACATGGCACAAGTTTTTAGCCAAATTAGAATTTCTGTGCCAATAGTGGAACTACTTTGTAACATACACCCCTAGTATATGTTCTGTCTTGTACGTTTTTTTATTTGTTTTCTTGTTGTTTGATGTTTAGGGTTTCATGGGTTTTGTTTGCATGTACGTTTTTGCATGAAATACATATAAAATGAACAATATACTGAAAACCCAGAAAAACTATTACATAAATGAACAAACTAATGAAGACCCAGATTGAAGGAAACCAAAATATGTTCTATCACATATCCATATCAAGATTTACAACTTCATGTTGGAGTCATAGCCGGACCAACACATATGCATATGACGAATTGCTCCAAACATCAATATATTGACTGAAAATGGAATACAAGCATAAACAATGGATTTTCAGACCTTAGGCGCCTCAAAAGATTCTATTTGCAGCCACAGACAAGAAGAATTAACACCAAATATTGCTGCTGTCCTTTCCTGAGTTGTACGGCCTTTGCTGTAGCATAAAACCAATCATAACTCACTCACAACACCTCCTATTATCACTATTTTGCATCAGATATTTCTGCAAAGAGATGGTGACCATAAATGAGCAAAGAAAGTTCCACAAACTCCACTCGAACTGCTGCTAGGAAGAGGTACGACCTTCCAAGGGGTATGGCCAGCTCATGAAATGTACGACCTGCAAAATAGGGTCTGAAACAGCCTTCAAAACCACTCAAACTTGTCCTTCATCTGATCATTAATAGCTGCACATTCATTCCTCATTGAACAACTCCATTTTCATCCTCAAATCTTCTCAAAATGAATCCTCTGGAAGCACAAATGAGACCTCTGGATGATGCCTCCTCAAATCGACCAAGTGGGTTTTTGTCCACAAAGCAAAGATAAAATCCTATCTTGCAGAGGTTTTTGTCTCAGCAAGACAATATCAGACCAGGGAGCCAAGCTCTAGAAACCCTCATGGGGATATCTCAACAAGAGAGAAAATATCAAATACCAAGCATATCCAAATGAGAGCACTTTTCCCTCTTTTATACTTTTTTCATCTGGGAGTTTCTAAAATCCTCTTGCATATGGGATAAAACATGAGAGGGAAAATACATTTTAAATATTATAATTCTCTTTAATTCTTTTCTCAACGTCACCCTTAAAATCCCCTCTTTTAAAACAACATAAGTTGTCGAGCCTAGGCACCAAGGCCCAATATTAAGTAATAATGTTTAATTTACGGACTTTAAAATGGAGGCCAAGATGATGTCGGAAACCAATGATCTATAGCTCGTTGGAAAGGTCTTGCAAGACGAATCCAACCCCACTCTCAAAATCCCGTTCCGGTGCCAATCCCGAACTTACTAAAAATAGTAACGACCATAAGCAACTGAGCCAACTCGGAGGGTGCCAATTGGATCCACAGACCATCCGATAACCCTGAGTTCAATGCGACTGGGAGAGCCAATAGGTGACTGCCAAGTCACCAAAACAGCGCGAAACTGACACTTACTAAAAATAATAGTGTTCCTTGAGGACCAAAGAGAACAAACCCAAAAAAACCCAGAAAGATTGCCGACATGCAAGCACTTACTATAAATAGTAAGTACGGACAAGTCCGAAATCTCTTCGGAAAGTGTCAACCAACTCCACTGGATCACCCTAACACCCTAGTGACATCGAAATACTCCTCTGATTATGCTGTCACCCACCCAGAAAGTCAACTCTGACTGAACTGCAAGAGAACTCGAAAATGGGGACATTACAGTCCGCCCTTCCCAAAGATTGCTTGTCCTCAAGCAATGCCAATACAGCCTCCAAACAACAGCCTGAACCAAACTGAAACCAAAAATGATCCTAGGGTCCCAAGTTATTCTCAACAGAGAACCACCACGCCGACGCTAGGCTACTCTGACAAATCCTTCACCATGCAGAGAGTGGTGAAGCAACACCTTGGAATCCAATTGAACTGTCATGCCAAACCTGTCACCACCTAGATCCCAACACATCAGAACCTCACATCCATCAATCATGAAGAGGTAATTAAATCTCGAAGTGTCTAAACCACAACATCCCCTTCCATCCTCGGCAAAACTCATATGGCTGTATTGACTATCCAACATAGGTGTTGGAAGATATGCAACTGCTCCTCTCAAATCAAGGGAATGATAAAACTCTCCTCCATCACTACTGTAAAAACTAAACATGCCATCATGCCTACTGACATTGCAACCTCTCTGAAGCCATGTCTCTAATGGAAATGTTAGAGACAAAGAAATTGCAAACTTTGTCTGGTGCATATCACCATGATGGTAATCAATCCTCTAAATGTATCTGAGTCAGCCACCTGCAATTCCTAGTTCCATCTTCTGTAGACGGCAACCCTTCATCCCATTATGGATGGTATAAATCCTGAGCCAATCCACACTTACGCATCATCAGGGCATCTGTGTGTGGACTAAAGGAGAAATGATGAGCACTCCTCACTATGCAGTCAAAATAAAAAGCACCTGCTTGCGTCAACGGTTGACCGACATAATCATGGGGAACACACTCCTCATCACTCTCATCACACAAATCAGAAGATGGCTCATGTCTCTGATCCTGAATAGCTAATTGGGTAGATACTCTGGCAACCCTCTTTGCGTACCCGATAGCATACTCCTTATCATGAAACAATTGGAGATATTCTGATTTTATCTCCTCCAAAGCACTCCTAATGAACTGCAAATCATGAATGTGAGTACCAACCGAGACCCCATACCATCTCTCCTCCAACTCTGCTGTCCAAAGAAGGTTCTCAACATTCTTATGAGTGCAATCTAAACGGGATAAGGTTGAATCAACCTTCTCTCCTGTAACCTTCAACTGATCTCTCCAACCCTGTGGTCTGGTAAGCTTTTGATCACTATCAGCTGCATAGGATGCAATCTCTGATTTGCTTCCAAGAGAGGGAAACAAATCAACATGAGAATCGATTTCCCCACTGAAAGATGCCCTACGTGTCCCCTGTGAAAAAGGTGGAGTAGTGTGGTAATCTGTCACACAACTCATGGGGAAATCAACCAACTTCTCGTCAAAGCTATCAATTACCTGCTGTCATACTGTAATGGGACTAACCTCAGAGACCCCTGATGCAACATCTGGTTCTCTGCTACTCTCAACCATAACACCCATCCCATCTGTGTTACCTGCATCTGTAACTGTAATGGATGTAGCCACATCCACAAAGTACTCCTTACCACTATCCGTGGGTGTATGCTCATCACCAGTAACTGTCATAGAAATCGGAACTGTAACTACTGGAGATGAAGACTGTGCTAAACTCAACTCCACGGTAAGCTCATCTATCTGTAGTTCTGATTCTTGAAGGGCTGATTGAGTGCTCTTCAAAGAGTCTGTGGTGACCTTGAGCTCATAGGTGAGCTCATCAACTTCCTCTTCCTTTCCCCTTACAGCATCATGATAAATATCGTCGATCCTGAGAAGATCTCTATTAGATAACAGCTGTAGGTAATTATTCTTCATGATCCCAACTACATCTCTAAGTGCCTTAAACTCAGCAAGGGAAACTCCACTATCAAGGTGCTCATATATACCTGGAGTCCAACAACAATGTGTCACCAACTACTGTGCAACATCAAAGTGTTCTAAGGCTGAAGCAATCATGCCTTCGTTCACCTTCAATTGCCCTGCCAAATGATTAGACCCCTTTGACAATTTGTCTCCACACAAATTTTCTGATGTGTAATCTGCACTATGGTAAGACGCTGAATCATCATCACTCACCGAATGGTAAGCATCCTCATGTGTGCTATCCACTTCGCACACATCCTTGTCAAATGTATTGTTGTTATAAACCTCTATGGATGGCTCATCTGACGTGCTAGAGGCTGCTGATTTGCCAATATCTTCGCACTCTTCTTCCCTAGTAACTGCATGTCCATCCGCAGAGCGATCCTGGGACTCATCACCAATAAGTGAATTTTCTGATTCATTTTCCAATGTCTGATTTGCAAAATCAGACTTACTGTGGCTTGAATCCTCATCACATAATTCATTTTTAACACCCAAATCTTGAGTGTCAATGTTAGGGGACTCCACATGTCCATTATCCTCACCTGGAATGACTGCTATCTCATGAATAAGCTTGACATTAAGGCTGCTGTCATAAAAATCAAAAATGTTATGGCTTGTATTCTCCATGCCTTCCTCATGTTTGACACCCATCTCGTGTGCCAACATTAGAAGTCTCTTCTACAACACTTTCCTCATGTGCCATAACATTTAAATCACAATTTTGCTCAAAAGAATGACTGCTGTCATAAAAATAAAATTTGTTATCAGGGCTGATAACAACCTCTTGAGCGCTGAAAGTAACTTCATTTGTCAAATCAACATCAATTTGTGAGTCCCTTTTATCTGTGCATTGGTGGTTAGGCTTCCGAATTTCTTTGCAAGAGAAGCATAGGCCTTGTCTTCTCATTTGGTTCTTGCTCATTCTTGTATCCTGTAAACCACAAGCAATACATTCTTCTTCTGTCAAGAGATGTCTAATTTTCTCAATTTTTTACCCAACCAATGTCTTTGACAGCCAATGTGCTGCAGGTGAAACATGTTCTTTTCTCCAAATACTTAGCAAGTTAGATAATAACAACTTGGAGATATCAGCATCTTCATCTAAAATCATAGACAAGATAGTTTGCATTGCTGTTTTAACATCATCCACATGATATTTTCTGATTTTGTCAAAGAAACAATGGAACATTTTGAAAATCAAGTCATCACACTTAAGATCAATCAAAAATACCCATGAGCTGACCTGAGCCATAATTTCTAACATCTTAGCAATCTTTTTGAAAGATAAGCTTCTAGTGTCACCCAACCCATGAAAACTTTCAATAATCAGCTGTAAGAACTCCTTCATTAAATCATCATTGTAGGGTGCTTCAGGAGCTAAAATTCTTATAATTTCACTGATGCATGTGATAACCGCCAATCTTACATTTATGTCTGGATGCTTCCACAACTCAGGCTCACGCAAAAGAGTCTTTGAAAACATCAAAGCCAGCAGCAATACCCGAAAAGGTGACTGAGGAATTTCAGATAAGCATTTCTCAACTTCTTCCACAGTGCTGAGAAGACTCTTATCCGACCAGTGCAAAGATTTCAGTTTCGTATATGCATCAAAAAGTCTATTACGCAGATCTTTGTCCTAGAGAGATGCCATGATCTCACATTCACTGTTCAAAACCTCTCAACTGCCAAATTATTGAACAAGCATGTAAGTGCTGATCACCCACACGCAGGCTGAAATTTGTTCCACACTTTGAAAATCTGCAATAAATGAGAAGTAACCCAACAGGCTGGCAATATACACCAGTTCTGATACCACTGTAACATACACCCCTAGTATATGTTCTGTTCTGTATGTTTTCTTGTTCTTTGATGTTTAGGGTTTCATGGGTTTTGTTTGCATGTATGTTTTTGCATGAAATACATATAAAATGAACAATATACTGAAAACGTAGAAAAACTATTGCATAAATCAACAAACTAATGAAGACCCAGATTGAAGGAAACCAAAATATGAAGTTCTATTACATACCCATATCAAGATTTACAACTTCATGTCGGAGTTATAGCCGGACCAGCACATATACATATGATGAATTGCTCCAAACTTCAATATATTGACTGAAAATGGAATACAAGCATAAACAATGGATTTTCAGACCTTAGGCGTCTCAAAAGATTCTATTTGCAGCCACAGACAAGAAGAATTAACACCAAATATTGCTGCTGTCCTTTCCTGAGTTGTATGGCCTCTGCTGTAGCATAAAATCAGTCATAACTCACAACACCTCCTATTATCATTGTTTTGCATCAGATATTTCTGCAAAGAGATGGCGACCATAAATGAGCAAAGAAAGTTCCACAAACTCCACTCGAACTGCTGCTAGGAAGAGGTATGGCCTTCCAAGGGGTACGGCCAGCTCATGAAATGTACGGCCTGCAAAATAGGATCTGAAACAGCCTTCAAAACCATTCAAATTTGTCCTTCATCTGATCATTAATTGCTGCACATTCATTCCTCATTAAACAACTCCATTTTCATCCTCAAATTTGCTCAAAATGAATCCTCTGGAAGTACAAATGAGACCTCTGGATGAAGCCTCCTCAAATCGACCAAGTGGGTTTTTTTCCACAAAGCCAAAGATAAAATCCTATCTTGTAGAGGTTTTCGTCTCAGCAAGACAATATCAAACCGGGGAGCCAAGCTCTAGAAACCCTCATGGGGATATCTCAATAAGAGAGAAAATATCAAATACCAAGCATATCCAAATGAGAGCACTTTTCCCTCTTTTATACTTTTTTCATCTGGGAGTTTCTAAAATCCTCTTGCATATGGGATAAAATATGAGAGGGAAAATACATTTTAAAATATTATAATTCTCTTTAATTATTTTGTCAACATCACCCTTAAAGTCCCCTCTTTTAAAACAACATTAAGTTGTCGAGCCTAGGCACCAAGGTCCAATATTAATTAATAATGTTTAATTTACGGACTTTAAAACGGAGGCCAAGATGATGTCGGAAACCAATGATCTATAGCTCGTTGGAAAGGTCTTGACAAGAGGAATCCAACCCCACTCTCAAAATCCCGTTCCGGTGCCAATCTCGAACTTACTAAAAATAGTAACGGCCATAAGCAACTGAGCCAACTCGGAGGGTGCCAACTGAATCCACAGACCATCCGATAACCCTGAGTTCAATGCAACGACTGGGAGAGCCAATAGTTGACCGCCAAGTCACCAAAACAGCGCCAAACTGACACTAAATAGTAGTGTTCCAGGAGGACCAAAGAGAACAAACCCAGAAAGATTGCTGAAATGCAAGCACTTACTATAAATAGTAAGTACGAACAAGTTGTTTGAAATCTCTCCAAAAAGTGTCAACGAGCTCCACTGGATCACCCTAACACCTTAGTGACATCGAAATACTCCTCTGATTATGCTGTCACCCACCCAGAAAGTCAACTCTAATTGAACTGCAAGAGAACTCGAACATGGGGACATTATATACTTAGAATCCCTGAACATAGGGATAGGACAGAGTCTCTTATTACTGCTGTAGATGCACAAAAACAACCTAAAGTTATTCCCAACAGTAATAATGAGGGTGTAGGAGATGAGGAAACCGTGGAGGTTTATTTAGGATCCTCCATGGTTAATAGCAAGATGGGAGTAGATCCTTTTTACACCACTTTAATTATAAATGGATGGCTGATTGCATGCTTGATTCTGGGGCATCCGACAATGTCATGCTGCTGGAAATTATGAATGATTTGGGATTGAAAGTGTCCAAATCTTTTGGCAAGTGTTTTGCCATGGATTCTAGGGAAGTCAATGTCATTGGTTTGGTCAAGGATGTTGAAGTCAAACTCGCTGCCTACCCAGACAAGGCTTTCCTCATGGACATAATTATTGTGGATTGCCCAACCAAGTGGGGCATGTTGTTATCTAGGAAGTGGGCTGCTCCCTGTCATATGCTACCATCCCTGTCCAGGGTGTAGAAGTAAAATTATACAGGGAGAAGAAGGTGGAAGATGAACACATAGAAGACATTAAAACAAAGGATGATCATGCAAATTTCTTTGATACTGAAATTGATCACTTTATGGCATATTATAATGATGATGATCCTGATATGTAAGTATTTTGCTTTCTCACCTTGTTGTTGTTGTTCATGATACATCTGATTTGTGGATGTTGCACTTTGATGGTGCATGCTCAAAAGATGGTTCTGGGGCGGGGATTATTTTAACATCCCCAGAAGGTAAGCAATCATGCATGTCTTTCAGACTGGACTTTCACTCCACAAATAATGTGGCAGAATATGAAGCACTCCCATTGGGCCTGAATGTGGCTCATAAACATGGCGTCCAATGTCTGAGGATATATGGAGATTCAGAGCTGATTGTCCAGCAGATAAGAAAGATGTTTGCTGCCAAACACAAGAGGTCGAAAGCATACGGAAATGCTGTATGGGATACCATAGAGTTGTTTGACGCCATTGGTATTAAATGGATTGATAGATCAAAAAATGAAGAAGCGGATGCCTTGGCTGTAGCTGCGTCCAGGTATAATCCTCAGTCTGATTTTCTTCTTTATCATCAAGCCGTTGAGGTACTTGCAAGGCCGACCATCCTAGACAACATATACAGTTGGCAAGTATTTAATGACAACAGTCAAATTTTTAGTTTTTTAAACTGTATGGATGAATTTGAAAGTCAGGAAATTGACTGGCAGCCAATGGTTGAAATGGAAAATGGAAAAGAAACGTTGTTTGGCATCGAAGTGGTACAGTTGAAAACCAATACCATTCCTAAGGGACTGGTAGCATTGGAAAGGATGTTTGACAGCTCTGACCGCTGGAAAAGCAATGGTAAACCAGTTCAAGAAGATGGCCTGGAGGGTGTTAACCTTGGAACTAAGGAAACACCAAAAATGGTTTACATAGGCAAGAAACTAAAGCCTCATGAAAAACAAATGATGATTGCTTTACTGAGGAAATTCAAAAAATGTTTTGCATGGTCATATGATGATTTGAAAGCGTACAGGGAGGATTTGTTTCAGTATACTATCCCCCTCCAACCACATGCAAAACCATTTAGGCAGAAACAAAGGCCTGTAAATCCCACCATAGCTCCCAAGATGCAAAAGGAGCTACTAAAAATGAAAGAGGGAGGTATCATCAAGCCCATCAGGCACTTTGAGTGGGTGTCTAATCTTGTCCCAGTCAGAAAGAAAAATGGGGAGATTAGACTATGTGTTGACTTTAGAAATCTGAACATTAAATCCCTCAATGATAACTATCCTCTTCCAAGCATGGATCATTTACTGCAGAGGGTGGTTGGTTCAGAACTATATCAATGATGGATGGATTTTCAGGGTATAACCAGGTGCTGGTCAAGGAGTCAGACCAGTACAAAACAACATTCACCACTCCTTGGGGTACGGATGTATACCTGAGAATGCCATTTGGACTAAAAAATGCAGGTTCTACATTTCAAAGAGCAATGGATGTGGCCTTTGTTGGCCTTATTGATGAGATCATGGTTGTTTATCAGGATGATCTGACTGCATTTTCAAAGAATAGAAGTGATCATTGCAAACATTTGCAATTGAGTTTTGAAAGGTGTTTAGAGTATGAGATCTCTTTAAATCCCAAAAAATGTCAATTTGGAGTTGAAGAAGGCAAGCTGCCAGGACACATTGTGTCAAAAGAGGGGGTTAGAATTGATCCAGATAGGGTTAAGGCCATTAATCTTATTCCCCAGCCCAAAATAATCAAAGGTATTCAATCCTTCCTTGGTCAAATTAATTTTGTAAGGAGATTTATTCCTAACTTTGCTGAGAAGACAATTTATTTCCAAGATGCTTAAAAAGGGACAATCTGTCTTGTGGGACAAGGAATCTGTTGAAGCCTTTATTGATATAAAAGAGGCTCTGAAAATGCACCAGTGTTGGGAAGTCCCGACTATTCCAAGCCTTTCCAGCTCTTTTCCTTTGCTTCATTTTACACTGTTGCTGCTGTGTTGCTACAAAAGAATAAAGACAGATATGAACAGCCTATAGGATTTTTTAGTAAATTTTTGCAGGCTGTTGAGTTGAATTACTCCATTATGGAGAAGCACGCCTATGCATTGGTAAAGGCTACAAAAAATTTCAGGCCCTATTTCACAGGGGCCAAGATTACTGCATATGTGCCACACACAACAGTGAAAGATATATTCATGCAACAGGAGGCTTTAGGTAAGAGGTGCAGATGGATTAATAGAATCTAAGAATATGATATGGACATACAAGTCACCAAATTGGTAAGAGGCCAAGGCTTAGCCAAGTTGATGGCAAATTCAAATCTTGAAGCAGCAGAGGTAAATGAAATTGAGGAAAATGATGTAGTTCCTCATTGTTCATTAGCTGCCAATCCATGGTATAAAGATATTGTTTTTTATCTTGTGAACATGCATTGCTCTCTAGGCATGACTGTCACACAACAAAGGACCCTTAAACTTTAGTCCTAGAGGTATTTCTTGGTTCAAGGAATGCTGATGTGGAGAAACCATGAAGGGCTGCTGTTAAAATGTCTGAACCAGCAACAAGCAGAGGCTGTTGTTGATGAATACCATCAAGGAATCTATGGCGGGCACTTCCATGCCAAAACCATAGCACATAAAATCATCAGAATAGGGTTTTGGTGTTCAAGTCTTTTCAAAGATGTTTCCAAGCAAGTCAGAAAATGTGATGCTTGCCAACGCTTTTTAGGTAAGATGAAATTTACTGGAGCATTGCCTCTTATGCCAGTTGCAGTTGAAGCAACATTTCAGCAGTGGGGCATTGACTTCATAGGAGGAATTCAGGAGAAATCCAGCAATGGATTCAAGTGGATCCTTGTGGCCATTGATTATTTTACCAAGTGGGTTGAGGCTATCCCCAGTCGTAATGCCACATCCAAGGTGGTAATTGATTTTCTTTTGAGCAATATAATAACCAGATTTAGAGTACTGTCAATAATTGTTACAGACAATGCCATGTGTTTCAGATCTCAGGATATTGCTGATATGTGTTCTAAATATGGAGTTAAGTTGATTCATTCTTCACCATATCATCCCCAGAGTAATGGACAAGCTGAGTCCAGCAATAAGAGTCTAATGAAGATTATAAAGAGGACGTTGGATCAAAATAAGAAAGGGTGGGATGATAAACTGAAATATGCTTTATGGGCTGATAGGGTAACATTCAAGAAATCCATTGGAAGGAGCCCATTTGAGCTGGTATATGGAGTAGAGGCAAAAATGCCAATGTCATTGGAATTGCCTGTATATCAGTTGCTGCAACAAATTGGTGAGGATGGGGATGATGCTTTAACTCTAAGAATGCATGAGTTGGCTGAGTTAGATGAGGCCAGGAGGATGGCACATGATAAAAACCAACAACAGTGGCAAAAGGCTGAATATTTGTTCAACAAGAAAACAGTAAAAAGAAGCTTTCAAATTGGTGACTTGGTTCTCTTGTCGAATGCAAGAGCAGAAGACAAGGGTAAGCATGGCAAGTTTGAGCCTTTGTGGCTAGGTCCTTACCAGATTGATAAAAAGGCTAGACAAGATACATATTTCATCAAGAACATGGAGGGAGAATTGCTGGAGTTGCCCATTCATGGACATCATCTGAAGCTTTATTTTTCTTGAGTAAGTGCTTCCCCTGTTTTTTGGATATAGTCAAAAAGTGTTATGTGCTCTAACGTTTATGATTGTATTTTGCCTTGTATATATGTGTGGCTGTAAATACGTTTGTGTGTGTTGTTTCCCTTGTTTGTTTTTGTTGTGTTTTGTGTCTTTTCGGTCTACCCGGAGATCTAAATCCTTGTTGTGACACTGCTTGTCACACGTCCCCAACCAGAGCTAGTGTTGGTACCTCTAAAATTTTATTCCCATTGTGCCTATTTGCCCCAAAAATCCATAAAATCATGAGAAAATCTCCTAGCCAACATCACCATTGAATAGACAATCCAATTCTGAGAAACTTTGCCTTTTGAACCATGTTAAAATTCTTTAAAATGAACAAGTTATGCTTCTTCAAAGTTTGGTTCTTATGTTTTTTGCCTTGGTCAAAGAGGGTTTCCCCCTTAGAAAATTTTCCATGTTTTGCCTTGTTATCGGCAAATCGACAAAGTTTATGACTTTTGAACTTCGTCTCAAGTTTCGTTTCTCGCCGATTTGACAATATGTATTTTCACCGAATGAAGGGCAAAGGGAGAATGTTGTGGCGAAGTAAAGAAAAGAGGGCTCCTCTATCGGCGAAAAGAAAAGTTCAAGAACCCGATGGTTCGCCGATAGGGAGTTCAACCGACAACCAATTCGCCGACAAAGGGCGCAACATAGAGAAGAGAAGACCAAAGTTTTTTTTCTTCCTTTTGCCGATATGGAAAAGTCAAAGTCAAAGTCAAAGGTTCGTCATAGCTTCTTTTTGCCGATAAAAGGAAGCATAAGCCAAGTTCTAAAAGTGTTGATTTGCCGATCAGGCAAATATACAATGAAAAAGAAAAGTCAAAATTGCCGACATGGCAAATTGAGACAAAATTTGGCTAAGGCATGAAAGGAGAAACAATGCCTTGCTGAGGAATCGGCTGAGGGCCGAACCAATGCATAAGTTCAAAATTTGGTAAGTTCGCTGATAGGCCCTTTTTGCCGATAAGGCAAGTTGAAAGGAGAAGTTCGGCAAAGGGGCCACTTTGCCGATAAAAAGGAAAAACGACTAAGGCATAGGATATCGCAAATCGGAGGAAAGAGTAACTAGTGAACTAGTTTAGGATCTCCATAATTCGTCGATAAGGTGATAAAAGGTGACTATTCTACAGGTTCTGAAAAATATAATATCACCGACAAAGCAATAAAAAGTAAAGTTTGCAAAACATGTTTTTGCCCGATAAAGGGATACAAGGGCCTTTGGTTCGCAAGACTTAAAAGTTGTCGATAAAGGCAAAAATGGCTCAAGTTCCGTGCAAAGAAATTTGCTGATAGGAGTGATAAGGAGAGAAAAGGAAAAGTTCGGCAAAAGTGAAGTTTGCCGACTGAAACAAAAGGAGAGGAATGCGGCAGATGATGGCAAACAGAAAGTGCAGAAAATGAAGAAGATTGGCCAATGAATTGGAAAAGTGCAGGGGGGTACTGTCAGTGCTTCAAAATAGAAAGGAAGGACGACACACTGGGAATGCCATCAATGCCTGAAGTACATAATTCCCTGAATGCTTGCCATGATTGCAAGGATACATAAATGCAGATTTTGTACTCAGCATTAATGAGTTGCAGGCCAGAATTGTGTAGGTGGATTGGCACAGTAAAACTCTTCAATGCATCAAGGATAAATCTGAGAAGTCGGAGGCTACAGGTGGGAAGGAGAGGATTAGAAGCTTCCCTCTTTATTGCTCAAGGTACATTTGGAGTGCAAGCGATCTTTGACAGGTTGATTGCAAAGGCGGCGGGACATGGGTCTCAATCCCAACGTGCAAATCAACTGACAGATTGGGATTTGAATTTAATGCAGCATGGCGTGCACTCATTGACCGAGTGATGGGTACACTCAATTTGAATTGAATTGCTATATATGCAGGGTAAGAATTGGTGTTAAGGGTTGGTCATTTTGGCATTTTTCTCAGTAGGGTTGTGAGCTCTAGGAGGCAAATTAAGAAAAGATATTGTGCAGGCTATGTTTATACATGAATCAATCTTGAAGTGTATGTAATATTATTCGAATCTTTGTATCAAATTGTTGTTTTTCTCCACTATTGTAGGTGTTTTTCTTAGTAAACTGAAATCGCAGTTCCAGTTTGCTTTTACCATATTTAGTGCTATGATTGTAATTTCTGATTTGATGAATGTGACAGTTCTTAATTCATTCCCAAGCTTTGTGAATGATCATTTCAGTATCGCATAGGGAAAAACGTGGTATGGTGTGTGATTCTTAAGTATTTTCAGCAATCTGATAGTGATTTCTTTGCATTTGATTCGTCAAGTAGGTAGTTATACACTTCTATGTGATTGTTTTCCTTTGTTTTACATTAGACTCTGCAACCCAATGGATAGGCACTAGTTTGAGTAGCCTTAGATCACCCATCTTCAAAACAAAACTTTACATCTTACTTCTAAAAGCAAAAGTAGTTTTCATGCATCCTCATTGTATAGGATTGCATTTATCAGCTATATAGGGGTCATACAACAACCAACTTTTCTTAGTTCAGTGACAGATTTGGGACTGAGAAAGCAATCTGGGTTTGGTTGTTACATTTTTAGTTGTACATTTGGTTTTATTTTAATACCTATTCAGGTATAAAACCCCTTGGAATATCCCTCCAAAGTTTAAGCTGTGTTCGAAGAGCAGAGGAGTTTACCCGCTCCTGTAGTTGGCCAAAATTCCCCTTTACTTGTTGATAAACCTCTTCCTTTCACCTTGACGACAATCCTTGGCTTGGGTGTTTTAGGAATGTTTGAGTTTTGGGTTGGAGTTATTTTGGGAACCAACACCTTGGGCCTCATGATTTTTTGTTCTATGCCTATGTATTCACCAATACAACATCAACCATACAAAACAAGATCACACAACACAATATATCTTGGGAAAACCCCTTCGAGAAAAAAACCAACATCAAAGGAGCACTCATGTATTATCTTGAATACTTGGACTATAATACAATGTTAGAGTAGCAACCCCTTAAATCAAAACCTTCAACCAATGTCTAGAGAAAATTTGATAGCATAACCCTACAAATATAAGTGTGATATCCCTGGGGTATTAAAAATTGAAAGGAATTTCTGAATTTTGAAACCACTCAGTCTGAAACACTCACAGCAGTCAAACCGATTACAACATCCAATTCAGTAATCACAAAATTAAAATGTAAGTCATATGCCAACTTGTTGTAGTAAAAGAAACTCTGATCACAGACCAGACAAAGTTTTGCTATACTGCATTATGAATTAAATTGATATACTGTTGTAGAGGATTCCTTTAACAATGATCAAATGATAATTGCAAACATAATAGTTCTGAATTGAATAGAGAGTAGTGGATTCAGATTGGAGACTTGAACACTGTGAGAATGTAATGTCTGTCAGTTAACTCATGGGTTCCAATATAGCAGATCTGGTAATGTATTGAAGCAGGGGTTGTCCACTGAGTGTGAACTGAAGCTTCCCCTTGCAGACGCGGCCTTAAACTCCTTAGTCTCTCGATGATTTGGTAGGTATCACAGTCCCAGAAAGCCGTTGCTGAGTATCCAAGCTTGATGTTGTCCCTATTAATTCTGTATTTATCTTCTCAGTTGGTTGAAATGAGCCCTAAGGCTGAGTGGCACAAGACCTGATTGAAGGTGCTGTAAATAATTGCTAGCAGGCTGCGGACTGTCTGTAACAGGTGTGCTAGGGCGAATAAGAGTGGTTGCCAATTTATGAATTTTTCTTCCAAATGATGTGATGGCTGGCGCAATACTCTTACACTGGCAGCGATCCCAACAGATATATAGGCAGCAACGATTGTGAGATTTGTTGCGCAAATGCTATCTGCCCAGATTCAGAGCTTTCCACTAAGAGTCGGCAGTAATCTTGACTTCAGCCCAGGTGACTGAATTAAGGTGGTTAGATAAGTAGCAATGGCTAGGGTAATTCCACCTAGCAATCTCCAAATGAATCTCCTCAATGGAATGGACTTACAGTTGATGGCGCCACACCTGCAACTAATGATAATGCCAATTCTCCTTACGGGTGGCGAGTAAGAAGGTAGCCTTGGAATCTTGATAATAGCAACTTGTTTGCAATAACTCTAGTGCCTAGGAAAATCCTGAAAGTTTGAACAGGAATCACATTAGTTCACTTGCAACCCTTGATGTAGGATTGCTCAGCAAAGGGTAGGGTTTCCGTCCTAACCTTTGAAAATGCCTTCAAGGGGTTTTGTCCTCTAGGCGTAAATGCTGGACTCAATTGACAAGTGCAAAAAGGAGAAATCGGATGATCAAAATGAGTAACTCAAGCTTGTAGATATACCTTTCTATTTAGGACCTATGGGACCTAATTTGGCGCCTAGATTTGAATTGTGTTATATTTACTTTATATTTTATATTATATATTTATTTATTTATTATATTTAAACTAGTGTTAAAAAACACTTTATTTTAATAATATTAATTATATTTGGAAAAATGGGACATGACAGTCCTCCCTTCACCAAATTGCTTACCCTCAAACAATTTCCGATTTTGGTGATCAAAATTCTCCACTCCTTCCCATGTAGCATCTTCAAGTGGAAGATTCTCCCCATGTGGCTGAAAATCTGGAACACCCAGTCGAGCTTCATGATTTCATTTGTAGGTTCCTTGGCCTCTTCAAGGAGATTGCCTTGTGTAGCTTCCACGGTAGAGTGCAAACCACATTGTGTAAGGGCTAGAAGTGAATCAGAACAATCACAATTCACCTGAAATCTTGCCCATTCGGTTCCCGGGTGGCTGCAATGACGATTCCCTTCATCTGACCCCTTGCTTCAACTTTTTCCATCAAGGGTATTCCCTTAACTTGTACCAACTTCCAGCTGTTCATGACTGACAACAACTGTTCTAACAACCTGCCAATGGTATAACAGCAACAAAACTGATATTCTCTTGCCAAGTTCAAAGGTGTGAATGATGTAAAGGCTGAAAATGCTTCATTAGTAATTACAAACTGCAGATCCCTCCTTATGATTGTAGATTCCTACAAAACCAATTGTATAAATGTAATTGAAGTGATGTGAGGGATGATACTGATTATGACGACAACATTGAGGTTGGAGATTTGGTACATGGCTGTCTCAAGTATGTTTCTGCCTCCCTTGGGTGGTAGGCGATCATCAACAATTGCTCTCCTCCTTCCTTGTGGGTAAATCTTTGTACAACCTTCCAAGTTTGATGCTACCTCACCATGCTTACGCCGCACGGCGCTAATTTTTATGTAGACTTCTCCTTGAGGCCTCCATGTGATGCTCATGACTGCCTTAATAAGATAGTTGCCTTGACACACAACTCCCTTCTTCGTGAACTTCTTAATGACAAACTTCTCAAATATATATGACCAATGCATGCCCACAATTATGCCCACTTCTTCAAGATTGATGTTATAATGTTTACCTTGGACTCCAAGAATTCCGATCACGATGCCCCAAGCTATACCATTCGGAAAATGGTTCGGATCAGATTGTATGTGAGCTGATAAGTGATTGTAGCAGTCATACATCGCCCCAAATTTCCCCCCCAGCAATGCTAAAATACTAGAATGTTTGTACTTAGTGATCTCAAAATGTGGCACCTCCTACACACAACATTAAACCAAGAGATCTTCTCCATACCTACTGGTCTATAGCTGTTCAAGGAGGATATTATCAGTTCAAAGCATGAAATTATCAAAGCGATCAATAGAAACATCATACCATGGCTGTAACACTGCATTATTTTTCCCAGAATCAGAAATATAATGGCTGGAAACCATCTTGTATTGGCTGCAAATACCTCATCAATGACAATAGGTGGGAAATGCATCCTCCATGAAATTAACTTCTTTATAGCTGCCAAAAGAGTGTGGGAAAGCTAGGAATGTGGGTAACAATAGTTCCAAAATGGGAAACAACACTCACAGTGATCCTTGGGTCATACCAATACCTCTTGTTGGCCAAGTTCCAACCAACCATGTTAAGTTGATGATTCTTACCCCAAAGATCTTGTTTTTGCCAATACCTCATTGGGTAGCCATCTTTGGTGTGCCCCCATGAACATATTTAAAATGGACTGAACATTATCATAACAAAGTATCTTACCTTGGAGTGGATCCCTAATGATCTCCATGCATTGAGTGGCTTGATCGCCTCGAACACTCACCTCCATTCTCTTCGTTTCATCCATGCTTGGAGCATCACCTCCTTCTCATCCATCTTGAATTTGAACTCCATTGTTTGGTAGTTTTCAGTAAACTCCCCAAGTGAGTGCAACCATTGCACACCCAAAACTATACCCGTTTCTCCTCTCCACAATGTAGAAATCATCCTTAACTTGATGCCTTCCCAAAGATAAGTCGAGCTGCCGTATTTGCTTCCTACAAGGAATAATGTGGCCATCCGCAAGCATGACATTAAACCCATCGAATTCTTCAATATCTAAACCCTTATTAGAAATCAAATCTGCATCTATGAAGTCGTGAGTAGCCCCACTATTGATGAACATTGTCACTTTGTGACCTTGCAAAACTCCCCGAACTCGAAAAGGAAGGTACTTGGGTGCTCCGGAAACAGTAGCAAGGGTGCCGTCTGAGGGCTCTCCTTCCTTTCCCTCGTGCTCCATCTCATCAACCATAATCTCAGGCTCATGTTCTTCTGTCTCTGAATCTTCATTAGGAATAACCTCTATGTAGTGTATTTGCCCCTTCCCCAAACATCTATGCCTTGGCTCCCATGGCTCTCTACAAGAAAAGCACAATTTCTTCTTTCGGAGTTCATTCTTGGATTCTTCGACCTTGCTTGGTTTTGGAGGTAGTGCCTTAGGTTGAGGGAAATCTTTTTGGAAAGATTTCTTATGTTGCTCTGTTGGTGAGATCTTGGAATAAAATTTGTTCTTGGCCATTGAGCTCTGCAAATTCTAGGCTCTCTTGATTGCATCTTGTAGAGAATTTTGGATCAAAAGCCTTAACCAAACCCCTGAGTGGTTCGGTTAGTCCCTTCACAAATAAAACAATGAGTGTCCTCTTTATCACATTTGGAACCATGATTTATACTCGCTAAAATTCTGCAACATAATCATCCACTGTACCATGCTGTCTCAACTAGGCCAGCTCTCTGAAATGGATCTCAGGGTCCTTCTTGTCAAACCTATCCATGAGTCTCTGTGTGAAATTAGTGTAGGTATTTGCATTCAAATAACGTTAAGGGGGTTTAGTATTCTAAAATTTATGCAAGCTTAGAGCGGGTTTTGGGTGTGAGGTTTCCTTGTTTCATATTCTATTTTTATTTGGGCAAGTGTGGACTAATTAAGGGTAGATTTGGGTGTACCTAGGGCATGGTAGATTGTTGCCATTTCTAGAAAACATTTTTCATTTCTTAACTCAACACCTAAGTATCAATTTCACACCTTTTCGTTGAAAGATTAAATGACATAAAACACAGTTTTCTAGAATTAAGTATGGTGTTGTTTTATTGGGTATTAGAGAGGTTTAATTAAAGAAACATTATTGTTTTATTTTGGAATCCATGTGAAGGGTTTTGTTTTGGATGCCATACTGAGGGTTTCAAATTAATGGATATTTCATACTAGAATGACCATGTTAATTTTTTATTTGTAATGCTGGATTCCATGATTAAAGTTCTAGTTTGATAAAGTATGTCAATAAGTGCAAATTGCATTGAAGCCTTCTCTTGATATGATTGTTCATGTATTAGATTTGATTTTTGGATGCATTAAATCAAAGGTTTTAAATTTAGGTATTTTTGTTTGTTTTGGTGCAATGGGCTTTAGATAGGTTGAGCGTACATCTAGGGTTGACCACAAAAAGCTAAGCTTTGTGTGGCAAGGATTGGAGTAAGACGAACCACCAAACCCCATCCTCCTAAATGTTGATCCATAAAATGAGTAATTATTTGAAATAGATCAACAATGCCAAATGATCCAGATTCAAACCAACCAAACAGTTCGTAGTGGTCTCACGAGACACAACACAGTAGTGGGGCTCATAACAATCTTGAGTACAAAGAATTGCACCTCCACCAATGGAATTGACCCAATATTCAATATCTCAATATTCCAATATTCCCAATATTCCATTAGCGGGCTACCGCCAGTATTCAATATTCCATTAATGGCTAGCTGCCAATATTCCATTAGTAGGAATCAAGCAACAAATCTACAAAACATTTGAAGCATACATCAATCATCTCTATGAAGTCTTCACACAAATCTGTCATAAACAAGATCCCCTAGCAGATAAGAGAGGAGAATACCAACAAGAGTCCTCCCCTACAAGGGAAGTGTCGTGACCTAATCACACATCGCCCCATTGCAAATGGGGACCCCCTTTTTTTTGAGCTCTGATGCTTTGCATTTAGTTTTGGATTATGTCTTAGGTTCGTTTCCTCTGCTCCTAGAAGATTTTTGCTTTATAACTGGAGGTCTCATTTGGAACATGAACTTGCAGTAATGAAGAGTCTTGATCGAATTCCATCCAAATAATGAACACTGAGACCAATCCTGATGTATGTTTGAGATCCTGAAAATGACTTAAGTCTGGTATCCTGATATCCTGAAAATCCTGAAAAATTGACTAAGTCTGAAATTTGGTGAATCCTCCAAATTCTATAATCTACATGTTAAATCCGGTGGATTCGAGACCTATCTCAAACATCCTGAAAGGTATATTGAAAAATATTTAAAGTATAAGAAATTCTCTTATACTTAAATATATTTTTCAGTATACCTTGCCCTGAGAGACCTTAAAATGGCTAAGTACTGAAGAGGGGCACAAAATCTTGAACTAGTGCGACAAGACATGAGGAGAGCGCAAAATTTTGGTTCACTGCGCCACTTTCAACCGGAGAACAAAATCTTGAACCAATGCGCCTTAAGCAATGCGCCAAAATGAAAGGATTTTGATCATCAAAGAAGAGATTTCGATCGGAGCTCGGAATCTAGAACCAATGCGCCTTAACCATTGTGCCATTTTGAAGAAGGTAAAATGAAGATTTAGATGTCATTTGAGGAAGATCCAAAACATGGAACCAATGCGCCACATCTAGTGCACCCAAGATGAAAGGTTTGTTTGATTGCCAAATGCATTTTTAAACCGGAGTCTAAAATCCTTAAGCAATGCGCCCAAAATAAAAAGTTTCTTTTGATTGTCAAAGTGATCATTCAAGCGGAGCATAAATCATGATCTAGTGCGCCAAGGGATGAGGGTGTTCAATTGTGAAATTCAAGAGGCTATTCAACTAGAGGATGAAATCTTGATCTAATGCGACCACCTTGGAGTGAAGTTAAATGAAATTTTGTGAAGACTTTTTAGAGAAGACCAAATTCCTTAACCAATGCGCCATCATTGAAGGAGGATAAATTCAAGTTTCTTGACATACTTCAACGAAACATCAAAAACCTCATCTAATGCGCCATAATTGATATGTGGTTTGATTCAAGTTAAATGAAGAAAATTAAGTGAAGGAGGAATTGCTTATTCCATGCGCCACTCTTAGTGTAATACCTAGTTTGAATTTTATGTGTTTTCAAGAAATCATCAAATTCTTCATCTAATGTGCTTAGCTTAGAAATGCATGAAATGACTCTTATGTGTTATCAAAAGGATTGATATTGTTTCTTTCTCTGTGTTGCAGGAGCTAAGAGGAGCAAGTGCTGGAATCACTTTCATGATTTGCCATATTGAAGAAGACGTCATATAGCTGTTCTAAGAGGACACTCCAAGTTTAACATGTTGATACTTTTCCTCAATGACATCGTGTTGTATCACTTAAAGTATCAACTAGTTTCTTCATCAATCATCGCTTCAAGATCAACATGTAGCTGCTCCAAAGGAACTTCTCATCATCATCAAGCGGTCCGAAGACATCTATAAAGTTTCAAGTACTTCCAGTGCATTCAAGTCTCCTTGAGAAGTCATCTACTCCACATATAAGGAAGGTGTTATCATCAATATCTACACTCCAAAGGACCTTTCAAGTTGGAGCATTTCATCATGTTAAGATCATATCGAGTTCAAGTACACTTCATCAGCTGCATCATGTCAAGGACATCTACCCATCAAGCTTCAAGAGTCTTCGATCTTCAAGTTTAAGAGAGATCTCCTATTCCGATTCATGAATGAAGCATCGTCATCTATTCTACTTCATGTCATCATCATCATCTACTCTTACATGAAGGAAGCATCATCATCATCATATACATTACCCTTAATGAAGAAGCATCAAGAAAGATCATTCCTACATCCTGCAGAGAAGAATAACAAAGTCATGCAAATGAGCAACAAACATCATACACATCCAGTTTACATGAGGATGAACAAGGCAAGATCTACAAGATACATCCCAAACATACAAGTTCAAAGCAATCAATCAAAGACATTACAAGATGATACAATTTGGGAATATGCTAAGTTGGCACCTATGTGGCAGATACTCATCATCAAGCCAATCACAAGTCACCACATCATTCAACAAGCAAGAAGACAAAGAGGACGCCTACGTGGAAGATGTTCTGAAAGATTCCATCTTATCTTATCTTCTTGGAAAACATGCCTTAATTGCCTCTCATATGTACTAAAAATAGCAAGTTGTAACTACCTACTGAGGTGACATGATCTGAGCCCTTCGTGAATTGATCTTAGCCATTCATTGTAATAATGGACTTCTATAGAAGGCCTTGTTGCCTCATTTGTAAAATTAGATAGTAGATCAGATAGTAGTCAATAGTTTTGTAGGAGTAGAGTAGGAAGAGACTCGAAATTCTCTGAGAGGACTTGGACATTGTTGTACATATTTCTCAAGATTAATGCAAAGACATTGGAACTCATTTGGTGTTAAGTGTTGTCTTGTGAAATAACATGGTTTTTTGTATCTTGATGAAGTGGAGAGATGTTTCAAAGTAGATTAGAAATAGATTAGAAGCTCTTTGATGTAATGTATGTTTGTATTGGATATTTGATCAACTCCTAGCTCATGCTTTTAACATTCATCGCTGGTGAAATGTTGTGTAAAGCTAGTCTGAGCCTCATCATTTGCTTAAGTTTGGTTGTAGATGCTTATTTGAGCTGCGCCATCCGATGGGTGCTTATATGAGCCTTCATGATTTGAAAACCATTCGTTTACCTTAGGAGATTGCACCAACTTCATGTAGTTGTAGGCATCCTTGGCGAAGTGGAGTTAGGTTAATTAAGGAGTTTGTCTATTCATACATCATCATTGCTTCATTGACCTTAGATTAGCTCTCTAAACCCTATCTTTTTTTTTTCTTTTTTTTATCATAGATGCATTGTACATAAATCATCCACACTCAAGGGAGAAATAAACTGAATGAAAGAAGAAGAATCCAACGTAAGTCCCTTTGTGATAATCAGCAAGATCACATGTAATCATTGAGTTCATCTACTATGAATTATAAGAAAAGGAACCTTGGAGTTGTCTCGATTGATCACACAGTTTAGCATTCGAGAGGCTTTATTCAAGAGAGAGTGGGATACTCTAGTGTTTTACTCTATTGTTGACTTGTCAAAAAACAATCATCAGCAGGTAGCACACTAAAGCAACAACTCAATTGCAAAATGGCTAGCATCAATCCTCTAGGACAACTGCATCATCAAAACAAATCATAAAAATTCAAATCACCAATGGAATCTCAAACAAATATGAATCCATAACATCCTGAAGTTCATTGACATCACAAGCATGAGCATCAACAACAGTCAACATAGTCTCATTTGTAGCATCTGCCACAATCTCTGTTGTATCCAAAGAAGAGCATCTGATGTCTCCCCAATAATAGACTCAAACAAAGGATTTGCAACACATAACATAGGTTTAGACAGCTTCTTTTGAAAACAATAGGAAGAATCATTAGTATGATGACCACAAGAAGAATGAGTGTACGTCAAAACACGAAATTGACTTATGACCACAACCACCACAATACGAACATAGTTTGGGTCAAATCAATTTGACTCCACTCACATTCCAGGTGAAGACTCAACAAGACTTGGATTCAAGGTTTCACTGCAAATAAAAGGGATAGACTTGAAATAGTTGGGAACATATGACCATACAAAACCTTTGTACGGTCCTAAACCACATCTACCTTGATTGATTTTTTGAGACTCCCAGACCTGTACAATGGGTTTTGACGAAGTAATAGACTTAGACACAATGGGTTTCTTCTTTTGTGACACTAGTTGGCATTTTGAGACCACATTTTTGGGGGTAGAGACAACATTTTTCTTTTTCCTTTGTGATACAACATGTTTCGGTGTGGTTTGGAACGATATAGTCCTCAATTTGTCACCTATTTGCTGTGTGGAAGAGCTAGAAGAAGATCATCTTTGTTACCAACTTCTGTCTATTTAACATTGCTATGTGTTTGTGTGCCATCTAATTGATTTTGTAACCAATTAATCTCTTTTCTCAATGACCCCATCCTCCTAAATGTTGATCCATAAAATGGGTGGTCATTATTTCACCTTCATGTGGAGATCAATGATCATCATTGTTAGAGGGTAGATTTGTTAGTATAAAAGAGGAAAATTTTGAGATTTGTCGAAATCATTAGTTTCCACGGGCAATTTTACAATCAACAACAGTAGTTTGGTGATCTTTAACAATAGTTTTGTGACCACTAATCATTAGTTTCCACGGGCAATTTTACAATCAACAACAGTAGTTTGGTGATCTTTAACAATAGTTTTGTGACCACTAGCTTTCTTCGTATTCCCATGTCATGATTCTAATAGAAAGTGGTAGTTTTAAATTTTCCAATTCTAGACAAGCAACAATTTTGAAATCACTAGTTGTTGTAAGTGACAATTTCTACCAGAATGGACAAGGTAGGAAGTTGAAGTGTCTTGGACAATTATCTCTACCTCCCAAGCATGGGAAATGCATTTTAAGGCCACTAGAGTCACGAGAAGGATTCATATTACTCATTGACACACTGGAATCGTTAGCTCTCATCGTAATCCTTATATTCTGTTGCTTATATAGGGAAATTGACTGTGAACAAGGTTTTTGAGGTTGAAGACTCCATTGGAGGTTGTCAAGCTCAGTTGTCATGTTGAAGGGATTATGTTTTCATCATGTAAACTTACTATTGTAATGTACATATGACTAGATTATAGTGATAGAGGAGTAAATTGCTCCACTCTTGTTGGAGTTTTTCCCCTTTCAGGGTTTCTCCAAGGTAAACTATGTTGTCTCAGCAATTGTTTTGCAGTTCTATTATTTTTCTCATTGCGATTATATGTTTTTTATGTTTATATGCTACTAAAAATGAATTAGGATAGTTGTGTAGTTAATAAATTTACATTAATAGTCAATTTTAGGTGTTTTGAAGGGCTAAAGTAGGTTACAAATCAAGTGGTATTGGAGCAGATTAGAATTACCTAATTTTGGTGGAGTTACAATTGGTTGGTCATAGTTTTGGGTTATTCCTATGACTAGGTCAAGTAGTAGTGGTGATTTGAGTCCATTTGAGCTTAAAATTGGTACTAGGGAGTGGAATAAGTCTTGAAGAAGAATGGTCAGAGAAGGTGATAGAGATGTGAAAGATTGTAACTTTACAGATTTTGTACAAGAGAGAACAATGTATAGATAACAACAAAGCCAGTAAAGGAGGATTATGTGTATTAACTCAATTTGCTTATCAATCCCATTATAGATCCCAAATGATACATCGATTCCAATTACTATTTGTTCTCTTTGGTTGCCAATGAAATAAATCCACCATCCATAGTACCATGCCTCTTTTTCAAAAGACAAAAATGATAACTCTTGGTCTAAATGATAATTGATTGTAGAAATGTTTTATTTTTGCTATTTAGGTAGTGCAAATAGAAAACATTTTGTACAACCCATAAGACAAATCAAATTGTACTCATACATTTTAAAATTAAAAATTTTAGTACACAACTATAAAAAATATAGTTGACATTGTGTTTGAGATTCACTTACCTTCTATGCTTAGTTTCTGTGGAAGACACCATCCTTTGGGCCTCTTATGATTTTTTATTCTATGCTATGTATTCACCAAAATGACATCAAGTGTAGACTCGTGGAAATTGTTGTAGATTTTAATTATTATGATCTTAGTCATAGTTGTATGTTAATTTTATGTTTTATATATACATAATTTTTTAAATAGTTTAGTTAGGTGGTGAAAGAACATTTGAATGTTTTTTCAAGTCGACAACAAAGGGATTTTTATGAAATTGAACACACAAGTAACAAGCCTTTGGTTTGCGCTCGCGCTCGCACTCCCGCTCGCACTCTCGCTCGACGATTTGTTTCTAGCGATGGCCCGACTGCTCCCCCCCGACAGATTGGCGTTGGTGTTGGCGTCCCAAGCCGCTCTGTCACCCATTCTTCGGACTGGCGCGGTTGCTGTTGGCGCATAATCAGAGTTTCTCATAGTGGTTGCCTCACCAATGCTCGTACCTAAAAAATTGGAGCTCCTGCTTGGCGTTTTGAATTCGGCGTTTTGAATTCGGTGAATTCCCCTATGCTCCCGCTCGACGGTTTGGGATCAACAAAGGAGTCCCATGGCGTTTCCTTCCCAGAAGCTTGGCCTCTGGTTGGCGCGGTTGTTGTTGGCATAGAGGATCTTTTTCAGACGGGTTTTCATACTGTAGGCGCCTCCTCTGAAGCGCTAGTGAAGGGTTCAGGTTTAAATATCCCTTTAGGAGAGCGTGGCTCCTTTAGGGCCCTCTTTCCTGAAGCAGACGAGGACATTTCTGCCAGGATGCTGCTTGCTTGCCCCTCTCCTAGGGTTTTTTTGGCCTCTGCGCTATCACCCCCGGTTGTGGTGTGTAGGCAAGAGGTCCTAGAGAACGAGGACCATTATCAGCGCATTGGGGTTGTTTGTAGATTTAACAACCTATGGTCGTACTTGTCGGACCTTCACAACTGGGTCTTGGAGTCTTGGAAGCCCTTGGTGGAGGGCAAGATTGAGTTGTTTCCGTGCGCTAGGGGCTTCTTTGTGGCAGCTTTTGATTCCCCTGTGGAGAGGGATATTGTGCTGAATGGTCGGGTATGGATGTGGGGTGTGCATTCACTATCCATTAAACCTTGGTTTTGCTCCTTCAACCCTCTCACCGAGCCTCTCAACATTAGAGGCCAACCTGTGTTAGGCTACCGAATCTTCCTCTTCAGTGCTAGGAAGATACCTGTTTTGAGGACATAGGAAATGCTATTGGACGCTTCTTGATGGTGGATTCTGCTACCGCTTTCATAGGACACTCGACATTTGCCCGCATATTGGTTGACATAGACATCTCCAAACCCCTTAATGGGGAGGTGGTTTTGTAGATGGGGGATAGGTCGTGTTCACAACTGCTTGATTATGATAGCCTCCCGTTCATATGTCGATGATGCTTTGCCATGGGTCACTTGGCCTCCATTTGTCCCCACTCTCGTTGCAAGGGTGCGGCCACCTGGTGGAAGAATGCTTTGGACGTTTACATGACCGTCAGTTCTCCTGACTCTTCGACGGACCCCTCGCCGGCAAAAGAGCCCTCTTCGTCCATTTTGGGTCTTGTGGGTGTTGTGGTGGCTGCTGCGAGTCCCCCGATTCCTCCAACGTCTTTTGATCTACCGTTGGTTGCCCCCTCCTGTGAGGGTGTTGTGGAGTATCTTGTTCCTATTCTGTCTTCGGGTTCCCCAACTTCTAGTGCTAGGGCCTCCCCCTCTTCTTGGGTGTCGGATTTGTCTGTGGAATTTGATGAAGATTCCCCTCTATCCCCTTGTTCCGAGGACTTAGACCCTTTGTGTGCTTGGACCGTTGTTCAGAGAAGGAAGAAAGGTCTTCCTAAGGCTGTTTCTACTTTGCACCCTCGGGTCAAAGGCATTCGTTATGCTAGGTCGGGATCTAGCGTAGTCTAATCCATGTTCTGTCATTTTTTCGCAGCGGGGCTGCCTTTTGTTGTAAGGGTTCGGGCCCTTTCAAAATCCCATTTTGTTTCCCCGTTTCATTGCTTGTGAAACTTGTTTCATTCGCCATTCTTGGCTTTTGTACATGGGTTTGGGCCCTTCCCGGTTACTTTAATCAAAACAACCCTTTGGTTCCATTGTATTGATGCATCGTGGCATAAATATGTTTATTGGAAAATAACGTTTTAACTTCTAATTAGTAATTCACCACCATAATTATGGTTATTGAGAATTTTGACACTAATTCACCCCTTTAATTAAACCTAATGGAAATTTTAGGTTCAGATTCACCCCGTCAGTTAGAACTTGTACCGAAGCCTTCATCTGAGTTTCCACTACATCCATAATGATTGGCAACTCCATAGGAATAGGATGAGAAATGGCATGAAACACCCAATATCTAACCAATTTTGGTAGAATCAAAACCTCTAATTTCTAAACAAACTTATTACAATGGACACCTGAGAGTGAAAACTCTCCTAGTTTTATATTCCCTTAGGACCCAACATGAGTTTTTGGTCAATAGGCCATTCTTAAGATGAACTTTTTTTTAGCTAAGTTTGTTCTCCATATTACTATAAATATTTTATCATAGAAAAATCATTTTAAAATTTTTTATAGCAATTAAAATATTGTCATTTTTAAAATATTGATTGGTTTCTAGCAGTGGAGGAAGAGGCATGCCATGGAAAAGCTGGATGGGGAGGAACAACAGTGCATGCAAAATGAGGAGAAAACGACAGCAGACCACCATCACAGACCAGATCAGGGGAAATGTCATCATTGAGCAAGGTATTCTGAGCATGTCCATTGACAAGCAGAGAGAAAGATGTCTGCATCAATGAACAACCATATAGGTGCTGGGTTATGAAAAAATAACCTACCAAAGGACCTTTTCAATCTGTTTCTTACAGATAATGTCAAGTTTTTTGCACTTGCAAGATCCTGTGGTACTGGCATTTCAGCAGAGGCCAGAAATTTAAAGGGCACTTGTATCTTCTTGTTGCCAGTGTACTTCCACCATCAACCCACCAGGATTTGCTGGTGACTGTGTTCCAGGAATTACTACAAATCTTGCACCAATCAGAACCTGACATAAATAGAACAATCTTGTGTTGTGAATAGATTGCCCAAGGAAAGCTATCCAGGTTGGTCCATATATGTTTTCATGGCATCCTTTAATTGAAACGTAAGGGGGAGGTAATTTAACTATGTATATAACCTCTGCATGTATCCATCTTGCATCGGGCTCTATTTAGGTTTTTTGGGGGTATCCTTCTGTTTTGCATGAAGTGCCGTAAGAGTGCATATATTTTTTGTGTATCAATTCTATGTGGGATGGTTTGTTTTGAATTTAAGGCATTGAAATATGTGTTAGTAATACCTCTGTCTATCCATACTCTGTGATATATGTGCTTGAATCGTTACATACTCAATGCATAACCGACCTCTATGTATATAACAATGTATGTTTTACGCCCTTAAATTTGTATGGGAAGTGATTGCATTATGTTTTGAATTTATTGCATCCTATTTGGCTGACTGAAAATTTTGTGCAGGCTGTTGGATGTGAAGCATGCTGAGAGCAAAACTGGGAAGTCCCTTCTCTACTTTTTGTGACTGGATTGTTTTTTGGACTTGTTAGTTTGTTTGGTCATTTGATAATTGGTAGACTGTAACAATGTAGGAAGGATTAGTATAGTTATTTTTGGGTGAATTGCTTCTTATGTTACTAAAAGGAAAAGGAAGCTTACGCCAATCCTGCAAAAGGGCACTAATTAGAATGTGTTTTTCATTGATCTCTACTTTGGGATTTTGTATAATGAATTTACGGCATTCTTGATTGGTAAGAGTTGATGGATTATGTTGCATTGGGAGAATCATGGTTGTAAGCTATGATATTAATGGAGTGTGATGTCTTAAAGAGGCTCTTCCTCCATCTTTTGTTTCATTGCGGTTGACTGCTCCTTGGTTGAGTTCTTTCCATTGTATTTGTCTAAGTTGGATATTTTCAATCTGATTTTTAAGCTAGATTGGAGAGTTGAATTGCCTTTAACAGTGTGTATTTTGTCATCTTATTGATTTGGTTTCACACTTTGTATTTGGATTTTTCTAATGAGTGATTTTGGTTGACTACTCCTTGGTTGAGTTCTTTACATGGTATCTGTCTAAGTTGGGATGTTTTCATTTTGACTTTAGATGGAGTGCCTAAAGAACATGTTTATTTTGATCTGTAATCAATTTTGGCTTTGTAATTCACATTTGGATTCTTCTCATGAGTGATTTTGGTTTTGAATTGGATATTTTCATTTTGATATTGTAATCAAATTGGAGAGTTGGATTCATGTGGGTGAGACTCAGATCGTGTATATTTTGACATGTTATTTTGTTTGACTTCATATTTCGCATGTGGTTTCTTCAATTGAGTGATTTTGGTTTTGAACATCTAGTACTCTAGTTGTTAAGATCTTCGATTGTATTTCTCTGAGTTAGATGTTTCATTATGATCTCCAAATCACAATATAGAGTTGAATTTGAAGTACTTATGTAACATGGGTATCCTAGAGTTTGTACTTTGTCTCCTAATTATTTCCGGCTTCATACTCTGCATTTGGATTCTTCTTGAGTGCTTTTGGTTTTAAACATTTTTCAGTACTCGGGGGTTAATTTTGTTCATTGTATATCTACGAGTCTAATATTTTGATTATGATTTCCTAATCACATTAGCGAGAGCTAAATTTGAATAACTTATTTAATGTGGATATCCCATAGTGCGTGTATTTTTTTCATGCGATTAATTTTGGATTTATGCATTTTATTTAGATTCTTTTAATGGTGCTTTTGCTTTTGAACATCTTGAAGTACTTTATGGTTAAGTTCTTCCCATTATGTTTGTCTGATATATTGATTAATAATTTCATTATGATTTTCTATTTACACCAGAAAATTGAATTGGAAGCACCCACATAATGGTGTTACCTTGTTTATACTTTCTATTCTAATTCTTTTCTGCTTTATAATTTGTATTTGAATTCTTCTCATGAGTGCATTTGGATTGCTCTGGATTTTGTACGGTTTGGTTCTCAATTATTCATCTTTGTCATTGAGCTATTAAAATTATCCAAATGCAATCTTTTTTGGGGTTTTTGATTGATGAGGCTCATTTAGTATCACACATATTGACCATCAGGGCATTGTAGAAATTTGCGTTCTTACTACTACTTCAGTCTTTGTACTTTTCTGAATTTGTTCTTCTAATAGTGATCTACCTATAGAGGTTCTGCAAAATGTGGCAAACAGACATGAACATTTTCAACTTTAATTGAGGTCTATTGCCATTTTTATGTTTGTGTTAATTTGATAAATTCAATTATTAATGCAGCTTGTAGAGAAGCATGTAAGGAAAGCTTGACATTTACTTCAAAGCCAAGAATCAACTGATATCTTTTTAGAAATAAATCTCTTTGATGCCACTCTTAAATTGTGGCCCAAATGTGAGAAGGCATTGGAGCTTAAAGCTAGGGCACTCTTATATCTCCGTAGGTTCAAAGATATTGCCAACATGTAGGAGGAGAATATCACTAGTAGAGAAATTGATCCATCTGAAAGCTTACTGTTGTCAAGAGAGAGCATAGAGCTTCTTCCAGCTACAATAGAGTTAAACAATCAGTGGCAAAAGTTTACTTGTGTTTTGTATTACCCAAATTGAAAACACTGTTGTGTGCAGGGCTGTTTAAGAGGTTTGAACAAGAGGAATGGAAGCATCTAATTCTTGGACTGGCCTGCTGCCATTTGGATATGATGGAAGATGCCATGCTTTTGCTTCAAAGTGGTAAAAGAGATGCTTCTGCAACCTTTAGATACAAAAGCATAAACAAAAGTGAAGAAACTTCTCTTCAGAGATCAGTACTTCTGAGTTTGATATTGTAACCCAACTGCTTGGAAACATCAAAATGTTGCTATATGTGCATGATCTAGGGAAACTTCCATCGATGAAGTCTTTTAAATGTAGTTTTCCTTCTTTATGTTCCTTCATCTTAATTAGGAACATAACAAAATTGCAATTTTGCATAATTACTATTGTGACCTTCTGGAATGATGCATACATTTCCAAAGATAATCAATTAATGTGATGCATAAGTTCTGAAGTATAATGTTGTTAAGTGAGGGCATTGGTCGACTTGTTTGTAGCATATTCCTGATTGCTTTGATATTGACTACTTGTTTCTAAACTTGGAAGGATCTCTTTTAGGGATTACAAACATTATGTAATTGTAGATTTCAAAGTTGTTATATATTATTTATGGGTTTGACATAGGGCCAATTTTTCTTCTTCACAACCATATTTTTATTTGGGGTATTTTTACTTTTGAAAATATTACTACTGTCATTGAGTCCTGTTGATGATGTTTTCTTGACAACAACAACATTAGAATAAAACACCAAGTGTTGTATCCTCTCTTGAACAAAGCGTCTCGAATGCTAAACTAAGTGATCAAACAAGAACGCTCCAAGGTTCCTTGTACGTGATTTGCAACGAATAGCCTTGGTGTTGTGATGTGATTTGCTGTGTCACAAAGGGACTTACGTAGAATTGTCATCTCTCCATTCAAATAAGTTACTCTTTCCTTGTGAAATGGAACTTCTTCTGATCAACTATGAAAAGAAAAGGCAAAAGGCAAGAGTTAAGAAGGCTAATCTAAAGACAATGACATGATGAACGATGCTATGATAGACAAATTTCCCTTAAAAAACCAAATTTCACTTCGCCATGACGAGCAACAACTACATGAAATAGGTGCAATCTCCAAGGGATAAACCAAGGATTTTCATATTGTTGACACACTCCAAAGTACCCACAGCTGGCGCGACTCGAAAGAGTATTAACAATCGAACTATTTGCAAGATGCGGTTCAGGCTAACTTTACATGATGACTTACCATCGACAAGCCATCAAAAGTATGAACCAACGAGAATTCATCAAATATCATTGCATATATCCATTACATCAATGAACTCTATCTACTTTATCATCTAAACTACTTGGAAACACATCTCCGTCATATTCAAGAACTTGAAACCTTGCTAACATTTCAAAGCCACAAGATCACCATGCAAAAGAACAACAATGAGCTTGTATTACTTTTGAAGTGTGTCATTACAACAATCTCATGTCTCTCTTCATGACTTTGAAGAGCTCCCTCTCTACTCTACTCCTACTTGATCTCTACTTCTAATCTCTAATCTCCTATGTATTGTCCATATCCCCCTTCACAAATGAGAGAAGTGAGCCTTATATAGAACTCAAGAATTACAATGAACGGCTCAGATTGATTTAGCAATCAACGGCCAAGATTGAGACAACAAGGCAGTTTGTTACAAAATTTGCTATTTTTAGAACATGAAAGAGGCAATGAAGGCACGTTTTGCAATGTGATAAGCATCTTTGGAGTGGGCACTCTTGAATAAATGACATGGCAGAATTCGATTGGCCTGATGATGTGTACGTGCCACCTCAGCATCTTCAAACGAACTAGTGTGATTCACTTCATGTTCACTTCACTTAGAATATTTTCTTCTTGTTGTCTTGATGTAACTGATGGATCGCTTTGATGATCATGCTCATCTCTCATCTTGTGATGTTGTTGTGCTTGTGCAGGATCATGCCTCTGGACAGTTGCATGGGCTCATGGAGTAGACTAGTGCCTGATGAGAGTTCTTCTTGTAGTAGACTTGCATATGATGGGTGTACATGAAGTAGACAACTCTGGATGATGACTCCTCATGCGTGGCGTTGATGTCTACGAAGTCTTCAAAGTAAGATGAACTTGATGCAGGAGCTCTCCTCCATGTGGTGATGATGACAAACTTGAGCAACTTTCCTCCACCTTCCAAACTTCTCATGTATGAGCTCTCGCTATTCACCTCCTTGGATCCTCCATCACCTACAAGAAGAAACACATCAAATTAAGACTTGATATGAAGGATTTTCAATAACAAATTACATTCAACTTATGCATGTGGGATTAAAAAAATGACATTTCAAAACATATCCTTTCGCATGAAATCCATGCCTAAGTGCCTAGGCGGGTTTAGAGGGACAGTATGGATTATTTGATGTGAATTCCATGTCAAGGTGTGAAATCCGCCCAGGCTGAGCGGGTTTAGGGGTGTCATCCAGAGAGTGTCTTGTGAATGACATGACATTGTCCAGGCAAAGTGCTCAAGACCGCCTAGCATGGGCGGGATTGGAAGAGGTGTAAGGAATTTTCATCACTTAAGCATTTTTAGCTTGGTTTCGACAACTTAAGAGCTCTTCACTTGTTTCATCGAGAGTTTATCCTCCTTTGAATGCTATGTAATTCTTGAAGCATGGGCGGATTTAGAGTGAGTGCATGGAGTGAATGGTGTGGAAGACATGCATGATGGTGGGAGTCACTTGACAAGGCGGGTTTGGAGGGTGTGTATGGAGAGTATGTTGTGGAAGAGGCGACATCATCCAGATGAAGGGCTCAAGGCCGCCCAGCATGGGCGGGATTGGGAGGCTAGTAAGGATTTTCACCTCATTTGAGATTCATTCCCTTCATTTGATAAGGCTTTTCTATCAACTCCAACACTTAGTGAAATCTTGAGATGCTCATGAAGTTGAAAGACACAACTTGGATGTTGGGTGATGATGTCCACTTGTCATGGTGAAAACCTTCCTAGGAAGGGCGGGATTAGAGGTGACCTTTGGACTTTACCTTAACATACCTTCCAACTTATGAACTTTCATCAAATCTTCACGATTTCTTTGTACTTCAACTCAAAACATTGCAAACTTGATAGGTCTTCTACTTGAGCGGGTTTAAGGTTGATGTCTGGAGAGTGTGTTGTGCAAGAGGTGAAGTTGTCCAAGCATAGAGGTCAAGGCCGCCCAGGAAGGGCGGGCTAGAAGGTGGTGAGTGGATTTTCAACATTTAGGAACCTTTTACCTTTGAACTTGACTAGCTCCTCTCCTTTGTACCATCTTGATCAAACAAACTTAGCGATTTATGTTATCCCTCATCCTGGGCGGCTTTGAGGACAGTGTATGGAGAATTTCATGTGGGACACGACATAGTCCATGAGCACCCCTTGAGGCCGCCCAGGTAGGACGGGTTTGAAGGTGGTGCTTGGAATGCAAGTCTCGTCGCCATACCGAAAATGTCTTGAATGGAAGTATATTGAAAATATGTTTAAGTATAAGTCAGATATTGAATTTCTTATACTTTAAATATTTATCAATATACTTCCAGGATGTTTGAGATGGGTCTTGGATCCATATGATTTAACATGCAGATTCTAGATTTTGGAGGATCCACCAGATTTCAGACTTAGCCAATTTTCAGGATTTCAGGACATCAGGCTTAGTGATCTTTTATCATTCTTTCCAATTGATTCATCCTTGTTGGGAGGAGTTTAAGTAATGCTTGGTGTCATCTTCATCATTCTCATCAAGTAAACTTGCAACTTATGCCACCTTCATCCCTGGGTGGTTCTGGAAGCAGTGCATGGAGAGTTTGATGTGGGGGGAGACATTGTCCATCACTCCCTCATGAGGCCGCCCAGGTAGGGCGGGTTGAGAGGTGATGCATGGATTCTTCTTTGAAATGCACTTGATTCTAACTTGAAAACTTCCATTGGAATTTCATCATATCCTAGTGTCTCGTGCAAGAAAACCTTGAAAACTTGACCACTTTCCTTCTTGGGCGGATTTAGAGGGTATGTGTGGAGGATTTCATGTGACAGGCAACATTGTCCAAGACCTCTTCCTGAGGCCGCCCAGGTAGGGCGGGTTTGGACATGACCCTTGGATTTTCATCTTAAAACTCACTTAATCATTCTAAAACCTTCAAGTTTCCATCAATCTTTATCACTTTCTGATGTTTTGTGTTGAAACACTTTGAATTTTGCATAATCTCTCCTAGGGCGGGATTGGAGATGCTGTCTGGAGTATTTGATGTGGAAGAGGTGAAGTTGTCCACAGGAACCTCTTGAGGCCGCCCAAGTAGGGCGGGTTTAAGGGTGACCTTTGGATTTTCATTCAAAACTCTCTCAATCCTCTCAAACCTCCAAGTTTCATTGAAATGTCTTCACCCTCTAGTGCTTCATGCTTAAAAACCCTTCAAAATTTGATCATTCTCACCTAGGGCGGGTTTGAAGGCAGTGTTTGGAGAAATTGATGAGGTGATGAAGACATTGTCCATGCCTCCATGCCAAAGCCGCTCAAGTAAGGCGGGTTGGAGAGTGACACCTGGAAAATTGCTTATTATCCACTTGACTTCACTCAAACTCAAAAATCTTAATTACAAATCACCATACCTCAGTGTTTTGCACAAGAAAACCTCAACACTTAACCATTTTTCCTCTAGGGCGGTTTTGGGAGTAGTGTGTGGAGAGATTGATGTGGCAGGAGTCATTGTCCATCACTCCCTTGTGAGGCCGCCCAGGCTGGGCGGGTTGGGAAGTAATGCATGGAATTCACCTTGTAGTGCCTTTGATTCCATCAAACTCATGAAATTTTGTTGGAGTTTCATCATTTCCCTATCTTTTGTGCTTAAAACCTCGTAAATTTGATGTCTTTCTCCCTTGGGCGGGTTTGAAGGCAGTGTTTGGACAAGCTCTCCTGATGGTGAAGACACTGTCCAAGATGACCTTGTGAGGCCGCCCAGTCTGGGCGGCTTTGGAGGTGGAGTGAGGAATTTCTTGCCTTAGTCAAATTTTGGATTTCCTGAATGGAAGTATATTGAAAATATGTTTAAGTATAAGTCAGATATTGAGTTTCTTATACTTTAAATATTTATCAATATACTTCCAGGATGTTTGAGATAGGTCCTGGATCCATAGGACTTAGCATGCAGATTCTAGATTTCTGAGGATCCACCAGATTTCAGACTTAGTCATTTTTTCAGGATTTTTAGGATATCAGACTTAGTCATTTTCAGGGTCTCAGTGACATGCATCGGGATGAAGGCATATAGACCTTTAGCAAGAAACTGTTGAGACTTGGAGACACAACACTATCAAAATCCTACAAGCTCAGAGGAAAACTAAACCTAAAGCAAAACAAGGACAGAAAGCAAGAAGAAAAAGAGGGGGTCCCCATTTGCAATGGGGCGATGTGTGATTACATCACAACATCTAGCGCCAATCCGAATAAATGTTCCTGAACATTTCCAAGATAAAGACTCAATCCAGACCCAAAAACTTTGGATAATCAGCCCTAATTCCATCACTTGGCTAAGAAATGCACTCGAAAGGGAAAAGAACGATGAATTGGATCGAGACACCCCGTCCTTTGATTACCACCGTGTGTGCAATGTTCGACAAACATTGATTCTCCCAAGTATTCCAATGATAAACAAGAATCAACGAATTGAAACCTTCTGTGTACACCCACATGTTAGCTTGAACAAACATGAATACCTGATCAAAAAATTGGAATCAAAAGCTTAATACAACCATTCATAATTCAAAGACCCAAGTGTGTGCAATTGCGTTCATTTCCGTCCCTTAGAAGCTAAGATCATCCGAGTTCACTTGTCTTAAGCTACATAAGTTCATGGAGGGAGGATGAATGGATTCAACAGTATGATAAGTGGGTGTATAAAGGCATAATGGACAAAACAGCAGGAAATGGAATGGAATGGAGTGTAATGACGGAGTGAAATGACAGAATGGATAGGCGGAATGAGACAATTCATCTCTACGCATGACGCCTGTTTGTCAGGTTTTCATCATGGTACTTATCCGAGGCGCCACCAGAGGTGGTTTTCACCTGTGGACGAAAAGATTTCTCTTTACTATTTTTTTCTTTTTCTCTCTTTTTTTTTTTTTTTAAATAATTTTTTTTTTTTTTTTTTTTTTTTGCGAACAGGATGACAATTACACATGGCGCCTGTTTGCCAGGTTTTCACCATGGTAATGGATAGGAGGAACTCAAGAGTCTAATTCTGTGGATAACACGATAGTCTACACAAAACCATGTCGAGTCAGTATGTTCATTGATGTTGGCAGGAAATGACTAATGGACGGAAATAGTGGACTATGATGTGGATTATGCAAAACATGTAGATGGACAATACATCCAAAACATAGACGAGGCGAATTGTGGGATATGCCGGTTAGCGGGAAATGTAGGGAAGTGGATGGCATACAATGGAATCACGATCAATGTTTGCACGTATTGGACTAAACTTCGAAGCTTGCAAGGGAAGGGAAGTGTATTTAGGAACGGGAGTGATGGCGAGTGAATGTAACTTCATAGTGACTTCATAACCCACGCAGTCTTAGAATTTTCTTTTGATTTCATTTCGTGGTATGAAGTGATAGATGGAATGGAAATGGAATGGGATGAGGTGAATGAAAATGAGATTCTTTGGATGCAGAAGCCTCTTTGAATTCGGCTTCTTAGACTTAAATATTTTTTTTGAACCCTTTTGTTTAGGCCTTTTCTTTTGGAAGTATGGAATGAAATAGCCTTTGAATATGCTTTGCTTTGATTTCTGGCATTCGTTGCTAAGGCATAAAGATCTTAAGATTTTCAAGAATTTCTTTGTTTCATGAGTAAAGGCATCCAAATATTTATTTCGTGGAACTATGGGATGGGCGGATGGATTGCAAGCTTCTCGCTTAGACGACACCTACATTCATTGACCATGATTAGGAAATGGGTAAATGGATAAGGGAATATGGGTATATGAGTTAGGCGAATGGAAGTAAGACGGATGGCGGAAGGTGTGTGTGGCCAAATGCTTTTGGAATTTGCATAGTAACGAAGGTGGAATGGATACATATAAAATGGATGAATAATGGAAAACAATGTATTTTGGCAGAACGGATGGGAATACCAACATCTTGACCTTGCTTTCTGTGGGATGGCTAAGGTCATATGAATGGATATCGACATAGATGGACTTCAAATACCTTGTCCATAGAGGACTCAAACCTTTACCCTGATAATTCATTACTGGAAGTTCAAGGCAAAGAACAGGACTATATGGAGGATTCAGACATTAGACTTAAGTTCATTATTTGGTGGAACGAGTGAAATGGATGGAGGCTTTTATCGCGTACATGAAGTGGCATGGCGGAGCGAATGGAATGAGTAGATGGAGGTATGGAGAAATGCATACAATGGAATGGAGTGAAACGGGAACGCTTATCACGGAGTGCAGGCTTTTATTCTGTAAGTGAGCTGATAATAGAATATGGAGCATATGGATAGATGCAATATAATGGAATGAAGTGGAAT
Source organism: Cunninghamia lanceolata (assembly GCA_027924645.1). NCBI lineage: Eukaryota > Viridiplantae > Streptophyta > Pinopsida > Cupressales > Cupressaceae > Cunninghamia > Cunninghamia lanceolata. The sequence continues at coordinate 3,097,048 of BSBN01000850.1, forward strand.
CATGAACTATCTCACTTAATTCAAGCTCACCAAGACTCACTTAGAACTTCGGGACTATTAAGATGTGTAAATTTATGAGGTCCTTAAATACTTCAAGTCATGCTAAACAATGGATTCTTCTTCCTAGAGCAAGCAGTCACACTGTTCAACACTAGCAATGGAGTCCACAATAAACTTCCAATTCATGACTCAAGTTTCTCAAAAGAAGACTAAGAGAAATCAATTATTCAATAGGAAAAGATATGTGTAATTGCAAGATATCAGTGTCAAGACACAATTCATAATTCCTTTTTGAGTCAAGTATAGATCCTAACCTCGTGAAAGAGTTAGAGAAAATCATCGTTAGATTCAAAAGACTTTCATGAATGTTTATCAAAGAAATGAACTTCAACATTTACCAGATTATGTTTCTTGAAGCTTCATCGCCTTTTGACAACTTGGGAACCCCAAAAAACAAACCTAAACTTAAAGCAACAACATAAACTACGGAAAGCAAACGAAACCAAAAACCAACTAAACATGACATAAATTAATCTAAAGCAACATAAAGGAAAACCTACTCTAAGCAGAGCTATGTACAAAGAACAGACAGGACTCAAAAGACCTAAGTATATACACGATCCGACATGGTTTCTCAGAATGAATAGCAGTAACAATGTGCAAGTGACAGTTCGAAGTTTTGCTAATTTATCTTTAAATTCAGAAAAAACATCTTGCATGATATGATTCTCATATTCAGACAAAATCTCACACAAGATTATCAATTGTGGCAGTTCATCAGGACCATGATTTATCCACATACAAGTTGTCTTTCCAAGATTTCCGTAGTCAAATTCATATTCTTCAAATTCATCATCAGGAAATTCATAATTATCAAATTCAAAATCTTTCCAATCAATAGCAGGGAAAGATACAACCTGATGATCTTCGTCTTTGAATGGATATTGCTTATCTTTCATGCACGCGTCGGGAGGTCGAAGCTGGTGATGGATCATCCCACTTGCATCCGCAACATGCAAATCAACATTATGATCAATAGTGGGCATATCAAGATGTGAAGGTGAAAACAATTGAATTTCGAAAGCATGGAACATTTCACCTGTTAGCTCGTCATAGATCTTCAATAAAGGGCCTAGCATCAATGCGAATTGCTTTGCATCCTTGACCTGTATTTCATCAGCTTGTTCATCTTGAGACGACTTTGTCTGGAACTCCTTTTGTATTTCTTGGATGGAAGTGTTTAGCGCCCCTCCGAATTGTTGTTCATTTGATCGTTCCTCAATGATGGCTTGAAGTGCTACTTGTAATGCATCCAATTTTTCTTCCAACAACTCCTTTTGTACTTCTTGCAACTCATTCTCAAGGATCTCCTTATGTAGCATGAATGAGTGTTTCCCAAGGAATTCTTCTTCTTGCAACGAACTTGAGTCACTTTCTTCTTGAATTGAGTCAACATCTTGTTCGATGCTTGCTTTCGTATGAACTTCTTTTATTACCTTTTCACCTTCTTTTTCAGCAGGCTCTTTCTTACTTGGAAGAAGATATGCAATTCGGTTCTCTTCTTGATTATCGAGATTGCTTGTATTGTCTTCACTATTGGATGGGATGGAAACTTCTTCTCCTTTAGATGGTGAATTGATTTCTCGAAGACATTTGTTCCACAAGTCGTCTAGTCTTAGTTGTACCTGAGATTCTTCTTCCAACCTCAATTCATCCTTCACTTGATGAATAGCTTCATGACAAGATGAACATGTGAGTTCTGAATGAGTGGTGTTATGAATCCTGCACCAACCACCCGGAATCAACATGTCTTTGGCAAGCAAGTCCTTCTCAATACTTAGTCTCTTCCTGAACATTTCCTTAAAACTCATGAAGAACTCTCTTTCATCAAACAAGGCGTTGGAAACCACCTTTGCAAGAACGATTGGCTCATGTACCTCTGAAAAAGAAATTTTCCCCTGTAATGCTAACTCTATCCTTGATAAAAATGTTAGACAATACAGCTCCTCGTGTCCGTTGGTGTCATGAATCCTACATCCCTTCCTTGATGCGAAGTCACTCAAACTCTTAGGATGAAGCTGTGCGTTCAAATTCCACCAAAGCTGTAAAATATTCACTTGAGGATGATCCACATTGAATTGCCTTGAAGATCTTGAGAAATCCATATCTATCTTTTTTTTAGTTTTCTGATTTTTCACTTTTTTTTGTATTTTTGCTTTTCTACCTTTTTTGGATTTTTTGCATAAGAGAGATCTTGAAATCTCGAATTCTTCCTTGAGAGTTCGCTCTGGTTCCAATTCCACAATTTAGAGTTCGTCCACGTGCTTGAAACAATGTAATTCCTTATTCATGCCCTCCTTCTGTATATTCTGTTAAGCATTAGGAGGAGAAGGACATGCATAAAATGAATGATGACTGGAGCAATGTGTTTGAATGGAGCAATATCTTTGATCATGCCCTCCTTCTAGCGCCAATTCTGTTGATGATGTTTTCTTGACAACAACAACATTAGAATAAAACACCAAGTGTTGTATCCTCTCTTGAACAAAGCGTCTCGAATGCTAAACTAAGTGATCAAACAAGAACGCTCCAAGGTTCCTTGTACGTGATTTGCAACGAATAGCCTTGGTGTTGTGATGTGATTTGCTGTGTCACAAAGGGACTTACGTAGAATTGTCATCTCTCCATTCAAATAAGTTACTCTTTCCTTGTGAAATGGAACTTCTTCTGATCAACTATGAAAAGAAAAGGCAAAAGGCAAGAGTTAAGAAGGCTAATCTAAAGACAATGACATGATGAACGATGCTATGATAGACAAATTTCCCTTAAAAAACCAAATTTCACTTCGCCATGACGAGCAACAACTACATGAAATAGGTGCAATCTCCAAGGGATAAACCAAGGATTTTCATATTGTTGACACACTCCAAAGTACCCACAGCTGGCGCGACTCGAAAGAGTATCAACAATCGAACTATTTGCAAGATGCGGTTCAGGCTAACTTTACATGATGACTTACCATCGACAAGCCATCAAAAGTATGAACCAACGAGAATTCATCAAATATCATTGCATATATCCATTACATCAATGAACTCTATCTACTTTATCATCTAAACTACTTGGAAACACATCTCCGTCATATTCAAGAACTTGAAACCTTGCTAACATTTCAAAGCCACAAGATCACCATGCAAAAGAACAACAATGAGCTTGTATTACTTTTGAAGTGTGTCATTACAACAATCTCATGTCTCTCTTCATGACTTTGAAGAGCTCCCTCTCTACTCTACTCCTACTTGATCTCTACTTCTAATCTCTAATCTCCTATGTATTGTCCATATCCCCCTTCACAAATGAGAGAAGTGAGCCTTATATAGAACTCAAGAATTACAATGAACGGCTCAGATTGATTTAGCAATCAACGGCCAAGATTGAGACAACAAGGCAGTTTGTTACAAAATTTGCTATTTTTAGAACATGAAAGAGGCAATGAAGGCACGTTTTGCAATGTGATAAGCATCTTTGGAGTGGGCACTCTTGAATAAATGACATGGCAGAATTCGATTGGCCTGATGATGTGTACGTGCCACCTCAGCATCTTCAAACGAACTAGTGTGATTCACTTCATGTTCACTTCACTTAGAATATTTTCTTCTTGTTGTCTTGATGTAACTGATGGATCGCTTTGATGATCATGCTCATCTCTCATCTTGTGATGTTGTTGTGCTTGTGCAGGATCATGCCTCTGGACAGTTGCATGGGCTCATGGAGTAGACTAGTGCCTGATGAGAGTTCTTCTTGTAGTAGACTTGCATATGATGGGTGTACATGAAGTAGACAACTCTGGATGATGACTCCTCATGCGTGGCGTTGATGTCTACGAAGTCTTCAAAGTAAGATGAACTTGATGCAGGAGCTCTCCTCCATGTGGTGATGATGACAAACTTGAGCAACTTTCCTCCACCTTCCAAACTTCTCATGTATGAGCTCTCGCTATTCACCCCCTTGGATCCTCCATCACCTACAAGAAGAAACACATCAAATTAAGACTTGATATGAAGGATTTTCAATAACAAATTACATTCAACTTATGCATGTGGGATTAAAAAAATGACATTTCAAAACATATCCTTTCGCATGAAATCCATGCCTAAGTGCCTAGGCGGGTTTAGAGGGACAGTATGGATTATTTGATGTGAATTCCATGTCAAGGTGTGAAATCCGCCCAGGCTGAGCGGGTTTAGGGGTGTCATCCAGAGAGTGTCTTGTGAATGACATGACATTGTCCAGGCAAAGTGCTCAAGACCGCCTAGCATGGGCGGGATTGGAAGAGGTGTAAGGAATTTTCATCACTTAAGCATTTTTAGCTTGGTTTCGACAACTTAAGAGCTCTTCACTTGTTTCATCGAGAGTTTATCCTCCTTTGAATGCTATGTAATTCTTGAAGCATGGGCGGATTTAGAGTGAGTGCATGGAGTGAATGGTGTGGAAGACATGCATGATGGTGGGAGTCACTTGACAAGGCGGGTTTGGAGGGTGTGTATGGAGAGTATGTTGTGGAAGAGGCGACATCATCCAGATGAAGGGCTCAAGGCCGCCCAGCATGGGCGGGATTGGGAGGCTAGTAAGGATTTTCACCTCATTTGAGATTCATTCCCTTCATTTGATAAGGCTTTTCTATCAACTCCAACACTTAGTGAAATCTTGAGATGCTCATGAAGTTGAAAGACACAACTTGGATGTTGGGTGATGATGTCCACTTGTCATGGTGAAAACCTTCCTAGGAAGGGCGGGATTAGAGGTGACCTTTGGACTTTACCTTAACATACCTTCCAACTTATGAACTTTCATCAAATCTTCACGATTTCTTTGTACTTCAACTCAAAACATTGCAAACTTGATAGGTCTTCTACTTGAGCGGGTTTAAGGTTGATGTCTGGAGAGTGTGTTGTGCAAGAGGTGAAGTTGTCCAAGCATAGAGGTCAAGGCCGCCCAGGAAGGGCGGGCTAGAAGGTGGTGAGTGGATTTTCAACATTTAGGAACCTTTTACCTTTGAACTTGACTAGCTCCTCTCCTTTGTACCATCTTGATCAAACAAACTTAGCGATTTATGTTATCCCTCATCCTGGGCGGCTTTGAGGACAGTGTATGGAGAATTTCATGTGGGACACGACATAGTCCATGAGCACCCCTTGAGGCCGCCCAGGTAGGACGGGTTTGAAGGTGGTGCTTGGAATGCAAGTCTCGTCGCCATACCGAAAATGTCTTGAATGGAAGTATATTGAAAATATGTTTAAGTATAAGTCAGATATTGAATTTCTTATACTTTAAATATTTATCAATATACTTCCAGGATGTTTGAGATGGGTCTTGGATCCATATGATTTAACATGCAGATTCTAGATTTTGGAGGATCCACCAGATTTCAGACTTAGCCAATTTTCAGGATTTCAGGACATCAGGCTTAGTGATCTTTTATCATTCTTTCCAATTGATTCATCCTTGTTGGGAGGAGTTTAAGTAATGCTTGGTGTCATCTTCATCATTCTCATCAAGTAAACTTGCAACTTATGCCACCTTCATCCCTGGGTGGTTCTGGAAGCAGTGCATGGAGAGTTTGATGTGGGGGGAGACATTGTCCATCACTCCCTCATGAGGCCGCCCAGGTAGGGCGGGTTGAGAGGTGATGCATGGATTCTTCTTTGAAATGCACTTGATTCTAACTTGAAAACTTCCATTGGAATTTCATCATATCCTAGTGTCTCGTGCAAGAAAACCTTGAAAACTTGACCACTTTCCTTCTTGGGCGGATTTAGAGGGTATGTGTGGAGGATTTCATGTGACAGGCAACATTGTCCAAGACCTCTTCCTGAGGCCGCCCAGGTAGGGCGGGTTTGGACATGACCCTTGGATTTTCATCTTAAAACTCACTTAATCATTCTAAAACCTTCAAGTTTCCATCAATCTTTATCACTTTCTGATGTTTTGTGTTGAAACACTTTGAATTTTGCATAATCTCTCCTAGGGCGGGATTGGAGATGCTGTCTGGAGTATTTGATGTGGAAGAGGTGAAGTTGTCCACAGGAACCTCTTGAGGCCGCCCAAGTAGGGCGGGTTTAAGGGTGACCTTTGGATTTTCATTCAAAACTCTCTCAATCCTCTCAAACCTCCAAGTTTCATTGAAATGTCTTCACCCTCTAGTGCTTCATGCTTAAAAACCCTTCAAAATTTGATCATTCTCACCTAGGGCGGGTTTGAAGGCAGTGTTTGGAGAAATTGATGAGGTGATGAAGACATTGTCCATGCCTCCATGCCAAAGCCGCTCAAGTAAGGCGGGTTGGAGAGTGACACCTGGAAAATTGCTTATTATCCACTTGACTTCACTCAAACTCAAAAATCTTAATTACAAATCACCATACCTCAGTGTTTTGCACAAGAAAACCTCAACACTTAACCATTTTTCCTCTAGGGCGGTTTTGGGAGTAGTGTGTGGAGAGATTGATGTGGCAGGAGTCATTGTCCATCACTCCCTTGTGAGGCCGCCCAGGCTGGGCGGGTTGGGAAGTAATGCATGGAATTCACCTTGTAGTGCCTTTGATTCCATCAAACTCATGAAATTTTGTTGGAGTTTCATCATTTCCCTATCTTTTGTGCTTAAAACCTCGTAAATTTGATGTCTTTCTCCCTTGGGCGGGTTTGAAGGCAGTGTTTGGACAAGCTCTCCTGATGGTGAAGACACTGTCCAAGATGACCTTGTGAGGCCGCCCAGTCTGGGCGGCTTTGGAGGTGGAGTGAGGAATTTCTTGCCTTAGTCAAATTTTGGATTTCCTGAATGGAAGTATATTGAAAATATGTTTAAGTATAAGTCAGATATTGAGTTTCTTATACTTTAAATATTTATCAATATACTTCCAGGATGTTTGAGATAGGTCCTGGATCCATAGGACTTAGCATGCAGATTCTAGATTTCTGAGGATCCACCAGATTTCAGACTTAGTCATTTTTTCAGGATTTTTAGGATATCAGACTTAGTCATTTTCAGGGTCTCAGTGACATGCATCGGGATGAAGGCATATAGACCTTTAGCAAGAAACTGTTGAGACTTGGAGACACAACACTATCAAAATCCTACAAGCTCAGAGGAAAACTAAACCTAAAGCAAAACAAGGACAGAAAGCAAGAAGAAAAAGAGGGGGTCCCCATTTGCAATGGGGCGATGTGTGATTACATCACAACAAGTCCCTAAATCATGTCTTGAATTTGTATATCTGAAAGTACTTTCCTTACAAGAATATCAACCTACTACCTATGGATTCTCACCTTTGATGGTTGTACCTTGGGTTCTTAATATTTGTACCTAGATACATGAGTTTTGATGTAAGATGTAAGAATGGAAAATATGTTCACTTACAACCGTGTCTTTGGCTTTTGCTATGACATTTTTAAAATCACCTTGTCTAAAAATGTATTAGAACACATCTTGGCTAATTAAATAAGCATTAACAAAAATTCCATACTCATCTCAGCGTAGCTCATCTCATTTATATTGACATAAAATTCCAATTCTCAGACTGAAAGGGGTGATATATTTGGGCTTCATCTAGATGTATAAAACAAAGTTAATAGCAAATGCATTTAAATGGATGCTGATTATTGATACAACTTAGGAACTTTCTAATATGTTGCTTTGTCTAGATTATGAAAATCTCTCTTTTTTGGAATGTGGTAGTCTTTTTTTGATTCTCTATCAATTTAAGTACCTTTTGTTTGCCCGGTATAGAAGACTAACATGATTTACTGATACTTGACCAATTTTTTGCATGTATTTTAGACTTTGGGGTTATAAGGGTTTTTTAATTCTAAATAAATGGTACCTTTTACAAAATCTTTCAATAGGCATTCAGAGTTGCCCAGTATAGAAGGCTAACATGATTTACTGATACTTCACCAAATTTTTTGCATGCATTTTAGACTTTGGGGTTATAAGGGTTTTTTAATTCTAAATAAATGGTACCTTTTACAAAATCTTTCAATAGGCATTCAGAGTTGAGAATATTCTATTAGAAACCTTCACTTTTTTGTTAGTGGTATTTGTAAAGAAATTTTATAATTTCTTGTTGAGATGCTGATGTAATTCTTATATTGGCTGGAACGAGTTTGCTCCCCATTCTACAATAGCTCGTGTATTGGATCTCTAATGGCAACGCTGATTCATTCTATGCATTAGAAATGGTATGCACTCAATACATGGCAGGGGAAATGCTTCTTTTTGTTTACTTTCATCAATAATTTCTTACTCTTCTCAATAATATAGAATCTACCAATTTTGAGAATTTTATCTATACCTATAATTACTTTCTTTTGAGTGAAGATTCTTGGTGTTGTCAGTTTGGTCTTCCAGTTGTCCAATATAATACATATAGAGCTTTGGTAGTGTATCTTTTAAGTTTCTAAAGATAGTGGTATGCCATAGCTTCTAAACAATGAAACATGATTTGGTTTTGATAGTTTCTTGTATAATTCCATTATAATACTTCTGTGTTCTTGTTGTAAATCCTAGGGTGGAACTGTGTGAGGTATTTAAAATATGAGTTTGAACCAAAGAAATTGAAATTGAATTTCTTAATCTCACTAATATAATATTTTTTTCCCTCTTTTGAAGAAAAAGAAAGTTTTATGAAAGATCTAATTACTAAATCTGGAAAAGCAAAATATAATTGTAGTGCTATTGAATTATAGTTGAGGAAGTGCTTAGAATAGAAGAGAATTTTCAATTGCATTTCCTCATCTTCTTATGACATTGGAGTATTCTAAGGTTTTCTCCTTCTAAATATGCAAATATCAGACCTCAGTATAATTTTGCATTTAATTGTATATTTCATATAAAATTTACATTGTCTAGAGCAACAACGCTGGCCACATGGGTCGCAATGTGCAATACTCGAATATACATATGGAGGCATGAAGTTACAGTCAAAGTTAAGGTAAAGTGCCAAATAGATCATGGGTATAAGTTACAAGGAAGGATATGGCAGGGTATCAAATAGATAATGAGAGTGTGGAGGATGACTAGGGAGTTAGTGTTTTAAGGCTTCTATTCTAATTCCTACTTTTCTAAGGCTATGTTTGACTAATGCACCAAATTGGTGATTTTTTTTAATATTTGGGGCATCTCTCATTGAGAACATTGTTCATCTTGCAACCAATTTTGATATGATTAGGTTTTCACTACAAGTAGGGGGAATAAGGTATCTAGTTGCAACCAAAAAAATGGAAGCTATCAATAATTATAGACCTTGTTTTGGTCTTTCATTTAAGAACCATACAAGTATGGAATTTTTAGTTCCTTTCTAAGTTGTAATTGACACCATGAATTTCCAGTTAGGGGTTAGAATACAACTTAGTAGAAATCTCCTTGCATCTTCAATGAGAACATCCTATTTCTTCTTTGCAGCTAATTAATCAGCTCATAGAATCAACGATTGGATAGTTTTAATCTCTAGAAGCATATCTCCACTTTAAGGAATGTGATGAGATTACACTCTAGCCTTTATCTTTAGTTTGTTATATGTGACCAGTTTGAAGGAACATACTCCCAGATTCTAATTGTCAACTCTCGAATACACTCATCGTCCAAGCCATCTAAAGTTTTTTGCAATCCATTTTGAAAAAAAAAATTCAAGTAGAGTTTGCACAACTTTGGGAAACTTCAACTTTTCAATTTGTTATTTTAAAGTGAAATTGAAGGATTTAGAACTGATTTATTTTGTCTTATTCTTGAAGCATGATGTTTAAGTTGATTGAATTTGAAGGAGGCTAGAAAAGGAACATGAGAATGTCAAAATTCATTTTGTAGAATGTATTGGATTGCCCATAAGTAGATATTTTTATGCTCTAAAGCTTCTCTGGTTATTGGAATCTATAGATGATGTTAAAATAGAATTAAAAAGACAACGATGTCTTATTTCAAACAATGGATAGTTGATTGGATAAGAGGTTCAAAGTAGTCATTTAATTGATTTCTCAAATGAAGCTTGAACCATGTTGATGGATTTGAAAACCCTTGAATGGCATGGGCCTACCCTTGAATGGATTTGAACATACCTCCATCTATTCTTCCTCAGATTGTTAGCAATGCTAAAGTGATGGGGAAACTTGTCCAAGGGTGGCCTTTTGTTGGAACCCCACTTGCTAGATGTTTGGGAGACCAACATGCTACCATGCTTGGTCAATGTTGTAGGAAAGGTGAAGCAAAGAGCACTTATGGCATGAGATGCTTCGTTCTTTTTAACATAGGCAAAAAAGCCATTACATCTCAAAATGGATTATTGAGTACCATGGCTTTCAAACTAGGTTCAAATGCACTTAGAAATTATGCCTTGGAAGGATTTATAGCCATTGTAGGAGCTATTGTACAATGGTTGACGGATAGCTTGGGCATAATCCAAAGTGCCAATGAAATTGAAAATTTGGCCAGAATAGTGGATAAAACTAAAGGCATCTATTCTTTTTCCTACCTTGAATGGTTTGTTTGAATAGTATATAGAAATATAAGTGTTGATAGACTAGCAAGATTTACTATACATCAAGAAATATTAAATATATTTGAAGAGTACATCAAAAGGTCTATAAGGAAGATTCTTGACATGCAACAACATAAAAAAAGTGCAAACAAAACATTTATGTAGAATTACTATTGATCCAGGACCAATTACAACCACAAGCTATATTTTGAATGATTGTCTGCATTTCCTTCAATTAAAGTACATCATCATGCTTTTCCCTATGTTAATAGAAAATAAGACCTATTATAGTAGTGTCAAATGGTTGATACACACTAGGGTGTGTCTCCCTTTGACATTGTTTTCCTTTCTCCTAATTGGTTTTAGGACGATTGTATCTATGTTGTAGTTGTGTTGTTGATGTGATGTAGCACAACAATTTTGTGGTGTTTTTTGTTTTCTGGTTGTAAAGGGTTGGGTCACTTTCAAAAACCCCTACTTTACCATTTATCAAAAAAATGGTTGATACACAAATATTTAAGACCTTTTCAACTAAACAATTGGTATATGATTACTCTAAAAATTATAGATCTCTAGTGTTTAGCCAAAAAGGCTATCAATATTGATGCCTATCAACCTTTTGATAGAACTTCTAGGTGCTATTACTAGTACTAGTTTGGCTCCGTCTACATTAGAGAAATAAAAGATGTGTAGTAGCCTCTTTAAGACCACACCACTATAAAAGGCTCATGAACCCACTCTACAAATCTTTATATTTCCATTACTTAAGAAAAGCATATAGTGCTACATAGAGGACATACAAAAGAATCACAACAAAATGGAGAAGACAAGACATAAGGAAAGGTGACCCTACCCTTAATTAAAACATGTTGAGCAATCAAATCATACATGCAAGTGAATGGTGAGTCATACCCATACTACTAGACTTGGGAGGTGTGAAGCTAGACCAAAACATAAGACAACCAAATCATTAGTCAACCAATATTTTTAGAATTTTTTTTAGATTTAATAGTGGTCATACTATATAACTGTTTGCCCTTGAATAATAGTGCAATGACAAAGATGTTATGGAAAGCTACTCAGTACAATTTTGGCAAAAAATTTCTCTAAAAATCCAAAAACCCACAACCACATAATACTAGCCATAAAAAATAGATACTACCAAATTTTTCCACAAACCCAAAAATTCCAACCTATACCTATACCTAACAAGTTGTAAAACACCAAGTAACAATAGACCAAGACTACCACTACTACAAATGCACCAAGAACACAAAATACCAACTACCAACATAACTTCAAACCACACCCCAACACTCTCGAGATCCTTGCGCATAATGTCTAGAGTCCACAACCTTCTTGATCTAGTGTTCCACACCATTCACAACCTTGCCACTATGTACTCCAACTAAAGAAGGGAATCTCACTTCATAGTGAATTTCTTGATGTTGTCTTGATCTATGTAGTGGAGGGTCATAGAAGTGTGGGATAGTGTAATCAATTCCCACATCAAGCCACCCTCGAAAATAATAGACATGGAGACTTGCCAGAACTTTACCAACATCACTAGAAAAAACATGCAAAATATTGACCTCGTTCCTAAGCTTTGACCAAACTAAACTTGAATTTGAACATTGAATAAGGGTAGAAGTTGAGCATTCCCCCTCAAAACCTAATGGTTTTTGCTCCTTCCCACCCTCTAGGTCAATTGGGAACAAACATACTAGAGAATTGATTAGGGAAAAGTAATTGTAGAAGCCACAAGTGAATTGACACATCAGGCACATAAAATGCCAATTTTGTTGTGAAACCCCCTTGTATTGTAGCTTTAGAGCGATGGCATTGGTGTGACGATCACAACACGCCCCATTTTATCCTTTAGCAAAATGAGGACCCCTGCTGTTGCTTTTGCTTTTGTGTTGGTTTGGTTTTGCTTGCTTGGCGGTATGGGTAAAATGTCTGATGCTTGAAATTCAGGTTGCACAGTGCTTGGTGAAAAATGGTTGTTATCAATGAAACCTGCGCCAAAATTCAGTTAGGGTTGCTTTTTGAACGGTTTGAAAATTTTGCGTATTTTAAGAGTTATGCTAGTTTTTGTGAAAAGTCAATGCTAGGCTGGGTTGGTCAACGTGTATCTCATATACATTGTCATGTGCATGTATCTTTTGGTGATTTTTGGTTTGTCAGGTTATAATTTGCATCGTGTTTCAATCCAGTGTTAAGTTGTATCTTTAACAGTTCAATACATACTTATGCAAATCCGGACCTGATAGCTTGTCATATGTGTACTTTATAGTGGTTGAAATCTGCAGTTGTATTTGTATATTACAACGCATGTATCTTTTATACAAATTCCAAATGTGCATTGGCGGACGTCAAAGGAAGTTCAAAAGCAACATATAAAGTCATGGTCGTTTCATTTGTATGGTTAATACATTGCTAGTAGTATGCTTTCTTATACAAATGCATGAGCGGACCCGAAAAGAAAATTCAATTGAGTTTAGAAAGCGGAAGTGAATGGTTATATTTGTATATATGTTTGTATGTATAAGCGCGTGTATCTAAAATGCAGATACAAATCTGGACGTGATTAGAAAGTTAATACTTTATAAACTTTAGGTGAGGTCCGTGTTTGTATATTGAGATATATGTATTAAATATACAAAAGAGTAAGATGCAGTCACAGATGTGAACTTAGGATTAAATCGCGAAATAAAGTGCATTTACACATAATGAGGAGTGGAAAAGTCAACATCACGTATGCATGTATAAGTGCATGCATGTGATATACAAAAGGGTAATACAAACATACTTATGCAAAACCGGACCTGAAGGCGATTCCAAGTCATTTCATAAACCCGATGGAGTCTGTGTTTGTAAGTTTGGTGATTGTATAAGGTATACATGAATATGTACAAACAAATATACAAAACACACGAGAGGAAAAATCATAAATGCATAAAGGTAACTCGAGCATGCTTTGAGAAACAAAAAGCAAACTTAAAGTCAAAATGGTCATTAAGTAGAAATGTTTGTAATGATGTTATCATCTCTTTTATGCATATTAGTGAAAAGTGCAGGTATAAGATATACAAAACGCAAAAAGTGAGAAAAAAAGCCAATGTATACAGAATTTAAAGTATGCATTGAACGGTAAAAGTAAAGCGAAAATCAAATTGCATATATTGTCTACAACATTTAATGCATATCTACCACAGGAAATACCTAATTTCAAAGGAGTAAAAAGGAATTTTGATTGCGTTAAACTTCACAATTGCATTTAGAATTTAGTTGCAGAATGTTACATAGAGCTAAGGCGAACGAAGGTGAATTGAGATTTCAAGATGGCTTCAGTAAACTCGAACGGTAAAATCTCTTGTCAACAATATTAAAGTCAATGATTGGGAATCTAGGTATGTATCCAAAATTCCCACTTGTGCTTAACGAATGCAATTATGGTGGAATTTTACAGTAATTACAGTAGGGTAACAGAAATGGTTTAAATTAGCTAATTACTGTAATAAATCATAAAACTTAGGCACAGTAGGATATCCATACATAATTCAAATGTGAAAAGAAAAAGCTTAGGGTAAAATGGTAAATGGTAAATCTATATGGTAAAACCCTAGAAAACATGAACGTGGTTGTAAAATGAATATGTTTCTTGACAGGATGCCGCTCAAAGGGAAAAAAAATTGAGAAGAAGACCGGAAAATGAGAAAAGAAAGACACAAGGAAAGAAATAGTTAAAGAAGAATTTCCGAATTGGGTTATAGTTCACAGATCTATTCTGCAGGAGGAAGGGTAGTGGACACAGAAATTGGGGATTTCAACTCTGCCGAATTGTTACAGAAGATTAGAGTGCCTGGAGCGTTTCTGGCAATGAAGAATATATTGGATGTGGGATTGTATAATGATGCAGGGTTTCCATTGGCAATGGAGGCTAGGGATCTGTTTATTGAACGCATTCAAAGGTATGATATGAACTCTAGGAAGGTGAAACACAATAGTGTTGTATATGTAGATTTATCGGTGGAAGGAATAGCGGAAACCTTTGGTTTAAAGATTACCGATAAGATAAAAGAAATAGATGTGGAATAATATGCAGCTGATTTCAAAGGAAACGAATCATCTTGCAAGAGCACAATTTTTTATGGATGGTATTCGCCAGACAAGAAACCAAAAGCAGCTGCTAGGGTTCCAAAGCACTTGTCTAGGATACATTTCAAGGATGAGATTTATTTAATGATCACCTCGTTAAGCAGGTTAATGGGCTTGATAGATGCAGCTACATTTGATCCATGGATGTTATCTGTAATTCAGTTTATCAGAGAGGAAATAGGGGCAGTTCATTGGGCTTTAGCCATTAGCAATACTATTTTTGCACAAGTGATGAGATGGAAGAAACAGAGAATGTTCTTTATGTCATCCTATATAGTATATTCATGTGCATCCAAGATGCAATTGGGAGGAATACCAAGGATTGGTACATTGGGAAATTGCCAAGGGTAGATGTTAGTTTATGATCATTACCCAGACTTACAGGAGAAGAATGTAATGCAAAATTATATAAGGGTAAATGATGTATTTTATATGTACCTGGTGAGAACATTGACTAGAGATAGAGACAAAAGGTTGTCAGAAGAAGCATGGAATGCAATCAATTTGCATAGTGCATGGTATATACAATTTCCTAATTGCACTTACATTAGAATAGAAGGATTCATGGGTAAACCTTTTAAACTGCCAAGGCACCCAACAGACAAAATGGTGCTGTTAGAGTTTACCAGACAAATATTAAACATTTATGGTATGTATAAGGCCAGGTTTCATAGAGGTAATATCAAGTTTCCTTTTGGTAGTGGTAGATACCAATGTTTCAGCAAGGAAGCTTCTCAAGTATCAGAAGCAGAATTACAGTACTTTGGGTTTGACACTTTTGATTTGGCTAGACCATTTGACCCATTTAGGAGAATACAAAGTTTTGTGGACAAGAAGTTTAGACATCAACCACACATTGAAGATTTTTGGGCTAATTGTGACAATGAAGCAGAGGTTAGGAAAAAGGGCCCATCCGAGGCTGCTAAGCCTTGATCAAATAAAGACATTGGGAGTACTTGAGGTACCCCAAGAAATTAACAATGATGATGAGAAAATATTACATACAAGTTATGACACCAAAAGGGTGGCTGATGAAATTATAACTGAGCCAGACTGGAGTCAGCCTGAGGAAACTTCACTGGACAAAATCTCAAGGCCAATAATAACATATTCAGATGTTTGGATTAAGGAGAAAATAGAGGAACTGAAGGCCAAAGGGATAACAATCATATACTAGGAAAAGAAGGGTAAAAAGAGATGCTTGGAAAGCGAAGACAATTTTGATGATTTCTTAAAGAGAAAAAGGCAAATAGTAGAGGCTCATATAGCCGAAGCAAACATTGGAGCCACATATTAGATCCTTATGCATTAGGGGTAATAATGGCTATCCCCTCAGAAACATTTACATCTGCAGACGAGGGAACATCAAGTGCATCTGCTCCAGTAGAGCAAACTGTAGTACAAACCCCTGTAGTGGCTCAACAAACACCAAGTGTACAAAGTTTACCAACAGCTCTACAAACACCCTTGGTAACCCAAACACAAGAGAAAATATAGGGGTTTATCCAGGTTAAACAAGAAATGACTGAGGAGATGGTGAAAAAAGCATCCATGGTTCAAACTTCCACAAAAGAAGATATTGAAGTGGTGGATGTAGACAAAGTGGTAGATGTGGATGATGTTGAAGATGATAAAGATGAAAGTGAGGATGAAAGTAGTGGTGACAGCCTAGAGATGAGCAGTGAGGAGGAAGAAGATAGGCAAATACCTAGAACTCATCTTATGCTGGGAGCATTTGATGCAAGAGCATCACAAATGACAGTAACAACATCACAAGTTCCAGAGGTTGCCACACAATTAGTAGAAGATACGGAAATGATTGCTCCATTTGGTAACTTAGTGCCTGAAAATATAATGGAGGAAGTAAAAGAGGCTGCTCAAGAGATTCTGAAGGAGTAGGCATGTTACCTCTAAAATTTAAACCCAAAATTTTCAAATTTTCTTGCTTAAGGATTGATGCAATCATCACTTTGCTCCAATCTAGTCATTTTTTCCAAAATTCTATGTCTTGGAAACCTCTCTATAAGTCTCTGTCGTCGGGCGGTTTAATTTCATGAATGTTTTGTTTACCCGACTTATGTTCTTAAGTTCTTGAAATGGCCAACTTCCTGACTTCTCCTTTGTGTCAGGGAAGTTCAAAGCCCACTGTCAAAAATTTTCATGTCTTGTGAACTCCTTCAAGGTTCTGAATCTACTCCGACCGCCAACTATTCAGCATCTTCGCGGTGTCCGTTTTCCAAGGTATCGCCAACCTGTCAGTTTGATCATGTGATATACGGTGAGAATGTCTTTTCAGAAGCTACGGAATGGAAGTTCAAATCTTGAGACCTATTTCCCAAGATATAAAATTAATGATGCATTAATGACAAGTGTAATGAAGCTCATTAAGATGGTGGCATGACGTTAATAAGTTTGAAAGACATCATTACCTACTGACATAATTAAGTAAAGGTGGCAGTGCTCTCTATGTTCAGTTTTCTTGCCAGCCAAGCTATTTTTCAGAATGGGACTTCTAGCAAATAATGAATTCTGGGATGATGAACCTATGCCTGTTCTGCAACTTGATTTACAATGGCCTGAGGAGGAGTAGATCGATATCATCTCTCAGCTGCGCACAGTTGGTTGGAAAGAGAAAACTGGATATGTTGAATACCGCAGGACAATCGACATCCTAGAGGAAGAAGAAGAGCGTGTTGAACTGCGCCAGCTTTTTATAGAGATATGCCTAGAATTGGGGGAAGATTAATGCCACCTGTCTTGCATATTTGAAGTCTTTTTGTATTTAGCGATGATTACTACAATTTTGGTATGATGTAACTATTTCCATTTTGAGAAGTCATTTCTTGATTACGGTTACTCAAAAAGGACCATTTTCGAATAGTTATAATTTTCGGGAAGTTATATAAGGGGAGGGGATTTCAAAGGAAGGCATCTTTTTCCAGTGGCTGTCTGTGAATAGTGGGAAGAAGAGCCAGTTTATTTTGTATTAATTTCTATTTATACTTTTCTTACCTTTGTTTATGTATAGAGGCATTACAGAAACTTTGAGTTTTGGTTATATTGAAGAAATGAAGAATTACTTACAGAACTTTGTGTCTCCAAGTGTCTTCTGTGATTGCAATTGTTCTTATGTCAATTAGTAATTTGTCTTCAATATTGCTTCTTTTATGTTGACATGTGTTAAGGCGGAATATAACTGTATCTCTCAATTAATTTATCCTTGTTTATGAATGTTGGATAAGTGGGCTATGTATCGTTTATCCACATTCATTTCTTTCCGTAATCAGTCATGCACATCTATTTCATGGTGATGGGTAGATGTTAATACTCCTTTTCTACTTTCTGGTTAAAAGCACACCCCATATTTTTATTCGTTGCATATCTTAAGAGGGATCTGTACCTCTAAAATTTAGAGGAAAGTTGTCAATCCAATGACAACTTCTCCAACTGTTAGTACTGTTTGTTCTTCTTGAGCATCTTGAGTCATTTTCTACATTTTTTCTCAAAGGACAAATATGTCAACTAACAGATTTTTGGCGACTCTACTGGAGATCGAAAGGAAGTACATTGCCTTTGTTTTCCCAGATATTTAAAGGTACCTCCTTGAGGATGGAGGTTGGCAGCTCTATGAAGTGGACATTACTCAAAAGCATTTGGCTCCAACAAGACTCCTGTTGATTCATTTTTTAGTTTTACATGATGGCTTTGGTTTCTCCTCAGCCATGGGGAAATCATTTTAGACTTCTCTTTTTGTCTTAGTTTTCACCTTTGCCGGAAGGATCACGAAAATATTTTCCAAAGTTCAGTGGAGAAGGCTCTCAAGATGCTGAAAACCATATTCTGGCATTCACAGTTGCATGTGGTATCCTGGGGGTATGTGAAGAAAATGTTTTTGTAAGATTATTTATTGAATCTTTGATTGGGCTTGCAGCAGATTGGTTTTTCTGTTTAGAAGAGAAGTGCATAACTGATTGGGATTCATTGAAGAAGAAGTTCTTAGCAAGATATAAGGGTCCTATTAATGAAGCTGCCTTGTTGTATCAAATTTTCAACATTCAAAAGAAAGAAGGCGAATCCATCAGAGATTTCATGGACAGATTCAACCGGATGCTCAAGAAGATTCCAACCCTTCTTCAACCAAGTGAGCAACTTTAGCTTTGTATTTTTATTTCCTCTTTGCATCCTGATGTTCAATTTGAGTTGAAACAAAGTAAAGTGAAAGATATTAAAATTGCACAACAAGAGGCCGTAAAAATAGAAGATGATTTGATTTTAAGTGGTCTTTGGAAAGCAAATTAGGTTGTAAATAATTTAAATGTTGAGCTTGTGGAAAAGTCTGTCATGCATAAACAAAGATTCCAGCTTGTGAGTTTTGAAAATGCACCTCTTTCTGCTGAATACTGTAATCTCTTTGTTTTTGATCCAAATTGTTTTGGTGAAATTAAGATAAATAGTGTAGAAATTAAACCTCATGTGGATAGAAGAATGGAAACTTTCTATTTCCATTACAAAGAAGATAATGTTGAACCTGTAAGCCCCCCATATGGTGTAGAAGAAAAACGATCCTCCCCTGGTGTAGATGATACAGAAAGGGAGTCATTCACTTTTGCCGATAATGAAGAGCAACTTGAGGCTACACAACATAAAGATAAGGTGTTGAATGTTCATTCTTCGAATTGTATGCAAGCTGAATATATGACTTTCAAATTTCAGGAAGAAGATGATAAAGGAGAAATATTGCAGCTAAAGGTGAGTGAAGAATTCATCTTTGAGTCATTTTACTTCGAAGATGCAATTATGTCTTTTGAGAATGATTCATCAAATGAAGCTTGTGTTAGAAGTATATGCAATAATTTTTCAAAATCTGAGGCTAATAAGGAGGAAAGGAATAGTCAAGTTGAT
Source organism: Cunninghamia lanceolata (assembly GCA_027924645.1). Taxonomy (NCBI): domain Eukaryota; kingdom Viridiplantae; phylum Streptophyta; class Pinopsida; order Cupressales; family Cupressaceae; genus Cunninghamia; species Cunninghamia lanceolata. Next base: position 3,116,637 of record BSBN01000850.1, read on the forward strand.
GAAGGTTCGCAGCCTCAAGAATTTTCAGAAGCTCTAGATGGTGACCTTCTTTGTGAAAAAGATACTATGCTCTTTCCTATACTCGAAGAAGAATGCCCTATTGTTGAAAGCGTAGCCAGTAAATAAATTTTTAATAAGGAGATTATTTCGGTTGAGGATGATTTTTAGCCTCATGAAATTATTGCTTGTGATATAGATTTTCAGTCTAACTCACTTCTAATTTTGCATAAGGTTGATGATTGGTCCTCTGATGATTTGAATGATTCTCTATCTATTGCCAAAAAGCTTAATTGCATGCGAGAACAGGATGAGACATATGTGGCAAGTCAGAAATCAAAATTTTTAGATGGTGTAGTCATTCCTACATACAGCAACAAAGAAAATTTCTTATCTCAAGGCTTGTATGTGGGATGTCCAATTCAAGGATTGGTTTCTCTAGGCTTGTCAAATCAAGTGCATCATGAGGTCACAACTGGTGTTTTTCAGTCAGAAGTCGGTAATCGTATATTGGGAGACACTAATGTGAGTCGTCAAATTGGAGGAGTGTACAATGAAGAATGGCTTCTCAGGCATCAAGTCATATCCAGAATTTTTTTATCTAAAGTCATTTTTATCAGTTTGATCATGGTGGTCACAAGTTTGCAACTGGTTGCTTGTGGGCTTTTTGTGCATCCGACATTATTTCGCATAGGCACCTATTTCTCCCAGCCAATTAATGGATTTGCATGACTACTCTAAGGTCATTGGGAGGTAGGATCTTCCTACCACATATATATAAGGAGTTTTTGTTGTGCTGGTAGTCTAGTTTCCTTTCCTGTTTTCCCTGTTTTTGGTTTGTTCTGGCTCCTTTGTTCACTGTGCTGTTTGACTCTGTTACCCAATGGATAAGACACTAGTCTTTATTTATGATTCTAGGTTCATTGCTTTGTCCTTTGCAATCCTCATCCCCAATCAGAGACTATTGTTACCTCAAAAATTTAAACCCAAAATTTTCAAATTTTAGCGCTTAAGGATTGATGCAATCATCACTTTGCTCCAGTCTAGTTATTTTTTCTAAAAATTCTAAGTCTTGGAAACCTCTCTATAAGTCTCTGTCGTCGGGCGGTTTAATTTCATGAATCTTTTGTTTACCTGACTTATGTTCTTAAGTTCTTGAAATGGCCAACTTCCCGACTTCTCCTTTGTGTCAGGGAAGTTTAAAGCCCACTGTCAGAAATTTTCATGTCTTGTGAACTCCTTCAAGGTTCTGAATCTGCTCCGACCGTCAACTATTCAGCATCTTCGTGGTGCCCATTTTCCAAGGTATCACCAACCCATCAGTTTGATCATGTGATATATGGTGAGAATGTCTTTTCAGAAGCTGCAGAATGGAAGTTCAAATCTTGAGACCCATTTCCCAAGATATAAAATTAATAATGCATTAATGATAAGTGTAATGAAGCTCATTAAGATGGTGGTGTGTATGAGGAAAATTGATTAATGTTTAAATGATAAATCAAAACAAAACAAATCAAAAGCCCATAACATAAAGAGAACTAATCTAAATAAAAGCCATTATCAATAAATCCAATGAAATAAGAAAGCTTTTACCAAGATTTGTGTTGTTCCCTTTGTTGGATGTGGATTGCTCAATAACGCTGCGAAACCATGTTTGTAACAAGCAAGTAAGGTGTCAAAGTGCTCAAGGATCAATGTCAAAAGATCGTGAAGTTGCTCAATTGATGCGATGTATGCTCAAAGCGTTGTAAAGGATGCCTAAGAATAAGTGATCGAAGAGGGTTTGTGAAGGAGATGAGGGGGGTTTAAATAGGTTTCAATAGAGATCGATCAACGGTCTAGATAAATCAGAAGAATCAACAGAGGAGATAAATCAAATAACCATGATGAATGTGCGCACGACATGTGTCAATCCATAAGGATATTTTTAGTAAAATATGATGAAAACAAGATTGATTGAATAGATAACTCAACTTGTAATTTTGCCTTTTTTGGAGTTCTAAAAATAAGACTGATTGTGCACATGAGTTAACAAGATATTTTTAGAGGAATTGGAAGATAACTGAAATTAAATAAATAAATTTATTTAATTGTTTGTGCATGATAGAGGAACAGAGGATTATAAATAAAGTATTTGATTTTATTTATTTTTAGAGGATTGAGACAATTTAAATAAATTTGCATGATTTATTTAAATTTAGAAGAACAAGTGATTTAATTAAATAATGTATAATTATTTAATTGTAGATAAGAGGAAATTTGTGATGAGTTAATTAAATAATTGGATTTAAAATTTGAAAGAGGATAATGATTTAATTAAATAATTAAAATTATTTAATTTTGGAAGAATAAGGTTGATTTTACTGAAATTAATTAAATAAAGGGGATTTATTTAATTAATGTTGAATTTTAGAGTTTTGGAAGAATTTGATGAAATTAATTAAATAATTAGATTATTCAATTAATGTTGAAATGCAGGTGATTCGACAGATTTGATGAAATGCAAGTGATTTGAAGACATGGTCATTTTAGGGTGTCTACATTTTGCCCCTTTTTGATGCAATGCAGTTTATAGCGTTGCGTCAAAGAAATCGATTGTTGAAGACATGATACAATTTTTTGATGCTTCAGTGTAGCTAGTTACCCCAGCGTATGCCCCCTCGAGAGGAAAGACAGGGAAGCGACAAAATAACTGGGTTGACGGTCGACTAGACGATTGTGGTGGAAATAGGTAGCAGAGAGAAAAATGGGGTGGGAAGAAAAAATTAAGGGAGGGATACTATAAATAGGTCCCATGGGGACCACAATCCTCATTTGCACACTAAGAGTGTGCTAAATTTAGAGTGTAGAGCCTCCAAACTTAGAGTGGGAGAGTTGAGTGGAAGGAGCTAGAAGCGAGGAGAGATGCCGATTCCAGCGCACAGGCATTGGGCGGAGCTGGTGCGGACGTACGGGAGGCCAGCAGGAGCTCCGACAGCGGTAGGTGTTTGAAAACCTCTTTGTAATTTGACGTTTTAGGGTGGCTTGAGGGCTAGGTCCAGGTAGGTATTTAGGTCAGCCAAAAGCGCGGCAGGGTAGAATGGCGCATTTGGTAGTTAGGTTAGGCACTTTTGGCATGATACAACGCGTTTGGTAGTGCAGAACAACGCTTTTGGTGATGCCACAATGCTATTGGCTTTTTAGTTGTCGCACCGCAGTGCGGCTGGCAAGGTCCCGCAGCGCTCTTGGTAGAGCAGTGCAGCGCGGTTGGCTGGGGAATAAAGCGCAGTTGGTAGGGGAGGGAGAAAATTAGGTCACCTTTGGTAGTACAGTGAGGCGCGGTTAGAAGCATAGTGAAGCGCACTTGTAAAACAAGTCACCTTTGGTATAAGATAGTTCAGCGCTTATGCATAAACAGTATGGTGCATTTGGTAAGACAGAGCAACGCGCTTGTATAGAACAAGGCGCTTTTGGATAGGCTAGAAAAGAGAAGTAGTTAGGGTTGACCGAGGAGTTGATCACTTAGGCTAGAGAAGTGCAGAGTCGGTCGCAGGGTTTTGCGTCATAGGGTAGAAGTCGGTAGGACTCTGGAGAAATTTTTTACAAAGGTCTGACAAGTGGCTTTTTGTGAATGCAGAGGATTATGCCACCACTGATGTTGAGAGAGTGACACCACCCTATAGCACACGAGGTGGTACAACTGACATGGGAGGAGGATGCATTCCTAGAGCATGTGGGATTATGGCATGTGGCACAGCTGACACACATTAGGGTGAATCTCGCCCTAGTGACAACGGTGGTAGAGAGATTTCACAGTGAGACATGCTCGTTTCACTTTCTGACAGGGGAGGCGACAGTGACACTGGAGGATTTATACCGCATCCTTAGGATTCAGATTGATGGAGAGCGAGTGGATTTTGACGTAGCATGGGGTGAGACGGGCCTAGTTGAGGTGTTCTGTACAGATGACCTGCGGATAGACGATGGCGAGATTTGGTGGGCAGATGTCCCGAGACTCTGTGACAGGATCAGATGGATAGTTTCTTCATTGATTGGTGGCTTCCTGTGCCTGGACATGCGATCTAGAGGATTATTTGTAGGATGAGGCACAATACTATCTTGTATGTTTACACATGGCACTTAGTATGCATGGGCCCGTGTGTGCTTGGGCAAAGACGTGCACGACTACATCTACAGGAGAGGCCGGAGTCTCTCAACAGGGGTTACGCTACTATAGGTGTGGGCGTGGGAGCATATCCCAATGATCAGACCTATCACACAACGCCGCCAGGAGAGGGGGGACCTTATGCAATCTGTATGAGGGAGTTATCACACACAGGAGGCTTGGATCTGTTAGCCACTAGAGGCGACAGATCGATGAGATGGATGTATTTGTTTGGAGGCCGTGGTTATTGTGCGAGGAGTGGGAGGATGAGCATGAGCAGCTGATGTACTATCAATAGGCTCGATATTTATTTAGGAGGTGGACAGACACTATTGAGAGATACCTGCCAGAGCAGGTATTCAGACAGTTCAGATTACCACAGGGATTGCCAGTTGGGGAGGTGACCCATGTGAGGACACGGAGGGAGATGGGGGACTGGGATGCCAAGATTCCAATGGCTACAACCTTGGCAGAGGTACGAGGACTTGTCCCAGTGAGATGGGATTGGGATTCAAGATTGGTAGATCCAGGGACACTGCTAGAGTATGACAGGTACTGGCAGACACACAGGCTAGTGAGACTGACTACACTGGGTGTGGCAGGGGCAGTGGGGGATGTATTAGTCCTAGGCGTAGAGGCGAGGATGAGGTGATAGGCCAGGGAGGCCTGACAGTAGGTAGGTGGAGAGGCCGGAGGCTCACAGGCAGATGCAAAGATGGTGGAGGTGGAGGACCCGGTCGTAGAGACTGATTTACAGTGGGCCAAGCAGCTTCTACAGGAGGAGATAGCCTGGAGGACATGATTAGAGCTCCAGATGGTGAGGTTGAGTAGAGACAGGGATGCAGCAAGGGCAGAGGCAAGACATGTCGAGGCCTTAGCACAGGTGTAGACACAGATAACCACAACAACACAGACAGCCCTGGCATAGGCACAGGCACAGGCATAGATCCAGGCACAGACACAGGTACAGGTGCAGGCCGCACCCACACCAGCAAGAGATGACGGGTAGTTAGTCCAGGTGATTAGGGAGAGAGATGCAGAGGCACAACTACGGCTGACAACATAGGCCACACTACAGAGAGTGAGGCAAGAGAGAGATGAGGCACGCCGTGCACTGGGTGCCGATCAGAGGACATTATATAGTGAGCTCGTCCAGGTGTGGGGAGAGCTAGTGTCGGTAGGTAGAGAGGTTGAGTACTACAGGGGTCTCTACATCAGTGTGGTGCCAGTAGCTAAGCAGGCACTGAGTTATAGAGAGCGGAGTAGGTTCAGAGCATTTGGGTCTCGCAGGACAGGGTAGTCATTGTCCTCAGTTAGAGGACCAGCAGGGGGAGGAGGACCTGTGCCGAGCACCGGCGGAGGACAGGGACCATAGCAGGAGGGTAGCTCTACCCACTAGAGTAACACATTTGTACATTGTATCATTTTTGTATCATTATGGACACTTGTATATTTTGACTAATGCCTGCGTGCATCCTGATGTATATTTTGAGGGCTCTTGATAGCCTTGATGTACTTATTGATGTATAGTTGTATGTATACATATACATTTTTGTATTTTTACGACCTTCACATGATATATATGATGACATATTACACTCACTGATGTTGATGCTTTTGTGTATGCACTTCTATTGATGACATGGATGTGATGATATGTATGTATGATTATGGATTTATGTGATGACGTATATTGCTTATATGATGCATATAGATGTATGGTGTATGATGACATGATACTTATAGATGTATGATGCTTATGATGACATGATTCTTATAGATGTATGATAATAGATATGCTATGACTTGCGATATCTAACATGTGGGTTTTGCAGATATGCACCAGAGAGAAGAAAAGTGGAGAAGGAAGAGAGAGACTGTTGATCGATCATTGCTATGAAAACGATATAAGGCCATGGGCAGATGAATGGGTGAATGACAAGCTTGTTGCATTGGTTTCACAATTGTATATAAAGAGCAATCCTTTTTTTTTATATAGCACATGGATAGTTTGCTACTAAGGTATAAAAAACCAAGGTGCTGTAATATCCGAGTGTGTGGACGTTGACTCTGCAAGCAAGCGGTTTGAACTTAGATCCCTTAGACATAATATAACCTTGTTGGAATATGTGAATGAGCCATAGTCTTGAACATAAAATAAACTTCAATACATGTAAATGCAAGAAGAATACTAATATGTAAGATGGTAGGTCGTAACACACACAAGATAAATATGCTGCCAAGAAAGATGCTAAAGATCATTCCTCAAACACGGCACACAAAAGAAATGACTATGCCCCTAATCCGTACTGCATCGCAACATACCAAGATTATAGATAAATCAAGGTAGCCTTGAATAGGTAATGGACAAAGGAACAAAAGATAAACCATAAAGCAAATTGACTGACTAACAAAGTAAACCGTCAGCCAACATATTCTCTTGCCAAAGAGGTTGCTCAAGATAGATTGGATAGGAAAGATAATAGCCTTATCGTAGGAGCTATGTGTCTGTTAAAGGGGGCTATCTACCTAAAAAGACAATATTGTGTTGCAGGAAATGCCACATGTCATATGAGACGCGTGTGTTGGTCTCAACAATGGAACATTCTGCCGAAGACAAGCTTGTTGATCTGGTGCTTTGGTTAAGCTGGAGTTAGCTGATGTTGGCAATCGATATGCAGGACAGTAGATGACTCTGAAAGCAAGCTGCTATGCTTTAGGTTTGCTAAGAACTTTTGCCTTGAAAGGATGCACTAGTTTGTTGTTTTGTTGCTTGAGTTAGTCAAATCGAGGTGAATAGATTTTGATAAATGGAAGACCAAAAAGGTGACATGTCAATGGATTGAAATGGGTGAAGAATGATGAATTGTTCATGCCTGAGTACTGGATACATCCTTTATATTCCAGACTGCCTACATACCCTGTATCCACGGGATCAAGACACATTATGATGAAAGATGAGAATGGAAATATGTAGTTCTGGTTGATGTGATGAATGGGTCAAGGTGGTGAGGAGGAGATCTTATGTACCTAAGTACTGGAAACTTCCTTCGTATTCCATACTACCTACATACCCATATCCATGGGATCAAGGTGCTTTAAGATTGAGATGAGATAATATGTAGTTTTGGTTGATGTGATGATGTAGAAAAAGCGTTGAGAAGATAACAACCTTATCGTAGGAGCGATGTGTCCGTTAAAGGGTGCTATTTGCGGAAAGGAGAAAAGATTGAAGTGATTGTGTTTTTGTGAAGCATTTTGAGTGAGTATGCGTGAACAAAGAACAAGGAACCACTCCTAGACCTAGGTTAAGGAAGGAATTGCCCCCATTCTACCGATGAAGAAGACATAGAAAGCTTGACCTAGGACAAGACAGTGCAAACTGTTGACACAAATCAAGACGTGGGATGACGATGATGGACACTGACAAATTTCTAAGCTATACTAGATAGGGAGATGGAAATGCAAACAAGGTCAATGGTTTTATTATGGATGGATGGATGAAGCTTGTTTTGAAATGGACATGGAATGAACAGGACTCAATAGATGATGGATGTTGACTCTACACATAGCACCTGTTTGCCAGGTTTTCACCATAGGACGGATTTTTATTTTTGTTGGAATATTCTGAGGATCAGGCATAAAACTTCTTGAGATGAACACTGTTAAGTGGCTCATCTAGAGGAATGCTATCAGGTGTAGCTAAAGTATAAGCTCCTGATCCATATGCTACTGTGACAATAAAGGGACCTAACCAGTTAGGCTCAAATTTGCCCTTCTTTTCTTGATATGCTTGAATTCTCTGATTCTCTTTGAGTACAAGATCACCAACTTGAAACCATCTTTCTTTGATCTTTTTGTTGTAATTACACCAGAGGCAGTTTTGATAGACATAGAGATGATTAAGTGCGGCAAGGCGCCTCTCATCTAGTAGTTCTAGCTCAGCTAATCTGGAAGTGCAATACTCCTCTCCATCAATCAGGCACTGCATGGATACTCTAAGGGATGGGACCTCTATAGGTAGGATGGCTTCAGAGCCATAGACCAAGGCATAAGGTGTGGCACTAGTTGGTGTTCTGATACTAGTGCGGTAGGCCCATAGGGTAGGATTGAGTTGCAAGTGCCAATCACGACCAGCTTCATTGACTATTTTCTTGAGGATTTTGAGAATGGTTTTATTGGAAGCCTCAGCTTGGCCGTTACTCTGCAGATAGTAGGGAGTTGAAAAGCGATGCTAGATATTGTATTGTGTGCATAAGGCACAGACATCTTGATTCTTGAATGGTCTCCCATTATCAGTGACAATGGCTTGGGGAATACCATACCGGCAAACGAGGTAGTTAAGGATAAACTTGGCTATTTGCTTACTGGTGATATAAGTCATTGGAATGGCTTCAACCCACTTCGTGAAATACTCAGTGGCGGTAATAATGAACTTATGGCCATTGGATCAGGATGGGTGGATTTGTCCTACGAGGTCGCGACCCCATTGAGAAAAAGGCCATGGAATTGTCACAGGTTATAATTCATGAGCTGGTGCATGAATCAAATCTCCATGCTGTTGGCATTGTAGACACTTCTTAGCAAATTGTAAAGCATCATGCTCTATTGTAGGCTAGTAACAACCTGTTCTGAGTATCTTCTTAGCGAGATTAGGACCGGTAGAATGTGTGCCACAGACACCTTCATGTATGTCTCGTAAGGTAGCTTCAGCTTCTTCTATGTTAAGACGTCATAAGAGGATACCATCGAGACTCCGGTGATATAGTGTATCACCTAGAATGGTGTAATGGGAGGATTGACGGATAAGGGTTTTGCGTTGGGTTGATGATAGTTCAGAGGGAAAGGTACTATTTTTAAGGTATTCATAGATATCTTTGTACCATGGGGAATTGGGACCAACAAGTTCGCAGATGATTTCAGTAACTGGAACGTCGACGACGGGTATCAACAATTGCTCGATCAAGAATTCACATTTCTGTGTATTTGCAGGCATGTCGATAAGTGACCCTACAGAAGCCATAGAATCTGCAGCCTTGTTATGCTCTCTTGGAATTTGCTCAAATGTGATGCTAGAAAAGTGTGGTTTGTAGGCATCCACTAGTTTCTTGTAGGGGACCAACTTTTCATCTTTTGTTTGGTACTCATCTGTGACTTGTCGAATGACTAGTTGTGAGTCTCCATATACCTGTAATTCTGTGATGTCCCAATGAACTGCTGTATTGGGACCTATGAGGAGTGCTTCATACTCGGCTATGTTGTTGGTGCAAGGGAATGCAAGCCGATATGACTTAGGAATATAGTCATTTTGAGGTGTGATGAACAGGATGCCGGCCCCTAATCCATGCTGTGTAGGAACCATCAAAGTACAACTTCCACATTATTGAGTTAGAAAGAGTGAAGAGATTTTCATCCAGAAAGTCTGCTACCATAGGGTGTGTATCTGTCATGGGTGCTTCTGCTAGTTGATCTGCTAGGGCTTGTCCTTTGATTGCTTTGCGATCCACATACTCAATGTCAAACTCACTAAGGATCATGACCCATTTAGCTAGTCTGCCTGTGAGAGCTACTTTCGCCAGTAGATACTTCAGTGGATCAATTTTTGCTATGAGATTAGTGTGTTGGTTTAGCATGTAATGCCGTAGCTTTTGGGAAGCGAACACTACTGCTAAACAAGCCCTTTCCATCGGTGAATAATTAAGTTCATATCCCACCAAGGTTCGACTGATATAATAGATTGCATGCTCCTTTCCTGACTTATCATGTTGTGCTAGTAAGGCCCCAAGGGCCGAAGTTGTAGTTGATATGTATAATATCAAAGGTTTATCAGCAACTGGTGGAACCAACATAGGAGGTGTAGCTAGATACTCTTTGAGCTGATCAAATGCTGCTTGACACTTATCGTCCTATTGAAATGAGACATCCTTTCGGAGCAAGTGTTGAAATGGTTGACATTTATCTGCTAGCTGTGAGATGAAATGCCTAATGGACTGCAACCTTCCTTGAAGGCTCCTTAATGCTTTGAGGTTCTTTGGTGGAGGCATCTCCACTATAGCCTTGACTTGTGCGGGATCTACTTCGATGCCTCTACGAGATACAATGTATCCCAACAACTTCCCTGATGTTACACCAAAGACACACTTCTTTGGATTGAGGCATACTTGGTATTTCTCAAGCCTATCAAAGATCTATCCTAGAACTTGTATGTGATTTGCCCTAGAAGATTTAGCTAGTATGTCATCCACATAGTCCTCCATGATATGACGAAAGAGATCATGGAATATCACCGTCATTGCTCTTTGATAACTTGCTCCTGCATTCTTTAGACCAAACAGCATGACACACCAACAATAATTACCCCAAGGACAAGTAAAAGTTGTTTTATGTTGATCTTCTTCTGCTATCCTTATCTGATTGTAGCCTGAGAATCCATCCATGAGGGAAAGCATTTCATGATGTGCTGTCAAGTCTAATATGTGGTCAATGTTCAGTAATGGAAAGTCATCTTTGAGACATGCTTTGTTAAGATCTCTAAAATCATTACACATGCAGATGTGCCCATTGGGTTTAGACACAGGTATAATGTTTGAGACCCAATCTGAATAGTCAATAGGTCAGATGAACTTTGCATCTAACAACTTCTGTATTTCCACTTTTACCAAGAGAGTTATCTGTGGGTGCATCTTCCTCAGCTTTTGCTTGACTGGTTTAACTGTTGGATCAACTGTGAGATAATGAACTACTAGCTTAGGGTCTAGCCCTGGCATATCCGCATAGGTCCATGCAAAGTTGATGGTTTGCTGTAAGAAGAATGTGTTAAGATTCCTGTGCTCTGTTTCTGATATTGATGCTGCCAGGAATGTGGTCTTTGGATTTTGCTCTGTGCCAAGGTTTATCTCTGTAGAATCTTCCACTAGGAGAGATGACTTCTCTTGATACTTAGATGGTAGGGGAAGGTCAAATCCTCCATCCTCAGGTGCCACAATTGGGTTTTCACCTTTGGATACGTACTTTGTTTTTAGTATTTTGTGATTGGGAGGTGCCACAATGTGGTTTTCACCTAGAGATCTTTCTTTATTTTCACTTTTGCGACTGGAGGATTTGGTATTCTCACCAAAATAAGCTGTTGGCTCTAGTTCCATTACAAAACCTGCTTTATGATCGCTAAGAGGGATACCTTCGCGAAGTCCCATGAACTCAGCTATAGCTTCATCATTCTGAAATACATCTATAATGGGGGGCCCTTGTTGGTCCCAATCGATAAGTTCAGGGTAGACAAGTGTTACTTTCTGGGTGTTTGTGATGGAGGTTAAGGATATGGATGATAGCATAAATATGGATTCAGTGAATTGGTTAGTCATATGGAGGGAAATGTCATCAATGGTATCCTCATTAGACGTTGAATCTACGAGAGAAGTTTTAGCCACCTTGTCGAGTATACCCTCGATGTCCAAGGCGCGTGGTACCTTCTTACCAAATCCTAACCCCTTCTTGTCTAGTTTCTTTGTCACACTAATGGGCTCCATTGTTCCTTGATTTTGTTTCCCAAGGCCACCTTTGCCTTTATAGCCCATGTTTTTGACTATCCTTGAGCCATTGCCGTATTACTTGACTGGTATTGTGACCAGTTCTTTCTCCTTATAGAGCCAAGAAGAAATATCCTCAATAGTTTTCTCTTCCAATAATTTTCCCTATTGGAATTGGGTTAAAGATGCTGGGGGAGGAATAGCTACTTTTTTAGTTGCTTTGGCAATGGGAGATTGGCCGTAAGATTTAGGGGATAAAGGCATCCGCCCTACACAACAAGATTTTGAGATATCATATGTTCCAAAGCCTATATCACGGATGTGAGCTTTGATTTCAGGAAGAGGATCAGATTCACTTGTAGAGGCTTGTGTCAGATTTTCAAGATCGACATATAGTGGGGATTCAAGGGCTTTGTCATTTTGAGGCACTTAGTTGCAATTCTTATAACTGCCTTGCAAGACACGACAAAATTCAAAAGGATTGGGGTCTCCTGGGATAGTTATCTCTGTACCATTGAATGGGAACTTTAGAGACTGATAGTACGTTGAAGGAACAACTTTCATTGCATGGATCCATGGGCGACCTAGGATAATGTTGTAAGGAAAATCAATATCAAGGACTTGGCACCTGGTTTCAAGCATGATGGGGCCCAGTTGTATAGGCAAGTGGATAACACCTTTTGAATGGTGTTCAACATCATCATACCCTTTGATTGTAATACTTTGATCAGTGTTGACACGATCCTTAGAGTATCCCAATTGCTTAAGTAACTTTAAAGAACAAATGTTGAGACCAGCACCATCTATGAGTATGCATCTGATTTTGCGCTTATGGATGAGAACCTCAATATGAAGGGCATCATTGTGACACGGATCATGGGATGGGAGGTCCTTTTTAGTGAAGACCGCATTGTAGGGCGAGGCAATGTTACCTACTATAGATTGGAAATTCATGACCGCTATGTTGTTAGGAACCAAAGACTCTTGGAGGGCTTTTTCTAGCACCACTTTATGTGTAGGTGATGACCATAGAAGGTCCAAGATAGAGATCTGTGCTGGCATTTTCCCTAGATGTTTGACAAGATTATAATCGGATTGAGTTGGGAGACTGGGTGTAGGACCACGAATGGTGACACAACCACGACGAGTTGTAACAATGCAATCCATAGATTTGCCTTTGATTGTGAAGGTAGACACTCGACTCTCTTCAAAATGACCCACAATGGAGTCAAAGGATGTGGAAGCATGATTGACACCTTTACCTTTATCCTGAGGAGGAGGTGGACCATGGTGAGGGAATGGTTCCTTCTACATGTTGAGGTCTTTGTTAGTGTGTTGAGTTGGTGGATCATCCTCCAGAGAAATTTTGTTGCCCTCAATGAGATTTTGGATTAGGTGCTTGAATTTCATGCACGATGCGGTTCTATGCCCTTTGCTCCTATGGAACTCACAGTATTCATTTTCTCTGTACCGTGCAGTTTTGTAAACCGGTTCTCCATACGGAGGAGCATTGGGTAAGGTGATGAGGCCTTTGTGTAAAAGCTTGTGTAGGACCGACTCTATGGGCTCTCCCAAGGGAGTGAATTGACGCCGCAGAGGGTAATCTTGTTGAGGCCGCTCTTGTTGTCATTTCTATTGGTTCTAATAGGGTTGCCTCTGTTGTTGCTATTGTTGAGGTGGATTTTGACTCAGTTTAGAAAGCTGCAGTAGTATTTGCAATGTTTGGACATGTTTAGAATCGACCACCCAATCATTGACCACATTTTTATTTTTGTTCCAAAACTTTGGTTTATCATTTATTTGTTGTTGAGGGGCATTGTCTTTGGTTTCTTTGAAGATTTTGACCACGCCTTTAGCAATGAGGGCCTTTTCAATGTTGATTCCTTTGTACGTGATTTCGTCAAAGGTTGTAGCACTAATAATTTGCAAATGAAAACCTAACTCTTGGTTGAGGTTCTGCACAAATATGCTAACAAGCTATTTTTCAGGTATCTTGAATGGAAATTTGCTAGCCATTTGTCTCCATCGTTGAAGGAAAGAAATGAAAGTTTCACCATTTTTCTGTTTGTTGTTGCATAGATCAGTCATGGAGATCTCATGCTCTGCGTTGTAGGAGAAATGGGTGGCAAATTTTTCTGCTAGCTCGTTAAAATACCTGATTCCTGTGGGTAAGTGTGAGAACCATTCTATAGCTTGACCTCCAAGACTGCGAGGAAAGAGACACATAAGATATGTGTTGTTATGTGAGACCTCGAAGCAAGCAAGATAGAATTCCCTGAGATGGTCTTTTGGGTCTCCTTTTCCTTTGTATTTATCAAATTTGGGAATAGTGAAATTTTGAGGAAAAGGGATCATGGGTAATGACCGATCAAAAGGATAAGGACACACCTCTTCTAAAGAGAAGGTCTTCTTGGTGTGGCCAAATGTAAGATCAGATAGCTGTTGTTGAACTTCCATGATTTTTAACTCCATTGTTGTGGGAGGGGTTGGAAACATCTCCTGTTGTCCCAGAAGTGGTTGTTGTTGCCCATACATAAGATTGTAGTGTAAGCCATGGGCATTGGTCTTATAAGGGTTGTACGATTAGTTGGGGTCATATGTGTTGTATGTTGGGTTTAGATTTGGTTGGAAATGGATGCTTTGATTCGGAGGAGGTGGGGGTGGTGCTAGGTAAGAATGTAGGCTTTGTGATGGTTGAAGAAAAGAGTTTGGTGGGGGAAAGCTAAAGTTTTGGTTAGGTTATGATTGCGGTACATAGCTTTGGGAAATGTGATGTTGAAAATGTTGAGGGTGGATAGGCAAGGTGTTGAAAAAGTTTAGCGCTGATGATCGTATTGGTGGAGGGACATAGGTAGATGTGTTTTGCGATGGTTGGGGTTGATTGAGGATGAGCGTAGAAGAATGTTGTGGTTGGGGTTGCATGACCCTGGTTGGTTGAGGGATACGAAGGTTTGATGATGTTGAGGGTGGTGCTTGTTGAGACCCTTGTTGCATGGCTACAAAAGTGTTTCCCAGATTATAATTTGGTGGGAAACCTTCTCGTGATGGGGTAGCCAAGTTTCCACTTACGATTGGTGTGGACAATTTAGGAGTGTGTTGTATATTTGATCGAGCCAAGGTGGCTTGCTTAGCTAGCTCCGCTTGACGTTGGAGAGTCTCTTGTTGATTTTTGTAGATCTCCATAGGAGTCAGAAGTGGTGATATGGCCCTCTTTCCTGTTGGGTTTTGATAAAGAGGATTCTCATATTGTGCAATCGTTCTCCCTTGTGAGTTTTGTTCATGTAAAGGCGTGGTCACTGTTGACATGGTTTGGACCGCATGTATGGCATTTTGGGTGTTGTTTGTGTCCTTGAGATTGGATAAATCAAAATCTTGAGGTAATTTGGCTCCTTTCTCTGCAAGCAAGCGAAAGAAATGATCTTGGTTCTCACTAAGGATTTTGTCAAAGGCGGCTACGACTCTAGGATCTTGTATGAATTCATCAAGATCTTGCCCATCTTCTTGAGAGGATTGACCTATTTCAAAGTGTCGCTCTTCTTGAGATGGGGCTTGATCTATGGTATAACCTTGTGGAACAAAATCCTGTGGCATGCTAGTGGTATAGTGAGGTGTACTTACCAACGGGCCCCTACCTTCTTGGGATGGGCCTTGATCAATAGTATAACCTTGTGGCACAAAATCCTGAGGCACGTCGGTGGTATAGTGAGGTGTACTTACCAAAGGGACCCTACCTTCTTGAGGATTGTTTGGTTGGTCAAGCTGCAGCATGTTTGGAGAGTTGGTCGATCTTTTTGCGAACGTCTTAGGAGTAATGTTGGGTTGGCCTGATTGAGGTGTGTGAGGAGGTGATTTGCGCTTCCTAGGGACAACTTGCTTGGATTTCATAGTTTGTTGGAGTCTAGTGGTTACCATGGAATACACTAGGACAAAAGCTAGGACTTTGCTTGTGTTTTGGAAAAGACAAACTTTTGATGCACAATTTACTAGACAAAAGGCACTGTACTGTTTGACCAAAGGCGCAGGACTGTGCCACCAAAAGCGAGCTACTGTAATACCAAAGGTGATGGACTGAGCTACCAAAGGCGAGGTACTGCTATACCAAAGGCGAGCCACTGTGACCAAAAGTGAGCTACTGTTTATACTCCAAGGGCGCTGAAGTAGGTTTGCCAGAGGTGAGGTATTGTTATACCAAAGGTGAGATACTGTAATACCAAAGGCGAGTTGCTGTAATACCAGAGGTGCTGAAGTAGTGTCTGGTGTTTTTAAAAGGCAAATTTTGATAGATTTGGTTTTGGTTCTGATTTGGATTTTGCTTTGGCAAGAGAAAACACAGCAAACAGAGTGGCAAAAAAAAGGACTGACACAACAGATAGTGTATGTTCGAGGCTCACCAAAAAAGCCCAATGTTTCCATAGGTATAAGACAATTGCAATCGATATCAAGCACTTTTTATCCCTAGAGACAAGGTTTCATTGTAGTAGATCAGCTCACAGCTTAATACTCCATCGATAAAAATGTCATTCCATAAAGGTGTCAGACATTTTGTATCTTTGCGAGAGACGATAGGTAGGGATATCTCACCCTCCCCTCAGAAAGCTCAAGTAGGTCACAAGAGCTTTATGGCCAAGGGAATACTATCTCTTCTCAAGGGAGCCAATGGTGAGTATCTTAAGGGCTTAAATTGATTCCCCTTGAACTGATGATTACCACAACGTTCAGAGGTAGATCGGGTAGTCACTATCTAGAATGGTTCTTAATAACTTTGAGGGACCAACACCTTACAAGCAATGTGACAAGCTACTAAAAGCTTTAACCAATCCTACTAAGAGTATCAAACACTTCACTCGATGTGAAAATTATTTCCACAAAGAGCTAGTACACCTCTTTTCAGTTTGGCACCACAAGGTAAGGCTAACGTCGGTTAGGACTTAGCTTTCGCCTTATCCCTCTTATATAGCGGTTCAAAGGAAAACTCCACTTAGGTTCGTCCCTTTTGGATGAAGCACAATCCAAAAGTAGGCCCTTCTAAAGGAAGTACTGAAATGTAAGAGCAAGCACGTCAAACAAAGGTTCAATTGTCTCGTTATAAGAAAAATAAGGTGCAACTAGCTTACGCACGCACACAATTGTAGTTGTCAATTGTCCCTTATGAAATTGAAGTGTTTGGCATTCATGTCCATTGTCCCTTATAAAATTGAGGTGTTTTCGCATACATGTTCATTGTCCCTTAAGAAAAGCAATATGTTCCTAAGACCTAGATTACCAAAAGTGATTTGTTCAGTTGTCCCTTAAGAAGACAATATGTTTCGAAGATTTAATGAATCAATATTCCTTCAATGCTCGTCCTGCATGAACATGTTAGAAAAAACCTATTTGCTCTATGTGAGTGATAAGAAGCTGCAACAAGTCAATTAGTTCCACAAAAACTCACAAGTTAGCAAAATAAATGAGATTTGACCAAAAGCGAGTTACTGTCTTACCGAACGTGATCTACTGTGAAACTGATAGTGCTGTACTGTGTTATCGAAAGCGCAGTGCTCTAGACCAGAGGTGATGCACTGTATTACCAGAAGCACTAAAGAAGATCCAGAAGCGACGTACTGTGCTACTGGATGTGCCATCTTGTGCTACCAATAGCGCTTTACTGTCTCAGATCCAGAAAAAGTTGTATATTGTCAAAAAGGTTAGGTCAAAAGATAATTTTATGTTTGCTTTGTAGATCTGGGATGTAATAACTGATAGATCTGTAACTTGGGATCAAGAAAACTCAAAGGATGCCACAAATAGATAGGTTAACTCAAATATTGAAAATACTCCTAAATACATCAGCTTAGGAAGTATAAAAGACAATTGAAAGACAAATAAACCATCTTTTCAGTCAAATCAAATGATAGGTATGTGAGTAAAACCCTGAAAAAACACCAAACAAGATCATAAAAACCTATTTTGCCAAATGCGCTTTACGATACTACTAATAGCGCTGTACTGTTTCACCAAAAGTGCATTACTGTGCTACCAGGAGCACTACAGTATCGCCTGAGGGCACTATACTGTGCCTCCAGAAGCGCTTTAAGATACTGCCAATAGTGCTTTTCTGTCTTTTGCGCTGTTCCATACTGTACTTGAAAAAATCAATTTCTCAAAGAAAAAGAGGGATTAGTGGGTCCCACCGGGCGTGCCAGAATGTGTATGAGGAAAATTGATTAATGTTTAAATGATAAATCAAAACAAAACAAATCAAAAGCCCATGACATAAAGAGAACTAATTTAAATAAAAGCCATTATCAATAAATCCAATGAAATAAGAAAAGCTTTTACCAAGATTTGTGTTGTTCCCTTTGTTGGTTGTGGATTGCTCAATAACGCCGCGAAACCATGTTTGCAACAAGCAAGTAAGGTGTCAAAGTGCTCAAGGATCAATGTCAAAAGATCGTGAAGTTGCTCAATCGATGCGATGTATGCTCAAAGTGTTGTAAAGGATGCCTGAGAATAAGTGATCGAAGAGGGTTTGTGAAGGAGATGAGGGGGGTTTATATAGGTTTCAACAGAGATCGATCAACGGTCCAGATAAATCAGAAGAATCAACGGAGGAGATAAATCAAATAACCATGATGAATGTGCGCACGACATGTGTCAATCCATAAGGATATTTTTAGTAAAATATGATGAAAACAAGATTGATTGAATAGATAACTCAACTTGTAATTTTGCTTTTTTTAGAGTTCTAAAAATAAGACTGATTGTGCACATGAGTTAACAAGATATTTTAAGAGGAATTGGAAGATAAGTGAAATTAAATAAATAAATTTATTTAATTGTTTGTGCATGATAGAGGAACAGAGGATTATAAATAAAATATTTGATTTTATTTATTTTTAGAGGATTGAGACAATTTAAATAAATTTGCATGATTTATTTAAATTTAGAAGAACAAGTGATTTAATTAAATAATGTAGAATTATTTAATTGTAGATAAGAGGAAATTTGTGATGAGTTAATTAAATAATTGGATTTATTTAATTAATGTGGATTTAAAATTTGAAAGAGGATAATGATTTAATTAAATAATTAAAATTATTTAATTTTGAAAGAATAAGGTTGAATTTACTGAAATTAATTAAATAAAGGGGATTTATTTAATTAATGTTGAATTTTAGAGTTTTGGAAGAATTTGATGAAATTAATTAAATAATTAGATTATTCAATTAATATTGAAATGCAGGTGATTCAACAGATTTGATGAAATGCAAGTGATTTGAAGACATGGTCATTTTAGGGTGTCTACAGGTGGCACGACATTAATAAGTTTGAAAGACATCATTACCTACGGACATAATTAAGTAAAGGTGGCGGTGCTCTCTGTGTTTAGTTTTCTTACCAGCCAAGCTATTTTTCAGAATGGGACTTCCAACAAATAATGAAATCTGGGATGATGAACCTATGCCTGTTCTGCAACCTGATTTACAATCGCCCGAGGAGGAGTAGATTGATATCATCTCTTAGCCACGCATAGTCGCTTGGAAAGAGAAAATTGGATACGCTGAATACCGCAGGACAATCAACGTCCTAGAGGAAGAAGAAGAGCGTGCTGAACTGCTCCAGCTTTTTATGGAGATACACCTAGAATTAGGGGAAGATTAATGCCACCTGTCTTGTATATTTGAAGTCCTTTTGTATTTAGTGATGATTACTACAATTTTGGTATGATGTAACCGTTTCCATTTTGAGAAGTCACTTTCTTGATTACAGTTACTCAAAAAGGACCATTTTCGAATAGTTATAATTTTTGGGAAGTTATATAAGGGGAGGGGATTTCAAAGGAAGGCATCTTTTTTAGGTGGCTATCTATGAATAGTGGGGAAGAAGAGCCAGTTTATTTTGTATTAATTTCCAGTTATACTTTTCTTAGCTCTGTTTATGTATAGATGCATTACAAAAACTTTGAGTTTTGGTTATATTGAAGAAATGAAGAATTACTTACAGAACTTTGTGTCTCCAAGTGTCTTCTGTGATTGCAATTGTTCTTATGTCAATTAGTAATTTGTCTTCAATATTGCTTCTTTTATGTTGACATGTGTTAAGGCGGAATATAAATGTATCTCTTAATTAATTTATCCTTGTTTATGAATGTTGGATAAGTGGGCTATGTATCGTTTATCCACATTCATTTCTTTCCGTAATCAGTCATGCACATCTATTTCATGGTGATGGGTAGATGTTAATACACCTTTTTTGCTTTCTAGTTAAAAGTACACCCCATATTTTTATTCGTTGCATATCTTAAGAGGGAGCGGTACCTCTAAAATTTAGAGGAAAGTTGTCACTCCAATGACAACTTCTCCAACTGTTAGTACTATTTGTTCTTCTTGGGCGTCTTGAGTTGTTTTCTACATTTATTCTCGAAGGACAAATCTGCCAACTAACAAGGCAGAGGAGAAAGAGAGTGAGAGTATTGGTAATGCACTAGCTTCTCAAAGAGAATATATACCAGTTTAGAAGAGTGTACCTGTAGTTGGCATGGAGGAACAACAAGATGTTGAAGAACAACCACCTCCACAACAACAGCCTCCTCAGCAACAACAGCATCAAGAACAAGAGGAACAAGGTCGAGAAGAAGTAATAACAGAAGAACCTCAAGATGAGGTAATGAATGATAAGGTTGTAGACATAGGCATATCCATACCATCTTGGGTGGGATCTGAAGTGAAACAAGAATCAACTGTCGAATTGGTGCCCATTGATATGAAAAGCTTATTAGCTAATGAGGCAGCTAAGAGGAGTAGAAAGAAAGCAAGAATCATGTTTGCAATAAAAAAGAGATCCTTCGGGTACAAGAACTATGCAGATGGCAGTTCCCCAAGCATACAAAGAAAAGGATGAAATAAGCATGGCAGAGTATAATGCCATAAGTATGAATCTTGGACATGTTAACCGGGAGAAACATATTGAAGAACTACAAGAAATGACAGAGTTAACTGCCACCAAGATGAGGAAAGATAAACAAAAGATAGTGCAGTTGAAAGGGCACATTGCCCAATTGCAACAATTCATCCAAGGAATCATAGATCCTGGACAAGGTTTACCTAAGTTACCTTCTGAATTGACAATTCTATCCAAAGAACAAATAAGTGACATGGAGAATAAAAGGCATGAAGCTCACATATTTGAAGAGTATGTCAAGACATTTATACAGAAAGGAGAAGAAGTAATAAAGATTGCAATAAGTAATTGGGACATTACTCTTACTGAAAAGAATAACTGCGCTAGCCTTCTACAAAAATGTCAATCAAGAATAAAACATAATAAAGATGAACTGAATAAATTCAATTCCATGGATGAACACATGGAATCATTGGTTAATGAAGAGGTCTTGACTGTAAAGATTGTTTTTCAAGTACCTCGATGGAAAATGGAGCTGAAATTTGAGGAAAGTATACTTAGACCTTGTATTATTAATGTGCAAGAGTTAGAAAAACTGCTCAGGCAATGTTAGAGAAACATGTTAAGATGGTGCAACATTTAGTAGGACATCCTTGTTCCAAAGCCCAGGTATATGATGTATCCACAACAGTCCAAGAGTTTAAAGATATCTTTCAGTCATGCATTGATGATCTTGTGAATAAATTGAGTGAGGAGGTAATAGAATTGATAATGCAATTGAGTGCCAAAATTAAGAAGTATCAGAAAAGAAAAGAGGATATGGAAGGCAGGGCACATGTATTGAGGAAAAGTGGGGAGATGCAACAATATACATGGGAAGCATCCCAAAGGACAGGTCATGCACCCATATCCACCTTGGCCGAAAGATATATAAATTATATGGGAAATAAGAAAGGAGATATGCAGGTGGAGGACACTAGAGATAGGGATTGATATGCTCATTTCATTCTTTATTTTATTATTCTTTTTGCACCTACAAAAAAGTCAAAGACAAAAGGTCAACCATTGAAGACATTGTGACATTTCAAAAAGATCCTAAAGGCATCTTTGCGACCAAAAAAATATTCTCTCAAGATATTTTGGGAGTGACAATTAGAAAAGAGTATATTCCAAGGATATTCCTATGTGCCAGCTGGTGCATAGGTGGCAAAGTTTTCTGCACCATTGATATTGTATTTTGAATCTAAGCCCTTGATGAGAATTTGTAACCGTAGCAAAGGATTTGGATCTATATAAGGATCTTTGCTACATTATTTTTAGTACACACGACCTACATAGAAAGACACAAAAAGTAGTAAAACTTAGCGTATGCAAGATAAGTGACTAGGGAGAGTACTTTGAGCATTATTTTGAGAAGAGGAATCGCCTGTGTCTGTAGGAAGGATTATGTGGAACATCCTATTTCCTTTCTGCATTTGTAAAAACGTCTCTAAGTTTTGATGATTTTGTTGATAAATTCAAGAGATTTTGAGTCATGAAACATTGTAAATTTGAAATGGCTATCATATATCAGTAAATACAAATATCAAATTTCTATGTCTATTCTAGAGTGTTCTTTGATACATGTGTTTTTTAATATATTTCCTTTAAAGATTGCAATTCTATATGTCAATTTGTGAAATGATCTAGATGAACATATGTGAATTTACTTACTTTTGAATTGTCTAGGATAATCAAAGCTTGTACATGTGAGTAACAGGGCATCATATTCTGTCTTGATCATGTTTCTAACCTTAGCTTTTTACCTTTGTTTTACCAATAGTTTAAATACATAGCTAACACATAATAATCTAGAGAAAATTGTTAAATATTATGGTAAATACATGCAAATGATAAAGATCTTTAGTAGTTTTCATAAATTTGAGATACGAAGCACGTTTCTTTAGAATTCATGCAAAGATTAACAGTGAAATTACAAATATAAGCAAATGATTAACTCTGTGAGAGTAATTTGAGGTTATTTGTAAAGATTGAGTAATCTTAGCCAGCAATAAACATTTAAATCACGTAAGGCCCCTTGTTAAATAGCTTCACATTGAACCTTTGAGTAATCTGACACAGTCATGACCTGACTACCGAAGCCTTGGGATTGTGAATTATTATTTGATAATTCTCCATATCTTTTAAGATAGATTAAGTTCATAGTGAATTTATATCATGTTGTGTGTGTATAACATTTGCATCAACAGTTTTTGGCGCTAGAAGGAGGGCCTGATAGGATTTAAAGAAAGCTTTGTGTAAACTAGCTAACATGACTGGTCGGATGACTAGGTCCAGGTCAAATCTAGGGGATATCTTCATACAATTCCCTGCCAAACGAGATAAAGGTATAAATAATCCTTAATCTTAAGTCCTAGAATCTTTCAGTCAGGGAGTTCATCACATACTCCTCTAAGTCCAAGTTCACCTTTGACTCAACCTAACATGGTAAGTCCTAACGTTTCCACATTTAGACTACTGAATTTTGGTTTAAATCCTCAAAATCAACCAAACTTTGGTTTAGTTCCACCTAGAGGTCCTGTCATGGCATTCTTCAATGTAGAGTCACCTATACACTTCGTTGCATATCATGACATGCCAAAGAATCTGGAGAAGATATGTTTGAAATATCAATTACATCAAGATGCTGAAGATCACATAAGGATCTTCAAAGAAACTTGCTTTAGGGCAAGGTTAGCACACGAAGATGTGGTATGCAGGTTATTTCCTTTCACTTTAACTGAACAAGCTTATAGCTGGTATGTCAATCTGCCTAATAATCACATCACAAGTTGGGCAATTATGGAAGAAACATTCTTGTCCAGGTTTAGGGTTCCAATAGAGCCAGCATCTCTATATCATAGATTAGCAGAGATTAAAAGGAGTGAAGGAGAGTTTATAACCAGATTTAATGATCATTTTCAAAAGGCTTATTCCAGGTTAGTAGCTCCCTATACTATAACTAATGATATAGTGTTACAAATGTATTATTCTGCTTTGGATCCATTAATTGCAATGTTTGTGAAGAGACAGGTACCTACAGTGACAAATTTGTCTGAAGCATACAAAGAAGCTATGAAAATCAATTAGGAGATGCGGCAAACAAGCTAAGGTCCTTTAGTGAGCCTTGGAAATGCTGTAATTCCTAATCAAATGTAGCATTTGAATGGTGCACTAATGCATCATGCTCCAGTGTACAATCTGGTTCCTACCCGTGCTATGGTTCCATATACAGGCAATGTTGCTAATGATGAAAAGTTCAATGGACAATCATTCTTTCAGGCTCCACAAGATGTTTATGTAGCCAAAGCACAAGAAGATAGAGATGAATTGAAAGAAATCACTACTCACTTGAGAAGGTTGACTACAAAAGTGACTCAGATGAGAAATCATAGCTTCTATGGCCAGAATCATCAAAATAGCAGTCATTAGAACCATGGAAATAGCAATCATCAGAACCATGGATAAGCGCTGTAGACTAGAGGTCATAATGGAGATAACAAAGCTCATGGAAATGATAACAGAAATTCAAATCAACCTAGACCTCCTAGAGTTTGGTATACAAGGCCACATAATGGTACTCTGGCATCTCCTTTTGAGAATCCAGATAATCAAGAATCCAAACAACCTGCCAGAGTGCAAGTGGTAGATGTGGCTCTTAACAATTGGTGTAGGATCCACAATACAAGTGCTCATACTGAGTTAGATTGCCCACAATTTCACTTAACAAGTATTTTCAAAGTAGAAGTACAAATTCCTACATTAGAATTCCTTGTTCCTAAAGGAAATGAGATAGTACCATCAGGATATGAGTTAGCAATGGTTCTAAAATTTTTCACATTCTCATCAAAGGAAGAGGAGAATCAATTTGAAGAAGATGAATCATACTATCATGAAAATCGGTATCCTGAGTCAGCTTTGGTGTTAGAAACTTTTCTGTTCCCCTTTGAAACTGAGAATGAGGTGCAAGGTGAAGTAGATGAGGCCCAAGCATTTCAACAGTATCAAAAGAATCACACGTATAACTTGAGAAGTAACAATAATCTTGGAGGTCCTTTCACTACCTCCACACCTCCAAACAATTTCAATACACCACCGGATGTACATTCAAGTAACAATCCTTTACCTCCTAAGGCAAATCATCAGGGTGCTGGTACTTCAGCTTCATAGAAAATCCAGGTAGGTAAATCAAAACCTAATTATGCTTCTAAATTGATGAGTTATTTGTCCAAGGAGATTAGAAAAATAAAATTTAATGTTCCTTTGTATGAATTGCTAAGAAGTCCAAGAGTTAGAACTGCTTTCATGAAGTCCTTAGATGAATAAGGTCCTAGAGAAAACTCAATAGGTCTAGATAATCATAGTAAAGACATACAAATTAAGGATGGGAATAAAAGTATTGAGCAACTTGTGAATACTAATGTAGTATTGTATACCAAAAAGAAGGAGTCTCCTCCTTTCCTACTAATCTTAAGAATCTTTGGGAAAAACCTGCATAATTGCATGGTAGATTCTGGAGCCTCTACTAATGTCATGCTATTAGGAGTGTGTAGAACTTTAGCACTCACCCCTACTAAGTTGGCCAAAGTTGTAACTCAATTAGACAATTTGAAGTAAATGTTGTAGGAGAGTTAATGCATATTCAAATGCAATTAGCCGCTGATCCTAGAGTCCAACATTATATTGACATTTAGGTAGTTGATATCCCTGTGAATTATGGTATGTTGTTGAGTAGAGATTGGTCTAAAGCTCTGAATGACTATATGGAAACATACTTTTCACACATGTGGTTACCCTAGAGAGGCATCCCTAATCAGATTAGGATTGATGCAGAACTAAAAATGAAACACATGATAACAGAGTACAATAAAACAAATGAAGTGTTGTATGCTACAGTAGAGCCTGGTGTGTATAGAGTTTCTAATAGAGGAGTCCAAATTAAAGAAATTCTAGCCTTTAATTTCGAAGAGAAACCTATATACAAAGGAACTAATGTTCTCGTTGAATTTGATTCTAGTTCTTCTGATGAAGAAGAAAACACCATGAATAGTTTTAACCAGATCATGAATAGAGAAATTTGGAAATGTATTCAACAAGGAACTTCTATTCAGGATGTTCTTTGTAAGGGATGATGTAGAGTTCATAAGACTATTCATTCTAAAGAAGATTGTGGAATATGTAGGGAAGTAATTGAACATCAACATAGGAAATGTATGGTACAAATTGAAAATCAGGAAGGTATGCATACTGTTGGTAATCCTAAGGTGTTACTACATGAGTATGCTTGTGTTATATTGAGGGATCCAAGTGATCCCATAAAATCAAAAGATAACAAGCATTCTAATCCACAAAAGCTTGTAGAAAATATCACCATACCTGTAGGTTAGACAAAAGTACATAAAGGTAAACAAGACCCTGTAAAACCTGAGTTGAGTAAAGTACTTCCTGTAAAGGTAAAAGATCCAGTTCACAAAAGAAATAACATGTGGATTTTAAAGTGTGATGGATCAAAATCTAAACAGGGAGTAGGGGTAGCAATAGAACTTATTGACCCTGATGGGAAGTCATTTTTGGCAGCTTATAAATTATAGTTTCCATGTACAAACAATGTAGCAGAGTATGAAGCACTAGTACATGGGTTATTAATGGCCATCAAGAAGAAGGTAAGAGTCCTTTAGGTTTTATCTGATTCTAAATTAGTGGTCAGACAGGTTAGAAAGTTGTATGCTTGTAATTTTTAGAAAATGGTGAGTTATAGGCATAGAGTTTGGGATTTGATAGAGTCTTTCGATGCTTTCAATATTATACACATCTCTAGAGAATTAAATCAATGTCTAGATACCTTAGCAGTTGTAGCTAGCTCACTTAAACCATTAGCCTTGTCTGGACTAAAGAAATTTGTAGTAGAATTGGTGTTTATTCCCAGTATACCTGATAATGTGACTAACTTTCAGGAATTCAAGGGTGACCAACAGATCCTTGATTTTATAACCAGTCATGATGTCTTTGAAGCCCAAATAATTGATGAACAAGATATACCTGAAATATCTTGGGATGAGGAAGATATCGTTGACCTTAAAAGTAATTTCTTACCAAAAGGGGTAATTGAACTAGAAAAGATTTTTGATTTTGATGGGGTTGTTAGACAGAGAGATCTTCCTAAAATAGAGGGAGGTAAGTGTGATCCTTTCAACTTAGGTACTGATAAAGATCCTCAAAATGTGCTAATTAGGAAGACCTGTTTTACTGAGTTAAGGAATGATATAATTGCTTTACTAAAAGCTTATAAACATGTCATTGCGTGGACATATGAGGATCTTAAAACTTATGATACATCTATCATAACTCATGTGATTCCCCTGAGACCAGAAGTAAAACCATTTAGGCAAAAATAAAGACCAGTGAATGCCATATTAGAACCCTTGATTTTTGAAGAGGTCAAGAAATTGTTATCTGCAAGGATAATCTTTCTTGTGAGGCATTCCACTTGGGTAGCTAACTTAGTTCCCGTAAGAAAAAAAATGGGGATATTAGACTTTGTGTAGACTTTAGATTTACCTCAATAAAGCGTCAAAAAAAGATAACTATTCTTTACCACCCTTGGACAAGGTCCTGCAGGCAGTCAATTGTGCCAAGATGATGTCTTTCTTAGACGGGTTCTTTGGTTACAATTAGGTCTTAGTAGATAAAGAGGACAGGTTGAAAACCACGTTTACTTGTAAATGGGGCAATTATGCTTATAGGAGGATACCATTTGGTTTAATAAACGTAGGGGCCACATTTCAGAGAGCCATGGATATTGCTTTTCGTGGACTTGTAGGAAAATGCATAGTAATCTATATGGATGATTTGACAAATTTCTCTAAAGACAGGTCTATTCACATAGAGGATTTGAGGAAAGTGTTGCAGAGATGTGAAAAATATGGTATATCTTTGAACCCAAAGAAATGTGTCTTCAGGGTGACATAAGGTAAGTTACTAGGACACATCATTTTTGAGAATGGGATTTCCATAGACCCAGAGAGAGTGGAAGGGATCAGTAAGTTGCAGTTGCTTGCTAGCAAGAAGGAATTGAAATCATTTTTTGGTAAGATAAATTTCGTGAGGAAATTCATCAACAGCTTTGCTAAGATAGTACAACCTCTAAATGCTATGCTGAAAAAGGATGCTAAGATAGAGTGGATGCCAGTGGCTAGAGAAGCTTTCAAAGATATAAAAGAAGCTATCACCAATGCTTCGATATTAACTAGCCTAGATTATACTAAACCATTCTTTATTTACTCTTTTGCATCTAAACACTCCTATGCAACAACCTTGACACAAAAAGGTGAATAAAATGAAGAGAGACCAATAGCATTTATGAGTGCTCCCCTTAAGGATGCAGAATTGAAGTACTTGGATACTGAAAGGCAATCTTTCACCCTGGTAAAAGTAGTAAACAAGTTTAGTTATTACATTTTGAGAAGTCAAGTCAAGGCTATTGTGCCTAACGCTACAGTGAAGATGCCGCTGATGCAAAATGAACTAGGAGATAAAAGAGCCAAATGGATCACTGTGCTATAAGAATTTGATTTGGAAATTGTTCCAATGAAATTGGTCAAGGGTTAGGCCTTAGTGCAGACTATAGCTAACACAGATCCTAAGATTGTTCACCAATAGTATGTGGTGAATACATCGACTATGAGCGGATGGTATGATGATCTCACCACATTTTTGATATTAGGGAAATATCTGAGTCATATGAAATCTTCCCAGAGAAGGGCATTAAGGTTGAAAGCCCAAAAGTATATGATTTAGGGAGGTTTGTTATTCAAAAAGAATCATGAAGGGATATATTTGAGATGTCTAAATAGAGATCAAGCAAATAAAGTGTTGTTAGAATTACATGATAAGTATGGAACAACTCACGGGTCTCACTTAGCCACAACACATAAGATCTTAAGAGCAAGGTACTATTGGCCCACCATGTTTAAAGACAATGAAGAACATATCAGGTGTTTCCATACCTGTCAAACTACAGCTGGCAACACCTGTCAAACCATAGCTGATAAGGGAAGAAATATGACTCATCCTTTGCAACCTGTAATAGAAACTAGACCTTTTACACAATGGGGACTGGACTTCATTGGAGTCATTAACCCTCCATATTCTACTGGACATAAGTTCATACTTACAGTGACTGATTATTGCACCATATGGACCGAGGCTACTTGCTGTAAGTTGTCTGCTACGAAAGCTGTCATCAAGTTCCTAGAGGAGAATATCATAACCAGATTCGGAGTACCTTATGCACTGGTATGTGATAACGGTCCTGCATTCTCTTCTTTAAAATTTTCAAACTGGGCTTTTGAATATGGTATTGTTTTAAAGTTTTCATTTAACTATTATCCACAAGGTAATGGGTTAGCAGAGTCAATTAATAAAATTTTGTTAGACATCATTAAGAAATTGATTGCAAAAAATCCTAGGGAGTGGAATACTTTGTTGAAGTATGCTTTGTGGGTGAATAGAACAAAGGTTAAAACATCATTAGGTAATTCTCAATATCATTTGGTGTATGGTACAGATGCTATTCTACTTGTTAACTTGAGAATTCCAACTTGGAAGTTTGCTAATGAATACTTAGGCTTTGAAGACCAAAGAGAGGCTAGGTTAGTTCAATAGCAACACTTGGATGAAAAATGAAATCAAGCCATATATAGATTTGCTAAACATCAAGTAGTGGTCAAAAGATGGTTTGATAAAAGGGCCAGGGTTAAAACTTTTAAAATCTTAGATTTGGTCTTGTGTTGGGACAAAACCCATGAAAAAAAGGGAAATCATGGAAAATTTTATAAGCTATGGGAAGGTCCATTCCAGATCGCTGAAATTATAGGAGATAACACATTTAGGTTGAAAAACTTGACTGGTGAAGATATTCCATTACCTGTTAATGGTCAATATCTTAAACATTACTTCCAAGCCTAAAGTGTTGAGTTGAATCTTATTGTGTACCATATTGTAAATGCTTGTATAGTTGTTTGTTTTGTTTTGTTTTGGTGTTGTTTGTGTGTTCTTGTTTGTGTTACGTTTGTTATTGTTCTATTTGTTGGGGATCCTCATTTTGATTTTGGATATACAGGAGTAGGCTAAAACTTTAGAAAATAGTGGAATTTCTAGAATTGAGGGAACCATTTTAAATATATGCATATGTTGTAACTTTTATAGATGTAGTTTGTCTGTTGGGTCTTTGAAGGATATTATTCACCAACAGCGGATTGAAGCATTCAAGGAATCACATGAATACACATCTTTAAGATTCTAGGAGTAGGTTTGGGAGAAGAACATGAGCTTCATTGCAATACCAAAATATATAAAATAATAAATCTAAAAGTAAATGAGGACTACCAGATAAATCCACCGGGGCTATAGATGCCTGACTGGCAGTGGGACTCTATTTGGGGAGATTATAGCAATAACCTTGTCGGGGCTATGGACGCATGACTGACAGCAAGGCTATATCTAGGTCAGCTTAGAAGGTTGAATCCATCTATGTAGTTTAATGCAAACAGTTGTTTTCTGAGTTTCTTCCAAAGAATGGGAATGAATCAATTGCACACAATGAAATTCCTTTGGAAGATTCTTTTGGGTTAGTGAATAAGTTTTTTTTGTGATTGAACAACATTTTACATATAAGAAAGTTGGAAATCTATGATTTATTTCATTTTGTTTTTCGAGTCCTTTAAATTTGGTTGTTTTATTTGGTTTCTAGTTGTTGTGATGATCACAACACGCCCCATTTTACCCTTTAGCAAAATGAGGACCCCTTCTGTTGCTTTTGCTTTTGTGTTGGTTTGGTTTTGCTTGCTTGGCGATATGGGTAAAATATATTCGATGCTTGAAATTTGGGTTGCACAGTACTTGGTGAAAAATGGTTGTTATCAATGAAAACTGCATTAAAATTTAGTTAGGGTTACTTTTTGAACGGTTTGAAAATTCTGTGTATTTTAAGAGTTATGCTAGTTTTTGTGAAAAGTCAATGCTACGCTAGGTTGGTCAACGTGTATCTCATATACATTGTCATGTGCATGTATCTTTTGGTGTTTTTTGGTCTGTCGGGTTATAATTTGCATCGTGTTTCAATTCAGTGTTAAGTTGTATCTTTAACAGTTCATTACATACTTATGCAAATCCAGACCCGATAACTTGTCATATGTGTACTTTATAGTGGTTGAAATCCATAGTTGTATTTGTATATTACAACTCATGTATCTTTTATACAAATTCCAAATGTGCATTGGCGAACGTCAAAGGAAGTTCAAAAGCAGCATATAAATTCATGGTTGTTTCATTTGTATGGTTAATAAATTGCTAATAGTATGCTTTCTTATACAATTGCATGAGCGGACCCGAAAAGAAAATTCAATTGAGTTTAGAAAGTGAAAGTGAATGGTTATATTTGTATGTATAAGCGCGTGTATCTAAAATGCAGATACAAATCTGGACGTGATTAGAAAGTTAAGACTTTATAAACTTCAGGTGAGGTCTGTGTTTGTATATTGAGATACATGTATTAAATATACAAAAGAGTAAGATGCAGTCACGGATGTGAACTTAGGATTAAATCATGAAATAAAGTGCATTTACGCATAACGAGGAGTGGAAAAGTTAACATCATGTATGCATGTATAAGTGCATGCATGCGATATACAAAAGGGTAATACAAACATACTTATGCAAAACCGGACCCAAAGGTGTTTCCAAGTCATTTCATAAACCCGATGGAGTTCGCATTTGTATGTTTGGTGATTGTAAAAGGTATACATGAATATGTACAAACAAATATACAAAACAAACGAGAGGAAAAATCATAAATGCATAAAGGTAACTCGGGCATGCTTTGAGATACAAAAAGCAAACTTAAAGTCAAAATGGTCATTAAGTAGAAATGTTTGTAATGATGTCATAATCTCTTTTATGCATATTAGTGAAAAGTGCAGGTATAAGATATAAAAAATGCAAAAAGCGAGAAAAAAAGCCAATGTATACAGAATTTAATGTATGCAATGAACAGTAAAAGTAAAGTGAAAATCAAATTGCATATACTGTCTACAACATTTAATGCATATCTACCACAAGAAATACCTAATTTCAAAGGAGTAAAAAGGAATTTTGATTGCGGTAAACTTCACAATTGCATTTAGAATTTAGTTGCAGAATGTTACATAGAGCTAAGGCGAGCGAAGGCGAATTGAGATTTCAAGACGGCTGCAGTAAACTTGAATGGTAAAATCTCTTGTCAATAGTATTAAAGTCAACGGTTGCGAATCTAGGTATGTATCCAAAATTCCCACTTGTGCTTAACAAAATGCAATTACAGTGGAATTTTACAGTAATTACAGTAGGGTAACGGAAATGGTTTAAAATTAGCTAATTACTGTAATAAATTGTAAAACTTAGGCATGGTAGGATATCCATACAAAATTCAAATGTGAAAAGAAAAAGATTAGGGTAAAATGGTAAATGGTAAAACCCTAGAAAACATGAACATGGTTGTAAAATGAATATGTTTCTCGATAGGATACCGCCCAAAGGGAAGAAAACTGAGAAGATGACCGGAAAAGGAAAAAAGAAAGACACAAGGAAAGAAATAGTTAAAGAAGAATTTTGAGTTGGGATTATAGTTTACAGATCTATTTTGTAGGATGAAGGGCAGTGGACACAGAAATTGGGGATTTTGACTCTGCCGAATTGTTACAGAAGATTAGAGTGATTGGAGTGTCTCTGGCAATGAAGAATATACTGGATGTGGGACTGTATAATGCTGCGGGGTTTCCACTGGAAATGGAGGCTAGGGATCTAGTTATTGAATGCATTTAGAGGTATGATATGAACTCCAGGAAGGTGAAACACAATGGTGTTGTATATGTAGATTTATCAGTGGAAGGAATAGCGGAAACCTTTTGTTTAAAGATTACTGATAAGATGAAAGAAATAGATGTAGAACAATATGTAGTTGATTTTAAAGGAAATGAAAGCACAATATTTTATGGATGGTATTCGCCAGACAAGAAACCAAAAGCAGTTGCTAGGGTTCCAAAGCACTTGTATAGGATACACTTCAAGAAGGACGTTTATATAATGATCACCTTGTTAAGAAGGTTAATGGGCTTAGTGGATGCAACTACATTTGAGCCATGGATATTCTCTGTAATTCAGTTTATCAGAGAGGAAACATGGGCAATTCATTGGGCTTTAGCCATTAGCAATGCTATTTTTGCACAAGTGATGAGATGGAAGAAATAGAGGATGTTCTTTATGTCATCCTATATAGTATATTCATGTGCATCCAAGATGTAATTGGGAGGAATACCAAGGATTGGTACAATGGGAAATTGCCCAGGGCACATGTCAGTTTATGATCATTACTTAGACTTACAGGAGAAGAATGTAATGTAAAATTATATAAGGGTAAATGATGTATTTTATATGTACCTGGTGAGAACATTGACTGGAGATAGAGACAAAAGGCTATCAGAAGAAGCACGAAATGCAATCAATTTGCATAGTGCATGGTATATACAATTTTTTAATTGCACTTACATTAGAACAGAAGGATTCATGGGTAAACCTTTCAAACTGCCAAGGCACTCAACATACAGAATGGTGCTATTAGAGTTTACCAGACAAATATTAAACATTTATGGTATGTATAAGGCCATGTTTCATAGAGGTAATATCAAGTTTCCTTTTGGTATTGGTAGATACCAATGTTTCAGCGAGGAAGTTGCTCAAGTGTCAGAAGCAAAATTATAGTACTTTGGGTTTCAAACTTTTGATTTAGCTAGACCATTCGACCCATTTAGGAGAATACAAAATTTTGTGGATAAGAAGTTTAGACATCAACCACAAATTAAAGATTTTTGGGCTGATTGTGACAATGAAGCAGAGGTTAGGAAAAGGGCTCATCAGAGGCTAACCCTTGATCAAATAAAGACATTGGGAGTACTTGAGGTACCCCAAGAAATTAACAATGATGATGAGAACATATTACATACAAGCTATGACACCAAAATGGTGGTTGATGAAATAATAACTGAGCCAGACTAGAGTCAGCTTGAGGAAACTTCACTGGACAAAATCTCAAGGCCAATAATAACATATTCAGATGTTTGGATTAAGGAGAAAATAGAGGAACTGAAGGCCAAAGGGATAACAATCACATACCAGGAAAAGAAGGGTAAAAAGAGATGCTTGGAAAGCGAAGACAATTTTGATGGTTTCTTAAAGAGAAAAAGGCAAATAGTAGAGGCTCAGATAGCCGAAGCAAACACTGGAGCCACATTATTAGATCCTTATGCATTAGGGGTAACAGTGGTTATCCCCTTAGGAACATTATATCTGCAGAGGATAGAACATCAAGTGCATCTACTCTAGTAGAGCAAATTGTAGTACAAACACCTGCAGTGGCTCAACAAATACCAAGTGTACAAAGTTTACCAATAGCTCTAGAAACACCCTTGGTAACCCAAACACAGAAAGAGAAAATACAGGGGTTTATCCAGGTTAAACAAGAAATGAATGAGGAGATGGTCAAAAAGGTATCCATGGTTCAAACTATTGCAAGTATGAGGATAACCAGTGTTGTCATTGATGTCAACATACTCATATTGTATTAATGAGAAGGATTGGATGAGTTGTGTGCTGAGGATATTGAGGAAATTAGTCTCAATCAGGAACAGTGAAGAACAGTGATGACATTAAGGTAAAAGCCCAAGATAAGGTGAAGATCAGAGGATGCAGTTTAAAGGGTTTGTAGATATGAGTCTTGAGATGATCCAGTCAAGATTTTAGAGGTCCGCATGAAGATCTGAAGAAGTTATAGTCACTCAAGTAGAACTGGTTCCGACAGATGTTCAGTGGTGACAGAGTGTCACAGATTGGTCCGGTGAGCTCCGGAATTACATTATCTCATTCTGCGGATTGGAGAGAGTGTTGAAGAAGTCCGTGTGAAGTGACAAATAGATTTGTTCATGGTTTGGAGGTTCAGAAGCACCTTTTTCATTGTGACAGTGATGACAGACTGTGTTCTTGAGGTTCTGGATGAAGAAGAGAAGAATTCCAGTAAGCTGATAAAGTGCGGATGTTCTTGATGACTCAGGAAAGGTTTTGGTGATCTTTGGATCATGTACAATTCTTATTGAAGGTCTGCATTGAAGTTTGAGTTTGCATTTGAAGAATAACCACGGATATTGGTGTTCTTCCTAAGATAGGCCAACCAGTTGTATTACATGTCTTGCGAATGATCTTATAGGTGTTTGCCGACTTAGATGATTGTTCCTAAGTTGATGCCTTGTATAAATAAGGGATTGTGAATTCATTTTGAAGTGTGTCTTGGTGTGGATGAGTGTGGCATAGTGAAGAAGAAGAGCGAAACGCAGAGCAGGAATTTTCGGGCTTAAATGGAACTGATCCAGACATGGTAAAGATGTCAATCTCCAGTTCAAGTTTGTAATACTTGTTACTTTGTAGACAGTGTGTCTCTTGTAGGCAGTGTGCCTCTTGTGAGCAGTGTGCTCAGGCAGTGAGCCCTAATTGGCATGTGCCATCTATTTTTCTTATTCTTCTAATAGAGAATAATCCTTGGGTTAATCACACCATGGTTTTCTCCCTTAACAGGGTTTCCACATCAAAAATATTGTGTCATGTGTATTTCCATTTCATGGTTATGTTTGCTTGTTTGAATTGATGCTGCACTAATTATTAAGAAAGTTTAGAAAGCAGAAATAATTAAGATAACTGATTCACCCCCCCTCTCAGTTATCAACAATTGGTATCAGAGCCAAGTTCCTCTTAACAAAGTCTAACAGCTTGAGGAAGATCTGGGAATTCAAATGGATGTATATGGTTTAAGGGAGCAACTCAAGACTGCCCTTGATGATCTTGAGTAGTCAAACTCTAAAGTCAATGAATTAAAGGAAAGACTCAAATAGGCTGATGATTTCATGAAAGAACTAAAAGACAAATTAAGTCTCTCTATGAAAAAGAGAAAGGAGCTACTTCAGCAATTGGCAAGTCAAGGTGAAGCCAATGATACAAATGAAGATCTGAAGGAAAAAACCAAGTTATGTGAAAAGTTATCAAAAGAAATCATTATGGTAAGATATGAAGTGGAATCAGGAGTTATGAAGTTTACCCAAGAGGTTGAAGAGAAAAGAAAAATTGAAGATGATCTAAGACAATCTCTCAAGGAGAAATCAGAAGATTGCCACAAGATGGATAAAATTATCAGACATCTTGAATCTGATCTTGAAGATGCTAAAGATAATGAAGAAAAACTTGAGTATCAAATTGTCTCTCTTAAAAGGGATCTTCAAACAACAAATGAATATAAAGAGAAATTCAAGATAAGTTCTGCTCAACTTGAAGTTCTTGAAAGTCAAAAGAGGGTAGATGACAAGTGTGGTTTGGGATATGAGAAAGGAGAAAGCTCCGGATCCGGTCAGAAGAATCTTAGATCAGAAAATCCATGGAACAGGCCTAGAAGACCTCTGGTAAGACAACCTAATGCTCAAAGATATCCATCCTTCAATGGATACTGCCACAACTGCAATAACTTTGGTCATAAAGCTAATCAGTGCAGAAAGAGAATGAAACAGACTAATACATCCTTCTCCGGACAGTGCTTCAACTGCAAAAGGTATGGTCACAAATCTCATGAATGCAGAAATATGCAAATGAACAATTCATTCAATGGTAGATGCTTTGCATGCAATAGAATGGGTCATATGGCTAATCAATGCAGATCAAGAGGATATCAATCAAATATGAAAAGAAATGTTGTTTGCCAAATTTGCAATAGATCCAGTCATATTGCAAAATTCTGTAGAAGCAAGAATCAGGACAAAAGAGGTCCGGTATATTATAATCAGAATCAAGATAAGGGAAAACAAAAAGTGAATGCAGATGAAGTTCAAAGTGAGATGAACAAGATTTGGGTGAAGAAAAGTACAGAGAATGTAGGGGATGGATCCACACCAGATTCCGGTGCTGATATTCCTTCCAAAAATTAAAAAGTGAGCTCTAGCTCAGGGGGAGACACAAAGAAAACCTTGTTCCCCCAGCCAGTCAATTGGTGCCAGAACTGGCACAAGGAGAGTTGCGGATTAAAAGGCTCATAAGAGAAACATCTAGGTAGACTATGGTTAAGATTTGGATGATCCACAAGATGTTTAAGATCAAGATTGATTCGGTTCTTCAAGTCATCCAAATAAGGCAAACCAGAATGACTTAGGTCAAGCATTTATTGCAACCTGATATTAGGGTTTACGGAGCAATATAAGGGTTTTCTCATTAAGCATTTGTTCATTCTGCATTCAAGAAGAAATGATAAGAATCTCTACAACAAAAATTCCTCAAGCCCATCAAAGATCATCTGTAGAATCTGATTCATCTAGCAATTGATCCGGCTAACTCCGTGAAACTGAAAGGCACAAAAGGTATTCTCCGTTATCAAATATCTCTCTCTAAATCTTTGAATGATGGGTACTCCAAATATTGTGAAGATCTCTGATAGGCCTCGCCCCAAATTCAAGAAACATCCATACAAATCTTTGGAAGTAGATCCCCTAGGAGCTTTTTCCAGTGTTTTGCATGGTGTGTTGCATACAAAAGATATTAGGGTTTACATTCACGTGAATATTGAAGAGTTCGAGGAATCCAAACTAAGTGATATCTATCATAGACAATTGATAGATGATACTTTTGAACTTAAACCTCAATATAAGGGCATCCAGGAGAAACATTTTGATCAGTTCATTCATTTCCCCTACTTTGAAGAAGATGAATGGGTCTGGTATGTATTAAGTAGGATGCATGATAACTTCCTATGGTTGAACAGACCTTGCAAAATCACTAAGGAGGAAATTAGGGCAGTAACTGGCTTATACTCCTCTGGAGGGATACTTGTCCTCAAATCTGTCAAAAACCAAACTGTAACCGAGGCCACTGGATCAAAATTTGATAAGAGGGCAATGACCATTGAAGATATCACAGACCCAGATATCCAGTTTGCATCTATGATAATAGGGTATAAGATATATCATTCCAGTAGGGAGAATTCAATGTCTAGAACTGCAGTGTATATTGCCTATGAGATGCTAAGAAAGAATGCAGAGTATGATCTCTATGAACTTCTTCTAAGTCAATTGATGGAGAACATACAAAAGATCAAAAAGGACAAGAAGAACTCCTTTAAATATGGTGGACTGATATTGTGTTTATTTTTCTACTTCATGAATGAGCTGCCTGGATCTAATGAATGGGCATGGCAAAATAACAAACCGGTAGCAATTCAAATCAGAGATTACTTGCATGAACTTGGGGATGCCAAGGCAAGGAATACAACTCTATGGGGGTACTTTAAGAACTTCCAAAACACTATGCAAATCAGAGAAAGAATCTTAAAATCATTGGTTGAAAAATATAAAGATACAGTGTGCTTCATGGTAGACACTGATCAATGCCTAATGAAGGCAGTAGAGCCAAGGACAGCCTAGATCATGCCTATGGGGTATGAAGTTGATGAACAAATTATGGAGTTGCATGTTCAACACATGCTAAGTCAGCCAAAGGATCCAAAGGCAGAAAGGTTTGGAACCTTTGAAGAGCTAAGTGTAAAAGTTCATGTGGAACTGAGACAACTAGAAATAAAGAGGAACGTGAGAAAAGAAGTTGAAGAAGTTGCTAAAGGCTTAGGCATCTCAAAGGAGGCACTCGATGCCAACAGGGAAAAGATGGAAAGGGATGAAGAAGAGAAGAAAGAGGTAGAAAAGGGAAGTAAGGAAAGTGCTCCGGTAAAATCTTCCACCCGGACAAGATCATCCAAGAGACCTGTACCTGCCATTGTTAAAAGCTCAAGGACATCAAAACCGGAAGCAAAATCATCTGGCAGAGGAGAGAAGAGAACTAAAACAAAGGCCACAAGGTCTTATGTCAATCAGAAGGATGATGAAGAAATTGAATCAGATGAGGAGATAAAGAAAATGAAGAAGGAGAAGAAGAAAACATCTGGTGAACCTTCTACTAGTCAAGGTGAAGAAGAAAAGGTAGAAGGTTTTGTAGAAAAGCCCACTCTGTCTTTAGATAATGTCATCAAATCAGTCACTATGGATGGAAACCTTTAACCAATGGCTGAATTCTATGATGATTACAATGAAGCAAAATACATTGCAGCTGCAGGAAGTTGCACTCAACTTTTGTGGATGAAGCAAATGCTAAGAGATATTCAAGTAGAATATGAGGAGCCTATCACAATTTTCTGTGATAATTCAAGTGCAATAAATATTTCTAAGAATCCAGTGTTGCATTCTAATACCAAACATATATCTATCAAATTTCACTTTCTAAGAGAGCAAGTGAACAAGGGTGAATTCAGATTAGAGTATGTGCCCTCCAAGGATCAGCTTGCAGATATTTTTACTAAACCTCTTCCCAAGGACTCTTTTGAGTATCTCAGGGAGAAGTTAGGGGTCATTTCCCCTCCAGTGATGAACTAGGATGCACTGATGTGCATCAGTTCGGTGGATATCACAGTCATATCTTGTGATCCGGATTGATGATGGGGAGTTGCTACTCAGGGGGAGCAGCTGGTATGATTCTGATGTGTTCAAGTTGCAAGTATGAGCCCTTTGCCATTGATGTCAAAGGGGGAGAGAAGACATGTGAAAAACAAGTGGTTGATGATCAAAGGGGGAGCAGTAAAGAAAGAGAAGACATGTGAAGAGTTGTTGCTGATAGGGTTTCCACGTCAAAAATATTGTGTCATGTGTATTTCTATTTCATGGTTATGTTTTCTTGTTTGAATTGATGCTGCACTAATTATTAAGAAAGTTTAGAAAGTAGAAATAATTAAGATAACTGATTCACCCCCCCTCTCAGTTATCAACACAAACATCCACAAAAGAAGATATTGAAGTGGTGGATATAGACAAAGTGGTAGATGTGGATGATGTTGAAGATGATAAAGATGAAAGTGAGGATGAAAGTAGTGGTGACAACCTAGAGATGAGCAGTGAAGAGGAAGAAGATAGGCAAATACCTAGAACTCATCTTATGCTGGGAGCATTTGGTGCAAGAGCATCACAAATGACAGTAACAACATCACAAGTTCTAGAGGCTACCACACAATTAGCAGAAGATATAGAAATGATTGATCCATTTGGTAACTTTGTGCTTGAAAATATAATGGAGGAAGTAGAAGAGGCTACTCAAGAAATTTTGAAGGAGCAGGCAAATGAGAAAGAGAGTGAGAGTATTGGTAATGCACTGGCTTCTCAAAGAGAAGATATACCAGTTTAGGAGAGTGTACCTACAATTGGCATGGAGGAAAAACAAAATGTTGAACAACAACCTCCTTAGCAACAACCTCCACAATAGCAACAGCCTCAACAACAACAACAACATCAAGAACGAGAGGAACAAGGTCAAGAAGAAGCAATAACAAAAGAACCTAAAGATGAGGTAATGAATGATAAGGCTGCAGATACATGCATGGCAGTACCATCTTGGGTGGGATATGAAGTGCGACAAGAATTAGCAGTCCAATTGGTGCTCATTGATATAAAAAGCTTATTAGCTAATGAGGCAGCCAAGAGGGGTAGAAAGAAAGCAAGAATCATGTCTACAATAAAAAGAGATCCTTCAGGTACAAGAACTATACAGATGGTAGTTCCCCAAGCAGATAAAGAAAAGGGTGAAATAAGCATGGCAGAGTACAATGTCATAAGTATGACTCTTGGACATGTTAACTAGGAGCAACATATTGAAGAGCTACAAGAAATGGCGGAGTTAGCCACCACTAAGATGAGGAAAGATAAACAAAAGATAGTGCAGTTGAAAGGGCACATTGCCCAATTGCAACAATTCATCCAAGGAATGATAGATCCTAGACAAGGTTTACCTGAGTTACCTTCTGAATTGACATTTCTATCTAAAGAACAAATAAGTGACATGGAGAATAAAAGACATGGAGCTAGCATATTTGAAGAGTATGTCAAGACATTTATACAGAAAGGAGAAGAAGTAATAAAGATTGCAATAAGTAATTGGGACATTACTCTTACTGAAAAGAATAACTGCGCTAGCCTTCTACAAAAATGTCAATCAAGAATAAAACATAATAAATATGAACTGAATAAACTCAATGCCATGGATGAACACATGGAATCATTGGTTAATGAAGGGGTCATGACCGTAAAGATTGTTTTTCAAATACCTTGATGGAAAATGGAGCTGAAATTTGAGGAAAGTATACTTAGACCTTGTATTATTAATGTGCAAGAGTTAGAAAAAATGCTCAGACAATGTTAGAGAAACATGTTAAGATGACACAATATTTAGTAGGACATCCTTGTTCCAAAGCCTAGGTATATGATGTATCCACATCAGTCCAAGTGTTTAAAGATATCTTTCAGTCATGCATTTATGATCTTGTGAATAAATTGAGTGAGGAGGTAATAGAATTGATAATAGAATTGAGTGCTAAAATTAAGAAGTATTAGAAAAGAAAAGAGGATATGGAAGGTAGGGAACAGGTATTGAGGAAAAGTGTGGAGATGTAACAATATACATGGGAAGCATCCCAAAGGACAGTTCATGCACCCATATCCACATTGGCCGGAAGATATACAAATTATATGGGAAATAAGAAAGGAGATATGCAGGTGGAGGACACCAGAGATAGTGACTGATATGGTCATTTCGTCCTTTATTTTATTATTCTTTTTGCACCAGCAGAAAAGTCAAAGACAGAAGGTCAACCATTGAAGACATTGTGACATTTTAAAAAGATTCTAAAGGCATCTTTGCGACCAAAAGAATATTCTCTCAAGATATTTTGGGAGTGACAACTTGCAAATAATATATTCCAAGGATACTCCTATGTGCCAACTAGTGCATAACTGGCAAAGTTTTCTCCACCATTGATATTGTATTTTGAATCTGAGCCCTTGATGAGAATTTGTAACCGTAGCAAAGGATTTGGATCTATATAAGGATCTTTGCTACATTATTTTTAGTACACATGGCCTACATAGAAATGCACAGAAAGTAGTAAAACTGAGCGTATGCAAGATAAGTGACTAGGGAGAGTACTTTGAGCATTATTTTGAGAAGAGAAATCACCTGTGTCTATAGGAAGGATTATGTGGAACATCCTGTTTCCTTTCTACATTTGTAAAAACATATGTAAGTTTTGATGATTTTGTTGATACATTCAAGAGATTTTGAGTCATGAAACATTGTAAATTTGAAATGGCTATCATATATCAGTAAATACAAATATCAAATTTCTGTGTCTATCCCAGAGTGTTCTTTGATACATGTGTTTTTTGATATATTTCCTTTAAAGACTGCAATTCTATATGTCAATTTGTGAAATGATCTAGATGAACATATGTGAATTTACTTACTTTTGAATTGTCTAGGATAATCAAAGCTTGTACATGTGAGTAACATAGCATCATATTCTATCTTGATCATGTATCTAACCTTAGTTTTTAACCTTTGTTTTACCAGTAGTTTAAATACATAGCTAACATGCAATAATCTAGTAGAAATTGTTAAAGATTCTGGTAAATACATGCAAATGGTAAAGATCTTTAGTAGTTTTCATAAATTTGATATACAGAGCATGTTTCTTTAGAATTCATGCAAAGATTGACAGTGAAATTACAAATATAAGCAAATGATTAACTCTGTGAGAGTAATTTGAGGTTATTTGTAAAGATTGAGTAATCTTAGCCAGCAATAAAAATTTAAATCACGTAAGGCCCCTTGTTAAACAACTTCACATTGAACCTTTGAGTAATTCGACATAGTCATGACCTGACTACTGAAGCCGTGGGATTGTGAATTATTATTTGATAATTCTCCATATCTTTCAAGATAGATTAAGTTCATAGTGAATTTATCTCATGTTGTGTGTGTATAACATCCACATCAATAGGCATACCAATAGAACTTGCTTGCCCAGGACTCTTTTGACAAAAACAAGCACCACTGGGTCTTAACATGAGAAAATACATTGCAAGTAATGGTTAAATAATTTCTCTTGTGCCACTATAACATCATCACATTTCCCTTATGCTTGCTCCTCCATATTGACTACAACCTAGAGAGGCACTTTGCAAGTAGACCTATGTCATGTGACATAAATTGCCACTTTAATTACTTGTCATCACCTTAATTAAGAACTCACGACATTTTACTTATCTCTAATCATTTGAATAGTAATGCAATATGTCACCTGCTAGCCAATAACTTGACACTGATG
The DNA here is from genome assembly GCA_027924645.1 of Cunninghamia lanceolata. NCBI lineage: Eukaryota > Viridiplantae > Streptophyta > Pinopsida > Cupressales > Cupressaceae > Cunninghamia > Cunninghamia lanceolata. The sequence goes on from BSBN01000850.1 coordinate 3,159,535, forward strand.
CTAACTACCACCCATGCGAGCTTCCATTTATTGCACCTTTAGCCTTAATAGGTTAAGCCTAGATATATAGGAACCAATTTTATGGAGGTTTGGAATATAGATTTTTAATTTGGCCAAGAGATAACATTGTGGCTAGAATTATCCATCATTGGATCATGTTGCACCCCTTCATTTGTTAAATGATTTGCAACATTGCTTAAGTGCTGATGAAAATGTACAAACCTAATAGACTCAAAAGTTTTTCTTTATTATGAAATCCTCCTCAATGTACCTATTCAATTTCCAACTTAGGCTCCTTCCCTTAATCATATCATTGATTGTAAGGGTAAAAGTGGGATAATCAAATGAATATTAAAAACCCAAACATCAATGAAATATGAAGATAAAAGGAGATTAAAAGTAAAATAGATAGATACTCACAACCTTTTACCTTTCAACTTCCATTGCTCACCTATTCTTTCTTGATCTTGTGGTGATGAAGATGGCCCTCAGGAAGTTCACTTCCTTGCTTTGATTCCTCAAGATGACAAGGAGAAGTGGCTAGGATACTTGTTTGTGTTGAAGGTGAGCTTCAACACAATGTGAATGGATGATTGATGAAGTGATATGCAATGGGGTGCCAATGGTGCGCTATAATTCCCACAGCATAAGTTTACTTGAATGATGGATTATCAAAGATAGAAGAAGAGGGTTGTATTTATAGAGTTGTGTGAGAGAAGATCAATGGTTGAGAAGAAATAAGATCAATAGAGGATAATGTTTGAGAGAACGTGCGCGAATAGAAGAAGGACATGTGTCATTCAAAAAGAAGCTTTGTTGAGTTAACTACTTTTCTTGATGAGGATGAGCTTTTAATTCTTAAATTAGAATATATTTTTCTAATTTAAGAGCTTTGTTGATAAAACAGATTTGCTTTAAATAAGTTAACTCAGCTTTTGCTTTTGTGTGACAAGAAGAATTTATTTTTAGAAGATGTTGAAGATTTTTTAGAAGATAAGAAAGCATAATTAAATAAATAGATTTATTTAATTACTTGTAGATAATTTGGAAGATAAGAAAACAATTTAAATAAATAAATTTATTTAATTTATTTTTAGAAGATTTGGAAGATAAGAAAACAAATTAAATAAATAAATTTATTTAATTTACTTGCACATGATTTTGGAAGAATAAATAAAATATTTAATTATATTTTATTTTTGAAGAGTGAGAGGATTTAAATAAATTTAATTAATTTATTTAAATTTGGAGGAATAGACTTTGACTTAATTAAATAATTTAGAATTATTTAATTGCTTGGAAGAATTTAGTTAAATAAATGATTTTATTTAATTTTGAATTTAGAAGAGATAATTAAATATTTTGATATTTAATTAACTTAGAGGAATATGAATCAAATAAATAAATTTAATTATTTATTTATTGGTGGAGGAAGGTAGACTTAAATAAATATTAAAAATATTTATTTAGATAGAGTCGTGTCATTTTTAGGTGCATACATTTTGCTCCTCTTTGATGCAATGTGTTTTATCACATTATTTCAAAGAACAAGAATTTTTGACAATGTTACATGCCCCAGTTTGCCCCTAGTACAGGTTTGTATGACGCTAGGATGCCCCCTCGGGAGATTGGATGGGAAGAAGGCAGAAGACATGAGACAGATAATCTCATGAAAAAGAAAGGTGGAAGATAGGCTAGGATGAAAAAAATAGATTGAAGAAAGAACTGAATGATATGCGATGCCAGATAAAATGATAACACACATAAGCAAGCAAGCAAGTATGCACAAATGATACAAGAACAAACAAGGTATTGCCCCTGTCAAGCGGTAAACCAATGAATAATTGATATGGATTGATGATAGTGTTGTCATGGTGGGGAACGATAGATCCCTAGAGCAACAAGATAGGATAGTGTCTGGTTTCAGGAAATGAAACATGTCGTGTAAGACGCATGTGTTGGTCTGCTTTCAATAATGCAACATCCTGTATAAGACAAATGATTAATTATAATTGATTGAGTTGGTTTACAACCAGACAAGGATCAAAACCACTAAGTGTGACTGGATCATTTGACAATATTGATTAGCATGATTGGTATGGATTAAGGATAGAATTGCATTTGGACCATTTCTCAGATTGACTAGACAAGAATGAAAGATAGCAATTTGACTGATAAAGGAATGACGCGAGAGAAGGACTCACAAGCTTTTGTAAACATTGATACTCTGCATTTTGGATCTTTATTGGATGGGATATGGAGTGCAATTGGATACGGTATGGATATGGATATGGATATTTGTCATCTTGATATCGAAAGTATTTTGAAGTGCTTATTTCATCATTGGGCTTTATTATGTTGTAAGAAAATACAAGCATCTAGGTATAATTAAACGAGGATGACCTGAGTATTACTTACATGGATTTTAATATAGAAAGTTAATACAAGCATCTAGTCAAAATTGAATCTAGATGACCTGAGTATTTCTTGCATTTCAATAGACAAGGATTGCCCCTTTTCATGTTCAGACCCGCGAAAGTCCTCGATGATATTTTATTGATCATGTTGTTAGACAAAAGTCGTAACATTACTAAAGTTTGATCCCCAAACAACAGACAAAGAAAATGATTATGCCCCCATCATAGCATCTCTAGCTTTTGGCATCCTTGAGTAGCATAGAAAGACATAATGATAAAAATCCAAGACCTTGTAAGTTAACTTGTTCACAAAAAAATCTTGCATTAGATGTATCTTTTTGCCATAATAGATATAGAATTAGTCTGAGTGTTTTGGTATGCATTTTACTTTGCTTTGGACAGGTTGATGTCTTGTGTCAAGATTTTTGTTTGGAAACATGTTTTGTTGCATGTGCTTGCATCTGGTGAAAGATTTGGACGTGGACGGACCAGAGGATAGGAAATAAGGTAGGGAATGGATGGGTAGCAGAGCCTCGGGGGTGCATTGATAATGGCCTTGCCTACGTGATGACGCAAAGGCAACGTAGTTCAGGGTGAACCCTATGATACTGAGATATGGACCGGATGAGACACGATAGGGAACATATATGGGTCAGGTATGGAACAGATATGGATCAGATAATACTGATGACAAGGAAACACCACAGATAGGTAGATGCGTGGGTGATAAGGAATGAAATGCACACGGAAGAGGGCAAGGATGTGATTGCCAAGGACTAAGTCGCATAGGAATAACACAAAGCTTATGATGAAGGACGATGAGAGGATAATGAAGGATTTGTGTGGTTTTGGTGGGATAAGGTATGTCAAGAGACATCTAAAACATTTGTCAACATTATGCCCCCAATATTTATCAAGGTCAAGAAAAATAGAGGAGTGAAAGATTAGGATGGATGGACTGGATAGTATAGGTATGTAATGGATAGAGGAATAGGATAGGAAATGGTATGAAAGGAAACTGGTAGGAGAAAAGTGATATGCTAATGAGAGAAGGTGCCCCCAAGTGTAGGTGATATAGGAGATCAACTTACACATGACGCCTGTTTGCCAAGTTTTCATCATGGTACTTATCCAAGGCGCTTGTTTGCCAAGTTTTCACCATTGGATGAAAGGATTTTTCTTTACTTTTTTTTTGAATATTTAGATAGGAGAAGGTGGATACGGATAAGGAGAGACTCAAGTATCTAGTTCCTTGAAAGGTGATAGTCCCGCTGGATGGATGTCGTCGCACGGACCATGTCTAGTGTGCTCATAGATGTGTTGGCAAGAGACACTATATGGATTCATGGTTGTTGTCATTGATGGCAACAAAGGTCATCCTACATATCCGCAAGTCATAATGTGTCTCTACCGGAAGTCAGAATAAAGAATGTTGTGGTCCGGTGAAGAAGAACAGAGCATGTGGCAAGGTCCGACAGATTGGTCCGGATCTCTCAGAGGAAGTGTCTTGGTGCAGTGCGGATTTGGGAAAGTCAAGAGGACTACCCTGAGTGGTATATTCCAAGGATTTAGCCTCCGGTGATGAACAAAGAAAAAGATATGAATGGTTGAGTACCGGATTCCTGAGAGACAGTGAAAACAGAGGAAGAACTGACTGGCAGAGTATCAGACTGCTTTCCGGATGGGTTACTGCTGATGACAGAAGTTGTGAAGGCATGAATCATGTTTGGCCAACATGATTAATGATATCTACAAGTATATGCTTGATCCGCATTGCTTGGTGAGGAAGGATTCAGCCGACAGAATGAAAGTTTATAAGAAACTAGACTGTTCCGGATGCCGACTAGAAAGGTGATGAAATTACTTGTGCGGATATATATAGAGGATGGATTTAGTTGTGAAAGGGTTGTTGTTGTGGAGAGATATGCGAATAAGTCTAGATAAAGAGCAGAGGTAGCAAAAAGGATCCGGTATGTGAAAGATAGCAGAATAAAGAACAGAGGAAAGATGAAGTGCAGCAGATCAGTGTACTGAGCCTAACTGGAACTGAACTCCAGCATATGCAGATGCTTCCAATCAGTTCAAGACTGTGATTCTCATCACTTTGTAGACAGTGTGTCTTCTTGTAGGCAGTGGGCCTCTTGTGAGCAGTGTGCTCGGGCAGTGAGCCCTAATTGGCAAGTGCCATCTTTGTAATTTCCTATTCTTCTAACAGAGAATAATTTTGGGTTAATCACCCCGTGGTTTTCTCCCTTAACAGGGTTTCCACGTCAAAAATACTGTGTCATGTGTTTCTTGTTTTATGGTTAATGTTTTATGTTTGATTTTATGCTGCATCAATTAAAGGGAAAGTTTAATAAAGGAAATAATTAGGATAACTGATTCACCCCCCCTCTCAGTTATCAACAATTGGTATCAGAGCTAAGTTCCTCCTAATAGAGCCTAACAACTTGAGGAAGATCTGGGATTTCAAATGGATGCATATGGTTTAAGGGAGCAACTCAAGACTGCTCTTGAGGATCTTGAACAGTCGAATTTTGAAGTCAGTGAATTAAAGGAAAGACTCAAACAGGCTGATGAATTCATGAGAGAATTAAAAGACAAATTAAGTCTCTCTATGAAAAAGAGAAAGGAGCTGCTTCAACAGTTGGCAAGACAAAGTGAAGAAAGCAATACAAATGAAGAATTGACTGAGCAAACCAAGTTATGTGAAAAGTTATCAAAAGAAGTCATTATGTTAAGACATGAAATGGAATCAGGAACTATAAAGTTTACTCAAGAGATTGAAGGAAAAAGAAAGGCTGAAGACAATCTAAGACAATCTCTTAAAGAAAAATCAGAAGAATGTCACCAGATGGATAGGATTATCAGACATCTTGAATCTGATCTTGAAGATGCCAAAGATAATGAAGGAAAACTTGAGGATCAAATTGCCTCTCTCAAAAGAGACCTTCAAACAGCAAATGAATATAAAGAGAAATTCAAGATAAGTTCTGCTCAACTTGAAGTTCTCCTTGGAAGTCAAAAGAGGACAGATGACAAGTATGGTTTGGGATATGAGAAAGGAGAAAGCTCCGGATCCGGTCAGAAGAATCTTGGATCAGAAAATCCAAGAAGCAGGCCTAGAAGACCTCCGGTAAGACAGCCAAATGCTCAAAGATATCCATCCTTCAATGGATACTGCCACAGCTGCAACCACTTTGGTCACAAAGCTAATCAGTGCAGAATGAGAATGAATCAGATTAATTCATCCTTCTCCGGACAGTGCTTCAACTGCAAAAGGTATGGACACAAATCCCATGAATGCAGAAGAATGCAAGTAAACAAATCATTCAAAGGTAGATGCTTCACATGCAATAGAGTAGGTCATATGGCTAATCAATGCAGATCAAAAGGATATCAGTCAAATATGCAAAGAAATCTTATTTGCCAAATCTGCAATAGGTCCGGTCATAATGCTAAAGTTTGCAGAAACAAGAATCAGGACAAAAGAGGTCCGGTGTATAATCAGAATCAAGACAAGGGTAAACAAAAGATGAATGCGGATGAGGTTAGGAATCAGATGAGCAAGATTTGGGTGAAGAAAAGTTCAGAGAATGTAGAGGTTGGATCCGCACCAGACTCTGGTGCTGATATTTCTTCCAGAAATTAAAAAGTGAGCTCAGGCTCAGGGGGAGACTCAAAGAAAATCTTGTTCCCCCAGCCAAACAAGTGGTGCCGGATGTGGCACAAGATGCGGATCAAAGGGTTTGTAGATATGAGTCTTGAGATACTTCAGTCAAGTTTTCAGAGGTCCGCATGGAGTTATGAAGAAGCTGTGATCGATCAAATAAGACCTGTTCAGCGAGATGCTCCGGTATGATAGAGGATTACAAAAAGGTCCGGAAAGATCCAGAAATGCACTATCTTGTTCTGCGGATTGGACAGAGTGTTTGGGATGCTCTTATAATATGTTACCTCGATTTATTCATGATTGAAAGATCCGGATGATATCCTCAGATCAGAACCAATCCGGGATACTCCAAACTATCCAGACAAGGCAAACCGGAATGATGTAGGTGAAGCATTTATTGCAGACAGATATTAGGGTTCGCGGAGCAATTTAAGGGATTTCTCAAAGGTCATTTGCTCATTCTGCACTCGAGAAGAAGCGAAAAGTGGACCTCTGCAACAAGGTTCATCAAGCACCAAGGATCTCCTGCCGAAGCTATTGCATAAAGAAATCAATCCAACCACTCCGTGCAAACCGAAGGCGCATAAGGTATTCTCCGTTTTTCATTACCTCACTGCAAATCTTTGAAGAATGGCTACTCCAAACATAGTTAAGATCTCTGATAGACCTCGCCCCTCATTCAAGAAACATCCCTACAGATCATTGGAGGTAGACCCACTAGGATCCTTCTCTAGTGTTCCCCACGGAGTTTTACACACCGAAGACATTAGGGTTTACATACATGCAAACATTGAGGAATTTGGGGAATTCAAATTAAGAGACCTCTATCACAAGCAGCTGATTGACAATGCTTTTGAGCTTAAACCAGAGTATAAGGATATTCAGAAGAAACAATTTGAGCAATTTATTCATTTCCCCTGTTTTGAAGAGGATGAATGGGTCCGGTATGTACTGAGCAGGATGCATGACAACTTTCTATGGCTAGATAGACCCTGCAAGATCACAAAAGAGGTAATTAGAGCAGTAACTGGCCTATACTCTTCCGGAGGAATACCTATCCTCAAATCTGTCAAGAACAACATTGTAACTGAGACCACCGGATCAAAATTTGACAAAAGGGCAATGACCATTGAAGACATCTCCGATCCGGATATCAAATATGCATCAATGATAATAGGATACAAGATCTACCACTCCAGCAGGGAGAATTCTGTATCCGGAACTGCAGTATACACTGCCTATGAGATGCTAAGAAAGAATGCAGAGTATGATCTCTGCAAACTACTGCTAAGCCAATTAATGGAAAATATACAGAAAATCAAGAAGGATAAGAAGAATTCCTTTAAGTATGGTACTCTGATTGTATGTCTATTCTTCTATTTCATGAATGAGCTACCCGGAACAAGTGGATGGGTATGGCAGAATGACAAACCTGTTGCAGTCCAGATAAGAGACTATTTGCATGGACTTGGGGATGCAAAAGCGAGAAATACAGCTCTATGGGGATACTTCAAAAACTTTCAGAGCATGATGCAAGCAAGAGAGAGAATTCCCCAGTCTCTCATTGAGAAATACAAGGACTCAGTGTGCTTTATGGTTGACACTGATCAGTGCCTAATGGAGGCAGTGGAGCCAAGGACTGTCTGGATCATGCCCATGGGGTATGAAGTTGATGAACAGATAGTGGAGCTGCATGTTCAACACATGCTAAGTCAGCCCAAAGATCCTAAGGCAGAAAGGTTTGGAACCTTTGAGGAGCTGAGTGTAAAAATACATGTAGAACTCAGGGAACCTGAGATTAAAAGAAAGGTAAGAAAAGAAGTAGAGCACATTGCTCAAGGCCTAGGTATCTCAAAGGAGGCACTTGATGCCAGCCGGGAAAAGAGGAGGAAGGCCGAGGAAGAAGAGAAAAGCAAAGAAAGTGCTCCGGTTGAAACTCCCACCCGGACCAGATCATCAAAGAGACCTGCACCTTCCACAACCAAAAGTTCAAAACCGGAAGTTCAGGCATCCGGTAAGAGATCAAAGGCAAAAGCCACAAGGGCTTATGGAAGCCAAAAGGATGAAGAGGAAACAGAATCAGATGAGGGAGTAAGAGAAGTAAAGAAACAGAAAAAGAAAGGATCCGGTAAGCCCTCCACAGGCCAAGACAAGGAGGAAATGGCAGAGGTAACTGTTGAAAAGCCCACTCTGTCACTAGATAGCATAATCAAGTCGGTCACGGTGGATGGAAACCTTCAACCAATGACTGAATCATATGATGACTTCAGTGAGGCCGACCAAAAGACTCTGCAGGAGGCCACAGTAAAATATCTTAACATATATAATAAGGCTTTCATTGAAATAATATCTCTTATTCCTAAAAGCCTAGAAAAGGAAATGGAAGTGAGAAAGAATAATGCTCATGCTAAAGATCTTGAGATCCGGGAGCAGATAGTTATTCATCTATATCCTCAAATTGATCCCAAGACCATGAACATTATCTTCAAAGACTGCAAAGATGAGTTCAGAAGCAAAGCCAGGATGAATCAACTCATGCTTGGCGAGACTGACAAAGTGGCCCAAGAAACAGAAGAGATCCTCCGGAAGGCCTTCAAAAGGTTCAATCTTCCGGTTGTAGAGGATTTAGGTACAGAAACAGCTGAGGACTTGGGACCCTCTGCTCCAGAAGAAGTGGCTCATGAACAAACTAGCATCTCTCCTCCGGTTTCCCCTACAGTCTCCGGATCCAAAGAAGAAGAGCAACTACAGGAGAAGGAAGCAGTGGTGAAAGACAAAGAGGTTGACAGTTCTAAGACTGCAGAAGAAAAGAAACATCTGTCTCCGGCAAGAGACACTGCACAAACTGTTCAACAATTTTTGAGTAAAGAAACTCTAGAGATTGATGAACCGGAGCTTCTAAAAGGTCCATTTGATTTTGACTCTCTCTCTCCGGTACAAACAATGAAGATAGCTTCATTTGCAAATGCCAAGGCAAATGAAAAGCTCCTGAAGTCTCATATGGAAGACTGTGAGTTGATAGAGGCTGCTTCCGGAATACTTGTAAAGATCATGCCATCAATCCAGATAGATCCGACAGCCTCCACTTCCGGTAATCTAAAAACCTTAGTCAGCAGTGTTGATACACATTTTGATTCTTTAGAAAAATCAGCTGAAGAAAAGGTCCGGAAGGAATTTTTGGATAAGAGATTTTCAGAAATATTAGAATTAATCTCTAAGGATAGGAAGATTGTAAGCATTGGAATAAGGAGCTTAGAGAATGCTCTTAAGGATGGCGGTGACATCTACAAATTTTGTATATCCTGGTCAAAGGCAACAGCAGCATTTGACAAGAAAATAAAAGAGGAACAGGATAAGCTACAAAGCTTATCTCAAAGTTTTGATCCTCTCTCTTCCTCTATAATAAATCAAGAATGTCAGACCATTGCAGTCTTGAATGAAATAAAAAATCTTGAGAAGGAAAGGAAGAACATCACCAACCGGATGGGAGAACTTAGAAGGATTATAATCCCTAAGTTGGAAACCATGCATGAGGCCATCAATGATGCTCAGACCACCGCCCAAACAAAAGATCCGACAGATCTCAAGCGGGCAGAAGCGTTTGCATTTTTGCTAAGTGGTCACATTTCAATTTTGGATAGAATGAAGCAAAGTTGGGCTACAGAAATGATCCAATTGCAGACATCCTTTGCAGACATTCTTCAATACATGTGAGTATGTAAATATGCGGCTATATAGAGAAAATTTTTGAAAATTTTGGTGTGCGGACCCTACCCTTTGCCATTGATGTCAAAGGGGGAGTGAGGAGCAGTGAAAAATGAGGAATCCAACTAAGGGGGAGTTCTAGAAATTGTATATAAAGACAGAGCATCAGCAAAGGGGGGAGCATAGTGAAAACACTTAGTCATTTTTCACTAAGTGTTGCCATCAATGCCAAAGGGGGAGATTGTTGGTAAGAGACACTATATGGATTCATGGTTGTTGTCATTGATGGCAACAAAGGTCATCCCACATATCCGCAAGTCATAATGTGTCTCTACCGGAAGTCAGAATAAAGAATGTTGTGGTCCGGTGAAGAAGAACAGAGCATGTGGCAAGGTCCGACAGATTGGTCCGGATCTCTCAGAGGAAGTGTCTTGGTGCAGTGCGGATTTGGGAAAGTCAAGAGGACTACCTTGAGTGGTATATTCCAAGGATTTAGCCTCCGGTGATGAACAAAGAAAAAGATATGAATGGTTGAGTACCGGATTCCTGAGAGACAGTGAAAACAGAGGAAGAACTGACTGGCAGAGTATCAGACTGCTTTCCGGATGGGTTACTGCTGATGACAGAAGTTGTGAAGGCATGAATCATGTTTGGCCGACATGATTAATGATATCTACAAGTATATGCTTGATCCGCATTGCTTGGTGAGGAAGGATTCAGCCGACAGAATGAAAGTTTATAAGAAACTAGACTGTTCCGGATGCCGACTAGAAAGGTGATGAAATTACTTGTGCGGATATATATAGAGGATGGATTTAGTTGTGAAAGGGTTGTTGTTGTGGAGAGATATGCGAATAAGTCTAGATAAAGAGCAGAGGTAGCAAAAAGGATCCGGTATGTGAAAGATAGCAGAATAAAGAACAGAGGAAAGATGAAGTGCAGCAGATCAGTGTACTGAGCCTAACCGGAACTGAACTCCAGCATATGCAGATGCTTCCAATCAGTTCAAGACTGTGATTCTCATCACTTTGTAGACAGTGTGTCTTCTTGTAGGCAGTGGGCCTCTTGTGAGCAGTGTGCTCGGGCAGTGAGCCCTAATTGGCAAGTGCCATCTTTGTAATTTCCTATTCTTCTAACAGAGAATAATTTTGGGTTAATCACCCCGTGGTTTTCTCCCTTAACAGGGTTTCCACGTCAAAAATACTGTGTCATGTGTTTCTTGTTTTATGGTTAATGTTTTATGTTTGATTTTATGCTGCATCAATTAAAGGGAAAGTTCAATAAAGGAAATAATTAGGATAACTGATTCACCCCCCCCTCTCAGTTATCAACAAGATGTTGGTAGGGGATTGCATGAAAGTGAGATGGAGAATGGTAGATATTGGATTATGGAAGGGTGCGATAGTGGACGCTGATGTAGATATATGGATTGGAAAGCTATGCAAAAGCATGGACCATGGGAGTAGGATGGGGAAGATAAGTAGGATAGTAGTGGAAGGGAGGGGAGATGGAGTTATATAGAAGTGTTGTGGAATGGAACTATGACCAATGGCTGCACATACTTTGATAAACATTAAAGCTTATGATAGGCAGGTGGTGTGGGAAGTAATGGAGATTTTTGCTTGGTGGATGAATGATTTAGGAATTTAGGGACCCACATAGACTTAGTATTTTTCTGATTTTTGCTTGTCTTGTGGGATGGAGGAATTGGATACTTTTGGATGGAATGAGAGAAAGTGAATGGTTGGAATTCTTGAGAGGTGGATGCCTCATGTAACTTTAGGGCTTTTTTCTTGGGTACCCAAACCATTTTGCTTTTAGATTTTACCTGTGAAGGTATGGGCTTGGGTACATGCGGCGTTTGTGGAGCTTCAGAGGTAATTAGTTGTTGCTTGGGGACCCACACCTTTTTTAGTTTTGCTTTGAGGTGTGTGGGTGTATGCAGCTGTTGAGATGGATAATTCTTTGATTCTTGGCTCTTATATCCTAGGTCATTAGGACCATTAGGATTTTTGACATTATAGGTAGAGGCATCCAAATTTTTGTTGTTGAATTCTCTTGGGATGGTGGAAGTGAGGTTATTGGAAGCTTGTTGTTTAGACAATATGTGCATTTGTTGATCATGATTGGGATATTTAGAGGATGATAAATAAAGTGTTGGAAGAAGTGGTGGTAAAATTCATGGAGGGGTAGTAGGAGTTGGAAGTAGTGGAGGTAGATTGGATGGTGGAAGGTGTATGGTCACATGCTTTTGACAATTGTAGGATGATGGAGGTGGAATGGCAACATATATTTTGGTGACATGTTAGGGTTTGTGATGGAAAGTGGTGGACTTAGGAGGAGTGGAGGAAGTACCAAAATCTTGAGATTTCTCACCTTGGGGTATGTATCCAAGGCCGTATGAAGGTGGAGGAACATTGACATGGACGGGCTCTAAAATACCTTGTTCATGAAGGCCTAAGCCTTTACCTTGATAGTTCATATTCTGGAGTATACGGTGGACCATGGGATTATGTATAGGTGCACTAGTAGTGAGTTCCTTATTGGATGAGGAAGGTGAGATAGCAGATAATGGTTGTTGGTGTTCTAAGGAAGAACATTCATGCATGAAGGTAGTAAGCCCAAGGATATAGGACGACAGATTTGTAGCTTGGTCAATAATGGATGGTGAAGGATCACTAGAATCTTGATCATCATTATGCTCTTTAGGATCCAAGTTATTGGGTTGATCATCCATGTGCACTTGGGAGACATGTGTCTCATCAAGGGAAGTGGAAGTTGTTGGATCATAGATAGGACTAGATGGAAGATGGATAGGGAGTAATGGAGATTTCTCACTCATGAATGGGTATGGGGTTAAGTTGTTCATGTGTAGGTTCTTCATCAATGACAATATCTTGATCATAGAAAAGATATAGCTTATGGATGGGCATGGGATCAAGTTGTTCATGGATAGGTTCTTCATCAATGACAATATCTTGAACATAGAAGAGATATAGGTTATGGATGGGTTGGAATTGGATTTCTTCTTCATGTATAGGATCAAGTTGCTCATGGATAGCTTCTTCATAGGTATTATCTTGATCATGGAAGAGATAAAGGTTATGAACGGTTTGAAATTGGATGGGGGTGTTTTGATCTTGATTTACACAAAGGGTGGATGTTTCCACATGCTCTAAGGTGTTCTCTTGACATAGCTCTTGGTCTTCTTGAATGGAAGCGGATAGCTCTTAGATAGCTTCTTGGTTGACAACATGGATGTTCGACGGACCTTGACTTTGGTTCTTGGTAGGAGGTTCTTCGATAAGCTCAAGGGGTTGCGGATGACATGAAGGGGTTGTAGGATTTGACATGGCATTGGAATAATCTTTGGTAAGGTCAAGGACTGGAATTTGGGGACATGGTTGACTCTCTAGTACTATTCCTTGGATCACATCCTTTGTAGGTGTAGGAGTACATGGATGAGTGGATTTGGCTTTTTCCATAGCTTTTCTTTTGCTGTATAAATTTGGAAAATATTTTTCCCAAAACTCATCTGATTCTTTTTTGGTTGTCCATTTAGAGTTTGAGGAACTAGATGGCGGTGTTGGTGTAGGACTGGTATGTTTTGGGATAGACATCTTAGCAGGTGGTGAAGGAGGACTAGTAGACAGAGTGGTATATGATTTCTAACTTGAGGTGGTGCTTGCCTTGTCATGAGTATGGGAAAAGGATATACAATTTTGGGGCAAGGAGTAGCTGGTACTGGCATGTTTAGCTTGCAAGATTGCCATTTCTTGTTGTAAGACTTGGATTTGTTGAGCAATTGTTATACAATCTTGGGGTGAGGGACCTAAGTTTATTTGCAATTACAGATATTGGAGTGTTTGAGCAATATATTCTAATTGGTTTGCCATCTCTATAGAAATTGACACAAGACCGGAAAAGCTTACTGTGATAGATGCGCCGCTACAAATGCATGGAAACAGAGGATAAAAGTGCAGCAGGTCAAAGCATATGCGTAGATCTGGCAAAGTTTGTTTTTACAGAGTTTTTGGCACGTTTTTCAAAAATTTATGTTTTTGGCTTGAAAACTTGGTCTTTTTGAACTTTGAGTTTCAATTTATGGCAAAAGACACAACAAACACGTAGAAGTTTTCATGATTTTAATCTTTTGTTATTTTTTTGTATTTTTGGACTCTTTGACTCAAGAACAAGTACAACCTAGGCTGGATAGGACAGTATTTGTTGAATCCCCTGGCTGTGCATATTCAAAGAGTGTAGCTCCAGGATCTGGTAGCACCGGCTCCCCTCCATGGCACTCACTTCTCACACATACCAGATCTGGGTTTCCTTAGGCTCGTACCCCCACTAAACCTTAGGATTGTCCCTGCTACCTCTACTAAGAATCACATGAATTGGGCCGCTTCAAAGCCTTCGCCTTTTGTGTCAACAAATAGGGGTTTTTGGTATACTAAACAAGTGGCTAAGTAGTCAAGATAATCGTTCAAGTGGTTACACGTGCAGTGGCACTACTCTCCGTTATGGAGTCTCCTAGCCTCCAAGGGTTACGCCTTGGAGGGTTTTGGGGGAGGTTGGCCGTTGGTGTAACACAACAGCACTCATTGTAGGAAGCTTTTGCTTCAAGCACAATTTATTTAAAGTGGATCGGTAGGGCTTGGCTTTAGCCTGTTTCCACTCAGGGTCATTCCCACTTGGACAGGCAGGCATCCAAGGGCAGGCCCATCTAAAGGTTATATAGATGGAATAATAAGTTTGGCGTTCTGGTCACCCAGTGAAGGGGAGAGCATAAGCCTATTGTCATTCAACAAACACAAAGGACAGTGATTAATTCAAACCTAGTTAAAAGGAAAAAAACCAAATGGGCTATTTACTTGTGCACTCACGCATTTGTTAACTTTGAAGTGTTTAAAAGATATCAATGTTCATTCTTGTTTGTAAGATAACAATATTCTAAACTAGGAAAGGAAGCAACAATACAAAGATAGCAGTGGTTTAGTTACTATCCTCCTAGTTAAAGACTACGTGAGATTTTGCATGCATGCATTTTTTTAATTTTTCCCCTTAATTAATCTAAGTGAATTAATCAATGCAGCTAAATGATCTATTCTAGCCTCTAATCTTGCAAGACAAACATTAGCCTAAATCAGGAAAATTAGAAGAAATCCTAAAAACCATAGTGACAGATCAGATGCGCCACCATACAGTCTGAATGCGCAGAAACAGAGTCTGTATGCGTCGTTGTACAGATGCACTAAGACAGGTGTCAAAAGCGCAGGAAGAAGATGTAAATGCGTTAATTTAACAAATTTGTCTTAAAACAGTGTGAAAGCGTCGTAAGGTAAGATGTATGCGCCGGAGTTACACAGGCACCAGAACAAGAAGTAGAAGCACCGGAATAGGGAATGTATGTGCCAGAACTTTGCATGTGCTGGAACAAGTTGTAGATGTGTTGGCTTAGAAGATGTATGTGCTAGAACTTTGCATGCGCTGGAACAAGTCGTAGATGCACCGGCTTAGAGGATAATCAAATGAATATTAAAAACCCAAACATCAATGAAATATGAAGTAAAAGGAGATTAAAAGTAAAATAGATAGATACTCACAACCTTTTACCTTTCGACTTCCATTGCTCGCCTATTCTTTCTTGATCTCGTGGTGATGAAGATGGCCCTCAGGAAGCTTGCTTCCTTGCTTCGACTCCTCAAGATGACAAGGAGAAGTGGCTAGGACACTTGTTTGTGTTGAAGGTGAGCTTCAACACAATGTGAATGGATGATTGATGAAGTGATATGCAATGGGGTGCGAATGGCGCGCTATAATTCCCATAGCATAAGTTTACTCGAATGATGGCTTATCAAGAATAGAAGAAGAGGGTTGTATTTATAGAGTTGTGTGAGAGAAGATCAATGGTTGAGAAGAAATAAGAAGATCAATGGAGGATAATGTTCGAGAGAACATGCGCGAATAGAAGAAGGACATGTGTCATTCAAAAAGAAGCTTTGTTGAGTTAACTACTTTTCTTGACGAGGATGAGCTTTTAATTGTTAAATTAGAATATATTTTTCTAATTTAAGAGCTTTGTTGATAAAACAGATTTGCTTTAAATTAGTCAACTCAGCTTTTGCTTTTGTGTGACAAGAAGAATTTATTTTTAGAAGATATTGAAGATTTTTTAGAAGATAAGAAAGCATAATTAAATAAATAGATTTATTTAATTACTTGTAGATAATTTAGAAGATAAGAAAGCAATTTAAATAAATAAATTTATTTAATTTATTTTTAGAAGATTTGGAAGATAAGAAAGCAAATTAAATAAACAAATTTATTTAATTTACTTGCACATGATTTTTGAAGAATAAATAAAATATTTAATTATATTTTATTTTTGAAGAGTGAGAGGATTTAAATAAATTTAATTAATTTATTTAAATTTGGAGGAATGGATTTTGACTTAATTAAATAATTTAGAATTATTTAATTGCTTGGAAGAATTTAATTAAATAAAGGATTTTATTTATTTTTGACTTTAGAAGAGATAATTAAATATTTTGATATTTAATTAACTTAGAGGAATATGAATCGAATAAATAAATTTAATTATTTATTTATTGATGGAGGAAGGTAGACTTAATAAATATTAAAAATATTTATTTAGATAGAGTCGTGTCATTTTTAGGTGTATACATTGATCACTATCAGTGAATCTCCTTCCACTATCAACTTCGTCTACTTATGCTCAGTCACAACTCCTAAACTAGCTAGTAGAGCTTCCCATTCTACTTATTATTGGTTTGAATACCCAAATATAGGGAACTAACGTATATCCATTCTCCTAGTGAACTTCGTATAGAAAAACCACCTCTAACTAGACCAAGGTCGCCCCTTGTAGCTCCAAAAGTTCAATTTTGAAAAACCCTTCAAGAGAGGATACCAATGAACCTTTCTATTACTTTAAATTTTTTTCTTACTTTCCTTGCATTACTACTTAACCCTTCAATAAGAGTCTTTATTTTTAGAATTGTTAAATATTATTTTTATAAATAATGCAAAATAGAGAAAAAGTATGGTAATGAAAAATGAGAAAGAAAGAAGACAAGGATGAGAGCCATGATGTCTAGAGGGTGACCAACATACATCCTAAGGGGGACTGTCTAATATCATAAGAGGACCCAAGTCATACCAATATTTGGTGTGATTACTAACAAGGTTAGACAAGGGAGCTTGGTCAATCCCAACGTTAGTGAGAATATTGACAACTTTGTTGCATTCCTTGAAGTAGTGGGTAACTAAAATATCATTAAAACCCTTATGAAGATAAAGGGCCTCTTCTAACATACTTTTGTATCTCCAATTCTCGGCAAGGTGTTGTATTCAATCTTGTGATGACAAGGTAGGTTCACTAATTTTGATAATTAGTTTCTTGCAACCACAAGAGGCAATCATGAGAATCTTCTTTGTTATTGGCCTTGAGACCAACACCCAACCATGCTTACCTAAGGGTATTTCAAAGCACAACTAGTCCTAGCTGGTCAAAGGTTGCCTCACAAAGCTCCATCAAATATTACCTCGCAAAGGTCCATCAAAATTAATCTTGAGAAACCCTACTAGAAATTTCAACCAAATTTGACTAGTTGAAATTAACTATTTGCCAGTTACCACATTAACAAGGATTAATTTATAGGCTAGGACTAGGCCTATGCCTTGTGCTCATGCTTCCCCTATTGTGGTCTGTGGTCCTGAGATTGTTGAAAATGAGAGTTTCTATTTGAGACATGGTGTGGTCTGCAGGTTTAATGGCTTGTGGGCCTCTCTTCTTGATCTCCATGGATAGGTTTTGGAATCCTAGAAGCCTCTTGTTTTTGGGTAGATTGAACTCTTTCCGAGTGCAAGGGGGTTCTTTATTGCGACCTTTGCTTCCTCTGAGGAGCATGACCTAGTGCTAGACAGGGGTTGGTTATTGGGTGATCATTCGTTGTCCATCAAGCCTTAAAATTTCTCATTCAATCCTTTTACGGAGCTGCTGAATACCAGACCTATTTGGGTCAGACTTCTAAATCTCCCTCTCTAGTTTTGGAAGGGCTCATGTTATGAGGCCATTGGCAATGCCATTGGACACTTCTTGAAGGTGGACTCTACGACTTGGGATCTTGGGCATACTATGGTGGCTCATATTTTAGTTGACTTGGACATCTCCAGATCACTCCATGGAGATGTGGCCTTGATGGTGGAGGACAAACCATGGACACAACTGTTGGACTATGAGGGCCTCCCTTTTCCATGCAGGAGATGTTTATCCATTGGTCATTTGGCCTCAGGCTTCCCTCAAGCTCACCGCAAGGGTGCAACAACCTAGTGGAAGAATGCTCTCACTAATCATTTAATGGTGGGCACTTCCTCTTCTGATGGTTCCTCCAGGGAGGTCGATCCTTCCTTGGATAAATCATTCCAAGAGATTGTGTCTCCCCATGATCCTCTACTAGCTGTCCCTTTAGTGGAACCATTGGTTCCTTTAACTATTGTCATTGTTCAGGCTGAGCCTGCTCGACCCTCGATGAAAACCTCCACTGGCCCTTCGACTGCCCCTGACTCTTCTTCTGCATTGTCGGCTCCAATGGTGCGTGGTGGATCATTGCTCGTGGTGTCTGTAGAGGATCCGCTCCTCTCGCCTCACGATGGATTTCAACTCAGAGGCTTCTTGGTTAGTTGTGTAAAGAAAGGACTCCCCAAATTTGTCACTGCTTCGCAGCCTAGGGTTAAGGGAGTTAGATTTGTCCCCTCAGGTTTTGGGGTTGTCTAGTTTCCGTCTACTGTTTGACAGTTATTTGTCTGTTGTCCTTGTTCTATTTCTGTTCTATGCGTGGCCTGAATTGACATGTTCTGTCGGGCCCTAGGGGCTCTTGTTTGTAAAGGGTTTAGTCCCTAGTTTGTTGCCTTATCTTTATCAAAAACAAGGATTAATTTACTATATTTTCATTAATAATTTTTTAGTATATTAAATATTATCTTATTTTAAATTAAATACTACATTACTTAAATTCATACATTAGTTAGAACTATCTTTACTTTTCTATACTTTTTTGAATAATTTTAGTGATTCACAACAATGACACATGTTAATTTTCATGACCTATTAAATATAAGTAAGAATACTAAATAATAAAATATATGCAATAAAAGTAACATATAAAAAGTTTGAAATATAATTTTTATTTTCCATTGTCACTAAAATAAAATAAATTAAAAATTAAAAAATTAAGTCTAACTTTTTAATCTAAAAAGAATTTTTAAAAATACACATATAAGAAGTACATCACATATAGAATTTTTAAAAATAAATAAATAACAATAATGTGTGTGTGAGTGTGACGGTGAAAATGCACACTCTACGCTTTTCTCCCTCTTTTTGAGTCCATTTTGATAGCATTATTCCTAATGCAACAATTATTGTGCAAAATGGTATATTCTTGTGTGGAATTTGACAATTAATTTGAACCTAACTTGATTCCATCTTCACACATCTCTAGGGACTACTCTTGCCCCTCATTTTATTAGTTTATCATCCTCATTCAAATCCATATATTATAGAACTAATTTAGGTTAGTTCTACAATATGGGAAATGATCCTTAAACTTTTAAATTATTTGTTCTAAATTAGGCATGTTTCCATCCTTTCTAACTACTCATTATGAGGTAACTAAAGCACACAATAATCCAAATTACATGCTAGGGTGTTGTATAAATGAACAAATCCTAATTTGTTTGAAAAATCATCTAGAATTTAGCACACATCTAGAACTTAGCATATGATATTTGCTAATCATTGCATCACCATAATTGCATGACATCAACATTGTCAAAAGTAAGCTAGATAGAACAAAACACTCCTAGACTAATCTATAGAGGAGAGACATGCAATATAAATTAAGATTTGACAATTTTAGAAAGATGATAAAAGACACATGCAACAACATACAATCACATAGTTCATAGAGATGACATAGTGATTTACTTTAGGAAAATGCTTTTAGAAAAAAATTAGTAACAAAAGGAGCCTCAATGTATCATTTAATCAACAACAATATTGTAGTTACAATACAATGAGAATAGCGACTCTCCTATCACACCAGTTCTATCTATAGAAATTTTGGCAACATAAACTCCTAAAATATCACAAGTCTACAATATTTCCATCCAAGCACCCAATATATAGAGTAAGCCCAAACCACAAACCACAAGTGGTTTTATGAAACAATGGGAGAATACCATGGGCTAAATGTGGAACCCAAATCCCCATACAAAATATAACACCCACATCCATCATGGGTCAACATACTAAGAATAGTATTACTCATTACACATCATAACCACCCACCAAACCTAGGTGCTCCACTTTGGACTTTTTTATCTCTTTTCAAAGATGGCATAGACACATCATTCTTTTGTGTCGTAAGTTTGTCAAAAGTCATAGTCCACTATATAACCTCCCTCTTACATGCTCTTACACATGTCATAGAATCTCTTACACATCTTACAATGTCATAGATTCTCTGACACATCTTACATGCCATTAGATATTATTACACATGTCATAATACAAATTACACATGGTATAAGTGCCACCTCAAGTGGGACATGATTTTCTATGTGGGCACAATAAATAATACAAAATAAATAATAAATTAAACATTAGGATTTGCAAAGTGTATGACATCCAATCCCAACATTCTCCATGATGCACATCAAGGTCCAGGGGCTTTGACAAGCTACTGAACCAGGCAACAAATGAACAACTCACAACAATGAAACAAAAAATCCTTTATTCATATGCTACAGAAAATATTACAACAAGAGTATAATATTCTTCCTATAGGCATGCAACATGCATTGGCTTCAGCCTTACATTCGGTTACTCAACTCACAGAGTATCACAAACTATAGATCTTCCTAAATAATTTACAATAGAAAATAGATGTTACATATCTACAACTCGATCATCTTGATCGCTCTCCAATCTCCTCTAACAACATGAAAATTCCCTTTTTAAAGACAATAGAGGTAGTTATGTGCATTATTATGAACACCCATCATCACGTGAAGAGGACAAATGTCATCCCCTTATAGGCATATAGGAAAAATAACATCATATTACTGGTTCATTAGATCAACATTGATGTGCAGACATAGGATTGGCTGAAATGGTAGCTGTCCAACTATATTTCCCGCTTTTGGAAGTTTCTGGATGATTTCGCAAGCTAATTGGATGTTATTGAGGAACATGACATGCTACAGGACATTTGGATGGAAAATTTCAGGTTAGAAATGAAGCATTGCAACTGGATGTGGAACATGATATTCAGCTGAGAATATGCCTGGTTGAAGACAAGCAATGTAACTAGATGGGTAACATGATATCTGGATGAGATATCCGGTTAGATGAATATAAGCAGTGTAACCAAATGTGTAACATGATATTCAGATGGATGATAAAGCCTCATAAATGGATCCAGATATGAATAGAAATAGGATCTAGATATAACAAATATCCAGTTTGAAGAGGTCTGGATGAAATGTCTAGTTGAAGAAAGTCAACGCAACTAGACATGAAGAAGTCAAGTAGATCTAGATATTGGAACTCAACAAGATAGTTGGTTAGAAAATGCCTGGTTGGAAATATTAAGGGAATGCAACCAAATCTGGACATAAGAACAATAGGATCGGGATGCGACAAGGCAACATGATTCAGATAAGATGTCTAGATGAAATATGAAGAAGTACCTCTAGAACTAGACTTGAAGTACAACCTGAAAAGATGTCTGATTGAAATACAAAGAGGTGCAACCCAATCTGGAAGTGAAACATAAATGGATGTCTAGATGTTTGGATGGAGCAATGAGCATAACTTAGCCAAAATTCATGAAATCTTCACCAAATTTGAGTTGCAGATACTCATTTGGCTCCTTAGCATGATACACTCCTTACTTGGGCATAATTCCAAATGGATCTATCAGATTTTTGAACATTTACTCCTGCAAGTAAAAACTAAGGAAAATAACAAGAAAATAAACAAAATATTTTTGGGTGATGAGGATTGCTCGTGAACCTGAATGCTCCTGCATCAGACATGTTAGGTAACTAAAATGTTCCATGAGTTGAACTCATGAACATTTAGGTAAGTCTATAATTCGTATCCCAAACTTAACCAATTTTGAAACTGATATCCAAGAAGCTTCATCTACTGGTTGATCCTTCCAACAGACTAGATATTCTATATATTCCATCCCTCTTGTTTGTTTAGCCACACGAGAATCAATTACCTTGTCAACCTGCTCAAAATTCTTCTCAGGAAACTGATGTATCCATTCATGTGCATCCTGCAAATCAATAACTGGATTCTCCTATAAACTCGTTTCTCTCATAGTATTTAGACAAATCAACCACGTTGAAAATGAGAGAAATGTCAATACCCACCAAAAGTTCAACCTCATATGCATTGGATGAAAATCTACTCAAGACCTTACAAGGTCCAATCTTCCTCCATTTGAGTTTATTATATGTTCCCTGCGAGAACCTTTCCTTCCAGAAATGTACCATCACCAAATCATCAACTTGAAATTCCTGTTCTCTCCTGTGCATATCAACATGCTCCTTATATTTGATGGCACTCTTTTCAAAATATTTCTTCACTTTCTTATGCAAATCATGAATATACCTCACAAAGGCTTTAGCTACTGCACTTTTCCTATGCAAATCTGTATTATCCCTTAACCCATCCACACCTCTTGGACTATATCCATAAACAAATTGAAAAAGAGTTTTCCATATGCTCCTATTGACTAAATTGTTATAAGAAAACTCTTCCTGAGCCAATATCAAGTCCCATTGATTAGGGTTGTCCCCTACTAAATATCTCAACAAGTTTCCCAAACTCTTGTTGACAACTTCAGTTTGACCGTTAGTCTAAGGATGGTAGGCTAAACTAAAACCCAAATGTGTACCCATCTTTTTCCATAAGGTATGCCAGAAATGAAATACAAACTTGACATCATGATTTGAAATAATACTCTTAGGCAAACCATGCAGCCTAGCTATCTCCTTGAAAAATAATGAAGCAATGTGGGAAGCGTCATTATTCTTTTTACATGATATAAAATGTGCCATTTTTGAAAATATGTCCACCACAACAAAAATAGAATCGTTTCCTCTTTGTGTTCTAGGAAATTGCAAAATAAAATTGATGCAGAGCATAGAGGATTCACCCAAAACAAACACACTTCAAACAAAAAACTTTTCTCACAAACTTCCACTACGCTTTGATGAGAGCAGCAAATAGAGTTTTTTTGACATAATTATTAAAATACAACTCAAACCCATGATTTAAAAACTGTTTGGATACCCATTATCCTCTTACACAGTATACTTCAAGTGTAGGTGGGGTTGTTTTGGAACATAGAGGTCAAATCTTGATTTTTCCTACTCTTGACTAGATTTGAAGTAAAACAACAAATAAGGTTTTTTGGCCATAACTTTCAAACCTGATTCAAATACCCATTTGGCCCTTATTTAACATATCTCAAAATAGTCAGGGGTTACTTTTGAAAGTACGCTTAAAAAATGGACTGTTATAGAGATGGAAATCCTAGTAGATCACAGACCTGCCCTCACCAAAAATGGCATAACTCATTCAATTCTTAATAAAAATTTCTGAAACAAAAAAAATATGAAACTAGACTCATATATTCATCTTTTCTGATTAGTTTCAAACCTATACTTTATCTATACAATCCGTACCATTCCAAACAAGATGACTGTTACAATGAAAAAACTAGAAGTGTCAATCACTAAATTCATCATAACTTTCACAAAACATAACAAAATTTGATGTAACCAACTAAAAAAGAAAGAAAACTTAGATACATTTCTAGAAAATCTAATTTCATGCCATTTGGAGTCTATAGAGGGCCGTACCAGCCTTGGGAATAGAGAAAAAAATAGTAAAAATGTAGAAAACTAGAACTTTTTTATTCATTTTTCCTCTCTAAACTTCATGTCCCCTCTTGCATGAAACGTCAAGGCATAAATAATGTCGTTACATCCATCTTTTTTGTTCCATCAATCCACTCTCTTTTACATGCAAAAAGAAGAGGCTAGAAATAGCCAAACCACTAACACTACTCAACTTAGAAAGTACTAAACTTGAGTAAACTTAAAACTCCACTATCAAATGACCTCTAAATACATAAAAGTGGTCTTACATAGACCTTTATTACAAAAATAATGAAATAAAACTCCTCCAATGTGAGAAACTACCTTTTAAACTCCCTATGACCCTTCATATTCCTCTTTTGTTTGCCCTTTTTGCACTTTTTGCAATATTGACAATTTTGCAATTTTTGCAATCCTTTACAGAATAACTCCAAATCTCACTAGAACCTAATCAAAGGCCTCTAATAAATTTCCAATGGTCAATTCATGATCTTATTACATTATTAAAACACCAAAACTAGATCAAAATCAAAAGCTGCCTCATGGAGGCTTAAAGTTAGCAAGGTGCTCCTGCACCAAAAATCCATGCTGATGTGTTCCCATGGTCTCTCTGGTATAGGCAATGGTTGATATAAACTTGTATTCTGCCTTGTTCCTTTTGAATGTTGGTAAATCTTGCAACCTTGTACCAATTTCTTCACATCTGCAGCCATACGAGGCCAAAAATGCCCTTCACTCAATTGTGCCAACGTTCTATCAATGCCAAAATGTCCACTCAATCCACCGCTATGCTTTTCCTTCAGCAAGTTGTCCCTCATTGACCCTTGAGCTATACATAATTTTTTCCCTTTGAATAACAATCCTTCTTGTATGAAATATTCTAGCCATGGTGTCCTATCCTTTTCAACTGGACTATACAAACAGCCCATGCTTCCTTGAAATATGGATCTATCTCATACAACTCTTTTAAAGAATCAAAACCAACTACATTCACCTTTAATTCATTCATCAACAAACATTTTCTAGTCAATACATCAGCTACCTGATTAGACTTTCCACTCCTATGTTTCAACACAAAAGAATAACTCTACAAAAATTCAACCCACTTCATATGCTTTTGGTTCAACTTACCTTGGTTGTTTATGAATTGCAAAGCATGATGATCAGTATACATCACAATCTCCTTAGGTAGAAAATCATGTCTCTATTTCTTCAATACTTGCACAATCACGTAGAATTCTTGATCATACACTGAATATTTCCTTTTTGCCTCATTCAACTTCCCACTAAAATATGCAATTGGTCTTCCTTCTTGACTTAAGACTCCTCCAATGGCTATTCTACTTGCATTGTAGTCAACTTGAAATACTTTTCCAAAATTTGGGAGCGCCAACATTGACTATTCAATCACCTTTATCTTTAGCAACTGGAAACTGCTCTCTACTACTGTTGTCCAAACAAATTCTTTCCTATTACCATTCATTGTTTCTGTAATAGGTGCACAAATTCCACTAAAATTTTGAATAAACTTCATGTAGAAGCTCGCCAAACCATGAAAACTTCTAGCTTCAAACATGCTACGCAGTGAGGGCCAATCCATAATCACCCTGAACTTTTCTAGATCCATTTTCAATCCATCACCAGAAACAACAAACCCTAGATATACCAATTCCTCCATAAAACTACATTTATTCAAATTTACCAACAATTTCTCTTCTTTCAATCTCTGCAATACTTCTCTAACATGCTGCAAATGCTCTTCTTTTTATCTTACTGAATATTAAAGTGTCATCTAGCTATAAGATAACAAACTTACCAAGAAATGACTTCAATACCTCATTCATCAACCTCATGAAGGTATTGGGAGCATTTGTCAATCCAAACAACATTACCAACCATTCATACAATCCATCCCTCATTTTAAATGTAGTCTTCCATTCGTCCCCTTCTCTTATCTAGATTTCATGATATCCACTCTTCAAATCAATCTTCATGAAGTACCTTTCTCCACATAAGTAATCCATCATGTCATCCATTCATGACAACGGGAACCTAAACTTGATCGTTATCTTGTTGATGGCTCTTGAATCTGTACACATGTGCCACTCTCCATCTTTTTTTGGCATTAACACTCTTGGTACTGCACATGGACTCAGACTTTCCCTAATTAGTCCCTTATCCAACAATTCATGTACCTACTTATTTACCTCTTCATTCTCCATAGGTGTCATCCTATACGATGCTTTGTTTGGCAGACTAGTATAAGGTATCAAATCCATGTAGTGACTAATGTCCCACATAGGTGGTAGTCCATCTAGTAGCTCCTTCATTATAATATCTACATACTCATCCAGGATCTCGTGAATTTCAACAACAAATCCTCATTCTTCTCCGGGTCATTGCTATTTCTAGTGTGGGAATGATTGTAAAGCACATCCCCCCTTTCTTTGTTAAGAATTTGTAGGTCTAATTAAACCAATCCCACATAACCCAATAGGAGAAACAAGATGCAGAATCAACCATAATGCAAAAATCAAATGAACAAGCAACAAGGTAACACAAGATATACTCTGGGAAAACCCTTTTCAGGGAAAAACCTAGCCTCCAAAAGCATCCATGCTCACATGTATTATTCAACAATGAAACATTACAATACAATCTATGAGCCTCCATGAATACCCCTAAACCATCAAGCACCTCCAATGCAGCCTCCATGTGTACAAGCATGAATCCATACATCACCTGCCATGCTTCACAATCTGCACTTACAGGAGAGAGCTCAATACAATGACAACCTCTCACAAAACCCCTGTTCATCTACAATGAATAATCTAGCCAACCTCAAATAATAACATTGTGCTTGGTTTTATAATATAAGCTCACACATTACATTGAGAAAACCATGTGCCCCAAAACCATGGGTTACACAAAACCACTTGACCCCACATTTGACTATTCGTACTAACTTTTTCCAATTAATCAAATAATACAAATAATATCCCAATGTTACAATACAACATAAAGTGAACCCAAATAATTACATAGTGTGATTAACCACACCACCTAGGTGCATCACAACTAAATAATTATTTAATTACAACATTATAAAAATATATCAAAATATGCAATGGTGTACAACACCATTTCCCAACATTCTTCAAATCCTTCAGGAATGTCTTCCCTGAAACCAAGTAAACTTTGGAACTACTTCCTGCATCCTCATCCTTATCCTTCAATGGATTCAAAACAAACTCCTGTCCATCCTTTCGAATCGTATATGTGTTAGTCCCCCCATCATGAACAACTTGTCTATCAAATTGTCATGGTCTCCCTAGTAGGATATAACATGCATCCATTGGCATTATGTCATACAAAATTTCATCCTCATATTTCCCAATCTAAAAACTCACTAGGCATTAATCTCTTACCATTAAGTGATATTCTTTTTGCAACCAAAAAACTCTATAGGGGCTGTGATGTTTTAACCTCTTCAATTTCAACTTGGTAACCATCTCCTCAAACACAATATTGTCTAACTGCCACTATCTATGATCATTTTACAACAATTGCCACCCACTTTACATCTAGTTTAGAATAGGTTCATATTTCTCCTTATTAGGATTCAATAGTATCCTCCTAAACATTAATGATTGTTCCTCCTCGGGATCTTCTCTAACTTTTAGTGAAACCACACTCTCACAATCCGCTTCAACTACATGTACTCTTGCCTCTTTTCCTTTTCCACTACCTTGCTATATTTAAGGACATTCAAATGCCCTATGTACAATCTGCCACACTGGAAACATGACCCACTAAATCCTCTTCCTCTTCTGAAATTTCCCCTGCCTCGGGAATGATCACCCCTTCCTCTAATTCCTTGGGTTTTGGTATGAAAATAATTTTCTTCCCCTTGCTTGTCTTGAGATCTGTGTCCAAGATTCAATTGTCTTCTTCCTCTCGAGGATTTACCTTTTCCTCTCAATCTATTCTACTTCCTAGAGATCTTTTCCTCTGCCTTCAATGCAAATTGATAGGCTTCTTCCACACTGGTAATCTTGACTAGGCTAATCTCATCTTGAATTAAAAAATGTAAACCATTTACATACCTGGAGATCTCTACATCATCTTCAATATGACTAGCTCTAATGCTGAATCTATAAAATTCCTCAATGTAATCTTGCAATTTTTTCTCTCTCTGCTTCAGATTCTACAATTTCTTGAACATGGTGATTTGATGATCTGTTGGTAAAAATTTTCCCTTCATCTTAGTTATCATCCTCTCCCAGGTTTTAATCTTTTCCTTTCCTTTCCTTTGTCTCTCAACCTGTACATGATCCCACTATGGAGATGCATGACCTTTTAGCTTTGTAGCCACTATCTTCAGTCTCTTCGGGTCTTCAATAGACTCCAATTCAAAATAATTTTCTACCTCTGAGATCTAGTCTATCAACTCCTCTAAATTTAGACTTCCACTATAACTAGGTAATTCCACATGGGGTTTACTAGCAATGTTTGTCATTGCACTCAGGAACCTTCTTTCATGTTCATCTCCTCCATCTTTTGCTTCTTGTTTACTGACTTCTTCCTCATTATCACTCACATCCTCCATAGGTACTCCTCTATGTTGTGTTCTTTCCATCAGATCTAGCCTCGCTATGATGCCTCTCAGCATTTTGACCAATGCTACATCTCCAGCCCTTAGAGCAGGCCCTCTTTGACCTCTACCTTAGTGTGCCATATCTGCAGACCCTCTGCAATTGTAGGTTTTCCTCTTCACTCTTCCTACAACAATCTCCTTAGGATCATTTGCACAACAAACCTGCAGTCTGAATGAACTCCAAACCTTGCTCTGATACCACTTGACGTAGATCAAGGTCTAGGGGCTTTGACAAGCTCCTGAACTAGGCAACAAAGGAACAACTCAGAACAATGAAATAGAAAATCCTTCATTCATATGCTATAGAAAACATCACAGTAGGAGTACAATGATCTTCCTATAGGCATGCAACATGCATTGGCCTTAGCCTTACATTGAGTTTCTCAACTCGTAGAGTATCATAGACTACAGATCTTCCTGGAGAAGTCACAACATAAAACAAATATTATAGATCTACAACTCAATCATCTCGATTGCCCTCCAATCTCCTCTAACAACATGAAATTTACCCTTTTGAAGAGAGTAGAGGCAGTTATGTGCATTATTATGAACACCGCCATCTTCACGTGAAGAGGACAAATATCATCCCCTTACAGACATATGGGGAAAACAACATCATATTACTAGTTCTTTAGATTGACATCGATGTGTAAACACAAGATTGGCTGAAATGGTGATTGTCCAACTATATTTCCCACTTTTGGAAGTTTTTGGATGATTCTGTAAGCTAACCGAATGTTATCAAGCAACATGACACTCTACAGGACATCTAGATGGAAAATGTCTGATTAGAAATGAAGCATTGCAACCTGAGGTGGAACATGATATTCGGATGAGAATATGTTAGGTTGAAGACAAGCAGTGTAAATGAATGGGTAACATGATATCTGGATGAGATATCTAGTTAGATGAATACAAGCAGTGTAATCAGATGTGTAACATAATATCTGAATGGATAATAAAGCCTCATAACTGGATTCAAATATGAATTGCAATAGGATTTAGATATAACAAATGTCCGGTTTGAAGAGGTTTGGATGAAATTTCTGGTTGAAGAAAGTCAATGCAACTGGATATGAAGAAGTCAACTAGATCCGAATATTGGAACTCAATAAGATATGCGGTTAGAAAATGTTCAGTTGGAAATATAAAGGGAATGCAACTGGATCTAGACATAAGAACAATAGGATCGGGATGCGACAAGGAAACATGATCTAGATAAGATGTTTGGATGCAATATGAAGAAGTGCAACTGAAACTAGACTTGAAGTACAACCCATACAATGTCCAGTTGAAATATAAAGAGGTGCAACCTGATCTGGATGTGAAATACAACTGGATGTCTAGATGTCCAGATGTTCGGATGGAGCGATGAGCATAACTTAGCCAAAATTCATTAGATTTTCACTAAATTTGAATTGTAGATACCCATTTGGATCCTTAGCATGATACACTCTTTACTTGGGCATAATTCCAACTGGATCTATTTGATTTTTGAACATTTACTCTTTCAAGCAAAAACAAAGGAAAACAATAGAAAAACAACAGAAAAACAAACAAAATATTTTTGGGTGATGAAGATTTCTCATGAACCTGAATGCTCCTACATCACTCCAACTTGTAATCTACCATGCAAGAGTAAAAAGGAAAACACCAAAAATATGTAAACTATCTACTAAGCATTAAATGGCTCATAAACTAGCTACACCATCTAAACTTCTTTGTGCTCACCAACTTTGTCAAAACATCTATAAGATTCAATAAAGTATCAACCTTCTCTAGCATAATTATCCAATCCTTTACGATGTCACAAACAAAATGATATTGAACATTAATGTTCTTCATCCATGCATGAAAAGTTAGGTTCTTTGTTAAGATGATGGTACTTTGATTGTCATAGTTAATCCTAACTACTCCCTAACTCAACCCAACATCCAAACACTATCTCTAAAGCTACATTGTCTCCTTACATGCATGAGTAGCTACCATATATTCTATCTCTATTGTGGAAAGAGTGACCACAACTTGTCACTTACTCATCCAATTGATAGCACCACCGAGCATGCTAAACACATAAGCAATGGTCAACCTCCTACTGTCCACATCTCCTTCCTAATCCGAGTCAACAAATCCTTGAATCTCCACTAAGTGTTGTAAGTCCTCACTAGCACTACTACAAGTGACCGATAGTACCACTTCCCCTTAGCTACAAGTGACTTGTAGTACCACTACCTCTTGGTTGCAAGTGCCCTATAGTACCACTACTCCTTGGCTATAGGTGACATGTAGTACTACCTTGGTAGAAAATATAATACTTTGTAGTGTCTTGTGAATATCTAATTTGACTCTCTTCATTACTACCCAGTCCTCCCTACCAAGATTAACTATAAACTATCTCAAGACTCCCACTACTTCGGTAATGTTCGGTCTTGTGTAGACCATAACATACATGAGGCTCCCAACTACCTTAGCATATGGTACATGAAGCATGCCCTCCATCTCATTGGATATAGATATGCACTACTCAATTGAAATCATTGTTCCCACATAAATAGGAACTCACTAGTCTACAATCTACCATGCTAAACTACTGCAAAATAGAGTCAACATATTTCCTTTAGGTCAACCAATTTTTTTTATAGATTTATCCCTTTTGATCTCCATCCCTAAGATAAACTTAGCAGCCCCCAAATAATTCGTATCAAACTATGATGAAAGATAAAAGTTCAAATCCATAATCATATCCTTATTCTTACCAATCAACACCATGTCATCTCATTATAAAGTGATAACAATAAACTAATCACCATCCTACTTGTAATAAACACAATGATTTAATTTTTGGTCTAACAAATCACAACTTCAACATATAAGAATCAAGTTTCTAGTACTACATTGTAGGAGACTATTTGAGACCATAAAGAGATTTATTTAAGTTACAAACCAATGACTCTTTACCCTTTACCATGTAGTGCTCTGTTGTGTCATGTTGATTGTAACATCACATTCCATAATGCTCAATAATTTACATAACTTTTCATCTTAATCAAGAATTAGATTACAACATGATTAGCCAAATCAGAGTTAAAAAAATAATGAATCAATATCATTTTGATAATTAAGCATGTTATTCTAATCCAGAATATAACAAAGCTTACAATTACAATATCCAATAACATCTCATTAGTGAATAACCTTCACTATGCATATACAATGCTATGCTCATGGCATCAAATATCAAATTATACATAATAAATGACTATCAAGTTATAAAATGAAAAACACTATATCTGGAACATATGACATCCATCTTCATAAGCCTCGGCTTGTCTCATGTTTAGGAAGGAGAGCATCATCCTGGTACTTTTCTTCCAGCCACAGATCGGCAGTCCCCCGCACAACTTTCTACCTGGAAGCGACCCTACCCTTCATGGAAGGGATATATATAAGGAACCATTAGGTTAGTCATCTGAGTATCTGGTGTTATGTCCTTCATAATGCCTCTCATTCACAAAACTATAGATCCACTCTAACTATGTATGACACTACTAGAGACATTATGTCATCTGGAGCACTGTGGACTGACAATGCATGCAGAGACAGATGCATTACTTTGGCCAAAGATTTACATACATAAGCGTTACACAATGAACGTTGTCGTATGTCCACCACCTCAACTCGACTTATAAGATATCATGTCCTACAGTAAACATAATTTGACCCTTCCCAGTCTAGAGAAGTTTATTTGAAATCATCTTAATCCATTTCTTGGACATTCGACTTCTGTCTTGATAACCCATTCTTAAGGTTCTAGTTGCTTAGCAACCGAGAACTAGTGACTCCACATCACTTTTCCCCGCACTTGTTTGCAGAAAAAGGTTCAATCATGTTCTCCACACTTAACCATACTAGTTTGGAGTTTACTTTGTTTACATCAGTTCATGGTTTACATTCAGTTCATAAAGTCAATGGGTGAACTTGTAGTGACTCATAGAGTCAATTCCCTTTGACAAGGTTCAATCTTAAGAGACCTTCTTGATTACAAATTCTTAAAGAAATAACTTAGCCATTTGAAAATAAGGCATGCATGTGCTATTATACAACATGATATATGGTGACAAAAATAACATATCATCAACATATATGCAAAAACTGAATTTGCTCTGCAACTGCTTTGCCTTTTTCTCGTCTGTTTTGTGTTTGAATTTCGCTCATGGCTGCAGGGGACCTGGGGGGACCTCCTTCACCTCCCTCCCCCTCCCCATCAGTTCTGGTCAGCCCCAGACTTGCTCTGGGTGGTGGTTCTATCCTAGAGCTTCAGGACAAGATTTCTTATCTCGCAGACCACATGACTCATGACAAGGTGCTAGGCTCCTCTAGCCACGTGCCTCAGGAAAAGGTGCCAGGTTCTAAGGCCTGGAAAAATGCTCTCTTGGGAGAGGATTTTGTTCATCAATCAGTCTTCCCTCAACTGCGTGAAACCGAGGAAGGGTCAACAATTAAGGTACCAAACATAACCATGGAAAGAATAGTCTCTGCTATGGAGCATGCCCTGGTAGGAAAGTTCTTTTCCTTTAGGCCTAACATTGACCTGGTATAGAAATGGGTGGCCACTAATTGGAAGGTGAAGGGAAGTGTGTCCATCATCGCTATGGCTAGAGGGATGTTTCTCTTTAAGTTCACTACAGGAGAGGACCTTGCTTCTGTTCTAGCAGGGGGCCCCTGGATGTATGGAAAGCACAACCTTTCTTTATGCAAATGGAAGCTAGGATTCGATGCTGCTGCTGATCTCAATAGATCTGTGTTAGTTTGGGTCAGACTCCTGGGCCTCCCGCTAGAGTACTAGGATGATGAGATCTTCATTTGGATTGCAAACACTTTTGGCCATTTCATAGTGCTCGACAACACTACCAAGAACAAATCCAGGTTAGTGTTTGCTCGATTCTGTGTTAGTGTTGATATCGATAAAACTTTACCTAATAGCATTACTTTGGAATCCAAGTTTGGCCAATAGGTTCAACCTATTCTCTATGAAAACTCCACCACCTTCTACCAAAACTGTAACAAAAAAGGTCACTTGGTTACCCATTGCAAAGTGAAAAAAGCCCTTACAATCCAGGAAAACCTTGCCAATGATGGAGAAGATGAGTATCCCTTTAAGGAGGATTTGCTGAACATGATTAACTCCCCTAAAGTGGGAAGGAAGTGACTAGGGAGGATGATGGAGGTCTCCCTTAGGTGGCTGGGTATGCCTTGGCCTCTTCTCCCCTGGCCATATGGGAATTGAGGCTGGCCCTTCCCAAAACAAGACCCCCTTGATGGGTGAGAGGTCTCCCACGGAAGACACTAAGCAGGAGGAGGGTGAGATCCTCCAAGGACTATCCCTTAACAAAGAAAGTTTAGGAGGAAATACGGAGAAATCCAGTGGAAACATGGTTGGTGGTTCTACTTTCAAAAGTTTTGGAAGCCCAAATGGAATTACAGATTTCAGTAATAAGGTCCAAGGGTTCCCCTCCTCGAGTAGCAAATCTATCATCTTAACCCCTAGGGCATGTCCTAGTAAAAATAACAAATACATAGACTCAAAAGGATGGACAACTACCAAGAAAAGAGGAAAGGGTCATAGCAAGAAGTTAGTGGATGTTGGGGTGGATTCCAAAGCTGGTAGGCCTTCCCAACGTGAAACCAGACAGAAAGCAGTTAACAAAGAAATTGCCATGGGAAGATGGAAGACCTTGGAGATTAGCTCCAAGAAAACCCTAGATAAATGATAATACTCTCCTGGAATATAAGGGGGCTTAATAGCCCCCATAAACAATTCTTGCTCAAGAGCTATATTTATGATAACAAAGTTGACATTCTGTTGTTACAAGAAGTTAAAATGAAGACTGGAGGATTCTAGGCTATTGCCATGAATATTTGGCCCAATGTTGATGATCTCATTAGTGATGCCTCTGGTCCTTCGAGTGGAATTGTCACTATGTGGAATAATAAGGTTGTCAAAGGAAGTCTAATTGACAAATGTAAAAATAGTCTTGTTGTCAAAGTGGAATGTCATAACAGTTCATGGAACCTTGTCAACATTTATGCCTCCAACCAGAGAAATACCAGGAAAGACTTATGGGACCACCTCTCCTCCCTTTTAGAAAAGGATTCTAGGGGCTGTTAGATGCTAGTTGGGGACTTTAACACCCCTCTCTATCCCTTAGAGAAAAGTGGCGGTATTATGGATTACACTGACAGGATGGCAGACTTGGCTGACTTTCTTAACAAAGAAGGCCTCATGGATATTTATTTATAGGGCCAATGTTTTACTTGGTCCAATCAAAGGAAAGGAAGGAATCTGATTCAAATTAGACTAGATAGGGTGTTGGTTTCACCTGGGTGGAATCACATCAGTAATGCCACTTTGGAAGCCCTGCCGAGAACTACCTCTGATCATAACCCTCTTCTTCTCACTTGGAAACACAAGGACTATAAAGGGCCATATCCCTTTAGGTTTGAAATTATGTGGACTAAGCATCCTGAGTTTAGAGACAAGCTGGTCAAATGGTGGGATGTGGTTATGCAGGGCACTCCCATGTTCAGATTAGCCATGAAGTTGTCAATGGTTAAAAATAAGGTTAAGGGGTGGAACAAGTTCACCTTTGACAATATCTTTGACGGCAAAAGAAGGATCTCTAAGAAGTTGACTGCTATTCAAAATCATATGGATAACGGTGACTCTTTGGAGGAGATAGATAAAGAAGATGAATCCCTAAGGAAGGAGTGGAGGGATACCCTCAAGAGGGAGGAAATATATTGGAAGCAGAAGTCTAGGGTATAGTGGCTTAAAGAGGGGGACATAAACACATATTTTTTCCATCAATCTACCATGAGGCACAGGAAAAGGAATAGCATTACCAAACTGATGGAAGATAATGGCAAATTGGTTGAGTCAGATTTTCAAATTGGTCAAGTGGCTACTTCATATTTTTCAAAAATTCTTAGTTTCCCAAGATAGTAGGATCAAACAGGAGCTTATTAATATCATCCCTACCTCTCTTAGCGATGAAGATAATGTTCTGCTATGTAAACCGATTACCAAAGAAGAGGTTCATTCTAGTCTATTCTCAATCGGGACCTACAAAGCTCCAGACCCAGATGGCTTCCCCCCATCTTTTTTCAGGAGTATTGGGATATTGTGGGGAGAGATGTTACTAAAGTAGCTAAAGACTTCTTTAGGACAAGTTAATTATTAAAGCAACTTAACCATACTTTTATTTCAATGGTCCCGAAGAAACCAGACCCAATGGGCATGGGAGACTTTAGACTTATTAGTCTTTGTAAAATGATTTACAAGATATTTTCTAAGATCCTTGTCTTCATACTACAACCTATCCTTGACAGGCTTATCAGTAGTAGCCAGAAAGGGTTTGTGCCAGGTAGACAAATTCTAGACACAGCTATCTCCACACATGAGTATATTCACTCTATAGATAGAAATAAATTTCCTGGAATGGTGTTCAAACTTGACATATCAAAAGCCTATGATAGAGTGGCATGGGAATTCCTGTTTAAAATCCTAGAAAATATTATTTTTAAAGGCAAAATATTGCAGCTTATGGAAATGTGTGTTACCTCTATTAGGTATTCTGTTCTTGTCAATGGGGTCCCTAGGGGCTTCTTTGATGTTGGTAGAGGTTTAAGGCAAGGTGAATTGTTATCCCCGTACCTTTTCATTCTCATGGCTGAAGCCCTAAGCAAAAGCTTCCAGACCTTATTGTACTCCAGGAAGATTAAAGGTATTAAACCTGCTTCAACAGTGAACCCTGCGCCATTCAACAGTTTTTTGATGATGCCATCCTACTTGGGGAAGCCTCTATGATAGAGGCTAGGAAATGGAAACATGTGTTGCAAGATTATGCGGTGTCAGTAGGTTAGTGTATTAACTATGATAAAAGCATAGTGTATTTCTTCAACACCCCTTTAGAGATTCAACAAAAGATTATGGGCATTCTTGGTTGTTTAAGTGGCTTACTCCCCTAAAATTACCTGGGTCTTCCCTTAATAGTCAAAGATGTTTCCTCAAATTATTGGAATTCCATCTTGGAAAGGATCTAGAAGAAATTAGCAAGATGGAGAGGAAAGCTCCTGACTCAGGCTAGCAAGTTCCAACTTCTTAAAGCCTCTCTTTAAGGTATCTCTATGTATTTCCTATCCCTCTTTAAAATTTCTAACTACATTGCTGAGAAATTTGAAAGAATCCAAAGAAATTTTTTATGGACAGAGATGGAAAACAAAAAAAGAATGGCCTTGGTCAGCTGGGATAAAGTTTGTAGGCCAAAAATCCAGGGGGGCTGGGAATTAGGAAAATAAACCTTATCAACAAAGCTCTTTTATCCAAAGCTGGATGGAACCTTCTAAGTGGAAATAAGGAATGGGGAAGTATCATGAGGGCGAAGTATTTAGGAAATTTGAATCTTATGGATTTTTTGATTGATAATGGCCTACCCAAAGGTTTGGTGGTCTGGAACAATGTGTTGAAAATCAGGACCTTACTGCTGCAGGGCATCAAGTGGAAAATGGGAGATGGTAGGAATATAAGATTATGGGATGATAGTTGGCTTAAATAGCCCCCTTTAAGTAAACATCAAAATGTTCAAGGGCTAGCCAATAAGGTTGGGAAAAGTGGGTAGAAATAGCTGTTTGACTGTTGCCAGGACCGGAATGATTTCATACAATTGGCAGATGAGATTCAACTATCCCTAAATGATTGTAGAATTCCTATTTTCTCACAAAGGGACAAATTTTTGTGGGCTAGGGACAAGACTGGGAGGTTTACTATCAAATCTGCATATAACCTCTTTATGGTACAGACTGGGGATAAGCTATGGAAAAAAGTTTGGAACCACAACCTTATTCCCAAGATCAACCATTTCTGGTGGTTGGCTGTGCATAATAAAATTTTAACTATTGACAACTTTAGGTTAAGAGGGATTCGTATCCCCAATAGATGTGCCCTCTACCTAAAGGATGAAGAAATAGTTTCTCATCTCTTGCTACACTGTGAATTTACTTGGGAAGTCTGGAGCTTGGTCTTGGCAAAATTGGGAATCTCATGGAGCTTAAATGTTGGCCTCCTTGTCTTCTTAAGGTCTTGGAAATCTCCATTCATTCATCCCATATGCAATGAAATCTGGGTCCAGGTCCCTCCCATCTTGGTGTGGGGCCTCTAGAAAGAAAGGAACAACAAGATTTTTAGAGAAAAATACAAATGTCCTAAGGAGGTTGTTTATATGATTACTAAGCTTCTACATGATAACATCTCTAACAACACTCTGAAAGATGCTGAACAACCTGTTGGATCTAGGGCATACAACTGAGAGGGGGGGGGTGAATCAGTTGTATAAAACTTGTTCTCATTCAAACACTTAATTCTCTGTTGTTAGTTAGCAGCATATCAAATAATCATCCATGGAAGCATAATACATAAACACAAGAGCAGATAAGCATCAACACATTGAACACCAAGATTTTGACGTGGAAAACCCGGTTAAGGGAAAAACCACGGGGTGATTAACCCAAGAATTATTCTCTGTTAGAAGAATAAAGAAAAATGAATGGCACATGCCAATAAGGGCTCACTGCCCGAGCACACTGCTCACAAAGAGGCCCACTGCCTACAAGGAGACACACTGTCTACAAAGTGATGAAAATCACAGTCTTGAACTGGAGAATGACATCTCTACCATGTCCGGATCAGTTCCAATTAAGCCCAACATCTCTGCTCTGCCCTTCGCACGTTTCTTTGCTATGCCACACTCATCCACATACCACACACTGAAATGAACTTACAAACCGTTATTTATACAAGACATCGACTCAGGAACAAACATCTAAGTCGGCAAACAACCATAGGAGTATCCGCAAGATGAATAACACATCCGGTCGGCCATCACAAGAACATTCGCAGGATGAACAACTCATCCGGTCGGCTAAACAGAGCAAGAACTTCATCCGGAAGAATAACTTCAATTCCGGGCTCTACCATCAATGCGGACCAACAACACAACCTAAACATGATCCAAGAACCTTCACAAGCCTGTCTGAATGTCCGGATACATCCGCACTTCCTCTGCTTACTAGGATCTCTTGTTTTCCTCATCCGGAACTTCAAGAACACAGTCTGTCGCCACTGTCATAATGCAAGAGGTACTTCCGGACCTCCAAATCATACACAAATCAGGATGACACATCACAAGGACATCCCAAACACTCCTTCCAATCCACAGATTAGGGTAATACAATTCCGGACCTCACCGGACCTTTTTGTGATCCTCTGTCACCTCCGGATACTTGCCGGACCTGGTTCTATACCGGCAGCCACAACTCCTTCAGATCTTCATGCGGACCTCTGAAATCTTAACTGTAGCATCTCAAGACTCATATCTACTAACCCTTTAATCCGCATCCTCCGGTTCTCATCCTATACAGTACATTTACCTTCTTCTTATCACTGTTCTTCACTGTTCCTGACTGAGGCTAATTTTCTCAATATCCTCAGCACACAGCTCATCAAATCCTTCTTGTCAATGCAATATGAGTATGTTGACATCAATGACAACACTGGTTCACCTCATACTTGCAACAATCTCCCCCTTTGTCATTGATGGCAACATATGATGTGAAAAACCATTAAGACAAGAACTTCAACTTTTCATATGTCTTCTCTTCCTTTACTGCTCCCCCTTTGATCATCAACCACTTGTTTTTCACATGTCTTCTCTCCCCCTTTGACATCAATGGCAAAGGGCTCATACTTGCAATTCTCATGCATCAGAATCATACCAGCTGCTCCCCCTTAGTTGCAGCTCCCCATTAGTCCGGATCACAAGATATGACTGTGATAGCCACCGGACTGATGCACATCAGTGCATCTTAGTTCATCACCGGAGGGGCCATGACCCCTAACTTCTCCCGGAGATATTCAAAAGAGTCCTTGGGAAGAGGTTTTGTAAAGATATCTGCAATCTGATCCTTGGAGGGAACATACTCCAATCTGACTTCTTCCTTGTTTACTTGTTCTCTCAAAAAGTGAAATTTGATAGATATGTGCTTAGTCTTAGAATGCAATACCGGATTCTTGGAAATATTAATTGCACTTGAATTATCACAGAAGATTGTGATAGGCTCCTCATATTCAACTTTGATGTCTCTTAGCATCTGCTTCATCCATAAGATTTGAGTGCAACTACCTGCTGCTGCAATGTATTCTGCTTCAGTTGTAGACAGAGATATTGCATCTTGTTTCTTGCTTAGCCAAGAAACCAATCTCTTCCCCAAAAAGAATGCTCCACCACTAGTGCTCTTCCGGTCATCCACATCTCCTGCCCAATTTGCATCTCTGTAAGCATGGAAAGAGAAATCCGGATCTCTAGGATACCATAGACCATACTCAACTGTTCCTTTCAAGTATCTAAAAATTCTTTTGATTGCCATAACATGAGATTCTCTAGGATCAGCCTAGAATCTTGCCACAAGACCAACAGCCTGCATTATATCTGGTCTAGTTTGAGTGAGATACAACAATCCACCAATCATTGATCTATACTTTGTCTGATCTGCCTTTGGAGAATCATCATCTTTGCTTAACTTACATCCGGTTGCCATAGGAGTGTTCATAGGCTTTGAGTCTTCCATACCAAATTTCTTTAACAATTCTTTCACATATTTGGTCTGAGAAATGAAGATCCCTTCTTTTGTTTGAGTAATTTGCAGACCCAAGAAGAAATTCATTTCACCAAGCATAGACATTTCAAACTCACTTTTCATCTGATTTGCAAAAGT
The DNA here is from genome assembly GCA_027924645.1 of Cunninghamia lanceolata. NCBI lineage: Eukaryota > Viridiplantae > Streptophyta > Pinopsida > Cupressales > Cupressaceae > Cunninghamia > Cunninghamia lanceolata. The sequence continues at coordinate 3,199,802 of BSBN01000850.1, forward strand.
TTTGCACATACTATCTCTTCCTCCAAAAATGATATCATCCACAAACACTTCAACAATCAGAATGTTTTCATGATCAATTTTGAAATATAAGTTACTGTCAGCAGTACCTTTGTTGAATCCAATCTGCACAAGATGCTTATCCAACCTTTCATACCATGCTCTTGGGGCTTGCTTCAATCCATACAAAGCTTTCTTCAACTTGCAGACCATATCATTATTATCAGACAATTGAAATCCATCCGGTTGTTCAATGTAGACTTCTTCTTCCAGATCACCATTTAGGAAGGCAGACTTGACATCCATCTGATATACCTTGAAGTCTTTGAAGGCAGCAAATGCAAGAAGTAATCTGACTGCTTCAATTCTTGCTACCGGAGCAAAAGTCTCTTCAAAGTCAATTCCTTCTATTTGAGAGTAGCCTTTGCAGACCAATCTAGCTTTGTTTCTGATTACTTCACCAGCTTCATTTAGTTTGTTCCGGAAGACCCACTTGGTTCCAATTACATTCCTGTCTCTAGGTCTGGGAACAAGATCCCAAGTATGATTTTTCTCAATTTGCATCAGTTCATCTTCCATTGCTTTGGTCCAGTTTTCATCATTGCAGGTTTCATTTATTGTTTTAGGTTCAATCTTTGAAATCAGACAACATTCATTCTGATCTTGAGCAATATTCCTTCTAGTTTGTACACCTTTGCTTCTGTCACCTATGATCTGATCTTCAGAGTGATTCAGTCTTACATACCTTGGAATTTTGGGAGTATCCAGCACTGCTGTTTCTTGATCAGGCTCATTCAAACCTATCTCTTCTTCCTGATTTACCAGATCAGGCTGACTCTGTCTCACCGGAGAGGATTGAGGTCCTTGAACACTGTCTTGGTCATCTTCATCAAACTCATAAAATCTTGAAGGCTTCTCAATTCCTTCATCAACCTTTACATTGGTGCTTTCTATCATCTTCCTCAATCTCTTACTGTAACACCGGTATGCTTTGCTTTGAGTGGAGTAGCCCAAGAAAATTCCTTCATCACTTCTAGCATCAAACTTTCCTAGATCTTCATCTCTTTTAATATAACACTTGCTACCAAATACTCTGAAATATTTCACAGTAGGAGTGATGCCAAACCAGAGTTCATAGGGGGTCTTACCGGTGTTGTTTCTGATTTGAACTCGATTGAGAGTGTAGACTGCAGTGCTGATAGCTTCTTTCCAAAACATTTGAGGAACATTTGCTTCCAACATCATTGTCCTAGCAGCTTCCTGGATGGTCCGGTTCTTTCTCTCAACTACTCCATTCTGCTATGGAGTCTTAGGAGCAGACAACTGTCTCCTTATACCCTGTTTCTCACAAAAGTCAATGAATTCACCAGATGTAAATTCACCACCTCTATCAGACCTTAGACACTTTAGTTTCAATCCGGTTTGATTCTCCACCATAGCTTTGAAGATTTTGAACTTCTCAAAAGCTTCTGATTTTTCTTTTAGAAAGGTAACCCACATCATCCGGGAATGATCATCTATTAACAACATGAAATATCTATCACCTTGCAGACTCTTGATTCTTGTCGGACCACATAGATCAGTATGTACTAATTCCAACAATCCGGTAGAAGACTGATCTTTGCTTTTAAAAGAGACTCTGCTTTGTTTGCCTAACTGACATTCTTTACACACACTATTTGTAGGTTTTATCAACTTTGGAAGATCTCTCACAGCCTGAGTATTGCTTATTTTGATGATGTTATCAAAATTTACATGACACATTCTTCTATGCCATAACCAACTCTGATCAATTTGAACAAACAAACAACTTTTATTTGAACCAACCAGATGAAAGATGTTACCTCTTGTCTGAGTACCGGATGCAATTTCAGTTCTGGAGCTTGTAAAGATTCTGCATTTTCCATTCTTGAACCGGAGATCATAGCCTTTGTCCACCAACTGACCAACACTGAGAAGATTGTGCTTCAATCCTTCAACATACAGTACATTTCCTGTTTTGCTCTTACCATCAAAGGAAATAGTTCCCCTACCTCTGATTCTACCAGTAGAATTGTCACCAAACTTTACCATTCCTCCTTCATATCTTTCCAAATCTAAGAACTTATTCTTGTCACCAGTCATATGGTGAGAACATCCACTGTCAATAACCCAATCATCCTTTTCTTCCACTTGAGCAGCCAAGGCTTTTTCAACAACTTTGTGATTGACAGATTCAGAGAGTATTGAATCTTCTTCCTTGATGGCTATAAACACCCACTCATTTCCGGATTTGCTTCCTAGTTCTGATTCATCATCTGTTACTCCTTCATTGTCATCTTCTTCATGAACATAATAGCAATTCTTTTGAAACCTTTGTCTGTGAGTATTAGATCTTGCAGATCTCTCCGGACATCTTGAGGCAAAATGACCAATCTTATTGCAGTTGAAACACTTAAAGGGTAGTTTTCCTTCATACTTACCGGATCCTCTTGGCAGTCTCTTTGCAATGAGGGCTTCAAGTTGAGCTGTTTCTGCTTCTTCTTCTTCCATGTCTCTTCTTGCTTGATCATACCATGACATTTTCCTTGATGAGTTTTCACCCGGATCAAATCTCTGTTTGCCTTTCACATAGGCACTGGCTTTGAAAGCAGATTCAGTCTTGGGAGGATCATCTCCAAACTCGGTCATTTCAAATGCAGCTAGTTTGCCAGCCAGTTGTTCTCTTGTGACAGTTGTGTGGGCTCTGAATTCATCAATGGCAGCAACTTTGATTTTGTAGGCAGCAGGAAGGGATCTTAGGATTTTGCAGACAATCTCATTTTCATCTAAAGTTCCACCAGCATTTCTGATTCCACATACCAGCTCATTTACTCTTGGCATAAAGGTAGTGATGTTTTCATCATCTCTCATTTTCAATCTTTCAAATTTCCCTTTCAGACTTTGCAACCTTGCACTTTTGACAAACTCATCTCCTTCATACAGAAGTTCCAGTTTAGTTAGGATCTCATATGCAGTGGGTAGGTCAATGACATTTGAGAGATCTGAGTCATTCAATGCGCTTAGAAGAGCTTCCTTGGTCCGCAGATTGTTTTCAGCTTCTGTGATTTCATTCAGAGTTGTCGGACCACCTTGTGGAGGTACATATGGCTTTGAAATCATACCCAGGTATGCTTTTCCCATGCATTCCAAGTGACACTTCATGCGACCTTTCCAGAGAGTGAAGTTGGTTCCATCAAACTTCGGACTATCCTTCTTGTATGACGACATCCTGGATCTCCTCAAGCGGTTAAGCTCTTGTCAGAGGAACTTGGCTCTGATACCAATTGTTGGATCTAGGGCATACAACTGAGAGGGGGGGGGTGAATCAGTTGTATAAAACTTGTTCTCATTCAAACACTTAATTCTCTGTTGTTAGTTAGCAGCATATCAAATAATCATCCATGGAAGCATAATACATAAACACAAGAGCAGATAAGCATCAACACATTGAACACCAAGATTTTGACGTGGAAAACCCGGTTAAGGGAAAAACCACGGGGTGATTAACCCAAGAATTATTCTCTGTTAGAAGAATAAAGAAAAATGAATGGCACATGCCAATAAGGGCTCACTGCCCGAGCACACTGCTCACAAAGAGGCCCACTGCCTACAAGGAGACACACTGTCTACAAAGTGATGAAAATCACAGTCTTGAACTGGAGAATGACATCTCTACCATGTCCGGATCAGTTCCAATTAAGCCCAACATCTCTGCTCTGCCCTTCGCACGTTTCTTCGCTATGCCACACTCATCCACATACCACACACTGAAATGAACTTACAAACCATTATTTATACAAGACATCGACTCAGGAACAAACATCTAAGTCGGCAAACAACCATAGGAGTATCCACAAGATGAATAACACATCCGGTCGGCCATCACAAGAACATTCGCAGGATGAACAACTCATCCGGTCGGCTAAACAGAGCAAGAACTTCATCCGGAAGAATAACTTCAATTCCGGGCTCTACCATCAATGCGGACCAACAACACAACCTAAACATGATCCAAGAACCTTCACAAGCCTGTCTGAATGTCCGGATACATCCGCACTTCCTCTGCTTACTGGGATCTCTTGTTTTCCTCATCCGGAACTTCAAGAACACAGTCTGTCGCCACTGTCATAATGCAAGAGGTACTTCCGGACCTCCAAATCATACACAAATCAGGATGACACATCACAAGGACATCCCAAACACTCCTTCCAATCCGCAGATTAGGGTAATACAATTCCGGACCTCACCGGACCTTTTTGTGATCCTCTGTCACCTCCGGATACTTGCCAGACCCGGTTCTATACCGGCAGCCACAACTCCTTCAGATCTTCATGCGGACCTCTGAAATCTTAATTGTAGCATCTCAAGACTCATATCTACTAACCCTTTAATCCGCATCCTCCGGTTCTCATCCTATACAGTACATTTACCTTCTTCTTATCACTGTTCTTCACTGTTCCTGACTGAGGCTAATTTTCTCAATATCCTCAGCACACAGCTCATCAAATCCTTCTTGTCAATGCAATATGAGTATGTTGACATCAATGACAACACTGGTTCACCTCATACTTGCAACACAACCACCCACCAACCTTGAAACAAATATTATAAACTAGTGGAATATATTGGGCAGTATCTATAAAGTGGATGATTCTAAGATCAAAGCTGTAGCCAACACTAAGTGGTCCCTCCCCCCTTCCGGTTGGACCAAGCTCAACTTTGATGGAGCTGCTAAAGGTAATGCTGGGGTTGCCAGTAGGGGGGGTTCTCAGATCAGACAATGGTGCTCTTGTGGCAGCTTTTGCTGGCGGTCTTGGTGAGAACACTAACAATGTAGCTGAAGCTATGGCCCTCCTCTGGGGTCTTAGGATCGCCCTTGCCATTGGAATCAATTAATCATTGATGTAGTTAAAGACATAGCTAAAGTTGGATGGCAGGTTGAAGACATCATCCAAGATATCAAAATTTTGTTCTTAAGTTTTGAAGGAATCTAGACTACCCATATCTATAGGGAAGGTAATCAAATTTAGGGATCAATCTTTTCCCTATTAGATGTTGGAGGAGTGTTTCTAACCTTCCTCCTAACATTAGAAACAATATTTAAAGAGAGGCTCTAGTTTAATTCCCTATGGATTTTATGTATACCCTCTTCATGCTATCACATGCTTACTTTCTTTATCCTCACTACATGGGATGACAGAGAAAATATGATGTCATCTTGATGATGACTAAGTATGACTGATTGGATTAGTTTAAAGGGATCCATGTGGAGATGTGCCAACTCGGCGAAACCCTCCTATCGATGCCTTGCCAACACATGGAGTCTTTTCATACCCTGATTGCTTCTTTGGCCTTTGAAAGATAACATGAGCCTCTTAATAATGGAAATTATAGGCTGAAAATTAACTAGGATATGAAGGACAATTCTAAGAATTTGAGTTGCCTTGGAAGCAAAAGATTTTATGATTGCCAAGCCATCTCTAGACTGTTCGTAGACATTCTGCATTTGCCTAAGTTTAGTGGTCTCATTTGCTGGTTTTGTTTGCTCAAAGCCATGGGAGGTGAGAAGGTTAGAATGGAGCTAATGTCTTGCGTGGAGTTCAAAGCAGATGCTCAAGTCTGGAGTATATGTTATGAGGCTGGGATAACTCCAATTCTTGAATGCTTTAATGGTTTTTATGAGAATCTGTCTATTCAATTCACCATATCTTGGGATGAGGGTTAAAGGGTCCATGTTGGTGGGGTGTAGTTTGAGGTCTCAGAGGACTCTATTGCTAAGACCATGAGCCTAAAACGTGAAGGGAAAAGACTGCAGAAACAAATGAAGGTGCAAGACTTGGAGGGTCTAAAGAAATTCTTCCATGACGATGAGCACCCTATCAGACTCCAAGGTGGATTTGATCGTGATAGCCTGGGAAAACCCTGGGACCGTGTTTGTTTTTTAATCATGAAATTTATAACTTTGGAGGGGTGTTATAGATGTTACTATCATTACCACTTCGCCCTATTGAATAATTTTAGGCATAAAGACATTGTCAATTTCCCATTTTATCTTCTCTCCTCTCTCGTATCCTCAGTCAAGCTCACTAGAAAAATGCAGGAAAGTAATCTGGCGCTTGTGGCTATTCCCCTACACCAAGGTCTAATTTTCCATCTATATCACTTCCACTTAGCCCTCTGCCCTACAAAACCCATTGAAGCTAGTTTGGTTGCTGATGACAAGGGGGATGATTTAGAGGACCATGTGCCTCTTAGTGTCAAATTTGGTAGTCCAAACAAAGGTAAAGCCACCTGCATAGCTAATGCCGATTCTGGGCCCATTCCTACCCAGTTTGATACCCCAGACCCCACTTCCCTCAAAAAGAATGAAACCCCTACCTCCAGGACCCAACAAGATTCAAGTGATGTTGAAGGGTCCTAGGGTCGAGCCCACAAAGCTGTTGTAGAAGGTCTTTGCGAGTTGAAGAATTACCCCTCGCCCTTTGGTAGTAAAAACATAAAGGTATGCAGGGTAATTATAGCACTAGTAAAGGGGGGAGAAAGAGAAACAAGAAAGGTGCTGAGAGGGTGAAAGTTGTGGATACGGTTGTTGAAAAAGGGCACAAAACTCCCCAAAAGCAAGGAGAAGATGAGTTAGCTATTGACAAGGAGATGGCTAAGGTTAAGGAGATGGTGGTGAGAAGGAGTTCTTCATGTTTAGGTTCAACCTATCCGTGTACACATGTTACAACTCTTCATTGGAGTTTGTGATCTCCCTTGGCTGACGTGGAGGAATCTTATGTTCCGGAGATGATATATAATCATGTAATAGATGCATAGGAAAGCATTCAATCACATAGATATATTTGTTAGTTTGAATTCTTTGCAAAGGCACTTCAAAGCTATATCTTGTGCATATACTGTAATTATGTAATCAGGCTTGTGAGCCCTAATTATAAGCTTGCATGTTGCCGACCAGTTGTATTTGGATTCCATCATATATTGAATGACTGAATCTGCATTTGTTTTATATCTTTGAGTTGTTTCTATTGGGTTTACTCTAGCTACACAGTCTGGATAGTTCACTTTGTGGACCCTCCTAACCATGACTGCACCAAGTGGTATTAGAGTGAAAGTTTGAATCTTTGGGAGCAAATTGAGTGAAGTTGGCAAAGGAATTCCATAAGATCTTGTTGTGAACAAATCACTGAATCTAAGTTAGGTTACTTGTGTTGCAACCGATCGCCAGTTGTGAGGCAATTGTCACCCTGTAGCCTGATCGCCGTATTTGAGGTAGTTACACTTGATCCTAGGAAGAATGCTGCCAAGGAGAATCCCTGTTGTTGGAACAATGGTTGGAAGAATGGATGAGATGATGGAAATGATGAAAACCATGCGATTTCTCTTGGATGCTATTGAAGAAGACCGGAGAAGAGGACTTACACCTAGAGCTAATGTTTAAAGTGATGATGACGAAGAATTTCAATCGTTGATCAAAATGGAGTAACCCTAGGAGATGAAGAAGAAGAAGGATAAGATCAAGTCAAGATGTTGCTAGCCATTTCAAAGATTGGAAAGAGACCTAGAGTTGATGTACCAAATTATACTGGCAATCTGAATCCTGAAGAGTTGATTGATTGGATAAATGACGTGGAATAATACTTTGAGTATGAAGAAATTGAAGATCCAGAGAAGGTAAAATTTGCAAAGACAAAGTTGAAAGGACATGCTACTATATGGTGGAAAGAAGTTCAGTTGGATAGAAATAGAAGAGGAAAAGAAAAGATTACAAAGTGGGATAGAATGGTGACAAAATTGAAGAATCAGTTTATACCTACTGACTATGAGTTGGAACTGTTGAAGAGATTGCAAAACCTGAGATAAAAAGAGAAATCTGTGGAGTATACTGAAGAATTTCATAAGATGATCATAAGGATAGGACATAGTGAAGCAAACAAGGAGAAAGTGGCTAGATACATCAATGGACTGAGGTTGAACATTCAAGAAGAACTGAGTTTGGTGAGGATGACAACATTGGAAGAAGCATATTTGTTTGCCCTGAAAGTTGAAGAAAAGTTGAGCAAGAGACATCATTAGAAACTGAGAGATAGAGAAGGTAAATTTTAGAGAGGTAGAACATTTTTTGGAGGAGAAAGATCATATGCGGCTCAGAACAGACAAGAAAGCACATTCAAGAAGGAAGATTGAGATAGCAATGCATACCAGAGAGATGACAAAACTTTCTACCGTAGAGGAAACCCTAGTCAATACTGGAGTGAAGGATACAAAAGATAAGGAAGAGAACCTGATAGGAGAACATTCAGAGGAACTTGTTTCAAGTGTGGAGGTGAAGGACATAGAACATTTGAATGTAATCAAGGGAGTACAGGAAAAAAGGATAGAGAACAGTGGAAGATCAGCCTATGTGGAGGAAGAACCTATTAGATCACCTATTTTAGTTGGTAAACCTAAGAAAGGAGAATCACTTGTCATGAGGAGAGAACTATTTCAAGTAGAGACAAATGAAGAATCACTGCAGAGGAAAAGTTTGTTCCGGACTAGATGCAAATCAAGAGGTAAATGTTGTAAAGTTGTAATTGATAGTGGTAGTTCTGATAACCTAATTTTAGAAGAGATGGTGACTAGGCTGAAGTTGGAAAGATTGAAACACCCTAAGCCCTATCAGATAGCATGGATTTAGGATGATCATAAGGTACTAGTGAGTGAGCAATGTTTAGTGAAATTTCATATTGGATCTTATCATGATGAAGTAATGTGTGATATTATGCCTATGGATGTATGTCATATTTTGTTGGGTAGACCTTGGGAGTAAGATAGGAAAGCTATATATGATGGGAGAAAGAATACATACACTATAATATAAAATGGAAAGAGAATTACTTTGATTCCTTTGGAAGATGATCCTAAGAGTGAAGTATGTGGAAATGCTAGAATCTGTTTGGTAGATGGGAGAAAATTTTTGGATGGTTTGAAGCATGAGAATATGTGTTATGATTTGATTCCTAAGAAACCTAAAACATTGAAGAAGGAGACTGAAGAATCACAACCAGAGGAGATAACTGAGTTGCTGACAGAGTATGTAGACATCATATCAGACAATGTACCGGAAGGATTTCCACCAATTAGGAGTATCAATCATCACATGGATCTTATACCTGGAGCTAGTTTGCCTAACAAAGCAACACACAAAATGACATCGGTAGAGAATGAAGAATTGAATAGATAGATACATGAGTGTTGAAGAAAGGTTTGATCAGAGAAAGTTTGAGTCCTTGTGCAGTACCTGCAGTGCTAGCACCGAAGAAAGATGGAGAATGGAGAATGTGTACAGACTCTAGAACAATCAATAAGATCATAGTTAAGTATAGATTTCCTTTACCTAGGATGGATGACATTATGGATTGTTTGGGTGGAGCAAGATATTTCACAAAGATAGATTTGAAGAGTGGATACCATTAGATCAGAATCAGAGAAGGAGATGAATGGAAGACTGCTTTTAAGACAAATGAAGGATTGTATGAATGGCTAGTGATGCCTTTTGGATTGACAAATGCACCGAGTACTTTCATGAGATTGATGAATGAAGTTTTGAAGAAATTTTTGGGTAAGTTTGTTATTGTATATTTGGATGATATTCTAATTTTTAGTAAGACAAAGGAAGAACATTTGTGGCACCTGAGACAAGTATTGTAGAGACTGAGAGAAGAGAAATTGCTGATAAACATCAAGAAGTGTAGTTTCATGAAAGAAGAATTGGTTTACTTGGGATTTGTGATTTCTGTGGAAGGATTGAAGATGGACCTTGAGAAAGTAAGAGCAATTATTGAATGGCCTACACCAGAGAGCATTAGAGAAGTTAGATCATTTCATGGATTGGCTAGTTTCTACCGAAAGTTCATCAAAAATTTTAGTTCAGTATGTAACCCTATGACAGAGACAATGAGAGGTGATAACAAATATTTAAAGTGTACATGAGGTGTAGATAGAAGTTTTCAGTTGTTGAAGCAGAAAGTGACAGAGCAACCTATTTTTGTTGGAGTAATCAACCACCAGGATCACATCTGCAAAACCAAATAACCTTCCACACAAGAGAGACAAGCAAAAAGAATGCTATATTTCCATGATACAAAAATACTGGATTACAATAATGTACAATGAGGCCTTGGTTATAAAGACCAAGGTGAAATACAAGATGATGTAGTCATGTGACAATTGTCTTAATCCTATGACATATGACAACTATAGGATAAGATGACAACTATCAACAACTAGACAAACTAGAAACATCTAGAAAACAACTAGAATGCTTCCTAAGTCAACTTAACATGTGAATACATGTGTGAGTATTATTTAACTAATAAATAGTTAAATAATAAGAATTATCCACACAACAAAGGTTAAACCGGATAGGTAATAACCCTATTCACACAAACACCCCCCCTTAAGTGCAACTTAGGGAGGAACAAATGAATGCAAAGATGGGTCCTGACAACAAGGCCATGTTAGGTACCCATATACAAACAATCTCTAACAAGCGGAGAAAAGGAGAAAACCTCATGGGAAAAAACTCCTCTCCAAAAGAGAGAAAAATATGCAAAGAAAAAACATAAAAAAGTGAAGGAAGGAGGACTCAAGAAGGACCCAAGGACAACTTCCTTCACCCCATGCATCATTCGCAACTGAAGATAATGAGGCGATGCCAAAGGTTTAGTGAAGATGTATGCAACTTGCTCCTCAGTAGGCAAGTACTCCAAGCTGAGAACACCTTCCTGAATGAGCTGCTTGATGAAGTGCATGTGGATCTCAATGTGCTTAGTACACTGATGCTCACAGGATTGCGAGAAATGTGAATGGCACTCTAATTATCACACCAAAGAGTAGTGGGATGAGCTGGAGGAAATCCAAACTCAGTCAACAACTGTCAAAGCCAAAGAACCTCCTGGCTAGCCAAAATTGCACCTCGATACTCAGCCTCTATCGATGATAATGCAATAGCTGTCTACTTCTTGCAAGACCATGCAATTGGACTAGAACCAAGGAAGAAAAAAAAGCTAGAAGTGGACTTCCAATCATTAACATCACCAGCCCAATCTAAGTCAGTGAAGCCCATAATTGAAGAATCTTCTGATGTGTAATGAATGCCAAAGTGTGATGTGCCTTGAATATACCTCAAGATACATTTGGCTGCCTTTTAATGACTCTCATGTGGCTCCTGAGAGAAATGAGAGACAAGTCCAACCACAAAGGAAATATCAGGATGACTATGTGTCAAGTACAAAAGACTGCCAACCAACTACCGATACAATGTAGCATCAACTGTGGGAGTAGTACAATTGGTAGACAGTACAACACCTGGCTGAAATGGTGTTGGGGCAGGCTTGCAATTAGCCATGCCAAATCTTTGAAGAAAATCAACAACATACTTCTATTGAAAAATGAAGATCCCCTCAGTAGTCTAGTGAACCTGAAGACCAAGGAAGTAGTGTAGAAGACCAAGATCTATCATATCAAAGTGCTCCATCAATGCTTGATGAATACTCTAGATCATGGAGGTAGAATTTCCTGTGAGAATCAAATCATCCACATAAAGGACAAGGATCAAAAGATCATCTCCACGTCTTTGAGTGTAAACTGTAGGGTCAAAATGGCATCGTGTGAAACTGGAAGCAAGTAGGAAACTATCCATCTTCTCATACCAAGCCCTAGGGGCTTGTTTGAGACCATATAATGAACGACGAAGCCTTCAAACAAGTGAAGAGTCCTGCACAAAACCTGGAGATTGCTCCATGTAGATCTCCTCATGAAGATGACCATGCAAGAAGGAACTCTTCACATCCATCTGATACACTGGCCATCCTTGTGATGCAGCAAGAGAAAGTACAAGATGAATGGAATCCATCTTGGCGACATGAGCAAAGGTTGCGAAGTAGTCAATACCCTCAACCTGAGAAAATCCCTTAGCAACAAGATGAGCCTTGTACTTGTCTATAGAACCATCAGCTGCATATTTGGTGCGGTACACCCACTTGCACCAAACCAATTTTCTTCCCTTAGGAAGAGGAACAAGATCCCAAGTATGATTCTTCATTAAAGAAGAATACTCCTCAACTATTGCACTGTCCCACTCTAGAATACCTACGGCATCTGAAAACTTCTGAGGATCTGTGGAAATGGAATGACTCAAAAGATTGACACTTGCTGTTTGTGAATGAGTGCGGCGAGTATCTGTGGGATCACCAACAAGAGGTCCAACCTCCTCAAGAGTAGTGTGGGCCCATCGGGGCAAAATTGGTGCTTGAGGAGGTGGTGGAGTAGGACCTTCATCTACATCATCTTAAAGAAGCACAATATCCTCAAGTGACGATGAAGTAGGCGAAGTATGTAGTGAGGAAGAAGTGGAGGAGGAATCCACTTGTGTGTGTTGGCAAGAGACACTGCTAGGCATGATAGGTGTTGTCATTGATGACAACTAAGATCATCCCAATCATCTGCATAACACAATTTGTTCACACTAGAAGTCAGAATCAGAATTTGTCTAAGTCCGGGTAGTTAGGAACAGAGCAGGTGACAGGATCCGGTATCTTGGTCCGGATCTATCCGGTGGAAAGGCATGGTTTGCTGTGGATCTAAGGTAGTTGTAAGCATTGTCAAGACACTCTAAATCCAAAGTTTTGTCCTCCAAAGATGAAGGACTCAAAAGATATTAGCTTTTGAGTATCGGGTTTCAGTTTGACAAAACAGACAGAAGAAGAACAGGTCGACCTTGTAAATGATCTTAACTCTGGATGTATAGAAGTTGTTTATTGGGCAATGTGTGATGATCAGTGATGGTAGCCGACATGATTGATGATTTACGAGTGCAAGTTTTGGTCCATATCTCATATTATGTATAGATCTATCCGACAGAGCAGAGTACTCAACAAAGTTCTAAATGTTCTTGAAGCCGACTAGTAAAATGATTGTAGATCATGTTGCAGATATATATAGCAGATGGAATTAGATTATTTGGTGTTGTTGGTTGCGAATAAGGTGTAATTGCAAAAAGATCAAAAAATCTAAGGAGTGAATGAAGGCAGAGCAGTAAGAAGAGCAAGTAAAGATGAAATGTGTAAGATCAGTTTTTGCACTTAACTAGAATTGAAATTCTTGCATGGGTATTCTCTTGTAATCTTTCTGTAGGTAGTGAGCCTCTATTTGAGCAGTGAGCTCTGGGTAGTGAGCCCACATGCATGTGCATTCTCATTTGTAAAAATACTTTTAACATGGTATTAATTTTTGTGGGTTAACCCCCACCATGGTTTTTCCCTTAACCGAGTTTCCACGTCAAAAATCTTGGTGTCAAGTGTGTTATTTATGTTTCTGCTCATGTGTTATTGATTGATGCTGAAATGTTTATATCATTAATTTGATTATGAGTTGTAAAGGAATATTAATGGTAGAAAAGATTAAAATATGTGACAGCTGATTCACCCCCCTCTCAATTGTCCGAACCTAAACCAACAATTGGTATTAGAGCAAGGTTTCTTTTGAAAAGTTTAACAGCTTAAGGGAGATCTGAGAAGTTAATAAAAATGGATGAATATAACCTTCAAGGGCAATTGAATCTTGCCCTAGATGATCTTGAGCAGTCCAAGGCAGAGGTCCAAGAGCTGCAAGACAACCTCAAAAAGGCTAAAAATTTTATTGAGATTTTAAAAGAAAAATTGAGCAAATCCAATGCAAAAGGAAAGGAGCAACCTCTTCAACTGGAAGACAAGGCCCTAAAAGAGAAGACAAAGGAATGTGAAAAGTTAGCTAAAGAAGTTGTCCTAAAACATGAGATGGAAACTGGGGTGATGAGACTAACCAAGGAAATTGAGGATAGGAAGAAAACTGAAGAAGAAATGAAGCAAAATCTGAAGGAGAGAACTGAAGAATGCTACAGATTGGATGGAATAGCCGGTCTCCTAGAATCAAATCTACAAGAAAGCAGAAATAATGAGAGAAAACTTGAGAGACAGATTATCACTCTCAGACATGACTTAGAAATTGCTAATGAGTATAAGGAGAAGTTTAAGATAAGCTCAACGAAACTTGAAGCACTAATTGAAGAACAAAAAAAGGATGATGACAAGCATGATCTTAGATATGAGAAAGGTGAAAGGTCTAGATCTGGACAAAGAAATTTTCAACCAAGGAATAAAAGAAATAGAACAAGAAAACCTCTGGTAAGACAACCTAATGCTCAAAGATATCCATCATTCAATAGAAATTGTTTCAATTTCAATAAATTTGGTCATAGAGCTACTCAGTGCAGAAGCAGAGTGAATCAAAATGGTCCATCCTTCTCTGGTCAATGCTTCAAGTGTAAGAGGTATGGTCATAGATCAAATGAATGTAGAAGTATGAATAATGCTAACAATAGAGGAATTGGCAATTCTTTCAATGGTTATTGCTTTGCTTGCAATGGGTTTGGACACATGGCTAATCAATGTAGATCAGGAGGAAATCAAGTTCATAAGCAAGGAAATGTTGTGTGCTTTAATTGCAATAAATCTGGTCATATTGCAAGATTCTATAGAAATAGGAACAATGGAAGAAGAGGTCTGGTAAACAGAAAACTGGATGAACAAAGACAAGACAAAGGCAAAACAAAAATTGATGTGAATGAGATACAGAGTGAAATGAACAAGATCTGGGTAAATAAAGATACAATAAACAATGGTGATGGGTCAGCACCGGAATCAGGTGCTGACAATTCCTTTGGGAATTAAGTCAGGAGCTCTGGCTCAGGGGGAGCTGCATTGAACATCAAATTTCCCCCAGTCAGTAAGTGGGTGCCTGAATCTGGCACAACAAAAGAGAATATTTTCAATTGGTCCAGAACCTTTGGAAGGATTTCTGGAAGAAAAGATGTTGATATGAAAACTTACAGAATGATTCATGAAGAACTGTCAAAAACAAAGTAACCAGATATAGTTAGGGCAACACATTTATTACAATGCCAAATTAGGTTTTGCTAAAGATAAAAGGTCACTTGGTCACTCATTTAAATCACTTTGCATTCAGAGGAAACAAGAAGAAGAGCATTCGAGCTGCAAATCCAGAGACTGAGGCAAAGAGCGAATTCAACTGGCAACTGATCAACCCTAACCTCGTGAAAGAAAAAAAAGGTACCTCTTTGTAAAGCTTTGAATCTAAAATCTGTTGAGATGGTGTTGATTGTGATTTTAGCACGCAACAATGCAGGTGTGATTGTTGGTATCACACCTCTCTTGAAAAGTATCCTACCCTAGGTAAGACTACTCCAAGGATAATATAGCTAGGTCTTAGCTTGCTTGGAATAACTTCAGTGGAATGTCTAGCTGTGCCAACAAGGGGTCTTACACGAAATGTAGGGTTTATGGAAGATGGCAGCAATGCAAGTGTAAAAACCCTAGGTGGTTCAGACTCTGAAGTCTAAAATTTTAGCAGATGATCAATATAATGCTGCTTAAACCCTAAATCTACCAAACTTAATATAAATAAAATGCAAAAGAAAAAGGAGAGAGAGAAGGGATAAGAGATCCTATAGACAATTGCAGAAACGATCAATAACCAGATAGACAGATTCCCAACAATAAACAAATCTCTGCTTAACTAGGTAGCCCACAATGCCACAAAGAATGTGCAATCTTCTAAGGAGATGTAATGATTTTCAAATTGTAGAGGGTTCATCAAACACCCAATCCTTGGCGCAGCTCAATGAAATCATACAATCAAACTTATCTCATAAACTATGCCCAGACTAACCATGCACAATGACATACAATCAGCAAGCCATTAATGGTATGGATAGGAAATCCATCAAATATCTGAATAATTAATCACAAGTGCAACTGAATATCAACTAATTTTAGATTAACATGAACCATGAAGACCAAAATAAGACAACACGTAATCACAAATTCCCAGCAACCTGCAAAACTTGCTTTGTATTGACTGTATTTTGGCAAAGTCTCAGCAATTTAGTATCTAATCTTACTTGTTACAATGAGAGAATGATGACCCTTTTATAGACAAGGCACCATACAGAGTTTTTCAATGGACGATGGAGATTAACTTGACACCAACAGTCTAGATTACATGGCATTTAGTGAGATACACCAATTAATTACATTTTCGGATTTGCATTTGTCCTTTAGGAAAAAGACAAAATACAGCTTGCAAATACATTAAATGTGGACAAAATGGATACCTATTTGGTTGTACATGATGAAAAGTCAACTTTCAAGGCCTAATAAAGCCAAAATAGAGTCACATGACACTTGAAAACTTGAGCTGATGTGGATTCATGAGATTCCAAGTGCTGACTAGATCAAAAGGAGTATTTTGGTGAAGGTATATGTAACTAGATGCTTGCTGGACTGATTCTTGATGATTGGACTGATGGGACAGTTATATGCATGTCTTGGTGATCCAATCTATGGTCATTTGAGTGGTATTTTTGGGAAAATATCAAAAATATAATTTTTGGTATTTTCTACATCGTAGTAAATTGCATTTTCGGAGGCCTTCAGAGCAAAATGGGGGCTCGAAACTTCTCAGCCTTAAGAGCTGGGTAGCTCAAACTAGATAATTAGTTTATCTTTCCAACGAGTCCAAGAAGTTTAAATTCTGATAAAATAGCTAGGAGTTATGACCCCCAGACTGGATCACTGGGACATTGGACTCGATCGGCAGGAATAACAGTGATGTAGGCATGATCTTCAGTGTCTTCAATCTTTGGGGACTTATTTCCATCATCTCGGACATCATACTAACATCCTCTTGTAGGTGCAGCAGCAATTTGGTTGATAAAATATCAATTTCGCATTTCTGGGTCAGCACTGCATATTTGTGTGTGCATCCTTTCAAGACGGCTCCAACAAGCTCCTATGCCCTCCAAGACCTACAATTCATAATGCAAAGCATCAATTTCATATTAACAAGTTATTTTCCATCATTTTAAATCAAAACATGTCCATTTGTAGTCATGGATCAGTCAAAACAGCTCATTGTCAATGTCACTTTCTTATAACCAACCTCTTAAATATAGTGATTTTTGCATGATTTTCTACATTTTTTAACATTTTCAAGCACCCATTTGGCCAATATGATGATTAGGGAAGTTTTTGTGGTCATTTGAATCCATTTGGGGACTTTTATTTCATGTTTTTCTAGCCTTTTCTGTAAAAAATGAGATTTTTGAGGGTCACATACTTTTCATGTGCAGTGGCATTAATTATCGTAAAACATGCCAAAAATCTATACAAACTTGGTAAAATGTTCATGATGATATGACAAATAGATATGTAATTCAAATCCATCAAGAAAATCTAATTTGCTCCTTGAAAAACTCAAATTTTGGCCCAAAATGCCAAAAAGCACTGATTTTGGGGGTCATTGACTTAGCGCAGATTTTGGGTCCATCTGACCTTAGCGCGGATTTTGGGTTGGTCCGACCTTAGTGCAAATTTGGGGTTCGTCTGACCTTAGCACAGATTTTGGGTTCGTCCGACCTTAGCGCAGATTTTGGGTCCGACTGACTAAAATGATGCTTCATGAGGTCAGTCGGTTCCATTTTTAGTGCATGTCCGTTGGGTCTATTTTTAGCGCAAAGTTTGTTTGGCGGGTTTTTTCAAAGTGACTGACTTGCGTGAGTTTTAGCACCGACCGACCAAAGGCAGTAGAAGCAAGTTTTAGTGCAAGTCAGTAGGAGGTCATTTTAGCGCAAGTCGGTAGGAGGTCATTTTAACACAAGTCTGCGAAGTGGGTTTTTAGCGCAAAAGTCAGCAGAGGCTGTTTTTAGCACAAAAGTCGGTAGGAGGCAGTTTTAGCACTTTTTGCAGTTGGGGTCATTTTTGGTGCCAGATTTGGAATGTCCAGTGTGAAAGTATATTTAAAAATATATTTAAGTATAAGTTTAGATATTTTAAAATATACTTTCAGGATGTTTGAGATAGGTTCCAGATCCATAGGATTTCATATGTAGATTCTAGAATTTTGAGGTTCCACCAGATTTCAGACTTAGTCATTTTTCAGGATTTTCAGGGTTTCAGACTTAGCCAAATTAGGGCTCCAGGACCATGTATCAGGGTGAAAACATATGGACCCCTTAGTGAAATCTAGTCGAATTTGACATGATTTTGCAACTCTAAGACCTAGAAACTAGCAATTTCAACATGAAACATCCTGCAGAAGCACTTTCAAGGGCAATATCCAGTGACATGGGATTTTGGAGCAAAATATAGTAACACCTAATTTCAGCACAAAAGGCAACAAATGACAATCTTTTAAGCACAAGACCACTTAAGACACTTCCAAATCAATCGTGAAAGACATCAACTGACTTCACACATGTGAAATACCCAAATCTGTAACAAATCATGCATTCTAAGCACAAATTTACCTGTTGATGACTGTTTTGATGCAATCATAACAATAAGTTAAAATTCACATATAATGAACTGAAACTATACTTGAAAGACAAGAAGGAATCATTTGGTGATTCAACTAATCCCAAGTCTACAATGGTTCGGTTGGTCAAGTTCAGTTGGTCAATGTGAAGCTGTAATGTTCAAGGGGCCTTACGTAGTTTAGGTTTATTTTGTGGTTTACTGGACTAAGAATATGCAAAGAGGTCATAGATTTCAACAAGTATTCTATTCATTTGCATACAAGTGTTACTGGGCTACAAATTTCAGATGGTTTTCTTGGATTTTTTTGCAGCTTTCTTCTTTATCTATTTATGAAAATTGTCTATTTATAGCTCTGTTATGCATGCTTCTTCAAATTTGAGACAATTTCCTTTGGATTTCTACGTTTTCAGCTAAATATTTCAGATGGGTTGGGAAAAGTTAGAAAGATCTAAACTATACCTCACTTAATCTACCGAAGGATCTAATTGTTTCTGTTATGCACTATGTAAATACCACAGTAATCTGATCAAATCCACAGTAAAAAAAACCCTAAATGTAAGTTCTGAGCATTTTCACAAACATACATTTAAAATTGCAAGCTCTTAAAGAAGATATTTCAAAACACAAAGAAGAGCAGGAGAACACTCAGAAGATAGATGCAGAACTCCAGATTCTATTGCATTAGAAACGAATAGCCATACATGATTTACAATGTAAGAATGACTCTTAGTTTCATTGATCATACTACAGAGAACTTACAAGCTTTACAGATACAGTAAGGCAGCCAGACATTCCACGCGCACCTTACTGCAGACAAACAGGCGACCTCCTTCTTCTACCTCTAAACTATGCTAAGCTAACTTGCTGTGTTTTCCTAGAATCTCCGTTGTAGGCCCTAAAAATCCCTGTTGTAAAATATTACAGTGTAGAGAGGCACAATATAAAGACATTCTGATTGTCCTCACTACAGCAAAAAACCTAACTGAACCCCTGGTTCAAACCCCTGGTTACAACAATAAATACAGGTGAACCAGTTCTCAAAAATATCTCTGAGCAGTGTCAAATCTGGGCGAAATATTGCCCCTTTTGAGAAGTTCTGGCAGCTGGGCAATAACTTCTGTTTGTCTTTTGTGATAATACTCTCAGCTGCAACCTTCTTCTTCACTTGAATGGCTTTGACTTTCGCACTTCATCCTTATCTTCTTGCTCCTGAGATCAGATCTTCTGCCTCCATGAGGTCACTGCGCTGACTTTCCAGCTGCTTCCTCAACTGCAAGCCTGCAAGACAAGACAAGCAATAAGTTTCACATTTATCATAAAAAATAGCATGAAATTAAAATAAGCGTTCAAATCCAGATGACAGCACAAGATTGAGAAAATCGGATCCAGAATCCTCTCAAAACGCGTCCAAAATGCGCTCAGACTGCTCAAAATTGATCAGGTCAACTATCGCTGACTGAAAAAATGCCAGAGGCACCAAAAAAAACACTTTAAAATGTCCACCGCCTCATTTCCCGCCCATCGGCATGATCATCGCTGTCGGTGCGTCAAAAAAACATGTTGGTCGATATACTTCATCATCATGATATTCCGCTTCTGCATATTGGAGAAAAGAACAACAACATCATCATCATCATGTTGAAGAAGAATAGGAGGATATGAATATAATCATGCTGCCGAGGAAAGGAAGATGATGGTGACGTCATCATGATATTCGGGCTTCATTAAAATGCTAAGGATGACGTCATCGTCATATCCGGTTAAGATCAGGGGGATAATTATGATATCGGGTCACCTAAGGAGCATGATCAGGATGATGATGATCATACGACCCTTTTGCGGCCAAGGTAACCCTCTCGAAAGATCAGGATGATGATGATCATCATCATATTTGGGGCTTTTGTCAAACTTGGAATAAGACGTCATCATCATATTTCGGCAAACGGATCGTGCTTGAAAAAAATATCCTGTTGAAGGAAAAATGTGATGATGATGATGATCATCAGGATACTTACTTCTTCATTTATTAGATCGGGATGACGTCATCATGATACCCGGAGCCTTCGTTAAACTTAAAACATGACGTCATCATGATATTTCACCAACCGGATCATGTTTGGGAGAAATCTTATCGAAGGGAAAATGTGATGATGATGATCATCATCAGGATACTTGCAAAAGGTTGTATTTCATCGGCAGGAGGACTTGGCGAAATATCGGGCGTACAAACAAGATCATGATGATCTTGACAATATGACAGGATAAAAATATGATGATGATGTCATCATCATATTTCATTTTCGGAGCACAAGGATGAGTTGGTCATCATGATATTTGCGCTAGGGTGATATTGCAAAATATGATCGTGCTGTTGAGGAATGCAATATCGACCACTTCTTAATAAATAGGGTGATCATCATGATATTTCGCTAACCAGAGATCAGGAGGATATGAAGATGATGATCCTCTTCGTCGATTTATGATGATGATGTCTCCATCACTCAGCGAATTTTAGCGAAAAAAAATGACCCTCGTGAAAGATCAGGATGATGATCATGATGTTGCAAAAAGGAGACCAGGAGGATATGAAGTCGTCATCATCATCCTTCGAACTTCAGTAAATATGATGATGATGATCCTCCGATAGGTTTTGAACATGCGCATGCAGAATATGCCGAAGGTGGATTTTCTAAGTCAGGGTGATCAGCATGATATTATAAGATTAGGTAATGTTGAAATATCATGATGATGCTCGCGATGCAAAGATTGCTCGACGGGGAAACTTATCGTGACTTAAAGTTAATGTCATCATGATAATTGAACCTCAGGATATTATCGGGGGGGGGGGGGGTTCAAATATGATGATGATGCTCTTCGTGTAACAAAACCAAGCTTATAAAATATGACCTTCCTAAAACAATCATGATGCTGATGATGCGCACAAGGCCATTTGACGGGTAAAGGGCACTACCACCTAAGATTGACGTCCGGATATTGCGACTGCATGATTTTATCGGGTGATAGACCAAGATCATGATGATCTTGACAACATGACTTAGGATATAAAAAATATGATGATCCTCCTGCGAATATCAGGTTTGACCAAAACTTTGACCGTGCATAACTTTCACATATGGACGAATTTTCAAGTAAAGTAAAAGGCAAACCTGCATGGAATTTCAAGCTCTTTCTAAATATGAGGTCATAGCAATAAAATATGAAGTTTGACAAACTGACCTCATGATGATGACCTACCTCATCCTATATCATGATGATGATGCACCTGACCTTCATTTTTACCAGACCGCCAGAAAGCAGAAAAACACAAGCAGAAGCAAAAAGCAAGACATCAGCAGGGGTCCCCATTTTGCTAAGGAGCATAATGGGGCGTGTTGTGAACATCACAACAACTAGCAACCAAAACAAAATAATTAAATTCAGAGTGTTCAAGGAAACTAGATGAAATGAACTCATAACTTCCAACTATCTTTTCCTGCAAATTACTATTCAGCTTGAGACTCAAGGTATTCAATAAAGATGCATGAATTTCCATTTTCAGTTTAGTTGTGTGCATGTGATTAATTATCCTCATCTTGAAGATTGGTTGAACAAACCAGTGACTGACATTAGCCTACGTAGGTGAGGATATTCCCTCATAGCCGACCGGATAGAGCCTTGCTGCCAGCGAGCGTCTATAGCCCCGGCAAGGTTATCGTTACAATTCTCCTAAGTAGAGCCCCACTGCCAGCGAGCGTCCATAGCCCCGGTAGAGTTACTTAGATGGCTTAATCCGGATTTTCAGTATAATCCTCTTTATTCATTTATTTATTTATTTTTTTGTTTTCTAATTTTGAAAGATTTCATAAGATATAGCAATTTGTAACTTCATGATGATGCAAGGAGTGGACACTTGCTGAAATTAAGCTGAGAATTGTAATGGTAGCAAGGGTGACCTCTGATTTTTCACCTAATATCTACACTGGTAGGTTCAACAAACCCAAGGATTTTAGGTGTGTCATCGTGAGAAACCTGCTTCAAATTCTCAATCACATTTATTGAATACAAAACTTCAGAAGATGAACAACTCTCTACATGCATGATAGTGACAGGTTATGTGTAAATTGCAAATGGTTAACCTGAATATCCTAAATTATATACTGTTTTGAATGGTTGCTAGTTTTGCTCCTTAATACTCTACAGTAAAATAAGGATCCCTGCTAAGGAGACAACAAACAAACCAAACAAACAGGCTGTACAAACAACAAAACAACAGAAAAAAACTGTACAAACAGAAAGAAACAAAAAGCAAAAACAAACAGAAAGGAACTATACAAACAGCCAACCCAAGAAGAAAACAGCAAAAGAAGGACTGTACATTATCTACAGCACTTTACATTAAGAAAGAAAGGACTGCCTCATCCTGACCTTCAAGCCTGGAAGTAGTGTTTCAAATGATGGCCATTAACTGGTAATGGCACATCTTCTCCAGTCAAGGTCTTAAGTCTAAAAGTGTTGTCTCCTATTATTTTTGAAATTTGTAATGGACCCAGCCATAATTTATCGAATTTTCCATGGCTTCCTTTCTTTTCATGTGCTTTGTCCCAGCACAACACTAAGTCTGATATCCTAAATATTTTGACTCTTGCCCTTTTGTCAAACCACCTCTTAACAACTGCTTGGTGTTTGGCAAACTTCTCGAGGGCTTGACCTCTTTTCTCCTCTAGTTGCAACATTTGCACTATTCTGGCTTCCCTATGGTTATCAAAGCCTAGATATTCATTGGCAAACTTCCAGGTTGGTATTCTCAGATTGACCGGAAGTATGGGATCAGTCCCATAAACTAGGTGGTAAGGTGTGCTACCTAAAGCTGTTTTGAACTTAGTCCTGTCTACCCATAATGCATATCTTAATAGGGTATTCCACTCTCTAGGACTTTTGGCAATTAACCTCTTGATGATGTCTAATAAGATTTTGTTTGTTGATTCAGCCAGTCCATTACCTTGAGGGTAATAATTCGAAGAAAACCTTAGAATGATCCCATATTCAAATGCCCATTTAGAAAATTTTAAAGAAGAAAAAGCAGGGCCGTTATCACATACCAATGAATAGGGCGTTCCAAACCTGGTGATAATGTTTTCTTCAAGGAACTTGATAACTACCTCAGTTGTGGAAAATTTGCAGCAGGTGGCCTCAGTCCACCTTGTACAATAGTCCGTTACCGTCAATATAAACTTGTGTCCTGCAGAAGATGGGGGATTGATGACTCCGATAAAATCCAAGCCCCATTGTGCAAACGGTCTGGACTCGATCACAGGCTGCAGTGGATTGGCCAGATTTCTTCCTTTGTCTGCTGCAGTCTGACAGGTGTGGCAGCTTCTGATGTGACTCTTAGTATCTTTGAATATAGTGGGCCAGTAATAGCCCGCTCTCAGTATTTTGTGTGCTGTAGCTAAATGGGAACCATGGCCGGTTCCGTATTTGTCATGTAGTTCTGTCAACACTTTATCAGCTTCAGTTCTGTTTATGCATCTCAAATAAATTCCATCATGGTTCTTCCTGAATAGAAGACCTCCTTGTACCATATAATGCTGTGCCTTAATCTTCAAAGCTCTCCTCTGAGAAGCCTTCATCTTGCCTGGGTACTTTCCAGCTATCAGGAAGGTGCTTAAATCATCGTACCAGCCTGATGCGTCTTGGGAATTCAATACATATTGCTATTTTATCAGATTTGGATCCATGTTTGCTATTGTCTGCACCAACGCCTGCCCTCTGACCAGCTTTGCGGGAATGATCTCCATGTCAAATTCTTGTAGCATGGTGATCCATTTGGCTCTTTTTTCTCCAGGCTCGTTCTGCATCAGCAACATCTTTACTGTTGCGTCTGGTACTATGGCTTTAATCTGGCTGCGCAGGATGTAGTGTCTGAATTTTTTTACAGCCTTTACTAATGCGAATGCCTGTCTTTCGATATCTAGATATCTCAGCTGTGCATCCTTCAGAGGCGCACTCATAAATGCTATGGGCCTCTCTTCATTATTTTCACCTTTCTGTGTCAAGGCAACAGCGACAGAATGAGAAGATGCAAAGGAGTAGATGTAAAACGGGCATGTGTAGTCTGGACTTGCCAATACAGGGGCATTAGAAATTGCCTCCTTGATATCTTCAAATGCGGCTTTGGCTACTGGCGTCCATTCCATCTGTGCATCTTTCTTTAACATGGCATTCAACGGCTGCACAATCTTTGCAAAACCTGTTATAAACTTCCGAACAAAGTTAATTTTACCAAAAAATGATTTCAATTCTTTCCTACTGTTTGGTATTTGCAAATTTTTTATGGATTCTATTCTATCCGGATCAATTGAAATTCCATTTTCAGAAATGACATGGCCTAATAATTTACCTTCAGTTACGCCAAATATACATTTCTTAGGATTAAGGGAAATCCCATACCTTTCACATCGTTGGAGTACTTTTCTGAGGTCCTCAGCGTGGGTGGATGCATCCTTGGAATACACAGTTAAATCATCCATATATACAACAATACATTTACCTGATAATCCACGAAAAGCAACATCCATGGCCCTCTGAAAAGTGGCACCTGCATTAATCAGACCAAAAGGCATTCTTCTATACGCATAATTTCCCCATTTGCAAGTGAAGGTGGTTTTTAGTCTATCCTCCCTGTCAATTAAGACCTGGTTATAACCTGAAAAACCATCTAAAAAAGACATCATCTTTGCGCCATTTACTGCTTGCAGTACTTCATCTATTGGGGGCAAAGGATAATTATCCTTTTCAGAAGCCTTGTTTAAATTTCTAAAGTCTACGCACAACCTAATGTCTCCGTTTTTCTTCCTTACTGGCACTAAGTTAGCTACCCAGACAGAATGTCTGACTGGAAAAATTATCCCAGCGGACAGTAGTTTTTTAACTTCCTCGAAGATTAAAGGCTCTAGAATGGCATTTACAGGCCTCTGTTTCTGCCTAAATGGTTTGACTTCTTTTCTTAAAGGTATGACGTGAGTTATGATGGACTCATCAAATGTTTTCAAGTCTTCATAAGCCCATGCTATGACATGTTTATATTTTTTCAGAACGTCCAGAACCTCTTTTCTGATTTTCTCCGAGCAAGCTTTCCCAATTAGTACATTTTGTGGATTTAGCTCAGTCCCTAAGTTATGTAAATCACACTTACCCCCTTCTGTTTTGGGTAAGTCTTTCTGTCTTATTATTCCGTCGAAGTCAAAGATGTGTTCTAATTCAATTACTCCTTTTGGCAAGAAGTTGCTCTTTAAGTTGATCATATCTTCTTCGTCCCATGTTACTTCAGGCCTTTCTTGTTCATCAATCATTTGGGCCTCAAATGCCTCATTACAAGTCAGAAAATCAATAATTTGCTGATCCTCTCCAAATACCTAAAAGTGTGTAACGTTGTCTGGTATACTGGGTACGTTAACTAGCTCAACAGCAAATCGTCTTAATCCTGACAGTGTCAATGGTTCTAATGTACTAGCAGCAACTGCTAACGCATCTGGCCTGTGGTTTAGCTCTCTAGGAATGTGCTCTATGTTAAAAGCATCAAATGAATCCATTAAACCCCAAACTCTATGTCTGTAACTGATCATTTTCTTATAATTGCAGGCATATAGTTTCCTCACTTGTCTGACTACTAATTCAGAGTCTGAAAATACTCTGATGGTTTTTACCCCTTTCCTGATGGCCATGACAAGTCCTAAAATTAGGGCCTCATATTCAGCAATATTGTTAGTGCAGGAAAATTGTAATCTATATGCTGCCAAATGTGATTTACCTTGAGGATTTATGAGTTCAATACCTGCACCTGCGCCCTGTTTTGATTTGGACCCATCACATTTTAACGTCCGCATGCCATCTTTACTTTTTTGATCTTTTACCTTGGCATACTTTGTCCCTTTTATTGCCTGTGGGGTGTTATCTTGTTTATTCATGGGTTTTTCCGTTTGGTTATCTTGCATATGTGTGTTTGTAGTTTGCAACTTAGAAAGATTACTACCCTCGTCCTCTATTTCTTTCCCTAGATCTGGAATCAAGGCACTTATATTATCCTGAACATATCTCTATGCTGGATTAGGATTCTCATTTTTCTCTTGTGACTCTACCCTCCCTATGCATTTTTTGTATTCATATTCAATGATGTCCTTGCATATTTCACAATTCTCCTCAGAATGTTGCCTATCATGGACTCTACACCTATTTTTATATAACTTACATTGGACTGGGAGATTGTGTGTAACGCACTCTTCCACCTCTCTTCTAATGGCGTGACCAAATTTGTCTATTGCATTGTTTTCCTCATCTGAAGAATTTCCGTCAGACTCAATGAATAGTGCTGTTCTATTGCTGACACACTTCTTTCTAATGTTTAACATCATAATCTCTTCAATCTGCATCCCATTGTTGGTAACTCTATAGACACCTGGTTCAACAGCAGCATATAATATTTCATTAGTTCGATTATACTCTGTTATCATATGTTTCATTCTGGGCTCTGCCCCTATTCTGATCTGGTTTGGGATGCCTCTCCATGGTAACCACATGTGTGAAAAGTCAGTAGCCATATATCCGTTTAATGTCTTGGACCAATCCCTACTTAGCAACATTCCATAATTTACGGGTATATCCACTACTTGAATGTCAATGATTTGGCTTACCCTAGGGTCTGAAGCTAACTGCACTTGTATGTTCATGAGTTCTCTTATCATGCTAACCTCGGTCTTATCTAATTGTGTGACCACCTTGGCAGATTTGGTGGGAGTCAGCCCGAGAGTTTTACATATTCCTAAGGGCATTACGTTGGCTGAAGCACCAGAATCTACCATGCAATTGTGTATATTCTTCCCACACAACCTAACAGTTAACAAGAAAGGTTGAGTATCCCTCTTATCCGCATGTATTACCACATTTGTATTGGAAGGATGCTCAACTTTCTTACCTTTCTCCTTAGGTGGTGAATCACTATTAGGAACAGTTGTATCAGCAGACACCTTGTTTGTTATAGATGTGTCCAGGGATTTTAAAAAAGCATTTCTGATCCCTGGGGTCTTCAATAATTCATTTAGAGGTATGCTGACCTTCATTTTTTTTATTTCCTCTGATAAGTAATTCATTAGTCTTGTTGTCTCTATTGTTTCTGTCTTACTTGTTTGATCCTTTTGCACTGCTGTTTCATTATTTGTGTGCTGACTAGCTTTGAGTGTGGCAGGATTGTTGCTAGCATTCTGATCTGGGGGTGTATTGATGTTATTCGGGGGAGTGGAAGTGGTGAAAGGTCCTCCCGACCTAGGGTTGTTCCTCAAATTGTAGGTGTGGCTTTTATTTGTTTGTTGAAAGGCCTGAACCTCCTCTGTTTCATTTAATATCTCATTTTCAGATTCAAAAGGAAACTGAAAAGCATTTAACACAAAGGCTGATTCGGGATAAAGACTTTCACAACAGTATGGTTCATCCTCTAGCAATTCATCCCCCTTCTCTTCTGCAGTTGCAAAGGTAAACGTTTCTAAGACTAATGCTGTGTCATATTCTGAGGGTACTACCTCATTACCCTTAGGGATGAGAAATTCAGAGGTAGGAGGCTGTACATCTACGTTGAAAATACTAGCTGCCAAGTGGAACTGTGGACAGTCATGCTCAGCATGGGCATTGGTATTGTGAAATCTGCACCAATTTTTGGGTGCTGTATTGGCCATTTGTATGTTAGTTATTTGTTTTGCACAATGATTATCTGTATTCTCGAAAGGAGAAACTAGAGTACCGTTGTTGGGCCCAGTGTTCCATGTCTTGGGTGGCCTAGGTTGATTCTGATTTTTGTTATTATTGCCCCAGGTCCTATTATCTATCACTGGCCCCCTATTTTGCATTGGTTGCCCCTGACTGGGGCCTTGATGCTGATTGTAGCTTTGGTTCTGATTGTATTGCTGATTTTGGTTGAGATTGTAATTCTGATTTTGGCCTTGGTTGTGATTTTGATGTGGATTGTAGTTTTGGTTGCTTCTTCCATAGAGGTTCTCATTTCTGAGCTGTGTCACTTCAGTTGTTAACCTTTTCAAATGTGCAGTAATCTCTTTGATTTCTTCCCTATCCTCTTGTGCTTTTGCCACAGTTACATCCCTAGGAAGTTGGAAGAAAGGCTGACCATTATTTTGACTGTTATTGGAAGTACTAGCCGTGTAAGGAGTTATAGCCTGGATTGGAGTAGGGTTATACACAGGTGTGTAAGAAGGAACCGGATTTATTAGTGGAGCATGCTGCATAGGGACTCCATTCCATGGGTGTGCCTGATTCTGCACCCCAAAATTTCCTCCAAATGGACTGTAAGTTGTATGTCTCATTTCTTGGTTCACTGAGGCTGCCTCTTTATAGGCTTTGGATATTGAATCTATGTCAGGTTTCCTTTTGACAAACATGGCAGTTAAAGGATCCAAAGCAGCATAGTACATAGCCAACAAGGGAGCATCATCTATGGTATAAGGGGCTACTAGCCTAGAATAGGCCTTTTGAAATCTGTCATTGAAATTATCAATTAGCTCTCCCTCACCTCGTTTTATAGCAGCCAGTTTATGATACAAAGCACAAGGGTCAATGGGTCCTCTAAATCTTGACAGAAATGCTTCTTCCATAAGTGCCCAGGAAGAAATGTAACCATTGGGTAAGTTTACGTACCAGCTAGAGGCCTGCTCATTAAAGGTGTAAGGAAACAACCTACACACAACATCCTCGTGCTCTAACATAGCCCTAAAACATGCTTCCTTAAATATTCTAATATGATCTTCTGGGTCTTGATGCAACTGGTATTTGGGACATATCTTTTCCGGATTTTTTGGCATGTCATGATAATCATTGAAGAATATGGGAGAATTGACATCGAAATAAGCCATTGCAGGTGTTTGAGCTTGACTTGAACTTGCAGAAATACCTGGATTGATTGGTGGATTAGGATTTAGAGGAGGATTGAGACCTCCAGGAGTGCCTGAACCCAGATTTAAAGATCTGAACAGCGATCTGTCAGGACTTACAATACTACGGATGTTAAAAGGTGACCCAGGAGGTGTTCCAGATGAACTTCCTGCTTGCGATATCTTTGGATTCCAAATTAAAGGGCTTTTACTTCGCCTTGTATCAGGTAGTTGCACAAATATATCTCCTGAACTGGACCTAGACCTAGTCACTCTGTTACTGTCGTTAGCCAGTTTGAAATGAAACCTAACTCAGGAAGGCCCTCCTTCTAGCGCCAGAAAACTGTTGATGACTGTTTTGATGCAATCATAACAATAAGTTAAAATTCACATATAATGAACTGAAACTATACTTGAAAGACAAGAAGGAATCATTTGGTGATTCAACTAATCCCAAGTCTACAATGGTTCGGTTGGTCAAGTTCAGTTGGTCAATGTGAAGCTGTAATGTTCAAGGGGCCTTACGTAGTTTAGGTTTATTTTGTGGTTTACTAGACTAAGAATATGCAAAGAGGTCATAGATTTCAACAAGTATTCTGTTCATTTGCATACAAGTGTTACTGGGCTGCAAATTTCAGATGGTTTTCTTGGATTTTTTTGCAGCTTTCTTCTTTATCTGTTTATGAAAACTGTCTATTTATAGCTCTGTTATGCATGCTTCTTCAAATTTGAGACAATTTCCTTTGGATTTCTACGTTTTCAGCTAAATATTTTAGATGGGTTGGGAAAAGTTAGAAAGATCTAAACTATACCTCACTTAATCTACCGAAGGATCTAATTGTTTCTGTTATGCACTATGTAAATACCACAGTAATCTGATCAAATCCACAGTAAAAAAAACCCTAAATGTAAGTTCTGAGCATTTTCACAAACATACATTTAAAATTGCAAGCTCTCAAAGAAGATATTTCAAAACACAAAGAAGAGCAGGAGAACACTCAGAAGATAGATGCAGAACTCCAGATTCTATTGCATTAGAAACGAATAGCCATACATGATTTACAATGTAAGAATGACTCTTAGTTTCATTGATCATACTACAGAGAACTTACAAGCTTTACAGATATAGTAAGGCAGCCAGACATTCCACGCGCACCTTACTGCAGACAAACAGGCAACCTCCTTCTTCTACCTCTAAACTATGCTAAGCTAACTTGCTGTGTTTTCCTAGAATCTCCGTTGTAGGCCCTAAAAATCCCTGTTGTAAAATATTATAGTGTAGAGAGGCACAATATAAAGACATTCTGATTGTCCTCACTACAACAAAAAACCTAACTGAACCCCTGGTTCAGACCCCTGGTTACAGCAATAAATACAGGTGAACCAGTTCTCAAAAATATCTCTGAGCAGTGTCAAATCTGGGCGAAATATTGCCCCTTCTGAGAAGTTCCGGCAGCTGGGCAATAACTTCTGTTTGTCTTTTGTGATAATACTCTCAGCTGCAACCTTCTTCTTCACTTGAATGGCTTTGACTTTCGCACTTCATCCTTATCTTCTTGCTCCTGAGATCAGATCTTCTGCCTCCATGAGGTCACTGCGCTGACTTTCCAGCTGCTTCCTCAACTGCAAGCCTGCAAGACAAGACAAGCAATAAGTTTCACATTTATCATAAAAAATAGCATGAAATTAAAATAAGCGTTCAAATCCAGATGACAGCACAAGATTGAGAAAATCGGATCCAGAATCCTCTCAAAACGCGTCCAAAATGCGCTCAGACTGCTCAAAATTGATCAGGTCAACTATCGCTGACTGAAAAAATGCCAGAGGCGCCAAAAAAAACACTTTAAAATGTCCACCGCCTCATTTCCCGCCCATCGGCATGATCATCGCTGTCGGTGCGTCAAAAAAACATGTTGGTCGATATACTTCATCATCATGATATTCCGCTTCTGCATATTGGAGAAAAGAACAACAACATCATCATCATCATGTTGAAGAAGAATAGGAGGATATGAATATAATCATGCTGCCGAGGAAAGGAAGATGATGGTGACGTCATCATGATATTCGGGCTTCATTAAAATGCTAAGGATGACGTCATCGTCATATCCGGTTAAGATCAGGGGGATAATTATGATATCGGGTCACCTAAGGAGCATGATCAGGATGATGATGATCATACGACCCTTTCGCGGCCAAGGTAACCCTCTCGAAAGATCAGGATGATGATGATCATCATCATATTTGGGGCTTTTGTCGAACTTGGAATAAGACGTCATCATCATATTTCGGCAAACGGATCGTGCTTGAAAAAAATATCCTGTTGAAGGAAAAATGTGATGATGATGATCATCATCAGGATACTTACTTCTTCGTTTATTAGATCGGGATGACGTCATCATGATACCCGGAGCCTTCTTTAAACTTAAAACATGACGTCATCATGATATTTCGCCAACCGGATCATGTTTGGGAGAAATCTTGCCGAAGGGAAAATGTGATGATGATGATCATCATCAGGATACTTGCAAAAGGTTGTATTTCATCGGCAGGAGGACTTGGCGAAATATCGGGCGTACAAACAAGATCATGATGATCTTGACAATATGACAGGATAAAAATATGATGATGACATCATCATCATATTTCATTTTCGGAGCACAAGGATGAGTTGGTCATCATGATATTTGCGCTAGGGTGATATTGCAAAATATGATCGTGCTGTTGAGGAATGCAATATCGACCACTTCTTAATAAATAGGGTGATCATCATGATATTTCGCTAACCAGAGATCAGGAGGATATGAAGATGATGATCCTCTTCGTCGATTTATGATGATGATGTCTCCATCACTCAGCGAATTTCAGCGAAAAAAAATGACCCTCGTGAAAGATCAGGATGATGATCATGATGTTGCAAAAAGGAGACCAGGAGGATATGAAGTCGTCATCATCATCCTTCGAACTTCAGTAAATATGATGATGATGATCCTCCGATAGGTTTTGAACATGCGCATGCAGAATATGCCGAAGGTGGATTTTCTAAGTCAGGGTGATCAGCATGATATTATAAGATTAGGTAATGTTGAAATATCATGATGATGCTCGCGATGCAAAGATCGCTCGACGGGGAAACTTATCGTGACTTAAAGTTAATGTCATCATGATAATTGAACCTCAGGATATTATCGGGGGGGGGGGGGGGTTCAAATATGATGATGATGCTCTTCGTGTAACAAAACCAAGCTTATAAAATATGACCTTCCTAAAACAATCATGATGCTGATGATGCGCACAAGGCCATTTGACGGGTAAAGGGCACTACCACCTAAGATTGACGTCTGGATATTGCGACTGCATGATTTTATCGGGTGATAGACCAAGATCATGATGATCTTGACAACATGACTTAGGATATAAAAAATATGATGATCCTCCTGTTAGTGCCTGAATTGACTGGTAGTTTTCTGAGCATTTTTCATTCAGGCACTCTCCCTAAGTATCCAAAAAATGTTCTAAGTAATGGACCTCCTCAGCATTTTTCAGCTGCATCATCATATTTTCTTGAGGAGGAGGTCATCATCATCATGTTTGTTTCAATGAAGGTCAGCATCATCATGTTCTCCGTCGACCGTTTCTCATCGTCATCATCATATTTCACTATCGGGTGATGTTTGGTTATTATCCTGATGATGCTGATGAGCTACAGTGCGCCTTGATCTGCTTGCGAGGGTGATTTTTCAAAGTCTCCGGTGATCTCCCATTTATCACCTTGCGTGAACATGATGATGATGTTGCCCTGATATTGTGAAGGGGTTATTCTTTGAGTTGTTCGACCTAACTTGCTTTTTCCTAAGGGTCGTCGTCATCATCATCATATTTCCTTTTATCACCGTGTTGCTTGCGAGGGTCATCATATTTTCTGCATCATGATATCTCGCCGGGGTGATATTTCTATCATCGGGTGATCTTGGTTATGATCATCCTGATGATGTTGTTGAAGAGTTCTAAGTGCGACCCGATATTCACTGGGGTCATCGTATTTTGAACGTCAGGATGATCTTAGTCAATATCATCCTAATGATGTTGTATCACCTCTTGTTCGTTGTTTTGTCATCCTGATGATGCTGACGTCATCCATATATCAGGGTGATATCCGGTTCTTTCTGCCTGTCTGCATCATGATATTTCTGAAGGTGGGGGTGATATTTTCATATCACTCGAGTGTGTGTTTGTTCCAGCATCATGATGATGCTGATATCAAGGAGATATCCGCCTGCCGGCTTCGTGCGCTATCTAGTGGGGGTGATCTTTTCGAGCATCATCATATTCATCTATCGCCCCAATCTTACAGATGAGCTACAGTGCAACCTGATATTTGCACATCAGGATGATATTTCCAAATATCCGGTTGTCTTCTGAATATCATGATGATGACGTCATCAAGGTCCGGGGGGATCACGTTCCTAACACTGATCATCTTGAGGAGATCTCCCGATATTTGCAAACATGATGATGACGTCATCCGGATATGAGGAGGTGCGCAGTAGGCAGATATGATGATGACGTCAGCAGGATATGATGATGACGTCATCAGGATGTTCATCGGCCAGACTTTTGTTATAAGCTCAGCAGGAGGATGTTTCTCTGATGGATCAGGTTGTGCTGATGAAGGCGATTATCATGCGATTGTATTTCGAATATGATGATGACGTCAGGGTGATATTTCGGGCAACAGGATATCATGCTGTTGGAGGATGATGATGATGAAGTCTTATACTAGTGTCGTCAGGAGCAAAAGCACCGACATGATATATGCTCATGATCTAGTATATAAAGTGTCAAAGAGGTCATTGTGGGGTGCATGTGGGATAATGTTATCCTGCATTTTTGAAATATCATGATGATGAATCTCGGTGGGAAGTGGTTGCGATTGACTGTTTGATGTTCTTCCCGAGGCCGCGGGTTGGTGCGCCATCAATGGCGATTGTTGCAGAGGTATGGGCGATGGCGTGG
Organism: Cunninghamia lanceolata; assembly: GCA_027924645.1. Taxonomy (NCBI): domain Eukaryota; kingdom Viridiplantae; phylum Streptophyta; class Pinopsida; order Cupressales; family Cupressaceae; genus Cunninghamia; species Cunninghamia lanceolata. The sequence continues at coordinate 3,234,186 of BSBN01000850.1, forward strand.
ACAGATGTAGTACCTGATTGAAGATCTGGATCCCGAAGCGGCGGCGCAAGGCTCGAAAAATCTTCCTGTCTCCTCCCCTACCTGCTGCATTAATGTTTAAGCGCCATTTCTCTGATACTGTATATCTGGCGGGAGTTTTGGTCAACCTGGTAGTTAATGCTGAATACACCCTCCTGCTATATAATGCAGAGGATGTTATTCATTCAAGGTTGTTGAAAGTTGTGGATTTTTGGCTCTGTAATCCAAAACCAGCTGATCTGGTTGCTCTGTACAGTCTATCTTGTGAGTTTATGTATCTCCTGTTGTAGGACTTGGCATGAATCCACTGGTTTCATGGTTGATCTTATATGAGTAATGCTATCTTAGCATGTGTTGTGTTAATTCTGTCTCCAGTATTGCATGTATTCTTCTTCTGGATCTGGATATTTGTGTGATGTTTAGATTCTAGAGCATAGAATTCCTATGTTGAATGTCTGATCTTTTAACCTCTGCTCAAGGGGCAGATTAAACTATTTTCAGGTTGAACATTGGGAAGGGTATACTGCAGTAGGGATGCCATAAGTAGAGATAGCTCAACACTCTATATTGGGAGATATCTGTAAGGCAGATATCATGTGTATCCCCCTGAAATCCAGTTTTAGCTATTCATGCTGATCATTCACAGGTGTATGTCTACCGACTCCAAGCCCTGGATAGGCACCAATCATGCTGTGTTCTTGTGTTATACACCATGTCCAGCTTTGCATCCAAATTCATATCAAAACACTTCATACTTCCACCTGTTAGTTGTAGGAGTAGGATTAGGAACCCCCTGCATGCTCTCATACCCAACCAGACATCATGTCCAAGAATGTTGCCAGCCTTGTGATCTATCATGCAGATCTTGGTCCATATATGAGAGTATTCTGCCTGTTGTTGTCAAGTTAGATCTTTCTATCTTTGAGCTAGTCAAGGTTACATCTTGAGTTATAGGGATACCCCCCTTGGTGCGGCAGAACCAGAAGTGAAGGGGAGGAGCTCACGCAACCTCCTGTATTCAGTTGGCCTGAATCTGCCTGTGCATTAGAAGTGGCAAACCCTAATGCTGATTCAGAAGAAATGTCAACACCTCCTGCGAATATCAGGTTTGACCAAAACTTTGACCGTGCATAACTTTCACATATGGACGAATTTTCAAGTAAAGTAAAAGGCAAACCTGCATGGAATTTCAAGCTCTTTCTAAATATGAGGTCATAGCAATAAAATATGAACTTTGACAAACTGACCTCATGATGATGACCTACCTCATCCTATATCATGATGATGATGCACCTGACCTTCATTTTTACCAGACCGCCATAAAGCAGAAAAACACAAGCAGAAGCAAAAAGCAAGACATCAGCAGGGGTCCCCATTTTGCTAAGGAGCATAATGGGGTGTGTTGTGAACATCACAACATTACCTTCTCATCATCATAAGCAAGAGAGGTCGAGACTACAAGCCAAAGCAAAAGAGGGGGTCTCCATTTGGCAAAATGGGGTGTGTATGTAAGGCACAACAGATGGCTACTCCTCATGTTGTTGACATTACTAAAAGGCCTTGACCCAAATTTAAGAAGCATCCTCACAAATCAATTGAAGTCGACTCGTTAGGTGCTTTTTCAAGTGTTCCGTATGGTGTGCTGCATGTTGAAGACATTAGGGTTTATATTCATGCAAATATAGATGAGTTTGGAGATTCAAGGTATGTAGACTTGTTTGAGAAACAACTCAGGGATGAAAATCATGAACTTAAACTCGAGTATAAGGCACTATAGGATAAACACTTTATTTAGATTATGGGGTTTCCAACATTTGATGAGGATGAATGGGTTCGATACGTTTTGAGTCGGATGCATGATGAATTCATTTGGTTGTTAAAACCATTCAAGATTACCAAGGATGCTATCATAATTGTAACTGGCTTAAAATCAACCGGAGGATTGCCCATACTAAAAGCCATGAAAAAACAAACAGTGACTGATGCTATCAGTGCTAAGTTTGATAGAAGGGCAATGACCATTAATGATATTATAGAACCGGATGTCAAATTTGCCTCCATGGTGATTGGGTACAAGATCTACCACTCGAGCAGAGAAAATTTTGTTTCCAAAATAGCCATATATGCTGCATACAAAATGCTAAAGGAAAACACTGATTATGACTTGTGTGAATTACTACAGAATCAATTGATTGAAAATTTAAAAAAAATTAAGAAAGATAAGAAAAATGCTTTCAAGTATGGTACATTGGTTCTATGTCTAGTTTTTTACTTTATGAATGAGGTACCTGGGGTAAAAGGTGTGCATTGGACTAAGGATGAGCTAGTTGCCATTCAAATTAGAGATCATCTTCACAACATTGGTGATTTCAAAGCTTAGAAAACTGCAATATGGGGTTACTTCAAGAATTTTTAGAGTATGATGCACTTAAGGGAAATAATCCCTAAATCAATTGTTGAGAAGTACAAAAATGATATATGCTTCATGGTTGATATTGATCAGTGTCTAATGGAAGCAGTGGAACCCAGAACTGTTTGGATCATGCCCATGGGGTATGAAGTAGATGAAAAAATCTTGAATATGTATGCTCAACATCTTCTAAGCAAGCCTAAAGACACAATGGTTGAAAGATTTGGAACTTATGAGGAGCTGAATTTAAAACTGCATACTGAATTCAGAGAACCTGAAACCAATAGGAAAGTAAGAAAAGAAGTTGAGCAGTTAACTAAAAATTTGGGCCTAACTAAGGAGGTTGTGAGGAAACTCAGAGACAGAATTGAAAAGGCTGAGAAAGAGAAACAAGATAAGAAACAAACAGATGCTCTGGTGGAACTCTCTTCCACTTCAAGAACTACTAGGAGCTCTGCTGCTGCCCCTATTCCTTCCAAGACTACAAAATCAGAAGCAAAATCATCTGGAAAATGGGAGAAAAGGAAGAAAACAAAAGCAACTTGGACTTATGAAAGCATAAGAGAAGAAGAAGAAGATACAGGTTCTGACATTGAAATCAAGGAAATAAAGGCCATCAGAACAATAACCAAAGAAAAGTCCTCCAGAAGCAAAAGGGCTAGTAAAAGGCAAAAGACAAAAGCATATGAGGAATATGTTGAGAAGCCCACACTTTCCCTGGAGGATGTGATAAACTCAGTCACTGTAGATGGTAATCTAAAACCCATAGTTGAATTCTATGATGAATATAATGATGTGGATAAAAGGGTGTTGGAGGAAGCAACTGTTAGATATCTCAACATCTACAACAAGGCACTAATTGAGATAACTTTTGAGTTGTCACAAAGTTTGGTAAATATTTTGGAGTTGAGAAAAGAAAATGCCAAGAGCAAGGACATGGAAATTAGGGAACATGAGCTAATAAATTTGTGTCCTCAGATTTCACCTGATTAAATAGATATGATATTCAAGGAAGTCAAAGATGAATTTAGAAGCAAAAAGAGAATGAACAAACTCATGATTGGAGAAACAAGTGAAATTGTTAAAGAAACTCAAGAAATTCTTTTAAAAGCATTGGAAAAGCATAATTTTCCCATAGTCACAGAAGAAGTTCCAGATGGTGAAGAAGAGAACATCATCGAGCAACAATCTAAGTTGGGTGAAGCCTCTGTTCTGGAAGTGGGACAAGTAAATCAGGATGATACAAAAATGATGGATAAAGTAGTTAATGCAAGAGATGCTCCTAATCCACCTGACCCATCAGGAAAAGAAGATAATATTACTACTTCATAGAGCCCTCTGGATCAGGTAGCAAGTGGTGAACAAATAGAAAAGAGTCCCTTTGTAGAGAACATAGAGAAAAGTAAAGTAGAGAAAGAGGAAGAAAAAGGAAAGAAAGATAAAGCAGAAGAAGATGGTGCAAATGTTGAAGCACCTAAAACAGATACTGAGAAATCTGATGAACAAAAGGATGGTTTAGAAAATGTTGCAAGAGACACTATGGATGCAGTGAAAAGTCTTCTTGAAAAAGAAATGATTGAGATTGATGAGCCTAAACTACTCCAAGGTCTAGCCAATCCAGATGCTCTCTCTCCAATTCAATTGATGAAAATTGCTTCATTCACCCAAGTAAAGGCTAGAGAAAAGATGTTAAAGTTCCACATGGAGGACAATGAGCTACTGGGACTTGCAACCGGGATTTTGGAAAAATTAATGCCTTCCTACCAGAAGAGTCCATCTGATTCCCCCTCCGGACATCTGAAAATCTTGTAAGTTCTGTAAATACTCATTTTGAGTCCTTTGAGAAGTCTGCAGAGGCAAAAGTTAGAAATGAGTTTTTGGATAAGAGATTTAGTGAAATTAAGAGTCTGATAGGGTATGATAGGACTATAATTGCTATCAATATAAAGAGTGTTCAAAATGCTCTGATGGATGGAAGTGATGTATATAAATTTTTTCTATCTTGGCCCAAAGTAAATGAGGATATTGAGAAGAAGATAAAGGAACAAGAACTAAAATTGTCAAATCTGTCCAATAATTTTGATCCTCTAACCATTTCACCCATAAGTCAGGAATGTCAAGTAATTAGCTTGATTGATGAGATAAATAGACTTGTTAAAGAGAAAAGCAATATTATGAAGAGAATGTGTGAGCTCCAGGGATTGATTGCCCCTAAGTTAGAGACAATGTATAATGCCCTATCTGAAGTTCGGACTGTAGTTCAAACTAGTGATCCATCAGATCTGTCAAAGGCAGAAGCATATTCATTTTTTTTAAGTGCGCACATCTCTATTTTGGATGGAATGAAGAGTACTTGGGCCTCTGAACTTGTACAAATAAAAACTAGCTTTGCAGACATTCTCAAGTGCATGTAAATAGAACTTAATGATTAGTTGTACATATGCGGTCCTATATACAATTTTTTAAAAATTTTGGCTTGTGGACCCCACCCTTTGCCATTGATGTCAAAGGGGGAGTGAAGATTAGTGAAAAATGAGGAATCCATCTAAGGGGGAGTACTAGAAAGCAGTGTGAACAATAGTATGGAGCACAAGCTAAGGGGGAGTGATTCCAACACTTATTCATTTTTCACTAAGTGTTGCATTCATTTTTCACTAAGTGTTGCCATCAATGCCAAAGGGGGAGATTGTTGGCAAGAGACACTATTAGGCATGATAGGTGTTGTCATTAATGGCAACTAAGATCATCCCAATCATCTGCATAACACAATTTGTTCACACTGGAAGTCAGAATTAGAATTTGTCTAAGTCTGGGCAGTTAGGAATAGAGCAGGTGATAGGGTCCGGTATCTTGGTCCGGATCTATCCGGTAGAAAGGCATGGTTTGCTGCAGATCTGAGGTAGTTGTAAGCATTATCAAGACACTCTAAATCCAGAGTTTTATCCTCCGAAGATGGACTCAAAAGATAAACTTTTGAGTATTAGGTTTTAGTTTGACAAAACAGACAGAAGAAGAACATGCCGAGCTTGCAAATGATCTTAACTCCAGATGTATAGAAGTTTTTTATTGGGAAATATGTGATGATCAGTGATGGTAGTTGACATGATTGATGATTTGTGAGTGTATGTTTTGGTCCACATCTCATATTATGTATGGATCTAGCTGACAGAATAGAGTACTCAACAAAGTTCTAAATGTTCTTGAAGCTGACTGGTAAAATGATTATAGATCATGTTGCAGATATATATAGCAAATGGAATTGGATGATTTGGTGTTGTTGGTTGTGAATAAGGTGTAATTGCAAAAAAAGCAGAAAATCTAAGGAGCGAATGAAGGCAGAGCAGTAAGAAGAGGAAGTAAAGATGAAATGTGTAAGATCAGTTTTTGCACTTAACTGGAACTAAAACTCTTGCATGGGTAGATGCTATTTATCAGTTCAAAATCTCTATTATTCTCTTATAATCTTTCTGTAGGCAGTGATCCTCTATTTGAGCAGTGAGCCCAAATGCATGTGCATTATCATTTGTAAAAATACTTTTAACAGGATATTAATTTTTGTGGGTTAACCCCCACCGTGGTTTTTCCCTTAACTGGGTTTCCATGTCAAAAATCTTGGTGCCAATTGTGTTATTTATGTTTTTGCTCATGTGTTATTGATTGATGCTGAAATGTTTATATCATTAATTTGATTATGAGTTGTAAAGGAAGATTAATGGTAGAAAAGATTAAAATATGTGACAACTGATTCATCACCCCTCTCAGTTGTCCGGACCTAAACCAACAATGTGAAGGACTCATCAAAATGGACATCTCTACAAAAGTAGACATCCAGAGTGACATGATTAAATAACCTGTAAGCCTTCACATCCTCACAATAGCCAACAAAAATCAATGGTTGGCTCTTCTTCTCCATAGCCTTATGCTGACCATTCAGAATGAATGCCCAAGCCTCACTACCGAATACTCTGAAGAAGGATACATTAGGCTTGACATGGGACCAAGCCTCGTCAGGAGTCATGTGCTGTAATGCCTTGTGAGGCATACGATTCTGAATATAGTTGGCACAATTGACTGCTTCAGCCCAAAAAGTGGGATCCATAGACCTAGACTGAATCATGCAATTTGCCATCTCCTGTAAAGTCCTATTCTTTCTCTTGGCCACATCATTCTGCTGAGGAGTGTAAGGAACTGAAAACTAATGCTGAATTCCATGCTCATTGTAGAAATCTTGAAAAGCCTGGTTCACATATTCCCCCCATTATCTGTGCGTATTCGTCAAAGAGAAAGACCTAATTGCTTCTCTACAAACACCTTGTAAGTCCTGAATGTGTCAAAAACATCACTTTTGTACTTAAGAAAGTACACCCATGTGCATCATGAGAAATCATCAATGAAAGTGAGCACATGCTTGGCCCCTAAAAATGAAGGAGTTGGGAAAGACATGAGATCATTATGAACCAACTCCAAGGGTGCCGAAGCTTGAGTAGCTTGACCCTTAGGAAAGGGATCCTAATGATGTTTGCCAAGTACACATCTTGGACAAACTCCCTCTCTACAAGAAATCTTAGGTAGACCAACGACCAACTTGTTTGTGCTCATCTATTGAAGATAACTACAATTCAGATGTCCAAACCTCTCATGCCAAATCTTTCTCAAGGCATCAGCATGTGCTATAAGAGAGGATCCCGATGAAGACTCAAATCCATCAAATCTGTATAGTCGAGATGCATGATCCACTCTCCCTGTAGCAACAACTGTCTCAAGATCCTGTAGTTGTCTAATAACCACATTGTGAGGAGTAAACTCAACTTTCTTCCCATCCCTAGAATTAAAAATCTGATATATGGAGAGAAGATTTGCAGAAATCTTAGGAACAAAAAGAACATCCTCAATGCAACCATCTTGAAATTGAATGGTGCCTGTCCCCATGACTAAAATCTATGAAGAGTTCCCCACTACAATATGAGAAGTGCTAGTATTAGAAAGAGTCTCAAGTAGATCAAGTGAATTGGTCATATGATGTGAAGCACCTGAATCAAGTATCCAACTATCTAAAGATGATCAAGCAAGCCATGTGCTGAAAGAGCATGTCCAATTCACTTGATTCAGGTGCTTCACATCATATGACCAATTCAAGCAAGCAAGCCATGTGCTGAAAGAGCATGTCCTTTGCTTGTAGAGGAGGGCTTGGGGATATAAATCTTGTGCTTCTTCATAGCTTCTTCCAAAGCCTCCAACCTCTTAAAACAATGAGACTCATCATGACCTGTTATGCCAAAAAAAGAACAAGTGCCATCTTTCTTCTTCTTTGTCTTGGAGGAAGACTCACCAGTTTTGGAAGGATTAGGTGGAGTGAGCTTCTGATAATTCTTCAGTTTTGGGTTGAAGGGAGACTCACTACCTAAAGAAGATTCTGTCTTGGGCTTCTTCTTATTCTTACCTTTACCCTTGGAGGATGAGGCCATCAAGGCTTGACTCATAGAACTAGGAAGTGCATCCATTTGAAGTAACTTGGTTTGCTCCCTAGTAAGACGTGCACAAAACAACTCAAAGCTAGGCATCTTAAAGTCTTTCCAAAGGCATCCATGGTAGAATAGAAGGTAGATGAAAACACTTGAAATGGGCCCTTCAACTTTGACAAAATCAAGAAGATACATTCCTTTTCAGTTTTATCATGCCCACATCCTTTCAATTGTGACAAGAGCATATTGAATTTCTATAGAAAATCTTGGATAGTAGGACAACTATCTGGAGAGAGTGATGTCAATTCTTCCTCTAGTTGCAAGATTCAGAACTCATTGATGGTACGATACAATTCTTCAAGTTTATCCCAAATTTGCTTAGGTGTTTTACACTCCACAATATGAAACAACAAGTTGTCTGATACATGCAATCCTATGATTCCCATAGCTTCATCTAATTTGTTCTTATAAGAAAATCTTTCAAACTCCTTAGTGAAACCAGGTGGATTATCCTCTAGCATTTTCCAAAGTCCCTTAGATTGCAGCCGTTGTTTCAATTTTAACTTCCATGTGTGGTAATTATGTGGAGTGAGTGGTTTTAGAGACACACTTTCTGCCATGTGTAGTAGAAAAAACACCAAGAACCAAAGACACAAGGGCACTTAAATTGTGCCTTTCACCCCCCAAAATGTATTAACAATGTAATTGTAACCCCCCCAGCAAAGTACAATAAAAGAATTTATACAATTGACAAGCTTAAATCAACCGTTTATAACACACGGTGATTTTTACAATTTTTAAACAAAAAAAGCTTGTCAAGGGAAAAATCATAGGTTATAATCAGATTCCTTGTGATTTTCGGAGCAATTTCAAACAAAATTTCACCAGATTTTGACATCGTATGCAAAAGTTATGCCAATTGCAAGACAAAAAATGACGAAATCTAGAAAAAACACCTATTCCATAGCAAAGTTCTCTGAACCACCTTTCCGATGACTATAAGAACGTGAAAATCTGCCTCCTAGTTTGCAAGATATGGAAAAAAGAAAAAATCTCGCTCTTTGTCAAAATTTGCAAAAAATGGTGAACGATGTCAACTTGAATGTGACACGATAAAAAAACCATTGTGCTACCAGTCAACTAAATCAGTAAGCAAGGTGGAGAGAGATTAGTTTTCTTGTGAGGGGGTATTGTCGTCCTGCCAAACCAGGCCTCAATCACCATTCTTGGACAAACGGATAAAGTAAAGAATAGTACATGCTAAAGCACAGGACATGAATATCTGAAGCCAAACTCTCAATTTTGTGTCAGTTCATAAATTCTACAAGTTTATCCTTTTCTTTATTTGTCACACTACCAATCAATGGAGACGGATCTGGTGGAGATTCCCTTCTAGAGATTGCAAACGATGTTGACAATTGAGAGTAAGGGCACAAGGCGCCAATGACAAACACCAACAATCGCCAAATTCCTTAAATGGTGAGCTCATAGATCAATTGTGCTATGAGGAAAAATGTGGATTTGTGAGAATAATACAGCTACATGTAGGGGATCGACCATGCTTCAATTGCCTGTAGATCTGCAACAAAATGTCGAATCTTCATTAAGAGAGGCTGGATGGATCTGCAGAAGGCGGCAGATGTGGGATACTTGTCCCAGTAGGAGAACCAAACCGTTAGTCTGTGATCAATAGGCCAAGTTCACCAGAGAGGTCACGGTTGTCCAATCATTAAAAAAACGTGATCCAAGGACTAAAAAAGACTCAAAACTGGCCAGGTGTGCGAAGCCCCGACTTGTATGAGAAGTCAAATTCAAAGTGCGACCTCGCCAAAACTTTGGCAGAAGATCAAGAATAATAGCTACCGCCTATTAAGAGGTCTCAGATCTGCAATTGAGAAACTAAGACGTCAAGTGATAAAATGTGATTTGGAAGGCCGTGGATCTAGAACAAGGCGTTGAAACTAGATTAATGAAGCAGAAGATCTTTGGGTTGATGGCCAATGAGGTCGATCAAAGGCCAAAGAGGCTGATCTTAAATAGAGCAAATAGTGCCTGAACCGCCTTTGAGAGCTATGCTAAGCTGGGTCAAAATGAGAGATAGATGCTTGTGAACAGGAAAAATGGAGTCCGATCGGGCCTGATTCTAATTTGCAATGGATGAAGAACATGCCGAGCCAAAAGAATTTGTGCAAAGTGGCTAAGCATGAACGTCGAATTGCCAAAAAAATACCCTGCACAGGAAAATTGTCAACCCACGATGTCATGTCCTGTTATTAAGGCATTGTTTCAATTAAAGATTTAAACATCATGATAAAAGACGATACAGTGTTTAGTCAATTTAAATAAAGATAATTTTGTACATATAATTATTAATATTAATATTTAAATATTATTATAATTATAATATAATATATATTAATAAATACATCTATATATAATATGTGAATAAATATAAATATTAATATAAATATAATTTTATCAATTTAAAATTATCATATATTATAAATACATATATAATATATATAAAATTACAAATTACTTTTGTCTTACTTTAAGATACTTATATTTGGCAACAAATATATTCCAGCCAAAACTTATGAAAGGGAGCAGCATATATAATAGGATAAAAACATCTTATGATTAATAAATATTAGAGGATGCCATGAGGTGCGATTAGAGGATATAAGGAGCAGCACCAAAAAGGAGATTAAACAAAAGAAATTTAACTTGTTAATTTTCAAATAAACATGTGTATGTAATGGCTGACTCCTTCCATGAAGCGCTCCTTATTAAGAGGTGTGTTTTATTCATAAAAGAGAATAGGCTATTAATAATAAAAAAAAGAGATGTGATTATATATGAGGGGCAGCGATCCAAAAAGACAGTTCTAAGTTTGGAAATGCTTTGAATTAAATAAAGAGATACCATTTTTGGGAAGAGACACATCTCTTTGAAGAAGTCACCTCTTTGTAGGAACATAAATGATGAAAGAAAATATGAATTGAAAGGGGAAGATATAGATGGATAAACAGATCACAAGGAATATAAGGAAATTTAAGAAGAAATATAATACACAATGAAGAATATCTAATAGCACAAGAAATACATCAACAAGTCTGAGTTCATATGATTGTGGTAGAATGTTCATACATAATGTTGTCTAAATCTGATTAATAGGTTATGCATATCATCATCAATAGTTCATGCATGCTATCATTTATGTGTCACTTTCATAATGCATTGCTGATATGATTGTTTGCAACTATGAGTGTGATTAGTTTATTATGCATTAATGTGGATTCTTGTGTGAATGTTATGATGGAGGGAATTAAGGGCCTACGAGGAGGGGAAACAACATTGGGATCATCTTCTAAGTACGCCACCCCATGGTGGATGGCTGAGGCCTGCCACATGTGGGCCAAGGGGGCATGAGAGGCTGCCCTTGGACTTAGAAGGAATGATTTCTGGGACACCCTACTGTAGTAGCATCCCTAACTCTCTATCATGGAAATTAATTGAATCATAAGAGGTGGCATAATGGTTGTGATGAGGGGAATGATGATAGGACGCCTCACTAGGCACGCCACCCCATGTGGATGGCAAGAGGCCACATGGGGCCAAGAGGGCTGAAGCACCCGCTCTTGGGCCTAAGGTAGAGGGTTTCTTGGGCACCCTATCAAACCATTTTGTTCCATGAATTAGAAACCCTAACCCTAAACTTGTGGGATTTGAATTTTTAGGGTAAACTTAGTATTGTTCTAATAGGGGACATTACACACGACAACAAGGAAAAAAATCTACAGAGGCCAGATCTCACCAAAACATGAAAAAAACTAGTTGAATCTAACTGTTAATCTTTCAAATGAAATAGAAACTGCAGGGGGCAGAATGGCCCTTTGCTAAATTTTTTTTGCCTTTTGGACAAAAAATTTCTGCAAAAAAGCATATAAAAGCCCAAAAAAGTTGAAATATTACCTATGTCCAAAATCAAGTTTTGGATAGTTGATCCTTACTAATTTGGATGATTTGAACTCAATGGTGAACTCCATTTTGAGCCAGGATACACAAGCAAAAAGTTGAGGGCAAAATCTCTCAAAAAAATGAGAAGGGGTTTGCAGGATCAAAGCTCTGATGCCATGTTGGAGCAATCAACCACCAGGATCAAATCTGCAAAACTAAATAACCTTCCACACAAGAGAGACAAGAAAAAAGAATGCTATATTGCCATGATACAACATACTAGATTTCAATAATGTACAATGAGGCCTTGGTTATAAAGACCAAGGTGAAATACAAGATGTAGTCATGTGACAAGTGTCTTAATCCTATGACATATGACAACTATAGGATTCAACAACAACTATCAACAACTAGACAAACTAGAAACATCTAGAAAACAAATAGAATGCTTCCTAAGTCAACTTAACATGTGAACATGTGTGTATTATTTAACTAAAAAATAGTTAAATAATATGAATTATCCACACAACAAAGGTTAAACTAGATAGGTAATAACCCTGTTCACACCAATAGTTTTTGCATTACCAGATTTCAATAAGGTATTTCAAGTTGATTGTGATGCAAGTGGAAATGCAATAGGAGTAGTGTTAAGTCAAGAAGGTAGACTAGTAGCATATTTTAGTGAGAAGTTGAATGATGCAAGGAGAAGGTATTTAGTTTATGATCAAGAGTTTTATGCCATAATTCAAGCCTTGAAGAAGTGGAGACATTATTTGTTTTTGATTAGTTTAGCTGGAAAAGAGGGTCCAAATCCCTTTAACAAAATAGCCCCCAGGTATCAGGCCATTAACGAGCCAGAAACAATAGACCAACAAAAACAACTAATCAAAAATAACAAAAACAACAAGAACGACAAAAAATAGCAGAAACAAGAAACTATGGGCTATCAGTTGCCCCAAACTTAGTAAGGAACTCGACCATCTCCTTGTAATCACCCAAACTGTCAATTCCCACCTGCTTGACCTTTTCTTCCAGATCTTTGACCACAACAAAGATGGAAGCATCCCTATGCATGGCTTTGGCCATGAACTCTGCCATAGCCTTCCAGTTCTTCTGCATGGTTTCCACTTCCTCTGGAGATGCTAGATATCCTCAGCATTCTTGTCACACAAGGAGAAACTCCCCTTTCTGTCTTGCTCCACAGCATCCCTCTCGAAGTCTTTACCAATGGCATCCTTCACGGTGTCACCCAAACCTTCAGACCTTGACCCGTTCATAGAAGCAAAATGACTGGTGCCCTCAACCTCATGGATAGATTCCATGGAGACAATATTTATTGCCTAAGGAGTTTGTGTTGTATACAGATCATCAAGCTTTGCAGTACTTGAACAGTCAAAGAAAGTTGAATCAGAGACATAAGAGATGGGTAGAGTTCATGCAAAGTTACACCTTTGTATTGAAGCATAGGAGTGGAAAATCAAACAAAGTTGCAGATGCATTGAGTAGAAGAAGGAACTTGTTGACAAAGATGAGAGTTGACGTGTTGGGATTTGATGAATTAAAGAACATGTATGAAGAAGATCTTGATTTTGTAGAACTTTGGAAAGCATGTAAGGAGCCTATTGTGACAAATAGAAGTAAGTGGTTGGATTATTTCATTCAAGAAGATATGTTGTTCAAAGGAAATCAGTTGTGCATACCTAGGAGGTCAATGAGAGATAATTTGATCAAGGAGAAGCATAGTGGTGGATTGGCAGGACATTTTTTCATTGACAAGACAATATCTTTGGTAAGGGAGAATTACTTTTGGCCTCAGATACACAAGGATGTTAGGAAGTTTGTGCAGAGTTGTAGAGTATGTCAAGTAGAAAAAGGAAGTAGTCAAAATACTGGATTGTATAAACCTTTGACAGTACCAAAGAGACCTTGGGAAGACATAAGCACGGATTTCATAATGGGATTGCCAAAGACACAGAGAGGACATGATTCAATATTTGTAGTGGTGGAAAGATTTTCAAAGATGGCACATTTCATACCTTGTAAGAAGACAATTGATGCAGTGCATGTAGACCTATTTTTCAATGAGATTGTGAGATTGCATGGATTACCTAAGAGTATAATTTCAGACAGAGATAAGATTTCTTGGATGCTTTTGGAAGACACTTTGGAAGAAGATGAAGATAGATTTGAGGTTTAGTTCAACATATCATCCACAGATTGATGGACAGACATATGTAGTGAATAGGAGTTTGGGAAACTTGTTGAGATGTTTGGTTGGAGAAAATGTAGGAAGTTGGGACTTGATTCTTTCACAAGAAGAGTTTACATACAATAATTCAGTGTATAGGAACACCAGAAGAACACCATTTGAGATTGTGACATGAACTAAACCTAGAGGAGTAGCAGAGTTGAGAGATATCAGCATGGAAGACAAGAGAAGTACAGAAGTAGAAGAATTTGTAGGACACATGGAGGCAGTGCATAATCAGGTTAAAGAACATTTGGAGGAGATGAACAGTAAGTATAAAGAACACACAAATGAAAAGAGGAGACATAAAGAATTTGTAGTTGGAGATGAAGTGATGGTATATTTGAGAAAAGAAAGATTTCTAGTTGAGACATATAACAAGTTGAAGATGAAGAAGTTTGGACCATGTAGGATACTCAGAAAATTTGTTTTAGGAAATGCATATGAAGTGGAGCTACCGGAAACATTGGGCATATCACCTATTTTCAACATTACAGACCTATATCAATATCATGAAGCAAAGTTTAGTGACAATATTGAAGAAGACTTGTAGAATGAGTTACCACAACAAGCACCAGAGTAGATTGAAGACATCTTGGATAGTAGAGTTGGACTTTGGTTAAGTGGAAAGGCCGAGTGGTAGAGGATTCATCTTAGATGTCTCAGGCTAAGGTGGACTATCTTGGTTTTCCTCTAGCCCCAACAAAGTGAGGCACTCACCTTTTCAATAACCCCAAATGTTTGATATAGGAGCATCCCTAGTTCAAGAGCAATCTTACATCAACCAAAAATATTTGCATTTCAGTTTGTTTCTTTTCATTTTCTATTTTAGTACAGTCAGTTCAGTTAGTAGCAGTTTTTGTATTTTGGTCCGCATTCTGCCGTAGTTGCATATCAGACCTTGCAGAGTTGGACTTAGCATATAGACACATTCATGCACATCATATCCAAATCTTAGATCATTTGGATCAGGTACCGGTAAGATATCTCTATCAGAAGATCGACTATTTTCTCAGAATAGAGCATCCTGATAGTCTTAGACAATCAGCTAAAGGAGAAGACTTGCGGAGCATTTCACGAGTTGTGGAGCTAAATGACACATCATTCAATTCTATTTGGTTTGTGTCTAACCTTCCCTGAGATTTGCACACCATTCCATTCATTTGCGGAGGAGTTCTTCATGTTTAGGTCCGACCTATCCATGTACACACGTTACAACTCTTCATTGGAGTTTGTGATCTTCCTTGGCCAACACGGAGGAATCTTATGTTCTAGAGATGATATATAATCATGTAATAGATGCATAGGAAAGAATTCAATCACATAGAGATAGTTGTTAGTTTGAATTGTTTGCGAAGGCGCTTTAAAGCTATATCTTGTGCATATACTATAATTCTGTAATTAGGCCTGTGAGCCTTAATTGTAAGCCCGCATGTTGCTAGCTAGTTTGTATTTAGATTCCATGATATATTGAATGACTGAATATGTATTTGTTTTATATCTTTGGGTTGTTTCTGTTGTGTTTACTCTAGCTACATAGTCTGGATAGTTCACTTTGTGGACCCTCCTAACAGTGACTGCACCAAGAACAATCTTCATTGTAATATAGTTCAGTCTTAGTTATTATCATAACTCTATTAAGTGTATGCACTGATACTCTTGGCTATCACAGTCAATACACTACAGTCGCCCTATTCGGGCTTTACAATTAAAATATACTACAAGCCTTTGTAGTTGCCAATCAACATTATGAGATATCATAATAAGTTCCATGGCTCGAAAGTCGTTTATCAAAAGATGATAACCCTATATGAGTTTTAACATAGGTGTTCATTAATAACATTTATCCCACTGGACACATTCATCATACGATGACATGACAAAATACAAGTTTAAATGGAGTTTAATTCTCTAACGGTGCATAGAGAGCTTCATGTATGCATATCACATATAATGCATACACAAGTTGGCCAAGGGTTTAATGAACAGTAGTGTATACGTGACCATAACAATGATAGTAATAACAGTTATCACCTCATTAATACACAGAATATAACTATGTGATCTATACGGATTTGTAAGCCACGGCATAACAATGAATACATACACAAGTCAACACCGTCGATGATCTCTTAGGAACGATAGAAATCATATATTAATCAGTATGGATATCGAATATAAAATGCTGAGCTCTAGCTCATACCAGAAACTATAGCTTGTTCGAATGTAGAAGCTGGCTCAAAACATACACAGTCCTTAGCTCGACTTCCTAAGCTTTTGCTGTAGTAGCGATACCCCTACAAGAAAACTCCCTATCTCTGTCATTCCAGAGTCGTATCCTGGCATCACCCAAAAACATAACACACAATAATGCCCTCCAAAAACCAAGAACTAACTCTCTCTATCCCTAATCGGTAGTAACTAATTCGTTTTGCATGCATGCCAACAAGAACTACCTTTCCCAAGCTTAAGCTTGCCACATTTCTATCATTTGATCAGTTGGCTGAGATTATGGCATAGGAATAGGGGACACTATGCATCCACTCTCTTTTCCACTCCTCGCAGGTGGTGACTGGCCGAGTGCCCCCACCAACATGAACAACATTAGAATCAAAAGAATAATATAGTTACTAATCATATTCTCCCTCTTAAAGAGCTTAAACTAAATATATCCTATATAAATATACTTACATTCCCTTATATAAGGGTTAAGAATATAAATATCTAAGTGTTAATAATATCAACACTATTAGATAAAGACGCATACTTATGATGTGACTATGGGGTAGAGCATTGATCCCCTGGAAAGCATCATTCACCAAAGGACATAAAATAATCAGATAAAATAGTCACAATACATAATGTGGGATAATAAACATGAAACAAAAGGGCTCACAATAGCTTTGTTGGAATCAACAAATGACTCAAAAAGACGTTCTAGTGAACATTGACATTAAAAATGTCGAGAAGAGTTCAGATGACTAGTCAATACGAGAAAATAAAAGACTATCATGAGAGACGTAACTCACCCTATAGAAAAGATTCAAAGGACAAAGTCTGATACTCATATGGCTATTTAACCCCTTTTCTCGACATCTATCTCTTCCTCCCAGATGATACTCTCCTTCCATCTTCAAAGGATGATTACTTTCCTGACCAAACTCACCACCAGAAAATCATGATTAGTGTATCATCATATGATCGATAAATCATAGTAATTAAATAATCATTTCAACTCAAAATCTCATATCTAACTAGCATTAGTTAGTTTCCTCATAAACAATGATTAATCTGATATTTTCCACAAATATCTAATCATTCAACTCTAGTTAATCATCCTGATTACCATGCAAAAGTAAGATTAAGCTAAATCACAAGTTGGGGATTTAACATATCTCCCCCCATAAGAATCATTGTCCCCAATGATTTAATGTCTTCATAGTCAATCAACATATTAAGAGAAATGTTTTGAGAGCATAATAAAAAGTTTTTCAGAAAAGATGAGAAAAGCTCGCATAGAAATCATCATAGTTTTCCCAGGTGGCATTTTCCTCTACATATTGGTCCCACTGGACCTTGCACTATGTTATCTCTTTGTTACGTAAGCATAGCTTACGCATTTCAAGCACCTTTATGGGCTCAATCACCACCACTTCTAGGTCTTTCACCTGTATAGCATTCCAATGAAGCATGGGAATTTGATTATCTGCAATGTTAAACTTTTTCAAATAAGAAACATGAAACACATTATGAATCATGGAAAGAGCTAGTGGTAGAGCAATTCTGTGTGCTACTAGGTTGACCTCTTCGAGAACTTCGAAGGGACCCACGTATCTAGGTGCCAGTTTGGACATCTTTCCAAATTTAATGGAATTCTTCTGAGGTTTTACCCTTAAGATAACTTTATATCACACTATGAAATGCCTTTCGATGTGTTTAGCATCTGCATAACGCTTTTGCCTATCATTGGCTTCCACTAGCCTTCCCTTAATTAGATGAACTTGCTCTTCCATCTCTGATAGCATTTCTGGATGAAGGCTAACCCTGTATTCTAGCTTGTCCCAGCTTATAGGGGTTTGGCACTTCCGTCCATATAATGCCTCAAATGGAGCCATCTTAATATCAGAGTGATAGGAATTATTATAGGCAAATTCCACCAGAGGAAGATAATCCTCCCATTTGTATTGCTGATCCATGCAATACATTCTCAATAAATCCTCCAGCACTTGGTTTACCCTCTCAATTTGGCCATCCATTTCAGGATGATAAGCAGAGCTTATATTCAACTAGGTTCCAAGTGAAGAGAACAAGGTTTGCCAAAATCTCGATGTAATTCATGCATCCCTATTTGAGATAATCTTCTCAGGAATGCCATGCTATCTGAAAATCTCTTGAACAAATTTTCGGGCTATGACAGGTGCTCCATCCGTCAAGTTCCCAAGTATAAAATGAGTGGCTTTGGTGAGTCTATCCACCACAACCAAGATAGAATTGTGCCTATTCCTTAACATAGGAAGCCCTTGCACAAAGTCCATGCTCATAATTTGCCATTTCTACTCATGGATTTCATGAATGTATAATAGTCCTGCTAGGTGATGGTGTTCTGCCTTCACCCTCTGGCATTCCATACATGTAGCTGCAAAATTTGTAGCATTCATCTTCATTCCTTTCCAAAAAATAGGGGTTTCACATCAGCAAGTAACTTTGTTACTCCAGGATGTCCAAAATATGGTGCATCATGAACCTCTTTCCATACCATATTCCTTAACTCTATAGAGTTAGGTACATACATCTTTCCTTTAAACCTTAATAACCCATTTGGTTCAAGGTTGAATCCCTCATATCTTGAATTTTGGGGGTTTTCCTCAAGGGCCTGTTTTACTTGCTCGTAAAACTCATCTCCCTTAGATTTCTGTAATACCTTATTCCTAAAATCAGAATGTATGGAGATCATTGAGGAGATGTGTCTTCTCCTACTCAAATAATCTACCACTCAATTTTCTTTTCCTTGAATATATTTAATCTTAAAATCATAATCTGAGATGAATTCCAACCATCTTCTTTGCCAAGCATTAAGATGTGGTTGAGTGAACAGATATTTGAGTCCCTAATGATCTATTTTTAACTCAAAAGGTTTTTTTAGAAAGTAATATCTCCACATTTGCAATGCATGAATGACTGCTACCAGTTCCAAATCATGTGGGACATAGTTTTGTTCATAATTTTTCAATTTATGTGATTCATACGCAATGACTTGTCCATCCTAGACTAGTACACCACCTAAGCCTTCTTCTGAGGCATGGATAATGACTAAAAATTGACCCTCTGGGTTAGGTACCTTCAAAATTGGTGCTGAAGTCAATTTTTCCTTTAGTAAGTCAAACGCCTCCTGGCACTTTTCTAACCACTCAAATCTCTTGCCTTTTCTCTGCAAGGAAGTTATAGGGTATGTAATTTTTGAAAAGTTTTTCACAAACCTCTTGTAATAACCTACAAGGCCCATGAAACTTTAGACCTCATGAACATTTCTTGGTATTGGCCATTCCAAAATAGCCTTAATCTTAGCTGGGTCCATAGCTATTCCCTTAGCTGAAATTATGTGGCCCAAATACTGTACTTCCTTCTGAAAGAAAGTACACTTAGAGAGATTGCCATACAATTTATGCTTTCTCAACCTTTGAAGAACAATTCTTAAATGCTACATATGTTCTTTCTCATTCTTAGAATAGATTAGAATGTCATCCAAAAACACTAGGACAAACTTGTCCAGACAATCCCTGAACACACTATTCATTAGATTCATAAATGCCGCCGGTGCATTCGTTAACCCAAAAGGTAGGATAGTGAATTCATAATGCCCATACCTTGTTTTGAAGGCTATCTTATGGATGTCCTCATCCTTAGACCTCAATTGGTGATACCTAGACTGAAGATTGATCTTGGAAAACACAGTTGCACCCCTCATTTGATCGAAAAGATCATCGATGCGAGGTAACATGTATTTATTCTTAATGGTTGCTTTATTCAAAATGCGGTAATCTATGCGTAACCACAAAGTACCATCTTTCTTTTTCAAAAATATGACTGGTGCTCCCCAGGGGGACACACTAGGTCTAATCAGTCCCTTATCCAACAATTCCTGTAATTAAGATTTTAGCTCCATTAGTTCTATGGTGGTCATTCTTTAGGGAGCTTTTGAAATAGGCTTTGACGCAGGAATTATATCAATGGAGAAATCAAAGGCTCTTTTAGGAGGTAATCCTGGTAGCTCATCCAGAAATACATCCTCAAAATCTCTAAGGAAAGGATACCTATCCATATCTGATCTTTCCTGACCTATGGACTCCTTCTTCCCAACTTCATTGAGTTTCTGAGATTCATAAAACATTAAGTCATCTTGGAAATTGGTTTCCTCAATCTCATTTAGTTTTTCTATTTTGATAGCAAAAAGTTAGGATCCTTTTCTTTGAGCTCTTTTCATTTGCAGGGAGGAAATTTGTCTTATTTTGACTTCCCTAGGGTTCCCTTGTAGAAGGACTTTATTTCCTAAGTCATCAAGACACTCTACTATTTTGGCATAATAGTCCACCTTGGCTCGATGTCTCCATAGCCAATTTATCCCTAGGATAACAGCGTATGAGCCTAGTGGGGCTACATAAAGATTCACTTCCATGGAGAAACTCAGAAGTTCAACCCTAGCCTCAAATAGACATTGCTCTACCCGAGCCTTGGTTTGATTTACATATTCTACTGACCACGTGTTTGCCATGAATCCAACCTTTCTGGGAATTTTGCTTACAATTTTAGGGGAAACAAAATATTTGGTAGCACCATTATCAATCAGAACTGAAATCAAAAGACCAGATAAAATACCTGTTGTTTCAATGGGAGTTATTTGGTATTCAGCTTGCATGTTGTCCAAGGCTGCATGAATACATTGCTGGAATGCCACTTGTTGAGAGGGTAGAGGGTTTCCTCTTGGTTGTGCTCCTTGTGTCTTATTAGGACACTGGTTGGCGTAATGATCTTCATTACATGTGTAGCACCCTCCCACTAGTCCTCGCCTATCCTGAGGTTTTCCAGAAGTGTCTCCATTCTTCTTGGAGTAGTTATTCCCCTTTTTCTCTCCCTTGGACTTAGTTTGCTTATGCTTGGTCCCTTTATCATTTTTCTCAGTAAAATCCTATTTCTTCTCATTTTTCTTAGAGGATTGAGAGGATTGAGACCAATTGTATCTCTTTCGGTTCCTTTCTCTATAAGCCGACATAGCTTTCAGCTTCTATTCCTGTTTGATGGCCTTTTCATAGACCTGGACCATTGTAGTAGGACCATGAACATCAACCTCACCCCCAATCTAGGTGTTCAATCCCATTATAAACTTCTGAATGTGGAATCTCTCATCTTGTTGGTATTGCGGTACATACTTAAGCAAGCGGGTGAAATTTTCCCAATATTCATTCACAGACAACTCAACCTGTTTCAGATTTTGAAAGTCTATAAGCTTCTGATCATAGAATAGCTGAGGCAACCATCTTTGCCTAAAAAGTTTGATGAACATGTCCCATGTAAGGCTTGTAGACCTCAAGCCTAGTTCCATCTTTTTATTCATCCACCATGTGGATACCTCACCTGCTAGCTAGAAAGCCCCCATACTGCTTTAGTGACCTCATTATAGTTCCTGATTTCAAAATACTTTTCCATTTTCGTAAGCCATGCCTCCATAGCATCCCCACTTACAGATCCATCAAATTTAGGGGGCATAACCTTTTTCATGTCTTGGGATAGTTCTATAGCCACATGGATCCTTCTATCCACTTCTTCTCTAGCCTCAGAGTTATTTTCTCCATGCTCACTTTGGGTGGTATCATTATGACATGTCTCATCATAACCCCCATCATAGGCATCCCGCCTGGGTCCTTGCTGACCCCTGACTTCCTATTCGAGAGTTCCTACTCTCACTCTTGTGTCTTGAAGAAAGGCAATAATTTGGTCAAGTTTAGTTTCGGAGTGCCCTGAAGGTTGCCCTTCATCCTAGCTATCTCCCATCCTAGTTCTTATCTGAACCTTTGCTGCAATCTACTTCTTCCTAAAGTTTGCAAGTTAATCACAAATTAGTTTTTCCATGTCATTGAATTCATTTATAATACAAATCTATTCTCATTCATGTAATCTTTAACAAGAAATGAAAAATTGTTAGAAATTTTCAATTGCATTATAGTTTTCATTGGATTACATATAATCCATTAAAATTACAAAATTTTGTTTACGGCTTGCTACTGTAAGTCATTTACAGTTTGGGATAACTTCCAATTTTCATTTTAGTTTCAGAAGGTGGAGGTACATGCAGGTACTGTGTATACAAAAAATTTGGATAAATGAAAATGATAAAACAAATACAAATGCATTACCTAATCCAAACCTTCAATACCTCAAATAGATGGATGCAAGATGAATTGATTGATTGATTTGATATGTTGGTTGCTCAATTCAGCAACATAACATTAAGATGAGGATGATAGATGGAAGATGATGGATGATAGAAGATGATAATGGATGAAAGATTGTAGAATGATTTTGATAGCATAAGGATGTATGAAAGGTGGATCCCTCAAATGGCTTGGATGAGGGGCTAGATTTATAGTCAAGGGTTGGTTCAAATGGATAGTTGAGATTGAAAGGCTAAATGATTGATGTGGATGGCTAGGATTGACTAGTTATTCCCACTCTTCAAGGAAGTTGTAGTCATGTGACAAGTGTAAGAAGGAGGATAGGGCTCATGTGTGACCGTGTACCAAAAAACCTTTATTTAATAAGTTTATGTGTGATTGTGTACACAAAAATGATATTAAATGGAAAATGTACTACCACACATGTTTCAAGTGAGAGGTGTACAAGTGTTGGAATGTGGTGAGAGGTGAGGACCTAATTCAAATATTTTATTTGAATTAGTTGGGATATTAGTTGGAAAATTAATTAAATAAATAAGATTTATTTAATTAATTGGAAAGTGGTATTATGAATGTGAAATTAAATAAATAAATAAAATTTATTTAATTAATTGGCTAATGGATTAAGTGGGATTAAGAATGGGATTTTAATTAAATAAGTAGGATTTATTTAATTAATTGGAAAGTGGGATAAGGATGGGATTTTGATGTGAAATTAATTAAATAAATAAAATTATTTAATTAATTGGCTAATGGATAAGTGGAATTAAGAGTGGATTAGGAGTGGGATTAGGACAAAATGCTACATGATATCTTTAGTAATGTTTTTGACTAGGTGTTGCAAGACATGGACAAATTTGGGGACAATTTTGGGTGTCTACATTTTTCCCCTCTTTAAGATGATGTTCGAGATGATAAGATTTGTGTCGAGTAACATCATTTCAAAGAAGCTAAAGTATGGATAGAGACAAATGATAGGGATGAAATGGGATGATAGGATGATGATGAAAATAATAGGATGATGGTGGTATGGGATGGTGAGGATGATGATAGAAAGATAGGATGAGGATGCCCCCTCGAGAGGATAGGTGGGTTGGACAAACACGGGTAGGCTCTCGAAATGAAAGGGATTGGTTAAGGAAGATAGATAAAGGAATGGATAGAAGAAATGGATGATGCGTTATGCTGCAATGAAGGTGAGAAACCATGATGTTTGATATAGCGCTAGACATTATGCACCAGGGTATAAGGACCAAGGTGACGATGTGTCTTGTGTCCCAGCATAATACAACCTTGTCTAACATATGAGGAAGAAAACTTAGAACATTGAAGTCCTAATGCACAAAAGGTATGATATGACCTTTGAATCAAAGGATAGTGCAAAAAGTTATTCCAACATACACAAGATATGAATATTAGCTGGAATGATACCGATGTGATACAAATGCAAGATAAAATGATAAGACACACTAGCAAGCAAGCAAGCATGCACAAATGATTCAAAAACAAACAAGGTATTTCCCCTGTCAAGCTGTAAACCAATGATTGATTGATTGATTAATTGATTAAGGATGATGATAATGATTTAGTTGGGATATTAGTTGAAAAATTAATTAAATAAATAAGATTTATTTAATTAATTGGAAAGTGGTATTATGAATGTGAAATTAATTAAATAAATAGGATTTATTTAATTAATTGGAAAGTGGGATAAGGATGGGATTTTTATGGGATTATGATGTGAAATTAATTAAATAAATAAAATTTATTTAATTAATCGGCTAATGAATAAGTGGAATTAAGAGTGGATTAGGAGTGGGATTAGGACAAAATGCTACATGATGTCTTTAGTAATGTTTTTGACTAGGTGTTGCAAGACATGGACAAATTTGGGGACAATTTTGGGTGTCTACAGGTACTCCATCACAACCTCCTTGGGTACATCATAATCCTTAGGATTATTTTCCACAACTGGTGCTTTAGGTGCAGAGGGTTCTGCTGATGCATTAGTAGAGTTAGGGGCAACCATCCTGTTAGATCTAGGGCACACAACTGAGAGGGGGGGTGAATCAGTTGTACAAGAACTTTCTTTTACTTCAAACACTTGATTCTTCTTGTTATTTAATAGCATATCAATTAACCATTCATGAAAGCATAAAGCATAAACACCTGAGCAGATAAACATCAACACATTAGACACCAAGATTTTGACGTGGAAAACCCGGTTAAGGGAAAAACCACAGGGTGATTAACCCAAGGATTATTCTTTGTTAGAAGAATAAGAAAAATGGATGGCACATGCCAATTAGGGCTCACTACCTGAGCACACTGCTCACAAGAGGTACACTGCCTATAAGAGACACACTGTCTACAAAGTAACAAGTATTACAAACTTGAACTAGAAAATGACATCTTTACCATGCCTGGATCAGTTCCATTTAAGCCCAAAAACTCCTGCTCTGCCTTTCACACTTCCCTTCGCTATATCATGCTCATCACCACACGACACACTTCAAAATGAATTCACAATCCCTTATTTATACAAGGCATCGACTTAGGAACAATCATATAAGTCAGCAAACATCTACAAGATCATTCGTAAGACGTGTAATACATCCAGTCAGCCTGTCTCAGGAAGAACACCAATATCCATGGTTATTCTTCAAATGCAAACTCTAACTTCAATGCGAACTGCCAATAAGAATTGTACACGATCCAAAGATCACCAAAACCTTTCCTGAGTCATCAAGAACATCCACACTTTATCAGCTTACTGGAATTCTTTTGTTCTTCATCCGGAACTTCAAGAACACAGTCTGTCCTCACTGTCATAATGAAAAAGATTCTTTCAGACCTCCAAATCATTCACAAATCTGGTTGTCACTTTACACTGACTTCTTCAACACTCCTTCCAATCCGCAGAATGAGATAATGTAATTCTGGATATCACCGGACCAATCTATGACACTCTGTCTCCACTGAACACTTGCCAGAACCGGTTCTACACAAGTAGCCATAACTTCTTTAGATCTTTATGCGGACCTCTAAAATCTTAACGGGAACATCTCAAGACTCATATCTACAAACCCTTTAAACCGAATCCTCTGATCCTCAACCTATTGAGTACTTTTGCCTTCTTCTCATCACTGTTCTTCACTGTTCCTGATGGAGACTAATTTTCTCAATATCCTCAGCACACAGCTCATCCAATCCTTCTTATCAATGCAATATGAGTATGTTGACATCAATGACAACACTGGTTAACCTCATACTTGCAACAATCTCCCCCTTTGTCATTGATGGCAACATATGATGTGAAAAACCATCAAGACAAGAACTTCTCCTTTCTGTCATAGCTCCCCCTATCAGCAACAACTCTTCACATGTCTTATCTTCCTTCACTGCTCCCCCTTTGATCATCAACCACTTGTTTTTCACATGTCTTCTCTCCCCCTTTGACATCAATGGAAAAGGGCTCATACTTGTAATTCTAACACATCAGAATCATACCAGCTGCTCCCCCTTAGTAGCAGCTCCCCATTAGTAGCAGCTCCCCATCATCAATCCGGATCACAAGATGTGACTGTGATATCCACCAGACTGATGCACATCAGTGCATCCTAGTTCATTACCGGAGGGGCCATGACCCCTAACTTCTCCTTGAGATACTCAAAAGAGTCCTTGGGAAGAGGTTTAGTAAAAATATCTGCAAGCTGATCCTTGGAGGGTACATACTCCAATCTGACTTCACCCTTGTTCACTTGTTCTCTCAAAAAATGAAATTTGGTAGATATATGCTTGGTCTTAGAATGCAATACCAGATTCTTAGAAATATTTATTGCACTTGAATTATCACAGAAAATTGTGATAGGCTCCTCATATTCTACTTGAATATCTCTTAGCATTTGCTTCATCCACAAAAGTTGAGTGTAACTACCTGCTGCTGTAATGTATTCTGCTTCTGTTGTAGATAGGGATATTGCTTCTTGTTTCTTGCTTAGCCAAGAAACCAACCTTTTTCCCAAAAAGAATGCTCCTCCACTTGTACTCTTCCTATCATCCACATCTCCTGCCCAATCTGCATCTGTATATGCATGAAGAGAAAAGTCATGATCTCTGGGATACCATAGGCCATACTCAACTATTCCTTTCAAGTACCTAAAAATTCTTTTGATTGCCATGACATGAGATTCTCTGGGATTAGCCTAGAATCTCGCCACAAGACCAACAGCTTGCATTTTATCTGGTCTAGTCTGAGTGAGATACAGTAATCCACCAATCATTGATCTGTACTTTGTTTGATCTGTTAGGAGAGTCATCATCTTTGCTCAACTTACATCCGGTAGCCATGGGAGTGTTCATTGGCTTTGAATCTTCTATTCCAAATTTCTTCAATAGTTCTTTCACATATTTGGTCTGAGAGATAAAGATTCCTTTCTTTGTCTGAGTAATTTGCAGACCCAAGAAGAAATTCATTTCACCGAGCATTGACATTTCAAACTCACTTTTCATTTGGTTTGCAAAGGTTTTACACATACTGTCTCTTCCTCCAAAGATGATATCATCAACAAATACTTCAACAATCAAGATGTTTCAATGATCAATTTGGAAATATAGGTTACTATTAGCAGTACCTTTGTTGAAACCAATCTTTAAAAGATGTTTGTCTAGCCTCTCATACCATGCTCTTGGGGCTTGCTTTAGACCATACAGTGCCTTCTTTAATTTGCAGACCATATCACCATGCTCAGATAACTGAAATCCATTTGGTTGTTCAAAGTACACCTCTTCTTCTAGGTCACCATTCAGGAAAACAAATTTGACATCCATCTGATACACTTTGAAATCTTTGAAGGCAGCAAATGCAAGAAATAGTCTGACTGCTTCAATTCTTGCCACCGGAGCAAAGGTTTCCTCAAAATCAATCCCTTCTATTTGAGAGTAGCCTTTGTAGACTAATCTGGCCTTATTTCTAATTACTTCACCAACTTGATTTAGTTTGTTCCAGAAGACCCATTTGGTTCCAATCACATTCTTGTTTCTAGGTCTAGAAACAAGATCCCAAGTGTGATTTTTCTCAATTTGCATTAATTCTTCTTCCATTGCTTTTGTCCAATTTTCATCATTGCATGCTTCATTTATTGTCTTAGGTTCAATCTTTGAAATCAGACAACATTCATCTGAATTTTGAGCAACATTCCTTCTAGTTTGCACACCTTTGCTTTTGTCACCTATGATTTGATCTTCAGAGTGGTTCAGTCTTACATACCTTGGAATTTTGGGAGTTTCTTGCACTTCTGTTTCTTGATCATGCTCATTCAGACCTGTCTCTTCTTCTTGATTTACCGGATCGGTCTGAGTCTGTCTTTCAGGAGAGGATGGAGTACCTTGAGCCAAAACATCATTCTGATCATCTTCATAATACTCATAAAATCTGGAGGGCTTCTCAATACCTTCATCAACCTTCACATTTGTACTTTCTATCGTCTTTCTCAGTCTCTTATTGTAACATCAGTATGCTTTGCTTTGAGTAGAGTAACCCAAGAAAATTCCTTCATCACTTCTAGCATCAAACTTTCCTAGATCTTCATCTCTTTTAATGTAACACTTGCTACCAAATACTCTGAAATATCTCACAGTAGGAGTGATGCCAAACCAAAGTTCATAAGGAGTCTTACCGGTATTGCTTCTGATTTGAACTCGATTGAGAGTGTAGACTGCAGTGCTGACAACTTCCTTCCAAAACATCTGGGGAACATTTGCTTCCATCATCATTGTCCTGGATGCTTCTTGGATGGTCCGGTTCTTTCTCTCAACTACTCCATTCTGCTACGGAGTCCTAGGAGTAGACAACTGTCTCTTTATACCATGCTTCTCACAAAAGTCTATGAATTCACCGGATGTGAATTCACCACCTCTATCAGACCTCAGTCATTTCAGTTTTAATCCAGTTTGATTCTCTACCATAGCCTTGAAGATTTTGAACTTCTCAAAAGCTTCTGATTTCTCTTTCAGAAAGGTAACCCACATCATCCGGGAATGGTCATCAATCAGTAACATGAAATATCTATCACCTTGCATACTCTTGATTTTTGTCGGGCCACATAGATCAGTATGAACTAACTCCAATAATCCGGTAGAGGACTAATCCTTGCTTTTGAATGAGACTTTGCTCTATTTACCTAGCTAACATTCTCTGTAAAAACTATTTGTAGGTTTTACCAACTTTGGAAGATCTCTTACAGCTTGAGTATTGCTTATCTTGATGATGTTATCAAAATTTACATGACACATCCTTCTATGCCATAACCAACTCTGATCAACTTGAACAAACAGACAACTTTTATTAGTACCAACTAGATGGAAGATATTACCTTTTGTTTGAGTACCAGATGCAATCTCAGTTCTGGAGCTTTCAAAGATCCTGCATCTTCCATTCTTGAACCGGAGATCATAGCCTTTGTCCACCAACTGACCAACACTGAGAAGATTGTGCTTTAATCCTTCAACATACAGTACATTACCGGTTTTGTTCTTTCCATCAAAAGAGATAGTTCCCCTACCTCTAATTCTACCAGCAGAATTGTCACCAAACTTTACCATTCCTCCTTCATACCTTTCCAAATCTAAGAACTTGTTCTTGTCACCTGTCATATGGTGAGAGCATCCACTGTCAATAACCCAATCATCCTTTTCTTCAACTTGGGCAGCCAAAGCTCTTTCTATAACCTTATGATTGATAGATTCAGGGGATATTGGATCTTCTTCCTTGATGGCAATGAACACCCATTCATTTCCAGATTTGTCTTCTATCTCTGATTCATCATCTGTTACTCCTTCATTATCAGCTTCTTCATGAACATAATAACAATTCTTTTGGAACCTTTGTCTGTTAGAATTTGATCTTATGGATCTTTCTGGACATCTTGAGGCAAAGTGACCAATCTTAATACAGTTGAAGCACTTAAAGAGTAATTTTCCTTCATACTTACCGGATCCCCTTGGCAGTCTTTTTGCAATGAGGGCTTCAAGTTGAGCTATTTCTGCTTCTTCCTCTTCCATGTCTTTTCTTGCTTGTTCATACCATGATAGCATCCTTGAAGAGTTTTCTCCCGGATCAAATCTTTGTTTGCCTTTCACATAAGCACTAGCTTTGAATGCAGATTCAGTCTTGGGGGGATCATCTCCAAACTCGATCATTTCAAATGCAGCCAGTTTGCTAGCCAATTGGTCTCTTGTGACAGTTGTATGGGCTCTGAATTCATCAATGGCAGCAACCTTGATTTTGTAGGCAGCAGGACGGGATCTGAGAATTTTGCAAACAATCTCATTTTCATCCAAAACTCCACCAGCATTCCTAATTCCACACACCAGCTCATTTACTCTTGGCATGAAGGTAGTGATATTTTCATCATCTCTCATCTTCAATCTTTCAAATTTCCCTTTGAGACTCTGCAATCTTGCACTCTTAACATACTCATCTCCTTCATGCAGAAGTTCCAGTTTAATCCAGATCTCATAGACAGTTGGTAGGTCAATAACATTTGAGAGCTCTGAGTCAGTTAATGCACTTAGAAGAGCCTCTTTAGTCCGTAGGTTGTTTTTAGCATCTGTGATTTCATTTAGAGTTGTCGGACCACCCTGTGGAGGTGTATATACTTTTGTGACCATGGATAAGTACGCCTTTCCCATACACTCCAAGTGACATTTCATGCGGCCTTTCCAAAGTGTGAAGTTGGTTCCATCAAACTTCGGACTGTCCTTGTATGACAACATCTTGGATCTCCTCAAGCGGTTAAGCTCCTTTTAGAGGAACCTAGCTCTAATACCAATTGTTAGATCTAGGGCACACAACTGAGAGGGGGGGTGAATTAGTTGTACAAGAACTTGCTTTTACTTCAAACACTTGATTCTTCTTGTCATTTAATAGCATATCAATTAACCATTCATAAAAGCATAAAGCATAAACACCTGAGCAGATAAATATCAACACATTAGACACCAAGATTTTGACATGGAAAACCCGGTCAAGGGAAATACCACAGGGTGATTAACCCAAGGATTATTCTTTGTTAGAAGAATAAGAAAAATGGATGGCACATGCCAATTAGGGCTCACTACCCGAGCACACTGCTCACAAGAGGCACACTGCCTACAAGAGGCACACTGCCTACAAGAGACACACTGTCTACAAAGTAACAAGTATTACAAACTTGAACTGGAAAATGACATCTTTACCATGCCTGGATCAGTTCCATTTAAGACCAAAAACTCCTGCTCTGCCTTTCGCACTTCCCTTCGCTATATCATGCTCATCACCACATGACACACTTCAAAATGAATTCACAATCCCTTATTGATACAAGGCACCGACTTAGGAACAATCATCTAAGTCGGCAAACATCTACAAGATCATTCGCAAGATGTGTAATACATCCAGTTGGCCTGTCTCAGGAAGAACACCAATATCCGTGGTTATTCTTCAAATGCAAACTCTAATTGTAATGCAGACCACCAATAAGAATTGTACACGATCTAAAGATCACCAAAACCTTTCCTGAGTCATCAAGAACATCCGCACTTTATCAGCTTACTGGAATTCTTTTGTTCTTCATTCAGAACTTCAAGAACACAGTCTGTCCTCACTGTCATAATGAAAAAGATTCTTTCAGACCTCCAAATCATTCACAAATCTGGTTGTCACTTCACACTGACTTCTTCAACACTCCTTCCAATCCACAAAATGAGATAATGTAATTCTGGATCTCATCGGACCAATCTGTGACACTCTGTCTCCACTGAACACCTGCTGAAATTGGTTCTACACAAGCAGCCATAACTTCTTTAGATCTTTATGCAGATCTCTAAAATCTTAACTGGAACATCTCAAGACTCATATCTACAAACCCTTTAAACCGTATCCTCTGATCCTCAACCTATTGAGTACTTTTGCCTTCTTCTCATCACTGTTCTTCATTGTTCCTGATGGAGACTAATTTTCTCAATATCCTCAGCACACAGCTCATCCAATCCTTCTTATCAATGCAATATGAGTATGTTGACATCAATGAAAACACTGGTTAACCTCATACTTGCAACACATCCTACCAGATTTCCTTAACTCCTGCTTGATGCGTTTCACAGCATCAAGGACGGTATCCTCATCAGTCAACCATGCTCCTACTAAGTAGCCAACCTATTCAAGTCTTCTAATTCTTGAGGCTTGTTCCCTCAAGAATTTTTGTTGACGTAGGTAACGTCCATGTTTCGTTACCTTCTTTTGGGGTGTTGTTCTAATTCTTACCATTCTGGCATAGAACACCCAATCATTAGCATATGTTAGCATTGGATATAAAGTAACCATCAAGTAGTGAGCTCTTATGTCCATGTATTGAACCTAGTAGCAGTGATACCATATGTAACATCACATTCCATAATGCTCAATAATTTACATAAATTTT
Source organism: Cunninghamia lanceolata (assembly GCA_027924645.1). Lineage (NCBI taxonomy): Eukaryota > Viridiplantae > Streptophyta > Pinopsida > Cupressales > Cupressaceae > Cunninghamia > Cunninghamia lanceolata. Next base: position 3,266,192 of record BSBN01000850.1, read on the forward strand.
CATCTTAATCAAGAATTAGATTACAACATGATTAGCCAAATCAGAGTTAAACAATAATGAATCAATATCATTTTGATAATTAAGCATGTTATTCTAATCCAGAATATAACAAAGCTTACAATTACAATATCTAATAACATCTCGTTAGTGAATAACCTTCACTATGCATATACAAGGCTATGTTCATGGCATCAAATATCAAATTATACATAATAACTGACTATCAAGTCATAAAATGAAAAACAGTGTATCTGGAACATATGACATCTGTCTTCATAAGCCTCGACTTGTCTCATGCTTGGGAAGGAGAGCATCATCCTGGTGCTTTTCCTCCAACCATAGACCAACTGTCCCCCACACAACTTCCTACTTGGAAGCGGCCCTACCCTTCACGAAAGGGATAGATATAAGGAACTATTAGGTTAGCCATATGAGTATCTGGTGTTGTGTCCTTCATAATGCCTCTTGGTCACATAACTATAGATCCACTCTAACTATGTATGACACTACTAGAGATATTATGCCATCTGGAGCACTATGGAATGACAATGCATGTAGAGACAGATGCATTACTTTGGCCAAATATTTACATACATAAACGTTATGAAATGAATGTTGTTGTATGTCCACCACCTTGACTTGACCTATAAGTTGTCATGTCCTACAGTAAACATAATTTAGCCTTCTCGATCTAGAGAAGTTTAGTTTAGATCATCTTAGTCCATTTCTTGGACATTTGACTTTTGACTTGATAACCCATTCTTAAGGTTCTAGTTGCTTAGCAACCGGGAACTAGTGACTCCATGTCACTTTGCCCTACACTTGTGTATAGAAAAAGGTTCAATCATGTTCTCCACACTTAACCATACTAGTTTGGAGTTTACTTTGTTTACCTCAATTCATGGTTTACATTCATTATATAAAGTCAATGGCTAAACTCGTAGTGACTCATAGAGTCAATTCCCTTTAACAAGGTTCAATCTTAAGAGACCTTCTTGATTACAAATTCTTAAAGAAATAACTTAGCCATTTGAAAATAAGGCATGCATGTGCTATTATACAACATGATATATGGTGATAAGGTTCTATTCTTGTAAAAGAATGTTCAAAGAGAATCTTTCCCTTAAGGAAATATGGCTCAAATCCATAGGAGTCAGAAGACAATAATATGTCCATAAAATCCTTCTCATTACCATGAGAACTTGTTATAGTATTAAGATACATTGTAGGCACAAAGGAAATCATTACCTACAATCGAAGGTCTACTTCTTGCACTTTGAGGTAATAAGTTTAAAGGTAAAGAACAATGGCTCAATACGGTGTTTATCACCAAGACTAGAACAATATTCATTGTAATATAGTTTGGTCTTAGTTATAATCATTACTCTATCAAGTGTATGTGTTGATACTCTTGGCTATCACAGTCAATACACTACAGTCGCCCTATTCAGGCTTTACAGTTAAAATATATTGTAAGCCTTCACAGTTGCCAATCAACATTATGAGATATCATAATAAGTTCCATGGCTCGAAAGCCGTTTATCAAAATATGATAACCCTATATGGGTTTTAACATAGGTCTTCAATGATAACATTTATCCCACTGAACATAGTCATCATACGATGATATTATAGAATAAAAGTTTAAATGGAGTTTAATTCTTTGCCTTACGGCACACAGAGAGCTTCACGTATGCATATCGCATACAATGCATACACAAGTTGGATGCAGGTTTAATGTATACACAATAGTGTAGACATGACCATAGCAATGATAGTAATAATAGTTATCACCTCATTAATAGATAGATTATAACTATGTGATCAATATGGCTTTGTAAGCCATGGTATAACAATGAATACATAAACAGGTTGACACCATCGATGTTCCATTAGGAATGATAGAAGACTTCTATTAATAAGTATGGATATCGAATATAAAATGTTGAGCTCCAGCTCATACTTGAAACTAGAGCTTGTTCGAATGTAGAATCTGGCTCAAAACATATAGGTCCTTAGCTTGACTTCCTAAGCTTTTGTTGTGTAGTGATACCCCTACAAGAAAACTCCCTATCTCTCTCATTCCAGAGTCGTATCTCAGCATCACCCAAAAACATAACACACAATAATGCCCTCCAAAATCCAAGAACTAAGTCTCTCTATCCCCAATCGATAGTAACTGATTCTTTTTGCATGCATGCCAACAAGAACTATCTTTCCGAAGCTTAAGCTCATCACCTTTATATCATTCAATCGGTTGGCTAAGATTATGGCATAGGAATAGGGTACACTATGCATCCACTATCTTTCCCACTCCTCGTAGGTGGTGACTGGCCGAGTGCGCCCACCAATATGAACAACATTAGAATAAAAAAAATATAGTTACTAATCAAATTCGGCCTCTTAAAGAGCTTAAACCAAATATATCATATATAAATATACTTACACTCCCTTATATAAGGGTTAAGAATATAAATATCTAAGTGTTAATTATATCAATGCTATTAGATAAAGATGCATACTTACGATGCGACTACGAGGTTGAGCATTACTCCCTTGGAAAGCATCGTTCACCGAAGGACATAAAATAATCAGGCAAAATAGTCACAATACATAATGCTGGATAATAAACATGGAACACAAGGGTTCACAACAATTTTCCCAAAATCGACAAATGACTTGAAAAGATGTTCTTGCAAACATCGACATTTTGATGAATCGACATTAAAGATGGCGAGAAGAGTCTAGATGACCAGTCAATAAGAGAAAATAAAAGACTATCACGAGAGACGTAACTCACCTATAGAAAAGATTCAAAGGACAAAGTATGATACTCAGATGGCTGTTTAACCCCTTTTCCTGACATCTATCTCTTCCTCTCGGATGATACCCTCCTTCCATCTTTGAAGGATGATTACTTTCCTGATCAAACTCACCACCAGAAAATCATGATTAGTGTATCGTCATATGATCAATAAATCATAGTAATTAAATAATCACTTCAACTCAAAATCTCATATCTAACTAGCATTAGTTAGTTTCCTCATAAACAATGATTAATCTGATATTTTCCACAAACATATAATCATTCAACTCTAGTTAATCATCCTGATTACCATAAAAAAGTAAGATTAAGCTAAATCACAAGTTGGGGATGTAACATTGATCTTTCATTCTAGATGACCATGCAAAAAATTTGTCTTTACATCTATCTACTCAACCTCAAGATCAAATGCCACAACAACAAATAACATAAATCTAATGGATGAAAGCTTTGTAACTAGAGAAAAGATCTCACCAAAATCTATTACTTCAACCTTGGAATATACCTTAGCCACAAACTTTGCTTTGTACTTCTCAAATTTTCTAACTTAATTAATTTTTTTAGGTTGAAGACCCATTTGCAACTATAGGCTTCTTCCCCTCGGCAATTGACTAAGATATATTGTGTTGTTCTTCCTTAGTATTACCATCTCTTCATTTATGGAAAAGATCTAGGACTCACTATAATTCATCTCCATTTCCTCCTTTGTAGTCTAGGCTCATCAATATTAATAAAAAAAATAAATATACATCTAGAAAATTAGGTGGTCTATGCCTCTTTAGTTTCCTCCTTTCCAAGTGGACCTTCTCAAAATATAAGGTATATCTTCCTCCTTAGAGCTCTCAAAGCTCTTATTATTATCTTCCTCATCCCGTCCATCCTAAACCTTTTGTTCAACCTAAGGTGCAACCTCCTTGGTCTTTGGTTGTAGATGGACAAATAATTTCACATCATCCTTTGATTGCTTAATAATAAGAATAGACATGATCTCCTGGAAGACCACATTCTAACTATAAACCTTCTTTTCTATCACTAGATTCCAAAGCTTGTATCCCTTCACACCATCACTATAACTAATGAAGATACACTTAACCATTTTGAAGTTGATACATGACCATCCATGGTTCAAGAGTAATCTTACATCAACCAAAAATATTTGTATTTCAGTTCTTTCATTTTCCCAGTTGAGTTCAGGCAGTTTAGTTAGAAGCATTTTCAGCTTGTGGTCTGGTTTTGGCAATTCACGCCTTGTGGATCTGGAGATAGTATCTACATTCATTCATCTACATCATATCAAGAATTTAGAGCATTTGGATCAGTTACCAGAAAGATATCGCCATCAGAAGATCAACTATTTTCTCAGAGCAGAGCATTCTAACAGTCTCAGACAATCAGCTGAAGGAGAAAGATTGCGGATCTCAATGACACATCATTCAATGTTCTTTGGTTCATGGCCAACCTTCCCCAAGGGTCTGCATGTTGTTCTATTCAATTGAGGAAGTGTTCTATGCATTTAGGTCTGTCCTTTCTGTGAACACGTTACAACCTATCATTGGAGTTTGTGACCTTCCTTAGCTGACGCAGAGGAATCTATTGGTCTAGAAATGATATATATTGATGTAATAGATCCTTAGGAAAGTAACTATGGACATAAGAAAAAAATTAATAGTTTAGATCTTGTGCGAAGGAGCCTCAAAGTTTTATCTTGCGCATGTATGTATGTATTTAGGCCTTTGAGCCCTAGTTGTAAGCTCGCTTGTTGCTAGCCAGATTGTATTTGAGTTCTTTGATATATAGAATGATTGAATCTGCATTTGTTCCATTTCTTTGAGTTGTTTCCATTGTGTTTAATCTTGCTGCATAGTTTGGATTGTTCATTCTATGAACCCTCCTACCATGACTACACCAAGTGGTATCAGAGCAAAAGTTTGATTCTTTGGAGAGAAGTGGCGAAGGGGATTTCATAAAATCTTATTGTAAGCATATTGCCAATCCGAGGCAGGTTACTTGTACACAACTGATCGCCGATTAAGAGGTAGTTGTTGCTGGTAGCTTGATCACCAAATTGAGGTAGTTTGCACTTGATCCTAGGAAGATGCCACCGCAAAGAGTTCCTTATGTTGGCACAATGGCTAATAGAATGGATGAGATGATGGAATTGATGAGAACAATGCGAATTCAATTGGATGCAGTTGAAGAAGATAGGCGAAGAGGATAGACATCGAGATCTAATGTTGAAAGTGATGATGAAGAGGAATTGCAATCTACTAAATAAACTGGTGAAACCCTAGAAGGTAATGAAGAAGAAGAATTATATTAGATAAAGATGTTGCGAGCTATTTCAAAGATTGAAAAAGACCTAGTGTTTATGTGCCAAATCATATTGGTAATCTGAACCCTAAAGAATTGATTGACTAGATAAATGACATGGAAGAATACTTTGAATATGAAGAAGTTGAAGATCTAGAAAGGGTGAAATTTGCAAAGACAAAGTTGAAAGGACATGCTGCTATATGGTGGAAAGAAGTTCAGTTGGAAAGAAATAGAAGAGGAAAAGAAAAGATTACAAAGTGGGACCGAATGGTGACAAAGTTGAAAAATTAGTTTATACCTGCTGACAAAAGGAGAAATCTATGAAGGAGTCCACTGAAGAATTTCATAAGATGATCATAAGGATAGGACATAGTGAAGAAAACAAGGAGAAAGTGGCAAGATACATCAATGGACTGAGATTGAACATTCAAGAAGAACTAAGTTTGGTAAGAATGACATCTTTGGAAGAAGCATATCAGTTTGCCCTAAAAGTTGAAGAGAAGCTGAACAAAAGACATGATCAGAGACAGAGAGGCAGGGGAGGTAAATTTCAAAGAGGAAGAATGTTTTCTGGATGTGATAGACCATTTACAGAGCAGAAAAAATTTGACATCCCAGTTAGGAAGGATGACAAAAATAACAATGCTTACCGGAGAGATGACAAAATTTTTTACCAGAGAGGAAACCCTAGTGCATACCAGAATGAAGGATACAAAAGAGAAGGAAGAGGATTTGATAAGAGAACATTCAGAGGTACTTGTGTCAAGTGTGGAGGTGAATGACATAGAGCATTTGAATGTAATCAGGGTAGTACAAGTAAGAGGACAGAAAATAGTGGAAGAGTAGCCTATGTTGAAGAACCTGTTGAGTTAGATGACCCCTGTTTAGTCGATAAATCAGAAAAAGGAGAATCACTTGTGATGAGGAGAGCACTATTTCAAACAGAGATAAATGAGGAACCACCGCAGATGAGGAGTTTGTTCAGAACTAGATGCAAATCCAGAGGTAAGTGTTGTAAAGTTGTGATTGATAGTGGTAGTTCAGATAACCTAGTTTAAGAGGAAATGGTGACTAAGCTGAAGTTGGAAAGATTGAAACACCCTAAGACCTATTAGATAGCATGGATTCAGGATGATCATAATGTACTGGTGAGTGAACAATGTTTGGTGAAATTTCATATTGGATCTCATCATGATGAAGTCTTGTGTGATATTATGCCTATGGATGTTTGTCATATCTTGTTAGGTAGACCTTGGCAGTATGATAGAAAAGCTATACATGATGGGAGAAAGAATACATATACCATAACATCAAATGGAAAGAGGATTACTTTGATTCCTTTCGAGGATGATCCTAAAGATGTGGTATGTGGGAATGCTAGAATTTTTTTGGTAGATGGAAGAAAATTTATGGATGGTTTGAAACATGAGAATATGTGTTATGCCTTGATTCCTAAGAAGCTTGAAATATTGAAGAAAGAGACTGAACCGGAGGAGATAAAGGAGTTGCTGACAGAATATGAAGACATCATATCAAACAATGTACCTGCTGGATTACCGCCTATAAGGAGTATTAGTCATCACATGGATCTTATACCAGGAGCAAGTTTGCCTAATAAAGCAGCACATAGAATGACACCGATAGAGAATGAAGAATTGAATAGACAGATACAAGAGTTGTTGAGAAAAGGATTGATCAGAGAAAGATTGAGCCCTTGTGCAGTACCTGCAGTGCTTGCACCGAAGAAGGATGGAGAATGGAGAATGTGTACTGATTCTAGAGAAATAAACAAGATCATAGTTAAGTATAGATTTCCTTTACTGAGGATGGATGATATTATGGATTGTTTGAGTGGAGCAAGATATTTCACAAAGATAGACTTGAAGAGTGGATACCATCAGATTGGAATCAAAGAAGGTGATGAATGGAAAACTACTTTTAAGACAAATGAAGGATTGTATGAGTGGTTAGTGATGCCTTTTGGATTGACAAATGCACCGAGTACTTTCATGAGATTGATGAATAGAGTCTTGAAGAAATTCTTGGGTAAGTTTGTGATTGTGTATTTAGATGACATTCTATTTTTCAGTAAAACAAAAGAAGAACATTTGTGGCATATTTGACAATTTTTGCAAAGATTGAGAGAAGAGAAATTGCTGATAAACATCAAGAAGTGTAGTTTCATGAAGGAAGAGTTAGTGTACTTGGGATTTGTGATTTCTGCGGAAGGATTGATGATGGACCCTGAGAAAGTGAGAGCAATTATTGAATGGCCTACACTGGAGATCATTGGAGAAGTTAGATCATTTCATGGATTAGCTAGTTTCTACCGAAGTTCATCAAAAACTTTAGTTAAGTTTGTAACCCTATGACAGAGACAATGAGAGGTGACAGAAATGATTTCAAGTGGACATTTGAAGCAGAAAGTGATAGAGCAACTGGTTTTGGCATTACCAGATTTCAATAAGGTATTTCAAGTTGATTGTGATGCAAGTGGAAATGCAATTGGAGCAGTGTTAAGTCAAGAAGGTAGACTTATAGCTTATTTCAGTCATAAGTTGAATGATGCAAGGAAAAGATATTCAGTTTATGATCAAGAGTTCTACACCATAATTCAATCATTGAAGAAGTGGAGACATTACTTGTTGCCTGAGTTTGTGTTGTATATAGATCATCAAGCTTTGCAATATTTGAATAGTCAAGGTAAGTTGAATCAGAGACATATGAGGTGGTTAGAGCTCATGTAGAGTTATACTTTTGTGTTGAAGCATAGGAGCGGTAAATCAAACAAAGTTGCAAATGCATTGAGTAGGAGAAGAAACTTGTTGACAGAGATGAGAGTTGAAGTGTTGGGTTTTGATGAATTGAAGAATATGTATGAGGGAGACACTAATTTTGCAGAACCTTGGAAAGCATTTAAGGAACCTATTGTGACAGATAGAAGCAAGTGGTTGGACTATTTCATTCAAGAAGATATGCTATTCAAGGGAAATTAGTTATGCATACCTAGAAGTTCAATGAGAGATAATTTGATCAAGGAGAAGCATAGTGGTGGATTGGAAGGACATTTTGGCATTGATAAGATAGTGGCTTTGGTGAGTGACAAGTACTTTTGGCCTTAGATACATAAGGATGTTCAGAGATTTGTGCAGAGTTGTAGAGTTTGTCAAGTTACAAAAGGGAGTAGTTAGAACACTGGATTGTATAAACCTTTGACAATACCGGAGAGACCTTGGGAAGACATAAGCATGGATTTTGTAATGGGATTACCTAAGACACAGAGAGGACATGATTCAATATTTGTAGTGGTGGACAATTTTCAAAGATGGTTCATTTCATACCTTGTAAGAAGACAACTGATGCAGTGCATGTAGCTGACCTATTTTTCAAAGAGATCGTAAGATTGTATGGATTACCTAAGAGTATAGTTTCAGATAGAGACACAAAGTTTTTTGGATACTTTTGGAGGACACTTTGGAAGAAGATGAAGACAAACTTGAAGTTCAGTTCAACTTTTCATCCACAAACATATGGACAGACAGAGGTAGTGAATAGGAGTTTGGGAAACTTGTTGAGATGTTTGGTTGGAGAGAAAGCCAGAAGTTGGGATTTGATTCTTTCACAAGTAGAGTTTGTATACAATAATTCTGTGAATAGGAGCACCGGAAGAACACCTTTGCAGATTGTGACCAGAGTGAACCCTAGAGGAGTGGCAGAATTAAGAGATATCAACATGGAAGAGAAGAGGAGTTCAAAAGTAGAAGAATTTGTAGATCATATGAAGACAATGCATAATCAGGTGAAGAAGCATTTGGAGGATATGAACAATAAGTACAAAGAGAAGGCAGATGAGAAGAGAAGACATAAGGAATTTGAAGTTGGAGATGAAGTGATGGTGTACTTGAGAAAAGAAAGATTTCCAGTTGGGACATATAACAAGTTGAAGATGAAGAAGTTTGGACCTTGTAAGATACTCAGGAAATTTGATTCAAAAAATGCATATGAAGTGGAATTACCGGAGACATTGGGTATATCATCTATTTTCAACATTGCAAATATTTATCAGTATCATGAAGCAGAGTTTAGTGATAGCATGGAAGAAGACTTGAAGAAGCAATTACCACAACAAGCACCGGAACAGATTGAAGACATCTTGGACAACAGAGTTGGATGCAACACTAGAGGAAGACAATACAAAGAATATCTCGTGAAGTGGAAAGGTAGACCAGAAGAAGATTCATCATGGATTTCTTAGGCTGAGGTGGGTCGTCTTGGTTCTCCCTTAGCCCCAACAAAGTGAAGGACTCACTTTTTTAATAACCCCAGATGTCTGATGTAGGAGCATCCCTGGTTCAAGAGTAATCTTGCATCAACCAAAAACATTTGCATTTCAATTTGTTGGCATTTCAGTTCTTTCATTTTCCCAGTTTAGTTCAGGCAGTCCAGTTAGAAGTAGTTTTAGCTTGTGGTCCAGTTTTGGCAATTCACACCTTGTGGATCTAGAATTAGCATCTACATTCATTCATCTACATCATATCAAGAATTCAGAGCATTTGGATCAGTTACTGGAAAGATATCGCCATAGAAGATCAACAGTTTTCTTAGAGCAGAGCATCCTGATAGTCTCAGACAATCAGTTGAAGGAGAAAGCTTGCGGATCATTCTTTGACTTGAGAATCTCAATGACACATCATTCAATGTTCTTTGGTTCACGGCTGACATTCCCCAAGGGTCCACATGTTATTCTATTCATTTGAGGAAGTGTTCTTTGCATTTAGGTCTAACCTATCTGTGAACACGTTATAGCCCTTCATTGGAGTTTGTGACCTTCCTTAGCTGATACGGAGGAATATATTGGTTCGGAAATGATATATATTGATGTAATAGATCCTTAGGAAAGCAACTATAGACATAAGAAAAAATTTAATAGTTTAGATCTTGTGCGAAGGAGCCTCAAAGTTTTATCTTGCGCATGTATGTATGTATGTATTCAGGCCTTTGAGCCGTAGTTGTAAGCCCGCTTGTTGCCGGCCAGATTTTATTTGAATTCTTTGATATACTGAACCACTAAATCTACATTTGTTCCATTTCTTTGAGTTGTTTCCATTGTGTTTACTCTTGCTGCATGGTCCAGATTGTTTATTCTATGAACCCTCCTACTGTGACTGCACCAGAAGTCTAACTTAGACCTCCTCTCCTTGGGCACATGAGCATATGCCTCACAACCAAATACCTATATATACTAAAGTGAGTACTTTTTTATTGTCTAAACATTATTTAGGGTTTTCTCAACAAGAGATAATATAGGAGACATGTAACAATATAATAAGATATACTAACTACTTTTGCCTAATTTTTTTGATCCAAACCAACTCCACTAAGCATACTTCTATCCTTCTCCATTAATTCCATGTTCATCATCTTTGTTGCTCCATTATGCTAAGGGGAGTATGGAGTTGTATTATGCTACATGTTAGTCTTATAGAATATATCAAACTCCACTGAGCAATATTCTCCACCATTATCTATTCTTAACACCTTGATCTTCCTATCCATCTAGTTCTCCACAGGAGTATAAACTCTTGAATCAACTAAAGACCCATATTTTCCTGAAGAAATCATCAAATGAATGATACATCTAATATTGATATTTTACAAGTGAAGGTACATCTACTAGACCAAAAACATCACTATGAATCAAACCCAAAAACCTTGTATATCTAGTAGAGCTGAAATAAAATTAAAAATGATTTTGCTTTCCATATAAACAATGTTCACAAAAGTCAAAATCTAAGGAACAATCAACCAACTCCTCTACAAGATTTTTATTTTTCAAGGCCTAAAGCCCTTCTCACCAATGTAGCCCATGTGCTCATGCCACAACATATTATTCTTTGTTGGTAACTTGATCTCTAAAGTAAGTGTATGCTTAGGTACCTAAAATACACATGCATGTGCTACAAGTCCCTTTGCTACAAAGTTCTATTGATCCTATAGGTGTATATGTTACATGTTTTGATGCTATAGGTATCAAAATTATAGGTATAGATTCTACAAGTCACTTTTCTATATGTCACACCAAACTATTACACTAAATGTAGGTGCAAGTATCAAGGAAAAAAAGTTTTAACCTAAACTCCCTTTGCAAACACCATAGCTCCACAATGTTATGATTAAGGTGCCATAAACCTTGTAAATCCCATGTATTTAGTTACTCCTAATATTGTTTGTAAATCATTCATAAGGGATGAAGGATTCACCATCAATAATAATTATTTTTTTACCATCATGGTTTTATTGGTGTGGTAAATTTTTATTTACTTGGGGCAGTAACTAATTATTTACCAACATGAAATTACTATTTATTGAAAAGACATATTGGAGGTGATGATGGTTTTGGGTTCCCAACTTCCCATGAGGTTGTTTTGAACACTTGTAACCATTTTGGGATGTCTTTTATAAGCCCATAACACCTTCACAAGAAGACAAAAACTACTTTGAGATGTGGACAAACTAGGTGTCCATAAGGACAAACTAGGTTGTAATTTTGGTTAGTGAGTTGTAACCTACATTGGGATATGTAATTAATGATTAGATTATTCCAAGGAATCATTGGGATATGATAACCAACTTGGACACCCCATTTAGGGGGTAAAAATGCTACTTAAGAGGTGCTTAAGGTGGTAGTATGTGAATGTAATTAGTAAGTGAGAAACTTTTGTTTACATAGGTGCTAAAGGATTGAAGACTAAAGAGGAGAAAGGAAGGATTGTATGTAATCTCTTTTTATGAAGATAATATAGACTCGGGCCTCTCTTCTTGGTGGAGTTTTTTCTTGAAAGGATTTCTCTATGTAAACGTTGTGTTATGTGTTTTTCTTCTATTCCATATTTCTCTGTATTTCAGATTTACTTTCTTGCAATCTCCATTTGGTTATATATTGGTTAAGATCATATTTATAATTGAATTCATATTTCCATATATATTTATTACCTTCATTTATAATAAACAGAACATCTTACACCCATCCTTGTTGAATACTACCTACACACTTACATTGTTTATCTTACTAATAGACAACAAGTTTTGTGCCAAACCCAAGAAATGTAAAACTCTTGAGTTACCTTTGATCCTTTCATCAGAGTTCATCAAATCTTGATGTGACTTTGTCCAATAATACTAAAAAAAAGAGTTGTCACCAAGATAGACCTTTCCACCATCAAACTTCTTAGTTAGAAAACCACTCCCTATAGGGAGTCATGTGGAAAGAGGCTCTAGAGTCAATCATGCATGCATCCTCACATGCATGTGTAGCCAAGGTTGAAACAAATGCATCACCAACATAATATTGAGAAGTCCTTAAATACCAATAATGATCTAATCTATTCTCTTCCTTCCTCTTCTCCTTAAAATATTTTATGTTGAATTTATTATCATAGTTCTAGCATTTAACCTTGGATTTACCAGGAGACTTAGATCTCCCTCTAGACTTGAATATTCTGTTGTCTTTGTTCGTGTCCTTCTTTTCTTTCTCATTTAATCCTCCACAAACAAGTAATGCATCCTAGATGGAATCAAAAGTTTTCAATCAAACTCCTTCAAAAGTAGATAGCCCACCCTTCGTCAAGCACAAGGTTAGTGGTAGTACTACCAATAGCCATCACTAGGTTGTCCCATGAGTTTGGAAAAGAAGTACCAAGTGCTTTTTAAATGAGTCCCTATCACCTATCCTTAAAGAATACAACTTCTTTCATAAAAATACGTATTTATTAGGGATTTAGCCTAGTACATATTACCCTACTTTTAGAGGTTCTTTGGGTTGGTTTCTCTCACTACATTCAAGAGCATTGAATCCATCAAATAAAGCCTAATTAGGTTTATACCTTTCGAATCCAACACCACCCAATCTTCATCCTTCATAGTAAAGGCGTTATTTCTAGGAACTAAAACTTGTAGATCTTTATCTTTGAGTAGATCATCCATTTTAAACTTTCACCGTTGAATTTTTCCATCTCCAATCATAATGTTTTTTCCATTTTTTACTTGAAATACAATCTCCCCTATGCAAGGTTCCCACTCAAACAAATATTACTTGAAAAAACTATTTTTTCCTAACACCAAGGAAATTAGGAGCTAGCCAAGCTCTAATACCAAATGAAAAAAAGCTATATAGAATGGAACACTTCCTACATTAATTTTCATATGAGAGTCATGTAACAGAAACTAACTAACAATTTCAAAAAGATAAAGCATACATGCAACAACATACAATCATATAGAACAAAGATGACATAATGATTTTCCTTGGTAAAACCATTTTGAGAAAGAACCTAGTAACAAATGGAGCCTCAATGTATTATCTAGTCACCAACAATACTATGGTTACAATACAATTAGAGTATCCACTCTTTTATCACAACTCTATTTGGAGAAATTCTAGTAGCATATCCCCCTATAAAATCACTAGTCTACAATATCTCCATCGAAGCACCCAATATTTAGATAGCCCAAACCACAAACCACAAGTGTTTTTTCAAACAATGGGAGAGTACCATGGGCTAAATATGGCAGCCAAATCCCCATGCAAAATACAACAACCAAATCTATGATGTGTCAACATACTAGGAATAGCATTATTCTTTACATGCCATAAACACCCACCAAACTTGGGTGCTACACCTTGAACTCATTTATATTTTAAAGATGCTCTATGATGCATCATAAGTTGGTCAAAATTCAATAGTCCAATGTGTAACCTTTCTATTGTATTCTCTTACATGCATCATAGAATCCCTTACAATCTTACAATGTCATAGATGCTCTTACACATCTTACATGACATTATATATTATTACATGGGCATACAATGCCACTTCAAGTGGGATACCCTTTTCCATGTGGGACTAATAAATAATAAATTGAAATTAGGATTTTCAAGGTGTGTGACACCTAATCCCAACAATTGCTTCATCATTCTAGACATATTGAATGACTAGTTGTTGTCTTTGATTGTTGTTCCATACCATTGACTCTATGATAGAGGTTTGACCAAAGGAGAATGAATCATTGCCTAGAAAACTCCTAAATGATGTCTACAAATACCAAAAACCCTTTTGGATACGAATCCTTCTTTTATATTGATGATGTTGCCTGTTCCATGGGTAAGTTGTTTTAATGCCTATATAGCTTCTCCTCCTTCATGGATGTTGTTGGTGTTTTTCCATCCATATTAGAGGACTTTGATTCATTTGTAAACTTGATTCATGATGATTATACCCTTGTGTGATTGGTAATAATAATGTAGCCCTACCTTCTAGTGATACATCTAAGGATGTTGCTTTATGTGATGAGGGTGTACCTTCTTTACCTATTCATGATTTTGTCGAGCCTTGTAATGTTATTAGCCTTATTTCTATATCCTTAGATTTATACCCCTTTGATAATTCATTTTATGAGGAATCTAGGGATAGTGATATGTGTGATTTAGCTTCTTTTATACATGAAGATGGTATGCTTTGTGATGATAGTTCTTTTGCATCTTATGTTGACTCTATGAATATTCATGATGATACTTTACCTTGTGATATATTGCATAATGATAACATGCATTATAATAGTTCATTAACTTTTCATGTATAAATTATTGATGATTCTTTCTCTCCTACTAAATTACATGATGGTATTATTGCTCTTAGTGATGAGTTATTACATTATGACTTTAATGGTTCTAGTGATGCATATTTACATATTAAGGATTTCCTACTTGCTAATTATGAATACTTAGATGATGATATATTATTGATGAATGAATATATACTTACTTTGAGTGATAGAGAGTTATCATGGTTTGATTTATCTTGTTTATTTTATCATTCATTTATCACATTTAAACATGGTTTTATTGCACATATTGTTGAGAAACGGGTAAAAACATAAAGTGATAATAAACCATTTAAATCTAATATAGAACTTGGAAAAGCATGTAGAAATTCAAAACAAAAAATTAAAAACAAAAAGCACATAAAATTAAACACATAATACCAAATATAAACGTGGAGAAACATTTTTGGAAAAAAACTCCACCATCAAAGAGAGGTCAAGTTTGTATTAATCTAATAGAAGTGTTACATAAATGCATCCAATTTTCTTCCTTCAATCTGATAGCATTTTGATAGTGTAACAATACTCACCCTACTAAAGACCCATAATACACCTATCTATTACATCCAATTTATAGAGAATTGGAGAGATGAAACCACAAGTGAATTCACTAAAACCAACTACCATGAAACCATGATATGAAAAAAATCTAGTTCCCCCATGTGACAAATATTCAATGCACCATAAGTAACACCACTCGTACAAGCATCTTTGATCACTCATAATTAATGGCACACTTCTTCAAAAAATGATGCTCCAAAATAAGCTGCACTATGCATGAGGGACCCACTCAATAATTAATAGAGGCTCCACTCTCCCACCTAGTGCTTAGGAATGGGAAAATGTATTGAAGGACCTCAAAAAACTCCACAACCATCACTATCATAAGTAACCTCCCCTCTTAATGCAACCACAACTAATATTCTAAGTTATAAGGAGAATTAATAAAATAATAATCTCTCAACCACCTACATGGGTGTGCAAGTACTCATTCCTAAGATGTTGGAGATCTTCCATTAGTACATAGATTTCAAGGTTAATATCACCTTATCCTAATATTATCCCATTGCAATGACATAAATAAGAGACATACAAAAAATAAAGGATAGGATGCAAGGAACATGGCCTCCTTGCACCAAGAGAACTTATTCGTGATCACTAGTTTCGTAAGTGAATCTACGTCATTATTCTAAGTGTTAACCATCTAAATCATGACCTTACCACTCTCCACTATCTCATGAACAAAGTGATAGTAAACATCAATATGCTTTGTACGAGCATAGTACATGGGGTCCCTAGCCAAACAAATAACATCTGATTTAAACCACCCTACAATCAAAACCAACTCCTAAACATACTCTCTATAACCAAACTACCTCTTTATAGGCCTAAGTAGCAACCATATACTCTACTTTGGTAGTGGGAAAAGCAACCATGACCTGCCTCTTACTCATCCAACTAATTGCACCACCAAACTTAGAAAATGAATAGTCACTAGTGGGCCTCTAACTATCCAAGTCACTTTGAGTATATAAGTCACCTACCCAATTTGCATTAACAAAGCTCTGTATGTCTAATAACTTGCCACATCATTAGAACCATGATAAGATAAGCAATAATCAAAAGTCTCTCACAAATATCTAAATACTCTTTTAACACAAGTCACATGCTCTATACTAGGGTAAGACATGTTTGGGGAAGGGTGTGTTGTACACCTTGAATAACATAAAATAATAATGCTAATGCCACCTTTCAACACCTTTTATTACTAATGACACCTTTTGACACCTCGTTCTTGAGGTCTCTGACCCTAGGAAGCCTCTAGATAGCCTAACAGAGAAAACCCATGTTTTAGTTTCTACCTAGATTTCCTCCTATGTGGGTCTCCCCTATTAATGACCAAAACTCCTCGGGAGATCCTGCTTGAAGTTATCTTGCACCTTGTTTCAGATGCTAGATCCCCTTTTTAGATAGTAACTAAACATACACAACCTTCAGCTTTTACCTAGGTGTCACCCTCTGTGGCTCACACCAATATTGTTGATAACTGAGAGGGGGGTGAATCAGTTATCCTAATTATTTATGCTTTCAGAACTTTCTTAATAATCAATGAAGCATTAATTGAATTAAGCAAACATAACCATGAAATGGAAATACACATGACACAATATTTTTGATGTGGAAACCCTGTTAAGGGAAAAAAACCACTGGGTGATTAACCCAAGATTGTATTCTCTGTTAGAAGAATGGAAATACAAAATGGCACTTGCCAATTAGGGCTCACTGCCCGAGCACACTGCTCACAAGAGGCACACTGCCTACAAGAGACACACTGTCTACAATTTATAAAGAGTGTAATACAATACTTGAACTGATAGGGAGCATCAACATATGCTGGAGTTCAGTTCCAGTTAGGCTCTGTACACTGATCTGCTGCACCTCATCTTTCCTCTTCTTTTGTGCTGCTTTCCTTTCACATACTGGACCTTCCTTTCTGCTTTTATTTAGCTCTACTGATTTTCTTCGCACATCACCAAAAACCAAGACACCTCTCACAGCTCAATCCATCTTGTATATATATGCGCACAAGTGATTTCATCACCTTTCTAGTCGGCACCCGGAATAGTCAATATTTTCCACAAACTCTGATCTGTCGGCTGAAGCCTTGCTTACCAAGTAATGCGGATCAAGGATATACTTGTAGAAGTCATCAATCATGTCGGCCAATCATAACTTATGCCTTAAGACTCTTTACCATCATCAGTAACACATCTGGAATAATGTCTGATGTTCTGCTAGTCAGTTCTTCCTCTGTCACACTGCCAATTAGGAACCCGATACTCAAGTATTCATATCTTTTTCTTCATCTATCACCGGAGGCTAAATCCTTGGAATCTATCACTCAAGGTAGTCCTCTTGACTTCCCCAAATTTGCACTTCACCAAGATACTTCCTCTGAGAGATCCGGACCTAACTGTCGGACCTCGCCAAATGCTCTGTTCTTGTTTACCGGACCACAACATTCTTCACTCTGACTTCCGGTATAGACATACCATGTCTTGCGGATGTGTGGGATGAACTTTGTTGCCATCAATGACAACATTCATGAATCCATATAGTGTCTCTTGCCAACAATAAAATAATAATGCTAATGCCACCTTTCAACACCTTTTCATTAATGAGAAGGATTATGTTCAGGGAAGGGCGTGTTGTACACCTTGAATAACATAAAATAATAATGCTAATGTCACCTTTCAACACCTTTTCTTACTAATGACACCTTTTGACACCTCGTTCTTGAGGTCTCTGACCCCAGGAAGCCTCTAGATAGCCTAACAAAGCAAACCCATGTTTTAGTTTCTACCTAGATTTCCTCCTATGTGGGTCTCCCCTATTAATGACCAAAACTCCTCAGGAGATCCTGCTTGAAGTTATCTTGCACCTTGTTTTAGATGCCAGATCCCCTTTTTAGATAGTAACTAAACATACACAAGCTTCAGCTTTTACCTAGGTGTCACCCTCTGTGGCTCACCCCAAGATCACCTAGGGTGACCTATCTTGGTGAAAGGGGCGACCCTGGGGCAACCCTTGTAGATTTTTAATATGAGTTTCTCCTTCGATTTGAGCCCCAAAATACTCTGTTTTCACCCAGTTTACATGTAATTTCAAGATACTATTAGAGGAGGCCATACTTAACTCAATCAACACTCCCAATCATGTAAATTTAGCCCAATCTATTCCATTTAACTCTCCTTCCTCTAATACTAAATCCATTTCTTCTTCTATGATAAGCTTTCAAGGCTAGTTCACTCTTCAATCTATTCAGTCATCTAATCAATCAAGCAAATTAACTCTCCAATCAAGGGAGTCAACTCCTCAATCACCCCCACCCCTTATGTGCTCTCCTAACCTATAAATATCCCCTCCTCCAAGTAATAGAGGAAAATTCATTGTTGCAATCAATCTCTTGAATAGTTTTTGCTCTCCCATTATCATGCTTATGCTCACAACAAGACTTAGGTGCCTTTTGCTTATTATTATTGTTTTACCAAAGCTTTCAAAGGATTCATAGTGTTATTAAGCTCACCATTTATCAAGCCACAATGTTCTTAGCTCTCAATTAGGCTCATTCAAAGCTTTCAGAGCACTTTCATTTGCTTCTCCATCCCACTTGCCACCAAAAGGATAACCTCGTTGCTACAGGAGGACAAGAAGGTTTCCATACATAGGGATTCTTGAGAGTAGTGGAGGATCACGTGTCTCATATTCGAGGTTTTTCATGCTTTTTAGTAGTAATTAGATAATCAATCTTGCTCTTGGAATAGTAATCTTGTCATTGCAAATTCCTTGATAGGTTAATTTAGATTGTTTAGATTAGCTTATTTTGAGTAGTTTAATTGCAATTTTAGATTAGTTTCATTTCAAACATTTTTTTAATTCTTAGAGTATCCCAAAATTGATCTTGAAAAATACAAAAATATAGAGTAATTGCATTAGGTAATTTCATTCTGACTTGCATTCATATTTTAATTCCTAGTTTAATTAGTTTATTTTATTTCAAAAATTGGTGAAAAAGTAGAAAAAGTTATTTGCATACATCATAGCCTGCATTTCATACAAAAACCCACAAAATACGAAAACATTAGAAAATACCAAAAAAATAAAAAAAAAGTTCACACAAACCCTTGATTTCATCAAGAGGTCAACACAAGTCAAAACTCCTTGATTTCATCACAAGGTCAACAAACTCAAGAAAATGACTAGAAAAAACTTAGCTCACATCACTAAGTCAAAGAGTCAACTCTATATCTGTATACACCTAAAAATGACATGACTCTACTTAAATAAATATTTTAAATATTTATTTCACCTTCATATTCCTCTATCAATAAATAAATAAATAAATTTATTTATTTGATTCACTTCCTCTCACTTAATTAAGTAAATTACATTTATTTAATTAATCTACATCAACTTTATTCTTCTAAAATAATTAAATAATTTTAATTATTTAATTAAATCTTTTATTCTTCCAAATTTGAATAAAATGCAATTTTATTTAAATTAAATCTTAAATCTCCACAAAAATAAAATATATTTAAATATTTTATTTATTCCTCCAAATTATCTACAAATAATTAAATAAATCTATTTATTTAATTATGCTTTCTTATCTTCTGAAAAATCTTCATATCTTCTAAAAATAAATTCCTCTTGTCATATAAAAGCAAAATCTAAGTTAAAGCAACTTTAAAGCAACTTTGCTCTTAAATTAGAAAAATATATTCTAATTTAAGAAAAACAAAACTCATCCTCATCAAGAAAGCAATTAACTCAGCAAAGCTTCTTTTTTTGACACATGTCCTTCTTCTATTCGTACACGTTCTCTCAAACATTCTCCTCCATTGATCTTCTTATTTCTTCTCAACTATTGATCTTCCCTCACACAACTCTATAAATACAACCCTCTTCTTCTATCTTTCATCATCCATCATTCGAGTAAACTTATGCTGTAGGAACTATAGTGCACCATTGGCACCCCATTACATATCACTTCATCAATCATCCATTCACATTGTGTTGAAGCTCACCTTCAACACAAACAAGTATCCTAGCCACTTCTCCTTGTCATATTGAGGAATCAAAGCAAAGGAAGCGAGCTTCCTGAGGGCCAAATTCATCTCCAAAAGATCAAGAAAGAAAAGACGAACAATGGAAGTCGAAAGGTAAAGGTTGTAAGTATCTCTCTTTGTTTGTTTTAAATGTCCTTTTACCTTCATATTTCATTGATGTTTGGGTTTTTAATATACATTTGATTATTCCCATTTTTACCATCACATTTTGGCACCCACCGTGGGGCTCTTGCCCCTAATCTAATCAAAATCTAAGTTTTCTTAGTGACAGGTTCTGTACAGGTGTCGTACAGGCTTCTGACAGGTTCATCCGGTGCATACATCCTCTAATCCAATGTGTTTGCCTCCTATTACAACGCATACATACTTCTAGTGCAAACACTCTCTGGATTGGTGCTTCTGCCTTCTGTTCCAGTACCTGCGGTAATATGGCGCATCCATACTCCTAGACGACGCATACGCTTCCTGTTCCAGCGTCTGCATAATCCCTGCGCATGCACTCTATGATACTGTGCTTTTAGACTATTTTACGATGTATTTGTTAAATTAGCACATTTACATCTTATTCCTGCACTTTTGACACCTTTCTTAGTGCATCTATACAACAACGCATATAGACTCTGTTTCTGCTCATTCAGACTGTATGGCAGTGCATCTGATCTGTCACTAGGGTTTCTAGGATTTCTTCTGATTTTTCTGATTTAGGCTAACATTTTGTCTTGCAGGATTAGAGGCTGGAATAGATCATTTAGCTGCATTGATTAATTCACTTACATTAATTAAGGGAAAAAGTAAAAAAAATGCATGCATGGAAATTTCTCGTAGTCTTTAACTAGGAGGACAGTAACTGAACCACTGCTATCTCTGCATTGTTGCTTTCTTTCTTAGTTTAGAATATTGTTATCTCACAAATGGGAATGAACATTGCTATCTTTTAAAACACTTCAAAGTTAACAAACGCATGAGTGCACAAGTAGATAGCCCATTTAGTTTTTTTCCTTTTAACTAGGTTTGGATTAATCACTGTCCTTTGTGTTTGTTGAATGACAATAGGCTTATGCTCTCCCATTCACTGGGTGACCAGAACGCCAGACTTGTTATTCCATCTGTATAACCTTTAGAGGGGCCTACCCTTGGATGCCCGCCTGTCCAAGTGGGAATGAATTGTGCTTGAGGTGAAAACCTCTTGCAACGAGTGCTACTGTGTTACACCGATGGCCAACCTCCCCCAAAACCCTCCAAGGCGTAACCCTTGGAGACTGGAAGACTCCATAACATAGAGTAGTGTCACCGCACGTGTAACCACTCGAACGTTTGCCTTGACTACTTAGCCACTTGTTTAGTATGCCAAAAACCCCTATTTGTTGACACAAAGGGCAGAGCCTTTGAAGCAGCCTCGATTCATGTGATTCTTAGTAGAGGTAGCAGGGACAAGCCTATGGTTCAGTGGGGGTACGAGCATAAGGAAACCTGGATCTGGTATGCATGAGAAGTGAATGCCGTGGAGGGGAGCCAGTGCTACCAGAGCCTTGAGCTACACGCTTTGAATATGCACAGCTAGAGGATTCAACAAATACTATCCTATCCAGCCTAGGTTGTACTTGTTCTTGAGTCAAAAGTCTAAAATACAAAAAAATAACAAAAGATAAAAATCATGAAAACTTCTATGTTTTTGCTGTGTCTTTGCCATAATTGAAAAACAAAATTCTCAAAAAGACCAAGTTTTCAAACCAAAAATAGAATTTTTTTGAAAAACGTTCCAAAAACTCTAAAAAACAACTCAAAAACCAGAACGACACTTTTGATTTGACCTGCAGCGCATTTGCTAAGACTTGCGGCGCATTTGATACTTGTTGTAGTGCATTTAAAACATTACCAGAGTTGTGCATTTGATCTGACTTGTGGCACTTTTGAACTCTGTTGCGATGCATTTGCTATTGCACATCTAATCTAGAGAGCAAATCTGTACCTTCCAAGATAAAAACTATCAAACTTTCAAAAGCTCATTTCAAACTTGTCTCAGTTTTCCCAAAATTTGATTAGAATCATGTAAGTCAACCATTTTGCTTTTCTTCCACACCATATCTGCTTTTCCCACATTGCATCCAAAATCTCGCAAAATTCTTCCAAAATCCAACAAGGTTAGAACCAAGCTATTCTTGATCGCATCAAACCTCAA
Source organism: Cunninghamia lanceolata (assembly GCA_027924645.1). Lineage (NCBI taxonomy): Eukaryota > Viridiplantae > Streptophyta > Pinopsida > Cupressales > Cupressaceae > Cunninghamia > Cunninghamia lanceolata. The sequence goes on from BSBN01000850.1 coordinate 3,288,801, forward strand.
ACAAACCTAGTGAGTCTCCACTATCAAGGATCACTTATCCTTTTCTCTTAGAACTCCACTAGTGGCTTGTACAAGACTAGTTCACATCAAGTAAATGGATTTCTATCATCCTTACTTCGACTATCATTTTGTTCACCCAACTTGTTTGACACTAATTGATCTAAGGAGAACCTTGCTAAAATCTTGTCACATTCTAACACCTTTGTTCAAAACTTTCAAACTCACTCCATTCCATCTCTAGTCACCTTGCATGATCTTAACGAGGTTGCAAAAACAAAAATAGATTGAAATGGATGAGAAAAGTGTTCCAAACTCTCACGAAAGTGATGAGGAAATTTCTATAGAAGAAGTCCTCCAAATGCAGAAAGACCGAAGATTTCAACGCTTAATGGATAAGGTACTTGCCCAAGATCCTACCAAATTATTTCTACACCTAGCACTTCTAGGAGTCAATCTCCCTAAAGATTTTGATGTAGAGGCTCTAAAAGAACCTGAGGAAGAAAGAAACCCTGAGGGGAGCACACATGAGGAAATACCCACAGATAAAAGCAAAGCAACCATTGATTCTATAGATGCCCTAAGCTTAGTGACCCAACAAATCCAAGCTTTACAACAACAATTCTCAGACATGCAAACATGAGCATCAACTAAGCATTACTCCCTAGAGGATATTTCACCATATCCTTTTGATAGGACCTTGATCATATTACCTTTCCCCTCTAAATTTGAGGTGCCAAAGTTTGATAAATATTGAGGAAAGGGTGATCCAAGGGACCACATTAGGGAATTCAATGCTGCTTGTCTTGAAGTCACACACAATGATACTTACCTTATGCAGCTATTTCTATGGAGCTTAGGAGGACAAGCCATGGAGTGGTTTTCTAGACTACCACCCAGCATTAGAACATTCAACGAACTTGTGGACAAATTTGTCACACACTTCTCCTATAATATTGAGCATGACACCTTAATCTTAGATCTTTGTAACACCAAGCAAAAAGGTGGGGAATCTTTCACCGCCTTCCTACAAAGATGGAGACAATTGGCAAGTAAGTGCCCACACCAAATGCCTGAAAATCAAATGCTGGAAATGTTTGTCCATAACTTACAAACTGACCTAAGCTATCAGATACAAATCCAATGTCCTACTTCCTTTAGTAAGGTCATTGAGATGGGTCTAATCATCGAAAAAGCTTTAATCGCAAAGGGTCAAATAAAGCTTTAAGGACACTACTAGTACCAATACCAACATAGATAAACCAAGATTCTGGACAAAGAACAAAAAAATTGTGAATGGTGGGGTGGTAGATGCCAAGAATGCGGCACCTAAACAACCAATCTTCAGCTTATCAACTCCTCAAAACAACCCCCCACAAAACAAACCAAGAAACATTGAATCAAGGTTTACAAATTTTCAACCTAGGAGAAAATTCACACCTTTGGGAGAATCATTGGAAACTGCCCTACGAAATCTGGTCACAAGTAAGATCATAACGCTTCCAACTGCACGGGAGTATGAACCAAAAGTAAAACCTTCTTGGTGGAACAACAACGACTTCTGTGAGTTCCATCGAAATAGGGGGCACAAAACCAACGACTGCATTGCGCTCAAACACACTATCCAAGACTTGATCGAACAAAACAAAGTGTCACTTGATGGACATACCTCTAATAGTGATCACCAGGCATTCAAGGATCCTCTTCCCAACTATGAGTAGGGAGGACTTTCCAACAAAAACAATAGTGGATCTAACAACGTGAATTACACAAACGTCAGCTTTGACTATGTTGTTAACCATATCTCAGAAAGTGATTCACGCATCAATGTGATCACTATAAACAAAGATCCGGATTGCAATGTTACCACCCACAGTAATAGAGTCACTCTTAGAGGAGCCTCCACCCCTTCGGCTAATTAGTACAGTATCCTGGATCAGCTACATAAGACACCTGCACATATCTCCATTCTGGAACTTCTACGTCTATCCCCATCTCATAGGGCCATACTTGACAAAGCTTTAGCTGAAGCCTCCATCCCAACGAACCTCACCGAAGAACAATTCCAAACCATGGTAGGTCACATTACCTCACGTCACTCCCTATCATTCACTGAAAAAGGATGATATGTCAATCACCCAACCTCATAACGCCTCTCTTCATATCAAAGCCTTCATACACAAACAAAAGATAAAAAGGGTCCTAATCGATGGAGGAGCTAGTTTGAATATTTGCACCTTGAAGCTAATCCTTACATTGGGGTTTTTAGAGAAGGCTATAGATCCAAAAAAGAAAATCACTATCAAAGCCTACGATGAGGAGGAGAGAACTTCCAAGGGAATTGTTACTTTACCAATCAGAGTGGGACCTATAGTAAAAGATGTGGCTTGCCAAGTCCTCAATATGGAGCTAGCATATAACATTCTTCTAGGGAGACCATGGATACACACTCTGAAAGCCGTGCCATCAACATACCATCAGTGTATGAAGTTTCCTTACGAAGGTCAAGAGATCACCATACAAGGTGACCCTAACCCATTTCAGTATTCTAACTCCATTCATCCTAAACCTGAAGTGGTGATTCCTAACAACCATGCCTCTTCTTCATCTTCATCTCATGTTGACCCAGCTACACTTGCTTCCTCTTCAAAAGTATCCCAACCCAACCTCAAACTCAAAGATAAGGGCTTGGGTGAATACACAATCTCCCAATCCCTCTGTTTGGCACAACTCCCCCTATCTCCCAGATCATATGGAAGACCTACTCTGAACAAATCAAAAGTAGATAAAACTACCAAAGGTCCATTTGTCAAATAGGGAAGCCTCAAAGATGAAAGTGATGATAAAGATATCCTGCAATGGCTATATAAGGATGAAGTCAGTTCATCAACACAACAAGACCATCATACTATACAAACTGAACTATATGGTCAAGGATTCCAAATGCTACAAAGAATGGGATATGAAGGACATGGTCCACTCGGTTCAAGAAAGGATGGTATCACTGAACCCATCCAACCTCATACCCTAACAGCCTGAGACACTAAAGGGATAGGTTACATTGGTGCATCAAGAAGCAACAGAGCAAATAAAGGCAAACAACCAGAAACATCTACTAGTAATCTAGTTGAGCAAATTTAGCAACTGCAACTGGGGAGTGAGACCAATTCAAATGAGTATGAGTGGGATAGTCTCTCAGAGCTATCTTGTGACGAAAAAGATATCGATGTTGTCCACGAGTATGACCCAACCCATGCAAATGAGATACAAGGACCAAGGGCTAGACTGCTAGAGTCCGACACGCACAATAATGATAGTGAAAGTTGAGGAAAGAATGATACCCCCCTTGACAGATCCACTAATAGAGAGTACCATCATAGACTTTATCCATGCTTTTAACAACTCTATCCTAACCATCAACACCATCAAATCAGATCAACCCAATGACCCCTTACCTTTGGTGCACCCTGAACTCATAGATTGGGATTTACAAGGTACTACCCCTGAGCTCGATACCTTTGAGAACGATGAAGTCATCATAGATTATCTTGAGCTTAGAGATCATATACCTGCAGGGGACCACAAAGCTGGCTATGCCATAGAACTCAACAAGAAGGCCTATTTTGGTGAGAGTGCCAAGCCTTTCAGTCTCAAAAATGTCAAAATGAAAGAAAGATCTAATGGTGAAAACTGTTCTATGGTAGTGTTAGATCATGAAAATAGTAAAAATATAGACGTATCCAATGGTGAAAACCTCTCTGAGGCGCTAAAGGATGGAAGGCTTGATCCTCTACCCAATCTTACACATCAGGAGAGATCTTCAATCTTGATAGAACCAGTAGAGCCGATCAATGATAGTACAGGTGATAACCCCAGAATGATCCACATGGCACAATCCTTAATAGAATAAGGAAAACCAGCATTCACCGACTTCTTCAAAAGAAAACAAATCAACTTTGCATGGACATATGCAGACATGCTAGGGTTACATCTGAATCTTATAATGCATCACTTATCTTTAGCTCCATGAGCTAAACCAGTAAAGCAAAAACTCATAAAGATGCACTCGCGTGTGGCCCTCATAGTAAAAGAAGAACTGAAGAAACTGTTAGATGTTGGATTCATCAGACCAATAGACTATCTTGAGTGGGTTTCAAACATAGTTCCTATGGCCAAACTAGATGGTAGAGTCCGAATATGCAATGACTTTAGGGACCTGAACAAAGCTTGTCCAAAAGATGATTTCCCCCTACCAAACATTGACATGATTGTAGATCTCACAGTAGGGCACACCATGCTGTCACTAATGGATGGTTTTTCCAGATATAACCGGATAAAAATTGCACCTGAAGACCAACACAAGACTACATTCACATGTCCTTGGGGCACCTATTGTTGGTGTGTCATGCCATTTGGTTTGAGAAATGCCGGCACAACATATCAGAGAGCTATGACCACAATCTTTCATGACATGATGCACACTATAATGGAAGACTATGTTGATGACATTCTGGAAAAATCACTCACAAGAGAAGGACACCTAGCAGTACTAGACAAAATCTTCAACAGACTGGAAAAGTTTAATGTGCGCCTCAATCCAAAGAAGTACATGTTTGGAGTTACCTTAGGAAAGCTACTTGGATACATAGTGTCGGCCAATGGAATCGAAGTTGACCCAGCTAAAGTGAAGGCCATCATGGAAATGTCACCTCCTAAAAATCTCACTCAGCTAAGGTCCCTACAAGGAAAACTACAGTCTATCAGAAGATTCATTTCTCAATTGGTAGACAAGTGCCACCCATTTTCTCACCTTCTACATAAGAATGTCCCTTTCAAATGGAATGATTCATGTGAGCAGGCATTTCAACAGTTAAAAGAATATCTAATGAAGCCACCCGTGTTGATGCCACTGATTCAAGGAAAACCTTTGCTATTGTATATCTCGGCCACACCAACAGCTCTGGGAGCTCTCCTCGCATAGCAAAATTATGACAAGAAAGAACAAGCAATATACTATATCAGTCAAACACTTGTTGGGTATGAATTGCAATACACACCAATCGAAAGAGCATGTCTAGTTGTGGTTTTCACCTCACAAAAGTGGAGACATTACATGTTGTCACATTCAGTCAAACTAGTAGCAAAAAATGATCCACTCAAGTACTTACTCAACAAGGCAGCCCTTACAGGTAGATTGTCCAAATGGGTCATGCTTCTCAGCGAGTTCGATATCGAATATGTAGACAGGAAAGCAATAAAAGGCCAAGTACTTGCAGATCAACTAGCAGATGCACCTCTAACAAATGACAGCCCTTTGAGATTTGAATTTCCAGATGAATCTATCTTCCACGTAACCACAGCAACCTGGAAAATGTATTTTGATGGCTCATACACTCAACATGGATCGGGGGTAGGTATCTTGTTGATCACACCTAGTGGAGACACCATTCCTAAATCATATAGATTAATGTTTCCTTGCACTAACAATGTGGTAGAGTATGAAGCCCTTGTCATTGGTATCAAGCTAGCAGTTGAATGGACTATCAAAGAACTTCAGGTATATGGTGACTCACAGCTGGTCATAAATCAAGTAAATGACGACTACCAGACAAAAGATGAGAAATTAGTCCCTTACAAATGAATGGTAGATGATTTCAAAGAATATTTCGTCAAGATCTCTTTTGAGCAGATACCAAGGATTGAGAACAAAGCTGCTGACGCCATGGCAACGATCGCATCTCTCCTTGATATTCCATATAATCAATCACATTACGAGTTCTTGGTAGAGCCAGTGTCTTGTTCTGCATATGACACCCCTGAATCCCATATCATTTGCCACATTGTCAGAACTGATTCCCCCCTCTATGGAAAAATATTTGCCTATCTTCAAGAGAATACCCTCCCACCTGATCTCTCCAGTAACCAAAAATGAACCTTCATCCGTCAGGCATCCTGGTATGCCATTGTCGCCAATACCCTATATCACAGAGGTCTCGATGGTACTCTCCTTAGATGTCTCGATAGTGAGGAATATCAAACTGCCCTGAGCAAAGTACATGACGGTATATGCGGGACTCACTCTAGTGGTCCTACCCTAGCCAAAAAACTCATATGCATGGGATACTACTGGCCAACTATGGAACAAGATTCCTATCATTTTGTAAAGAAGTGCAAAAAGTGCCAAATCCATGGGAACTTGATACATGCACCAGCATAGGAGCTGCATCCATTAACAACTCCTTGGCCTTTCTGTCAGTGGGGACTCGACTTAGTGGGAAAGATTCACCCTTCTTCATCCAGCGGCCATAAATTCATAATCACCGCCACGGAGTACTTTACGAAGTGGATTGAAGCTGTGCCCTTAGCCAATATCACAGGCAAGCAGATTACCTCATTTATCTTGAACTATATCATTTGTCGCTATGGTATCCCTTTGTCCATCATCATGGATAATGGACGACCCTTCAAAAATCAAGATGTCAGGGAACTATGTGACAATTCCATATCCAGCACCACTTTTCAACCCCCTACTAACCCCAAGGCAATGGCCAGGTGGAGGCATCAAATAAAACCATCTTGAAAATCTTAAAGAAGACTGTCAATGATGCCGGCCGTGACTAGCATATGCAATTAAACCCAGTGTTGTGGGCCTATCGCACAAGCATCCACACACCCACAAGTGCAACACCATACTCCCTGGTCTATAGATCTGAAGCTATCTTGCCCATTAAAGTTGAGATCCCATCCTTGCGAGTTTCATTAAAAGGCCTCATATCTGATGAAGAGTACAGAGTGTCCAGACTTCAAGAATTAGAGTTGCTCGAAGAGAGAAGGCAACAGGCCTTTAACCATCTAAAAGCATATCAGCAACAAATGTCCTGAAGCTATAATCACAGGGTAAAACCCTAAGTATTCCAAGTTGGTGATCTTGTCCTCAGAGAAAATCCCAGAAATTAGTAAGACTGTGAAAAGAAAGGCAAGTTCGAACCCAACTGGTTAGGTCCCTATGTCATCATTGCAGCTTATGGGTCTAGGGCATATCAATTGGCTACATCTGAAGGTGAACTGTTTGATGATCCTATCAATAGTATGCATCTTCGCAAGTTCTATACCTGAAAACCCCAATGCAAGGGAGCCCTAAAAAAATCCAAAAAAATTGAAAAAGTGATAAAAAAACAAACAAAAAAATAAAAAAAGTAGAAAAATAACAAAAAAATCATCCTTTGGTGAAAACCTGGCAAACAGGCACCTGAGATAGGTACCATGATGAAAACCTGGCAAATAGGTGTCATGTGTACTTTTAGCTTCCGTGCAAATAAAAGCAAGTGGTGAAAACCTGGTAAACAGGGGCTATCTGCGACAAACCACTTCCTCCATCAGTTGTGACTTCATATCTATTGTGTTCATCATATCATTCATATTGAACTAGTCCTTTGATCCGTTGTTGAACTACGTCACCTCTGAGCTATCATGTAGGCAAGGCCATTCTCAATGTGCCCCCGAGGCTCCACTTCGCTCCACTGTTCCATCTGTCCCATGTCTAGTCCTTCTATCTATCTGAGTTCGTACCATTTTTGCATCTTTGCCATCGCCTAGGTCTTAGGTCCATTAGGTTCACCCCGAACTACGTTGCCTCTGTGTCGTCACGTAGGCAAGGCCATTTAGCAATGAGCCCCCGAGGCACTAGGTCAGTCCCTTAGGGTCTGTCTCTCCATGTCTGTTTGTCCTATCACCCAAAATAAGTGGATCCTTTGTCTAAACTGGGGCAACTCCTTGACCTGGTTACGGATTAGGATTCTTGAATGCCACATGTTCTAAGAGGATACCAATAAAGGATTGTGATACCTTTCACTAGACAAGCGCGCACAGCAAAGCAAGCTACCCAAAACAAAAATCTTGGCACAGAACATCAACCTATCCAAAGCAAAACAAGCAAGTATCTGAAACACTCCAACCAACTTTATATCAATTATGGAAAAACGACACATCTAATGCAAGAATGCTTTTGTGAACAAGTTAATTTAACAAAGTCTTGGATTTTTGCCATTATGTCTTCCTATGCTACTCAAGGATGCCAAAAGCTAGAGATGCTATGATGGGGGTATAATCCTTTTCTTTGTCTGCTGTCTGTGGATCAAACTTTAGTAATGTGACGACTTGTGTCGACATGATCAACAAAAGATCATCAAGGACTTCCGAGATCTAAACATGAAAAGGGGTAATCCTTGTCTGTTGAAATGCAAGAAGTACTCGGGTCACCTAGATTCAAGTTTGACTAGATGCTTGTATCAACTTGCTATATCAAAATCCATGTAAGAAATACTCTGGTCATCTCGGTCTAATTATACCTAGATGCTTGTATTTTCTTACAACATTTCAAAAAGAGAAAAGTACCAAAAAGTGCCCAATGATGAAAGCAAAATACTTGCAATATCAAGATGACAATCCACATCCATCCCATATCCAAAAATCCATATCAACCATGCAATAAGAAAATCCTGCAGCATATCAAATGAAAGCCTATTTTTCTTCATTTCTTCCCTTCTACATATCTATATTCATCCCTGTGTCGATTGAGTACATTTGGACATATCAAAAACATAGCATAGGTAGCATATCATATCACATGAGATAGTCATTCACGTGATTAAATCATTTGGATACATAATAAAGTACATTTCCATACATTTTAGGTCATCCCCATAAATTTGCATCCGCATATCATATCAAAAAATCAAAAACATAGACAATATAGAGCTGCATAATCATATCCATAAAACATTTGCATTTACATATCAAAATCCATCTAGTAAGAATCACATATTCAAAACATCATAAGATAGATTGCATCCATAACATATCAACATAGAACATCTGCATGTAGAACATCAATAACTGCATCATCATATAATCATCAAAACATGTCCAAATGTACAATATATCAAAAATATCTGTCCATCTCTCATAATCATGTCATAAAATGTATACAAAGTACAACAAGATGGTAATACATGTCTCAGGGCAAAAATAGTACATATACAGGCTATCTTAGCCATAAAAAATGTGTACATCAAATAAAAAAAATGATACAAGTGTCTAGGTCTGGCTAGCCCTACCGTTGTGGAGCACTGCTCCCTGCACTGCCCTCTCCTCTGCCTCCCTTTGATTGATGTGGTCCTCTCACTGAGCCTATAGATCGAGACCCACCTGCCCTTTGAGATGCCATAGACTGGCTCCTGAAGCTAGGCACACACTGATCTGCTGACACTGCCTCGTGATATAAAACTCTGTAATACTGAGCCTGAGCCTGTGCTTTGGCAAGCTCACCCTGAACCTAGGCTAACTGTGTCTATGCCTGCTACACCTGTGATACCAAAAAGCTAGAAGTACCATCTGTACCCATAGCTGCCACGGCTACATCCCTCTCTGTTCTCATCACCCTCACGCTATCCAAAGCTGCATCTCTCTCTAGATATCTCTGATATCCATCCTACGTCTGCATCTCTCTGAGAGTCTGCTGCTCTCAGATGAGCCCTCAGCTACCTAATCTGACCCTATAATGTCACAATAGCCTGCTACTGTAAATCAGGCTGTGGAGCCTGCTGTGCTGGCGCCTGCCCCTATACCTGTTGCTGTGCCACCTGCTGTGGTGGTGACATCTACCTCTACGGTGCCACCTACTATGCTGTCACCTGTGCATGCACCTGTCTGGCAACCTGCGGCTACACAACTGCCTGTTGACCCAAAGGTCCCTCCCTGGACCTCCTCCTCTATCTAAGTCTGCCACCTCCTCCTCCATCTCCACCATCATCTCCCTGACCTCCTCTCCCCCTCCTTCGTCCTCCTCTCCTCCTGCCAGCTCCACCCTCATCATCTGAATCCTCCTCGTCTATATGAGGAGCTAACTCTCCAGGCCCTAAGTATCTGAGGAATGGATGCACTATGAAACACTCCTCATAATCTGACATCATGCCAGCATCCACTATATCCCTCCTCATGGACCAGGCTGCATGGGGAATCTGTTGAAAGTCTGTCAAAGCCTCCTCGTATGATACCACGGGACCCCACCTATATCTCTCTGCATGGGTCCTCGTAAAACGTGCCTGCCCCTATGGCCTGCCCTATACTCAGCCAAACTGTCTCTGCACTTTGCTCACAATCTGTCTCTCTAGTATATATCTCGTCCTGCCAGTGAGCCACCGAGTCTGGAAGCAATACAGAAGCTCGTCTGCCTCATCATCCCATACCTCATAGTATAGGTATGGGCGCTAGACAACCTGATCTACATTATCAAACATGTGTCTCCAATACTCGAGCTTCCCCAGCTTGTACTGGGAAATCACGCCTGCATAGCCATAACTGTAGGGCTCACCCCTCTGCCTGTGAAAAAGACATATCAGCCGTGTGATAGCTATGTTCTCCCACGACCAAAACTACAAGAGAGACACGCCTGCTGACAAATTGACTCCTCTATGATACACCACCTGGTGCATATCTCTGTATAAGTGTGCAAGCATGCACACACCCCATGCATATTGGGTCCCATCAGTGATCATGCTCTCTAACACCCTCCCCCATCCAATCAAGAAGCCGTGTGACCTCCTATCCGGGCATACTACACCACTAATCAATCCCGCCACTATCCCCGAGAAGTAGTCATAGCAGTCATGAATGTCTTGCCACGAAATCACCTGCCCAACCAACTCTAGGTCATCGAACACGCGTCTGTACTCCGCCAATCCAGCGTCCCGCTGTGACTCATACTCAACCAACTCTCCCTAAATAGGGAGGTGCAGAATCCTGTACACGTCCTCTAAGGTGATTTCCATCTCCCCCGTCGGTAGATGGAATGTCCCATCCTCACTGTGGAATCACTCCACCGCTACAGTTAGCATAGCATGGTTCACACGAACCTCAGGCATGAAGCAAACATAATGCAAGCCCATCGCACCAAGAGCCTCACGGTCAATCTCTGTCAACATGTACCACTGCAATAACGGCAAAGGGAACTGCTCTCGTGACATAAGGGTATCCCGGATATCCTCTTGTAACCAAGAAAAACATAACGTCAAAGAAATCCATATCCAAGCAAACCTACTCAAAGCAATCAAACTATCCTATCATTGACTTGACATATCAAATTAATCAAAACAAGCATATCATCTCTTGACTAGATTCTCGGCAATCTTAGAGATCACTTATCAATTGACACATCGATCAAGGTGCCAATAGGGTTAATTTCATTAAGTCAACTGATCTTCCTAGTGCAAATGCACTGATCCAGGTGGCAAATGCGTTGATCCATATCCTATGCGCATTTTCACTGTGAATGTGCCAATCCTTGACGTGTATGCGCCATTCTGGTGTATGCACCGCTTCTTGTGTCACATGCACCATTATACAATGGATGCGCCAATTCCAAGCATATATACGCCAAACTACCATATGCGCCATAAGATCTATCATAGATGTCACTTATCAACATATGCGCCATTTTGGAGAGCATGCTGTTCGGCGCATCTATCTTCACTTTTTTTCCTAAGCATTTATTGCCCTAATAAAATTATTTTTAGCGAGTTTTAAGGAACTACATACTGGTGGTCCTGCCTCAGCTGGCCGATCGAACCATTGGACTCGCTCAAACCGGTGCTCCTCGTGAGGAATATCCATATCTCTGTCGACTGCTCTAGCTCCTCTGCTCTCCTAAGCTCTCAAAGACAAATCAACTAAGGACAAGTGTGCAAATGAATAAAACTTGTGGACCTAGCTCCTATTTATAGCAACTGAACCATAGCTGACTGTGTGACTACTTCCCATATCTGTTCCTCTGAACCATGTCCTATTTTTTTACATCCTAACCCACTTTCCCTCTTCTTCATCATGAGATTGTCTGTCTCACGCCTTCTGCCTTCTTCCCGTCTAATCCCCCGAGGGGGCATCCTATCGTCATTAAACTTGTACCAGGGGCAAATTGGGGCATGTATCATTGTCAAAAATTCTTATTCTTTGAAACAATGTGATAAAACACATTGCATCAAAGAGGGGCAAAATGTATACACCTAAAAATGACATGACTCTACTTAAATATTTATTTCACCTTCGTATTCCTCTATCAATAAATAAATAAATTTATTTATTTATTTGATTCACTTCCTCTCACTTAATTAAATAAATTACATTTATTTAATTAATCTACATCAACTTTATTCTTCTAAAATAATTAAATAATTTTAATTATTTAATTAAATCTTTTATTCTTCCAAATTTAAATAAAATGCAATTTTATTTAAATTAAATCTTAAATCTCCACAAAAATAAAATCTATTTAAATATTTTATTTATTCCTCCAAATTATCTACAAATAATTAAATAAATCTATTTATTTAATTATGTTTTCTTATCTTCTGAAAAATCTTCATATCTTCTAAAAATAAATTCCTCTTGTCATACAAAAACAAAAGCTGAGTTAAAGCAACTTTTCTCTTAAATTAGAAAAATATATTCTAATTTAAGAAAAACAAAACTCATCCTCATCAAGAAAGTAGTTAACTCAACAAAGCTTCTTTTTTTGACACATGTCCTTCTTCTATTCGCGCACATTCTCTCGAACATTCTCCTCCATTGATCTTCTTATTTCTTCTCAACCGTTGATCTTCCCTCACACAACTCTATAAATACAACCCTCTTCTTCTATCTTTCATCATCCATCATTCGAGTAAACTTATGCTGTAGGAACTATAGCGTGCCATTGGCAACCCATTACATATCACTTCATCAACCATCCATTCACATTGTGTTGAAGCTCATCTTCAACACAAACAAGTATCCTATCCACTTCTCCTTGTCTTCTTGAGGAATCGAAGCAAAGGAAGCGAGCTTCCTGAGGGCCATTTTCATCTCCAAAAGATCAAGAAAGAAAAGGTGAACAATGGAAGTCGAAAGGTAAAGGTTGTAAGTATCTCTCTTTATTTATTTTAAATCTCCTTTTACCTTCATATTTCATTGATGTTTGGGTTTTTAATATACATTTGATTATTCCCATTTTTACCCTTACAAGATCAACTTTAATTCACTCTCTATTCAAGCAATTGAATGGTCCTTGGAATCAAAGGTGAGTGGGTGAGGGTGGCCCTTGAGGAGATTGAAGAGTTAAACCTGAGACCACAACTCATGCAAGAACAACAACACTTCATCAGGGTTATAGAACAAGAATGATAAATTCAACACATACAAACTTTTGAGGCTAGACTACAATGTACTAGAAGCATAAACGAAGCAAATCAAGATCCATCTAGGCTTTGGAATCTTAGAAACCCCAACAGGAGACAAACCATAAGTGACCCTTCGGGTCATATAGTCATTTCAACAACAACCTCCATAGAAAGAATAAGACAAATCCAAAACAACAACAAGCCTATGATCAGGCCAGTCGCTCTTTGTGAGGTCTTGCTCCCAAGCAAATAGGACAACCCTCGGGTCTCTCTTCCAATTGATTGGATTCTACCACGAGAGAGAGAGAGAGAGAGAGAGAGAGAGAGAGAGAGAGAGAGAGAGAGAGAGAGAGAGAGAGAGAGAGAGTTGGAGATCACCTGAAGCAAGGAGAGGGTCCATGTGCTATGTTGGAGTTGACTCATTGATGATTGTGCATGTGTCACGTTTTAAAGTGTACATATTTTGGTGAACCTGACATGAACAAAAAATCCTTCTAGGATGAGTTATTTGCATTTCAACTTGAAAAGTTCATTCTTCATCACTTTCAACCGATATTTCACTTCACACATCATTTCCATCACAATCACATTCACTTATGCATTCATTGCCATTTTTGCGCTCATTTCATCCATCTTCTTTTCTATCTTTCACTTTGTTCGTTCCATTTATCCTGAGGTGTCTACGACACCCCCGAATATGTCAAAACTAGAACTACACCTAGGGAATCTCCCTTCAAGGGAACCTGAAACTCCCTCTTTCAACAAGTATGTTCCTCTTGATCCAATGGCATCCATCTCAAATTGCTATGATTACGAAGACAGATTACAAAGGTGACAAAAGAGAACCTAGGCGTTCATTAACATTCAACAACCTTGCTTGGGAACAAAATTCAATGATTCAACCCAGAGCATGAAGGGTACAAGTGAGATCATAAATCCATCTAGTAGACCAACCTTCAACAAGTAATCAAAATACCCATCTGGATGATGAGGTAAGATGCTTGGAGAGACATTTGCAAGAAGCCAAGGATGCTCAAGAGGCTTTGCAAATTGCTTTGAGAGGAACAATGAGAACAAATAGAAAACACATGAGGTGAAACTCTATGGAATGATGAGACACAAAGAAGTGCAACGCTTGAAGACCTTATTGCAATACTAGTTCAAATAATTATGACTCTCGAAGAGGAACAAACTATTCAAGACAAGAGAGTAAGGTATCATGATAACAACAAAGTAGAGAAAGACCAGGGGGCATCTCAGAATCCCCCATCCTTTCACTTCTACTCGTGAAATGAGAGTAATGCCATTTTCCCCAATGAAAATCAAGTCATGAAAAACTAGCAAAACATTCAAACAAATCACATCGTAGCACTTGGATATCAAAATCCACCTATGGGGCTACTGTTATCAACCCCACAATCAAATAGTGCTTTTAAAAGAACATACCTTGAGTATTTGAAAGAACCGCTTGACCACACTATAAGAAACATAATATTACCATGTCCCCTCCTTGAATTGCCAAAATTCAAGGGAGAATGAGATCCAAATTCTCATATAAAGGCTTACACTACAACAGTAAGGGAACTCCTCCCTTGGGATGGGGTCTTTGCTAAAAACTTTCCAAAAATATTATAAGGGATTGCCTTGGATTGGTACTATCGTCTTCTCAAAGCTTCTATTCACTCATTTCAACAATTAATAGGAGAGTTTGTCATGGATTTTGACATGAACAAACTAGTGAAAATAGGGATTCATGAATTCCTGACCATGAAACAAGAATCAAATGAATCAATGACACACTTCATCACAAGGTGGAGACATGTACTCTACTCTTCCACTAGTGCCTGAAATATGGATCATCGTGAACTATGTGATCTCTTCCTACATGCCCTCAATAGGGATATGCAAGAAGAGGTACAAAAATTGCCGTACAAATCATATGAAGAAGCTCTAGAAAGTGCTTTAAGGATCAATCAGGCTGCAATAGACTGTGGACATAGAACGTATTATGCGAATGGGAGAATAATAGGAGATAATGGTGGAAACAACACCTCCACCATAAAGATACTCAAAAACACTAGAAATGTGACAATAGATGGGGTAATAGACCAATCCTCAATCAAGAACAAGGTCAGAGACGATTACAATGGTAGGGATTACTATCCTTTGAATGTCAATTTGATTGATTGACCTTGAAACAATAACTATTATCCCAAGGATAATCATCAAACATGGAATCAGAATAACAATAGGTATGAATGCCCCCTACAAGTATAATCAGTTTTATTCCTTTCACATGAATAGGGGCATAGTACTGAATCATACAGGGAATACAATAGATTCATCTCTAGGCTACCAGAGAACCAACAATGTTTTTCATTGAAATATTCCTAAATCCACAAGAGGTCATGCCAAATAATAACAAGGATTCAAGACAGACACAAGATCCCATTGCTCCACAGAACATAGATATGAAAATCTTTCAAGATCCTTTTCCCTCTCATAGAAACATTGAAACAAACAACCAGGATGCAACAACTAGTTTTAAAAGAACAACTAAAATGAACATTCCAATCTAATTACGACCAAAAGGAGAAACTAGGATGTTAGGACTAGTCAAAGTATTACATGACGAAGAGAGCGAACTCAACAATGAACAAAAATAAGAAACTCATGAGGGAGTGGTGTTGGCTATAGAACCAATCCTTGCTCCAGTTGGACCTAATGAATTGATTGAGAATCTAAAGAAGACATACACTCACATATCATTCATTGATCTTCTAAAAAATTATCCATCTCATTGTTCGGCTCTTCTAAAGGAAATATGATTAAGGCATCTAGACCAAACTACTCCTCCGCCTAGTGAACAAATAAACCAAATTGACTTCGATGTAGATCCACCCAACGCTAAACTAAAAGACTGAGGATTCTTCTTCGATCTAAAGCAAATGCCTTCAGAGGCAGATCTAACTAAGAAGGGGGATCCTGCTCTTTATTTACAAGTATGGATCTATGGTACATGCATAAAAATAACCTTAATCGACAATGGGGCTACCATGAATATAGTTCCATTTTCCCTTTTGGAAATAATGGTGTATGGACACACAAACATTACTGTGTCCCATGACACTTTGAGAGGGTACGACAACCTAAAAGTTGCTATAACAAGAAAGATTACACTTCCTATTTTGTTAGGACCAAAGATGATTCCTACCACATTCTATGTCATTGACTAGGATACCAGTTATAACTTACTACTCAGAAGACCATGGATTCACCAAATGAAGTCTGTGCTTTTCACATTATTCCAGGAAGTTAGATTCTTGCACCTCGAAAAAGTGTATGTCACAAAAGGAGATTCAAAACCATTTAGCATGGTTAAAACTGATTCAACCAAAAAAATAGGGATTTTGATAGACTATGAGTTACCAACAAACAAAATTTCTATCCAAGATATGATACCATAATCAATATGAATTACAACCTGGACATAAATGCCTACCAAAACTTCCAACAATGCAAAATTGAGAACCTTTGAAAATGGAGAGTCGTCGAAACAAAAGGAAGTGCTACCCAAGGAAACAATGATAAAAATCATGGAGTGGTTGGAAAAAGAAGGACCATTACAATTCCCTCTAGAAATTCTCACTATCAATGTGTCTCCAAAGGATGAGCAAGCTAATAAGGGTTTTTGATGCATAGGAGAAAAACCTCATCTAACAAAGTGGCCTGAGTTTGAAACAATGATGTTGGATTTAAATGGAGTAAATCCACACACCTTCTTAGATATGGAGGAGGATTATTTTGAAACTGAGGGAAACAACATCTAGCGAGACACACGTGTCAGAAATACGAGAGAAAAGTGATTCATACACACTACTCTCACCTTCTGAGGATTATTACACACCACCCATGGAAATGAAGGTGCAAGATCAATAAAAAGAAAACTCCATAGATAATGAATCAATGACCATTCTTGAAAGTTTATCGAGGGCCTTTCTTAACCCACAAAACTTTGAACAACCCTCTACCTCAACTTCAACATGCAATCTAATGATGTAGATGAATGTGAAGCACCCTTAGTGCATATAGAGATGGTAGAAAGACTCTGAGATGAAGATGAGGTAAGTGAGGGAGAATTCCAAAAGGAACATAACATGCGAGTGACCATAGGGACTGAAGATCCTATCATTTTTGAAATTCTCTAAAGATATATAGGATATTTGATAGATATGTGGCTGAAACCAAATGAAAAATAAGAATAAGATTTGTTCCTCTAGATGAACAAAGAGAGCAACAAACTCCCTTTGAATTGTTCCAATTCTTGCAGAGTATTTAGGAATGTCTTGAGGTAAATATCTACATGCAAGACAAGTTTGACTTACTCGTTGATCTTTTGAGTTGCGATAGATTTTTGTATTGGTCCCCCTCGCATCATTAAGCCTTTCATGCCCTATTACACCACATTAGGTCAACTAGAGCAAAGTCAACCTTCAAGACCCTATAGAATAGGAGAACTTGTCCTTTGAAAAGGGAGTACTAAGAACAAGAAACATAGGCAAAAGAGGAAATTCCATGACGATTAGAAAGGTTTGTACATGGTCAAAGAAGACGTCGAAAATGATGCTTATTTTTTTGCACAATGGAAGGAAAGGAAATTGGTGAGACGATCAATGTATTTCACCTCAAGAAATGTTATGTCTGAAAAATAAAAAATATAAAACACAAAAACACCAAAAAAAAAATCAAATATTCCAAAAAAATCCAAAAAAAATATAAAATCATAAAAACAAAGAAGAGATAAAATCTTTCATGACTTCTATTTCATTCTGTTTCATCTTGCATCTTTGTGAGTGACATGCTAAGATGTTAGATTTTCTTCTCAGTAAGGAGTCTAAAATTATAACATCCATGTTCTTAAAACATAGTAAAACTAGAAAAATTTACCATAGAGTAATTTAAGAAGATAAAAATGAGATAGAGAAAAATTTTCTTTTATTCAACACATAATCAAGTAATTCTATTTTACAAGCTTTTCTCTTTACAAAATACTTTTACATCAAATTGTCTTTCTCAAATTACAATGTAAATCAATTACATAGACAATTTTGAAATAAATACTACTGCTGAAAATTTGACATCTTCATCACAAGTCCTAGCATATCTTCTGCTTGGAGAGAGAGAGTATCTTTCCAGTTATTTACCTCCATCCACAGACCGGCGGTCTCCCACACTTCTTCCACATAGGAAGTGGCCCTACCCTTCACGAGGGATGTAGACCAAAGGTGACCAGTGGTAATTTGCCTATCTCGAGTACATAGTGTTGTATCCTACTCAACTCTATCAAACCATACAACCCTAGATACCCTCTAGCTAAGTATGATTTCTGATAGGATGAGCAATCCAGATACAGTGAACTAACAATGCATGTAGAAAATAAATGCATTACTTTGGCCAAAGTTTTTAATTTCAATATCGTTCATAATGAATGTAGTCATTGTGTTCACTCACCCCTACTCGACTTGGATACTGTCGTATTCCATAATTTATCCATCAACTGTGTTTATACAATAGCTAAATCATGATAATAGCTTTTCTAGACTTTAGACATACCTATATGTCTTATCTAATCATTTGATTTCAGTTTGACTCTAAGTTTTACATAATATCCCATAATAATATGGCTTTACAAATTATCCAAAACTCGTATCAATGAGACTAGGTTAATAACAACTCATAGTTTATCTAAACTGAAAAAAAAAGAGTGAACTATCATCCAAAATAGATATTTCCTCTTATACGAAAATATGAATATTCTCAGTTTACCTATTCATGATGACTTCAATAGTCATGACACATATAAATACTTGAATATGATTCCTCTCAAATTCCTATCTCGTTAGACTTCATTTAATCATATCATACTGGTTTCCTACAAAGATATTCTCATGTAAAAATTACTAAGGATAACCCTATGATCCTTCATATTTCTATTGAAGCATTTCCATTGAGTTATCACTCAATTTATAATGAAAAAGGTATCTTCCTAAGCTTAATGAGATTCTAAGTTCTCTTGGAAAACAACCATAGTTATTAGTAACTTAACAAGAAATGTTTCTCATACTTCCATTAACCACCTCAAAGATTTAAGCATCCTACTCAACTATGTTTACAATCCTATCATAGTTCTAAATGGTACTTGATATATATATATATATATATATATATATATATATATATATATATATAAGAATGGTATAAAATATCTCAATAATCAACTCTCGGTCCTTCTTAATGTCAAACCTTCTCTTAATCGATTGTATTTTCTACATAATCGACCACTCATAAAGAAGACCTCTACGGTGTATTGGAATATCATTCTATAGTTATATCTTTCAATAGACCGACTTCTACACATTTCTATGGTTGTTGACTTAGGCTAATAGCCTTTGATAGCATCGTCCAGCCAGTGATAATGGTGACAATCATTAACTCCAAAGGTTTTAAACATAATGAAAACACTCATTAATAGGTTTGCTGATTAAGAATCAAATATCACAGACATATGAAAAGAGATAATATCGATCCTTTGAAGCATGCAAACAAAAGACATTATAAATCCTTACAATTCTATTATTGTTTCCACACAGATATTGAATGATACCTAGCGATGGCAGAAGAGTCATTTGCAGCTGTGTTTACTATTCACTCAACCTAAATGATGGCATCCACATGCCTGTGTTATGGCTATGACCTGCTCTCTATGTTTTCCAAAATGATCCCCCCATATGTGTGTCCTCTAACTACGAATCTTATCTCCCTTATGATCAAGGTGAGTCGTGCCAATTAATGATGCTTCAAAGCTCTTAATGAAATGGTTTCTACCACTCCATCGAATGTAAGATAATTGGTAATCCAACCGACCACTCTCTCATTCGGTTTACAACCGATCCCACTTATGTAGCAGAGATAAACACATGTTCGTTCGAGGCATAGAATATGGAGAGTTTTTAATGCATGCAACTATAATACCATACTCCCTCTTAAAGAGGTTGACTCAAGCATAACTGTCGATGGTTATTATGGTTGATCACTTTAAGTAATCCAAATTCTATCATTTGAATTAATGTGGGTGTCATAAATAACATGCCCAAGGTTATTCAATTGATAGGTTTATTAAATAATGTGAGGTATTATCCTCTTCAGTTTATAAATACATCTATGGCTTATATTAAATAGGACTTACATATCATCATTCAATTCGATGATTACAATTTAAATTAATAAGAATAATAGCAATAAAATAACAATTTACGGATATTGTGAATGGGTCGAGTTTACCTCCCCATCACATTCCTTTCATTAAAAACACGTCAATCTAACTTGATGGAATTCACTTTGACATTCAAGGGTCAACAAATAAACACTAAGTGACCCAAAAATAAAAACACCACCCATTACGATAATTATGTCGTAACTTTTATGTTAGATGTAAATGGTCTTGATTCATGTTCAAATGACGTCGTTAACGTTACTTACGACTTAATACGACTTAGAAAGATTTGCAAATAATATCAACTACATGTTGATTATGTTCAAAAGCAAACTAACAAGGCAAGACTTACCTCTTACGACACATTGGTTCAAATTTTTGTTAAACACTTATACTTGATTTGACAATTAAACCACTCGTAACCTAAGGTCTATCTCTCTCTCTCTCTCTCTCTCTCTCTCTCCTCTGAGAGTCATCTGAGAATATGTATTCCTGTTTCAACTTGTAACCAAACAATATATGATCATTGCTTCATTATTCAAATAATAAATCAAATCTCATAATGCAATTATTAAATCGATAATAACACATTCTTTTCTATAATTTCATAAATGACATTCAATATAATCCATGTCTTTCCTTATCATTAATCTAATCATCATAATAAATTTACTTATGTCTAAGTAAAAGTAAAAAGTATAGCAAGGCAAAAATTGGGGATGTAACATATCCTTCCCCTAAAGATTCATCGTCCCCGATGATATAAAGTAGAAAAAGTAACTAAAGTAAGTTCATTGTTTTTAACTGATAACAACATTACATAAATGAGGAAACTTTTGATAAAATTCATGGTAATCCTCCCATGTAGCATTTTCCTCAGAATATTGATCCCATTGGACCTTACACTGCAAGACCTCTCTGTTACGCAAATGGAGCTTGCGTGTTTCTAGCACCTTGAGTGGCTCGATCGTGACCACCCCTGGATCCTGCAACATATTTCTTCAAATAAACACATGAAAAACATTGTGCATTCTAGACAAGGCCGGTGGTAGAGCAATTCTGTAGACAATCAGATTGACTACTTCAAGCACTTCAAAGGGTCCCACATATCGAGGGGCTATCTTAGAAGACTTCCCAAACTTAATAGAACTTTTTTGAGGTTTCACCCTCAAAAGAACTTTTTCTCCAACAGTGAATTGCCTTGGAACACACTTTGCATCCACATAGCTCTTTTGTCTATCATTGGCTTCTGCCAATCTTTTTCTGATCAACTTTACCTTCTCTTCCATTTTAGCTAGCATTTCTAGTCCGATGCTAATCCTATCTTCTAGCTTGTCTCATCTTATAGGAGTTCGACATCTTCTTCCATACAATGCTTCAAATGGTGCCCTCTTAATAGCAGAATGATGGGAATTGTTGTAAGCAAATTCCACAAGTGGTAAGTATTCTTCCCACTTATATAGCTAATCCATGCAATACATTCATAACAAATCTTCTAAAACTTGGTTTACTCTCTCAGTTTTCCCATCAGTTTAAGGATGGTAAGATGTACTCACGTTGAGTTTAGTCCCTAGTGCAGAAAACAAAGTTTGCCAAAACCTTGACGTTACATGCGCATCTCTATCTGAGATAATCTTCTCAGGGAAACCATGCAATCTAAACACTTCTTGCATAAATTTGCGAGCTAACACAGATGCTCCATTAGTCAAATTCCTGGGTATAAAATGTGCTACCTTTGTGAGCTTATCCACCACAACTAAAATGGCATCATGTCTATTCCTTGACATAGGAAGACCTTGAACAAAATCCATGCTAATAACTTGCCATTTCCACTCTGGCACATCATGGGGGTACAACAATCCTATAGGTTGTTGATGCTCTGCTTTTACCCTCTGACATTCTAAACAGTTTGCCACAAATCTTGCGCCATCATTCTTCATTCCTTTCCAAAAATAAAGAGGTTTAACATCCGCTAGGAGTTTGGTCACTCATGGATGTCTCGAATATGGTGCAGTATGAATTTCTTTCCATACTAGATCCCTTAAGCCAGCTGAAATAGGAACATACATTCTACCCTTGTACCTCAATAATCCATTAGACTCTATTAGATAACCATCATATCTTGGATCTCTAGGATTATGTTTTAGATCCTGCTTAGCCTGTTCATAATACTCATCACCAAACAAATTTTGTAACACCAAATCCTTGAAATTTCCACGAATAGAAACAATAGAAGCTATATGTCTTCTACGACTCAAAGCATCAGCTACTCTACTCTCTTTTCCTTTGATGTAGCTTATTTCAAAATCATAGTCAGATATCAATTCTAACCATCTCCTTTGTCGAACATTCAGATGTGGTTGAGAGAAAATATACTTAAGACTTTGATGGTCTAACTTAAGTACAAAAGTCTTCCCCAACAAATAGTGTCTCCACATCTGCAAAGCATGAGTTACTGATGCCAATTCTAGATCATGCGGTGTATAATTCTTCTCATAGGATTTCAATTTCCTTGATTCATATGCTATCACTCTTCCATCTTGCATAAGCACTCCTCTGAATCCTTCTCCCAAGGCATATGTAATTACCTCAAATTGTCCTTCAAGATTGTGGACTTTCAAAATTGGAGTTGTAGTTAACTTTTCTTTTAAGAGATCAAATGCATCCTGACATTTATCTGTCCATTCAAATCTCTTTCCTTTCATGTGTAGGGAAGTGATTGGACTAGCAATACTAGAGAAATTTAAAACAACTTCCTATAATAGCCATCCAGGCCCATGAAACTACGCACCTCATGCACATTTGTTGGTACAGGCAAATCTAGAATAGCTGTGATTTTTGCAGGATCAACAGATATTCCATCAGCAGAAATAATATGACCTAGATATTGAATCTCCTTCTAAAAGAATGTACACTTTGATAGTTTTCCATATAACTTATGTTCTCTTAATCGTTGTAGAACAATATGCAAGTGTGGTTGATGTTCTTCTTCATTCTTAGAATAAATGAGTATATCATCTAGAAAGACTAAAACAAACTTGTCAAATCAATCTCTGAATATATTGTTCATGAGATTTATGAATGCAGTAGGTGCATTTATCAAACCAAATGGCAACACCATGAACTCATAGTGCCCATATCTGGTTCTAAAAGTTGTCTTATGAATATCCTCATCCTTTAGTCTTAACTGATGATATCCTGATCGTAAATCAATCTTTAAAAATATAGTAACTTCACGCATCTAATCAAAAAGATCATCAATATGTGGCAAAGGATATTTGTTCTTTACTGTTGCTTTATTAAGCATACGATAATCTATACACAATATAACTGGGGCACCCCAAGGTGAAACACTGGGTCTGATCAAACCTTTTACCAACAATTCTTGTAATTGGGATTTTAACTCTATTAACTCCATAGTTGTCATACATTAGGGTGCTTTTGATATAGGCTTGGATCCTGGTTTAATATCAATTGCAAAATCAAAAACCCTTTTGGGAGGTAGTCCTGGAAGTTCTTCTAGAAACACATCCTAAAATTCCTGAAGAAAAGGATACTTTTCTTCAAAAGATGAACTAGGGTTTTCTATCCCTTCCTCCACTTGTTCCATTTTGACTACAAATAACTGACAACCTTTCCATCTAACCCTTTTCAATTGCTTGGCATAGATAGGTCTGATTTTAACTTCTCTTTAAATCCATTGGAATTGGGTTTGATTTCCCAAATCATCTAAGCATTCAACTATTTTTGAAAAATAGCCAACCTTAGCTCTATGCTTCCATAACCAACTCATTCCTAGGATTACATCATAGGAACCTAGGGGAGCTACATATAGGTTTACTTAAGTTCAAAAACTAGGGAGGTCAATTTTGGCTTCAAACAAACATTGATCTACCTGAGCCTTAGATTGGTTAGCATATTCTATTGGCCAAGGTTTAGACATGTATCCAGCGTTTCTAAGAAACTTATTCAAAATTTTAGGAGAAACAAAATTTTTAGTGGCTCCTATATCAATCAAAATAGATATAGGGACTTAAAAAAAAGTACCTGTCATCTCAATAGGTGTGATTTGATACTCTGCTTGACAATTATCGAGAGCTGCATGAATCCTTTGCTGGAATGCTTCTTGCTGAGTAGGTAGTGCAGTACCTCTTTGTTGACCATTTTGATTCTTGTTAGGGCAACAATTTGCATAATGGTTTCCCCCACAAGTAAAACATCCTCCTATGGGTCCTTTCTTATCTGAAACTCTCCCATTGTTATATTTATTTCTCTTGAAGTTGTCATTCTTCTTCCCATTACTAGATCCACTCTTATTCTTCTGAGATCCTTTATCCTTCCTCTTGTTATCATAGTTCCTTTCATATCTCTTCTTATATGGTTGGTTGTTAGGAGTTCCATTAAACCTCTTGAGGTTTCTATCACGATAAGCCGAGATGGATTTCATCTTTTGCTCTTGCTTGATTGCTTTCTCATACACTTGATCCATTGTTGTGGGACCATGTACATCTACTTCTCCACTGATTTGAGCATTTATGCCCATGATGAATTTCCTGATACTAAAACTCTCATCCTTTTGATACTGTGGAATATATTTCAGGAGTCAGGTGAATTTTTCTCCATATTCCACCATTGTCATATCTCCTTGTTGAAGATTCTAAAAATTAGTTAGTTTCTGATCAAAATAGAGTTGTGGTAACCATCTCTTGCGAAAGAGTTCCACGAACTCATCCCAAGTTACCCTTAGAGAGCTTAAATTCAATTCCATCTTCTTATTCATCCACCAAGTGGATGCTTCTCCTGCCAGTTGGAATGCTCCCCATACCGCCTTGGTCACCTCTGAGTAATTCCTTA
The DNA here is from genome assembly GCA_027924645.1 of Cunninghamia lanceolata. NCBI lineage: Eukaryota > Viridiplantae > Streptophyta > Pinopsida > Cupressales > Cupressaceae > Cunninghamia > Cunninghamia lanceolata. The sequence goes on from BSBN01000850.1 coordinate 3,314,136, forward strand.
TCTTGAAATATTTTTCCATTTCCATTAACTAAGCTTTAGCAGCATCTCCAGTCTCTATCCCATCAAATTTTGGGGGAGTGACCTTCTTCAAGTCTTTAGAGAGCTCTGAGGTCAGTCTATCTCTTGCCTCTTTATTAGGTTCTGTACTCTTACTACACTCTTCATGATTTTCTCCACTTTCACCATGAGAGTTTTCACCTCCTCCCTTAGAATTTCCTTTATCATCTACTTTCTTCTCCAAATCATCCAGTCTTTTCTTGGTTTCCTCAAGCATGGTTATGATTTGGTCCAGCTTATTATTTGGTGGGTGGTTTCCCTCTTCACTTTCTCCTTGGTTAGTCCTTGTCTGAACCATGTTTATCAATTTCTCACACCTAAGAATATTGAGTTATCCATTAGTTCAAGATTATAATGCCTCCCATGAAATCTAAACATAATAAACTCAATTTAAACAATAGTTTGGCATGAAAACAACTATTTTTTATTTATTTCATTTCAAAAGTAAAGAGTATTCTTCATTTTTACAAAATATGACTTCAAAAGTCATGTTCAAGAGGAGTATATCCTTCAGACTCATTTTTTGATACATAATCTCAAGGTATATAACCCTCTGACTCACTATCAGACCTAACTTCTATGATCTCAACAGTTGGGGGTATGTGGGGATCTCGCCTAAGCATAATTGTTTCCTCATCTTTAACTCTTTCCAAGTACTCCCTTCTCATTCGGTTGATTTGAGTTAAGGCAGTCACTAGAGTTTTTGTATCACTTAACCAAATGTCACTCTCATCATTGGTTCCCTCAAAGGTTTTGATAATGGCCTCACATTCTCTTTTTACTTTAAGGAAACGTTGACTCGTATTAACAGACTTTCTTGCTGTCTTTTTAAGACGTACCATCCTGGCAAAGAAATTTTTCAAACATTAGCTAACCACATAATGTTGGCTATAGGCAAGCATAGTGGTGTCATAAGCCCTAGTGCTGAACCTGGTAGCTCTGATACCATATGTAACATCCACGTTCCTAAAACATAGTAAAACTGGAAAAATTTACCATAGAGTAATTTAACAAGATAAAAATGAGATAGAGAAAAAATTTCTTTTATTCAACACATAATCAAGTAATTCTATTTTACAAGCTTTTCTCTTTACAAAATACTTTTACATCAAATTGTCTTTCTCAAATTACAATGTAAATCAATTACATAGACAATTTTGAAATAAATACTATTGCTGAATATCTGACATCTTTATCACAAGTCCTGGCATATCTTCTACTTGGAGAGAGAGAGTATCTTTCCAGTGATTTACCTCCATCCATAGACCGGTGGTCTCCCACACTTCTTCCACATAGGAAGTGACCCTACCCTTCATGAGTGATGTAGACCAAAGGTGACCAGTGGTAATTTGCCTATCCCGAGTACATAGTGTTGTATCCTACTCAACTCTATCAAACCATACAACCCTAGATACCCTCTAGCTAAGTATGATTTCTGATAGGATGAGCAATCTGGATACAGTGAACTAACAATGCATGCAGAAAACAAATGCATTACTTTGGCCAAAGTTTTTAATTTCAATATCGTTCATAATGAACGTTGTCGTTGTGTTCACCCACCCCTACTCGAATTGGATTCTGTCATATTCTGTAGTTTATCCATCAACTATGTTTATACAATAGCTAAATCATGATAATAGTTTTTCTAGACTTTAGACATATCTATATGTCTTATCTAATCATTTGATTTCATTTTGACTTTAAGTTTTACATAATATCCCATAATAATATGGCTTTACAAATTATCCGAAACTCATATCAATGAGATTAGATTAATAACAACTCATAGTTGATCTAAACTAAAAAAAAAAGAGTGAACTATCATTCAAAATAGATATTTCCTCTTATACGAAAATATGAATATTCTCAGTTTACCTATTCATGATGACTTCAATAGTCATGACACATATATATACTCGAATATGATTCCTCTCAAATTCCTATCTCGTTAGACTTCATTTAATCATATCATACTGGTTTCCTACAAAGATATTCTCATGTAAAAAATACTAAGGATAACCCTATGATCCTTCATATTTCTATCGAAGCATTTCCAATGAGTTATCACTCGATTTATAATGAAAAATGTATCTTCCTAAGATTAATGAGATTCTAAGTTCTCTTGGAAAACAACCATGATAGTTATTCGTAACTGAACAAGAAATGGTTCTTATACTTCCATTAACCACTTCAAAGATTTAAGCATCCTACTCAACTATGTTTACAATCCTATCATAGTTCTAAATGGTACTTGATATATATATATATATAAGAATGGTATAAAATATCTCAATTTAATCAACTATCGGTCCTTCTTAATGTCAAACCTTCTCTTAATCGACTGTATTTTTCTACATAATTGACTACTCATAAAGAAGACCTCTATAATGTATTATAATATCATTCTACAATTATATATTTCAATAGACCGACTTCTACACATTTCTATGCTTGTTGACTCAGGCTAATAGCCTTTGATAGCATCGGCCAGCCAGTGATAATGGTGACAATCATTAACTCCAAAGGTTTTAAACATAATGAAAACACTCATTAACAGGTTTGCTGATTAAGAATCAAATATCATAGACATATGAAAAGGGATAATATCGATTCTTCGAAGCATGCAAACAAAAGACATTATAAATCCATACAATTCTATTATTGTTTCCACACAGATATTGAATGATACCTGGTGATGGCACAAGAGTTATCTACAGCTGTGTTTACTATTGACTCAGCCTAAATGATGGCGTCCACACGCCTGTGTTCTATCTATGACCTGCTCTCTATGTTTTCCAAAATAATCCCCCCGTATGTGTGTCCTCTAACTGCGAATCTTATCTCCCTTATGATCAAGGTGAGTCGTGCCAATTAATGATGCTTCAAAGCTCTTAATGAAACAGTTTCTACCACTCCATCGAATGTAAGATAATTGGTAATGCAACTGACCACTCTCTCATTCAGTTTACAACTGATCCCACTTATGTAGTAGAGATAAACACATGTTCATTCAAGGCACAGAATGTGGAGAGTTTTCAATGCATGTAACTATAATACCATACTCCCTCTTAAAGAGGTCAACTCCAGCATAACCGTCGATGGTTATTATGGTTGATCACTTTAAGTGATCCAAATTCCATCATTCAAATTAATGTGGGTGTCATAAATAACATGCCCAAGGTTATTCGATTGATAAGTTTATTAAATAATGTGAGGTCTTATCCTCTTCAATTTATAAATACATCTATGGCTTATATTAAATAAGACTTACATATCGTCGTTCACATTCGATGATTACGATTTAAATCAATAAGAAAAATAGCAATAAAATAACGATTTACGAATATTGTGAATGGGTCGAGTTTACCTCCCCATCACATTCCTTTCATTAAAAACACATCAATCTAACTTGATGGAATTCACTTTGACGTTCAAGGGTCGACAAATAAAACACCACCCATTACGATAATTATGTTGTAACTTTTATGTTAGACATAAATGGTCTCGATTCATGTTCAAATGACGTCGTTAACGTTACTTATGACTTAATACGACTTAGTATGACATAGAAAGGTTTGTAAATAATATCGACTACCTGTTGATTATGTTCAAAAGCAAACTAACAAGGCAAGACTTACCTCTTACGACACATTGGTTCACATTTCCGTTAAACACTTATACGCAATTTGGCAAATAAACCACCTGTAACCTGAGGTCTATATCTCTGCTCAAAAGATACTCTCTCTCTCTCTTCTCTAAGAGTCATCTGAGAATCTATATTCCTATTTCAACTTGTAACCAAACAATATATGATCAGTGCATCATTAGTCAAATAATAAATCAAATCTCATAATGCAATTATTCAATCGATAATAACACATTCTTTTCTATAATTTCATAAATGACATTCAATATAATCCATGTCTTTCTTTATCATTAATGTAATCATCATAATAAATTTACTTATGTCCAAGTAAAAGTAAAAAGTATAGCAAGGCAGAAATTGGGGATGTAACATATCCTTCCCCTAAAGGTTCATTGTCCACGATGATATAAAGTAGCAAAAGTAACTAAAGTAAGTTCATTGTTTTTAACCAATAACAACATTACATAAATGAGGAAACTTTTGATAAAATTCATGGTAATCCTCCCATGTAGCATTTTCCTCATAATATTGATCCCATTGGACCTTACATTGCAAGACCTCTTTGTTATGCAAGCAGATCTTGCGCGTTTCTAGCACCTTGAGTGGCTCGATCGTGACCACCCCTGGATCCTGCATCTATAAAGAATTCCAATTCAAAATATGGTTATCACCTGCAACATATTTCTTCAAATAAGACACATGAAAAACATTGTGCATTCTAGACAAGGCCGGTGGTAGAGCAATTCTATAGGCAACTGGATTAACTACTTCAAGTACTTCAAAGGGTCCCACATATCGAGGGGCTAGCTTAGAAGACTTCCCAAACTTAATAGAACTTTTCTGAGGTTTCACCCTCAAAAGAAATTTTTCTCCAACAACGAATTGCCTTGGAACACACTTTGCATCTGCATATCTCTTTTGTCTATCATTGGCTTCTACCAATCTTTTTCTGATCAGCTTTACCTTCTCTTCCATTATAGCTAGCATTTCTAGTCTGATGCTAATCCTATCTTCTAGCTTGTCCCAACTTATAGGAGTTCGACATCTTCTTCCATACAATGCTTCAAATGGTGCCATCTTAATAGTAGAATGATCGGAATTTTTGTAAGCAAATTACACAAGTGGTAAGTATTCTTCCCACTTATATTTCTGATCCATGTAATACATGATGGTGACAGGTTGTCATTGATGTCAAAAGTGTGTTCAGTTGATGTTGCAAAGTTGCCATAGTTGTTGCAGGACATCAGGAGGACAGATCGGGAAGGCTTTTATCATTCAATGGTGATGGAGTACAGGTGATGGAGTTCATGTCTTCATCATAAATAGTTCTGAACATGCTTGATGAAGTTGCTTCATATGGTTCATTAGTTAGGAGATGGTTGATCAGAATGTTACAGGTTGTTTGGTTTGTGTTTTCCACAAATAGAGATGATTTCTTGATCTTGGTATGACAAAGGTCACATGCTTTAGTAATGCAAGAAGCAATACAGATCAATTGCAGATGGCATAATATTCAATGGCATGTTCATAATGGCAGTTTGATAGTATGGTCTTCATTTGATCTTCATTTGTTGATAGTTGTGACAAGTGCAGAGGTATAAAGTGGGTTTCAAGTTTCTAATGGATTTTCCTTGTCAATATTGTTATCCCATTAAAATCTATGCTCTCAAAAACCTAAACAAATCTAAGTCATCTCCCCCTCAAACTCTACTTTACCCAATATTCATATTATATTAGTGACCGGGAATAGCAATTGTATCACTTAACAATTACCTTTTGAAGGAGCTATTATACATCCATTGACCGGCCCTTTCTTTAACTCACCTTATGCAACGGTCTTCATATAAGTGGTCTTCATATAATGTTTGTGAGGGCCAATGTGTAAAGTGTTGGTTTTAAAACTTATTCAGCCTCCTTATGTTTATCGACCTCCTTGATTTTTTTTAAAATCCATGCTCATAGTTATCGGCCTTTTTGAAGATTTCTATGAAAGAGATTTATTCAAAAAAAGGGCATCATATAGTTTTAAAAAAAAAAAAAAACATGTAATGGTTTAAGAAAATAAAAAAAAGCCCTTAAATATCCTTTACTAAGTGGGAGCCCGATTAAGCCTTTAATGGCTTTATTTCAATTTTTTAAAAACTCCTAATTTATTGGGTTTCAAAATGGAGTTTAAAGATTTTATTTTAAGGAAATTTTTTTTGGAAATTTTAAAGAAAGATTTGTTTCTATTTTTTAGCATGGAAGCTATTTGTGAGGGGTATTTTTTTTAAAAAGGCAGTTGATTTATTTCTAAATCTTCATGAAGATTGGAGAGATTTGTGAAGATTTTATTGGAGAATTTTTCTGAAGTTTTTTTTCTCCATTCACAATATTGTTTCAGATGAAGTGTTTTTGCAGATAGAATGAGAGAAGTTTTTTAAAGATATTATTATTGAAGATATTGTGCAGAGGAGATTACATGAAGATAAAAGTCTTATGCAAAATGAAGTTTTTTTTTAGGAATATGAAGGATCATTTTTGCACAGAAGATGAAAAAGATTTTGTTTGAGAAGATGAAAGTTCTCGGAGATTTTGAAGGATCATGCAAAGATTAATGAAAAATGAAGATGTTTGTAGAAGATGAAGCAATGAACTTATTGACAGGAGCAAATTTATTTATTCTCAAAGATTAATTGTTTTCTTGTAGATGCTAATATTTTGCAGATTGAAATGTCAATTGAGGAAGATCAACATTATAAGAAAGATTTTATTTTTCTCACACAATACAGAGAAGATGAAATTTAGAGATGATGATAAAGCAATCAAGTTTTGAAGATGGAAGATCAAGAGTTTTAAATAAGGTTTGATATTGAAGATATTTTGTAGAGAAGGAGAATGAACTTTTGAAGGAATGTGAAAAGTCTTATGTAGATGAAAGATTGATTTTATTCTTGCAGGATGAAAAAGAAGAAAAGATTGATTTTGTTCTTGCAGGATAAAAAAAAGAAGAAAAATAAACAGTCATGGGCATGAAGAGAAAATTAATTTCTTCACAGATGAAAAATGATTGTGTAGAATGTGAAAGGTTTTTTAACTTGTATAAAATTGTTTTTCAGGTGCATTGATGGATATATAGAAAGACAGAGATGAAACATACAAAATAAGGAAGTGTTATTGAATGGATCAGAATACAAGATTGATATGCAGTGTGTGTTGATGAAGAAAACAAAGATGAGAAAATAATGTTATGAAGTTATGATATGTAGAGAAAAACCTTTTTTTGAAAAGAAAGATGAGTTGATTTAAATGGTGCAAATCAGATTGAATAGCAATCACTTCTTGCACATGAGATTTTTTGATTGATTGAGAAAAGCCAGTGAGGCACAGTATGCCAGTGAGGCTTATAGGTCAATGAGACCATTTGTCAGTGAGACACTCACATCAGCCAGTGAGGCTTGTAAAGATATTTTTAAGGTTAAGCCAGTGAGGTAGTTTTGGAGTGGTTTTTCTACCCCAGGAGGGTTTTCCACTCGTGCAATTCTTGTGTCTTGATTCATATTGTTTTTCTCTTTGTTTGTGTGTATGATTTATTCATGAGATTTTAATCTCATCATTCATTCTCAGTTATGTGCACATGTGTGTAACAAATGATATCTTACCTTCTTCATGTCTTGAAAGTTAAATTTGCAAAAGGTTAAAATTTATACAACATTGATTCACCCCCCCTCTCAGTGTTGTCCTGAACTCCTACAATACATTGTTAGTGGCACTCAGCCCCTTATCTCTCCTAGCTAAAAACATCAGGAAGGTTATAACTCTAAAGGAAGCAATCTAAAATATGAGTGAATAAAAAACAAGTGATAAAAAAATGAGTGTGAGAGAAAAGTGAGATTATGATGAAAACACCAAAGTAGTTGAATATCCAAAGAGTCAATAAAGTTTCAAAGCATCCCATTCAAAAAGCATCAAAAATATAAAAAAATGAGAGAAAAGTGAGATACTGCAAAATACAAAGAGACAGAGAGATACAAAAAAAGAGTGAAAATAGAGAAGATTGTTGATTCTCCATACTCTTGAGTGGAGATAAATCTAATCTTGAAGCTACAAGGGTGACAATCTAATAAAGAAAGTAAGGTACAAAGCACACACATGCACCAGCCGAGCAATACTAGGAGTCTAGTTGTCTTTAGGGCCATCTTTTACTATGAAGCCTTTCCTTTACCCTAGGTCTATCTTGTTGGCCATCTTTGATCTAAGTCTAGCGAGAACTAATAAAATTTGCTTATTGTCTATGTTGAAAGCTTGTCAATGTGTTTTGTCTAGATAAGGATCAGTGTTCAACCTTTAGTGAAGCCCAAAATTTAGAAGCATACCATCTCCCATCTTGTCCCCACTTGATTCCTAATTCCTATCTTGGAAAGTTAAATAAATCTCTTGTACCAAGGTAATTTGCAAACCTTTGAAGAAAAAATCCTACTTAAGAACAGTCACATTGTTTGTTCCATCATGCATTGATCATACCAAAAATTAGAAAAATGAAAATTAATAAGTCTATTTCATAACTCATGACATTCCACAGGTTTAAAATGTGTTGCATTCCTTCTTATGTCCTTGCATTTCATTCATTTCTTTGCATTCATATATTATAAAAAAAGACCAAAAATATATCATAATTATTTTGCATTCATGTAAATTCTTTAAGATCATAATCATAGAGGTTTTGAACCATCAGTGAGAACAAGAGATAAAGATAGTCACGATCATAAGGAATGTTTCAAGAGTGCTAGTACAAAACTTGATACAGAGAAAAGAGTAAATCCAAGGAAAAAATGCTCTAGGTCTCCCCATGCGAGGGGGAAAGATAGAAATGACCAAAACATAGATAAACCTCAAGGACGATTTTGACGAGTAGAGCCACCAAGGATCTGATCCCTATCCCTCTTATGACTAGTAGCATTAGAATCTCTGTGGGTCCTATGAGAAAGAGAAGGAACTCTTCTAGGAGCATGAGAAGGACCCATCGTGTCAGTTCAAGAAGCCTTTCTGTGAATTCCAAGACTCACCATCTCCTGAATAACATAAATTGTGACCTTAAGTTCCCTAACCTCAGTACACAAAAAAAGTGATCTCCTAGCTGGCATAGTATGTAGGTGCAAGAATATCCGTGTGATGACTAACCCGAGAAAGAAGATGAGCATCGACAAGTAGAGACTCATGAGAATGACACATGATTGGAACTAAAATATTTAATCTTGAATCATGAAATAGTTCCCTCCATCTTATAGTAGTGCTTAAAGAGAAGAAAGAAGAGAAGGGAGAGAGCTGGTCAAATGATCCAAGTACCCAAAAATGATAAAAACAAGGAGTAAAGAAAGGGTACTCACGAGGATCACCCTCTTCCCAAGAGGAGTCATTTAATGCATGATCACAAGTAGGAGGTGTGACAACTTCCTCATCAAGGGGAATCTCTCTATCCCCTTCCTCACTAACCTCATCAGGATCCTCTCTCTATGGATCGTAGTCCTCATCGGTAGAGTCAAAATCATCAAGAGTAATCAAAACATGAGGGACAAACCCTCTCCTCCCCCTACGATTAGAATCAAAACCATGAGGTGTATGAACTAGCCTAGTGATCAAGACACCAAGGGTTAAAGGAGCCCATATGCTCATCCCTTGCTCAGAGTCTCCCATCTCCTAAATGGTCTTGTAATAAGTGAGAACTGGGGGAAAGTCCTTTGGAAATTCATCACCAAGCTAATGTAGGACTCTCTAGATATGGTGAAGCTCCACACAACCATTTTGATCTGAAAGCTAAACCACACCCCTACAAAATGCTCTGATCTAAGTGTCACCAGACCATGTACCCTCCATGTCAGTATAGGGATCGAGAATCATGTTAGCATCAATCAAGGTAGCCAATGCGGGAAAGCTAGTATCAAAGTGACCAAGTTGACCCCATCATGTAGCCCTTGGAAGTCTAGGATCAAGAAGTGCAATCTGTTGAACACACCCAAATACTTGGGGGGTTAATCAGTATTCAAATAAATCTCAAACCCTCTGGAGTAAACTGAAACTTAATCTTTACATCATTAATAGAAAAATAAAAGATCAACACAATGCACAACACCACATAACACCAGATATATGTAGAAAACCCCAAAGGGGAAAAACCATGGTGAGAAAAGCTACTAGGAGCTACTGTCCTAATCCAACCTCACGAAAGAATCATAGTTACAACTTTGTTTTAGGGTTACAACCCAAGGAAGCTACTACTCCCTGTAGAAAGGTTTTAGGGTCACTCCCAAGGAAGCTACAACTCCCTACAGACTTTGTTTTAGGGCTTCAACCAAAGGAAGTAACTACTCTCTAAATAGAGAACAAACTCAAAAAATATTAAAGCATGATAGTCCTTCTACTATATGAATTTGACAATGAAACTCAATCCTTTTGATGATTGTAACTCTGCTTTTTCACTTCTCTTTTGATGATTGCAAATCTACTTTGACAACTTTTGTAACTTCTTCAAATGTCTTCTCTGCAGCTTACTAATTCACTACTTTCAGCCTCCAAGAATTTTTGCCTTTGGCTCACTGCCTCTAGCAATCAATTAGGTACACTCTTCACTTCCCTTCCATCTCAAAAATATCTTCAAGATGAATCCAGATAGGATCTATTACTTCTACTTTTTCTCTTTTAGTCGTACATCATAATGCATTACACTCACACTCACAATCACACTTCACCTAGATCAACTAGGTTTACAATATATACATGATATTACATTGATTACTTTACATGTTGGCCAAAGACAACAAGAATATTACAATTACAAGTCGGCCAAAGATCAAAACGACATGAGATGTGTAGAGGGTAAGCCCTAAAATGAACTACATGCAACACACACTTAACCTAGTCATAAACACCCTTCATAACATCAACCTTCAAAGAATAACATCTACACGCTTCGCATAGTTGAAATAGGTCAGCCTTAAGCAAGAAAATATGAGGCTTGTAGTATGTCGGCCGTTACAACTTGGCAGTACTCATGGAAGATTAAACATTACTGCGCTTCTCCTAAATGAGTTGGCATGACCCATACAACAGCTTAAAACACACCTTGAACTCTAAACAACAAAGACTTTGTGGTTCACACCTTCAACATACCTCAGTTGGCTAGGCAAAATCATAACCCAACAACACCTTCATTCTGAACCACAGCCTATCCCGGAGAAACTGGAAAACACCTTACAGAGCAATAGGAAACATCACAAGATCATTAGGATTATTTTCCACCAGCCAATTCACCTCTTCATACAGCAACAAGTTGGTGCAAGCCAACAAACACTGAAACTAGCCATCAGACAATACAATCCTGCACTTTGTCACTTACAACTTTCTCTACGGAGGGACAAATGATATGAAACTTTGAATGTAGCACCTTCACAACACACTGAACTTAAATTCTAAACCACATGACTGTATCTTCAAGGGAGGAGGAATGTGGACCATTCTCCTAATTGGTCTTCAAGGCAACTTCCTGCAATAGAAACCTTTACCAACATCCAGAGACCGGAGCCTCCTTGTAGCAACACATACTTCCTTAGGAACAACAAAAGAGAGCATAGAACATGCTACAGATCATCAACAACATCTCCCCAACATCATCATTACTTCTAATCCTCATATTAATACTTCTAATCCTCATCTTAATGCTTCTAATTCTCATCTTAATATATCATCATGATATCATCTTTGCTGACAACAAACATACTCAATACAAATTTAATTGATATTAAACAAGGCATGACATCCAACCATGAACATCAACAACATCACTGTTAGCACACCATCAGAGTATATAATCAACATAAGCATCAATGACAGCCTAAATTGAGTACATTGACATTAATGACAACCACATCAATGACAACCTTAGGTAACATATGTGCAACAATCTCCGCCTTTGGCATTGATGGCAACACACACTTGCTCATTCTCCCCCTTTGACATCAAGGACAAAGGGCACCTACTTCTCCCCTTAGGGCACAAAATCTCCCCCTAAGGTGCACATTTTCTCCTTTTCAACCTTCAGCCCCTTTGATGTACATACACTCCTTAAAGCAACTAATAGGTTCCCCCTGTTAGCAACAACCACTACCTGCTCCCCCTAAGAGGTAGCCACCATTAGTCCAAGAAAAAGATATAGCATGAATTACTCCCCCTGGACAGATGCACCAACTATGCATCTAGCAAGAAGGAGGGGCAATTACCCCTAACTTCTGCCAAAGATACTCAAAAGTATCCTTTTCAAGAGCCTTTGTCAAAATATTTGCAATCTGATCCTTTGTTGAAACTTATTCCAACTTCACTTCTTTATCTAAAACCTTCTATTGATTAGAAATATTGATTGCATTACTGAATTCTTGGAAATATTGATTAGAAATATTGATAGCACTTGTATTATCACACAAAATAGGAATAGACTCATCACACTGTATCTTGATATCCTTCAATGTTTGCTTCATCCACAACACTTGTGTACAACAAGATTCTGCAAATGTTGAAATGCACCAGACAACTGAGAGGGGGAGCGAATCAGTTGTCTCCAAAACTTTAACCTCTTATGAACATTAACACATCAAACACTTGATTACTGTTATTCAGATTTAACAATGGAAGCATGAATTGAAAAACTCAACACAATAATATTATCAACACATGAGACACCATATTTTTACATAGAAATCCCTATAAGGGAAAAACCACGGAGGGTGTTATCCCACAAGATGTATATGTTATAGCAATACCAAAAAATAGAGGCTCACTGCCCAAAATACTCACTGCAAATGTTAAGGCTCACTGCCAAGAATGGCTCACTACCAAGGACGGCTCACTGTCAAGGGGTGGCTCACTGCCAAAGAATGGTGAACTGATTTGGTAGCATCTACTCCATGCCTAGGTTTTAGTTCCATTGAAGCACAGTATAACTCCTTTGCTATGCTCTTCTTACACTTCTTACCTTATCTTTTCATTTTCACACAAGGACATATTTTTCACATCTACATTACATGTTTTTATACAATTCTTCAACCTTGGAATGTACATCAAGGTCATCATTACATTCATCAACCATTGGAACAATCTCCAAGGTCAGCATTACAAACATACACAGAAATAGGTTTAGACCTAAACAAGATTTGCTAAGGTAAAGATGTATGTGGATCATGTTATGCCTTAGCTAGGACTTAAATGTAATCTTCCACATCATGACACACTTCCACAATCATCAATGCATCTCTGCAAGTAATGAAAACAACCAAGTCAGCCAAGACTGGTGTTAACAATAAGTCTTCTACGAACAGTCTTCACCCATGATCCAAATTTCTCTCTACGAACCAATCCAAAGGTAGGAACACGATCAAGAGATATCCATAAGCACATTGTAATCACTAGGAACAACCACATAATCCCTAACCACTCTGTCAACAAGATTCTTCAAATCGGAGCACATAAACAACACTGTCAGCTACTGTCATAGAGAAAAGATAGCTTGCGGACCACCATATCATGAACCATTGGAGTTGGAGGTACTTATCATCACCCCAGACTTAACTCTAGAACCGCAGATCATAATACTTCAATGTGGAGCAAAATATATTCTCCCTATCACCAGTGAATGTATAGAAAAAATAGTTTTTACTCTGGTGAACATTACTCACTCAAATCTTCATATCAGAGGCTCAAACTTGAAACATAGCATCTTCAGACATGCCTCTAAAGAACTTCCAATCCATAGACAAAGATATTCATTCTACAAGAAATGTGGAACAATCTTCTGGACTGTTCTTCAGTAAACAGAGATACTCTTCTACACATTGTTTCCACTGGAGGAGCAATTTTTCTTAAAAGCACTTGGAAACTCAATATCAGGATCACTTACTCATTTTTTCAACACTTACATAAGCCAATCCAAAGCATCTAACTCATCAAATCAGGAGCACAGTTGACACCAATGACAACACAGATATGTTGCCATCAATGACAATACCGGTTAGGTACATACTTGCAACAATCTCCCCCTTTGTCATTGATGGCAACATATGATGTGAAAAACTGTAAAGACCATCAAGACAAGATTCTCCCCCTTTCTTCTTACACATCTGCATTCTTTCTCCCCTAAGTTTTTCACATGATTTCTCTCCCCCTTTGACATCAATGGAAAAGGGCACATACTTGCACTCTGTTGCTCTGATTAGACCAAAATTTTTGTTATCAATACTTGTTGCTTGTTATCAGGAACCATCTAGCTACTCCCCCTGAGAGGCAGCACTCAAAGCATTAGTCTAGATCAATGGATGAGGCTCTAAGCTTCACTAGATTGATGCATTCTCATGCATCTTAGTTCAGAGCAGGAGGGGTAATAACCCTTAACTTTTCCCTGAGATACTCAAAGGTATCCTTAAGCAGAGGCTTAGTAAAAATGTCTGCAATCTAGTCCTTGGTAGACACATATTCCATCTTGACTTCATTCTCTATCACTTTCTCTCTCAAAAAGTGATACCTTATAGATATATGCTTTGTTCTTGAGTGCATCACCAGATTCTTTGAAATGTTTATAACACTTGTATTGTCACAGAAGATTGCAACTAGATGCTAATACACAACTCTTATGTCCTTCAAAGTTTGCTTCATCCATAACACTTAAGTGCAACACAATGCTACTGCAATATACTCTGCTTCTGCAGTGGATAAGGAAATTGAATCTTGCTTCTTGCTTAGCCATGAAACCAATCTATTACCTAAGAAGAAAGTGCCTCCACTTGTACTTTTTCTATCATCAACATCTCCGGCCCAATTTGCATCTGTATAAGCACTGAGAGTGAAATAATTATCCTTTGGATATCATAAGCCATGATTTGGTGTTCCTTCTAAATACCTCAAGATTCTCTTAACTGCCATCACATGTGACTCTCTTGGATCAACTTGAAATCTTGCAACAAGACAAACTGCATGCTTTATATCAGGTCTGGTTTGAGTTAGATAAAAGTAATCCTCCAATCATGGATCTGTACCTTTTTTGATCAGTCTTGGGTGATTCATGAGTTTTTCTCAACTTGTAGCCAGTTACCATGGGAGTACATACCGGTTTAGAGTCTTCCATCCCAAACTTCTTCAACAACTCTTTCACATACTTAGACTGAGATATGAAAATTCCTTTATCTGATTGATTAATTTGCAGACCCAAAAAGAAATTCATTTCACCAAACATAGACATCTCAAACTCATTTTGCATTTCATCTGCAAACTTCATGCACATGCCTTCATTGCCTCCAAAGATAATGTCATCAACAAAGACCATAACAATTAGGATCTGGTTATCATTGATTTTGAAATACAAATTGTTGTCAGCAGTGCCTTTATTGAATCCTAATTGCAACAAATACTTGTCTAGCCTTGCATACCAGGCTCTGGAGGCTTGCTTCAGTCCATACAAGGCTTTCTTTAATCTGCACACCATATCACCTTGTTTTGATAATTGACATCCTTTCGGTTGCTCAATGTAGACCTTTTCTTCCAACTCACCATTTAAGAATGCAGACTTAACATCCATCTGATACACTTTGAAGTCTTTGAATGCAGCAAATGCCAAAAATATTCTAATTGCTTCAATTCTTGCCACAAAAGCATAGGTCTATTCAAAATCTATTCCTTCAACTTGAGAGTATCCTTTGCATATCAATCTTACTTTATTCCTTACTACTTCACCATTCTCATTCATCTTGTTTCTGAAAACCCATTTGGTGCCAATCACATTCTTATCAGCAGATCTAGGAACTAGTTCCCAAGTTTGATTCTTTTCTATCTACATCAGCTCCTCTTCCATAGCTTTTACCCAATTTTCGTCATTGCAGGCTTCATTCACAGTTTTAGGTTCAACTTTTGAAAGCAAACAGTAATTCACTTGTTCTTCTATAGTTATTTTCCTTGTTAATACCCTTTTTCTTTTGTCTCCTATAATCTGATCTTTAGAATGATTAATTCTTACATACCTAGGAGTCTTGGTAGTTCTTTCTGGAGCCTTTTGTTCTTCATCTTGACTATCTTCCTAGTCAACTTTTTTTTCGTTTATTATAGCAGCAGGCTCATCTAATTCATAGCCACTAAGATCTGAAATTCTTCCTTTGTCTTCATCCACCTTCACATTTGCACTCTCAACAATCTTTTTCAGCCTTTTGTTGTAGCACCGGTAGGCCTTACTCTTGGTAGAGTATCCAAGGAAGATTCCTTCATCACACCTTGCATCAAACTTCCCTAGATCTTCATCTCTTCTAATATAGCATTTTCTTCCAAAAACTTTGAAATATTTTACTGTAGGAATTCTTCCATACCACAATTCATAAGGAGTTTTAGTACCATTACCTTTCACTTGAACCCTGTTTTGAATGTAGACAGCAATATTTATAGCTTCTTTCTAGAAAACTTCTGACAGATCTCCTTCCTTCATCATTGTCCTAGAAACCTCTTGAACTGTCCTATTCTTTATTTCCACAACTCCATTATGTTGAGGAGTCCTAGGTACAGACAACTATCTCTTTATCCCTTGCTCTTCACAAAAAATGTTGAATTCATTTGATGTGAACTCACCTCCTATATCAGACCTAAAACATTTGATTTTCAGTTCTATTTCATTCTCAACCATTGCCTTGAAAGATTTGAACTTCTCTAGGGCTTTTGATTTGTCTCTTAGAAAAGTAACCCAAGTCATTCTAGAATAATCATCAATAAGCAACATGAAGTACCTGTCACCTTGTAGACTTCTCACCCTTGTAGGACCACAGAGATTTGTATGCACTAGATCCAACAAACTAGCAAAAAATTGCTCTTTGCTCTTGAAACTTGTTCTTGTCTGCTTCCCCAACTGATATTCCTTACAAATGGTATTTGTGGGTTTCACAAGCTTTGGTAAATCTCTCACAACCTGACCTAAACTTATCTTCACCAAATTATCAAAGTTTATATGACACATGGACTTCTATGCCACAACCAACTCTCATCTACTTGGGCCAATAAATAGTAATCATTAGTTCCTCTTAACTGGTAAATGTTATCTCTAGTCTTCATATCGGTAACAATCACTGTTCCAAAGCTTTCCATGATTTTGCACCCATTATCTTTGAATCTCAGATCATATCCTTTGTCACACATCTGACCAACACTCAAAAGATTATGCTTTAGACCCTTCATATTTAAGTTATTATTAGTGTTGTGCTTTCCATCAAAAGAAATAGATCCTTTCCCACAAATCTTACCAGCTGCATTATCTCCAAACCTAACCAGTCCTCCATCATACTTTTCCAAACTCACAAACTTAATTTTGTCACTGGTCATGTGATGTGAACATCCACTATCAATAATCCATTCATCCTTATCTTTCTGCACTTGAACATCCAAAGCACTTGCTTCAACTGGTTTTTCCTCCTTTACATAGTTAGTAGGATTAGTAGATACATATTCTTCTTTAATAGAAATAAACATGCATTCATTTGCACTAGTACTAGCGTCATCAAATTCATCATCTGTCACACCTTCATCATTAAGATCCCTAACATAATAGCATTTCTTTGGAACCCTAGGTCTATTCTCAAATCTTTTTCTATTCCTTTCAATTCTTTCAGGACATCTAGAAGCATAGTGACCAACCTTACCACATGTAAAACATTTGAAAGGTAGTTTTCGTTTGAACTTACCAGAACCTCTTTGCAGTCTATCAACAAAGTTTGCTTCAATTTCATCAAGTTCATCATCAAGTTCCACCTTGTACTTTTCAGCTCTGGAGATCTTCTCTGAAGTACTGGCTTTGAAAGCAGTCTCAATCTTCGACAGAGCATCACCAAGTTCTCTCATCTCAAAGGCTGTAAGCTTTCCTAGCAACTGATACTTGGTGACCTCTTTCAAAGTCATTACTTCTTCAATTACAGCTACCTTGTGACTGTAGGATTTGGGTAATGACCTAAGAATTTTCATCACAACTTCCTTCTCCTCAATAGTTCCTCCCATAGCTTTGATTCCAGTGACAAGTTCATCAATCTTTTGCATGTAGGATGTTATGTTTTCATCTTCACTCATCTTTAAACCTTCATATTTATCTTTCAGTCCCTGCAACTTGGGACTCTTTTAGATTTATCTCCTTCATACAGATTTTCCAACTTTTCACAGACTTCTTGAGTAGTTTCATAATCCATGACCTTTATCAAGTCAGAGTTAGTCAATGCACTTAACAGAGCATCTCTATCTTTTATATTTAACTCATATTCTTTGATTTCATCTTCATTTGTTAGACCATTCTGAGGCATGGTATATTTAATCTCTGTCGCTTTCCATACTCTATAACCAATACAAAGTAGATGGCTTTTCATGCGTATCTTCCAGGTCGCATAATTTGTTCCATCAAACTGTGGAGCTTCCTTCTTATAAGACATTCTAGATCTACCTCAAGATGTTAAGCTTACCTCTGAGGAACCTTTCTCTGATACCAATTGTTGAAATGCACCCGACAACTGAGAGGGGGGGTGAATCAGTTGTCTCCAAAACTTTAACCTCTTATGAGCATTAACAGATCAAACACTTGATTACTATTATTCAAATTTAACAATGGAAGCATGAATTGAAAAACTCAACACAACAATATTATCAACACATGAGACACCAGATTTTTACATGGAAAACCCTATAAGGGAAAAACCACAGTGGGTGTTATCCCACAAGATGTATATGTTATAACAATACCAAAAAATAGAGGCTCACTACCCAAAATGCTCACTGCAAATGTTGAGGTTCACTTCCAAGAATGGATCACTGCCAAGGACAACTCACTACCAAGGGGTGGTTCACTACCAAAGAATGGTGAACTAATTTGGTAGCATCTACTCCATGCCTGGGTTTAGTTCCATTGAAGCACATTATAGCTCCTCTGCTCTGCTCTTCTTACACTTCTTACCTTATCTTTTCATTTCACACAAGGACATATTTTTCGTAGCTACATTACATGTTTTTATACAATTCTTCAACCTTGGAATGTACATCAAGGTTGACATTACATTCATCAACCATTGGAACAATCTCCAAGGTCAGCATTACAAACATACACAGAAATAGGTCTGGACCTAAACAAGATTTGCTAAGGTAAAGATGTATGTGGATCATGTTATGCCTTAGCTAGGACTCAAATGCAATCTTCCACATCACGACACTCTTCCACAATCATCAATGCATCTCCGCAAGTAATGAAAACAACCAAGTCGGCCAAGACTGGTGTTAACATTAAGTCTTCTACGAATAGTCTTCACCCATGATCCAAATTTCTCTCTATGGACCCATCCAAAGGTAGGAACACGATTAGGAGACATTCACAAGCACATTGTAATCACCAGGAACAACCGCACAATCTCTAACCACTCTATCAAGAAGATTCTTCAAACTGGAGCACATAAACAACACTGTCATCTATTGTCATAGAGAAAAGATAGCTTGTAGACCACCAAATCATGAACCATTGGAGTTGGAGGTACTTATCATCATCCTAGACTTAACTCTAGAACCGTAGATCATAATACTTCAATGCGGAGGAATGCAGAGCAAAATATATTCTCCCTGAATGTACAGAAAAAATAGTTTTTACTCTGGTGAACATTACTCACTCAAATCTTCATACCAGAGGCTCAAACTTGAAACATAGCATCTTCACACATGCCTCTAAACAAATCCAATCTGCAGACAAAGATATTCATTCTACAAGAAATATGGAGCAATCTTCTGGACTGTTCTTCAGTAAACAGAGATACTCTTCTACACATTGTTTCCACCGAAGGAGCAAATTTTCTTAAAAGCACTTAGAAACTCAATATCAGGATCACTTACTCATTTCTTCAACACTTATATAAGCCAATCCAAAGCATCTAACTAATCAAATCAGGAGCACAGTTGACACCAATGACAACATAGATCTGTTGACATCAACGACAACACCAGTTAGGCACATACTTGCAACAACAACAATATGCTCTACGTCTACAGTTGATAAAGATACTAAATCTTGTTTCTTACTATGCCATGAAACCAATCTACTTCCTAAAAAGAAAGCAACACCACTTGTACTTCTTCTATCATCAACACAACCAACCCAATCAACATCAGTGTAAGCACTCAAATCAAAGTCATTACCTCTTGGATACCATAAGTCATAATCATGAGTTCCCTTCAAATATTTGAATATTCTTTTTACTACCTTCTCATGAGTTTGCTTAGGATTAGTTTGATATTTGGCAACCAAACATACTGCATGCATAATATCAGGTCTAGAAGCAGTCAAGTACAATAATCCTCCAATCATAGATCTATAAAGAGTTTGATTAACCTCAGGTGACTCATCAACCTTACTCAAGTGCCAACTAGTAACCATAGGAGTACTTATTGGTTTGGAATCCTCCATGCCAAATTTAGATTCAACATCTCTCTAACGTACTTAGCCTGAGAAATAAAGACACCATCATCTAGTTGAGCAATTTGAAGCCCAAGGAAGAAAGAAAACTCACCAAGCATAGACATCTCAAACTCTTTTTGCATCTCTTCTACAAACCTCTTACACATATTATCATCTCCACCAATGATGCAAAAGCATCCCAGGTTGTAGAACAATCTTGCATCAACCAAAAATATTTGCTTTCTTTCTTTTCTTTCATTTTTAGTTTAGTTCAATCATTTACAGTTTCAACATTTTGTACTGCATTTAACCGCATCTTCATATCAGATCTTGCAGAGCAAGACTTAGCATCTTCACAATGTCATCTACATCATATTCAAATTTTAGGTCATTTGGTTTTGTCTCCTAAAAGTTATCACTATCAGAAGATCATTAGCTTTCATAGAACAAAGCATTCAGACTGACAGTTGAAGAAAAAGGTTTACAGAGCACTTCCATGACTTGCGGATCCAAATGGAACATCATATATGGCACATATGGATTAGATAGACCTTCCTTGAGGTCCACACCAAGTTTCATGCATTTGTGAAGCAATACCAGATGTTGTATGCTAACCTACTTGTTCCTATACATTACATCCATCATTGGAGTTTGTAACCTCTTAAGGCCGATGCAAAGGATTTCATGAGCTTGAAGATGATATATATAGATCTCTTAGATGCATTATGAAGTCAATAGTTCTATGATATAATTTAGAATTTGAATTTCTTTTTAGAAGGCACTTTAAGCCATATTTTGCATATCTATTGTAACCCAAAAAGCAGGCCTGTGAGCCCTTTGATTGTAGCCCGCATGTTGCTGGCATATGAGCATTGTATTTCTTGATATACTGAATATATGAATCCTCCATTACACTCTATATTTGTATTGTTTCCTTTGTGTTTACTCTAGTTGCATGGTTTGGATAGTTCATTCTATGAACCCTCTGGCCATGACTACACCAAGTGGTATCAGAGCAAAGTTTTGAATCCTTTGGGAAGTAAATGCATTCTATAAGATCTTGTGGTGAACAGATCGCTAACTTGAGGTAGTTGACTTATGTTTTTCAATAGAACGCTGATTGTGAGGCAATTGCTACCTTATAGTCAGATTGCCAAATTGAGGTAGTTGCACCGGATCCTAGGAAGAGATGCCATTGAGGAGGATACCTATTATGGCCAATGTTGCTGGAAGAATGGAAGAAATGATCAAGATGATGAGAACAATGAAGGTTAGATTGGATGTTGTAGAAGAAGATGACTAAACCCTAGACATGATGTTGAAAGTGATGATGAAGAATTTTAATCTGCTAAACAAAATGAAGAATCCCTAGAAGAAGAAGAATCTGATCAACTGAAGATGTTGAAAGCTATTTCTAAGATTGGTAAGAGACCTAGAGTAGATGTATCAAACTATACTGGAAATTTGAATCTGGAGGAATTGATTGATTGGATAAATGACTTGGAAGAATACTTTGAATATGAAGCAATAGAAGATCCAGAGAAAGTAAGATTTGCAAAAACTAAGTTGAAAGGACATGTGGCTATTTGGTGGAAAGAAGTTCAGTTAGATAGGAATATGAGAGGAAAGGAAAAGATCATAAATTAGGATAGGATGGTGACAAAGTTGAATCAGTTCATACCTGTTGACTATGAGTTGGAACTGTTGAAGAGATTGCAAAACCTAAGGCAAAAGGAGAAATCTATGAAGGAGTACATTGAAGAATTTCATAAGATGATCATAAGGACTGGAAATAGTGAAGCAAGCAAGGAGAAAGTGGCAAGATACATAAATGGATTGAGGATGAACATTCAAGAAGAACTAAGTCTGGTGAGGATTATAACAATTAAAGAATCATACTAGTTTGCATTGAAAGTTGAAGACAAGTTTAATAAGAGGCATGAGCAAAGACAGAGAGGTAGAGGAGGAAAATTTCAAAGAGGTAGAACACATTCTAAAAGAGATAACTGAATTGTTGACAGAGTATAAAGACATCATATCAGATAATGTACCTGAAGGATTGCCACCAATCCAGAGTATCAGTCATCATATGGACCTTATACTTGGAACTAGTTTGCCTAACAAAACAGCACACTGGATGACACCAGCAGATAATGTGGAGATGAATAGATAGATACAAGAGTTGTTGAGGAAATGATTGATTAGAGAAAGTTTAAGCCCATGTGCAGTACCAATAGTACTAGCACCAAAGAAAGATGGAGAATGGAAAATGTGTAGAGACTGTAGAGCAATCAATAAGATCACAGTCAAGTATAGAATTCCATTGCCAAGGATGGATGACATCATAGACTGTTTGAGTGGAGTAAAGTACTTCACAAAGATAGACTTGAAGAGTGGATACCATTAGATCAGGATCAGAGAAGGAGAGGAGTGGAAGACTACATTCAAGACAAATGAGGGATTGTATGAATGGTTAGTGATGCATTTTGGATTGACTAATGCAATGAATACTTTCATGAGGTTGATGAATGAGGTTTTGAAGAAATTCTTGGGTAAGTTTGTTATTGTATACTTGGATGGCATTCTGGTTTTCAGTAAGACAAAAGAACATTTGTGGCATATTAGACAAGTATTGTAGAGGTTAAGAGAAGAGAAATTACTGATAAACATCAAGAAGTGTAGTTTCATGAAGGAAGAATTGGTATACTTGGGATTTGTGATTTCTATAGAAGGATTGAAGATGGACCCTAAGAAGGTTAGAGCAACTATTGAGTGGCCAACACCGGAGAGCATTGGAGAGGTAAGATCATTTCATGGATTAGCTAGTTTCTACCAGAAGTTCATAAAACTTTTTAGTTTAGTATACACACCAATGAAAAAGACAATGAGAGGTGATAGAAAGGATTATAAGTGGACATCAAGAGCAAATAAAAGTTTTGAGTTATTAAAGTAGAAAGTGACAGAGCAACCAGTGTTAGCATTACCGGATTTTAACAAAGTATTTCAAGTAGATTGTGATGCTAGTGGGAATGCAATAGGAGCAGTGTTAAGTCAAGAAGGGAGACCTATAACATATTTCAGTGAGAAGTTGAATGATGCAAGGAGATATTTAGTTTATGATCAGGAGTTCTATGCCATAATTCAAGCCTTGAAGAAATGGAGACATTACTTGTTGCCTAAGGAGTTTGTGTTGTACATGGATCATTAGGCTTTGCAGTATTTGAATAGTCAAGGAAAGTTCAACTAGAGACATATGAGATGGGTAGAGTTCATGCAAAGTTACACATTTGTATTGAAGCATAGGAGTGGGAAGTCAAACAAAGTTACAGATGCATTGAGCAAAAGAAGGAATTTGTTGATAGAGATGAGGATAGAGGTATTAGGTTTTGAGGAACTAAATCATATGTATGAAGAGGATCTTGATTTTGTAGAACCATGGAAAGCATGTAAGGAAGCTATTGTGATAGATAGAAGTAAGTGGTTAGATTATTTCATTCAGGAGGATATGTTGTTCAAGGGAAATCAGTGTGTATACCTAGAAGTTCAATGAGAGATAATTTGATAAAGGAGAAACATAGTGGTGGATTAGTAGGACATTTTGGAATTGACAAGATAGTAGCCTTGGTAAGTGAACATTACTTTTGGTCTAAGATACATAAGGATGTAAGGAAGTTTGTGCAAAGTTGTAGAGTTTGTCAAGTTGCAAAAGGGAGTAGTCAGAATATTGGTTTGTATAAATCATTGACAATACCAGAGAGACCTTGGGGAGATATAAGCATGGATTTCATATTAGGTTTGCCAAGAACACAAAGGGGACATGATTCTATATTTGTAGTGGTGGAAAGATTTTCAAAGATGTCACATTTCATTCCTTGTAAGAAGATAAATGATGCAGTGCATGTTGTTGACCTATTTTTCAAGGAGATTGTGAGATTGCATGGATTACCTAAGAGTATAGTTTCAGACAGGGATACAAGATTCATTGGATACTTTTGGAGGACATTATGGAAGAAGGTGAAGACAGACCTAAAGTTTAGTTCAACATTTCACCCATAGACAAATGGACAAACAAAAGTGGTAAATAGGAGTTTGGGTAACTTGTTGAGATGTTTAGTAGGAGATAAAGAAAGAAATTGGGATCTAATTCTATAGCAAGTAGAGTCTGCATATAGTAATTCAGTGAATAAGAGTACAATGAAGACACCATTTGAGATTGTGACCAGAGTAAAACCTAGAGGAGTTGCAGAGTTGAGAGACATCAATATGGAGAATAAAAGAAGTACAGAGGCAGAAGAATTTGCAGGATACATGGAGACACTACATAATTAGATTAGGAAGCATTTGGAGGAGATGAATAGTAAGTATAAGGAGAAAGAAAATGAGAAGAGGAGACATAAAGGATTTTTAGTTGGAGATGAAGTAATGGTATATCTGAGAAAAGAGAGATTTCTAGTAGGGACATACAACAAACTAAAGATGAAGAAGTTTGGACCATGTAAGATACTTAAGAAATTTGATTTAGGAAATGCATATGAAGTGGAGTTACCAGAGACATTGGGTATATCACCTATATTCAACATTGTAGACCTATATCAGTATCATGAGGGAGAATCAAGTGACTGCATTGAAGATGGTTTGAAGAATCAGTTACCACAACAATAATCAGAGAAGATAGAGAGCATCTTAGATAGCAAAGTTGGACACAGTACCAGAGGCAATCAATACAAAGAATATTTGGTAAAGTGGAAAGGCGGATCAGAAAAAGACTCAACATGGATTTCTCAGGCTAAGGTAGACCGCCTTGGTTTTCCTCTAGCCCCAGTAAAGTGAGGGACACACTTTTTCAGCAACCCCGAGTGTCTGATGCAGGAGCATCCCAGGTTATAGAGCAATCTTGCATCAACCAAAAATATTTGCATTCTTTCTTTTCTTTCATTTTTAGTTTAGTTCGGTCATTTATAGTTTCAACATTTTGTACCACATTTCACCGCATCTTCACATTAGAGCTCATGGAGCAGGACTTAACATCTTCACAGTGTCATCTGCATCATATTCAAATTTTATGTCATTTAGATTTGTCTGCTAAAAGTTATCTCTATCAGAAGATCATCAGCTTTCACAGAATAGAGCATTCAGATAGATAGTTGAAGGAGAAGGTTTGCAGAGCATTTCCGTGAATTGTGGAGCCAAATGGAATATCATACATGACACATATGGATCAGATAGACCTTTCGTGAGGTCTTCACCAAGTTTCATGCATTTGTGGAGAAATACCAGATGTTGTAGGCTGACCTACTTGTTTCTATATGTTACATCCTTCATTGGAGTTTGTAACCTCTTAAGGTCGACACAGAGGATTTCATGAGCTTGAAGATGATATATATAGATCCCTTAGATGCATTAGGAAGTCAGTAGTTCTATGATATGATTTAGAATTTGAATTCCTTTCTGGAAGGCACTTCAAGCCATATTTTACATATCTATTGTAACCTGAAAAGCATGCCTATGAGCCCTTTGATTTTAGCTGCATGTTGCCAGCATATGAGCATTGTATTTCTTGATATATTGAATATATGAATCTTCCATTGCACTCTATATTTGTGTTGTTTCCATTGTGTTTACTCTAGCTACATAGTTTGGACAGTTCATTCTGTGAACCCTCCAGCCATGACTGCACCAACCAAAGATGATGTCATCAACATATACAACAACTATCAGAATATTATCTTCCTCTACCTTAATGTAAAGATTACTATCTGTAGTGTCTTTCTTGAAACCTTGCTAAAGTAAGTACTTATCCAACTGAGCATACCAAGCTCTAGGAGCTTACTTGCGTCCATACAAAGCTTTATTGAGTCTGCACACCATGTCCAGATCTTCTGATAGATGGAAACAATCTGCTTGCTCAATGTAGACCTCTTCCTCTAAATCACTATTCAAGAAGGCTAACTTGACATCCATATGATAGACCTTGAAGTTCTTGTGAGCAACAAAGGCAAGAAACATCCTAATTGCCTCCATCCTGGCTACCGGATCAAAAGTCTCCTCAAAATCAATACCTTCAACTTGTGAATAACCCTTACACACCAATCTTGCTTTGTTCCTCACAACTTCACCATCTTTATTCAGCTTGTTCCGGAACACCCACTTTGTTCCTATAACATTCTTATCAGTTGGTTTGGGAACTAGTTCCCATGTCTGATTCTTTTCTATCTGATTCAATTCTTCTTCCATTGTCCTCAACCATCCATCATCTTTGCTAGCATCAACAAAGGTTTCCGGCTCTACCTTTGACAGTAAGCACAAATTCACTTGCTCACTTGCTTTTGCAAGCCTTCGCCTAGTTTGCACACCTTCATTCTTATCCCCAATGATCTGATCTATTAAATGATTCCTCTGAACATACTTTGCGGGAGTTTTAGGGGTCTTTTCTTATTCTTGTTCCTTCTCTTCTTTCTCCTCCTCCTCCTCTTCTTCTTCTTCTTTAATGTAGGGAGGTAGATAAGATTCGCAAACTTTTGGTTCTTGTGAGATCTAACACAAATCTTCATCTACCTTAACATTTGTGCTTTCAATCATCTTTCACAATCTCTTGTTGTAGAATCTAAAGGCCTTGCTTCTAGTTGAGTAAACAAGAAAAATCCCTTCATCACACCTTCAATAAAACTTTCCAAGGTCTTCTTCATCTAACCTTATGTAGCATTTTCTGCCAAAGATCCTAAAGTATTTGACAGTGGGAGGTCTTCCATACCATAGCTCATAAGCTACTGACCCTTAATTGTACTCTGTTAACCAGGTAGACAATAGTGTGAACTGCTTCCTTCCAATACATATCAGGCAGATCTACATCTTTCAACACTTCCCTAGTCATCTCTTGCACAGTCCTATTCATCCTCTCCACTACCCCATTCTGTTGAGGGGTCCTAGGAGCAGACAGATGTCTCCTAATACCATGATCTTCACAAAACTTTTCAAATTCATTTGAAGTAAATTCACCTCCTCTATCAGATCTTAAGCATTTGATCTCAGCATTCATTTCATTCTCAACTTTTTCTTTGAAAATCTTAAACTTATCAAAGGGTTCTGATTTTTCTCTTAAAAAAGTAACCCAAGTCATTTGAGAGTAATCATCAATAAGAAACATGAAATATCTTTCCCCTTGTTGACTCTTTGTTCTTGTAGGTCCACATAGGTTAATGTGAATCAACTTCAAGAGTATTGTAGAAGAACACTCCTTTCTCTTGAAAATTTTCTTTGTCTTCTTTCCCATTTGACATTCCTTTCTTAGGCATATCTCTCACCACATGAGTAAAGCTAATTTTCACCATATTGTTAAATTTGATGTGTCCCATCTTCTTGTGCCACAACCAACACTCACCGAATTACACCAATAAACAATTTCTTCCATTTACCTCCTTTAGATGATAGATATCTCCATATGTCCTAGTACATTCTGTAACTAATCTTCTAGACCCTACCTTCCTAATCTTAAAACCTTTGGCATGAAATGTAAGATTGTATCCTTTTCTGCACATCTGACTAACACTGAGGAGATTATGCTTCATCCCTTTGACATAGAGGACATCCTTAGTCTTGTTCTTTCCATCAATAGTTATAGCACTCTTTCCACAAATTTGTGTTGACTCATCACCACCAAACTTGACAACTCCACCATTCCACTTCTTAAAGCTGATGAACTTCCCCTTGTCACTAGTCATGTGGTTAGAACAACCACTGTCAATTACCCAAGCATTTGCTTCTTCTTTTCCATGAAAGGTAGTCCACACAACCATTGATTTTTCATTATCTTTGTCAACCTGCAAGGTACCAGACTTCTTACATTTTCCAATATCACTCTCTTTGTCACCAACTTTCAAGGCCATGAAAAGTGTTTCATCATTTGAATCATCATGATCCTCATCTTTTGAGGAACAATTGTTCTCCATGGAATAAATACTGTTACATCCCCTTTTTGGATTCAATATTACTATTTACTTTTTCTTAAATAGTATAGTTATGTGGATATGTTTTAACATCATAGAAACTGATGAGATAAATAGAGAAGGTTAATTTTATGGAATTATGGAATCTACATGATTATGATCAATTTGATGCTATGAATTAAAATGTCTTTCATTATGAAAATGAAATGATTTGATATAAATGTGCTTTGATCAGAATATTGGTGCTTTGACCACAAAATTGTATGTGAGATTGTCAATGCAGGAATAGATGGAATATGTTCGCCAGGAAGAAAGAAGAAGAGAAAGTATCTTTGAGAAAGAGAGAATAGACTCTAGAATAACCATGGGTGCTTGCCATTGAAAATGCATATTAGGTAGATAAAACTTGATGCCTTGAATTAAGCCTTGAATACGGGCTAAGTCAATTTTAGTCAAGATATCGACGTCTATTAGAATAGGTCTTTCTCTTTTCGTAAGTCATCATTTAGAGTATGGGAAATCGACATCAGTGTCGTAATACTCTGAGTCGTGTCATCAAATATGAATGACTGATATATTGTTTATATGTAAATATATGTTTATGCTTATGGTTGAGTTGTAAGTCGTGTCTTGTTATCTGTTCGACGCAAAAGTCAAAATTGTGCGTAAGTCGATCTCAAGTCTTGTTTTGCAGTTGTGCCCAATTCGTTGTTATTGTCATAAAGCGCTTCGAGCATATGTCGTAAACTCCTCTTTGCAAAATTCAACGGATGTTGAATTGTTCTAGAGACCATGGTGTGTAATAACTTTGGTGGTATTGTAAAGGAATATACTAAATTATATAAGTTATATTTAAATAGTTGTTTGAGGTACTTCTTTATTCTTTTACGATGTTACTAATCGAGCAATAGTTCATGGAGTTCACTCAAGTCTTTATTTATGATGTCTTGTATTTCGAAACAACTTATTTCCTCTTTTAAGCTTTAACCCTTATGAGTGGGTTGTCGTCTTATCCATTTCTTTTAATTATGCATTTGTTTTATACTCATGAATAGTTATGAGTAGAGGAACATTTTTTTTCAACTAAAAACTGCCACCCCGCAAGAGATTCAACTCCACTTTTCTGTGTAGTTACGAATTAAGTGGGAAATGAAGCCTTTATTCTTGAGTAGTGGACGGGTTGTTAAGTCTACCAACTGCCACCTCGCCTTCGTGGAGCTCCATCTTGGAAAGTGGTTGCATAAGGTGGGAGACATTCTTGCATGTCAGGTGAGATTCCCTTCTTGATAGGCATGGTCGGGAGTGGAGAGTCAGTTACTCGTTCACAGTGAGCGGGGATATAGAGTAGTTGGAGTCAGTTTTGAAGATACAGAATTCAGAGGAGAAGAAAAACAGGACTGAGCAAGGAGCTTCAAGGGGAAACGACTGGGAGAAAAGCAAGTGTCGAGGACCAGTTGGTAAATGAATTCTAGAGACCATTTTAGGTTCTCTTCCTCTCTTCGCTGCACAGTCTTAGATTTACTGTTGTGTTGTTTTAAGTTGTCTTTCTTGCATCTCGAAAGAACTTAGTTTGCTTTAAGGCATAGGGTGTTAAATATTGTCAACCGTAGCTGTATGAGTTTGTCATCTTTAAAATGAGAGCATTATTTATATCTGCTACACTGCACTATGCCGCACCAAAGGTGTAAAAAAAACATAGTTTATAGTATGTCAGACGAAGGTCGAGAATGATTATGAAGCCAATGGTTTTACTTTAGAAGGTTTGTAGTTAATGTAGGGTGCAAATCTGAGTATGAGTTGGATTCAAAACATCTCACAGTCAATGCAAGCTGCAGTGGCAAACCATTAGTTGACAAAGAATAAGATCTCTTAGAACAGTCGAATACAAAACCTTGGCTCTAAAGGTTAGTTAGTCATAGAGTGAAAGGCTTGTTTGTGTCAACCATCGATGGAGGATTGTTATTAGTGAGAGGTGCAGGTTGTAACATGCAAAGTCTTTACAATCATCCTCTCTTTCTGAGTTTAAACTAGTCGGTTGACCATGGCGAAGTTGTTAACTAGCTCTGAATGATAACAAGATTTAGATTATATGCTTTTGAAAGTAATACTTTTGCTATTGAAGTAATTAAACTATTGTTTTTCTGAGAAAAGACCATATTGTTATACCCATTTATTATTATGAAGTTTTTACAAACAAGTAATGAGTCTTTTGTCAAGTCTCAAGTTTAGAATTACATGTAATCTAAATTGTTAGAAGAAACAATATGATAAGGTTTTTTAAAGTATAGATCGACAAGATTAAGTTATGTCAAGATTTTGACACGTTGAAGTAGTTCATTGTGAGTGTTAAATTTTAACGTAGGGTTTACGAACATTGTATTCTTGAATTGTCTTTTAGATAAGCCCTTCCAAAATGACAAAGATAAAGCTATGTCGAAGAATCGACAGTCGAAGAAGATTCCTTAGAATGTTTAATTTTAAACTTAGGGACTTCAAATATTTATGTTCTATAAATTGGTTTATAGTAATCTCTTTCCGAAAACAACAAAGTTGGGTTTAGTGTCCACTTAAGAGTGGATAATTTAAACAATGGGCTAAACTTAGAGATCATTGTAGCAATGCAAAACATTATCCGAATAATCAATGTGCTAGGAAACCATTCTTATATCGTGAAGACAGAGAGGTTTCCATGAGCTTAGAGAAAGAGTAAATCTCAAAGCCATGCGTTAATGCATGATGAAATTCAAACACCTTGAGGTCATCGAGGTTGTTATATAGAACTTATAAATAGGTAACTGTAGGATTGCGATTAATTCGAGTTGAGTGGGGTGGGTGAACTTAATTCATGCGTTGATACAACGCTAATTAAATTCAAATCCTTTGGCCAAGGTAATGCATGATCCTCAAGTGCATTGAATGTTCACTATGATTGGATGGCATAGCTTGTGGAGTGGTCATGCATGACTAGAGGGTATCTAGGGGATTGCATGATAACAAGTCACGTAGGTCACAACACTAGAGCTCAAATAGCAAACACCATTGGTTATCCTAAGTCTATCCTCTTGAGTAGGGTAGGGCCACTTCCGGTTAGGAAGGAGTGAGGGTGACCGACAGTCTGTGGTTGGAGGTTAAGCTCCTTGAAGATACTTTCTCTTAATTCTTGAGGATTGCCGAGACTTGAATTTGGATGGTTGACAATCGAGATGCAGTGATATTGGTAAGTTCCTATTTAAGATTTGTTCTAAGTAATTTTTTTTAACAACATATTATTTAAATGTTATAGATGATTATTTCCTTTTGCTGTAAAGATATATATACATGATTATTGTTTTGTCAATGGATGTTCTTCTTGGTTATAAGAATTGGAAACAAATTACTTTTCTGTTTTAAATTTCAAAATATATATATATACCTTTGGTTAAAAATTAGTTTTAGAGTGAATCCAAAACTGGGTGTTACATACGGTATTAGAGCTAACCAGGTTCAGCACTAGGGCTGATGAGTCCACTAACCTGAGTAGGAATCAACATTATGCGGGTAGCTAATGATTTGATTTACTGTGCCAGGATGGTACGTATCAAGAAAACTGCAAGGAAGTCCTTTGCTGGTAAGGAACGTTATCTACGAGCTAAGCAGAAACGACTTGCGATGATCAAGACTATTGAGAAAATGAATGATGAAAATGACATTTGGCTAGATGATGTGGAAACTTTTGCCAATGCTCTGTCACGACTTAAACGAATGAAAAAAGAACTTCTAGAGACAGCTAGGACGGCAACTCGAATCATATGAGTGTACCTAATAGTGTACCTATTAGTGTACCAATGATCACTAGGGATCCTTGTATACCACCTAGAGCTGAAATCATTGTACTATCATATGATAGAGAGTCTGAGGGTTATACACCTTGTGAATATGTCTCAGATAATAAATCTGAAGGTTACACCCCACTTGTAAATACTGAGTAAAACATGAGATATGTCTATCCTTAAAGAATGTATATACAGTTATGCAAAGTATAATAAAGACAAATTTTGGTTTGAGAATAATTATGGTTATGAGCAATTGTTAGGTTTTGATAATATACAAAATGATAAATCATAGAACTGATTAGTATTTGCTTAATCAGGTGAGAAAACAAACAATCATGGATCAATCAGAGTTTAATGAGGGGGAAGATCAGGAAGGTCACAACTCTCAGGAAAACTCCATCGATAAATTAGATAGAATTCTTAATATGCTTACTGAAACTAAGGAAAGGTTGGGCAAATTGGAAAAGAAAGTGAATGAAACCGGGAATATGGAGGGTGAAAATGAGAATTCTAATAATGCAAGTAAAAGTAAACAACGGGATCATGGCACGTCAAGTGAAAACCAAGATGATAGTGAAGCTCAAAGGGAGACCAAAGACAAACTTGCACTGGAACTATCTAAGGATATGAAAAAGATTATCCCTCCCAAATTTGACTAAATGAAAACCGGTGATGCAGCAGAAGCATGGTTAACAAAAATGGAGAAATACTTTGAAATCAGAAATTACTCTGAGATTACAAAGGCAGTGTAGGGAGCATATCAGTTATCTAGAGAAGCATCCACTTGGTGGATGAACAAGAAAATGGAACTGGAATTAAGTCCCTTGAAGGTGACATGGAATGAATTTGTGGAACTTTTTTGAAAGAGGTGGCTACCACAGCTATATTTTGATCAAAAGTTAACAGATTTCTAAAACCTCAGGTAAGGTGATATGTCTGTGGTTGAATATGCAGAAAAATTTACTAGATTATTAAAGTATGTTCCTCAATACCAAAAGGATGAAAGATTTCAGATAAGAAAGTTTATCATGGGACTCAATCCTCAGATTGGCAGTGAGGTGGAGGTACATGGTCCAAACACAATGGACCAAGTGTATGAGAAAGCAATTAAGCAGGAACAGAAGATCAAATCTATTTCTTCTTATCGTGAAAAGAAACGTAAGAGATTTGATAAGAACTACAATGATCAGACGTATAAAAGGAAGAATGAAAAAGGATATGGAAACAAGAGGTTTGATAAAGGAAATCATAAAAACAAAGGGGGATTTGGTAATGAACGTAAGAATGAAGACTATAAGAAAAATGACAATTTTAAGAAGAATGATGATGCTATGAGTAGACCATCCGAGAAGAGAGGACCAATTGGAGGATGTTTTTCTTGTGGTGGAGATCATTATGCTAACCGTTGTCCTAATAAAAAGCAGAACAGGCAGCCTAGGAATACGGTACTTCCTTCGCAGTAGGAAGAGTTTCAACAAAGGATTCATGCCGCCCTTGACAATCGACAAGCTGAGTATTAGATTACTCCCATTGAGACGACAAATACATTATTTGGAGTTCCTGTTTCTATTCTGTTTGATACTGGTGCAATAGAAAATTTTGTGTCATCTAGAGTCCTAAGTAAATTTCCTAGAAGAACTGGTTTTATGTCAAAACCGTGGATAGTTGAGTATGCAAATCACTCAAAGGCTTAGGTAGAGCAATGTTTGTTCGAAGCTAAGATTGATATTTCAAACTTCTCCACTGAGGTAAATTTATATGTAGCACCTTTAGGGTCCTACGATGTTATCTTAGGAATGAATTGGTTGTGGAGACATAGGTCCAAGGTAGATTGTTTTCTTAAAACAATTGAGTGTCTGGATGATAAAGGAAATACAGTAAATTTTCAAGGTATTCAAAGGGAAATAAGGATCAAATCTATTTCTTCAAAACAATTAAAGCGGGCTAGGCGTAAGGGATGTCAACTTTTTGCAGTCAAAATGGATCTAGTAGAGGAAGCCTTAGAGAAGCAAACATTTGAGGAAAAATATCCATATCTTTGCAATTTTAGTGATGTATTTCCTGAGGAACTACCAGGCTTGCCTCCAAAAAGAACCTTTGATTTTGCCATAGATATTAAACTAGGATCTAAGGTAGTATCTAAAGCTCCATATCGAATGACCACCACTGAACTTATGGAATTGAAGGCTTAATTACAAGAGCTATTGTCTAAAGATCTAATTAGGCCAAGTGTATCACCATGGGGAGCCCTAGTTATTTTCATCAAGAAGAAGGACAGAACCCTTAGACTGTGTATAGATTATCAGATGCAAAATAAGGCAACAATAAAGAATAAGTATCCACTGCCACGTATTGATGATTTATTTGACCAAATGCATGGTGCATCAGTCTTTTCTAAGATAGATTTGAGATCTGGATACCATCAGTTAAGATTGAAAGATGAAGATATTCATAAGACTGCATTTAGAACAAGATATGGTCATTATGAGTTTACTGTGTTGCCATTTGGATTAGCCAATGCACCTGCCGCTTTCATGAATCTCATGAATAGTGTTTTCAGAGATTGCCTCGATAAATTTGTCCTAGTTTTTATAGATGATATTCTGATATATTCCAAAAATGAGGAGCAGCATAAACAACATCTTCAAATTATTTTGCAACGATTAAGAGAATGCAAAACTCTCGAAATGCACTTTCTTTCAGAAAGAAGTGCAGTATTTGGGACATATAATATCAGCTGAAGGGATATCAGTTGACCCAGGAATGGCCTATACCTTCCAATGTTTTAGAGGTGCAAAGTTTTATGGGATTGGTTGGATATTACAGAAAATTTGTTTTAAATTTCTCAAGTATTGCTAGTCCAATTACTTCCTTGCGGAGAAAAGGAAAATGGTTTGTTTGGACTGAAGAATGTCAAAAGACATTTGATTTCTTAAAAGAAAAGTTAACAACAGCACCAATCTTGAAAGTTCATGATCCTAAAGGACAATTTGAGGTTATTACTGATGCCTTGGGAGAAGGGTTAGGAGGTGTGCTTATGCAAGATGGGTGTGTAATAGCCTATGAATCAAGAAAGTTGAAAAACTATGAGCAGAATTATGCTCCTCATGACTTAGAACTGGCAGCAGTGATTCACACCCTTCAGATGTGGCGACATTATTTGTTGGGAAAGACTTTTAATACTAAAATCAGATCATCAAAGTCTTCGGTACATATTTACACAACCTCATCTCAATGCAAGACAAAAGAGATGGTTAGAATTAATATCAGATTATGACTTTGAGATTTCTTATATCAAAGGTAAAGAAAACTGAGTAGCTGATGCTTTAAGCAAAAGAAGACACATAGCTTCTATAATCTCTATTCATGCTAATTTTAAAGATTTAGTATTGTAAAGTTTATCTGGAGATGAATATTATGAGCAAGTGAACAAGCTCTGCAATTAGACCCTAAGGATCCAAGATATGACGGATTCTGTTTTGAGCCAGATGGATTGATGAGATTTAAGGGAAGAATCTACGTTCCTAATTCTGTAGAACTTAGAAACCTTGTTTGGAAGGAAGTTCATTGTGCACCTTATTCCAGACACCCAAGAGTAACAAAACTTTTAGCTGATGTCAAGCTGCTATATTTCTGGAAAGGAATGAAAAGTGATGCTGCAAGGTTTGTAGCAAGTTGTTTGGAGTGTCAGAGAGTGAAGGCAGAACACCAACATCCTGCTGGATTGTTATACCCGCATGATATACCAGAATGGAAATGGCAGGTTGTTAGTATGGATTTTGTTCAGGGGTTACCAATGTCTAAGAATAGGCATGATGCAATATTGGTTGTTGTAGATAAACTAACCAAGGCAGCACATTTCATACCGAGAAATTTGATAGATGGAGCTCATATTTTGGCTCAAAAATTTGTGCAAGAAATATTCAGATTGCATGGGGTACCTGAAAAGATTATATCTGATAGAGATGCTCGGATAACCTCTCAGTTTTGGCAAACTTTATTTTCTGCATTAGGCACTAAACTCAATGTGAGCATCGCTTATCATCCTGAAACTGATGGAAAAACAGAAAGGGTTAATCAGGTCTTAGAAGATCTTTTAAGAATGTATTGCATGGATCAGCAATACAGATGGGAGGAGTATTTACCTCTTGTTGAATTTTCCTATAACAATTCCTATCATTCTGCCATTAAAATGGCACCATTTGAAGCATTATATGGAAGGAAATGTAGAACTCCTATAAGATGGGATAAGTTGGAAGATAGGATAAGCATTGGACCTGAAATGCTTATGGATATGGAAGAAAAAGTGAAAATAATTAGGAAGAGGTTGGCAGAAGCCAACGACAGGCAAAAAAGTTATGCAGATCGCAAACGGGTGCCTAGACATTTCTCTGTTGGTGAGAAAGTTCGTTTGCAAGTGAAACCCCATAAAAGCTCAATCAAATTTGGTAAATCATCAAAGTTGTCTCCTTAATATGTCAGAGTTTTTGAAGTCCTTGAGATTATCAATCCAGTGGCCTACAAAGTTGCTCTACCTACAGTCTTGTCCAAAATGCATAATGTTTTTCATGTTTCATACCTAAAGAAATATTTTGTAGGTAATGACCACATTCTTAAATGGAATTCTTTACAGATACAAGAACTAGGAGTGGTTTTGATCGAGCCACTCAAAGTGCTTGAAATGCACAAACTTCGTTTACGTAATCGAGAGGTTTTGCAATGCAAAATTTAGTGGGACCAATATGGCGAGGATAGCACCACTTGGGAAGACTATAAAGACATCTACCAAAGATTTCCTTATCTTTTCAAAAACATTAATGTTAAACTATAAACGTTTGGTTTCTGTTAAACATTTTGCTTGGTAAACTCAATCATCGGGGACGATGATTCTATAGGGGAAAGATATGTTACATCCCCTTTTTGGATTCAATATTACTATTTACTTTTTCTTAAATAGTATAGTTATGTGGATATGTTTTTAACATCATAGGATCTGATGAGATAAATAGAGAAGGTTAATTTTATGGAATTATGGAATCTATTTGATTATGATCAATTTGATGCTATGAATTAAAATGTCTTTCGTTATGAAAATGAAATGATTTGATATAAATGTGCTTTGATCAGAATATTGGTGCTTTGACCACAAAATTGTATGTGAGATTGTCAATGCGGGAGTAGATGGAATATGTTCGCCAGGAAGAAAGAAGAAGAGAAAGTATCTTTGAGAAAGAGAGAATAGACTCTAGAATAACCATGGGTGCTTGCCACTGAAAATGCATATCAGGTAGATAAACCTTAATTCCTTGAATTAAGCCTTGAATACGGGCTAAGTCAATTTTAGTCAAGATATTGACGTCTGTTAGAATAGGTCTTTCTCCTTTCGTAAGTCGTCGTTTAGAGTATGGGAAATCGACATCAGTGTCGTAATACTCTGAGTTGTGTCATCAAATATGAACAACTGATATATTGTTTATATATAAATATATGTTTATGCTTATGGTTGAGTTGTAAGTCATGTCTTGTTATCTGTTCAGCGCAAAAGTCAAAATTGTGCGTAAGTCGATCTCAAGTCTTGTTCTGCGGTTGCGCCAATTCGTCATTATCATCATAAAGTGCTTCGAGCGTATGTCATAAACTCCTCTTTGTGAAATTCAATGGATGTTGAATTGTTCTAGAGACTATGGTGTGTAATAACTTTGGTCGTATTGTAAAGGAATATACTAAATTATAAAAGTTATATTTAAATAGTCATTTGAGGTACTTCTTTATTCTTTTACGATGTTACTAATCGAGTAATAGTTCATGGAGTTCACTCAAGTCTTTATTTATGATGTCTTGTATTTCGAAACAACTTATTTCCTTTTAAGCTTTAACCCTTATGAGTGGGTTGTCAGCTTATCCATTTCTTTTAATTATGCATTTGTTTTATACTCATGAACAATTATGAGTAGAGGAACATTTTTTCTCAACTAAAAACTGCCACCCCGCAAGAGATTGAACTCCACTTTTCTGTGTAGTTGTGAATTAAGTGGGAAATGAAGCCTTTATTCTTGAGTAGTGGACGGGTTGTTAAGTCTGCCAACCGCCACCTCGCCTTCATGGAGCTCCATCTTGGAGAGTGGTCGCATAAGGTGGGAGACGTTCTTGCATGTCGGGTGAGATTCCCTTCTTGATAGGCATGGTCAAGAGTGGAGAGTCAGTTACTCCTTCGCAATGAGTGGGGATATAGAGTAGTTGGAGTCAGTTTTGAAGATACAGAATTCAGAGGAGAAGAAAAACGGGATTGAGCAAGGAGCTTCGAGGGGAAACAGCTGGGAGAAAAGCAAGTGCCAAGGACCAGTTGGTAAACGAATTCTAGAGACCATTTCAGGTTCTCTTCCTCTCTTCGCTACGCAGTCTTAGATTTACTGTTGTGTTGTTTTAAGTTAAATCTTTCTTGCATCTCGAAAGAACTTAGTTTGCTTTAAGGCACAGGGTGTTAAATATTATCAACCGTAGATGTATGAGTTTGTCATCTTTAAAATGAAAGCATTGTTTATATCTTCTACACTGCACTATGCCGCACCAAAGGTGTAAAAAAACACAGTTTATAGTATGCCAGACGAAGGTCGAGAATGATTGTAAAGCCAATGGTTTGACTTTAGAAGGTTTGTAGTTAATGTAGGGTGCAAATCTGAGTATGAGTTGGATTCAAAACATCTCACAGTCAAAGCAAGCCGCAGTGGCAAACCATTAGTCAACAGAGAATAAGATCTCTTAGAACAGTCGAATACAAAACCTTGGCTCTAAAGGTCAGTCAGTAATAGAGTGAAAGGCTTGTTTGTGTCAACCATCGATGAAGGATTGTTATTAGTGAGAGGTGCAGGTTGTAACATGCAAAGTCTTTACAATCATCCTCTCTTTCTGAGTTTAAAGTCGGTTAACCATGGCGAAGTTGTTAACTAGCTCTGAATGATAACAAGATTTAGATTATATGCTTTTGAAGGTAATACTTTTGCTATTGAAGTAATTAAACTATTGTTTTTCTGAGAAAAGACCATATTGTTATACCCATTTATTATTATGAAGTTTTTACAAACAAGTAATGAGTCTTTTGTCAAGTCTCAAGTTTAGACTTACATGCAATCTAAATTGTTAGAAGAAACGATATGATAAGGTTTTCTAAAGTATAGATTGACAAGATTAAGTTATGTCAATATTTTGACACGTCGAAGTAGTTCATTGTGAGTGTTAAATTTTAACATAGGGTTTATGAACATTGTATTCTTGAATTGTCTTTTAGAGAAGCCCTTCCAAAATGACAAAGATAAAGCTATGTCGAAGAATCGACAGTCGAAGAAGATTCCTTAGAATGTTTAATTTTAAACTTAGGGACTTCGAATATTTATGTTCTATAAATTGGTTTATAGTAATCTCTTTCCAAAAACAACAAAAGTTGGGTTTAGTGTCCACTTAAGAGTGGATAATTTAAACAATGGGCTAAACTTAGAGATCATTGTAGCAACGCAAAACGTTATCCGAATAATCAATGTGCTAGGAAACCATTCTTATATCGTGAAGACGGAGAGGTTTCCATGAGCTTAGAGAAAGAGTAAATCTCAATGCCATGCGTTAATGCATGATAAAATTCAAACAACTTGAGGTCATCAAGGTTGTTATATAGAACTTATAAATAGGTAACTGTAGGATTGCGATTAATTCGAGTTGAGTGGGGTGGGTGAACTTAATTCATGCATTGATACAACACTAATTAAATTCAAATCCTTTGGCCAAGGTAATGCATGATCCTCAAGTGCATTGAATGTTCACTGTGATTGGATGGCGTAGCTTGTGGAGTGGTCATGCATGACTAGAGGGTATCTAGGGGATTGCATGATAACAAGTCACGTAGGTCACAACACTAGAGCTCAAATAGCAAACACCATTGGTTATCCTAAGTCTATCCTCTTGAGTAGGGTGTTGGTTTTTCTTCTGAATCAGCATCAGGGTTTGCCACTTCTAATGCACAGGTAGATTCAGCCAACTAAATACAGGAGGTTGCGTGAGCTGCCTCCCCTTCACTTCTGGTTCTGCCGCACCAAGGGGGGTATCCCTATAACTCAAGATGTAACCTTGACTAGCTCAAAGATAAAAAGATCTAACTTGACAACAACAGGCAGAACACTCTCATGTATGGACCCAGATCTGTATGATAGATCACAAGGCTGGCAACATTCTTGGACATGATGTCTGGTTGGGTATGAGAGCATGCAGGGGGTTCCTAATCCTACTCCTACAACTAACAGGTGGAAGTATGAAATGTTTTAGTTTGAATTTTGGATGCAAAGCTGGACATGGTGTATAACACAAGAACACAGCATGATTGGTGCCTATCCAGGGCTTGGAGTCGGTAGACATACACCTGTGAATGATCAGCATGAATAGCTAAAACTGGATTTCAGGGGGATACACATGATATCTGCCTTACAGATATCTCCCAATGAAGAGTGTTAAGTTATCTCTACTTATGGCATCCCTACTGCAGTATACCCTTCCCAATGTTCAACCTGA
Source organism: Cunninghamia lanceolata (assembly GCA_027924645.1). Lineage (NCBI taxonomy): Eukaryota > Viridiplantae > Streptophyta > Pinopsida > Cupressales > Cupressaceae > Cunninghamia > Cunninghamia lanceolata. Next base: position 3,354,609 of record BSBN01000850.1, read on the forward strand.
AAATAGTTTAATCTACCCCTTGAGCAGAAGTTAAAAGATCAGACATTCAACATAGGAATTCTATGCTCTAGAATCTAAACATTACCCAAATATCCAGATTCAGAAGAAGAATACATGCAATACTGGAGACAGAATTAACACAACACATGCTAAGATAGCATTACTCATACAAGATCAACCATGAAATCAGTGGATTCATGCCAAATCGTACAACAGGAGATACATAAACTCACAAGTTAGACTGTACAGAGCAACCAGATCAGCTGGTTTTGGATTACAGAGCCAAAAATCCTCAACTTTCAACAACCTTGAATGAATAACACCCTCTGCATTATATAGCAGGAGGGTGTATTCAGCATTAACTACCAGGTTGACCAAAAGTCCCACCAGATACACAGTATCATAAAAATGGTGCTCAAACACATTACCAGATTGGCGCCCAAACATGAATGCAACAGGTAGGGGAGGAGACAGGAAGATATCTCGAGCCCTGCGCCACTGTCCGCTGATGTACACCTTCAATCGGGTACCAGATCCGCCCATACCTCTGCAACCTTCGCCATTAATGGCGCACCAACCTGCGGCCTTGGGAAAAACATCCAACAGTCGATTGCAACCATTTCCCGCCGAGATTCATCATCATGATATTTGAAAATGCAGGATATCAATTATCCCACATGCACCCCGCGATGACCTCATTAACACTTTATATACTAGGTCATGAGCATATATGATGTCGGTGCTTTTGCTCCTGACGACACTAGTATAAGACTTCATCATCATCATCCTCCAGCAGCATGATATCCTGTCGCTTGAAATATCACCCTGACGTCAGCATCATATTGCAATACAACTGCATGATAATCACCTTCACCCGCACAACCGGATCCATCGGAGGAACATCCTCCTGCTGAGCTTATACCAAAAGTCTGGCCGATGAACATCCTGATGACGTCATCATCATATCTGCCTACTGCGCACCTCCTTATATCCGGATGGCGTCATCATCATGTTTGCAAATATCGGGGGACCTCCACAAGATGATCTGTGTTAGAAATATGACCCCCCCCGGACCTCGATGACGTCATCATCATATTAACATCAGGATGATATTCGGAAGACAACCGGATATTTGGAAATATCATCCTGATGCACAAATATCAGGTTGCACTGTAGCTCCACTATAAGATCGGGGCGATAGATGAATATGATGATGCTTGAAAAGATCACCCCCACTAGATAATGCACGAAGCCGGCAGGCGGATATCTCCTTGATATCAGCATCATCATGACGCTGGAACAAACATACATCCGGGTGATATGAAAAGATCACCCCCTCCTTCGGAAATATCATGATGCAGATAGGCAGAGAAAAAGATATCACCCTGATATAAGGATGACATCAGCATCATCAGGATGACAAAACAACGAACAAGAAGTGATACAACATCATCAGGATGATATTGACTAAGATCATCCTGACGTTCAAAATATGATGACCCCAGTGAATATCGGATCACACTTAGAACTCTTCAACAACATCATCAGGATGATCATAACCAAGATCACCCGATGATAGAAATATCACCCCGGCGAAATATCATGAAGGCAGAAAATATGATGACCCCCGCAAGCAACATGGTGATAACTGGAAATATGATGATGATGACGACGACCCTTAAGAAAAAACAAGTCAGGTCGAACAACTCAAGGAATAACCCCTTCAGAAAAATAGGGCAACATCATCATCATGTTTGGGCAAGGTGATAAATGGAAGATCACCGGATGCTTGAAAAATCACCCCCGCAAGCAAATCAGGGCGCGCTGTAGCTCATCAGCAGGATCAGGATAATAACCAAACATCACCCGATATTGAAATATGATGATGACGATGAGAAACCGGTCGACGGAGAACATGATGATGCTGACCTTCATCGAAACAAAGATGATGATGATGACCTCCTCCTCAGGAAAATATGATGTTGCAGTTGAAAAATGCTGAGGAGGTCCAACACTTAGAACATTTTTTGGATACTTAGGGAAAGTGCCTGCATGAAAATTGCTCAAAAACTGCCAGTCAATTCAGGCACTAACATAGGGTAGGGCCACTTCCGGTTAGGAAGGAGTGCGGGTGACCGATGGTCTGTGGTTGGAGGTTAAGCTCCTTGAAGATACTTTCTCTTCTTAATTCGTGAGGATTGCCGAGACTTGAATTTGGATGGTCGACAATTGAGATGCAGTGATATTGGTAAGTTCCTATTTAAGATTTGTTCTAAGTAATTTTTTTTAACAACATATTGTTTAAATGTTATAGATGATTATTTCCTTTTGCTGTAAAGATATATATACATGATTATTGTTTTGTCAGCGGATGTTCTTCTTGGTTATAAGAATTGGAAATAAATTACTTTTCTGTTTTAAATTTCAAAATATATATATACCTTTGGTTAAAACTTAGTTTTAGAGTGAATCCAAAACTGGGTGTTACAAATACTTCTTTTGAACTTTTCTCTTTTGTTTCTATCCTTTGATTCTTTAAAAAGATATTTAGAGGGAAAATGACCAATTCTCCTACAATTGAAGCACTTGAAAGATAACTTACCTTTGTATTTTCCGATGCCCTTCTTCAATTTTCTCACAAAATTTGCCTCTACCTCATCAAGGTCATCATCTTGATCAATTGTTTCATATTTTATCTTCTTACTGACTTTGAATTTTGCTTCCTTCTTTGAAGCATCTTTGTCAAACTCTCTTATTTCAAAGGTTGTGAAAGCACCAAACAATTGATCTACTAAATAGGTATCCAAGTCCTTAGATTCCTCAATAACATATACCTTATGACTGTAAGATATAGGGAGAGAGCTCAGAACCTTCTTCACAATATCATCTTCTTTTACTTCTCCACCAAGACCTCTGATTCCATTAACTACTTCATCCACCTGGAGCATATAAATAGCAATGTCTTCATCTTCTCCCATCCTCAAGGTCTCAAATTTGCTCTTGAAGATTTGCATCTTGGCTTGCTTCACTCTATTATCTCCTTCATAAATGCTGTTAAGTTTTTCCCAGACATCCTTAGTAGAACTACAATTCATTATCTTCAAAAGTTCTGAATTAGCTAGCCCACTCATGATAGCATTCTTTGCCTTGGCATTGTTATCATACAACTTAATCTCAGCTCGATTTGTACGAGTATCAGTAGGAGAAGTGTAACCATCCTTGATAGATTGCCAAACACCAAACCCTAGAGAGGATAGATAGCCTTCCATCCTTAGCTTCCAAAAGGTGTAATTTGTTCCATCAAACATAGGTGCCTTGTAAGATCTATCATTATCCATCCCAGACTTTCCTTAAGCGCTTAAGCTCCTTATGAGGAACTTGGCTCTTATACCAATTATTGAACACACTCGGATACTAAGAGGGGGGGGTGAATCAGTATTCAAATAAATCTCAAACCCTCTAGAGCAAACTGAAACTTAATCTTTATAACATTAATAGAAACATAAAATATCTACACAATGCACAACACCACATAACACCAGATATACGTGGAAAACCCCAAAGGGGAAAAACTAGGGTGAGAAAAGCTACTAGGAGCTAATGTCCTAATCCAACCTCACAAAAGAATCATAGTTACAACTTTGTTTTAGGGTTTAAACCCAAGGAAACTACTACTCCCTATAGAAAGGTTTTAGGGTCACTCCCAAGAAAGCTACAACTCCTTGTAGACTTTGTTTGAGGGCTTCAACCCAAGGAAGCAACTACTCCCTAAACTAAGAACAAACTCAGAAAAGGTTACAACATGATAGTCCTTCTACTGTCTAAATTTGATAATGAAACTCAATCCTTTTGATGATTACAACTCTGCTTTTTTACTTCTCTTCTGATGATTGCAATTCTACTTTGACAACTTCTTCAAATGTCTTCGTTGCAGCTTACTGACTCACTACTTTTAGCCTTCAAGAAGTTTTACCTTTGGCTCACTACCTCCAATAATCAGTTAGGCACACTTTTCACTTCCCTTCTATCTCAAAAATATCTTCAAGATAAATCCAAACAAGATCTATTACTTCTGCTTTTTTCTCTTTCAGTCGCACATCATAATACATTACACATCCACATTTGACTTCTTACACTCACACTTGCAATCACACCTCGCCTAGATCAACTAGTTTTACAATATATACATGATATTACATTGATTACTTTACATGTCAGCCAAAGACAAGAATATTACAATTACAAGTCGGCCAACGATCAAAACAACATGAGACATGTAGAGGGAAAGCTATAAAATGAACTACACGCAACACTAGGAAGAGGAACAAGCCTTGTAGATTCCAATACATGCTTAATCTGGTCCTAAACACCCTTCATAGCATCAGCCTTCAAAGAATAACATATGCATGCTTAACACATTTTAAATAGGTCGACCTTAAGCAAGAAAATATGAGGCTTATAGCATGTTGGGTATTACAACTTGGCGGTACTCATGGAAAATTAAACATTACTTGCACTTCTCCCAGATGAGTTGGCATGACCCATACAACATCTCCAAACACACCTTGAACTCTGCACAACAAAGACTTTGTGGCACACACCTTCAACATACCATAGTTGGCCAGGCAAAAGCATAACCCAACAACACCTTCATTCTAGGCCACAACCTATTCCGAAGAAACCAAAAAACACCTTGCGGAGCAACAAGAAACATCACAAGATCATCAGGATCATTCTCCACCAGCCAATTTGCCACTTCATATAACAAGTTGGTGCAAGACAACAGACACTGAAACTAGCCACCGGACAATATAGTCCTGCACTCTGTCACTTACAACTTTCTCTGTGGAGTGACAAATGATATGAAACTTTGAATGTAGCACCTACACAACACACTAAACTTAACTTTTGAACCCCGTGACTGTATCTTCAAGGGTAGAGGAATGCAGAGATTTCTCCCAATCGATCTTCAAGGCAACTTCCTGCAATAGAAACCTTCACCAACATTCAGAGACCAGAGCCTCCTTGTAGCAACATATACTTCCTTAGGAACAATAGGAGAGAGAATACAATATGCTACAGATCATCAGCAACATCTTCCCAACATTAGTATTCCTTCTAATACTCATCTTAATACTTCTAATCCTCATCTTTTTTTTATAATGTGCCTAGTAAACTTTTTAACATGATCAGTGACGCTAGTGTGACATGCCCTCCAGCTCCACGGTAACACTTTTTCCTGGAGCTATGAACTGGTGAGGCCACAACACGAGGGACCTCATCCTTTAGTAAGAACACTTCAAACCCGTGAGCTCATTGGCCCAGCGAAGGTGTAAAGCCTGCGATCTTGTTGGCCTAGTGGGGGTTTGAACTCTGGTGGCCGACACTATAATCAAGTGACTTAACCACTGAACTACGCCCTTAACGACACTTTTAATTCTCATCTTAATTCTTCTAATTATCATCTTAATATATCATCGTGATATCATCTCTGCTGACAACAAACATACTCAATACAACTTTAATTGACATTAAACAAGGCATGACATCCAACCATGAACATCAACATCATTGTTAGAACACCATCATAGTATATTATCAACATAAGCATCAATTACAACCACACTAGTGACAACCTTAGGTAACATATGTGCAACAAAATCTCCCTTTGAAATGGTTGTATGTGTTACACATATGGTTCCTAGGGTTGTCATTGATGTCAACACTGTCACTAGGTTGTCACTGATGTCAACACTATCATGGTGGTGTGATGGTGCTCATGGTTAGATGTCATGTCCCATCCAACAAGAGAAGAAGATACAGTTCATGGTTGGATTTCATGTCCCATCCAACAAGACAAGAAGATATAGTTCATGGTTGGATGTCATGTCCGATCCAACAAGAGAAGAAGATACAGTTCATGGTTGGATGTCATGTCCCATCCAACAAGAGAAGAGATGCAGATCATGGTTGGATGTCATGTCCCATCCAACAAGAGAAGGGAGAATATATAATTCATATTAATATAGGAATTAGAAGCACGAAGATGATCAGATGTATTGCTGATGCTACTAATGGCCTAAAGTATGTATGTTCCAAGTTCCATGATTAGATTATCGGAAGAGTGTTTTGCTACTAAAGACAATATTGTCTCTGTGAAGGTGTTCTATATAGGACAATGGAATGCTTCGCATTACTCCGCATTTGTAGATATGGCCATGCAGTTCTGGAACTATGTTTAGGATGCAGTGAAGCTGATAATTCCAAGTTTTCAATTCATTTGTCCTTCTGTTGTGAATGTTACACATGATAGAGTACCGACATGTGTTCTGACATAGTATGCTAGTGTTGAAGGTATGTTGGAATACTCTGCATTCCTATGGAAATGAATGATTTCCCTTGTAGGTTTGAGGACATGTTTATGGATTTGTATTACATGCTTCCTTGCAGTTTCAAGGTTCTTGGTGGTCTGTAGCTCAGTTTTTCAAATGGCATCATGTTGCAGTGTGTTCTAGATGACAGATTGTTCTCAGAATTCATGATTGAAGATGTGTGGCACAATTCTTTGATGTACGGTGGCAAAGGAGTGCTTGGAGATGTTGTATAAGTCATGTGGACTCATCTGGAAGAGTTTTCATGAAGATCTTTCTTGTTTCCAATACTGAACAAGGTTTTCAAGTTGATGTGGTCGTTATGCTTCAAGGTTTATGTTTTTTTGGTTAAAGTTGTCTTATTTTCAAATGAGCAGAATGTGTGGATCTAATTCCTTGATGTTTGAAGCTATGAAGGATGTTTTAGACCTGGTTAAGCAAGTGTTGGTGTCTGTAAGGCATGGATCTTCTGTTGGTGTAGTGTGTGGTTTCACTTAGGACTTATATTCTACACATTTCATGTTTTGTGTTGTCTAACCGACTTGTAAATGCATTTTTCATGTTATATCTGGCTAACAAGAAATGTAATCAATGTAATATCTTGTATAAATAGTGAATGAAATTGAGTTAGGAGAGTGTGATTGCAAGTTGATTGAAAAGGTTCGCAAGTAGATAAAGAGCAAAATGAATGCATTTTTTATGTGTGACTGAAGGAGAAAGAGCAGAAGTTGTTGATGTTGTCTTGATTCTTCTTGAAGACATATTTGTGACAATGGTCAAGTGTAGAGTGTGCCTAACTAATCAAATCATTAGAAGAAAGTGTGAAGAGGAAGAATTGCAATCATCAAAGGTGTGAGTTTCAATGTCAATTTTTAGACAGTAGAAGGACTATCATACTGTAATCTTTTGTAAGTGTGTTCTCAATTTAGGGAGTAGTAGCTTCCTTGGAAGTGACCCTAAAACAAAGTCTTCAAGGAGTTGTAGCTTCCTTGGGAGTGACCCTAAATCAAAATTTCTTCAGGGAGTAGAAGCTTCCTTGGGTTGTAGCCCTAAAACAAAGTTGTTATTTGAGCTTCATATATTTTGAGTTAATCCTTACCGTGGTTTTTACCTTCTACTAGGGATTTCCACGTATATCTGGTGTCATGTGTTGATGTGCATTGTGTTAGTCTTTCATGTTCATGTTAATGCTATGATGATTAAGTTTTAATATGCTCCGGAAAAGTTAATGTTGTTAAATTTGAAGATTGTTTAGATACTAATTCACCCCCCCTCTTAGTATCTTGGTGTGTTCAATAGTATGTGCTCATAAATCCATGACATAATCAAGGAAGGATGGCTAAATGTAGGAACCCCTCAGCATGTGATATGATAGAAGTTACGGTAGACCATATCCAAAATGTCAACACCCCATGTGAACATTGTGCCGTGTTCTATGCATTGAATAATTAGTTCCTAGCACTACCCAAGTCTAGATGCTCCCATATCTCCTGATAGCTTCAAAGCAATCAAGTCAATAAGGTACTTTCTCAAATGAGATATAGGAAGTCAAGGAACTGAAGTAAGCTGAATCCCAGTCTCTGTCTTAAAGTAAGATACTCCCATGATGGATGGCCACGATCACCTCTTGGCAAGTGAATCACTTTCTGGAAGAACAAGTCATTGTCCCCTCACAGGAACCCCTAAGATATGATAAACATCGTAAAGAGTGATAGTTTAGACCCCTGAAACCTACAAAAAATTGAAATTGTTCCTATCGGCATCCCAGTAGGTTAGCATGTCACAATAGATACAAGAAGTACCATGGACAATTGGAACATGACATATCTTATCAAGTCCTACTTTCTTTAGGATAGCACAATCTCCTAAAGAGAGGGCCTCATAAGCATTTGAAAGCCATTGTTGCTTGCATCCTGCATTTCATCAAATGCATCCATCCTGTCAGGAACGAAGAACCACATGTTAGATCTCATCAAAACTCAAAAAATCACAAAAAAGCATATATTCTTTACAAAATTGTAAAAAATTGATGAGTTTAGTGTCAAATTTAATGAAAAATAGAAACATAAAAGCATCATCATGTATCAAATTACAAGCAGAATCAAATAGGTAGAGTCACCTCTTTTGACAAGGCAAAACTCCTCAGGCGACCTTGTTGTTAAGGCAAATCTCCCTAGGTGATCCTAGTGAAACAATTGGGTCGCCTAGGGTGACATGCCCTAGTGAAAGGGGTGTCCCTTGGGAGACCCTATCACATCCTCCATCATGCTAAAATTTCACAAAAATAGAAAATTCTACCTGATTATGACAAACGAAAGCACATTTACACTCTAAACGATTAAAAAAACAAAATGCAACAAGAAAAATTGACAAAAATGAAATCATTCACAAGAAAATTGACAACATGCAAACTAGGATTTTGAAGGTAGAAAATCGCACTGTTCGTACCCGATTCTCAGTGGAAGAAGAATTCGTCACCTCCATTGCCATCAACTTGATGAAAGATTTCCAACGACTGCTTGCACACACGATTTTGTCAATAATCAACCCCTTTTCACAAATTTCTTCACTCCTCTTATCTCTTAGCTTAGCTTTCAATTATTCATTTAGGAGTAGTTTCTTGCTTTTATAGTGTTTTTGTGTCTCGTTTTGTATGCTTGCATCCTTATAGGTCATCAATGGTGAAATAGACAACTAGTTGAACTTTTGACACAACTCATGGTATGTTTGTTCATTTGCAATTTCATTGTTTATCTTAATATTTCAAATATCAAACTAATGCTAGTCTTTGTAGGTATAATTACGACAAATCAACGACATGTAAGGCCTATTTCAAGAATGGTACCTACCTTTCATGTAGACTACCATCCTCAAGGGGGCAAATATGTAAGCACTAAAATGACTCATGATCTTCCACGAGGACCCCATGATGATATGCAATCCCAATCACGTACATGAAAGCGTGAATAATAATGTCCCCTTAGCAGCGTTCCTCTTGGCGACATGTGTCGATTGGGTTTTCCCTTGTTGATTCTTCAGTTTTCTAACCATTCTTCCTTCCCCCTTGTCAACTCTTCTTTTTGTTACATTTTCCTCTTTTCTACGTGTTTAGTTTTCACCTTTTCGTACTAATGCCACCTTTCAAGACCCCATTCTTGAGGTCTCTAACCTAGGAAGCCTCTAGACAACCTAAGATACCAAACGCATGTTTTAGTTTCTACCTATCTTTCCTCCTACGTGGGTCTCCCCTATTAATGACCAAAAATCCCTGGGAGATCATGCTTGAAGTTATCTTGCACCTTGTTTCAGATGCCATATCCCCTTGTTAGACCGTAACTAAGCATACACAACCTTCAGCTTTTACCCAGGTATCACCCTCTGTGGGTCACCCTAGGGTTGCCCAGGGTGACTTGCCTTGGTGAAAGGGGCAACACTGGGGTGACCCTTGCAGATTTTGAACATGATTTCTCCTTCGATTTGAGCCCAAAAAGACTTTGTTTTCACCCAGTTTGCATGCAATTTCAAGCTAATCTTAGAGGAGGCCACAATTAACTCAATCAACACTCTTAATAATGCAAATTTACCCTAATCTATTCTAGTTAACTCTCCTTCCTCTCATGCTAACACCATTTCTTCTTCTGTGATAGGCTTTCAAGGCTAGTTCACTCTCCAATCTATTCAGTCATCTAATCAATCAAGCAAGTTAACTCTCCAATCAAGGGAGTTAACTCCTCAATCACCCCCACCCCTCATGTGCTCTCTTAACCTATAAATAGTCCCCTACTCCAAGCAATAGATGAGGCAAATTCATTGTTGCAACCAATCTCTTGCTTAGTTTTTGCTCTCCCATTAGCATGCTTATGCTCACTACAGGACTTAGGTGCCTTTTTCTTATTGTTATTATTTTTCCAAAGCCTTTAGAGGCTTCATAGCATTGTTACACTTGTCATTTATCAATCCATAGTGCTCTTAGCTCTCAATTGGGCTCATCCAAAGCTTTCAAAGCTCTTCCATTTGCTTCTCCATCCCACTTGCTGCTAAGAGGACAACCTTGCTGATGTAGGAGGACAAGGAGGTTTCCATACATAGGGATTCCTGAGGATAGTGGAGCCTCACGTGTCTCATATTCTAGGTTTTTCATGCTTTTTAGTAGTAATTAGATAATAAATCTTGCTCTTGGAATAGTAATCTTGTCATTGCAAATTCCTTGATAGGTTAATTTAGATTGTTTAGATTAGCTTATTTTGAGTAGTTTAATAGCAATTTTAGATTAGTTTCATTTCAAGCATTTTTTTAATTCTTAGAGTAGTAGAAAATTGATCTCAAAAAATATAAAAAAAATAGAGTAATTGCATTAGGTAATTTCATTCTAGCTTGCATTCATATTTTAATTTTTAGTTTAATTAGTTCATTTTATTTCAAAAAATGGTGAAAAAGAAGAAAAAGTTTTTTACATACATCATAGCTTGCATTTCATACAAAAACAAAATACAAAAACATTAGAAAATACCAAAAAAAGAAAAATAAGCTCACAAAAACCCTCGATTTCATCACGAGGTCAACACAAAGTCAACACAAGTCAAAACTCCTTGATTTCATCACAAGGTTAACAAACTCAAGAAAACGACTAGAAAAGCCTTAGTTCACATCACTAAGTCAAAGAGTCAACTCTAGGTGAACTTTAATTCACCCTCTCTATTCAAGCATTTGAATGTGCCTTAGAATCTAAGGCGAGTGGGTGAGGGCGGTCCTTGAGGAGATTGAAGAGATAAACCCGAGACCACAACTCATGTAAGAACGACAACACTTCATCAGGGTTATAGAACAAGAATGACAAATTCAACAATACATACATGCTTTCGAGGCTAGACTACAATGTGCTAGAAGCATAAACAAAGAAAATCAAGATCCATCTAGGCATTGGAATACCCCAATAGGAGACAAAACACAAGTGACCCTTCAGGTCATATATAGTCATTTCAACAATTACCATAAAAAGAACAAGACAAATCCAAAACAACAACAAGCCTCTGATTAGGTCGGCTACTCTTCGTGAGGTCCTTCTCCCAAGTGAACAGGACAGCCCTCGGGTCTTAGCCCTTCTCGATTGGCTTCTACCACGAGAGTGAGAGTGACTTGGAGTCGCCTGAAGCAAGGAGAGGGTCCATGTGTTGCGTCAGAGCTGACTCATCCATGATTGTGCATTTGTCACATTTCAAAGAGTACAGAAGAGTCACTAGAGGATGTAGCATCAGGATCACTATCACATGCATAGGCAAATTTATCATTCGTATTTTTATCATGTGCCCCAGGTGACTTCCAATAATAGGATGGAACCATGTAAAGAGGGCGAATGTTATAATCTTTAGGATCAACTCTATATTCTCCTACACCACAAGATGTAAAATCTAAAGGTCTTCAATAATCATTATATAAAGCATTATCATTGTAAATAATATCATGTTTTATGGAATTCTTACCAAGCATATGGTTTTATGTGACAACATCCCTGGAAAAATATGTTGCATTAAAAAACTAAATGGTTGAGCATCAACTAAGATTCTATATCATTTACCATTATGGCACAATTTTATACATCGATATAATGTACACGATATAGCTCACATAGCATGCAACCATGGACTACCTAGTAGCAAATGATAAGATAATTGACTTGACATCACAAAGAACAATGTTTCAAAATTAAGTGGTCCAACTGTAATAGGTAAAGTAATAGTAGCCCAAAGAAGTTCTACATGCATTAGAAAGCCTTTGTTATTAAGATCAACTTTGCCAAGTCCACATCTAGCTCTGATACAAACAATACTTGCTATAAATGCTTAAGTTGGATCCATTGTCAACTAAAGAGAATTTTGCATTTATCACACTATAACTCACTATAATGTATAAAGTTAAATTCTCATTAATAATATATTTAGGTGGGGGAGAGCAACATCATTGAATGATATATCATGATGTTCCTTGTTTCCAATAGACTTAGTCAATGAAGTCACAAGTTGTGGAGGAGTGTTAGAATTCAAATGGATCTTTTCTAAAGCTTTTTACATGACCTCCTTATATAATGTGTAGTGCGTACTACATCCCAAAGGGACATCTTAGCTAATGTACTCTTGAGTTGATCAATGATATCATATTCCTTTATAGATTTTGTTTATATGTGTAGGCTTAGGGGAAACATTAGGTACACTAGATGGCAAAACATGTTGTTAAGTGTGAACATCTTGTCCTCTAGCCATCCTTTGATAAACATGCCCAAGAGTAGTATAATCTTGTGAATCAATTGCACCATGAACAACAGGCTAATATCTACTAGAAGGAATATCGACATGAAAAGTAAGACAAGAATGTGCATATTCCATATGAAATAGTAGGTGAGGAATGTGGACAAGCATCAAAAGATAAAGCATGAGAAAGACCATCTAAGTCCATACTATCCTCAAGGGAGCTAGATGTAGAAAAAATGGCATGTGTCAAATCCATAAAAGAAGTGTAAAACAAATAAGATGAAACAATCCATTGCAATGCCCTACCATTCAAATGGAGTCTAAACTCACTAATCAATAATATATCATCATCCAAATATTCATAATTAGAAAGAAAAAATTATTTAACATGTAAAGAAGCATTTGTGGTACCATCATAATCATCATGTAACAACTCCTCACTGAGGGACATAAGGTCATCATGTAAATAATAAGAAAAGAAGGAAACATGAATATCATCTACATGAAAATTGAAAGATCTATCAGCATAAGGTACAAAATCATTATATAATGGAGCTCTAATCACATCACCATAATGAGTATTGATGAGGCTAACATAGAAATAGAAGAATGTACATCGCAAAGCATAGCCTCATGAATGGAAACCACATCAATAGACATATCATACATAAATGTATTAATAAAAGGTAGGGCAATGTGCTCTATAACCATCTAAAGAGGTGAATCATAATTAAGGAATGAGAAGGGATGATAGACAAGGACAAAGCATCATCATGCTCACATACACCACTATCACTAGTTATAGGAAGAATATAATCATCATGAAGCTCATGGATAAATGAAGTAAGTGTATCTAAAAGAGAAAGAAAATTACCAACCAATATTATGAAGGATGAACAAACACATAGATGGTGAAATAGTACCTCCATAGAGAAGGCATCCCCATCCATAGCATATAAAGGCATGAGAATATCAAGGATGGATAGATCTAATGTAACAAAGGATATGAAAATGTAAAACTCAACAAGATATGAATGGATATGTGGAAGAGATAATATTTTTTAAGAGAATCCATAATGCAAGACATATTAATGACATACAAACCTCTAAGGGTGGATGATGGGGAATAAAGCAAGGAAAAACCCTAAAGGATAATGACATAAGAATGACATAAATGCTAATATATCAAAAAATCAATCAATGATTAGATCTCAAACAAGTGTGAACTACAAACCCTAAAGATCAAAGGGCACAGATAGGGTTAGGAAGATAATATCAAACAATGATAAGAAAAGTCCTAAAAGTAGGGTAATGAAAGATCACACAAGAGCGCAATCAAACCCCAAGAAAATTTGACATAAAAGATGAGCAATTGGAAAAAAACCAAATCTAAAACCCTAATGAGGGAGAAGAAGCCCTAAGGGAAAACCTTAGGTTGTGTACGAAAATGTCAGGATCACTAAAAAATATAAAGAAATAAAAGCTTTACATAAATTATCTAGGCTAATTAAATAAATGCATTTAACTAGAAAACAATTAACCTAGATAATAGAGTTGTGGCAGTTAATAGAACCAAAATAAATGTGATAATTAAATAGATGATAGGTGTGCCTAGCTCTAGGATCGATGGTGAATAAATGATGTTGATGTTGTTTTGGAATGATTAGCCATTGAGAAAATTAATTGCCTCAATGTGATGAATATCTCAAGGTTTGAACTAGCACAATAAACTGTGGAACAATGACACACCTTGCATGATTTATCCCAATTGTTACAAACTTGATTTGACTTACTTGATTTGGAACACAGGGGAATAATTTTATAGAGGATGCTCTTCTAGAATCTATCTGCCTTCACCTGATGGATATCTAAGAAGTCTGGGTGGTATCTATAGACACCATTGAGGAGCTTGTAAACTCAATAGGTGAACATGTTGACCTAGGTGAAACCCCTTCATGGACCAAATTAACAACTTTGAAAAAGATTGAAGACAACATTCACAGACATGTAGATGACCTATATGATAACATAGATGTGATTCTTTTATTGCCCTTTAGAATTGAAGTGTTCCAAAATAATTCTTCTTATACAATTAAGTGCACAATGAATGTCTTTAAATCCCATGACATAACAACATGTCACGTGACACGTGTGCTAGGTTGACTCACAACAGTTTGCAAAAGGGGGTGGGAAAGTTCAAATTTAAATTTGATAACTTGAATTTCAAGGATCATTTCCACACTCCTAATGATTGATCTAGATCAATCCTACATAATTTGAAGGAAGAAAATATTAATTTGAATGTAGGTAACGATTGTAAACACATTTACATTTCAAAATGAGATTCTAAAGACAAAAGGTTAAAGACAAAAATTTGTCCTAGCCATGTTTGAAAGGGCAAGTCAATGTTGGAGAGGAGGAAGGCTATGAATAAGTTAGGTATAGGAATTTTTAGGGTCTGCACCAAATGTCACTTTCATCACCCAAAAAGAAAAAAAAAGTTACGATGGAAACCATTAAATAGGGTCATATGGTCATCAATTGGAGAGTGAGGCAGGGGACAGGTTGAGTCTCCAGCAGCAGACATAACTGGATTAAGAAAGTTAAGAGCCAGAGCTATCTACGGCGGAGCAGAATATTTTATAAACCACCGGCGCACCGACAACTGTCAGCCTTGTCTACTTTGCCCACCTACTGACGCTTACTGCTCTGCCGGTCAGCCATCGTTCCTTCCTTTTGGTAGAGGGGAAATTTGGCCTTTTGTTACGGCTTAACGACCGAGGCCTTTGCGCGCCCTGCCATTGGCCAGATGGACGCCGATCCCGGAGCAATTGCCGACTGAACTTTACAAAGCAAGAGATCCCATGACTATATATATGTATATTCTTAAGAGTGTTAAAAGTTCTCTAAATGGGTAGTAAGTTAAGTGGGTTTGACGTTTGGGAAAAACTTCATAGTTTATATATATTCTTCATAAAATTTTAAGATTGTTAAAGGTTTTGTGAATGGGGTAGTAAGTTAAGTGGGTTTGATCTTGGTGGGAGCTTTATCATTAGTGTACTTGTATTGGAGTAGTGCTAGAATGGGTTACCTCCCAAGGGTACTGATGCTTCACCCCTATGAGTATTACCTAGATGCAATTAGTGTGTTAAGTGAACCATTCCTGCTCATTGGAGATGGGTTGTTGTCAACTGCTACTCATGAAAATTGGGTTAATGAGATTGACTCGAAACACTATGTAGTTGAATCGTAATAAAACATCACATAAATAAATCCAGTTCAATAAATCAACATATCTAAGTGAATTTATTAATAAAAATAAATACAATAGTATTGTGTACCTTGGTGTTGATGAATAGCATTTTTTGTTTGTTTGTTTGTCACAAATGATTTGTACTTGATTTTTGATTTGGGATTTGGGATGAACAAACTAAGACAAGTGAGATATGTGAAGATTGGAATTGTTTGTGACCTAGGGCACCTATGTATTCAATATTTGTAATTGTAGATTTGAACATGGCGTGTGAAAATGAACCTTGACTATGGAAATTAATCTATTGGCTACAAACCTACTTTATCTCCAAATAGAGATTCACCTTAATGTTTAGGCCTACAAGAAGAAATTGGTAGGATTGAAAAACACCTTTGAGAACTTGCTAAGTGAGGATCTTTTTCGTATGGCAAGCCCTTGCATTTGATTCAACGGTTTTTTACGAAAGAGAGGAAGAGAACATGTAATGAATGCATCAAGCACTATTTTAAATGAGGATAATTGGGAAATTGGATCTTGGAATTTTGTAATTGGGAACAAAATGCAAAAGAGTGATGTAAAGACCTAGTGCAGGAACTATGGTTTTGAACTCGTGGACAAAGACATAATACAATCAAAATATTTTGATGTAAAGTTGATGTAGTCATGGATGGAGGGTCTAATGAAAGACTATCCGACCATGTGTCCTTATTGCAATCACTCACAACCAATGCACAGTGAAACTAAAATATCAACACAATCATATGAAATTAACCAAAATCAATATATTATTACTCCATGATGGAAATTACCTCAATAGTTTCTTTTGCTAGGGCTTACAATAAAAAAAGACCCCAGTCTTAGGTTACAATACAAATCAAGCACTAAATACGAGTTCAACTCCAAATGCTACCTTCTTTAGGTCAATCTTGCTATTATAACTCTATTTTTCTTTACTAGACAATACTTGATCCTCGAATCTCTTACTACCCTCTATTGTCCCTCCTAAAATGAATTATAACTCCTTTTATAGTGAATAGTTGATGTGGAAGGTTTGGGTGAGCTCAGAACAAGAAATATTATTCTAAACTTCATGTGGCTCTAACCATAACCCACCATGGGACCAATAAGGCCTCTCAAATTATTATCCTTTGGTGCAAGGATCTAAATCATTGTGCACATCTCATAGACCTTAAGCTGATATGGCGAGCTACCTCATACAAAAACATGAAATGCAAAATGAACATGTGGACATTCTTTGAATTCTTTGTTGATACTCTGGTCAAAATATCATGATGATTTGAAACAAATTCACTACTGCCTAAATGATTATGTTTGCTAGTCTAAGTGCTTAATTGATAACTTTGTCTAGAAATCTAATTGCAACAGACCAAAATGACTTGAAAAGAACTAATGAAGTGCAAAACACAGACAAACTGAAAACAAAACTTTTTGTTTGATTCAAGATTGCTTATAGGCAAGGGATGCTCCTGCATCAAACAACTTGAGTAAGTGATTTGTGAGTTTAATGCTCATAAATAAGGGTTGAATGGTAAAACCATTCTTTAGGCTAGTGAACCGACCACAATATACCCTCAACACATGAATAGGCTTTTGAAATCAACTCTGTATTGCTCCTTTCACCTCTACCAGATCCTAAACCAAGAACCAGGACACACACCATCATCTTCTTTTCTACACTTGTATTTTATATTTTTACATCTCTCTCTACAACTCCATCACTTCTACCATCATTTGTATTTGTTTATTCATGCCATACTAAACTTGATTATGATTTTGAACTTCAACCATCACCATCTACTTTCTTATCCTTTCCATCTTCACTATCAAAGTCTAATGTTGTGTAATGCCCCAAATTTTACATTGGGACATTAACGAACAAATGACAAATGAATAATCTTTTTACATTGCAAGTGCAACATTTACATGTTGCATTACACTCTCACGCACAACAAGGTGTCGTGTCAAAGCACAATGACACATAGAACACCCATCACCAATGCACCAAGCATGGTGGCATAAGCGAAAGACTTCACTAAAAGAGACAAAGAACTATGGCACCCATGCAACAAGGGTTGGGTATGAGGAGATTGGTATCTCACAAAATATCCAAAGGACCACATAAACTAAGATGCTAGGCACACAAGGCAAATGCTTAGGAACAACTCTCGTGTAGATTTTTTTTGAAAAAAGTTTAGGAACTGTTTGTTATCCAAAGGGATAGGACTATAATGCATAAGAGGACATCAACACACTTTTAGGATGCCAACATGCCATGAGGAATCCAACACACCTTGACGATGCTAGTACACCTTTGTTGTAGTCCTACAATGCATTGTAGTCCCATGCTATTGTCTTGGTCAAGGATTTAACAAGACTAACTTACTAGGCCAAAAACACAAACTATACTAAGGGTTTTCTAACATAAACTTAGTTCTCTGATGGAGTAATAGCACAAATGTAACCAGACAGGATCTAGGAGTTAACCACATTATTTCCTACTTGCTTAATCTCAAGATACATATAATTGAAAAGAATACATAAACTCATGATTCTAAACATAATCATAGCAATGTATGGACATGACATCATAACAATAAGATATAACATGATTACACTTTAGGCCCAAAATTCACGAATTTGAAACTTACACAATATGACTTTTGCATTGAAGTTGATGCATGAATTCAATTCAAATAATATACTTAATAAGATTAAAAGGTGACAATCCCACCCCAAACATGGATGGAATATAAGATAATACAAGAATTAGAATAATATACAATTACAACCTTTCTATTCTTTTACAAATGTTCACCCAACACCATAATTTACAACTTAGCAAATTTCAGCAATGAGGAGATGAGGTCCTTGCACAAATTCCAAGATACACCACCATATTCCATCACACACCCCAATGGTGATCAATGCCACCCAACCATGTGGGACCAAGAGGTCCACCCCTCTAAACTAAGAGGAAACCTCCAAGGTTATCAATGACAAACATGACATACAAGGTTGGCCACAAACACACATCAATCAAGAGTGGTTTCTCTAAACATAATTGAAGATAAATCACCCAATTAAATACAAGGAAGAAGATAAGGTTTGTGGAGGAGAGGAGTGACATCCAACTTGACATTTCAATGTACAAGAAGGAAATAGGAGACCTTACATGCCTCTGAGTAAGTACTCACTTCAAGGAATGCTTTTCATAAAACATCACACAACAATTATATAAGGATTGGTTCCAACAACATCACACATCTACCCCCTATGAACGTGACCTGATGGATTAATTTTTAATTCTTGATTAAACATTGCCAACCACACCATGGGTTGGTTCCAATGTTATGTTTGTTTAGTTTTAACTCTTCTTTCATTCATTTCAAGTTAACAAGCACATCAACCAAAAGTGGGTTGGTCCCATGTTTATGCAATTATCCCTTAAGTTCCTTTCAATTTTCTTAAACATAGCACATCGATTCCTCAAATGGATTGGTCCCAATGTGTCACTCCAAGCCTTCAACTTGTCCTCATTCCTAAAACAATTTAAAGAATCCATTTAACAATGGCTCTTTGAATGGGTAAATCGGGTTAAAACATGCTTACACCCAAATTCAACCTATGAGATTTCACTACCCCATATCATTTTCTATTCCACAAAATAAAATATTTATAATAAGTTCCAAATGTCAAAAATACACTTTTCATCTTTTTGCAAAAGTCAAGAATAACTAGGAAACCATTAAAGGAGCTTCAAGAACCTTCACAAAAATTCTTCAATTTTAAAAACACAAATTTCCAAAAATCAAAAGATACTCTTCTACTCTAAATCTACCCAACAATACTCTTTTACAATTTGACATAACTTTTTAAAGAAATTTTGCTAGGGTTTTGGTGCAATTAAGCTTTCCCAAAAATAAATGAAATGCACTCAAATAAGTTTCTACTTCTACCCTTTCCCCTTCATAAAAATCAATAGACTAAGTTTCCCTTCTCTAATTTACTCCCAAGAATAAAACAACAATACATATTGGCATGATAAATCCCACAACATTCATCGATTTCACTATTTGCATACAATCAAAACATAGAATTATTTCCCTATACTACAACACAATCCACAAGAAGAATACCTTGATAAATCCAAGGTCAATGAACTTGTAGATCTTCTTCACTCCAATACAAACACCAAGAAAAAAAATCTAGTTCCTCCTTCAAGCAAGTTTCTTCTCTAAAATTCAAAGATGCAACCTAGGGTTTTGAAACACAAGCCTTTTTCCTCTCTTTCCCCAATTTGCATAAAAATAGAAAAGATAGAGTAGAATGAATTCCCTTTTTTCATATAAGGTAAAAAACTCAAATCAATTATCCCTTCTCTTTTCACACTCTCACTTAAAACTTTAAGCTAATATCTTCTAAAAAAAACTAAAATGACATACAATACTTTCTTTAACAAGTCACTTTTACTTTATAACAAGTCACAGTTATCCCCCAAGGCATATACATATAAACCCCTTTATTTTTACATAAATAAAGCTAATGTGGTATTTTTAAGCACTTTTAATTCTCTTTTAAAATCCAAACACCCCCCTTATTTTCCATTGGCACATAATGTCTAGTTGGAAATGATTTTGCTTAGGCCCATGATTAAATTTCAATTTGAAACTTTGAGGGTTAAATCTATAGGATAGAAATGAACCAGGTCAAATCTGTGGTTGTAGGTTTTAACCTGAGAGGGGAAAAAATTGAGGGATGATAAATGTCTAGGGATTGATTTAGTTGTATTTCTAACGATCAATTAAAAAATGGGGTCAGTGGGAGCACTAAATTAGTCAAAATCTATCTTTAATCATTCAGCCACAAAGGTCGTAACAGAGTTATCAATATACCAATGCTATCGTATGGGGTATGCACAACACTCTTCATGCATTCGGCCTTGAAGGCCTTAACAAAGTTGTCAAACATAATAATGCTATCGTATTGGATATGCACATCACTCTTCATGCAAAACATAATAATGCTATCATATTGGATATGCACAACACTCTTCATGCATTCATAAAAGACAACACAGTCTACGACTAACCAATGTGTGGCTATCAACAATGGTATTATGTATACATCTGCCTACTACAAGATCACACGATTATAACATACAGTCATACCTGTGGTGATTGGCATGTTGTTGAGTTGTAGCCTGCTGAGAGTAAGTCTATCGATGCTACTATCAACTCTTCTTGCGAGCTCTCAAACCTATGACTCACTACTCCTGAAGCCTCCTCTTCTTGCCCCCTCAACAATAATAATCAAAAAATCATAACAACAAAAGACTATCATTGTTTTCTTGGCATGCATTTCCAGTACTAAACACATAACCGCCACCTTTTTGGAATGATAATGGGTAAAAATAGTTGACATAACCCGTACGACCTCGCAGGTATATAGACTCCATTAACTTCATATCTCCCATTCGAGAGAAACTTGCATTGTTTAAGCTTATGATAAGCTCCACCACGACTTCCACTCACTCCACTCTTCATGGATAGTGGTACGGTTGGCAATAAGAAACATATAAATTTATTATATGAAAGTGCTCGACCGCTACAAGTGGATAATAGTTATATCTCACATAATATCATTTACATCTAAATGATACTATAGGATTATTAAAATAATCTAGGGTATCTCCAAGTTATATTACTATCAATAAGGTGGTAACATTAATATGCGTATATGGGGTCGAGTCTCACTCCCCACTTTGCTATAATAGATGATAGCTAAAATAATTAATCGATATTCACAAAATTTAATCTAGAAGTAAATAAGTAAACAGAGGAAAACTTCGACATCCAACCAAGATTACTATCGATTGTATGAATGTTTTGAGAACATTATTTAGTCGATTCGACATAGATGACGTCGAGAGATCTTAAATCGACTTGCTGACAATAGTCAAATTGAAATGGACTTAACAAGTAAAATGACTTATACTCACCCTGTCTTGCATGGGTTCACGAATGATCAATTTTGATACTCAGATGGCATTCTGACATTTTTCCAACATCTATTTCCTTCTCCAAGGTGATACTCTCCTTCCATCCTTGAAGGAAGATTATTTTCCTGGTTACACTCACAACCATATAACTATGATCAGTGTATCATCATTTAATTCATAAATCATTATGATAAAATAATCTTAACAACATTTATTCTCATGTCTAATCTAAACATCAATTGATATCCATGTAATCAATTATTCTACTTGATATTTTCCACAAACATCAAATCATTAATCTAAGATTAATTATCATGTTTACCGCATAAAAGTAAGATTAAGCTTAATCATAAGTTGGGGATGCAACATGTGGACTTTGGATCATTGCTCTGGCTATTTTTCTTCCAATTGTGTTTATTTTTTACTTTTTTCTACTTTGGTATGTTTGACTCATGTAAATTCTTATGCACACCAAAGTGGGGGGAAATATAACGGTGAAAAGTACATACCCTACATCTTTACCCTTGATTTTATGCCACTCTGCATGAATGTCATAAGTACTCATCTTAACATGTTTATCTTATTCAATAACTGCATGTTTGATATTAATATTGAGGCCATGAGGCCGAATGGTTATGAGCATTGCTGTAGCAGACTCGTGCCCCTTGAAGCCGATAAGGTTGAGGATAACAAACATCTTTTATCATCATTGATAAAGATAGAGATAAGCCATTTGAGCAGGCTGAAAGCCAATGCATTATAGAAAGATAAGACAATAGAAAAGGTCGATGGCCATGCATAATAGAATGAAGAGTCATTCATGAAAACCAATGCTATTGACAGTGCCCATGCCATTGATGCTTTTGAAGCACATAAAATGACAAGTGAAATACTTGATTGATCTTGAAAGATAATATCATACCTTTGGGTGTAATCTTTATGTATGAAAGAGTAACATGACTCTTAGTATCCATGGAGAAAAACTAGTTTGTTATTGATAACATTGTATAGGTTGCATTAAGTGCATGTCAAATCTTGTATGTCAAGGGAGTAAACCCTTGATTGTTATTTTATTTCCATGTAGGAAAGAATATGAAAATGAGTATGATAACTCATTTGTTGAAAACATATTATGGATATGTTTCTTTATTGAATGGCAATGCTTCATGGATGAAGTATAGGGTATCAATAACCCTTTCGAATTGTTTTGACTAAAGGTCTAGTTAATATTGTCAACTTATTAGACTATAATGGTATGTGTTATAGTCCATGTGAATTTGATGAAAACCTTGAAACAAAGTAGCCATAGAAACTTAGACCGCAGATGATCTTAAAAACTGAAACCATGAACATGCAAACTTATAAAAAGAAAGTATAGGAATAGAGTGATGTGGAGTCACAGATTCCCTGTTGCATAGGCAACAAGATAAATAATGAATGCACTCCTAGAATCAGAGTCAAAAGTCCAAGTTAGATGGACTAAGGGTGAAATGAAACCATCTTTTCTACGATCTAGAGAGGTCCAATTATGAACACTGTAGGATGAGACAACTTCTAATTCGAGTCAAGGTATGTGAACATTCGACTACTTTCATTACAAAACGTTTATGTATATAAAAATTTGGCCAAAGTAATGCATCCGTCTCTGCATGCATTAGTCGGTTCACTATGCTCCAGATGGCATAATGTTTCTAGTAGTGTCATACATAGTTAGAGTAGATCTATAGTTGTATGACTGTGAAGTATTATGAAGGACACAAGACCAGATACTCAGATGGAAAACCAATTGGTTCCTTATATCTATTCCCTTCATGAAGGGTAGGGCCACTTCTAGGAAGGAAAGTTGTGCAGGGGACCGCCAGTCTGTGGTTGGAGGAAAAGCACTCGGGTGATGCTCTCCTTCCCAAGCAAAATACAAGCTGAGACTTATGAAGACAGATGTCAAAGTTCCAGATGCAGTACATTCTTTTATATGACTTGACAGTCAAACATTATGTGTAAACTTATCAATGATGCCATGAGAAAAACCTTGTAAATGTATAATGAAAGGAATTCACTAATATGTTATCTTTGGAATTGTTGTAATTTTTAGTTTTGAAATGTTCAGAAAAGATATGCATATTGATTTTGATTATGATATTGATTATTACTTTGTTTAACTATGATTATGTTAATCATGACCTTGTTCTTAATGGTAATTAAGTTGGTTAATTTTGGGTAATAAGGGATGGCTTGTTACACCACATGTGAACTACACATAAATTTTGAGAATGATTAGTAATACTTGATTTTGTGTGTGTCCCTTAAGGTGCACACACAATTCAAGGAAGGATAGGAAAATTGGGTAAAAACAAAAACATGGAAATTTAAATAGAAGTGAATCATAATTATGATAAAGTGAGCATTGAGCATAAGCATGATAAACTTAAGCATAACAAATTTGAGATAACATCAATTAAAAGTTAGAGATACATACTTGAGATACTTACCTTTGTGTGTGTGAAAGAGGAAGAATAAAATATTCCCCCACTTTTTTCCCTCAATTATGACAATCATGGATAAATGTAACATGTAAAAAGAAAAAAATGTGTTTCCCTGTAAGTGGCAAGACTAACTAAAAAGCATAGAACATAAAATGGCATGTGTAAATCAAAAATAAAAAGACATGTAGACCAAATTAAACCATAAGATCTTTCACATGAATTATTACCTCTAATGGGACCTTTTTCCATTAACACCGCCACAATATATAAATGAAATATGATCCACTAATACTTCTTGATGAATAAAGGTATGATGTGATGATGAAATCTTTGAAGAACATGCCTTTTCTTGGTCTTGAGATGTATCTTTTGGATACTTTGCTTCACTTTAATCATCATTATCTTGGTAAGCATACCACCAAAAATTGTGCCATTGATGTGTACTTAGATGTAGACCTTGTCTTCCTCTTCAGGATGTGTTAGATGTAGATGACTTGTCATCAACCTTGAAACATTTCTCTTTGTCATGATAAGGTGGGAAATATATATATGCATAATCATTAATATCCTAAACTTGTACCACCTTTTTATTAATAAGATATTGAATTTTATGCTTGAGTGTCACACATCTACCTATGGTATGTTCATGCATATGATGGTAGTCACAAAAGATATGAGCAACATCATATTTTAGCATAAGTTTTGATTTATCAAGGGGATTTATAGGAGGCAACTTGAGAAGGTGTGTTTGCAATAATTGTTCAATATCACATGTGGAGGAACTAACAATCTAGTAAAACAAACCATAATAAAGCTTTGTTAACTAAAGCTTCTCTAAATATGTGTCTTAGGAATATGTCATCATTGATATGAGAAAAACAAATGTGATAAAACTTTTTAAAATGTATATTTGTACTAGTATGATAGTCACTCCTATTATAATTAAAGTCTTTAATCCATGGGTCTCTAATAATATGAGTACTATAAAGTCTAGGATCCAAAACAACATGAGGTAGAGAAACATTTGTTGGAAACAAGGCAAATAACTGAGAGGGGGGGTGAATTAGTTATCTTAAATAATTTAACATTCTTTTCTTCTTTAACAATAGTGCAGTGTCAAAACATATAAGCATAAATGAACATCAGAACAGAAATGAAATCAACACACATAACACAAGGATTTTTATGTGGAAAACCCTGTTAAGGGAAAAACCATGGGGTGACTAACCCAAGATTGTATTCTCTGTTAAAAGAATAAGAAGTACAAAATGGCACTTGCCAATTAGGGCTCACTGCCCAAGCACACTGCTCACAAGAGGCTCACTGCCTACAAGAGACTCACTGTCTACAAGGTATATAGAAAGTAACTAGGTGTTTGAACTGATTAGAGGCATCCACATATGCTGAGGTTTAGTTCCGGTTGGGCTCAATAAACTGATCTACTGCACTTCATTCTTCCTTTGCTTTAGTGCTGCTGTTCTATCACATACCAGACTTGTATTATTGCTTCGACACCTATCTCTGCCTTTCTTCGCACATTATCACACACCACACACACCTTCATACCGAAATCTATCTGGTATATATATCCACATCAAGGATCTCAACATCTTTCTAGTCGGCATCTGGAATACTCAAGATTTTCCCAACATACTGATATGTCGGATGAATCCATGCTTACTATGTGATGTGTATCAAGAACATAGACATAAAAGTCATCAATTATGTTGGCCAACCATGAATGATCCCTCAAGTAGCTTGATCACCACCAATTTCTCATCCGGATTAAAGTCTGATGCTCTGCCAGTTGGTTCTTCCTCAGTCTGCTCTGCCTGTAAGGAACCCAACATTTAGATTCTCATATCTTTTCTCTCTTTCATCACCGGAGGCTCAATCTCTGGAATGTAGCAGTCATGGTACTGCTACTAACTTCCCCAAGTCCGTACTTTGCTGAGATACTTCCTCTAAGAGATCCGGACCTGATTGTCAGACCTTGCTACATGCTTTGTTCTTGTTCACCAGACCAAAACACTCTTCAATCTGACTTTCGGTATAGACATACTATGTGCTACAAATGAGTGGGATGGATTTTATTGCCATCAATGACAACACTCATGAAGCCACACAGTGTCTCTTGCCAACAATCTCCCCCTTTGGCATTGATGGCAACACTTAGTGAAAAATGACTAAGTGTTATAACAAACTTTCCCTTGGCTGATGCTCTATCTTATGTACACTTTTACCGGAGCTCCCCCTTAGCTGGATTCCATATTTTTCACTACTCCTCACTCCCCCTTTGACATCAATGGAAAAGGGTAGAATCTACACACCAAAATTTCCAAAAATCAGCCTATACATAGCCGCATAAGTATATATACAAGTTATACTTACATATACTTAAGTATATCTGCAAAGGTGGTCTTCAACTGTATAACTTCTGTCACCCAACTCTGCTTCATCCTGTCCAAAATTGAAATGTGGCCACTCAATAAAAATGCAAAAGCTTCTGCCCTTTTTAAATCTACCAGATCACTAGTCCGGGCTATAGTTTGAGCATCAGTTAGAGCCTCATGCATGGCTTCTAACTTAGGGATAATTATCCCTCTTAATTCACTCATTCTTCTTATTCTATTCTTCTTCTCCTTATCAAGCCTCTTTATCTCATTCATAGTGGCAATAGCTTGGCATTCTTGATTCATTATGGATGAGGTGAGAGGATCAAAATTTTGAGATAAACTTGATAGTTTGCTCTCTTGTTCTTCCACCTTCTTGACAATGTCTGCTGTCACGGTGGACCAAGATAGACAAAATTTGTCTAAATCTCTGCCATCTTTAAGAGCATTTTCTAAGCTCTTTATCCCAATATCCAAATTTCACCTATCATTTGTTATAAGTCCCTGCACCTCAGAGAATCTCTTTCCCAAAAATTCTTTCTGGACCTTTTCTTCTGCCGCCTTTTCTAAGGAATCAAACTAAGTATTGATAGAGTTTATTAGAGATTTAAGGTTACCGGATGGAGAGGCTGAAGGATCCTTTTGAAGGGATGGCATGATCTTCTCCAACATTCCAGAAGCAATCTGTATCAGCTCACAATCTTCCATGTGAGACTTCAGAAGTTTCTCTTTTGCCTTTGCTTGGGCAAAGGATGCTATCTTCATTGTTTGAACCAAGGAGAGGGAATCAAAATTAAGTGGTACTTGGAACAGTTTTGGTTCATCAATCTCTATTAATTCCTTGGTGAGGAAACTCTTCACTGCTTCTATAGTGTCTCTTGCCGGAGACTTCTTTCCTTTTACAGCCTCAGAGCTGTCAATAGAGATCTTCTCTGTTTGTTCTTCTTCCCTTACCTTTTTCTCCTCTTCTTGACTTTTTTTCTCCTCTTTTCTTGCTTCTCCTTCAGTTCCAGAATCTGCTGCGGGATCCAGAAGAGAAATGTTTACTTCTTCATGGACTTCCTCTTCTAGAACAGAGGAATCCAAGTCCTTAGTCTTCTCCTCACCTATCTCCTTTGACTCTTTTGCAATTTTCTTAGTAGAATCTTCCTTTGATGCACTTAATCCTTCGACATCCATGGCAGAAGGTTCATCACTTATGTCCTCTATAATGGGAAGATTGAATCTTTTATATGCATTCTGGAGGATGTCTTCAGTCTCTTTTGCCACCTGATCAGTCTCTCTGAGCATAAGCTTGTTCATTCTGGCTTTGCTCCAGAACTCATCCTTGCAATCCTTGAAGATCATGTTCATTTGTTTTGGAGTGATGGAAGGATAAAGCTGAATAGCTATCTATTCCCGGATCTCCATATCCTTTTCCTTGGCATTGTTTTTTCTGAGTTCAAGTATTTTCTCTAAACTCTTGGGGATTAGAGAGATGATTTCAATGAATACTTTATTATATATGTTTAAGTACTTAACTGTAGCATCTTCCAAGATTTTCTTGTCAGTATCACTACACTCATCATAAAAATTTGTTAATGGTTGTAGATTTCCATCCATTGTGACTACCTTGATAACATTATCAATAGAAGGAGTGGACCTTTCAACAAATTGTTCTGCCTCTTCTTCTTTATTTGCACTGGCAGAGGATCCACCTGAAGTTTTCTTCTTCTTCTTCATTTTCTTAAGCTCCTCATCTGTCTCTGTCTCTTCATCATCCTTGTGGCTTGTGTATGACCTTGTGGCCTTTGTCTTTGTTCTCTTTTCTCCTTTACCAGATGTCTTTGCTTCCAGTTTTGAGGCTTTTGAGCTCTTAGAGGTGGCAGGTGTAGAGCTCTTTGAGGATGTGGTCCGAGAGGGGGCTTGCACTGGATCACTTTCTTTTTCTACTTCTTGTCTCTCTTTCTCTGCTCTTTCTATTTTCTCTCTGTTAGCATCAACTACCTCCTTTGATATCCCATATCTCTTGGCAACTTCTTCTACTTCCATTCTCACCTTTCTCTTGATCTCAAGATGTCTCAGTTCAACATGAATTTTTACACTCAACTCTTGAAAGGTTCCAAACCTTTCTGCCCCAGGGTCCTTGGGCTAGCTTAGCAAGTGTTGGATATGCAGCTCCAAGATCTTCTCATCTATCTCATAGCCCATTGGCATAATCCAGACTGTCCTGGGCTCCACTACCTCCATTAGGCATTGATCAGTGTCTACCATGAAGCACACTGTATCCTTGTATTTTTCAACTAGAGATTAGGGGATTCTTTCTCTGGCTTGCATCATGCCTTGGAAGTTTTTGAAGTAACCCCAGAGTGCTGTACTTTGTGCCTTGGCATCACCAAGCCCATACATATAATCTCTTATTTGTATGGCAACCGGTCTGTCATTTTGCCATACCCAACCACTGGATCCGGGTAGCTCATTCATATAGTAGAAGAATAGACATAATATCAAGCCACCGTACTTAAATGAATTCTTCTTATCCTTCTTTATTTTCTACAAATTCTCTAACAGTTGGTTCAGGAGAAGCTCACAAAGATCATAATCAGCATTTTCCCTTAGCATCTGATAAGCAGTGTATATTGTTGTTCCAGATATAGAATTCTCCCTGCTGGAGTGATATATTTTATAACCAATTATCATAGAAGCAAATTTGATAACCGGATCTATGATATCCTCAATTGTCATTGCTCTTTTGTCAAATTTTGATCTGGTAGCCTCACTTACAGTTTGGTTTTTGATTGATTTGAGAGCAGGCAACCCACCAGATGAGTGCAATCCGGTTACCACCCTAATGGCATCTTTTGTGATCTTAAATGGCCTCATCAACCACATGAAGTTGTCATGCATTCTGCTCAGAACATACCGGACCCATTCATCTTCTGCAAAACAGGGGAAATGGATGCAATGTCCAAAATGCTTATCCTAGATGGCCTTGTATTGGGGTTTAAGTTCAAATGCTTCATCTATTAATTCCTTGTGATAGATATCCATCAGCTTGGATTCCCCAAATTCCTCAATGTTGGCGTGAATGTATACCTTAACATCTTCTATGTGCAAAACCCCATGGAGAATGCTAGAGAATGTGCCTAGGGGATCAACTTCTAGGGATTTGTAAGGATGTTTCTTGAACTTAGGGCATGGCCTATCAGTGATCTTAACAACATTTGGAGTAGCCATCTTTCAAAAGATTCAGAGAGAGATATTCAAGAGCAGAAATACCTTTTTGCGCTTCTAGGGTTCACGATAAGAGCCAAAAAGATTGCTGGTTGAATCAAATTCTACAGTAGATCCTTGAGAGGGTTGAAGCAATCTTGTTGTAGAGCTCTTTCTTTCTTCTTCTCGAATGCAAATGTGCAAGTGATGAACAAAAGAACCCTTTTATTTCTATGCAAACCCTAATTCCATATTGCAATAAATGCACTCCTTAAGTCATTCCAGTTTTCTTGCTCTGACCTTGTTCTGAGTGAGATCTTTCTGGATCACTGAGATGCACTTAGAATGATAACTTACAATGTATCTCCCTTTCTCCAATTATTCCATCTAACCGCAGATCCAAATATTTCAATTTTGAATCATACCGGATCTAACTGTGAAAATCCTACTTTTTTTCGGATGACTATCAAACCGGATTAATCTTGGATGATTAACCTCTTCAAACTCCTTGCGGATCTTTCATATTTTTACCAAGGGTTATTTAGATGTTTCTCTAAGAGCCCTTTTAATTTGCAACTTTCCATGTGCCAATTTCAAGCACCAATTGACTGGCTGGGGGAATTTGTTTTCTTTTGTGAGTCCCCCTGAGCCAGAGCTCATCTATCTAGTTTCTGGAAGGAATATCAGCACCAGATTCTGATGCGGATCCATCCCCAACATTTTATGTACTTCTCTTTACCCAAATCTTGTTCATCTCCCTTTGAACTTCATCCGCATTCACTTCTCCTTTTCCTTTGTCTTGATTTTGATTATGATGCACCGGACCCCTTTTATCCTGATTCTTACTTCTGTAGAATTTGGCAATATGACCGGATCTATTGCAATTGTAGCAAGCTATATTTCTTTGCATATTTGACTGATATCCTCTTGATCTGCATTGATTAGGCATATGTCCCATTCTATTGCATGCAAAGCATCTACCATTGAATGAATTGTTTATTTGCATATTTCTACATTCATGAGATTTGTGACCATACCTTTTGCAGTTAAAACATTGTCCAGAGAAGGATGAATTAGTCTAATTCATTCTTCTTCTGCACTGATTTGCTTTATGACCAAAGTCATTGCAACTGTGGTAGTATCCATTGAAGGATGGATATATTTGAGCATTTGGTTGTCTTACCGGAGGTCTTCTAGGCCTGTACCTTGGATTTCCTGATCCAGAGTTCTTCTGACCGGATCTGGAACTTTCACCTTTCTCATATCCCAAGCCATGCTTGTCATCTACCCTCTTTTGGCTTTCAAGAAGAACTTCAAGTTGAGCAGAGCTTATCTTGAATTTTTCTTTGTATTCATTTGTTGTTTGAAGATCCCTTTTAAGAGTGTCTATCTAATTTTCAAGTTGTTCTTCAGTATCTCTAGCTTCTTCAAGATCAGATTCCAGATATCTGATTATTCTATCTATTTTGTGGCAGTCTTCTGACTTCTCCTTGAGAGATTGTATTAGATTATCTTCCATTTTTCTTTTCTCTTCAATTTCTTGGGTGAATTTCATAACCCCTGATTCCATTTCATGTCTTATCATAATGACCTCTTTTGATAGCTTCTCACATAACTTGTTTTTCTCATTCAGATCTTCATTAGTATCATTGGCTTCACTTTGACTTGCTAATTGTTGAAGAAGTTCCTTTCTCTTTTTCACAGAGATACTCAGTTTTTCTTTTAGTTCATTTATGAAATCATCAGCTTGTTTGAGTCTTTCCCTCAAATTGTTGACTTCAGAATGAGATTGCTCAAGATCATCTAGGGCAGACTGAAGTTGTTCCCTCATACCATAATGTCCATTGAGATTCCCAGATCTTCCTCAAGCTGTTAGGCTCTGTTTGGAGGAACTTAGCTCTGATACCAATTGTTGGAAACAAGGCAGAAAACTGAGAGGGGGGAGTGAATCAGTTATCTTAAATAATTTAACTTTCTTTTCTTCTTTAACAATAGTGCAGTGTCAAAACATATAAGCATAAATGAACATGAGAATAGAAATGAAATCAACACACATAACACAAGGATTTTTACAAGGAAAACCCTGTTAAGGGAAAAACCACGGGGTGACTAACCCAAGATTGTATTCTCTGTTAAAAGAATAAGAAGTACAAAATGGCACTTGCCAATTAGGGCTCACTGCCCGAGCACACTGCTCACAAGAGGCTCACTGCCTACAAGAGACTCATTGTCTACAAGGTATATAGAAAGTAACCAGGTGTTTGAACTGATCAGAGGCATCCACATATGCTGAGGTTCAGTTTTGGTTGGGCTCAATAAATTGATCTACTGCACTTCATTCTTCCTCTGCTTTAGTGTTGCTGTTCTATCACATACTGGACTTGTATTTTGCTTCCACACCTATCTCTGCCTTTCTACACACATTATCACACACCACACACACCTTCATACTAAAATCTATCTGGTATATATATCCGCATCAAGGATCTCAACATCTTTCTAGTCGGCATCTGGAATACTCAAGATTTTCCCAACATACTGATCTGTCAGCTGAATCCATGCTTACTATGTGATGCGTATCAAGAACATAGACATAAAAGTCATCAATTATGTCAACCAACCATGAATGATCCTTCAAGTAGCTTGATCACCACCAATTTCTCATCTAGATTAAAGTCTGATGCTCTGCCAGTTGGTTCTTCCTCAGTCTGCTTTGCCTGTCAGGAACCCAACATTTAGATGCTCATATCTTTTCTCTCTTTCATCACCGTAGGCTCAATCTCTGGAATGTAGCAGTCATGGTACTCCTACTGACTTCCCCAAGTCCGCACTTTGCTAAGAAACTTCCTCTGAGAGATCCGAACCTGATTGTCAGACCTTGCTGCATGCTCTGTTCTTGTTCACCGGACCAAAACACTCTTCAATCTGACTTCCGGTATAGACATTGCTACGGATGAGTGGGATGGACTTTGTTGCCATCAGTGGCAACACTCATGAAGCCACACAGTATCTCTTGCCAACAACATTTTCAACATGACTAGTATTACTATTCATTAAAAAAGGAGATTAATCATCATTTGTAATGTTATTAATTAAAATAACATTAAGTAAATGAGCAACATAAATATTCTTAGAATTGAGATAAGAGGAAGACATATTATCATCACTAGTTGTAAGAGAATCATCACATGAAGTAGAAACCCTAGATGTATTCATGCAGGTTAGGGATAAAGCATTATATATAGAAAAAATTGAATCACAAATGACATGTGCATTAAAGACATGAGTTATACTATTATCACATAAGAAAGCATCATTAACATTAATAGGTTCATCATGAATCAAATACTAATCAATCATATCATGAGAAGAACAAGCATAAGCATGTAAAGGGCCATCACTTGTGGCAGAAGAAATGCAAGCATCATAAAGCTCATCATTAGGATAATCATCATTAGTAGGTAATCCTACACCAACAAGCACCTCACTAGTTTCCTCAACGAAAGATGTAGAAGAAAAGCACATGTAAGAGAGTCCATAGATGCAAGGAGAGAACCATCATGAGATCTAGAAAGAATAGAACCATCATGAGATGTAGAAATCTAATAGGCTCACTAGGTACAACATCATCACATGAAAAAGAATCCCTAAACTCTTCACAAGATGTATCATCAAAGGAACATTGATCTAATGGTATAAAAAAGGGCTATCATGACATGTAGGAAGAATATCATAACAAGTATCAACAACATCATGAATAGCTAAAGGTGTGATGTCACTATGTAAAGAAGCATCCCATACCTCATCGTCATACAATAAGAAGAAAATTCTCAAAGGTAAACAAACATGGTATGCATGAGAACCATTATCACTAATAATAATAAAAGTATAACCAAGATGAATCTCATAGAAATAGTGAAGTGGATTCATCTAAGAGGCAAGGCAAAACTATAACTAAATTTATGAAGGAAGAAAAAGCACATAAATGATAAAACAACACCTCCATAAAAAGTACATCCTCATCCATGGATTAGAAAGACATGAAAAAGGATTATTTTATTGGTAAATCTTCACCAATTAGCAAATATTTCAAATCAATGCCCTATTTTTTGGTGAATAGTATGGCCCATATGGGATGTCAAATGGCCACAATTTTATCAAAATTTATTCCATTAGTAGTTAAATCAATCCACCATTATTTATTATACTTTACATTAGATCATTTCACCACAATAATCTATGTGATTATCTCCTAATCTCCTAAACTTTATAATAAACATTTCAATTTGAGATCATAATCACCATTACTATTAAATTACCATCTACTACAAAGGTCATATTCACCATGAAATCACCACCATGCATTAATTCCTAGTTGTTATCAACTAGCATTTGCATCTACCATTTTCAAATTTGGAGCAATTCACCACTTAGGACTCATATAAACAACATATAAAGTAGAGCTATGATAGTAACAATAGATATCAAAACATTAGCAAGATGATTCATAGTATCACTTGTTTTCATTAATTTTGATCTAGTAAAGTTGAAGTAGAAGTTGATAAAGTAGAGGAAGCTTTAGAGGAGTACTCAAGAACTCACATAAGGATGAAGAAGAAACATGAAGGATGGAATACTTTTCATTTTATTATATGATAGACTTATTTATCATATGGTAGGCTTATTTAGCTTGAAATAAGTTATTGTTGTTGTTTTTAATTGTAGAAAACAAGCTATGCACAACAACAACAATCACATGCCTAGTTGCAAACATGATTATCTATTTACTCACATAGTTCAACATAAAAAACATTAAATTTGTGCATATTATCAACATATCTAGTAGAGGGAATGGTCTTTCTCCAAATTGATCAGGGAATTTCTTTCAAATGCATATCTAACCTATATGAAGGATTACTTATCTACCACCCCATAGTCCCTTTTCAAGCCACAAAGTGTTCTAAAGTTTTTTTATCAAGGCTCTATTAATATATTGGAGTCAATCAATTGGACTTGTGATTGATCATGCCACATGACATGGTCATATAATTTCAATTAGTAATCGAGGGGTCCTAAACCTTTCTATTCTATAGTAGGGGCAATTAAAATCAATTAGCCACTTAGTCTTATTATTCTCCTACCATCCATTTCCTACTTGATCAAATAGTTCAAATTTTTTGGGAAGAAATAATCACACACTCTTTAAATTACTTACCAAGCCTAAAATATATTTTTGTTCATTTGATTATTTATCAATCAACAGTGAATGTTGCAAAGTCATCCTATTGGTACAATGCTTTTGGAATAAAAAAATATTCTTAAAGTTTCTTCTTCTTCATCTCCCACCCTTCATTTCCTACCTAATCGAATGGTTCAAATTTATTTTTGGTAGAAATAAGCATTCACCCTTTAAATACTTACCAAGCCTTGAATTTTTTTGATATTTCACTTTTATCAATCAATAGTCAATGTTATAAGATCATACTATTAGTACAACACTTTTAGAATCATGAAGTATTCTAATAGCTTATTCTTCTTAATATCCCACCATTCATTTCCTACTTGATTTGATAGTTCAAGGATTTCTTTTTGGGAAGAAATAAGCATGTAATCTTAATATCATTTACCAAAATCTCTTTTTGTTCCTTTGATCCTTTATCGATCAATGGTTGATGTCATTTGATCCTTTATTGGGTAGAGGTAAAAAAACATTAAGCAAAAAATGTCAAAAAATAGTATCCTTTAGGCATATTATTCTCCATTAACCCTTCTTATAGTTAATTTGCATGTCTCTGCTTAGTACTGATACAAAATGCTTCCATGGGATGTAGCAACGCTAACAGATTTTATAGTCCTTGAACCTAATTATATTGTTATGTGTAATGTCTTATCATTGCTTCATATTCATAATTTGAATTGTCATTCCTATCTCATACATTTAAGGAACCCCGCATAAGTGTGTTTGATGATACAAATTTCACTCTAAAGCTTATGTTCCAAATTATCATTGATTAGTGATTGTCCAAATTAGTCTAATTTATCAACGATTGGTTCACTTAAGTGGGCAATCATTGATAATTGAGCACTATGAATTGGAATGAAATGCATTAGCATGAATCAACACTTGATTAGTCTAGAAATGTTCATTGAAAGAAACTAAGTAATTATATTGAATTGGTTCATAGTTAGGGTCAACAAATTCTCACAACCTATATAAGTTGGTGCACAATGGGGCTTAGTTAACCCCAATTATGCCCCTCATTGCATAATTTGAGTAATCCATGTAATCAAGTGTGCAAGTGAAGACAATCAATGCCCACAAATATGGTTACAACCATTTAGTAAAATTGGGTGTCAATTAGCACCAACAGGTGGTTGATTGACTTAATCAAGTAGTTGTTTGAATCAAATGCATAGTTAGGGATAATCACACACCACAAATTTAATTGCAATAGGAGTTGTTGATGTCAACAAATCTAATGACTAGCAACCTATTTCAAAAAAAAATTATTAAATGTGGCTATGCCAAATTTACCTCGTGAAATAGAACTTTAGTTGTTGATCTTTTTTATTTAGATGATGTAGAAAATATATAGATCATTCAAAAAATTCTTATTTTTTGCATCATCAATAATTCACCAAAAAATTAACTTATTTTTTTTCATAGGAAGAACTTTACCAAACATTTTTTTGTAATTTTTATATCAATGGATAATTCACCAAATAAATTATGTTATTTTTAATATTAATATATAATTTAATAGGTGGAAATATTTGTTTAGTAATGCGCATAAATTTTCCTAGAAAAATATTTATTTTTTCCAAAAAAGTGAGGATTTGTCATGGAAATTAATGCACTTAACCATGATTCATTAGGATTTTATAAAAAAATTATGGGCGTTTTCTTAAATTTATCATTGGACATGAGAACACTAAGTATGAAAGGATTAGATGTAAAAAAATGTACGAACAAATCAAAAGCAATGTGACATGCATGGATAGAAGCCAAACATAAAGGTATATGAAAATCCATAATAAATGATCTATAAATAGCACACAAAGCACACAAGAGCGGGAGAGTAGATATAAAATATATATCAAGCAATGAAGGTCCAAACCCTTAATCAAAATAGAATAAGAAGGCATGAGGGAGGGTGGATCCAAAACCTAATTAAGTCTTTGTTATAAAAGTGAAATAATAAAAAATGTCAAATTTGAAAATAAAAAAGAGAAAAAAGGTCAAAACTCTAGGAAAATCCTAGAGGAATTTGAATGTCAAGTTCACCATTTTATGTAAGGGAAAATAGCATCCCTACATAAAAACCCAAGCTATTTAATTAAATAAAATCAATTCAACAAATCAACTAGCCTAGATTTAAGAGCTGGGAGTACTTGAGTTAACATAAAATAGAAATAAATGACAATGATTTAAAGGTTTACTTTAGTATTGATAAAGAGAAGATAAAAATATCTATGATAGATGATTAATACCTAAATTCTAATTTTAGATCTGGGATGAGTAGACTAAGACAACTAAGATTTATAGATTGAAATTGTATGTGACTTGATGTCAATTCCACACTTGTAGATTCAATCTTTGCACTCGTAGATCTAAAGTTGGCATGTAGAAATAAACCTTGACCCTAGAAATGAACCTGCTTACTATGGACTTCTTGTACCTACAAGAAAAGATTTGCCTTGATGTTTGGACCTACAATAACAAATTAGTGATGTTGATAAATAGTTTTGGGAGGTTTTAAAGCAAGGATCTTCTCCTTATGACAAGTCCTAGGTTTGATTCAATAGTTTTTGATAAAGAGAGGAAGATAATGCAATGAATGCATTAGGCATGGTTCTAAATGAGGGTAATGGGAACTTGAAATTTTATAATTGGGAAAAAATACAAAAGGATGATGCAAGACCTAGTGCAAGAACTAGGTTTTTGTACTTGTGGACAAAGAAGCAATGTAATTAGAATATGCTAATATAAAGTGGTACTATGGTTCTAGGAAAGAGTGGTTTTAAGAGGCATGATGCTAGTAGTGAGTGATTTTGGAGAATAAGGAGTGATAATGAATTTTAAGATGTAGATCATGCATGATAGATAATGACCTAGGGATGATGTCCTTTTATACTTGACTTAGACACATAATTCAAAAGTTTTAGTTGGTGAGGTGGGGGTGAACACATAGTTCAACTAGTTGTAAAGGGATTGACATGGACTTATAATTAAGTTCAAATTTGAAACTGTGAGGGTTGAATCCATAGGCTATGAA
Organism: Cunninghamia lanceolata; assembly: GCA_027924645.1. Classification (NCBI taxonomy): domain Eukaryota; kingdom Viridiplantae; phylum Streptophyta; class Pinopsida; order Cupressales; family Cupressaceae; genus Cunninghamia; species Cunninghamia lanceolata. Next base: position 3,392,841 of record BSBN01000850.1, read on the forward strand.
ATGAACTATAGGTTAAATTTGTGGGTGTGGATTTCAATCAAGGAGGGGAATAGATAATTTGAGGGCTAATTAATGTATGGGGATTGATTTAGTTCTATTTTTATGGTTAATTGGAAAATGGGATCAGTGAGAGAGTCCAATCAATCAAACTCATGTGCTAAGAAAAGTACTTAGAACATCCACACAAAGTGGCACAAAACAAAGGGTAAAAGTACAAGATGTGTTCTTTTTACCATTACAATATATAACATAATATATTATTTGATCTTCTCATGTAAAAAACCAACATGATAAACAACATAGATTAGATATATATACAATTATAATCTTTTAGAATATTTGGTCATCTCACGTAGACACCCAACGCGAAAAATACTAGATACAATATGTGTGTGTGTGTGTGCAAGCATAAATGTGTGTCTTAGTTATGGGCACTTGCAAATTTATGAAAATAGATTTTGTCAAAAATATGCTTGTGCGTGTGTATGAGCATGCACATGCACATGTGTGTGTGTGTGCGCAAGCATAAACATGTGTCTCACTTATGGGCACTTGCAAATTTGTGAAAATAGATTTTGTCAAAAACATACCACCTTCAATCAAAGGTCCTAGTCCCAAAAAATTATAAAGGGTTTAGTTGTAATTGAATCCATCTTGTTCTTGTTTGAGTATCAAGGACCTTTGATTGAAGAACCTTCGATTGAAGGTACTTGTGTGGTAGCCAGTTCCCTCCAAACCATATTTTAGGATTTTGTTGGATACAAACTATTGATTCAAATCATATTGTTCATGATCAAATGAATTCATCATGACATGAAATTTCACATGAACATAGCCTTAGAGTAATCTTTCTAAATTTGGAGGTTTTAATATTTTTATTTTATTATTATTATTATTTTCCACTTTGTAATCAACATAGTTTTATTACAAAAATAAAGAGTGTGTGTGTTATTAGGAAATATGTGTCTAAATTATAATTATTCTCATTTAAAATTGATAATTAATAAAATATGTAACAAAAAATTGTGTAACCTAGATACCAATGTTAATGACCTATTTATTTATAAGAAATTATGAAAAAAAATTCTAGCTCAAGTTAGATGTTACAGAGAAATATTACTTATTCAAAATACCATAAAGTATAAGAAACACTTTATTAAAAATATTTAAAACATGAGATACTTTTTTAATTTTTTTAAATTACAAATAAAATCTACATAAGAAATATCACAAATCATTATTTCACATTATCTTCAAAGTCTTAATGGTTTATTTCACATTTTTAAATGCTGGTTTGTTCATCCCACTTAGACCAAAAAGTGATCTACACACCTTTATGCTATCACCCACACAATTGGTAGATTAGATATGTATACAATTAGTAGATAAGATATAATATGTAATTGACATGATAGAGCCAACAAGTTGTTTGTTTGTTCATCCCACTTAGGCCAAAAAGTGATCTACACATCTTTATGCTATCACCCACACAATTGATTGATTAGATATGTATACAATTAGTAGATTAGATATAATATGTAATTGACATGATAGAGTCAACAAGTTGTTGGTTTGTTCATCCCACTTAGGTCAAAAAGTGATCTACAGATCTTTATGTTATCATCCACACAATTGGTAGATTAGATATGTATACAATTGGTAATACCATATAAATTAGATATAGTACAATTGACATGATAGAGTCAACAAGTTGTTCAAAATGACTATATCATGATTTGAACCAATGACCTTAGATTTACATGCTAATAAATCTATTCAACCATTGGCCAATTTGATTTTGACTAAATTCAAAATTACCCATGTTACAAGAAATACAAACAAGTTTAAAATCATGTCATTTTTTTTGCCTTCTTAATATTCTTTTATGTTTAAATTGTTATTTTCTAATATTTTCACGAAATTTAAATATAAATAACATTAATATTATCTATCAATAAAATAAATTAAATATTTGAGTCAAGGAGTTGAAGTCAATTGGTCAAGTCATTGTGATCTCATTTTGGAGACTTGGGTTCAAATCCCCAAAGTGACATCTAAGTACATGAGTGTGTGTGCAATGGTAATAATATGAATTGTAGGGGGTGTGGGTCTTGAAAATAATCCCTTACTAATTAATAAAAAAACATATTATATTATACCATTGTAAGGGAAAAATACTCACATAAATAATTGAGCCTAATTAAATAATTAATGCTAATATTAATATTATAATTAATGCTATGATAAATGTGTAAATTAAATAAAACAAAGGAAAGGTTTTTAGCTATAGATTTAATGAAAATATCATTATACGAATGTTGGGTGAAACTTTTGTTGATCTTGGAATTCGACCTCAACATGCATTGTCTTAGTTCACTTCCACAAGTGAGGAAGTGATCTCTATGTGTGTTGATCTAAACTTCTATCCAAAAGTAAACCTATGATTTATGGATCTAGTCTAACTAAAAATTGATGACTAAAACTTGTTTACCTTTGTTCATGCATTTTAGATCTGGTAAGAAACATGTAACTATGTTTAGACACATGCTTGGGGAATCTATTGAATTGTTAGGGCCATGTTCTCCTTAGTTAGAACCCTAGATGGATTAATTCGACAATTGTAAATGAAGGGACCGGGAATAGTAGGCAAGCATGCAATATGCTCTTAGGATGATGATGCAATGTTGATGAAATAATTTTTATCCTTTTTGCAATCAAATTCTAATCTATGTGCTCTATAATTTTTTCTTTCAATCCTAGATGATCTTATTTTGAATTAGGATTCTTAGTCTTTAAATACACCACCTTACCATGCAATTTGAAATAAGTTATGCTTTAGCTAGCTCACAATGACTAATAAGGTAGGAAACATGGGCCCAATTTGAGAAATTCAATTTTCAAGGTTGGAGGTTCAAATCGTGATTATGGAAATGATCTAGATCAATTTTGCATCCATAGATCTGAACCAAGGTGATAAATGACTAGATGCAAAGATTGGATCTAGATCTTGGGGATGAGTGATGATGGAAGCAATCTAAAATAAATTTATTTGTCAATTTCCACTCAAAATATGTCATCTTACATACTAGTCAATACATAAAAGATAGCTTGATTGTTGTGGAGCCAAAACATAAGAGAAAAGGACATGGGTATGAAATTTTCACCACTACAACTATATATGATTTTCTGATTTTTATTGATATTAATAGTAAATAAAATTACATAAATTTAATGTGATTTGTTTTGGAGTACATATATAATATGCATATACTTTTCTTGTAATCAACTTTTTTAAATGTTATTTTCTTTTTCATTGTTGTTATGTTTCAAGTTTGTCTTTCTAGTAAGATAGACTAGTACCAACACCTAAAGTTGCTACTGAATGACTAGCACAAATATTTATTGTCTTGTAAGTCGAGCAATTCACATTTATGTTTTTTTGGTATAGCCATTTTGTGCAGTAGTTGGTCGACATAGCTATAAATATTTGTGCCTATCATCCATTCAATAATACCTTTAGGTGATGTTACTAGTTTTTAAAGAATTTTATAGGTGTGATAATTTAATAGATTTTCAATGATTCTATTAGAAGAAGCCATTTCCAAAGTATTATAATTTTTAAACATTGACCTTCATTTCCAAAGATACTCAAGAGTGATGCAATGAGTATTAGTTATAAGAAAGGCAAATTCATAATGTTTTCTAAGCATGTATCTTTCCAATGACACTGGTTGTTTCAAGATACAAATTATGTAATAAGCCACATTAAAAATACATTATTTTAAGTAACTAAAATAAACCATAAACTTATCTATTTTTTGATAAATAGGAAGTTTTTTTTGCAATGTATCAAATTAAGAGGAATTGTATCACTAGCATATCTATATTTTAAAAATATATCTAAAGTACGTCGAGAGATATCCTTCTCGAGGCGCCTATTCCACTTGTGTAGTAAATTGATTAAATAAATAGGCGAGAAGGATATCTCTCAGCGTACATTAAATATATTTTTTAAATATAGGTATGCTAGTAGCATCCAAAGTGGCAAGCCTAATTCTAACTATATTATATAATTCTAAGAATTATTATATATTATAATATAGGTTATATATATTAGTATAATTCTAACCTTAATATAGATTAGATATATTAGTATAATTCTAACCTTAATATAGGTTAGATATATTATTATAATATATTATATAATAATTCTAACCTATATTATAATGTTCAAATTAAGTTGTTTATTTACATGGTTCAACATTAAGGTTTATTGTTAACATTTTAATAATTAAGCCACAAGGTTTAACCTTTAGGGGTTAGGGTTGTGTTTAAGGTATAGAGTTTAGGTTTGAAGGTTTAATGTTTTGGATTCTTTGTTAAAAGTTTAGTGTTCAAATTTAAGGTTTAATATTTAGGCTTCACAATCATAGGCTCATTACTTAAGGAGGGTTCGACATGTAGGGATGAGGGTTTAGAGTACATTGTTTTGGGTTTTAGGTTCACACTTGAAGTCCAAATTTTAAATTAAGGGTTCAACATTCAATCTTTAACATTTAGATTTAGTGCTCTCTATTAAGTACTCATTGTTCCATGTTCAAATTTAGTTGTTTATTTACATGGTTCAACATTAAGGTTCATTGTTAATGATTCATGAATCAAAATACAAATTTCAACATTGCTAGATACATCAACTCTTACATATATTTGAATGTTTAATACTTATTTATTATCAAACATTAAGAACTATTTAAACTCTTACATTTGTTGATGGTCTGCCCAAAACAAATATGGCCATCAAATTTAATCCTGGGCTGCCAGCTGCTTACTGTTCAACTTCAGGCATTGTGATGTACAGTTCTTTGGGACATAGTCTGCAACTTACTTTCACAGATACCTATTTCTATAGAAACACCAACTCAGTCTTGTTTTATACTTTCCTCATAAGGGCTATGTAACGTACTGAATTATTACCCAATTGTAACTTTTATTGAAAACATAAAGTAGGTAACTACTGAATTTCAGTAAAAAGCAAGCTGCAGCTTGGGAGCCTGAAACCTCGCTGTTGTGTTTATTGCAAATGATGTCAATACCTGAGGATGTTTATTCGAAGTACACATGAAATGATTTTTCTTAATTATGTGGACAGAAAATAGACTGTGGATACACATGCTTGTAGCATGATTTACAAGACTAACTACACCCATCTCTTCATTGCTGCAACGTGCTCCCATCAAGATCATGTACTACAATACTGTGAACCAACATTCCTTCCTCTTTTAGTTTTGGACGATTGCTATAATGTACTGTAGTTGATGAGAAGAGCAATGAGCCTCTTTTGCACCTATGAAATCGATGTTTAAAAGACAATCTGAAGATGAAGGTTGAGAGTCAATGACAAATTCTATGTTGGATCATCTTTATAGAGCCTTAAGTTTCTTCAAAGAGAAAATAACTCTTACTACAGTTCTTGCAGTACCCCATTGTTTGGGGCATCATTATATACTTAATAATTGACATTAATCTGTTTTCTAATAACTAGATTATAATTATTAGTTTTTATTATAAAGCTTATAAACTATTGTTGAGATTATTCTTGATGGATTAATTAATGATTAATAGAACTTATCATTGATGATGAATATCTTGATTTGAATTCATTTTGTTTTTTAATGCTGATTTTATTTTGTGATGTGATGACTAATCCACCTCTTTATATGTATATGTGTGTGCTAACAATAAAATGTGAAATATCACAAAAAATATCATGTGGAAGGATAGATTCAACTTAAGGCAGCAAAAATACAAGATAACAAATGATGGGACTATGCACATGCCACTCCATATTTGCATATGCATTCATTTGGTTGTTATAATTAGTCATGTTAATTACTTGTTTTCTTGGATTGTTTTGGACTCTTCATTATTGTTGATAGTGTACAGTATCATATATGATAGATCAATATGTTCTTTATGTTTTAATTTTGTCAATCTTGTCTATAATATAGAATACACTTCCTTGGAATGTATAAGATGTGAAGTAGAGTGCCATGTTTCTTTAAAACTTATTATGAAGGTGTAATAACATAAATTACACATACTCTACAACTTTTTTTACTATGTTTTGCACTTATTTTAGGTGTCCATTTAACATGTGTTCATTACCCTTGTTTAACCTTTGTTTTACACCTTGTTAATCCTTGTCTAGTGATCATTATCATTGATCACCTAACACTTAGTTTATGTGATCCATTTGTATATGTTTAGCCTTTGTTTACACCTTGTTTAGTCTTGTTTATCTTTGTCCACCTAACATTTAATTTATGTGTCCCATTTCCATGCGATGTAGACCTTTGTTTGCTACTTGTTTAGCTTATAACTAGCTCCTCATTGATCACAAAGACATGGGACCACTTCTAACCACTTTAGGATGACCCCATTAGCTTCTTTTAGAAATTTGAGCCTCCTAGCATTTAAGGACATCTATGTCATTGCTTGCACCCCTTACCTAGTTTTAGCACTAGGGGTCTATCCTTTACTTATTTTGCCACCTAAATTAAATGTGAGGCTTATAAACTCATACCCACTATGTTTTTGATAGTCACTTATCTAAAAATCTTGTAAAAATCTATTTATACCCCCTCTTGAACATCTCATTTTTCATCCAAGGCAATCAAGGTTTTCTTATGCAAAAGCTCTATTTCTTTCCATCCATCCAAGTATTCCTCAAGTTACTTACATGTATGTTGTGAAGTTTTATAGGTTAGAAGTGTATTATTACAAATTTGGAGTTATGGAGCCTCTCTTTGCCCTTTGACCAATGCCCTATTAAAACTTATTTTCCATTTTCATCCTAGCTAATTTATATCGTATATGCCTCCCTTAGAAGCCTTCAAGCCCTAATTTTCACTCCCTACATTTGTATACACCTTGCTATTAGGTCCCTGACTTCTAACAATCCATTAGAACCCTTCCTATTGTATGTGTAATCTTGTTTTTGATCTCCAAGTTGTATGTCCATGTATTTGTGTTACCCCTAGGTTTAGCTTTGAACCACCTAGAGTTTAGTTCGTTTTACCACCATTGTTGCACCTTATCATTACATATTGTTGGAAATATCCAAAGGGGGTTAACTAAGGTAGACTCCCCTTTAATGATTTTATTTTGTAAGGTTTCTACATCAAAGTTGTTTGCAGGTGATTTTCAGTAGTTATGAGTAGATTGAACACTTGTGACAAACCAAAGAAATGAATTGAAAGCCAAGACAAAGCTCCCAAAGGAATTTGGAATAATTTTATAATGCATTAGACACTTGTGCTAGGGAGGACAATGTTCATAGCTAATGCCGCTTACTCAGTAGGCCTATCTAGACAAATATGCCACTGCTAGTGCACCCCTTTTGAACAAATCAATTTTGACAACTCCCAAATTATTTTGGTTAGAGTCTTCTACAATCATCAATGTTCCATTCTAGTCATTAGATCTAGTTTCCATCAATTGCATGCATCCCATTTTGTTTGTTTTGTTTCTCTTTCCATTATCTTGTCATAAAGGTTTTTGCATTCATATCTATCTTTTTGTTTTGCACATGTGTCTAATTCTAAGAGCACATCATGACACATCTAGACGTATCTCTAATCTAGATTTAAGGTCATTTTGATATCATGCATGGCTACCCAACAGGCCTTTCCTAACTCTAGTTGATAGGTACCTTGTACACCCTACACACCATTTTGTTAAGGATTGTTGCAACAGTTTCTAGATTTTTATTAGAGTTTCTTGACAACATTCTAAGACCATTCAACCATTGGATTTTAGTTTCTAGGTCCACCCAAATTCTTGGTTTTCAGTTTTCATTCTTGTGGTCATAGTTCATTTTCAACAAGTTTCATTTCTATTTTTCTTTTCAATTGGTGTTTCCACTCCTAGGTCTTGTGTTTATTGTTCTAAGTTAGATTAGGTCTCATTTAGTTTATCTAAAGGTTAAAATTTGATTAATAATTAATCAACATATTTTTTTGGTACTAGAGGAATAGACACTAGTCAAGAACCCCCAATGGGAGGTCCAAATGATGAAAACATTTATGAACTCTAGTTGCACGAGTTTCCCTTGCCTAAGCAGTGGTTGAAGTTGGGGTTTCAAACATGTGACCTGTAGTGCCCCTCCATTCCCACCTTGGATGAACAGGTAAACTGATCAAGGCGCATGAATATGAAGGTATAATAACATGAATAATTAAGGTAAGGTAAACAATTGATGTTGTAGATGTTTCATCCATGTGTGGTTTCATATGATAGTTAATGTGTTTTATTGATAATCTCCATTGCAACACTGATAATGTAGGCTTTGACATTGTTTTGTATTCCTTACTACAATTGTTATATGTTAGAATGGATCTCATGGACTGATTCTATTAGATTTAATTGTTATGATGGTACTTCTAATACTTATTCAATTTCATGCACCTATATGTTCAATGTATGGTTCTGTTCAGATAATGAGGTAGATTTGATTTGATTACGGTTATGTGTTATCTAATCTAGATTGATATAATGTGGAAAGGATGATGTCGTATCACTCACTTGCGAGTGCCCTGCGATATTGTGATTCCTTTTTCACCTAGTGTCAGCTTGTGTGTCTATATATGCTTGACTGTGTCAGTTGTTGCAGGATGCAGGTATCTGGCATCGACTCCACCTGAATTAACAGGTCTGAGCATGCCCTGAACCCAATGGATAAGTTGTTTTGGAGATAACTTAAGGTCCCACATCCCAAGTCATCATCCTCGATCAGGATGCATGACATGTCTAGTTCAACCTGTCAGTTCTGTTAGTATGATAGGTCTTGCTACTGATTGATATTTGATGGAGCCTGTTGGTTAAGTGCGAGTTTGGCCTTGGCTTGTGAACTTGTTTGATTTGGCATTTGAGATCTATCTTGCTCAGTGGGTTAATGATATATGCCTAGTTTTTGTTATGGTGTAATAGAAATTATTATAGCATATAGTATATTATTATTTAACCCACTATGATATTTAACAAGGTTATAACATATTATTATTATTATTAAGATTTAATAAGTTGTTTGTATAAATAAATTATTGTTAATGTGTAGTGTAATATTATTTTAATAATTATTATTATTAATGATAATAATAATATGTTGTATAAACAGAATGTAATTGGGTAAACAATTAATTGTATGTGTAAATGTGGGGTAAATAAATTACCCGTTTATGTGAATAAATTTAGAATGGAGTAATTGGTAATTATTTTATAACTATGGGCTTAATAAATTTAATATTTTGTAATTAGTTGAGTTAGTTGGTTTTCCCATTTTGTGGTTGTACTCTTACAAATATAAAAGAAAACCAGTAAATTTGAGGGAGGGAAGAGACGAAAGGGGACAGTTATAGAGAAGAGAAGGAAAGCAAAGTAGAGAAAGAAAAGAGTTGGAGAATGGAAGAACGATACTATGATCTCACAGAACGACTTGGATCTAGATATCAAAGATAAGTGAATAGGTATTACAATTTTTAAGTTAAAGAAGAAGAAAATGTGAGTAATCTGAGATCTCATTTATTTACATATGATTTGATTTCATTGTGTTATTTGATGCAAATATATTGAGTTTACTGTCTTATTGGGTTGATGTCTTGATTTATTTGGGGTTTGGCACTTAACAAAATTTGTTAGTTCTACCAATTCTGGCGCTAAGAACATAATGCTATGTTGCCAAATATTGGCATTAAGATCTTCTTTATTTTTTTATAATAGTAACTGCCATATTTATTGGCATTGGGGTCTCAGTTAATCCTATGTTACAGCGATAGAATAGCATATAATTTTTTATCTCTGTAATTGGCAACACATTTTCATATAGTTTATGCCTATACCTGCCATACAATGGCATTGAAACTTCATACTTAGCATATATACTCTAGTCTGCCATGTGAGGGCAATGAAACTTCTTGTATGCCATATTACCTTAACGGTGTTTAAATTTGATAAGTGTGTATATTTTTATGTAATGGCTGTCAGATGATATTTCTATATGTTTTACCACCATAATGTGGCACAAATATTAGACGTTGTGATATAGGTTCTATCTACCATATAATGGCATGAACATTAGACTATAATATCTAACAAATTGCCTTCCAATATGCTTGAGGGATGTCCGTAATCGGTTCCAAAGCTCCCAGTTTGTCTTAGGCTGTGAGAATGCTCGCAAAGGTTGAGACATCTAGCTTTCCACCCTCCAACTGCATTTCTTTGAAAGTTCCTAGCACTCTTTCAGCAAAGCCATGTTATACATATTCTGCAATCGTTGCATTCCAAGAGTTGGCGTCCCTTTAAGGTGTGCCTATCAAACAGCTTGTGTGCCTTGCCTGTGCATCCCCATTTTCATGCATGCCCATCTGAGCATTTCCAACTATAATATCTGATCGAAATCCCTCTATCCTAGATGTTTTGATGGATGTCCATTACCTGATCCAATACTCCCAACACGGCATCACCAAAGGTTGAGGAATCTGGCTTTACACCTGCGATTACATTTTCTTGCAAGTTTCTAAAGCAATTTCAACAAATCCATTTTGTGCATATCCTATAGATCGCATTGCTTGAAAGTCCCTAACGCCTACTCAACAAATCTACTTTGTGAAATCATTTTTTTTACCATGGGTTTACATCTCTATGAGGCTACTGTCAAAACAACCCACATACCTTGTTTGTGTGTCCCCATTTTCATACATGTCTACCAGAACATCTCCGTGTTGTATTTGTTTAATATTTTAGCCTTCTTCAACAAACCTATAGTTGATAAACTGATTTTAAGGTTTGATGGTTTCTTTGCATTATCATTATTAAGTGAAATATTAGGGTTCATTTGTTGATAAATTAATTTAGGGTTTTATTTTTTATATTTTAAGAAAATGAGATATCATTCTATATCATTGATAATGAATGTATGTATTTATCATTGTGTAACGTTTTGTTTCGTGGGTTAGTTTACAAGAATTTAAATGCATAGGTTTTGTGTGTGTGTTAAAGATAAAATGCATATTGTGTAGTTAGGAAAACATGCAAGGTAATTGTTTTAGTAAGAATCTATTTATTGTAAGGGCTTACCAAGTGTAAGGAATTCCTTTAGTGTATCATAGCTTGATGAAAGTAATAACTGTTGGTAAGTTTTTATGGGTAGTTATTATTAGAGCAAATAATTAGTTTGCTATAGATAAATGGGGTAAGATGGTTTGATTAGGAATTGAATAAATATGAATAGACTAGATACTCTTGGAATTCCATATAATCTAACGTAAGTATTAACAAATATATATTATTATTATATGTCATTAATAAATTAAAGTGAAGTCATACTAGGTTATTGAATGCATTTTTATGCCTAGCTTGGATTAATGGTATTGGATGGGTATGAGTTAATGGTTAGAATATTACAGTTTTGCACTGTTGAGATAGATTCTCTTTATAATTGTTAGATAAATCCCTTCGTTAGATATATGTTTTTTTGATTTAAGATGACTTGTTCATCCTTTTTATTAATTTCAATATTTTGCCAGGTGAATCAATTATTTAGAATCTTGTTACTTAAGGTTGCAATTTTAATACTAGGAATCCATAGAATTAGTTCAATGGAGATGATGGTTTCATAATGAGGATTATTGTAGTATCTAAGGAATGTCTTCATGGTTGTAAAGGAATGAGTATTTGCTTGTATTAGACAATATGTCTTGAATTATGGATTAAGTGTTTAAGGAATTGTTATAGATGAATGTCATCTGCATAAAGCCTATGTAAGATTTTTGTGCCATTGGGGGATGAGTTTAATAGGTTATTAAGTTAATTGTAATGCATATGCTCAAGATAGGTAAATTATGTTTGATGTATTTGAATTATTTTAATCGATAGGTGTAATATTGAGTTTTATTTAAATTGTTACTGATTGTAATATGATTTCTTGATAATGATTTGTCAAGCAGGGAATTGGATTAATAGGTCGGAATTAGATGTATAAACATTGCAATTAGTATTTAATTTATAAGCATTTGTAGTTAATATCACCTATGCATTTGTTTAGCTTGAAGGTTAAATTTATAGGTAATTGATGGTTGATTTAATATAATAGATAGAAATAATATTAATTAAACTAGACCTAGGTTTCATGAAATTCTTGGTGGAGATATAACTTGAATCCAGTTGCTAATTTGATTAAATGGAATTGCTCTAGTAAGAAGAATTTATGTTGTCAATGAGTTGATTAGTTGAAATTGTTTATTGCAAGCAAAATTTTCATGTGAGTTGGTCTATGTGTAAATTGTTAAGTTTAGGTTCCTGAGGCATAAGGTAATATGATTCGATGGCATGTATTCTATTCATAGATGTCTTGAAATAAAGATGCTGTAAGAACATGATGTCTTTTGTCTATGTTTGTGGGTCTTGGTAAACAATAATGTGAGATGATGTACATACTGTGTTGTGAATATATTATGATGGGATAAAATCTCCTTCACGTATGTGTTGATATCGAGCTTGTGTTTAGTATTGTAATGGGGAGACCTTGGGAATCGTAATGAGAAACTATTTTGTTCATGGTTGAGATTTGTGAGCAAGATGACCCATACCTTGCTCTAGATATGTGTTGTGGTTATTGTGATTGATCAACTGAAAGTTTTTGGACAATGAAGTAAAGGGGGGGTCGTTGTGATTATGGTTAATAAGCAAGAAGGTAATGTCTTGCATTGTTATGTATACTTATCAGTATGATAGTGATTGTCTTGCTTGATGGTTAGGGTTTCTAGATGCAGGTAGGGGAGTGGCTTTCAATGTGGGGCCGACGTGCAAAGTGGCTGTTAAGATAACCCATTGAAAGTTGTTAATTAAGTGAAAACCTAAAAATGAACTGGGGGAAAGGGTAAATTACACATTAACAAGATAATTGGATTTCCTCTCCCATGCCTGTAGTGCTTGTTTAGACTAAGGATGGGTAGAGAAGGCCTGGTTGGAAAGATCAACTTCCTTGTCCTCATGAAAGGAAGGTTGATTCTGCATGAGTCACCCTATGGGGCCGGCGCCTAGTGAGAGGTTGTTAGGATAACCATAGATGGGGGTCGACGCCTAGTGAGAGGCTGTCAGGATAACCCATGTCAGGACCATGCGATGACACTCTCCCTACTGCAGCCTAGCATTCCCTAGTTGTACTCTCCCCTTTTGTCATGTGTTGCCCCTGGACGTGATATTGAGTTGCTTGTGATGTCATGTGTTGTGATGGAGTCATATTGTGTCCTTGTTCCTATTGGCAATTATCTACCTGGCTGTTGATGTTTTGGGACCTTATGTTATCTCCTAGCATGGGGGGTGGACCTTAGGGTTCCACATGGTCGGGTGGATGTGCTTTATCTCCATTGGTTTTTCCTTGCCATTATTCATGTGCAAGAAGGTTGTAACTCCTGTAGCAAATTCAGATCTTGCACCAGTCTATAAGGACAGTTATTTATGCTCATGTACTATCCTATGAATCAGATTATTCATAATGTATCTATTCATATGTATTCAGAAGATGATAATGTAACAATGTAATGTTGTATTTATATGTCGGGAGAAATTGTGACTATGTACTGGATCCTGATGAATACTTATATGATGTTATGTAAATGTAAAGGTTTACAATGAGTTACTGATGTTAATTCATGATGTGTGTTAGATTATGTTAATTGTTTTGTCAAGTAATGCAACCATGTTAACTTAGAGGACAAGTCGTTAGTTTAAATGATGTGTTAATATTACTTTGTTATTTCTATCTTTTAAAAAAAAAAAAATTACCCTTTTGCATTTAGCATAAATGTGTTGTTCTCTAGAGTTTCATGGCGGGGCGTTACATGACCATTCTTTGTGTCTTTCAATAACTCAATCATCTAGTCTATGCCCTATGGAAATAATTAATAAATACATTAAGAAAGAATAAGTATGTTATTTAACATTACAACACATTAAACCCTATTTTTTATTTCTTTCATTTGGTGAGCCTAACACTTGTACACTTCCTCCTTTTCTTTCCTTGTGGCTCCTAACTACCTTTTTGATCTTCACCTTAAGTTCCTAGATCTGCATTGCTTTTCCCCTTTCCTAGCTACTACCCTCATATTCTCCACTACATCATTTCTTTCTTTAATCTTACCTCCTCTTCTCTTTCTTCATCCCACATCCTTAATCTTTTAACTTACTATCCAACATTATCCACTTTTTTCATTTCTCATCCCTTAAACCTTGAATATTTACCCTCTTTTACTCCTCCTACCTTGATTCCCCCCAATAACTAATACCATTTATTTCCATTCCTTCTCACTCATCCCTACCTCCTCCATCTTTCCCTCACACTTCATCATCTTATCCTTCTCTTTCTCCAACGCCTTTCTCACCCTCCCATGAACACATATTCACATTATACTTTTTCTATTTCCCTTTCCAACCAGGCTCTTGGGCTACTACTAATTCATTTTCTCATTATATCCTATATCTATTCCTTCCCTTCCTCCTCCATGTCCATCTCATGTTTCATCACCTTATTCTCCTCTTTTTACACATCCCTTTCCCTCCTTCCACTAATTCATTTTCCTCTTCTGCCCTTTCTATTATTTTTCTTCCTAATCTTCCATAGATTCTACCCACCCTCATTCATCCTCTTATTCCCCTCTTTTTATTCCCCCTAATCCTATTTCTCCTTCCCATCCCCATTCATCCTCTTATTCTCCTCTCTCTATTTACCCTAGGGATGCTTCTATTTCTTTAGATTACTTTCAATTTCTATCTCCTCCTACACAATTTCCTTCCAATCATTTTCTCATCCATCCTCTTTTCGCTCATCAAGGGGTTCCACTCTCTCTTCATACTCTAATATTTGTTATAACTTATTATGTGATGATAAAATCACATGGTTCTTGCATAGACAAAAATCATTCTCAAGATTACTTATAACAATATGATGGCAATAGTGATGCTACAAAACATTTAGAAAAAAATATACTTTATATACGTATCATGTTGATGAAACTAAAAAAGATTTGCTTTCTATTTTCTCCCACATTTTTAATGATTTTGGTTGTGCCTAGTTTGATACATATGGTGTATTTTATGTGTCCTTTAATGAATTCACATCCACTTTTGTTAACTTCTTTCCATCTCCTACTATTATATTTGATAATGTTTGTTGCACATCTTTCCCTTATTCAAAATCTTGTGTCATTACACACATACTTAAAGGACCTAATGGAACCTACCTAGATTTATCTAACCAACACCTATACCTTCTAATTTTTTTATACAACCTCCTCTCACCCATAGCCTCTAATGTAGCTCTACATCTTGTATTTTGGTTAAAGTTGTAACTCAAGCACAACCTTCATCCCTTATTTATGCACTGATTGTGGTCTATAGAATTCTACTTAACAATGGTTATTGTACTATGATCCATACTTATGATACTTGTTACAATCAAAATAATATCTCTAATTATACATCCCTCCCTTCTACTACCCTTAAACTTCCTCCACCTCATTTTTTTTATCAAAAATCCTAAAGATTATGACTTAATGGAACAACTACAATCCACACAAACTAAGATATCCCTTTGGGATCTTCTCCAAACTTCTCTTGACTCATCAAGATATCCTTCAACAAGCTTTGTAGAAGATTTTTGTTCAACCATTTGTATGACCCAAAGAGGTAGCATCACTGATAGAATCTATGTAGGATATTTCTTTCCATCATTTGAAATTACATCCCTTTCAATTATTCAAGAATCCCTCCCAGTGATCATATTTGTAGGATATAAAATCATTGGTGACAAGTGGGCTATTATTTACAATGGGTTAGGGTTGAACATTTGTAGCACATATTTTCTTAGATGTATTCATGTAGATTATTCAAGATTAGACAAATCTAACCCAACCATTTGCAATTATAATAATGTCATCAATAAATCTTAGGAACCATTACTTTACCCATTATGTTTTATACTATTACCCTCAACACACTCTTTCATGTCATGCCTAGTAAATTGGATTATAATCTTCTACTTAGACAACCATGGCTCCATGTGATGAAATCCATTCCCTCTATACACTTCCTTGCTACTTAAATACATGTATAACAATCAATCTTATACCATTTATGTTGATGAAGCTCCTTTTCAACATTGTCAAATTGTCGAGTTACTCATTAAATATTTACCTAGCCACACATATTTCACCTCTCCTACAAACTTTCATTAAAGAAGGGTCACCTAATCCCTCCTTTGAAATTCCTTCCCCAAATAATCTTTCTTCATTCTCTTCACCTTCCAATGGCATCCCTTCTATATCTACTTTATCACAATAAAATGACACACGTATATATCCTTCTCCTTCTCCTCAACCATCTACCCCACCCTCCAAACCATTGCTTAGTGATGATTGGTGATCCCTCATTTTACCCCTTCATATGTTGCTAAATATAAAATAAACCCCAAGGACTTTAATATCCCTATGCTACATGTTGATCCTCACAATTATGGAAAACCCCCTCAATACTCTTCTTCACCAACATAATGCACCCTAATACATATCCATGCCCTTCTTGTCCCCCTTCATCTTCCATAACCAATACTGACTCCACTATCACCACCACATGTTTGCATCTAAATCTATAAACTTCACAACTAAACATAATATCTTCTACTCCCTAGAATTTGACAAACATTATGGTAAACAATTTCATTTTCTCGTATATAGTCAATCTCATGGGCAAGGCCTCGACTATAATGAGTAGGGCATAACTAAACTCATCCAACTAGATTCCCAAACTAATAAAGTAGGTCTTGGTTACTGTCTCAAGCATGTTAAGAATTAAATAAGTTTGGATTAATATATGATCTCTTCTACCCCTTCTTGTAGTTTACCTAGAACTTCTAGATTCCACCTCATCACCAAACTTACCCTATCTTGATACTTTCTCTACAAATGAATCCTTGGCCAAATTCTTTGGAGTCTATTCCATCAAAGATTAATCCAATATTTGTAATATTAGAATCAAAAAATTAAAAGCTTATTGCATAGATATTGAAATCTAAAATTTGTAATGTTAAAATACAAAAAGGTTGATTGGGAAATCTAATAACTACATTAATAAAATCAAATAATTGTTGGTGTTGGAAATAAGCCACACCCAGACTGACAATGGACTAGTCCAAGAGGGGCCAGTAGCTCAGTGGTAGAGCACTCCAGCAGTGAATGGAAGGTCCTAGGTTCGAGTCCTAACTGGTCCATGTCTCAACATGGTATCAGAGCTAGGCCTAGGCTAGAAGCCCCAAACACATGAGAGGTGTGGCTTAAGGGGGGGTGTTGGTGTTGGAAATAAGCCACACCCAGACTAACAATGGATTGGTCCAAGAGGGGCCATTAGCTCAGTGGTAGAGCACTCCAGCAGTGAATGGAAGGTCCTAGGTTCGAGTCCTAGCTAGTCCATGTCTCAACATGGTATCAGAGGTAGGCCCAGGCTAGGAGCCCCAAGCACATGAGAGGTGTGGCTTAAGGGGGGTGTTGGTGTTGGAAATAAGCCACACCTAGACCGATGATGGATTGGTCCAAGAGGGGCCAGTAGCTCAGTGGTAGAGCACTCCAGCAGTGAATGGAAGGTCCTAGGTTCGAGTCCTAGTTGGCCCATGTCTCAACAATAATAACAATAATGGAATTCAAAAAAGACTTAATGGAATCCAATAGTATGCATTAAAAATAGATATCAACTATTTCACATTAGGCCTTGAACTAAAATAAATCTAGACTTTAATGAAATGATGGTTAAGTGTGTTTAGCATGGGTTTAGTTGTTGATTTAGAATAATTATGTATGTTTATAGTAGAGACACCTTTGAGGAATGCAATGTTTTCATAAGTATACAATGGGAGGCAAATGTATATGGTTCATAATATACAAAATATATGTAGTGTAGAATTTTTTTGAGAAAAATAATGAAATTTACTACAAATGTATGTATATTTTGGCAAATATGACAAATTTATAAGAAAAATGGTGAATATTATTTTAAAATTTACTAATGGTAAATATATTTTTTTGATTTTTTTAAAAATTGATCAATTGACAAAAAAAGGTCATAAAATGTCCTAGTTGTTAGCAAATATTGTAGTATAATTTATTAGCATTTTCTAATTTATTGCATAAGTAAATGATATTTCAATTATGGTTGTCTTTATAAAAAAAATATTATACAACCATTGGTATAAAATTATAGTGAAAGGACAAGAATTTAAATGACTTCATGTGGTAAGTGACAAAATGATGAGTGGCATGGAAAGTAGGAAAATGACTACCTCTATGGCACACAATACTATGCAGGAGATCTTGATCATATTTAACATAACACAAAGAACAATAGACATGCAAGTTATGGTAAACCATGTATGTAAAAGATAAGTCACATGGTCTAAGGATTGTGTAATTTTTTTGTCACTTTGCATGATCTAGGAGGATCTGGGATACTCAAAAGCTTATAACTTTGTCAACACTTACACATAACTTACATAGCTCCATAAACATCCTAGTCATCACTAGAAGAACATGTAGCAATAATTTGAAAACATAACTCTAATCCAAGATTAGCACACATATTTGATGGCATAATTCTAATTTGATCCACACATGTAGTTGTAATGCCATTCCTAGATAATGATAATATAGAGGAAGCTTGCCAAAACTTGGTAGAGTGGTAGGTTGCCTTGTAACTCCCAAACTATTCACTACCCTCCTTCCAATATCTTAGTGTACACTACCATTATCTATAATGGTGGAACTTAGTCAACTAGTAAATTAGCTAGCTCAATGGTACAACACAAGGATAAGTTAGGTATTCAATAGATTTGACTTCTTAGTTATTGTAGAGGACCATTACTTAATACAACTTTACATATTAGAGTTATTACCATAATATCTATCTGATATGTGATCCATGATTCCCTTGGCCTACTATACTCTAATATAGTTCTAAGCCTTTGTCATTCAAACTATGCTTCTACAATAGAACATTTATTTTTCTAAGGGTTTCTATCATTTAGGCACTATCTTAGACCCTAAGCAACAAGTGTGTAAGGCATGGTAGGGCTAGCTATTCTGGACATTAAAATGGTAACACAATGATAGGTATTATTCTCCCTCTTGGAATAACACCACGCTCACTAACAAGAAGAATGAACAAAACAAAAAGAAGTGGGGTCTATACCTCCTACCTACCTATCTACCCACCCTACCTGAGTCTATGAGTTTACAAATGTCCTTCTATTTATGGATTTTCATGAAGTTCCCACACACTTTGCTTCATGTCTAGTTGCATTAAAGTTTACATATGTCTCATGTCTTAGTCCATATCCCTATCCATACTAGTTTGAATTACAAGAAATTGGGGTTCATGACTTATGATCCTATTGCATCCTTCTTATCAAATAACCTAAGATGGAAAATAGAGAAAGATAAAAGATGTGTCATGAAAATAGTAGGAATATTTAGAATAGAAGTATGCATGTGTCAGAGAAAGCATCTTTAATCACTTTATCCAATTTCTAGAGTGGACCTACATGATCTTCTAGAGATCTCTACCTACAACAAACCTTTCAATAATTCCACACATTACAAGGTACAAGTCAATCCATACATCTCTATTTTTAAAGGCAACCTAAATACATATGCTTTAGATGACTATATTAATCTCATATGTTCATACTTAATAGTAAATCACTTCTTTGAAAGAGATACTTGGTTACCTTGGCCCTTCTAAAAAATTTCCTTCTTATTATACATGAGTGGAAAAAATACCATGCATCCCGTGATAAGGAACTTGATTCTCAATCTCTAGACACATAGAATGGTTTTGTAAAATCCTTGAAATAAACCAGCTCCCTAGTTTGGAACTATGAGGATCAATTCATCAAGCTTTCACAATTGCACCAAACATGAGATCAATCTATGCCATAATACATCAATACCTTTCATACTCTAGTTTCTAAATTGTTCAATCGAGAGACTGCTCACACACTAGGTAGAATCTCATTCTAAAGTATATATTAGGCTTGAGATCATGCATCTAATTAAACATGGATTTCCTCTAGATCTCCACTCTCAAATAAGTCTATATATTCAACTGTAAATTGAGGCTAAATCTAAACAAAATATTAGGAAAGAAAAATCCAAGATTCAGAATACATTTTAGTCAAAGAACATCAAGATTGAAACTCAAAAAAAATCTAAGAAAGTAATTTAGGATCTCTATGATAATCTTTAAAATGGACATACTATCTAATGAGAACAAGAATTAATCCAAAAATAGCAAGTGGTACTTAGTTCACAACTCTAGAAGCCACTCGGTTGAAGAGTGTCGTGCTAGAAAAGTGGTACTTTTGCAACTAGATTTCACCAACATTACCACTCAAGCACTCAAGAAAGGAAATTAGATTACGGATGTAGAGCCTAGCTCCATGGTTTGTATCACCAACATTTCTTATTGCTCAAGCACTAACTCACAAGAAGAAAAAAGGTTGTTCCACTCCTAAATGTGGGCAATGGAACAACCAATAACCTTTATAGTTAATAATGAATTTAAAAGAACCTAATTTCTCTTGAAGTATCATAGATTAAACTTTCCATAGATGCCTCAACCTCAACAATATACCATTAATTTGAATTACATACACTCAACAATGTCACTTGGTGTAGAAAATTGTCATTTCAAGATGTAATACTTTGTGATGTACTACTAGTAGAGGTATGTCATGTTTTACTTGGGAAACCATATTTGTTTCATTAACATGCAACCTATGAGGCAAATCCTAGAATGTTATCATCAACGTTGGTGAGCATAGATATTACATACCAAAAGTGGTCCATATGTTATCTCTCACTAGCACCAAGCAATGCAAGAAGCTCATTATCTCTAGCAAATAATATACTTCTTATGGTCATACCTAAGAGAAAGAGCATCCTTGTTACTCAAAATCATACCACAATTCCCTTAGAACAACTACAACAACTAAATTCCATCTCGGAGGAGAACAACGATCTCTTTCAATCACCATACAAAGTACCTCAATATTGCATCTTCAAGCACATCAAGGTTGAAACTCAATAGATTTATAATAAAGTAAAAGGAACTCTATAGTAATATCAAAAAAGGGACACACTATCTAATGAGAATTATAATTAATCCAAAAGTAGTAAGTGGTACTTAGTTCACAGCTCTATAAGCCACTTAGCTGAAGAACTTGCCTTGTAAGAAAAGACCTACTTTTGTAACTAGATTTGAACAACACTACCACTCAAGCACATGAAAGGAATTAGATCATGGATGTAGATCCTAGCTCCATGGTTGGTACCACTGATATTGCCTCTTCTTCAAACACTAACTCACAAGAAGCAAAGAGGTTGTTCCACTCCTCAATGTGGGCAATGGAACAACCAATAAATTTATAGTTAATGATGGAAATTAGAAGAACCTAATTTATCTTTAAGTGGTTCATAGATTAAACTTACCACAGATGCCTCATCCTTAGCCATATACCATTAGATGGTTGAATCAAGTGCAAAGAAACATGACACTCAACAATGCCTCTTAGTGTAGAAAAGCAAGTCATTTCAAGATGTAATACTATGCAATGCTTTAGGTCATTAGGGGTATGTTGTGTTTTACTTGGGAAACAATATTGTTTCATTGACATGTAACTTATGAGGTAAATCCTTCGATCGATATAATAAATTTTGGCGAGCATAGATGTTGCATACCAAAAGTGGTCCCTATGTTATCTCTCATTAGTAACAAGCAATTCAAGAAGCTCATTATCTATAGCAAAAAATATACTTCTTATGGTCAAACCTAAGAGCAAGAGAATCCTTGTGGTTCAAACTCATATTGCAACTCCATTGGCACAACCACAACAAATGAATGATATCTTGGAGGAGAACAAGGATGTCTTTCAATCACCAAATGAAGTACCTCAATATTGCACCATAAAGCACATCAAGGTTGAAAATCAACAAATTTCTAAGAAAGTAAAAGGACATTTATGGCAATCTCAAGAAAAGGATGCGCTATCTAATGAGAATAATAATTAATCAAAATATTGAGAATGATAGGAGCATTCACACACTATTTTCTATATATCTATTTGATGGTTGTTGTGGAGGTAGAAATACCAAAGCAAGGGTTTGACCTGAAGGAAAACTCCCAAACAACCCCACCAATTTTTCCTATCTTTAGATATAGGTATTTGGAAGAGTATTCAACTGCATTGAGGTTTTTCTATTATCTCTTCCCTTCTCTTGTCCATTCTATTATTTCATTTGATTTATATAGTTTATCTTTATTATTTTTATTTCTATTATTATTTTGTATCTTGCTGGTGCATTTCCTTTTCTAATTTTGTAGATTGGGTGAACTATTGAGTGGATTTTCGTATTTTCTGGGAACTATTTGATTTTATGGGTTGTATGGATGATAGATCTTAGTGTGGACATCCGTGCGATGCACTGGCGTCCTGGGTGGTGGCTTCCTCCTTCTGGTTCCAAGTTCCTCTCTTCATCCTCTTTTCTACTCTATAACTTGTTTCTGTAAATTATTTTCTAGTTTCCTATAAATTAGTGTTTTCCATTCCAACACATATGTAATGTAATATAGAAGCTAATAGTAGCTTAATTTTTATATTACACTCATCACCGAACATGGTCATTTGAACACTTTTCTCAACTAGACCTTCGCCACAATAGTTCAATGGTACCCCACATGTGATAAAGAGATTTATTCCATATTCCATGAATGTAAGAAATAGAAAAACTACATATTGGGAAACGAAATAGTGATCGACACAAACCACAAGCGACTTCAATTTCTATAGACACAAAACAAGCTACAATAAGGATGTCATTAGAAGTGGTCATCTTACCTCCAACAATTCCACCTCAACATTAGGCACAAAAAGGGAAGTTTTGATCTAGTATTAGATTGTCTAGGTTAAGCTCTAATTTAGTCTCTTTTCACTGTTCTTAAAGCATATGGATATGAGATTAACACTTGGGAAGAATTGTACACATACGATGTAGACTTCTTAAATATCTATTACACAATACAAAGAAATAAGACAATTCCGATGTCTACTTGCAAGATGTAATCATGTATCACCTTGGGTAGTTGTGACTATAGACTATTACAATCCTAGATCTAGGTGACTAAAAAAGATTACAAAGCTAGATGCAAACATGAAGATGGTGCAGAATGCAAATATTAGCTAAAATCCAATATTGAGAATTTATAGAAAAATTAAAATGAAATTGATTATTGATTCATAGAAATGAAATAAATTACATACAATATATATACTTTGGGAGAACAAGTTAGAAAGGAAAGTTTCCCAAAGGAGTTGAGTTAGCCACAAGTGAACAAGTGACAAGCTTCCTAAAGGAGTTGAGTTATCCATGAGTGAACAAGTGGTGGACTCTTGACATGAAGAGAAATTAAGTCAAGTGAACTCAACTTGATGTGAAGTGTTCATTATTTCTAAATCTACTGAAGTAAATAAAACTAATTACCTAAGTAAACTTAATATAAAATGTGTAATTAAATAATTACACCACCATGTAACAAAGAAGGAACAATAGTAGAAACTCATATGGAACGTTCATTTCAGAAAGGTTGCATTCGACTTTAGAGTTGAGAAGACCCTAATGGTACTGCATAAGTATTTCTGCTAGCCACATTGTTGACCAAATGTCACCAAGTACATCAAATCCTACATCATGTGTCATAGCCAAGTCTGTCAACAAGAAACAAGGTATGTACACACCTTTGCTAGTTCCAACAAAGATTTGGGGTGAAATTTCAAACTTGTGCCACACTTTAGGCCAACTTATCAGCATAAATGAATTTAAACACTTCTAACTGAAAGTCAATTTTGGTTGAACATATGTTTTAGTTTTATTCATTCTAGCTAAATTAGATATAAGCCACAATTTTTTCAACAGACGTATCCACTAAATACATATGTAGCATCACTTTGGGGCTAATTTACCAAAAAAAATTATTTAAAAAACTTGATGTTCTAACAATTATGCACATAAATAATTAAAAAAAATCTAAAAATACCCTTTTGTAGATCTATAACTTTAATTTGTAAAAATATTTTTTATATTTAAATTAGTTTTTATATTTTCTTTTTTATTTTTAGTAAAAGTAGGTCATCAACACCAAAATATAATGTTGATTGTTCTTTCAAGAAAAAATATTAAAGTTTATTTAAAAAAATATGATGCATTAGAGGAAAGATTGCATGTTAAGATGATATAATTCTTTTCCTATTTTGAATAAATAGTTAAGACAAAAAGTTATGTCCTATCTCTTGAATCTTGTATAAGACTTTGTATAAGAATGTTGCATAATACAATATGCATATTATAATTTTTATTAAAATACCAATATATTATATTGTTAATATTTCCCTTAACCTATACTCTAATATAATTCTTAGCCTCTGTTACCCAAAATACCCTTCTACCATAACACATTTAGTCTGCTAAATAGGTCTATGTATCCTCCAAGCAAGGCCTAAATTTGATGGTCGACCCTACCTGTCAAGCAATTTTTTATGACAGTTATCCATTCTGTTGGTTCTTTCTCTCCGGATCGACAGAGGGTTTGCTAGTTCCAATGCACGGGCAAATCTGACCAACAAATACATGAGGTTGCATGAGCTGCCTCCCCTTCACTTCTGGTCCTGCCGCACCAAGGGGGGTATCCCTATAGCTAAAGATTTAACTTTGATTCGCCCAATGACAGAAAGATTTAGCTTTACAACAACAGGTAGAATACTCTCATGTATGGACCAAGATTTCTATGATAGATCACAAGGTTAGCAACTTTCTTGGACATATCTAACTGGTTGAGGATGAGAGTATGTAGGGGTCCTAATCCTACTCCTACAACTAACAGGTTGGAATAATGAAGGGATTTGTTTTAATGATTTGGATGCAAGACAGGGGTCATGGATCATAACTACTACACAAGGGCAGACCGATGCCTATCTCAGGGCAAGGAGTCAACTAAACATATACAAGAGAATGATTTGTACTAGCATTCAAGTTTCAAGGGGTCAGATAGGTGCTTGCCTTACAAACACCACTCAAGACTGAGTATTTAGCTGCCTCTACTTACACATATCCTGGCTGACATACATTCTTCTTCATACTTAACCTAAAACAATTTAATCCACTCCTTGAATGGAAGTTAGAGATCAAGCATGCAATATAGACAATCTATATTCTAGAATATGAGGAACCCTTAGCAACCAGATTCAGAAGAAGTGATGCATATAGCAAATGGAGACAAACAGCTAAATACATGCAATAAAACATATTTCATATAAAACAACAATGAAACTAAAAATATGTGCAAGGTGCACTCAAATGCAACTCATAAACTCTGAAAGAGATAGAACAACCAAGAAATGCTTTGATCTTCGTTATTTTCTGCAAAAAATTGCCCAAGTCTTCAACCTCAGAAATGAGTAACATAGTTTGCTTTTTGTAGCAAGAATGTGCACTCAGCATTCAGTACAAGGTCTTTTCAAAATGCCACCAGAAACACTGCACCATCAAATGGCACCCAAAACATTCAATGCAGCTTGCAGAAGAAGGAGCAAGTGAGATTGGGAAATGTGCAGTCGTTTGAAGATTTTTCATTAAAATGGTAGTTGGCTTGTCAATCCATCGACCCATACCTCCGCACTCTAGCCATTAATGGCCAACCAACCTACGGCCTCTTGGAAACGTAGCAGCGAATGCATAAGAAAATTTTTCCGCTCTGGAAAGTAGCTGCGAACGCACAGGAAATCCTTCTTGTGAAAATTTGAAATTGGGCCGTCGATCTCCTCCCTATCGCCAAGATCAATGGCGTCAAATTGTGCTGAAAAGTCATCGGCCAATTAAAACGTGCCACGTAGGCAGTTTTACCCTTTTGACCTTTCCAATCGTGAACATACATATCGCTTTTTCGTCCACCTTTGCTTTTAAAACTTTGTATATACAAAAGCATGTACATACAATCGCCCAGCATACAAGGCGGACCCCAAAATTCTATAAAACAATCTAAAATTGCATTCGGGTCTAGCTTGCACCTTACTTCCATTGTATATTGGCTTGTATATCACATTGTACAAATGCAATATACATACAACCCGCGGACTTCAAATTATTATGAATCAGATTGAAATAACCATTGAAATCCGTGTTGTATCTAACTCCATGTATCTCTCATTGTATATCGCACATACAATGTGCAACATACATTCCGCGGACCCCAGCTACTCATCCACCGCAACGCATTCTCCCTTTCACGTCCGGATTGTATGTGCGCTTTGTATTTTGCAATGTATATGCACATACATACAATCCGGAACATACAACTGCGTGGGCCCCCATCGCTGACGCTGACTGCCGTTGACCTTCTTGTGTGTTTCTTTTATCTTCACATTGTATGTTCGATTGTATATTGGGAACATACAATCCCAATATACAAGCTGGACTTGACCCATTTCATAATTGCAGTTTACTTTCTTGCTGCATCCACCTTGTACATTACCTTGCTTGTACATTTTACCTTGTATATGCGACTTGTATATTGGAGATACAAACGCCTCTATATGTGAAGCGGACCCCACCAATTGTATATGCATCGGCTTTTGCATCTTTTGCCTTGTATGTTGCTGCTGATGTACAACTCGATATACATTCCTCTTTGCATATTCAACTGCGACCCGATGCATATTGACTTGCATCTTTTCCTCTGTATGTGCATCCGTCGGGGAGATTGCTGCATGAGTCACCAATGCACCTTGTTTTGCCGATAAAACCTTTGTATGTCCCCCTTTGTATGTGCGCCTTGTATGTCGAATATACATACAATCCTGCTTGCACATATCTGCGGACCCGACCGCCATTTTAGCCTGATTTGAATATCTTTGGAATCTGTTGTTTGTATGTAACTTGTTGTATATCAAATATACAACAAAATATGCATACAAGCGCCATGCATACAAATGGAGAATATTCTTGGGAATCTGCAACATACATGCATATTTTTTAAACCCAATATGCATACAACCACTTTTTCCACTTTTAAAGCCGATTTAAGTCTTCTTTCAGGCCCGCCAATGTACATTCAAATGTACATACAAATAGCAATGCATATACAAAGACACATGCATGTAACTCGAGAGGCCGAGGGACTTAGAATTTTGGTTTTTTCATGAAAGTCCCTACGAATGAATACTTGAAACCCAAATGTTAGTGTAGGCACCAACACATTCAAAGGTGCCCTTAAAATATTATGACATACCTTAGTATAAGTAAAATTATATATAAACCAAATATATATCATCACAATTCTATATACTTTTTGATAGTCTATCCAAAATCTCTCCTTGTATATGATCCACCAAAATCTCTCCTTTCATATGATACAATCTTTTTAAAATTTTGATTGTATTTTACAAAAAAAAATACCTAAATACAGCCATACAGCCATCAAATTTGGCCCCCCTCCACGCCCCATCATGAAAAGTCAAATCATATTTTGTACAAGACTACCTCAAAAATTCATGTTAAATTGTATAACCAAATGATAGCATTTAATAAACACTAATAAAAACCCTAAAAAGTCGCAATCATCATAATAATGCTGTGTTACCAAGCATGATGTGTTTTCTCTTTTTATGTGTCCCCTGTCAGTTCTTTTGTACGGAACGGTGTACATGCCCTCCAAGCTCTCTGGAATGCCCTCCAAACTCCCCGGAACGAATCTGCACCTTACACATCCGGAAATCTCAGAGCCTAAGAAGAACAAGAAAATTTTCATCATGATAGAAGAACATTAAGAACGTGTTCTCTATTCTTCTTCCACACATTTCTAGACCCAAAAGAGAAAAACAAAATCATTTAGCATTCGTGCCAGCCAGCTGCCAAAGTATATGCTTCGAATACAGGAATCACATGACAGAAGGAATTTCACTTTCGTCAGGGCCCGTGAGGTTGAAGCCTTCCAGCTCGCTTTTTCACTGAAGCTACCTAACAATTATGACCCACTCTGCGTTTTCAAAATAGATTATAATTACACTCCACAGTTGCAATACCCACTGGGAAGTTTCATTAAATTGAATTAATCTCTGATACCTAGGTATAGTTAATGAATTTGGTATGGGCCAGGGAGAAAAAAGGCGGTCAAGAGCTTTAAAAATGGCGTCTGGGATCCCTCACTTTGCAAAGTTGTTTGTCGGCGTGCCACTGAGCCGGTCGGGGCTCCAAAGCCAGTGTGATTATCGGGGCAACTTGTACTTATCCCGATGGAGTCAGATTGTCTCCTCACCCGCAGCCGAATAAATTGGGATCGTCTCCTTCACGTCCTAGTCTAGGCAGGAGGGTGCAATCATATTAAATTCTCAACTCAAAGACTTGTGGGATCCGTCCGCCCGGACGCCGGTGGGTTCCGCTCCCCTAGAGTTGTGCATGCACCACGTCTTTGACAGGGGAGGATGATTAGGGAATGGAATAGAATGGAATCCTTTTATAGTCTACGATGTCCGGCGACGTGATGGGATGTTGGGCGACGTGATGGGATGTCCGACAACATGATGGGATGACAGCTTAGTTGAGGGAGACGTAAACGTGTTGTAATCAATTATTTGGGTTATGGTTTTCTAGAGTTATGGATGCATATGTTTTTAACGAATGAAGATGATTCGTTTTGAGTCGTGAGAGCTTAGTCGAAGGAGACTTCGACTATAAGTGCACACTACTCAATGTGGTGTAATCAATTACTTGTGTTTTGGTCTCCTAGAGTTTTGGATGCATGCATCTTGAACAAATGAATATGATTTGTTTGAGTTGTGGCAGCGTGGTTGAGGAAGACTTTTGGTAAATGCACATTCAATGTGTTGTAATAAATTACTTACGTCATGGTCTCCTAGAGTTTTGGATGCATGCATCTTGAACAAACTAAGATGATTTGTTTGAGTTGTGACAGCTTAGTTGAGGAAGACTTTTGGAATAATGTGCATTCAATGTGTTGTAATAAATTACTTTGGTCATGGTCTCCTAGAGTTTTGGATGCATGCATCTTGAACACGTGAAGATGATTGGTTTGTGTTGTGGAGTTTAGTTGAGGAAGACTTTTGGTAAATGTGCATTCAATGTGTTGTAGTAAATTACTTCGGTCATGGTCTCCTAGAGTTGAATGCACATATTTTTAACAAATGAAGATAATTTATTTTAGCTGTGGCAGCTTGGTTGAGGAAGACTTTTGGTATAATGTGCATTCAATGTCATGTAATAAATTACTTAGGTCATGGTCTCCTAGAGTTTTGCATGCACATATCTTTAACAAATGAAGATGATTTGTTTGAGTTTTGGCGGCTTGGTTGAGGAAGACTTTTGGTATATAATGTGCATTCAATGTGTTGTAATTAGCCAATAGGCTTTATATGTGAGCATCATAGTGCTCGGAATTGTCTCACGCCATAAAAAAAAAATCATGCCTAAATTTTTTCTAAAATCATCGGTTGTTCCTATTAGCATATTCCTTGAACCTCTTATGGGTGCAAGTGCTAGTAAATTACTTAGGTCATGGTCTCCTAGAGTTTTGGATTCTTACATCTTGAACAAATGAAGATGATTTGTTTGAGTTGTGGCAACTTATTTGAGGAAGACATTTGGTATAATGTGCATTCAATGTGTTGTGATAAATTACTTAGGTTATGGTCTCCTAGAGTTGTGAATGCACACATATTTAACAAATGAAGATGATTTGTTTGAGTTGTGGTAGCTTAGTTGAGTAAGACTTTTGGTATAATGTGCATTCAATGTGTTGTAATAAATTACTCAAGCCATGGTCTCCTAGAGTTGTGAATGCACACATCTTTAACAAATGAAGATGATTTGTTTGAGTTGTGGCAGCTTGGTTGAGGAAGACTTTTGGTATAATGCGCATTCAATGTGTTGTAATAAATTACTTAGGTCATGGTCTCCTAGAGTTGCGAATGCACATATCTTTAACAAATGAAGATGATTTGTTTGAGTTTTGGCAGCTTGGTTGAGGAAGACTTCTAGTATAATGTGCATTCAGTGTGTTGTATTAAATTACTCAGGTCATGGTCTCTAGAGTTGTGAATGCACACATCTTTAACAAATGAAGATGATTTGTTTGAGTCGTGGTTGTTTAGTTGAGGAAGAATGTGCATTCAATGTGTTGTAATAAATTACTTAGGCCATGGTCTCCTAGAGTTGTGAATGCACACATCTTTAACAAATGAAGATGATTTGTTTGAGTCGTGGCTACTTAGTTGAGGAAGACTTGTGGTATAATGTGCATTCAGTGTCTTGTAATAAATTACTTAGGTCATGGTCTCCTAGAGTTTTGGATGCACACATCTTTAACAAATGAAGATGATTTGTTTGAGTTGTGGCTGCTTAGTTGAGGAAGAATTTTGGTATAATGTACATTCAATGTGTTGTAATAGATTACTTAGGTCATGGTCTCCTAGAGTTGTGAATGCACACATCTTTAACAAATGAAGATGATTTGTTTGAGTTGTGGCAGCTTGGTTGAGGAAGACTTTTGGTATAATGTGCATTCAATGTGTTGATATAAATTACTTAGGTCATGGTCTCCTAGAGTTGTGAATGCACACATCTTTAACAAATGAAGATGATTTGTTTGAGTTATGGTAGTTTAGTCGAGGGAGACTTCTGGTATAGGTGTATGTTTACTCAATGTGTTGTAAACAATTACTTAGGTTTCGGTTTCCTAGAATTATGGATGCATACATCTTTAACAAATAATGATGATTTGTTTGAGTTGTAGCAACATTTACTCAATGTGTTGTAATTAATTACTTGAGGGAGACTTCTAGTGTAGGTGTATGTTTACTCAATGTGTTGTAATTAATAACTTGGGCTTTGGTTTCCTAGAGTTAAGGATGCGTGCATCTTTAACAAATGAAGATGTTTTGTTTGAGTTGTGGCAACATTTACTTAATGTGTTGTAATTAATTACTTAGGTTTCAGTCTCCTAGAGTTGTGGATGCACACATCTTTAACAAATGAAGACAATTTGATATAGTTGTGGCAATTTAGTTGACAGAGATTTCTAGCATAGGTGTACGTTTACTCAACACAATGTAAACAATTACTTAAGGGTGGAGTTGTTGATATCTATGCAATCCAATTATATCTATCAAAAAATGAGTGATTCAAGTTAGCTATGGCTACCTAATTATTGACACCACAAGGCCTTGTCTGTGCCACCAAACTGCTTTACTTAAACATTAAGCAATTCAACGGTCAAATAGTCAATGACAATTGTACACCTTATTATTTGTAAAAGTGGTAGATAGTTGTCCTATTTTTATTAAGAAAAAATACCTTTAGTTGTTAAACATTTAATGTTTAAAAGTTGCCCCACTAGACTACCTCTTTAGTTGACATTCATTGCTTTCATTAATTTGTTGCCCTTCACAACCAATGCATGACTCCCCTACAGGCCATTGTACCCATAGGAGAATCTTAGCCAAACCTTTTGGAATGTAGGCCATCGAGAACATTAGACCTACACACAAATTTTTAATTATTTATTTTGATGTGGGTTTTGATTTGTATATAATTTTGTAAAATAATTTAACATCACCTTTGAGACTAAAAAAAGTCCTTGTAATCTTAGGTGTAGATAAAGTGTACCATTTGTCTCAAAAACTTATTTTGTTTGAGAATTAAGTGTATCTCATTAATGTTTAATCTAGAGTTGAGGCAAGGTCTAACAAATTGCAAACTTGTAATTGTTGTGACGTTGTTGTTGAGCTTCCAACAGTGTATGTGGTGTTCTATATAATTCTTCCTATTA
Source organism: Cunninghamia lanceolata (assembly GCA_027924645.1). NCBI lineage: Eukaryota > Viridiplantae > Streptophyta > Pinopsida > Cupressales > Cupressaceae > Cunninghamia > Cunninghamia lanceolata. Next base: position 3,424,830 of record BSBN01000850.1, read on the forward strand.
TAAATAATATACCTATGCTTCATTCCAAAAAATGTAAACTTATGTCTCACAAGTTTCCTTCATTCTAGCGAACTTAGAGTACATTCCAGAGAGCTTGGAGTGCATGTACACCATCTTGTAGAATATCATTAGGAAAGTGGCTCAAATTTCATACTGATGGTGATACGGGATAATGGCTCAAATTTCATGTCATCATCTACAACAAAAATACAATATTATCAAGGAAGTGGCTCAAAGATACATCCAATATCATCAATAATAAAAATAGCTTTGTTTCTAGACTTCCAAATTTGAAAATTCTCCAAAGTCTAGTAATATAAGCAAGTTGGGGGTTTTATCCCAAAAGAAGGTAACTCTCTAGGAAAAAAAAATTAGGATGGAAAGGTGCAAACAAGCTATAGACCCACTTCCAAGTGGACTAAGCATGACGGTAAGTCTAGAGGGCATGTTTTCAAGGTCTTAATTCTATGACAAGAAATACATCTAGGCTAAACTTTCCTAATCCTTGATGCACCAATTTTTGACCTAAAGGTTAACCTTGGTAATATAAACATCATGCAAAAAACTGTAAGCAATTCTAGACTCAAGCATTGACTAGCAAATTCTCTAAAGCCTAAAAAGCTATGTGTGGGGGGATGTATGAAGACCCTAGTGTTGATTTTAGCTTAGTAAGAGTTAGAGAAAAAGGACTAGAAGCACTTTGTACAATAATCCAAGAGTACAACTCCTAAAAGTTGTATCATGATTACATCACTAGCCTTTTCACCAAGCATGCAAGGATGGAGCCCTAGTGTGTGCAACATGACATTAGGAATGAGCTCCTATATTCTTGGGATATAAGCATTTGAGTCAAAGCTAGCATACCTAAATTTTTGTTGTAAGCCTGACCAAGGAGTCCAAACTCTATAAGAGACAAGATCCCATCAATCGTGAATCCTTGTGGAAAAAAAGTCATAGCACTTTGATCCAACGAGTCTCAATAAGAGGAAACTTATAAGTATTAATGATGGGAGGCCACCAAAGGCTATGGTCATTGAAAGACAATCTAGCTCTATAACATCCCTTATCCACTTAAGAAGGGCTTCACATCCTCAAAATCCTTCCAAATGCTTTGGGCAACAATAATTTCATAAAAAAATGTACAAAAAGTATGGGTGATTCTAAGGTAATTCATAACTATTTTCTTTTAGAAAATTACCTTAAATAAAAAAACATTTTCTTCCACTCACATCAAAGAAAAACTAAGGAAGGTGGGTCAATAAAGAGGATAAGATATGCATATTACTATTTTATGACAAACCCAACACACATATAATAACTTAATAACTTGCTTTCCTAAGAAATTTAGGACATTAACTAAATGATAATTTGACTGTAATCAAGAATTGAAAATTGTGTTAGTTGGTTCCTTTAGACTAAAATAATTCTTAGCTAAAATATTACCAAAAGGCACAATACTAAGATAATAATCACCAAGATCTTCCATCCATAGTAATCACTTCTACTATTATTTTGTCCTAAATATAACTCACATTTATGTGGGTCATTCATTTCACTATCATCTTGATATGAAATGAAATTAATGAAAAATGAAATTAAGATTCCAAACTTGTCAAGAAGACTCAATTTTCTATCACTACACCTAACCTTAAAATTCTTATTTAGCATGGTTAACTTTTCCTTCAAATGCCTCTTAACTAATTATTAGCCATAATTCAAAAGCATAACATGTTTAATGCCATTTATTAATGATTCATATTTATAGTACTTTTAAAATGAAATGAGATAAGATGCAATATAGATATGATCAAAGTAACTATTTAGCCCAACATTTTCATACACCTAAGTTCTCAATTTATCATGTCATAGATCAATCTACAAATGAAGGAGGTTTATAATGATCATGTGACTTAGTGCCCTCACCTCAAGCATTTAGTTTGTCATCATTTGAGGAGATCGTAACACAATTATAGGAAGGTAGTGACTAACATGAAATTCTTATGAACATGGTGTAATTCCTATTACAGACATATAGCCAATATGCAAGTCAAATTTATAGTGAAGTAAAGTAAATTAATAGAAGTACAAGTATGCACAAATATCTTTGAGAAACATTCGAAGTATAATGGAAATGGAAATCTAAGATGCAGAAGAGCTTAGAAAATCCTAGTATGGTAAATTTGTGAGGTATTCTTTATTCACACTTAGAATGAGAATTCAACATTTCAACCAGAACATACTAGTTTTGAAAACAAAATAATTAGTTACTTAATAATTACAAGGATGATGATAAAATATCTTGAACTGATGATTAAATTTGCATATAACCAACAATGATGGGAAATCTCAAAAATGTGGGACTTGATCTATGAGATAACCTCTAGATTTTATAGAAGTCGATTCTTCCTTAAATCTTTGATATGTAGGAAAGAGAGAGAGACGTTGAATAATAAATGACTACAAACAGAATCTAATCTATGGCAATGTGCCAAAAATGATCTTAGACTTTGGAAATAAAAAGAGACACAATGCATCTAGCTACTAATAATAACAAATGACTCATGAACTTTCAAAAGAGCATACATGCATGATTTTACAACTAATTTTGAATGTTATCACTTTGATAGTAGATCACATAGGCCAAAATACCTCATATATGACAAATAAGAATCCAAAAACAAATTAGCACAGAATGTCATCACTCTTCATTGTTGATCAGAGAACAAAGTACATAAGGAAAAAGTTTTCACAGACATACAATATTCAATCCTTTCTGAGAAATGCCCATCAAGGCTCTTTTTGATTCTTATTGTTCTATTCAAATTTTCTCCTCCTGATAACAACAGTCATAGACCTATTTAAACCAATCTCCAACTGGAGATTCTGAAAGAAGATCAACAGTTACACAGAACTAACTATAAATTCAAAAAGCATTAAAACATCGATATCAGTTTGAACTTTAGTTTAGAGATTCCATGGTCCTACATGAAGCACAAGATACTACATGAAGAACGAGACTCCACATGAAGGAAGAGGCTTCGACCAATAGCGCAACAGGAATACCTGTTAGAATCCCTTCACCCTTAGAGATGTGCGGTGATGTCACGTGGCCACTTCTCTCCTTCCTCTATCGAGACCCACCAAATGATGCATAATGTCGACATGTTGCAGGCTCGGACGTGACCCACCAAATGTATGTTGTTTACCTTTCAAAAAACTTATCTTATGCACAGTGATTCCATGTGTAAACCTTGAGCCAATGGCGCAACAAAATTTGTTGTCAGAACTGCCAACCTTGAAAAGGCATGAGAAACAAACACGTGGACTCCATTTTCAATGACTTAGCGAATAGCACATAAAGAAACTCTGCCAATCTTTGTTAGCCCAGAATGATGCACAGCTACGATACGTGGAAGACCCTAACAAATGGCGTAAAAGAACCTTGGCTACGACTATCAAAACTTCAAGAGATACACCGCTATGACACATGGGGCTCCCTTCCAATGTTGATTCCATGAGAAACTTTGACGAGAAAAGAAACCGTCTAATGCAGAGCATGTGCCAACTGAAGAGTGTGAACCAGTTCAAAAAAAAAACCTCTAGGAGCCCGCAAGACAGCCAAAAGAAACTCTGTCTGCAAGACCTTTGAATTGTCTCACCGAAACAGACACACTCTTGCCTATCGGCAAGACAGCCCACCATTGGTCAAACTAAAATCTCCTTCACTGATGCGGATTTCTCCCCGATGAGCTTTCCATCGGCAGGACCACAGTAATGTCTCACCGAAACATACAAACCCATTGAACCGATGGACAGGTTTAATCTCTCCCTTCGACAAGACATCGCCTATCGACAAACCCCTTGAATCTCCTGCCGACGCTCTCCCTCACACCGATGCTTATAATCTTCAACCGGTGATCGCCGGTCCTAGTCACCTCCCCCAACAGTGAAATATACAAGCGCTATATACAAGTGTTGGACCCGAAAACATTATTAAACAAGGTTAAATCCTTGTATATGCGGGCTTGTACATTGGCGATGTATAATGATTTTATACAATGCCGGAATCGAAGGGATTATCAAATGGGATTTATTGCTTGTATATTTCACGTTTGTATGTCGCAATATACAAGGCAATATACATTGCGACATGTACATGCAGAACTCAAAGGCAAATTTGAATCCGATTAATTGCTTGTATATTGGTGATATACATAGTGTTTAAAGGCAAAGGGATGAGCCGAATGAAAGATGGATGGACATCGACAACACTCAAGATCTTACGCCGATACACCTTCTCGCGCCGATGGCTTTGGCCAATACTACCATCGGAGAGACTTTCGCCATCGGGTGAACACAGTTTCCTTTTGCCGATGCCTTGACTCTCGCCGATACTTCCTTCATCGGCGACACAAATGAGGACCTATGCCGATGTCTTCAAACATACATTCTTGACTTGGTTTGAACCCCTACCTGGTCGACGGTGTACATATGGATACAACTGACGAACAACACACAGACTCCAATGCTTCCTACAGCATACAAAAAAATGAACTTAAGAACACGGATACCATTCTTGTAGCAACATTATACACCGAGGAGGACTTTGGAGCGATCCAGTAATTTTAAACCAAACAAAATTGAACAAATGAAACTATTCTATAGATCCATTCCACTGATTTCACAGAAATCCACCAGTGGAATGGATTTATCTAGTTAATTCAACCACAGAGACACAAAACTATATTTTATACAGACTCTACATAGGAGAAACATATACACGGAATATCTACACTGGATATTTTCACAGTATTTAGAATTCGGAAGGAAAATAAATTGCAGAACTTCTATTCCTCCTCGATGTTCAGAAATTTACATTTTACTCTGCAAAACCCAGGCCCGAACCTATCACCTCTTATCTCTCCTACCAAAGGTTTTCCTCTTTTTATCTTTCTCAATGCGAGGGACTGACATTCTCCTCTGTTTCTGGGATTTTAGCTTTTCAAAATTATAGGTGGAAACCCTTAATCTATTCCAAAGGACATATGTTTTGCCTAAGACAACAAAACTCTTACAGCTAAGACACCTTGATTATCTTTCCCTTAATCCAAACTGTCAGAAACTTCATACAGAAAATGCTAACATTATATGTTACATTAGAAGGTGTTATAGATAACATGAAATGTCAAACTAATGTTAGTCTTCTTCTTCTTCTTGTGCATGTTGGTCCTTTTGAAGGGGTGCCCCTGCACCACTGTCACAAACTCTTTAGCACCTAGGCTCTTGTTTGATCTTTATCCATTGTTTCTATTGATGCCTCAAGATGTGCACTAGCATGTACACTAGCAAAATTGAGTCTTGACTCATCACCTTAGAAAAATAAAGAATACAACAAAATGTAGGCCTTTTGCTCTACATATCTAATTGATAGTTAAAACAAGTTGTGAACGTTGCTATCCCAATAATAAGATTAATAGAGAACATATTTGGCAAAGGGATCACTAGCTAGAACCCAACCTAGAGTGCTCAATACAAAATATCATAATGTTATCTTTTTTATCTTACAATACCAACTATGAAAGTAGTTTCATCAAGATCCTAGAAGATATGTACTAATCCATAGGAATCCTAACTGTTTCCATAACTCTCTATCCTCTAAATTGCCATCTAGTGAAGAAAACTTCTAGTGAGGGAGAAATAATATCATGCATGCACTTCCACCATCCATTGATCTTAATGAGATTACCTATATACATCATTTATAAGGACATAACCCTAACCTTCACTAGTAGTTTCAATGAAAAAGATTGTCTAGTGCAAAGATTTGGAAGACATCGTGTAGTGTGAATGTAACTTAAAAAATACAAAGAATTAAAGTCAACAAGCATAAAGAATTTTAGAATTCCTTGGCCAAGGAATTTTAATAATGGTGCAATACAACTACACAAGAAAAGTAGCATGAGGGTATGTCTTGCCATATAACTTTAAGCATTATTTATTTAATTCAACAAAAGATAGTTGTGAGAGCATAAATCACCACATATCACTATCTCAATATAATACACACGTACCTAAAAATAAAGGGGGGTCATCCCACAATAATGGGTTACACTTTTTGGCCAAACTTGACATTAAAATAAGCATTTTGAACTAAATCTTCACTTTCTGACACCTATAGCCGCTAAACCATTAGGAATTTGAAGATGATGTGAACAAGTGATTTGTGAGATTTTGTTTGTAGACTCTAAATATATATATTTTTAAAAAAATTGGAGTTAAATTGTAAAATGTTTTGCGTCTTCTTTGATAACTAGTTTTCAATAGTAAACAACATTTTTTTAAAGTGATGTGTATTCTGTAGCACATAATTTTTTTCTACAAAGGATAAAATTCTAATTCTTTTGAATTTAGATTGGTAACACCGATATATAGGGCATAAAATTCTAATTCTTTTGAATTTAGATTGGTAACACCGATATATAGGGCATGCATTTGGTTTCATAATGTTTTGTTGATTTTTTTTTAAAATTAAGTTTTGTAGTCAAACCAATTATAATTCAGACATAGGCGTATTCCGAAAAAACATAACTTTTTTTTAATGTATCGAAATTCAATTTTTATTTTTTTGTTGAAACAAGGACATCAATACCTAGGGCATATATATTTTTCAGAATTTTTTTCACTAATTTACTAATTTTCCATGTGTGTAGAACAGAGAACTTGATGTTCGGTGAAAAACCTACATTCACAAGAAATAAAAAATAAATATAATAATCAAATTAAATATATTTAAAATTATACTTTTTGGGAAGCTTATAATAAGGACTACATACTTACAAAACATAAATTTTAAATGAATTCATTTGATCCCCCAAAATGTAAATCAAAAGTGGTTTTTTATCAGCATTTTGATAGGTGTAGTGGAGAATCCATTATAGGTATGGTTTAAAACTAGCGGGGTTCTATCCAAGGGGGTTTGAATCTAAGGGGGTTTGATCAAACCCTCTTTAATTAAAATCCTTTAAATGGAACCTTTCAAGGCTTAAATCATTATATTTTCTAAAAATATGTGATTTCAGCAAAAATCAGGATGTCCCACAAAGTGTAACACATTATTGTGACAACACCCAGGGGGTGAAGAGGCATGTTTCACCTTTGACACTAAGTCCATCCACAAGAATTAACTACAATAGTTGTCAAATTAGGATAAAAGAGATGGGATTTATTAACTATAAATTGAAGGGAATGCAGTTTTGAGAAATTTGAATCAAATGTATGATAGACCTGTATAAGTATGGTCTTAATGATTATTTGATTTATAATTATTTCATGTCAATATAAGTGATGTAGTTAGCAGTCTAAAAGATGGCCCTAACCAAAACAATGATGGCAATCTTTCAAAGTTTAAATGCGAAGTCTTAAATGTTTTAAAATTTTCCATTAGTTAACATTATGTATCATAGATCTAATTTTGGTCAAGGAAAGCATCTAGAGAGAATAATAATTAGTAAAAAAAGAGAGAGTATATGACTAATACTTACTCAATAATCCCTCAAATTTAACAGTAAATATGGATAGAAATAATCAAATCTTGGGTCCATCTAGAACTCTAAAACCTTCAACCTATAACTATAGTTGATTAGCAATACAATATAGTAATTTGGAGACTTTGGAAAGGTAAATGACACATTATAATACATAATCCTACTATCTCATTTAGGAAATATAAACTTCAAGGAAATCAAGCGGCTAGGTTCGCTCAAATACTTAATTCATAACTAAATTATTCATCTTAGTCATCCATTCATGGAAATAACAAGCCTTCAATATAATTCAAAAAATATAAAGGAATCAATAGATTGGTCCTTCTAAATTAGGTCATATACTCATAAAGAAAAATAGAGAAAGAGCTTCGAGGAAACCCTAATTTTTCCAAACATTAAATAAAGTGAAAAATAAATCAATTAACTTTAGTACAATGTCTCCTATAATGAATCAGGTCAATAATTCACTTTGGAAAGGTATAAAATTATTAATCAAAGAGGTCCACACCAAAGAACTTCCAATCAAATTTAATTTATAATATTTTTTAGTCAATCAATACAACCAAAGGTATATCCTTTAAATAGAAATGTTATTTCACATTTCCAAATTACTATCTAAGAAAAGCATTTGCACCTATATGGGATTTTCCAAGATATACCCAAATTAATAGATTTTAAAAAAATGATTTGCATCATTCCAATACCCTAAATTTATGCATGCGATAAGGCCATGATAGTTCAAGGGGAAGTTAATCTCTAAGTTTCCTTGATCTAATCCCTACCACTTAACAAAGTGAGTTAGAGATCTAACTAGTTACACTTCCATATTATTATAAATAGATAAAACCAACCTATTGTTTAGACACAAGGATCAATATATGAGGCAAAGATAAGATATTGCAACAATTCTCTTAACAAGATATAGTGCTTCCCAATAATTTAACCTAGAAAATCTTGAGCTACTAAGAAAACTCACCATCACAAAACAAAGTTCACAATACTCATAATCCAATTCCAACAATTGTAGCTAAAATTTAATTAGTCCCATTTCCTATGAAAGGGGATCCTTGACTATTTTACATGATAAACTCCACTTAAATAAATTTTTATTAAATTGTAAATAGATAGTTTCATAGATGAACAAGTTTGGAGTAATTTCTCCATTCACACATTGACTTTACTACAATCATGTAGCCCTAGATTCAGCCCATCAAAATCATATCATCACCTCTAAACTTATCTCCATAATGACTATGTCCAAGTCAAATGAGACTAAAGGTTAGGGGCAAGTAATTATCAATGCATTTTCTTTTTTCATAATGCCACAACTTATAGTTTATATGGTAGAAAAGACAAGACAAGAAGAATTAATTACAAAAGTATAAGCTTTCAAGACATGACTAAAAATGTGGATGTTTTACCTAATGTGTAAAAGTTTTAAATACATAGTTCCTTTGTGGTCACATAAGGTGTCTAAGAAAAAATGGTCCAATACTAGGGACTAAGTTCTTAAAACACCTCCTAAGGAAAGTCAAAGGAGTGAAAGAAGCCCAAATTAAATTTAAAAGGTTAGTGATATGCTCAACCACATACTTGCATAAAGGGAAACATTCAATGTCAATTTGCTAACATTGTCTAATGACATATGACAAAGTGACAATAAAAAACTAAAATACTACACACTTCAACAATTGAAGGACATCAAACAAACAAAGTGAAAGGAATACATATACAAAATTAGATCATGGTGTGTGGAGGTCTCTACATCTATATATATGTTGTTTTCATAGTCTCATGTGTTATTTGTGGTATTTTCAAGAGTTTAAGGATGATGGAAACTAATTATTTGTTGCATTTTTCTATGTAGATTCAATTTATATTTTTTCTAAATTAGAAAATAAATATTTAAATCATATTTGGTTAGTTTTCAATCAAATTTTTAAAATACTTCTAATATTTTTCTATTGAGTTACATTTTACCTTAAGGCATAACTTGAACTACAAATAAAATCTTTTCATGATTCTTTGGATATAGATCATTAACTTTAATATCTAGTGCAAGGATATTTTTTGGTAACGTTTTATTGAATGTTTTATTTACTATTAATTTTTTAGTTGGTGAAGAGCGGAAAAATTACAAGAGGAAATACAAAAGATAATGCAATAAACACAATATTTTTCACCTCAAATCACTTTTGCTCCTCCTAGAGCGGAAGTAGAGTGTGCCCTTGTTCTACTTGATATTCTCTTTTGACATGATGTGATTGCTCAAATGTGGATTGCTCAATAAACCAATATAATCAATTCTTCATGAGTTTCTTTCTCCAATTCTTCATCGGTTCAAATGAATTGATTGAAGGGATACTTATATGATCTTGGATGATAGGATGAATGGCTAGGATTAGATTAGAGATGAATGGTTAAGATTTAATAAGACATGGATCAACACATGGATCAAGGATGAATGGTTGTGATTAAGTGTAAATGAATGGATGAGATTAAGTGAGAGGACATTATGGGAAGGACAGGACCTATCCTCATGTAGTTGACTAAGAGTGAAATGAAGAGTGTAGATGGAGTTAGTTATTTTTATATTTTTGTGCAAGTTAGGTGGAGTATAATTAATTAAAAAATAAAATTATTTAATTAATTATAGGATGGGAGTGATGTAGGAAAAATTAAATTAATTAATTAAATAAAATTTATTTAATTAATTTAGTGATGGGAGAAAATGGGTTAAAATTAATTAAATAAATATAATTTATTTAATTAATTAGCTAATGGAAGGTTCCTAGGATGAAAGTGTCGCAAGGTGAATAATGTTAGTAATGTTGCAAGGACAAGGTTGATTTTAGGTGTCTACAGTTGGTTTAATAATAAAAATTTCACACCTATATTTTATTATAACTCATTTCTCTTTGTGTATATATCAAAATTTAAAAAATCTATTGAAATAAGGATATCTATATAGAGTGCAACATAATTTTTTGACATAGTTTGTTATTTTTCTTAATGCCTTAATAAACATCATTATTTTCCTATAATGGACCTATGTTGATTTTAAAATAAAAGTAATATTAAAAAAATATAATAAATGCTATACTTTTGGAAAGAAAATACTAAGGGGTACATACCTATGAAATTTTGTCTTCAGATGACTTCATTTGGCCCCTAAAAACACGAGGCAAATTGACAATTTTGTCAACATGTGGATAGGAGTGGAGGAGACTACATAGGAGGCTCCACAAATGGGAGTTCAATCTAAGGACCTTAGATCAAACCCCCCTACTTAGATCAAACTCCCCATTGATTTTTTAATATTGACATGCTTTTAGGAAAAAATTAGGGTTGGCCCAATAGTGGGACACATTATTATGCTTTTACCTACCAATTAAGACACTTTAACAAAAAGTCTATGACATCCTTTTTGAGTCCCAACCAAAAGTATAGTGGCCTGAAATCTAATATTGGCTTTTTCACCCCTGTGTGACTTGCATAAGGAGTGCAATGAGCTTCCCAGAATATTGTAACCTTAAGATTTCCTTGATTGAGAACATATATTCTACCATGGTGCCCTAGGTCAATCCATATGCATCAAATTTATAACATCAAAATGATGGTCCATAGTTTTATCCTCTAAGGCTAACTTCACTCTTGGATAGTGTAAATGTACTATTAAATTCCCTACCACGTATTACCTGGAGGTGATTTAAACTATGGAGATCATGGAGTTATATGTCTAGAGTGATTCAAGGCATTGAAAAAGTTCTACTATCCTTACCTTTAATCTACTCAATCTCAAAATTATACTCACTCAAGAATTCAATCCATGTTCACTAGTGAAAGTTGAGATTCATTTTACGAAGATAAACTTCAATCCTAAATTATATGTCTTCAATACAAACATTTTATCAAGGAGAAAATGCTTCCATTTCTACAAAGCTTAAATAATTTTGGCTAATTCTAAGTCATAGGAGGCATAATTCATAAGGATTTAGTTGGCATGACTCATAACCAAATTAATCCCCATCCTACACCTATATTCCTCCAAAACCCTTAAGTGTTCGCATCTAGAACCACAGTGAAATTCCCATTTGAGTTAGTAATCAAAGGATTGGTTGCAAACTAACCAAGTACTCTTAACAAATTAAAGGCCTAGTCAAACACATCTAAGACCTCAAAATGTTTCCTTTCCACAAAGTGTTGGTATTAATAAAAATTCACATATCTAGCACAATCTTAAGTGCATGAGGATACTCTATTATAGCTACAATCTTGGTTGGATCCATTGCTATTTCTTCTTCTGAGATTATAATGCACATTTTCCTAGAAAAGGGTATATTTAGAAATCTTTTCAAATACCATGTGCTCTCTATAAGTCTTTGTATAATGAGGAATAAATGGTGATAATGTTCCTATTCATTCTTCAAATATATCAAGCTATCATCTAGGAACACTAAAACAAAAGAATCTAAGTAATCATGGAATGCATTGTTTATCAAATTCATGAATGCGGTGACTACATTGGTTAACCCAAAAAATGCCACCAAGAATTCATAATGTTTGTATTGTGACTTGAAAGCAATTTTGTAACATTTTCACCCCTAATTCTAAGATGATAATGCATAAAATGAACACCAATCTTGGAGAATATTATGGAACCCTTCAATAAAACCAAATAAAGCATCAGTCCTTGGCAAGGGATAATAATCCTTGATCATAAATTTATTAAGCACTCTATAATAAACATAGATTTGTAGGGTGCCATGTTTCTTCTTGATGAGGTTGATAGGTGCATCCCATGGAGAAACATTAGACCATATCAATCCTTTGTCTAGCATCTCATGTATCTTTTTCTTAATCTTGAACAATTGTATTGTTGTCATCATATAGAGAGACTTCGAAATAGGTTGGGTTCCTAGAAAATATCAATTAAGAAGTCAAACTTATTTTTAAAAAGGTATCCTAAGAACTTATAATAGGAAATATAAAATTAAAACATCAGTAAAATTTTGGAGAAAAGGATATACTCCTCAAATGTAGGAGGCCTCTCCTTGTGTACTTCCTTTGTATGAACAATCGAGATCTATATAAAGCTTTATGTTATGCTTTACTAAGCTACATGGTAGATATTTTCCTTGCTATGATTAACTTATTTATCCCATGTAAATTTCATAATTTTCTTTGATAACCAATACTCTTAGCATTCTTGGTGTGGTAATGAACTGGCCTTGTGATCACACAACCATTCAGTTTGAAGAATATCATATGAGCCCAAAAGGGATACATATAATTTGAATTTGGTTTCAAGGTTAGGAAAATGAAATTTTGCATCAAAAGACACCTATCCACTAGTTTAGTGGGAAAATTTCCATATTATACATTCCATATATCTCTAATCACATTAGCTAATTTATGAATTTTAAACAACATTTATGGTATGACTAAACATTATGTAGATCCTATATCAAGAAGACCATTAAATTTTATGGCACTACAAAACACTATGTAGATACTATATCAATAATAGTGTTAAATGAACACCCAAAAATTATACCTAGATGCTCTATGGGAGCTTCTTGGTGCTCAACTTGGAAATAGTTCACCATTGCATTAATCTTGTGTTAGGGTTGTTGTTGTTGCTCCTATGGAGAATTTTTTTGTTGCTATTACTTATAGTAATAATTACTAATCTTGTTCCCTAACTTTTATAGGTAGCTAGAAAAGTGTTTATCTCCACAAATATAGCATGAGACCTTATATATATTCTTCTATGGTCTAGTGTAATTGTTGTCATGTTTTATCCCTTCTTCCCATTCTAATTCTAGAAACTACATGAGGGTTTTCCATTCTCATTGTGCCTAAAGATTTTTCCATTCTTCACAGATCTTGGTCTGCTAAACTTCTTTCTAAAAGGAGTGAAGGAAGGTTTCCTAGTTTTCACATTGGCCTTAATCTCCTTCCTAAAGTTAAATAGGCATAATAGATTCTCCTCTTTCCTCAAAGATTCTTGGAAACTTTCTTCGTGCTAGAAAACCCATGTATTTGTTTACCAAGCTACTATGATCTTGTTATTGAGTCACTATATAAAATTGCAAATTCTAAACTATTTATATTTTTGGTATTGAGGTACATGTATTTGAGGAAGTTAGGTAAAAAAATCTCTCAATATTGTGTAATAGTCATGTCACCCTACCTTAGGTTGTGGAGATTTTAGTCATTTTTGGTCATATGCAAGTTGGGGAAGCCAGTACTCCCTAAATAAGGAATGAACTACTCCTAGGATGTATTGTCCTTGTTCAATCCAAGGTCTCCTTCCTAATTATCCCACTAGGTGGTTGATTTTTTGGCGAGTTGGAAGATGCCCCATTGAGCCATCAACCAGTCAAACTAATCGCAAAGATTGAAATACTTTTTGATCTAAATTAGATAATTGAAGCAACCTCTCCAACTAAGACAACAATAAGAATGTCAACACTACAAAGTTCTCGAAAGAATTATCTCAAAGGGCCTCTTGACCTAATTAAAGAAGATTTAACTCCAATTTAATATGAACTCTCCATAATCCAAATTGAATACCACCACCCCAAAACTTCATAAAAATCCCATTTACTTGGAAACACACATAAGGGAATTTTGTATATTTTAAAGAAATAATTCCCTTAATCATCATCCTCTAATCATTCAAATACTCCAAGTCAAATTTACTTTGTGGCTCATATATGGAAAGATCATTTAAGATGGGCTTTGTAGAAGCCACAAAAAACTAAAAAATAAAGTCAAGAAATGACATATCTCAAGTCAATACAATGACACCAAATGAAGCCATCAAACTAGGACATCAATTAAAATGTAGTGACCATGACACAAAGTAATCACAAACCAACCAACATTTTAGTGGTGTGCTATAGTCTTGCCCAAATCTTATCTTCAATTGGCTTTCTCTTATTGAAGTTACCCTCCCAAATAATACTATTTCAAACACTACTCAATAATCTCTAACATACACAAAAAGGGAAAAGGATGGAATTAATAACAATTTACGATACGCTACAATTTTACATAAAACATACACATATCAATGCATAATGATCAACTTGGTTGCATTAATCACAATTACTTAAATAAATTAAATGTTCTATGTAATTTAGAATGTCTTAATCATTTATAATGATCATTGTAACTCAAAGCAAATAATTATTTAATAATTAACAATCAACAATAATTATCTAATAAATGTTTCCAATCTTGATCCAATCTTGTAAAAAAGTAGTGTACAATTTAAATTGTTAAGTCACATTAATCTAAAAATTGTCTTAGAATTGCCTGTACAAGTAAAAAAATCCTCATAAGGTATATTGATTTATCACCTTTTTTTGCCGAGGAAATAGGATTGTCAAAGTTGATTTATATATTGAACTTTAAAAAAGTGATGGCTTGTAGTTAATAGTGCCAAACCATACACTTATCATAAAATTAAAGTTATAATTCTTCTTATTTCTTCTCAACTGTAATTCAAACTTATAATCCCTTTATAGGTGTTAAAAAATAATGTACACTAAAGAAGTTCTTTTTCTCATAATCTTTTGAATGGTCGTGAATGCTCCCACTTCACACATTAAGCAAGCCCTTCTCAAGTGTCCAACCAATGATTGCTAGGTACCATAGAGATAGATTCTCTCTCACTAAAGTTCTTTTGCTCATAATTTTTTGAATGGTTGTGAATGCTCCCACTTCACACATTAAGCAAAGCACTTCTCAAATGTCCAACCAGTGATTGCTAGGCACCATAGAGATGGACTCTCTCTCTCTCTCTCTCTCCGACACATGTAAATTTGAAATTTGAAATTTGAAATCATGAACATAAATATGGAACGTACAAATATTATATTAAACACCTCGTGAGGAACAACAATGAATGTTTTTCTTTTAGAGTTTACTAAAGATCAAGTTTTGATGAATGTATTGGCCTAATACAATAAAAGAAATAAGATTTGAATGGAATTTCATAAAAAGGATACCCTCCCTACTTAACCAAAAGGTCCAATCTGAATCAAAGAAGTCCATTTATGGATGCACACGACCAAGAAATTGTTTACTAACTCCCATTATAATAAAAGCAAGCAAACGTACTGTACTTTGATCCACTGATCACTGGTATCAAAATTTTAGACGGTTTTCTTCACAGATTATGGGCTAAAAATACGACTAGGATGGGAACATGTTTCAAACTCTCAGCCATGATAACATTGCCGTACAAATTCTTGTAATTATGGTAACATGTTTCCACTCTCTATTCTCTGTCGGCATAATTTGGAGAAAAAATGATTTACAGTCCGTGCTGACCTGATGCCAAGTATTTGAAACAAATTACAGTTTCCTCATGCCACTGGGATTCCTGCTCGTTTTTTCCTAAAAATCAATGATGACCTACTTTATGCTTCCATGTCTAATTACAGAGTTAACAGGGATTGAGTTTGGTTGTGTTGATTACCGTAACTATAAAAGTAGTTTGAATGCAAAACAACTGTAGTCTGTGTGCAGAATGCCTCGTTAAGCTAACCCAAAGTAGCGGCTCAATTTGATGACCGTGCGGCCGTATTCAGGCGTTTTTATAACTACTGTAGTCTATTATAACTTGTGTGTTGAGTCTATTATAACTTGTGTGTTGAGGTGTGTGTTGAGGTATTGTATTTAAGGATAAATTTTAATTTACTTTTATAGGGTTGAAGAGACATTTATCATTTATCCGAGTATCATAGCATTGTCATTGAGCACATCATAGAGCACTATCATTGCATCATTTGCTTACATCAACATGTTAGGCATCTCTCCATGCTTATTTGTTGTCTTCGATCATTTTCACCTAACCGTTGAATTGATAATAGGGGTTTGACCAAGGAGAACAATCCTTTGATGTTTGTCAACACCACTCCTTTGTAGAGATAGGCTGCAAACATTACGGCGAATAGATTCTAGGTGTCATTTTCTATAAAGGTCATTTGTGCACACAAGGTTCAGATTAGTGAGTAGGGGTTAGATCTACAATCATGGAGATCAATGTTGCAGTTGTAGAAGTGAACAAGAGTATGAAATAGAGGATTTATTGATACAAAGGTGTTTGTTGACATCATACAAGGCTCTAATAAATTGGTGAATAAATTTTTGACATCTAACACAACAAGATCATTAAGTTTTAAGCTAAGTGTTTCAATTTATTTATTTAATTATGTGCATTTATTTAATTATGTTTCTGTTGTTGTGTGTGTGTTGTTCCTGTCTTGTCTCGTCTTTGTTTTGTTTTTTGGCCCAGTGCTTTGTTTCCTGGGCAGTTCTATCAATGCATGTCTATCTTATATACTGTAATGTTGATACAATGTATCCGTTTTCTCACTTGTAAGGGACTGGGAACCTCTTTCCCAGCTAAAATCAATCAAAAACATAATCAAGCCCAACTTATTAAATATTCTAGGGTTTAGTGCTTACTTGTGTTGAGCTTATTGCTTTACCTTATTCTATTTGAAAAGGTTATGAAGTTATTTGTTTTCCTTTTCATTTTGGGGAAACCATTTGATCTTACACTCCCTTAGGTCTTGGTCTTCGGGCTTTACTTCCAATTTTTGATTTATTTTTAGATTTGAGAATTCTAATTTTCTAAGATCTATTTTAGCACACTTATAATTTTTGATTTATTTTTTAGATTTGAGACTTCTAATTTTCTAAGATGGGTTGCAAATATTACGACCAATAGATTCTAGGTGTCATTTTCTATAAAGATCATTTATGCACATTTAGATTTGTGAGTAGGATTCAGATTTGTAGTCATGGAGATCAATGTTGCAGCTGTAGAAGTGAACAAGAGCATGCAATGGAAGATTTATTGATACAAAGGTGTTTGTTGACATCATACTATAAGGCTCTAATCAATTGGTGAATAAATTTTTGACATCTAACACAACAAGATAATTAAGTTTTAAGCTAAGTGTTTCATCTTATTTATTTAATTATGTGCATTTATTTTAGCAACATAATCAAGCCCAACTTATTAAATATTCTAGGGTTTAATACTTACTCGTTTCGAGTTTATTTGCTTTACCTTATTCTATTTGAAAAGGTTATGAAGTTATTTGTTTTCCTTTTCATCTTGGGGAAACCATTTGATCTTACACTCCCTTAGGTCTTGGTCTTCGGGCTTTACTTCCAAGTTTTGATTTATTCTTAGATTTGAGAATTCTAATTTTCTAAGATCTATTTTAGCACACTTATAATTTTTGGTTTATTTTTTTAGATTTGAGACTTTTGATTTTCTAAGATTTATTTTAGCACACTTTCCCTTGTTTTATCCTTTCCATCCTTGTAAAGTCTATGTATTGAATTTATGCCAAAGTTTCATTTTCATCCTCCTTTCCCTTTGAGAAGAAATCCTCACCTTAATCCTCCATTGGCCCAAATTTCAATTGATCATGAGATATATTTTGGTATGATGGGTAATGATCATAATGAGGAGATTGATTTTGATCATGATGCATGCTTGGGACAAATTGATCTAGGCAAGATTTTACTTTCATGCATAGTTACTTTCTCAAGAGATTGTTCCTACATGGTTAATGCTCTTCACAATTTGTTGGTTGATAAGCCCTTTAGTTTAAGGATTCTTCAATGGATTGGTGCTAAGTTTAGCTCTTCAATCTCTTTGCCTTGTGCATCTTCCCCCTCCCACCCAAGCTTGTTCCTTCATTGTCGCCCCTCCTACTTCCAATGTTTCTCATATTATTTCCACTAGTGTGGTACCTATTGGTGCCTGAATTCACTGTCAGTTAATTTAGCAATTTTCATGCAGGCACCATCCCAAAATATCCAAAAGGTTCTAAGTTTTGGCACCCCTTCAGTGTTTTTCAGCATCTACATCTCATTTCTTGAGGAGGGGTCTTCGTCTTTTCTCCATCGGCATGCGTTCGTTTTTGTGTCTTTGACATTTTGGTTTGAACTTGAACCCTTTTTCTCTAAGTTCAATGGTTCAGCGGTTCGAGGTTCATTTTTCTTCTAACGGGTCGCATTATGCATTTGCCTTGCGCAAATATTGCATCGTTGAACCTCCCGCTTGAACCTTTTTGTTTTGGTTCAAGGTTCAATGGTTTGAAGCTTTTTTGCCTATGGAGTATTATTTTTGATGTTTGAACCATCGCGTTGAACCCTAGTGTTGAACCCTTTTGGTTCAGGGTTCAACGGTTCAAGGCTTTGTGTTTGTGTTCGGTGAATGTTCTTTTTGAAGTGCTCCATTTGGCATTGAACTTCTCGATTGAACCAGTTCGTGGTTCAATGGTTCAACAGTTTAGCGCTTTACGTTTTTGGTCTTATCGGAGTGATCGGCCTCATCGGCGAAAGATTTCTTGAGTGCTCTGATTGTTTTGGTCTGGCCGATGGATGTCCATCGGCATGTGTTTGGCTGTCGGCGAAGCAAATTTGTGGCCCGCCGATGTAAGGAGTTTGGCCGATGGAGGAGCAGTGTGTGGCTGGCGAAGATGTCGTCGGCGCGACCTTTGAGATCAACAGGAAGCTTTTTGGATGCTCCGATGGTGTGTGTTACACCGACGGAAGGGGAAGAGCCAGGGTCTATCAGCATGGGTTGTATTGTCGGGTGAACGGTGAAATGGTTGGCCGATAGACTAATCTCTGGCTGATGAAGGGAAGTGTTGTGTATGGTCTTCGGCGCGACTTGTGTTGTCGGCGAGGATGGATTGTGGTGGGCCGACAGTGGGAGGTCTCACTGATGAAGGAGCAGAGTATAATTCGTTGGTGCATCGGTGAGAGTGTGGTCTATCGGCAGAGGGATCTTTTGCTTGGTCGATGGTATTGGTCTGGCCGACAGGGGATTGCGGTGGCTTCATCGGTGTAACTGATGAGATCGGTGAAGGTTTGGATGGTTGGCCAGATGATGCATCTCTGGCCGATGGGGAAGCGAAGGTAGCGGTCGGCGAGACCATTGAGATCAGAAGGAGAATTCTGGGGTGTGCCGATGGCTTGGGTTTTGGCGATGGGCTTTTGGAGAAGGCTTATGCGTCGAGCGCGGCAAAAGGTGCTTAACACCTATTATGCTCGCGACCATGTTTTTAAGGTATTGAAGGAGTCTCTGCGGCACCAATGTGGGACTATTCTTCCTGCACATTTGAAACTTCAGTAAAGTGCATTTTGGCGGGAACTTCTGTTTGAACGCAGCAACGGTTTCCAGGTAGGCCGCGGGTGGTTGAGGCCTTTAATGGCGACGGTGCAGAGGTATGGGCAATGGTACACATGATCATGTCACCCGATTTTTGAGTGAAGACTCCCAGATGGTGGCGCAGGGCTCGAGGCTTCTCTTGTCTATTGCTGCAATAACTTCTAAGCGCCATTCCTTTGTGGAGTCTGTATCTGGCAGATTTTTGATTTTTGACCATGTAATTAATTGCTGCGGGTACACTTTCTGGCCAATATAGGTAGACTGTGTTACCATTTTTTACGTTGTTGAAAACTGGACATTTTGGCTCTGTAATAAGATACAACTGGTTTTGGTTGCTCTGTGCAGCAAAACTTGCGAGTTTATGTATCTCCTGTTGTACGTTTGTGCATGAATCCACTGATTTCATGGTCAATTTTATATGAATAATGCTATGTTTGCATGTGTTATGCTGATTCTGTCTCTAGTTTTGCATGTATCTTTCTTCTGAGTCCAGGCATTCAAGGAATGTCTAAGATTCTAGAACATAGAATTCCTGTGTTGAATGTTTAATCTTTTAACTTCTGCTCAAGGGGTAGATTAAACTATTTTCAGATTGAATATTGGGAAGGGTATACTGCAATAGGGATGCCATAAGTATAGACAGCTTAACACTCTGTATTGGGAGATATCTGTAAGGCAGATATCATGTATATCCCCCTGAAATCCAGTTTTAGTTGTTCATGCTGATCATTCACAGGTGTATGTCTACCGACTCCAAGCCCTGGATAGGCACCAATCTAGCTCTGTGTTGAGGTTATATACCATGTCCAGCTTTGCATCCAAAAATCAAATCAAACCATTTCATCCTTCCACCTGTTAGTTGTAGGAGTAGGATTAGGATCCCTGCATGCTCTCATACCCAACCAGACATCATGTCCAAGAATGTTGCCAACCTTGTGATTTGTTACACAAATCTTGGTCCATACATGAGAGTATTCTGCCTGTTGCTGTCAAGTTAAATCCTTTTGTCATTGAGCTAGTCAAGGTTATACTTTTATCAAATAGGGACACGCCCCTTGGTGCGGCAGAACCAGAAGTGAAGGGGAGGAGCTCACGCAACCTCCTGTATTCAGTTGGCTGAATCTGCCTGTGCATTAGAAGTGGCAAACCCTAATGCTGATTCAGAAGAAAAACCAACAGTACCTACTCATAATCTTTCCTGTAGTGCTATAATTGGTTCTCATCCTACTAATATTCCATATATTTCTTCCATTCACTTTATTAGTGTCATGTCTTCATTTCATACCACTAGTGTCCCACCTACTTCCCACATTCACCTTTCTAATTCCATCCCTTCCACTTATTGATTCGTAATTGGTACAAACACTACAATTTATGGCTATGAAACACTTTACTAAATTACACTAAACTAGAATGCTTTAATGCAAATCTAAAAATTGAAACTATACTTAAAACAATTGGTGAAACAAAAACAAACATAAGGAACACAATACACTCAATTTTCACTTGGGAAACTCCCAATTTGGGAGAAAAACCTGACTTGATAGGTGCCAAATAGTAGTCCTATCTTATATATTGATATTGAACTAGTATAAGAAGAAGGATTACAATTTGATTATTATTCCTATGCTTCCGATATACTCACAATTCAAATTTAGAGTTCGTTTAGTTTTTGTGACTAGTGTTATGTGCTTCTCATTCTTCTAGTAGCTAATCCTGAACTCCTAAACTTTCTTTTTGATGATGTTAGCCTTTAACCCCATGCACTAGAGTAACTCAATTGCTTCCAGAACTTGAAGAGTCATGAGATTTCAATTCCCATTATTTTCTACATTTACGTTGCAAAACCATTGCTTTTAGGTGAAACCTCCTATTGTCAAATTTAAAACTATCATGACACTTTGGTGACTACATTGACAATTAGGTTACCACCTATTTCACTATAGAACCATATTGATAATTACATTCCCAACCACTATCACTTTAAAAATTACCTCTTGAGAGAATTGATAATTTTGTTTTTTGTAAACAAGTGCCTACATTTGCCAAAATTTGAAACAAACACATATCTTTAGACCTTTTGAATCCTTTTCAGATAATACCTCCCTTCATAGAGAGGCTTTTGGTCCCACAAAATATTATTGATAAATTAGATGAAGAAACAATGTCCCCATCCTCTTTGGACTAATAATAGGCTTGATCAATGGTTTGTCCCTTGAGTCCCACTTGCCAAGACTCATGAACCCCCTTTCTATTATGTCTCTACTTCCTTTGAAGTACCACATCCTCTAGAAGTATTTCTTGTTTTTCATAAACCATCTTCTATCAAAGCTAGTACTAATTCATCTTCTCCTTCATCCAACATTGATGGCTTGTATAACTAACCATTGAGTAGTCTCATGTAAGGAGGGGGATCCAATTAGAACATGTTCTTTGTGGAACTATATCTAAGATGGTAAATGACCCATACCTTAAAGGTTTACTTTTTGGCTCATCCTTGCATCTGCTCTTTACTTGGGCATAGCCATACCATGTCTCTAACATTGAGACAATGCTCCACATGATGTTGATCATGTCTTTCCTTGTACTTCAATCGAGTCTTCTCTAATTGCATCTTCACCTTCAGTTGGATCTCATGGATCCTCTCAATGGTTTGTTTGCTTTTGTCACCTCTAAGTCCAATCATCCTTGCTCACCCTATTTCTCAAGTGCAATGTCAAGTGAGCCAATTGGTATATGTCCCAAACACACTTCAAATGGTGACTATCTTATAGAGTAATGGTTTGCCTTGTTGTATGAGTGCTAGATATATGGGAAAGACTCATCCCAAGCCTTTGACATCCTACTATTGTATCCACATATAAATCGTACCAATGTCTTATTCACCTTTTGCATTTTTCCATTTAATTGGGGATAAAAGAAATTTCTCTTTTGGAGTTTAGTATCCATCTTCTCCAACAGGGTGGAACAAAATTTACTCACAAAATGAGTATCCTTGTTTGAAGAAATTGACCTTGGTAGCCTATAGTGCACCCAAGCTTTCGTAAATAATAAATTTGTTGTCTCTTTTTGGGTTATTATTTTCTTGCATGGGGTTAAAATACACATCTTGCTAAACCTATCTACAACAACAAATGAATAATCATACCCATGTTTGTTGACTAGTAATCCACCAATGAAATCCATGGAAACACTTCCTATGGTCCAGTAGGCACCAGAAGAGGGGTGGAAGCATAAAGCTTTGTCTCACTTTCAAAATAACAAATTTGAAGCCCTTGAAAATTAACCACTTTTGATTGAAGACTATGGAAAAGCCACATGGACACTACTTACACTTGACCTTTAAACAAAGGTCCTTCAATCGAAAGTCCTTATATATAATGTCACATAAAAACAATTTCATTATATAATGTCACATGACCTTTGATTGAAGGACCTTTAATCAAAGGTATTGATGTTGCACCTATGTGGCAATTGACTCCCTCCATTCCACAAACTAGGCTTTTGTTGGACAAAAACCATTGATTTGAGCCACATTTTCCACAATCAAATGAAGTCTTCAGGACACAAAATTTTGCACAAACATATCCCTCAAAGTATAGGTTTTAATATATATTTATTTAATTATTATATTTATTTTCTATTTTCTAATCAACATAGATTTATTACCAACTATAAAGACATCTATTCAACACACATGGAAAAATAGAAAACAAGATTTTTTTTTTAGAAAAATATTACCAACCTTCTATTGATGTCCTTTCAAAAAATTAATTAATTTGGGTATTATATAAAAAAATTATGCATTATGGGAAAATATGTGTCTAAATTATAATTAATCTCAATAAAAAATTAATAAGGAAAATATGCAACAAAAATTACAAAAAACATGTGTGCCCTAGTGATGCAGGAGCATCCCAGGTTGCAGAGCAATCTTGCATCAACCAAAAATATTTGCATTCTATTCTTTTCTTTCATTTCAGTTGCAGTTTAGTACTTTACAATTTAGCATTTTCTACTGTATTTTGCTGCATCTTCATATCAGAGATCACGGAGCAGGAATTAACTTCTATACCATGTTAGCTAATCATATTAAGATTTTAGGAGATTTGGATTCATCTACAGAAAGTTATTGCTATTAGAAGATCATCAGCTTTCACAGAGTAGAGCTTTCATGTAGTCAGTTGAGAGAAGGTTGTGGAGCACATCCGTGACTTGCAGAGCCTAATGGAACATCATACATGACACATAAGGACCAAATAGACCTTCCATGAGGTCCGCACCAAGTTTCATTCATTTGCGGAGCAATACCATGTGTTGTAGGCCAACCTACATGTTTCTACACGCTACACCATTCATTGGAGTTTGTAACCTCTTGTGGCTAACACAGAGGATTCTATGAGCTTGAAGATGGTATATATACATCTCTTAGATGCATTAGGTAGTTAGTTAGTGGATATCATAAGTTAGCAATTTTGATAAGTTAGATAGTTAGATTTTTTCCGGAAGGCACTTCAATACCATATCTTTTCATTTTAGTTGTAACTCGGAAAGCAGACCTATGAGCCCTCTGAATGTAGCCTGCATTTTGCTGGCATATACACATTGTGATTCTCTAATGTATTGAGCATTTGAATATTCCATTGCATTCTATATAATTTGAGTTGTTTCTATTGTGTTCACTCTAGCTGCATGGTTTGGATAGTTCATTCTTTGGACCCTCCATCCATGACTGCACCAAGTGGTATCAGAGCAAAGTTTTAATCCTTTGGGAAGTTAGGGCATTCTAAAAGATCTTGTGGTGAACAGATCGCTGACCTAAGGCAGTCTACTTGTGTTTTTCAATAGAGCACTGATTGTGAGGCAGTTGCTACCTTGTAGTCAGATCACCGAATTGAGGTAGTTGCACCAGATCTTAGGAAGAGATACCGCCAAGGAGGATGCCTGCTATGGCCAATGTTTCTAGAAGAATGGAAGAGATGATAGAGATGATGAGGACAATGAAGGTTAGATTGGATGTTGTAGAAGAAGATAGAAGAAGAGGACTAAACCCTAGACATGAAGATGAAAGCGATGATGATGAATTTCAAGTTGTTGACCAAAATGAAGAAGCCCTAGAAGAAGAAGAATCTGATTAGGTAAAGATGTTGAAAGCTATTTCTAATATGGGTAAGAGACCTATAATGGAAGTACCAAACTATACTAGAAATTTGAATCCTGAGGAATTGATTGACTGGATAAATGACTTGGAGGAATATTTTGAATATCAGGAAATTGAAGATCCAGAGAGAGTAAGATTTGCAAAAACTAAGTTGAAAGGACATGATGCTATTTGGTGGAAAGAAGTTCAGTTGGATAGGAATAGGAGAGGAAAAGAGAAGATCATAAAATGGGATAGGATGGTGATAAAATTAAAGAATCAGTTCATACTTGTTGACTATGAGTTGGAATTGTTCAAGAGATTACAAAACCTAAGGCAAAAGGAGAAATCTGTGAAGGAGTACATTGGATAATTTCATAAGATGATCATAAGGATTGGAAATAGTGAAGCAAGCAAGGAGAAAGTGGCAAGGTACATAAATGGATTAAGGATGAATATTCAAGAAGAACTAAGGTTGGTGAGGATGGCAACAGTAGAAGAAGCATACCAATTTGCCTTGAAGGTTGAAGACAAATTGAATAGAGAGGTAGAGGAGGTAAATTTCAAAGAGGTAGAACATATTCTAGAGGAGAAAGATCTTATGTAGAGAAAAACAAGGAAAGTAGTTCATACAAGAAGGAAGACAGAGATAACAATTCATACCGGAAAGATGATAGGAGTTTCTACCGCAACAACAGATGAAATCATAATTCTTATGGCAGTGAAGGATACATGAGAGATGAAAGAGGATTTGATAAAAGATCGTTCAGAGGAACTTGTTTTAAGTGGGGAGGTGAAGGAAACAAAGCATTTGAATGTCAACAAGTACAAGCAAGAGGACAAAGAACAGTGCAAGAGCAACTTATGTAGAGGAAGAACCTGTTCGATCACCTAGTTCAGTTGGAAAACTAGAGAAAGGGGAATCATTAGTCATGAGGAGAGAATTATTTCAAGCAGAGACAACTAAGGAGCCACCGCAAAGAAAAAGTTTATTTCAGACAAGATGTAAATCAAGAGGGAATGTTGTATAGTTATCATTGATAGTGGCAGTACTGATAATTTGGTTTTAGAGGAAATGGTGACAAAACTAAACCTAGAGAGATTGAAACACCCTAAGCCCTATAAGATAGCATGGATTCAAGATGAACAAAAGGTACTGGTAAGTGAACAATGTTTGGTGAAATTTCATATAGGATCTTATGTTGATGAGGTATTGTGTGATATTATGTTAATGGATGTATGTCATATATTGTTGGGAAGACCATGACAGTATGATAGAAATGATATACATGATGGGAGGAAGAAACATCAAATGGGAAGAAACATATCTTGATACCTATGGAAGATGAGCCTAAAAGTGAAGTATGTGGGAATGCTAGAATCTGTTTGGTTGATGGAAGGAAATTTTTGGATGGATTGAGACATGAGAATATGTGTTTTTCTTTGATTCCAAAGAAGTGTGGAACCGTAAGTGTAGAAAACACCACAACAAAAGAAGAAGAACCATTGCCAGAAGAAATAACTGAATTGTTGACATAGTATCAAGATATCATATTAGATAATGTGCCTGATGGATTGCAACCAATCTAGAGTATCAGTCATCATATGGACTTATACTTAGAGTGAGTTTGCCTAACAAAGTAACACATTGGATGACACCAACAAAGAATGTGGAGCTGAATAGACAAATACAAGAGCTGTTGAGGAAAGGATTGATCAGAGAAAGTTTAAGCCCATGTGTGGTACTTGCAGTACTAGCACCAAATAAAGATGGAGAAGGGAGGATGTGTACAGACTCTAGAGAAATTAACAAGATCACAATTAATTATAGATTTCCATTGCCAAGGATGGATGACATCATGAACTATTTGAGTGGAGAAAAATATTTCACAAAGATAGACTTGAAGAGTGGATACCATCAAATCAGGATCAGAGGAAATGAGTGGAAGACTACATTTAAGACAAATGAGGGATTGTATGAGTGGTTGGTGATGCCTTTTGGATTGACTAATGCCCTGAGTACTTTCATGAGGTTGATGAATGAGGTTTTGAAGAAATTATTGGGTAAGTTTGTTATTGTATACTTGGATGATATTCTGATTTCAGTAAGACAAAGGAGGAACATTTTTGGCATATTAGACAAGTATTGCAGAGGTTGAGAGAAGAGAAGTTGTTGATAAACATCAAGAAATGTAGTTTCATGAAGGAAGAACTAGTATATTTGGGATTTGTGATTTCTACAAAAGGATTGAAGATGGACCCTAAGAAAGTTAGAGCAATTATTGAGTGGACAACACCTATGAACATTGGAGAGGTAAGATCATTTCATGGACTAGCAAGTTTTTACCGGAAGTTCATTAGAAATTTTAGTACAATATGCACACCTATGACAGAGACAATGAGAAGTGATAGAAAGAATTTTAAGTGGACATCAGGAGAAAATAAGAGTTTTGAATTGTTGAAGTAAAAGGTGCTAGAGCAACCAGTGTTAGAATTACCAAATTTTAACAAAGTATTTCAAGTAGATTGTGATGTTAGTGGAAATGCAATAGGAGTAGTGTTAAGTCAAGAAGGGAGACTAGTGGAATATTTTAGTGAGAAGTTGAATGATGCAAGGAGAAGATATTCAGTTTATGATCATGAGTTCTATGCCATAATTCAATCTTTGAAGAAGTGGAGACATTACTTATTGCCTAAGGAATTTGTCTTGTACACTGATCATCAAGCTTTGCAGTATTTGAATAGTCAAGGAAAGTTGAATCAGAGACATACGAGATGGGTAGATTTCATGCAAAGTTACACATTTGTATTGAAGCATAGGAGTGGAAAGTCAAACAAAGTTGTAGATGCATTGAGTAGAAGAAGGAATTTGTTGATAGAGATGAGGGTAGAAGTATTGGAATTTGAAGAACTGAAGCATATGTATCAAGAGGATCTTGATTTTGTAGAAGCATGGAAAGCATGTAAGGAACCTGTTGTGATAGATAGAAGTAACCAGTTAGATTATTTCATTCAGGAGGATATGTTGTTCAAGGGAAATCAATTGTGTATACCTAGGAGTTCAACAAGAGATAATTTGATCAAGGAGAAACATAGTGGTGGATCGGCAGGACATTTTGGGATTGACAAGACAATGGCTTTGATAAGTGAGCATTACTTTTGGCCTCAGATATATAAGGATGTAAGGAAGTTTGTTCAAAGTTGTAGAATATGTCAAGTTGCAAAAGGAAGTAGTCAGAATACTGGTTTTTACAAATCTTTGATAGTACCAGAGAGACCTTGGGAAGATATAAGCATGGATTTCATATTGAGTTTGCCAAGAACATAGAGGGGATATGATTCTATATTTGTAGTAGTAGACATATTTTCAAAGATGTCACATTTCATTCCTTGTAAGAAGATAAATGATGTTGTACATGTTGCTGACCTATTTTTCAAGGAGATTGTGAGATTGTATGGATTACCTAAGAGTATAGTTTCAGACAGAGATACAAGATTCATTAGATATTTTTGGGGACGTTGTGGAAGAAGATGAAAATAGACCTAAAGTTTAGTTCAACATTTCACCCACAGATAGATGGACAAACAAAAGTGGTAAATAGGAGTTTGGGTAACTTGTTGAGATGTTTAGTAGGAGACAAAGTAGAATATTGGGATCTAATTCTACCACAAGAAGAGTTTGCATATAATAATTTAGTGAATAGAAGCACAGGGAAGATACCATTTGAAGTTGTGACAGGAATAAAACCTAGAGGAGTTGCGTAACAAAGAGATATCAATATGAAGAATAAGAAAAGTGCAGACACAAAGAATTTGCAGGATACATGGAGACACTACATAATCAAGTCAGGAAGCATTTGGAGGAAATGAATAGTAAGTATAAGGAGAAAGCAGATGAGAAGAGGAGACATAAAGAACTTTCATTTGGAGATGAAGTAATGGTATATCTAATAAAGGAGAGATTTCCAGTAGGGACATGCAACAAACTGAAGATGAAGAACTTTGGACCATGTAAGATTCTTAAGAAGTTTGATTCAGGGAATGCATATGAAGTGGAGCTACCAGAGACATTTGGTATATCACCTATATTCAACATTGCAGACCTATACCACTATCATGAGGGAGAGTCAAGTGACAACATTAAATATGGATTGAAGAATTAGTTACCACAGCAACCACCAGAGTAGATAGAGAACATCTTGGATAACAGAGTTGGATGTACCAGAGGCAAGCAATATAAAGAGTATTTGGTAAAATAGAAAGGAAGACTGGAAGAAGATTCATCATGGATTTCTTAGGTTGAGATAGGCCACGTTGGTTTTCCTCTAGCCCCAATAAAGTGAGGGACTCACTTTTTCAACAACCCCAGGTGTCTGATGCAGGAGCATCCTAGGTTACAGAGCAATCTTGCATCAACCAAAAATATTTACATTCTTTTCTTTTCTTTCATTTCAGTTGTAGTTCAATAATTACAGTTTAGCATTTTCTACCACATTTTGCTGCATCTTCATATCAGAGCTCATGGAGTAAGAATTAACTTCTATACCATGTCAGCTACATCATATTCAGATTTTAGAAGATTTGGATTCATCTACAAAAAGTTATTGCTATAAGAAGATCATCAACTTTCATAGAGCAAAGCTTTCATGCAGTCAGTTGAGAGAAGGTTGTAGAGCACTTCTATGACTTGTGGAGCCTAATGGAACATCATAGATGGCACATAAGAACTAAATATACCTTCCTTGAGGTCTGTACCAAGTTTCATTCATTTGCGGAGAAATACCATGTGTTGTAGGCCGACCTACATGTTTCTACACGCTACATCATTCATTGGAGTTTGTAACCTCTTGTGGCTGATGCAGAGGATTCTATGAGCTTGAAGATGTTATATATACATCTCTTAGATGCATTAGGAAGTCAGTTAGTGGATATTATAAATTAGTTAGCGAATTTGATAAGTTAGATAGTTAGATTCTTTTCGGAAGGCACTTCAATGCCATATCTTTTCATTTCAGTTGTAACCCAGACAACAAGCCTGTGAGCCCTTTGAATGTAGCCCGCATGTTGTCGGCATATAAGCATTGTGATTCTCTAATATATTGAGTATTTGAATCTTCCATTGCATTCTATATTTGAGTTGTTTTCGTTGTGTTTACTCTAGATGCATGGTTTGTACAATTCATTCTTTGGACCCTCCATCCATGACTGCACCACCTAGACATTAGTGTTAATGATCCATGTTTAAGAAATGATGAAAATATCTTATTTCTATCTCAAGTTATGTGTTATAGGGAAATATTACTCATTAGTATAAAGTATAAGAAATAATTTATTAACAAATATTTAAAAAATGAGATAAATTATTTCCTAATTTAAAATAAAATATATATAGAGTCTACATATGAAGTCTAAAAAACCATTAGTTTATATTGTCTTCAAATTCTCAAAGATTTTCTTTGCATAATTGATAGAAAATGATTTTTTGAAAAATATTGATTTGAATGCACCACTTAGGCCAAAAAGTGAGACACACTTTTATGTTGTCACTTAGAGGAGTATAGAATATTGTAACACAACTTGCATCCTTAAATCCAATACACATACCTTTGTAAATGGTTCAAATTTTCAATAGAAAAATGACTTGTCACTTTGGAGGTATGCACCTCTCTCATGAGTAGAAGACATTATGATTTTGGCACATAGAACTTTCCCATCCTATAGAGTAATCCTTCCTTGAGGTAGAAATCATGTCCTTTTGCAACCCCTTGATCTCAGAGCTATTTGTACTTCTTACCAAAATCTAAATCTTGCTCATACTCTTCTTCATAGGCTTCTCTAGTGAATGGTAGCTGCATTATTGTAGTAAGAGTTGATATGGGGTTTGAGATAGGTGGCCTAGATAACATGTCTTCTACAACATTTTTACTTCTCTTCTTATAGTTGATCACCAAATGAAACTGCTTTAGAAAACCATCCATTTGTAATGGCATGCTTGTTGTAATGTATTTTGAGCTTGCAAGTATTATAAAGTCTTATGTTCTATGTACTATTATCTTCCTACCAAGTGAGTAATGTCTCCATTTCATGATTTCCTAGACAAATGCATAAAGCTCCCTGTCATACACTAGATAGTCCCTCACTATTGAAGTGAAGACATCTAAATGGTAGCATACGGGTTTACCACCTTATAACAAGATGGCTCCCTCGCATAATCACTAGCATCCATCTCAACCTCAAAGGGAAACTTCAAATTAAGTAAGGCCAACATTGGATCATTACAAATCTTTTCCTTTAAAGTTTTAAAAGTTTATCATATATCCTACTCTAATGAAAGGGCTTACCCAAGACTACAACTAAATGTAGAAGGGAAATTATGGAAGAGAATGATAAAATGAAATTACACATATATTGTGTAGAACCTATAAAAATATTTGTTTCTATGGAAATCATTAGTGTAGGATAGTTTTTGATAGCCTCCAATTTTATGGTATCCACTCTCGTCTCACCTCCTCCAACCACATGGCCTAGATATGTCAAAGATTATTTGGCAAACTCACATTTCTTTAAATTGTACAAGACTTGTTTCTCTTTTAAAATACTTCTAAAACCTATTTGAAATGTATCAAATGCTCCTCCCATATTGCACTAAAGCTCAATATTTCATCTAGATACACTATGACACATGTATCTATTCAAACTTCCTCAATGCACCATTCATTAAACAAATAAATGTAGTTAGTTCATTACATGAACCAAAAAGGAAGAACAAGACATTTGTACAAACCTTATTTGGTCTTGAAAGAGGTTTTCCACATATCCTCCTCCCTCATCCTTGCTTGATGATAATCTAAATTTCAACCCAATTTTGTAAAATACTTGGCATGTTGCAATTGGTCTAGTAGGCCATCTATCCTTGTGAGAGGATATCGGTTCTTAATAGTGATCTTGTTGAGAGCATGATAATAAATGCACATTCTCTAGGAGCCATTATTTTTCCTTACTATCATTATAGGTGATCCACATGGAGAAATGCTAGGATGTATTACACCTTTTTCTAACAACTTTTGAAGCTAATGTGTTGCTTCATTGCTCTCCATCAATGATTGCCTATACAATCCTATATCCAATAGAGGAGATTTAGGAAGTAAATGAATCTCATACTCCCTCTCCCTTAGAAGGAAACCCTTAGGTTCATAGAATATCTCATCAAATGATGTCAACAATTCTTCTAACCCCTTAGTCTTCTTTCTACTATGAGACATTGAATACATCCCAATGCTCTTTTCTTGTTTATTTTTTAAAAGTAAAAGATAAAAATACCTAGTTTGTTGTATGAGCTTTAGTGCTTGATTAGAAATTACCATGGAAATATGGGTCTTATTTTGGTGTCCCTTTACAATGTATTCGATACCATCCTTGACCCATTAGTACGTGCTCACCTTCCTCATGAATATATCATCTTGCACATAAAAATATGGACTCATAACTATAAGATCAAATGCATCAAGTGAAATCAAATCTACTTTACTTCATCCACGCATTGAGAATTAATAGAAAACTAAAACCTACACCTTTTATTTACTTGAATGTTTACACCCTTTGTAAGCCAACCCAAAGAATAAGGTTGGGGATGATCATACATTTTAAACCAAGCTTCTTACTACATCAACACAAATTAAATTACACTAAGAATTGGGATCTACAAGTTTTCTTACCATTTTTTCTTCACTTGGAGTTTGATAATGAAAAGTTGGTTCATCACTTCTTGTTCGTGTTCAATCATGTGATGGTCCTTAAGGGTATGCAAACCAATTTTTCATCAACATTTGAACTATCCTCTATTTCTAGTTCATCTTCAATGGTGACCATGGACTTTTTGGAGTCCTCCTTGTCCTTATTCTTGAGTACAAATCAATGTACAATCTCCAACATTTACTTTCAATATGACCATCAATTTAACAATATGAACAATGATTCTTTGGGTCTTTACCATCATGGACAACAATACTACTCTTCTTACCTTTCCCTTTCTTAAATGGTTTTCCCTTTTTATCCTTGGGTTGTTCTTTATCTTTTGTTGTAGCCTTTTTGAAGATTCTACTCCACCTATATTTAAGTATCATTAACAATGCAATGAGCTAACACACAAGGCTCATCTAAATCAGTTGAATTGGTGGTTTTGAATTTCCTCCTTGGGTTTGTATGTAACACTCCAAGTTACTTGTAAGGATGACTTCTTATTCTAAATCCATGCTCAACAACATGGATTGTCTACCAAACTTAGTTGTATAGTCTTGTACACTTTGACCACCTATTTGCCTCAAGTAGAGCCATTTTATTTTATGATTTGTTTCATGACCAATTGAATAAAAATTCTTCCTCAAAAGTTTCTTAAAGCCTGCCAACTATATGCTGTTGGTTTCTTCTTCTTCTCACATGAATAAAAATAGCTTTTCCACCATACAAGAACATGTCCACTCATTTTCAAATGAGCAAAGGATATTTTTGATCTTCACTCACATTGGGGACACTAAAATACACTTTGATTTTCTTGATTCTAGAATTTTTGCATTAACTTGACCTTTAAAGTTCTTAATATCTACCTTGGTTTCAAATTTAAAAGGGGTAGTTCCAGTTCTTACCTTAAGTTATTTTTCTCCCCAAATGCAATCATGATCAACCTTCTCTACTTTCCCATCATCTCCAATCTTAGACTTCTTTGGAAAAGCTTATACTAGGGAATTGGTAGAATCTAAATTATCTTAGGTAGTTTTCTTGTTACCTATTAACTCTTGTTGTTGAGTTATCCATTGTCAATTCTTCATCACTTTCAGTATATGATTCTCCAAGGTTGAAACTCTTGTATTCAAATCACTCGTTCTGATTTCTTGATTCCAACGACATGTTCTTATCTTTAAATTCTTTGAGACAATTTCCTTCACTTGAAGACCTTGTCACTACCATACAAATCCACTTTCCACTAATTCCTCATGAGTTTGATTCTACTCATAAAAAAATGATCTATAATTATTGCAAACACTATAGCTATAGAACACTTAATTACACTTAACTAGAATGCTTCAATGCAAATATGGAAATTGAAGTTTTTCTCAACAAAATTGGTGAAACAAAAGTTAACACAAGGAACATAATACACTCAATTTTCACATAAGAAACTCCAATTTGGGAGGAAAAATCTAGCTTGATAGGTTCCAAATAGCAATGATATCTTATATATTTCTATTTGACTAGTAGAAGAATAAGGATTATAATTTGATTACTATTATTATGCTTCTTGTTTGTTCACAATTTGAACTAAGAGTTTGTTCAATGTTTGTGACTAGCTATGCTTTGTGCTTCCCACTCTTCTAGTTTCCAATCCTCAACCCCTAAACTCTCTTTTTGAAGATGTTATCCTTTGCTTACATGTATTGGAGTAGCCCAACTATTTCTAAAACTTGAAGATTCATGGCATTTAAATTCCCATTATTTATTGGGTTTGCATTGCAAAATTGCCTATTTTCAAATTCAAAACTACTATAGTGCTTTGGTGACCACACCAATAGTTATGTTATCACATGTTTCACTATAGACCTATGATAGTGGTACATTCATATCCATAGTCACTTTTAAAAATTCCTCTTGAGAGAACTAATAGTTTCATTTGTTGTAAAATAACAAGTACTTGTACTTGTCAAAATTTTGAAAGAAACACATCTCTTCATTATTTGGAACTTCTAGATCCTTTTTGGGTCACTTATCCTACTAGTACCATCCCTCCTTGTTATCCTCCTATTGTTATACCTTCATTTTATGCTACTCATGCCATACCTTCTAGTGTCACACGTTCCTCTTGCACTTATAGCACTCCTACCACTCACCACACTTCTCCGTCTACTATCATATATTTACCTCTTGTTCCTCATCTTCTTTTTACCCACCCATTATTTCTCATGTTCCTACTACCACTATTTCTACTACCACCCTTGATGTATTATTCCAAAAACTTGATACAATAGGGCGTAAGGTTGATTCCATGCCTAGAATACATGATACATATGATCATGTTGAGATATATAACACCCCACTTGATTTTGAGATTGTTACCTATCCTTTACTAATGGGTTTTGAGTTGTATATTGCAAAGGGTAATCCAAATACATATTTGTAATATTTCAATGCTACATGTTTGGATTTTGTGTATGAAGCCAAGTTGTTGGCCAAATTGTTTCCACATGCATTATGGAACTATAGTATATAATGGTTTTTTTCATTGCTATATGGGTTTATTCATTCTTTCTATGTGAATATGGATTTGAAGGTTGCAATTTTAGATTTTTTTTAGTTTGTAAATGAGCCCAATGAGAGGTTTAATGGTTATGTTATCATATTTTAGTCTTAATGTGCTAAGATGAAGCATCAAATTCTTGATGATGAGTTACAAAGTATTTTTTCATGGATTATTATTACCAAATAAGGATAGTGTGTATTTGAATAGTTTTCCCTCTTTTCTTGGTTTGTGTACTCACAAGAAAAATGTGAAATCAAAATTGTTCGCTTCCAATATATTGATATATGGGTCTTATTATGTGCTTTCCATGCCTTCCTATCCTTTAAAGTTTCAAAAGATAAATAGTTTACAAAAGGGTATTGATACAAAAGAGAATAAGCATAGAACCCATCACATGGATAATGCTTCCAATGTTATTACTTTTAAGCCTCAAAATTTTAGAAAATTTACTACATGTTATTTCTTAGTGAACATTAGATGTTTTAAGAAGCTCTAAGATGGATATTTGTGTTGGAGTTTTCTCAAGATGCTCAATGAGGCTATATTGGGTGGTTGGAGTAGATGAGGAGGCTGCTTGAATAGTGACACAACCATGCCTCATCGTGATGGTGAAATCAGAGGATTTAATCTTAATGGTTGAGACTCACATATTAGCTTGGTCAATATGGCCTATAATGGAGTCATAGGAAGATGAGGATTTTTCTAATTATGGCCTTTCTTGGAAATGGAAGGCTATGATTGGTTATGCTTTGGAAAATGATTTTGAAATATTATCATTTGCACATCCAGTGAGAATGATGTGTCTTCTTCTATTTCAATTTCACCTCTATCAATGATTTCTTAGATATATTTTTTCAATTTCATGCACTTGTTCATAGCATGACCTTTAATTCAATGATAATTGCAATATTTGTGATATTTGAACCATTTGGGTTTTGGTTTGGTGTTATCAAAAGGATTAGTGAGCAGAAATGTTAGTACATTGGCTTGGACAAGATTTTGAAATACAACTTCCAAGGGTTCCCCTAAAGAAATGTATTGGCATTTTGGATTTGTTAGTTTTGACTGTCTGAATGGAATAGATACGTTGGAAGGCTTTTGGGCATTTTGCATATATTTAGATTCAAGGGTAGATTGAGCATTTTGTACATGTTTTGAGTCAGTGACCCCATCACTAACAATATTTTTGTTTTGGCCCAAAATTTAGGTTTATTACTTTGGTTTTTGTCTTTTGAGAAGAGTTTGACCAAACCTTTGGTGATTAGGGATTTTTTTATATGAACTTCCTTTTTGATGATTTCATCAAAGGTAGAGAGATAATGTACCTATAGGTGAAAGGTTGTTTCTTGATTTAAGTTCATGATGAAGATGTGAATAAGTTGTTTCCCAGGGATTGGCCAAGGAAACCTACTTGCAAGACTCCTCCATCTTTGTAGGAAGGAGAAGAAGTTTTCTCCATTATGATGTATTGCATTACAAAGATCTAGCATAGTGAGTTCATGATTGACATCCTAGGAGAAGTGTGTGATGAGCTTCTTTGTCAAGTTGGTGAAAGTCATAATGGAGCCTTGGGGAGGTTTAAAAAACACTCCAAGGCTTGCCCTCCCAAACTCTTAAGGAAGAGTATAAGCAAGTACATATAACAATAAGTGACCTATTGAAAAATGTGTATGATAAAATGTGAAATGAAACAAAGACAAATGCATACAAAACATCTATTCTATCCTACATTAACCTACACCTTCAATTGAGCTAAAGTTGCATAAAAGAGTGAAACCAAACAAAATACCTCATAATGAAAACCTTAATGCCATGAATGAATTTGCTCAAGATTGATGTTGTGGTTGAAATAGGAATGTGGTTGCTCACTTGGATAGCATAATCCTGCATTTCATGATGGCTTGGAAATGACTTATGGAACATGGTACATTTATAGATTTGGATGAGGGATAGTGGATGGCTAGGATTAGATCTTGAAGATGGAGGACTAGGGTTGATTGAGATCCAAGAGTGATAGAGAGGCCAACAATTGGCATGACATGATTAGTGCACATGATTAGGTCCAATATTCAAGGGATTTGGATGGTGAGGAATTTTTAAATTTAAATGGAGGGATGATGTAGGAGCATCCCTGGTTCAAGACTAATCTTGCATAAACCAAAAACATTTGCATTTCATTCTATTTGCAGTTTAGTTTGTTTCTTTTCCAGTTTAGTTCAGTTAGAAGCAGTTTCAACTTGTGGTCCGGTATTGGCATTTCACATCTTGCAGATTTGAACTTAGCATCTACATTGATTCATCTACATCATATCAAGAATTCAGAGCATTTGGATTAGTTACCGGAAAGATATCACTATCACAAGATAAACTATTTTCTCAGAGCAGAGCATCCTGACAGTCTCAGATAATCAGCTGAAGGAGAAGGCTTGTGGATCAATCCTTGACTTGCATATCTCAATGACACATCATTCAATGTTCTTTGGTTCATGGATGACCTTCCCCAAGGGTCTGCACGTTGTTCCATTCATTTAAGGAAGTGTTCTATGCATTTAGGTCTGACCTATCTATGAAGACATTACACCTCTTCTTTGGAGTTTGTGATCTTCCTTGGCTGACGCGGAGGAATCTATTGGTTTGGAGATGATATATATTGATGTAATAGATGCTTAGGAAAGCAATTAGTAATTGATTCATAATTCTTAGTTTGGATTTTGTGCGAAGGGAGCTTCAAAGCCTTATCTTGCGCATGTATGTAATCAGGCCTGTGAGCCCTAACTGTAAGCCCGCATGATGCCGGTCAATCTCTATTTGAATTCTATGATATATTAAATGACTGAATCTGCATTTGTTTCATTTCCTTGAGTTGTTTCCATTGTGTTTACTCTTGCTGCATAGTCCAGATAGTTCATTCTATGAACCCTCCTACCATGACTGCACCAAGTGGTATCAGAGTGAAAGTTTGATTCTTTGGAGTAGGGGATTCTGTAAGATCTTGTTGTGAGTAGATCACCAATTTGAGGCAGGTTACTTGTATGCAACCGATCACCGATTGTGAGGCAGTTGTCGCTTGTAGCCCGATCACCGAATTTGAGGCAGTTTGCACTTGATCTGAGGAAGATGCCACTGCAAAGATTTCCTCCTGTTGGTACAATGGCTAATAGAATGGATGAGATGATGGAATTAATGAGAACAATGTGAATTCATTTGGATGCTATTGAAGAAGATAGGCGAAGAGGATCGACACCGAGACGTAATATTGAAAGTGATGATGAAGAAGAATTTCAATCTGTTAAACAAACTCGCGAAACCCTAGAAGGTAATGAAGAAGAAGAATCAGATCAGATAAAGATGTGAGCCATTTCAAAGATTGGAAAGAGACCTAGAGTTGATGTGCTGAACTATACTGGTAATTTGAACCCTGAAGAATTGATTGATTGGATAAATGACATGGAAGAATACTTTGAATATGAGGAAATTGAAGATCTGGATAAGATGAAATTTTCAAAGACAAAGTTGAAGGCACATGCTGCTATATGGTGGAAAGAAGTTCATTTAGAAAGAAACGGAAGAGGAAAAGAAAAGATTACAATGTGGGACCGGATGGTGACAAAGTTGAAGAATCAGTTTATACCTGCTGACTATGAGTTGGAGCTGTTGAAAAGATTGCAAAACTTGAGACAAAAGGAGAAATCTGTGAAGGAGTACACTGAAGAATTTCGTAAGATGCTCATAAGAACAAGACATAGTGAATCAAGCAAGGAGAAAGTGGCTAGATACATCAATGGACTAAGATTGAACATTCAAGAAGAGCTAAGGTTGGTGAGGATGACATCTTTGGAAGAAGCATATCAGTTCGCCTTGAAAGTTGAAGAGAAACTAAATAAGAGACATGATCAGAGACAGAGAGACAGAGGAGGTAAATTTCAGAGAGGTAGAGCATTTTCTGGATATGATAGATCATTTACAGGGTAGAACAAGTTTGACAGCCCATTTAAGAAGGGTGACAGAGATAACAATGCTTATCGGAGAGATGACAATTTTTTACCGGAGAGAAAACCCTAGTGCATACCAGAATGAAGGATACAGAAGAGAAGGAAGAGGATTTGATAAGAGAACATTTAGAGGTACTTGTTTCAAGTGTGGAGGTGAAGGACATAGAGCATTTGAGTGTAATCAGGGTAGTACAAGTAAGAGGACAAAAACTAGTGGAAGAGCAGCCTATGTGGAAGAACCTGTTGAAGTAGATGACCCCAGTTCTATTGGTAAACTAGAGAAAGGAGAATCATTGGTGATGAGGAGAGCACTATTTCAAACAGAGGCAAATGAGGAACCATCACAGAGGAAAAATCTGTTCAAAACTAGATGCAAATCCGAAGGTAAGTGCTGTAAAGTTGTAATTGATAGTGGTAGTTCAGATAACCTAGATTCAGAGGAGATGGTGACTAAGATGAAGTTGGAACTTAGATTGAAACACCCTACGCCCTATTAGATAGCATGGATTCAGGATGATCATAAGGTACTGGTGAGTGAACAATGTTTGGTGAAATTTCATATTGGATCTTATCATGATGAAGTCTTGTGTGATATTATGTCTATGGATGTTTGTCATATCTTGTTGGGTAGACCTTGGCAGTATGATAGAAAAGCTATACATGATGGGAGAAAGAATACATATACTATAACATCAAATGGGAAAAGAATTACTTTGATTCCTTTGGAGGATGATACTAAAGATGTGGTATGTGGGAATGCTAGAATCTGTTTGGTAGATGGAAGGAGATTTTTGGATGGTTTGAAATAGGAAAGTATGTGTTATGCCTTGATTCCTAAGAAGCCTGAAATATTGAAGGAAGAGACTGAACTGAAGGAGATAAGAGAGTTGCTGATAGAATATGAAGACATCATATCAGATAATGTACCAGAAGGATTACCACCTATAAGGAGTATCAGTCATCACATGGATCTTATATAGGGAGCAAGTTTGCCTAACAAAGCAGCACACCGGATGACACTAGCAGAGAATGAAGAATTGAATAGACAAATACAAGAATTGTTGAGGAAAGGTTTGATCAGAGAAAGTTTGAGTCCTTGTGCAATACCTGCAGTGCTTGCACTGAAGAAGGATGGAGAATGGAGAATGTGTACTGACTCTAGAGCAATAAACAAGATCACAGTTAAGTATAGATTTCCTTTACCTAGGATGGATGATATTATGGATTGTTTGAGTGGAGCAAGATATTTCACAAAGATAGACTTGAAGAGTGGATACCATCAGATCAGAATCAGAGAAGGTGATGAATGAAAGACTGCTTTTAAGACAAATGAAGGATTGTATGAGTGGTTAGTGATGCCTTTTGGATTGACAAATGTACTGAGTACTCTCATGAGGTTGATGAATGAAGTCTTGAAGAAATTCTTGGGTAAGTTTGTTATTGTATACTTGGATGATATTCTGATTTTCAGTAAGACAAAAGAGGAACATTTGTGGCATATTAGACAAGTTTTACAGAGACTGAGAGAAGAGAAATTGTTGATAAACATCAAGAAGTGTAGTTTCATGAAGGAAGAGTTGGTATATTTGGGATTTGTGATTTCTGCAGAAGGATTGAAGATGGACCCTGAGAAAGTGAGAGCAATTATTGAATGGCCTACATTGGAGAGCATTTGAGAGGTTAGATCATTTCATGGTTTGGCTAGTTTCTACCAGAACTTCATCAGAAATTTTAGTTTAGTTTGTAACCCTATGACAGAGATAATGAGAGGTGACAGAAAGGATTTCAAGTGGACATTAGGAGCAGACAAAAGTTTTGAGTTGTTGAAGCAAAAAGTGATAGAGCAACCTGTTTTGGCATTACCGGATTTCAATAAGGTATTCCAAG
Source organism: Cunninghamia lanceolata (assembly GCA_027924645.1). Classification (NCBI taxonomy): domain Eukaryota; kingdom Viridiplantae; phylum Streptophyta; class Pinopsida; order Cupressales; family Cupressaceae; genus Cunninghamia; species Cunninghamia lanceolata. The sequence goes on from BSBN01000850.1 coordinate 3,465,901, forward strand.
TTGATTGTGATGCAAGTGGAAATGCAATTGGAGCAATGTTAAGTCAAGAAGGTAGACCTATAGCTTATTTCAGTGAGAAGTTGAATGATGCAAGGAGAAGATATTTAGTTTATGATCAAGAGTTCTATGCCATAATTCAAGCCTTGAAGAAGTGGAGACATTACTTGTTGCCTAAGGAGTTTGTGTTGTATACAGATCATCAAGATTTAGAATATTTGAATAGTCAAGGTAAGTTAAATTAGAGACATATGAGATGGGTAGAGTTCATGCAGAGTTATACTTTTGTGTTGAAGCATCGGAGTGGAAAATCAACAAAGTTACTGATGCATTGAGTAAGAGAATAAACTTGTTGACAGAGATGAGAGTTGAAGTGTTGGGTTTTGATGAATTGAAGAACATGTATGAGAGAGACACTGGTTTTGCAGAACCTTGGAGAGCATGTAAGGAACTTGTTGTGATAGATAGGAGTAAGTGGTTGGACTTTCATTCAAGAAGATATGTTGTTCAAAGGAAGTCAGTTGTGCATACCTAGAAGTTCAATGAGGGATAATTTGATCAAGGAGAAGCATAGTGGTGGATTGGCAAGACATTTTTGATGGTAGTTGATTGTCATTGATGTCAAAAAGGTGTTGTGTTGATGATACAGATACATCATATGGCAGGAATCGTCAGGTAATGGTGTCAGTTCATCTTCATAAGTTTGGAATTAAGTTGCTATGATGTCTTGGGAGGTTGTCTTACGTTCATCAAAGGTTTGTATTTAATTATAGGGAGCTTGAATTCAGAGGGGAGCACAAATATTTATTTGAAGACCCATATTTAATATTATAAAGGAGAAATTATTTTTCAAAGAGGAGTTTGCCATCAAATGTCTTTGAAATTTAATACATATTTAAAAAGGGGGAGCAAGTAATTTAAGAAAAGCATTCATTTGCTTTTATCAAATAGTTAATAATTCTAAAGGAGGAAAGATTTTTAAGTTTTTGAAAAAGCATGGTATGGATTTATGAGTGAAAAGCTTTATTCATTAAAAAGGCTTCTATAAATTAGAAAAGGCATCGAATTTTTAAGGAGCATGGTATATATTTCAAGGAGGGAGCCCGATTAAATTAAATTTGAAGACCATGCTTTGAAAAACATTTTTCAAAGATTCCTTAATTTATTTAAAATTTCTTTTTAAGGAGAGCACGTCTTATGGAAAGAATTGAAGTATTTTTGTGGCATTAAAATATGCTTTAAGAAAGAAATTTTAAAAGCATTAAAAATGCTCTATAAAAATGAAGAGATAGTTTCACGTTTAAATGGGGAATATGCATATATATTTAAATGGAGAAAAGCATCATTTTAAATGGATGGTGATGAAGTTAGAAACTTTTTATTTCTTGGAGGATAAGGAGATTTTTTTTAGTGCTTTTAAATAAGGCAATTTCTTTGTGGAGATTTTTCATGACAAAAAGGCTAAAACAGATTTATTTCCTTTTTAAAGTGCAAAGAAGTCCAAGAGTGCTTGAAGATAGAATTTTTTATTAAAAGATGATTTTGTTTTTTTGCTTTTCTCAAATTGAAAGAGAATGATTTTTTTAAGAGGATAAAGATATTGAAGATTGATTTTTGAGGAGATTTTTTTAAAGGCAAATATTTATGGAGAATTGAAGATATATTTTTAAAGAATAGATTTCCGACAGGGAATGAAGAAAAATGAAGACATTTTTTATGGTGGACATTATTTATTTTCTTTTGCAAGAAGATGAATAAATATTTGCAAAGGGAAATTGAATTGCTTTTTATTTATGCTCAGAATATGAAGAGTCTTGTTGAAAAGAAAATGAAGGATTTGAAGAAGATGAAAAAGATTTTTGTCAGAGAGAAGATGAAAAGATTGAAAAGTCTTTGAAGTAATTATGCACAGATTAATATGAAGATTTTTATTCTTGCAGGAAAATAGTTTTTGTAGATTGAAGAATACAAAAAGAATATTCAAGATGATGAAAAGTTATACAGAGAAAATATGAAATTGATTTTATTTTATAGAGATGTAATTTGTTGGTTCAAGATTTCTTGCAGGTGGATATGAAGAGGATACAAATAAAAGATTTTTTATTTTCTCCTACATGACACTGATTGAAATATGAAAGGTCATAAAAGATGAATTTGATTTTGCAGAGAAGAGGAACATCAAGAGTCTTTTCATTAACAATAATTTTTCAGGTGCATTGATGCAACTTTATAAATAGACAAAGATGAAACATACAGAGTATGCAGTGTTGTTGTGTGGATCAGCATTCCAGGTTGAATATATTTTGAATATCCTCTTGAAGAGAAAATTCAGATGATGAGAGAAGTATGGTCATATGACAGACACATGTGAAAGAAGAAATGATTTGTATCGAAATAGAGAATCCCTCTGAGTTCTTGATTTTGAGTATATGTTAGGGGTTGGTGCTCCTTGAAGTTGGTGCTTCTAAATGAATTAGGGGTTGGTGCTCCTTGAAGTTGGTGCTTCTAAACATTGTAACCAGTGAGGTTTTTACTTAAGCCAGTTGTTGGAACTGGAAATTTCCAGTCAAAATTTTTAAAGTCCCATGATGATTAACTTGAGTGTAGTACCCAAGAATTTCATTAATCTAGTTCTCTAAAACTTTTGCAATAGTCATTTTACTGGTACAATGGAAGTAATGGCAACACAAGTGAGAAAAGAATCTAGAATCTAGTGCTTATGTTTTTCATCCTAACAGTTCAAGCTGCTTTCATCTTGGGAATACAGGTGAACAGGCTATCCAGTTAGCTATGCAAGGCGATATTGTGAGCAAAGTATATCAATAGTTTGCCCCTTGGGTTTCACAAGTAGTTCGCTTGTCCAAAAATGCAGATGATTGTTGAAATTGATTTCCTCATTGGGCCAATTCCAATTGATGACAATCTAGTGCAAGAGATAGTAGCATGGAACAAGAACAAACATATCATCGAGCAGTGAATTTTACACAGAATCCCGCTCCTGCTGATTGCCCAGTAACAAGGTTAAGCATATCATATAGTTTTTCCTTAGCAAATGCTTTATTTCTTTTGTCTTCCATTGAGAGCTGGTTGGTTCTCTTCTAGCATCCACTGGTGGATTAAAGTATGCTGCGATACCTAATTACCTCTTCCTAAGATAGGTCCTATTCCCTATTTATCAACCGTTCACTAGAGGCATAGAATGGTTTGGAGGAACCTTACGACAATTTTGAAGAAGTGTGCCAATTTTGAAGGCCATATGAGGAATCGTTTGACTGCTACACAGTGCTATCCTTGCCCACTTTATTCCTCTTGCGCTCTGTATTTTTGCTCGCTTCTTGCGCAGGCTTTACGAAGCATTGAACATTTCCTTCCAGGTCCACCATTTTTTCTTAGTTTTCACCTTTGACAATGTTCTTTGGGCTCTGCAATAAACCGTATTCAAACTGGGATTAAATCGTTCATTAAAACAAATAAAAATTAAATTAAACCCGATGAAATGATTTATGAAATCTGACTAATCATAAAAAATGATTCCTGGATTGCAGAGTATAAAACGAATAAGTTGATCCAAAACTATATTTAATACAAAGATTTAATACTTCATATTAAATTTACTTATGTCGATAACAAAATACGAATTTCAAATTTAAGTACCTGTTAAACCAAGTAAAGCAATGATTGAAGGGAAACCAAGATGTAGAAGAGTTTGATCTGCTAGCAGAGGAGAAATCTAGCAGGTCAATGGAAATAGAGACAATTTTAATTGAGGATGATGATGGAGACAACATTGATGCATCTGAACATTTGAAGGAACCTTCTCTAGGTACGAAGAAGAAGAAACCAAGTAGCTATCATGAAAAGGACAAATATAATAACTCCATTACAAAAAATGTATGTATTTTTCCAAATTCAATCCAAGATAAAGGGCAACTGAGTGTTCCTAGAGTAAGTGAGCATGAAAGGGAGGCAAGCTCTCTACGAACTGATGATAATGTCAAGGCTAAAAAGAATCTGGGGCAGCCACAGGAGGTTTTGGATTCGAGATAGTTAACATCATTTCATAATAATGTTGCTGAAGGCAAGAGTAATTCTAGTTTGATTGCTGGTTTCAAGTCTGATGCTTCAGAAAATGAGGTTTCTGTTCACAGTCCAGCTTGTTCAAGGGATGGCCCTTTGATTACTAAGATACCAGCTTCTGGAAAACCAAAAATAACACACGTCCAGAAATATATAGATGATAAATCTATAACTGGAAATAGAAAAACAATGGAAGATTCATTGGAAAAATGATTTGAAAACTCCCTCCATGAGTAGAATAGAAAATACTAGCACTGCTAGTAATACGGAAAACCGAAAGGAGAAATATGAGGAGGTTGAATTCTCATCAGTAATTAAAGATATGGCAGTGGCATCCCATGTGCATGATCACAGTAAAGCTTCTGGTTCAAATTCCGGCACAGATCCACAGGAAAATGAATTGGATCATATGAGCACAAATCTTGTTTGTTCAATCTGCTAGTTTGGAGAAGCTGAAAAATTATTACTTCTTTGTGATGGAAAAAAAGTGCAACGACACAGCGCGTGTAGATAAATAACACTAGGCCTCAAATTGATCCTCAGCAATAAGGAAGTTTCAGCTTGTGTTTTCAAGGCATCATATGATCTCAGTGCTGGTTGCCTTATGCTGGTAAAAAGATTGCTTTAGATTAGGGTTGATGATATTCTTAAGTTATTAAAGTTTTTCTTCTTGTTAATTTCGTCTTTGTTGGAAGAATTTTCATTGACTTTAATCTACACTTGGCAAGAGTGAAAAACCTGATAGGCTGTTTGAGAGCAACCCAATTAAACACTGGGCCCACAGCCACTTGGTCTAACATTCCCTCATACCACTCTATGCATCATAGATTCAGACTAACTACAGTCGTAATCATTTAAATGTTCCTAGGGTTATTGACAGATTAAAGCTCCTCTCAACCTCAACATCCTCTCCGACAACTATGTGCATCATAGGGTCGGACCTTGAAATTTTTTTATTATGATGAGGGCTCAAACGCTTATCTGTGCTGGTTAGAGTGCATGCATTTAAAGCTCGGATGCAGAGAAAGATTCTGACACAAGGTATAATGTGAAATAGAGCACTCCAAAAAAAAAATGGCACCAGCCATAAGGTGGTATGTGAACTCAAACAACGCGCAAGTCCTCATATATCTAGCGCAAGTCTCTAATCCTTACACAGCATTACAAAATTTCAGCACAAATTTTTAAATCTCAAAGCACAAAAGTATATCATCTCGAGTTCATTGTAAACTTGATAAGCACTTAATAGCTCCAACACAAAGTTTTCAAAGGAGATGAAAAATTGTTGAAGAATTTTAGTACAACGATTATATTCAGCACATATTCTTAATGGTACATTGCCAGGAAAATTACTGCAAGTAATAACTAATGGGAGGGAGATGTTCAAGATCTAGCACAGGTTCACAACACTCTTGGCTTCAGTTATGTAAGTGAGGGCAAGATAGACAAGAGTATTGCCCAGTTTGAGATGGCCGTGAAGCTTCAGCCAGGATATATGACAGCCGGAACAATTTAGGTGAGGCACTTACAATTTTTTAAATTTTATTGAAGCCTCTCAAGAGGAGGTTTTAAGCTTGCTTGGCTTAGAACGTATTTCATGTCACGTGCTAAGTTGCGGAGAGCTAGCTATTTACATATTCAACAAATTCATTGAAGCTGTCTTTTATGTCTAGCTTAATAGAAAGTTTCTATTTGGACATTGTACTTCATTGTGGGAAATTTGGACGTGACCTTAAAAAATTGTATAATATTTTGTTGATATATAGTTTATCCAATTTGAAAACTCTGGTGGATTTAAAAAATAAAAAATAAAAAATAAAATAAAATAAAATAAAATATATTGTGTTTACTATGCAAATTTTAATGCTTGTTAACATCATTTAGAAATTGCTATTGGCTGTTTGATCATTCAAAGTAGAGTGGTCTCAAGTATTCGTATTTGTAATTGAATTTCATAAGCTTGTTGTGCAACTTTAAAGTAAACCGTGGCTTCCAGAAAGCTTCAGAATGGGACATATAAAATGGTTGCAGCAAATGCTTGCTTATGAGAAGTCCAAGTCCCACTTGCTGCTGGCCAAAGAAGACAAACTCAAGAAAACAGTCCAAAATTTGCAATCAGGGTTCGATGCAGTGGAGAAATTGAAAGTTAGGGCACTTTGTTTGGATAAGAAGACTCTATTAGAAAAACAGATTGATTGGTCTGTAAAGAAAACAGCAATTCACGCCGCTTAAAAGGCTTCCATTCAGTCACTTAAAGTAGACATCGTTAAGCAAATGAAGTCATTTGCGAGTAAGAAGGTAAATTATGAGAGGAAATTGAAAGAAGTTCAAAAGGAGAATCTGGACTTGTGTGAAAAAATAATAATTATGAAGCAAGAGCTTGATGTCTTTTGAGAGCAAGATAAGATATCTTTGTGAATTATATTCTACTGTTTGCATTGGGAATGATATTTCCAAGAAAGAAATCATACGCTCCCTTGAATGCAATGTCAAAAGCTGCATCAAAGAAAAAGTCCCAAACCCATTACAAATGCGAGAAGATACACCTTATGAATGGAGAACTAAGAACGAAGTTTTTGCATATACGAACTTTTCAGTGAATGGAGTTTTTCATATGTGCAAACGCTAGTTAATTTCACCCCTTACCAATTCATGCGAAGTTACAGAAACCCTAAAGAATCATGTTGTTCTAACTTTAAGAATCTTTTGGAAGATTATATGAAATCATGACATCCTAAAGGAATTGACAATTATTTTACCGAGATGAAATTATTATCAAACAGACAGTGAAGATACATGTAAAGACATCAGATAAATATTTACAGCTTAAGGTTGAGGAATATTTGTAGTTAGATATTTTTATTGAATTTATAAAACAGGGGTAATTATTTTTACCCAAACGAATATTTTTGTCCAACAAAAGTGAAAAATATGCAAGTAAATATAAAGAAATGAAGTAGAAACTAATAAAGTATGGGATTGAAATATTTGATTATCAAACATGAAGATTAATTTAAATATTTAATTTGGCAAAAAACAACCAATTAAATATTCTATTTTGCCAAAGTTTTTTCTGAAATTATTGGAGCCCTAAAAGGGGAAAGCAAAGAGAAATAATTATTATTATTTTCACAATATGAAGGCTATTTTCTTCACGGTGATACTATATTGAAAATTTTATTTTCTACCAAAGGCGTTCAACATAATGAAAGGACATACGGGATTTATATGTGAAGGATTTCAACCCTAAAAACATGTGAGAAAATATACATTACCGCACGACACAGGTCCTAAGGATTACTCAATATAAATTATATGTTTATATATGATTTATCTAACAAATATTTTGATTTGTTTTTGTAGGATTATGATTAATATAATCAAGCGTTTCAAGTCGGAGATGAAAGAATGCAGTTATGAAGATTAAACAGATGGTCGATTTATTTTCTTATTACTTAAAACCATCTATCTATTATGTCAGTTATTGTAACGGGTCTGAGGCTTGTTGCATCTCTTTAAATAGAGATCCCAGGACCCAGAGAAGGGGGTTAGAAATTAGGTTAGGATTAGATTTTTACAAAAACACATTTGAAATATTTTAGGGTTAGATTAGGTTAGATTTATTGAATCTGATGCAAATTTGATCCTCCTGTGCAATGTCGTTTTGAGAAAGACTATGGTGCATGATACATTCTGAGGCAGCATTGTTGAGGATTCGAATTCGAAATACATTGGACGGTATCATCTGTTTGTTGTTTAAATTCAATCAATTTAATTATCTCCATATCATTCATTTTTAGATTATTCAATTTGAATGTGTTAAGGATATGTTCAAATTGTCTGATTACATTTGCTAATCCAGTATAGTTGATTTGATTGGTTTCTCAGAGAGAATTAAATCCTTTCTCATCAATTATAGTAATCTTAGAATGTTGAATGGATTATTAAGTACGATTAATTGATTAGGGTTATTAATTTGTCTCCAGAGTTGATCTAATTTGTTAATTTGCAAATTTAAATTGGTTCTTTCTGGAAAGATTAAAATCCTTTTTAATATTTTGCATTTTAATTCAATTATGTCCTTTGGATTATTAAGAATGAGTTAATAATTTATTCCTTGCACGTTTGTACAAGTTGCAAACTGTTGTATGTGCCAATCAGATCGAGTTATTACCTGATACAGGTTATTTGCTTTTGATATCCTGACTCCGTTGCCCGAATGGACAAAGCACCAGTCTAACTATTGATTCATCTTATAATTAAAATCTTTACATTGTTTTATTGTTATAGTTTAGATTCATTTCATGTTATTTGTTATTTATTTCTGTTAGAATTTAGATTAAATCATTTGCTTTCTTTAGAATTTAGTTTATAATATCTCATCTGATTTACAAGCATGCCATTGTAATTGGATAAACTAGCAGCAAACCAACATTGATTTAATCATACAACTTGCTTTGATAATCAAAGGTTCACCCGCCTAGGTTGTAGCAGGACCTAAAGCGCAGGGAGAAGTTGATCGTTAAGGTCAAACTCTAATCATTGGCTCAAAAACGTTGTAGATTTGACCATAGGGCTTGGCATCCCCTTAGAATCCACAACCTGCATTTTCGAGACCCAACACCAGTGAGGCATTTTGAGTGGTTTTTCTACCCCTGGAGGGTTTTCCACTCTGTAATTTTCTTGTGTCATAATCTCATGTCTTGATGTCTTCCATAGCTTCATTTACCGAATATGATTTATGTGATTAATCATTTGTTGATTAATTGTTCAAGTAAATAGTAGTTTAATTCTGATAAATCATATTTGTCAATTTTGAGAAATTGTAAAAATAATACAACACTGATTCACCCCCCCTCTCAGTGTTGTCCTGGACTCCTACAATTTTGGCATTGACAAGACAGTGGCTTTGGTAAGTGAAAATTAATTTTGGCCTCAGATACATAAGGATGTTTAGATATTTGTGCAGAGTTGTAGAGTTTGTCAAGTTGCAAAAGGGAGTAGTCAGAACACTGGATTGTATAAACCTTTGACAGTACTAGAGAGACCTTGGGAAGACATAAGCATGGATTGCCTAAGACACAAAGAGGAGATGATTCAATATTTGTAGTGGTTGATAGATTTTCAAAGATGGCTCATTTCATATCTTGTAAGAAGACAATTGATGTAGTGCATGTAGTTGACCTATTTTTCAAAGAGATTGTAAGATTGCATGGATTACCTAAGAGTATAGTTTCAAACAAAGACACAAAGTTTGTTGGATATTTTTGGAACACACTTTGGAAGAAGATGAAGACAAATTTGAAGTTTAATTCAACTTTTCATCCATAGACATATGGATAGACAGAGGTAGTGAATAGGAGTTTGGGAAACTTGTTGAGATGTTTGGTTGGAGAGAAAACTGGATGTTGGGATTTGATTCTTTCACAAGTAGAGTTTGCATACAATAATTCAGTAAACAAGAGTACTTGAAGAACACCTTTTGAGATTGTGACCAGAGTGAATCCTAGAGGAATTACAGAATTGAGAGGTATCAGTACAAAGGAAAAGAGGAGTACAGAAGCAAACAGATTTGCAGACCATATGAAGACAATGCATAATCAGGTGAAGAAGCATTTGGAGGATATGAACAGTAAGTATAAAGAGAAGGCTAATGAGAAGAGAAGACATAAGGAATTTGAAGTGGGAGATGAAGTGATGGTGTACTTGAGAAAAGAGAGATTTCCAATTGGGACTTATAACAAGTTGAAGATGAAGAAGTTTGGACCTTGTAAGATACTCAGGAAATGCATATGAAGTAGAGCTACCGGAGACATTGGGTATTTCACCTATTTTCAATATTGCATATCTATATCAGTATCATGAAGTAGAGTTTAGTGATAGCATGGAAGAAGACTTGAAGAAGCAATTACCACACAAAGCACTGGAACAAATTGAAGACATTTTGGACAACAAAGTTGGGCGCAACACTAGAGGAAGACAATACAAAGAATATCTTGTGAAGTGGAAAGGCAGACCAGAAGAAGATTCATCATGGATTTCTCAGGTTGAGGTGGACCGTCTTGGTTCTCCCCTAGCCCCAACAAAGTGAGGGACTCACTTTTTCAATAACCCCGGATGTCTGATGCAGGAGCATCCCTGGTTCAAGAGTAATCTTGCATCAACCAAAAACATTTGCATTTTATTTTGTTTGCAGTTTAGTTTGTTTCTTTTCCAGTTCAGTTCAGTCAAAAGCAGTTTCAGCTTGTGGTCCGGTATTGGCATTTCACATCTTACGGATCTGGACTTAGCATCTACATTCATTCATCTACATCATATCAAGAATTCAGAGCATTTGGATTAGTTACCAGAAAGATATCACTATCACAAGATCAACTATTTTCTTATAGCAGAGCATCCTGACAGTCTCAGAAAATTAGTTGAAGGAGAAGGCTTGCAGATCAATCCTTGACTTGCGAATCTCAATGACACATCATTTAATGTTCTTTGGTTCATGGCCAACCTTCCCCAAGGGTCTGCATGTTGTTCCATTCATTTGAGGAAGTGTTCTATGCATTTAGGTCTGACCTATCTGTGAACACGTTACACCTCTTCTTTGGAGTTTGTGATCTTCCTTGGCCGACGCGGAGGAATCTATTGGTCCAGAGATGATATATATTGATGTAATAGATCCTTAGGAAAGTAGTTAGCAATTGATCCATAATTCTTAGTTTGGATTTTTTGAGAAGGGAGCTTCAAAGCCTTATCTTGTGCATGTATGTAATCAGGCCTGTGAGCCCTAACTATAAGCCCGCATGATGCCGGTCGATCTCTATTTGAATTCTATGATATATTGAATGACTGAATCTACATTTGTTTCATTTCCTTGAGTTATTTCCATTGTGCTTACTCTTGCTTCACGGTCCGAATAGTTCATTCTGTGAACCCTCCTACCGTGATTGCACCAAGGGATGAGATTGAAAAAGGAGATTTTTTGAGCCATGTGCATATGTGTAACCTTGTGAAAGTTTTGATCCTTGTGCAAGGTTGACTTGGTTGATTTGGATTTGAGAATGTGCAAATGATTAATAAGTTGATTAAATTGGGTTATTTAATCAACTAATGGTTGATGGGGGATTTAGGATAAATTAAATAAATATTGTATTTATTTAATTTTGGGGAGAATGATGTCGGAAAGATGGATTTAATTAAATAAATATGAATTTGTTCAATTAAAGGCTAGAACATTAGAAGAAGGTTGAATTGATTGATTAATTAAATAAATGGTCATAATTTATTTAATTAATATTGGTATAAGGGTTAATTTTATTAATTAAATAATCAAGAATTATTTAATTAATTTTGGAAGAATAATTAGATTGATTAATTAATTAAATAAATATAACTTATTTAATTAATTTTAGAAGAATAGTTATGGGATGAGACAAGTGACAACAAAAATGCCGGAAGATATTTTTTAGGTGTTTATAGATACAATTTTCTTTAGGACCACCACTAAAAATATTAAATTGCTAAAAGAGGATCAGTCTATCATCTTTCCATTTGATTCTTGCTTGATGGGCACCTATGCACCTACATGCCTTACCTTTATTACAATCTAGAATACTCCATATACTTATGTAGTTGGAACTTTAACATCTGGAGATCCTCCCCATAAGAAGGCTAGTCATCATGTTCCCATGAGTCTTGCTTTAGATTAAGAAAAAAGACACTAATGCGATGACATTCCTATTCAAGATGTTGTTTGACAAGTTTTTGACCCTAGATGGCCTAATCCTAGGCTTGGTTGGTTAGATCCATGTGAACTTAATAGATGTTCAAAATGCAAAACAAATATGCAAGGTCAAAGCTCAAAATCAAATGTAGACATTCCAAAGAAAAGAAAATTTGATGGCCATTGATGAGCACCATAATTGTCTCTTTTAAGTTCTTACCTTTCCTATTTTTGAGTCATACTATTGTAGACATTTCCACCTTTCAAGTTGAAACTTTAAATGATATCTGGACAATCTACTATGTTATGTGTATTATATTATAATAGATGTATGTGTGTTAAAGTAATTATTTGTAAGCATAATGTGCCATGATTAAGTTTGCTATGATCTTACTTAGTGGATAAGGATTCTTTCCATTGGAATAATTCTAACCTGCAGCTAAAGGATTGAAAGAGTTCCTACAGCCATGGAGATAGTTCCTATAGCTAAAGGATTGAAGAGTTCCTATAGCCAAAGGATCAGTGCTTGTAGCTGAGGAACCCCTCTCCTGTAGCTTGAAGATCAACCTACAACAAAGTAAGTAGTCACATACAATTTTTCAATAGCAGTTAATATCCTTCTTAAGTATGAATAATGAAAAGAGGATATACGACAGCTAGCAGATGTTCACTTTTCTAAGGACATGTGAAGATGGAGAGTCCATGATCATTTGAAATTATATTTTCGGTTAGTTTGTTTGTGTTATAGTTCAATTGGGAATCTTCCTCTTCAGTTATTCTGAAGTCTAGGTTTTCTCTAGTATGATTTTACTTTCTTAAACTATGAGTCCTTCCCTTGTTTATGGGAAGTGGGTCGATTAGTAGTTAGTTTTCATAAATGCATACACTGTTGAAGGGTGTGTATATATCTTTCTCACCTAACATATCTAGTTAAGTTGGATTTTCATGATTGTACCAGATTTTCTTGATTACAGTGAGTAAACCATAGTTCTTATTTCAAGATTATTTCTATTATCATTCTGGTTTATGGTAGTTAAGTGTTTCTATTATCATTCTGGTTTATGGTAGGTAAGTGAATGAGTTGATTTGATTAACTGATAAAAGGAGAAAGGAAGTAGTCAACCCAAGTCAAGGCCCACTTAAGGTAGGCTACAACCTATTAGTACTAGATTCATGCAATCATAATTAGATCTTAGAATTAGGTTTGGTTTATTTCATTTCAGTTTGCTATTCTATTTAATTGAAAATTAGTTATAGCAATTATTTCTAGAAGTTATAAGATAGCTTTCCTATTTCATAATTGTATTCTTTTCTTTGCTTGCAGCAACTATCATTTACTAGCTATACACAACTCTACATCTAGAAAACCTTTAGATGTACATATAATACCGACATCATACTAAGAAACACATCCCCAGGTTGATAAATTAAATGTAGCATGTCCTCCCTCACTGAGATACTTGATCTAGGATGAAGTCATCCATTGAGTTACATGCATTCCTTAGTTGCATTAGGTCTAGTGGGAGTTGATTGTGCTCCACATTTTTGGCACCATTGTCAGGGATGGTGTCAAAGTTGTAGATGTTGCTTAGTCTAAGATAGTTTATTTTCTTTAGCATTCCTTGTGTTTATGAATTTATAGTCGAAATAGATTTTAAGCAGACAATATACCCTCACTAACATTGTGCAGAAAGTAGTAATAAAAAGAACTCTGAAACATTGCATGCGGAAGAGGAGACTGCTTGGGGAGATTTCTTCCAAATTAGGAAAATAATTCAAAAACAAGTGACAAAGTTGAGATATCAATAGAAGACATTGTAGACTTGGAGGATATAGCCACTTGGCATCACGACACAATGGCTGAAGAAGAAGTAGAGAATACTACCAATCTAGTTACTTTCGAGTTTCCTATCACTAATCAGGAATGAGCTACTACCATGAAGAACATCCCTCCTTCAACTCTACCAAACTTTTATGGTATGATTACAGAGGACTCAAATATATTCTTGTTTGAATTTAATGTTCTCTACATAAGCTATGATTACACCACGGATGCACACAAGTTAAAGCTCTTCCCAACCACCCTCAAAGATGTTGCTTTGAGGCGGTTTATGGGAATGGGTAGAATGCGATGGTAGATTGGAGAACTATGAAGGAGAAGTTCCTATAGAAATACTAGGGTTATTGTCATGGTAGAGACATGTGAGGAGATGACATATTTAGAATGTCACATGAGGAGGAACCCCTTGAAGATTATGTAGAGAAGTTCTTGTTTTGCCTCTAGAAGTCACGTCAAAATAGACTCTCTCCAGATTTACTGAAATTAGTATTTTTGAGGGGAGTGAGTGAAGATTGCATGGATGCCTTGGACCTAATTGGGTCAGGAGACATTTCTCAAATCTCATTTGATGACATTTGCAAGATATGTAGTAACTACTCACGAGCAACCATGAAAAAGATCTACGTCTTCAGAACTTTGTCAACCATAAAGATTGTTGTAGGTGTCTCCTGAGTAGAACTCAACAACCTGCTAAAGGACATGAAGTAGGAAATTATAATCCATCTGGAAACTCAGATGGATACCCTACTATAATGTCCCCTTTTAGGATTTTCTTGATTTCTTAACCCGCAACAATAATAATCACTAAAAAAGGACATTAGAAATATTAAAGGTCAATAATTTATCATAATATTCAATTCATAGCATTATTGATATACGGGATTCCTTTAAGATTCTATTCAATTAGTCTATCGTCATTATGGAGCACCAATTGGAAGATCATACAAGGTGCCTTGAGCCGTTCCATCCAACCTAGGAGCACAGAATGACATCCATCATTTGGCCTCCCAGCCCCACTCGGGGTGTCTCTACAGGAATGGCTTCCTAGCTACTTGCCTTCCTTAAATGCACTTTTCTTCCCACCATAATGGACTGACCAATTGGATGAGAATCTTAAGTCGTTATATTGATTATATTGTGCATTAAGTCATTATATTGATTATATTGTGCATTGGCAAAATTATAGCAAGAATAATAGTATTAGGAGAATAACAATATCTGCTGATGTACACACACATATCACTGCTGAAGTCTGCAGATTTATTTTTTCTCTAAATTAGTTCGTATTCCATGTATTTCTACTTCTTATTCCCCTCTATTCCAACATATATTCACTCTGCATTTATATCATTTCAAATGAATAATGTGTCTTTCAATGGGATGCTTTAATAACCACACCCTTCTATAACCAATCGCATCACTTCATGGTATTATTTGTTGCCTTTAAACTCACCTCTTCATAAGAAAATCGTACCTTTTTATAATTAACAAATCACACTTCTTAGTGTATTTAAATTGCACATTTTCACATATTATATGGAGCGCTTTATTAAGTCGGCCACACTCACGTTTGTATTTGAATTTGAAATATCTTAATCTCTTTTCTTATTATTATCACCACTCCTTACAAATAAAATCGTATCACATAACCTTTTTGTCTTATGTGCTGCCTTTAACATTTAATTGTTGTTCCTTAATAACAAACCACTGGTAATAATATCTATTTGGAATAAGACAATTTGTCTTATAACCATTTTCTCTTCTAGAGGGAGGTCAGCTTCTACATATATTAAAACTTGGATACGGGACATTACAGTCCACCCCATCCAAGATTGCTTGTCCTTAAGAAATCGCAACTAGGATGCTCCTAAAGTAATTAGTATCCCAAATCAATCCTTCTTGAAGGATGGTTTTTAGTATACTTGTCTCCATCCAACCACCAACATAACCTTTTAAGATTATAAGGTTGATAACCTTCTCTATAGTATGAGGATAATGTACTGTCCCATATTCTTTTGGTTCATATACTTGTATTTCCTAATATCTCTCAACAACCAAACCAAGAGTTGGCAATTGGTAAGGTCTATGATTTAAGACAAGTTTTCTCTCATTCTCAGAGAGAAGAAACTAAAAGAAATCTTCATTTGTATAGTTTTGAAGCCATGTAAAGGAAGTATCAATCAAAAAATCAATTTCTTCTTTGGTATCAATTACATCTTCAAAGAATCAATTGGGTTGGATAAGTCTTAATGAGACATACATTTCCTAGGGTTTGAGATTGTTGTGAATAACAAAATCTTTATTATGGTTTGTATCCTTTTTCCTATACCATCAATTGAGAGTAAGTATATTTTATTTCACCTAATCATTCAAACAGGGCTTGAGACAAGATTGAGGGTATAATCAAAAATATATTATAGGTGTTTGTAACACTTAGTCCAAACATTTTTCAACATATTTCATCTTTTCATAGAATCATTAATAACATGTTATAATCTTCTGAGTATATATTCCCTAGATAATCCTCAAGTATGAATTATTGGATGTACCAAAATATTATACTTCATAGAATTTGAGTTTATAGATTGATACTAACATCCAATTTTCATATCAATGGGGGGTTGTCACTCCTCTTGTAAGGATTTGACATATTCCCATGTTAATACTAGGATGATTTTCATACCTTAGAAAAGTATTCAACAATCTAAATTTTCCCAAAGTTTAAGAGGTGAAAATGATCCTAGGATTTGTGGGTTATGGGCCCATAATGTAATTTAAAATAGACTTATGTAACAAATTTGGTATAACTTGATGTGCATCAAATGTACCTAATATTGATGTCCTTGATCTTTAATCATGAATGAAGAGTTACTCTAATCAAGAAAAATAAATTAAGAGAAGAAGACCCTTGGATGAAATGATCTATTCTAGATATTACATATAGAAGTGAATTTGGGTTCATAAGATAAGTTTACTAGATCAATTTTGTAGGTTACAAGGTTGATCATATGTGGTATGGACTGGATTGTATTGTCATTGTTTCAATGAGTGTGGGATAGATCACATGTTTTTACATTGGCTCTTGTTCCAAATGAATAGAATAATTTATTTTCAATGATGTTCCTCTTCCATGAAGCTTGATGAATATATCTTACAATAAATTTCCAACATTTCTCCAAATTTGTAGGTTCCTAAAGAATTGAGTTGTCTTCATTACATTCTCTCAAAATTGTTGTTTTGGCTTTTAAGAGATTGACCATTCTAGGTCAAGATGATACCACAGTGTACCTAAATCTCAAAGTTTGAAAGATAATCTTAATCCATCTTTTTATCCTTAGTTATGCCTAAGTTTCTGTGACAACTAGATTTTCATTTGAGAATTTGAAGTCAAATTATATCATTAGGTTCAACTATGTTGAGTGGTTATGATTGATTGTTCCTTGTGAAACTTTTGATATTTTGGATTGCTTGATTTCTTGATGAATAGATGATTGATGATTGATTATGTCAATGAATTGGTTTATCCTTTATATCTATTTCTTGAAGGAGTCACTATTCCTCTTGGCTGCTTTTTTTCCTAGAATAATACTTTGCCTTGGAGTTGATTGTTAGATTTATTTCCTATTGATGGTTTTTTCACAAGGAAATGATTCCCATTTTATATTTTATTGTTAAGGAAGTCCTACATTTGAAGGGTCACACTTTTCATATTTGGGGTTTCATCCTTTCTCGCATCATAATTATTATTGAGAACCTAATTTAATTTACCTGTAAAATCACTTAGGGTTCTATTCTCAATTGAATTATTCAATGATGCTTTGGATGTCTTTCTCGAATGAAATGATTTCCCCTTTTATATCTAAAGTTTGAGGGAGTCACACTTTTTCACTTCACTAGTTACAACTCTTCATTATTACATAAGTTAATTTGTTAGTGCTTCTCAACCCAAGAAGAGTTTGACAAATAAAGCTTTGATAGATTTGACATTTTCATAATTTTTAAGCATAAAGTAATCTTAAACACACATAGAGTAAACTTGTTGGAGAAATATTAGACATGAAGCAAACACATAGATATACGTAATACATGAAGCATACGTGATACATGAAGTATACACGTAAGACACAAAGCATGAAACATACATAATATAGAAAGTATACACATAAATACATGTGAGGCATGAAGCATATAAGTACACGTGATACATGAAGTATGAAGCATACACATAGATACACGTAATATATGAAGTATACACATAAGTACATGTGAATCATGATACATATAAGTACACGTGATACACGAAGTATGAAGCATACACATAGATACACATAATATACAAAGTATACACATAAGTACATGTGAAGCATGAAGCATACACATAAATACATGTGATACATGAAGTATATATAAGAAACAAAGTATACGCATAAATACACGTAATACATGAAGTATACGCATAAATACATGTAATACAAGAAGCATGAAGCATACACGTAATACACAAACTATACACATAAATACATGTAATACACAAAGCATGAAGCATACACATAATACATGAAGTATACTTATAAATACACGTAATACACAGAGCAAGAAACATACACGTAATACACGAAGTATACGTATAAGTACATGTAATACAAGAAGCATGAAGCATACACGTAGATACATGTAATACACAAAGTATGCACATGAATACACGTAAGTAATGAAGCATACACATGAATATACATAAGTCATGAAGTATACACATGAATACATGTAAGTCATGAAGTAGACACTTGAATACATGTAAGTCACGAAGCATATACATGAATGTACGTAAGGCATGAAGTATACACCTGAATACACGTAATTCATGAAGTATATACTTGAATACACGTAAGTCACGAAGCATATACATGAATGTACATAAGGCATGAGGTATACACCTGAATACGCATAAATCATGAAGTATACACTTGAATACACGTAAGTCACAAAGTATATACATGAATGTACGTAAGGCATGAAGTATACACATGAATATACATTGCATCAACTATCATTCACATGATGGCAAGAAGGATGCTCTGATACCAATTGTAATGTCCCCTTTTAGGATTTTCCTAATTTCTTAACCTACAACAATAATAATCACTAAAAAAGGACATTAGAAATATTAAAGGTCAATAATTTATCATAATATTCAACTCATAGCATTATTCATATATGGGATTCGTTTAAGATTCTATTCAATTAGTCTATCATCATTATGGACCACCAATTGGAAGATCATACAAGGTGCCTCGAGCCATTCCATCCATCCTAGGATCATGGAATGACATCCATCATTCGGCCTCCCAGCCCCACTCAGGGTGTCTCTACCGAATGGCTTCCTAGTTGAAAAGAGTCTTCCATACTCTTGGATTGTAGGCTACCTTTTCTATATTGGTCTTGACAATATCATGTCCAGGTGTATTAGAGAAGATGAAGTTTATGATATTTTGAAGGCCTTCCATGATGAACCTTACGGAGGAAACTTTGCATCAAAGAGAATGACATATTAGAAACTGGCTACTATTGGCCAACATTGCATAAAGATGTAGTTGCATACACCAGGAGATGTGGTCATTGTCAAAGAATGGGCAAACCAACAAAGATAGATGAAATGCCCCTGTAACCCTAGTTAGTTCGAGAACCTTTTGATAAATGGGGTCTAGACTTTATCAGCCCTATAGATCCATGGTCAAACAACAAGGAATACATTCTCATGTGTATTGACTACCTGACCAAATGGGTGGAAGTCAAGGCTCTCACACATGCAAGAGATGAAAAGGTAGTAGCATTTCTTTATGAAGAGATCTTCACAAGGTACGACATGTCCAAAGAAATTATTATTGATCAAGGTTCACAGTTTACCTCTGAATTGATTGCTACACTTGTTAAGGAATATGCACTTAGGCATAGGAAGCCTACTCCTTACCACCCTCAGTTAAATGGATAGGTGGAAGTTACTAATAGAGAAATTGAAGCAATTCTGACTAAAATTGTCACCTTGCACTGCAGAGATTGGGTAAACCACCTTCCTGAAGCAGTTTGGGCTTATAGGACAACATGGAAAACCATAATAGGGTTTACACCCTATGAGTTGGTATATGGGAAGACAACAATACTCCCTATTGAGTTTGCGTACAAAACTTTAAGAATAACACTAGAGATTGGCATAGATCTTTGATAAGAACAAAAGGAAAGGATCACTCAGTTTAATTCTTTGGATGAACTATGGAAGGAAGCCTTCGATCACACAAAGGTTATACAAAAACAATAGATAAAATGGCATGACAGATTTATCAAAACAAGGGAATTTCAACAAGGAGATTGGGCATTATTATTTGATTCAAGATACAAAGATGACAAGGGAAAGTTGCAAACAAGATGGATAGGACCCTACGAGATAGCTAAGATATTTTCAAATGAATCTATAAAGTTGGTTACCATTGATCCTCTTAGATTTTCCTTAATGGTCAATGGCCATCACTTTAAGCTTGACAAGAAGCCATTCAATAAAACATAATTCTTCAACATGTAGCACAAGATAAAGGGATGGGATAAAAAACACCAATAGAAATGATAGCAGATGAGCCTTCTAGCTCTACCCTTGTTATTCATCAGGTATAATTTCTATGCTTTATTTCAAAAAAAATAGTGAAAACCCATTGGGCTCTATTACTTCTCAAATAATGCTACTAGCCAACTTCATAGCCTTTCTATGCATCAGTTTCACCAGTTTCTTTAGTCCCATAGCATCCCCAATAGCGTTCCTGCAGCATCCTTCACCACCTTCCTATAGCATCC
Organism: Cunninghamia lanceolata; assembly: GCA_027924645.1. NCBI lineage: Eukaryota > Viridiplantae > Streptophyta > Pinopsida > Cupressales > Cupressaceae > Cunninghamia > Cunninghamia lanceolata. The sequence continues at coordinate 3,486,369 of BSBN01000850.1, forward strand.
CTTGCCAGCCTCCTGCAACTTCACACTTTTGAAGTCCCTACAACCTCCTTACCACATTCCTGTAGCTTCACACTTATGAAGTCCCTATATTCTCCTTGCTGCATTATTGTATCTTCCATCATCCTAAGTTCATGCCACAATTTCAGCCATCTCCCATGCATCATCCACATTATTTGCTCTTGCATCCATGTTACATGTCTTCATTCTTGTAGCAACACTCCACAACTGAAGATCCTGATATGCCTCAACAACCATACTCATACCACATCATCCAGTCACCCATCAATCAATGATGTTCTCATGTCACTATTGATCTTGTTGACCACTTCATGCAGCATCCATCTGACGATGATGGTACTTGCAACCACTCTCTAAGGCACCTGTAGTTGTTGATCCTGCAGCCACTCTCTAAGGGACTTGTAGCCACTATGCCTACAGCCACTCTTCGAGAGACCTATAGCCATGATGCATGAAGCAACTCTACAAGGGACCTATAGCCATTGTGCCTACAATAGCTCTATGCAGGACTTGTGGTCAAGGTGAATGCAACAACTCTACGAGGGACTTGTCATGACAGTACTGGCCACCATTTTCCATGGGACCTGTCACATCAATGCATTCCACCACTTAATAAATGCAATATTCATTACATCTCCATCTCATTATTCCATGCCATCAATAAAGTACATGCTCACCTTAGTCGCCAACGTCCATTCACGCACCTGTAAGATTTCATACCAAATTTCTTGTACATATTGTTTAATTTATAATTACTTACATCGTTTGTTATTATATTTCACACTGAAACTAGTATTTTTGTCCATTTATTACTCCATGATACATGTCCAATCTATTCCATCACCATATAACTCCCCTTATTTTTGTCCCGTGTGGTCATGTGACCCAATAATCTCGGGGTGGCGAATTAAGTTTTTGCAGCCATAATAATCATTATTACTACCTTCATTAAGACTTATCGTGCCAACCTCAAAATTTGAAACTTCATCCGTATACATGCAACATGTTTGAGCTACATGTTTGAGTTGGAAACTCGAGCACTGCTTGCATTCTATCCAAATACCGCCATTTTAGCTTGTGAATTTTGAAACTAAACCCTAGCCCTTTTAGCTGAGAAATTTGAAGAAGTAATAGATAGTGCAAGGAAGGAAGGGTTTGAATTGGTGAAATTTGAGAAGGAAAATATAGAATGGGGGTTGACATAGTAAAAAAAGAGCCTACAAACTATACCACAAATTTGGGTGATGCAAAAATTCTTCCCATTTATCAATAAGTAGGCTAGATGGATTACTTTTAGAGATTAGATGGGTTTAATGATGAAATTGTAGTTGAATTTGCTTAGACCCTGAATGAGGATGAAGCAAAAGTAAAGGGTTTGAAGGTATCTATTACAGAATAAACTATATGTGAAGCTATTGGGCTCCCTACAATAGGGGAAAACTTTCTAGAATGAGGGAATGAAATTTTATCTCGTATTGAATTTGCAAAAGTGAGAGAACAATTTGAATTCTTGTCACAAGGAACTAAATGGTTGTCACTACCAGTCAGATGGGCTCAAGCAGCAATGTATTTTATCAAATGCATTACTTGTAAAGGTAGACAATCCTTCCTTTACACTATACATTTCAAGACTTTGAGTCATTTGCATCATGGGAGACAAGTAAATGTCCCCAATTTCTTGTTGCATTTATTAAGAAGAATGGATAAAGAATTTCAAAAAGGTACAACAACTGCATTGTCCCATCACTATTTAATTCAATTGTTGGTTAAGAAAATCTTGCATGAACAGTTCCCAGATGTGTCATGGGAAGATTTTTTGGGTTTAAGGGATATAAAGAATTAGCCAGATGTAGGGCCACATGGTAGGAAGCTTATGAAGAGTCAAACTCAAAATTCCCCATAAGAAAATGCTTAGGTCAATAGGGAAAAAGAATTGGGAGAAGAGCATGTAGCAGTCTCCCCTAGACATATAGTCATAGATCGTGACCATACCACAACCTTTGTTGATCATGTAGCAACTACCCATGACCCTATAGCAACCTATAGTGGTCCTGAATCACCTTCACATGACCATGTAGAAACCAATGTTGGGCATGCAACCTCTTTCCATGATCCTGCAACATCTATTGAAACTCCTGCAGCACTTGTCAATGATCTTGAAACATTACCTGAACTTATCCCACCAGTGCATGTACCTAAACCAATTGTGCCAAATATATCTGAACCCATGCAAGAAACAACTCTGCCTATATGTACCTTGTCACCATATGAACTTGCCACTACTATTGTTTCTCCTTCTCCTACCACTAAAAGGAAACAAAAAGCACCCTCTTCCTGCAAATTAAGTGCAAAGAAATAGAGGGTAGTCTCATCTCCTGCATCACACCAACCAAGACATTCTCAATGTCTTAAAATGAAAGGGGTATCCTCTAAGACTATTTCACCAACTTCAAAAGTGGTGTTTTTAGAAATAGATACAGATTCTAAGAGGGAAGAATTGTTTGTCTATAGAGATCAAACCCATGTAAAATTAGTAGCCAGGAGTTTGATCCAGTTGATCCATCAACCCCTGCTTCTTCTGAGTTTGATGGATTAGAAATGGAAGAAGGATAAGTTCCTATGGAGATAGAGTTAAGAGATAAGTTGCAAAATGCCTTAAGAAGAATTGAAGAATTAGAAAGGTAGCTTCAATCCTATCACAAAAAGGAAAATGAGTTGGAAAAACTAGCCCAACTAGCAATGAAAGAGATTAACTGAGAATAGGAAAAAGAGAAAGAAAATGAACCTATATTTTTGACTACTCAGTCTGCAATTCAGGATGTTTCACATGATTTTCTCCCCACAAATACTACCTCTTCCATGGGCACTTAGACAGATGGCCCCTCTCTTCAGTATTTACTCTGGAAGAGAGATGATGAAATACAATTTATGAGAAAGAAGTGGAGAGAGGAGAAGAAATTTACTAAGGAATTGAATGAGCAAACTTAGAAGAACAAGAAGCTACATAAGAAAATAGAATGTATGGTTGGGTTGACAACTCAGATTATCTAGTGTAGACCTCCTGCTAGAGTGTAAGCTCAATGTTTTTGAAGGAACAAATTTTAATTTTTCAGTTTATGCAACTCTTTTGTGATCTCCTGTACATGATAGATACAACCAATAATTTCTTCAAGCCTCCACTATTGAAATGTAGAACTAGCTTTGTGAGTTTTATCTACATGACATGGCAGTCTCCTATAACTCTAATTGGAATCCAATTATATATGTGGGGGATATACATATCAAGGCATTGATATCTTTTATTAAGAATGAGCAGAGCAGGGGTTTGCAACTGGAGACATATAAGGAACATGAAAAATTAGTTTCATTAAGAATCAAGGGAGAAGCTAAAGACCCTAATGAGGTCTTGGATGAATGGTTGTACATGACTGAGAAAAAACTAGTGGTAGAGAAAATCCTCAATGATCAACAAGTTGTTCACATTATGTATGAAAAAGTACTGAGAGAAATTCAGAAAGAGTCTTTTGAATTTAGTAAGGGGAGGTGGTAGGAACTCACTGTGGAGCTACGAAAAAAGGAGCCTCATTCAATGTATAATTATCATGCAATAGTTAGAAAGGGACACCGTTGCCTCACTTTGGCCAGAACATATGAGCATGCATGGATGTCACTTACCTTCCATCCACCTATTCTTTGGTTTCATATCCCACACTGGAGAGGAAAAAAATCTACACTAGGGAAGGTGAAGATGCTAGATGGGAAAGGATCCAAGGATAGAAAGGATTTTATCTAAAGGTTCAAGGATAGGGACACACAACACCTTGTGACTTTAGAGACTTAGCCCTTATGTATAATACAAAGACATGATTGCTTGGGGATAAGTTGGTGTAGTCATGGTCAGAGAGTTCATAGAATGAACTGTCCAGGCCGTGCAACAAGAGTAAACACAATGGAAGAAACTCAAATGTAGAATTCAAAGAATAATTCAAATGCTCAGTATATCATAGATTCAAAATATTGATATGCTGGCAACATGCGGGCTGCAAATTAGGGCTCACAGGCCTGATTATCTAGTTACAATAGATATGCAAGATATGACAATGAAGTGCCTATCTGAAACAAAATATCTATTCTAATCTATCATGATCATTAAATGGCTTCCTAATACATCCTAGATATCTATATATATCATCTCCAAGCTCAAGAGATCCTCCACGTCAACCAAGGAAGGTTACAAACTCCAATGAAAGAGATGTAATGTATAGAAACAAATAGGTCGGCCTTAAACAATTGGCACTCCTCGAAAAGTGAATGAATCAAGGTGAGGACCTCAAGGAAGGTTTATCTAATCCTTATGTATCTTGAATGATGTTCCATTGAGCTCCACAAGTCACAGAGGTGCTCCAAAACTCTTCTCCTTCAGCTGATTGTTTGTATGCTCTGTCCTTTGAAAACAAGTGATCTTCTGATAGCGATAACTTTTTGGAAATTGATCCAAATGATTTGAATTTTGGATATGATGTAGCTAATGATGTCTAGATGCTAAGTTTTGTTCCATGAGCTCTAAAATGCAAATCTAGAAAAATGTGGTACAAAATGCTAAAACTGCTACTGACTAAACTGAACTGAACTAAATTGGAAAATGAAATAAAAACAAAAGAATGCAAGTGTTTTTGGTTGATGCAAGATTGCTCTACAACTTAGGATGCTCCTGCATCATAAGCAATCCCTTAAGCTAGGGGGTGTGATGAGCACCATAATTATGTCTTTTAAGTGTTTATCTTACCTATTTTTGAGTCATACTTTTGTAGACATTTCCACCTTTCAAGTTGAAACTTTAACTGATATCTAGACAATATACTATGTTATGTGTATTATATTATAATAGATGTATGTGTGTTAAAGTAATTATTTTTAAGCATAATGTGTCATGGTTAAGTTTTCTATAATCTTACGTAGTGGATAAGGATTCTTTCCATTGGAATAGTTCTAACCTGCGGCTAAAGGACTGAAGGAGTTCCTGCAGCTGAAGGATTGAAGAGTTCCTGTAGCCGAGGAACCCATCTCATGCATCCTAAAGATCAACCTACAACAAAGCAAACAGTCACATACAGTTGTCCGGTGACAGTTAATATCCTTCTTAAGTATGAATAATGAAAAGGGGATATACGTCAACTGACAGATGTTCACTTTTCCAAGGATGTGTGAATATGGATAATCCATGATCATTTGAAGTTATATTTTTAGTTAGTTTGTTTGTGTTACAGTTTGATTGGGAATCTTCCCCGGTTATTTTGAAGTCATGGTTCCCTAGTATGATTTTACTTTCTTAAAATAAAGAGTCCTTCCCCTATTTTATGGGAAGTGGACTGATTAGCAGTTAGTTTTCATAAATACATAAACTATTGAAGGGTGTGTATATATCTTTCTAACCCAGCGTATCTAGTTCTTATTTCACGATTGTTTCTATTATCATTCTAGTTTATGGTAGTTAAGTGAATGAGTTGATTTTATTAATTCATAAAAGAAGAAAGGAAGTAGTCAACCCAAGTCAGGGCCCACTTGAGGTAGGCTACAACCTATTATTACTAGATTCATGCAATCAAAATTAGATCTTAGAATTATATTTGCTTGATTTCATTTTAGTTTGTTGTTCTATTTAATTGAAAATTAGTTATAGCAATTATTTCTAGAAGTTATAAGATAGCTTTCCTATTTCAGAACTTGTTATGTTGTAAAATGTCCCCCTAGGACTTTTACCTCTTAAGTTTAGCTCTCGGGTCCCTTGTTTTTCATTATGCATGTTCATTTTAACTCTAGATGCAAAATCCCTGAAAACTCATGTCAAATGGGGCTAAGGGGACCTTGTTGAGCTTGATCCTATCTAGAAAATGGGGCCTAGGGCTTAGGCACTCGCGCCCTAGTCCTACCCTATTTGGTCAAGAACTAAATTTTAAATGTCAGTTATGTGACAGTTAAAAGGTTCCATTGCCGACATCTTAAGTTTGAATTATGAAATTTGTAGCGGGAATGCATATATAATCATGTTTAGGGTTTCATTTGTAAACTAGAAGATGATGATGAATTTTTGGTGAACTTATGATTTTAGAGCATTCAAAGCATTCATTGTTGCAGATCAGACTATTGTTGTTGTGTTTGTTATGCAAATTTGGCTTCATCTTCTCATGTGTTGAAGGATTTTCATCTACATGTGAGCTACACCTCTGAGGTGATATCTATTTGTGTTGAATCAATCATTTATCAATTTATTTTTGCCTCTATCCCACAAGAATACACACTCTTTATCAAACAACGGTGTTGGAAGGCTTGAATGCCACTCCGGGGCTTGACTGAGGCAAGATCCTAAACATCACAACCCCCAACCCCCTTCTTTGTGATTGTAGGTGACAGGTGTCATATTATGTGGAAGTGGAGTTGCAGGAGGCTATGATAGAGAGTGTAGAGTCCGGATCAGAAAAGAAAAGCACTGCCTAGGCTTGGGCACCTACCCTTAAGTCCTCTAGATCTTCAAAGCTGAAAACCTCTGGGACAGTGGTGAACAGTAGCAGACAACTTCCAGAAATCCCTGACAAAGTTCCTACCTTGGGCTTGGGAGCCTATTCTTTAGCCCTTGACTTTTTCACAACTCAAATCTCAAAACCTAGTATGTATTTACTCTGAATATTACAACTTTGTGTGTAAGCATTTGTCAGGATTCGTCTGTTTGTTTACAATTTTGCATAATAAAGGGTTTTAAGCATAATCAGGCATTAAATTAATATAGTAATCAACAAATTCCAAATTTTCCTATCGTTACAAGTGACAACCAACCTGTAGGTGAATCCTCTTGCCAAATTTGTGATTTAACTTGGTTAAATGTCCTTGAATGTGTAGTGAAAGGAGGATCTAATCTAACCACCATCAATCTCATCTTCCCCCTTTTTCTACTAAATATTTTGGTGAACTCATGTTTTATTTGAATTTTGCACCTTGTTGAGTGTTGTACTTCATATTTATATTCATTCATTTCATTTTCATCTTATTGCATTTGAAAATTTACAAAAAAAATTAGCATCCTAGGCTTGCATTTTGACATAGTTTGCATGAATTTCATTAAATTTAATTTGATCTCTGATTTATTCATCAGTTCTGATATAAATTACAGTAGTACATCATTCTATAATCATTTGCATTTCATTTTTATGCTTAATTTGTTAGATTTTCCTTGAAATTGTGTATTTTTCATATAACCTAGTTTTTCCAAAAGCTAGGGTTTGTGGTTAAATCTTGTTTCAAATTTTAATACTCTTTTAAACACTCTTTTAGGACTGATTTATGATTTTAGTCTTTCATCATATTGTGTTTTTGCATTTACATCTCAAATTTTGCATTTTCACATAGTCATTTTCAACAAAAACTAGCATATTCATTCATCTTTTCTAAAAAATTGCACTTGTATTGAGCATTGTAGAACTTATGACATCATTTTCAGATCTGATCTAAGCTATTGAACATCTTAAATCTGATTAGACTTCATTCATACATCATTTTTCATATATTCATGCCTTAATTTCACAATTAGGGTTTAAAAACCTTACATTTTCACTAGATTTTGCCTTCTCATCCATCTAGATTTACATTATAGGTGTGTTGTGAAGGATATTGCTGCATTATTGGACTGATATTAAGGTTATTATTCACTTCCCATTTGCAATTTTTTCACAACACTGCTTCTTTTAGGCATTTGCATTGAAAAATTGTGGAAAAATTGAACATTTTAGGTGTATTTTAATAAGCATATCTTGTTCCTTGGAATTGTTTTACTAGTTTATGCATTTAGTGTTGTATGATTTTGCATGAGTCTTATAACCCACTACCTTAATATAAATATCCCTTTAAGAAGAAGTATTAGACTAATGGGATCTAGTGCCCCTGAAATCAACGGTGTTCCTACATTTGAAAATCCATTGAACACCTTCTTTACAAAAGGAGACACACAAAATTTACAAGATAACATACCTCCTACAACTACAATGGAAGAACAAATATTTCATGATGTTAAGGACCCTATTGAGGTGATAACACATGTACTTGATGAGCAAATAAAAAAACTGGATAAAGAACTAGCCAATTTTCAAGCATTTATGGAAAATGAAAGGATAGCAGAAGAAGCTATACCTATGATTCATAACATAAGAGAGTTGTTAAAACAAGGAAAATATGGTATTAATGCACTTTGAGGCTTAATGCATATAGTGTATAATAATTTTATTCCGATGACTAAATGTGTGAATGTTATTAATAACATGTCATCACTGTCTCATACACAAGTATCGGCACCTATACTGACTAATGGAAAGTCTACTTTTACATCAACATTTCTAACTACTAATGCACATGCTTGTAGTAATGCTACCACTAGTATTGGAGTATCTAATGGAACTAATTCACAAAATTACAGAGCTGTGGGATTCAACTATCAAAACCAACCACCTCTCCATCCCACTTATTCTCAACCACGTCTTACATACAATTACTCTCAACCACCTTTTGTTACCAATCATAATCAATCTCTTCAAAATTTCATAACCATGGCTTCTAATTCTCAAATTGCATCTCCTAATGATGCCCTCCTAAACCAACTCTTGCAAGGCATGACCTCTTTACAACAAAAGGTGATGAGCTTGACAAATTCTTCACAACCTAATATACCAACTTATCACGCTCATAATCCTTTATCTTATGCAATCTTGAGAACTCATATGCCTAATAAGTTTGAAACTCCTTGCTTTGAAAAATATGGTGGAAAAGGTGATCCTAATACTCATGTTGCAGCATTCATAGCTATGTGTAGTGATTTCTACTTTGAAGAGGACTTGTTAGCAAAACTTTTCCCACGATATCTCAAAGATACTGCTTTAGAATGGTTTTTCTCTTTACCTCTGAATTCAATACACTCTTTCTCTTAGCTAGTTGATCAATTCTTACAACATTGTCAAGCAAACATTGGACCCCAAGTATCACTAATAGATTTAGTTCATTGCAAGCAAGGTCTGAAAGAGAAGTTAACTGTGTTTATTAGTCAGTATCAAGCTCTTTATGCACAAATTCAATACCAGATGAATGATGAGGATGCTTAGAAGGTATTTATTACAAATCTACAACCTAACATCCGTGATATGATCCTCTTGATGAAGTATAACTCTTTTAAACATTTATGCACAACCCTTTGTGATTACCAACTTTCGTCTAGTCAGTATGAAAACCAAAACTCATCAGCTCAAGTTGGTCAATCCACGGGTGGACCTTCACAAAACAACTTTAAGAGGAATAATAAGAGTTTCATCAAGGTTAAAGGGCAGAATTCAAACAATTTTTCACAAGTGTCCGCTATCACTAATCTGAAGAGGGCACCGTATCAAAATCAACAACAACAAAGACAATTCACTCTGATATCTAACTCCTTACATTCTATCATGAATCAAGCAGTGAGTAATAACCTCTTGAAGCTTCCTCTGATTAAACCATTGGATGCTAGTAGAATGCAAGGACCTTACTTCAATGCTAATGCTTTTTGTCATTATCATTGACAACAAGGGCATGATATTGAATGATGTATGCATCTTAAACATGAAATTCAAGACCTCATTGACTCAAATGTTATACAAGTAACTAGTGTGAATGACAATGGAAACAAGTCAGTTGCTCCTCTGAATCAGAATTTACAGATCTTTACTAATCGCTTTCCTAAGCATACTGATAACAACATGATGGAACAAAATATAGTAGAAGTGGAAGATGACTATTTGGATTATGATGAAATAGTGGGTATGATAGAAGTGGATAAGGAGAAAGTTGCAAATTCACCTCGTCCATGAAGAAATGGTATTTATGTTGAGGTTCCTCCTCCATTATCCATTCAAGGATTGGGAGTTAACCAAAATGAAATGGAAAGACAAATAGAACAACTGAAATAAGAAATTATGAGAAAGGAAAAGGTTGATACGGTGGAAGATAACACTTTTCACTACGATAGACGAACTCAACAAAATAAGAAATCAAAGAATCGAAAAAGAATAAGATGGTTATCATTAGTAGGAAATAACAGTGATTCCCCTCCTCGCAAACAAAAGAAGCTTTTGAATATACAATGATTTTACAAACAAACATCGATTGATCATTCTGAAAATATGAATCAAACAAATTTGAACTATCCACACTTTTTACAAAACTTGATGGAGCACCTTTCTAAGATGCTCACAAGTTCAAACCTTTCTTAGCAACAGGTAAGTATTTCTAACCTTGGTGGTTACCTATGTTGTAGCATCATTTGATTGTTTATGTGACCTCCCCTCTTGTGTTGTGTTCCCCCTATGATGTGTTATGTGTTGTTTAAGCCTCCTTGGATGACCCTTGATTCTCTTGTAAGGTCAACGATACTGGGAGACCACCTCTATTGTGACTATATACACCTAAAAATGACATTGAAACCATGCCAATAAAAGGGGGAAAACACAGAAAGATGCACCCACATGTAGCCCTCATGGTGAAAGAAGAGCTAAAGAAACTATTAGATGTCAAATTCATCAGACCAATAGACTATCCTGAGTGGATTTCAAACATAGTACCAGTTGCCAAACTAGATGGCAGAGTCCAAATATGTAATGACTTCAGGGACCTAAACAAAGCTTGTATGAAAGATGATTTCCCCCTGCCAAACATTGAAATGATTGTAGATCTCACGGTAGGGCACACCATGCTGTCACTAATGGATGGTTTTTCCAGATACAACCAGATAAAAATTGCACCTGAAGACCAACACAAGAGTGCATTCACATGTCCTTGGGGCACCTATTGTTGGTGTGTCATGCCATTTGGTTTGAAAAATGCCGGTGCAACATATCAAAGAGCTATGACCACAATCTTCCACGACATGATGCACACTATAATGGAAGATTATGTTGATGACATTCTAGAAAAATCACTCACACGAGAAGGACACCTGGCAATACTGGACAAAATCTTCAAAAGACTGGAACAGTTTAATGTGCGCCTCAATCCAAAGAAGTGCGTGTTTGGAGTTACCTCAGGTAAGCTACTGGGATACATAGTGTCCACTAATGGAATCAAAGTCGATCTAGCTAAAGTGAAGGCCATCATGGAAATACCGCATCCTAAAAATCTCATTTAGCTAAGGTCCCTACAAGGAAAACTACAATCTATCAGAAGGTTCATTTCTCAATTGGCAGACAAGTGCCACCCATTTTCCCACCTTCTACATAAGAATGTCCCTTTCAAATGGAATGATTCATGTGAGCAAGCATTTCAGTAGTTAAAAGAGTATCTCATGAAACCACCTGTATTGATGCCACCAATTTAGGGTAAACCTCTGCTACTGTATATCTCGGCTACACCAACAACTCTAGGAGCTCTTTTCGCACAGCAAAATTATGAAGGGAAAGAACAAGCAATATACTTTATCAATCGAACACTTGTTGGATATGAACTATAATACACACCAATTGAAAGAGCATGTCTCGCTATAGTATTCACCTCACAAAAGTGGAGACATTACATGTTGTCACATTCTGTCAAACTGGTAGCAAAAATTGATCCACTCAAGTACTTACTCAACAAAGTAGCCTTAACAGGTAGATTGTCCAAATGGGTCATGCTTCTCAACGAATTCAACATCGAATATATAGACAATAAAGCAATAAAAGGCCAAGTACTTGCAAATCAATTGGCAGATGCACCTCTAATGGATAACAGCCCTTTGAGCTTTGAATTTCTAGACAAATCTATCTTTCACATATCTACAACAACCTAGAAAATGTACTTTGATGGATCATACACTCAGCATGGATCGGGAGCCAGTATTTTGTTGATCACCCCTAGTGGCGACACCATTCCTAAATCATATAGATTACTCTTTCCTTGCACTAACAACGTGGCAAAGTATGAAGCCCTAGTCATTGGTATCAAGCTAGCAGTTGAATGGAATATCCAAGAACTTCAGGTATATGGTGACTCACAGTTGGTTATAAATCAAGTAAATGACGACTACCAAACAAAAGATGAGAAATTAATCCCTTATAAATGAATGTTAGATGACTTCAAAGAATACTTTGTCAAGATCTCTTTTAAGCAGATACCAAGGATTGAGAACAAAGCTGTAGATGCTATGGCCACGATTGCATCTCTCCTCGATATTCCAAATAATCAATCATGTTATGAGTTTTTGGTAGAGCCAGTGTCCTATCCTGCATATGACACCCCCGAATCCCATATCATTTACCACATTGTTGGAGTTGATTCCCCCCTCTATGGAAAAATATTTTCCTATCTTAAAGAGAATACCCTCCCACCTGATCTCTCTAGTAACCAAAAATGAACCTTCATCTGTCAGGCATCCCAGTATGCCATTGTTGCCAGTACCCTATATTGCAAAGGTCTCGATGGTACTCTCCTTAGATGTCTCAATAGTGAGGAATATCAAACCTCCCTGAGCGAAGTGCACGATGGTATATGCGGGACCCACTTTAGTGGCCCTACCCTAGCCAAGAACTCATACGCATGGGATACTACTAGCCAACAATGGAACAAGATTCCTATCATTTTTTAAAGAAGTGCAAGAAGTGCCAAATCCATGGGAACTTGATACATGCACCAGCATAGGAGCTGCAACCATTAACAACTCCTTGGCCTTTTTGTCAATGGGGACTCGACTTAGTGGGCAAGATTCACCCTTCTTCATCCAACGGCCATAAATTCATAATCACTGCCACTAAGTACTTTACGAAGTGGATTGAAGCTGTGCCCTTAGCCAATATCACAGGCAAGCAGATTGCCTCATTTATCTTGAACTATATCATTTGTCGCTATGGTGTCCCTTCGTCCATTATCATGGATAATGGATGACCCTTCAAAAATCAAGATGTCAGGGAACTATGTGAAAAATTCCATATCCAGCACTACTTTTCAACCCCCTACTACCCCCAAGGCAATGGCCAAGCAGAGGCATCAAATAAAACTATCTTGAAAATCCTAAAGAAGACTGTCAATGATGTTGGCCGTGATTGACATGTCTAGTTAAATCCCACACTGTGGGCCTACCGTACAAGCATCAACACACCCACATGTGCAACACCATACTCCCTGGTCGACAGATCTGAAGCCATCTTTCCCATTGAAGTCGAGATCTCATCCTTGTGAGTTTCACTAAAAGGCCTCATATCTGATGAAGAGTACAGAGTGTCCAGACTTCAAGAGTTAGAGCTGCTCGAAGAGAGAAGGCAACAGGCCTTTAACCACCTAAAAGATTATCAACAATGAATGTCCAGAAGCTATAACCATAGGGTAAAACCCTGAGTATTCCAAGTTGGTGACCTAGTCCTCAAAGAAAATCCTAGAAATTAGCAAGATCGAGAAAACAAAGGCAAGTTTGAACCTAACTGGTTGGGTCCCTATGTCATCATTGCAGCCTATGGGTTAGGGGCATATCAATTGGTTACATCTAAAGGTGAACTGTTTGATGATCCTATCAACAACATGCATCTTCGCAAGTTCTACACCTAAAACCCCAATGCAAGGGAGTCCTTAAAAATCCAAAAAATTGGAAAAATGATCAAAAACCAACAAAAAAATCAAAAAAATAGAAAAATAACAAAAAAAAATGTCCTTTGGTGAAAACCTGGCAAGCAGGTGCCTTGGATAGGTACCATGATGAAAACCTGGCAAATAGGCATCATGTGTACTTTTAGCTTTCATGCAAATAAAAGCAAGTGGTGAAAACCTGGTAAACAAGCGCTATCTACGACAAACCACTTCCTCCATCTGTTATAACCCCATATCTCTTGTGTCCATCATAACGTTCATCTTGAACCAGTCCTTTGAACCATTGTCGAACTACGTCACCTCTGAGCTATCATGTAGGCAAGGCCATTCTTAATGCACCCCCGAGGCTTCGCTCCGCTCCCCTTCCTTTCTATATGTTCCTCAAGTGTCGTATGTCCTGTTGTCCATACCATTTCTGCATCTTTGCCATCAACTAGGTCCTAGGTCCATCAGGTTCACCTCGAACTATGTTGCCTCTACATCGTCACGTAGGCAAGGCCATTTACCAATGAGCCCCCGAGGCACTAGGTCAGTCCCTTAGGGTCTGTCTCTCCATGTCTGTTTGTCCTATCGCCCATAATAAGTTGATCCTTTGTCTACACTGGGGGCAACTTCGTGACCTAGTTGCAGATTTGGATTCTTGAATGCCACATTTTCTAAAAAGAGGATACCAATAAAGGATTGTGATACCTTTCACTAGACAAGCATGCGTAGCAAAGCAGAGCTTCCAAACAAAAATCTTGGCACAAAAAACATCAACCTGTCCAAAGCAGAGCACCATACCGAAACACTCAAAACTGACTCTATATCAATTATGGCAAAAAGACATCTAATGCAAGAATGTTTTGTGAACATGTTAACTTACAAAGTCTTGATTTTTTGTCATTATGTCTTCCTGTGCTACTCAAGGATGCCAAAAGCTAGAGATGCTATGATGGGGGGCATAATCTTTTTCTTTGTCTACTGCTTGTGGATCAAACTTTAGTAATGTGACGACTTTTGTCTAATGACATGATCAGTAAAGATCATCAAGGACTTTCGAGGTCCAAACATGAAAAAGGGCAATCCTTGTCTGTTGAAATGCAAGAAGTACTCGAGTTGTCTAGATTCAAGTTTGACTAGATGCTTGTATCAACTTGCTATATCAAAATCCATGTAAGGAATACTCAGGTCATCTCGATCTAATTATACCTAGATGCTTGTATTTTCTTACAACATTCCAAAAAGAGAAAAGAAACAAAACGTTCCCAATGATGAAAGCAAAACACTTGCACTCTAATGATGACAAAGTATCCACATCCATCCCATATCCAACAATCTATATCAACCATGCAATAAGAAAATCCTTCAGTGTATCAAATGAAAACTTGTATTGCTTCATCTCTTCTCTTCCACGTATCTATATCATCTCTGTGTCGATTGAGTACATTTGGATATATCAAAAACATAGCATAGATAACATATCATATTACATGAGATAGTCATTTACATGATTAAATCATTTGCATACATAACAAGTGCATTAGGTCATCCACTTACATTTGCATCCATATATCATATCAAAAACATCAAAAACATAGACAAAATACATATAGAGATGCATAATCATATAAATAACATTTGCATTTGCATTTGCATCCATCCAGTATGCATCACATATACAAAGCATCATAAGATAGATTGCATCCATAGCATATAAACATAGAACACATGCATGTAGAACATCCATAACTGCATCATCATATAAGCATAAAAACAAGTCCAAATGTGCAACATATCAAAATATCTATCCATATCTTAGAGTCATGTCATAAATGTATACAAAAGTACAAATAGGACAATGATACATGTCTCAGGGCAAAAAAAAATACATATATAGGCTATCTTAGCCATAAAAAATGTGTACGATCAAATCAAAAAAATCAGTACAAGTGTTCAGGTTTGTCTAACCCTGCTACCGTGGAGCACTGCTCCCTGCGCTGCCCTCTCCTCTATCTCCCCCTGAATGCTGGGGGCCCCTCACTGATGCCATGGATTGAGATCCACATGCCCCCTGTGACGTCCCAGACTTACTCCTGTAGCTGGGCGCACGCTGGTCCACCACCACTACTCCGCGGTATAAACCTTTGTAATACTGAGCTTGAGCCTGCGCTCTAGCAAGCTCACCCTGTACCTGGGCCAACTATGTATGTGCATGCTGCACCTGTGAAACTAAAAAGCTAGAAGTACCATCTGTACCCATGGTTGTCACTGCTGCATCCCTCTCCGCCCTCATCACCCGCATGCTAGCCAAAGTTGCGTGTCTCTCTTTAGATATCTTTGATATCCGTCCTACATCTGTATCTCTCTGAGACTCCACTGCTCTCAAATGGGCCTTCAGCTGCCTAATCTGATCCTGTAATGTCACAATAACCTACTGTTGTAAGTCAAGTTGCAGAGCCTACTGTGCTGGTACCTGCCCCTGCACCTGCTGCTGTGCCACCTGCTGTGGTGGTGACATCTACCTCTATGGTGCCACATGTTGTGCTGGCCCCTGTGCCTGCACCTGTCCTACAGCCTGTGCTGCTCAACTGCCTGCTGACCTGAAGGTCCCTCCCTAGACCTCCTCCTCTATCTCAGTCCGCCACCACCTCCTCTGTCTCCTCCTCCATCTCTTCTTCCTCCTCTGTCTCCACCACCATCTCCTCCTCCTCCTCTCCCCCTCCTCCATCTCCCTCTCCTCCTACCAGCTCCACCCTCATCCTCTGAATCCTCCTCGTCTATATGAGGAGCTAACTCTCTAGGTCCTGAATATCTGGGAAATGGATGAGCGATGAACCACTCCCCATAGTCAGGTGTCATACCCGCATACACTATGTCCCTCCTCATCGGCCATGCTGCGTAGGGGATCTACTAAAAATCTGTCAAGGCCTCCTCATATGATGCCACGGGACCCCACCTATATCTCTTTGCATGGGTCCTCGCAAATCGCACCTGCCCCTGTGGCCTGCCCTGCACTCTGCCAAACTACCTCTGTACCCTGCTAACAATCTGCTGCTCTAATATGTACCTCGTCCTGCCAATGAGCCACCGAGTCTGGAAGCAGTACAACAACTCGTCAGCCTCATCCTCCCATACGTCACAGTCTAGGTATGGACACCAGATAACTAGATCCATGTTATCCAGCGCGTGTCTCCAATACTCGAGCTTCCCCAGCTTGTGTTGGGAAATCACGCCTGCATATCCATAGCTGTAGGGCTCACCTCTCTGCCTGTGAAAAAGACATATCAGCCATGTGATAGCTATGTGCTCCCATAACCAATATTGTTAAAGAGACACCTACTGACAAACTGGCTCCTCTGTGATACACAACCTGGTGCATATCCCTGTACAAGTGTGCTAGCACACACACACCCCATGCATACCAAGTCCCATCAGTAATCATGCTCTCCAGCACCCTCCCCCAACTAGTTGGGAATCTGTGTGACCTCTTATCGGGGCATACTATGCCACCGATCAGTCCTGCCACTATACCCAGAAAGTAGTCATAGCAGTCATCAATGTCTTGCCACGAAATCACTTGCTCAACCAACTCTGGGTCATCAAACACCTGTCTGCACTTAGCCAATCCAGCGTCACGCCGTGACTCGTACTCTACCAACTCTCCCTGAATAGGGAGGTGCAGAATCTTGTACACATCCTCTAGGGTGATCGAAATCTCCCCAGTCGGTAGATGGAATGTGCCATCCTCACTGTGGAATCACTCCACCACTGCAGTCAACAACCCGCGGTTCGCGCGAACCTCAGGCATGAAACAAATGTAATGCAAACCCATAGCACCAAGAGCCTTGCGGTCAATCTTTGTCAACATATACTGCTGCAACAACGGTAAAGGGAATTGCTCTCATGACATCAGGGTATCCCAGATATCCTCCTGCAACCAAGCAAAGCATAGCGTCAAAGAAATCCATATCCAAGAAACCTACTCAAAGCAATCAAACTATCCTATTATTGACTTAACATATCAAATTAATTAAAACAACATATCATCTCTTGACTAGATTCTCGACAATCTCAGAGATTGCTTATCAATTGACACATTGCTCAAGGTGCCAATTGAGTTAATTTCGTTAAGTCAACTGATTATCCTAGTGTAAATGCGCCATTTCAAGTGGCAAATGCACCGATCCATATCATATGCACCTCTTCACTGTGAATGCGCCAATCATTGACGTGTATGCGTCGTTCTGGCACATGCACTGCTTCTAGTGTCACATGCGCAGTTCCCCAATGGATGTGCCAATTCCCAGCCTATATGCGCCAAAATATCATATGCATTGTAAGATCTATCAGATGCGTGACTTCACAGCATATACGCCATTTCGGAGTGTATATGCGTTGAACTGCAATTCGGCACATCTGTCCTAGTTTTTTTTCCTAAGCATTTATTGCCCTAATAAATGACTTTTAGCGAGTTTCGTCAAACTACATACTGGTGGTCCTACCTCAGCTGGCCGATCGAACCGTCAGACTCGCTCAAACTGGTGCTCCTCACGCAGAATATCCATCTCTCTGTCAGTTGCTCTAGCTCCCATACTCTCCTAAGCTCTCAAAGACTAATCAACTAAGGACAAGTGTGCAAATATATAGGACTTGTGGACCCAGCTCCTATATATAGCAAGTGAACCATAGCTGACTGTATGACAACTGCGACTACTTCCCATATCTGTTTCTCTGAACCATGTCCTATTTTTCTCCATCCTTACCTGCTTTTTCACCTTCTTCTTTGTGAGATTATCCATCTCACGCTTTTTGCCTTCTTCCCGTCCAATCTCCCGAGGGGGCATCCTGTCGTTAAACTTGTACTAGGGGAAAACTGGGGCATGTATCACTGTCAAAAATTCTTATTCTTTGAAACAACATGATAAAACACATTGCATCAAAGAGGGGCAAAATGTATACACCTAAAAATGACATGACTCTACTTAAATAAATAATTTAAATATTTATTTCATCTTCATATTCCTCTATCAATAAATAAATAAATTAATTAATTAATTTGATTCATTTCCTCCCATTTAATTAAATAAATTACATTTATTTAATTAATTTCATCTATATAAACTTTATTCTTCTAAATAATTAAATAATTTTAATTATTTAATTAAATCTTTCATTCTTCCAAATTTAAATAAAATGCAAACTTATTTAAATTAAAATCTCCAAAAATAAAATATATTAAATATTTTATTTATTCTTCCAAAATTATCTACAAGTAATTAAATAAATTTATTTATTTAATTATGCTTTCTTATCTTCTAAAAAATCTTCAATATCTTCTAAATATAAACTCTTCTTGTCATACAAAAACAAAAGCTAAGTTAACTGATTTAAAGCTACTAACAAAGCTCTTAAATTATTAAAATATATTCTAATTTAAGAAATGAAAACTCATCCTCATCAAGAAAGCAGTTAACTCAACAAAGCTTCTTTTTGAATGACACATGTCCTTCTTCTATTTGTGCACGTTCTCTCGAACATTCTCCTTTTTTGTTCTTCTTATTTCTTTTCCACCATTGATCCTCTCTCACACAACTCTATAAATACAACCCTCTTCTTCTTCATTTGATATCCATCTTTCGAGTAAACTTATGCTGCAGGAACTATAGCGCGCCATTGGCACCCCCATTTTCATATCATTCATCATCCATCCATTTCATAATGTGTTAAAGTTCATCTTTAACACACCAAGTATCAGAGCCATTTCTCCTTGTCATCTTGAGGAATTGAAGCAATGAAGCAAGCTTCCTAAGGGCCATCTTCATCACCAAAGGATCAAGAAAGAATAGGCGAACAATGGAAGTCGCAAGGTAAAAGGTTGTGAGTGTCTTCTCTCTTTTATTTTAAATCCTTCTATCTTCATATTCCATTGATGTTTGGGTTGTTATTATTCATTTGACTATCCCATTTTTACCCTTACAGTGACCATTCTTCTATCTTGCTTCTCCTCTATTTTCATTGTTGTGTGTTGTGTCTTAGGTGCATAGCGTTGCGGTTGATGACCTGGGGGAATCCTCCTATGTGATTGTTCCTAAGACACTTGTCCCCTTTCTCTTTTTATTGTTTACCTTCTAGTGATTCTATCTAGTCAGGGGATGACGAAAAATAAACATATACTGATATGGACCGCGTGTCCCTTCAGCAAGCAAGTGAAATGGACCTAGTCCATATATGAAGATGGGGTTGATTTATATATCTGACGCTTGGATAGTAGAATCACTCCATGTGATATTTTGATGTTGTCTTATCGTGCTAACAAATCATAACAATACATCTACTCTGTGCACTTTGATTGTTTTGGGTGTCTCGCCTTGTTGTTATACTTAGTTATGAGATGCCTACAGTATAAGCCCCATAGCTATACTCAGACTTGAACCCATTTGTGTAGCCTTGGCTTCTTTGTTTTCATGCATTGCTTAGATTAAGAAGTGTGTGTTTGTGGAAACATTCGGTAATCGTGAGCACATGTCACATTTGGGGCATAGGCTTTGTGAAAGCTCTTGTTCCCTTGCGTGTTTTCTCTCTACCTTAACATGCTTGATATTTGTAGACGATATCAACCACCTTAAGGTGGGGGCATATAAAGGTAAGTTATCTGATGATTTTAGTACTAATGAAGCATGTTTGTAAGCCCTCTGCAGAGGCGGGATGTTTTATCTCCGGTGTGAGTGCACATCTTTATTCTATATTGCAATCATTAAGCCCTCTATGGAGGTAGGATATCGTGCATATCCTTTTATTCAAAGCCCTCTGCGGAGGCAGGGATGGTGTATCTCTTGAGCTAGTGCACATCCTTTTTATTTCAAAAGTTCTCCAAGTAGGTGGGGTTGGTGTATCCTCCCTTAAGCATGTCTTTGGTGTTTGTTGTGGCATAAGCCCAACCATCAGGTGTGTCTATAGCGTGCTTGAGATGTTTGGGGCTTAGCAATAAGTTCCTTCCATCACCTTGTTTGTCGTGTTTGAGACATATAGTATGTCTTTGGCATACTATATGGGGCTCGTGTATTCTCTGTGTTTTCCCCCATTGTTGTTATATAGAGCCTAATCAAACTCAGAGGTTAAATTTACCCCACTTTTATTGGCATGGTTTCCCCCCAAATTACTTAACAGGGTCAAGGGGCAGCGCCCCTTGTGGGGGTTTGGGGGCAGTGCCCCCAAGACGGGGGCTCAGGGGCAGCGCTCCCTATCGCGATACAGGGTGGGGTCGAGGGGTAGCACCCCCGCGGGGGCTTGGGGATAGCGCCCCAAAAACTTCCAACATTTTTTATTATTTTATAAAGGCGTTGGGAGTTTTTTTTCTATTGGCTGACATACAAAAATCCTATTTTTGTAACCGACATAAGGCTTGATAAAAGTGGCTAAGGGGTAGGGTTTTCATTGATATTGTATTGTAGCATTTTGCAGCAATATTTGAGTTGCAAGGATTGCTGGTTGTAATCGATTTGATTTACTGGATAATAATATTGGCCTCTCTATTGGTGGATGTAGCCCGAGTTTGGGTGAACCACGTTAAAACTTGTCTCTCGCTATTATTATTTCTGTGTATTTCCATTCCTCTGTTTAAACTTTACTTTCATTTAATTGATATCTTCTGCATGCAAACCCTAACACCCTTTGTGTAGTCTAAAGCCGTGTGGCGAAATGCCCCTCCCTACACTTAGGTTTTGTATGGCATGCTTGTTCTCAAGTGTAGTCTAAAGCTGTGTGGCGAAATACCCCTCCCTACACTCCGAGATTTGTATTGCGTGTCTTCTCCCCCATATGTAGTCCAAATAGCATGGTGAAATGCCCCTCCTACATTTTGGGTTATGTATTGCATTTTTAGTTTCCATGTATCCGGATTCATTTATATATATGAAAAATGAAAAATAAATAATCACTACATTCACTGTATTCATCATGTTTTGTGTGTCTTTAATACTATCTTCTCTGTGTTTTATGTGCCCGTTACTATCTTCTCCATGTTTTGCATGCTTGTTACTGTCTTCATTGTGTTTGGCATGTCTACGACATGTTTTCTCTAATGTCTACCTGAGACTGGGGGCTAGAAATAGTTCCTCAATCTTTGTGTATGCATTAGCTTCAAGTGCCTGGCGTGTTGTTGTGTTTTGACCGTACTTTAATGCATGTATGGCTCGTAAGATCATACATACATTAAAGTGGGGGCTAAATGTTATGTCATAAAATGTCCCCCTAGGACTTTTACCTCTTAAGTTTAGCTCCTGGGTCCCTTGTTTTTCATTATGCATGTTCATTTTAATTCTTGATGCAAAATCCTTGAAAACCCATCTCAAATGGGGCCAAGGGGACCTTGTTGAGCTTGATCCTATCTTGAAAATGGGGCCTAGGGCTTAGGCGCTCATGCCCTAGTCTTGCTCTATTTGGTCAGGACCTAAATTTTAAATGTTGGTTATGTGACCGTTAAAAGGTTCCGTTGCCAACATCTTAAGTTTGAATTATGAAATTTGTAGCAGTAATGCATATATAAGCATGTTTAGGGTTTCATTTGTAAACTAGAAGATGACTACAAGATGATGAAATTTTGGCAAACTTATGATTTTAGAGCATTCAAAGCATTCATTGTTGCAGAGCAAAATATTGTTGTTTATTTTGTTATGCAGATTTGGCTTCATCTTCTCATGTGTTGAAGGATTTTCATCTACATGCGAGCTACACCTCTGAGGTGATATCTATTTGTGTCAAATCAATCATTTATCAATTTGTTTTTGCCTCTATTTTGTAGGGATACACACTCTTTATCAAACAACGGTGTTGGAAGGCTTGAATGCCATTCCGAAGCTTGATAGAAGCAAGTTCCTAAACACCACAACCCCCAACCCCCTTCTTTGTGATTGTAGGTGACAAGTGTCATATTCTATGGAAGTGGAGTTGCAGGAGGCTGTGACAGAGAGTATAGAGTCTAGATTAGAAAATAAAAGCACTATCTGGGCTTGGGCACCCGCCTCGAAGCCCTCCAAATCTATGAAGCTGAAAACCTTTGGGACAGTGGTGAACAATAGCAGTCAACTTCTAGAAATCCCTTACAAAGTTCCTACCTTGGGCTTGGGCACCTGCTCTTTAGCCCTCAACTTTTTTGCAACTCAAATCTTGAAACCTGGTATGCATTTAGTCTAAATATTACATCTCTGTGTGTGAGCATTTTTCGGGATTCGTCTGTTTGTTTATGATTTTGCATAATTAGGGTTTTAAGCATAATCGAGCAATAAATTAATACATTAATCAACAAATTCCAAGTTTCTCTATCATTATAAGTGACAACCAAGTTGTAGGTGAATCCTCTTGCAAACATTGTAATTCAACTTGGTTAAATGTCCTTGAATGTGTGTAGTAAAAGGAGGATCTAATCTAACCACCATTAATCTAATCTTCCCCCTTTTTCTACTAAACAGAACTGTCATCTTTTCTTAGCTTATAGAAACTATCATTTACTAGCTATACACAACTTTACATCCAGAAAATCTTTAGCTGTACATATAGTACCAACATCATACTACGAAACACATCCCTAGTTTAATGAATTAAATGTAGCATGTCCTCCCTCACTGAGCTGCTTGATCTAGGATGAAGCCATGCATTGAGTTACATGCATGCCTTAGCTACATTAGGTCTAGTGGGAATTGATTGTGCTCCACAACCACTACCCATTGCATTTATTTCTCAATCACATTTGCTTTAGGTGGATCCTCTTATTGTGTTTTCCCATTTTCTTAGTGTGCCTAGTTGATTATCTTTGGATTAGGTCTAAAAGTCAAAGGTGCATGATTTACTCATTTTCTAGAGCAGTTTTAGTTTAATTCAATCTTTTTCCCACCACCTATCTTGCACTCCATTGATCCCACTCATGGCATACTAACTTTTATGTGCCACATAAATCTTGAAACATATCATAATAAGAATAGTGTCTAATTTTTTGGCAAGACTGGCATCAAGTTTAGCATAATGCATATAAAAAGAAAGAATAATAAATTTGTTGGATCTGCTCTAGGCATCAAATAGTTGTATATAGATCTCATACATAACACAAAATCATAATAAACACATGTGAGTAGACAAAGAAAAACATCACAAAAAAATTGTATCTCATAGTACAATAGCCACAATAAGAACTAGTCCACATGGGCATATATCTTTTAGAAAATGTCAAGTCTATTTAGTTGCTCCCTATAGTCCAAAGTCTGGGGGCATAGAGTGCCTTATCCTACCTTGCCTAATCCAAAAGAATGTTGAGTTCTTACTTGTTTGGACCCTTTCCCTCCCTCTTTCCAATGTTTCCCACAAGGTTTTTGATGAGTCCTTTTTTAGACCCATTTCTAGCCTTTTTCAGTAGTTTGATAGTTTTTTCTCATCATAGTAGTATTTTAGCAACCCTTCCTATACAATATTCCCTACAATAACACCCTATCAATAATAAGATGTTCCCCATCATCATGTCATTTTGTGTTTACATTTTAGTATCTTTTCTTAGCATAGCAAATTCATTTACTGTGACTTGACAACATTTCAGTTTTTACTTGAAACCTTTTCAACTTTACAATTTGACAACATTTTAGCATTTCTAGTCAAATGATAAAATTGCTTAACCATACTATATTTCTAGATGATATTTCTTGTTAGGTTAATCCTTTTGTAGATTATTGGCATGTGTCATTGACTTCAAGTATATACTTCAACCTCACTAAAATGGCAAGTCCTCTTATCAATGATTTTTGAAAAAAGTTTCTAATTTTCAAAATATGCTTCCACTTGAGTTTGAATTTTTCAATTTTGTAGGTTCGAGACGAAGATATAATGGGTGGTTAGACTAGTGGTTAGTTGTAGTTAGACTGGTAGTTTTGGGTGGAGTGTGGCAGTTTAGACTGGAGGTTTTGGGTGGAGCACAATGTCAAATAAGGCTAGTCAATTTTGAAGTTGGGTAACTTTATTTATTGGCTAGGAGTATTTGGTTGCTAGTGTATTTTGAACCCTAGCCTAGTAGGGTGGAGAGTGAAACTTTAAACTTGATTTTTTTAAAAAATGAGTACCAATGAAAGATTTAAACCAAAACTTAAAAAAAAAAAAAACTACGATTTTCAAAATTTAAACCAAAATTTAATTATGACAAAAAAATTGAAAGGAAAATATGCATAGAGGGTATGATGCATGTGTAGGGATTGTTGGTCCCCAAAAATGCAAGTCCAAAATCCTAGAGTATTTCTCCTCCTTCCAAGCTAGGGTTGTCGTTCAAAAGGTGAGAAGTAGCTCATCCATAGATGAAGTATGTTTAAGGCCAACTAACAAGAGTGGGTTTTCTCTCCTTCTCTTTGAGCTTAGATTAAACTTGGGAGGGTAATCTTAGAGGTATAATAAACTAGATGAACAACTAAAAAGATGGTGGCTAAACCCAACCTATTTTGTTGGCTCCAAATATTGTCACTGAATGAAGAACAAATAGTCACCCAGGTACTTCAATATAGCTGATTACTACACCTTGTAGATGCACCATCAAATGATAACAACATGGTATCCCTTAAGATGAATCCACTTAATATTACATACACAAGTACAAGGTGCAGGTACACATGAACATGACTCACAAATGATTTCAACTTATTTGGATTGCTTCATATTGATCCCTAGTTATACTACAAATCATGAACAACATGTGGAACCTAATCTAATCCTACTCCTACTCATACAACTACTCAGGACAAAGGAAGATTAAAAGAGTGTATTGGCCCTTCACCGATTTGGATCGGTGCCTATTCAATTGGGAACAGAGTTATAAGCAACAAAGAGAAAGGAGATGCACCCAGTAAAACATCAACAAAATCTGATGTGCATTTACATACATATCAAAGATTACATTTCATATAAATTGGACATAATTAATAATCTAGAACAAAACTACAATAATCCATTTACAACAAAGGAATGGCCAATATAAAATCTTTATATTGCATTAGATGTTGTCACACACACATCAAAACTTAGTTATAATCACACCAACACATGTGAAGGCAAAATACATAGTTGCGACTATACATTCCCCTGAATCACTAACGGCCATGGAGACATACCAATGCATGAATGCGCCTTACAAAACCTTCCTACGCTCTACCAGATGCATTGAACTCTTATTTATAGCTCAAACTTTTGCTTCATTTGATACCTTCAAATCACCTAAGGCACTTGCAGACCAGAAAATTGGTTCAGCGACCAACCCTTAAATCATCTTAAAACATGTATATATAGCAATCCTTTTCCACTACTACTTTTGGGTAGGAATCACCTACCCCATCTACCTTTGTAACCACAACATTTAATTGCATCCACTTTGTCGCTTATCTATGCTTCATCTTTAATTCACATTAATGGTACCTCGAGACAAGGCCTGTGGAATTCAAGATTACCAGGATCCTGTGTAGGAGACTCAACAACCTCATAGTGTATTGTCATACTACCATGCATCCCCTTAGAGATCAATGGTTGTTTTAGTGGAAAATATTTTCCAATTGGATAATTTTGGTTTCAAAATTTGGCTAATAGCACAAACTGTAAGATGACCTGATTTGCCACATTTTCACAAAATTTTATTTTAGTCTTGGTTAAATCGCCAAAACATTTATTTGATTAAACTTTTAAACTCAAAAATTCACCACAATATTTGATACTTGATTAGATCATATTCACCTAAATTTTATAAGTTATAGTAGAAAATGAAATTGATTTGCTAATAATATTATATAATTATTGGTTACTTTAGGATGATATCACCAATTTTTAATCACCATCATTGATTTTATTTATAATCTAATAGCTAAGGTTGTATTCCATGGGTTAAAATGTATCCACAAAGCTCCAATGTCCATTGAGCCCAAAATTGTATTTAGGCCATTGATCTCAATTTAGAATCTAATAGCTGGGGTTAAATTTTGTGAGCCAAAATGTACTTGTGGAGCTCTAATGCCCATGGGGTTTGAAATTGCATTTGGACCCATGGGCATTGGAGTTCCATGGGTACATTTTGGCCTACAGAATGGAACCCAAACTATTAGATTATAAATAAAATCATTGGTGGTGAAAAATAATTTAGGGCCTATTTAAAATATTCAATGTTTGATTTAAAATAGTAAGGAATTAAAGAATTATAGACATGAGCTCTACAGCTTAAACTAGTCAATCACTGACACCCTCAGGCCCTTACTTTTCCATAGGAATTTGATATTTTTAAAAAGGAAGGATTCGCCATGGTAATTAATGCATATGCCTATTTTGTGTTAAGATTCACTAGGATTTCCTTCAAATTTCTAGTGATGTAAAAAAATCGCCAATAAAATTAATATTTTTTCAAAAAAATGGAAAGATTTAGAAATTATTATTTTTTTTCCAAAAAAATGAAAGATTCGCCAGGATTTTATATCTTTTTTTAGGGGGGGTTTCTTAAAGTTATCACAGTTAGAGATGCCCCTGTGTCTTCTTCATAGGGTTCGGAGGCTTGCTAACTCACTTGCTTCAATTAATGGCGTAATGCCTAGCACTTGTTGGCTCTGACACTAATTGTTGGATATCTTTGGATCATGATTAATGGTTTGGAATGCCCTTTGATGCCTCATAGAGAGAATGAGACCCACTTTTATGACTTGGCATAAAAAATCCAATGGCGCAATGCCTTGAATTGACACCCTCTAGTAATAACGAAATGATGCACTGACTGTTGGATCATGAGGAGATCAGATGGCTCAGGAAGCCCCTGCCACTGGTGGGTCCTTCTACCATGTGGAATAATGGAACATCAATTTGTGAGTGTCAAACCTATCTTGTTTGAAATGATGCATGCTTGTGACATGTGTCTCCTCACCTTGCCTCCCTTAGCTTTGTTCTTTAAATGAAATTGGGCCCACCTATTTGATGAGTCATCATTGCTAACCAATGGCACAACACTTTTAAAATTTGTTAGAATTGAGAACTTTTAGACTTGCATAGTGTCACCACATGGAAACATCACATCACCTTATTCTTTTAGTTCATGGTCTCTTTTCCTTTGTTCTTCGACATTTCAGTGATCTTGAGAACCAATGAACCATTTCACAGTTTCACAAGCATACCAAACCGCTAAAACATTAACTCTTTCTCTTTCTTTGCCATCTTCATCTTCCTTTTTAGTGATTCAGCAAAACCTCAAACCATTGAACCACTTGTCTTTTTTGCCTTAATTTTCAATGATTTGACAAGTTTGCAAACTAGTGAACTTGCCGAAAAGCTTGTCTCTTTGTCTTCATCTTTTCCTTCATTCTTCATTCCTCCTTTTTGGCCTTTTGACACAAACAAGAACCAGCGAACTACATTTGGTAGGTTCACAGGTTTGCAAACCTATTGAATCACCAAAAAGTAAAGCTTTTGACGTTTGGGCAAGTTTGCGAACTAGCAAACTTGCCTAAAGGCTTAACTACTGAGATAAACCTTGACATTTAAACAATTTCGAAGGATTTGAAGGGTTTTTTCATACTTACATGATTTTAGGATTGGAGTCTATATCAGATCTCTCTGATCAAATATAACTGATGGGTAAAGCATGGGGATGCAGCAGAGGGACACAAACATGGGATTTTTATATGGATTTTAGGCATAAATAGGGGGGAAATTGAGCACCAACACTTGGCTCTGGTTGGGGATGTGTGTCAAACTTGGCACAACGAGAATCCGAAAGATCTCTAGGAGTAGACCAAAAAAAGGGATAAGGTAAAAACAACACAACACGAACGTATGTACAACAACAATGAGGGTATATACATGGTGACACACACACACAACCAATGGCGTGAAAGCACAAAGATAATAAAATGATGGTTGTGAATCAAAATCTTAACACAATGCAGGTCAACCTTGTAAAAGATGGATGGAACTACTTGACTCTATTAAAGACAAGCTGGATGAAGAAGCTAATCTCCCTCAAACTGAAATCATTTTTGTCACCCAACTGCAATAGACAATGACTACCACTTGCATGCACCATTCTATATCCACTACCTATGAAGCAAATGCTAGCTCCACCATAGACATTACCACTACAGGGCAACCACAAATAATAGGTGCTTGACCTATTCCATGTCATATTATGCTTGTTTCTGACAAAAAGGGGTGAGACATTAAAAATTAGGCTAGCATCAAAACATGTGGGTGAAGACAAACACCCATCCATTGCAATATCATTGTCCATGTTGATCTCCACATGTGAATTAAGAAAAAAAGAGAATGTCTCCAATTCATAAGGCAAAGTAAAATGTACCTAAATGTAACCTTGTTCAACATAAGGAAGAAAATGATCTTGCATCCCAAATTGGAATGCCTCAAGCTCAAGTATACCACCAAGTTGTGTTGTAACTTATTGATATTCAATTTGGCATATGTGTTGCTTCTCAAAAACTACTTCACCTCTATGTTAGACCCAAACAAACGACTCCATCTAAAGCATAACACCATCATCCCCAACAATAGAAACTTGACCTTCAAAAAGGAAAGCTTCATAGTCACACTTGTCATCAAACTCTTGGATAATGGGTGGACAATATACACCACTTTCACTTATGCTATTACAAATCTCAACATCTAAATCACAAGCATGCTTCAATCCACAATGAAAATCATTAGCACAATAATTAGCAACATGGGACACCTCATATGAAGAACCAAGTTCTTCCAATTGTCCTACTGTTTCAAGTTCATCTTGACAATCTGTCGTGTCATATTCACTACTACAAACAAACTGATGAAAAACTTCTTATTCCTTGTTTAATCCAAAAATAACATTTGTTCATGGACCATTTGAAGCATACTCAGCATGAGGAAGACAACAAACCTTGCACCACATAAATAGGTTCTCATATGTTTCCACATGATCACCACCTTTACAGTCATCAAGGGAAAGTTCTTCACACTGACATTCCATGGTTGCACCAACACTTGAATCTAATAGGTTATCATCAAGTGCAGCCACCTCCATGTCATCATCATGTAAACAAACACTAATTTCTTCACTATCATTTGATGGAACAAAGGAGGGTAATATATCAAACAAGAAACTAGTTTCTTTCTCAATCTGAATATCACATACATGTGCACATTTAACATAACTAGCTTCTAGAACTGATTCATTTAACTTTTCACTCATGCACATGTCTTCCTTGCTATCCACTAAACCACATACCTCAACATCAAGTTTGAAGTCACCATGGATTTTATCATTTTTATCTTCACTTGATGAACTATCTAGTTGAAGGTGGGTGCACACACTGCCTTCATCATCTGCATCACTGTCATACAATGCACCACCTTCATCTTCTACCCTTTTAACTACACAATCATCTTGAGTTGATGTTGTACTCATATGATTAGTTGCTCCCACATCATTGTTGCTCACATTAGCTTGTTAATTATTAAAAGTGCCCACACTTTTGGATATCAACCTTACTATGTAGTCATCTGTTATTCTTTCCATTTCATCTAAGCATAAATATGTCTGTTGCATGCTTGTGAGTTTGAAATCTTCCTGCACTGAACTCAATCCAGCTTCATATGCTTCAAAAAACATATCAATGCAGGTAGGAGTGTTAGGTATGAAATTATCTAGAATTCTAGAAAAGGCAATAGAAAACCTATGATCGAAGTCCATGCTAGACTCCCCCTCTTGTATTTTGTTTTCTTTCAACTCTATGATAAGATCAACATGATCTAGACCTTTTGCAAATTCATCCTTGAATGCTGACACAAGTTCGTTCCACAAGGCAAAAAGCTACCCTCGAAAACTCAGAATCCATTCTTTTGTCTTTCCATGTAAGGACCTAACAAAGAATCTCATCCACATATCTTCATCCTCAATCATTCATGAAATCAGAGAATTCACCAACATGTGTGTCCCCTTCTCAAATATTATACCCATCAAAGATAGGCATCTAGCTGTAGACCTTGGCTAACATGTTTTGCATTTTGTAGTCAACTGAAGAAAGGTCTAATTGATTGTAAATAGGATCTAAGGGAGTGATAGGAGAATGAGCAATCTAAATTTTAGGGGCAGCAGGGGAAGCATTAGATTGCACCCTAGACTCAAACAACCTAATACGATTTTCTATTTCTTTTTCTTGATGTAACATGGACTCAATCAGCTGATTGTTCTTTTCTATTTCATATTTCTACTTAGCAAGTTCATTTTGACTTTGCATGGGTGCATATAGGTTTGGGCTTGTATAAAATACAGATCCGTGACTAGAACAAGAATTACTAGAATGGCCAAAGGCATCCAGTCCAATGTGGTTTCTAGGGTCTAAAACATAGGAAGATGCATATGAAGGAGCATCCATAGAGTAATCATATCCATACCTCGAGGCCATGACTAAAACATTCTACAATGCAGGGTAGAGAATAGAGGTATTACAAACTATGTTCCTTCACCATGAAAGGAACTCACTCTCCAAAAGGTAGGAAGAAACCGCGTACTTTTGAACACTAGCTACTGCACATTGAGATGGGGTCATTGAGTCACCAACATAAAACATATTGTAGCAGCGAACTTTTTCTTTGTTATTTGACAACAGAGTCACCCACTTTTCTCCAATCACATTTCTTCCCTTGATTTTATGGTTCCAGCGTCTAACGTACTCCAGCTTCTAAATTTGGCATCTCAACGAGTTTGAGTTTAGTCTGCACAATATTCAGAAGTCCACCCCATCTGTCAGGATCCGAAGCCAATCTTTCCTCGGCACCCTCCAATGCTCCAACATTTGCCAACACATCAGCTGCCCTGTTGGCTTCTCGGTACACATGCGATATGGTAAAGTCCATACCTTCCAAGATCTGCCAAGCCAGATCAATCCCTTTCCTTAGTTTCCAATTTAGTGCATGTCTCCTCTTGAGTGCATTTATAATAATCCTTGAATCACCCTCTATGTCAACCTGCTTAATCCCTCTCTTTTTGCACTCCTGTACCCTTTGAACCAATGCCTCCAGCTCAGCCAAATTGTTGGTTGTCACACCACGGGTCTGAAGATTGCCCACAACATTTTTCCATGTTCATCCCTGAGTATGCACCCGTATCTTGCCCTCCTGGGGTTGCCCTTGGCAGCCCCATCAAAATTCAATTTTAGTCGCCCGCTCGGAGGGACCTGCCATCGCACCCGCAGTCTAGCCTCCCTGTCTCCTTTCCCTGCCCTCGTCGGGACCTTCAACCTTGGCCACTTCCTCATTATTTCATTATCCCATGTAGTGAAATTGGCCTTTCCCTTCCACAGGGCCTGACTATTCAACAGCTCTATGAGGCCTATCTCCAATTTCATAATTACATCCTCATACTTGCTCTTTCTTTCATTGAAAATTCTATTGTTTCACTCTCGCCAAATATGCCACATCACCAAGGAGGGCATATCTATCCATATACCTCCTCAAAAGTCTTTCAGTCTCAGTCTCAGCTAGCTCTTCAAAAAATCCACAATATTTTCATTCTTGGCCCCTGCCCAATTGAGCCGTTCCAAGCAGAAACTCCAGCACTATTCCGCCAATGGACATCTTAACAACAGATGATCCAAAGTTTCTTCGCTTTGTTTACAGAGAAAACATCGGCTGGGCCCCGAAATGCCTATCCTCCTTAATTTTTCACATGTGAGGATGCTCCTATGTAGCACCATCCACGCAAAGGCTCCTGCCTTAGGTAGAACCTCCCTTCCCCAATAGATATCCCTAGGCTAATTCAACTTTGTATTCCCAGAGCTCTCCATCTTCATAACTTGGTATCCCATCCTAGCTGAGGAGTTTCTCGACTTAGCTCCGCACCATTGGATCTCATCATTGTCCTCATTTAGTATAACTCTTCTTTTCTACATCTCCTGATGAAACATGCATTTGATAGTTTTTGCCACTAGGTATTCCTCCACACCAAACCATATCACCCATCCTCTCTCCCCTTGCTTCTAACATAACTCTCCACCTTCACTTCTTTGTCCTAGATTATCTGATCCTTTAGTTCCAAGAGCTCAGGAATACCTTCCAGTGGCTCATAGCCCTCCCAGGAGTTCGACCAAAAGTTTGCTTTCTTCCCATTATTGATGCTCCAACGTCAAATGATTAATTATGACCGGTCGACACTCCTTCATGAACTACCATATAGCCAAGCCTCCTCCCATATTTTCCATGGTTAGAATTCTACTATGGTTTGGTTCATCCAAATATTTGCTTTGCATTATCCTACACCAGAGATTGTTGGGATTTTTGGCCATTTTCCATATTAGCTTTGCCTCGAGAGATACATTCTGCAATCTCAAGTCTCTCATGCCCATTCCTCCTTTATCTTGTGGGCAGGTAGCCTTGCCCCAACTAATGAGTGGAATGCATTTCTCTTTGTTAGCTCCCTCCTACAGGAACATTTTCCAAGATCCCTCCAGTAGGGTGCCAGCTTTTTTAGACAAGGGAATGCTTGACATCACATAGACAGGCAGTGCCCCCAGTACTGCTTTAAGCATGGTGATCCATCCTACCAGCGATAGCCATCTCTTCTTCCACACTTCTATTTTATTTCTATTTTGATCAATGACTCCCTTCCAAAGTTCTGTTCTTACCGCCCCATTGAACATTGGAGCCCCTAGATATTTGGCTGGGACAGTGTCGATTGTGCATCCCAATACTTGGGCAATGTGGTTCTGCCAACTTCTCCTGATATTGAAGAAGTAAATCTTGGATTTATCCCTATTGATGATCTGACCTAAGAGGTTGCTATATTACTCTAAGACACCTTTTATCACCTCTGCCTCCGCTAGGCTTGCCTCCCTGAAGACCATAGTGTCGTTCGTAAATTGAGCATGTGCAATTGGCTCCACATCCTTGGCTACCTTTACTCCTTTCCATCGCCCAATCCTCTAGCTATTCTTGATCAATCCACCCAGCGCCTCCACCATAATCATGAAGAGAAAGGGTGATAATGGGTCCCCCTATCAAAGGCCTTGTGATATGTCAAAGAATCTGCTTAGTGAACCATTCACTGCAATTGAGACCCTTGTTGTAGAGATACACTAGAAAATATTAATCAACCAGGTTTTTCTGAAGCCTAAGTGCTCCATTACTCTCATAAGGAAGCTCCATTTAACCCTGTCATATGTCTTGCTTACATCTAGTTTGATCATTAAATAGTTCAATCTGCTTCCTTTGATGGAATGTAATGCTTCATTAACCAGTATAATGCTATCCACAACCTCTCTGCCCAGAGTGAAACCATTCTGGTTTCTGAGATGATTTTGCCTAATATCTTTTTCAATCTATTAGCCATCACCTTTGATATTATTTTATAGATTGTGTTGCATAGGGAGATAGGCCTATAGTCTGATAGCGTGTTACATTCCGCCTTCTTAGGGATCAAGGTGATCACCATATTATTATATCCTTCACAAACTTGTTCTTCTTTCTAAATTCCTTGATTAGAAACCACACCTCTTTCCCTACGATCCCCCAACACTTTTGATAGAACATGGCCTGGAACCCATCTAGCCTGGGTGCCTTGTCAGGGTGCAACTGGAATGTTGCAGCTCAAACCTCCTCCTTTGTGTATGGCTTGTACAGGTCGTCATTCTCCTCTTCACTAATGGCTGGTTCTATATGTCTTAAGACATCCTTGATATTTATCCTATCCGCTACTCCCTCCGGCACCAAAAAATTTTGGAAAAATTTCAAAGCCTCTTCCTCAATTTCTTCCAACTTTGTTAATAGCCTACCCTCCTATGAAGTTAATTCAGTAATTCTATTTGCCATTCTCCTTACCTTGACCAAGTTGTGGAAGAATTTTGTGTTCAAATCCCCCGCTTCTAGCCATCCTTCCCTTGCCTTAGCTTTCCAATACTCCTCTTCTCGAGCAAGTAATTCGGCATGCTCCACTAGGAGCTCTTTTTCTTTCTAAAAATCTTCCTGGAACATACCGGATCTTATCACCTTCTCATTTAGGATAACCAATTATGATCCTACTCTCTCCTTCTCCTTGAAGATATTTTTGAATGACTTGGCATTCCACTCGCGCAACCTGTTCTTAATGTGTGCCAGCCTTTTGCAAAAGATAAAGCTGATTGTGCCTTCCGATTTGGGGATTTACTCCCACCATCCTTGTATTAGCTCAGTTAGCTCAAGACTTCTCCACCACATTCTTTCGAATTTGAAATAGCAGTTTTTTGGTTTTGAGAACTGTTTAATCTCTAGCATCACTGGGAAGTGATCTGACATTGAAATAGGAAGGATTTTCAATTCCAACCCTGGCCTGTTGTCAATAATTTATGTGCTACACAAAAATCTATCTAACCATTCAGCAATGCTAGTGAACCTCGCCCTCCTATTCGTCCACATGTATATCCCATTCTTTAGGTTTATATCACACAGTTGTCTGTTGTTAACAAAATCTCTAAAATACTAAACTGTAGCATTCTATGCTCTTAAACACCCGCTCTTTTCTGACAAACTCAAAATTGCATTAAAGTCTCCTCCATGACTATATTATTATTCCTCACTGCAAGGCATTTATTCGATAGAGTGGCCCATAACTCTAACTTTTCCTCCATTTTAGTTGGACCATAAACATTAAATAAATATAAGGAACAATCTAAGAATAGCAAACGTACCTTGCCAAAGATCCAATTCCGATGGACTTTGACCTCCATTATCTTCACCTTTCCCTGATTCCATAGCAATCCCACTCCCCCAGCCATTCCTCGAGGATCGCTAAAGGCACCAACCAATGGCTTACAATGGTAGATAAACTTGACAGCTTCCTCCTAATTTAATCTAGTTTCCTGCAACAGTATGATATCAACCAAAAGCTTATTCAAATGGTGCTTGGTCATGCGCCTCTTGTTAGGGGCATTTAAGCCCCTAACATTCCATGATAGAATCTTCATGACTTCCCAAGAGAGGCACTTCCTCCCTTGGATCTCAACATGTATTCCTTGATGCTGGGCATACCCTTTTCCATCTCATATTCCTCTCTCCTTGTCGTATTGGTTTTCCTCCCCATTTTCCTTCCCACTCCTGTCTTTGGATTAAGGGTTTTAGCTGCAATTTGGCTGATGCATCTCTGTTCCATAATCCTGATCTCATCTTGTGTCTCCTCCTCTTCATCTGACCACCCATTAACCTCGACATCAGCTCCTTCACCTTCTGACTCCACAGCGTCGTCCATCCCTGCCATATTCCCGGGATACTCCACTTCCGTTCTGACTTCCACTCCCCCAACCTCCTTCCCTAGGACAATCTCCCTCGACATATTGTCTGTAGTTTTTACCACCTCCCCCATACTACCAATGCTTAGTGGTATCTCTGGCTCTTCCTTAGACTTTTCCCCCTCCTGATTATTAATTGCACTTGACATCGCCTCCTCTCCCAAGTTTATCACCCTATCGCTATGCTCTCTCCCCCCCGCTTTAATGTTTCCAGACTCCATGTTGTTGCTGGCCTTAGTTTCCTTGGTCGCTTGGAACCGTGGATACTCCGAGGTATGAAATCCTTCTTGCTCATCCTTGTGGAATTTTCTGGCTGCCACCCCTTCCACGTTCTTTCCCACTTCTCCTCCCGAGCCATCTTGATCACCCTCATTTATCACCTTTTCAGATATTTCCCCCTCTTTGCTTTTTTGACCTGTAGTGTTAGGGCCTTTTGAAATTTCCTGAGTTTTTCCTTCAGATCTTTCCGCCGGATCACTCCTCTTTCTCGGGTACCTTTCTTCTCTATGCCCCCTGCTTCCACATCTGACACAAAAGAATTTCCTTTCCTCCACTTCAATCTCCTGTAGCCATGAACCCATTGAGGATTTGATCTTTATCACTATCAGAATTCGATTGATAGCGATTATCTTGATCATTGCATAAAACCGAATCCCCTTCCCCCATATCTAGGTCAACCACATTGCCTAGTCTAACTCCTATCTAGCATAAACAATCTCTAGACCAGTACTCGAAGGGGAGATTATAGAGCCTTATCTAGACTGGTTCCTTTAACTTCCTTGGGATTGAAATTTGGCCTCCATTTCTGTGTGTACACATAATCCTTCCCTATCTTCCATGAAATTCTCTCTAGGATCTCATCTTTGTTCGCTTCATTGTCGCAATCTACAATGAAGAATTGTTTAGGAAGGAAGTGTACCACTTGTGCCGCCCTCCAATTCTTCATCACCCACGACTTAATTTGGTTCTTGGCTTTCCCAGAACCCTCCCTATCAAAGCCGTGTGCCCTAGTGCGGCAGCATCCTTGTCCACTATTCTAGCCATATCTATATCTGGGATTTCACCCTATGTCTCTTCCTTTCTGCTCTTCTGATTAGGGTGTGTGAAGTTGTTTCTCCTTTCCCCTAGTGGAATCGTGTTAACTCTCGAAACGAATTCAGGAATACCTTCCGCCACCCCAACCTTAGGTGCCCTTGACCATCCTTCGCCCTGCCAAAATTGCTTCTCCTTTGTTTGCGAAATTCACACCTGCGGTGACACCATTTTTTATGCATGCAACCTATTGACACACACACACACACACACACACATATATATATGTGATTTTATTTTGTTGCTAATGATATCTTTGATAAAGATATATATATATATATATATATATATATATATATATATATATATATATATATATGTGTGTGTGTGTGTGTGTGTGTGTGTGTGTGTGTGTGTGTGTGTACATATTCTTATAACATAATTGTTATATATATATTAGCCCATAGTAAGCAAGGGACAAGGCAAATTACATAGGGCCCACCAAACCCCCATGAGTACTTTTTACATTTAACACATAGATCATGATCACCTCACCAGGTCCTCTAAATCTTCATCCTCACAACAACTAGAGACATTAATACTAGCATAAGAGGGGATCTGATTAATCTTAAGTATCTTTGCTACGCCCTTAATCCTATAGAACATGTTGCATAGGGTTATGAGTAGTCGGTTTGTGTCTACCTTAATTCTTAATTAATTCATATGATCATTAATATAGTCTTATATAGGTAGTTAAGTCAAACTAGGTGGCATCCATGGCATAAATATGGTATATATAGGAACTAGTGGTTAGTTTATGATCATCATATTGCGAATTGCGTTCTTCTTGGAGACTTTTGGAGGTTTGCCCCCTCGAAATGGCTTATTATTCTCAAAGTATTATCAAGTAATTGGAGCATATTTCCTATTATATTCTTTTGTTTTGTTTTTACTTTCAAAAATACAGTAAATATAAATACCTATATGTTATTTTTAAAAGTTACATTCGTAGATATTAATATATATGTTAATTTTAATTTTTTTTGGAGATCATCTACAAGATCGTTTTTGCTATCCCATACGAGAGCACAAGCCTTACGCTGAACCTCTTTGGCTTAGAGCCAAGGATTGAGGGGTATCTATTCCACCAAATTCACTCAGGGCACGAGCCTTAGGCTGAACCTCTTTGGTTAAGAGCCAAGGATTGAGGGGTATCCATTCTGCCAAATTCGCACGGGGCACAATCCTAACCTCATCCCTTATGGTTAGGGGCCTTGCATTCAATAAGACTTGGTCTTTGGTGGGCTCATTCAGAACATTTCAACTTCACCAGTAGGCCAAGGGTCCTCTAACATATTTTAAAGTTTTGATGTCTTTACATCTAAAAAATAAATATCGACTTTTCTACTAAATAAAAATTAATTAATTTATATATATATTTTTGTCAAAATAAAATAATAATATGTATTTATTTTGTTTTATATTAATTTTATATTTATATATTTTATTTTTATATTTAATAGGTCTGACTTATAATTTTTAGGTACACTATCACGACATCACATAAGACTCCAAGCCATATAGTTCTTAAAAAAAATCCCTTCTGAAAACAGTATACCGT
This sequence comes from Cunninghamia lanceolata, assembly GCA_027924645.1. Taxonomy (NCBI): domain Eukaryota; kingdom Viridiplantae; phylum Streptophyta; class Pinopsida; order Cupressales; family Cupressaceae; genus Cunninghamia; species Cunninghamia lanceolata. Next base: position 3,524,931 of record BSBN01000850.1, read on the forward strand.
GTACGCCGCCCCACTCTCCGCTCCCTTGTTTAAACGCGTTAGTGTCTTGTGACGTGGAGTCAACCCGTCTCCCTCCGCAATAATATAAAATTCCATATAAATTGAAGTGGTGGGCCCCAGCGCCCTACAGATGTTATGGGTTCTTATCCCTCAATCTCTTTCTTCGTAATTGTGGACATTCCAAGCCATCAATTTCCGTCTTTCTCTACGCCAACATATTTTAGGATGGACCAACAAGAGGGCGAGGAATTCTTCGCCTTTGTGATTTGGACATTTGGACTCTTGGGCATTTGGAGGGAGAGGTCTTAGTTTGTAGAGATAACTCAAATGTAGACACCTTCGTCTCTATCACAATTTATTGAATAGAAGTAATGTATATAGAATCTGAAGTAATTAAAAAAAAAGAAATATGTAGTGTATAGTGTTTTATTTGGAAAAAAACATTTTAGGTGGTTTTAGCTGTTAGTTTCGACTTCTGTTTTCATAGATGTATGTGATATTGTCTAGTCTTTTTCTGCTTGATGTGAAAGGGTTTGGGCTCTTTCAAAAACCCATCTTTACTTACATCAATTAAATTTTTTATGGAAAAAACATTTTTAATTGGTTTTAATTGTTGGTCTCAGTGTATTGTTTTCATAGATGTATGTGATATTGTCTAGTTTTTTCCCTGCAAGATGTGAAAGGGTTTGAGCTCTTTCAAAAACCCATCTTTACTTACATCAATTAAATTTTTTAGGGAAAAAAACATTTTTAATTGGTTTTAATTGTTGGTTTCAGTGTATGGTTTTGATAGATGTATGTGGTATTGTCTAGTTTTTTTCCTACTTGATGTGAAAGGGTTTGGACTCTTTCAAAACCCCATCTTTACCTATATTAATCAAAATTTTCGGGAAAATAACACTTTTAGTTGGTTTTAGTTGTTAGTTTTGGCTTATTGTTTTCATTGATGTATGTGATATTGCCTAGTTTTTTTCCTACTTGATGTGAAAGGGTTTGGGCTCTTTCAAAAACCCATCTTTACCTATATTAATCAATTATTTTATTTTTTATCTAACAAAAATCTAGTATAATAATCTTTTTCACTATTGGGTGAAAACTCAACCATTTTTCAACCCTTATGCATGTGCAATATCAGTAGGCACATCAAAAAAGGTTTTACAAATGTTATTTTTCAACCCTTATGCATGTGTAGATATTAGTAGGCACATAAAAAGGTTTTACAAATGTTATTTTTCAACCCTTATGCATGTGCAATATTAGTAGGCACATCAAAAAAGGTTTCACAAATGTTATTTTTCAACCCTATGCATGTGCAGATATTTGTAGGCACATCAAAAAAGGTTTAACAAATGTTAAATTTTAATTAATAGATAAAGGTGTTATCAAATGGCTGATATGCACAAACATTTATAGCCTTATCCGACAAATGCACCACATACATTTTTAGTCACCTTGCATAGGACAATATACATGTTTGTTTGTATTTGGCCATTTGATAGCACTTTAGGTATTGTTACTAGATTTTTTAAAAATCTATGTAGCAAAGGTATTTTAATTTATTAACATTTATGATCATTTTAAAAGATACTCAAGAGTTACATATTAAGTATTAACCATAAGAAGACAAATTTATTATTTTTTAATGCATGCATCTTTCCAACAATAGGAGAAAACACCAATAACACTGCTGAAGCTATGGCTCTCCTTTGGGGTCTAAAGATTGCCCTGGCTATAGGCATCAAAAAGTTAGTTGTGGAGGCTGATTCTATGGTGGTGATAGACGTTGTTAAAGGGAAAGGAAATGCTGGATGGAAATTAGAGGATGTCATTAAGGACATTAAATGCCTTCTTCTAAAGTTTGAAAACATAGTCCTAAGGCACACCTACAGGGAAGGAAATAAAGCTGTAGATCTTATGGCTAATTTAGGGATCAATTTACATCCCCTAAGGTGCTGGAGGAGATTAAGTAATTTTCTGAACAACATCATTGAATGTATACAAAAAGAGACCCCCATTTCTCATGATAGACAAAATGATGATCATAGGTGATGGAAGCAGTGTTGTGGCGGGCTTCCCTTTCATTTGGGGGAGACGTGGCATGAAGGTTAGAGGTGGTGAGCCAACTCACCCTTCTAATATGATGTGGCATAATGATTTTTCGGTGTTCATTGAAACAATCAATGAGAATAAGGGGTGGTAGAGGATTATGTCGTGTCATCATGCCTGTAAAGGACAGAAAGGGAGCGGCTTGCACGAATGAAGTGCTGGATGCATTTATGGTTCAAACATCATCGAGACTCAGAAAGACGTGCTTTGGTGGGTAAAAAAACTAAAGATTTTCAATACCTCTAGATTGTTCTAGAGTTTCTGCCATATCCTCTGCAACTCTCTGCCCAGAAAGTGTTTTGCTTTTGTCGGTGGTGTTTGCTTGGTGACCGGGAGAGTGAAAATTATGGGGGGTGACAAGGTTAGGACGGAACCTATGAACTATAATGAGTTCAGGGAAGACCATCAGGTGTGGAGTATAGCCTATGAAGGAGGTATCACAGCGTTCTTGGAGTCGCTGAATGGTTACGATGAGAATTTGTCTAAATAGTTTGCTGAGTCATGGGATGGAAAGCGCAAGGTGGAAATTGGTGGTGTTAGTTTTGTTGTGTCAGAGGCCTCTATTGCAACTGCTACCGGCTTGCTATGCTTAGGCAATAGGCTCAAGAAACAAACCCGCGTCCCGGATTTGGAAGGTCTGAAACTGTTCTACAAGGAGGGGGAGAAACAAATCAAGCTGCAAGGAGGATTAGAGAGAGAGAGAGCTTGGTGGCGCCGTGGAACCAGGTATGTTACCTTATCATGAAGTATTTCATTCTTGAAGGGAGATATAGGGTGTTTTACCATTACCATTTTGCTTTTTTGAATCACTTTCGTCACAAAACCCTGGTGAATTTCCCCTCTTTTCTGTTGTCGAGCCTCAAAAATTTCGTTCTACATTACAAGAAAGCCTGGGTTGATGACCCCACGGCCCTTCCCCTTCATCAAGGCCTTATCTTCCGCCTTTACCAGTTTCACCTTGCCTTGAATCCTCCTAAGTCCCCTGCTTCCAAACTTTTAGAGGAAGATTTGAATGACGATTCTGTGGACAATGTTCCCTTGAGCACTAGACTGCATAGAAAGGTTTCCACGAAGGTTGCCCAGCCCACTTCCCTGTCCAACCAACCCCTTAGTGGACCCTCGTGACCTCTGTCCAGCTCACCTATCTCTAAAACCACCTCTGTTGTAATGTCGGGGGGTCGTAGTCAGACCCAACCCCTTGAAACCCCTTAGGATAAATCTCAAGCTTGTGCTGTTGAAGGCCTCTATAGTTTGAAAGGCAGGTTCAGGGCACGGGAAGGTAAAAAGTGCAAAGGTGGCAACCCTGCAAAAATCTCTATTGTTAAGAAAAATGCATTGTGAAATCTAACAAAAAAGATGTTGAAGAGCTGGGTAATATTTAGGGGACCTCAGGAGTGGATGACGATATTATTATCAAAGAGGTGGTTTTGGGCAAAGATGGAAGACCTAGAAGGCCTTCATTGTGGAGGTCTTCCCGTTTGGCTGTCGGTCATCATCAGGGTGTCAAGTTGGTGGATTACTCTACGGCTTCTGAAGGAGAAGAAATTGGGTAAGGGGGGGAAGAGAAGAAGGCCACTCCCGAGAAAGAGCATGAGGGTGTGAGTCATTTCACATCTATGAATAATTCTGTCTACGACACTAATGAGGAGGACACTGAAGTGCAGGAGACTCTAGACAAAGAGGTCATGAGTGCTAGGAGGGACATGGATTGCAAGAAGCTGGAAGCAGAGGTGGATGATGTTAAATCCAGATTGCCTGTTATGGAAAGCAGGGTGAAGAAAATGACCCAGTTGATGCTGAAAACCTCTTTGAATGCTGCTGATGCCTTTAATGCTTTGCAGGGGGATAGGACTAGTAGCGTGGATGTGATGTTGAAGGACCAGAAAAATTGGGTCAATTTGCTTACTGATGACTGGAGGGCCTTGTTTAGTTAGCTGGTTTCTTGTTTATGCTTTTTGTTATTCTCAGACTTGTTTAAAAAGACTAGTTATATGTTTTGTTAAAAGTTTTTGGTGAAACTGTTAGGTGGCTGTATGTCGGCTGTTGCTGGTCTGGTGCCTTTTGCCTTTTGGCTTTCTTATCAGGTTCTACTCCTGGGTTAGCAACTTATCTTAATCAAAAACATTATAGTTTTTTTAAGATACATTTTGTAATAAGCCATGTTAAAAATACATTTTTCCTATAAATTAAAAGAAATTATAGACTTGTCTACTAAACACATTGTTAGATATGTCATCACTTATTAAATGCATTTAAATGTTTAATGCTTGTTTATTATCACAATTGACATTTTTGCAATTGCAATGTGTTGCATGCAATACAAAAGTTAAATATATAAAGGTTGATCAAGGCATTCAAATAATAACAAGAAAAACATGTATTATAAATACATGAATATCATGATTGTGCCCTATAGGAGATAATATTAAGAAATTATAGTATAATTAGTTGTGTGCACATAACATCATATTAATACTATTTTTTACACAATTATGATTACATGGACACAATTGAAGGATAAATTTTGTTGGAAAGTAGGAAGACTACAACATTACTTTAACAGTACAATGTCAATTTATAGAACCAATCACAAGAAAATCAAACTTGTATTGGATATTTCATTTAATGGTCAACTAGAGATAAGGACCATAACCAATGCTCAATTTTTCTATTATTAACATAATTTGCATTTTCTCTTTTAGAGTACTATTCAAATGAAAAGGGTGGTAGTATTCTCAATGTTCAAAGAGATTTAACTTGAGATATGGTAGTGAATGTCAATTGAAAGATAAATTTTGTTGGAAAGTACGAAGACTACAACATTACTTTAACAACACAATGTCAATTTATCAGAATCAATCACAAGAAAATCAAACTTGTATTGGATATTTCATTTAATGGTCAACTAGAGATAAGGACCATAACCAATACTCCTCATTTTTTCTATTATTAACATAATTTGCATTTTCTATCTTAGAGTACTATTCAAATGAAAAAGGTGGTAATATTCTCAATGTTTAATAAGGAGATTTAGCTTGAGATATAGTAGTGAATGTCAATTGAAAGAGATTTTGTTGGAAAGCATGAAGACTACAACATTGCTTTAACAACAGAATGATAATTTATCATAACCAATCACAAGAAAATCAAACTTATATTGGATATTTCATTTAATGGTCAACTAGAGATAAGGACCGCAACCAATACTCCTCATTTTTTCTATTATTAACATAATTTGCATTTTCTATCTTAGAGTACTATTAAAATGAAAAAGGTGGTAATATTCTCAATGTTTAAAGAGATTTAACTTGAGATATAGTAGTGAATGTCAATTGAAAGAAAATTTTTGTTGGAAATTAGGAAGACTACAACATTACTTTAACAACACAATGTCAATTTATCAGAACCAATCACAAGAAAATCAAACTTGTATTAGATATTTCATTTAATGGTCAACTAGAGATAAGGATCGTAACCAATACTCCTCATTTTTTCTATTATTAACATAATTTGCATTTTCTATCTTAGAGTACTATTAAAATGAAAAGGGTGGTAATATTCTCAATGCTTAAAGAGATTTAACTTGAGATATAGCAGTGAATGTCAAATCACCCCTCTCTACTTTACCAATATCTATTGTGGCCCTTTCTAACATTAGCTCTTGTGACTTTTGTATGATTAAAGTCTACCATTTTAGTAGAGATTTGTGTATGATGACCACTTATAACAAGTAGAACATGGATTAATGTTCCATGAAACAACCACATAATTATAACATTTCAAGATCACACATAATGGCAACTCTGGCAGTCAACTACCTTAACGATTATATTATTTTACAATACTAAATTCTTGATTAACTAAGCCACTCACAAATTGCATACCAACATTACGTATTCACCAAAACATAGTAGAACCACTATCCACATGATCATCATTAGTATCATTTGATTTTGTGTACATGTTTGTTTGCAAACACACTACATGCAACTGGTGTGGTCAATGAATTTAACATTCTCTTATGTGGAGCATGACCATAGTATTTTTGACATATAAATGAATAGATACATCAAATGTTACAAGATCCTCAACACTCACCAAGATGTTTATTTAGCCCATGAGGATTTTCTAGTCCTCATATGTTGTAGTTGCATTCCTAATGTTTTCTATCATTTCTTTGAATGTGACTTGTTTTAGATTATGCCCTTATTGACAAAAAATAATGTCCAAGGTCACAACTGTTTGAAATGTAATTTACAACACTTTACCATAAGTTTTTCCTACAAACACACAAAGTAGAAAATATAAAATAAAATTTTCATAGATGGTTATAAAAATGGCATACATGTGTACAACAACAAATCATTATTAAGCATAGCAATAAAATGGGAGATACTTGCATATAGTGGTATGTGCCATACCAAAGGTAATTGGGTGAGATCACCAACAAGGATAATTGACTTTCTACAAAAATTCCATGTACCATATGATGCAAAGATTTGTTTAAAGTGCCTATAGAAACCAAAAATTATAGTCATGTTAAATAAGCACTAAACATTTATGTATTTTTGATAGTAATTCTCTATGGTGCTTGGCTCGATAGGGCTATAAATATTTGCACATGTTTATTAGCCATTTGATAATACCTTTAGGTGTTACTAGTTTTTAAGAATTTCATGAGTGTGTAAATTATCAATTTATTGATAATTATTTCCAAAGATAACCAACATTGATACAATAAGTAGTAACCATAAGAACGACAATTTCATAATTCTCAGTAAGGCATGTATCTTTCCAATAACACTATATTTGTTTGAAAATAATTGATACATTAAACATAAAAATCCATGCTAAAATGTAGTAATTTTAAAAATTAAAAGAAGTCATAGATTTATTTATTTTTTATGCCACACACATTGCTAGAAGCATAATCACTTCTTGAACATAATTGAATGTTTAATGTTTATCTATTATCATAATCCACTTATATACAGTATAGGCAATTGCAATATCTTGTGTGTAATACAAACACTAGCTATGAAAAGGTTGACCAAGACATTCAAAAAACAAGCATAACATATATTATAACAACATGAAAATACATAAATGTCATAGTTGTATCCTATATGAGACCATATTAACAAAACATATTATAGTCAATTACATGTGAACATAAGATTATATTAATAGGATTTTACATAGTTATAATTACACACACAATTAAAGAACAAATTCATTGTAAGTACCAAGACCACCACATTACATCAATAACACCATGTTGATTTACCACTAACAACCACATAAAAATGAACATGTATTGGATGTTTCCATTAAGAGCCAACTTAGAGACAAGGACCACTATTGATGTTCTAGTTTTATGTTGTTAACATAGCTTGTATAAATTCTATGTTAGAGTACTGCTTAAATGAGAATGGTGGCAATATCATCAATGATTAGAGATATTTAACTTGGAAGGTAAAAGTGAATGTGAAACCTACCCTCTACATCATCACTATCTATTGTGGCCCTTTCCAATGTCAAACCTTGCGATTTGCATAGGGTTAAATCCCATGCCATTTTGATAGGGATTTATGTGTGTTTGCCCCTTGTAATAGGTAGAGAAAAGACAAACTTTGGGTTATTAATGTCCCATAACATACCAACAAAACTATCAATTCCTCAATCACACACAATGAAAACATTTATGGTCAAATACATTGATGATAGACTATATTTTTTACAATACCAAGTGCACCATTAACTAATCCACCATCCTCCCACAAATTGCACACCAAATTTATGCATTGACTAATACATAGTAGAACCACACTATTTATATGATCATCATCAACATCATATAATTTTGTGCACTTGGTATATGCAAACACACTATGTAAAACTAGTGTGGTCAATGAATTTTAACATTCTCTTATTGGTGAGTATGGCCATATTAATTTCTTGCATATAAATACATCAATGCATCAAATATTGTATGCTCCTCATAACTTATTGAGACATTTGGTTTCCCCATGAGAACTTGCTAGTTTTCCTTTATTGTAAATGCATTCTTAATGTTTGTAAGTGAAAGGAAATAGTCCATAGTAAATGAAAATTGGGATGAAAATACGTATGTGGCAATTATTTTCATGGCATCCACTTAGAAAAGATTGTATTGAGAAGCTACCAACATACCACTAGTAGAAAAATAGGAAAAAATGACTAAAAAAACTACCAAAAATTGGTCATGTGATCAGTAGTTTGGTCACGTGACCATTGGTAGTTTATTGCCAGTCATTTATCTCGCAACCAAATTTATGACCAAAAAAATTTTAGTCATTACTTTGGTAGTATATTTTGTAACGCCCACCTTGTACACCTCAAAGAAATACACATTTATGCTACATGAAACAGGAACATTTTTTTTTTAAATGTTTAAGATAACAAATAATGTTAACATAACTAACTACGACATATTCTCTAAGGATACAAGGCTGCATTACTTTACAAACCAACTAACATAATTTAACATTCATCAGTAACTGATCTAAATCCAATGCATAATTGAATAACTGATTCATATTCATTGCATGACGACAAATAATGTAATACAATCTACATACATAACTGAAATGCTTTCCTTACTCATAAGTACATCATGACATCATTACATTGCCATTTTCAGACTACATCAGAATTACATACATAATGAATGTCCTGTTACACAAATCTGGTACATGATTATACACATACATCTTCATCACTGGTACAAGTACAATTGTCTAAAAACTGAGATACATCCTTTTCTGCACATGAACTTGTCAAAGAATAACCAATGGATAATAAAGCTCTTCCACTCGACCATGTGGAACCCTAAGGTCCACCCCCCGAGCTAGGAGTTAACATGAGGTCCCCAACAATAACAGTCAGGTAGACAAGACTAACATGAACAAAGGACGACCAAACGCCAATACAACACATGGCAATAACATAAACAACACAACACAACTTATCTTCCAGAGGCGAAACATAACGTAAGTGGAGAGACCAAACAAGGAATGCTAGGTTGTAGTAGGGAGAGTGTCATCGCACGGTCCTAGCATGGGTTATCCTGACAGCCTCTCACTAGGCGCCGGCCCCCATCTATGGTTATCCTGACAGCCTCTCACTAGGGGCCGGCCCCATAGGGTGACACATGTGGAATCGACCTTCCTTTCGTGAGGACAAGGAAGTCAATCATGCCAACTGTTGACTTTTTCCCAGACTGGATGTTTATTCCCAGATTTCCCTACAAAGTAGCCATCAATGATCAACAGGATCTCTGGGCCAGGGGGCCAACAGTGTAGGAGATAGAATCTATATTTTATCTCCTCTTCTTCTTCAGGCTCTGCAAGACCTAGGGGGGTATTCCCTACTCAACATCCATGAGGATATGCATACAAGGCTGGGATGCTGACAGAAAGCAGATAGTCCTCTTGTAAGTAGACCAAAACTGAAAGATAAGAGCAAAGGGGCTAGCTTTGGGCCTATTGGCAGTTGTAGACAGAGGACTGAGGATCCTAAACTAATTCTAATGTCCTAATGGTTGTTTTAGATTTTGATTTGGATTTTAAGTTTGGATGCAAAGCTGGACATGGTTATAACACAAAAACAAAGCATGATTGGTGCCTATCCAGGGCCTGGAGTCAGTAGACATACAACTGTGAATGATCAGCATGAACAGCTAAAACTGGATTTCAAGGGGATATATGTGATACTTGCCTTACAGATATCTCCCAATACAGAGTGTTAAGTTATCTCTACTTATGGCATCCCTACTGCAGTATACCCTTCCCAATGTTCAACCTGAAAACAGTTTAATCTACCCCTTGAGCAGAAGTTAAAAGATCAGACATTCAACATAGGAATTCTATGCTCTAGAATCTAAACATTACCCAAACATCCAGATTCAGAAGAAGAATACATGCAATACTGGAGACAGAATTAACACAACACATGCTAAGATAGCATTTCTCATATAAGATCAATCATGAAATCAGTGGGTTCATGCCAAAAAACATACAACAAGAGATACATAAACTCACAGGTTAAGCTGTACAGAGCAACCAGATCAGCTTGTTATGAATTACAGAGCCAAAAATCTTCAACTTTCAACAACCAACAAATGAGCAACACAACCTGCTTATAACAGCCAGGTAGGTGCTCAGCAATTAATTACATGGTTGACCAAAAATCCCGCCAGATACACAGTATCAGAAAGATGGCGCTCAAACATTACCAGATTGGCACCCAAACTTGAATGCAGCAGGTAGGGGAGGAGACAGGAAGATTTCTCGAGCCCTGCGCTACTGTCCGCTGATGTACACCTTCAATCGAGTACCAGATCCGCCCACGCCATCGCCCATACCTCTGCAACAATCGCCATTAAAGGCGCACCAACCCGCGGCCTCGGGAAAACGTCAATTCTGCATCGCAACCATTTCCCGCCGAGATTCATCATCATGATATTTCGAAATGCAGGATACCAATTATCCCACATGCACCCCGCGATGACCTCTTTAACACTTTATATACTAGGTCATGAGCATATATCATGTCGGTGCTTTTGCTCCTAACGACACTAGTATAAGACTTCATCATCATCATCCTCCAGCAGCATGATATCCTGTTGCCCGAAATATCACCCTGACGTCAGCATCATATTGCAATATAACCTGCATGATAATCGGCACAACCTGATCCATCGGAGGAACATCCTCCTGCTGAGCCTATACCAAAAGTCTGGCCGATAAACATCCTGATGACATCATCATCATATCCTGCTGACGTCATCATCATATCTGCCTACTGCGCACCTCCTCATATCCGGATGACATCATCATCATGTTTGCAAATATCGGGAGATCTCCTCAAGATGATCAGTGTTAGAAATATGACCCCCCCGGACCTTGATGACGTCATCATCATATCAACATCAGGATGATATTCAGAAGACAACCGGATATTTGGAAATATCATCCTGATGCACAAATATCAGGTTGCACTGTAGCTTCACTATAAGATCGGGGCGATAGATGAAAATGATGATGCTTGAAAAGATCACCCCCACTAGATAATACACGAAGCCGGCAGGCGGATATCTCCTTGATATCAGCATCATCATGACGCTGGAACAAACATACACCCGAGTGATATGAAAATATCACCCCCTCCTTCGGAAATATCATGATGCAGATAGGCAGAGAAAAAGATATCACCCTGATATAAGGATGACGTCAGCATCATCAGGATGACAAAACAACAGACAAGAAGTGATACAACATCATCAGGATGATATTGACTAAGATCATCCTGACGTTCAAAATATGATGACCCTAGTGAATATCGGGTCGCACTTAGAACTCTTCAACAACATCATCAGGATGATCATAACCAAGATCACCCGATGATAGAAATATCACCCCGGCGAAATATCATGAAGGCAGAAAATATGATGACCCCCGCAAGCAACACGGTGATAACTGGAAATATGATGATGATGACGACGACCCTTAAGAAAAAACAAGTCAGGTTGAACAACTTAGAGAATAACCCCTTCAGAATATCGGGGCAACATCATCATCATGTTTGGGCAAGGTGATAATTGGAAGATCACCGGATACTTGAGAAATCACCCCCGCAAGCAAATCAGGGCGCACTGTAGCTCATCAGCAGGATCAGGATAAAAACCAAACATCACCCGATATTGAAATATGATGATGACGATGAAAAACAAGTCGAAGCAAACATGTTAATGCAGATCACCATCGAAGACAAGATGATGATGATGACCTCCTCCTCAGGAAAATATGATGCTGCAGCTGAAAAATGCTGAGGAGGTCCAATACTTAGGAAAAATGGGCAAGAAGATAAAGGGTTCAAATGAAGAAACCCCCTGATCATGAAAAATCAACCCCAGGTCAAAATGAGTGCTAACAGTGGCTTCGAATGGGGACGTGCAGGTGAAAACCTGCAGCGAGAACCAGATCTCCGGGCAGACCAGACAAAAAGCCAAAAAACGCGAGCTGTACAAGGCATTTACACTACATACATATTTTTACAAATGTGCACAGCAACCAGTCATTTATGCAAAATAGAACTTAAGGAATTGGCCATGCACAGGCAATTCCAGAATTTCACCATCTAGGGCCTGGAGGAAATAAGAATCCTCCCCATGAGTATTGCAAACCTGATATGGGCCCATCCATAAGGGTTGAAATTTACCATGTTTACCCTTTTCCTGACCTTTAGCATTCCAAATGAGCACCAGATCATTGACTTGAAACTTCCTTTTTGTAGTTCTCCTGTCAAACTGATATTTCATATCTTGTTGTCTTTTGAGATTGATCTGGTGGGCTTTCCTTCTATCTTCATCCAATGCAACCAGCTGATTCACTCTTTCTGTCATGGAATCTTCAATCTCCTCATCATTTTCCTGAATGAATCTGTAAATTGGTAGGAGATTGTTTATGGGCAGTCTAGCTGATGCACCATATACTAGCTCAAAAGGTGACTTCCCAATAGCCCTTTTCACTGTCACTCTGTCAGCCCATACTGCTAAGTTCAACTTTGAGTCCCAAGCTCTCTTGTTCTTGTCCAGTATCCTCTTGATAATTTTCATGATGCTCTTATTGCTTGATTCTGCTTGACCATTTCCTTGTGGGTGATATGGTGATGTATATGACAGATTTATCCCATACCTGTTGCAAAAATCAACAAATTCACCTGATCTGAAGCACATAGCATTATCAGTGATTATCTTAAATGGTACTCCAAACCTGATGATGATGTTTTCTAGTATGAAATCTGTCACCACCTTACTTGTAGCTCTCTTAGTTGGAATGGCCTCAATCCATTTGGTAAAATAATCAGTTGCCACCAAAATCCAACTGTGTCCCCCACTTGAATTGTCTGCAATTTCCCCTATGAAGTCAATTCCCCATTGCTGGAATGGAGCATCCACAGGTACAGTTCTGAGGGGTAAAGCACCATCATATTTCAGCTTTCCTGAGAATCTTTGGCAAGGGTCACACTTTCTCACTAACCTTTGTGCATCTGAAAAGAGAGTGGGCCACCAATATCCTGCCCTGAGAATTTTATGAGCTGTTGTTTGGGCAGTATAATGTCCACCACACAATCCTTTATGCATATCAATCAAAACATTGTTAGCCATATCCTCATCCACACATCTCAGCAGCACACCATCAGGGTTTTTCCAGTATAGCTCACCTTGAACAATAACATACCTGATTGCATGTAACTTTAAAGTCCTCTTTTGATTGTCACTGAAATGGGAAGGACAATTCAGATTTTGCAAGTAATAGATAATATCCTTGTACCATTCAGATCCTGATACATTTACACTCTCATCTTGGACTGCATTAACTTGGCATGCTTCCAAGTTTGACTGTGCCATCATCTTGGCTAATCCTTGTCCTCTTATCAACTTAGTAACTTGTATGTCTATGTTGAACTCCTGCAGTTTGTTTATCCATCTGCACCTTCTTCCAGTCACCTCCTGCTGAGTGAATATGTCTTTGACTGCTGCATGAGGTACATATGCAATTACATATGATCCTACCAAGTATGGTCTGAAACTTTTGATGGCTCTGACCAGTGCATATGCCTATTTTTCCATAATATCATACTTCAACTCAGAGGCCTGCAAGGACATACTGAAGAAAGCGATGGGCTGTTCAAAACCATCTTCATTTTTCTGTAACAAACATGCAGCAACAGTATGAAAGGAAGCAAATGAAAATACTTGGAATGGCCTAGAAAAATCAGGAGATTTAAGAACAGGGGCCATCTTGATTGCCTCTTTGATATTCTGAAATGATTCTATTGCTTCCCTTTCCCAGTTGACAGTTGCATCCTTCTTCATCATCTTGGAAATGTTCCTTGTGGTTTCTGCAAAGTTGGGAACAAATCTTCTAACAAAATTTATCTGTCCAAAGAAGGACTGAACTCCTTTCACAGTTTTTGGCATTTGAATCCTGTCAATAGCAGCCACTCTCTCTGGATCTATCCTGACTCCATCCTTGGAAACAATATGTCCCAGAAGCTTTCCTTCAACTACTCCAAAGGCACACTTCTTTGGATTTAAAGAAATACCATATTCTAGCGCTCTTATGAAAATCTGCTCCAGATGCAAACAATGCTACTCTTCTTTCTTCGAGTAAGCAGTCAGGTCATCCTGATATACAGCCAGGATTGAATCAATCAACCCTGCAAAAGCAACATCCATTGCTCTTTGAAATGTAGCACCTGCATTTGTTAGTCCAAATGGCATTCTAACATACACATATGTTCCCCATGGAGTGGTAAAGGCAGTCTTATATTGTTCTGATTCCTTTACCTTTACCTGATTATATCCTGAAAATCCATCCATCATGGATAGGAGTTCACAACCAGTCACTCTCTGCAACATAGATTCCATATTAGGCAGTGGATAGTTATCCTTCAAAGAGGATACATTCAAGTTCCTGAAATCAACACAAAGCCTAATATCACCATTCTTTTTTCTGACTGGGACAAGGTTAGACACCCAAGTTGAATGTCTGATTGGCACAATTATTCCAGCTTCCCTGAGCCTTTTGAGTTCTTCTTGCATCTTGGGAGCTAAGGTAGGATTAATAGGTCTTTGCCTTTGTCTAAATGGCTTAGCTTCAGGCTTCAATGGGATCTCATGCTGGAATAAGTCTTCCCTATAAGCTTTTAGGTCCTCATATGACCAAGCAAAAACATGTTTATACTTTTTCAGTAATGCAATCAGCATACTTCTAATGTGTGGTTTGAGCTGTTTACCAATATATACTTTCTGAGGGGCCTGAGATGTCCCCAAATTTATTTCTTCTAAATCCTCCTTATTTGTGGGAGATGTCCTTGTGACCATTTTATCTCTACTGTCAAAAGCTCTTTCCAAAGCTACCAACCCTCTAGGGATCTTGTTAGTCTTCAACTGAATTATCTCTTTTCCCACAAGAGTTTCTTTTCCATCTACAGTCTCTACAAAAGCTTGGAAATCAATCTGTTGATTCTCATACTCATCTATGCAGTGCAAAAATTTCAACAAATCCCTATCATCATTAAACACTTGCCAACTGCATATATTTTCTGGCACTGCAGGCCTAGTTTTAATTTCTACATTTGTAACACCTGACAGAGTGATGTCATCTGGCCTTATTGCAACATTGGCTAAGAAATCAGCCATAACATTTTTTGACCTTTCTACCCAGCCTATTGAAAATGCATCAAATAATTCAATAGTATCCCAAACAGCATGTTTGTATTGTTTCAGTCTTTTATTTTTTGCAGCATACTTATTTCTAATTTGGGATACAATCAGCTCAGAATCCCCAAATACTCTTAACATTTTAATTCCATGTTTGAGAGCAATATTTAGGCCTAAGAGTAAAGCCTCATATTCTGCAATGTTGTTTGTGCAATCAAACCTCAGCAAGAAAGAGAATTTGAGGAGCTTACCAGTTGGAGACAGGAAAACAACTCCAGCTCCAGAGCCTTCTTTTGCACAAGCTCCATCAAAAAACATGGTCCATAAGCCTTGCTGATCCAGCTCTCCAATGCAGACATTTTTCTTTTTATCTTCTGTATCATCTGAGACAACCTTGAAGTTATCACAGTCAGTGTCTACAAAGCATACTTGTTCCTCTGCTTCTTGGTCTTCCACTGTCTTTGATGATCTTTGCTCTCTGATTAGCTTGACATCCCTGCCATTCATTGGAATCATGGCATATGACAGGTCTAGCTGCATACTTCCACCAATTAGTGCTGCCCATCTTCTTGACAGCAACATACCATACTGTGGCTTGATGTCAACCACTGTTATATTCATTTTATATCTTTTTTCAGGAAATGCTGCCAGTTTGAAATCTACATCCTTCATGATTCCAATAACTGGTACCTCTCTGGCATCCATAGCATAACATTTTCCACATGCCTTGTCAATTTTTAATCCAGTTTGTTGCATGATGGCCAAAGGCATGACATTTGTAGATGCTCCAGAGTCAAGCATACAATTTCTAATTATTTTTCCATTTATAACCAGGGAAACATAAAATAGTTCCACCTGTGAAGGACACTTTGTCATAGTCACTCCTAAATAGACTTCAGGAGTCTCATCTTCTTCATTACACATGACATGTTTCTCACCCTGGGTCTGATCATTTTGTTTAGCTTGAAAAGGTACCCCTGAGATTAGGGATATTGTCCTATTTTTGATCTCTTCCACTTTCATGAGTTCCATAAGTGGAACAGAGACCTTTACCTGAGAGAGGATCTGGGCTATATCAAATGGAGCACAGTTTTGTACAACAGTTGTAGCTTGCTCCACAATCTTGTTTTTATCCTGAGCTGATTTAGCTTTCACTTTCATAGTTCCCTGATCATCATTCTTGTCTTGGGAACCTCTACTTTGATCTTCAGCCTGAGGGATTTTGTTTTCTGGTCCTTGAGATTCATGACCTGTTCTGTGTCTAAAATTCTGTTTATTATTTACCCACTGCCTTTTTTGTGGTTCAGTTCCTTTATGACCATGCACCAGCTGACCTGCAGAAATATCTTCTGGCTGATGTGGGCTGCCTACTTGATTTTTACCTCTGAGATTGTAGTTGCTTTTAACTTGAGCAACTGCTGCAGCTGTGAAGGCTCTAATTTCCTCATCAGAAGGTCGTTGTAGGTTACTCAGAAAATTGTGTGAGTTCTGAGCATACACATAGTTATCTTCATTATCTTCATCATATGGGGACTGTTGGCAGGCCTGAACTTGATGATCTGCACTCTCATCAGCATCATAAAGAGTGTATCCATTGCCTATGGACATCATATTAACATCATCATCCTGCACATGATGTGGCTCATTGCATTCATTACAAGATGTAGCATTATCATACAAGGATTGAGCAATCATACACTGTGACTGTGAATGTGGCATCTGACAAATTATACACCACGGAGCATCATCAGCAATATTTATAGTTTTCTTTAGGGGGTCAGGAGTTTCTTTGACATGTTGAGTCCTCTGATTTGTGTTGTTACGTGGAAATACAGGCTTACCATCATGCCAATTGGTGTTATAAGGCATATCATGTAATGATGGCCTCTTTTCCTGCCTTTGATAGACTTGCCTATCAGGACCCATCCCTTTTTCACTTCTAGCTAATCTATAGCTTAGGTCCTTAACAACATTTGCCAGTTTGTCTATCTTATCTTCAGGAGCAGACGTACTACCTTGAGTGTTCTGAGGCTTGTTTGGATTCTGCAGAATTTTTATATCATCCCTTCTATTTGTTTTGCCCGATGCTTTCCTATTGTTTTCAATATTTACTGCAATTCTGAAAGCATCCCTGAGAGTGGCAGGACCTTTATCTCTTAGTCCATATGCAGTCTTTGCATCAAAGGCATTGATATACAAAATTATGCACATTGGTTCATTTGGCCTCATGTGATGTGGCAATTTGTTCAACACTTTAGTAAATCTTGCATTAAAGTCTGCAACCTGCTCATTTGACCCTTTGGTGATACTGGTGAACTCATTTACAAAAAAGCTAGGGTCAGTTTTATCACCATATTGCTCCTTGAATATCCTTTTAAAATCATCCCATGATGAAATACTCCGGTCAGGCAGATTCCTGTACCATTCTCTTGCCTCATCTATTAAGGATTGCATGAATGACTTCATGAAAACATCCTCATGCTCAACCTCAAAATTATTCATGACATTTTGAAAGGCCTTTAGATGATCTTCTCCTGACACTGTGTTATTTCCTGAAAATTTAGGCACTTGCAGCCTCAGATGCTTGTCAATGGGGTTAGGATACCCAGGAATACCATCAAACACCAGCTGCCTGAATCTATCTAGCTGCATGGGCTGTCTGTTTAACTGATTAACATTAACATTTCTGTTTGCATTCTGGTTTCCTGCATTGTTCAGTGGTATCCTAGCATCATTCACATTTTGTCTCTCATCATGATGCTGATGTTGCACTTCATATCTTTGCTGATGTCTTTGCACATTTGCATTCTCTAGGGTAGGAACTGAATCATTTTGGGCAGTTCTTAAGGCTTGCACTTTCTGCTTCATATCATCTCTGATTTTCATGGCTTGTAGGTATTCTAGTTCTGCTCTTAGACTTCTGATTTCTTCAGCCAATTGTTCATCCTTAGGTCTAGAGGTAGATGGTCTCATACCATTTTGGTCATCATCTTCATCATCCCTCAGAGACTCTGCCTCTTCAAACCTTTCACTTGGGTCTAGAAAAGGGCATTCTTGGAACACCTCTGACCTCATTCTCATGCTACCACCCTGTTGCCTCTCATATGCACCTTGAATATCAGCTTCTGCATTTGAAAAATAAGGCGCATGCTGTCCTGATGGCCTAGGGTTATCTTGTATATCATCACCTTTTCTGGGGGAGCTCTCATGACTAACTGAGACAGTTCCCTTTCTTCTGTACATCATTCTTTTTGTTAATGGTAACTCTTCAAATAGAGGATTTTGTTGGGATCTTCTCCCCTGCATATAAATTTTACTTTGACCGGTTGGGAGATTACTTCGGAGTCGCCACCTATTACTAGGAACTATTTTCTTCTGAAAACCAAGGTTCTTTCACAAGGTTCCCCAGCAGAGTCGCCAATTTCTGTTGACTTTTTCCCAGACTGGATGTTTATTCCCAGATTTCCCTACAAGGTAGCCATTAATGATCAACAGGATCTCTGGGCCAGGGGGCCAACAGTGTAGGAGATAGACTCTATATTTTACCTCCTCTTCTTCTTCAGGCTCTGCAAGACCTAGGGGGGTATTCCCTACTCAACATCCATGAGGATATGCATACAAGGCTGGGATGCTGACAGAAAGCAGATAGTCCTCTTGTAAGTAGACCAAAACTGAAAGATAAGAGCAAAGGGGCTAGCTTTGGGCCTATTGGCAGTTGTAGACAGAGGACTGAGGATCCTAAACTAATTCTAATGTCCTAATGGTTGTTTTAGATTTTGATTTGGATTTTAAGTTTGGATGCAAAGCTGGACATGGTTATAACACAAAAACAAAGCATGATTGGTGCCTATCCAGGGCCTGGAGTCAGTAGACATACAACTGTGAATGATCAGCATGAACAGCTAAAACTGGATTTCAAGGGGATATATGTGATACCTGCCTTACAGATATCTCCCAATACAGAGTGTTAAGTTATCTATACTTATGACATCCCTACTGCAGTATACCCTTCCCAATGTTCAACCTGAAAACATTTTAATCTACCCCTTGAGCAGAAGTTAAAAGATCAGACATTCAACATAGGAATTCTATGCTCTAGAATCTAAACATTACCCAAACATCCAGATTCAGAAGAAGAATACATGCAATACTGGAGACAGAATTAACACAACACATGCTAAGATAGCATTTCTCATATAAGATCAATCATGAAATCAGTGGGTTCATGCCAAAAAACATACAACAAGAGATACATAAACTCACAGGTTAAGCTGTACAGAGCAACCAGATCAGCTTGTTATGAATTACAGAGCCAAAAATCTTCAACTTTCAACAACCAACAAATGAGCAACACAACCTGCTTATAACAGCCAGGTAGGTGCTCAGCAATTAATTACATGGTTGACCAAAAATCCCGCCAGATACACAGTATCAGAAAGATGGCGCTCAAACATTACCAGATTGGTGCCCAAACTTGAATGCAGCAGGTAGGGGAGGAGACAGGAAGATTTCTCGAGCCCTGCGCTACTGTCCGCTGATGTACACCTTCAATCGGGTACCAGATCCGCCCACGCCATCGCCCATACCTCTGCAACAATCGCCATTAAAGGCGCACCAACCCGCGGCCTCGGGAAAACGTCAATTCTGCATCACAACCATTTCCCGCCGAGATTCATCATCATGATATTTCGAAATGCAGGATACCAATTATCCCACATGCACCCCGCGATGACCTCTTTAACACTTTATATACTAGGTCATGAGCATATATCATGTCGGTGCTTTTGCTCCTGACGACACTAGTATAAGACTTCATCATCATCATCCTCCAGCAGCATGATATCCTGTTGCCCGAAATATCACCCTGACGTCAGCATCATATTGCAATATAACCTGCATGATAATCGGCACAACCTGATCCATCGGAGGAACATCCTCCTGCTGAGCCTATACCAAAAGTCTGGCCGATAAACATCCTGATGACATCATCATCATATCCTGCTGACGTCATCATCATATCTGCCTACTGCGCACCTCCTCATATCCGGATGACATCATCATCATGTTTGCAAATATCGGGAGATCTCCTCAAGATGATCAGTGTTAGAAATATGACCCCCCCGGACCTTGATGATGTCATCATCATATCAACATCAGGATGATATTCGGAAGACAACCGGATATTTGGAAATATCATCCTGATGCACAAATATCAGGTTGCACTGTAGCTTCACTATAAGATCGGGGCGATAGATGAATATGATGATGCTTGAAAAGATCACCCCCACTAGATAATACACGAAGCCGGCAGGCGGATATCTCCTTGATATCAGCATCATCATGACGCTGGAACAAACATACACCCGAGTGATATGAAAATATCACCCCCTCCTTCAGAAATATCATGATGCAGATAGGCAGAGAAAAAGATATCACCCTGATATAAGGATGACGTCAGCATCATCAGGATGACAAAACAACGAACAAGAAGTGATACAACATCATCAGGATGATATTGACTAAGATCATCCTGACGTTCAAAATATGATGACCCTAGTGAATATCGGGTCGCACTTAGAACTCTTCAACAACATCATCAGGATGATCACAACCAAGATCACCCGATGATAGAAATATCACCCCGGCGAAATATCATGAAGGTAGAAAATATGATGACCCCCGCAAGCAACACGGTGATAACTGGAAATATGATGATGATGACGACGACCCTTAAGAAAAAACAAGTCAGGTCGAACAACTTAGAGAATAACCCCTTCAGAATATCGGGGCAACATCATCATCATGTTTGGGCAAGGTGATAATTGGAAGATCACCGGATACTTGAGAAATCACCCCCGCAAGCAAATCAGGGCGCACTGTAGCTCATCAGCAGGATCAGGATAAAAACCAAACATCACCTGATATTGAAATATGATGATGATGATGAAAAACAAGTCGAAGCAAACATGTTAATGCAGACCACCATCGAAGACAAGATGATGATGATGACCTCCTCCTCAGGAAAATATGATGCTGCAGCTGAAAAATGCTGAGGAGGTCCAATACTTAGGAAAAATGGGCAAGAAGATAAAGGGTTCAAATGAAGAAACCCCCTGATCATGAAAAATCAACCCCAGGTCAAAATGAGTGCTAACACCAACCAGGCCTTCTCTACCCATCCTTAGTCTATACAAGCACTACATGCCATGGGAGAGGAATCCATTAATCTTGTTTAATGTGAAATCTACCCTTAACCCCCTAGTTCATTTTAGGTTATCACTTGATTAATCTACTTTCAACGGTTTATCCTGACTGCCACTTTGGGCACCGGCCCCACGTTGAAAGCCATTCTCCTTCCTAACACCTAGTAAACCCTAACCACCATACAAGGCATTATAGCAATACACATACATGTTCATTGCAAGGCATAAACCCTCTTGCATTACAAATAGAATCATAACACCAATTGTTATCCATTTCCTATCACATTACAACATTTTACACTTTTACAGATACCAGGTCTCTCCAGACAACAATTACGACAAAACGGATACAAGATAGTCACAACTGGTTAAATATCTCATCCAGAGAATATTATATCACAAAACACTTAATCAACTTAGTCAATACTCCATTATACTTCATACTAAATTTGAATCACATAATCGTTATAACGTCACAAATACAAAAAACATCCATCCACACTACGACAAACTAAGCCTCTGGAATTTCGAGTTTGACCACTCTCAATTTGACTCTTTACGACAATAGAAATACTTAACTCACACAGTACAATTCAGATTCTAGAAATTAAACACTAAAATTCCTTCTTGGCTCATAAATAACTTTGTAATGAAATCAACAATGGATTACATCATCTCTTTAAATCAAACTAATTGATTTCACAATAAATACAACAATTATACTAATACATTACAATTAAATTATCTAAATATTCTACATTTGTTTCTAAAGATAGATTATAAAACACAAGTATAACAAATTTTACACTGATTAACTTACCTTTCCAACATTGGATTAAGTACTAAAATAATACCTTATAACTATACGGCAATACAATGAGGACAAAGGTCCAACCATCAACAATGAACATCAATGTTTTTGTTTTCCTCTAAGTTCTACCCTGATACGGTCCTTCAAATATTCTTGACCTCAAACAGATAACAGTTTAATATGCTTGGATTTCTTCGTCATAACGATGTCTCTGAAATGTTTTAATCAAAGATGATTTAAATCTGTCTAAGAAGAAGATCAGGACTGGTCATTCTCATGCCGTCAAAACTTGATAGATGTATCAACTATGTTCGTTCCCAAGGCATTACAGTTTTCTGGTAAATGCTTCCACTATATCTGTTTCAAGTGTAAAATCCTATTGAATTGTAAGCACTAATCGCAGAGATGGTGTGAAATTGCTAATGACCGCTTAACTATTGAAATGGATGATATTAGTTTAGTCTAATAACTTTTGGTAGCGTCCATCTAACTCCTTCAAACTTGCAATTGATATAATTGGCGGTAACACTCCAACAGTTTTCTTTCTATCACAATATTTTTCACGAAAGTCAATGGTCACATAAAACAAAGGCAAAAGGTTTGAGGATTAATGTTTCGAAGGTTCCAAGGATGTTCTTTGAGATCCCTACACCTTAATAATGCTTCCAAGTAATATCAAAACCACAACTCCTAAACAGAGAACAACTCCTAAATGGGATCACATGGAAATATGAAATTATGGATTAACTAATTACTTGTTGACGTTGTGGACAGTTGAATGCACAACAATAGCCTATATGTCGAGTGACAATGAGAGTAGAGGATTATGTCTTGAAATGTATAGTGGTTTCCAAGGTTTCCTTATAAATGACACCCTAAATGCAAAAGATAAAGTTAAACCTCAAGAATATGGAGATAGCTATTAGATCTACCATATGACTTAAAAGCAATAATCCATGATGGCACCACAGACTTCTTGAGACACTCATGGCACCATGAGGCCTTAGAGCATAATGTGGATGAGATATCCCATAATAAGATTGCAGAATACAATCTGAGACTCTAAGGTTAAGAAATGTTCACTGTGTATGAGGAACAGGACGCTAAACTCCACTAAGGGTTTATGGAAGCTAAGTATATATATATAGAGGGAGGAGATCTCATATCCATCCATTAACATTTCAAGCACTACCGTCCATATAACATCAGTGAAGAATCGAAGAAAAACTTGTGAAACAACAGATGGATCTCGATGAAGTTCTTTGCCTCCAAGACCAAAAATCCATCCATTTATAGATGATATCTGTCACCCTATACTTAGTGACCTTGTTAGACTCTGTGCTGTAGTCTATGAAGGAGTTGATGAAATCATAGACGAAGGACTTGATGAAATCCGTCCAGTCAATGAAGAGCTTGATGAAATCGTAGATGTACTTGAAAATAGAGAGGGCACACGATATAAATTTCATACAAGCATGTTATGCATAGAATAGATTCGTTAAAAGGCTTTAGAAACTTTTAAGCGCGTGCAAATCGGTAGAAGCAAAGCGAACATGTAACCAAGTGCTACAGATGATCTCTTGACTGTGTTACAGCAGCGTTGGTTTATTGTTCACCAGATGTTGGCTGCAAATGAAGATGATGAGAAACTCAGACGAGAAGCAGTGCATCGTGTGGGAGAAAAGGTGGCACTGAAACTAAATTTGGTATTAGAAAGTCACATTGATAGAGGCGCGTGGGAATCCATTGAAGGTTGCTAAGCACGCTAAACCCATCTCTACACAACGCCCTATCCAGTACCTCTGTTCTATATATGTTCTTATGTTTATCTATATGTTTGACAATGGCAAATCAATGCTGTGGGTTGGAAAACCTAGATAGAAAGAAACCCTTGGTCATATTTTGGACCATCTCTAACTTGACACCATGAGGCTTCCAAGTAGCTTGCACCCAGCTCATAAGCCTGGTTCTAGACAGGATAGGTCTAACAAAAATAAGCAGTAAGGGTATAGTGTTCAATTCATGCATAAGCTTTATAAAATCCAGACAATTCTAAAACAACATAAGGTAAAGACTGTTCAGAGGGAGATTCATTCCCTTGTGGAACACCATTGGAATGAATTTGTGAGGTCTCTTGGGAGCCATGGTCATCAGAAACTCCAGCAGAAACAACATCAACTGATGCATGCATGATCTAGGTGGCCATTATAAATTAAAAAACACATTGGCCAAAGGGTGAAGGACATAATCAAATCATGAACTGGTCTGCAAGGATTATTTGATTGTTATGATTTAAAACTTCTGAATATTAAGTCATCGATGCATATATCTGTGCAGTTGTTTCCGATATCATCCTTATATATGAAAGAAAGGGCAACTAAAAGAAGACGGTAAAGTAAAGACTTCCCAACCTCACCAAATATCTAGCTGACTTCAGGAGATGTAACAAAGTCTTCTAAACTCTCAAATACATCTCAGTTCATATAAAAACCGGCATTAGGATTCGTTAAAACTTCACCCATGTACTCTGCTACTATAATCGATCCTCCCCTAAACTGCAACGATATTTAACAAAATAATCAACTGTAATTCAAAAGAAACTTATGTTTTATCTTGCATATTTTACACATTGTGGTATGATTTTCTAAACCATAATGCAAACAAGATAAATGAAATTGATAATGAAATCATAGCGTAATGCAGACAAGATAAATGAAATTGATAATGAAATCATAGCGTAATGCAGACAAGATAAATGAAATTGATAATGAAATCATAGCGTAATGCAGACAAGATAAATGAAATTGATAATGAAATCATAGCCCTCAGCCTGTTGTATGTACAGGGCCCCTTAGGGTTTCAATTGAAATTCCGTCTGCAGTCTCTACTTTTTCTCGGTGCAAATGCCTATAGATTATAGCAGTTTCTATTGGCAGAATAATAATGAATGAAAAACCAAGATTTTATGGTAGTATAGGTAGATTTACTTAATCACACCATAGAAGCTCTCTGAAAATCTTTCAGACGACCAGAAATGGTGTTATCGAATTCTCTGTTTTGAGGGTTTTCTGCAAGGGCAGCGTTTACATTAAGATACCTATTAAATCTGCTATGGTTGTTCCAGCCACTTCATAAAGGCATTACTCAGACCAATACAAGAATGCAAATGCCTGTTATAGAAAGCTATTTCTATTTTAAATGCTGGATGCTAGGTTTTGGTGACGGTCCAATTCAGTTTATGCGCGCTTAAAGACAGACGTCTCTGCAGATTATGATTTGGTCATCTTTTAGCTTATGAAAACAGTGGTAATTTCTGATTAAAATTCCAGATCTCATAGCATAACAAACACGACTCCTTCAACATGATCAGAGAGTATGAAAGATCAGAGGAATCAATTCTTTCTAGTCTAAAAGAGCACTAGGTCTACAACATTACCGCAACCAGTAATAAAAACTAGTGATAAACTGTTTAGTGGAAATGTTAAGATATATATCTCAGATTAAACATCGGAGGGATACAGAAAACAACTTAATTGCAAACTAAAATATCTCTTGAAGCAGAAATTCAACTAAAACAATCCTTTTAGAAACAAGGAAACGATCAACACCCACAGATTCAGAGGAAAGGAATTATGCATTCAGTGGAACCTGGCTTTGATTATCGAATCGCCGAGTTCGTTTCAATTGCTGAAGTTCCACGCTTCTTTTCCCAGCCTTCTACTCTCTTCTTCTACCTGCAATGCCCTCCTCTTTGCCTCTACAAGCTTTTCTTTTATAACAGTCTCTCTCATCTACCAAGGAACTCAGCACGTGATCCCGTGCATCTCCCTCCTCAAGATATACTTTTATTTAATTTAATAATCCCAAGAGGTTACTCTTTTTTAAATATTAACACACAGTTCCGACATCATTTAATTACTTTATAGCCGACCAACCATATTGTATTTAATAAAGTTATAACATTACAACAATCAATAATTGTACAACTATATATTAATTTATTTTATTAATTTAGTTGTAAATCACTAATTACAACATAACTTACAACTATTTTATTTATTTAAATATTTATTGTAAATAATATTATATTAAATAATACAAAATTTCTTACAATCTTTATTTAACAATAATACTTCTATTAAAATAATAATTTATTTACAACAATAATCAACAATTATCGACATTATACCCAATATTATCTTTTATAAATATATTTAATTATCAACATTATAATTTCCATAATATGATTCTAATAAAAGCACAACGACACCTTACACACTTAGACACTTTCTAACCTAATTAGACTCCAAGGTGCAATATTACTTGTCTGCAAATCATGATCGAATGACAGACAATGACCAAAATGATAAACTGACAACCAGATCACACTGACATGGGACCTCACGTTAACTCCAAACAACTAATCCATTGGCGAAGGCACGCTCAGACCTGTAATCAGGTGGAGTCGATGCCTAGTACCTGCATTCCTGCAACAACGCACGGTTAAACATAACAAGATGTATATCCACATACAGTCCTATAGTGAATGGAAATCACAGTGGTGTAGGGTACTCGAGAGCGAGTAATACAACACTGTTCCCTTCACGTTTACGAATAAACGATCAACTATGTTGAACAAAGTATCCAATATTAATCAACAACATAAAACATTCAATCCAATATCACAATTAACATCAAAACATCTGTAACATCTAGTTCATTTATCAAATTCTAAAGCATAAGATAATAGAATCCAACATCAACAATTGTTATCATAACAATTAGGTCCATAATGAATTAGCAAAATAACAAGAGATCCATCATCTACGATCTAAGATACTGTCATAAAATCTAATACTACTAAACAAACATCAGTCTAACAGACGACAAACTGAGGGGCACTACATATTTAGTCATTAATTTGGTAGTATGTTTAGTCATAAATTTGGTATTATATTTAGTCATTAATTTGGTAGTATATTTAGTCATAAATTTGGTAGTATATTTAGTCATCAATTTGGTAGTATATTTGGTAATTTGGTAGTATATTTAGTCATCAATTTGGTAGTATATTTAGTCACGTGACCATTGGTAGTTTATTACCGGTCATTTATCTCGTGACCAAATTTATGACTAAACAAATTTTAGTCATTAATTTAGTCATCAATTTGGTAGTATATTTGGTAATTTGGTAGTATATTTAGTCATCAATTTCTGTCAGTTGGTAGTATATTTAGTCAATTGGTAGTTTATTTTATTGTTTTTGAGGTTTAAACATAAAACACAAAAAACCATAATCAATCATTCATTTGCACACAATGAAACAACTATTAAGAAGGCAAAATACTAAAATTTTATTGGGAAAAAAGTGTTTTTACAACAGATACAAGTCTTAAATATGTCTTTGCTTTGAAAAATGTGTTACAAAGTATGTTTCTCAATGCTGTGACTGAGAAAACTGAGTTACAATGCTCTATTTTTTGCTTATACAACTCTAAAACATGAAAGAACTACTTGCAAAATGAAGCCTAAATATTTCATCATGGGCTTTTACATCTCAAAATCTGAATACATGTATCAAAACTCACTTAATATTGCTAATTGCTGCATTACTTCTTCTTTGCTACATCTCCTGCCTTGGTCTACACAAACAGAACCCAGCAATGCAATAAGTAAATTGCCCCTTTGTAACAAAAAGCAAATAAGTAACTTACTTTAACATGTTGTTTGAAAGAATATTTACCTTCTTGACTCCACGGATCTTTTTAGATTTGTTTAGACAGAGTAAGTCAAAATAGACAATATAAATAAAATATGAAATAGTAGTAAGCTATACAAAATAGACAACACAGATTTACGTGGAAAATCTAATTTGTACCAGGAAAACCCACTAGCAAAGATCTCTCAATAATTTTACTTAAATATCAACCACTCTACTTAAATATCATCCACTTTAATGGTCAAACTGTTGATAACTAAGAGGGGGGGGGGGTGAATCAGTTATCCTAATTATTTCCTTTTTGAACTTTCTTATTAATTAATGCAGCATTGAATCAAACACAAAAACATTACCATGAAATAAGAAACACATGACACAGTATTTTTGACGTGGAAACCCTGTTAAGGGAGAAAACCACGGGGTGATTAACCCAAAATTATTCTCTGTTAGAAGAATAGGAAATTACAAAATGGCACTTGCCAATTAGGGCTCACTGCCCGAGCACACTGCTCACAAGAGGCCCACTGCCTACAAGAAGACACACTATCTACAAAGTGATAAGAATCACAGTCTTGAACTGATTGGAAGCATCTGCATATGCTGGAGTTCAGTTCCGGTTAGGCTCAGTACACTGATCTGCTGCACTTCATCTTTTCTCTGTTCTTTATTCTGCTATCCTTTTACATACCGGATCTGTCTTGGTACTTCTGCTCTGTTCTACTCTTCTTCGCATATATTCTTGACATAGTCACACCCTTCACAACTAAATCCATCCTCTATATATATCCGCACAAGTAATTTCATCACCTTTCTAGTCGGCATCCGGAACAGTCTAGTTTCTTACAAACTCTGTTCTGTCGGCTGAATCCTTGCTCACCAAGCAATGCGGATCAAGCATATACTTGTAGATATCATTAATCATGTCGGCCAAACATGATTCATGCCTTCACAACCTTTATCATCAACAGTAACACATCCGGAAAGTAGTCTGATACTCTGTCAGTCAGTTCTTCCTCTGTTTTCACTGTCTCTCAGGAATCCGGTACTCAACTATTCATATCTTTTTCCTTGTCCATTACCAGAGGCTAAATCCTTGGAATATACCACTCAAGGTAGTCCTCTTGTCTTCCCCAAATCCGCACTGCACCAAGACACTTCCTCTGAAAGATCCGGACCAATCTGTCGGACCTTGCCACATGCTCTGTTCTTGTTCACCGGACCACAACAATCTTTATTCTGACTTCCGGTAGAGACACATCATGACTTGCGGATATGTGGGATGACCTTTGTTGCCATCAATGACAACAACCATGAATCCATATAGTGTCTCTTGCCAACAATCTCCCCCTTTGGCATTGATGGCAACACTTAGTGAAAAATGACTAAGTGTTTACACTATGCTCCCCCTTTGCTGATGCTCTGTCTTTATATACAATTTCTGGAACTCCCCCTTAATTGGATTCCTCATTTTTCACTGCTCCTCACTCCCCCTTTGACATCAATGGCAAAGGGTAGGGTCCGCACATCAAAATTTTCAAAAATTTTCTATACATAGCCGCATATTTACATACTCACATATACTGAAGAATGTCTGCAAAGGATGTCTGCAATTGGATCATTTCTGTAGCCCAACTTTGCTTCATTCTATCCAAAATTGAAATGTGACCACTCAACAAAAATGTAAAAGCTTCTGCCCGCTTGAGATCTGTCGGATCATTTGTTTGGGCGGTGGTCTGAGCATCACTGATGGCCTCATGCATAGTTTCCAACTTAGGGATTATAATCCTTCTAAGTTCTCCCATCCGGTTAGTGATGTTCTTCCTTTCCTTCTCAAGATTCTTTATTTCATTTAAGACTGCAATAGTCTGACATTCTTGATTTATTATGGAGGAAGAGAGAGGATCAAAACTTTGAGATAAGCTTTGTAGCTTGTCCTGTTCCTCTTTTATTTTCTTATCAATTGCTGCTGTTGCCTTTGACCAGGATATACAAAATTTGTAAATGTCACCGCCATCCTTAAGAGCATTCTCTAAGCTCTTTATTCAAATACTCACAATCTTCCTATCTTTAGAGATTAATTCTAATACTTCTGAAAATCTTTTATCCAAAAATTCCTTCCGGACCTTTTCTTCAGCAGATTTTTCTAGAGATTCAAAATGTGTACTAACACTGCTGACTAAGGTTTTGAGATTACCGGAAGAGGAGGCTGTGGGATCCTTTTGAAAGGATGGCATGATCTTTTCTAGCACTCCAGATGCTACCTCCATAAGCTCACAGTCTTCCATGTGAGATTTCAGCAGCTTCTCTTTGACTTTCTCATTTGCAAATGAGGCTATTTTCATTGTTTGCACCGGTGACAAAGAGTCAAAATCTAATGGTCCTTTTAGCAGGTCCGGTTCATCAATTTCTATAGTGGCTTTGCTCAAAAATTGTTGAACAGTTTGTGCAGTGTCTCTTGCCGGAGACAGATGTTTCTTTTCTTCTGCAGTCTTGGAACTGTCAACCTCTTTATCTTCCACCCCTGCTTCCTTCTCCTGTAATTTCTCTTCTTCTTTGGATCCGGAGACTGTAGGGGAAACCGGAGGAGAGATGTTTGTCTATTCAGGGCCCACTTCTTCCAGAACAGATGATTCCAAATCCGCAGTTGTTTCTGCACCTAAGTCCTCTACAACAGGAAGATTGAACCTTTTGAAGGCCTTCCAGAGGATCTCTTCTGTCTCTTGGGCCACTTTGTCAGTCTCACCAAGCATGAGTTGATTCATCCTGGCTTTACTTCTGAACTCATCTTTGCAGTCTTTGAAGATTATGTTCATTGTCTTGGGATCAATTTGAGGATATAGCTGAATAGCTATCTGCTCCCGGATCTCAAGATCTTTTGCATGAGCATTATTCTTTCTTATTTCTAATTCCTTTTCTAGGCTTTCAGGAATAAGAGATATGATCTCAATGAAAGCCTTATTGTATATGTTTAGATATTTGACTGTGGCTTCCTGCAGAATCTTTTGGTCAGCCTCACTGTAGTCATCATAAAATTCAGTCATTGGTTGAAGGTTTCCATCCACCATGACCGACTTGATTACACTCTCTAGAGACAGAGTGGGCTTTTCAACAGATACCTCTGCCATTTCATCCTTGTCTTGGCCTGTGGAGGGTTTACCGGATCCTTTCTTCTTCTGCTTCTTTATTTCTTTTACTCCCTCATCTGACTCTGTTTCCTCTTCATCCTTTTGGCTTTCATAAGCCCTTGTGGCTTTTGTCTTGGATCTTTTACCGGATGCCTGGACTTCCGGTTTTGAACTTTTGGTTGTGGGAGGTGCAGATCTTTTTGATGATCTGGTCCGGGTGGGAGTTTCAACCGGAACACTTTCTTTACTTTTCTCTTCTTCCTCAGCCTTCCTCCTCTTTTCCCGGCTGGCATCAAGTGCCTCTTTTGAGATGCCTAGGCCTTGAGCAATATGCTCAACTTCTTTTCTTACCTTCCTCTTTATCTCCGGTTCCCTGAGTTCTACATGTATCTTTACACTCAGTTCCTCAAAGGTTCCAAACCTTTCTGCCTTAGGATCTTTGGGCTGGCTTAGCATGTGTTGAACATGCAGCTCTACTATCTGTTCATCCACTTCATACCCCATGGGCATGATCCAAACAGTCCTTGGCTCCACTGCCTCCATTAGACACTGATCTGTTTCAACCATGAAGCATACTGTGTCTTTGTACTTTTCAACAAGGGATTGGGGTATTCTTTCTCTTGCATGCATCATGCTTTGGAAGTTCTTGAAGTATCCCCATAGAGCTATATTTCTTGCTTTAGCATCCCCAAGTCCATGCAAATAGTCTCTGATTTGGATGGCAACCGGTCTGTCATTCTGCCATATCCATCCACTGGATCCGGGAAGCTCATTCATGTAGTAAAAGAAGAGACAAAGGATCAGATTGCCATACTTGAAAGAGTTTTTCTTGTCCTTCTTGATCTTCTGCAGATTTTCAAAGAGTTGGTTCACAAGAAGCTCACACAAGTCATAGTCTGCATTCTCCTTTAACATTTGATAAGCTGTGTAGATTGCAGTTCCCGGTACTGAATTTTCCCTACTGGAATGATAGATTTTGTAACCAATTATCATAGCTGCAAATTTGACATCCGGTTTAGTGATGTCATCAACTGTCATAGCTCTCTTGTCAAACTTGGATCCGGTTGCATCACTAACTGTTTGATTTTTGACAGATTTGAGAACAGGTAAACCACCGGATGAGTGCAGACCGGTTACAGCCCTAATTGCATCTTTGGTGATCTTGAAGGGCTGGTTCAACCATAGGAAGTTGTCATGTACTCTACTTAGTACATACCGGACCCATTCATCTTCTTCAAAACAGGGGAAATGAATGCACTGTGCAAAGTGTTTGTCCCGGATGGCTTTGTACTGAGGTTTGATCTCAAAGGAGTCATCTATCAATTGTTTGTGATAGATATCCATCAGCTTTGATTCTCCAAAGTCTTCAAGATTCGCATGGATGTAAACCCTAATATCTTCCGTATGCAATACACCATGAGGAACACTAGAGAAGGCTCCTAGTGGATCTACCTCCAATGATTTGTAAGGATGTTTCTTGAATGTGGGGCGAGGTCT
This sequence comes from Cunninghamia lanceolata, assembly GCA_027924645.1. NCBI lineage: Eukaryota > Viridiplantae > Streptophyta > Pinopsida > Cupressales > Cupressaceae > Cunninghamia > Cunninghamia lanceolata. Next base: position 3,557,662 of record BSBN01000850.1, read on the forward strand.
ATCAGAGATCTTAACTATATTTGGAGTAGCCATTCTTCAAAGATTTGCAGTGAGATAATGAAAAACGGAGAATACCTTATGCGCCTTCGGTTTGCATGGAGTGGTGGGATTGATTTCTTTATGCAATGACTTCGGCAGGAGATCTTTGGTGTGCTTGATGAATCTTGTTGCAGAGCTCCACTTTTCGCTTCTTCTTGAGTGCAGAATGAGCAAATGATCTTTGAGAAATCCCTTATATTGCTCCGCAAACCCTAATATCTATTTGCAATAAATGCTTCACCTATATTATTCTGGTTTGCCTTGTCCGGATAGCTTGCAGTATCCCGGATCAGTCCTGATCTGTGAACATTATCTGGATCTTTCGATCATGAATAAATCGAGGTGACACATTGAAAGAACATCCCAAACACTCTGTCCAATCCGCAGAATAAGATAGTGCACTTCCGGATCTCTCCGGACCTTTTTGTAATCCTCTGTCATACCGGAGCATCTCCCAGAACAGGTCTTACTTGATCGATCACAGCTTCTTTATAACTCCATGCGGACCTCTGAAATCTTATTTGGATCGTCTCAAGACTTATATCTTTAAACTTTTTACTCCGCATCTTGTGCCACATCAGGCACCACTTGATTGGCTGGGGGAACAGGATTTTCTTTGAGTCTCCCCCTAAGCCAGAGCTAACTTTTTAATTTCTGGAAGAAATATCAGCACCAGAGTCTGGTGCGGATCCAACCTCTACATTCTCTGAACTTTTCTTCACCCAAATCTTGCTCATCTGATTCCTAACTTCATCCGCATTCATCTTTTGTTTACCCTTGTCTTGATTCTGATTATACACCGGACCTCTTTTGTCCTGATTCTTGCTTCTGTAGACTTTAGCATTATGACCGGACCTATTACAGATTTGGCAAATAACATTTCTTTGCATAATTGACTGATATCCTCTTGATCTGCATTGATTAGCCATATGACCTACTCTATTGCATGTAAAGCATCTACCTTTGAATGATTTGTTTACTTGCATATTTCTGCATTCATGGGATTTGTGTCCATACCTTTTGCAGTTGAAGCACTGTCCGGAGAAGGATGAATTAATCTGATTCATTCTCTTTCTGCACTGATTAGCTTTGTGACCAAAGTGGTTACAGCTGTGGCAATATCCATTGAAAGATGAATATCTTTGAGCATTGGGCTGTCTTACCGGAGGTCTTCTAGGCCTGTTTCTTGGATTTTCTGATGCAAAATTCTTTTGACCGGATCCGGAGCTTTCTCCTTTCTCATATCCCAAACCATACTTGTCATCTGTCCCTTTTTGACTTCCAAGAAGAACTTCAAGTTGAGCAGAACTTATCTTGAATTTCTCTTTATATTCATTTGCTGTTTGAAGGTCTCTTTTGAGAGAGGCAATTTGATCCTCAAGTTTTTCTTCATTATCTTTGGCATCTTCAAGATCAGATTCAAGATGTCTGATAATCCTGTCCATCTGGTGGCATTCTTCTGATTTTTCTTTAAGAGATTGTTTTAGATTGTCTTCAGCCTTTCTTTTTTCTTCAATCTCTTGAGTAAACTTTATAGTTCCTGATTCCATTTCATGTCTTAACATAATGACTTCTTTTGATAACTTTTCACATAACTTGGTTTGCTCAGTCAATTCTTCATTTGTATTGCTTTCTTCACTTTGTCTTGCCAACTGTTGGAGCAGCTCCTTTCTCTTTTTCATAGAGAGACTTAATTTGTCTTTTAATTCTCTCATGAATTCATCAGCCTGTTTGAGTCTTTCCTTTAATTCATTGACTTCAGAATTTGACTGTTCAAGATCCTCAAGGGCAGTCTTGAGTTGCTCCCTTAAACCATATGCATCCATTTGAACTCCCAGATCTTCCTCAAGCTGTTAGGCTCTATTAGGAGGAACTTAGCTCTGATACCAATTGTTGATAACTGAGAGGGGGGGGTGAATCAGTTATCCTAATTATTTCCTTTTTGAACTTTCTTATTAATTAATGCAGCATTGAATCAAACACAAAAACATTACCATGAAATAAGAAACACATGACATAGTATTTTTGACGTGGAAACCCTGTTAAGGGAGAAAACCACGGGGTGATTAACCCAAAATTATTCTCTGTTAGAAGAATAGGAAATTACAAAATGGCACTTGCCAATTAGGGCTCACTGCCCGAGCACACTGCTCACAAGAGGCCCACTGCCTACAAGAAGACACACTGTCTACAAAGTGATAAGAATCACAGTCTTGAACTGATTGGAAGCATCTGCATATGCTGGAGTTCAGTTCCAGTTAGGCTTAGTACACTGATCTGCTGCACTTCATCTTTTCTCTGTTCTTTATTCTGCTATCCTTTTACATACCGGATCTGTCTTGGTACTTCTGCTCTGTTCTACTCTTCTTCGCATATATTCTTGACATAGTCACACCCTTCACAACTAAATCCATCCTCTATATATATATCCGCACAAGTAATTTCATCACCTTTCTAGTCGGCATCCGGAACAGTCTAGTTTCTTACAAACTCTGTTCTGTCGGCTGAATCCTTGCTCACCAAGCAATGCGGATCAAGCATATACTTGTAGATATCATTAATCATGTCGGCCAAACATGATTCATGCCTTCACAACCTTTATCATCAACAGTAACACATCCAGAAAGTAGTCTGATACTCTGTCAGTCAGTTCTTCCTCTGTTTTCACTGTCTCTCAGGAATCCGGTACTCAACTATTCATATCTTTTTCCTTGTCCATTACTGGAGGCTAAATCCTTGGAATATACCACTCAAGGTAGTCCTCTTGTCTTCCCCAAATCTGCACTGCACCAAGACACTTCCTCTGAAAGATCCAGACCAATCTGTCGGACCTTGCCACATGCTCTGTTCTTGTTCACCGGACCACAACAATCTTTATTCTGACTTCCGGTAGAGACACATCATGACTTGCGGATATGTGGGATGACCTTTGTTGCCATCAATGACAACAACCATGAATCCATATAGTGTCTCTTGCCAACACAAACAACCAATAGCAATTTTACACCTCATTCACAACAAAAAGTGGTAAATATTTGTCCTATTTTTATTAGCCAAAATTAACGTTTGACTATTGAAGTGGATGATATTTAAGAACAGCCTAGCCTTGCATCCATTCTCATTGTTCAACAACTGTCCCCAACAATACGAGATATAGAGTCACTGAGAGCAAACAACTCCATAGGGCATTTGAATGGCTCATTTGTTAGAAAATATCTAATCAATGAGCTAAAAATTGACAACAAAAGACTGGCATCTCTTGTACGTCCAAAAGACTACGTTAGAATGGGACAATTGTTGCTGTAGTTGATGAGATTACATACATTAACGTGCTCATGTCAGAAAATTGTGGTGAATTTGAGATTGTGAGTCGGCCATTCTACAAGGGAGGATTTGGATTTGCAAGTATTTATTCCAAGAGATTGTGCATTTTTATTTCTGTTGGGTTGAAATACACTCTTTTAACTCTCTATAGTCTATGCTGTAGTTATTTGCCAAAGGGTCTCCAGTGGTTCCGGAAATGATATCTATAGTTCTGAATATTACTCAAAACAAATCAGAGCTAGACAATATTTGTAGCAAGTGGTTTAAGCCTTCTAATTCATGCAATGATCAGAACGGTGGTATTTCTGAAGAAGACAGGGTAGATGACAGTCGGAAGTTGAGTCCATGGAGATTTTGGGGTTTGTTTGTCATCACATTGGCATTATATTGAGAACCTCTTGCAAACAATAGCATAGAACCATGAATGAATTAGGAGTTCATGAAACTCGAACTTAAACTCAACTATGTAATGTAAAAAAAAATTTACTAGTATAAATGAAAGAAAACAACCTTTAATATAATGGAATTAAAAAAATAATTGGTAACATAGATTAGTAGATTAAATAACTTATAAATTAATAAATAATAATAAAAAAATCTAACAAATTTTAGAATTTTTTCTAAAAATTATCACCTTGCCTTGGGCACCTCGAGATCCAATTACTAGTATTATATATACATGTTGCTATGCTATCTATCGAAATGTGCGCAAAATTAAATTGGAATAGACATGGATGGATATGCAAATTTCACCATTACAATTTTGAAAGTAGAATGGAGGCCAGGAGTTCATATAACTGCAGTACCTAAATAAGTGGTCAAATCGAAATTCATTATAGTCAGGGCTTAAATTTGAAAATTGTATAGCTGTATTTAGACATTTTAGTTGTAAAATACAACTAAAATTTTGAAAAGACTGTATCATATGAAAGGAGAGATTTTGGACAAACTGTCAAAATTTATATAGGATTATGATGATATATATATTTGGTCTTTATATAATTTATTTATGCTAATGTATGTCATAGTATTTTAAAGGCAATATTGAATAGATAACTATCATAAAAAAATTGCTTGACAGGCAAGGTTGACTGTCAAATTTAAGCCCTGATTATAGTCACAAAACCCCCTCTCAAACAGCCAAATTCACGTGCTCGTAGAACTAAAACTCCCCAAACACCATTCAATTTTGTTTGTAGACAACGATTACAGAGTCCTAATGGCAAGCGAGGCAAAACCTTCAAAGAAAATCTTGTCTGCCTAGCCGTGTAGGATGAACCTGGTTAGAAATTCAGGGAAGACATCTGTTGAGTATTTCATTTAGTGTGATTGCTGCCTCACCTACTCCCCCACAAGGACCAAGGCATGAGAGCACGGGATGGCGGGCTCTCCCCGCATCCCCACGAAGGAACTTTTGTGTGTGCACGAGGATGCGGGGAGAGCCGCCATCCCGCGCCCTCATGCCTTGGTCCTTGCAGGGCTACAGGGGAGTAGGTGAGGCCCATTTTTTGGGTCACCATTTTCATGGAGGCACTAGCTCACACACATTCTGGCTTCACTGTGCAAGTTGAAGGACATTTTTGGCTGTTGTTTGTTCTCACCTAGATGGGTCATGGTCTTCAGATTAGTTATTGCTTGGTTGGATCTGCTTACTATTTTAGAGGCCATGGGCTTTGTTGTTCATAGTTTACCCTCCCCATCTTCACGCACAGGCATGTGAAAGCATTGAGAAGGCATGTGAACTATTTGGTAGAATGCCTCAAAGAGATGTCATCTCATGGAATGCAATGATTGCAGGATATGCATAAAATGGATTTTTTGAAAATGCTTTAGAAACTTTCAAGCAATTGCAATTAGCAGGTGTAAATCCAAATTTGACAACCTTTGCTAGTATCCTCCCTGCCTGTTCCAAAATGGGAGCTTTGGAACAGGGTATGGACATCCATCATAACATAATGGAAGGGGGATTTTTGTCAAATATTATAGTTGGAAATGCTCTGGTAGACATGTATGCAAAATGTGTAAGTATAGATAAGGCACATGAACTATTTGATGGAATGGCTCAAAGAGATGTCATCTCTTGGAATGCAATGATTGCAAGATATACACAAAATGGATTTGTTGAAAAGGCTTTAGAAATTTTAAAGAAAATGCAATTGGCTGGTGTAAAGCCAAATTCCACAATGTTTGCTAGCATCCTCCCTCCTTGTGTCAAAATGGGAACTTTGGAATAGGGTATGGACATCCATCAAGACATAAAAGATAGAGGAATTTTGTCAGATGTTGTAGTTACAACTGCCCTATTAGACATGTATGTAAAATGTGGAAACATAGACAAGGCATGTGAACTGTTTGACAAAATGCCTCAAAGAAATGTGGTCTCATGGATTGCAATGATTGCAAGATATGCACAAAATGGATTTGTTGAAAAGGCTTTAGAAATTTTAAAACAAATGCAATTGGCTGGTGTAAAGACAGATTCCACAACCTTTACCAACATCCTCCCTACCTGTGTCAAAATAGGATCTTTGGAATAGGCTATGGACATCCATCAAAACATAAAGGATAGAGAAATTTTGTCAGATGTTGTAGTTGCAACTGCCCTATTAGACATGTATGCAAAATGTGGAAGCATAGACAAGGCATGTGAACTGTTTGACATAATGCCTCAAAGAAATGTGGTCTCATGGACTGCAATGATTACAAGATATGCACAAAATGGATTTGTTGAAAAGACTTTAGAAATTTTAAAGCAAATGCAATTGGCTGGTGTAAAGCCAAATTCCACAACCTTCGCTAGCATCCTCCCTGCCTATGTCAAAATGGGAGCTTTGGAATAGGGTATGGACATCCATCAAGACATAAAGGATAGAGGAATTTTGTCAAATATTGTAGTTGCAACTGTCCTGTTAGACATGTATGCAAAATGTGGAAGCATAGACAAGGCATGTGAACTGTTTGACAAAATGCCTCAAAGAAATGTGGTCCCATGGACTGTAATAATTGTAGGATATGCACAAAATGGATTTTTTGAAAAGGCTTTAGAAATTTTAAAGCAAATGCAATTGGCCGGTGTAAAGCCAAATTCCACAACCATCACCAGCATCCTCCCTGCCTGTGTCAAAATGGGAGCTTTAGAATAGGGTATGGACATCCATCAAAAAATAAAGGATAGAAAAATTTTGTCAGATGTTGTAGTTGTAACTGCCCTGTTAGACATATTGTAGAATGTAGCGGTTTGTTTGACTTAGGTGTATTGATGAAGAGTACACAAAATGGTACATTTGAGTTTCAAGTGCTTCATCAAAATGTAGTTCCACTACTTGAAATCTTTGCCTAATTGGCACAAATTTAGCTTACTGATAATGCCATTAATGTTTTAAGTTAATGCAATTGGCAAGTGTTGAGCCAATTTTGACCATGAACTTATGTCTGAGCCCTGTCATTTAAAACTAAAGAGCATCACTACCGCAGAGTTGTCAAGATGAAACGTGTTCCCCTTGAAAAAGAGAATTGTGACCACACCAACACTATGACTTTTCACACTTTACAAATAGAAAATAACACATCCAGATGAATTTTGGTCTACCACAAAACAAAATGATCGAATGAACCCTTTATGCTTATATATCAATTTGAAATGAAAGCTTGGACACCATGACGAGTTTGAGATCATAAAATGTTGTAGAGTTTGATATACTAATGCTTACCATTAGCATTAAACTACTATATAATATAAGGAATTTTGCATCAAAACAATTTGCCAATGCCTTCACCAACATTTCTTGATATACCTCAGACCCTATGGAAATGATAAAACATAGATTGAAAACATTGTTAATCACATTCATGTTCCATGTAACCATTCAGGCTTGTATAGAAGAATGGATAACAGACCTTGAGGACCGATATCAATATTCCAGGGCTCACGCTAGGAAGCTCCTTCATAAATTTTGTAAATTTGTTTCGTTTGAAATGTGTGAATGTTGATGCAATCAGAACACTTTTTGTCTTCTTACTGTAGACAAAAGATGAAACTTTAATCAATCTTCCAATGAAACTAGCAAAGAAAGACTAAAATGACAAAGAATTAGTCTCAAACCACATGTACGGTTTAAATTTATATGAATAAGATGACAAAGAATTTGTATCCTAACCTCTAATAGATCAAAACTCAATGCAAAATATTCTATTGCACGTTGTTGTATTTCTAAATCAATCTAGCTTTCATACATGCACCCTTGTTTATGTTAGCACTATCTTAATTAACTCTTACAACACTGACAAATTGCTTTAAATAGAGAAGAGTTTCTGGTTGTATTCCTAGCAAAAAGCTGAGATTATTATAACTTAATAAAAATTAAAAACAAAATTGAGCTAAAAATTGTTTAAAAATAAAGTTTTATTTACTTGCTAAAAACTGCCCAGATATGTTCTTGTAATTCTTGATCTGATCTGGAGGTTGAGTGTGCATCAATATTTTTGCATAGGTGTTCAAAAGAAGAGCAATAGTCACGATTTTGTAGCCACAGTTCTAAATCTTAGAAGCCCAAGATCAATAGATGTTTTTGGTGCTTAAAAACAAATTTAAATAATCACGTAAATATGCTCAGAATATCTTACAACACAGTAGGGAGTTTGTCATGAATGACAACAAATATTTCCTTTGGGATACAACTAGGCCTTCTAGCCAAAAGATGACTGTACTCTCTAAGTAGATAGGCACCGACCTATAAGCACACATGAAATTTTGGTTAATGGTACTAGAATAGCTCTTGAAAGTAGATTTCATAGATAGGATTTTAAATACTTCTTTTGTTCCATAACAATCATTAGCAATTTAGCACCTCCAATGAAGCTATGGAACCAAAAGGTATACAATAATATTTCTCAATTGCATTTTCATAAAGCATTATCCCAATAGCACAAAGGCATCAAAAATAAGTCCAGAATCACATTTTTTTCTACTAAATGATGCATTTATCATTTGTTTCCATTCAACCTTGAAGCTTATAAATTGAAAGTGCTTATTCAAATAACAGATCTCTTTTCATTACAAAATATATCTCTACCTATACTTTTAGAGCATATGGATTTACACTCACTGCATGTATGCACTCAATCTATGGGGACTGCTATGTAAAATAGACTTCCATTCAACAATTTTACTAGAATCGCTATGAATTCTTAAACTGAGTATCATCAAAACCATTAGAATCAATTTACTTAAACTCCCAGTTCAGAATCAATACCTTTGCCTTGAAACTAGGTATCTACCACGCATGCAGTACCAAGAGGAAAAGAGTGGAAGTTTTTGCTTAGTATAAAAAATTAGGTTGTTTAAGATTCAGAAGCATGCATAGTCATATACCAATTAACTTGCCAAACATACATTTTTACAGGTATACCAATCCTTGGTTTATATGTCCTAACTATGTTAGGTTCGCATGACAACTGATTTGCAAAGACCATTCATGCACCATTACATGATGCATAGCCACAAAACAAGCAACGTTTATATTTGCACTCATTTTCCTCACTGAATAAGCAAGTGCTACACATATCATACTACTTTCATGACTAAAAATCCACACGAATGGATTGCCAAGATAGACCTTGTAGGAAAGTATTATAAGGTTTAGAAATCGTAAGCTTTTGGTGACAATAGGCTACCTGAAAAATAGTGTAGTAAGTTGGATTGTGTGGGTACTTAAGAAAAGAAGATAGCAATCATCATGGACAGAGTTCAAGCAAATGTTATTGAAGAAATTTGATAAGGGAGAATCTGCATGTTATCTCTTCCAACTCATGGATATTAGGCAACAATAAAGAAATTTAGTATCTAAATTTTGTTGGTAATGTGGAACCATCAATTGCTCTAACAACATTTAAGAGTGGATTGAAAGATGCAATTCAGGCCAAATTGGAGGTGCATGACTCACAACCTAGATATGTAGTGGGTGTATGAGTGGAGAAAAGTTTCTACAAATGGTCTAGAATATCATTATGAGATTTGTAAAGACAAATAACCATTTCATTGCTTGTTGTAGGCTAGTTCTACTGTTGATGACATGCTGAAGGTCACTTTAGGGCAATGGAGTGAGGTGAGGGCAATTTTGACCCTTTTTGCAATTATTTGACTTTGTAAAGGGTCACATGTTTGTTTCTTTTTCTGCATTGGGTGGTGTTAGGGTAGCAAACATCTTTTAGTAGGCAATTTTCCTTAAAAACCACACATGTTCACTTCACCATGGAGACATCATGGCTTCTATCTATCTAGGAACATTAATCATAGTTTTCTTTGTTAGCAGTCATTAAGGATGGAATGAAAATCATTTGGCTTTCCTATGAGGATGTTTGGATGGTTCGATGGTTATGCAAGACTAACCATTGCCATTCTAGGGCAACCGATCCATCTCCCATCGCTGCTAGGCCAAAGATGAATAAAGGGCAATTAATGGATTAGCTTGTAGGTTTAGTTGGTAGAGTAATCACTCTCATTGTTGTGTGAAGGAGAAAGATAGTGTTGCTTGGTTCTTGTGGAGTGCAAGAGTACAGTGGAGATAAGGGAGTTGTATTGAGACTCAAATACTATTTTAATGGCAGATTTCCCTATGTAAATACACTGAATTGTGAGTGGGATGCCGAAAGCATATCTTTCTTGGAGCTTTTCTACCTTCAAGTGAGCAAGATTAGGGTGCTCTTACTATAAGAAGATGAGTCTAGCTATGGGTGGAAGCCCCCAAATTTGGAAATAACAAGAAGATTGATTTCACATCTGGTTCTACCTAATCTATAATATATATATGATTTATTATATTGCCCAATGCTTAATTAGGTTAATTAGGTTTGAGGGTGCATAGTACTTAGTGTGCACCCAAAAGTTTGGGCACATAGACTATATCAGAATATTCAAAGATAATTGTACCATTAATAGCAATAGTAATGGTACATACATGCACTAGATACATGCCCATTAGTCCATTTTAACAATGAGCTGCCATGTAATTATGCCACTGCCAAACTAGTTAATACAACTAAGTTCTTCACCTTTATGAGTTTAGGCTATTGTTGGGAGAAAGAAGAGAAAACTTGGACAATTAACATACATTAACACAAGCAACATTCACAAGGATTCCAAGCTACACACCCATGAGAGACAAAAGGTTATCTAATATCAACAAACTAAATATGGGCTTGAATATTCTACTCAAATGGAAAAAAACATATTATTATAAATTTAATAAACAGACATAGAACAATTGTTATATATGGGATTGCATAATATCATAATCAACTAAAAATTTGAAAATGATTATTAATATAGTTGAAAACATACACAAATGGTTGTTTTGCTTTTCAAGCTGTGATCAAAGCGCTATCTATATATCCTATCTCACATATGAAAGACAATTGAACGTCACCATAGGAAACCTAACAGAGGGTCCATCCCTAGCAACATACTGCTTTGAATAGATACATAAGCAGCTAGGCTGCTCTATATAATACAGAAAACATAGTCTGCAATGCAGAGAGTTCCCCTTTTTCTTTAAATTTCTTGTATCATACCAGTCACTTTCACCTATGGAGCATTTCTTTTGCTAAAAACCTTAAAGATTGATGTGGATTTTATGAGTAAATCTGAGTAAGATAACTGACAATGGCAGCAATGGCCCAAAATGGTTGTTTTCTCTGTATCCCCCTTGTGGCTCATTTTGTTGAAGTGATGGTGTCTCAAATGTAGTAGGCGCATATTCAAGGTTCAGACTTAGTAGAGCTTCGCATTGATCATCTGAAGATTTTTAATCCTCAAGTGGATTTACAAACACTTATAAAATCTAGAACTTTGCCTATTCTTGTTACTTACAGGTCAAAATGGGAAGGTGGAGCATCGCCTTAATACACTTCATTTAGCTCTGGAATGCAAAATAGATACATTGAAAAGGCTTTAAAAATTTTCAAGAAAATGAAATTGGTAGATGTAAAGCCAAATTCCATAGCTTTTGCTAGCATCCTCCCTGCCTGTGCCAAAATGGGAGCTTTGGAATAGGGTATGGACATGCATCAAAGCATAATGGAAGGGGAATTTTTGTCAGATGTTGTAATTTCAAGTGCCCTGGTAGACATGCATGAAAAATGTGGAAGCATACACAAGGCACATGAATTGTTCCACAAAATGCCTCCAAGAAATGTTGTCTCATTGAATGCCATGATTGCAAGATATGTTTGATATGGGTTTGTTGAAAAGTCCTGTAATAACTATAATAACATGACTGGCAGTAATATGTTATAGTTACTTTGAGGTTTTAATAAGAGTTTTTGTTGCTGTCTCCATTAATAGATGGTTTATAGATTCAAAATTTGGTGACCTAAACTTTGCACGACAAAAGATTGTATATTGCTATTTTTTTGTAGCAGGGATTTACAACATTTTATTTATGCAATTGGTATTCACCAATCATTAAAATAGCCCAAACAATCCACAAACAAATTGAAAGCCAAAGAATCAAATGGATGATGTAATAGCCCAAACAGTCCACAAACAAATGGAAAGCAAGGAGTCAAGAGCTTCCATTTTGAAACTAGGTCCTCTCTTAGAGAAAAGAAAAGAAATAAAAGAACATATTTTTATAAAAAAATGTGAAGGGAGAAACTCACAATAGCAGAGGCCTTCACCACAGTGTCCTTATCCTATGAGAGACTTTCATTCTTGTCTATTGTAGAAATGAGCACATCAATAAAGTCATCGTGAGCCCTCCGCATCTGACAATGATCATCCACCAACGTCTGAATAAAATTATTTCTTTTCTTCTACAGATTGATCATAGTCTTTGTGAGGCCTTGCAAATAGAACCACTGGAGAAATGAAAGATAATCTCCCATAACCCTAAACCTCCTTAGCATGCAGGTGTAATGAAAGACAAAACTGAAACTCACTTTGGCGCCTAAGCTTTTTCTATTTTCCTTTTGATTTTCCCTTTTAAAAAAATGCGCTTGCTTTTAGCACTTAAAATTTTAAGCAATATGCTTTTTTTTTACCTCACGACTAATTAGTCATATGAATAGAAAGGTTGAGCACATAAACTAGTTTTCCTATGACTATTTAGATAGCTATCCCTTTTTAGTGTGAAGAGATGAATGAATATATATACTATGTACATTACACTTACAAAACAAGAGAAGAATATGTAACAGTTTATGTCCTAAATTTTTAAACTTCCATGTTTGAGATTATTGATTGTTGACATTATGTTCCCATGGCTAGAAAAGACTGTTGAAGGTGCCACATGTAACAAATTAATTAATAATGCTAGGTGGCATGCAAGACTATGTAGATTCATGCATGATAGTATGCGATGAAGTAATGATTTCCATGGGGTCATGTGTAGTGACAAATGATGACACCATACATTATGTGCATGGCACACATGCTATGACGGATAATGTAAAAGTTATAAAGAATATCAAGTCATGCATGTTGTTCCTATAGAATTGTGTGTCTTCTCTATAATCACTTGCCCTTTCTTTAGAATCAATGGCCATAATGTGCCTTCAATGAGACATAGAAATTAAACATAGAGCTTCTAAAGATTGTACCACTTTTCTTGATATTCATATTATCTTGTCTTAGACACTTTGAATAAGTGATGTGAAACATGGTGAATGCACATTGTGGTAGTAAAAATGCTCTCATCTTGCATAAATTTGTGCAAGTGCTCACATCCACTTGTTTGAAGGATGTTGAGTTTATGGCTTCTCAAGGAAAAGATGAAAATATGGTTTGAGGAGTTCCACATTGAATATTAGGTGCCATCCTAGGTATCATGTGAGATTGAGAAAAAATGTATTATCACAAAAACAGTCTATGAACCATATCATAGAGGCGTAATCTTCCTATTTGGAACTTTGAAATGTTTCTTCTAAATATGTAACTAAAGTTTGTCATCAACATTGAAAGAGTGAGTTGTGTGATGTGTGTCATGGTACTCTTTGTAATTCTATTTCTAGTTTGATAGAATCTTCTAGATCTATTGATGAACTCTGTGAATGTGTTGCAAAAATTTATATGCTTTATCTACTTCTCATTCTCATGTGTGTGAATCCAAATATGGTGGTATGTATTAGGATATTGTCAAGGGTTCTTGCAAACTAAATCCTAGGACATGTCTAAAAAGGACTATACTTGTAGAACTATGTAAAGCTCTATTGTTAGGGTGAAAATTACTGAGTTAATAATCAATTTACTGAGTTAGGGTGAAAATTAAATTTGGCGCCCATATGATAGGTTAGGATGAAAATTAACTTTGGCGCCCATATGATAGGTTAGGGTGAAAATTTTTTTTTGCGCCCATATGATAGGTTAGGGTGAAAATTAAATTTGGCACCCATTTAATTAAATATATTATAATATTATATTATTATATAATATTAAATATATTATAATATAATATTATATAATAATATAATATTATATAATAATATAATATATTTAATATTATATTATTATATAATATTATATTATATATATTATATTATTATATTATATTATATTATAATATTATATAATATTATAATATTATATTATATCGATGGACTTACTAGTCTTGATCGTTACAAGGAGCGATGCTATGATATTGATATTATATAATAATATAATATAAATATAATATTATGTTATATTATAATATTATATAATATAATAATATTATATAATATAATATTTTATAATATAATATTATAATATTATATTATAATATAATATTATATATATTATAATATAAATATTAGATTAGATTATATTATTATATAATATAAATATATTTTTATATTATAATATAATAATTATATTATTTTATAATATTATATTATATTATATAGTAATATAATATATATTATATAATATCATATTATAATATATTAAATTATATTGTATTGTAATATAATATATTATTATTATATTATAATACAACCCACTCACTCAATTCGAAATATTTTTTTTAAATTATCCACTTTAATATCATATTGTCTAATTTTTATTTGTGTGACTAATTATTTAGTTGTGTTTTTTGCCCTGAAAACCAAATTAGTCATTTATTTAGTCATTTCAACCGATGACCAAATTAGTCATTTATAGCTATGTTGCAAAAAGTTTTAGTCACGTGACTAAAAGTTTTAGTCACCTGGTCATTTATTTTCCATATTTCTACTAGTGTACACAAGTATACATGAAAAATAGTTTGTTAATCATTAGAAAATAAACTTTGGAACATAAGCTTGGATTGAAAAGTAGTCAAATGTTCTTTATATACAATTACTATTAGCATTAGATGACTTCAATTTTATGAAGAAAATCATATCCAAATTTGTACTTACTAGAGGGTGTGAAAAGGTTTAAAGTGAAAAGATCCTCTTCCATTGAGACATTAGGTTATTTTTTTGTACAATTGTCTGTACATACTCCCAACCTTTACCTTTTGAGATAAGTGTCTAATATTAATAAATTGATTATCATAATTTTAAAAGATACATCCTTTAGGGAACGTAATCTGATGAGATCCTTGAGTGGTTACCATGTAGTTTGGCATCTCTATTTCCTTGCTTCTTGGTCTTGAGTGTGTAGTCAACATGCAAGAGAAAGAACATCTTTGTCGCTACCCCCACTTGCAATAAATCCTTTAGAATGTTCTTGAAAGATAGAGAGGTGGCAAGGTGATCAAAGGATTTAAGCAACTTTCTTAGTAGGCTTTTCAAACACACAAAATATTTTATTAGAGATTGTAGCAAGAACAACATCTAAAATTTGTCTGCCAGGAACAAAATCTGGAATAAAATGCTAAAAACTAGGAGCATCATTAGAAAAGGAATGAGATGGAAATTAGGGGAAGGTTCTCTCATTGACTTTTGGGACGACCCCTGGTTAACTATTCAGGCTCTCTTAGCCCAAGTTGATAATAAAGTTATTGTTGATTTGGCCAAGCAATTTTTTGGCTCTAAAGTTAGCAACTACCTTACCCAAGATCATGGGCTTAAAAGGTGGAAGAATCTGCTACAATGCACTAGGAATAACCCTGAGTTTCATCAGAAACTGAATATGGTTCAACAATTACTGATGGATATCAGACTCCCTTTATTCCCTTGGAAAGATGAACTCCTGTGGCATGTTGACAAAAAAGGGAGGTTCTCGGTAAAATTTGATTACCTTCTGCTGGTGGAGGATGTCAACAAAGATGAGATATGGGAGAAAGTCTGGAATTGTAAAAGTCTTCCTAAAATCAACTTCTTTTGGTGGACTACCACCCATAATAAAATTTTGACTCAGGATAACCTCCAAAGTAGAGGGTTGCAGCTTGTTAACAGATGTGTTCTTTGCGGCAATCAAGAAGAAATTGTGGCACATCTCCTCATTCATTGTGACTTTGCCCGTGAGGTCTGGAGCAGAATTATGGAAAAATTTGGTATACAATGGGTTTTTAATAGAGAGATCCGTGATTGTATCACCAGTTGGAATGTTCCCCTTAGTTACCCTTGGTTGCGAGAACTGTGGAAGCAAACCCTTCCTTCTCTTGGGTGGGCCCTGTGGAAAGAAAGAAACAATAGGATCTTCAGGGACACTCATAGGTCTTTGATGCAGGTTTGGATCTCTTTATTTAAGACTATTGTTGAAAATATTTCTAATGCTAACATCAAACCTGCAGCTCAACCTTTGACCAAACAAGATTCTTGGGTGGCTTCTAACTGGGGTTTGCTGAACCAAATCCTGGATTTTGATGATACGAAACTTCAGAAAAGACTTAACACTATTTGGACCCCGCCGGAGCTGGGGTGGTTGAAACTTAATTTTGATGGTGCTGCTAAAGCTAATGGTTGCGCTAGCAGAGGAGGTATATTTAGGGATGAACATGGGGATCTTGTTGCAGCTTATGCCAGAGGTCTTGGAAAGCATTCTAACAACTTTGCTAAGGCTATGGCCCTCATCTGGGGTCTCAAAGTGGTGATCTCTATGGGGATTAGCCATCTCCACATACAAGGTGACTAAAATCATTCTGGATGCGGTTACTGGTCTCTCTACTTGTGGGTGGAAGCTGAGTGACATTATTTCTGATATTCAAACCATTCTCCATGGCATCCCCAATGTCTCTTTCTCCCATACTTATAGGGAAGGCAACTCGGTTGTTGATGGTCTTGCCAACTTTGGGCAGGAATTTCAATTATGCTGGGTTTGGCGCCAAATTAGCAGCATTCCTGGTCACATTGGAATGCTTATTCAAAAGGAGAAGAATGCTATTATTAATGATGTCCAATCAAGTGTTGAGTGATGAGGTGGCGTGTTCTCCCACCCTGTCTAGGCTTATGCATGAGTCCTGTGCGAATTGGCAGCGGCGCCTGTACTCCCTCCAGGCAAACTTAATCTTCATTATTTCACTTGCGCTTTGGAACTTAATGTTTCATGATTGATGTCGGCTGGGTTTTAATCATATGAATACCATTTGCTGGATTCCTCTGAAGGGTATTCTGCAAATTAGTTGTCTTCTTCTGCTAGGTATTGCGGCGTGGGCTTTCATCATGGGCGGTGAAAGAATTCACCCTGAACCTAACACTTGTAATGATTTCAAAGATAATGCCATTATCTGGCATTACTGCAAGGAAGGGGGACATAATTCTGTTCCTGGAATGCCTTAACGGGCATGATGAATCATTATCCATCCAGTGTGCTTCTTCATGGGTTGACAGACGAGTCACCATTGGCAGTGTTAGCTTTGAGTTTTTAGAGAAAAGTATTGCTGAAGCGACGAGCTTATCCCTCAAAGGCATTAAGTTACCGAGAAAGAAGAGGGTTTCTGAAGCGCAGAACCTAAAGCTTTTCTTGGGTGACGGCGAAGAGTTGGTTCCCTACTAGGGAGGGTTCGAGAGGGCGAAGCTTCCTCAGCCATGGGTGGACATGTGCTTTTTAATTATAAAGTATTTTACTTTGGAAGGCCGCTATGCCAGGTTTTATTACTACCATCTTCCCCTGCTCAATCATTTTCGTAGAAAAAAGGCTATTTATTTTCCTTTTTACTTGCTTTCTTCTTTAGAGCACTCGGTTAAAACGGTTCATAAGAATTTAACCTCTAGGCCGTTGGAGAAGCCTGTGCCCCTTCACCAAGGCCTCATTCACAGGCTCTACCAGTTTCACTTGGCCCTAATGCCCCCTGCTACTCTCCATTACCCGGCTATGGAACCCTCCCCCAATACTCCGTCGGCTTCTATCAAATGTGATCCTCTCCACACTCCTGTGACTAATAGCCATGATGGCCTGACTTCGGCCTTTATGAAAACCAATACCCCCACTCCTGGGTCTACCTATACCCCAAAGAAGAAGGGCTCTGTTAAGTCTAGGAAGTGGCTTCATCGCCTCTCTGAGCTAGCTGAGGAAGCGGCCATTCTTAGCTCCCTCAAAGATAGTCAGGAGACCCCCAAAGGTGTTAACTTGTCTGCTGAGAATCCTGCTAAAAAGACTAGGAAGGGTAAAGAGAAAAGCATTTCCATTGGTGTCAGATGCTCTACCAGAATTGCTGGGAAGCCAGCCCCCATGGTTAAACTCATAGACTACTCAGAAAGTAATTCTGAGGTTTCTTCTCATGATAAGGAGGCCGATAGTGATGAATTGCAGGAAATTTACATGGAGGATCATGTTTCTGGGGGGCAGTTTGATGACCACGACTCTCCGCAGAATGTTTCTAGGGACAGCCCTGAGAATGTGAGGATACTGGTAGTGATAAGGATGAGGTTGACCACCAGAGCCCTGTGGATGCCCAGTATGATACTAGCGAAGGAGAGGAGAACTTTAATGACCAGAACCCTGCCGGTGCTGATGAGGTGGAAGTGAACAGTCAGTCTGTCCCTGAAGAGGATGATGTCAGGGTCACTGCTAAGATTGACAATGAGAATGAGGGTAGGGACAGTAGCTCTCTGTTTTCTGAAGTGACTCAGTTAAAGTACAAGATGGTGGCTCTGCAACTCAAGATGTCTACTCTTTGCAAGTTCATTACTCGCATGCTGTGCAGATCTACCATGAACAACTTAACCCTTTTGCAGGATTTTCAACTTCTCTTCCAGGGAATTGACAATGATAGAACTCAGGAGCTGGATAGAATCTTTGAACTACTTGCTAATGACTGGGAGGACTCTTTGCCCTAGTGTGCCTTTTGCTGCCTGGTTGCTGGTTTTTTGCTGTTGCTTACTTTCTACTGTTTGTTAGGTGGTGTTTCCTGGGTTTAGTTTCCAGGCTCTTTTTGTTTTCTGAGCCTGTGCTTTTTCATATGTTTTCTCTGTAATGGGTTCGGCCCCTTGTTTTTGCCGCCTGATGTAATAAAAAACATTCGAGGACGAAATTGAGCCAAGTCACTACAAGATGGATGAGGACTTAGCTGCTGATTTTGTGCTTAGGAATGATAGGGAAAGAATAGATTAGATTGAGAGATCTACCAAAACCCTAGATCAAATAGGCCTCAAACCCTAATTATAGTGCAATTGGGTATAAACAGATAGAATGCTACTAAAAACTAGATAGGAAGATACTTAGGAAGGATCAGAAACATACCAGAAGTTGAGTTTCCAGAAATGAAACCCTATCAGACCATGGGGTTGGTGCCCAAGTCTAATAAGGCAAAATTTCTAGAGATTTCAAATAGAGAGATGTAACAGATCATATCCAGATCCTGAGTCTGGAGCCAAGCTTATCGGGAGGACTACGAGGTAGGCTCCCTGGTCAAGGAGGGAGGAATATCCGTAAGATTCTTCAAGATCCCAAACACTTATCCTTCAAATTGCTTCTCTATACCTATACTTTTCCAACTCCCACACCTGTAACTTGCAAACATAAAGAAAGGGGTTTGGGGGTTGTGGTGTTTAGGAGCTTGCCTCGGTCAAGCCCTGAAAGGACATTTAAGTCTTCCAACACCATTGTTAGATAGAGTGTGTGCCCAAGGAGGGCAGAGGCCAAATCCAATGATGAAATGAAATGATTGAAATACAAATTGATGTCACCTTTTAGGTGAAGGCCTCACGGAGATGAAGATCTTTCACACCATGAGGAGATGGATTGATGAAGCCAAATTTGTAACAAACAAACATAATAACAACACAATTATGCTCTAAGACACAATGAAGGCTTTGAATGCTCTTTTCTCAATATCACAAGTTCACGTTATCCATATTCTACACAAATGAATACATAAACCTATTTAAATATGCTTTCTCACAAACATTCATAAATTAAATCAAGAGAGCTGACAAAGGGAAACTTTTTGAGAGAGCCCAAGCCGACATGCATTAATTTCTATCCCAGAAAAATAGGCTGGACTTCGGTGTGGGTGCCCAAGTCCCAATGCTCTTTTTGATCATGTCTAAATGTTTAGAATGGGCCCCTTAGTCCCATTTGACATGGGTTTTGGTGGAAATTGCTCTGGGATGAGTATTTATCTTGCAAAGTGTTAACACAGGGACCTAGGAACTAAACTAAGAGGTAAAAAGGCATAGGAAAACTTTTTACTCCATAACATTTAGCCCCCACTTTCATGTATGTATGATCTTACGATTCCATACATGCATTGAAGTACAGTCGAAGCACATCAAACACATCAGACACATAGAGCTAAAGCGTACCCAAAGGTTGAAGGACTATTTCTAGCCCCCAATCTCAAGTAAGCACTAGAAAACACATGAAAGTCATGCAAGACACAAATAAGATAGTGAGCAACACACAAGACATGAAGAATATAGTGAAGCATGCAATACATGAAGAAGACATGAGAGTAGTCGCACAATACATGAAGAAGACATGAGAGCAGTCACGAAATACACGAAGTATACATTGATTTAACAACTAAACAAATCCTAAACTAGGGGGCGGAGGGAGCTCATCGCTACGCACCTTTAGACTACCAAAAACACACAAAAAAAACCCAAAATGTGGAGGGAGCTCATCACTACGTGCCTTTAGACCACACCAGGGGGAAGACATGCCAAATAAAAACCCAAATGTAGAGGGAGCTCATCGCTACACACCTTTAGACCACACCCGGGGGAAGACACAAAAAACACATAAGGAAGACACATGAAATACATGAGCGTTGCATAGTATGCCATCAACATATTATGTCTTATACACGGTAAACACGAGTGATGGGAATGAGCTTATTGCTAAGTCCCACCATCTAAAACACATTTCAGACACACCTGACAATTGACCTACATTACCACAACCGCCAAAGGCACGCTTAAGGGTGAATGACTCAAGATCCAACCCTGCCTCCATAGAGGACTTTATATAAAAGGATGTGTACTAGCTCAAGAGATACACCATCCTGCCTTCTGTAGAAGGGCTTTGTATAAAAGGATGCACACTAGCTCAAGAGATACGCCATCCCACCTCAGGATGAGGGATTTTTTTCTTAAAAGGATGTGCACTAGCTCAAGAGATACACCATCCCACCTCATGATGAGGGCTTTCAAACACACTTTGTCAGTGTAAAAGTAATAAGCCAGATACCATTATATATGCCCCCACCTTAAGATCCCACTTTCTGATATCAAGCACATTAATGTAGAGTGAAAACACACAAGGGAACAAGAGCTTTTACAAAGCCCATGCCCCCAAAGGTGATATGTGCCACGATCACCAAATGTTCCCACAAACACATCAATATTATTTGCTATGATAATCAACTAGATATAAGCTTTGGTTAGAAAATCTTACTCAAAGATAATAACCAAATTAATTCATAGAAGCTATATAGAATTCATATCACACAAGAGACCAAGGCTACACTTGCAGGTTCGGAACCGAGTATAGCCATTGGGCTATACTATAGGTATCTCAGAACCGAGTGTAGCAACAAGGTGAGATATAAAGCTAACCAAAGTGCGTTGAAGCAGATTGAGAGTATTGCAAATGTTTGTTACAAAAGATAGCACAATACGATACATCACATGGAATGATTCTACTAGTCAAGCGTCAGATATATATATATATATATATATATATATATATATATATATATATATATATATATATATATATATATATATATATATATATATCAACTCAATCTTCATATATGGACTAGGTCCATTTTTGCTTTTTATTGCTGAAGGGACGCACGGTCCTTATTAGTATTTGTTTGTTTTCATCATCTGTTGACTAGGTAGAATCACTTAAGAATGGAAACAATAAAAATGAGAGAGGAGACAAGAGTGCCTTAGGAACACCACATAGGAGGATGCCCCCAAAAAACACCCTCCGCAACACTATGCCCCCAAGGCACAAAACACAACAATAAAATAGAGGAGAGAAGAGTAGAAGAATACAGAAACATATAGAAGAATGGTCACAATAGAGGTGGTCTCCTGGTATCCTTGACCTTATAAGAGTAGCAAGGGTCATCCAAAGAGACCTAAACAATAGTTATCACAACATGGGGGAACACAACACGACACAATATCATAGCATATATATCTAAGAGTAAGCCAAGCTTGTGAGCATCTTATAAATATGATCCATCAAGTGTGGTAAAACATGTGAGAAACTCGTACCTATTTGATTATCATTCTCGAAATAGTTATGCGGTGTATT
The DNA here is from genome assembly GCA_027924645.1 of Cunninghamia lanceolata. Classification (NCBI taxonomy): domain Eukaryota; kingdom Viridiplantae; phylum Streptophyta; class Pinopsida; order Cupressales; family Cupressaceae; genus Cunninghamia; species Cunninghamia lanceolata. The sequence goes on from BSBN01000850.1 coordinate 3,579,641, forward strand.
CTTGCCAACACCCTGTATGTTTGAACTCTTCTGATGCAATGGGATACTTTCCATTGTGACATCTTTTTCATGCTTAATGTTATCCTATTGAGGTTGCTTAATTTGCATATCAGGTGCATTTTTGGTTGTCTCCTGATCCTTGAAGGGATAATGGCAGAGGAACCTCAACATAGATACCTTTCCCTCGTGGACGAGGTGAGTTTTCAATCTTTTCCTTATCCACCTCTATCATGCCAATTATTTCATCATAGTCGAGGTAGTCATCGTCTTGCTCTATTTTATTTTGTTCTACCATATTATTGTCATTATGCTTAGGAAAAGGATTGGTGAAGCTATGTAAATTTTGATTCAAAGGGGAAATCAACTTATTTCCATTGTCATTCACACCAGTTACTTGTATTATATTAGAATCGATGAGGTCTTGAATTTCCTGTTTAAGGCACGCATACATTGTTTAGTGTCATGTCCTTATGAGTGGTGATAGTGACAGTAAGCATTGGCATCAAATGAAGGTCCTTGTAGCTTGTTGCTATCGAATGGTTTAACGAGAAGAAGCTTCAAAAGATTGTTGCTTACTGGTTGATTCATAATTGATTGAAGAGACTCAGACAATGGAGTAAATTGTCTTTATTGTTGTCTGAATTGGAATGGTGCCCATTTAGGATTATGGACAACGGACACTTGTGATTAAAAATTATGTTGCCCATTAATCTTGATGAAACTCTTGTTGTTCCTCTTAAAACTATTTTGAGATGTTCCAGCTGTGGATTGACCAACTTGAGCCGATGAGTTTTGGTTCTCATACTTACTAGATGAAAGCTGGTAATCATGAAGAGCTATGCATAAATGTTGAAAAGAGCTATACTTCATCAAGAGTATTTTATCATGGATGTTAGATTGTAGATTCGTAAGGAATATCTTCTGAACATCCTCATCTGTAATTGGATATTGTATATGTGTGAAAAGAGCTTGATATTGATTGATAAAATCAATTAACTTTTCTTTCTGACCTTGTTTACAATGAACTAAATCAATCAAGGAGACCTAAGGTCCAATATTGGCTTGGAAATGTTGCCAGAATTGATCAACAAGATGTGAGAAAAAGTGTATTGAATTTAGAGGTAATGAGCAAAACCATTCCAAAGTGGTATCTTTGAGAGATCATGGGAAGAGTTTTGCCAGTAAGTCCTCTTCGAAGAAGAAATCACTACACATAGTTGTGAATGCTACCACATGAGTATTAGGATCACCTTTACCACTGTAATTTTCAAAGTGAGGAGTCTCAAACTTATTAGGTATTTGAGCTCTTAGGATTATAAAAGATAAAGGACTACGAGTATGATATGTTGGTATATTAGGTTGAGAGGAAGCATTGGTCAAATTTGTCACTTTCTTCTGTAAGGAGGTCATACTTTGCAGAGTTGATTTAAGATGGCATCATTAGGTGATGTGGTTTGTGGGTTAGAAGCATTGGAAGTTGTAGTCATGAAATTCAAAGGTGATTATGTATAAGTTGTATTGAACTGTGGTTGAGATCAATTATAAATGGAATGTGCTTGAGAATAAGTGGAATGGAGCGGTGGTTGAGAATGGTTATTCATATAGGAAGACACCTTAGGTGCTAGGTTTTGATAATTAAATCCCATAGCCTTGCAATTCTGTAAATTAATGCCATTTGATATTCCCATGCTAGTGGTAGAATTACTAGAAGCTTGTGCATTAGTAGCGAGAATTGATGATGTGGAAGTGGACATTTTGGTAGTCGGTATAGGTGATGTTACCCATGTATGAGTTGGTGATGACACATTGTTAATAATATTTGCACAGTTAGCCACTGACATAATGTTGTTATCCACTATATGGGCTATTCCACAAAGCATGTTAACACCATTTTCCCCTTCTTTTAATAATTCTCTTAGACTATGAACAATAGGTACGACTTCTTCATCTAGCCATTCTTTTTCCACAAATGCTTCAAAATCAGCTAGTTCTCTATCAAGTTTGTTGATTTGATCATCAAGTACATGTGTTATCACATCAATTGTATCATCAGGATCATGAAATGTTTGTTCTTCCATCATGGTTGTATTTAAGTTGTTGTTTGGATAAGATATTGTTTCACTAGGTGTGAAGTAGTGAGATAGTGGATTTTTTGATGTTGGTACACTATTGCTATTAGGAGCAGTAGAACCCATCAATCTACGAATTCTTCTCACTAAGGTGTTTGTGTTAGGGCAGCGGGTTACAACACTCATGCAAAATTTTATAGCCCACAATGCACTAATGAAAGAAGCAATTAATGATATTACTAAGATGTGTATGTTGAAATACACAATTTGTAATTGTAAAAGGTGAAAGATTCAAAGCAAGGATGCAAAAGTATGGAAGATGATCCAACACTGTTGGCAAGAGACACATTGTAGCTTCATGAGTGTTGTCATTGATTGCATCAAATTTCATCCCACCCATCCGTAGGACATGGTGTGTCTATACCAGAAGTCAGATTGTAGAGTAACTTGGACCGGTGACCAAGAATAGAGTATGCAGCAAGGTCCGACAATCAGGTCTGGATCTCTTAGAGGAAGTATCTATGTAAAGTGTGGACTTGGGGAAGTCAAGAGGAGTACCTTGACTAATAGATTCCAGGGATTGAGCCTCCGGTGATGAAAGAGTAAAGAGATATGAGCATCTAAGTATTGGGGTCTGGTTTGGCAGAGTAGATAGAGGAAGAACTGACCGACAGAACATCAGAATTATTCTGGATAAGATATTGATGGTGATCAAGGTTCATAAGGTATCATTCATGATTGGCTGACATGTTAGATGACTTCTATGAGTATCTCTTTGATACGCATCACTTGGTAATTAAGGATTCAGCCAACAAACTAGAGTTTGGGAAAATATTGACTATTCCGGATGCCAACTAGAAAGAGGATGAAAACCTTTGTATGGATATATATACCAGATGGATTTCGATGAGAAGTGTGTGTTGTTGTTGTGTGAAGTGTGAAATATAGCAGAGAGCAGTATAGTAGCAGAAAGAAAGGTCCGGTATGTAACATAACAACATTCTAAGATAGAGGAAGAATGAAGTGCAGCAGATCAGTCTATTGAGCTTAACCAGAACTAAACCTCAGCATATGTGGATGCTTCCCATTAGTTCAATCACTTGGTTAACTTCATTATAACTTGGAGACAATGAGTCTCTTCTAGGCAGTGAGCCTCTTGTGAGCATTGTGCTCAAGCAGTGAGCCCTAATTGGCAAGTGCCATTTTCTACTACCTTATTCTTTTAACAGAGAATACAATCTTGGGTTAATTACCCTATGGTTTTTTCCCTTAACAGGGTTTTCCACATCAAAAATACTGTGTCATGTGTATTGAGTTTATTTATGCTTCCATGGTTATGTTTGGTAATGTGATTTGATATTGCTCTAATTGTTAAAGAAGAAAAGAAAGTTAAATAATTAAGATAACTGATTCACCCCCCCTCTCAGTTATCAACAATTGGTATCAGAGCTAAGTTCCTCCAAACAGAGCCTAACAGCTTGAGGAAGATCTGGGAATTCAAATGGATGTGTATGGTATGAGGGAACAACTTCAGTCTGCTCTAGACGATCTTGTGAAATCTAATTCTGAAGTCAATGAATTGAAGGAAAGACTCAAACAGGCTGATGATTTCATAAATGAACTAAAAGGGAAACTGAGTCTCTCTATGAAAAAGAGAAAGGATCTACTTCAGCAATTGGCAAGTCAAGGTGAAGCCAATGATACAAATGAAGATCTGAAGGAGAAAACCAAGGTATGTGAAAAGATATCAAAAGAGATCATTATGGTAAGACATGAAATGGAATCAGGAGTTATAAAATTTACCCAAGAAATTGAAGAGAAAAGAAAAACTGAAGATGATCTAAGACAATCTCTCAAAGAGGAATCAGAAGACTGCCACAAGATGGATAGAATAATCAGACATCTTGAATCTGATCTTGAAGATGCTAGAGATAATGAAGAAAAACTTGAGGATCAAATTGACACTCTTAGAAGGATCTTCAAACAACAAATGAATACAAAGAGAAATTCAAGATAAGTTCTGCTCAACTTGAAGTTCTTCTTGAAAGCCAAAAGAGGGTAGATGACAAGCGTGGCTTGGGATATGAGAAAGGTGAAAACTCTGGATTTGGTCAGAAGAATTTTAGATCTGGAAATCCAAGGAACAGGCCTAGAAGACCTCCAGTAAGGCAACCTAATGCTCAAAGATATCCATCCTTCAATGGATACTGCCACAACTGCAATAACTTTGGTCATAAAGCTAATCAGTGCAGAAAGAGAATAAATTAGACTAATACATCCTTCTGTGGATAGTGTTTCAATTGCAAAAGGTATGGTCACAAATCTCATGAATGCAAAAATATGCAAATGAACAATTCATTCAATGGTAGATGCTTTGCATACAATAGAATGGGACATATGGCTAATCAATGTAGATCAAGAGGATATCAATCAAATATGCAAAGAAATGTTGTTTGCCACAATTGCAATAGATCCGGTCATATTGCCAAATTCTATAGAAGCAAGAATTAGGACAAAGGGGTCTGGTGCATCATAATCAAAATCAAGACAAAGGAAAAGGAAAAGTGAATGTGGATGAGGTTCAAAGGGAGATGAACAAGATTTGGGTAAAGAGGAGTATAGAGAATGTTGGGGATGGATCCACACTAGAATCGGGTACTGATATTCCTTCCAAAAACTAAATAGATGAGCTCTGGCTCAGGGGGAGTCACAAAAGAAAATATTTTCCCCCAGCCAGTTAATTGGTGCCTGAAATTGGCACAAGGAATGTTGCAGATTAAAGGGTTCTCAGAGAAACATATAAAGAAGGTTTGGTAAAGATATGAAAGATCCACAAGAAGGTTTGAAGAGTCTAATCTTCCAAGATAGATTTGGTTTTACAGTTATCCTATAAGAAGCAGGTCTTTGCAGTTAGATCTAGTTTGATTCAAAATTGAGGAATTTTGATCTGCGGATAGATTAAATGATTGAGGAAAGAAAGATAGATTGTCAATAATCACCAAGTATAATTCGAAGCATATCTCAGTGATCCAGAAAAAGATCTTTCTCAGAACAAGTAGAACAAGGCAACCAGAATGACTTGAGTTGCGCATTTATTACAATATAAAATTAGGGTTTGCTCAGTGATACAAGGGTTTGTTTACTCTTCATTTGCACATTTGCATTAGTGAAATAGACAAGAAGAACTCTGCAATCAAGCTTTCCTCATCTCTCTCAAGGATTACTCGTAGAATTCAAATCAGCTGGTGATCTCTTCGGCTCATTTCGTGAACCCTAAAAGGTGTAAGATGTATTTTTCATTCTTTCTCTGAATCTTTAAAGATGACTACTCTGAATGTTGTGAAGATTTCTGATAGGCCGCGCCCTAAATTTAAGAAACATCCCTACAAATCTCTAGAAGCAGATCCTCTAGGTGCATTCTCCAACATTCCACATGGGGTTTTGCATGTTGAAGACGTTAGGGCATACATTCATGCGAACATTGAAGAGTTTGGAGAATCCAAGCTGTCAGATATCTATCACAATCAGTTAATAGATGACTCTTTTGATCTCAAACCTCAGTATAAGGCTATCTGAGACAAACATTTTGCACAGTGCATTCATTTCCCCTATTTTCTGGAAGATGAATGGGTCCGGTATATTTTGAACAGAATGCATGACAACTTCATGTGGTTGAACAGGCCATTTAAGATCACTAAGGACACCATTAGGGTAGTAACTGGATTACACTCAACCGGTGGGATGCCTAGTCTCAAATCTATCAAAAACCAAATTGTAAGTGAGGCTACCAAATCAAAATTTGATAAAAGAGAAATGACAATTGAGGATATCACAGATCTGGATATCAAGTTTGCATCAATGATAATTGGATATAAGATATATCACTCTAGCAGGGAGAATTCAGTTTCTGGAACTGCTGTATATACTGCTTATGAAATGTTGAGGAAGAATGCAAACTATGATCTTTGTGAGCTCCTTCTGAACCAACTCTTGGAGAATCTGTAGAAGATAAAGAAGGATAAGAAGAATTCTTTCAAATACAGTGGTTTGATACTCTGCCTATTCTTTTACTACATGAATGAGCTACCTAGATCCAATGGATGGGTATGGAAAAATAATAGACTGGTTGCAATTCAGATTAGAGATTACTTGCATGGGCTTGGTGATGCCAAGGCACAAAACACGGCACTATGGGGCTACTTCAAAAACTTCCAATGCATGATGCAAGCTAGAGAAAGAATCCCCCAATCTCTAGTTTAGAATACAAAGATACAGTGTGCTTTATGGTAGAAACTGATCAGTGCCTAATGGAGGTTGTGGAGCCAAGAATAGTGTGGATCATGCCAATGGGGTATGAAGTGGATGAGAAAATTGTAGAGCTGCATGTTCAACACATGCTAAGTCAGCCCAAGGCAGAAAGGTTTGGAACCTTTGAAGAATTGAGTATAAAGATTCATGTGGAACTGAGACAACTGGAGATGAAGAGAAAAGTGAGAAAAGGAGTAGAGAATGTTGCCAAAAGATATGTCATCTCAAAAGAGGCACTTGATGCACATAGAGAAAAGATGGAAAGGACAGAAAAAGAAAAGGAAGAGGTAGAAAAAGAAAGTGCTCTGGTAGAAGCCCCTTCCCGGACTAGATCCTCTAAGAGCTCTGCATTTGCCACTGCTAAGAGCTCCAAGGCATCAAAACCAGAAGCAAAATCATCCGATAAAGGAGAAAAGAGAACAAAGACAAAGGCAACAAGGTCTTATATCAGTCAGAAGGATAAAGAAGAGACAGAATCTGATGAAGAGATCAAGAAGATGAAGAAGAAGAAGAAAGTATCCAGTGAAGACAAGGAGGCAGAGGCAGAAGAGTTTGTTGAAAGGCCCACTCTGTCCTTAGATGATGTAGTTAAAGCAATTACTGTGGATGGGAACCTGCAACCAATAACAGAATTACATGATGCATATAATGATGCAGATAGAAAGATCTTGGAGGAAGCCATAGTTAATTACTTGAACATATACAATAAAGCATTTATTGAAATAATTTCTCTAATTCCTAAAAGTTTAGAAAAGGAACTTGAAATGAGAAAAGAAAATGCCAAGGCTAAGGACTTAGAGATTAGAGAACAGATAGCTGTTCAGCTCTATCCTTCAATTACTCCGAAACAAATGGATATGATCTTCAAAGATTGCAAGGATGAGTTCTGGAGTAAGGCTAGAATGAATCAGCTCATGCTTGGAGAAACTGATAAAGTGGCAAAAGAAATAGAAGAAATCTTGCGGAATGCCTATAAAAGATTCAATATTCCTGTTATAGAGGATTTAGGTAATGATCCCTCGAGAATGGATAACAAAGAAGAATCTACTGAGACAGTAGCAGAAGAGGTAAAGGAAACAGGTGAAGAGAAAGATAAGGACTTAGAATCCTCTACTCCGGAAGAGGAGATCCATGAACAAGCAAACATCTCTCCTCTGGTTTCCACTGCTGACTCCGGATCTAAAGAAGAAGAAAGAGTAGAAGAGAAGATCATTCAAGAAGCAGAGGAGAAGGAAAAAGAAGATGACAGTAATAAGGGCGTAGAAGGAGAGAAAACTCCAACAGAAAAGACCACAGATGATAGTGGTAAGGCTGGAAAAGGGGACAAAAACTTGTCACTTGCAAGAGACACAGCAGAAGCAGTCGAAGAATTCTTAACCAAGGAGATGATGGAATTTGATGAACCGGAACTTCTTCAAGGACTGTTCAATTTTGACTCCCTCTCCCTGGTTCAAACCATGAAGCTAGCATCCTTTACTTCAGCAAAGGCAAAAGAAAAACTTCTGAAGTCTCACATGGAAGAATGCAATCTCATAGAAACTGCATCCGGTGTATTGGTGAAGATCATGCCATCTTTTCAAAAGGATCCCTCAGCCTCTTCATCCGGTAATTTCAAAATCTCTAGTAAATAGTGTCAGTACACATTTTGATTCCTTAGAGAAGTCAGCAGAAGATAAAGTCCGGAAGGAGTTTGTGGAAAAGAGATTCTCCGAAGTACAAGGACTAATAACCAATGATAGGAGAAATATGGATATAGGGATAAAGAGCTTAGAAAATGCTCTTAAAGATGGTGGAGAAATGTATAAATTTTGTCTATCATGGTCCAAAGTAACAGTGGAGATTGAGAAGAAAGTGAAAGAATAGGAGGATAAACTAACAAGACAATCTTCAAATTTTGATCCTCTTACCACTTCCATAATAAATCAAGAATGTCAGACTATTGTAGTCTTGAATGAAATTAAGAAGCTTGAGAAGGAGAAGAAAAATAGAATAAGTAGGTTGAGTGAGCTTAGAGGGATAATTATCCCTAAGTTAGAGGCCATGCATGAAGCCTTAAATGATGCTCAAACCACAACCCGGACAAGTGATCTGACAGATCTGAAGAGGGCAGAAGCTTTTGCATTCCTGTTGAGTGGTCACATCTCAATTTTGGATAGGATGAAGCTAAGCTAGGCAACAAAAGTTGTACAATTGAAGAATACTTTTGTAGATATACTAAAGTATATGTAAAGTATAACCAGATAATATACTTATGCGATAGATTGAGTTTTGAAAATTTTGGTGTGCGGACCCCACCCTTTGCCATTGATGTCAAAGGGGGAGTGAGGAGCAGTGAAAAATGAGGAATCCAGCTAAGGGGGAGCTCCGGAAAATGTACATAAGAACAAAGCATTAGCCAAGGGGGAGTATAGTATGACACTTAATCATTTTTCACTAAGTGTTGCCATCAATTCCAAAGGGGGAGATTGTTGGCAAGAGACACATTGTAGCTTCATGAGTGTTGTCATTGATGGCAACAAAGTTCATCCCACCCATCCGCAGGACATGGTGTGTCTATACCGGAAGTCAGATTGTAGAGTAACTTGGTCCGGTGACCAAGAACATAGTATGCAGCAAGGTCTGACAATCAGGTCCGAATCTCTCAGAGGAAGTATCTATGTAAAGTGTGGACTTGGGGAAGTCAAGAGGAGTACCTTGACTGATAGATTCCAGGGATTGAGCCTCTGGTGATGAAAGAGTAAAGAGATATGAGCATCTAAGTATTGGGGTCCGGTTTGGCAGAGTAGACAGAGGAAGAACTGACTGGCAGAGCATCAGAATTATTTCGGATAAGATATTGATGGTGATCAAGGTTCTTAAGGTATCATTCATGATTGGCCGACATGTTAGATGACTTCTATGAGTATCTCTTTGATATGCATCACTTGGTAAACAAGGATTCAACCGACAGACTAGAGTTTGGGAAAATATTGACTATTCCGGATGCCGACTAAAAAGAGGATGAAAACCTTTGTACAGATATATATACCAGATGGATTTCGATGAGAAGTGTGTGTTGTTGTTGTAAGTGTGAAATATAGCAGAGAGCAGTATAGTAGCAAAAAGAAAGGTCCGGTATGTAACAAAATAACAGTCTAAGACAGAGGAAGAATGAAGTGCAGTAGATCAGTCTATTGAGCTTAACCGGAATTGAACCTCAGCATATGTGGATGCTTCCCATTAGTTCAATCACTTGGTTAACTTCATTATAACTTGGAGACAGTGAGTCTCTTGTAGGCAGTGAGCCTCTTGTGAGCAGTGTGCTCAGGCAGTGAGTCCTAATTGGTAAGTGCCATTTTGTACTACCTTATTCTTTTAACAGAGAATACAATCTTGGGTTAATCACCCCATGGTTTTTTCAACAAGGTTTTCCACGTCAAAAATACTATGTCATGTATATTGAGTTTATTTCTGCTTCCATGGTTATGTGTGGTAATGTGATTTGATATTGCTCTAATTGTTAAAGAAGAAAAGAAAGTTAAATAATTAAGATAACTGATTCACCCCCCTCTCACTTATCAACAAACACTACACTTCAAAATTAGATTTAAATGAGTGTTTAAAGGAGCAGCAAAATTTGAAATAAGATTTTGGCTACAAACCCTAGCTTTTAGAATCACTAGGTTATATGTAAAATATCACTTTTTAAGCAAAACCTTAGCAAAAGGAACCTTCAAATGCAAGATTTAATATGAAATGTTTATGAATTACTATAATAAGGCTTAGATATGATGCAAATATCAGAAAATTAGATCTTTTTCTCATATGCAATGCAAATTATGCAGAACTATGCCTTAATGCAAGCGTAAAATGCTTGTTTTTTCAAAAAATTTCAAATGTATGTAAGATTTTCCAATGCAAGATAGTAAATATGATATGAATGAATGCAACTTGGATTTATTACAACACTCAGAAAGATGCAAAATGTTTGTTGTTCCAGGTTCACCAAAATGTTATGTGTGAAAATGAGAAGAGGGGAAATGATGTTAAAGTATATCAAATCAAACCCTCCTTTCACAATAACATTTGAGGACAAAACCAAGCCAAGTCACTACAATATGGATGAGGACTTAGCTACTGATTTTATGCTTAGGAATGATATGGAAAGAATAGATTAGATTGAGAGATCTACCAAAACCCTACATCAAATAGGACTCAAACCCTAATTATAGTGCAATCGGGTATAAACAGACAGAATGCTATTGAAAACCAGACAGGAAGAGACTTAGGAAGGATTAGAAACATACCAGAAATTGAGTTTCCAAAAATGAAACCCTGGTGGACTACGGGGTGGGCACCCAAGTCTAATAGGGCAAAATTTCTAGAGATTCCGAACAGAGAGATGCAACAGACGGTATCCAGATCCTAAGTCCGGAGTCAATCTTATTAGGAGGACTATGGGGTAGGCATCCTAGTCTAGGAGGGAGGAATATCCACAAGATTCTTCAAGATACTGAAAGCTTATCCTTTAAATTGCTTCTCTACACCTGTACTTTTGCAACTCCCACACCTGTAACCTGTAAACACAAAGAAAGGGGTTTGGGGGTTGTGGTGTTTAGGAGCTTGCCTCGATCAAGCCCCAGGAGGACATTTAAGTGTTCCAACACCATTTTTAGATAGAGTGCATGCCCAAGGAGGACATATACCAAATCCAATGATGAAATGAAATGATTGAAATACAAATTGATGTCACCTTAGAGGTGAATCCCTCACGGAGATGAAGATCTTTCACACCATGAAGAGATGGATTGATGAAGCCAAATCTGCAACAAACAAGCACAATAAGAACACAATTCTACTCTGAGACACAATGAAGGCTTTGAATGCTCTTTTCTCTATCACAAGTTTGTATTATCCATCTTCTACACAAATGAATACATAAACCTATTTAAATATGCTTTCCTAATAACATTCGTAAATTAAATCAAGAGAGTCGACAAAGGGAAACCTTTTGAGAGGGCCCAAGATGACATGCAGTAATTTCTATCCTGACAAATTAGGTTGGACTTGGGTGCGGGCGCCCACATCCTAAGACCCTTTTTGATCATGTTTAAGTGTTTATAATGGGCCCCTTAGTCCCATTTGACATGGGTTTCAGGGGAAATTGCTCTGGGATGAGTATTTATATTGCAAAGTGTTAACACAAGGACCTAGGAGCTAAACTAGGAGGTACAAAGGCATAGGGAAACTTTTTACTCCATAACAAGTATTAATAAAATAGTTCAGTATAGAATGACCTATCATCCAAATTAATTAATCATTATTGGGTTAAAAATAAAATTAAAAAATCTCTTAAAAGATTCAAATAATTGTTATATGGAAGAATGTACATGCACTTCAAGCTCTCTAAAAGCTCCATGTAGGAATGATCTATGCCTTACAATTATTTGAGCTACTTTAGTGAACACCATGAAACAATCACAAAATCTTGTCTATTTTATTCATGTTTGTTTATAAGTGGCATCTTTGCCTTTATGAATTGATTGGGGATGGTTCATTAATGAGAAAATTCCTCATTAATTTTCAAGGATGTAGTAGCTTTAATTTATGTTTAAAAAAAGTGATTCCATTTACTTAGTAGTTTCTATATAGAAAAGAAGAAGTGTTTTTACTATAAAATAGTACCATATGATTGGAACAAAAATGATTAGTAACAATGGGTTCCATGTAGCTGCTCAACTAAATTATTTTAGCAGTGATTGCTCTAATTTCTAGGAGTATTTTTAGGTTAGTGGTTCCATGATTTTTATATATATATTTTTATTTGTAAATTATTTTGTTTTAATGTAAATGTGTAGTAAATATTTTTATTTTCATTTAAATGTGCATACATGTTTGGAAGTAAAATTTGGAGAGAAATGTTAAAAAGGGGGCGAAGAAAAATGTGTAGGCATGTGGCACATTTTTGCTTAAGTAGTGGTTGCATAATTTTGGCCTTCCCTATTCACCCACAACTAAAATTCTAATTCCTAAATTATTATTGCCTCACCATTTTAAGAGAAGATTCAATATTATCTATTATGATTAGAAAATCCACATGTTGCATGAGACAATGAAGTAATATTCTTTAGAAAAATTAAAAAAACTTTACGGTTAAATGTGAGGTAGGTATCACTCTTGACATTTATGGCATAATGAACAACTTGTTGCAAGTATGATCAGTAAGTGTTGTCATTGATGTCAACACCTAAGGTCAGCATCTAAGGAAATTATTTAGATGAGTTTGAGCAAGTGTCTGAGAAGAACAGTGCAATGTTTTTCTCTACATATCCTATAGATCGAATATCTTTGTCTACGGTTTGAAAGTTATGTTAAGGGATGCCTGTAGTTGCTATGTTTCAAGTTTGAGCCTCCGGTGTGAAGATTTGAGTGAGTTCTGTTCACTAGAGTAAAAATGATTTTTTTGAGTATTCAATGGTGACAGGGAGAATGTATTCTGCTCCACATTTCTCTGTATTTAAGTTTTATAGTCTGAGGTTTTGAGATTAAGTTTGGAATGATGTTATGTGCTTTTAGTTGAAGTGGTTCATGATTTGATGCTCTGCAAGCGATCTTTCCTTTATGCAGTGGCTGACATTAATGTTTAAGTGGTCTGGTTTGAAGAATCTTCTGGATAGAGTGTTTGGGGGTTGTGCAGAAGTTCTTGGTGATTGTAACGTGCTTGTGGATGTCCCTAGATCATGTTTCTATCTTTTGATTGGTCCGCAAAGATAAATTTGGATCGTGGTTGAAGCATGTTCCTAAAGGTCTTAGTGTTAACGCTAGTTTTGGCCAACCTGGTTGTTTTCACTACTTGTGATTATGCTTTGGAGTTTGCGATAGTGTGTTGTTGCCTGGGAGACTGCATTTGAGTCTCAGCTAAGGCGTGGTGTGGTATGCATTCATTCTTTTCCTTCACAAATATGTTTAGGTCCAGACCTATTCTAATGTATGTATGTATGCCGACCTTGATGTACATTCCAAGGTTGATGAATTGTATAAATACATGTAATGAAGTCGTAAATAAGGTATGATTTTGCGATGATGCGATAATAATGATGTTTGTGTGAAGAAGACAGAAAAGAAAAAGAATCAATACACTTCAATGGAATTGAACCTTGGCATGGTTTAGATGCTACTATCTCAGTTCACCAACTTCTAGCAGTGAGCCTCTTCTCTTGGCAGTGAGCCCCTTCTTTTTGCAGTGAGCCCTAAAGCAGTGAGCCTTCGGCAATGAGCCTTGTTGTAAATTTTGATATATCATTTATACTGTGAGTTAATCCTCACCGAGGTTTTTCCCTCATTGGGTTTTCCACATAAAAAATCTAGTGTCTCATGTGTTGAATGTGTGAATGTTCTTAAGTTTCTGATTTCATGCTTTAATGGTTAAATCATAATAATAGTGATTAAGTGGTTGATGTGTTGATGCTTTAAAGAAGTTAAGTTTTTGGTTACAACTGATTCACCCTCTCTCAGTTGTCTTATGCATTTCAACAATTGGTATCAGAGCGAGGGTTCCTTGGAAGAAATCCTAACAACTTGAGGTAGATCCAGGATGGCGCACAAGAAGGAGTCTTCACAGTTTGATGGAATGGATTATGCTCTTTAGAAGGTACAAATGAAAAGTGATCTCATTTCTCTTAGTTATAGTGTTTGGAAGATGGCAGATACAAAGTATACTATTCCTCAAAATAGTCCATCATCTGAAGATGAAGTCAAATAGTATGAGATAAATGGAAAGGCTAGTGATGCTCTGTTAAATGCTTTATCCAACGCTGAGTTAGTGAAAGTTATGGATCTAGAAACTACTCATGAGATCTAGGTTAAGTTGAAAAATTTTTATGAAGGAGATGATTTTATAAAGAGTGCCAAATTACAAAACCTAAAGGCGAGGTATGAAGCCCTAAAGATGAGTCATGATGAGAACATAAAAATCTACATGCAAAAAGTTGATGAAATCGTCAATGGAATCAAAGGTCTTGGAGGAACTATTGATGAGAATGAGGTTGTTCTAAAGATTCTTAGATCATTTCCTAACTCCTATAGTCACAAGGTGTCTACAATTGAAGAACTTATGAGTGTGAACAAGATTACAAAGGATTAGTTGCTTAGAAAGTTTATTGCTTTTGAGATGAGAGAGTTCGGTGATGCTCTGCTGAAGACTGAGATTACTTTTAAAGCCAACACTTCAGAGAAGACCTCAAGATCTAAGAAGTATGCTGTGGAACCAGATGATGACCTTGATGAGATTGAAGCCAACTTTGTGGATAGAATGCAAAGAGGTATGGGTATGTTCAAAGGTAATTTACCATTCAAATGCTTTACTTGTGGTAAGATTGGTCAGTATGCCTCAAGGTGTCTGGAGAGAATTGAGAAAAGAAAGAAGAAATTTGAAAGTAAACCTAGGATCATAAATAAATGCTATTATGTTAGAGATGATGATGATGATGATGGTGTAACAGATGATGAGTCTAATGATAGTAGTGCAAATGAATGCTTTTTTATTGCTATCAAGGAAGAACCTATATCTACTAATCCTCCTAACTGTGTGAAGGAAGAAAAACCAGTGGAAGAGAGTGCTTTGTCGATCTGCTAGGTTGAGAAAGATAAGGATGAATGGATTACTGACAATGGATGTTCACATCACATGACTGGTGTTAAAAGTAAATTTTTGAGTTTGGAAAAGTATGATGGAGGAGTGGTTAGGTTCGGAGATGATGCAACTGGTAAGATTTGTGGAAGATGATCTATTTCTTTTGATGGAAAGCACAATACAGATGATGTTCTATATGTGAAGGGTTTAGAGAATAATCTTTTAAGTGTTGGTTAGATGTGTGATAGGGTATGATCTAAGATTCAAGGATAATGGATGCAAGATCATGGAAAGCTTTGGTACAGTGATTACTACTGGTAAGAAGACTAGAGGTAATGTTTATCATTTGAGAGGAACTAATGATTGTTGTTTGTTGGCTCAAACAGATGAGAGTTGGTTGTGGCATAGAAGGATGTGTCATATCAATTTTGACAACTTGGTGAAGATAAGTGCAGTACAAGCTATGAGAGATTTGCCTGAGCTCATGAAGTCTGCTAATACTATTTGCAAGGAATGCCAGTTGGGGAAATAGACAAGGACAAGTTTCAAGAGTAAAGAATAATTTTCTGCTGGATTGCTTGAGCTGGTGCATATAGATTTGTGTGGTCCGACAAGAACAAGAAGTTTGCAAGGAGACAGGTACTTTATGTTGCTTATTGACGATTATTCTAGAACGACTTAGGTCACTTTTCTAAAGGATAAATCAGAAGCCCTAGACAAGTTCAAAGCTTTCAAGGATATAGTTGAGAATGAGTTAGAATTAAGGATCAAATGCTTAAGATCTGATAGAGGAGGTGAGTTTACATCAAATGAATTCAATATTTTCTGTGAAGAACATGGGATAAAAAGACAGTTGTCTACTCCTAGAACTCCCCAGTAGAATGGAGTTGTGGAAAGAAAGAATAGGATAGTTCAAGAGGCTGCTAGTTCAATGATGAAGGAGGCCAACCTACTGGAAGTGTATTGGAGAGAAGCCATACATACTGCTTTCTACATTCAAAACAGAGTTCAAGTCAAAGGTAATGGTACTAAAACTCCTTATGAATTGTGGTATGGAAGAGTTCCTACTATGAAATATTTCAAAGTTTTTGGAAGAAAATCTTATATCAAAAGAGAAGAAGAGTTAGGCAAGTTTGATGCTAGGTGTGATGAAGGAATTTTCCTTGGATGCTCTACTAAGAGTAAGGCATACTAATGCTACAATAAGAGATTGAGAAAGATCATTAAGAGTTCTAATGTGAAAGTTGATGAAGATAGGGAAAGAATATCAAATCTAAGTGGTTATGAATCAGATGAACCTGTTGTTACAGTAAATGAAGAAAAAGTTGAACAACAAGACAATCAAATTGAAGAAGAAAATGCTCTGGTAAGTGCTATTAAGACTCCCAGGTATGTAAGGGTTAATCATTCTAAGGATCAGATTATTGGTGATTATAAAAGAGAAGGGGTATTGACAAGGAAAAGAGCTACAGAAGAACATGTGAACTACTATTTACTTTCAAAGATTGAACCTAAAACTGTAAGTGAAGCCTGAAAAGATGAAAATTGGGTAAAGGCTATGGAAGAAGAGATGATGCAGATAGAGAAGAATCAAACTTGGGAATTGGTTCCTAGACCTGCTGATAAGAACTTGATTGGAACTAAATGGGTTTTCAGAAACAAAATGAATGAAAATGGAGAAGTAGTAAGAAACAAAGCAAGACTAGTATGCAAAGGATATTCTTAGGTTGAAGGCATAGATTTTGAGGAGACTTATGCTCCTGTGGCAAGGATTGAAGCAATAAGAATGTTTTTGGAATTTGTAGCACACAAAGATTTCAAAGTGTACTAGATGGATGTGAAGTCTGCATTCTTGAATGGAGAATTGGAAGAAGAGGTCTACATTGAACAACCAGAAGAATTTCAATTATCAGACCAAGGTGACATGGTGTGCAGATTGAAGAAAGCCTTATATGGACTAAAGAAAGCCCCTAGAGCCTGGTATGCAAGGTTGGATACGTATTTGTTGCAATTAGGGTTCAGTAAAGGTACTACAGACAGTAATCTCTATTTCAAAATCAATGATGGTCAAATTTTGATTGTTGTAGTCTTTGTTGATGATATTATCTTTGGAGGAAATGAAGGTATGTGTAAGAAATTTGCAGAGGAAATGCAAAAGGAGTTTGAGATGTCTATGTTTGGTGAAATGAATTTCTTTCTAGGACTGCAGATTACTCAATCAGAAAAAGGAATTTTCATTTCTTAGTCCAAGTATGTGAAAGAGTTGTTGAAGAAGTTCGGAATGGAGGATTCTAAACTATTATGTACCCCTATGGTAACTGGTTGCAAGCTGAGCAAGAATGTTGAATCACCTAAGACTGATCAGAAAAAGTATAGGTCTATGATTAGAGGACTACTTCATCTAACCTATACTAGACTAGATGTAATGCATGCAATTTATCTTGTGGCAAGATTTCAAGAAGATCCTAGAGAGTCACATGTGAAAGTAGTTAAGAGGATAATGAGATACTTGAAAGGTGCTTTAGACTATGGATTGTGGTATCCTAAAGATATTGATTTCACTCTTAGTGGTTATATAGATGCAGATTGGGCTGGAGGTGTTGATGATAGAAAAAGTACAAGTGGAGGTGCTTTATTCTTGGGTAATAGATTGGTTTCATGGTTGATCAAGAAGCAAGATTCAATTTCTTTGTCTACTACAGAAGTAGAATATATTGTTGCAACATGTTGTACTCAAGTGCTATGGATGGAGCAAACATTGAAGGATATAAGAGTTGTGTATGGAGAACCAATTTCAATCTTTTGTGACAATACAAGTGCTATAAACATTTCAAAGAATTAGTGATACACTCAAGAACAAACCATCTATCAATAAGGTATCACTTTCTAAGAGAAAAGGTAATAGAGAATGAAGTAAAGATGGAATATGTGTCTACAAAGGATCAAATTACAGATATTTTCACAAAGCCTCTGCCTAAGGATACTTTTAAGTATCTCAAGGAGAAGTTAAAGGTTATTACCCCTCTAGCTCTAAATTAAGATGCATAGGAAGTGCATCAGTCCAGTGGTTCCCAAAGTCTCATTTTTTGATCTGGATTGGTGTTTTGAAGGCTACCTCTCAGGGGGAGTAGGTAGATGTTGTTGATATGAGTTCCTGATAAAGTGCAGTAAGTGTTTTAGTGTTGCTAACATGGGGAGTAGTACAATGTTAGTAAGATTTGAATTGATCCTTGATAACTAAAGAGAGAGAAAAGGTCTGGCACCCTTTGCCATTGATGTCAAAGGAGGAGAGAAGTTCATGTGAAAAACTTAAAGAAAGAGATTCTGAGAAAGTTGCAGCCAGATAAAGCATAAAGTAAGGGGGAGTAAAGAGGCAAAGCAAGTTTGTCTTGATGGTTTTTCACATCATGTGTTGCCATCAATGACAAAGGGGGATATTGTTGCAAGTATGAGCAGTAAGTGTTGTCATTGATGTCAACACCTGAGGTCGGCATCTAAGGAAATTATTTGGACGAGTTTGAGCAAGTGTCTGAGAAGAACAGTGCAGTATTTTGCTTTGCATATCCTGTAGATTGAATATCTTTGTCTGCGGTTTGAAATTTATGTTAAGGGATGTCTATAGTTGCTATGTTTCAAGTTTGAGCCTCCGGTGTGAAGATTTGAGTGAGTTCTGTTCACCAAATTAAAAACTATTTTTCTAAGTATTCAATGGTGACAGGGAGAATGTATTCTGCTCCACATTTAAGTTTTATAGTCTATGGTTCTAAGATTAAGTTTAGAATGATGTTATGTGCCTTTAGTTAAAGTAGTTCATGATTTGGTGCTCCACAAGCGATCTTTCCTTTATGACAGTGGCTGACAGTAATGTTTAAGTGGTCTGGTTTGAAGAATCTTCTAGATAGAGTGTTAGGGGGTTGTGCAAAAGTTCTTGGTGATTGTAACGTGCTTGTGGATGTCTCTAGATCATGTTCCTACCTTTTGATTGGTTTGTAAAGAGAAATTCAGATCATGGTTGAAGCGTGTTCCTAAAGGTCTTAGTGTTAACACCAGTTTTGGCCAACCTGGTTGTTTTCACTACTTGCGATTATGCTTTGGAGTTTGTGATAGCATGTTGTTGAGTGGGAGACTGCATTTGAGTCCCAGCTAAGGCATGGTGTGGTCCAAATTCATTCTTTTCCTTCACAAATCTGTTTATGTCTAGACCTATTCCAATGTATGTATGTATGCTGACCTTGGAGATTGTTCCAATGGTTGATGATTGTAATGCCAACTTTGATGTACATTCCAAGGTTGATGAATTCTATAAATACATGTAATGAAGTCATAAATAAGATATGATGTTGTGATGATGCGATGATAATGATGTTTGTGTGAAGAAGACATAAAAGAAGAATCAATGTGCTTCAATGGAGCTAAACCTTGGCATGGTGTAGATGCTACTATCTCAGTTCACCAACTTCTAGCAGTGAGCCCCTTTTGGCAGTGAGCCCTAAGGTAGTGAGCCTTTGGCAATGAGCCTTGTTGTAAATTTTGATATATCATTTTATACTGTGAGTTAATCCTCACCATGATTTTTCCCTCATTGGGTTTTCCACTTAAAAATCTAGTGTCTCATGTGTCTCATGTGTGAATGTGCTTAAGTTTCTGATTTCATTCTTTCATGGTTAAATCATAATAACCGTGATTAAGTGGTTGATGTGTTGATGCTTTAAAGAACTTAAGTTTTGGTTACAACTAATTCACCTCCCCCCTCTCAGTTGTCTTGTGCATTTCAACACAACCAAATTATTTCACTCATTTCATAGTGTACCTTATTATCATTCATTTCATTTTCTAGTGTACATGAAATTTTCATGGTTCATTAGATTCAATAAAAAATTATAAAAATATGTGATTTATTTGGATCATATTATTTAAAATCTAAGGAAAGTAAAATATAAATAAATTACATAGGTTTTTTCTAGAATTTTTTTTAGATAGATTATTGGGGTTTCTGTAAGGCTATATGCCCATGAATAATCAAAGCAGAATACAATTTCTATCAAAATAAAATATTCCCAGCAATTATAAAAACTAACTCCATCCCCTAAGGAGGCCCAACAACCTTTCCATGACCTAATAAACTAGCCTCAAATAAATACAATCAACTTTTCTATTTTAAGTGCAACCTCAAGGCCATTTTTAGTGAAACATACCTCTTGTTTTTTGTTTTCTCACTTCTAACTATGGTTCATTCTGTTGGTTCTCAAATCTACAGATTGCAAAACCCTAAAAGGATGACAGGTTTTATGATCAGGTTTTGATTTGGCCAACTAACAGAATCAACCAAGATGGCTGGAATTCCCTGCACTTCAGGCTTTGCTTCGCCTAGGTGGGTGTACCTTCTTATCACCAATGAATGTGAACTCCTCAAAACCAATTAGTGATGAATAAGCAGATTATAAATTTCATGCAATTTTGTCAATTAAATCATCCTCTTCAATCCGTTTCAAACTGGCATGAAATTTGAAAATGGATTTATTGAATTACTCTATCCACTACTTCTACACCAGAAAATCAAAATTGGATTTTAGGATATTTTACAAGGAAATGATTTTGGAAAAGGATTGATTGGTGCCATTTTCTCAATTGGGCAAGGGAGCCTAATCAAAGATAAATTTGTGCTTTCCTTCTAGATATAACTTGAATTACTTGGCATAATACTATCTATGACTAACATAAACATGCAAGATTGTTTTTATCTGGTTCTACTTAGTTATCCAACTTGGATCCTCCAAATTACAGTGACCTATTCAATGGAATTTAATTCCTGTATACACCTAAAAATGGCAAAGACAAATTAAATAAATATTTATTATTTATTTAATTCCCATTCTTCTATCATTTAATAAATTCATCAATTTATCTATTTGATTCACATTCCTCCAAATATTAAATAAATATCAATTTATTTAATTAAATCAATTAAACCTATTCTTCTAATGTCATCCCTGAATTAAATAATAATCAAATTATTTAATCCAAATAATCCCATTCCAAAGTCTTCATTCATAATTCCACATCATCTAATCCACCTCGCACGTCCACCTCAGCATCTTACACATGTAATTAAATATTTTTAATATTTAATCAATCCTTTTTCCCTCATCCACATGGGCCTATTCTTCCTCCAACCATCCCTATTCTATAGGGCATGGTCTCTCCATGTCACTATGGTCAAAGGGACACTTTGTGACACTTGTTCTATAGTCCCTAGAATCTTTCCGACCTCCCTACAAACATGGTCTCCTTGTTTGACCTTCTCTCTTTGGTCATTGTGAGCCTTGTGACATGTGGACTCATGTCACCCCTTTCTCTCCACCATATAAGGTGAGAGGAACATCTTCTCTCTTTCTCTCCCTCATCTCAACCAATTCAATCCTCACCGTAAACCTTTCAAGACCAAGTCTCCACCGTTGAGATCTTGACACATGGATTTGCCCCCTCCTTGGCCTATAAAAGGAAGCTCAATCCCTCATTCTACAACACACAAGCTATAGCAAAGTTACTCTGCAGAAATTCTAGCGCGCCTTTGGCAAAACATCCATATTGCTCATTGCATTTTATATCCATTATCTTCATATCCATACAACCATGGCTTCAATCATCCATCTCCCCTCATCCTCACAATAGTTGCATTGTAGGTAATCTTCATTGCATTTATCCAACATACATCCATTCAAGTATTGTCATCTTCAAACAGCGAGGAAGCATGCTTCTGAGAGCTTTATTCATCAATAAGATCAATACAAGATAGGCGAACAATGGAAGGTTCGAGGTAAATTAGTCTTCAAGATAATATTGCTTTGTTTATTTGATTTGCATCATATTTCATTGAGATTATTGAATTATTAGTAGTTTAATATTGTTGACAATAATTTGCATTAACATTTTGGGCGCCCACCATGGGACCTTGCCCCTTTTTTAACTTCCATATGAGTGTTTTGTGAAGGTTCTGTCACGACAGGTCGGTTCTGCACAAACAACTTCTAGTTTTGTGCATACAACATTTCATGTTGCGCTTTTACCTTTTAGCGCATCCAAACTGTTCTACAGTGTATTTGATGAGTCTTGCCATGCATTTGATATTCCAGCACATATGCAGCGCAGTCTAATGCTTTTAACTATTATTCCCGTGCATTTGCAAATCAGCACATATAATACACAGTACTGCGCATATAACCTGCAGTCCTACGCATTCAAATTATAACAGAGAATTGTAAAAGTTGTATAAGGTTTTTCATACTAACTTTCATTTACAAGTGTTAGGAGCTGGATTTAGTCATTTTAGCTGCATTATTAAGCCACCTAGAACTAATTAGGAAGGAGTAACTTAATATGCTCATGCAAATCTTCACATAGACTTAACTAGGAGGAAAGTAAATCGATTTGTTGCATTACAAATTTCATCTAGTCCCAACCTAGGGGTTAAAATTGAACAATTTCTTTATGTTTTTACTATCTTGCACTACAATCTTCACATAGCATAATAGGGGAAAGTAATACTTGTTTGATTTCTACAAACAACAATCTACACCTAGATTTGTTAGAGGGATAAAATCAACAAAATCTTTCCAAGTTATTGCTATCTTGTTACAAATTTCTATGCTTGGTAGAGTTAACACATTTAGTTATTTTTATTTTAAATAGGGAGTTAAAGAACCAGTGTTCTCCATGTTTTTAGAATGATAATAGGACTATGCTCTCCTCTTAACTAGGTGACCAAAATGCCAAACTTATCATTTTGCATGTTTTACCTTCAGAGAGGCCTGCCCTTGGAAATCCTTCCTTCCAAGTGGGAACGACCTTAAGTGATAACGGACTAAAGCAAAGCTCCTCCAAGTCATTATAAATAAATTGCATTTGTGATGAAAGTTACAAGCGATGGGTGCTGTTGTATTACACCGACTAATGTTTCCCCCAAAACCCTGTGGAGCATGACCTCTGCAGGCTGGGAAGCCTTCTTATCGAAGCGAATGGCCACATGTGTAATCACCCGAACAGATGCCTTGACTAAAATCCATTTGTTCTAGTAAACCAAAATCCCCTATTTGGTGACACAGGAGGAGGAACCTTTAAAGCCGTCTAACGTCATACACTCATTTAGTGTAGAGACAAAAAAGTTCAACTCTTCGGAGGAACTATAACTTGGTATGCGTGAGAAGTGAATGCCATGGAGGGGAGCCGGTGCTACCAAGTTATTAGTTGTCCACCTTTATGCAAGTGGCTAGTGTAAAAACCAAGTTAGAACTCATCAAATATTGTCCTTTCCATCCTGGGATTGTAATTGTTTGTTTTTAATTTTGTTAAAGTAAATCATGGAAACCTTTTGTTCTTTGTGTTTTCTTGCAATAACATGAACCCAAATAAGAATTGAAAACCTTAGATTAAATTAGGAAAACATTCCAGGAAAATCAAATTGTCAAAATAAAAATAGAAAACCAAGTGCATGCAGTTCTGCGCATTTAAAACATTCTACTGTGCATACAACACATCTTACTACGCATTTAATCCTGCTACGCATATAACTTGTTCTGCTGTGCATTTAAAATATTTTTCTATGCTTATAATCTTTTAGCGCATTTAACATGCATAGTTGCACATATAAAACATAATGTTGCGCTTTTAAATTGAACCAGTACTACGCATTTAACCCATAGAGCTGCGCATTTGACCCGTTATTCTACGCTTTTGAAGCTGCACATCCAAAACAGAGGCATATTCCATATAGTTTGGGATAAAAACATTATTAGTTTTAGGTACCCTTTTTGCTGTAGTTTCACCTTGAAAAATCAATTATACCATGTAAATACCTTTCCATATCATTTTCACAAATATCTTATTTTCACATCATTGCCTTACTATCAATACACCTCAAAATCAAACCAAACATCTCAAAATCAAACCACAACTTGCTAGGACCTAGTTGATACATTACCAACCCAAACAAGAGCTAGTTAGTTTTCTAACAACATTCCAAATCATCCTTCTCAACAAAACTATACTAGTGTAACCTTGACAAGAAAATAGTCCTCATCAAATAACGGTGTCAATCTATCCCTATTTGGACTACCACTTGTATCGACACTTCAATAGCTATTAGACATTATAGATCAAGATTTTTCTTGTTTGAGACAAACATAGAATCAATAAAAACCTTAGCAAAATAAATTCCAATCAAAATCAAAATCACACCTCCAATCAAACTCATCTTCTACCACATCACACCTCCAATGAAAAGAGCAAAATCCAACAAATCTCATTTCGTCCCATCCTAAAATCTTGCATCATGCAAACTAGATCTCAATCAAAACAAAAGCAAAACATGGACAACCTTAACAATAACATACCCAATCCGGATGATGAGGAAGTCTCTCAAGAGGAAATCCTTCAACACCTCCAAGACCCTAAGTTCCAAAAGATAATGGATAGAGTTGTTGCTACCGATCCCCAAAAGTATTTCCTCATGCTTGCTCAACAAGGAGCAAAGCTACCTGCAGACTTTGATATCTCTAATCTATGAGAGAATAATGCCTCAAAAGAAGTTGAGTCATTGAAAGATGGTTCTAAAACTAAAAAAGAGACTCCAAAAATAGAAAAGGCTAAGGATACACTTAATCCTTTGGATGCATTGACAACCCAAATCCAAGCCTTACAACAACAATTGGTAGATATCCAAACCGGAACCTCAACGAAACATTATTCGCTTGAAGATATCTCACCTTATCCATTTGACAAATCTTTGAACATGATACCTTTTTCTATAAGATTTGAAGTGCCGAAATTTGACAAGTATAGAGGAAAATGAGATCCTAGAGATCACATCAGGGAATTCAATGTTGCTTGTCTTGAAGTTGCCCACAATGAAACTTATCTATTGTGACTATTCGCTAGAAGCCTAGGAGGACAAGCCATGGAGTGGTTTTCATGTCTACCTCCTAGCATCTGCACCTTTAATGAATTAGTGAACAAATTCATCACACATTTCTCTTATAACATAGAACATGAAATCTCCATGCTAGACCTTTACAACACTAAACAAAAAGGAGGAGAATCATTTGCATTTTCCTACAAAGGTGGAGACAATTTGTGAGCAAGTGTCCCTATCACATACCTGAAAAACAAATGATAGAAATGTTCGTGCATAATTTGTCCACAGAGCTTAGCTATCAAATACAAATTCAATGCCCATCAACTTTTAGTAAGGTCATTGAGATGGGGCTTCTCATTGAGAAGGCCTTGATAGCGAAGGGGCAAGTAAAGATATACAAAGACACCCCAATCTCTAACAACAATGCAGATAAGTTGAGGTTTTGGACTAAAAACAAACCCATAGTGAATGATGGAGTGGTAGATGCAAAACATGCAGCACCAAAGCAACATATTTTCAACCTATCCAATCCATAGAATAATGCACCATCTACCAAGCCTCAAGGCACTGAACAAAAATAAAATAATTTCCCCCCAAGAAGAAAGTTCACACAACTTGGTGAATCACTTGAATCCACACTTAGAAAGTTGATCGTGGGCAACATGATCACACTCCCACCGGTGCATGAGTACAAACCCAAGTTCAAATCTCCTTGGTTGAATGAAAATGACTTTTGTGAATACCATAGGAGCAAAGGTCATAAAACCAATGATTGTATGAAACTCAAGCATGTCATTCAAGACCTTCTTGACCAAAAGCGCATATCCATTAACAAATGACATACTACCAACGATGAACATATAGCATTCAAGAATCCTCTTTCTCATTATGAGAAAGGAGGTTATTCAAACCAAAACAACAAAGGGGCTGAGAAAGTAAGCTATAACAACACTTCTTTTGATTACACCATCAATCATATTTCCCAAAGTGAGTCACATATTAATGTGATCACCATCAATGATCAACCTAATTGTAATGTGACCACATGTCGTGGAAACATAACTCTATAAGGATCTCAATTGAAACCATCTTCCACATCCAAGTCATCCTCTACATCAAATCAATATAGCATCATTGATCAACTTCACAAAACACCCGCACATATATCCATCTTGGAGTTATTGCATTTATCACCTGCCCATAAAGCCATTTTAGAAAAAGCTCTCTTGGAGACAATGGTTCCTATGAACCTTGCCCAAGATCAATTCTAAGCTATGGTAGGCCATCTCACCACACCACATTTCCTATCCTTCACCGAAAAGGATGACATGTCAATAAATCAACCACGCAATGCATCCCTACACATTGAGGCCATAATACATAAGCACAGAATAAAAAGGGTCTAATAGATGGAGGGGCTGGTTTGAACATTTGTACACTAAAGTTAATCCTTGCATTGGGGTTTTCTGAGAATACCGTTGATCCCAAGAAAAAGATAACCATCAAGGCATACGATGAGGAAGAAAGGACCTCCAAAGGAATAGTGGTTTTGCCAATACAAGTGGGACCGGTAGAAAAAGATGTAGTGTGCCAAGTTCTCGACATGGAGCTTGCATACAACATTCTTCTAGGCAGACCTTGGATCCATGCAATGAAGGTTGTCCCATCAATGTATCACCAATGTATCAAGTTCCCACATAACAGTCAAGAAATAACCATACAAGGGGATCCCAATCCTTTTCAGTATTGCAATACCATACAGTCTAAACCAGATGTCGTGATACCCACCAATAGAGCAACTTCTTCCTCCAACCAAGTGGATCCAAGTTCCTTAGCTTCCACCTCAAAAACATTAGAACTTAAGATCAAGGTCAAAGACAAAGGTGTTGGAGTGTATGTTATAGAACAATCTTTCTCTCTAACACAGTTGCCGCTCTCATGAAAGTCTTATGGGAGACCATCCCTAAACAAAGCTAAGTCACTTGGGACTCCTGTGGGTCCTTTCATTAAATGGGGAAGCCTATTCGATGAGAGTGATGAGAAAGATATCTTGCAATGGATTTTCAAAGATGAAGATAGTCAAACCATACCAGAAGATCAACAACGTAAGCTTCCTACATAACAGTATGGTCAAGGATTTTCCATGTTGCAAAGGATGGGATACAATAGTCATGGTCCCATAGGACTAAGAAAGGATGGTAGCATAGAACCTATCAAACCCCCTACTCAAAAAACCAAAGACACTACTAGTTTAGGATACCAAGGTCAATAGAAGAACAAAGGCAAAGGTAAACAAAAGGTTGAAGATAGACAAGCAGCTACCACTAACTTAGTCGAGCAAATTCACCGCTTGCAAGAGGCTAGTGAAACTAATTCAAATGAGTATGAGTGGGATAGCCTCTCTGAGATGTCTTGTGAAGACAAAGGGATTGATGTGGTCCAACAATATAGTAATACTCCAACAATGCATGAGGGAGAAATCTCTAGGGCTAGACCGCTAGATTTCAGATCGTAACATGATGAGAATGAATTTCACGAAGAGAGTACGATATCAAGCTTGACGAACCAACTTGAGGAGAGTACTATCATAGACCTCGCCAATACCTCGTCCCATTCAAATGAATTCTCTGTCCTAACCATAACTACCCTTGAGTCTGTTCAACCTGATGATCCCTTACCTCTTGTCCACCCTGAATTAATAGATTGGGATCTATCTGAAACATCACTTGAGCTTGACACCTTTGAAAATGATGATGCCATCATCGACTACCTAGAGCTTAGAGAACACTTACCCACAGGAGACCATAAGGCTGGCTTCCCCATCAACCTTAATGATAGGGCATACTTCAGAGAGAATGCCAATCCTTTCAGTTGTAAAAATGTCAAAATAAAAATGAGATCTAATGGTGAAAACTACTCTGTAGTAGTATTAGATCATGAAAAGAGAAAAAGAAAGATGTATCTGAAGGTGAAAACCTCTCTGAGGCGTCGACGGATGAAAGGCTTGACCCTCTCCCCCTTTATGCACATCTAAAAAGATCTTCAGTATTGATTGAACCTGCAGAATCAATCAACATCGGTACAGAGGCACAACCAAGACTCCTTTATCAAGCAGAGTCATTAACTGCACAAGAAAAAATAGAGTTTGCTGAGTTCTATAGAAGAAATCAGATAAACTTTGCTTGGTCTTACGCTAATATGCCATGTATTGACCTTGATCTAATCATGCACCCTCTGTCATTAGCACTAGGGACTAAGCCTGTCAAACAGAAGCTGAGGAAAATGCACCCCCACATAGCTTTAATGGTAAAAGAAGAGCTCAAGAGATTACTAGATGTGGGGTTCATTAGAGCCATTGACTATCCAGAGTCAGTCTGTAATATTGTACCTATTTTAAAGCCTGACAAAAGAATCAGAATATGCAACGAATTCAAAGATTTAAATAAGGCTTGTCTGAAAGATGATTTTCCTTTACCAAACATTGATATCATCATTGACCTCACAACAGGTCACACCATGTTGTCCTTAATAGATGGATTATCTAGATATAACCAAATCAAGATAGCCCTGGAGGATCAACATAAAACAACATTCACCTGTCCATGGGGCACCTATTGTTGGTGCGTTATGCCATTCGGTCTCAAGAATGTAGGAGCAACATATCAGCAAGCAATGAAAATGATCTTCCATGATATGATGCATACCATCATAGAGGATTATGTTGATGATATCTTAGGGAAATCACTCACCAGAGAGGGACATCTTGAAGTCTTAGACAAAATATTCACAAGACTCGAGCAATTCAATGTATGGTTGAATCCTAAAAAGTGTGTTTTCAGAGTAACATCTAGAAAACTGCTTGGATACATCATATCAACAAACATAATAGAGGTGGACCCAGCAATGGTTAAAGCAATTATGGAAATGCCACCACCAAAGAATCTGAGGCAGCTACGGTCTTTATAGGGAAATTTGTAGTCAATTAGAAGGTTCATCTCCCAATTGGCAGACAAGTGTCACCCATTTTCACATCTGCTACATAAAAATGTTCCATTCAAATGGAATGATAACTGTGAGCAAGCCTTTCAATGCTTAAAAGAATATCTGATGAATCCGCCAGTCCTAATGCCACCAATTCAAGGCAAACCTCCACTATTATATATCTCAGCTACACCCACAGCTTTGGGAGCATTGCTAGCACAAGAAAACCATGAAGGAAAGGAGTAGGCAATCTACTATATCAGCAAGACATTAGTAGGTTATGAGCTTCAGTACACACCAATTGAAAGGGCATGCCTTGTAGTCGTCTTCGCTTCACAAAAGTGGAGACATTATATGCTTTCTCACTCCATAAAGCTGGTAGTAAATATCGACCCACTAAAGTATCTCTTCAACAAAGCTACCCTAACAGGTAGAATATCCAAATGGGTTATGATTCTTAGTGAGTTTGACATTGAGTATGTGGACAGAAGAGCCATAAAAGGATAGGTCATCACAGATCAGCTAGTGGATGCACCTTTGATTGATAACAACCCATTGAGTTTTGAGTTTCCTGATGAAGCTATATTCAACATCACAACAATGGCTTGGAAGCTCTATTTTGATGGGTCATACATGCAACATGGTTCTGGAGCAGGCATCTTGCTAGTAACACCACAGGAGGATACGATCCCTAAATCATACAGACTTTTGTTCCCATGCACTAATAATGTAGCTGAGTTTGAAGCTCTGGTTATTGGCATGAAAATGGCAGTTGAGTGGAAGATCAAAGAACTTCATGTGTATGGAGATTCACAACTACTCATTAATCAAATAAATGATGAATACCAAACAAAGGATGAGAAGTTGATACCATACAAGCATATGGTGGATGACTTTAAGGAATATTTTGTTGTGATTTCCTTCAAACAAATACCCAGGTTGGAAAATAAAGCAACAGATGTAATGGCCACTATTGCATCCCTTCTAGATATCCCTGAAAATCAATCATGTTATGAGTTTTTGGTGGAGCCAGTCTCCCATCCAGCCTATGAAAGCCTAGAAAATAATACCATTTACCACATTGTAAGAACCGATTCTCCTTTATATGGCAAGATTTACACCTATCTTAAAGAGAATATCCTACCTCCCAACCTGTCCAACAACAAAAAATGTACGTTCATTTTCCAATCATCCAAATATACCATTGTTGCTGACACCCTATACAGATGAGGTTTAGATGGTACTCTCCTTAGGTGTTTAGATAGTGACAAATATTAGACTACTCTAAGGGAGGTTCATGAAGGCATTTGCGGGATGCACTCTAGTGGTCCTACTCTGGCGAGGAAACTCATGTGTTTAGGATATTATTGGCTGAGCATGGAAAAAGATTCCTATTAGTTTGTCAAGCGGTGTAAGAAATGCCAGATTCATGGTAATTTGATACATGCACCCGCTCAGGAACTACAACCTTTAACGACACCTTGGTCCTTCTGTCAATGGGGACTTGATCTAGTTGGCAAGATCCACCCTTCCTCCTCCAACGACCACAAATTCATTGTCACAGCCATAGAGTACTTTATGAAGTGGATTGAGGCTGTTCCATTAACCACTGTCACAGGGAAACATATTTCATCCTTCATCCTTAACTATATCATATGCAGATATGGTATTGTAGTATCCATTGTCATAGATAATGGAAGACCCTTAAAGAATTAGGATGTGTAGGAACTCTATAGTAAATTCCATATCCAGCATCATTTCTCCACCCCATACTACCCGCAAGGTAATGGCCAAGCTAAGGCATTGAATAAAACCATTCTAAAGATACTTAAGAAGACTGTCGATGACGCTGGCCGAGACTGGCATATGCAACTCAACCTCGCTCTGTGGGCCTATAGAACTAGTATATGCACACCCATAGGTGCGACACCATACTCCCTTGTCTATGGCTCTGAATCCATATTGCCTATCGAAGTTGAAATTCCTTCCCTTAGGGTGCCGTTAAAGGGGCTCATAACTGATAAGGAATATAGAGTATCAAGGATTCAAGAACTAGAACTACTAGAAGAATGGAGACAACATGCCTTTAACCATCTTAAGGCATACTAGTAGAGAATGTCAAGGAGCTACAATCACAAGGTTAAACCAAGGGTCTTCTAGGTAGGTGATCTGGTCCTAAGAGAGAACCCACGCAATCAACAGGATAGAGAGAAGAAGGGGAAGTTTGAACCTAATTGGTTGGGTCCCTCTATCATAGTCACTACCTACGGATCAGGTGTGTATCAACTCTCAACATCAGAAGGTGAACTATTTGATGATCCCATCAATAGTATGCACCTTTGAAGGTTCTATACCTAATAACCCCAATGCAAGGGACAAAAAAAATGAAAAAAAAAATGTTACAAGTAGAAGCAAGTGGTGAAAACCTAGAAACATGCGCTATTTGCAACTAACCGCTACCTCCATCTGTTAGTACAACCCAACCCACGTCCATCTTTCCTATCGTATTCATCCAGTAACCACATCCATTTCGTATCTACCTCGTAATGACTTACCATAGCCTGGTGTTTTGTCATCCCTATCACCTTGTCCAATAGGGTCATCCAACCATATTATCCTATCGTTCATCCTATCACAAATCTATCGTCAGTATCAGACATTCCCGAACTACGTTGCCTCTGCATCATCACGTAGGCAAGGCCATCATTGATGTGCCCCCAAGGCTACTCCTTTTTCCATCCATTCCATCCCAAGTCACCAACCTTTAGTCCATTCGAGTTTGCACCATTTCTCATCGCTTAGGTCTTTAGGTCCACATAGGTCCACCCCGAACTACGTTGCCTCTACGTCATCACGTAGGCAAGGCCATTTAGCAATAAGCCCCTGAGGTACTAGGTCAGTCCATTAGGGCCCATCACATTGTTCATCGTCAATTTGTCCATAATAAGTAAATCCTCTACTTGACCAGGGGCAAATCCTTGACCTAGTTAGGAATAGGATTCTTGAATGCTATAACTTCAGAGGGTAAACAAACGGATCACAGTTTTATCACTAGACATCAAGTAGTAGGACAAGCAAGCTTCCAACATCATCTTGACACAAAAGACAATGAAACTACACTTGACAAATCCCTTTTGACCTAAGACATCAAACTGATTCTATCAAGTTATTGCAAGAAAACATGTTTTGGCAAGAAAGTTTTTCAATGTTTGTTTTTAAAGTCTTATATCATGATTTTTGTTATTATGTCTTTCTACACTACTCAAGGATGTATCAAACTAGAGAAGCTATGATGGGGACATAATTACTTTATTTGCCTGTTGTTTGTGGATATATCTTTAGTAATGTGAAAGCTTTGTCTAACGACATGATCAACAAAATGATCATCGAGGACATTAAAGGTCTATACAAGAAATAGGGCAATCATTGTTTGTTGATACACAAGCAGTACTCAGGTCATCTTGGTTCAATTATACTTAGATGCTTGTACTAACTTGCTAAATCAAAATCCATGTAAGAAATACTCAGGTCATCATGGTTTAATTATACCTAGATGCTTGTATTTTCTTACAACATTTTAAAAGCTCAATGATGAAACAAAGTACTTCAAAAACTCACACAATTGAAGATGACAAGAATTCATATCCATCCTTATCCCATTGCATTATAAGCATGTTTTCATTTTCCCAAAATCCATGTGTCTTTGTGATCAATGTGTCTATCCAGTTTCTTATCTTTCGTTAACCATTATCATTCATTATCCAATTTCTTATCTTTCATTATCCATTCATTATCCAATTTCTTGTCATTCTTTATCACATTTCTTATGTTTCATTATCATTGTCCAATTCATTTTCTTCTAAAAAGTGTATGGTTACTAAGATTGAGTATACATGGAATTAAAAAAAATAAAACCACCAGGTGTCATAATCAGGTCCATCATCATTAGAGGCATATCATTTTGTTCGTTAGGTTGCATAAACACAAGTAAATCATAAATCACCATAGCAAGAGTCATATACTCACATCATTCCATCCATCTTACTTTCATATGTATATCATGATAGAAAACATAAAAACATAGATAACATGATCATCAAATTGAACCGTCTTATGTGCATGCATACATGATTCATATCATTAACATTAGCATTGTACAAATCAACACATGTAGAAATCATAGCATATAGGTACATCTTGCATCTAGCATTAGGTCAAGCATCATAAGCATGTATAGGCATCATGTCTAGTAAATCAAAAATCTATAGAAGCATCAACTTAATCATCATAGTACTGCATCATATAAGTCATCATATAGAGCATCAGGTCCATCACATAACATAAACATATGCATCAAAATCGTAAACCATTAAGTCATCTATAAGCATAACACATCATAGCATGTTATAAACATCATAACGTAAGTCATCATCACATGTATAAATCATAACATAGTCTATCGAATCATGGTCTCATATCGTCATCATAAAAAAATAATAATAGTGTCCAAGTATACAATGATCTCAAAATAATAATACATCTCAAAATGTCCAAACCAAAGTGGTGTATACATGTTTGAATAAAAGTATTAGAAGCAAATGCATGTCAAAGAGAAACTAAGAATGGCTCCCCCCTGATGGTGCTGGCTGTGGTGGTACGATGCCTCCTGCTCCTCCTCCACCTATTGTCCCTGTCCTGGGTGCACCTCCATCTCCTCCTGATGGTCCGCGAGGTGGCACCATAGGTGCCACCACCCCACCACTCTTTGCTGGTCCCCTCTACGACCTGCTATGGTAACTAGGTCTATAGCTACCTACCTTGTGCTTTGGGGGCACCGCCTGCTCATATAGGGACCACCAATAGAAGATCTCCTAACCTGCCCTGACCATCTCTGCAACCATCTGGCTAGTGCCACCCTGTGCCGCTGTCTGTGACACCTGCTACAAAAGTGCCTCCACCCTGCCATATCTCTGGATAGCTGTATCTCTCTCTAAATGGACAGTCTGTAGGTCACCCTACAACTGTGTAATCTAGGCCTGCATCTACCCAAGCTGTCCCTGCTACTGCTGTAGCAAAGACTGAGCATGAGCCAACTAGGCTTGTAACCCCTCCTCCTCCTCCATCACTGCCATCATGGCCTCCTCCTCCTCCTCCGCCACCGCCATCATCCCCACCTCAGCCACCTCTACCTCCTTAGCCTCATCTCCTCTTGGGACACCTCCATGGCCCCTCTTTGTCATCCTCCCGATCATCTAGAATTAGGGCTTGCTCTCCTAGACCGGAGTAACATGGAAATGGATATGCAGCAAATCAATAAAAGTAGTCCTGAGTCACACCTGTATGTCCCACTGCTCTATGCCTCACCCACAGCTGATATGGAATATGTATAAACTCATCATGCACTATCTCATAAGATGGGCTGGGTCCCCATTGTCCCCGCTCCTTGTGCGTATGGGAAAATATGGCATTACCCTAGGGCATCCCCTCGATTCTACCAAACTTCCTGTACACATGTGATACTATGTGTCACTCCAGTATATACGGTGTCCTCCCTATAAGCCATCTAGTATGGAAACAGAAGGGAAGCTCACAAGCATCATCATCCCATACCTCACAGTCTAGGTATGGTCGCCATACAACAAAATCTACAATTGTCAAAGGCGTGTCTCTAGTACTCCAACCTTCCCAGCTTGGGCTGGAAATGACTCTCTTGAAACATATATGAGTAAGGATGTCCCCTACCCCGAGTGCCAATGCCAATAGGATGGGTGATAGCTATATGAGTACATGCCCATATCTGTAATAGTGAAACCCCACACACCAAACTCGAGGAGCCATCGTAGACAAACTGGTGCAAATCATGATATAGGTCAGAAAGTATACAAAATCCCTAGGCATATCTGGTGCCCTCAGTAGAATCTTCTCTAACACCTACCCCCATCCAACCGCAAAACTGCGTGACCGTCTGTCAGGGTACACAATACCTCCAATCAACCTAGCCACAATTGCAAGAAAAGGCTCATAGTAAGTCACCATGTTAGCCCAGCTAATCTCAGTGTCCTCGATCTCATCATTGTCAAAAGCCCATCTGTACTCATACTCCACGAGCTCTCCATCAATTGGTATATGCAGAATCTGGTGCACATCCTCTAAAGTCACTATAATCTCCCCAGTGGGAAGATGAAAAGTCCCGTCCTCACTATGGAATCTCTCCACTAGAGTAGTCAACATGCCGAGATTAGCCCTAATCTTAGGCATGAAGAGCACAAATGATAATCCAGCTGATCCAATAACAAGTCGGTCAGTCTCAGTCAGATACGACATCAATGTCTTGTCACTAGAAACTGTTCCCTCAACATGAGGACATCATCTAACTCTTCTCGCAATCAAACAAGCACGCGTTAAACAATCAAAATTGACTAAACTGCAAGTCTATCTATCCAACATCAAAAACTTAGTTATTTCAATAGGAAAGCAATCCTATCATCTCTTCAGAGATTCTATCAAACTCAGAGATGACCTTTCAGTTGACTAGCATCCATCGCATAGTCAAATTCATCAAATTTCTAAGTGTTTTGATCAACTAAACTCATTTGTGCAATTCTACCTGTCAGATGCACAGTTTTGGATCATAAGCGCAAACTTATTTCACATGCGCTGAAATATTTTGAATGTGCTACTTCAACTTATATGCGTAGGGCTATTCTTTGTTTGTGTAGTGGTATATCAAAAGCGCAGTAGAAACTTGAATGCGCCGAATCCTTCATTGAATGTGCGTTGGGATTCTAGAAGGGCTGAAACACACTTCAAATGCAAAATTTTTGCATATGCGCCGATTCTGGCGTCATATGCGCAGAATTGCGTCGTATGCGCCATATCGTGTGTCATATGTGTGCTTCTATTCAAGACATTTAAAACCTCAAACTTTGCCCAGCAATTAATGCTATCATAAATGTACCTAACCTAGAAATGAAGGGGTACTTACTGGAGGCCTGTAGTCTGCTGGATGTTTGAACCGTCGGATCCACTCAAATCGATGAAGTTCAACAGGAAATTGCTGCATCTTCACTGGGTACTCTGTGCTCAAAAGGCTCTGATCTCCTAAAAGCTCTCCAACAAAAACAAGTGTGCAAATGACTAGGAAAGTGACCCCACACTCCTATATATAGCACATGGAACACTAATGGGAGGTGCTTGACCTTGTCCATGCTGGGGCATGATTTTCACCTAGTTTTTATTCCACATCAACCAATTTCTTCACCCATCTATCCAATCAACCTGTCATTCAACCTATTTCATTGTGAGATTGTCCATCATCTTGTTGTCAATTTCTTCCCATCCAATCTCCCGAGGGGGCATCCTATCATCATTAACCTGTACCAAGGGCAAACTGGGGCATGCATCAATCGCAAAAAAAATTATTCTTTCAAACAACGTGTTAAAACACATTGTCTCAAAGAGAGGCAAAATGTATACACCTAAAAATGGCAAAGACAAATTAAATGAATATTTATTATTTATTTAATTCCCATTCTTCTATCATTTAATAAATTCATCAATTTATCTATTTGATTCACATTCCTCCAAATATTAAATAAATATCAATTTATTTAATTAAATCAATTAAACCTATTCTTCTAATGTCATCCCTGAATTAAATAATAATCAAATTATTTAATCCAAATCATCCTATTCCAAAGTCTTCATTCATAATTCCACATCATCTAATCCACCTCACACGTCCACCTCATCATCTTGCACATGTAATTAAATATTTTTAATATTTAATTAATCCTTTTTCCCTCACCCACATTAGCCTATTCTTCCTCCAACCATCCCTATTCTAAAGGGCATGGTCTCTCCATGTCACCATGGTCAAAGGGACACTTTGTGACACTTGTTCCATAGTCCCTAGAATCTTTCCAACCTCCCTACAAACATGGTCTCCTTGTTTGACCTTCTCTCTTTGGTCATTGTGAGCCGTGTGACATGTGGACTCATGTTACCCCTTTCTCTCCACCATGTCAAGGTGAGAGGAACATCTTCCCTCTTTCTCTCCCTCATCTCAACCAATTCAATCCTCACCGTACACCTTTCAAGACCAAGTCTCTGCCGTTGAGATCTTGACACATGGATTTGCCCCCTCCTTGGCCTATAAAAGGAAGCTCAATCCTTCATTCTATAACACACAAGCTATAGCAAAGTTACTCTGCAGAAATTCTAGCTCACCTTTGGTAAAGCATCCATATTGCTCATTGCATTTTATATCCATTATCTTCATATCCATACAACCATGGCTTCAATCATCCATCTCCCCTCATCCTCACAATAGTTGCATTGTAGGTAATCTTCATTACATTTATCCAACATACAACCATTCAAGTATTGTCATCTTCAAACAGCAAGGAAGCACGCTTCTGAGAGCTCTATTCATTAACAAGATCAATACAAGATAGGCGAACAATGGAAGGTTCGAGGTAAATCAATCTTCAAGGTAATATTGCTCTGTTTATTTGATTTGTATCATATTTCATTGAGATTATTGGATTATTAGTAGTTTAATACTGTTGACAATAATTTCCATTAACAATTCCTACTTGAGGAAACCCTATTAAACAAATCACCCAAAACATTAAGTATGCTTTGAAAAACTAGACATATACTTGATATGCTAATTTAAACAATAAGGAGAAAGCAAAATAGAGACAACCAGATAAAATATAACAATAACATTCAACAAGTAATTGAGAACTAGATTTTAGGCACTAGAGAAATGTAGTTTGCGTTTATTGATATGCTTCAGAGAACAGACCTTTGTAATGTCTCTTTCCAAACTCAACTTCCCAGAGAGAATGTCCCAAGGTCTTGGTTTCCTTCTTATAGGGATCAAGGAAGCAACAAGATTTAGACCTTTAATTCAAAAAATAACTTTTCATATTCCCACCCTGGTGCAGGAGCACCTACCTGACAGCTGGCCTCCATGAGGCATTTAGTTTGTTTTAGGTCTGGTTAATGTTTCCAAGAAGGTCTGATAAGACCAATGCTTGTAATAAGGTCATTTTGACCATAGTTTACTATTTTTAGCTAGTTTGTTATGACAGCTGTTATGCTGTGTGTTTGGTTGGATCCTCCCAGCCGCTTGGAAGCTCCCAGCCGCTGGGAATCGAGTGGTAGTACTCGCGGGAATTCCTATTTATGTAGTAGGAGCGGTTGGATTTAGATATAGATCGATCACCGATCAGACTGTGCAGAGGGTGAGACAGAGTATTGTATTTGCATCTTTTGAAATCAATAAAGATCCTGTTTGTGTTCATTTTCTGTTTGACATCCACTGTGTGATCGATTTGCTGTTTTGGTGGTTTCATGGATTGGCTGATCCATTCCACCGGTTGATTCGTCGAATCGATGGAATGGCTATGTACAGTAGTTTAGGGTTTAGTCTGCATTTTGTGTTCGTTTGCATGCAGGTGTGCAGGATCGTCGTCAAAAGGTGTTGAGGACCCTAGCATGGGTATGTGCTAGGTCGTGCTGGTTGTTAGAGTCTGGAAAGTTGTCCAGGAAGCGGATCGGGTCACCTCAGGAGGT
This sequence comes from Cunninghamia lanceolata, assembly GCA_027924645.1. Lineage (NCBI taxonomy): Eukaryota > Viridiplantae > Streptophyta > Pinopsida > Cupressales > Cupressaceae > Cunninghamia > Cunninghamia lanceolata. The sequence goes on from BSBN01000850.1 coordinate 3,618,105, forward strand.
TCGGCGGATCGAAATTCGCTAAGGTTGGAAAATCCATCGCAACGGCATCATCAGGATATTTCTGTGTATATCCTGCAGTTACTTCGGGCGTCATCCGAGTAGGAGGAGATGAGCATGATGCAATTGTTTGCATAAGGTAAATGCGTTTCGGGGTGATCATCATCAGGTGTTGCCGAGGAGGAGCGTATCGGCATAAGGTAGAAGATCGGGTTGATAAAACCATCGCGGGCCGATAATGTGAAGTTTGGCCGACAGCAGGATATTGAAGGAACTGCATGTGACGTCATCGTCATCAGGATATCGGGGCAGCAGGATATTGAAGGAGCTGCATGTGACGTCATCATCATCAGGATAATCGTCATCAGGATATCGGGGTGATGTAAGCATCGAAGGAAGGGTGCATGAGGTTGTCGTCATCAGGATATATGGGAGGAACCGGATGTTCTATATCCTGCTGATGAACATGATGTTGAACATCATGATGATGAAGAAAGAGGTTGGCGGTAAGATGAATAGTGAACGTCAAGAGGATGTTTGCGCTTGCCGAATATGATGATGCTGCCGATAGCCGGATATGATGATGCTGCTGACAGGCGAAAGGGCGAAGTTTTGTCTGCAGGAGGATATCGGTCGGCAGAGAAAATATGATGATGCTGACAGTGTTAAGGGAAATATGATGATGATGATGAAGGGTTGCAGACATCCATGTTGTATGTCAAGGTCATAGTGTGGATGCCTCTGCATCATAGTGGTATCAGAGCTCAGCAAAAGGTCTGGTCTGTTGTGTGTTGATTCTGTCACCGAAAGGGCAGAGGTAGAGTTGATTTTGTCACCGAAAGGACAGAGGTAGAGAAGTGAGAGGTTGACAAAATGCCTCCGAAAGGTAGTGGTACTGCAAGGGAATTGCAGGAGATGAAGGAAAAACATGCCAGAGAGATGAGGAAGATGAAGGAGCTTGCTGAAGCACTTCAAGCCAGGCTTGTAGCCCTGGAGAAGAACAAAAAGAGGGAAGTGGAAGATAGTGAATCTGAAGAAGATGAAGATACTGTTGAAGAGTATGAAGAGGTAGCTGAAGATCTGGATGCTGAAGACCAGAGATTTGCAAAACTGTTAAAGGCAGTGCAGAGTGATAAACCTAAGGTAAAGGTTGATGTTTCCAAGTATAATGGAAGTTTGAATGAAGATGAGTTGCTGGATTGGATTGCTGCACTTGATAATCACTTTGAATGTGAAGATGTTGCTGAGGATCAGAAGGTAAAGATTGCAAAGACCAAGTTAGGAGGTCATGCTTTGGTATGGTGGGATTATGTACAATCCGAGAGAAGGAAACAAGGGAAGTCAAAGATCACTTCATGGGATAAAATGGTAGCAAGGATCAAAGGTAAATTCTTGCCCAAGGATTATGAAATTCAGATGTTTAAGAAGCTGCAATTTTTAAGGCAGAAGGAAATGGATGTGAAGGCATATACTGAGGAGTTTTATAAGTTGAGTATGAGATCTGGTCATCATGAGAATGAGGTAGAAAAGGTGGCTAGGTACTTGGCTGGTTTGAGATTGAACATACAGGAAGATTTAGTTTTAGCTAACCCTAAGAGTGTGGAGGATTGTTACCAAATGGCAATCAGGATTGAAGAAAAGATGAATAGGGGACAAGATAAGTCCATGAGAGGAAGAGGCAGCAATATGAGGGGAAGAGGAGCAGCCCCTACAACAAGGCAAACCAATGAGGGTCAAGAAGACACTGGTAAAGGACAGGGACAGTCTGATTTCAGAGGTGGATGGAAAGGTAATAGAGGCAGATTTGGAGGTGGTAGAGGTTCTACTACATTTTCAGGCAAGTGTTACACCTATGGTGAGTTTGGTCATCCATTTTTCAAATGTCTAGAAAGCAAAGGTTCATCATCCAGAAATGATAGAATGAATGACAAGAGAGTGCAACTTGTGCAAGAAGAGAAAGTAGAGAAAAGTGTGCAGAGTTCAAACACTTATCAAGGAGATAGAGTTCCTGAAAGTTATGGATATCCTAAGGAGGGAGAAGCATTGATGCTAAGGAGAACTAGTTTGCAGGCATCAAAGGATATGATGCAAAGAAGAGCTCTTTTCAAGACCACATGCAAGAGCAAAGGTAAGGTATGTAAGGTTGTCATTGATACTGGTTCAACAGACAACATGGTATCTCAGGAGATGGTGGATAAACTAAATTTGGAAAGGATTCCACACTATCACCCTTACAAGGCATCTTGGGTGAGTGATAGTCAATCACTTTTTGTCTATGAACAGGCATATGTGGATTTTCAGATTGGAGCATATCATGATAGAGTTTTGTGTGACATTTTGCCCATGGAATGTTGTCACCTACTGTTGGGTAGACCATGGCAATTTGATAGAAGGGTACTGTATGATGGGTATGCTAATACCTACACCATCAAGAAAGATGGGAAGACTATTATGTTGATGCCATTGCAGGAAGATGCTGCAGCATAGGGGGCAACCAAAATCATTTTAGTGGGAAAGAAAGAGTTTGTGCAGATGCCTATAGGAGCAGGCATAAAGGCAGTTGAGGACACTGCAGGGAAAGGAGTTGTTAAGGACAACAGGTTGAAGAAAGTTTTCGTTGTGACTGACAGAGGTCAGCAGCAGGTGCAGAAACAGGTTTGCACACAGCAACCAGTTGAGAGGAATGACAAGGATGTTGTCATAATTGGGACTATTGTTTGTCCTATAAAGGTTGAAAGAAAGATAGAGTTGAACATTGCAGAAGTTCAAGAGGCAGTTCAGACAGAGGTTCTGGTCAGACAACCTGACAAACACAAGGTATGTGAGAGAAGGGCCTACATTGACAGGCATGAGGATTTACTTGCACGACAGCAAGTTACAGTTCAGAAGTCTTGGAGTAGCCAAGAGCCAGCAGAGGACAAAGCTGGAACAGGTCAGAACACTGACATGACAAAGTATAAAGGTGGAGGAATTCCACATCCAAACTCATGGGACATGAGTTCTTTTCTGTTGGGGAGTATGGTGCAGGAGCACCTACCTGACAGCTGGCCTCCATGAGGCAGTTAGTTTGTTTTAGGTCTGGTTAATGTTTCCAAGAAGGTCTGATAAGACCAATGCTAGTAATAAGGTCATGTTGACCATACTTTACTATTTTTAGCTAGTTTGTTATGACAGCTATTATGCTGTGTGTTCGGTTGGATCCTCCCAGCCGCTTGGAAGCTCCCAGCCGCTGGGAATCGAGTGGTAGTACTCGCGGGAATTCCTATTTATGTAGTAGGAGCGGTTGGATTTAGATATAGATCGATCACCGATTAGACTGTGCAGAGGGTGAGACAGAGTATTGTATTTGCATCTTTTGAAATCAATAAAGATCCTGTTTGTGTTCATTTTCTGTTTGACATCCACTGTGTGATCGATTTGCTGTTTTGGTGGTTTCATGGATTGGCTGATCCATTCCACCGGTTGATTCGTCGAATCGGTGGAATGGCTATATACAGTAGTTTAGGGTTTAGTCTGCATTTTGTGTTCGTTTGCATGCAGGTGTGCAGGATCGTCGTCGAAAGGTGTTGAGGACCCTAGCATGGGTATGTGCTAGGTCGTGCTGGTTGTTAGAGTCTGGAAAGTTGTCCAGGAAGCGGATCGGGTCACCTCAGGAGGTTCGGCGGATCAAAATTCGCTAAGGTTGGAAAATCCATCGCAACGGCATCATCAGGATATTTCTGTGTATATCCTGCAGTTACTTCAGGCGTCATCCGAGTAGGAGGAGATGAGCATGATGCAATTGTTTGCATAAGGTAAATGCGTTTCGGGGTGATCATCATCAGGTGTTGCCGAGGAGGAGCGTATCGGCATAAGGTAGAAGATCGGGTTGATAAAACCATCGCGGGCCGATAATGTTAAGTTTGGCCGACAGCAGGATATTGAAGGAACTGCATGTGACGTCATCATCATCAGGATAATCGTCATCAGGATATCAGGGCAGCAGGATATTGAAGGAGTTGCATGTGACGTCATCATCATCAGGATAATCGTCATCAGGATATCGGGGTGACGTAAGCATCGAAGGAAGGGTGCATGAGGTTGTCGTCATCAGGATATATGGGAGGAACCGGATGTTCTATATCCTGCTGATGAACATGATGTCGAACATCATGATGATGAAGAAAGAGGTTGGCGGTAAGATGAACAGTGAACGTCAGGAGGATGTTTGCACTTGCCGAATATGATGATGCTGCCGATAGCCGGATATGATGATGCTGCTGATAGGCGAAAGGGCGAAGGTTTGTCTGCAGGAGGATATCGATTGGCAGAGAAAATATGATGATGCTGACAGTGTTAAGGGAAATATGATGATGATGATGAAGGGTTGCAGACATCCATGCTGTATGTCAAGGTCATAGTGTGGATGCCTCTGCATCACACCCCTTGGTGTGACCTATTACAATATTTACTTTTAGCAAGTCTCAAAAAAGACCGCCAAATATATTTTGAAAGCATAAAAGCAAGAAAGAGACAAAAAAGGAGGATGTCCAAATTTTGTTGATGAAGATTTGGTGCCTAAAGATGCTAGCTTGATGCTCACTCTGCTCCACTGCATGCTTTGACCTATTTAATCTTCAGTTGAAAGATATTTCTGCTCCCATTGATACATGGTGTAATCACTGGGCCATTTGTATTCTTGAATTTGAAGTAGATTGGCTTGATGATCCTTCCATCTTTTGTTGAGGAGCCCTTTACTGTCTGAAATAAACTTGGCATAGCCTGTGTCAAGTGCAATTATTTTGTCCAAGATCAAATTGAAAGCATGGACATTCAAGTTTTCGTCCTTTTGCAAGTGCTCAACAATGAGAGAAACCATTTGTTCACATTCTTCTTTCCATTTTTCAAATCCTTTGAGTTGCTTATCTTCACCGAGTATGCCTAGGATAAGCTGATGCTTGAAAGTTCCAAAAGACTCCAACTTTGACTTCATTTTCTAGCTCTCACCAGATGCATACTGGAATTCTTCAATGATCAATTTGATTATTTTCTCTGTGGGGCTCAAGGCAGTAGGGGCATCTGAAATTCTTTGCAATACTTTACACAAAGTGATCAAAGTGTGGTGTACTGGCTACCATTTCTTCAAGAAAGGATCAAGTATTAAAACATTGACATTCATCTCCTCCAATGCTTGAGACAAAGAGGAATAACAATTAAGCACCTCCTCAATCTTATCCAACACCAGCTTGACTCTGTACTCCAAAATCTTTTCAATTATGCCAAAATTCTTGGACTTGGTCTCCTATTTGGTGGCCTCAATTGTTTGTTTCATCTTCTCAATCTCTTTCTCAAAATTTTGTTTCATAGAATTCATTTGTTCAATAGGAACAGTGTTGTCACCAGTTTCTTGTGGCATAGGGGGCTGATAAGGCACAATTGCTTTGCTCTGAGAAGAGTCGATGCCCTTCAATTGTTTCTTTAGTTTCACATTTTCTAGATACAGTTTATTGATTTTATCATTCATCTCAATTTGATTCTTCTCATACTCATTCATCTTGAATTGCATGTTTTCACTGTAGCTTGTGTGAACATTGTAGAGTGCATAGTCAATGTGGTTGCTTCAAGAGCTGAGGTGTCCTTTAGTGTCTTGACCATTGCTGTTCCTCTCAACTCCTGGCTAACATCTAGCAATCTTGGTTTATTTTTGCTCTTCTGTGTGGCCCATAATGCTAGAGTCTTAGTCTTTGAGTTATACCCAACTCCACTCACACCATCCTCAAAATCAAATTCAGCAACCATCATGGGATCATCATGACTTCTCACTTGATCCAACAAAAAAAATTGCTTCAAATCCATACCGGGGATGACCAAAATTGATGCAAGAGTATCCCTGGTTCAAGAGTAATCTTACATCAACTAAAAACATTTACATTTAAGTTTGTTTGCATTTTAGTTTTCTTCTTTTTAGTTTCTAGTTCAGTTTAGGCAGTTCAATTACTAGCATTTTCTATACTTTGGTCTGCATTCTATTGTAGTTGTATTTCAGATCTTGCGGAGATAGACTTAGTATCTAGATTCATTCATCTACATCATATCCAAGTTTCAGAGCATTTGGATCAAGTACCAGAAAGTTAACACTATTAGAAGATCAACTATTTTCTTAGACAAAGTATCCTGATAGTTTCAGGTAATCAGCTAAAGGAGAAGACTTGCGGAGCATTTCATGACTTGCAAAGCTAAAAGACACATCAATCAATGTTTATTGGTTTGTGGCCGACCTTCCCTGAGATCTGTGCTTCATTCCATTCATTTGCAAAGGAGTTCTATTCAATTAGGTTTGACCTATCCGTGTACACATGTTACAACTCTTCATTGGAGTTTGTGACCTTCCTTGGCTGACGTAGAGGAATCATATGTTTCAGAGATGATATAAAAAAGATGTAGTAGATGCCTAGTAAAGTAGTTAGTATAGTCTTAAGCTCGATCGTTTGAATTCTTTGTGAAGGAGATTCAAAGCTTTATCTTGCACATATTCTGTAATAGAGTAATCAGGCATGTGAGCCCTAATTGTAAGCCTGCATGTTGCTGGCCAATTTGTATTTGAATTCCATGATATACTAAATGACTAAATCTGCATTTTCTTTATATCTTCAGGTTGTTTCTGTTGTGTTTATTCTAGTTGCACGGCCTGGATAGTTCTCTTTGAGGATCCTCTTAACCGTGACTACACTGATGGGTTTAAATATTGGCCTCTTTTGTGTTGTTTTTTTATATGCTTTCATACCTTTTCCACATGATCTTCCAGATACTTTTCAAACATTACCATCATGATACACTGTCTTTTTATATACTTTACAGAACCTTGAACCTATTTTGTTAATATGAAATATGGTGATGATATTTATCAATTGAATGATCTAAACATGAGTATGTATGCAATATAGATGAAATTCTATGGTTTAATTATGAAGGTTATTTGTGTGCATATGTTTTGTGGATTAACCCGTGTGCAGCAAGAAGAATGTGGCATCAAGGAGAGGAGAATTTGTAGCAAGACGTAGAACATGAGAATTGAAGGAAGTTGAAGTCAAGCTGCCAAAAGTACAGGCAGCTGGGAGCTGAACGTGAATCATTATGGGAAGGAATAAATGTAGAAGAAGTAGACTTGTTCTAAGATTCTAAACACAACTTATGTGTTTCTCATATGAGACATTGCATACGAATTCTTATTTGAATAGGATTCTCCTTCCTCTGTTCAGTTAGAATTACTAAATCAATCCTAATCCTGTATCCTAATATCTAGGAATAGATTAATGATTGTAGTTAGTTGGTAGTTGAATAAGACTCTCCCATTTTGTATAAGTTAGGGGATGAGCTCAGAGGCAAGGGAGTTACCTAGTTATCCAGTTACTCTGTTGTTAGTTTTTATTCAATATTAGAAGATACAACAATTAGTTATTGTCTCCATACATGAATTGTTGAAATGCAATTATTGAATACAATCTGCAAAGAAGATTATGTTTGAAATACTTTTGTGATATGAAATGAATGGAACTATGTGTTATGTGGATGTGTGAGTATCTAAGTTAGATTTGATTTCCAGCTAAGTGAGGTACTGATCTTCACTTCATTTATTTTCTTATTCATTTATGTATTCTTGATAAAGTTATTTTCTATTGTTTTATAAATACATTGTGAGTTGAGTAGAATACTCTTGTCATTAATTAGAGTAGTTGTGGTTCATGAACAAATGTATAATTGATCAATCTTAGTCCTCTGGAGGTTATCATTAGCTTTCTTATTATTTTGAATGGTTTTGGATTAGTTCTATATTTTTTTATTGTTAGCAGGTATCTACAGCTCATGTTGTACGTACCCATAGCCACTAGGTTCTGTAACTATTTTTATTGTTCTTGCATTTCTGTGAATTCCAACAAAGTAGAATAATCTGAGTAAGATTGAATATGATAGTTTAGTAAAATATGAGCCCTGAAGGCACATATAGTGCAAGTGGCATCATAAGCTTACGCTTCTTGGTTGATAATTTAATGTAGGTGTATAATGTCAAGTGGACTGTTCAAATAGGTTTACCCCTGAATTGTGTTAAGTCTACAACACATTAGTTTTCATTTATATGCACCAAGTGGTATCAGAGAAAAAGTTTGAGTCTTTGGGAGCAAATTGAGCAAAGTTGGTGAAGGAATTCCATAAGATCTTACTATGGATAGATTGTCGAATTCGAGGTAGGTTACCTATATTGCAACCGATCACCAATTGTGAGGTAGTTGTTACCTTGTAGCCTAATCACCGAAATGGGGTAGTTTGCACTTGATCGTAGGAAGATGCCACTGAAGAGAATCCCTGCTGTTGGAACAATGGTTGGTAGATTGGATGAGATGATGGAGATGATGAAAATAATGTGAATTAGACTGGATGCTGTTGAAGAAGATAGAAGAAAAGGACTAAGCCCTAGAATTGATATTGAGAGTGATGAGGAAGAATTTCAATCTGTGAATCAAACTGAAGAAACCCTAGGAGGTGAAGAAGAAGAAGAAGAATCAGATCAAGTCAAGATGTTGTGAGCTATTTCAAAGGTTGGGAAAAGACCTAGAGTTGATGTACCTAATTACACTGGAAACTTGAACCCTAAAGAGTTGATTGACTGGATAAATGACATGGAAGATCTAGAGAAGGTGAAATTTGCGAAGACAAAGTTGAAAGGACATGCTACTATATGGTGGAAAGAAGTTCAGTTGGATAGAAATAGAAGAGGAAAAGAAAATATTACAAAATGGGACGGGATGGTGATAAATTTGAAGAATCAGTTTATACCTACTGACTATGAGTTGGAACTATTGAAGAGATTGCAAAACCTGAGACAAAAGGAGAAATATGTGGAGTATATTGAGGAATTTCATAAGATGATCATAAGGACAAGACATAGTGAAGCAAGCAAAGAGAAAGTGGCTAGATACATCAATGGAATGAGAGTGAACATTCAAGAAGAATTGAGTTTGGTAATGATGACAACATTGGAAGAAGCATATCAGTTTGTCTTGAAAGTTGAATAAAAGTTGAACAAGAGGCATGATCAGAGATAGAGAGGCAGATGAGGTAAATTTCAGAGAGGTAGAACATTTTCTAGAGGAGAAAGATCATATGTGGAGCAGAACAGACAAGAGAACACATTCAAGAAGGAGGGCAGAGATAACAATGCATACCAGAGAGATGATAAAAATTTCTAGCGCAGAGGAAACCCTAGTCCATACCGGAGTGAAGGATATAGAAGAGAAGGAAGAGGATCTGATAGGAGAATATTAAGTGGAACCTGTTTCAAGTGTGGAGGTGAAGGACATAGAGCATTTGAATGTAATCAGGGGAGTACAAGAAAGAGAATAGAGAACAATGGAAGAGTAGCCTTTGTAGAAGAACCTGTTGGATCACCTAGTTTAGTTGGCAAACCTGAGAAAGGAGAATCACTTGTGATGAGGAGAGCACTATTTCAAGCAGAGACAAATGAGGAACCACCATAGAGGAAAAGTTTGTTAAGAACTAGATGTAAATCAGGAGGTAAATGTTGTGAAGTTGTAATTGATAGTGGTAGTTCTGATAACCTAGTTTTAGAGGAGATGGTGACTAAGCTGAAGTTGGACAGATTGAAACAACCTAAGCCCTATCAAATAGCATGGATTCAGGATGATCATAAGCTACTGGTGAGTGAACAATGTTTGGTGAAATTTCATATTGGACCTTATCATGATGAAGTCTTGTGTGATATTATGCCTATGGATGTATGTCATATTTTGTTGGCTAGACCTTGGCAGTATGAGAGAAAAGCTATACATGATGGGAGAAAGAATACATATACTATAACATCAAATGGAAAGAGAATCACTTTGATTCCTTTGGAAGATGATCCTAAGAGTGAAGTATGTGGAAATGCTAGAATCTGTCTGGTAGATGGAATAAAAATTTTGGATGGTTTGAGACATGAGAATATGTGCTATGCTTTGATCCCTAAGAAGCCTGAAACCATGAAGATTGAAGAATCACAACCGAAGGAGATAACTGAGTTGCTAACAGAGTATGAAGACATCATATTAGATATTGTACCTGAAGGATTGCGACCAATCAGGAGTATTAGTCATCACATGTATCTTATACCTGGAGCTCTAGTTTGCCTAACAAAGCAGCACACAAAATGACACTAGTAGAAAATGAAGAACTGAATAGACAAATACAAGAGTTGTTGAAGAAAGGTTTGATCAGAGAAATTTTGAGCCCTTGTGTAGTACCTGCAGCGTTAATACCTAAGAAAGATAGAGAATGGAGAATGTGTACAAAATGAAGAGCAATAAACAAGATGACAGTTAAGTATAGATTTCCTTTACCTAGGATGGATGATGTCATGGATTGTTTGAGTAGAGCAAAATATCTCACAAAGATAGATTTGAAGAGTGGATACCATCATATTAGAATCAGAGAAGGAGATGAATGAAAGACTACTTTTAAGACAAATGAAAGATTGTATGAGTGGTTAGTGATGCCTTTTGGACTGACAAATGCACCGAGTACTTTCATGAGATTGACGAATGAAGTTTTGAATAAATTCTTGGGTAAGTTTGTTATTGTGTATTTGGATGACATTCTAATTTTCAATAAGACAAAAGAAGAACATCAGTTGCACTTGAGACAAGTATTGCAAAGACTGAGAGAAGAGAAATTGTTGATAAACATCAGAAGTGTAGTTTCATGAAGGAAGAATTGGTATACTTGGGATTTGTGATTTCTGCAGAAGGATTGAAGATGGATCCTGAGAAAGTAAGAGCAATTGTTGAATGGCCTACACTAGAGAGCATTAGGGAAGTCAGATCATTTCATGGATTGTCTAGTTTCTACTAGAAGTTTATCAGAAATTTCAGTTCAGTTTGTAACCCTATGATAAAGACAATGAGAGGTGACAAAAAAGATTTCAAGTGGACATCAGGAGCAGAAAAAAGTTTTGAATTGTTGAAGTAGAAAGTGACAGAGCAACCTATTTTGGCATTTCTAGATTTCAATAAGGTATTTTAGATAGATTGTGATGCAAGTGGGAATGCAATTGGAGCAGTGTCAAGTCAAGAAGGTAGACTTGTAGCATATTTTAGTGAGAAATTGAATGATGCAAGGAGAAGATATTTAGTCTATGATCAAGAGTTCTATGCCATAATTCAAGCCTTGAAGAAGTGGAGTAGGAGTTTGTGTTGTATACATATCATCAAGATTTGCAATATTTGAATAGTCAAGGTAAGTTGAATTAGAGACATATGAGATGGGTAGAGTTCATGCGGAGTTATACATTTGTATATAAGCATAGGAGTGGAAAATCAAACAAAGTTGTATATGCATTGAGTAGGAGAAGAAACTTGTTGATAGAGATGAGAGTTGAAGTGTTGGGATTTGATGAGTTAAAGAACATGTATGAGGAAGATCTTGATTTTGCAAAACCTTGGAAATAATGTAAGGAACCTATTGTGATAGATAGGAGTATGCAGTTGGATTATTTCATTCAAGAAGATATGTTGTTCAGAGGAAATTAGTTGTGCATACCTAGAAGTTCCATGAGAGATAATTTGATCAAGGAGAAACACAGTGGTGGACTGGCAGGACATTTTGGCATTGATAAAAAATGTCTTTGGTGAGTGAAAACCACTTTTGGCCTCAAATGCATAAGGATGTCAGGAAATTTGTGCAAAGTTGTAGAGTTTGTCAAGTTGCAAAAGGGAATTGGATTGTATATACCTTTGGCAATACCAGAGAGACCTTGGGAGACATAAGTGTGGATTTTGTAATGGGATTGACGAAGACACATAGAGGACATGATTCAATAATTGTAGTGGTAGACAGATTTTCAAAGATGACACATTTCATACCTTGTAAGAAGACAACTAATGTAGTGCATGTAGATGACCTATTTTTCAAGGAGATTGTGAGATTGCATGGATTACCTAAGAGCCTAATTTTAGATAGAGATACAAGATTTCTTGGATGTTTTTGGAAGACACTTTGGAAGAAGATGAAGACAGATTTGAAGTTCAGTTCAGCATTTCATCCACAGACTGATGGACAGACAGAGGTAGTAAATAGGAGTTTGGGAAACCTGTTGAGATGTTTGGTTGGAGAGAAGGTAGGAAGTTGGGATTTGATTCTTTCACAAGCAAAGTTTGCATACAATAATTCAATGAATAGGAGTACGAGAAGAACACCTTTTGAGATTGTTACCAGAGTAAACCCTAGAGGAGTGACAGAGTTGAGAGACATCAGTATGGAAGATAAGAGGAGTACAGAAGCAAAAGAATTTGTAGGACATATGGAGATAGTGCATAATTAGGTAAAGAAGCATTTGGATGAGATGAACAACAAGTATACGGAGAAGGTAGATGAGAAGAGAAGACACAAGGAATTTGTAGTTGGAGATGAAGTGATGGTATACTTGAGAAAAGAAAGATTTCCAGTTGGAACTTATATCAAGTTAAAGATAAAGAAGTTTGGACCTTGTAGGATACTTAGAAAGTTTGATTCAGGAAATGTATATGAAGTGGAGTTACCAGAAATATTGGGCATATCACCTATTTTCAACATTGCAGACCTATACTAGTATCATGAAGCAGAGTTTAGTGATAGCATTGAAGAAGAATTGAATAAGTAGTTACCACAACAAACACTAGAGTAGATTGAGGATATTTTGGGCAACAGAGTTGGATGCAGCACCAGAGGAAGGCAATATAAAGAATACCTTGTGAAGTGGAAAGGCAGACCGACAGATGATTCATCATGGATTCCTCAGGTGGAAGTGGACCGTCTTGGTTTTCCTCTAGCTCCATCAAAGCGAGGGATTCACTTTTTCAATAATCTCAGATGTCTAATGTAGGAGCATCCCTGGTTCAAGAGCAATCTTGCATCAACCAAAAATATTTGCATTTTAGTTTGTTTACATTTTAGTTTGCTTCTTTTCAATTTCTAGTTTAATTTAGGCAGTTCAGTATGTAACAATTTCTATACTTTGGTCCGTATTCTACTGTAGTTGTATTTCAGATCTTGTGGAGCTAGACTTAGTATCTAGATTCATTCATCTACATCATATCCAAGTTTAAGAGAATTTGGATCAAGTACCAGAAAGTTATCGCTATCAGAAGATCAACTATTTTCTCAGATAGAGCATCCTGACAATTTCAGATAATGAGCTAAAGGAGAAGACTTGCAGAGCATTTCACAACTTGCAAAGATAAAAGACACATCAATCAATGTTTATTGGTTTGTGGCTGACCTTCCTTGAGATTCATGCTTCATTCCATTCATTTGCGGAGGAGTTCTATTGATTTAGGTCTGACCTATTCATGTACACATGTTACAACTCTTCATTGGAGTTCGTGATCTTCCTTGGCTGACGCGGAGGAATCATATGTTTTGGAGATGATATAAAAAAGATGTAATAGATTCCTAGGAAAGTAGTTAGTATAGTATTAAGCTTGATCATTTGAATTCTTTGCGAAGGAGCTTCAAAGCTTTATCTTGTGCATATTCTGCAATAGAGTAATCATCCCTGTGAGCCCTAATTGTAAGCCCGCATGTTGTCGGCCAATTTTTATTTAAATTCTATGATATACTGAATGAATGAATCTACATTTGCTTTATATCTTTGGGTTGTTTCCATTGTGTTTACTCTAGCTGCACGACTTGGATAGTTCTCTTTGAGGACCTTCTTAACCATGACTGCACCAAACATATTGCTTTTCAAAACCATTTGTCGAGACTCTTGAGGGCTGACATTTATTTCATCAATCTTCAATTCTTTGAATGTTTGGGTTACAATTTGGTCACACTGAGACTCATCAGCACCCATTTTATTTATTTCAACCTTTTTCTCAAATTATTTCATCTTCATTTTTAGCCAAAAATCCTTGAACTCAGGAGTGTTGATGAAATCATCATCATCCATGAATCTCATTGAGGCCACCATTCTTTCATCTTCTTGCATCTCAAGCTCACCTTGTGCCTATGCATTCATTCTTACCTTTGGTTTATGTTCCTCTGTCTCCTGACCAACAAGGGGTTGATCAACCTCTTCATCATCTCCCATGTGCCTCAGAATATTAGCCACTTCACTAGTGTCACCCACTCCTTCTGTTATCTCATATGGCACCAATAGAGTCACATCATCAACCTTTTGTTTCTTTGATAGTGGTTGATCATGAAGAGAGGGGTCTTATACAGCCATGGCATCAGGGGCAGGTTCTTCAATTACAACTCCAACTGACCTTTTCACTGGGAGCTTAGTAGACTTTGTAGGTTGGCTCTCTACTTTGCCATATATTCTTCAAAATTATCAATGATCAAATTTATTCTTTTCAATGGGTCATTCTCTTCAATAAAGAATCCCAAAAAATTAGGGGTTTTCTTCTTCTTATTATCCTCAATCCTTTTCAAAATTTCCCATTTCCTTTTTTGTCATAAACTTCCTCTATGGTGAGGCAATTTTTGATCACATCCTCATCAAAATCAACTTGATGGGATATCCCAGCTCTAGTGAGGATGACCTGTCAAACAAAGTTCATGTGTCCCTCTAGATCACAAACCCTCTCTATCTTTGATTTCAAAGAATATTTCATTTTCAAATAGGCCTGCAACTCTTCCAAGGCATCTAAACCCATTGACAATTCACCAAACACAATTGAATCAAACAAGAATGTGCCTTTCTTTTGTTTTTTAATCACATCCCTTTCCATCCAAAGCATTTACCACATGAATTCAAGAAATGCCAATCTGTCAGGCACAAACTTGGGCAAAGCATGAGGTGGCTGGGTACACCCATAGAATTTGATTACAATATGGTCAGGGAGAAAGAACCAATCAACAAAGCTGTGCATGTGACATTGTTCAGGTTTCAAAGCAAGAGGCCTCAACATTTCCAAAATCCCTCTAGATAGCCTAGGTGAAAGAAATCCTAGTGAAGCCATTATTCTTACTGCAAAATCATCATGAAATACTATGTAATTGTAGTTCTTGCAATTGCTATCCCAAATGTAGGACCATCACTGCATAGGTAGCCTTTGTTTTCTTTAGTCTATCATGCTCAAATCCATTATTCTAGTCCACTTTCTCCTATTTTGATACAATATCAAATGGCACAATAAAGAATAATGCTTGAAATTCAAAGGGGTTATGTTTTCCCTTGTCTGAAGCAATCCATCATACAACTTCTTCTCAATAAAGGATGCAAAATCATATTCATCATTGGCCTCAGGGTTTTGAATCCTCATTGCCATCATCATAATGCCAACTGGCATTCTGTCCTGAGCATCAACACCTAATACTTGACACAAAGAAAAGTAGGTTCTCTTGAAATACACTACAAAGCCATCTATTGAGAATGGCTCCACAACTATAGATGGAACAAGCATTCTTCTATTGTTTACCCCTTTCCTCATATATAGTGGAAGCTCATCACTCCTATGAGTCTTCCGTATAATCTTCACTTTTTTGAAGGTCAATCTTTGTGAGAGCCTGTCTATTGAGTATGAAACAGTCAATGATAAAAGCTCTGTCCACAACAACCAAGGGTGATCCATCTGGAAATCTATCTTTGTTGATGCATGATAGTGCTATGATAGCACTCTGAGCAATTCAACATCTACAAATACATTTAGCACAATCAATTTAGCCAAATCAAGTCTCCATATAGGACCCTGTCCATCCTTCTTCTCACAAAAATACCAGAAGAGGTTCCAGCTTGAAATGGGGATTCTAACATCACAGCACCCTTCTACCTCATCTTTGAATATCCTTTCATATCCCTTATCAACTGAGTTGGGAAAGACATCAAACAAAGACTGCAAGAGAGGCCTTTTCTTCACTTTAGGAGTAGAAGGCTTATCTCTCTTGTTCCTAGATTTAGTTTTCTTTGGGGCCATGGTTTAATACTTCTATGGACTAAGGTTTTGACAATTATCTGATATACTAAACCAGTTGAAAGAAGAACACAAATTGAATATCAACTTTAACAAAGAGATTGATGAAGCTAACTTACCCAGTTGAATGAAGTTTGCAGAACACACATAGAGCTTGAATTCGCTGTCGCCAAACACCTCTGAACTCGCTTGAATGAGAAAATGTGAAGAAATTCTAGATTTTATTCAACTATGGAGCTGGTCACCTCACCATTACTCTACTTCGTGCCAAGAGATTGACAAATCTCAGTATTCATATCACTTCAAATGTAGACCGTTGATTCAAAAAGATCCAAGGGCTTGTTTGTTCTCGACAAGATTTACTCAAATGTACAGTCATTCCCATTGATTACTGCACTCCCACTGGCAAAATAATGACCTTCGCGGGGTGGCAAGGTATTTATTACAACATTCAATGCTTTACCGCAACACTGCATGCCTTACTGAATCTCATTGTAGGACCACGGTAGCCCTTGATGGTTATCTTTACCGTTCATTGCAATCCCACAAACCTTGTGAGGCTACTACCGCGAGATGGTAGAATGTGTTTTATCCCTTTTAACTCCTACCGCATTACCACAGACCTTCCATTCAAATATCGTGGGACCGCAGTGTCTCTTTTACCATTGACTCAACTTTTACTATGTTCCCGCAAGTCAACATCTTAGTTGTCATAGGACTATAGAGTATACCATGTATTACTTGAAACCTCTTACCGCTAGCCCACGACTCTATTTTGAATCTGCCACGGGGCTGTGGTGTGCATTATCTCTTTCTTTGAACTTCATACTGTAAGCTTGCCAATCAACTTTGGAACTATCGTGGGGCCGTGGTGAATGGTAGATTAACTTATATCTTCACTACAATACCGCAAGTGAACTTTTCTCTTGCTGCGGTAATTTAGTAAACAAACATATGATTCCTTTGGCTCCTGCTCACCCACAAAGGGTTACTAAGGTATGCTACAAGATTGCGGTAATAGACCAAAACACTTATATGGCAAAAAATACAATGGTTTTTCAAATGGATATGTTATGAAATACCTATGAGGGATTGTCAAGTGACTTTTGGTATGATTGCAAAAAAAATATAGACCCCTAGGATGGATTTGTGGAAATGAAATCTGTGAGACTAGATGGGACTAAGTGAATTTTGAACAGTCCTAACACATTCATCATTTTTGGGAGCAATTAGTGACTTCCCATTATCTTTATACTGACTATTATTTCCTATTTCTAAGGTAAAATCTTCTTACAAAGATTATGGGAGACCTTACATCTCTAAACATTCTTTTGAACTAGCATATGCCAATTCTAAAAGTTTTAATGTTTCCTCTTGCTTCATTTCTACCTTGCCTTGTTCTCTTTCCCCAGAATTACAATTACCCTCTTCAAGTTTCCTTATCTCTCCAATTATGCTTTAGATATTTTCAACACTTTTGTTTTCTTCTTGAGAATCCATTTCTATTTCAATCCCATCTCTTGATACTTGATTGCTTTCTTTCATCTTCTTATTAATCTCTGGGCTATTGGGCACTAAAACTAGAGTGCTACCTACCAATTAATAATGTAGACACACATCCTTCCACTATGGGATTACATAAAAGGCCTTCTATATTTGTACAATCATTTACATTATGTCCTACTTGAAAGCAAGTCCAACGAAAAGAACTTTTTATAATCTAAAGGTTGGTTCTAGAGTACCTTTCCTAATTTCAACCCAATTTCTATTGGTAAACCATTTCTCAAATCCATTTCCACTAAGAATCATGCTATGGCTATTAATGTATGAATGCAGGTATCTAGTGACATCATTATATATATTCCCAAGGAATCTCCAATATTTTTCATGTTATTAAATGTATCTAGAAATGCAAAGGGAGATTTAGAAGCCTTACAAATAATAGTGATATTCTAAAATTCTATATGAATGGATTGAAGCTTAGAAACCATGAATTTAGAAATAAATAAGTTCATCCCCCAAACCATGACCCTTTTTTTCTAAAATATATTTTCTATCAACCAAAGAATCACAGACCACCACAAAAAATGCTTGTACATTGGGGTACAGATGACTACTGGCACTTCTAGAAAAGGTCTACAAGCATGTTCAACCACTGTTTAACTTTAGAAGAGACAACTAAAGAGAATCAAAGATCCTAATCAATCCAATCTCTATGTAATGCTCCATCTCCTTTGATGTGTCTCATCCAAGATCCAGTATAGGCTCTTTATCTATCTTAACATTTCAATCCCTAGCTCACTATTGCCTGATGCTTTTGATCTTCACCTTGAGTCAGATTACTCACAATATCCATGAAGGATGGTCCATTCATAGCCTTCTTACTAGTGTGGTCTTGGGAAAATAATACTTTCTTCCATTTTTCTGCTCCACCTTGTAGCTTGTTTGACATCATAGTCACTACATTATTGCCAAACAAATGGTTTTGTTGACAAGCCTAAGATTTGTTCAATGCAATACTTTGTTCCTTCTCTTTATGGCATCTCCTTTACCCTATGCCTACATATCATTCACAACCTTTTGAAAGAACAGTTGTTCACTACCCCAAAAAACATATAAGGGTTTCTCTCTTTACATGTCTTCATTCTCCTACTACCCTCTCCTTTTTTCCAAAAACCTTTAGTTACTCATTCTTGTTAAAATAAAACAATCTTATACCCACAAGAAAATTAGATTTAAACTCAACGATGTTTTTCTTGGAGAAGCTCTACCACATTGAATAATACAATAACATTCTTTATGGTATAAACTATAGTGTTCTCTATTGAAATCTTTACACCCATATCTATATATTCAATTTCTCTAACAACCTAGACCATTTTTGGATACATTTATATAATAAATTCAAAAATACTTTATTTTTCAAAATGTAAGAAAAGGGCCAAACCTCATTGAGCTTCAAACATGGGTGTGAAATTCACCATTCAATGCAGAAGCATAACTTGCAAAGGCCATACTTTTTGACCTACGAAGTTGATTAAGCCCATAATTTTTTAGAATTAAGGCCTTGAAGATATCCACAAAATAACCCACTTGCACTAGTTCTAGACTACTTCATTATTTTTGGGGCCTAATTTAACCATCTAGGGCCTCAAAATTGCATTTCACTATTTTTAGCAATTTGCCAATTTTGACAAATTTTCAGTTACTTTAGGAAGTTTTTTGCTTGTATTAATTTTTAGTGGGGCATAATTAGTCTAGGTAGTGGTAGGTGGGGATTTTTATTTTAAAACACAAGACTTGATGTATTTGGTTTTCAATAGTGGATGAATGAGAATTTATGAATTTTGGATTTTTATGATAAAATATGTTACTGTGATTTTTTGTTGTTATTTTTTGGATGAAATAGACATTTATATTGTAGACACCTAAAATCTACCTATTTACCATCCCTCCTAATATCATATATAACTAATTTCTAAGATAATTTGGATACTATGTCCATATTCATCACCATGCTAATAATCCAAAATTGATAGTTTTGCCACGTTAACACCTTCCTAACCACATTATCCCCTTTGCTAGAGAATTAAATAAATTATATTTATTTAATTAAGCTGGCATATTTACCATATCATCACATCACTAACTAATTATTATTTAATCAGTATATTTTCCCTCCATTTTATCTATTATCCACAAACTTTAAATCTCATTCATTTCTTTTATCCCATTTAATCTCAACCCTCCATTTTTTAACAAAATATTCAATACCTCTATATGGTTGCAATAAAATATTTGTTTTTCATAATCATTCAAAACAAATTTTATCTTCACCATTCATCTAAAACAACTTAAAATCTAACCATCCATCATGTCTCCTATATTTTAGGAAAATTCTCTCAACTAATTTCCATCGTAGATCTTTCAAGCAAATCTACACTATTCATCTTCCCACTCAAAAAAATTATAAATTAACCTTCAAGCTTCCAAAAATCAATCTATCAAATTTGATAAGTACATGTTGTTGAGATTTTGTATGAATGTACTTGAACAACTACATAAATTTCATTAGCATCCATTAAGCTCATCCATACATCACACAATTATGTTTAGTTTTATATTTTTAAGACTTAAAAAAAAAAAAAAAATATTTATTAAAGCCCAATCTTGAGGTTTGCATGTAGTTTGAATTAGGAAGTTTCTTCATGTTTATTTCCTTTTGTTTTAGTTTAAATTTCCTTGCTTACATTTTGGCACACCTAGTGGGACATGCCTTTGTCCTAATCTAATCTTTTTTGTAGAGTTCTAACAAGATTGATTTTATAGTTTTTCTTATATGATTTGATTTTGGTTTTATAGGGTACATGAATTTTGGAGCACTTTGGTGTAAAACAAACATTGCCATTATGTCCAGAAAGTGTTAAAACATATAAATTGACTATAAATTCATCAAATTCAGTGCAAGTGCAATCAAGGACAAAAAGTTTAGCCCTATGCACATAGCCTAAGGCCATATAGAAACGTGTGTAGTTTGATACAAGCACGGGTAAAATAAAATAATATTTTAGTGTGTTATTTAATTTTCTTTTATTTAAAAAAATTAAAATAAAGTTTTGAAAAATTAGGAAAAAAAGATAAAGAAATTTTTTCTTAAGGCCTTATGACCTACATAAGGGGGGTACCACACAGTACTAACCCCCAATCACCACTACAAAGTGGTGATATAGTTGTTAACCCCATTATCCCCATGCCTTGACAATTTTAATAATTGGATGGAAAGTCTTGAACCCCACAAGTGGATTTAGAAACTTTGTCCATCGCTCTACACTCAGCCACGATGTGGGCTCCACCCTCCATCTTCCTCTGCTCAACAACTTAGGTGGATCCACCCTATTCCTTTGCCACTTCTTAGCCTTAGCTGGTGTTACTACACTATTAGGCCTTAGAGGCCATCTTTCTCATATAAGGAGGTTCTTTTTTTCAAACTAGCATAATTTTTGCACATGATATTGGATTTATACATTCTTATAGGCATTAGAAATCTGGTTCTAAGCATTTCATTGTGGGTTGGGTATTTTTTTCAAATTCTATCCTAAACATTAGGTATATCAGTTTGAAGCCCATTTTTGCATGTTTTTGGCAACAAGCATACCTTTTGCATATGGAATCAAATTTTAGTAATTATTTTTTTGAAATTGATCAACAAATTGCAAAGAATCTGCCAGTAATCTCCATTTTCTATCTGACAAGTTTCTTTCTAATTTTGCAAGGATTATGTTTTTTATTACCAACTCTCTTTGATTGCAGCTATCATCATATGTTGAATAATTTCTATTGAAACTACTAACATTTTGTGTGTAGGATCTCTTGTCAAAGATTAAATTCTTAAACCAATTTCACATTTTAATTAATCTTAAGAATAATTAATGTTGTTTGAACTTGTGTGATTGAGTAGTGTATGCTCTTCTATCATGCTAAGGGTGATCTTGATAAATGAAAACAACTCAATCTCTTTCATGTGATTATGTGATTGGTATTGTGTATGCTCTCCTCTTGTGCTTCATGTGAACTTTAGGATTAAAATCAACTCAATTACTCATGTGTTATGTTTGAGTGGATAGAGTTGTGTATGCTCTCCTCTTACACCTTTGAGTGGTCTTGAGGATCAAAAATATATAACTGCTTGTGTTAACCAACACATAACATCATGTATGCTATTTCTTGTCACTTTTTGGTGAGATTAGAAAGAAAAAGTGATTGTGTCTCCCTTTTATTTTATTTTATTAGAGGTCATTTCATCACCAAGAACTAGCCAAATCTTGTGTTCTAGTGGGCTATACAAATTTCAAGGAGTTGTTATTCTAGGCTAAGCTAGCATCCTATTTATAGTTTTCCAAGTGAAGGAGGAGAGTGGGTCACTCTCAGACAACACTCTTTTCACACAGACTTGGGCCTCACATACCTTTAGGTAGATAGAGGACTACCTTAGTTGAGCCTTGTGTAAACTTAGAGTAGGAAGCCTTTTGGCCATTTGTAACTTGTGATGTACTAGTAATAGGTTAGCCCTAGGAAACTACATTGTACTTTTAGAAATGGAATAGTATGCTACAAGTATGGTCCTAATCCTCCATAGTTAGCACTCCAAGATATTAGGCTGATACTATTTATGACCTGTTGATGGTGGTTTTAGCACACAGCAATGCAGGTGTGATTGCTGGTATCACACCTCTCTTGAAAAGTATCCTACCCTAGGTAAGACTACTCCAAGGTTTCTACAGCTGGATCTTAGCTTGCTTGGAATGACTCAGTGGTATGTCTAGCTGTGCCAATAAGGGGTCTTATATAAAATGTAGGGTTTATAGAATATGATAGCGGTATGCATGCAGAAACCCTATGCTACTTTTAGCAGATTTGTGATGTAGATGTTGCTTATAACCTAACCTAATAAACTTGATATAAATAAAATGCAAAAGGATAAGGAGAGAGAGAAGGGATAAGAGATCCTAAGTGATAGTCACAACTGGGTAAAATGTTGCAGATAGAAAAATACTTATAATAAACCATTCCCTATTTCACCATGATAGGAAACCCACAATGTTGCAAGAAATGATGCAATCTTCAAAGGATCCTTGTGATTTTCAAATTGCATTCACTCATTAAACACCTAGACAATGGCACAACTTAACTAGTGGAGTGCAACTGAACTATATTAAATGATAGGGCCTAGGCTAACTATACACAGCAACTTACCATTGGCAAGCACTAATAGTATGGACCAAAGCATTCATCAGATATCTTAACATTTACCCATCATTGTAAAAGCACAACTAATTAAATTCAGATTGACATGAACCATGAAAACCAAAATGAGACAACACATAAACACAAATTCCTAGCAACTTGCAAAACTTGCTTTGTATTGATTGTATTTTGGTAGAGTCTCAGCAATTCATTATCAAATCCTCCTTGTTACAATGAGAGAATGATGGCCCTTTTATAGATAAGGCACCATACCAAGTTTTTCAATGGACGGTGGAGATTAAATCAACACCAAAGGTCTAGATTACATGACATTTAATGAAGTATAGTAGTTTGTTACATTTTTAGATTTACATTTGTCTTTCAAGAAAAAGATAAAATACAACTTGTAAATACATCGAATCTGGACAAAATAGATACTCATTTGGTTGTACATGATGAAAAGTCAATTTTCAAGGCCTAATAAAGCCAAAATAGACTCACATGACCCTTGAAAACTTGAGCTGATGTATATTCATGGGATTCCAAGTGTTGACTAGATCAAGAGGTGTATGTGGCACATTTTTGGTGAAAGTGTATCCAACTAGATGCTTGTTGGATCATCATTGCATAACTGGATTGCTGGGACAACTATGAACAAGTCTTGTGGAATGAACTAGATTTGTAGAAACAATAGTGATTTGGCATGATCTTCTATGTCTTTAGCTCCTGAGGCTCATCTTTATCATCTTGGACATTATACTAATCTTCTCTTACAGGTCCAGTAGCAATTTGATTGATAAATGAAGTTTCTACATTTCTGGGTCAGCACTGCATATTTGTGTGTACATCCTTCCAAGACAGCTCCAACAAGCTCCTATGTCTTCCAAGACCTACAATTCACAATGCAAAGCATCAATTTCATCTCAACAAGTCATTTTTCATCAATTTGGATCAAAACATGTCCATTTGCAGTCATGGATCAGTCAAAAACAACTCATTGTCAATGTCACTTTCTTATGTTCATCTTCACAGATCCATTTTCTACATTTTTTACCATTTTCAAGTACCCATTTGGCCAATATATTGATCTAGGAAGTTTTTGCAGTCATTAGGATCCATTTTGAAACTTTTATTTCATGTTTTTCTAGCCTTTTCTACAAAAAGTAGGATTTTTGGGGGTCACTGGCCTTTCATGTGTAGTAGCATTAATTATAGTAAAATGTGCCAAAAATCCATAGAAACTTGGTAAAAAGATCCATCATGATGTGATAAATAGAGGTGCAGACCAAATTCACCAAGAAAATCTAATTTGTACCTTGAAAAACTCAATTTCTAAGCCAAAATGTCAAAAAGCGTAGGTTTTGGGTGTCATAGAACTAGCGCTGATTTCACCTCCAACTGACCTAGCGGGGATTTTGGGTTCATCCGACCTACGCGGATTTCATGGGTCACCAACTAAAAGTCAGTCAGAGGTCAATTTAGCACAAAGTCAAAGAGGCTTGTTTTCAACGCAGAATGTGTTAGTGCTACTTTTGAAGGGCACGGACCTGCGCGGATTTGAGAGATCACTGACCAAAGTCGGCGAGGGTGCTTTTCAGCGTAAGTCAGTGGGTTAAGATTTTAGCACGAGTTTTGCTAGTGCCGCCGACGGGGATGTTTATACGACTGACTTAGTGGTAACTTGGAGGGAGGTTGGTTGGAGGTGTATTTAGCGCAAAAGTCGGTAGGAGGCATTTTTAGCACTTTTTACAGTAGGGAGTGTTTTTAGTGCTAGTTTTTGAAATGTCCAAGGTGAAAGTATATTTAAAAATATATTTAAGTATAATTTTAGATTTTTAAATATACTTTCAGGATGTTTAAGATAGGTTTTCAGATCCATAGGATTTCATATGTAGATTCTAGAATTTTGAGGTTCCACTAGATTTCAGACTTAGCCATTTTTTAGGATTTTCAGGGTCTGAGACTTAGCCAAGTTAGGGCTTCAAAACCATGCATCAGAATGAAAGTATAAGGACCCCTTAATGAAATCTAGTGGAATTTGACACGATTTTTGTAACTCTAAGATCTGGAAACTAAGAATTTCAACATGACACATCTTGCAGTAGCAATTTCAAGGACAATATCTAGTGACACAAGATTTTGGAGCAACATGTAGTAACACCCAATTTCAGTGCAAAAGGCAACAAATGACTATCTTTTAAGCACAAGACCACTCAAGACACTTTCGAATCAATCATGAAAGACATCAAATGACTCCAATCATGTGAAATAATCAAATTTGAAGCAAATCCTGCATTCTAAGGACATATTCACCCTCTCATCATCATAAGTAATAAAGGTTGAGACTCCAAGCCAAAGCGAAAGAGGGGGTCTCCATTTGGCAAAATGGGGCATGTGTGCAAGGCACAAAAATGGTGACTCTGCTGGGAAATGCTTAGGAGCATTTCAAAGATAAACTTCAATTTCAAACCCAAGATCTCTATATTTCCCACAAATTAGACTGGACAACATGATATGCTATCAAAGAAGTAGAAATCAAGAGCACGTGCCGCCATCCATATCCTAAAAACTTGAGTGCGTGTAGTTGCATTAATTCCCCTCCTTTGGTGACCAAGCTCATCTCAGATCATTTACATCAAGCTACGTGATTAGTACACACCTTCTAAACTACCTAGACATTGCCTCACTGCCAGTGAGTGTCTATAGCCTCGACGGGTTGTCTCAGAATTCCACTCAAGTAGAGCTCCATTGCCAGTCAGGCATCCATAGCCCCGGTAGAGTTTACTTGATTGTCCATCTAACTGAGTTATAGTGTGTGATTTTGATTTTACATTTCTTTTCTTTTCATACTTTTGATATTTCATTGAGCTTTGATGTGGCAGAGTACAGTGCAGGACTGCTACCTATGTGATAACTCAGCCAGCTGGGTGTGGGCTCCCGATGGCGGCAAAGGTGGACTTTGGATTTTTCACTTAATGTAAGATCACCTTGACTCACTTAGGTACCTCAGGAATACTTAAGAGTGTGAAAGATATATGGTTAGAAAATACTTCAAGTGAACCAAACTAATGACTCTTTTCCCATGAACAAGCATCATACCGTCTGAGAATAACAATAGAACCCATAAGAAGACCTAAGTGAAAAACTAAGGTTTCTCAAAGAAATCCTCCAGATCACTTACCCAACAAAGAAGCACTTGCAGGTCTGCTCATCTGCCACCATGTTCAAGAAATGGATAACCCCAACAAAACAAGCGTAGAAAGCAAAAGCAAAGCAAGCAAAGGCAACTAACCTAAGGAAAGCAAACAACATCTAACAACTAAGGAAAGCAACAATGGAAAGTAGAAACTAAACTGAAACAACAAACAACTAACTAAAACCTAATTAGAAACAAGCAAGACAATGTACAAAAGCTTTGGACAACAAGTATTTACACTCCCTCGTGACTTATTTCTTAGGACATGCAGAAGTAACGAGGTGCAGGTCAATGTCCTAAGTCTAGAAAATTCATCTTTGTACTCTGAAAAATAGGGTATGGGTAGGCTAGGTTCATGTTCAGGGTACCACCCACATAAGATTAGCAATTGGGATAATTCAGTAGGGCCATGATCAATCCATGTGCAAGTTGTCTTACTGAAATCACCATAATAAAATTGATAACTAACAAAACTGAGTGAAAAGAGAGAAGATACAACCTGATTTGCAGTACCGTCAATCAGAGATGTGAGTTCATCACCTTGTTGGATCATACTAGATACCTTCTTAACTTCAGGAGGTTTTAGCTCATGTTTGACCATATCTTATTCATCAAATACCTCTGGATCATTAAATGTTGCAACAACTTCCAAAGCAAACATAAAGTCTGGACAACCAACTTCAGATATGATATGGCTAATCATGAAGGTACATAGAGTTAATGCAGTCAAGAGCTTGATCATTTTTCTTTGAATAATCTGATTGTAGCTTAGATATGTCAACTGAAATAATTTTCTGCATTGTTGTCCATGACTGTTCTTCATTTAGAGGACTGATTTCTTCTTGTTCTTGTACATGTATGTTCTGATCAAGCTGTTGTTCCAACTTAGAATTGTCAACCAGCTGAAGTGAGTTGTTGTTTTGCATCTCTGCTACATCAAATTCAGGTTCAGGACTTGTCATCTCGGAAGTATTTTGTGGCTGATCTGTATCCTTAACATGACTGTATATCAAGTTTGATTCATTGTCTATCTTATCCAAATTCTTAGTAGTAGAAATCTAATCTTATTTATTGCTCTGTTTACTGTCATGCGACTAAAAACTAGGCTTCAACCATGTTGGAAGATCCAGGGAATGAAAACTAGGTTTTATCTAGTTAGGGACTATATACTCCTTAATTGGGTGACCCATAGACCACATGCACTTCCTACCATCATCATTCTCATTTTGATATGGATTTTGATGGGCAGCTTGAGGAACTTCAATTTTTCCCATGTGCAGCCTATCCTTTTGACTATGATCATTTGTGAATGGATTTTTAGGTCCTGCAATATTAACTCTTATAGCATTATCAACTGATACATGTTCACATGCATATGCATCCATCCATGTTGCAGCTCCTCCATGCATAGTCTTTCTCTGAATATGTTTGTCATGCATATATCCCACTTCAGGCTTGTATATTTCAAAAATAGATAGTAGTCCTTTTAAATGTAGATCTAATCTCTAGAGGAAAGTTAAACAATCAATCTTGTCATGCAGCTCTCCAGGATGTACAGTGTAGACCCGAGGGGAACTAAAATCAAGCAAAGTAAATGAAGGATTCTTCACCTTGATTTGCCTATCTAACACTTCTTTGAAAAGTGGGATGTCTACTTGGAAGTTCTCTTCATAATATGATTGTTGTGACAGTGTTTTGAAGAATGAAGGAGTTTCATGACTGAAACCCTTCTGTGTATCCATTGGATCAGAATTTTCTATCCAATCACTTCATTTCAACACGTGTAATGAACCAACAAAGCTGAAAGCCTGCATAAAATCTTTGTTTAGCCCTCCTTCTAGTGCCAATTCTATTGATGGTGGTTTTAGCACACAACAACACAGGTATGATTGTTGGGATCACACCTCTCTTGATAAAAGGTATCCTATCCCAGATAGGACTTCCCCAAGGATAATACAGCTAAGTCTTAGCTTTGCATGGAATGACTCAATGGTATGTACCAGCTGTACCAACAAGGGGTCTTACATGAAATGCATGGTTTATGAAAGATGGCAACAATGTACATGCAGAAACCCTAGGTGGTTTAGACTGTGAAGTCTAAAATTTCAGCAGATGATCAATGTAATGTTGCTCAAATCCTAAATCTACCAAACTTGATGTAAAGAAAATGCAAAAGGAAAAGGGGGAGAGAGAAGGGATAAGTGATCCTAAGTGACAGTCACAATGGGGTAAAATGCTGCAGATAGACAAATACTTTTAATAAACCATTCCTTGTTTCACTAGGATGGGAAACCCACAATGTTGCAAGAAATGATGTAGTATTCAAAGGATCCTTATAATTTTTAAATTGCATTCACTAATTAAACACCCAAACAATGGCACAACTTAACTAGTGGAATGCAACTGAACTGCATTCGATGACAAGGCCCAGGCTAACTATGCACAACAACTTACAATCAGCAAGCACTAATAGTATGGACCAAAGCATTCATCAGATATCTTAACATTTACCCATCATTGCAAAAGCACAACTAATTAAATTCAAATTGATATGAACCATGAAAACCAAAGAGGATAACACAAGAACACAAATTCCCAGCAACCTGTAAAACTTGCTTTGTATTGATCACAGTTTGGCAGAGTCTCACCAATTTAGTATCAAATCTTACTTGGTTCAATGAGAGAATGATGGCCCTTTTATAGACAAGGCACCATACCAAGTTTTTCAATGGACGGTGGAGATTAACTCAACACCAAGGGTCCAGATTACATGGCATTTAATGAGATACATCAGTTTGTTATATTTTTAGATTTGTATTTGTCCTTTAGGAAAAAGATGAAAAATAGCTTGCAAATACATTGAATCTAGACAAAACGGATACCCATTTAGTTGTATATGATGAAAAGTCAATTCTCAAGGCCTAATAAAGCCAACATAGAGTCACATGACACTTGAAAACTTGAGCTGATGTGGATTCATGAGATTCCAAGTGTTGACTAGATCAAGAGGGGTATGTGGCACATTTTAGTGAAGGTATATCCAACTGGGTGCTTGCTGGACTGATTCCTGATGCCTGGATTGCTGGAGCAGCTATATGCATGTCTTGGACACTGGATTGGATCTGCAGGAATAGCAATGAAGTAGACTTGATCTTTGATTTCTTTAGCTCCTGTAGCTCATCTCCATCATCTGGGACATCATATTGATTTCCTTTTGCATGTGCAGCAGCAATTTGGTTGATAGAATGTTGATTCTGTAACTCTGGGTCAGCAAGGTACCTCTGTGTGTTCACCCTTCCAAGACAGCTCCAATTGGCTCTTTTGTACTCTTTGACCTGCAATCAACAAGGCCAAGCATCAATTTCATCATAAAAAGTCATTTCCCATCATTTTGAATCAAAATATGTCCATTTGCAGTCACAGATTAGTCTAGGACAACTCATTGTCAATGTTGCTTCCTTATAGTCCTCTTCACAAATCCAGTGATTTTGCATGATTTTCTGAGTTTTTCATCATTTTTGAGTACCCATTTGGCCAATATGATGATTAGGGAAGTTTTTGTGGTCATTTGAATCCATTTGGAAACATTTATTTCATGTTTTTCTAGCCTTTTCTGTAAAAAGTGGGAATTTTGGGGGTCACTGACTTTTCATGTGCAATAGCATCAATTATCATTAAATGTGCCCAAAATCCACACAAACATGCTAAAAATGTTCATCATGATGTAACAAATGATTATCCAATTCAAATCCATCAAGAAAATTCAATTTGTACCTTGAAAAATTTAATTTTTGGCCCAAAATACCAAAAAGTGTTGATTTTGGGTCTCACAGACTAAAAGTCGGTGGAGGTCAAATTTAGTGCAAGTCCGTGAGGTGTAATTCTAGTGCAAAATGGTTTTGGTGCTGATTTGAGGTCTGACCAACTAAAATGATGCTTCATGAGGTCAGTCGGTTCACTTTTTAGCACAAAGTTTGTTGGCGAGGATTTTGGTGCCGACTGACTTAGCAGTGTGGTTTGGAAGAAAATCAATCAGAGGTCAATTTACCCTAAGGTCGGCAGACGATGATTTTCACGCAAAAGTCAGTGGTGACTATTTTTAGTGCTGAAAGTTGGTAGTGACTATTTTTAGCGCAAAGTTAGTGAGTTCAATTTTTAGCACTAAGGTCGGTAGGGGCTGTTTTTGGTGCAAAGTGCAGTTGGGGTCATTTTTAGCGCTAGATTTTGAATTGGCCAGGGTGAAAGTATATTTAAAAATATATTTAAGTTAAATTTCTTATACTTTAAATATTTTTAAATATACTTTCAATATGTTTGAGATAGGTTTCAGATCCATAGGATTTCATATGCAGATTATAGAATTTTGAGGTTACACCAGATTTCAGACTTAGCCATTTTTTAAGATTTTCAGGGTTTCAGACCTAGCCAAATCAGGGCTTCAGAACCATGTGTTAGAATGAAAGTATAAGGACCCCTTAGTGAAATCTAGTGGAATTTGACACGATTTTTGCAACTCTAAGATCTGAAAACTAAGAATTTCAACATGACACATCCTACAGTAGCAATTTCAAGGACAATATCCAGTGACATAGGATTTTGGAGCAACATGTAGTAACACCCAATTTCAGTGCAAAAGGCAACAAATGGCTATTTTTTAAGCACAAGACCACTCAAGACACTTCCAAATCAATCATGAAAGACATCAAATGACTCCAATCATGTGAAATACTCAAATTTGAAGCAAATCATGCATTCTAAGCACATATTCACCCTCTCATCATCATAAGTAACAAAGGTTGAGACTCCAAGCCAAAGTGAAAGAGGGGGTCTCCATTTGGCAAAATGGGGAGTGTGTGCAAGGCACAACACAACCAAGTCAAGTATATTTGTGAACTCACAAGCCAAACAACCCCACCTGACTAAAGTAGGTTATTGTTGTGTCTACTTTGTCTTCCCCTCTTATGTTAAACCCATGCTAAAAACAAAAACAAAAAAAATCAAATCCTAATCAAAATAAGGGTCATAGACCCTTGGTTTATTGATTTCATCAATCAAGTTAAAAACCCCTTTTAACATGATAGTGATAGCTCTATATAATTGAGAGAATATATCAATGACCGCTATGACTTGTTTAGAGATAAACATGGTCACATCCAAGTTGATCCATCCCAAATCCTAGAAGACATCATTATGAGAAATCTTTCCTTAATCCCTAATTAGAAAACCATGAACAACCTTATGAGCCAAGATCCTCTAGATCAAGAACATGCTAGTACTAGCTAGTCCCTAGGAAAAAATCAAGCATCCATTAGTCATCCTTATCATAACCTTGACAAAGGAAACAACATTATAGATCAAAATCCTCAAATCCAATTCATGCTTGAATTCCAAATCCTAAAATAAAAAATAAAAGCCTTATCCTCTTATGTAAGTGCTTCATTGTCTAAACCTTCACAATCCTATCAATCCAATCAACAATATTATCAATCAACCAATCAACCATCTAAACCTATCTTACCTAAATAATCTACGAAGGATGTTCTTCAGGACTACAAGTGAGGAACCATAATCAAAAGTGAGGAATTATGTGATACCCCCAATTTAATATCATCACCCTTTGGTAAGTACAAGCATGTTGTTGGAAATGGGTTTATCATTTCAAACCATGGTCAGGATGTTTGAGATTCTCCTAACACTACCACCTCCACAAGGTAATCCAAGTATGAGACCAAATAGAGACAATATACTCCTTTGGGAGAGTATTTAGAAGCAATATTTCACAAGCTAGTCAAGACTAACAAGATCATCTTTTTGATCTTACCAGGCCTTTTGATGAAAGCAAGCCAAAGCCCAAATGGTGTAGAGATGAAAAGTATTGTGTATACCATAGGAAAGAAAGGACATTACATTGGTATTTTCTAGAGGTTCAAGGATTACATCCAAGATTTAATTAATATTGGGACTCTTGACCTTGAAGAAGTTACTCCTGCATCACACAATCCACACTTGGGGACAATCCATATGTGGGTTGTTCAAGCCCCTCCTATCACTACCATCTCCACGAGTCAGCCCATGTGGGAATCTAAACAAAGACATTTCATGAGATCCATAAAATCCACAAGGTCCAACATCTATAAACATCATAAGGTCCAAGGAAATCCCACTAATCGATGCATATGGCTAAGAGAACATATTAAGGATCTAATCTGCAAGGGGACCTTGAATTGAGACAAAGTGCATCCATCTTGTCAAAGAAGCAATTGGATCTATGTCAAGATATCATTCCAAAGCATGATCAATCTTGCTCATCACCAAATCAAAGTCAAAACACCCAAGTTGATTCCATCCATAATATAAGAAAGCTTCAATATCAAGAGACCCAAACTTCTCCTATCCATCACACAATAGACCTCCAAAATCAAGAGGCCCAAATTGATCCTATCTATCATCCAAAAAACCCCTCCCCATGATGAGACTATTGATCCCATTGAACATATTGACAATTAAGTTGATATTGATCATATTTAGTATATGGACAAGCAAGCCACAATTGGTCACATTGGGGATATAATTGATCAAGATACAATAATTGTAAATGGGGAGAAAACACAAACATCCTATCAAGTTGGTTCAGGCACATTTATCAAATCCAATTTACTTATTAATGAGAAATTAGAAAGTTTTGATGTTTTCTAGTAGTACACTAATGAGCTAGCATCATGTTTCTGAAGCGACAAGTATCCCATCATAAAGAAAATATGCCAAATCATGGGCTAAAAAGGAAAGGGATTGGGTCTTCATGAGCAAGGCATCCTAGAACTTGCATTAGTTTATGCAAATATGGACATTAAGGTATTCGATACAAGTCTTCTAATAAGCAATCTAAAAATGTTAGTAATACTTTAGCGATTTCTTGGGTAACTTTGTCTAATGCAAAAATTAAAATATAGACCATCCATACCTCCTATAACACTCTTACTGCCATCAATCCTTTCATTGACACCTCCATCTATGCTATCAACCTTGACCACCAACATTCTAACCCATGGATTGGGACCAACGAGATCATGAGTCATATGAAGGAAACAATTCAAAATAACCCAAGGATCACCTTGAAGCAAAGCATTGACATGCAACACCAAATCATAATCAAGTAAAAACT
Organism: Cunninghamia lanceolata; assembly: GCA_027924645.1. NCBI lineage: Eukaryota > Viridiplantae > Streptophyta > Pinopsida > Cupressales > Cupressaceae > Cunninghamia > Cunninghamia lanceolata. Next base: position 3,651,130 of record BSBN01000850.1, read on the forward strand.
CAAAATGGATCTAATGGGAAATATATGTCTGTGAATAAAAGGGGAAGAAATAAAAAAAAAGGAAGTAAATAATCTAATCAAAATTACAAATTAAAACAAGTAAATAAGATAGATAAAAAAAAAGATCAAAATAAATAAAATTAAAAATGAAGCAGAAGATTAATATGAATAAAACAAATCAAAATATGGCAAATAATTAAGGGTGATCCTACAATAGTGGGTTACAATTGCATTGAGGAAGAAAAATTGCCCATGCATGAATTATTGTTTTTGGACAGGTTCGCTCGAACGGGAGTGTTCACTCAAACACCCCTTTATAGCATGGATGGGTATAAATGGGTTCACTCAAACACCCCCGTTTGAGCGAACCCACTTTCCGTTGGCCATTTTTTTTAAATAAAATAATGGGTTCGAGTGAACACCCCTTAATGTTATTTGATTTTTTCAATATTATTTTTATGGGGTTCAAATGAACCCCCCTTCGCTATAACCCCACTTCATTACAAGGGGTTTCAAGGGGTTTGTTAGAACCCCCCTTCATTAGATCCCCCCTTATTTTTCCCTTGCCCCCCTCTAGCTGCAATTTTATGCAGATTTTTGGGTTTTGAGGATCAAAATGGAATCAACTTGACAAACCAAGCTACAAGATTATAGTCCTTGAAACGATCTCTCCATCAAGTATAATTTTAATATATTTTGGTTTTATTATACATTTTTTTAGTTTAATTAAACATTAGTTTTTCACCGAAAATCAATCTCTCTGTTCTGCACATGTGGAAAATAGTATATTACCAAAAAAATTCTAAAAAATATCTATCCTCTTGGTATTCATATCCTTGATCCAACAAAATAAAATTGAATTCTGATACATACAAAAAACGTTACACGCTTTATAATACACCTATGTCTAAATTGTAATTGGTTTGACTTCAAAACTTAATTAAAAAAATATTCAATAAAACATTATGAAACCAAATGCATCCTCTAGATATCGTAGTTACAAATCTAAATTCAAAAAAAATAGAATTTTATCCTTCATAGAAAAAAAGTTATGTGCTTTATAGTACCCATCACTCTTTTAAAATGGTGTTTACTATTAAAAACTAGTTATCAAAGGAGATGGAAAAAGAAATGCAATTTGATTCCAAACAATTTTTAAAATATATATTTAGAATCTATAGGAAAAATGTCACAAATTACTAGTTTGCATCATCTTCAAATTCCTCACAGTTTAGCAGCTATAGGTGTCTAAAAGCGAAGATTTTTTCAAAATGTTCATTTCAATGTCAAGTTTGGCCAAAAAGTGTAACCCACTATTGTGGGATCACCCTTAAAGAACTTTGTAAGCACAAGGTGTGTGCTATCTTTTCCATCACGTAAAGTTCCATGATCCAATGTGGCATATAAGATTGTTGGCCCTAATCCTAATCCCAAATCCAAATCCACACCCCAAAATCTAACTCCACCTTCAAATACAAACGCCCCTCATCCCAATCCAAATCTTATATTAAAATCCCCACCCAAAGATCCTAAATCCAAAGTCCCAAATCAAAAATTAAAATCCAAACACCCTAATCCTAAATCCAAAAACCTAAAATCCCAAATCCATCATATCTTGGTAGCAATTCTCTATCATAGGGGCTATGATGGTACCCTATTGAGATGTTCACATTTAGATAAAGCCAACCTAGCTATTAAAGAGCATCCCAACACCTGTGGATTGTACATTAGTGGCATGATCCTAGCAAATCAATTACTCAAGAAGTCTACTATTAGCACATCATGATAGGAGAAACTAGGACAACTACATTAAATAGATAGGAATGTGATACCTCAAGCAACAAAAATTAAAAAAATCATTAAAAATATTAAAGATAAAAATTTCATCCAAGTGGTGAAAACCATTCTTATATCTCCTTGGACAAGTACCATGATGAAAACCTATTTGCAAGCATCATGTGTAAATTAGCTTTCTACATGAACCCTACTCTCAGGGGCAAGTTTCTTTCACCCTCTTATACCATCCATCCTTCATATTCACTAACCCACCATCCAAACCATCCCATCATACCCATCCATCATATTTGCATACCCATTTCATTGTATTTATCCATCTTCCATTTCCACTTTTGACCTTGATAAGGACAAGGGTACAATTTTGAAACATGCTTTGGATACTTCTTGATATATCTAATCTTCTACAACAAATACTACAAAATATTACTATAGCTTACATAGCAAGTTCATACCTCCTTCAGCTAGCATTGTAGCACAACATCTTTGATGGAATGTATAGACTTAGGACATGTTATCCTTATGTGACATAGTCCTTGGAGATCACATCCTAGAATCCTTTGGTCATCCCATTCTTAGTCTTTCCATCTATCCTAAAACCCTCCATCCATTCCATCCATCTAATTCACCCTTCATTCTTGACTTGGATTTTCCTTGTCATTGGTTACAACATTGAGACAACAATCCCATCTAGTAGAACAAGAAACAAACTATCCAAAAGAAATCCAAATCCATAACATGATTCAACATAACTATCTCAATAACATAGTCCAAACATAACAACAAAGCAAAAAAATTCAAACAAATCTAGCCAAGTAGTCTAGCACACATCCAAAAGAATCCATAGATTTTGTTCCCAAACTTGCTACAGTCCTTGTTGATGCAGAGCACACAATGGAAGCACACAACTGATCAAAAATTGATTGGTGAGAGTCTGACTTATGTCTCAGTGATCTACCCTTCATCTTTTGTTGTCGGTGTGACTTGGATCATCGGTGGAACCTTATTCTTTTCTTCCGATGCGCCGATGGGCTTCGACCGTTGGTGAGACTCTTTACTGTCGGCGGACATGTATCAACACAAGCCGATGCACCGGTGGGATTATCTTTGGGGAGACTTCCTTCGTTGGTGAATGCTTACAAGCTCTGGTCGATGCGCCGATGGACCTATTCTTGACGTCGACTTTGACTTTCGCTTATCGGCAACACTTTGCCCATCGGTGAAACTCTCAACTGCTCTCCTGATATGCCAATATATATTATCTTCGGTGAGACTAAAGCCATTCTTCACCGATGCGTCTTCTATCGGTCCAACACCGTTGATCAGTATGACTTCCAAATGTTTCCCCGAGGGGCTGTATTACACCGATGACAACCTCTGCAACTTTACAACCGAACAACTCACATAGAAACAACAAAAACTCAATAGAATGGAAAATGATCTACTCCTAAGGAAGCCATTCCACTAATTTTGAAGAAATCTCAACCAGTGGAATGCTTTCGATCTACATTTTATGTAATAGAACCTTACTCAGATATACATGACAGAACAAAAATTCTTAATCCTCAGAAAATACATACAATTGATTCTCCCTCTGTGTCTGTTCATTTCACTCTCTCATTTCTTAACGAACACAGACTGACTATATAGACTCATGTTGGAAGTTACATAAGATGGAAGGCAAATCACCCTACAACCACCTCTGCCATTCGGTTACACCCATACAGTTCGGTTACAATCTTTAATGACACGTATACAGGCTCAATGTTATGTCGTTACTCGGCCAAGTATGACTCAATATGGCGCTAAGGCCTTACAAACATGACACTTTTGACATAATAGAAAATGCATGGAATCCTCCTGATTCTTAGGTGTCGAGGTGCTCCTGTACCATACAACCAACCAACAAAGATTTCCAAGTCCCTTGGAAATGTACCTGCAAAATAAATCTACCTTTTCCTACATCTCTGTCTAGCTTCATTTTTTCACTCTGTCTCTTCAGCTTCAGGCTTCAAATCTTCACATCAATGGAATAGTGACCAACCAACCAACAATGGCAAACTACCATCAACATTTCAAAGCATCATCAGGCTCCTTCTACTCCTAACAATGGAGTACTCTCAGACTGATCAAAGCTTTAGTGACTACAACATAATGCTCAATCAGATGTCCATCCTACACACTGCTACAGACCCATTCCTCTCGTCCAACAGTAGAACCTAGAGATGCACTACCACTCTCTCTCGCAGTGGCCTCACTCTGCACCCTCTTCCAGCCAAATCTCTATTGGTGAATGGTCTTGATAGACCTCATCATCGTCTGCCCACACACTATAGGAATCCTATTCCTCCTCACAACTAGATGGCACGAGCATCTGCAACAGTCTAGCAACTACTGTCAGCCTTCAAAATACTTTCCATGATCTCTGTTTTCAAAATGGTCACCAACCAAACATTTTTCTTCAACTCTTCAGTTTTCCTTCTTAGTGACAGAAAGTAAATACACAATACCTCTGCCCAGACCTTTCACTAGGCTCTCATACCAATTTGATGTAGAGCGCACAATGGAAGCACACAACTGATCAAAAATTGATTGGTGAGAGTCTGACTTATGTCTCAACAATCTACCCTTTGTCTTTTGCTGTCGGTGTGACTTAGATCATCGGCGGAACCTTATTCTTTTCTTCTGATGCACCGATGGGCTTCGATTGTCGGTGAGACTCTTTACTATCTGAAGACACTTATCAACACAAGTCGATGCGCCGATGGGATTATCTTCAGGGAGACTTCCTTTGTCAGTGAATGCTTACAAGATCTGGTCGATGCGCTGATGGACCTACTCTTGATGTTGACTTTGAATTTCACTTATGGGCAACACTTTGCCCATCGGTGAAACTCTCGAATGCTCTCCCGATATGCCGATATATATTATCTTCGGTGAGACTAAAGTCGTTCTTCACCGATGCGTCTTCTATCAGTCCAACACCGTTGATCGGTATGACTTCCAAATGTTTCCTTGAGGGGCTGTATTACACCGATGACAACGTCTGCAAGTTTGCAACTGAACAACTCACACAGAAACAACAAAAACTCAACAGAATGGAAAATGATCTACTCCTAAGGAAGACATTCCACTGATTTTAAAGAAATCTCAACCAATGGAATGCTTTCGATCTACATTTTGTGCAACAGAACCTTACTCAGATATACATGATAGAACAAAATTCTTAATCTTTAGAAAATACATACAATCGATTCTCCCTCTGTGTCTGTTCATTTCACTCTCTCATTTCTTAACGAACACAAACCGACTATATAGACTCATGTTGGAAGTTACATAAGATGGAAGCCAAATCACCCTACAACCACCTCTACCATTCGGTTACACCCATACAGTTCAGTTACAATCTTTAATGACATGTATACAGACTCAATGTTATGCCGTTACTCGGCCAAGTATGACTCAATATGGCACTAAGGCCTTACAAACGTGACACTTTGGATAGAACAAAAAATGCATGGAATCCTCCTGATTCTTAGGTCTCGAGGTGCTCCTGCACCACTTGTACAATTTCAAAAAATATTACATCATTAGTAGGATATATCATTCCCAATCCTTACATTATTTTCAAGATATATCATTCCCAAATCAACAATGATATCATCAGCATCAATCAATCTTTAGTTTTTTAGGTTGACCAAGAGAAAAATCTTTCTTGTTCTTTGGATTATGTTTGTATCATTACTATTTGTTTTTCTTATCGAATTCATGTGTCATTCCTTCACACATATGACAAAATGTCATCATGGTCCCTCATATCATGATGCATTTTGTCCTATACTTCAACAAATTTAAGTTTCTCAACACTTATGGAAATTTCTTCAAAATCACCCTTAATTTTAATTGTTTCCGCCCTTATTTTTTGTATAGATATTATATCCTCACTTTCTATATCATCATTGCTAGGAGATTTTCTAGGTGTGGAAAATTCTTTTTGCCCCTTGTTGTAGGCCCTGTCATGATAGAAATTTTTTTTTTTTGGAATAAATAACACAAAACAAATCCAATCAATCATAAATTTTTATTGTAACTTACTAGGGCCTAGATTTCACTTTCCAAAAAAAATCTCCAAGAAATTCAATAATTTGCAGCCTTGGGAGAGAAATTGGTGGAAACCTTAATTATACAATAAGTCAATTATTCTCAAATTGATTTGAAATATTTACTGTAATAGATCCAATGTCTCCTTGAGAAACCCTTTAAAAATCTTGAATAGATTCACCAAAATGAGAGAGATATGTGCTTCACAAGAGAAAAGGGTAGAAACCCTAATTCTGCAATAACTCTCTCAATTCTACTCTAATTTCTTTGAAATCAGGATCGTAGTAGCTCCAATATATCCTTGCAATACCCTTTAAAATCTTGAAAAGAGTAGCCCAAAATGAGATATATTTTCTTCCCAAAATGACCTCGAAAATTGAAAAAAATCACCTTATTTTTTGCCTTCACGGTGCCAAGATCATGCTCTGATACCACTTGTATTGAAATAACTTGTACAAAAAAGGAGTATGATAGGAAATATGCTGGAAATAATTAATAATAAATGAAAATAATAAGCCACTTCAAGGGGGAAAACCTCGAAATATCTCCAATGAGAACACAATTTATAATATGATGATCATAAACTTACCTCTAGCTCCTATATATACCTAATTATGTTCTGGCTGCCACCCAGGCCAACTTAGATACTAAAATATAACCCCTAGGATGACCTAAATATCTAATTAAGAATATAATAATGATCCTATGACTTAATTAAGGGTTAAGGTAGCCATATGCTGACTACTCATAACCTTATGCACACTCTAGGATTAAGGGCGTAACATTCAAACTATTTAATCCCACATTCATGCATAATGAAATTGTCAAACAATTTAAATAGAAAAATAGTTTCAATTTATGGGTTGGAGAGTACAAGGGGCCATTAACTTTTATGTTATGCACTCAATGGGATAGGGTACACATTTTATTTTGAAATCTTAAAGTGTAATAAGATTTTTTCCCATATTTATTGTGGGAGGGAATACTTTATTTTTTATATAATAACATAGTTTGTTTAAGATTTGAAATGATGTTTGGGGTCTAAGGCCTTTTGAACATTAGTCCTCAAAGGTGCTTAAGGAACTTGCGGAACCTAATTTTTAATAATTTGTGGAATTTAATCTGTCATATATTGTGGGCAATATTAAGTGTAATTTATAATGAAAGTCTCCACTATGGGGTTATAGAAAGAATTAGAAACTCTCCACTACTCTATGTGATCCTTGACAAGTAAGTTGAAGCTAACTATTAAACATTAGCTTATTCTATGTTGGATTATGTGTTAGATTGATGGCTAATAGTCTACATAATATATGATCAATTGTCTTGTGTTGATTAGTAGTGCCAACAGTAAATTTGTAAATTAACCTAAAATTACAATATCATTTTCATGATTAAAAAAATATAATTTTACACAAGCCATGCCCATATAAGTCTAAGTCATAACACATACATTAGTAATCCATGTCAATAAATAAAACCAGATTAGAGAAAGTAAGGTGTGAATTTTGTGGCAAAATTTGAAGTTCAATACCCCTTTTTGTTATAAAATTTGGTAGTTTTCCATGAGTAGATGACTTGAATGACCTTATGAATATAGAATTTTAAATAGTGACTTGTAAATTATGCCTAGTGAAATGTGATTCAAGTGGAAATAATGTACAATTCATAGAAAAGTATTAGTTAATTATTTCACAATCACCATTTAATTAATTAAGCTAAGTTGATTGTTTTGTTGCAAGTTGAATTATGAATGTGTTTGGAATTATGGATTTGCTTGCGTCAATTTGTGATTTCACTCAAGGTGAAACTCCATGTGTCATTGCTTAGAATTGACATTGTGATTTATTGGAAAGTGTCAAATTATTATCATATTTTGGCATTTACATTACATGTGATTGTGAAAGCTATACCTTAAATTCAATAAGAGTGGATTGCTTGTTGCGTTTATACAAGTGGGATTGTAAAATGTAGGTGACATCATTTTAAAGGAAGTTGATAGATTGGTTGATAAACAGAGGTCTAAAATGTAGGGACTTAGTGGATGGGTCTTCACATAGAAGCTAAGTTAGAAATGCATGACATGAATATTATAAACCAATTAATGTGTAATACTAGAAAATTGAGGGGTGTTGATTGTAATTTATCAATAAGTACATCTTTCCTACCCTATTTAGTCAATCAAATAGTATAGGTACTACCCTATGGACCAATAAACTTGCAATTTAGTATTAGTTCTATGTAATCAATATTTAAATAGTGTTGATTTTATTGTAAGTTTTTCATGTTAAAACATGAGTTATTGTAATTTTGTGTGTATGTGTGGTGGATTTCACATGTGACATGTTCCTACATCTCTCTTCTTCATAGTCTACTCTTCTTAATTGCTCCATGTAGGAGGGCCCTAACTTTTGTGGGGTTAGTATGCAGGGTGGAACAATAGTCCATGGTTGGGAAGTAAAGCATTTTCATGATTCTCTCTTTCCTAAGCCCTGATATTAGTGCAGATATTGGATTAGAAAGTAGCAACCAATGGATAGTGGGCTTTTGACAAGACCAAAAGGGTTGAATGAAATATATTATGGGATACATGTGCCATAATATCCTATATACTAAAATATATTTTTCTATAATTCTTGAGAGGGTGATGCATATGCAGTATGGGATGAATGTGTTATTTACCCTAATTGTACTACAATGTAATGCTTTGTTTGATACTCATGTACTATTACCATTCAATTTTCATTTATATTATATTAGATACATTATAGCATGTTGGTAATCCTATAAAATTGAAGGATTGATTATTGCAATGGGTGAAATGAATGTTATAATTCATTTAAGGCTACTTGAGGTCGTGGAGATAAAATTTTACTTGTGAATTTAGTTGCAAAATTTTTGTGCCTTATTTGACCTAATAGAATGTTAATGTGAATTGAAATGAATTTAAATTGCTAAGAATAATTTAATGTCACACACATTATGCAATGCAATTTTTATGAATGATGTCACTATTATGCATTATGTGTTTTAATATTTTTTAAAAATATCATATTTATGGGTTAAAATGGATTAATTGATGGTTTGTAGTATACGTCATCATAGTATGTTTACCAATAATAATATAATATTTATAGCCTTGTCCTTTTCTCAACATTGTTGCAACCATTTCACTCACAAATAGCTTAATATAGTTGTAATAAAATGACAAACTATATTGAAAAGATTCCACAAATGACTACAAGAAAAAATAAAGTCTACATACAAGGTTTCATATTATAATCAACTATTGAATGTTAATCCAACTCAAATTAAGCTTCATACCATTATGATGCAAAATGATAATTTTCTTCTTGGTGACATGATGTCTAAGTGACAAATATGATGGATACATCCTAATATCCTATGATAGTATGTATATTTGAATGACACTATCATAATCATTTATATCCATATAATTACAATAATTTGAAGCATTCGGTACTATAACTTATAACTCAAATTCAAATATTCATATGTGAATGTACGATCTAATTATTAAAATTTAACAATTACACTATTAAAGAAAGAGTATTGGAAGGTAAATTTAATGTTGACCATGTAGTTGAATCATAGTTTTTATTTGGTTGCTTACACTTGGTTTTCTCTTGAGGAGATCTTTTAAATAGGGAGAAGATTGCCAACTTGATTTTAGGGTTATGTTTTAGGTTTGGGGTTTATAGGCATTACATATTGCATTTCACACTCACATTGCATAGATACATTACCACATTGTGTGGACTTATGATTGCATCACACAGAGCCTTTATTACATGACACACTTACATCATGTGAAGACTTGTTTCCACATCATGTGGAGATTGTGTTGGTTCCTCCAACTGATTATTTGAATCCTCTAAAGATTTAGCCTATTTCTTATGGTTGAGGACTCAAGGTCAGTGACCAATAAATACGATTTAATAAAGAGTTGAAATCCTCTGCACTTTTGGTTTTGCAAGACTAAAGCGGGTGCACCTATACAACATCTAAGGATAATCTCAACTTTTACAAGATGTCATTAAACAGAGGGTTCTCAATGAAAATATACCAAGGAAATGAATGATTCCTATCGGATTGGCTTGATCCTTTGGTAAATCAATTCATACCAGTATTGAGAATAGGTTCTAATCTAATCTACTCCTAAAATAGTAAAGGAAATGGAAATGATCTTGATTATTGAGATGGTTTTAAATGACAATTTAACACAATAATAGATCGGTGCCTAATCCTAGGGCCACATAGTCAAATTATAGAGAACAAATGTATCCTTCAAAGCAACCTCGATTCACTTCAATGGACTAATGATACTAGTTCCTTACACTAACATCTCCTAGACATGGAATTGTAGAAATATTCTTTAAACCACAATATAGTATGAAATCAACTATGTATTACCCAAGCATTTATTGCTCTCCTTGAAAGAAAGCTAGAAATAACACACACATCACAAAAGAACTGTAAAGATGAATTCAAAACACCCTTGATATCTTGTATTCATATTAATTTAAATAAGCACATGTATGGGGAAAATTCTATAACTAATCTGATTCAATATTTAGAATTGAAATGACATATTACTCTGCAGATTTGAACAAATACAGAATATAACTATTCACTATTGATTCTAGACTAGAACATAACACTCTACAACCCAAAATGAAGATTTAGAACCCTTAACAAATGGCCTTGAATTCCCTTTTATGGGACAAGGGAGAAACAAGATTTAGGCCATGTACAATTCTTGTAAGAAAAAGAATATGCCAAAAGGCATCTTTGAAGCACTACAAGACAAAACATATTTTCCTACTCAAAGAATGCTGTTAAGGTTGGTACAAAGTTCGAGGAAGATATTTTTTCATTTTAGAAATTGACTTTTCTCACATTTCGAAGTTGCAACCGCATGCTTGGACAAATATATTACCTCATAATGATGGAACGAAGATGAGTGCAACCTATTAGCCAAATGAAATGAAAATTACATGCATTTTATTTCATCTTTATTTCAACTGATGACCCCTTATGATGAAGACTTTGAAGAAGTTGGCCCACTAGCTGATGAAATTTGAGAGAATATGTCTCTTTTACTATTGAGGTGGAAAGTTTTGATGCACACCTTCCAAATGATTTTCATACTCTTGATTTGAAGGAAAGGTAATAAGAGATGTGATTGTTTCCATCACAAATTCAACCCTTGAGAGTTCATCCAGAGCTGAGCTCAAATTGTCAATGACTCTATCCTCATCCTCATTGATTTCAAGAATAATTGGAGTATTGAGTTGTGAGCACTCCTTCCACTCTTCCAAGATCTTCAATGACCTATCCTACTTCCAAAATTGTGGCAAATATGGTCCCTGGAGTATCTGGAAATAGGTCAATTCTTTAGCAATGTCATCAAAAAACTTTTTATGCTTCCTAAATACTTTCCTAATAGCTTTGAATGTGCTCAATAGTTATGTCAAATGCTTGATTGAACTCTCATCATATATCTGTGATTTTAACAGAATATTGAAAATTATGACCTTGGGTGTCATATGCCTCTCCCATGTCTCCATTTTAATTCCTAATCTCTTATGATCTGCAAGCATGCTCCTCAAGGCATTATTACTTTCCCATGTCTTCTCCACATATACCATTATTCTTTCCAACTTCCTATCCAATAAACCTTGAACAAAATCAAGTTTTACTACTTCAAGGCATCCTCCTCTCTAGCTTTGCTTTTGCTTAGTTCTTGCTTGAGATTTTCTTATGCTCTAGAGGAAATTGGAAGAGTAATTGGTGGGAGAGTACCAGTAGCCACCTTCAACCTTTCTTATAGAGACAAGTTTTGCTTATTCAATTTGTCCAATTCTACTTCCATCTTTTTGATTGAAGCCTCGTAAACATAGCAGAATGTGTAGTCAAACTAGCAGCTACAATAGGAGTGGTGTCCTCTAGCCTATGCACAATTAGGCTTCCTGTCACCTTTCTTGGGTTCTCAATAATAAGAGGTTTGTTACCTGAGGGATAAATTGACCAGATAGCTAAGGCATTTGTGTCAAGGTCAAAGGTAGAATTAAAGTACACCTAATTTGCCATCTCCTCTGTTATACTCAAGTCAATGCCTTCATGCTTTCTTATTGTATCAAATGCAATAGCAGATGATATATCCCACCCTACTAATAGAATGCAACTACTATTTTTGACAATTTCTCTTCCTCTTTGTGGGGTTATCCCAGCCATTTCTTCATGTACCTTCTTCCAAAAGTCTACTATGACTTTTTCCTTATTCTCAGGAGTTATCTCCTTCACTTTATTACCCAATTCTTGCCCCTTTATTCTTAGGAAAAAATATTTGAACTCCTTAGAATGAATGAAAGAATCATCATCCATGAATTTGTTACTTGCTAATGTTCTAACATCATCAGACAATTCATTTGAGGCCTCAAAACTGATAATGATCGTCTCTTGAGGAGGATCTCCTACTTCAATCATAGGAGGTTGCATTATCTCCAACACATCTAGTGAGCCTAGAGTCTCACCCTCATCCAATGAAAAACTTGGAGCAGGGGAAGGCTATGGAGAGACCTGGTGTAGTAGAGTGACAACTCTAGGAATTTGAGAGCTTGATGCCTGTCTTGATGAAGAAGGAACTAATGCTGGAGGGGAATGTATTTTCTTTGACACCATAGGTAGGTTATAGCACAATTTGTCTACATTTTGTAGCATGGACCTGCTTCTTTCAACAAGGTCTTCAATTTTAGTGAGACCTCCATCATAGGAAGGATCATCTTCATGTCTTATTTTCTTTGCCTTCTAGATCCTATCCCATAATTCCATTCTTCTCACTTTCCTTTTTAGTAGCACGGTTCCTTATTAGATCTGCTAGAAGGTGGAATTATGCTCATATGCCATAGAATCATTATCTAACCTTCCCTTATTGATAAATCCCTCTAGATCACACCTCCTTGATACAGTCTTTGGTAACTTATAATACTCCAACTTTGTGGTTAGCAACTCTAATCCTTCTTTTGATGTGACCTAAAAAGTAGAAAAGGAAATGGTTCCTAGAAGGAAGGATGTTTTCTTGTAGTTCCTGAAGTGAGTCTTGTCAGACTCATTCATCTACCACATGATCTCTAAGAATGCCACTTTGTTAGAGACTGATATTGGCAAAAGATGAGGCACACCTTCAAATCCATATACTCTAATAGTGGTAACATCTAGAAAGATGTATCAATCACCCCAATTATGACCAATGCCCAAATTAGGGCGCATGTCCTTTGGCCTTAAGAACTTTTTAACTCTCTCTAACAATCTCCACTCTGATGAGTAGCCAAGTGCTTCGAAGACCTCCTTGACAAAGAATTCCTCAAACAAAAGATAATTTGATTGGGGGTAGTGACTATCCCACATATAAGTCCATTCTTAGACTGGTAATACTTTGCTTTGGATGTCCACTCTCCTGATTCTCAATGGAGGCTTCCACACTGCAATTCCTCTATATAACAAGATGTGACACAACAAAGAATACCACTTGAAGTGGACTATAGAATTATTCTTCTTCACATCTGTAAGGGCCTTGTTGATCTTCTCCTCAAAAAATAATTCATAGTCAAATGGCCTACAATCATCCTATTTTTGAATGTCAGCAGTCAAAACCATAGCATTGATGGGCATGAAGACACTAGCATGCATTCTCACAACCTGGCACACAACAAAGTATATCTTCTGGAAGTAATCTTCAAACAAGTCATAACTAAAGGGTTCCTTGTTAGTACTTGAGAATTTATGCAATTTTCCATTGACTTTAAGTATGTGATCAGGGAGTCACTTTACCCTATATCGCTCTTTAGTCTGTGATATTCCCTAAGCAGGGCTCCCATATCTAGTGGCAATTGAAGGTTGGGGTCTAACATGAATACCTCACAGATATATGCCCTTTCTAGTCTAACTAATTCATCTCCATTATCCATGTAGATTTTTCTCTTCTCTGAGACATAGCTATTAGCCAATGCTTGGATTAGTTCTACATTGATGAAGACATTTGGGACCACCAGGTTAACCCTAGCCTCCAAGGGTTTCTCATTGGAATTTTCCTAAGGCACTTCCTAAATGGTACTTGAATAGTGCATACCCATGGATTGGGAGAATATCATCCTTTTAGGCTTCATGAACATCAGTGATCCTATCTATTTGTGTGCCCGCGCCTTGTTGGTCATGAGGTCTTTTAAAGGATCACAATAATTGGATTAGAATATCATTGTTAAACTCTCTATCCCTCTTCCTTTCTATCCTTTTCATGGCTTTATGTGATGAACTAGCCATTCTAATTGCACTAGTGTTTTAAGTTTCTTATTTCTAGGGTTTTTCAAGATAACCCTATGGCTATGCTCTTAATTGAATATTTCTTATGCAAATTCTAAAATAGACCAGGGTACTAACAGCTAACAATCTTCAAACAGACACTTAATTCATAGGAAAAGAACCCTAGTGTAGTTGAAAAGATGAAGGGCACTTATAGGTTTCAATGGCAGCTTGCGATCTCCTCGTTGGCTGTGTAACACTTTGTCTAATGTAGGAATTTGAAAATCTTCAACTTGGACGTAGTTGTAGAGCTCATAAGTTGAATTCATGTTCTTAATTATGTGAAATGACTGCAAGAATTGGCCTTAAACCACTTAGGGTGCCATTAATGTCGAGTGTGCAGGGGCGATAAGCAGAGGATAGCCATTCTTGAACTTTAAAAATCTACTATAGATCTCACTTAATCGACAGTTCTCGCTGGAGTTTGAATTTACTCCAACAAAGATCAAAAAACCCTTTATGATTTGGGGTTCTTTTTGCCACAATGGCATCTTTGCTACTTCGTTTTGAGTCATTTGAAGCCTCGGTGAAGTTGTTAGTTCCCATGAAATACATTGCTACTGTGGACATGTTAGTCCACATCATCTTCTTCATGATCCCTCTAAACTCTTTGGTTGACCTCAGTGAAGGAAGGAGTTCTTGTGAAACATTATTTATTCATCAGAACCGCCATGCTAGCTTTGTTGTCTTGTGGAGTCTGTTTGGGAGCTCCAGCGAAGAGCTAAGCTTTTGCGAAATACCTTTTACCTTGGAACATACGTGATAAGTCAACTAACAAAGACACTTCGCAGTCCTATGAAGACCCAAAATGAGGCTTCGCAAAGGAAGAGACTCCAGTGAAAAGGAAGAGGTATCGACGTGGACTATCAAAAAAGTACAACATAAAAGAGGTTTGGCACACATGTGATAAAGTTGTTTTTAAAAGGTACCGTTACTAACAAACTAGTGAAAGGGACTGGTGACTTAGATGATAAAACACACCTAAGTTATAACTTAAGTCACCGGGAACTTCTAACAACTGGTCAACAAAGGATTATAACATAGACTAAATAAAGACCAATGCATTAAGGATTAAGGCTTTTAGGGGTTTTTCTAAGGTTTAACATGCCTAAAACAAATGAAACCTTGGGCACAAAAGGCATAAAAATGTAGGTTCTAACAACAACTCTAGTTGGGGACAACTGACTACAAAGTCAGCATGAGGATCGAGATCTCTGGGGGTAGCAAACTAGACAAAAAACACATAGAATAGGGAAACAAGGAGGACACACAGACCAAACCAAATATATACACTATAGTACAAATGTGCACGGATATAATTCAACCAAAATATTGCTTCAAGAACTGTCCATGCACTGACAACTCTTGGACTTCACCATTCAAGGCCTGGATGAAATATGAATCTTCCCCATGATGATCTATTATGACATAGGGCTCTAACCATAATGCTTCAAACTTTCCATGCTTGCCCTTGTCTTGTGCTCTAGCATTCCACATCAAAACTAGGTCATCCACCTTGAATTTTCTGTCAAAAGTTCTCTTATCAAACAAATATTTGGCCATTTGTTGCAGTTTGAGGTTATTCCTTTGTGCATCTCTTCTGACCTCATCAATTTCAATCAACTATTCTATCATTTCCTCCATTGGTTCAGGAATATCCATGTCCTCTTTTTGAATGAACTTGTAGATGGGTAATATATTATTTATTGGCAATTTGGTTTGAGTGCCATAGACTAATTCAAATGGTAATTTACCAATAGCCTTTTTAACAGTCACTCTATTAGCCCATAAAGCTAAACTTAGCTTGGAATCCCAAGCCCTTTTGTTCTTTTCCAACATCCTCTTGATGATCTTCATCATACTTTTATTGCTTGATTCAGCCTGGCCATTTCCTTGAGGGTGGTAAGGTGAAGAATATGACATTTCAATGCCATAGGAGTTGCAAAAACTTGTGAAGTCATTAGATCTAAAGCACATGGCATTATCCATTATTAGTCTGACAGGTGCCCCAAATCTAACAATGATATGATTCAAGATGAAGTCCATCACTACTTTGCTTGTGGATTTTCTAGTTGGGATGGCTTCAATCCACTTGGTGAAGTAGTCTATGGCTACAAGAACCCATTTGTAGCCTCCACTTGATCTTTCACTAATCTCACCAATAAAATCAATGCCCCATTGATATAAAGGGACTTCAACTTGCATGGGTCTAAGAGGCAATGCACCTGAATATTTAACTTTCCTTGAGAACTTCTACCATGCCTCACATTTTCTTATGAACCTATGGAAATCTAAGAATAAGGAAGGCCAATAGTAGCCTACCCTTAGGATATTTTGGGAAATTGTCATATCTGTGAAGTGACCTCCACATACTCCTTCATGCATTTCCTTCAACACTAACTCAGCTTGATACTTATCCAGACATAGCAATAAGACACCATCACTGTTTTTCCAATATAGGCCTCCTTCAATGAACACATACTTTAGGGATTGCAACTTCAAAGTTCTTTCTTGATTCTTAGTGATCCCATCAGGACATCTTAGGTGTGTCAAATAACAAATGATGTCAGTATACCATGAGGTTCTTTGTAGACTACATATCACACCTATTTCTTCCTCAATGGTATTAACTTGAGTAGCTTCTAAATTAGTCTTTGCCATCAGCTTAGCAAGTCCTTGTCCCCTGACCAATTTTGTAATTTGTATATCAATGTTAAATTCTTGGATCTTGTTGATCCACCTACACCTTCGACCAATGACCTCTTGTTGTAAAAAGATATATTTAATTATTGCATGAGGAACATAGGCTACTATGATTACTCCTACCAAATAAGGCCTAAAGTTTTTCATAGATTTTACCAATGCATAAGATTGTTTCTCCATAATAGCATACTTTAGTTCTACAGCCTACAAGGATTTGCTAAAAAATGCAATTGGTTGCTCATACCCTTCATCATTATTTTGTAACAGTACTATAGCTATAGTATGGAAATATGCAAATGAAAATAACTGAAAGGGCTTAGAGAAGTCAGGTGACTTCAACATAGGTGCCCTTTTATATTATCCTTAATATCTTGAAATGATTTTTTTTGCATCATCACCCCAAGAGACACTTTGCCCTTTCTTCAACATTTTTGAAATTCGCTTCATAGTTTCTACCAAGTTAGTGACAAACCTCCTAAGAAAATTTATCTTCCCAAAGAAAGATTGGATTCCTTTCACATTATTGGGAATTGGTACTCCAGAGTCAATAGCTACAACTCTTTCATGATCAATCCTAATGCCATCTTTGGACATAATGTGACCTAGAAATTTTCCTTCTACAAACCCAACCACACACTTCTTGGGATTCAGGGATATGCCAAACTCCATGCTTATTTCAATTTTTTTTCCAAATGGCAGCAGTGATCCCCTCCTTTGAATAAGTAGTTAGATAATCCTGATAAATCACCATTATGACATTGATAAGATCAGAAAAAGCTACATCCATAGCTCTTTGGAATGTGGCCTTTGCATTTGTTAATCCAAAGGGCATTCTGATATACACATATGTACCCCATGGAGTAGTGAATGCAGTTTTATATTGTTCAGACTCCTTGACCATTACTTGATTGTATCCAGAGAAATTGTCCATCATTGATAGGAGCTCACAACCAGTTACCCTCTGTAACATGGACTCCATGTTTGGCAAAGGATAATTATCTTTCAATGATGCCATATTCAGGTTCCTAAAATCTACAAAGAGTCTAATGTCCCCATTCTTGTTTCTGATAGGGACTAAATTGGAGACCCATATTGAATGTCTGATGGGCTTGATAATCCCCCCTTCACTCAACTTAGCCAATTCATGTTGCATTTTAGGTCATAAGGTGGGGTTTATGGTCTTTTGCTTCTGCCTAAAAGGTTTTGCATCTAGTTTTAATGGGATTTCATGTTGGAAGAAGTCCTCTCTATATGCTTTAAGATCATCATAAGACCATGCAAAAACCTTTTTATACTTTATAAGTAAAGCAATCAACATTATTCTAATCTTGGGATTCTGGGACTTACCTTTGTAAACAAGCTTTGGCTGGGCTTTAGTCCCAAAGTTCACTTCCTATTAGATCATTTTGATGCACTGGTGTTGATTTGGTAGTTTGCCTATCGTTACCATCAAATACCCTTTCCAAAGCAACCAACCATCTTGGACTTTTGTTGGTCTTCAGTTGGATGATTTCATTCCCAAATATAGTTTCCTTACCATCCATTGTCTCAACAAAACTCTAGAAATCAATCTCATGTTCTTAGTATTCATCAACACAATTCATGAATTTGTATATGTCTTGATTATCATTAAAAACCTTCCAATGACATGCATTATCTAGGACAGAAGGGCTAGTCAATATTTCAACCTTTGAAATTCCTGCCAGGGTCAAACCCTTTGATTTGATTACAATGTTAGCTAAGAAGTCAACCATCAAATTTTTATTTCTTTCTACCCAATCAATGGAGAAAGAATCAAATTCCTCTATTGTATCCCAGACAACATTTCTGTATTGTTTGATTCTTTGGTTATTAGAGGCATATTTGGATCTAATTTAGAGTCCCCTAGGACTTTGAACTTCTTGACTCCATGTCTAATAGCCATTTTCAAACCTAGGAACAAAGCTTCATAATCAACAACATTGTTTGTGCATTCAAAACCCAAATTAAAAGATGATCTAAATGTTTTTTCAAAAGGGGAAATGAGCACAACCCCAACTCCAAAGTCTTCTTTAGAACAGGCTCCATCAACTTGCATGGACCAGAGGCCATCACTACAAGGTTAGGTAATCTTCATCTTTCTGCTCACCTTGATCAGTCTCAAAACCCTCAATCCTAAAATTTTCCATGTCAACATCTAGGAAGCATACCTAGTCATCACCTTCCTCTATGCCATCAATTGTTTGAGGAGTCTTCTTTTCTCTATTTAGCCTTACTTATTTGCCATCCATTGGGATCAAGGCATAGGAAGAATCCATTTGAATACTTCCTCCAACAGTAGAGGCCCATTTTCTAGATAGAAGCATTCCATATTGAGGTGGAATATCTACCACCGTGATATTCATTTTGTTACAAATATGGTTTCTAGGGTTTTCATTTATGTCAACACTATCACAAGGTTGTCATTGATGCCAACACTATCATGGATATGTGATGGTGTTCATGGTTGGATGTCATGTTGAATATAATGAGGTTACTGAAGTTCATGGTTGGATGCCATGCCTTGATTAATGCAGAGTTGAGTATGAAGTTACATTAAGATGGGAATTAGAAGCATCAAGAAGACATATTAAGATGGGAATTAGAAGCATCAAGAAGATACATTAATATGGGAATTAGAAGCACTAAGATGATCAGATGTGTTTATGATGTTACTGGTGGCCTGAAGCATATTTTATGATCTCTCCTACTATTCCTAAGAATGCATGTGTTGATACAAAGAAGGTTTGGCCTCTGAAAGTTGGTAATAATTTTTGTTATAGGATGACTGCCTTTGAAGACTATCTAGGAGATTGCTCTACATTCCTCTGCATTTGTAGTTATGGCTATGCGGTTCTAGAACTATGTTCAAGATGTTGTGAAGGTGATAATTCCAAAGTTTCAAATCATTTGTCCTTCCGATGTGAAAGTTATGCATGATAGAGTATCGGTGTGTGTCCTGATAGAGTAAGATGGTGTTGAAGGCCTGTTAGAATGCCCTGCATTCCTCTAAATGTGAATGTTTGCCTTTACAATTTTGTGGACATATTTATGAATGTGCAGTACACACTCTCTTGTAGTTTCAAGGTTCTTGGTGATCTGTAGCTCAGTTTTTTAATGATAGTATGTTGCAAGTATGTTCTGGATGATTGGTTGTTCTTAGAGTTCATGGCTGAAGATGTGTGGCACAAAATCTCTGATGTGTAGAGGTAAAAGAGTGTTTGGAGATGTTATGTTGCAAGTATATTCTGAATGACTAGTTGTTCTTAGAGTTCATGGATGAAGATGTGTGGCACAAAATCTTTGAGGTGTAGAGGTAAAAGAGTGTTTGGAGATGTTGTATGAGTCTTGTAGACTCATATGGAAGAGTTTTGTGAAGATCTTTCTTGTTTCCAATATTGCACAAGGTTTTCAAGTTGTTGTGGCTGTTATGCTTCAAGTTTCATATGTTTTTGCTTAAGGTTGTCTTATAATTTTCAAATGAGCAGAGTGTGTGGGTGTAATTCCTTGGTTTTTGAAGTTGTGAAGGATGTTTTGGACCTAGTTAAGCAAGTGTTGATATCTGCAAGGCATGGGTCTTTTGCTGGTGTAGCATGTAGTCTTGTTTAGGACTTGTCCTCTACATGTTTTATGTTGTATGTTGTCTGGCTGACTTGTAAATGTATTTTTCATGTTGTCTCTGGCCGACAAGTAATGTAATCAATGTAATATCATGTATAAATTGTAAATCAAATTGAGTTAGGTGAGGTGTGATTGCAATGTGATTGATAAGGTTTGCAAGAAGGAAAAGGAGCAAAAAGAATGCATTATAATGTGCGACTAAAGGAGAAAGAGCAAAAGTTGTAGATGCTATCCTGATTCATCTTGAAGACATATCTATGATAGTGATCAAGTGTAGAGTGTGCCTAACTAATTTGATCATCAGACGGAAATGTGAAGAGGCATAATTGTAATCATCAAATGTGTGAATTGCAATGTCAGTTTTCACATAGTAGAAGGACTATCATACTATAATATTTTGTGAGTTTGTTCTCAATTCAGGGAGTAGTAGCTTCCTTGGGAGTGACCCTAAAACAAAGTATTCAGAGAGTAGTAGCTTCCTTGGGAGTGACCCTAAAACAAAGTCTTCAGGGAGTAGTAGCTTCCCTGGGAGTGACCCTAAATCAAAATTTTCAGGGAGTAGTAGCTTCCTTGGGTTGTAGCCCTAAAACAAAGTTGTTATTTTGAGCTTCATATATTGTGAGTTAATCCTCACTATGGTTTTTCCCTTCTTGGGTTTTCCACATACATATGGTGTTATGTGTTGATGTGCATTATGTTAATCTTTCATGTTTATGTTAATGTTGTAATGCTTAATTTTAATCTGCTCTAGAGAAGTTGAAGTTTGTTTAGATATTGATTCACCCCCCTCTCAGTATCCTAGTGTGTTCAACAATTGATATCAGAGCCAAGTTCCTCTGAAGGAAACTTAACTTCTTGAGGAAGGTCTGGGATGGAGCTTAATGGATCTAGCAAGATACCTAGGTTTGATGGTACAAATTATGTTTTTTGGAAGCTAAGGATGGAAGCCTATATCAATTCTCTAGGGTGTGGTGTTTGGGACTATGTCAAGACTGGTTACAAAGTTCCTGCTTCTATTCATATAGACTCAGATGAAGTTAAGTTGTATGATAACAATGCCAAGGCAAAATTTTCTATCATGAGTGGTTTAGCTGGTTCAGAACTTTCAAAGGTAATGAGTTGCAGTTCTACTAAAGAAGTTTGGGTTAAACTTGAAACCATTTATGAAGGAGATAAGAAAGTAAAGCAAGCAAAGATGCAAATAATTAAAAGCAAATTTGAGACAATAAAAATGACAGAGGATGAAGACATTGCTAGATATATGCTCTAGGTGAATGAAGTGGTCAATGGCATTACAGGTCTTGGTGGCAAAGTGGAAGAGGATGAAATTTTGAAGAAGGTTTTGAGATCTCTTCCCAAATCTTACAGTCATAAGGTATCAACTATTGAGGAGAATGCAGACTTGGATACATACACTATAGACAAATTGTTTGGTTCCCTTACTACGTTTGAAATGAGAGAGTTTGGTAGTGATGCTCCAAAGAAAGAAGTTTCTTTCAAAGCCAGTATGAAGACAACGGATGAAGTTGCTGATGAAGATGAAAGCTCTGATGAAGTTGAAGCAAATTTTGTGAGAAGAATGAAGAAAGGAACTGGTAAATATAAGGTAAGTTACCTTTCAAATGTTTCAATTGTGGAAAGGTTGGTCACTTTGCTTCTAAATATCCTTTTAAAGAATTAAGGGGTAGTAACAAGAGAGACAAGTTTAAGAGAAGTCTGTTCCATAGAGAGCAATTATTCTTCAAAAGATGAGGATCATGATGATTCAAATGATGAAACCATGGCCTTGAGTGTTGGTGACAAAAAGGATGATGGAAAATGTGAGAATATTGATGCCTTACAAATAGACCAACACAATGATAGATCAATGGTTGTATGGACTGCCTATCATGCAAGAGAAGAAGCTAAGGCTTGGGTAACTGATAGTGGTTGCTCAAATCATATGACTGGTGACAAGAAGTTTATCAGCCTTGAGAAATGGGATGGTGGTGATGTCAAGTTTGGTGGTGATGAGTCAACATAAATCTATGGAAAAGGTGCTATAACTATTGATGGGAAGAATAGGACTGAGGATGTCTTCTACGTCAAAGGGCTAAAGCACAATCTTCTTAGTGTCAGTCAAATTTGCAACAAATGTTATAATCTCACCTTTCATGCCAAAGTTTGTGAAGTCAGGAAGGCAGGGTCTAAAAAACTAGTTGCAGAAGGTATTAAGACATATGGTGATATCTATCATCTGAAGGAGGTAAATGGAAGAACATGTTTTTTTGGCTCAATCCGATGAGTGTTGGCTATGGCACAAAAGAATGGGACACAATAATTTTGATAATATGGTAAGGATAAGAGCTACTCATGCAGTGAGAGACATGCCCAAGATAATCAAGCCTACAAACACTATATGCAAGGAATATCAAATGGGAAAGCAAACAAAGACAAGTTTCAAAAGTAAGGAGTATTCTTCTTCAATGCCATTAGAGCTGATTCACACTGATCTATGTGGCCCTACAAGAGTAAAGAGTCAACAAGGTGAGAGGTATTTTATGTTGCTCATTGATGATTATTCTAGAATGACTTGGGTTACTTTCTTAAGAGAAAAATTAGATGCCCTTGATAAATTTAAGGTGTTCAAAGCTATGGTTGAAAATGAAGTGGATGCTAAGATAAAATGTTCAAGGTCTAATAGAGGAGGTGAGTTTATTTCAAATGAATTTGAAAACTTTTGTGAAGATCATGGTATTAGGAGACATTTGTCAGCTCCTAGGACCCCTCAGCAAAATGGAATAGTTGAAAGGAAGAATAAGACTATGTAGGAGATGTCAAGGGTAATGTTGAAAGATGCAGATCTACTTGATATGTACTAGAAGGAAGTAGTTCACACTGTTGTCTATCTAATTAACAGAGTGCAACTGAGGGTCAACAACATTAAGACCCCTTATGAGCTATAGTATGGAAGACCTCCCTCTGTCAGATACTTCAGGATCTTTGGTAGCAAATGCTATATCAGAAGAGATGAAGAAGACCTAGGAAAGTTTGATTCAAGAAGTGATGAAGGGATCTTTCTTAGTTACTCAACTAGATGCAAAGCCTATAGATGCTACAACAAGAAGCTGGGAAAAATGATTGAAAGCAAAAATGTCAAGCTAGATGAAGATTTGTATCAGATCTCACAAGATTCAGAAGACTGTATTCAATATCTTTCCATGCATTGAAGATGAAGAAGAAGTGAATGAAAAAAGAAGCAAGAACCAGAGTAGATGCCTAAGACTCCAATAGAGTATGTTCAGAAGAACCACTCAGTAGATCATATCATTGGAGATAAGAATGAAGGTGTGTAGACAAGGAGAAGGTTTAGTAAGACACATGAGCAAGTAAACTTGTGTTTGTTATCAAAAGTAGAACTGAAAACCTTTGCTAATTCCAGCAAAGATGATAGATGAATAAAGGCAATGGAAGAATAATTAGATTAGATTGAGAAGAATCAGACATGGGAATTGGTTCCTAGACCAACCAATAAGAATGTTATAGGAACAAAGTGGGTGTTTCAGAACAAGCTGAATGAAGAAGGTGAAGTTGTAAGGAACAAAGCAAGGTTGGTATGTAAGGGATACTCTCAAGTTGAAGGCATTGATTTTGAGGAGACTTTTACTCCGGTAGCCAAGATGGAGGCAATCAGAATGTTCTTTGCCCTTGTTGCTCATAAAAATTTCAAGGTATATCAAATGGATGTCAAGTCAACATTTTTGAATGGTGATCTAGAGGAAGAAGTCTACATTGAGCAACCAGATGCTTTCCATATATCAAAAGATCTGGACACGGTGTGTAGACTTAAGAAGGCTTTGTATGGTCTCAATTAAGCACCTAGGACCCGGTATGCTAGGTTGGACAAGTACTTACTTCAACAAGGCTTCAAGAAAGGTACTATTAATAACAATCTTTACATTAAGGAAGGAGATATGATATTGATAGTTGTAGTATATGTTGATGACATCATCTTTGGTGGAGATGATGATATGTGTAAGAGGTTTGTAGAAGAGATGCAAAATGAGTTTGAGATGTCTATGATTGGTGAGATGTCTTTCTTCCTTGGACTTCAAATTACTCAGCTAGAAGGTGGTATCTTTATTTCTCAAGCTAAGTATGTCAAAGAGTTATTGAAGAAGTTTGGTATGGAGGATTCAAAAATAGTGAGTACTCCCATAGTCACTGGATGTCACTTGAGCAAGGATTATGAGTCTCCGGAGGTGGATTAGACTTCCTATAGATCTATGATTGGAGGAATATTGCTGTACCTAACTGCTTTTAGACCTGATATCATGTATGTAATATGTGTGGTTGCTAGATATCAAGCTAATCTTGAGTAAACACATGAGAAGATAGTAAAAAGGATATTCAAATACTTGAAAGGAACTTTGGATTATGGCTTATGGTATCCAAGAGGTAATGACTTTGATTTAAGTGCCTACACTAATGCTGATTGGGCTGGTTGTGTTGATGATAGAAGAAGTACAAGTGGTGGTGCTTTCTTTTTAGGAAGCAGACTGGTTTCATGGTAGAGCCAGAAGCAAGATTCAGTGTCCTTATCAACTGTAGAGGTAGAGTACATTGCCGCAGCATCCTGCTATACACAAGTGTTGTGGATGAAGCAAACCCTAAAAGATATCAAGGTATTTTATGATGATCCTATTCCTATTTTGTGTGACAATACAAGTGCTATCAATATTCCAAGAATCTAGTGATGCATTCTAGAACCAAGCATATAGCAATCAGGTATCACTTTTTGAGAGAGAAGGTTGCAAATAAGGAAGTAAAGTTGGAATATGTTCCAACAAAGGATCAAATTGTAGATATTTTCACAAAGGCTCTTGCAAAGGACACTTTTGAGGATCTCCGGTAGAGGTTAGGTGTAATTGCCCCTCCTTTTTGCTATATGCATAGTGGTGCATCTATCTAGGGGGAGTTCATATTATATCTTTTTCCTAAACTGATGGTGGCTACCTCTCAGTGGGAGTAGGTAGTGGTTGTTGATGATAGGAGGAGCTTGTTTGCTGCAAGAAGAAGTTATACCCTAAGAGAAAAGAAGTTGCCCTTTGTCCTTGGACCCAAAGGGGGAGAAATGTGCAAGTATGTGTTGCCATCAATGCCAAAGGGGGAGATTATTACACATATGGTTCCTAGGGTTGTCATTGATGTCAACATTGTCACAAGGTTACCATTTATGTCAACACTATCATGGATGTGTGATGGTGTTCATGGTTGGATGCCATGTCCTATCCAACAGAGAAGATACAGTTCATGGTTGGATGTCATGTTGAATATAATTAGGTTATTGAAGCTCATGGTTGGGTGTCATGCCTTGATCAATGCAGAGTTGAATATGAAGTTACATTAAGATGTGAATTAGAAGCATCAAGAAGATACATTAATATGAGAATTAGAAGCACTAAGATTATCAGATGTGTTTCTGATGTTGAGAAGATGTTATTGGTGCCCTGTAGCATATTGTATGATCTCTCCTATTGTTCCTAAGAATGCATGTGTTGATACAAAGAAGGTTTGGCCTCTGAAAGTTGGTGACAGTTTCTGCTATAGGATGACTATCTTTGAAGACTATCTGGGAGATTGCTCCATATTCCTCCGCATTTGCAGTTATGGATATACAATTTTGGAACTATGTTTAGGATGTTGTGAAGGTGATAATCCCAAAGTTTTAGATCATTTGTCCTTCCGCTATGAAAGTTATGCATGATAGAGTACCGACATGTGTCATGACAAAGTAAGGTGGTGTTGAAGGCATGTTGGAATGCTCTG
Source organism: Cunninghamia lanceolata (assembly GCA_027924645.1). Lineage (NCBI taxonomy): Eukaryota > Viridiplantae > Streptophyta > Pinopsida > Cupressales > Cupressaceae > Cunninghamia > Cunninghamia lanceolata. Next base: position 3,677,557 of record BSBN01000850.1, read on the forward strand.
CATTCCTCTGGATGTGAATGTTTACCTTTGAGATTTTATGTAGATGTTTATGAATGTGTAGTACATGCTCTCATGTAGTTTCAAGGTTCTTGGTGATCCACAGCTTAGTTTTTCAATGATAGTATGTTGCAAGTATGTTCTGGATGGCTAGTTGTTCTCAGAGTTCATGGATGAAGATGTGTGGCACAAAATCTTTGATGTGTGGAGAGTGTTTGAATATGTTGTATGAGTCCTGTAGACTCATCTAGAAGAATTTCATGAAGATCTTTCTTGTTTCCAGTACCGCACAAGGTTTTCAAGTTGTTGTGGCCATAATGCTTCAAGTTTCATATGTTTTTACTTAAGGTTGTCCTATTTTCAAATGAACGGAGTGTGCAGATGTAATTCCTTGGTCTTTGAAGCTATGAAGGATGTTTTAGACCTGGTTAAGCAAGTGTTGATGTTTGCATGGCATGGGTCTTCTGTTGGTGTAGAGTGTAGTCTTGTTTAGGATTTGTCCTCTACACGTTTCATGTTATATGTTGTCTGGCTGACTTGTAAATGTATTTTTCATGTTGTCTTTGGCTGACAAGAAATGTAATCAATGTAATATCATGTATAAATTGTAAATCAAATTGAGTTAGGTGAGGTGTGATTGCAATGTGATTGATAAGGTTCACAAGAAAGAAAAGGAGCAGAATGAATGCATTATGATGTGCGACTAAAGGATAAAGACTAGAAGTTGTAGATGATGTCTTGATTCATCTTGAAGACATATCTATGATAGTGATTGAGTGTAGAGTGTGCCTAATAGATCTAATCATTAGAAGGAAGTGTGAAGAGGCAGAATTGCAATCATCCAAGTGTTAGGGATTACACGCAGAAGATATCAATTAAATGAAAATAAAGATTAAATAGAGGAATGAAAATATATAGAAATAATAATAGCGAGAGACAATTTTTAACGTGGTTCACCCAAACTCGGGCTACATCCACCAACAGAGAGTCTAATATTATTATCCAGTAAATCAAACCAATTACAACCAGTAATCCTTGCAACTCAATACCACTACAAAATGCTACAATACATCAATGAAAAACCTAACCCTTAGCCACTTTTATCAAGCCTTATGTCGGTTACAAAATAGGGTTTTTTATGTCGACCAATAGAAAAATAACTCCTGATGCCTTTATAAAATAATAAAAAACCATTTGAGGCACTGCCCCTTGACCCCGTCTTGGGGGCGTTGCCCCCAAAACCCCGCAAGGGGCACTGCCCCTTGACCCCATTAAATAATTTGGGTGGAAACTGCACCGATAAAAGTGGGGTAAATTTAACCTCTGAGTCTGATTAGGCTCCATATAACAACACCAAGGTGTGAACTTCAATACCAATTTTTAGACAGTAGAAGGACTGTCATACTATAATCTTTTGTGAGTTTGTTCTCAATTTAGGGAGTAGTAGCTTCCTTAGGAGTGACCCTAAAACAAATTCTTCATAGAGTAGTAGCTTCCTTGGGAGTGACCCTAAAACAAAGTCTTAAGGGAGTAGTAGCTTCCTTGGGAGTGACCCTAAATCAAAGTTTTCAGGGAGTAGTAGTTTCCTTGGGTTGTAGCCCTAAAACAAAGTTGTTATTTTGAGCTTCATATATTGTGAGTTTCTCACTGTGGTTTTCCCTTCTTGGGTTTTTCATGTACATCTAGTGTTATGTGTTGATGTGCATTGTGTTAATCTTTCATGTTTATGTTAATGTTGTAATGCTTAAGTTTTAATTTGCTCCAGAGAAGTTGAAGTTTATTTAGATACTGATTCAGTCCCCCTCTTAGTATCCTAGTGTGTTCAACACATTTTATATTCCTTATGCGGATAAGCTGCCAATTTGAAACTTATATCCTTAATGATTCCAATAATAGGGACTTCCTTGGAGTCGATAGAAAAACATTTCCCATAAGCCTTTGTAACTTGTAATCCTAATACTTCCATTACTCCAAGTGGCATTATGTTAGTGGAAGCCCCTGAATAAATCATACAATTCTTAACAAATCTTCCCTTTATGTTAAGGGTGACAAAGAAAGGGTCTATTTGGGATGGGCATTTACTTGAAGTAGTTCCCAAATACACCTCTAGTATTTTGGAACTCTATTTCTTAACTTCTAGTGATTTTTCTTCTTTCTTATTATATTGCATCATTTTCTCATTATTCACTCCTAATACATTGGGGATTGTTTCCTCAATCACTGACAAGGCCCTATCCTTATGTTCTGGGATTCTCATCATTTCTAGTAGAGGGACTGTCTCTCTAATCTAGATGAACACTTGAGCCATATCCAAATGGGTGTACTTGGGCATAGTATTGACATGAGTTGCATCAGTATTGACAACAAGAGTTTGAGGGGTATTTCCCTTACCTTTAGTATGGCTGCTTTCAATAGGGGTTTTCTTAGCACTATCATTTTCAACTGATACTTTAGCCTTAAAATGTGGATTATGTTTAACCACATGTTCCTTTGACTTACTTTGAATACCAGCATCATTCTTGTGGTTAGGGACATTTTGTTTCTCCTTAATGAACATGTTGCCTACATTTCCCATAGTGCTACTTTCTCCTTGAGTCTTTTTACTTCTCAAGTTATAGTCACTCTTTACCTAAGAAATCTTAGCAGCAGTCAAGGCCTTTATCTCCTCATTAGAGGGTCTTCTTAATTGGACATTGGAATCCTTTAAGTTTGATTGAAAAACATGTTCCTTATCTTCCTTCTTACTAAGAAAAGTTTGCTGCTGACATGAACCCTTAATTGTCCCTTATTTGCAATATTCTCATCCAATGATTCTTCTTCATTAGAAGTAACATACTCCTCAAAATAAAGTTATGAGCAAAAACCATGTTTATATTGTGATCTTCAGAGTCCTCTATGTCATTACATTCGTTACAAGGGTTGGCATGGTCAGTGATAGACATAGCCACAACACATAATACAGAAGAATGAGGGGCCTGACATACCAAACACCAAAGACTATCATCAACAAAATTCACTCCTTTCCTAAGAGGATCAATGGTGCAGGAGCACCCTGGCCATGTCATGAATCCATGGAGGTATTTTTGAAGATTGATCAAAATTTGGTGTCTTAGCCTTGTATAGGGTTGTATAAGTCATTTTTGCACATGTATTAGAAGCATTAGGAGGTCATTGTGTCTTATTTTGTAATAAATGTAAAGAGTTGTCCAAAAAGTGCAAATTGTTTTTTGTAAAAGATGTAAAATTGCACAAAAAAAGATATAAACAAGGAATATGAAAGGTCACTTGGGTTTTAGGTGTTTGTAGGAAGTTAGAAATTAGTTAGAAATTGAAGAGTCATGTGGTAAATGCCTTTAAAAGGCATTGTAGACAGTTGAGAAGGCATGGGTGATTGAATTTAATGATTTGATTAATAGAAGGCACTGTTTATATACAGTTTTCTACATAAATTTGTTGTTTTCATGCCTTGTACGGCTTTGTATGGGCATGAAATTCTATTTGAATGTTTGTAAGTGAAATCTTAGTCAATCACCTTCCTTTTACATTTTGTTTCATGCATTTTGAATCTAAGTTGAGTTAGTTATTGTGATTTTTCAAGAAATGGTCAATACCCTGTTCTAGGGTAACAGTGAGCATTTAAAATGGTGTTTCTCCTAATTTACCTAATGGAATGAGATAAAAATTGGAGAAATGATAGTTCTATGTGTGTGTTCACTGATTCCAAGAGTGTAGAGTTTATGGATGAAGTTTGGTCCAATTTCTATCATACCCTAGGTATGTTCTATCTGTTTCAGACTGATAAAGGGCAGAAAGAATGAGATTCCTGATCTTTTATTGTGGATTGAACACTTGCCATGGTGATTTTATTCTTTTGAAGGCTATAATTGAACTCTCTACAAATACCTTGAGTCAGTATAGACAAAAGGATGAATGTTAGTACCCTCAAACAGTCTGCCATGTTATGACTAGTTATGACAGTCATAGAAAGGACTGAGTATGATGACAATTTTGTGTCCTACTAATGTTTGTAAATCATAGAATGGTGTTGGATAGAGTCTTTTGGATGTTTCCAATCAATAGTAAAGTTTGTAAGAGTATTTTTATTGGGATAATACCAAGAAGAAATAGAGCTGACAGTTAGGATGCCAAATTCAGGCTTAAGGGGCAGAGTTGTAGGGTATTGTCACTAGATTTTGGTAAGAATGCTCTTGAAGATGGTTTTGTGAGGTTTTACTAAGCACAAGAAGACTCTATTTCATATGTTCCAAGCATTGGTTGAATGAGTTAGGTATGGAGATACTAAAACCAATAAGCCCTTGAGTGAATTAAGCCTAATTTGTAACGAGGACAGTCATGATTTGTGATCTATTTCTAAAAAGAAATCTATGTTGGATTATTGATATGTGTTAAAACTTCTTAAAGGGTATCTTAAAAGCCTTAAACAGTCTTGAATGGAGGTCTACACTAAAAGTTATGCTTTGACAACCCCTTAAAGAGGGCTGCTATCTTTTGGACAGTCAATGAAGGAATAGTAATTTGATGAAAGGTCGGATATTGGGAATTGTTTGTTTTGGTTGAGATAGGATTCCTAAGGATAAAAACAAAGACAACTAAGGTCTTGTTTGGGTCAGAGTTGTGAGAAACTCAGTTTTGTACCATTGATTTATGAAGGTTTCTTGTGAAGATTTATGAGGTTGTGGGATTGAAGCCCATTATTGTGAAATATGTTTCCAAGTAGTTGAGTTTCTTCCTTTGTACTGCATCAAAGTGGTATCAGAGCTAGAAGACTTTGGGAAAACAAATTTGGTTTGTGGTTTTGGGGTTTGTGTGTTTTGTGGTTTATGCAGGTTGAGAAGATAACCTGGTTGTTGCCAAGAGAAGGCAAAGAAAGTTGAGAAGTTGTGAAGCAAGGGGAAGCTTACTTGAGTAGAAGACAAGATGGATGTGTTGAAGAGGCATTTGCAGGCAGAGGAAGAAAGGAAAAAGAGAAAGAGGGAAGAGAAATCTGACAAAGAAATACTTGAGTTGTAGCAAGAGTTGAGGAGATTTGATAAAGAGTTCCAAGAGTCCATAATGAAGATAGAAAAGTTCTATAGATAAGCATTCAGTTGGCATTTATCAGTGAGAAAGAAAGTGGTATGGCCCATTCAAAAGATTGTCACAAAAAGAAAAAGGCAAAAGAAGATGAAAGAAGAAGAAGAAGCATTTGAAGATGCAGAAGAAGAATTTGAAGGAGAAAAAGACATGGTAGTTAATTTCAAGCATGAAGATGAAGAAGTAGTAGAGATAAAGAACCTGATTTCAGAGAATGAAGACCTTGAGTTGGTGTCAAGATAGGATGAAGAAATGATCAAAGATGAATTGATCTTGGAGATTTGTAAAGAGTTGAAGACAGATGGAGGTATTGTGATAGCCCTAATATATCATTTCTTTGTTGGACTAATTTATTGGACAGGGAATAATTTGCAGATTAAGATGCAACAGTTTGGAAAAGGACAAAGGGAGAGACAAGATGCTGAGATGAAACCTGAGATGCAACCAAGTATGAAGAACCTGATTTCAAATGGCAAGACAAGAAGAAGCCTAATTTGCATGGACAAAATGAAACCTAAGGTGAAAATGAATGTGATTAGGATCAGTTTCAAGGTCAATCAAAGGCAGAGCATACAAAAGACAAAGATTTGTGGACAACTTCAAATTTAAGAGGACTTGAAATTTATTTGGCCGGGAGCATGGTGCAGGAGCACCCTGGCCATGTCATGATTCCATGGAGGAATTTTTGAAGATTGATCAAAATTTGGTGTCTTAACCTTGTATAGGGTTGTATAAGTCATTTTTGCACATGTATTAGAAGCATTAGGAGGTCATTGTGTCCTATTTTGCAATAAATGTAAAGAGTTTTCCAAAAAGTGCAAAATTGTCATCAAGGGTTTCCTTAGAGAAATTCCCTCTATTGTTAGGTGGAATTGGCTTTCCATTTTTCTAATTAGTATGGTATGGTTGATCTGACAGCCTAGGTATTATTTCTTGTCTAGCAAAAGGAGGCTTATCATTTGGAGATCTTTTATCAACCCTGGCCATGGACATCTTCATTTCTTTAACCTCCTTCCATAACTTTTCACATTTATCTGCAGCAGGGACCCTGCTACCTTGTCATCTGTCTTGAGGGTTGAGATTCAAGTCACTTCTCTTGTAGACCTTCCCTGAGGCTTTTCTATTTTTTTCAATATGCAAAGATGCCTTAAAAGCATCTATGAGGGTATGTGGCTCTCTATTCCTCAACTCATACCCCATTTTAGGGTCATAAGCATTCTGATAAATCACAAGACACATGTGCTCATTAGGTCTCATGTATGGTGGAATTTTATTGCAAGCCTTCATGAACATAGTATTTAAATTAGGAACATCTTCATTGTATCCTTTTTGAATATTAGTGAATTCATTAACAAAAAATCATGGGTCAATGTTAGCACCATATTGCTCCTTGAAGACTCTCTTAAACTCATTCTAGTAGTCTATGCTTGCTTCTGGAAAGCTTCTATACCAGTCTCTTGCATCTTCTATTAGTGACTGCATACACAACTTCATGACCACATCTTCAGCTTCCACCTCAAAGTTATCAATGACATTCATAAATGCCTTTAGGTGATCTTCACCTAACATAGCATAGCTCCATACAAATTTAGGGATTGCATGCCTGACATCATTCTCAATAGGATTTGGGTAACCAATTATACCTGTGAAATCTAGTTGCTTATATCTCTCCAACTGCGTTGGTCTCCTAGAAAAAGGATTCACCAGTGGTTGCCCACCATGATTATTTTGATTCACTGGAGGATTTGTGGGTTTCACAAATGTTGTTGATGTGGTACATTTTGGTTTTGGATATTTTGTTGTGCAACAAGATTCTGGGGTACTTGAGGATTTTTGTATTGCATCCCTCCTTGACCTGCATAAGGGTTGTACCCTACTTGTTGACCAACCATTATTGCATTTACATTTTGTGGGTAATGCTACCTTTGGGGCTGACATATGGGTACTAACACAGTAGGATTATTCACAGGGGCAGATATAGCTACATCATTTGTAGGAAAGATCCTTTGTTGTAGTACAGATGATGTAATGTATATTAAGGGAGCTTGTTGGACAATGGGTAAGTGATCCCGCAAAGATTCAGAAGCATTAGGGTGAAATTTGTTCATGCAACTATATTCTAGTTTTTCAGTATTTTTTTTCTAGTTTTGTTTGCATCCTAGTAATTGGCATTTTTGGAGGCCTTCGAAGTGGAATTTGGGGTCAAGACTTTCTCCGGTTGCTTTTGAGTGGTAGCCACAGGCACGGCTCAACGCAACTTAATCTAGCTCTTTAGGAGATATTTCCAATGAGTTTAAAATGTCCAGATTTCAACTAGCTGGCTAGAAGTTATGACCCTGCCTAGTAGGGTCCAAAATTTAGTAGTTTTTTTGAAATTTTGAAAAAAATTGAAAATTTGAATTTTAGTAGTTTTGTCACCTTCCAACTATCCATTTCAAATTCTATGGATAAGGTGACCTTTCACATTCTTGCTCATTGTATATATTCAACTTTTGATGCAATAAGAAATCCTCTTTGGTTGCCTACGACTTCTTACAAGTTCTGCACATTGAGCATTTTGTTTATTTTTACAATACCACAGGCCCAACACTAGGTATTGTTATCTGAATTCTCTATTAAAATTTAGATCAGTGGTATCAGAGCGGTTCACTCCTGTATGTCACATTATACACAGTCTAGTTATGGAAGGTTGGGATTGCAGACAAGAGACCCTTCAGATTACCTACCCTTGAGACGCACACGACCGAAGATGGGAGAACAAGGAGATGGATCTGACCCTTTCAAGGAGCTAGTACAAGAAGCTTTGGCAAAGCAACGTGAGGATATGATGACTAAATTCTCTTGAATTATCCAATGAAATCATCAACCAGAAGGTGCAGCTGGAGCGCCATTTTATGGTCACACCCCATTCAAGGTACAAGTAAATTTTGACATTCCAAATTTTGAAGGAAAAATTAATGCAAATGCTGTTGATGATTGGCTATCACAATTAGAGAAATATTTTTCTGTAAACCACTTCACAGATGTTCAAAAAATAACCTTTGCACTCCTCAAAGCTAAGGAACATGTGAAATAGTCTTGGGAAAATAGACTACTAGCCAAGGATGATGGCCTTGACAGCCAAGGATTTGAAACGTTGGAGGATGACAATCCCACATGGGGAGAATTTGTGGAATACATCAAGGAGGAATACTACCCTGAAAATTCATATGAGGAGAAGTACATGCAATGGCAATTACTTCGACAAAAGAAGGACCAATCTGTTCAAGATTATACAAATACATTTCATGCACTTTCTACAAAATTGGGAATCCGTAACACAGAAAAGCATCAGGTATTGAAGTATCACAGTGGGCTTCATCGGTATATCTAGACATAAATGGATTTCTTATGTATTGAGACCTTGGGTACCGCCTTCAAATATGTAGTAAAAATAGAGGATAAATTCAAACAAAAGGGGAAGAAAGATTATCCCTCAAACAACAAATTCAAGGGTGAAGGTGGTAACAAATTTGGTGGGAAACAGACAACCAAGGACTTTTCCTCACAGACCTCATCAACAACAAATAAGGGTAAGCAGAAGATGTGGTGTGAATTCCATAAGATCCCTGGTCATAACACTAAAGACTGCCGTGCCACGAAGACTTTGCTAGCAGAAATCTGTCAAGGAGAGATGGAATAGGAGTCACTGCCTACAAATCCTTGTGAACAAAATGAGGGTGAACAAATCATTGAGGCTGACCCACATGCCATAATTGCCATTGCCAAAGTCATGCCCCGTGAAAATGATGAACGCTTGTTCCACTCATAGATGTGGGTAAATGGAAAGGCTCTTCATTTCATTGTGGATAGTGGAAGCCAAAAGATTTGATCTCTGCTGAAACTATGAAAAGATTGAATCTGCAGACAACACGACATCCATAGCCATATCATATGGGATGGGTAAGTCAGGGACAAGACATTCTCGTGAATAAATAGTGTCACTTAACTTATTCTATCAAGCCATTCAAAGATGAAGTAATATGTGATGTGGCACCTTTGGATGTATGTGATGTGGCACCTTTGGATGTATGTGATGTATTGTTGGGGTACCCATACATGTACAAGCGCCATGGAGTCTATGAGTCAAGGCCATGCAACGTTACCATCAAGTTGGGAGAAAAGAGGTATCGAATACCTAAGGTAAGTCTTGCAGAACCAGTATCTTTGATTACTGCAAAACAATGTAAGCGTTTGATTGCTCACACTGGAAAATTTGTCTTACTAATGGTTTGACTTGAGGAGGCAAGGTCCGTTGTTGCCAGCAGTCATGCCAAAGTGTCCCCTACCATAGCTGAACATAAATAGATGGAGAAAATATTGTTAACATATCAGGATGTATTCAATTCACCAATAGGGGTACCACTACACTACCAAGTCAAGCATTAGATTGATCTAATTCTAGGGACACCATTACCAAATGGGCCACTGTACAGAAGGTCGGTTTTGGAGAATGAAGAAATCAAGCGGCAGATTCAAGAGTTGATCAAGAAAGGACACATTTGCCCAAGTGCTTCACCATGTGGAAGTCCAATTGTTTTGGCCAAAAAGAAGGATAGAACATGGAGACTTTGTATTGATTATCGGATTCTCAACAAGATCACTGTGAAGAACTGATATCCACTCCCTCGCATTGATGATTTGCTGGACCAGCTCAGGGGGCAAAATTTTTCACCAAAATTGACTTGAAATCTGGGTATCACCAAGTCCTAGTTGAACCATCAGATGTGTGGAAGACTACTTTCAAATCCAAGGAAGGGTTGTTTGAGTGGCTAGTCATGCCTTTTGGCTTGATCAATGCCCCTACCACATTCATGAGATTGATGAATGATGTCCTCAGACCATTCATTGATTCTTTTGTTGTCGTCTATTTAGATGACATACTCATCTTTAGCAAAACATGGGGTGACCATTTGCAGCATGTTCAGGAAGTGCTTTCAACCTTGCAACAACACAAGCTATATGCTAACAAAGATAAGTGTTCTTTTGGCATGGAGAGTATTCAGTATTTGGGATACATTATGGATAGAATGGGTGTTTGTGTGGACCCTGAAAAGATACAAGTTCTCAAAGATTGGCCATCTCCCAAAAGTCTCATAGAACTTCGTAGCTTCTTGGGTCTACCCAATTTCTATCAGAGATTTGTACTTGGTTTTTCACATTTGGCATGGCCTATGAATCAGGCACTGAGAGGAGGACCAAGGACAAAATTTTGCTGGACAGAGGTACAATAGAAAGAATTCATGGAGTTGAAGAAGAAGCTATGTTCTGCACCAGTGCTAGCACTCCCAGATCTACAACAATCTTTTCAAATTGAAATAGATGCTTCAGACTATGCACTAGGAGCAGTTCTCATGCAACACGGGCATCCAGTTGCCTACCACAGTGAGACTTTCTCTGACACAGTACGTAAGTACCCCACCTATGATAAGGAGTTGTATGCTATTGTGCAAGCCTACAAACAATAGAAACACTACATTCTGGGGAAGGAGACTATCATTCACATGGATCATAAACCTCTGTAATTTCTACAAACACAAGAGAAGCTACAAAATGATAGGCATCAAAGATGGTTTGCCTACTTGCAACAATTTCATCTCAATATCTGCCACAAGAAGGGAGCTACTAAAAAAGTTGCAGACTATTTGAGTAGACCTCCAATCATATCCCTAACAACGGTATTGGATTCTTGTGGCCACCACACAACAGATTGGCCTCAGTTGTATTGCATAGATCCTGATTTTGCTGAGATCTACAACAATCTAGCAGAGGGAAAACAAGCCACCGATTTCTACTTGAAGGATGGGATTCTCTGTCATATGGGACACATATGTGTTCCAACCAAGGAGCAACAAAAGATGATATGGGAGGCAAACTACAGCCATGTTGCAGGATACTTCAGGGTGGAGAAGACTATTGCTATACTTCAGAGGTATTTTTATTGGCCCAAATTGAGACATGATGTCATTTTATACATCCGATCTTGTACTTCTTGTGCCATTGCAAAGCCTGCCAATCGTAAACAAGGATTGTATACACCTCTTCCAGTCCCTAACCAACCTTGGCATTCAGTTTCAATAGATTTCATGTCTGGACTACCTTCTACTAGACATGGGCATGATTGTGTATATGTGGTGGTAGACAGGTTTTCAAAAATGGTTGTCATAGTGGCTTGCAAGAAAGGAGTCTCTATAGAAGAAACTGCCAAGCTTTTCTTTGAGAATGTTTGGGTACACTTTGGATTGCCACAAACCATCATATCTGATAGGGATAGTAGATTTCTTAGCAATTTTTGGTCAGCACTTTGGGCCTTGATGGACACAAAGTTGACAAAATCCACTGCCTTCCATCCCCAAACAGATAGGTAGATTGAGGTGGTGAATCAGATGATCATTCACATTTTGCAGATGTACCATTCCAAACATCCTCGAACTTGGGATGAAAGCTTGCCATATGTACAACATAGTTACAATCGAGCACTACATGGTTCCATAGGGCACAATCCATTTGAGGTATGTCTTGGCTACCAACCATTGGCTCCAATTGATGTAGCATTGCCGACTATGTTGAGTGACCCATCAACACATTCAGAAAAAGAAGTAGATAGGGAAACTAAGTTTGTGGAGAAGATATGCCATATTTAGCAACAAGTCCATGAGATACTACAATATAATAATCAGAAATACAAGGACATACATGATCAGCATTGTACACCTCATCAGTTTAAGGTTGGGGACAAGGTTTGGCTTCATATTTAGAAAGAAAGACTTCAAGGGCCTCACAAGAAACTCCGTCCTATTCGATATGGTCCATACACCATCATCAAACAAGTTCGTGAAAATGCTTTTGAACTCAATCTTCCATCTTTTCTTGGACTACATCCTATTTTCAATGTTGAATTGTTGCGGCCATATTTTCCACCATTGTTGGACACTTCAGATGTTGCAGAACATATAAGTTGCTTAGATTTGAATCCAGACACTACTGCCCTTCTCAAGTGTGATCAGATTACTGATGTTGTGGTGAAAACATTGAATAAACAACAGATTCCTCTCTATCAGGTGGTACAGGCAGGACAACTTCCACATCAAGGAAAATGGTTCACTAAGGACCAGATTGAGAAGAAATTTCCTCATCTGCTGCAATACACAGGTGCAATGGGGCCCATTTCCTCTCAGGGGGGAAGCAATGATCTCGTAGAGATTCAGAAGCATTAGGGTGAAATTTGTTCATGCAACTATATTCTAGTTTTTCAGTATTTTTTTTCTAGTTTTGTCTACATCCTAGTGATTGGCATTTTCGGAGGCCTTCGGAGTGGAATTTGGGGTCAAGACGTTCTCCGGTTGCTTTTGAGCAGTAGCCATAGGCAAGGCTCAATGCAACTCAATCTAGCTCTTCAGGAGATCTTTCCAACAAGTCTGAAATGTCCAGATTTCGACTAGCTAGCTAGAAGTTCTGACCCTACCTAGTGGGGTCCAAAATTTAGTAGTTTTTTTGAAATTTTGAAAAAAATTGAAAATTTGAATTTTAGTAGTTTTGTCACCTTCCAACTATCCATTTCAAATTCTATGGATAAGGTGACCTTTCACATTCTTTCTCATTGTATATGTTCAACTTTTGATGCAATAAGAAATCCTCTTTGGTTGCCTGCAACTTCTTACAAGTTTTGCACATTGAGCATTTTGTTTATTTTTACAATACCACAGGCGCAACGCTAGGTATTGTTATCTGAATTCTCCATTAAAATTCAGATTAGTAAGGGTTGTGATAAGTGTTGCCCAATAGTAGTAGACACACTGAGGGTGCCATAACTACTAGTGACATTGGAACTACTCATGGCTTGTATTCTTAATAGCAAGTTTTCCTTTCTTTCTAAAGATTCCATTATAGCTAATTTGAGACCCAAATCAGCGACCTCCCTTTCTAATTCCTCATCAGTTTGGTGCTGTGTTAGAAGTAGAAGCTATGTTGGGTATAGAACACACATTTGCATTGGTAAAGTTAGCTTTTCCATATGAAGGGGAATTTAACCTCTCATAAGGGGACAGGTTTTGAGACTTAGATACAAATTAAACAATAGAGATGGGCACTGATTGAGGAAGGTTTTGTGAGGGGATGATCAGACTTTGAGGACCACAAAGCAGTTTTGAATAATACATTTCATCTCCTTCATAATCAACCTCATAACCATGCACATTAGGGGGAATAGAATGACTAGCATGCTTAATTTTTTTTCCTTCTATATGAGAGTAATTTCTACTACCACTCAAAAGAGGTGTAGTCATAGTGATAAGATCAGTAACAGGAGGAGGAGTAGACTCACCCGATTCCTTAGCCATCCACTTCTGATTTGTAAGTTTTGAACTCATATGCTTGCTGGGATGCCCTTGATGGATTGATCTTCTCCGGTGCATACTGCTACTTTCATGTATATTTGCCTTTCACCATCTTAGAGATATGCAGTCGCCACCCAAAAATGGGAAATAGAGTATGCATGCACAGAATGGTACTTGTTATGCAGATAACAAGTGAAACTCTCAATTCTCAAAGGTATTTGCAAATAGGGGAATATAATAATTGATCTATGACTCATGATAAGACACAATTTGTTAGATCCCCAATAGAGTTGCCAATATGTTGGTTCCTCCAAATGATTATCTGAATCTTATAAAGATTTAGCCTATTTATTATGGTTGAGGACTCAAGGTTAGTGGCCAACGGACATGATTCAACAAAGAGTTGAAATCCTCTGCACTTTTGGTTCTGCAAGACCATTGCGGGTGTACCTATACAACATCTAAGGATATTCTCAACTTATACAAGATGTTGTCATTATACATAGGGTTCTCAATGAAAATATACTAAGGAAATGAATGATTCTAATTAGATTGGCTTGATCCTTTTGTAAATCAATTTATACCAGTATTGAGAATAGGTTCTAATCTAATCTACTCCTTAAGTAGTAAAGGAAATGGAAATGATCTTGATTATTGAGATGGTTCTAAATGATAATTTAACACGGTAATGAATCAGTGCCTAATCCCAGGCCACAGAGTCAAATTACAGAGAACAAATGTATCCTTCAAAGCAACCTTGATTCACTTCAATGGACTAATGATACTAGTGCCTTACACTGACATCTCCTAGACATGGAATTGTAGAATTATCCTTTAAACCACAATATAGTATGAAATCAACTATGTATTACCCAAGCATTTATTTCTCTCCTTGAAAGAAAGCCATAAATAACACACACATCACAGAGGAACTGCAAAGATGAATTCAAAACACCCTTGATATCTTGTATTCATATTAATTTCAATAAGTACATGTATGGGGAAAATTCTATAACCAATCTAATTTAATATTTAGAATTGAAATGACATATTGCTCTGCAGATTTGAAAAAATACAGACTGTAACCACTCTATATTGATTATGGACTAGAATACAACACACTACCACCCAAAATTGAGATCCAGAACCCCTAACAAATGGCCTTGAATTCCCTTTTATAGGACAAGGGAGCAACAAGCTTCAGGCCATGTATAATTCTTGTGAGAAAAGGAATATGCCAACAGGGATCTTTGAAGCACTACAAGACAAAAACATATTTTCCCACCCAAAGAATGCTATTGAGGTTGGTACAAAGTTCAAGGAAGATGTTTTTTCCTTTTAGAAACTGACTTTGCTCACATTTAGAAGTTGCAACTGCATTCTTGGACATATATATTACCTAATAATGATGGAACGAACATGAGTGCAACCTGTTAGCCAAATGAAATGCAAATTACATGCATTTTATTTATTCTTTATTTTAACTAATGACCCCTTATGATGAAGACTTTAAAGAAATTGGCCCACTAGCTAACAAAAGTTGAGAGAATATGTCTCTTTTACTACTGAGGTGGAAAATTTAGATGCACACCTGCCAAATGATTTGCATACTCTTGATTTGAAGGAAAGGTAATCAAAGATGTGATTGTTTCCATCTCAAATTCAACCCTTGAGAGTTCATCTAGAGTCGATCTCAAATTGTCAATGACTCTATCCTCATCCTCATTGATTTCAAGAATAATTGGAGTCGTGAGCTGTGAGCACTCCTTCTTCCACTCTTCCAAGCTCTTCAATGACCTATCCTACTTCCAAAATTGTGGCAAATATGGCCCCTGCAATCTCTTGAATTAGGTCAATTCTTTGGCAATGTCATAAATTTTTTTTTTATGCTTCCTCAATAATTTCCTAATACCTTTGAATGTGCCCAATAGTTCTATCAAATGCTTAATTGAACTCTCATCACATATATGCAATTTTAACAGAATATTGAAAATTATGACCTTGGGTGTCATATGCCTCTCCCATGTCTCCATTTTGATTCCTAATCTCTTATATTCCACAAGCATGCTCCTCAAGTCATTATGACATTCCCATGTCTTCTCCACATATGTCATTATTCTTTCCAACTTCCTATCCAATAAGCCTTGAAAAAATCAAGTTTTACTTGCTTCAACTTCTTCAAGGCATCCTCCTCTCTAGCTTTGCTTTTGCTTAGTTCTTGCTTGAGCTTTTCTCCTACTCTAGATGAGA
This sequence comes from Cunninghamia lanceolata, assembly GCA_027924645.1. Classification (NCBI taxonomy): domain Eukaryota; kingdom Viridiplantae; phylum Streptophyta; class Pinopsida; order Cupressales; family Cupressaceae; genus Cunninghamia; species Cunninghamia lanceolata. Next base: position 3,693,273 of record BSBN01000850.1, read on the forward strand.
TTGGAAGAGTAATTGGTGGGAGAGCACCAATAGCCACATTCAACCTTTCTTGCAGAGACAAGTTTTGCTTATTCAATTTGTCAAATTATGCTTGCATCTTTCTAATTGAAGCCTCTGTAAACATAGTAGAATGTGTAGTTAAACTAGTAGCTACAATAGGAGTGGTGTCCTCTAGCCTATGCACATTAGACTTCCTCTCACCTTGCTTGGGTCCTCAATAACAAGAGGTTTGTAACTTGAGGGAGAAATTGACTAGATAGGTATGGAATTTTTGTCTAGATCAAAGGCATAATTAAAGTACACATGATTTTCCATCTCCTTTGTTATATTCAATTCAATGCCTTGATTCTTTATTATTGTATCAAATGCAATAGTAGATGATATATCCCACCGTGGTAATAGCATGCAGCCACTATTTCTGACAATTTCTCTTCCTCTTTGTGGGGTCATCCAAGCCATTTCTTCATGTACCTTCATCTAAAAGTCTACTATGACTTTTTCCTTATTCTCAAGAGTTATCTCCTTCACTTTCTTACCTATTTCTTGCCCCTTTATTCTTACACAAAATTCTCTGAACTCCTTAGAATGAATGAAAGAATCATCATCCATGAATTTGTTGCTTGCTAATGTTCTAACATCATCAAATAATTCATTTAAGGCCTCAAAACTGATAATCATCCTCTCTTGAGGAGGCTCTCCTACTTCAATCACAAGAGGTTGCATTATCTCCATCACATCTGGTGAGACTGGAGTCTCACCCTCATCCACTGAAAAACTTGGAGCAAGGGAAGGTTGTGGAGAGACCTGGTGCAGTGGAGTGACAACTCTAGGAATTTCAGAGCTTGATGCCTATCTTGATGAAGAAGGAACTGATGTTGGAGGGGGATGTATTTTCTTTGGTACCATGGGCAGGTTAGAGCATAATTTGTCTGCATTTTGTAGCATGACCCTGATTCTTTAAACAGGGTCTTCATTTTTAGTGAGAGCTCCTTCATAGGAAGGATTGGCTTCATGTATTATTTTCTCTTCTTTCTGGATCATATCCCATAATCCCATTCTTCTCTCACCTTCCTTTTTAGTAGCATAGTTCCTTATTAGATCCTCTAGAAGGTGGAATTCATGCTCATAGGCCACATAATCATTATCTAACCTGGCCTTATTGATAAATCCCTCTAGATCACACCTCCTTGATACAGTCTTTGGTAACTTGTAATGCTCCAACTTTGTCGCTAGCAACTCCAATCCTTCTTTTAATGTGACCTAAAAATTAGAAAAGAAAATGGTTCCTGGAAGGAAGGATGCTTTCTTGTAGTTCTTGAAGTGAGTCTTGTCAAACTCATTCATCTACCACATGATCTCTAAGAATGCCACTCTATCAGGGACTGATATTGGCAAAAGATGAGGCACACCTTCAAATCCATCTACTATGATAATGGTAACATCTGAAAAGATGTACAAGTCATCCCAACTATGACCAATGCCCAAATTAGGGAACATGTCCTTTGGCATCAAGAACTTTTGAACGCTCTCTGACAATCTCCACTTTGATGAGTAGCCAAGTGCTCTGAAGACCTCCTTGACAAAGAATTCCCCAAACAAAAGATAATTTGATTGGGGGTAGTGACTATCCCAAATATAAGTCCATTCTTGGACTGGTAATACTCTTCCTTGGATGCCCACTCTCTTGATTCTCAATGGAGGCTTCCACACTGCAATTCCTTTGTATAACAAGATGTGACACAACAAAGAATACCAGTTGAAGTAGAATATACAATTATTCTTCTTCACATCTACAAGGGCCTTGTTGATCTTCTCCAAATATGATGCATATTCAAATGACCTACTATCATCCCATTTTTGAATGTCAGCAGTCAAAACCATAGCATTGATGGGCATGAAGACACTAGCATCCATTCCCAGGACCTAGCACACAACAAAGTATGTCTTCTGGAAGTAATCTTCAAACAAGTCATAACTAAAGGGTTCCCTATTAGTACTTCAGAATTTATGCAATTTGCCATTGACCTTAGGCATGTGATCAGGGAGCCACTTTACCCTATAATCGCTCTTTAGTCTATGATATTCCCTAAGCAGGTCTCCCATATCTAGTGGCAATTGAAGGTTGGGGTCTAACATGAATACCTCACAAATATATGCCGTATCTAGTCTAACTAATTCATCTCCATTATCCATGTAGATGATTTTCTTCTCTAGGACATAGCTCTTAGCCAATGCTTGGAATAGTTCTACATTGATGAAGACATTTGGGACTACCAACTTGGCTAACCCTAGCCTCCAAGGGTTTCTCATTGGAATTTTCCTTAGATACTTTCTAAAATGCTACTTGAACAACGCATACCCATGGATTGGGAGAATAGCATCCTTGCAGGCTTCATGAACATCAGTGATTCTATCTATTTGTATGCCTATGCCCTATTGGTGGTGACGTCTTTTAAAGGATCTGAGCAATTGGGCTAGAATATCATCCTTAAACTCTCTATCCCTCTTCCTTTCTATCTTTTTCATGGATTTCTATGATGAACTAGCCATTCTGATTGCTAACCCTATAATTGTGCTCTTAATTGAATATTTCTTATGCAAACTCTAAAATAGACCAGCGCACTAACAACTAACAATCTTCAAACAGATGCTCAATTCACAAGAAAAGAACCCTAGTGCGGTTGAAAAGATGAAGGGCACTTACATGTTTCAATGGTAGCTTGCAATCTTCTCGTTAGCTATGTAACACTTTGTATGATGCAAGAATATGAAAATCTTCGACTTGGACGTAGTTGCAGAGCTAAAAAATTGAATTCACGTTATCAATTGTGCGAAATGACTACAAGAATTGGCCTTAAACCACTTAGGGCGCCATTAATGTCAAGTGTGCGGGGGCGGTAAGTAGAGGATAACCGTTCTTGAACTTTAAAACTCCACCGTAGATCTCACTTAACCAATGGTTCTCATTGGAGTTTGAATTTACTCCAGCAAAGATCAAAAAACCCTTTATGATTTGGAGTTCTTTTTTCAATGATGGCATCTTCGCTGCTTTGCGTTGAGTTATTTGAAGCCTCAGCGAAGTTGTTAGTTCCTGCGAAACACACTGCTACTATGGACACCATGGACATGTTAGTCCACATCATCTTCTTCGTGATCTCGTCAAAGTCTTTGATCGGCCTCAGTGAAGGAAGGAGTTCTTGTGAAGCGTTGTTGATTCATTGGAACCGCTTCTCTGTCTTGCGAAGTCTGTTTAGGAGCTCTAGCAGAGAGCTAAGCTTCCATGAAATACCTTTTACCATGGAACATACATGAAACGTCAGCTAACAAAGACACTTCACAGTCCCGTGGAGACCCAAAATGAGGCTCTGCAAAGGAAGAGACTCTAGCAAAAAGGGAGAGGTATCAACATGGATTGTCGGCAAAGCACAACTTAAAGGAGATTTGGCACACATGCGATAAAGTTATTTTTAAATGGGCTTGTTACCGACAACCTAGTGAAAGGGGCCAGTGACTTAGACAATAAAACACACCTAAGTTATAACTTAAGTCACCGAGAACTGCTAACAACCGGTCAATGAAGGATTATAATGTAGACTAAATAAAGACCAATGCATTAAGGATTAAGGCTTTTAGGGGTTTTTCTAGGGTTTAACAAGCCTAAAGCAAATGAAACCTTGGGCACAAAAGGCATAAAAATGCATGTTCTAACAGATTGATTACATGACCATTTTGTATGGGTCACATCACATTGTCGCATTGCATAATATTATTGCATCACTTTTTGTATAGACAAAATTTTCTAACCCCCCTCCCTTCTTTCTTTTCATTTTTGTAGATAGTTAAATTAACTTACAATTTGTGCCTACTTCAAATGTGTGGTAGAAATTAATCATTGCATAGCTTTATTATTTTGTAGGTTCAATGGAGTGCTAATACCAAGAAGAATTCAAGGAGAATTATTGTATCCTTTTTTATTGTCTAAATATTTAATTTTCATGTTGACTAAAAATGTGCATATACTTTGAAATGCAAGATCATTTTATATTCACGCGCGTGCATCAAAGTGGGGGTAAAATATAATGGTAAAATTTGCATACCCATGTCATTTCCCATTTAATTTTGTGCCCACCTTAGTGGAATGTCAAGTAAATGTAACAACATATTAACAAGTGGCATACTCTTGTGCTATGTTTGGCTCATGGCCCGATCTATATCCCTCGTTATTTAATCTCATTCACACATTCCTATATATTTGTCATTATTGCATCCTCATTCACATACACTTCCATAAATTTGATCCCTACCTAGAGTTGCAATAACTTTAAGAAAAGGCCCCTAAATATTTCTTTAAAGTCTTAGAAAGTTCTAGCTAAGTGCATTAATTTTCACTGTGAATCCTTCCTTTTTTGAAAAAATATTAATTTTCCTAGTAAATTTATGCACATAACTAGAAATTTCTATAAATCATGGTAAAACTTGGCTAAGCATTAACTACCATGGAGAATCATTCCTTCTTAAAAATAAATCATTCCTATCAAAAATGAATTATTAACTTGGGATAACCATAAAATCAAATGTTATCTAAATTGTGGCTCCATCAATACTTGCATAGTTGGTCAACATTGTCCCGCCATATATTCTTTTGTTTTCTATAATTTCAAAGTGGGGGCTAGGGGCAGTAGCCATGGGTGGGGCCAAGGGGTAGTGCGCCATGTGAGGGTCAAGGGGGTAGTGCCCCCTTGTAGGTGTCAAGGCAAAAGCATTAGAGTACACATAGATAGAACATTTTAGAATTCTCATACCATATAAAGAAGACACTTATCTATGGTTGTACTTCAAGTTATGAATCTACACAATCAATTTCCTCTCTAGTCTGATAGTTTTGATTTCTTTCTAAGAAGTAATATGTACATGCTATTTAAAATGTTCACCCAACCTAGAATTTGTTCTAGACCATTAGATTATTTATTGATCAATGCTTGATATCTTTTTTAGGAAGTAATATGCACATGCAATTTAAAATGTTCACCTAGCCTATAATTTGTTTTGGACCATTAGCTTGTTTAGTCATCAATAATTGATCAATACATATCTAATGATCTAAAACAAATTTTGGGCTTGATGAACATTTTAAATTACATACATGCATATTACTTCCCATAAAGAAATCAAAATTGTCAGATTAGAGAGAAAATTGATGGTGGGAAATTGTCATGGCAATATGGCCCCAAAAATAAGTGGGAATGTGATCGTAATGGAAAATATGATTTAGATTTGTAATGTGTATTATAAACTTTAGGTGATTAGGATCCTATCATGCATCATTTATTGTGGCAAAACAATTCAATTTAAAAGTTTAATAAAATAATCCTCGGGCAATTTAACCAGTGTTGAACTAAATTTTGGTAAAAATGTGGTGATTTAGTTCCCCTTATAACTTATCATCCTATTTCTGAAAAATTGAGGCTTTGATTTGAACTATTTGGCATTTGGTGAAGATTCGTCACTAAAAACTCTATGGCCTAGAGAGTAAAACTTCCTTGCCTAGGTTTGTTTCTGTATTATTCGAGATTGACCTCGCGATGCATGAGAATGAACCTAGATTTCAAAAATTCAAATTTAAATTTTGAGTTTCACACCCTTCCTACTAGTTGTTATGAGATGACTCGGTACACATTTGTTCAACATGTTTCTATGTCATGGTATTTAAAGACATTCAATGTGCAATTCATTATATAAGACTACAAGGTGAATTCATAAGGACATATTTCAATTTTCTAAGAGATAAAGAACCTCATCAAGATATAGGACATATGTATAGTGTTGAATGTTGTCTTCAAATCTTCACTCAATGCCGTAAAATTGACCCATCCAAGAATCTCACTTAGGAGAACCCAACCCTAGCTATTTGATAGGTTCCCCAAAAGTGTTTCTGAACACCAAAGTCCTTACAAGCACATCTAGTATTAAAGATCAAGGCGAACAAGATTCAATAGTTTGTGTTTTGCCAGTTAGATTAGCATGTGAGAGTTCCGTGACAATTGGGATTAAACCACATGGTTTTTTGTGCTTGTTCAAATTTTGAGACATCTAACATACGAAGGACATTAAATTTTTAAAAGTAGTGAATCATTTCTACACATTATCAACATTGTTTTCCATCATCTATTCTAAAATTAAACACCTTAAGTCCTTGCATTTAATTTCTAAATATTTATTGCAACTATCGAATCCCTACTCTTTTAACCAAATTAGTTATTTTTCTTACTAATTATATTCATTTAATTAACCCAAATAATATTTATTTTCCTTACAACATGCAAACAAACAATTAATTTTAAAACATTGGGATAATTTCCGATCCCAGTCTCATCGAAGATATAAGAAAACATGTTAAAGGTGAGGGTTAAATCATGTTGGGATTAGCGGGTTCCCTCGACATAAGGAAACATGTTTGGTGGAGTACATTATTACATTTGACAATAGGCGTCATTACATCACATTGTCAAGGTTACACGAATAGCCTATCAAGTGCCTAACAAAAGTCTATCACACTACTCTCAAAGTGTCGCTTCACCAATCTGTTTGTATCGTACTTTTTCTTACTTATAAATGTAATTTCTTAAGCACATTCGAATGGAGGTAAACATTCACATTTTTTAACATAAGAAAGGGCTCACATTTCTCAAGTAAACCTTAGAAAGTAATGTTCTTATTTTTAAATTTATCTTAATTTAGATAAGATCTAAATTTGATTTTAAAATTAGGGTATTTAGCTCCAAAAAGGTGATGTGTGAAATAATTGAGATTTGTTAATAGTCATATTTTTATAATTAAATTATGTATGTAATCTTTATATTTGTCAAAGTGATGTGGCATTAAACTCTATAAATCAATTGGATATAATTGTTATTTTGATTCTATATGCAAAAAACTATTACCCCATCCCCTTTTTATGATTATGACTATGCTAATCTTTTGCCTTAAATTTTGCTCTACTTGCTCTCGAACCTAAACTAAATGTCAAGGTAGTGTTTATGAACATCTTTAACGGACATGTTATGATAGGGTGTAGAAGTGTAGTAACTCTCCCCTTGTGTCTTAGCCTAGTCGCTTATTTTTGTTGTCACAACGAGTAATGACAAGATAATTGTTGCAAGTATGGGACTAACTAGTGTTGTCATTGATGTCAACATACTCCTGTTGCATTAATGATAAGGATTGGATGCGCTGTGAGCTGAGGATATTGAGAAAATTAGTCTCAATCAGGGACAGTGAAGAACAGTGATGATAGTAAGGCAAAAGTCCAAGATAGGATGAGGATCAGAGGATGCAAATTAAAGGGTTTGTAGATATGTGTCTTAAGGTGGTCCAGTAGAGATTTCAGAAGTTCGCATGAAGATCTGAAGAAGGTGTGGCAGATCAAGTAAAATCAGTTCCGGCAGATGTTCAGGGGTGACAGAGTGATATAGATAGGTCTAGTGAGATCCGGAATGCATTATCCTATTCTGCGGATTTGAGGGAGTATTCAGGAAGTCTATATTAAGTGTCAACTCGACTGATTCATGGTTTGAGGGTCCGCAAGCATCTATTCTTTTGTGACAGTGGTAACAGACTGTGTTCTTGAGGTTCTAGAGGAAGGAGAGAAGGATTTCAGTAAGCAAATGAAGTGAGGATGTTCTTGGTGAGTCAGACAATCTTGTGAAGGTCTTTGGATCGTGTCCAGCCCGTATTGGTGGTCCGCATTGGAGTTGGAGCCCGCAATTGAAGAATAACCTCCGGATGATGATGTTCTTCCTGAGACTGGCTGACCGGATGAGTTACACGTCTTGCGGATGTTCTTATGGATGTTTGCCGACTTAGATGGTTATTCCTAAGTTGATGTCTTGTATAAGTAAGGGGTTGCGAAGTCATTTCAGAGTTGTCCTTGTGTGAATAAGAGAGTGGTAGCAAGGAGGAGGGCAAAAGGCAGAGCAGAAGTATTGGGCTTAAATGGAACTGATTCAAGCATGGTGAAGATGCTATTTTCCAGTTCAAGTAGGTGATACTTATTCTTTTGTAGACAGTGTGTCTCTTGTAGGCAATGAGCCTCTTGTGAGCAATGTGCTCGGGCAGTGAGCCCTAATTGGCATGTGCCATTTTGTTCTTTCTATTCTTCTAACAGAGAATACAATCTTGGGTTAATCACCCCGTGGTTTTTCCCTTAAGCAGGTTTTCCACGTCAAAATCATGGTGTCTTATGTGTTGATGTGTTTCTGCTCTTGACTTAATTGCATTATGTTTCATGATTGATTTACTGCTAAATCACTAAGAGAATTTAAGTGTGAAATAGAGAGAAAGTTTTGACAATTGATTCACCCCCGCCTCTCAGTTGTGTGCCCTAAATCTAACAATTGGTATCAGAGTTGAGTTCCTCTAAAATGAGCTTAACCACTTGAGGTAATCAAAGATGTCATCTTACAAGAAGGATAGTCCGAAGTTTGATGGAACCAATTTTAATCTTTGGAAAGGTCGCATGAAATGTCACTTGTAATGTATGGGAATGGCGTACTGGACCATGGCTACAACACAGTATACACCTCCACAGGGTGGTCCGAAAGCCGCAAATGAAATTACAGATGTTGAAAACAATCTACAGACTATAGAAGCTCTTCTAAGGGCATTATCTGATTCAGAGCTCTCAAATGTTGTTGACCTACCAATTGCTTTTGAGATTTGGCAAAAACTGGAACTTCTGCATGAAGGAGACAAGTATGTTAAATGTGCAAGGTTACAGAGTCTAAAAGGGAAATTTGAAAATCTGAAGATGAGAGATGATGAAAATATCACTACTTTTATGCCAAGGGTTAATGAGATTGTTTGTGGAATTAGAAATGCTGGTGGAGTCTTGGATGAAGATGAGATTGTTGGCAAAATTCTCAGATCCCTTATTGCCTCCTATAAAATCAAGGTTGCTGCCATTGAAGAATTCAAAGCCCATACAACTGTCACAAGAGATCAATTGGCTGGCAAATTGGCTGCATTTGAAATGACCGAGTTTGGAGATGACCCCCCCAAGACTGAATCTGCATTCAAAGCTAGTGCCTCTGTAAAAGGTAAACAAAGGTTTGATCCAAGAGAGAACTCATCAAGGAAACTGTCATGGTATGAAAAAGCAAGAAAAGCCCTGGAAGAGGAAGAAGTAGAAACTGCTTAGATTGAAGCCCTTATTGCAAAGAGACTGCCAAGAGGATCTGGTAAATATGAAAGAAAATTGCCTTTTAAGTGTTTTAACTGCAATAAGATAGGTCATTTTGCCTCAAAGTGTCTAGAAAGATTTTCAAGGCCAAATCCTAACAGATCAAGGTTCCAAAAGAATTGCTACTATGTTCATGAAGAAGATGATAATGAAGAGTAACAGATGATGAATCAGAGACAGGAAACAAATCTGGAAGTGATTGGGTGTTTATTGCCATCAAGGAAGAAGAACAAATACCCTCTGAATCTGTCAATCATAAAGTTGTAGAAAGAGCTCTGGCTGCTCAAATTGAAGAAAAGGATGACTGGGTCATTGATAGTGGTTGCTCTCACCATATGACAGGTGACAAAAATAAGTTCATAGATTTGGAAAGGTATGAAGGAGGAGTGGTAAAGTTTGGTGATAATTCTGCTGGTAGAATCAGAGGAAGAGGAACTATTTCTTTTGATGGAAGGAACAAAACCGGTAATGTACTATATGTTGAAGGTTTGAAGCACAATCTTCTTAGTGTTGGACAGTTGGTGGACAAAGGCTATGATCTCTGGTTCAAGAATGGAAAATGCAAGATCTTTGAAAGTTTTGGAATAGAGATTACATCAGGTACCCAAACTAAAGGTAATATCTTCCACTTGGTTGGTACTGGTAAAAGTTGCTTATTTACTCAAGTTGATCAGAGTTGGTTTTGGCATAGGAGAATGTGTCATGTGAATTTTGATAATATCATCAAAATAAGCAATACTCAAGCTGTAAGAGATCTTCCAAAATTGGTGAAACCTACAAATAGCTTGTGTAAAGAATGTCAGTTGGGCAAGCTGAGCAGAGTCACATTCAAGAGTAAGGAATTGTCTTCTACCAGATTATTGGACTTAGTTCATACTGATCTTTGTGGTCCGGCAAGAACCAGGAGTGTGCAAGGTGATAGATACTTCATGTTACTAATTGATGACTATTCCCGGATGATGTGGGTAACCTTTTTGAAAGAGAAATCAGAAGCTCTTGAGAAATTCAAAATATTCAAGGCTATGGTAGAGAATGAAATCAGATTAAAACTGAAATGTCTGAGGTCTAATAGAGGTGGGGAATTCACATCCAGTGAGTTCTTAGAGTTCTATGAGAAACATGGAATAAAGAGACAGTTATCTGCTCCTAGGACTCCACAGCAGAATGGAGTAGTGGAAAGAAAGAACCGGACCATCTAGGAAGCTTCTAGGACCATGATGATGGAAGCAAATGTTCCTTAGATCTATTGGAGAGAAGCTGTCAGCACTGCAATCTATACTCTCAATCGAGTTCAAATCAGAAGTAATACCGGTAAGACTCCTTATGAACTTTGGTTTGGCATCACTCCTACTGTGAGGTATTTCAGAGTTTTTGGTAGCAAATGTTACATTAAAAGAGATGAAGATCTAGGAAAGTTTGATGCTAGAAGTGATGAAGGAATATTCTTGGGTTACTCTACTCAAAGCAAAGTATACTGGTGTTATAACAAGAGACTGAGAAAGATAATAGAAAGTACAAATGTGAAGGTTGATGAGGGAATTGAGAAACCCTCAAGGTTTTATGAATATGATGAAGATGATCAGAATGGTGTTCTGATTCAAGGAGTCCAAACCTCTTCTGAAAGTCAGGTTCAAACTGATCTGGTAAATCAAGAAGAAGAGATAAGTCTGAATGAGCCTGATCAAGAAGCAGAAGTGCAAGAAACTCCCAAAGTTCTAAGGTATCTAAGACTGAACCACTCTGAAGATCAGATCATAGGTGACAAAAGCAAAGGTGTGCAAACTAGAAGGAGAATTGCTCAAAATTCAGATGAGTATTGTCTGATTTAAAAAATTGAACCTAAGACAATAAATGAGGCCTGCAATGATGAAAACTGGACCAAAGCAATGGAGGAAGAGTTGATGCAAACTGAGAAAAATCACACTTGGGATCTTGTTCCCAGACCTAGAAACAAGAATGTGATTGGAACCAAATGGGTCTTCCAGAACAAACTAAATGAAATTGGTGAAGTAATCAGAAATAAAGCCAGATTGGTCTGCAAGGGCTATTCTCAAATAGAAGGAGTTGATTTTGAAGAAAATTTTGCTCCGGTGGCAAGAATTGAAGCAGTTAGATTATTTCTTACATTTTCTGCCTTCAAAGATTTCAAAGTATATCAGATGGATGTCAAGTCTGCCTTCCTAAATGGTGACTTGGAAGAAGAAGTGTACATTGAGCAATCGGATGGATTTCAATTGTCTGATCATGGTAATATGGTCTGCAAGTTGAAGAAAGCACTGTATGGATTGAAGCAAGCCCCAAGAGCCTGGTATGAAAGATTGGATAAACATATTTTAAAGATTGGTTTCAACAAAGGTACTGCTGACAGTAATTTGTATTTCAAAATTGATCATGAAAACATCTTGATTTTTGAAGTTTTTGTTGATGATATTATTTTTGGAAGAAGAGATAGTATGTGTAAAACTTTTACAAATCAAATGAAAAGTGAGTTTGAGATGTCCATGCTTGGTGAAATGAATTTCTTCTTGGGTCTACAAATCACTCAAACAAAGAAAGGAATCTTCATTTCTCAGACCAAATATGTGAAAGAATTGTTGAAGAAATTTGGGATGGAAGACTCAAAACCAATGAACACTCCCATGGCACCCGGATGTAAATTGAGCAAAGATGATGATTCTCCTAAGGTTGATCAGACAAAGTATAGGTCAATGATTGGAGGACTGTTGTATCTCACTCAAACTAGACCAGACATAGTGCAGGCTGTTGGTCTTGTTGCTAGATTTCAGGCTGATCCTAGAGAATCTCATGTCATGGTAATCAAGAGGATTTTTAGATATCTAAAAGGGACAGTTGAGTATGGCCTATGGTATCCTAGAGATCATGATTTCTCTCTTCATGCATATACAGATGCTGATTGAGCAGGAGATGTGGATGACCGAAAGAGTACCAGTGGTGGAGCATTCTTTTTGGGGAAGAGATTGGTTTCTTGGCTAAGCAAGAAACAAGAGGCAATATCTCTATCCACAACTGAAGTAGAATATGTTGCAGCAGTAGGCAGTTGCACTTAGCTTTTGTGGATGAAGCAAATGCTAAGAGACATAAGAGTGGAATATGAGGAGCCTATCACAATATTCTGTGATAATTCAAGTGCAATAAATATATCTAAGAATCCGGTGTTGCATTCAAAGACTAAGCATATATCTATCAAGTTTTACTTTCTAAGAGAACAAGTGCACAAGAATGAATTTAGATTAGAGTTTGTACCTTCCAAGGATCAGATTGCAGATATCTTTACTAAACCTCTACCTAAGGACTCTTTTGAGTATCTCAGGGAGATTTTAGGGGTTATTGCCCCTCCGGTGATGCACTAAGGTGCACTGATGTGGATCAGTCTGGTGGATATCACAGTCATATCTTGTGATCCGGATTGATGATGGGGAGCTGCCACTCAGGGGGAGCAGCTGGTATGTTCTTGAAGAGTTAAAGTTGCAAGTATGAGCCCTTTGCCATTGATGTCAAAGGGGGAGAGAAGACATGTGAAAAACAAGTGGTTGTTGATCAAAGGGGGAGCAGTAAAGGGAGAGAAGAAATGTGAATGGTTGTTGCTGATAGGGGGAGCTGTGACAGTGAGGAGAAGTTTTTGTCTTGATGGTTAAAATAGTTTTTCACATCATATGTTGCCATAAATGACAAAGGGGGAGATTGTTACAAGTATGGGCCTAACCGGTGTTGTCATTGATGTCAACATACTCCTATTGCATTAATGATAAGGATTGGATGAGCTGTGAGCTGAGGATATTGAGAAAATTAGTCTCAATCAGGAACAGTGAAGAACAGTGATGACAGTAAGGCAAAAGTCCAAGATAGGATGAGGATCAGAGGATGTGGATTAAAAGGTTTGTAGATATGTGTCTTAAGGTGGTCTAGTAGAGATTTTAGAAGTCCGTATGAAGATCTGAAGAAGGTGTGGTGGCTCAAGTAAAACCGGTTCTGGCAGATGTTCAGGGGTGACAGAGTGATATAGATAGGTCCAGTGAGATCCAGAAATGCATTATCCTATTCTGTGGATTTGAGGGAGTATTCAGGAAGTCTATATTAAGTGTCAACTGAACTGAATCATGGTTTGAAGGTCCGCAAGTATCTATTCTTTTGTGACAGTGGTAACAGACTGTGTTCTTGAGGTTCCAGAGGAAGGAGAGAAGGATTTCAGTAAGTAGATGTAGTGCGGATGTTCTTAGTGAGTCAAGCAATCTTGTGAAGGTCTTTGGATCATGTCCAACCCGTATTGGTGGTCCGCATTGGAGTTGGAGCCCGCAATTGAAGAATAACCTTCGGATGATGATGTTCTTCCTGAGACTGGCTGACCGGATGAGTTACACATCTTGCGGATGTTCTTATGGATGTTTGCCAACTTAGATGATTATTCCTAAGTTGATGTCTTGTATAAGTAAGGGGTTGCAAAGTCATTTCAGAGTTGTCCTTGTGTGAATAAGAGAGTGGTAGCAAGGAGGAGGGCAAAAGACAGAGCAGAAGTATTGGGCTTAAATGGAACTGATTCAAGCATGGTGAAGATGCTATTTTCCAGTTCAAGTAGGTGATACTTATTCTTTTGTAAACAGTGTCTCTCTTGTAGGCAGTGAGCCTCTTGTGAGCAGTGTGCTTGGGCAGTGAGCCCTAATTGGCATGTGTCATTTTGTTCTTTCTATTCTTCTAATAGAGAATACAATCTTGGGTTAATCACCCCATGGTTTTTTCCTTAACCAGGTTTTCCACGTCAAAATCTTGGTGTCTTATGTGTTGATGTGTTTCTACTCTTGACTTAATTGCATTATGTTTCATGATTGATTTACTACTAAATCACCAAGAGAATTTAAGTGTGAAATAGAGAGAAAGTTTTGACAACTGATTCACCCCCCCTCTCAGTTGTGTGCCCTAAATCTAACAATAATTATAAGCCAAAATGGAATGAGTTAGATTTAGATTTATCCTTGATCAGGAGATGCTCCTTAACTACTCTAATGATATGCAAGCAATGCTAATTGCTTGCTTGGATCTCTTAATGATACCTTAGGGTTTGTCTTTAAATACAAAATCCTAAGTGCATAATTCAAAAGTTTCACACTCAAGCTAATTGGTAATGGTCATAGTTTAGACTGGGGTTGGCTTGGGACTGTTGATTAACAAGGAAAATGACACAATGAAAATATTAAGAAAATAATGATATAATTTGATAAAGCATGTGATTAATTCAATAAAATTAATGTACTAATGAAGAAGCAACAATAAAAAATACAAACCATACGAAAACTAGATTTATGTGGAGAAACCTTTGCAAGAAAAATGCCAACACCAAAGAGACCCAAGGTTGTATTAATCTCAACAAAGAGTATACACCCGATCTTGACTTGTCTACACTTAATGCCAATACCTAAACACAATCTCTATAACCACATTATCTCCTTATAGCCATGAGTCACAACCATGTACTTTGCTTCTATAGTGGACAATGTAACTATTGGTTGTTGCTTACTCATCCAATTGATATTGCCTCTAAATAAATAAAGTGAACATATAACTACTTTTGGACCTCCTACTATCTAATCGCTAGCCCAATTTGAATCAAAAAGGCCCTATATATAAAAAAAATCCACATCATTAGTCCCATGATAGTAAACACAATAATTAGATGTTCCTCACAAATATTCGAAAACCCTTTCCACATAATTCTAATTCTCTCAACAGGGTTAGACAAACCTGCTAAGAACTCCCCATGCTTGGGTAATGTTTGGTCTTATACAAACCATAGCATATATTAGGTTACATACAACACTAGCATAAGGAACATTAAACATATCCTCCAAATCATCTTTTGACTTAGGACATTGATCCAATGATAGTACCAACAGGTAAAGGAACACATACTAGCTTATAGTATTGCATAGAAAACCACTACAAAATAGTTTGAACATACTTACTCTAACTAGGCCAAATATTTCTACCAACTCAATCCCTACTAATCTCCATTTACAACATGTACTTTGTAACCCCAAATCCTTCATGTCAAAAGAAATAGATAATTAAGTTTTGAGATCCCTAATCATTCCCTTACCATTTCATGAACATGTCATTAACATATAGGACAATGTTTGGCAACTAATCATCAATCAATTTAGAATAAACGCAATAATCACATTCATTGTAACAAGCCTAAGTTCCAATGTGAAATCATAAAACTTCTAATACCACATCTGAGGTGACTACTATGTATGCTAATATTACAAACAAAAAGGAATTGAAACAATGCAAGCAATAGAACCAAATTCCTAACCTAGAACACCTACAATTGAGCTAAGGAACAAAAATAAATGGTGAAAGGGAACATGATTCTCACCAACACAAACCTTGATGCCTATGGGATATGCTCAAGATTATCCTAGTTGTTGAAAGTTGATGTAGATGCTCATTCCAACAGCATGACCTTGTCTTGCATCCGATTCCAACCCTTATAAATGGCTTGAGGAATGAGATATTTATAGATTTGGGATGAGGATGATGGATGATTAGATCTTGTGCAATGGAGAAGGGGGTTGATCCATTTGCAAGAGAATGAGAAGCCTACAAGTGGTGTCTTATGATTAGTGCACATTATTAGGGCAAAGATTGGAAAGAGATGGAGGGTGGATATTTTCTTAGTTATATGGAGGGTGAGGATTGATAAAGGTACCTTTTGGAGCCTTGTGCAAGGTTGAGCTTGAGTTTTTTAATCAATTTAGTAGAGGAATGTGTAAATGATTAATTATCTAATTAAACTTGGTTTGTTTATTCAACTAATGGTGAGGAGGATTTTGGATGAATTAAATAAATATTTTATATCTATTTAATTTATGGGGGAATGTTGGGAGTAGGGCTTAAATTTGATGGTTGTATACCTATATTTAGCTGTATACTATTACATGTAATTTATTTTTAAAACTGTAAAAAAAACAATTAAGATTAAAATTTGACTGTATTATATATATATACATGTTTTTT
Source organism: Cunninghamia lanceolata (assembly GCA_027924645.1). Lineage (NCBI taxonomy): Eukaryota > Viridiplantae > Streptophyta > Pinopsida > Cupressales > Cupressaceae > Cunninghamia > Cunninghamia lanceolata. The sequence continues at coordinate 3,709,543 of BSBN01000850.1, forward strand.
CCTTTTAAAAAAAAAAATTAATAGAAATTTCTTTATTCTTTAATAAAAACTTGTATTATGTCATTTTTTTTAAGTCTTTAGATTTTTCAAAGATATTCTAAATATATTTTGAGCTTTTGTTTGAGTTTTTGTTTATAGAAATTTTTATATAAACAATTGTGCACTTCAAACAATTGATTTTTTTCTAGAAAGCTGTAAAATATTTCATATTTTTCTTTTAATTTTATTTACCAATAACCCCTATTTTTAGACTCAATTTCTCAAATATTCATTATCTAGAGCTGTTGCAGACAAGCAATAAGAAGAAAACAGTTAGAGAAAATTTTAGAAATCAATTCTCTTAGCAGTTAACGGTGAGTCTTTTTCACATAACCATAAAAATACAATTTTTAGGTTGTGTAATTTATTTTTATCCATATTCATCTATTTTTTAATGTAATTATTTAAGAGACTTTCAGTAATCTGAGGCCTACTTATCTTCAGCCACATTGGCATCTGTAACATTTGGAATTTGGGCCATGTCCTCTATTTGGCAGAGATAAAATAAAAAAATTAATGTTGGGTAATGTTCTTATTCCAAACCTACCAAAACCAATTTTTGATTGATAGAAATCTAGTTAATAAAGGAGGGGAATGATGCTTCTAATTGAGAAGTTTTATCAATTAAGAGATTTCTAAGGCCATGGAATCTACTCTTAGAGTGAGCAGTTTATACTTAGAACTAAATCAGATTCATTAGAACATTTTGCATCTCAGATAATGGGAAGAAGAATCAATTAATTATTGTAAACTTTAAAATGTCAGGAGAGTGTAAATTTAGATGTAATTAAATTGTTTTATTTATGGTTATTTTTTGTAAATTTAGATGAATTCAAACAAAATATCTAAATCTTTCATATTTTTAAAATATGTAGGCACTACAATTGAAAATGTCTCAGAGGAAGAAAAATCAGTATTCTATCAAGCACTTTTTTCAAAGATTTAGATATTTTGGGGCACATTGAAGAGTGTGCTGATAAATTTGTGTAAATAGTATGAACATAAAATCATTTACTGATTAAGCTGTGACTATTACTCTTAAAATTTATTTGGATTATCATTTAATGAATATATTAAAATTATTTGTAAATATTTTTTAATATAATTTATTATATAAAATTTGACTTGCATAAAAAAATTGATTGTCATGTGAAAGGCAATATTGATGACTAAAACGTAAAAAAAAAATTCTTGATGGGCAGGTTCGACCGTCAAATTTAAGCCCTGGTTGGGAGAATGATGGGTTTAACTAAATAAATGTGATTTATTTAATTAAAGTTGGAACTTTAGAAGAAGGGACAGGCTAGTTGGAACATTAGTGATATCATACCCCAAGTGTTGAGCTTTTGATTTGAGAATGGATTGATAATTTGGCTCGATTGAATGACGGTTAGGTTAGGGATGCCCCCTCAAGAGGATACGTGAGTTTGAAGGACATGGGTGTGCTCTCGAAATGGATAAAAATGATGTTAGTAAAGATTCTTAGTGATGAATGGAAAACAAAGATGTGGCTAGAAGTGGATGTTCATGATAGATGAAGGGATGATAGATAATGGATAGAAGTAGTTAAAGAATGAATGGTAAGGATGAAAAGTTTAGTTGAGGAATGGGGGAAAGGATATACAAATGGATGGAGTGGAAGATAGGTACATGCTAGTAGGTTGAGAAATGTGGTGTTTGTTGTAGCACATGATGTGATGCACCATGGTAGAAGGAACCATGATGATATTGTGCCATATGTATGGAGGATTGACCCAAAAGAAAAGGGCACAAATAAGCATATGCAATATGACACCACGATATGGAGTACCATGATGCCATTGTGGTGAAATGCTACAAGGATCATTATCGATACAAGATAAAATGATAAAACACACAAGCAAGCATAGCTAATATAAAGACAAATAAGATTTTACCCTTGGTCAAGCTAAAACCTGACGATTGCTTGATGCTGATGATAGTCTTGTTGATGTGGGAACAATATATCCCAAGAACAACACAAGGATTGGGAACGATATGTCTTGATAATGATGGTTGTTGAGAGTTGATCAAGGCTTGCAACAAGGCTGGGAACAAAACTTATAGATGCTTTTAGATGTGTGCTATATTACTGAGCTAGATTTGTGTGGATTGGGATTGCTTGAGTTTGCATGAATTGTTATGGGTAAATGTGATTGTTACATTAGATTGTGCATTTGGATAACCTTTTTCTTGGAACCAATGACAAGGGAAGATCAAGTCTAGTATTGGCATAGTCGGTTCAGTCCTAGGAGGTGCAGAAGGTAAAATTTCACTCCTAACGCCTATTCACTTGATGAAATTGAAAGATTTTAGAACATTGTGTTACTTTTCACTGTAGGCAAATAAAATTGATTTAGAAAAAAACAAGGTAGGTACTTGTAGGTAGACCTAACATCCACATGTTCATGTAAACAAGACATTCCTAGGTGCCATAGTTTGAGAGAACAATTGGTCAAAAGTTTGGCACCTTTTTGTCTCAAGAGAGGCTTAAGAGATTGTCTTGGTCCAATGTAGCTCAGAATGATCGAGACTCTTAGCCACTGAAAAGACATCTCCACTAGCATTCGCCTGCCCACTTTGATGTATTGGCATAGTCAATTCAGTCCCAGAAGGTGCAAAAAGCAAAATTTCACTCCTAGCAAACATATATAAGGTGAAATAGGAATAAGACAAACATGATAAATGTATAGAAGGTAAAATGAGGATATATAAATCATACCAAACATCTCTCTCTCTCTACCCCTAAGGATAAGAAAATAATGTCAAACATGTAGAAGGTGAAATGAAGATATGTACTACTTGCAAACCATATAGTAGGTGAAATTAGCATAAACAAATCATGTCAAACATGTCTCTCCCCCCCTCTCTCTCCCTAACTAAACATATAATTTCAAACAAATAGAAGGTGAGATGAAGGTAAGAAAATAATGTCAAACAGATAACTTAACATGTACTTATGCACTTGTATCTAGATCCCCTAAAACCATCAACCATTGAATCCCTAATCATATATGTGCTGTAAAGACTAGGATCTAAAATATCATGAGATATTTTAAATCATTTGCAACATTTTTACCACTATGAGTTCTTTTTAAGAATAAGGATAATTGTTTGCTAGATAAACATGACATGACAAAGAATGCAAATCGTATTCATCAAGAAATCATGCATTATTATTATCTTTGATAGATAAATCATTAAGATACAAGGAAGAAGCATCATACTCATTAAGTGTATTAATTTCATCACATGATTCATAAACCCTAGATGTATCAACAAAGTTAGGGCTAAGATGTACTAGATGTATATGTAGTATTGGATCAAAAATAATATACATATGGATTAGAAACATGAACTATACCATCATCAAATAATTTTCAAAGAATAATTAACATTAAGGGGATCATCATGAGTTTCTTGGGAAATATCATCATCCTGAGGCAAAGTAACATCATCTAAGGGAGGAAACAAGTAATGGACATCAGTAAGACAAACATAATGTACCTAATCATTAGGGAACCATCACCACTAATCATAGAAAGAGTATGACCACCATTACTGTTAGGAACCCATGTTTAACCCTTCTCTTTACTTTGTTAGTATATTACTTTTGGACTCATATGCTTTGTAAGTCATTCCGTGAGTATATTGTATTATCCCACATTCATGGTAAGTAATAGTTGTTTAGATTAGACTTAGTATATAAGTACGTGTTGAGGCCATTGAAGGCATCCATGAATTTATTGTATTGAGCTTGCTCAAAGGAGTTTGCCCCCTCGGAGTGGCCTGCGATCAATAAATTCCTTCTGTGTTTCTACTATTTTTGTTATTTCGTGCATTTTTCATTATATTGTTGCAGGAGGTTCCTCTCATCTGGTATCAGAGCACTTTCTTGGGCTCGATGGGTGGAATTTCTACCAATTTTTTTTCGCAGTGGCCTCCAGGTGCTGTGATTATTGTAGTAGTTATTTCTTTTTTGCATCTGTATTGTTCATTTCAATTGCAAGTTCAGATCAGGGAATATCCCTATCCGCTTAACTGTGGGAAGTGCCTGGGCATAGCCCTAAAACTCATTGTGAGGAGTACTACAGGAACCCCGAAGTAGTTGGCCCATTGATAGGACCTACCAGTGAAAAGGGCAACGGCCCCTACCTAATTGACTAGTTCCCATCCGTGAGGTAAACCAAGAGCTGTCGTTTGTGGCAAAGCAGTTATCAGTTTTACTTGAGCTGTGGAGTGAGGGGTACTACCCCAATACGCAAGCCGTTAGATAACATTGGTGGCTGAGTGATTCCCCTAAACCCTTTAGGAAGCTGAACATACTTGGGGCCCATATCTATTGGTAGCCGGCAAATCGCAAATTGAATCCGTCCAAAGTAGTTGGTAGATCGTTTCCAGAAAAAAAAGTTTTTTTGCCATATCTTCCTTGCTTTAGCTCTGTTTCCTCTCAAAATTCACTGGAACCCCTGAAATTTCATTCTGCATATTTCCTTCCTTGAGGACCCTATCCCAAATTCCACTTATCGAAGCCAGAAATCCCACATTTGTCTATTTTTAGGGTTTGCCTTAACTTTTTTGATTCTCACCCAATAGCCTTCAAATTTTACCACAATGTTAATTTCATATTTTTGCTTCTTTGTCCCTCTTGGACAAATTTTCCCATTCCTTCACCCTACTTCTGAAATCCCCATTTTCTGCTTCCCTTTCCCTTAGAAAGTGTCCAAAACCTAGTCAAACCCCAATTACCCATCCCAGTTTTCCCCAAATCCAAATTTTCCCTTACTAAAAAAGTTTCCATTTTTGTTTTTCTACCCATTCCCCCCCAAAAAAAATCTCCTGGCTATGGTTGTAACCCGCACAGGAGCAAAAAAATGGAGGATGAAATTGCAACCCTCAAGACCAAACTCCAAGATTTGGATGAAAAAATTCTCGGCCTGAATCTTCAACATTCAGCCATAAACAACAGATGACATCCAGAGTCCTCGATAGACATGGGGCTTTCTTCTTCTAGCAATTTTTCGTGGGTCGAAGCTTGATTTTCCTCGCTTCAATGGTGATAACCCGACTAGATGGATATACCGGGCAGAACAATATTTCAGTCTGCATAATACTTTTGATGTCAACAAAGTTCCACTTGCATCCTTTCATTTGGAACATGAAGCCCTTCAATGGTTCCGTTGGTACATCAAGGCTCATGAAGAGCCAAAATGGACAAATTTTTGCAAACTCATTTTGCAACGATTTGGCCCTAGTGCTTTTGATGACTTCACAAGAGCACTCACTAAACTTTGCCAAACAGGCACTGTGAGAGAATATCAGACATAATTTGAAAAACTGGCCAATCACAAAGAGGGATTGTCTAATGATTTCTTCAGGAGTTGTTTTGTTAGCGGTCTGAAGGATGCAATTCGATCTGAGGTTAAAATGTTTCATCCCAGCACAATGATGGAAGCCCTAGGGTTGGCTAAGTTGGCGGAGGACAAGATCATAGCTCAACAATGATCCAAATCCAATTTTGTTCCATTCAGAAATATGGGTTCCCAAAGACCTCAAATAACGCCAGCTCCTAGAATAGCTCCTATCAAACATTTGACTGAAGCAAAGATGCGGACACATAGGGAAAAAGGGCTTTGTTATAATTGTGATGAGAAATTCACTCGGGGACATAGATGTGTTGAGCAAAAGCTCTATCTCTTGGATGTGGATTCTCCGCCTAAAACTAAAGTTTATGCGGATGCTTAAGATACAGTAGATGATCAGGTTGAAACTCAGTAGCCGCTTGTTGACCCTGCTTCTTAGGAAGACCACACAAAGATCTCTCTCCATGCTTTAGCAAGAGTCACCACCCCACAAACCATACGGGTCAAGGGTTACTTCAAGAAGTTCCCTCTTATAATACTCATTGATTCTGGTAGCACTCATAACTTCACTGACCCTCGGATCGTCAAACAGGCTAATTGTTTTGTCCATCCTTGCTCCAGCTTTGAAGTCATGATTGCCAATGGGGGCACATTACCTTGCAAAGGGAAGCGTCGCAATGTGCATATCTCGATTGGAGATTAAAACCTATGCTCTGACATGTTTGCCTTGCCCTTAGGTGGATGTGATGTGGTTTTGGGTGCCCAATGGTTATGCACACTTAGACCCATCTTATGGGATTTTGTTGAACTTTGGATGCAGTTTTTAGACAATGGGCAAAAACACACATTGAAGGGCTTACAACTGGGGTCTGTTAGCATCATAAGTTCACATCACATGGAGAAACTTCTTAAGAAGAATTCACATGGTGTCATCACTCAGGTCCATTCCATTCAGATGCAACCATCTGTGGTCTCCACTACTCCTGATCTACAACAAATTTTGGATAGGTATGCATGTGTCTTTGCCGAACCAGTGGGATTGCCACCTTCACGACCAGAGGACCACCATATTCAGCTCCTTCCTGGAAGCATTCCTCCCAACATCAGGCCCTACCGCTACCCATTTCACCAAAAGACAGAGATTGATATGCTTGTTTGAGACTTATTGAATCAAGGTATTATTCGCCCTAGTACCAGTTCCTTTTCTTCACTAGTTCTTCTTGTCTGGAAAAAAGATGGGTCATGGTGCCTCTGCATTGACTTCTGAGCACTTAATCACATCACAATCAAAGATAAGTTTCTGATTCCTATTGTTGATGAGCTTCATGGTGCTCATTTTTTCTCTAAGTTGGATCTTCGTTCTGGGTATCACCAAATTCAGGTTCATGAGGATGATATCCCTAAAATGGATTTCCGCACACATGATGGCCACTATGAGTTTTTGGTCATGCCCTTTGGCCTCAGTAATGCTCCTTCAACATTCCAGGAATTGATGAATAAAATATTCTGGCCCTACCTGCAGAAATTCATTCTGGTCTTCTTCGATGATATCCTCATCTATAGTAAAACATGGGCTGAGCATCTCCAACATCTGGATCTCGTACTACAACTTCTCTCTAATCATCATCTTTATGCAAAATAGTCTAAATGTGTTTTTGGCTAGGAGGAAGTGGAGTATCTCGGGCATATTGTTTCAGCCCAAGGGGTTCGAGTGGATCTTGTAAAAATAGACACCATGAAAAATTGGCCGCATCCTTAGACGCTCAAGAGCCTCCATGGTTTTTTGGGGCTTACTAGCTACTATCGTAAGTTTGTTCAGGATTATGGGAAGATTGCAGCTCCATTAATAGTTATGTTAAAAAAGGATGCTTTTACCTAGACACATGCTGCTCAGTGTGCATTTGAAAAACTGAAACAAGCTATGTGTACTACACCTGTTCTAGCTATGCCAAATTTTTCCAAGACCTTCACTATTGATTGTGATGCTTATGGCAATGGACTTGGTCCTGTCCTCCTTCAAGATGAACATCCCATTGCATTCACAAGCAAAGCCATTTCTGGTAAGAATTTAGTACTCTCTACATATGAGAAGGAAATGATGGCTATTTTGCATGCAGTATAGAAGTGGCGGCCATACCTACTAGGGAATCATTTTTGCATCAAGACTGATCACCAGAGTCTGAAATATTTCCTGGAACAACGGGTCTCCTCCCCAGCTCAACAAAAATGGGTGAGACAACTCATGGGTTATGACTATGAGATCACTTATAAGAAGGGTAAGGACAATATTATGGTGGATGCTCTTTCTCGCACATTTGATGACCAAGCTTCTCTTTCAGCTATTTCTATGCCTGTTCCAAATTGGTTAGAATCTATCCAGCGGGGCTATGTCAATGACTCTTCATTATTTCAAATCATTTAATAGTTGGCCAATAACCCTTCTTCTATACCACATTACTCTTGGGATGGTGCTTCTCTACGATACAAGGGTCATCTGGTGCTTCCCCAGAGCATAGATCTTCAGCAGGCTATCTTCTATGAACTCCATGCTTCTCTATCGGCAGGGCACTCTGGGTTCCTCAAAACTTATGAGCTGGTATGATGTAACTTCTTTTGGAAGGGAATGAAAAGGGCAATTCAATAGATGGTGGCTGAATGTGATACCTGCCAATGCAACAAGGGTGAAATGACACTCCTTCCTGGATTACTCAAACCCTTGCCCATCCCTACATGGATTTGGACAGATATTTCTATGGATTTCATTGACGGGCTCCCTAAATCTGGAGGGAAGATAGTGATCTTGGTTGTGGTTGATCGCCTCTCCCAATATAGTCATTTTTGTGCCCTCATCCATCCCTATACCACCTCCTTAGTCACACAAATTTTCATGGACCATATTTTCCGTCTTCATGGCATCCCTTCTTCCATTGTCTCAGATTGTGATGCAACTTTCATCAGTCATTTTTGGACATAATTATTTCAACACACTGGCACCAAATTGAAGATGTGTTCTAGGTATCACCCACAGACAGATGGTCAGATTGAAATTATCAACAAATGTTTGGAAACTTATCTTTGTTGCTTCACCTCAGAACAATAGTATTAGTGGGCAAAATGGCTCCCTCTCGCTGAATGGTGGTACAATACCTCCTACCACACTACATCTAAAATGACTCCATATGAAGCAGTCTATGGTTAGGCACTTCCAGTGCTCCTTCCATACACCCCTAGTAGTTCACCAGTTCAGGCAGTCGACACGGTTCTCTGAACCTAGGATCAGATTCTTCGCATCTTGTAGGACAATCTCCACATGGCAAGAAATTGAATGAAACAAGCTGATCAACACCATTATGAGCACACTTTTCAAGTAGGTGATATGGTTTTTATTCATCTACAACCATACAAGTAATCATCCCTGAAACTCAAAGGGCATCATAAGCTAGATCCAAAGTTCTATGGGTCATATAAGGTTCTTTAGAAGATTGGGTCAGTTGCTTATAAATTGGAGCTTCCTCCTTCCTGCGTTCATCCAGTATTTCATGTCTCTTGTCTAAAGAAAATTCTTGGCACCAACATCAGAGCACAAACTATTTTTACCAAAATTGGATAATGAAGGATCCATGATTTTGGAGCCGGAGGCAATCCTTGATAGGCACACTCGTCAGCTTCACTCCTGATCCATCACAGAGGTATTAATTCAGTGGCACAGAATGCAACCAGAGGATGCTACATGGGAATCACTCCTTCAGATTCAGCAACAATTTCCATATCTTCAGCTTTGAGGAATCTTTTCTAAGAGGGAGTGGATGTTAGGAACTCGTGTTTAACCCTTCTCTTTACTTTGTTAGTATATTACTTTTGGACGCATATGCTTTGTAAGTCATCCCATGAGTATATTGTATTATCCCACATTCATGGGAAGTAATAGTTGTTTAGATTAGAATTAGTATATAAGTACATGTTGAGGCTAATGAAGGCATCCACGAATTTATTGTATTGAGCTTGCTCAAAGGAGGTTGCCCCTTGAAGTGGCCTACGATCAATAAATTCCTTCTGTGTTTCTGCTATTTCTGTTATTTCGTGCATATTTCATTATATTGTTGCAAGAGGTTCCTCTCAATTACACTCATGAAAATCACTACCACTAGTTGTAGAAGAAATGTACAATGAATGTGAAGCTCATGGACAAGTGAATTGAATGCATCTAAGAAGGAAGGAAAGGTGCCCCATGAAGGATAAAAAAATTGCATACAATAAATGAAATAATGCCTCCATATATCATGTGCCAACTTTTATTTGGTAGAAGGAAATAATTTGATAAATGATCAAAGGGTTAGATTTAACAGGGTGTAAGAACACATTAAAATCTTCAATATGTTCATGAATAGAAGCCAAAGGAAAGGGTTTATAGGAATCCATGATTAAAGTATAGTAATGCAAACATACAATGGGGGATCTACAAAGTGAAAATGACTAAAGTTTGAAACATAAGTTAAGTAATAAGTGTACATTTATTGTATATAACTAAAGGTAGGTAAATTTATTGTATGTATAACATACCTTAAGAAGTGTACATTTATTGTACATAACTAAAGTCAAGTAAATTTATTGTACATAACATACCTTAAGAAGTGTACATAACAAAAATTTGTGTCATTCCACTATAAATGGACTCAAAATAGAGATAAAAATTTACATAGAGCTTCATTGTTGATAACTGAGAGGGGGGGGGTGAATCAGTTATCCAAATTATTTCTTCTTTCTGAACTTTCTTATTAATTAATGCAGCATTAATTCAAACAAACATAACCATGAAATGGAGATACACATGACACAATATTTTTGACGTGGAAACCCTGTTAAGGGAGAAAACCATGGGGTGACTAACCCAAAGATTATTCTCTGTTAGAAGAATAAGGAATTACAAAAATGGCACTTGCCAATTAGGGCTCACTGCCCGAGCACACTGTTCACAAGGAGGTACACTACCTATAAGAGACACACTGTCTACAAAAGAGTGTTATACAATACTTGAACTGATTGCTAGCATCCACATATGCTGGAGTTCAGTTCTGGTTAGGCTCAGTACACGGATCTGCTGCACTTCATCTTTCCTCTTCTCTTATGCTGCTTTCCTTTCACATACCAGACCTTCCTAACTGTTTCTGCTCTGCTCTGCTTTTATTCGCATATCATATGTCACCTCAACACTTCTCACAACTAAATCCATCCTATATATATATCTGTACAAGTGATTTCATTATCTTTCTAGTCGGCACCCAGAACAATCAATCTTCTCACAAACTTTGTTCTGTCAGCTAAATCCTTGTACATCAAGTAATGCAGATCAAGTATATGTTTGTAGAAATCATTAATCATGTTGGCCAAACATGATTCATGCCTTCATAACCTTTACCACCATTAGTAACACATCCGGAAAGTAATCTGATGTTATGTCAGTCAGTTCTTCCTCTGTTCACACTGTCACTAAGGAATTCGGTACTCAACTATTCATATCTTTTTCCTTGTCCATCATCGGAGGCTAAATCCTTGGAATCTATTACTCAAGGTAGTCCTCTTGACTTTCCCAAATCTGCACTTCACCAAGATACTTCCTCTGAGAGATCTGGACCTGTCTGTCGGGCCTTACCACAAGCTCTGTTCTTGTTTACCGGACCTCAACAATCTTCATTCTGACTTCTGGTAGAGACACACCATGTCCTACGGATGTGTGGGATGAACTTTGTTGCCATCAATGACAACAATCATGAATCCATATAGTGTCTCTTGCCAACAATCTCCCCTTTGGCATTGATGGCAACACTTAGTGAAAAATGACTAAGTGTTTACACTATGCTCCCCCTTGGCTGATGCTCTATCTTTATATACATTTTCCGGAGCTCCCCCTTAGTTGGATTCCTCATTTTTCACTGCTCCTCACTCCCCCTTTGACATCAATGGCAAAGGGTAGGGTCCACATACCAAAATTTTCAAAAATTTAACTATATTTAGCCGCATAAGTATATATATACAAGTTGTACTTACATATACTTAAGTATGTCTGCAAAAGTGTTCTTCAACTGTACAACTTCTGTCGCCCAACTCTGCTTCATCCTGTCCAAAATTGAGATATGCCCACTCAATAGGAATGCAAATGCATCTGCCCTTTTTAGATCTGTTGGATCATTGGTCTGGGCTGTAATTTGGGCTTCTATTATGGCCTCATGCATGGTCTCTAGCTTAGGGACAATTAACCCCCTGAGCTCACTCAACCTGCTTATTCTATTTTTCCTTTCCTTCTCCATTTTCTTGATTTCACTCAAGACTGCGATAGTCTGACAATCTTGATTTGTTATAGAGGAAGAGAGAGGATCAAAATTCTTTGATAGGTTTGATAGTTTATCCTCCTGTTCTTTTATTTTCTTCTTAATGTCCAGTGTTACTTTGGACCATGATAAACAAAATTTATACATTTCTCCTCCATCTTTAAGAGTGTTTTCTAGGTTCTTTATTCCAATATTCATGTTTCTTCTATCATTAATAATCAAACCCTATACCTCAGAGAATCTTTTATCCAAAAACTCCTTCCAGACCTTCTCTTCAGCTAATTTTTCTAGAGAATCAAAATGTGTACTAACACTGTTGACTAAGGTTTTGAGATTACTGGAAGAGGAGGCTATGGCATCCTTCTGAAAAGATGGCATGATATTTTCCAGCACTCCGGATGCTACCTCCATAAGCTCATAGTCTTCCATGTGAGATTTCAGTAGTTTCTCTTTGACTTTCTCATTTGCAAATGAGGCTATTTTCATTGTTTGCACTGATGACAAGGAGTCAAAATCTAATGGTCCTTTTAGTAGGTCCAGTTCATCAATTTCTATAGTGGCTTTTGTTAAGAATTCTTGAACAGTTTGTGCAGTGTCTCTTACCGGAGTAAGATGTTTCTTCTCTTCTGCAACCTCGGATCTGTCCTTTGGAGTTTTCTTTCCTCCTACATTCTCACCACTAGTAGTTGTGGTCTTTTCTATTGAGGTCTTCGCACTGTCATCTTTTTTTTTTTTTTACCTCTGCTTCTTTCTCCTGTGATTTTTCTTCTCCTTTAGATCCAGAGACTGTAGGGGAAACTAGAGGGGAAATGTTAGTCTGTTCGGGGCCCACCTCTTCTGACATTTTCTTAGGAGTTTCTTCTGCAACATTTGTGGTGGAGGGATCAGTACCCAAGTCCTCTATGATAGAAAGATTAAATCTTTTGAAGGTTTTCTGGAGAATCTCTTTAGTGTCCTTGGCTACCTTGTCAGTCTCACCAAGCATAAGCTGATTCATCCTTGCTTTGCTCCTGAATTCATCCTTGCAGTCTTTGAATACCATGTTCATTGTCTTGGGATCAATTGAAGGATATAGCTGAATAGCTATCTATTCCTGGATCTTAAGGTCTTTTGCCATGGCATTGGTCTTTCTCATTTCCAACTCCTTCTCTAGACTCTTAGGAATTAGAGAGATAATTTCAATAAAAGCTTTATTGTAAATGTTCAAAAACTTAACTGTAGCTTCCTCCAGAATCTTTTTATCTGCTTCATTATAATCATCATAGAATTCTGTTAAGGGCTGTAGGTTGCCATCCATAGTGACTGCTTTTACTACATCATATAAGGAGAGAGTGGGTTTTTCAACAAATTCCTCTTCCTTCTCTTCTTCTCCTTGACCGGATGATTTCTTCTTCTTCTTTAGTTTCCTGATCTCCTCATCTTATTCGGTTTCCTCTTCATCCCTTTGACTTGCATAAGCCCTTGTGGCTTTTGTCTTTGATCTTTTCTCTCTTTTGCCGGATGCCTGGACTTCCAATTTTGATGTTCTTGAGCTTTTGGCTGTGACAGGTGCAGATCTCTTTGATGATCTGGTCCAGGTGGAGGTTTCTACTAGAGCACTTTCCTTGCTTTGCTTTTCTGCCTCTTTCTTCTCTTCCTCAGCCCTTTCCATTCTTTTCTTGTGGGCATCAAGTGCCTCCTTTGAGATGCCAAGGCCTTGAGCAATATTTTCTACTTCTTTTCTCACCTTCCTCTTGATCTCTGGTTCTCTGAGTTCAACATGGATTTTTATATTCAGCTCCTCAAAGGTTCCAAACCTTTCTGCTTTTGGATCTTTAGGCTAGCTTAGCATGTGTTGAACATGCAGCTCCACAATCTGTTCATCAACTTCATACCCCATGGGCATGATCCAGACTATCCTTGGTTCTACTGCCTCCATTAGGCACTGATCTGTCTCTACCATAAAGCATACTGTGTCTTTGTATTTTTCAACAAGAGACTGAGGAATCCTTTCTCTTGCTTGCATCATGTTCTAAAAGTTCTTGAAATATCCCTACAGAGCTGTGTTTTGTGCTTTGTTGTCACTAAGTCCATGTAGATAATCTCTGACTTGGATAGCTACTGGTCTATCATTCTCCCATACCCAGCCATTAGATCTGGGAAGCTCATTCATAAAGTAGAAGAATAAGCACAATATCAATCCACCATACTTGAATGAATTCTTTTTGTCTTTCTTGATTTTCTGTAGATTCTCCAAGAGTTGGTTTAAGAGAAGCTGACAAAGATCATAGTCTGCATCCTTTCTTAACATTTCATAAGCTGTGTAGATGGCAGTTCCAGGTACAAAATTTTCTCTGCTAGAATGATATATCATATATCCAATGATCATAGAAGCAAACTTAACATCCGGATCAGTGATGTCATCTACTGTCATTGCTCTTTTGTCAAACTTAGATCCGGTGGCCTCACTCACAGTTTGGTTCTTTATAGATTTAAGAACAGGAATCCCACCGGATGAGTGTAGTCTAGTAACTGCCCTGATGGCATCTTTAGTGATCTTGAATGGTCCATTTAACCACGTGAAATTGTCATGTATTCTGCTCAAAATGTACCTAACCCATTCATCCTCCATAAAACAGGGGAAATGTATGTATTGTGCAAAGTGCTTGTTCCGGAGGCCTATGTATTGAGGTTTGAGCTCAAATGAATCATCTAACAATTGTTTGTGATAGATATCTCTTAGTTTGAATTCCCCAAACTCTTCAACATTTGCATGTATATAAACCCTAATATCTTCGGTGTGCAAAACACCATGCGGAACACTAGAAAATGCACCTAGGGGGTCTACCTCCAAGGATTTGTATGGATGTTTCTTAAATGTAGGGTGAGGTCTATCAAAAATCTTCACAATATTCGGAGTACCCATTATCAAGAGATTTGTAGTGAGATATTTGAAAATGGAAAATACCTTTTGTGCCTATCAGTTTCACGGAGTGGGTTGGATTGATCTCTGGAAGTAATGACTTCTGCAAGTGATCTTCGATGAACTTGAGGAATTTTGTTACAAAGCTCTGCTTTTCATTTCTTCTTAAGTGCAGAATGAATGAGTGATTAATGAAAAACCCTTATATTGCTTCGCAAGCCCTAATATCAGATTGCAATAAATGCTCAACCTACATTATTCCGGTTTGCCTTGTTTTCCTTGTTCAAGGAGGAAGAAGCTCATCCAGATCATTATGATTCTCTTGCGATCGATGTTAGTGATGAATCATCATATCCACTTGTCCTTCTGATCATCTTATTTATCCGCAGATCAAGCTGTATCAATTTGGATTCATACCGGGCCAATCTTGTGAGAAACCTATTTTACCGGAAGACTTGCTTAACCGGACCAATTCTAAAGGAATTAAACTTTTTTAAATTTTCTTGCGGATCTCTCAAATCTTTACCACAGTTTGTTTGAATATATCCCTTATGACTCCTTCAATCCGCAGCTCTTCTTGTGCCAGTTCCGGCACCAATTGACTGGCTGGGGGAACAAGGTTTTCTTTGTGTCTCCCCCTGATCCAGAGCTCACTTTTCAGTTTCTGAAAGGAATATCAACACCAGAGTCTAGTGCGGATCCAACCTCTACACTCTCAGTACTTTTCTTCACCCAAATCTTGCTCATCTCATTTTTAACTTCATCTGCATTCATCTTTTGTTTACCCTTATCTTGATTTTGATTATGATATACCGGACCTCTTTTGTCCTGATTCTTGCTTCTACAGACTTTTGCATTATGACCGGACCTATTACAAATTTGGCAAACAACATTTCTTTGCATATTTGATTGATGTCCTCTTGATCTGCATTGATTAGCCATATGACCTACTCTATTGCATGCAAAGCATCTACCATTGAATGATTTGTTCATTTGCATATTTCTGCATTCATGAGACTTGTGGCCATACCTTTTGTAGTTAAAACACTGTCTGGAGAAGTATGAATTAGTCTGATTCATTCTCTTTCTGCACTGATTAGCTTTGTGACCAAAGTGATTGCAGCTGTGGTAGTATCCATTGAAGGATGGATATCTTTGAGCATTGGGCTGTCTTACCGGAGCTCTTTTAGGCCTGTTCCTTGGATTTTCTGGTCCAAAATTTTTCTGACCTGATCTGGAGCTTTCTCCTTTCTCATATCCCAAACCACACTTGTCATCTGCCCTCTTTTGACTTCCAAGAAGAACTTCAAGTTGAGCAGAACTTATCTTGAATTTCTCTTTATATTCATTTGCTGATTGAAGATCCCTTTTAAGAGAGACAATTTGATCCTCAAGTTCTTCTTCATTTTCTTTAGCATCTTCAAGATCAGATTTAAGATGTCTAATGATTCTATCCATTTGGTGGCAATCTTCTAATTTCTCCTTGAGAGATTGTCTTAGATTATCTTCAGTTTTTCTTTTCTCTTCAATCTCTTGAGTAAACTTTATAACTTCTGATTCCATTTCATGTCTTACCATAATGACTTCTTTTGATAACTTTTCACATAACTTGGTTTTTTCAATCAGCTCTTCATTTGCATCATTAGCTTCACCTTGTCTTGCCAATTGCTGAAGCAACTCCTTTCTCTTTTTCATAGAGAGACTTAATTTGTCTTTCAGTTCTCTCATGAAATCATCAGCCTATTTGAGTCTTTCCTTTAATTCATTGACTTCAGAGTTTGACTGTTCAAGATCATCAAGGGCAGTCTTGAGTTGCTCCCTTAAACCATATGCATCCATTTGAACTCCCAGATCTTCCTCAAGCTGTTAGGCTCTGTTAGGAGGAACTTAGCACTGATACCAATTGTTGATAACCGAGAGGGGGGGTGAATCAGTTATCCAAATTATTTCTTCTTTCTGAACTTTCTTATTAATTAATGCAACATTAATTCAAACAAACATAACCATGAAATGGAAATACACATGACACAATATTTTTGACGTGGAAACCCTGTTAAGGGAGAAAACTAGGGGGTGATTAACCCAAAGATTATTCTCTATTAGAAGAATAAGGAATTACAAAAATGGCACTTGCCAATTAGGGCTCACTGCCCAAGCACACTGCTCACAAGGAGGCACACTGCCTACAAGAGACACACTATCTACAAAAGAGTGTTATACAATACTTGAACTGATTGCTAGCATCCACATATGCTGGAGTTCAGTTCCGGTTAGGCTTAGTACACTGATCTGCTGCACTTCATCTTTCCTCTTCTCTTATGCTACTTTCCTTTCACATACCGGACCTTCCTAACTGTTTCTGCTCTGCTCTACTTTTATTTGCATATCATATGTCACCTCAACACTTCTCACAACTAAATCCATCCTATATATATATCCACACAAGTGATTTCATTATCTTTCTAGTCGGCACCTGGAACAGTCAATCTTCTCACAAACTCTGTTCTGTCAGCTAAATCCTTGCACATCAAGTAATGCGGATCAAGTATATGTTTGTAGAAATCATTAATCATGTCAGCCAAACATGATTCATGCCTTCATAACCTTTACCACCATCAGTAACACATCTGGAAAGTAATCTAATGTTCTGTCAGTCAGTTCTTCCTCTGTTCACACTGTCACTAAGGAATCCGGTACTCAACTATTCATATCTTTTTCCTTGTCCATCACCGGAGGCTAAATCCTTGGAATCTATTACTCAAGGTAGTCCTCTTGACTTTCCCAAATCTGTACTTCACCAAGATACTTCCTCTGAGAGATCCGGACCTATCTATCGAACCTTGCCACAAGCTCTGTTCTTGTTTACCGGACCTCAACAATCTTCATTCTGACTTCCGGTAGAGACACACCATGTCCTGCGGATGTGTGGGATGAACTTTGTTGCCATCAATGACAACAATCATGAATCCATATAGTGTCTCTTGCCAACACTTCATATCATAGAACATAATTAAAGGAATAATAAACCATTGCATGTTGAATTAAAGGTGTTGTACATCATTTGTCTATGGTGAGACAAAACCATGATAAATTATTATTAATTATATGAATGTATAGAATACACATTACAAGCAAAACATTCTACACACATGCATTAGCAACCAAGCTCATAGCACAAGGGGTTGTGCTTGTTTTGTTTTATGGGAAGGCAATGTATGGAAAGATTAGTATGAACAAGAAGGAAGAAAAACTAGAGGATTCAAAATTAATGCGCATAGGATGTGTAGAAATGGAGGAAAATGTAGTGGCAAGAAAATGGATATGTTTAAAGATATATTTATATGTGGGACAATGTGACAAGTCAATATAATCTCAAATTGAGATGATTACTTAGTGACAATAAGAGGTTTAGAAACCTACAACCATTAGACAAGTGATGAAAAATGAGAATAAGAAAAGCATAGTAAATGTATAGAAGATAAAATGAGGATATGCAAAGCATGGAAACCATATAGAAGGTAAAATGAGGATATGCAAATCATGCGAAACATGTCTCCCTCTCTCTCTCTCTCTCCCCCTAAAGATATGCTAGACGCATAGAAGGTGAAATGAGGATAAGAAAATAATGTCAAACATGTTGAAGGTGAAATTAGGATAAGCAAATCATGCCAAACATGTCTCTCTCTCTCTCTCTCTCTCTCTCTCTCTCCTTATGTCACTCTTCCTCTCTCTTTCCCTAAGTCTCTCTCCCCCCCTAAAGACATGCTCGACCCATAGAAGGTGAAATGAGAATATTCAACATGTCAAACATGTAGAAGGTGAAATGAGGATATGCAAATCATGTCAAACATGTCTCTCTCACTCTCCCTATGTCTCTCTCTTTCCCTAAGTCTCTCTCTCTTCCTCGAAGGATATGCTAGACCCAATGAGGATAAGAAAATCATGTCAAACATGTATAAGGTGAAATGATGATATGCAACTTGCATGGAAACCATATAGAAGGTGAAATTAGGATAAGCAAATCATGTCAAACATGTAGAAGGTGAAATGAGGATATGCAAAGAATGGAAACCATATTGTAGATGAAGTGAGGATAAGTAAATCATGCCAAACATGTCTCTCTCCCTATCTCACTCTCTCTCTCTCTAAGTCTCTTTGTCATCCTCTCTTCCTCACTTCCAATCTTTCCCTAACTTTGTCTTTATCTTTGTCTTTGTCTCTGTCATTATGTCTCTATCTCTGTCTCTCTGTCTCTGTCTCTGTCTCTCTCTCTCTCCAAACTAAACATATGCTATCAAACGTATAGAAGGAAAAATAAAAGTAAGACAAAATTTCAAACATATAGAAGGTGAAATGAGGATATGCTCATTTATTGTTAGTTTTTAAAGCTTCTCTTGGCTTCAAGAATATAAAATCATCTACTAATAATACCAACCATGAGAAGGTGGAAGCTTGTTTAGCACCACTAATCTACATTAATAAAACTACTAGAAATAAATAAATAAAATAAAATAAAAATGTAATCAAATCACAAAACTTAAGATGTGTACATAACATACCTTTGTGTCATTCCACCAATTCAATCTAATGAATCATATGGATACAATATACTCATTATGGTGTCAAGTATTGCTTCATTGTCAAACTCATGAACTTCCCACAAGTTCTTATTCAACGGTCTACCCCCATATTTGATCAATTGAACATTCGATGCCACAATAAGGTTAGAATAATGAAGAATTTTTGTATGTGTGTCAAAGTCCTTAAACAACCACACATCAAAATTCTTCTTTGGATACCTTCTAAGCCATGCTTTAGTTACAACCACCGATGCTATAAGATACTCAATGTTTTCTCCATCTATGATAGGGGCTATCAATTCCTTTTTTGCCTCAACACACATTTGACATAATAACAATATATTCCTTCATCATTATGTTCATCCACAATAATTGCATAAATATGCCTTACATTAAATTGCACAAAAATGATTAATTTAATAAATGATACAAAAGTACATCATAATCTAAAATATATTAATTTTCCTTATGTAATGCATCTATAATACCTAGTGAACAACTAGATTTGAGATATGGTCAAATTCAATTGATGATTCCATCTGCATGAGTTGCAGTGCTCCTAGAAGTTGATACATCTCAAGTGGGCTTAAAGTTCTAGAACACCATTCATTGACCCACTCTTTTGACTCACACTCATTCCAAGAAAATATATACATTGGGAAGAAAGCATGCCATTTGTCTTGTATGAATAGTCCATGAACCTGCATTTGAGCTTATAAAAGAGTGGAACTCACTCTATCCTATCACTATACAAAAATATTCATATTTTACAATGTTATCTTCTTCTATCAACCCAAAAAATCTATGAACTATAGACTTACCTTGATTACCTAGACCTATTGTAGAGTTACACCATTCAACGATGCATGTTGCATCTGTCAACTTTGCTTTGTCTTTGTACTTCAACTCTTCTCATGCTAAGGCTCTTTTAATACATGCTCTCATACCATCATGCTCTCATTTTCCATGCCTAGCCTTAAATAAATTCCAGATATGTTGAACACCACATGCTGACCAAACATGATGTTCCTTCTACTTAAATTACCATAGAGCATCTAAAAGAAACCTTGCACAAACTCTGAAGAATGTGTGCAATCATCACTAATATAAAAATTAAACTCCCTCAAGATATTTCTATCTTCCTCTATACTATCAGGTGCATAAATGAACACAATATGCACAAATATAGCAACTTGGTTAGAGTTGTAGTACTACGATTGAACCTCATTCTGTGGTTGTACTGTATAATTCTCCACAAAGTTTACAATTGACATGATCATATGAATAGGAAATGTGTCCTTGTATAACTTAAATTGCAAGTCCAACCATCGAGCTATATGTGTATGCCTTGCATACTCATACACTATCTTTTCTCGAAAAATAGGCATAAATGTAGGTACTAGTATTTTTTCACTCACCAATTCACATTTTTTGGCTCTTTACCATCTTTTAGAGTGTATGCTATTGAATTATATTTTTTAAAAGGTACTAGTTCATTTCCAATTACATGTGTATTCTCCATGTGTACATAAGTTCTCAAATGTTACAAACCATCCCAACTATCACATGTTCCATCCAAACATGATTTCTTATAAAACAACTGTCAATCTACTCTTTCACAAAAATGCTTCAAATGAAATCTCTTGTGGATTTAGGTGGGTCTTCTATCATACACTCCTACAAAATATCACTAGTATGAAAAGATACACATATATGTAAAAAAACAACATAATGCATAGAAAATTCCATACATGGACTCTACAATAGTTCAAGTTGTGCATGTGTAATTTATTTTGACGTAAAACAATTTTTCCATTTCAAAATACCTTTGACTAATTTGAATTTGAGGATAACTCTCTACAAATTTAGATAAAAAATGTGTTTGAGTCATATCCAAAAAATTCTTTGGATGTGACTTATGGTTTTAATAACCAATTCTTCTTTTTACAACATCCATTTGATTAGGAGAACTATTGTGTTATTTCCCCAAAATTCCTCAATTAGGGATTTTAAGGCTTCAACTATGACTTTATCTTTCCATAAGAGTCCACTGAAAAATGCCCATAGTTCATTGCTATTTAGGTCCTCAACTCTTGCATGTTTCCAAAGACTTTCATTAATGTTTTTATACTTATCTTTAGTGCTTGACTTGTTTGTCCTATCAAGAAAGATTTCTTTGTTTGATTGCTCACTATAGTTGATGTAATGACATGTTGTGTAGCATTACTATCTTTGGTGCATGAGATGGAACCAATTCTTAAATATGCATTGATTAGATTTTTTACAATAGATTTTTTGCTATTGGTATTTGATGTTCTTAAACCAAGAATCTTCATGATTGATCTAAATTTAAGATTTTTCATCATTTCAACAAAAAATTGACATATTCTAGTTTTACTCATGTTTTCAAAAAATATTTTCTAGATTTTATTCACATTTTTTCTACAAGTACATTTAGGAATCTTATCAAGCATTGGTTTCAGAATATTCTCATCATTTTCAATCAAAAACTTAGGTTTTCTATGCAAAATTATAGGAGGTGTTCTCAATGGAAAACTTGAATCATTAGATAAATTTTTTCCATTTAACACTTGATCAATTGGTGTAACATCTATAGTCACATTTGAAATTGCATCATCATTTTCAATCAATGATTGAACATTTTCTACAATATCAAATTGGGATGGCAAAGATGACATAACTTCAACTCTCGCATTCAATCTCTTACTTGCACAATTTTTTTGCGTTCATTCCCTTTGTTGAACTCCAAAGCCTTCTCTCTCTTGGATGCTTCATGATCTTATTCAATTAGCAAAGATGACTGATCTTCATTTATGGAGTTCAATTTCTTATTTACATGAAGTTGTCTCATTTGTTCTCTTTTCTTTGTATTCTCGGCTTCACGCTCCTCCACTATTTGATTTTTTGGTCATTTCCTTGGCATGATGTTGAATTCTATATCAATCTAACACAAATGGGCAAAAAAACATAAACAATAATTGACAATTTATTAAATTCAAATACAAAACATGCAATTAGAATGTTTTTTTGCCAATCAAGTATTCCAATTCCTCAAAACATTAAAACAATAATTTACTATATCAAATTTGATTTAAAACATGTAATTGGAGTATAAGTGCATGGAAATGGGGGATAAATTAGTGGCTAGCCTTGAGATTTTCAGCAAAACATGTTTATGTTATGAAAAACACAACTCATATGTAATGCCCTCCCATATAATCACATACAAGTGGGCACACACACAAGCAAACTAATTTTTTTTTACATACTAATATTACCAAGAGTTAAGAAAAATATAAATGATTGTAATTAAATTAGCAATGAACTTAAATACAACCCTATAAAGGGTGGAATTTGGATAGTTGGTTTTGGTAGTTTTGTATGTGTATTCTCCTTTCACCCTTTCATTCAAGGACTTAGGGTCGAGTGGCAATGCACACTATCATACCCTAAGTCACTATGAGATTTAGGGAAACTTGGATTTGTATGATTTGATTATAAATTATGCTCAAATATACATCAAAACCCTAATTATGCAAATACAGAAGCAAACGGATGAATATTAGAAAATGCTGCTACAGAAAGATGTAAAATGATAGATAATTATGCACCTGTTTTTGGGGTTCAAAAGTGGAACAGTTAGGGACTAATGAGTGGGCGCCCAAGTCCAATGCCTAGGTTTTTTTTGAGATCTAGAAACTTGATTTGTAACCTGTTCCTGTTGCATCAGAGATTTTCCCATCACGGAACCCGGAGGACTAAAGAGCGGGCACCCAAATCTAGGGTGCTATTTTCAACTCTGATCTACAAATATGACACTTTGTAGTACCCTCCTGCAACTCCACTTTTCTTGTATCTTTAACCTGTAACCTACAATCATAGAAACTTTGGGAGGGGGTTGTGGTGTTTAGAGGCTTGTCTCAGTCAAGCCTCAGAGAGACATTGAAGTCTTCTGAACACCGTTGTCAGATAGAGAGTGCGTGCCCTTGAGGGGCAGAGGCAAAAACTAAATGATAAATGCTCAAAAACACAAATGATATCACCTTGTAGTGAAGATCTCATGGGAGGAAGAAGCTCTTCATGCCATCAGGAGATAATTGCTCAATTCTACAAATATAAACACATAGACAACACAAATCTTCTCATGCTACATAATGAATACCTTGAATCACCTTTAGAATGCCAATGCTCATCTAGTTGAAATCTAGAAATCCTCTAGTTTACAAATGAATACCTAAACATGCTTTTATATGCAACTACAAACACTCCCACCAAGAATTTCATAATTGAAACTTACTGTGTCGGCATAGGACCCAAATAACAGTCACAAGCCGACACTCAAAATTTGGGACTGACCAAGAATAGGGCAAGACTAGGGCACGGGTGCCCAAGTCCTCCCTCCCTATTTTGGTCAGGGTTAGGTTCAAGGGATCCCGCTAGGTCCCATTTGTCATGAAACCCAGGGTTCATTTCATCGGGATGTCAAAATATGATGTAAGATGTCCTAAATGCAGATAAAAGACCCGGGAGCTAAACCTTATGAGGGAAAAGCCCCCAAGGGGACATTTTTTGACGTTACATTTAGCCCCCACTTTAATGTATGTATAAACACAAGGCCAATACATGCATTAAATTATGGTCAACAAACACAGCAAACACGCCAAGCACAGAGAAAACACATTGAAGATAATGACAGGCACGCAAAACATGGAGAAGACAATAGATGCATAGAAGACATTTAATGCATGGAAGACAAGAATGATTTATTTTCTTTTCTTCTTCTCATATATATGAAATGCAGATGCAAGTACAGGAAAGTAAACACACCTCCCATAATGCAGGAAGCACTCATCATGCTGGTTTTTAAACTGCACATATGGGGCAACATACATACAAGACATGCCAAACCTCCCAAAATGTAGGAAGCACTCATCGCGCTAGTCTTTAGACTACATATGGGGCAACAGACACGCCAAATAAAGAAAGCACGCCAAACACACACACTTTGAAGATATAGAGAAAACACGAAAAATAAGCGATGGAGTGTTCCTATTTCTAGGCTCATCACCATCTCAGGCACATTACAGGCACACACCGATGATTGGGCTTTGCCACAACAATCACCGAAGACACGCTTAAGAGTTGAGTTAGTCACAGAACCGCTCCCCGCCTCTGCAGAGGACTTTTAAAAATGATAGGATGGGCACTCTCTGTAAGAGATACACCACCCTCGCCTCTGCAGAGGGCTTAAGATGATTAATTGATTGATTGCAAACAAACTCAGAGTGCAAGAGGGACTCATCGCCACCAGTCTTTAAACTACACCTAAGGACAAGCACATTGCTAACATCTACAATAGACAGCTTACCTTATATATGCCCCCACCTTAAGGTGGTTGATATTACGCATCGATATCAAGCACGTTAAGGTAGGAAGAAAATACGCAAGGGAACACAAACTTCACAAAGCCCATGCCCCCTGGAGGTGACATGTACTTTACGATCGCCAAATGTTCCCACGAACACATCCCTACAAGAAACATGTTAGTGTCCAAATAATTATGATAAACAACAACATCAATGCATATGATTAATCACACAAAGAGCCAAGGTTATACTATGAATTCAAAGATCAAGGATAACTGTGGGGCTATATCACGAAAATCTTAGAACTGAGTGTCACCAAGGCGAGATTCAAAGACAAACAAAGTGCACGGAGCAACAGTATTGTTAAGGTTTGTAAGTGAGATAAAACATCATCAAAATCACTATGCAGAAAGCACAGAGTGCTTCTACTAGCCAAGTGTCAGATAAAATATACAACCCCATCGTCATATTAGGAACTAAGTCCAATTTTTGATTTCTCTCTAAAGGGACGCTAGGTCCGCATCAGTATAATATATTTTTCGTCATCTGCCCGCTAGATAGAAACACTAGAGGAAGGTAAATAATAAATAAGAGAGGAGAAACAAGTGTCTTAGGGACAGTCACATAGGAGGGTGCCCCCAAGTCACCAACCGCAATGCTATGTCCATAAGACACAACACACAACAATGAAATTAGAGAGAGGCAATATAGAGGAATGATGATACAAATAGAAGGTCACAATAGAGGTGGTCTCCTGGTATTCCGGACCTTACAAGAGAATCAGGGGTCATCCCAGGAGGCTTAAACAACACATAACACATCACGAGGGAAGCACATCATGAGAGATACAGGGTTAGAAATACTTACCTATAGGATCTTTGTATCATATTTTTGAACTTGCAAACCTCTTGGAGAGGTATTCAATCATGTTGAGTGCAAAGTTTGAGTGGTTATTATGAAAGTCTTGTTTGTTATCGTATGATATTTGTTCCTTAAATCCTTGTGTAAATGAGATATTTTGTTGCTTATGAGGGGTAGAACCACTATTATTTCCAACTGCTGACAGTTGTCTTACTCTTTTCCAATTTTTAGTGAGTTTGTGTTGTTGATGCCGTCTAACATAGTAACAGGAATCATCCTATACCATCTCACTCGTCTATATCAGTTGTTCTATTTGTCTTTCTGATGTGTTTTATTTATCTCCCAATCCATATAAGGATAACGGAGGAGGAACCTCAGCATAAATTCCATTTCTTCATGGATGAGGTGGGTTATTCAACTTTTCCTTATCCACCTCAATCATACCCACAATGTTATCATTTTCCAAGTAATCATCATCAACTACTTCTATTAGTCCTTGTTCCAACATATTATTATCAGTATGTTTAGGGAAAGGATTAGTGAAGATTTGTAAATTTTGATTCGGCGGAGCAACCGACTTATTTCCATTATCATTCACACCCAATACCTGTATGATATTCGAATAATTGAGGTCTTGTATTTCATGTTTAAGACACACACATCATTTAGTATCATGTCCTTGTGTTCGATGAAAATGACAAAAGGCATTAGCATCGAAGTAAGGTCCTTGTGCTTTGCTAGGATCAATAGGCTTAATCGGGGGAAGCTTCAGAATATTATTACTCACAGATTGATTCATGATAGAATGATAAGACTCAGATATTAGAGTAAACTTTCTTGGTTGATATGATGTCTTCTTTAGATTTGTGATAGCAGACACATTAGAAAAGTTGTTCGTATTCAGTCCATTAATCTTGATGAAACTCCTATTATTATTATTTCTCTTAAAGTTGTTTTTTGACAATCCACCCATGGATTGACCAACTTGGGCCGATGAGTTTTGGTTTTCATACTAACTAGACAAAAGTTGGTAATCACGAAGGGTGGTGCATAAATGTTGAAAGGAGTTATACTTCATTAAGAGGATCTTATCACTGATGTTAGGTTGTAGATTAGTGATGAACACCTTTTGAACATTCTCATCTTTCATCTAATATTGAATTTACGTATATAAAGCTTGATACCGACTAATAAACTCAGTTAACTTTTCTTTCGGACCTTGCTTGCAATGAACTAAATCAATCAAAGAGACTAGAGGTCCAATGTTTGCTTGAAAATGTTGTAAAAATTGATCAATCAACTGCGAAAAGGAGTGTATTGAATTCAGAGGGAAAGAGCAAAACCATTCTTAAGTAGTATCTTTGAGAGATCATGGGAAAAGTTTTGCTAACAAGTCCTCTTCAAACTAAAAATTACTACATGTAGCTATGAATACTACCACATGAGTATTAGGATCACCTTTTTCACCATATTTTTCAAAGTGAGGAGTCTCAAACCTCTCAGGCATAGGAGTTCTCAAGATTGCATAGGAAAGAGGATTACGGGCATGATATGTTGGTATATTAGGTTGCGAAGAATTTGTTACCTTTTGTTGTAAAACAGTCATGCCCTACAAAAGTTGGTTTAGGATGGCATCATTGGGAGATGTAGTTTGCTGTGAGGAATTGGAACCAAAGTGAGGAGGTGATTGAGCTTGAGATATGATAGGTAGAGGCTATGGATAGGTCAATGGTGGTTGGACATAATGGTAGGTGGAAGGTGGTTGAGAATAACTATATGTAATGGGAGATTGGGAATAAGTGGGATGAAGAGGTGGTTGAGAGCAATTATTCATAGAAGAGGTCCCCTTAGGAACCAAATTCTGATAATTAAATCCCACCAAATTCTGATAATTAAATCCCACATCTTTGTAATTGGTTCCATTAGATACTCCAACACCAGTGGTAGCATTACTACAAGCATTCACATCAGTTGTTAAGATCGTTGATGTAAAGGTAGATATTCCCATAGTCGGTATAGGTACCGATACTTGAGAGTATGAGATGGTGACAAAGTGTTATTTATCACTTGTACACATTCAGTCACTGGCATGATATTGGTTTGTACAATATGTGCTAAACCACGGATTGCATTAACACTGTCTTGTCCTTCTTTTATCAATTCTCTTACATGGTGAATCACAGGTATAGCTTCTTCAGCTATCCTCTTAGTTTGCACATAGTCTTGGAATTTAGCTAGGTCTTTATCAAGTTTATCTATTTTCTCATCAGATACATGTCCTGTCACCTCAATAGTATCATCAACATCATGAAAAGTTTGCTCTTCCATTGTACTTGTGGTAGGTGTAATATCTTGTAACATTTGTGTCTCTCCTTTTGTAAAGAAGGTGCTCAATGTGCCAACTTCTTCAAGAGAACTAGATCCCATGTGTCTTATAGTTCTTCTTAAAGGAATATTTCTCTTAGGGCAGCAATTTATTAGACTCATGCAAATCTAGGATGACAAGAAGTAAAAACCTAGTGAAAATGCCCTAAAATATGCAATTTTTCACAATTTTTCAACTCCAAGACCTAGCAAAAGGGGTGTTGTAAAGAATTTTAGGAGGTGCGTCAAATAATATAAATTATATCAGTCACCTCAAGCCATAAAATTTGTCACAACACGCTTGGAGTGCAATCTAGGTCAAACCCCAGGGAAAATATAACAAAAATGTGCAATTTTTTGCCAAATTTTCAATACAAGAGCCCAATAACAAGGTGTTGTGAATATTTTTAGGAGGAGAAGTAGATAATAACCCTGATAATAGTTAATTAGTGCAAAAATACTCTTCACAACACTCCTATGGTGCAAATTTTGAAAGTCGATAAGGCCAAATCTAGTGAAAATCAAGGTTTTTCAAGCCCTATGTGTGAGATCTTAATGTAAAATGCTATATGAATGTTTTTAAAGCTCATGTATGATGAAAATTAAATTCACTCAGATCTGAAAATTATTTCCAAGTCTTAAGATGAAAAATGCAAGTGCAAATCTAGAGAAAAATCAATGAAAATGCTAGTTTTTTTGTTGAATTTTTCTATGTAAAAATGCAAATTTTTGAGATCTAAATGCAAATTTACACTAACATGAAACACTACAGCCAAATGTACATTTTAATGAGTTCCTAAGATCAGTATAAAAATCTGAAACAAGATTTTCCCCACAAACCCTAGATTTTGGAATTACTAGGTTATACGAAAAATTCAAAATTTCCAACAAAACCCTAGCAATTTTATGATGAAAATGCAATGAAAGCTATTGAATTTTTGTATTTTTCTGCAATTTAACTAAGATATAATGCAAAAATTAAAAAATTTGATGAAATTGAAAGTAATTGATGTAAAATAGAATCCCTAGAATGCAATTTGTTTTCCAATTTTTCTAATTTTTCAATTTTTTTGTAAGTTTTCTAATGCAATAAGATGAATGATACTATGAATGAATGAAATCAAAGAAAATCTGAAGCAAAACAATCAGCAAGGTGGAAACAAGTCCAATAACACGGGTTCACCAAAAATGTAA
This sequence comes from Cunninghamia lanceolata, assembly GCA_027924645.1. Taxonomy (NCBI): domain Eukaryota; kingdom Viridiplantae; phylum Streptophyta; class Pinopsida; order Cupressales; family Cupressaceae; genus Cunninghamia; species Cunninghamia lanceolata. The sequence goes on from BSBN01000850.1 coordinate 3,738,577, forward strand.
AGGGTGGAATTTGGATAGTTGGTTTTGGTAGTTTTGTATGTGTATTCTCCTTTCACCTTTCATTCAAGGACTTAGCGTTGAGTGGGAATTCACTATCATACCCTAAGTCACTATGAGATGTAGGGAAACTTGGATTTGTATGATTTGATTATCAATTATGCTCAATTATACATCAAAACCCTAATTATGCAAATACGGAAGCAAATGGACAAATATCAAAAAATGTTGCTACAAAAAGATGTAAAATGATAGATAACTGTGCACCTATTTTTGGGGGTTTAGAAGCAGAATAGTCAGGGACTAATGAGCGGGCACCCAAGTCTAATGCCTAGGTTTTTGTCAGGATCTGGAAACTTGATCTGTAACTTGTTCCTACTGCATCAGAGATTTTCTCGTCATGGAACTCGGAGGACTAAATAGAAGGTGCCCAAGTCTAGGGTGCTATTTTCAACTCTGATCTACAAATCTGACACTCTGTAGTACTTTCCTACAACTCCACTTTTCCTGTATCTTCAACCTATAACCTGCAATCATAGAAACTTTGGGAGGGGGTTGTGGTCTTTAGAGGCTTGCCTCAGTCAAGCCCCAGAGAGACATTCAGGTCTTTCGAACACCGTTGTCAGATAGAGAGTGCATGCCCTTGAGGGGCAGAGGCAAAACCAAATGATAAATTCTCAAAAACATGAATGATATCACCTTGTAGTGAAGATTTCATGGAAGGAAGAAGCTCTTCATGCCATAAGGAGATGATTGCTCAAATCTACAAATACAAACACATAGACAACACAAATCTGCTCTTGCTACACAATGAATGCCTTGAATCACCTTTAGAATGCCAATGCTCATCTAGTTGAAATCTAGTAATCCTTTAGTTTACAAATGAATGCCTAAACATGCTTTTATATACAACTAAAAACACTCCTGCCAAGAATTTCATAATTCAAACTTACCGTGTCGGCATACGACCCAAATAACGGTCACAAGCCGACACTCAAAATTTGGGATTGACCCAAAATAGGGCAGGACTAGGGCACGGGCGGCCAAGTCCTCCCTTCTTATTTTGGTCAGGGTTAGGTTCAAGGGATCCCCCTAGGTCCCATTTGTCATGAAACCTAGGGTTCATTTCATCGGGATGTCAAAATATGATGCAAGATGTCCTAAATGCAGATGAAAGACCCGAGAGCTAAACCTTATGAGGGAAAAACCCCCAAGGGGACATTTTCTGACGTTACAAACCCATACTCAATTTATTCATACCATAGATAATTTTGACGACATTAAACTATCAAACACTTCAATTGATATTGGTTAATTTAATATGATAATTTTTCTATAAATATAATACAATCATCTTATATATATATAAATTTCTTTAAGAACCTAAACATTTGGTTTAGACAAAACATTATAGATAAATTTGAAGATATTATTATAAAACTTAAAAAATATTTGTAGTAGCAACAAATACATATTTTTCTCTTGGGCTTATTAAAGGAACACTATTTAATTATATTACTAATCTAACTTATAACAATTTAAAGAAAATATACCCTAAATATGTTGAACTAAATCCATAATTGAATGTAATCATAGTTCAACATTTACTAAATTACATTAATATTTACTACTTCCCCTTTAAAACAAAATCAATTTTTAAAATCATTTGTTCACTAACTTACAATTAATCACTAAAGAATGATATAGATTTAATAAATTAATTAAATTAAACCATTTCTTCTTCAAGAAAGTTAAATGGTAATTAAAAATAATAATAATAATTAATTTTTTAAAAATATTAAAGCATTTAAAATATAATGAACAAAAATTAATTTAATTATTAATTAAATTAAATAAACAAGGAAATTAAATTAATTTAATTACAATGATAAATAAAAAATAAAGCAAGTTTTATCTATATTTTTAATTCTTTATTATTTCTTTTTGCTTTATTGTGCTTTCTTTCTATTCTTTTCCACAAAATTGCTTTGTCTTTTTTTTCTATTTAATCAAACTAATCTCCATGATTTTTCCTATTTTTAAAATATGTTAGAAAGGTAAAATAGAGATCTAAAATATCACAATAATAAAATAATAATTTTCTAAAAATTATATAATCACTTGTAAAATCATAATCTTAAAAAAAATGTATAGATAGACAGTTACTAATTGATACATATCTCATAATTGAAAATCTGGGTATGGTATGGCTGAATTCTTGTGAGGATTTATTAAATTAGGTTGCACATATTCAATAAAAATATTGAATAAACTCAGTTTCTAAAATGAAATTTATTAGATACAATGGACTGGTTTTATCAAGAAACTTTTATAACAACACATACATCCAGTCAGAAATCTTTTTATATCTCAAAGTTGAATCTGGGTATCAATTTTTTTTTAGATGATTTAGAAATCTCAATGGTGAACTTTTCATAAGATTTTCAGACGAACCCAGTTTCTAAAGCAAAAGTTAAAAAAGACAGAACAAACTAGTTTTTCTAGGGACAGTTTACTAGTTTTTATAAAAATAAGTCAACTTGTTAAATTCACAAAATAAAAAATAATGTGAGATGAAAATATAAAAATTATACATACGAAAAAAAGATCCTTCTAATATAAAAATTTACAAATGGATGTATAATCCATAATCCTCAACTTTCCAAAAAGATCTAAAAGGAAGAGCTCCAAGCTCTTGATAAATAAGAAAATAGAACATGAGACTCTTAATACGAATATCTTTTGACAAATCAGATCCAACAACAATTCTTGCACAACAACAAGCCAAATTGGATGGCCAAGACCTACTCTCCACCCTACCATAAGTATTCTCTCACAATTTCACCCCTGAGCAAGAGACTCCAAGAACCAGGAAACACACATGAAACCACATAGAATCCATAAACCAGAAAAAGTCCATTTACACATAAACACAAAATCCCATTATGTTGAATCACAAACATAGGATCCAAACTAGATCTAACACAAGGGGAGAGAGGGGATAACTCCCCCCTCTTGGGGAAACAAAATAAAATCTTCCATACAAACTTATCATCACATAAATCACAACCTTCATCTCCACAAAACACTTATACCTCCAATACCATACATCTCCATACAATTTCAACAACAACGACATCCAATCCATCATTTGATCACCACATCTCCATAATATACCAACAACAACCATCAAAACATCATTATACCACATATGGAAAAATCTATCTTTCCCCAAGAGAGGCTTCATGCCTCTCTCTACCCCAACACTTGGGAGGCTCTCAACCCTTAGGGGAGATCCACTCCCTACACAACCCTTATCCCACAATAAACAAAAAAAATGCAAAACACATAAAAACCAAAGACTCTCATAAATGCCACATGCATACATTTTACAGAAATTGTTAAGAGGAGCTTAAATCCTACCTCAGCTCCCCAAGTTAGGGTGAGCCCAAAAACCAGAATGAAACTCTTGTATTCCAATGCAAAAAAACAAATATCTCTTCTCAATTTTCCAGCCAAGAATTCTCTTCCAAGCTCCTCAAAATTTATTCTTCCCCAAATTCCAAAATTCATGCAAATTAGAAAGTATCTTTCCAAAATCCCACTTTCCCCATAAATAAACAAAACTTTAAAAAAACAAAAAAGATAGGAAGTTTCTTTCTTTTTCCCTAAAAAAGCTTTTATTAAAAAAACAATTAAAACAAATCCCTCATCCTCATCCCAAAAATAATAAAACAATAAATTAAATAAAATAATTTTAAACTCTCACAAATAACAATTTTATTTTTAATAAAATTATAAAAATAAAAACAACCATAGCCATCACATGAATAAATAATTAAATCACATAACACTTTAGTTTTCACCCCTTCCATGGGTTAGACTAGGTTAATGGGGTATCACATGATGGATTCTTTGAGTCTCTGAAAACTTAATGATCTTGACCACCCACCTGCACACTTCATTTTTGAATATCAGTATGTCAAGGAATGTATAACCAAAGCAACATGAAAAATGCATAATAAAATAATTAAATATTCTAACTCATTCATGATCACATAATTTAGATAATTTATTAAATGACTATCACACAAGTATCTTGCTCATCCAATTATTTTTTTTTCAATACATGAATAAAGTCCAATGATATCTAATCATGAGTTAAATTATAAAGTCCATAATATAATTTCTATAGTGTCCAATTATAACATAATGTCCATAGCATAAAGCATTAATGTCCACACATAAAACATATAAAATCAAATCAACATAATCAAATAGTCTGCACCAAAGTAACTAAAGTAACTAAAAAATATCAGCCTCACATCCTCCCCCTCTTAATATTAGGCTTCCTCTTAGAATCCCTCAAAGAGGTGAGGATATAAGGTCCTCATCTGAGCAATATCCTACCATATAAACCAAAATCCATTTAATTATACAACACTATTTCCTTTCATTTTAAATAAAAATGTACTCCAATCTAACATAATTCCATTCACTTCACATACAAATATTTTCAATCATAATGTACTAAAAAATTCAATTAACAACAACTCATAAGTCAAACACTCCTAACCACACATTAAAACATATAAATATTCAAACTCACGTGTTCCATAATCCACATGATAGTACTAAACCATGATCAAAGAAATAAATCCACAAGTCTAGAGTCATGAACCATATAAATAGTCTATGCAAAAAGGGTAGGCCTTACATCCTCCCCTCCTTAGAATTAGGCTTCCTCCCAAAAGCCCTAAACGAGAAGAAAAGAGTAACATACATAAGTGACCAAACATGAAGAGGTTACACTATTAAGAATCTATGGAGAAAAGAATTGATCATCCTAAACTAGATAATTACTAGGCTTAAGTTTACTAGAATTATCATGCCACCTCCTTCCATCTCCCCACACAACCTACTAGGAGGTCCTTATGAAAAGAACTTTTATATCATGAAAAAAAAATTACACTTACCAGTAGTATAAATAAAAACAAAAGCCTCAAAATTCAATAACAAGTAATTTTTGAATAGTAAAATGTTTCAAAAAACCTAAAATGTAATCTCATAAAAATAATAAAATATCAACAGTGATCACCAGAGTCAAATATTTAAATAAAATAGAAAGTCCAAACAATAGAGTTCTTAAGGCAAAGGAACATATCAATTTAACTTAGCTAAGCAACCAAGGATAAGAAATAAATTCTCATACTACTGGTTACAATTCAATAAAATAAAACCGCAACATATATATATAATAGAATTGAAAACAAATAATCAAATAAAATTATTTCACAAAAAAAAAACACTTCGTGACTATAGCAAGTCACTCAAAGGGGAGAAGGTGTATGGTGGCCTTAATCTCAAAACTTAATCTAGGATAAACATACTAAATGGATAACCTACACATATCATCTTTAAGAACATTCAATAATAACCTAAACACATGCCAAGAACCAAGTAACATAAGTAAGAGTACATCTAAGAGTTTTCATGGTAAGAATAATATAAGTCTAATTTCTCCTTAAGGTAACACTTAATACTATTTTGAAACTGTAGAGATTATATAAAAATAAAAAAACATTCTAAATTTAATATAAAATGAACTAAACCTTGTAAGATAATCTTATCAAGGTATTTTAATCAAATCAACAAAACTATTTTAGATGCAATGATAGTACTAGCATATTTTAATAATAAATTTTTTCATTGTAATCTACAACTATTTATGATTTCTTAATTTAGACCAAGTATCTAAAAGATATACTAGTCGTGTTATCTTTATCATTAATAGTGGAACATTTCTTTTTAAAAAATAAAAGGGTTATAAATAAAACTACAATATGAATTAATTTAAATAGTCAACCAAAGATGATTATTCAAAGAAATTTGATATCCACAGTCCATTTAAAGATAAAATGTTGTTTAAAAATTTTCAAAAATTAAAAGAATAACTAAATTTGTTCAAATTTTTTTGAAACACTATATTAGAAAGAAAGTCAATTCATCATTATAAATATTTCAATTAAACAATAAAGAATTAAAAAAAATCATAACACAAATTAATTTTAAACTACTTAATCACGTAGATTTATTAGATGTTTCATAATTTAGTGCTATTCACTAATAGAATAGCTCACCATCAATGCTAGCACTCAAAAGTAGATATTTGCACATCCAATCCATATATAGAAGAAAATCATGCCTAGGTCACACTACCGTACCCATTCTTCAATAAACTTCTAAAATATAAAGCCTCAAGTATTATATCATTGATTGAAAATTCGACACGTTTCACACTCAAACCTGATTGACCAAGCATTTATTACATCAACTTCATTTCAACCTATGACCTTTTGACAACCCCACAAAAGTTAAGCTTATTTCATACATTTGTCCTAGTTCTCCCTTTTCTTTGAAACATAATTAAGTTTTCCCTATACAAACTAGTTAAAACATATGCCAGGATGAAAATTTTGATCTTCAAATATTAAACAAACAAAAATTTTCAGTGCACCACTCAGTCACAAAGGAGAAACATATATGGTGGAAAAATATACAAATGAACACATCACTAAAAATGATGAAAAAGTAACGTGCTAGATCTTTTAACATCCAACTAGTCTTATTATTTTATGAATGCATACAAGATATAATATTAAGTAATTTACAATGCAACCAACCAATGTGAAAGACAACAATCTCCTACATTTAACCTCTATTATTTGTTAAAGATCACAAGTACATAAAAAGTATAGTATTATAAGTATACTTACTTTAATAAGAGTAATAATTTACAAAGATTTTTTTTAATTAGATAAATACATGAGAATTTTACACTTACAATAACATGTTAAACATACTACATTCCTTAGTCAATTAAACTTCTAGAAGGAAAAAGAGACAAACAAGTAAGTTAATAACATCATGTTAAAACAAAAGGACTTGAATACTTTGTACCTCTACTCACATTCCTTTTATCCTACTCAAAATATTCAAACAAGAGGAAACATCAAGCAATAATAACTCAATCTCAACAAAAAAAAATGATGTTCGAAAGCCAAATAATCCTAATATATCATTATAACCATACAATGATAGTTACATGCACATGAATCCCATTCAACAACAAGAACTAAATTAAACCCTAGAGCTCCCAATGTAATGTCCCCTTCTAGCAAGCCAAAATTTTTGCACCCTTGCAAACAATTTCAACTTACCAAAAGAGAACATTAGTATTCCATTTTTCATTTCCTTTTAATCTTGATGATATTCATAAACATAACCCTATACTATTTGCCATTTCATAAATCCATTTTTCCATACATCATGATTCTCCTTGGGTGAGATAATCCTTAGGCCTCTTATTAACCTCACCTTCCACCTTGTGAGAGAAGATTCGTTGGGTAGGTGATGTCATCTCAATCCTATGGGTCCATTAATATTATTCCTTAGTTTGTCAACCAATGCCCATAATTCCTTAGTTCATCAACTAAGGCCTATAATTCCTTAGTTCGTCAACTAAGGCCCATTCCTTCGATGCTTAAATCGAAGGTCCATAGTAATATCCTTGATTTGTCAATCAAGGCCCATTCCCATGGAATGATCAATACCTACCATAACTATCTACCCTACCTTCTTAGCGTTAAGTGGTTAATTAGGAAGTCTCGTATCTACCCTTAGAAATTCATGCCTTTATTAATCTTTAGGTTTTACCCTCGAGCCTTCTCCTTAGGTTTTACCCTAAGGCCTTAATTAATCTTCATCTATAGATATACATACTTGTTATCTCTCATACGTCATTTATTAACAACTTATGTGAAATGAGATGAGAGTTGCCATTATCCACCATGGGGCTCTAATGTCTCCCATCCTTACTCAAGAAGTACCTTTGTACTCTTGGAGCTAAGGCCTCTGTGAGACTCCTTGGTACTCTAGGTAGCCAAGGCCATTAATTCACAATCTTTGCACTATGGGTACCTCATACCTCATGTGACAAGGCCTCTATGTGATAAATATCCATGAATGGCCTCTTGGCACTTTCTACTCTTTCCCACATATGGTGTTAATAAATCACTTATGAATTCAAATCATACAAGATACATATTTAAAATATAAATTTTAGACATAAATGTATATATCACATATATCAGTTTCTATTTAATAACCTTATTATTTATATCTTTCAAGTTATAAATTGAACAAGTAATTATAAATTCTTACAAATCATAAATTGAATAAGTAAATATAAATACTTACTTACCTGCTTTACCTAGGATTCCTTACCTATGCTGCGGTAATATAGTCTTTATTGTATTGCTGTTATAAAATGCAGATCTAAATATATGTATTCATCCCATACTCTTTTTATATTTTCTCCCGATGATCCTTTCCTTCTATCTCACAACCTTTATTTATTTCTTCTTTCAAGGGATATGTTCGAAGAGGTATGTTTCTTATTATTTTTATTATTTTATATTAATTCCCTTTTGTGGTAAAATTAGTTCTAACCATACGTAACTCCCTTATCATAAGAGGATAGGTTAAAAGATGTTTATTATTATTTATTTACATTATTTGTATTTATATTATATCATTATAATAAATGATATATTATTTATTTTATATTATATCATTTATATCATAATAAATGATATATAATTTATATTTATATTACAATATAAGATAATAATAATAATAATATTTGTATTTATATTATTAGATATATTTATAATATATTATTTATTAATGTGCTGCACTTATAAATATCTTCCTTCCACCTCCCCTTAATCTTTTTAAAGTACATTATTTATATAATATATACAGTATAAATAAATATATTTGTTATTAAGTATGGGAGCTCTTTTATTTTATTTTATTTCCAAGCATATAATATGGTGGGATAATGTTTGTCTTATTAGACTTTTATTTTTATATGATTTTATTTTGAATTTAACCTTTTGTTTAACCGTATTACTTTGTCTTATTCCAAATTACTTTACTTTCAAGTTTTAATGGATAAGACTCTTCATTAATATTTGTAATATTTATTATATATATAATAATATATCTTATTAATTATTCATATAAATATTATATTAAAGTATTTATATTTATAATATATCTAGTTAATTTATATATTTCATATATTTTATAATATTTAAATATTTATATTTATAAGATATTTAATTATATCAAATTAATAATATTATTTAAATAATACATATTAATAATATATTTTAAATAAATATATTATATATTCTATTTTAACTAAACAATTCAATTATAAATCATTATAGGGACATGACAACCCTCCCCACTCAAGATTGCTTGTCCTCAAGCAATTATAATTAGGTATCCTAAAGTAATATTTAATAACATTATATTTTATTAGGTTTCTTTATATAAAATAAGGTTTCACTCACCAATAATATAAAATAACCTCTAGAAAATGTAACAAATTAATATAGCTAATAAACTATAGTGCTATAAATAATATAGGGGCCTAAAATAATAATTTATAAATTTGGGTTTACCCTTTTAAATTTTAAGCACTAAATTTTATAAATAATTTATTTTATAACTATATCTTATTAAGTTTATGTACACCATAAATACTTGGGTTAATTTGTTTGTTTGTTTGTTTTTTTAATAATAATAATATTATTATTATATTTATTTATTAACTTGACTACTATTACAATATATATATATTCAATAAATTAAATTTGCATAAAGGCATTTCTATTTATTTAATTATCAAAAATGTTTTAATGACTACTAATATTATTTTAATGCCATGATTAACCAATAGCATCAAATGAACAATCCAAACCAAATAACTAAATGTCAAACATACCTGACACAACCAAAGTGAAAACAGAGGGGCACTACACCCAAAGTGTTGGAAACTTGGGTCTAATACCAAATGTAATGCCCACCTATATAATCACATACAAGTGGGCACACACACAAGCAAACTATTTTTTTTATTTACATAATAATATTACCAAGACTTAAGAAACATATATACGACTGTAATTAAATTAGCAATGAACTTAAATACAACCCATACTCAATTTATTCATACCATAGATAATTTTAACGACATTAAACTGTCAAACACTTCAACTGATATTGGTTAATTTATATGATAAATTTTCTATAAATATAATACAATCATCTTATATATATAAATTTCTTTAAGACCCTGTACAATTGGTTTAGACAAAACAATATAGATAAATTTGAAGAGATCATTATAAAACTTTAAAAATATTTGCAGTAGGAAGAAATACATATTTTTTTTAGGCTTATTAAAAGAAAACTATATAATTTTATTACTAATCTAACTTATAACAATTTAAAGAAAATATGAACTAAATCCATAATTTAATGTAATCATAGTTCAACATTTACTAAATTACATAAATATTTACTACTTCCCCTATAAAACAAAATCAATTTTTAAAATCATTTGTTCACTAACTTACAATTAATCACTAAAGAATGATATAGATTTAATAAATTAATTAAATTAAACCATTTCTTCTTCAAAAAAGTTAAATGGTAATTAAAAATAATAATAATTAATTTTTAAAAAATATTAAAGCATTTAAAATATAATGAACAATAAAATTAATTTAATTATTATTAAAATAAATAAAAAAGGAAATTAAATTAATTTAATTACAATGATAAATAAAAAATAAAGCAAGTTTTATCTATATTTTTAATTCTTTATTATTTCTTTTTGCTTTATTATGCTTTCTTTCTATTCTTTTCCACAAAATTGCTTTGTCTTCTTTTTTTATTTAATCAAAATTAATCTCCATGATTTTTCCTATTTTTAAAATGTGTTAGAAAGGTAAAATAGAGATCTAAAATATCATAATAATAAAATAATAATTTTCTTTAATATAATTTTATAAAAATTATATAATCACTTGTAAAATCATAATATTAAAAAACAAAGTATAGATAGACAGTTACTAATTCATACATATCTCATAATTGAAAATCTGGGTATAGCTGAATTCTTGTGAGGATTTATTAAACTAGGTTGTGCATCTTCAATAAAAATATTGAAGAAACCTAGTTTCTAAAATGAAATTTATTAGAGATACAATAGACTAGTTTTATCAAGAAAAAGTTTATAACAACACATACATCTAGTCAGTAATTTTTTTATATCTCAAAATATAGAATCTGGGTATCAATATTTTTTTTATATGATTTAGAAATCTCAATGACACACTTGTCATAAGATTTTTAGATGAACCAAGTTTTTAAAACAAAATTTAAAAAAGACAAAACAGACTAGTTTTTCTAGGAATAATTTACTAGTTTTACAAAAATTAGTCAATTTGTTAAATTCACAAAATAAAAAATAATGTGAGATGAAAATATAGAAATTATACATACAAAAACAAGATCCTTCTAATATAAAAATTTACAAATGGATGTATAATCCATAATCCTCAAGTTTACAAACAGATCTAAAAGGAAGAGCTCCAAGATCTTGATAGATAAGAAAATAGAACAACATGAGACTCTTCAATACAAATCTTCTTTGACAAATCAAATCCAACAACAATTCCTGCACAACAACAAGCCAAACTGGATGGCCAAGACTTGCTCTCCACCCTACCATAGGGATTGTCTCACAATCCCACCCCGACCAGGAGATTCCAAGAACCGAGAAACACACATACAACCACATAGAATCCATGATAAACCAGAAAAAGTCCATTTACACATAAACACAAAATCCCATTAGGTTGACTCACAAATATAGGATCCAAACTAGATCCAACGCATAGGGAGAGAGGGGATAATCCTACCTCTTGGGGAAACAAAATAAAATCCTCCATACAAATTTATCATCACAGAAATCATAACCTCCATTTCCACAAAACACTTATACCTCCCAATACCATACATCTCCATACAATATCAATAACAACAATACCCAATCTATCATTTCATCACCACATGTCCATACTATACCAACAACAAAAACCACCAAAAACATCATTATACCACATATGGAAAAATCCATCTTTCCCCAAGAGAGGCTCCACACCTCTCTCTACCCCAACACTTGGGAGGCTCTCACCCCTTAGGGGAGATCCGTTCCCTACACAACCCTTATCCCACAATAAACAAAAAAATTCAAAGCACATAAAACCAAAGACTCTCATAAACACCACATGCATACATTTTACAAAAAATTTAAAGAGGACATTAAATCCTACCTCAGCTCCCCAAGTTAGGGTGAGCCCAAAAACTAGAATGAAACTCTTGTATTCCAATGTAAAAAACCAAATTTCTCTTCTCAATTTTCCAACCAATAATTGTAGTGCCCCTCCAACTTCACCTTGGATGTGTAGGTGGTCGGAGCAAGGGGTAGGAGAATGAATGGAAATACTCAGAACATTCAAAGTATGTTAGATCTATTGATATCAGAATTCAAATGCAGTGGTTATAATCTTGTTCAAGAGTAGGGACGGTGTAGTACTACTCGCTTCGAGCACCCTACTACACTGTGATTCTCTGACTGTGTGTGTGTGTTGACATATATGTAATTGATCGTATACAACTAATTGTTCATATGCAGGCTGTAGGTACCGAGCCTCGACTCCAACTGATATAGCAGGTTTGAGTGGGCTCTTGCACCAATGGGTATCGATGATGGGAGATAATACGAGGTTTATTCCACTAGGCCAGTCCTTGTCTTCTGTTGTGGTCTCGAGTCATGTTGTGACGCTTGGTCCTTTCCTTTTTATGTTTGGTAATCTTGTGTTGTGGAGTATCGTCGAGTTGTGCTTAATAATGCTCATGTGTAGTTGGATAATACTTTAATGATTTATTATTAAAATAATAATGCTTCTATTTTGTTTATTGGATAATATTTGGTTTAGCCAAGATCTTGGAATGACACCTTTGTAAGATTTTAAAATAGACTAGAATTAATTATCTGTTATCCGAGAGTATTTAATGTCATGAGTTGTCAATTTTGAAATTGTAAGATTTGGGAGCTCTTTTTATAGCAAGATTTTGAATTCTCAGAGGAGTGGGATGCTGAGTAACGGATGCATGTCTGTGTTAATTTATGAGCTGAGTCATTTTTATATGGGGTGATTTTGTTTTGGAGAGGGGGTTGGAAGGTAAATTCAGAAATTGGGGAAAAATCAAAGAATTGGTTGCGGGAATACAGAAGAAATTGAAGGCTTCAAATCAAAATTTCATTCGGGTATGTTCTGTATAATTCTTGTTTGAGTTTTATTGTGCTTGGTTAAATTATTTCTCTTCCTCATGCCGTTCTGTCTGCCTGTCATTCCTTCTACCTCTGTTTCTACAGTTTGTATTTTCTATCTTCTTATATCACAAACAACCTGTGTTTTGTGTGTGTAATCAGCCTTTCCTATAGCTGGAGCTATATCTCCTTGTAGCTTGAGTTGTCTAATGTCCGGTGTGTTTCGAATGTGGATACCCTTGGCCACACCCTCACCTTGGGAATCACACCTTGTGGTTTCTATGTTTTACCTCTGTTGATTTCTCCAAGACTCACTTTTGTTCCTTCTAGTTTGTTCTGTGTCTAAATCTCCCTCAAATTTTGGAACCAAACCGTTGCATCATTCTTGGGATCTCAACCAAAGGAGTTATGGCCCATTTCTTTTAAATCAATTACCATATTTTAAATCTATTCGTCTATGACTGTTCTCTATAACTCAGTTCGGCCTCACCTTGCTTAAACCGTCATAATGGTGGCTTCCAACAAAGTCCACTTGCAATGAGTCTGAAATTGATTTAATCAAATGTAATTTTGTTTTTATTGTAAATTCTACCTTAGTCATTGTATTTGAGATTGCCGCATGTATTGCCCTGCTGACATACGTGGGTCAATTTCCCATCGTAATCCTCCTCTGCCTCTCTGTTGAAGTTCTTCACCCTTTGACCCAACGCTGTGGGAGTATTGTGGGCTCTCTCTAAACTTCATGATTAAACTTTCGCCAGTCGTTGTTCCGCAGGTTATTGTAATGCTTCCCTTCTTGTGGCTCTCTGTTTATTGTCTTTCCATCAGCAAGTTAGAGTTGTTGATGATGAGTTTTTGTATCTTGTCGATCGTTGTGTGTCCTACCCCTCCCTCACGTAATAAGAACGAAATAATTGATTGGCCCTATGTATTACCTTGTGCTCGACCTATCTTGTCACCTTGCTGATCGCACTCTGTGGTGAGACTCCTCTACCATTTATCAACTCAGTCTCCTTTTTCCTGTAGAATGCCAATGTCCAGACCTCCGTCGTTCCTCTCTCAGAAGATGATGTCTTGTGTTTTCGATGGGCTGTGAATGGTCTTATCTTTTTCGATGAAGGAAACTCTTAATAGAACTCATGTTGATTGTGGTAGCGAATGAGGTAGGCGTGTGGTGTCAAATCATTGTCAGAGTCCTTCATCTTCACTCTCGGCCATTCCTTTTGGTGATAGGTCGATATTATAAGAAGTTTCCCTTCCGGTGGTTTGCCCTTTTAGAGCTTGAAGTCATTTATGGAAAAATAATTTTATAAGGTTGTTGTTGGAATAGTAGGTGGCAACGTGTCATTAGGAACATATGGATATAGAAAAATGATACATCTAGCCTTTCATATAGTTGTCTTTATTAGAATTTTTTTTTATGTGGTAATTTATAGATGGAAATTCATGCGAATAGGGAAAACATATGTTTTGATTGAAATTATAGATGGTACAATGTAGAAAATATACATAGGTGTATATAGTGTTTTTAGATTGAATGATATTGGTGAGATGACTAGTTTGAAATCTATACATATAGGAAATTATGTAGGCTTATAATGTTTTGATTTGAAATTTAATATGTTAGATAGTTAATTTTTCTTATGGGAAATACATAAAAATTTTGTTGGTGTTTGATTTGAAATTGTGTTGTTTAGATGTTAGTGGATAATAGATGCTTGCAAGAAATCATACGTATAGTTGTTTAAGTTAGAATGTTAAGTGGTAATTGTTAAATAGTAAGTTATGTTTATAGGAAATTATGTAAGGTTATGATGTTTGATTTGAATTTGTAATTTGTGGGATAGTAAGTTATGCTTATGGAAATCATGTGTATATAAATATAGTTGTTATTTTAGCAATTGGTAATTATTAGAAAATTGAAATAGGGAAATGTTTTTACTTATAGTTGTGGTTATTAGAATTAGTGAATAGTAAGATGTTAGGAATATATATATATAAGCTTATAGTGATGTCATTAGAAATTGTAATTGTTAAACGTTAAATGATAACTTATGTTCAAAGGTAAATGTACAGTGTTTTGTTTTGGAATTGAATTTGTATAATGAGAGACAGTAATCTATGTTGATAAGAAATATATTGTGTTATAGTTGTTCATTAGAAAATTGTAATAATTTGATGGTAGATGAAAAGTTCTTTTCATTATATAGCAAGAATATTTTTATAATTGAGGTTGTTCATATTAGGATGTGAAATTAGTAGATTTTAGTTGGAAATTTATGTTTATCATTATATTATGGTTTGTTTTATTTGAAGAGGATGTTTATTAGGGATTAGTTAGGAAATTAATTTCTGGTATTGTAGAAAGAATTGTTAATGCCATAAACTAGAATCTTCGTAAAAATGATGTTAATTCTCATAGTTGATTTCTTGTTTAAAAGAGGAGTATATTGAATCTCATTTTCTTGTTGTCGTCCTTATCGTATCTATATGCTTGTATTAGATCTTGGTGTTTATTTTGGGGTGGAGTTTATGTCTATGATTTGGTTAATTGTGAAGTGGGAATCTTGAGGGATGTCATGTGCACTTGGTGTCAAGACACGAAAGCATTGTCCTTGTCAGATAATGGTCACCTTATCATTGGTTTTGTACCTAACTCCAGAGGTGTAGTTCTTGGTTTTCTTGGTTCAAAAGATTATGGTATGTCAATGTAATGGGTCAACTGAATTTTTGAGTCTTGTATGGAATGGGAGATAGTTTCTTGGATATGGAACTTGGTACCTGTTTATGTACCATGATGGGTTGTGAGAAGTTAGATGCCTTATAGCCCTCGCTCATGCATGTCATTTGTTTCAGATGTTGTATAAGATTTGCTAGTGTAGAAAGGAGAGTGGCTTCCATGGTGGGGCCGGTGCCCAAAGTGGCTGCCTGGATAACCCCATGGAAGTTGTAATCAAGTGATAACCTTAAAATATATCTAGGTGGGTCGGGTAGACTTTCACATAACGAGATAAGTATGTTGCCTCACCCATGCCTTGAGTGCTCTCAAAGGCTAAGGATGGGATGAGAAGGCCTGGTCGGCAAGGTCGACCTCCTTATCCACATGAAAGGATGTGTTGGCTCCGCATGTGTCACCCTATGGGGCCGATGCCAAAGGGTCACCAGGATAACCATAGATGGGGGCCGGCTTCTAGTGAGAGATAGCATGGATAACCCATGATCAGGAACATGTGATGACACTCTCCTCGCTGCAGCTTAGCTACCTCCCTCTTTATGCTTTCATTGTTGCCTCTAGAGTGATGTCTTGTCTCATGCAGTTCTGTTGATATGGTTGGTTGTGTCACGTCTGTTTCATTTGGTTATATTGGATGTTGTTACCTTGGCTTAGTGGAATCCTCAATGTTATCTCCTAGCTCGGAGGGGTGGACCCCAGGGTTCCACATGGTTGGGTGGCAGAGCTATCCATTGGTCTTCTTGGAGAATTGATTCGAGTTCAGTGCAAAAGTGTTCCAGCTCCAGATTTGTTACACTTTCTGAGTTGTTGTAATCATTCACAAATTGTATCATTTGTAACCGATGTAATCAGCCTTGTAATCTTGTAACTTTGTATGGAATTTTTGTAATCATTAATCTCTACAATTGTATAAAGTATTATTCTTATGTTATATGGTGTTGCATAGCACTTGTATGGTTATTTTTCTAACTAATGTAGTTTTGTGCCCTAGAGTTGTTAGTTGTATATTACTTTTAATGTTGTTGTTTCAATGTTTAATGCATTTACTTGCTTCAAATTTTTTTTTTCTGTATTATTGTCTCTTGTTGTCTAACACTCTAGGGTTACATGACAGGGCATCACAATAATTCTCTTCCAAGCTCCTAAAAAATTCTTCTTCCCCAAATTCCAAAATTCCTGCAAATTAGAAAGTATCCTTCTAAAATCCCACTTTCCCCATAAATAAACAAAACTCCCAAAAAACAAAAAAGATAAGAAGTTTCTTTCTTTTTCCCTCAAAAATCTTTTATTAAAAAACAATTAAAACAAATCCCTCATCCTCATCCCAAAAATAATAAAATAATAAATTAAATAAAATAATTTTAAACTCTCACAAATAACAATTTTATTTTTAATAAAATTATAAAAATAAAAACAACCATAGCCATCACATGAATAAATAATTAAATCACATAACACTTTAGTCTTCACCCCCTCTACGAGTTAGACTAGGTTAACGGGGTATCACATGATGGATTGTTGGAGTCTCTAAAAACTTAATGATCTTGACCACCCACCTGCACACTTCATTTTTGAATATCAGTATGTCAAGAAATGTATAGCCGAAACAACATGAAAAATGGATAATAAAATAATTAAATATTCTAACTCATTCATGACCACATAATTCAGATAGTTTATTAAATGACTATCACAGAAGCATCTTGCTCATCCAATTATTTCTTTTTCAATACATAAATAATAATCTAATGATATCTAATCATGAGTTAAATTATAAAGTCCAGAATATAATTCCCATAGGGTTCAGTTATAACATAATGTCCATAAAATTCAAATATAGCATAATGCCCATAGCATAAAGCATTAATGTTCACACACATAAAACATATAAAATCAAATCAACATAGTTAAATAGTCTGCACCGAAGTAACTAAAGTAGCTGAAAAAGATGGGCCTCACATCATACATGGTTTAATGTTTATGCATTTTTAATGCCTTAAGTTCAAAATTTTTATGATCCTACCCATTTAGGGCTTGGATTTCCAAGCCTAAGGGTTGGACATCTTTTGTGGCTCCTAAATTTGTGTTTTTAACATAAAAAAAGCCTGAATTCAAACCTTGACCTCATCAGGTTTACACTTTTTGTAATAAAATTTTACAAAACCACCACCAAAATAAAGAGCTGCTTCTTACCTTTCTAGCCATTTAATTTTTGTAATATTTTGAATAAGTTAAGATATTTATTTTTATTTTCTTTGAAGAGTGTCTTGAAATTTCTCCAATACATATGTATTGATTTTTTTAATAACTTTTGACCCACTTATTCAAATTTGAAAAAAAAAAAAGGATTTTTCTATGCTGCACATTCTATACACATTCAATAAAAAAATTACATTTTCAATTAGTTTTGTGCATGTTATGTCATGTGCACACTCAATGATGTAATTTTCAAGTTGTATCCACTTCAAAAAATCACAAAAACAATTATTCAATAAAAACATAAAAAATATACAACTTGTAATACTCACTCTTCACTATATTTCCACCAACTATTTTTAAAAATGCGTAAGGTAAGAAAAAAATAGGGGGACACACACCAGATACTATGTTATATTTTAGTGATAAAAAAAGAACACTTTTGTGTACACTTAGCATTTCACCCCTGTAACCTTAACCATTTTTTAATATCTTTATTAGTTTAGAAACTAGATGGAGAGTACTACAATTCTTGTTCTTATCATATCTTCAAATTTTGAGTGCACAGATCTTGAATTACTATCCAAGTTTATCTATAGTTGATTTCAAAAAAAAGGTGGCCACTTTTGGCCCCCCTTTTGTCCCCCATTTCCATGCACTTACTCTGGCATCTTCTACATTGATATAAGAGTCAAAAGTGAGATACTTTTGTCAACTAATGATCATAGATCCTCAAAAGTATCAAAAGTGTGTTTGTATGTCAGAAAAAGTGTAGAGTAGGGAATAAATAGAGAATGTGGGTCTAAAACCACATGATGTGTGTTTTGTAGGCTGTTTCTCACCTCTTTAGGTGATATGAAATGCGAGCACATTATAATGCGCTCACATTATAACATGAGTGCATTGTAATGTGCTCATGTTATAACGTGAGCACAATTTTTACTGCTTTGAGAAATTCCAACCCTAAGGGTTGGATTTACCTTGGACATCCAACCCAAAGGGTTGGAACTACTTTTTGGATGCCACATACATGTTCTCAACAAAACATAGAAAATTAACTAAATCTCAAGCGTGCTCTCCATCAGGTTGACACGATTTTCAATGTTAATCTAAAAAAATGCTAGGATCACTTCAAGTATTTTATTAGCTTTCTAGCCATATAATTTTTTCTAAAATCTAAAAATATTAAGGTTTCCATCTTCCATTTCTTTTTCTAATGTCTTCTTTTTTTGTAGAAAACCTATGTATAGTATTTTTTGTGTCATTTTTTACTTGTTCATTAAAATTTGAAACAAATTACATTTTTAGATTCTAGACTCTATTCTATACACATTGAAAAAAATCAATTTTCAATTAGTTATCAAAAAACTTAGGGGGCAACACATTCAATTTTTCATTTTTCAGGATGTGTCCACTTTGAAAATTCATAAAAAATCATATATTTATTAAAAAATTAACAAAAAATAGGCTTAAACTACATGATGTTAGATAATTTTCCACTAAATTGATTTGTGAAATACTTTAAAAAAGTCAACATTTTAGGCAGAGCACACCAAACACTATGTTATATTTTTCTAACAAAAATAGGAGAACTTTGTGTGCTCCTCCTTTTTGAACCTCTTAATTTGCACCATTTTTTTTAAATAGTAGTTTAGAAATTGGTCTGAACACTATGAATCTTCTTATTACATCTTTTAATTTTAAGTGTGGCTATCTTCAATTTCTCATCTAAGATCAATTTTTACTAATTAAAAAATAAGTGGCCACTTTTGACCCCCTTTTCCATGCACACTAATGCAGGAGCATCCAGTGGTGTAAGGGCAATCTTGCATCACCCAAAAAAAGATGATGTTTCAAAATCGTTGATGTTGTTTCCATTTCTTTTCAAAATTTGTGTTTTTGGATACCCATTTGCTTGAATAATGATTCAGAACCTTCAAAGTTTCCAACAGGGCGAAGGATACCAGAATATACCAGAATTTACTATTTTTAGTAAGTCTTTATCAGAGAAGCGGTTGAGCCTGAAATTTTTCCCAAAGCTTCGGAATAGTCAAATAAGCATTCCTGGTAAATCTTAGCTCAAGATCATGTCTAGATTTCAAGATATTAAAGTTTCAATTTTGTGAGGTACCCTGAAAAGTTCTGAAACCAGATATGAGGCACTAAAACATCCCATAACATCCCAAAAAGTTGACAGAAATTAGTTTACGCATTTTTGGCGTGATAGTTCACTTCACGAGCTTTCTGACACTTCAAACGGTTCATCAATCGAACACCCAGATCAAAAGTTATGCTTCCTGAAAGTTGACCTATATTTGGAGGGAGATGCAAATTTCAAAATTTGGCCGTTGGCCGCCAAAAAGGGCTATTTATAACTATTTTTGGGAACCCTGGACAGTAGTAGAGATAAGGGGGAAGTGTAGGGTCAAGAAAAGGTGGGAAATTAGAAACCCTAGCTAATTTGGGGTTACAAAAGGCATAAAATTCCAGAGTCTTGAGATAGGAAGCTGTAATGTGTTGCAGCCTATGGAGGATTCATCCTCTGATTGTATTTGAGGTTCTGTAATGTAATGGGTTGTCTAAATTAGTAAAAGAACATTCTATTTTCTGTGTGTAATTTCTATTATTGTGTGTTTTATGATTTACCCCCTTCATCACACACACGCACACACACATATTTATACACATAAACACACAAATAACCATTTTGAAATATATTCTATTTTTTGTTACTCACTTTATAGCTCCTTTGGGGCAGCTTCAAAGAATCCATGGGGTTGGGGAATCCCACAGCTTCCCATAGCCACAATTTTGGGGATATGTGGGCTTCCCCATAGGAGGGGCATGACCCTTATATGTCCACAACCCCCCTCCAACTGAAATGTTTTTTAAACTCTTTTTTTTAATATATAAAATATTTCAATGTTAAACAATTTAAAACTTATTTTATATCAAATCTTATTTACAAATTGTATTTTGTGATAAGTTTGTTCCTATATAAAATAAATTTATAATTTGTTATCTTTGATAAAAATTATTTTCCCTTATATATTTGCCCTTGCATAATATAATAAAATAAAATTGTTGCAAAAAATAAAAGAAATATATGTATTTATATAAATCTATGTTTTGTGTTTAAATCAAACAGAGAATAAATTCTTATGTCTACAAATAAACTTGATTATGTTATTCATTTATTGAAATGTCAATCACTGTACAAACCCTCTTGCCATACCAAAAGAAAATAGATAGCATTCTTTATCCTATAACATTCATCTCTTCTGCATCAAACTGTTCTATTTACAAGCATCTGCAATAAAATAAAATTATGATCCTCTGAATTTAAAACCCTAGGAAGAGGGATTCTAGAAAAATCTTATTTTTCCTTCCTCTGAAACACATGCATGCACACAAAAGAATGTAAATAGAATTTCAGTGGGCTGTAGTTAGGGCTTAGATATGCAACTAGAAATAGATTAAAGCATAACCCTCTGTTACATTAAAAAAACAAAACTATAACAAAAAACTCCAATAAAATTATAGTGGGGATCAGGCAAAGTGTAGGAATGTGGTTGAAGTAGTGGCAAGATAGAGATAGAAGATATGGGTACTCCTTTGGATTATAAATTTTAACTCTCCAACTACTTGCACAGAAAATCACCTTCTAGTAAAAATAATTTAAGGGGAAAATGAAAAGATATGGTAGATGGAAGACATTTATATTCTATTTTATTATCTTGGAAAGTTATTAAATTTTAATTTCTTAGTGCATGTTAAGATCCTAAATTATAGTTGACGAGGGCTTAAAATAGGGTGATATGTTGTCTAATTTGATTTAAATTTTAGATTTGCATTTATGAATAAAATCTTGTAGAGTGTTATATTAATATTAAGATTTAAAAATTTCTAAATCAAATCCTTTATACTAATTTATTTATCTCTTGCTTTTAAGATTTCATTTTATTTTAAATTTTGAGTCTAAGCATTAAATATCTAAACTTTTAGCATTGAAGTGTATGGATAGATATTATAATATGAGTAATGCCATTTACAAATTAAATTCTCTTAAGTGGCCATAATGTGTTAATAATATATTAATTTATTTAATTTTCTAAATTAAAATTAGTATTTTAAATATTTAAATTGTGAAATATTAATACATTTAGTAAATCAACTTTATCATTTTAAATCTATCCTTGATCAATCTACACCAAGACGATTATCCCTTTATTCTTCCATTAGTCAAATTGGTCTAGGTCACAATTTAAGAAAGTGTTTGATGAGTAATTAAATCTATGGTTATTTTTTTTGGCATTTAATTTGACACTCGAGTATATTGCCCTCGTTGCACAAAGATGATGACATCTCATCACTTTCACTTATAAAACCTAAGAGAGATAATCCATGTGAGTTATCCATTTGTGACATTGAATTTAACTACTTCTCTATCTTATTAGTTGGTCATCACTATTCTCATGGTGTTGCGATAGGGTTCCACCACCTGCATGTGTGTCTTTTTCCTTTTCCTATGTAGTGTGCCATCATGTGTTGCACATGCAATGATGTTGAGTGTGCATTGTTCACTATTGAAGCAAAAATAAATATAGTTATTATGATGTGTTTCAAAAAAATTATTTACTCTATGTTTGTGCCCATTTGTACATGGGTGTATGGGTGGGCATGACATTTGGTATTAGAGATAGATTTACAAACACTAGGAGCCCTGGGATTATCTTTGGACCTTGTTGTGAAATGTGTTTATTGTGTGAGTGTTGATGCGTTATGGTTGAGGTGATGTTATTGAAGATAAATGGTTCATGAATTTTCACCCTTAATGTTGGAAGTTATATTATGATTACATGACGTTTCTGCTTAATCTAAAAACTTTAAATAGTTTAGAACATAATTGATTTGATTTAATATAAGGTTGATGATTTGCCCGATGCACCCTTTTTCCTTTATGAATTTGATTTAGTAGTATAAAAAGAGAAATGAAAGAATAAAATGAGCTTACTTGACTAAGGAATGTAGTATGTTCAACATCTCATTGTAAGTGCAATTTTATTTGCACTTATCTAATCAAAAATTGCTAGGAGGGGTCAGAAGTTGATTGCTAAAGGGTGAGATTGCCATGTATAAAAATTATAAATACATGTGTTGATATTATCAAATTTTCCTAATGTAATATTTGAAGGGATAAATGGCATTGCGTTAATTGATAGTTAGTGGCTTCTTTCTTTATTTGATGAATGTGATGTATCCATTTCCATGTATCTTGTTTAGAGTCTTGGTTTGAAATGGAGCCAACCTCTTAGAAAGTTGGTCTAATTGACCTTGCTATAGATAGTTCACCTTAGTTTAAGATGTAAACTAAAATCTTTCATGAGTGCACCTTGGTCATCTGAAAATTGAGTCTTGTGATCCTATCCTTGAGTCTTAAAATGGTTCCTTAACATATTTCTCCTTGTGATTTCCTAATTATATGTGCCCTTAGTAATTATTTTAATGTTAATAGCACTTTTTATAAATGATGAGTAGATTTAATTTGGGAAACAATTAGATTAAGGATTTATAAGGTTTGATTTTGAAAAAATGAAAAAGTTTTGTAGGAAATATAGGGCCGTGTGATCCCTTTCAAATAAATGAATGTGACTTGAGAAAGATGTGAAGTCTCAAGGTATTAATTATTATATGATTTAATGTTTTAGGATATAATAACGAGAATAAGTAGAGGTTAGAGTCAAATGTGTTAAAACCACATAAAGAGAAGTATATATATACACAATTATTTTGAATAAATTAATATTGTGAACTAGAGTTTTTTCTTTTGTTAGTTATTATGTGTGTAAAAGTCTTTGTGAATGACCATTGTGTGAGTTGGTATTGATTAAGAGCTGAAGCATACTTAGGATATTATACCTTTTGTGTGTGTTCTTTGACCAATAATGAATATTAAATGTGAGATATTATTGTTATTAACATTAGTTGATAATGATGTAGGTTACTCAAATGTTACATTTTGTATGCATCCATACAATAATAAGACATGTTGGATGGTATTAGATAGATTTCTATTGTGTTGTTGTTATTGATGCATGCTCGTTTGTCTATTTATATACCATATATAGTTGTTATTCTGTCACGAATGCTTGGGTGCATTAGAAACTAAATATATTTCTTATTATTTTGAGGACTAGAAAATTGTATGCAAATATATATTTTAACTTGTTTTGATAAGAAAACTTAATTTTGTTTCTAAGAGAAAGGGAGAAATAGGAAAAAAATGTTTGAAATAGTCATATTATTGTGTGATTTTCAAAAGAAATAGGTTGAATTGAAGATTAAGTAATGAAATAGGTTCTTGGTCATCCATGTTTGAGTGTGAAATGAGTTAGAAGTTGCAATATAGGAATAATTCATGAGGAATTAGATCCTTGAATGAGCTTATCGAAGTACAACATATAGTAGGGTAACCAAGGTGTGTATTTCCTCCTTATGTAGTTGTATGTGTAACTACTTTAAAAGTGTAAGAATTGATGGTGAACTAATCTATTGATGTATGGGAGTGATTTAGGAAATATCTAAGTGTTAGTGTAGGTTTTTATTTCCTAGTTGGGATATTTATTTTCCTATATTCCTAGGTTTTTCCTACACCTTTTATTAATCTTTCTTAGGTTCATAAATCATGTTTAATTAAGTGAGTGGGTTATGAGGTGTCACCATCATACAAGGGAGCACCCATTAGCTATCATGGGAAGATACTTTTCTATCTTTAGACCGATAGATGGTTGCTTCCTATTGGTTGGTGTTGCCACCTCCACCCTCTCTCTTTTCAATATAAACATGCTACCTAGCTTGTATTAGGTATGTTTTCTTTTGCATCCTCACAATGCTATTGGCTTCTAGAATTTGCATTAATCTCGTGGATACTAACTTTGTAATGTTATTTTGATCTTGCATCATTTTCTTTCACAATTTAATAACTATTCGTTTGCACTAGTTTTCTAGGTTATTCATCTTTTTAGATTCTAACAATAAGTAGTATAAAAGTGATAGAGTAGGTGGAAATAACTTGTGTGTTGAATGGACACTAGTACATTATGTGATTGTACTATTAGTCATGATATAGGTTATTTAGTACCTTCTTGATTTGATTACATATAGATAACTACCTTTGAGGCTAGTGAGCTTGAGCGCATAGATTAGAATAGGTGTGTTCCTTCTCAAACAAATTTGCGCGTCACTCTCTTTACTCTTATGGTTGTAATGTTTACATTTATCTAGTGTTTTTTCTTCTAGTAGATTGAGGGCACAAACCTAATAAGTGTGTGAGTGAAAGGGGTGTTCATTAGAAGGTTATAATACTCCATGAGTATATCTCTCAATCAAATTTCCCTCTTTGTCAAACCACACTCGATAGTGCATAGAGCAAGTCTAATCCTTGTTATGTTGTTGCATTGGGGATGGTCCCAAATGCACCTTATATCGAGGGTTACTATCCATGCTTGTTTAAGCTTTTGATACCTAAATTAGATACTAGTGTTGGGAAAACTATCTTTGGTATGGTTCTATTGCTTGTAGTGCAATAGTGAATTTTTGGATTTTGAATAGTATTGGGTGTTACCTTAATGAGAGTTTGCGCTATATTATCCTTAAAATAAAATCTTTGAGATACTCCTACATAGGTGCTACCACAATAGTGTGTCCCACTTAGGGGATATTTTGATTTTTGTTTCAAATCACATAGTTTTTAGAAAAATTAATGATTTAATCCTTGAGGGGTTCCATCTAAAGGGGTTTAATTGAAGGGTGTTAGATAAAAACCCCTTAGATAAAACCCCCTTGGAAATAATCTCCCTAGTCTTAAATCAAACCCTTGATAGAGTCTCCTCCACACCTATCAAAATGCTGACAAAACACCAATTTTGAATCACCTTTTGAGGGATCAAATGAAGTCATTTAGAAATTCTATTTTGTAAGTATGTAGCCCTTAGTATGATATTGAATATATATCATTTTATTATTATATTTATTTTCTATTTTCTAGTGAACATAGGTTTTTCATCAAACATCAAGGTCTCTATTCCACACACATGGAAAAATAAAAACATTGGGAAAAAAATACAAAAAATATTTGCACACTAGTTATTGATGTCTTTGTTTCAATAAAAAAGAACAAGTTAATTTGGATACATACAAAAAATTTATGTTTTATGTTATAATCCTATGTTTGAATTATAATTAATCTCACTTCAAAAATTAATTAAAAAATGCAACAAAAAATTATGAAAAAATGGTACAACCATGGATGGAGGGTTCAAAGAATGAATAGTCCAAACCATGCAAGAAGAGTAAACACAACAAAAAAAAAACACAAATATAGAACACAATGGAAGATTCAAATGCTCAATCTATCATATAATCAAAATTCTTAGATGTTGGCAACATGCAGGCTACATTCAAAGGGGCTCATAGGCCTGCTTTTCAGGTTACAAAATATATGCAAGATATGGCATTGAAGTGCCTTCTCGAAAAGAATTTATCTATCTATCTTATCATATTCACTAACTACCTTCCTAATGCATCTAAGAGATGTATATATATCATCTTCAAGCTCATAGAATCCTCTGTGTCGGCCTTAAGAGGTTATAAAATTTAATGAATAATGAAATGTGTAGAAACATGAAGGTCACCCTACAACACATGGTGCTGCTTTGAAAATGAATGAAACTTGGTGTAGACCTTAAGGAAGGTCTATCTGGTCCATATGTACTGCGTGATATGTTTCTTTTAGCTCTGCAAGTCATGAAAGTGCTCCACAAACTTCTCTTAACTGACTGAATGAATGCTCTACTTTGTGAAAGCTGATGATCTAATAGCAATAACTTTCTGTAGGTGAATCCAAATCTCCTAAGATCTTAGTATGACGTAGCTGATATGGTATAGAAACTAAATCCTACTCCACAAACTCTAATATGAAGATGTGGTAAAATGCAGTAGAAAATGCTAAACTGCAAATGACTGAACTGCAACTGAAATGAAAGAAAAGAATAGAAATATTTTTGGTTGATGCAAGATTACTCTACAACCTGGGATGCTCTTGCATCAGACACCTAGGGTTGTTGAAAAAGTGATTCCCTCACTTTGTTGGGGCTAGAGGAAAACCAAGGTGGTCTACCTCAACCTGATAAATCCATGATGAATCTTCTTTCGATCTTCCTTTCCACTTTACCAAATACTCTTTATACTACTTGCCTCTAGTACTGTGTCCAACTCTGCTATCCAAAATGTTCTCTATCTACTTCAGTTGTTGATGTGGTAACTGATTCTTCAAACCATCTTTAATGTTGTCACTCAAGTCTCCTTCATGATACTGATATAGGTCTGCAATGTTGAATATGGCTGATATACCAAATGTCTTTGATAGCTCCACTTCATATGCATTTCCTAAATCAAACTTCTTAAGAATCTTACATGGTCCAAATTTCTTCATCTTCAGCTTGTTGTATCTACCTACTGGAAATCTCCCCTTTCTTAGATATACCATTACTTCATCTCCAACTAAAAATTCCTTATGTCTCCTCTTCTCATCTGCTTGCTCCTTATACTTACTGTTCATCTCCTACAAATGCTTCTTGACTTGATTATGTAGTGTCTCCATGTATCCTGCAAATTCTTTTTGCTCTACACTCCTCTTACTCTCCATACTAATGTCTCTCAGCTCTGCAACTCCTCTAGGTTTAGCTCCAGTCACAATCTCAAATGGTGTCTTCCTTGTACTCTTGTTCACTAAATTATTGTATGCAAACTCTACTTGCGGTAGAATTAGATCCCAAGTTCCTACTTTGTCTCCTACCAAAGATCTCAACAAGTTACCCAAACTCCTGTTTACTACTTTTGTTTCTCCATCTATCTGTGGGTGAAATGTTGAACTAAACTTTAGGTCCATCTTCATCTTCTTCCATAATGTCCTCCCAAAGTATCCAATGAATCTTTTATCCCTATTTGAAACTATACTCTTAGGTAATCCATGCAATCTCACAATCTCCTTGAAAAATAGGTCAGCAACATGTACAACATCATTTGTCTTCTTACAAGGAATGAAATATGCCATCTTTGAAAATCTGTCCACTACTACAAATATAGAATCATATCCCCTCCGTGTTCTTGGAAAACCTAATATGAAATCCATGCTTACATCTTCCCAAGGTCTCTCTAGTACTGTCAAAGATTTATACAAACCCGTATTCTGACTACTTGCTTTTGCAACTTGACAAACTCTACAACTCTGAACAAATTTCCTTACATCCTTATATATCTGAGGCCAAAAATAATGTACACTCACCAAAGATACTATCTTGTCAATCCCAAAATGTCCTACCGATCCACCACTATGCTTCTCCTTGATCAAATTATCTCTCATTGAACTCCTAGGTATACATAACTAATTTCCTTTGAACAACATATCCTCCTGAATGAAATCGTCCAACCACTTACTTCTATTTGTCACAACAGGTTCCTTACATTATTTCCATGCTTCTGCAAGATCAAAATCCTCTTTATAAATAGGCTTCATTTCTTCAAATCCTAATACTTCTATCCTCATCTCAGTCAACAAATTCCTTCTTCTGCTCAATGCATCTGCAACTTTATTTGACTTCCCACTCCTATGCTTCAATACAAATGTGTAACTCTACATGAACTCTACCCATCTCATATATCTTTGATTCAACTTTCCTTGACTATTCAAGTACTGCAAAGCTTGATGATCAGTGTACAACACAAATTCCTAAGGCAACAAGTAATGTCTCCACTTCTTCAAAGCTTGATTTATAGAATAGAACTCTTGATCATAAACTGAATATCTTCTCCCTGCATCATTCAAATTCTCACTAAAATATGCTACTGGTCTACCTTCTTGACTTAACACTACTCCTATTGCATTTTCACTA
This sequence comes from Cunninghamia lanceolata, assembly GCA_027924645.1. Taxonomy (NCBI): domain Eukaryota; kingdom Viridiplantae; phylum Streptophyta; class Pinopsida; order Cupressales; family Cupressaceae; genus Cunninghamia; species Cunninghamia lanceolata. Next base: position 3,767,714 of record BSBN01000850.1, read on the forward strand.
GCATCACAATCTACTTGAAATACTTTGTCAAAATCTGGTAATGCTAACACTGGTTGCTCTGTCACCTTCTGCTTCAACAATTCAAAACTCTTACCTTCTCCTGATGTCCACTTAAAATCCTTTTTGTCACCTCTCATTGTCTCTACATTGGTGTGCATATTGTACTAAAATTTCTAATGAAATTCTGGTAGAAACTTGCTAATCCATGGAGTGATCTTACCTCTCCAATGTTCACAGGTGTTGGCCACTCAACAATTGCTCTAACTTTCTTAGGTTCCATCTTCAATCCTTCTGCAGAAATCACAAATCCCAAATATACCAATTCTTCCTTCATGAAACTACATTTGATGTTTATCAGCAATTTCTCTTCTCTCAACCTTTGCAATACTTGTCTAATATGCCACAAATGTTCCTCTTTTGTCTTACTGAAAATCAAAATATCATCCAAGTATATAATAACAAACTTACCCAAGAATTTCTTCAAAACCTCATTCATCAACCTCATGAAAGTACTTGGTGCATTAGGCAATCCAAAAGGCATCACTAACCACTCATACAATCCCTCATTTGTCTTAAATGTAGTCTTCCACTCATCTCCTTCTCTAATCCTAATCTAATGGTATCCACTCTTCAAGTCTATCTTTGTAAAACACTTTGCTCCACTTAAACAATCCATGATGTCATCCATCCTTGGCAATGGAAATCTATACTTAATAGTGATCTTGTTGATTTCTCTAAAGTCTATACACATCCTCCATTCTCCATCTTTCTTCAGTGCTAGTACTACAGGTACCGCACATGGGCTTAAACTTTCTCTGATCAATCCTTTTCTCAACAGCTTCTGTATCTGTCTATTCAGCTCCACATTTTCTACTGGTGTCATTCGGTGTGATGCTTTGTTAGGCAAACTAGCTCTAGGTATAAGGTCCATATGATGACTGATACTCCAGATTGGTGGCAATTCTTCAGGCACATTATCTACTATGATATCCTGGTATTCTATCAATAATTCAGTTATTTCCTCTAGCAGTGGTTCTTCTTCTTTTGTTGTGGTGTTTTCTGTACTTAGGGTTCCGCACTTCTTTGGAATCAAAGAAAAACACATATTCTCATGTCCCAATCTATCCAAAAATTTCCTTCCATCAACCAAACAGATTCTAGCAATTCTACATACTTCACTTTTAGGCCCATCTTCCAAAGGTATCAAGATATGTTTCTTCCCATTTGATGTTATAGTATAAGTATTCTTTCTCCCATCATGCATAGCTTTTCTATCATATTGCCATGGTCTCCCTAACAATATATGACATACATCCATTGGCATAATAGCACACAACACCTCATCAACATAAGATCCTATATGAAATTTTACCAAACATTGTTCACTCACCAGTACCTTGTGTTCACCTTGAATCCATGCTATCTTGTAGGTCTTAGGGTGTTTTAATCTCTCTAGGTTCAACTTTGTCACCATCTCCTCTGAAACCAAATTATCAGTATTACCACTATCAATGATAACCATACAATATTTACCTCCTGATTTGCATCTTGTCTGGAACAAACTTTTCCTTTGCGGTGGTTCCTCAGTTGTCTCTACTTGAAATAATGCTCTCCTCAAGACTAATGATTCTTCTTTCTTTGGCTTTCCCACTAAACTAGGTGATCCAAAAGGTTCTTCCTTCGCATAAGCTGCTCTTGCACTATTCTCTATCCTTTTGCTAGTACTTTCTTGATGACATTCATATGCTCTGTGTCCTTCACCTCCACACTTAAAACAAGTTCCTATGAATGTTCTCTTATCAAATCCTCTTTCATCTCTCTTGTGTCCATTGCGGTAAGAATTATGATTCCCTCTATTGTTGCGGTAGAAACTTCTAAAATCTCTCTGGTATGAATTGTTATCTCTGTCTTCTTGTATGGACTACTTTCCTTGTTTTTCTCCGCATAAGGTCTTTCTCCTCTAGAATGTGTTCTACCTCTTTGAAATTTACCTTCTCTACCTCTCTGTCTTTGGTCATGCCTTTTATTCAACTTGTCTTCAACTTTCAATGAAAACTGATATGATTCTTCTATTGTTGTCATTCTCACTAAACTTAGTTCTTCTTGAATGTTCATTCTCAATCCATTTATGTATCTTACCACTTTCTCCTTGCTTTCTTCACTATGTCTAGTTCTTATGATCATCTTGTGAAATTCTTCAGTATAGTCCCTTCACAGATTTCTCCTTTTTCCTTAGGTTTTGTAATCTCTTCAATAATTACAACTCATAGTCACTAGGTACGAACTAATTTTTGAACCTTTTCACTATCCTATCCCATTTTATGATCTTATCTTTTCCTCTCCTATTTCTATCCAATTGAACTTATTTCCACCAAATTGTAGCATGTCCTTTCAACTTAGTTTATGCAAATCTTACTCTCTCCAGATCTTCAAGTTCTTCATATTCAAAGTATTTCTCCAAGTCATTTATCCAGTTAATCAATTCCTCAGGATTCAAATTTCTGGTATAGTTTGACACTTCCACTCTAGGTCTGTTACCCATCTTAGAAATAGCTTTCAACATCTTCACCTAATCTAATTCTTCTTCTTCTAGGGCTTCTTCATTTTGGTCATGAAGCTTGAAATTCATCATCATCACTTTCATCTTCATGTCTACGGTTTAGTCCTCTTCTTCTATCTTTTTCTACAACATCCAATCTAACCTTCATTGTCCTCATCATCTCTATCATTTCTTCCATTCCTCCAGCAACATTGGCCATAACAGGGATCCTCCTTGGTGGCATCTCTTCCTAGGATCTGATGCAACTGCCTCAATTCGACGATCTTACTACAAGGTAGGAACTGTCACACAATCAACGCTCTATTGACAAACACAAGTAGACTACCTTAGGTCAGCAATCTATTCACCACAAGATCTTTTGAAATGCCTTCACTTCCCAAAGGATTCACAACTTCACTCTGATACCACTTGGTGCAGTCATGGATGGAGGGTTTAAAGAATGAACTATCCACACCATGCAACAAGAGTAAACACAACAGAAACAACACAAATATAGAACACAATGGAAGATTCAAATGCTCAATCTATCATATAATTGAAATGCTTATATGTTGGAAACATGCGGGCTACATTCAAAAGGGATCACATGTCTACTTTTCAGGTTACAAAATATATGCAAGATATGGCATTGAAGTGCCTTCCCATAAAGAATTTATCTATCTATCTTATCATATTCACTAATTGCCTTCCTAATGCATCTAAGAGATATATATATATCATCTTCAAGCTCATGGAATCCTCTGCGTCAGCCTTAAGAGGTTACAAAATTTAATGAATGATGAAACATGTAGAAACATGTAGGTTGACCTACAACACATGGTATTGCTCTACAAATGAATGAAACTTGGTGTGGACCTCAAGGAAAGTCTATCTGGTCCATATGTGCCATGTGATATGTTTCTTTTGGCTCCATAAGTCACAAAAGTGCTCCACAACCTTCTCCTCTCATCTGACTGAATGCATGCTCTACTCTATGAAAGTTGATGATCTTCTAATAGCGATAACTTTCTGTAGGTGAGTCCAAATCTCCTGAAATCTTAGTATGACATAACTAGCATGGTATAGAAGCTAAACCCTACTCCACGAGCTCTTATATGAAAATGCAGTAAAATACGGTAGAAAATTTTGAATTGCAAATGACTGAACTGTAACGGAAATGAAAGAAAAGAAAAGAATGCAAATATTTTGGTTGATGCAAGATTTCTTTGCAACCCGGGATGCTCCTGCATCAATAAATATCTACACACTAGATATTGGTGTTACAAATCTATGTTTAAAAATTTATAATTTTATCCTTTCTATAAAAAAATTTATGTTGTATGGTATAAATGTCACTTTTTAAAAATGATGTTAACTATAAAAAAATAAGTTATTAAAAGTTACGTAAAAGAATTCACAAATTATTTCTTAAATTTTTTTAAAAAATACATTTAGAATCTACACACAAAATCTCAAAAACCACTAGTTCACATCATCTTCAAGTTCTTAGCAGATTAGTTGCCATAGGTGTCAGAAAGTGAAAATTTTGTTAAAAATGTTGATTTCAATGTGCCACTTTGGCCAATAGTTCTTTTGGTATGGTTCTTTTTCTTGTAGTGCAATAGTGAATTTTTAGGTTTTGAATAGTATTGAGTGTTACCTTAATGAGAGTTTGGATAATATTATCCTTAAAATAAAATCTTTGAGATACTCCTACACACGTTATACCTTGGCACTAGGATTTTTGCATTGGTTATAGTGCATGTTCTAACTTGTGAAAGACATGGGGTTATTTGATGTAAGGGTTTATCCTAGAATAATTATTGAGGTTGAGTCTACCACACCCCTTCTCCCCTTTGGGTGTCTTTTTACAGCCATGATGTGATTTTTTGGACAAATTTTTATGAGATAGTTGGACTATTTCTTATTTATTATATATTTGTGGATGTATTTAATTGATTATGAATATTCAATTGTTAACCAATAGTATGTAATTTTTATTACCTTTGGCTACTTAGCCAATTAATTTTGATATGTTCCCTTGCCTCAAAGACTCATTGGATTGGAACTTTGATTGAATTTGAAATATTTTTGCATTGGTTGTCACACTTGAATTTTATTATCTTTATGAGATTTCATTTTGCATTTTATTTAATATTGTATCTATTAATGGGTGTTTTAGCATGCAAAAATTTAGATGAACTACTAGGTATCTCACCTCTCTTGAAAGGAATCTAATCCCAGTCACCTAGAAAAAGACTACCCTAAGGTTTATAATGTCAGGTCTTGACTCATGAGATAGCTCAGTTGGATATGTGTTTTTTTGTTCTGATCAAGGGGTCTTGTGCATAAACTAAGATTACTCAGGGTTTTGAAACTATATCTTTCATTAATTTGCATAAACCCTAAATTGTTTTAGATCTGAAATATGGAAAACTCCATCCAATTTATCACTGAAATTATGGTTTCAACATAATCTAACAATTTTCAAAAGAAATTTCAAAAGATAGGAAGGGAGAGAAAGGGTTAAAGAATCCTAAGGACAAATCATAGAGAAATGTAACATTTTAGATAGATAGATTCCTAATGAAACTAATTTCTACTTAACCAGGCTACCCATAATGCCACATAAATAGTGCCATCTTCAAAGGTGGTGGAAGATATTCAAATCATATAAATTCATCAAACACCCTGTAATGTCCTCATTTTTAGGTTATCAGAGGAGTTACTTGATGTTTCCAGTGAGCTCAGGTGGTTTGGAGGACTCATATGCCACTTTCAAATATGATTTATGGCTTTCGGTGTGGTCTCCAAGATTCTTGGAGGGAGTGTCTATTTTTAGTAAGTTACCCAGTCGGGCCCAATTTTCATTATTCATCATCAGTATCACTTTAGCACAGTCAGATTTTGATTTTGATGCTTTCTGATAGTTTTCGCAACTCAGGTGTAATATTGGCTATAATTTAATTATTTTACTATGGTTGCTTAATTTAATCAAAATAATTTAGAGGGCACCTTAGTATTATAGCAAGTTAGAAAGAGAATAAAAAGTTTTGAATCATGGACGCATAATTTTGGGACCTTGCAAATCAAATATTATCATTATTTTGATAAAAAGGTCTTTTGAAGCCAAAAAGGAGCTTTTAATTAAAAAGTGAATTAAAAAATAAGCTTCTAGAAAGGTCAATGGGAAAAAGTATAAAAGGAGGTTGTGAGAGCTCATTTGGGATATTCCAAAGTTTTTTTTATTTCTCTTTGGAGATTTAGAGATTTGTGCTTGTGGCCAAACTCTTACCAGCAAGACAAAAACCCCAATGGTGTCTCGGTTGATTGGATGAAAGCCCATTTCAACTATCATTGGCATAATCACTCAGGTTTCCTAGGTGCACTTATTTGGTTTAGATTTGAAGGTTTGGAACGGAAAATGCATATCTATATTTGCAGGTTATGTGTTTTGGCTTCTAGAGGGGTTCTTGCATAAATTTGTGAGATTTGAAAATCAAATACAAATTTATGATTTTCTTTGGTGAAGATTTGAATGAAGCATCATTCATAAATATGGTGATATAATATGGAGGGAAAAAACCCTAGTTTATGGCTTCCATACCTTTTTTATGACTACCGTACTTTAGGGAGTTAGGAGTATAGAGCATGAAATTACCAAAGCTTGTGAGCTTTTGAGGAGGCACTTTTGCTAATGTGTTGGTGGGCACAACAACTTGGACACCTTGGACTAGTCTCCACAATGAGGTTGCAAGCTACAGGAGTTTATTTGAAGGTTTTGGAAAATACTTGAGGCTGCATGGGATTTAGAGGAGAGCACGTGAGGTTGTAAGAAAGAGGTACTACCTCTAATAAAGGTATTTGGTACTTTAATGTTAGTTGTTGCATTGTGTGGGTGTATGAGAACTACAATGGGAGGTATAAGGATTTATTGATGCTCTAAAATTTAGTGATCTATATTCCTTCAAGGCTATACACAATTTCTAGGAGATATGGACTACTGCAACATCATATGGGGAGGTGTATACATCAAGATGCAAGCTTGAACATCATCCATTTCTCATGCATTGAGTAGTTGAAAGATTCAAGGTGATATTAGGAAGTTCCGGGAGCATTTATAGGTACTGATGCATTTTGACATGTTACAATAGTGTCTATTTGTATGAAAACAATATATTTCCTTGTGGGTCTTCATCATTTGTTGTTATATCATAGTAGTTGTATTTTCTGAGTTTGTATTAGTAAAACAAATCAATTGAAGATCAATATTCATTACTAGGAGTCTCTAATTGAGGTTAGATTTATCTTGGTTTTTGAATTCTTTATGTATGGCCATATGTTTGATGAAATGTCACTAGATTTACTCATGATACTGTAATGTATATTTGTGTGGGTTATCATCCAATATACATGAAAACATTTGACATCAAAACACAATTGAAAATACTATGAAGCAATCCCCAATGCAAAGTGTTCGACAGATTTCCTACATGATAGAAAACATAAAACTTGTGGGTGTTGGAAAAAATTTGGGTTGAAATATAGGGTGGGACATTATAGTGGTATCAAAGCTGGTGATCTTGCTAGCTTGTTTGGGAACCTAACATGTTGTAGATCTTCAATTGTGAACAAAATTCTAGCAGTTGAAAGTATATATTTAATAGTTGTGAAATCATGGCATCTCTTAGTGAAAAAAAATTGTGTGAAAGGATTTTCAATGCAAGGATGAAAATTGAATCTCTGTGATATTCAAAAGAGGTTCTTCTCAGCATTTTAGAGGAGGTAGAGGATTGTTTGCACATGGTGGATCAATCAACTTCTCAGGTACTACGAGCAATGATGATTCCTGCAGTGACTTCCTTGGGTAAGCAAAAGTTGTTGAGACACAAACATAATGATATGAGATTACTTGTTGCTTCTTGTTGTTAGGTAGAAAATAGAGATCTAGCCTTAGGAGCCAAACTAGGTCAAAATCCTCTTCTATGAAATATTGAGACAAAACTGAGCTTAGCTTCAACCTTTGAGAGAGAGCTTAAGCTATAGGGGTTCTACCTCTTTGTTTTATAGATGAGTGTCAAACCAGATCTGACCAATCTAGCTAAGGCATAAGATCCAAAAACTTATTTCAAGCTAAATCAAACTACATATTACTCTTAGACCTAAAATCAGAGTAGAAAATAGAACAATAGAGGTAAGCGGACGGTTCAGAACCTAGACCAGATGATGAAAAGTCATAGGACCAGGGTGCTCGGGTGCCTTGGGCCTCCTTTAGGGTTTTCAAAAACTATCAGATTTATCGAGTCTGTACCTGTAAGTTCTTTAGTCTTCTCACTTGTCACCTTACAAAACCTGTTCATCAGATCTATACATAAGAAAGAAGAGGAAAATTGTTGAGGCTATATAGGATCTTGCCTCAGTCAAGCCCCCGTTTCAGTATTTTACCTCATAGATAGCCAAGATTAAATCCAGATGTCATGTGTGTTTAAAAAACCTATGTGTGAGTAGTAACATCCAAGATCTAACCAAATAATATCAAACCCTAGCCCTATATGACTCAAGCAAATAGAGAGGGATGATGTAAATGAAGATCCACTCAGGGGAGCTAACAACTTCACATCAAGGATCAAGACTCATGGAAGGTATACATAATAAGAAGGTGATGCAACCATACCCTTGGAGGGTACTCAGGCCAAACTCAAGTTGGTGGTTCCAACCCTTCTCCCAATCATGCAAAGTGTTCCAACCTAGGAGCTCATGAGATAGACTGAAGATGTCATGTCCTAGCCTTCATTCGGATATTTCCAAGAGCAAAAGATATCTCCACTTGATCAAAACCTGCAATAAACAATAGACTAGAGAGAAATAGCAACATAGAACTTGTTCACATCAAGAGTGCTTCTTAAAATCTTCTTTCAAAATGATTTAATTCACTTACCTTTATACAAGGGTTATAGAAAGAGAGTAATTCAAATTAAAATGCTGGCATAACACACTCAAAGTCAAATTTGGATTTAGGGTCGGCCTAAGCAACATTAAGGCAAACTTGAGACTTAAAATTAACCCTCAAGGAATGGAAGGGACCAGGGTGCTTAGGCGTCCTAGGCCTGAGGTCATTTCATAGCTCAAATTCACACTAAATGCAAGGCTAACTTTGAATCTTCATTTATATTTTGAGGTCATGATGGAACTTTAATCGAGATTATGACTTATTCTACAAACGAGGTAAAAAGAGAGCTTTAAGGGTGGACCTAAAAAGGACTAGGCTTGAGACCACTAAATGGGAGGAGATAAACATAGTGAAATTGTGCCTACACACAAGTGTACATAATTTATGACTGAACATTTAGCCCCCACTATAGTAGTCATATGACACTACATGCATATGCAAGCTAAAGGATAGGAAAGTAAGAACATATTGCAAAAAGGATATAAAAAGGATATTGTAGAGGATGTAGATCATCGCCAAACAAGAGGGTGAAGCCCCCAGTCTGTGATCCTGCAAACCACAACATTAGATAAGATAAACCCGCAACCAACAGATGTATGTGTTATTCAAAAAACTCTAAAGGGCAAAGGTGATGAGAGTGAAATTTGTGGGTAGATATATGCCCCCTTGTTTCTGCTTGCTACTTTATAATGTAGAAACATGGTGGTGATCTTTCCATGTTGACTTTTTAGAGAGAGAAGATTGGTGAATATGCTTTGGTAGGGTCATTATAATGAATAACACTGAGACACAAAGCATATGGTTGTGAAGATGACAAAACTAGGATTCCAACACAACAAATGGTCCACTCAAATCTGAGTTTGCTAGCTCGAGATATCGATGTTTAGATGAATAGATGTCTAGAGAAAAAAAAAAAATTTTGACCCTAGATAGTAATTAGGAGTTCTACTTTTTACTATAAATAGTAAAATTAGTTCTTACATTTTACCATGTTCCATTGTCATTTTCAGTTTTATAAGGAGAAGGAGCAAAGCGGAGAGCCAACACGCCAAGTTGAAGGCCATATTGACCACCGAGGCTATAGATGCTACAGAGTCGAGTAGTGTAGGGACTTGACGAGCATGAGGTAGGCTATTGTCCTTCTTGTAAATGATTAAATTAATGTTATTTTTCAAATTTTGAGGTAGGAATGGGCCTGAGGACACTTTTTAGTGGGTCCTAGGGCACCATTGTCCTCTTGGGGCACCCTAGACCCTACAGGGTGCCCAAGTCCATCCTATGCGCCCTAGACCTTCTAGGGTGCCCAGGACCTCCCTAAGTGCCCTAGACCCTCTAGTGTGCCCAGGTCCCAGGACTAGACTATCTTTGTTTTCATTAATTGTTGATGAAGTATACTTAGTCAATTTATGATGTATATCTTGTTTTTCCTATTACAGGATCTCCCAGGTATGCGAGAGCATGCTGGCAGTCGGCTATTCACATTACTACATAGCCAATCGAGCACACTTTCAAATGCAAATATGGGACATCTATGAGATGTTGGACTATGGTGGGTGTGTATTATGCCCATGATGACATACCACCACGCTATGCTAATGTCACTCATGGAGTGGTGGAACATAGACACATCCATGTTTCATCTATCGACAGGAGAGATGAAAGTGACTTTGGAGGATGTGTATAGGATACTATGATTACCTGTGCATGGCAAGATAGTTAGGGTCATAGAGTAGAGGTTTAAGGACAATGCTCATGCGAGCCAACTATATTGTCTAAGACACACAGTACCATCAAGCTCTTAAGAACACATCGATATCAGATACTTAGAGCAGGGTTCCACTATTATACTGACCATTTGTCACATCATTATCGCTACCATTGCACTTGTTGTTACACCGGATGGGCGAGGCACCCACCTACATGGGGGCCTGGTTCATACCATTAGAATGATGGAGGAGCATATGATAGTATACTCCTAGGGATGGAGTATGCTTGCTCACTTATACTATGATTTGGGTTGCTATGTTCATCAAGAGACACATAGCTTGATGATATGCACACTCCTACATGTGTGGGAATTCAAACACATTTCATGCATGAGGCCAGTGGATTATTTGATAGATATAGTCAGGACTAGCCCACAAGCACACACCTACTAGCTAAGAGGACCATGGAGGTATGGTGATTTATTATTTTGGAGGATTGTACTCGACAAGCTGCAGCTAGAGGGCATCACGTGGAGACCATACAGGCGATGCAAGCTATGGATAGATTAGAAGAGGTAGCTACCAAGGATGCAGAGAGATTGATAGTTGACCAATCATCGAGATCACATCGTAGTAGCCTTCTACTATGACAGGGTGATGAGGCAGTTTGGACAAGTGCAGGGGGTTCCTACTAATGGCCATTCTATGCAAGATCATCATGCTATGGTGTGTGGCCTTAGGATAGAGCACGTCTCACTATCACGGATGTAGTGTTGAGTGATCCTAATGATGACACAGATGATGATGATCCCATCTCCGAGGCTAATGATGTAAGAGTGACTCTAGCATATACAACATGGTGGGAGACAACATGCCTGACCCCTATCTTCCTTGATGACTATCCTACCAGTGATCCTAGACCCTAGGCCGAGTGAGGAGAGGAGTCAGAGGAGGGAGAGGTAGAGAGAGATAGTGATGATGATGATGAAGAGGATCTCCCTGACTCGATGAGGAGAGGTAGATGACACTAGTTAGTAGGTGGTACATATGTCAATGAGGACTGAGGCCTGAGCTCATAGTCTATGACCATGACATGTAGCCAGAGTACCATGGTGTCACTTCAAGCATGGAGATTTCAGTGGTGGTGCCACTACGATGCCCCCAATGGCTGGGATGACCATGGATATTAACAAAATCGCTATACCACATGATCCATAATGGCAGGAGGGTGATCCAAGTGATGATTATATTTTTTGTTATTATGATTAGATTAAGATGCATAATATTGATTTGATTAAGATGCTTACATGATTATTACTTGTACACTTTGCAGTTGGTTCTAGCGCATGGCATAACTTTGTGAGTTTGGTAATAGCAGTGATGATACCCACTGATTCGAGACAACATTCAGTATAGGCCTTTTATAGGCTGACACATGAGGTAGGTCAGCATACAGAGTTGTTTGATCCTATCATGTAACTTAGAGTAGCATACGAGGTAGGATGAGTTGAGCAAGATCAACTAGTACTTGAGAGGGATCAACTAGTAGTTGCGAGAGATCATCTAGTAGCTGAGCAAGACTGGGTGGTTTAGAAAGAAGATGTTCTCCAAACTTAGCTAAATCAACTATATTGAGCCAAACTTAAAAATAACATTTCACATCAGGTCTGAAAATGAATTTAAATATCTTCACCAATTTTGCATTAAATTTGACGAAACTAGCTAGCCAATCTTACTCAGTATTAACACCCAAAATATGAAACTTCACCAAAATGTTTTTGGATTGATTTCTGATGTAAATAACATGTTATCAGATCTATAATACTGATTTGTAGAAGCAACAAATAATACAACTTTGAACAACAATATTTGGGCAAAACTCACAAAAACTGCCAACACCGTCAATCACCGAAATACACCAAAAAACACCCAAAACTGATATTGTTTGATTTTCAGATGGAAAGTACATGAAACATGATCTAACACCATTAAATTAACATCAGAAAATGCATACAACACTCAGCAGAAAACTATACAACCAAATCTTCACAACAAGCTGAAATACACATTGGGTATTCTGACCCACAAAGCCAAAATCAACACAACACTACCCACAACTTCCAATACTGATCTCTGACATTAGAAAATGTAAATCTATAGCTACTAAATAGAAAACCATAGGAAATAACAACAGCAACTATTCCCAGCACTTCTGGAACTACCACTGCAACACAAGAAGACCTGCACACACAAATAATGGAAACTGCCGGAAACTACTTAATCGTTGAAGCTCTATACAACCTCTGGATGAAGCTACTCCTTGTGATCAAAGGGTTTGCATCCTCTAGCCACCTGAAACTCATGGGTTTTCATCCACAAGTCTCTTTACTCCAATGGGTTTTCGTCCATTGAAGCCACAATTTGCAAATCTGCAAGTTTGACAGAAAATATCAAATCAACAATAGCCCCAAATCACCAAAATTACACATTTTGTATCAATATTTTGTGGGAGAGAGAGAAATCCAAGATTCCCATGTTTTTCTTTGATTCATTGCTATTTTGGGGTATGACAGTTGTCATAAGCTGTCATACATTGTCATAAAGTCCCCCGCCACTTGTGATTTACCAAGATTTTCAAAATCTTCATGCAAATGGACACCTCACCAAACCCAATGCCCCTTTTTGAGTCTCAAAATATTTAATTTAATATTTAATTGTCCTGTTGAAATAGATATTAGTTGGACAATATTAAATATTAAATATTTATTCTTCCTATGCTTGCCCAATTAACCCATGGAAGAATAAGATGGGTTAATATTGACCATTAATTAATTATTTTAGAAAGGGGACATGACAAGTCCTCCCTCCTGGAAATTGCTTGTCCTCAAGAAATGCAAGTTTGGATGGTCAAGAATTTCTGGTCCTTCCTATGTTGCATCTTCCACTGGCAAATTCTTCCATTTGATCAAATATTCTGAAATGCTCCTGTTCCTCAATCTTTTATCCCTCATTTCCAAAATCTTTTTAGGTATCAAAATCAACTTCCCTTCATCATCCAAAGGTGGTAAATTAGATGAAGGCACAATTTTCTATCCAAGGACCTTCTTCAAACAAGAAACATGAAATACATTATGTATCCTGCTATTTGGAGGAAGCTCCAACTCATAAGCTACCTCACCAATTTTCCTGATGATCCTGTAAGGCCCAAAGAACTTAGGCTAAATCTTTTCAGCCCCACTCTTCTTCAAAGAGCTTTGTTTAGATGGCTACAATCTAAGAAATACCAAGTCTCCCACCTCAAAAAATATTTATGTTCTCTTCCTATCTACATATATCTTTTGTTGGTTCTATGCTTGCCTCAAGTTATCTTTTAGTGACCTTATGATCTCTTGACTATGATTAATAAGATCACTAGTTGCAGGTACTCTACTATCTGTAAATATCAAATCAGCAAAATAAAGTGCATCATAACCATAAAGATCTCGAAATGGAGGCATACCAATTGACATATGATGTGATGTATTGTAACAATACTCTCCCAAGTGCAACCATTTGACCCAAGTAGTTTCCTGATCTGAAACATAATTCCTCAAATACCCCTCTATCCACTTGTTAACAATTTATGTTTATCCATCTATTTATGGATGGTAACTTGTGATTGGTGTGAGCTCTGTTCCTGTCAAGTGAAATAGTTCCTTCCAAAATGAAATAAGGAACCTACTATCTCTGTCACTAACAATGTTCTTTGGTAAACAATGCAACTTAAATATCTCTTTGACAAACAACTCTGCTACTCGAGGAGCCTTAAATTATAAAGGGATGGGAAAGAAATGAGCATACTTTGTTAATCTATCCACCACTACATATATACAATCCCTACCTTGTACCTTGGGAAGTCCTGTGATAAAGTCCATGGAAATGTTCTCCCATTTCTGTTCAGGAATTGGAAGCGGTTGTAGGAGTCCTGTAGGAAAAATCTATTCACCTTTGTTCCTTTGGCAAGTCATACACTCTTTGATATGCTTGTGGACATCCTCTTTTAGACCTTTCCAAGAAAATCTCTCATGGATCTGCCTGTATGTTTTGAAGTAACCTTGATGACCAGCCAAGGGAGTGTCATGGAAAGCCCTTAAAATCTTTTCCTTGATTTTTGATTCAGGAACAAGGAAAATTCGATTCTTGTAATAAATCAGCCCATCATTCACTGTATACTTATCATCTTCTACTAAATCATCCAATACATTAGATGGAAAAGTATTTTTTTCATATTCAGCAATGATAGAATCTTTCCACTCTGCAAAAATAGAAGATAATGAACACAAAGTTGGCTTCCTAGAAAGTGCATCCGCTACCACATTTATTTTACCCTTCATATATTCTATTTCAAAATCATATGCCTACAGCCTGCTTACCCACCTTTGCTGGTGATCATTCAAATCTTTTTGATCAAGGAAATACTTCAAACTATTATGATTAGTTTTCACAACAAACTTCCCACACACAAGATATTGTCTGAACTTCTCTAGTGCATGCATAATTGCCAACATTTCCTTGTCATAAATGTGATATGTTTTTTCTAAATTGTTTAGCTTCCTACTCTCAAAAGCAATTGGATGTCCCCTTTAAGTTAGGACAGCCCCAACACCTTCACCCAAAGCATCACATTCAACTACAAAAGGCAATGAAAAATCAGGAATAGCAAGCACAGGGCATGAACTCATTACCTCCTTAAACTTGTTAAAAGTTTTCTGAGCTTCTTCAGACCATGCAAAGGCTCCCTTCTTAGTCAAATCTATTAATGGAACAGCAAGCTGAGAAAAACCTTTTACAAACCTCCTATAATAGCAACATAGCCCAAAGAATCCTTTCAACTGTGTAAGATTTGTAGGTGGAGGCCAATCAAGTATTGCTTGAATCTTTTGTTGATCTACTTGAACACCCTTAGAACTTATGACATATCCCAAGTAAAGAATTTTAGCTAACTCACATTTGGACAACTTAGCATAGAAAGATTGCTGCTCCAAAATACCCAAAACTATATCTAAATGTTCCAAGTGTTCCTTCCAAGTTTTACTGTTGATCAATATATCATCAAAGAAAACCAAGACAAACTTTTCGAGTTGCTTGCTAAATACCTTGTTCATGCATGATTGGAAAGTTTTTGGTGCATTAGTGAGGCCAAAGGGCATGACCAAGAACTCAAAATGCCCATAGTGACACTGAAAAGCTATCTTTTCCACATCTTTGTCTCTCATCCGAATTTGGTGGTATCCCGATCTCAAATCAATCTTAGAAAAGTAAACAGCTCCATGCAACTCATCAATAAGTTCATCTATCCTTGGTATGGGATATCTATTCTTAATGGTTTTCTTATTCAAATATCTATATTCGATGCACATCCTTAGAGTGCCATCCTTCTTCTTCACAAGAACTACAGATGATGCAAAAGGACTAGAACTTGGTCTAATGAATCCCATATCTAAGAGCTTTTTGATAGTCTTCTCTATCTCTTCCTTGTAACCCCTTGGATGTCTGTATGGAGTAGTTATAATCAGTTTGGCATCTTTTCCAACTCTATAACATGCTGAAACCCTCTATCTGGAGGTAATCCTGGGGGTATATCACTAAAAATAATGCTATGCTTATCTAAAATTTCTTGAATTTCAAAATGAAATTTACCTTTCCCATTTGGAGAGCTTGAAGGTCGGATTAAGCAAGTGGGTACCCAAGCAACTTGACCTCTTTTGAAAGTCCTCTCCATCTTCTTTGATGTGGAGCTCCATTTGAAATCCCTCTGAGTGTAATCTCCTTGCCTTCTGACTGAAACTTGAACTCCATAGTTTGATAGTTCTGATAGTGTCCTCCAATAGAATGCAACCATTGAACATCCAAGACAACATCAATTTCACCAATACCAAAAACATAAAATTCATCACAAACCTTGTAGTCTTCCATAGTGATGCTCAATTGTTTGACCACTCTAGTGCACGGCATAGTAAATCCGCCTGCAACAATCACATTGAACCCTTCAAATTCTTCAGTCTTCAATCCTCTCTTCATTACTAACCCTTCATCAATAAAATTGTGGGTTGCCCCACTATCAATCAAAATAGTCATTCGCTGCCCTGCTAACACTCCACAAACACTGAAAGGATGATATCTTGGTGCTCCTAAAAGTGCAGCTAATGAACCTTCTTTTTTAGTCTCCTCTTCGATCTCAGGTTCAGAATCCTCTACATCATGAAACTCCTCATTACCATTTGAGTCTGAATCCTTATCTGAGACAACCTCTATGTAATGGACTTGTCCTTTTCCCAAAAACTATGTCTAGGGACCCAAGGGTCTCTGCAAGAAAAACAAAGTTTCTTCTTCCTAAGCTCATTCCTTGTTTCTTCATCCATCTTCTTTACGGTATTAGGAGTTGTATTTTTTTGTATAGGTGTAGGTGAATGGAATGGTTTCTTCTAGAATCCTCCCTTATGATGCCATGTGTTCAGTTTGGAGGAGTGTGGGAAAACATTCTTTGGAATTGATGGCTCAAGGGTTAGAATCCTCTTGATAGCTTCTTGCAAAGTGAGAGGTGCGAAAGATATGACAAACCTCCTAAGAGGTTCAGTGAGCCCTGTGATGAATAGATGTACTCTTCTCTTCTCTGATATTTTAGGTACCATCACTGCAAGCTTTTGAAAGTCTGCTATATACTCACTTACTAAGTTCTTTTTCTTAATTTCAGATAACTAGCTAAAATATTCTTCTTCTTCTTTCAGTTCATACCTGTCAAGAATCCTTTGTTTGAAATCACCAAAGGTCTGTACCTGATCATGTCTCAAAGTAGTGCGACCATGGTACCACCATTCATAGGCTTTTCCTTCCAAATGCAAAGTAGCAAACTGAACTACATCCTTCTCTGTCATGGGATTGAGCATAAAGTATGTCTCTATCTTCTGCAACCAAGCTTTAGCTAAAATATTTTCACTTCCATTAAAGAAAGCTGCAATTAACTTACCCAACTTGTGTTTTAGTTATTTATTTTTACCTTTCCCCTTCTTTTGAGATTCACCTCTTCTTAGGAACTCTACATATTCTCCCCAAGACATATCATTCTTGATATCATCTGCCAATGCATTGTATTCTCCACGCCATTTGTTAAGGGTCTCCACATTGAACAAACTAGTAGTTGCAAACTCAACTTGTTCAGGTTCCTCTTCAGGTAGGAATAAGGGTTTGTTTGCAGCCCCTAAATTTTGTGTCTCATTTTCCTTCCCTTTTCCATTGTTACTGTTGTTTGCACCTGAAGTACTACCACCATTGTTTTTGTTGTTGTTGTTTTGGATCCATTGCATCATTTGCCCAAACATTTCAGCAAGTATAGTTTGTGCCTCAACCATTTAAGTAAATTTCCTTGAAGCATCATCTTCTTCTGCATCTCTTCTATCTGCCATTGTTTCTTCCAATTGCAATTTCCTTTGCTCTCTCCTCAAATATCTAATTTCTCTATCACTCGGTATCATCAATCATCTAAATAACCTACAGGCTGGAAAGATCATGCTCTGATACCACTGTAATGAGCCAAACTTAAAAATAACATTTCACATCAGGTCTGAAAATGAATTTAAATATCTTGACCAATTTTGCATCAAATTTGACGAAACTAGCTAGCTAGTCTTACTCAGGATTAACACCCAAACTATGAAACTTCACCAAAATGTTTTTGGATTGATTTCTGATGTAAATAACATGTTATCAGATCTATAATACTAATTTTAAGAAGCAACAAATAATACAACTTTGAACAACAAGATTTGGTCAAAACCCACAAAAACTGCCAACACCGTCAATCACCGAAATACACCAAAAAACACCCAAAAATAATATTGTTTGATTTTCAGATGGAAAGTACATGAAATAAGATCTGATACCATTAAATTAATAGAAGAAAACACCTACAACACTTAACAGCAAACCAGACAACCAAATCTTCACAAGCTGAAATACACATTGGGTATTCTGACCCACAAAGCCAAAATCAACACAACACTACCCACAACTTCCAATACTGATCTCTGACATTAGAAAATGTAAATATACAGCTACTACACAACAAACCATAGGAAATAACAATAAAAACTCTTCCCAGCCTTTCTGGAACTACCAAAACAACACAAGAAGACCTGCACACACAAACAATGGAAACTATCAGAAAGTGCCAGAAACTACTTAATCCTTAAAGCTCTGTGCAACCTCTGGATGAAGCTACTCCTTGTGATCAAAGGGTTTGCATCCTCTGGCCACCTGGAACTCATGGGTTTTCGTCCACAAGCCTCTTTACTCCAATGGGTTTTCGTCCATTAAAGCCACAATCTGCAAATCTGAAAGTTTGACAGAAAATATCAAATCAACAATAGCCCCAAATCACCAAAATTACACATTTTGTATCAATATTTTGTGGGAGGGAGGGAAATCCAAGATTCCCATGTTTTTCTTTGATTCCTTGCTATTTTGGGGTATGATAGTTGTCATAAGCTATCATACATTGTCATAAAGTCCCCTGCCACTTGTGATTTACCAAGATTTTTGAAATCTTCATGCAAATGGACACCTCACCAAACCCAATACCCCTTTTTGAGTCTCAAAATATTTAATTTAATATTTAATTGTCCTCTTGAAATAGATATTAGTTGGACAATATTAAATATTAAATATTTATTCTTCCTATGCTTGCCCAATTAACCCATGGAAGAATAAGATGGGTTAATATTGACCATTAATTAATTATTTTAGAAAGGGGACATGACATCAACATAGAGTCATGGCGACATCAGGTATTTAGTGAGATCTACTAAATTATGTATAGGTTGAGGTGGATCAGCTATGAGTTGAGAGGGATCAACTCTAGCGAGAATATTGAGAGGCCAGGGAGGAGGTGGGGGAGCTCAGAGGTGTACTTAGGAGCCTGCAGGCACGGAGCACTTCTAGGAGTCACTCGTAGTCTATAGCTTCACATAGGTAGGCATCTGTCACTTAGACACCTCCAGCTCTCGAGGGATCTGGGTATCACAATCGAGCACAGTGATGAGATTATGATTGGATTCACCACATTTTGATATAATGGTGAACTTATGTACTTAAACTCTTGTGATCATATATATAGCTTTGATTCATGGTTTAGTATGTTCATTCTAGATGTCATTTGTGATCTACTCATAAAGTAAATGCAACAAAGATCTAGATTTATTTATACATGTATGCCAAATTAAATTCTAAAAGTGATATGTGTAAACAATCGTAATTATTTAACAAATGCAACAATGATTTAAATGGTACATGCCCTTATGAAACACACATATGTATGCTTAATTAGGGTTTAACAAGAAGTATAGACATGATGAAATAATTCAATTGTGATCTCATGAAACAACATTGTAACATTGTTAGATTAGATTCAACAATGATTATTGAACATGATGCACATCTATCAATTTGTATTCTATTAACTAAGTAACTCTCTAACTAAGAAAATTACTCTAAAGAATCAAGACAAACTAAATATTTTGTCAAGACCAAAGTAAATAATGAAATAGGAAATTTAAATTTACTATCTACCAAATACAAATGAACAACTAAATTTAAGCATAATATCTACGCAAATGATTAGAATTGTGATGCAGAGCAGGGTGGAGTATGTCAACACAACTTCAATGAACCCATTTTACAAGTTTGAAACCCTAACTTTGGTGGTATCTCACACAAGCCTTCATACTGCCTTGTAGCCCTCCAAACAGGGGTTTTTCAACATATCTTTTGGAGAAGGCCTCAAATCCATGAATTAAATACCATTTAGAATACCCTTTATGCTCTTGTTTAACATATCAAATTTGTACATAGGCTTGTTTTACAACATCACCCTCTAAAATTGACTATTCCTTTGCAACTAGGTCTAATTAGGCCTCTTTTACAAAGCAACTATATGATTTTCAAACATAAAACTGCAAAACTCTACTCTAGGGCTTTCCTCACATCACATGGGGTCTGAATATACAAATTTAATCAACTAGAATCATCACCCATTAACCAAACCACAAAACCCTCCTTCTATCTACTCAAACAAGCCTAATACATAGAGATATTAGGCTAGGGCTGCTTGGAAATCTACTCTAACTCCATCCCCTGCTCCTGCAAACACCAAAAACATTGAATGTACCCTAAATACCTCCATTCCACCAATTTTCAGATTTTTCCACCTGTGGAATGGTTCAAAAATCCATCTTTTTCTACCAAACCCTAACTAACTAGGTTTTATAGGCAATTTTTACTAAATAGTCTCTAACTTACTCAAAATCCAATGAAAATCAACCAAACAAAGATCAAATGAAAGATTATTCACAAATCTACCACATGCAATTCATTTTGAGTCTTGACCGTACTGTACTGGGTCGTACAAGTCACGGGAACAGTAGAAAAGCACTAAAAACTGTAGGAAAATAGAGTTTTTTTATTGTTATTTCTCCAAATAATGACTTCAAAACCTTGATTCAAACTTCTTCTTCCATATTTACACACTTTCCACCAAAAAAAATGGATTCCAATGACTTTTGGAATACTTGACCTTTCACCTTGGAGCACACCAAAAATGTCACTTTACAACTTGTTTTGTTTACATAAACTGACCCCATGAGATTAAAACATGTGACATGGTCTAAATAGACCTTATTACAACAAAACTGGACTCAACAACACAAAAACTAAACATTAGACCATATTTACATCATTTGACTAGGTGCCCCTGCACCATACACCTAGGGAGAACAAAATCTCAAGATCCACTTGAGATCAGATCTTAGACTATTGTACCATGCTTATTAATGTCTTCCTCTATCATCCATGTTGCATCTTCATTAGGGAGACCTTGCCATTTCACTAGGTATTCATTATACACCTTATGCCTTGTTCTCCTTGCTTCCTTTGTGTCCAAAATGTTTTCAAGCTTCAATGGCTGACTTGGTGGTAAGTCCTTGACCCAATCTTCATTTGGAACTCTTGATATACCTGCTTCTTCACCTGCAATCACATATCCCTTAAAAGATAAAGGTCAGAAACATTAAAAATTGGAGAGATAGCCACTCCAGGAGGGAGTTTTGTCTCATAGGCATTTGCTCCAAATTTGTGGACCACCCTACATGGCCCAATCTTTTTCATCTATAGCTTTGTATATTTCCCCTTTGGTAGCCTTTCTTTCCTCAAATGTTTTAGGACCAAATCTCCCACCTTGAATTGAACATCCCTCTTCTTCAAATCTGCATGTTGCTTATACTTCTCCATACTTTTTTGAAGATTTTATTTCACTTGCTGATGAATATCCTTCATTGCTACTACAAATTCTTCACCCTCAAAGCTCCTTCTCTCCATACCACTTAGATTCCTAAGCTCAAACACACCTATAGGTTTTAGTCCATAAACCACTTCAAATGGGCTTTTCCCAATGCTTCTATTGATAGAGTCATTATAGGCATATTCAACCTATGGAAGGATCAGATCCCATTGCTGTCCATGCTCCTTTGTGAGGCATCTCAGAAGGTTTCCAAGTGTCCCATTGACTACTTCAGTCTGCCCATCTATTTGTGAGTGATAGGCAGAGCTAAATGTCAAATTGGTTCCTAATTTCTTCCAAAGAGTCCTCCAAAAGTGACCTACAAACTTCCTATCCCTGTTAGACACAATGGTCAATGGTAATCCATGAATTCTCACTACTTCCTTGAAAAATAACCCAGAAATATATGAAGCATCATTTGTACATTTGCATGGTATGAAAGGAGCCATTTTACTAAATCTATCAACAAAAACAAACACACTGTCGAATCCCCTTTGAGTTTTAGGCAAACCCAAGACAAAATCCATGCTGATGGATTCCCATGGCCTATTAGGAATTGGCAAAGGCTAATAAAGACCTACATTAGTGCTTGAACCCTTTGCTTTTTGGCAAACTATGCAACTTTCAACAAATTTTCTAATGTCACTTTGCATTTTTGGCCAATGGTAATATCTTCTTACCTGCTCCAATGTTTTATCTACACCAAAATGACCTCCTAAGCTGCCACAATGTTTCTCTTTTATCAAGTTAGTTCTGATAGAGCACTTTGGAATACACAACTGAGCACCTTTAAAAAACAATCCATCTTGTAACAGAAAATCAGAGTATTCTTCATGAAAAACACCCTTAAACTGATCACAAACAACATATACCTCTTTGAAGTCATCATCTCCTTCATACATACCTTTCAAGGCATCTATTCCCACACTTTGGAGTTGAATTTCCTGCACCAACATTTGTCTTTTGCTCAAAGCATCTGCCACCTTGTTTGACTATCCCTTTTTGTGTTTTATGGTAAACGTGTAGCTTTGTAGGTACTCCACCCACTTTACATGTCTGTGGCTCAATTTGTCCTAGCTGTTCAAGAAACTCAAAGCATGATTGTCAGTAAAAATAATAAATTCCTTTGGAAGGAGATAGTGTCTCCACTTTTTCAATGCTTGGCCCATGGCATACAATTCCAAGTCATAAGAGGAATACTTCTTCTTGGCCTCATTGAACTTTTCACTAAAAAATGCAACAGGCCTGCCCTCTTGGCTTAAAACTGCCCCAATTGCATACCCACTTACATCACATTCTATTGTGAACACCTTATTGAAATCAGGCAATGCTAGGACTGGTTGTTGGGCTACTCTGGTTTTCAGATATTGAAAGCTTTTTTCTGCCTCATCAGTCCATACAAACCTTTTTCTTTTATCTCCTTTGATTATGTCAATGATGGTAGCACAAATGTGACTGAAATTCTTAATGAATTTTCTATAAAAAGTATCTAGACCATGAAAAATTTTTACCTCACTTGCTAATGTAGGAGTGGGCCAATTGAGAATTGCTTCTACTTTAGTAGGATCCATCTTCAAAGTGCCTTTTGAAATCACAAAACCAAGGTAGACCAACTCTTCCTTCATGAATTCACACTTTTTCAAATTGATCATCAACTTTTCTTCATTTAGTCTCTTCAACACCATGTCCAAATGCTGCAAGTGTTCCTCTTTAGTCTTACTAAACACAAGAATATCATCCAAGTACACAACTACAAACTTACCTATGAAAAGATTCAAAACTTCATTCATTAGTCTCATAAAAGTGCTTGGTGCATTTGAAAGACCAAATGGCATTACCATCCATTCATACAGCTCCTCATTGGTTTTGAAGGTGGTTTTCCACTCATTCTCCTCTCTAATTCTGATTTGATGATAGCCACTTTTGAGGTCAATCTTAGAAAAATAACATGCCCCTCCTAAACAATCCATCAAGTCTTCCATTCTTGGTATGGGAAACCTATACCTTATGGTGATCTTATTAATTTCCCTTGAGTCAGTGCACATTCTCCAATCTCCCCCTTTCTTTGGTGCCAAAACAGTGGGGACAACACATCGATGTAAACTTTCCCTTATGAGACCCTTGTCAAGCAATTCTTATATTTGTTTATTTATCTCTTCATTATGCTGAGGAGTCATTTTATATGCAGCTTTATTGGGTAGATTTGCACCAAGTATAAGGTCTATGTGATGGCTTACATCTCTCATAGGTGGCAAAGAGTTAGGGAGCTCATCTACTACAATATCCTTGTATTTATTCAACAATGTTTGAACCTCACTAGATATACCCTCAACCTTGGTTGTTGCTATCATGACAGACTTTGGTTTGATTCCCATTGCATATCCTTCACCTCCTTCTTCTTTCATGGTTTTCAAAAACTCTTTTCCCTCAACCAACACTACACTAGAGCCAACTTGTATATCTACACCTTCATCTGGCAATGGAATAAGAGTGTATGATACCCAATCCTTGTCAATCACATAAATATTTTTCTGCCTATCATATTTAACTTTTCTATCATACTGCTAGGGTCTTCCTAGGAGCAGATGACATATATCCATAGGGATGATGTCACACAATATTGTGTCTTTGTAACTTCCTATGTTGAATTCTACCAATGTTTGCTCATTTACTAGGACTTGTTGACCCTTATTCAACTAGGATACTTTGTAGGGAGTGGGGTGTGGGATTCTTTTCATTTTCAACTTTTCTACCATCTCTAAGGAAACCAAATTATTAGTAGACCCTGAATCAACAACTACCTTGCATACCTTTCCTTGAGATTTGTAGGTGGTTCTAAACAAGGACTTCCTTTGTGGAGGCTCTTTTACTGTTGGCACCTTAATGAGTGTCCTTCTCATCATTAGAGTTTCCCCAATTTCTGGAACAACAGGCTGAGATGGAGAGTTGACACTCTCACTAACTTCCTCTTGCACTAATTGAGTTCTCCTTTCTCCACCATATGAAGTAGAAGGTTGCTTATCTAGACATTTCCAAGATTGATGGCCAAACTGATTGCATTGATAGCATCTTCCTGAAAATGTATTTGAGCCTCTACCTTGACCACCAAATCTACCTCTACTATTAGGTCTTCTACCCCTAAAATTGCCTCTTGACTCTAAGCTTTGTTCTTCTTGCCCACTTGACTCTCCTTGTGATTTTTGTGATTGTCCTCTTCCTACAAGTTGCCTCTACCTCTGAAGTTCTTCCCTCTACCTCTACCTTGCTGCTTTTGTCTCCTTTTTATCTTTTCCTCTGCCTTGACAGCTAACTGAAAACACTCTTCAACTGTCCTAGGTGTGGCAAGACTGATCTCATCTTGTATATCGAACATTAGTCCATTTAGGTACCTTGCTACCTTTTCTCTTTCATCCTCAACATGTCCTATTCTAATGCTCAACTTATGGAACTCCTTAGTGTAAGCCATGACATCCAATTCCTTTTTCTTTAGGCTCTGCAACTTTATAAATGTCTGAATTTCATAATCAGCAGGTAGAAATTGACTCTTCACCTTAGCCACCATTCTATCCCATGAACTAATTTTTGTTTTGCCCCTCTTCACTCTCTCCTCCTGCACATAATTCCACCAAGTTAAGGCAGGGCCTTTCAACTTTGTCTTAGCAAGTTTCACCTTCTGATTTTCTGCCACCTCCTCATAATCAAAATAGTTATCCAAGGCATCAATCCAACCAAGCACGTCTTCACTATCCATTTCCAACCATGCATGGGCAATTCTATCTTCACCTTAGGACCATCTCCTTTGACAACCTTTAGTATCTTAATCATTCTCAATTCATCAGGGTCCTCTTCCTCTTGGACTCCTTGAGGGTTCTCATTCTCACCCTCTTCCTCTTCCTCTTGGTCACTTTGGTCTCCACTGACCACACCTCTCCTTTGGTTAGATTCCAATGCTGCAAGTCTAGCTAGGACAACCTCTTGAGACTCCTTTACCCATGTCAACTCCTTGGCATGTTTTTCCTTCAACTCTCTTACTTCTCTGGCCTTTGGATTGCTTTTTGGTGGCATCTTTGCTTTCTCAAACTTCAACCTTCTTCCCTTCTTTGATCAAAACCTATGCTCTGGTACCAATATGATGTAGAGTAGGGTGGAGTATGTCAACACAACTTCAATGAACCCACTTTACAAGTTTGAAACCCTAACTTTGGTGGTATCTCACACAAGCCTTCATACTGCCTTGTAGCCCTCCAAATAGGAGTTTTCAACATATCTTTTGGAGAAGGCTTCAAACCCATGAATTAAATACCATTCAGAATACCCTTTATGCTCTTGTTTAACATATCAAATTTTTTCATAGGCTTGTTTTGCAACATCACCCTCTAAAATTGACTGTTCCTCTGCAACTAGGTCTAATTAGGCCTCTTTTACAAAGCAACTATATGATTTTCAAACATCAAACTGTAAAACTCTACTCCAGGGCTTTCCTCACATCACATGGGGTCTAAATATGTAGATTTCATCAACTAGAATCATCACCCATTAACCAAACCACAAAACCCTCCTTCTATCTACTCAAACAAGCCTAATACATAGAGATATTAGGTTAGGGCTGCTTGGAAATCTACTCTAACTCCATCCCCTACTCCTGCAAACACCAAAAACATTGAAAGTACCCTAAATACCTCCATTCCACCAATTTTCAAAATTTTCCACTGGTGGAATGGTTCAAAAATTCATCTTTTTCTACCAAACCCTAACTAACTAGGTTTTACAGGCAATTTTTACTAAATAGGCTCTAACTTACTCAAAATCTAATGAAAATTGACCAAACAAAGATCAAATGAAAGATTATTCACAACTCTACCACATGAAATTCGTTTTAAGCCTTGACCATACTGTACTAGGCTGTACAAGTCACATGAACAACAAAAAAGCACTGAAAACTGTAGGAAAATAGAGATTTTTACTATTATTTCTCCAAATAATGACTTCAGAACCCTAATTCAAACTTCTTCTTCCATATTTACACACTTTCCACCAAAAACCAATCGATTCCAATGACTTTTGGAATACTTGACCTTTCACCTTCCTTGGAGCATGCCAAAAATGTCACTTTGCAACTTGTTTTGTTTACATAAACTGACCCCATGAGATTAAAACATGTGACATGGTCTAAATAGACCTTATTACAACAGAATTGGACTCAACAACACAAAAACTCAACATTAGACCATATTTACATCATTTGGCTAGGTGCTCCTGCACCAAATTGATATGATCTTTAAGAGACGTACCTCATTCATCGACCAGTCTATATGCACCTGATCTTAAGGATTCGATGATGATGTAAGGTTGTAGAAAATTCATGCTAAACTTCCCTTTTTTGCTGGGAGGTGCATTTACATTGCGCTGATTTTCATCGAGTACCAAATCTCCAACTTCAAATGTATAGTTAATAACTTGTGATTTATACCAACGTTGTACAGACTTTTTATGAGCTTGAAGATGCTCAAGAGAATTTATACGTTTCCATTTGAGTGTTTTCGTCAAGGATGCCCTTGAGAGAAATTCGTAATGAAGGAATTTCTAACTCCAAAGTCATAATCGCATCGATGCCATACACTAGGTTATACGAGGTAGTACCCATAGCCATACGAACACTAGTTCGGTAAGCCCATAATGCATAAGATAATTGAGTATGCCAATCTTTTTGATGTTTGTTAACAATTTTTTGAAGAATTTGTCCAATAACTTTGTTAGAGGCTTCTGCTTGTCCATTTGATTAAGGATAATACAACGTAGAGAAGCGATGTTGAATATGATATCTTTCAAGAAATTTCTTCACATATTTGTTCTTAAATGAGGTGCCATTATCAGAAACCAAAGTGGAAGGAATACCAAATCGAGAGATTATATTGTCTTGAATGAAACAAAAGATTACTTCAGCAGTCATGGATCAAAGAGGAACCACTTCAAACCACTTCGTAAAGTAATCTATAGCTATGATTATGAAAGTATGTCCCTGAGAAGGAGGAGAAATCTTTCCAATAAGGTCCAAACCCCACATGGAAAATGGCCAAGGTGAAACCTAGGCACGAAGTTTGTGGGTAGGAACTTGAATGAGATTACTATATTGTTGACATTACAGGCACTTTTTGATGAAGGCAAAGGAATCTCGTTCCATGTCTTGCCAATAGTAACCCATACGAAATAATTTTTGAACAAGAGATTTCCGACCAAAATGTCCTTTGTAAGCACCTGAGTGTGCCTTCTCTAGGGCAATCAGGATCTCAAAGTTATTAAGGCAACAAAGGAGGAGACCTTCATAACTCTGTCAATATAGGATGTTTGATAAGATGATAGAACATGCAAAAATTTTGTGTATGTGAACTCGACCACTTCTGGATGTCGGATTAGGAAAGGTAGCATCGCGCAAATATTGTAATATATGGGAGTACCTTTCTCTTGATTCTACATTATCACAAAAGACAACTTTAGATGTTGTTAAAGGTATCATGACATTATGGATAATGAATATATAATCCCCTTCAGAACCACTGAAGGATAGGAGGGAAGCAGTGCTTAACATCACATCCGCATGTTAGTTGTCTTTTTGTGGAATTGTGTTGATTGTGTAAGATGAAAAATTCTTCAATAATGATAAGGTCAAGTCTCGGTATTGAGATAACTTATCTTGCTTTTCTTGATAAGATCTAGTGACTTGTCTTATGATTAATTAAGAATCACAAAATATTGAAATATGTTTGATGTTAAGAGACAAAGTGGCATGCAAGCCAACAATAAGGGCTTCACAGTCTGCAATGTTGTTAGTACATAAAAAATTAAGATGGAAGATAGAGGAATTGGCTTACCTGAAGAAGGTACTAGTATAAAACCATCATCGAAGCTGGTTCAACATCTAGAACCATCAAAGAATAATTTCAACTTATCATCAACATCCAAGGTAAGGATTTGATCATCGGGAAAAGATTCTTGCTTTGGGAAAGTGAATGGTGAAGGAGATTCCACTAAGTGGTCGGTCAACACTTGCCCTTTAATTGCCTTTTGGGAGACAAATTTAAGGTCAAACTCCATTAACAACATAGCCCACTTTACTAAGTGTCCTGAAAGATCTATTTTGGCAAACATATGCTTTAAAGAATCAAATTTTACAATTACATTAATTTCAACATTCAAGAGATAATGTCTTAGTTTTTGTGTTGCAAAAACAAGAGCTAGGCATTGCCTTTCTATTGCAGTGTATTGCATTTCATAATCAACCAAAGTTTGGCTAATGTAATACAGAACATGTTCTTTGTCATCATCATCATCTTGTGCTAATGAAGCTAAGAGAGCATTAGGAGAAGCTGATGTGTAAAGAATGAATGGTCATCTAGAGATGGCTAGTTGTAAAATAGGCGGATTGGCAAGATATCTTTTGAGATCATCAAAAGATTTCTAATAATAACTATCCCATTTAAAGGTAGATTCTTTCTTAAGTAATTGTGTGAAAGGAAGAGTTTGATCTACGATTTGTGAAATAAATCGATGAATAGCCTGAATCTTTCCTTGTAAACTATGAAGTTGTGAAACATTCTTAGGAGATGGCATGTTAACAATAGCGCCAATCTTTTTCATGTCAACCTCGATACGACGATGCGAGACAATGAATCCAAATAGCTTACCGAGGCACTATCAATGTTGAAGATGTATTTACGAGGATTCAAGCACATGTATTTTCATATGCGTTCAAAGATTTGACAGAGAATTTTGACGTGATCCTGGCACAAAACGGATTTGTCCAGAATATCATTGACATAATCTTCTAAGATGTTATGCATGAAATCATGAAAGATAAGTGTCATAGCCCATTGATAAGTTGCACCAGTGTTCTTTAATCCAAATGGCATGACAACCCAACAAAATGTTCCCCAAGGAGTTATAAAAGTTGTTTTATATTGATCTTGAGGATTTATGAACATTTCATTATAACTAGAGAAACCATCCATGAAGGAGAGTAATGCATGGCCAGCACTGGAATCGACAATAAAATCACTATTAGGAAGAGGAAAGTCATCTTTCAAAGATGCTTTATTCAAATCTAGAAAATCATTACACATTCAAATATGGTTTTCAAATTTAGCAACAACTACAATATTCAAGATCGAAGGCGAATAGTCAATGGGGTGGATAAAGCCTGCTTGTAAAAGCTTCTCTATCTCAACTTTGACCAATAATGTGACCTTAGGATTCATTTTACGTATCTTCTATTTAACTGGTTTAGCATTAGGATGAACGACGATATTTTGTGTTACCACCTGAGGATCAATGCTGGGCATATCAGAATATGTCCAAGAAAAGAGATCAAGGTATTCATGTAAAATAGATGTGATTTCTTGTTTTTTTTCTGTATCTAAACAATTTCCAATAGGGATGACTTTTTAAGGATCATCCTTATCCATCAAGTCATCAATAGTTTTCCCATTAATGAGAGTACTACGATCTTGAATGTCAGGAAGATGAAGGGATTCTAAAGGTGACTCATGAGATGTCAAGGTATCATTAGATAAATTAGTGTCCTTCCCAAAGTATGCTTCCGCATTTAATAAATAAGGAAGGCCATGATCATGATGATAATGAGGCAAATGTGTTGCAAGTATGTGCCTAACTGGTGTTGTCATTGATGTCAACATATCAGTGTTGTCATTGGTGTCAATTGTGCTCTTGTTTTGATGCTTTCTTGTTTGCCTATGTAACTGTTGGAGATAATGAGTAAGTAATCCTGATATTAAGTTTCCAAGTGCTTTTGAGAAAATTTTCTCTCCCAGTGGAAACAATGCATTGAAGAGTATCTCTATTTATTGAAGAACAATCCAATAGATTGCTCTGTATTTCTTGTAGATTAAATATCTTTGTCTGCGGATTGAAAGTTATTTAGAGGCATGTCTGAAGATTCTATGTTCCAAGTTTGAGCCTTTGGTATGAAGTTTTGAGTAAGTTATGTTCACCAGAGTGAAAACTACTTTTTTTGTATGTTTGGTGATGATAGAGATAATGTATTATGCTCCACATTCCTCCGCATTTAAGTATTTTGGTTTGTGGTTCTAGAATTGAGTTTGTAATGGTGTTATGTGCCTTCAACTCTAATGGTTCATGATTTGGTGGTCCGCAAGTGATCTTTTTCTCATGACAGTGGCTAACAGTTATGTTAATGTGCTCCGGTTTGAAGAATCTTATGAATAAAGTGATTAGATGTTGTGCAGATGTTCCTAGTGATTACAATGTGCTTGTGGATGTCTCCTGATCATGTTCCTACCTTTGGCTAGGTTCATAGAGAGAAATTTGGATCATGGATGAAGACTGTTCTCAGAATACTAAGTGCTAACACCAGTCTTGGCTGACCTAGTTCTTTTCACTACTTGTGGAGATGCATTGAAGATTGAGAAAGCGTGTTGTGGCATGGAAGATTGCATTTGAGTCCCAGCTAAGGCATAATTTGATCTGCATACATCTTTTCCTTAGCTAATTTTGTTTAGATCCAGACCTATTTCTATGTATGTTTGTACTGTCAACCTTAGAGATTGTTCCAACGGTTGATGAATGTAATGCTGACCTTGATGTACATTACAAGGTTGATGAATTGTATAAAAACATGTACTGAAGTTGTGAAAAAGATGTCCTTGTGCGAAAATGTGAAGATAAGTAAAAAGGTGTAAGAAGAGAAGAGCAGAGAAGTTATACTGCACTTCAATGGAATTGAACCCATACATGGAGTAGATTCTATCAAATTAGTTCACCAACCCTTTGTAGTGAGCCACCCCTTGCCACTGAGTCGATCTTGGCAGTGAGCCCTAACTTTTGCAGTGAGCATTTTGGGTAGTGATCCCTAAGGTAGTGAGACTCTATTTTTCGGTATTGCTATAATATATTTATTTTTTGGGCTAACACCCACCATGGTTTTTCCCTTATAGGGTTTTCCATGTAAAAAATCTAGTGTCTCATGTGTTGATTATGTTATTGTGTTGAGTTTCTTATTTCATGCCTTTATGATTAAATCTGAATAATAGTGAACAAGTGTTTGATGTGTTAATGTTCATA
This sequence comes from Cunninghamia lanceolata, assembly GCA_027924645.1. Classification (NCBI taxonomy): domain Eukaryota; kingdom Viridiplantae; phylum Streptophyta; class Pinopsida; order Cupressales; family Cupressaceae; genus Cunninghamia; species Cunninghamia lanceolata. The sequence continues at coordinate 3,799,372 of BSBN01000850.1, forward strand.
AGTGGTCAAAGTTTTGGAGACAACTGATTCACCCCACCTCCCCTCTCAGTTGTCTGGTGCATTTCAACAAAATGATCATAAGCACCTAAGAATTCAGCCAAAGCTCCATCTGTAAAAAAAGTATCCAAGGGGATATCTTGAAGATCATGATTTGTATCAATCAATTCTAGATATACCCATTTAAGTGTAGATGATGAGATTATGTTAACATTTAGATTAGGATTATGAGAAGCTTTGGTGGGCCTTAAAGGATGGTATCCAAGTCCAAACTAAGAGTAATGTACATTAGCCTCTAAAGGGACTTTAATACCTTGCTCCTTTATACCACAACCATTACCATTTTATCGACATCAAGAGAGGATTTGAAACCCTCGACCATAGGTAGATGCCATTTTCGAGGAGGAAGGAGGCAACCCATAGGTCTCATATTCAGTAGTATAAGAATAAGTGTTATCATTATTGCTTTTTAAAGAAATTTTAGGTCATACCGAGGTAGAGATCAAAGCCACCTTAGGAATTTTTAGTTTTGAAGGTGAGACTTTATACTCCTCCATAAAGGTAGGTGTAAAGTCTAACAAACCCCAATTATCACCAAAGAGTGAAGGTGAATTAGATTCTTGTACTCTAACCTCCTCAGTGGAGGGATAATAATTGATCTTAGAAGAAGGAGAAAAGAAGTGCTGATTAGTTTTAGCTTTAGTTTGTAAACAACTATCTAGAGTTGGATCAACTTCAATTGTATAAAGCTAATTATTATGAAAAAAATTTATTGATTGATGAAGGGTATACAGGACTGCCCCCATGGCATGAATCCATGGTCTACCAAGAAGAAGATTATATGAAAGAGAATTAGGCATGACATCGATAAGGGTAGGCAAAGTCATAGGACCAACCCTAAGAGGTAAGGTGATGGTTCCCAGTTCTTGTCTACCAACATTATTGAAGCCACGAATATTAAGTTTATCTAGTTTAATAAGAGAGGTATTATCATTAATTTTATGTAACAAGTCTATGCCACAAACATTAAGACATGGTCCACCATCAATCATGGTACGTCTAACTCTTTTTCTATAAATGATGACATATATCATAAGAGGCTCATTTTTGTTTTGAACTTCTACAGGAGCTAATTCATGTGGTTGAAATATAATATCTAATTTAGTTCCATGCATACAATCTAACAGAGCTGCTACATCATTTGACTGAACAATAGGTGGGACAATCACCTTTTATAAATCTTCCTGGAGCATTCTGTCATATGTAGGTGAGGTTTGTATCAATTCCCATAGAGAGATCTTTGTCGAAGTAGATCGAAGCTGCTCAACAAGATCATAATCTTTGATTTAGTAGTGCTTCTGGAAAAACTGCGTATTGCTTTTTTTGCCTCAATGTTTCGAATCACACTTCGTGAATCATATTCTCTTCTTTCCTCCTGATGATGGATCACAGAGTGTGATTCAAAACGTTGAGGTAAAAAAAGCAATACGTAGTTTTTCCAGAAGCACTACTAAATCATCAATATGGACTATGGAAATATCATGTCTACAATCATAATCTTTACCATTATGAGTAGGAAGATGAGGTGCTTGAGGAAGAATAGGTTGAGAAGGTGGAAGAGAAGCAGGAACAAATTGGATTTGTTTCTTTTGTTTATTATTTTGAGTGTTGTATGAGTGAGAAACTTCTTGATGAATAGGTTGCTGTGAGACATTTTGATTAAGAGGAATTCCATTAATTTGTTTTGCATAATTTAAGATGTAACCAAGAGGTCTAGGTGTTTTCAGAGAACTTCCTATTATAATAGGTGATTTAGGAGCATCATTACGAAGATGCACAACAACTTTAGGCTTCTTAGGTTCCTTTGGAGAACCAGAAACATAAATTATATTGATGATTCTTTGAAATAGAGATGGTTTATGAGTCGTAGAGGAAGATTCGGTTGAGCTAAAGTCATCCAAGGCTTCATCTAACACATCAAAATCATCACTACTAAATGACTCATCAAATGCATTAAAGTCTTGAATAAAGTAAGCCGACATAATTGAATCTCCTTGTTTTTAAAATTTATAGCAATGAAATCAAAGAATAAGGAATGAAATTAAGTATCTATATGCTAAATATGAAATATATCAATTAGGAACAATAATGCTTTGATTATCCAATAGAAAGCTACAATATGCTTAACTTCTATCAATTTCCAAGCTAGAGTTGTCATAAAATGAAACCCTAACAAATATGTAAGAGTAAAAGAACAATAATAAGTTAATCTCTATAACAACAAATAAACCTTTTTTAGCAATAAAGAAGGAAGCAAAAGGTGTAGGAGACATCGGGTTCACCAAAATGTTAGGTAGAAAAGAGAGATCTAGCCTTAGGAGCCAAACTAGGTTAAAACCCTCTTCTACGAAACATTGAGACACAAACTGAGCTTATCTTCAACCTTTGAGGGAGAGCTTAAGCTATAGGGATTCTACCTCTTTTTTGTATAGATGAGTGTTAAACCAGATCCGGACAATCTAGCTAGGGCATAAGATCCAAAACCTTAATCTAAGACAAATCAAACTACATATGACTGTCAGACCTAAAATCAAAGCAGAAAATAGAACAATAGAGGTAAGGGGACTATTCAGAACCTGGACTAGATGATGAAAAGTCATAGGACCAGGGCACTCAGGTGCCCTAGGCCTCCTTTAGGGTTTCCAAAAATTGTTAGATTTGTTGGGTCTATACCTATAAGTTCTTCAATTTTTTTATCTATCACCTTCTGAAACCTATTCGTCAGATCTGCACACAAGAAAGAAGAAGAAAAGTGTTGTGGCTATATAGGAGCTTGCCTCAGTCAAGCCCCTGTTTTGGTATTCCTACCTCATGGATAGCCAAGATTAAATCTAAATGTTGTGTGTGCTCAGAAAACCTATGTGTGAGCAGTAACATGCCAGATCTAACCAAATAATATAAAACCCTAGACCTATATGACTCAAGCAAAGAGAGGGATGATGTAAAGGAAGATCCACTCAAGGGAGCTAACAACTTCACCTTAAGGATCTGTAATGTTAGAAAATGTCCCCTTGGGGGCTTTTCCCTCATAAGGTTTAGCTCCCGGGTCTTTTGCATGCATTTAGGACATCTTAGTTCATAATTTGGCATCCCGATGGAATGAGCCCTAGGTAACATGACAAATGGGACCTAGGAGGACCCCTTGAGCTGTACCCTACCCAAAATAGGGGGGACGACTTGGCTGCCCATGCCCTAGTCCTACCCTATTTTGGGGCAGCCCTAATTTTTGGGTGTCAGTTTATGACCATTATTTGGGTCCTTTGCCGACATGGTAAGTTTGAATTATGAAAATCTTGGCGAGAGTGTTTGTAGTTGCATATAAAATCATGTTTAGGCATTCATTTGGAAACTAGATTTCAATTAGATGATTACTAGCAATCTATTGTGTTCTCAAGGTGATTCAAGGCTTTCATTGTGTTGCAAGAGTAGACTTGTGTGGTTTATGTGTTTGTTTGCAGATTTGAGCATCCATTTCATCATGGAATGAAGAGCATCTTCCTTCCATGATATCTTCACTACAAGGTGACATTATATTATGTTTACATTATCAATTCCTTTGGTTTTTGCCTCTGCCTCACAAGGGCACACACTCTTTATCTGACAACGGTGTTTGGAGACTTAAGTGTCCTCCAGGGCTTGACTAAGGTAAGCCTCTAAACACCACAACCCCTAAACCAAGTATTGTGATTGTAGGTTACAGGTATCATATTCAGGAGAAGTGAAGTTATAGGAAGGATTGGTAGACATCAAGGATTTGGGATCTGAAGAGAAGCAAGACACCGGAGCATTTCTAGGACTTGGGCACTCGCTCTAGTGTCCTCTGCAGCTAAATTTTTGGAAATAAAAGTTATAGAGATGATCAGTGTCAAAAGGAGGTTAGGATCCCGCAAAGAAACTTGTACCTTGGACTTGGGCACCTACTTTAATGTCCTCGACTGTTCTACCTTGGAACCCTAAAAATAGGTATTATGTGATTTTCTATTTTACTTCCGTCTGCAAGAGCATTTTCCATTATTCATCAATTTATTGTTGTATTTGCATAATTAGGGTTTTAATGGTCAATTGACTATAAGAGAAGAGAAATTGATAATTAATTTCCCTAATCCAAGTTTCCCTACATCTCACAGTGATCTAGGGTATGATAGTGCTCACCACTCGACCCTAAGTCCTTGAATGTAAAGTGGAGAGGAGGATTTAAACATCAAAACACTAAACATTAACAAATCCAATTTTCCACCTAAACATTTTCGTGAACCCATGTTTTTGGACTTAAATTGCAACTTGCTGAGTGTGTGTCTTCAGATTTGGATTGATTTCATTCATTCATATAGTCATTCATTTTATTGCATTGAGAAAAATTCAAAAAAATTGCATTGTTTGGCTTACTAAATTGCATCATTTCTTTCTAAATCTTCCTAATTCATGATTTTTGCATCAGATCTGATATAAAATATAGAAAAACACAAAAATTCAGAAATTTGCATTGCATTTTCATCATTAAGTTGCTAGGCTTTTGTAGAGATTTTGAAAATTTTCATATAACCTAGTAATTCCAAAATCTAGGGTTAGTAGGCAAAATCTTCTCTCAGATTTTTCTACTTATTTTAGAGGATAATTCAAATTTGCATTTGGCTATAGTCTTGCATTTTAGTGTAAATTTGCATTTAGATTTAAAATATTTGAAATTTTGCATAGAAAATTTCAACAAAAACTAGCAATTTTGATGCATTTTCATTAAATTTGCATGTTCAAGCTTGAAAATAATTTTTAGATATAAAATTATTTAATTTTAATCATAAATCAGACCTCAAAACATTCACATAGCATTTTGTGTCAACATCTCAAACCTAGGGCTTCAAAAACACCGATTTTTACTAAAATTGGCCTTATCGACTCTCCAAACTTGCACCATAGGCATGTTGTGAAGAGTATTTTTGCATTAATTTTCTATTATCAGGGTAATCATTTTATTCCCCTCCTAAAAATCTTCACAATACCCTTTTATCGGGCTCTTGTAGTGAAAATTTGGTGAAAAACTACACATTTTGACTATTTTGCCCTAGGGTTTGACCTAGTTTTCACTCCAATTGTGTTGTGATCAATTTTATAGATTTAGGTGACTAATATTATTGATATTATTTGCTTTACCTCCTAAAATTACTTACAACACCCCTTTTGCTAGGTCTTGGAGTTGAAAAACCGTGAAAAATAGCCTATTTTTGCTATATTTTCACTAAGGTTTGACCTTAAGTGGCACTAAAAGCATGTTGTGTTGGGTATTTTGGCACCAAGTGGCTGTTATTACTGATATTATTTTCTTTCCATCATCATTTTCCTCACAATACGCTTTGTTATTCCCTTTTGCATTGAATTTTGGTGAAAAAGTGCCTATTTTGACATATTTTCACTATATTTTGACTTGGCATTAACTTAAAATCACATCAAGAGTGTGTTGAGAAGGATACTTTTGCTTTTTTGGACTAATATCAGAAATATAACTTGCATCCCTTGACTTAAACCCTTACAACACCCTTGGTTCATTCATTTGCATTAAAAAAGTACAAAATTCCAAGCATTTTTGGCTTTCAAACATATCATTCTCTTGGGTTTGTCATCTTAGTTTGTGCATTAAGTGTCGTGTGATTTTGCATAAAATTTATGACACTCTATCCTAAAAACAATATCCCTTTGAGAAGAAGTAAAATATTAATGGGATCTAGTGCTCTTGACGAAAATAATATCCCTACCTCTGATAATCCTTTGCACACCTTCTTTACAAAGGGAGAAACTCAAATTGTGCAAGATATCATACATCCTCCAACCATTATTGAAGACCAAATATTTCATGATGTTGAGGATGCTATTGAGGTAGTAGGAAATGTACCTATGGAACAAGTCAATAAGCTTGATAAAGACCTTGTTGAATTTCAAGAATATGTGCAAACTGAGAGAATAGTCGAAGAAGCCTTACCCGTGATTCACCAAGTAAGAGAATTGATAAAAGAAGGACAAGATGGAATTAATGTTATTCATGGATTAACACATATTGTGCAAACTAATGTGATGCCGGTGAGTGAATGTGCAAAAGATATTAGCATGTCATCATCGTTACATACTCATGTTTCGACACCGATACTGACTACAGGAATATCAACCTTCACATCAACGATCTAAGAACTGATGCAAATATTTGTAGTAATGCTACCACTAGTATTGGAGTATCTAATGGTACCAATTACAAAGATGTGGGATTTGATTATCAGAACTTGGTCCATAATGTGACCGTTCCTATGAATAGTTGTTCTCAACCTCCCATCACACACAATTATTCCCAACCATCTTCAACCTACCAATATGTCCAACAACCGTTGACCTATTCCCAGCCTCTACCTGTCACATCGCAATATCAATCACCTCCTCACTTTGGTTCCAATTCATCTCAATCCACATCTCCAAATGATGCCATCCTAAACCAACTTTTATGGGGTATGAATGCTTTACAACAAAAGGTAGCAAATTTGACAAACTCTTCGCAGCCTAGTCTACCAACATATCATGCCTGTAATCCATTATCCTATGCAATCTTGAGAACTACTATGCCTAAGAGGTTTGAGACTCTTCACTTTGAAAAATATGGTGGAAAAGGAGATCCCAATATTCATGTGGTAGCATTCACAGCTATGTGTAGTGATTTCTATTTTGAAGAGCATTTGTTGGCAAAACTTTTCCCACGATCTCTCAAAGATACTGCTTTAGAATGGTTTTTCTCTTTACCTCCAAATTCAATATACTCCTTGTCGCAGTCAATTGATCAATTTTTACAACATTTTCAAGCAAATATCAGACGCCAAGTCACTCTAATTGACTTGGTTCAGTGCAAACAAGGTCTAAAAGAGAAGTTGATAGAATTTATTATTCAGTACCAAGGGATTTATGCACAGATTCAATATCAAATGAAAGATGAAGATGTTCAAAAGATATTCATTACAAATCTACAACCTAATATTCATGATAATATCCTCTTGATTAAGTACAACTCCTTTCAACATTTATGCATTGCCCTTCATGATTATCAACTTTCGTCTGGTCAGTATGAAAACCAAAACTCATCGGCTCAAGTTGGTCAATCCACAGGTGGATCATCACAAACCAACTTTAAGAGAAACAATAATAATAGGAACTTCATCAAGATTAATGGACCGAATATGCACAACTTTTTGAATGTTTCAGCTATATCAAATCCAAAGAAAGCATCATACCAACCAAGAAAGTTTACTCCGATATCTGAATCCTACCATTCCATTATGAACCAAGCTATGAGTAATAACATTCTGAAGCTTCCCCCGATCAAGCTTGTTGATCCTAGTAAATAGGGACCTTACTTTGATGCTAATGCCTTTTGTCATTATCATCGGATGCAAGGACATGACAGTGAACGATGTATGCATCTTAAACATGAAATAGAAGACCTTATTGATTTAAATGTCATCTAGGTATTGGGTGTGAATGACAATGGAAACAAATTGGTTGCTCTGCTGAATCAAAACTTATATAAGAAAATAATATGGTGGAATAGGGTTTAGTGGAAGCAGACGAGGATGATTACTTAGACTATGATAGCATCATGGAAATGATTGAGGTGGATAAGAAACAAATAAACAATCCACCTCATCCTCGAAGAAATGGAATTTATGCTGAGGTTCCTCCTCCATTATCCTTATATGGATCAAGAGATAATCAAGATACATCTAAAAAATAAGAACAACCAATACAAACGAGTAAGATGGCACAGGATGATTCCTATCCCCATGCTAGAAAGATTCAACAATGAAAACTTGATAAAAATTAGAAAAGAGTTAGATGACTGTCAAAAATTAGAGAAAATAGTGGTTCCCCTCCTCATAAGCAACAAAAAGTTATATTTACACAAGGAGTAACAAATCAAGCATCACACAAAAATCAACAAAACTTTCATAAGAACCACTAAAAATTTGCACTCAATATGATCGAGTACCTCTCCAAGAGGTTTGCAAGTTCCCAAATCTAATACGAAGATCAAATAGGTAAGTATCTCTAACCCTTTATCTCTCTCATGATGTGCTTCCCCTGTGATGTGTTTTGTGTTGTTTAGGCCTCTTGGGATGACCTCAGATTCTCCTGTAAGGTTCAGGATACCAAGAGACTGCCTCTATTGTGACCTTCTTCTATTTGTATCATCATTCTTCTATACTGCCTCTCTCTTTGATTTCATTATTGTGTGTTGTGTCTTACGGACATAGCGTCGTGGTTGGTGACCTGGGGCACCCTCCTACATGACTGTCCCTAAGACACTTGTTTATCCTCTCTTATTTATTGTTTCCCTTCCTCTAGTGCTTCTATCTAGTGGGCGGATGACAACAAACATTTATACTGATGCAGACCTAGTGTTCCTTTCGAGAGCAATAAAAAAATGGACTTAGTTCCTAATATGACGATGGGGTTGTATATCTTATCCAATGCTTGGCTAGTGGAAGCACTCGTGCTTTCCGCATAGTGAATTAGATGATGTTTCTATTGCATTTACAAACCTTAACAATACTGCTACTCTGTGCACCTTTGTTTGTCTTTGAATCTAGCCTTAGCGGTACTTGATTTAGAGAGCTTCGTGATATAGCCCCACAGTTATCCTCAAACTCTGAATTCAATATATAACCTTGGCTCTTTGCGTCATTAATCATATGCATTGATGTTGCTATTTATCATGATGTTGTAGACACTAACATGTTTCTTGCAGGGATGTGTTTGTGGGAACATTTGGCGATCGTAAAATACATGTCACCTCCGAGGGGCATGGGCTTTGCGAAAGTCAGTGTTCCCTTGTGTGTTTTCTTCCTACCTTAACGTGCTTGATATTGATAACTGATATCAACCACCTTAAGGTGGGGGCATATATAAGGTAAGATGTCTATTGTAGATTCTAGCTATGTGCTTGTCCTTAGGTGCAGTCTAAAGACTTTCTTGATGAGTGCATCCTGCATCCTGAGTTTGCTTGCAATCAATCAATCAATTAATCAGTCAATCATATAAGCCCTCTATGGAGGAGGGATATCGCGTATATCCTTTTTATCTTAAGCCCTCTACGAAGGTCGGGATGGTGTATTCCTCAGAGTAGATTGCATCATCCTGTCATTTTCAAAAGTCCTCTGCGGAGGCAGGGAGCGGTTCTGTCACTAACTTAACCCTTAAGTGAGTTTTCAGCAATTGTTGTGGTGAAGCCCAATCGTCGGTGTGTACCTGTAATGTGCTTGAGATGGTAATGATCCTAGCAATAGGGAACATACCATCTCTTGTTTGCCGTGTTTTCTCCATGTCTTCAAGCATGTGTTTGGCGTGCTTGTTTTGTGTGGCATGTTTGTTGCCCCATATACAGTCTAAAGACTTGTTGGATGAGTGCATCCTGCATTTTGGGAGGTTTGGCATGTCTTGCGTGTGTGTTGCCCCATATATACAATCTAAAGACTTGCTCAATGAGTGCATCCTGTATTATGGGAGGTTTGTTTACTTTCTAGTACTTGCATCTGCATTTCATATATATGAGAAAAAGAAAAGAAAAGATATCATTTCTATCTTCCATGCATTAATGTGTCTTCTATGCATTGAATATCTTCTCCGTGTTTTACGTGACTATAACTGTCTTCTTCGTGTTTTGCGTTCCTGTTACTATCTTCTATGTGATTGGTGTGTCTTCTCCATGCTTGGCGTGTTTGCTGTGTTTGTGACCATACTTTAATGCATGTATTTGCCTTGCATTTATACATACATTAAATTGGGGGCTAAATGTAATGTCAAAAAATGTCCCCTTGGGGGCTTTTCCCTCATAAGGTTTAGCTCCTGGGTCTTTTGCATGCATTTAGGACATCTTAGTTCATAATTTGGCAACCCAATGGAATGAGCCCTAGGTAACATGACAAATGGGACCTAGGAGGACCCCTTAAGCTGTACCCTACCCAAAATAGGAGGGGAAGACTTGGGCGCCCGTGCCCTAGTCCTACTCTATTTTGGGGCGGCCCTAATTTCTGGGTGTCAGTTTATGACCGTTATTTGGGTCCTTTACCAACATGGTAAGTTTGAATTACGAAAATCTTGGCAGGAGTGTTTGTAGTTGCATATAAAAGCATGTTTAGGCATTCATTTGGAAACTAGATTTCAATTAGATGATTACTAGCAAGCTATTGTGTTCTCAAGGTGATTCAAAGCTTTCATTGTGTTACAAGAGTAGACTTGTGTGGTTTATGTGTTTGTTTGTAGATTTGAGCATCCATTTCATCATAGAATAAAGAGCATCTTCCTTCCATGATATCTTCACTACAAGGTGACATTATATTGTGTTTTCATTATCAATTCCTTTGGTTTTTGCCTCTACCTCACAAGGGCACGTACTCTTTATCTAACAACGGTGTTCAGAGACTTAAGTGTCCTCTGAGGATTGATTGAGGCAAGCCTCTAAACACCACAACCCCCAAACCAAGTCTTGTGATTGCAGGTTACAGGTGTCGTATTCAGGAGAAGTGAAGTTGTAGGAAGGATTGGTAGGCATCAAGGATTTGGGATCTGAAGAGAAGCAAGACACCAAAGCATTTCTAGGACTTGGGTGCTCGCTCTAGTGTCCTTTGTAGCTAAATTTCTAGAAACAAAAGTTACAGAGTTAATTAGTGTCGGAAGGAGGTCAGGATCTCGCAAACAAACTGGTACCTTGGACTTGGGTACCCACTCCAGTGTCCCCAACTATTCCACCTTAGAACCTCAAAAACATGTATTCTTTGATTTGCTATTTTACTTCCGTCTGAAAGAGCATTTTTCGTTATTCATCAATTTATTGTCGTATTTGCATAATTAGGGTTTTAATGGTCAATTGAGCATAAGAGAAGAGAAATTGATAATTAATTTCCCTAATCCAAGTTTCCCTACATCTCACAGTGATCTAGGGTATGATAGTGCTTGCCACTTGACCCTAAGTCCTTGAATGTAAAGTGGAGAGGAGGATTTAAACATCAAAACACTAAACATTAACAAATCCAATTTTCCACCTAAACAGGATCAAGATTCATGGAAAGTCTATAGAATAAGAAGGCGATGCAACCATACCCTTGGAGGGTACTCAAGCCAAACTCAATTTGGTGGTTCCAACCCTTCTCCCAATCATGCAAAGTGTTCCAACCTAGGAGCTCATGAGATAGACTCAAGATCTCATGTCCTAGTCTTCATTCGAATCTTTCCATGAGCAAAAGAGATCTCCACTTGATCAAAACCTACAATAAATAATAACATAGAGAGCAATAGCGACCTAGAACTTGTTCACATCAAGAGAGCTTCTTAAAATCTTCTTTCAAAATGATTTCATTCACTTACCTTTATACAAGGCTTATAGAAGGAGAGTAATTCAAATCAAAATGTTGACATAACGCACTCAAATTCAAATTTAGATTTAGGGTCAGCCTAAGCAACATTAAGGCAAACTCAAAACTTAAAATTAATCCATGAGGCATGGAAGGGACTAGGGTGCTCGGGTGTGCTAGGCCCGAGGTCATTTCAAGGCCCAAATTCACATTAAAAGCAAGGCTAACTCTAAATCTTCATTTATCTTTCAAGGTTATGATGAAACTTTAATTGGGATTATGACTTATTCTACAAACGAGGTAAAAAGGGAGCTTTAAGTGTGGACCTAAAAAGGACTAGACCTGAGACTACTAAAAGGGATGAGCTAAACATAGTGAAATTGTGCCTACACACAAGTGTACAAAATTTATGACTCAACACTTGTTTAAGTGAAATCATGAGAACTAAAGCTCCTAATACTCCATATAATGATGACAAAATGAAAGAAATTTTTCAGTTGTTGGGAGATAACTTTGAAGGCTTGGGTGATGTCTTAGGTTCTCATTTCTAGGAGAATTACCATACTTGAAACATTTGCAAAAATCAGATTGGGTATCATTATGTTAGATTTGGATTTGGATGGTTTAATTCTTAAAATGTTTCATTGTTTCTTTGCCAAAATTAGAAAAAATCATGTAGAAAATGTCATATCAGCAATGTAAACTATTTTATCTCTAATTTTGGATGAGAAGAATGATATCTCTAAGCAATTGTTATCTAACTCATTGGCTGTTTGGAGAAAGGAACAGGATGTTTCTCCTAAATCTGATGAATTATCAAAAAGATTGGTTGACCATAAAATTGAGGAAATTAAAAATTAGTTGACAGAAGATGAATCTATTTCTTGTGGTTCACATGTTATAGGATTTCCTAAAATGGGCAAGAACCAGTTGAGAAGAGAGCAACGTTGTTTCACATGCCAAGAAGATTGGACATCTAATCACATATGTAGAAACAACAAAGAAGGTGAGTTAATGATTCCTACCACATGTTTATCATAGCCAAGTAATGATGAGAGCAAAGAAGAAACTGAGACAATAGAGATTGAAGAAAATGCCTTATCTCAAGAGGTATGTATGACAGAGCCCCAAAATGACTCCATTGAAGTGAATTCATCTACATATGTTGAGGATATGTTTAATGAAGATGATAAAAAAATAGCCTTGAGTACAAATTCATATCAATCCAATGAAGTCTCTAAGACTATTAGCTTCCTTGATGACACTAGTGGAATTGTTGGGATCACTAATTCATTTCTAGAAGCGGAGCATGATGAAGAGGGGAATGTTGAAGTTTTCAAATTAGTTTATAGTGATGATAGTTCTGATGATGAGAGAAAGTCTTCGTTACCAAATGAGTATCAGTTTGACTCCCAATTATAACCTATGAAGAAGAGTGTTCATGATATTTTTATCTTTTTTGATTTGGAGAGTGATTTGTTTAGGGAAACAACCACTCATGAGGAACACAATGAACATATTTATTTTGACCAAGGCTACTAGCTCTTAAGTCCATGGGATCCAGGTGTGTTGGTACCTAAATATGAGCCGAACTGGTTTGGGATGAATTTCTTTTTGACCATAGTGCTGTCCTAACTTTGAAAACTAAATTATGCAAAGAGGATGACATTGTGGTATCTAATTCTTAGAGGCTTGATTTTGAAGACAAATCAGAAATTTAAATGCAAGGAGCTGATTTTGATCTAAGACCTAATGGATCACACAATTTGAAGGATCAGATACCATTCATGAAAGAAGAAAGGATAGTTCTAGAGACCAATGAGGATGAGATGAGCTCCGAAGGAGAGGCATATGAGGCTTGGGACAGCCATGGAGACACTGCTGAAAGGTATGAAGAAAATTTTGATTTTTGCATGCATTATAAAAGCAGTTCGTTAAACTTGCATGATCTTAACATTTATGAGGGAATTTAGGAGAATAAATTATTGGTATCAGCAGAAATTGAAGATCTTGATAGCATATGAGAGGTTTTTGATAAAGTCCATTGTCTCTAGAAATCAGAAAATGGAGGTTTGGATCAATAGGATGTGTGGGTGGAGCATGTGTATTATGATGATTTTTAGTTGATGAGCAATCCTCTTTTTGAGATGAATGATAATTTGGCCTTTGATAATCCACTCTTCAAGTTGGATGATGGGAACACTCTTGGTTGTAGCATTGCACGTGGTGAAAATAGCAAGGAATGGAATCTGGGAGAAAATTCAGAACTTGAGTTGGAGTGTGGTTTTTAGCTTGGTTTTCATTTAGGTTCACATTATGAGGTGATTGGTTACCCTCCTTGGAGACCACCAGATATGAAGTGTGCAAAGGAAGAGACAAATGAAGATTTCATAGGGAGTGTTATGATGCTAGCAGATGCAGTATCTTCATGGGATGTATTGATTCATGGAGACTTTAACATTGCAGGTTTTGAAAAGTTTCCAAATAATGTTCTAGAGCTTGCTGGAAATATCAGAGTAGTAGCAAGGAAAGCTGGCTTAAAGCTTTTTACTTACGTAGCTTTGGAGAAAGAAGGATTCAAAAATGACATCTACATGTTTGACAATCCATCCTTTGGATTGAGTGATGTTATATATTATACTAATCTTTCTTTGGGGATGGTTTTGATGACAACAATTACTCCTCTCATTTCAGGTGTTGGTGCTTCCATGGAAGGGGTATAAGGGATTACCAAAGAAGTCACAAATTTCCATGATGTGAATGTTGATTTGGATGGCACTTGGAGTTATATTGTGCACCTTTCTAGGCATGCTGGAGATCGTTCTTGGTTGGTTACCCATGCTTGGGATCCTCAACAAGGATTGATGAAGTTAATTGGGAATGGAAGGGATGACTTTTAGAGGTACAAGGATCAAAATTTTAGAATTAACAATGTTTTTCCTTTCTTTACTAGCTATTTGGTGATTCCATTTGCTTATCTAAAAATGGATTTGAGAGAGATTTTATGTAAGGATTGGAGTAATGAATGAATGGTTACTTTTGGGAGTGTTACTTGGCAAAGAATGAATCAAAATTATAGTGTTGAGCTTATTTTTGGGTTGCGGGTTAGTCACTTCACCTTTTGGTTTGCTCTCATTTAAGGGAGTTAGCACTTTCTTCTTTGTCAAGGAAGTAATAGGGTTTAGTTCGAGTTTTCTTGGAGATGTTTCCCAGCCAGTTCTAAGTTTTTTTGGTGCAACACAATGTTTTTCATGCATGCTTATACTTGGGAAATTCATTGGTGTTGCTGTTGTCCTTTGTGTAGAGCATTAAAATTAGATTGTACTCCACTAAATTTAGTTTTGAAAAATAGACATTATTGTTTACTTCAGACCTTCCTAACTCAGGGAGTTCATCTTATGAAGGTTTGTGATGTAAAATTTGATAGTTTACTCTCGGTGTGGGTTAAGGACAGTGAATTTCCATATGCTTTGGTTAATCATTCAGTGACCCTTGGAGTTGGAATAGTAAGTGTTTTTGCTAGTCTTCATGGTTGTATCAGATTAGGATAGAGGAGACATGTTAGATCCATATGGTGTAATGTAGGTGGGTTTGTTGAACTCTTGTAAAGGATTGCTTTCCTTTTTGCAATAAGATTGGAGGAGTTTGCATATGCAGTTATGACTTTCCATGACACCTTGAGGAGGTATATTGAGGGGTATGGTTTTGGATTGAGTACTAGTTATTTCTTCCAATTTCCTAGGATCATGTTAGGTAGAGGGATTGTAGTTATGGACCTTACTGGGATGCTTTAGTAGAAGATGTTTCATGGTATAGGTTTTAACCCTTACAGGTGTCTAAGCTTGGGATTTGATGATGATTACCCTCCTAGGTTCTAGGAGAGGAGAGTGTTGTTGTGGCACGATGTTTTTATAGTTTTTATCAGTGTGGCACAACGTCAACGTGGTGGTTTTGTTCTGAGATTGACTTGGGACCCTGGGATATTTTTTGGTTTCATTTTGGATTAGTCTAATGATTGTGGGGTTGTATTGGCATTGCTTGAGGACAAGTAATCTTTGGGGAGGGCAGACTGTAATGTCCCTATTTTCAGGTTCTCTTTCATTGCAGTTGACACTCACCTTCTAGGTATGTCTCAACATTATTAGAGGAGTTATTTGATTTTTCCAGTGAGCTCAGGTGGTCTGGAGGACTGATATTCCACTTTCAGATATGATTTCCAGCTTCCGGTGTGGTCTCCAAGATTCTTGGAGGGAGTGTCTATTTTTAGTAAGTCACCCGGTGAGGCCCAATTTTCATTTTTCATCATCGGTATCACTCTAGTGCAGTCATATTTTGATTCTGATGCTTTTCAAAAGTTTCCGCAACTCGGGTGTAATATTGGCTATAATTTAATTATTTTACTAAGGTTGCTTAATTTAATCAAAATAATTTAGAGGGCACCTTAGTATTATAGCTCATCAGAAAGAGAATAAAAAGTTTTAAATCATGGTTGCATAATTTTGGGACCTTGCAAATCAAATATTATCATTATTTTGATAAAAAAAGTCTTTTGGAGCCAAAAGCAGATTTTAATTAAAAAGTGAATTAAAAAATAAGCTTCTAGAAAGGTTGGTGGGAAAAAATATAAAAGGATGTTGTGAGAGCTCATTTGGGACATTTAGAAGTTTCTTTATTTCTCTTTGGAGATCTAGAGATTTGTGCATGTGGCCAAACTCTAACCAGTGGGATGAAAACCCCAATGGTTTCTCGGTTGATTGGATGAAAACCCATTTCAACTATCCCTAACAGAATCACTCAGGTTTCATAGGTGCACTTATTTGATTCAGATTTGAAGGTTTCGAATGGAGAAATGCAAATATATATTTGCAAGTTATGTGTTTTGGCTTCTAGAGGGTTTCTTGCATAAATTTGTGAGATTTGAAAATCAAATACAAATTTATGATTTTCTTTGGTGAAGATTTGAATGAAAAATCATTCAGAAATATGGTGATATAATATGGAGGGACAAAACCCTAGTTTATGGCTATCGTACCTTTTTATGACTACCGTACTTTAGGGAGTTAGGAGTAAAGAGCATGAAATTATCAAAGATAATGGGCTTTTAAGGAGGCACTTTTGCTAATGTGTTGGCAAGCCCAACAACTTGGATGCCTTGGACTAGTCTCCACAATGAGGTTGTAAGCTACAAGAGTTTTTTCAAGGTTTTGGAAAATACTTGAGGCCACATGGGATTTAGAGGAGAGCACATGAGGTTGTGCAAGAAAGAGGCACTACCTCTAATAAAGGTATTTTCTACTTTAATGTTAGTTTATGCATTGTGTGGGTGTATGGGAACTACAATGGGAGGTATAAGGATTTGTTGATGGTCTAAAATTTAGTAATCTATATTCCTACAAGGCCATTCATAATTTCTAGGAGATATGGACTACTGCAGCATCATACAAGGAGGTGTATACAACAAGATGCATGCTTGAACATCATCCATTTCTCATGCATTGTGCAATTGAAAGATTCAAGGTGATATCAGGCATTTCCAGGAGCATTTATAGTTACTGGTGCATTTTGATATGTTACAACATTGTCTATTTGTATGACAACAACATATTTGCTTGTGGGTCTTCATCATTTTTTGTTATATCATAGTAGTTGTATTTTCTGAGTTTGTATTAGTAAAACAAATCAATTGAAGGTCAATATTAATTGTTGGGATTCTCTAATTGAGGTTAGATTTATCTTGGTTTTTGAATTTTTTGTATATGGCCATATGTTTGATGAAATGCCACTACATTTACTCATGATGTTGTAATGTATATTTGTGTCGGTTATCTTCCAATATAAATGAAAACATTTGACATCAAAACATAATTGAAAATACTAAGAAACCATCCCCAATGCAAAGTGTTTGATGGATTGCTTGCATGATAGAAAACATAAAACTTGTGGGTGTTGGAAAAAAATTAGATTGAAATATAGGGTGGGACATTATAGTGGTATTAGAGATAGTGATCTTGCTAGCCTATTTGGGAACCTAACATCTTGTTGCAAATCTTCAGTTGTGAACAAAATTTCAACAGTTGAAAGTATATGTTCAGTAGTTGTGAAATCATGGCATCTCTTAGTGAAGAAAATTTGTGTGAAAGGCTTTTCAATGTAAGGATGAAACTTGAATCTCTGCGATGTTCAGAAGAGGTTCTTCTCAACATTTTTGGAGGTAGAGGATTTTTTGCACATGGTGGATCAGTCACCTTTTTAGGTAACACGAGCAACGATGATTCCTAGAGTGACTTCGTTTGGTAAGTAAAAGTTGTTGAGACATAGAAATAATGATATGAGATTACCTGTTGCTTCTTATTTATGTGAAATCATGACAACTATAGCTCCTTATACTCCATATAACAATGACAAAATGAAAGAAATATTTGAGCTGTTGGTAGATAGTTTTGAAGGCTTCGGTGATGTCTTAGGTTCTCATTTTACTAGGAGAGTTACCATACTCAAAACATTTGCAAAAATCAGATTGGGTATCATTATGTTAGATTTGGCTTTGGATGATTTAATTCTCAAAATGTTTCATTGTTTCTTTACCAAAATTAGAAAAAATCATGTAGAAAATGTCATATCAGCAATGCAAACTATTTTGTCTCTGATAAGGATGATATCTCTAAGCAATTGTTATCTAACTTGTTGGATGTTTGGAGAAAGGAACGAGATGTTTCTCCTACAGCTCATGAGTTATCAAAAAGATTGGTTAACCAAAAAATTGAGGAAATTAAAAATTAGTTGACAGAAGATGATTCTATTTCTTTTGGTTTATAGGTTATAAGATTTCCTAAAATGAGTAAGAACCAGTTGAGAAGAGAGCAACATTGTTTCACATGCTAGGAAGGTTGAACATATAATCACATATGTGGGAACTATTAGAACACACTGATATACTGAGAGGGGAGTGAATCAATATATGCCAAAATTTAATCCAAGTTATCTTTATCAACCAAAACTTTTTATTGCCTTAAATAGATGATAAAACAAATTAAGAAAATCAAAGCACAACACATGAGCACACAACCATAACACCATATTTACATGGAAAATCCATAAGGGAAAAACCATGGTGAGCAAGTTGCTTGGATCTATTGTCCAAATCTAGCCTCACAAAATAATAATAAAACAAATTTTACAAGTTGTATGGGCTAAAACTTAAAGGAAGCTACAACTCCCTGAAATACAATGCAACAACACTTACAAAATAAGGCTACAACCTCTGTATATCACATTTGATAAATTCCACTAACAAAAGACCTCTGCAACATCAACATACTTCACACTAAACCAAATCTTCAACTCCTCTGCACAACAAACTCTGCTACCTTCAACACACCTTCACACACACACACACACACACACACACACACACACACACACACACACACACACACACACACACACACACACACACACTCACTTACTTCCACACTCACACACAACCTTGTACCCTCTCACACACTCCCACTTTTCACACCAAACAAGATATTTTATTTATACCTTCCACAAACTACAAAATATTTCTCCTATGTCAGCCAGGATGAAATATGTAGATTGAAACATGCAATAGCCACACCAAGTCAGCTCTAAAAATATGTAAAAATCCAATATGGTTCAAGATAAGTGATAACTAGGACTATTCTTCCTTAACACATTCTTCAAAGATGGCGTACACTTCCAAACATCCGGTGGGATCATCAAAAACATCAAGTCAGCCCAGAAAACACTTATCCTTCCACAAAATAGCTCCAGACCTAGAGTGGTATTGGAGAGACCAATTAGCATCATGCAGATCACTTCACAATCAACATAAGAATTGCACAAAACTTCTCAAACATTCCTTCTTCTGAATTGTATATTTTCTTTCTAGCACAAACAAATAGATACTAAACCTAGCATCACTTACAAACACTGAACACATTCTTGAGATAGAACATTGAAAGACCAACTTGCAGTGCACTTCAACACCTAAAACCTAAAATGAGAAAACATGCAGACTAACTAAACTCATCCTCCAAACATCAAAGAAAAATAATGGAATGTGGTGAAATGTAGTGGCTTTTGCTTTCTCCTTCAGACAACCCTAATCATCGATAAGCTATGTCTTTTCTCTGCTAACTTCAGAGAACCTCTACAATACAAATCATCATCTAAAACTTAAATATATAATTCTTCTCACCCGTATCCAACTATCCTTCAAGCCATAGGATCACATCTTCAAATGCGGAGAAATGTGGAGCATCCCTCTGACTCATCCTAATTGCAACAACTCTGAACCACTTTCTTCACTCTGCTAGCTTTGGAATCTTCTGCGATAACTTCTATGCCCTAAAATTAGGAACATACCTTCTTCACACCTATCTTTGTCTAACTTCCAAACTGCAAGGTCATACCTTCAAATGCAGAGGAATGTGGAGCATTCTCTTGTGCTACTTTAGTGCAAACTCCATTGTCTTAGACTTCACGAACCTTTCTTTCAAAACTTGAGCAATTCTTTTTATCAGGAAACAATGAATACAATATTCACCACATTAGAGACTTCATTCACAATACCATACACAACAAACACAACTCTTTTCAACACAACAAGAATCTTCATGTTAGCACACTCTTTGTCTATGAACTTCAGAAGATAGGGTATAACTGTGTATAGATGATACTGATCTAATTAGTATACATAGTACATGACTTTCATCATCTTACCCTTCACTTCACAACTTCTCTGATCCATCTCTGATCGTTGCTCCTTTGTCTTTTCCTCTAATCATCGCTATCCTTTGGTAACTCTAAACATCACTAATCATCACAACATATCAGTACATCATACCACTGCTGACATCATTTCTATTAACATCACTTCCACTTCCAACCTTCCACAACTTGATAGGGTATAACTGTGTATAGATGATACTGATCTAATTAGTATACATAGTACATGACTTTCATCATCTTACCCTTCACTTCACAACTTCTCTGATCCATCTCTGATCGTTGCTCCTTTGTCTTTTCCTCTAATCATCGCTATCCTTTGGCAACTCTAAACATCACTAATCATCACAACATATTAGTACATCATACCACTGCTGACATCATTTCTATTAACATCACTTCCACTTCCAACCTTCCACAACTTGACACCATTGACATCAATGAAAAAACATATGCAACAATCTCCCCCTTTGACATTGATGGAAACACTTAACCTGATATGCAAATTTCTCCCCCTTTGACATCAAGGACAAAGGGCTAGTTGTCTTCCTCTGAACTGATCTTCCTTTAGTTCCCCATGTCTAGATTACTCTTGATCTTCTTTTAGTGCTCCTCATTTGTCAGATCCTCCTAACTGATCTATCCTTGTCATCCTTCACAACCTCTTACCTACTTGTTCCCACTGAGAGGAAGTCTCCATCAATCCAGGGATAAAGATATGTCTTGAACTGCTTGCCCTGGATAGATGCACCAACTATGCATCTTAGTTAGAGGAAGGAGGGGCAATCACCCTTAACTTCTATCTGAGATACTCAAATATGTTAGGGATTGCATGCAGAAGACATCAATTAAATGCAAATAAAGATTAAATAGAGGAATGGAAATACATAGAAATAATAATAGCGAGAGACAAGTTTTAACATGGTTCACCCAAACCCAGGCTACATCCACCAATAGAGAGTCCAATATTATTATCCAGTAAATCAAACCGATTACAACCAGCAATCCTTGCAACTCAATACCGCTGCAAATGCTACAATACAATATCAATGAAAACCCTAACCCTTAGCTGCTTTTATCAAGACTTATGTCATTTACAAAAATAGGGTTTTTTTATGTCGGCCAAAAGAAAAATAACTCCCCCATTAAATAATTTGGGGGGAAATCATGCCAATAAAATTGGGGAAAATTTAACCTCTGAGTCTTATTAGGCTCCATATAACAACAATCTCCCACTTGGAGACTGATTAGACTCCACACCATATCATCTCCTACTTGGAGACTGATCAGACTCCACACCATATCATCTCCTACTTGGAGACTGATCATAACACTGCTAACCCTGTAGTTCCCATTGGAAATAAGCACCCTGGACTCTACTATTCTATTTTTTGTTTTTTAGTCTTGAAGACCAACTGAAGCTGAAGAGGAGCTTAGCTTCTCCCTTGTCACTACCTTCGTAAACATATCCGTTGGATTTTCATTTGTATGTATCTTCTCTAGCCATAACTATCCATCATCCAACACCGATCAGGTGAAGTGATACCTTAGCTGTATGTGTTTGGTCTTTGAATGCAAGGCAAAATTCTTTGCAAGATGTATGGAACTCTGGTTGTCCATAAACAAATAACTGTTAGCCTGTTGTTTGCCCAATTCTTCCATGAAAGATTGCAGCCATATCATCTCCTTGCTTGCCTCTGTTGTAGCTACATACTCTACCTGCATGGTGGATAAAGCAACCACCTTTTGCAACCTAGAGATCCAACTCACCGTTGTCCCACCTACAGTAAAGATATAACCTGTAGTACTCTGCCTAGTATCAATATCTCCTGCCAAATTTGAGTCCACATAGCCTGCTAAATCAATATTAGAGCCCCCAAAACATAAGTGTTTATTGGATGTACCTCTCAAATATTTGAGAATCTATTTTACTGCATTCCAATGCTCCAATCCAGGATGACTCATATACCTGCTTACGACTCCTACAACATGTGCAATATCTGGTTTTGTGCATACCATGGCATACATTAAACTTCTTATAGCTGAAGCATATGGTACCTTGGACATTTTTTCTTCCTCCTCTTGTCTTAGGACACATCTCCTTAGTCAATTTCAAATGACTAGGAAAAGGTGTGCTGACAGCTTTTGCATTCTCCATATAGAATCTCTGCAACACCTTTTCAACATAATCAGCCTGAGATAGAGTCAATTTTCTATTCTTCCTATCTCAGCAAATTTTCATACGAAGGATTTGTTTTGCTACCCCAAAATCCTTCATAGAAAATGATTGTGCTAACTATTGTTTTAACTCTTATGTGATCCATGTTAGACCCTGCTACAAGCATGTCATTAACATATAAACATAAAATAATGTAGCTGTCATTATCCAATCTCTTAAAATAAACACAATGGTCAGAATTACACTGGCTGTAGCCTTGCTCAACCATAAAACTATCAAATTTTAAATACCATTGCCGATGTGCTTATTTCAGGCCATACAAGCTCTTCTTCAATCTGCACACCTATTTCTCCTTACCTTTGACCTCAAATCCTTGGGGCTATTCCATATATATCTCCTCCTCCAAATCACCACGGAGAAAGATAGTTTTCATATCTAGCTATTCCAAATGCAAATCTTCAGTAGCCACAATGCTTAAAACAGTATGAATAGAAGTCATCTTAACAATCGGAGAAAAACTTCATCAAAATCAATGCCCTTTGTCTGGGCAAATCCTTTTACAACTAACTTGGCTTTAAATTTTTTCTTACCTCCATCTTCCTCTTTCATCCTATAAACCCATTTGTTTGGTAAAGCCTTTTTACCTGTAGGCAACTTACATAATTCCCAAGTCTAATTTTTCAGCAAGGAGTCCATTTCTTCTTTCATTGTAAGCTCCCACTAAACCTTTGTATCCACCTGCATAGCTTCATCATACCCTTCTAGTTCACTAGCATCTGTTAACAAAATAGAATACAAAGAGGGAGAAAACCTTTTAGGAGGTCTTCTTAGCCTTGTTGACCATCTGACATTCACTGGAGTTTGTGGCATTTCTTGTTTCTGTTGCGGAGCATGAGGAACCACTAGAACATCATTATTTGGAGTATCATCCAGCACCACATAATCCTTTTCTTTCTTCTCATGCTATTGCAACTGATCTTTGTACATCACCTTCTCATTGAATACAACATCCCTACTTCTCACAATTTTTAGATTTTCAACATCCCAAAGCCTATAACCAAATTCATCAATGCCATATCCAACGAAGGTACATTTTTTTTTATTTTGCATCTAGCTTGGTTCTATTTTCAGAATCTACATGTGCAAATGCTTCACATCCAAAGGTTTTGAGAAAAGAATAACTCACCTTCTTACCTATCCATGCTTCCTCTGGAATACCATAGCCCAAAGGAACTGAAGGACCTTTATTAATTAAATATACAGTGGTGTTGACAACCTCTGCCCACATGTTTAAAGGCAGCCTTGCATGCAATCTCATGGTCCTTGCATGCTCCATTATTGTCCTATTCATGCGTTCAGCCACTCCATTCTCCTGTGGAGTGCCTGGAACCATTTTCTACCTACGAATTCCATTAAAGGAACAATAATCCTCAAATTCTTTGCTGCAATACTCACCACCATTATCAGATTTGAGAAATTTTAATCTTTTACTTGTCTCATTCTCAACCAAGCTTCTCCATTTCTTAAATGTTTCAAATACATTAGATTTTTGCCTAAGGAAATAAATCCAAACCTTCCTAGTTGCATCATCTATGAATGTAACATAATACCGAGAGCCACCAAGAGAAGATATGAGCTGGTCCCCATACATCTATATGCACAAGCTCCAACTTTTCATCTTTCTTTTGCTTACCATCCTTGAGAAAACTAACTCTCTTTTATTTGCCATACATACAACTTTCACAGAAATTCATATTAATACATTTCAGACCAGGTAAAACTTTTTTAGAATGAAGTACCTTCATACCTTTTTCACTTATATGCCTAAGTCTGTTATGCCACAGTGTTGTCTCAGAACCTGTAGCAACTATTTCAGTCTCTTCTTGTGAACCCATAGCAACTATTCTTGAACCTATTTATTTTTTCTCTATAACAACTAAAGTAGAAGGAACATTATGACCTGTGCAAAGATATAAGGTGCCTACTTTCATACCTTTTGCTACTATTAAGGTACCTCTTGTAACCTTCCAATTTTTATCAGTAAATGTAACAATGCAACCTTCATCAGCTAGCTGCCCTGCTAAAATTAAATTCCTACTCAGCCTTGGAATGTGCCTTACCTCTTGTAGTAGCCAATGATTCCCATTCTGTAACTTAATCTTGATTCTTCCCTTTCCAACAATTTGACAAGATTCGTTATCTCCCAAATAAACTAGCCCAAAATCCCCTTGGACATAATCAAAAAAATAACTTCTATGGGGCGTAGCATGAAATGAGGCCCCTAAATCTAAAACCCATGAATCATCAGTATTATCTAGGGAAAGAATCAAAGCATCATCTTTAGATTTATTACTTACCACATTTTCCTCCTTATTGCCTTCTTGTTTGTCTCCTTCTTTATTCTTTCGAGACCAGCAATCTTTCTTCAGATGACCTGGTTTCCCACAGTACCAGTAATCCTTCTATCCTCTGGATTGGGATCTCTTGTCCTTTGATTTTCCTCATGACTTCCCATGATCTCTAGAACCTTTTCCTCTCTCCTTTGATTTGCCCCTGCTTTTTGCATTCAAAACACTTCCTGATGTGGACCCTCTTGAGCTTTTCTGTCGCATTTCCTCGCTAAGGATAACACCAACAACATCATCAAATTTCAAAGTGTTTGAACTAGAGACAGAGTTACTTACAACTATTACCAAGCTATTCCAGCTTTCTGGCAAAGAACATAAAACCAAGAGAGCCCTCACCTCTTCATCAAATTTCACTTTTACAGAAGTTAACTGACTGGTAATCATATTAAACTCATTTAAACGATCTATCACAGATCCACCTTCAATCATTTTTAGATTAAACAAATGCTTCATGAGAAATACCTTATTTGAGGCTGAGGGTTTTTCATACAATTTAGCCAAATCTTTCATCAGTTCACTTTTTGTCGTCACTTCTATTATATTGAATGCTACAGATGGTGCCAGACACAACCGAATGGTTCCCAGTTCCTTTCTATCCAGAAGATTCCAATCCTCATCAGTCATTGTTGCCAATTTCTTGGCTATTCCTTCAAACGGCCTCCATAAATCCTTCTGATAGAGATAATCCTCCATCTGCATCTTCCATAACTGATAGTTCTACCCATTGAATTTATCTACCTTCAATTTACCCTCGTCCACCATTGCTCCCACTCAATCGTGAGACCTTCCTGTAGACGATAATCAAACACAACCCGTTCTGATACCACTTGTTAGGGGTTCCATGTAGAAGATATCAATTAAATGCAAATAAAGATTAAATAGAGGAATGAAAATACACAGAAATAATAACAGCGAGAGAAAAGTTTTAACATGGTTCACCCAAACCCAGGGTACATCCACCAACAGAGAGTCCAATATTATTATCCAGTAAATCAAACTGATTGCAACCAACAATCCTTACAACTCAATACCACTGCAAATGCTACAATATAATATCAACGAAAAACCCTAACCCTTAGCCGCTTTTATCAAGCCTTATGTTGGTTACAAAAATAGGGTTTTTTTATGTCAGACAAAAGAAAAATAACTCCCCTGTTAAATAATTTGAGGGAAACCATGCTGATAAAAGTGGGGAAAATTTAACCTCCGATTCTGATTAGGCTCCATATAACAACAAAATGTGTCCTTGGAAGGTGCCTTTGTAAAGATGTCTACAACTTGATCCTTTGTAGGAGCATACTCCAATCTGACCTTTTGATTTTCAACCTTCTCTCTCAAAAAGTGATACTTGATAGATATGTTCTTGTTTCTAGAATGCATCACTGGATTCTTTGAAATATTGATAGCACTTATATTGTCACAACGAATAGAAATGGGCTCATCATATACTACCTTGATTTCCTTTAATGTTTGCTTCATCCACAGTACTTGAGTATAGCAGGCTACTGTAGCTATATACTCTGCCTCTGTTGTTGATTAGGACACTGATCTTTCTTCTTACTGATCCATGAGACCAACCTGTCTCCCAAAAAGAAAGCTCCTCTACTAGCACTTCTTCTATCGTCAACACTGCTAGGCCAATCTACATCAGTATAAGCACTTAGGGAAAAGTCATCACCCTTTTGATACCACAACCCATGTTCTAGAGTGCTCTTCAAATATTTGAATATTCTCTTGACTTCCTTCATATGTGTTTCTTTAGGATCAGCTTGAAACCTTGCAACCAAACACACAACTTGCATAATGTCAGGCCTTGATGTTGTTAGCTATAGTAGGCCCCCAATCATAGACTTATACAGAGTCTAATCATCTTCAGGTGACTCATCATCTTTACTCAAATGGACACCAATTACCATAGGAGTACTTACTGGTGTGTAGTCTTCCATGCCAAACTTCTTCAACATCTTGACATATTTTGCTTGAGAAAAAAAGATGCCATCATCTAATTGAGTACTTTGAAGTCCAAGAAAAAATGATAACTCACCTAACATAGACAATTCAAATTCTTTTTGCATCTCTTTTGCAAACTTCTTACACATCTCATCATATCCACAAAAGATTATATCATCAACATACACAGTAATAATTAGAATTTGTTCACCTTCAATTTTGATGTAAAGATTACTATCTACAATACCTTTCTTGAAGCCATGCTGAAGTAAGTACTTATCAAACCCTACATACCAAGACCTAGGGGCTTGTTTGAGACCATACAGAGCCTTCTTAAGTCTACATACCATTTTTGGGTCTTCTGATAACTGAAATCCATTAGACTGCTCTATGTGGACTTCTAAGTCACCATTCAGGAAGGCAGATTTGTCATCCATTTGATATACTTTGAATCCATTATGTACTACAAATGCAAGAACCATTTTGATAGCTTCCATTCTTGCCACTAGATCAAATGTTTTGTCATATTCAACACCTTTAACTTGTGAATATCCTTTGCAAACCAAATTTTCTTTGTTCCTAACCACTTCTCCATCTTCATTCAATTTGTTACTTAATACCCATTTTGTACCTATCACATTCTTGTCTATAGGCCTTGGCACCAACTCCCAAGTCTAATTCTTCTCTATCTAATTTAGTTCTTCTTCCATAGATTGTATCGATCCTTCATCCTTTCTGCCCTCATCAAAGGTTTTAGGTTCTACTCTTAACAGTAAAGTAAAATTTAGCTATTCATTTGTTCTTGCAAATTTTCTTCTTGTCTAAACTCCTTCATTCTTGTATCTAATGATCTGATCTTCTGAACATGCTTGGTAGGAGTCTTGGTGGTATTCTCTTGAGTTTCTTTCTTTTCTTCTTCTTCTTCTTCTTCTTCTATGCAGGAAGGTTCACCTAACCAACAGTCTTCTTGCTCATCTGTGATTTGATGGACTCTTCATCCACTCTAACATTTGTACACTCAACTATCTTCCTCAGTCTTTTGTTGTAACACTTGTAATCTTTTCTGGTAGTTGAGTATCAAAGGAAAATTCCTTCATCTACCCTTGAGTCAAACTCTTCTAGACCTTCTTCATGTCTTTTGTTATAGCATTTGCTCCCAAAAACTCTTAAATACTTGACTGATGTCGGTCTTCCATTCCATAGCTCATAAGGTGTTTTGGTGTTGTTCCTCCTTAGTTGTCCTCTGTTAATAATGTAGACAATAGTGTGAATTTCTTCCTTCCAATATACATCAGGCAACTTAGCTTCACATAGCATGGTTCTAGCCATCTCTTGAATAGTTATATTCTTCCTCTCTGCAACACCATTTTGATGAGGGGTTCTAGTAGCAAAATAGTGTCTTCCATGTTCTTCACAAAATTCTTCAAACTCATTTGATGTAAATTTACCACCTCTATCAGACCTTGAACACTTGATTCTAGCAATCATTTCATTTTCAACCATGGACTTGAAAATCTTGAACCTACTGAAAGCTTCTAATTTTTCTTTCAAAAATGTAACCCATGTCATTCTAGAGAAATCATCCATGAGAAACATAAAATATCTCTCACCTTGTAGACTTTTCACCCTAATAGTGTTGGAGTACAGGACCACTGAGAGGGGGTGGGGGTGAATCAGTGGTCTATAATCTTTCAACTTTCAAAACTCAACTCACACCATTGAAAACATAGTTACAAAGATATGCAGCAAATTACAATATAAAACTTGAACAAAGTTAATAAAAAAAGAACAACATAATAAACCACCAAGAGGAGAAATAATATAAGTTTTATGAGTGGAAAACCATCATAGGGATAAACACCCCCTCTAGAAAAATTGCCTCACTAGCTTAATAAAATCCCACTAATTACAAAGCCTCACTGGCTACTTTTTGTGCCTCACTGGCAAAATATCTCACTGACAAGAATGTGCCTCACTAGAAAATTAACAATGTCTCACTGACAAAAATGGTTTGAATACAAGAAGTTTATACAGAGGGTTACTCTATTTCTTTGTAGCACAATACATCTTATGTCTCCTTGTCCTCAACATAGAACAACATCTATAAACTCCTCAATGCTCATACAAACCATTATTTCTCCTTGTACATATGTTTGATAATCTATTTACAAACAAACTCTTATCACATCAAACATGAATAAATAGAAAAATCCTTCACAATACAAAGACATCTATAATTGCACCATGAATCTGAAATGAAAACAAATAAAGAATACCTAACTTCACTGTCCACTACTATTAATGTAGTGTTGTGATTCTACAAGACAACATTCTCCTACTAATAAGAACATACCATCATCTTTGGGCATACTGTAAATAATTCACTCAAGAAAACCCTCGTTGCACATATTGAAATCAAACTTCAGGTTCAAGCCTTTCAAACACATTGTTCTACATTAAAACTATGATATTATCCATATGTATGTGTAGACACTACTCTTGAGAACTCAAATTACTAGAAATACCTCGTAACATTATCCTACAACACAATTCTGCCTTAACTCACTTGCATCCTATAACACCTTGTAACATTATCCTGCAACCATTCTTCCATTCTCTCACACAACCTCTACTAATCATGCCATCTTTCAACCTGCAAAGAAAGAAAATATCTTTGTCTCTATTTTCCTAAATCAATCACTTCATTCTACCCTATAAATTCATTATAGTATTTTCTCATACTAAAAACCTTGTCAAAAACTCACACACCTATCATAGAACATCTCATCCCTTGCTATCTAAACTCGTAGCAATTAGGGTTTTTGTTGTGTAACAATGAACTATAAAAATCAATTACAAGAACCAAAATAAACTTCCTTACATAGGTAGAGTTCCATGGTGGCCATAAAATTATGCCATAGAGAAAGAACATTAGGGTTTGAAATCTGTTTGAATAATAACCATCAATCTCTCTTTACGTGGGCTTGGAATGATAAATATAAATTTTTGATTTTGTTTTTCCACCCATATCAACATTGTTTCACCAGGAGGATTGGTCACTCTAGACCTAGGGGCAATTGAAACTTGGAATAAGAACCCTTCAACAGGTTGTACTTAAGTGATTTACCTGCAATCACAAGTCCACTCTAAAACAAAACAAAAGGTAACTTTATAACATGACGGGCACACCAAGATATGCATAGGGTTGTAAAGTGGTTCATCCATGGTCTGAAAGTACTTAAGAAAAAACTTTTAAATGATCAACCTTAACAAATATAACTTAGGATTTAAAAGTTTGAACTAGGAGCTCCATGTATCCCCCATGTGAACTATGCTCCTCACATGAAACTCCTCAAGCATGACATCAAACTTCCAAACTCAATAGCTCAACATCAATATCAACCTGGTGAAACATCTGAACAAGGTATAAGCAAGACTTAGTGAAAGACATGATGAAGATATGAATCAAGAACCTTGATGAGAAGATGAATCTCATGAACTGATGAACCTGATGAGGCACAAGGCACCACCATCAATAACATAGTAGGTCTAGATAATGACATGGCATCTCATCTACAACATCATACCAATGCCTCTAGACAATGACATAGAATCTCATCTACATACCAATGCCTGATGATGTAGGAGCATCCCTAGTTCAAGAGCAATCTTGCATCAACCAAAAACATTTGCAGTTTAGTTTGTTTGGAGATCAATTTGTTTCTTTTCATTTTCTAGTTTAGTTCAGGTAGTTCAGTTAGTAGAAGTTTATGTATTTGGGTCCCCATTCTACTGTAGTTGCATTTTAGATCTTGCAGAGTTGGACTTAGCATCTACATTCATTCATACACAACATATCCAAAATTTAGAGCATTTGGATCAAGTACCGAAAAGATATCGCTGTCAGAAGATCGACTGTTTTCTCAGAATAGAGCATCCTGACACTCTTAGATAATTAGCTGAAGGAGAGGACCCATAGAGCATTTCACAACCTTCGAAACCTAGAGACACATCATTCAATGTTTTTTGGTTCATGGCTGACCTTCCCCAAGATCTGTACATCATTCCATTCATTTACAAAGGTGTTCTACATGATTAGGTCTGACCTATCTGTGTACACACGTTACAGCTCTTCATTGGAGTTTGTGATCTTCCTTGGCTGACGTGGAGGAATCTATTATACCAGAGATGATATATATTGATGTAATAGATGCCTAGGAAAGTAGTTAGCAATTGATTCATAGTTCTTAGTTCTAATTCTTAAGTGAAGGAGCTTCAAAGCTATATCTTGAGCACATTCTGATATTCTGTAATTAGGCATGTGAGCCCAAATTATAAGCCCACATGATGCCAACCAATTTGTACTTGAATTCTATGATATACTAAATGACTGAATCTGCATTTGTTTCATATCTTTGAGTTGTTTCCATTGTGTTTACTCTTGCTGCATGGTCTGGATAGTTCATTCTGTGATCCCTCCTATCGTGATTGCACCAAGTGATATCAGAGCGAAAGTTTGAATCTTTGGGAGTGAATTGAGCAATGTTGGCAAAGGAATTCCATAAGATCTTGTTGTGGATAGATCACCGACCTGAGGCAGGTTACTTGTTTCGGAACCGATCACCGATTGTGAGGAGTTGTCACCTTGTAGCCTGATCGTCGAATTGAGGTAGTTTGCACTTCATCCTAGAAAGAATGTCGCTGAGGAGAATCCTTGCTATTGGAACAATGGTTGGTAGAATGGATGGGATGATGGGAATGATGAAAATAATGAGAATCCAATTGGATGCTATTGAGGAAGATAGGAGAAGAGGATTAACACCGAGACCTAATGTCGAAAGTGATGATGAAGAGGAATTTCAATCTATTGAACAAATTGGCAAAACCCTAGGAGCTGATGAAGAAGAAGAATCAGATCAAGTAAAGATGTTGCGAGCTATTTAAAATATTGGGAAAAGGCCTAGAGTTAATGTACTAAATTACACTAGCAATTTGAACCCTGAAGATGATTGACTGGATAAATGACATGGAAGAATACTTTGAGTATGAAGAAGCTAAAGATTTGGAGAAGGTGAAATTTGCAAAGACAAAGTTGAAAGGACATGTTGCTATATGGTGGAAAGAAGTTTAGTTGGATAGAAATAGAAGAGGAAAAGAAAAGATTACAATGTGGTATAGGATGGTGACAAAATTGAAGAATCAGTTTATACCTATTGACCATGAGTTGGAGCTGTTGAAGAGATTGCAAAACTGGAGACAAAATGAGAAATCTATGAAGGAGTATACTAAAGAGTTTCATAAGATGATCATAAGGGCAGGACATAGTGAAGCAAGCAAGGAGAAAGTGGGTAGATACATCAATGGACTGAGACTGAACATTTAAGAAGAACTAAGTTTAGTGAGGATGACATCTTTGGGGGAAGCATATCAATTTTCCCTGAAAGTTGAAGAAAAGTTGAATAAGAGGCACGATAAGAGACAGAGAGGCAGAGGAGGTAAATTTTAGAGAGGCAGAACATTTTTTGGAGGAGATAGATCATTTGTGGAATAGAACAGACAAGAGAACACATTCAAGAAGGATGAGAGAGATAATAATGCTTTCTGGAGAGATGACATAAATTTTTACCAGAGAGGAAACCCTAGTGCATACTGGAATGAAGGACATAGAAGAGAGGGAAGAGGATTTGATAAGAGAACATTTAGAGGTACTTATTTCAAGTGTGGAGGTGAAGGACATAGAGTATTTGAATGTAATCAAGGAAGTACAAGCAAAAGGACAGAGAACAATGGAAGAGCAGCCTATGTGGAAGAAGAACACATTGGATCACTGAGTTTAGTTGGTAAACCTGAGAAAGGAGAATCACTTGTGATAAGGAGAACACTATTTTAGGTAGAGACAAATGAGGAACCACCGCAGAGGAAGAGTTTGTTTAGAACTAGATGCAAATCAGGAGGTAAATGTTGTAAAGTTGTTATTGATAGTGGTAGTTCAGATAACCTAGTTTCAGAGGAGATGGTGACTAAGCTGAAGTTGAAAAGACTGAGACACCCTAAGCCCTATCAGATAGCATAGATTCAGGATAATCATAAGGTACTGGTGAGTGAACAATGTTTGTTGAAATTTCATATTGGATCTTAACATGATGAAGTCTTGTGTGCTATTATGCCTATGGATGTTTGTCATATTTTGTTGGTAGACCTTGCCAGTATGATAGAAAATCTATACATGATGGAAGAAAGAATACATACACTATAACATCAAATGGAAAGAGAATTACCTTGATTCCTTTGGAAGATGATCCTACAAGTGAAGTATGTGGGAATGCTAGAATCTGTTTGGTAGATGGAACAAAAATTTTGGATGGTTTGAGCATTGAGAATATGTGTTATGCTTTGATCCCTAAGAATCCTGAAACATTGAAGAAGGAGATTGAAGAATCACAATCGAAGGAGATAGAAGAGTTGCTAACAAAGTATGAAGACATCATATTAGACAATGTACCTGAAGGATTGCCACCAATCAGGAGTATTAGTCATCACATAGATCTTATACCTGGAGCAAGTTTTCCTAACAAAGAAGCACATAGAATGACGCTGACAGAGAATGAAGAATTGAATAGGCAGATACAAGAGTTGTTAAGGAATGGTTTGATCAAAGAAAGTTTGAGCCTTTGTGCGGTGCCTGTAATATTAGTACCAAAGAAAGATAGAGAATGGAGAATGTGTACAGACTTCAAGAGAAATAAACAAGATCACAATTAAGTATAGATTTCCTTTACCTAGGATGGATGATATCATGGATTGTTTGAGTGGAGCACAATATTTCACAAAGATAGATTTGAAGAGTGGATACCATCAAATTAGAATCAGAGAAGGAGATGAATGGAAGACTGCTTTTAAGACAAATGAAGGATTGTATGAGTGGTTAGTGATGCCTTTTGGATTGACAAATGCAACGAGTACTTTCATGAGGTTGATGAATGAGGTTTTGAAGAAATTATTGGGTAAGTTTGTTATTGTATATTTGGATGACATTCTGATTTTCAATAAGACAAAAGAAGGACATTTGTGGCATATTACACAAGTATTGCATAGGTTGAGAGAGGAGAAATTGCTAATAAACACTAGGAAGTGTAGTTTCATGAAGGAAGAATTGGTATATTTGGGATTTGTGATTTCTACAGAAGGATTGAAGATGGATCCTGAGAAGGTAAGAGCAATTGTTGAATGGCCTATGCTGGAGAGCATTGGAGAAGTCAGATTATTTCATGGATTGGCTAGTTTCTACTAGAAGTTCATCAGAAATTTTAGTTCAGTTTGTAACCCTATGACAGAGACAATGAGAGGTGACAAAAAAGACTTTAAGTGGACATCAAGAGCACATAAAATTTTTGAGTTGTTGAAGTAGAAAGTAATAGAGGAACCTGTTTTGGCATTACCGGATTTCAATAAGGTATTTCAAGTGGATTGTGATGTACGTGAGAATGCAATTGGAGCAGTATTAAGTCAAGAAGGTATACCCATAGCATATTTCAGTGAGAAGTTGAATGATGCAGGGAGAAGATATTTAGTTTATGATCAAGAGTTCTATGCCATATTTCAAGCCTTGAAGAAGTGGAGACATTATTTGTTGCCTAAGGAGTTTGTGTTGTATACAGATCATCAAGCTTTGTAGTATTTGAACAATCAAGGAAAGTTGAATCAGAGACATATGAGATGGGTAGAGTTTATGCAGAGTTATACATTTGTATTGAAGCATATGAGTGGAAAATCAAACAAAGTTGCAGATGCATTGAGTAGGAGAAGAAACTTGCTGACAAAGATGAGAGTTGAAGTGATAGGATTTGATGAATTAAAAAATATGTATGAGGGAGACACTGATTTTGTAGAACCTTGGAAAGCATGTAAGTATCCTATTGTGATAGATAGGAGTAAGTGGTTGGACCATTTCATTCAGGAGGATATGTTGTTCAAGGGAAATCAACTATGCATACCTAGAAGTTCAATGAGAGACAATTTGATCAAGGAGAAACATAGTGGTGGATTGGTAGGACATTTTGGCATTGATAAGACAGTGACTTTGGTGAGTGAAAACTACTTTTGGCCTCAGATACATAAGGATGTTAGGAAATTTGTGCAGAGTTGTAGAGTTTGTCAAGTTGCAAAAGGGAGTAGTCAGAATACTGGATTGTATAAACCTTTGACAGTACCGGAGAGACCTTGGGAAGACATAAGCATGGATTTTGTAATGGGATTGCCTAAGACATAGAGAGGACATGATTAAATATTTGTAGTGGTAGACATATTTTCAAAGATGGCTCATTTCATACCTTGTAAGAAGACAACTGAAGCAGTGCATGTAGCTGACATATTTTTCAAGGAAATTGTGAGATTGCATGGATTACCTAAGAGTATAATTTCAGACAGAGACACCATATTTCTTGGATACTTTTGGAAGACACTTTGGAAGAAGATGAAGACAAATTTGAAGTTTAGTTTAGCATTTCACCCATAGACAGATGGATAGAAAAAGGTAGTGAATAGGAGTTTGGGAAACTTGTTGAGATGTTTGGTTGGAGAGAAAGCAGGAAGTTGGGATTTGATTCTTTCACAAGAAGAGTTTGCATACAATAATTTAGTGAATAGGAGTACTAGAAGAACACCTTTTGAGATTGTTACCAGAGTAAATCCTAGAGGACTTGCAGAATTGAGAGATCTCTGTTTATAAGAGAAGAGAAGTGCAGAAGCAGAAGAATTTTTAGGACATATGGAGATAATGTTTAATTAGGTAAAGAAGCATCTAGAGGACATGAACAAAAAATGTAAGGAACAAGAGGATGAGAAGAAGAGACACAAGGAATTTACAGTTGGATATGAAGTGATGGTATACTTGAGAAAAGAAAGATTTCCAGTTGGGACATATAACAAGTTGAAGATGAAGAAGTTTTGACCTTGTAGGATACTTAGAAAGTTTGATTCAGGAAATGCATATGAAGTGGAGCTATCGAATACATTGGATATATCACCTATTTTCAATATTGTAGACCTATATCAGTATCATGAAGTAGAGTTTAGTGACAACATTGAAGAAGACTTGAAGAAGCAGTTACCACAACAAGCACTGGAGAAGATTGAAGACATTTTGGATAGCAGAGTTCAACATAGCACCAGAGGAAGACAATACAAAGAATACCTTGTGAAGTGGAAAGGCAGACTAGAAGAAGATTCATCATGGATTTCTTAGGCTGAGGTAGGCTGAATTGGTTTTCCTCTAGCCCCAGCAAAGTGAGGGACTCACTTTTTTAATAACCCCGGATGTCTGATGTAGGAGAATCCCTTGTTCAAGAGCAATCTTGCATCAACCAAAAACATTTGTGGTTTAGTTTGTTTGCAGATCAGTTTGTTTCTTTTCATTTTCTGGTTCAGTTCAGGTAGTTCAGTCAGTAGCAATTTTTATATTTTGGTCTGCATTCTACCGTAGTTGCATTTTTGATCTTGTGGAGCTGTACTTAGCATCTACATTCATTCATGCACAACATATTCAAAATTCAAAGCATTTGGATCAAGTACCGGAAAGATATTGTTGTCAGAAGATTTATTGTTTTCTCATGACAAAGCATCCTGACACTCTTAGATAATCAGTTGAAGGAGAAGACCTATGGAGCATTTCATAACCTTCAAAACCTAGAGACACATCATTCAATGTTGTTTGGTTCGTGGTTGACCTTCCCTGAGATCTGCACATCATTCCATTTGTTTGCAGAGGTGTTCTACATGATTAGGTCTAACCTATCAGTGTACACATGTTACAACTCTTCATTGCAGTTTGTGATCTTCCTTGGCCGACGCGGAGGGATCTATTGTTTTGGAGATGATATATATTGATGTAATAGATGCCTAGGAATGTAGTTAGCAATTGATTCATAGTCCTTAGTTTGAATTCTTAAGCGAAGGAGCTTCAAAGCTATATCTTGAGCACATTTTGATATTCTGTAATCAGGCCTGTGGGCCCTAATTGTAATCCTGCATGATGCCGGCCAGTTTGTACTTAAATTCTATGATATACTAAATGACTAAATCTGCATTTGTTTCATATATTTGAGTTGTTTTTGTTGTGTTTACTCTTGAAGCATGGTCCGGATAGTTCATTCTGTGAACCCTCCTACTGTGACTGTACCACCTGATATCCTTGAAGCATGACACCAAGACCATACCAAGAACCCTGATGACACCTTATGGAGAAGCATAACAACTCAACACCTTTTTGACATCAATGTCAAACTTCCATCAATCTCCCCCTTTGTCATTGATGGCAAAATTACCTAATGAACCATTCTCTCTCTCCGCCTTTTTGACAACCAATGACAAAGGAGAGACACACTCCCTCTATCTGATAAATTGTCCCAAAGCATAAAAGAGACTATCCAAGCTAATGAATGGCTTCCACTGTCCAATACATACACTTGTGTAATGACCATGTAGCATTTTGACAAGAAGGCAGTGTTCCTTCTTAAGACTGAAACCTTGCACTGAGATCATTAAGCAACAAATTGTACTGTCATCCAAATACTAAGTGACTGGTATGAAGAGCAATGATATGTACTATCAAATATTAGAGCATAAGATATAAAGAACTTCATAAGTAGTGTGTCACAATCTTCAAGGGTACCAAAATCCACTATCACAAAGAAGCAAATATGGCAACTTCACATCATTCCACTATGCTTTGCAAGAGAAAACATACACCTCAAACAAGAATGTCAGAACATCAGCAAATTGATGATCACTAACCATTGTCAAACCTATAGAATCAAGAATACTATTTATACAAATCACTGTCATATTATGCAAGATAAGTAAAGACCATTGTCTCAATTAGCAAAGTATCACTGCCAACCATTATTCTCTACACCATGTATTAGCCATTGTCACTATACTAAAAGAAACTATCAATCACCATGACATCTTCTGCCAAGCAATGAGATCTATTGTTACTACCCTTGGAAACATTCATCAATGTGTTAAGACCCCTTGCAACATTATGATCATTGGAAACACTTTTTCCAAACTTGCATTGACAATACATTCCATACATTGTCACTCATTAGCAAGGACAAGATCACTAGTAAAGAAGCAAAGAAAATCACTATCATCATTGCCCAAGCATAAAAAGAAACCACTATCAATTGTGAATATTGTCACACATTGACTAAGAGCAGCAAATTTGTGCACAAACATATCACCATCAGAATACTAGCATTACTCCTCTGATACAAAGAGTATTGTCTACTATTCTTTGAGAAAGAAAACACTTGATTCAAGACTATCCCTGATTATTGATCAATGAGGAACACTAGAAGACCAACCTCTGACTCAAAACACCTTTTTAATAGTTTGATTGTGAACTCTCATCACAAATACAGTCAAGGATTGTTTAACGTCATTGTTGCAGATAGCATCATCTTGAAGTAAGAAAGGGAATCACTTCTTCCAACCACTTGCATCAACATCAAGGCCCTTAAAAGATTACTTCACTGTAGTTACCACAATCAGAATAGGTTAAGGTTACCATTGTTAACAACAAATAGACAGATGATCACTTGTTCACTGTAAGCACTGTTAAAGCCATAGATGATCACTTATCCAAAATTAATGACATCAAACACCACTGTTATCAATTCAACTTGTACAAAGAAAACAACACTAATTGAAGAAACCTCTATTGTTGATTGGTCTTTGACATCTTTGAAATCAAACTTGAATGAGATACTAGCCAAAGTCTGTTATAAGGAAAAGCACTCAAGCATTGTTACCAAGCATCACTTTCATCAATCAAAACAATCATTAAACCATTGTCATTCACTGGCATTAAACTGATCACAGTTCCTTGAAGGAGGACTGCATAAGATTTGTAAATTGCCTCTCACAATAGTATACACTACTGACATTTGTAGATGAATGAAAGCATTTGCACACTATTGTGTCATTTTCAAAAGAAACTGCCAAGACTACTAGCAAGACTAAAGTCCATATGCCTAGTAATCACCAAGATATAAACACAATGTGAATGCACTATCCTAATATTTGTAACAAGATATCATCACAAATCACACCATGGAAGTCAATGCAAGAGGACTCATATCATCACAAATCACACCATGGAAGTCAATGCAAGAGGACTCATATCATCACAAATCACACCATGGAATTCAATGCAAGAGGACTCATATCATACAAGTACTGACATTGTTAAGGACTTGTCATTAAAATATTGAAAGCCTTTACACTTGTCAATTGCATCAGAACACACAAGTACATGGAGATCATATTTCTGCAGGCTGTCAATTTGCATATGATAGTGTCTTGAGGAGAAGCTGACATGCACTGATATGATTCACTACTGTCAATCTGATATGATGCCACATAAATGCATTGTTTACTAATCAAGAACAAACATGCCAATAAATGCATTGTTCACTCAAGAAATTCATCACTTTTAAACTTGTCCATAAGCAACACATCTCTTGAAGCACATCAACACCAATTCAATATGAAGAGAATGAAATAAGTGAAGCTCCAACTTTGAAGGCAAAGTGCAAAGAACCTAGAAGCATAATGGTGTCTATGAAAGATTTGACACTATTCACTATCAGCAAAATAGGTATTGTCACTATCATTTGATAACTTTAATATATCTCTCACCTCAATGCATCTCAATGTCCTCTTGCTGTCCCATGACTATCATAGAGTTGAAACTCATTGAAACATGATGTTCCTCAATGAAGCATCTCCTTTGATGCCTTTGATGAAGCATGTCCTCATCTTAAAGCAAAGGAACCAAATCAACCAGACTCGTTATATCTTAACTCTAACCATGCAACCTGTTGAACATCCTAGGGGGTAATAGATAGGACATCGGATGACTCCTCCTAAATCTATGTTGCATCTTTTAAGATGTTATAAATGTTTCTTGTGCAGAATGCACATGATTAGGTTCAACCTTCTCTTTTTCTTGTTTCTTTCTCCAAACTATTATCTAAAAGGTTTCACCAAATTAATCTTACAAAACAGTGCTTTATGTCCAAACTTATGACACCTATAGCATCTAATCTTATGACCAACAGGAGGAACATAATCATATTCTCTTGACAACCAAGAAGGACTTCTATTATCATGTCTTCCATGGATCCAACAATCTCTTGCTAGATGACCAACTTTATTGTGCTTATAACAAACATTATTATTGTCTTGATTTAACAAACTATAAGAACTCTTATCCTTATTCCATCCAAAATTATTTATTGAATGATTTCTACAGCCTCTAGCTCTATGACCATAAACATGACATGAATAGAAATAACCATGAAAATGAGAGTAGTTGTACCTTATTGAATGGTATTGCCTAATAGGTGGAGGCATTGAGGTCCTGTTTGTTCTTTTTCTTCCAACATCAACAACTTTATATTTTGCTTTCTTCTTGTCTTCCTTAGGAACAACAGAATGATAACACAAATCTATCTTCTTCCTTGGTTTATTCCTAATTTTAGAAGTCTTCCCTTCTTCATATCCTAGGCCTGTAGTGTCCTTATGATGCTTTTGGTTCCTTAATGAGTCATTTAAGCATTTAGTACTCTTTTCAAACTGCAGATTCTTGTCCAACTTAGAAGACGCCTTTTTCAATTCCTTTCTCAAAGAGACTATTTCTGACTCTAGTTTTAGACATTCATTAGTTTTGACTTCTAGATCAGATTTTGTAAAATCAACTACCCATTTTGCTTCTTCTATCTCTGTCTTTAGACTGATAATAAGTTTGTTAGATTCTTCAAGATCTAAAGAAACTTTTGCAAAATCTAAACATACCTTGTCCTTGGAATCTTTTTCTTATCGAAGTTGGTCTTTTAGACTCTTATTCTATTTTTTGAGTTGCTTGGTTGTATCCAGAGCACACAAGAGTTCACCTTCTATATCAATCTCACAATCCTATTCATCATATTCCTATTCATAGACATCTTCACCCACAAAGAGATCTACTTCTTCGTCATCAATATCAACAACAAAATCATCTTTTCTTTCATCAAGTTTTTGTCCACCTACACTCACAATGAAGTCTTCCTTTTTATCAAAACTCTCAACAGCAAGGCCATTCTCTTTATCACACTTTGTATCAACATTCAAGGGTGACTCATACAATAACTCATTACTTGACTTGACTAGGGTTTGTTTTACAACCTTTTGCTTGGCATCTTGCTTTTCTCTATTTCTTTTACACTTTCCCATGGTAACCCACTATCAGGACCTACCCAAGTATGTTAGACTTCTATAGGGAACCTATGCTCTGATAATGCTTGTTGGAGTATAGGACCATTGAGAGGGGGACGAGGTGAATCAGTGGTCTATAATCTTTCAACTTTCAAAACGTAACTGACACCATTGAAAACATAGTCACAAAGATATGCAGCAAATTATGACATAAAAATTGAACAAAGATAATCAAACAAGAACAACATAACAAACCACCAAGAGGAGACATAACACAAGTTTATGAGTGGAAGCTCATAGGGATAAAAAACCACTCGGGAAAAATTGCCTCACTAGCTTAATAAAATCCCACTGATTACAAAGCCTCACTAGCTACATTTTGTGCCTCACTGGAAAAGCCTCACTCACTACACAATATGCCTCACTGGTAAATACAACTGCCTCACCGAAAAAATGTCTCACTGACAAGAATGTGCCTAACTGGCAAATTAACAATGTCTCATTGACAAAAATGGTTTGAATACAAGAAAATTATATAGAGGGTTACTCTATTTCTTTGTAGCACAATACATCTTATATCTCCCTATCCTCAACATAAAACATCTATAAAATCCTCAATGCTCATACAAACCATTATTTCTCCTTGTACATATGTTTGATAATCTCTTTACAAACAAACTCTTATCACATCAAACATGAATAAATAGAAAAATCCTTCACAATACAAATACATCTATAGTTGCACCATGAATCTAAAATGAAAACAAATAAAGAATACCTAACTTCACTATCCACTGCTATTAATGTAGTGTTGTGATTTTGCAAGACAACATTCTCCCGCTAATAAGAACATACCATCATATTTGGGCATACTGCAAATCATTCACTCAAGAAAACCCTCCTTGCACATATTGAAATCAAACTTTAGGTTCAAGCCTTTCAAACACACTATTCTACATTAAAACTATGATATTATCCATATGTACGTGTAGACACTACTCTTGAGAACTCAAATTACCAAGAACACCTTGTAACATTATCCTACAACACCATTCTATCTTAACTCACCTACATCTTGTAACACCTTGTAACATTATCCTGCAACCATTCTTCCATTCTCTCACACACAACCTCTGCTAATCATGCCATATTTCAACCTGCAAAGAAAGAAAATATCTTTGTCTCTGTTCTCCTAAATCAATGTCTTCATTCTGCCCTCTAAATTCATTATAGTATTTTCTCATACTAAAAACCTTGTCAAAAATTTACACACCTATCATATAACATCTCATCCGTTGCTATCTAAACCTGTAGCAATTAGGGTTTTTGTTATGGAACAACGAACTATAAAATTTATTTACAAGAACCAAAATAAACTACCTTACACAGGTAGAGTTCCATGGTGGCCATCACATTATGCCATGGAGAAAGAACGTTAGGGTTTGAAATCTGTTTGAATAATAACCATCAATCTCTCTTTACGCAAGCTTTGAAGGATAAATATAAGTTTTTGATTTTGTTTTGCCACCCATATCAACATTGTTTCACCGGGAGGATTGGTCACTCTAGACCTAGGGCCAATTGAAACATGGAATAAGAACCCTTCAACAGGTTGTACTTAAATGATTTACCTGCAATCACAAGTCAACTCCCAAACAAAACAAAAGCCAACTTTATAACATGATGGGCACACCAAGATATGCATAGGGTTTTAAAGTGGTTCATCCATGGTCTGAAAGTACTTAAGAAAACACTTTTAAAGGATCAACCTTAACAAATATAACTTAGGATTTAAAAGTTTGAACTAGGACCTCCATGTATCCCCTATGTGAACTATGCTCCTCACATGAAACTCCTCAAGCATGACATTAGACTTCCAAACTCAACAACTCAACATCAATATCAACCTAGTGAAACATCTGAACAAGGTATAAGCAAGACTTAGTGAAGACATGATGAAGATATGAATCAAGAATGTTGATGAGAAGATGAATCTGATGAACTGATGAACCTGATGAGGCATAAGGCACCACCATCAATGACATAGCAGGTCTAAACAATGACATAGCATCTCATCTACAACATCATACCAATGCCTCTAGATAATGACATAGCATCTCATCTACATACCAATGCCTGATATCCTTGAAGCATGACACCAAGACCATACCAAGAACCCTGATGAAACCTTGTGGAGAAGCATAACAACTCAACACCTTTTTGACATCAATGACAAACTTCCATCAAATAGGTCTGCACAAGTCAATATGAACCAACTCCAATGGCCTTGTAGTAGAATACTCCTTGGACTTGAAACTTATCCTTTCCTTCTTTCCAATCTGGCATTGCTTGCATATGGTGCTTGCAAGCATGATGATCTTTTACATATCTCTTACTACTTGCATGGTGGTGATCTTCACAAGATTGTCAAAGTTTATGTACCCCATCCTTTTGTGCTACAACCAACATTCATTTTTTTGTCCTAGAAGACAAGTCCTTTCATTAACTCCCTTTAAATTTTACAAGTTGCCTTATGTCCTAAACCCTTCTACCACTAATTTTCTAGACTTTTCTCTTTTGATTTCACACCCTTGATCATGAAATGTGAGATTGTATCCTTTGCTACATATTTGACTTACACTGAGAAGATTATGCTTGAGACCTTCTACATAAAGAACATCATGTGTTTTAGATCTTCCATCAATACTTATGGTGCCTTTTCCACTGATCTTTGAAGATTAATTATCTCCAAACCCAACCAATTCACCATTCCACTTACCCAGATTGATTGATTTTCTCTTATCACCTGTCATGTGATTTGTACATCCATTGTCTATCACCTAGAGATTTGTTTCCCCTTGAGCATGAAATGCTATTTGGACAATCATTGAATTTTCAAATCCATTGTTTGTCTCCTATCTTTTGGAAGAATCAGTTTCCTTTTCTTTCTCAGTAACATCTATCAACTAAGATTCTGATTTTGCCAAATCACTCCTGCAATATCTTGCTATATGTCCAAACTTGTTACAAATTTGACATACCACATTGACATCCACTAGTAAAGCAAGAATATTTCTACTTACAAGATTTCTTCTATTCATTTCAAACTTGCAATCTATATCCTTATGGACAAATTTGTTACAGATAAAGCAATAACCAAAGAAAACATGATTGAACATGTTCATGAATAAATGTCTTGCATTAAGAGATCTTTCTTGAGGCATAATGAGATTTGTACCATCAACTTCATCCGAACTTCCAAGATTTTCCTCTTACAACTCCTTTCTAAGTGACAAAATTTCTTTCTCAAGCCTTGTACATTCTTTTGTCTTAACTTCAATCAGAGCTCTTTGTTCTTGATTCTCTTTCCGTGCATCTTCCAAGACTTCAAGAGAAGAAACAAGTTCTCCTTCAAAATCAACTTCAAATTCTTCTTCATCTACAATCCTGTCTGAACCATCTGAGATGACCATGGCCATGAATAGAGATTCTCCTCTTTCCTCATCTGATGAGTAGTGATCTACTTCTTCTGCAAAGCTACATAGTCTTCTTTGGAAAGGAGGTTCTTCTTGAAATTGTTTCACTTGAAACCCTTCTTGCTAATTTAATTTTCTCCAAGAGGACATTTAGAAG
Organism: Cunninghamia lanceolata; assembly: GCA_027924645.1. Taxonomy (NCBI): domain Eukaryota; kingdom Viridiplantae; phylum Streptophyta; class Pinopsida; order Cupressales; family Cupressaceae; genus Cunninghamia; species Cunninghamia lanceolata. Next base: position 3,843,984 of record BSBN01000850.1, read on the forward strand.
CATAATGACCAACTCTTCCACATTTAAAAAATTTGAAAGGTAGGTTACCTTTATACTTTCCTGATCCCCTTTTCATCTTTCTCATAAAGTTTTCTTCTTATTCCACAACTTCATTGCATACATAAGATGATCCTTCATTCTTCATAGCTTTGAAAGCAGCTTCTCTTTGGCATGGACCTATGACTTCATTTCTCATTTCATAGGTGGAAAGGACCAAAACTCTTCCATGGTGAGTTTCTTCAGATATTTGACTTCTTCAATTGCAAAAACTTTTGAATCAAATCTGTGAGGGAGAGTTTTGGGAACTTTCTTCACAACTATTGAGTCAACTACGTCTTCACCTAGACTCTTGGTTCCATTGGCTGCTTCATCTACTCGAAGCAAATAACCCGCAATGTTTTCCTCTTTCATTCTTAGATTCTCAAACACTATTTTGTAAGATTGTATCTTTGCTTCCTTTACAGTGCAATTTCCTTCATAGAGATATTTGAGCTTCTTCCATATCTCCTTTACTGTATTGCACCGCACAACCTTGACTAAATCTAAACTATTCAAACCACTTAAGATGGCATTATTTGCTTTAGCATTGTTTTAATGAGCCTTCTTTGCATCTGGATCTTCAATAGGGTGACTAGGTTCAACATAATCATCCGTGGTAGCTCTCCAAACATCATACCCTAGCGAGGTAAGATAGGCTTCCATCCTTATACTCCAAAAATCATAGTTACGTCCATCAAATATCAGAGATTTAGAAGAGGACTCCTTCTAAGCCATGTGTTCTACTCCAAGATCTACCTTCAGCTGTTAGGCTGCACCAAGGAAATCAGCTCTGACATCATTTGTTAGAACACATTGATATACTGAGAGGGGGGTGAATCATTATATGCCAAAACTTAATCCAAGTTATCTTTATCAACCAAAACATTTTACTCCCTTAAACAGATGATAAAGAAAATTAAGCAAAGAAAATCACAACACATGAGCACACAACCATAACATTAGATTTACATGGAAAACCCCAAAAGGGAAAAACCACGATGAGCAAGCTGCTTGGATCTACTGTCAAATCTAGCCTCACAAAATCATAATAAAACAAATTTTACAACAAGTTTTATGGGATACAACCCAAAGGAAGCTACAACTCCCTGAAATAAAATACAACAACACTTACAGAATGAGGCTACAACCTTTGTACATCACACTTGACAAATTTCACTGACCAAACACCTTTGCAACATCAACACACTTCACACTAAACCAAATCTTCAACTACTCTACACAACAAAGTCTGCTACCTTCAACACACCTTCACACACACACTCACTCACTTCCACACTCACACACACAACTGTTGGCAAGAGACACTGCTAAGCATGATAAGTTTTGTCATTGATGGCAACTAAGTCTCTACTACACATTTGCATTTCATAATTTGCCCATACCAGAAATTAGATTGAAGATTTGTCTAAGTCTGGGAAGTCAAGAATAGAGTGTGTGATAGGGTTCGATATCTTGGTCCAGATCTCACCAGGAGTAGATCAGAGTTTATTGCAGATCTGAGGGAGTCATAAGCATTGTCAGGATAATCTAAATCTAGAGTTTTGGCCTTCGGTGATGAAGGATTTAACAGTTATTAGCATCTGAGTATCAAGTTAACAATTTGATAGAACAGGCAGAAGAAGAACAGTCCGACCTTGTAATCGATCTTGGTTTCAGATGTATGGAAGTTGTTTGTTGGACAAGTTGTGATGATCAGTGATAGTAGCCGACCTGATTAATGATTTGTGAGTGCAAGTTTTGGTCCGCATTACAAGTGTTCATGGATTTAGCCAACAGAGCAGAATTCTCAATAAAGTTCTAAGTGTTCTTGAAGATGACTGAAAAGTGGTTGAAGATCAGGATGTAGATATATATAGCAGATGGATTTGAATGATTTCAGTGTGTGTGTGTGATGTGACTATGGAATCAGTGTGAAAAGAGTAGAGATATAAGATTCAGATGTGAATAGAACAATGAAAAGGGCAGAGTGAAGATGAAGTGTATGAAGTCAGTATTTTGTGCTTAACCAAAACTGAATCCTTGAATTGATAGATGCTAATTATCAGTTCAATCTCATTGTAATCTTCTTTATATAGGCAGTGAGCCTTCTATAGGCAGTAAGCCTTCTTTGAGCCATGAGCCCAAATGCATGTGCATTCCCCTTTGTAATACTTTTAATAGAGTATAATCTTTGTGGGTTAACCCCCACCGTGGTTTTTCCCTTAACTGGGTTTCCATATAAAAAATTTTGGTATCAATTGTGTTACTTATGTTTCTGCTCATGTGTTATTGATTCATGCTTTAATGTTCATATCATTAATTTGATTAGAAGTTTTAAAAAGAGGATTAAAGGTCGAAAAGTTTAAATTGTGTAACAACTGATTCACCCCCCCTCTCAGTTGTCCAAACCAATTCCAACAATTGGTATTAGAGAAAGGTTCATTTGAAAAAGTTTAACAGCTTAAGGAAGATCTGGGAAGGTAGTAAAATGGATGAATATAACCTTCAAGGGTAACTTAATCTCACCCTAGAAGATCTTGAGCAGTCTAGAGCAGAAGTCCAAGAGCTACAAGAAAATCTCAAAAAGGCTGAAGACTTCATTGAGATTCTAAAAGGAAAATTGAGCAAATCAAATGAAAAGGGGAAGGAGCAACATCTTCAACTGGGAAATCATTATGAAGACAAGGCCTTGAAAGAGAAGACAAAGGAATGTGAAAAGTTAGCTAAAGAAGTTGTTGTCCTAAAAAATAAGATGGAATTTGGGGTGATGAGACTAACCAAGGAAATTGAAAATAGGAAGAAAACTGAAGAAGAGATGAAACAAAATATGAAAGAGGGTACTGAATAATGCTGCAGATTGGATCGAATAGCTGGTATCCTAGAATCTAATCTACAAGAAAGTAGAGACAATGAGAGAGAATTTGAGAGACAAATTATCACTCTTAGACATAACCCAGAAGTTGCAAATCAATACAAGGAGAAGTTCAAGATAAGCTCAACTAAACTTGAAGCACTGCTTGAAGGATAGAAAAAGGCTGATGACAAGCATGGTCTTGGATATGAGAAAGGTGAAAGTTTTAGATCTAGATAGAAAAAATTTCAACCAAGGAATGGGAGAAATAGAACTAGAAAACCTCTAGTAAGATAGCCAAATGCTCAAAGATATCCATCTTTCAATGGAAATTGTTTTAACTGCAATAAATTTGGCCATAAAGCTACTCAATGCAGAAGCAGAGTAAATCAAAATGATCCATCCTTCTCCAGCCAATGCTTCAAGTGCAAGAAGTATGGTCATAGATCCAATGAATGTAGAAGTATGATAATGAATAACTCTAATGGCAATTTTTTCAATGGCTACTATTTTTCTTGCAATGTATTTGGGCACATGGCTAATTAGTGTAGATCAAGAGGAAATCAAGTATATAAGCAAGAAAATGTTGTGTGCTTTAATTGCAATAAATCTGGTCATATTGCAAGATTCTACAGAAGCAGGAATAATGCAAGAAGAGGTCTGTAAATAGAAAACTAGATGAGCTGAGACAAGACAAAGGCAAAAGAAAAATTGATGTGAATGAGATACAGAGTGAAATGAACAAGATTTGGATGAAGAAAGATGCAATGAAAAATGGTGATTGGTCTGCATCAGAATCCGGTGCTGACAATTAAATTAGGAGCTCTGTCTCAGGGGGAGCTGCATTGAACATCAAATTCCCCCAGTTAGTAAGTGGGTACCAGGATATGGTACAATGAGAGAAGATATTTTGAAGTGTTTTAGAACTTTTGGAAGGATTTCTGGAAGGAAAAATGTTGATATGGAAATTTGCGGAGTAATTCATGAAGAACGGTTCAAGAAGTAGAGTAACCAGATGGAGTTAGGGAAACACATTTATTACAATGTGAAATTAGGTTTTGCGAAGGATGAAAGGTCACTTAATCATGCATTTGAACCACTTTGCATTTGAAGGAAACAAGTATAAGAGCTTCTGAGCTGCAAATCCATACATTGAAGAACGAAGATCGAATTCAACTGGTAATTGATCAACCTAACCTCATGGAAGAAAAAGGTACTTCTCTGTAAAGATTTGGATCTAGAATCTGTTGAGATGGCTTCTCCTCATGTTGTTGACATTACTGAAAGGCCTCGACCCAAATTTAAGAAACATCCTCACAAATCAATATAAGTTGACCTGCTAGGTGTTTTTTCAAGTGTTCCGTATGGTGTGCTGCATGTTGAAGATATTAGGGTTTATATTCATGCAAACATAGATGAATTTGGTGATTCAAGGTATGCAGACTTGTTTGAGCATTATCTCAGGGGTGAAAATCATGATCTTAAACCCAAGTATAAGGCACTGCATGATAAACACTTTATTCAAATTATGGGCTTTCCAACATTTGATGAAGATGAATGGGTTTGGTATGTTTTGAGTTAGATGCATGATGAATTGATTTGGCTGTTAAAAGTATTCAAGATTACCAAGGATGTTATCAAAATTGTGACTGGGTTAAACTCAACCGGTGGATTACCCATGTTAAAATCTGTGAAAAACCAAACTGTTACTGATGCAACCGGTGCAAAATTTGATAGGAGGGCTATGATTATAAATGACATTATAGAACCAGATGTGAAGTTTGCTTCCATGGTGATTAGCTACAAGATATATCACTCCAGCAGGGAGAATTCTGTCTCCAGAACTGCCATATATGCAACATATCAAATGTTGAAGGAGAATGCAGATTATGACCTTTGTGAGCTGTTACAGAAATAGCTGATTAAGATCTTGAACAAAATCAAAAGGGATAAGAAAAACACTTTTAAATATGGTACATTGGTTCTATACTTGTTTTTCTACTATATGAATGAAGTACTTGGAGTAAAGGGTGTTCACTGGATTAATGATGAGTCAGTTGCCATTTAGATCAGAGATCATCTTCGCAACATTGGTGATTTCAAAGCTCAGAAAACTGTAATATGGGGATACTTCAATAATTTTCAGAGTATGATGCATTTAAGGGAAAGAATCCCTAAATCAATTATTGAGAAGTATAAAAATGAAATATGCTTCATGGTTGGCACTGATCAGTGCCTAATGGAAGCAGTGGAACCCAAAACTGTTTGGATCATGCCCATAGGGTATGAAGTAGATGGAAAAATCTTGAATATGTATGCTCAACATCTTCTAAGAAAGCCTAAAGACACAACAGTTGAAAGATTTGGAACATATGAGGAGTTAAGTTTAAAATTGCATACTGAGTTCAGAGAACCTGAAACCAATAGGAGAGTAAGAAAAGAAGTTGAGTAGTTGGCTGAAAATCTGGGCCTAACTAAGGAGGCTGTGAGGCAATTCAGGGAAAGAACTGAAAAGGCTAAGAAAGAGAAATAAGGAAGTGCTCTGGTAGAACCCTCTTCCACCTCAAGGACTACTAGGAGCTCTGATGCTGCCCCTGTTCCTCCTAAGACTGCAAAACTAGAAACTAAATCATCCAAAAAAAGGGAGAAAAGAAAGAAAATAAAAGTATCCTAGACATATGAAAGCACAAGAGAAGAAGAAGAAGATACATATTCTGACATTGAGATCAAAGACCTAAAAGCCACATGCACAAAAGTGGCCAAGATATCCAAGGAGATGCCCTCCAAAAGCAAAAGGGAAAGCAAGAGGCAAAAGACAGAGGAATATGAAGAGAAGCCTACCCTTTTAGTAGATGACATCATTAAATCTATTACTGTAGATGGAAACTTGACTCCAATGATAGAATTATATGATGACTATAGTGATCCTGACAAAAGAGTACTTGAGGAAGCAATGGTAAGATATTTGAATATCTACAACAAGGCTCTTATTGAGATATGTTCATTGATACCAAAAAGCCTTTTGAAAATTTTTTGGAACTGAGAAAAGAGAATGCAATAAGCAAGGATCTTGAGATCCTAGAACAAATATTAATACAATTATGCCCCCAAATTACTCCGAAGGAAATGAATTTGATATTCAATGAAGCCAAGGATGAGTTCTGAAGTAAAAATTGAATGAATAAGCTTATGCTTGGGGAGACAAACAAGATTGCAAAGGAAACCAAAGACATTCTTCAAAGTGCTTTGAAAAATAAGAATCTTCCTATTGTAGAGGAGGTAAATGTAGAGATTGAGTTGTCAGACATGAATTTCAAAGGATTAAAGAACAATAAGCAATGTTGAAACTCTAGATTCCTCTGTTTCAGAAGAGGAAGTACAAAAAGAAGAAGAGGAAGTATTGATAGAAGAAGCAAGTGTTGGCCATGATCCTCTAGACCCTCCTGCTACTGATGACTTTGGAAAGGACCAATAAAAAGAAGAAGAAAAAGAGAAAGAAAAGGAAGAGGAAAAAGCAAAGGGAAAAGAAGAACTTACAGAAGGAGATGGTGCTAATGCACCGGAGCAAGACAGTCCGGTTGTTGCCACTAACAAAGCACAAGGGAAGGAAATTGAAATAGCAAGTGTAGCAAGAGACACTAAGGATGTAGTGCAGAGTTTTCTCAACAAGGAGATGCTAGAGTTAGATGACCCACTATTGATACAAGGACCAATTAATTTGGACACACTCTCTCTAGACCAAATGCTGAAGATATCATCACTTACATAGGCCAAGGCAAGGGAGAAAATGCTCAAGTCTCACGTAGAAAAAAATGAGTTGATAGGCCTAGCATCTAGAGGACTGGAGAAAATCATGCCCACATATCAGAAAAATACATCTGATTCTCCTTTTGGTAATTTGAAAAATCTTGTGCATTCTGTAAATACAAATTTTGAGTCTTTTGAGAAGTCAGCCGAAGTAAAGGTCCAAAAAGAATTTTTGGATAAGAGGTTTAGTGAACTAAAAGTCCATATAGATAATGATAGAAAAACACTTGATATTGGTATAAAGAGGATTGAAAATGCTCTTAAGGATGGTGGTGATGTATATAAGTTTTGTTTATCATGGCCCAAAATAGTAGAGGATATTGAGAATAAGATAAAGGAGTAGGAGAAAAAGATGCTAGACCTATCTCAAAGTTTTGATCCTTTCATAGTATCTTTGGTTTTCCAAGAGTATCAAGTAATTACCTTGACAAATGAAATAAAGAAGCTTATGAAAGAAAAGAAGAACATTATGGAAAGAATGGGTGAGCTCTGGGGATTGATTACCCCTAATTTGGAAACAATGTTTAACACTTTGTCAGAGGCCCAAAGTACTGCCTGGGCAAGCAATCCCTCAGATCTAAGGAAAGTAGAAGCATATACATTTCTGTTGAGTGGACACATTTCAATTTTGGATGGTATGAAGAGAGGTTGGGCCACCGAATTTGCACAGTTAAAGAGTACTTTTGTAGATATCCTTATATATATGTAAATATAACATATGGACTGTTTGTACATATGTGGCCTTATATACAAAATTTTTACATGATTATGTTGGCAAGAGACACTGTGCGGCTTCATGAGTGTTGTCAGATCGATTGTGATCAGAGAGATAGTCAGTGGTAGAGATCAATGTGCAATTGAAAAATAGAGCATCTGTGTATTCGCATTTTCTAAAAAAAAGCATAATAAACAAGATCCTGTGGTATTGTGCATCGGTGGAATGGCTGTACATATCGATTTGTATTTTAGTTTATTTTCTGTTTTGTTCGCTTTGTGTTTGTAGGATCAGTGCAGTATGTTTTGATAGATCCTAGCACCGTCATGTGCTAGGTTGAAGGAGTCTAAGATCTGTGTGGTTGATGGAGAAGCAGATCTGAGAAGTTTAGGGTTTGCAGGGGTTCGAAACAACGAAGATTTGAGTTGTTTTCCTGAAGGTGCATTTTTTGTATATACCATAATTGTATGTCAGATATACATTCTATGTGTATATCACTATTGTCTATTGAAGTTTTCACATCGCAAAGCATATTAGGTTTCACTAGCGGTTTGTATGTCTCGATTGTATGAAGTGAACATACATTGTGAAGATACAAGTCTATCGGCATACAAAGGAGTCAGCAATTCGGTCAAACCCACGAATGCATAATCAAAATGCATGTTGTGGATGTACGTTGCGAATGTACATCGTTGATATACAATCTATGAGTATATCACTAAGGTATGTTAGGGTCATTTCCTATGTATCCCGTAGATGCATATTTGGGTTGTATGTTTTGGATGTATATCGAAATTATACATTATCTTTGATAAAAGTGCTGACCGACAGAGACGGTGAAGGAGAGCGGTAGTAGCAGGTCATGCTATGCATGGATAAGTTGGCTATATGTACATTGGAGATTGCATGTTGCAATTGTATGTATGTTGAAACATACATTGGGATCGATACATCAGAGAGAGAAACATAGATCGGTGAAAAGGGTTGGAGCTACGCCGATGGAGGAAGTCTCAGTGATGAGAGTTTAGTCTTACATCAGCATAAGGTAAGCATCAGGGAGACAATAAGCAAGGTGACCGATAGGTAAGGTGTCTCCGACGTGCAAGTGATACAAAGAATGTACATCGGTATGAGGAATGCGATCGAAATAAAACTGTTTTGGTTGGCCGATAGTGCATCATCTTGCCGATAGGCAATTAAAACATGAACATATAATGAGGAATGTATGTTAGGGTTTTAGGGTGGTTTTGGCTCTACATCAGATGGCAACAAATGATGCAGAGTGGCACAAGGGAAGCAACACACAAAGGTTTACTCTATTGTCCTTTGCCCACTCACCCACTTCAACTAGCCTTCAACCAACCAACCAACCAAAGGCACATACAAGGCATATGAAGGATTTGATGTCCAGACTATTGTCCAACCCCTAAGGCTTCTCCAACACCTTAAGACAGATCAACAAACACCTTCTATGCAGTTGGTTTGATCTCCAACTTCCCAAAACTCTTCAACCTATACCTTGACTAGTAAGGCTACTAGCCCTCCAAACTAGGTTTTCTCAACAAAACTTGACAAAATACCAAAGGTCTAGGCAAACAAATGATGGAATTGAACACCTTTCAGGGGACCCTAACAAACCTCCAAATCTCCTGCTCCAACTCTACTCCAGCAATCTAGAATGCCTACTAGGTCTCTAGGCCTAATTGATCAATTTAGGCTAGGTTACAAAGCAAGTGCTCAAAATTGGGTGCATAGGTCAGGGAACTTGGAATGACTCTACCATCCCTAAACAACACAAATCCACCATTCATTCACTCATCCTCTTAGGGTTTTGTCAAATACAACAATAAATTGCATAAATTCAGTCAAATACATAGAGATATTTGACCTAGGGCATCACATTAAAAATAGTAAACTGTATTTTCTCAGAAAATGCTTTTGGAATCAAGTAGTATACACCCCTAGCCTGCATTTCACTGAGTGGCATGAAATTTCATCGGTGGAAATGCATTCTAGGGCCAAATTTGTGGGACTGCCCTAGAAAACAGGGTTTCTAGACCAGTTTTGAAAGAAAATTCAATAACTTTTGACTCCGACCACTTCAAGACCTCAAACCAGTTGCATTGGAACCTTGACTCCAAGATCTTTCAGAAAAATATCATTTGCACACGTGAAAAGTCCGTACAGTCCGTACACAGCAAGAAAAATAGCAAAAAATAGTCAGTTTTCTTGAATTTTGTGCCCAAATTCTGTACAAAAACTTCCTCCTCCGTACTGGAGTCAGATATCCACCATATTAACCCATCCAAGTTGGTTTCCAACTTCTACAACAGCATTTAACTGCCCAAAGTGGTTTTTGAACCGACCCAACACATAACACCTTTGACAACTATGGTGTTTTGCATTAACACAAGGAGGTTGATTTGTTTGGCTTGTCCAATGGAGTCCAAATGATCAACACACTCCTTCCAACATACTAAAACATTAAAACAACCAAGAAAAACTTGAAAACCAATCCTTAGACCTTCTAGGCCTAATTGGCACAACAAGGGTCCAAATGGACTAAGAAGGATTTAAGGTTTATATAGTCACCCCAAACCTCTTGACCATACAAAATGGACCAAACAATAATGGCTAAAAGCCTTATTACAAAACACATTGAACAAAAAAAAAATAACTTCTCAAAATGCATCAAAATGCTTTTAGGAACCAAGGTGCTCCTAGGTGCCCTGCACCATACACCCACTGTCAAAGAGAACTCAAGTCTCTTGAGTTGGAATGCTGTCAAATGTGAAACCTGCCTTCTCAATGTCTGCCCTGCTCATCCAAGTGGCATCCTCCTGAGGTTTGTTTAGCCACTTCACCAAATAGTCATGATAGGTGTGCCTTCTAGTTTGTTTTGCAATCCTCTTGTCCAAAATGCACTCAATCTGAGTTGGAGATGAAGGAATGAGTTCCTGGAGTGTCTGATCAGTTTGATCTTCTTCAAAAATAGTCTGAGGATCAGATCCTTTATAGGGATAAAGGTCTGAAACATTAAAAATTGGAGACAAAGCAATGCCATCCGGAAGTCTGATTTTGTAGGCATTTTCTCCACATTTCTTGAGCACTTCACAAGGCCCAATCTTCTTCATAAGTAGCTTAGTGTGTTTACCTACAGGGAGCCTCTCCTTCTTCAGATGAACTATTACTAAATCACCTTCCTTGAACTGCAAATCCCTTCTTTTTCTGTCAGCAAATTGTTTATATTTCTGAGAAGTGGACAGCAATTTCTATTGTACTTGTTCATGGACATCTTTCATGACTTGAACGAAGTCTTTAGCCAAGGCACTACTATTTTCCAGTCCTTTAACCTCCCTTAGTTCCAAAATACCCCTTGGGTGAGTGCCATAAACAATTTGGAAAGGATACAGGCCAGTGCTTCTATTGACAGTGTCATTGTATGAGAACTCTGCCTGAGCCAAAATTGAATCCCATCTAGCACCCTGCTCCTTGGTTAGGCATCTTAGGAGGTTGCCAAGTGACCTATTAATCACCTCTGTTTGTCCATCAGACTGAGGGTGATAGGCAGATGATAAGGACAAATTTGTACCTAGTCTCTTCCACAGTGTCCTCCAGAAGTGTCCAATGAACTTGGGGTCTCTATCTGAGATTATGGACAAAGGTAAACCATGTAACCTGACTATTTCCTTTAAGAAAAGACCTGCTATGTGTGAGGCATCATGTGTGGTTCTACATGGGATGAAGTGAGCCATTTTTGAGAACCTATCTACAACCACAAAAATGCTGTCATGTCCATTCTTTGTCCTAGGCAAACCAAGTACAAAGTCCATACTTATGGAATCCCAAGGCTTTGAAGGAATAGGTAGAGGAGTGTATAAACCTGCATTTGATGTATGCCCCTTTGCTCTTTGGCAAATTTGACAAGTTTCAACAAACTTCCTTACATCGGTTGGCAATTTTGGCCAAAAATAGTACCTCCTAACCAATTCTAGGGTCTTATCAATACCAAAGTGACCTGACATGCTGCCACAATGCTGTTCCTTTATTATATTCTCTCTAATAGATCCTCTTGGGATACACAACATGCTACCCTTGAAAAGATATCCATCTTGCAACAAAAAATCAGAAAAATCAGTATTATACCTTCCTGTCATGGCCTTGCAAGAGAGGTATGGTTCTTTGAAGTCTTCATCTGCTGTATACTGATCTTTAATGGCATGAATACCTGTACTTTCCAACTGAATAGTTTGCACAACAAGATTTCTCCTACTTAAGGCATTGGCTACCTTATTGGCCACTCCTTTCTTGTGTTTTATGGAGAAGGTGTATGCTTGGATGTACTCCATCCACTTGACATGTCTGTGATTCAGCTTTTGCTGCCTGTTCAAGAAGCTTAATGCATGGTTGTCAGTAAAAACTATAAATTCCTTTGGCAATAAGTAGTGTCTCCATTTCCTCAATGACTGAACCATGGCATATAACTCTAGATCATAGGTGGAGTAGTTTTGTTTTGCCTCATTTAACTTCTCACTAAAGAATGCTACAGGCCTCCCATCTTGACTTAGGACTCCTCCAACAGCCCTCTTACTTGCATCACATTCTACCACAAAGACCTTGTCAAAATTAGGTAGCACTAGGACTGGTTTTTCTGAAATTTTTTTCTTTAACAGTTCAAAGGCTTTGCTGGCCTCATTTGTCCATACAAACACACATTTCTTGCCCCCTTTTATGGTGTCAACAAGTGGAGCACAAATGCCACTAAACCCTCTAATGAACTTTCTATAAAAGCTGCATAAACCATGGAAACTCCTTACCTCCGAGGCTGTTGTAGGTGTTGGCCAATTAAGAATGGCTGCAACCTTACTTGGATCCATTTTTAGGCTGCCCTTGGAGATGACAAACCCCAAAAATATCAACTCTTCTTGTAGGAAGACACATTTGTCAAGATTGATTCTCAACTTCTCCTCTTGAAGCCTCCTGAGCACTTGATGGATATGCCTTATGTGGTCTTCCTTGCTATCACTAAAAATTAGTATATCATCCAAATATACAACAACAAACTTGTTAAGGAAAGGTTTTAGCACTTCATTCATCAATCTCATGAAGGTACTTGGTGCATTTGACAAGCCAAAAGGCATGACAACCCATTCAAATAGTCCTTCATTGGTTTTGAAGGCGGTTTTCCACTCATCCCCTTCCCTTATCCTGATTTGGTGATAACCACTTTTTAGATCTATCTTGGTAAAATACTTAGCCCTACCCAAGCAATCCATTAAATCTTCTATTCTAGGCATTGGAAATCTATACCTGATAGTAATCTTGTTGATGGCCCTGGAATCAGTGCAAAGTCTCCATGTTCCTTCCTTCTTAGGTGCAAGCACTGCAGGTACTGCACATGGACTAATACTCCTCCTGATAAGCCCTCTATCCAACAAGTCTTGGATTTGTCTTGCCACTTCAGCATTTTGCTCTGGAGTCAACTTGTAGGCTGCTTGGTTTGGTAGGGTGGATCCAGAGATGAGATCAATGCAATGACTAATCTCCCTCTTTGGTGGAAGAGCATCCTTGCCTTCATCGGCTATCACATCATGGAACCTTTCCAATAATTCTTCCACTTCCTTTGGTCCAATCCTCCTAAGAGGTTGCTGCACTTTGACCTTCTTGGGATTCACATCCTTGGGCTTGATGACTACTGCAAAACATGACACTTTCTCTTCCTTGAGGTTAGCCAAAAACTCTTTTTCACCTACCAACATAACTGAACTAGAAATGACTTTCTCTTTGCAATCATCAATCAAAGGAGTCATTGTAAACTTTTCACCATTCTTGGACAAATGAATCACATTGTTCTTACCATCATGTTGGGCACTTGTGTCATGTTGCCAAGGCCTTCCAAGAAGAAGGTGGCATGCATCCATATCCACTATCTCACAAAGAACCTTATCATGATATTCAACTATCTTGAATTCAACCCAACATTGCTCTTTCACCACAATTTGTTGTTCCTTGGTTAGCCAAAAGACTCTATAGGGGTTAGGATGAGGCATTCTTTCCAATCCTAACTTAGTCACCATTTCATTAGAAGCCAAATTTTCAAAAGAACCTGAATCTACTATTACCTTGCAAACTTTTCCTTTCACCTTGCAAGTGGTTCTGAACAAGTTGTTTCTTTGGGGCTGCTCCTTGGTGGCTGGCATGATGAGGGATCTATTAAACATGATGCATTCTCCACTCTCAGGTGCTGCAGACTTGGAAGAGGCTGTTTGGTAACTTGTGGTGCTTTGACAGTCCTCTTCTTGAAGGAGTTGTACTCTTCTTTCTTTCTGATTTGCAGCAGTGTTTCCCATCTTCTCCGGGCACCTAAAGGACTGATGTCCAATCTGATTGCAAGAGAAACACCTTCCAGTAAACACATTGGGACCTCTGCCCCTAAACTGACCCTTATCAGCACTGTTTTTATCAGCCTGCCCTTGGCTACCTTCTTGTGATCCGCCACCTTGGAATCTAGAGAAATTATCTCTGTTTTGAAATCTGCCCCTGCCCCTAAAATTCTGATTTCCTCTGCCTCTGCTGCTGCTGCCAAAATCCCCTTTTCTTCTCTGCTTATCCTCAATCCTCAGTGCCATTTGAAAACACTTATGGACTGTCTCCGGGTTAAAGAGAGTTAATTCATCTTGAATGGAGAACTTGAGGCCATTAAGATACCTTGCAAGCTTCTGTTTTTCATTCTCAGGCATCTTGGCTTTCAATGTCATCTTGTGAAACTCCTCTGTGTAGGTGCTTACGTCCATGTCCTTTTGTCTCAAGTTGTGCAACTTCTTTTTCAAGTTGACCTCATAATCCTCAGGGACAAATTGCTTCTTGATTTCAAGTACCATCTTCCTCCATGTAGAGATAGGATTCCTATCATCTTCTATCCTTTCATTTTGAATAAAATTCCACCAACTCAAGGCTGGCCCTTTCATTCTTGATTTGGCAATCTTCACTTTCTGATTTTCTGCCACTTCTTCACATTCAAAATAGTTCTCCATTGCCTCAATCCAATCAAGGCATTCCTCTAGATTCATCTTACCAGGAAACATAGGTAAGTCTGCCTTAGTGTCCTTCCTACTCAACTTTCCAAGTGCATCTAGGAATTGTCTCTCTGACATGCCTCCTTGTGGCTCTTCCATAGGCACTTCTTCTTCCTCATCTTGATCCTCTTCATCTGAATCTAAGATGACTTCTGATTTCTTCTTCTTGTCTTTGTCTTTCTTCAACTTTTCTATCTCAGCCTCCATCCTTTTGTTCTTGGCTGCTTGCTCTCTCACTATCTTTGCCAATTCGGCATTTGTCACCTTTGAAGGAATTTCCTCCTCTTCTTCTCTATCTCCCATCTCTTTGATGGCTCTGATACCACCTGATACAGAGTGGCACAAGGGAAGCAACACACAAAGGTTTACTCTATTGTCCTTTGCCCACTCACCCACTTCAACTAGCCTTCAACCAACCAACCAACCAAAGGCACATACAAGGCATATGAAGGATTTGATGTCCAAACTATTGCCCAACCCCTAAGGCTTCTCCAACACCTTAAGATAGATCAACAAACACCTTCTATGCAGTTGGTTTGATCTCCAACTTCCCAAAACTCTTCAACCTATACCTTGACTAGTAAGGCTACTAGCCCTCCAAACTAGGTTTTCTCAACAAAACTTGACAAAATCCCAAAGGTCTAGGCAAACAAATGATGGAATTGAACACCTTTCAGGGGACCCTAACAAACCTCCAAATCTCCTGCTCCAACTCTACTCCAGCAATCCAGAACGCCTACTAGGTCTCTAGGCCTAATTGATCAATTTAGGCTAGGTTACAAAGCAAGTGCTCAAAATTGGGTGCATAGGTCAGGGGCAGGAACTTGGAATGACTCTACCATCCCCAAACAACACAAATCCACCATTCATTCACTCATCCTCTTAGGGTTTTGTCAAATACAACAATAAATTGCATAAATTCAGTCAAATACATAGAGATATTTGACCTAGGGCATCACATTAAAAATAGTAAACTGTATTTTCTCAGAAAATGCTTTTGGAATCAAGTAGTATACACCCCTAGCCTGCATTTCACCGAGTGGCATGAAATTTCATTGGTGGAAATGCATTCTAGGGCCAAATTTGTGGGACTACCCTAGAAAATAGGGTTTCTAGACCAGTTTTGAAAGAAAATTCAATAACTTTTGACTCCGACCACTTCAAGACCTCAAACCAGTTGCATTGGAACCCTGACTCCAAGAGCTTTCAGAAAAATATCATTTGCACACGTGAAAAGTCCGTACAATCCGTACACAGCAAGAAAAGTAGTGAAAAATAGTCAGTTTTCTTGAATTTTGTGCCCAAATTCTGTACAAAAACTTCCTCCTCCGTACTGGAGTCAGATATCCACCATATTAACCCATCCAAGTTGGTTTCCAACTTCTACAACAGCATTTAACTGTCCAAAGTGGTTTTTGAACCGACCCAACACATAACACCTTTGACAACTATGGTGTTTTGCATTAACACAAGGAGGTTGATTTGTTTGGTTTGTCCAATGGAGTCCAAATGATCAACACACTCCTTCCAACATACTAAAACATTAAAACAACCAAGAAAAACTTGAAAACCAATCCTTAGACCTTCTAGGCCTAATTGGCACAACAAGGGTCCAAATGGACTAAGAAGGATTTAAGGTTTATATAGTCACCCCAAACCTCTTGACCATACAAAATGGACCAAACAATAATGGCTAAAAGCCTTATTACAAAACACATTGAACAAAAAAATAACTTCTCAAAATGCATCAAAATGCCTTTAGGAACCAAGGTGCTCCTAGGTGCCCTGCACCAACAAAGTCCATCCCACACATCCGCAGGACATGGTATGTCTATACCGGAAGTCAGATTGAAGAGTATTTTGGTCTGGTGAGCAAGAACAGAGCATGCAGCAAGGTCCAACAATCAGGTTTGGATCTCTCAGAGGAAGTATCTCAGTAAAGTACGGACTTGGGGAAGTCAAGAGGAGTACCATGACTAATACATTCTAGAGATTAAGCCTCCGGTGATGAAAGAGTGAAAAGATATGAACACCTAAGTGTTGGGTTCCTGTTTGGCAGAGTAGACTGAGGAAGAGCTGACCGGCAGAGCATCAGACCTTAATCCAGATAAGATATTGATGGTGATCAAGCTTCTTAAAGGATCATTCATGATTGTCCAACATGTTTGATGACTCCTATAAGTATCTCTTTGATACGCATCACTTGGTAAGCAAGGATTCAGCCGACAGACCAGAGTTTTGGAAAATATTGAGTATTCCGGATGCCAGGTAGAAAGATGTTGAAATCCTTTGTGCAGATATATATATCAGATGGCTTACGATGTGAGGGTGTGTGTGTGATATGAGAGTGTGTGAAGAAAGGTAGAGATAGGTAAGGGAGTTATAATACAAGTTCTGTATGTAATAGAACAACATCACTAAAGGAGTGGAAGAATGAAATGCAGTAGACCAGTTTATTGAGCCTAACCGGAACTAAACTTCAGCATATGTGGATGCCTCTGATCAGTTCAAATACTTGGTTACTTTCTTTATAACTTGTAGATAGTGAGTCTCTTATAGGCAATGAGCCTCTTGTGAGCAGTGTGCTCGGGCAGTGAGCCCTAATTGGCAAGTGCCATTTTGTACCTCTTATTCTTGTAACAGAGAATACAATCTTGGGTTAGTCAGCCCATGGTTTTTTCCCTTAACAGGGTTTTCCATGTCAAAAATATTGTGTTATGTGTATTGAGTTTATTTTTGCTTCCATGGTTATGTATGCTTATATGTTTTGATATTGCACTAATTGTTAAAGAAGAAAAGAAAGTCAAATAATTAAGATAACTGATTCACCCCCCCTCTCAGTTATCAACAGATTAGTGATTGTGGATCCCACTCTTTGCATTGATGTTAAAGGGGGAGTGAATATTAGTGAAAAATGAAGAATCTAGTGAAGGGGAGGCACTAGAAAGTAGTGTGAACAATAGTATGGAGCACAAGCAAAGGGGGAGTTATTCTGACACTTAGTCATTTTTCACTAAGTGTTGCCATCAATGCCAAAGGGGGAGATTGTTGGCAAGAGATACTACTAAGCATGATAAGTGTTGTCATTGATGGAAACTAAGTCTCTACTACACATTGGCATTTCATAATTTGCCCATACCGAAAATCAGATTGAAGATTTGTCTAAGTCCGTGAAGTCAAGAATAGAGTGTGTGATAGGGTCCGGTATCTTGGTCCGGATCTCTGTGGGAGTAGATCAGATTTTGTTGTGGATCTGAGGGAGTCATAAGCATTGTTAGGATAATCTAAATCCATATTTTTGGCCTCCGATGATGAAGGATTCAACAGTTATTAGCATCTGAGTACCGGGTTAACAGTTTGATAGAACAGGCCGACCTTGTAATTGATCTTGGTTCCGGATGTATGGAAGTTGTTGGTTGGACAAGTTGTGATGATCAGTGATAGTAACCAACCTTATTAATGATTTGTGATTGCAAGTTTTAGTCCGCATTACAAGTGTTCATGGATTTAGCCAATAGAGTAGAATTCTCAATAAAGTTCTAAGTGTTCTTGAAGCCGACTGAAAAGTGGTTGAAGATTAGGATGCAGATATATATAGCAAATGGATTTGAATGATTTCAGTGTGTGTGTGATGTGACTATGGAATAAGTGCAAAAAGAGCAGAGATCTAAGATTCAGATGTGAGTAGAACAGTGAAAAGGGTAGAGTGAAGATGAAGTGTATCAAGTCAGTATTTTGTGCTTAACTGAAACTAAATCCTTGCATTGATAGATGCTAATTATCAGTTCAATCTCATTGTAAAATTCTTTCTATAGGCAATGAGCCTTCTATAGGCAGTAAGCCTTCTTTGAGCAATGAGCTTTGGATAGTGTGCTTGAATGCATGTGCATTCTCCTTTGTAATACTTTTAATAGAGTATAATATTTGTGGGTTAACCCCCACCATGGTTTTTCCTTTAACTGGGTTTCCACATCAAAAATCTCGATGTCAAGTGTGTTACTTATGTTTCTGCTCGTGTTATTGATTCATGCTTTAATGTTCATATCATTAATTTGATTAGAAGTTTTAAAAAGAGGATTAAAAGCAGAAAAGTTTAAATTGTGTGACAACTAATTCACCCCCCCTCTCTTAGTTGTCTGGACCAATTCCAACAATTGGTATCAAAGCAAGGTTCCTTTGAAAAAGTTTAACAACTTAAGGAAGATCTAGGAAGGTAACTTAATCTTGCCCTAGAAGATCTTGAGCAGTCTAGAGCAGAAGTCCAAGAGCTACAAGAAAATCTCAAAAAGGCTGAAGACTTCATTGAGATTCTAAAAGGAAAATTGAGCAAATCAAATGAAAAGGGGAAGGAGCAACCTCTTCAGCTGGGAAATCATTATGAAGACAAGGCCCTAAAATAGAAGACAAAGGAATGTGAAAAGTTAGCTAAAGAAGTTGTTGTCCTAAAACATGAGATGGAATCTAGGGTGATGAGACTAACCAAGGAAATTGAATATAGGAAGAAAATTGAAGAAGAGATGAAACAAAATTTGAAAGAGAGTATTGAAGAATACTGTAGATTGGATGGAATAGCTGGTCTCCTAGAATCTAACCTACAAGAAAGTAGAGAGAATGAGAGAGAACTCGAGAGACAAATTATCACTCTTAGACATAACCTAGAAGTTGCAAATGAATACAAGGAGAAGTTCAAAATAAGCTCACCTAAACATGAAGCACTGCTTGAAGGATAGAAAAAGGCTGATGACAAGCATGGTCTTGGATATGATAAAGGTGAAAGTTCCAAATACAGACAGAAAAATTTTCAATCAAGGAATAGGAGAAACAAAACTAGAAAACCTCTGGTAAGACAGCCAAATGCTCAAAGATATCCATCTTTCTATGGAAATTGTTTTAATTGCAATAAATTTGGCCATAAACCTACTCAGTGTAGAAGTAGAGTAAATCAAAATGATCCATCCTTCTCCGATCAATGCTTCAAGTGCAAGAGGTATGGTCATAGATCCAATGAATGTAGAAGTATGATAATGAATAACTCTAATGGCAATTCTTTCAATGGCTACTATTTTGCTTGCAATGGATTTGGGCACATGGGTAATTAGTGCAGATCAAGAGGAAATCAAGTATATAAGCAAGGAAATGTTGTGTACTTTAATTGCACTAAATCTGGTCATATTGCAAGATTCTGCAGAAGTAGGAATAATGCAAGAAGAGGTTCGGTAAATAGAAAGCCAGATGAGCCGAGACAAGACAAAGGCAAAATAAAAATTGATGTGAATGAGATATAGAGCGAAATAAACAATATTTGGGTGAAGAAAGATACAATGAAAAATGGTGATGGGTCAGCATCGGAATCTGATGCTAACAATTCCTCCAAGAATTAAATTAGGAGCTCTAGCTCAGGGGGAGCTACATTGAACATCAAATTCCCCCAGTCAGTAAGTGGGTGCTAGGATATGGCACAATGAGAGAAGATATTGTGAAGTGTTTCAAAGCTTTTGGAAGGATTTCTGGAAGGAAAAATGTTGATATGGAAATTTGCAGAGTAATTCATGAAGAACAGTTCAAGAAGCAGAGTAACCGGATGGAGTTAGGGCATTTATTACAATGCAAAATTAGGTTTTGCAAAGGATAAAAGGTCACTTAATCATGCATTTGAACCACTTTGCATTTGAAGGAAACAAGTATAAAATCTTCTGAGCTACAAATCCAGAGATTGAAGAACGAAGATCGAATTCAACCGGTAATTGATCAACCCTAACCTTGTGGAAGAAAAAGGTACTTATCTGTAAATCTTAGTATCTAAAATCTATTGAGATGGCTTCTCCTCATGTTGTTGACATTACTAAAAGGCCTCGACCCAAATTTAGGAAACATCCTCACAAATTAATAGAAGTCGACGCGCTAGGTGCTTTTTCAAGTGTTTCGTATGGTGTGCTGCATGTTGAAGATATTATGGTTTATATTCATGCAAACATAGATGAATTTGGTGATTCAAGGTATGTAGACTTGTTTGAGAATCATCTCAGGGGTGAATATCATGATCTTAAACCCAAGTATAAGGCATTGCAAGATAAACACTTTATTTAGATTATGGGGTTTCCAACATTTGATGAAGATGAATGGGTCTGATATGTTTTGAGTTAGATGCATGATGAATTCATTTGGCTATTAAAACCATTCAAGATTACCAAGGATGTTATCAGAATTGTGACTGGGTTAAACTCAATTGGTGGATTACCCATGTTAAAATTTGTGAAAAACCAAACTGTTACTGATGCAACTGGTGCAAAATTTGATAGGAGGGCTATGACTATAAATGACATTATAGAACCGGATGTGAAGTTTTCTTCCATGGTGATTTGCTACAAGAGATATCACTCCAGTAGGGATAACTCTATCTTCAGAACTGCCATATATGCAGCATATCAAATGTTGAAGGAGAATGTAGATTATGACCTTTGTGAGCTATTACAGAACTAGCTGATTGAGAACTTGAACAAAATCAAAAGGGATAAGAAAAACACTATTAAATATGGTACATTGGTTCTATTCTTTTTTTCTACTATATGAATGAAGTACCTAGAGTAAAGGGTGTTCACTGGACTAATGATGAGGCAGTTGCCATTCAGATCAGAGATCATCTTCACATAATTGGTGATTTGAAAGCTCAAAAAATTGTAATATGGGGATACTTCAATAATTTTTAGAGTATGATGCATTTAAGGGAAAGAATCCCTAAATCTAATGTTGAGAAGTACAAAAATGAAATATGCTTCATGGTTGACACTGATCAATGCCTAATGGAAGCAGTGGAACCCAGAACTATTTGGATCATGCCCATGGGGTATGAAGTAGATGGAAAAATCTTGAATATGTATGCTCAACATCTTCTAAGAAAGCCTAAAGACACAACAGTTGAAATATTTGGAACATATGAGGAGTTAAGTTAAAAACTACATACTGAGCTCAGATAACCTAAAACTAATAGGAGAGTAAGAAAAGAAGTTGCGCAGTTGGCTGAAAATCTCAGTCTAACTAAGGAGGCTATGAGGCAATTCAAGGAAAGAATTGAAAAGGCTGAGAAAGAGAAACAAGATAATAAACAAGGAAGTGCTCCGGTGGAACCCTCTTCCACCTCAAGGACTACTAGGAGCTCTGCTGCTGCCCCTGTTCCTCCTAAGACTCAAAAATTGGAAACCAAATCATCCATAAAAAGGGAGACAAGAAAGAAAACAAAAGCATCCCAGACCTATGAAAACACAAGAGAAAAAGAAGATACAGATTCTGACATTGAGATCAAAGAACTAAAAGCCACAAGCACAAAAGTGGCCAAGATATCCAAGAAGATGCCCTCTAGAAGCAAAAGGGAAAGTAAGAGGCAAAAGACAGAGGAATATGAAGAGAAGCCTACCCTTTCAATAGATGACATCATTAAATTTGTTACTATAGATGGAAACTTGGCTCCAATGACAGAATTCTATGATGACTATAGTGATGCTGACAAAAGAGTACTTGAGGAAGCAATGGTAAGATATTTGAATATCTACAACAAGGCTCTAATTGAGATATGTTCATTGATACCAAAAAGCCTTGAAAAATTTTTGGAACTGAGAAAAGAGAATGCGTTGGGTGAATATTTTGTCTTCAACTAACTGAAGGGAAAATGGTTATATCAACCATAGTGTAATGAGACAAATCTCTCCTCTCAGCAAGGGGAGGTTCCCTATTAACTATTACAAACTTATTTATACTAAAAACTAATTTCACGGTGAAACCATGTCATCCATTTATCTTTTTTCAGAAATGATGTTTACAATATAAAATATCACTTTCACAATACAAATCAAACTAACCAAGAAACTCATGAGAGCACAAATTCTATTGTTGCTCTTTTTACTGATTTACAATTTAGAACCTAGTAGGATAAGGTGCAGCTCAAAATCTTCACCGAATACTACAACAAAACATACGATCACAAAAGATAATAGTAGTTCAAAGCCTTTCCAATATCTTTTACTTCAAAACATAAAATCACAAGCTAAAGATAATTGTTGTAGCACAAAGTCTCCAAAATCAACTTTAGAACATCTCCCAGATTATTCACACTTACACTACAATTTGATCAAGTAGATAAGATAGTATAAGGAAAAGGACATAAGAACAATTTCCAATACACCACAAGTTATTCCAATGCAAAGATTGAAAGATCGCTTGCTTTTCTATTCACTTGATAAAATATGATTTACAATTTGAACACAAAGTCTCAAAATGCTCTTCAATTTGGCAGAGTTTCACTTCCAATAACTAAAAGATGATAATTACAATGGGGGTCCTCTTTATTTATAAGAGAAACCGAGGGAAAAAATAGGAAAAGAACAACTAACTATGACTTATTCGACAAAGGAGTCCTTTTTGATTTGGGACTTCCTATGTTTTTACATGTAATTACATATGAGAAAAGTACATGTAAATATGTCCAAAATTATTTTAAAAGTACATCTGAAAAATAGAAAATAAACTAAGTGATGAAATTGTTGCTTCAACTTGTACTGCCTTCTTTCTTCATGTGGCAATCATACATAGTAAACGTAGCTTGCATCCCCAAAGTATTTGGACTAACTGTGTTCTTGAAAATCATCCAGGCTCTAACTATTGCATCTCAAATTGTGGTAATTGATTTTGCATGGCTAGTTAACTTGGCCTTCAGATTATCTAAAGTTAACTGATTATCAAGAATATTATCCACGTAGGCTACTGAAAATGTTTTGTCCTCAAACTCCTTCTGAAACATATTCTCAAATTCCTGGATCATCTCCTCTGTAGAAAGAAATTGATTATCCTGTGACACCAAATTGCATGGCAGCTCCTCCAACTTGTGTAAGAGACTAACATCACTTTGGTCACTCAGCTTCCTTGTAGTTTCTAAGTCATTGATCAAATCTTTCAACACACGGCTCTGATATGTCAATGCCTCCTTAGTCTCGGTATATGAATCCCTATTTGGAATAACACCAATTGATATCAAAGCACTTATTTTCAACTTCCTCATTTCTACCCACTTATCATGATTCTATTCTAAACGCTCAATATCTTGAGAAATAGCATCTATCAAATCATCAAGTTCTAACTTGATTTTCTCCATTTTGCTTGTTTTCTTAGCTAGCTCTGTAAGAAGAGAGATTCCTTGTGTGTGCATCCTTTCCAAATATTCTTCAAGCACTCTTCCCTTAAGGTGAGTCTTTTCAACTTTCTGGATGATAGGATCTTCCACAGAAATGGCCTCAGGAGTCACTGATTTTGAATTCAAAGTAATCTTCCTTACCATTGTAGTCAATTGGTCTACCATTGCTTTATAATGATCTTTTGTCTCCTTTTCTTTATCAAACTTCTGAATCAAAATATCCATTGCTGACTGTATGTCAGTCTTTGCACTCTCATGTGTTATTTTGCCTAGCTCAATCCTAGAAATAGAGTAATCATTCATACTAAAATTTTCTACGGTAGCATCCTGTGGGGGCCTTGCAATCTCCTCAAATTTGTGACCTTTATCTCCCAGCACTCTTGAAAGAATTTTTGGCTTCTTTGGAGTCTTAGCCTTAGCAGGCACCAGCTTACCAAAATCAAAGTCATCTGGAGAGATGGCTTGTTTCTTTATTTTAGGTGTATATGCTAACAACCATGGAGGAAGCATAGAAGTACTCACATTCAGATCCGTTTCCATTGTTGGTGTTACTGGAACTATACTGGCACTAGATGTAGAAACAATAGGTGGAGTATTAGTAAACACTGCACCTAATACATTCACATTTGAAGCTTGCTCAGAACCCAATACAAAGTGATCAAATATTGAAGAATCTCCAATATCAAAAGATGAGGAGGACAGACTAGGAATGGACCCAGAAGAATGAAGAACATCATCAAAAGCAGTTTGAGGATTATCAAAAATTATTTTTGAAGGTGATGGAGATTCAGAAGATGGGATGTCAATAGGTGAAGTAGATAGAGGAACTGAAATAGGTATGTTAGACAAAGGAGAAGAGACTCCCATATCCTATTGTACATTCTCCTGTGGAGACAGAACTTCATCTCCTTGTCCTTCTCCCATCTCTTCTGTTGGTCTATTTTCTACCTCCATTTCCTTGGTCGCTGGCTCATCAGTATTCTATTTCTCAATTTTCATTTCTTCTACCTCAGATACTTTCTCTACAACCTTTGACTTCTTTGACACAAATTTGATCCTGGGTTTATGTGGCTTGGAAGAAGAGGGAATGTCACCCTTATTCTTTGTCCTATTCTCCACCTTCTTACCTGTCTATTCTTGGACTTCAGTCTCTGATCCCATAAGGAATTATTTCAAAGCAATTCCCTTACCTTCTAACCACTTGTTTGTGTTAGCCAATATAGGTTCAAACCTTTTCCTTAGAGAAGTCAATTCTTTTTTAGACCATTGGATAAGAGGAAGAGGAGAACCAACAACCTGTTTAGTGTTATACCTAGGATCAATTAGCTCTTCATCATCCACCAGGTCTTCAGGAATATCATCCAATCCCAGATACTCAATCTATTCTAGAGATAACCTACTATAGTCCAATTTTCTGATATCCTCTTCTGTCCTCAAGTCCACCCAGATGTCTTCAACCATTGGTTCATGAAACTGGGTTTTCCTTTTGATCTTGGATTTTACACCCCTATAATCAAACCTTGGTCTTCATTTGAACTATTTCATGGTCACTAGCTGCATTTCAGTTTCCATGGCTCTAGCCTTTACGGCATTTGACACTAAAAACCTGTCAATTTCTACTGGAAATCCAAAACCTGGTTTCTTGATTTCCATTTGCTTATTATGTATGACAATCATTGTCTACATAATTCCATTATAACAAGTTTATCTAAAGGAAACCTTGGCAACATATAAGGATAACCTTGGAAAAAGCCAACCCTTAAATATGAGATAGTCAGAAATTGTAAGAACATGCACCCATAATCATTCACCACTGACCAAGCTTCCTCTGAAACTCTTCTTTGCTCTAACTGAGGGTCAAAAAGACACAAGAATACTATGAAGAAAGCATCATTTACCCTCCTAAAGTGGTGAACAGAACCTTTCAATGTCACTTGAGGATAGTACTGATATACAAGAACCACTCTCCTATCTCCTTCGGATGTCAAACCCGGAAAGATCTTCATTGAGGCTGGTATATACACAAGGTAAGAAGTCATATAGAATTTGAAAGAAGTGGATACCTTAGCCAATTGCTCATGCAGAGCATTGCTGATTTGTTCACCCCAAAAGATGGCTTGCTTGCCTTGAAGTATAACCTTGATAAAAGGGTACATCCATTCATGGAAAAGAGAGGAAGAAGCTAGTCCCCTTATCTTGCTAAGAAGAGTTATGAGATCACCAACCTCCTCAATAAAATCACTTCTGGGAAAACTCCTCGGCCACCTGGATAAGTTTGACCTTGAAGTATTAAGCCATTTGGTGTTAATTATCTTCTTAGCCTTCTCAAAATTCTTGTCATATTCTTTTTGAGCTTCAGCAAAATCTAGTTTCACAACTTCTGTAGCAGCAGGACACATGAAAACTTTATCAATGAATTCTGGATCCAATCTAATTATCACATTGCCATTCGTATCCACCACTGCCCTAGTGTCTCTATTGTATAACTGAATACATTGAAGAACAAACTCAGTATTATGAGTTGCTACTGGGAAAGATGACACCAAGTGAATGTTGCTATCAACAATCTTCTTCATCGCAGAACTAGGGTTATCAGACTTAGTTCTTTCCACAAACTCAGCCATGTCTACATGGCCAATCTTTGTATCCCAAATGTCGTCAACATTGGAGGTAACCGAGGTGATTGGAAAAACACCCTGATACTTATACTTCATTGCTTTCGACTTCTTTGGAGACAACTCAATCATTTAAAAAATTAACACCAGAAGGATGTTGACAAAGAGAGAAAATCCACAGAAGAAACTGCAACAAAAATCCATGATCATGCAATTAGGGGAAATACTGGTAATCTAGGAAAATTGCATGTTGACGATCACAACTACGAGGATACGTTTGAAAGGGCTAGAGTGCAAGCAGTTTGAAAAAATGGAGGAAAGTGGGCTCAGGAAAGTAAATTTGAAAATCTCTCAGAGTTAGAGAAAATTGAGAGAGTGAATGCATGGGCGGCAAAATTTGCCACCCTTGCATTAGAGGGATGAGTTGCAGATGTCAGGATGGAAAATTTTGCTGACCTTACATGTTGGGAGAAACCTTTTCATGTCTGAGTGGCAAAATTTGCTGACTAAGCACGAGGATGGTTTGCAAGTTTGATCAGATATGCAGGAGCGGTGAAAATTGTTGCTGACGCATGTTAAAGGAAAAACTTATGTGTGCAAGGTCGGCGAAAAGGGCCACCACTGCATGTGTAGGGGAGGATAGTGGTTTAATGTAGGGGCAGTCAAAATGACCACCCTTACATGAGGGAAAAACAACTTCTTTATATATGCAATGTCGATGAAAATGCCTGCCAACACATATTCGAGAAACTATCTAGATGTCAGGTCAGTCATACTAACCGCTCTTGCACCTCTTTGTTGAAACATATAATGTGTAGAAACAGTAAGTTTGACCACTTATGCACATTATGACTTAAAACTTACTAACACCCTAAAATGATCAAAATTGATATTTTGATCGATTTGCAACCAAATCAATTTTCAAAAATTTTGAAGAATCGACTTAAGGAAATGTTGCAAACTATTCCAGGATGTCAGATGACTTTGCGCGAGGCCAAGAAGGCTTGTCTCGATTTGCAAACTTAGAGTGTAGGCTAAGAAATGAACAAGTTTCATAGGGTTTGTATACAAAATTGAGCGCAACTAATTTTGGAAACAACATAATGCAATAAGCAAGGATCTTGAGATCCGAGAACAAATATTAATACAATTATGCACCCAAATTACTCTGAAGCAAATGAATTTGATATTCAAAGAAGCCAAGGATGAGTTCCGAAGTAAAAATCAAATGAATAAGCTTATGCTTGGGGAGACAGACAAGATTGCAAAGGAAACCAAAGAGGTTCTCTGGAGTGCTTTGAAAAAGCACAATCTTCTTGTTGCAGAGGAGGTAAATCTAGAGATTGAGTCCTCAGACATGAATGTCAAAGGATTAAAGAAGAATAAGAAACATACTAAAACTCTAGATTCCTCTATTTCGGAAGAGGAAGTATTGATAGAAGAAGCAAGTGTTGGCCATGATCCTCCGGATCCTCCTGCTACTGATGACTCTAGAAAGGACCAAGAAAAAGAAGAAGAAAAAGTGAAAGAAAAGGAAGAGGAAAAAGAAAAGGGAAAAGAAGAACTAACAGAAGGAGATGGTGCAAGACAGTCCGGTTGCTGCCACTGACAAAGCACAAGGGAAGGAAACTAAAATAGCAAGTGTAGCGAGAGACACTGAGGATGTAGTGTAGAGTTTTCTCAGCAAGGAGATGCTAGAGTTAGATGAGCCAAAACTGATACAAGGACCAATTAATTTGGACACTCTCTCTCTGGACCAAATGCTGAAGATATCATCACTTACACAGGCCAAGGCAAGGGAGGAAATGCTCAATTCTCCCATAGAAAACAATGAGTTGATATGCCTAGCATCTGGAGTACTAGAGAAGATCATGCCCACATATCAGAAAAATACATCTGATTCTCCTTTTGGTAATTTGAAAAATCTTGTGCATTCTGTAAATACAAATTTTGAGTCTTTTGAGAAGTCAGTCGAAGTAAAGGTCCAGAAAGAATTTTTGGATAAGAGGTTTAGTGAACTAAAAGGCCGTATACATAATGATAGAAAAACACCTGATATTGGTATAAACAGTATTGAAAATGCTCTTAAGGATGGTGGTGATGTATATAAGTTTTGTTTATCATGGCCCAAAATAGTAGAGGATATTGAGAAAAAGATAAAGGAGCAGGAGAAAAAGCTGCTAGACCTATCTCAAAGTTTTGATCCTTTAATAGTATATCCGGTTTGCCAAGAGTGTCAAGAAATTAGCCTAACAAATGAAATAAAGAAGCTTATCAAAGAAAAGAAGAACATTATGGAAAGAACGGGTGAGCTCCGAGGACTGATTACCCCTAAGTTGGAAACAATGTTTAACACTTTGTCAGAGGCCCAAAGTACTGCCCAGGCAAGCAATCCCTCAAATCTAAGGAAAGCAAAAGCATATGCATTTCTGCTGAGTGGACACATTTCAATTTTGGATGGTATGAAGACAAGTTGGGCCACCGAATTTGCACAGTTAAAGAGTACTTTTGCAGATATCCTTAAACATATGTAAATATAACATATGGACTGTTTGTACATATGTAGCCTTATATACAGAATTTTTGCATGATTAGTGATTACAGATCCCACTCTTTACCATTGATGTCAAGGGGGAGTGAAGAGTAGTGAAAAATGAAGAATCTAGTGAAGGGGGAGCATCAGAAAGTAGTGTGAACAATAGTATGGAGCACAAGCAAAGGGGGAGTTATTCTGACCCTTAGTCCCTTTTCACTAAGTGTTGTCATCAATGCCAAAGGGGGAGATTGTTGGCAAGAGACACTGCTAGGCATGATAAGTGTTGTCATTGATGGCAACTAAGTCTCTACTACACATCCGTATTTCATAATTTGCCCATACCAGAAATCAGATTGAAGATTTGTCTAAGTCTGGGAAGTCAAGAATAGAGTGTTTGATAGGGTCCGGTATCTTGGTCTAGATCTCTCCAACAGTATATTAGAGTTTTCTACAAATCTGAGGGAGTCATAAGCATTGTTAGGATAATCTAAATCTAGTGTTTTGGCCTTTGGTGATGAAGGATTCAATAGTTATTAGCATCTGAGTATCGGGTTAACAGTTTGACAGAACAGGCAAAAGAAGAATAGGTTGACCTTGTAATTGATCTTGGTTCCGAATGTATGGAAGCTATTGGTTGGACAAGTTGTGATGATCAATGATAGTAGCCAACCTGATTAATGATTTGTGAGTGCAATTTTTGGTCCGCATTACAAGTGTTCATGGATTTAGCTGACAAAGTAGAATTCTTAATAAAGTTCTAAGTGTTCTTGAAGCTGACTAAAAAGTGGTTGAAGATCAGGATGCAGATATATATAGCAGATGGATTTGAATGATTTCGGTGTGTGTGTGTGATGTGACTATGGAATAAGTGCTAAAAGAGTAGAGATCTAAGATTCAGATGTGAGCAAAACAGTGAAAAGGGTAGAGTGAAGATGAAGTGTATCAAGTCAATATTTTGTGCTTAATCAGAACTGAATCCTTACATTGATAGATGCTAATTATCAGTTCAATCTCATTGTAATCTTCTTTCTGTAGGCAGTGAGCCTTCTATGGGCAATAATCCTTCTTTGAGCAGTGAGCTCTAGGCAGTGAGCTTGAATGCATGTGCATTCCCCTTTGTAATACTTTTAATAGAGTTTAATCTTTGTGGGTTAACCCCCACCATGGTTTTTCCCTTAACCGGGTTTCCATGTCAAAAATCTTGGTGTCAAGTGTGTTACTTATGTTTCTGCTCATGTGTTATTGATTCATGCTTTAATGTTCATATCATTAATTTGATTAGAAGTTTTAAAAAGAGGATAAAGGTAGAAAAGTTTAAATTGTGTGACAACTGATTCACCCCCTCTCTTAGTTGTCCAGACTAATTCCAACAACAACCTTGGACCCTCTCACACACTCCCACTTTTCACACCAAACAAAATCTTTTATTTATACCTTTCGCAAACTACAAAATCTTTCTCCTACGTCAGCCAAGATGAAACATGTAGATTGAAACGTGCAACAACCACACCATGTCAACTCCAAAAAGATGTAGAAATCCACTGTGGTTCAAGCCAAGTGATAAACAAGACCTATTCTTCCTTAACACATTCTTCAAATCTGGTGCACACTTCCAAACATCTGGTGGGATCATCAAAACACATCAGGTCAGCCCAATAAACACTTATCCTTTCACAAAATAGCTCCAGACCTAGAGTGGTACCATAGAGACCAATTAGCATTATGTAGATCAGTTCACAATCAACATAAGACTACACAAAACTTCTTAAAAATTCCTTCTTCTGAATTGTATATTTTCTTTTTGACACAAACAAATAAATACTGAACCTGGCATCACTTACAAACACTGAACACACAGTCTTTAGATAGAACATTGAAAGACCAACTTGGAGTGCACTTCAGTGTCTAAAACCTGAAATGAACAAACATATAGACTAATTGAACTCATCCACTAAACATCAAAGACAAATAATGAAATGTAGTGGCTTTTGCTTTCTCCTTCAGACAACCCTAATCAGCAATAAGATGTCTTTGCTTTGCTAACTCCAGAGAACCTTTGTGATACAACTCATCATCTAAAACTTGTTCATATATCATTCTTCTCACATGTATCCAATTATCCTTCAAGCCACAGGATCACATCTTCAAATGCAAAGAAATGCGAAGAGTTCCTCTGACTCATCCTAACTGCAACAATTCTGAGCTAAAGTCTTCACTCTACAAGCTCTGGAATCTTTTTGTAGTAACTTCTATGCCCTGAAATTAGGAACATACCTTTTTCACACCTATCTCTATCTAACTTCCAAACCACAAGGTCATACCTTCAAATGTGAGGGAATGTAGAGCATTCTCCTGAGCCACTTCAATACAAACTCTAGTGCCTTAGACTTCCTAAACCTTTCTTTCAAAACTTGAGAAATGCTTTTCATCAAGAAATAATGAATACAATATTCACCACATCAAAGACTTTATTCACAACACCATACACAACAAACACAACAAGAATCTTCATGTTACCACACCCTTTGTCTATGAACTTCAAAAGATAGGGTACAACTATGTATAGATGATACTGATCCAATCAGTATACATAGTACATGACTTTCATCATCTTACCCTTTACTTCACAACTTCTCTAATCCATCTCTGATCATTTCTCCTTTGTTTTCTCCTTTGATCATCAATATCCTTTAGAAACTCTAAACATCACTAATCATCACACCATATCATACCAATGCTGACATTATCCCTGTTAACATCAAGTGCTTCCACTTCCAACCTTCAACAACACGGCACTGTTGAAATTAATGACAACACATATGCAACAGGAACAACAAAGAAGGTGAGTTAATGACTCCTACCACATGTTTATTGCAGCCAAGTAATGATGAGAGCAAAGAAGAAACTAAGACAAAAGAGCTTGAAGAAAATGCCTTATCTCAAGAGGTATGTATAATAGAGCCCCAAAATGACTCCATTGAAGTGCATACATATACATATGGTGAGGATATGTTTAATAAAGATGATAAAACAACAACCTTGGGTACAAATTCATATCAATCCAATGAAGTCTCTAAGACTATTAGGTTCCTTGATGACACTAGTGGAATTGTTGGGATCACTAATTCATTTCTAGAAGTGGAGCATGATGAAGAGGGGTATGTTGAAGTTTTCAAATCAATTTATAGTGATGATAGTTCAAATGATGAGAGAAAGTCTTCTTTGCCAAATTAATATTAGTTTGACTCCCAATTAGAACCTATGAAGAAGAGTGTTCATGATAGTTTCAACTTTTTTGATTTGGAGAGTGATTTGTTTAGGGAAACAACTACTCATGAGGAGCATAATGCACATATTTATTCCAACCAAGGCTACCAGCTCTTTAGTCCATGGAATCCACATGTGTTGGCACCTAAATATAATGAAGAAATGGTTTGGGATGAATTTATTTTGACCAATGTGTTGTCCTTACTTTGAAACCTAAATTATGAAAATGGGATGAAATTGTGGTATCTAATTTTGAGAGGCTTGATCTTGAAGACAAATCAGAAATTTTAATGCAAGGAGTTGATTTTGATCTAAGACCTAGTGAATCACATAGTTTGAAGGACAAACTACCATTCATGAAAGAAGAAAGGAAAGTTCTAGAGACCAATGAGGATGAGATGAGCTCCAAAGGAGAGGCATATGAGGCTTGGGACAACCGTGGAGACACGGCTGAAAGGTATGAAGGGAATTCTAATTTTTGCATGCATTATAATAGTAGTTCATTAAACTTGCATGATCTTAACATTTATGAGGGAAGTTGGGAGAATAAATTATTGGTATCAACTAAAATTGAAGAGCTTGATAGCATACAAGAGGTTTTTAATCTAGTCCATTGTCTCAAGAAATCAAAAAATGGAGGTTTGGATTAGCAGGATGTGTGGGTGGAGCATGTGTATTATGATGATTCTCAGTTGATGAGAAATCCTCTTTTCAAGATGAGTGCTAATTTGGAATTTTATAATCCACTCTTTGAGTTGGATGATGGGACTACTCCTAGTTGTGGCATTGCATGTGGTGAAAGTAGCAAGGTATGGGATCCGAGAGAAAATTTAGAACATGAGTTGGAGTGTGGTTTTCAGCTTGGTTTTGATTTAGGTTCACATTGTGAGGTGATTGGTTAGCCTCCTGGGAGATAAATGGATATGAAGTGTGCAAAGGAGGAGAAAATTAGAGATTACACAGGGGGTGTTACGACACTAGGAGATGTAGTGTCTTCATGGGATGTATTGATTCATGGAGACTTTAACATTGTAAATTTTAAAAAGTTTTCAAACAATGTTCTAGAGCTTGCTGGAAATTTCAGAGGAGCAGAAATAAAAGGTGGTTTAAAGTTTTTTACTTACATAGCTTTGGAGAAATAAGGATTTAAACATGACATGTACATGTTTGACAATCCATCCTTTGGATTGAGTGATGCTATATATTATACTAATCTTTCTTTGGGGATGGTTTTGATGACAACAATTGCTCCTCACATTTCAGTTGTTGCTGCTTTCATGGATGGGCTACAAGGGATTACCAAGGAAGTCACAAATTTCCATGATGTGCATATTGATTTGGATGGAACTTGGAGTTATGTTGTGCACCTTTCTAGGCATGCTGGGGATCATTCTTGGTTGGGTATCCATGCTTGGGATCCTCAATAAGGATTGATGAAGTTAATTGGGAATGGAAGGGAGGAATTTTGGAGGTATAAGGATGAAAATTTTAGAATTAACGATGTTGTTTCTTTCTTTACGAACCATTTGGTGATTCCATTTGCTTATCTACAAATGGATTGGAGAGAGATTTTATGTAAGGATTGGAATAATGAACGAATGCTTACTTTTGGGAGTGTTACTTGGCAAAGAATGGATCAGAATTTTAGTGTTGAGTTTGTTTTTGGGTTGCAGGTCAGTCACTTCACCTTTTGGTTTTCTCTCATTCAACAAAGTTGACACTTTCTTCTTTGTCAAGGAAGTAATAGAGTTCAATTGGAGTTTTCTTGGAGGTGTTTTACAGTCACTTCTGAATTATTTTGGTGCAACACAATGTTTTTCATGCATACCTATACTTGGTAAATTCATTGGTGTTGTTGTTGTCCTTTATGTAGAGCACTAAAATAAGATTGTACTCCACTCATTTCAGTTTTGAATAGTAGACATTATTGTTTACTTCAAACCTTCCTAACTCAGGGAATTCATCTTATGAAGGTTTTTGATGTAAACTTTGATAGTTTACTCTCCATGTGGGTTTAGGACAACAAATTTTTGCATGCTTTGGTTCATCATTCAGTGACCCATGGAGTTGGAATAGTAAGTGTTTTTGCTAGTCTTCATGGTTGTATCAGATTAGCACATAGGAGACATGTTAGATTTGTTGAACTGCACCAGACAACTGAGAGGGGGGTTGAATCAATTGTCCTACAAATTTTAACCAAATATGATCATCAACTTAACAATTACTTATATTCAGATACAATTATGAAAGCATCAAATGATAAGTTCAACACAAAAGCATAAACAACACAGGAGACACCAGATTTTTATGTGGAAAACCCCAAAAGGGAAAAATTGATGCAGAGCTACCACCACTAAGGGGACCCAACTAACCACTCAAGGGAAGAGGATGTAGGGGATGGTAGGGAAAAATAGGGCTTTAGGTCCTTGTGAACCTAGCTGCTCCATTGGTCTCCTTGATGGACATGACTGTCCTCTCTTTGTTCATGGCTCCAACACTAGTCAACAATACCTCCAATAGGTTTGTACACATGGGCTCTTTCCCAAACCTCCTAGGTACCATAGACCACCTATGTTTGACTGGTCAATGCTATCAAAACCACCCAAATTCTCTAGATGCAACTCCTTATACCCTTTCCTTCACAACTAGTCCTACTTCCTTGTAGCCCTCCAAACATGGTTTTTCCTTCATAACGTGCAAAGGATAGGTCAAACCCACAAACTAAAAGATGTTTTAGGTACCCATTTGGTTGTTCTTCAACATATAAAACATGTAAAATAGGTTTCTTTGGAACATGTGCCTCAAAAATTAACTGTCCTACTATTTTTGGGGGTTACTAGTCCTATTTTACAAAGGAAGTATGAGAATTACTCTACCCAAGACTGAAAACCCACTTTTATGAGCTTCCCCACATCCCAACTAGACTACTTTTATAGGTTTTGGCATTTCCATGCATGGGTTTCTTACCAAACCAATAATCACCTATGCTACCTAGCCTCTTTTGCTTAATCCATGAAGATATTAGGCCTCAATCACTGCAACAATCGGTCCCCTATCCTGAAATTAAGATTCAACACAAAATATAGTCTAAGAAGATCCATTCCATCTATTTTTAATTTGTGGTGTAGGAGGAACAAGCCAAAAATCCATCATTTTCACTAAAACCCTCAAAACTAGGGTTTAAGAGCTAGTTATAGAAAAATGGTGATAAAATGCTTCTAAATCAATGAAAATCCCTCTCCAACTAGATTCAAATGAAAGCTTAAACCAATCTCTAGGCATTTTTAGACATTTTCCTTCATGACAGTATGGTACAACCTTCCACAAGATGTTGAAAACAACAAAAAAGACAACAAATTGCAGAAAATAGGGCAAAATCTATATTTTTCTTCTCTTCAAAATTACATGTCTTTCCTCTATGACATGTCCATCATATAAAATAGCATGTTTACAATATAATTGCTCATCCCACTACTCCACTGTCATGGAAAAATCAAAAAGAAGGCTTGAAAATAGCCTTTCCACTAAATTGTCCCAAAATAGCAGTCCTAACTTAGGCAAAAAAAATTAGCTTTCTAATTCACCACTACATAAAAATGCCCTTAGTGGGCTTTATTACATCATTTAAGAAAAAATTCCACCTAGGTTCTCATTATTGAGACCAAAAAAATCAAAATTTGCTTTGAGGTCTAGGTGCTCCTGCACCATACAACCCCCCTAAAAGAAAACTTGTGTCCCATGAGGACTAAATTGCCTTAAACCTATTTCTGTCACTGTATCTCTTTGCCTTACATGTACTCCTTGTCTCAGAAATTTGGTCCTGGCTTCATATCTTGCATGATGTACTTGCTTGTGTCTTGATCTTCATATCTTCTTGTAAACTGTCCTACTCCTTGTCTCTTGACTTTATCACTTTCATGAGTTGGTGTTGTAGATGTCCTAGAAGCTGTACCTTTGCCTTGTTCAATTGTCCTTGCACTCAGCCTTTGTTTCATCTTGATTTCTTGCTTAAACTTTGTCAAACTATGTTGCAAACCTCTGTCTACTACTGCATTTGCTGCCTCCATTATGGTCTGTAGATCACTTGCCTTTGCTACCACTATACTAACTGCCCTCATCTTTGTCTTATCAATTCTAAATCCTTCATTCATCACACTCTCAGATTGTCCCTTCGATCCTACTATTCTTAGTGGACATAGAATTGTCCCAACCATGATATGGTCATGCCAAATTTGTGTCTTCTCAAACAACTTAGTCTTCATTTCCTCTTGGACTGTTGTAGTCATCTCCTTGTCTTCTTTGCTTTGAAAAAATCAAACTATTCCTCAGATCAACTGTCCTCCTATGTTCCTCCTTCCTCTCATCTGTTGTCTTAGCATTCTTATGCCTTGTAATGGCTACACATTCCTTGGTTATATTCTCCTCAAGCCTCATAGGCTCCCTCTTACCAAACATTATCACCTTTGTTGTCCTTGTCTACTCCTTGGCTTCTTCCTGCATTGGAATCAACACATAAGTCTTTTCATCCTTCCTAATGGTGTAGGTGTTAGCTCTTCCATCATAAATTGTAGACCTATCAAACTGCTAGGGTCTTCCAAGTATCATATGACAACGAACCATAAGTAAGATGTCACATAGGACCTTTTCCTCATATCCTCCAATCTTAAACTCAACTAATGCTTGTTCAGTCACCAAAATGGACTGATTATCACTTACCCAAGAGACTTTGTAAGGTGTGTCCCTAGGTACTCTTTCCAATTTTAGCTTGTCTTCCATTTCATTAGATACCATGTTATTAGTACATCCTAAGTCTACTATCACTTTACATACCTTGTCTTTGCATTTGCAAGCTATCCTAAATAGTACTCTCCTCTGAATCAACTCCTTCTCCTTGGAGGTCTTCAATAGTGCTCTTTCTCTCAGCATCAACGTTTCTCCTACCTCACCAATACAACTAGTGGGAGTAGAACCACCGCATTCTTCTTCTTGGACTAATTGAGTCCTCTCATTATTCCTTTCACCATCACTTGTAAAACCTTGCCTTTTAGGACACTTGTATGCTAGGTGCACAAACTCTTGGCAATTGTAACACTTACTACAAAGGTGTTTGCACTTCTTCCACCACCAAATTTGCCTCTAGTGCCTCTGCCTTTGAAATCTACACTTTGTCCTTGTTTGAAATCTGTACCTTGTCCTTGTGCCTTGCTCATCTCTTTTTGGCTCTCATTGACTTGTTTTGCATTTGTAAAAGATCCTCTGCCTCTAGAGGTGCTGCCTCTACCTCTAGCTATCTTATCTTGTCTCCTTTTTAGTTTTTCTTCCACTCTAACTGCCATTTGATAACAGTCTTCAACACTCCTTAGATTTGCCAACACTAGTTCATCCTGCATGTTAAACCTCAAACCACCAATATACCTAGCAACTTTTTGCACTTCACTTTCATTGTGACCAGACCTTATACTTAGCTTATAAAACTCTTCATTATATGACTTAACATCCATTTCCTTTTGTCTTAAACCTTGAAGCTTTTTAAACAATTAAACTTCATAATCTTTAGGTAAGAACTTACCTTTAATCTTAGCTACCATCTTGTCCCATGAAATAATCTTTGTCTTTCCTTTCTTTCTCCTCTCTGATTATTGATAATCCCACCATAATAAAGCATGACCTATCAGCTTGGTCTTTGTAATCTTCACTTTCTGCTCCTCATGAACTTCATTACACTCAAAGTGGTTGTCCAATGCTGCAATCCAATCAAGCAACTCTTCATCATTAAGGATTCCTCCATACTTTGGCACATCTATCTTCATCTTGTGCTTGTCTTCTTTTACTACCCTCAACAACTTTTCCATCCTCTGATCCTCAGGGTCCAACTCTTCTTCCACATCTTCATACTTTGCTTCCTCTTCTTCCTCAGATTCATTCTCATCACCTAGAGCCATTCCTCTTTTCTAATTTTGTTCTAGAGTAGCCAACCTTTCCTTCAACTCTCTCAACTCTCTAGCATGTTTCTCCTTTAGCTCACTCATCTCTTGAGCCATATTTTTCCCTCTTGTAGGCATCTTGACAAACTTACCACAACAGATCTACTAACTGTGCTCTGATACCAATTTGATGCAGAACTACCACCACTAAGGGGACCCAACTAACCACTTAGGGGAAGAGGATGTTGGGGATGGTAGGGAAAAATACGGCTTTAGATCCTTGTGGACCTAGCTGCTCCATTGGTCTCCTTGATGGACATGATTGTCCTCTCTTTGTTCATGACTCCAACACTAGTCAACAATACCTCCAATAGGTTTGTAAACATGGACTCTTTCCCAAACCTCCTAGGTACCATAGACCACCTATTTTTAACTAGTCAATGCTATCAAAACCACCCAAATGCTCTGGATGCAACTCCTTGTACCCTTTCCTTCACAACTAGTCCTACTTTCTTGTAGCCCTCCAAACAGAGTTTTTCCTTCATAACTTACAAAAAATAGGTCAAACCCACAAACTAAAAGATGTTTCAGGTACCCATTTGGCTGTTCTTCAACATATCAAACATTCAACATAGGTTTCTTTGGAACATGTGCCTCAAAAATTGATTGTCCTACTGTTTTGGGGGGCAATTAGCCCTATTTTACAAAGGAAGTATGAGAATTACTCTACCCAAGACTAAAAATCCACTTTTATGAGCTTCCCCACATCCCAACTAGACTACTTTTATAGGTTTTGGCATTTGTATGCATGGGTTTCTTACCAAACCAATAATCACCTATGCTACCTAACCTCTTTTGCTTAATCCATGAAGATATTAGGCCTCAATCACTGCAACAATCAGTCCCTTGATTTTGCAATGAAGATTCAATACAAAATATAGTATTACAAGATCTATTCCATCCATTTTGAAGTTGTGGTATAGGTGGAACAAGCAAAAAATCCATCGTTTTCACTAAAACCCTCAAAACTAGGGTTTAAGAGCTAGTTATAGAAAAATGGTGATAAAATGCTTCTAAATAATGAAAATCCCTCCAACTAGATTCAAATGAAATCTTAAACCAATATATAGTCATTTTTAGACATTGTCCTTCATGATAGTACAGTACGGCCTTCCACAGGACGTTAAAAACAACAAAAAAGACAACAAATTGCAGAAAACAGGGCAAAATCTATATTTTTCTTCTCTTCAAAATTACATGTCTTTCCTCTATGACCTATCCATCATATAAAATAGTATGTTTACAATATAAGTGTTCATCCCACTACTCCATTGTCATGGAAGAATCAAAAGGAAGGCTTGAAAATAGCCTTTGCACTAAACTGTCCCAAAATAGTAGTCCTAACTTAGGCAAAAAAATTAGGTTTCTAATTCACCACTACATGAAAATGCCCCTAATGGGATTTATTACATCATCTAAGACAAAATTCCACCTAGGTTCTCATTATTGAGACCAAAAAAATCAAAATTTGCTTTGAGGTCTAGGTGCTCCTGCACCAAAAACCACGGTGGGTGTTAGCCCATAGAAATATATAAGTTATATCAATACCGAAAAATAGAGGCTCACTACCTAAATTGTTCACTGCAAAGAAAGGCTCACTGCCTATGGATGGCTCACTACCAAAGGGTGGCTCACTTCTAGAAGAAAGCTCACTGCCAAAAGGTTGAACTGAGATAACAACATCTACTTCATGCCAAAGTTTAGTTCCATTGAAGCACAAACACTTCTGCTATGCTTTTCTACCTTTCTTCACTTTATCTTCACATCTTCACACTTTGATTACATTTTCATGACTCAATTACAAGTATTTATACACTACATCAACCTTAGAATGATCATCAAGGTCGGCATCACAATCATCAACCGTTGGAACAATTTCTAAGGTTGGTATTACAAACTTACATAAAATAAGTCTGGACCTAATACAAATTTAGCTAAGGAAAAGATGTAAGAATGTATGTGGATCATGCCATGCCTTAGCTAGGACTCAAACACAATCTTCCATGCTACAACACGCTATCACAATCTTCGGTGCATCTTCGCAAGAGATGAATTCAACCAGGTCGGCCAAGACTGATGTTAACACAAGTATTCTCAAGAACACACTTCATGCATGATCTGCTTTACACCTTGTGGACCAATCTGAATGTAGGAGCATGATCAGGAGACATCCACAAGCACATTATAATCACCAGGAATAACCGCATGATCACTAACAACTTTATCAATCAAATTCTTCAAACCAGAGCACAAGAACAACACTGTCAACCACTGTCATAAGTGAAAGATAGCTTGCAGACCACCAAATCATGAACCATTGTAGTTGAAGGCACTTAACATCATCACAGACTTATTTCCAGAATCACAGACCAAAATACTTTAATGCGGAGGAATGCAAAGCAAAACACTTTCTCCCTGTCACCACCAAACACACAAAAAAAGCTATTTTCACTCTGGTGAACATAACTCTCTAAATTCTTCATACCGGAGGCTCAAACTCGAAATATAACATCTTTAGACAAGATTCTAAATAACTTCCAATTTGTGGGCAAAGATATTTATTTTACAAGAAATGCGGAGCATTCTTTTGGACTGCTCTTTTGCCTGTAATGCACTGTTTCTACTACAACACATTGTTATCACTGGAGGGGCTAATTTTCTCAATATCCTCAACAAAGTAAGAGCATAGTTGACACTAATGACAATGCAGATATGTTGACATCAATGACAACACCGATTAGGCACATACTTGTAACAATCTCCCGCTTTGTCATTGATGGCAACATATGATGTGAAAAACTAAAAAGACCACCAAGACAAGATTCTCTCCCTTTCTCTTTACACAACTGCATTCTTTCTCCCCCTAAGTTTTTCACATGATTTCTCTCCCCCTTTGACATCAATGACAAAGGGCACATACTTGTACGATGCTTCTCTAATCCATTTACTCTATCAGAAACACTTAGCTACTCCCCCTGAGAGGTAGCCTTCAAAACATCAATCCAGATCAAAGAATGACACTTTGAGCTCCACTGGATTGATGCATTCCTATGCATCTTAGTTTTGGATAGGAGGGGTAATGACCCCTAACTTCTCTCTGAGATACTCAAAGGTATCTTTAGGCAGAGGCTTAGTGAAAATGTCTGCAATCTGATCCTTTGTGGACACACATTCCAGATTTACTTCATTCTCTGTCACCTTCTCTCTTAAAAAGTGATACCTTATTGATATGTGCTTTGTTCTTGAGTGCATCACTAGATTCTTTGAAATGTTTATGGCACTTGTATTGTCACAAAAGATTGCAATTGTATCTTCATACATAACTCTTATATCCTTCAAAGTCTGCTTCATCCATAATACTTGAGTACAACAACATCCTACTACAATATACTCTGCTTCTGCATTTGACAAAGATATTGAATCTTATTTCTTGCTCAGCCATGAGACCAATCTATTACCCAAGAAGAAAGCACGTCAACTTGTACTCTTTCTATCATCAACATCTCTGGTCCGATATGCATATGTATAAGCACTAAGAGTGAAATCATTGTCCTTTGGATACCATAAGCCATAATCTGGAGTACCTTTCAAATACCTCAGGATTCTCTTAATTGCCATCACATGTGATTCTCTTGGATTAGCTTGAAATCTTGCAACAAGACAAACTGCATGCATAATATCAGGTCTAGTTTGAGTTAGATAAAGTAATCCTCCAACCATGGATCTATATTTTTTCTGATCAACCTTGGGTGATTCATCAGTTTTACTCAACTTGCAACCAATCACCATGGGAGTACATACCTGTTTGGAGTCTTCCATCCCAAACTTCTTCAACAACTCTTTCACATACTTAGACTGAGACATGAAGATTCCTTTATCTGATTGATTAATTTGTAGACCCAAAAATAAATTCATTCCACCAAACATGGACATTTCAAATTCACTTTTCATCCCTCTAGCAAACCTTAAGCACATGCCTTCATTTCCTCCAAAGATAATATCATCAACAAAGACCTCAACAATCAAGATCTGCTCATCATTGATTTTGAAATACAGATTGCTATCTGTAGTACCTTTACTAAATCCCAATTGTAATAAATACTTGTCTAACCTTGTATACCATGGTCTAGGAGCTTGTTTGAGTCCATACAATACTTTCTTCAACCTACATACCATATCACCTTGGTCTGATAAATTAAATCCTTCTGGTTGCTCAATGTAGACTTCCTCTTCCAACTCACCATTCAGGAATGCAGACTTTACATCCATCTAATACACTTTAAAATCTTTGTGGGTTGCAAATGCCAGGAACATTCTGATTGCTTCAATCTAAGCTATAGGAGCAAAAGTCTCTTCAAAAGATTCTATCCCTTCAATTTGAGAATATCCTTTGCATACAAGTCTTGATTTATTCCTTACAACTTCTCCATTTCCATTCAACTTGTTCCTGAAGACCCATTTAGTTCAATAAAATTTTTGTTAGTAGGTCTAGGAACTAATTCCCAAGTTTCATTCTTGTCTATCTACAATAGCTCTTCCTTCATTGCCTTTACCCAATTTTCATCATTGCAAGCTTCATTCATAGTTTTGGTTCAATCTTTGAAAGCAAATAGTAATTAACTTGTTCCTCTACAACTCTTCTTCTTGTTAGCACACCTTTGTTCTTGTCACCTCTAATCTGATCTTCAGAATGATTGATCCTTACATACCTGGGAGTTTTGACAACACTTTCTGGAGCCTCTTCTTCATCCTGACTGTCTTCTTTCTTATCTTTCTCTTCAATTACTATAGTCACAGGTTCATCTGATTCATAACAACTCAGGTCTGATATTCTTTCCTTTCCTTCATCCACCTTCACATTTGTACTCTCAACAATCTTTTTGAGCCTTTTG
Source organism: Cunninghamia lanceolata (assembly GCA_027924645.1). Classification (NCBI taxonomy): domain Eukaryota; kingdom Viridiplantae; phylum Streptophyta; class Pinopsida; order Cupressales; family Cupressaceae; genus Cunninghamia; species Cunninghamia lanceolata. Next base: position 3,886,947 of record BSBN01000850.1, read on the forward strand.
TTGTAGCACCGATAAGCCTTACTCTTGGTAGAGTATCCAAGGAAGATTCCTTCATCACATCTTGCATCAAACTTTCCTAGATTTCATCTCTCCTGATATAGAATTTGCTTCCAAAGACTTTTAAATATATTATGGTAGGAACTCTTCCATACCATAATTCATAGGGAGTTTTAGTACCATTACCTTTCACTTGAACTCTGTTTTGGATGTACATAGTAGTGTGAATAGCTTCTTTCCAAAAGACTTCCGGCAGACCTTCTTCCTTCATCATTGTCCTATCAGCCTCCTGAACTACCTATTCTTCCTTTCCACAACTCTATTCTACTGAGGAGTCCTAGGTGCAGACAACTGTCTCTTTATCCCATGCTCTTCACAGAAAATGTTGAATTCATTTGATGTGAACTCACCTCCTCTATCGGATCTCAAGCATTTGATCTTCAAATCTATTTCATTCTCAATCATTGCCTTGAAAGATTTGAACTTTTCTAGGGCTTCTGATTTATCTCTTATAAAAGTAACCCAAGTCATTCTAGAATAATCATCAATAATCAACATAAAGTACCTATCACCCTGTAGACTTCTCACCCTTGTAGGACCACGGAGATCTATGTGCACTAGATCTAGCAAACTGGTAGAAAATTGTTCTTTGCTCTTGAAACTTGTCCTTATATTCTTTCCCAATTGACATTCCTTACAAATTGAGTTCGAGGGTTTCACAAGTTTTGGTAAATCTCTCACAGCCTAACTTGAGCTTATCTTTACAAGACTATCAAAGTTTATATGACACATCATTCTATACCACAGCTAACTTTCATCTACCTGAGCCAATAAACAATAGTCATTAGTTCCTCTCAATTGATATATGTTACCTTTTGTCTTCTTACCAGTAGCAATCATAGTTTTAGAACTTTCCATGATCTTGCACCCATTATCTTTGAATCTCAGATCATATCCTTTGTCACACATCTAACCAACACTCAAAATATTATGCTTCAAACCCTTCACATATAGAACATTGTCAGTATTATGCTTTCCATCAAATGAAATGGATCCTTTTCCACAAATCTTACCAGCTGCATTATCTCCAAACCTAACCAATCCACCATCATACTTTTCCAAACTTACAAACTTACTTTTGTCACCAGTCATGTGATGTGATCATCCACTATCAATAATCCATTCATCCTTATTTTTCTCAACCTTAACAACCAAAGCACTTTCTTCTACTGGTTTTTCATCCTTCACACAACTAGCAAAATTAGTAGACACATGATCTTCTTTAATAGCAATAAACAAGCATTCATTTGCACTAGTATTAGCATCATTAGATTCATCATTAGTCACCTCTTCATCATCAAAATCTCTGACACTAGTAGCACTTCTTTGGAACTCTAGGCCTTCTCTCATATTTCTTCTTATTTCTTTCAATTCTTTCAGGACATATGGAAGCATAATGACCTACTTTACCACAAGAGAAACATTTGAAAGGTAATTTACCTTTGAACTTACGGGAGCCTCTTTGTAGCTTGTCAACAAAGTTAGCTTCTATTTCATCAAATTCATCATCGACCCTGTATTTCTTAGCTCTAGAGATTTCTGCTGAAGTAGTGGCTTTAAAAGATGATTCAACTTTAGGTAGGGCATCACCAAATTCTCTCATCTCAAAGGCTGTAAGATTTCCAAGTAACTGATCTCTGTCAATAGTTTTCACAGTCATAAATTCATCAATTGCAGCTACCTTGTGACTATATGACTTTGGTAGTGATCTGAGAATTTTCATCACAACTTCCTTATCACCGAGAGTTCCTCCCATACTCTTTATTCCAGTGACAAGTTCATCAACTCTTTACATAAAGGCTATTATGTTTTCATCTTCATTCATCTTCAAATCCTCATATTTCACTTTTAGACTTTGTAGCTTGGCTTCCTTCATAGAATCATCTCCTGCATATAGATTTTTTAGCTTCTCCCATACCTCATTTACAGTTTCAAGATCCACAACTTTTGTCAACATTGAGTCACTTAAGGAACTTAGCAGAGCGTCCTTTGATTTTGCATCCACCTCATATTATTTGATTTCATCTTCAGTCATCAAACCATTTGGAGGCTTGGTATATTTTTCTTCTACAACTTTCCATATTTTATAACCAAGACAAAGAAGATGGCTTTTCATTCGTACCTTCTAAAAAACATAATTTGTCCCATCAAAATGTGGAGCTTCCCTCTTATAAGACATCCTGGATCTTCCTCAAGTTGTTAGGCTTTCTTCAGAGGAACCTGCTCTGATACCAATTGTTGAACTGCACCAGACAACTAAGAGGGGGGGTGAATCAGTTGTCCTAAAACTTTTAACCAAATATGATCATCAACTTAACAATTACTTATATTCAGATACAATTATGAAAGCATCAAATGATAAGTTCAATACAAAAGCATAAACAACACAGGAGACACTAGATTTTTACGTGGAAAACCCTAAAAGGGAAAAACCACGATGGGTGTTAGCCCACAGAAATATATAAGTTATATCAATACCAAAAAATAGAGGCTCACTGCCAAAAGGTTGAACTGAGATAACAACATCTATTTCATGCCAAAGTTTAGTTCCATTGAAGCACAAACACTTCTGCTCTGTTCTACTACATTTATTCACTTTATATTCACATCTTCACACTTTGATTACATTTTCATGACTCAATTACAAGTATTTATACACTACATCAACCTTGGAATGATCATCAAGGTCAGCATCACAATCATCAACCATTGGAACAATCTCCAAGGTTGACATTACAAACATACATAAAATAGGTTTGGACCTAATACAATTTAGCTAAGGAAAAAGATGTAAGAATGTATGCAGATCATGCCACGCCTTAGCTGGGACTCAAACATGATCTTCCATGCTACAACACGCTATCACAATCTTCGATGCATCTTTGCAAGAGATGAATTCAACCAGGTCAGGCAAGACTGATGTTAACACAAGTATTCTCAAGAACACGCTTCATGCATGATCTGATTTACACCTTTCAGACCAATCCAAATGTAGGAACATGATTAGGAGACATCCACAAGCACATTGTAATCACCAGGAAAAACCGCACGATCTCTAACAATTTTATCAATCAGATTCTTCAAACCGGAGCACAAGCCTATAAGATTATTCCACCCCCAAAATCTCTCCTATTTCAAAAATTAAATTAAGATTTTAAATAAATTAAAAATATATATATTTCATTAAAATATGCACATGTTCTCTCTAAAAAATTAAAAAAGACAATAATTAAAAATACTCAAAAGCTAACCCAGGTTAATTTATTTTTAAAGTTGAGTTATATGAAATAAATGTTTCTATATATTCTTTTTGTTTTTTGAAGTTGATTTATAGAAATAGATGTTTCTAAAATTTATTGTTTATTTTGAACTAGATTTTTGAAGTTGAGTTATAGAAATAGATGTTTCTAAAATTTTATTTTTTATTTTGAATTATATTTTTTGAAATTGAGTTATATAAATAAATGTTTCTAATTTTTTTAAAATTTTGAATTGAATTTTTTTGTGAACATTCCAATGAAGATGATTTTTTAATTTTTTAATTTTGTATTATATATAATAAAAAAGTTGACACATAAATAAATAAAAATTAACGTGGTGGCTATATATAAAAATAAACTAAAATAAGTTTTTTATTAGCTACTATTGCTAATATGAATGCCACATATAAAATAAATTAAAATATTTTTTGTCTTTTTATAAATGTTATTGCTGCATATACTAGTATATTTATATTTAAAAATATATATCTAAAATACGCCAAGGTATATTCTTTGATTTTCTCCTACAATTTCTTTTTTGTTTTGTTTTTTTTTAATTTTTCCAATTTCTTTTTTGGTTCCATAGTTTTCGTGATTTTCTCCATCTTTTTCTCCTTCCAATAGTTTCCAATTTCTTTTTTGGTTTTTATTTTTTATTTTTTCCAATTTCTTTTTTAGTTTTTTTTCTTTGATTTTCTTATGTTTTATTTTTTATTTCCTTTTTGGTATTTTATTTTTTTTCTTATAAATTTAGGCAGAAAAAATGAGTGCTCTCATCCCAACCTCGATGTGACTGTATAACGCCTCTCGGCGTAAAAAATAAATAAAAATTAAAAAGTTGCAATTACTCCAATTTTTTTTATATTAATATATATACACACATACATTAATATATATTATTTATTCATTTATTTTATTTTATAATAAACATAAATAAAAATAAAAATTTTGTAATTACTTCTTTAATTTTTTATATTGATATATACACACATACATTAATATATATTATTTATTTATTTGATTATTTTATAATAAACATAAATAAAAATTAAAAAGTTGCAATTATTATTTTTAATTTTTTAAATATTAATATATATACACATGCATTGATATATTAATATATATTATTTGTTTTATTTTATAATAAACAAAAGTTGGAGAATAAACTTTCTTTTATTATTTTAGACTTACTTTAGTTTTTTAGTTTTTAGTTTTTAGTTTTTTTTAATTTTTACTTTTTGTTTCTATTATAATTATTATAAATCAATTAATTAAAAAACAAACTGAAGTAAAGTTTAATAAAATAAAAGAAAGTTCATTCTCCGACTCTAACTTGCTATAAAAATTTAAATATTTTAATTATATTTAAATAAATATTTAGCTCACATTTAACTCAACTTTTTACATAAACTTGCAAGGTTGTTAAAATGAATTATTTTTTAGAATGTAAAAGAAAGCATCTTTTGACAAAATGAAAGCATCTTTTGACAAAATAAAGAATCTTTTATTTTTTAAATGGATTAAATATTTAATCATTAGGAGAGCTCAATGAAGGGGATATAATCTTATTGAAGAACAACACTGTCAACCACTGTCATAAGTGAAAGATAGCTTATGGGCCACCAAATCATGAACCATTGTAGTTGAAGGCACTTAACATAATCACAGACTTATTTCCAGAACCGCAGACTAAAATACTTTAATGCGGAGGAATGCGAAGCAAAACACTTTCTCCCTGTCACCACCAAACACATAGAAAAAGTTGTTTTCACTTTGGTGAACATAACTCTCTAAATTCTTCATACTGAAGGCTTAAACTCAGAATATAACATCTTCAGACAAGCTTCTAAAAAACTTCCAATCCGCAAGCAAAGATATTTATTCTACAGGAAATGCAGAGCATTCTTTCGGTCTTCTCTTTTACCTGTAATGCATTGTTTCTACTACAACACATTATTATCACCGGAGGGGCTAATTTTCTCAATATCCTCAACAAAGTAAGAGCATAGTTGACACTAATGAAAACATAGATATGTTGACATCAATGAAAACACCGATTAGGCACATACTTGCAACAAGATCCATATGGTGTAATGTAGGTGAGTTTGTTGAACTCTTGCAAAGGATTGCTTTCCTTTTTACAAGAAGATTGGAGGAGTTCGTGTATGCAGTTATGACTTTGCATGACACCTTGAAGAGGTATATTGAGGAGTATGGTTTCAGGTTGAGCAGATATTTCTTCCAGTTGCCCAGGATCATGTTAGGTATAGGGATTGCATTTATGGACCTTACTAGGATGCTTCAGCAAGAGATATTTCATGGTATATGTATACACCTAAAATTGACATGACTCTACTTAAATAAATATTTTAAATATTTATTTCACCTTCGCATTCCTCTATCAATAAATAAATACATTTATTTATTTATTTATTCAATTCACTTCCTCTCATTTAATTAAATAAATTACATTTTATTTAATTAATTAAATTCACATACATCACCTTCATTCTGCTAAATAATTAAATAATTCTAATTATTTAATTAAAACCTTTTATTCTTCCAAATTTAAATAAAATACTAATTTTATTTAAATAAAATCTAAATTCTCCACTAAATAAAATATATTTTTATATTTTATTTTATTCTTCAAATATCTTCACAAAAATAAAATATATTTCTATATTTTATTTATTCCTCTCAATTATCTACAAAAATAATTAAATAATAAATCTTTTTATTTAATTATGCCTTCTTCACAAAAATCATTCTTATCTTCCAAAAAAATACTTTCCTCTTGTCATACAAAAGCAAAAGCAGTTTTAAAGCATCTTTAAAGGAAACTTTCTCTTAAATTAGAAAAATAAATTCTAATTTAAGAAAATCAAATCTTATCCTCATCAAGAGAGGAGTTAACTCAACAAAGCTGCTTTTCGAATGACATGTGTCTTTCTTCCATTTGTTGCATGTTCCTCAACAATCCTCCTCCGTTGATCTTATCTTTTCTTCTCAACCATTGATCTTCTTCTACACATTTCTATAAATACAGCTTCTTATTTTTCATTTCATATCTCTCATTGTGTAAACTTATGCTACAGGAATACAAGCACGCCTTTGGCACCCTTATCCTCACTAGCACTTCATAGCCTCCATTGTTAATGTTTTTGAAGTTCATCTTCAAATACACAAGTATCTCAGCCATTCTGTCTTTGTCATCTTCAACAAGCAAGGGAGCAATAGCTTCTGAGGGCTTCATCACCAAGATCAAAGAGAGATAGGTGAACTACGGAAGACGCAAGGTAAAGGTGTAAGTATTGTTGTTTACTTGTTTTAATCTACTTTTATCTTCAGATTTCGTAGATGTTTGGGTTTTTATAATCTTCTTGATTAACCTATTTTACCCCTCACAGTATAGGTTTCAGCCCTTACTGGTGTCTCATCTTGGGATTTGATGATGATTACCTTCCTAGGTTCTAGTAGAGGAGAGTGTTGTTGTGGCATGATGTTTTTATAGTTTTTATCAGAGTGGCACAGTATCAATGTGGTGGTTCTATTCTAAGATTGACTTGGGATCCTAAGATCTTTTTTGGTTTTAGTTTGGATCAGTCTGATGATTATGTGGTTGTATTGGCATTGCTTGAGGACAAGCAATCTTTGGGGAGGGCAGATTGTAATGTCCCCATTTTCATGTTCTCTTGTATTGCAGTTGGTTTTAGGTGTGTTCTAGCATTATTAGAAGAGTTATTTGATGTTTCCAGTGAGCTCATGTGGTTTGGAGGACTTATATGCCACTTTAAGATATGACTTCCAACTTCCAATGTGGTCTTCAAGATTCTTGGAGGAAGCGTCTATTTTAGTAAGTCACCTGGTCAGGGCCAATTTTAATTATTCATCATTGGTATCACTCTAGTGCAATCAGATTTCAACTCTGATGCTTTTCAATAATTTCTATGACTCAGTTGGTTGTAATTTAACTATTTTACTAAGGTTGCTTATATTAATCAAAACAATTTAGAGGGCACCTTAGTATTTTAGCTCATCAAAAAGAGAATAAAAAGTTTTAAATCATGGATGCATAATTTTTGGACCTTGCAAGTCAAATATTATCATTATTTTGATCAAAAGGTCTTTTGGAGCTAAAAAGAAGCTTTTAATTAAAAAGTGAATTAAAAAATAAGATTCTGGAAAGGTCGGTGGGAAAAAGTATAAAAGGAGGTTGTGAGAGCTCATTTGGGACGTTCAAAATTATATTTTTTTCTCTTTGGAGATTTAGAGATTTGTGCATGTGGCCAAACTCTTACCAGTAGGATGAAAACCCAATGGTTTCTTGGTTAATTGGACGAAAACCCATTTCAACTATCCTTGGTGAAATCACCCAGGTTTCGTAGGTGTACTAATTTGGTTCAGATTTGAAGGTTTGGAATGGAGAAATGCATATTTATATTTGGAGGTTATGTGTTTTGGATTCTGAAGGGTTTCTTGCATAAATTTGTGAGATTTGAAAATCAAATACAAATTTATGATTTTCTTTGGTGAAGATTTGAATGAATAATCACTCATAAATATGGTGATATAATATGGAGGGACAAAACCCTATTTTATGGTTGTCATATCTTTTTATGATTATTGTACTTTAGGGAGTTAAGAGTATAGAGCATGAAATTACCAAAGATCATGGGCTTTTAAGGAGGCTTTTTTGCTAATGTGTTGGTGGGCCCAACAACTTGGATGCCTTGGACTAGTCTCCACCATGAGGTTGTAAGCTATGGGAGTTTGTTTGAAGGTTTTGGAAAATAATTGAGGTTATGTGGGATTTAGAGGAGAGCATGTGAGGTTGTAAGAAAGAGGCATTAACTCTAATAAAGGTATTTGGTACTTTAATGTTAGTTGCTGCATTGTGTGGGTGTATGGGAACTGCAATGGGAGGTATAAGGATTTATTGGTGCTCTAAAATTCAGTAATCCATATTCCTTCAAGGCTATTCACAATTTCTAGGAGATATGGATTGCTGCAACACCATATAGGGGGTGTATACATCAAGATGCAATCTTGAACATCATCCATTTCTCATGCATTGAGCAGTTGAAAGATTCAAGGTGATATTAGGCAGTTCTAGGAGCATTTACAACTACTGGTGCATTTTCACATGTTACAACAATGTCTATTTGTATGATAGCAACATTTTTCCTTGTGGGTCTTCATCATTTGTTATTATATCATAGTTGTATTTTCTGAGTTTGTATTAGCAAAACAAATCAATTGAAGATCAGTATTCATTTCTCAAGGTCTCTAATTGAGGTCAAATTTATCCTGGTTTTTGAATTATTTGTATATGGCCATATGTTTGATGAAATGTTACTACATTTACTCATGATACTTTAATGTATATTTGTGTGGGTTATCTTCCAATTTATGCATGAAAATATTTGACATCAAAACATAATTAAAAATACTGTGAAACCATCCCCAATGCAAAGTGTTTGACAGATTGCCTGCATGATAGAAAATAGAAAACTTGTGAGTGTTGGAAAAACTTGGTTTGAAATATAGGGTGGGACATTACACACCGAACATTTGGCACAGTTTAACAAATCTATACAATCAAAATTAGCTCCAACAAACTTGTTCAAACTAACCATGCAAAGTAACTTACAATCAACAAGATACAAATGGTATGAACATGAAATCCATCAAATATCCAAAGCATCCATTAGATTGTAGTTGAACTTTATTTAACTCATGTGGAAATGAACCATGAAATCCAAAATTCAATCATACACAACACAAATTTGCAGCAACACCTGTAAATATTGAAGATACATGAACATGGGAGATATAACAAACACAAAGGGAATAAAAACAATGATTATACCTCAAATCTCCTCCATCCAAGTCTCCTTGATAAGGTGGAGGAAGGAGCATGCACCCAATGCAAAATCCTAGTTTTACCCAACAAGAAATAACGTGGATTTCTCAATATAATACCAGCTTGATGAGATCAAGGATTTGGACTCAATAGGACATGAAATTGGCTATGAATTTGGCTATGGATATGAGGAATTCTGGAGCATAATGATGGTATAATAAGCTTCAATTATGTTTTTAATGGCTTGGGAGGGGATCCTATTTATAGATTTTTGAGGATTTTAGATCAATATTGGAGGTTTGAAAATGAGATCCAAGGGTGGAGATTGCATGGTGAAATCAAGGGCCAAGATTCCATTAACAAAGATGGAGGGCTCTCAATATTTTGGAATTTAAAATCACCTTGGGAAGGCTTTGCATTAATGAAGATAAAGACATGAGAATGAATTAAAAATTTATTTTAATGGGTGAATGGGATGAGAAATGACAAGTGCATGGATTTAGAAAGGTGAGGTAGAGACATGTTTGAGATTTATTATTTAAATAACACTCTTTCATGAATTTGGCAATATGAGGTGGAGACACATGTGACTCCCCTTAATTAAATAATGTTAATTATTTAATCAAGTGTGGGGAGATGGGATAATGAGGGTTTAGGTTAGTTAATCAAGTGATTAACTTAATTAATGTGGCTGGTGGAAAATAGGAGATAGACCTGTTAATTAGTGGTTTAAATTAATTAAGCAAGAGTTTACTTAATTAATTTGGGTTTAGGGGCTAGGTAGGGTATGGTAGCTAATTAAATAAATTATATTTATTTAATTAGTCTAGAGTTAGTCATAGGCTAGGTGGATTGATTAAATAAATGCACTTTATTTAATTAATTTAGATTAGTGGCAAGGATAAAATAATTAACTAAATAAATTGTGATACTTATTTAATTAATTATGGACAATGGTTAAGGGGAAGTAATTAATTAAATTTGGCATATTTAATTAATTACGGATAAGTGACTATGGGGGATCGATAAATCAATTAAATATATTGATTTTATTTAATTAATTATAGGAAAGTGGATGCAAGAAAATGACTTATGTCAGGTTCTTGTCATTTCTGGGTGTCTACATTTTGCCCCTCTTTGATGTGATGTTGTGATTGTATGTGAGTAACATCACATCAAATACAAATTTGCCCCAGACGATCGAAGGGAAAGGAGGAATGAGTCTAGGATATGCCCCCTTGAGAGATCAAGTGGAAAAAAAAAAAAATTTTAGATGAACTCTTGAAAAGAAGAAAATGATAGTTAAAATGGGATGTAAGATGGAAAATGGGATCAACAGAAGAAAGAACAGGCAAAAATAGATATGGTATGAGGTTGAAAAATTAGAGTTGGGTTGAAAGAATTAGGGTTAGGGCTTAGGTGGATCCTTATAAATGGGCTATGGGGGCCCATAATCCTCATTTCCACACCTTAGCTTAGTGATTAGGAGAGAATAGTGATAGAGCGCAAAAGCTGTGGTGGTCATTCCATGACATAATCATCAGGTGGAGTGAGGTCGGGAGTACTGGTGACCTTCGGAGGCTAGCGAGTCGATGAGTGGTCTATCCCTGCTTTGTAAATTGGGTTTTGGGATATTTATATCACATTAAATATAGGGTAGATTAGGGTTAGCGAATATTTAGCGCATTCGAGTCAGCTTTAGTGCCTAAGATGGGGTAGTTAACACTTTAGCTCTATATTAGTGCCTCTGATGCAGAGTAGTGCATTTGTCACATCAAAGATTTGGTAGTTAGGAGAGGTGTTTTAGCACCTCCAATAAATGGTTAAGTGCTTTCTCTCTAGTCTAGCGCTTGTGCTCTGGTTTAGCACTTGTGTGGTCTAGGATAGTATTGTTGTGCCTTTTAGTACGTACGCCAGGGGTTTGAGCACTAACATCTCTATTAGCACTTATGTGGGGTGTAATAGCACCTATGTGGAGGTTTAGTGCATGCGTGAAGGGTTAGCTCCTATGAAGGTTCTATTAGTACTTCCACTAGGGTTAGTACAATCATGGTGACTGTTAGTGCTAGCACCTAAATTAGTGCAAGCACTAGTTCTGGTAGCTCCTTCATTCCTTTTAGCACTAACGTTGGGGGACTTAGTGCTTTTGTATAGTTTTTGTAAAAAGGCTAATTAACTGGCATGATGGATGCAGGTAGGGTTAGGTGCACTTCAGTCGAGGGAGCAGAGGCCACCCTCTTTGTCTTTCATGAGGCAGTTTGGGTCAGGGGGTGTGCTGGTTTTAGAAGGAATTGGATTGTGCCACATGGTGTATATGCTAGAGATTTGAGCCCATAGGGCTATGATGATAGCTTTGGTGGAGTGATGGCATAATGATTGGTGTGCTTCCCACAAGGGAGATGACAATGACCTTAGAGGATGTTTGGAGGATCCTGAGGATCCCAATTCATGGGGAGAGGGTGATCTATGATCAGGATGCTAGTTTGGTGGCATTGAGGTGGGTATTTTCTTTGGATGTCCTTCCATTAGATGGGAGTGGTTGGTAGTTGTTATGGCGAGATGCGATGGTCTCATTGGAGGGCATGGATTTGTATATTGTTGGGCTAATTGGAAGCATATTGGTTCCTAATATGAGGTTTGCATGGTTTCTCTGTTGGCTGGGGATGGTTCTGGAGAGGATGTATGAGGAGGCGACGGTGTATGCATGGGGGCCATGTGTGTTGGCCCACATCTACCATGATATGCATCTAGCTTTTTACAGGTGAGGGGCAAGCCTTGGTTGTGGGCTTACTCTCCTCCATGTCTGGGAATGGGAGCATATAACCATTACATAGCTAGTATGTGTGTATGCACACTCAGAGGGGTGACCCTATGTTTTCTTATATATAGGAGCATTACAACATCACTATCTAGGGACCATGAGATACTGGAGGTAGGTTTTTGATGAGGTAGATACTATGGTATGGTGGCCATGGCAGACATGTGAGAGGTGGAATGGGGATTTAGATCATCTGCCCTATGCTCAGTAGGGAAGATATATCATGGGGTGGACTGACCATATCATTGATCGTTATATGCCTGATCAGGTTTTGTGTCAGTTTGGTATTTGATAGGATGAGATGTAGGTAGAGGTTGTCTTCCCTCAAGTGATGAGGGAGGGATGAGAGGGATGGGGAGTTCCCATTGATCCTTGGAAGGTGATTATTGGTTTTGATGGGTTAGAGCCATTGTGGTGGGCATGGGATTATGATGTGGTGGATGTTGGGACTACACCAGATTATGATGTCTGGTGGCAAGAGCAGTGGCTTGTGAGATCGACTCTTCTTGAGGGTCAGTTAGTGGAGGTTGAGAAGAGTGGGGAGGAGGAGGAGGAGAGTGATGGAGATGACAAAGATGGAGGAGGTGGCCGATGTTGGTTGGTGATTGGCTGTCGATGAGTCCATTAGAGGGTAGAGGTGGTGGTGGGTTGTTCTGGAGGAGGTGATAGAGAGGAGGTGGATCTAACAATGTTGTAGGCTGAGACTCAAAGCCTGATGAGGGAGTTGGCGGATATGAGGATAGAGAGGGATACAACAGAGGCCCAGTTGGAGGTGTTTGAGGTGGAGGTGGATAGACTGTAGGGGGAGGTTAGGGCTACCCGAGGATAGATAGCAAAGTTATCTACAACATAGGGAGGTGGTGTAGATCCTACAAAGGTAGTGCATGTTATCGAGGAGTGCGATACAACCATTGTGGAGAGAGATACAACTCACATTTTATAGTAGCAGGCTGAGTGATAGGAGAGAGACTTGTGAGTGGAGAGGGATACCGCAGAGCAGGCTGTGACAGGGCTTGAGGTGGCAAAGATGTGGTGAGACCTTGTATGGATTCAGGATGATCTAGCTCATGTATAAAGAGAGATAACTGAGTCTTGGGTGAGGACACAACATTACAGACCTTATACCATGCAGTAATCCCAAAGGATTAGAGGCAACCTAGTTATAGTGCTAAGAGAAGATATGGGGCTAGCCGATTTGGTAGATCTAGGACTCATTGGGTGACAAGGCCAGTCATGCCACCACCAAGTATAGGGACTTAGCTACTAGGGGTACAGGGTATAGGGGCACAAGCCATAGGTGTTGGGTCCTCAGCAGGACTGCAGGCATTAGTAGAGTCTGGAGATAGTACCACTTAGTGGTATCTTGTATATTTTATACCATAAATTTATATGCTGAGCCTTCGGGTGCATTTTGTATCATGATCTATTTTTTGATATATATGATGAGCGTATTGGGATCGGCCTATGATGTTTTATGATGTATGATTTTTTATGGATATGTGATGCATTTGTGTTATGTATGGATATATGTCATGGATGATTATGGATGTATGCACTTTTGTTGTTTTATGGTTATGTTATGGATGGATGTATAATGATGTTATAGATAGATGTTAGGTCATGGATGTCATGGATTATGGATCATGGATGGAATTTTTATTATGCTATGGATGTTATGGATTATGGATCATGGATAGATTTTTATTATGTTATGGATGGTGATGGATATATGTTTATGGTTTATGGATGGATTATGATGTGGATTATGTAATTTTTTTTGTTTTATTGGTGGTTTTATGTAGATTGGAATGGTGCAAATATGATGGGCTAACTTGGTGGTGGATGTGAATTCCAAATCTTGTTCCTATGGTGGGATGTGGCAGTATGTTTATGTTTGTGTATGTTTATATTTTGTGGATGTGAATGTATCTCTATCTTCATTAATGCATAGGCATGGTTAGGGATGTTATGGATGATTCTAGATATGGATCTAGTCATGGATGGGTGATAAGACGAGGGTGGGATTTATGCTGGTATATTTTAGAGCAATCCTAAGTTTTAATATAGGAAATGGGATATTGTTCGCCAAGGTATAGAAGACCAAGGTGATGATTTATATCCAATATTTTCCTTGACTTTACACTCAAATAAGAGGATGTGCTTATGCATGCCCAAGATGGTATAACCTTGTCTAGACACATGGAGGAAGAGACTTAAAGCATGGAAGTCCTAGTTCATAAAAGGTATAAGCCTTAGAAGCAAAGGACATATGTTATGCAAGAAGTTATTCCAACACACACAAGATATGAATACTTTCTAGAGTAATAAACATATCCAACAAACACAACATACAGCAACAAATGACTCTTTCCCCATTCTAAATGATCTAATGACACACCAAGATATATTAGATCAAGGTGGTATTTGGAGAATTGTATAAGGGGTATAAATGATAAATCAAATCAAAATACCAATTAAAAGATGACTAATAGCCATTGAATTTATTTCTAAGAGTATGGATTGTATGTGATTGGGCCATGCCTATTGTAGGAATAATGTATCCTAAGGCATTGATTGTGATTGTAGATGTTGTTAGATATGCACATGATATGATGGTTATGTGGTCTTTTAGAAATTTGGTCTTATGTGTGATTAATGTTGTGATATTTTTGTTTTTCATGTGTATTGTATGTTATGCGTGGTTGTCTTTTGTCCAAGATTTGGGTGTGGCATGTTTATTGCTTGTTTATTGTAGGTTTATTGCAGATTTTGGAATTTTTACAATATCTACATGAGATACATGATATCAACTATGCATACAAAGATCTAATTCTTATTCAGACTCTAGGATTTCCCCCAAAGTGGAGTAGCAATGGAAGGAATGTGTAGATGCTTATTGGTTACAAGTTCCAAGCCATGATAGGATATGAGGTGATGGTAGTTGAAATAGATGAGGATGAGTTTAACAGATGGTAGGTAAGGCAAATACTCATGATGCTTGAGATAGGTTTTCACCATGGTACTTATCTAAGGTGCCACCAAAGTGGTTTTCACCATTGGACGACTTTATTGTACTTGGTTTTTTTGGCTTTTTTGAATTTTTTTTTTTTTTTTAATTTTTTTTTGGGATATTCAATGCTAGGTGTAGAATCTCTTTAGATGGATGATATTCATTGTTCCTTCTATAGGATGACCCTCAAGTATGGCAAGATGATATGCTCTTGATCCATAGTTGGCAGTGATTATAAAGGGACTTAACCAATTAGGCTCAAATTTGACTTTTTTCTCTTGGTCTTGTAGGTTCTTTTGATTTTCTTTGAGCACAAGATCGCCTACTTGAAATTCTCTGACATTGATTTTCTTATTGTAGCTGTAGGAAAGGTGGTTCTTGTCAACTTGTAAGTGATTTAGGGCATTGAGATTCCTTTCATCCAATAGTTCTAACTCATGTAATTAGGATACTCGATATTCTTCATCATTAATAAGATTTTGCAATGATATGCCCGGTGAGGGGAGTTGAACCTCAATTGGCAAAACTACTTTGGAACCGAAGACAAGGGAGTATGGAATTGCTCATATGGGTGTCTTGATGCTAGTGCGATAAGCCCAAAGGGTGGGGTTGAGTTGCAGGTGCCAATCATGACTAGCTTCATTGACTTTCTTTGAGTATATTAACTTGGATAATTTTGTTTAAAGCCTCAGCTTGGTCATTGCTTTATGGGTAGTACAAGGTGGAGAAGTGATGCTAGATGTTGAATTGTTGGCAAAGGGATCGTACCTCTTGATTTTTGAAAGGTCTACCATTGTCTGTGACAATGACATGAGGTATCCCATAATGGCATATGAGGTAATGCAAAATAAACATGGATATTTCTTTGCTAGTGATATAAGTGAGTGGAATGACTTATATCCACTTTGTGAAATATTCAATGGCAGTAATGATGAATTTATGGCCATTAGAGGATGAAGGGGTTATTTTTCCAATGAGATCAAGTCTCCACTGCAAGAAGGGACATGGTGTTGTGATTGGTTGTAGCTCTTGAAAAGGTGCATGGATCAAATCACCATGTTGTTGGCACTATAGACATTTCTTGACAAACTGTTGGGCATCCTATTACATGGTAGGCCAGTAATATCCTATTCTTAATATCTTCTTGGATAGGGTGGGACCAATAGAGTACTACCCATAGATACCCTCATGTACATCTTGTAAGGCATTTATAGATTCTCCCTCATTAAGGCACCTAAAAAGGGTTCTATCTAGACTCCTTCGATACAATGTGTCACCAAGGATTGTATAACGGGATGAGCAGTGAATGAAGGTTTTATGTTGGGGTGTTGGTTAGACTAGGTGTTAAAGTGTTATCATGTAGGTAAATGTAGATGTCTTGATGTACCATGGGGACAAGGGACCAACAAGTTCACATAAGAGCTCTGAATTTGGTACATTATAAGCAGGTACCAATAATTGTTCAATCAAGAATTCACACTTGTGGATATTATTGGGCATGTCTAAGAGAGATCCAATAGTAGCAATGGCATATGTAACTTTGTTATTAGTCCTGGGAAATTGTTCAAAGTGGATTTCATGAAAATACTCTTTGAGATCATCCACCATCCTTTTATATGGAATCAATTTGTCATCTTTTGTCTGATATTCATGTTAACTTGTTTGATCACAAGTTGGGAATCTCCATAGACATTTAGGGTCTCAATCCTCCATTAGATGGCCATTCTTAGTCCTGTGATAAGGTCTTCATACTCTGCTATATTGTTTGTGCATTGGAAGGTGAGTGTCTAGGCTTTAGGGATGCAGTCACCTTCAGGTTTGATGAAGGATATTCTTGCTCCTGAACCATGATAAGTGTATGATGCATCAAAATATAATTTCCATGGGTTTGCTAGAGTAACTGTAGATACAAGTTCATGAGGGAATTATGCAATGAGTGGATCTTGAATAGGTGCATCTACTAGTTGATTGGCTATCACTTGTTCTTTTATGGCCTTGTGACCAACATACTCAATGTCAGACTCACTTAGGATCATTACCCATTTTTCCATGCGTCCTGTGAGTGATGCTTTTGACAACAAGTATTTGAGTGGGTCTACTTTTGTGATGAGCTTGATCTTATGATTGAGCATATAATGTATTGATTTTTAAGTAGTAAAGACTATTGGAAAAAGGGAGAGAGAACAAGGTAATGTTGCAGCTATGTAGCTTTAAAATGTTTTCAAATATGAAATTAAGGCCACCAAAGATTGAAGAATCTTTTGAAGTGCATCAAGGAATCAAATGATTTCAGTATTGAATGTAATCTTTCACAAGAGATTTAATACAAGCATAAACACCTTTGGTGTGGAGTTTTTTCCCTTAGGGGTTTCTCCACGTAAATACTTTTCTTCTTCTTGCAAGCTATTTTCTTCTACTACATTGATTAAATTGGAGAAATGCTCTAACATCTAAATTGAAAGTAATTTTCAGATTTACACATGCTATTAATTTCAGATTTGAAAACATTTTAAAGCTACATAGCTACAACATTACCTTGTTCTCTGTCCCTTTTTCCAACATGTGGTATCAAAGCCAATGGTTGTAGTGAGAGAGGGATGTTTTTTTTCTGGAGTATTGAAGGAATTTTGGTTGCAGGGGAAGTTCTATGTGTTAACATTTATTTGTAGATCTGTGAGTTTAGAAGCCATGGTATTTACCTCTCAAATGGATATTGTCAAAAGAATCTTTGTTGGGATCTTGAGACTCAAGGTTATGAATCTTTATGGAGTTGATCATGTGAGGGGAGAGCTATACAAATTCAATTTAATCCTTACAATTACAAGAACATGAAACATATAACAGAGATATTGCAGCAATACACATAGAACCATAAAGAAGACAGAAGAAGAGAGACAAGATATATCATGGGGAAAACCCTTATCAGGTGAAAAACCCCACACTCAGAAACCTGCACAATGTATTATCAACACTGAATATGGGTTACAATACACTTGAAATGCAAGATTCAATAGTCTTCGACACTCATATCTGGAGTCAATCCAATAGCATAACAATACCTGCCAATCACATACTACATCTCCTCCTCCAAGCACTTGTTTATATAGAATATACAAGGTAAAATTGGCTCTATCTTGGAATGGGCGTCCAACTTGGCCTCATGGCCCAAAACCCATGCCTATGGACACTTGGTCAACATTGTAAGATGTATCTGACACTTGTCCACAACTCCCATCCCAAAGAGGTCACCTATTTCCAAAATGGGCTGTGACAGATGCTCTTACAACTCTTACGACCATCATAGAATTTGTCATAGTAGTTACAACTTACAACTGTAAGAGAATTTATCATACATAGGCTATAAATAGCATATTCTCTTACAACATGTCATAGTCCACCTTGGGGTACCCAAAGATACCTTTTTCAAAGATTCTTTTCGACACATGTCTTCACCTATCTTACAAGCTTCTATTTCTGACTCTTACATGTCATAACTTCATCATAGGAATCCATCATAACCGTTTCGGTCAACATTCCCTTACACAACATCCAAGATGCCGACACATGGCAAAATACTCCTACTACAAAGTGGGACACCTATCTCCTCATGTGAGGACAAAATTACAAGTTGTCATCTTCCATGTAGGATGACACATCACTGTGCCACATCCCACAAAATGATAATATGAAATTTACAATTAATTTATATCATAGGCAATGAATAAATAAATACAATCAAAATAATGCAAGGAATGACCAAGGTTGAGACACCTTAATTCCCAACATTCTCCCACTTGTCGAACACCTTGTAAGAGCCAATAGAATAATAGGATTTAACTGCTATAGGCTGAGAGGTCCATAGACTCCGAACACCATCTAAACTTCTCTATGCTAACTAGTTTCGTCAATGTATCTGCTACATTCTTCAAAGTATCTACCTTCTCCAAATATACCTTCCCATCCTCTGCCATGTCTCGCATGAAGTGAAACTGTACATCAATATGCTTTGTTTTGGTATGGAAAGTTAGATTCTTCACAAGGCAAATCACACTATGACTGTCACAACTGATTGTAATCTGACCTGCATCAACACCATAATCTGAACACAATATCTTAAGCCAAATGGCCTCCTTACAAGCATGAGTTGCTGCCATTTACTCAGCTTTTGTTGTGGACAAAGCAACCACAAGTTGTCACTTACTCATCCAACTAATAGCACCACCAAATAGTGTAAACACATAAGCACTGGTGGATCTCCTGCTGTCAATGTCACCTGCCCAATCTGAATCCACAAATCCACGAATATCAATAGAATGCAGAGGTCCTGTAACATTACCATGATAGCATATGGAATACTTAGAAGTACTCCTCAAATATCTGAACACTCTCTTAACTGCATCCCAATGTACCCATCTAGGATTAGCCATAAAATGACTAAGGACTCCCACTGCTTGGGCAATGTCTAATCTTGTGCAGACCATAGCATACATCAAACTGCCAACAACACTAGCATAAGGTACTCTGCTCATGTCCTTTACCTCACTAGGAGATTTTGGACAATCCTTAATAGACAACTTTGTCCCCAAAGAAACAAGAACACACAATGGTCTACAATCTGCCATGCTAAACCTATCCAACATGGTCTTCACATACTTACTCTAGCTTAACCAAAGTTTTCTATTAGTTCTATCTCTTCTAATTTCCATTCCTAGAATGTACCTGGCTACCCCTAAATCTTTCATTTCAAACTGTGCTAACAACTAAGACTTAAAATTAGAAATCATATTCTTACCCTTCCCAATGAGCAACATATCATCAACATATAATGCAACAATGAGAATACGATCACCATCAAACTTAAAATACACACAGTGATCCGATTTCTATCTCACAAATCCAATTGACAACACAAAGGCATCAAACTTCAAATACCACCTCCTAGGAGACCACTTCAAACCATACAAAGATATCTTTAACTTGCAAACACAATTTTCTTTACCTTTCACCATGTAATGCTCTAGTTGTGACATGTAGATTTCTTCTTCGAAATCACCATGAAGGAAAGTTGTCTTCACATCCATCTTCTCTACCTCTAAGTCATAAGCTGCTGCAAGAGATAATAGAAATAGAATGGATGTCAGCTTTGTAATGAGAGAGAAAATCTCACCATAATCTATACCCTCCACTTGTGAATACCCCTTCGCAAACAATCTGGCCTTATACTTCTCAACACTGCCATCTACACCAAATTTCTTCTTGAACACCCATTTGCATCTTTCCATCCAGGAGGCAAAGGCACCAAGTCCCAATTTTGATTCTTTTCCAAAGAAGCCATCTCATCCTCTGTAGCCTCCTTCCAGGAACTTGCATCTTTCATATCCATAGCCTCTGATATAGTTCTAGGTTCATCACTATTAGTAAGCAAAGCAAAAGCACAACTAGAATCAAGCAATGTATAACCAAACCTTTTAGGTTGCTTTCTTATTCATGTAGACCTCCTCAAGGGCTAAGGTTGAGGTTTAACTTCTTCATCTAAGATTTCAAAGCTGCTAGAGCTCTCCTCATCATCAGGTCCAACATTGTCTTTCTGTTCAGTCTTCTCAGTGGTAGCAGGAAATTGAACAACATCCTCTTTCTTTTCTTTTTCTTGTGGCTGTAAAATAGTGGAAGAAGATGTTAGCTCTCTGAAGACGACACTTCTACTATACAACACTTTTTCAGCCACATGGTCCCAAAGCTTGTATCCTTTCACACCAACACCATAGCCAATGAAGATACACTTAACAACCTTGTTCTCCAATTTTGACCACTTCTCCCTAGGCACATGTGCATATGCCTCACAACCAAAAACACGAAGATGCCTTATTGAAGGATTTCTACTAGACCACACCTCCATGGGTGTCTTACCAACAAGAGCTGATGTAGGAGATCTATTTACAAGATAGCAAGCAATGGCAACATCTTCAGCCCAAAACTTTTGTTCTAAGCCAGCTCCACTAAGCATACTCCTAGCCTTCTCCATTAGTGTCCTGTTCATCCTCTCTGCAACTCCATTTTACGGCGGGGTGTATCAAGTTATATTATGTCTTTCAATCCCAAGTTCCTTGCAATATTTATCAAATTATGTAGAACAAAACTCACCACCATTGTCAGTTCTCAAATACTTAATCTTTTTGCCAGTCTAATTTTTAGCAAAGGGTTTAAACTCCTTAAACTTACTATAGACTTCATATTTTCTTCTGAGAAAATAAATCCATGTCCTACTATATTCATCTATGAAAGATACAAAATATACATATTTTGATAATGAAGGAACATTAAAAGGACCAAATACATCAGAATGAACAAGGTCCAACACACCAGAAGACTTATGAGAACTCAAATAAAACTGAACACGGTTTTGTTTTCCATATATGCAATGTTCACAAAAGTCAAACTCAAGATAACAATCATCTAACCCCTCAACAAGGGTTTTATTTTTCAAGGTTCTAAGACCCTTCTCACCAATGTGGCCAAATCTCTTATGCCATAACATTGTCTTTTCAACAGGAAGCTTAACTTCCAAGGCATGAATACAACCATCAGGACTAGATACAACAGATTTCTTCACTGTTCGTTTAGATGGTGGGGATGAAGTGACTATTGCCCTCTTTCTTGAGTCAGAAGAACTATTGCATTGTGAAATACATGCCTCCAGCTAAAACATCGTACCTCTCCTAGTACCCTTAGCAAGCACCATAGCTCATCTAGTCATCTTGCATCCTTCTTTCGAAAAGACAGCCTGTACACCTGCATCATTCAACAAAATTATAGAAAGCAGGTTCCGTGCTAATCTTGGGACACGCATAACCCCATAGATCTCCTTCACTTGTCCATCAGGGAATCAGATAGAGACTCTTCCATGACCAACAATCTTTAGATGAGAGTCATCACCTAGGTACACATTTCAACCATCGAACTCCTCATACTTAGTTAACCAGTCTTGATGCGAGGTCATGTGGAATGATGCACCAGAATCAATCAGCCACACATCATCAGATGCATGGGTTGCCAGGGTTGCGATGAAGGCATCACCATCATCTTGTGACTTGTTAGAATTTGAATATGGGTTCTTCTTCTTTTTCTTTTCGTCTTTGCATTCCTTTCAAAAATGCCTAGATTTATCATAGTTCCAACAAAGAGCCTTGGACTTTCCAGGAGATTTGGATCTACCCTTCTCATCTTTCTTGTCCTTCTTTTTCCCTTTCTCCTTGGGTCTTCCACGAAATACAAGAGCTTCTTTGGCTGCCTCAGAAGACTTTCTCCTCATCTCTTTGGATAACAGCGAAGATACCACTTTATCCATTTTGAATGTGGATGTGGTGCTTCCAATAGCCATGACAAGATGATCCCACGAGTCTGACAAAGAACAAAGCAAGGTCATACAACGATCCTCCTCCTCCATCTTCACACCAACGTATGTCAATTGTGCCACCAGCATGTTGAAAGCATTCATATGTTCTGCAATAGATCCTCCATCCTCCATTCAAAGAGAATACAACTTCTTTCTCAGAAAAAGTTTGTTAACCAGGGATTTGGCTTGATACACATCTCCCAACTTCTTCCAAAGCAAGTTTGTAGTAGCCTCCTCATGGACATTTAATAGGACAAATCAGCAAGACTAAGTCTTATGAGACCCTTAGCCTTGCGATCATTGAGATCCCAATCAACTTGTGACATTGCAGCTGGTTTTGTTCCACTGATAGTTTCCAAGAGGTCTTGATCAACAAGCATGTCTTCCATCTTGAGCTTCCATAGCTCAAAATTAGTGCCATTGAATTTATCCACCTCTATCCTTTCAGATGTACTTGCCTTCTCCTTGCTACAATAAGATTCAGAATACTCTACACAGAATCCCACTCAACTTAAGATCAGCTCAAAAAACCCCTACCCAACAACTAGGACCAAAGGTGATCAAGCTCTGATACCAACTAAAAGCAAGCTAGGTGTGCAGAAATCGCTTCCTACACTAATCTAATGAGGGGAGAGCTATACAAATTCAATTTAATCCTTACAATTATAGCAACATGAAACATATAATAGAGATATTACAGCAATACACATAGAACCAGAAAGAAGACATAAGAAGAGCGACAAGATATATCGTGGGGAAAACCCTTATCGGGTGAAAAACCCCACACTCAGAAACTTGCACAATGTATTATCAGAACTGAATATGGTTTACAATACACTTGCAATGCAATCTTCAATAGTCTTTGACACTCATGTCTAGAGTCAATCTGACAGCATAACAGTACTTGTCAATCACATACTACATCTCCTCCTCCAAGCACCTATTTATATAGAATATAAAAGGCAAAATTGGCTCTATCTTGGAATGGGCATCCAACTTGGCCTCATGGCCCAAAACCCACACCTATGGACACTTGGTCAACATTGTAAGTTGTATCTGACACTTATCCATAGCTTCCATCCCAAAGAGTACGCCTATTTCCAAAATGGGCTATGACAGATGCTCTTACAACTCTTACGACCGTCATAGAATCTATCATAGTAGTTACAACTTACAGTTGTAAGAGAATCTATCATACATAGGCTATAAATAGCATATTCTCTTACAACATGTCATAGTCCACCTTGGGGCACCCAAAGATGCCTTTTTTAAAGATGGTCTTTGACACATGTCTTCACCTGTCTTACAAGCTTCTATTTCTGACTCTTACATGTCATAACTTCGTCATAGGAATTCGTCATAACCATTTCGGTCAACATTCCCTTACACAACATCCAAGATGATGACACATGGAAAAATACTCCTAACACAAAGTGGGACACCTATCTCCTCATGTGAGGACAAAATTACAAGTTGTCATCTTCCATGTAGGATGACACATCACCGTGCCACATCCACAAAATGACAATATAGAATTTACAATTAATTTACATCATAGGCAATGAATAAATAAATACAATCAAAATAATGTAAGGAATTAGCAAGGTTGAGACACCTTAATTCCCAACAATTTGGAGCTCCATTTTGACAATATGTGTATATTCTCTTGTTTGGTGGTTTTATTCCTTTACCTTGTAGTCATTTGCAGTGAACGGGTGTTTATGTTGGATGGTTACTTCTAGTACCTTAATCGCATGGAAAAACACTCATTTCTTGGACTATAGTTTGGAGTGCTTATGTCGGGTCCATGGTTTCAATCCATTGTTACATGAAAGCACTTGATCATTTATCACTGGTTGTATAGAGGTTGTGGAGTTGGTACTTTTTATGATATGGACACTCCTGAACAACCTATTTTCTCCTTTCTCATATTCATGCTATTTTGAATATAAAGGTTTTCATAGTTTTCCTGTTTCAAAAGATTGTGGGTTTGTAGATCTGTGATATTCCATTATTTTAGATGACATATTTGATGGTGTTCACTGGTGTGAACATTTGGATGTTTAAGTGGTTTCAGATTTACAGAGATATGGTTTTGTAGGTTTTACATGTTAACCAAAATCTGTGGTTTTTAGATCTGTGGAAAATTGTGTTCAGACATTTTCTGGATGGAAACAATTTCAGATTTGCAAGGCTGCTTGTTGGGTTCTATGACATATGGTTTCTCTTATGTTGATTTATTTGGAAAATTAGATCTAGAGTTGATTCTGGTGTTTGAGTCTTGGAAATCTACATGTTATACCTTGTTACATTTGTTCTGCATGATACTGATGTGGGGTTGAATCTATTTTTTCAGTTATTAAAGGTTGAAACACTGATCATGTCTTTTATCCTATGAGATGTTGCATGTGTGTAGATCTTGTGAATAAGATAATGTGGGTTCTATTTGGTAGGCCTCTTCTTGGTCACCTTAATTACATTGATATTTTTTGTATGAGACAAAAGGGTAGTTTGGAGTACCTGGTTTAGTTATTCATTGGAATTTATAGCAGTAAAGTTATGTTGCATGAGAAGCTTTTTTTTCACTTTTAGTGGAGTTTTGGTAATGATGTTGATCATGATACCATGCATAACTTGGTATCACTTTTAGTGGGAGTTTTTTACAGTTTCATATTGTATCGTATCTTCTTTCTTTCAAGATATTGGTTCTAAACTATCATTGTTACAGTGTTGTGAGCCATGCATAATCTTTTTAGAAGATGGATGATCTTTTGTAATGGTTGTTGGTGTCATACGAAGCTCTTGGATTATGCCCTTAGCTTGCGTTAAGGGGTCACTGTCATTTTTGGTTCTATTGATAGAGGATGTTAGATCTTCATATTTTTTGAAGAGGTATTGACATCTTGCTTTTCCATGGAGGACTCTTGGAGTTTTTGGTGAGGTGTTGAGTTTATAACTTATCAGGTTTTTGATATATGATCCTTGGTTTAGAGGACATATAGTATTATATCATGATGCACTCTTGATCATGAGTTAGAGTTTTTGGCATGATACAAGTGCTCTTGGGAGCAAAATATGTTCATTGAAGCATATGATCTTCTTTTGAGAAGATGTTAGATCATGATGTCATGATATATTCCTGATTCTAGAGTTGGAATTTTGACAATGGTTTGGTTAGTTCTATTTGGTTTTGAAGTATTAATCATTTTATTGGAGCTTCATGATTGTGCAGATTGCATTTGAAGTTGGCATGGATTGATTGCTAAAAACTCATGGATACTAGAGAGACTTGGGTGAGGCTTGATATCTCTTAGACTTAGAGATATGTGTTGGAAATATTTCTCATTATGAGATGTCAACAAAAGGACTCAAAATATTACACTTGGAAATGGATGTGAGTCCATTATAGACCTTATGAGAAGGTTGTCTTTATTATAAGCTTTAATTGCTTGGTGTTATATGCAAGGACAATATTGTATCCCACTCTTGGTCTACTTGGTAGGTAAATGGTCTAATAGGTGTTACCCACCTAATTATTAGATGCATTCTTTATATGTATCTTGTATTCTCTTTTACACTAGTATTGAAAAGGATTGTTGAGAAGTAGATGTATGGGTTTATGGATTTTTGTTGTTCTCATTGCTATTTGATCTTGAGCTATGAAACTAGTTCTAATGATTTGTTTTGGAGAGGTACATAAATGGTTTGTGGTTTTTGGGCTTATTCCCTTTGTTGTGGAAATGTTTGGTTAGTTTGATCTACTTTCAGTGAGAGGTTAACATCTATTGCTGCCATTTTTTCATCATAATTTAGATGTTATATGTTGATACCTTTTCAGTTTGGGAGTGTTGATAGAGATCTTATTGTACACTGTTTGGCATAGGTTAGTGTGATATAAAGACATGGTATGATTTTACAGTTTCTCTCTTTCCTAGTATATTGTCTTCTTCTTAAAAAGTTCTCATGTTTATGGAGTTGAGGTTTGTACTAGAGTCAAGTGTTATTGTTGTTAACAATAATTTGGTAACTCCTTGATCTCTTTCTTCATTGGTTAATAGGAATTGGGAGAGTTATTCAGAGATGGGTAATGAGAGATGTTTTATGCATATCATTATATATTTTAACACTATATGGTAGAGGAGTTATCCACATCCTCTTAGAGAAGTGCTATAGGAGGATTTGTTAATGCCTTGATCTTATTTTCATATTTGACATTACCCATGTAGTGGAAGCTCTTGGATATGTATGCTCTTTATTGTCATGATATCTTTTTGGTTGTCTCATTTTGTAGGTTATTTATGTGAAGATGAATTTGCATGTTTCACTATTAGGATCTACGAGTTGTGCAAGTTTAGTCGGCTATTTTTACCCATTGGTTGCATTGAAGACTTGGATGTGGACTATCTTTAGTAAGACTTGCATTGAAGATTGGATGTGGACTGTCTTTAGTAAAACTTGCATTGAAGATTGGTGTGTGTTGATCACTTCAATTAACAGAAAGAGATTGGGCAAAATTGGATACCCAATTTGAGGACTTTCTGTTGTTGCTTTTATTTGGAACTATATTTGATGTTGGTAAAGTTAACTTGAGCAAACTTGGGTTCCCACATCTAGGACAAGCAGTTAACAGGAAGCTTGACTTTGTTTGACTTCAATCTTCTCTATTTAGAGCACTTGGTTTTAAATGAGGATTAGATCTGATGTTATCAATTATAATTTATTGTAATTTGAGTTTCAAGATTTTGAATTAAGAAGCTCTTGAATCAAAGAAGCTTTTGTATTAATTAAAAATCCCCATACATTTTCCAGAGAGTTGAATTGTGAAAAAGACTTAGAAGAAAAAAGCAAGAAGCTTTTGACTCATGTATCAAGGAATCAAAGGATTTCAGTATTGAATGTAATCTTTCACAAGAGATTTAATACAAGCATAAACACCTTTGGTGTGGAGTTTTTTCCCTTAGGGGTTTCTCCACATAAATACTTGTCTTCTTCTTGCAAGCTATTTTCTTCTACTACATTGATTAAATTGGAGAAATACTCTAACATCTAAATTGAAAGTAATTTTTAGATTTACACATGTTATTAATTTCAGATTTGAAAACATTTTAAAGCTACATAACTGCAACATTACCTTGTTCTCTCTCCCTTTTTCCAACAAAGACAACTACTAGGCATGCTCATCCCATGGGAGTATAGTTAAGCTCATATCCCACTAAAGTTCTGCTAATGTAGTATACCACTTGTTCTTTTTGAGTTTCATCATGTTGTGCTAAAAGAGCCCCTAGTGCTACTGATGTAGCTAAAATGTACAATAGTAGAGGCTGATTTGAAGATGGAGGTAGGAGTACTGGAGGAGAGGCGAGGTATTCCTTTAGTTTGTCAAATTCTTGTTGACATTTCTCATGCTAATGAAATGCTGCATCTTTCCTCAGAAGGTGTGAGAAGGGATGACATTTGTCTGCTAATTGTGCAATGTATCGCCTGATTGCTTGTAGTTTCCCTTGAAGGCTTCGTAACCACTTTAAATTCTTTGGTGGAGGCATGTCGACTATATCTCTAGATTTTGTAGGGTCCACTTCGATGCCTTTTTGAGAAATATTGTAGCCCTAAGAGTTTTCCAGATGTTACCCCAATAACACACTTTTTAGGATTAAGATGCAAGTTGTACTGTTCCAAATGGTCAAAGATTTTTCCTAACACTTGCAGGTGTGCTTTGTTGATAGTAAGGAATACTGAGAGGGGGGTGAATCAGTATTCCACAAAACCACTTCTTAACAAGTTTATTAATCCAATCTCTAAAATTAATAATATGAAAGCAGAATAAACATAGGAACAACAACCATAAAGACATAACACATGAACACTAGGATTTTTTATGTGGAAAACCCAAAAAGAGAAAAACCATGGTGAGTGTTAGCTCACAATATATTAATATAGCACAATACTGGATTACAAGAAGGCTCACTGCCTAGAGAAATGCTCACTGCAAGAAAGGCTCACTACCAAAAAGGCCCATTGCCTAGAGAAAGAAAGAAGAAAGAAGAATGGATCACTACCAACTTGAACTACTTAGATTGCATCTACACATGCAGGGTTACAGTTCCAATGAAGTACATAAATATTGTCTCAAAACTCTTCATCTCTAACTATTCTATTTCACTACTCTATTTTTACATAGGAACAAGATCTCTCCTCTTCTGCTCTTATTACTTCCGCACAATCACTTTGCTTCACATGTCGCACATACATATATTCACATTCCCACACCACACACCAAACACCAAATTTGATCCATCTATATATCCACAACACTTAAAATCTTCACATTAAGTCAGCCTACTTAGATGAAGCGTATAGTTAATAAACTTGTATCTTGTCAGCCAAATCCACTCACCAAAATACATCGCGGACCTAAATAACATTTGAAACACTTTCTCATATGTCGTCTCCAACTATAGAACTGCTTAGGATAAAGTTCTAATCAATAGAACTTATTGTACACAAATCAAACTACCATGTCGGCCTCAAACATAGATTGTTACTAACTTTGTCTAACTGTCAGATCACAACTTTCATTGCAGACCACAATACTTTCTTAAAATCATATCAAAGACTCCTTATATATCATACATCATACCTTCAAAACTACAAAGCAAAATATCCTTTAGCGGAAAAATGGGGACCATTAGAATTCAGACCCTGTCACAGTCAAACTCTGTCAAATAGTGTAGCGATACTCAGTAGCTTGTAACTATCTTTCCAGTGGACTTTAGAACCTACAACTCTAGATTTAGATACTTCATACAAGTGTTTACAACACCTCAAAACTACATATCAGGATATACAACACTAGAAGAATGCAGACCAAAACAATTGAGTGTACTACTCTAAATAGCACTATATTTTGCTCTACCAGACTTAGAGTGTTTGAGGGTATACTTCTGGTACTTATTATGGGCTAAAATCTTGGATATAAGATCACTTAAGGACTACAAACAACATACCTAAACTGCATGATCTAATCTTCAACTACGGACCAATGCCAGTCATTACATTACCTCTCTGTCACTGACTCATGTGAACTACCAACACTTAGCCATTTTAGTCATCCAAACTAGAATCCTTGCATGCCTTGATACCAGATCAGTTTGGTCTACTAGAGTAGAGTCTCTTTGCCTTGCTTCCATGAATGACAACACTCAATTATTCATCAGAGTAGTGTCTCTTTGCAACAATCTCGCCCTTTGGCATTGATGGCAACACTTAGTGAAAAATGCTTATGTTGCTCCCCCTTACTCTGTACACTCTATTTTTCTATTCCCCTTCAGATGTATGCTTATTTTTCACTGGTTTTCCTCTCCCCCTTTGATATCAATGGAAAAGGTGGGTGTACAAGAAAAATTATGTCAAAAATTCTTCAAAAACTGTCATATTCTACTGCATATATACAAGTACACGTTTCTATCTTAATTTACAGTTGAAGGTAGAATATCATTATAGATAGTCTTTATCAGAGCTATCTCTCCATTCCATCTATTCTTTGCACTCTCCAAAATATGGATGTGGCCATTTATCAAAAAGATTAACTTTTCTGCCTTCTACACATCTGATCCAGTGTATTAATTGATGCTTGTGATTTCAAGGCTTCTTCTGCCAGATTGGTCATGGAATCAATTTTTGGACATATCAGCCCCCTTAGCTGGCACAACCTATCTTTGAATTCTTCCCTTTTATTCATTAGAGTGTTCAAATCATTATGAATATTTGCAACCTATATTTCTTTGGTACTTATTGACTCAACTGCTGGATTATATGTCTTAGAAATATTTAGCAGTTTGAGTTCCAAGTCCTTGATTTTATTTTTTAATTCCCTTGTAACTTCTGGCCAAGATAAACAAAATTTGTACAAGTCACAGGCTTCTTTTATGGCACTTTGTATACCTCTTATTCCGTGGTCTAAAGAGATTTTATCATTGATCAACATGAATTTTAACTCATCTAGTCTTTTCTCTTCAAACTCTTTTCTGACCTTCGTTTCTACAGATTTTTCAAAGGATTCAAAATGATTGCTGATTGATTTTATCATACCTTTTAGTTGATCAGTTGATGATAGCGATATATCTTTCTAGTATTCAGGCATCAACTTTCCTAGTACATCAGATACTACTATAATGAGCTTATTGTCTTGCATGTGTGTTTTCATCATTTCTTCCTATGCCTTTGCTTGGACAAATGATACTAATTTAAATTTCTGTTCTAGAGACAAGGAATTTAGATTTATTGGTTCTTGTAGAAACTTGGTTAGATCTAGGATTTTTGCACTTTGTTGCTTTTCCAAGGGTTTTGTAATAGTGTCTCTTGCCACTTTTTCTTCACCAAGTGAAACTTTCTTTCTTTTCTTCTCTTTTGCTTCATTTTCTTTCTCTACTTCAATTGTGGCTTCTGTAATGGATGAGATCCTTATTCTTTTTTTGGGGCTAGATGCTAGTCTCTCTACTTTAGATCTTTTATCTTTTCTTTCTGGAGTACTTGATGTCCATTCTACTAGAGCACCTATGGAATTTGATCCTCCTGATTTGGTTTTTGCCTTACTTAATTGTTCATCTAATGTTTTCTCTGACTGCTCAACTTCCACAAACATTCTGGAAGATAATTTTGAGAATGTCCCAAATCTGCCCTCTTTGGGATCATTAGGTTTGCTTAGTAGTGCATCAGGTAATTCAGTCAAGACATCTTCTGCAACTTCATATCCTAGTGCAGGGACCCATACAGTTCCTGGTACCACAGCTTCCATGAAGCATTTGTCTTTGTCCACCATGAATACAATATCCTTGTCATACTTTATCACTACATTTTCAGGTATCCAGAACCTACATGACATTTTATTTTGAAGGTCTTTGAAGTATTTCCATAAGATTTCATTCTGCTTATCTACATTACCCAAACTCTATAAGTGATTTCTAATTTGAGTGGCTACAGGCATGTGATCAAGCCATACAATATTTCCTAAACCGGGTAGCTCTCTCAAGAAGTAAAAGAGTAAACATGTAATCATTGTTCCATATTTGAAAGGATGATTAGTTTCTTTCATTCTTTTCAAGTTCTCCATTAGTTCATTCCAGAGCAATTTGTAGAGGTCATAATTTGTATTTTTTTATCATGTCATATGCTATGTATATAGTTGACACAGACACAAAATTTTCCTTGTTGGAAAAGTATATTTTGTATCCAACAATCATTTATACAAATCTGATAGCTGAATTCTTAATATCATTTACTGTAAGGCCATTCTTATCAAATTTGGCTCCTGTTAGCTGCATTACCACATTGTTCTTCATTTTCTTTATGCCTGGAACCCTTTTGGAGGAGCTCATACCAGTTACAACTTTGATAGCTTCCTTAGTTATCATATAGGGTTCATCTAGCCATAGAAATTCATCATGAATTCTACTTAGAATAAGCTTGACCCATGCATCATTCAAAATTGCGGGAAAATCCAACCAGGTGTCAAATTTCTTTTCTCCCAGAACTTTATACTCATCTTTCAATACAATATCCACAGTAGTCTGTTTGTCCAAATATAGTTTTCCTAACTTTAAGTGATCATATTCTTCTAGACTGATATGAATGTGGTGCAGGAGCACCAAGGGCTTGGAGCCCATGTGTATATAGTTTTGCATATATTGGTGTGATGTTTTTGTTTTCGAATTAGGAAGGCGTGGGAAGAAGTTGATGCTTTTACAAATTGGGTCCATCAGAGTGAGAGAGCTCATCGGCCGAGCATTGAGAAACTATATCGACAGCTAGTGTCCCACCGATAAAGTAGGTCTCACCAATGAAGACACTTATCAGCGTGAGATGCATATTGGGAGGAGGTATGAAGGTTAGGCCAAAGGAGAAGGTCTTACCGATGTGTGATGTCCATCGGCATGAGGGTGGTCATCGGCGGAGCCTGTTGTTGTGTCTTCGATCGCTTGGTGTTACCCCGATGGAGTGGTAAAGGTTGGTGAAGGCCATTGGCATGAGAATCACTATCGGTGAAGGATGTGGGTGTCACTCTGATATTAATTGTCTGTCCGATGAAGTGTTGTCGAGGCTTGTCATCGGTATGAGGCTTGCTATCGGTGATGGCTGTGAAAGTCACTCCGACAGCTATGTGTTTCTCCGATGGAGTTGGACGTCGGTGCAAGGACTTCTATTGGCGTAGCTTTAAGGCTTTAGGTCGATGCACAGTGGTCACGCTGACGGAGGGTGAAGACTTGGTATCAGTGAGACAAGGGACTATCAGAGTTCATGGTTGAATGTTGGCCGATAGTTTGGGTTGTGCCGATGGGGGTAGACAGGGGTCGTCGGCGGCAAAAGTGCCGACAATAGTTTACTAAGCCATCGGATATATAAACTGCAGTGTCTGACTTGAACAGGTGCATGTGGGACTAAAAGTTCTCATGAATGCGAACTGTCAAGTGGTAGTTGGACAGAGCGTAACCGAATTGCTGGACAGTTGGAATACCAATCGGTATGGAAGTTGAACCATCCTGTAATGGACATGAGCAAATACATAAGATGTAGCATTCTTTCTGTAAGGAGTTCAGAAGGAAAATCGAAGAAGTAAATTTTGATGTGTGAAGCATTTTGATGTAATCAGAATTTTTGAACAGAAATAAAATACAGCAGTTCGATCATTAGTATTTTCTGTTCTGTTTTCACTTTATCATTCTAAAGTAGATTAGTCTTTTCTGTTTCTGCTATTTTGCTTTCTTTTGCCAGCCATGACTCTATTTTGATGATTCTTCAAATTCCATTGTATAGTATGGAGGTCATCAAACAGAGCCATGCTCTTTGTTTGTTTTTCTTTTGTGGGGTGGTCAGATCGCCAGTTAGAGGCAATGCATGCTTGTTCTAGGCGAGCTCAGTGAGGAGTCTGGCTAGATAAACAAGTAGGAAAAATGGATTTGCAGGGGTGGAAAAATAGAGGGAAGGAAAGTGAGCACCAAGTAGTCTAGACCCTTGAATAGAGTGAGAAGGGTGGGTAACGGGCTCAGAAAGTTATGTGCCATTTAGGCAGTATCTTGGAAGCAGTGAGGACAAGGTATGTGTCCCACACCAAGCATAAAAGTAGATTTTTCCATCTCTGCAAAGAGTGTGTCTTTTAGCACTTTGAATTGGTAGAAAGGCTAGTGTTGTCAAACAGTCTTGTACACCTACAGGATGCAGAGCAGGCAGCCTAGAGTCCTCCCCATCAAATTGGTATCAGAGCTGTAAGATTTGGGTTATTCCTAGATAGGAATAGAAGAGTTGTATGTCATCACCGAGTTCAAGTGAGTCTATTAGTTCATCCAAGAAAATGGTGACTAATGCAGAGTTAGCAAAGAAAGTTGAAGATCAAGAGGAGGAGAATAGACTCCTACAAGAAAGACTAGCAGAAATGGAGAGTAAGCTAGGTGTAATGTTGCAAAAGACTGAAGAAGTCAGCCAGCGAGTTAAGTATTCTGAGGATAAGGGGAAAGGTGTGTCTGTAGAAGATGAAGAGCCCACACCTGATCCTAAGTTGGAAGAAGAACCATTCTTGAAAGCTTTGAAAGCAATGAGTGGTAAAACATTGGAAGGAGTACCACTTTTCAGTGGGAAAATGGACCCAGATTTGGTCATGGAGTGGATAGAAGGACTTGAAAATCACTTTGAATGTGATGGTGTAAGAGAGGCACATAAAGTAAAGGTGGCCAAATCCAGACTCAGGGGAGCTACCTTAACCTGGTGGAAATTTGTGCAGACTGAAAGAGCAAAAGAAGATAAGAAGCCCATAGCTACTTGGAAGGGAATGGTAGCTAAAATTAAAGAAGCATATATGCCAGAAGATTATGAAATACAGCTGCACAGGAAGAGACAAAGTCTGAGACAAAAGGAATTAGATGTCAGTGCATACACTGAAGAATTCCAAAAGCTATGCTTAAGGTCCAAAGTAATGGAGGATGAAAGCATAAAGGTAGCAAGGTACCTTAACGGTCTGAAGTGGAATATACAAGAAGAAATTAGTTTGTTGTGTCCTACAACAGTGCAAAAATGCTATCAGCTGGCACTAAAAGTGGAGGAAAAGAATAAGAGGAAACAAGACTCAAATAGCAGAGGAAGAGGAAGAGGCAGAGATAACAGAGGACACAGAGGAGGTTTTGGTGGAAGGAATGCTGACAATAGATCCCAAGCAGAATCCAAACTCACAGAGCAGAGTGGGGAGTCAAGTGGTAGAGGAAACCACAGAGGAAGAGGATCTAACAGAGGAAGGTCAGGAGGATCAGGCAGAGGATCCTATTTCACCAACATGAAGTGTTACAACTGTGACAATCTAGGTCATCTGGCATATAGGTGTCCAGAAAAGAACACATCCTCTTCTCAAGGAGGTGATAAGAGGAATCACTATGTCCAAGACAATGCATCCAGCAACCAGTTACCTGAGGTCAATCTGAACTCAGAAGATGGAGAGAACCTGATGATAAGGAGAATCTTGATGAAGGAACCCGTAAAGTCTGAACCAAGCCAGAGGAGAGCACTATTTAGAATCAAGTGCAAGATTTTGAATAAGGTATGTAAAATTATCATAGACTCAGGATCTACTGATAATATTATTTCTGATGAAGTAGTTAAGAAACTGAATTTGAAAAGAATTACTCATGCAAACCCATATAGAGTCACATGGTTGAATAAGGGTCAACATGTGGTAGTGAATGAACAAAGTTGGGTAGAGTTTATTATAGGTGGCTATAAGGATAAGGTATTATGTGATATACTACCCATGGATGCATGCCATCTCTTATTGGGCAGACCATGGAAGTATGACCGAAAAGCAGTACATGATGGTGAGAAGAATGCCTATTCTTTTCAGAAGGATGGTGTCACCTATAAAATTCAGTCATTGGAAGATGAAGATGCAGTTCAGACAAAAAGTCCTAATATCTTGGTTGTGAGTGGAAAAGAGTTTCTGAATACTCTTAAGGAGGATGGTATTGGTTATGCCATCATAGTAAAACCAAAAGAAAAACAGCAGGATAAGAAGACAGAGATTCCCAAAGAAATGTAGCCTATACTGGAGAAGTATAAAGGCATAATTAGTGATGGTACACCAGCTACATTGCCTCCACAGAAATCAATAAGCCATCAGATAGACCTGATTCCAGGGGCATCTTTGCCAAACAAGGCACCTTACAAGATGACTCCAGATCAGCACAAAGAGATTTCCAGGCAAGTGCAGGAGTTGCTAGATCAATGGTTGATCAAGAAGAGTATTAGTCCTTGTGCAGTGCCCACAGTGTTGGCACCCAAGAAAGGAGGATCATGGAGATTATGCACAGATGCCAGAGCCATAAACAAGATAACTATAAGGTATAGATTCCCAATTCCCATAATTGAAGATCTCATGGACTGTATTGGAAAAGCAAAGTATTTCACCAAGATAGACCTAAAGAGTGGTTACCACCAAATAAGAATCAAGGAAGGAGACGAGTGGAAGACAGCCTTCAAGACCACAGAAGGACTGTATGAATGGCTTGTTATGCCATTTGGTCTATCAAATGCACCCAGCACCTTTATCAGACTCATGAATGAAGTCCTAAAGGATTACATTGGTAAATTTTTTGTTGTTTTTCTAGATGATATTCTAATTTTTAGTCAGACCAAGGAAGAACATCTAGAACATGTAAATACTATTTTGCAAAAATTACATGATGAACAACTAACCATCAATCTGGAGAAGTGTGAATTCATGAAGCAGGAATTGGTATACCTTGGTTTTGTGGTGTCCCAGGGAGAGTTGAAGATGGACAAGTCCAAAGTAGAAGCCATATTGAGCTGGCCTACTCCCAGAGTAGCCACAGAGGTGAGAAGTTTTCATGGCTTAGCCCAGTTTTACAGAAAGTTTATCAAAAATTTTAGTGGAATATGTGCACCCATGTTGGATACAATTAAGGGTGGAATGAAAGCAAAATTCAGATGGACACCAGCTACAGATAGAAGTTTTGAAAGGTTGAAGAAAGAGGTAGCAACACAACCTATTTTGTTGTTGCCTAGTTTTGATAAGCTATTTACTATTGAATGTGATGCAAGTAGTATAGCTGTAGGAGCAGCGCTAAATCAGGAAAACAGACCTGTAGCCTTTTTCAGTGAGAGGCTGAATGAAGCAAAGAGTAAGTACTCTTCGTATGACTTAGAGTTGTATGCTCTAGTCCAAGCATTGAGGAAGTGGAGACATTATCTCCTGCCTAAAGAATTTGTTGTCTACATAGATAACCAAGCTTTGAGTTTTCTAAACTCACAGGATAAGTTAAGCAGCAGGCATATCAAATGGATGGAGTACCTGCAATCTTATACCTTTACAATTAAGCATAAGAAAGGGCAGCTAAACAGAGTTGCAGATGCTTTGAGCAGAAGATTTCTCACAGTGCAGGAAGTACAGTTGAAGAGCATTGGAATTGAAGATTTCAAGAATCTTTACCAAGATGAAGATTTTGCTGAGGCATACAAGGTATGTCAAGATTTTGAGAATCACTTTCATAGTGAGTTTGCAGATTTCACCTTACAGTAGGGATTGCTATTCAAAGGTGGACAATTATGTGTGCCAAGAGGATCTATGAGAGAAAATCTCATACAGGAGAAGCACAATGGTAGTCTGAGTGGCCATTTTGGTCTGAATAAGACACTGGAGCTAGTCCAAAGGTTCTATTATTGGCCAAGGATGCACAGAGACATCAGAAGGTATGTAGAGCAGTGTATCGTATGTCAGAAGGCCAAGGGAACCACTTCAAATGTAGGACTGTACCAACCCTTACCCATTCCTTCCAGGCCATGGGAATGTGTAAGTATGGATTTTGTAGTTGGTTTGCCTAAGACTAAGACTGGTTATGACAGCATATATGTAGTTGTGGACAGGTTTAGCAAGATGAGTCATTTCATTCCCTGCAAAGTGACTCATGATGCCAGTCATATAGCACACTTGTTTTTCAGAGAAGTGATCAGAATTCATGGACTTCTAGCAAGTATTGTGTCTGACAGAGATGCTAAATTCATGGGGCATTTCTGGAAAACATTATGGTAGAGATTGGGAACAAATTTGTCATTCAGTTCAGCATATCACCCACAGACAGATGGTCAGACAGAGGTGGTAAACAGGACATTGGGCAACCTGTTAAGGTGTATAACCAAAGAATATGGACAGAGTTGGGATCTTGTCATTCATCAGGCAAAATTTGCCTATAATGACAGTGTGAATAGGACTACTGGTAAGAGTCCATTCAAAATAGTCTATGGAATGCATCCCAAAGGTATATGTGAGCTCAGAAATATGGGAAACATGGAGAACATAAGTGGACATGCAGAGGATTTTGCACAATCCATGAAAGAAGTACATGAGCAGGTGAAGAAAACCTTGACAAAGAACACACAGAAGATCAAAGACAGAGTAGATGCCCACAGAAGGGATATTCAGTTTGAGGTTGGTGATCTGGTTATGGTGCACTTGAACAAAGCCAGAATGCAGAAAGGAATGCCAACCAAACTGCAGATGAGGAGAATTGGTCCTTGCAGAATACTGAACAAGTATGGAAATAATGCATATAGAATTGAATTGCTAGAAGATTTGGCAATCTCACCAGTGTTTAATGTCCAAGACCTGGTGCAATACAGGGGTCCTCAGTCAACAGCAGATGGATCCATTTCAGAGAAGGAACAGACAGTAAAAGATGTGACTTTGCCACTAAAACCCAAACTGTAGGCAGAGAGAATACTGGATTCAAGAGTACAAAAGCAGACCAGACATGGCGTCTACATGGAGCATTTGGTCAAATGGAAATAGTTGCCTGAAGCAGAAGCTACCTGGGTTACAGAGTCAGAATTCAAAAAGAGGGGCATTGATTTTACCTCATTGTCACCGGAGGTGACATAGCTTCTTTCCGCACAGGGGAGTATGGTGCAGGAGCACCAAGGGCTTAGAGCCCATGTGTATATAGTTTTGCATGTATTAGTGTGATGTTTTTGTTTTTGAATTGGGAAGGCGCGGGAAGAAGTTGATGCTTTTACAAATTGGGTCCATCAGAGTGAGAGAGCTCATCGGCCGAGCATTGAGAAACTATATCGACAGCTAGTGTCCCACCGATAAAGTAGGTCTCGCCAACGAAGACACTTATCGGCATGAGATTCATATCGGGAGGAGGTATGAAGGTTAGGCCGAAGGAGAAGGTCTTACCGATGTGTGATGTCCATTGGCATGAGGGTGGTCATTGGCGGAGCCTGTGGTTGTGTCTCCGATCGCTTGGTGTTACCCCGATGGAGTGGTAAAGGTTGGTGAAGGCCATCGGCATGAGAATCAATATCGGTGAAGGATGTGGGTGTCACTCCGATATTAATTGTCTATCCGATGAAGTGTTGCCAAGGCTTGTCATCGGTATGAGGCTTGCTATCGGTGATGGCTGTGAAAGTCACTCTGACAGCTATGTGTTTCTCTGATGGAGTTGGATGTCAGTGCAAGGACTTCTATCGGCGTAGCTTTAAGGCTTTAGGCTGATGCACAGTGGTCACGCCGACGGAGGGTGAAGACTTGGTATTGGTGAGACAAGGGACTATCAGGGTTCATGGTTGAATGTTGGCCGATAGTTTGGGTTGTGCCGATGGGGGTAGACAGGGGTCGTCGGCGGCAAAAGTGCCGACAATAGTTTACTAAGCCGTCGGATATATAAACTATAGTGTCTAACTTGAACAGGTGCATGTGGGTCTAAAAGTTCTCATGAATGCGAACTGTCAAGTGGTAGTTGGACAGAGCATAACCGAATTGCTGGACAGTTGGAATACCAACCGGTATGGAAGTTGAACCGTCCTATAATGGACATGAGAAAATACATAAGATGTAGCATTCTTTCTGTAAGGAGTTCAGAAGGAAAATCGAAGAAGTAAATTTTGATGTGTGAAGCATTTTGATGTAATCAGAATTTTTGAATAGAAATAAAATATAGCAGTTCAATCATTAGTATTTTCTGTTCTGTTTTCACTTTATCATTCTAAAGTAGATTAGTCTTTTCTATTTCTGCTATTTTGTTTTCTTTTGCCAACCATGACTCTATTTTGATGATTCTTCAAATTCCATTGTACAGTATGGAGGTCATCAAATAGAGCCATGCTCTTTGTTTGTTTTTCTTTTGTGGGGTGGTTGGATCGCTGATTAGAGGCAATGCATGCTTGTTCTAGGTGGGCTTAGTGAGGAGTCTGGCTAGATAAACAAGTAGGAAAAATAGATTTGCAGGGGTGGAAAAATAGAGGGAAGGAAAGTGAGCACCAAGCAGTCCAGACCCTTGAACAGAGTGAGAAGGGTGGGTAACGGGCTTAGAAAGTTATGTGCCATTTAGGTAGTATCTTGGAAGCAGTGAGGACAAGGTATGTGTCCCACACCAAGCAGAAAAGTAAAG
The DNA here is from genome assembly GCA_027924645.1 of Cunninghamia lanceolata. NCBI lineage: Eukaryota > Viridiplantae > Streptophyta > Pinopsida > Cupressales > Cupressaceae > Cunninghamia > Cunninghamia lanceolata. The sequence continues at coordinate 3,926,792 of BSBN01000850.1, forward strand.
TTTTCCATCTCTGCAAAGAGTGTGTCTTTTAGTACTTTGAATTGGTAGGAAGGCTAGTGTTGTCAAACAGTCTTGTACACCTACAAGATGCAGAGTAGGCAGCCTAGAGTCCTCCCTATCAGAATGTATGCTCTAACATCTTCTATATGCATAACCCCATGTGGAGTAATTGAGAATGCCCCTAACAGATCATTTTCTAGTGATTTGAAGAATTGTTTCTTAAACTTGGGGCGAGGCATTTTCCCTATCTTGATTACATGAGGAGTAAACATTTTCCCAGAATAACTTAATTTTCACAGCAGGTTTATTTAAATTGTAAATACCTCTTTTGCTGGATTAGGGTTTCCTTGATCTTGATCTTGACCTGAAATCCTTTGGAGAATACTATAGTTGCTTTGAATCTTGCTTTGGTTTGCCTTAGACACTTTAGAGCATGGAATGCAGAAGAATTTTTTTTCTTTGAATACACCTCCTTTTAGATTACTCCACAAATCTCTGCAATTGATCCTTTTCTTCCAAAACTTCCTTCAAAAGATCTGTCATATGATTCTTTTCATCATCCTTCATGTCAGATTCTAGCACTGGCTGACTAGCTATGGGTTTTGAATTTTCAATGTAGCTCCCACTTTACTTCCCAGAGGAAGTGTCTACACTAGAATTTTGTGTGGATCCATCCTTGGTATTGTCAACATCTTTCTTAGTCCAAACCCCGCCCATTTCTTTCTTAGTTTCAACTGGATCAACATTTTCTTTTCCTTTATCAATCCTCTACTCTATTTTCCTTTCTTCAGCATGGTAGTTTCTTTTCACATTCTTGCTTCTATAAAACTTTGCAACATGACCAAACTTATTGCAATTGTAGCACACCACATTACTTTGTCTTTGATTCCTTCTATTGATTGGATTTGATATGCATTGATTAGCCATATGTCCAAATCTATTGCATGCAAAACACTTTCCATTGAATGATTGACTATTCCTTGCAATGTAAGACCATTCCTTACCAGATTTCTGCATTCATTTGATTTATGACCAATTTTATTGCAGTCAAAACATTGACTAGAGAATGATGGAACATTCTGATTTACTCTACTTCTACATTGAGTAGCTTTATGACCAAACTTATTGCAATTAAAACAATAAGCCATTGAAAGATGGGTACCTTTGAGCATTTGGTTGTCTGATCAGAGGTCTTCTAGGTCTTCTTCTTTGATTTCTAAATTGATTTCCTTTGTTTTTCTTCATCTAAAAGTTCTCTTGTCCTGATTTAGAGTTTTCTCCTTTCTCAAATCCTAAGCCTTGCTTATCATCTGAACTCTTTTGACTAGCAATCATCTCATCAAGTTTTGCAGAACTTATCTTGAACTTTTCTTCATAGCTCTTGGCTTTTTCCAAGTCTTCTTTTAGGCTCACAATTTCTTTTTCAAGTTTGACACAATCTTCTAACTTGCTTTTTACCATTAGATTCAGATTTTCTTCTGCTTTTGTTCTTTCTAGAATTTCCACTTCTAAATCATTCAAGGTTTCATTTACTGATATCAATTGGTCACTAATCTCTTTGTATTTTTCTTTAAATTTCTTGACTTGTTCTTTTAACTTTGAGATACATTCATCAGCTTCTTGTATGTTATCCTTCGGATCCCTAAATTCTACTTCAGACTTTTCAAGATCAATAAGAGCTACTTTTAGTTCAACATTGTTTGAGAAATTTCTAAATCTCCTAGCTGCCATGAGTGAACTCTCCTAGATCTTCCTCAAGCTATTAGGCTTCTTCCAAGGAACCTTTCTTTGATACCAATTGTTGATAGTAAGGAATACTGAGAGGGGGGGTGAATCAGTATTCCACAAAACCACTTCTTCACAAGTTTATTAATCCAATCTCCAAAATTAATAATATGAAAGCAGAATAAACATAGGAACAACAACCATAAAGACATAACACATGAACACCAAGATTTTTTATGTGGAAAACCTAAAAAGGGAAAAACCATGGTGAGTGTTAGCTCACAATATATTAATATAGCACAATACTGGATGGAAAGAAGACTCACTACCTAGAGAAATGCTCACTGCAAAAAAGGCTCACTGCCTAGAGAAAGAAAGAAGAAAGAAGAATGGCTCATTACCAAGTTGAACTGTTTAGATTGCATCTACACATGCATGGTTATAGTTCCAATTAAGTACATAAATACTGTCTCAAAACTCTTCATCTCTGACTTTTCTATTTCACTGCTCTACTTTTACATAGGAACAAGATCTCTCTTCTTCTGCTCCTATTACTTCCACACAATCACTTTACTTCACATGTCACACATACATATATTCACATTCGTACACCACACATGAAACACCAAATTTGATCCATATATATATCCGCAACACTAAAAATCTTCACATTAAGTCAGCCTACTTAGATGAAGCATATAGTTAATAAACTTGTAGCTTGTTGGCTAAATCCACTCACCAAAATACATAGTGGACCTAAATAACATTTGAAACACTTTCTTATATGTTAGCTCCAACTATAGAACCACTTAGGATAAAGTTCTAATCAATAGAACTTATCACACACAAATCAAACTACCATGTCAGCCTCAAACACAGACTATTACTAACTCAGTCTAACTGTCAGATCACAACTTTCACTGCAGACCACAATACTTTCTCAAATCATATCAAATACTCCTTAGATATCACAGATCATACCTTCAGAACCACAAAGCAAAATATCCTTTAGCAGAAAAATGTGGACCATTAGAATTCAGACCCTATCACAGTCAAACTCTATCAAACAGTGTAGCGATACTCAATAGCTTGTAACTATCTTTCCGGTGGACTTCAGAACCTACAACACTAGATTTAGACACTTCATACAAGTGTTTACAACACCTCAAAACAACATATCAAGATATACAACACTGAAAGAATGCGGACCAAAACAACTGAGTGTACTACTCTGAATAACACTGTATTTTGCTTTGCCAGACTTAGAGTGTTTGAGGATATACTTCTGGTACTTATCATGGGCTGAAATCTTGGATATATGATCACTTAAATACTATAAACAACATACCTAAACCACATGATCTGATCTTCAACTACGGACCAATGCTAGTCATTACATTACCTCTCTGTCACTGACTCATGTGAACTGCCAACACTTAGTCTTTTTAGTCATCCGGACAAGAAGCCTTGCATGCCTTGATACCAGATCAGTTTGGTCTACCAGAGTAGAGTCTCTTTGCCTTGTTTCCATCAATGACAACACTCAATTATTCATTAGAGCAGTGTCTCTTGCCAACATGCTTCTCTTGTTCTTTATTTTCCCAGGACATCATCCACATAGGCTTCCATTGTTTTGTGAACATGTCAAGGAATATTACTGTCATTGCCCTCTGATAAGTTGCCGCAACATTTTTGAGCCCAAATGATATAACTTGCCAATAGTATGTGCCTCAAGGACATGTGAAAGATGTTTTATGTTGGTCTTATGGTGCTATATAGATCAGTGATAAATTTAAGAAATCCCCCTTGAAAAAAGATATAAAATCCTGGAGAATCTTTCATTTTTTGGAAAAAATATTAATTTCTATTGGAGAATATTTCCTATTTTCTAAAAAATATTAATTTTATTGGTGAAATATTTTAAATCACTATAAATTTGTCAAAAATCTTGGCAAATCTTGATAAAAAATAGGCAAATGCATTGATTACCATGGCGAATCCTTCCTTTTAAAAAAAAATTCCTATGGAAAGTATGTTCCTGAGGGTGGTAGTGATTGATTAGTTTAAGGTGTAGTGCTTGTTGTCTTTAATTCCTTAATATTTTAAATCAAACATTGAATATTTTAAATCATTCCTAAATTATTTTTATCCACCCTTTATTTTATTTATAATCTAATGGTTGGGGTTCTATTCCATGGGCCAAAATGTACTCGTGGAGCTCTAATGCCCATGGGACCCGAAATTGCATTTAGGTCGTTGATCTCAATGGAGATCAATGACCTAAATGTAATTTCGGACCCCATGGGAATTGGAGCTTTATGGGTACATTTTGGCCCATAGAATTTGGTTATACCCTTATAATCCATCCATGAGTGACAACAGTTCATGCCTTGCTATTAAGTCGACGATGATGTTGATGTTTGGTAATAGGAAGTAATCTTTGGGGCATGCTTTGTTAAGATATCTAAAATCTATACAAATATGGATGTCTGATGTTACTTTAGCTATTGGGACAAGATTTGATACCCACTCTGGATAATGAATAGGTCATATGAAGTTATCTTGTAGCAACTTTTGAAGTTTGGCTCTAACTAGGAGTGCAATCTGTAGATGCATCTTTCTAAGCTTTTGTTTAATAGGCTTAGCATCTGGGTGGATTGCAAGATAGTACAACACGAGTTCAGGGTCTAATCCTAGCATATCTACATAGGTCTATCAAAGTTGTGAGACTTTTCTTTGAAGAATGTTAAGAACTTTGATTGTTCTAATGGGGTTAGAGATGCAACTTTGAAGATGGTCCTTGGTGTTTCTGTGGTTCCCAGATTCATTTCTTTTGTTTCTTCTACCAAGATTGTGGAATTTTCTTGATATAACCTTTGTACTTCAGGGAGATTGAGTTCCTCATCCTCTAGTGCCTCAAAGAGGTTTTCACTAGAGGATACATACTTTATTTTTACTTTTTTGTCATTCGATAGTGCCACATGGTGGTTTTCACTAGGGGATATGATTTTGATAATTTTATTTTTGTGACTAAGAAATTTTATGGTCTCCCCTAAGTAGGCATGTGTATTGAGCTCGATGACATAACTTGCTTTGTGATCCCCTAAGGGAAGATTTGTTCTCTGACTCCCATCAATTCTACTATGGCCTCATCATTCTGGAAGGTGTCAAGGATAGGAGGCCCTTGTTCATCCCAGTCTATTAGCAATGTAAAGAAGCTACAGTAGTGGAACAACTTCCTACACTAATCATGAGGGGAGGTATATACAAAACTTTTTAAATATTTACAATAGTTATAGAAATAAACACAAATAGTAATCATACCACAACACAATAATTACATGGGGAAACCCTTTTGGGAGAAAAACCCCACACTCCAAAGCCAACCAATATATTATTCAAGAATCAAGAAGATTACAATATACTTGCAAAGAAATATTTTATAGGAGTATAACCAAACAGAGATCTTGAGGCAACTCAACATCTATAAGACTCTTACACCCAACCTCCATCTCAAGCTCTTGATACATAGGAGATACAATATAGTAAACTATCAACAGTAATTACAAAGCCATAAGCCAAAAACCATCCAAAAGTGGCAGCCAAATTATATCCAATCAAAGATGCCTTGTGATGTACCAAATCACACACCATGTGTAACTCTCCCCTTTACAACTCTTTTAAGTGCCCAACATGTTTTCACATTTCCCAAAAATAGGAGGTCCAACTTCTGGAGGCCATAACTTTTGATTTGGGTGTCTGATTCACGTACTGTTTGATGTGTCATAAAGCTTGTGAAGAGATCTAACAAGATATAACCTACATCTCTAGTTACAACAATGTTTGCGGAGTTTAGGGACCTCTAAGTGCCTCAAATATGAGTTCAAAACATTTTTCAGGAGTTTCTAAAATGGAAACTTTAATATATTGCAATCTAGGTATGATCTTGAGTAGAAACTCACCCAAGATGTTTACTTGGTAGTTTCACACCATTTGCAAAAAAATTGGGTCCATCCAAGCTCAAATGTAGAGTTACTAAAAATAGTAAACCCTATAATTTTTAGCCCCTTTTGGAAACTTTGAAAGTTCTAAACCATTCTTCAAGATAAAGGGTATTTGAAAAGACCAAAACTAGGAAGAATAGAAACCTTTTGTAGTTGCAAGGCTGAGACACCTTTCCTAACAAGTTGGGGATAGGGGAGAAAAATATCATTGGATTGAGATGATACATATGAAAAGGTATAAATGGTGCAAATGGTCATGTCTTCAAAGAGGTCAGCGATATGTTTGAAGAAGTTATCATGGGAACCTTTGTTAGAATTTTGAATGATAGGAAAGGCCTTAGCTACCCCACTAACTATATATTAAAGTTTCGAGGGAGGAGACTCAGGTGTCCCATACCCTAGACCATGATAGTGATATCCTTGTGTGGCTTTGATGGGCTCAATGATTCCTTGTTCATGAAGGCCTAAATCACCTTGTCCTTTGTAGCCCATGTTCTTTACAACGTGAAGACGGTTTCCATATTTTTCTAGTGGTAGATGGACGAGCTCATATTCTTCATCTTTGTAGAGCAATTTGACACATCTTCGAGGTCATCTTCATTTAGGAGATGTTTGCATTCAAATTTGCCTTTTATAACCACTGTTGACACTGAGTTGGAAGATTTTGGTTTTCCATATGACTTTGGAGAAGGTGGGAGTTTTGCTAAGTTATATTCTCCACACCCTTGATCAGTTATCTTGACCTTGACCTCAGGAATAATGGGTGGTGAAGTTGAGGATGAAGCGATGTTTGATGGATCAATGTATGATGTAGATGCTTTGACGGCATCATTGATGGGACATTGCTTAAAATTATTATGTCTTCCTTCCAACATTCTCCAATATTGAAAGGGTCAGGGATCAACATATATGGTTACTTTAGTCCCATTATGGGGGAACTTAAGGCATTGATGTAATATGGATGGAATGACTTGCATGTCATGAATCCATGGGCGACTGAGGAGAATATTGTATGGGAGGTCAAAGTCAAGTACTTTACATGTGGTGTCCAAAATCATAGGTCCTACTTGAATAGGTAACTTGATTGTTCCTTCAGATTGTCACTCAATATCATCATATCCTTTTATAGTAATGCTTTTGCTAGAATCTACCACCTCATCAAAATATCCCAGATGTTTTACTAATTTGAGAGTACAAAGATTTAGGTCTGACCATCCTAGGGTTTAGTCTCTTACCTATGTAGACATTCCTTGGTTGAGCTTCAGTTCCCAAATTTATTTCCCCTAATTCATCTCAGTGCACAAGTTCAAGCTTAGTGGTTTCATTGTTAGCTCCATCAAATACCCACTCTAGAGTTACCAATCCTCTTGGGATTTTGTTTGTCTTTAGCTGGATGACCTCATTGCCAAAGATAATATGCTTCCCATCAATCCTTTCAACAAAATTTTGAAAGTCAATTTCCTACCCTTGATATTCATCCATAGAGTTCATGAATTTATACAAATCCTAATCATCATTGAAAACCTACTAGTGACAAATGTTGTCAGGGATAGAAGGTCTAGTCATTACCTCCACCTTTGAGATTCTTGCTAATGTTAAGTCTTCTGACTTGATAGTTATATTGGCTATAAAATCAACTATCACATTTCCATTTCTTTCTATCCAATCAATTGAAAAGGCATCAAATGATTCAATTATATCCTAGACTGCATTTCTGTACTATTTGAGCCTCAAACTTTTAGAAGCATACTTGGCTCTTATTTGAGAAACCACAAGTTTAGAATTTCCCAAGACTTCAGCTTTTTGATCCCATACTTGATAACCAGTTTCAACCCCAAGAGAAGTGTCTCATATTTAGTAACATTATTGATACATTCAAAACAAAGTTTGAATGATGACCTGTATGTTTTCTCAAAAGGAGAAACAAGTACAATACCAGCTCCAGAGCCTTCCTTAGAATAGGCTTCATCAAACTGCATTGACTATAATCCATCACTTTTAGAGGCATTTATTATAACCTCTTCAATCACAGTCCTTTGTTCTATTTGATCATCATCATTTCCAATCAATATGAAATTAGCCATGTCAATGTCCAAAAAATACACCTGATCATTGTGATCTTCAAAACCATCTAGAGTTTAGGAGGCCCTCTTTTCCCTATCAAGTCTAACTTCCTTTCCATCCATGGGAATCATAACATAAGATGAATCCATATGAATACTTCCTCCAATAGTGGAAGCCCACTTTCTAGATAGTAACATTCCATATCTAGGGGGAATATCTATTGGACACACATGGATACTGAGAGGGTGGGGTGAATCAATATTCAAACAAATCTCAAATCCTCCATAGCAGATTAAAACTTAAACTTTACGGTATTAACATAAACATAAAAGATCAACACAATGCACAATACCACATAACACCAAATGTACATGGAAAACCCATAAAGGGGAAAAACCACGGTGAGGGTTAAATCACAATATATGAAGCTCACTACTATAAAGATTACAACTTTGTTTTAGGGCTACAACCCAAGGAAGCTACTACTCCCTACTAACTTTGTTTTAGGGCTTCAACCCAAGGAAGCAAATACTCACTGAAGAAAGGTTATAGGGTCACTCCTAAGGAAGCTACAACTCACTGCAGACTTTGTTTTAGGGATACAACCCAAGGAAGCAACTACTCCCTAAAATAAGAACAAACTCAAAAATGACTACATCATGACAATCCTTCTTCTATCTGAAAACTGACAATGAAGCTCACTCCTTTTGATTATTGTACTTGTACTTTTTCACTTCTCTTTGATGATTGAATCATTTAGACACACTCTTCATTTCCCTTCTATCACAAAAATATCTTCAAGATGAATTTGGATAGGATCTAATGCTTATGCTCTTTCTCCTTCAGGCACATATCATAATGCATTATACATCCACACTCTTCTCTTCACATTCACTCTTGCAATCATACTTCACCTAGATCAACTCGGTTTACAATATATACATGATATTACATTGATTTCATTACAAGTTGGCTGGAGATAACAAGAATATTACAATTACAAATCAGCCAAAGATCAAGCAACATGAAACTTGTAGAGGGCAAGCCCTATCATGAACCACAGGCAACACTAGGAAGAGGAACACACCTTGTGGATCCCAATACATGCTTAACCTAGTTCTAAACATTCTTCATAGCATCATCCTTCAAGGAATAACATCTGCATGCTTTGCACATTTGAATTATGTCTCCCTTAAGCAAGAACACATGAAGCTTGTAGCACAATGGTCATTATGACATTACAGTACTCATGGTAGATTAAACATTGCTTGTGCTTCTCCCAGATGAATGTTCTTGAACTCCACATAGTGACAACTTTGTGGCGCACATCACCAACATTCCCATGTTGGCCTCAACAACAATAACTCTTCACAAAGTAACTTGAAAACTTTGTATGGTACTAGAAACACGAAGGAGAATGTGCTTCAAATCAGAGAAACATAGAGACATGTAGAATGCCCAAAAATGCTTATAGCCAATATGTACATTCTTTGATTGGTGCTGTAATGTCAAAAAATGTCCCCTTGGGGGCTTTTCCCTCATAAGGTTTAGCTCCTGGGTCTTTAGAGTGCATTTAGGACATTTTAGTTCATATTTTAGCATCCCGATGGAATGAGACCTAAGTCCCATGGAAAATAGGACCTAGGAAGACCCCTTGAGCTGTACCCTACCTAAAATAGGGGGGAGGACTTGGGTGCCCATGCCCTAGTCCTACCCTATTTTAGGACAGCCCCAATTTCTAGGTGTCAGTTAGTGACTGTTATTAGGTCCCTTTGCCGACACGGTAAGTTTGAATTTCAAATATCTTGGCGAGAGTGCTTGTAGATGCATATATAAGCATGTGTAGGCATTCATTTGAAAATTAGATTTCAATTAGATGATTACTAGTAAGCTATAGTGTTCTCAAGGTGATTCAAGGCTTTCTATTGTGTTGCAAGAGTAGACTTGTATGTTTTGTGTGTTGATATTTGCATATTTGAGCATCAATCTCCTCATGGCATGAAGAGTATCTTTCTCCATGAGAGCTTCACTACAAGTTGACATAATATTGTGTTTTTATCATTGATTCCTTTTGTTTTTTCCTCTCCCTCACAAGGTCACGCACTCTTTGTCTGACAACGGTGTTCAGAGACTTAAGTGTCCTCTGGGGCTTGACTGAGGCAAGCCTCTAAACACCACAACCCCCAAACCAAGTCTTGTGATTGTAGGTTATAGGTGTTGCATTTGGGAAAAGTGGAGTTGCAAGGAGGAGTGGTAGGCATCAAGGATTCAGGATCTAAATAAAAGTCAGACAAAGGAGCACTTCTAGGACTAGGGCGTTCGCAACAGTGTCCTCTATAGACAAAAATCAGGAAGCAAAAGTTACAGGGTTGATCAGTGTCAGAAGGAGGTCCAGATTCCCTGAAAAAGTAGGTACCTTGGAATTAGGCACCCACACCACTGTCCTCGACTGTTCTACCTTAGAACCCCAAAAATAGGTATTCTATGATTTGTTATTTTACTCCTGTCTATAAGAGCTTTTTCTGTCTTTCGTCAATTTGTTGTCGTATTTGCATAATTAGGGTTTAAATGGTTAATTAGACATAAGATAAGGAAAAATTGATAATTAATTCCCTAATCCAAGTTTTCCTTCATTTTCAAGAGATCTAGGGTATGATAGTGCTCGCCACTCAACCCTAGATCCTTCAATGTTTAGTGGAAAGGAGGGTTTTAACATCTAAACCACAAAAGATCAACAAATCCAATTTTACCCTAAACATCTTGGTGAACCCGTGTCTTTGAACTTAAATTGAAACTTTCGGAGTATTTTTTTGTATATTTGGTGTGATTTCAATCATTTATATAGACATTTAATTTATTGCATTGAGAAAATTTCAAAAAAACTAAAAAATTTGGAAAAATACAAAAAAAATTGCATTGTTGGGCTTACTAAATTGTGTCAGTTCTTCCTAAATTTTCCTAATTCATGATTTTTTCATCAGATTTGATATAAACTACAGAAAAATACAAAAATTCAAAATCTTTCTTTGCATTTTCATCATTTAGTTTCTAGGGTTTTGTGGAAATTTTGACAATTTTAGATAACCTAGTAATTCCAAAATCTAGGGTTTGTAGGCAAAATCTTTTATCAGATTTTTCTACTGATTTTAGAGGATCATTCAAATTTTCATTTGGATTTAGTCTTGCATTTTAGTATGAATTTTCATTTAAATTTAAATTATTTGCATTTTTGCATTGAAAATTTCAACAAAAACTAGCAATTTTGGGTGCATTTTCATTAAATTTGCATGGGAATTTTGCATGATTAAGATTAAAAATAATTTTAAGATCTGAGATTATGTAATTTCCATCAAAAATCAGACTTCAAACCATTTGCATAGCATTTTGTTCCAAAATCTCAAACCTAGGGCTTTGAAAACAACGATTTTCACCAATTTTGGCCTTATCAACTTCATAAATTTGCACCATATGTGTGTTGTGAAAGATATTTTTGCATTAATTTGATTTTATCAGGGTAATAATTTTCTTCCCCTCATAAAAATCTTCACAACACCCTTTTATCGGGCTCTTGTAGTTAAAATTTGGTGAAAAACTACACATTTCAGCTATTTTGGCCCTAGGGTTTGACCTAGTTTGCACTCCAAGCATGTTGTGATCAATTTTATGGATCAAGGTGACTGATATTATTTGCTTTATATCCTAAAATTACTTACAACACCTCCTTTACTAGGTCTTGGAATTGAAAAATCGTGAAAAATAGCTTATTTTTGCTATATTTTCACTAAGATTTGACCTTAAGTGGCGCTAAAAGCGTGTTGTGTTGGGTATTTTGGTACCAAGTGGCTGTTATTACTGATATTATTTTCTTTCCATGATCATTTTCTTCACAACACCCTTTGTTATGCTCTTTTGCATTGAATTTTGGTGAAAAAGTGCCTATTTTGACATATTTTCACTATATTTTGACTTGACATTATCTTGGATTTGCATCAAGAGTCTGTTGAGGGTGATTATACTGCTGTTTTGGACTGATATAGGACATATAGCCTGCTTCCCTTGACTGAAATCCTCACAGCATCCTTTGCTTCATTCATTTACATTGAAAAGTATCGAAAAGTCAAGCATTTTAGGCTATTTTTTGCTCTTATCTTTTGTACCAATTTTGAAAAGCTTTCAAAATCTGATTTGGAATTGATTTTAGCATATAAAAATGGCCTCTAATCATAACAGAAACAATAGGTTCTCTCCTAGACCTTACATGAAAAGAAAGGCTCTTGAACTTGACATTGTCTTCACTCCTCATGATAGAAGAATCGGTGATTCTGAATGTCCTCTTTACATCACCATTTAGATAATGGGAAATAATGTGGAGGGAACTCTGATTGATCCTAATTGCATGACTAATGTTGTCACTGAGAAATTCCTCTTTTCAAATCAATTAATTCAAGGTCCTTATAGCCCTTCGAGCTTGGTGATTAAGACACATATGGGAGCTTTAAGGAAACCACTGGGTAAGATATCATTGATAGTAACTATATCTGAGAAGCATGTTGAGCAATGGTTTGATGTTACTCCTGATTCTGATACCTTTGACATAAAACTTGGAATCCCTTGGTTAAAAGTTATGAAAGCAGTACCTTCAACTATTTATAAATGTGTTAAATTTCCTTTGAACAGACAAGTGCATGCCATTCATCCAAATACATACAAACCTTCAATTACACAACAACACTTCACATTGGATTACTTTTGTAACAAACATACTAGTGACAAATTAGAGCTATGAACAGACTTTACATGCTTGAGCTATAGAAATTACAAGGCGAAACTATTACATTTGGTACCTAGTCCTCCTATGCAAGAAATGATAAAAGTGAAACAACCCACATGTGAAGAGAACTTTAGACTGAAAGGACAAGGTCCCTATGCTGAGATTTGATCCTGATGCTTCATCTTCTAATTTGCACAAGCCTATGAAAGAGGATAGCCCTATCTTACAAAAGATAAGTGGTAAAACAAAATGAAATAGAAAAGCAAGAGAAAGAAGAAAAAGAAGACAAGAATATGCTATAAACCTTGCCTCTCAACAAGAAAACATTGATTCTAACATTCAACCAAACAAAGATGATCCTAATGATGAACAACATGATGAACAAGATATGAATTTGGCTATGGTACTATATGTCCCACTATCCTCCAACATTAGGGAGTGGGAAGATGACGACAATGATTTGCTTATAGACAACTTCTAGACTGACAGGGGCCCTACAGGTAAGTATCTCCAACCCTTTATCTCTCTCGTGATGCGCTTCCCCCGTGATGTGTTATATGCTGTTTAAGCCTCCTGGGATGACCTCAGATTCTCTCATAAGGTTTAGGATACCAGGAGACTGCCTCTGTTGTGACCTTCTTCTATTTGTATCATCATTCTTCTATATTACCTCTCTCTCTGATTTCATTGTTGGGTGTTGTGTCTTACAGATATAGCGTCATGGTTGGTGACTTGGGGGCACCCTCCTATGTGACTGTCCCTAAGACACTTGTTTTCTCCTCTCTTATTTATTATTTCCCTTCCTCTAGTGTTTCCATCTAGCGGGCAGATGACGACAAACATTTATACTGATGTGGACCTAGTGTCCCTTTCGAGAGCAATAAAAAATGGACTATAGTTCCTAATATGATGATGGGATTGTATATCTTATCTGACACTTGGATAGTGGAAGCACTCATGCTTTCCGTATAGTGAATTTTATGATGTTTCTATTATATTTACAAACCTTAACAATATTTCTGCTCTGTGCACCTTTGTTTGCCTTTGAATCTAGCCTTGGTAGTACTCGATTCAGAGAGCTTCGTGATATAGCCCCTGGTTATCCTTGAACTCTGAATTCATTGTATAACCTTGGCTCTTTGTGTTGTTAATCATATGCATTGATGTTGTTGTTTATAATGATTTTGTAGACACTAACGTGTTTCTTCCAGGGATGTGTTTGTGGGAACATTTGGTGATCGTAAAGTACATGTCACCTCCGAGGGGCATGGGCTTTGTGAAAGTAGGTGTTCCCTTGTGTGTTTTATTCCTACCTTAACGTGCTTGATATCAATAGCTGATATCAACCACCTTAAGGTGGGGGCATATAAGGTAAGCTGTCTGTTATAGATGTTAGCAATGTGTTTGACCTCAGATGCATAGACTTGTGCCCCAGGGTAGTGCATCGTGCATCCTGAGTTTGTTTGCAATCAATCAATCAATCATGTAAGCCCTAAGTGTGTTTTTGACGATTGTTGTGGTGAAGCCCAATCATCGGTGTGTGCCTGTAATGTGCCTGAGATGGTGTTGGACCTAGAAATAGGTACACTCCATCACTTGTCTACCATGTTTTCTCCATGTCTTCAATTGTGTATGTTTTGGTATGCTTGTTTTGTATGGCATGTTTGTTGCCCCATATGCATAGACCAGCACCTTTGAGTAGTGCTTTGTGCATTTTGGGAGGTTTTGGATGTATTACATGTGTGTTGCCCCATATGCAGAGACCAGCACCTTCGAGTAGTGCTTCTTACATTTTGGGAGGTTTGTTTACTTTCCAGTACTTGCATTTCCATTTCATATATATGAGAAAAAGAAAAGAAAAGATATCATTTCTGTCTTCCATGCATTAATGTGTCTTCATGCATTAATTGTCTGCTCTATGTTCTGTGTGACTGTAACTATCTTCTCTGTGTTTTGCGTGCCTGTTACTATCTTCTATGTGATTGGCATGTCTTCTCCATGTTGTGTTTGTTGTGTTTGTGACCTCACTTTAATGCATGTATTGGCCTCATGTTTATACATACATTAAAGTGGGACTAAATGTGACATCAAAAAATGTCCCCTTGGGGGATTTTCCCTCATAAGGTTTAGCTTCCAAGTCTTTAGAGTGCATTTAGGACATTTTAGTTCATATTTTAGCATCCTGATGGAATGAGACCTAAGTCCCATGGCAAATAGGACCTAGGAGGACCCCTTGAGCTGTTCCCTTCCTAAAATAGGGGGGGAGGACTTGGGCGCCCGCACCCTAGTCCTACCCTATTTTAGGGCAGCCCCAATTTCTGGGTGTTGGTTAGTGACCGTTATTAGGTCCCTTTGCCGACACTGTAAGTTTGAATTTTAAATATCTTGGTGGGAGTGCTTGTAGATGCATATATAAGCATGTGTAGGCATTCATTTGAAAACTAGATTTCAATTAAATGATTACTAGCAAGCTATAGTGTTCTCAATGTGATTCAAGGCTTTCTATTGTGTTGCAAGAGTAGAATTGTATATTTTGTGTGTTGATATTTGCAGATTTGAGCATCAATCTCCTCATGGCATGAAGAGTATCTTCCTCCATGAGAGCCTTACTACAAGGTGACATATCATTGTGTTTTTATCATTGATTCCTTTGGTTTTTGCCTCTGCCTCACAAGGGAACGTACTCTTTGTCTGACAACGGTGTTCGGAGACTTAAGTGTCCTCCAGGGCTTGACTAAGGCAAGCCTCTAAACACCACAACCCCCAATCCAAGTCTTGTGATTGCAGGTTACAGGTGTCATATTTGGGAAAAGTGGAGTTACAGGAAGGAGTGGCAGGCATCAAGGATTCAGGATCTGAAGAAAAGTCAGACAAAGGAGCACTGCCAGGACTAAGGCACCCGCAACAGTGTCTTCCTTGATAGATTTCAGGAAATAGAAGTTATAGGGATGATTAGTGTCGCAAGGAAGTCCAAATTCCCAGAAAAAGTAGGTACCTTGGACTTGGGCGCCTGCACCAGTGTCCCCGATTGTTCTGCCTTGGAACCCTGAAAATAGGTATTCTGTGATTTTTTATTTTACTCCTATCTATAAGAGCTTTTTCTGTCTTTTGTCAATTTGTTGTCATATTTGCATAATTAGGGTTTTAATGGTTAATTGGACATAAGAGAAGGAAAAATTGATAATTAATTCCCTAATCCAAGTTTCCCTTCATTTGCAAGAGATCTAGGGTATGATAGTGCTTGTCACTCGACCCTAGATCCTTCAATGTTTAGTGGAAAGGAGAGTTTTAACGTCTAAACCACAAAAGATCAATAAATCCAATTTTACCCTAAATAGGTGCAAGTACTCAAACATGTGTCCTGAGAACAATTAGGAATCCAGAACCATCTGTAGTACATAATTGTTTGAGAAACTATTTGGACCACCATATCACTTGATACTACAAATTAGCATGTATTGAAAATCCCTAAACATGTTCACAAAACTGCATGAACAAATCTTCACTTTTGGAGGAATGCGGAGCATTCCAAACAACCTTCATCATCACTTTATTCTGCTAGAGCATAGACCAAAATGATGTCACTTATTACTTTCATTGCAAAGGAGCAAATGATATGAAACCTTGAATGAAGCACCTTCACAACCCACTGAACATAACTTCTAAACCCCATGACCATATCTTCAAATGTGGAGGAATGCGAAGCATTTTACCAACCAGTCTTCAAGGCAAATTCCTATAGTAGAAACCTTCACCAATTTCTAGAGACTAGAGCCTCCTTGTAACAACACATACTTTCTTAGGAACAAAAGGAAAGAGCATGCAACATGCTACAGGTCATCAGTAACATCTTCTCAACATCAGCATTGCTTCTAATTCCCATCTTAATATATCATCATGATATCATCTCTGTTGACAACAAACATACTCAATACAACTTAACAATGCATGAAATCCAATCATGAACATTAGCAACATCATTGTTAGCATACTATCAACATAAGCATCAATGACAATCCAAACTGAGTGTTGACATCAAACAACCCAAATTGAGTGTTGACATCAATGAAAACCACAACAGTGACAACTTTAGGTAACATATGTGCAACAATATCCACCACATTAATGTTCATTCTATATTCTCTCTAAGGGTATGTTGCCAATTTAAAACCAATATTTTTTATTACCCCAATGATAGGGACCTCTCTTGAATCTATGGAAAAACATTTCCCATATGCCTTTGTAACTGTCAGACCTAATTCCTTCATAATCTCCAAAGGAATAATGTTGGTTGAAGTCCCATAGTCAATCATATAGTTCTTCAAGAGTTTGTCCTTTATAAGTAGATTGATATAGAATAGATCAACTTGACGACATTTCTGAATAGTGGTTCCTTATGGGACTTATGTAAAATCTTGTGGTCCTTGGCTAGAATTTCTCTATTTCTAAGTTCCTCCTTGGTCTATAAGACTAGGGTTTATCAATGAGGTGTTTAGGGTTTATCTTGGCTTGCTAAAACTACATGAAAGCCTTACTTTGGGTTGCTATGATAGTTTTTTCTATATCTTTGTTGACTAGCTGATCATGTTTCCCGGTTGGTCTAGTTATGACTTATGTCCATCTCTTCATGTTTTGACTGGCCCTTTGTGCCTAAGGACACCATCTAATCCCTCATCATGAAATTTTATATCAAATGTTCAACTCATTGAAGTGTATGGTTTTATCCCTATGTTTGGGTCATGTAATGTGATTCATTAAAGGCCCCCATTATTCATCTTACCTAGCAGAGTTTACCTTTTAAACAACTTTTAGCACATGTGCTTAATTGTTTGCTTTAGTTCCTTCATCACATCAATCCTTTGTATTGCATTTATGTTTTTGGCACTCCATGTTGAAATGTGATGTGTGATGGGGAGTTTCTAGTATAGGTGTCCATTCTACTATGCATCGCATGAAGCCTTCATATCGTCGTATGATTTCATAAAGGATAAAAGAAAGCACGACACCCGCTAGGTATTCAGATCTCTACCAAGTGTCATGATCTTTGTGCATCGCATAGCCTCTTCGCATCGTAGATTACATGAAGAAGTAATTGTAGACACCTAAAAGTGTCCTCAGGTTGCAAAACCCTAATTTCTTCCACATTCTACTAATTCGCCTTAATTTTCCTCTATGGTTCAATAATTAATTTTAATTAATTAATTATTTAATCATTCACATTCCAAATATCCCCTTTTCACACACTTAATTTAATAAGTTCCATTTGTTTATTTAAGGCTCACATTATTCCCCTATTCAAATGAATTAAATAAATTAACCCATTTTATTTACTTTAAAAATCATTCTCCACCTCACAATTTCTTCCAATTTAAAATTCATTTTTGTCCTCTAGTGACTGGAAACCCTAATCATTCTCAGCCCTTGATTTGGCCTCAAAGCCAAAATGTGATCATGGTCATCCATTCAAATCAGGTCTTCTATAAAACACCTCATCTAGCTCCATTTTGATCCCTTATGCTCTCTTAGTTCATTTTTCAGTCTTTTCTCTGAATCCCTTAAGTCTCCTAGACATTTCTCTTAGCCTACAATTTCCAAAATCTTCCTTAACTCACACACAAGCTTCTCAAGATGGTTGCATGAATCTCTAAGTCTGAGAACAATAGTGCAAGGTGGAGGAGGACAATGGAGAGAAGTTGATATTAGCTTAGATTTTAATTAGTTTTCATGTTTATTTGATTGTTATCTAGGTTAGATCGCACTCCATTGGGATATAGGGTTAGTTATTATTTTGTTTTCTGCATGATAGCTATCTTTTTCCTTGTCTTCATCTGGTGAACCTGACGTGAAACAATTTCTAATCCATCATTTTTGTTGAGTTTTGGTGGTTAACTTGTGTAGGTGGTTTCTTGGTCTCAAATAGACCTCATCATTGAGTCCGGGAGGCCCTTTCCATGAAAAATGACATAAAATTTGCTATATTTTGGCTACGGGAAATATTTGTATTTTTTTTGAAATTTTTTTTGTCACTTGTCTGTACTGTACGGATCTGTATGGATCCGTACCATACAGTCAGGTTGTACTGGTTCTGCGTAGTGTTCTATCACTTTGGTTGCAGGTAATCGTAGGTTTTAAATTTTTAAGTTGCAGGTTTAATGTTGTATGTTTTAAATCTTCATTGTTGACTGCCATTGTCAACCTACTAGTATTTCTAAGTGACCCATTACTTTTAAACTCTCGGATCTCTTACCCTATTCTTCTGCCAAATCTCCCCTGTCGACACCATGCCACCTCCCATTTCTTGTGTCCTTAAAACCCTACAGTGTAACCACCGCTTGTGTTTGTACCTTTCTCTGTTGATAAAACCCTAGTTGCCACTAGTTAAGCCCTGGTCTCCATCTTCCACCGCTCACGAACACCCCGTCAATGCTCCCTTTCACTTGTGTCACCACCTTTGGTGGTGACTTGATAGCCACCTTTGCAATATCCTCTAATCCTCTACCTCCCCATTCTAACACTCTCGCTGCCCATGGTTCCTCCTAGTCGACTTTGACTGTGTATAAACCCGTGGTCACCTCTGTCAAAAATTTTATCGCCACTTCATACATTACCATTGCTGTCAAGATCCTCCACCCTTGCTTTACCATTCTCCACCCAAAATATCCCATCGGTACCTTCATTTTTGTGGTTGATCACCCAAACCCTAACCTAAAAAACTCACCTCAGCTGCTTAATATTCGTCGCCTCCCCTCTTCGTGTTGTATCTACTAGTGGCCACCACTAGTTGTGGCAACCTATTTTTGTTGCCCTCCTTAGGAGCCCCTTCCTTCAACATTGCATGAACTCTTGACAAAACCCTAATCCACGGGTCTAACATAGTTGTAGCGAACACCCTAGGCTGTAATTCGCATAATCACGAGAGTTGAAACATTTTAGAGTTTTAATTTTTAAAGTTTTGAGTTTTAGGTTTTAAAATTTAAGTTCTAAACTTTAAGTTTCAAGTTTTAAGTTGACCAAGGAGGTGGGGGTTAGTTAGCCTAGACCCTAGTTTCATTTTTTTGCCCTCAGTAGACCCCTAGTCACACAGGTGACCAGGGGCGGGGCTAGTTCAAACTGCTAGTTGCAAGGTGTAAACCACCTAGATAAATAGGTGCATGTGATCACTCAGAATCAAACATTTAATAGTCAATTTTTAGTAGTTAGACATGCCTATTATATTTTAAACCCCAAGGGAGGCATTATTTTTCTTTTCATCATAACTTGGGCATACGGAGGTGAAATCGCACAAAATTGGTGGCATTGGAAAGCTGACTCTAAGAACTTCACAATGGTACTAGTTTTGATAGGTAATAGTACTATTTTATCATCTATTTTTCTGGTCAAAATCAGTAGTCAATTTGAACTTCAAACACTTATAAATTATGCAAAATTGATCCGTTTTTAGTGCAATTTTTTTAAAACTACTTAGAATTTCATCAATTTTATGATTCTGCTGTTTATTTTGCTATAGTTGATTAGTTTTATTAGATATTTTGCAAATTCCTTTTTTTGACCTTTTTGACTTCAAGGCTTGCAAAATGAAATTTTTACTTGATGCCTCTTGTTTTTTCACACATTCATGGGGATTATATGGTACTGATGTCTGATTTTTAGCTTGTGGCAATCATTGGGAGAAGACTCATATTTGAAACTACTAACACATTTGATGCAGGGTTCCTTTCATTCTCATGTGTGTGTTTTGATATCATAGGAACATTTGGTTTTGGTGCACTAAAATGAACATTATCTTGCTATTTTCACATATCTTTGGGGGCTTAAAATGAATCACTATCTGCTTTGCTTGGTGACTTTGCTTGTGTTTATGAGGTGTGTATGCTCTTCCCTCATGCTCTAAGCAATTTTGGGAATCAAAAACACTTCTTGAACACTTGCATTTGTCACACCACACATTCAAATTCTAAAAGTCAATGAACATGTGCGAGTGTGAGCAAGTGCATGTGTATGCTCTCTCCTTGCATCTTAGTACGAGCTTGGAGATCAAAAACATGTACTTGTCTTGCTTTTGTGTAACCCTTTAGAGTGGGCCTGCTCTTGAGACATAGCCGCAAGGAGAATTCATTTGCGACCCCAAGCGGTACTTTCATCTGGTATCCTATACAAATGAGGATAAGGTGAAAGCCAAGTCCAAACCGGTATTAGCGCTTACCATACATCGCTATCTCAAAAGGACGCATACCTTTGCGTATATTAAACTCCTAGTAGGGTTAGTCAAAGCCTTTAGTGGCTTGTTGGATGCTCGTAAGGTGTCAATCCCCAAGATATTCACTAGAAACCTTATTTAGTGGCCAAAATCCTTCTATTTATTGACGTAGGAGGTTAGAATATAGACCTCTGGAGCCATCCCACACTCTCGCAGTTCAAAGTAGAGATAACAAATTCCTTGAGATCTTTGGGTCTTTAGGAATTTGAAGCTTGGTGTGCATGAGAAGTGAATGTCATGTAAGAGGGAGCCCGTGCCACCAAGCTTCTAAGTTATCCTCTTTGAATAAGTGCAGTTGGAGTAATCCAAGTGGGAATTCAGTAAATATTGTCCTTGACTAGCCTAGGATCATGCATGTTTACAAGTGTTTTCAAACTTGTCAAGAGTCACTAAAAACAACCAATCTAATTGCCAAGTGTCTTCTATGATTGATGTGTGTGCTTGCTTAATCATCATTTCAAACACCCCTAAACATTCTTTCCATCTATTCATTCCAAGTCATCATATCACACTCCTACTCATATCCTCATCATCCAACCTTCGCATCCTAATCACCCTTCTTAGCCACTTCATATCCTAATCATATCCAAGTCATCATGATTCAAACCCTAATCATCCTAGTCATCATCCTAATCAATCCAATTCATACAATCATGTCATTCCTAATCATATCCAAGTCATCCCAAACCAATGCCTAACCATTATCCTTGTCATTCCACATATCGTAATCCATTTTCATCCTAATCATTCTTAATCATTTTACATATCCATCCTCTTTCTAACCCAATTAGCATCATTCATGTCATTATCCTACTCATTATCCTAATCACATCATAATCACTCTTCCTAATCACGTTCATCCTTGTCATTCCATCATCCTCTTTCTAATCCAATCAAGACCATTCCAAGTCAAAACAACATCTAGTCATCCAATCTTGTCATTCCACATCATATCCTAATCATATTCTATCATACCCTAATCATTCCTAATCACACTATCCAACCATCCACATCTTAATCATCCTACTTGTCCTACACTAATCACATTCTTATCATATCTTCATCATTCTACCCTATCATAATCACATCATATTTGCCATTCCTAATCATTGCACTTCATCCTAATCATCATATCCTATTCATCATTCCTAATCATTACACATTGTCATCCTCATCCAATCAACACATCCTAGTCATTCTCCTAATTATATCCAAATAACCCTAATCACCTCCTTCGTCTAATCACCATCATCTTAATCATCCAAGTCAAAACACATAATCATCTTCATTCATAGTCCAATCAATTTCTTCCTAATCCATCTAAGTCATCATTCCTAATAATTACACATATTCATTCATAATCCAATCAACTTCCTCCTAATCCATCCAAGTCATCTAATCTCATCATTACACAACATCCTCACCATCCTAATCACTTCCTAATCCATCCAAATTATCTCCATCTCATCATTACACAACATCATCTTCATCCTAATCATTTCCTAATCCATCGAAGTCCTCTAATAACATCACTACACATCATCATCTTCATTCTAATCCAACCAAACACATCTTAATCAAATCCTAACCATTCATTCCTAATCCAATCAATTTCATCCTAATCACAATACACCACAACTGTAGGGAAACCTTTGAGCATCTACCCTCCCTATCGAATCTGATTGCAACTGTGTCATAACATTATAGACCTGCTAGTTTTGCTCACCCACTACATATTCAACTTCATTCCACTACATATTCAATTCATTCAGCCCTTGACATCTATAAAGGACCCTAAACATTAGTCTTCCAAAGGTTGAAACATAGAGAGAAACTGTCAAAGCTTGACTATATCACAAGTACAAATCTGGACCAAGAGACCTTGACATCTTTTTCAAATCAATCACAACTTGGGCTTAATACTCCAAGGCTAGTTTAAGTCCATCCTTCCAAGTGAATTCTGAAACTCATGGGTTCACTTTAATCAATCATTTCTTACACATCTCAAGGTCTTGATAAATCCAATTTATACTTTGACAAGGTCATTAGTAGACGAGAGTACCCTCTTAGAGCTAGACTTTTCGAAGACTAATATCATTAGCCTCTATTAGAGTCCGGGCCTCATCACCTCGCATTGACATCCACATAGCATCCCACAATTCACAAGTCTCATTTGGTAAAGACACAGTTGCAAAACGAAGAGAAAAGGGAATAGATCCTCCTAGTCATCCCTCATTCTAAACATTCACAACATTCCTGCCAACACATTGTCCCATAATTTCACTATATCATAGTCACATCCTACTCCTACCTTCATCATTCAACCTTCACACCCTAATCACCCTTTCTAGACACACCATTCAATCAAATTCATTGTAATCACCTCACCCCTAATCATATCCTAATCATTTCCAAGTCATCCTAATCACAACCCTAACCACACCCTAATCATCCCTAATCACCTGTTTAGTCATCCAATCAATCTCATACTCTATCACATTCCTGAAATGAAGCAAGGTATGTGGAAACGCTTCCTACAATGATCTACTGAGGAAAGAATTATGCAAATTTTTTACTTTTATAGTTATAGATTAAGATGCACATTAACAGAAAGATAATAACAACTTCCAAATACAAACACTAAACTCACAACACAAGATATACGTGGGGAAAACCATTTTAGGCAAAAAACCCCACACTCCAAATCTGCCCAATATATTATTCAGGAATCACGAAGATTACAATATACTTGCAGAGGAAGCTTTTACACGAGTATATCCAACTAGAGATCCAGGAGGTAATTTGACATCTATAAGATTCTTACATACAACCTCCATCTCCAGCTTCTGATATATAGGAGATGTGATACAGTAAACTATTACCGATAATTACAAAACCATGAGCCAAAACCACCCATAAAGTGATGCCCAAGTTATCTCCAATAAAAGATGTCTTGTGATGTACTAAACCTGGTCCAGTCACAGTAGGAGGGTTCACAGAATGAATTATCTGAACTGTGCAGCAAGAGTAAACACAATGGAAACAACCCAAGAAAATGGAACAAATGAATATTCAATCATTCAGTATATCATAGAATTCAAATACAATTTGGCCGGCAACATGCAGGCTTACAACTAGGGCTCCAAGGCCTGAATACATACATGCACAAGATAAAACTTTGAAGCTCTTTCGCACAAAATCTAAACTATCAGATCTATCTTGTGTTAATAGCTACTTTCCTAAGGATCTATTACATCAATATATATCATTTCTAGACCAATAGATTCCTCCGCATCAGCTAAGGAAGGTCACAAACTCCAATGAAGAGTTTTAACATGTTCACGGATAGGTCAGACCTAAATGCAGAGAACACTTCCTCAAATGAAAGGAACAATGTGTGGACCCTTGGGGAAGGTCATCCATGAACCATAGGACATTGAATTATGTGTCATTGAGATCTGCAAGTCAAGGTACGATCCACAAGCCTTCTCCTTCAGTTGATTATCAGGAACTGTTAGAATGCTCTGCTCTGAGAAAGTAGATGATCTTCTGATAGCGATATCTTTCCGGTAACTTATCTAAATACTCTGAATTATTGATATGATGTAGAAGAATGAATGTAGATGCTCAGTCTAGATCTACAAGGTGTGAAATGCCAAAATTAAACCACAAGCTAAGAACTGCTACTGACTAAACTGCTTGAACTAAACAGGAAAAATGAAAGAACTAAAATGCAAAATGTTTTTGGTGGATGCAAGATTTCTCTTGAACCAGGGATGCTCCTGCATCAAACATTTGGGGTTATTGAAAAAGTGAGTCTCTCACTTTGCTGGGGCTAGGGGAGAACCAAGATGGTCCACCTTAGCCTGAGAAATCCAAGATGAATCTTCTTCCGGTCTGCCTTTCCACTTCACAAGATATTATTTGTATTGTCTGTCTCTAGTGCTGCGTCCAACTCTGTTGTCCAAAATGTCTGCTATCTGTTCCGATGCTTGTTGTGGTAATTGCTTTTTCAGGTCTTCTTCCATGCCATCACTGAACTCTGCTTCTTGATACTAATAAAGATCTGCAATGTTGAAAATAGGTGAAATACCAATGTCTCTGGTAATTCCACTTCGTATGCATTTCCTAAATAAAATTTTCTAAGTATCCTACAAGGTCCAAACTTCTTCATCTTCAACTTGTTATATGTCCCAAATGGAAATCTTTCTTTTCTCAAGTACACCATCACTTCATCTCCAACTTCAAATTCCTTATGTCTTCTCTTCTCATCAGCCTTCTCTTTGTACTTACTATTCATATCTTCCAAATGTTTCTTCACCTGATTATGCACTGTCCTCATATGATCTACAAATTCCTTTTCTTCTGCACTCCTCTTTTCCTCTATACTAATATCTCTCAATTCTGCAACTCCTCTAGGATTCACTCTGGTAACAATCTCAAAAGGTGTTCTTCTGGTACTCCTATTTACTAAATTATTGTATGCAAACTCTGCTTGTGAAAGAATCAAGTCCCAACTTCTAACTTTCTCTCCAACCAAACATATCAACAAGTTTTCCAAACTCCTATTCGCTACCTCTATCTGTCCATCTATCTGTGGATGAAAAGTAGAATTGAACTTCAAATTTGTCTTCATCTTCTTCCAAAGTGTCCTCCAAAAGTATCCAACAAACTTTGTATCTCTATTTGAAACTATACTCTTAGGTAATCCATGCAATCTCACAATCTCCTTGAAAAATAAGTCAGCTACATGCACTGCATCAGTTGTCTTTTTGCAAGGTATGAAATGAGCCATCTTTGAAAATCTATCAACCACTACAAATATTGAATCATGTTCCCTCTATGTCTTAGGTTAGCCCATTACAAAATCTATGCTTATGTCTTCCCAAGGTCTCTCCGGTACTATCAAAGGTTTATACAATTCAATGTTTAGACTACTCCCTTTTGCTACTTGACAAACTCTACAACTCTGCACAAATCTCTGAACATCCTTTTGTATCTGAGGCCAAAAGTAATTTTCACTTACCAAAGCCACTATCTTATCAATGCCAAAATGTCCTGCTAATCCACCACTATGTTTTTCCTGATCGAATTGTCTCTCATTGAACTTCTAGGTATGCACAACTGACTTCCTTTGAACAACATATCTTCTTGAATGAAATAGTCCAACCACTTACTTCTATCTATCACAACTGGTTCCTTACATGCTTTCTAAGGTTCGGCAAAATCAGTGTCTTCCTCATACATATTTTTCAATTCATCAAAACCCAACACTTCAACTCTCATCTTTGTCAACAAGTTCCTTCTTCTACTCAATGCATCAACAACTTTATTTGATTTACCACTCCTATGCTTCAACACAAAAGTATAACTCTACATGAACTTTACCCATCTCATATGTCTCTGATTCAACTTACCTTGACTATTCAAATACTGCAAGGGTTGATGATCTGTATACAACACAAATTCCTTAGGCAACAAGTAATGTCTCCACTTCTTCAAGGCTTGAATTATGGCATAGAAATCCTGATCATAAACTGAATATCTTCTCCTTGCATCATTCAACTTCTCACTGAAATAAGCTACAGGTCTACCTTCTTGACTTAACATTGCTCCAATTACATTTCCACTTGCATCACAATCAACTTGAAATACCTTATTGAAATCTAGTAATGCCAAAATAGGTTGCTCTGTCACTTTCTGCTTCAACAACTCAAAACTCTTATCTGCTCCTGATGTCCACTTGAAATCTTTCCTGTCACCTCTCATTGTCTCTGTCATGGGGTTACAAACTAAACTAAAATTTTTGATGAACTTTTGGTAAAAACTAGCCAATCCATGAAATGATCTAACCTCTCCAATGCTCTCCGATGTAGGCCATTCAACAATTGCTTTGACTTTCTCAGGGTCCATCTTCAATCCTTCCACAAAAATCACAAATCCCAAATATACCAACTCTTCCTTCATGAAACTACACTTCTTGATGTTTATCAGCAATTTCTCTTCTCTCAACCTCTACAAAACTTGTCTAATATGCCACAAATGTTCTTCTTTTGTCTTATTGAAAATTAGAATATCATCCAAGTATACAATTACAAACTTACCCAAGAATTTCTTCAAGACTTCATTCATCAATCTCATGAAAGTACTTGGTACATTTGTTAGTCCAAAGGGCATCACTAACCACTCATACAATCCTTCATTTGTTTTAGAAGTAGTCTTCCATTCATCTCCTTCTCTGATTATGATGTGATGGCATCCACTCTTCAAGTCTATCTTTGTGAAATATCTTGCTCCACTCAAACAATCCATGATATCATCCATCCTACTATACTTAACTGTGATCTTGTTTATTGCTCTAGAATCAGTACACATTCTCCATTCACCATCCTTCTTCGGTGCTAGCACTGCAGGTACTGCACAAGGACTCAAACTTTCTTTGATCAAACCTTTCCTCAACAATTCTTGTATCTATCTATTCAATTCTTCATTCTATGTGTTGCTTTGTTAGGTAAACTTGCTCCCGATATAAGATCCATGTGATGAATGATACTCCTTATAGGTGGTATTCCTTAGGTACATTATCTAATATGATGTCTTCATACTCTGTTAGCAATTCTCTTATCTCCTCCGGTTCAGTCTCTTTCTTCACCTCTTCAGGCTTCTTAGGAATCAAGGCATAACACAGACTTTCCTGTTTCAAACCATCCAAAAATTTCCTTCCATCTACCAAATAGATTCTAGCATTTCCACATACTACATTTTTAGGATCATCTTCCGAAGGAATCAAAGTAATTCTTTTCCCATTTGTTGTTATAGTATATGTATTCTTTCTCCCATCATGCATAGCTTTTCAATCATACTGCCAAGGTCTACCCAACAAGATATGACAAACATCCACAGGCATAACATCACACAAGACTTCATCATGATAAGATCCAATATGAAATTTCACCAAATATTTCTCTCACCAGTACCTTATGATCATCCTGAATCCATGCTATTTGATAAGGCTTAGGGTGTTTCAATCTTTCCAACTTCAGCTTAGTCACCATCTCCTCTGAAACTAGGTTATCTGAACTACCACTATCAATTACAACTTTGCAACACTTACCTCCTGATTTGCATCTTGTTCTAAATAGACTCTTCCTCTGTGAGGGTTCCTCATGTGTCTCTACTTGAAATAGTGCTCTTCTCATCACCAATGATTCTCCTTTCTCTGGATTTCCAACTGAACTAGGTGATTCAATAGGTTCTTCCTCAACATAGGCTGCTCTTCCACTATTTTCTGCTTTCTTGCTTGTACTACCTTGATTACATTCAAATGCTCTATGTCCTTCACCTCCACATTTGAAACAAGTACCTTTGAATGTCTTCTTATCAAATCCTCTACCTTCTCTCCTATATCCTTCATTCTAGTATGCATTAGGGTTTCCTCTCTGATAAAAAATTATGTCATCTCTCCAGTAAGCATTGTTATCTCTACCATCCTTCTTCAACGGGCTGTCAAACTTGTTTTGCTCCACAAATGATCTATCATATCTGAAAAATGTTCTACCTCTTTGTAATTTACCTCCTCTACCTCTCTGTCTCTGATCATGTTTCTTACTCAGCTTCTCTTCAACTTTCAGGGCAAATTGATATGCTTCTTCCAAAGATGTCATCCTTACCAAGCTTAGTTCTTCTTGAATGATCAATCTCACTCCATTGATGTATCTATCTACTTTCTCCTTGCTTTCTTCACTATGTCCTATCCTTATGATCATCTTATGAAATTCTTCAGTGTACTCCTTCATAGATTTCTCCTTTTGTCTTAGGTTTTGCAATCTTTTCAACATCTCCAACTCATAGTCAACAAGTATGAACCGATTCTTCAAATTTGTCACCATCTGGTCCCCCTTTGTAATCTTTTCTTTTCCTCTTCTATTCTTTCCAACTAAACTTATTTCCACCATATAGTAGAATGTCCTTTTAACTTTTTATTTACAAATTTCACCTTCTCTGGATCTTCAATTTCCTCATATTCAAAATATTCTTCCATGTCATTTATCCAGTCAATCAATTCTTCAGGATTCAAATTACCAGTGTAGTTCAACACATCAACTCTAGGTCTTTTTCCAATCTTTGAAATAGCTCACAACATCTTTATCTGATCTGATTCTTCTTCTTCATTACCTTCTAGGGTTTTGCCAATTTGTTCAGTAGATTGAAATTCTTCCTCATCATCACTTTCAACATTAGGTATAGGTGTCAATCCTCTTCACCTATCTTCCTCAACAACGTCCAAACAAATTCACAATATTCTTATCAATTCCATCATCTCATCCATTCTATTAGCCATTGTACCAATAGGAGGAACTCTTCACGGTGGCATCTTCCTAGGATTAAGTGCGAACTGCCTCAAATTTAGCGATCAGGCTACAAGCAACAACTGCCTCTCAATCGGTGATCAATTACACACAAGTAACCTACCTCAGATCAGCAATCTGTCCACAACAAGATATTATAGAATCCCCTTTGCCAATTCACTCCAAAGAATCAAACTTTTTCTCTGATACCACTTGGTGCAGTCATGGTAGAAGGGTTCACAGAATGAACTGTCTAGACCATGCAACAACAGTAAACACAACGGAAACAACTCAAGAAATGGAACAAATGTAGATTCATTCATTCAATATATCAAGGAATTCAAATACAAATTGTCCGGCAACATGCGGGCTTACAATTAAGGCTCACCTGATTGATTACATACATGCACAAGATAAAGCTTTGAATCTCTTTCGCACAAACCTAGACTATCAGATCTTTCTTATGTGAATAGCTAACTTCCTAACTACTTTCCTAAGGATCTATTACATCAATATATATCATTTCCAGACCATTAGATTCCTCCACGTCGGCCAAGGAAGGTCACAAACTCCAATGAAGAGATGTAACGTGTTCACAGATAGGTCAGACCTAAATGCATAGAACACTTCCTTGAATGAATGAAACAATGTGCAGACCTCTGGGGAAGGTGGACCACGAACCAAGGATCAAGGAATGATGTGTCATTAGGATCCACAATCCTTCTCCTTCCGCTGATTATCAGGAACTGTTAGAATGCTCTGCTCTGGGAAAACAGATGATCTTCTGATAGACTTTCCCGTAACTTATCCAAACTGTTAGAATGCTCTGCTCTGGGAAAATAGATGATCTTCTGATAGACTTTCCGTAACTTATCCAAATTCTTTGAATTCTTGATATGATGTAGATGAATGAATGTAGATGCTAAGTCCAGATCCACAAGATGTGAAATGCCAAAACTGGACCACAAGCTGAAAACTGCTACTGACTGAACTCCCTGACATGAACTAGAAAATGAAAGAACTAAAATGCAAATGTTTTTGTTTGATGCAAGATTACTCTTGAACTAGGGATGCTCCTACATCAGGTTCAATATAAACCCCTAAATTTTCATCTCTTTGCAATCACATCCAATTCAATCTGCATATTAATCTCATTATCTCTGCATAATCAATTCACCTGATTTTACCTCTACACAATCAATTCACCTGATGCATAATCAATTGTGTATTGTCTTCAACCTTGACATGGTTCAGTCTATAAGTTTGTTGCATAATGTCTTCAACCTATGTGCAAAAACATGATCTCATACATCACATACAAAAATCATCTGATTCATCTATATTTTCTCTTCAAAAATATCTTTATAGAAATATATTTCTTCTATGTATTTTCATTTTCCCTTCTCAACAATAAATCTTCTATACCTACAAAAATATTATATATAGAAGACTTTTTATTTTCACTCCTTTGCATATTATCAACTCTTCTACAAAAACCCTTGATATTCATCATCACCTGCAAATAAAAACATATATATGTCTCTTCTCTACATCCATGAAGAACGTTAAAAAAAATCTTCAATATACTTCAAACACCATTCATCTTCCTTCTCCAAACCTCCTTTACATGAAGACCAAGAAATCCTTAATCACCATTTAGAAAGAATAAAATCTTCAATTGATTTATTCAATCTACCTTTGAAAAAAAAAAACTTTTCTTTCTTCGGATCCCGCACAAATATCCCATTTGTATAACAAAAAACTCTTCGGCTTCAAAAAGAACATAAAACTTTTTAATCTTCTTCTCATATTTAGAAAAAAAGTAAAACTATTCTTCATTGGCTGCCTTTAACTCTTCAAGATGAGACAAAAATTGAAAGGAAATCTTTAAAAAAGAATGCTTTAAAATCTCACAAAATTGCCTTTTGAAACATGCTAAATATACCCTTAAAAATAGGCTTTATCTTTGTAGTTTGTTAGAAATGATGTTCACAAGCACGTCAATTATGAAACACAGGAGTGAGGGCTTTAATTTAAATGTTGATCATTGATTTTTATTTGCACACTCACCCAGGTTTAAATAGGAGCCTTTGATCATGAAGTTGGCACTCAAGCTCCATGGAGATGGCCGAATGCATCAATCCCACTAGGGAGGAGGGCCAGTTGCCACATGTTTACAACCCCTTCAAGTGTTCACTAAAGTGAACTCTAACCTTTTAAAGCCAGTCACTATTCAAATATAACAAAAAGTGCATTTAACATGAGATGGGCAGGAAAGGTTCTTAAGACATGATGCTTAGGGTTTAGGATATTTAGTGTACATAGATTTTAACAATAATTTCTTTCATGTCTCACTACTCTCTGTCATGTAAAGTAGATAAACAAACCATAATCTATGTCCTGTCTCACTGTTGTAAGATAGCACAAGTCAGAAATTTTCACAAAGCCCTAACTCTTTATTACATTCACAACCTTTTCAACAACCATTTAGTCCATATACTAAGGAATAATATCTTTACTCCACTAGAACTATATGAATTCAATCAACCATCAACTCTTGAAGAGCTCATTTTGTTATCACCCAGATTTACACCCTTGCATGTAGTTGTGAAACCTCAGCAATCTGGAGTAACATGGGAATGATCTCTAAGTGTGGGACTTTGCTAAATGAGATCAGACCTCTAGAGAAGGCCAGCTTCCTTGACTAGATATCACCTAAAGCTACTAGATTTTCAAGGGAAAAGGGAGAAGGAATACTTTTGAATAAAAATGGAAAACAGGGAAAGTTGAAAGTAAAGGTGATGTACCAGACTGATTAAAAGAAACTTTCATAGAACTGAGAAAGTACACAAAGTAACTAGATACAACAAGTAGGCATACACAGATTTAAATGATCCTAGCAGAGGTGAGAAACATATTGATTGAGAGGAATGAAATATTCACAGACAATCACATGAAGATTCACGCTAAAACTTAGAACATCAGTGAAAGAGGTAAAAAATAGCTTGCATATATTTAATAGAAGGCTCAATTACAGTAGAGAAAGCTTTGTTTGGAAATAGAAAGCCTAAAAGCCAAAAAATTTCCAACCTTATTTACATCATTCGAATGCATATATATAGCATTCCAAACTAACCTAGGTTAGTTACAAAATTTGCTCAATGAGCTGTATCAGAAAATATCTCTTGAAGGGACATCCAACTACAAGGAGTTATGGCACGAAAGATCAGGAACTGGTGCAGACG
The DNA here is from genome assembly GCA_027924645.1 of Cunninghamia lanceolata. Taxonomy (NCBI): domain Eukaryota; kingdom Viridiplantae; phylum Streptophyta; class Pinopsida; order Cupressales; family Cupressaceae; genus Cunninghamia; species Cunninghamia lanceolata. Next base: position 3,959,206 of record BSBN01000850.1, read on the forward strand.
GAAGATATTTTCAGACTTCAATGCAAGCTGCTGAATCATCAACCCTCTCTGAAATGGTGGAAGATATTTTGGCATTGAATGGGAGCAGCTTCCTCTACTTGTAGCAATGAATGCAACAAATATCTTCATCCTGCTCAAAAAGATTGCTGAAACGTCCCACAGCAAAAACATGCAAATCCAGATCTAAAACTGAAAGTGAGAAACTATCCCTGAAATCCCCACCAAATGAAAGAGGAGGCAAAAATAAGTACTTTTGCCTCTTACAGCATGTGGAAATTCACTAAAATGGAGGAGATATGGGCAGTCAAAGTTTCGATCAACTGCTTGTATATATCGCTTGAATTTGCCGCCTGAATCGGCATCTAAAACCTTCTCTGCAACTCCTTTTGCATATGCCAAGCGCTTTGTATATCGGGCTATGAAATATCTTTGTATGTTCAAATGTATGTCACCTTGTATATACAATATAATGGTCACATACAGGGGCGGGCCCCTTTACTTCTCTATCATCTTTTGCATGCATGTCTCCTGCCACGTGGCACCGCCTGATTCATCGCTGAGCTGGTCTAAGAAGCATCGCTGAAAAAAGTGTATCTGTTTATCGACGGTTGGAATGACTATGAACTGAGCTGCCGATGCATTCTGTCTAGCCAATGACCTTTGTATATAACCCCTTGCATGATGCAATGCACGGACCTCACGCTTGAATTTTCTAGAATTAACCTCTATGTCAGGTCCGGCTTGCATGTCTTCTTTGTACCTCCACCTTGTATATCGCAAATATACAATGCCCACATACATACAAGTCACGGCCTCAACGCTACATTCAACCAAAATGTATATCCATTTGAAATCTGGCTTGCATCCTTACTTTGTATCTTTCATTGTATATCGGCATATACAAGCGCCATATATATGCAAGCCGCGGACTTAAAAAAAATTATGAAGCAGACTGGAGAAATTTTTTGAAATCTGGCCTGTATATCACCATTGTATGTTTGCTTTGTATATTGCAAATATACAATGCCCACATACAAGCAAAAACATACATGCACCGGACCCTTGCCCTTATCAACTATATTGCATAACCGTTCAGGTCCGGCTAATGCATCTTAGGAATGCATGCTTCTGGTGAACATGCATCTTAGGAATGCATGTGTGAACATACAATCGCACTTGTATATGCAATTGGTGGGACCCATGCCCTGTATCTTTTCTTTAATTGTTGCTTGTGCATCTACCTGATATACATTCCACTTTGTATGTCCGCGGGCCCCACCAAATGTATGTCGGCCCTATACATTTTTTCTTGCATGTTTCGATTGTATGCTTAACCCCTTGTATATTGGCTTTGTATGTGAAAACATACAAAGTGAAATATACAAGCCACTGTAGCAGATGCATCTTGTTCCTTTGCACATTGACTGATGTACATTCTCCCTTGTATGTCAGCCTTGTATGTGAAAACATACAAGGATCTTTGCATATACATCAGCCATCGGGGAGACTTTAAACTTGGCCGGCGATGAGACTGATCTGGCCGATGAACCTTCCACTGTAGAAAATGTATGTGAATTGTAGCCAATGTATGTTTCCATTGCACATCAAACAAACATCGGCGATATACAAGAAAAAACTTGTATAACCCTTTGCATATTCCCTTGTATGTACAAAGGCGAATGTATATGCGAATGTACATTCAAGAATGCACACAAACATAAGTTATAAAAATTAGAAACCTGTGTGATAGAAAATGCTTGAAGCTAAAAGATTTATGGGTTTTTCTGGGTTTTTTGCAAGGATTCTTTAGGCAAGATTTTGAGATTTTTTGACAAGGCATGCATGAGTACTTGAAAGATTTAGCTTTGTACATACATTTTCTAAAAGATTTTCAAGGAAAATACAAGGTGAACTATTTGGCTCTGGACAGAGGAAAATAGGTCAACAATTTGGTGACCTTTATGGGATGTTTGCCTGCTAAACAATTAGATTAGTGACCTTAAGTGTCCATTGGGCATGGAGTCATACATAGACTAAAAATATACTTTGAAAAACAATTCTGACTTTAGCAACTTAGCATATTGGCAGTGAAGAACATTGAAATATCAAACCAAGACAAAAATGCTGAAGGCAACCCCTCCAACTATGCTAGATAGCACTTAGGGAAAACAAAAGGGGAATCTAAACTATTGTGCAGCAACACTTATTGAAAGCAAGAAATCTAATCTACTAATTTACAATGCACTCATACCTCAAAACACCTCTTCAGGTGTATCCCATTAACTGGGATAGGCAAATTTTGTCCATCTATATTTGATAACTGAAATCCATTATGCTCCTTGCATTCAGTAATGAGAAATGGGCCGCTCCACATGTTGTCAAACTTGGAGTGTTTTCCTGGCCTGCTCTTCAATTCATCCCATTTGAACACCATGTCACCCTCCCTAAAGATTCTGGGAGTGGCCCTCTGATCAAAATTTCTTTTGGTCTGAAGCTGATGATACTCCATACTTTTCATAGCCTTGTCTCTAATTTCTTCAAGCTCCATAAGTTGAGCATATCTGATAGCCATGGGATCCTCTTCTTCAAACATCTCCAGCTGATTCATGATATTAAGTGTTGGTAGCTCCACAGATATGGGCAATCTTGCCTCTTTCCCATAAACTAACATATATGGGGAGTTCCCAATAGACCTCTTGGGAGTTATTATGTCTGCCCATAAGGCATATTTCAAATTAGTGTGTCAGGTCCTCTGGTTGTCCTCCATTGATCTTTTAATAATCCTTATGAGATTTTTATTTGTAGATTTAGCCAAACCATTACCTTGTGGGTAATAATTTGATGAAGTATTCAAATAGATCCCATTCTTAACAGCCCAGTCAGTTATCTTTAGGCCAACAAAGGCTAAAGCATTGTCAGAGATGATTGACTTAGGAACTCCAAATCTAGATATCAAATCATGATAAAAATTTAAAACAGTATTCTCATTGGATTCCTTCAGAGCCACTGCTTCAATCCATCTTGTGAAAAAGTTTGTAGCTGTAAGCATCCACCTGTGGCCTGCACTTGATGGTGGGTTAATGGGACCTATGAAGTCAATACCCCATCTCATGAAAGGATACTCTACTTGAATTGGCCATAGAGGTAAGGCTGATAGCCTTTCTTTCCCTGCAAAAATGGCACATTTTACACATTTTCTAGCCCATGCATGGGCATCCTTGAATAAGTTGGGCCAGTAATATCTAGATCTCATTATTTTCCAAGAAGTAGTCTTTGGGGCAAAGTGACCCCCTTGTTGTTACATCATGAAACTCATGCAGCACCTTGTCAGTTTGGTCATCATCAATGCATCTTATAAAATCCTTTCTGAAGAGGATGCCATTTATTAAAACATATGGAATAGACTGCAATCTAAAATACCTCCTCTTAGTTCTATCTAAGCCTACTGGACATTTACCAGTTTGCAAAAATTGAGTCATGTTATTAACCCAACTTGTGCCCATTGCTTCAGTATCATCTTGATGTGCATCCTCAATAGTTAGAAGCACATCCTTTTCTTTTTTTGTTTCCTTTTCAGAACTAGAAGCAAGTTGTTCGCTGAGTCCTCTGCCTCTGACAAACTTGGTTATCTTGATCTCCACATCATATTCCATGACTTTGGTGATCCACCCAGCCCTTTTTTCATTAACATCTTTACTTAACAGGAACTCTTTCATGCTAGGGTGAGCAACCATCAAATGTATCTTGTTATTAGAAACAAGATGCTGAAACTTCTTGAGACTCCTTACCACTGCAAGGACGTGTTTCTTAACAAAGCTATATCCCTGCTCATACTCTTCCAGCCCCTGGCTAAAGAAAGTGATTGGTTGTTCATAGCTGCCACTCTGCTGCTGCACCAGGATCATAGAGATTGTATCTAGATCGCCATAAGCATATAGAATAAAATCTTTGGAGAAGTCAGGATTTACCAGAGTTGGCGCAGTTGACAATGCTTCTTTTATGGATTCAAAACTAAGTTTGGCCTCCTTCGTCCAACTGAAAATTGTGTTCTTTTTTAACATGGATGTCAAAGGCTTCAAAAGATTTGCAATGTTGGGTATAAGTCTTCGCAGAAAATTAATTCTGCCAATAAATCTTTGTAACCCCTTCTTGTGATTGGGTAAAGGCAGTTCTAGAATAACCCTTACTCTTTCAGCATCAATGGTAATGCCCTCCTTTGACACGATGTGCCCTAATAGCTTGCCTTAATGCACAACAAAATACATTTCCTGGGATTGAGGGATATCCCGAACTCTTTGCATCTCTCAAAAACTTGCCTCAAGTGGGACATATGTTCAAATGCATTCTTAGAAAAAATTGTTATGTTGTCTAAGTACGCAAGCACCAGTTTATACAACAAACCCTTAAAAGCCATGTCCATAGCTCTCTGAAAAGTTGAGCCAGCATTTGAGAGACCAAAGGGCATCCTTTTATAGGCCATAGTGCCCCATTTGGTAGTAAAAGAGGTTTTAAATTGATCCTCCTCCTTGACTAACACTTGATTATAGCCAGAATATTTGTCAAGCAAGGAGAATCTTTCAGAACCAGCCACTACCTGTAGGATTTGCTCCATTGAGGGCAATGGGTAGTGGTCTTTTAGGGAGGCTCTATTGAGGTCTCTAAAGTTGACACAAAGCCTAATTTCTCCATTTTTCTTTGTCACAGGGACAAGGTTGGAGACCCAAGAAGTGTGCTTGATCAGGAAAATGATCTTTCCCTTGATCAGTTTGGTTAGTTCTTTAATCATCAGGGGCTCTAGCTTTGGATTTAGAGGTCTTTTCTTCTACCTCACAGGTTTAGTACCTGGTTCTAACTCTATGGTATGCTGGGCAATATGAGGATCAAATCCCTTTAGGTCTGAATAATCCCAAGAAGACACATCTTCAAACTCTTGACAAAGAGCAATAAAAGATATCCTATCCTTAGGAGAACATATTTTACCTATTTTGAGAAGTTTACCCTTAAAAATTTCCAACACCTTATAATGTTCCTCTTTTATCTGCATGCCGGTTTTGGTCTTCTTCATCTGATCATCAGTGCCAAAAATAGATTCCAAGGTTACCAATCCCTTGGGCAGCTTGTTTGTTCTCAGCTAAACAATTTGATCATTGCCATACTACTGTTTGAGTTTATCTTGATTCATCATGGAAAACTCATCCTTCTCTAACAAGAACTACAAAATCTACTCAGCAATCTCAAAAACCTGCCAATGAATATTATTGTTAGAGATTGAGGGTCTATCAACTATTTTTACATGAGGCTACACTTTTTCTCTTTGAATATCACTGGGGATATCAAACTGAGCCCCAATTGCAGCTAACCTATCAGCATGGGTGTTCTAATTTCTTGGAATAGAGATCAGATTGAAAGCATCAAACTCTTCAATCATGTCCCATACCCTATGCTTATAGCATTTCAAAGTATCATTCTTGGTAACATACAACCCTCTTACCTGATTGACAATAAGCTCACTGTCCCCAAACACCTGTGAACAACCAATTTTCCTCTTTCTTGCCCATTGCAAACCTTGGATCAATCCCTTATACTCAGCAGTGTTATTTGTACAAGTAAAGGTAAAATAGAAAGCAGAATAATATTTTTCACCTTATGGAGACACAAGCATTACACCACCGCCAGATCCATTCCTGTTCCAAGAGCCATCAAAGTACATCTTCCATACTTCCTCTTACTACTCTATCTACTGTCCTGGATCCCGTTGGTGCCTAAATATGTATATGCAGGCCCCTTCCCAAAAGTTCAAAAAATTCTAACTCTTTTGGCCTCTACAGTTGTAAAAATACAAAAAATTAGTTGTATGCAGGTGTCTTTGTATATATAAGGGTGTTTGTATATACATGCAGGTCAAATGTGCATTGGCGGGCTTCCAAAATCTCAATCAGCTTTCAAAAAATGATGAAAAATGAGTTATATACATTTTTAAATGCATATCGGGTTGCATTTACAAGGGGGAATCTTTCACAGATTCTCGAGAATATTCTTTGCTTGTATATCGGGCTTGTATGTCTGAACATACATCGGCTATATGCATTAGAAATGTGCAGTAAAAAACATACAAGAGGGAATGTATATTGCATATTCCAAGAAGATTCCTTGTTTGTATACAAAAGGATTTGTATGTATGCATTGTATATCGCAGATATACAAAGGAAATGTACAAGGTGAAATATGCAAACAGGTCAGCGGCAGTCGACATCAGCTATGGGGCCCGTGTATATACAAGGTGGAAAGTATATGCATTATACATTCGGGCGCATGCATAGAAAAGGTCCAAGTAAAGGCAGGATACAATGGAGGGGGGCCCACCACTTGTATAAAAAGGTTGTATGTTTGAGCATACAATGAAAACATACATTGCCAAGATGCAAGGCAAAATGTATGTTGGCGGCAACAAACAAAAGGATGCATTGGCAGCAATATACAAATTGGCACATACAATACAAGTTAAAAGCTGGGGCCCACCGCTTGTATATTTGTGGTTGTATGTTTGGACATACATTCAAATATACATTCTAAATATGCAAGCTGGAATCTGAAGGAATATGCAGTCTGGTTGATAATGGTTGGAATCCATGGATTGCATGTATGTTGCACTTGTATATGCAACATACAAGCCAATAAACAAAACAAAGGCATACATTCCAGACCCGAAGGAAAAGTCAAAGTTGGCAGATAAAGTACTAGCATCCGCAGCTTGCATGTATGTGTGCTTGTATATGCTGATATACAAGGCAACAGATGCAATGATTGATATACATTTCGGGCCCGAAGGAGAAATTAAATGCAGCGAATAAGTGTCTGAGGTCTGGCTTGTATATAAGGTGCAAGTATATGTGTGATGTGCATAAGGGGGAGATACAAGCCGGAACGGAACTCGATTTCAAATTGTCCTATAAAATTTGAGGTCCGGCTTGTATATATGGTGATTGTATATGCTTTTGCATATACAAAGGATCTGAGAGGTGGTTGTATATGCATTCTTTCTTGCATATACAGAGGGGTGAAAAAGGCAAAATTATGAAAGGGAAAAGTTAGTGATGGAGGCTCAAAGTGCATACGTGGCACGATATCACTGGGTCGCAACTTTTCAAGGTGTTTTGAGCTATTTATTTCAGCGATGGAAGATGATCAACGGCTGTGTTTTAAATTCCTAGGAAGTGATAAATTTCTTTGCATCTGCAGTCATGTTTCGAGCGGGAAAATTTTAGTGGTGCGCTGCTGCAGATTTCGATGATAGCTGTGAGTTGGTATGCCATTAATGGCAGGATTGCAGACAAGTATGGGCTGAAGGGACATGTCAGCTACCACCTTCAAGTGGAAAATCTTCTAGTGGTGGCACAGGACTCGAGTTCAACTACTCCTTGCCATTCTCCTGTTTCTTCCCGTTTTGTCTCCAGCTACATTGATTGATTTGGGTGCCATTCTTGGTGCATTGTAATTGGCAGAATTTTGATTTGACCATGTATGGTTCTGTTGAGGGCACATTCTGAGTATATTAGAGGTGTGTGCCTCATTGTTTGGTTGTTGAAGACTTGGGCAATTTTTTGTGTGAATAACAAAATACAGAGCATTTCCTATCTGTTGTATCTCTGTGGAGTTTATGAGTTGCATCTGAAGTGTATCTTGCACATATATTTAGTTTTTTGTCATTGTATATGAAAAATGCATTATTGCATGTGTTTATCTGTATGTCTCCATTTGTTGTATGCATTTTCTTCTTTTGAATCTGGTTGCTAAGGGTTTCTCAGATTCTAGGGTATAGTCTTGCTGTACCACATGCTTAATCTGTAACTTCCATTCAAGGAGTGGATTAAATTTTTTTAGGTTAAAGTATGGAGAAGATTGTATGTCAGCTAGGATATTCATAAGTAGAGACAGTTAAATACTTATCCTTGGGTGGTGTTTGTAAGGCAAATACCAGTCCTAACCCCTTGAAACTCGAATGCTAGTTACAAGCCATTCTCTTGTATACGTCTAGTTGACTCCTTGCCCTGAGATAAGCACCGGTATGCTTCTTGTGAAGTAGTTATGATCCAAAACCCCTATCTTGCATCCAAACCATCAAACCAATCCATTCATATTTCCAACCTATTAGTTGTAGGAGTAGGATTAGGAACCCCCTGCATACTCTCATCCTTAACCAGATGAATATATCCAAGAATGTTGCTTACCTTATGATTTGTCATACAAATCTTGGTCCACACATGAGAGTATCCTGCCTATTCTGAAAAGCTAAATCTTTCTGTCATTGGGTGAGTCAAAGTGTCAAATCTTTAGCTAATAGGGATACCCCCCTTGGTGCAGCAGAACCAGAAGTGAAGGGGAGGCAGCTCACGCAACCTCCTGTATTCGTTGGCCAAATCTGCATGTGCATTGGAACTAGCAAACCCATTGCTAATTTGGAAATAAATACCAATAGATGGCGACTCCGCTGGGGAACAATGTCATATCCATGAAGGTGTGAGTCTGAAAGATTGAAGAATTTGACCTGGAAAGTCTTTTGTTGCAGCAAACAAAAGAAAAAATTTATGTGTGGCTCTGCTGTGGGAGAACCTAGAAAGAAGAGAAATGAATTTGCAGCTTCAGCCTATTTGAAACTCATTCCTCTGCAAGGATGTGGCGACTCTGCATACAAAGAACCTGATAAGAGGACACCAGAGGTGTTAAATTTGTAGTTGCTGCAACATATCCAGGTATTTGTATAAGTTTTAAAAGTTCCCTATTTGGTGAAATAGCACTGGTTAAAAGGGGAAATATTGGTGACTAGATTGCATACTTTTGTGAGGACCTAGTTTGCATTTCAAAAGGAGTATGCAATATTGTTGAAAAGACTCATATAGGGGATTTTAGGCAAGCCTAAATAGTAGTTGTATCATAAAAGCCTAAGGTCATTGTTGTAAAAGAAAATTTGAGTTGAGAGGAGGGTTGCAAAAAACACACAATGATGTATTATCGGCCCATGCACCCTTATGAGGTGTCAAATGTAATGGTGCATAATAATTAGTCCCAACCATGTAATAAAAGAAGTTTTAGTATTGACAGATATAAGCCCATAAATTTTGATGGCATTTGTGGCTACCCAAATGCTTTCCCATCTAAAATAAGAAAGTATTTGCCCAAATTCAATGGTGTAAAGGATGAATCAGCTGAGAGACACTTGCAGCAGTTTATGAATGTTATAGATGACTTTGAGATTGACCATGAAGATGTAGTTATGAGATTATTTGTTCAATCTCTGGATGAAGATGCAAGGGACTGGTTCTCCTACCTTCCAGCTTGCTCTGTCAGCTCTTGGCAAGAATTTAAATCTGCATTTCTAGAACAATATGGTGAAATAATTTCTGAATATGTAGTCATTATTGATTTTATGTATATCCATATTGAAGAAGATGAGTTGATCCTAGCATTTAACCTCAGATTTATGAAGGCATTGAATAGAATACCAGAATGCATGAGACCTAATGATGCACTGTGCCTAGTTGTCTTTTTGGGAGCATTTGATGGAAAAATGAGCTATAGATTGAGAGATAAAGAGCCCACCACTTTGCATCAGGCACATCAGTTTGCAATAGACATTGAAAACAATTGGAGATATGGAATTCAAAAGGGTTATTTCTCTAAAAAATTTTGTTGCCCTAAGGCCACCAATGTTGATGAGGGATATAATTTAAATGTTGAAGATGAATGTCAAAGTACTCACACCCCTGATGTCCCAATTTTTGCATCATTCCAAGTTGATGATGTTTTTGTTATAGAGGAGGATGTCCTTTTTTGCCCAGAAAATGAAGTTGACAATAATAATTTTTCAAGTAATATTTGCATGCCAATCCTAAACAAAGAGCATTCATGTTTAAATGATCTAGTTGTGCAAAGTTGTGATCATATGGATCAAGAGTCAGTATCAGTTTCATCAAGAAGCATTACAGGGCTGGAAAATGATGTAGATAGTTCAACTTCAGAGTGTATTGAAGTAGCAAAAATCTTATATGTGGGGCAGTCAGATGATAGTGATGATATTCATGACCAGTTCATGGATCAGGTTTGTTCTTCTTATGACTCTAGGTCTGATAATGATGAAAAAGAAATGGATTGTCATGAAGAAGAAATAGAGACCTTTGTAATGAGTGTGAATCCCCTTTATGATGAGCTTGTGGATGCATTTGACATTGTGAGTTATGACATTCATTGGTGCAGAATTAACCCTCTGTTTGAAAATGATGACATTGATTTGCAAACTGTAGATAATGAATGCTCAGCATCAGTTGGTTCAGACATGTGCAATGATGGCTATGTGGATCAGGTTTTGTTTTCAATGTTAATAGGTGATATAAATGATATTAAGGGTCTCACATTTTTTGAGTGTTTTCAGTTTTTGGATCAGCTGGATATGTATTTGGTAATGTGCAACAGCCAGGTAGATAATGAATATTGCCAAATGCAATATGAGGATATACTGCTTGAGGATCATAACATACATATGTTACCTAATGCTGAAGAATATTACAATGTGTATGGTTATATCTCTGATTGTAAGATGCAGAGTGACAGAGGCAGTATTGACAGGGGCAAGTTTTCAAAACTGGTAAAGCTTGTAATTGACAAGATCAGCATGTGGGCAGATTGTTTTAATGTTTTCAGTTGTGGTTGGGCTTATTCAGAGTGGAATCATGCATTTGACAGGAAAAGGTTGTGGTTCTTCATTTTTGGCTGCCCAGGGCTGCCAAAATGATGTTTGAAAATATAATTTGTGTGCAGGTTGGTGCAATGTTTAACTCTATTGCCCAATGGATAAGGCCCAATCTGCGAAACCAGAGATTCTAAAGTTCTCGCCATGCCTGCAAGAGGCATGTGTCCCCAGATAGAGCCTGTGTTGGTGCCTAAATATATATATGCAGGCCCCTTCCCAAAAGTCAAAAAAATTCTAACTCTTTTGGCCTCTGCACTTGTAAAAATGCAAAAAATCAGTTGTATGTAGGTACCTTTGTATATACACGGGTGTTTGTATATACATGCAGGTCAAATGTGCATTGGCGGGCTTCCAAAATCTCAATCGGCCTTCAAAAAATGATGAAGAATGAGTTATATGCATTTTTAAATGCATATCGGGTTGCATATACAAGAGGGAATCTTTCAAAGATTCTTGGGAATATTCTCTGCTTGTATATCGGGCTTGTATGTCAAAACATACATCGGCTATATGCATTAGAAATGTGTAGAAAAAAACATACAAGAGGGAATGTATATTGCATATTCCAGGAAGATTCCCTGTTTGTATGCAAAAGGGTTTGTATGTATGCATTGTATATCGCAGATATACAAAGGAAATGTACAAGGTGAAATATGCAAACAAGTCAGTGGCAGTCAACGTTGGCTATGGGGCCCGTGTATATACAAGGCGAAATGTATATGCATTATACATTTAGGCGCATGCATAGAAAAGGTCCAAGTAAAGGCAGGATACAATGGAGGGGGGCCCACCACTTGTATAAAAAGATTGTATGTTCGAACATACAATGAAAACATACATTGCCAAGATGCAAGGAAAAATATATGTTGGCAGCAGCAAACAAAAGGATGCATTGGCAGCAATATACAAATTGGCACATACAAGACAAGTTAAAAGCTGGGGCCTGCTGCTTGTATATTTGTGGTTGTATGTTTGGACATACATTCAAATATACATTCTAAATATGCAAGCCAGAATCTGAAGGAATATGCAGTCCGATTGATAATGGTTGGAATCAATGGATTACATGTATGTTGCACTTGTATATGCAACATACAAGCCAATATACAAAACAAAGGCATACATTCTGGACCCGAAGGAAAAGTCAAAGTTGGCAAATAAAGCACTGGCATCCACGACTTGCATGTATATGTGCTTGTATATGCTGATATACAAGGCGACAGATGCAATGATTGATATACATTTCGGGCCCGAAGGAGAAATTAAATGCAGCGGATAAGTGTCTAAGGTCCGGCTTGTATATGTGCGATGTGCATAAGGGGGATATACAAGCCAGAACAGAACTCGATTTCAAATTGTCCTATAAAATTTGAGGTCTGGCTTGTATATATGGTGATTGTATATGCTTTTGCATATACAAAGGATCTGAGAGGCAGTTGTATATGCATTCTTTCTTTCATATACAGAGGGGCGAAAAAGGCAAAATTATGAAAGGGAAAAGTTAGCGATGGAGGCTCAAAGTGCCTACGTGGCACGATATCACTGGGTTGCGACTTTTCAAGGTGTTTTGAGCCATTTATTGCAGCGATGGAAGATGATCAATGGCTATGTTTTAAATTCCCAGGCAGTGATAAATTTCTTTGCATCTGGAGTTATGTTTCAAGTGGGAAAACTTCAGTGGCACGCTGCTGCAGATTTCGATGATAGCTGCGAGTTGGTATGCCATTAATGGTAGGATTGCAGACAGGTATGGGCCGAAGGGACATGTCAGATACCACCTTCAAGTGGAAAATCTTCTAGCGGCGGTACAGGGCTCGAGTTCAACTACTCATCGCCCTTCTCCTGTTTCTTCCCGTTTTGTCTCCAGCTGCATTGATTGATTTGGGCGCCATTCTTGGTGCATTGTAATTGGTAGAATTTTGATTTGACCATGTACGGTTCTGTTGAGGGCACATTCTGAGTATATCAGAGGTGTGTACGTCATTGTTTTGGTTGTTGAAGACTTGGGCAATTTTTTGTGTGAATAACGAAATACAGAGCATTTCCTATCTATTGTATCTTTGTAGAGTTTATGAGTTGCATCTGAAGTGTATCTTGCACATATATTCAGTTTCTTGTCATTGTATATGAAAAATGCATTATTGCATGTGTTTATCTGTCTGTCTCCATTTGTTGTATGCATTTTCTTCTTTTGAATCTGGTTGCTAAGGGTTTCTCAGATTCTAGGGTATAGTCTTGTTGTACCACATGCTTAATCTGTAACTTCCATTCAAGGAGTGGATTAAATTGTTTTAGGTTAAAGTGTGGAGAAGATTGTATGTCAGCTGGGATATTCATAAGTAGAGACAGTTAAATACTTATCCTTGGGTGGTGTTTGTAAGGCAAATACCAGTCCTAACCCCTTGAAACTCGAATGCTAGTTGCAAGCCATTCTCTTGTATACGTCTAGTTGACTCTTTACCCTGAGATAGGCACCGATATGCTTCTTGTGAAGTAGTTATGATCCAAAACCCCTATCTTGCATCCAAACCATCAAACCAATCCATTCATATTCCAACCTGTTAGTTGTAAGGGTAGGATTAGGAACCCCCTACATACTCTCATCCTTAACCAGACGAATATGTCCAAGAATGTTGCTAACCTTGTGATTTGTCATACAAATCTTGGTCCACACATGAGAGTATTCTACCTATTCTGAAAAGCTAAATCTTTCTGTCATTGGGTGAGTCAAAGTGTCAAATCTTTAGCTAATAGGGATACCCCCCTTGGTGCAGTAGAACCAAAAGTGAAGGGGAGGCAACTCACGTAACCTCCTGTATTTGTTGGCCGAATCTGCCTGTGCATTGGAACTGGCAAACCCACTACTGATTCAGAAATAAATACCAACAAATCCTTTACCAGATTTGGAATTGCTTTTTCAGGCTCATGTAGTATGTAAACCCCCATACCAGTTTCTTGAATGTGTGCCTCAGGATCATCTACAACATTTTATGAGGCCCACTCCCTCAATAGCACTTCTAGTATACTCTCAGCTTGTAGTTCTTGAGTAGCAACAAGTTTAGGATCACCAGAAATAATGCAATTTGCATTAACAACACTTGGTGTGTAGGGCTCTATGTGATGATTTGAAAACAACTTAGATTTTAGGGTTACTTTGGTACCATATATGGTCCTAAAAAACATGTGGGACCAGTCCGAGGACAAATATCCTCCTATTTTGGCTATGAATTCTTTTGATAAGAACATGGCAAAATAACAAGACAAATCAATGATGAAGACCTCTTGGAATATGGAAACATTTGGGCAAGTGTGCATAGTGAGACCTAGGTCTTTGATCACACCTACAGTATTAACAGTTGTGCCATCTAACTAAAGCACACCTTTCTCCAGGGGCTGGTATTTCAATCCTAGTTGATCTACAATTTGTTTTGGCATCACAAAATTGCTTGCACCACTATCCACCATACAGTTGTATACTAACTTGTCACCAATTATTAAAGATACATAAAATGGGAGTGGCTTAGTACCTTTGTTTGGCTGTTTGTTGTTATCTTGGGAGGAATTGGTAAGGACAGCCCTAGTTGGGTCGACAGTTGTATCATTGGACACCTTTAAATTAGATAAGGTAGATTGCAACATCCCCTTTTGGCCTGGGATGGCTAGGGAATCCCACATAGACATTGTCACATACATCTTCTTCATATTTTCAATAATATTGAAAGGTGGAGTGACACTTACCTTTTGTTGTGACTTTGTAGCAACAGTATTAGCCTATAAATGAGGCATCTCCCTTGCTATTGCTGAAACATTTCTTTGTAAAATATGGGGAATTTGGCATGTAGAAGCATCAGCACATCCCTTTCCTTTATTTGTTGCTTGCTCAATCTCATAACCCCTCTTCTTGGCCCTTGTATTTGCTGCGACTAGAGTATTATCCCTATTCATGCCACATAATTCACCTTCCTGCCAATTCATGAAGGTAGAATCATTTTGAGGTTGCTCCAACCCCATCATTAGGCGTATTTGGCTGTGAGACTACAACATTATGTACCATCAGAGCCTGATTTATAACCCCATTTGAGCAGGCTGCCTGATTGTGTGGCTGAATGCATGGAAAACACCATTCATACTCAGCTGCAAGGTTATTCTGAATAGGGACAAGGTCCCTTACTACATTAATGGGTGATAGATTGTAAGGCTGGAAGGGCCTCTGGTTGACATTCTACCTGGGACCCTGATAATTGCCTTGATATGGAGGCCTGTTAGCTTGATATGGTTGGCTTTGCCCTTGATAAGGTTGATTCTGTCCTTGAGGTCGTGGCTGATAAGGTTGCCTATTCTGGGACTACTGCTTTTTGATGTTTACCAGCTCATTCCCAAAAGTTTGCAGGATATTTTCTATTTTTTGTTGGCTATTTTTAATATCTTTTAACTCTTGTGATGAGCTAGAAGAAACATTTTCAGAATTGGCAGTACTTGGTAATGCTGCAATAGTAGGTAAAGGGGCAAAATATGGAATTGGTAAGGGCATTGAAGCTTGAATCTCAGGGAAGATGGGCATTGGTGGTCTAGGTGCTATTTTTTTGGCCTGAATCAGGCTATTCTATGCTCTAATAGCTATTTCATATGCATTCGGTAAACTAGTACCTCCTAATGATGGTATCATCACTATAATATCACTATTTAGGGCTTTCAAAAAATATGGAAAAGCATATTCAGCTGGATGCCTTACCATGGCAAGAATTCTATCCCATGTCTTCTGCAATCTGAAGTTGAAATCCATCATTTTCTCCTGAGGAGCTCTCTTTATTGTAGTCATTTATTCAACCAATGACAAGTTGTCTGATTCATCTTGAAATTGCTTATTTAACTTATCACCTAGATCATTCCAAGTTGTAATGGTTTGCACTGGTAAACTCCTAAACCATTGTAATACTTCTCCCTTGAAAGAGGCAGCCAACAGCCTGATGGCTACGTTTTCTTGGGTTATATGATGCACTCCACATAGAGAAGCCACGTCTCTAATGTGCTCAATAGGGGTAGTTTGATTCTCCCATGTGAAATAGGGTAGACTCTTCAAAGTTACCATGGGTATAACATCATGTACTGTTAAATTCAATGGGCTGCCCCCATCAAAAGCCACAAATGGCTGATTTCTTGCCATTGGAACAACTAGAGGTGGGTTTGCTTGCACTGGTGCAGGAACTACAGGTGCAACTGGCCTGAAATTTGGTGGAGTTGATTGTATTCTTTTAGAAACTAGAGTCCTTACCACAGACCTGCTCTGTCTTCTAGGTGGAGACAACTACAAGTAATCAAATGTACTTGAACTCCTAGTTTGAATCTTTCTCATAAAATGTCACAGCAGAACTGATCTACTTGTCTCTCCTAAGTCTTAGTCGCCAAATATACAAGTTTTAACCTTTTACAGGTCTGAAAATCATTGGCTGCACATCAAAAAAAGTAATAAGAGATAGTATTTGATTGTTGTTCTGACTCTCCATCCTACCGGGTGTGCCAAAGTTGTTATCACCCAGATTTGCACCCTTGCATGCAGTTGTGAAACCTCAGCAATCTGGAGTAACATGGGAATGATCTCTAAGTGTGGGACTTTGCTAAATGAGATCAAACCTTTGGAGAAGGCCAGCTTCCTTGATTGGATATCACCTAAAGCTACTAGATTCTCAGGGGAAAAGGGAGAAGGAATGCTTTTGAATAAAAATGGAAAACAGGGAAAGCTGAAAGTAAAGGTGATGTACCAGACTGATTAAAAGAAACTTTCATAGAACTGAGAAAGTGCACAACATAACTAGATACAACAAGTAGGCATACACAAATTCAAATGATCCTAGCAGAGGTGAGAAACATATTGATTGAGAGGAATGAAATATTCACAGATAATCACATGAAGATTCACGCTAAAACTTAGAAAATCAGTGAAAGAGGTAAAAATAGCTTGCATATATTTAATAGAAGGCTCAATTACAGTAGTAGAAAGCTCTGTTTGGAAACAGAAAGCCTGAAATCCAAAAAATTTCCAACCTTATTTACATCATTCGAATGCATATATATAGCATTCCAAACTAACCTAGGTTGGTTATAAAATTCGCTCAATGAGCTATATCAGAAAATATCTCTTGAAGGGATGTCCAACTGCAAGGAGTTATAGCACGAAAGATCAGGAACTGGTGCAGACGGAAGATATTTTCAGACTTCAGTGCAAGCTGCTGAATCATCAACCCTCTCTGAAATGGTGGAAGATATTTTGGCATTGAATGGGAGCAACTTCCTCTACCTGCAGCAATGAATGCAACAAATATCTTCATGCTGCTCAAAAAGATTGCTGAAATGTCCCGCATCCAAAACAGGCAAATCCAGCTCTAAAACTGAAAGTGAGAAACTGTCCCTAAAATCCCTGCCAAATGAAAGAGGAGGAAAAAATAAGTACTTTTGCCTCTTACAGCATGTGGAAATTTGCTAAAATGGAGGAGATATGGGCAGTCAAAGTTTCGGTCAACTACCTGTATATATCGCTTGAATTTGTCACCTGAATCGGCATTTAAAACCTTCTCTGCAACTCCTTTTGCATATGCCAAGCGCTTTGTATATTGGGCTATGAAATGTCTTTGTATGTTCAAATGTATGTCACCTTGTATATACAATATAATGGTCACATACAGGGGCAGGCCCCTTTACTTCTCTATCATCTTTTGCATGCATGTCTATTGCCACGTTGCACCACTTGATTCATTGCTGAGCTAGTCTGAGAAGCATCGCTGAAAAAATTGTATATGTTTATCAGCGGTCAGAATGACTATGAACTGAGCTGCCAATGCATTTTGTCTGGCTGATGACCTTTGTATAGAACCCCTTGCATGATGCAATGCACGGACCTCACGCTTGAATTTTCTAGAATTAACCTCTGTGTCAGGTCCGGCTTGCATGTATTCTTTGTACCTCCGCCTTGTATATCGCAATTATACAATGCCCACATACATGCAAGTCACGGACTCAATGTTGCATTCAACCAAAATGTATATCCATTTGAAATCCGGCTTGCATCCTTACTTTGTATCTTTCACTGTATATCGGCATATACAAGCACCATATATATGCAAGCTGCGGAATTAAAAAAAATTTATGAAGCAGACTGGAAAGAGTTTTTGAAATCTGGCCTATATATCGCCATTGTATGTTTGCTTTGTATATTGCAAATATACAATGCCCACATACAAGCAAAAACATACATGCACCGGACCCTTGCCCTTATCAACTATATTGCATAAGCGTTCGGGTCCGGACAATGCATCTTAGGAATGCATGCTTCTTTGTATGTGTGAACATACAATCACATTTGTATATGCAACTGGTGGGACCCATGCCCTGTATGTTTTCTTTATTTACTGCTTGTGCATCTACCCGATATACATTTCGCTTTGTATGTCCGCAAGCCCCACCAAATGTATGTCGGCCCTATACATTTTTTCTTGCATGTTTCAATTGTATGCTTAACCCCTTTTATATTGGCTTTGTATGTGAAAACTTACAAAGCGAAATATACAAGCCACTGTAGCGGATGCATCTTGTTCCTTTGCGCATTGACTGATGTACATTCTCCCTTGTATGTCGGCCTTGTATGTGAAAACATACAAGGATCTTTGCATATACATCGGCCATTGGGGAGACTTTAAACTTGGCTGCCGATGAGGCTGATCTAGCCGATGAACCTTCCACTGTAGCAAATGTATGTGAACTGTAGCCGATGTATGTTTCCAATGCACATCGAACATACATTCGCAATATACAAGCAAAACCTTGTATAACCCTTTGCATATTCCCTTGTATGTACAAAGGTGAATGTATATGCGAATGTACATTCAAGAATGCACACAAACATAACTTATAAAAATGAGAAACTTGTACGATAGATAATGCTTGAAGCTAAAAGATTTCTAGGTTTTTCTGGGTTTTTTGCAAGGATTCTTCAGACAAGATTTTGGGATTTTTTGATAAGGCATGCATGAGTACTTGAAAGATTTAGCTTTGTACATGTATTTTCTAAAAGATTTTCAAGGAAAATACAAGGTAAACTATTTGGCTCTGGACAGAGGAAAATAGGTCAACACCTTCCTCTTTATGTATTTCTAATACACCTTTGGTCTCCATGAGAATTATATGCATAAACTCTTGAAACATAAACTAAACAACATAGTATCATAGCAATGAGATGAACACATCCTGAAGTGAGATGAACTCAAGATCTCACTCTCTCATCTGCAACACTAAGAAAACCTTACAAAACTCAAAGTTGGCATAACTATAATATGAAGACCAAAATCTCACAGTGACCAACAACCATATTAAGCTTGATGCAATTTCCTATTGCATACTCCTTTGAAAAAGATGGGCAGATCAAAAATAATACTTGTGAATAAACCTTTATGCGAATGAATATATTTCAACCAATGAAATCAGCATAAATAAGGCTATGTCAAGAATCATCATCAACTCAAAATACACATTGCCATTGTACCTTTGCAACTCCCAAACACCTTGACAAATCACTAAAGTATAAATCAACTAATTGTAACTTGAGACACAAAAAATACCTTGCTAATCATAATCATCATGATATGAAATCTTTGTATCTTCTCTGCCTTGCATCTTATCACCTTGCATCTTCACTTCTTCAACATGAACATGTATCATGCATGTGAACCATGTGAACTGAAAACATGTAACCATGTAGACTAAACCAATGAACTAGAAGCATGACAACTCAAGCATGAGTGATCATATGAACAACTCAGCATTATAACACCATGATCAACATGATAACCATATGATCAACATCATAAAATAAAATTGAGAATCCCAAGAACCTATCAAAAACATGATGATCAACATAACACCTTTTTGACATCAATGACAATCAATCTCCATTAGATTTTTCATTTCAAAATGTGCTGACAATTGAGATTTTAACTCAGAAATCATACCCTTACTATTCCCAATGAATAACATATCATCCACATACAGAGCAATAATAAGTAAACGATCATTTCAGTTTTAAAGTACACACAATGATCTGATTTTGATCTCACAAATCCCAATGACAACACAAAAGTATCAAACTTTTGGTACCACATTCTAGGAGACTATTTTAAACCATATAGAGATTTCTTTAACTTGCAAACTAGATGTTCTTTACATTTTTCAATGAAGTGCTCAGACTGGGACATATAAATTTCTTCCTCCAAATCACCATGAAGAAATGTTATTGTCACATCCATCTGCTCAATCTCAAGTCATATGCAGCTGCAAGTGACAAAATAAATCTGATAGATGTCAGCTTAGCTACAAGAGAGAAAATTTCTCCATAATCAATTCCCTCTACCTAGGAATAACCTTTTGTGACCAATCTAGCTTTATACTTTTCAACACTGCCATCCAGACCTATTTTCTTTTTAAATACCCATTTACAACCAACATGCTTTCTTCCTTCAGGCAAGGGTACCAAATCCCAGGTTTCATTCTTTTGCAATGATGCCATTTCTTCATTCATGGCTTTCAACCAGGAATAAGGACTGGATATAATAGGTTTCCACCACCTTCTAGATTGTATAAGAATGTTGGTCGTAAATATCCAAATTTAGAGCCATGTCGAAAGATGCACCTTACATATAATAGGTGTCCACCTACTTCCAGATTGTATCAAAATGTTGGTTGTAATTGCCATCCTAATACAAAATCCAAACTCCATAATGGGTGCTACCACAATAATGGGTTACACTTTCTAGGACATCCTAATTTTTGCTAAAATCACATATTTTTAGAAAATATAATGATTTAAGCCTTGAAAACTTCCATTTAAAGGATTTTAATTGAAGAGGGTTTGTTCAAACCCCCTTAGATTCAAACCCCCTTGGATAGAACCTCGCTAGTTTTAAACCATACCTATAATGGAGTCTCCTCTACACCTATCAAAATGCTGATAAAAAACCACTTTTGATTTACCTTTTGGGGGATTAAATGAATTCATTTAAAATTAATGTTTTGTAAGTATGTAGTCCTTATTATAAGCTTCCCAAAAAGTATAATTTTAAATATATTTAATTTGATTATTATATTTATTTTTTATTTCTTGTGAATGTAGGTTTTTCACCCAACATCAAGTTCTCTATTCTACACACATGGAAAATTAGTAAATTAGTGAATTTTTTTTTTGAAAAATATCTATTCCCTAGGTATTGATGTCCTTATTTCAAAAAAAAAAAAAAGAATTTCAATACATATAGAAAAAGTTATGTTTTACGGAATACGCCTATGTCTAAATTATAATTGATTTGACTTCAAAAATTAATTAAAAAAAATATTCAACAAAACATTATAAAACCAAATGCATGCTCTATATATCGATGTTACCAATCTAAATTAAAAAGAATCAGAATTTTATCCTTTGTAGAAAAAAAGTTATGTGCCACGGAATACACATAACTTTGAAAAATGTTGTTTATTATTAAAAAATAGTTATCAAAGGAGACACAAAACATTTTACAATTTAACTCCAATTTTTTTTAAAAATATATATTTAGAATTTACAAACAAAATCTCACAAATCACTAGTTTGTATCATCTTCAAATTCCTAACAGTTTAGTGGCTATAGGTGTGAGAAAGTGAAGATTTAGTTCAAAATATTGATTTCAATGTCAAGTTTGGCCAAAAAGTGTAACCCATTATTGTGGGATGACCTCCAGGTTTTTGTTTTTCAAGGCTTTTAAGCCTTTTTCCCCAATGTGGCCAAGTCTATGATGCCACAATATAGTTTTCTCTGCTGGGAGTTTCACCTCCAAGGAGTTTACACCCAGAGGAATGACATTTTCCTTCCTAGCGTAGGCAACTTTATTTGTTTTTACAGAGGTGTTGTTGCAGTGAACATCATGTGCATCTAGCCTAAACAGAGTACCTATATGTGCACCATTGGCTAGCACCATTGAGCCTCTTGTTGTTTTACAACCACCATTCACAAAAGAAACTTGCACGCCAACATCATTCAACTTACTAACAAAAAGTAGATTTTGAGCCAGACCTGGTATGTGCATAACATCATTGATTCCTTTTATTCTTCCATCAGGAAACTTAATTCTGATTCTTCCACGGCCTACAATTTTGAGGTGAGAGTCATCACCCAGATACACCCTTCCACCTTTGTATTCTTCATACTTTGAAAACCATTCTCTATGAGATGTCATGTGAAAGGATGCACCTAAATCAATCAGCCAGACATCATCTAATGCTTGAGTCACCAAGGCTACAATGAAGGCATCTACATCACTTTGAGAAGATTCATCATCAGAAGACTTAATCTTCTTTTTCTTCTTTTTCTTCTTTTTCTCCTCTTTGCAGTCTTTCCAAATATGTCCTCTCTGCCCACAGTTCCAGCATTTCACCTTGGACTTTTTACCAAGAGACTTTGATCTCTCCTCCAACTTGGATCTAGACTTCTTATCTTTCTTCTTGCCTTTCTCCTTTGATTTTCCTTAAATAGCAAGGGCCTCCTTGGCCATCTTAGAAGATTTCCTTCACATTTCCTCTGACAGTAGCAAAGCAACCACCTCTTCCATCTGGAAAGTGGTTGTTGTACTTCTAATAGCCATTACCAGGTGATCCCATGTGTCAGGCAACAAACATAACAAGCGTGCAACAATCCTTGTCTTCAATCTTCACACCCATAGACACTAACTAAGCAATTATAATGTTAAATGCATTCAAGTGATCTGCAATAGACATTCCTTCATCCATCTTCAAAGAGTATAGCTTCTTCCTTAGGAATAACTTATTTGCCAGAGATTGCCCCTAATAAATGTCACCAAGCTTCTTCCACAAAAGTTTCGTTGTCTTCTCTTCATGGATATTCAAGAGAACTAAATTAGCCAAGCATAGTCTGATCAGACCCTTGGCTTTCATGTCCATTGCATCCCAATCATCTTGCGAGGTTGTTGCAGGTTTGGTTGAGGACACTACAATCCTTAAGTCACGATCCACGAGAAAATCTTCCATTTTGAGTTTCTATAACTCAAAATTGCCACCATTGAACTTCTTAATCTCTATTCTTCTAGATGTCCTTGCCATCTCAAATCTGCAATCAAGACAAATTATTTCTCTGTAAAACTCCCACTCAACCAAATTAGCACAAAAAACCTGACTTGCCCACAAGGATAACACAACTGGCCAGGCTTTGATACCACTTGTAAGGAAAGCAAAGTGTGGAAATACCTTCCTAATGCTAATTTGTAGAAGAGAAGTGTAGAAACATTTTCAATTTCAATTACAGAACATTCAAGATACACATATAGAGAATATCACAATAGACAATTCAAAAGACATACATAGATTAACACCAGATTTACTTGGGAAAACCCTTACGAGAGAAAAACCCACACACCAAGCAAAAACTCTTTGTATTATAGTAAATAGAGCTTACATACAAAGTTGCAGTTTTTAGTTTTCTACTTTCAGATGTCAATCCAGAGTGATGTAACATTTCTCTTATTAGCCTCGTCCTTCTCATAGAACAACTATCTCAAAATGCACTCTTACTTTCTCACTTTTCAGAATGTTCCAATGATCCTTATATCATACATTCTTTAGCAGTTGTTACAACTTCCTATAGCTAGATGATCAGTTCATTTTTGTATTCCATCCCTTTCCATAACTAGTCAATTTAGTTTCTAAGACAAACAGTCTCAAACTATCTAATGAACCATCAACTACCTAGTCATAATCCCTTTAACCAATCATTCTTCTTCTCAGTCTGACCAGGTCCCACCAAGACACCCACATGATGGAGAGATTACACTTTTATCAGTATATCAGAGAGACCCTAAACTGAGTCTCACTGATAGCTAAAGTTACCCCGATCTGCATTCAACATTGGTCAGGTCCCACTGCCACTTTGGCATCAGAGTTTCGAAGAGACTCATTTCAGAGTCTTACTGATATGCTATGTCCCTCTGATGTCTGAGAGTCAAGTCCAAGTCACCGCTTATGATGTCATCACTTCCTTGTATCAGCTCATTGTAGAGACTCAAGATAGAGTCCTACCGATGACTCTAGATTACTCTGATAAGGGTTAATTACTAATCACAAAGACTTATCGGGTCATCAATAGAACAACAAATATGGTCCCACCAAAATGAACACCTACTACCGATATGAAGAAAACACCAAGTTCATCAAAGAAACTATGTAGAAGGTCCCTCTAATTGTGATATATTAGGTTGATAAAGGAATAAATGCACAACACTGAGAATCTCAAGCCAGCAATTTGAGGCATATTTTCCAACACATAGGAAGATTGAGTTGATGGTCCTTTCCTTGTTTCAGTAGTTATACTGGGAATGATTTATGGGGTCTTCACCATCCTCCTCTTTGACTGATTGTAATAATTTGACTGAACTAGGGGGTTCTTGGAAGTTGATGCTTCATTGATGAACACTGATTCTTCTTCTTAAATCCATGAGAATAGTGTGTGCTCAAGGGCAATTTCTCCTTCCTTCTCTATAGACATGCCTTGCATTTGAGCTACCATTGCTGCATTTTGCACACTGGGTGACTGGTATGGGTATGGTCTTGATGATGTTCCAGGCTGGTCTCCCATTCTTCTTTGTTCTGCCATCCTCTATTACAAATTCCCTCTTGGGCAATCTTTAGGAATATGTGCATTATTACAAGGGAAGCACCATGCATTTGTCTCTTCAATCACATTATTCTGCCCAGTGACCAATTCTCTTCCTGCATTAGGGATGACTATTTGTAACAGTGTGGGCACAGGGACAAGCTAATTGGATGGCTGCGAAAAGGGTGGTCTCTGAGATCCCTAATACTAGTTTGGTTGATATAGGGGCCTATTCCCTTGGAATCCCTAGTAAGGAGGCTTTTGATATGAGGTGTGCTTCCTCTTGAGGTTGAAAATGTTATGAGAATGTTCTTGACATCATCCATTTTAGATGGAGAGGAAAAACGACGCTAAGGTTGTCGGTCTTTGTGGTGTAGAAAGGGTATACATAGAAATAGGAATTTGAGGAGTATTAGGGACTTTGTCTTGAACAAGAATTGACATTTCAGGGAACATGGGCATAGGGGGTCTTGGAGGTAATTTCCTAGTATCTATCAGACTATTTTCTACTTTGACAACTAGCTCATATGCCACGGGAAGGGTTTTCCCTCCTAATGACTGGATCATAACTGAAATATAAGAATAGAAAGCTTTAAGGTAGAAGATAATTTCCATACCTGCTGATGGTCAAGCCACAACTAGGATTCTTTGCCAGGTCTTCTGGAATCTACTATTGAAATCAGTTATGGCTTCTTGAGGTGCTCTCTTTATGGTGATCAATTGTTGCAAAAGGGATGACATGTCTCCCTTTTCACTGAATCTCTCAAATAATGCATCTACTAGTTGGTCCCAAGTTACAATGGAGTGCAGTGCTAGAGATTGGTAACAGTCAATAGCTCTGCCTTTAAAAGATGCAGCCAACAATCTCATAGAAATATTTTGATTTGTAATGTAATGCACAATGCACATATCTGCCACATCTTGTAAATGTTCAACTGGAGTCTTGAAATCTTCCCCTATGAATTTAGGTAATGCCTTTAGAGAATTAGTATGATTAGGGTACCATGTGTCCAGAGGTGTCAGAAGAATGAGTGGGATACCACTATTCCAATTAACAAAATTTCTAGGTGGATATAGGGTACCCATTTGTCCTCCTGAAATATTTTGCTGAATTGTTCTTCTTCTTGAGGAGTTGCCAATGGTGGCAATAAAAGTCCTAGATTAGCAGCAGATCAGGCTCATGTAGTTGGTCCACAACTCTAATTTCTTGGAGGACATCATCTCATGCGCTTCTAATCAAGAATCAGTAAATTTTGTCCCATTGGGCATGCCAAAAAACTATTGATGCTCAATTTTGCAAGAAATCACCAAAAATGGGAAATTTCAAGAATGTGGGACTTGACTCTTGAAATAACCTCCAGATTTTAAAGGAGCTAGTTCTTCTCTATGCGTTTTGAGGTAAAGGGAAGAAAAAAACAAGATTATAAAGAAATACTTAAAATTGCTAAGGTGATGCGCCAGAATTGTTATCCACACTAACATCACAATGATTAACCTTGTAGAATTCACTGGTAAAGTTAAGGAGCATGAAGCATGATCAACATTCGTAGCATATATGTCAGCTTAATCAAAGGCTCATATAGACAGTAAGAAATAAGAATAAGAAACATATCACAATTGCACAGAATCAGGACAACATCAACAATTTTACTCTTTCTCCTTCAGTCACACATCAACAATGCATTCATTTTGCTTTTTATCTTCTTGCAAACCTTTTCAATCAACTTGAAATAACACCTCTCCTCACTTAATTTGATTTGCAATTTATACTATATTACATTGATTACATTTCTTGTCAGCTAGATATAACATGAAAAATACATTTACAAGTCAGCTAGACAACACACAATATGAAACGTGTAGAAGATAGGTCCTAAGGGAACCCACACATTACACCAATAGAAGATCTATGCCTTGTGGACACCAACACTTGCTTGCTTAACCAGGTCCAAAACATCCTTTACAGCTTCAAACACCAAGGAATTACATCCGCATACGCCACTCATTTGAAAATAAGATAGCTTTAATAAAAAACACATGAACCTTGAATCATAACGGCCACATCAACTTGAAAACCTTGTACAATAGTAGAAACAAGAAATATCTTATGAAAACTATTCCAGATGAGTCCACATGACTCATACATCATCTCCAAACACTCCTTTGCCACCACACATCAAAGAATTATGCCGCACATCTTCAATCACGAACTCTGGGAATAAGATGTCATCCAAAACACACTGCAACATGGTGTCATTTGAAGAAATGAGTTGCAAACCACCAAGAACCTTGAAACTACAAGGAAGCATGTAATACAAATCCATAAACATGTCCTCAAAACTGCAAGGTCAATCATTCATTTTTGGAGGAGTGTGGAGCATTCCAACAGGCCTTCAACACTAGCTTACTCTACCAGAACACATGTCGGTACTCTATAATGCATAACTTTCACATAGGAAGGAAAAATGAACTAAAAACTTGGAATTATCACCTTCATTGCATCCTAAGCATAATTCTAGAACCACATGGCCATATCTGTAAATGCGGAGGAATGCAGAGCATTCTATTGTCCTACACAAAACACCTTCACAGAGACAACACTGTCTTCAGGTAGTCAATAGCAAAACACTTTTCTGGTAATCCAATCATCATGGAAATTGGAACATATATTATTTAGGCCATCAATAACATCAATAACACATCTTATCATCTTCATGCTTCTAATTCTCATATTAATATGAACTATATCTTCTCCCTTCTCTTGTTGGAAGGGACATGACATCCAACCATGAACTGTATCTTCTTCTCTTGTTCAATGACATCCAACCATGAATTCTATCTTCTTCTCTTGTTGGATGGGACATGACATCCAACCATGAACAGCATCACACAACCATGATAGTGTTGACATCAATGACAACCCTAGGAACCATATGTGAAACAATCTCCCCCTTTGGCATTGATGAGAACACATCTCTGCTTCTCTCCTCCTTTGACATCAAGGACAAAGGTAAACCACTACCTTAATCAGAGACCACATACCTACACATTCTTTCTTAGGGCATGACTTCTTCTTGCAACAAACAAACTCCCCCTAACATCAGCAACCACTACCTACTCCCCCTAAGAGGTAGCCACCATCAGTCTAGAAACAAGATATAACATGAACTCCCCCTGGATAGGTGCACCACCATGCATATAGAAAGAAGGAGGGGCAATTACCCCTAACATCTGCCAGAGATCCTCAAAATTATCCTTTGCAAGAGCCCTTGTGAAAATGTCTTCTATCTAATCCTTTGTTGGAATGTATTCCAACTTCACTTCCTTATCTGCAACCTTCTCTCTCAAAAAGTGATACCTAATTTCTATATGCTTGGTTCTAGAATGCATCACTAGATTCTTGGAAATATTGATAGCACTTGTATTGTCACGCAAGATAGGAATAGGCTCATCATATAGTACCTCAATATACTTCAGGGTTTGCTTCATCCACAACACTTGTGTATAACAAGATGTTGTGGCAATGTACTCTACCTCTTTAGTAGATAAGGACACTAAATCTTGCTTCTTGCTCTACCATGAAACCAATCTACTTCCTAAAAAGAAAGAACCACCCCTTATACTTCTTCTATCATCAACACAACCAGCCTAGTCAGCATCAGTGTAAGCACTCAAATAAAAGTCATTACCTCTTGTATACCATAGTCCATAGTTCAGAGTTCCTTTCAAGTATCTGAATATCCTTTTCATTTCCTTCTCATGTGTTTGCTTGGGATTGGCTTGATATCTAGCAACCACACATATACGCATACATAATATCAGGTCGAGAAGTAGTCAAGTACAATATTCCTCCAATCATAGATCTATAGATAGTCTGATCCACCTCTGAAGAATCATCATCTTTACTCAAGTGACATTCAGTGACCATGGGAGTACTCACTAGTTTTGAACCCTTCATACCAAACTTCCTCAACAACTCTTTGACATACTTAGCTTGAGAAATAAAGATACCACCATCTAGCTGAGTAATTTGAAGTCCAAGGAAGAAAGATATTTCACCAATCATAGACATCTCAAACTCTTTTTGCATCTCTTCTGCAAACCTCTTACACATATCATCATCTCCACCAAAGATGATGTCATCAACATATACTGCAACTATCAATATCATGTCTCCTTCCTTGATGTAAAGATTGCTATCTATAGTACCTTTCTTGAAGCCCTGCTGAAGTAAGTACTTGTCCAACCTAGCATACCAAGCTATGGGTGCTTTCTTAAGACCATACATAGCCTTCTTGAGTCTGCACACCATGTGCAAATCTTCTGATAACTGGAAACCATCTGGTTGTTCAATATAAACTTCTTCCTCTAGATCACCATTCAGAAATGTTGACTTAACATCCATGTAATAAACCTTGAAGTTCTTATGAGTAACAAGAGCAAGGAACATTCTAATTGTCTCCATCCTTGCTACTAGACCAAAAGTCTCCTCAAAATCAATACCTTCAACTTGTGCGTATCCTTTGCATACCAGTCTTGCCTTGTTCCTTACAACTTCACCTTCTTCATTTAGTTTGTTCTGAAACACCCATTTTGTTCCAATAACATTCTTATTTTCTAGTCTGGGAACCAATTCCCATGTTTGATTCTTCTCAATCTGATCCAATTCTTCTTCCATGGATTATATCCATCCATCATCTTTGCTAGCATCAGCAAAGTTTTTGGGCTCCACCTTTGATAACAAACACAAGTTTACTTGCTCATGTGTCTTAGCAAGCCTTCTCCTTGTCTGGACACCTTCATCCTTATCTCCAATGATCTGATCTGTTGAGTGGTTCTGACTAAACATACTTTGCTGGAGTCTTAGGCATTTTCGCTCATTCTTGTTCCTTTTCTCTTTCACTTCTTCTTCTTCATCTACAATGCATGAAAATATATCAGATTCGAAGTCCTCTGATTCATGTGAGATCTGATACAAGTCTTCATCTACCTTGACATTTTTGCTTTCAATCATCTTTCCCAACCTCTTGTTGTAGCATCTATAAGCCTTAATTCTGGTTGAGTAGCCAAGAAAGATTCCTTCATCACTTCTTGAATCAAACTTTCCTAGGTCTTCTTCATCTCTTCTAATATAGCATTTTCTGCCAAAGATCCTAAAGTATCTGACTGTGGGAGGTCTTCCATACCATAGCTCATAAGGGGTCTTAGTGTTGTTGACCCTCTAGTGCACTCTATTAATTAGATAGACAACAGTATGAACTGCATCCTTCCAGTACATATTAGGCAGATCTACATGTTTCAACATTGCCCTAGACATCTCCTACATAGTCCTATTCTTTCTTTCCACTACCCCATTTTGTTGAGGAGTCCTAGGAGCTGACAGATGTCTCCTAATACCATTATCTTCACAAAACTTGTCAAATTCATTTGAAGCAAACTCACCTCCTCTATCAGACCTCAAACATTTGATCTTGGCATCTACTTCATTCTCAACCATAGCTTTGAACACTTTAAATTTATCAAGGGCATCTAATTTTTCTCTTAAGAAAGTAACTCAAGTCATTCTAGAATAATCATCAATAAGCAACATGAAATACCTCTCACCTTGTTGACTCTTTGCTCTTGTAGGGCCACATAGATCAGTGTGAATTAGCTCCAATGGATTTGAAGAAGAATACTCTCTAGTACAAAAACAACAATATATTACTAAAAAGACTACTAAAAACTGCTTATAAATGACCAAACGTGGTCACGTGACCATTAGTAGTTTATTGCCAATCATTTATAACATGACCAAATTCATGACTAAACCATTTTTAGTCATTTATTGGTTGTTTTGATTGATCAATTTGGTAGTATATTTAGTCATTGATTGTTGTAATCTGGTCACTTATTTAGTCATTTTTTATTCACTGATATATTTAGTCGTTAATTTAGTCATTGATTGTTGTTAACTGGTCACTTATTTAGTCATTTTTATTCATTGATTTCTGTCCATTGGTAGTGTATTTAGTCATTAATTTTAATCATCATTTTTATCAATTTGGTAGTATATTTAGTCATTTTTATTCACTGATTTAACACCGGTCATATATTTAGTCATATTTATTCACTATAAACTAATTTCTGTCAATTGGTAGTATATTTAGTCAATTTATTTATTAATTGATGTCAATTAGCATTATATTTAGTCATTTTGAGGCTTGCATTTAGTCATTAGTATATTTAGTAGTGTATTTTGAAGCTTGCACAATGAAATAGCTTTGAGAAGGTAAAAAAAGCTTGTTTTATTGATAAAAAATGCTTACAAACAACATACAGATCTGAAAATAAGTTACAATGCTTTCTCTTTGCTAAAAAAACATTCATGGTTACAATACATAGCTCAAAGAATGAGCAAGAAACCAATTTTCTGAGTATCACTAAGCATAGAAGCACAAAGACATTCATAGATGTCTTCTTCATAAATCCATGATTGCCCCATGAATCTCACTGTCCTAGTTCAAGATTACACTGTCATCTCTATAGAGATCCTATCTCATGCACCCAACTTGCTCTAGTTCATAAGCCGCCACTGTGAATTTTTACCTGTAGCAATAATCTGTCCTTATCTTTGATAGCTACTATTTTAGCCTTGTTAGGCCACTATTTTTTTTTAGGAAAAAGTGGCAGAGCCACTAAAATTATATTAATAATAAAATGGAATTTACAAAATGCCAGATTCAAAAAGGCATACCGGCAGGAAAGAATCGGCAAAGAAAACCTCCAGTTGTAGCCCTTTAAAACAGATACAATACAAAATTGACTCAGAAGGAAGACTCAACCCAATAAAAGTATGTGGCTTAAAACCTTACAAGAATAAAACTATGTGCAAACAACACTATTACAAACTAACCAACTAAAAAAGCTAACAGATAACAAAACTGTCTACAGAACACAAAGATTTTAATTGCCCTCCTGCAATTTTCAATCATCAAAACCCTACAGATCAAGAGCCTCTTCTTATCTTCTTCTGCCAAATGCCTCCTCAACTCTCACCTGCTAACTGGAAAGATCCCTACATTCAAATAAACCTCCCACAAGAGCAGTACCCGAAAGCAAAATAAAATCCTCTAAAACTTTATTAAAAGCATCTATAGGAAAAAGAGCATTTTGAAAAAACATAAGACTCAAAATTATTACCATATTAAAGTTTTGCAAAAAATCCATAGAATTAAAAACTTCCTGCAAAAAATTTGAGTTAAGAAAAACTTCCTACATAAATTTACCAAAATGCGAAAAAAATGCCACCCGTAGACATACTTCAGACCCCTTCTTCACTGTGACATACATCCATAGGCTTATTATTAATCTTGCCTCCCGATCTCACATCTCTTACCGATGGAGAATCACTTTTTTCGCCTATCGGCAAGACTTTCGGCCACCCAAATACTTCCTTCACCACCAAAAGAGCTAATCCTTGTTAGGCCACTATTACCATAAGGTAATTAGGATATTGTTAGATTTGGAAACTAAAACAAGGGATAGGTTTGGATCTATTGTATTAATTCTTAGCATTAGAGATCCAATGATAGTGAATGCATATACTTGTGGTTACCAATGTGGAAAAGGCCCCTGAATAGTTTGACAGGCATCTGTTATAAGCTTCTTAAGAGTCCAGAAATCTGGACTGTAGCATGGTGATTACTGTCAAGAGGAAGATAGTCTTAAGACTTCCTTAAACCCTCTTCCTAACTAATAACTCTTCCACAAAAGACAAGAAAATGCATTAAATAACGCATGCATCACCTCCTTATTGCCAGCATATTCATCATCCATCTCCAACTGCTTCAACACCTGATGGGCTAACAAGAGACCAATACAGTATGCTGCAAAAGCAAACGAGAGATGCATAAATATCCACTATAACAAACAGAAAGAATACTAGAAGCAGATAAGTCATCGGTGCATGCACAGTAAAGTATATTAGAAGCCCTAAGATTTTTTCAAAAAGGATAATGTACAAACAAACCTACTCATTGTACAACTCAAAGACAGTGACATGAAAGTAAAACTTAGAAGAAGATGTAATGTCAACATTACATAAGTCATATAGCTCCTCAAACACCCTAAAATATATTCCATGGTCATGGCTTGAACCTTCCAGTAGACAACCAAAGCTAACATGCGACCTTAATCTAATTTATGTGAGAAAGCAAGTGAATGTGTGTGTGTGTGTTTGGATTAATGTGAGAAAGCATGCACGCATGTATGTGTGTGTGTGTTTGGATTTATGTGAGAAGAATTCACATGCATGTGTGTGTTCAAATTTATGTGAGAAAGCATACACACAATTGGGGAGATTCAGAGAAAGAGAGAGAGCTAGTTTGGATTGGTCCTTCCACTTGACACAGTAGCATTAGTTATTTTCTTCTATGGTTTGGTTGGTGCATTGGGCCCTTCAAATCAATGTTCACCAATTGGAAGGACATCTAGATGCACTCACTAACCTTTCTCTCTATACTTACCCATGTAAACAAATATCTAAAGTATAGGACCTTGCTATTCCTCAATTTCTATCTCCCACTTGCGATAATCTACAAGGAGAGTTTGAAGCTGTAGACACCCAAAATTGACCTAATTATTATTAGTATCAAATATTGCATTAGCTATCATCTACATTTATCAAACACACTTGAGCAATTTCTCTATTTGTCAAAAACACCTATTTCTTTTATTAATTAAATAAATTTATATTTATTTAATTAATTCATTATCTATTTCCTCTAATCTATAATTAAATAATCTTTAATTATTTAATTATCTCTATTTCTATCTATTTTAATTAAATAAATCTTATTTATTTAATTAAAAAATCCTTTCATAAGCCCATTTTCCAATTAATTAAATAGATTTTATTTATTTAATTAATTTATCTTTATGAGCCGACATGTGTGCCTCTTTTATTTAAAAAACATGTGTGGTACTACATCTTTTATTTAATATCTTTCACATGTCTTACTTTTTATGTACACGGTCACACATAAGCCTTATCTTCTCTCCACTTGTCATCTACACATTCACCTATGATTATCATTTAATCTTAGCCATTCACATAGCCACCAAATCTCTACCGTTGATTGATTTTGGTTGAAGCCTACATAAACACCCTCTCATTTCATACAATCTAGCATCCATCATTTTCATATAGCATCTACATTATCATCTTGAGCATATTGAGCACTTTAGCATCCATCTAGCATATTAGCACTATCATCCATCCATCATGGTAGCTTTTATCTTCATAATTGTTCATTGTTGAGAAATAATCCACATCATAGACAAGGAATCATACAATCTAGGTGATATTGTTCTTGAATTGCATGCTTTTGATTTCACTTAGATTCGATTCTTTGATGGTGGTAGGATTAGGTTTTCAATTATATGCTTGATCTTATTAACCTAATTTTTACCTATCACATTTTGGCACGCCCGGTGGGACTCACATCCTTGATTAACTTTGTTGTTTGAAGTTGTTTTTGTGAAGATCAGATTTTCCAAGCGCTTACGGCAAGTTTTAGTCACTTCTGAGCGAAAACTAGTCGCTTCCCTAACATACGCATCGCTTCTCAGTTGAAACCTGACATTTTTAGCATTTCCAGGATCGCTTCTGAGCTAACAATAGTCGCTTACAGTCTTTTTTGTGTCACTTCTGAGCTAACAATGGTCACTTGTGTCATGATTTGCATCACTTTAACCTAACACTGATTGCTTTTGGCTGTCTGACCACTTTCTGCAAACTACGGTTTCCTGTTTATATCTAATTTTTTTTGTAGATCTGGGTTGCTTATAAGCTTTAACAATTCACATTTTGATTTTTCACGTCACTTTTGAGTCTTAATAGTTCGCATCTGGGTCAGTCTGATCAATAACATTTCTCTTTCGATAGAATCTAGATCGCTTTGGATTAACAGTTGACCGCCTTTGGTAACTGTGTTGCTTTCAGTTTTTATCATTTGCAGTTCAATTTTCTTGGCTACTAATTGGTTATTTATGCAACATCTTATCAATTGTCCAAGAAAAGGAGGTTGTGAAACTAATAACATATCTATTGCAGCTTTGATTGGTCCAAGACATTCATTTTATCACTAATTTAGGAACATTAGGGCTTGGTGCTTAAAAAGAATCATTATTTACTCTGTGCTTGATTTATCTTTTTTGGATTGCTTGTTGTGCATGTTTGTAACCCAAATTTAATAGAAATGGTATCCTCTCCCCTTGCCTATCAAATGGATCTTAGGTGTATGAGAACTTGTTATTATCTTTAGAGGGCCTACCTTTCCAGTGTGAGAAGGGGTACGACCCAAGCGGTAACGGGCTAGAGCCAAGTCCTTCCGAACCTCTATATAAGAAAAGTGTTTGTGTCAAAAGCCATAAACAATGGGTGTTGTTGTGTTATACCAATAGCCAACCTCCCCCAAAACCCTCCAAGGCGTAACCCTTGAAGGCTGATAACCACCCGAATGGATGCCTTTACTAGCAACCTTGTGTAGTAGCCAAAAACCTTCTATTTGTTGACGCAAAAGGTGGAACCTTTGAAGCTGCCCTAATTTTTGTGGTTCTTAGTAGAGATAGCAGGGATAATCCTAAGGTTTGGTGGGGGGACAAGCCTTAGGAAACCTGGATCTTGGTATGTGTGAGAAGTGAGTGCCATGGAGAGGAGCCAATGCTACCAAGATCCTGAAGCTATTTGCTTTGAATAGGCATGGCAAGGGGATTCAACAAATACAGTCCTTTCCTAGCCTAGGTTGTACAAGTTTGTGATTGTTGTGAGTGTGAGTGATTGAAATCACTATTTTCTTGTCAAAGACATACATTCAAACATATTTCCTGACAGACACAGATCACCTTTGAACCTTAACTACTCACCTATAGAAACCTAAATCACTTTTAAATAGCAGTTATTCGCTTCTTGCAAAATCTAGATCACTTTTAACATGTATCTATTCACTTCTGGCAAAACCCAGTCACCTTTAAACCACAGTAAATCACTTTTGACCTATAATTGATCACCTCAGGCAAACCTATTCACCTCTGGTTAGCATTGCAGTCTGTTATCTGAAACATAACCAAGTCACTTTTGAGCTATTATCTGTCACTTTTGGCCTTATCTAATTCACTTCTGAGCTATCATCAGTCACTTCTGGTCAAATATTAGTAATCAGTATTCATCCAGCCCAATCAGTAGCACTTTCAACCATCCTTAGCTCAGTCATCAGCTTTTTGATAGTCTTCTAAGCATCTACAGTCACTTGAGTATTACCTCCTATCTTGAGCATATCAAACCCTTGGACTTTTGAGCTTTTCGTCCTTTTGAGAACCCAAAATAGCAACCAATCAGCAAAACCAACAACCAAACATCAACCTTTTGGCTTTACTTAGCCCTAGAAAAACTAGCAAACAACATCAGCAACCAGCTTTTCCCTTGAGTGTGTGAGCTATCCTCTAGGGAAGTCAACCAACAACAACAACCAAGCAACCAACAACAACAACAACTAAGCAACCCATTAGCAAACAACAAAGCAAACAACAAACTAGCAAAGCAAACCAACATCAAACCATCAACAAACCATCACCTTTTGGATCTCAATCCTCACAAGCTAAAGTCCAATTTTCAACATCAATCATCATGCCTCAAACTAGGAGCCAATATAGAGATGAAATGGAAGCAAAACTGTGAGCTGAGATGGAAACCAAGATGCAACAATCCCGATCAATGCCCCTTAGAGATGCAACTCAATTTACAATCAACATGCCTTCTCACATGTTTGTGCTCGACGGATACACCGTTGGATAGTCATCCTCACAAAAAGTGCAACCTCAAACATTTTTAGAGACTTATGAAGAGCAATCCCAAGAGGACTTATCAGAATTTAGAGACACACACCTATGGGATCAATTTGAGAAGCTTGTTTTATCTTATCCTAATTGCTACTTCTTGCAATTAGCATGTATGGGAGCCAAATTACCAAGTGAATTTGACATATCTGCTATTCGAGAACACGATCCAAATACTCCCGTTGTTGTTGCAAAGGGACCATCCACTATAGCCACACCATCTCATACCATGTCCATGCTACAAAATCCACCTTCCAACCCATCTCTTTTATTTCCTATTTCTACTTCATCCAATGCACCATGCTCAGAAGAACCTTTGATAACTACAACCAATGTACTTCCTTTTCTTTCGAAAATCTGAGCATTCCACCTTTCCATGTTCCACAACATACACCTTCTCCTACCATGACCGTATCTTGATCTCAAGTAACACAAGCTGTCCATGTTGCCTAAGT
Source organism: Cunninghamia lanceolata (assembly GCA_027924645.1). Classification (NCBI taxonomy): domain Eukaryota; kingdom Viridiplantae; phylum Streptophyta; class Pinopsida; order Cupressales; family Cupressaceae; genus Cunninghamia; species Cunninghamia lanceolata. The sequence continues at coordinate 3,995,961 of BSBN01000850.1, forward strand.
GCAAACTCCTCAAATGTCACAAGCTATCCCCATATCGTAAACTCTGCAAGTTTCCCAAGCTATTCAAACACCACAAACCGTCCAAGTTTCATAGCCATTGCAATCCGCTACTCCCGTTGCATCACATGTGGAAACCACATCCCATATTCCTATAACTGCTAATATGGTCTCCATGATTTCTGCGGATCCATCTAACACACCATACAACCCCAATGTTAGTCTCATTGACATGAGTGACCCACCTATTCTTTCACAAGCTAATCCCAGCACTGCTGTCTCTTATGTTGATCAACTTACATCACTTCAACCATCTGCCTATAATCCTTTGCAAACCATCAATTCGTCTTATACAACCCAAGGATTACCCCTCGTCACCCAACACATGACATATACCAATCCTCATGTCCATCCTTCTTCTGCATCTTCCAATCCTTCCATCACTTACCATATCACAAATCTAACTCTAAATTCACAACCATTGACCAACGTTAATACATCTTCCACTTCCCATGTGATGCAAACCCTTGGCGCTAATTCATTACAATATACCCAACCACCACTTGTGTCTCAAGGACAGGAATACTCCAACACATATGTGTCACATATTAATCCTTGGACATATACTGTGAGCATGCAACCTCAACAAATGGTCATGTCCTCATACATCCCGCAACAACAACCACAATATACATCATATTACACTTCGCCTCCGAACCATCAACCTCCTTTGCAACAACAGCACCTTTCTCAAGTGGATGTCAAACAAATGATTAACAAGGTGGTAGGACAAAGCAAGAAGACATTTTCCTTAGAAGACATATGTGCTTATCCATTTGACAAATCACTTCATATGACACCTTTTCCTCCACACTTTGAAATTCCACAATTTGACAAGTACAAAGGAAAAGGAAATCCGGAAGACCATCTTGGAAAATTTTTTGTTGCATGTCTTGATGTTGCTCAAGATTATACATATCTTTTGAGACTATTTCCCCGAAGCTTAGCGGGACAAGCTCTTCAATGGTTCTCTCATTTACCTCCGGGCATTAAGTCTTTTGTGGAACTAGCAAATAAATTTTGATCACATTTTGCTTTTAACATTAAACATGAAGTGAACATGAACAACCTTGTCAACAACAAACAATGCAATGGTGAAGCTTTCTCCTCATTTACTCAATGATGGCGTAATATGGATAGAAAACTATCATGGGAAATACCTGAGAAACAACAGCTCGATATCTTTGTCCAAAATCTCCATCTTGAGCTTTCATTCCAACTACAATTGCAAAGTGCTAGCACCTTTGATGAACTTGTTTCCAAATGAACCATCATTGAACGTGCTTTAATTGCTAAGGGCACTATCAAGATTTTCAGAGATAACAAAGACAATCCTCAAAACTCCAATGATAAGTCTCACTTTTGGAACAAGAATAAGAATGTTGTTAATGATGATGTTGTAGATGCAAAGAACATACAAATAGTGAAATCTCCTATTAACATTCAAGCCGCATCTACAGCCACTCAACCTTTTCAATGAAACTGACAATGACAAACTTCAAATACTCGGCGACAATTTACACCCTTAGGGGAACCTATGGATTTAGTCTTTCAAAAACTTGTCCAAGCAGGAGATATCATATTACCAGATGCACCACCCAACGGCGAACCACTCTTCAAAGCTCCCTAGTACAAAGAGAATGAGTATTGTGACTACCATAGGGTCAAGGGACACAAAGCAAATGGTTGTATGCGCTTAAAGCATGTCATTCAAGATTGCATCCATCAAGCTTTAATTAAAATCACACCTCCAACATCACAACCTACACAGCAACTGACATCAAACTATGATTTAGATGTTTTCAAGAATCACTTCCATCTCATGATAAACCAAGTAACCCTCATGCTGGGAATGCCATTCAGTACAATTATGAGTCATCCATGATTGGCCGCATTAACCAAGCCTGCATTTCTACCATTACTATCCAAGGCAAAGCACCTGATTGCTCTGTAACTACTAGAAGAGGCCGTGTTACCATTCAAGGAGCACCTGTCAATCCTCCTCGTCCATCCTCTAGCTATAATATCCTTGATCACCTTGGAAAAACACCTGCACATATCTCCATCCTTGAATTGCTTCACATATCCCCCACCCACAAGGGTATCCTTGATAAAACATTACAAGAATCCTTGGTGCCTAATGATATCTATACTACACAATTCCAATCTATGGTAGCTAGCATTGCAGCCCCTTGCCACCTAACTTTCTCTGACAAATATCTTTGACCATCCATCAACCCATCACCTAATGAAGCCCTCCACATAGAAGTATTTGTCAACCAACACCATATCAAATGAATCTTAGTGGATGGTGGAGTTGGTCTTAATATATGTTCCTTAAAACTAATAAAACAATTGGGATATTCTAAGAAATATGTTGACACTTCCAAGGTCATTACTATCAAAGCATATGATGATGCTGAGAGAGATACTAAAAGAATCATTCACTTGCCTATTCAAGTAGGTCCAGTCACTACTAACACATGTTGTCAAGTCCTTGATATTGAGCTTCCTTACAACATCATCCTTGGCCGCCCATGGATCCATGCCCTCAAAGCAGTTCCTTCTACATACCATCAATGTCTAAAATTTTTGCATAACGGTGTTGAAGTTACTATCCATGCCGATCCTAATCCATTTGAGTTTTGTCATGATTTTCAAGCTAAATATAAAAGCCCTAACCGCATTCCTATAAACACCGAAGCATATCCATCTTCATCTTATGTAGATCCATCTGCCTTACTCAAGCCATCATCTTGCAAATCCACTCCAAATCTTCATATCAAGTGCACTGAACATGGCGCGGGTGAGTACACATTGCAAGAGTCTTGTTGTGTTGGAACTCTTCCCTTGTCTCCCAAATCTCATGGCAAACCTTCTACATCCAAAGCATCTTCATCCGTAGCTATCATAAAAGCTCCCCCTACAGTATTCATTAAAGGTGGATTCCTTGATGATGAAGACATTGATGACATTAGTTCTTAGATATTCTATGATGAGAATGACCAAGTACAACTTGAAGTGGAAAGATATAACATGGGCTATAAAGGACATGGTGTCATGCCCACATTTCCCATGCGATCATGACACACATCACACGTGTCATGTCCACATTTGTCATGTGGTCATGACACAAAATATCAAAAAAAATTTCACGCTTCCCTAGAAACCCCCTCGCATGCGTGAGCATGCTCGGTGGCAATACGCATAAAGCGCAAACATGTCAGTCGAAAGTAGGGTAATGTGTTCACTTACTCATTCCTCTATGTGATGAAGGCCAACTAGGGGGTTGATGCAATGCGATTAACATCATTAATAGGGTTAGGATCAAAGATCAAAAACCCTAGGTTAACCTAAGTGGATGATGGGATTTTGACACAAGTCAAAATCAAAAGCCTAATTCTAATGCATAGGAATAATTTTAATGTCAAATAACAATGTCGACCAAGTTGGCAAAAAAATAATTTAACACTACGCAAGGTTAAATTTACTAGCCTAACTAAACCCTAGATTCCAGAAAAATTCAGCAGCATAACGCCTCACGGGCGTGGATAGGGTTTATTGTAAATTTAAATAAAATTTGTCAAATGTTACAAGGTTTACTAAGTTGGAAAAAATGACCATTATTTAACTAACTAATTCGCATTGGATTAATTAAACCGAAACAACTAATCTATTTAATATCAAATTTAGAATTAGCCTCTTTGTTTAAAATTTCGCAAGCAATAAATTTATTCGTCTGATTATAAAAAAACAATTTCTTTTTAATAATTAAATTGAAGGAAGTTTGAAAGAACATTTATTCCCCACTACAATAAATAAATTGAAAAAGATATAATGTGCTCCATCTAAATAAGTAAATTTTAAAAGATCTTATAAAAGAATTATGAGGTAAGAGAATTTCCCAAACCCTAGATTTAAACAACCAAAGAAATTAAATTTAACCACATAATTTAGTCTCCCCTCTTCTAATTTTTTGTTTTTTTTGACAACACAAGCAAAAAAGAGACTAATAAAATCCTATAAATTAAAAAAAACAAAAGAGAGGGAAGACAGAACAGTTAAACAATAAAAACTAATTTTAAAAGCCATCTTGCCCTAGAAGCCCCAACAATAAAATATTATTATCATTATGGAGGAAAGAATAAACCCTAGCCTCTTTTTTTTTCTCATTCATTCTCTCTTCACACTTCTCTTCTATGTTTATCATTTTTATTCTTTTGTAGGTCTGGAAGGAGGCATCCATGGGTTTTCCCCTCCCCACGGAGGTATACCTAATGAATATACTCTTCTATTTTTGGATATATATATATACCATATAAAAATGTCAAGAGTTTAACAGTCATCAAATGGCCGAACGGCCAACATAAGATTCATGGCATGCAGAAGGGACACAACAGAAGGAACCACCACCACCGGCGGCAATGGAGAGGAGGAGGTTTAAGGAGGGCGTGGGTGCGTGGAGGAGGAATTGGTGAGTGGGGTGTGGCGAGTGTGGGGAGGGGCTGAAACCCACCCACACTCCACTACGGTGGAGTGTGGGTAGGGCTCGACCCCTCCCCACACTCTATTAAATGATGGACGGTGGGGATCAAGACCCCCACCAATCACATTTTTTTTTTAAAAAATTGTATTTTGTTTTAAAAAAACACAGTCTATTCTGTTTTATTTATCACAACATTACTTATGATTGGATATATATATACACTTAAATATAAATAAATACCCAGCCCAAACACAGGTTTTAAATCTGAGGCACAAGACAATAGTTAGGTATACATATATAATATATATAGATACATATATATAAATATTGGTATATATATGTATATCTATATATGTGTGTGTATATATATAGCAGTATATATACCCCCCTTTTTTTAAAATAAAGTACTCACATTAAAAAATAAAACATTTATATATGCATCTACAATTATATAAAACTCAGCCAACATCAACTTAATTTTTTTTTTCCACAAGCTTTAAAACTGGAACTGTATAACTATGGTTTAGAATAAACATACTTCTACTCAAATAATGCTGACAACTAATTAATACAGTCAACTCATCATTTATATATATATATATATATATATATATATATATTTGACATGAAGGCAATGCATATTAAACCTCTTTTTTTTTAAATAAACAGCTATGAACAAAATTTTTCCTTTCTAAGCGCACATTCTATTGCACTATATTTTTCACATACAAACAGCAACTTTCTATCAAGATTTGCACATGCTTTCCTTCCTTGCATTTTTTTTTTTAATTTCATTCATTAAGCATTTAAAATTAGCAACTAGAAGTTTTATTTCTAAATGTAAACAAATTTATTACAACTCAAGTTTAGAAACACAAATCCTTACAACACAAGAGAATAAGATCTTCTCTCTTTGAATACAAAATAAAACTACACAAGGCCTATCTTGGCCATGCTCTCTGAAGAGCTCAAGATAGCAACACAAGAAGGAAGTATAGTTTTCTTCAACATCTCTAAGCTCCAAGAAGAATTCCTGCAATGTCACAAAATGGGAAAGAAGCCACAATCAACTGCTCTCCTCCCTACCATTGACTCACTCATGAGTCACCCCCGAGCTAGGAGATCATCCTCACACAAGGTAAACACACACCACATCACAACAATGCATACAAAAAACCAAAAAGTTAAATACTCCCATGGCTGTCACATAACAAAACTCACCCAAGATGAGTTTAATGGGGTAGGGGAGTGGGCATCACTCAACTCAAGAGTGCCACTCCAAAAACTTCCCAACACAGTTTCTTCTCAAGGCCTCAAACCAACACTTAAAACATCATTTTCACAAAACTTCCGCTTGGCTCTCAAGCCATTGCATAATAGTCATATATACATATTGCCCTCAAGGCTAGAATCCCACAAAAGAAACAAGGATGTGACCCCAAGGAGGTTCACTCCTCCCTCACCCCACACATATTGAGCATTCTCTCCAAATGAAGAGGCTCTCACAACTCCCATAACCAATTTTCCCACAACAACAAGGAAAAAATGCAAAATAGAACTCACACAATCATATAAGTAAAGAAAAATGCATAAGGAAAGGTATTTGCCTTGAATCCAACCTTTTAAAGCCCAAATGGAAGATAGTTGAGAAGAGCTCCTTTATCTCCTTCTCCAAGTTTAGCCTCCAACTTTTTTCCTCTAACTTCCTCCTAAAAGCAACTAAAAATTTAAAAATTGTAAAAGATTCAACAATCCCCTCCCTCTCTTCAAGAGGGATAAAAACTAGGCTCTTCTCATGAGCCTTGAGGAATGGGGAGGTGACACATGTCACCTCCTCACTCCTCCACACAACCACTTGCAAGACTCTTGGAATGGGGTGGTGACACATATCATCCACCCATTCCACCAAGTCTTTCTCCCATCCACTTGCTCTCTCTCACACATGTGGGAAAGAAAGGTGGAGCCAAAGAAGGAATGGGTACCACATGTGCCCCAATCATCTCCTCCTAAGAAGGCCCACTCAATCCCAAGGTACCCTCATCAATTGTGGGAGAGGCTTGGAGTTGAGTCCTCCACAATTAAGGGGTCTTGAAGACTCCCCCAACCTAGGAAAGAGGAGAGGAAGAGGTTGAGTGTTTGACCCACTCATCCTCTCCCTCCCAAACTTCCATTTTCGTCACTTTACTTCAGGGTGAAGTTAAAGTGACCAAATGGGAGTTTACCTAAGGCTATACAAGCTCAAATGGCCCCTAGACCCTAGGGGTACAACCCAAGGTCAATTTTAACCCATTTTGAGCACCATAGGTAGAGTAAGAACACATAAAAAGGGGTCTCAAAAATTAAAACTCAAAATAAAATTTAAATGACATTATAACTTAACAACACCAATCAAAAATCAAATAAAAGAAGGGGTAGACCTAACCCAACTAACATCACACAACAACATTACAAGAATTCATCATACATCACATAGTTGATCTTGGTTCCTCTTGGAACTAGATCAGCTTTACACGGGAAACAACACAGTGTGTGGGATGATCTCTGAATATCCGTGGCTTCGTTAGAAATACCTGCGCACTCAAATGAAATGTTAATCCCACATGTATATAATAGCTGAAGCAAAGTTAAACATACACTCACATCATCACATGATCATATAAACATCCAAGAATCACATCATAATTAAATTCTAAATTTTTGCATTTCAAAAATCAATCACAAGATAGAATCACATAATAAATTTCTAACTAAAATCACATGAATAGTATCCCAATAACATCATAATGTAAATCATATGTCTAACATCATCAGTGAATCAATATCAAGGTCTAATCTCATCGTAATCATGCTAAACATAATAAATCCACATAAAGCATAAAGTCTAATAGTCCTGCAAATTAGGATCAACAGTCCCATAAGTCTAACATGTGTCACCAACAGTAAAATAAAGTAGTCAAATATAAGGGAATGAAAAGGTAGGCCTCACATCCTCCCCCCTAAGACTGTACTTCCTTTTGGAAGTCATCAAAGAGGTGAGGATAAAGGGCCCTCAATCTCGATGCATCCTCCCATGTCACTGTGACCTCATCATACATGTCCCACTGGACCCTAACCTAGTCCAGCTCTCAACCTCGAAGGCCCAGCATCTGACGAGCCAATATGTGAATTGGTTCCAAAGTCAACTGGGCATCCACCTCTACATGAAGAGTACTCCAATCCAATACATGAGATAAATTAAATATGTAACGCCGTAAAATAGAAACATGAAAAATATTGTGGATGCGTGACAGGCTAGGTGGCAAGGCTAGATGATAGGCTACGGGTCCTATCCGCTATTCGCTCCAAGATCACAAAAGGCCCAGCAAAATGTGGTGTGAGCTTAGAACCCTTTCCATACTAGATTGGACTCTTGTGCGATCACACTCTCAAGAATACTCTATCCCCAACTGAGAAGCTCTGATCTACCCTCTTAGCATCGGCATACTGCTTTTGTCGATCTTGTGCCTCCTAAAGTCTCTGCCTAATCAAGGTCACCTGCTACTCCATATCCTGGACCAACTCTGGCCCTATCTCAACCCTATCCTCAATACGGTCCCAACTCAAAGGTGTCCTATAAGGTCTTCCATATAAGGCCTGAAAAGGAGGCATACCCAACGAGCTGTGATACCCATTGTTGTAGGCAAACTCAACTAGATACAGATACTCCTACCATCTACTTTTGTGATCCATGACATACATATGGAGCATATCCTCAAGAACCTGATTAACTCTCTTTATCTAACCATCTGTCTCAGGATGATAAGCGGAACTGAAGTTGAGCTGTGTGCCCAATGCATACTGCAATGCCCTCTAAAAGGCTAAAGTGAACACTGAATCCTTGTCAGAAATGATACGGTGAGGTACCCCATGTAGTCTAACAATCTGATCCAAGAATACTCTCACCACTGATGGTACATTGTACGTTGTGCGTATAGGTGAGAAATGTGCCACCTTGGTCAACTTGTTGTTGTGTGGTTACACAACACGCCCCATTTTGACTTGGCAAAATAGGGACCCAACTTTTGGCTTAGCTTGTGTTGTCTACTTTCTGGCGGTTTGGTAAAAGTAAGTTATGTGCATCATCATGTAGAATCAAGATGAGGTAAGTCATTATTATGAGGTCAGTTTGTCAAAATTCATATTTCATTTTTGTGACCTCATATTTAGAAAGAGCATTAAATTTCATGCAGGTTTGCCTTTTACATCACCCTGATATTCATCAGGATGTGAAAGTTAGGAATAGTCAAAGTTTTGGTCAAACCTAATATTCGCAGGAGGAGGATCATATTTTATAACCTCACTCATGTTATCAAAGATCATCTTGATCTTGGTACATCACCCGATAAGTCATGCGGTCCAAATATCCGGACGTCAACTTTAAGTGATGGTGACCCTTAACCGTCAAACAGCCTTATATTTTGTGAGCGTCATATTTCCAAATGTAACCTGATATTTCTTAATATCCTCCTGCCATGAAATATCACCCTAAGCCAATATCCTGATGACATCATCCAAGTCTGATAAACGAAGAAACAAACATGACGATGACATCATCATCATATTTACCTCTCGGCAGGATATTTTCTAAACATGATCATGTCCGCATAACATGATTGTGATAGGTGAAAGTCAGGTGTGGAAGATCAGACATAGTCATGAAACCCTAACCCTACCATCATCAAGGAATCTAATCTAAATGAAGCCAAAAGAACAATGCAATGCAAGCATAACATCACCTAGACCGTGCGATTCCTTGTTTGAGAGGGAAATGTGGACTGCTTCTTCAACAATGAACAATCACAAAGCTGAAAGCTGCCATTGATGGATGATAAAAGCTCAAATGCTCGAATGCTCAAGATGATAATGGAGTTGCTATATGATTGCTGGATTGCTAGATACTATATGAATTCTGGATTGCTAGATTTCTGGATGTCTCATATGGAATGAGAGGCTGTTTATATAGGACTCAACCAAGATCAACCAACGGTGGAGATTCAAAGGCTATGTGAATGGCTAAGATTGAAAGTTACTAAATTTAGGTCCAATTAGTTGTACATGTGAAGGATTTTAAATGAAAGTTGTCTTACAACACATGATAAATGGGAAATGGACAAGTGTTGAAATGTGATAAATGATAAAGGCTTAATTCAAATAAAGTATTTGAATTAGTGGGATATGAGTTGGAAATTAATTAAATAAATAAAAGTTATTTAATTAATATGATAAATGCATAAAATGAGATAAGACATGATGTGGAATTAATTAAATAAATACAATTTATTTAATTAATTGGCTAAGTGAATGAGAATGGGATTTTAATTAAATAAATAAAATTTATTTAATTAATTGGATAATGGATTAGGGATGTAACAAGGTGTCGCTAGACATGGACAAATTTGGGTGTCTACATTTTGCCCCTCTTTGATACAATGTTCGATAGAACGTTGTGTCAAAGAAGATGTGAGATATGTTCGATAAACAAGTTATGCCCCAGTGTAACTGGCAGGTGATGCCCCCTCGAGAGGTAAGCCAGGCGAACCAGGAAAGACTGGGTTGGCGCTCGATAGAAGAAAAGGCAGAAAAGAGGGCAGATGCGAAGAAAATAGGCTGTGGTATAGAAGAATTAGGGTTTGGAGAAGGGCTATAAGTAGGGGCTGCAAGGGCAAATAGGCTCATTTGTGCTCATTTGTGCTTAGAAACCTAGAGAAATCCAGAGCTCCTGAGAGTGAGAGTGGCAGAGCTAGCGGGATGGTGATTCCACGCAGAGATCATCGTGCGGAGCGAGTGAGGACACATGGACGACCAGAGGGAGCAGGCACACCGGTATGTCGCAAAACTTTTCCCAAAAGCGTGCATTTAATAGCCTAGAAGTGTAATTAATTTACACACGTCACCAAAAGCGACTAGTTTAGGACATGGCACATATAGGTCGCTTATGTAGGAGTAGAGGTCGCTTAGAGTAATATAGGTCGCTTATGGGCGCGGGTAGGTCGCTTAGGAAAAAAGTGGTCGCATCCTGTCGGCGGGAAAATAGCAGCGGAAATGCGCGTGTAGATGAAAACGAGTCGCTTATGAGCAGATAGTAGTCGCATAGGGTAGTTTAGCTCGCTTATGATGAGAAAATAGGTGCATATAGGAAAAGGGCTCGCGTTTGGAGTAAAAAGACTCGCATGTGGGATATGGCTCGCAGGTAAAGTAAGGATGAACACATATGGTAATAGTGGTCGCGTTTAGGAAAACAGTGAGCGCATGTGCAAAAGAGCTCGCATGTAGGCAAAACAGAGGCGCATATGGTGAAAGGGGTCGCTAATGAGCAGAAAGAGGTCGCTTGTGGTAAAGTGAACCGCATATGATAGGTGTAGGAGAAAATAGCAGATAGATAGGCAGATTTGGATATGAATGATTAACGGAATGGACTGACAAGAGTAAATGGATGATGCAGGATGTACTACCACCATTACTATCACGGGAGCCCCATCTGAGAGATTTGCGGCTAGTGAGACGGTTGGATGCAGAGGAGCTACTGGTGTTAGAGATCCTGGGCTTAGAGCATGTGTCACGATTAGAGCCAGTGCAGGCACATCGAGGACTGATGACTGCGATGGTGGAGCGATGGATGAGCGAGCACAGTTCATTCTTGTTACCGACAGGAGAGGCGACCATCACCTTAGAGGATGTGTTCCAGATTTTGAGGATTCCGATAGATGGGGATCGGGTAGATTATGATCCGGAGATGGGCCCAGCTGCATTCAGGAGATTGTTTGGGACACCAGACATCGGAGCAGAGGGTTCGGAGATACCGATGGGGAGGATGGAGGAGCTCTGTGACAGGTTGCAGCGAGTGGTAGTGGCTATCATTAGATGGCTAGTGGGTGATAGGAGAGCGAGAGGGTTTCCTGTAGGATGGGGGACAGTGATGGAGGGCATGTTCTCCTATGGCACGAGATATGCATGGGCAGAGTGCGTGTTGGGACAGCTCTATCATTACCTACATGATTGTGCATATATGTTCGGAGCCAGTATGTCAGCAGGAGTGACAGTGTTGCACGTATGGGCTTATGAGCACATTCCAGTGACGAGACCAGAGGGATGGGTGGCTAGAGCAGCAGGAGAGCCATTTGCACGGATGTATAGAGGAGCCTTGACGTATCGACAGCGCCGAGGGGTGGTATACTGGCGACGGAGGTTGGATGAGATAGACAGGTTTGTATGGAGGCCATGGCTAGGATGTGAGCAGTGGGAGGAGGAGGATGCCGAGCTTGCTTATGCGAGACAGGCGAGGTACATTTTTGGACACGGCTTGTACATTATAGAGCGCTATTTGCCAGAGAGAGCCCTGAGACAGTTTGGAGAGGCACAGGCAGTACCTGTAGGGGATGCCATTTTTGGGAGGACGAGGCAGGAGGTGTTCGATTGGGGTCCAGAGGTGGTGGTGGACACAGCCTTGACAGAGAGAGATGGATTGCAGCCAGTAGCATGGCAGTGGAGACAGGGTCTGGCAGAGCCAGGTACCTTGCCAGAGTATGATGCATACTGGGCGACAGCTAGGCCGACTCGGTTGACACGAGATGGAGAGATTGGGGAGATTGGGATGGAGAGACCAGTTCGGAGGCGACGACGACGGGCTCCACCAGCACAGGCAGTAGTGCCAGCTGCACCAGGGATACAGATGCCAGGGCAGGTGCCAGGTCAGCCAGCTATATTAGCACAGCCACAGGCACAGATCGGAGCAGGGGATGATGTGGGCATTCAGCAGCTACGGAGACGGATCAGAGAGGAGAGGAGATGGAGGCAGCGAGCACAGATGAGGCTGAGGAGGGTGGAGATGGATAGGCATCAGGCCGTGATCAGTCTGAGGCATGCTAGAGCACAGGCACAGGCTTATCAGATGCAGCTACAGTTGGGAGCGCAGAGAGGAGATGGACAGGAGGATGGTGCGCTCGGGAGAGTTACAGGAGAGAGGGATACAGCTAGGCAGCATGAGAAGATGATGAGGCTTGAGCGAGATACTGCAGTACAGCAGGAGCAGGCTATGAGAGCAGAGAGAGATGGTCTGCGAGCTGAGAGAGATAGTCTGCAAGCTGAGAGAGATAGGGCAGTACAGCAGCTGCAGGTTATGACTAGTGAGCGGGATAGAGCAGTGACTGCCTTGGGGACTGATGGAGCTACTATGTACTTAGCCACATAGTTGACAGCAGTACAGGCCGAGCTTCGGAGAGTGCAGGGTGAGGCTGAGTATTATAGAGGCTTATATTATGGAGCTGTGCCGGCAGAGCAGAGACAGCCTAGCTTCAGGAGCAGGTCAGGGGCTTCGAGCTCACGGAGGTCAGGTGGATCTCGGTCAGTAGCTTCAGTGATGGGGCCACCGAGAGATGGAGGACCAGGTACAGGACCTGTTGGTGGTGGTGGTCAGGGTGAGGGAGCTGGCAGTAGTCGCTAGGGCACACCTTGTTGACATTGTATCATGATGAGGCCTAGAGCCATTGTTGTACATTCATTCTTTTCAGGGCTCAGCTTGTATTGTAGACACTTGTATTTTGACACACATGTATATATATATATATAGCAGTTTTGGCGATCTATATGATGTTATAATGGTTGTGATGTTGATATTATGATGGCTATGCATGTTATGTGTATGGATTATATATGGATTATGGATGGATATTTATGCAAATGGTAATGGATAGAAAATATTTGAAAATGTAAAGGGTAATGACATGAATAGATGTATGCATATAGGTAGATGGTAAAGAAAAATATATGTAATGGACTTATGTATGGCTAACACTTGTTTTGCAGGAGCGGGAATATGGACAAAGGATGATGGAGATGATTGATCTTGGCTGAGGATGACGGAACGAATGGATAGATAAAATGGATAAGATAAGATGATGATGGGCAGCTTTCAAGTAATTGCTCAAAATGAAAAGAAATGCAGTCCTTATATTTGATATAGCATATGGATGTTATGCACCAGGGTATAAGAGACCAAGGTGTCGAGGTATCCAATGCGTAACTAACGTGTTACAATCTTGTCTGAACGCATGTGGTCAAGATGGTGAGCCAACATGCACAAGATATGAATAACAGCTAGTGTTGGACTTTGACGCTACAAACAATGGTTTGAGCTTATCTCCACTACACATAATGATAGCTTGCTGGTTATATGTATGGAGTTAGTCTTAACATAGAATAGTCTCTAATGCATAAGAGACTGTTTAGCTTCTCAGATGCTAGAGATATTGATATGTAAGATGCTAATCCCAACACGTACAAGATACCAAGACGCATAGGAAGAGAATAAGATCATCCCGCAAACACGGCATACGAAAGCTATATGACCATGCCCCAGTCCTTACTTCATCGCAACATACCAAGATATAAATAGATCAAGGCAGTCTTGACTAGGTACAGAAAAGGGACAAAAGATAAATCAAAAGATAAAACAAAAGATACTGTCATCACGTTCTCTTGCCAAATTTGGGTGCTCGTGGATAGATTAAGCTGGCGCCTTGTTAAGAGGAAAGCTACATCCTGTTGAAGGCTAAAGTTGTTGATAAATGGCTATAGCAAATGTTGGCTTAAGGCATTCGGACAAATAGCTTCTGGCTTACCTATGATTGGTTAAAGTGCTTGAGCTTGTAATATACACATGGATTGCGTCCTGTTTGAGCTAATCAAAGAGGAGAAGATGGATGATGAATGAAGATGAAGAAGATGGGGGGATCATCGGTGCTTGAGTACTGGAAACTTCCTTCGTATTCCAGACTGCCTACATACCCTGTATCCACGGGATCAAAGCACATTTACGATGAAGATGAGACATGATGAATATGTAGTTCTGGGTTTTATTGATGATGTAAGTGATGAAAGATAGAAGAATATGAGCTGAAAGATTGAAGAATGTTTAGAAGGAAAGATGACAGATGACTGATGAAAGGGGCTATCGTCTTAGCCTGAATCAGAGTGCTTCCTTCACATCTCTGATTGCCTACATACCCTGTATCCACGGGATCAAGGCGTCAACGATAGAGATGGATGTAGTTCTTATTGATGTGGCTAATCGATTGGATGTTTGATCAAGCGATGTTTGTTGCGATTGTTGGATGAGTGTGGATGAATTGTGAAGGTATGAGTCCTGGTTGCAAGTCGTTAGGTCATAGTTGTCGGTGGACATGTGCCATGGCTGAAGTTGATAAGGTGTGCTGTGTTGAAAGCTGAGTTGGTTGATGTGTTATGAGCTAGAGATAACAGGATCCACTTCCAAATAAGACTCAACAAATGCCCCCAGTGTGGGATGAGGTTTATTATGCAGAAGCGACAATGCAGAAAAGATGTGGCCAAGATGCTAAGGTGCTAAAAGATATAGATATCACGACAATGTCTCACATATGATAACTAGCATTGGCAAAGGATGAAGAGGAAAGGCTATGTGTGAGATTGCGATAGGGCTTATGAAAATAGCTTATACAAGATGCAGTGGGGAAAATGATCAAACGAACCAAACAAATGAGGGAAGCTGGTCACTACACATAGCGCCTGTTTGCCAGGTTTTCACTATGGTACTTATCCAAGGCGCCTGTTTACCAGGTTTTCACCAGAGGATGGATTATTTATCTTATGTTTGTTTTTTTTTTTTTTTTTTGACATATTTTGATTTTTTTGTTTTTTTGGTGTTTTTGTGGGATAGCTGAGATTCATGGATAAAACTTCTTGAGATGAACGCTGTTGATGGGTTCATCCAAGGGAATGCCTTCAGGTGTTGACAAAGTGTATGCACCAGATCCATAAACTACTGTGATAATGAAAGGACCAAGCCAATTTGGTTCAAACTTGCCCTGTTTCTCTCGATGTTGTTCATTCCTTTGGTTTTCTTTAAGGACAAGGTCGCCAACCTGAAATCTGCGTTCTCTGATCTTTTTGTTATAGCTGCGACGTAGCCAGTTTTGATAGACTTGAAGATGGTTCAATGCTGTAAGGCGGCGTTCATCTAAGAGCTCAAGATCATGGAGTCGGGAGACTCGATATTCTTCATCTGAAATAGTATGTTGCAAGGATATGCGCAAAGAGGGGATCTCAACCTCGATAGGCAAAATAGCTTCAGTGCCATAGACTAGAGCATAGGGTGTGGCGCCAGTAGGAGTTCTGACACTTGTTCTATATGCCCATAAAGCAGGATGCAGTTGTAGATGCCAATCTCGACCAGTTTCGTTAACAGTCTTTTTAAGGATCTTGATGATTGTCTTATTAGAGGCTTCAGCTTGACCATTGCTCTGAGGATAATAAGGCGTAGAGAACCTATGTTGAATATGAAACTTATTGCAAAGATCTCTAACCTCTTGGTTCTTGAAAGGCCGGCCATTATCTGTGACAATAGCTTGAGGAACTCCATAACGGCAGATGATGTAATGTAGGATGAATTTAGCTATTTGTTTACCTGTGATGTAGGTCATTGGTATGGCTTCTACCCACTTTGTGAAATACTCAGTGGCAGTGATAATAAACTTATGACCATTTGATGAAGTAGGATGGATTTTACCCACAAGATCAAGTCCCCATTGCGAAAAAGGCCATGGAGTGACAATAGGCTGAAGCTCATGTGCTGGTGCATGTATTAGATCTCCATGTTTCTGACATTGTAGACATCGCTTTGCAAATTGTTGGGCATCTTTTTCCATAGTTGGCCAATAGTATCCTGCTCGCAGAAGTTTCGTAACAAGGCCAGGGCCAGCGGAATGCGAACCGCAGACACCTTCATGTACTTCACGTAAGGCCGTTTTTGCTTCCTCAGAATCAAGACATCTAAGAAGGATACCATCAAGACTTCGGCGATAAAGGGTGTCTCCTAAGATAGTGTAACGAGAGGCTCGACGGATAAAAGTTTTACGTTGGGTGTTGGATAGTTGAAGAGGCAAGGTGTGATTACGGAGATACTCGTATATATCTTTGTACCACAACGAGTTGGGACCAACAATCTCACATATAAGCTCAGACTGTGGAACTTCAAATGCGGGGATCAAAAGCTGTTCGACCAAGAATTCACATTTATGGGTGTTAGATGGCATGTCTAAAAGAGACCCAATCATAGCCATGGCATCAGCTGCTCTGTTTTGTAGTCTTGGAATTTGCTCAAAGGTAATGTCCTCGAAATATTGCTTGAAATCATCCACCATTAGTTTGTATGGAAGAAGCTTCTCATCTTTTGTTTGATATTCATCTAAGACCTGTTTGATAACTAGCTGAGAATCACCAAAGACTCGTAACTGTTTGATAGCCCATTGTACTGCCATGCGCAAACCTGTGATTAAAGCTTCATACTCTGCTATGTTATTGGTACAGGGGAATGCTATTCTGTATGATTTAGGTATGCAGTCTCCTTGGGGAGTGACAAACAAGATACCTGCTCCAGATCCGTGTTGAGTGTATGATCCATCAAAGTATAGCTGCCATCGTGCGGGAGAGCTGAAAGTAAACAATCCTTCATCAGGGAATTCGGGATATATTGGCTGAATGTCTGTGATAGGTGCTGTAGCTAATTGATCAGCAATGACTTGTCCTTTGATAGCTTTACGGTTCACATATTGTATGTCAAATTCACTCAAGATCATAACCCATTTTGCTAATCTCCCTGTGAGAAGTGCTTTTGAAAGGAGATACTTGAGGGGATCCACATTAGAGATGAGCTTTGTTGTTTGGTTCAACATATAATGTCGCAACTTTTGGGAAGCAAACACTAATGCTAAACAAGCTTTTTCCATGAATGAGTAATTAAGTTCATATCCCACAAGAGTTCTGCTAATGTAATAGATGGCTTGTTCTTTTCCTGAATCATCATGTTGAGCTAGAAGCGCACCTAATGCTGCGGTTGTTGATGATATATAAAGCAGTAATGGACGATCAAGTACAGGAGGTATTAACACAGGAGGTGTTGCCAAGTATTCCTTTATCTTATCAAAAGCCTGTTGACACTTTTCATCCCACTTAAAAGGTTCACCCTTGCGAAGAAGATGCTGAAAAGGATGACATTTATCTGTGAGTTGTGAGATAAATCTGCGGATAGATTGTAGCCTACCCTGTAAACTGCGGAGCTGTTTGAGATTCGTTGGTGGAGGCATTTCTATGATAGCTTTTACCTTAGCTGGGTCCACTTCTATGCCTCGTCGAGACACAATATATCCCAATAGTTTTCCTGATGTTACACCAAATACACACTTCTTTGGATTTAGTCTGACTTGGTATTTCTCTAATCGATCAAAAATTTGTGCCAATACTGGTAGATGTCCTTCCCTTGTCTTAGATTTTCCCAGGATGTCATCAACATAGTCTTCCATGATAGTATGAAAAAGGTCATGAAAAATAACTGTCATGGCTCGTTGATAGGTAGCTCCAGCATTTTTGAGACCAAAAGGCATTACAACCCAGCAATATGTGCCCCATGGACAAATAAAAGATGTTTTATCTTGATCTTCCTCTGCTATTCTGATTTGATTATAACCAGAAAATCCATCCATCAAAGATAGCATTTCATGTCCTGCTGTAAGATCAACAATGTTGTCTATGCTTGGTAATGGAAAATCGTCTTTAGGACATGCTTTGTTAAGATCTCTAAAGTCCGTGCAGCAGCGAACTCGTCCATCTGGTTTTGCTACAGGTACCAAGTTTGAAACCCATTCTGGATAATCAATAGGCTTTATGAACTTTGCTTCTAATAGTTTCTGAATTTCTGCTTTAACCAATAAGGCAACTTGTGGATGCATTTTGCGCAATTTTTGTTTGACAGGCTTTGCATCAGGGAATACTGCTAAATGATGTACCACAAGTGAAGGATCTAGTCCTGGCATGTCTACATAAGTCCATGCAAAATTTATAGCTCGTCTCAGGAAAAATGCTGTGAAGTTCTTTCGTTCTTGCTCTGATAGTGATGCTGCCAAAAAGGTGATCTTCGGATTTTGTTCTGTTCCCAAGTTCATGTCTTGTGATTTTTCAACTAGCACAATTGATTTCTCATGGTAATCAGCGGTGACAGGAAGATCAAATCCCTCATCCTCAGGTGCCTCAGAGAGGTTTTCACCTTCGGATACATCCTTTATTTTTACTTTTTCACGGTCAAGAGGCGCCTTGCGGTTTTCACCTAGTGACTTATTTTGTTGAATTTTGTTTATTTCACTTTTGCGACTGAAGGATTTGATACTTCCGCCAAAATATGCTAGTTTAGGTAATTCCATCATGAAACCTGCTTTGTGATCACCCAATGGGATACCTTGTCTCAAACCCATGAATTCTGCAATGGCTTCGTCATTTTCAAATGTATCTAATATCGGTGCCCCCTGTTGGTCCCAATCGATGAGGTCAGGATATACGAGTGAGAGGCTAATGGAGGGATCGTGATGGCTAGAAGAGATTGCGGAAAACATGAAGATGGAATGTTCTTGAAAGAGGTCGGTGATATGAAGGGAGGAGTCGTCGATGGTATCCGAGTTAGAAGTCTCTCCTACCGAAGAAGATCCAACGTCAATATCGGAAATACACTTAATGTCTTTGGATCACGGTACCTCCGGTTGGTAACCAAGGCCTTGCTTATTAAACTTCTTAGACACAATAAGGGGCTCAATAGGTCCTTGTTCCTGTGATCCCAAGCCGCCATGTCCTTTATAGCCCATGTTCTTGATGATACGAAACCCGTTGTTGTATCGCTCTACTTCAAGTTGGACTTGGTCATTTTCATCAAAGAATATCCAAGAGTCTATGTCCTCAATGTCTTCGTCATCCAAGAAACCACCTTTAATGAATACGGTAGGGGGAGCTTTGATAACAGCGGAGGATGAAGTGGGCTTAGATATAGAAAGCTTACCGTGGGATTTAGGAGATAACGGAAGGGTGCCAACGCAACAGGATTCCTGCAATTTGTACTCACCAGGGCCATGTTCGGTATATTTGATATGGAGGTTGGAAGCGGCTTTGCTAGATGAGGGCTTGAGGAGATCGGATGGGTCGACATAGGAGGATGATGGATATGCCTCGGTGTTGAGAGGGATACGGTTTGGACTCTGATATTTAGCTTGAAAAGCACGGCAAAACTCAAATGGATTAGGATCAGCTTGAATGGTAACTTCAACACCCTTATGTGGAAATTTAAGGCATTGGTGATATGTAGATGGAACTGCTTTAAGGGTATGGATCCAAGGGCGACCGAGGATGATGTTGTAAGGCAGATCAATATCAAGGACTTGACAGCGAGTTTCTGTAATGACCGGTCCAACTTGAATAGGCAATAAGATGATCCCTTCAGTATCTCTTTCAGCGTCATCATATGCTCTGATAGTTATAACCTTGGAGGTGTCAACATTTTTCTCAGAATATCCCAATTGTTTGATAAGTTTCAAAGAACATATATTTAGACCAGCTCCCCCATCTATCAAGACTCGTTTGATACGGCGTTGGTTAACAAATACTTCAATATGGAGGGCCTCATTGTGTGACGGATGCATGGAGGGTTGAAGATCTTTGTCAGAAAAGGTTAAATGACAAGGGGCTGCAATGCTAGCGACCATGGATTGAAATTGTGTGATATTAATATTATTAGGCACCGAAGATTCTTGTAAGGCCTTATCAAGGATAGCTTTATGTGCGGGGGATAGGCGGAGCAGCTCAAGGATAGATATGTGTGCGGGGGTTTTGCCAAGGTGATCCAAGAGGTTATAGTCAGAGAGAGGTCGAGGAGGATGAGGAGGTGCTCCTTGAACGGTAACTCGACCTCTTCGCGTAGTTACGGCACAATCAGGTGCTCCTTGGATGGTAATGGTAGAAATGCGAGCATGGTCAATGCGGCCAATGGTAGATGATGCATAGCTATAGGGAATAGCATTTCTAGCTTGAAGGTTATTTGTCTGATCATGAGATGGCAGTGGATTCTTGAAAGTCTCTAGATCATAGTTTGATGTGGATTGTTGAGCAGGTTGAGGTGTTGAAGGTGTGACGTTGATTAGACCTTGATCAATGCAGTCTTGGATAACATGTTTTAAGCGCATACAACCATTTGTTTTGTGTCCTTTAACTCGATGATAATCGCAATACTCATTCTCTTTGTACCAAGGAGCTCGAAAGAGTGGTTCGCCATTTGGTGGTGCATCGGGTAGAATAACATCTCCGGCTTGAAGCAGCTTTCGAAGAATAACTTCCATGGGTTCCACTAATGGTCTAAATTGTCGGCGTGGATTAGAAGTTTGGCGTTGGTTTCTTCGTTGTGGAAAAGACTGTCTTGGTGGAGAGGCTGCTTGAATGTTGATAGGAGCTCTCATAGTTTGGATATTCTTTGTATCAACAATACCGTCATTGACAACATTCTTGTTCTTGTTCCAAAAGCGAGACTTATCATTGGAATTTTGGGGAGAATCTTTGTTATCACGAAAGATCTTGATAGTTCCTTTGGCAATTAAGGCTCGTTCAATAATAACTCCTTTGGAAACTAGTTCGTCAAAGGTGCTAGCACTTTGCAATTGTAATTGGAATGACAGCTCAGGATGAAGATTTTGAACAAAGATGTCAAGCTGTTGTTTCTCAGGGATTTCCCATGATAATTTGCTAGCCATATTACGCCATCGTTGGGTAAATGAGGAAAAGGTTTCACCATTGCGTTGTTTGTTGTTGACAATGTCATTCATGTTTACCTCATGTTCAATATTGAAGGCAAAATGTGATCGAAACTTGGTTGCCAATTCGGGAAAAGTCTTAATTCCTGGAGGTAAATGGGAAAACCATTCGAGAGCTTGTCCTGCTAAGCTTCGAGGAAATAGTCTCAAAAGATATGTATCATCATAGGCAACATCGAGACATGCCACGAAAAAGGCTCGAAGATGGTCATCCGGATTTCCTTTCCCTTTGTACTTATCAAATTGTGGGATTTCAAAGTGTGGTGGAAAAGGTATCATATTAAGAGACTTGTCAAATGGATAAGCGCATATGTTTTCGAGAGAGAAGGGTTTCTTGCCTTGTCCTACCCTTTCATCGATCATCTGTTGGATATCGGCTGAGGATAACTGCTGTTGTTGCAAAGGGGGTGGAGTGTGATATGAAACATATTGTGGTTGCGGTTGTGGTATATGTGGAGTTGTGACAGTTTGTTGTGGTTGTGGGATGTACGAAGCTGTAACGGTTTGTTCGGGTTGTGTGCCCACAATGTATGTCAAAGGAGTGGTATGTGACATGTATGTGTTAGAGGATTGCTATCCTTGAGACACAAGTGGTAAGTGGGTGTGCATTACATGAGAAGTGGATGTGGGATTGATAGTAGCAGATGGTTGGGAAGTTGGAATTGAATTCATGACATGGTAAGTGACAGAGGGATTGGTAGATACAACAGAAGGGTGAACATTGGGATTGGTATTTTGGACAATATGAGGATTGGTATATGTCATGTGTTGGGTGATATTAGAGAAGCCTTGGGTAGCATAAGATGGATTGATAGTGTGTGAAGGATTGGAAGAAGAGGACAACATGGATGTAAGTTGATCAACATAAGCGATCTGATTGTTTGGATTGGCTTGAGAAATGAGGGGATCACTCATGTCAATAAGGCTAACATTGGGATTATAGGATAACATGAAGGAATTAGTAGTTGGTGTATGAGATGTGGTAGATCGCAATGGTTGTGAAGCATGGAGGACATGTGTTGTTGGAATGGTTTGAGAGGTATGCACACCATAAGATATGGGAATTGCTTGTGATGCTCGAAGTGTTTGTGCTTGCATTACATGGACAGCTTGTGTGACGTGAGGCATGGAAACAGTCATGGTAGAAGGAGAGATATGTTGAGGGACATGAAAAGGTGGGATGTTGAGATTTTGTGACATGAGAGGAAGCACATTGGTGGGCACTATCAATGGTTCTAAGGTATGCTCTGATCGTGGTAACTCAAATGAAGCAACAAGAGGCAATGAGGATGGTGTTTGCGAGGTAATAGGAGATGATGTGACTATAGTAGATGGTTTATTCGCAACAACAGCAGTAGTGTTGGGATCGTGCTCTCTAATAGTGGATATATCAAAGTCTTTAGGTAGTTTAGCACCCATGCGAGCAAGTTGGAGAAAACAGCGATCAGGCTCAGATATCATGAGTTTCTCAACTTGGTCCCATAGATAGGTATCTTGAAATTCTGATGAGTCATCTTGAGATTGTTCTTCGAAAGTTTCCAAGGATGGTGGAGGGTGCATTTGTTGTGAAGATGATTCGCCCCTAGTGTACCCTTGAGGTATAAACATATGAGAAGGCATACCAGTTGTGAATTGAGTTGCGTCCTTAAGAGGTGTTGTGAATTGTTTCATCTCAGCTTGCAATTTGGCATCCATTTCAGCTTTCAATTTGGCTTCTATTTCAGCTCGATATTGACTCCTAGTTTGAGGCATGATGTTGATGATGAAGTTGAGCTTGTCAAAGTTTTAAGACCCAAAAGATGATAGTTGGTTGATTGGTTGTTGTTTTGGTTTTGCTAGTTTGGCTAAGTTGCTTGGTTGATTTGGTTTGGCTGAGTTGTTGTTGGTTGTCCCTAGAGGTAGCTTAATCACTCAAGGGAAAGATTGTTTGATGTTGATGTTTGTTGGAGCTAAAGCTAAAAAGAGATTATTTGCTGAAGCTAAAGCTGAAGGTTGTTTGTTGGCTGAAGCTAAAACTGAAGGTTGTTTGTTGATCGAAATGATTGGATTGATGTCTGATTTGCTGGTTGGGATCTCAAAAAGATGGAAAAGCTCATGAGTTGTGATTGATTGATAAGCTCAAAATAGGAGACAAAGTCCAGGTGTTTGCTGTTGATCAAAGGTAAGTCTGAAAGCTGATGTTTGAGGTTCAAGCAAGCTGGTCCTGAGGCTAATTTAGCTGATGCACTGAGATTTGCAAGAATTTTAGCTACAGGCGACTGATGATAGCTCAAAAGCGACTCAGAGGATGCTAAAGGCGATTAATGATAGCTCAAATGTGACCTGGTTTAGTTTCGACAGAAAAATGACAGTGCTAACCAGAAGCGAATGCTATGCCAGAGGCGATGACTGTTGGTTCAAAGGCGATTACTGTTGGTTCAGAGGCGACTCAGATATCCCTAAAGGCGACAGTCTGTTGTTCATAGGCGAGCTTGTTCTAGAATCAGGCGAATAACTGTGGATTAAAAGTGACTTGGCTCAAACAATATGCGACTGGTAATGAATCAGATGTGACTTGGTTCAGACAGTAGGCGATCAGCTGTGGTTCAGAAGTGATTCTGTTCAAACAAAAGGCGATCAACTACGGTTTAAAAGCGACTCTGTTTAAGCAGTATGCGGGCAGTTGTTGTTTAAAAGTGATGCAGTTCAGGCAGAATGCGAGTCACTACAGTTCAGAAGCGATGTTGATGGTCTGTGCGAGCAGTTTAGGTTCAAAAGCGACTGTGTTTGTGTACCGGTGGTCTGATTTTTGTAGTTTTTTCAGCAAGAAAACAATGATAACAGTCACTCACACTCACAACAAGCACAAACTGATACAACCTAGGCTAGGATAGGACAGTATCTGTTGAATCCCCTAGCTGCGCCTATTCAAAGCGGGTAGCTCCAGGATCTTGATAGCACCGGCTCCTCCTTACATTTGCACACACTTCTCACGCATACCAAGATCCGGGATTCTTATAAGGCTTGACCCTCTCCAAACCTTTAGATTGTCCCTGCTACCTCGGCTAAGAACCGCATGAATCGGGGCCGCTTCAAGGGTTTTGCCCTCTGCGTCAACAGATAGAAGGTTTTTGGCTACTACACAAAGTTGCTAATAAGGGCATCCGTTCGGGTGGCTATACGTGCGGCAGTGCTACTCTCCGTTATGGAGTCTCCCAGCCTCCAAGGGTTGCGCCTTGGAGGGTTTTGGGGGAGGTTGGCTGTCGGTATAACACAACTGCACCCGTTGTTTGTGGCTTTCGACACAAACACTTTTCTTATATAGCGGTTCAGAAGGACTTGGCTTTAGCCCGTTACCGCTTGGGTCGTATCCCTTCTCACACCGGGAAGGCAGGCCCTCTAAAGATAATGACAAGTTCTCATGCACCCAAGATCCATTTGATAGGCAAGGGGAGAGGATACTTTTGTCATTAAATTTGGGTTACAATCAGGCACATGCAAGCAATCAAAAAGATAAATCAAGCACGGAGCAAACAGTAATTCATTTTAAGCACCAAGCCCAAATATGCCTAATTTAGTGAAAAAAACCACAAATCTTGGACCGATCGAACCTGCAACAGATATGTCAGTAGTTTGATAACCTCCTTTCTTGGACAGATCGATAAGATGCTGCGCAAATACCCAGTTAATAGCCAAAAATCAAACTGGAACTGAAACAGGCTTGAAAACAACAGAGCTTTACCAGATGCGACCCACTGTTGATCAAAAGCGACCTCTATTATGTCATAGGTGAAAGACTGCAGATCATATGCGACGCGCAAAAACACAGTATGCGACGCCTGTTAGCTCATAAGCGATGCATATTTTCCATAAGCGATCGGTTGAGGGCTGGATGCGACCTGTTTCTGCAAAAACACAGCCGATAAACAAAAACCCTAGCCTAACAGGCGAATAATATTAGTCCATAAGCGACACAAATATATTCAAAAGCGGCGTCTATCGTCTCATATGCGATCGCAATATACCGGAAGCGACCTGTTGGAAGTCGAAAGCGACCTGTCTCTGCAAAACAAAAATCAAAACCCTAACCTGCACAGGCGAATATTATTAGCTCATAAGCGTATCATATCAGAATAAAAGCGTGCACCGTTAGGTCAAAAGCGATGCGGATTTGTGCAAAGGCGACCCCTGTTAGATTAAAAGCGATCTGATTATGCGCAAAAGCGGCGGCTGTTAGATCAAAAGCGGCAAATACAGTGAACACAGTCCCAGGCGATCATTTTAATGATAAAAGCGATGCATTTTACCTAAGACGACGACTGTTAGGTCAAAGGCGATCCAGAGAGGTATATGCAGCCTGCTCCAGCTCAGAAGCGACGCAGAAATCTCGAAGCGGCAGATTTTCCTTTAAAAGCGACTGGAATTTTCTGCGAGCACCTGCAAAATCTGATCTTCAAGGAAACAACTCCAAAAAATGAAGTTAATCAGGGACGCGAGTCCCACCGGGCGTGCCAAAATGTGATAGGTGAAAGTCAGGTGTGGAAGATCAGACATAGTCATGAAACCCTAACCCTACCATCATCAAGGAATCTAATCTAAATGAAGCCAAAAGAACAATGCAATGCAAGCATAACATCACCTAGACCGTGCGATTCCTTGTTTGAGAGGGAAATGTGGACTGCTTCTTCAACAATGAACAATCACAAAGCTGAAAGCTGCCATTGATGGATGATAAAAGCTCAAATGCTCGAATGCTCAAGATGATAATGGAGTTGCTATATGATTGCTGGATTGCTAGATACTATATGAATTCTGGATTGCTAGATTTCTGGATGTCTCATATGGAATGAGAGGCTATTTATATAGGACTCAACCAAGATCAACCAACGGTGGAGATTCAAAGGCTATGTGAATGGCTAAGATTGAAAGTTACTAAATTTAGGTCCAATTAGTTGTACATGTGAAGGATTTTAAATGAAAGTTGTCTTACAACACATGATAAATGGGAAATGGACAAGTGTTGAAATGTGATAAATGATAAAGGCTTAATTCAAATAAAGTATTTGAATTAGTGGGATATGAGTTGGAAATTAATTAAATAAATAAAAGTTATTTAATTAATATGATAAATGCATAAAATGAGATAAGACATGATGTGGAATTAATTAAATAAATACAATTTATTTAATTAATTGGCTAAGTGAATGAGAATGGGATTTTAATTAAATAAATAAAATTTATTTAATTAATTGGATAATGGATTAGGGATGTAACAAGGTGTCGCTAGACATGGACAAATTTGGGTGTCTACAATGATGATGATGTCATGATGCCTTTCTAATATAATGAATGAATATCTAGATGATGTCACCCCAATATCTTGAGAGTTAGAAAAGAATGACTTCGGTCATCATCATCATCCAAAAACACAGCCCAATATTTTTGAATATCCTCCTGACGTTCAAAGCACAGCCTAATGGCGCGAACATCACCTGATATCTAAACATAACCCAATGTTTTCAAATATCATCTTGCCGTTTAGATATCACCCCACTCCCATTTCCATCATTAGCATTAAATGCGTGCAGACATGGTAGGTGGTTCCCGCCGATCATTAAACCTGATGGAACACCTGGTGAAATCCTGACTTGCCGTGCAGAAAATCAATGAATAAAATCTAATCTATCAGGATTTGCCCTAAATTTACCCTAATTGCAAGGTTAAAAGGTAAATCTAATGCCATTTTCACATTTACCTTGCAAAGAAATTACTTTTTACAGAGCACAGCTTCCATATCCTCCTGCAGGTGATATTACAACGAGCGAAGTTTGTAAGCAGTAGAAAGTGCGTGATCATCAACAAGAATTAAGAGCACTTTCAGAATTCCATTGGAATAAAAAGAAATTAGCATAACCAGGTAAGTAAATGAAACCCTCATCATGTTGTTTCTGTAATAGTCAGGTATGATGTTGTAAGTCTGGTTTACACATCCCCATGATGGGCTTATGTTGAATGAATGTAATATGCATGATGAATATTAAAGATAAATTGCTATAGGCATGCATGTATATACCCATCGTAAGACAAGATTTTGTTAATTGTAGGTACCCATGGCCGACAAGAGGTTCATTAAATGTCAAGAAGAATTTAGTAAGCCCATGTTCTCATCTCAGAGGGGCGTCCTGTTCAAGTATGGTGCAATTACAGATACCCATCAGGGGAGTACCAATTTGGAAGCCTAGTCAGCTAGGCTGAATGGTGAGAATAACAAGAGTCCTGTGCTGGATGCAGTTTTCATATCCGGAATGTGGAACGCTGCCGGTTTTCCATACTCTATGGAATCTCTAAAGCTAGTCATCGAGTGTGCCTAGAACTATAACCCAGAGACAAGGTGGGTGATGAAGCATGGGAGGATATATGCTGACCTATCCATCAAGGGTATTTCCAAGACCTTCGGATTACCATTGGGTAGCAAGGTCAAAAGTGTGGACCTAAAGAAGTCAGAGAAGGAATAAGAAAAGAACAAGAAACAGGCCAAGAAGAACATGTATCAATGGAGGGCTAAAAATAGCACATATCCGGCAGCAGCCA
Organism: Cunninghamia lanceolata; assembly: GCA_027924645.1. Lineage (NCBI taxonomy): Eukaryota > Viridiplantae > Streptophyta > Pinopsida > Cupressales > Cupressaceae > Cunninghamia > Cunninghamia lanceolata. Next base: position 4,023,765 of record BSBN01000850.1, read on the forward strand.
AACTTCTTGTGCATCTGTTCAAATATGATTTTACTGATGAAAATCAGTATATGATTGCACTACTGAACAGAGTAACAGGCTAGCCTTATGCTGGTAGTTTCTGAGACTGGATGTATGGTATAATAATGATGCGTTTATATTAAGATATCAAGCCACTGTGGGGCCAGCTAATAAGTGATGCTCTGCATGAGTAGTTGATGAACCTGGGAGGTTCAAATTGTGCTTTCTATATGACCTCATACATTGTCTACTCCTGTGCTTATAAAGGCACATTTGATGCACTGGTCATAGATGGGAAAGTCACAGGAACATTTAATGCTATGCATATCTGGGATCATCATCCCCAGCTGTAAAGAGCCAATTACCTCTAAGACTACAAACTGGTCAATGATGCATTCTCCATGCATCTGGTGAGGACCATGGAGGAGGATAGAACAAAGAGATTGAGCATGGAAGCTCAAGAAATTATCTACAGGCATATAGCCTAGTACATAAAATTTACCACATTTTCCTACATAAGGATTGAAGGTTTTGAGGGGCATCCTCTCATGCTGCCAAGGTATCCCACTGATGCAATGATACTAATGGAGTTCATCAAGCAGAGTTCCACAATGATAAAAACGTACAAGGATGCCAAGAAACTGCCACCAATTTTGTTTCCAGTCACCATTGGCTAATATATGTGCCCAGATTCTAAACACATAAAGAAGGTGATGGTCACCTTGAATAAGATGAATCTACAGCCTTTTCCATTGACCAGACCATATGATCCTTATGGCAGGATGCAGAAAATAGTAGGAAAGCCTATTCATCAGAGGCTAGAAGATTTCTGGGCTGACTGCGAGGATGAAGCAGAAGCAAGGAGAAGAAGGTATCAAAGGTTAACATTGAATCAAATCAGAACCTTTGATTGCATCCCCATCCCTCAACAATTAAAGAAGGATGATGGCAGGATAATTGCAGATGAGTATGAGCAGAAGAAAATATATAACAATACCATCTCTGCACCTGACCTCACTATACAGGAGGATATATCCTTGGACCCCTTCATCGCCAGGACCATGCAACTAACCCAAGCTTGGGTTGATGAACAGATAGAGGCATTAAAGAAGAAGGGTGTTGCCATTATGGTGGACAATAAGAAGAAGGGGCAGGATATTCCTGGGGATGAGTATGATGACTTCTTAAATGAAAAGAGGAAGACTAAGGGAGATAGACTCCCTCCACCACAACAACAGAGCAAAAGACCCCCAAGGGGCAAGAAGGTAGATAAAGAACCAAAAGGGGTTATTATTGAAAAGGCAATATTTGTAGCCGAGGAGCCAGTAGCATCAGGATCTGGATCAGAATCAGCATCATGTCCAAGGACAAGGAAAAGAAAATCCAAGAAGAGTGAGACAACAGAGCCTGGAATCACTGAGACCCTAGAAGAGGGTCAATCCTTGAGAAAACATGATGAAGAGGATATCCTCATGGAAGAAGAGCCTGAAGAAGAAGATGCTCCTTTGATAATAAAAAGGAAAAGAAGAGCTCCATAGGTGGTGGTGTCTACCCCACCCAAGAAACAAAGAACCTCTATGAGAGGTGAAATAAGACAACCCCCTACATTGTTACAAGGGGTAGGTAGTGAAGTGCCTAGGGAACTTTAGCATAATGTTCCACTTCCTACCATCATCAAGTTTAAAACTGAACTTGCAGAGGAACAGATGAAAGAAACTTCTCAGGCACAAGCAAGACACATCTCGTTAGATGAAACAATAAATTTGTCTGATGATGAAGTTGTACAGGAAGTGACTACACAAAAGATGGAAACACTTGCTGCTAGTACAAGCATGACCTCTCACAAGCCTCAACCAGTTGAAACTATACTGGAGGAGATGAAGCAAGTGGAGGCAGAACAAGAAAAGAGCCCAGAGCAGATAGCTCAGGAAATGGGGCTAGAAACATTCATTACCTAGGTGACAAGTCCTGCAGTGGTGGACCTAACAGAGAAATAGGATGTGAATCCTGAACATCCAGTAGGATCACCTGATAGGGGACACCCTGCAGAAGAAATAAAGGAGGCCGAACTAGAGAGCCATACGTCAGAAGTAAGCACATCAATTGCACAAGGTGCATCCACGGAGCCTGCCATAATAGAAGTTCAAGAGAAGATAGCTGATGAGGAGAAAATAATAGAAGATCTTGCTGCCAAAGCTCAGGAGGTTGACAGTACAGGTGCGGAACAAATAATGGCTTCAGAACAAACGCCGGCACCTCAGGCAGACTCCACAATATCCAGTACGGTGGATATGCAACAAGAAAAGGAAAAGCCAAAGGAGGATGCCACAATGTCCGTTAGTGAAAATGAACCTCAACAAGGGGAAGAATTGAAAATGGATGAAGTAATGATGGAAAAGGATCATGATCATCATGATCAACATATAGATACAACACAAGATCCCCCACCCCATGAAGGTATTCATCCGGAGAAAGAAGTTCCTCAACAGGAGGATGTACCACAAAATCAACAACAAAGTGAGCATCAGGAAGAAGAAATGAGAAAATCACCTTCTCCACCACATCTACTAACAGGGACAGGAGACACAGGTGAACATCATGATGATGCAGAAAAACATGATCAGGTGCCTCTGTGGTTGGAAAAAGAGGTAAATGCAGAAGAAGAGTTTGAAATTCAAGAATTTGATGTCTCCACCTTATTCTCTGGGGATATAATAAAACCTAAGAGGAAGGCCAGAATGACTTCGGCCATCAAAAGAGATCCAACAACTGGGAGAAGGACTGCACAGATTGCAATACCTACTATGGAGAAAGAGAAAGGTAAAATTACCTTAGATGAGTTTCAAATTAGTACAGTGGATCTAGGTTTTGCCAATGAAGACTAAGTGGGTCAGGAGGGCAAAGACATTATTGATTCTTTGATTCAAAAGGTGAAAAGAGAGAAAGAGAAAAATAAGCAACACAAAGAGCACATTGCTAAGTTGCATGCTTATATAAGAAGGCTAACTAATACTGAAGAAGCTTCAACTGAGCATGCAGTCCCATTGACTGCTATTTCTCAAGAGGAGCTAAATAAATTAGACCTCATGAAACATGAGGCATCTGTACTAAGGAAATGGATGTCATCCACATTGGATGATGTAGAGGAAGTAGTAAAGGCCTCTTTGAAGAGGTGGAGCACTCTCAGTGACTCCAGGACCAAAGCAGACAAATTGCAAATGCAGACGGGAAAAAGGTCTTATAAATTCGAAAAGGTACTAAACATCCTAGGAGAAATAAAGAGGATAAATCCTCAACTGCTTATCAATAAATAGGTATTGAATAGTAATACCGCCTTGTTGATTGATATCTGGTATAAGGACATTCAATTTGAATGTGGGTTGCTTAGGAGATGCAATAATAAACTAAGAGATATCAACATGAAGTTACATGATTTAATGGCTGTTGAGGCAGAAATATTGGAAACATTGGAAGGAAAAGTGGAAGGGAAAATAGAAAATCAAGATGAGGAATGTGCCATCAAAGCTTTACATGGCAACTTCCAATCAGTAGCAGATGATCCACTTGTCCACTTGACAGAAGAAGTTATAGATAAAATAATGAGGATCAAGGTCAAGATGGAAAATTACAATGAGACACTACAGGACAGGAAAGACAAACTGGATAACAGTAGAAACAAATATGAGGCACACAAGCACGCCATCATCAAAGCAAAGACTCAGGATGGCGGAGAAATAGATAAAATTGTGCAGTCATATGAACAGATCTGGAGCAGCATGCAGCCTCATATGTGACATCATCATCATCATGATAATGAAAGTTTAGAAAGTGATGCACATGATGATGATCCACATGAATCAGACAAGGAGCATGATGAGGATACATCATAAAGGGAGATATAAGTGTAAATAATCCAGATAGTTGCCAGCTGGCAACTTGTGCCACTTTTGGTAAGGTTGACGTAGTCAAAGGGAATGGTGATCATAGATATGTATTGATAAATCCAGATCGTGAATCTTTTTGTAATAGATTCCTCACCTTGTTTTATAAAAGGTGATAGAATGCCTTATTGTAAATATTCGAAACTTAATTGAAATCCATCTGTTGAAACATTTAGAGCTCATTTCAAAGTTTTTTGTATACATCTATATTTTTGCATGCTTAATGAATGAGAAGACTGTGTTGATTACAATTCATAGTAAATCTTGAGTAATCAGTGTATGAATTCTAGACATATGTGGTGATTTGTTGCGTCCCTTGGAGTGCAAGTCTACTTATGTGTGTTGTCTTCATACAAATTCCTTTGAAGTTAGCATCAACTATATCTAGCTGTGGAATGTCCTGGTGAAAATATGGTTTGGTTTTCTTCTCTTCATGACAGTATCTAATATACATGTGGTTCAAAAGCTAAAGGTTCAACTTTAATTTGAAGCATTTCTTCCAATTTCTTTTAAATTTTAGAGCATTTCATCCTCATAATTGAAAATAATTGATGATCTTAAGAAAATAACACAAATATGTGGAGATCTCGTAGATAATTGCAAATATTTAGCATATTTGAATACAGAGCATGTATAATTGAAAATATCATGCAAAGATTGAAGTATTTCTGCATCATTTCATCAAATAGCTGTATAATATGACCTCTCTGTAAAGAATCTTTGCAGAAGTATTATCATGATGATGAACTCTTTGTAAGGCCCCAAAATGGAAACAGCAACGCACATCAACCTCTGAGTAACGTCAGATGATTAAGACCTAATCACCGGAGACTTGGGATTATGAATTCTCTGAATTCACCGGATGTTTCAAGATGAATAAAGGTTAATGTGTACTTTTATTCTATGCTTGTTTATGAATAACATCATGACCGACATAAATTGGCGCTAGAAGGAGGGCCCGATCTGAAAGACTACACTCATCATCATTATTTTCAGGATTGATGATGCAAAGAGTAAGGTAACATCGAACCGTCTGTGAATTTCAAGTATTACACAAATATTTACTATATCAAGCTTGTAGATGCTCATTCTGTGTAAAGGTTTCTAGATTTAACATAAATATTGTAAGCTTTACAGTAGATCGTTATGAATTCACAAATATCAGCCAAAACTACATAAATTTGTGCAAGCTTTGAAGAATTTTGGCCTTAGAAACTTGATATCTTGTGCCGAGGGTCATTATACTGCAAATATCATCTTATATTTGCACTATCTTTGCAAATAGTTCATAAATATCTAGTCCGATCAGTCATCCGACCGCAAATATCACCTCATCCAGTGAAATCCAGCCAATATTTGCAAAAGTTTCAGCCGATTTGCCTCAAAATTGAGAAATCCTGGCTCATAGGATAAATACCAGGTCTAGACCTAGTGAAGTTTTTGAAGAATTGCCTGTTAGAGGTTTCAGACCTAGAACTGTGGACATCCATCATACTCCCAAGTCCAGTGCACTAGGAGCTTCACCAGAACCTCCTCCTATAACTCCTGTTGGTTTGCAAATACCTTCTGGGATTTCTGTGACACCTCCTGTTCAACCTCAGGGTGTACCTTTAGTTCAACCTCAACTAGCTGCACCACTAGCTCAACCCCCTCCGGTTGCAATGTCTTTCTTTGCCGCAGAGTCACCTTTGACCTTTACTGCATATCATGAGTTACCAAAGAATCCGAACAAACTTTGTCCAAAATATCATCCTTACCAAGATGTTGAAGATCATATCAGGACCTTTAAAGAAGCTTGCTGCAAAGCCAAAATAGAACATCAAATTGTGGTGTGTAGATTATTTCCTTTTTCCTTAGGGCAGAAGCCTATAATTAGTTCATTAGTCTTGGTCAGGGTTCTGTTGATTCATGGGCCTTACTAGAGAAAGCCTTTCTTGATAGATTTAAGGTTCCAGTCAATCCCTCAATAAACTATCATTTATTTGCCACTATTAAGAGATTTGAGAATGAGCCTATTACAAATTTCAATGCTAGGTTTCAAAAAATGTTGTCCAGGGTGGTCACTCCTTATACTGTGTCTGACAAAGCTGCAAGGAGCATTTATTATTCGGCCTTAGATCCTTTGACCTCCATGTATATAATGAGAACACACCCCCAAATCACAACTTTAGCCTTAGCCTTTCAAGAAGCCATACAGGTAAACCAGCAGTTGATACTTGCTCCTACTCCAAATATAGTATTCCCTACCTTGCCTGGCATGCATTCACAATATCCTACATCATATTCTGCATAGTATCCTGCACAATATCCTAATGGAGCAGTGATACCCCCAACAGTCATGCCTGCACCTTTGCAAGTACCTCCACTGAGCATTATGCCTCCTCCTAATGGAAATGGCCAATTACCACAATATCCTACACAAGCTCAGGCACCTCAGGGTGCTGATCTGTCCAACAATAACCATGGATCCTCTTTCTTCAAGCTTCAAACTAGAAATGTGGTGGCTAAAGCTCAAGAAGAAAAGGAGGAAATTAAAGAAATTTCTGCTCAACTAAGAAAACTCCCACATAACTGACACATTTGAGAAATCAAGGTTTCTATTCCTAGTCAAATCAGAATAGAAATTATTCCAATGATAGACCAAATTATCCTGACAGAGGATATAACACCAATAATTTCAATAATAGTGGTGGAAATAACAATAATCCTTAGAGACAGCCCAAAATATGGAACTCTAGGCCAAATAATGGCTCATTACCATCACCCCTGGACAATCAGCCTCCAGGTGAAGCCAAACATACTACTAGAGTTAATCTTGCTAAAGCAGCCCTTACTAATTGGTGTAGGATCCACAATACAAATGCACATGTAGAATTAGACTGTCCACAATTTAGAATTGCTGCTAGCATCTTTCAGACTGAAGTGTTTAACACTTCTGGAAATCCACCTCAGGAAAAAGGAAATGAGATTGTTCCATGTGGATATGACTCAGCCTTTGTGCTGGAAACTTATACAAATCAAGCTCATCAGAGTTATAACCAGGCATGTGAAGAATCTGCCTTAACCTTTGAAACAAACTATGTATTCCCCTTTGAGGATGAAAATGAGCCTGCAAGAGAACATGAGGAAGTGCATGCATACCAGCAGCAATATCCTGGTAAGCATAATTATAACTTGAGGGGTAATGCCAACAGACCTACTGGTCCATTGACATCATCTCTACCTCCAAATAACTTCAATACACCTCCTGATCCTAAAGCTAGTAATAACCTTGGGTTCCCCAAGGTAAATGCTCAGTACTTGTCGCCTCAAAATACAGGATCAAAGATTGTAAATACACCTCATGAATCTGACAAGTTGGTCAGTTATCTAGCTAATGAAATGAAGAAAATTAAGATCAGCCTGTCCCTGTCTGAGTTACTGAAAACTCCTACCATCAAAAAGGCATTTATGAAGTCACTAGATGATCCTACTCCTAAAGAGGATGGCCATCTTTCAAGTCAATCTAGTAGCAAAGATCATGCTGCCAGAGATAATACTATCAAGCCTAAAGTGTCAGCTACAGTCCAAGCTGTAGAAACCTCCCACATGACCTTGTATAGGGACAAAACTAAATCACCTCCATTCCTCGTCACCATAAGAATGTTCAGTAAGAACCTGCACAACTGTTTGGTGGATTCAGGGGCCTCCATGAATGTTATGCCCTTGTCAATATGTAATGCTTTAGGACTGCATCCCGCTAAATCCCTAAAAAAGGTCACTCAACTGGACAAAACAGAAGTAAGTGTAGTAGGGGAGTTGACTCATATCCACATGTAACTAGCATCTGATCCTAGGATCCAGTATTACATTGACATTCAGGTAGTTGACATACCTAATACTTATGGGATGTTGCTTAGCCGAGACTGGTCCAAAACGCTTAACGGATATATGTCCACAGATTTCAGTCACATGTGGTTACCATGGAAAGGTATACCAAACCAGATCAGGATTGATGCTGAGCCTAGAATGAAGCATATGATCACTGAGTACAACAGAAAAAATGAGATCATGTACGTAGACGTAGAGCCTGGAGTTTATTGCATCAGGCCATAGACTGTCAAAATAGAAGAGATCCTAATGCTTGACTTCCATCTTCATCATGATGATGATCATCAGGAGGATGTACCAGTCGTAGAACCTAATAATAATCTTGATAATGACAATGAAATAGATCACTTCAGAGACTTTGAGGTGCATTTGTCCAACCAGGTAAGGCGTTGTCAATTGTTGAATATACCTGCTAATGATATTTTGATTGATGGAGGGTGCAGATTACACGATGAAGCACATTCAGAAAGGACTTGTGAAACATGTTTAGATATGATGATGCTAGAGCAGACATGCAGTGAGGCATCATCATCATATTCTGAGGTAAATGCTACATCTGATGATGATGATGATACTAATTCTTATCTGTCTTCTGCAGGAACAGAAGGGGCAACAGATCATGATGAGGATCATATCCTGAGAATAGAAGAAGTTCTGGTTTATGACTAGATAAATGATGAGAAGAAAGAAAAGATCACCGCTAGGAGTGATTGTTTTGTGGAGCCAGATTATGAATTGTCCGATGAAGACAAAGGTAGTAACCTGACTAAGTTCAAAGAATTTCTAGTAAAAGGAATAGAGAAGATGACATGATAGCATAGATCTCCCCAGGAGGTCTTAATTAAAGGTTGGTGTAGGTTGCATGAGGCACCTCACTCAGAAACAACTTGTTCACTATATTTACACATTTTGAAAAGGCATATAGCTGCAGATCCAGAGGATCATCCTCCTGCTGATGAGAAAGAAAAAATAGAAAGGCCATCAGGCTCACAAAAGCAAGGAAAGAAGAAACTTGAGAATGATGAGATCCCTAAAATAAAGTGGATATTAGGCAAAGCAGCAGCCAGAGCTGCAAGGAAAAAGGAAGGTTCAGCTAAGTATCCTGCTGAAGATAAACCCTGGATCCTAAGGTTTGATGGATCCAAGTCCAAGCAAGGTGCTGGGGTAGGAATTGATCTCATTGATCCATCAGGAAAATCATATCTAGCAGCCTACAGATTATAGTTCCCCTGTACTAACAATGTAACAGAGTATGAAGCTCTAATTCACGGGATACTGTTTGCTCATAAGAAAAAAGTAAGGATTCGGCATGTCTTCGGAGATTCAGAACTAGTTGTGAGGCAAGTAAGAGGAATTTACTCCTGTAACTACAGAAATCTATCTAACTACAGGCATCGAGTGTGGGACCTAATTCAGGACTTTGACGCCTTTAATATCACTCACGTACCAAGAGAACAAAACCATAGGGTAGATGCACTTGTCCAGGCTGCCAGTACATTGGAGCCACTATCTATATCAAGTTTAAAGAGATTTTTAGTAGAACTAGTGTCAGTACCTTCAGTACTTGACAATGTAACCAACCTCCAGGTGTTTGATGATGATCAGCACATTTTGGATTTCATCTCAAGTAGAGATGTATTTGATGCCCAAATCATAGGTGAGAATGGTATGGAAGATCATGTCTGGGAGGAAGATGAAATATTAGAGTTGCCTAACAACAGGATTCCCAAAGGTATGATTGAATTAGAAAGAGCCTTTGATTTGGATAATATGCTTAAATATGCCTTATGGGTAGACAAAACTAGAATGAAAATTGCATTAGGAAACTCGCCTTTCCAATTGGTATATAGGGTGGATCCTATCCTCCTTGTAAACTTGAAAATTCCTACTCTGTAGTTTGCCCAAGAATACCTAGGCATAGACAATAAGCAAGAAGTCAGGTTGCTTTAGTTGATGCACCTGGAAGAAAAAAGGAGTCAAGAAATTGACCAATTCGCAAAACATCAGGCTATTGTCAAACGTTGGTTTGACAAGAGAGCCAGAGTTAAAGCCTTCAAGATATCTAATTTAGTCATGATGTGGGATAAAGCCCATGAAAGAAAAGGTGACCATGGCAAATTTGATAGATTATGGATACGTCCCTTTCAAATTTCTGAGATACTAGGAGACAACACTTATAGGCTTAAGAACCTGACAGGTGAGGATGTCCCATTGCTAGTCAATGGACAATTCCTCAAGCACTATTTCCAGGCCTGAGTGACTTCATGACAGTCATGTGTATCATATTGTACATTTGTATAGTTGTCTGTACAGTTTGTTTTATTTTTGTTTGTTCTATTTTGTTTGTTGAGACCTTGTTTTGGTTAGTCAAGATGATGCACCTCATCACCCCAGAAAATAACTAAATTGTTAGGATTCAAGTGATGAGATCAAATTTAGATATAGGTTATGATTCATCCTGAGAAGTAATCATGATTAGGTTTGTGATATCCTTTCATCAGGGTGCCTTTTCTTGGTCAAAGTGAATCAATCACAATGCAACACCTATCAGCCTTGGGTTTGTTGAACACACAAGTATAGGTGTTAAGTGAAAAATCTAAAGGGACTCCCTTGCTACCAATACAATCTCCAACCTAAAGCTGCAAGTGACTATACCTTGTACAAATGAGTTGACATGATGTTAAAAAAATAAATAAATAATAATATTAGGCCATCTAAGTAACCTTACCAGGGCTATAGACGCCTGCTGGCAGTGGGGCTCTACTTAGGGAGATTGTATAGATAACCTTGCCGGGGCTATGAACGCCTGCTGGCAGCAAGGCTCTATCCAGGTTGGCTATGAGGGATGATCTCCAACTATGTAGTTTAACACCAGTTACTCATGTTTTCAACTTGCTTTCAAGATGAGGATAATTAATCATCTGCACACACATGATCCTTTGTTAGCATTGTTACCATGATGAAATTTTATCATTCAGAAGATCATGATGCTTATGTTTAGAAAGAATTAGAATACTATAGATGAACATGACCACATTACTTGAATCATTGAAATTTGTTTTTTTTCTTTGGTGGCAAGTTGTTGTGTGGTTACACAACATGCCCCATTTTGACTTGGCAAAACATGGACCCAAATTTTGGCTTGGCTTGTGTTGTCTGCTTTCTAGCAGTTTGGTAAAAGTAAGTCATGTGCATCATCATGTAGAATCAAGATGAGGTAAGTCATTATTACGAGGTCAGTTTGTCAAAATTCATATTTCATTTCTATGACCTCATATTTAGAAAGAGCATTAAATTCCATGCAGGTTTGCCTTTTACATCACCCTGATATTCATCAAGATGTGAAAGTTAGGAATAGTCAAAGTTTTGGTCAAACCTGATATTCGCAGGAGGAGGATCATATTTTATAACCTCAGTCATGTTATCAAAGATCATCTTGATCTTGGTACATCACTCGATAAGTCATGCGGTCCAAATATCTGAACGTCAACTTTAAGTGATGGTGACCCTTAACCGTCAAATAGCCTTATATTTCACGAGCGTCATATTTCCAAATGTAACCTGATATTTCTTAATATCCTCCTACCACGAAATATCACCCTAAGCCAATATCCTGATGATGTCATCCAAGTCCAATAAATGAAGAAACAAAAATGACGATGACATCATCATCATATTTACCTCTCGGTAGGATATTTTCTAAACATTATCATGTTCACATAACATGATGATGATGTCATGATGCCTTTCCAATATAATGAATGAATATTTGGATGACGTCACCCCGATATCCTGAGAGTTAGAAAAGAATGACTTCGGTCATCATCATCATCCAAAAACACAACCCGATATTCTCGAATATCCTCCTAACGTTTAAAGCACAGCCTAATGGCGCGAACATCACCTGATATCTAAACATAACCCGACGTTTTCAAATATCATCCTACCATTTACATATCACCCTGCTCTCGTTGCCGCCATTAGCATTAAATGCGCACAGACATGGTAGGTGGTTCCCGCCGATCATTAAACCCGATGGAACACGTGGCGAAATCTTGACTTGCCGTGCAGAAAATCAATGAATAAAATCTAGTCTATCAGGATTTGACCTAAATTTACCCTAATTGCAAGGTTAAAAGGTAAATCTAACTCCATTTTCACATTTACCTTGTGAAGAAATTACTTTTTACAGAGCATAGCTTCCATATCCTCCTGCAGGCGATATTACGACGAGCGAAGTTTGTAAGCAGTAGAAAGCGCGTGATCATCAGCAAGCATTAAGAGCACTTTTAGAATTCTATTGGTATAAAAAGAAATCAACATAACTAGGTAAGTAAATGAAACCCTCATCATGTTGTTTCTGTAACAGTCAGGTATGATGTTGTAAGTCTGGTTTACGCATCCCCATGATGGGCTTATGCTGAATGAATGTAATATGCATGATGAATATTAAAGATAAATTGCTATAGGCATGCATGTATATACCCATTGTAAGACAAGATTTTGTTAATTACAGGTACCCATGGCTGACAAGAGGTTTGTTAAATGTCAAGCAGAATTCAATAAGCCCATGTTCTCATCTCAGAGGGGCGTCCTGTTCAAGTACGGTGCAATTACAGATACCCATCAGGGGAGTACCAATTTGGAAGCCTGGTCAGCTAGGCTGAATGGTGAGAATAACAAGAGTCCTGTGCTGGATGCAATTTTCATATCTGGAATGTGGAATGCTGCTGGTTTTCCATACTCTATGGAATCTCTGGAGCTGGTCATTGAGTGTGCCTGAAACTATAACCCAGAGACAAGGCGGGTGATGAAGCATGGGAGGATATATGCTGACCTATCCATCAAGGGTCTTTCTAAGACCTTCGGATTGCCATTGGGTAGCAAGGTCAAAAGTGTGGACCTGAAGAAGTTAGAGAAGGAATATGAAAACAACAAGAAACATGCCAGGAAGAACATGTATCAATGGAGGGCTGAAAATAGCATGTATCCAGCAGCAGCCAAACTTCCTGTGCATCTGTTCAAATATGATTTTGCTAATGAATATCAGTATATGATTTAACTACTGAATAGAGTAACAGGCCAGCCTGATGCTGGTAGTTTCAGAGACTAGATGTATGGTATAATAATGATGTGTTTATATTTAGATATCAAGCCACTGTGGGGCCAGCTAATAAGTGATGCTTTGCATGAGCAGCTGATGAACCTGGGAGATTCAAATTGTGCTTTCTATATGACCTCATACATTGTCTACTCCTGTGCTTATAAAGACACATTTGATGCACTGGTCATAGATGGGAAATTCACAGGAACAGTTAATGCTGTGCATATCTGGGATCATCATCCTCAGCTGCAAAGAGCCAATTACCTCTAAGACTACAAACTGGTCAATGATGCATTCTCCATGCATCTGGTGAGGACCATGGAGGAGGACAGAACAAAGAGATTGAGCATGGAAGCTCAAGAAATTATCTACAGGCATGGAGCCTGGTACATACAATTTGCCACATTTTCCTACATAAGGATTGAAGGTTTTGAGGGGCATCCTCTCATACTGCCAAGGTATCCCACTGATGCAATGATACTAATGGAGTTCATCAGGCAGAGCTCCACAATGATAAAAACGTACAAGGATGCCAAGAAACTGCCACCAATTTTGTTTCTAGTCACCATTAGCTGGTATATGTGCCCAGATTCTGAACACATAAAGAAGGTGATGGTCACCTTGAATAAGATGAATCTGCAGCCTTTTCCACTGACCAGACCATATGATCCTTACGGCAAGATGCAGAAAATAGTACGAAAGCCTATTCATCAGAGGCACCTACAAGATTTTTCGGCTGACTGCGAGGATGAAGCAGAAGTAAGGAGAAGAAGGTATCAAAGGTTAGCATTGAATCAAATCAGAACCTTTGATTGCATCCCCATCCCTCAACAATTAAAGAAGGATGATGGCAGGATAATTGCAGATGAGTATGAGCAGAAGAAAATATATAATGATACCATCTCTACACCTGACCTCACTATACAGGAGGATATATCCTTGGACCCCTTCATTGCCAAGACCATGCAACTAACCCAAGCTTGGGTTGATGAATAGATAGAGGCATTGAAGAAGAAGGGTGTTGCCATTATGGTGGACAACAAGAAGGAGGGGCAGGATATTCCCGGGGATGAGTATGATGACTTCCTGAATGAAAAGAGGAAGACTAAGGGAGATAGACTCCCTCCACCACAACAACAGACAAAAGACCCCCAAGGGGCAAGAAGGTAGATAAAGAACCAAAAGAGGTTATTATTGAAAAGACAATATTTGTAGCCAAGGAGGAGGCAGCAGCATCAGGATCTAGATTAGAATCAGCATCCCGTCCAAGGACAAGGAAAAGAAACTCCAAGAAGAGTGAGACAGCAGAGCCTGGAATCACTGAGACCCTAGAAGAGGGTCAATCCTCGAGAAAACATGATGAAGAGGATATCCTCATGGAAGAAGAGCCTGAAGAAGAAGATGCTCCTTTGATAATAAAAAGGAAAAGAAGAGCTCCACAGGTGGTGGTGTCTACCCCACCCAAGAAACAAAGAACCTCTATGAGAGGTGAAATAAGAAAACCCCCTACATTGTTACAAGGGGCAGGTAGTGAAGTGCCTAGGGAACTTCAGCATAATGTTCCACTTCCTACCATCGTCAAGTTCAAAATTGAACTTGCAAAGGAACAGATGAAAGAAACTTCTCAAGCACAAGCAGGACACATCTCGTTAGACAAAACAATAAATTTATTTGATGATGAAGTTGTACAGGAAGTGACTGCACAAAAGATGGAAACACTTGCTGCTGGTACAAGTATGACCCCTCACAAGCCTCAACCAGTTCAAACTATACTGGAGGAGATGAAGCAAGTGGATGCAGAACAAGAAAAGAGCCCAGAGCAGATAGCTCAGGAAATGGGGCTAGAAATATTAATTACCCAGGTGACAAGTCCTGCAGTGGTGGACCTAACAGAGAAACAGGATGTGAATCTTGAACATCCAGCAGGATCACCTGATAGGGGACACCTTGCAGAAGAAATAAAGGAGGCCGAACCAGAGAGCCATACGTCAGAAGTAAGCCCACCAATCGCACAAGGTGCATCCACAGAGCCTGCCATAATAGAAGTTCAAGAGAAGACAGCTGATGAGGAGAAAATAATAGAAGATCCTGTTGCCAAAGCTCATGAGGTTGACAGTACAGGTGCAGAACAAATAATGGCTTCAAAACAAACGCCAGCACCTTAGGCAGACTCCACAATATCCAGTACAGTGGATATGCAACAAGAAAAGGAAAAGCCAAAGGAGGATGCCACAATGTCCGTTAGTGAAAATGAACCTCAACAAGGGGAAGAGTTGAAAATAGATGAAGTAATGACGGAAAAGGATCATGATCATCATGATCAACATATAGATACAACACAAGATCCCCACCCCATGAAGGTATTCATCCGGAGAAAGAAGTTTCTCAACAGGAGGATGTACCACAAAATCAACAACAAAGTGAGCATCAGGAAGAAGAAATGAGAAAATCACCTTCTCCACCACATCTGCTGAAAGGGATAGGAGACACAGGTGAACATCATGATGATGCAGAAAAACATGATCAGGTGCCTCTGTGGTTGGAAAAAGAGGTAAATGCAGAAGAAGAGTTTGAAATTCAAGAATTTGATGTCTCCACCTTATTCTCCGGGGATATAATAAAACCTAAGAGGAAGGCCAGAATGACTTTGGCCATCAAAAGAGATCCAACAACTGGGAGAAGGACTGCACAGATTGCAATACCTACTATGGAGAAAGAGAAAGGTAAAATTACCTTAGATGAGTTTCAAATTAGCACAGTGGATCTAGGTTTTGCCAATGAAGACCAAGTGGGTCAGGAGGGCAAAGACATTATTGATTCTTTGATTCAAAAGGTGAAAAGAGAGAAAGAGAAAAATAAGCAACACAAAGAGCACATTGCTCAGTTGCATGCTTACATAAGAAGGCTAACTAATACTGAAGAAGCTTCAACTGAACATGCAGTCCCATTGACTGCTATTTCTCAAGAGGAGCTAAATAAATTAGACCTCATGAAACATGAGGCATCTGTACTAAGGAAATGGATGTCATCCACATTGGATGATGCAGAGGAAGTAGTAAAGGCATCTTTGAAGAGGTGGAGCACTCTCAGTGACTCCAGGACCAAAGTAGACAAATTGCAAATGCAGACGGGAAAAAGGTCTTATAAATTGGAAAAGGTACTAAACATCCTAGGAGAAATAAAGAGGATAAATCCTCAACTACTTATCAATAAATAGGTATTGAATAGTAATACCACCTTGTTGATTGATATCTGGTATAAGGACATTCAATTTGAATGTGGGGTGCTTAGGAGATGCAATAATAAACTAAGATATATTAGCATGAAGTTACATGATTTAATGGCTGTTGAGGCGGAAATATTGGAAACATTGGAAGGAAAAGTGGAAGGGAAAATATAAAATCAAGATGAGGAATGTGACATCAAAGCTTTACATGGCAACTTCCAATCAGTAGCAGACAGAAGAAGTTATAGATAAAATAATGAGGATCAAGGTCAAGATGGAAAATTACAATGAGACACTACAGGACAGGAAAGACAAACTGGATAGCAGTAGAAACAAATATGAGGCACACAAGCACGCCATCATCAAAGCAAAGACTCAGGATGGTGGAGAAATAGATAAAATTGTGCAGTCATATGAACAGATCTGGAGCAGCATGCAGCCTCATATGCGACATCATCATCATCATGATAATGAAAGTTTAGAAAGTGATGCACATGATGATGATCCACATGAATCAGACAAGGAGCATGATGAGGATACATCATAAAGGGAGATATAAGTGTTAATAATCCAGATAGTTGCCAGCTGGCAACTTGTGCCACTTTTGGTAAGGTTGACATAGTCAAAGGGAATGGTGATCGTGGATATGTATTGATAAATCAAGATCGTGGATCTTTTTGTAATGGATTCCTCACCTTGTTTTATAAAAGGTGATGGAATACCTTATTGTAAATATTTGAAACTTAATTAAAATCCATCTGTTGAAACATTCATAGCTCATTTCAAAGTTTTTTGTATACATCTATATTTTTGCATACTTAATGAATGAGAAGACTGTGTTGATTACAATTCATAGTAAATCTTGAGTAATCAGTGTATGAATTCTAGACATATGTGGTGATTTGCTGCGTCCCTTGGAGTGCAAGTCTACTTACGTGTGTTGTCTTCATACAAATTCCTTTGAAGTTAGCATCAACTATACCTAGCTGTGGAATGTCCTAGTAAAAATATGGTTTGGTTTTCTTCTCTTCATGACAGTATCTAATATACATGTGGCTCAAAAGCTAAAGGTTCAACTTTAATTTGAAGCATTTCTTCCAATTTATTTTAAATTGCAAATAATTGATGATATTAAGCAAATAACACAAATATGTGGACATCTCATAGATAATTGCAAATATTTAGCATATTTGAATATAAAGCAAGTATAATTGAAAATATCATGCAAAGATTGAAGTATTTCTACATCATTTCATCAAATAGCTGTATAATATGACCTCTCTATAAGGAATCTTTGTAGAAGTATTATCATGATGATGAACTCTTTGTAAGGCCCCAAAATGGAAACAGCAACGCACATCAACCTTTGAGTAACGTCAGACGATTAAGACCTAATCACCGGAGACTTGAATTCTCTGAATTCATCGGATCTTTCAAGATGAATAAAGGTTAATGTGTACTTTTATTCTATGCTTGTTTATGACTAACATCATTACCAACACTTGTCAACCGTCACCATGATGGCATCATGGCGGCGAGATGACATAGGAAGACCAACAATGAAATCCATGGAAATGATGTCCCATTTCCACTCAGGTATCTCGTGAGGGTATAAAAGACCCACTGGATACTGATGCTCGGCCTTGACCCTCTGGTACTCAAGGCAATGAGCAACATACTCTGCAATATCTTGTCTCATACCCACCCAATGGTATAATTGTCGCAAGTTGGCATGCATCTTCTTCACCCCTAGGTGTGTTGCATAAGGTGCTCTATGAGCCTCTAAAAGAACTACTGTATGAAGGTCACCCGCATGGGGTACATAGATGCACTATTGATGTCTAAGTAACCCATCTGACTCAAGGGAATATCCTACAAATTTTTCCTTAAGGGCCCTTTGTGACTGGATCTCTTGCTAGTGCACCTCAAGAAACCACTCATCCTTAGGCAGATGCTGAATGATGTACTCTCTCAAGTCCACACTCAAGATCAAGGTCAGGATCTCATGGCACCTTTGACTCAAAGCGTCAGTGACCATGTTCTCCTTCCCTTTGATGTAGTGGACATTAAAGTTGTACTCGCATAGAAACTCCATCCAACGCCGCTAGCAGGCGTTCAAATTCAGCTGTGTGAATATGTACTACAAACTGTGGTGATCCAAATGAAGCTCAAAGCGATGACCCAAAAGAAAGTGTCTCCAATGAACAAGAGCATGTACCACTACTGCAAGCTCTAAATCATGAGAAGGGAAGTTCAACTCATGTGTCTTGAGCTTACGCGACTCATATGCAATCGCTCTACCACCCTGCATAAGCATGGATCCCAAACCCTCAAGTGATGCATCTGTACAAACCACAAAATCTTCTACAGGATCATGAACTGTTAAGATGGGTACGCCGATAAGACGCTCCTTGAGGACCCCAAAGGTCCTCTTGCACTGCTCAGTACAAGTGAAACCCTACCCTTTCCACTGAAGGGAAGTGATGGGGTACGCTATCTTGGAAAATCCCTCAACGAATCTGCGGTAGTAACCGGCTAATCCCATGAAACTCCTGACCTCTGTCACACTGGTGGGTGCTAGCCAATCTCTGATAGCTCTGATCTTCGATGGATCTACAGAGATGCTATCACCAGATAGTATGTGTCTTAAATACTGCACCTCTGTCTTGAAAAAGGCACACTTCACCAAGTTGCCATAAAGCTGATGCTCTCTCAAGCATTGTAAAACCTGACATAGGTGCTCCTCGTGCTCCTCCTTAGTCTGTGAATAGATCAATATGTCATCAAGAAAACTAATCACAAACTGATCCAAGTAGGTACGGAACACCCTGTTCATGAGACTCATGAATACTACAGGGGCGTTCATCAAACCGAAGGGGACCACAGTGAACTCATAGTGGCCATATCTAGTCTGGAAAGTGGTCTTATGAATATCCGCCTCTATGATATGCAACTGATGGTAAACAAACTTTAGGTCAATCTTAGAGAACACCCTGGCTCCCTACATCTGGTCGAAGAGATCATCAATCCTAGGTAGAGGGTAACGATTCTTCACTGTCACCTTATTCAACTGCCTATAATTCATGCATAACTGAAGTGACCCATCCTTCTTCTTCACGAAGATGACCAGAGCGCCCCAAGGTGAAATGCTTGGTCAGATGTGCCCCTTCTCAAGAAAGTCCTCAAGCTGCAACTTGAGCTCTGTAAGCTCATGAGTGGTCATCCTGTAGGGTGCACAAGACACTGGCTCGACACCCGGCACTAAATCAATATGAAAGTCTACCTCACAACGGGGTGGCATCCCTGGTAACTCTGCTAGAAACACGTCGGCAAACTCTCTCAATATGGGATGGTCATCTAATGATGCCTTAGGCTCATCTTTTGATCTATCACTAACTATAATAGCAGACATCTGGCATCCCTTCCGCATGCAACACTTAAGCTGCTGAGCGAATATCATACGAACTACTGTGGGCTTCTAAATGCCCACTATCTCAACCGATGAACCATGATCGTCTAAGTAGCTAATCACCTTTCAGTGACAATCTAGCTTGGATCTATGAGTCACAATCCAATCCATACCTAAAACTACATCATAGGATCCTAATGGAATAACTATAAGGTCACAAGATGTAGTGAAGGACTCCAAAGAGATCTCACAATTCTAAACCAAGGCATCTACTGACATCTTGGCCCCAGTGGCTAACTCAACCTCCCACCTAATGTCCTTCCTAGAAGCCACCAGCCTACAACACTCCACTAATGATGTAGATAGAAAGGAATCAGTAGCTCCAGAGTAAAAAATAATATAAATGGGGGCACCCCCGATCATACCTAAAGTCTCAATCACTAATGCCTAAAAATTAGCCTAGCAGTTATCAACTGCTGCGAACATGTGGTGGGACCTACCCACATCTCCTACAATCTGCTCTGACCCTCCTGAACAGGGCTGTCCCCCTGCCGTAAAGTCCTATGGACACTCTCTAGCTAGATGTCTCGCTCCACCACACACATAGCATGGGCCCCGAGCATGTACCTATCCAGTCTAAGTCCTACCCATCTGTGGTTGTCCAGATCTACCTATGGACCCCTGTGAACCCCTGTATGACTGCTATGACCTCGCAGGTCCCGCAGGTGGTCCCTGCTGCCTCTAATCTCTATGCGAGCCCTATTGCTGCTAGCCTTGATTCTGCCCTCCCTGTGCCCTCTGCTAGGGTCTAGACCTCTGCTAATTTTGCTACTGATGTTGTGGAGGTCTAGGTCGTAAGGTTGGAGAACTAAATCTTCCTCTCTGTGGTGGCGGTGGTGGTCTGCGGTAACTCTGCTGATGCTGCTACTATCCACGATCCTGAAACTAGGGGCATGAACCCTGCCCTCATCCTTGTATCTCCTCATCTATGTATGCCTTCTCGGCAACATCACTCAATGTCTGGGGATCCGCCATGCATATAGGCCCTACTATGTTATGGTTCAATCCTCTAATAAACTTATGAACTAGGAGTTTCTCATCATGGAGATACTCTGCATATTAAGACAACTCAGTGAATCTTCCCTCATACTGAGCAATAGTAAGCCCTCTCTGCTGAAGGTCATGAAACTCATCTATGCGATGCTGTCTGTAGTGATCTGATAAATACCACGCATTGAAGTGCTCAATGAAAGTCTCCCAAGTGAGTGTGTCTAATGATAGATGGCACTTGCACTTAATGCGTCACCAAGTAGCTACTACATCTCGCAATAGGTGGACTGCCACACGTGGCTTTGTGTTGCCCTCATAAGGACATAATGCGAAGCATCTGTCTAGACTGATGAACCAAGCCTCAGCTTCGGTTCCCTCTGTAGTCTTAGTGAATGTAGGAGGATTCAGCCTCAACAAATCCCTTATGGGGTCTCCTCAGTCTCTGTGCCCTCTAATAGGCTCATCTGCATAATAATCATATGGCCCATGAAAAATCTACTCCACACACACTGTCTCCTCACGCCTGGCATGATGTGGAGGGCTCCTTCTATGGGCCCTATAGGCCGACCCAACCTCCTCTTCAATCGTATCTGGTATCTCAACATACAGCTCCACACATGGTGCCTCTCACGGCTCGTCGCGGGGTTCCACACGTGACTCTGCTTGTGGCTCCATGTGTGGCTCCTCTCATGGATCAACGCGGGGCTCAGCACGTGGCTCTATGCGCAGCACAACTGCGACCGGTGGTAGCCTATCTAACACTACCTGTAGTGCCTGAAGTATCTGTGGTCCAATATCTGGTATAGGTAGGACCTGTGGTGCCGGTGGTGCCTGCGATGCCTAACCCTCAGCTGAAGAATCACTGTGCACCTCGGCGGACGTAGTGTGGCGTGAACGCACTCACCGAACTCATCGGGGAGGCATCCTACAAAAACAAGGTAATCACTAATTAATTGAAATTGTGGAATGAGTAACGTGCCCAAACAAGCCCACTGTTTAAACTTAGGCTTTGATATCAAATGTCATGCCCACATTTCCCATGCGGTCACGACATGCATCACACTTGTCATGTCCACATTTGTCATGTGGTCATGACACGAAATATCAAAAAAAATTCCACGCTTCCCTAGAAACCCCCTCGTATGCATGAGCGTGCTTGGTGGCAATACGCATAAGGCGCAAACATGTCAGTTGAAAGTGGGGTAATGCATTCACTTGCACATTCCTCTACGCGATGAAGGCCAACTAGGGGTCGATACGACACAATTAACGTCGCTAATAGGGTTAGGATCAAAGATCAAAAACCCTAGGTTAACCTAAGTGGATGATGGGATTTCGACACAAGTCAAAATCAAAAGCGTAATTCTAATGCATAGGAATAATTTTAATGTCAAATAACAATGTTGACAAGCTGGCAAAAACAATAATTTAACACTACGCAAGGTTAAATATACTAGCCTAACTAAACCCTAGATTCTAGAAAAATCTGGCAGCATAATGCCTCACGGGCGTGGATAGGGTTTATTGTAAATTTAAATAAAATTTGTCAAATGTTACAAGGTTTATAAGTTGGAAAAAAATGACCATTATTTAACTAACTAATTCACACGAGATTAATTAAACCAAAATAGCTAATCTATTTAATATCGAATTTAGAATTAGCCTCTTTGTTTAAAATTTCGCAAGCAATAAATTTATTCATCTGATTATAAAAAAAATCAATTTCTTTTTAATAATTAAATTGATGGAAGTTTGAAAGAACATTTATTCCCCACTACAATAAATTAAATTAAAAAAGATATAATGCGCTCCATCTAAATAAGTAAATTTTTAAAGATCTTATAAAAGAATTATGAGGTAAGAGAATTTCCCAAACCCTACATTTAAACAACCAAAGAAATTAAATTTGACCACATAATTTAGTCTCCCCTCTTCTAAATTTTTTTTTTTGACAACACAAGCAAAAAAGAGAATAATAAAATCTTATAAATTAAAAAAAACAAAAGAGAGGGAAGAGAGGACAGTTAAACAATAAAAACTAATTTTAAAAGCCATCTTGCCCTAGAAGCCCCAACAATAAAATATTATTATCATTATGGAGGAAAGAATAAACCCTAGCCTCTTTTTTTTTTCTCATTCATTCTCTCTTCACACTTGTCTTCTATGTTTATCATTTTTATTCTTTTGCAGGTCTAGAAGGAGGCATCCATGGGTTTTCCCCTCCCCACGGAAGTATACCCAATGAATATACTCTTTTCTTTTTGGATATATATATATATATACCATATAAAAATGTCAAGAGTTTAACAGTCATCAAATGGCCAAACGACCAACAGAAGATTCACGGCACGCAGAAGGGACGTAGTAGAAGGAACCACTGCCACCGGTGGCAATGGAGAGGAGGTTTAAGGAGGGCGCGGGTGCATGGAGGAGGAAGCAGTGAGTGGGGTGTGGGGATTGTGGGGAGGGGCCGAGCCCCACCCACACTCCATTAAACGGCGGACAGTGGGGGTTGAGACCCCCACCAATCACATTTAAAAAAAAAAATGTATTTTGTTTTAAAAAAACATAGTCTATTATGTTTTATTTATCACGACATTACTTGCGACTAGATATATATATCCACACACACTTAAATATAAATAAATACCCAGCCCAAACACAGGTTTTAAATCTGAGGCACAAGACAATGGTTAGGTATACATATATAATATATATAGATACATATATATAAATATTGGTATATATATATGTGTATATATATAGTAGTATATATACCCCCTTTTTAAAAAATAAAATAAAATACTCACATTAAAAAATAAAACATTTATATATGCATCTACAATTATATAAAACTCAGCCAACAGCAACTTAATTTTTTTTTTCCACAAGCTTTAAAACTGTAACTGTATAACTATGGTTTAGAATAAACATACTTCTACTCAAATAATGCTAGCAACTAATTAATATAGTCAACACATCATTTATATATATATATATATTTGACATGAAGGCAATGCATATTAAACCTCTTTTTTTTAACTAAACAACTATGAACAAATTTTTCCTTTCTAAGGGCACATTCTATTGCACTATATTTTTCACATAAAAAAAACAACTTTCTATATTTTTTTTTTTTGTTGAAACAAACATACATTTACATCAAGATTTGCACATGCTTTCATTCCTTGCAATTTTTTTTTATTTCATTCGTTAAGTATTTAAAATCAGCAACTAGAAGATTCATTTCTAAATGTAAACAAATTTATTACAACTCAAGTTTAGAAACACAAATCCTTACAACACAAGAGAATAAGATCTCTCTTTGAATACAAAAAAAAACTACACAAGGCCTATCTTGGCCATGCTCTCTCAAGAGCTCAAGATATCAACACAAGAAGGAAGTATACTTTTCTTCAACATCTCTAAGCTCCAAGAAGAATTCCTGCAATGTCACAAAAGGGGAAAGAAGCCACAACGAACTGCTCTCCTCCCTACCATTGACTCACTCATGAGTCACCCCCGAGCTAGGAGATCATCCTCACACAAGGTAAACACACACCACATCACAACAATGCATACAAAACACCAAAAAAACAAATACTCCCATGGCTTTCACATAACAAAACTCACCCAAGATGAGTTTAATGGGGTAGGGGAGTGGACATCACTCAACTCAAGAGTGCCACTCCAAAAACTTCCCAACACAATTTCTTCTCAAGGCCTCAAGCCAACACTTAAAACATCATTTTCACAAAACTTCCTCTTGGCTCTCAAGCCATTGCATAATAGTCATATACACATATTGCCCTCCAGGCTAAAATCCCACAAAAAAAATAAGGATGTGACCCCGAGGAGGTTCACTCCTCCCCCACCCCACACATGTTGAGCATTCTCTCCAAATGGAGAGGCTCTCACAACTCCCATAACCAATTTTCCCACAACAAGGAGGAAAAAATACAAAATAGAACTCACACATACATCATACAAATAAAGAAAAATGCATAAGGAAAGGTATTTGCCTTGAGTCCAACCTTTTAAAGCCCAAATGGAAGATAGTTGAGAAGAGCTCCTCTATCTCCTTCTCCAAGTTTAGCCTCCAACTTTTTTCCTCTAACTTCCTCCCAAAAGCAACTAAAAATTTAAAAATTGTAAAAGATTCAACAACCCCCTCCCTCTCTTCAAGAGGGATAAAAATAGGCTCTTCTCATGAGCCTTGAGGGATGGGGAGGTGACACATGTCACCTCCTCACTCCTCCACACAACCACTTTCAAGACTCTTGGAATGGGGTGGTGACAAATGTCATCTACCCATTCCACCAAGTCTTTCTCCTATCCACTTGCTCTCTCTCTCTCACATGTGGGAGAGAAAGGTGGAGCCAAAGAAGGAGTGGGTACCACATGTGCCCCAATCATCTCCTCCTAAGAAGGCCCACTCAATCCCAAGGTACCCTCACCAATTGTGGGAGAGGATTGGAGTTGAGTCCTCCACAATTAAGGGGCCTTGAAGACTCCCCCAACCTAGGAAAGAGGAAAGGAAGAGGTTGAGTGTTTGACCCACTCATCCTCTCCCTCCCAAACTTCTATTTTCGTCACTTTACTTCAGGGTGAAGTTAAAGTGACCAAATGGGAGTTTACCTAAGGTTATACAAGCTCAAATGGTCCTAGACCCTAGGGGTACAACCCAGGGTCAATTTTAACCCATTTTGAGCACCATAGGTAGAGTAAAAACACATAGAAAGGGGTCTCAAAAATTAAAACTCAAAATAAAATTCAAATGACATTACAACTTAACAACACCAATCAAAAATCAAATAAAAGAAGGGGTAGACCTAACCCAACTAACATCACACAATGACATTACAAAAATTCATCATACATCACATAGTTGATCTTGGTTCCTCTTGGAACTAGATCGGCTTTACACGGGAAACAACACAGTGTGTGGGATGATCTCTGAATATCCATGGCTTTGTTAGAAACACCTACGCACTCAAATGAAATGTTAATCCCACATGTATATAATAACCAAAGCAAAGTGAAACATACACTCATAGCATCACATGATCATATAAATATCCAAGAATCACATCATAATTAAATTCTAAATTTTTGCATTTCAAAAATTCATCACATGATAGAATCACATAATACATTTCTAACTAAAATCACATGAATAGTATCCTAATAACATCATAATGTAAATCATATGTCTAACATCA
Source organism: Cunninghamia lanceolata (assembly GCA_027924645.1). Classification (NCBI taxonomy): domain Eukaryota; kingdom Viridiplantae; phylum Streptophyta; class Pinopsida; order Cupressales; family Cupressaceae; genus Cunninghamia; species Cunninghamia lanceolata. Next base: position 4,049,587 of record BSBN01000850.1, read on the forward strand.
TCAGTGAATCAATATCAAGGTCTAATCTCATCTGTAATCATGCTAAACATAATAAATCTACATAAAGCATAAAGTCTAATAGTCTTGCAAATCAGGATCAACAGTCCCATAAGTCTAACATGTGTCACCAACAGTAAAATAAAGTAGTCAAATATAAGGGAATGAAAAAGTAGGCCTCACACATGGTGGATTTGGATCACAAGAACAAGGACCTATTGAACCCATTGTTGTGTCTAAGAAGTTTAATAAGCAAAGCCTTGGCTTTTAGCCGGAGGTATTGCCTTCCAAAGACATTAAGTGTATTTTCGATATGGCAGCCGGACCTTCTTTGGTAGGAGAGACTTCTAATTCAGATACCATCAATGACTCCTCCCTTCATATCATCAACCGTTTTGAAGAAACCTCCATCTTCATGTTGTCTACCACTTCCTCTAGCCAAAACCATTTGTCCGTTACCCTTTCACTCGTATATCCTGACCCTGTCGATTGGGACCAACAGGGGGCACCTATATTGGACACATTTGAAAATGACAAAGCTATTACTAAATTCATGGGATTACAACAAGGCATTCCATTGGGTGATCATAAAGAAGGTTTCATGATGGATCTTTCTAAACTAGCATATTTTGGCAGAAGTATCAATTCCTTCAGTCGTAAAAGTGAAATAAATAGAATCAAAAAAGATAGGTCACTAGGTGAAAACTGAAAGGCACCTCTTGACCATGAAAAAGTAAAAAATAAAGGACATATCCGAGAGTGAAAACCTCCCTGAGGCACCCGAGGATGGGGGATTTGATCTTCCTGTCACCACTGATTATCATGAAAAATCAACAGTGCTAGTTGAAAAATCTCAAGATATGAACTTGGGCACAGAGCAGAATCCAAAGATCACATATTTGGGAGTATCATTATCAGAGCAAGAAAGAAGAAATTTCACAGCATTCTTGATAAAAAGAGATATTAATTTTGCATGGACTTATGCTAACATGCCGGGTCTAGATCCATCACTTGTGGTACATCATTTAGCAGTATCTCCTAATGTAAAACTTGTCAAACAAAAACTACGCAAATTGCTCTATTGGTCAAAGCAGAGATTCAAAAGCTATTAGAAGCAAAGTTCATAAGGCCTATTCATTATCCAGAATGGGTTTCAAACTTGGTACCTGTAGCAAAACCTGATGGACAATTTCGCTGTTGCATAGATTTCAGAGATCTTAATAAAGCATGCCCTAAAGATGACTTTCCACTACCAAGCATAGACAACATTGTAGATCTCACAGTGGGACATGAAATGCTATCCTTGATGGATGGATTCTAAGGATATAACCAAATAAGAATAGCAGAGGATGATCAAGACAAAACATTATTCATTTGTCCATGGGGTATATACTGTTGGGTTGTAATGCCTTTTGGTCTCAAGAATGCTGGAGCTACTTATAAACGAGCCATGACAGTTATTTTCCATGACCTTTTCCACAATATCATGGAAGATTATGTTGATGATATTCTAGGAAAATCCAAGACAAGAGAAGAGCATCTACAGGTACTAGCACAAATCTTTGATCAACTAGAGAAGTATCAAGTCAGGCTGAACCCAAAGAAATGTGTATTTGGTGTAACATCTAGTAAATTGTTGGGATATATTGTATCTTGATGAGGAATAAAAGTAGACCCTAATAAAGTAAAAGCTATCATGGAAATGCCTCCACCATCAAATCTGAAGCAGCTTTGTAGTCTACAAGGAAGATTACAATCTATTCACAGGTTTATCTCACAACTGGTAGATAAGTGTCATCCTTTTCAACATCTCCTTCGCAAGGGTGAACCTTTTAAGTGGGATGAAAAATGTCAATAGGCCTTTGACAAAATAAAAGAATATTAGGCAACACCTCCTGTGTTAGTACCTCCTATACTGGATTGACCACTATTGCTCTATATATCTTCAACAACAGTAGCATTGGGTGCCCTTCTAGCTCAGCATGATGATTCAGGAAAAGAACAAGCCATTTACTATATCAACAAAACTCTTGTGGGATATGAACTCAACTATTCACCTATGGAAAAATCATGTTTAGCATTGGTGTTTGCTTCCCAAAAGTTGTGACATTATATGTTAAACCAAACAACAAAGCTAATATCTAACGTTGATCCACTCAAATATCTTCTTGCCAAAGCAATCCTTATGAGAAGATTAGCAAAATGGGTTATGATCTTAAGTGAATTTGACATACAATATGTGGATCACAAGGCCATAAAAGGACAAGTTATTGATGATCAGTTAGCCACAGTACCTATCACAGATATTCATCCAATACATCTAGAGTTCCCTGATGAAGAATTATTCAATCTAACTTCACCAACATTATGGCAACTATATTTTGATGGAACTTACACACAACATGGATCAGGAGAAGGGATATTGTTTGTTACCCCTCAAGGAGATTGTATTCCGAAGTCATACAGAATTGCATTTCCATGTACTAATAACATAGCAGAATATGAAGCTTTAATCACAGGATTACGCATGGCAGTACAATGGGCTATTAAACAACTACAGGTTTTTGGTGATTCCCAATTAGTTATTAGACAGGTCTTAGATGAGTATCAAACAAAAGATAAGAAGCTCCTTCCATACAAGCTAATGGTTGATGATTTCAAGAAGTACTTTGACACTATCACCTTTGAACAGATTCCAAGGATACAAAACAAAGTAGCAGATGCCATGGCTATGATTGGATCTCTTCTAGACATGCCATCTAATACACATAAGTGTGAGTTTCTAGTTGAATAGCTTCTGATTCTAGCATTTGAAGTACCACAGTCTGAGCTTATATGTGAGATTGTTGGTCCCAATTCACCTTGGTATGAAGATATATACGAGTATCTCCATAATCAAACATTTTCATTTCAACTATCTAACACCCAACGAAAAACCTTTATCTGTCGAGCCTCTCACTACACTATCATAGGAGACACCCTATATAACTGGAGTCTTGATGGTATCCTTCTTAGATGTCTTGATTCTAAGGAAGCAAAGGTTGCCCTACGTGAAATACATGGTGTCTACGGATCACATTTCGTTGGCCCTGGTCTTGTTAAGAAACTTCTAAGAGCTGGATACTATTGGCCAACTATTGAGAAAGATGCACAACAATTTGCAAAGAGATGTCTACAATGTCAGAAACATGGAGATCTAATACATGCACCAGCACATGAACTTCAGCCTATCACTACTCCTTGGCCCTTCTTGCAATGGGGACTTGATCTCATAGGTAAAATCCATCCTACTTCATCAAATGGTCATAAGTTTATCATAACTGCCATTGAGTACTTCATAAAATGGGTGGAAGCAATACCAATGACTTACATTACTGGCAAGCAAATATCTAAGTTCATCTTACACTATATCATTTGTTGATATGGAGTTCCTCAAGCCATTGTCACTGATAATGGTCATCCTTTCAAGAACCAAGAGGTTAGAGATCTTTACAACAAGTTCCATATCCAACATAGATTGTCTACACCCTACTATCCTCAAAGTAATGACCAAGTTGAGGCTTCTAACAAAATAATCATCAAAATCCTTAAAAAGACAGTCAATGAAGCTAGTTGTAATTGGTACCTACAACTTAATCCTACATTATGGGCTTATGGAACAAGTATCTGAACTCCCACTACTGCTACACCTTATGCTCTTGTGTATGGCACTGAAGCTATTTTACCTATTGAGGTTGAGATCCCCTCACTGTGAGTATCTTTACAACATACTATCTTAGATGAAGAATATCAAGTATCCAAACACCATGATCTTGAGCTATTAGATGAACGGCATCTTACAGCACTCAACCATCTTCAAGTCTATCAGAATCGCCTACGCCGCAGCTACAACAAGAAGATTCGAGAACGAAGATTTCAAGTTGGAGACCTTGTCCTTAAAGAAAATCAAAGGAATTAGCAGCATCGAGAGAAACAGGGAAAGTTTGAACCTAATTGGCTTGGTCCTTTTGTCATCACAACAGTCTATAGATCAAGAGCATACACTCTCTCCACACCTGAAGGCATTCCCTTGGTTGAACCAGTCAACAACATTCATCTCAAGAAGTTTTATCCATGAGTCTCAGCTATCCCTAAAAAAAAAATCCATCCAATAGTGAAAACCTCTTTGTGGCACTTTGGATGACAAAAAAAATAATATAGTACAAATAAATAATTCATCCTCTGGTGAAAACCTGGTAAATAGGCACCTTGGATAAGTACCATAGTGAAAACCTGGCAAACAGGCACTATGTGTAGAGACCAGCCTCCATCTTTCATTTAATTTGTTTGATCACAGCTTTCCATGACATTCATTATCTATTATCTATCCTGTATAATCCATATCATAATCCACTATCTTTCCTATCTATACATCGCAATCCATTATCCCTTGTCCATCCATAATAAAAGTCTTTCTATCCTTGCCTCTACCATGTTAGCTTTCATAGTTTGGACTTTGTCAGGGTTAAGATATCATTTGGCACCTTAGCAGACTATCTGCATGACCAAATCCACCGTAGCGTCTTCCTAACAATCTTCACCCCACACTGGGGGCACTTGGTAAATCTTATTTGGAAGTGGATATCTACAGCTCTAGCTCATAGCATTTCAGCCAAGACACAGCAAACATCTGAAACCAAGACCAAAGCATAGCAAATCACCCAAAGCAACCAAGACAACAAAAATCCAACCAAAAAAAACATCAAAACAACAAAACATCTAAAAAATCCAAAAAAATCAAAACATCACAAAAATCCAAGCAATAAAGTTGATTCCTTCAACATCAACCATCAACACAATACACAAGAACTACATCACATCTCTATCGTTCAAAGCCTTGATCCCGTGGATACAGGGTATGTAGGCAATCTGAGATGCGAAGGAAGCACTCTAATTTAGGCATAGACAATAGCTCCTTTCTCATCATCCATCTTTCATCTTTCTTCTAATCATCCTCCAAGCTTTCATCTCCCTTTCTTCTATCTTTCATCATTTACATCATCAATAAAACCTAGAACTACATATTCATCATGTCTCATCATCATCGTAAATGTGCTTTGATACCATGGATACAGGGTATGTAGGCAGTCTGGAATATGAAGAAAGTATCCAGTATGCAAGCACAGACAATCCACCCCATCTTCATCTTCTTTCATCTTCCATCTTCTTCTCTTTGACCAGCTCCAACAAGAAGCAGACTATGCGCATCAGAGAAAGCTCAAGCATTTTAACAAATCAGGGATTAGCCAGAAGTTACTTATCCACATGCCTTAAGCCAACATTTGCTATAGCATTTTATCAACATCTTTAGCCTTTAATAGGATGCAGCTTTCCTCTTAACAAGGCGCCAACGTAAATCCATCCAAGAGCACTTAATTTTGGCAAGAGAACATGATGGCAGTATCTTTTTTTATCTTTTGATTTATCTTTTGTCCATTTTCTATGCCTAATCAAGATTGCCTTGATCTATCTATATCTTGGTACGTTGCGATGAAGTAAGGAATGGGGCATGGTCACATTACTTTCGTATGCCATGTCTATGGGATGATCTTATCCTCTTCCTATGCATATTGGTATCTTGTACGTGTTGGGATTAGCATCTTACATATCCATATCTCTTGCATCTAAGAAACTAAATAGTCTCTTATGAATTGAGACTATTCTATGTTAAAAACTATTTCTATACATATAACCAGCAAGGTGTCACTATGTGTAGTGGAGATAAGCTCAAACATTTGCTTGTAGCATCAAAGTCCATCTCTAAACACTAGCTGCTATTCATATCTTGTGTATGTTGGTTCAACATCTTGACCTCATGTGTTTAGACAAGATTGTAGTACGCTAGTTATGCATTGGATACCTCGACACCTTGGTCTTCTATACCCTGGTGCATTACATCCATATGCTATATCAAACATAAGGATTGCATTTCTTTACTTTTGAGCAATTACTTTAAAAAGTTGTCATATCATTTATCCATTCCATCATCATCTTATATATTCCTCAACCAAGATCAATCATCTTCCCTTCACTCTCCTTTTCATTTTCCGCATCCCTTATCTTCTATCCTGCAAAACAAGTGTGTTAGGCATACATAGGTCCATCTCATATCATTATCACCTATATATTTGCATTATCATAACCTCATTATTATCCATTACCATTATGTGCATTTTCATTACCATACATTACTATTATAGACATTTCCATTATTTCCATGTGAGTATTCATATCATTTGCATCCATATAAATCATGAAAAATACAAAACTACATCACATAATAACATAAATGCATCCATAATCATTACACCATCACATAGAACCAATGCTATATATATATATATATATATATCATGTATGTCAATATACAAGTGTCTACAAGTACAACATGGGCTATCCGTGAGCCATCAAAAGAATGTATGTACAATAAACTCATGGGCCTCATCATGATACAATAAAATACAACAAAACAAGGTATCCCTAGTGACTACTAGCAGCTCCCTCACCCTGACCACCACCACTAGGTCCTGCACTTGGTCTCCCATCTCTAGGAGGTCCCATCACCGAAGCCACAGACTGTGATCCTCCTATCCTCCATGAAGCTGAAGCCCCCAACCTACTCCTATATCTAGGTTGTCTCTGCTCTGCCAACACTGCTCCATGATACAAGCCTCTGTAGTACTCTGCCTCACCCTATGCCCTCCTCATCTCACCCTGCAATTGACTCAACTATATAGCTAGATACATCATAGCTTCATCTGTCCCCAGCACAACTACTGCTCTATCTCTCTCTACTGTCATAGCCTATAACTGCTACACAACCATATCCCTCTCAACTCTCACCATTTGTACCTATTTTATGGCTACATCTCTCTTAGCTCTAATAGCTTGTATCTGTTGCAATGCTGCATCTCTCTCAGCTGTAACTAGGTGCACCTGCTGCATAGTTGCATCCCTCTCTCCTGTCACCCTAGAAAGACTACCATCATCCTACCCATCACCTCCCTTTCCTTTAGCTTGCAGTTGTGCCTGGTATATCCGAGCCTGTGCTCTAGCATGCCTCATTCCTACAACCACCTAATGACGGTCTATCTCCACCCTCCTCAGCCTCATCTGAGCCTGTTGTCTCCATATCCTCTCCTCTCTAACCCTTAGTCTTAGCTGCTATATACCCACATCATCATCCCCTATCATCTGTGCCGCTAGCTATGCCAATACCTGTGGCTAAGCCTGAACCTATCCCTGTACCTGTATACCTAGAGCTACTAGCACAATTGCCTATGCTGGTGGAGCTCATCACCGCCTCCTCCTAACTGGCCTCTCCATCCCAATCTCCCCTATCTCCCCAGGCCTCATCAATCAAGTCAGCCTAGCTATAACCTAGTGTGCATCATAATCTGGTAACATCCCAAGATCTGCAGGACCATGCCTCCACTATCACATAACTGGCTGTAACCCCTCTCTCTCTACCAAAGTTGTGTCAACTACTATCTCCGACCCCCAATTAAAAACCTCCTTCCGCATCCTCCCAAAAATGGCATCCCCTACTAGTGCTGCCTGCGGAATCCCAAACTCCCTAAACACCCTCTTAGGAAAATAGCACTCTATAATGTATATGCTGCAACCAAAATATATCTTGTCTGCCTAGCATAGACAAGCTCCTCATCCTCCTCATCCCATCTCTCACATGATAGCCATGGCCTCCATACAAATCTATCCACCCCATCTAAAGTCCGCCTCCAGTATAATATCCCTTGCTACTATCGATAGGTAAGAGCTCCCCTATACATCCTAGCATACGGTTCTCCTGCTCCTCTCACTACCCATCCATCTAGCCTAGTCACTGGAATGTGCTCATAAGCCCATACATGCAAAACAGTGACTCCAGCTGACATACTCGCTCCAAACATATATGCACAATCATGCAAATAATAATATAACTATCCCAATACACACTCAGCCCATGCATATCTAGTACCGTAGGAGAACATCCCCTCCATCACTGTCCCCCATCCAACCAAAAAGCCTCTCGCTTACCTGTCTCCAACTAGCCATCTGATAATAGCCACCACTACTCGCTGTAGCCTATCACATAGCTCCTCCATCCTCGCCATAGGAATCTTTGAGCTCTCAGCCCCAATGTCTGGAGTCTTGAATAACCATCTAAATGCAGCTTGACCCATGTCAAGATCATAATCTACTCGGTCTCCATCAATCAGGATGCGCAAAATCCAGAACACATCTTGTAAGGTAATAGTCACCTCTCCCATCAGCAATAAGAATGAACTGTGCTTGCTCCTCCATCGCTCAACCATCGTTATCATTAGTCCTTGATGTGGCTGCACTGGCTCTAGCCTCGATACATGCTCTAATCCAAGGATCTCTAGCACTAGCCGCTCCTCTGCATCTAGTAGTCTAACCAATCACAAATCTCTAGGATGTGGCTCTCATGACAACAATGGTGGTAGTATATCCTGCATCATTTTGCTCACCATATCAGTCTTTGTGTTAAACAAAATGGTCTTTTACGTGCTATCACTGACTATATCTACTGCAAGCAACCCATTTTTCTATATGCGTTAGCCTTTTGATCATAAGCGATGCATTTTACTATGCGCGTATGTTTTTATCTTCAAAGCGACCTCTTTACCCTATGCGCATGACTGTTGATTACAAGCAAACTCAAACTCTATATGTGCGTGTTTTTTGCCTATAAGTGAGTCACCTACTATATGTGAGCACCTACCCTTTAAAAGCAAGATTCTTTCCTATTAGCGTCCACTTTTCGCCCATAAGAGAGCTGATCTAGCTATATGTGCATTTTGCCTATCTATTTGAAATAGGCGACCATAAGTGACTGGTCTTTTCCATACGCACCTAGTCTGAGCCTATATGCGACCTACACTACCATAAGCGACCATTTTTCCTACACAAGCAACCTGAATTGCCTATCCTAACACCTAGTCTCTTCTGGTGATGTGTGTGCATTTATTACGCTTCTAGCCTACAAAAATCACATATTTAATAAAAGTTTCGATACATACTAGTACGCCTGCTCCTGGTAGTCACCCATGTGTCCTCACTCTCTCAGCATGATGATCCTTGTGTGGAATCACCATCCTGATAGCTCTCCAACTCTCATCGCACAAAACCTCGAAGGAGCTCTAGATCTCTATAAGAAAATGAACACAAATGAACATATTTGCCCTTGAAGGACCTACTTATAGCCTATTTCCAAAACCTAATTCTTCTATACCAAAGCCTATTTTCTACTGAACCATCCCAATTTCTCCCTCCCAACCCCCGTTTTATTCGTGTCAACCTTGCTTCTAGCCTTCCATCTTATCGCGAGCCAACCTAGCCCTTCCTAGTTAGCCTAGCTTACCTCTCGAGGGGGCATCACCTACCAGTTACACTAGGGCATCAGCTTGTTTATTGAGCGAATCATTGTATCTTCTTTGACACAACATTCTAACGAACATTGTATCAAAGAGGGGCAAAATGTAGACACCCAAAATTGACCTAATTATCATTAATATCAAATATTGCATTAGCTATCATCTGCATTTGTCGAACACACTTGAGCAATTTCTCTATTTGTCAAAAACACCTATTTCTTTTATTAATTAAATAAATTTATATTTATTTAATTAATTCATTATCTATTTTCTCTAATCTATAATTAAATAATCTTTAATTATTTAATTATCTCTATTTCTATCTATTTTAATTAAATAAATCTTATTTATTTAATTAAAAAATCCTTTCATAAGCCCACTTTCCAATTAATTAAATAGATTATATGTATTTAATTAATTTCTCTTATCATTTATCTTTATGAGCCGACATGTGTGCCTCTTCTATTTAAAAAACATGTGTGGTACTACATCTTTTATTTAATATCTTTCACATGTAGTACTTTTTATGTACACGGTCACACATAAGCCTTATCTTCTCTCCACTTGTCATCTACACATTCACCTATGATTATCATTTAATCTTAGCCATTCACATAGCCACCAAATCTCTACTGTTGATTGATTTTGGTTGAAGCCTATATAAACACCCTCTCATTTCGTACAATTTAGCATCCATCATTTTCATATAGTGTCTACATTATCATCTTGAGCATATTGACCACTTTAGCATCCATCTAGCATATTAGCACTATCAGCCATCCATCATGGTAACTTTTATCTTCATAATTGTTCATTGTTGAGAAGCAATCCACATCATAAACAAAGAATCATACAATCTAGGTGATATTGTTCTTGAATTGCATGCTTTTGATTTCACTTGGATTCGATTCTTTGATGGTGGTAGGATTAGGTTTTCAATTAAATGCTTGATCTTATTAACTTGATTTTTACCTATCACAGAAGCATCTTGGATGCATTAATGGATAGTGAAATGCATACAAAGCATCTAAAGACATTGGCTAATTAGACAAATAGTGTGACAGATGGATATTATTACCCAATGCATGTAATAGAATTCAATAAAGTTCCTATTCAACATGAGAAATATTAATAAAAAATAACTTCCATGAATGACAACTGTCTATCAAATTAATACAACACAGCTAATTACCCATCAAAGCATCATGCACTAAATTTATAGCTGACTTTTCTAAAGTTTAATGAACAGAAACAATCCATTAATTAAGATGATCATTGCTTCAAAAAGTTGCACTACTGGGGAAAAATGATCATGTAAAACCACAAAAACATCTACCAAAAGGTTTTCACTATAAATGGTTTTATATTTTTCAACCTAGGGCTTGCAACTACCTCTTATTCTGTAGGTGATTGGGAGTTTCCTTGCATGGTGAGCCTCACTCAAGATGGGAGAGAGAAATGATCAAGTTCTCAAAAGTAAAACCATAGATGCCCATAGAGACAACATTACAAAAGAGAAAAGAAGTATTTTTAAATTCTAATTTTTTTAGGATTCATTCCACCAGGAGAAAATAGCCTTAACCAACAACAAAAATTAGAAACTTTTCATAATCAGTGCAGAAAAGTAATGGAAAATCAAGAATTACTAAAGGTTTAATTTCCCTACAGCACATGATTTTAATTGGTTTTGACACAGATTTCAAAACACACTAATAGGAAAATGATCAGATGAAAATATAAGTGGGCATTTTATAGAGGCAAGAACTAATAAATAATATATCCAATATTCAAAATGGTTAGATTTTAACACAGGTCCAAGATAAAATCACAATTCATATTCAATTTCATAACATGATTTGTTTGAAAGCATTTTATTTAAATATCATCCATTTCAATAATTAAATAGTCACTAGCAATTTTATATCTCATTCACAACAAAAATGGTAAATATTTGTCCTACTTTTATTGCTCAAAATTGACCTATTGAAGCAATTGAAATAGTTAAAATCACAAATGTAAATGGAAATATTTTGAAATAACATTAAAAAATGGAAGCTTCATATTTTGATACTTGGCCTACAACTCTTTCAACTTGTGTTGCAGTTGATTTAAGTCTTCACACTACTTCACCCAATCCTAAGCACCATCTAAATTGTTGACGATAACTTGAGATACACTTTTGCTCTGTGTGTTGTGTATGAAGCACCTCAGTTTATACTTGGTAGTGTAAATTTCTTTGACCCATTTGTCCTCCACTTGAAAACGTAGTGCATTGGCAATTATTGTACCCACTTCTTATTTACTCACTCTCTGCCTCTACTTATTGTAACAAATTATAATCTAATTGCTTGCCCCTATTCGTCTGTCTTACGCAGAGACTGTTAGAATGCCATCCTCATCCACTTGGAAGAAAACTTCTACAGATGGAATTCTAGCTCAAGCCTCTTGAATTCCATTCACTTCAAATTCACCGAGGAAATTGTTATGAGTAGTCAATGTTCTTTCTCCTTCGTAGACTTGAATCGACATTACTTTGATATAGTCAAAACCCATGGTGAAGCATTTCATGATGCAAGTAGGAATTGGAGTATTTCTTGGCACAAGGATGTTCATAATACCACCTTTAAATCCTACTCCAAGACTCAAAGGCGTGATGTTGCTCACGACAACAAGGTTGATGTCTTCTTGGTTTAAGGTTGCAGCTTGAAGAGTCGCCCCATAAGCCACGGCTTCATCTAGATTGATATTGTCCTTTCCCGCATCACCGCAAGGACTCTCAAGTTTATCTACGGGATTGTGGGAGGTAGTCTGAGTGAGCACTGCATCCCCACAAACAAACCCTAAATATGGTGTGGGAGAGCGGTGGACTTACTTTTCTCCCTGCATTCTCGAAGAGACCAACCAAAGACTGTGTGGGTGAGCGAGAAAGGGGATTTTTGTCAGATATTATAGTTAGATAGAATGCCTCAAAGAAATGTCATCTCATGGAATGGAATGATTGCAGGATATGCACAAAATGGATTTGTTGAAAAGGCTTTAGAAATTTTAAAGAAAATGTAATTAGCTGGTGTAAAGCCAAATTCCACAACCTTTGCCAGCATCCCTCCTGCCTGCGTCAAAATGGGAGCATTGGAACAAGGTATGGACATCCATAAAAAAGTAATGGATGGAGGAATTTTGTTAGATGTTGTAGTTTCAACTACCTTGGTAGACATGTATGCAAAATATGGAAGCATTGACAAGGCATGTGAACTGTTTGGCAGAATGCCTCAAAGAGATGTCATCTCATGGAATGCAATGATTTGCGGGATATGCACAAAATGGATTTTTTGAAAAGGATTTAGAAACTTTCAAGCAAATGTGATTAGCAGGTGTAAATCCAAATTTGACAACCTTTGCCAGCATCCTCCCTGCCTGTGCCAAAATGGGAGCTTTGGAATAGGGTATGGACATCCATCATAACATAATGGAAGGGGGATTTTTATCAGATATTATAGTTGGAAATGCTCTGGTAGATAGGTATGCAAAATATGGAAGTATAGATAAGGCACGTGAATTGTTTGATGGAATGGCTCAAAGAGATGTCATCTCTTGGAATGCAATGATTGCGAGATATGCACAAAATAGATTTTTTGAAAAGGCTTTAGAAACTTTCAAGCAAATACAATTAGCAGGTATAAATCCAAATTTGACAACCTTTGCCAACATCCTACCTGTGATATCATGGATACCTGCTCTCCCGCAAGCCTTCAAGTCATGCATGCGGTGATGCGGGGCTTTCCGACACCACCGCAGGCATGACTTGAAGTGCTTGTGGGAGAGCAGGTGATGTGGGGTGTTAGACATGTATGCAAAATGTGGAAGCATAGACAAGGCACGTGAACTATTTGACAAAATGCCTCAAAGAAATGTGGTCTCATGGATTGAAATGATTGTAGGATATGCACAAAATGGATTTGTTGAAAAGGCTTTAGAAATTTTAAAGAAAATACAATTGGCTGGTGTAAAGCCAAATTCCACAACCTTTGCAAGCATCCTCCCTACCTATGTCAAAATCAGAGCTTTGGAATAGGAACAGTCTTTAAGAATACAGTCAGATGGTAAAGAGGATAGTCCATAAGATAATATTCAACCAAATACATAGAATGGACCTGGAAGATAGTCCTTATGGTGCATTTATATAATCACAGCTATAGGTCTTATCAAAGATCATGACTCCATTAGGATATGAAAATGAGCACTAAACAAAATATCTAACTATGAGCTAAGTGTGAATGACTTTAAAGACACACAATATAGTGAGTTGTTAGTAGATAATTCATGATCAAAAAGGATAGAGTTAAATAATATGGACTGTGATAATCACAAGTGATAGTAGCAATTCATATGATAATGACAAGTGGTTTAATCACAGTCCACAAGACAGTCATAAAAGAATAAATTTAAAACTCAATAGATGACAGTTCCAAGGCATTGTTAGAGTCTTCATGAAGAACAATGTTGATGGAATTACTTATGACCAAGGGTAAGAATAATTCATGACAATAGGGAACTTTTAAAGAGTAGAATGCATGACCAAACCACAATGACAAGGCATTGTTAGAAGTTTCATGATATAGAGGATAGTAATCTTCAAGCGAAAGTAACACCAAAGGAGAGATCAAAATGATAAGAAAGGCACACTCGAAGGTGAAAATTTTCTTCAAAACATACAGTTTCATCCTAAAGAAGATAGTGTTGAGGACAGTCACAAAGGCTTAATCAGTTCTTCTCACACATCAGTACTGTGTACATCCTCAGACAAACTCTAATATCAGTTCTTCTCACATAGCAATACTGTGTACAAAAAATAAATACTATTGATCTAACTTACTTGTACTCAAACTCCGTATATGGTGTATCCTTAGGGAGTCTGTGAAGATGTTCCTCAGCCTTTACCAAGATAGCACATAGCTTTAGCAAGCTCTATATCCTTTCAATCAGCATGAGCGACTACAAACTAAATGGCACAGTTATACCATTTCCTTGCATTGTCTTTGGAGTACTATATATACTAAATTGAAAAAGACATAAAAGATAAACATCTAGTGTTCATGATGCAAAATTGCATCTCAGAATTTACTGTGTTGATCTCACAACATTGAAGCTACAAATAGCATTCTTTGAATTGTCTTCTTTACAACCTGAAAATCAAAATGTACAGTTTCAGCTCATGTCTATTCAAGTCTACCAAATTACACGAGTTTAGATTGCTTGACTTTGCTTCACCATGTATAAATCACTTGATTCCATGTGTTCCTGACATGAACAAATTTGGCAATTAGTCTTTTTGGGCCTGCTAAAGGTTTAAACATAGAATTTTGATGCCAAGTAAGACATGGATTTAAACCTAGATTTGGCCTGTAATAAACATAATGCCTAGCTCTCTTTGCTGGTTTAACTAGTGATGACCATAATGATGATGTGGCTTCCTTTTGAGCTCCCATATGACATGAAACCTATGTCAATAAGTTGACATGACAAGCTATACTCTATATGAATGAAACACCTTAGATTTTAATTCCAAATTCTTGAATTTTTAATAATTAATTTTAACACAGATAATTTAGATTGTCCGAGCCTGGATCTTAAGGCACTTTAGAAATGTCCTTAAAACTTGGTTTCATCCTTTTGTTGGCAGGTGGCTTGAGGTAAATAGAAGTAAGCATTAGTTAGATTTCCTTAGGACTACATAGGTAATAAAGGAATCAATCAATAACATTTACAACAACTTGAATCATAGTGGTTGAGCTTATCAAATGTGCCATGTGTGCTAAAAATCAAGAGTCATGGCATGCATAAACATTCAAATCTAGACTGTATGTGATCTATGTAACACATGAAAAGGTCAAATCTCTTGTCAAAACTAACTCAGCAAAGCTCACAATATATTCAATGCATGTGCTTACTTTGGTGATGCATTCTCATGTACTCGCTTGAGAAACACTATTATAAGTTTGTATGAGTTGTATGGTGTGTAGCTTGTTAAGCTTATATAACAGTCACTATGATCATTCATATGAGTCTTGTATATGGATGTGAAGTAGTGTAAGTATTCTGAATGTGCTTAATGGTTTCAGAATATATGTACAATGTTTGTAAGGATAAGTAAAATTTATGAATAAGAAGGGTGAGAATCAATTCTTTAGTAAGAAGTCACAGAGATAAGAGAAAACTCCCAGTCATAACACTGGCAGTTGTTTTGAATGAACACACTATGACCAACGTCATGCACTGAATGGGGGCTTTACTTCAATGATAGTAAATAGCTAGGGGGCACAATTGTTTCTCTTCAAGAACTTCTCATGAAAATACTATCAAACTTCCAGTGGCAGGGTTTTCACATACAAATGGTAATCGGGGGTTATGGTGTTTCTTCTTGGGATGCAGGCTATACTAAAACTAGTGTAAGTTAGATGGATGCAGTGGAACAAAAGCAAGAAGTGGAAATGAGGAATACCCTGTTGTGGCTAAGACTATTGAATGTGAGTGTTGTTACATGTAATTTTTATTTGGACAAGATGCTACAGTGTGCACATGGGCACTTCTTTTGTGTTCAGTGTTTACAAAGATAGGTAAAAGAGTCTACATTCAGAGGTTTTCAAGCTTGTCATTCCTTACCTTTGCATGGTTACTAATGAATGCAACCAGTTAATTACTATGGGATATTTAATGCCATAGTGGAAGGCTTGTAGCAAGGCTATTTTTGAGAAGAAATAAGGTAAAAGATAAAGGTTTTCTGTGTTTCTTTTTTGTTTCTATCTTGTAACTCTGTGAAGTTCCACAATGAGCTTTTGAGTTACATTGACATTCCATGCCTTGATATTCATGGCAAGAAGAAGCAACAGACAACCACATCAAATCATTCAATACTAAGATGCCTTTTAGCATAGTACAAGTATGGATTGTAAAGAGATAACCTAGATAGTTACAAGATGTAGAAAAGGGTACAGTTAGCAAAATAAATAAGACAGTCATGAAAAATCTTCAAATGGTCATCATCAAATGAAAAGAGACAAGCAAGATCTTCCTCGAAACTTAAAAAAAAACTAAAAAACCCTAACGGCATAGAGTATACCTGGAAAGATGTGAGGATGAAGGCTTCCAAGAAAACCTTGAATATTATCTCAACATGGGCATGATCTGTCCTCAAAACCTTGGACAATCACCTCATGCATGCAACGGATCTTCAAACCCTTGTGAATCTTTGTAGTGTGGATGAACTCAAAGCCAACAAAGAAAGGTTTCTTTAGAGCAAACTCAACGTGCCTTTATCCCAAATCTTCTCAACAACATGGATAGATGATGGTGCAAAAAACTACTGGTTTTACACCATGCCCAAAAAAAATCTTTGGACTTCTTCCAACTAGCAAACTAAAAAATCCACTCAATAGACACTTCAACTAAAAATTATTTTTTCATTGTTTGGTGCCCAAGGAAATGAAAATTCTCTTTTAAAATTGTTTGGCACCCCAAAAAAACTAAGTTCTTTTTTATTACTTTCCACTTAATTTTCCACTTATGATCAAATTAGTCACTTATGATGATAAAAAAAACTAAGGCTTTCACTTTCTTTTTATTACTTTCCACTTAATTTTCCATTTATGATCAAATTAGTCACTTATGATGATCAAATTAGTCATTTATTTAGTCATTTATAGTTGTGTTGCAAAACAATATTAGAATTTATTCATTTTTAGTTGTCGTGACTAAAAGTTTTAGTCACGTAATCATTTATTTTCCAAAATTCTACTAGTGACTCCTTTCTTTTGAAGTTTGTCTTTGTTTGCTTTCCCATTTGACATTCCCTGCATACTGCATTTGTAGGCTTGATTATCTTAGGCATATCTCTCACTGCATGAGTGGAACCGATCTTTACCATATTGTCAAAATTGTTGTGTCCCATTCTCTTGTGCCACAGCCAACACTCACTAGATTGAGCCAACAAACATGTTCTTCCATTTACCTCCTTTAGATGATAGATGTCACGATATGTCTTGATACCTTCTACAACTAGTTTTTTGGATCCTACCTTCCTGATTTCACAAGCCTTGGCATGAAAAGTGAGATTATACCCCTTGCTGCACATCTAGCTGACACTAAGAAGATTGAGTTTTATCCCTTTGACATAGAGGAAATCCTCAGTCCTATTCTTCCCATCAATAGTTATAGCACCTTTTCCACAGATCTGTGCTGACTCATCACCACCAAACTTGATAGCACCACCATCCCACTTTTCAAGGCTGATAAACTTCTCCTTGTCACCAGTCATATGATTTGGGCATCCACTGTCAATTACCCAAGACTTGGCTTCTTCTCTTGCATGAAAGGCATTCCATACAACCATTGATCTTTCATTGTTCTTTTCTATTTGCAAGGCATCATTTTTTTCACATTTTCCAACATCATCCTTTTTATCACCAACACTCAAGGCCATGAAAAGTGTTTCTTAATTTGAATCATCATGATCCTCATCTTCTGAAGAATAATTATTCTCTATGAAATAAAGAATTCTCTTGAACTTGTCTCTTCTATTACTACCCCTTGATTCTTTGAAAGGACATTTAGAAGCAAAGTGACCAACCTTTCCAAAATTGAAGCATTAGGTAACTTACCTTTGTATTTGCTAGTGCCCTTTAGTCTTCTCACAAAATTTGATTCAACTTCATTAGAGCTTTCATCTTCATCAGCAACTTCTTCCTTTGTCTTCACATTGGCTTTGAAAGAAGCTTCTTTCTTTGGAGCATCACTGCCAAATTATCTCATCTCAAAGGCAGTAAGGGAACCAAATAGTTTGTCCACAGTCTATGTATCCAAGTCTGCATTTTCTTCAATGGAAGATACCTTATGACTATAAGATTTGGGAAGAGATTTCAGAACCATTTTTGCAATCTCATCTTCTTTCACTTCTCCACCAAGACCTATGATGTCATTGACCACTTCGTTCACCTAGAGCATATATCCAGAAATGTCTTCATCCTATGACATTATCAGGTTCTCAAATTTGCTCTTAAAGATTTGTATCTTGGCTTGGTTTACTTTCTTATCTCCTTCATAAATGGTTTTAAGTTTATCCCAAACTTCTTGAGCAGAACTGCAACTCATTACCTTTGAAAGTTTTAAATCAACTAATCCACTCATGATAGAAAACTTTGCCTTGGAATTTTTATCATACTTCTTAACTTCATCTGCATCTATAGGAATAGTAACAAGAACAGTGTAACCAGACTTGATAGATTCCCAAACACCACACCCTAGAGAATTAATATAAGCTTCCATCCTTAGCTTTCAAAAAACATAATATGTTCCATCAAACCTAAGAATCTTGTTGGATCCATTTTGTGCCATCCAAGACCTTCCTCAAGAAGTTAAGCTTCCCTTAGAGGAACTTAGCTCTAATACCAATTGTTGAACACACCAAGATACTGAGAGGGGGCAAATCAGTATCTAACCAATCTTTAATTTTAACAACATCAACTTATCCAGAGCAAATTAAAACTTAAGCATCATAGTATTAACATAAGCATGAAATATTAACACAAAATATTAGCACAATGCACATCAACACATAACACCAAATATATGTGGAAAACCCAAGAAGGGAAAAACCATGGTGAGGATTAACTCACAATATATGAAGCTCAAATAACAACTTTGTTTTAGGGCTACAACCCAAGGAAGCTACTACTCCCTGAAAACTTTGATTTAGGGTCACTCCAAAGGAAACTTCTACTTCCTAAAGACTTTTTTTTAGGGTCACACAAGGAAGATACTACTCCCAAAATTGAGAACACATTTACAAAGGATTACAATATGATAATCCTTCTACAGTCTAAAAACTAACATTGAAACTCACACCTTTGATGATTACACTTTTGACTCTTCACACTTTCTTCTGATGATCCGATTAGTTAGGCACAATCTACACTTGATCACTGTCACAAATATGTCTTCAAGATGAATTAGGATAGCATCAACAACTTCTACTCTTTCTCCTTCAGTCGCACATCAACAATGAATTCATTATGCTTTTTATCTTCTTGTGAACCTTTTCAATTAACTTGCAATCACACCTCTCCTCACTCAATTTGATTTACAATTTATACAAGATATTAAATTGATTACATTGCTTGTCAGCCAAATACAACATGAAAAATGCATTTACAAGTCAGCTAGACAACACACAATATGAAACATGTAGTAGATAGGTCCTAAGTGAAGCCATACATTACACCAGCAAAAGATCCATGCCTTGCGAACACCAACACTTCCTTGCTTAAATAGTTCCAAAACATCCTTCACAACTTCAAACACCAAAGAATTACATCCGCATACTCTGTTCATTTGAAAATAGGACAACTTTAACCAAAAACACATGAGCCTTCAAACATTACGATCACATCAACTTGAAAACCTTGTGTGGTACTAGAAACAAGAAATATCTTCTTTGTTTTATTTAAATATCTCCTATATGAAAAATGACAAGAATATAAGACTCTATGTATACAAATAATCATAATAGCTTTTAAATTAATAGATCAATTTAAACAAAAAAAATCCTCACTAGCATTAGGGGAGAGGGGCTATTAGTCATTAGGGATAAGTTTACAACCATGTAGAAGTTACATACAATATTGCAGGACCTCTATTTTTTAGAAATGTAATATGGACTCTTATCTATCTGCAACTAAGGTTTAGAGGTGTGACTCACCATGAAACTCTCCACATCAGCACATCTAGTGAGAAGTGTCCTTAAAATGAATTTTTAAAGATTCAACGAAAATGAGCTATCATAGAATTTTTTTTACAACCTTATACATTTCATGAGAAAATACAAGGTATTTATTGTACTTACCTTTTACATTTGTCATAGGATAAACATATAATATGAAGTACTCCAATGCATGTATATTGCCATCTCAGTAGTTCTACACATAATAATAATATTTGTCTACATATTTGGAATGTTTTTGTTATAGGTGGATACTCAAATAGTTTTTTATCTAGTAGAATGTTCCCCTAAAACCTAAAATATATAGGAGGCATCAAAACTCACCACTTAGGCCTTGGGAGATAAATAGACCACCATTTTCCACTCATGAATTTAATAGTGATGATGATGGAGATGAGCCAATTAAAGTTGTAGTTGAGGATGATGCAGGGTCACAAATGCATAGAGATTATTGGTAGAATATGTGTCTCCACTATTATATCCATTAGATATAGGTAGAGGAGTGGGTTCAAGATGAACAAAAGGAGAAGGAGGATTAGAAGATGTGTCCCCACTATTATATGTGCCTAATCATGTTATGATTTTTGTTATGTTGATGACATTTGGTATTGCACACTATGATATATATGGTTGGTCTTCATATTTATTGATTTATGGCATGGGCATCTATATGATCTATATTTTTTATGGAATTTTAGTTTCCTTGTATGTTTATATGTTTTTTTATATGTTGATGTGTGTATGTAAATGATATAGCATCAATTTATCAACACACACAATTATCTTGGAGATCAATGAACATTGTATGTCATAATAGAATCCTCATAAGATGAATCAATCAATGCACTAAAATGGATCGCTTAATCCAATTAGTTTCAAATCAATTGCAAAATTTGTATGAATATTTAAATGAATAATTGATGTGTTAGTAAAGCTCAAATCTATATTATGAATAATGGATAATACACATTTCTTTCTTTCTTTCTCATTTTCATTCTTTTGACCATTATTTTATATCATCAAACACATAACAAAGACTATGATTCTCTATTTTATTACTTATCTAAATGACTATAATCAAATATTTAAGTTTTCTAAATTATCAATTAAAGTACAATTAAATCAAACTTCCTCCACCCTTTGTTGGTGTTCAGAAAGTCATTTTATGAATGATGCTCCCTTGGGTCGATCAGGAGTTTGACTAAAGACTATTGGAAAAGATGCCACATTATTCACATTTTGGATTGACTATAAAAGTAAAGTAACATCAAGATATAAATTAATATATAATTACTCACAAAGAATTAAATGCATACAATAAAAGAAGTTGATGTGTAGAAAAATTATACCAGCAAGTCCAAGCCAAATTAGATGCAGAAAGAGTTCCATGATGAACTTTTGTCAACTCCTCTATCACCAACTGTTATCCCTCTTAGATACATTAGTACTAATCTTTGTTTATATTATTTAAATAGAATACACCATAAAATTTAACTTTCAATTTTACATCTATAAAAGATTGGCAATGCTCCTCTCCTTCTCTACTCACTGATGCCTATGCTTATGCTCTTGTCCTTGACTCCTCAGCTTGAGTTTTGGACCCCACTACCTCATCTCATGAAGGCGATGTATGAGGGACATCATACTCTGAAGTGTTCAAGGGTGGCTCACTACTCTCTGTAAGAGGACCTAAGCACAACTGATTGCAAAAAATGCAATGATGAGGCACATAAACATGTGTGGATGAGGAGGGTCTAATAATATCAGGCGATCCAATATGACCGCCAACACCATGTGGCTGTGCAAACTAAGAGGTCTGTGTAATCAAGTGCTCAATCAAAGAGTGTATGGAAATGAGGCCCTATTGTGTTGCATTTATAACAACATCTGAGTGCTGAATTGGAGGTGGAGAAGGGATAACAGGAGGGGGAATAAAAGGACCTTGCACTTGTCTCATTGCCCTAGGTCTATCTTGAGGCATTCCCTTACATACTCCCTAGAACTCTCTAAAATTAAAATAATTCACATGGTGACCCATTACAAAATCTGCATATAGTTTACGAAGGAAATACAAAGGTCCATCTAGATTGTTTTCGGGTGGTTTATCAAAAACCATCCACCAATGATCCCAAAATTTTTGACTAATACCCTCATGTGTACACCATTTGATTGAATACTTAGGCTTATGAACATCAACATGCAATCTGGTTTTAGGATTGACAAAATATTAGGCTAGCATAGCTTTGGTAATGTCTAACTCTTTCACTTGATCATATGATAAACCATCAGCATATTCCACCTTCTTGGTTTCTCTCCATTGCTTAAATGATTCATGTTGGCTTGTGAGGGTTTGAACATGAGTAATAATCTACTCTAAATTTGATGTCATTGAAGACAATCGAGGGTGGCAGCAATAAATTTCTACAATCCTACTTATTTGATCAATATTTCTTTCAATTTTCTCTTCAATTGTTGGAGGGGGAGGGTTTGGTGGTGGAGGGTTTGGGTTTTCATGTTGTTCATCCATTTTACCTATTTAAAATATAAACCACACCCATTTAGGGTTAAAAAACAAAAAAAAATTACTTGAATTTACGAAAAAAATAGGAATCACACTTACCTCGAATCGGATATTTGTTCTTCATAGCTCTGATATCTATTTTTGAGGAGGTCTAAGTTTTGCAATATGTGGGTTTGCAAAATGTTGTTGAACACACCAGGATACTAAGATGGGAGTGTGAATCAATATCCAGTCAAACTTCAAATCCTCTAGAGCAGATTAAAACTTAAACATCATAGCATTAACATAAACATGAAAGATGCACATAATGTACATCAACACATAACACCAGATATACTTGGAAAACCCCAAGAGGGGAAAAACCACGGTGAGGATTAACTCATAATATATGAAGCTCACTGCTATAAAAATTACAACTTTGTTTGAAGGATACAACCCAAGGAAGCTACTACTCCCTACTAATCACTTTGTTTTGGGGTCACTCCCAAGGAAGCTACCACTCCATGAATACTTTTTTTTAGGGCTACAACCCAAGGAAGCAACTATTCCCTGAATTGAGAATGAACTCAGAGAAGATTATAGTATGACATTCCTTCTACTGCCTAAAAACTGACATTGAAGTTCACACCTTTGATGATTGCAATTTTGCTTCTTTTGATTATTGGATCAATTAGGAACACTCTTCACTTTCCTCATGTCACAAAAATATCTTCAAGATGAAATAGGACAGCCCTTATTGCTTCTGCTCTTTCTCCTTTAGTCACACATCATAATGTTCATATTCTACTCTTTACATACTCATATTCTCATTTTTGCAATCATACCCCACCTAGATCAAATAGGTTCACAACATATACATGATATTACATTGATTACATTAAAAATCGGTCAATACAACAAGAGTATTACAATTTACATGTCGGTCAGAGATCACACATCATGAAACATGTAGAGGACAAGCCTTAACATGAACTACACGCTACTTTAGGAGAAGAAACATGCCTTGCTAACCCCAACACATGCTTAACCCAGTCCTAAACATTCTTCACAGTATCATCCTTCAAAGAATAACATTTGCACATCACACCCGTTTTAAATAGCTCACCCTTAAGTAAGAACACATGAAGCTTGTAGCACATCGATCATTTCAGCTTAGAGATACACATAGAAGATTAAACATTGCTTGTGTCACTCCAAAACACTAGATACTTTATAGAAGTATGCATTGATCCTCTCTGAACATGTTCACAAAATTGTATTGACAAATCTTCACATCTAGAGGAATGCCCGGAGCATTCCAACAAGTCTTCATCACCATTTTGCTCTGCCAAAACATAGATTGGAACTCTGTCACTCATAACTTTTATTACTGAAAGTATATAGACTTTATCTCTTGGTTATAACACCTCCACAACATACTAAACTTAGATTCTAAACCACATGACCATATCTTCTAATGTGGAGGAATGTAGAGCATTTTCCAAAGTAGTCTCCTAGGAAGCTTCCTGCAGTAGAAATCTTCATCAACTTCCAGAGACCAGAACCTTTTTGTGACAGCTCATACATCCTTAGAAGTGCTTATATTTCCCATCTTAATATATCTTCTTGATGCTTCTAATTCCCATCTTAATATATCTTCTTGATGCTTCTAATTCCCATCTTAATGTGTCATTTTGACACTTCTAATTCCCATCTTAATATATCTTCATACACAATACTATAGTGACTGAGGCATGACATCCAACCATGAAATATAGTAACCACATAACATTCAACATCATCACCATATCAGACAACCCAAACTTAGTGAAGACAAGAGTGTTACAACCACATCAGTGACAACTCAAACCGAGTGTTGACATCAATGACAATGACATCACACCCTTAGGTAACATTGGTGCAACAATCTCCCCCTTTGGCATTGACGGCAGCACACACCTGCACATTCTGCCCCTTTGACATCATGGACAAAGGGTAACAAACTCTTCTTTTCAACTTTCATTGTTAGTAACAACCACTACCTGCTACCCCTAAGAGGTAGCCACCATCAGTCCAGGAAAAAGATATAGAAGGAGTTGCTCTCCCTAGATAGATGCACCAACCATGCATCTAGTTAGAAGGAGGGGTAATTACCCCTAACTTCTATTGGAGATACTCAAAAGTATCCTTTGCAAGAGCCTTTATGAAAATGTCTACAATCTAGTCCTTTGTTGGAACATATTCCAATTTCACTTCTTTCTCTGCAACATTCTCTCTCAAGAAGTAAAACTTGATTGATATATGCTTGGTTCTAGAATGCATCACTGGATTCTTTTAAATATTGATGGCACTAGTATTATCACACAAAATAGGGATAGGCTCATTATACATGACCGTTATATCCTTCAAGGTGTTGGTTCCCAAATCAGCAGTCATCAAACTCTAAGGGTTTGCCACTTCCTATGCTCAAGTTCAATGACAGATTTGACCAACAAAGATGGGAGGTTGTTTACACATGCCTCACCTACATTTTAAGTTCTACTGCACCTAGGGGGTATCCCTATAACAAAAGATTTAACTTTTCAATACCAGGTAGAATGCTCTCATGTATGGACCAAGATTTGTTGGATGTATCTAGCTGGCAATGTTCTTGGACATATCATACTGGTTGAGAATGAGAGCATGCGAGGTCCTAACCCTACTCCTAAGAACTAACAAGTTGATTTAGATTTTGTTTTGAAATATATATGTGATTGTGTGATTGTGGG
This sequence comes from Cunninghamia lanceolata, assembly GCA_027924645.1. Classification (NCBI taxonomy): domain Eukaryota; kingdom Viridiplantae; phylum Streptophyta; class Pinopsida; order Cupressales; family Cupressaceae; genus Cunninghamia; species Cunninghamia lanceolata. The sequence continues at coordinate 4,075,060 of BSBN01000850.1, forward strand.
TATTTTGTGAAAATAAGCCCAACTTTGACCAGTGCCAATCCTAGGGTTCAGAGTCAATTTCTTGCAAGTGCAGATTACTTCTTGTAAGCATTACAAACATGCAGATTCAGGGACACTACTACGCTCTTGTCTTATAGGAAAATATCCAAGAAAGGGTACTCCCATTAACTCTTCTTATGAATATCCTTGTTATCACACACACCTCCCCATATCTAGTTTAGAGCATTTAATCTATTCCTTGAACAGAATCAAAAAACTAGACATGTAATACAACAAATGTGTACCCAAGAACTCAGAAACCCTTAGTATCTTTGTTCAAAAGAAATATACAGATAACACAGAAGACAATTAATAGGAATACATGCTCACAAGCATTTTTCATATATGCTTAATGTTGATGTGTAAAATTGCGCAGGTTCCAACACCAACATGGGAAGTTTTAGGAATGTGGGACTTGCTACCTAAAACAACCTTCAGATTTTCAAAGAAACTAGGTCTTCTCTATCTTAAAAGGGTTTTGGGAAAAGAGGAGAAACTAACAGAATTACAGATACAATTAAAGCAAATCTATCTATGGTGATGCGCCTGAATAAAAGTGTTTCTCTTCAAGTAAGCACAATGAAGCTATTCTCAAGATTCAGTTATATTAAAGAACAGATGTTGCATGATTAACATAAGCAGATATAATGAATAAATTCAAAGGCTCATAGCCAGACAATTTGCAATGACATAGAAAATATCAACCAAGGCACAGAACTCAGTCTTTCTCATTAATTTTCCAGCAACATAAGAGGCACAGATACATGCACAGTTACATTCACTTTCTGAATCAAGAATAACAAAAATAAAGGCAAATGATATTCACTGGTCACAGCAAAAGTCTCAAACTTCTCTCTTAAATCTCTAATAGAAAACTCTAGCAAAACTAGAACTCTAACTTCAAAAATTAACTCCTGATTCATTACAAATGTTACATATTTATAGCACAAGATCGACTCTAGATTGTCTATAACAATTGAATCCCAACGGCCCAACCAAACTAGAAATAACTGGGAGTCTCTGACAATTAAGATCTTTTAGAATCTGTAAAAGTTACTCCTTTCTGAAAACCCATTGGCTGTGACAAAACATATGTGGCATACCTCCTCTAATAAGGAGTAGACACTTGGCGGCTTCCACACTCTTGAAACAATAAACTCTATGATAGATGGCCACATCCACACGCATAACTTAAAACTCCTTCATCTCTCAGGAAGAAATAGGAAACTGACACTTGGCGACTTCCATGGCAACTAGAAACAAATACGTGTCTTTATTTGCACCTCCTTACTTAACTGTCTTTTATGCTCGGGAGGACTCTGTAGGTGATAACTGTCATGATCTGCGACTTTGAAACTTAAAGACACAATTAGAAATGGGGCCCACAACATCCCGCACGCTACCTTTCAAAAGGAGGAAAACAGGGACAGGTGGCATCTTCCGCAGCTGCAATGAACTAATACGTGGTGCTTTCCGATATACTTGAAACATTATAAGATACTCCTTGAAACTTAAGCGGAGGTTGACACATGTCGGGCTCTGCATCATTTGGGAAACATTTAATACACCAGAGAAAGGGACAAAAAGATTTTATCATTGGCGCCGCATCCACCACGTGGCATTCTCCACATCACTGATACTCTACACTGGGGCCCACCTCCATCCTTTACATAGCAACAAAAGATATAGGAACTAACCAGTGGAAACTGACACTTGGCAAGCTCCGCAGCTATCACAAAAGACACATGGCTCCTTCCACACTCATGCTGAAACATTAAGGGAGCACCTCTACTAACGACACATGGCACCTTCTACAGGATTGTAACTTAGAAACAAAATTAAAACATCCTCTGCTACGTGGCACACTCCACTCCAAAGTTATAACTTAGAAACAAAATGCGGCTTAACACTGGGGCTTGACACTTGGCGGATTCCACGGCTCTGGCAAAATGAAACCCTCGCAGCCATACTTAGAATCATTTACAGACACAAAAGTGTAACCCATGGAGCACTGTAGCTGAAACAAAATGTAGAGTCTTATACTCTACAGTTCTTGGCGACCAGTAGGACTTTTGAGCCTACTCAAAAAGAACCCAAAAACTTGGCAAAATATATGTATTTAAAATACAATCACAGGGTCACAAATTCTGCAAAGCTGTCTGGTAAATAGACCATTCCGAATCAGAGAGTCCCTGTTTACTCTATAAATCTTGAAACGCAAAATCAAGATTTATTATATCCTTGTGGGAGAATGCCTGTAAAATTTAAACCATAGACTTTAATTGAAACTCCAACTGGGCCATTGGTATTAAGACAGCTTCCACCTCCTGTACTTACGAGAAATCACTTAAACCTTGAAAAATTGATTGATCATTTTGCCTTGTTAAAAGCAGGGCCTTGATATCATCAATCATCAGTACTGTATTATTATCTGGAAATGGTGAGGGAAGACCCAACTATACCATATCCTCTATGTGTCTCTTCATGTCTTTGACTCCTTCCTTGACAGTATCTAGGAGCTCCTGGCAGTTTGTGGCAGCTGAGTTGCAACTTAGAACTTCATTTACCCTCTTTGCAACTATCATTCTATCACTGATACCTGCTGCTGACAAAATTTCATCTGTTGTGTCATATAGCTTCTTTAGCAGCAGTTGAGAGTCAGAAACCCTCAAAGAAATAGTAGATAGAGTGGCCTGAACTAAAGTTTTCGCTTTTTCACACAACTATTGTGCATTTAACAAGAATGTTAATGATGGCCTTAGCTAGATAATCTCCTCATAGATTCTTTTCCAAACTGAAACATATAGCTCCTTGACCAAATTCAGAACTCCAGCATTCTATGGCCTGTTATCTAACTCAAGTGTTAGTTGTTTTGTTGTTTGTTGCTCAGCTAGGAGTTGTACTTGTATTGCAGCAGCAGCATTCTGTTCACTCAGCAACTTCTGTTGAGACTATGTGGCTTGTTGCAATTTTTCTTGATATCTCTTCTCTAAGGTGGCCTTCTCTTGCCTCAAAATATTTACTGCAGCTTTTTCCTGAGCTAGCTCAACCTTTAGAGAAGCATTTTGTGCCTGTGTTGCTTGATGGATCTAACAGGAAATAGTATTTTGCAACTGCTTATTCAGAGTCTCTATTTCATCCTTCTTTGATTGCAACTCTCTAGCAAGGTTGCCACTATTTGTCTTCTCTTGAGCTAAGTCATTTTCAACTTTCTGCAATTTCCTAGAGACTTTCAGGTAGTCAGTTGCAACAGCAGATGTGGTTTCATTAGCTAGCTCGACCCTATCTTGTGGTCTGAAAAGAGACATGTCCATGGCTACTGCATTCATTGAGAAGTGCTGAGGCTGTATCTTCTCATTGGGCTTCACCACATTTGGGGACAAATGTGTGACAGTCAACTGCTGTTGAATAGGGTAAAAAAGTGACCTCATATGTGGCACAGCCAGGCTCTTATTTTCTTTCTTTCTTTTCTTGTCCATCCTAGTTTCTCTAGCCTTCTTTGTTTTATCTACCTGAGCTTGGAAAGTGGGGGGTGAAGCAATATATCCCCTAGTAAAGGGATGACCTTGAGGTAGGCCATAAGGAATAGCCACTAATTGTTGGCTAGAGGAAATTTGGGGAGGGGCTCTTTTTGGAACAGAGGGGGAAAAGAGTGGCAATGAGGTGGCCTATGAAGACATGGCCTGAGTACTAGCAATTGGGGCAAGTAGTGATATAGGCACAACAGAAGTGGCAGGGGATATTAATGTTTGGCTAGTTGGGATTGTCACCCCTAAGGTAGAAGAAAGAGACAGAGAGGAAAAAAGAGAAGAAACACTTACCTGAGGAGCAGTGGATGTGGCTGGTATTTGCTGTTTCAGGGGTTCTGCTTCTTCCTCTGACTCTTCCTGCAGGTGCAGTCTCCTATGCTTCCTTGGCCTTTCTCCTGATTCTCCTTCTGATTGCTTTTCTTCTACATTTACCACTACTGAGGGTGGCAAGGGTACAAAATTGGAAGCCCCAGTAGCTGAAACTGATGGAGTTCCTCTGGTTGGTGATGACACCACACCCTTTTGTTTCTCTAAAGTACTAAGAGATTGGGGTCAGGAAGATATAGGAACACCAGAAGAGGCCTGTCCTATTTCTTGCATTGTATGGGTTGACTCAGCCTCCTCTTCTGACTCTTCATCCTTCTTCTGAACTCTACTTGTATCAGGGCTAGAGACTGGGGATGGATGCCACTCATCCCAAATCGACTCCCAGTTCTCATCTGTGTCAATCTTCCCAAAAGAGTGTGTCAACTCTAAAATTTCTTGCATATATTTCCAATAGGCCTCAATTTTCTCTGGTTTCCAATCCTGGGCTTTCAGAGCTTTCTTTAAACGGGTACCCATTCTGATCTTAGGGTCATGGGCTTTTTGTTTAACATAAAAGGTCTCCCATGGCCTGGGCCACTCATAAGGCAAATCTTCCAATTTCACATACAGGTCAGGGGAATCTTCCTTAGGGTTTCTCCTATCTTCCCAAAAGGGCCAACCCTCATGTACTATTTTGGCCCGAACCTTGTTGCTTCTTATCTAGGAGGCCATAAAACTATTTGGGTCATACCTCCATTTATCTTCAACGATGAAGAATCCCAAGACAGCTAAATTTTGTAGCAATAGGTGTTCAGCATCTCTGACTTCTAGGGCCATGTTTCTTTTGACCCATGGGATGTCATACATCTTTTTCTTCTTCTTCTTGGTGCCAAACTCATTGTCAACCACAGACACTTGCCGGGTTACTTCTAGAAATGCTAACCTAGGGGTCAAAATTTTAGGTAGCAGCATAGGTTCTTCATTGAAGACATGGACCCTAATGATAGTATTTCGTGCCCCAAAGTAATAATCACATGGGATTGGGCACTTGTAATGAAACCTCTAATGCTTTGTGTCAACCTATGTTCTACAGGCTCAGGGCTCAAATGGCAAAAGGCAAGGGCAACAAAGAGTTCCCAGAACTCATAAGGGTCTGATGCCTCAGATAGCACATTTGTCCATGCAGACACAGGAATAGTTCTATTTTGACCAAACTCTGGGTCATACATCTTCAATTGCATAATTTGTGCAAAAAGGTTGTGGTTCTGATATAACATTAAATGGAACAGATAAGCAGAATACCTGAACACTCCCGTGGTTTTGAAATTGATAAGCTGATCGACCATGGAGTAAGCAATTTGCTCTGAAAAGTCCAGCCTGTATTCCTGTGACTTATCTACAGTCTTCAATCTGAAAATGATTGAAATTTGCCAATCGTAGACTGTATTGTCTTCCTTCATCCCAAAAATGAAAGACATCATTGACAGTGCCTCTTGACTTGCTTGACTGAATTATACCCTTCCTGTAGGTAGTATGGGCATCTAGGTGTTCTCATCTCCCAACTACATTTATGAGTTGAGAAACCTAATCTGATTGTTGACATTTGACCATGTCCTTTGCATTTTAGCAATAGTGGGAAATGTGGTCGTTTGATCATGATACAGGGCCAGCATGTCTCTTATGGCTTTGGGTGTAATTTACACTATAAAGGGACCCTGTTGTATGGTGTTTGAGGGTGCATGAAACAACTCCGCACATATATCAATTAGGTCAGGACATAGGTGCACATTAGGGACCAGGAACTATGCCAACTATGAGGTCCAAATCCTCATTCCAAAAGTCTCAGACTGTCCACTCTTCACCTTTTGAATGCATCTCTGGTGTGCCCCTTCACGGAGAGTCCTGGTAGATTTTTGAAGGGCTGGGTCAAAGATACCATCTGCAAAATCTTTTACCTTCGCTGGGTCGACAGAGTACCCTACCTCGGGAACCCTCATTCATGGATAGGTTCTCTTAGGTTACACGGGTGCTGAGGCGTAAGATTTACTGCTTGAAAGCCTGTCGATTGAATCATAGATTCCGAGTCCCTCCTGAGAAGACTATGCTTCGGCCATGTCTGTATCTATAGGGAGAATGTGAGAAGCTTTGACACAGCAAAGACAGAAACTGCGTAACAAAAGTGACACTCAGCTAGGAAGTGCTTGCTAGGGATTGGAGGCAACAATGATTCGCAGTAGAGAGATAGAAACAAATGAGAACCACACTTAGGATTTAACTCAATTTTAATGGGGCTTTAATGACACATCCTATCTTATAAATGGCATTAACACCAAGAAACTGTTAGTGATCTTTTGAAATCTGCATGGAAAGGAGTGTCAGAAACATTATGAGAGTGGCTGCAAAAGTGTGTACTTTCAGGGATTTTGGGGATTGCAGACAACCTTAATGAATGTGAGACTTTCAAAAGAGAAGGGGCTTGCACTGATGACACATGTTCACAGAACACTTATTGAAAAAGAAAGCGGGAAAAAGAAAGCGAGAAAATAGGAAAAAACAAGAAAGGGAAACTAACTAACTATGGTACATAAGAGTCCCTGCTTAATTGAAATGTTTCAAATAGATCCCATTTACAAGAATCTCTTCAGGTTCACCATCCATAGTCTCAAGCTCGAAAGAATTTTGTTGCTTACAGGAACGAATCTTGTAAGGACCAGTCCACAGTGATTCAAATTTGCTGTGTCAACCTGGCTTTGTAGCTCTTTCATCCCATTTCAACACTATTGAGCCAACTTCAAAAAGGGGATTTGAAGTTTTCTTATCAAAACAGTCTTTGAGTATTTTCTAGTTTTTCATCAGTGACTCATGTGCTTTTTCTCTTTTCTCTTGTACTTCCAGCAGTTCAGCAAGTCTAGCTTGCATGGGGCCATTCTCTTTAATCTCTATCTATTTCAATAATTGCAAAGTAGGGATCTCTAAGCTCAGTGGCATTACTGCTAGTTTGCCATAAACTAATTCATATGGAGACATCTTTGTAACTTGCTTAGGTGTGATCCTGTCAGCCCACAATGCAGTATTAAGCAGTTTGTGCCACTCTCTATGATAATTAGTCCCTATCCTCTTAATGAGTCTGATTAGGTTCTTGTTAGTGGACTCTGCCAGACCATTGCCCTGAGGGTAATAATTTGAAGAAGTCTTCAAATAAATTCCATTCCTTAATGCAAACTTAGATATTTTTGTCCCCAAAAATGCTTTAGCATTATCTGATATAATGGTACGAGGAGGACCAAACCAAGCAGTAATACCTTCTAGAAAGTTTAGTATTACCTTTTCTGTTGCTTCCTTGAGTGGCACTGCTTCACTCTATCTGGTGAAGTAATCTGTGGCTGTGAGGATCCATTTGTGTCCCATACTTGACACTGGATTGATCATACCAATAAAATTAAGACCCCATTGGGCAAAGGGCTCATCTACAATTATGGGGCTTAGAGGCATTGCTGCATTTCTTATTTTTCCTATATAAAACTGATAGGCCTGGCATTCTTTAACCAGCTGATAGCAATCTGTGAATAGAGTGGGCCAGAAGTATCCTGCTTGAGTCACTTTGATTGTTGTGATCCTTGCTAAAAAGTGTCCTCCTAAGGCTCCATGGTGTAACTCATGTAGTATTCTTTGAGCTTCATCTTTCTCTATACATCTCAAAAGTATGCCATCAACATTTCTCCTGAATAAGATATGGTCAATTAGTGCAAAGTGGGCCCCTTGCTGCCTATAATATCTTTTCTTATCATGGGAGAGCTCATTTGGGAAAATCCCATGCTTCATAAATTGTATCATGTTTGTGACCCAGGAATTTTGGTCAACCTCTTGGATTCTCAACACATTTTCACTTTCTGTTTCTTATGTCATCATTTTCTCCATGTCTTGAGCCATATATTGGCACAATCCTTTGCCTCTGACTAACTTAGTGGGTCTGAGCTCCACATCATATTCAAGGATCTTTGTTATCCAGTTTGCTCTTTTCTCAGTGATCTCACCCTCCATAATATATTCTCTTACACTAGGATGAGCTACTAATATCATAATCATATTCCCTATTACCATATGCCTAAATTTTTTGAGGGCTTTTACTAAGGCATATGCCTGCTTCTCCACAAAATTGTATCTGGCCTCATATTCCCTGAGTGTCCTAGAGAAAAAGGCTATTGGGTGCTCTCCTTCTTGCTGATCATCTTTCTGAGTTAAGATAGCAGCAACACTGAATTCTCCTCCATACACATACATGATGAAAGACTTAGAAAAGTCTAGGTTTCTGAGTACTGGGCTGTTGAAATGGCTCTTTTGATCTCTTCAAATGCCTGCCTCCCCTCTACAGTCCATTTGAAAACCAGGTCCTTCTTTAGCAACAGTGTCATTGGTCTAATTAGACCTGCAAAGTCAAATATGAACCGGCTAACAAAATTGATCTTCCCCAAAAAGGATTGAACTGATTTCTTATTAACTAGTATAGATAAGTTCATTATGGCAGTGACTCTCTCTAGATCAATAGAGACTCCTTCCTTCGACACTATATGCCCTAACAATTTACCCTGAGGTACTGCAAAGATACACTTCTTGGGGTTCAGGGATATTCCAAACTCTTGACACTTCTTAAAAATAGCTTATAAATGATTAAAATGATCTATAGCATTTTTAGAGAAAATAGTGAGGTCATCTAGATAAATCAGGATGATTTTGTTTATAAGCTCCCCATATGCTACATCCATTGCTCTCTGAAAAGTAGCTCCAGCATTTGAAAGGCCAAAGGGCATCTTAGCATATGCAAATATTCCCCATTTTGTAGTGAATGCAATCTTATGCTAGTCTTCATCAACCAACCAAATCTGATTGTATCTAGAGAAACCATCCAGCAAGGAAAATCTCTCTGATCCAGCCACAGTCTGTAGAATTTGTTCCATAGAGGGCAGGGGATAATGATCCTTCAAAGATGCTCTATTCAGATCCCTGAAATCTACACAGAGTCTTATGTCACCATTTTTTTTCTTACTGGCACTAGGTTTGATACCCAGGTTGAGTGCTTAATTGGAAAAATAATCTTTGATTCGAAGAGCTTTTGCAACTCATCCACCATTAGAGGTTCAATTCTAGGATTCACACCCCTTTGCTTCTGTCTAACTAGTTTAGATCCTTCAGTCAACTCTATGGTGTGTTGAATGATATCTCTGTTATAGCCATGGAGGTCTTCATAGGTCCAGGCAATCACCCTATCATATCTTTCACACAAATCAATCAACCTTTCCCTTTCTTGCTGGGTTGTAGAATTGCCAACCTTCAATTTTCTTCCTTCACTAACTTGAATTTCAGAATAATCTGTTTTATCTGCTTGAAACCTCTTTTTCTCTAGGCTTACATCTTCTAGGTCAAATAAGTTTTCTAAGGTAATCAGTCCTTTAGGGAGCTTATTTGACTTCAGTTGAATAATTTGGTCACCATATGCCTCTTCAATCTTAGGGTGTAACTGATCAGCCAATTCTCCTGATTGTTGCAAAAATGAGAGGACTTGGAAATCATTTTCAAAGACTTGCCAATTTTGGTCATTGTTTGGGATAGTTGGTCTTACTATAACTTTGACTGACTCATTATTGACTAGTAAATCAGTTGTTGGGTCAAACTGTGAACCAATCTGTGCTATTCTATCTACCTCAAAATTTTGGGCTCTAGGAACTACTTCTATATTGAAAGCTTCAAAACCATCTATTAGGTCCCAAATTCTATGCCTATAGGATATCATTCTTACATTTTTGGCTACTGCCTTTTCTCTTATTTGTTTCACCACTAGTTCTGAATCTCCTCTTACTATCAGATTCTTTACTCCTTTTTTCTTTGCTAACATGAGTCCATGCACCAAGGATTCGTACTCAGCATCATTATTGGTATAGGCAAACTGAAAGCAAATGGCTCTTAAAATTTTCTCACCATTTGGGGCAGTAAGGCAAATTCCTACACCAGCACCGTTTTTACTTCTAGCCCCATCAAAATTTAGAGTCCAGATTTCTGAGTCTTTTTCAAATTCATGAGTCTATGATGTTTCTTTCCTTAAAACATTTGGGATCTCTTGGTCTTCTTCAAATATGACATAAGTGCATAAACCAGTAGAGTCATAATTTCCATAGGGATCACTTTGCATCATAGTCAACAACTGATTATTCTCTTCTTCCTATTGGTCTTGTTCAGTCCAATCACCTAACTCTTCAACAAAGATTCTCTCTTCTTTATTCAGCATAGCATGAGTTGCTTCTAATTTTGGGGTTGGTTCATTTGTGATATGGTCTTTTGATAATGGCTCAAACAGTATTTTGATTTTTGTCCCATATTTGGTTCTCAGAATGAGGTTTGACCAATCTAGTGATATGTAACCTCCTATCTTGGCTGTAAAATCTATGGATAAGCATAGACCAAATACAGGAGGAATATCTATGACTACCACATCCTGATTTACAATTATATTAGGGCAAGTATATAGTTGCAATGGGAGTTGTTTAATTTTCCCTATTGTTTGCACAGATTTCCCATCTAATTGCATAACTCCTCTTGTAAGTGGCTCATACTTTATCTTCAAAGCATCTGTTATTTACTTTGGCATTACTATAGTACTGGCCCCAGAGTCTATCATTGCATTATGCAATAGTAGGGATCTGGTTTAGATTTACCTACCTCAGGTGCATTATTCAACAGGGCTATTGTCTGTAATGGTACAGTATCTTTGAGCTACTACTTTTCTTTATCAGTAGATCCTCCTTTAGCACCAATATGTTTAGGAACTTCTTGGCCATGCAGAGCCTCTTGCAACAGTGTCTTCTGCTCAGGAATAGCTAGCATGTACCAGATTGATACATGCGCTGGAGTTTTTTTTAGCTGATCCACCATATTCACAGGTCCTAATACTTGGGCCTTTGAGTAATAAGGGTACCCTACCTTTTCTAGAACTTGACCTGACGCTACTTGATTCTGCATAGGCTGGGGCATTTCTTGTCCAGAGACTATGTTCTGGTGACTTTGAAATGGAGGAGCTCCCATGAGCTCATTATTACGGACTTCAGGTTGTTCCATCATTCTCCTCTTTGCTCTGGTATAGTAATATGATTGAACCAATGGCTTCTTGGAAGTAGATACTTCATTCAAGAACATTGAATCTTCCTCTTCAATCCATGAAAACAAAGCATGCTCAAGGGCTATTTCCTCTTCCTATTGTAAGGACATCCCTTGCATCTGGGCCACCAGGACTGCATTTTGTACACTAGGAGACTGATATGGTGGAGTGTTAGAAGTTGCAAATTGCCCTTCTAATCCTCTCTGTTCTGCTATCTTCTGTTGTAAATTTCCTCTGGGGCAGTCTCTGGGCATATGGGCATTGTTACAAGGAAAACACCAAGCATTTGTGCCATCTACAAAATTATTTTGCCCTGGGACAATTTCCTTGTTGGGATTAGGAGGAACAGTCTATAAATGTGTAGGGACTGTGACTAACTGGTTTGATGGCTAAGGATTAGCTTGCCTTTGTGGGCCTTGATATTGATTTGGCTGAAAGGAAGGTCTATTTCCTTGGTAACCTTGATAAGGGGGTTTTGGATAAGGATTTTGTTGTCTCTTTAGGTTAATTATCTCATTTGAGAAGGTCCTTAAAATGTTCTTGACATCATCCATTTCAGATGATTGAATAAGGGCAGTTACTTTAGCAGGTTGCTAAGGAAAAGAATACATAGACACAGGTGGGGTTGTAGGATTAGGAACTTCTTGAGGCAAAGGTAAGGTAATTTCTGGGAACATGGGCATAGGAGGTCTTGGGGGCAACTTTCCAGCATCTATTAAGTTATTTTCAGCCTTGACTGCCAACTCATATGCTTCTGGTAGTGTCTAACCTCCAAGAGACTGAATCATCACTGATATATTTGAGTTTAAAGCTTTAAGGTAAAACACAATAGCCATACTTGGTAATGGTCTTGTTGTGGCAGGAATCCTCTCCCAAGTCTTTTGAAAACTTGAGTTGAAATCAGTCATTGCTTCTTGTGGTGCCCTTTTGATAGTGATCAATTGTTGCAGCAAAGAAGATTTATCATCCTTTTCTTTAAATCTTGCAAAGAAAGCATCTTCAAGATGATCCCATGTAGATATTGTGTTTGGGGTTAAAGATCTATACCAGTCCAGAGCCTTCCCTTTGAAAGAAGCTGCTAACAGTCTTATGGCCACATTCTGTTGAGTGATCACATGTACTACACAGACATCAGATACATCTTGCAAATGCTCCTCAGGTGTCTTGAAATCTTCCCCACTGAACTTAGGCAAAGCCTTTAGAGCATTGGCTAGAATAGCATCCCAAGTAGCTGGTGGTGTTGGGAGAATTAGAGGACTACCAATGTTCCAATTTGCATAGTTCCTTGGGGCTACAGGTGCTCCCATATTTGCTCTTGGTACTACTGCAAACTGATTCACTCTTCTCCTTGGGTTAGCTATTAGTGGTGGCAAAAGAATGCCTGGATTAGTAGCTCTTGTTACAGGTCCACAGCTCTAACTTCCTGTGGCTTTCTGTCTCATACAATCTTGAAAAAAATTTCAAGAATAGTCCCACCGGGCGTGCCAAAAAATGCTGACGTGTAAAATTACGCAGGTTCCAACACCAACATGGGAAGTTTCAGGAATGTGGGACTTGCTCCCTGAAACAACCTCCAGATTTTAAAGAAGCTGGCTCTTCTCTATCTTAAAAGGGTTTTGGGAAAAGGGGAGAAACAAACAGAATTACAGATACAATTAAAACAAATCTATCTATGGCGATGCGCCTGAATAAAAGTGTTTCTCTTCAATTAAGCACAGTGAAGCTATTCTCAAGATTTAGTTATATTAAAGAGCAGATGTTACATGATTAACATAAGCAGATATAATGAATAAATTCAAAGGCTCACAACTAGACAATTTGCAATGACACAGAAAATATTAACCAAGGCACATAACTCAGTCTTTCTCATTAATTTTCTAGCAACATAAGAGGCACAGATACATGCACAGTTACATTCACTTTCTGAATCAAGAATAACAAAAATAAAGGTAAATGATATTCACTGGTCACAACAAAAGTCTCAAACTTCTCTCTTAAATCTCTGATAGAAAACTCTAGCAAAACTAGAACTCTAACTTCAAAAACTAACTCCTAATTCATTACAAATGTTACATATTTATAGTACAAGATTAACTCTAGATTGTCTGTAACAATCGAATCCCAACGGCCCAACTGAACTGGAGATAACTGGGAGTCTCTAACAATTAAGATCTTTTAGAATCTACAATAGTTACTCCTTTCTGAAAACCCATTGGCTATGACAAAACATATGTGGCATACCTCCTCTAATAAGGAACAGACACTTGGCGGCTTCTGCACTCTTGAAACAATAAACTCTGTGATAGATGACAGTGTCTGTGCACATAACTTGAAACTCCTTCATCTCTCAGGAAGAAACAAGAAACTGACACTTGGCGGCTTCCACGACAACTAGAAACAAATACGTGTCTTTATCCGCACCTCCTTACTTAACTATGTCTTTTATGCTCGAGAGGACTTTGCAGGTGACAACTGTCGTGATCCACTGCTTTGAAACTTAAAGACACAGTTAGAAATGGGGCCCACAACTTCCCACACGCTACCTTTCAAAAGGAGGAAAATAGGGACAGGTGGCATCTTCCGCAGCTACAATGAACTAATACGTGATGCTTTCCACTATACTTGAAACATTATAAGATACTCCTTGAAACTTAAGCGGAGGTTGACACATGTCGAGCTTCGCATCGTTTGGGAAACATTTAATACACTAGAGAAAGGGACAAAAAACTTTTATCATTGGCGCCGCATCCACCACATGGCATTCTCCGCATCATTGATACTCTACACTGGGGCCCACCTCCATCCTTTACATTGCAACAAAAGATATAGGAACTAACCAGCGGAAACTGACACTTGGCAAGCTCCGCAGCTATCACAAAAGACACATGGCTCCTTCCATGCTCATGCTGAAACATTAAGGGAATGCCTCCGCTGACAACACGTGGTGCCTTCCGCAGGGTTGTAACTTAGAAACAAAATTAAAACATCCTCCGCTACGTGGCACGCTCTACTCCAAAGTTATAACTTAGAAATAAAATGCGGCTTGAAACTGGCACTCGACACTTGGCAGATTCTGCGGCTCTGGCAAAATGAAACCCTTGCAGCCATACTTAGAATCATTTACAGACACAAAACTATAACCCACGGAGCACTGTAGCTGAAACAAAATGTAGAGTCTTATACTCTACACTTAACATGAAAATGATACAATGCTTTTGAAGAACATAAATCAACAATACAAGAATCTAAACTTACAACCTAGGACAATGAACAACCAGCTGAAATTGCTCTATATTCTCCTTAGCAAAATTTCCCAAATCAACAACCCACAAAATGAGAGCCTAGCAGCTATTTTATGCTCAAAGCATGTTGCCCTAAAAATTAATTGCATTCTGGAGGTAGGTGAGACATTTTTTTAACATTACAATTTTCCTCCAAAGTGCATACTGGGAATAAAAATTTACAATTAAAAGAGGAGAGTATTAAATAATAAAATATGTTCTAATTTCCTCTTTTAAAAATTACACATTTTTTACTCATTCCTAGGCTTGAATGGCAGCAGTTGGAGACTCAATCCTTTGCAATATGAGACTTCTGAGATCTCATCCTCAGCTCTTTCATCACACTCTACCACATAAAGACCATCACAGCAACACCCAATTTTGATTTTGCCCAAACCAAACAGCTCTGGGTCATTTTTGGTGAAATAGAGGCATTTTTCAGTCATCTGGCACTCAAAAATCACTCCAAATGTGCAAAAAATCTCTGCCAATGGATGAGGAATGGACTGAGGAAGATTTTTGAGCATATAACAACACATTTTGGCCCAAATATGCCTTCAAAAAATGGCCAGAAGCTTAAAACATGATTACAGTTTTGAACCCGCCTGGAGCAGCCAAAAATTCATCAAAATTGCCAAAAAACCTCCACCAATGCCAAAAGAATGACTATAGGATGATTGTGCAGCATTGGGCAGAAAATTTGGGCCACAAAATGCCCCCAAAAATCACTCAGAAACACAAAAACGTGATTGCTAGCACAAAACCCGTCTGATACTACTCAAAAACTTGTAAAAAATGCCTCAAGAACGAAGAAAGATCATCGATATTGCCTGTAGAAGGGAGGAGGAGGTGAAAGCAGCTGAGAAAAGGCAATAGCGCAGCTGCGCATGGGATTGAGACAAGGCAGGGAAAAGGTTTGCACGGCTGCATGATCCATACACCATGCCTTTTATTCACTTTCAAACTTTAGAATAAAGTTTAATAAAACTTTATTAAGCCTGCCCTAATATCTTTGACTTTTCTTACGCACATCAACCTTTCTAATATGCCTTCCATTTTAAAATACAAATTTAATATTGTTGGGAATTAAGGTGTCTTAACCTTGGTAATTCCTTGTATTATTATATTGTATTTATTTATTTATTGCCTATTGTATTAATCAGATGCAAATCCTATGTTGTCAAATTGTGGGAGTTGGCACGGTGATGTGTCATCCTATATGGCATATGACCACATGTAATTTTGTCCTCACATGAGGAGATAGGCATCCCACTTAGTGGTAGGAATATTTTTCCATGTGTTGGCATCTTAGATGTTGTGTAAGGGAATATTGAGTGTAACGGTCATGACAAATTCCTATGACAAAGTTATGACAGGTAAGAGTCAGAAATAGGAGATTCTATGACAGGTGAAGACATGTGTCGAAGAGCATCTTTGAAAAATGAATCTTTGGGTGCTCCAAGGTGGACTATGACATGTAAGAGAATATGCTATTTATAGCCTATGTATGACAGATTCTCTTACAGCTGTAAGTTATGACAGCTATGACATATTCTATGACAGTTGTAAGAGTCGTAAGAGCATCTGTCATAGCCCATTTTGGAAATAGGTGACCTCCTTGGGATGGGGTGACTTGACAAGTGTCAGGAGCATCCTACAGTGTTGGACAAGTGTCCATAGGCGTGGGTTTTGGGCCCTGAGGCCATGTTGGACGCCCATCCCAATGTGGAGCCATTTTTGCCTTGTATTTGTTATATAAACAGGTGCTTTGGAGAGGAGAACTACTACAGGTTTGACAGGTACTGTTATGCTGCCGGATCACCTCCAGATACGAGTGTCGAAGACTCCTGCAAGAGCATTGGCTCTATGTTGTATTGTAACCTTCATTATTTACAGAATACATTTGAACTATGTTTTGGAGTGTGGGGTTTTTCACCCGTAAGGGTTTTCCCCACATATATCTTGTCTCTCTCTTCTTCTGTCTTACTTTCTTGTGTATGTGTTTGCTGCGATATCTCTATTAGTGGGTTAACATAGCTATAATTGTAAAGATAAAATTGAATTTGCACTCTCCTCTCCTCATTAGATTAGTGTAGGAAGCATTTTTCGCACACCTAGCTTCCTTTCAATTGGTATCAGAGCCTAGCCAGTTTTGGTTCTAGCTGTCGGATAGGGGTTTTTTGAGCTAATCTTAGGTTGAGTGGGAGTGTTGTGTAGAGCATTCTGTATCTTGTTCCAGGAAGGAGATGGCAACCACATCTGGAAGGTTAGAGGTGGAGAAATTTAATGGCACTAATTTTGAGTTGTGGAAACTTGAGATGGAGGACCTACTTGTTGATAGTGACCTATGAGAAACCATATCCAGTGTAAAACCTATAGCAATGTCACAAGCTGATTGGGACCTCAAAGATCAGAAGGCTAAGGGTCTCATAAGACTCTATTTAGTTGACTCTATCTTGTTGAATATCCATGAGGAGAAGAGCACAAAAGATCTTTGGAAGAAGCTAGGTGATGTTTATAAGGCCAAGTCCCTGGTGAACAAGCTTTTTTTGACAAAGAAGTTGTTCACTCTAAAGATGGAAGATAGAGGATCTATTGTGGACCACATGAATTCTTTCAACATGATCGTTGCATAGTTGACATCTATGGGTGTGAAAATAGAGGAGGATCGATGTATGACCCTGCTTTGTTCTTTCCCAAATTCGTGGGATCATCTTCTCATGGCTATTGGAAGCACCACTACCACCTTCAAGATCAAAGATGTGGTGTCATCGCTGTTATCTAAAGAAATGCAGAGGAAGACATCTAAGTCAACCAAAGAGGCTCTTGCGGTTCGTGGAAGACCCAAAGAGAAAGGGAAGAAGAAGGACAAGAAAAGTGAAAAGGGTAGATCCAAATCCCGTGGGAGATCCAAATCTCCTGGAAAGTCCAAGGCTCTCTATTGGAACTGTGGGAAGACGGGGCATTTCCAAAAGGAATGCAAAGAAGAAAAGAAAAGGAAAATGAAGACAGCCCCTGATTTAGATTTTGACAAGTCACAAGATGATGGTGATGCCTTCATCGCAGCCTTGGCCACCCATGCATCTGATGATGTGTGGTTGATTGATTCTGGTGCATCATTCCACATGACCTCGCATCAAAGTTGGTTCACGAAGTATGAAGAGTTTGATGGTGGAAGAGTGTACCTAGGTGATGACTCTCATCTGAAGATTGTTGGTTGTGGAAGAGTCTCAATCTGATTCCCTGATGGACGAGTGAAGGGGATCACTACGATTATGCACATCCCAGGCCTTGCATGGAACCTGCTTTCTGTAAGTATATTGAATGATGCAGGTGTTCAGGTTGTCTTTCTGAAGGATGGATGCAAGATGACTAGAGAATCTATGGTGCTTGTGAAGGGTACTTGGAGAGGTACTCTATTTCAGCTAGAGGCATGCACTTCACAATGCAATAGTTCTTCTGACTCGAAGAAAAGAGCTGCAGTCACTTCATCCTCACCATCTGAATGAGCAGTGAAGAAATACGTTGTAACTAGTTCTGATGGTAGTGCACATGCTTTGGAAGCTAAGCTTCCTGCTAAAAAGACTATATTATGGAATCTGAGTTATGGCCACATTGGTGAGAAGGGTTTGCGAACCCTGAAAACTAAAAACCTCGTTGAGGGGTTAAATGATTGTAATCTTGAGTTTGACTTTTGTAAACATTGTGTATGTGGAAAATAAAACCATGTTTAGTTTTACTCTAGTTCTCACAAGTCTTCTGGTGTATTGGTTCTTATTCATTCTGATGTGTTTGGTCCAGTTAATGTTCCTTTGATTTCCAAATCTATATATTTTGTATCTTTCATAGATAATTACAGTAGAAGGACATGGGTTTATATTATTAGAAGCAAGATTGAAGTCTTTAGTCAGTTTAAGGAGTTTAAAGCCTTTATTGAAAATCATACTAGTAAAAAGATTAAGTGTTTGAGAACTGACAACAGTGGTGAGTTTTGTTTAGTAGATTTTGATAAGTTTTGTAAAGAGAAAGGGATTGAAAGACATAAGACAACTCCATACACCCCATAGCAAAATGGAGTTGCAAAGAGGATGAACAGGACACTAATGGAGAAGGCTAGGAGTATGCTTAGTGGAGCAAGCCTTGAACAAAATTTTTGGGCTGAAGTTGTAGCCACTACTTGCTATCTAGTAAACAGATCTCCTACATCAACTCTTGTTGGTAAGACACCCATGGAGGTGTGGTCTGGTAAGAAGCCTCAGTTAGACATCTTCATGTTTTTGGTTGTGAAGCGTATGCACATGTGCCTAGGGAGAAATGGTCTAAATTGGAGAACAAGGCTATTATATTTATTTTCATTGGCTATGGTGTCAGTGTGAAAGGATACAATCTTTGGGATCTTGTGGCTAAAAAAGTGTTGTATAGTAGAAGTGTTATCTTTAGAGAGCTAACACCTTCTTCCATTGTTCTACAGATAGAAAAGAAAGAAGATGTGGTTCAGTTTCCTTCTACCCCTGAGAAGATTGAACAAACAGACCCTGTGAGACTTGATGATGAGGAAAGCTCTAGCAGCTCTGAAATCTCAGAAGAAGAAGCAGAACGTCAACCTCAGCCATTGAGTAGGTCTACATGAACAAGAAAGCAACCTGATAGGTTTGGTTATTCATTACTTGATTCTAGTTGTGCTTTTTCTTTACTTACTAACACTGATGAGCCTAGAACTGTGAAAGAGGCTATGGGCATGAAAGATGCAGGTTCCTTGAAGGAGGCCATGGAAGATGAGATGGATTTTTTGGAGAAGAATAAAACATATGACTTGGTGCCTTTGCTTGATGGACAGAAACCTGTTGGATGCAAATGGGTGTTTGAGAAGAAATTTGGTGTAGATGGCAGTGTTGAAAAGTACAAGGCTAGATTGGTTGCGAAGGGGTATTCACAAGTCGAGGGAATTGATTATGGTGAAATTTTCTCTCCTGTTGCAAAGTTGACATCCATTCAATTTCTGTTATCCCTTGCAGTTGCTTATGACTTAGAGGTAGAATAGATGGATGTGAAGACAACTTTCCTTCATGGTGATTTGGAGGAAGAAATCTACATGTCACAGCCAGAGCATTACATAGAGGAAGGTAAAGAAAATTTGGTTTGCAAGTTAAAGAAGTCTTTGTAAGGTTTGAAGCAGTCTCCTAGGATGTGGTACTTTAATTTTGATGCCTTTGTGTTGTCAATTGGATATCTGAGATTGAAATCAAATCATTGTGTGTATTACAAGTTTGACAATGATCACATTCTCATTATTGCATTGTATGTTGACGATATGTTGTTGATTGGGAATGGTAAGAATATGATTTTTGATTTGAAGTCTCAGTTGTCAGCACAGTTTGAGATGAAAAATCTTGGGGCAGTCAGGTACATTTTGGGAATGGAAATCATAAGAGACAGAACTAATAGAAAACTTTGGTTAAGCCAAAGTAAGTATGTGAAGACTGTGTTGGACAGGTTCAGCATGGCAGATTGTAGACCATTGTGTGTTCCTGTTTCATTGGGGACAAAGTTGTCTGTTAATGATTGTCCAAAATCTCCTAGTGAGGTGGAGGACATGAGCAGAGTACCTTATGCTAGTGTTGTTGGCAGTTTGATGTATGCTATGGTCTGCACAAGACTAGACATTGCCCAAGCAGTGGGAGTCCTTAGTCGATTTATGGCTAATCCTGGACGAGTACATTAGGATGTAGTTAAGTGAGTGTTTCGATATTTGAGGGGTACTTTCGAGTATTCCATATGCTATCACAGTAATGCTACAGGACCTCCACATTTAGTTTGTATTCATGGATTTGTGGATTCTGATTGGGCAGGTGACATTGACAATAGGAGATCCACTAGTGCCTATGTGTTCACTATGTTTGGTGGTGCAATTAGTTGGATGAGTAAGTGACAACCTATGGTTGCTTTGTCCACTATAGAAGCTGAGTACATGGCAGCAACTCATGCTTGCAAGGAAGCCATTTGTCTTAAGAGATTGTGTTCAGATATTGGTGTTGATGCAGGATAGATTATGATTTGTTGTGATAGTCAGAGTGTGATTTGCCTCGTGAAGAATCCAACTTTCCATGCCAGAACAAAGCATATTGATGTACAGTTTCACTTCATGTGAGACATGGTAGAGGATGGGAAGGTAAATTTGGAGAAGGTAGATGCTTTGAATGATATTGTAGATGCATTAATGAAGCCAGTGGGCACAGAGAAGTTCAGATGGTGTTCGGAGTCTATGGGCCTCTCAGCCTATAGCAGTTAAATCATGTTAATTCTATTGGCTCTTACAATGTGTTCGACAAGTGGGAGAATGTTGGGAATTAAGGTATCTTAACCTTGGTAATTCCTTGTATTTTTACATTGTATTTATTTATTTATTGCCTATTGTATTAATTGGATGCAAATCCTATGTTGTCATATTGTGGGAGTTGGCATAGTGATGTGTCATCCTACATGGCATATGACCACATGTAATTTTGTCCTCACATGAGGAGATAGGCGTCCCACTTAGTGGTAGGAATATTTTTCCATGTGTTAGCATCTTGGATGTTGTGTAAGGGAATATTGACCATAACGGTCATGACAAATTCCTATGACAAAGTTATGACATGTAAGAGTCAGAAATAGGAGATTCTATGATAGGTGAAGACATGTGTCGAAGAGCATCTTTGAAAAAGGCATCTTTGGGTGCCCCAAGATGGACTATGACATGTTGTAAGAGAATATGCTATTTATAGCCTGTGTATGACAAATTCTCTTACAGCTATAAGTTATGACAGTTATGACAAATTCTCTGACGATTGTAAGAGTCGTAAGAGCATCTATCATAGCCCATTTTGGAAATAGGTGACCTCCTTGGGATGGGGTGACTTGACAAGTGTTAGGAGCATCCTACAGTGTTGGACAAGTGTCCATAGGCATGGGTTTTGGGCCATGAGGCCATGTTGGACGCCCATCCCAATGTGGAGCCATTTTTGCCTTGTATTTGTTATATAAACAGGTGCTTTGGAGAGGAGAACTACTACAGGTTTGATAGGTACTGTTATGCTACCGGATCATCTCCAGATACTAGTGTCGAAGGCTCCTACAAGAGCATTGGCTCTGTGTTGTATTGTAACCTTCATTATTTTCAAAATACATTTGACCTATGTTTTGGAGTGTGGGGTTTTTCACCCGTAAGGGTTTTCCCCACGTATATCTTGTGTCTCTCTTCTTCTGTCTTACCTTCTTGTGTATGTGTTTGTTGTGATATCTCTGTTAGTGGGTTAACATAGTTGTAATTGTAAAGATAAAATTGAATTTGCACTCTCCTCCCCTCATTAGATTAGTGTAGGAAGCATTTTTTGCAAACCTAGCTTCCTTTGAAATTTGAAGCCCAAGGAAGAAAGACATCTCACCAATCATAGAAATTTCAAATTCTTTATGCATCTCTTCTGCAAACCACTTACACATACTATCATCTCCATCAAATATGATATCATCAACATATACTGTGACTATTAGAATCATGTCTTCCTTTTCCTTATTGTAAAGAATACTATTTGTGGTACCTTTCTTGAAGCCTTGTTGAAGTAAGTACTTATCCAATCTAGCATACCAAGCTCTAGGTGCTTGCTTGAGACCATATAAAGCCTTTTTGAGTCTACACACCATGTCTGGATCTTCTAACAATTGAAACCCATCTGGTTGGTCAATGTAGACCTCTTCCTCTAGATCACCATTCAAAAATGCTAACTTGACATCCATCTGATAAAATTTGAAGTTATTGTGAGCAGCAAGAGCCAAAAACATCCTGATATCCTCCATCCTGGCTACTGGAGCATAGGTCTCCTTAAAATCAATGCCTTCAACTTGTGAATAACCTTTACACACCAACCTTGCTTTGTTTCTCACAACTTCACCATCTTCATTTAGTTTGTTCTAGAACACCCACTTTGTTCCTATAACATTCTTGTTGGGTGGTCTAGGAACCAATTCCCATGTCTGATTCTTCTCTATTTGATTCAATTCTTCTTCCATTGCTTTCATCCATCCATCATCTTTTCTAGCATCAGTAAAGGTTTTGGGCTTTACCTTTGATAATAAATACAAATTCACTTGCTCATTTGCCCTTGCAAAACTTCTCCTAATCTACACACCTTCATTCTTATCTCTAATGATCTAATCTGCATAATGTTTCCTCTAAAGATACTTTGCTAGAGTCTTAGGGATTTGCTATGGTTCTTGTTCCTTCTCTTCTTTCTCTTCTTCTTCTTCTTCAATGCATGGAAATATATCAGATCCGACGTAGTCCTTTGTTTCTTGTGATATTTGATATAAGTGGGTAAATGCACAAAGTTGAGTCCACTTAAGGTAGAAGTTTCAGCCTTAGAAAAAACTTGAAATTGGGCAAACCAAAATGGGATCTCATTTTTACAAAACGGGATCCCCTTATGGATCGGGATCCTGAGCCTAAAATCTAGGACGGGATCCCATTATGTAGTGGGATCTCAAACCTAGCACCAAGAAACAGGATCATGTTTTACAAAACAGGATCCCGTTTCATAAAACTATTAATTTTTTTTAAAATTGCATGCGTGCTCATTTTCTCCCAGTGACAGTGAAAGTGCAGAGCAGGATCCTGATTGCAAAATCTCCATTTCTAGCCATCAAAAATCTAGGTGAGTCCAGTTTTTTGCCCATTTCTTTGTTTTTTTTATTTCTAGTTTTCCTTTTGAAGTTTGTTTTCTGTATTTAGACATTTTAGCTATAAATTACAACTAAAATTTTAAATAGACCGTATCATATGAAAGGAGGGATTTTGGACAAACTGTAAAAAATTATATAGGAATATGATGATATATATTAGGTTTTTATATAATTTACTTATACTAAAGTATGTAATAGTATTTTAAAGGCAACATTGAATACATGGCTTAAATTTGAGTTGTATAGCTGTATTTATGCATTTTAGCTGTAAAATATAATTGAAATTTTGAAAAGAATGTATCATATGAAAGGAGAGATTTTGGACAAACTGTCAAAATTTATATAGAATTATGATGATAGATATTTTGGTTTTTATATAATTTACTTATACTAAAGTATGTCATAGTATTTTAAAGGCACCATTGAATATATAACTGTCATAAAAAAATTGTTTGACAGTCAAGGTTGACTGTCAAATTTAAGCCTTGATTGAATAGATAACTATCATAAAAAATTGCTTTACAATCAACCTTGACTATCAAATTTAAGGCCTAATCCTACACACAAAAAAAACCCTAAACTAAATTGGCAACCTAAAAATAATTACTCTACACAAAAAACAAAACCCTAAACTGAATTGGAAACCTAAAAATAATTACCCTACACAAAAAACAAAACCCTAAACTGAATTGGAAACCTAAAAACAATTACCCTACACAAAAAAACAAAACCCTAAACTGAATTGAAACAAAACCCTAAAGTCTCAATGGTTCACATTTGATCAATCTGTATAATGTTAGATGGTCGAAGTTTTTACAAACTTGTTTAAAAAGTCAAATATATTAAACTTGATCAAGTTTAGACAAAATCATTCCATTAGCATGGTAACTTATGGACCTAGGATTAAGGGGATTTAAGAAAATTACTTGACATATCTAATCTTGACATATATCCTCTCAAATCCTCAACACATCCCAAGTGCTCAAGTCTTTATTTATGTACTAAACTAGAGATTTATCAATCCTCTCTACTCTACATGCTTTGTATTCCACATAGATATTTTATGCATTAAAGATCCTCATATATAGATAAATGCCTTGAATATTTATTTTATATCACTTGACACATTGTACAGGTGTTCATAAAAAATTATAGTGGCATTCTTTAGGAAAAAATTCATCATAGATTTACCTCCTTACTTTCCTATAGATTCCATTTGTTTTAAAAATATCTTCTTAAAGTCATTTACCTTAGTCTACAATACATCTTTATGACCTAACACAAGATTTAAAACCAACAAAGCCCATTACCTTTTCTTCTTTCCCTCTAATTTTTCCTTTGACCTTGCCAACATACATCTGTGATTACTTGTCATACTTCAACTACTCATACAATTGAGGCAATTGACTAACCACTTTCTCTATCAATTTATTTGGAATTTCTATCATATATCTCTTTTTCAACTCTTTATTTTTTTTAATAAAAAATTGAACCCAATCTATTATCACATCTAAGATTAATTTTATCATTGATGGCATCTAAATTATCCCTTTTTGCTTCTTATATACTTTTAAAGTTTATTTCTCTAATTTAATAATATTGTAATGGCTTGATGATTTTCCTTTTTCTTCAACCACCTCTGCACCTTCCATATTGCTAAATGTCATATGTAACTTTAGTTTAAATCTCATGAATTTGCATTTCTAGATTTTACTAAAGCCTAGCTTGTTAACTCATTTGCTTCATCCAATTTGGATCCTAGTGCTATCATTTGTATCACATCTTATGTGGTTGATATTTCTATTGCTATAGTTGTGATCATTTAAGTAACTTAAAATGATACCATGTAAATTGAGAATAGTGGTATCTTTAGGGATACAAATATCATTGGAGTAGAATCTGAAATTAGGGAATCTTGTAGGGAACTATAGGTAGGTAAGATGAACTAACCACATTTGCATAAGTTTTAAATTTAAAAATGGACACAAATGGTGTTGAAACTAATGGTAGAGGTGTATATACATTTATCAAATACCTTAAAGAGTCACATACCTTGTGAATAATGTGTATCTCTTGTTTACATAAGAATTTAAGTATGCATTAAACAATCAATGTGTTGTGGTAGAGAGTGGATCTATGTAAAGAGCCTATGTTGGTCAATACCGTGGATACCAACTAATTCAATGTAGGTATATGCCTATTTAGGTTATATTGGTTGGCCATAGTGTTGGTTACCATGGATCATAATTTTCTAGATAAAATTGGTGTCAAGTTGTAGAACTATTGTTGTTCTCATGCCCATTAGTGTTGAAAGAATGTTGTATACTCATTTAAGGCTATGGAGACTAGTGATTGAAAAAATGTTAAGTATTCTTTTGGCTAGAAAAATTAATTTTTTTGAGTGTATGCATTGGTTAAATCTATTTTCATCCATGGTTTTAAAGCATTCATACTAATTGTAAATCTAATTTTTGATGTGCCTATTAATATCCACATATGCATAAAAATTGAGTTAGGGATTTACTATCAAATTGTATTGTTGTCTCTCATATTTGCACCCTTGCTGTAGTTGTAAAACTTTAGCAATATGGAGAAACATGGGAATGATCTCGAAGTGTGTGACCTTGCGAACTGAGATCAGACCTCCGGAGAAGGCCGGCTTCCTCTTTCTAAGCCTAATGCTTAGAGAAAAGTATCTAAACCTAGCGCTAATGCTTGCAGGGGAAAAGGGGAGAAGGAATGCATTGAAAATAAAAGATATAACTGAAAAAAACTTGAAAGTAAGAATGATGCACCAGATTTAGTAAAAGAACCCTCACATTACCGAGAATATGCACAACATAACTAGATACAACAAGTAGACATACACAGATTCAGATTATTCTAGCAGAGGTAAGAAACATAATGGTTGAGAGGAACAAAATGTTCACAGACAATCATATGCAAATTCATGCTAAACTAAAAATCAATAAAAGAGGTAAAATAACCTGCATATATTCAATAAGAAGGTATAGTTACAGTAGCAGAAAGCTCTGTTTAGAAAAAGAAGGACTGAATACCAAAAAATTTCCAACCCTATTTACATCTCAAACTAATGCCTATATAGCATTTTAAAATGACCTAAGTTGGTTACAAAGAACTCGCCTCATGGGCTCTGTCAGGAAATATCTACCTCTGAAGGGACGTCCATCTACAAGAAGTTATGGCGTGAAATATCTGGAATAGGGAAGATGGAAGATATTTTCTAGGGAACATGAATGTCAGCAGCTCAAAACATCCATCTTCAACAATGAATACATAAAATATCTAAAGCAAGGCAGTTGAGAGATATTTCTGGTCATCAATGCGAGCTGCCGAACATCAACCTGCACCCATAAATGCAACAAATATCTGCATTTGTACTCACTCAAAACAACTGCACAATCAGACCCTCTGCAAAACTTAAATTCAGCTGCTGAAACATCTTGTCGCTAAAGCATGCAAATCTACATCAAATTTTTAAAGTGAAGATATCCTCTAGAAAAGCCCACCAAATGAAAGAGGAGGCAAAAATAAGCACTTTTGCCTTTTGAAGCATGTTGAAATTTGACAGAATGAGAGAGATACAAGCGGTCAAAGTTACAGTCAACTGCATTTGTATATCACCTTCATATGCAAACTGCTTTGTATGTATCGGGCTGACGGGGTGACCTTCAGCTGAGCTGCAGATATGCAAAGTCTTGCCGAAATGTTCATTCTATGTGTTTTTCATTTGGCATCTAAATCGGCCCTTGAAATGTCTTTGTATATTGATTTGTATATGCCTTTGCATATGCAATACAATGGCTACATACAAGAGCGGGCCCCTTTTGAACTGGCCTTTGTATCGGCCCTGACACATGGCACCACCTGATTAGTCACTAAGTTGAGCTTTGAGACCCATCATTGAATAATGCATCCTCCATCGGTCGTTGGAAAGACCTTAAAATGGGCCGCTGATGGACATTGTCACGCCGAAAACCCTTGTATCGATGCCCTTTATATATCTGATTGTATATGTAAACATACAATCACAAATATACATACAATGTGGAACTCAAAAGATTATCGGCCATATTGGACTTTAGAACAGGTCCGGCTTGTATCTTTTCTTATTTGTATATCAGCACCTACAAGCACTTCATCATACAAACTACGAAACTCAACACTGAATTTGCCAAATTTGATTTTATAGTCGGGTCTGCCTTGTATATCGCCATTGTATCTAACCTTTGTATATCGCATATACAATGTGAAATATACAAAGGAAAACTACATACAAACCTGTACATGCAAACACTTCATCTTGGCATATACATGTGACATTTGTATATCGCTTTGTATATTTCCTTTGCATGTTGTCATATACAATGCGAACATACATACAAAGAATATATACAATCACTTATCTCTGTATAAACCAAAATGCAATAATCTTTTCAGATCTGGGCTTTGTATACCTTCTTCTTTGTATTTCGACATATACAATATACTTAAAATACAAACGGCGGACCCCTCCACTGAATTTGCCAAATTTGACTTCCCAGTTGGGTCTAGCTTGTATGTTTCCCTTTGTATATCGGCCTTGTATATCACATATACAATGTGAATATACAAGAAAAACATACATACAATCGGACTTCTGCCTTTATCAACCAGAATGTATATTCATTTCGGGTCCGGGCTTTGCATCTCAGGGTTGCATATTCCCTTGTATGTTTGATTGCATGCGCAAACATACAATTGTATATATATATATAATTGGTGGACCCCACCCTTTGTATCTTGCCTTGCATGTGTGCTTTGTATATGCCCTTTGCATATTCAAATTCATCGGCTGTCGGAGAAACTTTGGAATGAGCTGCCGATAAGCGAATTCACAGTGATGACCCCCTTGTACATTGTCCCTTGCATGTTTCTTTTGTATCTGCAACTTGTATATCCATCTTGTATATGCGAACATACAATGTGAACATACAAAGAAACATACAATGTATATGTAGATAAAAAAGACTAAGTACAAAACTAAGAATTTTCTGCAATGGAAAACACTTGGAGATAAAAGATTTCTGGGTTTTTCTGGGTTTTTTGCAAGGATTCTCAAGGTGAGATTTTTGGGATTTTTTGCAAGGCATAGCATGAGTATTTGAAGGATTTAAGCCTTATAGGGTCACTTTCTTAAGGACAGAGGAAAATAGGTCAACATTTTGGCGACTTCTATGGGATGTTTGCCTGCTAAACAATTAGACCAGTGGCCTTAAGCATCCATTGGGCATGGAGTCACACAGAGACTAAAAATATACCTTTGACAAACAATCCTGATCTTAGTAACTCAGCATATCAGCAATGAAGAACACTTGGAAGATCAAAACCAAAACAAAATACTGAAAGCAACCCTCTAACTGTGCTAGATAGTACTTAGGGAAAATAAAAGGGATCTAAACTATTGTGCAACAACACTTATTGAAAGCAAGAAACATAATCTATTGCTTTACAAGGCAACTCATACCTCAAAACACCTCTTCAAGTGTATCCCATTGACTGGGATACGCAAATTTTCTCCATCCATGTTTGATAACTGAAATGCATTGTGCTCCTTGCATTCAGTAATGATAAATGGGCCACTCCACATGCTATCAAACTTGGAGTGCTTCCCTGGCCTACTTCTCAATTCATTCCATTTGAGTACCAAATCACCCTCCCTAAAGATTCTGGAAGTGGCCTTCTTATCAAAATTTCTTTTTGTCTGAAGCTGATGATATCCCATAGCCTTCATAGCCTTATCTCTTATTTCTTCAAGCTCCATAAGTTGAGCATATCTAATAGCCATGGGATCCTCTTCTTCAAACATCTCTAGCTGATTCATGATATCAAGTGCTGGCAGCTCCACAGACATAGGCAATCTTATCTCTTTCCCATAAACTAACATATATGGGGAGTTTCCAATAGACCTCTTGGGAGTTATTCTATCTGCCCATAAAGCAAATTTCAGATTCGTGTGCCAGGTCCTCTGGTTGTCCTCCATGGATCTTTTAATAATCCTTATGAGATTCTTATTTGTAGATTTAGCCAAACCATTGCCCTGTGGGTAATAATTTGATGAAGTGTTCAAATAGATTCCATTCTTCACAGTCCAGTCAGTTATTTTCAATCCAACAAAGGCTAAAGCATTGTCTGAGATAATTGACTCAGGTACTCCAAATCTGGATACCAAATCATGATAAAAGTTCAAAATGACATTCTCATTGGATTCCTTCAGAGCCACTGCTTCAGTCCACCTTGTGAAATAGTCTATTGCTGTAAGTATCCACCTATGACCTGCACTTGATGGTGGGTTAATGGGACCTATAAAATCAATGCCCCATCTCATAAAGGGTTGTTCTACTTGAATTGGCTGCAGAGGTAAAGCTGGTAGTCTTTCTTTGCCTGCAAAAATGGCACATTTTACACACTTTCTGGCCCATGCATGAGCATCCTTGAATAAGTTGGGCTAGTAATATCCAACTCTCATTATTTTCTAGGAGTAGTCCTTGGGGCAAAATGACCCCCTGTTGTTCCATCATGAAACTCATGCAGCACCTTGTCAGTCTGATCATTAGTAATGCATCTTAACAACACACCATTAAAATCTTTTCTGAAAAGGATGCCATTAATTAAAACATATGGAATAGACTGCAGTCTAAAATATCTTCTTCTGGTTCTATCTAATCCTACTGGACATTCACCAGTTTGCAAAAAATGAGTCATGTCATTAACCCAACCTGTGCCCACTGCTGTTGTATCATCCTGATGTTCATCTTCAATGGTCAGAAGCACCTCAGCTTCTTTTCCTATTTCATTGTCAGAACTAGTAGCAAGCTATTCACTTAGTCCTCTACCTCTGACAAGCTTGGTTATCTTGATATCTACGTCATATTCCATGACCTTGGTAATCCAACCAGCCCTTTTCTCATTAACGTCCTTACCTAACAAGAACTCTTTCACGCTAGGGTGAGCAACCATCAAATGTATCTTATTGTTAGAAATAAGATGCCTAAACTTCTTGAGGCTCCTTACCACTGCAAGGACATGTTTTTCAATGAAGCTATACCTCTATTCATACTCCTCCAGTCCCTGACTAAAGAAAACAATTGGATGCTCAAAGCCTTCACCTTGCTGATGTACCAGAATTGTGGAAATTGTATCTAGACCGCCATAAGCATACAAGACAAAATCTTTTGAGAAATCAAGATTTACCAGAGTTGGTGCAGCTGATAATGCTTCTTTTATGGACTTAAAGCTGAGTTTGGCCTCTTTTGTCCAACTGAAAACTATATTTTTCTTTAACATAGAGGTCAATGGTTTCAATAAATTTGTAATGTCAGGTATAAATCTTCACAGAAAATTAATTCTGCCAATAAAGCTTTGTAGTCCCTTCTTGTGACTAGGTAAAGGTAGCTCCAAAATAGCCCTTACTCTTTCTATATCAATGGTAATTCCCTCTTTTGACACAATGTGTCCTAAAAGCTTGCCTTCATGCACAGTGAAAATGTATTTCTTGGGATTGAGAGATATCCCAAACTCTTTACATCTCTTGAATACTTGCCTCAAGTGGAATAAATGTTCAGCTACATCTTTAGAGAAAACTGTGATGTCGTCAAGGTACACAAGTACCAATTTATAAAGCACACCCCTAAAAGCCATATCCATAGCTCTCTAAAAAGTAGAGCCAACATTTGACAGAGCAAAAGGCATCCTTTTGTAGGCCATGGTGCCCCATTTGGTAGTGAAAGTGGTTTTAAACTGATCTTCCTCCTTGACTAATACTTGATTATAACCAGAAAATCCATCAAGTAAGGAGAATCTTTCTGAACCAGCTGCTACTTGCAGAATTTGCTCCATTAAGGGCAGCAGGTAGTGGTCCTTCAGGGAGGCTCTATTGAGGTCTCTAAAGTCGACACACAGCCTAATCTCTCCATTATTTTTTCTCACAGGGACAAGGTTAGAGACCCAAGAAGTATGCTTGATCAGAAAAATGATGTTTCCCTCGATTAGCTTGGTTAATTCTTTAATCATCAGAGGCTCAAGTTTTGGATTTAAAGGTCTTTATTTCTGCCTCATAGGTTTTGTACCTGACTCTAATTCTATAGTATGCTAGGCAATATGAGGGTCAAACTTCCTTAAGTCTGAGTATTCCCAAGCGAACACATCCTCAAACTCTTAACAAAGAGCAATAAAAGCTTTCCTATCCTCAGGCGAATAGATTTTACCCATTTTGAGAAGCTTACCTTTAAAAATTTCTAGCTCCTCGTAATGTTCCTCTTTGACTTGCATACTAGCTTTGCTCTTCTTTAGCTGATCATCAGTCCCAAAAATGGATTCCAAGGTTACCAATCCTCTGGGCAGCTTATTAGTCCTTAACTGGACAACTTGGTCATCATCATATTGGTGTTTGAGTTTATCCTGATTCATCACAGAAAACTCATCCTCCTCTAACAGGAAATGCAGAATCTGCTCATCACTCTCAAAAACCTGTCAATGAATGTTATTGTCAGGGATAGAGGGCCTACCAACTATCTTCACATGAGGCTATACCTTTTCTCTTTGAATATCACTAGGGATATCGAACTAAGCCCCAATTGCAACTAACTTATCTGCATGATTATTGTGATTTCTTGGAATAGAGATTAGATTAAAAGCATCAAAATCCTTAATCATATCCCATACCCTGTGTTTATAGCATTTCAAAACATCATTCTTTGTGACATGCAGTCCCCTCACTTGATTTACAATGAGTTTGTTGTCCCCATACACCTGCAAACAACCAATTTTCCTCTTCCTTGCCCATTGCAAACCTTGGATCAAC
Source organism: Cunninghamia lanceolata (assembly GCA_027924645.1). NCBI lineage: Eukaryota > Viridiplantae > Streptophyta > Pinopsida > Cupressales > Cupressaceae > Cunninghamia > Cunninghamia lanceolata. Next base: position 4,106,941 of record BSBN01000850.1, read on the forward strand.
CCCTCATACTCAGCAGTGTTATTTGTACATGAAAAAACAAAATGGAAAGCAAAATAATATCTTTCACCTTGTGGAGACACAAGCATTGCACCACCACCAGATCCATTCCTATTCCTAGAGCCATCAAAGTACATTTTCCATACCTCATCCTGCTGCTCTATCTGCTGTTCTACACTCTTTACAAGGTTTGGAATTTCTATTTCAGGTTCGTGCAGTATGTAAACACCCATACCAGTTTCTTGGATGTCCCCCTCAAGATCATCTACAACATTTTCAAAGGCCCAATCCTTTAACAACACTTCTGGTATACTCTCAGCTTGTAGTTCTTGAGCAACAATAAGCTCAGGATCATCAGAAATAATGCAATTTACATTAATAGCACTTGGTGTATAAGGCTCTATGTGGTATTTGGCAAGCAATTCAGATTTTAGGGTCACTTTTGTGCCATATCTGGTCCTGAAAAACATGTGGGACCAGTCCAAGGATAAATATCCTCCTATCTTGGCTGTGAACTCTCTTGACAAACACATGGCAAAATAGGGAGGTAAATCTATGATGAACAGCTCCTGGGAAATGGAAACATTTGGGCAAGTGTACAAAGTGAGACCTAGATCTTTTATCACACCTACAGTATTAACAGTTGTGCCATCTAACTAGAGTACACCCTTCTCCAAGGGTTGGTACTTCAATCCTAATTGGTCTGCAATCTGTTTTGGCATTACAGAACTACTTGCACCACTATCCACCATGCAGTTATGTACTAACTTGTCTCCAATTATTTATGATACATAAAATGGAAGTGGTTTAGCACTTTTGTTTGGTTGTTTGTTGTTGTCCTGGGATGAATTGGTAAGGATAGCCCTAGTTGGGTCAACAGTTGCATAATTAGACACTTTTAAATTAGACAAGGCAGATTGCAACATGTCATTTTGGCCTGGGATGGCTAGGGAATCCCACATAGATATTGTCATATTCATTTTCTTCATATTTTCAATGATATTGAAAGGTGGAGTGACATTTACCTTCTAATGTGACCTTGTAGCAACAGTATCAGCCTACAAATGAGGTTGTTCCCTTGCTGTTGCTTGAGTATTTCTTTGCAAAATATGGGGAATATGGGATGTAGAAGGATTAGTAGGTCCTTTTCCTTTGTTTTCTGCTTGATCTATCTCATAACCCCTCTTTTTAGCTCTTGTATTTGCCACAACTGAGGCATCATCTCTATTTACGCCCCAAAATTCACCTTCCTACCAATTTATGAAGGCAAAATCATTCTGAGGTTGTTCCTGCTGTTAAACAGCCCCATCATTAGGTGTGTTTGGCTGTGAGACTACAACATTTTGCACCATTAGAGCCTAATTTATCACCCCATTTGAGCAGGTTGCCTGACTGTGTGGCTGATTGCATGGAAAACACCATTCATACTCAACTGCAAGATTATTTTGAATAGGGACAAGGTCCCTAACTGCATTGATGGGTGCCAGATTGTAAGATTGGAAAGGCCTCTAGTTCACATTCTACCTGGGACCCTGGTAATTGCTTTGATATGGAGGCCTGTTGGCTTGGTATGGCTGATTTTGCCCTTGGCTGTGTGGTTGATAAGGCTATCTATTCTAGGACTGCTACTTTTTTTATGTTCACCAGCTCATTCCCAAAAGTTTGCAAGATATTCTCTATTTTCTGCTGGCTATTATTGATCTCTCTTAACTCTTGAGATGAGTTAGAAACAACTATCTCAGTATTGGCAGTACTTGGCGATGCTGTTATAACAGGTAAAGGGGCAAAAGATGGGATTGGCAAAGGCATTGAAGCTTGAATCTCAGGGAAAATGGGCATTGGTGGTCTAGGTGCTATTTTCCTAGCCTGAACAGGCTGTTTTCTGCTCTAATAGCTATTTCATATGCATTAGGTAAACTTGTACCTCCCAATGATTGTATCATTACTGAAATATCACTATTTAGAGCTTTCAAAAAATACAGAAAAGCATATTTTGATGGAGGTCTTACCATGGCAGGAATTCTATCCCATGTCTTCTGGAATCAGAAGTTGAAATCCATCATTTGCTCATGGGGAGCTCTTTTTATTGTAGTCATCTGTTCAACCAGCGATAAGTTATCTGACTTATCTTGAAATTGTTTGTTTAACTTATCGCCTAGATCATCCCAAGTTCCTATGGTCTGCACTAGTAAACTCCTGAACCACTGTAATACTTTTCCTTTAAATGAGGCAGCCAGCAGCCTAATGGCTACATTCTCTTGGGTTACATGATAAACACCTCATAGAGAAGCTACGTCTCTAATGTGCTCAATTGGGGTAGTTTGATCCTCCCCTGTGAAATAGGGTAGACTCTTCAAAGCTGCCATGGGTATGTTGTCATGCACTATCAAATTCAACGGGTTGCCCCCATCAAAAGCCACAAATGGCTGATTTCTTGCCATTGGAACAACTAGAGGTAGGTTTCCTTGAGCTGGTACAGGAACCACAGGTGCAACTGGCCTGAAACTTGGTGGAGTTGATTGTATTCTTTTGGAAACTGGAGTCCTTACCACAACTCTACTCTGTCTTCTAGGTGGAGACAGCTGCAAGTAATCAAATGAACTTAAACTCTGAGTTTGATATTTTCTCATAAAATGTAACAGTGGCACTGATCTGCTTGTCCTTTCTCAGTATGAGTCACCAGATATGCAGGTTTTAACTTCTTACAAGTCTGAAAATCACTGGTTGCATATCAAAACCAGCAATAAAAGGTAGTATTTGATTGTTTTTCTAATTCCATAGTCCCACCGGGCATGCCAGAAACTGTTATCTCTTAGATATGCACCCTTGCTACAGTTGTAAAACTTTAGCAATCTAGATAAACATGGGAGTGATCTTGAAGTGTGGGACCTTGCGAACTTAGATCAGACCTCTGGAGAAGGCCGGCTTCCTCTTTCTAAGCCTAATGCTTAGAGAAAAGTATTTAAACCTAGTGCTAATGCTTGCAGGGGAAAAGGGGAGAAGGAATGCATTGAAATTTAAAAAGATATAACTGAAAAAAACTTGAAAGTAAGAGTGATGCACCAGATTTAGTAAAAGAACCCTCACATTATCGAGAATATGCACAACATAACTAGATACAGCAAGCAGACATACACAGATTCAGATGATTCTAGCAGAGGTGAGAAACATAATGGTTGAGAGGAACAAAATGTTCACAGATAATCATATGCAGATTCACGCTAAACTAAAAATTAGTAAAAGAGGTAAAATAACCTGCATATATTCAATAAGAAGGCATAGTTATACTAGCAGAAATCTCTTTTTGGAAATAGAAGGACTGAATACCAAAAAATTTCTAACCCTATTTACATCTCAAACTAATGTGTATATAGCATTTCAAATTGACCTAAGTCGGTTACAAAGAACTCGCCTCATGGGCTCAATCAGGAAATATCTGCCTCTGAAGGGACGTCCATCTGCAAGAAGTTATGGCGTGAAATATCTGGAATAGGGCAGATGGAAGATATTTTTTGGGGAACATGAATGTCAGTAGCTCAAAACATCCATCTTCAACAATGAATACATAAAATATCTGAAGCAAGGCAGTTGAGAGATATTTCTAGTCATCAATGTGAGCTGTTGAACATCGACCTGAACCCATAAATGCAACAAATATCTACATTTGTACTCATTCAAAACAACTGCACAATCAGACCCTCTGTAAAACTTAAATTTGGCTGTTGAAACGTCTTGTTGCCAAAGCATGCAAATCTGTATCAAATTTTGAAAGTGAAGATATCCTCCAGAAAAGCCCGCCAAATGAAAGAGGAGGCAAAAATAAGCACTTTTACCTTTTGAATCATGTTGAAATTCACTAGAATGAGAGAGATACAGGTGGTCAAAGTTACAGTCGACTACATCTATATATCGCCTTCATATGCAAATTGCTTTGTATGTATCAGGCTGACGGGGTGACCTCCAGCTGAGCTGCAGATATGCAAAGTCTTGCCGAAATGTTCATTCTATGTGTTTTTCATTTAGGCATCTAAATCGGCCCTTGAAATGCCTTTGTATATTGATTTGTATATGCATTTGCATATATAATACAACGGCTACATATAAGAGTGGGCCCCTTTTGAACTGGCCTTTGTATTGGCCCTGACACGTGGCACCACCTGATTAGTCGCTGACTTGAGCTTTGAGACCCATCGCTGAGTAATGCATCCTCCATCGGTCATCGGAAAGACCTTAAAATGGGCCGCCGATGGTCATTGTCACACCAAAAACCCTTGTATTGATGCCCTTTGTATATCTGATTGTATATGCAAACATACAATCAAAAATATACATACAATGTGGAACTCAAAAGATTATCGGCCATATTGGACTTTAGAACAGGTCCGACTTGTATCTTTTCTTCTTTGTATATCAGCACATACAAGAACTTCATCATACAAACCGTGGAACTCAACGCTGAATTTGCCAAATTTGATTTTACAGTCGGGTCCACCTTGTATATTGCCATTGTATCTAACCTTTGTATATCGCATATACAATGCGAAATATACAAAGGAAAACTGCATACAAACTTGTACATGCAAACACTTCATCTTGGCATATACATGTGACATTTGTATATTGCTTTGTATATTTCCTTTGCATGTTGTCATATACAATGCGAACATACATACAAAGAATACATACAATCACTTTTGCCTGTATAAACCAAAATGCAATAATCTTTTCGTATCCAGGCTTTGTATACCTTCTTCTTTGTATTTTAGCATTTACAATATACTTAACATACAAACTGTAGACCCTACCGCTAAATTTGCCAAATTTGACTTCCCAGTCAGGTCCAACTTGTATGTTTCCCTTTGTATATCGGCCTTGTATATCGCATATACAATGCGAATATACAAGCAAAACATACATACAATCAGACTTCTGCCTTTATCAACCAGAATGTATATTCATTTCAGGTCCGGGCTTTGCATCTCAGGGTTGCATATTCCCTTGAATGTTTGATTGCATGTGCAAACATACAATTGTATATATATACAATTGGTGTACCCCACCCTTTGTATTTTGCCTTGCATGTGCACTTTGTATATGCCCTTTGCATATTCAAATTCATCGGCCGTTGGAGAAACTTTGGAATGAGCTACCAATAAGCGAAGTCACGGCGATGACCCCCTTGTACATTGTCCCTTGCATGTTTCTTTTGTATCTGTGACTTGTATATTCGTCTTGTATATGCGAACATACAATGTGAACATACAAAGAAACATACAATGTATATGCAGATAAAAAAGACTAAGTACAAGACTAAGAATTTTCTGCAATGGAAAACACTTGGAGACAAAAGATTTTTGGGTTTTTCTAGGTTTTCTGTAAGGATTCTCAAGGTGAGATTTTTGGGATTTTTTGCAAGGCATAGCATGATTATTTGAAGGATTTAAGCCTTATAGGGTCACTTTCTGAAGGATAGAGGAAAATAGGTCAACATGTGTATGGTTAAGTTTTTATGCAATAGCAAGGACAGTTAGTGTGCTATATTATTTTAATCAATTTGTATAAAAATAATACATACTATCCATTTTAGTTTTTATTTGTTTTAGATTATTTATGCATTAATTTTATTATCGATTTTTATTAGTAAATTTTTTTTCCACACTCATCTAAACAACTATATCTAATATGATCTCTCTAACAATTCCTATTTCACCAATAGTCTTAAATTTGAAATACCATTTCTCTATAAGGATATATTTTAATAGGTTGTCCATCCATATTTTGAATCTTTATGAACTCCACATATTTCTATGTAAATGGGGAATAAAATTTGGTAACATCCCTCAAGTTTGACAACTAGTACATCTCAAATATTTTTTTATCAAAGAACAATCCTCCTTAGGCGAGTCACAAGTGAGAATAGAGATAGTTTCATTGTAAATTACAAACATTGAATTAAATAATTGGTTAATGAGGTAATATATTGGGATGTTATATATAACTTCAATTAATTGATAAGTTAATATAACACTAAATGAAAGATCTAAGTTAATGTGCTGAGGATGAGAGGATATATGTCAAGCTTAGATATGACCTACAACTTGAAATCTACTCAATAATCCCCTTAAGCCACTAATAATAGTTTAAAATTGATCATTCACATTTGATCAATTTTTAAAAATGGGATATAAATGACCTAAGAGGATGTAGATGACCTACAACTTGCAATCTAGTCATTAATCCCCTTAAGTCACTAATAATAGTTGAAAATTGATAATTCACATTTGATCAATTTAAAAAAAGGGGATATATATGACCTAAGAGGATGTAGATGACCTACAACTTGAAATCTAATCATTAATCCCCTTAAATGTGGCGATTGATCATGTAAGTACTGTACACTCGTAACATATCCTCAATGGGCTTCGGGGCTGGGTCGGGCCTCAAGTAGGGGTTCGGGGGTGCACCCTTGAAAAAAAAATTTCCCTCTTTTTCATGTTCGGAGTTGGTTGTTAATTTTTGTTAACCGACAAAAGAAAAATGACATTGTAAAACCCTAATTCTAGAAGCTTCCAAAAAACTTGTTATAAGTGGTTGGGATGTATGTTGCGGGTATGGAATTCACAAGATTGTAATTTGTTTGCACTGGATAATAAAATCATTGGATGGTTGAGTTTCTGTGGATGTAGCCCATATTGGGTGAACCACGTTAAATTTCTGTGTTGATCTCTTTTATGTTGTTCTTCATTGTTATATTTGGGTTATTTAATCTGCATATAATTGTTAATGTTTATTGCTCTGATCTATCTGAACCCTAACATTAGCCACTAATAATAGTTGAAAATTGATAATTCACATTTGATCAATTTTTTAAAATAGGATATAAATGACCTAAGAGGATGTGGATGACCTACAACTTGAAATCTACTCATTAATCCCCTTAAGCCACTAATAATAGTTGAAAATTGATCATTCACATTTGATCAATTTGTATAATTCTAAACATGATATTTCCATAGTCCATGATAAGTATGTGTAGAGCTTTTGGAAGAGACTGTGTGTTGCCTTTTTAGATCAACATTTCGGATCACACTCCGTGATCCATCATCAAGATGAAGAGAAGAGAATGAGTGAAGTTTATAAAGATGCTTGAAGTTTTTACAAACTTGTTTAAAAAGATAAATATATTAATCTTGGTCAACTTAAGACAAAATCATTCCATTAGCATGGTTTATGGACCTAGTTTTTAGATGACATGGATTAAGGGGATTTAAGAAAATTGCTTAAGACCCATCCTAAGAGGATGCATATGGTTAAGGATTTAGGGTTTAGGGTTAAGGGTTTAGGGTTTAATTATGTCGTAAATAATAGTTGAAAATTAATCTGCTTAAGCCACTAATAATAGTTAAAATTTGATAATTCACATTTGATCAATTTGTATAATGTTAGATGCTTGAAGTTTTTACAAACATGTTTTAAAATATCAATGTATTAATCTTGTTTAGGGTTAAGGGTATATGGTTTAGGGTTAAAGGTTTAGGATTTAGAGTTAAGGGTTAAGGGTTAAGGGTTTAGGGTTTACGGTTTACGGTTAAGGGTTTAGGGTTTAGGGTTTAGGTTTTAATATGGACAAATATGGTCAAAATTATTAGCATGGTGTATGGACCTAGAAAAGGTGACATACATGGATTAAGGGGATTTAATAAAATAGGATTTAAGGGGAAACTTCACTATTCCTTGTAAACACTTTAAAGTATGTATTGAAAGCCACAATATTTTATTTACCTTAGACATAAATGAGCCTTACACATTTTGTTAGAAATTTACCTTTTTTTATGTACATGTTTTCAATTTATTTTTTAGTACATGTACATGTATTAAAATTACATAGAACTATAATCTCTTACATTTTGAAATTTGTATGTATGCTCAAGTTGAATGATGTATGTATGTGTATGTAGATCCTAATTTTTCTCTTAAATGTAGTCATGTACGTTTAATTTAAATCTTTCTTGTAATTTCTCAACATGTATAATATCTAGTTTTTGATATATGTTTATTTATAATTTATATATATATATATATATATATTCTTGAAAATTAATTTTGTACTTGTTTGTATATTTATGTATATATGCAAGTTCATAGTTTTTATATATCATGGATAATATTCACTTTTATGTTGAGGACTTCCTTAATGCATCACCTCTACAGTCTCCATCTCCACCCCCACCACCACCCCCACCTCCACCCCCACCTGGATTTGACGAGGCTTTCTTGTGAGCCATAATTAATGAAAATGTCAATTCCATCGAAGAAAAACTCAATGTCATTTGAAGTCAACAATTCATGCCTCCTCACTTGGTGCATTTTACATCTTCGATGTAAAACATTGTCGATTATGTGAGGTCCATTGATATGGACTTGGACAGTTTTAGAATATGGAGAGAGGAAAGGCACCAATTTTATGCTAATGGCCTCTTATAGGGAGATTTTGGATCTAAAAATCACAAAATCTCATTTAGCACAATATTTTAGACACCCCATCACCAATGAACCAATTCCCCCAAATAAGAAAAGAATATCAATTAGGTGGTGTAGACATGAAGTGATGTCTACCAATTTTTGGGACAGGTGGTGGATGGTGTTTGATTATCCACCTCATTGTAATTGCGAGGTTCTTTTATATTTTTTGAGAAAATTATATGCAAAGTTTTTAATGAAAAGGAAACCCAACTATTTGGATTTTAGATCATTCCAGGGTATTGGTGGTGGCATGCCACAATAGAGGTTAGGGGCACAAATTGATCCCCAAAGACCCATGGCTGCTCTAACCTCTTGTTGACCCTCCATCTACTACCATTCATGGGCCCTTCCAGCATCGTGCGGTGGTATCTACACTAGGAGCATTGAGTGCACTCTTGGGTAGCCTGGATGAGCAGGCTTCTGCGATGTTAGCTGGGGTTCGAGACAGTGGAAGAGCTAATGGTGGAGGTGGTCCTAGTACCACTCCACATGTGTCAGTGCCTCACATGTGCATGAGTTGCAATCAATTGTGTTATGGACCTAATCAGGCAACACCTAGTTCAATTGCACATGCATCATCTGATGGTATGGGTGAATCATTTGTTGATTTTCTATTTGCTAAAGATCACCCCACTGATCATTCGACACAAGTATATATATCTATGTACACATGTTGAATTTATAACAATTTTAAGCACATGTATTTAATGAACATATAGATCAATTAAATTTTAATATTTTAACAATCAAATTGTTTGGTGTAGATGGCAACAGGCACAGTTCATAGTTCTTTTGATCAATTTCATTTTTCATCGACACTTGTTCATCTCAGCCACCCATTTGGGGTATTTTGATTGATTTTTTAAATATATTTTAAATAATTTTATTAACTTGAACCTAATTTGTAATTCAATCTTGAACATGTACATTAAATATTTATGCTGGTTCAGGGTTCTTCCACATCGAATCCTCCAGAGGGTGGCTCAAGCATACCTCCATCGTTGGGTGTCTCACATGAGCCATTTGTATGTATACTGTTTTAAAAAATTATATACTTAGATTTTTGTATTTTAAATTCACTATATCAAACGTGCATGTGTACTTATAATATATATTAAAAATATATGTCTATGTAGGTTGACACAACAATGAGGATGGGTATTGTAGTAGACCTGGATGATCCAAGTCTATATCAAGAATCAACTATATTTCAGGTTGTTGAAATAACTATCTTTGTCTACGTGCAACATGTAGGTTTTTTAAATAAATTAAAACAAAAATTGGGTACCTACACAAGTGAATATATATATGTTTTAACCTAATTTGTAAACATGTGCTTTATAAATGACCTTGTAGGAGTTTGTCAGTGACACGTTTTGTCCTATTGATATCATTCCACGTACAACAACACATGCAGAGCAAGAGGACAAAGGAGATGAGAAACCTGATACGGTATAATTTAAAATTTAGATTATATTTAAACTCAATTATACATTGTGAACTTAAAGTAAATTTTGATAGAATATATATATTAGCATGTGTTAAATTCTTTTTCTTTTATAGCATGAAACATGTCATGTAGCTGAGCATGTAGAGACAGGACTGGAATAGAGGATGCACAACCTTTTACAGTACAATTTAAATATGATAAATTATAAATTAAATTGAATTAAATCATTTTTAATCGTCTTACATCTAATTTCAACTTTCTTTCTCTTCTATGTAGATTGATTTAGAGCATGTAGAGGCAGGTCCAGGTGCAGCAAAGCATGCAGAGCATCCTCACATGGTAATTTAATTTTATGATAAATTATAATTAAATTGTCATTAAATAAATTTTAATCTTCTTACATTTGATTTCATCTTTCTTTCTCTTGTATAGAGTGATTTGGGTCATCTAGGTAATCAACGTGGTGTGAAGAGGTATCTTGATTATAGAGACAATATGAGTTAGATTATTTCATGGGCTGTATTTGATTATTTCATGTGGGCCACATATATTATTTCTCATGGACTTACATTTTATGTTTCATGGACTTTATATTTTATGGGTTGTATTGTCATGGACTTAATATATTGTTTCATGGACTTTATTTCATTTCAGTATTTTATGGTCTATTATTGTTAAATAATAATTTACACATTTGCATTTATGCACTTTATGTGAAATTAATATGAAATTGATAGGACATATTTGTACTTTACAAAAAATTCATAGTCAAGACATTAATAGGACATTAATGTGAAATTAAATACAAATATGAAATTAAAGTTGAAATTAATAGGACATTTAAATATTTGTACTTTACAAATTTAGTGATTCATAATCAAGGCATTAACTTATCAAAGAAGTTCTAAAAAAATTACTTAAGGGGATCATATTTACTTCAAAGTACATGTCTCATATTTAATCGCAATTGATATAAAATTAAGTATTAGACTTTAGGGAGACTCATCATATAACAGATGATATAATTAAGTAGTAGAAATTAGGATGACTCATCATTTAACAATCACAAAAGTTATACAAAAAAATAATGTTAATGAACTAATATAATTTATGTCATAATAGGATGTCTTAAGGGGTCCTAATAGGACTTCTTAAGGGGATCAAAGAATTCAAACTACATGTCTCATGTTGGATCACAATTGATATAATTAAGTATTAGATTTTAGAGTGACTCATCATAACAAATGATATAATTAAGTATAAATATTCAGGATATGTCCTAATAGGACATCTTAAGGGGATCAAATACTTCAAAGTACATATGTCATATTTAATCGCAATTGATGTAATTTATGATGACTCGTCATAACAATCACATTCTATACAAAAATAGTGTCAATGTTAATTTAATTTATGTCATAATAGGATGTCTTAAGGGGTCCTAATAGGATGTCTTAAGAGGTCCTAATACGATGTCTTAAGGGGATCAAAAAAGTTCTCAAAAAATTGCTTAAGGGGATCAAATACTTCAAAGTACATGTCTCATATTTAATCGCAATTGATATAAAATTAAGTATTAGACTTTAGGGAGACTCATCATATAACAAATGATATAATTGAGTAGTAGAAATTAGGATGACTCATTATTTAACAATCACAAAATTTATACAAAAATAATTTTAATGAACTAATATAATTTATGTCATAATAGGATGTCTTAAGGGGTCCTAATAAGACTTCTTGAGGAGATCAAAGAATTCAAACTACATGTCTCATGTTGGATCACAATTGATATAATCAAGTATTAGACTTTAGGGTGACTCATTATAACAAATTTGGTGAATTTGCCCAAGGCAAACAAATTTAACAATAATATAATCAAATTTAAAGTAAATTCAAAGTAGCAAAACATGCACATTTAACAAACAAAATATATAGAATATTGATTTTGATATATAAAAGTGTAGAGTATATTTGTGTATGTACATGTATACAAATTTGTACAAAATGTGTAATTGTGTATGTACATATATGCCAACTCAAAACAATGTTTACAAAATGTGGCTATGCCATCTCAAGAAAATCCAAAACTTGTGGGGAATGTTGCAGGTCTTGACGCCACCTGATATCAAAATGATACAAGTAATATCAATATATCATCAAAACATGTATTTTAATTTATATTAAACTATCTATATACACAACTTGTACCTTTATTTACAAGTGTCTCATGCACATGTGTATAGGTTTAATCTGCATCTTCACCTTTTTGTTTCAAAGTATGAGATCAATGTGATGATGGCTTAAGGATACAAAAAAGGATAATAAATCAATATTAACTATTAATTTCCAAACAATATCAATATATAATCAAAACATGTATTTAAATTTATCTTAACTAATAATTACCTATTTTTACCAAGTATTCAATGTTGTCTAGGTTGAATCGATACATAGACTCTCCTTTGTGATGATGGTCTAAGAATATAAAAGGACAATTTAAATCATTTTCAACTAATAACTTACAAGCAATATCAAAACATGTATTTAGTCTATTTAAAAGGACAATATAAAACTAAAACTATATTGAATTGTATTTAGTTATTCCATTGTACCATCTCCATCCTCTCTTTTTTTCCAATGCATCTATGATTGTCTCATGCTCTTCCATAGAAATTGGCCATAGCTCTTTATTTGCAATTTTTCCATGGTACCTCACTAATTTTATATTTGTTGCCACCACTAAATGTGTGTAGTGTATAATCTTCTTATGTGTTTCATAATCTTCGAATGTAGGCAAACCATTCTTCCTTATTAGGTATTTTCATAGCCAAGTGCCAACAACCACCACCGAACCTGTTGAATAATGATAGCCATCATCAAAGAAGTTCTTAAAATTTTCTTAAGGGGATCAAAGAAGTTCTCAAATTTTGCTTATGGGGATCAAAGTCTTGTTATCAAAATTTGCTTAAGGGGATGTCTTAAGGGGATCATCGAACCTATTGGATAATGATAGCCATCGTCATCTTCTCGAGGTGCTATTAACTTATGTTTAGTCTCCACACAACAAGCCAACCAATATTGTGTTTCCTCTTCATTCTCCTCAGGTGCAACAACAACATACACATGTCCTACAAACAAAATTTGATTCAATAACTTGCACATGTCCATATAATTTGACCAATCTAAATACATGCATTCATATGTATATAAATAAATAAAAGCACTACAAAATAGTAATAAAGTGAAATAAAATGAAATAAATTGAGTTAAATTACCTTATTGTACAAGGTCTGAAGCACGCTCATAATCGTTTGATGCAAACACTTGATCATTCTCTTCAATTGTTGTCTCATATTGATTGTGTGTTTGTGCAGGTGTCAACGATCTTTATTTCTACTCTTCAGCCCATTCTATATTCTCACATGCTTCCCAATCTCTTGAAATACAAAACTAACAAAAACATGCAATCTCTCTTGTCCAGATAGTCCATGTTCTTGAATCCAAACTCTTAAATGAATTCCATCTAGTAGATCCACTAATTGTCTTGCAATCAAGTCTAGGTAGAATGTTCTCTTCTTCAACCAACCAAAAGAATCAATGAACTATAGAGTACTTTCTTGATTTAGGTGTAGATAATCTTGTATTGCACCAATCCACAATCCCATGTGCATCTTTAAATTTTACTGCATCCTCAAATTTCAATTACTCTCTAGCAATAATTCTTTTAACACACGAACCAGTTCCATCATGTTCTCCTTTACCATGTCCAGCTTCAAAAAAACTCCACATATGTTGGACATTATGTTCCTTGTGAACCCTACTTAACCAATAGAACATTCGAGCATTCTTGAACTGCCCCATACAATTATCTAACCATATGAGATGTTCTGTCATTTGGATTCCTCTTTTTCTTCAATTTGTATAAAATATATTGAAATGGTATTGAACAAACTCTGACGAGTGTAACCGGTTGTCACTCAAATAGAAATGATACTCCCTCAAAAATTTTCTATCATCCTCTGTGCTATCATCTGCATGTCTATAAACAATATGAACAAACATAGCCACTTGCACTGAATTGTAATATTGTGATTGGATTTCCTCTTACGGAGCTAAGGTATAGTTTTTCGCAAAATTAACCATTGATAGTATAGTACCAACTGGAAATGTGTTTCTACATGTGTGAAATTGTCCATCAATCCATCGAGCTTGTTGAGAGTGCTTGACATATTTCGGTACAATCTTACTCTTAAATTCTGATATGAATGCATGTACACTAACTTTTTTATAATTAAATCACAACGCTTTCCAATTTTTCTTTCTTTTAAAGAATAGTCAACATTCTTAAATCTTTTAGCATCCACTAATTGTTCTCCAAAATCATTTTCAACACTTTCATGCATACAAACTCTTAAGAAAGAAAGATTGCCACAACTAGTGCATTGCCTAGAAATACATGAACTTAAATAAAATAATTTCCCATTAGATCTTTCACAAAACAAACTTGATATAAACTCCTTTATTATTTCAAGTGGCATATTAATACCACATTCCTACATAAACATGTTAGTATGTAAAGTACAATGTATATATCGAAACACATCATAACAATAACGAAATTGAACATGCATTTTACAACAACAAGATATTCGTTGCTTATTAATCTTTACAACCAAGGTTTACATTTTTCAAAAAATCTTTGACTTATTCTAATATCACCAAGTAACACTAAATCACCACAAAACTTTTGGTAAAATTTAGTTTGTGTTGTATCTAATATGTGTTTTGGATGAGGATCGCAAACTTTGGACCCCACTCTTAATTTTAAAACATCTATAGCATTAGATGATACCTTAGTATTATCATGCCAATATTTTTCAATCAAAGATTTCATTTCAACATTTAGTTTCATGTCAGATCTCAGGAGTCGACCACTAAACTCCAACATTGGTTGATTGGATAATTTTCTATATTTTCTCTTCTATTTGTCGCTCTTACCAATGTTTTAGGATGTATTTTTAGAATTTCACTAATATTGCTTAGCATTTCTTCTATTCAAAATTGCTTTATTAACTATAGTAGTTGTTATAGCTCATCTTGTTGCATTCTTATCTTTAGATCAACTATTCTTTCGAATAGACTCAATGGCACTAGCAATAGTAGGCATAGCATGTTTTAGTGATTGATCTTTTCTTCTTGGTTTAGCAAAAATGCCTAACTTTTTCATTACTTTTCTCATCTTCCACATTTTCATTAATTGCATCATTAGTTGACATTGAAATTATAGTTTTTTACGATAAACAAATTCTTTGTATAATCTATTGGCATGAGTTCTTATTTGTCTCCAAGAAATCTTACCAGGAAGATTATCCAAAACATCCTTTTCAATTTTAATAAAAATATTTTTATTTTCAACATCACATCTTGGATTTTCATTTTCATTTTCAACTTCAAAATGATTTTCATTTTCAACAACAAAACGGTTTGCATTTTCATTTTCAACAAAAGGATTTTCATTTTCATTTTCAACAAAAAAACTATTTTTACCTTCATTTTCAATAACAAAAATATTTTCATTTTCATTTTCAACAACAATTTGACTCAAATCTTGATCTCTATGAATATTATTGATCTCAACATTGTTATATCCAGCTTCTTTTAAATCTCCTATAAACACTATTTCCATTTTATTCAAAGGTGGATTTATAGATGTACCTAGATTTGTGCCTATTGGAACATTCTCCATAGCAATAAAAGGGGGATATGAAGACATACCAGGAGTAGTTTGTATAATTGTATTAGTTTCCACATTCACCTCTTGCATATTTGCATCATCTACATCCATGGTCTCCTCAATGTTTTTATCTTCAATAGTTGTGGAATTAGATGCTTCAACATTATTCATTGATCGAATCTTTGTTCTTCTATCCCTTTGTCTTTTTGCCTCCTCTCTCTTTGTTTCAATTTCTTTAGGGGTCAATACCTTCCTATCTTTCCTCTTATTATGAGCTTGTGATCCCATGATTGAAAAATTATGAAGTATGTACAAATGAATGTCAAAAACTTGAAAGACTTCCTTCTTTGCTCCTCCTTCAAATAAGTAGCAATTCAAAAAAATTCCACTCAAACATTGTCCTAATGATGCCTCCTTTCAAACTTCAAATTAAATCCCAAGTTGAAGAACTTGTAGAAGAGAAAAGTTGATGGAAAACACTGCATATGTCATTGTTAGCCGTACAAAACAAGTTGTAGGACCGACAATGATAGTACTTATTAAAAAATGGTTAAAAGCAAAACGAGATCCCATTTATTAAACAAGATCCCGTCCCTCTCTATAAAATGGGATCACGTTTCTTATTGTGTTTGTGCAATAAGAAATGGGATCCCATTTAGTAAAAAGGGATCTTGTTTACTAAACGGGATCCCGTTTTGAAAATTTTGAATTTAGGCTCAGTTTTTGTTTTGTTAACCACTTCAGGAAAAGTTTTGGAGACCCCAACCTAGGCTTTGGACCTAGTTTGACCTGCAAGTTGAAGGTCATGTCAATGTCACAACAAAGTAGTGACTTTGGGCATATGTTTGAAGACCTTTTTTGCATAATTTTTTAACTAAATTAAAACACATTATAGATGAGATAGTGTAGATTCTAAATATGTAATTTTTTTACAATTGGATTACTTTTTCTATTTTTCAATTAATTTCTGATGAAACAGGTCCATAAACTTAAATTATCAAGGTTTTTTAGTATTTTAATAACTTTTTATTAAAATATTTTTTTGAAAAATAAATTGTATGAAAATGTACTTCATACAATTCTTTTCAATTTGAAAAAAAAAATCAAAAAATGATAAGTTTAGGTCATCTTATGTGTGATGTACACGGTTTTTTAAAGCACCAAATATGGCCAATAAAAAATTAACAAAAAAAATTCAATAAAAAATTGCAAAAAAATATGAAAAACGTGCTTCAATGAGTTACAAATCCTTTTGCAAAAGGATTTAGAAAAATATGATTATTTAGGTCAAAATATGGATGACGTACACATGCATGGTATAGTAAAAAAAAGTGACTTTTAAATAGTGGTTTTTAGAAAGGCCTATTGAAAATCAATTTGTATCATCTGAATATTCAAATAAATTACATATTTGGAAACTAGACTCTGAGTACTACATTTTATGATTAGTGACTTTTTTGAAGATTCCATCTCTAAGTGCTTCAAATTTTAAGGTCAAATGTGACAAATACTGAAAATCAGGGAAAACAATTCCACTTTTTGGCCAAAAAGTAGACTTAACTTCTTGCACACACCCAAGTCTTCATCTACTTTGACATTTGTGCTTTCAATTATCTTTCCCAATCTCTTGTTGTAGCATCTATAGGCTTTTCTTCTAGTTGAGTAGCCAAGATTCATCACTTCTTGAGTCAAACTTTCCTAGGTCTTCTTCATCTCTTCTGATATAGCATTTGTTGCCAGAAATCCTAAAGTATCTAATAGTAGGAGCTCTTCCATACCATAGCTCATAAGGGGTCTTAGTGCTATTGACCCTCAATTCTGCTCTATTAATCAAATAAATAGCACTGTGAACTGCTTCCTTCTAGTACATGTAAAGAAGATCTACATCTTTCAACATTGCCCTAGCCATCTCTTGCAAAGTCCTATTATTTCATTCCATAACCCCATTTTGCTGAGGGGTCCTAGGAGCTAACAGATTTCTCCTAATGCCATGATCTTCACAAAAAATTTCAAATTCATTTGAAGTAAACTCACCTCCTCTATTAGACCCAACATTTGATCTTAGCATCCATTTCATTCTCAACCATTTCTTTGAAAACTTTAAACTTATCAAAGGAATATGACTTTTCTCTTAAGAAGGTAACCCAAGTCATTCTAGAATAATCATCAACAAGTAACATGAAATACCTTTCACCTTGTTGACTCTTTGTTCTTGTAGGGCCACATAGGTCAGTGTGAATCAACTCCAATGGCATTGAAGAAGTGTACTTGCACTTGAAATTTGTCTTTGTCTGCTTCCCCATTTGACTTTCCTTGCATAATGTGTTTGCAGGCTTGGTTATCTTAGGCATATCTCTCACCACATGAATAGAGTTAATCTTTACCATATTATCAAAGTTGATGTGTCCCATTTGCTTGTTCCATAACCAACACTCACTGGACTGAGCCAATAAGCATGTTCTTCCATTTACCTCCTTTAGATGATAGATATCTCCATATGACTTGATACCTTCTGCAACTAGTCTTCCAAACCCTGCCTTCCTGATTTCATAATCTTTGGCATGAAAGGTAAGATTGTATCCTTTACTACACATCTGACTGACATTGAGAAGATTATGTTTTAGCTCTTTGACATAGAGGACATCCTTAGTCTTGTTGTTCCCATCAATAGTTATAGCACCCTTTCCATAGATTTGTGCTGACTCATCACCACCAAACTTAACAGCTCCACCATTCCACTTTTTAAGGCTGATAAACTTCTCCTTGTCATCAGTCATATGATTAGAGAAACCACTATCAAAAACCCAAATCTTGGCTTCTTCTTTTGCATGAAATGAAGTCCATACAACCATTGATCTATCATTGTTTTGGTCAACTTATAAGGTATCAGACTTTTCACAATTTCCAAAATCATCCCTTTTGTCACCAACATTCAAGGCCATGAAAAGTGTTTCATCATTTATATCATCATGATCCTCATCTTCTGAGGAACAATTGTTCTTCATGGAATATAGACTTCTTTTGGACATCTCTCTTTTGCTATTACCTTTTGACTATTTAAAAGGACATTTAGAAGCAAAATGACCAATCTTACCACAATTGAAACATTTCAAGGTAACTTACTGTTGAATATAAGGAATACTGAGAGGGGGGTGAATCAGTATTCTACAAAACCACTTCTTAACAAGTTTATTAATCTAATTTCCAAAATCAATAACATGAAAGCAGAATAAGTATAAGAACAACAACCATAAAGACATAACACATGGACACCAGGATTTTTACGTGGAAAACCCAAAAAGTGAAAAACCATAGTGACTGTTAGGTCACAATATATTATGATAGCTCAATACTGAATTATAGGAAGGCTCACTACATTAGGGCTCACTACCCAGGGCTCACTAGCCTATGAAGAAGTGCTCACTGCCAAGAGAAAAGAAGATAGAAGAAGGATTGGCTCACTACTAGAAGATGAACTGTTGTAAATGCATCTACCATATGTTGGATCATAGTTCCATTTAAGGCTCAATATACAGATTCAAAGGTCTTCATTCTATTATGCCCTGCTTCTCAACTTAACTGCAAGTACTCTATTTTTCTTTCTCTGCTCTGCACTCTTCTTATAATCCTTCACACTTTTAATTTGTACATTACACCACACACCACACTTTACATTGCAATCCATCAAGTATTTGTATCCACAACAAGATTCATTTAATAATTAGGTCAACAAGCCAAAAAATGAAGCGTGTATATAATGTATTTTAACTTGTCAGCTTGATCATGTGTACAAACAGTAATGTGGACCAAACCAAACATATAATGATCTTCACATAGGTCGGCATCAGTCATACAACCACTTAGATTTATTATTCAAACAATATATCTTCTCTGCATATGGATTATACATGTCTGTCGACCTATCTCTTAAGAACATGCTTGGCCAATTCATCTGTCACATCAAAAATCTCACTGCGGACCACAAGAGACTCAAGGATTCATAACCAACATCCATTCTTGACCCCTTAGCATACCTTCAGAATTGCAAGACAAATTATGCAACTGAAAAGGAATGCAAACCCTTTTTCTCTAGCATTGTGCACCGGATAATGTCTTAGTTCTGTTCACCTGGACTTAGACATTTCATAGTATGACTTCCAGAGGAAGTTAGGTATTGAGCACTGGAACATATCATCAACAAATAGCTATGAACAACATACCTGAACCGCATATAATGATCTTCTATTGTAGAGGCATACTGACCCAATCTCTGTCACTCTGTATACTATCCATACTTAGTCATTTTAGCCTTTCAGACTAGAATATTTTTGTGCCTTATTGCCAAACCAAGTTGGTCTTCCAGAGTAATGTCTCTTTGTCATGCTATTGAAAACACTTTACCTTGTTTCCATTAATGACAACATGTAATTCTTCATCAGAGTAGTGTCTCTTGCCAACAATCTCCCCCTTTGGCATTAATGGCAACACTTAGTGAAAAATGCTTGTGTCTGCTCCCCCTTACTCTGTATTCCTTCTCTCCCTTAGATGTTTGCCCATTTTTCACTCATCTTCTTCTCCCCCTTTGACATCAATGGAAAAGGTGTACGTTCAACAGGTCAAAAATGTGTCAAAACTACAAATCTGTCATATTCTGCCGCATATGTACACATACAATATTGAACTTAATTAGTTGTAGGTGAGAGGATATCCTTATACACAATCTTTAATTGTGTAATCTCTTCATTCCATTGTTTCTTATCTCTTTCCAAAATTTGGATGTGACCATTTATTAAAAAGACTAATTCTTCTTCCTTTTGCACATCAAAATTTGTGTCAATTTGTGAAGCTGCATGTGCTTCTACTGCAATACTGATCATTGAATCTAACTTAGGACTAATTAGTCCTCTCAATTGACACATTTTATTTTTCATCTGATCCCTCTTATTTACAATATCAATTAACTCATTATGAAATACTAATTACTTGTATTTCTTTGCTGCTCACTGACTCAGCTGCTGGATCAAATGATTTAGAAATATTTATTAGTTGTTGTTTTAGATCCTTTACCTTTTCTTCTAGCTCTTTTGTGGCTACCGGCCAAAATACATAACATTTGTATAGGTCACTTTCTTCTATGATAACACTCTATATGCCTTTCATTTTATTGTCTAGTCGAGCTTTGTCATTTACTATCATAGTCTTCAACTCATTTAATCTTTTCTCATCAAATTCTTGTCTCACTTTTGTCTCAGTAGATTTTTCAAAAGATTCAAAATGCTCACTTACAGAATTTATGAGTCATTTTAGTTGACTTGTAGAAGACAAAGAGGTCTCCTTCTGATATGATGCATCAGCTTCTCCAAAATACTGGATGCCTCACCAATTAGTTCACTGTCTTGTATGTGAGACTTTAAAATTTCTTCATGTGCCTTTGCCTGCACAATTGATACCAGTTTGAATTTTTGTACAAGGGACATTGAGTCCAGATTTATTGGTCCTTGCAAGAATTCAAGCTCATCCAAGACCTATTTCTCTTTCTCTAAAAGTCTTTAATCGATTCTGTGGTGTCTCTTGCTATACCAGAGACTTCTTCTTCTTGGTTTGGCTCCGGAGCATCTAAATCCATAGCTTCATTTGCACCATCCGTTTGTTCTGGTGTAGGGGTTTCCTTGTCTTGTTTTTCTTCTTGATGATCAGTTTTATCTATCTTCTTAGTCTTCTCCATTTTTGTCTTGTCATATGTTTGTTGTTACGGAGGGAGACTAATCTCAATAATTGTAGTAGGGGCTTCCTTCTTTTTATCCACTTTGTCATCTAACCCTTGGTCTAAATTCACTTTTGGAACAGATGTATCATCTCCAGCATTTGTTTCATCATTGTCATATATTGTTGGGAGATGATGATCCCTCAACACTTTCAAGGTGATTTCCTCTGTATCCTTGGCTACTTTCTCAATGTCATCTAACATGAGAGTATTCATCCTTTTCTTTGTTCTAAATTCTTTTGTAGCACTTTGGAGATTTTTTCTTTATCTTCTGGTGAGATCTCTAGACATAAATTTATCAATGTATATTCTCTAAGCTCCACATCCTTGGCCATAGCAACTTCCTTTCTTTCAGTCATTATACTACCCAAGTTGTCTAGGAGATCAGTAATAATCTCAATAAGTTCTTTGTTATAGATATCCAAGTATCTAACAACAATAGTCTCAATAATTCTTTTATCCAGATCATTGTACTCATCATATAGTTTGGTAATGGGTTTCAGATTGCCTTCAACTCTGATGGCCCTTAAGACTTCCTCTAGACTCATTGTAGCTTCTTCTATCTGAGGCTCTTCTTACCTTGGCCTTTTCTTGGCTTTACCCTTACTAGAGGGTTTTTCCTTGTTGCTTTCAAAGGTTTTGGTACCCTTAACCTTCATCTTCTTTACCTCTTCATTTGACTATGTTTCTTCTTCATCTATTTTTCCCAAACTTACATAAATCCTTCTTCCTTTTGTTTTCTATCTTTTTGAGCCTATGTCAGTGGATTTCTTGGTGGGTTCTTCCATTGTTGTAGAAGATGTGGGACCGGAGGAAGTAGTAGCAGAACCTCTTGTTGTTCTTTTTGTTACTTCAGGCCTCTCTGGTTTCTTCTTAGGCTCTTCTAGAGCCTTGACTAGTTCATTTTCTTTCTTTTCTTTTGCTACCCTTTTAGCTTGTGCTTTTTCCCTTGCCTCTTTAACTTGTTCTTTTGTGAAGCCTTGTCTTAGGGCATAATCCTCTGCCACCTTCCGCATTTTCTTAGAGATTTTAGGTTTTCTTACTTCAACATAAATTTTTGTAGACAATTCTTCATATGTTCCAAATCTTTCCTCTTTGGGATCCCAGGGCTTTCTTAGCATGTGTTGTGCATAGTTATCTAGTATTGCTCTATCTACTTCATAGCCCATTGGCATAACCCAAATAGTTCTAGGCTCAACAGCTTCCATCATGCATTGGTCTTTGGTTAGAATGAAGCATATGTCATTCTTGTATTTTTCCACAATTTCTTTGGAATTCTTTCTCTTGATTGCATCATTCTCTGGAAGTTCTTGAAATAGCCCGATAGGGCTGAATTTTGTTCATTATAGCTTCTAATACTATTTAAATGATCCCTAATTTGTACAGCAACTGGCTGACTATTTAACCAGAACAAGTTCTTCATCTTTGGTAATTCATGCATGAAGTAGAAAAATAAATAGATGATCAACATACCAAATTTGAAGGGATATTTGTTTTCTTTTGTCTTCTTCAGGTTCTCCATCACTTGCTGTCAGAGAAATTCACAAATATCATAGTCTGCATTCTCCTTGATCATCTGATATGCAGTGTATATAGTAGTATCGAAGATAGAGTTCTCTCGATTGGTGAAATAGACTTTGTATCCCAACACCATGGATGCAAATATTATAGCATGATCTTCAATATCATTGATTGCTAAAACCCTTTTATCAAATTTTTCTCTGGTGGCCATCATTACTATATCATTCTTTACAACTTTCAACAGGGGTACACTACCAGTAGAACTTAGACTAGTCACAACCCTAATTGCATCCTTGGTGATCTTGAAGGGCTACCCCAACCACATGAATTTATCGTGGATTCTACTCAAAATGTACCAGACCCATTCATCTTCTGCAAATCTAGGTAAGTCTCTATATTGAATGAATTTCTTCTCCTCTAGAGCTTTGTATTCTTCTTTCAGCTCAAATTGATCACCGCTTAGATGATTTAGATACAGGTCTAAGAATCTACTGTTTCCATAGGGCAACATGGATGTAAGCCCTAACATCCTCTACATGCATGACTTCATGTGGAATATTTGAAAATGCACCCATTTGATCGACTTCGGTTGATTTGCATGGATGTTTCTTAAATTTTGGTCATGCTCTTTTGGTTATATCAATCACATGTGGGGTTGCCATCTTTTTGCAATAGTTCAAATAAATTCACAGTAGGGTTTCAAATCTGAAAAATACTTTTTTTTCTGAATTAGGTTTTTCTTTGGTCTTGTCTTAATTTTCTTTGGAAATCACTAAGTCACTTGGAATTACACTTCAATTTGCCTTGGACACTTGATAGTTTGAATGCAGAATGAGTTTTTAGTTAAATGACCACCTTATTAAATCTTGACTTCATCACCATAAATGCTCCTAAAAAGCCATCAAACACATCTCTACAGAATGTAGTCTACTAGGATTGCTCCACAATGTTTCACATTTGATCCTTCTCTTCCAGAATTTCCTTCAAAAGATCTGTCATATGAATCTTTTCAATATATCCTCATGCCAGATTCCAACACTAATAATCTGGCTAGGGTATTAAGATTTTCATTGCAGCTCCCCCTAAGCCAGAGCTCACAAATTCACTTCTTAGAGGAAGTATCTGCACCAGATGCTAGTGTGGATCCATCCTTGACTTCAATCACATCTTTCTTGATCTAGATCTTGCTCATTTCCTTCTTGGTTTCCACTGGATCAACTTTTTCCTTTCCCTTATCATTCCTCTGCTTTGTTTTCCTTTCTTCAGCATAGTAGTTTCTTTTCACATTCTTGCTTCTACAAAATTTTGCCATATGACCAAGTTTGTTACAATTATAGCACACAATGCTTCCCTGTCCTTGATTCCTTCTTATGAATGAATTCATCCTTCATCTGCATTGATTAGCCATGTGTCCAAATCTATTGCAAGTAAAACACTTTCCATTGAATGATTGAGTATTTTTTGCATTGTAAGACCCATTTCTTACCAGACTTCTGCATTCATTTGATCTATGACCAATTTTCTTACAATTGAAACATTTACCAGAGAAAGATGGAACATTCTGATTTATTCTACTCCTACATTGAGTAGCTTTATGAACAAACTTATTGCAATTAAAATAATGGCCATTGAAAGATGGGTACTTTTAAGCATTTGGTTGGCTGACCAGAGGTCTTCTAGGTCTTCTTCTTTGATTCCTGAAATGGTTCCCTTTGTTCTGCTTCATCTGAAATTTTTCTTGACCTAATTTTGAACTTTCTCCTTTCTCAAATCCTAAGCCTTGTTTGTCATCTAAACTCTTTTGACTAGTAATCATCTCATCAAGTTTTGCAGAACTTATCTTAAACTTTTCTTCATAGCTCTTGGCTTTTTCCAAATTTGTTTTCAGGATCACAACTTCTTTTTCCAGTTTGACGCATTCTTCTATCTTGCTTTTTACCCTCAAATTTAGATCTTCTTCTACTTTAGCTCTTTCTATAACTTCCACTTTCAAATCATCTAGGGTCTCATTTGCTGATATCAATAGTTCACTAACATCTCTATATTTTTCTTTGAATTTCTTGACTTGTTCTTTCATCTTTAGAATGCATTCATTAGCTTCTTGAATTTTATCCTTCAGATCCCTAATTTCTGCTTTAGATTTTTCAAGATCAATAAGAGTTGCTTCTAGTTCAACATTGTTTGTGAAATTTCCAAATCTTCTGGCTGCCATGAGTAAACTTTCCTAGATCTTCCTCAAGCTATTAGGCTTCTTGCAAGGAACCTTGCTCTGATACCAATTGCTGAATATAAGGAATATTGAGAGCGGGGGTGAATCAGTATTCCACAAAACCACTTCTTAACAAGTTTATTAATCCAGTTTCCAAAATCAATAACATGAAAGAAGAATAAGCATAAGAACAGCAACAATAAAGACATAACACATGGACACCAGGATTTTTACATGGAAAACCCAAAAAGGGAAAAACCACGGTGAGTGTTAGCTCACTGTTTAGGGTAAAATTTGGATTTGTTTATGTTTAAGTGTTTAGATGTTTGAATCCTCCTTTCACCCTATACATTTAAGGATCTAGAGTCGAGTGGCCAGGCACTATCATACCCTAGGTCACTGTGAGATGTAGGGAAGCTTGGATTAGGGTGTTTAGTTATCAATTTTCCTTCTCTTATGCTTAATTGACCATTAAAACCCTAATTATGCAAATACAGCTATAAACTGATGAGTAAAAAAAAAAGCTCTTGCAGAGAGATGTAAAATATCAAATCACAAAGTACCTATTTTTGAAGTTCTAAGGTGAAAAAGTCAGGGACATAGGAGTGGGTGCCCAAGTCCAAGGTACCAGTTTCTTTGCGGGATCCTGACCTTCTTCCGACACTGATCTACACTCTAACTTCTGTTTCCAAAAATTCAACTACGAAAGACACAGGAGTGAGAACCCAAGTCTTGAAAAGGATCCGATGTCTTCTCTTCAAATCCTGAATCCTTGATGTCTGTTGATCCTTCCTGCAACTCCACTTTTTCCAGATGTGACACCTGTAACCTGTAACCACAAAACGTTGGGAGGGGGTTGTGGTGTTTAGAGGCTTGCCTCAATCAAGCCCCAGAGGACACTTAAGTCTCCAAACACTGTTGTTAGATAAAGAGTGCATGCCCTTATGAGGCAGAGGCAAAAACCAAAGGAAATGATGATAAAAACACAATATAATGTCACCTTGTAGTGAAGATCTCATGGAGGAAGATGCTCTTCATTCCATGATGAAATGGATGCTCAAATCTGCAAACACAAACACATAAACCACACAAATCTACTCTTGCAACACAATGAAAATCCTTGAATCACCTTGAAAACACTTAAACATCACAATTGCCATCTAGTTTCTAAATGAATGCCTAAACATGCTTTTATATGCAACTAGAAACACTCCCGCCAAGATTTCATAAATTTAAACTTACCGTGTCGGCATAGGACCCAAATAATGGTCATAAACCAACACCCAAAAATTGGGACTGCCCCAAAATAGGGCAGGACTAGGGTGCGGGCACCTAAGTCCTCCCCCCTATTTTGGACAGGGTCAAGCTCAAGGGGTCCTCCTAAGTCCTATTTGTCATGTTACCTAGGGCTCATTCCATCGAGATGCCAAATTATGAAGTAAGATGTCCTAAATGCATGCAAAAGACCCGTGAGCTAAACCTTATGAGGGAAAAGCCCCCAAGGGGATATTTTCCAACATTACATTTAGCCCCCACTTTAATGTATGTATAAACATGAGGCCAATACATGCATTAAAGTAAGGTCACAAATACAGCAAACACACCAAGCATAGAGAAGACACACCAATCACATGGAAAACAATAACAAGTAGGCAAAACATGGAGAAGATAGTCAATGCATAGAAGACACATTAATGCATGGAAGATAGGCATGATTCTTTTCTTTTTCTTTTTCTCATATATATGAAATGCAAATGCAAGTACTGGAAAGTAAACAAACCTCCCATAATACATGATACACTCATCGTGCAGGTCTTTGTATATGGGGCAACATACACACAAGACATACAAAACCTCCCAAAATGCAGGAAGCACAACCCTAAGGCGTTGGTCTTTATACTACATATGGGGCAACAAACACGCCACACAAAACAAGCACGTCAAAACACACACTTGAAGACATGGAGAAAACACAGTAGACAAACGATGGTGTGTTCCCTATTTCTAGGCTCATCACCATCTTAGGCACATTACAGGCACTCACCAACAATTGGGCTTCACCACAACAATCGCTGAAGACACATTTAAGGGTTGAGTTAGTCACAGAACCACTCCCCACCTCTGCAAAGGACTTTTGAAAATAACAGGATGATGCAATCTGCTCTGAGAAATACACCATTCCCACCTCCATAGAGGGCTTAAGATAAAAAGGATATACATGATATCCCACCTCTGCAGAGGGCTTACATGATTGATTGATTGATTGTACACAAACTTAGTGTGCATGATGCACTCATCGCGCAGGTCTTTGCACCTAAGGACAAACACATTGCTAACATCTATAATAGATAGCTTGCCTTATTAATGCCCCCACCTTAAGGTGGTTGATATTAGGTATCGATATCAAGCATGTTAAGGTAGGAAGAAAACACACAAGGGAACATAAGCTCTTGCAAAGCCCATGGCCCCCAAAGGTTATATGTACTTCACGATCACCAAATGTTCCCACAAACAATCCCTGCAAGAAACATGTTAGTGTCATCATGAGAAACAACAACAACATCAATGCATATGATTAACCACATAAAGAGCCAAGGTTATACTATGAATTCAGAGTTCAGGGATAACCATGGGGCTATATCACGAAGCTCTCCAAATTGAGCACCACCGAGGCTAGACTCAAAGACAAACAAAGGTGCATAGTGCAGTAGTATTGTTAAGGTTTGTAAATGCGATAGAAACATCATCAAATTCACTACGCGGAAAGTACGAGTGCTTCCACTAGCCAAGCATCGGATAAAATATACAACCCCATCATCATATTAGGAACTAAGTCCATTTTTTTATTGCTCTCGAGAGGGACACTAGGTCCACATCAGTATAAATGTTTTTCATCATCCACTCAGTAGATGGAAACACTAGAGGAAGGGAAACAATAAATAAGAGAGGAGAAACAAGTGTCTTAGGGACATTCACATAGGAGGGTGCCCCCAAGTCACCAACTGTAACGCTATGTCCATAAGACACAACACACAACAATGAAATTAGAGAGAGGCAATATAGAAGAATGATGATACAAATAGAAGAAGGTCACAACAGAGGCGGTCTCCTGGTATCCTGGACCTTACAAGAGAATCCAAGGTCATCCCAAGAGGCCTAAACAACACATAACACATCACGGTGGAAGTACATTGTGAGAGAGATAAAGGGTTAGAGATACTTACCTGTAGGGCCCCTTTTGGGCTAGAGGTTATCTATAAGAAAATCATCATCGTCATCTTCCCACTCCCTAATGTTGGAGGAAAGTGGGATATAAGGTACCATAGCCAAATTCATGTCTTGTTCATCATGTTGTTCATCATTAGGATCGTTATTGTTTAGTTGAATGTTGGGATCAATGTTTTCTTGTTGAGAGTCAAGGTTTATAGCATAAGCTTGTCTTCTTTTTCTTCTTTCTCTTGCTTTTCTATTTCATTTTCTTTTACCACTTATCTCTTGTAAGATAGGGCTATCCTCTTTCATAGGCTTGTGCAATTTAGAAGATGAAGAACCGGGATCAAACCTCATTTGTCGCGGTGGAACATTTTGTTGTTGACAATGACCTCCCAATCCTTGTAAGGATTTCGGGGGAGGAACCTCAACATAGGGACCTTGTCCTTTCGGTCTAAAGTTCTCTTCACATGTGGGTTTTTTATCTTTTGTCATTTCTTGTATATAAGGACTAGGTATTTTAGTTTTATCCCAAAAATAATTCAATCTATAATGCTTTTTCTCAACCAAAGGTTTATATTTGTTGTGGGGGATGGTAATCATGCGTCCATCAAAAGGGAATTTTAGACAATGGTGTATTGTTGAAGGGATAGCTTTCATTTCTTTATCCAAGGATGTCCCAATTTAATACGAAATAGGTCAAAAATAGGGACAACATCAAACCATTGTTTGACATGTTTTCCAAATAGTGTTACCAACAATGATATCTTACCCAAAGGCTTGATAAAGGTTCCCTTATGTGTCTTAATCATCATGTTTGAGGGGTCATAACAGCCTTGCATTAGTTGATGTGAAAAGAGGAACTCCTTAGTGGCAACATTAGTCATGCAATTAAGATCAATAAGAGTTCCATCCAAAGGGTTTCCCATTATTTTCACAGTGATGTAAAGAGGTCCATCGGAGTCTCCAGTTGTTCTATCATGAGGTGTAAACACGATTTTAGGTTCAAGTGCTTTTCTTTTCATCTAAGGTCTAGGAGGGAACCTATTATTTTTGTTGTGATTAGAGGCCATGTCTTTATGCTTAAATCAGATTTGAAAGTTTTTCCAAAGGTGTATCAAGGGCAATTGCAAAATGATATGCCAAAAGTAGCCTAAAATGCTTAATTTGTTGTACTTTTTCAAATCAAATAGGTGAGATAAAGGGTGTTGTAAGGATTTTGATCAAGGACAGAAAATTATATGTCTAATATCAGTCCAAAAGAGCAATATGACCTTCTCAACTCACTCTTGATTCCAATCCAAGATAATGCCAAGTCAAACTATAGTGAAAATATGTCAAAATAGACACTTTTTTCACAAAAACTTAATGCAAAAGAGAATAACAAAGGGTGTTGTGAGGAAAGTGATTATGGAAAGAAAATAATATCAGTAATAATAGCCACTTGGTGCCAAAATACCCAACACAACACGCTTTTAGTGCCACTTAAGGTAAAACCCTAGTGAAAATATAGGAAAAATAGGTATTTTCATGATTTTTCAATTCCAAGACCAGAAAAAGGGGTGTTTTAATGAATTTTAGGATGTGAAGCAAGTAATACTTATGATATCAGTCAACTCAATCCATAAAATTTGTCACAACACGCTTGGAGTGCAAACTAGGTCAAACCCTAGGGCAAAAATAGCCAAAATATGTAGTTTTTCACCGAATTTTCAATACAAGAGCCCGTTAAAAGGGTGTTCTGAAGATTTTTAGGAGGGAAATAAAATGATTACCCTAATAAAAGCTAATTAATTCAAAAATAATCTTCACAACACGCCTATGGTGCAAGTTTAGAGAGTCAATAAGGCCAAATTTAGTGAAAATCGGTGTTTATGAAGCCCTAGGTTTGAGATTTTGGGACAAAATGCTATATGAATGATTTGAAGTCTGTTTTATGGTGAAAATGAATTACTCTCAGATCTAAAAATAAATTCCAAGCTTTAATACGCAAAATGCCAATGCAAATCTAATGAAAATGCATGAAAATTGCTAGTTTTTTGTTGAAATTTTCTATGCAAAAAAGCAAATATTTTAAATCTAAATGCAAATTTACACTAAAATGCAAGACTATAGACAAATTATAATTTGAATGAGCCTCTAAAATCAATAGAAAAATCTGAAAGAAGATTTTGCCTACTAACCCTAGATTTTGGAATTACTAGGTTATATGAAAATTGTCAAAATTTCTACAAAAGCCTAGCAAATTAATGATAAAAATGCAATGCAACTTTCTGATTTTTTGTGTTTTTCTGTAGTTTATATCAGATCTGATGCAAAAATCATGAATTATAGAAATTTAGAAAGAATTGATGCAATTTAGTAAGCCAAACAATGCAATTTTTTTGACTTTTTCAATTTTTTGAATTTTTTTGAATTTTTCAAATTTTAGAATTTTTTTGAATTTTTGTCAATGCAATAAAATGAAAGACTATATGAATGAATGAAATCAATCCAAATCTAAAGACAAACACTCAACAAGTTGCAATTTAAGTCCAAAGACATGGGTTCACCAAAATGTTTAGGGTAAAATTTGGATTTGTTTATGTTTAAGTGTTTAGAAGTTTAAATCCTCCTTTCACCCTATACATTCAAGGATCTAGGGTCAAGTGGCCAGGCACTATCATACCCTAGGTTTCTTTGAGATTTAGGGAAGCTTGGATTAGGGTGTTTAATTATCAATTTTCCTTCTCTTATGCTTAATTGACCATTAAAACCCTAATTATGCAAATACGGCAATAAACTGACAAATAATAGAAAAAGCTCTTGCAGAGAGATGTAAAATATCAAATCACAGATTACCTATTTTTGGGGTTCAGAGGTAGAAAAGTCAGGGAAACATGAGTAGGTGCCCAAGTCCAAGGTACCAGTTTCTTTGCGGGATCCTGACCTTCTTCCGACATTGATCTGCACTGTAACTTCTATTTCTAGAAATTCAACTGCGAAGGACACACGAGTGAGCACCCAAGTCCCAAAAACACTCTGGTGTCCTACTTCTCTTCAGATCTTGAATCCTTGATGTCTGCTGATCCTTCCTGCAACTCCACTTTCTTTAGATGCAACACCTGTAACCTACAATCACAAAACTTTGGGAGGGGGTTGTGGTGTTTAGAGGCTTGCCTCAGTCAAGCCCCAGAGGACACTTAAGTCTTTGAACACCGTTGTCAGATAAAGAGTGTGTGCCCTTGTGAGGCAGAAGCAAAAACTAAAGGAAATGATGATAAAAACACAATATAATGTCAACTTGTAGTGAAGATCTCATGGAGGAAGATGCTCTTCAATCCATGATGAAATGGATGCTCAAATCTGCAAACACAAACACATAAACCACACAAATTTGCTCTTGCAACACAATGAAAAGCCTTGAATCACTTTGAAAACACTTGAACATCACAACTGCCATCTAGTTTCTAAATGAATGCCTAAACATGCTTTTATATGCAACTACAAACACTCATGCCAAGATTTCATAAATTCAAACTTACCGTGTTGGCATAGGACCCAAATAATGGTCATAAACCGACACCCAAAAATTGGGACTACCCCAAAATAGGGCAGGACTAGGAAGTGAGTGCCCAAGTCCTCCCCCCTATTTTGGGCAAGGTCAAGATCAAGGGGTCCTCCTAGGTCCCATTTGTCATGTTACCTAGGGATCATTCCATCGGGATGCCAAATTATGAAATAAGATGTCCTAAATGCATGCAAAAGACTTGGGAGATAAACCTTATGAGGGAAAAGCCCCCAAAGGGACATTTTCTGATGGTACACTCACAATATATTATTATAGCTCAATACTGAATTACAAGAAGGCTCACTGCCTTAGGGCTCACTGCCCTATGAAGAAGTGCTCACTGTACAAAAGCTCACTGCCAAGAGAAAAGAAGATAGAAGAAGGATTGGCTCACTACCAAAAGATGAACTACTATAAATGCATCTACAATTGCTGGATCATAGTTCCATTGAAGGTCAATATACAGATTCAAAGGTCTTCATTCTATTCTACCCTTCTTCTCAACTTAACTGCATGTACTCTATTTTTCTTTCTCTTCTCTGCACTCTACTCATAATCCTTCACACTTCTAATTCACACATTACACCACACACCACACTTTACATCACAATCCATCAAGTATTTGTATCTCAACAAGATTCATTTAATAATCAGGTTGACAAGCCAAACATGAAGCATGTATACAATGTATTTTATCTTGTCATCTTGATCATGTGTACAAACAGTAATGCAAACCAAACCAAACATATAATGATCTTCATATAGGCTGGCACCAGTCATACAACCACTTAGATTTATTATTCAAATAATATATCTTCTCCACATATGGATTATACATGTCTGTCATCCTATCTCTTAAGAACATGCTTGGTCCTTTCATCTGTCACATCAAAACTCTCACTATGGACCACAAGAGACTCAAGGATTCATAACCAACATCCATTCTTGACCCCTTAGCATACCTTCAGAACTGCAAGACAAATTATGCAACCGTGGAGGAATGCAGACCCTTTTTCTCTAGCACTGTGCACTGTTCCTGTCTTAGTTTTGTTCACCTGGACTTAGACATTTCATACTATGATTTCTGAAGGAAGGTAGGTCTTGAGCACTGGAACATATCATCAAAAATAAGCTATGAACAACATACCTAAACCGATATAATGATCTTCTACTACGGAGGCATACTAGGGCAGGTGCAAAAAGTTGGGGGGCCAAAAAGTGGCCAAACTTTAAAAAAAACTTTTAGGCCATAATGCGAGCACGTTATAACACGCTCGCATTATGGTTTGGTGATGCCGAGCCTAAGGCTCGGGAAGACCAAGCCATAATGCACTCGTGTTATAACACGACTCCATAGTTCTTTCCTATTTAAAAAAAACCTGTAATTTTTCCTCATTTTCCCATTTCATTTTCTTCTGCCCACGGCCTACAAACCCTTGAGAGTGTGCTTGCATTATTGGAGGTTAAATTCATTGCCAAATCATCATTGATTCATCTTCAAAATGCTACCACAACGTCAGGGAGGCCGAAGGAGTAAGTTCTATTTGTTTTTTTGGCTGAATTTGTTCTTAAATAGGTAGGTTTAAGTAGATTTTTGATGTAAAATTCTTTAATTTACAGGAAATGATAATGCACCTCCTCCACCTCCTAAAAATCCACAAAATCTTGAATCACCTGAACAACAAATACCTATTGAAGAACAACCCAAACAACAAACTCCTCCATCCATTCCTCGACATGCCCCTGGAACACAAGAAAATCTAATGGGGCAAATTGAAAACAATAATGGTGCAATCATGGTAGGAGGGTTCATAGACTAAACTATCCAGACCGTGCAGCAAGAGTAAACACAATGGAAACAACTCAAAGAAATAGAACAAATGTAGATTCAGTCATTCAGTATATCATTGAAGTCAAATAGAGATCGACCGACAACATGCGGGCTTACAATTAGGGCTCACAAGCCTGATTACATACATGCACAAGATAAAGCTTTGAAGCTCCTTCACACAAAAATCTCAAACTATCAATCTTCTAAATCATGAGAACTATATCAATTGCTTTCCTAAGGATCTATTACATCAATATATATCAAATCTGGATCAATAGATTCCTCCGCGTCGGCCAAAAAAGATCACAAATTCTAAAGAAGAGATGTAACATGTGTACACAGATAGGTCAGACCTAAATGCATAGAACACTTCCAGAAAATGAATGGAATGATGTGTACATCTTTGGGGAAGGTTGGCCACGAACCAAAGATCATTGAATGATGTGTCATCAGGCTTCAAAGATCGGGAGATGCTTCCGCAAGTTTCTCCTTCAACTGATTGTTTGTGATTATCTAGATGCTCTGTTCTAAGAACAGTCAAACTTCTGATAGCGATATATTTCCAGTATTGAAGTGCAGATCTCTAAATTCTAGATATGATGTAGATGAATGAATGTAGATGCTAGGTCCAACTCCACAAGATCTGAAAATGCTACTTGGACCAAAATACAGAATCTGCTTCTAACTAAACTGTCTGAACTAAACTAGAAAATGAAAAGAAACAAACTGAACTGCAAATGTTTTTGGTTGATGCAAGATTGATCTTGAACCAGGGATGCTCCTGCATCAGGACATCTAGGGTTATTGAAAAAAATTGAGTCCCTCACTTTGTTGGGGCTAGGGGAGAGCCAAGACAGTCCACCTCATCCTGAGAAATCCATGATGAATCTTCTTCAGGTCTGCCTTTCCACTTCACATGATATTCTTTGTATTGTCTTCCTCTAGTGCTGCATCCAACTCTGCTATCCAAAATGTCTTCAATCTGCTCCAGTGCTTGTCGTGGTAACTATTTCTTCAAGTCTTCTTCCATGTTGTCACTGAACTCTACTTCATGATACTAATATAGGTCTGCAATGTTGAAAATAGGTGATATACCAATGTCTCTGATAACTCCACTTCATATGCATTCCCTAAATCAAATTTTCTAAGTAACTTACAAGGTCCAAACTTCTTCATCTTCAACTTGGTATATGCTCCAACTGGAAATCTTTCTTTTCTCAAGTACACCATCACTTCATCTCCAACTTCAAATTCCCTATGTCTTCTCTTCTCATCAGCCTTCTCTTTGTACTTATTTTTCATATTCTCCAAATGCTTCTTAACTTGATCATGTACTGTCTTCATGTGATTTGCAAATTCTTCTGCTTTTGCACTCCTCTTTTCCTCCGTACTGATATCTCTCAATTCTACAACTCCTCTAGGGTTTACTCTGCTTGTGAAGGAATCAAATCCTAATTTCCTGCTTTCTCTCCAACTAAACATCTCAACAAATTTCCCAAACTCCTATTCACTACCTCTGTCTGTCCATCAGTCTATGGATGAAAAGTAGAACTAAACTTCAAATCTATCTTCATCTTCTTCCAAAGTGTCCTCCCAAAGTGTCTAACAAACTTTGTGTCTCTATCTAGAACTATACTCTTAGGTAATCCATGCAATCTCACAATCTCCTTGAAAAATAGGTCAACTATATGCATTGCATCAGTTGTCTTCTTGCAAGGTATGAAATGAGCCATCTTTGAAAATCTATCCACCACTACAAATATTGAATAATGTCATCTCTATGTCTTAGGCAATCCCATCACAAAATCCATGCTTATGTCTTCCCAAGGTCTCTCTAATACTGTCAAAGGTTTATACAATCCAGTGTTCTGCTTACTCCCTTTTGCAATTTGACAAACTCTACAACTCTGTACAAATCTATGAACATCCTTATGTATCTGAGGCTAAAAATAGTTTTCACTCACCAAAGCCACTGTCTTATCAATGCCAAAATGTCCTGCCAATCCACCACTATGCTTCTTCTTAATTAAATTATCTCTCATTGAACTTCTAGGTATGTACAACTGGTTTCCTCTGAACAACATATCTTCTTGAATGAAATAGTCCAACCACTTACTCCTATCTATCACAATAGGCTTTCTACATGTTTTCCAAGGTTCTATAAAATCAGTGTTTCCCTCATACATGTTCTTAAATTCATCAAAACCCAACACTTCAACTCTCATCTCTGTCAACAAGTTTCTTCTCCTACTCAATGCATCAGCAACTTACTTTGATTTACCACTCCTATACTTCAACACAAAAGTATAACTCTGCATGAACTCTACCCACCTCATATGTCTCTAATTCAACTTACCTTGACTGTTCAAATATTGCAAAGCTTGATGATCTGTATACAACACAAACTCCTTAGGCAACAAGTAATGTATCCACTTCTTCAAGGCTTGAATTATGGCATAGAACTCTTGATCATAAACTGAATATCTTCTCCTACAGGTCTACCTTCTTGACTTAATACTACTCCAATTACACTTCCACTTGCATCACAATCAACTTGAAATACTTTATTGAAATCTGGTAATGCCAAAACAAGTTGCTCTGCCACTTTCTGCTTCAATAGTTCAAAAATTTTATCTGCTCTAGATGTCCACTTAAAATCTTTTATGTCACCTCTCATTGTCTCTGTCATAGGGTTACAAACTGAACTAAAATTTATAATGAACTTCCAGTAGAAACTAGCCAATCCATGAAATGATCTAACCTCTCCAATGCTCTCCAGTGTAGGCCATTCAATAATTGCTTTCACTTTCTCAGGGTCCATCTTCAATCCTTCTACAAAAATCACAAATCCTAAGTATGCTAGTTCTTCCTTCATGAAACTACACTTCTTGATGTTTATCAGTAATTTCTCTTCTCTTAACCTCTACAAAACTTGTCTAATGTGCCACAAATGTTCCTCTTTTGTCTTACTAAAAATCAGAATATCATCCAAATATACAATCACAAACTTACCTAAGAATTTCTTCAAGACTTCATTTATCAACCTCATGAAAGTACTCGGTGCATTTGTTAATCCAAAAGGCATCACTAACCACTCATATAGTCCTTCATTTGTCTTAAAAGCAGTCTTCCATTCATCACCTTCTCTGATTATGATCTGATGGTATCCACACTTCAAGTCTATCTTTGTGAAATATCTTGCTCCACTCAAACAATCCATGATATCATCCATCCAAATGGAATCTATACTTAACTGTGATATTGTTTATTGCTCTAGAATCAATACACATTCTCCATTCTTCATCCTTCTTCGGTGCTAACACTACAGGTACTGCACAAGGACTCAAGCTTTCTCTGATCAAACCTTTCCTCAACAACTCTTGTATCTGTCTATTCAGTTCTTCATTCTCTGCTGGTGTCATCCGGTGTGCTTCTTTGTTAGGCAAGCTTGCTCCCAGTATAAGATCCATGTGATGACTAATATTCCTTATAGGTGGCAATCCATCAAGTACATTATCAAATATGATGTCTTCATATTCTATCAACAATTCTCTTATCTCCTCTAGTTGTGATTCTTCAGTCTCCTTCTTCAATGTTTTACGCTTCTTAGGAATCAAGGCATAACACACATTCTCATGTCTCAAACCATCCATAAATTTCCTTCCATCTACCAAATAAATTCTAGCATTTCCACATACCACATCTTTAGGATCATCCTCCAAAGGAATCAAAGTAATTCTCTTTCCATCTATTGTTATAGTGTATGTATTCTTTCTCCCATCATGAATAGTTTTTCTATCATACTGCTAAGGTCTACCCAACAAGATATGACATACATCCATAGGCATAATATCACACAAGACTTCATCATGATAAGATCCAATATGAAATTTCACTAAACATTGTTCACTCACCAGTACCTTATGATCATCCTGAATCCATGCTATCCGATAGGGCTTAGGGTGTTTCAATCTTTCCAACTTTAGCTTAGTCACCATCTCTTCTGAAACTAGGTTATCTGAACTACCACTATCAATTACAACTTTACAACACTTACCTCCTGATTTGCATCTTGTTTTGAACAAACTTTTCCTCTACAATGGTTCCTCATTTGTCTCTGTTTGGATTAGTGCTCTCCTCATCACAAGTGATTCTCCTTTCTTAGGTTTGCCAACTAAACTAGGTGATTCAACAGGTTCTTCTTCCACATAGGTTGCTCTTCCACTATTTTTTGTCCTCTTACTTGTACTACCCTAATTACATTCAAATGCTCTATGTCCTTCACCTCCACACTTGAAACAAGTACCTTTGAATGTTCTCTTATCCAATCCTCTTCCTTCTCTTTTGTACCCTTCATTCTAGTATGCACTAGGGTTTCCTCTCCAGTAGAAATTTTTGTCATCTCTCTGGTAAGCATTGTTATCTCTGACATCCTTCTTAAATGAGCTTTCAAATTTTTTCTGCTCTGGATGTGATCTATCTCCTCTGGAATCAGTCCTACCTCTCTGAAATTTACCTCCTCTACCTCCATGTCTCTGATCATGCCTCTTAATTAGCTTATCTTCAACCTTTAGGGCAAACTGATATGCTTCCTCCAAAGATGTCATCCTCACCAAGCTTAGTTCCTCTTGAATGTTTAATCGTAGTCCATTGATGTATCTAGCCACTTTCTCCTTGCTTACTTCACTATGTCCTATCCTTATGATCATTTTATGAAATTCTTCAGTGTACTCCACAGATTTCTCCTTTTGTCTCAGGTTTTGCAATCTTTTCAATAGTTCCAACTCATAGTAAGAAGGTATAAACTGATTCTTCAACTTTGTCACCATCCTATCCCATTTTGTAATCTTTTATTTTCCTCTTCTATTCCTTTCCAACTGAACTTCTTTCCACCCTATAGCAGCATGTCCTTTCAACTTTGTCTTTGCAAATTTCACCTTCTCCGGATCTTTAATTTCCTCATATTCAAAGTATTCTTCCATGTCATTTATCCAGTCAATCAGTTCTTCACGATTCAGATTACTAGTATAGTTCAGCACCTCAACTCTAGGTCTCTTTCCAATCTTTGAAATAGCTCGCAGCATCTTTACTTGATCTAATTCTCCTTCTTTATCACCTCCTATGGTTTCCCCAGTTTGTTCAATAGATTAAAATTCATCTTCCTCATCACTTTCAACATTAGGTCTCAGTGTCAATCCTCTTTGCCTATCTTCTTCAACATCATCCAAATGAATTTGCATTGTTTTCATTATCTCCATCATCTCATCCATTCTACCAGCTATTTTTCCAATAGCAGAAACTCTCCTCGGCAGCATTCTTCCTAGGATCAAGTGCAAACTGCCTCAAGTTTGACGATTAGGATACAAGGTGGCAACTACCTCACAATTGGCAATCGGTTGCAACACAAGTGACCTGCCTCAATTCGGCGATCTGTCCATAGCAAGATCTTATAGAATTCCCTTGCCAACTTCACTCAATTCACTCCCAAAGATTCAAACTTTCACTCTAATACCACTTGGTGCAATCACGATAGGACGGTTCACAGGATGAACTATCTAGACCATGCAGTAAGAGTAAACACAACAAAAACAACTCAAAGAAATAGAACAAATGTAGATTCAGTCATTCAGTATATCATTGAAGTCAAATAGAGATCAGTCGACAAAATGCAGGCTTATAATTAGGGCTCACAGGCCTGGTTACATATATGCACAAGATAAAGCTTTGAAGCTCCTTCGCACAAAAATCCCAAACTATCAATTTTCTAAATCATGAGAACTATATCAACTGCTTTCCTAAGGATCTATTACATCAATATATATCAAATCTGGATCAATAGATTCCTCCGCATCGGCCAAGGAAGATCACAAATTCCTAAGAAGAGATGTAATGTGTGTACACAAATAGGTCAGACATAAATGCATAGAACACTTCCGTAAAAAGAATGGAATGATGTGTGGATCTTCAAGGAAGGTCGGCCATGAACCAAAGATCATTGAATGATGTGTCATTAGGTTTTAAAGATCGGGAGATGCTTCCACAAGTTTCTCCTTCAACTGATTGTCTGTGATTATCTAGATGCTCTGTTATGAGAATAGTCAAACTTCTAATAGCGATATCTTTCCAGTATTGAAGTGTGGATCTCTGAATTCTGGATATGATGTAGATGAATGAATGTAGATGCTAGGTCTAGCTCCAAAAGATCTAAAAATGTTACTTGGACCAAACTACAGAATCTGCTTCTAACTGAACTATCTGAACTAAACTGGAAAATGAAAAGAAACAAACTGAACTGCAAATGTTTTTGGTTGATGCAAGATTGCTCTTGAACCAAGGATGCTCCTACATTAAATAAAAAACAAATTGAAGATATAATTGTAAGGTTGAAAGATTCTGCAACTTCGACCTCACATAGATCCACGCTTGCTCAATCTCTTGAATCTATGTTATCAAATGTACATTTAATTAGCAAGCAAATAACTAGTTGGTCTGAAAAGAGGAGAGAATTTAGAGAATACTATGTAGACAAGTTGTCATATGAGCAAGTCAAAAATGAACAACTTACCAAATTGGACTTGTGTTCTATTTTTACAGAACCACAAACAAATCAACCTCTAACCCTTACGTGCAAGAGGTTCCCTATCCATTGGTACAACAACCAATGTTTTTGACCCTCCTCCATGCAACAATAATGAGATCCTGCAATACTTTTTGATGAAACTCTACTTCAAGTTTGTAAAAAATAAAGTGCCAAACTATTTTGATATGCGAGACTTCCAGGGTAGAGGTGGGAGGTCAGCACAGGATAGACCAAGGGGACGTGTTGACCCACAACGGATAGTGAGACGAGCACTCGCCAGACCAGCCCATGAGAACGTGTCTATCCCTTCCATTGTGAAGGAGAGTGTTGAGGTCGAGACACTTCAGTCCATTAGTGCCTTGATCCAGAGCATCATATAGCATGCTAGTCCTGTAGCAGAGCGTGGGCCGTGGGAGA
The DNA here is from genome assembly GCA_027924645.1 of Cunninghamia lanceolata. Taxonomy (NCBI): domain Eukaryota; kingdom Viridiplantae; phylum Streptophyta; class Pinopsida; order Cupressales; family Cupressaceae; genus Cunninghamia; species Cunninghamia lanceolata. Next base: position 4,147,730 of record BSBN01000850.1, read on the forward strand.
GTTCAAGGAGTAGGGTTCTACCCCATACTTGTCAAGCTTGCGGGTTAGTCTATGGTTATGACCCCACAGATAATTAGGACGCAGGTGCATAGGCTACATCTATTTCTGAGCAGATGGTGATAACAGATGTCCTCCTGAGTGAGACTTTCATCCTTGATACTCAGGTAAATGTTAGCAAGTTCATTGAATTTAATTTATTAAATTTCATTTTTGAAATGCAAGATTAACTAATTTAGTTTGATGATTTTAATGAAATTTCAGGGTTATAGCGTTCATTATGTCTTCAGTGGTTCTCCACCTGCATATTACACTATGACATCTACTATTGGGGTATGTAACTAGAAAACAATTATAAATATTACATGTGGATAGCATTGTTATACGAATGGTATTCTAATATCTGATTTTGGATGTTGAATAGGTTAATATTGGAGATTTCACGGCAACACCTCGCAGTGGTGGTGGAGTTCAAAGCTTCACTCAGTTAATAAAATAAATAGTTTAACTAATGAATTGTACTTACTAGATTTTTGTAGTTTATGTTCATATCGTTGATTACATTGATTAATGAATCTACACTAACCCATTCCCCTACAAACTATGTCAGTCCTATTGGCTCAATTTCTTTGATCCTACATCCACCTAAGTCTAATGAGGACCCTTCCTTTAATACTACTATATTCTTTGAGATGATAGGCACATTAGATATTCAACCTTATAATTTCATTATTCAACCCACTCCTACACCTGACATCACCTTCTTGCTTGACAATGTTCCTACTGATGATTATAACGATCCTCTGTAGATTGAGGCACAAGTACACTATAAAATGATAGTTGAATCAAGGCGGAACACTTATACATCAAGGTGGAGTTAATGCAATTATAGAGGAACACTTATACATCACTAGGTTGCAAAAAGATTCTTATCCCCCTCAAAAATCTCCTAGTGTACACATAATGACACTTCTATACCTACTTTTTCTCCCTCACCCTACTAATCTAGGTAGGACCTAAATGCCTAGATGTCTCATGTCATATCATCCCCACCTCATAGCACTATCTATTCTCTTAGGTCATCCTTGGCTCATTGCAATGTGGGTTGTCCTTGAATTGTCATCCACTAGTGCCTTAAATTCCCCATAATGGTAATGTCTTCACCATTTCTCATACCCCATACCAACTAGTTGTTACCTTAAGACACTTCTCCTTAGATTATTTTTTGTCAACCCCTTCTGGTCCACCTCAACCTCATACCAATTCCCTCTTTCACCTTTACCTATCTTATGCCTCTAAACGCATTGTTGCCCCAACCCCACAACCTCTTTCTATTACTTCACTAGCTATACCCCTATCTTCCCCACCATATATCCACCTATTACTACTTCACCTTCCTCATTGTCTTCTATCTCCCCTCTAACACCCATCCAAGATAAAGTAAAAGAAAAAGTGTAGGACCTTTCCCCATCCACTTCTAAAAGTAGGCCTAAGAAACTTCCCCAACACCACCCAACCTGCTAACCAACCCATATCTACCCTACCTATTTCCTAATATACCCCTATGAGACGTCCCAGACCTAGTTTGCTTCCAACACACCCCCTGACAAACCTCAAGACAAAAACAATTATAAGAAATTTTTAAAATAAGGTTTTTATTCTCCTATCTAGTATCTTTTCTCCCTCCTATTATCCCACAAACTCTTGATATTCCTCCTTCCCATAAACCCATAAACTTACCTAATGTCTATGTGATTTCTAGTTTAGGCATTGTCCCGTAAACCTAGAAACTCTATCTTAGGCATTGTCCTACCTCCATGACTACCAAACAAACAAAAATTTGAGCACAACCCTACCCCACCCTACCACCAACCTAAACCTAAACTAACACCTTCACTCCCTCTCTGATTTCTTAAACCTAAAATTTGATGCTATTATGGTCCCTCCTTTGTTGACCCTTATACCACACAATAGTCATGAATCTTCATCTAATTTGTATATATGCATGTGACTTGTGTGCTTTATTGTGTGTCCTTCCATGTTTAGGTGAACGTGTGTGTATGTTAGGAGCCATGACTTGAATCACTATTATAGTTTTCATAATTGAATAATGTTACTTTATTTTTAGATGATGTAGGCTATGGATACACCTCCCGATGTTCATAGGGCAATGGAGCATGGTGTGTCCTCTGCGATTCATAGCTCCATGCCTTTGACGGGGGTATGAGGCAGATTAGTAAATTTTAAATTGCATTCATTGTTATATTTGTTTATTTTTGAAAAATTAAATAATTATTGATTTGAAGTTTAATTTCAATCTGGATGGTTTCTATAGGACATGACATCTCCACAACCTAATCCTGGTACTGAGGCAAATGAGGAGACAGATTTTTAGATAGCGGTAAGTGATTATTTTGTTAAATGTTTAATTTTTTATAATGTAATTTGTATATATTAATGTCTATACTTTTTATTGTAACAACTACATATCCATGAACAACTAAATAGGAGGAGGAGCCCTCAGGTTTGTAGTAGACCACCCTTATATGTGTCTCCATCCCCTTGAAGATCAAAGGTTGCCCGTGATCTATTCTCTTCACCGAACAGAGGGGAATGACTTTTTATTGTGTTCCTTTGTTGTATGCCTATATGGCATTTGTGGACATAGATTTTGTATTGCATATAGTTGACATTGTATGCCTATATGGCTATTTTGTATATATGTTATACTTATATCGATAGATATTGATGTATGCCTATATGGATATTTGGTTAATACAAATCATTTTTGTTGATCATTATATAATTTGGATAGGTGCAGTGTAGATCATTTTTGTATGCCTTTAGGTTTCAAAGTTTAATTGTCAAAGAATCTATCCCAATTGATGATAAGATAATTTGAGTTTTGGGTTGAAAGTTTTAGTCTCTCAAAACTAGACATGCCCAAGAAAATAGAGAAAGGAAGATTGGTTAAATGGATAAATGGAAAGCAATTTTTTTGTTCACATCATGATCTACATGCTATTGCACAAGCTTGCATGTTATTCTTAGTCACTCACATAGCAATGTACAACCTCGTGCATAAGTCCTTGCATCATGTGCCACCTAAACAATGCCACTTGATCCAACACAAAGTTCATGGTTCCTTGCACCATGCATAATTCACATAGTGATAGGAATCATTTTGTGCAACTCAAAAGACACCCTATAAAACTTACACAACCCTTTGGATTATGTGCCATTTGTACAACACTAAGGATAATGTCTTAAAGTTTCACAAATAACTCTATCTAATTTTACAAGTGACCAAGGGGATATTGCAATAATATTTATATGATAATTTTAGCATGGGACACCCCCATACCTTATGAGTCTAAATGGTCTCTACACTCATTTTAGCTTGGACTTTATGGCCATTAAACTCATGAAGGACTTGTGTTAGAGCTTGTAAAATGATTTTATTTTGAGTGTATATGCTTAAGTTTTAATATTGTTGTAGAGGACTATATGGGGACTGAAATAAATATATAAAAACACCTTCTATGGTTTTCCCTAGCAATCCCATTTTACATAAATGAAACCATATTTTTTTGGCTATTTCAATGCATCTTTTTTTAGTAGTTTTGTAATTATTGCATTCTATGTTGTCAAACTCTTGTGAAACATCTTTGTGCTTATTGTTTTATTTCAGTGACTAAAAGACATGATAATACCATGATTTGGTCTTGCTAGCCCAATTTGGGTGCATCATATAACCAAAATAATACTCTACAAATATCTCATGTTGGTATATTGAAAAGAGGTTGATTGTTGTAACATAGATATTTGCAATTCCCTATGTTCTAAAAGGATGTTCTTATGGTTGCTCCTTGGTATGCTGATCCATATTCTTTATGAGTTGCTCAATTGAAAATATTTCTTAATTCCTTGTTATTATACCATATTAGGATGCAAAGAGTATGTTTGTTGTCTTGAATAAGATAGTCAAAATCATATGCTTATGAGCACTTGATGACCATTGTGGTTATTAAATGTAATTCCTCTTGCATATAAGGTGAGGTTATGAGAGTACATTGAGTCTTACCTAATTTGAGTATGCAACATAATATTGGGGCTATAGGCTTCCATAAGTCATCAGCAATCCCTTTGAGAATGTGGTTAATATTATAAATGTATACTTTGCATCTCACCATGTTAATATGTATCATGTCATCACATTTACCAATTTGACTCTAATTCCATAAAGCAATTCCCTACCCAAAAACTTGTTAAGCTTGAAAGCCTTGTTATGACATTGTATTGATCTCGCAGAAGGTTGCATACCACTACCGTAACTCTTTGCAAGATTTCTATGGAATATGATAAGAAAGATAGGTGTAGTGTATATCATTACATAATGATAGTGTAGATCATTACATAATGATAGAGCCATGAAGTGTAGAGGGTTTCAAATATCACAGAAGTCTAAGTTCAAGCCTAATAACACAGTGACCTAAAGGTGGAAGAAGATGAGGGTTGAACAGCATGGATATGACAACATGAAGATGATATTAAGGTTTAGGAGAGTAGCCTAACAGAGGTTTATTTCAAGTCTAATAAGGGTCTAAGATTGCAGTGATGGAACAATGCATTGAAGGACTAAAACAAACCCTACAAAGATAGTACTAGAGAACAAAGTCAAGGTGAACCAAGATAAAAGAACAAGTAGTTCATATATGACTATGTTGACTGCTAGAACAAGTATGTTAACAACCATAAGATGCATGTTGACATGTGAAGACTATAACAGTTATAGCAAAGGCAATGTGTGAGGATATCACCAGTACAATGTAGCTCGGACTGTTTCGGCATGTTTGGGTGTGAAACAGGACCATGCCTAGCCTAAACATACCCATCCTCACATGTTAGAGTAGTCAGTTTGGCCGCACAAGGAGAAGAATGAAAGTTACACCCCTTTGCAACTTTACACTACATGCATCTGACCATTTTTTGGGCAGCAAAAAAACTTTCACCATGGGCAAACGCCTCAAAGATATAAAAAATTAAGAGAGATTACTGTAGAGGGACCCTACATGATCCTATAGCCTCAAATGGAATGTTTCGAAGTGACACAATTTTTGAGTAACAGCTCGTCAAAGATTGCTACCTTTTTACACTTTGGACTCTTCAAGGATATCGATGATACAATGTAGCTCGAACTGTTTCGGCATGTTTGGGTGCAAAATAGGACCATGCCTAGCCTAAACATACCCATCCAGATGCATTGGAACTATTAGTTTGGTCGCATTAGGAGTAGGACAAAAGTTACACCCCTTTGCAACTTTACACTGCCTCCTTCTAATGATTTTTGGGGCAGCTGAAAACCTTTCACCACGGGCAAACGCCTCAAAGATATATAAAACTGAGAGATGTTATTGTAGAGGGGTTTTACATGATTGCATTGCCTTAGACAAAATGTTTCTAAGTGTCAGGGTTTCTGAGTAACAGCTCATCAAAGATTGCTACCTTTTTACACTTTGGACTCTTTAGGGATATTGTCAGTACAATGTAGCTCGAACTATTTTGGCATGTTTGGGTGCAAAATAGGACTATACCTAGTCTAAATGTACCCATCCAGATGCGTTGGAACTATCGGTTTGGTTGCATCAGGAGCAAGATAAAAGTTACACCCCTTTGCAACTTTACACTACCTCCTAACGATTTTTAGGGCAGCAAAAAACCTTTCACCATGGGAAAATGTCTTAGAGATATAAAAAATTGAGAGAGGTTATTGTAGAGGGGTTCTACATGATCGTGTTTCCTCAAAAGAAATGTTTCTAAGTATCAGGGTTTCCAAGTAATAGCTCATCAAAGATTGTTGCCTTTTTGCACTTTGGAATCTTCAGGGATATCGTCAGTACAATGTAGCTTGAACTCTTTCGGCATGTTTGGGTGCAAAACGGGACCATGCCTAGCATAAATGTACCCATCCAGATGCATTGGAACTATCAGTTTGGTCGCATTAGGAGCAAGATGAAAGTTACACCCCTTTGTAACTTTACACTACCTCCTGACGATTTTTTGGGGCAACAAAAAACCTTTCACCACGGGCAAACGCCTCAAATATATCAAAAACTAAGAGAGGTTATTGTAGATGGTTTCTACATGATCATGTTGCCTCAGACATAATGTTTCTAAGTGTTAGGGTTTCTAAGTAACAACTCGTAAAAAATTGTTACCTTTTTGCACTTTGGACTCTTCAGGGATATCACCGGTACAATGCAGCTTGAACTGTTTCGACATGTTTGGGTGCAAAATAGGACTATGCCTAGCCTAAACATACCCATCTAGATGTGTTGGAACTATCATTTTGGTGGCATCAGGAGCAAGATGAAAGTTACACCCCTTTGCAACTTTACACTACCTCCTTCTGACGATTTTTGGGGCAACAGAAAACCTTTCACCACAGGTAAATGCCTCAGATATATCAAAAACTAAGAGAGGTTATTGTAGATGGGTTCTACATGGTCATGTTTCCTTAGATGAAATGTTTATAAGTGTTAGGATTTCTGAGTAACATCTCATCAAAGATTGCTGCCTTTTTGTATTTTGGACTTTTCAGGGATATCGCCAGTACAATGTAGCTCAAACTGTTTTGGCATGTTTGGGTGCAAAACAGGACCATGCCTAGCCTAAACTTACCCATCCAAACATGTTGAAATTGTCAGTTTGGTTGCATCAGGATCAGGATGAAAGTTACACCCATTTGCAACTTTACACTACCTCCTTCTGACGATTATTTGGGGCAGTGAAAAACCTTTCACCATGGGCAAACACCTCAGAGATATCAAAAACTGAGAGAGGTTATTGTAGAGGGGTTCTATGTGATCGTGTTTCCTTAGACAAAATATTTCTAAGTATCATGGTTTTTGAGTAACATCTTGTCAAAGATTGCTACCTTTTTGCACTTTGGACTCTTCGAGGATATCGTCGGTACGGGTGTAAGGTATTAACTTAGATTTTAGAGCAAAGTAAAGACTAGGGTTTTTAGGAGGTTGAGGACTAGATAACCCTAAACACAGTACAACCTAAGTGCTAAAGACCAGATGAAGAACACAGAAGGTTATCTGAGACAGATTAAACAGAGAGTATAACACAAACAAAACTTACCAAACTAGATAATACACTTAGAGTTTAAAACATAACTAATAACTTTAACTTAAAAACCCTAACTAGTTTTGAATGTTTAAACCTTTGTAGTAGTGATATGAACACTGCCACTGTGACATCCTTTAGACTTCCAAAACTTCCAACAACAACCACAACTCATCAATCAACATCAACATGACCTTAACACCATATTTTGTGATCAACATCAACATCATGAGGACACTAAAGTCAATAAATTTTTCCTATTAAGAAAAAGAGCTTCCCTTAGCTTTAAGAAATATAAATATTCTATACTGACAAGGCCAACCATGTGAAGGTGGAAGCTCATGTGGCCTCACCTAAGACCTAAAGCACATGTATTCTAGTAGACATAGGACACCTAAGACACCTATTGTATAGTATGTATCTAGATTTTATAGACATAGTAGACCTAAGACACCTAGTCTTTATACCTTATCGTAGTCTAGACCTAAGTCACCTAGACACCTAGATTATAGTTCTACCTAAGACACCTAGATTAAATTATACCTTATTCTAGTCTCTAGACAGGTAGTTGATATATAGTATCCACCTAGAAGACACCTAGATCATTCTAGATTATACCTTATTCTAGTCTCTAGTTAGGTCGTTGATATATAGTATCTACCTAAGACACCTAGATTAGATTAAATACATTTTGTCTAGTCTCTATCTACCTATTTGACATATAGTATATACCTAAGACACAAGTAGAGACACCTATTATCTAGTTAGAAACCAAGACACCTAGAATTTATACATTACTCTCAAGATCAACTTCATCCATCACTTACGTCCAACCCCATAAAGCATAACATGATGATAATGCAAACATCAAATGTATACCATAGCAAACAAATCAAGTTCATACCACTGCTTGTCAAGTTCATACAACTCTGTGCATCACATCACATACTCTATGAAGGAGCAAGTGTCTTTATATCACAAAACCCAACAACATATCCTAAAAGCATAATGGTATCATCAAACAATAGATAACTAATAGACCTGCACCATTATGCATTCCTTACTCAATTACTAACATCCAAGCACTTTGACATCAATGACAAACATATTCATCACAATATTCACTGTATATGTGTAAAAATGCAGCAACAAATAAAAAAAGACAAACCTATGTAAACTTACAAATTAATGTGCATACTTATAAGTCAATGTAACATGACTTTATAAATCAATGTGAATACTTACAAATTAATTCAATGAACCATCTAGGTCTGCTCTACTCTTTATTGTGTCAAGTATTGCCTCATGGTCAAACTCACGCACCTTCCACAATGTCTTGTTCAAAGGTCTATCATAATATTGTATCAAATGAACATTAGATGCCACAACAAGGTTTGAGTAATGAAGAATCTTCTAATGCATGTCAAAGTCTTGAAACAACCAAACATTAACACTCTTATGTGGGTACCTTCTAAGCCATGTTCCAGTAACAACCACTGAGCCTGTAGGGTATTCAATGTTTTCTCCATCTGTAACTGGGGCCTCCAATTTATTTTTAGCCTCAACACAATAACACAAGTAATAATTTGTTCCCTCTTCATTATCTTCATCTACAATAACTGCATAAACATGCCCTACATTGATATGTGTAGCAAATTAGATGAAATTAGTCAACATTACAAAAACACTACAAAGTAAGATAACATTAGGAATTTCAAAAACTATGCAAGTAGATATATTACCTGGTTGAACTAGATCTGATATGTGGTCAAAGTCAACTGATGATTCTATATCTGTCAGTTCCAGTGCCATCTGGGGTTGATACGTGTCAAGTGGGTTAAGATAACTTAACTGCCATTTGTCAACCCACTCCTTTGACTCTCACTCATCCCAGGCTTGAATTGTACATGAAGAACAAAGCATGCCATCTTCCGTGTATGGATACTCCATGAACCTGCAATTAAGCTTCTGAAAGAGTGTAGCTCACTTGATCTTGTCAATGTACAACAGTCCTCATATGGTGCAATGTTAGTATCATCTATCAACCAAAAAATCTACAAACTAAAGACTTACCTTCATTACCTGGACCCATCAAAGCATTACACCACTTGACGATTGATTTTGCATCTGTCAACTTTGCATTGTCTTTATAATTTAACTCTTCTCATGTTATGGCTCTTTTGATACATTCTCCTACACCATCATGCTCCCCCTTTCCATGCCCAGCCTCACAAAATTTCCATATATATTGAACACCTGTAATATTATGCCTCCTTCTCAGCCAATAGAAATTATGTGAGTTCTTGAATTGTGATGCATAGTTATCTAACCATATGATATACTGACTGAACGATGTGCCCCTTCTAGCCAAATCATTGTAGAACACCTAAAAACAACCTTACACAAACTCCATAGAATGCGTGCAATCATCACTAATATAAAAATGATACTCCCTTATGATCTTTATGTCATCCTCTGTACTATTATTCACATGAATGAATGCAATGTGCACAAATATAGAAACATGTGTGGAGTTGTAATATTGTGATTGCACCTCACGTTGTGGCTATAGATTGTAGTTCTCTACAAAATCGATGATAAAAACAATGCTACCAACTAGAAATGTGTCCTTATATGACTTGAATTGCAAGTCCAACCATCGAGCTTTATGGGCATGTCTTGCATACTCATACACTATACTATCACAAAATATAAACATAAATTGATACACTGGAATCTTTTCAGTAACCAATTCACACCTCTTTGTTTCTTTACCATCGTTTATATTGTATGCCACTGTTTAATACTTGTCAAACTCTACTAGTTTGTTTCCAACCGCATTTGTTCTTTCCATATGTTCACATATTAGCATACCTTGCAAGCCACCGCAATGCTGACATGTGCCATCCAAGCATAATTTCTTGTAGAATATTTGACCTTCCTCTCTTTCACATAAAATTCTTGATATGAAGTCTCTTGAAGATGTTGGTGGGGCATGTATGCCACAATCCTGCAAAACATTGTTAGTATGCAAATCTAAACATATAGATCGATAAACATCAAAATGGTTAGAAAATTCAATATGTAATCTATAACAACAAGTAGTGCATGTGTGATTTATCTTAACATAGAAAGGTTTTAGCATTTCAAAATATCTTTGACAAATTTTAATTTGAAGATACATCTCTAGAAATTTACCATAAAACTATGTTTGAGTCATATCCAAAAAATGCTTTGGAGGTGGCTCACGGTTCTGACTACCGATTCTCCTTCTTACCATATCCCTTTGATTCGGAGATACCCTTGTGTAATTATTCCAAAAGTCTTCAATTAGTGATCTCAATGCTTCAACAATTGGTTTATCTTTTCATGGTAGTCTCCCTGAGAATGCCCATAATTAATTGGCATTGGTGTCCTCAATTCTTTGGCACCTTCCAATGACTCTTGATAAAGTTTTCCTATTAATTCTCAATGTTTGACTCATCTTTCTAATGAGACAAGCTTTCCTCATTTGACTATTTACTATAGTCGATGTAATGACACGCCATGTTGCATTACTATCTTTTGTACATGAGGTGTTACCCACACTCTCATATGCACTCATTAGATTCTTGACAATAGATTTTTCACTTGAAGCCTCTGATGTTCTCAACACAAGAATCTTCATGATGGACCTATACTTTATACTTCGCATCATTTCAACAAATAGTTGACATCTTGCGGTCTCATTTAACTTTTCAAAGAACAATCTCCAAATCTTATGAGCATATCTTCTACACTTGTGCATTTTGGAATCTTACCTTCCATTGGCTGCAAAATATTCTCATCAATATCAATCAAATACTTTGGCTTTCTATGCAAAATTCTAGGTGGTGTTAAGATAGGTAAATTCAACACAACATTAGGAATTTCATCAATATTTAAATGAGATGGGCTAGATGGCATACCTTCGATCAAAGATGGAATAGATGACATACCTTGAGGTTGAGGTGGGAATGATGGTGTATCTCCTTCCTCACATGTGAGTGATGATGTACTCTCAACTTGAGATGTGGTAGATGGTGTCCCTACATGTTGACTTGCAGTAGAGGATGTGTCTCCAACTATGGTATTTAAATCTCATAGCATGAAGTTTTTGCATTCGTTCCTTTTGTGTCGCCCATACCATATCTCTTTTTGATGGTTGTGGTTCCTCTTCAATTGACATGTCTTCATTTATTGTGTACAATTTCCTCTTCTCATGAAGTTCCCTCATAGTCGTTGCTTTCTTTACATTCTTAGCTTCTATCTCTTCCTGTGTTGGTTTAATTCTTGATCGTTTCCTTGGCATGATGGAGAATTTATCTATAGCATGATAAAGAGACAAATATTAGTTCCTAAGAAATGAATCCATACAAATTATTGAAATATATGTCATTCAACCCTTCATACAAAATGTAAATACAATCATCATGTAGAAGAGTAAATGTCACTCAACCAAAATAGGTACAAAGCATACAAAGCATTATTGTAGCCATACAAAGCATTATGGTACAAAGTTCACTTCAGTCCTATGAGGATAAGGACAGAGGAGAGTCACCTATTGAGGCTACAAGTGAAGAGTCCATGGGACTTCATGTTGACTACAATGTTGAAGATGTGGGGGAGGCCTTAGTGCTAGTGGCATCAAACTACCTACACTTACTTGCGAATAGAGATCATCTCCTCACACATGAAGATTTAGCTTGTAGCCATGGGACAAAATTTAAGACACATGATACACTTGAATTTCACTTGGAGACGTCTTGTGTGCCAGCACTTGTTGATAACCATCTAGTCATGAAAGTAGAGATAATTGAGATCATGGGAGATATCACACTAGGGCATGAGGTAAGGACTGATTTTCTGATGTGTGACAACAGTTCCTTATCTTCACATTATCATGTTATGACAACCAAGAGGATTAGCCTTAAGGCTTATGATTTTCATGGAGACACTCATGTTGAACTTTGTACTTTTCTTTGATTGAACTATCTTGAGACCCTATATTAATTCCATGTCAATGTGACTGATTTGTAGTATTTAACTTGGTACATTGTCATAGATATGGGAATGGAAACATTTGGTATACAAGGTTTGTATGAACTATCAACATGAAGAATAATGTAGCATAGCATGGATCATGATTGGATTAAGCCTATTGGGATTTACTTGTATGATCTTGGCACCTATTCATTTGTATTTTAACTTATTATGACAAGATAATAGTATTTCATTATGCTTAAGGGATTATATATTTATATGTTGTAAGGATTTATTCTTGTATAATTTAACATCACAGTATGTTAAGGACTATTTAATTCATTATTGCACATACTTATTAAAGAGCCCAAGTGTATAAAATATACATGGCACCATGTGAGATTGTAGGTTGGCCTTATGGATTCTTGAGTAACAAAATCTAGAGACACTAGTAGAAAAATAGAAATAAATGACTAAAAAAACTACTAAAAATTGGTCATGTGATTAGTAGTTTGGTCACGTGACCATTGGTAGTTTATTTCCGGTCATTTATTTCGCGACCAAATTTATGACCAAACAAATTTTAGTCATTAATTTGGTAGTAAAATTTGGTAGTATATTTAGTCATAAATTTGGTAGTATATTTAGTCATAAATTTGGTAGTGTATTTAGTCATCAATTTGGTAGTATATTTGGTAATTTGGTAGTATATTTAGTCATCGATTTGGTAGTATATTTAGTCATGTGACCATTGGTAGTTTATTGCCGGTCATTTATCTCGTGACCAAATTTATGACTAAACAAATTTTAGTCATTAATTTAGTCATTAATTTGGTAGTATATTTAGTCATCAATTTGGTAGTATATTTGGTAATTTGGTAGTATATTTAGTCAATTGGTAGTTTATTTAATTGTTTTTGAGGTTTAAACATAAAACACAAAAAAACATAATCAATCATTCATTTGCACATAATGAAACAACTATTAAGAAGGCAAAATACTAAAATTTTATTGAGAAAATGTGTTTTTACAGCAGATACAAGACTTAAATATGTCTTTGCTTTGAAATATGTGTAACAAAGTGTGTTTCTTAGTGCTATGATTGAGAAAACTAAGTTACAATGCTCTATTTTTTGCTTATACAACTCTAAAACATGAAAGAACTACTTGCAAAATGAAGCCTAAATATTTCATCATGGGGTTTTACATCTCAAAATTTGAATAAATGTATCAAAACTCGCATAATATTGCTAATTGCTGAATTACTTCTTTGTTGCATCTCCCGCCTTGGTCTGCACAAACAGAACCCAGCAATGCAATAAGTAAATTGCCCCTTTGTAACAGAAAGCAAATAAGTAACTTACTTTAACATGTTCTTTGAAAGAATATTTACCTTCTTGACTCCAAAGATCTTCTTAGATCTATTTAGACAGAGTAAGTCAAATTTATAAACAATTAGGTTTAGACAAACATTCTTGCAACCCCCATTCCTAGTAATCAATTTTTGAACTATGAATTTTCATTGATTATAGGTTTAGAAAGCTAGCAATCCCAACTCCAAACATGTGAAAGTTAAGATGAAACTTGAATAGAAATTTCAAATCTGAAACATACTTTATCAGTAAATCAAAGCATAATGGAAGGGGGATGTTTGATAGACATTATAGTTGTAAATGCTCTGGTAGAAATGTATGCAAAATTTGAAATAATAGTCAAGGCACGGGAACTGTTTGACACAATGCCTCAAAGAGATGTCATCCCATGGACATTCCACAACCTTTTCCAGCATCCTCCCTGCCTATGCCAAAATGGGAGCTTTGGAATAGGGTATGGACATCCATCAAAACATAAAGGATAGAGGAATTTTGTCATATGTTGTATTCGCAACTGCCCTACTAGACATGTATGCAAAATGTGGAAGCATAGACAAGGCATGTGAACTATTTGATAGAATGCCTCAAAGAAATGTGGTCTCATGGACTGCAATGATTGCAGGATATGCACAAAATGGATTTGTTGGAAAGGCTTTAGAAATTTTAAAGCAAATGCAATTGGTTGGTGTAAAGCCAAATTCCACAACGTTTTCTAGTATCCTCCCTGCCTATGTCAAAATAGGAGTTTTGGAATAGGGTATGGACATCCATCAAGACATAAAGGATAGAGGAATTTTTTCAGATGTTGTAGTTGCAACTACCCTGTTAGACATGTATGCAAAATGTGGAAACATAGACAAGGCACGTGAACTGTTTGACAGAATGCCTCAAAGAAATGTGGTCTCATGGACTGTAATGATTGCAGGATATGCACAAAATGGATTTGTTAAAGGCTTTAGAAATTTTAAAGCAAACATAATTGGTTGGTGTAAAGACAAATTCCACAACCTTTTCCAACATCCTCCCTGCCTGTGTCAAAATAGGAGCTTTGGAATAGGGTATGGACATCCATCAAAACATAAAGGATAGAGGAATTTTGTCAGATGTTGTAGTCACAACTGCCCTGTTAGACATGTATACAAAATGTGGAAGCATAGACAATGCATGTGAACTATTTGACAGAATGCCTCAAAGAAATGTGGTCTTATGGACTCCAATGATTGCAGGATATGCACAAAATGGATTTATTGAAAAGGCTTTAGAAATTTTAAGGCAAATGCAATTGGCTGGTGTAAAGCCTAATTCCACAACCTTTGCCAACATCCTCCCTGCTTGTGTCAAAAAGGGAGCTTTGGAATAGGGTATGGACATCCATCAAGACATAAAGGATAGAGGAATTTTGTCAGATGTTGTAGTTGCAACTGTCCTGTTAGACATGTATACAAAATGTGGAAGCATAGACAAGGCATGTGAACTATTTGATAGAATGCCTCAAAGAAATGTGGTCTCGTGGACTGCAATGATTGCAGGATATGCACAAAATGGATTTGTTGAAAAGGCTTTAGAAATTTTAAAGCAAATGCAATTGCCTGGTGTAAAGCCAAATTCCACAACCTTTGCCAACATCCTCCCTGCCTGTGTCAAAATGGGAGCTTTAGAATAGGGTATGGATATCCATCAAAACATAAAGGATAGAGGAATTTTATCAAATGTTGTAGTTGCAACTACCCTGTTAGACATGTATGCAAAATGTGGAAGCATAGACAAGGCACGTGAACTATTTGATAGAATACCTCAAAGAAATGGGAGCTTTGGAATAGGGTATGGATCATGAGATTATATGCAGGATCAAAAATACTAAACAAAGTATGCCAACCAAGAGAAGATAGTTGTCCACCTGCAAAAAAGACCACATGACTTTAAAACATAGTCCATACATATTAGGAAATCCTTAACATTTATCAATTAAGAT
Source organism: Cunninghamia lanceolata (assembly GCA_027924645.1). Lineage (NCBI taxonomy): Eukaryota > Viridiplantae > Streptophyta > Pinopsida > Cupressales > Cupressaceae > Cunninghamia > Cunninghamia lanceolata. The sequence continues at coordinate 4,163,207 of BSBN01000850.1, forward strand.
CATTTATTCATTGAACTTAGTTGCAAATTGCAAAGTCCATATTCTTTTATTGAAAACATGGGTTCCATTGACTAAGAACTTGGACTTCATGTTATTGATAAACTATTACCAGTGATAAATTTTAAGAACTGCATATGTTGTGCATTAATTCAATCTTAGTGTACTATGAGTTCAACAATTCCCTCAGCTTGACAAAAACATTCTAGCCTCATTCTCAAAAGATCTGGCACATACGTTCACAGTAATTTTATCTTGTTTATATTCAATTGATGTATGGAAGAACATGTAAAGTGAGAGAACAATACCTGGAGCTATAAATAGGATGAAATAAGGTATAATTGCACTTAGGAGGTAAATTACAGATGAAGCGGACAAAGCCCTGTAACACTTTCACAATATGAATAAGAGGGGAAAAAACTTGTTATTTCTAGATATAGATAAAATTTCATTTGCAAATTAGTTATATTATTAGCATTGCATAGAAATATCAAATAAGGTTTATGCTAGTAAATGGCATACCCTTGAGCACTATCAAACATGAAGCTTAGAACATAGCTTAGAAGAAGTTGAGCTGGTAAACTCACCACCAACAAAAGCATGATTATAGGGATTGCTTCCTGTTATGCAAAAGCACATCAGTTAAAATGTTGATAAATTATTAAATTACTTTCTATGTATCTACTATGGACATCCATCAAAACATAAAGGATAGAGGAATTTTGTTAGATGTTGTAGTTGCAACTGCCTTGTTAGACATGTATGCAAAATGTGGAAGCATAGACAAGGCATGTGAACTGTTTGACAGAATGCCTCAAAGAAATGTGGTCTCATGGACTGCAATGATTGCAGGATATGCACAAAATGGATTTGTTGAATAGGCTTTAGAAATTTTAAAGCAGATGCAATTGCCTGGTGTAAAGCCAAATTCCACAACCTTTGCCAGCATCCTCCCTGCCTATGTCAAAATTGGAGCTTTGGAATAGGGTATGGACATCCATCAAAACATAAAGGATAGAGGAATTTTGTCAGATGTTGTAGTTGCAATTGCCATGTTAGACATGTATGCAAAATGTGGAAGCATAGACAAGGCACGTGAACTGTTTGACAGAATGCCTCAAAGAAATGTGGTCTCATGGACTGCAATGATTGCAGGATATGCACAAAATGGATTTGTAGAAAAGGCTTTAGAAATTTTAAAGCAAATACAATTGGATGGTGTAAAGCCAAATTCCACAACCTTTGCCAGCATCCTCCCTACCTGTGTCAAAATGCGAGCTTTGGAATAGGGTATGGACATCCATCAAAAGAATTTTGTCAGATTTAGTAGTTGCAACTGCCCTGTTAGACATGTATGCAAAATGTGGAAGAATAGACAAGGCACGTGAACTATTTGACAGAATGCCTCAAAGAAATGTGGTCGCATGGACTGCAATGATTGCTTGAGACCAAACAAGTTTTAGCCCTCTTTGAGAAGGAAGAATAATGTTGCTTCTAGGGTTGGATTAGTGTTGTGATATTTGATGCCACCTACAGGAGCAGAGTGAAGCATTTGGTAGACTAAGTAGATAGTCATAGATAGCTCTTAAAGTTTAGATCGGTACATATCTTCAAACATGTCTGATTGAATATGGAGCAAACAAAAAGTGCAGAGTAGAAGCTAATGTTGTGGGACGATATATGTTTTTCTGCATATGAAAAAAACCTACACATAAATAAAATATGATTGTTTTCACAAGCAGGCATGTTGAAAGGGAACTTTTAGATAAAACCACAAGCAGAAAAAAATTTATATGCATTTTCAACACGGCAATACAGACTCGGCTGATTTCTTACTTAACAATAGTCATCCATCAAAGAAAAGCAATACAAATGGTGCTTCTCACAGTCTTATACAAGTTATAATAGACAACATAGTTTGCAGTATGTATAGCCAGGGTCATGGTGTACTTACATAAGAGCCATACTCCAACTTGGATTTCCTCCCATTGACAAGAACCTATCCATAAACTTTGGCAGAGGTGGGCGCTACTCCTACAATTGAGAACAACATATACTAAATTAGAATGACTCTAAACACATCCATCAAAACATTAAGGATAGAGGAATTTTGTCAGATGTTGTAGTTACAACTGCCTTGTTAGACATGTATACAAAATGTGGAAGCATAGACAAGGCACGTGAACTATTTGATAGAATGCCTCAAAGAAATGCATCACCCGCTCTCCTGCAAGCACTTCAAGTCATGCCTGTGGTGATGCAGGGAAGCTCGCATCACCACAGGCATGACTTGAAGTGCCTGCGGGAGAGCGGGTAATGCAAATGTGGAAGCATTGACAAGGCATGTGAACTGTTTGGCAGAATGCCTCAAAGAGATGTCATCTCATGGAATGCAATGATTGCGGGATATGCACAAAATGGATTTTTTGAAAAGGCTTTAGAAACTTTCAAGCAAATGCATAGACTGCTAAAATATAAAGAGGGCAAGGATGTTTACATACCTTTCAAAATGCTCACACTGCAAAGCAACTTTAAAGTCCTCTCCTGTGTTTTCAGGAAGTTCCTCAAATTTCTTAGATTCAGATAAAGCGCGCTTCAAATTAAGGTCTAGCGTAGAGCGTTTGTGTGAATGAGTCCAGAGTTTCAAACTCAGAGAGATTTTAGATGTAGTTGTGGCTTCCTTAGCTGAAAAGGCAAGCCCTATTTATATTTTAGTAGGTGTAAATCCAAATTTGACAACCTTTGCCAGCATCCTCCCTCCCTATGCCAAAATGGGAGCTTTGGAACAGGGTATAGATATCCATCATAACATAATGGAAGGGGGATTTTTGTCAAATATTATAGTTGGAAATGCTCTGGTAGACATGTATGCAAAATGTGGAAGTAAAATCCAACCAAGGCATGCCTCCAAAAATTGAATCCGACAGTAAAACATTACATTTTAAAAAGCATAAAATAAAATTACTGACCATGGTGCATAAAATTTGACAAGGGCACCCTTGTCCTTTCCCACTTCATTCTCAAAGGTATCAGGATTTAGGGCCACCATGTCATCAGATCAAATATCCACGATGAAAGATGCAAAGGCAAGCCCGGCTAATGCTAAGATCCATATTCTATCCATTGTGGATCTGAGGCAGAATGTGAATCGGCATATCTAAGGATGGAATCTGCTTGAAATGCAATGTCTATTCCATCACACACAGACAAAGAATAAAACAACAAATAAACCCTAACAACAGTGCGGTGTTGGTGAAAGAAATTGATTTCACTTTTGGTGCCCATCCTTTTCATTTTTTGCGCCCATATTTTTTTAATTACCCATTTAATATCCTATTGTCTAATTTTTATTTTTGTGACTAATTATTTAGTCGTTTATAACTATGATGGTTTGAGAAGTTCCACATTGAATATTAGGTGTCATTCTAGGTATTATGTGAGATTGAGAAAAAAATGTATTATCACAAAAACGGTCTATGAACCATATCATAGAGGCTTAATCTTCATATTTGGAACTTTGAAATGTTTCTTCTAAATATGTAACTAAAGTTTGTCATCAACATTGAAAGAGTGAGGTGTGTGATGTGTGTCATGGTACTCTTTGTAATTCTATTTCTAGTTTGATAGAATCTTCTAAATCTATTGATGAACTCTGTGAATGTGTTGCAAAAATTTATATGCTTTATCTACTTCTCATTCTCATGTGTGTGAATCCAAATATGGTGGTATGCATTAGGATATGCCAAGGGGTTGTTGCAAACTAAATCCTAGGACATGTCTAAAAAGGACTATACTTGTAGAACTATGTAAAGCTCTATTGTAGGCATGCTAGATGTATAGTAGGTTGTCATCCAAAGTACACATAGGTGCATATCTGAAGGTGCGCAATAAGTGCAGAAGTGTGCAATTAACCACCTCTATTTGACTATCTATTTAGAAATGAAATATTATGGACCAATTCAATTATGTATCCAATCTCTCCCACAAAGATTGAAAAATGTGCTAACAAATATTGGGTTGTAATCATTCACAATAGATGTGGGTAGCTGAAATTGTACCCAAACACAACTGAAGAAAAGGTGCATGGTCTCTTGCATTGTGATACTTTTCTTACAAGAAATTATGACGACCATTTTTGAAAATATGTCCAATACAACAAAATATTGAATTATTATGATGATTTTTCATAAGGAATCCACTAATTAAATTCATACTAATAGATTCCTAAGGCCTTTACAAAACTCTAAGAGGTATAAATCCCAATCTTCATGTTCATGGGCTTGGCAATGCGATAAGGAATGCAAGACTTGATATAGTGCTTGATGTCTAAACACATGTGAGGCCAATAGAAATTTTGTAGCATTGCCAAGGTCTTTGTAATGATAAAGTGTCCAATGTCTTGATGTAGTGCACCCCCTAGATGAGTCATAAGCAAGGTGCACCTTTTGGAACAAAAACATATCTAAGCTTGAAAAGAAGCTTGTCACGCAAATACAGTTCACCAACATATTTACCTTGTGTGATTGTAGTGCAGGTATGTATGAAGTTGTAATATATTGAGTAGAAGTTCCCTAGTTAGAAAAGTTCTAGTCATGTGAGTTCAACACTATTATGAGTGCATGAACCGAATTGACTAGGGAAATCTAATTAATGCCTTATCATCTTTTCCATTCTTATGCTTGATCACCAAATGGAACTATGGAAAGTATTTCATCCGCTTCATGTGGCATGGATTCTCTATCTTGCTCTATGTGTGTAGAAACTAAAATGGTTTATGATTTGAATGAACGATTGTGATCAACTCCTTACCCAAAATATAGTGTTGCCACTAATTAATAGCTTGAACAATGGCATCCAAATCTTTCTCAAAGACCTGGAGTAACATTAAACCATGCCATTGAATGTCTCTAAATTTTAGGGGACTAGATACTCATGATGAGTAAGAAATATAATATAATATTAAATATATTATAATATTATATAATATATAATATTGTAATATTAATAATATAATATTATATATATATATATCATATTATAATATATTAAATTATATTGTATTGTAATATAATATATTATTATTATATTATATTATATTACATTATAATACAACCCACTCCCCAAAATATTTTTTTAAAATTATCCACTTTAATATCATATTGTCTAATTTTTATTTGTGTGACTAATTATTTAGTTGTGTTTTTTGCCCGATGACCAAATTAGTCATTTATTTAGTCATTTATAGTTGTGTTGCAAAAAAATTTAGTCACGTGACTAAAAGTTTGGTCACGTGACTAAAATTTTTAGTCACCTGGTCATTTATTTGCCATATTTCTACTAGTGAGATTTAACTTAAGGCTATATATGCAGGTTTAAAGGAAACACACATGATGGAATTTTGCATGAGGTCCTTTAGGTTGAATCTCATTAGATAGACATTAATGAGTTTGTATTATAAGGTTCATTATGCAAAGGGACTTAACAATGATATCATGATTGTGTCTATTTTAATTAATGTTGACTTTTGAGATATCTTTTATTATGCATACCATGAACTGATTTAAAACATAGTCTATTATAACGACATTTGTGTGTGATGACTAAGCTCTTTAGGTAGTAAGAACTATGATGAACTATAAATGCAAAATGTAATACATGTATGCAAAATATAAGACATGTATGCAAAATGTGGAAGAATAGACAAGGCAGATGAACTATAAAATCAAAAAAGTGAGACTGATATAAACACAAAATATGTAAACCATACAAGTGATATAAACATGTATGATAAAGCATGATAAAGTAATTCAAACAGAATTAAGGAAAATGTAAAGAACATGCATGTAAAGACTTGACATACCTAAAAAATGGAGATTCGAATGGAGAGAGTACCCAATTATGTAGTGTTTTTTTCTTCTTGCATCAAACTCCTCAACAATTTGAGTATTTCACCACTTGCTTCCTTTTCAACGTTAAATTGAATAATACACTCAAATAGAATTAGTAACAACAATACTATTAACCAATCTATAATGTTAAATTCCTACAATTCAATCACAATTAACATTGCAACACTACAAAAATTGAAACTTGAATTGATATATATCAAATTCGATGTGAAAACTATGTTATTTCCTCCTTCTTAAGTTGGAAAAGTAGAAAAAGGTGGTGGAAAGTTCATGCAAAGGTGGTAGAATGTGCAAAATGTGCATGTGAACTTCCCAACAACATGAAAACACTTTTTTTTTGTCAGAACACATGCATAAACAGAAGAAAACAGAGTATATGGCCTGGATCACGGGGGTCCAGGCCTTTTTACCATTTGTATAGCAATCCAAAACGTGAGCGCATTTTATCCTGCTATAGATTGATCCATAGAAAAATATGTGTCTAAAGCAGAAAGGAGTTTAGAGAGTTCATGTGTTACTGAGGGTTCCTTGATCCAAATACCAGTAGATTGATGCTTCAGAAGTGGAGGGATTAGCATGTGCATAATTCAAAGGATCACCATCCTTATTTTTGTAGTGGTCTAGGTATTTGTTTTTGAGACTTATGAAGTGAATTAACTAAATGTATTCCCTTTATAATGTGCCACTGAGTTGTCATGGCAAAGAAGTGTCAAGTAGCTAGAGGTGAGATATATTGCATAATATGATAGAAAGGAGTTGATGCAGAGCCACACAGTGGAAGCTTACAAAACAGGTTGAAACCCATTACAACCCACAAAAAGGCTATTCCTATTTATATCGGCAAGATGTCTCTATTGTCTCACCGAAACATGCATTCACTCTTCCATCGGCAACCTCCTTGAATCTCCTACCAACACCTTTAGTCACCTCGATGAACCTTACAACCGCCTTCGTCAGCTAGACCACACTCTATCGACAAATCTAAATCTTCATTGGACGATAGGTCAATGTCACCTTTGTCTCCATCTCCTCGCATCTATCGGCATGACCACCTCTATCAGTGAAACATTCCACTCGCCCTCCGATAGAAAAACTCTTACCGATGTACACCTTTCGCTGTGACTTATATCTATCAGCCTAACTTTCTGGCCATTCTCCAATGGCGAATGTCACGCCGAAGTACTTAACACTTGCTCCACTGTCGGTTAGACTTCCCTCATTGGTCTGACTAAAAACTCCTCCGTTGATGTTCCTTTTCACACCGATGCCTTAGGCCAATGCTATCATTGGTGAGACTTTCACCATCAGACCAACACAACTCCTTTTCGCTGATGCCTTGCCTCACGCCAATACCTCCTTCGTCGATGACATGAATGAAACTTATGCCGATGTCTTCAAAACATACATTATTGACTTGTTTTGACACCCGAACTGGTCAACGATACACATACAGATACAACTGATGGATACACACAAAATACCCCTCATGCAAATGCAGTATATACACAAAATGCACAATTCCTCCTCTGCAACCGTTGTAACTGAACGAACACCATAGAAAAATCACTAATTCAACACAGAATAGAAAATAAACAAACACACGAAGGTCATTCCACTGGTTTCAAAGAAATCCACCAGTGGAATGACTCCAAACGATATCCCCGTAGTTAGACCAAAAACACAGAATCCTTCTATTCCTTCTATTTCAGAATATACATACCGTTTCTTTCCACACTGTCCTCCCCTTTTAATCCAACTATCTACTCCTCTTATAAATACAAAATTTTAGCTATGAGAATGACACCTATCTAGACAGTTACATACGTGGTGGAAGGTGAACCACCATCAACCACTGATTACAAAAACAAATAGTTCAGTTACATTCTTTTAACCCTTCTTGACACGTATACAGTCTCCTAATATGACTCGAAGGCCTTTACAAACATAGCATTTCTTTTTTTTGAATATAATATAAAATGTAAGGAACCTTTAGATTTTCGAGGTGCTCCTGCACCATACAACCAACCAACAAAATTTTTAAGTCCCTTGGAAATGTACCTACAACACAAATCTTCTTCTGCATTTCCTCTGGCTTTATCTCCAGTCTTCCAGTCTTCAGATTAATAGAAATGGTGACCAACCAACCAACAAAATCAAACTACCATTTTCTACACAGAGCATCCTCAGGCTCCTTCTACTCCCATTAGTGGAGTATTCTTCAGGCTGCAACCCCAAGTGTTGTAGTCAGGTATCCACCTCTCTACTGCTTCACATTATCAACTCACCAAACCATCCATCTTACCCAACAGCAAATCCTGGTGATGCACCTACCACTCTCTCCTCAGTGGTTTCTCTATGCACCCTTATCCAGCCTAATTTCAATTGGAGAATGGTCATGATAGACCTTCTCTTGTCTACCCACACACACAACCTCAGAAACCTCCTTCTGCAACTAGATGGAACAAACACCTGCAAAAGTCTAACACTCTGTCAGCCTTCAAAATACCTTCTACAATCTCTGTCTTTTAAAATGGTCACCAACAAAACATTAACTCTTCATCTACCTTCAGAAATCAAAATACAGAACATCTCCTCCCAGAGCTCTCGCAAAAACCAGATAGCAAAAACCAATGCTCATCCCGAACTCCTCGTGTAGATTGCCTCCTTCGGCGCTCTATCTACACGCTTAGAATCTTCTGAGCTCTGATACCAATCTGATGCAGAGCCACACAATGGAAGCTTACAAAATAGGTTGAAACCCATTACAACCCACAAAAAAGCTATTCCTATTTATATCGGCAAGACGTCTCTATTGTCTCACCGAAACATGCATTCACTCTTCCATCGGCAACACATTCAATATTGGCAACCTCCTTGAATCTCCTGTCGACACCTTCAGTCACCCTGATGAACCTTTCAATCGCCTTCATCAGCCAGACCACACTCTATCGGCAAATCTAAATCTTCATTGGCCGATAGGTCGATGTCACCTTTGTCTCCATCTCCTCGCATCTATCGGCATGACCGCCTCTGTCAACAAAACATTCCACTCGCCCTCCGATATCAAAACTCTTACCGATGTACACCTTTCGCTGTGACTTATATCTATCAGCCTAACTTTTTGGCCGTTCTCTGATGGCGAATGTCACGCTAAAGTACTTAACACTTGCTCCACCATCGGTTAGACTTCCCTCATCAGTCTGACTAAAAACTCCTCCGCCGATGTTCCTTTTCACACCGATGTCTTAGGCCAATGCTATCATCGGTGAGACTTTCACCGTCGGACCAACACAACTCCTTTTCACCGATGCCTTGCCTCATGCCGATACCTCCTTCGTCGATGACACGAATGAAACTTATGCTGATGTCTTCAAAACATACATTATTGACTTGTTTTGACACCCAAACTAGTCAGCGATACACATACAGATACAACTGACGGATACACATAAAATACCCCTCATGCAAATGTAGTATATACACAAAATGCATAATTCCTCCTCTGCAACCATTGTAACCGAACGAACACCACAAAAAAATCACTAATTCAACACAGAATAGAAAATAAATGAACACACGGAGGTCATTCCACTGGTTTCAAAGAAATCCACCAGTGGAATGACTCCAAACGATATCCCTGTAGTTAGACCAGAAACACAGAATCCTTATATTCCTTCTATTTCAGAATATACATACCATTTCTTTCCACACTGTCCTCCCCTTTTAATCCGACTGTCTACTCCTCTTATAAATACAGACTTTTAGCTATGAGAATGACACCTATCTGGACAATTACATACGTGGTGGAAGGTAAACCACCATCAACCACCGATTACAAAAACAAATAGTTCAGTTACATTCTTTTAACCCTTCTTGACACGTATACAGTCTCCTAATATGACTCGAGGGCCTTTACAAACATAGCATTTCTTTTTTTTTTTAATATCATATAAAACGTAAGGAACCTTCAGATTTTTGAGGTGCTCCTACACCAGGAGTGCCTATAAATATTTGTGTCTATCTCATCTTTGATAGCACCTTTACAATATCTCTCACCTCTAGTTCCATTAGCTCATGTTCTATCACTCACCTCTCTATCTCTCACTTATCTTTCTCCCTCACCTCTCTACCTCTCCCCTCTCTACGTCTCTCAATCGTTCCTTGTCTACCTCTCCATCCATCCTTAGCCATCTAGGTCTCACTTAACCCTAAAGCCTCAACCCTCAACCCTTAAACCTTAAATCCTAAACCCTATCCCTAAACCCTCAACACTTTACCTTAAACCATATTCCCTCAACCCTAAATGCTATCCCTAAAGCCTCAACCCTAAACCCTAATCCCTCAAGGTCCTAAACCTTAATCCCTTATCCCTAAACTCTAAACCCTATCCCTCAACCCTTAACCCTTAAACCTTAAACCTTAAACCTTAAACCCTAAAAACTATCCCTAAACCCTCAACCCTCGACACTATATCTTAAACCCTAATCCCTTAACCCTCATCGTAAAGCCTCAACCCTCAATCCTTAAACCTTCAACCCTAAACCCTATCCCTAATCCCTCTACCCTTGACACTCTACCTTAACCCTAATCCCTCAACCCTCAATCCTAATCCCTCAACCCTAAACATTATCCCTAAAGCCTCAACCCTAAACCCTAATCCCTCAAGGTCCTAAACCCTAATCCCTTATCCCTAAACTCTAAACCCTATCCCTAAACCCTCAACCCTTAACCTTAAACCTTAATCCTTCAACCCTAAACCTTATAGGTTAAACCTTAATCCCTAATCCCTAAACCCTCAACCCTATCCCTCAACCCTTAACCATTAAACCTTAAACCCTAATCCCTCTACCCTTGACACTCTACCTTAACCCTAATCCCTTGACCCTCAAACCTATCCCTAAACCCTCAACCCTCAACCATCAACCCTCAACCTTAAACCCTAATCCTTCAATCCTAAACCCTAATCCATCATCCCTAAACCCTCAACCCTCAACACTATACCTTAAACCCTAATCCCTCATCCCTAAACCCTAAATGATATCCCTATTCCTAAACCCTCCACCCTCAACACTATACCTTAAACCCTAATCCCTTATCCCTAAACCCTATCCCTCAATCCTTAACCCTTAAACCTTAAACCCTAAAACCTATCACTAAACCCTCAAACCTCGACACTCTATCTTAAACCCTAATCCCTTAACCCTCAGCCCTAAAGCCTCAACCCTCAATCCTTAAACCTTAAACCCTAAACCCTATCCCTAATCCCTCTACCCTTGACAATCTACCTTAACCCTAATCCCTCAACCCTCAACCCTATCCCTAAACCCTAAACCCTCAAGCCTCAACCTTAAACCCTAATCTATCAACCCTAATCCCTCAACCCTAAACCCTAAATCCTATCCCTAAACCCTTAACCCTCAACACTATACCTTAAACCCTAATCCCTCAACCCTAAACCCTAAACGCTATCCCTATTCCTAAACCCTCAACCCTTGACACTATACCTTAAATGCTAAACCCTATCCCTTAACCCTCAACCCTTAAACCTTAAACCCTAAAACCTATCCCTAAACCCTCGACCCTCGACACTATATCTTAAACCCTAATCCCTTAACCCTTAGCCCTAAAGCCTCAACCCCCAATCCTTAAACCTTCAACCCTAAACCTTATCCCTAATCCCTCTACCCTCGACACTCTACCTCAACCCTAATCCCTCAACCCTCAACCCTTAACCTTAAATCCTAATCCATCAACCCTAAACCCTCAACCCTCAACACTATACCTTAAACCCTAATCCCTCAGCCCTAAACCCTAATCCCTCAACCCTAAACCCTCAACCCTATCCCTAAACCCTCAACCCTCAACACTATACCTTAAACCCTAATCCCTCAACCCCCAACTCTCAACTAAACCCTACACCCTATCACTAAACCCTACACCCTATCACTAAACCCTCAACCCTAATCCCTCAACCCTAAATGCTATCCCTAAAGCCTCAACCCTAAACCCTAATCCCTCAAGGTCCTAAAACCTAATCCCTTATCCCTAAACTCTAAACCCTATCCCTCAACCCTCAACCCTCAACCTTAAACCTTAATCCCTCAACCCTAAACCTTACAGGTTAAACCCTAATCCCTTATCCATAAACCCTAAACCCTATCCCTCAACCCTTAACCCTTAAACCTCAAACCCTAAAACCTATCCCTAAACCCTCAACCCTCGACACTATATCTTAAACTCTAATCCCTTAACCCTCACCCTAAAGCCTCAACCCTCAATCCTTAAACCTTCAACCCTAAACCCTAATCCCTTATCCCTAAAACCTAAACCCTGTCCCTCAACCCTTAACCCTTAAACCTTAAACCCTAAAACCTATCCCTAAACCCTCGACCCTCGACACTATATCTTAAACCCTAATCCCTTAACCCTCAGCCCTAAAGCCTCAACCCTCGATCCTTAAACCTTCATCCCTAAACCCTGTCCCTAATCCCTCTACCCTCGACACTCTACTTTAACCCTAATCCCTCGACCCTCAACCCTATCCCTAAACCCTCAACCCTCAACCCTGAACACTATACCTTAAACCCTAATCCCTCAACCCTCAACCCTAAACCCTATCCCTAAACCCTCAACCCTCAACATTATACCTTAAACCCTAATCCCTCAACCCTTAACCTTCAACCCTAATCCCTCAACCCTTAACCCTAATCCCTCATCCCTAAACCCTAAATGCTATCCCTATTCCTAAACCCTCAACCCTAGACACTATACCTTAAAACCTAATCCCTTACCCCTAAACCCTCAACCCTTAACCCTTAAACCTTAAACCCTAAAACCTATCCCTAAACCCTCAACCCTATACCCTCAACCATATACTTAAGCCCTAATCCCTCAATCCTCAACCCTATACCTTAAACCCTAAAGCCTACACCCACAAACCCTCATCCCTATACCCTATAACCTCACCCTTATACCCTAAACCTTGAATATTGTGCCTCAACCCTTTACTTAAATTAAACCTAAACCATATGTGCTCTCAACCCAAGTCACCCTATGCCTTATATACCCTCAATCCATATCGTAAACCCTAAACCCAATATCCTAAACCCTAATCCCCATGCCTTACACACTTAATCTTATACACTCAACAACCTAAATATTAACCCTCAACTGTAACCCTCAACCCTCTACCCTCTACCCTCTACCCTCTACCTATTACTTAAGCCCTAATCCCTCAACCCTAAAAACTATACGGGCTCAGGTCCTTATATACCCTAAACCCAAAACCCTTACATGCATGCATACATACATGTACATACATAGATAAAGACATACATACATACAAACATGCATACATATATACATACATACAAGCATGCATACATGTACATACAACATACAACCATACATACATACCTACAAGAATACATATATACATCCATCAAACATACTTATGAAACTTGAACATAAATCATTCAAAGGGAGACATAACGCGAGCGCGTTATAACGCACTCGCGTTATGTCAAACTAGGCAAACACTAGCAAACATGCAAAAAAGGAAAAAAAAGCACAACATAACGCAAGCGCGTTATAACACGCTTGTATTATATTTTGCTTTGGGAATGCTTGGGATTTGCTTTGGATTTCCAACCCAAAGGCTTGGAGTGCCTTCCCAACATCCACAGATGTGTTTTTGCAAATTCTACAAGATTTCACATAATTTTGTTCATGCTAACCCTCAGATTTCAACATGTTTCAAGGTCCAACAAATCGAACACTTGGGTAATGTTAGGCTTTCTCTTAGCTATTTAACGATGTAATTTTTTTCACATTTTGACAATGTTAAGCCTTTCATCTTTAATTTCTTTTGTTTGTGTGTCCATTTTTGGGAAAAAACAGTGTTTAGTCTTTTTTCATTATAAATTAACCGTTAATTGAAATTTCAAATAAATTACATTTTTATAAACTAGATTCCATTCTACACATATTAAAAAAGAAATTCAATTAGTTTTCAAAATTTACAGGGTTAGCACGGTCAAAATTCTGTTTTTTAGGATGTGTCCACTTTGAAAATTAGTAAAAAATCAAATATTCATTAAAAAATTATCAGAAAAATCGGGTATAAACTACATGTTGTTAGCTAATTTCTCACCAAAGTGATTTTTAAAATACCAAAAAAAAGTTAACCTTTTGAGGGAGCCACAAAACACACTATGTTATGTTTTTTTACAGAAACAACACCAATTTATGTGGCTCCCTGTTTTGAACCCCTTAATCTATACCATTTTTTTAAAAAAAAAGTAGTTTAGAAAGTAGACTCGGAGCACTACAAACATTGTTTTGGTTGTATCTTCAAATTTTGAGTGTTACTATGCTCAATTTCTCATCCAAGGTCAGTATTTCCTAGTTTCAGAAAAAAAGTGGCCACTTAAGACCCCTTTTTGGCCCCCATCTTCTTACACTTACCCATAATTGACCCAATCTCTCACTCTATATATTGTCCATACTTAGTCATTTTAGCCTTTCAAACTAGAATACTTTTGTGCCTTGTTGCCAAACCAAGTTGGTCTTCCGGATTAATGTCTCTTTGTCATGCTAGTGAAAACACTTTGCCTTGTTGCCATCAATGACAACATGCAATTCTTCATCAGAGCAGTGTCTCTTGCCAACACTTACCTCTATATTTACCTATACCTTTCTTCAAAGTTCTCACAAAGTTTGCTTCTAACCCATCAAGGTCATCATCTTGATCAGCTGCTTCATTTTCTATCTTCTTACTTGTTGTAAATGGTGTTTCCTTCTTTGGAACACCTTTGTCAAATTATCTCATTTAGAAGGCTATGAGAGATCCAGACAATTGATCTACTGTATATGTATCCAAATCTGAGTCTCTTCAATAGCAGATACCTTATGATTGTAAGATTTAGGAAGAGTTCTCAGTACCTTCTTCACAATCTCATCTTCTTTCACTTCTCCACCAAGACCTCTGATTCCATTAACTATTTCATCCACTCAGAGCATGTAGCTAGCAGTATCTTCATCTTCTATCATCCTTAGGGTCTCAAATTTGCTCTTGAAGATTTGTATCTTGGTTTGCTTCACTTTACTGTCTCCTTCATAAATGCTTTCAAGTTTTACCTAGACATCCTTAGCAGATTTGCAGCCCATTATCTTCACAAGTTCTACATTAGCTAGCCCACTCATGATAACACTCTTTGCCATGGCATTGTTATCATATAACCTATCTTATCTACATCTATAGGATCACTACCAAGAGTAGTGTAACCCTTCTTGACTGATTGCTAAATGCCATACCCTAGAGAAGATAGATAGTTTTCCATCCTTAGCTTCCAAAAGGAATAATTTGTTCCATCAAACATAGGTACCTTGAGAGATCCATTACGAGCCATCCCGAACCTTCCTCAAGTGGTTAAGCTTCTTCTGAGTAACTTGGCTCTGATACTAATTGTTGAACACACTAGGATACTGAGAGGGGGGTGAATCAGTATCAAATCAAACTTCAAATCCTCCAGAGTAGATTAAAACTTAAACATCACAGCATTAACATAAACATGAAAGATGAACACAATGCACATCAACACATAACACTAGATATATGTGGAAAACCCGAAGAGGGGAAAAACTATGGTGAGGATTAACTCACAATATATGAAGCTCACTGCTATAAAAATTACAACTTTGTTTTAGGGCTACAACCCAAGGAAGCTACTACTCCCTGCTGATTTGTTTTAGGGTCACTCCTAAGGAAGCTACCACTCCCTAAATACTTTGTTTTAGGGATACAACCCAAGGAAGCAACTACTCCCTGAACTGATAATGAACTCAGAGAAGATTATAGTATGACAGTCCTTCTACTTCTTAAAAAATGACATTGAAGCTCACACCTTTGATGATTGCAATTCTACTTCTTTTGATGATTGGATCAATTAGGCACACTCTTCACTTTCCTCCTGTCGCAAAAATATCTTCAAGATGAAACAGGAGAACCCTTATTGCTTCTTCTCTTTCTCCTTCAATTGCACATCACATAAATGTTCATATTTTGCTCTTTACACGCTCATATTCTCAGTTTTGCAATCATACCCCACCTAGATCAACTAGGTTCACAATATATACATGATATTACATTTATTACATTACAAGTTGGCCAATACAACAAGAATATTACAATTTACAAGTCAGCTAGAGATCACACATCATGAAACATGTAGAGGACAAGCCTTAACATGAACTACACGCTACTCTAGGAGAAGAAACACGCCTTGTGGACCCCAACACAAGCTTAACCCAGTCCTAAACATTCTTCATAGCATCTTCCTTCAAAGAATAACATCCGTACATCACACCCATTTGAAATAGGTCGCCCTTAAGTAAGAACACATGAAGCTTGTAGTACATCGGTAATTTTAGCTTGGCGGTACACATACAAGATTAAACATTTCTTGTGGCACACCAAAAACACTAGATACTTTACAAAAGTATGCATTAATCCTCTATGAACATGTTCACAAAATTGCATTGACAAATCTTCACATCTGGAGGAATGGGAAGCATTCCAACAAGTCTTCATCACCATTTTGCTCTGCCAAAACATAGACCAAAACTCTGTCACTCATAACTTTTATTACTGAAGGTAGACAGACTTTATCTCTTGGTTATAACACCTTCACAACATACTAAACTTAGATTATGAACTGCATGACCATATCTTCAAATGTGGAGGAATGCAGAGCATTTTCCAAAGTAGTCTCCTAGGTAGCTTCCTACAGTAGAAATCTTCATCAACTTCTGGAGACCAGAACCTTCTTACGATAGCTCATACATCCTTAGAATTGCTTCTAATTCCCATCTTAATATATCTTCTTGATGCTTCTAATTCCCATATTAATATATCTTCTTGATGCTTCTAATTCCCATCTTAATGTGTCATCTTGACACTTCTAATTCCCATCTTAATATATCTTCATACTCAATACTACAGTGATTGAGGCATGACATCCAACCATGAACTTCAGTAACCACATCACATTCAACATTAACACCATATCAAATAGCCCAAACTGAGGGAAGATAAGAGTGTTACAACCGCATCAGTGACAACCCAAAATGAGTGTTGACATCAATGGCAATCACATCACACCCTTAGGTAACATTTGTACAACAAATGCAGCCCCTTTTTTTCACTTTTTATGTGGAAAAAAAAGATCCATTTTGGAACCCACAAAACAAATATCCATTTTGATTTGGTATTCCAAACCAAAACGGATATTCTATCCATGCCAAAGAAAGTCAAACTTTCCCTTTTCGTGATTTTGGCTAAGTAAAGACGCAAGTTTTTTCTATTGCCACTATTTGACCCGCGATGATCCTGCACTCACCCACATGAACAATTGAGAATTTTAGAGAAGAATCAAGAGAGGTTGTCTAAGAAGCTTGACAGGATAACTAAGAGTGTTGATGCCCTATTCCAATTTAGGAATACACTTCAGAATGACGATAGACTTAACATAGCCAAATTTCAATATATTAAAGATATTCATCAAACCATTATCCATATAACCAAATATATTAATGTTAACATTGTCAGCCCTATTATAAAAGAATTTGAATGATAATTAATTGTAACTTACCATCTATTGTGATTTTTTACTTTTCAATTACTCTTATAATATGTTTATGCTTTGTTGAGATTATTAATACTAAAATCCTCTTATAATACTATGAACTTTATTTAATACAAAATATCCTTAACTTACCCTACTTGATGCAAAAAACAAATTCTTTATTACAATTTTAAAAAAAATTGTTAAGATGCTATTTAGAGTTTTGATATAATGCGTCACTTACAGTGGTGACATACACACTCAATAAAAGGGCAATAATGCCAAGTTTCGTCAACCATCGAGCACTATGAATTTTAACAACAAACAGTTTTATGGTGAGATTATGTCTAATTAGAGACTATGACCACAAAGATTTTTAGAAAAGACAACACCTATGGGATTTGTCAAGGACACAACTATCAAGAATCAAAGATTTAACCATCTAATTAATTCATTATTTATTTAATAATAAACTCAATCCCCATAACTTCATCTCCTTACCACTAAATTAATATTTATTAATACTACCTATCACCTAATTTTGCTTTCCTAGTTAGAAAGATAAATTGTCCCTCCTAACCCACACAATTACTAAACAAATGTACTTGAATGAGAGAATAAATGTAACAAACATCCCTCCCTTCGAGTATTTGGTGATTTTTTTATGAGGGGAATTGGAAGTTCAATGTTTAGAGAATTAGGTGAGTTTCGTTATAATTCTCTACCCATTAATTAATTGAGTAACCAAATAAACAATACTTCCTATGTCAATAAGATAGTGAGCCCCTAGGGATTTGAACCTAAGTTGCATGCTAGAAAACACTCAACACCAATTGATTAGTCTAACTCCCAAAACATTTAGGGGAGAGGACCCAATAGATGAGCATGCTTCAATCTCTACTATGGTTGTGCACAACAATGGCCCCCCTTTTTTTTACTTTAACACCAATTGATTAGTCCAACTCCAAAAAACATTTAGGGGAGACAACCCAATAGATGAGCACATTCCAATAGTTGTTATGGCTATGCACGATGATGGCTCAATTTTTTTTAATAAACTTTAGCACCAATTGATTAGTCCAACTCTCAAAAACATTTAGAGGAAAGGACCCAATAGATTAGCACACTCTAATAGTCATTATGGTTGTGCACAACAATGCCCCCCCTGCCCTCTTTTTTATTTTACTTCAACACCAATCCATCAGTCTAACTCCCAAAAACATTGAGGGGATAGCACACAATAGATGAGCACACTATGGTTGTGCACACAACAATGACCCTTTTCTTGTTTGACATTGACCTATTACTTGTAAAGTTAAGCACTAATAACCGTTATGTTTGTACCTAAAAAAGCACAAAAGGTATTCATTTTCACAAGTCACATCAAAGAAACAACCAATCATATGGTGAACACATAAGACAATTGGTAATACATGCATTGATATACATATTTCTATCTAAATTTTTTTGTGGGTGTTTTTGGACAATTCAATGAAGACATAAATGACGTGATTGCATCATTGATACCTAGAACCCCAAACAATAATTTTGAAACTCTTAACTCACCTATGAAAATATTTTAAAACTTTCACTATAATTCGACATACCATTTATACATTTCAATGATGTGACTACACCATTGATACCTAGAACCCCAAACAACAACTTTGAAACTCTTAACTCACCTATGAAGATATTTTAAAACTCTCACAATAATTCGACTTACCATTTATACATTTCAATGATGTGACTACATCATTGATACCTAAAACCCCAAACAATAACTTTGAAACTCTTAACTCACCTACAAAAATATTTTAAAACCTTCACAATAATTAGACTTACCATTTATACATTTCAATGATGTGACTACATCATTTATACCTAAAACCCCGAACAACAACTTTGAAACTCTTAACTCACCTACGAAAAATATTTTAAAACTTTCACAATAATTCGACATACCGTATATAAACTCAAAAAATACAAATTAGATACACACAACCACTTGATAAAATTATTTATAACAAAATAAAAATAAAAATTTTGACTCCATGATTCACATCTAATCATAGATAGTTGGTTTCAATGTTTTGACTAGAAACCAATAATGAAGTGTTGGAAGACCAAACCTTAATTTTTTTCAATCAATTCCATGGTTGGTGTTAATCGACGAGAACGCGTTTTGTCTGTAATAAAGAAATGTGTTTTGTTAGCTGTTAGAGCCTGTGAATCAAAATAAATAAATAAACACATGATAATCGAGATTCTTCTGATCGTGATCTTGTAAGATTAAAGGAAATGGATCATATTAACTTCCAATTATAGCTAAGGGAATGGATTTTTCTCTTCCGTGTGGATATGAAATTTCATATTGTATCAACATGTGTGACCATGACCAGAGCATACAAGCTATAATTTTTCATTCAGATCTAACAACATTGACGGCCTGCATACGTAATTCAGACGTTATTAGGCACTAATCTATGGTATATTAACCAGTATCTCAAGATTTGGTGACCAAACAATCTCCTGGTTAGTTTTGACCGGTTGAGATGATCTCTGCAAGATCTCAGATTATAATCTTTTAAGGCCAATTTGGGACTCTTCTCCTACCTGTTTTTTTCGCTCCATCTTTGGCGCAATTTCTTTAGCTTGACGTATGTATGCATTAAATCTCCTCCTCATACTGTAGAATTATATATTCCAAGCTTTCCAGCCAGATATTGCCAAATTTTGACGCCATTTCATATATTTGAGGGAGATTCCTGTAAAGATCATATACATATTCTCTCAATATTATATTCAACACGTGGTTATCCAATCTATTATACAGTAGATTAATAACAAAAGGCCACCAAAAAGATCCTTTCAATTTGAAACTTGCTATTTCCATGTTCATTAATATTATTGTATAATTTAGAAAAGTATGCACTATTTTAAAATATTTCTATGAAAAGAGAAAATATGTTTCCTGTATCTAAGGGTTGTAGTTTTATGGTTGAACATAATCGGTCAGAGTGACGGTATGTTTCTTTATTACCCCATCTATCAAAGTTGAAATTTTTTGAGGCCCATGGAGATTGTGCTTGAGCAACTTTGGTGGAATGGGTATCTCTAAGTCCTTAACTCTCAAACCAGAAAAATATCTACTTGTACTGATGCTCACATATCAAATTACAAAATTTATCTGAATTTAATATAAATCTCCTTTAAAAAATCCAAATTTTAAAAGAAAAATTAAGAGATTGTCTTCATTATTGTTGAGAATTGGAAAGGTCACTTACGTCTAAATCAAATATAGTTGTTCATTCATTGGAAGTGGAGTAATTACTCTCCTTACAATATCTTTAGTTATTTTTAAGATGTAATGCATATGCATCCAAAGTCAAAAGAAGAATATTGGTTGTTTGACAAACTTAAAAATCCATTATATTTGTTTGAGCGTTTTTCTCTTTCAAGAATGGTCAACCACTGAATTTGGAAAGTGATAATATACTCAAGAATTTTCTTTATTTTCCTTTGAAACAACTTCAATATTTGAATAAGTTGCATCACAACAATACTGTAAAAGTACTGATCTCTTCCAATTCTTTATTGGGAAAAATAAAAGTCATTGAACTAAATAATGGCTTAGTCATGATACTCTTCATTAATCTTTCCAAATTTCTCACCTAATTATTCATATAATGATTGAGTTACATATTTGGTATGGTCGAATTTTTTTTTTACATAGTTAGTGAATGTAATTTTCAACATAATAATATTTTGTAAAAATATTTGTTAAATTAGAAAAATAAAATGTTTTTTTTAAATAAGAATCAATAGATAACTACTTTTCAATAGATGTTATGGTTATGTTAATAATGACCTTTTTTAATTTTTACTTATTATTTTTTAAAAATTAAGTATGAGTAGTTGTTATGTTTGTGTTTAATAAATAGACAAAAAGTATTATTTTCACATATTACATCAAGAAACAACCAATCACATTATGACATATAAGGTGATTGATAATATAGGGTGTTCTTAAATATCATCCACTCCAATAGTCAAAGGTCAATTTTTACCAATAAAGATAAGACAAAATATTTAAAACTTTTTATTGTGTAGGAGGTGTAAAATTGCTAGTGATTGTTTGACCATTGAAGTGGATGATATTTAGGTAGAGTGGATAATACATGTGTTCCGTGTAACTTAATAAATAGACAAAAAATATTCATTTTCACAAGCCACATCAAAGAAACAACCAAACATATTATGACACATAAGGTAATTGATAATACGTTCTTAAATATCATCCACTTCAACAATTAAAGGTCAATTTTTACCAATAAAAATAAGACAAATATTTAACACTTTCTACTGTGAATGAGGTGTAAAATTGCTATTGATTGTTTGACCATAGAAGTGGATGATATTTAGGTAGAGTGGATAATACATACCTTGATGCACATGTTTCGGTGTAAATTAGTAAATAGACAAAAATATTCATTTTCACAAGTCACATCAAAGAAACAACCAATCATATTATGACACATAAGGTGATTGATAATACATGCCTTGATGCACATGTTTTGGTCTAACTTTTTTTGGGGAGTTTTTGGGTAACTCAACTCATACAGTGATACATAGGGTGATCAATAATATATGCCTTGATGCACATGTTTTGGTCTAATTTCTTTGGGGGTATTTTTGAACAACTCTGAAACTTATATAGTGAGGCACATGGCAATCAACAATACATAGCTTGATGCACATATTTCCATCTAATTTTTTTGGGAGCATTTTTAAATAACTCAACAAAAATGTTACCACATCATTAATACCCAAAACCCGAAACATTAATTTTAATCTCTTAACTCACCTACACAAATATGCTGAAATTTTCACTGAAATTCAACTTACCATTTAAAAACATGAAAAGTATAAAATTAAGACATGGGACTTCTAAATCCTCTCCCCCTATTGATGTATATGAATACTGTTTTACTTACATGGCCACAATGGGCGCATTATATTGCCACAGGAAGCCTGTCATCAAGTACAATATGGACCCATTTCTTCCTCACAGAGAGTAGAGGCATTTTCAACCAGTCTCTAAAACTAGAGAACGACCGCTAGTTGCTTAAATACGGTAACCTTTTGTTTTCACGCATCAGCTTTTACTTTTTAGTGATGATGGAAGGGAGACAGCAGGTCCTATGGTGGGACTATTTTGACCTTTTAGAAGGGACCCATAAGACCGGGCTCTTATGTCTGCCAAGCTTTGAACATTGAAAAAACAATTCCCTTGTATTCGTCCTAATTGCTTTATCCAAATACATAAAGCTCAATTCATCTGGTCGGCCTAGCCTCCAGCCAAAAGTGAAGATAACAAGAAACTCCCCACAGGATGGGAAGTTACAGGCCCTCGCCGTACATTCCGTCCCCGCCGATTGACAGAAACCCTTAATTTTAAACGGACCATTTGCTATGGTAACTGGGTCAAACCAAGTGAACTGCAAAAGTGGCCGGCAAAACAGACGCGTGTACTTACTTTTACGTTTCTGTTAAAACTTAAAACCTAGCTTGTCCTTTCATCTTTTCCCTTCGTCTTTTTACCAATCGCCTCAGTCCTCCAAGAGAGTCACTGTCCATTGCAAACGCAACAGGACCAAACCAAATCAAAAAATAACAACAGACCGTGGGGACGGTTGAAAGAGAGAGAGATAGTTTTCCACTGTGATTTACATTACAGTAACTTAATATGGGTTACTATCATGATGAGCATCAAAGCGAAGAATGTTTCCTTCCTTGAAAACTTTTACTTTTGCCCAGAACAATGTTATTGATAATAGACATCAAATTTCCACAGTCTATAATGATTGTAGTTTAGTGTTTCAGGATTTGATTGTGTGTCAGTTTTTTCCTTAATGTTATTGGTTCTTTGTGAATTTTTTCGCTTAAGTGAAATAAAGAAAGAATTTTATATGTGTTGAGGAGAACAATATAAAATTATATGTGTTGAGGACTAATTTTACCATGTGCTTAGCTCTGTGGAATCCAACTATCCCAGTCAACATCCATCACTAGTTCCATTAATGAATGGGTCCATATCTACATGGCAATTCAAACATCATGGTTCAGTTTACTTTAGAAGAAATTGATATTCCATGGGCCGGAGGGTTGTGTTGTACCATCAAGCCGTTCCTTGAAGTGGCTCAAATAACTGGCGTACGCACTTGTTGCCAAAAGTGTCCTGCAGTACTTACACCACAAGAGATTCTTATCTGCATACAGTAAAGTGGCGCAAATAACTGATGGATGAGTCAGGGAACTATTTGAACCTAAACCAGGTATTTGAGAGAATTTAAGCACTAATAAGTTTTCTTTGTTTAATGTTTGATAAATCTGGTTTATAGAGTTCCATGAGTTTGGAAGTCCAAAAAGAAAAAATCCTTGATGAATGAACAGCAACGCACAACGTTCTCAACCCCTTTTCTACTAATATCTAGCTTCTTTTTGGACTTGCATAATTTTACTCATAGTTTTAAGGGGAGTAGAAGACAAAACAAGCTTCCCTGGACAAAGTGGCAAAGTATAGTAATTAAATAATAAGTCAAGTCATGGGGATGTGTATGCAACAAGCTAAATAAAAGACATGCTAGTTGGATTTGAGGGCCTAGTGCTTTAAAATAGTAGATTTTCCCGAGATACGTGGGATTATCTGGTGGCATTTTTATGTGGAGGTGCTGCAGTTGCCAATAGCGTGCATTAATGTGACTGCCCTTCGCTGGGCTTATGATGAAGCACTAAGTCTATTCTTTGGAACAAAGGCTAGCAATATTGTCTTTAGTGTGAGTGAGCACTTTGAACTTGCAAGCTCGTTAATTACTGTACTTGAATGGACAAGAATATGCAAGAAAGAGAACAAAGTGAAACAATTCCTTCCATTCACCATGAGTGAAATGTACAAGCATATCATATAAGAGATTCCAACATGGAAGATGGAAATGAAATTTGTGCAAATAGATTGAATTTTTTAAGGGGTTATGTCGAGCACAATTGTGCATTGTCAATGCCTTTCTCTACATCTATGGTACAATGAGTTTCCCTCTCTGATTTTTTTGGGGAAAACTCTCATTAACGTAAAACTCTTTACTTCTCGTGGTTGCAAAAGATTTATACATTTCCCCCTTCTCTCGTTGGGTCTTTTAAAATAAAATTTCTTTCCTTTTCAAGATCCTTTTGTCAAGTATAAATTAATGAGCCCCGGTCTCTACCGTGCAATATCCGACTTGGGGGAATAACCTAACTGTTCGATCTCCCAGCTCAATTTGGACGCCACTCGATCATGTCTTGGGACGTAATCCTAGAAAATAATCCAAACCTTATTAGAACCAACATAAATGTACCTAATCAAAATGTTGCCATCAAAAAATGGAACTTCTAATTTGACATTCTTAACAATAAAACCCACAATTTAAGCAATATTTTAATGCCGTGAACTTGGAAGGAAGCATTCTTCAACAAAATTGGTCTTAAAACATGTTTCAAGGCATTCGTACTAATAAAAGAAAATTGTCTTGTCACATTTTTCTTGCCTTGAATTCTTTAAGGAAAAATTGCATTACAATAACTATTTCTTACCTCTAATTTCCTCACTAGCTCTTTGGCCGTGGGAGCAGATACTATTATATGGCGGGCGGTGGGATTGATGAACCCTTCTTCAACTGCCTTGTCAATGAAAGACAACAGAGAGTTGTAATAACCTTCCACGTTCAACAACCCAACCTGAAAAGCAAAGCATTTGGGCAAATAAATATTTAGAAAAACTTGACAACTCTATAGATATTTCCCTTGATTAAGACTTAATTCAGGCTTCAAAGGCAGTAAAGAAATTACCGGCTTGTCGTGTATACCAAGTTGAGCCCACGTTATCACCTCCAGTAATTCTTCCAGAGTCCCATAGCCACCTGTCAGTAGAACATTATTCACTGCCTCAGTTAAAAAACTGTTATCTAGAATAAGGGAGGAAATTGTTTAGTACGTTTTATTTTTTTAACTTACCTGGTAAGGCAATAAAAGCGTCGGATTGACGGGCCATCTCAGCCTTTCTTTGATGCATGTCTGCCACGGCTTTCACTTCCCCTACTGGTTCTCCCGTAATCTGCAGAAAGTGAAAAACAGGACGCAAACATCAGGTTAATAAATAATTGCAACTTTCAGGTAAAATCTACCGGGAATTGAGTTTTTATATTAAAAATGTTACAATTTGAAGTAGTGATTTGACCATTTTTGTCCAATATGCAGGGAGTTCTGTATTTACCTCTCGAGGCATTAGCGTTTTGGGAATAACCCTGAATATTAACAAAACCGGAATTAGTGCAGAGGATAGGCTTTCAAAGCTTGAAACGAACAAATTGATTATAGATAATCTGTAATGGCTAGAAATTTGTATGAAGAATTCAAAGATTTCGATTTTTGGTCGAGGAAATTTACCCTAAAACATGGCGGCCCCCTTCGTGCACGGCTTGTGAAACGAGACCCATCAGTCCCACGCTGCCTCCGCCATAAACTAGATCTATATTTCTTGAAACCTGAGAGGGAAAAAAAACATCTGGTTTTAGAAAGCACGGAGATTTGACCTGATTCCCCTCAAATTAGCGTCGAAAATGCCATTAAAAGGAATTTGCTTAACTAGATTTTCTCATTCTCTGTTTCTAAAGCTAAGTAATGTCAATATAATCCAAAAACGGAAAAAACATCAAATCGTTGTAAGAATATGTTGTGAATGTGCTCAGCATCATAAAATTCCAGAAAGCTTTGCTCCTAAATGAATAAATTTATTCATTCTCTGCTTAGCAAGTTAAATGATGTCAATTTCACGCAGAAACGGGAAAAAAACGGAATCCTGGCGGAGAAAAGGGCCTGATTGTGCTTTGCAAAGTATAATTCAAGAAAAAGTGCTTTCTTAATGGATAGATGTGGAGTAAAAACAAGTCTCAGCTAGCGAGATTTCGTAAAGCGATAAGAATACAGAATTCGTGAGGTTGTTTGACATAACGACTCTAGTCATTCAAGTTTCGAAATTTCATTAAAACCAGAGCAGAATTCAATAAAGCTAAACTCTGCGACAATGGAAACCTCTTCCATGTTAAATTTCAGGGCATCCTAAAGCAAAATCTTCCAAAGTCAAATGGAAAAAACAGAGCTTCGGCCGTGAGAATCGTTTAAACGGACAATTTTGTCGAATTCGTAACAGCAGGATGTTAAAGTCAAGAACTTCACAGCTACTAGAAGATTTCTCTTCATAATGAGTATCTCAAAACATCATACGATGCACCTTACACAATGTCTGTGCACTAAGCATCTTCAGGAGCCAAATGAAGCAAAGCCAAAATACTTAACAACGAGAACGAACTTACATTAGACCACAGAAATAAAAGCACTTCGTGGACAGAATTTTTTCAGAGCCTTTAATCCAAACCTCAAGTACATAACAAAATGTTCCCAATCTCACGAATCCCCCATCCATAGTACTTTCTTTCACAAAAAACAACAACACAACCTATCGAACCAGATCAGAGTACATTATTCCCTGATCCGTAACCAAAACTTTTGTGCAATTTACAGTACATTAAAAACAGCCTCTAATTATCTTCAGAAAAACAGGCCAAAATACTTAAATTTCAAGAGCGTCAAATCCTTACTGCAGTACACACAAATCAAATTTAAAAGCACAGAAAGACTCATTTACACATCCTACATTGAAAACCAGAAAAACAACCAATAATTAATGGCGGATTGATTTGATTTACCAGCTCCTTTCCAAGCTCAACGGCTGCATCCTGATAACTACTCTTTTTTCCAGGGCTGCTTCCACAAAACACACACACCCTCTTAAACCTCGACCTTGTATTAATCATCTCCACTGTTTCCATAGCCATTCCTTTATAATATCGTTATCTGCTTCTTTTTTCTTCTCTTCTCTTCTTCCACTCTTCTCTTCACCCAAATTCCTCCTCGCCCTTCTTCACCCAAATAAGTAGATACGCATTGTATATATCTATATCACTTGCGCTGGGTCTTCCTCCCCCCTGCCCCGCAACTGGTCCTCCTCGGGATATATTTAATTAAAATTTAAAAACCCCAATTAAAAAAAGAAATAAATATATCCATACGCTCCACGCATAGGCAAAATACTAATATATTCTCCGACACTCTTTATTTTGTACTCGTATTTCCAAATTACTATTATTATTAACACACTCGCCCCATCAAGCATGCCGCCACGCCCATTTTTACTAATCACTAACCTTACACGCTTCTAAATAAAACTAATTAAAATAAAAATAAACCCCGCAGTAATAATGCTGCGTTATAATAATTATTGTTATTATCATTATTGCCTCTTCTCAGGCCTTGTCAAGTCCTTGATTGGAATCGCCTCCAACTGCCAATTATTTCTTTCCGATTAAAATAATTAAGAATTCCTCGTTATCTTCCCTCCATCTTTTTATCCTTCTCCGTCGTGCTCTTATTTTTTTAAGTTGGTTTTGCGTTGCTGTTGGGTTTACGACGGACACTGACTCTCAGACAGGCGACACATCCGGAAGCACCGATTGGTAAAGGAAAAAAACACACGAGACAGAGCTTCTAACAGAATCGTAAAAGCTAAGTAAATATCACGCCCATCAAATTAACACACGCCTCTTTTGTCCTGCACATCGACTTAGAATACGCTCTGTTAAGAGTTCATGTCAGTTGACGGGACATGGGTGTGTGTTTGTGTTTGTACGTCTAGCTTTCCACTGTCCACTCCGGTCCCCGTAGGCTGTTTGTGCAGTACCCGACCCTGCTCGCTTCACCTTAAGTGTGGGGTACCAATAAGATGTAATAATTCCAACATTTTAAGTATCGCGTTTGAATTTGTTTAAGTAGGTGGTGTTTTCCACCGCTACTCTTAAACATCATCTAGTTCATCTACTGTTACTCTTCTTCTTGATGATGGATCATTGTGTATGATCCGAAACGTCGATGAAAAAACACACACAGTTAAATCCAGAAGCTCTTCATAATACTATCATGGACGGTGGAAAACTCATGCTTACTACTCAATTTGATTTGTCCACTGTATATGATAGGGGCAACGTGTACATCCCAGAGGTTACAGGGGTTTGTTGTGTTTAGGGTAACGTGTACAACCTAGAGGTTAGAGGGTGCTCGCCATGTGGTGTTTAACGCTGGCTTCAGGTTGTTGGGTTTGGTTTTGAAAAAAAAGAGTCAATTTTGACCAATAAAAATGGGACAAATATTTATCATATTCTAGTGTGGATGAGGTGTAAAATTGCTATTGCTTGTTTGACTACTGAATCAAATGATGTTTAAGTAGAGTGGTTTTCTGCAATGTGTCAAATTATGTGATGTTTTATCAGAATTCAACTACATATTTTTTGAGTTAATTTTATTAACTCATATTTCATGAGTAATGGTTCACAAGAACCCATGTCTCATGAGCATGGTCCACTTAGCACTCATTGCATCTAGGTGATACCCACAATCAAGGGCTTTCCAAAAAGTCACCCATCTTAGTACTACTCCAACTCAAGTACACTTAACTACAAAGTTTCCTCCAAAATTAAGCTCACTTAACTTACTACCCTGTTTGTAAAACCTTCAACAATTGTTGTGTCTTATGAACCATTCATGGTAGAGCTCCTTCTATTGCATCTAGGTGATACTCATAATCAAGGGCTTTCCAAGAAGTCACCGATATTAGTACTACTCCAACTCAAGTACACTTAACTACAAAGTTTCCCCCAAAATTAAGCTCACTTAACTTGCTACCCTGTTTGTAAAACCTTCAACAAGTGTTCTGTCTTATGAACCATTCATTGTAGAGCTCCTTCTCTCCTTAACCATGAAGTTTCCCCTAACAACAACCCCACTTAGCTTGTTAGGTCCTATTTGTAAAACCTTCAACAAGTGTTGTGCCTTCCGAACCATTTGTGAGAGAGCTCCTTAACCCCATAACCATGGAATTTTCCTCAACATCAAACCCACTTAGCTTGTTACCCCATCTGCAAAACCTTCAACAAGTGTTGTGCCTTATGAACCATTCATGATAGAGCTCCTTGGCTCCTTAACCATGGAGTTTCCCCTAAGATCAAACCCACTTAGCTTGCTACCCCATTTTGTACCATTCATGATAGAGCTCCTTAGCTCCTTAGTGCTTGAGTCAAAATAATACTACGATGGATGACCTCCAAGGAAGTCCCAATGCTTCACCCATATAAACATCACTTAAATGCAATGGATACTAAATAGACCATTATATTCAGAAGAGATAAGTACCTAATTAAATTCTAGATAAAACATCACATAACTTCAAAAAAAATTAAACAAGAATAAGATCCCCTAGGTTATAACCTCTTCCAACTTTAATAAAAAAATAACCTACCCTTAACCATAGTGCCCTAGGGGAACTTGGCTTGATTGTGGGACATAAGGTGTTGGTCTCATCGGACCCTTTGAAGGGTCAAAATGTTGGGAAAATGCATGGAATCTAGGTCCTCATGTGCCCCCCTTCCACGACTAAAAAGAAAAAGCTGATGGATGAAAGTAAAAGTCTGCAAGAGTTGGGAAAGCTTGGAAGATGAGTGTGTTTTTTTCTAGTTTTACTCCCAAAGTAATACCAGGGGCAAACAGAATATGCTTAGCGTGTTCGATTCACATAGCTCTTCAGATTCTATTCGCTATCGTAAATGTTAGACAATATGGTAGTGAGTAAGATAGACATAGATAAGATGTTTAATTGCACTCGTGAAGATAGATACGAGGGATATTTCAAAGCGGTATTTACGAAGCATGTACTCGTAAATATCTTGCTATAGAAGAGCACCATGTTAATATATCAATTATAATGACCATGTTTTTATTATTATTTATATGTTTAAGTTGGTTTAATGCTGGAGAATTTGTGTTTTTAAAGACAGGGCACAAGCTTAGGGAGGGTATGTATGTCTTGTATTTAAAGTACACTTAAGTGCTAACTATCAACTATTAAGTAGGGTATGTGATGGACTAAAAGAAGACATTTTGTTTAGGGTATGTATGTCTCGTATTTGAAGTACAATTAGGTACTAACTATTAACTAGGGAGTAGGGTATGCAATGGGCTATGAGAGGACATTTTGTTTCCTTTCTAGCTACTAACTACTAACTGTAATGGAGTATAAGAGGACATTTTGTTTCCTTTCTAGGTACTAACTACTAACTGTAATGGAGTATAAGAGGACATTTTGTTTCATTTCCTTTCCTTTCCTTTATAATGGACTATAAGAGGACATTTTGTTTTGTTTCGTTTCATTTATAATGGACTATAAGAGGAGATTTCATTTCCTTTTCTTTATAATTAGCTGATAGGCTTTTATATGTGAGCATTATAGTGCTTGGAATTGTCTCACACTGTAAAAAAAATTTACGCTGGAAAATTTTCTAAACTCGTCGATTGTTCTCACGTCGGGAAAAAATCGTGTCAGAAACATGTCTTTAAATGTCCCCGTGGGATACTCTTAAGATTTCTATTTTTTTCCAAAGGAAAAGGAAAGAGAAAAAGCAAATAACTCAAGCAAGCATCTCAAATTGCTTAACTATATAGCTATTATTTATATTTATTAATAATTTATTAATTAATAATTATTGTAATATAAATACTGAATTAATTACATTGATTATTACTATATTGCTTTAATTATTATATATTAATTGTAAAACAATGGGTTTTTTTTATATTGATCTGAATTCATTCATTGGTTTCATCCTTAAATTATAAGGCTTTTATATGTGAGCATTATAGTGCTCGAAAAATTGTCTCACGCCGTAAAAAATCTACGCCAGAAAATTTTCTAAACTCGTCGGTTGTTCCTATCGACGTATTCCTTGAACCTCATATGGGTGCAAGTGCTAGTTTATGTAGTGGTTACTTTTTCATTTGTAATTCTAATTTGTAGAAATAACAAGGTAATATTGTTTTTATAGTTTTATTTTTGTAATGTTATATTATTGTAAAGAAATAAATTTAATTTTCTTATTATAATTAATTTGGGTTTTACAAATATGGAAAGCAATATAATCCATTTAATTTAATTTAGAGTTGTAGTAGATTATGTGATACAATTTGGAAAACTGGAAATTAATAAAAATGAAAATATTTAGTTGATTTTGGTGATTGATAGATAGTGAGGCATAAGACGACTCCATACACCACTTAGTAGAATAAAGTTGTAGATATAAAGAATAAGAAACTGATGGAGAGGGTTAGGAGTATGATTAGTGGAGTTGATTTAGATCAAAATTTTTGGGTAGATGATTTGATCACAACTTGTTATCTAATTAATAGATCTCCTACTTTAGCTCTCATAGACAAAACACATGAGGAAGGTCAAAATGGATATAAGCCTTCATTGTAGCATACCATGTTTTATAGATGCAAAGTATATGTACATGTGCCTAAGGAGAATAGATCCATATTGGATTTCAAAGTGAATAAGTGTATATTCATCAATTTAATGATAGAGTTAAGGGATATAAGCTTTGGAATCTTGAGACATGAAAGATAATGTATATTTAGAATGTAATCTCTCATTTACTCTTAAGACTATACAACCTACATATGAGGAGAAAATATTAGTAAAGTTAAAGCCAAAGATCAAGGAGACTGAAGTTAAACTAGAGGTTTAGGATATACTTGAGGAGGAGGTTGAATTACATAATCATTTAGAATAATTAGAGGAAGAAGAACCTTTACCCCATTTTTGAAGAGGTCTAATTAACAAAATATGAAAGTAGAAAGTATAGCCCACTTGATTTTTGTTACATTTTTTCTTTATCTACTAATGAGGGTGATCCTAGAACTATGAATATGGAAATGAACTCTAAATACAATAGTTCCTAGAAATAGACCATGGATTAGAAATGGCTATACTAGAGAAGAACAATACATGGGACTTGGTACTATTTCCCAAGAATAGGAAACCTATTGGCTACAAATGTTTTTTCAAGAAGAAATTTAGTTTTGATTGAAAGATCGAGAAGAACAAGGTAAGTTTAGTGGCTAAAGGCTATTCCCAGTTAGAATTAATTGATTTTGGTGAGATCTTCTCTCCTATTGCAAATTTTACAAACATTATATTTTTGTTATTTATTACTACTACATTTGACCTTGAGGTTGAACCAATGGATATTGAGACAAATTTCTTACATGAGGATTTGGAGGAGATCTACATGTCACGACCAATGAAATTCATGGTTAAGGGTAAGGAGGACATAGTTGTAAGTTGAAGAGGTCCCTTTGTGGTTTGAAACAATCCCCAAGGATGTGTTATTAGAAAGTTAATTCATATGTTTTAAATTTGGGATTTGTTAGAGCTAAATCAAATTAGTGTGTTTATTATAAGAATATAGGTGATCAATTTATTGTTATCATTCTTTATGTTGATGACATGTTGTTGATTGGTAATCATAAGGATATGTTTAGGGTTTGGAAATCTCATTTTCCATCATGTTTTTATATGAAGGTTTTATGGTCTAGTAAATTTATCTTAGGGATGGAGATTAGAAGAGACATAAATAACAAAAAACTTTGGCTAAGTTAAAGGAAGTATGTTGAGTATGTTTTGAAGAGATTTGGGATACATTATTGTAAACCAATGAGTGTTCCCATTCTTATGGGAATGAATATTTCAATTGAGAAATTTCCTTTGAAACCTAATTAGATTTTAAGGACATGAGACATGTCCATTATGAAAGTGTAGTTGGTAGCCTAATTTATGCCATGGTTTGCACTATACTAGAAATTACCCAAGTTGTGGGAGTCCCAAGTAAGTATATATCTAGTATGAGAAAGAAGCATTGGACTATAATGAAAAGGGTATTTAGATAGCTTTGTGGCACTTTAGAGCATTTTTTTCTACTAGGGAGTACTTGAATTGAGGATGATAGTTGATACATAAATGGATTAATGGATTTTGATTGGGGAGGAGATGTGGAAAATAAGAGGTCTACTAGTGAGTATTTTTTAACCTATTCAATGGTGCAGTGAGTTGGATGAGAAAATAAAGGATATGGTTGCTCTTTTGACTATAAAGGAATAGTACATGTCAACTACTCATGCCTATAAGGAGGTGATTTGACTTTAGAGATTGTGTTTGGATATTGGGTTGACTCAAGATACAATACATATTTCATGTAACAGTCAAAGTGTTGTTGGTTTGGAAAAGAACCATACTTTCCACATGTAGAGTAACCACATTGATGTTTAGTACCATTTTTGTAACATGGTGGAGGACAAGTGAGTTATGATTGAGAAGATGGATGCCTTGGTGAATGCTGCAAATGCATTGATGAAGCCCATGAGTATAGAGAAGTATAAATGGATTGGCATGGCTATAGGAATTAAGAACCCTTGTATTTATTTCACTCTATTGGAACCCCTTATGATTATTTCAATGCATACAAGTGGGATATTGCTATAGCTAGGAGTTGTAAACCTTGCAAGTCCTAATGTTGTTGCAATTATTTAATATTTATAAAGTATTGTAAATGTTCGAACCTCATGGAAAAGAGAACCACACATGGAAGGAATATTGAGATTCCTTTGTTTTCACTCTCTACTATGTGTCATTGGTCTTATGATGGTTGTAAGAAGTCACTAAAGAGGTGGTTACATGTTGACTA
Source organism: Cunninghamia lanceolata (assembly GCA_027924645.1). Classification (NCBI taxonomy): domain Eukaryota; kingdom Viridiplantae; phylum Streptophyta; class Pinopsida; order Cupressales; family Cupressaceae; genus Cunninghamia; species Cunninghamia lanceolata. The sequence continues at coordinate 4,197,458 of BSBN01000850.1, forward strand.
TGACTAACATCTTTGGCTAACTATTTTTAGCAATTTGTAAGAGTTGTATAAGAGGAATAATAACACCCACATGGATATCTTTGGGGTTTAATTTTATCCCCTTGATCAAATGGGTAAAATGGTCAAACTAGGAGTTATATTCTAAGTTGGGAGGAGATACTCTTAGAGAGGGGCACACATGTCTAACTTCGACTAGCTAGACCAAGGTTTGGCTCATGGTTTTGGAAATCCATTAGTAGTTTCTTGGGTCTCCTTGATTTATAAATTGAGGATTGGGATGTGGATTGTATGGTTAGTTTTATGTAGGGTTATGTTGCAAAAATTTCTCTAATATTTAGAGTGTTGATATTTCTTGAAGCACTATAATCATGAGATTGTATTATAATCATTTAAAGAAGATTTAATAAATTGAGTTTGCTTTGTTGTTGGGTTTTTTATCTCTATGGTTTTTCCAAGATAGATCTTGTGTTTATCATTATTATTCTATTGGAATTACTTTACATATGTATCTATTTGTATTTTTTCTCTCTAAGGTTAATGTGGATGTAGGATTAGTTTCCTTTCAGTGACAACAAAAAAATATAGTAAGGTAAACTTATGAAAGGACATAAATGTTGCAAGTATGTGCAGTCAGTGTTGTCATTGATGTCAACAAGCTTGTGTTGTCATTGGTGTCAACTGTGTCAATTGTGTGGGTAAGAAATGATGTAATAGTATGAGTAGTTAGTGTTGAGTGGATATTGTCTCTGAGATGAGGTTATTGCAATGGTATGAACCATTTGAATGAATTTATTTGCTGAAGGTGATTTGGTTTCTTTGAAGAGGTTCTGAAGATGTTAAGAGTATGTTTGTGTTGGTTGGTTTCCAAGTGTTTTTGAGAAAATTTGATTATTAAAGGAAACAATGTGTTGAAGTGGTATTCTGGTTTTGCTCTGCATTTCCTCTATGTTGAAGATTGGTCTTTGCGGTTTAGATATGTTGTTCAGAGATGTTAAGAGATGCCATAATCCAAATTTGGTGTTCTAGTTCATTGTGCAGAGGAAGTTGTGTTCATCAATGTGTAGACTACATTTCTGAGTGTTGTAGAGGTGTCTGGGAGAAATGTTTTTTCTCTGCATGTCTCCGCAAAGAGGTTTTAGGTCTTGCGGTTCTAGATTTGTACTTATAAGGTTTATATATTTCTTCTAGTGAAGTTGTTCGTGGTTTGGTGCTTCGGAAGTCAATTTCTAGAGATATAGTGTATGACAGAGATAGTTAAGCATACTGGATAAACAGGATAAGGTTGTGCAATAGGTGAAAGTTGTTGTGAAGGAATTTGTTGGATTTCAGGATGTTTCAAGATGTTCGTGGAATACTCTAGATTGTGTTGAAGCCTTGCTTGTGGTCCACAAGTTGTCTTTGGGTTTGAGGAAGTGTGTACTTAAAAGTTCATTGTGTTAACATAGGATTGGCCGACCTTGGGTGTTTACACTTATTGTGGAGTTGCTTTGGTGATTGTAGTAGTGTGAAGTGGCATGCTTGGATGAATTTAGATATGAGATAAGATGTGTTGTGGTCCGCCTTCATTACTTTCCACCGTGGGAATGTTTAGGTCCAGACCTAATTTGAATTTTTTGGGTTAAGGTGATTTGCTGACCTTGGAGAATGTTCTCAAGGTTAATGATAGTATAAAGGAGTGTCAAGGGATCATGATTGAGTGGGGGTGTGATGGATATGATGTGAATAATAGAGTGAGTGAATGTGTGATGCGACAAGTGCCTGTGGAAGCGAATTGAATGAATGCAGAGTAGTAGAGTATGGTATTTCAGAACAATGCTCCATGCATATGTTAGATGCAATTATAATAATTCAACTCTAGCAGTGAGCCACCTCTTCTATCTTTTTATTTTAGGACAGTGAGTCCTTGGGTAGTGAGCCTGGTGGTACCCATTAGGGTTTAGGGTTTTAGGTTCGTAAAGTTATAAGTCTTGGCCCTTTAAAATCCATTAAACCTAAGTCCCTAGGCTCATGCGCTTTATTTCTAATTCCCTGTTGACTGCTTATGATAGGTTTCTGGTCCCTTAAGTTATGACTTTAAGCCTTCATGCCCGTTATGTGACCGGCCCCATGTCCTAGGTCTTACCTCCTATGGCCCGTAAAAAATTAAACCTAGGTCCTAAGTCTTCTAGTAGATTATAAGGTTTAATAAAATGAATATCGCAGTGTCACAGTGCATCATCAATGACGTGACCACCCCATTGTATGGCCATGACATGGTGACACCTATCAAAGGATCTATGCTTACGTCTCATTACATTAGGAATCTTGCACTAGCCAACTGTCTGTTGCCAAATGTGAGTATAAAAGTGGTTCGAGGGAAAGTTTTAATCTAACGGTTGCGCATTATCACAAGGGTATCTTTCCAGGAAGGAATCTTCACCGCGAGGTCACAAGATGGTGACAAGTGGCCTTGTCTTATCGAATAAATAAAAAACAAATGAAAGGTGGATGCGTGGAGGCTTTATTGCACCCGTGTAGGGTAGCTAAAGTGGTGGCCCACTATCGGCTATAACGCCGCGAAGTGATGCCACGTGTCTAGACTAGACAAAAGGTGATGCGGTCAATGAAGGAAGTACATTTGATGTGGCTCATCTTGATAGGTCAAGGACTTTTCAACTATGATGACTGAGATTTTCAAATCTCGCAGGTAAATGACTGCCATGGATCTTGCAGGAATGAACTCAAATCAACGACGCAGGTTTAAACTTTTGTGATGAACATTGAAGGCGCCCTATGACACGAATGAAAGGTTAAAGCCAAGGCTACCTCCATTAATGCATCAGAGGCTATGCTACAAAGCTTAAAAGGAAGAAAAGTTAGTGCTTTGTGCATCATTTCTTCAAGTACATACAAAGTTCAGACGCACAGCGGATTCTCAGGCGAGCAAAGAACAAAATCTAGACTCCTGCAAGCATAAACCAGTAAGTTCATCCTATCTGATTGTACCCGCCATATTTTAAGTTGACTGCTTGATTAAGGAGGTAGATAATTGCCTGTGTAAGAAACCCTATCTTGTTATGAACAGTCTGAAAAAATGAGTCAAGCTAGTCAGTCCTCCACCTCTAAGTGCGACTTAGATGAGGACCTCATGGTCTAGCTCCCAGGTTCTGCTAGAAGATCTCTGAATCTGCATGGTCCTAGCAGACCAGATGATAAGTTCCTTAATTTTTGTTACAATTGTAGAGATTCCAGACTACCTGTTCCTAGTTGGGTCATGTTTGAACATTGACACAAAAGAATGGATTATAAGGCACCCGTCTGCCATGCTTGGCGATTTGATCTGGCCAAGCTCATTTGCTCCAATGTATTCCCTAATACTGACTTAGTTAGAGAAATAGCATTGAGATATGATCCTCACACAAGAATGATCATAGCAGGAAATGACACAAAATTGATCAAATTCACCAAAGGGTACATTGCCACTGTATTTAACTTGAACCCTGCGGCTAATAATCCAATTGACCTGAGTGCATTGAAGAAGAAATACCAAACTATTAAACATACCTATAGGGACTTCAACCTAGCCAAGCACAGGCTGAGAGGTGTTGATGGCAAACTAGTGAAGATTTCAGCTAGTGAAGTGGAACCCTTTCAGTGCAATTTGTTCATGGATTATTTTATCAGAACATATCACAGTTTATGTCAAGTGCTAGGCAGGGATGCCTTAGACAGAATGCCCATATCTTTGATGATGATGGTAGTTGATATTCAGAGTCAAGAGACCAAGGAGCCATATGATTATGCCTCCTATATTGCAGATAGAATGCACAAGTAGATGACAGAAATCAAGAGCAAGCTATCTACTGCGGATGCCCATGTTGAATTCACATGGTATTCCATGTTGTGTCATATGCTTCTGTTTACTTTGTCTAGAATGTGGCACCAGAACTTACATGTCAAAATGACAGATGCCCAAGGAAACATGTTACCAGTGCAAATATGAACCTGCATGATAGATATGCATTGTGCCAGTGCTGATTATATAATTTTTGAGGAATATTTTGTGAGGAGGATTATTGGTTTCTTGGAGCCAGAGGGAGAGAGGATACACCTAGATGTATTGGATTTTCTAAGGCCTTTCGACAGGACTCCTCACTTGGGGATTGATCATAATTGGGGTGACTGGTTTTTTCATGATCACTCTACTTGCATCAGGGTCTATGGGTGTCAGGCCCCACCCCACATTTTGCCCAAGTATGTACCTAAGAGAGTTGCATTCTTAGAGATCATTAGGCAAATGATTGAATCAAATAAGGAGCACCTAAGGAGACATAAGAAGGGCTCATTTTTCCTACCTCCCTCAGATTCAGTAATTTTTTGATAGCTGATAAGAGTGGGCTTGATCAGATTTATTCAGTGATGTAGTGTTTTGGGATGTATTTGGAGCATCCAAGGATCTTTAACCCTGAGGGCTTCATCAACAGGATAAGAGTCAACAAACAAAGGCCAAGATAAACTCACCAGGTTGACCTAAATGAGGATCCTGTCAGAAATTGCTTCATAATGGATGATGTCCACCACTTGAGGATCAAGTGGGACACAATAATGGTAGGTGAAAGAATGAGGAAGAATATAAATGTTGCATATCGAGGTGCCTTTGTGGAGGTGCAGGACCCCATTCAGAGGATTCAAAAGATGCTAGATAATGTAGAACAACTGATTGCTAGTGCTCCTGAAGGAGAAGAAAGGCCATCATGTCAACCTAACAGTTCTAGGGGAGGATACACTACTAAGAGGGAATCAACTGACCCCTCCCCTGCCAAGAAAGCAAAGATTATTGATTTAGAAAATCCAGAGGAAGTTGAGCTGGTGGATCTTGAGGGTGAAACAGAAGAGAAGGTGTAGGAAACTTCCCATTAGATAAATTCACCTGACAGAGTAAGGCCCTATTCATCTCCTGAAAATGGGGCAATGAGAATAATGAGAAGCCAGAATGTAGATATTGAAGATGTCAGAACAATGGCTTGTAACAAATTTTTAGAGGATGATGAATTCATAAACACTCCTGAATTCAGGAGCTATGTGATGAAAGTAAGGAGTGAGGAGTTCCAAAAAAGGATTGAAGATGCCAAGAGTGGAGCAGACCCCTCTGAGTATGAGGCCATCACCTAAAGGTTGTTAAAAGAAGTTAATCAGGCCATTAGTTCAATGACTCTAGAGGAAGGGAGAGCATTGGTTACTAAGAGCAATATCTTGCTCCTTCCTCACTAGACTTTGTCAGATTCCATTGCATTTGACACAATAACTAGGGAAGATTTTGATATGACAGATGAACAAGTAGAGAAGGCTCTCTCTAGTGAAGCCTTCAATCCTAGGTTTGAAACATTGGCTATATGGGCTCTATCCCCAAATAATAACAAGCCTAGGGTTGGATTGGGGGAATTGGTAGGGGATGTAATAATTAAGAGGGTATCTGACACCCCTACCCCCAGGCTGCAAGTTTGAATGTACAGATTGCACAATTTGCTAAGGTAGTCACAAACAAGATGCAGAAGGAACATGATGAGTTGCTGCTTCAGTATGCTCAGGCAATTGCAGAACTCAACAAATGCAAGAAGCAACTATGATTGGGCGCTGGTACTTCCACTCCCTCACTTGTTGTCCCAACAACAGAATCCTTTTCAGTTGACACAGAGCCTTTATTGACTAAAATCAGGGAGCTAAAGGAGGAGGTGAAGAGATTGAAGGAGGAAAAGGAAAGTTCATTCAAAGAGATAGTCACTAACTTGATAAACCACAGAGTGACAAAAATTGTAGCAAGGATGGATGAGACATGGAGGTCTTATTCTGATTTAATGGCAGCATTGGATAAGCATGAGCATGACAAAAAGCATCTTAAAACAATGCAGATATCGTGGTTGCCAAGGACCGGTGAATTGAGGGACTTGATCAGTTGTGCAAGGTTTGATGCACAGGCACCACCAGAAATGAAGCTAACCCTTGAGATGTTGGAAATACTTGAAGGGGTTGTGGCTTTCCAATTAAAATTGGATAAGGTACTAGGTGAAAAGAAATTATTTATGGAAAGGATAGATAAGAAATATATGCCTAGTATACAGGAGGCTGATGGGTAAATCAAGAGTTTGACAAGTGGAAGGTTGATTTCAATGACAATGCTAGCCAAATCATTTCTACTTGTTGCACCGATGGTGATCCCAAGTTGGCAGTTTTGAACTCAACTTTGGATAAATTGCATGTATTGGCAATAAATTTTGAGTTATCTGCAAGGAGGTGAAAGTTTTGATGGATGCACGGTACATAGGACATAATGACAAGATTTTGAAGCTGATTGCATTCCAATGGCCATCAGAAAGGTCATATGATGAGTGGGTGGAGAGATACAAATAGATGTACCTGAAGCAGACAAGCAACTATTCCTCCTTTCCATTTATATAGCCGAACTCCTCACATTTTTTGGGTCCCATGTGATATATTATTTTTTTAATTTTTCTCTGGGCTCAATGTAATAAATGTCTCAATGCCCTTGAGTGGCACTTTGCATTGTATTCTCACCTAATCAACACATGTAATGAATGTTGGTGCCAGGCTTTGTGATTATAAGGAGCTGGTTGCCTCACTTTGTAAGGTTGTTGAATGATTTTGGAATTTTGAGGAGTAAATAAGATACAAGTCTTTCTTGGTTGCTTCATCTCTTGTTTTGTAAGTCTATGAGTTGTGTGTTGAATGTATTTCTGCATAAATTTTATTTAGTTTCATGTTGATATAAATGAAAAATGCTATATGCATGTGTTCTGTTAATTGTCTCCATGGTTGTATCTGTTTTTCTTCTGAATCTAATAACTAAGGGTTATCATAGATTCTAGAATATAGGCTTACTGTATTGCATGCTTAATCTTCTACTTTTGTTTAAGGAATAGATTAAATGTTAAGGGTTAAATATGGGGAAGAACAAACTGCAACAGGGATGTCTGTAAGTAGAGTTAACAAAATACTCTGTTTTGGGTGGTGTTTGTAAGGCAGATGCTGATTAAACCCCTTGAAACTTGATTGTTAGTTAAGGTTATGAGAATCATTCACACATATACATCTATTGGACTCCATGCCATGGGATAAGCACCGGTCAAAGTTTGTGTTGAGTTTATGAGTTAGGACCCTAATCTTCTAGCTAAGCATAAAACAAAACCAAACATTATCTACAAACCTTTAGGATTTTAGGAGTAGTTTTAGGGTTTGAAAATCCTTTGGTTCACAACGAAAGTAGGGTCCAAAGCTAGCCCCTTTGCATTCATCTTACAATTTTGGCCTGCATAAGAAAAGATTCATCTACTTTGTGTCAATACTTGGTCACAGTCAAAAATTTATCCAATAGGTATTGAGTAGGGAATACCCCCTAGGTTCTACAGAGCCTAAAGATGGAGAGGAGACTTTTAGAGTTAGTGTCCTATACTATTGGCCTCTGACCTAAGGATCCCATTGATAAGTGATGGCTACCTTGTAGGGAAACTTAGGAACTATCAGTTGGAAAAACACCAATAGAGCCCTTGGGAAGTGAACCTTTCTTCTAGGCAGTGAGCCTTTTGTAATTCGGTGTTGATACTACTTTATATTGTGAGCTAATCCTCACCGTGATTTTTCCTTTCTTGGGTTTTCCACGTAAATCTGGTGTTCATGTGTTATGTGTTGTGGTTGTTTTCTTTATGATTAATTTCCTTTACTGCAATTAAATATGTTAAATAGATTAAATGTTTGATATGTAAATGGTTTAATAGAATACTAATTCACCCCCCCTCTTAATATTCTGGGTGTTCAACAATTGGTATCAGAGCCAAATCCTTTGGAAGAAGCTTAACTGCTCAAGGAAGATCTTAGAGATTGAACACATGGGTACTAGAAGATTACCTATTCCTCCGGAAGAGATTCCTGCTACTAAACACATTGGAGAAGACTGCATACTTGACAAAGCCAGAGAACTTAATGCTGTTGTTGAAGATCTTGAAAGGACTGAAGGTGAAATCAAAGATCTGAAAGAAAATGTCAGAGAAGCAGATGTATGCATCTAAAAATTGAGAGAGCAAGTTAAAATGTTTAGAGAAAGGCATAAGGAAGTTAGTGAATAATTGAAGCAAGCAAATGAATCTATCAATGGTTTGAAAGTACAAGCTAAGGAGAAGACAAGAATTGAGGAATGTCTTAATGCAGTAGTGGAAACCAAATCAGAAGAATGTGCAAGGATTAAAAAGAAAGTTGTAAATTTGAGATCTGATCTAGAGAAGGCAAGGATACTTGAAGACAAGTTTAAGATGAGTTCTGCAAATCTAGATGAAATGATTGCAAGTCAGAAAGGTCCAAATGATAAAGAGGGTTTAGGATTTGAAAAAGGTGAAAGTTCAAAATTAGTTTAGATTTCAAATAAGAGGAACAATGGCAAGCAGGTCCAGAATCAAAGGAATAAAGTTAGAAGACCACCGATCAGACAACCAAATGCTCAAAGGTACCCATTTGTTAATGGTTTTTGTCATTTTTGCAATAAGTATGGACACAAAGCAATAGAATGTAGAAGTAGAAGGAATCAAAATGTTCCATCTTTCTCTAGTCAATGCTTTACATGCAATAAAGTTGGTCATATAGCTGCTGAATACAAAAGTAAAGTAAGTTAGAACTCTATTAGGTGTTATGCATGCAATAAGATGGGACATAGAGCTAGTCAAATGAGGGATGTCTATAACAATGATAGAATGATTCAATCTTTCAATGGCTACTGCTATACATGCAATATATTTGGGCATAAAGCTAATCAATGCAGATCCATAATAAATGGAAGAAATACTAGTCAGAGGAATGTTATGTGCTACAATTGTAATAGACCTGGACACATTTCTAAGTTTTACAGAAGGAGACACATGAAGAAGGATAATCCAGTAGAGAAGAATAAATCGGTACCAAAGGTTGATCCAATAGAGACCAAGAAGTAAATGAATAAGATTTGGATAAAGAAGAATGCATTAGAGGTTAAAGATGAGCCTGTACCAGCATTCGGTGCAGATGTTTCCTCTGGAAACTAAGATGAGAGCTTTGGCTCAGGGGGAGCTTTAATGAAAATCTTTCACCTCCTGCCAAAGGAATGGTGTTGATGCCTCAGCATAAAGATATGAGATGAAGTTTGACATGCTTAATCATTTGGTGAAGACTACGGTAGAAAATCTCCTAATGCAGAAGTTTGCAGAGAATTTGAAGATAATTATGTGTACAGTGAAAGGTTTGACAGCTTTGTCAGATGAAGCATTTATGGTGAATTAAGGTCTCACAAGGAGCTGGGTGACAGATATAAGATGAAATGAGTGAAAAAGAGGTTTCTAGAAACAAGAGGGACTGAGAAGCAGTGGAAGTGAATATTTTTGGTCCATCATAGAATGGGAATAATGAAGGTTTTGTAAGAGGGATTGAGAAGTGTGTTGCATGTGCATGACAAGAGCAGTGTCGAATATCAACACATGACTTGGGATGCCCTTTGAAAGAGTATCAATGGGTTAGTAAACAAGGGGTTTCAAAGCGAGTGGTCTTCAAGTGTCTAATTCAGACTCTTCTTGCATAGCCATTCAAACTACAACATAAAGTATGAGAACCAGTGAAAGACATGGCAAAAGACAATAATCTAGAAAATAGTTTTAGGAAGGGGAAATTAACATACAAGTACAACTTTGATTGAAGTCCTTTTTACAAATCACAAGTTTGAGGGTTATTCAGCTATGCGTGCTGAATTAGATCTTGTAGAGAAAGAAGATCAGTTAACACATGAAGTTTTCCTAGAAGATGAACTTGATCAAGAAGCTGGTTTGGATGCTTTCCAGCTAGATCTCGAGTTCTTAGAACCTAAGATGACGTATGAAAACTGAAGAAAGATATCCTTGAAGTAGAAGGGGATGAAGATTCAAATTCTAAGAGTGAAACTGATAATGAGAGGAGGAAGGAGCGATCAAGTAAGAAAAACAATTCAAAGCATGGCCGTGATAAGAAGAAAGAAAAGGGCTAGGACATTTGACTATGAGAATGAAAGTGAAAGTGGTAGTGACAGTGACAAGTTACTCACGAATTTAGTAGACACTATTTTTCCTAGACTAATGATGGCTACCTCTCAGGGGGAGCAGGTAGAGTCTGATGATAGGGGGAGATTGCAAGAGAAAGGTTGTAGATAGATGAGTATTAATCTAAGGGGGAGATTGTTGACCATATGTGTTGTCCTTGATGTCAACATAGTATGTATTGATGTCATACACTATCACAAGGTGAGAAAGGTTGTTGAGGTTGCCATGAAGGTTGTCAAGAGATGAGATGTTATGTTCCTAAAAGAAGAAGGAAAGTTCTTGGTTAGATGTCACGCCCTGATCAGTGCAAAGTTAAGTTTGAATTCTTCACAAGAGAAGATATGTTACTATAATGAAGATGCATGGGTTGATTTGGCCTCCGAAAGTTGATGTTTGTCTCTGTTTTAGGATGACTACTCTTTTGAAGATTGTCTGGAAGATTGCTCCACATTTCCATCATACTAATGTTTAGCTGTTGTAGTTTGGAACATAGCTTTATAAAGTGTCATATTATGTATGTTCCAAGTTTCATGAGGATCTGATCATCGAAAGGTTGTTTTCCTGTTGATAAGTTTGTAGACAGTGTTGGTTTTGTAGATGTATCCCCAACAGGGTGATGGAATGCTCTGCATTCCTCCATAGTTGCATATTTGGCCATGCAGTTCTAATGGAAACTTGTCATATGAAGTGACACAATATATCTAAGGTTTCAGCCTCTCACTCAATCAACATGAGAAGTTACAAGGGTCTGTATATTGACAATTACCCAGACATAACAAAATTATGAGACCTTCTAAGAGTGAAAGAAATGGTGTGTCGCCCTTTGTCATTGATGTCAAAGGGGAAGAGAGAGCAATGTGAAAAAGGAAAGAGTTAGTTGTCAGAGAGAGAGAGAGTAAGATGTGTAAAAGAAAAGGGGAAAGCAAGAAAGAAAAGAAGTTTGGTGCAGAGTTATGTCTTGATGGTTTTTCATATTATGTGTTGCCATTAATGACAAAGGGGGAGATTGATGCAAGTATGTGTAGTTAGCATTGTCATTGATGTCAACAAGCTTGTGTTGTCATTGGTGTCAACTATGTCAATTATGTGGGTAAGAAATGATACAAGAGTATGAGTAGTTAGTGTTGAGTGGATACTGTCTCTGAGATGAGGTTATTGCAATGGTATGAACTATTTGAATGAGTTTCTTTGCTAAAGGTGATTTGGTTGCTTTGAAGAGGTGCTGAAGATGTTAAGAATATGTTTTTGTTGGTTGGTTTCCAAGTTCTTTTGAGAAAATTTGATTATTAAAGGAAATGGTGTGTTGAAGTGGCATTCTGGTTTTGCTCCGCATTTCCTTTATGTTGAAGATTGGTCTTTGCAATTTGGATATGTTGTTCAGAGATGTTAAGAGATACTATATTCCAAATTTGGTGTTCTGGTTCATTGTGCAGAAGAAGTTGTGTTCACCAGTGTGTAGACTGTGTTTCTGAGTGTTGCAGAGGTGTCTGGGAGAAATGTCTTTGCTCCGCATTTCTCCGCAAAGAGGTTTTAAGTCTCACAGATCTGGATTTGTGCTTATAAGGTTTATATCTTTCTTCAATTGAAGTTGTTCATGGTTTGGTGCTCTGAAAGTCAATTTCTAGAGATACAGTGAATGATAGAGATAATTAAGCATAGTAGATAAACAGGATAAGGTTGTGCGGCAGGTGAAAGTTGTTGCGGAGGAATTTGTTTGATTTTAGGATGTTCATGGAATACCCTAGATTGTGTTGAAGCCTTGCTTGTGGTCTGCAAGTTGTCTTTAGGTTTGAGGAAGCATATACTTAAAAGTTCATTGTGTTAACATAGGTTTGGGCGACCTTGGGTGTTTACACTTATTGTGGAGTTGCTTTGGTGATTGTAGTAGCATGGAGCAACATGCTTGGATGAATTTAGATTTGAGCTAATATGTGTTGTGGTCTGCCTTCATTTCTTTCCACCACGGGAATGTTTAGGTCCAGACCTAATTTGAAATTTCTAGGTTAAGGTGATTTGCTGACCTTGGAGAATGTTCTCAAGGTTGATGAAAGTATAAATGAGTGTCAAGGGATCATGATTGAGTGGGGGTGTGATGGATACGATGTGAATAAGAGAGTGAGTGAATGTGTGATGTGACAATTGCCTGTGGAAGTGAATTGAATGAATGCAGAGCAGTAGAGTCTAATATTTCATAACAGTGTGATGAATATTGTTTCAGTATTTTGAGCTTCATTGGAACTGTACTCCATGCATATGTTAGATGCAATTATAACAATTCAACTCTGACGGTGAGCCACCTCTTCTATCTCTTTCTTTCAAGATAGTGAGTCCTTGGGCAGTGAGCCCTTTAGCAGTGAGTCTTTTGTAATTCGGTGTTGATACTACTTTATATTGTGAGCTAATCCTCATCATGTTTTTTTCCTTTCTTGGGTTTTCCACATAAATATGGTGTTCATGTGTTATGAGTTGTGGTTGTTTGCTTTATGCTTAATTTCCTTTACTGCAATTAAATATGTTGAATGGATTAAATGTTTGATATGTAAATGGTTTAACAAAATATTGATTCACCCCCTCTCAGTATTCTAGGTATTCAACAATATAATGGTAGGAAAATTTGTGTACATTTAATGTACCCCCAAGTAGAGATATAAATCAAGTGACAGTATCCATGAATGATAGACAAAGATCTTGTAGTCACCAAAAAATGTGAGATCTAATCATGATGCGAGTTAGAAAAAAGTATAATTATCATAATATATGTTAGCATAGGATGTGGGAGTAACATAAGAGAGTAGGGTTAGCATCAAAAAGGTGCTACCACAATAATGGGTTACACTTTTTGGGACATCCTAATTTTTGCTGAAATCACATATTTTTAGAAAATATAATGATTTAATCCTTGAAAGGTTCCATTTAAAGGATTTTAATTGAATAGGGTTTGATCAAACCCCCTTGGATAGAACCTTGCTAGTTTTAAACCATACATATAATGGAGTCTCCTCTACACCTATCAAAATGCTGATAAAAAACCACTTTTGATTTACCTTTTAGGGGATCAAATGAATTCATTTAAAATTTATGTTTTGTAAGTATGTAGTCCTTATTATAAGCTTCCCAAAAAGTATAATTTTAAATATATTTAATTTGATTATTATATTTATTTTTTTATTTCTTGTGAATGTAGGTTTTTCACCGAGCATTAAGTTCTCTGTTCTACACACATGAAAAATTAGTAAATTAGTGAAAAAAAATTCTAGAAAAATATCTATGCCCTAGGTATTGATATTTATACATGCAGAAAAAGTTATGTTTTATGGAATACGCCTATGTCTAAATTGTAATTGGTTTGACTTCAAAACTTAATTAAAAAAAAAATTCAACAAAACATTATGAAACCAAATGCATGCCCTATACATCGGTGTTACCAATCTAAATTCAAAAGAATCAGAATTTTATCCTTTGTAGAAAAAAAGTTATGTGCTACAGAATACACATCACTTTAAAAAATGTTGTTTACTATTAAAAACTAGTTATCAGAGGAGATGCAAATTTTTTTACAATTTAACTCCAATTTTTTTTAAAAAAAATATATTTAGAATCTACAAACAAAATCTCACAAATCACTAGTTCGCATCATCTTCAAATTCCTAACGGTTTAGTGGCTATAGGTGTCAGAAAGTGAAGATTTAGTTCAAAATGTTGATTTCAATGTCAAGTTTGGCCAGAAACTGTAACCCATTATTGTGGGATGACCCAAAACATAAGATGTAAGCATGATAATTGTGGAATATTTTATAATCATTATAAAAAATATCATGTTAGTGTGACATCTAATAAAAATTGCTAAGCCTAAGCATTAGAATCATTTGAATAATCATGTAAGTGTATCATCATCATAGTATACTTGTGGAAAAGGCCACAAATGATATGTCATCCAAGTGGAAGACACCATATAAATGAAGTAATGTAAATATATAGAGCATGGAAGCACCAAAATCTCAACCAACAATGTTGGAAGTATCATCTTCCATTAAACCATCTCAATCCCAATCATGTTCATTGTAACAACCAAGTAAGTGGACTTCATCATGATAAGAAGAAGTACTCTTAGTTAAAGTGCTTGAAATATGTGGAATAGGTGCTTTCCTTTTTCAACTCATTCCTCTTGTGACTTTATAGATGGATCTTGTTTGACATTAGAATTCATTCTTTAGTACCTAAGTAGTAGATGTCCCTTTAAAGGTAGCAATGGGATTTCCAAATCTAACTTTATTTTCTTGCTAAAAAGGATTGAATCTTCCTTTGTTTGGTACACATGGACAATAAGAAATAACTCATTCTTTATTTTTTTTTTGGTGGAGGAGAAGAATTCTATATTACCTTTTTTTTCTTATTTCGAATGAACCTTTGGAAAGTAAGGATCTCTTTTTCCATAAAGAGGATCATAACTATCAAGACCATCCTTCTTGGGAGGGTTTGTATGTGGAACTTATGTTAGAGTTTGTAGAAGAGATGAAAACCTAGAATCAATTATGGGAACTAGATTAATAAACTGTAAATGCAAATGATAAATTGAAATCAAAATAACTTTATAGAGTTAGTCTCCAAGAGAGTAATGCAAACTCTCAAGAGGAAAAATAGAATTAAGAGAGCACACCAGCAAAATAGCTCATAATCTAATAAAAATACAAGATAGGTAGCGAGTTTATATAGACTCAGAGAGAGAGTGGAGGTGGCAAAACTAGCTAATAGGGAGTGACCACTAAATAAGCTAAAAATAGTAAATGTAACTCCCATGTAGGATGGTGACACCTCAACTACTCACTCGCCTAATTAAACTCACTTTATTAACCTAAGCAAGCTTACTAGAAGTGTAGGAAAAACCTTAGGAAAATGGGGGAAACCTAAACTAACACCCCCTAAGTGTAGCTTAGGTTGCTGAAATGATGGGTCCCTAAAAATGAAGCCTGATGAGGTATCCATGTACAAAAATCCCTGCCCCAAGGAGAAGAACCCCCCATAAAAGGAATATCCCCTCCCAAATAGAGAGATAAAAGACCCTAGAATAGAGAGATAAATAGGACTAAGAAGCCCCCCTAAAGTGGACACTTGTCACACCCCGAAAAAGCTTGTAGAAGAAGGGACTTGCTATTAGTGAAGGGTTTGGTGAAGATGTTTGTGATCTACTCCAATGCTGGATAGTACTGAAGATCAATGATGTGATCATGAATCAACTCTTGAATCTAGTGCATGTAGATATCAGTGTGTTTGGTCCATTGGTGATGGATTGGATTGCGTGAGTTGTAGACTTTTGGAATGGAATACCAAACTCAATGAGAATATTCTAAAGCTAAATGTCCTTAACGGTAGCATTAATTGCTCCTTGATACTCAATCTCCATAGATAAAAGAGAAATTCTAGACTACTTCTTGCTTGACTAAAGAATTGGACCAAAACCAAGTGAGGAGCAATACCCTGAAGTAGATTTGTGATCTTCAAAGTTGTCCACCCAATCTAAACCTGTATGTCCCACCTGTTGATGATGATGATTAGTCATAACAACATGCATAAAAATTTGTACATGAAACCTTTATTATCTTGTAAAGTACGATCAGCTTAAGATAAGTTGATGACTCCAAGTCTCCGTTGATCAGGTCATGATCATCTGACTTTACTCAGAGGTTGATGTGACATGTTGTTTTCCATTTTAAGGGGCCTTACGTTTGTCTGGATGATCAGTATTACATTGTTTCCTGTAAATTTACTTCACAGAGAGGTTATTCTTACTGTATTTCCAAGATAGCTGATGTATTTGTAACTTTGATAAATTCTTCTGATTATTGATCATCATGATCCTATTCTTCCTTCTATACAGTATATTTGTTCAAATCATGTGTCTATAAGTAGATATGTGCATGAATTTCATGGATTTGTGTGTGAATTTGCATGATACTTGTCAATTGAACATGCTTTTACTCTAAATATGCTATGTATTTCCAATTATCTACGAGATGTCAGCATATTTCATGTTACTTGCTTTTAATTCTCTATTATTTGCAATTGTGGTGATGAGTTGTTATGAAATTGAAAGAAATTTAAATGAATGCTTCTAATTTTGGTGAATCTTTAGCTATTGAACCACATACATACAAGATACATTCATGAGGAGAAGAAATCAAACCATATTGTCACCAGGATGTTCCACAGCTAGATATAGATGATGCTAACTTCAAAGGATAAAGAATAAAAACAACACATGCAGACTAACAAGCACTCCAAGGGATGCAGCTGATCAATGCATGTATCAAGATTTCAAACACAAATTACTCAAGATTTATGATGATTTGTAATCGAATTGTCTTCTCTTTCATTAAGTATACATAACATGTACATTTACAATAGCTTTGAAATAAGTCCTGATACTTCAACAATCAAATTTCAATTAAGCTTCTGAATGTTCAAAATATGGCACCCCTGCACCTTTTATAGAGTAAGGTGAGGGAGTAGTTACAAATGACCTATGGTCAGGATTTGTCAATTAAGATCAACGGTAGATTATCATTCTTTGACTCAGTCAACTTTCCTTTGTGGCATAGGTTGCCAGCTGGCAACCATCTGGATGACTCATTATCTCATGAGTACCTGATGCATATATCTTCTTTGTGGTGCATCTCCATTCATTCTTCGGGTTCCTCCTCTTTATCTTCTTCTTCTTCATCATGATCATGCTCTTCATCACTTTCTGTATTGCTATCGCCCTGATGAACATCATCCTGTATATGGACCTTCATTGTCATCCTGATATTCTTATAGGCTTGAACAATTCTATCTACCTCCCTGCCATCTTGGGTTTTGGCTTTTGTAATGGCATGCTTATGAGACTAGAATTTATCTTTGATCGTATCCAGCTTAGCTTTTCTACTATTTAGTGTCTCATTGTAATTCTCCACCTTGACCTTGATCCTCATGATCTTATTCATCACCTCCTCAGTCAGGTGGGTGAGGGGGTCATCAGCCACTGGCTAGAAATTATCATGCAGAGCTTTGATAGCAAAGTTTGCATCTTGATTTTCTATCTTTCCCTCTACTTTTCCTTCTAATGCTTCAAGGATCTTTGCTTCGTGTGCCATCATGCCATGCAGCTTTATACTGATATCCCTGAGCTTACCACTGCATTTCTTTAGTATATCACATTCAAACCTGATGTCTTCATACCATACATCTATCAGCAGGGCATTGTTATTATTCAACACTTGATTGTTTATTAGAATTTGAGGATCAATCCTCTTTATTTTGCTCAAAGTAGTAAGGTCTTTTTCAAATTGGAATAACCGTCTTCCTATTTCATTTTGCATTTTATCTGCTTCTCTCTTCAAATTGCTTAAAGAATTCCACCTCTGTAAAGAGGTTCTCAATACATCCTCCGCTCCTATAAGGGTCGACAGCATCCATTTGTCCATGATCATGGCCTCGTGCTTCATGAGGTCCAACTTGTTAACCTCTTCTTGGGATATGACAGTCAATGGGATTGCTAGATCCACTGGTGTACTATCAGGGTTAATTAACCCCTTTATATATGCATGCAGCTGGGCAATTTGCTCCTTATGCTGCTTATTTTTCTCCTTCTCTTTCTTCACCCTTTAGGTCAAAGAATCAATGATATCCTTCCCTTCTTGACCCTCTTGGTCTTCATTGGCAAAACCCAAATCAATAGTTGTGATTTAGAACTCTTCCAGGATGATTTTGCCCTTCTCCTTCTCTATAGTGGGAAGTGCTACTTGGACAGTCCTTCTGCCTATAGCAGGATCTCTTCTGATAGCCGATGTCAATCTAGATTCCCACTTTGGCTTCATGATGGTCTCTGCAAACAAGGTTGAGACATCAAATTCTTGAATTTCAAAGCCTTGTTCCGTACCTATTTCTTTTTCTAGCCACTGAGGCACTTCACTTCTAGATCCTTGTTCTCTTTTGTCATCATCATGTCTGCCATGATCTCCAGTATCTGTCTCTATTCTGGGTGGAGAAGGCAACTTCCTAGTTTCTTCTTCATGCTGCTCCTGCTGAGGGGGTTCTTGTTGCATATCTTCTCCTTGAGGGGCCTCTTTCTATGGGGGAGGATCCTGTGGAATATCCACATGATGATTGTGTGCTTGATCCTGCACTCCCTCTTTCTGTGTTTCATCCACTTTGGTATTTTCCTCATTTTGAGGCATGTTGACATCCGTGGTTATTTGTGTGTTTTGCCTTAGCACATCACCTTGATCTTGTATCAATTCTTGTTCTGCACCTGATGCACCAACATCTTGTGTCTTAAGGTCCTCATGACCTAATATATCTTTTTCTCCTGTATCTACTTGATTCCGGGTGACATCATCACCTGATGTGTCTTTATCACCCTAGCCCTTTTCTTAGACTTCAACTATCTTCGGCTCAATGGGTATCTCATGTTGTTGCTAGCCCATATCTGGAGCATTACTCTCTTCTTCTACCTGCTTGGATGCTTCAACATTCTCTATTTGATCAGGTGCACATGCTTTGTATTTGGGGCTCACATCCTCCCTGTATGTCAAATCTATAATTGTAGGGCTAGTCACCTGATTAACTAACTTGTCAAGCCTGATTTGTTGGGTGGCCCTTTCTGGGCTACTCTTTCTCTTCTTGAGCAGTTTGCTTCACCTCCTCCAGTACCACTATTTGTGCTAATGTTGTCCCATGTGGGGTCATGCAGGTACTAGAGGCGAGAGTTTCCATCCTCTGGCAGGCCACATTTTGTACTACCTCATCATCTGATAGGTCCACGGTGTCTTCTAAAGAGAAAGGACCACCCTGACCTACTTTGAACATCTCTTTTGCTTGTTCCTCTGCTCTCTCATTCTTGGACTTGATAATGGTGGGAAGTGGCACATCATGTTGCATATCCTTCCTAAACACTTCACCACCAGCTCCCCTTAGAACTATGGGATCGGTCCTGATCTCAACCCACATGGATGTCCTTTGTTTCTTGGGTGGTGACATCAGGGCGCTGCCCTCCTCTTCTTGTTAACCATCATCAGGTCATCACTTGCAGGCTCTTTATCTACTAGCTCTTCCTCAAAAGGGATATCCTCTTCTATATTCTATTGTGAGGCTTGGCCCTCATCCTGTACTTCTGTGGTTTCTTCAGCTGGCCTCATGATTCTTTTTGTCTTTGGTTTATCCATCAGGGGTGGTACAGATGAGGCAGATGCCTGTCCCAATGTTGATGCACCTGCAGCTAGTATGGTAACCCTTTTGATTATCACCCCTTTAGGATCATCATCAGTCTTCTTTCCTCTAGGGGGACCCTTTCTCTGTTTCTGTGTAGGTAACCTCTCGCCATTGGATTTTCTTTTCTCATTGAGGAAGTCATCATACTCCTCATCTGGGATCTCCTACCTTTTCTTCTTGGTGTCCACTATAATGGACACACCTCTTTTCTTCAATCTATTTATTTTTTCATCTACCCACACTCGGGTTAACTGCAGTAGCCCACCTATAAACTGATTCAAGGAGATATCCTCTTGCTGTGTTAGATTAGGGGCTGAGATGGTGTTATTGTACACCTTCTTATCTTCATATTCATTTGACATGGTTCTTCCATCATCTTTCTTCAGCTGTGCTAGCACTGGAATGCAGTCAAATGTTCTTATCTAGTTTAGGGCGAGCCTTTGATATTTTCTTCTTCTCACCTCAGCCTCATCCTCACAATCTGTCCAAAAATCCTCTAGATGCTTCTGATGTATGGGCTTCCCCATTATTTTCTGCATCCTGCCATAGGGGTCATATGATCTAGCAAATGGAAATGGCTGCAGATACATCAGTTTCAGACCCACTATGACATGCTCTATACTTTGTGAATCTGAGCATATATACCAGCCCATAGATACTGGAAATAGTATTGGCGGTTTCTTCTTTTGTGCTTTGTATGTCTCCACTATGGTAGACACCTGTCTCAAAAATTCCATCAGGACCACCCCATCAGTAGGGTACCTGGGTAACATAAGGGGCTGATCTTCAAATCCCTCTACTCTCATGTATGAAAATATGGCATACTAGATAAACCAGGCCCCATGTCTATAGACAACTTCTTGAGCCTCCATGCTCAGTCTCTTGGTCCTATCTTCCTCCATTGTCCTGACTAGATGCATAGAGAATGCATCATTCACCAATTTGTAATCTTGGAGGTTATTCTTTTTTTCTATCTAAGGATAATGATCCCATATGTGGGCATTATCTACACCACCGCTAACCTTACCCAATGTAGTCAGTGCATCAAATGTTCCTTTGTAAGCACATGAATACACAACATATGAGGTCATGTAGAATGAGCACTCTTAACCTCCCAGGTTCCTCATCTCTTCATCTAATGCATCACTGATGAGCTTGGCCCATAATGGCTTGTTATCTATGTAAAGGACCATCTAGATGATTCCAAACATCCAATTCTTAAAATTTCTAGCATGAGGCTGGCCTGTCATCCTGCTAAGTAGGGCAATGATGTATTGGTACTCATCGTCAAAATCAATTTTATATAGGTGTATGGGCAACTTGGCAGAGGCAGTGTAGGTGCTGCTCTTAGACCTCCACTGGTACATCCTCTTCCTTGCATTTTTCTTATTGTTATTATATTCTGTTATATTCTGTCTCTAGTTTATGCAGATCCACATTGACCACTTTCTTTCCAACTGGCAGATTGAAAGTATATGTGATGCCCTCAATTGAAAAGTCTACATAAACTTTCCATGCTTCTCCACCTGCCTTGTCTGAGGGTTATAGTTCCTAGCGCATTCTACTACCAGTTCTGGGGTCTCCATAGCATATGGAAATCTGGCTGCACTCCACATCCCTGAAACATATATTGCATCTAGTAGGGTATTGTCTTTATCATGGTCTATTCTGGATGACCATATCGCTAAATCTGTGTCTCCCTGGTGAGTGTCCCCAATGATACCATACTTGAATTGTACCCCTTTTGGCTGAACAAACATGGGTTTAAGAAATTCTGCATCAGACCTGTTTCACCTAAGATCCGCCATGGATTCTTGTAATGAACATGCCTTTTCTTACCATACGATATCCATATGCATTCATATATCATTATATATCTCTACAACATCATGTACACTCTATTCATTACTCTTTACTTCATCATGATGTGCATACTTACATATTCAAACCACAAGAAAGATCATACTACCTGGACATGTAGAAAATGACAACAGGAGGGTTTTTTAATTACTTACCTGACAACACTTTTCTCTTGGGTTAGGTTGATGATTACGGAAAAGGGTAGCAAATGCTGATGATCACCCATTCTGTTATGCTACAAGCTATAGTCTGTTCACAGGTAGCTCGTATGAGGGTTTGACTTCTCTACTCTATAAATTCTCATTTTTTCATAAGGTAAATCGAAATAACCTTGGAAAGTTACCTTTAAACGCATCCTTAGGTCAGGATTAGGGTAAAACTGTGTTAAATCAATTAAATCCGTTGATCCTCTACAGAAAATCCATGGATGATGCCAAGTGTTTGAATTGTATTCGCAGTTGGCAGGAATCCATCTACTACATTTATGTCCATTTAATGTTAGTAAACAAGGGGGTGATCTTCGAAAGATCAGGAGATATTCAAAATATGACCCCCTTTGGATAAAATGACCTTCCGCCTTTCAATGGCAAAACTAATGCAAAAGAATTAGGTGATGTAGTCAAAGGTTGACCATATGTATATTGGGTCATAAAACTAAGATTAGGGGATGTTCAAAATATGACCCCGCAACTAAGATGACCCCCTTGAAAAGATTGGGGTGATGTGAGCATGTCGATGACCTTGCTTAAGCGTTGTATTATAATGACGTCACCGTCATGTTATTGAATATGGTGGGGATCAGATATATACCTTTGCGGGGTAAAATAGAATGATGACTTCATCATTAGGGTGATATTCTTTGTTCATTGGTTTTAAATGATGTCATCGTCATATTGGCAAAGGGTGATATTTTGTGACGAGGGTGATCTTTGTAAGATGACAGATATTAAAAACATGACCCCCCCTAAAATATGTGAAGTTGTTTGATGGGCAGATAACCCTTACTACACAAAATTGATGTTTGCACTTTCACGGACCAAGTGATTATCAGGTGATAAATTTACATCAGGGTGATCTTATATAATATGACTGATGTTTGAAACATGCCCAACCTTCTCGGAATATCAGGTTTGACCAAAACTTTGACTTAACATAACTTCCTTCCCTTAAAGAATTTCAGGCTGATCCAAAAGGCAAACCTACTTGGAATTTCGTGCACTTTCCATCCATGAGGTTGATGATATGAAATACTAACTTTGACAAATGATCTCATCATGGTGACCTATCTACCCCCTGCAAGATGACTTGCACGACTTATTTTACAGACCGCCCAAAGCAGAAAAATAACAAGCCAAAGCAGCAAAAAAGTTGGGTCCCTATTTTGTTGAGTCAAAATGGTGTGTGTTGTGTAACCACACAATAGCTTGCCACCAAAGAACATAAATAAATTCCAATGATTCAAGTGATGTGATCATATTCTAACATAGTATCTTAACTCTTTCTAAGTATAAGTATTATAATCTTTCTGAATGATAAGGTTTTCATCATGGCAACAATGCTAACAAAGGATCAAGTGTGTGCATATGATTAATTATCCTCATCTTGAAAGTAGGTTGAAAACATGAGTAACTGGTGTTAAGCTACATAGTTTGGGATCATCCCTCATAGCCAACCTAGATAGAGCCTTATTGTCAACAGGCATCCATAGACCTGACAAGGTTATCTATACAATCCCCCTAGGTAGAGCCCTACTGCCAGCAAGCATCTATAGCCCCGATAGAGTTACTTAGATGGCCTAATTTTATTTCTTTTTGGATTTTTAATATTTAACTCTATATTCATATGATATCATTGTTGGCAAGAGACACTATGTGGCTTCATTGGTGTTGTCATTGATGGCAACAAAGACCATTCCACACATCCGCAGGACATAGTGTATCTTTTCCAAAAGTCAGATTGAAGAAGTGTTGTGGTCTGGTAAGCAAGAACAGAGTAGGCAGCAAGGTCCGACAGTTAGGTCCGGATCTCTCAGAGGAAGTATCTTAGTAAAGTGCAGATTTGGGAAAGTCAAGAGGAGTACCTTGACTAATATATTCCAAGGATTTAGCCTCCAGTGATAGAAGTGTGAAGACTTATGAGCACTTGAGTGTTGGGTTCCTGATTGGTAGAGCAGACAGAGGAAGACCTAACCGGCAGAGCATCAGACCTTAATCCGGATGTGATATTGATGGTGATTAGGTTTCCTAAGGTATCATTCATGATTGGCTGACATGATTGATGACTTCTATAAGCATCTCTTTGATCCGCATTACTTGGTATGCAAAGATTCAGTGGACAGATCAGAGTTTGGGGAAATATTGAGTATTCCAGATGTCAACTAGGAAAGTGTTGAAATCATTGGTGTGGATATATATACCAGATGGATTTGGTTATGAAGGGTAGTTGTGTGTGAGTAATAGTGCAAAGAAAAGCAGAGAAGCAGAGTAACAACAATAATACAGGTCCGGTAGGTGATAGGACTGTAGTACCCAAGAAGAGGAAGAATGAAGTGCAGTAGATTAGTGTATTGAGTCTAACCGGAACTGAACCTCAGCATGTGTGGATGCTTCTCATCAGTTCAAGTATCTAGTTTCCTTGTATAAACTACTGTAGGCAGTAAGCCTCTTGTGAGCAGTGTGCTCAGGCAGTGAGCCCTAATTAGCAAGTGCCATTTTGTACTATCTTATTCTTCTAATAGAGAATACAATCTTGGGTTAATCACCCCGTGGTTTTTCCCCTAACAGGGTTTTTCACATCAAAATCACTATGTCATGTGTATTGATGTTATTTCCATTTCATGATTATGTTTGCTTACTTGAATTGATACTGCATTAATTGTTAAGGAAGATCAGAAAGCTGAAATAATTAAGATAACTGATTCACCCCCCCTCTCAGTTATCAACAATCATCATGTAAGCTTAATGTGCAAGGCATGGTCAGTTGCTTATTTAGGTTGGAGATTGCATTGGTACCAGAGCCAAGTTCCTCCAAACAAAGCCTAATAGCTTGAGGAAGATCTAGAAATTCAAATGGATGTGTATGGTATGAGGGAACAACTCTAGTCTACCCTAGATGATCTTGAGCAATCTAACTCTGAAGTCAATGAATTAAAGGAAAGACTCAAATAGGCTGATGACTTCATAAATGAACTAAAAGGGAAACTGAGTATCTCTATGAAAAAGAGAAAGGATGTACTTTAGCAATTGGCAAGTCAAGGTGAAGCAAATGATACAAATGAAGACCTAAAGGAGAAGACCAAGCTATGTGAAAAGTTGTCAAAAGAGATCATTATGGTAAGACATGAAATGGAATCAGGAGTTATGAAATTCACCCAAGAAATTGAAGAGAAAAGAAAAACTGAAGATGATCTAAGACAATCTCTCAAGGAGAAATTAGAAGACTGCCATAAAATGGATAGAATTATCAGACATCTGGAATCTGACCTTGAAGAAGCAAGAAATAATGAAGATCAACTTGAGAATCAGATTGTCACTCTTAAAAGTGATCTTCAAACAGTAAATGAATACAAAGAGAAATTCAAAATAAGCTCTGCTCAACTTGAAGTTCTTCTTCAAAGCCAGAAGAGGGTAGATGACAAGCAAGGCTTGGGGTATGAAATAGCTGAAAGCTCTGGATCCCATCAGAAGAACTCCAGATCAGAAAATCCAAGAAACAGGCCTAGAAGACCTCTGGTAAGGCAACCAAATGCTCAAAGATATCCATCTTTCAATGGATACTGCCACAACTGTAATAACTTTGGTCATAAAGAAAATAAATACAGAAGAAGAATGAATCAGACTAATACATCCTTCTTTGAACAGTGCTTCAATTGCAAAAGGTATGGTCACAAATCCCATGAGTGTAGAAACTTGCAAATGAACAATTCATTCAATGGTAGATGCTTTGCATGCAATAGAATGAGACATTTGGCAATCAATGTAGATCAAGAGGATATCAATCAAATTTGCAAAGAAATGTTGTTTGCTACAATTGCAATAGATCCAGTCATATTGCTAAATTCTGTAGAAATAAGAATCAAGACAAAAGGGGTCTTGAACAACATAATCATAACCAAGACAAAGGAAAAGGAAAAGTGAACGTGGATGAAATTCAAAGGGAGATGAATAAGATTTGGGTGAAGAGAAGCACAGAGAATGTTGGGGATGGATCCGCACCAGAATCTGGTGTTGATAATCCTTCCAAAAATTAAATAGATGAGCTCTGGCTCAGAGGGAGTCACTAAGAATAACAAAATTCTCCAGCCAACCAATTGGTGCCTAAATTTGGCACATGAAAGGTTGCAGATTAAAGGGTTCTTAAAGAAACATCAAAAGAAGGCTTGGTTAAGATTTGGAAGATCTGCAAGAAAATTTGAAGAATCTAATCTACTAAGATTGATCTAGTTTAACAATCTTCTGGCAAATACAAGACTCTCACAGATAGTTCTAGATTGATTCAAAACTAAGGATCTTTGATCTGTGGATAGATCAAATGATTATGGAAAGGAAAATAGATTGTCATTATTAACCAAGAATAACTCCAAGTGTATCTCAGTGATCCAGAAAAAGATCTATCTCAAATTAAGATGAACAAGGCAACCGGAATGACTTAAGTTGTGCATTTATTGCAATGTGAAATTAGTGTTTGCTCAAAGAGAAAAGGATTCATTTGATCATCATTTGTACACTTGCACTTGAGAAGAAGAGAAGAAGAGCTCTGCAAACAAGCTTGACTCATCTCTCTCAAGGATCATTCGTAGAATTTGATTCAGCTGGTGATCTCTTCAGCTCATTCCATGAATCCTAAAAGGCATAAGAGGTATTTTCCGTTCTTTCTCTGAATCTTTAAAGATGACTACTCTGAATGTTGTAAAGATTTTTGATAGGCCGTGCCCTAAATTTAAGAAACATCCCTACAAATCTCTAGAAGTGGATCCTTTAGGTTCTTTTTCTAGCATTCCGCATGGGGTTTTGCATGTAGAAGACGTTAGGGTTTACATTCATGCAAACATTGAAGACTTTGGTGAATCCAAGCTGATGGACATCTACCACAAGGAACTGATAGATGATTCATTTGAACTAAAACCTTAGTATAAGACCATTTGGGATAAACATTTCAGTCAGTACATCCATTTCCCCTGTTTTAAAGAAGATGAGTGGGTCCAATATGTGTTGAGCAGAGTGCATGATAACTTCTTATGGTTGAAAAGACCATTCAAGATTACCAAGGATGCAATTAGGGCAGTGACCAGTTTTCACTCTTCTGAAGGGTTACCTGTTCTCAAATTTGTCAAAAACCAAACTGTGAGTGAGGCCACCGGATCAAAATTTGATAAGAGAGCAATGACCATTGAAGATATCACTGATCCGAATATTAAGTTTGCATCTATGATAATTGGCTATAAGATATATCACTCCAGCAGGGAGAATTCAATATCCGGAAGTGCTGTGTTTACTGCTTATGAGATGCTGAGAAAGAATGCAGATTATGATCTCTATGAACTCCTTCTGAGCTAGCTAATGAAAAACTTACAGAAGATAAAGAAAGACAAAAAGAACTCTTTTAAATATGGTGGACTGATATTGTGTTTGTTTTTCTACTTTATGAATGAGTTGCCCAGATCCACTGATTGGGTATGGCAGAATGATAGACCTGTTGCAATTCAAATCAGAGATTACTTGCATGGGCTTGGGGATGCTAAGGCAAGAAATACAGCTCTGTGGGGTTACTTCAAGAATTTTCAAAATATGATGCAAACCAGAGAAAGAATTCTCAAATCATTGGTTGAGAAGTATAAAGATACAGTGTGTTTCATGGTAGACATTGATCAATGCCTAATGGAGGTAGTGGAGCCAAGGACAATCTGGATCATGCTAATGGGATATGAAGTAGATGAGAAAATTGTAGAGCTGCATATCCAACAGCTACTGAGCTAGCCCAAAGACCCTAATGCAGAAAGGTTTGGAACCTTCCAAGAGCTGAGTGTAAAAGTTCATGTGGAACTTAGACAGCCTGAAATCAAGAGGAAAGTGAGAAGGGAAGTTGAAGAAGTTGCCAAGAGGCATGGAATCTCAAAGGAGGCACTTGATGCCCATAGAGAAAAGATGGAAAAAGCAGAAAAAGAAAAGGAAAAAGTAGAAAAAGAAAGTGCTCTAGTAAAAGCCCCTTCTCGGACTAGATCCTCTAAGAGCTCTGCACCTGCAACTACTAAAAGCTCAAAGGCATCTAAACCAGAAGCAAAATCATCCGGTAAAGGTGAAAAGAGAACAAAGACAAAGGCAATAGGGTCTTACATCAGTCAGAAGGATGAAGAAGAGACTGAATCTGATGAAGAGATCAAGAAGATGAAGAAAAAGAAGAAAGTATCCAGTGAAACCAAGGAGGTAGAGACATAAGAGTTTGTTGAAAACCCCACTCTGTCATTAGATGATGTGGTTAAAGTAGTTACTGTGGATGGGAACCTGCAACCAATAACAGAATTCTATGATGCATATAATGATGCAGATAAAAAGATTTTGGAGGAAGCCATAGTCAAATACTTGAACATATATAATAAAGCATTTATTGAAATAATTTCTCTAATTCCTAAAAGTTTAATGAAGGAACTTGATATGAGAATAGAAAATGCCAAGGCTAAGGACTTAGAAATTAGAGATTAGATAGCTATCTAGCTCTATCCCTCAATTACTCCAAAACAAATGGATATGATCTTCAAAGATTGCAAGGATGAGTTTCGGAGTAAGGCTAGAATGAATCAGCTCATGCTTGGAGAAACTGATAAGGTGGCAAAAGAAACAAAGGAAATCCTCCGGAATGCCTATAAAAGATTCAATATTCTTGTTGTAGAGGATTTAGGTGATGATCCCTCAGGAATAGATAACAAAGAAGAATTCTCTGAGAAAATGTCAAAAGAGGCAAAGGAGACAGGTGAAGAAAAAGAAGCAAATATCTCTCATCCGGTTTCCCCTGCAGACTCCGGACCTAAAGGAGAAGGAAGAGTAGAAGAGAAAATTAGTCAAGGAGTAGAGAAGAAGCCAAAAGAAGATGTCAGTAGTAAGGCTGCAGAAGAAGAGAAAACTTCAACAGAAAAAGCCACAGATGATAGTGGTAAGGCTATAGAAGGGGACAAAACCCTGTCACCGACAAGAGACACAACAGAAGCAATAGAAGAATTCTTAACCAAGGAGATGATGGAATTTGATGAACCGAAGCTTCTTCAAGGACCGTTCAATTTTGACTCCCTCTCCCTGGTTCAAACCATGAAGTTAGCATCCTTTACTTTGGCAAAAGCAAAAGAAAAACTCCTAAAGTCTCACATGGAGGACTATAAGCTCATAGACATTGCATCTGGTGTACTAGAAAAGATCATGCCATCTTTTCAGAAGGATCCTTTAGCCTCCTCATCCAGTAATCTCAAATCTCTAGTAAATAGTGTTAGCACACATTTTGATTCATTAGAGAAGTCAGCAGAAGATAAGGTCTGGAAGGAGTTTTTGGTCAAAAGATTGCAAAAGTACAAGGGTTTATAACCAATGATAGGAGAAATATAGATATTGAGATAAAGAGCTTAGAAAATGCTCTTAAGGATGGAGGAGAAGTATATAAATTTTGTATTTCCTGGACTATAAATTTTGCATTTCCTGGACTAAAGTAACAAAGGATATTGAGAAGAAAGTGAAAGAACAAGAGGATAAATTGTCAAGCCTCTCTCAGAATTTTGATCCTCTCACTGTATCCATAATAAACTAGGAATGTCAAACTATTGCGGTCATGAATGAGATTAAGAAGCTTGAGAAGGAGAGGAAGAACATATTAAGTAGGATGGGTGAACTTAGAGGGATGATTATCCCTAAATTAGAGGCCATGCATGAGGCCCTAATTGATGCCCAGACCACAGCCCGAACCAGTGATCCGACAGATCTTAAGAGGGCAGAAGCTTTTGCATTCCTATTGAGTGGTCACATCTCAATTTTGGACAGGATGAAGCAGAGTTGGGCAACAAAATTTGCCCAATTAAAGACATATTTTGCAGATATACTTCAGTATATGTAAGTATAGTATGTATATATACTTATGCAGC
Organism: Cunninghamia lanceolata; assembly: GCA_027924645.1. Classification (NCBI taxonomy): domain Eukaryota; kingdom Viridiplantae; phylum Streptophyta; class Pinopsida; order Cupressales; family Cupressaceae; genus Cunninghamia; species Cunninghamia lanceolata. The sequence goes on from BSBN01000850.1 coordinate 4,226,765, forward strand.
TAAGTATAGATTGTTTTTGAGAAATTTTGGTATGCAGACCCTACCTTTTGCCATTGATGTCAAAGGGGGAGTGAGGAGCAGTGAAAAATGTGGACTCTAGCTAAGGAGGAGCTTCGGTATAGTGTACAATAGAATAGAACATCAACCAAGGGGAAGTGTAGTATAACACTTAGTCATTTTTCACTAAGTGTTGCCATCAATGCCAAAGGGGGAGATTGTTGGCAAGAGACAGTATGTGGCTTCATTGGTGTTGTCATTGATGGAAACAAAGACCATTCCATACATCCACAAGACATAGTGTATCTTTTCTGGAAGTCAGATTGAAGAAGTGTTGTGGTCTGGTAAGCAAGAATAGAGCAGGCAGCAAGGTCCGACAGTCAAGTCCGGATCTCTCAGAGGAAGTATCTCATTAAAGTGTGGATTTGGGAAAGTCAAGAGGAGTACCTTGACTGATATATTCCAAGGATTTAGCCTCTGGTGATAGAAGTGTGAAGACTTATGAGCACTTGAGTGTTGGGTTCCTGATTGGCAGAGCAGACAGAGGAAGACCTAACTAGCAGAGCATTAGACCTTAATCCAGATGTGATATTGATGGTGATTAAGTTTCCTACGGTATCATTCATGATTGGCCGACATGAATGATGACTTCTATAAGCATCTCTTTGATCCGCATTACTTGGTATGCAAAGATTCAGCCGACAGATCAGAGTTTGGGGAAATATTAAGTATTCTGAATGCTGACTAGGAAAGTGTTGAAATCATTGGTGCGGATATATATACCAGATGGATTTGGTTATGAAGGGTAGTTGTGTATGAGGAATAGTGTGAAGAAAAGTAGAGAAGTAGAGTAATAGCAATAATATAGGTCCGGTATGTGACAGGACAGTAGCACCCAAGAAGAGGAAGAATGAAGTGCAGTAGATCAGTGTATTGAGCCTAACTGGAACTGAACCTCAGCATGTGTGGATGCTTCTCATTAGTTCAAGTATCTAGTTTCCTTGTATAAACTACTGTAGGCAGTGAGCCTCTTGTGAGCAGTGTGCTCAGGTAGTGAGTCCTAATTGGCAAGTGCCCTTTTGTACTATCTTATTCTTCTAACAAAGAATACAATCTTGGGTTAATCACCTCGTGGTTTTTCCCCTAACAGGGTTTTCCACGTCAAAATCACTGTGTCATGTGTATTGATGTTATTTCTATTTCATGATTATGTTTGCTTACTTGAATTGATACTGCATTAATTGTTAAGGAAGATCAGAAAGCTAAAATAATTAAGATAACTGATTCACCCCCCCTCTCAGTTATCAACAATCATCATGTAAGCTTAATGTGCAAGGCATGGTTAGTTGCTTATTTAGGTTGGAGATTGCATTGGTAGCAAGGGAATCCCTTTAGATTTTTCACTTAACACCTATACTTATGTTTTCCACAAACCCAAGGTTGTTAGGTGAGTCATTGTGAAAGAATCACTTTGGCCAGGAACAGGTACCCTGATGAAAAGATATCACAAACCTGATCACCAACACTACTTAAAATGAGTCATAACCTATATATGAATTTGTTCTCATCACTTGAATCCTAACAATTTAGTTCTTTTCTTAAGGTGATGAGTTGCATCATCTTGACTAACCAAAATAGAACTCAACCAGCAAACAAACAAAACAAAACCAAATTGTACAAACAACTGTACAAATATGCACACTATGATACACATGACTTACATGACACTGTTTCAGGCTTGAAAATAATGCTTGAGAAACTGTCCATTAACTGGTAATGGAACATCCTCACTAGTTAAAGTCTTAAGCCTATAGGTACTGTCTCCTAAAATTTCTAAAACTTGAAAATGACCTATCCAAAGTTTATTGAATTTACCATGATCTCCTTTCCTTTCATGTGCTTTGTCCCACATAAGGACTAAATCTAAAATTCTAAAGGCCTTAACTCTAGCTCTTTTGTCAAACCAACGCTTGACAATAGCCTGATGTTTAGCAAATGGGTCAATTGCTTTATTCCTTTTTTCTTCTAGGTGCATTAACTGAAGCAACTTGACTTCTTGTTTGTTATCTATGCCTAGATATTAATGTGCAAACTGCAGTGTGGGGATCTTTAGGTTAACAGGGAGGATGGGATCCACCCCATATACTAGGTGAAAAGAAGAATTTTCTAATGCAGCCTTCATCCTGGTTCTATCTACCCACAAAGCATATTTCAATAGGGTGTTCCACTCCCTTGGGTTCTTTTCTATCAATTTCTTTATGATGTTCAATAAATTCTTGTTTGTAGATTCTGCTAATCCATTCCCTTGAGGATAATAATTTGAGGAAAATTTCAAGATGATTCCATGGTCAAAAGCCCAACCTGATTATCTTATTGAAGCAAAGGCTGACCCATTATCACATACTAAAGCATAAGGAATCCCATACCTAGTTATTATATTGCTTTCCAAGAACTTGATTACATCCTCAACATTGCATGTCTTACTGCTGACAACTTCAATCCACCTAGTACAATAACTAGTGAGAGTCAAAACATACCCATGGCCTGAAGATGATGGAGGATTATGGGTCCTATGAAGTCCATCCCCCATTGAGCAAATGGGTGCATCTCCATCACTGGCTGCAAAGGCTGAGCGGCGTATCTTTCTCTATTTGTAGCAACCTAACACATATGACAACATTTGATGTGTTCAATAGTATCTTTAAAAATAGTGGGCCAGTAATACCCTGCTCTGAGGATAGCATGAGTAGTAGCTAAGGATGACCCATGTGCAGTTCCAAACTTGTAATGTAATTCTGCTAGCACCTTATTTGCTTCTTGCCTCTCTAGGCACCTAAGGTATATTCCCTCATAATTCTTCTTGAAAAGGACTCCTCCTTTTATCATGTATTTCTGTGATCTTATTTTTAAGGATCTCCTTTGTGAGGCCTGCAATCTTGAAGGACATCTTCTAGTAATTAGGATGTGCCTGATGTTTGAATACCATTCTCCATCTTCTTTTGCACTTATGACATATTGCTGGCTCATGATGTTAGGATCAATTTTTGATATCATCTGACTCAATGCTTGTCCTCTTACTAATTTCATGGGTGTTATGTCCATATCATACTCTTGGAGGACAGTAATCCATTTGGCTCTCTTCTCACCTGGTTCACTTTGCATTAAAAGCATCTTTACTGCTACATCAGGTACTACAACTATCACCTTACTTCTTAAGATGTAATGTCTGAACTTCTTGAGTTCTGCATCTCGAAAAGGACGACTCATGAAGGCTATAGGCTTTTCTTCTTCAACCTCATTTCTCTATGTTAATACTGCTGCAGATGTATGCTCTGAAGCAAATGAGTAAACGTAAAAATCCTTGGTATAATCTAGACTGATTAGAATAGGAGCAGTAGTTATGGCTTTCTTGATATCTTCCAAAGCTGCTCTAGCTTCCAGTGTCCACTCAACTTTGGCATCCTTTTTAAGCATGGCATTCAATGGTCTGACAATTTTTGCAAAACCAGTAATAAACTTCCTAACAAAATTGATCTTACCAAAGTAAGATTTGAGCTCTTTCTTACTTCCAAGAAGTTGTATCTTCATGATTGACTCTACTCTCTCGGGGTCTCTGATGATCCCATTCTCTGTTATCAGATGACCTAATAACTTCCTTGTGGTTACCCAAATATGCATTTCTTAGGGTATAGGGATATTCCATAATGTTCACATTTCTTTAACACCTTCCTGAGGTCCTCCACATGATTCCCTCTCTCTTTAGAGAAAACTATCAAGTCATCCATATGTATGACTATGCATTTACCAATTAGCCCTCTGAAGGCTATATCCATTGCTCGCTGAAATGTTGCGCCAACATTTATCAATCCAAAAGGCATGTGCCTATAAGCAAATATTCCCCACTTTGTGGTGAATGCAGTTTTCAATCTATCTATTTTGTCTACCATCACCTAGTTGTAACCTAAAAAACCATCTAGAAATGACATCATATTTGCACCATTTACAATCTACAAGACCTCATCTAGAGAAGGCAAAGGATAATTATCCTTTTCGGAAGCTCTATTCAAATTCCTGAAGTTTACACACAGTCTGATGTCACCATTTTTCTTCCTTACTAGGACCAAGTTAGCCACCCATGTGGAATGTCTTACAGGAAATATGATCCTGGTGTTAAGCAGTTTCTTAACTTCTTAAAAAATGATAGGCTATAGCAAGGCATTGACAGGTCTTTGTTTCTATCTAAAAGGCTTGAAATATGGCTTCAGAGGTATAGTATGAGTGATGATTGATGTATCATAAGTTTTCAACTCATCATATGTCTAGGCAATGACATGGATATAATATTTAAGAGCTTGAGTTATTCCTTCCAACTCTTCTTCTGTACACACCTTTCCAATCAGGATATTTCTTTTTTCATCATCATGTCCAATGTTAACCTGTGAATACTCTCCTCCATCTACTTTAGGGAGATCTTTTTGTTTCAGCATGTTGTCTAAATCAAATGCTCTTTCTAACTCTATCATTCCTTTAGGAATCTTGTTACTAGGTAACTCTAGGATTTCTTCTTCTTCCCAAATATGATCTTCTACATTTCTTTCATCTATGATCTATGCATCAAGGACATCCCTATTGGAAATGAAGTCTAAAATATGTTGATCATCATCAAATACCTAGAGGTTTACTACATTATTTGGCACTGATGGTACTGATACTAATTCAACTGAAAATCTCTTCAAACCAGATATGGACAGTGGTTCCAAAGTACTTGCGGCCTATGCCAAGGCATCTGCCCTATGATTTTGTTCTCTAGGTACATGGGTGATGTTGAATGCATCAAAATCTTCTATCAGGTCCCATACCCTATGTCTGTAATTAGACAGTTTCTTGTAATTACAAGAATATATGACTCTTACTTGTCTTACAACCAACTCTGAGTCTCCAAAGACATGCAGAATCTTCACTTTCTTTCTGAGTGCAAACAATATCCCATTAATTAAGGCTTCATACTCTATCACATTATTTGTGTATGGGAATTGCAATCTGTATGCTGCTAAGTAAGATTTACGAGATGGATCAATGAGGTCTATTCCTACTCTAGCCCTTTGTCTTGATTTGGATCCATCAAACCAAAGGATCCATGGCTTATCTTCAATTAAAGGCTTATCTGGGCCTTCTCTCTTCTTTTTAGCTCTAGCAGCTACACCATTTGATATCCACTTCAATTTTGGTGTTTCCATTTTCTCAAACCTCACCTTATCTGGCTGAGGTGAAGGTGATATTTCTTCTTTTCTTTTACTACCAGGAGAAGGATTCTCTGGACTAGGCAACACCTACCTTTTCAAAATATGCAAACATAGTGAACAAGCGGCTTCTAAATGTGGTGCTTCATGTAACCTGCACCATCCCTCAATCAGGGCCTCCTGTGGGGATTTTTGCTGCTGTATCATCTCTTGAATTTGTTTTGACAAAAAATCTTCAAACTTGGACAAATTACTGCCCCTATCCTCATTAGATAACTCATAATCTAATTCCACCAAACAATCACTCCCTGGGGTGATTTTCTTATTATTCTTAACATTACACTTTCTACATACCAAAATCTCCTCTGTCATCTGAATAAGACTTTCATCATGATATGTGCCTTCTCCTGCTCCTACAGATGACAAACAAAAATTAGTGTCGCTATCGCTATCTACAGAACTTACCATGGATGATAATGATGACGCCTCACTGCGTGCTTGTTCCAATTTCATCATGTCTAAGAAAGCATCACAGGTTTTTTCAGAATGCGCCTCATCATGTAACCTACACCATCCTTCAATTAGAATATCATGAACAAGCATTTTTAACAATTGACATCATTGCACCTCTTTAGACAAGTGCATCTTAAAATTCTTGAAGTGATCTACCTCTGTTTCATTTTCAGGGTTACAATCAGACTCTAAATTTATTTTATCCCCCTAAAGATTATCATCATGATCATGAACATCACATATGAGGATCTCCTCTATCCTGACTATTTGACGTCTGATGGAGTAAACTCCAGGTTCTACATCTACATACATGATCTCATTGGTTTTATTATATTCAGTGATCATGTGTTTCATGCGAGGTTCAGCGTCTATCCTTATTTGATTTGGTATCCCTTTCCAAAGCAACCACATGTGGCTAAAATCAATGGACATATATCCATTGAGGATTTTATACCAATCTCTGTTGAGTAGCATCCCATAGGTATCAGGTATATCAACCAGCTGAATATCAATGTAGTACTGGATTCTTAGATCTGATGCTAGCTGCATATGAATGTGAGTTAGTTATCCTACTACACTCACCTCTATTTTGTCTAACTATGTTACTTTCTTCAGTGACTTAGCAGGATGTAGCCCTAAGGCATTGCATATGGATAGGGGCATTACATTGGTAGATGCTCTTGAATCTACTAAGCAATTATGCAAATTTTTACCAAACATCCTTACAGTAAGGAGAAAAGGGGGTGACTTAGTCGTGTCTCTGTAAAGGGTCATGTGTGAAGTCTCTGCAGCCTGAACAGTGGATGTGGCTTTGTGTTTAACATTAACATCTCTAACAACATGATCTTTGTTTCCAAACTGAAATAAGGTATGACTATCTTCTTTCGGAGCAGGATCATCTAAGGATTTCATGAAAGCTTTTTGATGGTAGGAGTTTTAAGTAGCTCTGACAATGACAAGCTAATTTTGATCTTTTTCATTTCATCTTCAAGATATGTGACTAACTTATCAGACTTAGGAGGCAGATTACCAGCCTTTGGTGCTGTATTTTGTGGTGCTAAGTATTGAGCATTAACCTTAGGAAATCCAGGGTTATTGCTTGCCCTAGGATCAAGAGGAGTGTTGAAATTATTTGGAGGCAAGGGATGTAGTCAAAGGACCAGTAGGTCTGTTTGAGTTATTCCTTAGATTATAATTATGCCTACCCTGATATTGTTGTTTATAAGCATGTACTTCTTCATGTTCAATTGATGGCTCATTTTCATCCTCAAATGGAAAAACATAATTAGTCTCAAAAGCCATGGCTGATTCTTCACATGCTAAGGTGTAATCCTGATAAGATGACATTGTCTGCTGATGAGGATGATGGATGAAACATTCTAGCACTAAGGCAGAATCATATCCACAGGGGACAATTTCATTTCCTTCCACACAAGGTGGGTTACTTGAAGTGTTGGACACTTCAGTTTGGAATATACTGGCAACTATTCTGAACTAAGGACAATCTAGCTCTGCATGAGCATTAGTATTATGTATCCTGCACCAGTTTGTAAGGGCTGCCTCTGCTAGGTTTACTCTAGTGGTCTACTTAGGTTCACTAGGAGGCTGATTATCTAGAGATTATGGCAGAGAACCATTATTTGGCCTAGTGTTCCACACTCTAGGCTGTCTAGGGGGATTATTGTTACCATTGTTGTTGTAGTTGTTATTGTATCCCCTATCAGGATAATTAGTTTTGTCGCTGGCATATCCTCTATTCTGATTTGGTTGAGAATAAAAATTCTGACTCCTCAAATGAGTGATCTCAGTGGTGAGTTTCCTCAACTGTGCTGATATCTCCTTAATTTCTTCCTTCTCTTCCTGGACCTTGGCTACTACATTCTCTGTCTGAGGTTTAAAGAAGGACGATCCATTGTTATTGTTGTTATTGGACTGGTCCACAACCTGAGGTACCTATATATTCCTGGATATTGTAACATTTGGCCATTTCCATTTGGAGGTGGCATGATATTGAGTGGACGTATCTGCAAAGGACTTGGCATTACAGTTGGAGGTGTCATGGCTCCATTGGTCTGTTGTTGAGCAGGATATGTAGGATAAGCAGGGAGTGTTGGAAATGCAATATTAGGGGTAGGAGTAGGGATCAGCTGCTGACTAACTTTGATGGCTTCTTCAAAAGCTCTTGTCAGAGTTGTGACACCAGGATGTGCTCTCCTGATAAACATAGAAGTCAAGGGATCTAAAGCTGAGTAGTATATGCTCCTAGCAGCTTCATCTGTTATAGTACAGGGAGAAACTAGATTACAAAGCATCTTTTGGAATCTTGCATTGAAATTAGCAATAGGCTCTCCTTCAAATCTCTTGATTGTGGCAAATAGATGATAATTCATTGAAGGATCTATAGGTATTTTGAATCTATCCTTAAAGGCTTTCTCTAAAGCAGCCCATGAACTGACTAAACCTTGACCAATACTGATATACCAATTATATGCCTCTTCCCCTAAGGAAAATGGAAATAACCTGCATACCACATCCTGATGTTCAATTCTAGCCCTACAACAAGCTTCCTTGAATGTTCTGATGTGATCATCAACATATTGATATGGATGATATTTAGGACAAATCTTTTCAGGATTTTTAGGTAATGCATGATATGTGTTAAAAGTCAGAGGTGACTTTGCTGTAAAGAATGACATTGTGACTGGTGGAGGTTGGACCTGAGGTGTGATAGTGTTGGATTCAGGACAGACAACTGAGAGGGGGGTGAATCAGCTGTCCAAAACTTTCTTTCCAATTACACACTTAAATCCTCTTAGTGATTTAGCAACATATCAATAAATCAATCATGAAAACATAATGCATTAAATCAAGAGCAGAAACACATCAACACATAAGACACCAAGATTTTGACATGGAAAACCTGGTTAAGGGAAAAACCACGGGGTGATTAACCCAATAATGTATTCTCTGTTAGAAGAATAGAAAGAACAAAATGGCACATGCCAATTAGGGCTCACTACTCGAGCACACTGCTCACAAGAGGCCCACTGCCTACAAGAGACACACTATCTACAAAAGAATAAGTATCACATACTTGAACTAGAAAATAGCATCTCCACCATGCTTGAATCAGTTCCATTTAAGCCCAATACTTTTGCCCTGCCTTTCGCTCTCCTCCTTGCTACCACACTCTCATCTCCACAAGACTACTTTTGAAATGACTTCAAAAATCCTTATTTATACAAGACATTGACTTAGGAGTAATCATCTAAGTCAGTAAACATCTACAAGAACATCCTTAGGATGAGTAACTCATCCGGTCAGCTAGTCTAAGGAAGAACACCTTCATTCAGAAGTAATTCTTCAAATGCAAGCTCAAACTCCAATGTGGACCACCAACACAAACTGGACATGATCCAAAGACCTTCACAAGCTTTCCTGAATCATCAAGAACATCCACACTTCATTTGCTTACTGAAATCCTTCTCTCCTTCATCTGGAACCTCAAGAACATAGTTTTTCATCACTGTCACAAAGGAATAGATGCTTGCAGACCTTCAAACCACGAACCAAAGGAGTTGACACTTCACAAAGACTTCCTTAACACTCCCTCAGATCCACAGAATAGGATAATGCATTTCTGGATCTCACCAGACCTATCTGTAACACTCTGTCACCCTCTGAACACCTACCGGAACCAGTTTTACTTGAGCAGCCACAACTTCTTCAGATCTTCATGTGGACCTCTAAAATCTCTTCTGGACAACCTTGAGACACATATCTACAAACCCTTTAAACTGCATCCTCTGATTCTCATCTTATCTTGAACTTTTACCTTGTTGTCTTCACTGTTCTTCACTATTCCTGATATGACCAATTTTCTTAATATCCTTAGCAATCAGTTCATCCAAACCTTATCATTAATGCAACAGGAGTATGTTGACATTAATGACAACACCGGTTAGGCCCATACTTGCAACAATCTCCCCCTTTGTCATTGATGGAAACATATGATGCGAAAAACTGTTTTGACCATCAAGACAAGAACTTCTCCTTACTATCACAACTCCCCTATCAGTAACAACCATTCACATGTCTTCTCTTCCTTTCTTGCTCCCCCTTTGATCAACAACCACTTATTTTTCACATGTCTTCTCTCCCCCTTTAACATCAATGGCAAAGGGCACATACTTGCAATTCCATCACTTCAGAATCATACCAGCTGCTCCCCCTGAGTGGCAGCTTCCCATCATCAATCTAGACCACAAGATATGACTATGATATCCACCAGACTGATGCACATCAGTGCACCTTAGTTCATCACTGGAGGGGCAATAACCCCTAACTTCTCCCTGAGATACTCAAAAGAGTCCTTAGGTAGAGGTTTAGTAAAGATGTCTACAATCTAATCCTTGGAAGGCACAAACTCCAATCTGACTTCATTCTTGTTTACTTGCTCTCTCAAAAAATAAAACTTGATGGATATATGTTTAGTCTTTGAATACAACACTAGATTCTTAGATATATTTATTGCACTTGAATTATCACAGAAGATTATGATAGGCTCCTCATACTCAACTCTTATGTCTCTTAGCATTTGCTTCATCCACAAAATTTGAGTGCAACTACCTACTGCTACAATATATTCTACTTTTGTAGTGGACAGACATATTGCCTCTTGTTTCTTGCTTATCCAAGAAACCAATCTCTTCCCCAAAAAGAATGCTCCACCACTGGTACTCTTCTGGTTATCCACATCTCCAGCCCAATCCGCATATGTATATTCATGAAGAGAAAAATCATGATCTCTGGGATACCACAATCCATACTCAACTGTCCCTTTGAGATATCTAAAAATCCTTTTGATTGCCATGACATGAGATTCTCTAGGATCAACTTGAAATCTAGCAACAAGACCAACAACATTCATAATGTTAGGTCTAGTTTGAGTGAGATACAACAATCCTCCAATCATTGACTTGTATTTTGTCTGATCAGCCTTAGGAGAGTCATCATCTTTGCTTAGTTTACATCTGATTGCCATGGGAGTATTCATTGGTTTTGAATCTTCCATCCCAAATTTCTTCAACAATTCTTTCACATATTTGGTCTGAGAAATGAAGATTCCTTTCTTTGTTTGAATGATTTGCAGACCCAAGAAGAAATTCATTTCCCCAAGCATGGACATCTCAAATTCACTTTTCATTTGATTTACAAAGGTTTTACACATATTATCTCTTCCTCCAAAGATGATATCATCAACAAACACCTCAACAATCAAGATGTTTTCATGATCAATTTTGAAATACAAATTACTATCAGCAGTACCTTTGTTGAAGCCAATTTTTAAAAGATGCTTATCCAATCTTTCATACCAGGCTCTTGGGGCTTGCTTCAGTCCATACAGTGATTTCTTCAACTTGCAGACCATATCACCATGATCAGACAATTGAAATCCCTCCGGTTGCTCAATGTAAACTTCTTCTTCCAAGTCACCATTCAAGAAGGTAGACTTGAAATCCATTTGATACACTTTGAAGTCCTTGAAAGTAGTAAAAGCAAGAAATAGTCCGACTGCTTCAATTCTTGCCACTGAAGTAAAAGTTTCTTCAAAATCAACTCCTTCTATTTGAGAATAGCCCTTGCAGACCAATCTAGCTTTATTTCTGATTACTTCACCAACTTCATTTAGTTTGTTCCAGAAGACCCATTTTGTTCCAATTACATTCTTGTTTCTAGGTCTAGGAACAAGATCCCAAGTGTGATTTTTCTCAATTTACATCAACTCTTCCTCCATTGCTTTAGTCCAGTTTTTATCATTGCAAGCTTCATTCACAGTCTTAGGTTCAATCTTTGAAATCAGACAATACTTATCTAAATCTTGAGCAATCCTCCCTCTTGTTTGTACACCTTTGCTTTTATCACCTATGATTTGATCTTCAGAGTGGTTTAGTCTTACATACCTGGGAACTTTAGGAGTTTCTTGCACTTCGAATTCTTGATCAGGCTCATTGAAACTCATCTCTTCTTCTTGATTTACCAGATTAGTTTGAATCTAAATTTCAGAAGGGACTTGGGCTCCTTGAGTTAGAGCACCATTCTGATCATCTTCATCATATTCATAAAACCTTGAGGGTTTTTCAATTCCTTCATCAACCTTCACATTTGTACTTTCTATAATCTTTCTCAGTCTCTTGTTATAACACTGGTATGCTTTGCTTTGAGTAGAGTATCCCAAGAATATTCCTTCATCACTTCTAGCATCAAACTTGCCTAGATCTTCATCTCTTTTAATGTAGCACTTGCTACCAAAGACTCTGAAATACCTTATAGTAGGGGTGATACCAAACCAAAGTTCATAAGGAGTCTTACCGGTATTGCTTCTAATTTGAACTCGATTGAGAGTATAGATTGCAGTGCTGACAACTTCTCTCCAATAGATCTGAGGAACATTTGCTTCCATCATCATGGTCCTAGATGCTTCCTGGAAGGTCCTGTTATTTCTCTCAACAACTCCATTCTACTATGGAGTCCTAGGGGAAGACAACTGTCTCTTTATTCCATGTTTCTCATAGAAATCTATGAACTCACCGGATGTGAATTCTCCACCTCTATCAGACCTCAAACATTTCAATTTTAATCCGGTTTCATTCTCTACCATAACCTTGAATATTTTGAATTTCTCAAGAGCTTATGATTTCTCTTTCAGAAAGGTTACCCACATCATTTGGGAATAGTCATCAATTATTAACATGAAGTATCTATCACTTTGCACACTTTTGATTCTTGCTGGACCACAAAGATCAGTATGAACTAAGTCCAATAATTTGGTAGAAGATTGTTCCTTGCTTTTAAATGAGACTCTGCTTTGTTTTCCCAACTGACATTCTTTGCACAAACTATTTGTAGGTTTCACCAGTTTTAGAAGATCTCTTATAGCCTGAGTATTGCTTATCTTGATGATATTATCAAAATTCACATGACACATTCTCCTATGCCACAACCAACTCTGATCAACTTGGACAAATAAGCAACTTTTACCAGTAACAACCAAGTGACAGATATTACCTTTAGTTTGAGTATCGGATATAATCTCTATTCCAGAACTTTCAAAAATCTTGCATTTTCCATTCTTGAATTGGAGATCATAGCCTTTGTCCACCAATTGTCCAACACTGAGAAGATTGTGATTCAATCCTTCAACATACAGTACATTACTGGTTTTGTTCCTTCCATCAAAAGAAATAGTTCCTCTACCTCTGATTCTACCATCAGAATTATCACCAAATTTTACCACTCCTTCTTCATACCTTTCCAAATCTATGAACTTACTTTTATCACCTGTCATATGGTGAGAGCATCCACTGTCAATGACCCAATCATCCTTTTCTTCAACTTGTGCAACCAGAGCTCTTTCTACAAATTTATGATTGACAGATTCAGAGGGTATTGGATCTTCTTCCTTGATGGCAATAAACACCCAATCACTTTTAAATTTGTTTCCTGATGCTGATTCATCATTTGTTACTCCTTCATCATCATCATCTTCATGAACATAGTAGCAATTCTTTTGGAACCTTTATTTGTTAGGTTTTGGCCTTGAAAATCTTTCTGGACATCTTGAGGCAAAATGACCAATCTTATTGCAGTTAAAACATTTAAAAGGTAATTTCCCTTCATACTTACCAGATCCTCTTGGCAGTCTTTTTGCAATAAGGGCTTCAAGTTGAGCAGTTTTTGCTTCCTCTTCTTCTAGGTCTTTTCTTGCTTTTTCATACCATGAGAGTTTCCTTGAAGAGTTCTCTCCTAGATCAAACCTTTGTTTACCTTTCACAGAGGTACTGACTTTGAATATAGATTCAGTCTTAGGAGGGGCATCTCCAAACTCAGTCATTTCAAATGTAGCCAATTTACTAGCCAATTGATCTTTTGTGACAGTTGTATGGGCTCTGAATTCTTCAATGGCAGCAACCTTGATCTTATAAGAAGCAAGAAGGGATCTAAGAATTTTGCCAACAATCTCATCTTCATCCAAGACTCCACCAACATTTCTAATTCCACAAACAAGCTCATTTACTCTTGGCATAAAAGTAGTGATATTTTCATCTTCTCTCATCTTCAGATTTTCAAATTTTCCTTTCAGACTTTGTAACCTTGCACATTTGACATACTTGTCTCCTTCATGCAGAAGTTCCATTTTTTCCCAAACATTTCAAGTGACATTTCATGTGACTTTTCTAAAGATTAAAATTGGTTCCATCAAACTTCGGACTATCCTTCTTGTAGGACGACATCCTGGATCTCCTCAAGCGGTTAAGCTCTTTTTAGAGGAACTTAGCTCTGATACCAATTGTTGGATTCAGGACAGACAACTGAGAGGGGGGGTGAATCAGTTGTCTAAAAATTTCTTTCCAATTACACACTTAAATCCTCTTAGTGATGTAGGAGCATATCAATAAATCAATCATGAAAACATAATGTATTAAATCAAGAGCAGAAACACATCAACACATAAGACACCAAGATTTTGATGTGGAAAACCCGGTTAAGGGAAAAACCATGGGGTGATTAACCCTAGAATGTATTCTCTATTAGAAGAATAGAAAGAACAAAATGGCACATGCCAATTAGGGCTCACTGCTCGAGCACACTACTCACAAAGAGGCCCTCTACCTACAAGAGACACATTGTCTACAAAAGAATAAGTATCACATACTTGAACTAGAAAATAGCATCTTCACCATGCTTGAATCAGTTCCATTTAAGCCCAATACTTCTGCCCTACCTTTCACTCTCCTCCTCACTACCACACTCTCATCTCCACATGACTACTTTTGAAATGACTTCACAAATCCTTATTTATACAAGACATCGACTTAGGAGTAATCATCTAAGTTAGCAAACATCTACAAGAACATCCATAGGATGAGTAACTCATCCGGTCGGCTAGTCTAAGGAAGAACACCTTCATCTGGAAGTAATTCTTCAAATGTGAGCTCAAACTCCAATGCAGACCACCAACATGAACTAGACATGATCCAAAGACCTTCACAAGCTTGCCTGAATCATCAAGAACATCCACACTTCATCTGCTTACTGAAATCCTTCTCTCCTTCATCTAGAACCTCAAGAACACAGTCTGTCATCACTGTCACAAAGGAATAGATGTTTGCGGACCTTCAAACCATGAACCAAATGAGTTGACACTTCACAAAGACTTCCTTAACACTCCCTCAAATCCACAGAATAGGATAATGCATTTCTGGATCTCACCGGACCTATCTGTAACACTATGTCACCTCTGAATACCTACTGGAATCAGTTTTACTTGAGCGGCCACAACTTCTTTAGATCTTCATGTGAACCTCTGAAATCTCTTCTAGACCACCTTGAGACACATATCTACAAACCCTTAAACCGCATCCTCTGATTCTCATCTTATCGTGGACTTTTACCTTGTTTTCTTCACTGTTCTTCACTGTTCCTAATATGACCAATTTTCTCAATATCCTCAGCAATCATTTCATCCAAACCTTATCATTAATGCAACAGGAGTATGTTGACATCAATGAAAACACCGATTAGGCCCATACTTGCAACATATAGGTGGTCTTGTAGGTGTTTGCAACCTGATAGGAGTTACAGGAGCACATTTTGGTGAAGCTCCTCACGCACTAGAACCAGGAGAGTGATGAATATCTACTGTTCTAGGTCTAAATCCCTAGATAGGCAATTCTTCAAAGAGTCCACTGGATCTAGACCTGGTGTTTGGCTTGAGAGCTAGGATTTCTTAAATTTAAGGAAAATTGGCTTGTTTATTATAAAGATCAGTTGAAACACCCTAGCAAAGGCTGTATTAATGGTCAGAATTTGAAACTGACTGGATATTTATGCAATATTTGAAGAAATGGTGCAAATATGGGGTGATATGTGACTTGGTGACACCAGCAACTAGATATCAAGTTTTTTAGTAGGTTACCTCAAAGTTTTAGCAAAAGACCTGGAATAGAACTTATCTTTCACAAATTCACGATGATCAACCTCAAAGCTAGAAATATTTATGATCAATTTTGAAAACTTTGCACAGTATAAGCATGCTCAGACTTAAAACATCAAATCTTTGCATATGACCTGAAATACAGAGTTGCATGAGTATTACCTTTCTATCTACTTCATCAAATCAGACAAATCTTACTGATGAATGGCCCTCCTTCTAGCACTAATTTATGTTGATGATGATTAGTCATAACAACATGCATAAAAATTTGTACATCAAACCTTTATTATCTTGTAAAGTACGATCAGCTTAAGATAAGTTGATGACTTCAAGTCTCCGTTGATCAGGTCATGATCATTTGACTTTACTTAGAGGTTGATGTGACATGCTATTTTCCATTTTAAGGGGCCTTATGTTTGTCTAGATGATTAGTATTACACTGTTTCCTATAAATTTACTTCACAAAGAGGTTATTCTTACTGTATTTCCAAGATAGCTGATGTATTTGCAAATTTGATCAATTCTTCTGATTATTGATCATCGTGATCCTGTTCTTCTTTCTATACAGTATATTTGCTCAAATAATGTGTCTATAAGTAGATATGTGCATGAATTTCATGGATTTGTGTGTGAATTTGCATGATACTTGTCAATTGAACATGCTTTTACTCTAAATATGCTATGTATTTCCAATTATCTACGAGATGTAAGCATATTTCATGTTACTTTCTTTTAATTCTCTGTTATTTGCAATTATGGTGATGAGTTGTTATGAAATTGAAAGAAATTTAAATGAATGCTTCTAATTTTGGTGAATCTTTAGCTATTGAACCACATACATACAATATACATTCATGAGGAGAAGAAATCAAACTATATTATCACCAGGATGTTCCACAGCAAGATATGGATGATGCTAACTTCAAAGGATAAAGAATGAAAACAATGTAGGAGTCAAGGACAACACTGAGAGGGGGGGGTGAACCAGTGTTGTATGAATTTTAACTTTTTGCAAACTTTATCTTACAAGACAAATAGAAAAGAGGACATTAAAGATTTGTTGAGTTTATATGCACAAGACTTATAATAACAGATGTGAACAAAACATGATCAAACCGTTAATATGCACACACAGAAGAAATCAATGAGAAGCATGACACAAGCTTTTTACCGAGTGGAAAACCCTCAGGGGTAGAAAAACCACTCATGAAGTGCCTCACTGGCTTAACTTTAAAAACTTCTTACAAAGCCTCACTAGCTGAATATTATGTCTCACTGATAATTGAGAGGTCTCACTGACCTACAAGCCTCACTGGCATATTGTGTGCCTCACTGGCAACAATGTTTAGAAGCACCAGCTTCAAGGAGCACCAACCCCTAAAACAGAACAAACTAAAAACAAGAATTCAGAGGGTTTCTCTGTTTCAATACAAAACATTTCTTCTCTCTCACGTGTCTGTTAAATGGCCATTCTTTTCATCAACCCAAATCATAAACTCAAATATTCAAAATCAATTCTGTATCCTGACTGCATCATCGGTCCTTGCCAAAAATTGAAAAATTCAATGCATCTAAATAACCATTATATGTAAATTGAATGTCTTTTCACCTTTCGTCTTCTATATGTTTCATCTCTGTCAAATTATCAAGTTGCATCAATGCATCTAAAAAAAATATTGTAAAAGAAAAGACTCTTGATGTTCCTCTTCTCTACAAAATCAATTTCATCTTTTTATGACCTTTCATATTCTCTAACATTTCAATCAGTGTCCTGTAGGAGAAAATAAAATCTCTTTAAATATTTAGTCTTTTCATTTTCATCTTGAATATTCTTTTTGTATTCTCCAATCTGCAAAGAATAAATCATGAAAAACTTGTTCAAAAATCTCCAACCCTTTCTCCTTCTCTGCACAAAGGTCATATAAAAATCTTCAATAAAAACAATCAGAGCTCTGTAAGAAAATAAAATCCTTCAATTTCAAATATCATCTTTTCAAAAACTCTTGATCTTCTCTGTAAAAATACATTTCCAAAACCTTGATCTTCTTTGGAAAATCACATTTTCAAACTTTTGATCTTCTCTGAAAAATCAATTTTCAATAATAATATCCATAAAAATTGTCTTCAAATCTTTCAATATATCTCTGCAAGAAAATCTTCAATTCTCCATAAATATTTGCCTTGAAAAAAATCTCCTCAAAAATAATCTTCAATATCTTTATCCTCTTAAAAAAAAACATTCTCTTTCAATTTGAGAAAAGGAAAAAAAACAAAATCATCTTTTAATAAAAAATTCTATCTTCAAGCACTCTTGGACTTCTTTGCACTTTAAAAAGGAAATAAATCTGTTTTAGCCTTTCTGTCATGAAAAATCTCCACAAGGAAATTGCCTTATTTAAAAGCACTAAAAAAATCTCCTTATCCTCCAAGAAATAAAAATTTTCTAACTTCATCACCATCCATTAAAATGATGTTTTTCTCCATTTAAATATATATGCATATTCCCCATTTAAACATGAAACTATCTCTCCATTTTTATAGAGCATTTTTAATGCTTTCAAAATTTCTCCATTTAACATAAATCGTGCTCCATACTATTTTGCTCCTTAAAAAAAACCTTTTTAATGAATAAAGCTTTTCACTCATAAATCTATACCATGCTTTTTCAAAAACTTAAAAATCTTTCCTCCTTTCGAATTATTAACTATTTGATAAAAGCAAATGAATGCTCCCCCTTAACTTACTTGCTCCCCCTTTTTAAATATGTATTAAATTTCAAAGACATTTGATGGCAAACTCCTCTTTGAAAAATAAATTTCTCCTTTATAATATTAAATATGGGTCTTCAAATAAATATTTGTGCTCCCCTCCAAATTCAAGCTCCCTATAATTAAATACAAACCTTTGATGAACGTAAGACAACCTCCCAAGACATCATAGCAACTTAATTCCAAACTTATGAAGATGAACTTTTGCAACATCATGAATTCAATATAAATATAATAGATGTCCATACTTGCAAGTCAATAATATCTATACCATATCTGCATCTAATTGATGATCAACTCAAAACCATAACAACATAAGACTTATGCATTATGAACCTAGAGTATTCAAGAAAGGCAAAGATAATTATATGAACACACCTACACGAATTTATGATGATGACATCCATAATGAACCTAATCAACATAACCATCTTTTAAAGCCACAACTTGATGATTCCTGCCATATGATGTATCTGTATCATCAACACAACACCTTTTTGACATCAATGCCAATCAACTACCATCAATCTCCCCCTTTGTCATTGATGGCAAAACTCCATGATGCAATTTTTTTTTGTCCCCCTTTTTGACATCTGATGACAAAGCCTGAATTAAATCCCCCTGAGAACAACTCTACTGAAAAGATGATATAACATTTACAAACACATTACATTATGAGGGCTTTGAAGACATAAACTCATGTTATCTTGTTATCTTCAACAAAAAAAATTATTACCACTTACCAAAATCTTTGATACCACTTGTCTTTCAAAGTATTGAAGGCACTGAATGCAATTTTGCTGAACTTATCCTGAACATCAACATTTCAAACTTAGGAACAAAAAGATACGATGAAACTTACATTTGATGACAATACCACTTCTTATTACAATACCACTATGAAGATGAAGACTGACACACTCCTGATGACATCACAAACTTTCAAAACAAACAATTCTTCTTCAATCAATAACACTTTTTGACCCACATGACAAATCTCCAATGAATCTATTTGCTTCCCCTGTGTTAAAGTTCACAAACAAATCACTGCTCATAAATACCACTGGTAAACACTAACAAGAATAATCAACTCAACTCAACTCAGCACTGATCCACTTCCTGAAATAGTCTTGAAGCAACATATCAACCTGAAGAATACCATCCAATTATTGACATTCAACCTTCCATGCTAAGAAAAATCATGGCACCATCAAACACCTTTTGACATCACAATCAACTTTTCTTGTATCAATGTAAAGACAACAAGCTCTCAGCAAGATTATTACGACATCCTTGTAATGAACCATTTTCATTAAGTCAAACAAATCTTTGAAACATAATATCACTTTTTGACATAAAACCAATATGAGGATGAAGAAGACATAATTCTGCAACCAAATACCAACTTCTTGAACACTTTGCAAAGAAATCATAAACACACCAATACTCTTTGATGAACAATTTTGCAAGCAAAAATCATGAAGATTCCTTAACACATAGTTCCCAACTCAAGATGACATGATGACCACTTTTGATAAGACCTTTTCAAATCTCCCATGATAGTGACAACTCAATCCTCTGATTTGAAGAAATACAAGATTCACCATCAATGTCATAAGAAACTCTAGATTATCATCTTCTTTTGACACTATCTTCAAATCACCTGAAAGCTCCAAGATACATGTCATAAAACATAACTCAACAAAGTAATAGATATAATCATCAAACTGACTCCTTGATATGAACTATCATCCTGCAACCAAACAATTCTTGCACACCATTTCTGACATGACAAAGAATGAAAACCATTTAAATAAATGAAGACTATCCTGTTGTTTTTGCACAACTATTTACAACACACTGTCAAAACTGATACATACATAACCACATCTGAAACATACTGCAATCAACAAGAATCCTTGCCTCTTGACTTCATCATTCAAAACAAGATATTATTGCAACAACCCTTTCCAAAACACTTTGGATTGCAATACCATGACAATTCAATCTTTGTAATAAGGATCATTTGTCTAACAATTTGTGCATTTGAACTCCTGAAACACTTTTTCAATATCTTGAAAGTATAATAAGTCAATGATTACCTGTATCACTGTCAAACATTATCAAAGATGAATTCAACAAAAACAAGATCATTAAAATGATAAACATCAAATGATCTTCTTCCTGAAACCCTTTGGGGATACTTGATAGAACATGAATAACTCCCCCTCACTTCATGCTATTTTTTATGCAACAGATGAAGTGACTTGTGCAAGATGCACAAGCTTAGATTTTAACTTCTCTTTACTTTCTTTTTGCTTCCAAATTTTCATAGGTACTTTCTTCCTCCAAACCTTTTCTTCCTCTTTCCATTTCAACTTTTTCAAATGAGGTGAAGCTCTCTTGCAACTGTGTGCTTTATGACCAAGAGAGTTGCACTTATAACAAATTATGTTGTAATCAAAATCAATTGACTAATAATACCTTTGAGCACTCATATTTAGCATCCATGTAGGATCATACCTTTTATATACTTTACAATTTCTTTGAATATGTCCAATATTATTGCACTTGTAACAAACAATGTTAGTATTTCTTTTGCAATTAACTGATTTGTGTCCAAATTTATTACAAGTATAACAATAACCATTAAATGAATAGTTATACCTATACATGTATGCTTGTCTAACAGGTGCACTTTTTCTGAAATTTCTTCTTCTTTGATTATGCATTTTGTTTTCAGTGGCAGCATTCAAATCAATCTTCTTTCTGGGAGTCTCTCTAGCTTTTGAACATTCTCCTTCTTCAAAACCAAGTCCAGTAGTGTCTCCATATAGTTTTTGTTTACCAAGCATCTCATTTAACCTGCTTGTGCTCTCTTCAAATTTTAGATTCTTTTCTAATTGCTTCTTAACATCCTCAAGATTTTTTCTCAAAGAAACTATTTCTCTTTCAAGTTTTTGACATTCAATTGATTTAGCTTCTAACTCTAACTTTGTTACATTAGCTATTCTCTTAGCTTCCTCAACCTCTGTTTTCAAACTAGTGATTGATTTATCTAATTCGCCTGCTTGATTCCTCAAATCTATAATCAGGTTTCTAGCACATTCAAGATCTATAAGAGCTTTGTCTTTTAAATCTTTTTCTTGTTGCAACTGCAAATTTAATTTTTGATTTTCTCTCTTATACTTCTTGAGCTTACTCAAAGCATATATAAGCTCTCCTTCCATATCAATTTCACATTCTTGTTCTTCATCACTTATAATCTGATCTTCTTCAAAATCTGATTGAGTCTCATCTCCTTCATGTGAAAGATTTTCATCATTGTCACTCTTCTCAGATAATAAGTTGTTTTCTTCTTCAGGTGTACTACCTTGATAAATTTTTATCAATCTCCTCCACATATCCTGAGCTGTAACATAGTCCATAATTTTACAAGAAACATTATTAGACAGAGTAAACAATATGGCCTTCTTTGCAATCTGATTACATTCAAGGGCTTCTTTGTCATTTGCAGAGTTAGAATATCCATTCTCAATAGACATCCATACATCATATCCTAAAGAGGATAAATAGACTTGCATTCTCATACACCAAACTAAAAAATCTGAACCATTAAACAGAGGAACTCCATAAGACTCCTTCACTGATTCAACATGTGAAACAACTTTATCAACTGATTGAACATTAACACCTAAATTTGATATGGATGATGTCTTTTGTGTCTTTTGACTAGAATGAGGCTTGACATTTCTCATGTTCTTATTTCTTCTACACTTACCCATTGAACTCCACTACCAGGACCTACCCGAGCCTATTAGACTTCAAAAAGGGAACCTAGGCTATGATACCAATTGTAGGAGTCAAGGACAACACTGAGAGGGGGGGGGTGAATCAGTGTTGTATGAATTTTAACTTTTTGCAAACTTTATCTTACAAGACAAATAGAAAAGAGGACATTAAAGATTTGTTGAGTTTATATGCACAAGACTTATAATAACAGATGTAAACAAAACATGATCAAACCATTAATATGCACACACAAAAGAAATCAATGAGAAGCATGACACAAGCTTTTTACCGAGTGGAAAACCCTCAGGGGTAGAAAAACCACTCATGAAGTGCCTCACTGGCTTAACTTTAAAAACTTCTTACAAAGCCTCACTAGCTGAATATTATGTCTCACTGATAATTGAGAGGTCTCACTGACCTACAAGCCTCACTGGCATACTGTGTGCCTCACTGGCAACAATGTTTAGAAGCACCAGCTTCAAGGAGCACCAACCCCTAAAATAGAACAAACTAAAAACAAGAATTTAGAGGGTTTCTCTGTTTCAATACAAAACATTTCTTCTCTCTCACGTGTCTGTTAAATGGCCATTCTTTTCATAAACCCAAATCATAAACTCAAATATTCAAAATCAATTCTGTATCCTGACTGCATCATCGGTCCTTACCAAAAACTGAGAAATTCAATGCATCTAAATAACCATTATATGTAAATTGAATGTCTTTTCACCTTTCGTCTTCTATATGTTTCATCTCTGTCAAATTATCAAGTTGCATCAATGCATCTAAAAAAATTATTGTAAAAGAAAAGACTCTTGATGTTCCTCTTCTCTGCAAAATCAATTTCATCTTTTTATGACCTTTCATATTCTCTAACATTTCAATCAGTGTCCTGTAGGAGAAAATAAAATCTCTTTAAATATTTAGTCTTTTCATTTTCATCTTGAATATTCTTTTTGTATTCTCCAATCTGCAAAGAATAAATCATGAAAAACTTGTTCAAAAATCTCCAACCCTTTCTCCTTCTCTTCACAAAGGTCATATAAAAATCTTCAATAAAAACAATCAGAGCCCTGTAAGAAAATAAAATCTTTCAATTTCAAATATCATCTTTTCAAAAACTCTTGATCTTCTCTGTAAAAATACATTTCCAAAACCTTGATCTTCTTTGGAAAATCACATTTTCAAACTTTTGATCTTCTCTGAAAAATCAATTTTCAATAATAATATCCATAAAAATTGTCTTCAAATCTTTCAATATATCTCTGCAAGAAAATCTTCAATTCTCCATAAATATTTGCCTTGAAAAAAATCTCCTCAAAAATCAATCTTCAATATCTTTATCCTCTTAAAAAAAATCATTCTCTTTCAATTTGAGAAAAGCAAAAAAAACCAAAATCATCTTTTAATAAAAAATTCTATCTTCAAGCACTCTTGGACTTCTTTGCACTTTAAAAAGGAAATAAATCTGTTTTAGCCTTTTTGTCATGAAAAATCTCCACAAGGAAATTGCCTTATTTAAAAGCACTAAAAAAATCTCCTTATCCTCCAAGAAATAAAAAGTTTCTAACTTCATCACCATCCATTAAAATGATGTTTTTCTCCATTTAAATATATATGCATATTCCCCATTTAAACGTGAAACTATCTCTCCATTTTTATAGAGCATTTTTAATGCTTTTAAAATTTCTCTATTTAACATAAATCGTGCTCCATACTATTTTGCTCCTTAAAAAAAACCTTTTTAATGAATAAAGCTTTCCACTCATAAATCTATACCATGCTTTTTCAAAAACTTAAAAATCTTTCCTCCTTTCGAATTATTAACTATTTGATAAAAGCAAATGAATGCTCCCCCTTAACTTACTTGCTCCCCCTTTTTAAATATGTATTAAATTTCAAAGACATTTGATGGCAAACTCCTCTTTGAAAAATAAATTTCTCCTTTATAATATTAAATATGGGTCTTCAAATAAATATTTGTGCTCCCCTCCGAATTCAAGCTCCCTATAATTAAATACAAACCTTTGATGAACGTAAGACAACCTCCCAAGACATCATAGCAACTTAATTCCAAACTTATGAAGATGAACTTTTGCAACATCATGAATTCAATATAAATATAATAGATGTCCATACTTGCAAGTCAATAATATCTATACCATATCTGCATCTGATTGATGATCAACTCAAAACCATAACAACATAAGACTTATGCATTATGAACCTAGAGTATTCAAGAAAGGCAAAGATAATTATATGAACACACCTACACGAATTTATGATGATGACATCCATAATGAACCTAATCAACATAACCATCTTTTAAAGCCACAACTTGATGATTCCTGCCATATGATGTATCTGTATCATCAACACAACACCTTTTTGACATCAATGACAATCAACTACCATCAAACAACACATGCAGACTAACAAGCACTCCAAGGGACGCAACTGATCAATGCATGTATCAAGATTTCAAACATAGATTACTCAAGATTTATGATGATTTGTAATCAAATTGTCTTCTCTTTCATTAAGTATGCATAACATGTACATTTACAATAGCTTTGAAATAAGTCCTGATACTTCAGCAATCAAATTTCAATTAAGTTTCCAAATATTCAAAATATGGTTCCCCTGCACCTTTTATAGAGTAAGGTGAGGGAGTGGTTACAAATGACCTACGGTCAGGATTTGTTAATTAAGATCAATGGTAGATTATCATTCTTTGACTCAGTCAACTTTCCTTTGTGGCATAGGTTGCTAGCTAGCAACCATTTGGATGACTCATTATCTCATGAGTACCTGATGCATATATCTTCCTTGTGGTGTATCTCCATTCATTCTTTGGGTTCCTCCTCTTTATCTTCTTCTTCTTCATCATGATCATGCTCTGCATCGCTTTCTGTATTGCTATCACCCTGATGAACATCATCATGTATATGGACCTTCATTGCTGTCTTGATATTCTCATAGGCTTGAACAATTCTATCTACCTCCCCACCATCTTGGGTTTTGACTTTTGTAATGGCGTGCTTATGAGACTGGAATTTATCTTTGATCGCATCCAGCTTAGCTTTTCTACTATTTAGTTTCTCATTGTATTTCTTCACCTTGACCTTGATCCTCATGATCTTATTCATCACCTCCTCAGTCAGGTGGGTGAGGGGGTCATCAGCCACCAACTGGAAATTATCATGCAGAGCTTTGATAGCAAAGTCCACATCTTGATTTTCTATATTTCTCTCTACTTTTCCTCCTAATGCTTCAAGGATCTCTGCTTCATGTGCCATCAGGCTATGCAACTTTATACTAATATCCCTGAGCTTACCACTGCATTTCTTTAGTATATCACATTCGAACCTGATGTCTTCATACCATACATCTATCAGCAAGGCATTGTTATTATTTTACACTTGATTATTTATTAGAATTTGAGGATCGATCCTCTTTATTTCGCTCAAAGCAGTAAGGTCCTTTTCCAATTGGAATGACCATCTTCCTATTTCATTCTGCATTTTATCTACTTTTCT
Organism: Cunninghamia lanceolata; assembly: GCA_027924645.1. NCBI lineage: Eukaryota > Viridiplantae > Streptophyta > Pinopsida > Cupressales > Cupressaceae > Cunninghamia > Cunninghamia lanceolata. The sequence continues at coordinate 4,252,608 of BSBN01000850.1, forward strand.
CTTCAAATTGCTTAAAGAATTCCACCTCTGTAAAGAGGTTCTCAATACATCCTCCACTCTTGTAAGGGCCGACAACATCCATTTGTCCATGATCATGGCCTCGTGCTTCAGGAGGTCCAACTTGTTAACCTCTTCTTGGGATATGACAGTCAATGGGACTGCTAGATCCACCGGTGTACTAGCAAGGTTAATTAACCCCTTTATATATGCATGTAGTTGGGCAATGTGCTCCTTATGCTGTTATTTTTCTCTTTCTCTTTTTTCACCCTTTGGGTCAAAGAATCAATGATATCCTTCCCTTCCTGACCCTCTTGGTCTTCATTGGCAAAACCCAAATCAATAGTTGTGATTTAGAACTCTTCCAGGGTGATTTTTCCCTTCTCCTTCTCTATAGTCGGAAGTGCTACTTGGGCAGTCCTTCTACCTGTAGCAGGATCTCTTCTGATAGCCAATGTCAATCTGGCTTTCCTCTTTGGCTTCATGATGGTCTCTGCAAACATGGTTGAGACATCAAATTCTTGAATTTCAAAGCCTTGTTCCGTACCTATTTCTTTTTCCAGCCACTGAGGCACTTCACTTCTAGATCCTTGTTGTCTTTTATCATCATCATGTCTGCCATGATCTCCAATATCTATCTCTATTCTGGGTGGAGAAGGCGACTTCCTAGTTTCTTCTTCATGTTGCTCCTGCTGAGGGGGATCTTGTTGCATATCTTCTCCTTGAGGGGCCTCTTTCTGTGGGGGAGGATCCTGTGGAATATCCACATGATGATCCTACGCTTGATCCTGCACTCTCTCTTTCTGTGTTTCATCCACTTTGGTAATTTCCTCATTTTGAGGCATATTGACATCCATGGCTATTTTTGTGTTTGGCCTTGGTGCATCACCTTGATCTTGTATCAATTCTTGTTCTACACCTGATGCACCAACATCTTGTGTCTAGGTCCTCATGACCTAATATATCTTTTTCTCCTATATCTACTTGAGTTCAGGTGACATCATCACTTGATGTGTCTTTATCACCCTCACCCTTTTCTTGGACTTCAACTATCTTCAGCTCAATGGGTATCTCATGTTGTTGCTGGCCCATATCTAGAGCATTGCTCTCTTCTTCTACCTGCTTGGCTGCTTCAACATTCTCTGTTTGATTAGGTGCACCTACTTTGTCTTTGGGGCTCACATCCTCCCTGTATGTCAAATCTATAATTATAGGGCTAGTCACCTAATCAACTAACTTGTCAAGCCCAATTTGTTGGGCGGCCCTTTCTGGGCTACTCTCTTTCTCTTCTTGAGCAGTTTGTTTCACCTCCTCTAGTACTGCCATTTGTGCTAATGGGGTCCCATGTGGGGTCATGCAGGTACTAGAGACGAGAGTTTCCATCCTTTGGGAGGCCACATTCTATACTACCTCATCATCTGATAGGTCCACGGTATCTTCCAAAGAGAAAGGACCACCCTAACCTACTTTGAACGTCTCTTTTGCTTGTTCCTCTACTCTCTTAGTCTTGAACTTGATAATGGTGGGAAGTGGCACATCATGTTGCATCTCGTTCCTAAACACTTCACCAACAGCTCCCCTTAGTACTATGGGATCAGTCCTGATCTCACCCTGCATGGATGTCCTTTATTTCTTGGGTGGTGACACCAGGGGTGCCGCCCTCCTCTTCCTACTAACCATCATCAGGTCATCACCTGCAGGCTCTTTATCTACTAGCTCTTCCTCAAAAGGGATATCCTCTTCTATATTCTGTTGTGAGGCTTGGCCCTCATCCTATACTTCTGCAGTTTCTTCAGCTGGCCTTAGGATTCTTTTTATCTTTGGTTTATCCATCAGGTGCGGTACAGATGAGATGGATGCCTATCTTGATGTTGATGCACCTACAGTTGGTATGAAAACCCTTTTTATTATCACCCCTTTAGGATCATCATTAGTCTTCTTTCCTCTAGGGGACCCTTTCTCTGTTTCTGTGTAGGTAACCTCTCCCCATTGGATTTTCTTTTCTCACTGAGGAAGTCATCATACTCCTCATCTGGGATCTCTTGCCTTTTCTTCTTGGTGTCCACTGCAGCACCTCACCTGTAAACTGATCCAAGGAGATATCCTCTTGCTTTGTTAGATCAGGGGATAAGATGGTGTCATTGTACACCTTCTTATCTTCATATTCATTTGACATGGTTCTTCGATCATCTTTCTTCAGTTGTGTTGGCACTAGAATGCAGTCAAATATTCTTATCTAGTTTAGGGTGAGCCTTTGATATTTTCTTCTTCTCACCTCAGCCTCATCCTCACAATCTGTCCAAAAATCCTCCAGATGCTTCTGATGTATGGGCTTCCCCATTATTTTTTGCATCCTGCCATACTGGTCATATGGTCTAGCCAATGGAAATGGCTGCAGATACATCAGTTTCAGACCCCCTATGACATGCTCTATACTCTATGAATCTAAGCATATATACTAGCCCATAGATACTGGAAATAGTACTGGTAGTATCTTCTTTTGTGCTTTGTATGTCTTCACTATGGTAGACACCTGTCTCAAAAATTCCATCAGGACCACCCCATCAGTAGGGTACCTGGGTAACATAAGGGGCTGATCTTCAAATCCCTCTACTCTCATGTATGAAAATGTGGCATACTAGATAAACCAGGCCCCATGTTTGTAAACAACTTCCTGAGCCTCCATGCTCAGTCTCTTGGTCCTGTCTTCCTCCATTGTCCTGACTAGATGCATAGAGAATGCATCATTCACCACTTTGTAATATTGGAGGTAATTCTTTCTTTTTATCTAAGGATAATGATCCCATATGTGGACATCATCTATACCACCGCTAACCTTACCCACTGTAGTCAGTGCATCAAATGTTCCTTTGTAAGCACATGAATACACAACATATGAGGTCATGTGGAATGAACACTCTTGACCTCCCAGGTTCCTCCTCTCTTCATCTAATGCATCACTAATGACCTTGGCCCATAATGGCTTGTTATCTATGTAAAGGACCATCTGGATGATTCCAAACATCTAATTCTTAAAATTTCCAACATGAGGCTGGCCTGTCATCCTACTAAGCAGGGCAATCATGTATTGGTACTCATCGTCAAAATCAAATTTATATAGGTGTACGACCAACTTGGCAGAGGCAGTGTAGGTGCTGCTCTTAGACCTCCACTGGTACATCCTCTTCCTTGCATTTTTCTTCTTGTTATTATATTTTGTCTCCAGTTTATGCAGATCCACACTGACCACTTTCTTTCCAACTAGCAGATTAAAAGTAGATGTGATGCCCTTAATTGAAAAGTCTGCATAAACTCTTCCATGCTTCTCCACCTGCCTTGTCTGAGGGTTATAGTTCCTGGCGCATTCTACTACCAATTCTGGGGTCTCCATAACATATGGAAATTTGGCTACATGCCACATCCCTGAAACATATATTGCATCTAGCAGGGTATTGTCTTTATCATGGTCTATTCTGGATGACCATACTACTAAATCTGTGTCTCCCTGGTGAGTGTCCCTAATGATACCATACTTGAATTGTACCCCTTCTGGCTGAACAAACATGGGTTTAAGAAATTTTGTATCAGACTTGTTCTACCTAAGATCTGCCATGGATTCATGCAATGAACATGCCTTTTCTTACCATATGATATCCATATGCATTCATATATCATTATATATCTCTACAGCATCATGTACACTCTATTCATTACTCTTTACTTCATCATGATGTGCATACTTATAGATTCAAACCACAAGAAAGATCATACTACCTAGACATGCAGAAAATGACAACAGGAGGGTTTTTTAATTACTTACCTGATAACGCTTTTCTCCTGGGTTAGGTTGATGATTATAGAAAAGGGTAGCAAATGCTGATGATCACCCGTTCTGTTATGCTGCAAGCTGTAGTCCATTCACAGGTAGCTCGTATGAGGGTTTGACTTCTCTGCTCTGTAAATTCTCATTTTTTCACAAGGTAAATGGAAATAACCTTGGAAAGTTACCTTTAAACGCATCCTTAGGGTAGGATTAGGGTAAAATTGTGTTAAATCAAGTAAATCCATTGATCCTCTGCAGAGAATCCATGGATGATGCCAAGTGTTTGAATTGTATTCACAGTCGGCGGGAATCCGTCTACCACATTTATGTCCATTAATGTTAGTAAACAAGGGGGGGTGATCTTCAAAAGATCAGGTGATATTCAAAATATGACCCCCTTTGGATAAAATGACCTTCCACCTTTCAACGACAAAACTAATGCAAAAGAATCGGGTGATGTAGCCAAAGGTTGACCATATGTATATCAGGTCATAAAACTAAGATCAGGGGATGTTCAAAATATGACCCCACAACTAAGATGATCCCCTTGAAAAGATCAGGGTGACGTCAGTATGTCGATGACCTTGCTTAAGCGTTGTATTATAATGACGTCACCGTCATGTTATTGAATATGGTGGGGATTAGATATATACCTCTGCGGGGTAAAATAGAATGATGACTTCATCAGGGTGATATTCTTTGTTCGTTGGTTTTAAATGATGTCATCATCATATTGGAAAAGGGTGATATTTTGTGATGAGGGTGATCTTTGTAAGATGACGGATATTAAAAACATGACCCCCCTACAAATAATGTGAAGTTGTTTGATGGGTAGATAACCGTTACTATGTAAAATTGATGTCTGGACTTTCGCGGACCAAGTGATTATCAGGTGATAAACTTACATCGGGGTGATCTTATATAATATGACTGATGTTTGAAACATGACCCCCCTTCTCGGAATATCAGGTTTGACCAAAACTTTGACTTAACATAACTTCCTTCCCTTAAAGAATTTCAGGGTGATCTAAAAGGTAAACCTGCTTGGAATTTCATGCACCTTCCATCCATGATGTTGATGATATGAAATACTGAGTTTGACAAATGACCTCATCATGGTGACCTATCTACCCCCTGCAGGATGACCTGCATGACTTATTTTACCAGACCGCCCAAAGCAGAAAAACAACAAGCCAAAGTAGCAAAAAAGTTGGGTCCCCATTTTGTTGAGTCAAAATGGGGCGTGTTGTGTAAACACACAACACCACCAAGTCAATATCCACACCTGCTACACACTAAATCCCATAATTGTGAGTGCCCTACACATAGTAGAGTATTTTCTTGGCTTCTTTTCAATGTAGCTCATGGGACTCTTGGATGACCTAAGAGACCAAGCCCATGACATATGAAAGATAAGGCATCATGCAAGTCAAGTAGATGAGACTCCCAACTAATTGGAAATACAAAGTGGCATCTTCCAATGGTGAAGAACAATGAGCCTCAATTTTGACCCCTAATAGAAATGGAGTCGATTTAGGCTTAGAGTCATCCATGTGAAATCTAGAGAGCATATCAAGTACAAACCCCTATGGACATTCCATGTATATTTCCTCTTGAAGTTCACCATGAATAAAATCACTCTTCACATCAATCAAATGGACTTCCCGATGGTGTGTTGTAATTATAGCAAGGATAAGGTGGATGGAGTTCATTTTGGCAACTAGCGAGAAAGTCTCAGAGTAGTTAATCCTAGGAACCTAGGAGAATCCATTGGAAACCAAGCAAGCCTTATGCTTATCAACTGACTCATGTGTAGCCAATTTTGTTCTATAGATGCACTTGCATCAAACAAGATTCCTTCCCTTAGGAAGGGGGACTAAATACCAACTATGGTTTCTCTCCAAGGAACTAAACTCCTTCTAAATAGAAACATCCCACTCATGGATACTAGAAGATTTCTAAAATGACTGTGAATTGAAAGTTGAAATAATTAAGAGATGTGGAGTTTTCTAAAACACTGACTAAGTTCTAGTATTTGAAGGATCCCCAACCTAGTTGCCTATTGACTGCAATTTTTGATAAGCCCAAAGAGGCTTAATGGCTAGAGAGTCTAAAGAATCTAGATGAGAATCATCATCCTCTAAATGATGACTAGGAGAGGAGGAAGATAAATCCTCATCATCATCATTACCATCTAAAGTGGAGGAGGAAGAATCCTCATCAAGACTAGGAGGATTAAAATCTTCTAAAGAACTATGATCATGTCATAATGTCTCCAATGTGATGGTAGATAGAGAAGTGGTAGGAGAACTAAAAAAGTCCTTGAAAAAACACTCCTCTCAATGAACAAATCATGAGTGGTTGGGTAGCGAATCCTGTAGCCTTTGACACCATCTGGGTACCCAACAAATAGGTAAGGCCTTCTCTATGGATCCATAGCCTTGCATTTATTTTCTAGAATGTGGGCCCATGTAGGAGAACCAAACACTTGAAAGTTCTTTGCTATGGGTTTCTGACTAATCCAAGCTCGAAAAGAAGTTATTTCCTTCACAGATCGATGAGGAATCTAGTTTTGGATATAACATGCACAATTAGTGGCCTCTTCGGAATACTGAGGTTTTAATGATTTGAGTGAATCATACAATTGGCCATGTCTTTCAAGGACCTATTCTTGCATTCTGCAACATCATTTTATAGAGGACTGTATGGAACTGTACGCTATAAGTCAATACCCTCTAAAGCACAAAACTATTCAAACTGATGGTTAACATATTCCCCCCATTGTCTATGCACATAATCTTGATGGCCTTCCTTGATTTTTTCTTTGCAAAAGCCTTGAAATCTTGAAAGGACTCAAAGACCTTAGACTTTTGTTTGAGAAAATAAACCCAAATGCATTTGAAAAGATCATCAATGAAATTCAAGACATATCAAGCCTTGTTGAAAGATGGATGTGGAAATGGCCCTACCAAGTCACTGTGTGCTAATTCTAGAAGTTGTGTGGCCTTCAATGCTTTAGCTTTACCATATTTCTCCTCATGATGCTTAACAAGAATGCATCCCTATAAAATTCCTTCTTGAATAGAAGGCAACCCTAAAACCATGTCATGTTGATTGAGTTGTTGCAAGAGTGGTAGTTCAAGTGGCCAAACCACTAATGCCACAAATGGCTCAATTCATCTAAGTGAGTGAGAAAAGAAATTGAAGGAGAATTAGGAATAAAATAAGAAAAGTGATAGAGTCTAAAATGATGATCTGATTTCCCCATGACAACTATAGACCCACTATGCAACTCATTGATTATCACTGTGTCTAGTGTGAACTCAACCTACTTGCTAGAGCTAGTGTGAGTGATCTAATAAATAGATAGGAGATTAGTTGACAAAAATGGAACACAAAGAACATCTTGAAATGTTTGTTTTACCACATCAATAGACTGTCTCCCTTGTACTTCAATAGGAATGTCATCACCCATTAGTATGGTTGGCATAGAACATGGCTCTAAGGAGGAAAAACCATTCTGTGATATAACTATGTGGTGCGAAGCACTCAAGTCAATGATCTAGGCTTTGGGTTGTGAAGCATCAACTAGGTCCTTGCCTTTTCCTTTCCCCTTACTATTATGTGTCCTTAGAAGACCCCTCAAATGAACCTTGTTTCACTTAGGCACCTTGATGTTGTTCTTTTCAAGAATATGTGTAAGGTGATCAATCTACTTCTTTAAACAATTGTGTTCATCACAGTCAAGTGTCTTATGATAGGAATATTTTTACTTCTCCTTCTTAGGCTTGTTTCCTTTGGAAGAAGAGGACTAATTAGCTACATTAGAGGCAGTCAATTTTGGATCTTGTTTCTTCTCTCCTTGGTTCTTTTGTTTCTTATTTTACTTGTCAAACCCTTTGTGATCTTTAGTGCCCTAATTTATAGCCAAGGTATGAAACTTAGAGGGTTTAATTGTACCCATGTTGACTAATTTTTCCTTCTCCTTAGTGATTTCCATAGCAAAATCATCAAGAGAGGTCATTTTGTAGGTAGAACGTAGAGCACATTTAGTAGCATGAAATGTAGAAACAAGAACTAAATAGTTTGGACCAATCTGAGAGAGAATAATTAAAATCAATTATGTATTTATTTTATATCCCACACCACTTTAACTACAATCTAATAGATTTTAGTTTTATGGAGAAGTCTTGAATTGTATCAAAATTACATGGATTTAACCATATGAGTTTGTTCTCCAATTGATGACCCCTTAATTCATCCTACTTACCAAAGAGATTTTCTAATGTTGTCCAGACCTCATTTGGAGTAGTAATAGTTTCAATATGAAAAAGTAAGTTAGTATACATAGACATGCATAGAGTACCATATTATTCATCACATTTATTAAACCATTTTGGCTTTTTTACAACTAAAGATGGTTTAGTTTCAAGCTCCATTATTACCTGATGTAGCCCTTGCTTCTTAAGATATATAGTCATTTTTTACTTCCATTCAAAGTAATTGTAGGGTGTGAGAACTATAACTATTAATTGATCCATTTTAGCATAAAGTAGATTGTTGTTTGTAGTGCAAAAAAGAAATACAAAAATGCAAGAAAAAAAACACACAAGCCTCCCACCTCCCCTTTTCACTAGTCTCAAAAATCATCCCTTAGAGATTACAAGTTTGACACTTTATAATTTAATGCAATTACAATGCTTTGTCAGATTACATGAGTGATAAGGCCCAAAAATGGCCAAAAACTAACATTTGATCCAAAATGGACCTATTACAAAATATAGAAAAAAGAACTATATGTTTATGTAGTGATCTCCAACAAATTTTCAATGCCTATTCATTTGTAGAAAATGAAGATCTAAGGTGCAAGATATGGCCCATTAAATGAAAAAGCAATCACAAGCTTAAAAATGCAATATCTAGAGAAAAATGGAAAAATCTAACCATAGCCACCATGGATGCAAAGTACACTTCACTATCATTTTATTTACTATTTGTTTGCAAAAATCTAACTTTGGGGGCAAAAGTTACACCAAAATGAAAAAAATCCCTTTTGTAGGCTTCAATGAAGGGAAAAAATGCCCCCTAACTAGGAGGCAACACTTCAATGGTGTTGTTGATAGAGTGGCTGGGAAGTGGATGAAGGGTGATGGTTAACAGACTGTTGACAGTGGTGTTTGGTGGTTTATTGATCATGCAATGGCCAATTTGCAAACCACGAGGGCATGTAGAAGCCTATGAGGGCTTAAGGGCTTTAAGACTTGAGTGCTCACAAGATTAAGTGCTTGAGCTATAGTGTTAAGCACTTAGACCAAAGTGCTTATAAATAGTGCTAAGTGTTTAATTTTTTTTGAAAATTATTTGTACGCTTGTGCAGGGAGGGCTGTATGGCCTTCTTGCAAAAAACATTTTCCCTAAAAACTCTTGACACTAAAACTAGACAAATTTTATATGAAAATAAGAGTTTTTGGGCTTTCTGCACTAAATGCTGAGGTCTTTTTGTCTTGAAAATGACCCAAATGAAGTTCACAAGCTAGATCTTGCCTTGAAACCCCCATTTGCGAATTGACCTTCTAATCTCCAATTTTGATGAACCAAAATCTAGTCTTGACTTTCTTGAGCCTTTTGGACACTATGTCATAGTTAAAAATATTGTCAAGATTACTAGAGAGGTTCAATCACCCATATTTTTGAAAATATATGTCCAAACTCCTAGAGGTTAAAAAATTTCCTTCAAACTTTTCTAATTCTTTAGATCATCTGAAGACACGAGAAGAGCATACTGGGTTCTTAGGAAACCTACAAGCAACTAATTAGTCCCTCTAAATCTGTCAAATAAGGAATCTTAAATAATCTATCCAATCAAAACTTGCTCTAATACCATGTTAGGATTTATAGAATAAATGAAAACCCGTAAACAATTGCAAGAACTAGATTAATAAACTATAAATGCAAATGATAAATTGAAATCAAAATAGCATTACAAAGTCAGTATCCAAGAGAGTAATGGAAATGCTCAAGAGGTAAAATGGCATTAAGAGAGCACATTAGAAAAATAGCTCACAATATAATGAAAATACAATCTAAGTAGTGAGTTTATATAGGCTCAGGGAGAGGGTGGATGTGGAAAAACCAGCCAATAGGGAGTGACCACCAAATGGGCTAAAAATAGAAAATGTAACTCCCATGTAGAATGGTGATACTTCAAATACCCACTCACCTTATTAAACTTGTAAGAGTCACCAATGGATTCAAGCTACTAGGATCACCTACAAAACCATAAAAAACCTTCCAAAAGAGAGTAGCAAGATGATGAAATGATTGATTATGGATGCAAAATGATATTATGAAACTATGATATTGTTATGGAGTAAAAAGCAACCTCATGCCTTTTTACCTCCTAGTTTAGCTCCTAGGCCCCTGTGTTTACACTTTACATGCTTAATACCTATCCTGGAGCAATTTCCCCTAAAACCCATGTCAAATGGGACTTAGGGGTCAGTTATAAATGCTTAATCGAGACCCAAATTGGTCTTGGGAATCAGGCACCTGCACCCAAGTCTAGGCTAATTTGCCAGGACCCAAATTTAAATGTGTTGGCTTAGGACCTTTAAAAAGGTTTTTCTCTATCGGCCTTTTCAATTTGAATTACAAATATTAGCGAGAAAGCATATATAAGTGATTTTATGTCTTCATTTTATACCTAGATGGATAATACAAACTTGTGATATTAAGCTAAGGGATTTCAAGGCATTCATTGTGTTGGAAAGTAGAATTGTGTTGTTATTGTGTTTGTTTGTTGCAGATTTAGCTTCATCAATCCATCTCCTCATGGTTTGAAGGATCTTCATCTCCATGAGGGATTCACCTCTAAGGTGATATCTATTTGTGCTTCAATCATTTTATTTCATCATTGATTTGGCCTCTGCCCTCCCTTGGGCATGCACTCTACCTAACAACGGCATTGGAAGACTTGAATGTCATTATAGGGCTTGACCATGACAAGATCCTAAACACCACAACCCCCAAACTAATTTATTTGTGATTGCAAGTTACAGGTGTGATCTTTAGTGAAGTATAGGTATAGGGAAGCACTGTCAAGGATAAATGTTCAGGATCTAGAAGTATCTACAAAAATTCCTCTGTAGCAGACTAGGGCATGGGCACCAGTGTCTTTTTGACAAATTAGGCCCAAGATCTCGCATTAGGAGGTTGTCTACATCATCTTCTTAGTTCTGAGTTTTGATAAATTCCTCCATATTGGACTAGAGTGCCCACCCCGTAGTCCTCCAGTTGTCCTCTTGACAAAACAAGCTTTGAATACATCATTTGGGCACTCTCTGGAGCATTTTCTTAGTTTTGACCTTCAGCAAATTCTCACTCCAAGGACTTGGGCATAGGTACCATAGTATTTGAACATTTTTGCTTTTGAAATTAGGTTCCCTTCTATTCATTGATCTTAGTGCTTCTTCCGGATTGTCTTTATCTGTCACGGTTTGAAAGTTATGCTCTATTTATCATAGAACTAGCGTTTTGTCCATTGTTGATCAAGGGTTTGATGAAAACACCTGATTAAATCATATATTTCCATAGAAAACAAGAGCACAAAGTCTGTAGCTAAGTCCACCTTCACTTGGTTATGATTTGGCTCAGCTTTGTCCTTGAATGTTATTGTGAAAAGAGGGTTTGATTTGGTATGCTTAACATCATTTCATGCATCTCCTTTTCATATATAACATTTTGGTGAACCCATGTTTTTACTGAATTTGCATCTTTCTGAGTGTTATAATCAGTCCTTGCATTCATTCATACCATATTAATCATCTTGCATTGAAAAAGCTTACATACATTTGAAAAAAAACAAAAAAAAAACAAGCATTTTAGGCTTGCATTAAGGCATAATTTTGCATGCTTTGCATTGCATATCATTGAAGCATTTAATTTTCTGATATTTACATCAGATCTTATCCATATTGCAGTCATTCATCATTGCATCATATCACATCTTGCATTTGAAGACCTCATTTGCTAGGGTTTTTCTTAAAAATGTTGCATTTTTCATATAACCTAGTAATTCCAAAAGCTAGGGTTTGTAGTCAAAATCTTGTTTAAGATTTTGCTGCTATCATAAACATCTTTAAATTGATCTCTAGCAATGATTTAAAACATATTTTTATTTCTCATTTGAAAATTTTGCATCATTTCATATTTTACTTTGAAAATTTCACATGTTTGTAATTACACAATGTGTATTTCAACATAAGCATTTTAACCTCTCCCCAACATTTATTTGCAAGAAATCTTAAAAGTGGTCTATATTACCTTTTGTATAGCACTCTTTACATCTTAATCACTCCATTTTTAAGGACACTAGTGTGTTTTTGTTCTTGATAACAAGTTTCAAAAGCACGGTTTCCTCAAACTAGTGTTGTGGTGTACAAAAGTCTCTCATATTGGTTATATTTGATAAATGAAAAGATCTTATTGTGCATTGCTATTCGAAGACATTCTATTATGGCATATTCATCCCATTTTCTCTTTGGTATCTTTACATTCATATATCAAAGACTTTTTGTACAAATTCCTTAATATGAATCCTCATGTTCTCACTCATATATAATCCATGTATCATAAGGATATATTTAAGTGCTCTTCATTTGAAATCCTTGATTATGTACTTGATTTTGACAATTTCATAGCTCTCATGAATACTTACCCTTTGGTATTAGAAGATCTAACTAAATACATCTCCATGTATACTCATGAGAAAGATGAGTGTGAAAGTTCTTCTTCCATTAATGTCTTGGAACTAATATCTAAAGTATATGATGATGATGAGGATTCCATGACTTATCCTATTCCTCCTCTAGTTGAATTTTCAAACACTTGGGACACCCCTAAGGAAGTGAAGACCTTCGATCTTCCTACTTTGGATGAATGTTCAAGAAACTTGGATATCTCTAATGATGAGAAGACCTTGGGTAGCTCTCCTTTGGTTACAAGTTCTATTCCATTGGATGTCACTAAAGATCAAACCATCAACAATTCCTTTTCTCTTTGTTCTAATTCTCTCCCTTTAAAAGATGGAGCATTGGTGGATAGAGAAAGCTCCCTCACATTAAATTCTATACGGATGAATGTCGAGCTTAATCAAAATCAAAGCAATGTTAATTCAATTACCTTTAATAGGTTTCTTCCACCCACTAAGGGGTTACTAGAAAAGTGTATTAATATTCCTAAGATGATTGTGCAAGGGGCACCTAATCTACCTTCTTGCCTAAAACTAGTGATAACATTTCAAGGTGATCAAAAACCACCTCGACCCCAAGATTACATTTTAAATTATGCAAGACAAATCACTCAAAGGAATCAAGGTGTTCAAAATGTGTCACAACAACCACATTACAATGTAATTGCTCACACATACAACACCTGTAATAACAAGCAAATCCAATAAGCACCACATGTTCCTATCTCTTTTCCATCTTCTCAACCTATGCTTCCTCAACCACCTCACCTTACTCAAAAAGGTGGCCAAGATTATGATCTTGTTGAGTAGCTTCATGCTACTCCTGCTAAGATCTCTCTTTGGGAACTCATGCAAACATCACCTACATACCACAGAATGCTCCAAGAAGCTTTACAAAAGGTGATATTACCACCTGTTGTTAAGTTGAATGATCTAGCATGTAAAGTACGCATTCCATCACAAAAGTTACTAAAGTAAATAATCCACTTAATTACATCATACTCAAGTAAAAAGATAGATCTCATAAATATTAATCAATAAAAGTCATTAAATCTTACAAATCACATGCTTAATCCAGGTGTTAGCACTGTAAAATAATATACAATGTCCATTGCCTTTCACTCCATTAATCATCCAGTGATAAGTACAAGGTACAATAATCATGTACAATATAAGAATAATAAATCAAATCAAACTCTCCAGCCACCACAGACCCACATGGTCCTCCGCAAGTTAAGAGACAGGAACATGGCTCAGACACTTTTCCACCCAACCACAAAGTAATTACACTTCCCCGGATCCCTTCATAACACGAAGGAAATCCAGCCCTGCACAAAACATCTAGCAACCTGGAAACAACTGGTAGGAGTGAACACTTGATGCAACCTGATGTCTAAATCTAAATCTAAATGATGATGTGCAAATGTCTCACAAGAAGATGTGGCAGAGATATATATAAATAAAGTTTTGCTAAACAAATATTCATCTATTTCAATGAATTCCTAGCTTGGCCAAGCATATAAAATAGTTTAAGGTCAAATCCCAAAAAGAGGAAAAGCCATCTCTGATATTCCACATTCGGCATCCTAGCCCAAAAAGTAACCCCATACACACATACACGATAATCTACTTTCTTTTCAAAACAAAAAGCAACCCATGTTTGCCTAAAATCTATTTCTAATCCCTTTCTCTTGCATAGTTCAAGAAACACACTTTCAAGAAAGTAATAAATAGGAACATAATTTATTCATTTAAATGCAAATATATATATATATATATAAAATCAATAAACTGGTTATATTCCCTAACCCATATTTCATTCTTTTCAATATTTTGAAGAAAACTAATGTTAACTACATTCTACCCGTAAGCTGGTTTATAATTCAAAGCAATTATTTGTAAAAAGGATTTAATAAGAGTGTATAAATATTGTCAGCAAAACATTATTTAAAATCAAAGGCATAGGTAATAATCAGGAATTGTACTATCTTTGTTCCAAGTAATAATCTAACTACTACAAGAAGTATTAAATCAAGCTACAAGAACAGAACATGTCCATGACAGGAAGAATAGTATGGCAACAGGGATAAATATTCAACATCATGGTTTAATAAGGCTACGACCGGGTGTAAAAGAATAGCTACAAGATTTAATTTATTCTGCTATAGAAACTATCCTAGCATGCTATAGGAGCAACAATTAATTCTCTAAGAAAAGAAAATAAGTTTGCTATGACAGGGACTAATATTTAGCAGCGACAAAGTTTTAACAAAATGGAATATAGGAATAATGAAAAGCTACCATAGAGATTAAGTAAGCTATAGAAATAGATAACTATGACAGGAATGAGTAAAACATATCTGCGACATGAGTTAATTTCCAACGATGACATAGATTTCTAATTGCCATGGCAAAAGTAAAACTATGACAGTAAAAATAAACTGGTCGTTATGAATATAACATAGTTTGGTAAAAAGCTTTAACATAGGTGGTTTAAAGATTTTGATATGGTGAATCATAATGGTTGGATAGAGCTTTAGAGGTGGTAGTTAAAACGAAGAGAAAGAAGAAACTCAGTTAAAAACCAATAAAAAGAATAGATTGATAGGAAGCCTTTAATCATTAAGAAAAACATACATGATGGTGGTGCCTGCATAAGCAATCAGGTTTTAAGCATTTAAATATGCAGGCCCCTTCCCAAAAAATCCAAAAATTCTAACATTTTTTGCCTCTGCAGTGGTAAAATTGTGAAAAATCAGCTAAGTGCAGGTGTCTTTGTATATACAAAGGGGTTTGTATGTACATATTGGTGAAATATGCATTGGCGGGTGTAAAATCTCCATCGCCCTTTGAAAAAATTAGTTAGATGCATTTCTGAGTGCATGTCGGGCTCTAAATGCGAATATACAAAGGGGGAATCTTTCACAAATTCCTAGGAATATTCCTACTTTGTATATCGGGTTGTATGAATGGTGCATTGAAAAGTATACAAGGGCACAGATGCATTTACTACAGTGCTAGAGATACAAGCAAAAAATATACATTACCGGCATATTCCAGGAAAGATTCGCTGTTTCTATGCAGAGGAAATATACAATGGCAGAATATACATAGAAGATTCCTTGTTTATATGCAAAGGCTGATATACATTTGGTGGGGTCCGCCTCACATGCAAAGGGCTTTGTATCTCATATACAAAGGAGAATGTATATGTGATATACATTCAAAATATACAATTGAATATACAAGGAGGAAATATGCATTCTGGACCCGAAGGAGGAATAAAATGCAGTGAATAAATATTTTAGGTTCGTAGGTTGTATAAGGCGCTTGTATATGCTGATATACAAGCCGATATGTAGTGAAAGAGATACAAGCTAGATTTCAAAGGGAGGTACATTCCGATGCATAATGGTTTGAAGTCCGCGACGTGCATGTATGTGGTGTTTGTACATGCTGATATACAAAGGGTTAAGATACAAGCCGGATCTGAACCGGTTCTGAAATTGTTCTAATAAAGTTTGGGGTCCAACTTGTATATAAGGTGCTTGTATATGCTTTTGCATGTACAGGGCGAAAAGGCAAAATGGTGAAGGTAGAAAGTCAGCAATGGAGAATCAAGGTGCCTACATGGCACGATATTATTGGTTCGCGACTTTTCAAAGGTGTTTTGAGCCATAGATCTCAGCGATGGGGAGGTGATCAACGGCCGTGTTTTAATTTTGCTGCAATGATGGGTTTCTTTGCATCTATGGCTGCACTTGGGCGGGAAAAACTCCTAAGGCACGCCACTAAGGATTTGCGGGTAGCTGAGCAATAATGGCGACATCTGTAGGATTTGGGTCGATGGTGGACAGGTCAACCACCATTTTTAGGAGGAAAGTCCTCGAGCGGCGGCCTAGATCCTGATTTTACCTGCTTCTTCTCCCTGTTTCTCCTGCGGCATTAACTATTTTGAGTGCCATTTCTCATGATGCATTGTATCTGGCAATTTGTGAGTTGACTGTTGTAATTTTGGCTGAGTACACAGTTTTGCTATAAAATGCAAACTGTGTCACTCATATTTGGTTGTTGAAGACTTGGGCATTTTTGTGTAAATAACGAAATACAAAGCATTTCATATTTGTTCTATCTCATTTTAGAGTTTATGTATTGCATCTGTGATGTATCTTGCACATATGTTTAGTTTCAGTGTTGATATTATATGAAAAATGCTTGTTGCATGTATTTATCTGTTTGTCTCCATTTGTTGCTTGCATCTCCTTCTTTTGAATCTAGTTGCTAAGGGTTTCATAGATTCAGGGATACAAGTTTCTGTATCATGTGCTTCATCTCTAACTTCTATTCAAGGAGTGGATTAAACTATTTTAGGTCAAGCATGGAGAAGGTTGTGTGTCAGCAGGGATATCTGTAAGTAGAGGCAGCTAAATACCCATCCTTGGGTGATGTTTGTAAGGCAAGCATCAATCCATCCCCTTAAAACTCGAATGCTAGTTGCAAGCCGTCCTCATGTATATGTCTATTTGACTCCTTGCCCTGAGATAGGCACCGGTTTGCCCTGGGTTAGTAGTTATGATCCAAAGCCCCTATCTTGCATCCAAACCATCATATCCAACTCTTCCATAATTTCAACTTGTTAGTTGTAGGAGTAGGATTAGGAACCCCTGCATACTCTCATACCTGACTAGACAAATATGTCCAAGAACATTGCCAACCTTGTGATTTATCACACAAATCTTGGTCCACACATGAGAGTATTCTACCCATTATCACAAAGTTAAATCTTTCTATCATTTGGAGAGTAAATGTTACATCTTTAGTTATAGGGATACCCCCCTTGGTGCGGCAAAACTAGAAGTGAAGGGGAGGCAGCTCACGCAACCTCCCATAATCTGTTGGCCGAATCCGCCTGTGCATTGGAACTGGCAAACCCTCTGCCGATTCAGAAAAAATAACCAACACATGACATCATGTTTCTAGCTACTAACTTCAAGAAGGATGACCAAAAGTAAAAAAAAAATTGATTAACTTATATTTAGCCCATTTTAGAAGATTTAAAGATCTGAAATAACACTATGAGATAGGCCGCTAAGAATCATAACAAGCTTACAAAGTTTTAAGAGTCGATATACATAGTTTTATGGGGTAGAGTTGGCATATAGGTCGATTGGAAAGTGATTTGGGCCGACAACAACAATGAAGGGATGACACAAAATAGAAGAAAAGCTGAATCCAAAACAAACATAGAGAAATAAAGCAGATGATAGGAAATAAGAACAAGTCTCAGGCGATCGTCATAAACAGGCTGACTAATATGTTATACAAATTAGAAAATTGACAAGGTGTAGGCCAATATTTAATCATGGTTTAACAGTATATTCAGCCATAAACTTTTGCAAAACAAAAAAAGGAAAATACCTTATTTTATATGCTTTCCTCAGAGTTGATCTCTCCCTTGACGTTGATTCCTTCTTCTCTGTCTTTCCTTTCTCACCTTCTGTCATCATTTTCTTATCTCTTCTTTCCTTGTTGTCACTCCAATGATAATGGTGTCCCCCTTCCTTATTCCATCTTTTGTTCTTAATGAATTCCTTCTTTTCTTTTTTTCCTCTGCTAAAATTGGTTTTTGTATATTTGGATCTAATTTTATTGAAAACTCCTGGTTAACTTACGTTTGCATGCCTCTTTGGCATTCAAACACAATGATCTTTTATTTCAAATATTAAAACCTCCTCTTATTTCTACTGCTCATATTGCATGATAAGATTATTATTATTATTAAAATTTAGATATCCATTTATAATATAATATTATTAATATCATTTATTTATCTTTAATAATTCACAATTACTTTAAGTCTAACAAGGAATATTCTCAAATATAACAAAGGATATTTAAATATATATTAATCGAATTATTTAAATATAGAAAAATACTTTTATTATTTATAATTAAATAATATAATATACACAATTCCATTAAATATAAATCGAAGGAACATAATATTTTCATGACTAATTTATGCATTTGAATAGACTTACTGTAACAACTAAAACACATATTTTTCTAAACATTAAACATCAATCACATTCATTTACCACATGAAATTCTCAAACAAGACTACCAATCAAATAATGATGCATAAATAAAACCATTCAGAGATGCAGTATGACATGAAACTACGTGAGTGTGTGCATGCATCGGGTTTATCCATCCTATCAGTTCTTGTCGAGTGGCTAGAACATCTCTACCTCAACCATGTTCTCATCTTCGATGAGTACCTACATTTAGTCGCACTCAGTTCCACATCAATAGGTTAGTTCCCCAAAATCATAGCCAAAGCAAAACATTATGTACATCGATAATCGTACCAATAATATTCAATTATTAAATCAACTTCCAAAACCACACATTTATAACATTGTGGTAATTACTTTCACACACATGGAGTTACTCATAGTAAAAACAATCATAGTAAATGTCCAATAATCTAATTAATAATAAAGTCCATAAAATGAGATGTGACATCCTTCCCCACTAGGAAGAGACATCGTCTCGATGTCTTATTACACAAACTAAAAATAATAATGTTTCAATCTACCACTAACAATGTATCCAAAGTATCATAAAACAAATAACAGTAACTCAAAGTATCATCATCTATGCATGAATACTATGCTATATACTCAAATGAGGAAAAGATCTATCAATTTCCTATGCATCCTCCCATGTGGCACTGCCCACAGAATACTAGTCCCACTGGACCTTGTACTGCACAATATACCTGTTACGCAACTTAACATTGCACCTCTCCAAAATTTGAGTGGGCTCCACCAGCACCACTTCTAGATCTTGAACTTGTAAAGAATGCCTATCAAGAATGTGCAAAGCATCAAGATGATAAGGCTTAAGTAAAGACACATCAAAAACATTATGGATTCTGGCAAGTGCAGGTGGTAGAGCAAGTCTATAAGCTACATGATTGATCACTTGCAAGACATCAAATGGTCCTACAAATTAAGGAGCAAATTTGGATGCTTTGCCAAATGATACTGAACTCTTCTAAGGCTTGACCCTTAAGAAGACTTTGTCACCAACTAAGAATTGCCTAGGTGTCCTATTTCTATCTACATAACTCTTTTGACGATCTGAGGCTTGCTTCAGTTTCTCTTTGATCAACTTCACTTGATCATCCATTTCCATTAACATATCAGGACCAATTACTTTCTTTCCTCTACCTTGTCCCAACCGATAGGTGTTCGACACCTACACCTATAAAGAGCTTCAAATGGTGCCTTTCCCAATGATGCATGGTATGAATTGTTATAAGTGATCTCCACCAATGGAAGATACTCCTCCCATTTATACTGTTGATCCATACAATACATCCTGAGAAGGTCTTCTACAACCCGATTGACTCTTTCCATCTGACCATCCATTTCAGGATGATATGCTGAATTAAAATTCAACTTGGTGCCTAAAGCTGCATTTAGAGTTGTCCAAAATATGGAATTCAAGCGAGTGTCTCGATTTGAAATGATCATCTTCGGCACTCCATGGAATCAAAAAATCTACTGAACAAATTTCTTAGCTAAAACCAATGAACCATCTAAAAGATTCCATGGAATAAAATGTGCTACCTTCGTCAACTTGTCCACCACTACCAAGATGATGTCATGTCAATTCTTGGACATGGGAAACCCCTGAATAAAATCCATACTTATCACTTGCCACTTATATTCAAGAACACTGTGAGGGTACAACAATGCTGCTGGATGCACATGCTCAGCATTAACTCGCTGGCACTTGAAACAACGAGCCACAAATTCTGTTACATCTTTCTTAAGTTTAGGCCAAAAGTATATGGGTCTCAAACCTTTGACCATCTTTATCACTCCAGGGTGCTCAAATATGGTGTGTTGTGGATCTCCTCAAGCACTAACTTTATCAACTCCCCTGAGTCAGGAATATACATCCTAAACCCTGATATCTCAAAAGCCCATCTGACTCAATCACATATCCATCAAATCAATGGTCTAAGGGGTTTTCTTCTAAAGCTTGCTTTACTCTTTCATAATGTTCATCCCCTTGCAAATTCTGAATTACTATATGCCTCAAATTGGATCTTCTAGTAACCATGGTAGCTAAATGTCTTCTCCTACTAAGAGCATCTGGTACTCTATTCTCCTTTCATTTTATATACTCTATACCAAAGTCATACTCACTAAGGAATTATAACCATGTTCTCTATTCTACATTAAGGTTAGGTTGAGTAAAAATGTACTTGAGCCCTTAATGATCTATCTTTAACTCAAAGGGCTTACTTAGAAAATAATGCCTCCACATTTGAAGTGCATGAACTATGGTGGCTAACTCAAGGTCATGTGGCACATAGTTTAACTCACATTACTTTAACCTCCTTGACTCATATGTAACTACTTGTTCATTCTACATCAACACTCCTCCTACTCCTTCTCCTGAAGCATCAGTTATAACTGTAAAATGACCATTAGGATCTGATATGGTCAAGATAGGAGCCGTTGTGAGTTTTTCCTTTAACACCTAGAAAGCTTGCTCACACCTTTTTGTCCATTCAAAATTTTTACCTTTCTTCTATAGCGAGGTAATCAGAGCTTCTATAGTTGAGAATCCTTCCACAAACTTTCTATAATATCCTGCAAGTCCCATAAAACTTCTAAATTCTATCACACTCTGAGGTCTAGACTATTCCATTATTGTCTTAATCTTCTCAGGGTCAACTACAATCCCTTCAGCTAAGATCACATGACCAAGATAATGTACTTTATACTGGTAGAATGTACACTTAGATAGCTTACCATAAATTTTACACTCTCTTAGACACTGTAAGACTATCCTCAAATGCCTTTCGTGCTCTTCCACTGATTTAGAGTATATCAATATATCATCAAGAAAGATCAATACAAAATCATCTAATCAATCACTAAATATGTTATTCATCAAATTCATGAAGGCTGCTGGAGATTAGTCAACCTGAATGGTACCACTGTGAACTCGTAGTGGCCATAGCGAGTTCTAAAAGCTATCTTAGAGATGTCCTCATTCTTAATCCAAAGCTGGTGATAGCTAGATCTCGGGTCTATCTTTGAGAACACCATGCCTCCTTTCATTTGATCGAAGTACTCATCTATTCTAGGAAGTGGGTACTTGTTCTTTATAGTATCTTTGTTAAGCATCCTATAATCAATGCATAATCGCAAGGTCCCATCCTTCTTCTTTACAAAGATAACCGATGCACCCCAAGATGACATGCTTAGTCTTATGAACCCTTGGTTCAACAACTCTTGCAATTGTGCCTTAAGCTCATACAATTTTGTAGTAGTCATCCTATAGGGTGCCTTAGATTGTGGCTCAATCCCTGGTAGCAAATCAATTGAGAAGTCAAATTCTCTCTTCGGTGGTAACTCTATCAACTCCACTAAAAATACATCTCAAAATTCTCTTAGGATAGGGTAGTCATTGAATGCTGGTTCCTCCTTATCAAGGTCTTTTACTTGGATAGCATAAATGGCACACCCTTTCCTCTTAGCTTTCTTTAACTACATAGAAAGATTTGTCTAAGCTTTAAAGGACTCTTAAATCTATTAATCTCCACCTGATTTCCTAGGTCATCCAAACATT
This sequence comes from Cunninghamia lanceolata, assembly GCA_027924645.1. Taxonomy (NCBI): domain Eukaryota; kingdom Viridiplantae; phylum Streptophyta; class Pinopsida; order Cupressales; family Cupressaceae; genus Cunninghamia; species Cunninghamia lanceolata. The sequence continues at coordinate 4,274,837 of BSBN01000850.1, forward strand.
TAACAACCTTATCTTCATAGTTTACTATTGACTTATGTTTAGCTAACCAGTTGATTCCCAATATTACATCATAAGTCCCTAAAGGTGCTAAATACAGAATTACTTGCATTTGAAAACTTGGGAGCTCTAATTCACTGCATGCAAGACATGAGTCTACTCTCTTCTCTGCTCTATTGCCACATCCATGAGTTTTCCATATGCACAGGTCTAATAGATAACTTTGATACTACTCTATGATCTATAAAACATTCTATGGCACCAGTATCAATAAAAATAGAAACAGGTAGTCCATAGAGCTTACCTTGAAACTGTATAGCTGCTGCCTGAAAGTCATCTTGCCAATTATCCATTGCAACATGTATCTAGTGCTGAGGTGCTCCTTATTGGTTCCTATTTCCTTTCCCTGTTTATCTCTGGGGATGAGTGTTAGCGTAATTCTCACCTCTGCAAGCATAGCATCCACCATGAGGTGCCTTTGGTCCTTCTAACCTATCCCTCTGATTATTTTTGCGGTTGTTGTTACTATTGTAGTTTCCTCTTTTGTTTCCACCATTCTTATCCTGAAAGTTATTCACTCTCTTCAAGTTTCTGATCTACCAACTATTATTGCCTTGATTTCTATTCTAATTGTTGTTATAATTATGGGGTCTTTTGTTTGCAAACTTTGCATCTCTTTGCTTATGATAACTAGCTGCTTGCTGCAACTTCTACTCCTACTTAATGGCTTTCTCAAAAATTGCATCCATGGTCAATGGATTGTGAATGTCTAACTTCGATCCAATCTAGGGCCTTAAGCCTAAAATAAACTTCCTTATTCTAAATCTCTCATCCATCCGGTATTGTAGAACATACTTAAGTAAGTGAGAAAATCTTTCCCAATACTAGGTTACTGACATTCCTCCTTGTATCAAATTCTGAAACTCTATCATCTTCTTATCGAAGAAGAGTTGTGGTAACCACCTTTTCCTAAAGAGTTGCAGGAAAAGTTCCCAAGTAATTTCACTAGCCAACAACCTTTTATCTACCTTTTCAATATCCCACTAAGTTGTCGCTTCTCCAGTAAGCTGGTAGGAACCCCACATTGCTTTCATCTCATTAGAAAGATTTTAGAGCTTGACGTATATTTCCATTTCTATGATCCACGCTTTAGCTCCATCACCAATGGTCTTTCCATCAAACTTGGGTGGTGAGACCTTCTTGAGGTCTTTTCACAACTCCTCTGCAATCCTTCCTTGGTTATTCACATTCACTCCAATCTCAGAAATCTATGCCTCAGCCCTTGGGTTCTCAATACCTTGATTCAAATTTGCACCTTCTGGGTTTTCATTTTGATTTTTCTCTCTATGGTTCCCTCTGATCTCCTACTCAAGATTATCCATTCTTGTACCATGTTGGGTTAAGAGAGCAAGGATTCGATCTAACCTTCCATCTTGGTCATTATTGGCTTCGCCATGATTCCTTCCATTTTGTCCATTGTTTGCATCTCCATGGTTTATTCCATTTTGATCACTTCATGATCCTAGGACTCCTCCACTATGATCAATGTTTCTAGTATTCATGATGATTGATCTGCATCAAATTCACATCTTAGCATAATAGTTCAAAAAGGCCCTGTTGGTACTAATTTTGGTCTGGATCTGAGCGCAGATGTTGGAGGGGTTTTTTCTTTTTGAGCCCTAAGTCCTTTTGTTCATCGGAGTGGCTTGCATATCGGGTTCAAAGAAAAGATACATTGAGGGAATATTCTATAGAATATCCTGTGTTTGTATGTGCATGAATGAATGTATGTCAATATACAAAAGGTCATGTACAAGCGAAGTATACAAAGGAGGTGCACATATACAATTGCTACAGTGGCGAGCGGAAGATACATTCATCGAATATTCTATTGAAGATGCCGCATTTGTATATTGGAGGTTTGTATATTTGCGGATGCAAGGAAAACATACAAAGGTGCAAATATACATTCGCTACAGTGCCGCGGAGGAGATGCATGTGACGGGGCCCACCAGTTGTATATGCATATATAGGGGATTTTTCTGTTGGGCTGACAGTTGGTTGTCTGGCCGATGAGGGATGTTTAAGGTGGTCGTCGGCAGGACTTGTGCTATCGGCCAAGGATTTTCTTGTTGCTCCAAGGGATGGGGTCTCGCTGAAGACCTAGGGTGTAGTATGCCATCGGAGTGAGATTGAGTATCGGCATAGGCATTTTGAGATTGGCCGACAGTATTGGTCTGGCCGATAGGGGATTGCGGCAGCTTCATCGGTGTAACTGATGAGATCGGTGAAGGTTTGGAAGGTCGGCCTGATGGTCTATCTCTAGCTGATGAAGGAGAGTGTAGTGTTGTATCGGCTAGACTATTGAGGTCGGCAAGAGTTTTTTGGGGTTAGTCGATGGTAGAAGTTTGGCCGATGGGCTTTGGAGAAGGGTCTTTGTGTCGAGTGTGGCAAAAGTGCTCGACACCTATTATACATGCGGCCATGTTTCTTTTTTAAAGTGCTAAGGGGGTTTTTGCACCTTGCATGTGGGATTTGTATACGCCTAAAAATGACACAAATCATCCTAAATAAATATTCTAAATATTTATTCCATTCTTCTATTAATTAAATAAATATTCTAAATTTATTTAATCGATTCACTGTTCCATAATTAAATAAATTCAATTTATTTAATTAAAATTCTTCTATTTGTCCTTCACAATTAAATAATCATAAATTATTTAATTAATCCTATTTCCTCTATCCTAAAGTTCTAAATTCTAAATTCCACCTCACCTTTCCACCTCACCTTGTCCACCTCATCAGGTTGCACATGTAATTAAATATATTTAATATTTAATTATCTTATTTTCCCTCACCCACATGGCCTATTTCTTCTCCAATCAGAGGTCAGTTAACCAATCAATCAAATCTGTTAACTAACCTGTCAGTTGAGTCAAATCCTCAATCAATCCAGTCAGTTCCACAATCCACTCTTCTAACTGATCAATCAATTCTGTTAACAGACCAGTCAATGGAGTTAACTCTCCAATCAGTTTTGTCACATCCCACCTTTCATGATGGAGCTGGGACACTTGTCACATTTCCACTGGTTGCACATTCCTCAACCATCCTCAACCGTTGATCTTCATATCTTCTCTCAACCGTTGATTCCTATTCCTCCGGGTCTATAAATGAAGCTTCATCCCTTCATTCTAATCATCCAGGCTTTTGACATCGTTACTCTGCAGAAATATCACCAGCGCGCCTTTGGCACCCATTTGTCATCCACAAGCTTGAGATCACCATTGTTGCATTGGAGCTCACCTTCATTGCATGTCAGACTATAGCCGTTCACCATCGACTTCCTCCAACAGCTTTTAAAAGATTGCACTCTCTGAGGGCTCATCTCATCTGCGAAAGGACGATTCATGTTAGGCGAACAACAGAAGTTTCGAAACGGAAGAGGTTTGCTGTGTTTGTTCATTGCTTTGTTTATTTGAATCTTCTTTGTTTCTCTATTCTGTTGATGTTTGGGTCATCTGTTATTCATTTGATTGATGCACTATTTTACCCTCACATTTTTGGCGCCCACCGTGGGGCCGTTGCCCCTTTATTTTACCGTTTTTGAGCTTTTTTGAAGGCAGGTTCCGTACAGGTCCTGCAGAGTCACGCACAGGTTCTTTCGGCGCATCTGTTCATTTTTACAGCGCTTTTGAAGACTGTTACGGCGCTTCTGTAAAACTGCGCATTTGTTGACTGTAACTGCGCTTTTATAGACTGTTGCTACGCTTTTGTTGAAACTGCGCATTTGTTGATTTTAGCTGCGCTTTCATACAATATTGCTGCGCATACGTTAAAACGGCGCATCTGTTGTCTGTTACGGCGCTTATGACGACTGTTGCTGCGCATACGTTAAAACTGCGCATCTGTTCATTTTAACGGCACATCTGTTCATTTTTACGGTGCATTCGTTAATGTTGCGCTTCTGTTGATCACTTCTGCGCATCTGATCACTGAAGCTGCGCATTTGTAACTGGCTCAGGTTTTAGCACTTTTCTAGAGTATTTTGCTAACGCTAACCCTTTTGCAGGTGTTTGCTGGAGCGGTTTTGCAGGTTAGGCTCGGGTTCAGTTACATGTAGTCGCATCTAACTAAGCTCACATTTCATTTTCTGGGAGAGAGTAAAATGGTTGTTCATTACAAATCTTCATCTAGTCTTAATTAGGGAGGAAGTAACTGGTTTATTTCATGCTTGCATTGCAAACAAACTTCCAAGTTATTGCTATCTAAGACTTAAAATTGAACTCACAACTGCATTTTGAAGTTAAAATGAACCATTGCTATATCGTGAGACCTGAATTTCAAAGTTAACAATCTCGTGCAACGTGGACTTAAAATTGAACTCACAACTGCATTCTGGAGTTAAAATGAACTATTGCTATATCGTGAGACCTGAATTTCAAAGTTAACAATCTCGCGTAACGTGGATTTAAAATTGAACTCACAACTGCTTTCTGGGACTTAAAATTGAACCACTGCAATATTGTCGAAATCACTTCAAAGTTTTGTTTGACTAGCTTAGCCCATTTAGTTTTTATCTTTTTAACTAGGGTGGATTAATCAGTGTATTCTGTGCTTGCGAATGACAATAGGCTTATGCTCTCCCCTCTTCTGGGTGATCAGAGTACCAGACTTGTCATTCTACTTGTTTAACCTTTAGGAGGGGCCTGCCCTTGGATGCACGCTTGTCCAAGCGGGAACGACCCTGAGTGGTAACAGGCTAACGCCAAGCCCTACCGAGCCACTTAAAATAAATTGTGCTTGAGGTGAAAACCTCCTGCAATGAGTGCTGTTATGTTACACCGACGGCCAACCTCCCCCAAAACCCTCTCAGGCGCAACCCTGTGAGGCTGGGAGACTCCATAACGGAGAGTAGCGCCGCCGCACGTGTAACCACTTGAATGGTTGCCCGAATTACAAACCTCTTGTTTTAGTGGCCCAAATCCCTTATAAGCCATTTCTCGCCTAGGATTTTGTACTTGCTTTTGTCCAAAATAGAGCCGAAAAACTACAAAAACAATGGAAAACTACAAAATACTCTTTGTGCTTGCTGTGTTTTCTTGCTAAATTAATTCATAAAATCAGATCAGGAAGACCTATTCCAGCCAAAAAATACCAAAAACAGAGAAAAAATCCCAAAAATTTGCCAAAAAAATACCAGAACTGCGCATGTATCCATTTCTACGGTGCATATACAGTGACTTGCTGCGCTTTTGTACCGACTTACGGCGCTTTTATACCTTTCTGCTGCGCATATACACTGTTCTGCTGCGCTTTTACAGCGACTTGCTGCGCATATACGCCGACCTGCTGCGCATATACTTTTCTGCTGCACATTTGTGCACTGTTACTGCGCATACATACCTCACCAGAGCGGCGCATACACAACGACTTACTGCACATTTACCTATTCTTGCTGCACATCTGTTTCTGCGCATGTGTGACAGTGAGCATCTGCTCTATTTTTGAGAAATTTTCGTCAGCTGTTCGGAGTACCCATTTCAGCCTAGTTTCATTTTCCGAGGTCAGAATCAACCTTGCAGTCAGTTTTCATCCATTTCACCCATTTCTCTCTCTTTCGGTGGTCGTCCCCGTCACCTTCTGTCCTAGTCACTCTTGGCCCAACGTCATTCTGTCCCATACTGATTCGACATAGGTCCTTCTTTAGTGAATTCACGTAAGCCTAGTAGGTCACAGTACCTTTTGCTAGTAGTCTTGTTGAACGACTAAGCCCTACACAGTGAGACTGGTATCGACTACCCTCGCTAGTGGCTAGAGTCTTGTGTCAACCGTCTTACCTAAAGTCATTGAGCGAGAGAACCCTTTGTCCAAGTCTTGTCCTAGATATCCCATTCATTACAGTCTTAGTCGACACCTTGCCAAAATTTCTAATCCTAGTCCATTTCGTCCCATCCCACCTTGCATGGTTCTTACTCGATCCCAATACAACAAGCTAACTGAAATGGCCGACTCTTCCGATCACATCGCCCCACCACACGATGATGATGAAGAAATTTCTCGTGAAGAATTAGTGGCACACATGCAAGATAGCAAATTCCAGCGCCTAGTGGAGCGAGTACTCCTTGAGGATCCCACCAAATATTTCCATCATCTTGCTAGTCTCGGACTCAAACTCCCCGCAGACTTTGACATTAGCTCCATCATGGAAAATGCAGACAATGAACGTGAGAGGGACACAAATGACACAGTCCCAAATGCACATGAGAGAGGCACAAATGACACGGTCCCCCAGGCCAATGAAAGAGAAAAACAACACATAGATCAAAATGCTCCTATAGCGGATGTGAGACAACAAATTGAGAGTCTAAAGCTAGAAATCTCCAACCTTAAGATCGGTACCAGTTCCAAGAACTACTCCTTGGAAGATATAGCACCATACCCCTTTGACAGAAGTGTGGTCATGAAACCTTTCCCCTTTCAGTTCAGAATCCTGAAATTTGACAAATACAAAGGAAAGGGGGACCCTAGAGATCATATCAGGGAATTCACTGCAGCATGTTTAGAAGTAGCTCACAACGAGACCTACTTAATGAGACTATTCCCAAGATCTTTAGGGGGTCAAGCTATGGAGTGGTTCTCGCGTCTTCCACCGGGAATCAAAACCTTTGATGAACTTGTCAATAAATTCATAACGCACTTCTCTTACAACATAGAACACGAAGTATCTATGCTAGACCTATGCAACACCAAACAAAAAGGTGGTGAGTCTTTCGCCACCTTCTTACAACGATGGCGACAGCTAGCTAGCAAGTGTTCTTACGACATGCCTGAGAAACAACTATTGGAAATGTTTGTCCACAATTTGAATCCTGATCTTAGCTATCAGATTCAGATACAATGCCCTACCTCATTCACCAAAGTCATCGAAATGGGGCTATTCATTGAGAAAGCTATGATCGCTAAAGGAACTCTCAAGCTCTACAAGGACACACCTCCTTCCAATTACACAACTGACAAGTCAAAGTTTTGGACCAAGAACAAGAATGTGGTCAACGATGGAGTAGTGGATGCCAAGGCGGCAGCCCCTAAACAACAACCCATATTCACTCTTAAGGAAGAAGCAAATAACGGTGCACTCAACAAACCACCCCCTCAGGAATCTAGACCTTGGTTCAATTCGAATCCAAGGAGAAAATTCACGCCGTTAGGAGAATCTCAAGAGTCTGCTCTCAGGAAGTTGTTGGCTAACAATGAAATTTCTCTACCGCCAACAAGTGACTATGAGCCTATAGTCAAACCTCCCTATTGGAAGGACACAGACTATTGCGAGTATCATCGAGGAAGGGGGCACACAACCAATAATTGCATCCGTCTTAAGAACGTCATACAAGATATACTGGACCAAAATCAGGGAGGAACACAACAGCATACCTCCAATGAATCTCATGTGGCCTACCGAGATCCTCTCCTAAACCACAACCGGCCGTATAGCAACAATCACAACGGCGGCCACAACAACAATGGTCACAATGGCAACAACTCCAATGGCCATAACAATAATGACAACAATCGTAACAGGCCAAACCAGAACAGTGGGTCGAGTAATGCTAACTATGCAAGCGTTCCCTTTGAGTACACCATTAACTGCATTTCTGAGCATCTTCCGCAAGTCAACGTCATATCCCCCAACCAACAACCAGGACCTAACGGAACTGGTTGTAGTATAATTACCCGCAGTGGTAGAGTCACGATCAACACCACTCCTCCAAGGTCGTCGCCATCTCCGTCCAACCCCCGCCCATATAATGTCATCGACCAATTGCAAAAGACTCCGGCTCATATTTCTATATTGGAGCTCCTGCGTCTATCTCCTTCTCATAAGGAGATTCTTGAGAAAGCCTTAGTGGAGACTACTGTCCCCACTAACCTAGCCCAAGAAAAGTTTCAAACCATGGTGGGTAACTTGACATCCTCCCCTTCCATATCATTCACAGAACAAGATGACCTTTCCATGTCTCAACCCCACAACACTCCTCTACACATTGTCGCATTCGTACACAGGCACCGCATCAAGAGGGTTCTCATTGATGGGGGTGCCGGTTTGAATATTTGCACTTTGAAGCTAGTCCTTGCATTGGGGTTCTCTGAACAGGCAGTGGATCCACGGAGAAAGATTACCATAAAGGCCTATGACGAGGAGGAACGCACCACGAAGGGCACGGTTGTCCTACCCATTCAAGTGGGACCGGTAATTAAAGATGTGGTGTGCCAAGTCCTTGATCGGGAGCTTGCTTACAATATTCTACTAGGGAGACCATGGATCCACGCCATGAAAGCTGTCCCCTCCACCTACCATCAATGCATAAAGTTCCCACACGATGGCAAGCAGGTCACCATACACGGCGACCCCGACCCCTACCAGCATTGCAATTCATTCCAAGCCAAACCGGAATGTGTCATTCCCAACAACCGAGCCCATATCTCCCCTACTCCGCCACAAGACCATACTGTCGAAGCTTCCTCTTCATGGACCAAACCAATGAAAATCACCATAAAAGAAAATGGCGTGGGGGAATACCAGATTGAACACAGCCTCAACCTTGCAAAAATGCCCTTGTCTCCTCGCTCCTTTGGCCAGCCCAAGCATCAACCCAGGCATTTTTCAAAGCCCTCTGCTCCTCCTACAACTCCCGCAAACCCCTTTGTAAAATGGGGGACCTTATCCGATGAATCAGAGGAGCGAGATCTCTTGCAATGGCTTTATGCCGAAGAAGAAAACACATCCCAAGATCCACCCAGACTCCCTACAGAGCTCTATGGGCGAGGTGAAACCATCTTGCATAGGATGGGATATGAAGGACAAGGCCCTATCGGCCTTAGAAAAGAGGGGATCATCGAACCTATACAACCCTCTTCCTCCTCTTCGGCTAGAAACACGACTGGCCTAGGCTACAAAGGTAAAGGTAAAGCCAAAGAAAATGCCTGCCTAGTGGAGACAATTCAAACACTCCAAGAGGATAGTGACGCAGATTCAGATGATTCCAATCAGTATGAATGGGACGAGCTGACAGAACACTCCTACGATGACAAGGAGATTGATACCATCCAAACCCTTAGCCCATATCATGAGAGACAAACGCAACGGGACAGACCACTGGAGTCTGATTTGCCCCTCCCTGAAGTTATGGCTTTCGAGGAAAGTATAGATTCCATTGCGATAAACAACCTGGAAGAAAGTACCACCCAGAACACTACCCCCACCTGTGCTCCTAGTATTTCCATCCACACTATCAACGAATCAGGTCTTTCATCCGACTCCCTTCCCCTCTTACACCCTGAGCTTATTGACTGGGACCTGAAAGGGACCCCTCAATTAGATGTGTTCCAGAACGATGATGCCTACATTGACTATATAGGACTTCGAGATCATTTACCAAAAGGAGATCATAAAGCTGGTTTCACTATCAAACTCAATACTGTAGCATACTTTGGGGAGGGTGCCAAGCCTTCTAGTTGCAAAAATGTAAAGATCAAAAAGGGATCCGACGGTGAAAACCGCCATGCGGCAGTGTCAGATCATAAAACAGTAAAAAGAAAGGACGTATCTGAAGGTGAAAACCCAACTGTGGCACCTGACGATGGATTGCTTGACACCCTCCCAAGTGACATGTATCAAGAAAGGTCACAGATCGTGGTAGAGCCAACAGAGCCAGTGAACATTGGATCCGAAGAGCAGCCTAAGATAATCCACTTTGCAAAATCTCTCACGCCACCTGAGAAAACCAGGTTTGTACCATTCTTTAAAAAGAAGAGAGGCAGTTTTGCTTGGTCATATGCCGACATGCCAGGTTTGGACCCAAACCTGATTCTACATCACTTGCCATTGGATCCAGGGGTGAAACCCGTAAAGCAAAAACTGAGAAAAATGCATCCCCATATTGCCCTCCTGGTCAAGGAAGAACTCAAGAAATTGTTAGACGTGGGGTTCATCAGGGCCATTGATTACCCCGAATGGATATCAAACATCGTGCCAGTGTCTAAACCAGACGGCAGGGTTCGACTATGCAACGATTTTAGAGACTTAAACAAAGCATGCCGCAAGGATGACTTTCCCTTGCCTAACATCGATATCATAGTTGACCTCACGGCGGGACATACAATGTTGTCACTTATGGATGGATTCTCAGGGTACAACCAGATCAAAATAGCACTAGAGGATCAGCACAAAACTGCTTTCACTTGTCCATGGGGTACTTTTTGCTGGAATGTCATGCCGTTTGGGCTGAAAAATGCAGGTGCTACATACCAGCGGGCCATGACGACTATATTCCACGACATGATGCATGTGACCATGGAAGATTATGTTGACGACATCTTGGCCAAATCACTCACCAGGGACTCACACCTGGACACATTAGAGAAAGTCTTCCAACGGCTGGACCAATTCCAAGTAAAATTGAACCCGAAGAAATGCGTGTTTGGGGTCACATCAGGCAAGCTGCTAGGCTTCATCGTGTCAGCAAACGGCATAGAGGTAGACCCGGCCAAGGTCAAGGCAATCATGGACATGCCTCTGCCCAAAACTCTAACACAGTTGAGATCCTTACAGGGCAAGCTACAGGCCATCTGCAGGTTCATCTCACAGTTGGCCGACAAGTGCCATCCTTTCAGCCACCTCCTACATAAGAATGTTCCATTTAAATGGGATGAGCAGTGCGAAGAGGCATTCAACAAGCTCAAGGAGTACCTCACGAATCCTCCTATACTCATGCCTCTGATCCAAGGAAAACCTTTGATTCTCTACATATCCGCTACACCTACTGCTCTTGGGGCTCTCCTAGCGCAGCAAGACTATGAGAACAAAGAAAGAGCTGTGTACTATATTAGTCGAACCTTAGTGGGCTACGAGCTGCAGTACTCACAGGTGGAATGTTCATGCCTTGCGGTGGTTTTTGCCTCACAAAAACTCCGACACTACATGTTGGCACATCCTGTCAAACTCATTGCCAAGATCGACCCACTAAAATATCTTCTCAGCAAAGCAGCTCTCACAGGACGACTAGCCAAATGGGTTATGCTTCTTAGCGAATATGATATAGAGTATGTGGATAGAAAAGCAATCAAGGGGCAAATCATCGCAGACCAACTAGCTGAGGCACCATTACAGGACACTTCACCAATGCAGTTTGAGTTCCCCGATGAATCTCTATTCGCTCTGTCAACATCTCCTTGGAAACTCTACTTTGACGGATCTTACACCAACCATGGATCGGGGGCAGGTATCTTGTTCATCACTGCCCAAGGCGACACAATTCCAAAGTCCTACAGGTTGTTATTTCCATGCACTAACAATATAGTGGAGTATGAGGCTTTGGTAATTGGTCTCAAGATGGCCACTGAGTGGAAAATCCAAGCACTATGTGTCTACGGTGATTCTCAGCTTGTCATAAACCAGGTCAACGACGAGTATCAGACCAAGGATGAGAAGCTCATCCCATACAAGCGAATGGTCGACGACCTCAAAGAACATTTCAGGACCATCTCGTTTGAGCAAATACCCAGGATAGAGAACAAAGCAGCCGATGCAATGGCGACCATAGCCTCTCTTCTTGAGATACCTGAACAGGAGTCACGGTATGAGTTCTTAGTAGAAACAATTCGACAACCGGCTTATGATCTCCTTGAGATCCATTCCATTTGCCACCTAGTGGGATCTGATTCGCCTTGGTACGGTAAGACCTACACTTACCTCAAGGACAATATCCTTCCTTTGGACCTCTCTTCCAACCAAAAATGAACTTTCATCTGACAAGCCTCCCGTTACACCATTGTCGCCAATACCCTTTACCGACGTGGTCTGGATGGTACTTTACTCCGTTGTCTAGAACAAGAAGAATCTATAACTGCCTTGCGAGACGTGCACGAAGGGATCTGCGGAACACACTCCAGCGGTCCTTCCTTAGCTAAGAAACTCATGCGTTTGGGCTATTACTGGCCCAATATGGAAATGGATTCGTATCAGTTCGTCAAAAAGTGCAAACAGTGCCAGATACATGGGAACCTGATTCATGCACCTGCTCAGGAGTTGAGACCTCTAACGACACCCTGGCCCTTTTGCCAGTGGGGACTTGACCTCGTGGGAAAGATTCATCCGCCCTCTTCCAACGGCCATAAATTCATCATAACCGCTACTGAATACTTTACAAAGTGGATTGAAGCCGTTCCCTTATCAACCGTCACAGGAAAGCAAATTTCCTCTTTCATTCTGAATTACATTATCTGCCGATATGGCATCCCTTCATCCATCATAACGGATAACGGGAGACCTTTCAAGAATCAAGATGTCCAGGAACTTTGTGAACGGTTCAAGATCCAACATCGCTTCTCCACCCCATATTACCCCCAAGGTAACGGCCAAGCTGAGGCATCAAACAAAACCATTCTGAAAATCCTAAAGAAGACTGTCAATGAAGCCGGTCGCGATTGGCACGTCCAGCTCAATCCCGCTCTGTGGGCCTATCAAACCAGCATACGCACTCCCACAGGTGCTACACCTTACGCCCTCGTCTATGGTTCCGAAGCCATCCTTCCTATTGAGGTTGAACTCCCCTCTCTTCGGGTGTCGTTGAAAGGTCTCATATCAGACGAAGAGTACAGAGTCTCCAGACTGCAAGAGCTAGAACTGCTAGAGGAACGGCGCCAGAAAGCTTTTGACCATCTCAAAGCCTATCAACAGATGATGTCAAGAAGCTACAACCACAAGGTTAGACCAAGATGCTTCAAGATGGGGGACCTCGTCCTAAAAGAGAACCCTCACAATCAGCAGGACAGAGAAAAGAAAGGTAAGTTCGAGCCTAATTGGCTTGGACCCTATGTAATTGTAGCAGCTTACGGATCGGGGGCATATCAGTTGGCCACATCAGAAGGTGAGTTGTTTGATGATCCCATCAACAGCATGCACCTTCGCAGGTTCTATACCTAAGAGAACCCCAATGCAAGGGGGCACAATAAAATCAAAAAAATCAGCAAAAGTTACAAAGAGAAAATACAAAAAAATTGAAAAAAATAGAAAGCATGCAAAAAAATCGTCCTTTGGTGAAAACCTGGCAAACAGGCGCCTTGGATAGGTATCCTGATGAAAACCTGGCAATCAGGCGTCATGTTACTTTCTAGCTTCTCGTGCAAATAAAAGCAAGTGATGAAAACCTGGTAAACAGGCGTTACTGGTGACAAACCGCATTCTCCATCTTTGGGAATCCAATCACCTTGAGCCCATTCTCCCTCTATTTTCCCCATTCGACCCATATCCATCCCACAGTAAACACTTAACAGTTACCTATCATGGCTTGATACTCACCTTGTGGCCTTGTCAACCACGGTTTTGTCCCATATCGTCTCCTCGAAGTGAGCCTAGCGTAGTGTCTCTCGTCAGTGTCTGTGGTCCGAATCCATGAACTACGTTGCCTCTGCGCCGTCACGTAGGCAAGGCCATTATTCTAATGCACCCCTGAGGCTTCCATCTCTCCCAAAGGTCCCATTCGTCTCCTCTCTTGTCTTCATTCCTGTCGTCTTTCTTCTAGTCCATCCATGGTCCATTAGGGTTTACCCCGAACTACGTTGCCTCTGCGTCGTCACGTAGGCAAGGCCATTTAGCAATGAGCCCCCGAGGCACTAGGTCAGTCCCTTAGGGTCCGTCTTCTCAATAAGGATAGTGCAACCTTCTCATCAGGTAAGCAAATGCAAGCCAACACCCGCACTTCACGCAGAAATCCCGACAATGAGCATCTTAACCTATCCAATACAAAGCAAATACCCAAGGTCTTCTAAATGATTTTATGCAAATTAAGGCAAGAAATAAACACTTATCAACGCAAATGTGCTTTTGTAGATTGGAACCTAGGGTTAAGTTACAGAGTCTTGATTTTGCTATCATACCTTCCTATGCTACTCAAGGATGCCAACAGCTAGAGATGCTATGATGGGGGCATGATTACTTTCTTTGTTTGCTATTTGGGGATTAAACTTTAGTAATGTGTAGCCTTGTCTTAGGACGTGATCGGCAGAAGATCATTGAGGACATCAAAGGTCTAACATGAACGGGGGCAATCCTTGCTTGTTGAGACGCAAGAGGTACTCAGGTCATCTAGATTCAAATTTTGACTAGATGCTTGTATTAACTTGCTCAATCACAATCCATGTAAGCGATACTTAGGTCATCTTGGTTCAATTATACCTCGGTGCTTGTATTCACTTACAACATTTCAGAAAAGTACCAAAAACAAAATGCCCAATGATGAAATAAAGCAATCTAAAAGCAAAGCATCCGTCCTATATCCATACACCCATCCATACAGTCCTCATCATTCACACTATGCAGAGTAACGATATCAAGAAAAGTCCCTAAGTCATTCCTTCGCAACCATTCCTCTATCCATCATGTCATTCTTATGTCGATAGAGTACATTTGGACATCACAAAAACAAGGCATATAGGAGCATATCATATCATTCGTAGAAGCTAGTCATGCACCTGAGTAGGTTAGTAGAATGCACCATCCAATGCATTAGGTCACCAACACATTTGCATCACATCTTAATCTTAAAAGCCCAGAAAATCAAAACAACATAGTTAAGTGCATCACATATATAGTTGCATCACCACATAGTACTCATGTTACAACTGCATACATTCAAAGCATTACATCATATAAACATCCAATAGCATCTCACATATCTATACAGCATCATAACATAGAAATCATGTTTCATATACATACATTTGCATCATCACAAAGACATCATATTAACTTTGCATTCATTTGTCACATTAAATCATATAGACATCATATAGCAGCATATCAAAGTATTTCTCATATAGCATCATATAAACCATCTAACTATGCAATAGAACCACATCATGCAATAGAAATAATCATCTCATAAACGCATGCAATAGATACACAAAGCTGCATCATCATCCATACTATCATATACAAAGATGTCCAAATGCACAATATCACCATCTCTCTCAAAATCAAAGTGTCATATACAATGTACATCTAAATAGACGGTGATACATGTCCCAAAATGTACAAAATCTGGTCTCTGACTACCCCTGCTGCTGTGGGCCACCACTACCAGCTCCTGACTGTTGAGGTCCCATGACAGATGCCCCTGACTGGGATGGACCTGCTCTGTGAGCCACCCCAGACTGAGTCCTGAAACTCCCTGCCCTCTGGCTCGATGACACGGCACCATGATACAAGCCTCGGTAGTACTGTGCCTGCTGCTGCGCTCTGGCTAAGTCTGTCTGTGCCTGTGCCAACTGCGTCTGCAACTGGCCTACCTGTGCCTGTGCCTGCTGCACCTGCCCAACCAAAAATGTACTCACTGCATCTGTGCCCATGGCAGCTACTGCTGTGTCCCTCTCTACTCGGATCAGGCGTACCCAGGCATCTGCCATGTCTCGCTCGCGAGTTAAACCAGCGATCACTGCTGCATCTGTATCTCGCATCCTCTCCACTCTCCTCAGCTGTGCCTGCAGCTCCCACACCTGTCCTCTCAGGCTGGCTATGGTCCTCTCATGTGCCTCACCCTGCACCGGCCCCTGTGCTGCCTCTGCCTGTCCTAGCCCCTGCTGCTGGGGCACCTGCTGCTGTGGTACCTGTTGGGGTGGTGGCATCTGTGCCTGCTGCTGCACCTGCTGCTGTCCCTCCCCCTGTCCTAGCACTGCCTGCCCAGCCCGGTCTATCCTCCTCCGCTGCCTCAGCCTCTCTGCAGCTCGGCCACCACGTCCTCGTCCTCCTCTAGCGGCCCTCCGCCCTGGGCCAACCTCTCCCTCCTCCTCTGAGTCTGCCTCGTCAATACGAGGCACCAGCATGCCAGGTCCTGAATATCTCGGGAATGGATGTGCAGTAATCCAATCCTCATACTCCTGTGTAACCCCCACATCTGCAATCTCTCACCTCATGTCCCATGCCACATAAGGCAACTGCTGGAACTCTGCCAGAGCCTCCTCATAAGAAGCCATCGGCCCCCATCGGACCCTCTCTGCATGTGTCCGTGCAAACATGGCCTGTCCCTGCGGCATGCCCTGTCTCCTGCCGAACTGTCTCAGTACTCAGCCCACCGTCTGCCTCTCCAAGATGTGCCGTGTCCGGCCTATCAACCACCTGGTCTGAAAGCAAAAGGGCAGCTCATCTCCCTCATCATCCCACGGCTCGCAGTCCAGATATGGTCGCCAGACGACCACATCTATCCCATCCAACGTATGCCGCCAATACTCCAACTTCCCCAGCCTATGCTGGGAAATCACTCCTGCGTAGCCATAGATGTACGGCTCTCCCCTCTGCCTAGCAAAGACGCATATCAGCCTGGTCACCGCTATGTGCTCCCACAGCCAGAACTGTAACAGCAACACCCCAGCCGATAGACTCGTGCTGCGGTGGTACACCACCTGATGCATGTCATGGTATAAGTGAGCTAGCACGCAAGGTCCCCACGCATATCGAGTGCCCTCAGTCAGCATCCGCTCCATGATCCTGCCCCATCCAATAGGGAACCCGTGCGATCTCCTATCCGGGCATACCATGCCTGCAATCAGTCCAGCCACGATCCCAGGGAAGTAGTCGTAGCAGTCATAGATATCCTGCCAAGGGATGACCTGTCCCACCAGCTCGGGATCGTCAAATACTCGCTGACACTCGGCGAGTCCCGCGTCCCGCTGTGCGTCGTACTCCACCAACTCGCCTACCACGGGCAAGTGCAGTATCCTATAGACGTCCTCCAGCGTCACAGTCATCTCTCCAGTAGGGAAGTGGAAGGTCCCGTCCTCGCTGTGGAATCTCTCCACGGCAGCTGTCAATAGTCCTCGGTTCGCCCGCACCTCGGGCATAAAGCAAACATAATCTAATCCCATGGCACCAAGCGCCACTCTGTCAGCCTCCGTCAGCATGTATCTCTGCAATAAAGGCATAGGGAACGTCTCCCTCGACTGTAGAGTCTCTCTTATCTCCTCCTGCAAACACACAATGCAAGGCGTCAGTCTCAAGCTGCATATACCATACTCAACATATCTATTGAACTATATCAACTAAACTTAGCATTCCAAATTGATCAAAACAGCACACTACATCTCTTGACTAGATTCCTGCAATCTCGGAGATAGCTCATCGATTCCTGCGTCAAACAGGACGCTAATCGAATCAATTTGGCTAAGTAATTTGCCATCCCAAGCAAATGTGCCACTACAGGTGGTAAATGCGCCATTTCTGGTATATGCGCCGCAAAAATCAATGTATGTGCTGCAAAAATGCATATGCGCCGCTACAGGGCACATATGCGCCGTTCTAACGCATGCGCCGCAGAAATCTACGTATGCGCCGCTAAATTATAGATGCGCGGCAAGAATCCACATATGCGCGACTTTAACAAATGCGCTGCTACATTTCACGCATGCGCGACACAAATACAAAAGCGCCGCCCAATTACGAAAGCGCAACTAGACTGCACAAATGCGCAGCTTTCACGCATGCGCCGCCGAAACAGGTATATGCGCCGCGAAATCACAAAAGCGCAGCTTCGCGAGGCATATGCGCCGTTCTATGTTTCGGTGCATTCATTTCACCTATTTTCTACGAGCATTTATGACACCTAAACTCGACCCTAGGAGAATTTTTTCGAAGCACATACCGGGGGTCCTGCCTCTGCTGGCCGCCCGAATCGTCGGACTCGCTCGAATCGGTGCTCCTCGCGTGGAATGTCTGCTGCTTTGGCCGCCATGCTGCTCTAAGTTTGCTCTGAGCTCTCTTTCTCCAATCCAGATCAACCAAGTGTGCAAATGACTATTCTTGTGGACCCAGCTCCTATTTATAGCCTCCAAACCCTAATTCTGGCTAGGTGATGACTATGGACTACTTCCCGTGTCCGTTTTTCCTCCCGTTTTCTTCCCGAATCCCTGACCGCGTCCCTTTTCCTCCAACCTATCCTAACCCCTTCCTCGTCGTGAGATCGTCCGTCTCCAAAACTTTCACCGTTTTTCCCGTCCAATCTCCCGAGGGGGCATCCTATCGTCATTTAACCTATACCAGGGGCAAACTGGGGCATGTATCATCATTCAGACTATCAATTTCTTTGAGGCAACGCTGTAAACTGCATTGCATCAAAGAGGGGCAAAATGTATACGCCTAAAAATGACACAAATCATCCTAAATAAATATTCTAAATATTTATTCCATTCTTCTATTAATTAAATAAATATTCTAAATTTATTTAATCGATTCACTGTTCCATAATTAAATAAATTCAATTTATTTAATTAAAATTCTTCTATTTGTCCTTCACAATTAAATAATCATAAATTATTTAATTAATCCTATTTCCTCTATCCTAAAGTTCTAAATTCTAAATTCCACCTCACCTTTCCACCTCACCTTGTCCACCTCATCAGGTTGCACATGTAATTAAATATATTTAATATTTAATTATCTTATTTTCCCTCACCCACATGGCCTATTTCTTCTCCAATCAGAGGTCAGTTAACCAATCAATCAAATCTGTTAACTAACCTGTCAGTTGAGTCAAATCCTCAATCAATCCAGTCAGTTCCACAATCCACTCTTCTAACTGATCAATCAATTCTGTTAACAGACCAGTCAATGGAGTTAACTCTCCAATCAGTTTTGTCACATCCCACCTTTCATGATGGAGCTGGGACACTTGTCACATTTCCACTGGTTGCACATTCCTCAACCATCCTCAACCGTTGATCTTCATATCTTCTCTCAACCGTTGATTCCTATTCCTCCGGGTCTATAAATGAAGCTTCATCCCTTCATTCTAATCATCCAGGCTTTTGACATCGTTACTCTGCAGAAATATCACCAGCGTGCCTTTGGCACCCATTTGTCATCCACAAGCTTGAGATCACCATTGTTGCATTGGAGCTCACCTTCATTGCATGTCAGACTATAGCCGTTCACCATCGACTTCCTCCAACAACTTTTAAAAGATTGCACTCTCTGAGGGCTCATCTCATCTGCGAAAGGACGATTCGTGTTAGGCGAACAACAGAAGTTTCGAAACGGAAGAGGTTTGCTGTGTTTGTTCATTGCTTTGTTTATTTGAATCTTCTTTGTTTCTCTATTCTGTTGATGTTTGGGTCATCTGTTATTCATTTGATTGATGCACTATTTTACCCTCACAGGATTAATTTCCCTGCATATTTGAAACCTGCGAAGAAGCACGTTTTGGCGGGAAGTTCTTTTTGAACGCAGCGACGGTTTCCAAGTAGGCCGCGGGTGGTTGAGCCATCAATGGCAAATGTAGCAGGGGTATGGGTGATGGTACACATGATCAGGTTGCCTGATTTTTAGCATGAAGACTTCCAGATGGTGGCGCAAGGCTTGAGGCCTCCCTTGTCTATTGCATTGATGACTTCTGAGCGCCATTCTTTCTGATGGATGTATCTGGCAGATTTTTGAATTTTGGTCATGCAATTAATGCTGAGTACACTTCCCTCTAGCTATTTTTAAGCTGGAAGTGTTACTCATTTTGGTGGTTGAAAGTTGAAAATTTTTGGCTCTGTAATGCAATATAGCTGGTTTGGTTGCTCTGTGCAGCAAAACTTGTGAGTTTATGTATCTCCTGTTGTATGTTTTTGCATGAATCCACTGATTTCATGGTCAATTTTATATGAATAATGCTATGTTTGCATGTGTTATGCTAATTCTGTCTCCAGTGTTGCATATATCTTTCTTCTGAGTCTAGGTATTCAAGGAATGTCTAAGATTCTAGAACATAGAATTCCTGTGTTGAATGTTTAATCTTTTAACTTCTGCTTAATGGGTAGATTAAACTATTTTCAGATTGAGTATTGGGAAGGGTATACTGCAATAGGGATGCCATAAGTATAGATAGCTTAACACTCTATATTGGGAGATATCTGTAAGGCAGGTATCATGTGTATCCCCCTGAAATCCAGTTTTAGTTGTTCATGCTGATCATTCACAGGTGTATGTCTACTGACTCCAGGCCCTGGATAGGCACCAATCTTGCTTTGTGTTTGTGTTATAACCATGTCCAGCTTTGCATCCAAACATAAAATCAAAATCAAACTCTAAAACAACCTTTAGGACATTAGAATTAGTTTTAGGATCCAAGTCCTCTGTCTACAACTGGAAATAGGCCCAAAGCCAGCCCCTTTGCTCTTATCTTGCAGTTTTGGTCTACTTACAAGAGGACTTATCTGCTTTTTGTCAGCATCCCAGCCTTTGTATGCATATCCTCATGGATGTTGAGTAGGGAATACCCCCCTAGGTTTTGTAGAGCCTGAATAAGAAGAGGAGATAAAATATAGAGTCTATCTCCTACACTATTGGCCCCTGGCCCAGAGATCATGTTGATCATTGATGGCTGCCTTGTAGGGAAATCTGGGAGTAAGCATCCAGTCTGGGAAAAAACCAACAGAAATTAGCGACTCCGCTGGGGAACTTGTGAAAGAACCCTAATTTTCAAAAGAAAATAGTTCCTAGTAATAGGTGGCGACTCCGAAGCAATCTCCCAACCGGTAAAGTAAAATTTGCATTCAAGGGAGAAGATCCCAGCGTAATACTTTATTGGAAGAGTTACCAGTAACAAGAAGAATGATGTATAGAAAAAAGGGGACTGTTTGAGCTAGTCAAGATGGATCTCCTAGTCCCAAGAAAAATGATTTTATTCAGGATAATCCAAGATCTTCAGAGAAGACAGTACCTTATTTCTCAAACAATGAGGCTAAAATCCAGAGTGTATATGAAAGATAGCAGGGTAATGGTTTGAGAATAAGGTCAAAGGTGTTTCTGGAGCGTCCTTTTCATGATTCTCTTGACAGATTTGAAGAAGCTGAATCCCTAAGGGATGATGATAATGAAGATTAGAATATGGTAAAACCATCCTCTTCTATGCCTAGAGAGGAAGAACTAGCTGATGAAATTCAGAGCTTAAGGGCTGAGTTTGAATATCTACAAGCAATAAAAATTAGAGATGACATGAGGCAAAAAGTGCAAGCTTTAAGGACTGCCCAAAATGATTCAATTCCTACCCTTCAGAATGCAAATGTGCAGAGACATCAGCAAAGAAATGAAGTACAACATCAGCATAATGATCAAGGACAAAATGTGAATGATGCTAGGATACCACTGAACAATGTAAGAAATTAGAATGAAAATAGAAACATTAATGCTAATCAGTTTGACAGACAGCCCATGCAGTTAGATAGATTCAGACAGTTGGTGTTTGATGGTATTCCTAGGTATCCTAATCCCATTGACAAGCATCTAAGGCTGCAAGTGCCTAAATTTTTATGAAACAACACAGTGTCAGGAGAAGATCATCTAAAGGCTTTTCAAAATGTCATGGATAACTTTGAGGTAGAGCATGAGGATGTTTTCATGAAGTCATTCATGCAATCCTTAGTAGATGAGGCAAGAGAATGGTACAAGAATCTACCTGACCAGAGTATTTCATCATGGGATGATTTTAAAAGGATGTTCAAGGAGCAATATGGTGACAAAACTGACCCTAGCTTTTTTGTAAATGAGTTTACCAGTACCACTAAAGGGTCAAATGAGTAGGTTGCAGATTTTAATGCAAGATTTACTAAAGTGTTAAACAAATTGCCACATCACATGAGGCCAAATGAACCAATGTGCATAATATTTTATATCAATGCCTTTGATGCAAAAACTGCATATGGATTAAGAGATAAAGGTCCTGCTACTCTCAGGGATGCTTTTAGAATTGCAGTGAATATTGAGAACAACAGGAAAGCATCAGGCAAGACAAACAGAAGGGATGATGTGAAAATTCTGCAGAATCCAAACAAGTCTCATAACACTCAAGGTAATACATCTGCCCCTGAAGATAAGATAGACAAATTAGCAAATGTTGTTAAGGACCTAAGCTATAGACTAGCTAGAAGTGAAAAAGGGATAGGTTCTGATAGGCAAGTCTACCAAAGGTAGGAAAAGTGACCATCATTGCATGATATGCCTTATAATACCAATTGGCATAATGGTAAGCCTATATTCCCACATAACAACACAAATCAAAGAGCTCAATATGTCAAAGAAACTCCTGATCCTCTAAAGAAAGCTGTAAATATTGTTGATGATACTCCATGGTGTATAATTTGTCAGATGCCACATTCACAGTCACAGTGTATGATTGCTCAGTCCTTGTATGATAATGCTACATCTTGTAATGAATGCAATGAGCCACATTATGTGCAAGATGATGATGTTAATATGATGTCCATAAGCAGTGGATACCCTCTTTATGATGCTGATGAGGGTACAGATGATGGAATTCGGGCCTGTCAACATGATTTTTATGATGAAGGTAATGAAGAAAACTATGTGTATGCTCAGAGCTCACATAATTTTCTGAGTAACTTACAACGACCTTCTGATGAGGAAATTAGGGCCCTCACAGCCGCAGCAGTGGCCCAAGTCAAGAGTAACTACAATCTCAGAGGTAAAGCTCAGATAAGTAGCCCACATCAGCCCAAAGGTATTTCTACAGGTTAGCCAGTGCATGGTCATAAGGGGATGGAATTACAAAAGAGGCAGTGGGTTAATAATAAACAGAATTTTAGACATAGAACAGGTCATGAATCTCAAGGACCAGAAAATAGAATCCCCCAGGCTGAAGATCAAAGTAAAGGTTCCCAAGACAAGAATGATGATTAGGGAACTATGAAAGTAAAAGCTAAATCAGTTTAGGATAAAAATAAGATTGTGGAGCAAGCTACAACTGTTATACAAAATTATGCTCCATTTGATATAGCTCAAGTCCTCTCCCAGGTAAAAGTCTCTGTTCCACTCATGGAACTCATGAAGGTTGAAGAGTTCAAGAATAGGACAGTATCCCTAATTTCAGAGGTGCCTTTTCAAGATAAACAAAATGTTCACATCTAGGGTGAGAAACATGTCATATGTAATGAAGAAGATGAGGCTCCTGAGGTTTATTTAGGAGTGACTGACAAAGTGTCCTTCACAAGTGGAACCATTTTATGTATCCCTGGTTATAAATGGAAAAATAATCAGAAATTGTATGCTTGATTCTGGAGCATCTACAAATGTCTTGCCTTTGGCCATCATGCAACAAGCTGGATTGAAAATTGACAAGGCATGTGGAAAATGTTATGCTATGGATGCCAGAGAGGTACCAGTTATTGGAATCATGAAGGATGTAGATTTCAAACTGGCAGCATTTCCTGAAAAAAGATATAAAATGAATATAATGGTGGTTGACATCAAGCCACAGTATGGTATGTTGCTGTCAAGAAGATGGGCAACACTAATTGGTGGAAGTATGCAGTTGGACCTGTCATATGCCATGATTCCAATGAATGGCAGGGATGTTAAGCTAATTAGAGAACAAAGATCATCAGAGATAGTGGAAGACCAAGAAGCAGAGGAACAGATAGCTTTGTAAACACTGACTGTGATAACTTCAAGGTTGTCTCAGATGATAGAGAAGATACAAAGAAAAATGTCTGCATTAAAGAGCTGAACCAGCAAGGTTTATGGACCATGTATTTTGATGGAGCTTGTGCAAAAGAAGGCTCTGGAGCTGGAGTTGTTTTCCTGTCTCCAAATGGTAAGCTCCTCAAATTCTCTTTCTTGCTTAGGTTTGTTTGCACAAACAACATTGCAGAATATGAGGCTTTACTCTTAGGCCTAAATATTGCTCTCAAACATGGAATTAAGATGCTAAGGGTATTTGGGGACTCTGAGCTGATTGTATCCCAAATTAGAGATAGGTATGCTTCAAAAAACAAAAGATTGAAACAATACAAGCATGCTGTTTGGGATACCATTGAACTATTTGATGCATTTTCAATAGGCTAGGTAGAGAGATCAAAGAATGTTATGGCTGATTTCTTAGCTAATGTTGCAGTAAGGCCAAATGACATCACTCTGTCAGATGTTACAAATGTAGAAGTTAAAATTAGGCCTGCAGTACCAGAGAACATATGCAGTTGGCAAGTGTTTAATGATGATAGGGACTTGTTAAAAATTTTGCACTGCATAGATGAATATGAGAATCAAGAAATTGATTTCCAAGCTTTTGTAGAAACCATAGATGGAAAAGAAACTCTTGTGGGGAAAGAGATAATTCAGTTGAAGACTAATAAAATCCCTAAAGGGTTAGTAGCTTTGGAAAGAGCTTTTGACAGTAGAGACCAATTGGTCACAAAGACATCTCCCACAAACAAGGAGGATTTAGAAGAGATAAGTTTGGGAACATCTCAAGCCCCCAAGAAAGTATACATTGGTAGACAGCTCAAACCACACATTAGGAGTATGCTGATTGCATTACTGAAAAGGTACAAACATGTTTTTGCTTGGTCATATAAGGACCTAAAAGCCTATAGGTAAGATTTATTCCAGCATGAGATCCCATTGAAGCCTGAGGCTAAGCCATTTAGACAAAGGCAAAGACCTATTAATCCTACCTTAGCTCTAAAGATGCAAGAAGAACTCAAAAAGCTTAGGGAAGCTAGAATAATTGTGCCAATAAGACATTCAACTTGGGTGTCTAACCTTGTCCCAGTCAGAAAAAAGAATGGTGATATTAGGCTTTGTGTTGACTTCAGGAACTTAAATGTATCCTTTTAAAGGATAACTATCCACTGCCTAATATGGAAGCTATGTTGCAGAGAGTGACTGGTTGTGAACTCTTGTCCATGATGGATGGATTTTTAGGTTATAATCAGGTGAAGGTAAAGGAATCAGAACAGTATAAGACTGCCTTCACCACTCCATGGGGAACTTATGTGTATGTTAGAATGCCATTCGGACTAACAAATGCAGGTGCTACATTTCAAAGAGCAATGGATGTTGCTTTTGCAGGGTTGATTGATTCAATCCTGGCTGTATATCAAGATGACTTGACTGCCTATTCAAAGAAGGAGGAGCATCATTGTTTGCATCTAGAGCAGATTTTCATAAGAGCATTAGAGTATGTATTTCTTTAAATCCAAAGAAGTGTGCCTTTGGGGTAGTTGAAGGAAAACTCCTAGGGCACATTGTTTCCAAGGATGGAGTTAGGATAGATCTTGAGAGAGTGGCTGCTATAGACAGAATTCAAATGCCAAAAACTATAAAAGGAGTTCAGTCCTTCTTTGGGCAGATAAATTTTGTTAGGAGATTTGTTCCCAACTTTGCAGAAACCACAAGGAACATTTCTAAGATGATGAAGAAGGATGCAACTGTCAACTGGGAAAGTGAAGCAATTGAATCATTTCAGAGTATCAAAGAGGCAATCAAGATGGCCCCTGTTCTTAAATCTCCTAATTTTTCTAGGCCATTCCAATTGTTTTCATTTGCTTCCTTTCACACTGTTGCCGCATGTTTGCTATAGAAAAATGAGGATGGTTTTGAACAACCCATAGCTTTCTTCAGTATGTCCTTGCAGGCTGCTGAGTTGAAATATGATATTATGGAAAAACAGGTATATGCACTAGTCAGAGCCATCAAAAGTTTCAGACCATACCTGGTAGGATCACATATAATTGCATATGTACCCCATGCAGCAGTCAAAGACATATTCACTCAACAGGAGGTGACTGGAAGAAGGTGTAGATGGATAAACAAACTGCAGGAGTTCGACATAGAGATACGAATTACCAAGTTGGTAAGAGGACAAGGATTAGCCAAGATGATGGCACAGTCAAACTTGGAAGCATGCCAAGTTAATGCAGTCCAAAATGAGAATGTAAATGTATCAAGATCTAGATGGTACAAGGAAATTATATACTACTTGCAAAATCTGAATTGTCCTTCCCATTTCAGTGACAGTCAAAAGAGGACTTTAAAGTTACATGCAATCAGGTATGTTATTGTTCAAGGTGAGCTATACTGGAAAAACCCTGATGGTGTGCTGCTGAGATGTGTGGATGAAGATGTGGCTAACAATGTTTTGAATGACATGCATAAAGGATTGTGTGGTGGACATTATACTGCCCAAACAGCAGCCCATAAGATTCTCAGAGCAGGATATTGGTGGCCCACTCTCTTTTCAGATGCACAAAGGTTAGTGAGGAAGTGTGACCCTTGCCAGAGATTCTCAGGAAAATTGAGATATGATGGTGCTTTACCCCTTAGAACTGTAACTGTGGATGCTCCATTTTAGCAATGGGGAATTGACTTCATAGAGGAAATTGTAGACAAGTCAAGTGGGGGACATAGTTAGATTTTGGTGGCAACTGATTACTTTACCAAATGGATTGAGGCCATTCCAACTAAGAGAGCTACAAGTAAGGTGGTGACGGATTTCATACTGGAAGATATTATCATCAGGTTTGGAGTACCATTCAAGATAGTCACTGATAATGCTATGTGCTTCAGATCAGGTGAATTTGTTGATTTTTGCAATAGGTATGGGATAAATCTATCATATGCATCACCATACCACCCACAAGGAAATGGTCAAGCAGAATCAAGCAACAAAAGTATCATGAAAATTATCAAGAGGATACTAGACAAGAACAAGAGAGCTTGGGACTCAAAATTAAAGTTAGCAATATGGGTTGACAGGGTGACAGTAAAAAAGGCTATTGGGATGTCACCCTTTGAGCTAGTATATGGTGCATCAGCCAGATTGCCCATAAACAATCTCCTGCTAGTTTACAAATTTATCCAAGATAATGATGAAGAGATTGGAGACTCCATGACAGAAAGAGTGAACCAGTTGGTTGCACTGGATGAGAATAGAAGGAAAGCACACTAGATCAATCTCAAGAAACAACAAGATGTGAAATATCTGTTTGACAGGAGAGCTACAAAAAGGAAGTTTTAGGTCAAAGATCTGGTACTCATCTAAAATGCAAAAAATCAGGACAAGGGTAAACATGGTACATTTGAGCCCTTATGGATGGGCCCATACCAGATTTGCAGCACTCATGGGGAGGACTCTTATTTCCTCCAGGACCTAGATGGTGAAGTTCTGGAATTGCCTGTGCATGGCCAATTCCTTAAGTTTTATTTTGCATGATGGCCCATCTTTGTGCACATGTGTAAAAAATATGTATATATTGTAAGTGCCTTGTACAGTTCGTGTTTTTTGGCTTTTTGCCTGGTCTGCCTAGAGATTTGGTTCTCGTTGCAAGTTTTTCACCTGCACGTCCCCATTCGGAGCCAGTGTTGGCACTAATTTTGGTCTGGATTTGAGCGCAGATGTTGGAGGGGTTTTTTCTTTTTGAGCCCTAAGTCCTTTTATTCATCTGAGTGGCTTGCATATCGGGTTCAAAGAAAAGATGCATTGAGGGAATATTCTGTAGGATATCCTGTGTTTGTATGTGCAGGAATGAATGTATGTCAATATACATCAGGTCATGTACAATCGAAGTATACAAAGGAGGTGCACATATACAATTGCTACAGTGGCGAGCGGAAGAAACATTCATCGAATATTCTATTGAAGATGTCGCAGTTGTATATTGGAGGTTTGTATATTTGCAGATGCAAGGAAAACATACAAAGGTACAAATATACATTCGCTACAGTGCCGCGGAGGAGATGCATGTGATGGGGCCCACCAGTTGTACATGCATATACAGGGGATTTTTCTGTTGGGCTGACAGTTGGTTGTCTGGTCGATGAGGGATGTTTAAGGTGGTCGTCAGCAAGACTTGTGCTATCGGCCAAGGATTTTCTTGTTGCTCCGAGGGATGGGGTCTTGCCGAAGACCTAGGGTGTAGTATGCCATCAGAGTGAGATTGAGTATCGGCATAGGCATTTTGAGATTGGCCGACGGTATTGGTCTGGTCGACAGGGGATTGCGGCGGCTTCATCGGTGTAATTGATGAGATCGGCGAAGGATTGGAAGGTCGGCCCGATGGTCTATCTCTGGCTGATGAAGGGGAGTGTAGTGTTGTATCGGCCAGACTATTAAGGTTGGCAAGAGTTTTTTGGGGTTAGCCGATGGTAGAAGTTTGGCCGATGGGCTTTGGAGAAGGGTCTTTGTGTCGAGTGTGGCAAAAGCGCTCGACACCTATTATACATGCGGCCATGTTTTTTTTTTAAAGTGCTAAGGGGGTTTTCGCACCTTGCATGTGGGATTAATTTCCCTGCATATTTGAAACCTGCAAAGAAGCACGTTTTGGCAGGAAGTTCTTTTTGAACGCAGTGACAGTTTCCAAGTAGGCCGCGGGTGGTTGAGCCATCAATGGAAAATGTAGCAGGGGTATGGGCGATGGTACACATGATCAGGTTGCCCAATTTTTAGCATGAAGACTTCCAGATGGCAGCGCAAGGCTTGAGGCCTCCCTTGTCTACTGCATTGATGAGTTCTGAGCACCATTCTTTCTGATGGATGTATCTGGCAGATTTTTGAATTTTGGTCATGCAATTAATGCTGAGTACGCTTCCCTCTGGCTGTTTTTAAGCTGGAAGTGTTACTCATTTTGGTGGTTGAAAGTTGAACATTTTTGGCTCTGTAATGCAATACAGCTGGTTTGGTTGCTCTGTGCAGCAAAACTTGTGAGTTTATGTATCTCCTGTTGTATGTTTTTGCATGAATCCACTAATTTCATGGCTAATTTTATATGAATAATGCTATGTTTGCATGTGTTATGCTAATTCTATCTCTAGTGTTGCATATATCTTTCTTCTGAGTCTAGGTATTTAAGGAATGTCTAAGATTCTAGAACATAGAATTCCTGTGTTGAATGTTTAATCTTTTAACTTCTTCTCAAGGGGTAGATTAAACTATTTTCAGATTGAATATTGGGAAGGGTATATTGCAATAGGGATGCCATAAGTATAGACAGCTTAACACTCTGTATTGGGAGATATCTGTAAGGCAGGTATCATGTGTATCCCCCTGAAATTCAGTTTTAGTTGTTCATGCTGATCATTCATAGGTGTATGTCTACTAACTCCAGGCCCTGGATAGGCACCAATCTTGCTTTGTGTTTGTGTTATAACCATGTCCAGCTTTGCTTCCAAACATAAAATCAAAATCAAACTCTAAAACAACCTTTAGGACATTAGAATTAGTTTTAGGATCCAAGTCCTCTATCTACAACTGGAAATAGGCCCAAAGCCAGTCCCTTTGCTCTTATCTTGCAGTTTTGGTCTACTTATAGGAGGACTTATCTGCTTTCTGTCAGCATCCCAGCCTTTGTATGCATATCCTCATGGATGTTGAGTAGGGAATACCCCCCTAGGTTTTGTAGAGCCTGAAGAAGAAGAGGAGATAAAATGTAGAGTCTATCTCCTACACTGTTGGCCCCTGGCCCAGAGATCCTGTTGATCATTGATGGCTACCTTGTAGGGAAATCTGGGAGTAAGCATCCAGTCTGGGAAAAAACCAACAGGCCCTAGTGTCCAACATATAGCTCTAATACCAAATGTAAAATACACATTCCATCACAAAAGTTACTTAAGTAAATAATCCCCTTAATTACATTATACTCAAGTAAAAAGATAGATCTCATAAACATTAATCAATAAAAGTCATTAAATCTTTCAAATCACGTGCTTAATCTAGGTGTTAGCACTATAAAAGAATATACAATGTTGATTGGCTTTCATGCCATAAATCATCCAATGATAAGTACAAGGTACAATAATCATGTACAATAGAAGAATAATAAATCAAATCAAACTATCCAACTGCCATGAACCCACATGGTCCTCCACAAGCCAAGATACATGAACATGGCTCAGGCACTTTTTCACCCAACCATGAAGTAATTACACTTCCGCGGATCCCTTTATAACACAAAGGAAACCCAACCCTGCACAAAACATCTAGCAACCTGGAAACAACTTATAGGAGGGAACACTTGATGCAACTTGATGTCTAATTGCAAATCTAAATGATGATGTACAAATGTCTCACAACATGATATGGTAGAGATATATATAAATAAATTTTTTCGAGACAAATATTCATCTATTTCAATGAATTCCCAGCTTGGCTAGACATTTAAAATAGTTTAAGTTCAAATCCTAAAAAGAGAAAAATCCATCTCTGATATTCCACATTTGGCATCCTAGCCCAAAAAGTAACCCCATACACACACATACAAGATAATCTACTTTCTTTTAAAAACAAAAAGCAACCCATGTTCACCTAAAATCCATTTCTAATCCCTTTCTTTTGCATAATTCAAGAAACACACTTTCAAGCAAGTAATAAATAGGAACATCATTTATTCATTTAAATGCAAATATATATATATATATATATATATATAATCAATAAACTAGTTATATTCCCTAATCCATATTTCATTCTTTTCAATATTTTGAAGAAAACTAATGTTAACTACTTTCTACATGTAAGTTGGTTTATAATTCAAAGCAATTATTTTTAACAAGGATTTAATAAGAGTGTATAAATATTGCTAGCAACACATTATTTAAAATCAAATGCATAGGTAATAATGAAAAATTATACCATCTCTATTCCAAGTAATAATCTAACTGCTACATGAAGTATTAAATCAAGCTACAAGAACAGAACATGTCTGCGACAGGAAGAACAAAATGATGACGGGGATAAATATTTAGCATCATGGTTTAATAAGGCTACGACAGGGTGTAAAAGAATAGTTACATGATTTAATTTATTTTTCTATAGAAACTATCTTAGCACACTACAAGAGCAGCGATTAATTCTCTAAGAAAAGAAAATAAGTCTGCTATGAGTCTATGACAGGGACAAATATTTAGCAGCGACAAAGTTTTAACAAAATGGAATATAGGAACAATGAAAAGCTATGATAGAGATTAAGTAAGCTACAGAAATTGATAATTGTGATAGGAATGAGTAAAATAGATCTGCAACATGAGTATATTTCTAGCGATGACAGAGATTTCTAACTACCGTGGCAAAAGTAAAACTATGACAGTAATAATAAATCGGTCGCTATGAATATAACATAGTTTGGTAAAAATCTTTAACATAGGTGGTTTAAAGATTTAGACATGGTGAATCATAATGGTTGGACAGAGCTTTAGAGGCAGCAATCAAAATGAAGAGAAAGAAGAAACTCAGTTAAAAACCAATGAAAATAATAGATTGGTAGGAAGTCTTTAATCATTAAGAAAAATAGATGACATCATGTTTCTGACCACTGACTTCAAGAAGGCCGACCAACAGTAAAAAAATAACCAATTAACTTATATTCATCCCGTTGCAAAAGATTTAAAGGTCTGAAATAACACTATGAGACAGGCCACTAAGAATCATAACAAGCTTACAAAGTTTCAAGAGTCAATTTACACAGTTTTATGGGGTAGAGTTGGCATACAGGCCGATTGGAAAGTAATTTGGGCCAACAACAACAATGAAGGGTCATCACCAAACAAAAGAAAAGTTGAATCCAAAACAAACATAGAGAAAGGAAGCAAGTGACATGAAATAAGAACAAGGCTCAGGCGGTGGTCATAAACAGGCCAACTAAGATATTATATAGATCAAAAAATCAACAAGGTGTAGGCAAATATTTAACCATGGTTTAATAGTAAATTCAGCCATAAACTTTTGCAAAACAAAACAAGGAAAATACCTAATTTATATGCTTTCCTCAAATTTGATCTCTGCCCCCTGACGTTGATTCCTGCTTCTCTATTTTTCCTTTCTCACCTTCTATCGCCATTTTTTAATCTCTTCTTTCCTTGTTGTCGCTCCAATGACAATGGTGTCCCCCTTCCTTCTATTATCTTTTGTTCTTAATGACTTCCTTCTTTTCTTTTTTTCCTTTGCTAAAATTGGTTTTTTGTATATTTGGATCCACTTTTCTTGAAAAATCTTAGTTAACTTATGTTTTTATGCATCTTTGGCATTCAAACACAATGATCTTTTATTTCAAATATTAAAACCTCATCTTATTTCTGTCACTCATATTGCATGATAAGATTATTATTATTAAAATTTAGATTTCCATTTATAATATAATATTATTAATATCATTTATTTATATTTAATAATTCACAATTACTTTAAGTCTAGCAAGGAATATTCTCAAATATAACAAAGGATATTTAGATATATATATTAATCAAATTATTTAAATATAGAAAAACACTTTTATTATTTATAATTAAATAATATAATATACACAATTCTATTAAATAAAAATCGAAGGAACATAATATTTTCATGACTAATTTATGCATTCAAATAGACTTACTGTAGCAACTAAAACACATATTTTTCTAAATATTAAACATCAATCACATTCATTTACCACATAAAATGGTCAAACAAGGCTACCAACCAAAAAATGATACATAAATAAAACCATTCTGAGATACAGTATGACATAAAACTATGTGAGTGTGTGCATGCATCAGGCTTATTCATCCTATTATTTCTTACCGGGTGGCTAGAACATCTCTACCTCAACCATGTTCTTGTCTTTGATGAGTGTCTGCATTCAGTCGCACTTAGTTCCACATAAATAGGTTAGTTCCCCAAAATCATAGCCAAAGAAAAACATTATTTATATCCATAATCATACCAATAGTATTCAATTATTAAATTGACTTCCAAAATCACACATTTATAACATTGTGGTAATTAATTTTACACACATGGAATTACTCACAGTAAAAACAATCATAGTAAATGTCCAATAATCTAATTAATAATAAAGTCCATAAAATGAGATGTGACATAGCAACTCTATTAGATTGTATGCATGCAACAAAAATGAATATTTTGTCTCAACCACATGAATTACCATCAACCGACATTCAAAACCAACATTATCCTCTTATAATCTTTGTCACAATAGATAAAAAGTTGATAAAGAGAGTTATGATTGACAATGGATTGGCTCTTAATGTTTTTGGCATTGATTTACTACGCAAAATCAAGATCAACACTTCTTTAATCAAACTAGATAGGCTTAGCATTTGTGGCTTTGATAATGTTGGTAGAGAGTCCCTGGGTACCATAACTTTACCCGTAAAGGTTGGAATCGTGACATTATTTACCCTTTTTCATATCATGCCTAGTTCACTTTCATATAATATGATTCTCGGTAGACCGTGAATTCATGCCATAGGGGCAGTTCTATCTACCCTTCATCGATCAATAAAGTTCATTTATAAAAACAAGCTCCACACCATTGAAGATGATCCTAAATTGAATAGTTGTTTACATATTGAAATGCAAAAACAAGTTAACAATCATATGAGTCTAAACAACTTACGAGTTGATTCATCAATACCTCTTGCCACATATAATGTTGTGTAAGACTCTAAACCATCAAATGCACTTTTTGGTGACGATTGGGGTTCATTAGATTTTACTCCTTCCTTTACAGGGGAATATAAACTTAATAACTCTAATCCTGACACATCAAACATCGCATCAATCTCATCCAAGCAATCGTTGGAAACACCTAAGAAACCTAAAGTCTCCTTGGTAGAAAACAAAGACAATACTCTTACTTATACTACAGATTATGAGACCTATGAGGCCTCACCATCTTCTAAATAAATGGACTCTCTCTATGGTCATGGATTTCAAATTCTGTACAAAAATTGTGACTACATAGGCAATGGTTGTGGTGTAAATTAACAAGGAAGCAAAGCACCTTTACAAGTTTCTAGAATTAACTATGCGACTGGTATTGGATACTGTTCTTTGAAGTCCACCAAAGCTTATCATCATCCTAAACTTAACGTTAATACAATATCAAAAATACGATATATCCTAAGCTGATAGACATGGATTGTCTGCCAGGAAATATCCTGTTGAATCAGGTAATTATTACTCCCTCCTTTAGCCACACTTGATGTAGCATTTATTCTAGTTGCTCTCAAGGGTGGCCTTCTCCTAGATACATATGTTTTTAGCATTGTTTTGTGTTCCCCCATGTTGTGTTATATGTTGTTTAGGTCTCTTTGGAAGACCCTTGATAATCTTGTAAGGTCAAGGATACAAAGGGACTGCCTTTGTCACAACATTCTTCTATTTGTATCTCAATTCTTCTATACTCCTCTCTCCTATTCTTTATTGTTGTGTGTTGTGCCTTGGGGGCATATCCTTACAGAGGGTGTTTTGGGGGAATCCTCCTACATGGTGTTCCTAAAGCACTTTGTCTCCTCTTTAATTTTTATCATTTCCATTCTTCTGTGGCTCTACCTAGTTGGCGGATGATGAAAATAAACAAATACTGATAAGGACTGTGTGTTCCTTCAGCAAGTAAGAAAAAATGGACCTAGTCCATATATGAAGATGGGGTTGATATATATATCCGATGCTTGACTAGTAGAATCAATCCATGTGATCTATCGTGTTGTCATATCTATTCTAACAAACATTTTGCAATTCTCTCAATATGCTCCATGCACTTTGGATGGTTTTGTATCTCACCTTGTTGTTACACTCGGTTCTGAGATACCTGCAGTATAGCCCAACACCTATACTCAGTCCTGAACATGCAAGTGTAGCCTTGGTCTTTGATGTGATCTAATATATGATTTATGCATAGCTTTTATGAATTGATTTGGTTGTTATCTTGGAATAAGATGTTCTAACTGAAGCTTATCTCTTTTTGATTATTTTAGCATTTCATATCAATGTGTTTGTGGGAACATTCGGTGATTGTGGCACATGTCACTTTTTGGGGCATGGGCTTTATGAGAGCTCTTGTTCCCTTGCGTGTTTTCACTCTACCTTAATTTGCTTGATACTGACAAGTGGTATCAACCACCTTAAGGTGGGGACATATATAGTGGTATCTATTTGACTATTTTGGCACTAACGAAGTGTATTTGAAATCCCTCACCATGAGGAGGGATGATGTATCTCTTGAGTGAGTGCAAATCCTTATTAAAATGCAAGCAAGAAAGCTCTCATCACGAGGTGGGATTATGTATCTCTTGAGCTAGTTCGTATCCTTTTTATACAAAGCCCTTTTGTGGAAGGCATGATGGTGTATCTCTTGAGCTAGTGCACATCCTTTTATACAAAGTTCTCTGAGGAGTTGGGGTTGGATCTTGGGTCATCCACCCTTAAGCATGTCTTTGGTGGTTGTGGTAGTGTAGCTCAACTGTCAGGTGTGTTTGGCATGTTTTAGATGGTGGGACTTAGTAATAAGATCCTTCCCATCACTCGTGTTTGCCATGTATAAGACGTATAGTGTGTCTATGGCATACTATGTGGCACTTGTGTATTCTGTGTGTTTTCCACGTGTCTTCCCTATGTGTTTGGAGTGCTTGGCATGTTTTATAGTGTCTTGCATGTTTTTGATGGTGGCATGTAGTGATGAGCTCCCTCCCCATCATTTAGTTAGAGATATATATGTATGTATTTGCTTAATCATGTCTTCTCTCTGTGTATTCTTCGTGTATTGTGTGACTTCTCTCATGTATTCTTCATGTATTACGTGCTTCCACTGTATCCTCCATGTTTTGGTGCTTCTTACTATCTTCATTGTGTCTTGCGTGTCTTCCATGTGTTTTCTAGTGCTTACCTGAGATTGGGGGCTAGAAATAGTCCTCCAACCTTTGGGTATGCCTTAGCTTTATGTGCTTGATATGTTTGATGTGCTTTGGCCATACTTTAATGCATGTATGTAATCATAATATCATACATACATTAAAGTGGGGGATAAATGTTATGGAGTAAAAAGTAACCTCATTCCTTTTTACCTCCTAATTTAGCTCCTAGGTCCCTGTGTTTACACTTTACATGCTTAATACCTATCTTGGAGCAATTTCCCCTAAAACCCATGTCAAATGGGACTTAGGGGTTAGTTCTAAATGCTTAATCAAGACCCAAATTAGACTTGGGACTTGGGCACCCATGCCTAAGTCTAGGCTAATTTTTCGGGACCCAAACTTAAATGTGTTGGCGTAGGACCTTTAAAAAGGTTTCCCTTTGTTGGCTTTTCAATTTGAATTATGAATGTTAGTGAGAAAGCATATATAAGTGAGTTTATGTCTTCATTTTACACCTAGATGGATAATGTGAACTTGTGATATTGAGCTAAGGGATTTCAAGGCATTCATTGTGTTGTAGAGTAGAATTATGTTGTTATTGTGTTTGTTTGTTGCAGATTTGGCTTCATCAATCCATCTCCTCATGGTTTGAAGGATCTTCATCTCCATGAGGGCTTCACCCCTAAGGTGACATCTATTTGTACTTCAATAATTTTATTTCATCATTGCTTTGGCCTCTGCCCTCCCTTGGGCATGTACTCTATCTAACAATGGTGTTGGAAGACTTGAATGTCATTTTGGGGCTTGATTGAGGCAAGCTCCTAAACACCACAACCCCCAAACCTCTTTCATTGTGATTGCAAGTTACAAGTGTGGGATTTGGCAAAGTGCATGTACGTGGAAGTAGTGTAAAGGATAAAAGTTCAAGATCTAAAAGAATCTACAGAACATTCCTATGTAGTAGACTAGGGCGCAGACACCAGTGTCTTTAAAAAAAATTAGGCCCTAGATCTATCATCAAGAGGTTTTCTACATCATCTTCTCAGTTTTGAGTTCTAAGAAATTCCTCTATACTAGACTAAGGTGCCCACCCTATAGTCCGCCAGTTGTCCTCCTGACAAAATCAGCTTTGAATACAACATTTGGGCACTCTCTGGAGCATTTTCTCAGTTTTGACCTTTGGTAAATTCTCACTCCAAGGACTTGTGCATAGGCACCATAGTATTTCAACATCTCTGCTCCAGAATTAGGTTTCCCTCTAGTCACTGATCTTATTGTTTCTTCTAGATTGTCCGTATCTATCACGGTTTGAAAGTTATGCTCTATTTATCATAGAACTAGGGTTTTGTCCATTGTTGATCTAGGGTTTGATGAAAACACTTGATTAAATCATATCTTTCCATAGAAAACAAGAACACAAAGTTTGTAGCTAAGTTCACCTTCACTTGGTTGTGATTTATCTCAGCTTTGTCCTTGAATGTTATTGTGAAAAGAGGGTTTGATTTGGTATGATTAACATCATTTCACGCATCTCCTTTTTATATATAACAAATACATAAAGTACATGAGGGACCTTTCTTATATAAGAAAGGTAGTGAGATAGGACAACATAGAATTATGACAAGTGTTTTAATCATATGAGATGAGACAAAAAGAGATTACTATCCTAAGTGCACCCTAAGAAAACTTTAAGTAAACTAGTGTAAATAGGACCTAATAGGGAAACTGGTTATGTAATATACCTAATTCACACCAAAACCACCCCTTAAGTGCAACTTAGGGAGAAAATACCCAAATGATGCAAAGATTCAATGATAGATGGGCCCTTACTACAAGGCCATGTTAGGTACCCATTTACAAAATATCTCTCATAAACAAAGTAAAGGAGGAAAACCCTAGGAAAAAATTTCTCTCCAAAAGAGAGAAAACAATAAAGATGTGATGGAAGGAGGACTCGATATGACTTCCCAAGGATTAAATCTAACACAAATACACAATAAATAACCCCCCCCATAGGAGAGAAAGGGTGAGATAATAGATCCCCCCCATAAATAAGTAGCTCCTGTTCCAATGGTGAATGCTTGAAGATATAAAATAATCCATTGCCTACAAACAACATTTCTCCCATTGGAAAGAAACAAATCTAATGGTGGATGTAGAAGCAATTCCTATAATCTAGATTAAAGTGGAATCCAAATCAATATATGTGTCTCTAAATGCAAATCTAGTGACCTCATACTATAAAAATATGTCTCCTCCAAAATAGAAATTGATTGCCCAATCAAAGAAGTAGAACCAAGAGAGGGAAGATTTTGAATTGCATCCAGAAACAAAACTGAAGATAAGATGACATCACTTCCATAAAAGAGGAGAGATAAACCCTCAAATGTGTCCTCTAAATCTAAAATGTGAGACTCCATAAACAAGGATGATATGTCTAATAAGTAGGAATCTTGACAAGGTGAATCTAGAAGACTAAAATGGTCCTGCTGTAAAGAATCATTAGAAGCTCTCAAAGAAGAAAAAATCAACTCTAAAGTAGCAATAGGTGATGGAGATGTGATCTCAATAAGAGGAGAAGTCTTTATGTCATTAGAAGTCTCAAGACCTACCAAATATTTAAGCTCCTCTAGAGTATCATCATCAAAGGACATATTATTTGCATCATCAATGGGTATGAGGAAATTCATAGAAGGATCATTAGGGAATAGAGAGATATGTGTGTCTCCATAAATCTCCCAAATCTTGGTCCAAAGTGTGTGTGGGAACTTGAGGTCCGAAATAGCACACATAGTGTCATAATCAATGTTGGAAAAAATTAATCCTAAAATATGGTCAATATTATTTCACCATGTAAATTTCTTCCCAGGTGTATCTGGTTTAGATACGAGTCCATAAAGATAAGGAAAAAGATGAAGCCACCTACAATGTGTTAGTATGCCTTTTTGCCAAAACTCATAATTATCCTTATTTAGGGTTACCATAGAAGGATGAATTAAAAAACCCATGATTCCTACTCAAATGATAAAATTAGAGATCAAAACATCCAATATATATCAATGTTGATAAATTAAGCCCTCCAAGTAAAGATTATTTATCAATTTCAACAATTTTCCCAAGCAATGAGTGAAAATATCCAAAATGACCTCAAACTAAAAATGTGATATCTAAGGAAAAATTTGGAACAATGACATGGATAGATCTGTAGTGCTCATAAATACCTTTGAAACACTTATAATAATTCAAAATTTTGACATCATGGGCAAAAGATATAGCTTGACAAAGATCACAAACAAATCTAGAATTCAAAACAAAAAAATTTACTAGTAGAAAAATATTGGAAAAATAATAGCAACACTAGAAAGTGCCTAGAACTAGCTTTATGACACCGATTTGTTTTCAAAAATATAATTCCATATGAGGAATATATGGCCTCTAAAATAAAAATAAGCCCTTAAGGTATGCAAAGGGGTCAAATCTAGGGATTGGTCATTATTCTAGTGGCAGGACTTGTAGTGTTGCCCTACTGGTGGTGGATCTAGGCGGTCAACCACTTGTTTGGTGGTAAGATTAGGTGGTGAATAGATTATGGCATAGAAGAGTGACAGAATGGTGGTGGGGTCCTAGAGACAATGCTAGGATGGCGAAGAAAGTCTAAGCAATAGAGTTGTAATGGCAGAAGAATTGGACAAGAACCACCAGTGGTGGTAGATTCAACTTTCCTACCCTTGCAAATACCCTATGGATAAACCTTAGCAGACCACTGAGTGATAAAAAATTGAAATTGCTAAACGTTATCCACTAAAATTTTTACCTACTAGACAAACAAATATACTGCTAATTTGACCGCTATATAAAACTCTACTCACCCTTTGCATAGTGTTGACTAATAGATGATGTTAGCCGATAGTACCTTGCACCAATTAAATCACCAGATCATACAAATAATGATGTAGATCAACGCAGGTAGAGAATATTCTCTATGAAATATGCCAAGATGTTGATATGCTAATAGAATCTATAGACTATAATTGTGACTAGTATAATAACTATATGGATCTTAACATATTCTGTATGAATCATACGAAACATCTCTGTAGATTTTTGTCAAACCCTCCAAAAATGGCCAAGATTTTTTTGATTCCAAAATATGAAGTGTTTTATATTAAAATTTGTCTCCCAAGACTTGTGGACTCGATGATGGGGTCCTTTTTGCCCAAAAATGCACCCAACAAAATCTCCTTCCTGAATTAGTCCCATATTTGAGAAGGGGCTTGCAAATCTAAAGCTTTGATACCATGTAAGAGTCACCAATGGACTCAATCTCCTAGGATCATATACAAAACCAAAAATAACCTTCCTCAAGAGAGTAGAAAGAGCACGAATTGCTTGATTATGGATGCAAAATAATGTTATGATACTATGATACATAAAGTACATGAGGGCCCTTGCTTATATAGGCAAGGTAATGAGATAAGACAACATAGGATTATGACAAGTGTCTTAATCATATGACCTAATACACAAAGAGATAACTATCCTATGTGTGCCCTAAATAAACTTAAGTAAACTAGTGTGAATAGGACCTAATAGGGAAATTGGTTAGGTAATATATACCCCGTCCACACCAAAAAAACTCACTTTACTAACCTAGGAAAGCTTAATAGAAGTATAGAAAAAACCTTAGGGAAAATAAACCTACACTAAAAACTTAAAGTACATTGGGGTGTACTTCTTAATATTCTTGTGATGGAGGCAAAGAAGAGGGCTTCATTTTCTCCATGTTTTGTTGTCTTGTAACTATTTCTTTGATTCATCTTTTTTCATCTAGATGCATATTATATATCTTGTGGATCTTCTCTTGGTACACTCATAAGGAACTTCTATAAGAGTTTCCACATATGTGTCTAATATAAGATGACTTAAATTAGAAACAAGTATATATGCATCTATTTTTACTTTTACAATTCTATCACCATGAACATACTTTAAATATTGATGCACCATGGAAGGAACCACCCTTAGTTTCTCAAGGCAAGGTCTTCCAAGTGACATAGAAAATCTATCAGAAGATGGAATAACTTGGATGAAAACTTCAACTTCCTTGACCCCCACTTATAGAGGTAAGATTATGTATCCCAAGGGATCAATGGGTACCCCATTATTCATCTTTAAGGAAATTCTTGAATGTACATATCTATTTTGTTATAAATGATTTGATTATATAAAAAATATTTTGTGCAAATATTAAATTGGTTGGATGGATCAATAATAATGCCATTGTAGGGATGACCACATATAGTACCTCAAACATATAAATATCCATAGTAATTGTTATGAGGAATCTTCTCATCATAAGATTAAATAATTGGAGGTGTAGGAGAAGAGGGAGATCTATCATGAATCATGCCAACAAAACTATCCATCTCTTAGTGGGTAAAATAACCAATATGTTGTTGATCTATAGTATCTCTATCCATGTGCATGTGTGCCATGCAACTAACTATATGCTGAGACATATGATGAATGCCTATATTGTTAGATTGAGAATGTGAAGGAAAATAATTTGTATAAATCTATAGATTTTGGTTAGGTGGAGGAACCAAATGATTTTCATCATTAACACCATCAACATGCATAACATTATTATCTATTAAATCTTGTGATTTATACTTTGGAGCCATACAAATCTATTTGTGATGACCATTAATCCTATGATAGTGAAAAAAACATGCTCATTATATCCTTTAGGAAGTTCTCTAGATGGACCTAATGGGAAAATGGGAGGAAGTATAATAAAATCAACATTAAATAAAATTTGAAGTACATTCTCTAAAGGTTCACTTAATCTTGTGAATTTTCTAGTTGTTTGAGGCTTGAAAGAAAGAGAATTTGAAGTTATAGACACACAATTGACATTATGCTTGTTGTCTTTCTTGTCATCACCCTTTGGAAAAGTATTTAGGTTTTAAAACTTTTTTGGTAAGAAGGCATGTGTTATGCATGGGAAGACCCATATTTCAAGCCTTTGGTTGCAAAATTTTTTAGTTCTACTTTCTTCACATGAGCACATAGATCCATGAAATAAGCATAATTATTCAAGTATACATTATCTTTAATAGGAGGTGATAAACCCCTAACAAAAATTCTTTGTATTTCATCACCAAGAAGACAGTGTTTCATTTTAGCACAAATAGACTAAAATTGGATCACATAATAGTTAATGTGTTCATTAGAACCTTGGTCACACTCAAATACATTTGAAACAATAGTTTTTAAACCCATATTCACTTAGAAATGACTAAGGAAAATTGTATCTAGTTGATCAAAAGAATCAAAGGGAGGTGGGAGAAAAATAATAGAACCACTAAATGATATAATCTCTAATAGTGTGAGGAAATAAATTAGCCAAAATTTAATTAGCATAAAAATAATCCAAAAATATGACATTAAATGATTACAAATGAGTATTAGGGTTACCTTTACCATGGTACAACTCAAAACAAGCTGCCACAAAACCAAATATTAGTGGATATATTAAAATCTCAAGTAAATGGGGAGATTATGTGTTGGAGTATAAGTAATAGAATCTTTCCCACTATGTATTGAATCAACTTTTTTCTCAACTATCTCTAGATTTTACAAAAGTTCATCAAGGGTAGAAGTAGAAATGGTAGTGGTAGGAACATGGGAGATAATGGATGATGTATAAAGAGAATGAGGGATAATAGGAAAAAGGACAATAGTAGAAGG
Source organism: Cunninghamia lanceolata (assembly GCA_027924645.1). Taxonomy (NCBI): domain Eukaryota; kingdom Viridiplantae; phylum Streptophyta; class Pinopsida; order Cupressales; family Cupressaceae; genus Cunninghamia; species Cunninghamia lanceolata. The sequence continues at coordinate 4,317,048 of BSBN01000850.1, forward strand.
GAGGGAGGTAAAATTATAAGGAATAGAGGAAAATGGAGTACTAAGAGGATAGGATGAGGGGATGACACTAGGAATGTGGGAAGGAGATGAAATGTGAGTGAAAAAAGGGACTAGACATAATACACGAAGAAGTAACATGGGTAGTGGGGATCACATTAGAAGTGGCACCTTGGGAGTAAGACACCATGAGGGGGTCTATCCTAGGATGATAAGGTGAAGGATCAATAGAAGAAGAAGCTTGGGTAGGTAGGGGAGAAGATGAACCATGTAAAGAACTAGAAGCATTAAGTTTAGTGCCAAAGATTTGAAGAATATCTAGACCAAATGGTGCACTAATTAATAAATTATGAATATTTTCATCTAATTTTATGGGAGAAGTTGCATTAGAAAGATATTTAAAAAATGCGTATATAGTAGTAGAAATCTTTTTCTTATTCATTATATATTGTTCATGTTAGAAGGAAAAGGTGTTAGGGTTGGCCGACATAAGATATCAATTAAATGCAAATAAAGATTAAATAGAGGAATAAAAAATACATAGAAATAATAATAGTGAGAGACAAGTTTTAATGTGGTTCACACAAACTCGGGCTACATCCACCAACAGAGAGTCCAATATTATTATCCAATAAATCAAAATGATTACAACCAACAATCCTTGCAACTCAATACCACTGCAAAATGCTAAAATATATCAATGGAAACCCTAACCCTTAGCCAATTTTATCAAGCCTTATGTCGGTTACAAAAATAGGGTTTTTTATGTTGGACAATAGAAGAATAACTCCCGATGCCTTAATAAAATAATAAAAAATCATTGGAGGTTTCGGGGGTGCTACCCCTCAATCCCGCCCTGTATCGCGACAAGGAGCACGCTAGGGGTGCTACCCCTTGACCTCGTCTTGGGGGTGCTGCCCCCAAACCCCTGCCAGGGGTGCTACCCCTTGACCCCATTAAATAATTTGGGGGGGAATTGTGCTGATAAAAGTGGGGTAAATTTAACCTCTAAGTCTGATTAGGCTCCATATAACAACAATCTCCAACTTGGAGATTGATCAAAATCCACACCATATCATCACACTTGGAGATTGATCATAACACTGCTGAACTTGTAGCTCCCACTAGAAATAAACACTCTGGACTTTACTGTTCTAATTTTTTTTTTTCAGTCTTGAAGACCAATTAAAGCTGAAGAGGAGCTCAACTTCTCCCTTGTCACTGCCTTTGTAAACATATCTGCTAGATTTTCATCTGTATGTATTTTTTCCAGCCTTAACTGTCCATCATCTAACACCGACTGGATGAAGTGATACCTAAGTTGTATGTGTTTGGTCTTTGAATGCATGGCAAAATTCTTTGCAAGATGTATGGCACTCTGAATGTCTGTATACAAAGAACTGTTAGCTTGTTGTTTGTGCAATTTTTCCATGAAAGATTGCAGCCATATCATCTCCTTGCTTGCCTCTATTGCAGCTACATACTTTGCCTCCATGGTGGATAAAGCAACCACCTTTTGTAACTTGGAGATCCAACTCACTGCTGTCCCACCTACAGTAAAGACATAACCTGTAGTACTCCGCCTGGTATCAATATCTCTTGCCAAATCTGAGTCTACATAAATTGCTAAATCAGTATTAGAGCCCCCAAAATATAAGTGTTTATTGGATGTACCTCTCAAATATCTGAGAATCTATTTTACCACATTCCAATGCTCTAATCCAGAATGACTCATATACCTGCTTACGACTCCTACAACATGTGCAATATCTGGTCTCTTGCATACCATGGCATACATTAAACTTCCTACAACTAAAGCATATAGTACCTTGGATATTTTTTCTTCCTCCTCTTATGTCTTAGGACACATCTCGTTAGTCAATTTCAAATGACTAGGCAATGGTGTGCTGACAACTTTTGCATTCTCCATATGGAATCTCTGCAACACCTTTTCAACATAATCAGCCTGAGATAGAGTCAATTTTTTGTTTTTCCTATCTCTGCAAATTTTCATACCAAGGATTTGTTTTTCTAACCCCAAATCCTTCATAGCAAATGATTGTACTAACTATTGTTTTAACTCTCTTATGTGATCCACGTTAGACCCTGCTACAAGCATGTCATCAACATCTAAACATAAAATAATGTAGCTATCATTATCCAACCTCCTAAAATAAACACAATAGTTAGAATTACATCGGCTGTAGCCTTGCTCAGCCATAAAATTATCAAATTTCAAATACCATTGTCGAGGTGCTTGTTTCAAGCCATATAAACTCTTCTTCAATCTGCACATGAGCTTCTCCTTACCTTTGACCTCAAATCCATGTGGTTGTTACATATAGATCTCCTCCTCCAAATCACCATGGAGAAAGGTAGTTTTCACATCTAGTTGTTCCATATGCAAATCTTCAGTAGCCACAATACTTAAAAAGTACGAATAGAAGTCATCTTGACAACCGGAGAAAATATCTCATCACAATCAATACCTTTTTTCTGTGCAAATCCTTTTACAACTAACTTGGCTTTAAATCTTTTCTTACCTCCATCTTCCTCTTTCAACCTATAAACCCATTTATTTGGTAAAGCCTTTTTACCTGTAGGCAACTTACATAATTCCCAAGTTTGATTTTTCAGCAAGGAGTCCATTTCTTCTTTCATTGCAAGCTCCCACTGAACCTTTGTGTCCACCTGCATAGCTTCATCATACCCTTCCGATTCACTAGAATCTATTAACAAAATAGAATACAAAGAGGGAGAAAACCTTTTAGGAGCTCTACTTAGCCTTGTTGACCGTCTAACATTCACTAGATTTTGTGATATTTCTTGTTATTGTTGCGGAGCATGAGGAACCACTAGAACATCACTATCTAGAGTATCATCCAGCACCACATATTCCTTTTCTTTCTTCTCATGCTGCTGCAATTGATCTTAGTACAACACCTTCTCATTGAATACAACATCCTGCTTCTCACAATTTTTTGATTTTCAAAATCCCAAAGCCTATAACCAAATTCATCAATGCCATATCCAACGAAGGTACATTTTTTTGATTTTGCATTTAGCTTGGTTCTATTTTTAGAAACTACATGTGCAAATGCTTCACATCTGAAGGTTTTGAGAAAAGAATAAATCACCTTCTTACTTGTCCATGCTTCCTCTAGAATACCATAGCCCAAAAGAATTGAAGGACCTCTATTAATTAAATATACAGCGGTGTTGATAGCCTCTACCCACATGTTTAAAGGCAGCCCAGCATGCAATTTCATGGTCCTTGCATGCTCTATTATTGTCCTATTCATGCATTCAGCCACTCCATTATCCTATGGAGTCCTTGAAACCATTTTTTGGCTATGAATTCCATTAAAGGAACAATAATCCTCAAATTCTTTGCTGCAATACTCACCACCATTATCAAATCTAAGACATTTTAATCTTTTTCCCATCTCATTCTCAACCAAGCTTCTCCATTTCTTAAATGTTTCAAATACATTAGATTTCTGCCTAAGGAAATAAATCCAAACCTTCCTAGTTGCATCATCTATGAATGTAACATAATATCGAGAGCCACAGAGAGAAGATACCTGAGCTGGTCCCCATAGATCTATATGCACAAGCTCCAACTTTTCATCTTTCTTTTGCTTCCCATACTCGAGAAAACTAACTCTCTTTTATTTGCCATACAACAACTTTCACAGAAATCTATATTAATACATTTCAGACCTGGTAAAACTCTCTTAGAATGAAGTACCTTCATACCTTTATCACTCATATGCCCAAGTCTGTTATGCCACAGTGTTGTCTCAGAACCTGCAGCAACTATTTTAGTCTCTTCCTGTGAACTTGCAACAACTATTCCTAAACCTATTTGTTTTTTCTCTGCAATAGCTAAAGTAGAAGGAATAGTATGACCTGTAAAAAGATATAAGGTGCCTACTTTCACACCTTTTCCTACTATTAAGGTACCTCTTGAAACCTTCCAATTTTTATTAGTAAATGTAACAATGCAACCTTCATTAGCTAGCTGTCCTGCTGAAATTAAATTCCTACTCAGCCTTGGAATGTGCCTTACCTCTTGTAGTAGCCAATGATTCCCATTCTGCAACTTAATCTTGATTCTTCCCTTTCCAACAATCTGTCAGGGTTCATTACCTCCCAAATAAACAAGCCCAAAATCCCCTTGGACATAATCAAGAAAATAACTTCTATGGGGCATAGCATGAAATGAGGCCCTTGAATCTAAAACCCATGAATCATCAACATTATCTAGGGAAAGAATCAAAGCATCATCTTCAGATTTATTACTTACCACATTTGCTTCGTTATTGCCTTCTTGTTTGTCTCCTTTATTCTTTCAAGACCAGTAATCTTTCTTTAGATGACCCAGTTTCCCACTGTTGGATCTAGGGCATACAACTGAGAGGGGGGGGGGGTGAATCAGTTGTATAGAACTTGTTCTATTTCAAACACTTTATTCTCTGTTGTTAGTTAGCAGCATATCAAATAATCATTCATGGAAGCACAATACATAAACACAAGAATAGATAAGCATCAACACATTGAACACCAAGATTTTGACGTGGAAAACCCGGTTAAGGGAAAAACCACGGGGTGATTAACCCAAGATTTATTCTCTGTTAGAAGAATAAGGAAAAATGAATGGCACATGCCAATAAGGGCTCACTGCCCGAGCACACTGCTCACAAAGAGGCCCACTGCCTACAAGGAGACACACTGTCTACAAAGTGATAAAAATCACAGTCTTGAACTGGAGAATGACATCTCTACCATGTCCGGATCAGTTCCAATTAAGCCCAACAATCTCTGCTCTGCCTTTCGCACCTTTCTTTGCTATATCATGCTCATCCACATGCCACACCTTGAAATGAATTCACAAATCATTATTTATACAAGACATCGACTTAGGAACAAGCATCTAAGTCGGCAAACAACCATAGGAGTATCCGCAAGATGAATAACACATCCGGTCGGCTATCACAAGAACATTCGCAGGATGAACAACTCATCCGGTCGGCTAAACAGAGCAATAACTTCATCCGGAAGAATAACTTCAATTCCGGGCTCTACCATCAATGCGGACCAACAACACAACCTAAACATGATTCAAGAACCTTCACAAGTCTGTCTGAATGTCCGGATACATCCGCACTTCCTCTGCTTACTGGGATCTCTTGTCTTCCTCATCCGGAACTTCAAGAGCACAGTCTGTCGCCACTGTCATAATGCAAGAGGTACTTCCAAACCTCCAAATCACACACAAATCAGGATGACACATCACAAGGACATCTCAAACACTCCTTCCAATCCGTAGATTATGATAATACAATTCCGGACCTCACCGGACCTTTTTGTGATCCTCTGTCACCTCCGGATACTTGCCGGACCCGGTTCTATACCGGCAGCCACAACGCCTTCAGATCTTCATGCGGACCTCTGAAATCTTAACTGTAGCATCTCAAGACTCATATCTACTAACCCTTTAATCCACATCCTCCGGTTCGCAACCTATACAGTACATTTACCTTCTTCTCATCACTGTTCTTCACTGTTCCTGACTGAGTCTAATTTTCTCAATATCCTCAGCACACAGCTCATCAAATCCTTCTTGTCAATGTAATATGAGTATGTTGACATCAATGACAACACTGGCTTACCTCATACTTGCAACAATCTCCCCCTTTGTCATTGATGGCAACATATGATGTGAAAAACCATCAAGACAAGAACTTCTCTTTTCTGTCACAGCTCCCCCTATCAACAACAACTCTTCACATGTCTTCCTTTGCTGCTCCCCCTTTGATCATCAACCACTTGTTTTTCACATGTCTTCTCTCCCCCTTTGACATCAATGGCAAAGGGCTCATACTTGCAACTCTCATGCATCAGAATAATACCAGCTGCTCCCCCTTAGTTGCAGCTCCCCATTAGTCCGGATCACAAGATATGACTGTGATAGCCACCGGACTGATGCACATCAGTGCATCTTAGTTCATCACCGGAGGGGCCATGACCCCTAACTTCTCCCGGAGATATTCAAAAGAGTCCTTGGGAAGAGGTTTTGTAAAGATATCTGCAATCTGATCCTTGGAGGGAACATACTCCAATCTGACTTCTTCCTTGTTTACTTGTTCTCTCAAAAAGTGAAATTTGATAGATATGTGCTTAGTCTTAGAATGCAATACCGGATTCTTGGAAATATTAATTGCACTTGAATTATCACAGAAAATTGTAATAGGCTCCTCATATTCAACTTTGATGTCTCTTAGCATCTGCTTCATCCACAAGATTTGAGTGCAACTACCTGCTGCTGCAATGTATTCTGCTTCAGTTGTAGACAGAGATATTGCATCTTGTTTCTTGCTTAGCCAAGAAACCAATCTCTTCCCCAAAAAGAATGCTCCACCACTAGTGCTCTTCCGGTCATCCACATCTCCTGCCCAATCTGCATCTGTGTAAGCATGAAGAGAGAAATCCGGATCTCTAGGATACCATAGACCATACTCAACTGTCCCTTTCAAGTATCTAAAAATTCTTTTGATTGCCATAACATGAGATTCTCTAGGATCAGCCTGGAATCTTGCCACAAGACCAACAGCTTGCATTATATCTGGTCTAGTTTGAGTGAGATACAACAATCCACCAATCATTGATCTATACTTTGTCTGATCTGCCTTTGGAGAATCATCATCTTTGCTTAACTTACATCCGGTTGCCATAGGAGTGTTCATAGGCTTTGAGTCTTCCATACCAAATTTTTTTAACAATTCTTTCACATATTTGGTCTGAGAGATGAAGATCCCTTCTTTTGTTTGAGTAATTTGCAGACCCAAGAAGAAATTCATTTCACCAAGCATAGACATTTCAAACTCACTTTTCATCTGATTTGCAAAAGTTTTACACATACTATCTCTTCCTCCAAAAATGATATCATCCACAAACACTTCAACAATCAGAATGTTTTCATGATCAATTTTGAAATATAAGTTGCTGTCAGCAGTACCTTTGTTGAATCCAATCTGCACAAGATGCTTATCCAACCTTTCATACCATGCTCTTGGGGCTTGCTTCAATCCATACAAAGCTTTCTTCAACTTGCAGACCATATCATTATTATCAGACAATTGAAATCCATCCGGTTGTTCAATGTAGACTTCTTCTTCCAGATCACCATTTAGGAAGGCAGACTTGACATCCATCTGATATACCTTGAAATCTTTGAAGGCAACAAATGCAAGAAGTAATCTGACTGCTTCAATTCTTGCTACCGGAGCAAAAGTCTCTTCAAAGTCAATTCCTTCTATTTGAGAGTAGCCTTTGCAGACCAATCTAGCTTTGTTTCTGATTACTTCACCAGCTTCATTTAGTTTGTTCCGGAAGACCCACTTGGTTCCAATTACATTCCTGTCTCTAGGTCTGGGAACAAGATCCCAAGTATGATTTTTCTCAATTTGCATCAATTCATCTTCCATTGCTTTGGTCCAGTTTTCATCATTGCAGGCTTCATTTATTGTTTTAGGTTCAATCTTTGAAATTAGACAACATTCATTCTGATCTTGAGCAATATTCCTTCTAGTTTGTACACCTTTGCTTCTGTCACCTATGATCTGATCTTCAGAGTGATTCAGTCTTACATACCTTGGAATTTTGGGAGTATCCAGTACTGCTGTTTCTTGATCAGACTCATTCAAACCTAACTCTTCTTCCTGATTTACCGGATCAGGCTGACTCTGTTTCACCGGAGAGGATTGAGGTCCTTGAACACTATCTTGGTCATCTTCATCAAATTCATAAAATCTTGAAGGCTTCTCAATTCCTTCATCAACCTTTACATTGGTGCTTTCTATCATCTTCCTCAATCTCTTATTGTAACACCGGTATGCTTTGCTTTGAGTGGAGTAGCCCAAGAAAATTCCTTCATCACTTCTAGCATCAAACTTTCCTAGATCTTCATCTCTTTTAATATAACACTTGCTACCAAATACCCTGAAATATTTCACAGTAGGAGTGATGCCAAACCAAAGTTCATAGGGGGTCTTACCGGTGTTGTTTCTGATTTGAACTCGATTGAGAGTGTAGACTGCAGTGCTGATAGCTTCTTTCCAAAACATTTGAGGAACATTTGCTTCCAACATCATTGTCCTAGCAGCTTCCTGGATGGTCCGGTTCTTTCTCTCAACTACTCCATTCTGCTGTGGAGTCTTAGGAGCAGACAACTGTCTCCTTATACCCTGTTTCTCACAAAAGTCAATGAATTCACCAGATGTAAATTCACCACCTCTATCAGACCTTAGACACTTTAGTTTCAATCCGGTTTGATTCTCCACCATAGCTTTGAAGATTTTGAACTTCTCAAAAGCTTCTGATTTTTCTTTTAGAAAGGTAACCCACATCATCCGGGAATGATCATCAATTAACAACATGAAATATCTATCACCTTGCAGACTCTTGATTCTTGTCAGACCACATAGATCAGTATGTACTAATTCCAACAATCCGGTAGAAGACTGATCTTTGCTTTTAAAAGAGACTCTGCTTTGTTTGCCTAACTGACATTCTTTACACACACTGTTTGTAGGTTTTATCAACTTTGGAAGATCTCTCACAGCCTGAGTATTGCTTATTTTGATGATGTTATCAAAATTTACATGACACATTCTTCTATGCCATAACCAACTCTGATCAATTTGAACAAACAAACAACTTTTATTTGAACCAACCAGATGAAAGATGTTACCTCTTGTCTGAGTACCGGATGCAATTTCAGTTCTGGAGCTTGTAAAGATTCTGCATTTTCCATTCTTGAACCGGAGATCATAGCCTTTGTCCACTAACTGACCAACACTGAGAAGATTGTGCTTCAATCCTTCAACATATAGTACATTACCTGTTTTGCTCTTACCATCAAAGGAAATAGTTCCCCTACCTCTGATTCTGCCAGCAGAATTGTCACCAAACTTTACCATTCCTCCTTCATATCTTTCCAAGTCTAAGAACTTATTCTTGTCACCAGTCATATGGTGAGAACATCCACTGTCAATAACCCAATCATCCTTTTCTTCTACTTGAGCAGCCAAGGCTTTTTCAACAACTTTGTGATTGACAGATTCAGAGAGCAAGGAATCTTCTTCCTTGATGGCTATAAACACCCACTCATTTCCGGATTTGCTTTCTGGATCTGATTCATCATCTGTTACTCCTTCATTGTCATCTTCTTCATGAACATAATAGCAATTTTTTTGAAACCTTTGTCTGTGAGTATTAGATCTTGCAGATCTCTCCGGACATCTTGAGGCAAAATGACCAATCTTATTGCAGTTGAAACACTTAAAAGGTAGTTTTCCTTCATACTTACCGGATCCTCTGGGCAGTCTCTTTGCAATGAGGGCTTCAAGTTGAGCTGTTTCTGCTTCTTCTTCTTCCATGTCTCTTCTTGCTTGATCATACCATGACATTTTTCTTGATGAGTTTTCACCCGGATCAAATCTCTGTTTGTCTTTCACATAGGCACTGGCTTTAAAAGCAGATTTAGTCTTGGGTGGATCATCTCCAAACTCGGTCATTTCAAATGCAGCTAGTTTGCCAGCCAGTTGTTCTCTTGTGACAGTTGTGTGGGCTCTGAATTCATCAATGGCAGCAACTTTGATTTTGTAGGCAGCAGGAAGGGATCTTAGGATTTTGCAGACAATCTCATTTTCATCTAGAGTTCCACCAGCATTTCTGATTCCACATACCAGCTCATTTACTCTTGGCATAAAGGTAGTAATGTTTTCATCATCTCTCATTTTCAATCTTTCAAATTTCCCTTTCAGACTTTGCAACCTTGCACTTTTGACAAACTCATCTCCTTCATACAGAAGTTCCAGTTTAGTTAGGATCTCATATGCAGTTGGTAGGTCAATGACATTCGAGAGATCTGAGTCATTCAATGCGCTTAGAAGAGCTTCCTTGGTCCGCAGATTGTTTTCAGCTTCTGTGGTTTCATCTGGAGTTGTCGGACCACCTTGTGGGGGTATATATGGTTTTGAAATCATAGCCAAGTATGCTTTTCCCATACATTCCAAATGACACTTCATGCGACCTTTCCAGAGAGTGAAGTTGGTTCCATCAAACTTCGGACTATCCTTCTTGTATGACGACATCCTGGATCACCTCAAGCGGTTAAGCTCCTATCAGAGGAACTTAGCTCTGATACCAATTGTTGGATCTAGGGCATACAACTGAGAGGGGGGGGGTGAATCAGTTGTATAGAACTTGTTCTATTTCAAACACTTTATTCTCTGTTGTTAGTTAGCAGCATATCAAATAATCATTCATGGAAGCACAATACATAAACACAAGAACAGATAAGCATCAACACATTGAACACCAAGATTTTGACGTGGAAAACCCGGTTAAGGGAAAAACCACGGGGTGATTAACCCAAGATTTATTCTCTGTTAGAAGAATAAGGAAAAATGAATGGCACATGCCAATAAGGGCTCACTGCCCGAGCACACTGCTCACAAAGAGGCCCACTGCCTACAAGGAGACACACTGTCTACAAAGTGATAAAAATCACAGTCTTGAACTGGAGAATGACATCTCTACCATGTCCGGATCAGTTCCAATTAAGCCCAACAATCTCTGCTCTGCCTTTCGCACCTTTCTTTGCTATATCATGCTCATCCACATGCCACACCCTGAAATGAATTCACAAATCATTATTTATACAAGACATCGACTTAGGAACAAGCATCTAAGTCGGCAAACAACCATAGGAGTATCCGCAAGATGAATAACACATCCAGTCGGCTATCACAAGAACATTCGCAGGATGAACAACTCATCCGGTCGGCTAAACAGAGCAATAACTTCATCCGGAAGAATAACTTCAATTCTGGGCTCTACCATCAATGCGGACCAACAACACAACCTAAACATGATTCAAGAACCTTCACAAGTCTGTCTGAATGTCCGGATACATCCGCACTTCCTCTGCTTACTGGGATCTCTTGTCTTCCTCATCCGGAACTTCAAGAGCACAGTCTGTCGCCACTGTCATAATGCAAGAGGTACTTCCGGACCTCCAAATCACACACAAATCAGGATGACACATCACAAGGACATCTCAAACACTCCTTCCAATCCGCAGATTATGATAATACAATTCCGGACCTCACCGGACCTTTTTGTGATCCTCTGTCACCTCCGGATACTTGCCGGACCCGGTTCTATACCGGCAGCCACAACGCCTTCAGATCTTCATGCGGACCTCTGAAATCTTAACTGTAGCATCTCAAGACTCATATCTACTAACCCTTTAATCCGCATCCTCCGGTTCGCAACCTATACAGTACATTTACCTTCTTCTCATCACTGTTCTTCACTGTTCCTGACTGAGTCTAATTTTCTCAATATCCTCAGCACACAGCTCATCAAATCCTTCTTGTCAATGCAATATGAGTATGTTGACATCAATGACAACACTGGCTTACCTCATACTTGCAACACCCACAGTACTAGCAATCCTTTTATCCTATGGATTGGGACCTCTTGTCCTTTGATTTTCCTCATGACTTCTTATGACTTCCAGAACCTTTTCCTCTCTCCTTTGATCTGCCCCTGCTTTCTGCATTCAAAACACTACCTAATGTGGACCCTCCTGATCTTTTCTGTCGCATTTCCTCACTATGGATAACACCAACAACATCATCAAATTTCAAAGTATTTGAACCAGAGACAGAGTTACTTACAGCCATTACCAAGCTATTCCATCTTTCTGGTAAAGAACATAATATCAAGAAAGCCCTCACCTCTTCATCAAATTTCACTTTTACAGAAGTTAACTGACTAGTAATCTTATTAAACTCATTTAAATGATCTATCACAGATCCACCTTCAATCATTTTAAGATTAAACAAATGCTTCATGAGAAATACCTTATTTGAGGCTGAGTGTTTTTCATACAATTTAGCCAAAGCTTTCATCAGTTCACTTGTTGCTGTCACTTCTGTTATATTGAATGCCATAGATGGTGCCAGGCACAACCGAATGTTTCCCAGTGCCTTTCTGTCCAAAAGATTCTAATCCTCATCAATCATTGTTGCTGGTTTCTTGGCTATTCCTTCCAATGGCCTCCATAAATCCTTTTGATAGAGATAATCCTCCATCTGCAACTTCCATAACTAATATTTCTACCCATTGAATTTATCTACCTTCAATTTACCCTCATCCACCATTACTCCCACTCAACCGTGAGACTCCCACTCAACTGTGAGACCTTCTTGCAGATGATAATCGAACACAACTCACTTTGATACCACTTGTTAGGGTTAGTCGATAGAAGATATCAATTAAATGCAAATAAAGATAAAATAGAGGAATGAAAAATACATAGAAATAATAATAGTGAGAGACAAGTTTTAATGTGGTTCACCCAAACTTGGGCTACATCTACCAATAGAGAGTCCAATATTATTATCTAGTAAATCAAACCGATTACAACCAGCAATCCTTGCAACTCAATACCGCTACAAAATGCTACAATACATCAATGAAAACCCTAACCCTTAGCTGATTTTATCAAGCCTTATGTTGGTTACAAAAATTAGTTTTTTTATGTCAGACAATAGAAAAATAACTCTCGATGCCTTAATAAAATAATAAAAAATTGTTAGAGGTTTTGGGGGCGTTGCCCCTCAACCCCACCCTGTATCGTGACAGGGAGCGCATGAGGGGCGTTGACCCTGGACCCCGCAAGGGGTGCTGCCCCTTGACCCAGTCTTGAGGGTGCTACCCCCAAACCCCTGAAAGGGGTGCTACCCCTTGACCCCTTTAAATAATTTGGTGGGAACCGCGTTGGTAAAAGTGGGGTAAATTTGACCTCTGAGTTTGATTAGGCTCCCTATAACAACAAAAGGGCGACTTAGCCTAAAAGGTTAAACTAGGTCAAACCCTCTTCGATCAACATTGGAACACAAATCAAGTTTAGATTCTACTTTGTGGAGGAGAGCCAAACTACATGGGTTTTGTCCTTTTATTGTATAAAGGAGTGTCAACCAAATTCAACCAACCAAACTAGGGTAAAAACCTAAACCCTAATTATGGAATATTGACCAATAAACGACTGTCAAAAATAGATACAGATATTATAAAAGTACAACAAAGATTAGGAGACAAAGGAGAATCAGAACCTGAGCTTGTGAATATATAAGTACTAGGGTGCTGGGCCCCTAGACCTAGATTAGGGTTTTGCAGGATCTTTAGATGTGGGTACTGTTGTGTCTTGCACACACGCCCCATTCTAAACATGGGGGCCCCTCCCCTTTGTTCTTTTTTGTTTTGGCTGGTGGGTCGTTTGGTTTTTGATCTCTCTCTCGAAAGTGGTTGTATGGTCTAAAGTATATGTGCCCTAGATAGAATGATTACCTTGAAAAAATCACTTCAAACTTGCTAAGGTGGGTTGTTATTTTCCCTCTAGAGTCCTTGATTTTAGCACTTTGCGCTAAAACTGAACTCAACCGACCTTTGCGCTAAAACTGAATTCAACTGACCTTTGCGCTAAGTCTGGCTTCAACCGACCTCTGCACCGATTTTCAGTCTGTCGGACCTAGCGCTAAAATCCCCTCCGTCCGACCTAGCGCTAAAATCTCTTCTGTCTGACTTTGCGCTAAAACCTCCAATCGCCGACTTAGTCGGATCTCCAAACAAACCCCGCAGGTCGGATGAGTCTGAAAACCCCGCCAAACAGGTTAAGTCGGAGACCTCCGGATTTCGCGCTGATTCTTCCCTCAACCGACCAGGTCGGAGATCTCAAGTTTTCCCGCCAAGTCGGAACCGCTGCAAATCCCCGCTGACAGTCCGTACTCCCGAGCATTAATGGCAGATTTGCGTGCCTTAAATAAGAAATTAAGCGGGATTAATCCATTTTTCACCGCATTCTCGAAGTTGCACATCTAGAGCTCCAATTTTCACTGTCGAGAACGCCCGAGCTCGAACCCGTGACCTCTCGACGAACTAGATCTGTGCCGCCATTTGCAGGTAGGGTTCTAACCCTTTGCATTTTTGAGTTTCTTTAAGGTTTTTGAAGCAAAGTCAGGAGAAACCGTTAGGGTTTTCATCGTCTGCGTAGTGATTGTTGAATGTGATGGTTCCGGGTTAGGGTTTGGGGAGTTGATCCTTGCATTTTTTCAAACCCTAGATCTAAAAACCACAAGGCCTTAGACGAATTTGGACCCTTTCAGGTCAAAACCCTGCAAACCCCGCGCATGAAGTCGACGCTGGATTAACCTTCGACCGACCTCTAAACGGCCCAATTATTCAATATGGTCAGACACCCTGAGATCTAGCGCCAAAATCCAGCGCCCAATTGCGCTAAAAATGACCTCATCCGACCCTCGCAGCTAACATATCGTTTCCAATCAGGTCGGATGGTTTAGAATTGCCCGCAACTCTGAAAACCTCTTTTTGCGCTAAAATCTCCTCTGTCCGACTTTGCGCTACAATACCTTGTGTCCGACCAAGTCGGATGACATCCATAACCCCGCAAAGTCGGTGCTGATCGAAAAACCCGCTGAAAAGACTTACCAAACTCTTTGCGCTAAAATTTCCTTCGTCCGACCATGCGCCAAAATGCCTTGTATCCGACCTAGTCAGACCCCGTCGAAACCCGCGCAAGTCAGACTCGCCTGAATTCCGCACAGGAGAACCCCTGTTGTACCAGCAATCGTTTGCGCTTGTTTGTCCACCGACCGACTTGCAAACCATTGGAGGTCAGAGACCTCCAAATCTCGCGCAAGTCGGACACCCTTGAAAATAGTGCAAATTTTGGAACGCACAGAACAAACCCTCATTTGAGGTCGGACCTACCTCCTTTCCCCGCCGAGGTCGGACAGCCTCAATTTTAGCGCTTTTTCTGCCCAAGGTCGGACAACCTCAATTTTAGCGCAAAACTCCCTAAATGGCCGAATTTGCTGAAATTTCTTTAGGAAAGATGGTCCAAGGTAAGGTAATTAAGGTTGTAATGCTGTAATAATGATGTTTAGGTGAATCTTTTTACAACATTTGATATCTCCTTGCATGCAATACTCTATGTATGTTAACTTAGTCTTCTTTCCAAATGCATGCTTCTAATGAATGGTAGACTTATGATTAGTTTATCTAATCCTTGGAATTTACTTGGTATCAAGCTTATGAGGTCTGGTTTTGCAGATTAGATGTCTGCACGAGCTCAAGCCATGAAGTACGAGTTCAAAGGGATACCCCCAGAGACCAAAATCCACTCTGGGTGGAGTAACGTGGGAGACACCGACCTAGGTCATATTGACCTAGATGATTTCAGACTCAGAATCTTCGGACCCACTCCGACTCCTCGGGCCAAGAGACTTAAGGATAGTGGACTCGGACAAGCAGCTGCCTTCCCGACCTCTGTTCAGTGTGCAGAATTGATAGCAAGTTGTGCAGATAGATACGATGTCGTATCTAGACAAATTCAGACAGCTAGTGGAGAGGTCCTAGCTGATTTGTCCCCGCCTGCTTTGGCAGAAATGCTGGATATCCCATGGCATAAAACCATGACTATGCCCGACAGGCAAGCATCTAAAGAGGCATATAATAAAGATGTGGAGGGATGCAGGAAACACATAAACGACCATTGGGTCAAGAGCAAGAAATCCGCTCTCGTCAAGCTCCCCATAGTCTTATATAGAAGTGATTTCCATGATGAAATCGGGGATATAGTAACCTTTTTGAGCAGAGTGTATGGGTTACCTGCTGCTTCCACTTTTGAAGACTGGATGTTCATCATAATCTCAGAAGTATTGAAGGGAACCAAGTTCCATTGGTCACAGATCCTTAGCGACAATATACATGAAGCTTTCAGCCACTTTAATGAGAAGAAATATTTCAGATGGACATCCTACGTCGTCTATCCATTGGCAAGAATGAATCATTACGACAGATTGTCCAAGATCGGAGAAATCGGGAATGATGAAAAGACCCAGGTCAAGGTATATGAAGGCTATCCTCAATTGACTTCATCACAATCATTGATACACTTCAAGCGGGTCAACGATGCATTTACCATGTACATAGCAAGGAAACTGCAGGGTAATACAGCCTTGAGGATTTCAGCCGAGGCTATGAACGAAATAATCCAATATGGCTGGTGGTATATACAATTTGAGAAGTTCACATACATCAGAGTACAAGGCTTCACTGGAATGGCATATAGGTTGCCAAGATATCCTGATGATAAGACAGTGCTCCTAGAACTATCCAGGCAACTAGTGCCGTGTGCCGAAAAACTCAAGCACCTGCACCGAACAAATGTTCAATTTCCCATCAAGTTTGGGAGAGGACTCTACGCATGCCCTTCCCTCGCCTCAGATGAGTATTCAGATAAAGAGCTCCAGCTTCTGAACTTGCACTATTACAATGCCAGGGCTCACTTTGACCCGAATCAGGTGATGGAGAAGTTCGTGAGCAGGAAGTTGTTTCACAAAGATCATATTGAAGATTTCTGGGCCAACTGCACTGATGACTACGAGGTCATAAAGAGGGCGCACTCGAGGCTATCCTTGGATTTTATTAAGAAATTTCATGTAATGGCAGTGCCGGACCAATTGCAAGATGATGAGAATGTCATGGTCAGAGGCCCGTGGGAGACACAATACCATTTACCCATCCCATTACCCAATTGGGCAAATGCTGAAGAAAGCTCCTTGGATGTGATCATGAAAGAAGCAATTAGATTGAGTAAAGCCTGGGTCAGAGCACAATTGGGTGTCCTAAGGGGGCAAGGAGTCCAACTGACCTATACGGCAGTTGTATCAGATAAGGATGGAGCCGCTAAGTTGGACAAATCTTCCGCTCCCGAATGGCTGTAGGATAGGATGGTATACCCAGAGCCCCAGATTGAAATAATGAAAATTGATTTGAGCACCATCCTATCGCAGGCTCATAAACCTCAGAAGCAAAAGAGGGCGAAGGTGCAATCAAGGATCTACCAGAGCGAATCAGGCTCAAGGATTGCAGAGGTAGCTGTCCCTCCAGCTGACGCAGCGAGAGATCAGGTCAGGGCAGAGGATTATGTGATATCCACAGTTGACTTAGGCCCAACCACCCGTGCTCAAAGGGTGGATGATTTCAAAGGATCAGTTACGTCAATTTTGAAGCAGTTGGATAAGGACGAGATGTCCAAGAAAGAATTAAAGTGCCAAAACGAGGAGCTCAGGGCATGTCTGCAATTTTTGGTAAAACCAGTAGATGCAGGAGGTGATATAAGGACTGTGCCTACCTTCCTATCTACCGACGAAATGGTAAAGCTGAGCGAGGTAAGGTCAAAATCCCAAGGCGTCGAGAACTGGTTGATGAGTGTGTTTGAAGCGGGATGCGATGCCATAAGTGCCTCTGCTCAAATCCACCAACGTACAGTGGAATTGATTAAGAAGTGGAAGGATTTGTGTGATGAATGTGACTTATTTGACGAATACTATTCTCACATGTATCCGCGAATCAAGGGTATCAGGGAGTTGCCAGCTCAAACCTTGGTCACAGAGAATATTTTGACTGGAGATAGGCTCCCGAAGGCTATTGAGTGGTGTGAGGGTAAAATAGTGATCAATCAAATGAATAGTAGATGACCCAAACATCAACAGAATAGAGAAACAAAGAAGATTCAAATGAACAAAGCAATGAACAAACACAGCAAACCTCTTCCATTTCGAAACTTCTATTGTTCGCCTATCACGAATCGTTCTTTCGCAGATGAGATGAGCCCTTAGAGAGTGCAATCTTTTAAAGCTGTTTGAGGAAGTCGATGGTGAACGGCTATGGTGTGATGTGCAATGAAGGTGAGCTCCAATGCAACAATGGTGATCTCAAGCTTGTAGATGACAAGTGGGTGCCAAAGGCACGCTGGTGATATTTCTGCAGAGTAACGATGTCAAAAGCCTGGATGATTAGAATGGAGGAATGAAGCTTCATTTATAGACTTGGAGGAATAGGAATCAACAGTTGAGAGAAGATATGAAGATCAATGACTGAGGATGGTTGAGGAATGTGCAACCAGTGGAAACGTGCCAAGTGTCCCAGCTCCATCATGAAAGGTGGGATGTGACAAAACTGATTGGAGAGTTAACTCCATTGACTGGTCTGTTAGCAGAATTGATTGATCAGTTAGAAGAGTGGATTGTGGAACTGACTGGATTGATTGAGGATTTGACTCAACTGACAGGTTAGTTAACAGATTTGATTGATTGGTTAACTGACCTCTGATTGGAGAAGAAATAGGCCATGTGGGTGAGGGAAAATAAGGTAATTAAATATTAAATATATTTAATTACATGTGCAACCTGATGAGGTGGACAAGGTGAGGTGGAAAAAGGTGAGGTGTAGAAGGTGACGTAGAATTTTGAATTTAGAACTTTAGGATAGAGGAATTAGGCTTAATTAAATAATTTATGATTATTTAATTGTGAAGGACTTTAGAAGAATTTTAATTAAATAAATAGAATTTATTTAATTGTGAGATAGTGAATTGATTAAATAAATTTGGAATATTTATTTAATTAATAGAAGAATGGAATAAATATTTAGAATATTTATTTAGGATGATTTGTGTCATTTTTAGGCGTATACATTTTGCCCCTCTTTGATGCAATGCAGTTTACAGCGTTGCTTCAAAGAAATTGATAGTCTGAATGATGATACATGCCCCAGTTTGCCCCTGGTACAGGTTAAATGACGATAGGATGCCCCCTCGGGAGATTGGACGGGAAAAATGGCGAAAGTTTTGGAGACGGATGATCTCACGACGAGGAAGGGGTTAGGATAGGTTGGAGGAAAAGGGACGCGGTCAGGGATGCGGGAAGAAAACGGGAGAAAAAACAGACACGGGAAGTAGTCCACAGTCATCACCTAGCCAGAATTAGGGTTTGGAGGCTATAAATAGGAGCTGGGTCCACAAAAATAGTCATTTGCACACTTGGTTGATCTGGATTGGAGAAAGAGAGCTCAGAGCAAACTTAAAGCCGCATGGCAGCCAGAGCAGCAGACATTCCATGCGAGGAGCACCGATTCGAGCGAGTTCGACGATTCGGGCGGCCAGCAGAGGCAGGACCCCCAGTATGTGCTTCGAAAAATTTCTCCTAGGGTTGAGTTTAGGTGTCATAAATGCACGTAGAAAATAGGTGAAATAGATGCGCCGAAACGCAGAACGGTGCATATGCCTCGCGAAGCTGCGCTTTTGTAATTTCGCGGCGCATATGCCGGTTTCGGCGGCGCATGCATGAAAGCTGCGCATTTGTGCATTCTAGTTGCGCTTTCGTAATTGGTCGGCGCTTTTGTATTTCTGCCGCCCATGCGTGAAATGTAGCAGCGCACTTGTTAAAGTTGCGCATATGTGACTTCCTGCGGCACATCCGTAATTTCGCAGCGCATACGTGGATTTCTGCGGCGCATGCGTTAGAACAGCGCATATGTGCCCTGTAGCGGCGCATATGCAATTTTGCTGCGCATATGTTGATTATTGCGGCGCATATACCAGAAACGGCGCTTTTACCACCTGGAGTGGCGCATTTGCTCGAGAGGGCAAATTACTTAGCCAAATTGATTCAATTAGTGTCCTGTTTGACGCAGGAATCGATGAGCTATCTCCAAGATTGCAGGAATCTAGTCAAGAGATGTAGTGTGCTGTTTTGATCAATTTGAAATGCTAAGTTTAGTTGATATAGTTCAATAGATATGTTGAGTATGGTATATGCAGCTTGAGACTGACGCCTTGCTTTTGCATGCCTGCAGGAGGAGATACGAGAGACGCTGCAGTCGAGGGAGACGTTCCCTATGCCTCTAATGCAGAGATACATGCTGACGGAGGCGGACAGAGTGGCGCTTGGTGCCATGGGCTTAGATTATGTTTGCTTAATACCCGAGGTGCGGGCGAACCGAGGACTGTTGACAGCTGCCGTGGAGAGATTCAACAGTGAGGACGGGACCTTCCACTTCCCTACTGGAGAGATGACTGTGACGCTGGAGGATGTCTACCGGATACTGCACTTGCCTGTAGTAGGCGAGTTGGTGGAGTACGACGCATAGCGGGACGCGGGACTCGCCGAGTGTCAGCGAGTATTTGATGATCTCGAGCTGGTGGGACAGGTCATCCCTTGGCAGGATATCTATGACTGCTATGACTACTTCCCTGGGATTGTGGCTGGGCTGATTGGGGGCGTTGTATGCCCGGATAGGAGATCGCACGGGTTCCCCATTGGATGGGGCAGGATCATGGAGCGGATGCTGACCGAGGGCACCCGATATGCGTGGGGACCCTGCGTGCTAGCCCACCTCTACCATGACATGCATCAGGTGGTGTACCACCGCAGCACGAGTCTATCGGCTGGGGTGTTGCTGTTACAGTTCTGGCTGTGGGAGCACATAGCGGTGACCAGGCTGATATGCGTCTTCGCGAGGCAGAGGGGAGAGCCATATAGCTATGGCTATGCAGGAGTGATTTCCCAGCACAGGCTGGGGAAGCTAGAGTACTGGAGGCATACTTTGGATGGGGTAGATGTGGTCGTCTGGCGGCCATATTTGGATTGCGAGCCCTGGGATGATGAGGGAGATGAGCTACCCTTCTGCTTTCAGACCAGGTGGTTGATAGGCCGGACACGGCACATACTGGAGAGGCAGATGGTGGGCTGAGTGCTGCGACAGTTTGGCAGGAGACAGGGCATGCCACAGGGACAGGCTATGTTTGCCCGGACTCATGCAAAGAGGGTCAGATGGGGGCCGATGGCTTCGTACGAGGAGGCCCTGGCAGAGTTCCAGCAGTTGCCTTACGTGGCATGGGACATGCGGAGAGAGATAGCAGATGCGGGGGTCACACATGAGTATGAGGACTGCATTACTGCACATCCATTCCTGAGATATTCAGGACCTGGCATGCTGGTGCCTCGTATTGAGGAGGCGGACTCAGAGGAGGAGGGAGAGGCTGGCCCAGGGCGGAGGGCCGCTAGAGGAGGACGAGGACGGGGTGGCCGAGCTGCAGAGAGGCTAAGGCAGCGGAGGAGGATAGATCGGGCTGGGCAGGCAGTGCCAGGACAGGGAGAGGTACAGCAGCAGGTGTAGCAGCAGGCACAGATGCCACCACCCCAGCAGGTACCACAGTAGCAGGTGCCGCAGCAGCAGGGGCTAGGACAGGCAGAGGTAGCACAGGGGCCAGTGCAGGGTGAGGCACATGAGAGGACTATAGCCAGCCTGAGGGGACAGGTGCGAGAGCTGCAGGCACAGCTGAGGAGAATGGAGAGGAGGCGAGATACAGACGCAACGGTGATCGCTGGTTTGACTCACGAGCGAGACATGGCAGATGCCCGGGTACGCCTTATCCGAGTAGAGAGGGACACAGCAGTGGCTGCCATGGGCACAGACGCAACGAGTACATTTTTGGTTGGGTAGGTGCAGCAGGCACAGGCACAGGTAGGCCAGTTGCAGACGCAGTTGGCACAGGCACAGACAGACCTAGCCAGAGCGCAGCAGCAAGCACAGTACTACCGAGGCTTGTACCATGGTGCCGTATCCTTGAGCCAGAGGGCAGGGAGTTACAGGAGTCAATCTGGGGTGGCTCACAGAGCAGGTCCTTCGCAGTCAGGGGCATCCGTGATGGGACCTCAGCAGTCAGGAGCTGGCAGTGGTGGCCCACAGCAGCAGGGGTAGACACAGACCCGATTTTGTACATTTTTGGGACATGTATCACCGTCTATTTAGACGCATATTGTATATGACACTTTGATTTTGAGAGAGATGGTGATATTGTACATTTGGACCTCTTTGTATATGATAGTATGGATGATGACGCAACTTTGTGTATCTATTGCATGCATTATGTGATGATGACTTTACTTCTATTGTATGATGTGATTCTATTGCATAGTTAGATGGTCTATATGATGCTATATGAGAAATACTTTGATATGCTGCTATATGATGTCTATATGATCTAATGTGACAAATGAATGCAAAATGTAATATGATGTCTATGTGATGATGCAAATGTATGTATATGAAACATGATTTCTATGTTATGATGTAACTATATATGTGATGTCTATATGATCGAATGCAAATGTATATGTATGGAACATGATTTCTATGTTATGATGCTGTATAGATATGCGAGATGCTATTGGATGTTTATATGATGTAATGCTTTGAATGTATGCAGTTGTAACATGAGTACTATGTGGTGATGCAACTATATATGTGATGCACTTAGCTATGTTGTTTGATTTTCTGAGCTTTTAAGATTAAGATGTGATGCAAATGTATTGGTGACCTAATGCATTGGATGGTGCATTCTACTAACCTACTCATGTGCATGACGAGTTGCTACGAATGATACGATATGCTCCTATATGCCTTGTTTTTGTGATGTCCAAATGTACTCTATCTACATAAGAATGACATGATGGATAGGGGAATGGTTGCGAAAGAATGACTTAGGAATTTTTCTTGATATCGTTACTCTACATAGTTTGAATAATGAGGATTGTATGGATGGGTGTATGGATATAGGACGGATGTTTTGCTTTTAGATTGCTTTATTTCATCATTGGGCATTTTGTTTTTGGTACTTTTCTGAAATGTTGTAAGTGAATACAAGCATCGAGGTATAATTGAACCGAGATGACCTGAGTATCGCTTACATGGATTGTGATTTAGCAAGTTAATACAAGCATCTAGTCAAAATTGAATCTAGATGACCTGAGTACCTCTTGCGTTTCAACAAGCAAGGATTGTCCCCGTTCATGTTAGACCTTTGATGTCCTCGATGATCTTTTGCCGATCACGTCCTAAGACAAGGCTTCACATTACTAAAGTTTAATCCCCAAATAGCAAACAAAGAAAATAATCATGCCCCCATCATAGCATCTCTAGCTTTTGGCATCCTTGAGTAGCATAGGAAGGTATGATAGCAAAAACCAAGACTCTGTAACTTATCCCTAGGTTCCAATCTACAAAAGCACATTTGCGTTGATATGTGTTTATTTCTTGCCTTAATTCGCATAAAATCATTTAGAAGACCTTGGGTATTTGCTTTGCATTGGATAGGTTAAGATGCTCATTGTTGGGATGTCTGCTTGAAGTGCGGGTGTTTGCTTGCATTTGCTTACCTGATGAGAAGGTTGCACCATCCTTATTGAGAAGACGGACCCTAAGGGACTGACCTAGTGCCTCGGGGGCTCATTGCTAAATGGCCTTGCCTACGTGACGACGCAGAGGCAACGTAGTTCGGGTTAAACCCTAATGGACCTTGGATGGACTAGAAGAAAGACGACAAGAATGAAGACAAGAAAGGAGACGAATGGGACCTTGGGAGAGATGGAAGCCTCGGGGGCGCATTAGAATAATGGCCTTGCCTACGTGACGGCGCAGAGGCAACGTAGTTCACGGATTCGGACCGCAGACACTGACGAGAGACACTACACTAGGCTTACATTTGAGGAGACGGTATGGGACAAAACCTTGGCTGCCAAGGCCACAAGGTGAGTATCAAGCCATGATAGGTAACTGTCAAGTGTTTATTGTGCGATGGATATGGGCCAAATGAGGAAAATAGAGGGAGAATGGGCTCAAGGTGATTGGATTCCCAAAGATGGAGAATGCGGTTTGTCACAAGTAACGCCTGTTTACCAGGTTTTCATCACTTGCTTTTATTTGCACGAGAAGCTAGAAAGTAACATGACGCCTGATTGCCAGGTTTTCCCCATGATACCTATCCAAGGCACCTGTTTGCCAGGTTTTCACCAAAGGACGATTTTTTTGTATGCTTGCTATTTTTTTCTGATTTTTTTGTATTTTCTCTTTGTAATTTTTTTTTGATTTTATTATGTCCCCTTGCACTGGGGTTCTCTTAGGTATAGAACCGGCGAAGGTGCATGCTGTTGATTGGATCATCAAACAACTCACCTTCTGATGTGGCCAACTGATATGCCCCCGATCCATAAGCCGCTACAATTACATAGGGTCCAAGCCAGTTAGGCTCGAACTTACCTTTCTTTTCTCTGTCTTGCTGATTGCGAGGGTTCTCTTTTAGGACGAGGTCCCCAACCTTGAAGCATCTTGGTCTAACCTTGTGGTTGTAGCTTCTTGACATCATCTGTTGATAGGCTTTGAGATGGTCAAAAGCTTTCTGGTGCCTTTCCTCTAGCAGTTCTAGCTCTTGTAGTCTGGAGACTCTGTACTCTTCGTCTGATATGAGACCTTTCAACGACACCCGAAGGGATGGGAGTTCGACCTCAATGGGAAGGATGGCTTCGGAACCATAGACGAGGGCGTAGGGGGTAGCACCTGTGGGAGTGCGTATGCTGGTTCGATAGGCCCACAGAGCGGGATTGAGTTGGACGTGCCAATCGCGACCAGCTTCATTGACAGTCTTCTTTAGGATTTTCAGAATGGTTTTGTTTGATGCCTCAGCTTGGCCGTTACCTTGGGGGTAATATGGGGTGGAGAAGCGATGCTGGATCTTGAAACGTTCACAAAGTTCCTGGACATCCTGATTTTTGAAGGGTCTCCCGTTATCCGTTATGATGGATGAAGGGATGCCATATCGGCAGATAATGTAATTCAGAATGAAAGAGGAAATTTGCTTTCCCGTGACAGTTGATAAGGGAACGGCTTCAATCCACTTTGTAAAGTACTCGGTGGCAGTTATGATGAATTTATGGCCGTTGGAAGAGGGCGGATGAATCTTTCCCATGAGGTCAAGTCCCCACTGGCAAAAGGGCCAGGGTGTCGTTAGAGGTCTCAACTCCTGAGCAGGTGCATGAATCAGGTTCCCATGTATCTGGCACTGTTTGCACTTTTTGACGAACTGATATGAATCCATTTCCATATTGGGCCAGTAATAACCCAAACGCATGAGTTTCTTAGCTAAGGAAGGACCGCTGGAGTGTGTTCCGCAGATCCCTTCGTGCACGTCTCGCAAGGCAATTATAGATTCTTCTTGTTCTAGACAACAGAGTAAAGTACCATCCAGACCACGTCGGTAAAGGGTATTGGCGATAATGGTGTAATGGGAGGCTTGTCAGATGAAAGTTCATTTTTGGTTGGAAGAGAGGTCCAAAGGAAGGACATTGTCCTTGAGGTAAGTGTAGGTCTTACCGTACCAAGGTGAATCAGATCCTACTAGGTGGCAAATGGAATGGGTTTCGAGGAGATCATAAGCCGGCTGTCGAATTGTTTCTACTAAGAACTCATACCGTGACTCATGTTCAGGTATTTCAAGAAGAGAGGCTATGGTTGCCATTGCATCGGCTACTTTGTTCTCTATCCTGGGTATTTGCTCAAACGAGATGGTCCCAAAATGTTCTTTGAGGTCGTCGAACATTCGCTTGTATGGGATGAGCTTCTCATCTTTGGTCTAATACTCATCGTTGACCTGGTTTATGACAAGCTGAGAATCACCGTAGACACATAGTGCTTGGATTTTCCACTCAGTGGCCATCTTGAGACCAATTACCAAAGCCTCATACTCCGCTATATTGTTAGTGCATGGGAATAACAACCTGTAGGACTTTGGAATTGTGTCGCCTTGGGCAGTGATGAACAAGATACCTGCCCCTGATCCATGGTTGGTGTAAGACCCGTCGAAGTAGAGTTTCCAAGGAGATGTTGACAGAGTGAATAAAGATTCATCGGGGAACTCAAACTGCATTGGTGAAGTGTCCTGTAATGGTGCCTCAGCTAGTTGGTCAGCGATGATTTGCCCCTTGATGGCTTTTCTGTCCACATACTCTATATCATATTCGCTAAGAAGCATAACCCATTTGGCTAGTCGACCTGTGAGAGCTGCTTTGCTGAGAAGATATTTTAGTGGGTCGATCTTGGCAATGAGTTTGATAGGATGTGCCAACATGTAGTGTCGGAGTTTTTGTGAGGCAAAAACCACCGCAAGGCATGAACGTTCCACCTGTGAGTACTGCAACTTGTAGCCCACTAAGGTTCGACTGATGTAGTATATAGCTCTTTCCTTGTTCTCATAGTCTTGCTGCGCTAGGAGAGCCCCAAGAGCAGTAGGTGTAGCAGATATGTAGAGAATCAAAGGTTTTCCTTGGATCGGAGGCATGAGTATAGGAGGATTCATGAGGTACTCCTTGAGCTTGTTGAATGCCTCTTCGCACTGCTCATCCCATTTAAATGGAACGTTCTTATGTACGAGATGGCTGAAAGGATGGCACTTGTCTGCCAGCTGTGAGATGAACCTGTGGATGGCCTGTAGCTTGCCCTGTAAGGATCTCAACTGTGTTAGAGTTTTGGGCGGAGGCATGTCCATGATTGCTTTGACCTTGGCCGGGTCTACCTCTATGCCGTTTGCTGACACGATGAAGCCTAGCAGCTTGCCCGATGTTACCCCAAACACACATTTCTTCGGGTTCAATTTTACTTGGAATTGGTCCAGCCGTTGGAAGACTTTCTCTAATGTGTCCAGGTGTGAGTCCCTGGTGAGTGATTTTGCCAAGATGTCGTCAACATAATCTTCCATGGTCACATGCATCATGTCGTGAAATATAGTTGTCATGGCCCGCTGATATGTAGCACCTACGTTTTTCAGCCCAAATGGCATGACATTCCAGCAAAAGGTACCCCATGGACAAGTGAAAGCGGTTTTGTGCTGATCCTCTGGTGCTATTTTGATCTGGTTGTACCCTGAGAATCCATCCATAAGTGACAGCTTTGTATGTCCTGCCGTGAGGTCGACTATGATATCAATGTTAGGCAAGGGAAAGTCATCTTTTCGGCATGCTTTGTTTAAATCTCTAAAATTGTTGCATAGTCAAACCCTGCCATCTGGTTTAGACACCGGCACAATATTAGATATCCATTCAGGGTAATCTATGGCTCTAATGAACCCCACGTCTAACAATTTCTTGAGTTCTTCCTTGACCAGTAGGGCTATATGGGGATGCATCTTTCTCAGTTTTTGCTTTACGGGCTTCACCCCTGGATCCAATGGCAAGTGATGTAGAATCAGGTTTGGGTCCAAACCTGGCATGTCGGCATATGACCAAGCAAAGCTGCCTCTCTTCTTTTTAAAGAATGGTACAAACTTGGTTTTCTCAGGCGGCGTGAGAGATTTTGCAAAGTGGATAATCTGAGGCTGCTCTTCGGTTCCAATGTTTATTGGCTCTGTTGGCTCTACCATGATCTATGACCTTTCTTGATACATATCACTTGGGAGGGTGTCAAGCATTCCATCGTCAGGTGCCACAGTTGGGTTTTCACCTTCAGATACGTCCTTTCTTTTTACTGTTTTATAATCTGACACTGCCGCATGGCGGTTGTCACCGTCAGATCCCTTTTTGATCTTTACATTTTTGCGACTAGAAGGCTTGGCACCCTCCCTGAAGTAAGCTACAGTATTGAGTTCGATAGTGAAACCGACTTTATGATCTCCTTTTGGTAAATGATCTCTAAGTCCCATATAGTCAATGTAGGCATCATCGTTCTGGAACATATCTAATTGGGGGGTTCCTTGCAGATCCCAGTCAATAAGCTCAGGGTGCAAGAGGGGAAGGGAGTCAGATGAAAGACCTGATTCATTGATAGTGTAGATGGAAATATTTGGAGCACAGGTGGGGGTAGTGTTCTGGGTGGTACTTTCTTCCAGGTTGTTTATCGCAATGGAATCTATACTTTCCTCGAAAGTCATAACCTCAGGGAGGGGCAAATCAGACTCCAGTGGTCTGTCCCATTGCGTTTGTCTCTCATGATATGGGCTAAGAGTTTGGATGGTGTCAACCTCCTTGTCATCGTAGGAGTGTTCTGTCATTTCGTCCCATTCATACTGATTGGAATCATCCGAATCTGCGTCACTATCCTCTTGGAGTGTTTGAATTGTCTCCACTAGGCAGGCATTTTCTTTGGCTTTGCCCTTGCCTTTGTATCCCAAGCCAGTGGTGTTTCTAGCCGAAGAGGAGGAAGAAGGTTGTATAGGTTTGATGATCCCTTCTTTTCTGAGGCCGATAGGGCCTTGTCCTTCATATCCCATCTTATGCAAGATGGTTTCACCCCGTCCATAGAGTTCTGTAGGGAGTCTAGGTGGCTCTTGGGGTGTGTTTTCTTCTTCGGCATAAAGCCATTGAAAGAGATCTCGCTCCTCTGATTCATCGGATAAGGTCCCCCATTTTACAAAGGGGTTTGCAAGAGTGATAGGAGGAGCAGAGGGCTTTGGAAAATGCCTGGGTTGATGCTTGGGCTGGCCAAAGGAGCGAGGAGACAAGGGCATTTTTGCAAGGTTGAGGCTGTGCTCAATCTGGTATTCCCCCACGCCATTTTCTTTTATGGTGATTTTCATTGGTTTGGGCCGGGAGGAGGAAGCTTCGGCAGTATGGTCTTGTGGCGGAGTAGGGGAGATATGGGCTCGATTGTTGGGTATGACACATTCCGGTTTTGCTTGGAAAGAGTTGCAATGTTGGTAGGGGTCGGGGTCGCCGTGTATGGTGACCTGCTTGCCATCGTGTGGGAACTTTATGCATTGATGGTAGGTGGAGGGGACAGCTTTCATGGCGTGGATCCATGGTCTCCCTAGTAGAATATTGTAAGCAAGCTCCCGATCAAGGACTTGGCACACCACATCTTTAATTACCGGTCCCACTTGAATGGGTAGGACAACCGTGCCCTTTGTGGTCCGTTCCTCCTCGTCATAGGCTTTGATAGTAATTTTCCATCTTGGATCTACTGCCTGTTCAGAAAACCCTAATGCAAGGACTAGCTTCAAAGTGCAAATATTCAAACCGGCACCCCCATCAATGAGAACTCTCTTGATGCGGTGCCTGTGTACGAATGCGACAATGTGTAGAGGAGTGTTGTGGGGTTGAGACATGGAGAGGTCATCTTGTTCTTTAAACGAGATGGAAGTGAAGGATGTCAAATTACCCACCATGGTTTGAAACTTTTCTTGGGCTAGGTTAGTGGGGACAGTAGTTTCCACTAAGGCTTTCTCAAGAATCTCCTTATGAGAAGGAGATAGACGCAAGAGCTCCAATATAGAAATGTGAGCCAGAGTCTTTTGCAATTGGTTGATGACATTATATGGGCGGGAGTTAGACGGAGATGGCGACGACCTTGGAGGAGTGGTGTTGATCGTGACTCTACCACTGCGGGTAATTATAGTACAACCAGTTCCGTTAGGTCCTGGTTGTTGGTTGGGGGATATGACGTTGACTTGCGGAACATGCTCAGAAATGCAGTTAATGGTGTACTCAAAGGGAACGCTTGCATAGTTAGCATTACTCGACCCACTGTTCTGGTTTGGCCTGTTGCGATTGTTGTCATTATTGTTATGGCCATTGGAGTTGTTGCCATTGTGACCATTGTTGTGGTTGTAACCATTGTTGTTGTGGCCGCTGTTGTGATTGTTGTTATACGGCCGGTTGTGGTTTAGAAGAGGATCGCGGTAGGCCACATGAGATTCATTGGAGGTATGCTGTTGTGTTCCTCCCTGATTCTGATCCAGTATATCCTGTATGACGTTCTTAAGCCGGATGCAATTATTGGTTGTGTGCCCCCTTCCTCGATGATACTCGCAATAGTCTGTGTCCTTCCAATAGGGAGGTTTGACTATAGGCTCATAGTCACTTGTTGGCAGTAGAGAAATTTCATTGTTAGCCAACAACTTCCTGAGAGCAGACTCTTGAGATTCTCCTAATGGCGTGAATTTTCTCCTTGGGTTTGAATTGAACCAAGGTCTAGATTCCCGAGGGGGTGGCTTGTTGAGTGCATCGTTATTTGCTTCTTCCTTAAGAGTGAATATGGGTTGTTGTTTAGGGGCTGCCACCTTGGCATCCACTACTCCATCGTTGACCACATTCTTGTTCTTGGTCCAGGAGGTGTGTCCTTGTAGAGCTTGAGAGTTCCTTTAGCGATCATAGGTTTCTCAATGAATAGCCCCATTTCAATGACTTTGGTGAATGAGGTAGGGCATTGTATCTGAATCTGATAGCTAAGATCGAGATTCAAATTGTGGACAAACATTTCCAATAGTTGTTTCTCAGGCATGTCGTAAGAACACTTACTAGCTAGCTGTCTCCATCGTTGTAAGAAGGTGGTGAAAGACTCACCACCTTTTTGTTTGGTGTTGCATAGGTCTAGCATAGATACCTCGTGTTCTATGTTGTAAGAGAAGTGCGTTATGAATTTATTGACAAGTTCGTCAAAAGTTTTGATTCCTGGTGGAAGACGCGAGAACCACTCCATAGCTTGACCTCCTAAAGATCTTGGGAATAGTCTCATTAAGTAGGTCTCGTTGTGAGCTACTTCTAAACATGCTGCAGTGAATTCCCGGATATGATCTCTAGGGTCCCCCTTCCCTTTGTATTTGTCAAATTTCGGGATTCCGAACTGAAAGGGGAATGGTTTCATGACCAAACTTTTGTCAAAGGGGTATGGTGCTATATATTCCAAGGAGTAGTTCTTGGAAACTGGTGCCGATCTTAAGGTTGGAGATTTCCAGCTTTAGACTCTCAATTTGTTGTCTCACATCCGCCATAGGAGCATTTTGATCTATGTGTTGTTTTCCTCTCTCATTGGCCTGGGGGACCGTGTCATTCGTGCCTCTCTCATGTGCATTTGGGACTGTGTCATTTGTGTCCCTCTCACGTTCATTGTCTGCATTTTCCATGATGGAGCTAATGTCAAAGTCTGCGGGGAGTTTGATTCCGAGACTAGCAAGATGATGGAAATATTTGGTGGGGTCCTCAAGGAGCACTTTCTCCACTAGGCGTTGGAATTTTCTATCTTGCATGTGTGCCACTAATTCTTCACGAGAAATTTCTTCATCATCATCGCGTGGTGGGGCGATGTGATCGGAAGAGTCGGCCATTTCAGTTAGCTTGTTGTACTGGGATCGAGTAAGAACCATGCAAGGTGGGGTGGGATGAAATGGACTAGGATTAGAAATTTTGGCAAGGTGTCAACTAAGACTGTAATGAATGGGATATCTAGGACAAGACTTGGACAAAGGGTTCTCTCGCTCAATGACTTCAGGTAAGACGGTTGACACAAGACTCTAGCCACTAGCAAGGGTAGTCGATACCAGTCTCACTGTGTAGGGCTTAGTCGTTCAACAAGACTACTAGCAAAAGGTACTGTGACCTACTAGGCTTACGTGAATTCACGAATGAAACGAAGAAGGACCTATGTCGAATCGGTATGGGACAGAATGACGTTGGGGCAAGAGTGACTAGGACAGAAGGTGACTGGGACGACCGTCGAAAGAGAGAGAAATGGGTGAAATGGATGAAGATTGACTGCAAGGTTGATTCTGACCTCGGAAAATGAAACTAGGCTGAAATGGGTACTCTGAACAGTTGACGAAAATTTCTCAAAAATAGGGCAGATGTTCACTGTCACACATGCGCAGAAACAGATGCGCAGCAAGAATGGGCAAATGCGCCGTAAGTCGCTGTATAGGCGTCGCTCTGGTGAAGTGTGTATGCGCAGCAACAGTGTGCAAATGCGCAGCAGAAAAGTATATGCGCAGCAAGTCGGTGTATATGCGCAGCAAGTCGCTGTAAAAGCGCAGCAAAAATGTGTATATGCGTAGCAGAAAGGTATGTATGCGCAGCCAGTCGGTGCAAAAGCGCAGCAAGTCGCTGTATATGCGCCACAGAAACGGATATATGCGCAGTTCTGGTATTTTTTTGCAAATTTTTGGGATTTTTCTCTGTTTTTGGTATTCTTTGGCTGGAAAAGGTCTTCCTGATCTGATATTATGAATTAATTTAGCAAGAAAACACAGCAAGCACAAAGAGTATTTTGTAGTTTTCCATTGTTTTTGTAGTTTTTTTTTACTCTATTTTGGACAAAAGAAAGCACAAAATCCTAAGCGAGAAATGGATTATAAGGGATTTGGGCCACTAAAACAAGAGGTATTTAATTCGGGCAACCGTTCAAGTGGTTACACGTGCGGCGGCGCTACTCTCCGTTATGGAGTCTCCCAGCCTCAAAGGGTTACGCCTGAGAGGGTTTTGGGGGAGGTTGGCCGTCGGTGTAACATAACAGCACTCGTTGCAAGAGGTTTTCACCTCAAGCACAATTTATTTTAAGTGGCTCGGTAGGGCTTGGCGTTAGCCTGTTACCACTCAAAGTCGTTCCCGCTTGGACAAGCGTGCATCCAAGGGCAGGCCCCTCCTAAAGTTTAAACAAATAGAATGACAAGTCTGGCACTCTGATCACCCAGAAGAGGGGAGAGCATAAGCCTATTGTCATTCGCAAGCACAGAATACACTGATTGATCCACCCTAGTTAAAAGATAAAAACTAAATGGGCTAAGCTACTCAAACAGAACTTTGAAGTGATTTCAACAATATTGCAGTGGTTCAATTTTAAATCCCAGAAAGCAGTTGTGAGTTCAATTTTAAGTCCACGTTGCACGAGATTGTTAACTTTGAAATTCAGGTCTCACGATATAGCAATGGTTCATTTTAACTTCAAAAAGCAGTTGTGAGTTCAATTTTAAGTCCACGTTGCACGAGATTGTTAACTTTGAAATTCAGGTCTCACGATATAGCAATGGTTCATTTTAACTGCAAGATCAGTGATGAGTTCAATTTTAAATCTTAGATAGCAATAACTTGGAAGTTGTTTGCAATGCAATCATGAAATAAACCAGTTATTTCCTCCCTAATTAAGACTAGATGAAGATTTGTAATGAACAACCATTTTACTCTTTCCCAGAAAATGAAATGTGAGCTAGTTAGATGCAACTACATGTAACTAAACCTGAGCCTATCCTGCAAAACCACTCCAGCAAATACCTGCAAAAGGGTTAGTGTTAGTAAAATCCTTAAGAAAAGTACTAAAATCTGAGCCAGTTACAAATGCGCAGCTTCAGTGATCAGATGCACAGAAGTGATCAACAGAAGCGCAGCATTAATGAATGCGCCATAGTTTTGAACGTATGCGCCGTTAAAATGAATAAATGCACAGTTTTAACGTATGCGCAGCAACAGTCTATGAAAGCGCAGTAACAGTCAACAAATGCGCCGTTATAACAGATGCGCAGCAACAGTCTATGAAAGCGCAGTAACAGTCAACAAATGCGCAATTTTAACAAAAGCGCCGTAACAGTCTGTAAAAGCGCAGCAATAATACACAGATGCGCCAGATTTTCAAATGCGCCGTAGCAGTCTTCAAAAGTGCTGTAAAAATGAACAGATGCGCCGAAAGAATCTGTGCGTGACTCTGCGGGACCTGTACGGAACCTGCCTTCAAAAAAGCTCAAAAATGGTGAAATAAAGGGGCAACGGCCCCACGGTGGGCGCCAAAAATGTGAGGGTAAAATAGTGATCAATCAAATGAATAGTAGATAACCCAAACATCAACAGAATAGAGAAACAAAGAAGATTCAAATGAACAAAGCAATGAACAAACACAGCAAACCTCTTCCGTTTCGAAACTTTTGTTGTTCGCCTATCACGAATCGTCCTTTCGCAGATGAGATGAGCCCTCAGAGAGTGCAATCTTTTAAAGCTGTTTGAGGAAGTCGATGGTGAATGGCTATGGTGTGATGTGCAATGAAGGTGAGCTCCAATGCAACAATGGTGATCTCAAGCTTGTAGATGACAAGTGGGTGCCAAAGGCGCGCTGGTGATATTTCTGCAGAGTAACGATGTCAAAAGCCTGGATGATTAGAATGGAGGAATGAAGCTTCATTTATAGACTTGGAGGAATAGGAATCAACGGTTGAGAGAAGATATGAAGATCAACGGCTGAGGATGGTTGAGGAATGTACAACCAGTGGAAACGTGCCAAGTGTCCCAGCTCCATCATGAAAGGTGGGATGTGACAAAACTGATTGGAGAGTTAACTCCATTGACTTGTCTGTTAGCAGGATTGATTGATCAGTTAGAAGAGTGGATTGTGGAACTGACTGGATTGATTGAGGATTTGACTCAACTGACAGGTTAGTTAACAGATTTGATTGATTGGTTAACTGACCTCTGATTGGAGAAGAAATAGGCCATGTGGGTGAGGGAAAATAAGGTAATTAAATATTAAATATATTTAATTACATGTGCAACCTGATGAGGTGGACAAGGTGAGGTGGAAAAAGGTGAGGTGTAGAAGGTGACGTGGAATTTTGAATCTAGAACTTTAGGATAGAGGAATTAGGCTTAATTAAATAATTTATGATTATTTAATTGTGAAGGACTTTAGAAGAATTTTAATTAAATAAATAGAATTTATTTAATTGTGAGATAGTGAATTGATTAAATAAATTTGGAATATTTATTTAATTAATAGAAGAATGGAATAAATATTTAGAATATTTATTTAGGATGATTTGTGTCATTTTTAGGTGTATACAAGTGGTATCAGCAGTTAGTTCTGAGGAAAGAGACCTTTGAGCAAGTAAAGGAAGCATATAAACCTGCTGACGAAGAGCTGAGATCTATCGTATACGATATCAGCGATGCTTTGAGAAGCTGTAGAGACGACTCTTTTGATGATTATGCTCCTTTCGAGGTCGAAAAATGCAAAGGAAAACTACATGTTATATTATTTGAGGACACTGTGCTAAGTACAGAAGAACGGCTAGATAAGGCAAGTGACCTCAGAGCAGAATTCAAAGCATTCCGCAGAGCAGAGGCAGATTTTGAAAAGATATACACCAGATTCAGTCAGGAGCTAGAGGTATTCGATTACAGAATACATCATCTGAAAGATCCAGACCCATCTGATATCAATCCAGCACTTGAGGCATGGCTGGCCTATCGGAATAAGTTGTCCAGTGGAGATAGTATCGACCTAGATAAAGAATCTTAATATTATTTGAAATTTGATATATCTGGACAGTATGTGATTCATTTTTTGTCTTCTTCTTACCTCCTAAATGAGTCTTTTCACTAATGTATTGAGTTGGCTAGTCAAAATGACTAGATTCAATGTATCTGGAGCTGTTTTTTCGTCTTTTTCATAAAAGACAAAATGTAATCCGGGAATTAATGTGGGCCTTTCTTAATGTAATCTAAGCCGTCGGTGTTGAGTTAATCTCCACCGTTCATTTGAAGAGCTAGGGTATGCTGCTTTCTATATAAAGGGCTGCCATTTCCACTTTTGCAGGAGAGATTTTGATGCCAAATTGTTGACTCTGTGCCATTTGAATTTAATACAAAGCAAGTTTCTGCAGTATTTTTGAGAATTTGCATCTTGTTTCAATTCATTGTGGTCTTCATGGTTTGCTTCTTGCTCTCCCATAGTTAGATTAGTTGTGCTTTTATGATGTTAATGGTTTATTTCAGTATTTGATGAATGTTCCAAGCCCATACTTTTAGTTGTTTGCTGATGGTAAATAACTGTGTAAAGTTAGCCTGGGCTTATTATTTGTGTTAAAGTTCAACTTCATTTTATGAGTTAAGTTGCGCCATTTATTGGGTATTTAACGAATGAATGTGGTCTGAAAATCTTTTAACTTCCATTGAAGATAGCACCGTTTTCTGCAGCATTGTAACACCCATTTCAGTTTGGTAACTCAGAAAACTGGTTTAAAGTCTGGAATATTTGTCTACTAAAGATAACCCTTGCATTGTGAATGTCACTTAGGATTCCCTCTACCCTAAATCCTTTGCATTTTCTTTAAAACTGCTGTTTAGTTGTTAGAATAGAAAGTTTCAGCAGCATCTCACCCTGTATATCAGCTGAAAATCATAATAGGGTTTATGTGTATTTGTTGTCTCAACCTTGAAGATTTGCAGACTGCATGTAAGACCCCTTGTAGGTACAGCTAGGACATAACCATTGAGAAATTCCAAGCAAGCTAAGACCTAGCTGTATTATCCTTGGAGTAGTCTTACCTAGGGTAAGATACTTTTCAAGAGAGGTGTGAAACCAGCAATCACACCTGCGTTGTTGCATGCTAAAAACATCATCAACAGAATTGGCGCTAGAAGGAGGGCCAAAACTAAAAATCAGCAAGTCTGGGGACCAGACAGAGACACACTTGATCCAGTTCAGCTGGAGAAGAACTGCTATCTCTGACAGAATTTAGAAGAACAAGAAGGGATCAAGGAATACCCAGGGCTCCTCGAGCTCAGTCAGCCCCCAGATATACTGCTGCAGGTTCCAATAATCCCCCTATTATGGCTTACTTTGCAGGAAATAACCAGTCCCCTCTACTGTTCAATGACTACCATGACATGCCCAAAAACCCAGACAAGTTCTGCTCAAAGTTCAGGGTACATGACCTAGATAGGACCACGGATGAACACATTAAGATTTTTGAAGCTAATATGTTCATGTTACAGGTGCAACATGAAGATGTGATATGCCGACTGTTCCCCTACTCTTTGCAGGATGAAGCTTACTACTGGTTTGCCAATCTTCCAGCGGCATCTATAAATTCCTGGCCAAATCTAAAGACAGCTTTTCTGAATAGGTTTCGTATGCCCACTACCCCGTCTGATCTTTACCGTTCTTTTGTGGAGATTCGACGAGAGGAAGGTGAGATGATCAGTACCTTCAATAACAGATTCCAGAAAGCTTATAGTCGTCTGCAGGCCCCCTATGCTATAGACCAGGCTGCTGCCTTACCTATTTACTATGCTGCCCTAGACAAACTCACCTCCATGTTTGCAAGGAGGGCCAACCCGGTACCAGCCAGTTTAGCCGCAACGTATGCTGCTGCTGTCGAAGTGAGTACCCAGCTTGGACAAACAGCCTCCGGCCTGCTGAATCATATGGGTCCCGTGGCCATGCCAAACCAAATTCCCATGATAAATCATGCATTGGCCAATCGAACCCCTGTGATGAACCTAGTCCCGAGCCTAGCTGCCACGCAAGCTCTAGTAATCCATCCAGGCAACCCAGTGGTTGAAATGCCTCCAGCACAAATGCCTTTCCTGCAGTCCTCAGAGGCATCCAAGACCAAGGAAGATAGGGACGATATCAAAGAGCTGGTTGAACAGATGAAAAAGCTCACTGCTGAAGTTACTCACCTCAAGAACCAGAATGCTTATTTACAGCAGAAGGGGCAGAATCAGCAACATCTCCAGAGCCAGCAGCATTCACAAAATCAAGGCCCGAACCAGTTTCCAAATCAAAATCAGTATCAAAATCAGAGTTTTCAGCAGCGGCCAAATCGATCCTGGAATACCAGGCCTAACAATGGGGGAGTGCCTTCACCTTTGGAAAATCAGAATAACGACACCAGACCCCCAGGTCGCGTGATGCTGGCCGAAGCTGCCTTATCTACCTGGTGCAGATTGCATAACACCAATGCCCATTCTGAGTTGGATTGCCCAGAATTCCAGATTGCTTCTAGTATCTTTCAAATGGAAATTCAGAATGCTGAACATTAGGAGACTCCACCAACCGGGTATGAGATTGTCCCCTCTCAGAGGTATGATGCTGCTCTCGTCCTAGATAGTTATACATTCCCATTCCAGGATGACAACCAACCTAAAGAAGAAGAGTCTGAGGAGGTCAATGCTTATCAGCAGTACAACAAGACTCCTTATAATTTGAGGAGTAGCAAGCCAAAAGGCCCTTTCACCACTTCCATTCCCCCAAATAGTTATCAAGTCCCGCCTGATCCTCATGCTACCAATAATCCTGAACCCCCCAAAGCCCCTCTTCAAACCACACATCATAGTACCATCGTTGATCCGGAAAGATCCCTGCGTGCTGATATGGTAAAAATGGGACAGTATGTGGCTGATGAGCTTAAAAGGATGAAGGTCAGTCTCTCCGTGTATGAGTTGTTTAAGATACCTGAGGTCAGAACATCTTTCTTTCAAGACATAGGCGCTGGAACCAGGACTGACCATACGTCGAGAGAAAACATCGCTAAGGACAATATTGATAAAGGGAAGGAAAGGATACATGTGACCGACATGGAACAAAAAGTAACTCTGTACAAAGACAGGAGGGAAAGCCCGCCTTTCCTTTTAACCCTCAGGATTTTCAACAAAAACCTTCACAATTGTTTAGTAGATTCAAGTGCTTCCACAAATGTAATGCCATTGTCCGTTTGTAAAGCGCTTGGGCTCACTCCAGCCAAGTCCTCCAGAAAAGTGACGCAATTAGATAAAACCGAGGTGAATGTGATTGGTGAACTAAACCGGATACACATGCAACTGGCTTCTGATCCCAGGGTGCAGCAGTATATCGATATTCAAGTGGTGGATATTCTAGATCAATACGGTATGCTTTTAAGTAGAGACTGGTCCAGAACTCTGAATGGATATATGGCGACAGATTTCTCTCATATGTGGCTACCGTGGAAGGGATTAGCTAATCAAATCCGTATTGAAAGGGAACCTAAGATGAAGCACATGATCACTGAATATAATCAGCCCAACGAAATTTTGTTTTCAGAGGTTGATTTGGGCGTCTACCTCCCCCACATCAATCCGCCAGAAGAAATTCTGATGCTGAGTTGCTTAAGACCTCCTAAGCCTCTGATAGAAAGGCTAGAAGGTACAGCAGCATATGTTCAATCTGATGATGGAGAATCTTCAGAGGAAGACGAGCCCGGGGTCTTCGAGGGGTTTCGTAGTTTTGTAGCCAGATTTGTGCAAGATCAAACTATTGTTGGGAGGCAGGTCCAAATGGAGGAATTATTATTGCCCAACTGGTGTCGCATACACGATACATCTCATTCTGAATTTACCTGCCAACTATGTCAAGAGGCAATTAAGCAAGTGCAAAAGCAACTAAAGGTTCCCCTAATTCCAAAGGATGAACCGTTGGCTGAAAAGAAGGAAGAGTCTGAACCTCTGCTTGAGCAAGAGAGATCAGGAAAGGAAGAGAAATCAGGGAAGGAAGAGAAACCAGGAAGACGGAGGGAAGACAACAAGGATTTTCGTATATGGACCTTGAGATTTGACGGTTCAAGGTGTAGGCAAGGGTCTGGTGCAGGAGTCGAGCTGATTAGTCCTACTGGGAGTTCATTTCTGACATCCCAAAGACTGTAATTTCCATGTACAAACGACGTCGCTGAATATGAGGCGTTGGTGCAAGGATTACTGCTAGCATTACAGAAAAGGGTCAGGGTTGTCCAGGTGTTTGGTGATTCTGAGTTAGTGGTGCAACAAGTACGAAAATAGTATTCATGTAATGACAAGAGGTTGAATAGGTACAGGAATAGGGTATGGGATTTGATTGAATGCTTTGACAGTTTTAACATCCAAGTCATTCCTAGAAGGCAAAATCATGTTGCAAATGCTTTGGCCCAGACTGCAAGCACATTGGAACCCACGTCCATGGCGGGATTGAAAAAGTTTTCTGTTGAGTTCGTGGCTACTCCCTCTATGCCCGACAACATTACCAACTTTCAAGTTTTCGAGGATGATCAACACATACTCAATTTTCTTTCCTCATCAGACGTATTCACCGCACAGATAATAGATGAAGAAGAGGTGGAGCCTGCAGAAATAGATTTGGAAGGAGTACTGAATCTAAAAACAAATACAATCCCCAGAGGAATGGTAGAATTGGAAAGACTGTTTGACGCAGATAATCTAGGAACTCAGAAGAAAGAAGGAGAATCTCCAAGAGGAAAGTGTGACCCTTTTAACTTGGGGACAGAGGCAGATGTGAAGAATGTGTTTATTGGAAAGGCCAGCACAGAGGATGAAAGGACTGGAATCATACAGGCGCTAAGAGATTACCATGAGGTAATAGCTTGGAGTTATGAGGATCTAAAAACTTACGACACCTCGATTATCACACACACGATCCCGCTGAGGCCTGGGGCAAAGCCTTTTAGGCAAAGGCAGAGGCCAGTTAATGCACTTTTGGAGCCGCTCATTTTTAAAGAAGTTCAGAAGCTGTTATCAGCTAAGATAATATTTCCAGTCAGACACTCTGCATGGGTGGCGAACTTAGTTCCTGTTCGAAAGAAAAATGGGGAAATCAGGCTCTGTGTTGATTTTCGTAATTTAAACAGAGCCTCTGAAAAGGACAATTACCCGCTACCTTCATTGGAAGAAGTATTGTAGATTATCAATGGATCCCAGATGATGTCATTTCTAGACGGATACTCTGGTTATAATCAGGTAATGGTGGAGTACGAAGATAGGTTAAAAACATCTTTCACCTGCAAATGGGGCATCTATGCATACCGGCGAATGCCATTTGGTTTGATAAATGCTGGCGCAACTTTTCAGCGCGCAATGGATGTTGCCTTCAAAGGATTAGTTGGAAAATGCATAATCATCTACATGGATGATTTGACGGTGTTCTCAAAAAGGCGCGAAGACCATGTGGCTGATCTGAGGAAGGTGTTGCAGCGATGTAAAGATTACGGCATATCGCTTAACCCCAAGAAATGCATGTTTGGGGTAACTGAAGGAAAGCTATTGGGGCATGTGATATCTGACTAGGGAATATCCATTGATCCGGATAGAATCCAAGCAATACTCAAGATTGCCCCTCCGGCCAGTAAAAAGGAACTTAAATCATATTTCGGTAAGATCAACTTTGTGCGCAAATTCATCACAGGATTTGCTGGGATAGTTTGACCTCTCAACGCCATGCTGAAAAAAGATGCTAAAATAGACTGGACCCCAGAAGCTAAGGCTGCCTTCGCAAAAATCAAGCAAGCTATATCCAATGCACCTGTTTTGGTTAGCCCTGATTATGCGTTGCCATTTTACATATACTCATTTGCTTCAGAGCATACTTGTGCAGCGATGTTGACCCAGAAGAGGTCAGTTGACGATGAAAGGCCCATTGCTTTCATGAGTACTCCATTAAAAGACGCAGAACTAAGGTATCCAAACGTGGAAAAATAGGTGTATGCTCTTGTCAAAGCAGTCAAGAAATTCTGCCACTATATCCTAAGAAGTCAAGTTACCGCCATAGTTCCAGATGCAGCAGTCAAAGCACTGCTGATGCAGAGTGAATTAGGAGAAAGAAGAGGGAAGTGGGTCACCATCTTGCAGGAATTCGACATAGAAATTCAACCCATGAAGTTGGTAAGAGGCCAAGCTTTGACTAAAATCATGGCCGAGGTTGGACCCGACTTGGTTTCTCAGCAATATTTATTGGAGGATGTTTCAAAGGATGAATGGTACGGAGATATAATATTTTATTTGCTTAATCAACGCTGTCCGCCGCATCTAAATGCAGTACAAAGGAGAGCTCTCAAGCTCAAAAGTAGCAGTTACATGATAAAAGGATCCGTCCTCTACAAGAAGAATCATGAGGGCATTTATCTAAGGTGTTTGGACAAGTCAGAAGTTGATCAGGTATTAATCAGTTTTCACGAGAGGTTCGGGACAGGACATGGGTCGGCGCATTCGATAGCTAATCAGATTCTTCGGGCTGGGTATT
The DNA here is from genome assembly GCA_027924645.1 of Cunninghamia lanceolata. Classification (NCBI taxonomy): domain Eukaryota; kingdom Viridiplantae; phylum Streptophyta; class Pinopsida; order Cupressales; family Cupressaceae; genus Cunninghamia; species Cunninghamia lanceolata. The sequence continues at coordinate 4,358,376 of BSBN01000850.1, forward strand.
ACTGGCCAACATTGTTTAAGGATGCGCATTCACATGTAAGGACCTGTCATATATGTCAAACTGCCGCACATCGAGAGCGCCACGCAGCCATGCCATTGCAACCGGTAATGGAGGTACAACCATTTGCTCAGTGGGGGCTTGACTTCATGGGTATGATCAACCCACCCTCTTCTGCGGGCCACAGGTATATTCTGACTGCTACTGACTACTGCACTCGCTGGTCTAAGGCAATAGCTTGTAAGCAATGCACCACGGAGGTAGTTATCAAATTTATTGAAAAGCATATTATCACTAGATTTGGTTGTCCATTTGCTTTAGTTTGTGATAATGGCCCTGCCTTTTCATCATTGCGTTTTTCTAACTGGGCATTCGACTATGGGATCACTCTCAAGTTCTCCTCTAACTACTATCCACAAGGAAATGGGGTAGCTAAATCAACAAACAAGAACCTGCTTGAAGTCATCAAGAGACTTTTAGACAAAAACCCCAAGGATTGGCACACCCAACTCAGGTTCGCCTTATGGGCTGATAGAATCCGACACAAAGCTGCCTTAAACACCTCCCCATATCACCTGGTTTATGGGATTGAACCCATCTTTCCCATCCACTTGAGAATCCTGGTACTTCAATTCATGCAAGAGTACCTCGAGACCGACAACCACTTATCTTCACGGCTGGCCCAGCTGTTGCACCTTGAAGAGAAACGCGATGCAGCCTTAGAAAACTTTGCTAAACACCAGGATGTAGTAAAACGATGGTTTGATAAGAGGGCTAAAATTAAAGCTTTCCGTATTTCTGATCTGGTCCTATATTGGGATAAAGCCCATGAGAGAAAGGGAGAACATGGCAAGTTTGACAAGCTTTGGCTAGGACCCTACCAGATTTATGAGATCCTGGGGGACAATACGTATCGACTCAAGAGCCTTATTGGTGAGGAGCTGCCATTGCCTGTCAATGGCTAGTTCCTGAAGCACTACTTCCAGGCCTGAGAGACATTTATGTCTCGTTCTAGTGTATATATAGTTAAGGGTGTTGTTAGTTTAGGTTAGTTTAGGTTGTTGCTAGTTTAGTTTGCTTTCCTATTTTTGCTGTCTTGCTTTTTGCTCTCCTTCGGGCCGGGCATTTTGTCTCGTCCGGTTGTTCTTGTGCTTTCGTTTGCTGCGTCTGCTTTGTCGCGGGGTCCTTGTTTTTGACGTGGTGGCAGTTGTGTGGACCTGCGAATGCTTTCTTGTTGGGTGAATAATCTGTAGCCTTTCTTTGAGAAGCCAAAGTTTCGCTTAGGCTTTGCTGTGGGATCCGCTGTTTTACCAGGAGATATGATGTCTTTTCACTGGAACGAGTCGCTAGCTGGTGCACCTGAAGTGTTTTCTAACCATATATATCTCACACTTAAAGTGCTCCTGAAGTAGCTAAGTAAGTCCGGGTGATCTTGTGTAAGCAAAAAGTTTGGGTCCCAAATTTTACCACCAACACTAATTCTGCAGATCCAAATGAGAGTGGCAGGCGGTACTAAGTACTGCTAGCCTACTGGGTAAAAATAAAAGGTGTTTCTCAACACCAGACCCACCACAAAGTATCAGCATAAAGATTATCCTTTAAATACTCTCACATAAAGACTGTTATCAAAGATTATTAGCATCAGAAATCATCAAAGGCAATATCAAAAAAGAATATCATTGCCAAAAGAAATTGCTATTGGAAGGATCATCATCTCTATCAAGGCTCATTACGTTTCAACATCAGAAACATTCTCTTGGTGGTAAAATAATCCCAACTTCCTAGCTTAGCACGAAGAATCTTGGATGAACTTAGCTGCCAAGGGATGGGAATGAATACAATTGCACACACTCAGGTTTTTAGGATATGGAGGGATGCACTGGTTAGCGGTCCTTGATTCTTTTGGTAAGGCACCATGCTTTCTCGTCTAATGAGTGGGAAACACAGAGAGTCTGGGTTCGAACTAACGTTTATCTTAGAAATGCTCTGGAGCATTTCCCAGTAGAGTCGCCATTTGTTGTGCCTTGCACACATGCCCCATTCTAAACATGGGGGCCCCTCCCCTTTGTTCTTTTTTGTTTTGGCTGGTGGGTCGTTTGGTTTTTGATCTCTCTCTCGAAAGTGGCTGTATGGTCTAAAGTATATGTGCCCTAGATAGAATGATTACCTTGAAAAAATCACTTCAAACTTGCTAAGGTGGGTTGTTATTTTCCCTCTAGAGTCCTTGATTTTAGCACTTTGCGCTAAAACTGAACTCAACCGACCTTTGCGCTAAAACTGAATTCAACTGACCTTTGCGCTAAGTCTAGCTTCAACCGACCTCTGCGCCGATTTTCAGTCTGTCGGACTTAGCGCTAAAATCCCCTCCGTCCGACCTAGCGCTAAAATCTCCTCTGTCCGACTTTGCGCTAAAACCTCCAATCGCCGACTTAGTTGGATCTCCAAACAAACCCCGCAGGTCGGATGAGTCTGAAAACCCCGCCAAACAGGTTAAGTCAGAGACCTCCGGATTTCGCGTTGATTCTTCCCTCAACCGACCAGGTCAGAGATCTCAAGTTTTCCCGCCAAGTCAGAACCGCTGCAAATCCCCGCTGACAGTCCGTACTCCCGAGCATTAATGGTGGATTTGCGTGCCTTAAATAAGAAATTAAGTGGGATTAATCTATTTTTCACCGCATTCTTGAAGTTGCACATCTGGAGCTCCAATTTTCACTGCCGAGAACGCTCGAGCTCGAACCCGCGACCTCTCGACGAACTAGATTTGTGCCACCATTTGCAGGTAGGGTTCTAACCCTTTGCATTTTTGAGTTTCTTTAAGGTTTTTGAAGCAAAGTCAGGAGAAACCGTTAGGGTTTTCGTCGTCTGCGTAGTGATTGTTGAATGTGATGGTTCCGGGTTAGGGTTTGGGGAGTTGATCCTTGCATTTTTTCAAACCCTAGATCTAAAAACCACAAGGCCTTAGACGAATTTGGACCCTTTCGGGTCAAAACCCTGCAAACTCCGCGCACGAAGTCGGCGCTGGATTAACCTTCGACCGACCTCTAAATGGCCCAATTATTCAATATGGTCAGACACCCTGAGATCTAGCGCCAAAATCCAGTGCCCAATTGTGCTAAAAATGACCTCATCCGACCCTCGCAGCTAACATATCATTTCCAATCGGGTCGGATGGTTTAGAATTGCCCGCAACTCTGAAAACCTCATTTTGCACTAAAATCTCCTCTGTCTGACTTTGCGCTATAATACCTCGTGTCCGACCAAGTCCGATGACATCCATAACCCTGCAAAGTCGGTGCTGCTCGAAAAACCCGCTGAAAAGACTTACCAAACTCTTTGCGCTAAAATTTCCTTCGTCCGACCATGCGCCAAAATGCCTTGTATCCGACCTAGTCGGACCCCGTCGAAACCCGCGCAAGTCAGACTCGCCTGAATTCCGCGCAGGAGAACCCCTGTTGTACTAGCAATCGTTTGCGCTTGTTTGTCCACCGACCAACTTGCAAACCATTGGAGGTCAGAGACCTCCAAATCTCGCGCAAGTCGGACACCCTTGAAAATAGCGCAAATTTTGGAATGCACAGAACAAACCCTCATTTGAGGTCGGACCTGCCTCCTTTCCCCGCGGAGGTCGGATAGCCTCAATTTTAGCGCTTTTTCTACCCAAGGTCGAACAACCTCAATTTTAGCGCAAAACTCCCTAAATGGCCGAATTTGCTGAAATTTCTTTAGGAAAGATGGTCCAAGGTAAGGTAATTAAGGTTGTAATGCTGTAATAATGATGTTTAGGTGAATCTTTTTACAACATTTGATATCTCCTTGCATGCAATACTCTATGTATGTTAACTTAGTCTTCTTTCCAAATGCATGCTTCTAATGAACGGTAGACTTATGATTAGTTTATCTAATCCTTGGAATTTACTTGGTATCAAGCTTATGAGGTCTGGTTTTGCAGATTAGATGTCTGCACGAGCTCAAGCCATGAAGTACGAGTTCAAAGGGATACCCCCAGAGACCAAAATCCACTCTGGGTGGAGTAACGTGGGAGACACCGACCTAGGTCATATTGACCTAGATGATTTCAGACTCAGAATCTTCGGACCCACTCCGACTCCTCGGGCCAAGAGACTTAAGGACAGTGGACTCGGACAAGTAGCTGCCTTCCCGACCTCTGTTCAGTGTGCAGAATTGAGAGCAAGTTGTGCGGATAGATACGATGTCGTATCTAGACTAATTCAGACAGCTAGTGGAGAGGTCCTAGCTGATTTGTCCCCACCTGCTTTGGCAGAAATGCTGGATATCCCATGGCATAAAACCATGACTATGACCGACAGGCAAGCATCTAAAGAGGCATATAATAAAGATGTGGAGGGATGCAGGAAACACATAAACGACCATTGGGTCAAGAGCAAGAAATCCGCTCTCGTCAAGCTCCCCATAGTCTTATATAGAAGTGATTTCCATGATGAAATCAGGGATATAGTAACCTTTTTGAGCAGAGTGTATGGGTTATCTGCTGCTTCCACTTTTGAAGACTGGATGTTCATCATAATCTCGGAAGTATTGAAGGGAACCAAGTTCCATTGGTCGCAGATCCTTAGTGACAATATACATGAAGCTTTCAGCCACTTTAATGAGAAGAAATATTTCAGATGGACATCCTACGTTGTCTATGCATTGGCAAGAATGAATCATTACGACGGATTGTCCAAGATTAGAGAAATCAGGAATGATGAAAAGACCCAGGTCAAGGTATATGAAGGCTATCCTCAATTGACTTCATCACAATCATTGATACACTTCAAGCGGGTCAACGATGCATTTACCATGTACATAGCAAGGAAACTGCAGGGTAATACAGCCTTGAGGATTTCAACCGAGGGTATGAACGAAATAATCCAATATGGCCGGTGGTATATACAATTTGAGAAGTTCACATACATCAGAGTACAAGGCTTCACTGGAATGACATATAGGTTGCCAAGATATCCTGATGATAAGACAGTGCTCCTAGAACTATCCAGGCAACTAGTGCCGTGTGCTGAAAAACTCAAGCACTTGCACCAAACAAATGTTTAATTTCCCATTAAGTTTGGCAGAGGACTCTACGCATGCCCTTCCCTCGCCTCAGCTGAGTATTCAGATAAAGAGCTCCAGCTTCTGAACTTGCACTATTACAATGCCAGGGCTCACTTTGACCTGAATCAGGTGATGGAGAAGTTCGTGAGCAGGAAGTTGTTTCACAAAGATCATATTGAAGATTTCTGGGCCAACTGCACTGATGACTACGAGGTCATGAAGAGGGCGCACTCGAGGCTATCCTTGGATTTTATTAAGAAATTTCATGTAATGGCAGTGCCGGACCAATTGCAAGATGATGAGAATGTCATGGTCAGAGGCCCGTGGGAGACACAATACCATTTACCCATCCCATTACCCAATTGGGCAAATGCTGAAGAAAGCTCCTTGGATGTGATCATGAAGGAGCCAATTAGATTGAGTAAAGCCTGGGTCAGAGCACAATTGGGTGTCCTAAGGGGGCAAGGAGTCCAACTGACCTATACGGTAGTTGTATCAGATAAGGATGGAGCCGCTAAGTTGGACAAATCTTCCGCTCCCGAATGGCTGCAGGATAGGATGGTATACCCAGAGCCCCAGATTGAAATAATGAAAATTGATTTGAGCACCATCCTATCGCAGGCTCAGAAACCTCAGAAGCAAAAGAGGGCGAATCAGGCTCAAGGATTGCGGAGGTAGCTGTCCCTCCAGCTGACGCAGCGAGAGATCAGGTCAGGGCAGAGGATTATGTGATATCCATAGTTGACTTAGGCCCAACCACCCGTGCTCAAAGGGTGGATGATTTCAAAGGATCAGTTACGTCAATTTTGAAGCAGTTGGATAAGGACGAGATGTCTAAGAAAGAATTAAAGCGCCAAAACGAGGAGCTCAGGGCATGTCTGCAATTTTTGGTAAAACCAGTAGATGCAGGAGGTGATATAAGGACTGTGCCTACCTTCCTATCTACCGACGAAATGGCAAAGCTGAGCGAGGTAAGGTCAAAATCCCAAGGCGTCGAGAATTGGTTGATGAGTGTGTTTGAAGCGGGATGCAATGCCATAAGTGCCTCTGCTCAAATCCACCAACGTACAGTGGAATTGATTAAGAAGTGGAAGGATTTGCGTGATGAATGTGACTTATTCGATGAATACTATTCTCACATGTATCCGCGAATCAAGGGTATCAGGGAGTTGCCAGCTCAAACCTTTGTCACAGAGAATATTTTGACTGGAGATAGGCTCCCGAAGGCTATTGAGTGGTATCAGCAGTTACTTCTGAGGAAAGAGACCTTTGAGCAAGTAAAGGAAGCATATAAACCCGCTAACGAAGAGCTGAGATCTATCGTATACGATATCAGCGATGCTTTGAGAAGCTGTAGAGATGAATCTTTTGATGATTATGCTCCTTTCGAGGTCGAAAAATGCAAAGGAAAACTGCATGTTATATTATTTGAGGACACTGTGCTAAGTACAGAAGAACGGGTAGATAAGGCAAGTGACCTCAGAGTAGAATTCAAAGCATTCCGCAGAGCAGAGGTAGATTTTGAAAAGATATACACCAGATTCAGTCGGGAGCTAGAGGTATTCGATTACAGAATACATTATCTGAAAGATCCAGACCCATCTGATATCAATCCAGCACTTGAGGCATGGCTGGCCTATCGGAATAAGTTGTCCAGTGGAGATAGTATCGACCTAGATAAAGAATCTTAATATTATTTGAAATTTGATATATCTGGACAGTATGTGATTCATTTTTTGTCTTCTTCTTACCTCCTAAATGAGTCTTTTTACTAATGTATTGAGTTGGCTAGTCAAAATGACTAGATTCAATGTATCTGGAGCTATTTTTTCGTCTTTTTCATAAAAGACAAAATGTAATCCGGGAATTAATGTGGGCCTTTCTTAATGTAATCTGAGCCGTCGGTGTTGAGTTAATCTCCACCGTTCATTTGAAGAGCTAGTGTATGCTGCTTTCTATATAAAGGGCTGCCATTTCCACTTTTGCAGGAGAGATTTTGATGCCAAATTGTTGACTCTGTGCCATTTGAATTTAATACAAAGCAAGTTTCTACAGTATTTTTGAGAATTTGCATCTTGTTTCAATTCATTGTGGTCTTCATGGTTTGCTTCTTGCTCTCCCATAGTTAGATTAGTTGTGCTTTTATGATGTTAATGGTTTATTTCAGTATTTGATGAATGTTCCAAGCCCATACTTTTAGTTGTTTGCTGATGGTAAATAACTGTGTAAAGTTAGCCTGGGCTTATTATTTGTGTTAAAGTTCAACTTCATTTTATGAGTTAAGTTGCGCCATTTATTGGGTATTTAACGAATGAATGTGGTCTGAAAATCTTTTAACTTCCATTGAAGATAGCACCGTTTTCTGCAGCACTGTAACACCCATTTCAGTTTGGTAACTCAGAAAACTGGTTTAAAGTCTGGAATATTTGTCTACTAAAGATAACCCTTGCATTGTGAATGTCACTTAGGATTCCCTCTACCCTAAATCCTTTGCATTTTCTTTAAAACCGCTGTTTAGTTGTTAGAATAGAAAGTTTCAGCAGCATCTCACCCTGTATATCAGCTGAAAATCATAATAGGGTTTATGTGTATTTGTTGTCTCAACCTTGAAGATTTGCAGACTGCATGTAAGACCCCTTGTAGGTACAGCTAGAACATAACCATTGAGAAATTCCAAGCAAGCTAAGACCTAGCTGTATTATCCTTGGAGTAGTCTTACCTAGGGTAAGATACTTTTCAAGAGAGGTGTGAAACCAATAATCACACCTGCGTTGTTGCGTGCTAAAAACACCATCAACAGGTACCTTCTTATGTCAATCTTCTTCCTTCCTATAGCTTGTCTTCGTCTGATTCTTTTGGATGTGACTTGCACACAAACAAGAAGGGAAAAGGGTTTTGTTGTGTTTATGGGCTTTACGTAGTCAAACCCCATGTTGGTGTTTCCACCTCCACTATAGCAATGATTAGAGATCCAAGAGTGTGTGCCCTAGGAGGGTAGAGGAAATATTTGTAATAAAGGATGAAAGAATGAAAGTAAATGATAAATATTACCACAAGATATGAAACCCTAGTTGGAGTAGGTGACTCAAGACCATGCACCAACAAGGAGATAGAAGATGGAGGCTTGAACTTCCTTCAAGACTTGTAAATAAACATCATAACATCCACACACAAAGAGCTTTCCAACCTTGAAGAACACTTGAGCATAGGAGATCAATTCATCAAAGCATAAGGTAGGTACTTCTCATCTTCTCATAACAAGATATGTGTTAAATGAATAACAAGACTCCTTTATATATGCATTCCCGCTCACCAACAATGAATAAAATTAAATGGGGCCGACTGGGATAAGCTAAGGAGGTGTTCTAAGCTGACACCACAAAAATAGGGTCGAGGCTAATATCTGGGACTAGGGTGCTAGGCGCCTTGGTCCTTTAGCCCCACAAACTCTAGAGAGTGCCATTTAAGGTGGGCTTAGACCAGTCCTAAGTTTATTTTGTTAGTTTTATTCACAAGGACCGATATTTAATTGTTTAATGTTCAAAAAGGTGTTGAAACAGGCCCTGATAAGAAAGGGTACACATTTTACACCATAAAGATTAGCCCCTACTTTAACGTGGGTATGAACTTACATTCGAACTCATACTAAAGTAAGGAGAAGAAAAATTTCCAACATGAAAATATAGAAGGCCAAAGAATTCTGCCAAGCTATGGACTATAGGAGTCCCCAAGCTTAGGATTCTAAGGTTGCACACATGCAAGATATTGTAACATAATTCATACATACATGGAGTACTATAAACATATATATATATATATATATATATATATATATATATATATATATATATATATATATATATATATATATATATATATATATATATATATATATATATATATATATATAGAAGGAATACACATGAGAGACACACAATACACAAAGGTAATACACACCATACACAATGCATACACACTTGACACAAAGCATACACATAAGGCATAAAGTATACGTGGAATACACATGAAAAAAATGATGAAAAATACAAATCACATGGAATCATTAAGAGAATGCAAGTTCAAACAATATATCACACAAACAAACATGGAAACAAACACATAAGAAACATGACTCTGACACTAGCTTGCTCTGTAGCTAGGGGTCATGTGAAGAGAAGTGTTCTGATGGATCATGGACTAGTAAGGACCATCGAATTACTAGGTGACCATGACAAGTCACACGAAGCACATAGGCTAGAATACTTTGTTATACTAGGTGGCTCATGTACCAAAACAATTAAAACATCATAGGCTAGTGAGGACTGTTGAATCACTAGGTGAATTCCATGTCAATCATAATTAACAAGTATATAATCAAAAGGAAGCATAGCTCAATTATTTCCCACCTTAAAATGATTTCTTACTTCCTCAGAGAGCAATTAATTTAAGATATAATAAATTACAAAATAGACACAAGAGCTTTCTAGAAGCACATGCCTACATGATATGTGTTCCCAAAAGCTACATTACAACATGGGGTTTCCCCTAGAAAAGGAAAACCAAGGTGATGCTACGAGCATGATACACAATGGCTTGTGTAGTCATGGTATGACAATGAACATAAAAATAAGGTGCCACATAAATCAAATCATACAAGAAATTATCATGTTGGAGTGAATAATATAATGTAATAACACAAGGGGATCTACTTGACTAAAGTTATTATATGAATGGTAATATAATAGGAGACATCTTGTGATTATAAATATTTTGAACTGTCATCATCTGCTACTCGATAAAACTATGGAGACAAAGGAGGAAATATCACATGAAAACAAATGTAAAAACCTTGGGTCAACAAGGAAGGATGCTAAATCATCTTATGTCTTGCATCATCCCCAAAGGAAAAAAAAATGATAAAATACAACTTACGACATATAGAGGAATGATGATACAAATAGAGAGAATGCCACAAAGGATTTCGGTCCCTTTATATCGTTGTACCAACAAGGGTATCAAGGGCCATCCAAAGAGAACTTAACAAATAAAAATACACATCAAGAAACACAATATAGGGATAAAAAAACATGTAATCATAACATGAGAGAGAGAGAGAGGCCGCATTTGCAAGTCAACCTAAAAAAAATCATCCTCCTCCCAATCTTGCTCACCATAAAGAGATGGAGGGAAAGATGCAAGAGGGACTATAGTAGATGCAGTATAAGGTACTATAGCCATACCTGTTTCATTATTACCTTCTGATTTTCTGTTGAAATATAGTATAATAGGTTCCTCTATGGGTTGTGAAGTCCTATCTTTCCCTAGAGGAGATGAAGAACTAGTATAATTCTATTTCACATCCATTGGTGAGTGATGCTTGTGAGAAGGTATATTCTCCTCTCCTACAACAAGGCGAGCCATAGCATGATGATGAGTCTTTCATTCTCTTGCAATTTGATTTCTCTTAGTTTTGTTTGTGATATTTGTTAAGGGAACTGTTGTATCTTCCAACATGGGTTCCTTTTCTTCGTTTTCTTTAGGAACATTAGAATAAATGAGAGGAACCACCAAAGGTTGAGAGACCACAAGGGGAGGGTTTCTTAATGTAGGTTTCTCTTTCCTTTCAACTTGTGAAATAGGTGGAGATACTTGAGCATCCTCAAGCGGTTGAGAAACCTCAGGAAATAACTTATGCACAATCAATTGTTTTTAACTTGTCTCCATAGAGACAAGTGGGAAAAAAGTAATATTACGATTATGAGGAGGTCTATTTTGTGCTTGATGGTTGTCTCATCGTGCTTGAAGGGATGGAAGATGGGGAACCTTAGCATATCTACCGGATGCTTGAGGATAGAGAGGAACCTTTGATTCAGGTTTACCTTCATTCACCACCTACGAGACATGGGGAACTACTGTCATGGCCTTAGAAGATCAAGAGATTCTGGGGATATCACTAGAATGTAGTCAAGTGAAAAGAATATCCTTGTATTTTTGATATGACAAAAAGAATAGACCCTCTCTAGTTCGAGCAACTCCAATTAATTTAGGCAAAAAGTAGTCAAGTGAAAAGTGTCCATGACGAGCGACAGGTTGGTATCAATTGTGATGTACAACATGCACACTTACCTCAAATGAAAAGTTTAAGCATTTATGAACCATAGAGGAGATTTCTTTCATGGAGCAGAGCCATGGGTGACCCAACTTCACATGAATAAGTCTAATGTTGGAATGATAACAAAAGTAACATCCAATGTTCTTGGCTCAACCTTGACAACAAGAGTCAAAGCACCAAGAGTTGGAATAACAGACCCATCATGTGCTCTAATCATGATTTTTGATACATCATAGTTATCGTGGTACAAACCATGCATGTAGAGAAAAGCTTCAGTTACTAAATTTACCATACAAATAGGATCGATCATAGAACCTCTTATGGGTTTATCATTGATTCGAATGGTGATGTATAGAGTTCCATCAGGAGCTTCGATAGTAGCATCATGAGGAGTGAAAGATATAGCCGGTTTGGGTTCTACTCACTCTTGATGAGGGAAGGCATCCACCAGGCAAATATCTTCTTCATAATCTTTTTCTTGATGAGTATATAGTATTTCTTAAAATGGTTCCACAATGTTAGACTCGTGATGAGGTAATGGATTTGTATATATTTGCAAGATTTAATTAGGTGGACCCATAAATTTATTTCCTTTATCATTTACACCAGAAACTTGGATGACATTATAATCGATGAGGTCTTGAACTTCATGTTTAATACACACATATTTTAGTGTCATGACTGGTGGTGTGGTGAAATTGAAAAAAGGCCTTCGAATCAAAAGAAGACGATTGCATCTTACTTGGATCGAGAGGTCAAATAGGTGGAAGTTTGATGAGATTGTTGTTCAAAAGTTGCATCATTATGAAATAAAGAGATTTTGATAATGGTCTAAATTGTCTTGTTTTTGGTTTTAGTTTATATGGGGCAGGAGAAGAAGAAGTTGCATCCACTACACATCTTTGAATACGATTTGATGATATGGCATTGATTTTGATGAAATTGCTTTTGTATCATTTAAATGAATGATTGTGTGAGGCTTTAGATTGACCAACCAGTGCTGATGAGTGATTATTCTCATACTAACTAACCAATAGTTGGTAATCATGAAGAGTCGTGCAAAGATTAGTGAAAGAGTTATAACACATCAACAAGATTTTGTCACAGATGTGAGGTTGTAACTTTCCAATGAAGATTCTTTGTATATCAACATCTAGAATAGAATATTTAATTTGTGAAAAGAGGGCTTGATAGTGCCCCATAAAATCAATTACTTTCTCATTTACTTCTTTCTTATAATGAACCAAATCAATCAAAGAGACTTGAGGTCCAATGTTTGCTATAAAGTGTTGAAGAAATTTGTTGATTAATTATGAAAAAGAAGTGATTGAATTAAAAGGCAATAGGCAAAACCAATCCAAGGCCAAGTCTTTGAGTGAGCTAGGAAAGAGTTTAGCCAATATTACATCTTCAAAGAAGAAATCACTACACATAGCTATAAAGGCTACCACATGGTTGCTAGGGTCTCCCTTCCCATTATACTTCTCAAAGAGAGGGGTTTCAAACTTCTCGAGAATTTGATCTCTTATGAATGGATAAGATAATGGGCTATGGATATAATGTGATGTCATAATAGGTTTTGAGGGACTTTGGTTTATGTTTGCTAACTATTGTTGGATGGAATTCATATTTTTCAAAAGTTGGTTAATGATGGGGTTGGAAGATGAACTAGGTTGAGATTGATATGAATGGATAGGGCTAACCATAGGTTGCGACACTATATGATTGGATTTTTGGAAAGTTATATTAGGCTTAGTTTGATTTGATGTAGGTGGGGTGACACTAGGTGTAGTACTTGGATAATTGAATGGAATGGCACTATAATGACCAACATGATTCCCAGTAGATAACCCAACACATGTGGTAGCATTATTACTTGGTTGTGTAGTTGTAGTGAGAATAATAGAAGTGTATATAGGAATAGGGAGTGTTGGTATGGGTACAAACACTTGAGTCCCTATTTGGTTTGAAGAAGTCACATTAATGATGATTTTGGCACAACTAGATGTAGACATAATCTTGTTGTGCACTATGTGGGCTAGGCCACACAAGACTTCTAGTCCATCTTATCCTTCAAGCAATAAACATCTTAAACTCTCAACAACATGGATGGCCTCCTAAACTATATGTTCTGAGCTTACAAATTTTTGAAAATTAGTCGATTTAGTGTCTAATCTTTGAATTTAAGCTTCATGAACATGAGCCATGAGGCCATCTGTGTTGATGGATGCATGAAAATTTGTTGCTTCCAGGATATGTGAAGTAGGGATATCATGAAGAAGTGATGGGCCTTCTTGTGTGATTGGATTTGTGAATTGGGGTTTTAATGTGTCAATATTGGTGCTATTCAAAGCATTAGAACCCCTTCTTCGTACAAGAGTGTTAGAATTAGGACACCAGGTCACAAAACTCAAATTATTTACAAGCCTTAGTGACACACAAGATGCACACAGAGAAGAGATGAATGATGTGATGAAAGAAGAGGTTGAATTTTTATTTAAATGAATCAATGTTTTTCACTTTTTATGTAATTTAAACAAATATAATGCAATAATAAACCTTTTGATCAAATTCACCTCTAGTCAAGCTCAATTTGAATTAAAAAATACTCATATTCAAATCAAACCCTAAATCTAACAATTCAAGAATGCTCTATGTTTTAAATTTCAACACAAGATGATATTTATGATATTATAAAGTAATATGAAATCAGATTTGATAAGCAAATAACATCAGCAAAATTTGAAACAAATTACTTATCACAAACCCTAGGCTTTCTTGAAAATGCAAGATTTTTGAAAAACCCTAATAATGAAGAAGTGTAAATAAACAATATACCACTATGAAATGGATAATGAATGCAATACTAATCAGATATTATGCAAAAATCAGAAATTTGTATCATTCTATGATGATCTATACTTATGACATATAGACAATGTGACAAATCTACCTTTTTCTATGCCTAAATTAAATGCTTGATTTTCAAATTTTCAAATGCCAAGATGCAAGAATGTTATAAACAAGGAAAGATAAGGTACAACAAATGAAATCAATTTAATCAACCAATTAATTTCAGCAAGATCTGAAACAACACACTAATCTACAAACCTTAGGTTCAAGACTAGCTAGATTTTCAAGGAATGCAGTGTTTTTTGTTACCCTAATGATGGATCAAATGCAAAAAACAAGGTTTGTAAGTATGCAAATGATGAATAAACTAAATCTTAAGTAGATCTAAGATAACAAACACATTATATTTAGATGAAGAAGGATGCAAGGGTGCAAGACACGTCGGGTTCACCAAAATGTTAGATGGAAAAGGGAGACTTAGTATAAAAGGTTAAACTAGGTCAAACCCTCTTCTATCAACATTGGACCACAAACTAATTTTATCTTCTAACTTGTGGAGGAGAGCCAAAATACAAGGGTTTTTTCCCTTTTTTGTATAAAGGAGTGCTAACCAAATTCAACCAACCACATTAGGGTAAAAACCTAAACCCTAATTATGCAAGATTGACCAATAAACAACTGTCAGAAATAGATACAAAGATTTTGAAAGTATAGTAGAGATCAGAAGATAGAGGAGAATCAGAACCTAAGTTTAGGAATACAGAAGTACTAGGGTGTTGGGCACCCTAGACCTAGATTAGGGTTTTGCAGGATCTTTAGATCTGGATGCCTTCTTCTATCAGTCTTCTTCCTTCTTATAGCTTGTCTTCATCTAATTCTTCTGGATCTAACTTGCACAGAAACAAGAAGGGAAAAAGGTTGTGCTATGTTTAGGGGCTTGTCTTAGTCAAACCGCATGTTGGTGTTTCCACCTCCACTACAACTATGATTAGAGATCCAAGAGTGTGTACCCTAGGAGGGTAGAGGCGAGATCTACAGTAAATTATAAAAGAATGAAAGTAAATGATAAAGATTACCACAAGATATGAAACCCTAGTTGGAGTAGGTGAGTCAAGACCATGCACCAACAAGGAGATAAAAGATGGAGGCATGAAATTCCTTCAAGACCTGCAAATAAACATCATAACATCCACACACAAAGAGCTTTCCAACCATGAATAACACTTGAGCCTAGGAGATCAATTCATCAAAGCATAAGGTGTTGGAATACAATGGATCACTGAGAGGGGGGTGAATTAGTGATCTAATAAAACTAGTTCATTCATCAACCTTGTAAAAGAAATTAATGCCAACATAAACATGGAAGACAATAAGATCACACAAATGAAACTATGACACAAGTATTTGAAGTTGAAAACCCTAAACAGGGAAAAACCACTATCCAACATCACCAAATTCTTTATTAGGTCTCACTGACCAAAATCTCACTGATTACATACAGAAGGAGCACCAATTCCCTACACAAGAAGCACCAACTCCAAGCTTTTCAGGAGCACCAACTCCAGGTCTTTTAGGAGCACCAACCCCTACATAAAGTACACCAACTTTGCACAAACTAGGAGCACCAAATCCAATTACAAAACATGAAGATATATAGAGTACTACTCTGTTTACAATACTAAAAAAGGTTATAGATGATTTCTATAACTCTTTTATTTAAACACCTTATATCTGCTATATTTGCACAAAAGAATAACTCTTCAAGACCACCATACATCCAATCACAAAAGTACAAGAACTCCTAACTACAACAAATCCCTGTGATTAGCTCCCTTTTTTGCTCTGTTTTTGGCTTCCACCCACTATTTTAATGTATTTTTCTCCAATATTTTGAAAAAGTCAGTGCTATTTATCAGGATGGCACTATTTTTGGCATTTTTTGTGCCGATCAAAACATGTATGCACTAATTTAGGTGCAAATTAGCGCATAATTTAGCGCTGACATTAGTGTCGACATTAGCACCACCTTTAGTGCCTATATTAGAGTCAACTTTAGCATCGACTTTAGCGTTGACTCTAGCACTGACTTTAATGCCTATCTGTGTTAGATAAATGTCACATGGTTGAGGATGGTATCAGGATGAGTGATGATTGTTGTGGCAATGTTATGGTCAAATGTGTTATGAAAATGAGATGGCATGGGTAGTGGGCTATCAATGTTGGGAAAGGGGTTAGGGAGGATGTAATGGAGGAAGGGATGTGTGTCATGGCATGATGTCTATATATATATATATGGAGAGGGAGAGATTGGAAGATTATAGAGAGAGATAGATAGATAGCAATAGAGAGAAACTAATTTGTGCCTAGTTATGATTTCAATGAAATTTAATTGATGTGCAATTTAATCAAATTACATCTCTCTATAATTACAAGTCCTCACTATTCCATCCACCTTGTCTAACATAATCTGTGAGTTTGTTGTTATGATCTCCTCCAAAAGATATGCTGCGACAAATAAACCATTTAAGCACTTATGCTAACAAGCATTATCCTATCATAAAAGAGTGATTGTAAGGCACTATACTAATTCATGATCTTCAGTTTGAGCTTATGAGCTAAATTACATTTTTTTTGCATATGCACCTAAGACAAGTCAAGGTTTGAACAACTTACACAAATTTGTACCAAAAATTGAAGACTCTTGATATGAGTTATAGTATACAAAGATGCAAATTTCATGTGAAAAGTTTATTTAAAAATAAAGGAATAAAAACTTTTGTTATCGACATCTTTAATTTCGAAGTGGGTATCATACATGAGAAGAGACAGTACAAAAACTAGAAAATGAACACAATTGGTGTCGATGTTCTATGCATATGATATTGATTAGTGATTTCATAGATACTTTTCTCCTCAAGCATGAGTGTTGACATTGGTTCTGATTCACAATTAGAAGGGATATTACTTCAAGCAACTCTAGATTCTAATGCTAAATTTGAATGGCAAATGCACAATTGAATACAATAGGATAACACTTTGGCAAAGAATTATAACAATATCCTAAAATAACTCTTCGATCCAAACACTTCAATCAATACTTTCTTCTCTAGGTCATCCATCTCTGATCAAAGGAGCCACTAATGCATAGAATTAAAATAATGTTGTCAATTGTCATTTGAGAATTAATTACTTTCTACACAATTAATGAAAATAACTTTTGCAATGAAATGTACAATTATATATATGCTCACACAATGACTCTTCCAAAGCCACTAAGTTTTGATTTAATAGCTACTAGAATCATGATAAAATCTGCCATGACTTGTTAATTACAATTGTATTTCCCCTTCTGATACCCATGACTACATCTATTCCTGTACATTTTGTTCCATGTTCCAGATGTAAAAAATTAATTTCATACCAATAACAACGTCCTTGCAAAAATATAGATAAGTACAATTTATATAACTAAATTAACACTATTATCACCTCCAAATCTAACTACATTAGAGGTCATTTATTTGCAACCCCTTTCTTTTCTCATTGATATATCTATTTGTTGTATGTTTTGAACTCTATTTTTGGTCATTTGTTGACATTAATAGAATTATTTGGAAGGGTTTAATGTATCTAACATATTGATAATTTTCTTTCTTGCAAACTAAATCAGTTTGCTATGTATTTGACAAATTCTCTACGCACTTAACTTTTTCAAAATAGTCTTTTAAAAATAGATTAAATCTTGTCCAAATCGCTAGACAACTAGAATTGAAGTAAAAGGTTGCCTTATTGCCTCAAGACTAAAGATGGTAAACAATATATAGTTACAAGGAACAGTATACATTCTAATTTATAAGTAATTCACAAATGTCATCTAAGCCAACTACCATATGACTTGCTGATGCTTATTTTATTTTACTGTTCTAATACATACAACCTTAGACATATACCTCCCGTCATGAACTAGAATAACTACCATATAAATTGCATAACTCATTTTGTATAAGCACAAAATAATCTTGCACAGTTGATTGTTTCATGTTTAGTTTGCATTAATGACCTATTCTTAATTCATGTTTAGTCAGGGTGATTTGAAGGAAGATCAAATTTGCACTCCAAGTAGATGTGTGGATAAAGAATGGCTTAGCGGAATATGGAAACCTTTAAATTTTGTGATTTTTGTTTTTCCATTTCAAAACTATTTGTTTTCTTTCTTTACTAATGAACATTTATTCAAAAGCCCTTTCCTACACTCAAATCTTTAGTTTTAAAATCACTTGCTTGGAAGATGCATTAAAGGTATCAATTATATATGTTCCATGATTTAAATCCATTATTTTGTGGTTCTCAGTATGACAGAAAGAAGGATGTTGTTGCTTCTTAGACTTGTTGCACACCTTGCACTAGGTCCATAGGTTGGTGGAATGGTATCCAAGGACACAATGGCTCTCATATCATATTTTTTGGCAAGGAATCAATTTAAAATGGTCTAAGGCCTAGCTTTCATTCCAACCTAGGATTCCATCACAATAATGTCATATTACAGTCTTTAGATATGTGTATAGTTTATGTGCATGGTAGTAAGCATTTAGTAATAATTCATCACACACCACACTATAACTGAGATGTGTGAATGCCCTAAAACTATACAGGTTCAGTCCAAACACAATCATAAGATCATGCTTGATAAGATCACGAATACATCATAGTTTAGGTTTCTGAATGCTTAAGTCCTCCTTTGTCAGATGTTGTAGTTGCAACTGCCCTGTTAGACATGTATGCAAAATGTGGAAGCATAGACAAGGCATGTGAATTGTTTAACAGAATGCCTCAAAGAAATGTGGTCTCATGGACTGCAATGACTACAGGATATGCACAAAATGGATTTGTTGAAAAGGCTTTAGAAATTTTAAAGCAAATGCAATTCGCTGGTGTAAAGCTAAATTCCACAACCTTTGCCAGCATCCTCCCTGCCTGTGTCAAAATTGGAGCTTTGGAATAGGGTATGGACATCCATTAATACATAAAGGATAGAGGAATTTTGTCAGATGTTGTAGTTGCAATTGCCATATTAGACATGTATACAAAATGTGGAAGCATAGACAAGGCACGTGAATTGTTTGACAAAATGCCTCAAAGAAATGTGGTCTCATAGACTGTAATGATTGTAGGATATGCACAAAAATGGAATCATAGACAAAAAACATGAACTGTTTGGCAAAATTAAAATATGTTGTAGTCATCAAATCCTCAATCATAACTTCCTCAAAATGAATCGAGGCCATTGTAGAGTTAAGCCTAAGGTTTCTTCTTAGTGCAAAATGAGGATTAGGTTAAGACCTTGACATTAAAGAAAAATATAAAGCAATGAAAAGGAAATTGCATCCAAGTAATCCTAATTTTTTCTGCCAACAATTCATACCAATGATTGAACAATTTAAGGATATTGCAACAGGTAATTTGTATGGACACAAATAATATTACTAAAGCATTACAAAGTTTAGGCCATAAGAATCATCCTTTTTTAAACATGGATTGCAAATAATTCTAAAAATTTAATAATTCTAAAAATTTAGATGTCTTGTGTTGATAACTAAGAGGGGGGGTGGATCAATTATCCTAAACTTGCTTCCAATTCAAACACTTAAATCCACTTTGTTATTCAATAGCATAACAATTAATTATTCATGAAAGCATTAAAGCATAAACACCAGAGCAGATACACATCAACACATGAGACACCAAGATTTTGATGTGGAAAACCCGGTCAAGGGAAAAACCATAGGGTGATTAACCCAAGGATTATTCTCTATTAGAAGAATAAGAAAAATAGATGGCACATGCCAATTAGGGCTCACTGCCCAAGCACACTGCTCACAAGAGGCTCACTGCCTACAAGAGACACACTGTCTACAAAGTAACAAGTATCACAAACTTGCACTGGAGATTGACATCTTCACCATGCCTGGATCAGTTCCATTTAAGCCCAAAAACTTCTGCTCTGCCTTTCGTGCTCCTCTTTGCTACCACACACTCATCACACTAAGACACACTTCAAAATGAATTCACAATCCCTTATTTATACAAGGCATCGACTTAGGAACAATCATCTTAGTCGGCAAACACCTACAAGATCATCTGCAAGACGTGTAATACATCCGATCGGGCAGTCTCAGGAAGAACACCAACAACCATTGGTCTTTACATCAAATCCAAACTCTAACTTCAATGCGGACCACCAATAAGAATTGTGCATGATCCAAGGATCACCAAAACCTTTCCCGAGTCACCAAGAACATCCGCACTTTATCAGGTTACTAGAATTCTTCTCTTCTTCATTCGGAACTTCAAGAACACAGTCTGTCGCCACTGTCACAATGAAAAAGGTGCTTTTGGACCTCCAAACCATGAACAAATCTAGTTGTCACTTCATAGTGACTTCTTCAACACTCCCTCCAATCTGCAAAATGAGATAATGCAATTCTGGAGCTCACCGGACCAATCTGTGACACTCTATCACCACTGAACATCTGCCGGAACTGGTTCTACTAGAGTGACCATAACTTCTTCAGATCTTCATGCGGACCTCTAAAATATTGACTAGAGAATCTCAAGACTCATATCTGAAAACCCTTTAAACTGCATCCTTTGATCTTCATCTTATCTTGGACTTTTACCTTAATGTCATCACTATTCTTCACTGTTCCTGATTGAGGCTAATTTTCTCAATATCCTCAGTACACAGCTCATCCAATCCTTCTCATTAATGCAATATGAGTATGTTGACATCAATGACAACACTGGTTATCCTCATGCTTGCAACAATCTCCCCCTTTGTCATTGATGGCAACATATGATGTGAAAAACCATCAAGACAAGAACTTCTCCTTTCTGTCATAGCTCCCCCTATCAGCAACAACTCTTCACATGTCTTCTCTTTCTTTACTACTCCCCCTTTGATCAACAACCACTTATTTTTCACATGTCTTCTCTCCCCCTTTGACATCAATGGCAAAGGGGTCATACTTGCAATTTTAACATTTCAGAATCATACCAGCTACTCCCCCTGAGTAGCAGCTCCCCATCAACAATCCGGATCACAAGATATGACTGATCAAACTGATGCACATTAGTGCATCTTAGTTCATCACCAGAGGGGCAATAACCCCTAACTTCTCCCTGAGAAACTCAAAAGAGTCCTTGGGAAGAGGTTTAGTAAAGATATCTACAATCTGATCCTTAGAGGGCACAAACTCCAGTCTAACTTCATCTTTGTTCACTTGCTCTCTCAGAAAGTGAAACTTAATAGATATATGCTTAGTCTTAGAGTGTAGCACCAGATTCTTAGAAATATTTATTGCACTTGAATTATCACAGAAGATTGTGATAGGCTCCTCATACTCTACTTTAATATCTCTTAGCATCTGCTTCATCCATAAAACTTGAGTGCAACTACCTACTGCTACAATGTATACTGCTTCAGTTGTAGACAGAGATATTGCATCTACTTTCTTGCTTAGCCAAGAAACCAATCTCTTTCCCAAAAAGAATGCTCCACCACTGGTACTCTTCCAGTCATCCACATCTCCTACCCAATCTGCATCTGTGTATGCATGAAGAGAGAAATCATGATCTCTAGGATACCACAAACCATACTCCATTGTCCCTTTTAGATATCTAAAATTTCTCTTTATTGCCATGACATGAGATTCTCTGGGATCAGCCTGGAATCTAGCAACGAGACCAACAACTTGCATATTATCTGGTCTAGTTTGAGTGAGATACAACAATCCACCAATCATTGATCTGTACTTTGTTTGGTCTGCCTTAGGAGAGTCATCTTCTTTGTTCAACTTGCATCTGGTTGCCATGGGAGTATTCATTGGCTTTGAATCTTCCATCCCAAATTTCCTCAACAATTCTTTCACATATTTGGTCTGAGAAATGAAGATCCCTTTCTTTGTTTGAGTAATTTGCAGACCCAAGAAGAAATTCACTTCACCAAGCATAGACATCTCAAACTCACTTTTCATTTGATTTGCAAAAGTTATACACATGCTATCTTTTCCTCCAAAGATGATATCATCAACAAATACTTCAACAATCAAGATGTTTTCATGATCAATTTTAAAATATAAGTTACTGTCAGCAGTACCTTTGTTGAAACCAATCTACACAAGATGCTTATCCAATCTTTCATACTGAGCTCTTGGGCCTTACTTCAATCCATACAGTGCTTTCTTCCACTTGCAGACCATATCACCATGATCAGACAATTGAAATCCATTTGGTTGCTCAATGTATACTTCTTCCAAATCACCATTTAGGAAGGTAGACTTGACATCCATTTGATATACCTTGAAGTCTTTGAAGGCAACAAATGTAAGAAATAATCTGACTGCTTCAATTCTTGCCACCGGAGCAAAGGTTTCTTCAAAATCAATTCCTTCTATTTGAGAGTAGCCTTTGCAGACCAATCTGACTTTGTTTCTGATTACTTCACCAACTTCATTTAGTTTGTTCCAGAAGACCCATTTGGTTCCAATCACATTCTTGTTTCTAGGTCTGGGAACAAGATCCCAAGTGTGATTTTTCTCAATTTGCATCAACTCTTCCTCCATTGCTTTGGTCTAGTTTTCATCATTGTAGGCTTCATTTATTGTCTTAGGTTCAATCTTTGAAATCAAACAATATTCATCTAAATTTTGAGCAATTGTCCTTCTAGTTTGCACACCTTTGCTTTTGTCACCTATGATCTGATCTTCAGAGTGGTTTAGTCTTACATACCTTGGAACTTTGGGAGTTTCTTGCACTTCTGTTTCTTGATCAGGCTCATTCAGACCTATCTCTTCTTCTTGATTTACCAGATTAGTCTGAATCTGTCTTTCAGAAGAGGATTGAGCTCCTTGAACCAGAGAACCATTCTGATCATCTTCATCATATTCATAAAACCTTGAGGGCTTCTCAATTCCTTCATCAACCTTCACATTTGTACTTTCTATCATCTTTCTCAGTCTCTTATTGTAACACCGGTATGCTTTGCTTTGAGTGGAGTAACCCAAGAAAATTCCTTCATCACTTCTAGCATCAAACTTTCCTAGATCTTCATCTCTTTTAATGTAACATTTGCTACCAAATACTCTAAAATATCTCATAGTAGGAGTGATGCCAAACCAAAGTTCATAAGGAGTCTTACCAGTATTGCTTCTAATTTGAACTCGATTGAGAGTATAGACTGTAGTGCTGACAGCCTCTCTCCAAAACATCTGGGGAACATTTGCTTCCATCATCATTGTCTTGGATGCTTCTTGGATGGTCCGGTTCTTTCTCTCTACTACTCCATTCTGCTGTGGAGTCCTAGGAGCAGACAACTATCTCTTTATACCATTCTCCTCACAAAAGTCTATGAATTCACCGGATGTGAATTCACCACCTCTATCAGACCTCAGACATTTCAGTTTTAATCCGGTTTGATTCTCTACCATAGCCTTGAAGATTTTGAACTTCTCAAAAGATTTTGATTTCTCTTTCAGAAAGGTAACCCACATCATCTAGGAATGATCATTAATTAGTAACATGAAGTATCTATCACCTTGCATACTCTTGACTCTTGTCGGACCACATAGATCAGTATGAACTAATTCCAATAATCTAGTAGAGGACTGATCCTTGCTTTTGAATGAGACTCTTCTCTGTTTACCTAGCTGAAATTCTTTGTACAAACTATTTGTAGGTTTTACCAATTTTGGAAGATCTCTTACAACCTGAGTATTGCTTATCTTGATGATGTTATCAAAATTTACATGACACATCCTTCTATGCCATAACCAACTCTGATCAATTTGAACAAACAGACAACTTTTATTAGTACCAACTAGATGGAAGATATTACCTTTTGTTTGAGTAACAGATGCAATCTCAGATCCAAACCTTTCAATGATCCTGCATCTTCCATTCTTGAACCGGAGATCATAACCTTTGTCCACCAACTGTCCAACACTGAGAAGATTGTGTTTCAATCCTTCAACATACAGTACATTACTGGTTTTGTTCTTTCCATCAAAAGAAATAGTTCCCCTACCTCTGATTCTACCAGCAGAATTATCACCAAACTTTACCATTCCTCCTTCATACCTTTCCAAATCTAAGAACTTGTTCTTGTCACCTGTCATATGGTGAGAGCATCCACTATCGATAACCCAGTCATCCTTTTCTTCAACTTGGGCAGCCAAAGCTCTTTCTACAACCTTATGATTGACAGATTCATAGGATATTGGATCTTCCTTGATGGCAATAAACACCCATTCATTTCCAGATTTGTTTCCTATCTCTGATTCATCATCGGTTACTCCTTCATAATCATCTTCTTCATGAACATAATAACAATTCTTTTGGAACCTTTGTCTGTTGGAATTTGACCTTGTAGATCTTTTTGGACATCTTGAGGAAAAATGACCAATCTTATTGCAGTTGAAGCACTTAAAGGGTAATTTTCCTTCATACTTACCGGATCCTCTTGGCAGCCTCTTTGCAATGAGGGCTTCAAGTTGAGTTGTTTCTGCTTCTTCCACTTCCATGTCTCTTCTTGCTTGATCATACCATGACAGCTTCCTTGAAGAGTTTTCTCCTGGATCAAATCTTTGTTTACCTTTCATAGAGGCACTGGCTTTGAATGCAGATTCAGTCTTGGAGGGATCATCTCCAAACTTGGTCATTTCAAATGTAGCCAGTTTGCCAGCCAATTGGTCTCTTGTGATAGTTGTATGGGCTCTAAATTCATTAATGGCAGCAACCTTGATTTTGTAGGCAGCAAGAAGGGATCTGAGAACTTTGCCAACAATCTCATTTTCATCCAAGACTCCACTAGCATTCCTAATTCCACACACCAGCTCATTTACTCTAGGCATAAAGGTAGAAATATTTTCATCATCTCTCATCTTCAGTCTTTCAAATTTCCTTTTTAGACTCTGCAACCTTGCACACTTAACATACTCATCTCCTTCATGCAGAAGTTCTAGTTTAATCCAAATCTCATAGGCAGTTGGTAGGTCAATAACATTTGAGAGCTTTGAGTCAGTTAAAGTGCTTATAAGAGCCTCTTTGGTCTGCAGATTGTTTTCAGCATCTATGATTTCATTTAGAGTTGTCGGACCACCCTGTGGAGGTACATATGCTTTTGTGACCATGGATAAGTACACCTTTCCCATACACTCCAAGTGACATTTCATGCGACCTTTCCAAAGAGAGAATTTGGTTCCATCAAACTTCAGACTATCCTTCTTGTATGATGACATCCTGGATCTCCTCAAGCGGTTAAGCTCTTTTTAGAGGAACTTAGCTCTAATACCAATTGTTAATAACTGAGAGGGGGGTGGTGAATTAGTTATCCTAAACTTGCTTCCAATTCAAACACTTAAATCCACTTTCTTATTTAATAGCATAGCAATTAATTATTCATGAAAGCATTAAAGCATAAACACCAGAGTAGATACACATCAACACATGAGACACCAAGATTTTGACGTGGAAAACCTGGTCAAGGGAAAAACCATGGGGTGATTAACCCAAGGATTATTCTCTATTAGAAGAATAAGAAAAATAGATAGCACATGCCAATTAAGGCTCACTACCTGAGCACACTACTCACAAGAGGCTCACTGCCTACAAGAGACACACTGTCTACAAAGTAACAAGTATCACAAACTTGAACTGGAGATTGACATCTTTACCATGCCTGGATCAGTTCCATTTAAGCCCAAAAACTTTTGCTCTGCCTTTCATGCTCCTCTTCACTACCACACACTCATCACACCAAGACACACTTCAAAATGAATTCACAATCGCTTATTTATACAAGGCATTGACTTAGGAACAAGCATCTAAGTCGGCAAACACCTACAAGATCATCCGCAAGACGTGTAATACATCCGGTTAGCCAGTCTCAGGAAGAACACCAACAACCGGTGGTCTTTACATCAAATCCAAACTCTAACTTCAATGCGGACTACCAATAAGAATTGTGCATGATCCAAGGATCACCAAAACCTTTCCCGAGTCACCAAGAACATCCGTACTTTATCAGCTTACTGGAATTCTTCTCTTCTTCATCCAAAAGTTCAAGAACATAGTCTGTCGTCACTGTCACAATGAAAAAGGTGCTTCCAGACCTCCAAAACATGAACAAATCTAGTTGTCACTTCACACTGACTTCTTCAACACTCCCTCCAATGCGCAGAATGAGATAATGCAATTCCGGAGCTCACCAGACCAATCTGTGACACTCTGTCACTACTGAACATCTGCCATAACTGGTTCTACTAGAGTGACCATAACTTCTTCAGATCTTCATGCAGACCTCTAAAATCTTGACTAGAGCATCTCAAGACTCATATCTGAAAACCCTTTAAACCGCATCCTTTGATCTTCTTCTTATCTTGGACTTTAACCTTAATGTCATCATTGTTCTTCACTGTTCCTGATTTAGGCTAATTTTCTCAATATCCTCAGCACACAGCTCATCCAATCCTTCTCATTAATGCAATATGAGTATGTTGACATCAATGACAACACTGGTTATCCTCATACTTGCAACAGTCTTGGTCATTAACATTATTGTCTGCTACAATGTCATCAATTGTATCATTGTCAATGTTCATATGTTCTTTCAAGCATTTAATATTAGCATCATCCTCATCTTGACCTACATCATCTTCATCATCATTGAAATTTGACTATAGACCATCTATATTGTTACCAGATGTATTTGGATCATCATTTTCTATACCATCCATATTGTTGACTTCCATAACATCATCTAACTTTGGATTGTTGTCTTCTTGTGCCTGAACATAACCATCTTCAACATCATCATGGATGTCAATTTCTTCGATGTTCTCTAATCCCTCTCTCATTTTGTTGGCCATTATTGTTTTTCTCAATATCCACTAATGCATCATCAAATACATGCCTTAATCTTGGATCATAATCTACGACAAATATCCATTTTGGGTCCAAAATATCTTCCTAGAAAAATACCTGCACATGAACAACATACATATATTAGACGTATGGTATAAGAATTTTATTGATTAATAAACACATGTATATATTCGCAATAAACTATGAATTAATAGATTAATGATCACTACCGCTTCTTGTTTGAGTTAAAGAAATACCTACTCACAATGAATTGGTAGAACATAAGGTTCCTTATCCTTCGGTAGGAAACATGAGGAACCTATAGAAAACAATCCACTATGGGTATCATGTCTTCGTGTCCTCTCAAATGCTTCATACCATCTACACTTAAAAACACAACATTTAAAAGAGCAGTAATCCAACTCAATAATTTCTTGTATTTTCCCAACATATTGTAGATTCCCTTCAATTATATTCCTATCTTTTGAGTTTGATCGACTCGATTGCTTGAAGTCAACCATGATGCCACAATCGAAGGATCATCTCTTTACATCTACACTTTCTACATGATAATGTTGACCATATGACCACATTGCTGGATATTTCCTCGCCTGTGAAAGACCATTTATTTCAGTGAAAACAAATATAATTCAATGAATATTAAAATAGTTAATAGTGTCAAAACTATAAGGAAACAACGTTTTGTAAAATTCCAACTGTACCTTTCTTTCACATCCTCTAGACATGTTGATTTCGTCTTCTGTTATGTTTGAATCTATACTTGTATCTTCTATTTGATTTTGAATTTGTTCAGTAACCCATTCTAGTGTGCAATCTTTGCCCCATTCCCCAAGCAAATAGTGGGAAGTGGAGTATTCCTTGGGTTTGATCTCTTAAACTGTCTCCTTGCTTCTAACACTTCTCTCTTTTTATCATACAGATCGATCCATTTATTCATAAAGTCCATGTGGTACAGAATGAACTTGTTGAGTATAGCACTTTAGTCTACACCTATTACATGTCAACATGTTTATTTCAAACTCCAAATATCTGCATGTTAATTTCACAAATAAATTACAGAGTAAATTAATGATTGCAAGAAAAATAACCACACTGATCATGAATTTACTTACTAATTTCTACTTGAACACCATTAGATTGTAGTTTTTCTCCATCAATAATATTTGATGCTCGTTCTTCATCCCAGAAGCGTGGCCCATCTTCAAAATCCTTACCAAGGAATTCACATAGGAAGAAAAATGCTTCATTCAATACATACCCTTCAGCCATGCAACCCTCTGGATGTGCCTTTTGTCAGGAAAATCTTTTTAGAGTTTTCATATGCCTCTCAAAGAAAAACATCCACCTCATTGATGCGACACCCGCCAATTCAATGTCATCAACTAGGTGTAAAAGTAAATGGACTTGTAGGTCCATGAAACTTGTAGGGAGCTCCTTCTCAAATACAAATACAATTTCTGCAATTTCCTTCTTCCATTTTGGCACTTCACATTCATGGATCTCCTTGGAGGTCACCCACCTAATATACGAATAGTAAATTAGTATGAACCTTTAGTAAAAAATTAAAATGCAATATAATATCTCTATGTCTCTCACACATGAACATTTCATATAACCACATACCTTGTAAATGCTGGCAATTGACTTATGGCATTCCTTAAGTAAACTATAAGACAGGAATCCCCCCTAATTGCCAATGGCATGATATGCTATCAAACACATTTATGAAAAGGTCATTAGTAATTTTTCCTCACACAACAAAATATCAAAATATATTTAGTACTTAATCAATGTTACCAGTAAATGTTAAATGATGATATATAATACCTTCATAAAATTATGAAAATCATGTTTTTTAAATCCTGTGATATGTCCATCAATTGTAAAAGCTTTAGCCAATGATGACCCATAGCCAGTAGGTGTCCTTATTGAACGGATGACATTTTTTAGTTGGTCTAGCTCTTTTTTTTTTCAAAATTCATGGAGCTTCTACATATGTTTCATTTTCCCTATTTGACCACAAATGTTTTCTATCAATTTTGGTACACGAAAGAGCAATATCTTTCCATGAAGACAAGGTGTCCTTCTCTTTGCCTGATATATGTTGAAATATAGAATCTGTGACATTTTTGAAGATGTGCATAGGTTCTAATACCTATGAGAGATTAATAGATCCTTCCAGTAAGGGAGCTCATAAAATATGGATTTCCTTTTCATTCCTTGTGGCATATTAACTACAACTTGTTCTAGTTCTTTAATTGAATCACCCCAATCAAAAAAATCCTCCCAAGCTTTCAATTTAGCATCTTCATACTTCTTAAGCCAATGACCTAGACGCATAATCATGTGAGGGCCTCTATTTTCAACTTTTCCATCAAATTGATTCTTCAGGTGATTTCTAAACTTATGATCTAGTGGTAGAAAAACCCTGTTGTTTGCGTAAATAAATTTATGTAGATCTTTAGAATATCGCCCTTGAAATTGTTCTATACATCTTGGACATGCAAATATCCCCTTTATTTGAAGCCCTGCAATTCAATTAGTAATGTTAATAACATAAAAAAATAGTATAAAACTAAGTATGAAAGTTGGGATGGAAATAAATTATGAGTGTAAATACATAAATATTTTATCTTACCAGAACAAGCACCAAGTCCTAGGAAATCATGAATAGTCCATAGCAGTTGTATCTCATCAATAAAAGGCGCAAGATAAACATCCATGTTTTTAACTTGATGTTTTCTCAGAATAATGAGAGTCAGCATAAGGTGCTCCTTTCTAACACTCATCCATGGGGGAATATTGTATACTATTAATCCGACTGGCCAAACATTATAATTTGATCTTAGGAATGAGAATGGGCACACTCCATCAATTGCAAGACTAAACCTGATACTACGGGGTTCATTTTTGAATTTTCTTGACCATTTTTCCTCTATGTGTTTCATTGCTTTGGAGTCAGCTAAAATTCACATGAATCAATCTTTACTCCTATTTTTTGCATGCCAGTCCATCAATTGTGCAAGTGACTTGCAACAAAACATTTGTTGAAGTCTAGGTATAATTGGCATGTGACATAAAACCTTCTTTGGAACTGTAGGACCTTGTACATCTATACAATATCTCTTCTCTTTGCATACAGGGCATTCTACCTTGTTTTCATATTCATCTCTGTATAAAATGCAATCATTTTTACATGAATGAATTTGCTTATACTCAATCCCCAACTCAACCAACAACAGACGCGCCTCTCAGCAAGTTCATGGCTACACATTCTCTTCAGGGAATATTTTAGTTTTTAGTGCCCTGTAAGATTGCCAGAGATTAAATCAATTGAATGTTTGACTTATGATGAACGTGTTTCATATGTCAATCTATACTAGAAATGTTTATATACAATATATGGTTTTAAATTCCCCTTAAATAAATATAAATGAAGTTGATGAATGTTTACAAATTATGTACACCAATTGACAATGCAAAGTAAGAAATGGATTTCATCTCACTTTAGTAGGATAGTGAATCCTTTGTCTGACCAACCAAATAGTGACTTGATTTCTAATAATATTAATGTGCATGCCAGTTTTGAAGTTCTACTTGCACCCGATTTGAACACAGGTGTCTTCGCTACTTGGTTGATGGAGTCTTTTAGGTTGTTATCATCAACATTATGTTGGTGGTAATTACCCCTGCTATTATCGTTACTATCAACCATATGATCATTATTGTCATCATTGTTTCCATCCCCAAAGAAACCTGTAAGCATTTCATTCAATCCTTCTTCATGCACTGCATTTTCACTATCATGATTGGTGCAGGGGTACCCAAGCATAAAGACATCTTATGAGGTCAAAGTGCATTTTTGCTTATTTGTAATGTTCATACATGATTTTTAATTGCATGAAGTCTATTGGTATTAAAAAAAAACTCATTTCTAAAGCTTGGAAAGCCATTTTTGTGCCAAGAGACCTAAAAGGTCCTAATATGGTCAAGGTTGGTCAAAGGATCAAAATGGCCAAGGAAAGGTTTGAGAGGTTGTAAATAATCATAATTAGTCCATTGTTTCATGTTAAAGGTGGTCTAGTATGGAGATTTTGTATAAAGTTGTCAACATTGAAAAATGGCAAAAGTTGTAAAGCTGTCAAGGCAATATTAGGGGGAATGAAGAGTCATTGTGTTAAAAGAGGGTAGTTGATCAGTTAAACTAATGTGGAGGTTGATCTTGTGTATGTAGAAACCTATTTAATCATATAAAACTTGAACCAAGATGAATAGATGTGCATTGGATTTAAAACTTGTGATTTTAAGCCCTTATTCTGTAGTTCTAACTATTTTTTTCTCTGGTTCCGGGCCCTGTATGGCCATGTACAGCCTGTAACCTATGTAATATTAATGTGATATTGAATTAGGATGAATAATCTTCATTTTGGTTCAAGTCTCATCGAATTTGGTGTAATATTGAAGAAGATATGAGTGTTTTATGGATTGTAATTTTCAAATTTTCCCTGCAACAGTCCTGTTGCAGAGTTTGGTATTGTTATGTACAGATAGATATAGGAACAATCCATATATTTATGGAAATAGGATTGAAGTACCTTTCAAATGAATCTGGTCTGAGGTCTTAACTCGATTCCTAGAGGAAGATATCACATGTTTTCTAAAACTACTTTGTTAACTAGGTTAACTAGGGTTTTGGTAGGAAAAATGTCATAAAACCCCATTCCACCATGGGAATCCTCTAAAACTTGGTGGAATGGAAGTAGAGGGAGTGATTGACATGTTGACAAAAGCTCAAGACTGAAAAAGTTGTTTTGGTGTGTTTAAATTGATGCCCTAGGTGACTATAGAAGCATTTTCCTTGTTATTTTTGCATTTGAAGTGGGAAAACAAGCATAGAATGAAATTCTCTTGCAGCCTGACCACAAAACCCTTGAAATAAATTGTTTTTTCATCCATGTGAAGTTTCCAAGGGGTCTAGAGAGTTTTGTGGTTCCATTGAAGGGTAGTTGCTTCACAAATTTGGCCTAATTGGGGCTCTAGGTCATTGAGAGGAGTTATAGGTTGGGGTATTTCGTCCAAAACAACCAATACCCATTCTTGGATATGTGATAGGGAGTCCAAATGGGTATCTACTAATTGTCCAAGTTCTGCATTTGTAGGTCTACAACAAAAGTTATTAGGACTATTCTCCTTTTTTAGGGCTACAAGCAAAATCTTGAGTTTGTGAAGGAAGTACTATTTCTGAGTTTGTAGCCTTCTCCATTCACCACTATAATATGATGGACCATAATATGGCATTAATCTCCTAGTGGTTTGTTCTGAATTGTTTCTATGTTTAGATCCCACATGTACATTTTGGACGACAAAGAGGCCTAGATTCACTCCATGAATATTGGAGGGTCGTATCATGTAGATGTATCCCCAAAATTGAAACACCTTGTACACTCTAGGTAGTTGTTGATCACTAGGCCAAGCACAATATAGTCGATGATCAAATGTATCTTTGTAAATTGATCTCAAACTCAGGGGCAAGTCATCATCTCCATCACATTCATTCTCATAGGGTATGTAGTCCACCTTCCCCTTGTCTTTAAGAAAATTATGCATCTTTAAACTGGTTCTTGTTCTATTACTTATTTTCATCAATTCCAGGTCTTTAGAGCTAGTATATTGGCACATATTTTTGTTAGAAATATCATCTGATGAATGATCATTGCCCTCTAAGCTGGAAGTCGGTGATCCAGGAAACTTTAAACCAAGAACTTTATCCTACAAGTATCCATTAAGAAAAAAATTAGTTATTTAAATAATATAAAACAATGTTTAAACGAAGTATACATGTTATTTATATCAAATTGGAAAATTCCTTACCACAATTCCTATTGGATTTGAATTGATTGTAGGAGGCATACTACTGACTGGAATCTCATCATATATGTAATGTATTTATAAAATCACTCATTTGAATTGTTTCTTTCCATGACATACAGAACATCCACAAACAACAATTTTTTTAAAGTATTCATCGTATGTACTATAGTTCTGACCAACCTCTTGTTCAGTGCAATCATTTGTAGTGTCTATAGGATCCATTGTCATATCCTCTTCCACCCACTGTCGTCTACGTGATTTAACAGTTTTAGGTCCACATCCACGTACATATCTTTTTCTTTTGCTAGTTGAACACTTAGGCTGAGCATTTGCTCCAATCTCCATCTAAAATAATGAACAACATGCATTAATTTATGTCAAGATTGGATAATACATTATAAATTTCAATAATACTGTGAAAAAAGATGGATATATCACAAAATACCATTAGATCATTTTTTCCTAAGTTAAGTCAAAATTTGAGTACCTGATGTCCTGCTTCATCCATTGTGTCCTCATTTGATATGACACGATCTGTTGCCATGGCCTCGTTTGGCCCCTATAATACACAACATAGTAAATAATGTTTAGTACACCAATTATATCATTTCAATGAATATGCTATCCAACACAAAACCTCACTTTAGTCATATATGTGCCATATTCATATCATGTTTTGGTCATCTTAATTTTCAAACTTTTCCCTTGATCATAGAATCACATTTAATCACCATTCCTATGCATTTTCAACCAATAAGTTTGACCTCAGAGGCCTCATGGACAAAAAAATGACTTTATCTCCTCTATGTTGTAGCATTTGTGAATTCATAAACACCTTCCTCCTTTGGTTGAGGTTGCTTTCTCTTCTTACCTCTATTGTATCTGCACATTCTGTTGTCATATCTATTTCCACCCACTTTCCTCTCTACGATTTAGTAGTTCTACGCTGTCCACGTCCTCTCTCCATGGCCTCCTCTAGATCATGTAATATACAACAATGAAAATAGTCACATAACAGCTATGCACCAAGAGGTTAAAAGGAACCAATCAAGATAACCACACATGAATAGTAAATGTGTCCTGGCAGATTATATAAATTTCCTATATGTTTGCATTTATCCTCTAACCTTTCTACATCAGCCCTCAATTGTGCAGACCTCCTAGTTGTTATATGCAAATGATTTGTATCCTTGCAATCCTATTGGCAAATACAGTGAACTGATTTGAATCCTTGTATAACCAAATTGTAGGTACAATGAATTGATTTGAGTTTTTGCATTCACAATTAAAAAATCATAGCGAGATGGTTTGAATCCTTGAGTTTTAAGTAAAATGAAATGGGTGAGACCAGTGCCTTGTTGGGTAAATGGAGTCAAATGAAAATTTGAGATAAGTGGCTTATATTTGGTAGTAATTCTAATTGTTTGGCACGCTAATATTGGTTAATAACTTGTATAACCGTGCAAGGAAATAATTGACAGACTCTTCTTAATAATCCAACTGACACAACTAGGTTACTTGTAATTTATCAAAAGGATCTTTAATCCCTACTTGAAGGAACCAATTGAATAAATCAAACAAGAACAGTAGATGATATCAACTTAAAAACAAAATGCCAACCCTAATTATGTGGTTCTTCTTAATGATCCAATTAATACTCCCAGATTACTGTGATCTAAAAATAGTGTTGGTAAGATTTTTGTGATATCTTCAATGGGGCTCTCGGTATCACTAAAGTAACATAGGGGAGAGGACCCAATTGTTGAGCATGTTCCAATAGCTGTGATAGTGTTTGTGGACTTAAGGCTCAATATTTTTAAAACTTTAGCACTAGTAGTTGTAACTTTAAGGTTGTTAGTGTTGACTATAAGTACGTATATATAATTGAATGAAATGTGCCCTTTAGATTTCAAAACAACCAATTATGTGATGCAACATTAGCACACCAACAAAACATGACTTAATGAACAACTATTGGTCCACTTTTGTTTCGGGAACTATTAGATACCTTAACAAAAAGCATGCTGAGAAACTATTGGTCTACCTTTGGTCAAGAGCATTGCCCTTAGACCTCACTCTAGTTTTAAAAAGAAAAAAATAAAAAACATTTTGAACCATGCTAGATGGAAAAACAACATTTTAAAATTTTTTTTGACTTTTTTCCAATTAAATCCCAAATATTTGAATTACATTTATTCTTCTAGTTTACTAAGTCAATCTTTATCCTAAGTAATGCTCCTATGGCCCTAGCAGAGATACAAACACATAGCTCCACAAAGAGATAGAAATTTTGGACTAAATGATACAAACTTCTTTCTACCATAATTCATGATTCCATATTATAATTTTTGTTTTTGATGCCATGGATATCATAATTGATAATTTTTATATTCCTTAAACACTTTGACAATATTTATATATGGAAAAAATAATACAAACTTCTTTCTACCATAATTCATGATTCCATATTATAATTTTTGTTTTTGATACCATGGATATTATAATTGATAAGTTTTATATTCCTAAAACACTTTGACAATATTTATATATCTAAAAATGTTGTTTCTTTTATACTTGATCTTAGTAGCTTCTATTAGATTAGTTTATTGTGTCTTTAAAATTTATTTAATAAAGGATGCATGACACCAATTTTAAATCCTTAAAAATCTCTATATTTAATTGCCTAGTCTTCACTGAGTTTTGACCAAATATGAGCACAGAATCTGAGGTCAAAAAGAGTCCAAACCAGTTGGATCAAACCATCATAAATTTTTATATGGTAGGCGGTTGTGATATATCAATTTAAATAATAAGGAAGCACTAAAATGGAGAGAACCAAATAATTGAATAACTTTAACAAACAATTGATATCAATATGGCACCACAGAATCAAAGATTTTCCATTAACTTCTTCAAAATTATGCTTGCAACATGGTCTTTGAGTTTGTAAATATTATGGAACTTTTTCTACTATCTACCACTACTAGCTCCTCTCTTCCCCCTATATCTTTTTATCAGGTCTTGGTCTCTCTTTTTATAGGAGAGGCAAACAAGCTTCAGACCCGTTACAACAAAAAAGGCATAACTGTTAAGAAAATACTTTTAAACTTAACAAAATGTTTTTAATTAGAAAAGACCAATCCGTTATTCACTGAATAGAAACCCGTGACCATTCAAGGCCTAAGTAAGGCATTCTATTTTCTGATGTGGTATCTCCTCTTCACATTCAATCCTCTTCAGAACCTAAATATGTTTATAACTATTAAGAAAATACTTTTAAACTTAACAAAATATTTTTAATTAGAAAACACCAATCTGTTAATCTGCGAATAGAAGCCCGTGACCATTCAAGGTCTGAGCAAGGCTTTCTATTTTTCCATAAGGTTCTTCATTTGTCTGCTAGCTAATTTACTCCCTCTGAAGAATTCATGGAGGTGTCAGTCATATCAATTGCTCTGCACAGGAATATATTAATTTCAGATAAATGTTCAATAGACTCCTATTTTGCATATGTGTCAGCATTAAGGGCTATCCCTTTCATGTCGTGCTCCATGTTCATCATTTTCTCAAGATACTTGTGAATATTCTACATGATCATATCTTCATTACTGATTTCTTGTAAAGTAGTATTTAGAACTATGGATACATCTTCCTTCCACTCTTCATATTTTCGCGGTTCTCTAGTATCATAATGAATTGAGGGAGCAATATCAAAAGAATTCAACTCCTTATTTAATTTACTATGATACCTTTCATGCATCTTGACCAACTTATCATACATCTGCAATCCTTGTTCTATTAAAAGTTTTTTGTCTGAAAGTTACTCTTTCCTTTCCATCATCCTCTCCTGCAATCTTTTGTTTTCTATAATGGCTAAATATGTTTGTTGGAATGATTTCCAATAGGTATCTGCACATTCCCACATCTTTTTGAACCTTTCTTTTATTATTTAAGAGGCCATGGTGTATTTGAGGGTCTTTACTTCCCTAAAAAGCTTCTCACATTTTTTCTGGGATTTAGCATGGCATTATTTCCAATAGATTACATTTGTTAATGCCTCTATCATTTCTTTGTCTTTCTGGATCCATGGGGAATGTACCTCAGATGCAGAAGAAGAAGCTCTTTCCTTGTGGTATATTAATTCTTTCTTCATCTTGTCATTTTCCTTGATTAATTTCTCAATCTAGGCCTTAGTGAACTTTGCTACATTAATATTTAGTTCAGCAGTTTCCAAGGGATCTGTGTCTCCTACCTTTTGACCAAGAGGTGACCAAACATATGATTTGGGTCACTAGTTATTATTGGTCTCTTATCTTGGGGATAAAAAGACCAAATCAATAAAGTGGCTTCATCTGCATTATACCTCGACCAAGAGTTATATACTTTGTCACTTGCTTCCTCTGTCAAACTCAGTGTTTTATCTTCCCTCCTCCTAAACATGTCAAATACAATGGCAGAGCTCATATCCCAACCTGGCACAAACAATACTTTGGCTTCTTGGAGTAGTTGTCTTCCTCTTTCTGGAGTAATAGACTCCATTTCTCTGTCAATCTCTTTTTTCAATTCCTCCAAGGCAGCAATTTCTTGCTCAGGGGTAGTATCTTTCATTTTTTGCCTCATTTTATTTCCTTGATATTCATATACAAAAGATTTAAATTCAGGATTCTTAATAAATTCATCATCAGAGACAAACTTCTGAGCAGCCATAACTCTGATGTCATCAGATAGATCCTTAGAAGTCTCAAATTTTACATGGTTCAATTCTGCAGGAGGCTCATAATGTAGAACAATAGGAGCACTTATTGTTTGCATTTGTTCAGTCTCATCATCACTCACTTCTTCATCTATATCTGTATCTATAGAAAATGATACTTCAAGGGTTGGCTGTGAAGGTATGTGAGTTAGAGGCTACACCTCTTGAGCTTGTGTCCCAAAGTATTGTATGTAATCTGTATCAAAAGTAATTAAAGGCACACCCTCAATTATCTCATCTACATGAGCAATAAGCTGCTCAACTCTTGATAGTGGGTCTTCAATTTTAGAAAAGGCTCTTGAGTATGAAGGAACATTCTTTCATTTCTAAGCCTCTGCAAGTAGAATTTTATTAAATATAGCCATTCTATCTTTAGTAGAGGCTTCATCTCAATTTCTAATTATATCTACTTCTGAAAAAAGATGTTCATAACCAGACAGACCCTATGAGACTTGGATTTGTGAATAAAACCCTCTGTATCAAAACCTTTTCTTTCATCTCCTATTGGGAGACCATATTGTGCTAGTTTGGCATTGACTTCTTCATAACCCTCATTCATGACTATTGTGAATTCCCCAAAGCAGAAAGTGTTGGGCATGAATGATTGTTTATTGTTCCTCTTTAGATGAAAAGCATCAGATTTAGCCAATTATCTCACAATTTCTAAGTATGCAATTCTGTCTGGGACAACCCTAGGCAATAGATAAGGGGAACCCTCAAATCCGTAGACTCGTATGATGTTGTAGTCTAAAAAGGCATACCAATCTCCCTAGTTATGATTCGCCTTAGTCTTTGGATCATTTTCCTTTGACCTAAGAAACCTTTGTATACTGGGAGAGAGGCTATAGTCATGAGAATGTCCCAATAGTTGCATTAGAGGCTTCACAAAATATTCTTCAAAGCAAAAATAATGATGCCTGTCAAAATGACAATCCCACAGTGAAGTCCATATTTACACTGGTTTGGGTCCCCATTGTCAAACGAGTCCTAAATTTTAATCTCTGAACTCCACCATCCTCTACCATGCCCTTCGTACAAAAGCAAATGCATTAAAAAAGAGTAGTGTTTGAAATTAATCTTATCACTATTATGTTTGATTTTATCCAATCCATGGTTCAAAGCATTAGCTATGTAACTTGCATAATCAAAAGGCCTTGCTCCCTTTGTTTGAATATCTGCAACTAACACCATAGGTGCAATTGACATTTGTGGGGGAACTTCGAGATCTAAGACTTGACCAGCAACATAATAGATGTAATGAAAGTACTCAAATAATTCTTCAGAAAATGGAGGGTTCTTAGCATTGGAAAATTTCCTCATCTGACCCTTGTCATTTTTTAGCCTGTGTAAAGCTAACTTGCCTCTCTTATAACTGGTGTTCATATGCCTATACTCCAGCAATAGGTCTTTGACTGTAATGGGCGTGTCAAAGCCACATTCCAATTGAAAAACATTCACAATGAAATCCTTGGAAAGCACCAGTATATTGTCACCAGTGTGTGATCTAATAGTTCTTGTTTTCAGGTCATATTTGCTAGCTAAGGCTTTAATCAAATCCACATTGATAAAGACATTAGACACTATTAGCCTTGCTAAATTTAACCTCCAAAGGTTACAGATAGGTTCATACCTATATTGTTTCTTGAAATGATACAGAAACTATTGATACCCTCGAAGAGGGGTCTAAACATCTCCTAACTCCTTATAGTCGTCTATTAATTTATCTATGGAGGGATTCGTCTGAGCACTTCTTTTTGGTCTTACCCCAGACCCTAGGCATTGGTCAATTAAATCTTGATTCAGTGATCTTTTCTCAACCTTCTTCTTTTTAGCTTTATGTTTCTCTTGATTTTTTTCCATAATGCAGACTCAAAAGCTTCTACACAATATAAATTTATAGCCAGGACCGACATACTTACTTGATATATATTTCTGGTTGGCCTTTTCTTTCTCCTTGCTCTATGAGAGGTCAAAATTCCTTTCTCCTTCTTTCTTCATCCAAATCTTACAGGGGTGGAATAACTTATTTCAATCTTTGCTCTTAAATGCACCATCGATGTGTATCTTGCCATCTAGCCAGTTTATTAATTTCAAATATTTGACCGATGTCTTGGAATGTCACATCAATCTTGTCTGACAATCATTGCTATATTGCTGAGACTTTGTTTTATATTCCACTGAAGTCCATTCCTTCCATCGATAAATTTCCTTTTCTCAGTCCATCGGCAAGGTTCCATATGAAGTTGCCCTGATGTGCCCTAGTTCGGCCGATGTTCTTCATATCCTCAATATTTTATAGTTATTTTAGGCTATTGGTGGAAATTCATCCTTAGTTCCACTGATCCTTACATGCTACAATGATGCTTTTGTCTTTTTTGGTTTTATCAGCATGTTGGGGGAACTCGTATATAAGTTCTGTTGAAGTTGACATGTTCCGGCGATATAACCTTCTTCAGCCAAATCTTATAGGGGTGGAATAACTTATTTCAATCTCAGTTCATAAATGCACCATCGATGTGTATCTTTCCATCGAGCCAGTTTATTAATTGCAAATATTCGACTAATGTCTTGGAATGTCACATCAATCTTGTCTAACAATCATTGCCATATCACTGAGGCTTTGTTTTATATTCCACCAAAGTCCATCCCTTCCATCGATAAATTTCCCTTTCTCAGTCCATCGGTGAGGTTCCATATGAAGTTGCCCCAATGTGCCCTAGTTCGGCTGATTATCTTCATATCCTGAATGTTTTATAGTTATTTTAGGCTATCGGTGGAACTTCATCCTTAGTTTCACCAGTCCTTACATGCTACAATGATGCTTTTGTCTTTGTTGGTTTTATCGACATGTCAGGGGAACTCGTATATAAGTTCTACCGAAGTTGACATGTTTCGGCGATAAGATAACTCCTGTTGAGTTCATCAGCTCATCGGTGATGGTGTGATATGTATTCAACTGAAATCCATATGTTACGGTGATATAACCTTCTTCTACCAACTTTATCAGCCTGCCGGTGGAACCATGATGTGGTTTCCACCGATGTCTGCATGTTATCCCAATAAGCTCATTTTATTCCATTTTGTCAGTCTATCGGTGGGACGACCTCAAAGGTTACCCTGATTTTACCGATATAGTAATACTATATCTTTATTGGGCCATCGATATAGCAAAGTGAAAGGTTCCAATGATGGGGTCACATTGGGCCGATATGTTCTTAGGAAAGGCAAAGGGTATAATTCGTGGAATGGATATGCAAGACTTAGGTTAATTATGGATTTTGTAACACAATTGATTACTATTATGAGATTAAGGGTATAATGTTCTGATCTTGGATGAAATGGGGATGGATAGAAGTACAGAAAAATTGTGAAATTTTCCTGTCCCAATAGGGTTTAGGGTTTAGGGTTGAGGGTTGAGGGATTACGGTTTAGAGTTGAGGGATTAGGGTTTAGAGTTGATGGTTATAGTCCCATTAGAGAATGATGTCCTCACACATGGACCATGTCGAGTGCCCTCATCGATGTTGGTAAGGGATACATGGAAGGTAAATGGATTAGGCAAATAATGGATTATGACGTGGATTCTAGAGGGGAGAAAAGTGGATTATGACATGGATTATGTAGGGAAAATAGTGGATTATGATGTTGATTATGTCAGACTTATGTCAAAGCATGGACCATAGGGATGGTATGTGGAGGGTATGTAGGATAGTGGATGAATGATGGTAGATTTTTTGGCTTTATCAGTAGAGGCATCTAATTTTGCATTTCTGGATCCCTTGAGGATGGTGGAATGAGTGGAAGCTTTAAGTTTAGCTTTAAGATTAGGGTTGAGGGTTGAGGGATTAGGGTTTAAGGTATAGTTTTGAGGGTTGAGGGTTGAAGGTTGCGTTACGCTACACTGAAAGGTTATAGTCCCATTAGAGAATGATGTCCTCGTGCATGGACCACGTCGAGTGCCCTCATCGATGTTGGTAAGGGATACATGGAAGGAAAATGGATTAGGAAGATAGTGGATTATGACGTGGATTGTAGAGGGGAGAAAAGTAGATTATGACGTGGATTATGTAGGGAAAATAGTGGATTATGATGTGGATTATGTCAGACTTATGCCAAAGCATGGACCATAGGGATGGTATGTGGAGGGTATGTAGGATAGTGGATGAATGATGGTAGATTTATTGTGGAATGGAAGGGAACCATAACCAATGGTTGCACACATCCCCATAAAAGTTGAAGCTTGTGATGTGGAGGTGGTGTAGGGTACAATGGAGATGTTTTCTTAGGAGATGGATGATGAAGGGATTTAGGAACCCACATAGACTTAGGCATTTTATTACTTTTGTGTTGCTTGTGGGATGGAATGTTTTGACACTTTTGAGCAGAATGGGAATTTGAGATGGGAGTAGATGGTTGGGATTTTTTAGAGGTAGATGCCTCATTTAACTTGATTTCTAGTTGCTTAGGTACCCATACCATTTTGGTTTTGGACTTTTCTTGTGGAGGTATGGGCTTGGATAACTTCTTGGATTGATTTTTCTTTAACTCTTTGTTTTTATGTCTTGAGGCATGAGGACCCTTAGGATGTTTGGCTTTATCAATAGAGGCATCTAATTTTGCATTTCTGGATCCCTTAGGGATGGTGGAATGAGTGGAATCTTTAAGTTTAGCTTTAAGATTAGGGTTTAGTGTTGAGGGATTAGAGTTTAAGATATAGTGTTTAGGGTTGAGGGTTTAGGGTTTAGTGTTGAGGGATTAGAGTTTAAGGTATAGTGTTTAGGGTTGAGGGTTTAGGGATAGGGTTGAGGGTTTAAGGGTTGAGGCTTTAGGCTTTAGGGATAGCATTTACAGTTGAGGAATTAGGGTTTAGGGTGGAGGGATTAGGGTTTAAGGTATAGTTTTTAGTGTTGAGGGTTGAAGGTTGTGTTATGCTGCAATGACAGGTTATAGTCCCATTAGAGAATGATGTCCTCGTGCATGGACCATGTCGAGTGCCCTCATCGATGTTGGTAAGGGATACATGGAAGACAAATGGATTAGGTAGATAGTGGATTATGATGTGGATTCTAGAGGGGAGAAAAGTGGATTATGACATGGGTTATGTAGGGAAAATAGTGGATTATGATGTGGATTATATCAGACTTATACCAAAGCATGGAAAATAGGGATGGTATGTAGAGGGTATGTAGGATAGTGGATGAATGATGGTAGATTTATTGCAGAATGGAAGGGAACCATAACCAATGGTTGCACACATCCCCATAAAATTTAAAGCTTGTGATGTAGAGGTAGTGTAGGGTGCAATGGAGATATTTGCTTAGGAGATGGATGATGATGGTGCTAAATTAGGCGTACTTGGCACCAGTTTTGGCATCCCAAAGAGATTGTATTTAGGGCTAAAACTTGGCACAAAAGTTAGAGTTAGAAACGTCGACTTTAGCACCGACTAATGAATCCAAAAAAAAATTAAAATTCTTGCCAGTGTTAAAACATACCACACAAAAAAAAACACAAATAAGTTAATACGTTTAAGCCCACAACACAGTGTACTCTATCTCTATTTTAGGTTTCCTGTGAAGTGACGACTTTATTATGTCAAAAACGGAAGTTACTGAAAAGTTTCTACAATGGATCCATGAATTTGTATTTTATTTATTTTTGGTTCTATACATTTAGAAGATAAAAAATTGCTTTAGCTAGCTGCTAAATTTGGGGTTTCTAGCTACCTCAGCCATTCAATCAAGCTTGT
Source organism: Cunninghamia lanceolata (assembly GCA_027924645.1). NCBI lineage: Eukaryota > Viridiplantae > Streptophyta > Pinopsida > Cupressales > Cupressaceae > Cunninghamia > Cunninghamia lanceolata. The sequence continues at coordinate 4,401,723 of BSBN01000850.1, forward strand.
TCATATGCCTTTTAGCAACTAAGTTAACTCTTGACCTAGGTTTTTATCGATTTTGATATAATTTTGAGCTCAAAGAAAGTTTTTCTAAGATGTACTCATGCTTTAGGGTAAATTTGAGTAGTAATTTTTGTTAATTATCCTTGCTTGCAGTTTAACTTGCATTTACCATTTTTAGAAGGCCTGTCGAATAAAGTCTCTTTGTACATCATACCCAAAATACAAGCTATTAATTTTTTTTTTTGGCTACATATTTGTTTTTGGCTATGATTGGTCAAGCATGTTGTTAATTCATACCCGGCTATGATTGCCTTCACAGATTGGACGAAAATAATTTGCCCTAGGTCACCTCAAAATGTCAAGCAATAGAGGGAAGGGATCAAACTTTGACCACAATCAGGTAATTCACTATCAATTTATAGATTTGTAAATGTTTCCATTGTTTCTTTGATTTTTAGTATTTAGTTTTCTATTTCTAAATTTAAAAAAAGAAATTTATTTTATATATATATAGGGACATGAGATTGACAAAGATAAAGAGGCATTGGCTTCCATTTTGGGGGTAGACACAGTGAACAAATTGGATGGTGTTGACTTGACAATGCTTGCTAGATACATAGAAAAATGATCTAGTAAAGCCCCTGAAACATTGCAACCAAATCAACAGTGTCAAAGGGAATCAATTGATTCCCCAACCAGTCATTGATCGGGCAAAAGATCCAGGAGGAAATCAATAACAGTAACCTCTAAGAATGTGGAACAGGGAGTAGAGGCTTCCAATGTCCCAGCCACTCCTGGGACATGGACTTCTTTGACCACCACGCCATGTTTTGCATCTTGCATTGGTAGCTATGATACCAAGATAGAATACGATGTGGTTTCAGGGGAAGTCTGAATGACAGATGCTAGAAAAATGTTTGTGAATGGGTTGAAGGAATCATGCCTTCAACGGTTCAAAGACCATCTACATTTGTCATTCTCAAAGTTACCCATGCACCTGTAAAAAGCAGTTATCCAAGACATGGAGACTAAATTTGGTACAGGTTGGTCTATAAAGAAAATAAAGCTACGAATCTCTCAAAACTGCAAGAGATTTCAGTGCAACCAAACAAAAAAGATAAAAAAAATCCCTCTCGAGCAAAGGCTCAAAAAAAGGCCAATTGATGTAAGTCTCAAAGTATGGAAAGAGCTTGTAAAAGCATATGAGAAGTCCGATGCATGGAGGAAGTCTGGTGAGGAGAGTACGCATGAATTTGCTCATAAGATTATATCAAATTTATTGAACAATTTTTAAATTTTATTTGTACTTTACCTAAATTGAATTAGTATATGTTTTAGGACAAGGCCTCCAAGGCTAGGCTTGATAAACTTTGTGCCACTCATCACAGTGGCTAGAAAGGTTTACAAGCCTTGATCTGTACATTTGTAAGTATATTTAATATGTTAAATGATATTTTTTTTATTTCCTAGGAAAAAGTAAATGATTGCATATTAATTAGTTTAACTAGTCCATGTGCCATGTTTTGACAGGAGGAGAAATATGGCCGGTAACCAAGGCAATTTGAAAAGAAAATGTTACAAAGCAAAAAGTGGACAAATTTTGTAATCTAGATGGAGAACGAAGTATCAATAGTTGATTTTCAATAACTTAGTTGGATATTGTTGTGTTAATATGTCAATTTGCATTTCTTGTGTTGAGTTTCAATAATCTTTGAAGACATTATAGAGTGATACTTGAGACAAATAGTTACAGTTGTACTATGTTTGTTTTGTTTGGTTTCTATTGGTCTTCTTGTCTTTTTGACTCAAGTGAATTTTTATTCATAGGTCACTTGTCATTCTTGTTGATCATGCGGATGTAGTTATCATTGAGTTTTCAGGTGGTCTCCTAAGTGAATAGACCAAAGGGTTTATCTCAATTCTTTGTTTTCTAACCTTTTTATTATAAGACTTAAAGGGGGGCATGCATTACAGTTATGTTGTTGGTTATATTTCAGACCTTTGAAATATAATAGTGGACATTTAAATTTTAATATGCACATTTTTTTTGGTTGAGAAGGAGCCATCATTGGCAGTAGGCATTAACTCTCCTCTACCATAATAGCTTTGGGAAGTACTAGTCTGTAATGTTCTTGGTTTTGAGGTATGTGAGGGAGAAAAGGAAGGAGTGGGGAACCATTTTAGGGGGGAATTCTTCTTTTTGCCTTGGGGTCAAGGAAGGAAGGTTGATGGTTAGACTATAAGTGATTTAGAGGAAGGGAGACTTTGGGTGTGCTCATCATGTTGGCTGAGTATCTTTCTATTTGAGTTGGAGACTAAGATTCAAATCGCCAACTGGTCTTCTTCAACTAAGCTAACCTTTCTTTGAAGTAACGCTCCTTGTCATCCATTCTTGTAAAATTACACTGACCATTTTGGTGAAACATTTCCTTTAACTTGTGTAACTATATGTGGTCTTGTGAAAGCTTATGCTAAAGGGTTTGGATGAGGAAAATATTGTTAACTGTGAGAGTTCAGACTTAAGATCATGGGACTTACGAACTATGGCAAACTGTTGGTTATTGTGTTTTGGATTTCTATCATGAAGGAAGCTACATTAATTTGGTCACAGTTTGAGGTGGAGTTTTAAACCCTAGCTAGAATTGCTAGAATGCTATCATTGCAACATACCATAAGTCTTGAGGAAACCTGGCCTGGTTCATGGTTATCTTTTTTGACATGGTTGTAAACCCTAATGGTGTTGGTATTTCACCTATAAATGTCCACTGTCTCAATTGTAGATGTGAGGTCTTCTTGGGATTAATAATGCCACTCCTAGGTGGGCTTTTGGGATGGTTTTGGATCCTTGGTTCAGGTCAACTTGCCCCCCAATATTCCCTCCAAGGTTATGAGGTTTATATTATTGAAGCCACAATGGAATACAATGTTGAAACAATACTACATGATTGTATTTGATTACTAGTTGACACTTGGAAAGAATGGGCTTTGTCAATTGCGTATAGTTGTGTAACATTGCAATAGTTGTATTGTACTTGTAACTAGAACAATCTATTGTGAAGGCATTCATTTGATGACAATGACCTTTGAGTTCATTGTAATGACTTTCACTAAATTAGAAATGTGATTTCAAACTAGTATTTATTAAATTGGAGACTATTTGTGAACAAATTTATCTTAGTATGGACTTCCCTATGTTTGAATGTCTGAGCACTACCCACAGAATAGTAGATATTATGTACTTGTGATTATTGCGTCATTTGGATAGAGGACTCATAAATGGAATATATGACCTTCTATTTCATTGTCCATAAAATCTTAAATTAAGTTATTGTGCATGGATGTAAATGGAAACTTTAAGCTCTCTGAATGCTTGCTTATTGTTTGCAAAGTAGCATTAATTTCTTATTTTAACTGTGGAAACATCTTGTGGACACTAGTATGGTGTTGACTAAGGAATTATCTTGTAAACACTAGAAAGGTCTATGCATGTTAATCATAGACTGTAACCCTACATTTGGAAGGAAATTGTTACTGTAGATGTGATATATACTATACAGTGGTATCTGGTCTATGGCATGACATCTTTAGTAGGAGCTACCTTCAAATTTTAGTAGGATCATGTCTGGGCTAAGGTACTGTAAAGTTAAGTGTGCATTGTATGGTGTTATTGTATTGGAGGTTGCTGTATGCAAATCTACAGTGATATAAGGAGACTCGATTTTCATCATTTCATTGCACAAAGTGAGTGACAAAACAACTATCTAGTCTAAAATTGGCCCTTCTTTAAGCAACATATGTAGCAATGAGACTTAGGATTCTTGAAAATAAGAAGCATCCTTCTCCCCATACAACTTGCTAACTAGGGCCTCTCTATTTACTTGCATGGTTGACCTCCTTGTTCTTTCTGGCTATCTTGAAGACACCCTAAACTTTATCATTGAGATACCTGTTAAATTTGTGCTAGTTCTATGCATGTGTTTTCTTGGTGCATGTAGATCAGATATGAATATAGGCTTAGGAGTATTTACAGCAACACTACTTTTTGATTTGGATCCTAAAATTTTTGCACAACTTATGTTCTTCTCTCAAACATCTATCCACAAGTGGGCAAGTGTGTTGAGGTAAGGAGAATGATGGAAGATAGAGGAATTAAAAAATGCCTGGATGCAGTTGGATTGAAGGGCATAAAATGGTACATGGTTTTTTGTGTAGGAGACAGATCACATCCATAGACAAAGGAGACCTATGCAAAGTTAGAGAAATTGGCTTGGAAGATGAAGGCGACAAGTATTTTCTAGATTCAAGAATTTACTTAATGTTGTGGAAGGATGGGATAAAGAATTATTTCTCTGCCACCATGGTGAAAAGTTGACAATTGCATTTGGTTTGTTAAACATGCCCCATGGAACAACTATTAGACCTTTATCTTAAGGTTACTCATGAACCTTAAGATAAATAATTATTGAAACAAAACTATGCATTCATTAATGCCATGTAAGAGAATTTAATCAACTACTACTTAAAAACTCTTTAATGTTTCTATCTAATGAAGGTTATTAGATTAATAGTGAAAAAGAACATACATTGACCACGCAATTTGTGGCACTTAAGGTTATGTAATAGAATTTACAATTGATAGTTAAATTGTATAACAATTTTTTTTATGATCTTTAGTAACATTTATTAGAATTGTTGCATGTTTTACATCATTGGAATGACATATTAGCTGTAACTTTTTTAAAATTTTATTATGTTATGTGCACTTTGATATGATGTAATATGATTACGGTTTCATTTCATATGTTGGAATATTAGATATATAACAAAAAAATAAATTATTACATGAAATAAATAATAACTTTTCATTTTAAATGTTTTTTTTGTAGAACATGGGTCTTCCAAAAGATGAAGATGATCCTGATGATATAGATCCAGATTATATTGGTTTTGGTATAGATCACATGGTAGAGGATGATGATTATGTAGATACAGAAGACAACGAGGCCAATGATGATGATGATGACGACGATGATGATCATGATGATGATGATCACGATGGTGATGATGATGATGAGGCAGTTGCTGGTAGTAGCTAGTGACATTCATGATCATAGAGACTGCATCATGGATCATTGCTGATATATCATTATGATGCCTCTTTTCATGGTTACTATCTTATGTATCATTTTCATGGCCTACAGTACCATATTATTGAGTTGTATCATTTTCACATGTATCAATTTGACTTATATCATTTGGACATGTATCATCTTGACTTGTATCATTTTGAGTTACATAATTTATCATTTTTACTTATATCATTTGTACATGTATCATTTTGACTAATGTCGACTGTTGGACATGTATCATTTTGACATGTTATTGATCTACTGGCATATTTAACTTTCACTTGTTTTAGTTAAATATGATGATGATCTTATCAGTACTGACTTGTCAATTTATATATATATTGAAAGTGGTCGATGATTTTTGGATGGATATTTATTACGTATGATGATTTTAATTTACTGCAGGATAGATGTTGTAAAATTCAATTAAATTATAGATATTTGACTCACTTGTTTTAATTATAGATGATGATCATGTTATAATAATTATCTTGTTTTTTTATATTATTATCTTGTTAAATTGGAAGCAAATCCCAAAGCAACAAAGGAGGTCATAATGGAAGCAAAACTTGGCGTCAATTAGGAAGCCAAAAAAGAAGCTATTTTAGATGCCATACAAGAAGCAAACTACGAAGCATGACTGAGAGAAAAACTAGAAGAAAAAATGGGAGCAGACATGGAAACAAAACTGGAAGCTAAATTGGGTGCCAAATTTGGTGCTAAATTGGAAGCAAAATTGGAAGCAAAACTGGAAGCAAATCTAGAAGCAAACCTGGAAGCAAAATCGAAAGCAACATTGGAAGAAAACCTGGAAGCCAAACCAGAAGCAAAACTGGAAGCAAAAATGGAAGCAACACAAGAAGCCAAACCAGAAGCAAAATCAGAATCCAAAGTGGAAACCAAATTCAGCGCTAAATTGGAAGCAAATCTGGAAGGAAAACTAGAAGCAAAACTGGAAGCAAAAACTAAAGCAAAACCAGAAGAAAAATTGGAAGCAAACACAAGAAGCAAAATCAGAAGCCAAACTAGAAGCCAAATTGGGTGCGAAATCTGGTGCTAAATAGGAAGCAAAATGGGAAGCAAAATTGGAAGCAAAACTAGAAGCAAACCTAGAAGCAAACCTAGAAGCAACACAAGAAGCAAAACCATAAGCAAAATTGGAAGCCAAATTTGGCGCAAAATGGGAAGCAAAATGGGAAGCAAAATTGGAAGCAAAACCAGAAACAAAACTAGAAGCAACACAAGAAGCAAAATTAGAAGCCAAACTGGAAGCCAAATTGGGTGTGAAATCTAGTGCTAAATGGGAAGCAAAATGGGAAGCAAAATTGGAAGCAAAACTAGAAGCAAACCTGGAAACAAAAAGTGAAGCAAAAATGGAAACAAACCTAGAAGCAACACAAGAAGCAAAACCATAAGCAAAATTGGAAGCCAAATTCGGCACTAAATTGGAAGCAAATCTAGAAGCAAAATTGGAAGCAACACTGGAAGTAAAAATGGAAGCAAAACAAGAAGCAAACCTAGAAGCCAAACCAGAAACAAAATCGGAAGCCAAATTAGGTGTAAAATCTGGTGCTAAATCTGGCTATTGCTTTTCAGCACAAAAGTTGGCACAAAAGTCGGTGCTAAAACCGTCACTAAAGTCGGCGCTAAATCCGGTGCAAAAGTAAGCATACAAAATTGCGACAAGTTTTGCACCGAACAAAGTGTCCAATTTCTGAGCTCAATTGCACTAAAATCCGGCACTATTTTAGGTGCTAATGGCCTATTCTATTGTAGTCAGTAGGTAGGGGAGAAGATAAACCATGTAAAGGACTAGAAGCATTAAGTTTAGTGCTAAAGATTTGAAGAATATCTAGACCAAATGGTGCACTAATTAATAAATTATTAATATTTTCATCTAATTTTATGGGAGAAGTTGCATTAGAAAGATATTTAAAAAATGCTTATATAGTAGTAGAAATCTCTTTCTTATTCATTACATATTGTTCATGTTAGATGGAAAAGGTGTTAGGGTTAGCCGACATAAGATATCAATTAAATGCAAATAAAGATTAAATAGAGGAATGAAAAATACACAAATAATAACAGCGAGAGACAAGTTTTAATGTGGTTCACCCAAACTCAGGCTACATCCACCAATAGAGAGTCCAATATTATTATCCAGTAAATCAAACTGATTACAACCAGCAATCCTTGCAACTCAATACTGCTGCAAAATGCTAAAATACATCAACAGAAACCCTAACCCTTAGCTGATTTTATCAAGCCTTATGTCGGTTACAAAATAGGGCTTTTTTTATGTTGGACAATAGAAAAATAACTCCCGACGCCTTAATAAAATAATAAAAAATTGTTGGAGGTTTCGGGGGCACTGCCCCTCGACCCCGCCTTGTATCGCGAAAGGGAGCGCGCTAGGGGTGCTACCCCTGGACCCCGTAAGGGGTGCTGCCCCTTGACCCCATCTTGGGGGTGCTACCCCCAAACCCCTACAAGGGGCGCTACCCCTTGACCCCGTTAAATAATTTGGGGGGAAACCAAGACGATAAAAGTGGGGTAAATTTAACCTCTGAGTCTAATAAGGCTCCATATAACAACAATCTCCCACTTGGAGACTGATCAAACTCCACACCATATCATCTCCCAATTGGAGACTGATCATAACACAGTTGAACTTGTAGCTCCCACTGGAAATAAGCACCCTAGACTCTGCTGTTCTAATTTTTTTTATTTTCAGTCTTGAAGACCAAACGAAGCTGAAGAGGAGCTCAGCTTCTCCCTTGTCACTGCCTTTGTAAACATATCCGCTAGATTTTCATTTGTATGTATCTTTTCCAGCCTTAACTGTCCATCATCTAACACCAACTAGATGAATTCATACCTGAGCTGTATGTGTTTGGTCTTTGAATGCAAGGAAAACTTCTTTGCAAGATGTATGGCACTCTGACTGTTTGTATATAAAGAACTGTTAGCTTGTTGTTTGCCTAATTCTTCCATGAAAGATTGCATCCATATCATCTCCTTGCTTACCTCTATTGTAGTCACATACTCTGCCTCTGTGGTGGATAAAGCAACCACCTTTTGCAACCTGCAGATCCAACTCAGCGATGTCCCACCTACAGTAAAGACATAACCTGTAGTACTCCACCTAGTATCAATATCTCCTACCAAATCTGAGTCTACATAACTTGCTAAATCAATATTAGATCCCCCAAAACATAAGTGTTTATTGGATGTACCTCTTGAATATCTAAGAATCTATTTTACCACATTCCAATGCTCCAATCCAGGATGACTCATATACCTGCTTATGACTCCTACAACATGTGCAATATCTAGTCTCATGAATACCATGGCGTACATTAAACTTCTTATAGCTGAAGCATATGGTACCTTGGAAATTTTTTCTTCCTCCTCTTGTGTCTTAGGACACATCTCCTTAGTCAATTTCAAATGACTGGGCAAATGTTTGCTAACAACTTTTGCGTTCTCCATATGGAATCTCTACAACACCTTTTCAACATAATCAGCCTGAGATAGAGTCAATTTTCTGTTTTTCCTATCTCTGCAAATTTTCATACCAAGGATTTGTTTTGCTGACCCCAAATCCTTCATAGCAAATGATTGTGCTAACTATTGTTTTAACTCTCTTATGTGATCCATGTTAGACCCTGCTACAAGCATGTCATCAACATATAAACATAATATAATGTAGCTGTCATTATCTAACCTCTTAAAATAAACACAATGGTTAGAATTACACTGGCTATAGCCTTGCTCAACCATAAAACTATCAAATTTCAAATACCATTGCCAAGGTTCTTGTTTCAAGCCATATAAACTCTTCTTCAATCTGCACATGAGTTTCTCCTTACCTTTGACCTCAAATCCCTATGGTTGTTCCATATAGATCTCCTCCTCCAATCACCATGGAGAAAGGCAGTTTTCACATCTAGTTGTTCCAAATGCAAATCTTCAGTAGCCACAATACTTAAAAAGTATGGATAGAAGTCATCTTGACAACCGGAGAAAATATCTCATCAAAATCAATGCCTTTTTTCTATGCAAATCCTTTTACAACTAACCTAGCTTTAAATCTTTTCTTACCTCCATCTTCCTCTTTCAACCTATAAACCCATTTGTTTGGTAAATCCTTTTTACCTACATGCAACTTACATAATTCCCAAGTCTAATTTTTTAGCAAGGAGTCCATTTCATCTTTCATTGCAAGCTCCCACTGAACCTTTGTGTCCACCTGCATAGCTTCATCATACCCTTCCGGTTCACTAGCATATGTTAACAAAATAGAATGCAAAGAGAGAGAAAACCTTTTAGGAGGTCTACTTAGCCTTATTGATCGTCTAACATTCACTGGATTTTATGGTATTTCTTGTTGTTGTTGCAGAGCATGAGGAAGCACTAGAATATCAGTATCTGGAGTATCATCTAGTACCACATAATCCTTTTCTTTCTTCTCATGCTACTACAAATGATCTTTGTACAACACCTTCTCATTGAATACAACATCCCTACTTCTCACAATTTTTTGATTTTTAAAATCCCAAAGCCTATAACCAAATTCATCAATGCCATATCCAACAAAGGTACATTTTTTTTATTTTGCATCTAACTTGGTTCTATTTTTAGAATCTACATGTGCAAATGCTTCACATCCGAAGGTTTTGAGAAAATAATAACTCACCTTCTTACCTATCCATGCTTCCTCTGGAATATCGCATCCCAAAGGAATTGAAGGACCTCTATTAATTAAATATATAGCGGTGTTGACAGCCTGTGCCCACATGTTTAAAGGCAGCCCAACATGCAATCTCATGTCCTTTCACATTCCATTATCATCCTATTCATGCATTCAGCCACTCCATTCTCCTGTGGAGTCCCTGGAACCATTTTCTGCCTATGAATTCAATTAAAGGAACAATAATCCTCAAATTCTTTGCTGCAATACTCACCACCATTATCAGATCTGAGACATTTTAATCTTTTGCCCATCTCATTCTCAACCAAGCTTTTCCATTCGTTAAATGTTTCAAATACATCAGATTTCTACCTAAGGAAATAAATCCAAACCTTCCTAGTTGCATCATCTATGAATGTAACATAATATTAAGAGAGCCACCGAGAGAAGATACCTGAGCTAGTCCCCATAGATCTATATGCACAAGCTCCAACTTTTCATCTTTCTTTTGCTTCCCATCCTTGAGAAAACTAACTCTCTTTTGTTTTCCATACAATAACTTTCATAGAAATCCATATTGTTGGGTGAATATTTTGTCGTTAACTTGCTAATGACAAAATGGGTATATCAGCCACAGCTATGATGAGACAAAGTCTCTCCTCTTAGCAAGGGGAGGTTCCCTCTAATTACTTGACTTTTGCAAACCAAACAACTTATGAAATTTATGTACACTAAAAACTATGTTTGTGGTGGTTCCATCTCATCTTATTCTCTTTTTTCAGAATAGATGTTAATACTTCAAACTCCTTATAAATGACTTCAAATTATCGCCAAAATCACAGAAACACAAAGTTTTCTGTTACCTCACTTGCTACTTGTAAATGGAACTATTTGAAGTAGAATGCAGCACAAAGTCTTCACTCTTCTTCAAGATGGTAAAAGTAAATCAAATATAACAACTTATAGCACAAAGTCTCCAAACTATTGTATTCTCACAAACATGAACATATAACCCACAACCAATTTGATAACACAAAGTTTATCAGAATCAAATTAAGAGTGCTCTTCAATCACTTGTAACAAACTCCACACTTCAATTATTATCAACTAAGATTATGATAGCAAGACATAAGAACAAAACTATCACAACACAAATAATCCCAAGACAAAGATTGAAATTGAACTTGCTTTCTTGTATTGATAAATATTTGAATATTGATTTTCACAAAAAGCACAAAGTCTTGATTTGCTTCTCAATTTGCCAGAGTTTTCTTGCAATAGACAAAAGATAATATTTACAAAAGAGGTCCCCTTTATTTATAGGGAAAGACCTTGAGAAAATCTAGGAAATCTACAACTACTTTGACTTATTCAACAAGAGAGTCCTATTTGACTTATGACTTCTCTTGTTTCACATGTAATTACATTTTGGAAAATTACATGTGTAGATGTCCAAAACAAAATTCCATTTACATAATATCTAAGAAAAACAAGCTAAGGCACTAGCTTCCTCCATCTTTTTTCCTCAGGAAATTCTGATACATGGTTTGAACAACTGACATCTCGCATGCATCTGGTTTTGCTGTGTTTTCAGAGATGGTGCGAGCTCAGAGAATTGAATCTTTCACTGCCTTTACCGCCTTTTCATGCTTGTCTAGATTATCCTTCAAATTCTCCAGAGTCAATGTTGATCATACAGGTTGTCCATTGAGAGCACAGAGGGAGCTTCTTCTTCAAATTTCTTCTGTACCATTTCTTCAAAAGAACTTATCATTTCCTGTGCTGTGAGGAAACTATGATCTTCCCTTGTCAAGGTGCAAGGAAGTTCTTCTAGCCGATGTAGGAGTGTGACATCACTGTCTTCGCTGGCTTCTCGAGCTTGACATAGATCTTCAAGTAGACTCTTTATTATGAAAATTCGATGAGCTAGAGTCTCCTTGGTCTTGAGATATGATTCCCTGTTGGTGATGACCCCAATGGTGATCAGATTCTTTTTCTTGATCTTCTTCATATCTATCCACTCTTCTAGGCTCTCTTCTTGAGCTTGTAGCTCTTGTGAAAGTAGATCCACCAGATTGTCCAGCTCTGCTTTTGCTTTGTCCATTTTCTCCTTTCTTTCCACAGCAGTTTTTAATAGAACTCGTCCTTGGGCCAACAACTGCTCCACTACATCCCCCACTATTTTGCCTCTAGCTTGGGCTTTTTCAACCTTCTGTATCAGGGGATCTTCCACTATCACTGCCATTGGTTCTACTATCTCTGATGAATTTACTATTTTCTAAAGGACAGCGGCCAGTTGTTCTGCTTTTGCTTTGTATTGCTCCTTCTCCCTCTTAGCTTCATCATACTTTTCAAGTAGGGTAGTGGCAGTGGTCTGGAAATCTGCTTTGACACCTTCATGGGTCACTTTACCAAGCTCAACCCTTGAGATGACATAACTGCTCATGTCAAAAGTATCAACCGTGGCATCTTCAGGAGGTTTGGCTATTTTGGCATATCTGATTCCCTTTTCAGTGACCAGCCTAGAAACAGTCTTAGGCTTCTTCTGTTGGTTCTTAGCTTTCACGGGCAACAGCTTTTCAATGTCAATCTCATCAGGTGAGATGGCTTGTTTCTTCCTTTTTGGAGTATAGGCAGATAGCCATGCAAGAAGAATAGATGCATCAATAGCTAGAGGGGGATCTACTACTTGCTTGGTTGGCTCTGTGTTTATACCCGTGATGGTTACAATTGGACTTGTGTTGGTAAAAACGACACCTATATCAACAACCTTTTGTGAAGCATCAAGAAGGTTCTCCAAAATAGTTTGTTCCTCGATATCAAAAGAAGGGGAAGATAAACTTGGAATGGAACTAGAAGAATAAAAAATGGTTCCAAGACTAGCCCTCATGGATTGAGGAGTATTGTCAGAAGAAACAACAAAAATGGGAGAAAGAGGAACATTTGAAATTATTGGCAAACCATCAGAAAATAGAACATGAGGAGGAGGTGTAAGAACTTGTGTCTTGGAAGGAAGGTCTTTCACAGGAGTCTGTGGGGAACCATCAAGTCACTCTACCTCTGTATCTTCATCTTCACCTTGTTCAGCTTCTGTAGATACCTTTGTCTTAGACCATTGAACATTTTGTTCTTCAGTCTCAACATCTTCAATTTCCATATGATCATCATTGATGTCTTCAACATCTGACTTAGTGGCATCAAAAGCCTCTGTGGTTTCTTTCTTCTTTCCTCCCTTGGATATGAATTTGATCTTTGGTTTGTGTACCTTGGAGGAGGAAGGAGTGTCACTCTTGTTCTTAGTTCAGTTTTCCACCTTTTTACCTGTTTGCTCTTGTGTCCCCTCTTCAGACCCTGTAAGGAACTCTTTCAACTTGATCCCTTTACTTTCCAACCACAAGTTGGTGTTTGCCAATATAGGTTGGAATCTTTTCCTGATGGATGTCTCCTCCTTGACTGACCATTTCACCTCTGGGAGAGGTGAAGCCTCAACATTCTCTGCCTCATATTTGTGATCTAGGACATCTCCATCATCCTCCATTCCATCTAGAATATCAGCTAGTCCTAGTTCCTCAATTTGGCTCAGATGAAGCCTACAAAAATCCAATTTTCTGATCTCATTTTGGGTCCTGAGATCTGCCCATATGTCTTCGACCATTGGCTCATGAAAATTTGACTTCCTCTTGATTTTATCTTGAACCCTTCTGAAGTCAAAATGATTTCTTTTCTTGTAGGTCTTCATAGTAACCAACTGCAACTCGGAGTCAATTATCTTTGCTTTGTTGGCAGACTGAACTGAGTACCTCCCAATCTCAATAGGAAACTTTATCCCTGACTTCTTAAGCTCCATCTGTTTATTGTGTACCACAATCAGTTGTCTGCAAAGCTCCATAAGAACAATGCGATCACTGGGATACCATGGCAGCATGTAAGGGTAACCAGGATAGTATCCTACCTGAAGATATGTAAAGGTAGGAAATTGTAGGAACAAACAACCAAAAGAATTTACAACCTGCCATGCTTCATCAGAAACTCTTTTTTGAACCAATTCACCATCCCATAAACACATGAAAACCAAGAAGAACGCATCATTGACTCTTCTGAAATGATGAATTGACCCTTCAGTGTGACTTGGGGGTAGTATTCATACACTGGGACCAATCTCCTGTCCCCTACTTGGGTTAAACCTGGAAAGTTCCTCATGCTTGCAGTAGCGTAGACAAGGTAAGAGGTCATGTAAAATTTGAAGGTAGTATTGACCCTTACCAGTTGCTCGTGCAAAGCATTGCTGATCTGTTCACCCCAAAATATCTTCTGGTTACCCCATAGAATCACCTTGATGTAAGTGTACATCCAGTCCTGGAATTTGGAAGCAGAAGGGAGTCCTCTGATGCGACTCAAAAGAGTAATCAAATCACACACTTCCTCCACAAAATCACTCCTGTGGAGATCCTTTGGCCATCTGGTCAAAGTTGCCCTAGGAATCTTCAACCATTTGCTATTTATGTGCCTTCTAGTAGATTCCAAGTCATTGTCATAGTCTTGTTGGCCCTGAGCAAAATTAATCTGCCTGACATTTTCAATTGGTGGACACATGAAGATTTTGTCCATGAATTCTGCATCCAATCTCATGATAACATTTCCCTGTGAGTCCGTCACAGCTTGAGTGTCTCTATTGTAGTGGTTGGCAACTTGTAGAACAAATTCAGGATTATGTGCACTGACAGGAAATGATGCAACCAAATGAATATTGTTGTCAATGATTTTCTGCATATGCTGGGAGGGATTTGCTTGTTTAGTTCTATCTATGAATTCGGCCATATCTATGTGCCCAATTTCTGTGTCTCTGATTTCATCAATGTTTGACTGCACTGTCGTTACCGGAAAGACACCCTGGTACTTGTACTTCATGGCTCTGGACTTTGACGGAGATGATTCTGACATGGGCCCTGGAGAAAACCATGAATTCGAACACCACTACGAACGCTGATTAAGAACTACAAAAGGCCATGATCTCGTAGTTAGGCAAAAAATTGGATAAACTGGGTCAACTGCATTTTAGACGATCATGGACAGGAAAGCAGGTGTTTAAAGGGCTTGAGTGCACAAATCAAGGCGAAGGCGAAAGCGGGCTTTTGGTTTTGAAAAATGAATTTTCCAGTTGTTAGTGCCTGAATTGACTGGTAGTTCTCTGAGCAATTTTCATTCAGGCACTCTCCCTAAGTATCCAAAAAATGTTCTAAGTGTTGGACCTCCTCAGTGTTTTTCAGCTGCATCATCATATTTTCTTGACGAGGAGGTCATCATCATCATGTTTGTTTCGATGCTGGTCAGCATCATCATGTTCTCCGTCGACCGGTTTCTCATCGTCATCATCATATTTCACCTCGGGTGATGTTTGGTTTTTATCCTGATGATGCTGATGAGCTACAGTGCGCCCTGATCTGCTTGCGGGGGTGATTTCTCAAGTATCCGGTGATCTTCCATTTATCACCTTGCGCAAACATGATGATGATGTTGCCCCGTTATTCTGAAGGGGTTATTCTTTGAGTTGCTCGACCTAACTTGTTTTTTCCTAAGGGTCGTCGTCATCATCATCATATTTTCAGTTATCACCGTGTTGCTTGCGAGGGTCATCATATTATCTGCATCATGATATCTCGCCGGGGTGATATTTCTATCATCGGGTGATCTTGGTTATGATCATCCTGATGATGTTGTTGGAGAGTTCTAAGTGCGACCCGATATTCACTAGGGTCATCATATTTTGAACGTCAGGATGATCTTAGTCAATATCATCCTGATGATGTTGTATCACCTTGTTCTTTGTTTCTCATCCTGATGATGCTGACGTCATCCGTATATCAGGGTGATATCTTTCTTTCTGCCTATCTGCATCATGATATTTCCGAAGGAGGGGGTGATATTTTCATATCACTTGAGTGTGTTTGTTCCAGCATCATGATGATGCTGATATCAAGGAGATATCCGCCTGCCGGCTTCGTGCGCTATCTAGAGGGGGTGATCTTTTCGAGCATCATCATATTCATCTATCGCCCCGATCTTACACAGGAGCTACAGTGCAACCTGATATTTGCACATCAGGATGATATTTCCAAATATCCGGTTGTCTTCCGAATATCATGATGATGTTAATATGATGATGACGTCATCAAGGTCCGAGGGGGGTCATATTTCTAACATAGATCATCTTGAGGAGATCTCCCGATATTTGCAAACATGATGATGACGTCATCCGGATATGAGGAGGTGCGCAGAAGGCAGATATGATGATGACGTCAGCAGGATATGATGATGACGTCATCAGGATGTTCATCGGCCAGACTTTTGGGTATAAGCTCAGCAGGAGGATGCTCCTCCGATGGATCAGGTTGTGCCGATGAAGGCGAATATCATGCGGTTGTATTGCGTTATGATGATGACGTCAGGGTGATATTTCGGGCGACAGGATATCATGCTGCTGGAGGATGATGATGATGAAGTCTCATACTAGTGTCGTCAGGAGCAAAAGCACCGACATGATATATGCTCATGACCTAGTATATAAAGTGTTGAAGAGGTCATCGCGGGGTGCATGTGGGATAATGTTATCCTGCATATTCTAAATATGATGATGATGAATCTCGGTGGGAAGTGGTTGCGACCGACTGTCTGATGTTCTTCCTAAGGCCGCGGGTTGGTGCGCCATTAATGGCGATTGTTGCAGAGGTATGGGCGATGGCGTGGGCTGATCTTGTACCCGACTGAAGATCTGGATCCCTAGGCGGCGGCGCAAGGCTCGAGAAATCTTCCTGTCTCCTCCCCTACCTGCTGCATTAATATGTTTGAGCGCCATTTTTATGATACTGTATATCTGGCGGGATTTTTGGTCAACCTGGTAGTTAATGCTGAAGACATCCTCCTGCTATATAATGCAGAGGCTGTTATTCATTCAAGGTTGTTAAAAGTTGTGGATTTTTGGCTCTGTAATCCAAAACCAGCTGATCCGGTTGCTCTGTACAGCTTGATCTTGTGAGTTTATGTATCTCCTGTTGTAGGACTTGGCATGAATCCACTAGTTTCATGGTTGATCTTATATGAGTAATGCTATCTTAGCATGTGTTGTGTTAATTCTGTCTCCAGTATTGCATGTATTCTTCTTCTGGATCTGGATATTTGTGTAATGTTTAGATTCTAGAGCATAGAATTCCTATGTTGAATGTCTGATCTTTTAACCTCTGCTCAAGGGGCAGATTAAACTATTTTCAGGTTGAACATTGGGAAGGGTATACTGCAGTAGGGATGCCATAAGTAGAGATAACCTAACACTCTTCATTGGGAGATATCTGTAAGGCAGATATCATGTGTATCCCCCTGAAATCCAGTTTTATCTATTCATGCTGATCATTCACAGGTGTATGTCTACCGACTCCAAGCCCTGGATAGGCACCAATCATGCTATGTTCTTGTGTTATACACCATGTCCAGCTTTGCATCCAAATTCATATCAAACCATTTCATACTTCCACCTGTTAGTTGTAGGAGTAGGATTAGGAACCCCCTGCATGCTCTCATACCCAACCAGACATCATGTCCAAGAATGTTGCCAGCCTTGTGATCTATCATGCAGATCTTGGTCCATACATGAGAGTATTCTGCCTGTTGTTGTCAAGTTAGATCTTTCTATCTTTGAGCTAGTCAAGGTTACATCTTGAGTTATAGGGATACCCCCCTTGGTGTGGCAGAACCAGAAGTGAAGGGGAGGAGCTCACGCAACCTCCTGTATTCAGTTGGCCTGAATCTGCCTATGCATTAGAAGTGGCAAACCCTAATGCTGATTCAGAAGAAATGTCAACACTAGTGTTAGGGAAAAAATTAGGAAAATGTGCTTGGGCGGGTGTTTTGGCTGCTCTTGCAAGTTGGGGGAGGCTTCATGTGTAAAGGCAGTGAAAAACACCGCTTCTGCATGTATAGATTGAAAACCTCAAGTGTTTGGACGGGGAATTTGGCCGCTATTGCATTTGATAGATTTTCATTACTGGCAAATGTTTGAATAGGTATATCGGCCGCCATTGCAGGTTAGAAGAAACTT
Organism: Cunninghamia lanceolata; assembly: GCA_027924645.1. Classification (NCBI taxonomy): domain Eukaryota; kingdom Viridiplantae; phylum Streptophyta; class Pinopsida; order Cupressales; family Cupressaceae; genus Cunninghamia; species Cunninghamia lanceolata. The sequence goes on from BSBN01000850.1 coordinate 4,419,631, forward strand.
GAGGTGTAAAAGCGGCGGAAAATGCCACTATCGCAAGTATTTTGAAAGTTTTTTGTAACATGTTCGAGCTGTTGATAACGCCGCTCATGCGGGTAAGTGACAATGAGTTTTAGTGTAGGGGCGGAAAAACCCGCCGTCATTGCACATAACGGGAGTTGGTAGTTTTGGGAAGATCTAGTAGCGAATTTGGCCGTTGTTGCACACAATGGCAGGGTTGGTACACGGTGAATGTTTCACTGATGAAAGACACATCATTTTCAAAATGATAAACCCTAATGGCAATCTAAAACACTCTGGATACAACTCACAAAACAATAGAAAAATAAAAACCTAACAAAACTTTATAAACTAACAACACAAACAATCAATGAGTAAAAACGGGGAAGAGAAACAAAAGGAACTTACCCGTAAAAACTTGAAACCCTAGGTTCAATCTGCAACACAAGATCTGTTACCACTTGGGAGCATGCGATCAAACGGTCGAAGAGAACGTTGGCGGATCAATTAAAAGGATTTAGTAAAAGAAATGACAAACAACAATGGGTTTGATAACACATTTAAAAGGTTGAAATTGAAGTTTAAATGCCTGGCACGAGTGGCCATTAATGGCACTCGACACCAAAATCCTGAAGATCTTGCTCGAGCGGCAGTTTTGGCCGCTATGACACTACAATCGACAAATATGTAATGTCAGCGAAAAATGCCGTCACTGCATATCTGATGAAAAACACATGCGATGGCGGTAAATTTAGCCGCTCTTGCACATTAAACTTAAAAATGATGCAATAGCAGCCAAAAATGCCGTCATTGCATCAAACAAGAACAAGTCTAAAAATAATAATATGTATGAGCAGCATTTTTCACTGCTCTTGCATATCAAGAGTCAAAAAAATTACGAACTCCTAAAAATAACCAAAATGACATTTTTACTAGTTTACGACTTTAAATGATCCTTGCGAAAATTGAGAAATCAATTCAAGGGAATGTCACAGACGAGTTTAAAATGTCAAATGACCTTGCACGAGAACAAGGAAATCTTTTCTCGATTTGCAATCTTAGAGTGTAGATTCACGAAACGGACAAGTTTCATGGGGTTGTCTACAAAAACGAGCGTAGCTGATTTTGAGAACAACACATATTAATACATTTCAGACTTGGTAAAACTTTCTTAGAATGAAGAACCTTCATACCTTTTTCACTCATATGCCCAAGTCTGTTATGCCACAGTGTTGTCTCAGAACCTACAACAACTGTTTCAGTCTCTTCCTGCAAACCTGCATCAACTATTCCTGAACTTGTTTGTTTTTTCTCTGCAACAACTAAAGTAGAAGGAATAGTATGACCTATACAAAGATATAAGGTGCCTAATTTCACACCTTTTTCTACTATTAAGGCACCTCTTGAAACCTTCCAATTTTTATCAGTAAATGTAACAATGCAGCCTTCATTAGCTAGTTGTCCTACTGAAATTAAATTCCTACTCAGCCTTGGAATGTGCCTTACCTCTTGTAGTAGCCAATGATTCCCATTCTGCAACTTAATCTTGATTCTTCCCTTTCCAACAATCTGACAGGGTTCATTATCTCCCAAATAAACCAGCCCAAAATGCCCTTAGACATAATCAAGAAAATAACTTCTATGGGGTGTAGCATGAAATGAGGCCCCTGAATCTAAAACCCATGAATCATCAGCATTATCTAGGGAAAGAATCAAAGCATCATCTTCAAATTTATTACTTACCACATTTGCCTCCTTATTGCCTTCTTGTTTGTCTCCTTCTTTATTCTTCCAAGACCAACAAGCTTTGTTTAGATGACCTAGTTTCCCACAGTACCAGCAATCCTTTTGTCCTCTAGATTGGGACCTCTTGTCCTTTTATTTTCCTCGTGACTTCCCATGACTTCCAGAACCTTTTCCTCTCTCCTTTGATCTTTCCCTACTTTCTGCATTCAAAACACTACTTGATGCGGACCCTCTTGATCTTTTCTGTCGCATTTCCTCACTAAGGATAACACCGACAACATCATCAAATTTCAAAGTATTTGAACCAGAGACAAAGTTACTTACAACCATTACCAAGCTATTCCATCTTTCTGGCAAAGAACATAATATCAAGAGAGCCCTCACCTCTTCATCAAATTTCACTTTTACAGAAGTTAACTGACTGGTAATCATATTAAACTCATTTAAATGATCTGTCATAGATCCACCTTTAATCATTTTCAGATTAAACAAATGCTTCATGAGAAATACCTTATTTGAGACTGAGGGTTTTTCATACAATTTAGCCAAATATTTCATCAGTTCACTTGTTGCTGTTGCTTCTATTATATTGAATGCCATAGATGGTGCCAGGAATAACTGAATGGTTCCTAGTGCCTTTAGGTCTAGAAGATTCTAATCCTCATCAGTCATTGTTGCCGGTTTCTTGGCTATTCCTTCCAACGGCCTCCATAAATCCTTCTAATAGAGATAATCCTCCATCTACATCTTCCATAACTGATATTTCTGCCCATTGAATTTATCTACCTTCAATTTACCCTCGTCCACCATTGCTCCCACTCAATCGTTAGACTCCTACTCAACCGTGAGACCTTCTTGCAGACGATAATTGAACACAATCTGCTCTGATACCACTTGTTAGGGTTAGCTGATAGAAGATATCAATTAAATGCAAATAAAGATTAAATAGAGGAATGAAAAATACATAGAAATAATAATAGTGAGAGACAACTTTTAACGTGGTTCACCCAAACTCGGGCTACATCCACCAACAGAGAATCCAATATTATTATCCAATAAATCAAACTGATTACAACTAGCAATCCTTACAACTCAATACCGCTACAAAATGCTACAATACATCAACGGAAACCCTAACCCTTAGCTAATTTTATCAAGCCTTATGTCAATTACAAAAATATGGGTTTTTATGTTAGACAATAGAAAAATAACTCTCGATGCCTTAATAAAATAATAAAAAATCATTGGAGGTTTGGGGGCTTTGCCCCTCGACCCCACCCTATATCACGATAGGGAGTATCCCAAGGGTGTTGCCCCTAGACCCCGCAAGGGACGCTGCCCCTTGACACCATTAAATAATTTGGGGGGAAACAACGCCAATAAAAGTGGGGTAAATTTGACCTCCGAGTCTGATTAGGCTCCGTATAACAACAAAAGGGTGACTTAGCCTAAAAGGTTAAACTAGGTCAAACCCTCTTCTAACAACATTGGAACACAAATCAAGTTTAGATTCTACTTTGTGGAGGAGAGCCAAACTACATGGGTTTTGTCCCTTTGTTGTATAAAGGAGTGTCAACCAAATTCAACCAACCAAACTAGGGTAAAAACCTAAACCCTAATTATGCAATACTGACCAATAAATGACTGTCAGAAATAGATACAGATATTCTAAAAGTATAACAAAGATTAGGAGACAAAGGAGAATCAAAACTTGATCTTGCGAATATATAAGTACCAGGGTGCTGGGCACCCTAGACCTAGATTAGGATTTTGCAAGATCTTTAGATCTGGGTGCCTTCTTATGTCAATCTTCTTCCTTCCTATAGCGTGTCTTCATCTGATTCTTTCAGGTGTGACCTGCACACAAACAAGAAGGGAAAACAGTTGTGTTGTGTTTATGGGATTTCCTTAGTCAAACCCCATGTTGGTGTTTCCACCTCCACTATAGCAATGATTAGAGATCCAAGAGTGTGTGCCCTAGGAGGGCAGAGGAAAGATTTGCAATAAATGATAAAAGAATGAAGGTAAATGATAAATAGTACCACAAGATATAAAACCCTAGTTGGAGTAGGTGACTCACGACCATGCACCAACAAGGAGATAGAAGATGGAGGCTTGAACTTCCTTCAAGACATGCAAATAAACATCATAACATGCACACACAAAGAGCTTTCCAACCTTGAAGAACACTTGAGGATAGGAGATCAATTTATCAAAGCATAAGGTAGGTACTTCTCATCTTCTCATAACAAGATAGGTGTTAAATGAATAACAAGACTCCTTTATATATGCATTCCCTCTCACCAACACTGAATAAAATTAAATGGGGCCAACTACGATAAGCCAAGTAGGTGTTCTAAGCTAACACCACAAAATAGGGTCGAGGCTAACATCTGGGACTAGGGCGCTAGGTGCCTTGGTCCTTTAGCCCCACAAACTCTAGAGAGTTCCATTTAAGTTAGGCTTAGACCAGTCCTAAGTTTATTTTGTTAGTTTTATTCACAGGGATCGATATTTAATTGTTTAATGTTCAAAAAGGTGTTGAAACAGGTCTTGATAAGAAAGGGTACACATTTTACACCGTAAAGTTTAGCCCCTACTATAATGTGGGTATGAACTTATGTTCGAACTCACACTAAAGTAAGGAGAAGAAAAATTTCTAACATGAAAATATGGAAGGCCAAAGAATTTTGCCAAGCTGTGGACTATAGTAGCCCCCAAGCTTAGGATTCTAAGGTTGCACACATGCAAGATATTGTAACATAATTCATACATACATGGAGTACTATAAACATATATATATATATATATATATATATATATATATATATATATATATATATATATATATATATATATATATAAGGAATACCCATGAGAGACACACAATACACAAAGGTAATACACACCATACACAATGCATACACACTTGACACAAAGCATACACATTAGGCATAAAGTATACATGGAATACACATGAAAAAAATGATGAAAAATACAAATCACATGGAATCATTAAGAGAATACAAGTTCAAACAATAAATCACACAAAAAAACGTGGAAACAAACACACAAGAAACATGACTCTGACACTAGCTTGCGTTGTCACTAGGGGTCATGTGAAGAGAAGTTTTCTGATGGATCATGGACTTGTAAGGACCATCGAATTACTAGGTGACCATGACAAGTCACATGAAGCACATGGGCTAGAAAACTTGGTTATACTAGGTGGCTCATGGACCAAAACAATTAAAAAATCATTAGCTAGCGAGGATCGTTGAATCACTAGGTGAATTCCATGTCAATCATAATTAACAAATATATAATCAAAAGGAAGCATAGATCAATGTATGTCCCACCTTAAAGTGATTTCTTACTTCCTAAGAGAGCAATTACTTTAAGATATTATAAATTACAAAATGGACACAAGAGCTTTCTCGAAGCACATGCCTACATGGTATGTGTTCCCAAAATCTACATTACAACAAGGGGTTTCCCCTAGAAAAGTAAAACCATGGTGATGCTACGAGCATGATACACAATGGCTTGTGTAGTCATGGTATGACAACGAGCATAAAAATAAGGTGCCACATAAATCAAATCATATGATAAATTATCATGTTAGAGTGAATAATATAAAGTAATAACACAAGGGGATCTACTTGACTAAATTTATTATATGAATGGTAGTATAATAGGAGACGTCTCGCGATTATAAATATTTTGAACTGTCATCATCTGCCACTTGGTAAAACTATGGAGACAAAGGAGGAAATATCACATGAAAACAAATGTAAAAACCTCAGGTCAACAAGGATGCTAAATCATCCTATGTCTTGCATCATCCCCAAAGGAAACAAAAATGATAAAATACAACTTATGACATATAGAGGAATGATGATACAAATAGAGAGAATGTCGCAATGGATTTCGGTCCCTTTATATCCTTGTACCAACAAGGGTATCAAGGGTCATCCAAAGAGAACTTAACAAACAAAAATACACATCAAGAAACACAATATAGGGATAAAAAAACATGTAATCATAACACGAGAGAGAGAGAGGCTGCATTTGCAAGTCAACCTAAAAAAAATCATCCTCCTCCCAATCTTGCTCACCATAAAGAGATGGAGGGAAAGATGCAAGAGGGACTATAGCAGATGCAGTATAAGGTACTATAGCCATACTTGTTTCATTATTACCTTCTGATTTTCTATTGAAATATAGTACAATAGGTTCCTCTATGGGTTGCAAAGTCCTATCTTTCACTAGAGGAGATGAAGAACTAGTATATTTATCTTTCACATCCATTCGTGAGTGATGCTTGTGAGGAGGGATATTCTCCTCTCCTACAACAAGGCAAACCATAGCACAACGATGCTTCTTTCATTTTCTTGCAATTTGATTTCTCTTAGTTTTGTTTGTGATATTTGTTAAGGGAACTGTTGTATCTTCCAACATGGGTTCCTTTTCTTCCTTTTCTTTAGGAAAATTAGAAGAAACGAGAGGAACCACCAAAGTTTGAGAGATCACAAGGGGAGGGTTTCTTAATGTAGGTTTCTCTTTCCTCTCAACTTGTGAAATAGGTGGAGAAACTTGAGCATCCTCAAGTGGTTGAGAAACCTCAGGAAATAACTTATGCGCAATCGATTATTTTTAACTTGTCTCCATAGAGACAGGTGGGACAAAAGTAATATTGCAATTGTGAGGAGGTCTATTTTGTGTTTGATGGTTGCCTAATTGTGTTTGATGGGATGGAAGATGGGGAACCTTAGCATATCTACCAGATGCTCGAGGATAGAGAGGAACCTTTGATTTGGGTTTAACTTCATTCACCACCTGCAGGACATGGGGAACTATTGTCATGGCCTTAGAAGATCAAGAGATTCTGGGGATATCACTAGAATGTATGCTACTAAGAAATAATTCAAAAAATTTATGTGCCTTGTATTTTGATATGACAAAAAGAATAGACCCTCTCTAGTTTGAGCAACTCCAATTGGTTTAGGCCAAAAGTAGTCAAGTGAAAAGTGTCCATGATGAGCGACAGACTAGTATCGATTGTGATGTACAACATGCACACATACCTCAAATGAAAAGTTTAAGCATTTATGAACCATAGAGGAGATTTTTTTCATGGAGCGGAGCCATGGGTGCCCCAACTTCACATGAATAAGTCTTATGTTGGAATGATAACAAAAGTAACATCCAATGTTCTTGGCTCAACCTTGATAGCAAGAGTCAAAGCACCAGGAGTTGGAATAATAGACCCATCATGTTCTCTAATCATGATTTCCAATACATCGTAGTTATCGTGGTACAAACCATGCATGTAGAGAAAATCTTCAATTACTAAATTTACCATACAAATAGGATCGATCATAGAACCTCTTATGGGTTTATCATTGATTCGAATGGTGATGTATAGAGTTCCATCAGGAGCTTCGATAGTAGCATCATGAGGAGTGAAAGATATAGCCGGTTCGGGTTCTACCCACTCTTGATGAGGGAAGGCATCCACCATGCAAATATCTCTTTCATAATCTTTTTCTTGATGAGTATATTGTATTTCTTGAAATGGTTCCACAATGTTAGACTCGTGATGAGGTAATGGATTTGTATATATTTGCAAGTTTTGATTAGGTGGAGCCATCAATTTATTTCCTTTATCATTTACCCAGCAACTTGGATGACATTATAATCAATGAGGTCTTGAATTTCATGTTTAATACGCATACATATTTTAGTGTCATGACTGGTGGTGTAGTGAAATTGACAAAAGGCCTTCGAATCAAAAGAAGATGATTGCATCTTACTTGGATCGAGAGGTCGAATAGGTTGAAGTTTGATGAGATTGTTGTTCAAAAGTTGCATCATTATGAAATACAGAGATTTTGATAATGGTGTGAATTGTCTTGTTTTTGGTTTTAGTTTATATGGGGTGGGAGAAGAAGAAGTTGCAGCCGCTACATGTTTTTGAATGCAATTTGATGATATGGCATTGATTTTGATGAAATTTTTTTTGTGTCATTTAGATGAATGATTGTGTGAGGCTTTAGATTGACAAACCAGTACTGATGGGTGATTATTCTCATACTAACTAACCAATAGTTGGTAATCATGAAGAGTCATGCAAATATTGGTGAAAGAGTCATAACACATCAACAAGATTTTATCACAGATGTGAGGTTGTAACTTTCCAATGAAGATTCTTTGTATATCAACATCCAAAATAGAATATTGAATTTGTGAAAAGAGGGCTTGATAGTGCCCCATGAAATCAATTACTTTCTCCTTTACTCCTTTCTTATAATGAACCAAATCAGTCAAAGAGACTTGAGGTCCAATGTTTGCTTGAAAGTGTTGAAGAAATTTGTTGATTAATTATGAAAAAGAAGTGATTGAATTCAGAGGTAATGAGTAAAACCAATCCAAGGCCAAGTCTTTGAGTGAGCTAGGAAAGAGTTTAGCCAATATTACATCTTCAAAGAAGAAATCACTACACATAGCTATAAAGGTTGCCACATGGTTGTTAGGGTCTCCCTTCCCATTATACTTCTCAAAGAGAGGGGTTTCAAACTTCTTGAGCATTTGAGCTCTTATGACTAGATAAGACAATGGGCTATGGATATAATGTGATGTCATAGCTGTTTTTGAGGGACTTTGGTTTATGTTTGCTAACTGTTGTTGGATGGAATTCATATTTATCAAAAGTTGGCTAATGATGGGGTTGGAAGATGAACTAGTTTGAGATTGGTATGAATGGATAGGGCTAACCATAGGTTGTGACACTATATGATTAGATTTTTGGAAAGTTATATCAAGCTTAGTTTAATTTGATGTAGACAGGGTGACACTAGGTGTAGTACTTGGATAATTGAATGGAATGACACTATAATTACAAACATGATTCCCACTAGATAATCTAACACATGTGGTAGCAATATTACTTGGTTGTGTAGTTGTAGTGAGAATAGTAGAAGTGTATATAGGTCCAAACACTTGAGTCCCTATTTGGTTTGAAGAAGTCACATTAATGATGATTTTGGCACAACTAGATGTAGACATAATGTTGTTGTGCACTATGTGGGCTAGGCCACACAAGACTTCTAGTCCATCTTGTCCTTCAAGCAATAAACTTCTTAAACTCTCAATAACAGGGATGGCCTCCTCAACTATATGTTTTGAGCTTACAAATTGCTGAAAATTAGTTGATTTAGTGTCTAATCTTTGAATTTAAGCTTCATGAACATGATCCATGAGGGTCTCTACGTTGATGGATTCATGAAAATTTGTTTCTTCTAAGATATGTGAAGTAGGGATATCATGAAGAAGTGATGGGCTTTCTTGTGTGATCGGATTTGTGAATTGGGGTTTCAATGTGTCAATATTGGTGCTATTCAAAGCATTAGAACCCCTTCTTCATACAAGAGTGTTAGAATCAGGACACCAGGTCACAAAACTCATAAATTATTTACAAGCCTTAGTGACACACAAAATGCACACAGAGAAGAGATGAATGATGTGATGAAAGAAGAGGTTGACTTTTTATTTAAATGAATCAATGTTTTGCACTTTTTATCAAATGTAAAAAAATATAATGCAATAATAAAACTTTTGATCAAATTCACCTCTACTCAAGCTCAATTTGAATTAAAAAATACTCATATTCAAATCAAACCCTAAATCTAACAATACAAGAATGCTCTATGTTTTGAATTTCAACACAAGATGATATTTATAATATTATAAAGAAATATGAAATCAGATTTGATAAGCAAATAACATCAGCAAAATTTGAAACAAATTACTAATCACAAACCCTAGGCTTGAAGACTAGCTAGACTTTCTTGAAAATGCAAGATTTTTGAAAAACCCTAATAATGAAGAAGTGTAAATACACAATATACCACTATGAAATGGGTAATGAATGCAATACTAATCAGATCCTATGCAAAAATCAGAAATTTGTATCATGCTATGATGATCTATACTTATGACATATAGACAATGTGACAAATCTACCTTTTTGTATGCCTAAATTAAATGCTTGATTTTCAAAATTTCAAATGCCAAGATGCAAGAATGTTATAAACACAAGGAATGATAAGGTACAACAAATGAAATCAATTTAATCAACCAATTAATGTCACCAAGATCTGAAACAACACACTAATCTACAAACCCTAGGTTCAAGACTAGCTAGATTTTCAAGGAATGCAGTGTTTTTTGTTACCCTAATGATGGATCAAATGCAAAAAGCAAGGTTTGTAAGTATGAAAATGATGAATAAACTAAATCTTAAGCAGATCTAAGACAACAAACACATTATATTTAGATGAAGAAGGATGCAAGGGTGCAAGACATGTCGGGTTCACCAAAATGTTAGATGGAAAAGGGAGACTTAGTCTAAAAGGTTAAACTAGGTCAAACCCTCTTCTATCAACATTGGACCACAAATTGAGTTTATCTTCTAACTTGTGGAGGAGAGCCAAAATACAAGGGTTTTTTTCCATTTTTTTGTATAAAGGAGTGCCAACCAAACTAGGGTAAAAACCTAATCCCTAATTATACAAGATTGACCAATAAAGGACTGTCAGAAATAGATACAAAGATTCTGAAAGTATAGTAGAGATCAGAAGATAGAGGAGAATCATAACCTAAGTTTAGGAATGTAGAAGTACTAGGGTGTTGGGCACCCTAGACCAAGATTAGGGTTTTGTAAGATCTTCAGATCTAGATGCCTTCTTCTATCAGTCTTCTTCCTTCTTATAGCTTGTCTTCATCTAATTCTTCTAGATCTGACTTGCACACAAACAAGAAGGGAAAAAGGTTGTGCTATGTTTAGGGGCTTGCCTTAGTCAAACCCCATGTTGGAGTTTCCACGTCCACTACAACTATGATTAGAGATCCAAGAGTGTGTAACCTAGGAGGGTACAGGAAAGATCTATAGTAAATTATGAAAGAACGAAAGTAAATGATAAAGATTACCACAAGATATGAAACCCTAGTTGGAGTAGGTTAGTCAAGACCATGCACCAACAAGGAGATAAAGGATGGAGGCATGAAATTCCTTCAAGACCTACAAATAAACATCATAACATCCACACACAAAGGGCTTTCCAACCATGAAGAATACTTGAGCATAGGAGATCAATTCATCAAAGCATAAGGTATTGGAATACAATGGATCACTGAGAGGGGGGTGAATCAGTGATCTAATAAAACTAGTTCATTCATCAACCTTGTAAAAGAAATTAATGGCAACATAAACATGGAAGACAATAATATCACACAAATGAAACCATGACACAAGTATTTAAAGTGGAAAACCCTAAACAGGGAAAAACCTTTATCCAACATCACCAAATTCTTTATTAGGTCTTACTGACCAAATTCTCACTGATTACATACAGAAGGAACACCAATTCCCTACACAAGAAGCACCAAATCCAATCTTTTTAGGAGCACCAACTCCAGGTCTTTTAGGAGCACCAACCCCTACATAAAGTACACCAACTCTGCACAAACTAGGAGCACCAAATCTAATTACAAAACATGAAGATATACATAGTACTACTCTGTTTACAATACTAAAAAAGGTTATAGATGAGTTCTATAACTCTTTTATTTAAACACCTTATCTCTCTTGTATTTGCACAAAATAATAACTCTTCAAGACCACCATACATCCAATCACAAAAGTACTTGGCATCATAGGACAATACAAGAACTCCTGTCTACAAAGGACATTCATACATAGATCAAGAATCCCTTCTATACATAATATATCATTTTCTGTCAGATAATCTCTTAGGCATACAAACAACCACAAACACCTGTCCTTGTATCATCATATCAAACAATCAACACTTATCTCCTCTTGCATACTTGAATGATAACTTCTTTATAAGAATCCCCTTATCTCAATAAATGCAGAAACAAAACTTAGACAGAAGTATGCTTGAATAACTTGAACCCTCAACATCTGCACACATCTAACTATGATCTCCAAGGAATGAACATATATATGACACCAAAATGATTATTTCATAAAGGATAGTCAACCCTAGACACTATAAAATCTCAGGCATATAAATATTCCCATACTCAAAATACTAAAACACAATACATGCTTCAAATAAAACTTTTGTTCATTGCCATATACTTGCTTATGCAAAGCATAGGTCATTCATGATCACTATCACACAAAGGCACAAGTAAGCCTTTATTCTCTACTATTTAAAAAAACCTTTCCACTCTTCATTATCTGAACACACAAGAATATTATTAATTTCATCACTCTATCATAGAGTCTAATCCACCCTTGGAACCCTCATAATGTACTAGATTTTTCCTTAAATCCATCACTATTGGTAACAGTTACAAACCTATGTAATAGAATGACATCCAACTACCCATCAAGTTTATCACATAGTGATTACCTATTGAGGATTAAAGGACCTTTCAAAAATAACCATAGATTGATCTTTTTCATGCCCAAGTAGAATTAATTAATATCCTTTGATGTTGTGTTGGCACCCTTGATCCTTGGAGAGCCCGGTAGCCATTAGGGAAGGGGCCTAGTCAACCCACGATGTTACACCCCTTAAGGTTGTAACTTAAGTGACCCTAACCTGCTATATCCAATCAACTAAGTTTTAAAAGAAAAGTGGACCCGTCACACAAATCTTTAACACTTATAAACTAGGGTTTAAGACTTTAACAACCTTAGGGTTTTAGGGACTTGTAGATTAGGTCTTCAAATGTTTATAAACCCTAATTTCACCATTTCCCACTATCATGAAAATTTTTAAACCCTGACTGTTCTCAATGTCCACTATCATGAACTACCCTATTGCAAAGGAATCTTTGGTGTCTTTAGAGAACTCTACAAAATTAGAACTTAGGGTTTAGGGATTATAAGAAATGACAAAATTTAAAAGAATTGAATGAATTCCTTAAACTTTGAGATATTCATTCTACAAACAACTAAAATTACCCTGAGTGCTGCGCAAACACAGACTGCAACTTAATGTTGCAAAGACACCTCTTGTGTATAGAAGAACTTCCAAGACATGTATCAAATCTGATGAAATGCCTCATTGCATATAAGAACTCAAACCATCTCTTGTCAACACTTGATCATTGATCATAACAAGCAATACAAACATCATTTTATACATGGCTGATGGTGTGAAATGGAGAAAACAACTGAGAAAACACTGTGAGTGCCTTCATCAGTGATTTACCTAGAAATCAAGTCAACTGAGATCACTTGCATAATACAAAACTCCTCTCCTGATGATGACATTTGACTATGACAGTATGAAACTAAATAAGCATGAAAGTATGAAGACAATGACACAACTCACAACTCCTCTACCAAATTACAACTCCTTGAAAAATACCTTGATAACACATCATACATAAGTTCACCTTGTCATACCTTGAATCTGCCATACCTTGTCATGCTCTGTCATTTTGAAGTTCCATTATGTCAAACCATCTATCATACATTGACTCTGCCATACCTTGTCATGAAGCACTGCAAATCTTTGCATTGCAACAATATCCTTATGAAGAAACAAGTACCTCATTTCCTTTGTAGAAATAAAAAACTACATTACCTTTCATATCAACAGCTGACATATCAAACCATGAGATGAGTATCAACACTGTACAAGCATCTCATCACACATCAACTCAAACAACCAAGAACCTTTGACAACTTCACTATTGCTTTCACTGTTGCATCAACCAACACACCTGTGTCATTAGTGACTTAGTGACTTGCAATAACCTCAAACACAAATCAATAACTAAACAATCATTTACATTGTATGCACCTTTGACATCAATTTACATCAATGACAGATCAAACCAACAAACTGCCCCTTTGTCATTGATGGCAATTTGACAGACTGTCAAATCAATATCTCCCCCTTTAACATCAAATGAGAAAGGCATATATCTTGTGCATGAGTCAAAGAAGCTCCCCCTGTCTTGCATCAAATGACACTGCTCTACAATGGATCATTAATTCTGAATTTAGGATGAGCATATTGACTTACCACTGATACATACATCAGAGATGCTGTCACTCCCCCTAATTGATATATTCCATCAACACCAAACTGCTCGTGAGATGCAGACACTCTCTCATAGATAGACCAATGTCTTCAAAACATTGTATCAACACTCCATTTCATATAAACAACCAACAATCACATATCACTTGAAGTATAGACTAGATGTTTGAACCTTGTACCAACATCATTGATGACTGATATATGTGGCACTGATATCTGGATTCACATATCTACATAATCAAATAAAAAAGATGAAGCCTAAAACATACAAATCAAGTTGGCATGTACTTATCATAATGAACAATACTTATACTTGATACAGTGAATGTACTGTCACAACAAAGACTGCCACAAACCATCCAATAGAGTTGGATATCACTGTCACACACTTTGCAATCTCCCCCTTTTCAAGGACTGATACATATGGAAAACACCTTCTTAGCATTAGACCACAATTCTTTGTGGCATTTTGTCAAAAAGTTTATGTGCCTTGTTTGTTCTTCTATATTTTGCATATAAGTCTATCCTGGCACTTGCAACTACAACATTTGACAATAGTGCTCTTCTTTTATACTTTGATGGATGCTATACCCTATTCCAAAACTCTCATAGATTGAAGGAATGCTGATAAAGGATGCAAAGTCTAATTTAGTGATGACTAATCACATACCAAACAAGGTCACTATTTTGACAAATAGCATTGCCCAAACATCATATCACCATCACTGCCCAAAAAAAACAACTCTACAACTTTGACTGTGATGTCCACCAATATAATTGCCATCACAATGTGTTTCAAAGCTTTCATTGTTAATCAAGTTATGCTAGTAAAGATTGTTGAGTCTGATTTTACACCTGCCAACCGCATCTACTTGAATACTCCTGAAACCTTTTCATATCCTTTTCACTATGACAGACCTTATATAGTCTTTGTACATGTTTGACATAGTCACCATTTGGTGTCTTATACAGTGATAGCAACCACTCCAAGATGTTCATGAACCATCATGAATTTCCATTGTTCTTGCACTGATCATTGAATGGTACTCTTGAAGCTCATTGTCTTTTACATCCTCACAGGTTCTGTATTCTTTTTGTGAAGGACTACAAGTCTCTACACTACCTTAGACTTCTGTATACTCTATGATAACTCAACATATCTTGACTTAAACCAGATTGTAGGTCCCTATATCAATGAATATGCTACCTCATTCTCATTCTATAGATGCCTCTATATAATGTCAAGTGGCATCTTGCATATCTTGTGATCTTCTTCTACTATAAAATAAAGTTGTCTATATCATTGAGGTCTTAAGATTGATAAGCTTGCTACTGATTATAATGTTGATTCTTTGATAGATTTGTGAGGCTTGGGTAAGGTTTATGCATCAGAACTTTGGCAGGGACTCTATCTGATGCCATAATTGGTTTTCAATAAGATTTTGACAGTCATGACAAATTTGTTCAAACTTGTAACAACCATATCCAATAGAACTAAAACAAATTGTAGTCTTGATAAGATTCTTGTATGAAGAAGGTTTCTTACAAGGTTTGACCAGACCTTGATTGCTTATGCAGTCAACTCACTATGAAGAAGCTTGCTCCATTGTATGTACACTAATTATTCTAACTCTTGTTGTCATATCTTCCTTGGGGATAAATAATAAAGCAATGAACATCTCCCCCTGACCTCATGCTACATATTATGCAATTGGTGATGTGTCTTGTGCAATATACACAAGCTTAGGATCTTCCTTGTCCTGGTCATGTTTTCTTCTCCACACTTTCATAATACCTTTCTTTTGACTATCTATTTGTTTGTAATGCCTGGATAATTCCATCAACCTACTTCTACAAAACCTTGCTGTATGACCAAGATTATTGCACTTATAACAAGTGATCTTGTAACCAACTAGAGGAACAAAAGAATTATATCTTCTTGAAAACTCAAAAGCATCATTTCTTACTTGTGCATTACAAGACCTTGCAGTGTGACCTAGATGGTTTTATTTATAACAAAGGACATTCTTTCTTCTATTTGACAACTCATATGAATGGTTATTCCATCCAATTTTCTTTGCATGCATCCAATAGTCTTTTGTTCTATGACCAAATTCATAACATGAATAGCAATAACCATGAAAAGAGTTTTCAAACCTAGTCATTTGATGTTGTTCTTGATGAAAGGTTCTTCTAAACTTGTTCTTGTTGTCTTGTGGAGGAGTTCTTTCTAATGTCTTATTCTTGTCTTAAGTCTTAGGAGCAGCAAAATGATAGTTAAGATCTATTTTTTGCCTAGGAGCATTCTTGACCTTAGAACTCTATCCTTTTTCATAGCCTAAGCTAGTAGTGTCCTTGTGATATTTTTTTCTTGCTCAACATCTCATTCAACCTGCTGGTGCTATCTTCAAATTTCTGATTTTTCTCTGATTGAATCTTGAGATTTTCAAGATCTTTTCTTAGAGTGACTATCTCTGCTTCTAGTTTTTGGCATTCAATTGTTTTGGCTTCAAATTTTGATTTCTTCACATCTTCTATCCTTTTGGTCTCTTCAATCTCTATTTTAGGCTGATAATTAATTTATTTGCTTCTTCAACTTGTACCCTTAAATCTAGAATCAGATTTATTGCCTCTTCAAGATCTAAAAAAGCTTTTTCAAGGCTTGAAAGTACTTTGGCCTTGGAGTCATTTTCTTGTTGAAGCTGTAACTCTAATCTCTAGTTCTCCTTTCTATGTTTCTTGATCTCATCTAGGGAACACATGAGTTCACCTTCAATATCAATTTCACATTCATCTTCATCATACTCCTATTCATATTCACTCACAATGTGATCTCCTTCTTTGTCAACATTCTCAAGTACAAAATCATCTTCTCTTTCAAATATATCATATCTTATGTCAATTGGCAGGGGTGTTTCATGCAATAACACATCACTTGATTTGATTGGGACTTGTTGAACAGTTTTTTCCTTCACATTTCTTCTTCCCTTATTTCTTTTACTCTTAGCCATAGTATTCCACCACCAAGATCAACCCAAGTCTAATAGACTTTTGCAAGGAACTTGCAGCTTTGATACCAATTGTTGGAATACAATGGATCACTGAGGGGGGGGGGGTGAATCAGTGATCTAATAAAACTAGTTCATTCATCAACCTTGTAAAAGCAATTAATGCCAACATAAACATGGAAGACAATAAGATCACACAAATGAAACCATGACACAAGTATTTAAAGTGGAAAGCCATAAATAGGTAAAAACCAATATCCAACCTCACCAAATTCTTTATTAGGTCTCATTGACCAAAATCTCACTAATTACATATAGAAAGAACACCAATTCCCTACATAAGAAGCACCAACTTCAAGTCCATTAGGAGCACCAACTCCAAGCTTTTAAGGAGCACCAACTCTAGGTCTTTCAGAAGCACCAACCCCTACATCAAGTACACCAACTCTGCACAAACTAGGAGCACCAACTCCAAATACAAAACAAGAAGATATATATAGTAGTACTATATTTACAATAATGACAAAGGTTATAGATGAGTTCTATAACTCTTTTATTTAAACACCTTATCTCTCCTAGATTTGCACAAAAGAATAACTCTTCAAGACCACCATACATCCAATCACAAAAGTACTTGGCATCATAGGACAATACAAGAACTTCTAATTACAAAGGACATTCATACACAAATCAAGAATCCCTTCTTTACATAATACATCATTTTCTGTCACATAATCTCTCAGACATACATACAACCACAAACACTTGTCCTTGTATCATCATATCAAACAATCAACACTTATCCCTCCTTGAATACATGAATGATAACTTCTTTACAAGAATCCCCTTATCTCCATAAATGCAAAAACAAAACTTAGACAGAAGTATGCTTGAATAAAGAACCCTCAGCATCTGCACACATCTAACTGTGATCTCCAAGGAATGAACATATAGATGACACCAAAATGATTATTTCATAAAAGACAGTCAACCCTAGATACTAAAATCTCAGGCATATAAATATTCCCATACTCAAAATACTAAAATGCAGGCACAAACACAATACATGATTCAAATAAAACTTTTGTTCCTTGCCATATACTTGCTTATGCAAAGCATAGGTCATTCATGATCACTGTCACACAAAGGCACAAGTAAGCCTTTATGCTCTGCTATTTCAAAAAACCTTTGCACTCTCCATTATTTGAACACACAAGAACATTATTGATTTCATCACTCTATCACAGAGTCTAATCCAACCTTAGAACCCTCATAATGCACTAGATTTTTCCTTAAATCCATCGTTGTTTCTAGCAGTTACAAACCTGTGTAACAGAATTACATCCAACTCCTCATCAAGTTTATTGCACAGTGATTACTCATTGAGGATTAAAGGACCTTTCAAAAATGACTGTAGATTGATCTTTTTTGTGCCCAAGTAGAATTAAATAATATCCTTTGATGTTGTTTTTGTGCCCTTGATCCTTGGAGAGACTGGTAGCCATTAGGGAAGGGGCCCGGTGAACTCACGATGTTACACGCCTTAGATTGTAACTTAAGTGACCCTGACCTGCTATATCGGGTCAACTAAGTTTTAAAAGAAAAGTGTAACCATCACATAAAGCTTTAACACTTATAAACTAGAGTTTAAGAATTTAACAACCTTAGGGTTTTAGGGACTTGTAGATTAGGTCTTTAGATCTTTTTAAACCCTAATTTCACCATTGCCCACTATCATGAAAAATTTCAAACCCTGACTATTCTCAATGTCCACTGTCATGAACTACCATGTTGCAAAGGAATCTTTGGAGTCTTTAGAGAACTCTACAAGATTAGAACTTAGGGTTTAGGGATTAGAAGTAATGACAAACTTTGAAAACATTGAATGAATTCCTTGACGTCTGAGATCTTCATTCTGCAACCAACTGAAATTACCTTGAGTATTGCCCAAACACAGACCATAACTTAATGTTGCAGAGACACCTCTTGTGTATAGAAGAAATTCCAAGACATGTATCCTAATGAAATGCCTCATTGCATATAAGAACTCAAACCACCTCTTGTCATCACTTGATCATTGATCATAACAAGAAATACAAACATCATTTTATACATGGTTTCTAGTGTGAAATGGAGAAAAGAACTGAGAAAACACTATGAGTTCCTTCATCACTGATATGCCTAGAAATCAAGTCAACTGAGATCACCTGCATAATACAAACCTCCTCTTCTGATGATGACATTTGACTATGACAATATGAAACTAAATAAGTATGAAAGTATGAAGATAATGTCACAATTCACAACTCCTCTACCAAATAACAACTCCTTGTAAGACTATGTTAAAGGCTGATGGTCAAGAAAAAAGTTAAAGGCTAGAATAGGTTCAACTTTGGGAATATTTTTGATGAAAAAAGAAGAATCAACTTGAAACTGAGAGAATTGCAGATAAGATTAGAAGAAGGAGAGACCACTGAGGATACTGCTAAGGAGAAAGAGAGCATGAGAAGGAAATGGAAAGATCTGCTGGTGAAAGAAGAGATTTTTTGGAAGCAGAAGTCAAGAGTTGAATGGGTGAAAGAGGGCGATACGAATACCTCGTTCTTCCATCAATCTACGATGAGGCATAGGAAAAGAAATAGCATAACTAAGATAATGGATGATAGAGGTATTAGGGTTGACTCAGATTTCCAGATTAGGGAGGTGGTGGCTTCCTATTTTTAGAACTTCTTGGGAGCCCAAGATAGCAGTATCAATCAGGATCTCATAGATATTATACCCACCCTGTTGAATGAGGAGGACAATGCTCAACTTGGTAGACCTATTTTTGAGGAGGAGGTTCGGGCCAGTCTCTTCTCTATGGAGGTTTTTAAAGCCCCAAGACCTAATGGATTCCCCCTGCTTTCTTCTAGGAGTATTGGGATATTGTGGGTAATGATGTCACTGAGGCTACTAGAGATTTCTTTAGGACTGGAAAGCTGCTAAAGAAACTTAATCATACCTTCAGAGCTCTTATTCCCAAAAATCAAGACCTAGTGTGTATGGGGGATTTTACACCAATAAGTCTTTGTAATACGGTGTACAAGATTTTCTCCAAAATCCTAGTGTTGAGACTCCAACCCATTCTTGGAAGATTGATCAGCAACTGTCAAAAAGTATTTGTCCTAGGCAAATAGATAATGGATGCGGCCATTACTACTCATGAAATAATCTACTCCATGGAGAGAAGCAAAAGTCCAAGAATGGATTTCAAGTTGGACATCTCAAAATCTTATGACAGAGTTAATTGGGAGTTCCTTTTTACTGCTCTGAGGAAGATGGGATTCTAGGGTAAATTTCTGCAACTTGTCATATTCTGTATTACCTCTGTCAGATTCTCTGTTTTGGTCAATGACATCCCTAGGGGATTCTTTAATGCTAGTAGAGGGCTAAGGTAAGGGGATCCCCTTTCCCCCTACCTCTTTATCTTGCTGAATCCCTAAGCAGGGGCTTCAATTGCTTGCTAAATTCCAGAGAAATCAAAGGTGTTAAACCTGCTTCAATAATAGAGCCTGTTGCTAAACAACAATTTGTGGATGATACCATACTATTTGGAGCTGCTTCAGTTGTTGAGGCTTGTAAATGGAAAAAAGTGCTATAGGAGTATGCCACCTTGGCGAGCCAATGCATAAATTTTGAAAAGAGTCATGTCTACTTTTTAACACCCCGATCGACCTACAACAAAAGATTATGGAGATTCTGGGGTGTCCCGCGGATTCTTTCCCTGGGACCTATCTGGGACTTCCGTTCTTAGTCAAAGATGCCTCTCCAGAGTATTGGAATTCTATCATGGAAAGGATGCAAAGGAAACTAATAGGATGGAAAGGAAAACTTCTAAGTCAAGCTGGTAAGTTTTAATTACTCAAAGCTTCACTCCATGGAATTCCTGTTTATTTTTTATCCTTATTCAAAATGCCTAAGTATTTGACTAAGAGACTGGAGAAAATACCAAGAAACTTTCTTTGGATAGGGGGGGAAGACAAAAAGAGGTTGGCTCTTGTTGCCTGGGATAAAGTCTATAGACCTAAATTGTAGGGAGGCTTAGGTCTAAGAAAATTAAACTTGCTTAATAAAGCACTTATAACCAAAATTGGTTGGAACCTCATTACTGGGGGCAAAGACTAGGGCAGAATCATGAAGGCCAAATTTATGGGTAACTCAACCCTAGAAGACATTCTACTTTCTTTTGACTTTCCTAGAGGCTCGGTGATCTAGAACAATATCGTAAAATGTAAAACTATTCTTTTGAAAGGAAACAAGTGGAAATTGGGGGACGGAGAATTGATAAGACTATGGGAAGACAACTGGATCAATGGAGGACCCATAAAAAAGCACCAAAACACTCAAGAGTTATTGAATTTAGTTGTTAATCACTTTGGAGACTAGGCTAAGGATTATTTCCTTCCTGGCAGCTATGAGTGGGTTTGGCTATCAGAGTACTATCAAAGACAAACTGAGCTGGATGGAGTTGTTGAAGATATTCAACTACTTCTAAAAGGATGTAGAATCCCCCTCTTCCCTTAGAAAGACATATTGATTTGGATTAAGGAAAACTCTGGGTGGTTTACTGTTAAATCTACTTATAATCTATCCCTCCCCCAAGATGGTGATAAATTATGGAAGAACATCTGGAACCACAACCTTGTGCCAAAAATGAATCATTTTTGGTGGGTGGCTGTGCAAAATAAAATCCTTACTATTGATAACCTCCAAATAAGGGGCTTCCAAATCCCCAACAGATGTGTGCTCTTCATGAAAGATGAAGAGTCTATCTCTCATATTCTTTTGCACTGTGAATTCGCTTGGGAGGTTTGGAGTTTGTTTCTAAATATTCTAGATATTCCTTGGTGTGGGAATGGGAACTATGAGGATCTCATTAGAGCCTAGATCCCTCTCTTTTCAAATCTAGTTTACCGAGAAATATGGGCTCAAACTCCCCCTATCCTGTCTTGGTGCCTTTGGAAGTAAAGAGACAATAGACTCTTTCGAGAAAAAATTAGGAATCCCAAGGAAGTTTTTGGCTCTGCTATCAGACTGCTGCAAGATAACATCATCAACAACTGAAAATCCCCCAAATGCCAAAGAAACCAACATAATTAAACAATGGACTATTCTTATAAGTACCTGCAGAGTGGATGATAGGAAGAAAAAAGCCAAGGCTAACACTAACTGGACCCCCCCAAGTGGTTGGTCAAAGTTAAACTTCGATGGTGCTGCCAAAGGCAACCCAAGATTGGCTAGTGGTGGAGGAGTGATAAGATCTAATAAAGGTATACTGATGGTTGCTTTTGCTGGGAGCATAAAGGAAAACACCAATAACACTATGGAAGCCATGGCCCTACTTTGGGCGCTCAAAATTGCCTTGTTCATAGGCATTAAAAACATAATAGTGGAAGGGGATTCTATGGTTGTCATTGAAGTTGTTAAAGGGAATGGTAGTATTGGTTGGTAGATAGAGGATGTTATCAAAGATATAAAGGGTCCTCTTTTAAAGTTTGATGGAAAAGAAATGAAACATATCTACAGGGAAGGAAATAAAGCCGTGAACCTTATGACAAATTTGGGGATTAATGTTAACCCCTTAAGATGTTGGAGGGAATTGGATAATCTACCCAGGACCAGCAATGATTATATTCAAAAAGGGGCCCTTAATCCCTAATGATGGATGGTATGATTCTATTATTTCCTAAAGTAGTTTTTTTTTGTGCCTTCCTGGCATAAAGGGAGGACATGGCATAGAGGACGACAGAAGGAGTCCTACTCACTCTCTTGTGATGATGTGGTGGATTGAGTATTATGTGTACTTGGAGATAATCAGTATAAATCATGTTTGGTGAAAATATATTTGCAAAAGGTCTTGTCAACCTCTGCTTGATGTGTTGGTTTCGAGGAGTTTGCACAAGTTGGTTCCTAACAGCATTTATGATCTGAATGCACTCGGGTTCTAGATTAGCATGCATAGGATGAAAAAGAAATTAAAGTTTTTTTTCTATGCATTTCTATATTATTTTCTTGAAATATTCCTACTCTCTACAACAACTTGTTCTGTGAGGAATTTGGTTCTGTCTATATCTGGGGTTTTAGTCTTGTGCTCTGGATGCATAGGAAAATGGGGGGGATAAAGTGAGAATAGATCCAATGAATTGTAATGAATTCAAAGAGGACCTGCATGTTTGGAGCACAGCATATGAGGGAGGAGTTACTGCTTTCCTTGAATCTCTGAATGGCTATCATGAAAATATATCGACCCAATTTGCTAAATCGTGGGATGTGAGTCGTATGGTGAAAGTTGGCGGGGTCCAATTCATTGTCTCTGAGGACTCCATTATTGTTGTGACTAGTTTGTCATGCTCGGGGAACAAACTCAAGAAGTAGACTTGTGTCCCAGACATGGAGGGCATGAAATTGTTCTATAAAGAGGGGGAGAAATAGTTTCAACTTCAGGGAGGCTTTGAACGTGAGAGTCTGGTCTCTCCGTGGAACCAGGTATGTTTTTTGATAATGAAATATTTTACTCTTGAGAGTAGATACAGAGTGTTCTACCATTATCATTTTGCCTTCTTAAATCATTTCTAACATAAAACTTTGGTAAATTTCCCCTCCCTACTATCCAGCCTTGAAGCCTCTGTAATGCACACCAAAAAATCCTGTGAAGGGGACCCAGAGGTGATTACTTTGCCCTTGCACCAAGGCCTAATCTTCCGTCTGTAGATCAATACCATCTAGCTTTGTGTTGGCCTAAAACTCTTGCTGCTCGGCCTGTGGAGGATAGCTCCAATGAAGACACTGAAGATCAAATTCCCCTAAGTGTGCAACTTGGGAAGCCAAGTCCAATGGCCTCTTAGCTCACCTCCCATTCTAACCTTCCTATGAGCTGTCCCTCTGGCCCTTTGTCTAGCCTACTTGTGTCAAAAGCTACCTCTTTTTTGAAGGCTACCCCTAGAAGTTGAATGTCGGGACAAACCTTTGAGACCTCTTAGGACCAGTCTCATGCAGTGGCTGCTGAGGGATTGTGTAAACAGAAAAATAGAAACCCCTCGCAAGATAAAAAAAAATGTAAGAGAGAGAATCCTGCACAAAACAAAACTGAGAAAAAGAGATGTGGTGAAGGGGAGGAGAGGAAAGGTACTGAAGTGACTAATAAAAAGTAGGGGAATCAAGGGAAGGAGGAGGTTATGTTTGTAAAGGAAAAAGCTATGCGAAAGGGTGGCTCTGTCAGAATTCCAAGTATAAAGAGATCATCTAGATTGGCGAGAGGTATGCCCCAGGGAATAAAGATTGTTGATTATTCCACTACTTCTAACTGGGAAGACACTATGCAGGAAATGGATGTTAAGGGAACCAAAACCAGCCCTATGCAGGAACAAGAGGGCGTGAGCCAGTTTGCTTCAATGAATAACTCATTATATGACACTAATAATGAAGATACTGAGGTACAAGAAACCTTCGACAAGGAAGTTATGAGTGCCAGAAGGGATGTGGATAACAAGAAACTGGAATTGGAGCTCATTGCTGTCAAATCTCACCTGTCTGCGATGGAGAACAAAGTCAAGAATCTGATTAGGCTGGTTCTAAGGTTATCCCACAAGGATGTTGATACCTTTTCTATTCTGTAGGTGGATCAAAAGAAGACTATGGATTCTCTGCTAGAGGATCAAGAAAATCTTGTTAATATGATATCTGATGACTATAAATATCTTATTAGCTAGGTGGTTCTTGTTTTATTTCATTAAAGACTTGGTTAAAGACTTGTTTAATGTTTTGTTAGTTTTTGATGAACTGTTAATCAGCTATTAGTCAACTGTTGGTGGCCCTGGGCCTATTCTGTTGCCATTTGGCTCTTGTTATCAGGTTCTACTCCCGTGCTAGCAGCTTATCAATATAAAAAACAACTCGTTGTAAAACACCTTGATAACACATCATACATAAGTTTACCTTGTCATACCTTGACTCTACCATACCTTGTCATGAAGCGTTACATCTCTTTGCATTGCATCAATATCTTTATGAATAAATAAGTACCTCATTTCCTTTGTAGTAATAACAAACTGCATTACCTTTCATATCAACAACTGACATATCAAACTATCACCTTTCATATCAATAGCTGACATATCAAACCATGAGATGGGTAACAACACTGTACAAGCATCTCATCACACATCAACTCAAACAACAACCAACAACCTTTGACAACTTCAGTGTTGCATTCACTGTTGCATCAACCAACACACCTGTGACATTAATGACTTAGTGACTTGCAATGACCTCAAACAAAAATCTATCACCAAACACTCATTTACATTGTATGCACCTTTGACATCAATTGACATCAATGACAGATCAAACCAACATAAGGTAGGTACTTCTCATCTTCTCATAACAAGATAGGTGTTAAATGAATAACAAGACTCTTTTATATTTGAATTCCCTCTCACCAACAATGAATAAAATCAAATGGTGCCGACTGGGATAAGCCAAGGAGGTGTTCTAAGCTAACACTGCAAAAATAGGGTCAGGGCTAACATCTGGGACCAGAGCACTAGGCGCCCTGGTCCTTTAGCCCCATAAACTCTAGAGAGTGCCATTTAAGGTGGGCTTAGACTATTCCTAAGTTTATTTTGTTGGGTTTATTCATTGGGATCAAGATTTAATCATTTAATGTTCAAAAAGGTGTCAAAATAGGTCCTTATCAGCAAGGGTACACATTTTACTCCACAACAATTCATTATGGTTAGCATATATGAAATCAATGGGGACTTGTTGATAAATTGAGTGAGATTCCATATGATGGTTTACGTGAGAACTTATTTTCAAAGTAAATTTATGGTTTTAGTTAGATCCTCATATAAATAAAACCAAAAAGGAGGACTATGAAATCTCAACAAATAAAATTAAGAATACAAACCTTAAGGAGAAACCATAAGAGGGTGTAAGAGTAATCAAGTTCACTAAAATGGAAGGGAATAAAATTCTCCTTAGATGTAAAAAATCTAAGGTAAATAAAATAAACATTAATATTAAGATAATTTCCTTAGGATCAAAGACTTGAGATGTGTAACTATTTGGAATAATGCACTAAAATAAATTTATAAATAAAATGAATAAATAAATGGTACTTAACTAGAACCTTATTAGTGAAGAGTGTGGTGCAATGTGTTTGTATTTGACTCGTTAGTACCAAAAAATTAGAAGTAGTCAAACAAATGATTCAAAAACTAAAAATGGATTGTTTGTTAATTTGGGTCAGTTTTGTGACTATAGAAGTCATCTACGTAATTGAACCAAGCCCACAAATCTAAACTTTGGAGTGAAAATCTAATCTCTACTAAACTTTGATAGCTACTTTTCAATTTTCCTTGATGTCTATGACTTTTTTTAGTTAACCATAGGTGTTTAGGAACACCTTTAGGGAGTTTTATAGGAAATCATTGATTACTCCTTTAGTCAAACACCTAGGATACTAATCTAACAACTTTTGAAAAAAATAAATATAGTAGGTAGTCATGTAGAGAATGCCTTAGATGTTGATGCAAGTAGGTAATGTAGTAATAATGCTATGATTATTTTCCTTGGGTGGTTATTTAAGTAGGAATGAGATCTATTTGATGATGTGTAAATGAATTAAAGTTAGTCCTTAAATACAACTCCAAAGGTGGCAAGTGAAATGTTTCATGATTCAAGTTGACACATAATGGCTAGTGAGTAAGGGGAACAAGGGGCCAATTTTGAATTTGAATTTTAAAAGTTTGAGGTCATTTTTGTAAATTGAACAAGTGACTTAGGTCAATCTAGTAAATTATGGATTTCAATTTGGATGGGAAATGGAAAAACTAAGGATCATTACTAGTTCCTAATAATAAGTGCAAATGGATTCAAGTAAGGTTTGGGTTATGTTCCAAATTTTAGTAGAAATCATGTCACTTGTATATTTTTCATTGCATAAAGGACAACTAGGTCAAAGTGAACCCAAAACAAAGTGGGAAAATATCAAGTATGGAATTTTCACTATTGGAACAAGAAAGCGTAATTATTTTTTAGAAATTGTGTATCTCAATCAAAAGTAGTTAGATTTTTGAATAGGGGACAACAAAGATATATTAAAGTTATAATATTAATCATGTTGACCTTTCAATCAAGAATTCAAATACATTCTTTTAAAATAAAATAGGTTATTTCTATAATATAAAATAAAATAAACCTTATTTTTCTTGAGCCTATTTTGATCAATAAACAAAGAAAAATACACATGGATAAGCATTGTGAAGCTTATTATTATAAGGGAAATGGATGTTCCTACACAAATATAAGCTAGGTAAAATAATTAAATCACAATGAATAAACAATCTAACTTAGGATAACAAGTTAGGATTGATTATGCTACTGAAATAAATGCACAAAGTTTAAACAAATGGTATTTAGCTCTAGATCTAATGCCAATTTTATTATGATAAATTTTTCAAACTCTAATGTGTTAGAAAATTAGAACTTGTTAGACAATATCCTTGGGATTGATAAAAATGGATGTCTCCTATTATTGTTTAATTCCATGCTTATGGAACTAATCTCCATGCCCTTAGATATGAAGAAGGACAACAAGAAGTGCAAGTTCATGATCGAAGAACTCCCTGTACCAGCCTATGACGTTCCCCAATCAGAACTAGTGTGTGAAATTGTTGGTCCCCTCTCCCCATGGTATCAATAAACATATTTATACCTCCATGATAACATGATTCCCCTCAACCTATCTGTCTCGCAACAAAAAAGATTCATTCACCGAGCCTCCTGCTTCACCCTCGTAGGAGACACCCTATACAAAAGGAGTCGTGATGGTACACTTCTATGATGTTTAGACTCTAGGGAAGCTGAAGTGGCCCTACAGGAGGTACACGAAGGCATCTATGGGGCACACTCGAGTGGACCTACCTTAGCTAAAAATATCTTGAGCACAGGGTACTATTAGCCAACCATGGAGCGAGATGCCTACCGGTTCATAAAAAAGTGTCTGCCGTGTCAACAGCATGGGGATCTCATCCATGCACCATCACAAGAATTACATCCAATACAACTCCATGGCCCTTTTCATAGTGGGGGCTTGACCTCATAGTAAAGATCCACCTACCATCCTCTAATGGTCATAAATTCATCATCATTGCTACTAAATACTTCACCAAGTGGGTGGAAGCAATCCCACTCACTTTCACCACCGAAATCCAAATATCCAAATTCATCCTTCATTATATCATATGTCGTTATGGCATACCCCATTCCATTATCACAGATAATGGGAAACCATTCAAAAACTAGGAATTCCACACCCTGTGTGAGAAATTCCAAATCCAACATCATTTCTCCACTCCATACTACCCCCAAGGTAATGGTCAAGATGAAGCTTCAAACAAAACCATCTTGTGTATTCTGAAGAAAATAGTTAATGAAGCAGGCTACGACTGGCACCTTCAACTCAATCCTGCCCTATGGACTTACTAAACTAGTATCCGCACACCCACAGGAGCCACGCCATATACCCTAGAATTCAGATCTGAAGCCATCCTACCTATTGAGGTCGAGCTCCCATCCTTATGAGTATCCCTATAGAATATAATCATTGATGAGGAGTACTGAGTTGCAAGGCTGCATGAACTAGAACTACTGGATGAGAAAAGCCTAGATGCACTTAACCATTTGCAGGCCTACCAAAATCATCTGAGAAGAAGCTACAACAAGAAAATCAAGAACCACAAATTCAAAGTGGGAGACCTTGTCCTCATGGAAAACTGGAAGAATCTGCAGGAACACCCTAAGAAAGGAAATTTTGAACCTAATTGGTTGAGGCCCTATGTCGTCACTGCTAGCTATGGATTAGGAGCATATCAGCTTACAACACCCAAGGGGCATCCTCTGGATGAGCCTATGAATATTCTGCATCTGAAAAAGTTCTATGCATAACCCATCAAGTATCCCAAGCAAAAATAAACAAAAAAAATCTAAAAGTAGAAAAATCAAAAAATCAAAAATCAAGAAAAACCTGAGTGCAATAAAGACGTGTAATGGTGAAAATCACTTTGGTGATGCCTTGGATTGGTACCATGGTGAAAACCTATTTCAGGTGCCATGTGTAGCAGCTAATTCTACCATCTGATAAGTCCTCTTTCCATCATGACACTCCATACCAAAACACCTTCCATGGCTTAGAATTCTGAAACATCAATCACCCACCCCGCATCATCCCACCCAAGTCTAATCCATGGTACAAAGATCCTTGTAAGCCTCCTCTTGTACAGCTAAAATCAAAAAATCCAAAAACATTAGAAAATAAAAAAATCCAAAAACATTAGAAAATCAAAAAATCCAAAAACTTTAGAAAATAAAAAAAATTCAAAATCCACTCCCATGACATCATCATGATTTCCAACATCCTCACAATCACCCAAAATCATCATCATCTCATCCTCAACATCCATCCTAAACCATTCCCACATCATTAAGTCTTGCCAGAATTACATATTCATCTCACCCACATCTTCAAAGTACCTTGATCCCGTGGACACAAGGTGTGTAGACAGTTTGGAATATGAAGGAAGTATCCAATACTCAGGTACATAAGATGCACCCATCCAACTCATTTGGATGGTCCCTATTCACCGAGCTTGCTAGATCCAACAAATGATACACACGCTAAACATACGCCTGAAAAATCACGCCTCACATAAAAATCATCAATCAACATACAAACTATAATCCAACACATGGCCTAATTGTCCTTTTGCCCACCTTTCAAAAATTATCCAACAAAATCCAACTGATTCGCGTCCTAGGATATATTGTTCCTACAATGGATAGAATCTATCATCCTATCAACACTTGGCAAGAGCACACAATGGCTATTGGTATCTTTTTGTTGGTCTTTTTGATTATTGATTTTTATCTTCTTTTCTCTTTCTAGGTCATTTCCAAAGCTACCTTGATCTCATTATATCATGGTAAGTGGCGGACAACACCTAGAAGATACATGGTCATTGTTTCTGTATGCCATGCTTGTGGGTTGATTTCATTACTCCAAGAATAGTATTCATATCTTGAAGCTTGGGCCAGTTCTAGGATGATGTGCCTCATTTGCATATACAGGGATTAATACCTTATATGTACTATGAACACCCATGGCTATGAGTCCCCTTGCTTGGCTAGGCAAGGTTATACTACCTTGGGCATGCATGAAATTAACCTATTGTTTGTGGGTCTAGTCCATGAATTTGTGGGATATATATCATCACCTAGGTCATCTCATACCTTTGTAAAGTGTATCCTACATTGCTACAATAAATCAAGAAATGCTCTCAGTTAATCTTATGCAACTACTATTGCTAGCTCAATTCATCTTCCAAAAACACTCATCCAACCATACTATCTGGGCCTAGATTTTTAATCCCCCCATCTATTCCCCCCCCCCCCAATTTTGCTAACTAACACCCCTCTCACCTACCCTCAACTCATTCCAACCAACCTAACACATCCCAAATCAAAACAAATCCCCCCTCAATGATGCGGTGTATCATGACCTAGAAACTACCTTTTTCCCCCATCCCATTCCCTTCCCCAATCTAACCATGCCTAGTCCAACCTTGCACTACCCATAAACCATTCCCCCTCCCCACCTATCCCATACCACCAAGCCCCATCGTCCAAGGTTGTACAAAAACATCACGTGTATCATGACTTGATCAATGCATAAATCATTACATTAGGCCATTAGTTGCATTATCATAATCATCTAAACCATTGCATTTTCATTTTTCCATTTGCATACATAATATATGTTTATTAAGATAAGCATATATTTCCATTCCATTACATGTTGCATCCATAATAAATGTTTATTAATCTGAACATTTATTTGCATTCCACATTCACATCATATTCCATAATCAAAACATGCATACATAACATAGGCAAAACAAAACATCTTCATATAACATGCATAATCCATCACGATTATATGCAAAACATCCATCACATCATCATCAGAAATAAACCATAGCATCATATCATATCATGTAACTATGTGGTCAACATGAGGTAGCAATCCCACCAATAAAACATAAGCAAATCATAACATTATACCATCATATGTCATCATCACATGTATATCCATCACATACATCATTAGTACATTCATAACATCTCATAAAATTATCACATCATCATAATATGCATAATCCATAAACATAAACATCCATAAACATAAGCATCATCAGGAAACATAAATGCATACATCCATCCATAACACATCATAAATGCATAAATCATCATCATTATAGATCATCAAGTGTCGTAATACATCATAAATAAACATAATGTACATCGCTCAAAATGATATAAGTCATGATACAAAAGGCTGCAAGGGGCTAAAAAAGGTACAACAACATATGTCAGCCCTGGGCTAATGATCCCCTGTCTGACTCAGTGGGAGATCTAGGTTGTCGCTGCTGCTACTGTGGTGGCTGCTGTGGCACTTGTGGTGGCTGTTGTGGCACCTGTGTTGAGGTACCTATCAGCTGTTGCACCAACTGAATTAATCAAGACTTGCAGGACCTAGACATAGCTCAGGATCCTCTGACCCTCTGGAACAGCTAGACAATAGGCTGCATGATAATACTTAGCCCAAGATCTCTGCTCTAATACCTGTCCCTGCAACTACCCAATTTGTGCCTGCAACTGGCCAATCTGTGTCTGCATCAATGTCAACACAGGATCCATGCCTGTCCCTGCCACAATCCCCTGTAAACTTGCCACCTGGCCCTCTGCCTGCTGAGCCCTCATTGCTGTAGAATCTCTCTCCTCTATCAAGGTAGCAATCAGAGCCTAAGCCTGTACCAACTACACCTGTAATGCATCCATCTGCCCCACTGCCCCATCCAATAATGCAACTACATCCCGCAACTACACTAACTGCGGTGTGTATGAGGAAAATTGACTAAATCAAAACTAATTAAATCAAAAACCCAATAACATAAAGAGAACCAATCTAAATAAAAGCCATTACTAATAAATTAATGAAATATGAAAGCTTTTACTGAGATTTGTATTGTTCCCTTTGGATGAATGTGGATTGCTCAATAGTGCTACGAAACCATGGTTGCAACAAGAAAGTAGAGTGCTCAAATATCAATGTCAAAAGATTGTAAACTTGCTCAATCGATGTGATGTATGCTCAAAGCGCTATTAAGTATGCTTGAGAATAAGTGATCGAAGAGGATTTGTGAAGGAGATGAGAGGGGTTTATATAGGTTTCAACAAAGATTGATCAACGGTCCAGATAACTCAGAGGAATCAATGGAGGAGAACAATTGAGGAACGTGCAACGAATAAGAAGAAGACAAGTGTCACTCAAAAGCTGCTTTAATTTGAGTTAATCACTTTCTTTTCTAAAGATAAGACATGCTTTTCATAAATTAGAAAGCTTTTTTCTAATTTAAGAGAAATTGATAAAAACAAGGTTGAGTGAATAGATAACTCAACTTAAGATTTGCTTTTGCATGATTTGAGAGAAATTAAATAATAAATTATTTAATTTTGTGTGCATGGAGAAGAAGACTTATTTTTAGAAGATTTGAAAGATATTTGAAGAATTTGAAGATAAGAAAGCAAATTAAATAAATAAATTTATTTAATTGTTGTGCATGATTTTGAAGAATAAATAAAATATTTGATTGTATTTTATTTTTGGAGATTGAGAGGATTTAAATAAATTTGATTTGATTTATTCAAATTTGGAAAAATGATTTGATTTAATTAAATAATTGGGAATTATTTAATTGTTTGGATAAGAGGGAATTTGTGATGAATTAATTAAATAAACAATGGGATGTATTTAATTAATGTGGACTTGAATTTTGGAAAGAGGATAATGATTTAATTAAATAATAAAAATTATTTAATTGTGGAAGAATAATAGAGGAATTTAATTTAATTAATTAAATAAAGAGAATTTATTCAATTAATGTCGCAATTTTTAAATTTAGAAGAATTTGATGAAATTAGTTAAATAATTAGATTATTTAATTAACATTGAATGCAGGTGATTAGGAAGAAATGATGAAATGCAAGTGGTGCGATGACATGGTCATTTTAGGGTGTCTACATCTGTCTCTTGTCCCTCTAAGGTCTCCTGTAAGTTGGCGATCTAGCCCCGTAGTTTCTATATCTCCTCATCCTTGCTCTGGGGCCACTGATGGGATGGATGCTCTCTCGGCGCTAAACCTCCTCCTACCCCCAAACTCCTTGCCTCTACCCGTTCTGACCCTATGAAGCCCATAATAGTCTCAAGAATGTGCTGTTGCACATTCCTATGCCTCACCTCTCATCCGAGTGCCTGCCATGCTGCAAGAGGTCTCTGTCTTAGCTGCCATATAGTTACCTATGGTGGGGGCATAAGCTCCCTATCGGCTCTCTACCTTTGCTGCCTTGACCCCCGATGTTGGGGTACCCTCTGTCTCAATCCCTCTCCCAACTGAACATGCTACTGGGGCAACTACTGATCCCCCCTGCCTGTTCCTGTCCTAGTACCCCTACCTGTGGTACCCCTACTTGTCTCTCTCCTCCAGCCTCTACTTGTCCAGATGCCATTGCTACCAACATATCAATCCCCTCATCCTCAACCTCCACCTCCTCCACCACTATCCAATCCTCAATAATCTAATCCTCCTCATCTATTCCTACCTCCTCCATCATATCCGGCTCCTCAGCTAGATCTGTGAACTGAGTGGGCCACCACATCTGATCCTCCTCATCTGGTCCTACCCTAGTTAATTAAATATCTATTATTTAATTACCTAGCCTAACCTACATGACACTAGACCTAGGATTAATTAAATACAACCTTATTTAATTAATCTAAGCACCTCATTAATCCATTCCTTAATTTTTTCCAGCCATATTAATTAGGCTAATTACCCTAATTAAGGTGGTCAAAACCCAATTAACACCCTTTCCCACATCCTCCAAATAAAAAATTGAAATATATCCCATATAAATCAATTTTTTATACACATGTGTCCAACATCACATTTAATGCCTCTTACACCCCTTACACATGTCATAACTCATTAATATCCACTGTTCACCAAATAAATTTTTAATTCATTTTACTCTTCCCCATGTGAATTTTTAATTCACAAATAATCCATCTCACCCAACCTCATTAATTCCTCCCCTTTCCCAAGATGAATTTAAAATTCATCTTTATTCCTAGCCCTCCATTTTCCAAGATGAAATATAGGCCCTCCATATCACTTTCATCCTCCACCATTGATCTTCCAAATCAATCTCAACCATTGGATCATAATCCCTCCAAAATGGCTATAAATACAACATCCTCCAAGCCATTTTATCAGTCAATTTCTATGCAAAGTTATCATGCTAAAATATCCATTGAGCTAAGTGAGTTGTGAGTTTCATTGTGCACACTTGAGAGCATTTCACATTCATTCCATCATCTTGGGTATAGCTAGAGTGAGTTGGGTGCCTCATTCTCTACCCTATTTGGGATTGGGGATCCAATATTGAGGTATAATCTTTGTTTTTATGCATTAGATTTGTGTTTTTGAGCTTCATTTTGGTTTCACCAATCACATATCTAAGTTGGCCTTCATAGCCACTCTATACCTCACAAAAGGCATAAATATCTCTGCATGTCATCCTACCAAGTGCTATGGTGAATACCCCATCTACACTCGCTGCTTGGTCACATTAGTAGGAACTATCCCTACTATAATGCAACTCACAAAATTGTGTCATGAAATAGTACCAACTACAAAAAGAAAGACAAAGTCAATACCAATATCTCATCATAACATCATAAGTAATCATCAAAATAGTACATCAACATAAAAATGTCTCACATGGATCTTGATCCCACCAAGATGGATCCTGAACTGCTGCTGGTATATTGAACTCTGCAGTCGTCTCTGCAGCTAGGGGCATATGTACTACATTGGGATCTCCTCCTCATCATCATCCTCATCCTCATCAGGATCATAGTATCTAGTAAAATCATTGACATTGTCCTCTACTCGTGTGTCACTTCTATGACCTACCCATGGTCATGGATCACCTCTGGGGTGACTGGTAGGGAAGATAGGAGAAGGCCATGTTGTCTGCCACTAGGTTTGATATGCTTAGGTAACACCGACATTATCTACATCAGATAGTGGCTCTACATCCTCTACACCATCATCATCATCATCACTCACCACCACCTTAGCTATTGTCGGTCGTGGGGCAGAATTCACCCTAACCGCACTGCATGTTGAGTGTGCATAGCTTGGATGCATCCTAGGAACATCTTGTCTGCATCTGAATTGCCATGCTACTCTCTCAAAATAAAACTGGACAACTATGTGATCAAGGTGATCGGTCATCAGCCGATGGCTCTAGATCTTCATTAGTTGTTTGTGCTGCTCCATCCATGGTCTCTGGCCGTGATATGGTCTCCAAACAATGTCACCGTACTATAG
Source organism: Cunninghamia lanceolata (assembly GCA_027924645.1). NCBI lineage: Eukaryota > Viridiplantae > Streptophyta > Pinopsida > Cupressales > Cupressaceae > Cunninghamia > Cunninghamia lanceolata. The sequence continues at coordinate 4,455,028 of BSBN01000850.1, forward strand.
CCTATCAAATACCACTCTCCAATATAACAAGTTACCATGTCTCCAACATCTGACAAGTGGATATGCATGCGTACATGGATATGTCTATGTTAGTTCTATGGGGAAATCTATAGGTTGTGTGCACCTGATATGCTCAAACATCCACACCTATAATAGGGTGCACACCATCAAGCTCTATGTATCATAATGGATGTATCATCCCAAATCACGGTAGAGGTGTGCAAGCATACTATGCTACCACATGTACACCATCCTATGCTACTCCATCAATTTGATAGTGGGAACGAGACCCCCGTGTAGGTGAGTACCTCATCCATCCTGTGTGACTGCTAAGGTGATGGTAGTGATCATGATCTTCCATACTAAGGGAATGTCAGCACATCCCTGCTCTAGCCATCCAAGTGTAATATGTCCCCATCTTTCCTGAGTGATGATGTGACCTAAACAGTATACGCAACTCTCTCCGGTGTACTCCTATGAGAAATGATCTATGATCCTCACTATCTCTCCTTGGATAGGTAGTCACAGGATGTGATACACATCCTCTAGAGTAATTGTCATCTCACCTATGGGTAGATAGAATGTAGATGAATCTACATCCCACCTCTCCATGAGTGCCTTGTTGAATGCACAAGACAACTGAGAGGGGGGTGAATCAGTTGTAGCTTAAAATTTCAAAACCCTCACACACATTTATATCCGCATAGATTCAATGAACCTTTAGACTATTATGATGATTAAGCATGAAAAGAAAATAACAAAAATTAAATCAAACCAACATCAAACACAAGAGAACACCAGATTTACATGGAAAACCCAACAAGGGAAAAACTATTAGGAATTGCATGCAGAAGATATCAATTGAATGCAAATAAAGATTAAACAGAGGAATGAAAAATAGACATAAATAATAACAGTGAGAGACAAGTTTTAACATGGTTCACCCAAACTCAGGCTACATCCACCAATAGAGAGTCCAATGTTATTATCCAATAAATCAAACCATTTACAACCAGAAATCCTTGCAACTCAATACCGCTACAAATTCTACAATACAATAATCAATGAAAACCCTAACCCTTATCAACTTTTATCAAGCCTTATGTTGGTTACAAAAATAAGGTTTTTTATGTCGTCCAATAGAAAAAATAACTGCCAACTCCTTTATAAAATAATTTGGGGGGAAACCGTGCCAATAAAAGTGGGGAAAATTTAACCTTTGAGTCTGATTATGCTCCATATAACAACAAAAACTGCGTGGTGATGATTAGCTCAAAATATAAAGTAGTAACAACACTGAATTACAAAAGGCTTACTGCTAAAGGCTCACTACCAAAGGGCTCACTATCCAAAAGAAAGACTTACTGCCAAAGGGATCACATCCCAGAAATAAATAGATAGAAGAAGTGGCCCACTGCCAAGATTTGAACTGTTATAATTGCATTTGACATATGCATGGAGTATGGTTCTAATGAAGCTCAAAATATAGAACCAATATTCACCACAATACCAACATCACCTTCACAACATCACTAAAAAATAGTAGACACCTTCTGCTCACTACATCCAGTAATCTAACACATGAAGGCTTGTACTGTAGCACATACTCAACCACATTGTTACTCACATCATATCCATCATGTGCACACTCAATCACAATCCCTTGACACTCATTTATACTGTTATCAACCTTGAGATCATTCTCCAAGGTTGGCAAATCACCTTAACCCAGAAAATTCAAATTAGGTCTGGACCTAAACACTCTCGCGGTGGAAAGGAATGAAGGTGGACCACAACACATCTTATCTTGGACCTAAATTTATCCAAGTACGCTACTCCACACTTTTATAATCACCAAAGCAACTTCGTAATTAGTGTAAACACCCAAGGTTGACAAAACCTATGTTAACACAATGAACTTTTAAGTACATGCTTCCTGAAACCCAAAAATAACTTGTGGACCATATGCAAGGCTTCACCACAATATAGAGTATTCCACAAACATCCTGAAACATCATGAAATCCAACAAATTTCTCCGCAACAACTTTCACATACTGCACAACCTTATCATGTTTATCCAGTATGCTTAACTATCTCTGTCATACACTGTATCTCTAGAAATTGACTTTCAAAGCACCAAACCATGAACAACTTCAACAGAAGAAAGATATAAACCCTATAAGCACAATTCTAGAATTGTAGGACCTGAAATCACTTTGCGGAGAAATGCTTAGCAAAGACATTTCTCCCAGACACCTCTGCATAACTTAGAAGCATAGTCCACACACTAGTAAACACAACTTCCTATATACAAGGAACCAAAACACCAAATTCAGAATATAACAACTCTTAACATCTCTCGACAACATAGCCAAATTGTAAATACAGATCTTCAATATAGTGGAAATGCGGAGCAAAATCAGAATGCTACTCTACAAGCCAAAATGCCACTTCAACACACTATTTCCTTTATTGATGCAGGAGCATCCCTGGTTCAAGAGCAATCTTGCATCAACCAAAAAACATTTGCATTTTAGTTTATTTCTTTTCATTTTCTAGTTTAGTACAGTCAGTTCAGTCAGTAGCAGGTTCTATGTTTCGGTCTGCATTCTACCACAGTTGCATTTTAGACCTTGCAGAGCTAGACTTAGCATCTAGACACATTCATGTCCATCATATCCAAATATCAGATCATTTAAATAAGATACTAGTAAGATATCACTATCAGAAGATCAACTGTTTTCTCAGAACAAAGCATCCCGACAGTCTCAGACAATCAGCTAAAGAAGAAGACTTGCGGAGCATTTCATGACTTGTAGAGCTAAAAGACACATCATTCAATGTTGTTTGGTTCATGGCCGACCTTCCCTAAGATCCACACAATATTACATTCATTTGCAGAGGAGTTCCACATGATTAGGTCTAACCTATCCATGTACACACGTTACATCTCTTCATTGTAGTTGTGATCTACCTTGGCTGACGCGGAGGAATCTTATGTTCCAGAGATGATATAAATTGATGTAATAGATACCTAGGAAAGTAGTTGATGATCAGTTCATAGTTGATAGTTTGAATTCTTTGCGAAGGAGCCTCAAAGCTATATCTTATGCATATTCGGTAAGAGTGAAATCAGGCTTGTGAGCCCTAATTGTAAGCCTGCATGTTTCTGGACAATTTGTATTTAAATTCTATGATATATTGAATGATTGAATCTTCATTTTCTTTATACCTTTGCATTGTTTATGTTGTGTTTACTCTAGTTGCATGACCTAGACAATTCACTTTGTGGACCCTCCTAACCGTGACTACACCAAGTGGTATCAGAGTGAACGTTTAAATCTTTGGGGGTGAATTGAGTGAAGTTGGTGAAGGAATTTGGTAAGATCTTTTTGTGAAGAGATCACTGAATTTGAGGCAGGTTACTTGTGTTGCAATCGATCGTCGATTGTGAGGTAGTTGTCACCTTGTATCCCGATCACCAAATTTGAGGCAGTTGCACTTGATCTGAGGAAGAGATGCCACCGAGGAGAATCCCTGCTATCAGAATGATGGCTGGAAGAATGGATGAGATGATGGAGATGATAAAAACCATGTGAGTTCACTTGGATGCTGTTGATGAAGATATGTGAAGAGGATTGACATCTCGACCTAATGTTGAAAGTGATGATGATGAATAATTTCAATCCACGGATCAAAATGGTGAAACCCTAGGAGATGAAGAATAAGAAGAATCAAATCAAGTCAAGATGTTGTTATAGACACCCAAAATTGACCCATTTTAACATTTATACATCTATTGCATTTTACACTACATACATTAATTTCGTCTAACACACTTATAATCAAAAATCTCATTTTCTTCCCCATATCCATAATTAATTAAATAGATTCAATTTATTTAATTAATTTCCTTATTTCTTCTATTTTCTATCAATAATTAAATAATTTTAAATTATTTAATTATTTCATCTTTCTTCTAAAATAAATAAATCAATTTTTTATTTATTCCCCCATCATGCACATAAATTAAATAAATTTTATTTATTTAGTTTATATTTCTTCCTCCAACATTTTCTCATATCATTTAAATAATAAATTAAATAAAAATATTTATTTAATTTATTATGCATCTCACCACTTCTATTTTTATCATTTTCTTCTAAACGTGCAAGTGGGCCTTTTGTCCTTGAAAATAGAAAAATTAGATATGGGAAAGATTTAATAAATTATAAAAATCAATTATCTCTACCACTTAATCCTCAAAATAGTGGAAACATCCTATTTTGAGAAAAGCATCTTATCCTTTTCATGGACACTTGTCACGTGCATGTTCATTCATGTCTCTCAAATATCCTCAACCATTGATTTCTTTTTTTATCCTCCACTATTGATCATCCATCTTGCAAGTCTATAAATTAACCCTCTCATAAGCCATTTGTATGCATTGAGTTTGATATCCTTATGCTGCCAAAATATTCTTCCAATCCTCTAATCTTCTATCTATCTTCTTTCATCAAATCTTCATCCTATCATTATGCTATGAACATGAGCTCTCGCATCAATATCCAATAATTCAAGATATCAATCATGCATGCATCAATCTTTCAATGCATCTAAGGTATTCAAAAGATTTTGGGTCAAAAATGTATTGCATTAATTGTTTTATCTTTATATTTTATCTAAATTTTTTGTGTACATTTCTGGTACACCCGGTGGGACTCACTTCTCTTGATCAAATCTTACATTTTTTTTACAAGTTTTTGTTATGAAAAATTGTGTTTTTCTAACCCTCATTGGGCAAGTTTTTCAAGGATCTATCACATGTGATCTCCTGGGCTAAAATTACTACGCCATCACGTTTGAGAGGTTGTTTCCATGTTTTTTACTATAAACTTGTCTATATTTGATCACTCTAAAATTTGTGTAAAAATTTGAATTTTTTTTGTTTTGTAGTCATACTGTACAGATCCGTACAGATCTATACATCATAGATCTGTAATTGAGTCTGATTTTGTTATTGTAGGGCATTGGGCTCATGTTGTGAGATTTTCATAAGGTTTTGCAAGTGAGATTTTGTTAGTTGTAGTTTAAATCTTCCCTGCCGACCACTCCCAATTCCTAAGCCAACCAAACCCTATCCACAACAAAGTATCTTCGTCGACACCTTGCATTTTGATCACCACCCCTTTTTGGAACCTCCACCACCAAATCTCCTTCTAGCCACCTAGATTCGACACCTGCTATAACATTCTAACCTCCACATTAAACTTCTGGTCACCAATCATCATTCAGTCGTAGCTCTACTTAACACCTCTATCTTCACTCACAAAATACACAATCAACATCCATAAAGCCTTTGGTCGATGGTCAAAAATCCCAACTCTCTTGTTGCTACCAATCATCATCTGTCGCAACCACTTGGGAAATCAACCACTGCCACTTGCCTTAGGGTATTCTCGGTCGCCACTGTTCGTATCTCTGTCTCCTCTCTTAGTGTTGGTTGCCACCCCGAACTTCCATACCTATTGACCATAGTCAGTGGTTGCAATCTCTGCTCACAGCCTTATAAAACCCTAACTATTTTTTTGTTTCCATCGACCCTTGCAATCTTCGCTGGTGGTTTGGTCAAGATCATATGTCTTAAGCCCGCAATGATCGCTACCTTTCATAATCTAACCTTCATCTTTCGACCCTTCTTTGACCTTTTTCATCGACGAGAAATCATCGACCATTCCATAGTCTCCTTGTCACAGTCTTGAGTAAGGGTCGCAGTCTTAGGTTTTTTTTGTCGCTTAGGGTTAGGGTTTTAGCATTTAGCATTATAATTTAAGCTTTAAGTTTTGGGGGTTTGAGTCTTAAAATTTTTAAAAAAGGGTTGGGATTGTTTCCAAACTATTAACATAAAACTACAAGCATAGGCATGTGCCACCAATTTTTTTTGTAAAACCAGTCAACAAGTCAACTTTCAAATGGTCAATCAGTCAAACATGTCATCTTCAAACATGCCAAAGGAGGCTTTTTTTTCCTTTTTATCATAACTTGGTCAAAACAGGTTGAAATTGTGCAAACAAATACTCATTGGAAAGTTGACAGGATGAACTCACAACGGTGCAAATTGTATTAGGTGAATGTGTCATTTTACAAGCTTTTTTTGCAGTCAGAGTTCAACTTATTTCTAAACTTCAAACAAGCAAATCTTGAGCAAAATTGATCAGATTTCAATGAATTTTTTTAAAATTACATAAAATCTTCTAAAATTTCTATTTATGCAATCTATTCGGATGTATCGGGCCATTTTCATTAGATTTTATCATACTATAACAAATTGATTTCTTTGGCAGCTAACATTTTTCATTGTAGCATCTTATCGTTTTGTCAAAGAAAGATCAAAACTATTGAAAAATCTATTTGCAAGTCTGATCGGTCGAAGAATAATCTTTTTTTTTCACTAAGTTAGGAACATTTGGGCTTGGTGCTTAAAAAGAATCTTTGCATGCTCCGTGTTTGTTTTTCTTTTTTGTTTGCTTTCTCTGCATGTCTGTAACCTGATTTAACAACAAGAGTATCCTCTCCCCTTGCCTATTCAATGGACTTGGGGTGTAAGAGAAATTGTTGTTATCTCTAGAGGGCCTACCTCCCATTTTTAGAGGGAATGACCCAAGTGGTAACAAGCTAAAGCCAATCTCATTCAAACTGCTCCATAAAAAATGTGTGTGACTAAATTCATAAGCAACAGGTGTGGATGTGTCATACAACAAATGTCTCCCTTAGTAGCCTTGTGGTGCACAAAAACCTATAGAGCATAACCTTTGTAGGCTAGGAGGCCTCCTAATCAGAGTGAATCGCTGCATGTATGGCCACTTGAATGAATTCCCTTACTAAAAACCTTTGTTGGTGTAGGAGGTCAGACCTCTGAAGCTGTCCCACATTCTTGTAGTTCAAAGTAGAGATAGAAAATTCTCTTTGGGGAATTCAAAGTTTGGCATGCCCGAGAAGTGTGTGCCGTGGAAGGGGGTGCCAGTGCTACCAAACTTCTAAGCTATCCACTCTAAATAACTATGGTTGGAGTAATCCAAGTGGGAATCTAGAAGATGTTGTCTCTACCATCCTAAGTTGTTATTGTTTGTGAATGTTCTGTGTATGAGTGTCTTCCATCTTATTTGCTTGTCAAAAAAATTCCAAAAAAAAAGATGTCAAAAACAAATCCATGTCATAGAAAATCCCATCCTAACACACATCCTAAGCCACATCATCCACATCATCTAGTCCTAATCATCCTAGTCAATCTTCATTCCAAGACATTCAATCACTTCATCCTAATCATAACCCAATCAAATTCATCCTTTTCATATCCAAATCACATCTTAATCACTCCACATCCTCACATCCTAATCTACTACTTGTAAACATGGACATCACATTCCCAAACAAGACCTATGAGAATGATCCTTATGGCACCAAAAGAATTCTTGATGCACTTGAGTGGTTATATAGAAAGGAACAAGTCCCTACGCCACACAACACCAAAAATTCCTACAACATCAATCCATAAGCCAATACCAACAATCCCAAATTCAACAAGCACATCATCCTCTATCCATTCACCATAAACCAATCCATCTCAATCCTATGTGTCATACCCATCCACTTCATACCAACCTAATCCACCAACCTATCAAGTCAATGTTCCATCAACTTATCCAACTTCATACCAACCTAATCTATCTACATACCATGTCAATGCCATATCAACCTATCAATGTCCACCCCAAGATTATCCACTTCCTTATTCCAACCTTCCAACACATCACCATGTTGGAATAGGTCCGGACAACTGAGAGGGGGGGTGAATTAGTTGTTGCTCTATTTAATCTTTTTCTACTATTTTTCCTTTTTAAAACTTAAATTAAATCAATGATATAAACATTCCAGTATTAGACAATAGCATATAAGCAGAAAACATGAATGACACATTTGACACCAAGATTTTGACATGGAAACCCGATTAAGAGAAAAACCACAGTGGGGGTTAACCCACAAAGATTAATACCATGTTAAAAGTATTTTACAAATAGGAATGCATGTGCATTCAGGCTTACTGCTGAAGTGGAGGCTCACTGCTCAAGTGGAGGCTCACTACCTATAAAAAAGTTTACAAGAGATTTATAGAGATTAAGAACTGGTAAGATGCATCTGCCAATGCTAGAGATCAGTTCTGGTTAATTACAAATATTGACTTTGTACACTTCATCTTTGTCCTGCTCTTCTCCTTATTCTGCCTTCATTTAGATATTAGATTTCTGCTCCCTTTTTCTCTTTCTTCATCATCACAATTCATACTTCCACAATATCCACAATCATTGGCTATATATACTTACCTTGAGATTGCAATCTCTTGCCAGTCGGCAACAACAAACAATACTTAGAACTTTTTAAGAGCTCTTCTCTATCAGCTAGATCCATACACCAACATTGATGCGTACCAAAAATAAAACATGTAGATCACCATACATGTTGGTCACTAAAATCCTATCTCATACACAATTCATCAAAACACTTCTATTGGGTCCACACAAGGATTTACATAAGTCTGTGTGTTCTTCACTGAACTGTTCTATCATAATAGGACCCGAAATTCAGATGGTCATAACTTTTGATTCCTTTATCACTGGAGGTTGAAAACTTGGATTTAGATTTTCTTGGTGTCTCTTTATACTCCTTTAGATCCACAACACATAATGATTAACTAAAGAGATCTACTGACCAAAATACTAGACTCTGTTATATGCTCTATTTAAGGCTCCTAGACTTAGATAGATTATCATTCTGACTTCCAGTAAGATCAGATACTGCACTGCGGATGTGTGGAACAATCTTGGTTGCCATCAATGACAACACCTATCAATGCTATGTAGTGTCTCTTGCCAACAATCTCCCCCTTTGGCATTGATGACAACACTTAGTGAAAAATGACTAAGTGTCTTTATGCAACTCCCCCTTTGTCTGTATATTTGTGCACTTCACTTATTCTAGTGCTCCCCCTTTGCTGAATGCTTCATTTTTCACTTCCCTTCACTCCTCATTTGACATTAATGGAAAAAGATGGGATCTGCAAATCAAAACTCTCTAAATTTTCTATATACATTGCCGCATATGTATTAGTAACCATTAAGTTCTATTCACATGAACTTGAGGATGTCTGCAAAACTAGATTTTATTTGCACAAGTTTGAAGGCCCAAGTACTCTTCATTCCATCCAAAATTGAAATGTGCCCATTTAACACAAATGAGTATGCTTCTGCCTTTGACAGATCTGATGGAACACTGGTCTGAACTGTAGTCTGAGCTTCAGATAAGGCATTATACATTGTCTCTAAGTTAGGGGCAATTAATCCCTGGAGCTCACACATTCTTTTCATAATGTTGCTTTTCTCTTTGACAAGTTTCTTTATTTCCTCAGTCAAGCTAATTACTTGACATTCCTGAATTATGGGCGAAATTGTTAGAGGATCAAAATTTTGAGAGAGATTTGACAAATTTTGTTCTTGTTTCTTTATCTTGTTCTCAATATCCTTATTAACTTTGGGCCATGATAGACAAAATTTGTACATATCACTTCCATCATTTAGAGCATTCTGAATACTCTTTATGCCAATATCAAGTATTCTTCTATCATTTCCTATCAGGTTTTTTATTTCACAAAATTTCTTATCTAAGAATTCTTTTTGAACTTTTACCTCCGAAGACTTCTCAAAGGACTCAAAATGTGAATTTACTGAACTTACCAGATTCTTTAGATTTCTGGAGGGGGAATCATTTTGATTCTTCTAATAGGTTGGCATTAATTTCTCCAAAACTCCAGTTGCAAGTCCCAGTAGCTCATTCTCCTCCATGTGGAACTTTAACATCTTCTCTCTAGCCTTTACTTGAGTGAATGATGCTATCTTCATCAGTTGAATTGGAGAGAGGGCATCCAGATTGCCTAGACCTTGGAGTAGTTCCGGTTCATCAAGCTCAATCACTTATTTTCCAAGAAGACTTTTTACTGCATTTGCAGTGTCTCTTGCAGCCATTTTAGAATCAACCTTTTGATCTCCTAATTTCTCAGTCTCTGCTTTAGGTGCTTCAATGTTTGCACCATCTTCTTCTGTATTATCTTTCTTTTCTCTTTCTTCTTCTAACTCTATTTTATCCTTTTCTATGTTCTCTGCAGAGGAACTTTTTCTTGTTTGTTCATCACTTGCTATATGATTAGGAGGGCTCTGTGAAACAGTAACATTATCCTCTTTCCCTGTTGTATCAGATGGATTGGGAGTATCTTCTACATCAAATAATTTATCCAACATTTATGTATCCTCCTGAATTGTTTGTTCTACTTCCACAAAAGAGGCTCCACCCAACTCAGATTGCTACTCAATAATGTTCTCTTCTTCAACATCCGGCACTTCTTTTGTGACTATATGAAGATTATACTTATTTAATGCTTTCAAAAGAATCTCTTGAGTTTCTTCAACTATTTCACTTGTTTCTCCAAGCATGAGCTTGTTCATTCTCCTTTTTCTTTTAAAATAATCTTTGACTTCCTTAAGTACCATATCTGTTTGTTTAGGAGAAATTTGGGGACACAGATTTATTAGCTCATGTTCTCTAATTTCCACATCCTTGCACTTGGCATTTTCTTTTCTCAATTCCAAGATATTTGCTAGACTTTGTGGTAACTTAGAAGTTATCTCAATTAGTGCCTTGTTGTAGATGTTGAGATATCTGACCATTGCTTCCTCCAACACCCTTTTATCAATATCATTGTATTCATCATAGAGTTCAATCATGGGTTTTAGATTACCATCCACAGTGACTGATTTTATCACATCTTCTAGCAAGAGTGTGGGTTTCTTAACATATTCTTCAGTCTTTTGCTTTTTGCTTCCATAGGGATTTTCTTTGGTTAACTTTGTAGCTTTTGTTCCAGTGACTTTTGATTCCTTGATTTCAATGTCAGAGTCAGTACCTACTTTATCTTCTCTTATGCTTTCATAGGTCTGGGAAGCTTTTGTTTTCTTCCTTTTCTCACGTTTTTCAGATGATTTTGCTTCCAGTTTTGTAGATTTGGAAGGAACAGAGGCAGTAGTAGAACTTCTAGTAGTTCTTGAAGTGGAAGAAGGTTCCACCAGATCACTTGTTTGTCTCTTTTCTTGTTTTTCTTTCTCATCCTTTTCTATTTTTTCTCTGAATTTCTTCACAGCTTCCTTTGTTAGGCCAAGATTTTTAGCTAGCTGCTCAACTTCTTTTCTTACTCTTCTATTGGTTTCAGGTTTTTTGAGCTCAGTGTGCAATTTTAAACTCATCTCCTCATAAGTTCCAAATCTTTCAACCATTTTGTCTTTGGGCTTGCTTAGCAAATGTTGAGCATACATATCCAAGATCCTTTCATCTACTTCATACCCCATGGGCATGATCCAAATAGTTCTGGGTTCCACTGCTTCCATTAAACACTTGTCAGTATCAACCATGAAGCATACTTCATTTTTGTATTTGTCAACAATTGAATTGGGAATTCTTTCCCTTGAGTGCATCATATTCTAAATTTTTTTGAAATAACCCCATATTGCCATTTTCTGAGGATTAAAATCACCAATACTGCGAAGATGATTTTTGATTTGAATGGCAACCGGCTCATACTTAGTCTAGTGTACACCTTTTACCCCAGGTACCTCATTCATATATTGTAAAAGAATAGACATAAATTTAGTGTACCATACTTGATGGTGTTCTTCTTATCCCTTTTGATCTTGTTCATATTTTCAATCAATTGATTCTACAATAGTTCACATAAGTCATAATCAACATTTTCTTTTAGCATCTTGTATGCAGCATAAATGGCTATTCCAAAAATAGAATTTTCTCTGCTCAAGTGGTAAATCTTGTATCCAATCACCATAGAGGCGAATTTGACATCTGGCTCTATAATATCATTTATGGTCATTGCTCTTCTGTCGAACTTAGCTCCGGAAGAATTAGTTACTGTCTAGTTTTTCACAGCTTTCAGCATGGGCAATCCTTCGGTTGAGTTCAAACTAGTTACATTTTTTATAGCATCCCTGGTAATCTTGAATGGTTTTAACAACCACATGAATTCATCATGTATCCGACTTAAGACGTATCGGACCCACTCATCCTCATCAAATGTTGGAAACCCCATAACCTGAACAAAGTGTTTATCCTGTAGAGCCTTGTATTTAGGTTTAAGTTCTTTATTTTCATCCATGAGTTGTTTTTCAAACAAATCTACATGCCTTGAATCTCCAAAATCATCTATATTTTCAAGAATGTAAACCCTATTAGTCTTCTACATGTAGCACCCCATTCAGAACGCTTGAAAAAGCTCCTAACGGATCGATTTGAATTGATTTGTGAGGATGCTTCTTGAACTTGGACTGAGGCCTTTCGGTAATGTCAATAACATGAGGGGTAGCCATTTCAACAGATTTCATATTCAAAGATTTACAGAGAGGTACCTTTTTCTTTCACGGTGTTAGGGTTGATCACTTACCAATTGAATTCATTCTCTACCTCAGTCTCTGGACTTTGTAGCTCAAGTGCTCTTCTTATTGTTTGCTTCAAATGCAAGGTGATTCAAATGAGTGATCAAGTGACCTTTTAGAGCTCCGCATTACTTAATTTGCCTTTGCAATAAATGTGTTGCCCTAATTGTATTTGGTTACATTGTTTAGACAGTTCCTCATATATCAACATCTTTTCTTCCAGAAATCCTTTCATAAGATCTAGACTAACTTAGAGTATCTTCTATTAATGTGCCAGATTTAGGTACCCACTTACTAACTGGGGGAATTTGATGTTCTATGCAGCTCCCCCTAAGCCAGAGTTTTTTGACTTAATTCCCAAAGGAATTGTCAGCACCGGATTATGATGCGGACTCATTATCATTGTTTACTATATCTTTCTTTATCCAAATCTTGTTCATTTCACTCTATATCTCATCCACGTCAATTTCCCTTTTGCCTCTATCTTGTTTCTGCTCATCCAGTTTTTTGTTTATCGGACCTTTTCTTCCATTGTCTTTACTTTTGCAGAATCTTGCAATATGCCCAAATTTATTGCAGTTATAACATACAACATTTCCTTTCTTATAAACCTAATTTTTTCTTGAACTGCACTAATTATCCATATTTCCAAACCCATTGTAAACAAAGCAGTAACCATTGAAAGAATTGCTAATTCTTCTAATATTGGGATTATTCATTTTCATACTTCTACTTTCATTTGATCTATGACCATACCTGTTACATTTGAAGCATTGACTGGAGAAGGATAGACCATTTTTATTTACTCTGCTTCTGCACTGAGTAGCTCTATGACCAAATTTGTTGCAGTTGAAACAATTTCCATTAAATGATGGATATCTTTGAGCATTTGGCTGTCTTATTGGAGGTTTTCTAGATCTCTTTCTTCCATTCCTAGGTTGAAAGTTTCTCTATCCAGATCCAAAGCTTTCACCTTTCTCATGCTTATTAACATCCTTTTTCTACCCTCAATGATTGCTTCAAGTTTAGCTGAGCTTATCTTGAACTTCTCCTTATACTTATTTGCAATTTCTAGCTCATGTCTGAGTGTGATAATCTATCTCTCAAGTTCTCTTTCATTGTCTTTGCTTTCTTGTAGATTAGATTCTAGACGGCTAGCTATCGCATCCAATTTGCAGCATTCTTCAGAACTCTTTTTCAAATTTTGAATTAACTCTTCTTCAGCTTTCTTCTTATCTTCAATTTCCTTGGTTAGTCTCATCACTCTAGTTTCCATCTCATGTTTTAGAATAGTAACTTCTTTAGTTAAATTTTCACATTCCTTTGTCTTCTCATCCAGGGGCTTGTCTTCATAAGATTTTCCTAGTTGAAGAGGTTGCTCCTTTCCTTTTGCATTAGATTTGCTCAATTTTTCTTTTAAAACTGTAATGAAGTCTTCAACCTTTTTGAGATTGTCTTGCAACTCTTGAACTTCTACCTTGGACTTCTCAAGATCATCTAGGGTGAGATTAAGTTTCCCTTGAATGTCATATTCATCCATTCTGCTGTCTTCCCAGATCTTCCTTAAGTTGTTAAGCTTTTTCAAAGGAACTTAGCTCTAATACCAATTGTTGGAATATGTTTGGACAACTAAGAGGGGGGTGAATCATTTCTTTCTCTATTTAATCTTTTTCTACTATTATTCCTTTTTACAACTTAAAATTAAATCAATGATATAAACATTCTAGTATTAGACAATAGCATATGAGCAGAAAACATGAATGACACATTTGACACCAAGATTTTGATGTGGAAATCTATTTAGGGGAAAAACCACAATGGGGGTTAACCCACAAAGATTAATACCCTGTTAAAAGTATTTTACAAATGGGAATGCACATGCATTTGGGCTCACTGCCCCGAGCTCACTACTTAAGTGGAGGCTCACTGCCTACAGAAAAGTTTACAAGAGATTAAGAACTGGTAAGATGCAGCTGCCAATGCTAGAGATCAGTTCCAGATAATTGCAAATACTGAATTTGTACACTTCATCTTTGTCCTGATCTTCTCCTTATTCTACCTTCATTTCGATATTAGATTTCTGCTCCCTTTTTCTCTTTCTTCATCATCACAATTCATACTTCCACAATATCGACAATCATCAGCTATATATACTTATCTTGAGATTGCAATCTCTTTCCAGTCGGCAACAACAAATAATACTTAGAACTTTTTAAGAGCTTTGCTCTATCAGCTAGATCCATACACCAACATTGATGTGTACCAAAAATAACACATGTAGATCATCATACATGTTGGCCACTAACATCCTATCTCATACATAGTTCATCAAAACACTTCTATTGGGTCCGCACAAGGATTTACATAAGTCTGTTTGTTCTTCACTGAACTGTTCTATCATAATAGGACCCAAAATTCAGATGCTCATAACTTTTGATTCCTTTATCACCAGAGGTTGAAAACTTGGAATTATATTTTCCTGGTGTCTCTTTATACTTCTTTAGATCTGCAACACATAATGATTAATTGAAGAGATCTGCTAACCAAAATATTGGACTCTATGATATGCTCTGTTTCATGCTCCCAAACTTAGATAGATTATCATTCTGACTTCTGGTAAGATCAGATACTGCACTGCAGATGTGTGGAACAATCTTGGTTGCCATCAATGATAACACATATCAATGCTATGCAGTGTCTCTTGCCAACACACCAAACCCATCCACAAGGCAAATAAGTGTTTTCACAAGAACCTCATGCAAGTTCAAGTTGCCCTTTGTACATAAATCAAGAGAGCCCAAGTCCATTTTTCAGCAAGACCTAATAGACTTAAGTCAACCTATGCTACAAGACCTAATAACCTTTGACTCAAGTCCAAGTGGCCCTTTGCACATAAATCAAGTATCCTTAAGTTCACCTTTGTAGCAAGACCTAATATCATTTGACAAGGGAGATACCAACCTAGCTAATGCATCCTATGAGTCACCTTCACCATCCAATCACATGCCAACACATGAGCCTACTAGTCCTATCTTGGCACCACCACGTGATCCTGATCCTAATCCATCCAATCCTCCTATCCCTCTATCCAATCCAACTCTCAATCTATTTACTTCCATAATACCTCCATCTAATCTTGTTATCTCTCCATCCAATCCTATTCCTAATCCTATGCCTAAAACACCATCTACCCTTATCATCCATCCATTATATTGTCTATCCACCCATACACTCATGAAGGATGTGATCCAATGGCTATTAACAAGGAATAAAATATCTCCATGTCAACAAACACCCATTCTTGAGCCTCCCAATGAGTCCTCTATTAACATGCCTAGCCCTCAAACCCCATCATGTGAACCACATGCCATCGAGCCTATTCAAGATCCTCCCATCATGAGCCCACATCAAAGTATCATACTCTCTTATTGATGAATATTAAGAACCCATCAAACTCATCCAAGAGCCTCCCACTTGCACTTCCATTCAAGCAAATCAGGAGACATGTCAAGAGCATTATCTTAAGCATGAGGAAACATTACTCCCTCATCCAAATCAAGATCTAAGCCCTCCTAATTATCCTACCAATAACACACTTGATCCTATCCATAATCAAGCTCCCATATGTGATCAATATCCTTCTTATGATCAAGAGGACCATGATGATCCCCTTAAACCACTTTATGCATTCCATGGTTAGGAGCTTATCACTCCATCCCCAACTACATCTATCCATCCTCTGTCTAGCCCTATCCATAATCCACCAATATCCACTTGTCATGATGAGACACATGTCTCCCAAGTAAACATAGAAGATCAATCCAATAGCTTGGTGCATAATGATAATAAAGATCCTAATTATCCTTCCATATCATCCACTATTGACTCCATTTCAAAGCCATCATGTCCTATTGGTCTTACCACCCTCATTCATGAATGTTCCTCCCAAGGAATAAAACAACCTTTGTTCATCACTTCACCTTATTCATCCAATAAAGAACTCAAGCCTAGTGTCCATACCAAACATAGTCCCATTGTCCATTACATTCTCCAAAGAATGAATTATAAAGGTAAAGGCTTAGGCCTTCTTGAACAAGGAATTTTGGAGCCCATACATGTCAAAGTCCCTTCTCCATGCTCATATGGCCTTGGATACACACCCCAAGGTAAACAACCCAAAGATATTGGTATTTCTTCGATGCCTCCTGAGTCCACCACTTTCCATCACAAACCCTATCATATTCCCAAGACATATGTTTCCATTCCACCTCCATCATCTTACAAATGTCACAAGCATGCGACCGTACACCTTCCACCATCAACTTTGCCTCCACTTCTTCCCACTCCTAATATCCCTCCATCAAATCTACCTCCACTACTTCCAACACCTAATATCCCCCTTATCCAATCCCCTTATCCATCCATCCATAAACCTTCTAAAAATCCTAATCATGACCAACCAATGCCCACATTGTCTAAACATGAAGATTCCACTCATTCCACCAAACCCATGGGATCCAAAAATAAACATTTGGATGCCTCTACCTATAAAGGAAAAAATCCTAAAGATCCTCATGCCTTAGGGTACCAATACAAAGATTCAAAGAAAAATCCATCCAAAAATCTACCCAAGCCCATATCTTCAAAAGACAAGGTCAAAACTAAAATGGTTTGGGTACCTAAGCAAAGAGCAAACAAGTCAAAAGAGGCATCCACATCACAAAAATCCCAACCATCCTCTTCCATCAATTCCATTCAAAAATCTCAAATTCCTCCATCCCACATGACAAGCGAAAATCACAAAAATACTAAGTCTATGTGGGTCCCTAAATGCTTACATCACCCATCTCCTAAGCAAATATCACCATTGCTTCCTACACCACCATTCAATCAAAATCTTCAATATTTATCATAGTGCATGTAGTTGTTGGTCATGATTCCCTTCCATCCCACAACATTCCCACATACCTCCATCTCTCCCTCATTCCACCATTATCCTACATATCTCCTCTATCATCCTATTCCTATGGTCCATGCTTTTGCATAAGCCTTCCATCCATAAGTACTACATAATCTACATCATAATCCACATCATAATCCACATCATAATCCATGTCATAATCCACATCATAATCTGCATCATAATCCACCATCTACCAAATCCATCTTTCATGCAATCCCCTACCAACATCTATTAGCATAATGACATTTGACATGGTCTATGCGACGACATCTCTCTAATGGGACAATATCACCCTTCATGGAACTAGACGCTTGAGTCCCCACCATCTTCCAAATCCTCCTATCCATATCCACCTGTCCTATTCTAAAAAAACAAAACAAAAAAAAAACAAAAAAGTAAAGAGAAATCCCTTCATCTAATGATGAAAACATAGTAAACAAGTGCCCTGGATAAGTACCATAATGAAAACCTGGCAAACAGGTGTCATGTGTAGGTTGATCTTCTATGTCACTTACACTTGGGGGCACCTCGTCTCATCCACACTACCATATCCTGTCATATCACTTTCTATCATTTTCCACCATATCCTACCCTAGCATCTTTAGCCATCATACACACCTATCCTATTGAGTCCACTTATCCACCCTTCTCCTTTTGATCTTGATGAAAACACAGGGGTAAAATGTTGAAACATGTTTTTGGGTATCTCTTGACATACCTCATCCTTTCCAATCCTCCTATCATCATCCTATTGTCCTAAGCCTTGTCACGTAAAATCTTACGCATTCCACCTAGAATGGGGCATGTTATTCCTATGCAACATAGTCTTTGGAGATCACATCCTAGCTCTATTATAAGGCATACATCCATCCACTATAGCCTATCCTTGTATCTATCCATTTATCATGAAATTTCCATTCTATAGCATATCCTTGTATCTATCCATTTATCATGAAATTTTTGTTCTATAGCCTATCCTCTTACACATCCATTTATCATTAGTCTTCTATCCCATCTACTATCGCATATCCTTTTATCCATTCATCTATCATGAGTCATCCATTCCACCTACCCCCTTGCATCTAGACTTGGTTTTCCCTTGTCATTTATATCTAGCACTAAGGCTACTCAACTTGTCATCCAATGCTATTCCCCAAAACATCCAAAATCCAAAAAAAATAAAACATATCAAAAACCAAAAAATTTGAAACATTTCAAAAATACAAAAAAATTGAAACATTTCAAAAATACAAAAAAATCAAATATCCAAAAAAAATCCAAGCAATAAGACCAATCACATCGTCAAACAATCCATCATATAAAATCCAATCAAAACAAATTCAATCAAATCATCATCAATCCAATCCTATCATCAATCAATTTTTCCAAATCTATCAAAATCACATCAATCAAATCCATATCATCTCATCAATAACATCATATATCATCAAAAAATCTAATCTATCCCAATCAATCCATAATCCGATCAACCCATCTACCTTCATCATCACCATCAATAAAACATAGCAAGAACTACATATCATTCCTATCATTAAGTGCCTTGATCCTATGAATACAAGGTAGGTAGGCAATCTAGAATATGAAGGAAGTACCTAGACTCAAGCATAGGCAATATACTTCTTCCATCTTCCTATCATCCTCATCTATCTCACCTTCTTTCATCATATTCATTCATCTCATTCATTAATCCAATTCCTCTAATCCAATCATCACTCATCACTTCCTTTAATAAATCTCATCATTAAATCAATCCAAGTAATGATCCAAATGTAAATCAATCCTTAAAACCATACCAACCAAGTTAATCAATCTTGCTAAATTATCCAATTGCATCAATGGTCTTGATCCTAGCCTTGTTGTAAACCTAATCAATTAATCAATCATCTTTGTGTTGATCTAGGGATATATCGTTCCCCACAATGACAACACTATCATCATCAATCAATCAATCAATCAATTAATCATTGGTTTACAACTTGACAGGGGCAATACCTTGTTTGTTTTTGTATCATTTGTGCATGCTTTCTTGCTTGCTTGTGTGTGTTATCATTTTTATCTTGCATTTGCATCAAATCTAAATCACTCCCAACTAATATCCATATCTTGTATCTAGACAAGGTTGTATTACGCTGGGGCACAAGACACATCGTCACTTTGGTCCTCATACCCTGGTGCATAATGTTTAGTGCTACATCAAACATATGATTGGTCACTTTCATTGTAGCATAATGCATCGTTAATTTCTTCTATCCATTTCCTTATCTTTCTTCCTTGACCAATCCATTCCATTTCGACAACCTACTCATGTTTGTCCACCCTACCTATCCTCTCAAGGGGGCATCATCCGCCAATTTCACTAGGGCATAGCCTATTTATCCAATGTATCATATCTTCTTTGAAACAACACCTTAATGGACATTGTCTCAAAGAGGGGCAAAATGTAGACACCCAAAATTGACCCATTTTAACATTTATACATTTATTGCATTTTACACTGCATACATTAATTTCGTCTAACACACTTATAATCAAAAATCTCATTTTCTTCCCCATCTCCATAGTTAATTAAATAAATTCAATTTATTTAATTAATTTCCTTATTTCTTCTATTTTGTATCAATAATTAAATAATTTTAAATTATTTAATTATTCCATCTTTCTTCTAATATAAATAAATCAATATTTTATTTATTCCCCCATCATGCACATAAATTAAATAAATTTTATTTATTTAGTTTATATTTCTTCTTCCAACATTTTCTCATATCATTTAAATAAAAAATTAAATAAAAACATTTATTTAATTTATTATGCATCTCACCACTTCTATTTTTATCATTTTCTTCTAAATGTGCAAGTGGGCCTTTTGTGCTTGAAAATAGAAAAATTAGATATGGGAAAGATTTAATAAATTAAAAAAATCAATTATCTCTACCACTTAATCCTCAAAATAGTGGAAACATCCTATTTTGAGAAAAGCATCTTATCCTTT
Source organism: Cunninghamia lanceolata (assembly GCA_027924645.1). Classification (NCBI taxonomy): domain Eukaryota; kingdom Viridiplantae; phylum Streptophyta; class Pinopsida; order Cupressales; family Cupressaceae; genus Cunninghamia; species Cunninghamia lanceolata. The sequence continues at coordinate 4,475,550 of BSBN01000850.1, forward strand.
TCATGGACACTTGTCATGCGCACGTTCATCCATGTCTCTCAAATATCCTCAACCATTGATCATCCATCTTGCAAGTCTATAAATTAACCCTCTCATAAGCCAATTGTATGCATTCAGTTTGATATCCTTATGTTGCCAAAATATTCTTCCAATTCTCTAATCTTCTATCTATCTTCTTTCATCAAATCTTCATCCTATCATTATGCTACGAACATGAGTGATCAACATCCAATCATTTAATTAATCAATCATGCATGCATCAATCTTTCAAGGCATCTGAGGTATTCGAAAGGTTTTGGGTCAAAAAGGTATTGCATTAATTGTTTTATCTTTATATTTTATCCAAATTTTTCACGTACAGTTGTGAGCTATTTCAAAGATTGGGAAAAGACCTAGAGTTGATGTACCAAACTATATTGGCAATTTGAATCCTGAAGAACTGATTGACTGGATAAATTACCTAAAAGAATACTTTGAGTATGAAGAAATTGGAGATTCGGAGAAGGTGAAATTTGCAAACACAAAGTTGAAAGGACATGTTGCTATATGGTGGAAAGAAGTTTAGTTGGATAGAAACAAAAGGGGAAAAGAGAAGATTACAAATTGGGACAGAATGGTAACAAAATTGAAGAATCACTTTATACCTGCTGACTATGAGTTGGAACTGTTGAAGAGATTGCAAAACCTGAGTCAAAAGGAGAAATCTGTGAAGGAGTACATTGAAGAGTTTCATAAGATGCTTATAAGGATAGGACATAGTGAAGCAAGCAAGGAGAAAGTGGAAAGATACATCAATGGACTGAGATTGAACATTCAAGAAGAACTGAGTTTGGTATGGATGACAACATTGGAAGAAGCATATCAGTTTTCTCTAAAAGTTGAACAAGAGGCATGATCAGAGACATAGAGGTAGAGGAGGTAGATTTCAAAGAGGTAGAACATTTTTCAGAGGAGAGAGATCATATGCGGAGTAAAATAGACAAGAAAACACATTCAAGAAGGAGGACAAAGATAACAATGCATACCAGAGAGATGACAAAACTTTCTACCACAGAGGAAACCCTAGTCCATACCAGAGTGAATGATATAGAAGAGAAGGAAGAGGACCTGATAGGAGAACATTCAGAGGAACTTGTTTCAAGTGTGGGGGTGAAGGACATAGAACATTTGAATGTAATCAAGGGAGTACAAGAAAGAGGACAGAGAACAATGAAAGAGTAGCCTATGTGGAAGAAGAACCTATTGGATCACCTAGTTCAATTGGTAAACCTAAGAAAGGAGAATCACTTGTCATGAGGAGAGCACTATTTCAAGAAGAAACAAATGAGAAACCACCGCAGAGGAAATGTCTGTTTAGAACCAGATGCAAATCAAGAGGTAAATGTTGTAAAGTTTTAATTTATAGTGGTAGTTCAGATAATCTAGTTTCAGAGGAGATGGTGACTAAGCTAAAGTTGGAAAGATTGAAACACCCTAAGCCCTATCAGATAGCATGGATTCAAGATGATCATAAGGTACTGGTGAGTGAACAATGTCTAGTGAAATTTCATATTGGATCTTATCATGTTGAAGTATTGTGTGATATTATGCCTATGGATGTATGTCATATTTTGTTGGGTAGACCATGGTAGTATGATAGAAAAGATATACATGATGGGAGAAAGAATACATACAATATAACATTAAATGGAAAGAGAATTACTTTGATTCCTTTGGAAGATGATCCTAAGAGTGAAGTATTTGGGAATGTTGCAAGTATGTGCTAACTGGTGTTGTTATTGATGTCAACATATTTGTGTTGTCATTGGTGTCAATTGTGCTCTTGTTTTGATGATTGTTTGTGATGAGATAGTTGCTTTGTATTGTCTTATATAAGTGCTAAAGTTGATGATAACATATTCCTGATACTAAGTTTCCAAGTGCTTTTGAGAAAATTTGATCTCCAAGTGGAAATAGTGTGTTGCAGAGTATTTTGGCTTGAAGAATAATTGTCTAAGTTTTGCTATGCATTTCCTTAGTATTGAAGACTAGAGTATGAGATTTGGAAATGTTTTAGAGAAGTGGTTGAAGATTCTAAATGTAGAATTTGGTGGTCTAGATCATTGTGCAATAAAAGTTCTATTCACCAATTTGAAGATTGTGTCTGGCAGAGTTTGCAGTGTGACAAGGAGGAAGTATTTTTCTTTGCATTCCTCCACAATATGTTATTTGGCCTTGCAGTTCTAGAATTAAGCTTACAAGGTCCTTAGCTTTCTTCATTCCAAAGGTTTTGTGATTTGGTACTCCAAAAAGCAAGTTTTTGATTAGCAGGGGTTGATAATGTTTGATTAACAGCAGTATGTGATCCATCTTCAAGAAAAGTAATTTGAGATCTATTGCGGTTGGATTTTCTAGTTTCCAAATGATTCCATGGTGTTCATAGATGTCCCCTAAATGCATTAAAGGTGCGTGTCTAATCCACAAGATGTAATGAAGCTCTTGGAAGCATGTGACTTAGTGATTCTTGATGTTGTATACTTATTCTGGCTGACCTGATTAGTCACATTTGTTGCGAAGGTAATTCATGGACTATAGAAGCGTGTACAAGCATGTAAAGATCTATTTGGGTCTGAGCTAAGCCATGATGTATTTATCTTTCATTGTTTTCCTTCACAAGATTGTTTAGGTCTAATCCTATTTTGAAATTATGTATGTATGTCAACCTTGGAAAAAGTTCCAATGGTTGTAGATTGTAATGCCAACCTTGATGTACATTCCAAGGTTGATGTTAGGTATAATTATATGTAATGAAGTTGTGATTGTTGCAAATTTGAAAGAAGATGTGAAGTTAAGGTGTGTGTGTTGTAAAGGCAGAGCAGGGAGATACATTGGGCTTCAATGGAACTAAACTCAAGCATGCTATAGGTGATACTATATCAGGTCACCCCTTGGTAGTGAGCCACCCATAGGTAGTGAGCCACCCACTAGCAATGAGCCTTTCTTGCAATGAGAATTCATTTGGGCAGTGATACCTAGGAAGTGAGCTCTCTTGGAAGTGAGCCTCTTTGATATTTGGTATTATTACTACATTATATTGTGAGCTAACACTCACTATGGTTTTTTCCTTTCTAAGGGTTTTCCACGTAAAAATGTGGTGTTCATGTGTGAATGGTGTTGATGTGCTTAAGTTTTGTTTCTACTTTTCATGTTTATGCTTCATATTAGATTAAGTGGTTAAAGCAAGTTAATGTGATTATGAAATTGATCAATTAAGGTTAAAGTTTTGATACAACTGATTCACCCCCCCTCTCAGTTGTGTTGTGCCTTCAACAATTGGTATCAGAGCAGGTTCCTTGGAAGAAAGCCTAACAGCTTAAGGTAGATCCAGGATGGCACACACAAAGGACACACCTTAGTTAGATGGAACTAACTACACATACTGGAAGGTATGCATGCAAAGTTATCTTATTTCTATAGGTTATAGTGTTTGGATGATAGTAAAAAATGAATATAAAATTCCTAAAGATGGTCCAGAGACTAAAGAAGAAATCAAGGAATTTGAGTTGAATCACAAAGCTAAAATTACTTTTTTGAATTCTTTATCAAATGTTGAAATGACAAAAGTTGCAGATCTACAAACTGCTCATGAAATTTGGAAGAAACTAAAGAATATTTATGAAGGTGATGCATTTGTCAGGAAAGCTAAGTTACAGAATTTAAAGACCACATATGAAACCATGTGAATGTTTGAAGATGATAACATAACAAATTACATACAAAAAATTGATGAAGTTGTCACCAGCATCAAGGCCCTTGGTGGAAAGCTAGAAGATGAATATGTTATTGATAAAATACTCACAACTCTTCCAAAGTCCTATAGTCACAAAGTATCTACCATTGAAGAGTTACTTGAGTTAGGAAAACTTACAAAAGATCAATTTCTTGGTAAACTAACTGCCTTTGAAATAAGGGAATTTGGTACTACTGATGGTCCTGTGAAAACTAAGATTGCTTTCAAGGCCAAGGAAGAAAAGACTTCTAGATTAGAGAAGTATGTTGTGGAATCAGATGGAGAAGATTTTGTAGAACTTGAGGCAAAGTTTGCAAGCAGAATAAAAAGAGGTAGCAAAGGAAAGTTCAAAGGTAAGTTACCCTTCAAATGTTTCAATTGTGGAAAAATCATTCACTATGCTTCAAGATGTCCTAATAGAGCTTTAAAATTCAATGAAAGTAAAGGAAAGATGGTAAGAAAGAGTTACTATGTTAGAGATGATGATGATGTAACTGATGATGAGTCTAGTTCTAATGATGGAAATAGTAGCGAATGTTTGTTTATTGCACTTAGAGAAGAACCTATTTTTGTTGACCTTGCTAGTTGTGTGAAGGATGGAAGTTCAGGAGAGTTGTCTGCATTTCATGCAAAAAAGGAAGATGAATGGATCATTGACAATTGATGTTCAAATCACATGACTAGAGACAAAAGTAAGTTTATTAAGTTTGAAAAATATGATAGAGGACTGGTTAGGTTTGGTGATGATGCATCTGGTAAAATTTGTGGAAAAGGATCAATTACTTTTGATGGCAAGCATAATACAGATGATGTTCTTTATGTCAATGGATTGAAGCATAACCTTCTAAGTGTTGGAAAAATGTGCAACAAAGGATATAATTTTGTGCTCAAAGACAAAGGATGTGAGATAAGAAAAAGATTCAGAACCATAATTGTTGCTGGCAAGAAGACTCATGGTAATGTCTATCACTTGAAAGACTCTGACAACTATTGTTTGTTGGTTAAGACATATGAAAGTTAGCTATGGCATAGGAGAATGGGTCACATCAACTTTGATAATCTGAAGAAAGTAAGTACTTCTCAGATTGTAAGAGATCTACCTAAGATTGTGAAGCCTACCAATGTTACATGTAAAGATTGTCAACTTGGGAAGATGGCAAAGATCACCTTCAAAAGCAAAGAGCAATTCTCTACCAGTCTACTAGAGTTGGTGCATATAGACCTTTGTGGTCCTACAAGAGTAAGGAGTCTATAAGGTGACATGTACTTCATGCTTCTTATTGATAATTATTCAAGAATGACTTGGGTTACTTTTCTTAGAGAAAAATCGGAAGCCCTAGATAAGTTCAAAACTTTCAAAGACATGGTTGAAAATGAATTAGATTTAAAAATCACATGCTTAAGGTCTTACAAAGGAGGTGAATTTACTTCAAATGAGTTCATTGCTTTCTATGAAGAACATGGAATAAAGAGACATTTGTCTGCTCCTTGAACTCCTTAGCAAAATGGAGTGGTTGAAAGAAAGAATAAAACTGTTGAAGAAGCTACTAGAACTATGATCAAGGAAGCAGACCTACTAGAAGTTTACTAGCAAGAAGCAATACACATTGCTGTTTATATTTAAAATAGAGTATAGGTCAAAGGAAAAGAAACTAAGACACCTTATGAACTGTGGTATGGTAAGAGTCCTACAGTTAAATACTTCAAAGTTTTTGGAAGCAAAATTAGCAAATGTTATATCAGAAGAGATGAATAATTAAGGAAGTTCAATGCTAGATGTGATGAAGGCATATTCCTAGGCTACTCAACCAAGAGAAAGGATTACCGGTGCTATAATAAAAGACTGAAAAAGATCATTGAAAGTGCAAATGTAAAGGTAGATGAAGATCTTCAATTGGATGGATATGAATCAAATGAACCTGTTGTCACAGAGTAGGTAGAAAAAGGCAAAGAAAAGGAAGTTCAGACTAAAGTACAAGTTGCTCCTGAAGAAGAAGAAATTCAAGAAGATGCTCCTAAAGAATTCCAAAGACTCCCAAGTATGTGCACATATATCATTTTGAGGATCAGATTATTGGTGATAAAAAGAAAGGCGTATTGACAAGAAGGAGAGCTACAGAAGAACAAGTAAATCTCTGTTTACTTTCAAAGGTGGAACCTAAGATAGTAAATGAAGCTTGTAATGATGAACATTGGGTCAAGGTAATGGAAGATGAATTAATGCAGATTGAGAAGAACAAGACTTGGGAACTTGTCCCTAGACCTGCAAACAAGAATGTGATTGGAACAAAGTGGGTTTTTTAGAACAAACTAAATGAGGTTGGAGAAGTTGTGAGAAACAAAGAAAGACTTGTGTGCAAAGGCTACTCACAAGTGGAAGGAATAGACTATGAAGAGACTTTTGCTTTGGTGGCTAGATTGGAAGCAATCAGACTATTTTTAGCTTTTATTGCACAAAAATTTCAAGGTGTATCAAATGGATGTGAAATCTGCCTTTTTGAATGGTGAGTTAGAAGAAGAGGTATACATAGAGAAACTAGATGGATTCCAATTATCAGACCAACTAGATATAGTGTACAAGTTGAAGAAGGCTCTATATGGATTGAAGCAAGCTCCCAGAGCTTGGTATGCAAGACTGGATAAGTATCTACTATAGTAGGGTTTCAGTAAAGGGTCCGTAGACAACAATTTGTATATGAAGGCAATCAAAGATCAAATTCTGATTGTTGAAGTGTATGTGGATGATATTATATTTGGTGGAAATGAAGGAATGTGTAAGAATTTTGCAGATGAGATGCAGAAGGAGTTTAAGATGTCCATTTGTGGTGAGATGAATTTCTTTCTTGGATTGCAAATCAATCAAACAGACAAAGGTATCTTCATTTCTCAATCAAAGTATCTCAAAGAGTTATTAAAGAAGTTTGGAATAGAAGATTGTAAACCGGTGAGCACTCCTATGACTACTGGATGTAAGTTAAGTAAAAATGATGAATCTCCTAAGGATGATCAAAGAAAGTACATATCAATGATTGGTGGATTGCTTTATCTGACTGCTACCAAACCTAATATCATGCATGTAGTTTGTCTTGTGGCCAAATTTCAATTAGATCCCAAAGAATCACATATTATGGCTATGAAGAGGATATTCAAGTACTTGAAAGACACTCCGGATCATGGCTTGTGGTATCCAAAGAATAATGATTTCTCCTTAAGTGCCTGTACAGATACAGATTAGGCTGATTGTGTTGATGAAAGGAAAAGCACAAGTGAAGGTGTATTCTTCCTTAGAGATAGGGCAATGTCCTGGCATAGCAAGAAACAAGAATTAGTCTCCTTACCTACTGCAGAGGCAGAATATACTGTTGCAGTAACATGTTGCACTCAGGTGTTGTGGATGAAACAAACCTTGAAGGATATTAAAGTTGAGTATGAGGAGCCAATTCCTATTCTTTGTGATAACACAAGTGCCATAAACATTTCAAAGAATCTAGTGATGCATTCAAAGACAACACATTTCAATCAAGTATCACTGTTTGAGAGAGAAAGTTGCAGAGAATGTTGTGAAGCTTGAGTATGTGCCTACAAAAGATCAAGTTGCTGATATATTCACTAAGGCCCTTCCAAAGGACACATTTGAGTATCTCCAGGAAAGGTTAGGGGTTATTGCCCCTTCTTCATTGAACTAGGTGCATAAGGAGATGCATTAGTCTAATGTACTTCAAAGAATATTTCTTTTTGGATTGATTTAGGAGGCTACCCTTCAGGGGGAGTAAAGAGTGACCTGAGTTGATTATTGTAGTCAGGGGGAGTGAAAGGATAATTCCAACTGGTCAAAACATAAGCATGCAAGTATGTGGAGTAGAATAAATATGATGTCCTTCGCCATTGATGTCAAAGGGGGAGAGAAATCATGTGAAAAACTCAGGGGGAGAAAGTGTTTCATATGTGTAAAGAGAAAGGGGGAGATGATGATGAATGCATATTATTGTCTTGATGGTTTTTCACATCATATGTTGCCATCAATGACAAATGTGAAGATTGTTGCAAGTATGTGCTAACTGGTGTTGTCATTGATGTCAACATATCTATGGTATCATTGGTGTCAACTGTGCTCTTGTTTTGATGATTGTTTGTGATGAGACAATTGCTTTGTATTGTCTTATATAAGTCCTGTAGATGATGATAAGATATTCCTGATACTGAGTTTCCAAGTGCTTTTGAGAAAATTTGCTCTCTGAGTGGAAATAGTGTGTTACAGAGTATTTTGGCTTGTAGAATAATTGTCTAAGTTTTTCTTTGCATTTCCTTAGTATTGAAGACTAGAGTATGATATTTGGATATGTTTTAGATAAGTGGTTGAAGATACTAAATCTAGAATTTGGTGGTCTAGATCGTTGTACAGTAAAAGTTCTATTGACCAGTTTGAAGACTATGTCTGATAGAGTTTGTAGTGTGACATGGAGGAAGTATTTTGCTCCACATTCCTCTACAGTATGTTATTTGGCCTTGCAGTTCTAGACTTAAGATTACAAGGTCCTTAGCTTTCTTCACTCCAAAGGTTTTATGATTTGGTGCTCCAAAAAGCAAGTTTTTGTTTTAGCAGAGGTTGACAGTGTTTGATTGAGAGTAGTATGTGATCCATCTTCAAGAAAAGTAATTTGAGATCTATTGCAGTTGGATTTTCTAGTTTTCAAATGATTCCATGGTGTTCATAGATGTCCCCTAAATGTATTAAAGGTGTGTGTCTAATCCACAACATGTAATGAAGCTCTTGGAAGCGTGTGACTTAGTGATTCTTGATGTTGTATACTTGTTCTAGCCGACCTAGTTAGTCACACTTATTGCAAAGGTAATTCGTGGATTGTAGAAGCGTGTACAAGCATGTAAAGATGTATTTGGGTTTGAGCTAAGTCATGATGTATTCATCTTTCATTCTTCTCCTTCACAAGATTGTTTAGGTCTAGTCCTATTTTGAAATTATGTATGTATGCCGACCTTGGAGAAATTTCCAATGGTTGTAGATTGTAATGTCGACCTTGATGTACATTCTAAGGTTGATCATAGCTATAAATATATGTAATGAAGTCGTGATTGTTGTGAATTTGAAAGAAGATGTGAAGTTAAGGTATGTGTGTTGTAAAGGCAGAGTAGGGAAATACATTATGCTTCAATGGAACTGAACTGAAGCATGTTGTTGATGCTACTATATCAGTTCACCCCTTGGTAGTGAACCACCCACATGCAATGAGACACCCACCAACAGTGAGTCACCCTTTTGGTAGTGAGCCTTTCTTGCAATGAGCATTCATTTGGACAGTGAGCCCTGGGCAGCAATCCCTCTTGGTAGTGAGCCTCTTTGATATTTGGTATTGTTACTACATTATATTGTGAGCTAACACTCACTATGGTTTTTCCCTTTCTAAGGGTTTTACAAAAAAATCTGGTGTTCATGTGTGAATGGTGTTCATGTGTTTAAGTTTTGTTTCTTCTTTTCATGTTTATTCTTCATATCAAATTAAGCGGTTAAAGAAAGTTAATGTGATTTTGAAATTGATCAATAAAGGTTAAATTTTTGATACAACTGATTCACCCTCCCTCTCAGTTGTGTTGTGCCTTCAACATGGAATGCTATAATCTATTTGGTAGATGGAAGGAAATTTCTGGATGGGTTGAGACATGAGAATATGTGTTATGCTTTGATCCCAAGGAAGCTTGAAACATTAAAGAAAGAGACTAAAGAATCACAACCGGAGGAGATAACTAAGTTGCTAATAGAGTATGAAGACATCATATGAGATAATCTACTTGAAGGATTGCCATCGATCAAGAGTATCAGTCATCACATGGATCTTATACCTAGAGCTAGTTTGTCTAACAAAGAAACACATAGAATGACACTAGCAGAGAATGAAGAATTGAATAGACATATACGTGAATTGTTGAGGAAAGGTTTGATCAGAGAAAGTTTGAGTCCTTGTGTAGTACCTGTAATGTTAGCACCAAAGAAAGATGGAGAATGGAGAATTTGTACAGACTCAAGAGCAATAAACAAGATCATAGTTAAGTATAGATTTCCTTTACCTAGGATGGATGATATCATGGATTGTTTGAGTGGAGCAAAATATTTTACAAAGATAGACTTGAAGAGTGGATACCATCAGATTAGAATAAGAGAAGGAGATGAATGGAAGACTTCTTTTAAGACAAATGAAGGATTGTATGATTGGTTAGTGATGCCTTTTAGATTGACAAACACATCAAGTGCTTTCATGAGGTTGATGAATGAAGTCTTGAAGAAATTATTGGGTAAGTTTGTTATTTTATATTTGGGTGACATTCTGATTTTTAGTAAGACAAAAGAAGAACATTTGTGGCAGCTAAGACAAGTATTGCAGAGACTGAGAGAAGAGAAATTACTGATAAACATCAAGAAGTGTAGTTTCATCAAGGAAGAACTAGTATACTTCAGATTTGTGATTTATGCGGAAGGATTGAAGATGGACCCTAAGAAAGTAAGAGCAATTGTTGAATGGCCTACACCAGAGAGCATTGGGGAAGTCAGATCATTTCATGGATTAGCTAGTTTCTACCAGAAGTTCATCAGAAATTTTAGTTCAATATGTAACCCTATGACAGAGACAATGAGAGGTGATAGAAAAGACTTTAAGTGGACATTAGGAGCAGATAAAAGTTTTGAATTGTTGAAGCAGAAAGTGACAGAGTAACTTGTGTTGGTATTAGTGGATTTCAATAAGGTATTTCAAGTAGATTGTGATGCAAATGGAAATACAATAGGAGTAGTATTAAGTCAAGAGGGTAGACCTGAAGCATATTTTAGTGAGAAATTGAATGATGCAAGGAGAAGATATTCAGTTTATGATCAAGAGTTCTATGCCATAATTCAAGCTTTGAAGAAGTGGAGACATTACTTGTTGCCTAAGGAGTTTGTGTTGTATACAAATAATCAACCTTTGCAATATCTGAACAGTCAATGGAAGTTGAATAAGAGACATATAAGGTGGGTAGAGTTCATGCAGAGTTATACTTTTGTATTAAAGCATAGAAGTGGAAAATCGAACAAAGTTGCAGATGCACTAAGTAGGAGAAGGAATTTTCTGACATAGATGAGAGTTGAAGTGTTAGGATTTGATGAATTGAAGAACATGTATGAGGAAGATCTTGATTTTGCAAAACCTTGCAAAGCATGTAAGGAACCTATTGTGATAGATAGGAGTAAGTGGTTGGACTATTTTATTTAGGAAGACATGTTGTTCAAAGGAAATCAGTTATGCATACCTAGGAGTTCAATGAGAGACAATTTGATCAAAGACAAACACAATGGTGGATTGGCAGGACATTTTGGCATTGATAAGATAGTGGCTTTGGTAAGTGAAAATTACTTTTGGCCTCAAATACATAAGGATGTTACGAAATTTGTGCAAAGTTGTAGAGTTTGACAAGTTGCAAAAGGAATTAGTCAGAATACTAGATTGTATAAACCTTTGACAGTACTAGAGAGACCTTGGGAAGACAAGCATGTATTTCATAGTGGGATTATCGAAGACACAGAGAGGACATGATTCTATATTTGTGGTAGTGGATAGATTTTCAAAGATGGCACATTTCATACCTTGTAAGAAGACAACTAATGCAGTACATGTAGCTAACCTATTTTTCAAGGAGATTGTGAGACTGCATCGATTACCTAAGAGCATAATTTCAGACAGAGATACAAGATTTCTTGGATACTTTTGGAAGACACTTTGGAAGAAGATGAAGACAAATTTGAAGTTCAGTTCAACATTTCATCCACAGACTGATGGACAGATAGAGGTAGTGAATAAGAGTTGGGGAAACTTGTTGAGATGTTTAGTTGGAGAGAAGGCAAGAAATTGGGATTTGATTCTTTCACAAGCAGAGTTTGCATATAATAGTTTAGTGAATAGGAGTACCGGAAGAACACCATTTGAAATTGTGATAGGAACTAACCCTAGAGGAGTTGCAGAATTGAGAGACATCAGTATGGAAGAGAAGAGGAGTGCAGAAGAAGAACAATTTGTAGGACACATGGAGATAATACATAATTAGGTTAAGAGACATTTGGAGGAAATGAAAAGTAAGTATAAAGAGCAAGTAGATGAGAAAAGGAGACAAAAGAATTTGCAGTTGAACATGAAGTGATGGTATATTTGAGAAAAAAAAGATTTCTAGTTGGGACATATATAACAAGTTGAAGATGAAGAAGTTTGGACCATGTAGGATACTTAGAAAGTTTGATTCAAGAAATGCATATGAAGTAGAGTTATTGGAGACACTGGGTATTACACCTATTTTCAACATTGTAGACCTATATCAGTATCATGAAGTAGAGTTTAGTGATAGAATTAAAGAAGACTTGAAGCAACAATTACCACAACAAGCACCGAAATAGATTGAGGACATTTTGGATAGTAGAGTTAGATGCAGCACCAGAGGAAGACAATACAAAGAATATCTTGTGAAGTGGAAAGACAAACCAGAAGAAGATTCATCATGGATTTCTTAGGTTGAGGTGGATTGTCTTGGTTTTCCTCTAGCCCCAGCAAAGTGAGGGACTCACTTTTTTAGTAACCTTGGATGTCTAATACAGGAGCATCCCTGGCTTAAGAGCAATCTTGCATCAACCAAAAACATTTGCATTTCAGTTTGTTTCTTTTCATTTTCCAGTTCAGTACAGTCAGTTCAGTCAGTAGCAGTTTCTATGTTTTGGTTCACATTCTATCACAGTTGTATTTCAGACCTTGCGAAGATAGACTTAGCATCTAGACACATTCATGCATATCATATACAAATCTCATATAATTTGGATCAGGTACCGATAAGATATCGCTATCATAAGATCGACTATTTTCTCATAACAGGTCATCCTGACAATCTCACACAATCAACTAAAGGAGAAGACTTGCAAAGCATTTCATGACTTGCAGAGCTATAAACACATCATTCAATGTTGTTTGGTTTATGGTTGACCTTCCCTGAGATCCACACACCATTCCATTCATTTATAGAGGAGTTCCACATGATTAGGTCTAACCTATGCATGTACACACGTTATAGCTCTTCATTGGAGTTGTGATCTTCCTTGGTCGACATAGGGGAATCTTATGTTTTAGAGATGATATTAATTGGTGTAATAGATACGTAGGAAAGTAGTTGATGATTAGTTCATAGTTGATAGTTTGAATTTTTTGCAAAGGAGCTTCAAGCTATATCTTGTGCATATTCTGTAGCTGTGAAATCAGGCATGTGAGCCCTAATTGTAAGCCTGCATGTTGCCAGCCAATTTGTATTTGAATTCTATGATATACTAAATGACTAAATCTGTATTTGCTTTATACCTTTAAGTTGTTTCCATTGTGTTTACTCTAGTTGCACGGCTTGGACAGTTCACTTTGTGGACCCTCCTAACCATGACTACACAATTTATTAATCAAATTTTCTTAAAAGCACTTAGAAACTAACCAACAGAAACATATTCATAACATCTTCAACACCTCTTTAGAGAAACCACATCATCTTCAGCAAAGCAACTCAACCAAATAGCTCATACCATTGCAACAACCTCATCTCAGAGATAGTATCCACTCAACACTAACTACCCATACTCTTGCACCATAAGCAACTCACACGAATGACACAGTTGACACCAATGACAACACCAATTACACATACTTGCAAAAATCTCCCCCTTTTTCATTGATGGCAACACATAATGTGAAAAACCATCAAGACACAACTCTACACCAAACTTCTTTTCTTTCTTACTCTGCCCCTTTCTTTCTTTCTTTTACAACTCTTACTCTCTCTACCTGACCACTGACTCTTTTCTTGTTCACATTTCTCTCTCTCCCCCTTTGACATCAATGGCAAAGGGCTACACATTTCTCTTTCAATCTTACTTTAAGATAACTGCTCAAACTTGTACCTACTTACTATTGCTCTACAATATCATTTCTTTTATTGCTCTACTTGCTCCCCCTTATAAGAAACCAGCATTAGAACTTACTCCCCCTGAATGCAAAAACCATCAACTACTTGATCCCCCTGAGAGGTAGCCTCCAATATTAGTCCAGAATATGAAATGAAACTTGAAATCCATTGGACTGATTCATCTCCTTATGCATCTAGTTCAAAGGAGGGGCAATAAGCCCTAACTTCTCCCAGAGATACTCAAATGTATCCTTAGGAAGAGCCTTGGTGAATATATCAACAACCTGATACTTTGTAGGCACATACTCAAGCATCACTACATTCTCTACAACCTTCTCTTTAAGAAAGGGATACCAGATTGATTCTCTGCATTTTGTCCTTGAATGCATCATTGGATTCTTTGTAATGTTAATAACACTTGTATTATCACAGAAGATAGGAATAGGTTCATCATATACAACTCTGATATCCTTCAAGGTTTGTCTCATCCACAACACCTGTGTGCAGCAAGATGCTACTGCAATGTATTTTGCCTCTGCAGTCGACAGAGATACTGAATCCTTTTTCTTACTTAACCAAAACACCACTCTACCTCCAAGAAGGAATACACCATCACTTGTACCTTTGTTGTCATCTACACAACTAGCCCAATCTGTATTTGTGTAAGCACTTAGAGAAAAGTCATTATCCTTTGGATACCAAAAGCCATTATCCAGAGTGCCTTTTAAATATTATAATATCCTCTCCACTACTATAGCATGTGACTCTCTGGGATCTTCTTGAAATCTAGCTGCAAGACAAACTGCAAGGATAATATCTGGTGTAGTAGCAGTTAAATATAGCAATCCTCCAATCATTGACCTATACATGCTCTGATCAGCCTTAGGAGATTCATCATTCTTGCACAACTTGCAACCAGTTGTCATAGGGGTACATACTGGTTTAGAGTCTTCCATTCCAAACTTCTTTAACAATTCCTTGACATACTTTGATTGTGAAATGAAAATACCTTTATTTGTCTGATTGATCTATAGCCTAAGGAAGAAGTTCATTTCTCCACACATTGACATCTTCAATTCCTTCTACATTTCATCTACAAAACTCTTGAACATATCTTCGTTTCCTCTAAAGATTTTATCATCTACATACACTTCTACAATCAGTATTTGATCTTCTCCTACTTTGACATACAAATTACTATTTGTGGTGCCTTTATTGAATCCTTTCTATAATAAATACATGTATAACCTTGCATACTGGTGCAGGAGCACCTACCTGACAGCTGGCCTTCATGAGGCAGTTAGTAGTTTAGGTCCTGTTTATGTTTCCAAGAAGGTCTGTTAAGACCAATTGCATGTAATAAGGTCACGCTGATCATGATAAGATCATGCTGACCAGGCTTTTGCTATTTTTAGTTAGTTGGTTATAACAGCTGTCATGATGTATGTTCGGTTGGATCTCCCAGCCGCCTGGAGAGTTCCCAGCCGCTTGGAGTTGGGTCAGTAGTACTCGTAGGATAGTCTATTTAAGCATGAGATCGGTTGATATTGGAGAGACAGAGAGATATCATCGATCGGCAGTCTAGTATTGTATTAAGCAGAGGAGGTTGAGTGTTCTGTGTGAGGAACATCATATTGTATTGCATCTTTGAATCAACAAAGATCCTGTTTCGGTTTCCTGTTTGATCCCCTTTGTAATCGATTTGCTGGTTTGAGAGGTTTCATGGATTCACTGATCCATTCCACCGGTTGACTCATCTGATCGGTGGAATGGTAATGTACAGTAGAGTAGGAGGTAGTTTGTTTTCTGTTTGCATGCAGGTGTGCAGGATCGCGGTCGACAAATGCTGAGAAGCCTAGCATCCTCATGTGCTAGGTCAAGTTGAGAAGTTCGAGTTGGAAGATCACCCTAAGACTGGATCGGGTCATCCCTGGAGGATCGGCGAAGTGAAACTTCACAAAAGCTGAGAGTTCGTCCAGACGGCATCATCAGGATATCTTGGTGAATATCCTGCAGATAGTTTGGATATCGTCATCCGGATAAGTAGGAGGAGATCGGCATGATGTTGTCGATTGCATGAAGTGCGAGTTCGTCGGGGTGATCATCAGCAGGAGGAGCCGAGCAGGAGCGTATCGGCATCAGGATCATCATATCGGGAGTGCCAAACATCCGCGTATCGCGAGTCGATGCGGGATGAAAGTTTGTTTTTTGTGACTAAGTGTTGAAGAGGTCATCAGGATATTGGGTGACGTCATCGTCATCAGGATATGACGTCATCGTCATCAGGATATTGAGATATCCCCTTATGCGAGTTTATCCTGCCGTCGTTAAGTGGTTAAGTATCGGCGTCGGTAGAAAGTGTGAAGCATCATCAGGAGGTTTCGAGAGAACCGGATAAAGCAGATCATGATGCTGTTGTTTGTGTCGTCGGCTAGCGGAGCATCGAAGGTAAGGTGCTGAAGGTGAGCGTCATCAGGATATTTGAAGCAACCGGATATTTGGATATCCTGCTGACAAAGGTAGTTTCAGAGATCATGATGCCAATGGAGTTCGGAGCCTGATGAACAGTGCAACCGGAGGATGTGTGTGCCCGCTGAATATCATGATGATGATAGGCGACTGGCGGAGGAGGTGAATAGTAGTCGGCAGGAGGATGATTGTGATCGTCCGAAATATGATGATGCTGTTGGTGGTTTTAGGAAATATGATGATGATGGCGAAGATGATGATGATGAGGTTGGTCTGCAGACATTCATGCTATATGCGAAGGTTATAGTGTGGATGCCTCTGCATCATAGTGGTATCAGAGCTCAGCAAAAGGTCTGGGCTGTTGTGTGTTGATTCTGTCACCGAAAGGGCAGAGGTAGAGTTGAATTGTGTGTTGTGTTGAGAGGTTGACAAAATGCCTCCTAAAGGTAGTGGTACTGCAAGGGAATTGCAGGAAATGAAGGAGAAACATGCTAGAGAGATGAGGAAGATGAAGGAGCTTGCTGAAGCACTTCAAGCCAGGCTGATAGCCCTGGAAAAGAACAAAAAGAGGGAAGTGGAAGACAGTGAGTCTGAAGAAGATGAAGATACTGTTGAAGAGTATGAAGAGGTAGCTGAAGATCTGGATGCTGAAGACCAGAGATTGGCAAAACTATTAAAGGCAGTGCAGAGTGAAAAACCTAAGGTGAAGGTTGATGTTACCAAGTATACTGGAAGCTTGAATGAAGATGAGTTGTTGGATTCGATTGCTGCACTTGATAATCACTTTGAATTTGAAGATGTTGCTGAGGATCAGAAAGTAAAGATTGCAAAGACCAAGTTAGGAGGTCATGCTTTGGTATGGTGGGATTATGTACAATCTGAGAGAAGGAAACAAGGGAAGTCAAAGATCACTTCATGGGATAAGATGGTAGCAAGGATCAAGGGTAAATTCTTGCCAAGGGATTATGAAATCCAGATGTTTAAGAAGCTGCAATTTTTAAAGCAGAAAGACAGGGATGTGAAAGCATATACTGAGGAATTTTATTTGTTAAGTATGAGATCTGGTCATCATGAGAATGAGGTAGAAAAGGTGGCTAGGTACTTGGCTGGTTTGAGGTTTAACATACAGGATGAGTTAGTGTTAGCTAACCCTAAGAATGTGGAGGATTGTTATCAAATGGCAATCAGGATTGAAGAAAAGATAAATAGAGGACATGATAAGTCCATGAGAGGAAGAGGAAACAATAGGGGAAGAGGAGCAGCCCCTGCACAAAAGCAAACAAATGAGGGTCAAGAAGACACTGGTAAAGGACAAGGACAGTCTGATTTTAGAGGTGGATGGAAAGGTAATAGAGGAAGATTTGGAGGTGGTAGAGGTTCTACTACATTTTCAGGAAAATGTTACACCTGTGGTGAGTTTGGTCATCCATCTTTCAAATGTCCAGAAAACAAGGGTTCATCATCCAGAAATGATAGAACAAGTGACAAGAGAGTACAACTTGTGCAAGAAGAGAAAGTAGAAGAAAGTGCACAGAGTTCAAACAAAGGTCCTGAGAATTATGGATATCCAGAGAGTGGAGAATCATTGATGCTAAGGAGAATTAGTTCGCAGGCATCAAAGGATATGATGCAAAGAAGAGCTCTTTTCAAGACCACATGCAAGAGCAAAGGTAAAGTATGTAAGGTTGTCATTGATACTGGTTCAACAGACAACATGGTATCTCAGGAAATGGTGGACAAACTGAAGCTGGAAAGGATTCCACATCCACACCCTTACAAGACATCTTGGGTGAGTGATAGTCAATCACTTTTTGTCTCTGAACAGGCATATGTGGATTTCCAGATTGGGCCATATCATGATAGAATTTTGTGTGATATTTTGCCTATGGAATGTTGTCACCTACTGTTAGGTAGACCATGGCAATTTGACAGAAGGGTACTGTATGATGGGTATGCTAATACCTACACCATCAAGAAGGATGGGAAGATTATTAAGTTGATGCCATTGCAGGCAAAGGCTACAGTACAGAAGGCAGCCCAAATCATTTTAATGGGAAAGAAGGAATTTGTGCAGATGCCTAGAGGAACAGGCATAAAGGCAGATAAGGATACTGCAGGGAAAGGAGTTGTGACAGACAACAAGCTAAAGAACGTTTCAGTTGTGACTGACAGAGGTCAGTAGCAAGTTCAGAAACAGGGGTGCAAACAGCAACCAGTTGAGAAGAATGACAAGGATGTTGTCATAGTTGGGACTATTGTTTGTCCTATAAAGATTGACAGGAAGATAGAGTTGAACATTTCCACAGTTCAAGCGGTAGTTCAGAAAGAGGTTCTGGTCAGACAACCTGACACACACAGGGTATGTGAGAGGAAGGCCTATATTGATAGGCATGAGGATTTACTTGCCAGAAAGCAAGTTACAGTTCAGAAGTCTTGGAGCTGCCAAGAGACAGCAGCAGACAAAGCTGGAACAGGGCAGAACATTGCACAGGCAAAGTGTAAAGATGGAGGACTTCCACATACTAAACTCATGGGACATGAGTTCTTTTCTTTTGGGGAGTATGGTGCAGGAGCACCTACCTGACAGCTGGCCTTCATGAGGCAGTTAGTAGTTTAGGTCCTGTTTATGTTTCCAAGAAGGTCTGTTAAGACCAATTGCATGTAATAAGGTCACGCTGATCATGATAAGATCATGCTGACCAGGCTTTTGCTATTTTTAGTTAGTTGGTTATAACAGCTGTCATGATGTATGTTCAGTTGGATCTCCCAGCCGCCTGGAGAGTTCCCAGCCGCTTGGAGTCGGGTCAGTAGTACTCGTAGGATAGTCTATTTAAGCATGAGATCGGTTGATATTGGAGAGACAGAGAGATATCATCGATCGGCAGTCTAGTATTGCATTAAGCAGAGGAGGTTGAGTGTTCTGTGTGAGGAACATCATATTGTATTGCATCTTTGAATCAACAAAGATCCTGTTTCGGTTTCCTGTTTGATCCCCTTTGTAATCGATTTGCTGGTTTGAGAGGTTTCATGGATTCACTGATCCATTCCACCGGTTGACTCATCTGATCGGTGGAATGGTAATGTACAGTAGAGTAGGAGGTAGTTTGTTTTCTGTTTGCATGCAGGTGTGCAGGATCGCGGTGGACAGATGCTGAGAAGCCTAGCATCCTCATGTGCTAGGTCAAGTTGAGAAGTTCGAGTTGGAAGATCACCCTAAGACTGGATCGGGTCATCCCTGGAGGATCGGCGAAGTGAAACTTCGCAAAAGCTGAGAGTTCGTCCAGACGGCATCATCAGGATATCTTGGTGAATATCCTGCAGACAGTTCGGATATCGTCATCCGGATAAGTAGGAGGAGATCGGCATGATGTTGTCGATTGCATGAAGTGCGAGTTCGTCGGGGTGATCATCAGCAGGAGGAGCCGAGCAGGAGCGTATCGGCATCAGGATCATCATATCGGGAGTGCCAAACATCCGCGTATCGCGAGTCGATGCGGGATGAAAGTTTGTTTTTTGTGACTAAGTGTTGAAGAGGTCATCAGGATATTGGGTGACGTCATCGTCATCAGGATATGACGTCATCGTCATCAAGATATTGAGATATCCCCTTATGCGAGTTTATCCTGCCGTCGTTAAGTGGTTAAGTATCGGCGTCGGCAGAAAGTGTGAAGCATCATCAGGAGGTTTCGAGAGAACCGGATAAAGCAGATCATGATGCTGTTGTTTGTGTCGTCGGCTAGCGGAGCATCGAAGGTAAGGTGCTGAAGGTGAGCGTCATCAAGATATTTGAAGCAACCGGATATTTGGATATCCTGCTGACGAAGGTAGTGTCGGAGATCATGATGCCAATGGAGTTCGGAGCCCGATGAACAGTGCAACCGGAGGATGTGTGCGCCCGCTGAATATCATGATGATGATAGGCGACTGGCGGAGGAGGTGAATAGTAGTCGGCAGGAGGATGATTGTGATCATCCGAAATATGATGATGCTGTTGGTGGTTTTAGGAAATATGATGATGATGGCGAAGATGATGATGATGAGGTTGGTCTGCAGACATTCATGCTATATGCGAAGGTTATAGTGTGGATGCCTCTGCATCACATACCAAGCTTTGGGGGCTTGTTTTAATCCATATAGTGCCTTCTTCAACCTGCAGACCATGTCAGGTTTATCTAATAACTGAAATCCATCTAGTTGTTCTATGTATACCTCTTCTTCCAACTCACCATTCAAGAAAGCAGACTTCACATCCATTTGATACACTTTGAAATCCCTATGTGCTGCAAAAGACAAAAACATCCTGATGGCCTCCATTCTTGCCACCGAAGCATAAGTCTCCTCATAGTCTATTCCTTCTACTTGTGAGTAACCTTTACACACAAGCCTTGCCTTGTTTCTTCCCACTTCTCCATTCTCATTCAGTTTGTTTCTAGAATACCCACGTAGTTCTAGTCACATTCTTGTTTGCTGGTCTTGGGACAGGTTCCCAAGTTTGATTCTTTTCAATCTGCATTAGTTCTTCTTCCATAGCCTTGATCTAATACTCATCCTTGCATGCTTCAATCACTATTTTAGGTTCAACTGTAGAGAGCAAACATAGATTTCCTTCTTGTCAGCACACCTTTGTTCTTGTCACCAATGATTTGATCTTTAGAATGATGCTTCTGCACAAACTTGGGAGTTTTAGGAGTTTTTTAGAGCTTCTTCTTTTTTAATCTATACTTCCTTTTCATCAACATTTTCTTCTTCCTTGCAAGAGGACTCATCCGAATCTGATTCATATTCATTAACTTTTGAGCTCTTTTGTAGATCTTCATCAACTTTGATATTTGCACTCTCAACAATCCTTCTTAACCTCTTTTTGTAGCACTGGTAAGCTTTGCTTTTAGTAGAATACCCAAGGAAGATACCTTCATCAGACCTTGCATCAAACTTTCCTATATTTTCTTCATCCCTTCTAATGTAACATTTGCTTCCAAACACTCTGAAGTACTTGGTAGTCAGAGTCCTTGCATACCATAACTCATAACCTTTGTCTTTGTACTATTTTCTCTTGCCTACACTCTATTCAGTATGTAAACAATAGTATGAATGGCTTCTCTCTAGTAGACCTCTGGTAGGTTTGATTATTTTATCATTGTCCTTGCAGCTTCTTGAATAGTCCTACTCTTTCTTTCAACCACTCCATTGTTGTGAGGAGTCCTAGGGGCAGATAAGTGCCTTTTTATTCCATGATTCTCACAGAACATGTGAAACTCATTGGAGATGAACTCTCCACCTCTTTTAGATCTCAAACATTTAATTGTCATATCCATTTCATTCTCAACCATAACTTTGAATGCTTTGAACATATCTAGGGCTTTAGATTTTTCTTTGAGAAAAGTAATCAATGTCATCCTAGAATAATCATTAATCAATAGCATGAAATACTTGTCACCTTGAAAGCTCCTTACCTTGGTAGGGCCACAAATATCTATATGCACCAAATCCAATAGTCCAGTAGAACATTGATCCTTGACATTGAAACTTCTTCTTGCTTGCTTTCAAATTTGACATTCCTTGCAGACAACATTGATGGGCTTTGTAATCATTGGCAGATCTCTCATGGCTTGAGTTGAACTTATCCTTACCAGGATATCAAAATTGATGTGACACAATGTTCTATTCCATAGTTATCTTTCCCTGATCTGAGTCATGAAGCAATAACCATCACCTCCTTTGAGATAATATACATTTCCATCTGTCCTCTTTCCAACAACTATCACAGTTTTGGAATCTTTTCTAATCTCACAACCACCATCCTGAAACACAAGATTGTATCTGTAATGTCCCAATTGGATTATTTTACCAAATTAATTAAATAAAATAAATCACATGCATTTCAAACCCTCATGGAATTATTTTCAAACATGTCTTGAAAAACCCACATAAAATTCCAACAATTACTTCATAGTATTGTTTCCAGATTGACACAAAATTGCACAATAATTACTGGGACTTATTCTATTGATATATAATTATGTAAATACATGAAATATGTTGTTACAGCAGAAAAATGTACAGAAACACTAAAAGCAACAAACTGTGAATGAATCTCTACACCAATACTCACTGAAACTGCAAATCTACATAGCACTGCCGAGAACCAATGAAACCCAAAATACATGAGAACCCTCCAACACTAATTTATTGATTTTTTTCTGATAAAAACCACATGAAAATGGGTCTAATACAACTGATAATCACATCAGAAAACTTCTGCAACAAACCCACAACTAGAAGCTGCAATCTAGTCAAAACCTTAGCTCCCAAATCACCTAAAACTGCTCCAAACTCAAAGAAACAAAACTAGAACTTGCACAAAATAGCCACATGTGCCAAGACTGATGAAATAATAGTAAAAACACAGAAAAAAATGAAATCCACAATATTAGACACTTACAACACCAAAAAACCTCTCCAGGAATCACCAAAACTGCATTTGGGGTCCCTGCACACAAACGACACAAAACTGTCAAAACCTTTCAGCACTGATGCAACCTCTGGATGAGATTTCTATCTACAATCCAAGAACACCACCCTCAAACTTCTATAAAATCATGTCCACTGGCCACAAGCTTCATCTCCAATGGTTTCCCTATCCATTGAAGAAATCACAAAGCATCAACTCTGCAAGAGAAAATATAAATCTACAATAGTCCCAAATGTGTTTTTGGCCTCCAAATAAATAGAGGAGCAAACCCAAACGACCCCCTCTTGGAAAATTAAATAAAATAATATTATTACATCAATTTCCATCCAAAATAGGCCCACCATAATGACCGTTGCAAGATTCCCCACCAAAATTAAATAATATCTCCATGCATGCAAGTTGTCATAAAAAACTGCCAAGGAATCTGCTAATAATAGCATGCCACCTAAAATTGGAGGTTACAAACCTTCTCACATGAAATCTCACACTCTTCCTTGGGTAAATAATTCAAAATAATAATATTAAATTAATTATTTGATCCCTTTTATCATAAATAAGAATTAATAAATGATTCGGGCCCAAATAACCAATTTTAGATATAATTATTTTCCAATTTCCATACCTTAGCCCAAGGAAAATATTTTGTATTGAAAAATATATCCTCCAACATGAATTAAATAAAAAGGGGACATGACAAGTCCTCCCTTTCCAAGATTGCTTGTCCTCAAGCAATGTAGACTCAAATTACTCAGGAACCATTGTGCCAATGTGATAACTAATGCTATACTACTCAAAAAGCCATGATCCTGTACCTATCAAATGAGACAACTCTTGCTGAAGAATACAATGCAAATCTAGAGATTTTGAGTCCTTAGTGACGATGCCCTATAAGTTTGTAGTATGTGTTGTATCTTCCTCAACCAATAACCCCTTTCTTTTAGCATGTTCTTCGCAAAGTGTATGTGCACTGCCATGAGACAAGTTAAACCAGAAACTCTTGCAACCCCTTAAAATGATATAATTATAATTTTTGTAGTGTATAGGACTATTATAGAAGTCCATACATCCTCCATAATGGAAAAGATAAATTTTTGAAACAATTACCTCTTTTGCCTTCACATTATGAAGATACATCCTCTTGAAATCATCACTACTTATTTCATACTTTGCCTCATCTTGAAGGATGTCAGTTGCCACTTTAGTATCTGATCTAGAACAGCAATAGTACTCTTGAGGAAAAATAATTAACATCATATAACAGGAGCAAATACTCAAGCATTTCATAAAAAATGAATATGTAAGCATGTTCAATTCATTCGGGTAGAAGACTGTGCACCTTCTGTGTTCATTCACTAGTACATACTAATAATCCAACACACTTTCCAAAATGATATGGGAAAGTACATCACTAGCATAACCTATCATCTGAACATTTCTCCACCCTTTATCCACAAGTGCCTTCCAAGTCACTCTTAAGTATATATATGAATCTCCATGGTGACTAGCTAGTAAAACAACATTAATGATGAATAGTTGTTTTGTAGACTTCCAAGCTGCAAACTTCTCCTAATTATTATTGATCTCTAATAGGAAATAACAACAAAGGGCTCTACTATAGCATAAAATCACCACCACAAACTTCTATAACAAAATCAGAAATATCTGCATACAAACTAGACCAAGCTACCAAATAACATAGTGCATTTTTCTTCCTGCATAGTCAATCCTTAGCAACAACAAAAAGTGCCCAAACTGAAAAGATATAGTTTCCAACACTTGGAATTGATCATGAGCATTAACACCACAACAACACATAGTAGAAATACCACATAACACTCTTGTATGAAGTTTGTTCATTGAAGTGGCATAACCATGCTCATATCTTGAATTCCTGATATCTATGATGACTCCTTCAAAGATAGGATGATACTTGTTGTGATGCCATCGCAACATTGCCCAATTGGTAATGGGGACCCCCATCATTTTGAGTTTTATTGTTTAAGTTTGTCTTGTTTTGGCTATGGTCTCACTTGAAGATCCTGCTTGAAAAAGGAGCTTTCAAATGATACACAAAGCATTCAAATCTCTGTCCAAGCGCATGTAAGTAATGACTTTACAGTCCACACATTCTGATTCGCTCACAATGGTTATGCATAGCATCTCAAAACATCTACCTAAAAACACTTTTTAAGAGACTTTGCAATTAGAATTTCAACGTTATGTGGACACGTCGTGAAGGTCTGCCTAGGTGCAAAACCACAATCAACTTGCATAATGTAAAATTCTCAAATCATGCATGAAGCGTCGCATAGTCTGCTTATTATTCTTTGAGCCCATCCACTACACTGCATTGAATGAAAAATCAATAGTCAGTTGGTAAGTGGTGAAATCTAAATATTATAGACGGTCCTTCAAAAGGTATGCTCGATGACATCCATCTCATACTTTTGCAAAGTCTAAAACTCAAACTATGTATTGAGCGTTCAAATATCCTCTCATGGATGCTCATCATGTCATCTCCACGTCACTTAGTATTATACGTCGAGCATCCAAAAATCTACCTCAAATGGACTTTCATAGTCCTTCTCCAATTCATAGTCTCCAAGTATCATGGCACGTTCAGATATCCACTTGTCCTTTTGATACTCAACATCTCCGCTTAGACATTGGTTTTAATCAACCTTGCATTTGTCAATTATTTCAAGTTATGTGAGCCCAGTCTAAACATCCGCTTGGAGTCACATTGTATTTGATAAGTGTCATACAGAATAAGTTCAATAGTTATCTCAACCTTGTCATTCACACTAGTATTTAGCAGTTTGAAAAGTATATTCTCACCAAAATTCATTTCTCAAATTATACATAGCATATTCACATGTTTGTTCTTTCAGCTCATGCATGGGAGGTTCCTAAGTTTGCCTTAGAGGCTTGACTATGTTCATTTTTTACAAGCGGAGGAATCCACATTATGCTCGACATCTTTATTAATCTACTCAAGTGAACTTCAAAGGCTAGTAAACCGAAAGTAAAGTTTTAAACAATTGCAAACCATAGGAAAAGGTTTGCTTGAATGATGACTAGAGCGCATATCAGTAGAGTTTTAAATCATCCTAGCATGTCCAAAATATTCACCAAGTGCATTTTCTATTCATCTTACAAATCATGTTCCCCAACTCATTACAAAGTGGTTCGGCAGAGCCGCTCAAATGGGCATTTGAGGAGGTGTTACAAATTTAGAATTATGCAAAGGATATCTAATGGTTTGCCTTTCATGCTAAATGTCTTATCGATATCTTTTGACAGTGTGGAGCATTCAAGAGGCCATTCATATGCACGTATGGATTTGAGGCATATTTGCTAAGTTTAGTCACACCTCATATTGTATAAAGATTTGTGTAAACGAGCATTCAAGGAAGATATGACCAGTTTAAATGTTACTCATTGAAACTTTAAATGTTACTCATTGAATGTTAATGTGTAGTTCACATTTTTACATTGGTTGGAAAAATTCAGTCATGAATTCATGAAGCTCCAAAAGGAATTTTTTTTTACATGCCGATATTTCCGCATTTGCTCCTAAGCACATATTCCTCCAAATCCTGCAATATTCATCACACATAGTATGTTTGAAAATCTAACTTAGGCAATGTAACGGTTGTATTATTTTATGTAAGAGTGGGGTCATGTTTTAAAATCATGGTTTCTAATTTTGGTCTCACGTAGTAAATTCAAGGCCCATCGCATTGCATATATAAGAGGAGGCCTGCATAAACCTCACTTAACACATTAAAAGGCTTCTAAATTTGCAATTGTAGTTCATAGTTTGCATAGGCTTCTAAACCATTCACACATACACATGAAATTAGTGCCCCTCTTGTGCTTACATACATATCAACCTCCGCCTAAAATCTTACAATTTTTCTGAGTTGGTAAAAGGAAATACATGTTAGAGGATCAATGATGAAATGTGGATTGATGATCAAATTTCTTTGCATTGATAGAGGTTTCTCTTGTGTAGGTAATGGAAAGAAAATACCAAGGGCTAGCGCATGAGAAAATTTAAAAGATAGATGAAGGTATCATAGGTGTTCAATTTCTGAGAATTGCACTTCATCAAGAGTTCATTATCAAGATCATCATTTGTACAAAGAAAGAAGACAACATCACTTCTGGAGGAAGAGTACCATTTCACCATGCATGAGAGGAAGTCATCATCCAAAAGGTTCATTCCACATTCAAGTTCTAGAAGTCATCCATTCCATGTTCTAGATGAAGAAAGACGCCCATCATACACCAATCTACTCCAGAATTCATACACAATCATCCAAAGCCAGAATCTTACATCCTGCACAACAACATCCTACAAGAATACATCAAGACAACAAGAAGTATCAAAATTTCCCAAGTTTCAAGTTCAAAGTAGCCAAGTTCCAGAGATGAAAATCTAGATTCGAAGACTACTCCAAAAGATGACAAAACTTGGGAAAAACATTTTGAACAATATGAACACAAAGAAAATCAAACTAGTTTGCTCGATGCTAAGGTGGCATGTGCACAACATTAATCCAATCATAGTCTACCACATCATCCATCTACATTCAGTATTCTAAAAATAGTAATTTTTGTAACAAACTGCCTTGTTGTCTCAATCCGGGCCATTGATTCTCAAATAAATCCTAGCCGTTCATGTAATTTTGGAGCCTATAAAAGGCCCATTTCTCTCATTTGTAAAGAGGATTATTAGAAGGAGAGATCAATCAAGAGTAGGAGTAGAATAGAGGAGACTCTTCAAAATCATTAAGAGGAGATATGAAATTGTTGTAATCCTACATTTCTAAAATCAATGCAAGCTCATTGTTGCTCTCATGGTGATTTTGTGTGATTGCGGGATGTTAGAATGGTTTCTAATTCTCGAATATGATGGAGAGATATTTCCAAGTAGAGTAGAATTAGATTAGATGTTCATTGATGTAATGTTTATATGTGGAGATAACTGATGAATTCCTTAAATGGTTCATACTTTTTATGATTTGTCGTTGATATGTCATTTTGCAAAGTTAGCCTAAACCACATTTGTTTTAGTTCGGTTGTGGATGCTTATTCATGCTACACTAGTAGTGGTTGTTTGGATGGAGATTCGCAACATGAAAATCCTTGAGTTTCCTTAGAAGATTACACCAACTTTGTGTAGTTGTTGATTCTCTTGGTGAAGTGAAGTTTGGTTTCATGAGGAGTTTGTCTATCTTGGCATATTCATTATATCATTATCCTTAGAATAGTTTTCTAAACCCTTTCACTTTTGTATTTTCTTTTCATAGCTAGTTAGAAGAAGTTCCACTTCACAAGAAGGAGAATAACATATTTAGAGCGGAATAAGGAGTCAATTCAGCGTAAGTCCTTTTGTGATTTTTCAATAAATCACATCAACTATTGAGTCTATCCAATGCACATCAAGACCTAATATATCATGAACCTTGGAGTTGTCTCATTGGATCACATTGCTTAGCCTTTGAGAGACTTTGTTCAAGAGAGGATAGAATACTTAGTATTTTATTCTGAGTTTGTATGTGCATAAAAACACATCAACAGAATTGGCACTAGAAGGAAGGCAAGAACAATGAATTGCTCCATTTGTTCCAAGTATACAGAAGATATTCTAGTGTGTTTTATCATTCATCACTCAATCATCCATCACTTTTATGCACACCTCTTCTCATATTGCTGGATAGAATTCAGCAAGGAGGAGGCCAGAATGAAGAATTGCATACATCTCAACTCAGGATAAAAGGGCATGAACAAGGAATTGCATTGCTTCTTTCACTCTAAGCACACAAATGAACTCCGAATTGTGGAATTGAAACCCAAGTGAGCTTTCAAAGACAAATTCAAGATTTCCAAGATCTCTCTTATGCCAAAAAATATAAAAAAAGTAAAAAATTGAAAATACCCAAAACAATTAGGATGGATTTCTCAAAATTTCCAGGGCAGTTCAATATGGATCATCGTCAAGATGATATTTTATAGATTTGGTGGACTTTGAATGCACAACTCTATTCTAAGAGTTTGGATGACTTTGCATCATGGAAGGGATGTAGAGTTTACGGCACTAATGGACACGAGGAGCTATATTGCCTAACGTTCTTATCAAGGATGGAATTAGCATTGCAAAGAAAAATTTATTTTTCATAGGTACATGAGCTAATTGTTTCTACAAGGGAGGTTCCCGATGCC
Source organism: Cunninghamia lanceolata (assembly GCA_027924645.1). Taxonomy (NCBI): domain Eukaryota; kingdom Viridiplantae; phylum Streptophyta; class Pinopsida; order Cupressales; family Cupressaceae; genus Cunninghamia; species Cunninghamia lanceolata. The sequence goes on from BSBN01000850.1 coordinate 4,504,460, forward strand.
TTATTTGATGAAAGAGAGTTCTTCATAAGTTTTATGGAAATGATCAAGAAGAGACTAAGTATTGAGAAGGATCTACCTACAGAGGAAATATTGATTCCAGGTGGTTGGTGCAGGATTCACAACACCACTCATTCCGAACTAGCATGTTAGTCTTGTCAAGAGGCTGTCCATCAAGTGAAGGAATAATTAAGGTTGGAAGAAGAATCCAAAGTACAATTGAGATTAGATGACTTGTGGAGCAAATGTTTTCAAGAAATCAATTCACCACCCAAAGGAGAAGATGTTCCCATGTTATTCAATAGTGAAGATAGCACAAGTGAACTTGATAATCAAGTGGAAAGTCCATCTGCATACCTTCTTCCAACTAAGAATAAACCTCCTGCTGAAAAAGTTGAAAAGGGAATAGAAGATGTCCAAACAAAGGTAATTGATGAACAAGATGTTGATTCCTCCATCAAAAAAGAAAATGATTTATGTCCATTGTAAGAAGAAAAATTCCTTGCTACATATTCATTCATGTTTCTAGAAGGGATTATTAAGAGTGAATTGCAAGAGGTTTCAAGAGTCCTTGAAGAAGATGGTGATCATGAAGATATGTTGCAAGCCATCACCCGCAAGTCGGCGAATCAAGTGCAATTCAAAGGGGCGCTTGATGCTCTCATGGATGAAGTACAGCCAAAGTCATCCCAAGATGAATAAGATGAAGAAATGAATGCCAAATACACAATGCAATTTGAGTTGGTGCTAGGCCCATTGTTGAAAATCCAAGATGAGCTTACAGGTGAAATGTTCCATGCTTCTAAATTTCCATTATTTTCACCTTTTCATTTTGATATGCCCACTATTGATTATAATGTTGATTTGCATGTTGCGGATGCGAGTGGTATTATCCATCACCAACTTCGACCTCACAACGCATTGAGAGGTGATTAGCATGAATTTTCACTTGAGGATGAAGATCACTAGGTTGTATCTTTCCTTACTCATAGTGATGAAGATTATGAATTTGAAGATCATGAATTTCCAAGTTGTGAATTTGATTATGGAAATTTAGGAAAGACAACCTGCATTTGGATAAATCATGGTCCAAATGAGTTGCCACAACTACTGATTTTGTGCAAACTTTTTTCTGAATTCGATGATTTCATTGTCATAGAATATATTTCGAAGTTTAAAGATAAATTTGCCAAAATCTAAACTTTTACATGTGCCTTATTATTGCTGTTCATTTTGAGAAATCATTTGAGGTCTTGTATATATTTTGGTCTTTTGGGTCGTGTCTGCTCTTTGTACATAGCTTAGTGTAGGTTTTCTTTTTTGTTGCTTTAGAGTAGTTTGCCATGTTTAGTTAGTCTTGGGCTTTGTTTTATTTCCATAGTTTAGGTTGTTGCTTTAGTTTAGGTTTTCTTTTGTGGGTTTCCCATTGGCGAAGTGGGCATTGTCATCCTTAAAGCACATATAGCCTGATTCTTATCAAATGTTAGTTTTCCTTTGAGAAACTTGCATCAGATGGATGGATTCATTGTGGACTCCATTATTAGTGTTTGAATATCATGTTGCTTTCTCTTAGAGGATGAATCAACTATTAGAGCGACTTGAATTGTTTTGAGATCTTATATCTTTTCACACTTTTAAAATCTAGAGGTACCTAAGTGAATCTTTGTGATCTTGTATTAAGTGAAAAATCTATAGGTCCACCTTTGCTGCCATCAGAATTCCACACCCAACTAGCTGAGTTATCAATGTAACTTGTTCCTTCAAAAAGCATGTGTTGCAAGGGTAGCGGTACTACATTGTACTTTGCCAAGTATAAGCTTGTTGAAAATCAAAAGGAACAAAAGAAAAGAAAAGAAAATCACAAATCACACACTATAACTTAGTTAGATGGACAATCGAGTACTCTTTACCAAGGCTATGGATGCTTGACTGGAAGTAGGGCTCTACTCGAGTGGAATTACGAGACAAACCCATCAGGACTATAGACGCTCGCTGGCACGGAGCAATGCCCAGGTAGTTCATGAGGTGTGTACTAATCACGTATCTTAATGCAAAGAAACTAAGATGATCTTAGTTGCTAATGGATGAGAATGAACTCAATTGCACACACTTGGATCTTCGGGATATGAATGGTTGTGCTAAGCTTTTGATTTTAAATTCTTGATCATGTTTTCATGTTTATTTGCCCTAATATGTGGGTGTACATAGGAATTTTGAAGTTGTGATTCTTGTTTATCTTTGGAATGCTCAAGATTTTATATTAATCATTGTTCTGGATATGTTTAACTATGAAGTGTTTGGATCCAATCTATGATTCTTCTTCCCTTTCAAGTGCATATCCTAATAGGTTGATGACTTTAAAGGAATCATTTGAAGTCTCTGGATCTGGATTGGATCTTTATCTTGAAATGTTCAGGAACATTTATTCAAATTGGCACTAGATGTTGTGACATCATCGCAACATCGCCCCATTGGTAATGGGGACCCCCGTCATTTTGAGTTTTTTGGTTTGAGTTTGTCTTGTTTTGGCTGTGGTCCCACTTTAAGTTCCCACCCGAACAAGGAGTTTTGAAATGATACACAAAGCATTCAAATCTCCATCCAAGCGCATGTAAGTAATGACTTTACAGTCCACACATTCTAATCCACTCACAATGGTTATGCATAGCCTCCCAAAACATCTGCCTAAATGCACTTTTTAAGAGACTTTACAATTAAAATTTCAACGTTATGCAGACACATCCTGAAGGTCTACCTAGGCGCAAAACCATGATCAACTTGCATAATGTAAAATTCTCAAATCATGCATGAAGTGTTGAATAGTCTGCATATTATCCTTTGAGCCCGTCTACTACACTATGCATTGAATGACAAATCAATAGTCAGTTGGTAAGTGCTGAAATCTAAATTTTATACACGGTCCTTCAAAAGGTCCACTCGGTGATATCCATCTCATACCTTTGCAAAGTCTAAAACTCAAACTATGCATTAAGTGTTCAGATATCCACTCATGGGTGCTCATCACGTCATCTCCACCTCACTTAGTATTATACATCAAGCATCCAAAAATCTGCCTCAAACTGACTTTCATAGTCCTTCTGCAATTCATAGTCTCCAAGTATCATGGCATGTTCAGATATTTGCTTGTCATTTTGATACTCAACATGTCCTCTTAGACATTGGTTTTAATCAACCTTGTATTTGTCAATTCTTTCAAGTTATGTGAGTCCGGTCTAAACATTCACTTGGAGACACTTGTATTTGATAAGTGTCATGCATAATAAGTTCAATAGTTATCTCAACCTTGCCATTCGCACTACAATTTGATGGTTTGAAAAGTATATTCTTAGTGAAAATCATTTCTCAAATTATACATAGCATATTCACATGTCCGCTCTCTCATCTCATTCATGGGAGGTTCCTAAGTCTGCCTTAGAGGCTTGACTATGTTATTTTTTGCAAGCAGAGGAATCCACATTATGCTTGATGTCTTTATTAATCTGCTCAAGCGCACTTCAAAGGCCAGTAAGCCAAAAGTAAAGTTTTAAACAATTACAAAACATAGGAAAAGGTCTGCTTGAATGATGACTAGAGTGCAATCAGTAGAGTTTTAAATCATCCTAGCACGTCTAAAATATCCGCCAAGTGTATTTTCTATTCATCTTACAAATCATGTTCCCCAACTCATTGCAAAGTGGTTTGGCAGATCTGCTCAAATAGGCATTCGAGGAGGTGTTATAAATTTAGAATTATGTAAAGGATATCCAATGGTCCGTCTTTCATGCCGAATGTCTTATCGATATCTTTTGATAGTGTGGAGCATTCAAGAGGCCATTCATACACACGTCTAGATTCAAGGCATATTTGCTAAGTTTAGTCACACCTCATAATGCATAAAGATTCTCCTAAATGCGCATTCAAGGAAGATATGACCAGTTTAAATATTACTCATTGAAAGTTTAAATGTTACTCATTAAATGCTAATGTGCAGCTCGCATTTTCACATCAGTTAGAAAAATTTGGTCATGAATTCATGAAGCTCCAAAAGGAATTTTTTTTTACATGCAGATATTTCTGCATTTGCTCCTTAGCGCATATTCCTCCAAATCCTATAATATTCATCACACGTAGTGTGTTTGAAAATCTAACTCAGGCACATGTGATGGTTGTATTATTTTATGTAAGAGTGGGGTCATGTTTTAAAATAATTGGAGTTCGTAGTTTACATAGGCTTCTGAACCATTCACACATACACATGAAATTAGTGCCCCTCTTGTGCTTACATACATATCAACCTCTACCTAAAATCTTACAATTTTTTTGAGTTGGTAAAAGGAAAGACATGTTAGAGGATCAATGATGAAATGTGGATTGATGATCAAATTTCTTTGCATTGATAGAGGTTTCTCTTGTGTAGGTAATGGAAAGAAAATACCAAGAGCTAGTACATGAGAAATTTTAAAGGATGGATGAAGGTTTTGTAGGTGATCAAGTTTCGAGCATTGCACTTCATCAAGAGTTCATTATCAAGATCATCATTTGTACGAAGCAAGAAGACAACATCACTTCCAAAGGAAGAGCACCATTTCACCATGCATGAGATTAAGTCATCATCCAAAAGGTTCATTCCACATTCAATTTCCAAAAGTCATCCATTCCATGTGCCAGATGAAGAAAGACATACATCATACACCAATCTACTCCATAATTCATACATAATGATCTAGAGCCATAATCTTTCATCCTGCACAGCAACATCCTGCAAGAATACATCAAGACAACAAGAAGTATCAAAATTTCCCAAGTTTCAAGTTCAAAGCAGCCAAGTTCCAGAGATGAAAATCTAGACTCGAAGACTACTCCAAAAGATGACAAAAGTTGGGAAAAACATTCCGAGCAATATGAACACAAAGAAAATCAAACTAGTTTGCTTGATGTTGAGGTGACATGTGCACAAAATTGATCCAATCATAGTTTGCCACATCATCCATCTAATGCAATGTTCTAAAAATAGTAATTTGTGTAACAAATTACCTTGTTGTCTCAGTCTGGGCCATTGATTCTCAAATCAATCCTAGCCATTCATGTAATTTTGGAGCCTATAAAAGGGCCATTTCTCTCATTTATAAAGAGGATTATTAGAAGGAGAGATCAATCAAGAGTAGGAGTAGAATAGAGGAGACTCTTCAAAATCATTGAGAGGAGATATGAAATTGTTGTAATATTACATTTCCAAAATCAATACAAGCTCATTGTTGCTCTCATGGTGATTTTGTGTGATTGTAGGATGTTAGCATGGTTTCTAATTCTCGAATATGATGGAGAGATGTTTCCAAGTAGAGTAGACTTAGATTAGAAGTTTATTGATGCAATGTTTATATGTGGAGATAATTAATGAATTCCTTAAATGGTTCATACTTTTTATGATTTGTTGCTGATAAGTCATTTTACAAAGTTAGCTTGAACCACATTTGTTTTAGTTCAGTTGTGGATGCTCATTCATGCTGCTCCAGTAGTGGGTGTTTGGATGGAGATTCACAACATGAAAATCCTTGAGATTCCTTAGAATATTGCACTGACTTCGTGTAGTTGTTGATTCTCATGGCGAAGCGAAGTTTGGTTTCATGAGGAGTTTGTCTATCTTGGCATATTTCATTATATCATTGTCCTTAGAATAGTTTTCTAAACCCTTTCACTTTTGCATTTTCTTTTCATATCCATTTAGAAGAAGTTCCACTTCACAAGAAGGAGAATACCATATTTAGAATGGAATAAGGAGTCAATACAACGTAAGTCCTTTTCTGAGTTTTCAGAAAATCACATCAACTACTGAGTCTATCCATTGCATGTCAAGACCTAACATATCATGAACCTTGAAGTTGTCTCATTGGATCACATTGTTTAGTCTTTGAGAGACTTTGTTCAAGAGAGGATAGAATACTTAGTATTTTATTCTAAGTTTGCATGTGCATAAAAACACATCAACAATACTCAACACAAATTCTTAACTCACAATAGTGATGGTATTTACGACTTCTTGAAAAACTCAGATATGTGAGTATAAACACCATACAAGGTTTATGCAACAAAGTGTAAACTCCATTATGGAAATATACCTTAAATAGTTCACTATTATTGCATACCTTGATTTCAATCCATGAGCCATCCAGATGTTTAGCCTTCACAGAAATAGGAATGATGAAGCCTCCATGCATCACCACATTCCATATGGAAACCTCATCTTGTACCACATTAGTACACTCTTCATTAGGTGCTCTTTCTAAAGAATTACCAACAATAAGTTTGCTGCACCTTTCCACATTATTTTGCACCTTCTCATGTGAACATGTAAACCATCTATGGTGCAAATCCCTTTCCATAAGTTTGCATTCCTGTTTCTCTTTCCAAGTGATGTCTCTATGCTGCAATATTCTATCTAGTAACAATTCTAGGCACATATTTCAGAGCACCATTTTTTTTCTGATTTGGAAGCAATTGAATAATATAGGATAGGTTATGTTGCTTACCAAGGAACAAAATAGTTTGCATTCTATCCTTCATTACACAACTGGTTGCCCATCGAGCTTGTCCTTTATGAGTAGTCTCTTTAACCATGAATTCTTCTCTAAGACCATGAAGTAGGCCAATCATCATACCTTTGTCTCCAATTGTAGAATTAAGATCCAAGGAGTAATTCATGAATTGAAAACATTGAACCCCTACAACTTCATTAGAACTTATTGTTACTAATTTTTTGTTCACACTTAAAATTAGTTGGACCTAAGTGTAATTGTTTAGAAGGAATAAATGAAAACTTCAAAGTTATCCATCCATTGAATAGTTGATGCCTTGACAGAGCAAAGAGTGATATCCAGTTGTCTGGATAAACCATCAGTCTAATCAAGACTAATGAGTTATCATAACAAGAGAATAAGATTTGTTAAGAAATCAAGGATTCAAGAAATACTGTTGTTCTACACAGTTTGATCTTTCAGGACTTATAAGTTAGATTGATTATTCAGTTAATCAGTTTTGAATAAAAGAAAGAAAAATATTTTGTATTGCATTGTTATTTCATGTCATGTTTTGAACATACATTCAAGTATCTGTTACTTTATCTCATGCATTGATTGAAAAGGAAATACATATACATCATATGCATAAGAGAAATTAATTGGTCATGTTTAAAAGAGGTGTTCAAATGTGTCCCACACAAGTCGTTGGAGTAACTAGACTGAGCAATTGCAAACATGAAAGCTATGCATCTGTTTGATAAAAGAAATAGAAATGAACACATGATAAATTTAAACATACATCATTGCCTGATGATGGAGATTGTTGTTGTTGTTGGCCTTCAAGTCTTCATCTTTTAGTCTTCACTTCAAGCAGCCATCATTAGTTGAACTTGCACAATTTTGGGGACATCCCTGTTAGTGCTTCAGATGTTTAAAGTTATAACATGCTTTTATCAAATAGAAACATCTACTTATCATATCATGCATTCAGATAAGAGATCAAATTAGATATATGACACAAATCAGGAAGAAATCATGAAGAAGATCAATCAATACTATCAAGTACTTTTTTATGCTAACTTGTTTGTTCACTGTGTAGGTATAGGACAAGTTTTGTTGCTGATTTGAAGACAAATAAACATGTGGATTAAATGTGGCTCCCACAAAGGTTTTAGCCCAGCATGTTTCTTTTCATTTTTTAAAAGAGTATCAGAAAAGACAGGATGCATCATTTTAAGCTATATCATGCATCATCTAATCAACTTACAGAAAAGATGTGTCATCATGACATTATTATAGTTGATTAGAGAAAATCAGATTAACATGATTGAGTCAAGATTAAGAAAAACAAAATGCAGAAATCAAATTACAGTCATCAAGGCTACAGGAGCCATCTGAGGTACAATATCATTATGAATGCCTATTTTTATTTCATCACAACTAATAAGAGCAACTGATAGAGTGCATTCATAGTACAAGGATATGATACAAGTTTTTAGATTAATGTGCCTGATAAAGAGAATAGAAATAGAATAAAGCTTCCAAGATACAAGAACTTGTGTATCATTTGAACAAGTTATAGGATAAATCATTTGAAGGTATCATCTCATTATGACAAAAGAGTAAGAAGTATATGACATGATACATGTATTCAAAGTGAACAAGCCAATTCAAAGATACAAGTTATGCCTTTTAAAAGACAAAATCAAAACAACAAGGCATCATTAGCTCTAGCTGATATATGGCAGTGTGAAAATACAATCATGAATATATCATTGTCATGGACCAATAAACTAGGCAATCATCAATGCCTCAAAACTTCAAAGCATCAAGATATAGAGAGGTGCAAATGAGACATACAGAAGGGCAGCATCCAAAGATGAAACACATGATGCATAAACAAATACCAGAGTATACTTCTGGGTCATCACTGACATGACGGTCAAGTACAAAGTCAAAAACAAGAGATAGTCATGTCTAGAGAAAAGAAGTCCAACATTAAGCACAGTGGAGTGGCAGGAATGCCACAGTCCAAATATAACAAAGTGGTTTCCATGCATCTCATCACTATTTTGATCAGACAAGCCTTATCTCATATACCTTGGAGCTACAGTGATATCATGATACAGTCAACAAATGCCAGAAAGAGAGATACATTGCAAGAACAAAGACAAGTACAGCCACATTCACTGTGAACAGTCATGACAGTGATCATGAAGTAGTTTTACAAGAAAAAATAGTCAGATTATATTATAGTTTCCATATCCACCTTCAGGAGTATATAAATGATGAAGGAGAAACAACAGAAGAACATGACATATGCCAAATGCTACAGATGGTGATTCACAAGAGCATGAAATTCACAAGGTAGTCAGTTTTTATTTCTCATATACCATTATTCTCAATGATACAGTCATAGTAAATAGTTTCCAAGATCAAGGAGAATAAAGAAGCATGATATATATATATATATATATATATATATATATATATATATATATATATATGAGATACTATGAGATCCAAATCATGAGATAAGCAGTGAGTATGCAAGAACATGTTATCTATGCTATAGGAATATCTAAAGAATGCTAAAGACAGTCAGGAGATGGTGCCATAATCAAACAGTCAATCATCAAACATTCATACTTTTCAATTAGAAAGGAGCTAGCATCATGTGGTACAGTTACAAGATGGAGATAAATGAATAACAGTCATAATTTTTGAATATCAAAGAACTTGTAATCATACCCAAGAGCTACAGTGGAAAGCAGATAAGGTAAAAGTGTATCATTAATATCTATGATAGTCACAAGAAGTAGAAGGACAAAGTTTTGTGTGAATCAGAGTGATCTTTCACTTATTAATACTTTCAAATCCTAGTGCCATCTTGCACCCACAGTCAAGAAGTTTTAGATAGAGAATAAGATGTCATAGCCATGCCAGAACAATCTTTTTTTATGATAAAATGTATACCCATCTACAAAATGAGGAAGGTCTTTTCAAGAAAATTTCAAACCCTTGTTTCTTTTTGCACTTACAAATCAAAAAGAAGAACAGTGAATACTACAGGAGGATGGCCATGACAACTAGAAGGTTTTGTGTAAGAAAGAACAAACCCTTGATAGGAAATTTCAAACCCTTGTTTCTTTTCTTCACTTATAGTCAAAAGAGAAAGAGACAACAGTGAATATTACAAGAGAATGGCCGTGACAGTGAGAAGAATTTTGTGCAAAGAAAGTTGAAACCCTAGTTTCAAACTTAGAAACCCTCAGCTTTTTTCACATGTTTGGTGCCTACATACAAATGGAGCACAGCCATGGCAAGATGGAAGCCTTGAAAGTACAAAAAGAACAAACCCTCATCAGAAAGTTTCAAACCCTCAAGATATTTGTACCTACAGTCAAGTCAAGCAATGAAAAGGAGATATATAGAGGCATAGCTGATAGGGCTATGTCATTTTTTATTAAAAAATCCAATACCCATGTCTACATATACGCCCTTGGCATTCTTTAGCTATAAAAAAGACAAATGAAGCTACAAAAGAGGAAGAATAGCAAGTTCTTACCTTATTTTGCTGACAGGAAGAAACATCTATCCGCAGCCTCACAATAGCATCAAGCTCTCAAGAACAGGTAATAGTTGCAAGGAAGAAAAGATGCAGAGACAAGGAGTATGTTAAAGAATGCACAATGTATGGAGATAGCCACACAAGAAGAAGGAGGCTGCAGCCATTAAAGAAAAATGAAGCTACAGATGTCAATAAAATGCCTCATATGAAACTCAAAATAGTGTTACCTTCTTTCTTGCAAGTAGAGTTCCAGAGTTTCAACCAAGAGAAGCCATGAAAGGGAGTAAAAAACAGATATATGCTTCAAACTTTCAAACCCTAACCGAATGTAGTTGCAGAGAAAATGAAGAAATATACCAAATGAAGAATGTGCAACTTTTAGGGTTATCTATTTGTTTTTGTTTGAAGGTTCTTTCTCTCAGGTTTTTTTTTGACTTACAAAAGACAAACAATTACCTTATCCAAAATGCTCGTGGTCAAGACTTTGGTCTTGAAGATCATAGCTATCATAACATGGAGTGGCCAACCGACATTGCTTAGGACTTGATCTTTATTAAGTCAAGAAGGGTCTGTATGATTTGAAAGAAAGGCTTCATGCCTTATAAACTATTTAAAACTCCTTGGTGGTCGAATAGATAGCATGGTCAAAGATGCATTATATGATACACATGCTAGTCAAAGTTCCTTATCTTTTTGCAAACATCCAAAGGTAAAGATCCTTTTTGATTATGCATGGTGGCCAACAAGGTCAAAGGAGTATGGTTTTAGACATGGCATGCATGAGGATAGAGCATGGAGTTTCCAAGGTGGCAGACAAGGTAAGCAAGTATAATGGTGCAGTGTTGGAGATGGAGTCATGGAGTTGTAGGGTTTTTATTGATATTGAAATTACATATGGAGATATAAGGTGACTTAAAAATATAATGATATGTGTATGCACTAAGGCATCAAAGGGAGTCATAATTCTTTAATGCATAGTGTTTTGTGCATGGAGATATTATGATGCATAGAATGACTCATGGATTTTTTTCGCAGTGAGAGGATAATGTTTTCTCCTTGGTGCATGGAGTGATAAGGGTAAACTTTTTTTGCCTTAATGTGTAAATCATGCAAACTAGAGGGATATTTTCTCACATGGAGGTATAAGGGTTTTTTTTTCATCTTCTTCTAAAGTCCTATTTGTGCTCACATCATGCAAATTAGGCAAGTGTAATTGGAGTGATAAGGAGTGATATGTTTTCTTCTAATCATGCATGATTTTACAAAGTTATTAATTGTAAATAAATAATAAAGTAATATTTTGCAAATTACTTTATTATTTTCCACAAATTGTAAAGTCAAATTTAGGACAAATTGTAACCAGTAATAAAGTAATTATTCTATTACTTTATTATTTACTCACAATCAATTTTGCTCATTCAAAATCATGCAAATTGATTAGTTGAGTTAACTAGGCCACCTAGGAGGTTTTGCATGATTTTTAGGAGTATTTTTAGGGTTTTTGGTCAACGTTTTGGTTAAGCATATGGAGAGGCCCAAATTGGAGATATTTTTGCTCAATTTGTGGTAGTTTTAGACCCTAATTTTGAGGATTTTTGAGGTTGCTTGGGAGTGATTATTTTTAGAGGCAGTTATCTGCAAGTTCATTTTTGCATGCCTCTTTGAGAGAGAAAACCTATGTATTGTAAAGAAAAAGTTTGTTTTTACTAGTTCTTGATTCTCATTCTGATTCAGAGAAATTGGAGAATTCTTGTACCTTATTTTTATAGTTTTATTGAGAGATCGGCAAGTTACAGGTTCTATTTTTGTCTTCTTTTGCAGAGTTTTTCCTTTGTTTCTTTGAGATCAAATAAGTTACCTTTCCATTTAGTGCTAATTATTGAAGTGGTTTTGATGAAATTTTTCTGTGTTTAATCATTAAACCTTTAAAATTATTGTCTCACTTCCCTGTTTGCAGCATTAAGCATATAACCATCACATGTCTTAGGTTGTGTTATTTGAAAGTAGTCCTTTTGTGTTGTGAAAAACCTTTTCCTTCATAGAAAGCCTATTTTCAAAAATCCCTTAGAATCACTTTTGTGATATTTATGCCAAGATTGGATTGTGTGAAAGTAAGATTTCTGAGTTATATTGTGAGCCAAATTGCATATTATTAACCAGCTTAAGTGCATCACCAAATTTTGCAACTTTTATTTCATATAGTTTCTTTCTTCCTGTTATCCAAAACATAAAGCATACATCTCAATAGAACATTTGAAGGGAACCAGCCCATAATCTGGAGGTCTAATTTCATTATAGGGCACCCACAACCTGAAATTAGTTCCATGATACACGAAATTGTAGAGCTTTACCAGCCTTGCATATAGGTGCAATTCCCAGTGATAATAGTTTTTGGCATGCTTGGTGGGACATTGAACTAATTTTCAATTCAATAGGACTTATCATTGCTATTATTTTGGTATGATCAGTAGTTTATATAGCCTTTTTAGAGGTTTATTTACAAATACCTGGCGACTCTATCTTTCTGGTTTGATAGATCAAACTTTTGAATAAATAAACATGTCTTTCCTTCATGGAAATATGTCATATCATCCATCATATCATGAAGATTCTGCAAAACCTTCATTTATCAGCCATTTTAGATCAGTCATAGTACTGACTTTATTCTTGATTCCTTTGATTTGCAAAGAAATCAGCAGGCTCAACATGTTTGCCTCCCACCCACCCCTGCTCATCCTTCATATCAGCATTTACATATCCAAAATCAATCCCAAGAATTTCAAGATATGAAGTATAGCATGAGTGACATCAGGGAGACATTATTAGAAGTCACAAAGAACCTAGAAGAGTTCAGGAGGTAACAGGAGTATCAATAGAAGCAGCAGGAGATGGATTATCAGGCCTTTCTCCATGAGCAAGAGTTAGAGGCACAAAGGATACAATTTTAAGATCTTGCAAGATGGATTGCAGCCAAAGAGGCACAGGAGATGTATTTGCTTGCACAAATACAAAAGCTAAACATTTGGACAGCTGCATTTATTCCAGATCAGCATTCTCAAAATGAGGTTAGTAGGTATCAAGTTTCAAGTTTCAAGAATTCTGATTGTAATCAAGAACCCATTTGCATTCAAAAGCAGTTTATTAGTCCTCAGTATTTGTCGTATCAAGTACCTAAATCAAATCATCAGGCTTATAAGCAACCATGGCAGTCTCCTTGTACTGAATGTCCTGATTATAAAGTACCAAATCTTATCAAAGCTAACTCTTCCATACCAATCCAAGATCAAAAAAGGGAAGAAGTATCAATAAAACTTGAACCAATCAAGATTCCAGGTTTCAATCAAGAAAAATTAGATATAGTGCAAGATGTTTCTACTATTTTTTTCTATATTCCTAGATGAAAATAGGCATAAATCAAACCAGGATGATGTTGTTTTAGATTTGGTTCTCAATCCCCTAGATTTTGATTCACTTGAGAGGTTCTCTAATGCTGTTTACAAGACAAATAAAAATATGATACAAGGATTTGAAGGGCAGAATCTTCAATTGCAAAAACAGATTGCCCAAGTCGTAAGTGAGAATAAACTAGACAAAGAAGAAGATGTAGTTTCTCTGTTTGATCAACTTCCCTCTTTCGTTGACCAAGATGAAGATATCATACAAGTACCAGCTCATTTAAGATAGCCAGTTGACATTGCAGAACATGAGGTACTATTGATCTTTAATGAAACTGATGTCTTAGTTCAGCTAGAAGAGCAAAAAGATAATCACATTTTGGATGCCAACAACCTTGTTTTATATGTGCATGAGATTAACCAACCAGAATCTGAAACTAAATTAGATGATATTGTCTATCAGAATAAGGCATCTGATTTGTTTTCAGAACAACTAAGTAGATCAATTGAAGAAATGTAATCTTTTACAGATATTTTTGTTTCTGATTGTCAAGATCCCAACTGTTCATCTTGTAGGGAGCTTGCCAATCTACTAGATTCTTGTAATGATCAAGAGCTCAATTCAGGAAATGATGAGCATATAATTCTAGTATAGGATTTTTAGTCATATGAAACCTTGTTTTTAGGTATTATTGAGGATTTTTGTTCTAACATAGATGATAGTCTAATATCATGTGAATCAACAGTTTTTAATCAACAGGATTAGGCCAAAGATTATAGATCATATGAGCTAACTGTTATCGATTAAATTGAAAGTACAAGTGATCATATGACAGCAGATCCAAATCTGGACATTAGAATCATCATCCAAGAATACACCATTATGAGAGGATGCCCAATTAGAGACATGGTTATCAGAAAGCTAAAGAAGCAAGTACAAAATGTTGTAGTACCAACTAAGCAGTTTTCAGCCTCAGACTAGCGAAATTAGATCATCTTTTTACCCCATGATAGAGGTTTTCATGATTAGGTTCAGCCAGTGAGTGAATTTATATATATCCTTTATCAAGTATTGCAGTAATTTATTGATTACCTTCTTGTACTTCATCAAATTTTAGCTGCTCATAAGTATGTGAATCTATGTTCCCTGTTGAGGAAGGGAAGTTATTTCAACCAAACAGTTAATGGATTTGTTTGACCAACACCTTTGGCTGGTTAGAGTAGGGTAGGTAGAATTTTAGTTTAGTATTTCATTTCCAAGAAGAGAGTTTGTACATGTTGCTGGTTTTGTTTTAGGCAAATCAATTTAGTTTCAGTTTTTAGTTGGTTGTTGCTTTTGTGTTCAATTAGTGTGAGTTGTAGAATTTCTCTAAGTTCAGGGCAAAAATGACACTGTACCGAATGGAGTTACAAAGGCTACTAGTTCTAAACTATTTAGCAGGCAAACACCCCTGAGAGGTCACCAGAAATGTTACTAATTTTTTGTTCACACTTAAAATTAGTTGGACCTAAGTGTAATTGTTCAGAAGAAATAAATGAAAACTTCAAAGTTATGCATTCATTGAACAATTGATGCCTTGATAGAGCAAAGAGTGATATCCAGTTGTCAGGATAACCCATCAGTCTAATCAAGACTGATGAGTTATCATGACAAGAGAATAAGATTTATTAAGAAATCAAGGATTCAAGAAATACAGTTGTTCTACACAGTTTGATCTTTCAAGACTTATAAGTTAGATTGATTATTCAGTTAATTAGTTTTGAATAAAAGAAAGAAAGATATTTTGTATTGCATTGTTATTTCATGTCATGTTTTGAACATACATTCAAGTATCTGTTACTTTATCTCATGCATGGATTGAAAAGGAAATACATATACATCATATGCATAAGAGAAATTAACTGATCATGTTTAAAAGAGGTGTTCGAATGTGTCCCACACAAGTCATGGGAGTAACTAGACTGAGCAATTGCAGACATGTAAGCTATGCATCTATTTGATAAAAGAAAAAGAAATGAACACATGATAAATTTAAACATCCATTATTGCCTGATGATGGAGATTGTTGTTGTTGTTGGCCTTCAAGTCTTCATCTTTCAGTCTTCACTTCAAGCAGCCATCACTAGTTGAACCTGCAAAATTTTGGGGACAACCCTGTTAGTGCTTCGGATGTTTAAATTTATCACATGCTTTTATCAAATAGAAACATCTACTTATCATATCATGCATTCATATAAGACATTAGATCATATATATGATACAAATCAGGAAGAAATCATGAAGAAGATCAATCAATACTATTAGGTACTTTTTAATGCTAACTTGTTTGTTCACTGTGCAGGTATAGGACAAGTTTTGTTGCTGATTTGAAGGCAAATAAACATGTGGATTAAATGTGGCTCCCACAAGGGTTTGAGCCTAGCATGTTTCTTTTCATTTTTGAAAAGAGTATCAGAAAAGACAGGATGCATCATTTTAAGCTATATCATGCATCATCTAATCAACTTACAGAAAAGATGTGTCATCATGACATTATTATAGTTGATTGGAGCAAATCAGATTAACATGACTGAGTCAAGATTGACAAAAAACCAAAATGCAGAAATTAGATTACAGTCATCAAGGCTACAAGAGCCATCTGAGGTATAGTATCATTATGAATGCATGTTTTTATTTCATCACAACTAATAAGAGCAACTGACAGAGTGCATTCATAGTACAAGGATATGATACAAGTTTTCAGATTAATGTGCCTGATAAAGAGAAGAGAAATAGAATAAAGCTTCCAAGATACAAGAACTTGTGTATCCTTTGAACAAGTTATAGGATAAATCATGTGAAGGTATCATCTCATTATGAAAAAAGAGTAAGAAGTATGTGACATGATACAGGTATTCAAAGTCATCAAGCCAGCTAAAAGATACAAGTTATGCCTTTTAAAAGACAAAATCAAAACAATAAGACATCATTAGCTCTAGCTGATATATGGCAGTGTGAAAATATAGTCATGAATATATCATTGTCATGGACCAATAAACTAGGCAGTCATCAATGCCTCAAAACTTCAAAGCATCAAGATACAGAGACGTACAAATGAGACATACAGAAGGGCAGCATCCAAAGATGAAGCACATGATGCATAAACAAATACCAGAGTATACTTGTAGGGTCATCACTGACATGATGGTCAAGTACAAAGTCAAAAGCAAGAGACAGTCATGCCTAGAGCAAAGAAGGAGTCCAACATTAAGCACAGTGGAGTAACAGGAATGACATAGTCCAAATATAACAAACTGGTTTCCATGCATCTCATCACTATTTGATTAGACAAGCCTTATCTCATTTACCTTGGAGCTATAGTGATATCATGATATAGTCAACAAATGCTAGAAAGAGAGATACATTGCAAGAACAAAGACAAGTATAGTCACATTCGCTGTGAACAGTCGTGATAGTGATCTTGAAGTAGTTTTATAAGAAAAAATAGTCAGAGTATATTATAGTTTCCATATCCACCTATAGGAGTATATTAATGATGAAGGAGAAACAACAGAAGAAGAACATGGAATATGCCAAATGCTAGAGATGGTGATTGACAAGAGCATGAAATTCACAAGGTAGGCAGTTTTTCTTTCTCATATACCATTATTTTGAATGATACAATCATAGTAAAAAGTTGCCATGATCAAGGAGAAGAGAGAAGCATGATATATATATGAGATACTATGAGATTCAAATCATGAGACAAGTAGTGAGTATGCAAGAACATGCTATCTATGCTATAGGAATATCTAAAGAATGTTAAAGATAGTCAGAAGATGACTCCACAATCAAATAATCAATCATCAAACATTCATACTTTGCATTGAGAAAGGAGCTAGCATCATGTGGTATAGTTACAAGATGGAGATAAATGAATAACAGTCATAATTTTTGAATAGCAAAGAACTCGTAATCATACCCATGAGCTATAGTGGAAAGCAGATAAGGTAAAAGTGTATCATTAATATCTATGACAATCACAAGAAGTAGAAGGAGAAAGTTTTGTGTGAAGCAGAGTGATCTTTCACTTATTAATACTTTCAAACCCTAGTGCCATCTTGCACCCACAGTCAAGAAGTTTCAGATAGAGAAGAAGATGTCATAGCCATGCCAGAACAAGCTTTTTTATGATAAAATGTATACCCATCTACAAAATGAGGAAGGTCTTTTCAAGAAAATTTCACACCCTTGTTTCTTTTTGCACTTACAAATCAAAAAGAAGAACAATGAATACTACAGGAGGATGGCCATGACAACTAGAATGTTTTGTGTAAGAAAGAACAAACCCTTGATAGGAAATTTCAAACCCTTATTTCTTTTCTTCACTTACAATCAAGAGAGAAAGAGACAATAGTGAATATTACAAGAGAATGGTTGTGACAGTTTGAAGAATTTTGTGCAAAGAAAGTTCAAACCCTAGTTTCAAACTTAGAAACCTTCATCTTTTTTTCACATTTTTGATGCCTACATTATGATGGAGCACAGTCGTGGCAAGATGGAAGCCCTGAAAGTGCAAAAAGAACAAACCCTCATCAGAAAGTTTCAAACCCTCAAGATATTTGTACCTACAGTCAAGTCAAGCAATGAAAAGGCAATATATACAGGCATAGCCGATAGGGAAATGTCATTTTTTATTAAAAAATGCAATACCCATGTCTACATACAGGCCCTTGTCATTCTTCAGCTGTAAAAAAGACAAATGAAGCTACAACAAAGGAAGAATGGAAAGTTCTTACCTTATTTTGCTGACAAGAAGAGACATCTATCCACAGCCTCACAATAGCATCAAGCTCTCATGAACAAGTAATAGTTGTAAGGAAGAAAAGATGCAGAGACAATAAGGAGTATGTTAAAGAATGCACAATGTATGGAGATAGCCACACAAGAAGAAGGAGGCCCCAACCATTAAATAAAAATGAAGCTACATATTTCAATAAAATGCCTCATATGAAACTCAAAATAGTGTTACCTTCTTTCTTGCAAGCAAAGTTCTGGAGTTTCAACCAAGAGAAGCCATGAAAGGGAGTAAAAAACCAGATATATGCTTCAAACTTTCAAACCCTAACTGAATGTAGTTGCAAAGCAAATGAAGAAATACGCCAAATGAAGAATGAACAAATTTTAGGGTTATCTCTTTGTTTTTGTTCAAAGGTTCTTTCTGTCAAGTTTTTTTTACTTACAAAAGACAAATAATTACCTTATCCAAAATGCCCGTGGTCAAGACTTTGGTCTTGAAGATCTTAGCTATCATAACATGGAGTGGCCAACCAACATTGCTTAGGACTTGATCTTTATTAAGTCAAGAAATTTCGGTATGATGAGAAAGAAAGGCTTCATGCCTTATAAACTATTTAAAACTCCTTGGTGGTCGAATAGATAGCATGGTCAAAGATGCGTTATATGATACTCATGCTAGTCAAAGTTCCTTGTCTTTTTGTAAACATCCAAAGGTAAAGATCTTTTTTGATTATGCATGGTGGCCAAAAAGGTCAAAGGAGTATGGTTTTAGACATGGCATGCATGAGGACAGAGAATCGAGTTTCCAAGGTGGCAGACAAGGTAAGCAAGTATAATGGTGCAGTGTTGGAGATGGAGTCATGGAGTTGTAGGGTTTTTATTGATATTGAAATTGCATATGGAGATATAAGGTGACTTAAAGATATAATGATATACTTAGGCATCAAAGGGAGTCATAAGGCTTTAATGTATACTATTTTGTGCATGGAGATATTATGATACATAGAATGACTTACAGAGTTTTTATCGCAGAGAGAGGATAATGTTTTCTCCTTGGTGCATGGAGTGATAAGGGTAAAATTTGTTTGCCTTAATGTGTAAATCATGCAAACTAGAGGGATATTTTCTCACATGGAGGTATAAGGGTTTTTTTTCATCTTCTTCTAAAGTCCTATTTGTGCTCACATCATGCAAATTAAGCAAGTGTAATTGGAGTGATAAGGAGTGATATGTTTTCTTCTAATCATGCATGATTTTACAAAGTTATTAATTGTAAATAAAAAATAAAGTAATATTTTCCAAATTACTTTATTATTTTCCACAAATTGTAAAGTCAAATTTAGGACAAATTGTAACCAATAATAAAGTAATTATTCTATTACTTTATTATTTACTCACAATCAATTTTGCTCATGCAAAATCATGCAAATTGATTAGTTGAGTTAACTAGGCCACCTAGGAGGTTTTGCATGATTTTTAGGAGTATTTTTAGGGTTCTTGGTCAACTTTTTGGCCAAGCATATGGAGAGGCCCAAATTGGAGCTATTTTTACTCAATTTGTGGCAGTTTTAGACCCTAATTTTGAGGATTTTTGACGTTGCTTGGGAGTGATTATTTTTAGAGGCAGTTATCTGCAAGTTCATTTTTGCATGCCTCTTTGAGAGAGAAAACCTATATATTGTAAATCAAAAGTTTGTTTTTGTTAGTTCTCTATTCTCATTCTAATTCAGATAGATTGGAAAATTCTTGTAGCTCATTTTTACAGTTTTATTGAGAGATCGACAGGTTACAGGTTCTATTTTTGTCTTCTTTTACAAAATTTTTTCTTTTGTTTCTTTGGGATCAAATAAGTTACCTTTCCATTTGGTGCTAATTATTGAAGTGATTTTGATGAAATTTTTCTATGTTTAATCATTATACCTTTAAAATTATTATCTCACTTCCTTGTTTGCAACATTAAGCATATAACCATCACAGGTCTTAGGTTGTGGTATTCGGAAGTAGTCCTTTTGTGTTGTGAAAAACCTTTTCCTTCATAGAAAGCCTATTTTCAAACCTCCCTTAGAAACACTTTTGTGATATTTATGCCAAGATTGGATTGTGTGAAAGTAATATTTTTGAGTTATATTGTGAGCCAAATTGCATATTATTATCCAGCTTAGGTGCATCACCGAATTTTACAACTTTTATTTCATATAGTTTCTTTCTTCCTTTTTTCCAAAATAGAAAGCATACATCTCAATAGAACATTTGAAGGGAACCAACCCATAATCTGGAGGTCTAATTTCATTATAGGGCACCCACAACCTGAAATTAGTGCCATGTTACATGGAATTGCATAGCTTTACCAGCCGTGTATATGGGTGCAATTCCCAGTGATAACACTTACAAAATAATTTTGATGATTCTTCATGAATTTCCTTTCCATCCCCATGCAAGAGATGAAGAATTCAAAAATCATATCAAATCCTCTATCCTCTTTTCCTTTCATAAGCTCACTTAGATCCCAAATGTAGAAATAATCTTCAATTTGAATCAATGAATCTACATGCCATATTTTTCAAATTATATTTCTTACCCTATTCCCCTTTTTAGCATTCTTCATTTGGTGACAATATTTTTGTATTGGCATAGAAAGAGGAAAAAATCTGAAAATTGAGAATCTTCTTCTTACCTTGGGCTGCCATCAAGGAATTCATCCTGCTTTGTAGAACTAAACATTGTGGATACACCATCACACTTCCACTGTGCTTCTTTGATACAATTGGATCTTGGGGAGTCCAAACTAGATATCACTTCTACAAGTATGAGATTTAACCCATCAAAATTTTCAGCCTTCATGTGCTTCAAAGTATCTTCCTCTAATGGGTCTTTGGATAAAGCACCAAGATCCCACACCTTCATGGATAAGCAGTTTTGAAGTTGAAAGGTAGTATCCACCTTCCACTTTGTACCCTTCATCTTTTCATCAAGGTTAGAAATCTTATCATGATAACAAAAATATTGTGATGATCTATCATGAAGATGTAGAACATTCTTGATACTGATTCCACCCTTATCATTCAAACTATAATTATAGGAACAATCAAAGTGCTTACCTTCCTTTGCTGATTTATAAATTTCTGAGAAAAATCCACAGCAATATTATCATTCTCATAATGAAAATCATTAGTAGAATAAGATTGAGGTAAAGTTTCCATCATGAAATTATTTCCAACAATAGGGCTATTGTTTTTACCATTCTCACTTGGCCTTAGCTCCTTCTTTTCCATACTTAGAATTTTTTTAGGCATCTCTAGGACACTAACAAGAATTTTTTGAACCTTTTCTTTCATTATCAAATTTTTATCTCCAACATGCAAGACTGATTTCACTTCAAATTCATCAAAAATAATATTTTCCTGAAGTGGGAGCTCACTAGAAATCACTGAAATATTTTCTTTAATTAAAGAGTCTTTACCTTCAACCTGTATGGCTTGGAGTGCCTCTGGTTGAACTTTTTCTTACTTTTGTTCTTCTTACAAATCTGAGTTTTCCTTATACTGCATCATCGCCATTTCTTCCTTATGCTCCACTTCAACCATTGCATCTTCTTGTGGTTCCAATTTCAGCTTGTCTATCTTCTTCCCAGTTTCCTTTGGTTCCTGATTAATGATGTCTTGTGACCCTAATTTTAATTGCTCTTCTTGCTCCTTGATTTCTTTCACATCATTCAACTTTTCTTTTTCCTCTCTAGATCTTATGAAGTACTTGTCAAAAGATTTAGTGACTCTAACATCTTCAAGTTCTCCTTGGTACATGTCAAAAAAAATTTAAAACCACCTATTCTTGGGGCATAGTTCTTCCTGTATGCTCTACATATCTTTGAAATGTCAAGGCTGTCTTAAAACATTCACAATGATTTTGGTATACTTCATACCATCTAGCAATTCGGCAAGCATAAATTTCATAGTCCCCCTCTATCAACCTCTTTATTAGAGAATTGAAGAAACCTCCCATGATTCAAACCAACAAGTCAATTTACCCTACAGGCTGGCAAGATCATGCTCTGATACCACTGTAATGTCCCAAATGGATTATTTTCCCAAATTAATTAAAATAAAGTAAATCACATACATCTCAAACCCTCATGGAATTATTTTCAAACATGTCTTGAAAACCCCACATAAAATTCCAACAATTACTTCATAGTATTGTTTCCAGATTGACACATAATTGCACAACAATTATCGGGACTTCTTCTATTGATATATAATTATGTAAATACATGAAATATGCTGCTACAGAAGAAAAATGTACAGCAACACCAAAAGCAACAAACTATGAATGAATCTCTACACCAATACTCACTGAAACTGCAAATCTACACAGCATTGCCAACAACCAATGAAACCCAAAATACATGAGAACACTCCAACACTAATTTATTGATTTTTTCTTATGAAAACCACATGAAAATGGGTCTGATACAGCTGATAATCACATCATAAAACTCCTGCAAGAAACCCACAACTAGAAGCTACAATCTAGTCAAAACCCTAGCTCCTGAATCACCTAAAACTGCTCCAAACTCAAAGAAACAACACCAGAACTTGCACAAAATGGAAACTTGTGCCAAGACTGATGAAATAATAGTAAACAAATATAAAACCATGAAATCCACAATATTAGACACTTAAAACACCAAAAAATCTCTCCAGGAATCACCAAAATTGCATTTGGGGTCCCTGCACACAAACCACACCAAACTGCCAAAACCTTTCAGCACTGATGCAACCTCTAGATGAGATTTATATATGCAATCAAGAACACTACCCTGAGACTACTAGAAACTCATGTCGACTGGCCACAAGCTTCATCTCCAATGGTTTCCATGTCCACTGAAGAAATCACAAAGCATCAGCTCTGCAAGAGAAAATGTAAATTTGCAATAGTCCCAAATGTGTTTTTGGCCTCCAAATAAATAGAGGAGCAAACCCAAACGACCCCCTCTTGTAAAATTAAATAAAATAATATTATTACATAAATTTCCATCCAAAATAGGCCCACCATAATGACCGCTGCAAGATTCCCCACCAAAATTAAATAATATCTCCATTCTTGCAAGTTGTCATAAAAACTGCCAAGGAATTTGCTAATAATAGCATGCCACCTAAACTTGGAGGTTACAAATCTTCTCGCATGAAATATCACACTCTTCCTTGGGTAAATAATCCAAAATAATAATATTAAATTAATTATTTGATCCCTTTTATCATAAATAAGAATTAATAAACAATTCAGGCCCAAATAACCAATTTTAGATATAATTATTTTCCAATTTCCATACCTTAGCCCAAGGAAAATATTTTGAATTGAAAAAATATCCTCCAACATGAATTAAATAAAAGGGGACATGATAGTATCATTTGCTACACATTTGTCCAACACTCAAGAGGTTATGATTTAAACTCTTAACATAAAGAACATCATCAATTTTATGCTTGCCATCAAAACTAATTGAGCCTCTTCCACATATATGAGTAGCTCTATCATCACCAAATCTAACTAGTCCTCCATCATATTTTTCAAGTTTAACAAACTTACTTTTATCATTGGTCATATGATTTGAGCATCCACTATCAATGACCCAAAGGTTCTTTTCCTATGTAGTATGAAAAGCAAATATCAAAGTGCTTTCAGCATTAAGACCTAACTCCGGAGCATTTTCCTTCACACACTTCCCAAAGTTAATAGAAACAATGTCATCTCTTAAAGATATGAAAAAACATTCATCATCCTTATTATTCTCATAACTAGATTCATCATTAGATATACTTGCATCTTCTCTAACATAGTAGTTTTTCTTAAGCACTCTACTCTTGTTCTCCCCGTTCTTTCTTCTCAAAATTCTTTTTGAACATCTTGAAGCATTATAATGACCAATCTTTCCATAACTAAAACATTTGAAAGACAACTTACCACTATACTTACCAGTACCCAATTGTTGAATGCACAAGACAACTAAGAGGGGGGTGAATCACTTGTAGCTTAAAATTTCAAAAGCTTCACACATATTTAGATCTGCATAGATTGAATTAACTCTTAGACTGTTATAATGATTTAGCATGAAAAGCAAATAACAGAAACTAAAGAAAACCAACATCAAACACAAGGGAACACCAGATTTACGTGAAAATCCCAAGAAGGGAAAAACCACGGTGAGGATTAGCTCACAATATAAAGTAATAACAACACTAAATTACAAAAGGCTCACTGCCAAAGGGTTCACTGCCTAGAAGAAAGGTTCACAACCAAAGGGCTCACTGCCCAGAAAGAAAGAGATAGAAGAAGTGTCTCACTGACAAGATTTGAACTGTTATAATTGCATCTAACATATGCATGGAGTACAGTTCCAATGAAGCTCAAAATTTACCATGACATCAACATCATCTCCGCAGCATCACTAAGGAATAGTAAACACCTTCTGTTTACTACATCTAGTAGTCTAACACATGAAGGCTTGTACTGCTCCACACACTCAACCATACCATTACTCACATCAAATCCATCATGCACACACTTGATCACGATCCCTTCACACTCATTTATACTTTCATCAACCTTGAGAACATTCTCCAAGGTCAACAAATCACCTTAAAACAAAAAATTCAAATTAGGTTTGGACCTAAACATTCCCATGGTAGAAAGGAATGAAGGCGAACCATAACACATCTTAGGTCGGACCTAAATTCATCCAAGCATGCTACTCCACACTTTCACAAACACCAAAGCAACTCCGCAATTAGTGTAAACACCCAAGGTTGGGAAAACCTATGTTAACATAATGAACTTTTATGTGCATGCTTCCCCAAATAGAAGAAAGATACAAACCTTATAAGCACAATTCTAGAACCTCAAGATCTAAAACTTTTTTGCGGAGAAATGTGGAGCAAAGACATTTGTCCTAGACACCTCTGCACAACTCACAAACACAATCCACACACTAGTGAACACAACTTTCTCTACACAATGAACCGAAGCACCAAATTTGGAATATAATAACTCATAACACCTCTGAACAACATATCCAAACTACAAAGACAAATCTTCAACATAGAGCAAATGCAGAGAAAAACTAGAACACTACTCTATAAACCAAAATGCTACTTCAACACACTATTTTCTTTATTAATCAAATTTTCTCAAAAACACTTGGAAACCAACCACCAGAAACATATTCTCAACATCAACACCTCTTCAAAGTAACCAAATCATCTTCAACAAAGACACTCAACCAAATAGCACATACCTTTGTAACAACCTCATCTTAGAGATAGTATCCACTCAACACTAACTACTCATACTCTTGCACCACAAGCAACTCATAAAAATGGCACAATTGCAACAATGACAACACAAGCTTGTTGACATCAATGAAAACACCGATTAGACATACTTGCAACAATCTCCCCCTTTGTCATTCATGGCAACACATAATGTGAAATACCATCAAGACACAACTCTGCACCAAACTTCTGTTCTTTCTTACTCTCCCCCTTTATTTTACACATCTTACTCTCTCTCCCTGACTACTGACTATTTTCTTTTTCACATTACTCTCCCTCCCCCTTTGACATCAATGGCAAAGGGCTACACATCTCTCTTTCAATCTTACTTTTAGATAACTACTCAAACTTGTACATGCTTACTATTGCTCTATAACATCATTTCTTTTACTACTCTACATGCTTCCCCTTAGAAGCAACCAACACTAAAACTTACTCCCCCTAAATGCAACACCCATCATGACCACTACCTACTCCCCATGAGAGGTAGCCACCAACATTAGTCCAAAATAAGGAATGAAACTTGAACTCCACTAGACTGATGCCTCTCCTTATGCATCTAGTTCAAAGAAGGAGGGCCAATAACCCCTAACTTCTCCTGGAGATACCCAAATGTATCCTTAGGAAGAACCTTGGTGAATATATAAGAAACATGATCCTTTGTAGGCACATACTCAAGCTTCACTTCATTCTCTTCAACCTTCTCTCTTAGAAAGTGATACTAGATTGATATATGTTTTATCCTTGAATGCATCACCAAATTTTTTGAAATGTTAATAGCACTTGTACTATCATAGAAGATAGGAATAGGTTCATCATATACAACTCAGATATCCTTCAAGGTTTGTCTCATGCACAACACGTGTGAGCAGAAAGATGATATTGCAATGTATTCTGCCTTTGCAGTAGACAAAGATACTGAATCCTACTTGTTACTTAACCAAGACACCACTCTACAGGTCTGAGAAATAATGTACCACCACTTGTACTCTTCCTGTCATCTACACAACTAGCCCAATCTACATCTATGTATTATCCTTTAGATACCACAAGCCATGATCTAGAGTGCCCTTTAAATATTTGAATATCCTCTTCAATGCTGCAACATGTGACTCTCTGGGATCTTCTTGAAATCTAGCCACAAGACAAATTGCATGCATAATATTTGGTGTAGTAGCAGTTAAATACAGCAATCCTCCAATCATTAACATATACCTGCTCTGATCAACCTTAGGAGATTTATCATTCTTGCTCAGCTTGCAACTAGTTGTCATAGGGTTACATATTGGTTTAGAGTCTTCTATTCCAAACTTCTTTAACAATTCCTTGGCATACTTTGATTGTGAAATGAAAATACCTTTATCTGTCTGATTGATCTTTAGCCCAAGGAAGAAGTTCATTTCTCCACACATTGACATCTCAAATTCTTTCTGCATTTCATCTACAAAACTCTTACACATACCTTCATTTTCTCCAAAGATTATATTATCTACATACACTTCCACAATTATAATTTTATCTTCTCCTACTTTGATGTACAAATTACTATCCACGGTACCTTTATTGAATCCTTGTTATAATAAATACCTATCTAACCCTGCATACCAAGCTCTAGGGGCTTTCCTCAATCCATACAATGCCTTCTTCAACTTGCAGGCCATGTTAGGTTTATTTGATAATTGAAATCCATCTGGTTGTTCTATGTATAACTCTTCTTCCAACTAACCATGTTCAAGAAAGTAGACTTCACATCCATTTGATATACTTTGAAATCCCTATGTACTGCAAAAGCCAAAAACATCCTAATGGCCTCCATTCTTGCCACTGGAGCATAAGTCTCCTCATATTCTATTCCTTCTACTTGTGAGTAACCTTTACACACAAGCCTTGTCTTGTTTCTTACCACTTCTCCATTCTCATTCAGTTTGTTCTAGAATACCCACTTAGTTCCAATCACATTCTTGTTTGTTGGTCTTGGGACAAGTTCCCAAGTCTGATTCTTTTTAATCTGTATTAGTTATTCTTACATAGCCTTGATCCAATACTCATCCTTGCATGCTTCAATCACTATTATAGGTTCAACTGTAGAGAGAAAACATAGATTTACTTGTTCTTCAATAGCTTTCCTTCTTGTCAGCACACATTTGTTCTTGTTACCAATGATTTGATCTTCAGAATTATGCTTTTGCACATACTTGGGAGTTTTAGGAGTCTTTCTGGAGCTTCTTCTTCTTCAATCTGTACTTCCTTTTCATCAGCATTTTCTTCTTCTCTGCAAGAGGACTCATCTGAATTTGATTCATATCCTTTAACTTCTAAACTCTTTGTTAGATCTTCATCAACTTTGACATTTGCACTCTCAACAATCCTTCTTAACCTTTTCTTGTAGCATTAGTAAGCTATGCTTTTAGTAGAATACCCAAGGAAGATACCCTCATCAAACCTTGCATCAAACTTTCCTAGATATTCTTCATCCCTTTTGATATAACATTTACTTCCAAACACTTTGAAGTACTTGGCAGTTAGAGTCCTTCCATACCATAACTCATAAGGTGTCTTTGTACTATTTGCTCTTGTCTGCAGTCTCTTCAGTATGTAAATAGAAGTATGAATTACTTCTTTCTAGTTGACCTCTGGTAGGTTTGCTTCTTTTATCATTTTCCTTGCAGCTTCTTGAATAGTCCTATTCTTTCTTTCAACTAATCCATTCTACTAAGGAGTCATAGGGGCAGATAAGTGCCTCTTTACTCCATGATTCTCATAGAACATGTTAAACTCATTGGAGGTGAACTCTCCACCTCTGTTAGACCTCAAACATTTAATTTTCATATCCATTTCATTCTCAACCATGACTTTGAATGCTTTGAACTTATCTAGGGCTTCAGATTTTTCTTTGAGATAAGTAACCCATGTCATCCTAGAATAATGATCAATCAATAGCATGAAATACCTATCACCTTGAAAGCTCCTTACCTTGGTAGGGCCACAAAGATTTGTATGCACCAATTACAACATTTCGGTAGAAGACTTATCCTTGAATTTGAAACTTCTTCTTGCTTTCTTTCCAATCTGACATTCCTTGTAGACAACATTGATGTAGCCATCTTTTACTAATCTGCATTATGAAGCAATAACCATCACCACCTTTGAGATGATATACATTTCCATTTGTCCTCTTTTTAGTAGCTATCACAGTTCTGAAATATTTTATGATCTCACATGGTCACAATACTGAAACACAAGATTGTATCCTTTGTTACACATTAGTCCAACACTCAAGAGGTTATGCTTTAAACCCTTAACATAAAGAACATCATTAGATGGTATTATGCTTTCCATCAAAACTAATTGAGCCTCTTCCACATATTTGAGTAGCTCTATCATCACCAAATCTAACTAGTCCTCCATATTTTTGAAGTTTAACAAACTTACTTTTATCACCGATCATGTGATTTGAGCATCCACTATTGATGACCCAAAGGTTATTTTCTTATGTAGTATGAAAAGCAGATATCAAAGTACTTTCAGCATTAAGACCTACCTCTGGAGCCTTTTCCTTCACACATTTCCCAAAGTTAGTAGAAATAGTACAATCTCTTAAAGCTATGAACATACATTCATCATCAGATATACTTGCATCTTCTCTAACATAGTATCTTTTCTTAGGCACTGTACTCTTGTTCTCCTTGTTCTTACTTATCAAAACTCTTTCCAAACATCTTGAAGCATAATGACCAATCTTGCCATAACTAAAACACTTGAAAGGCAACTTACCACTATACTTACCATTACCCAATTTCATTCTTCTCACAAAATTATCTTCCAAATCATCTAAATCCTCTTGATTTGATTCCACAGTCTTCTCAGATTTTCCAACTGTGAAGGTAGTCTTAGCATTTACACTACTTGTACCAAATTCTCTTATTTCAAATGTAATTAAGGTGCCAAGCAACTGATCTTTGGTAAACTGATTCAGATTTTATAATTCTTCAATAGCAAAAACCTTATGACTGTAAGCTTTAGAAAGAGTTCTAAGTAGCTTCAATACCACTTCTTTTTGATCCATCTTTCCACCAAGACCTTTGATGCCATTGACAACTTCATCAACCCTCTATAAGTAGCTTGTAATATTTTCATCCTCAGACATTCACATGGCCTCAAACATGAGCTTCAAATTCTACATTTTAGCTTACTTGACCTTATCATCTCCTTCATTAATACTTTCTAACTTTTTCTAGATTTCATTAGCAGTTTTCAGATCCATGACTTTCACTAACTCAGAATTAGTAAGACCACTTAAAAGAGCATACCTCACTTTACCATTGGTTTCATAGGCCTTGATCTCATTTGCAATACTTTGACCTTTGTCTAGTATAGTGTATTCAGTCTCAACAACCTTCAAGATCTCATATCCAAGAGAAACCAGATAACCTTACATCCTTATTTTTTCCAGAATGTATAATCTATTTCATCAAACTGGGGAACATCTATCTTGTGCACCATCCCAGATCTACCTTAAGTGGTTAAGTTCTCTGCCAAGGAACCTGGCTCTAATACCAATTGTTGAATACACAAGGCAACTGAGAGGGAGGGGGTGAATCAATTGTAGCTTAAAAGTTCAAAACCCTCACACACATTTAGATCTGCATAGATTCAATTAACCCTTAGACTGTTATGGTGATTAAGAATGAAAAGAAAATAACAAAAACTAAAACAAACCAACATCAAACACAAGAGAACACTAGATTTATGTGGAAAACCCAAGAAGGGAAAAACCACAGTGAGGATTAGCTCATAATATAAAGTAGTAACAACACCAAATTACAAAAGTCTCACTGCCAAAGGGCTCACTACCTAGATGAAAGGCTCACTGCCTAGAAAGAAAGAGAGAAGAAGTGGCTCACTACCAAGATTTGAACTATTATAATTGTATCTAACATATGCATGGACTACAGTTCCAATGAAGCTCAAAATTCACCATGACATCAACACCATCTCCACAGCATCACTGAGGAATAGTAGACACTTTTGCTCACTACATCCAGTAGTCTAACACATGAAGGCTTGTACTGCTCCACACACTCAACAAAACTATTACTCAAATCACATCCATCATGTACACACTTGATCATGATCCCTTGACACTCATTTATACTGTCATCAACCTTGAGAACATTCTCCAAGGTCAGCAAATCACCTTAACCCAAAAAATTCAAATTAGGTCTGGACCTAAACATTCTTGTGGTGGAAAGGAATGAAGGAAGACCATAACACATCTTAGCTCAGACCTAAATTCATCCAAGCATGCTACTCCACACTTTTACAAACACCAAAGTAAATCCACAATTAGTGTAAACACCCAAGGTCAGCCAAGCATGTGTTAACACAATGAACTTTTAAGTTCATGCTTCCTCAAACCCAAAGACAACTTGCGGACCACATGCAAGGCTTCAACACAATCTAGAGTATTCCTTGAACATCCTGAAACATCCTAATAACCAACAAATTCCTTTGCAATAACTTTCACCTATCACACAACCTTATCCTGTTTATCTAGCATGCTTAACTATCTCTATCATACACTATATCTCTATAAATCAACTCTCAGAGCACCAAACCATGAATAAATTCAACAGAAGAAAGATATAAACCTTATTCAAACAATTCCAGAATTGTAAGATCTAAAACTTCTTTGCAGAGAAATGCAGAGCAAAGACATTTCTCCCGGACACCTCTACACAACTCATAAACATAGTCCACACACCAGTGAACACAACTTTCTCTGCACAACAAACCGAAGCACCAAATTTGGAATATAACAACTCTTAACACCTCTGAACAACATATCCAAACCACAAAGATAGATCTTCAACATAGAGGAAATGCAGAGCAAAACCAGGATACTACTCTATAAACCAAAATACTACTTCAACACACTATTTCCTTTATTAATCAAATTTTCTCAAAAGCACTTGGAAACCAACCAACAGAAACATATTCTCAACATCTTCAAAACCTCTTCAAAGCAACCAAATCATCTTCAGCAAAGCCACTCAACCAAATAGGTCATACCATTGCAACAACCTCGTCTCAGAGACAGTATCCACTCAACACTAACTACTTATAATCTTGCACCACAAGCAATTCACACAGATGACACAGTTGACACTAATGACAACACAAGCTTGTTGACATCAATGCAACACCAATTTCATTCTTCTTGCAAAATTAGCTTCCAAATCATCTGAATCCTCCTAATCTAATTCCATAGTCTTCTCAAATTTGCCAGTTGTGAAGGAAGTCTTAGCCTTTGCACTACTTGTACCAAATTCTCTTATTTCAAATGTAGTTAATGTGCTAAGTAACTAATCTATGGTAAACTGATTCAAATTTTGTAATTCTTCAAAAGCAGAAACCTTATGGCTATAAGGTTTAGGAAGAGTTCTGAGTACCTTCAATACCACTTCTTTTTCATCCATCTTTCCACCAAGACCTTTGATGCCATTGACAACTTCATCGACCCTCTATAAGTAGCTTGTAATGTTTTCATCCTCAAACATTCACATGGTCTCAAACATGAACTTCAAATTATGCATTTTAGGTTACTTGACCTTATCATCTCCTTCATAAATACTTTCTAACTTTTTTCTAGATTTCATTAGCAGTTTTCAGATCCATGACTTTCACTAACTTAGAATTAGTAAGACCACTTAAAAGAGCATACCTCGCTTTACCATTGGTTTCATAGGCCATCTCATTTGCAGTACTTGGACCATTATTTGGTATAGTGTATTTAGTCTCAATAAAATTTAAGATCTCATATGCAAGAGAAATTAGATAACCTTCCATCCTTATTTTCTAGAATGCATAATCTGCTCCATCAAACTTGGGAACATCCTTCTTGTGTGACATCCCAGATCTACCTTAAATGGTCAAGCTCTCTTCCAAGGAACTTGGTTCTGATACCAATTGTTGAATGCACAAGACAACTGAGAGGGAGGGGGGTGAATCAATTGTAGCTTAAAATTTCAAAAGCCTCACACACATTTAGATCTACATAGATTCAATGAACTCTTAGATTGTTATGATGATTAAGCATGAAAAGGAAATAACAAAAACTGAATCAAACCAACATCAAACACAAGAGAACACTAGATTTATGTGGATTACCCAAGAAGGGAAAAACCACAGTGAGGATTAGCTCACAATATAAAGTAGTAACAACACCAAATTACAAAAGGGTCACTACCAAAGGCTCACTGCCCAAAAGAAAGGCTCACTACGAAAGGGCTCATGGCCAGAAAGAAAGAGATAGAATAAGTGGCTCACTGCCAAGATTTGAACTATTATAATTACATCTAACATATGCATGGAGTACAATTCCAATGAAGCTAAAAATATAGAACAAATATTCACCACAATACCAACATCACCTTGGCAGCATCACTAAAAAATAGTAGACACCTTCTGCTCACTGCATCTAGTAATCTAACACATGAAGGCTTGTACTATACCACACACTCAACCACACTATTACTCACATCATATCCATCACACACATACTCAATCATGATCTCTTGACACTCATTTATATTATCATCAACCTTGAGAGCATTCTCCAAGGTCGGTAAATCACCTTAACCCAAAAAATTCAAATTAGGTCTGGACCTAAACACTCCCGCAGTGGAAAGGAATGAAGGTAGACTACAACACATCTTATCTTGGACCTAAATTCATCCAAGCATGCTAATCCACACTTTCACAATCACCAAAGCAACTCTGCAATTAGTGTAAACACTCTAAGGTCAACCAAACCTATGTTAACACAATGAACTTTTAAGTACACACTTCCTGAAACCCAAAAACAACTTGTGGACCATATGCAAGGCTTCACCACAATCTAGAGTATATTACAAACATCTTGAAACATCCTTAAATCCAACAAATTCCTCTGCAACAACTTTCACCTGTTGCACAACCTTGTCCTATTTATCCAGTATGCTTAACTATCTCTGTCATACATTGTATCTCTAGAAATTGACTTTCAGAGCACCAAACCATGAACAACTTCAACAAAAGAAAGACATAAACCCTATAACAACAATTCTAGAATTGAAAGACCTTAAACCACTTTGTAGAGAAATACAGAGAAAAGACATTTCTCCCAGACACCTTTGCACAACTCAGAAACATAGTCCACACACTGGTGAACACAACTTCCACTGCACAATGAACCAAAACACCAAATTTAGAATTTATAACAACTCTTAACAACATATCCAAATTGCAAATATAGATCTTCAATATAGAGGAAATGTGGAGAAAAATCAAAATGCTACTCTACGAGCCAAAATGCCACTTCAACACACTATTTCCTTTATTAATCAAATTTTCTCAAAAGCACTTGGAAACTAACCAATAGAAACATATTCATAAAATCTTCAACACTTCTTCAAAGCAACCACATCATCTTCAACAAAACAACTTGACCAAATAGCTCATACCATTGCAACAACCTTATCTCATAGACAGTATCCACTCAACACTAACTACCCATACTCTTGCACCATAAGCAATTCACACAAATGACACGATTGACACCAATGACAACACAAGCTTGTTGACATCAATGACAACATCGATTACACATACTTGCAACATGCCATTAGCATACTATAGTGAAATCTCATAGTGGGCATCCTAAAAACCCACCATAGGCCCACGTTGTGTAGGAAACCCCACTCCTCATCAATGATAGTACTGATGTTGTCCCGTAGCAGTGTCATAAGGTGACCAGCTGTGTGCTCTCATGTCTTAGGGACATCATGTGCATCACACATTCAAATCTGAATTAGTCCACATCATCAAAACATCAAACAACATCTAACTAATCATTATGTACCCTGTCCTTGGGGCCTTTATCCTTTCTGGACTTCCTAGGGCGCCCCAGGAGGACCTAGATGCCCTAGGAGGACCTGGGTACCCAGAGAGGACTTGGGCACCCTATTTGGATACCTTAGTCCAGTTCGGTCTACAAGGCATTCAAAATAATGAAAACAACATAAATAGGAAAGAATATCGATAGAAGTGAAGTTTAAGAACCTACCTCTGGCTCGATCCGTCTATCTATGACTCAAGACCGGAGTACCTCTAGTCTCGGAAGCTAGTATGGACATCACATTGGCATGGATGATCTCTGTCTCCTTCTCCTTCTCTCCTCTACACAATGAAAACAAGAATGAATAGTGAAAAAGTGAAAACTCCCTTTACATATAGTAAATGGATGAGAATTCCTATCACTATCTAGGTGCAAAACTATACAACTTTACTCATGATCCTCTATCTTGGGTTGTCAGACTTGGATTTTCATGTCATTTGTTACATTGGAATCATGGTTCCATGCTCCATCTAACCCAATGATTTGTGCTTTAGTGTTGTTTGTAAAAATGACCCTCATGATGCATTTCTCATCACCTCTCCCTGAAATCTGTGCACATAGATAACCACCTTGTTTCTCCTTTTCAGATTAAGCGAGCAAAAACAAGGGGAGCATATATCTCCCTTGATTTCCTCCCTCATTATGTTTCATCACTCAACCCCTTAGTGTTTAAGACTTACCTATTTGTGTGTTGGTTGCAGGTTGATTTGATTTTGATTATTTAACAAGTGTTCCTTTGCAGAATGCAGTTCCTAACTTTGTGGTCTTGTAGGATTATAGACTGGGGGATTCTTCCTCTCGCATGACAACACTTTGGCTTCCTCTACAATATCCTTTTGGGTATCCTTTTCATGATTGATGCATTTACTTTCCTTTTGTTGCATATGCACGTAGTGTCATATGGCCACTAAAGTGGGGGCTAAATGTTATGTCAGAAATTGTCCTCCTACATGGAATGACACAATTTCACATAGTTTAGATCCTCTCCTTTGGTTTGCTCTTACCCTTTTTGTTTTTGGCCTACCTAAACCTTGATGAACCTATACTCTACTATGGAAATGTCGTATTCTAAAGCGATAACTGATTGAACCTGGAAACAAAGTTTGGATTTTGGGTATTATGGACTTCCTTAAAGTAGACCTTAAGTGAAAATTAGGGTCTGGACTTGGATGCCCACACCCTAGTCTAGCCCTATTTTCCTGAGTCCTAAATTTTGGGGTGGTGTAAGCTTGTTTCGTGCACTTCGATATTCTGATTTCAAATTTTGGTTTTCCCGCAATGTAGGTGTATTATTTCAAATATTTAAATTTCTAAGGTTAGGTATTTAAAGAGAATTGAAAATCATTTTATCACACACAATCTACATGCAAGCTTACTATGCAAAAATTCTGTCACTTTTTCTATTGAAGTCCAACACCTCATTGAAGCTCTTGGAAGTTATTAATATTTTCTATCATGGAGATATTCGGTGGAGATTAGGAATCAAGATCTTGAGTCTATCTTGCTCTTCCTAGGGTTTTGTCAAGCCCTTTGTATGATCGTGAGAAGGTTTGTAGCCTCCAACTTGAGCTTGGGAATCTTCCATAGATATAGTTGCCTTGCATTCTTGTTCTATAAGTCTTCATTGCTATCTCCTTGAGGTGATGTTGTTATTGTTTCCTTGAGTGAAACATGGTGTTGATCTTTCCTTGATGCTTGAGTCATCTAGGGTTTTACATATTTGCATACACATATGATCTATGAGCACACACATCTGTAGATCTTTATCATTGGCTATTGTTGATGTAGAAATACCAAAGATGGGGTTTGACTGAGGCAAACTCCTATATAGCCACAACCATCTTTCTCCTCCTTTTGTATGTGTAGGTCATATTTGAAAAGATCCAGTGACAAGGAACGGAAGGAGAAAAGGTATTGTGGATAAGTCGTCATAGAACTTTGAGTTTTGGCATCACAAAATAATCAAGAAACTATGATGGGTGCCCTAGTCTAACTGGGAATTTAGGTCTAGATCTGGAACCCTCTGCAGACACTCTAACACAAGGTGTAGTAGATTTCAACTATCAAAAACTTTCAGGATACTAGGGTGGGCGCCCTAGTCTAACAAGACCTCAAATTATGGGTACATACTCTCTGTGATCCTTGCTCTACATTTTTGTAATCTATTTGTCAGTATCTGTGCCAAAAATTAGTGTGTAATCACATACCATGCAATTAGGGTTTCATGCTAGTTGGTTGCTTGAAGCTTGTAAAAACCTAATTGAGGCATCTATTCAGTCACAACAAGCATAAAAAGGGCATAGGAATCAGTAGCTTGATCCTTCATAGTGAGAAAGCTTGGTTCCTATTTCCTAATGTGATGTAAGTGAAAGAGGGGCTTGATTTGGTTTATGCAAACTATCATTTTTCCCACTTTTTCCACATTACAAGTGGCAAAACCCCAATGCAGGTTACCTACAGCCACCACAAATTATACAACAATAGCCAACATTAATGCCAAACACTGTTACAACTACATCCACTCCACCTGGAGTAACACAATTGCCTGCTCAATCTGCACCTAACACAAACAATAAGCCTACTCAACAGGCATATTCTAACAAACCTCTACAATATTCAACCTATGTGGTCGAAGTTAGCAATGTGTAATTGTGTCCAGGAAGAATGTTAGATGAGGCAACTTCACCGCTCATCACAGAACTCCTAGAAGAAGAAAATGCTGGTAATACCGACATACATATCAATAACCAACATACCCATCCTAAACAACTAGTACCACAAGAAGAGGTAGAAACTAACAGGCTCCCATTTCTTGATAGATTGACCATACAGAAACAAGTATCAAAACCTGAGTTTGATTTTTTGAGCCAAATAAAGAATGTTTGTATTAAGATTCCCTTGTTCCATGCTATTAAGGACATACCCATTTACAAAAAAATAGTGAAAGAACTATGTATAAAAACTAGGTAGGAAACGCAAAGAACCCCAAACTATTCAAGTAATTGGATAGCTTGCTGACATTATGTTAGGTCATGTGGTGGTCCCAAAATATGTAGACCCTGGCAACCATGTTGTAGATGTGCATATTAATGGCACCCTCATAAAAAACACACTGATTGATCTAAGGGTAGCCATTAATGTGGTTTAGGGTAAAATTGGATTTGTTGATCCTTTGTGGTTTACATGTTAAAATCCTCCTTTCACCCTAACATTGAAGGATATAGGGTCGAGTGGCGAGAACTATAATACCCTAGGTCACTTGCAAATGAGGAGAAGCTTGGATTAGGGAATTAATTATCAATTTTTCCTTCTACTATGCTCAATTAACCATTAAAACCCTAATTATGCAAATACGACAGCACATTGATGAATAATAGAAAAAGCTCTTACAAACAGGAGTAAAGTACCAAATTATAGAATACCTATTTTTGGGGTTCTGAAGTGGAATAGTTGGGGACATTGGAGCAGGCACCCAAGTCTAAGGTACTTGCTTTTTCAGGGAATCTAGACCTCCTTCAGACACTGATCAGCCTTGTAGCTTCTATTTTCCAGAATCTATCTGCAGAGGACACTAGGACGAGTGCCCTAGTCCTAGAAGTTCTCCTTTGTCTGTCTTTTCTTCAGATCCTAAATCCCTGATGTCTTCCCAGCCTTCCTACAACTCCACTTTTCCTGGATGTGACACCTATAACTTGTAATCACAAGACTTGGTTTGGGGGTTGTGGTGTTTATAGGTTTGCCTCAGTCAAACCTTGGATGACACTTAAGTCTCCAAACACCGTTGTTAGATAAAGAGGGCGTACCCTTGTGAGGCAGAGGCCAAAAACCAAAGGAATCAATGATAAAAACACAATTATATGTCACCTTGTAGTGAATCTTTCATGGAGGAATATGCTCTTCATGCCATGAAGGAATTGATGCTCAAATCTACAAATATCAATGCACAAAACACACAAGTCTGCTCTTGCAACACAATAGAAAGCCTTGAATCACTTTGAGAATGCCTAGAGTTCACAATAACAATCTAGTTGAATCTAGTTTACAAATGAATGCCTACATATGTTTATATATGCACCTACAAGCACTCCCGCCAAGATATTTGAAATTCAAACTTACCGTGTCAGCAAAAGGACCTAATAATAGTCACTAACCAAAACCTAGAAATTGGGGCTGCCCTAAAATTGGGGCTGCCCTAAAATAGGGCAGGACTAGGGCATGGATGCCCAAGTCCTCCCCCTATGTTAGGTAGGGTACAGCTCAAGGGGTCCTCTTAGGTCCTATTTGTCATGGGACTTAGGTCTCATTCCATTGGGATGCTAAAATATGAACTAAAATGTCTTAAATGCACTCTAAAGACCCAGGAGCTAAACCTTATGAGGGAAAAGCCCCCAAGGGGACATTTTTTGATGTTACATTTAGCCCCCACTTTAATGTATGTATGAACACGAGGCCCATACATGCATTAAAGTAAGGTCACAAACATAGAAAACACACCAAGCATGGAGAAGACATGCCAACCACATAGAAAACAGTAACAGGCATGCAAAACACGAAGAAGATAGTTACAGTCACGTAGGACATAGAGCAGACAGTTAATGCAT
Source organism: Cunninghamia lanceolata (assembly GCA_027924645.1). Taxonomy (NCBI): domain Eukaryota; kingdom Viridiplantae; phylum Streptophyta; class Pinopsida; order Cupressales; family Cupressaceae; genus Cunninghamia; species Cunninghamia lanceolata. The sequence goes on from BSBN01000850.1 coordinate 4,543,585, forward strand.
GGAAGACACATTAATGCATGGAAGACAGAAATGATATCTTTTTTTTTCTTTTTCTCATATATATGAAATGCAGATGCAAGTACTAGAAAGTAAAGAAACCTCCCAATGTAATGCACATGCAATACATGCAAAACCTCCCAAAATGCATGAAGCACTACTCAAGGTGCTAGTCTATGCATATGGGGCAACAAACATGCCATACAAAACAAGCACACCAAAACACACACACTTGAAGACACGAAGAAAACATGGCAGACAAGCAATGGTGTGTTCCCTATTTCTAGGCTCATCACCATCTCAGGCACATTATAGGCACACACCAATGATTGGGCTTCGCCACAACAATCACCGAAGACACGTTTAAGGGTTGAGTTAGTCATAGAACTGCTCCCTGCCTCCACAGAGGACTTTTGAAAATGACAAGATGATGCAATCTACTCTAAGAAATACACCATCTCTACCTCCGCAGAGGGCTTAAGAAAAAGGACATGCTTGATATCCCACCTCTGTAGAGGGCTTATATGATTGATTGATTGAGTGCAAATAAACTCAGGATGTATGATGCACTACTCTGGCATAGGTCTATGCATCTGAGGTCAAACACATTTCTAACATCTATAACAGATAGCTTACCTTATATGCCCCCACCTTAAGGTGGTTGATATCAGTTATCAATATCAAGCACATTAAGGTAGGAAGAAAACACACAAGGGAACACTGACTTTCACAAAGCCCATGCCCCCCGGAGGTGACATGTACTTTATGATCGCAAAATGTTCCCACAAACACATCCCTACAAGAAACATGTTAGTGTCTACAAAATCATGATAAATAATAACATCAATGCATATGATTAACCACATAAAGAGCCAAGGTTATGCAACAAATTCAGAGTTCCAGGATAACCAGGGGCTATATCACGAAGCTCTCTGAATCAAGTACTGCCAAGGCTAGATTCAAAGGCAAACAAAGGTGCACGGAGCAGTAGTATTGTTAAGGTTTGTAAATGTGATAGAAACATCATGAAATTCACCACGCAGAAAGCATGAGTGCTTCCACTAGCCAAGTGTCGGATAAGATATACAACCCCATCGTCATATTAGGAACTACAGTCCATTTTTTTATTGCTCTCGAAAGGGACACTAGGTCCACATCAGTATAAATGTTTGTCGTCATCCGCCTGCAAGATGGAAACACTAGAGGAAGGGAAACAATAAATGAGAGAGGAGAAACAAGTGTCTTAGGGACAGTCACGTAGGAGGGTTCCCCCAAGTCACCAACCATGATGCTATGTCCGTAAGACACAACACATAACACTGAAATCAGAGAGAGGTAATTTAGAAGAATGATGATACAAATAGAAGGTCACAACAGAGGTGGTCTCCTAGTATCTTGAACCTTATGAGAGAATCCGAGGTCATTCCAGGAGGCCTAAACAACACATAACACATCATGGGGGAAGCACATTACGATAGAGATAAAAAATGTATAGATACTTACTTGTAGGGTCTTCATATTATATATTAGAGCTCTCAAACCTCTTGGAGAGGTACTTGATCATGTTTGTCGTAAAATTTCAGTGGTTCTTATGAAAGTCTTGTTTGGTATCATATGATGCTTGTTTAAATGAGGCTTTTTGTTGCTTATGAGGGGGAGAACCACTATTATTTCTGACTATTGATTGTTGTCTTGCTCTTTTCTAATTTTTAGTGAGTTTTCATTGGTAAATCTTTCTAGAATAGTAACAGGATTCATCCTGTACCATCTTGCTCATCTGTATCAGTTTTTGTTCTTTCTTTTCAAAGACATTTTGATTATCTCATGATCCATATAATGATAATGGAGGAGGAACCTCAGCATAAATTCCATTTCTTCGAGGATGAGGTGGATTATCCACTTGTTTCTTGTCGACCTCAATCATACCCACGATACTATCATAGTCCAAGTAATCATCCTCGTCTACTTTGACTAAATCTTGTTCCACCATATTATTTTTAGTATGTTTAGGAAAAGGATTCATGAAGATTTGTAGATTCTAATTTGGTGGAGCAACCGACTTATTTCCATTATCATTCACACCCAATACCTGGATGACATTTGAATCAATAAGGTCTTGTATCTCATGTTTAAGACGCATACATCGTTCAGTGTCATGTCCTTGCGTCTGACGATAATGACAAAAGGCATTAGCATCTAAGTAAGGTCCTTGTTTATTAGGATCAAGGCTTGATTAGGGGAAGTTTCAGAATGTTATTACTCACAAGTTGATTCATGATAGAATGATAGGACTCAGATATTGGAGTAAACTTTCTTGGCCGATACGATGCTTTCTTTGGATTGTTTATAGTAGACACATTTGTATTTGGTCCATTGATCTTGATGAAACTCCTATTATTGTTCCTTCTAAAGTTGTTTTTTGATGATCCACCCAAGGATTGAATAACTTGAGCCAAAAAGTTTTGGTTTTCATACTGACTAGACAAAAGTTGATAATCACGAAGAGCGGTGTATAAATGTTGAAAGGAGTTGTATTTCATCAAGAGAATCTTATCATGAATATTAGGTTGCAGATTTGTAATGAATATCTTTTGAACATCCTCATCTTTCATCTAATATTGAATTTGGGCATAAAGTCCTTGATATCGACTAATGAATTTAGTCAACTTTTCTTTTGGACCTTGTTTACATTGAACCAAGTCAATAAGAGTAACTTGGGGTCTGATATTTGCTTGAAAATGTTGTAAAAATTGATCAATCAATTGTGAAAAGGAGTGTATTGAATTTGGAGGCAACGAACAAAACCATTCTAAAGTAGTATCTTTAAGAGATCGCAGAAAAAGTTTTGCTAACAAATCCTCTTCAAAATAAAAATCACTACACATAGCTGTAAATGCTGCCACATGAATATTAGGATCACCTTTTCCACCATATTTTTCAAAGCGAGGAGTCTCAAACCTCTTAGGCATAGGAGTTCTCAAAATTGTATAGGATAACGAATTATGGGCATGATATGTTGGTAGACTAGGATGTGAAGAATTTGTCAAACTTGTTACCTTTTGTTGCAAAGCAGTCATGCCCTGTAAGAGTTGGTTTAGGATGGCATCATTGGGAGATGCAGTTTATTGTGAGGAATTAGAACCAAGGTGAGGCGGTGATTGAGCTTGAGATAAAATAGGTGGAGGCTAAGAATATGTTAACGGTGATTGGCCATATTGGTAGGTTGAAGATGGTTGCAAGTAGGTAATAGGTGGTTGGAAATGAGTGGAATAGATACGTGGTTGAGAAAATTTATGCATAGAGGAGGTCCCTTTAGGAATCAAATTTTGATAATTAAACCCCATAGCTTTGTAATTAGTGTCATTAGATACTCCAATACCAGTGGTAACATTACTATAAGCGTTCGCATTAGTTGTTAAGATTGTTGATGTAAAAGTGGATATTCCTATATTTGGTATAGGTATGGAAACTTGAGCATGAGATGGAGATAAAGTGTTATTTATCACTTGCACACATTTAGTCACTAGCATGATATTGGTTTGTACAATATGTGCTAGACCATGAAGTGCATTTACACCATCTTGTCCCTCTTTTATCAACTCTCTTATATTATGAATTGTGGGAACGACTTCTTTAGCTATTCTCTCATTTTCCATGAATGATTAAAATTCTGCTAGGTCTTTATCCAACTTCTTTATTTGCTCATTAGATACATATCCTACTGCCTCAATAGTATTATCAACATCATGAAAAGTTTATTCTTCCATTATGGTTGGAGGATGTATACTATCTTGCCCAATTTGATTATCTCCCTTTGTAAAGAAGATGTCCAAAGTACTAACTTATTCAAGAGCACTAGATCCCATGTGTCTTATGCTTCTTCTCAAAGGAATATTTCTCTTAGGGCAGCGAGTTATTAAACTCATGCAGCAATGTGCTCACTCTCAACACACTCTGGATGCAATGCCAAGTCAATTTATAGCGAAAATATGTCAAAATAAGAACTTTTTTTCACCAACTTTCAATGCAAGGGAGCATAACAAAGGGTGTTGTGAGGAAAATATTGATGGACAACAAATAATATCAGCAATAACAACTACTTAGAGCCAAAATATCCAACACAACATGCTTTCAGTGCCACCTAAGGTCAAACCCTATTAGTTTCAAGACAGACAACTGAGAGGGGGGGTGAATCAATTGTCCCAAAAAATTTCTCTTATTAACCACTTAAATCCTTCTTGTAATTCAGTAGCATAATAATAAATCAATCATGGAAACACAATGCAACAATTCAAGAGCAGAAACACATTAACACATATGACACCAAGATTTTAACATGGAAAACCTGGTTAAGGGAAAAACCACGGGGTGACTAACCCAAGATTGTATTCTCTATTAAAATAATAAGAAGAACAAAATGGCACATGCCAATTAGGGTTCACTACCTGAGCACACTTCTCACAAGAGGCCCACTGCCTATAGGAGACACATTGTCTACAGAATAATAAATATTATATACTTGAACTGAAGAATAGCATCTTCACCATGATTGAGTCAGTTCCATTTAAGCTCAACACTTCTGCTCTTCCTTTCACTCTTCTCCTCTCTACCACATTCTCATCTCCACCAAGATAAAGTTGAAATGACTTCACAACTCTTATTTATACAAGACATCAACTTTGGGATAATCATCAAAGTCAGTAAACTTTATAGGGAAAATACACAAATACAACTTGATTTATTACAAGACTTCATGTGAATCACCACACTATCGGCCACATAGATCTAGGACTTCAATCTTCTTTGAGGAACACGCCATGCTTCGTAGAACATCTTCAAGATCATCCACAATATGTGTAAGTCATCCAGTCGGCCAAGTTTAGGAAGAACAACATCATCTGGAAGTAATTCTTCAATTATGAGCTCAAATCTTCAATGCGGACCACCAACACGAACTAGACACAATCTAGACACCCCCACAAGCTTGCCTGAATCACCAAGAACATCCACACTACTTTTGCTTACTGAAATCATTCTCTTCTTCATCTGGAACCTCAAGAACATAGTCTGTCATCAGTGTCATATTGGAATTAGTGCTTGCAGACCTCTAGACCATGAACCAATTGAGTTGTCAATTCTCATTGACTTCCTAAACACTCCACAAAATCTGTAGAACAAGATATTGTATTTTCAGATCTCACCAGACCTATTTGTGTCACTCTGTCACCTCTGAACATCTGCCAGAACTGGTTTTACTCAAATGGCCATAACTTCTTCAAATCTTCATGCGGACCTCTCAAATCTTTACTGGATTACGTTTAGACACATATCTACAAAACCTTTGATGCACATCCTCTAATCTTCATCTTAGCTGGGATCTTTACTTGACTATCTTCATTGTTCTTCTATGTTTCTGATAGGACTAATTTTCTCAATATCCTCAACACACAACTCATCCAATCCTTGACATCAATGCAACAGGAGTATGTTGACATCAATGGCAACACTGGTTAGGCCCATAATTGCAACAATCTCCCCCTTTGTCATTGATGGCAACATATGATGTGAAAAACTATTTTAACCATTAAGACAAGAACTTCTCCTCACTGATTGGCATAAGTCCCCCTATCAACAATAACCATTCACATGTCTTCTCTTCCTTTACTACTCCCCCTTTGATCAGCAACCACTTTTTGTTTTTCACATGTCTTCTCTCCCCCTTTGATGTCAATGGCAAAGGGTACATACTTGCATCACTCAAAATCATACATACTACTCCCCTTGAGTAGTAGCTTCCTATCATCAATCCAGACAACAAGAAATGACTGTGAGATCCACCAGATTGATGCACATTAGTGCACCTTAATTCAGAACTGGAGGGGTAATAACCCCTAACTTCTCCCTGAGATACTCAAAAGAGTCCTTAGGTAGAGGTTTAGTAAAAATATCTGCAATCTGATCCTTGGAGGGCACAAACTCCAACTTCATTCTTGTTCACCTGCTCTCTCAAAAAGTGAAACTTGCTGGATATATGTTTTGTCTTTGAATGCAACACTGGATTTTTTGATATATTTATTGCACTTGAATTATCACAAAAGATTGTGATAGGTTCCTCATACTCCACTCTGATGTCTCTTAGCATTTGCTTCATCAACAATACTTGAGTGATGCAGAGGTAAACGCAACGGGAGCTTACAAATGGGAAGGAGGAGTCAATAATACAATCAGCATGTTAAAAATCCCTATCGGCTTAGCATCATCATCATATTTCCTACTAACACAAACAGCATCATCATATTTCGGACGAGCACAATTATCCTCCTATTGACTACTGTTCACTTCCTCTGCCTTTCGCCCTTCGCCTATCATCAGCATCATGATACTCAGTAAGCACAAACATCCTCCTGTTTCACTGTTCATCTAGTGCCAAACTCTATCGGCATCATCATGATATTCAACACTACCTTCGTCAGTAGGATATAAAATATTCGGTTGCTCCAAATATCCTGATGACGACAACTTTAGCACCTTCCCTTGGATGCTTACGTCACCCGATATCCGTCTATACAAACAACAGCATCATGATATGACTTATCCGGTCATATTGAAACATCCTGATGATGTTACCCTAACCTTATGCTGATAACTTATGCCGATGCCAAAACACTTAGCGATAGCAGGATAAACTTGCATAGGGTGATATTCGCAATATCCTGATGACGATGACGTCACACAATATCCTGATGACCTCTTCAATACTTAGCCAAAAAAAATGAACTTTCACTCCCGCATCCGATAGCGATATGCGGATGATGGGCACACCCGAGAGATGATCCCGATGACGATATATACACTGAGTATATATCCAACCTATATCATCCTGATGCACTTGAAACATGCAAACTTCATCAGCTTCATAACCCGATCTGGATAGCGATACACTCACAGATGACGATGCGATTCGCTCCGACTGGAAAAGCACATGCAGACTCCTGTATATCCGTCCGCTGCATGTAAACTCACAGAACCGCACAATTTCATAAAGACAATATGATGATCGGGCCGGATCACCTTCTGATCAAAACTTAAAGATTTAACTTTCTAAACCTAGCACATGAGGATGCTAGGCTGATTCACAGCATGCTACCAATTGATCTCTTGAACAATGAAATGCATAAACAGAAAACTAAAATGCAAACTAATCTATCATACATGACCATTCCACCGATTCACAAAATCAACCGGTGGAAGGGTTGAAAGTGTCCATTAACTTGTAAACAGAACAGAAATCAAAACAGATACAGCTGATAAACCAGATAATGCAATTTGATGAGATCTTATTCAAATGAAACTCAAATGTCATGTTTCTACAATACTGTCAAACAACAGTGCTTCTCAATATCTGGACTATTCTCCTGAATCTCAACTCAATCACTAACACAACACCATAACATAACACAACTAACATATGCTAAACCCTAACAGATCGAAGGTATATATAGCAATAACCCACGAGTACTACCAACTCGATTCCCAACGGCTGGGAGCTTCCAAGCGGCTGGGAGAGAGGACAGCTCAGACTACCTGATCACGATCTCTAACTGCCTGCACACTCTCCTAGGCTGATCTAATACATAGCATTGGTCCAATGGACCTTATTACATGATGAAGTCAAACATACTAAAAATAGACTAATGTCCTGTCATCATGCGGACAATTAACCTATATCCTGTCTTGTAGGGGTGCTCCTGCACCATACTCCCCAGAAGAAGAAATCTCAAGTCCACTTAAGATGAGAGTATGAAGATCTGCACCATGTTTCTGGATCTGCTCTTTAGTCATCCATACTGCTTCAGAATTCAATTTTCCCTGCCAAGAGATGAGATACTCCAAGTACTGTTTGTTCCTGGTCTGTTTGACCACTCTGGTGTCCAAAACCTTCTGCAACTGTGGAGGATCATGCTTGGGAATGTCATCATCAACTGTATCCTGTAGGAGATCCTGATCTGCATCTAGATCAGACTTGTATGGAGTTAAATCACATACATTGAATATAGGGGACAAACCAAGATCAGGTGGGAGTTGTATCTCATAAGCATTCTGTCCATGCTTGTGCAAAATCTGACATGGTCCAACTTTTCTCTGCATGAGCTTAGTATATTTTCCCTTAGGAAGTCTGTCCTTCTTCAAATGAACCCATACCAAATCTCCAACATCAAACTGAACATCCTTCTTCTTTTTATCAGCATATTCCTTATACTTCAAGGTTGTGTGCTGCAGTTGGGTCTTGACTTGATCATGAACTTCTTTGATGGCTTCTGCAAAAGCTTCACCTTCTGCACTAACAGGGTCTACTGTAGGTAGATCTCTCAATTCCAAAATTCCTCTTGGATGCATACCATAAACTATCTGAAAAGGTGATTTCCCTGTGCTCCTATTGACAGTATCATTATATGAAAATTCAGCTTGAGATAGGATATTATCCCACTTTTCTCCATGTTGTTTTGTCAAACATTTAAGCAAATTGCCTAAGGAACGGTTCACTACTTCAGTCTGTCCATCCGTTTGAGGATGATATGCAGAGGAAAAAGAAAAATTTGTTCCAAGTTTCCTCCAAAGAGTTCTCCAGAAGTGACCAATAAACTTCACATCCCTATCTGACACTATACTCAATGGCAATCCATGGATTCTAACAATCTCCCTGAAAAATAAATCTGCAATGTATGAAGCATCAGCAGTGGTTTTGCATGGCAAGAAATGTGCCATTTTACTGAATCTATCCACTACAACAAAAACACTGTCAAACCCTTTCCTTGTCCTTGGTAAACCCAAGACAAAATCCATACTTATGCTTTCCCATGGTCTGGAAGGAATGGGTAAGGGCTGATATAAACCTGCATTAGTTGACCTGCCTTTAGCTTTCTGACATATCACACATGTCTCTACAAATTTTCTGACATCTGATTGTAACTTAGGCCAAAAGTAATGTCTTCTGACCAGATCAAAGTCTTATCTAGACCAAAATGACCTGCCATAGCTCCACAATGTTTCTCCTTGATGATATTTATCCTCATAGAACACCTTGGAATACATAACTGTCCACCTTTGAACAACAATCCATCCTGAATCAAAAATTCAGAGAATTCAGCATGATATTTCTCCCCAAAAGAAGTACATACATGATATATCTCTCCAAAATCTTCATCAGACTCATACATGGTCTTGAGTGAATCAATGCCAACACTTTCTAACTGAATCTGGTTGACTGTGAGAACTCTCCTGCTCAAAGCATCTGCAACTTTATTCTTGACTCCTTTCTTATGCTTCAATGTAAAAGTAAAAGCTTGTAAGGTTTCTACCCATTTCATGTGTCTGTGGTTCAGCTTTTCCTGGCTGTTTATGAAACTCAGAGCCTGGTTATCTGTGAATACTATGAATTCCTTTGGCATCAAGTAATGCCTCCATTTCTTGAGTGACTGGACTAAAGCATACATTTCCAAATCATATGAGGAATACCTTTTCTTAGCATCATTGAGCTTCTCACTGAAAAATGCAATAGGTCTACCTTCTTGGCTGAGTACTGCTCCAATGGCCATGTGACTGGCATCACATTCTACCTGAAAGATTTTGTTAAAATCTGGAAGTGCAAGGACTGGCTGCTGTGCCACCTTCTTCTTCAGTGTTTCAAAAGAATCATCTACTCCTTGAGTCCAAACAAATCTGCACTTCTGTCCTCCTTTGATGGTATCCAGCATGGGTGCACAAATATGACTAAACCCTCTTATAAACTTCCTGTAGAAGGTTGCTAACCCAGGGAAACTTCTGACATCATTCATAGTCTGTGGGGTAGGCCAAGACAATATGGCACTTACCTTCTCCTTATCCATCTGTAACTTTCCTTGTGAAATGACAAAACCCAAATATGTGATCTCCTCTTGCATGAACAAACACTTGTCTAAATTTATCATCAGCTGCTCTTCATGTAACCTCTTAAGAACCAAATCTATGTGTCTGAGATGTTCTTCTTTTGTGTTACTGAAAATCAGAATGTCATCTAGATATACTATGACAAACTTACCAATGAACTCCTTCAAAACCTCATTCATCAACCTCATAAAAGTACTAGGTGCATTAGATAAACCAAAAGGCATAACCTTCCACTCATATAACCCTTCATTAGTTTTGAATGCTGTTTTCCATTCATCTCCTGGTCTAATCCTGATCTGATGATATCCACTCTTCAAATCTATTTTTGTAAAATACTTAGCACTTCCCAAACAGTCAAGTAAATCCTCTATCCTAGGGATTGGAAATCTATACCTGATTGTGATCTTGTTAATAGATCTAGAATCTGTGCAAAGCCTCCAAGTACCTTCTTTCTTTGGTGCTAGTACAGATGGTACTGCACATGGACTTAAACTTTTCCCAATCAGACCTAAACCAACAATTCTTCAATCTGTCTGGCTACTTCTGCATTCTGTTCTGGAGTTAGCTTATAGGCTGCTTTGTTTGGAAGTGTTGACCCTAGAATTAAGTCTATGCAGTGACTAATATCTCTGACAGGTGGTAGGGATCTTGGCATTCCTTCTGAGATGATACCTTTGTATTTATCCAATAGCTCTTGGATAGCTGGGTCTATGAACCTTGGCTTCTTCTCTTCCTTGACTTCTTGCTGCTGTTCTTTATTCACACTCATACATGGGATTAGGGCATATGCAACTGCACCTTCTGCTGCTACTTCTTTCATGAACTGTTTGCCTTCCATCAGCATGACCTTCACCTCTTTTCCTTTAGATTTCTCCTCCTTCTCTGCCAATGGGAATAACTGTATATCCTTACCATCTTTAGTGATTTTATAGGTATTTCTAACACCATCATGTTGTGCCTTCAAATCATACTGCCATGGTCTACCAAATAAAAGATTGCAAGCATCCATCTTGGTAATGTCAAACAACAACTTATCCTTATATGCACCAATCTGAAATTCTACCCAAGCCTGCTCTTCTACAGTTGTCTGCTGACCTTGGGTAAGCCATGAGACTTTATATGGGGATGGGTGAGGCAATCTCCTAAGCTTAAGCTTTGTCACCATTTCTTCAGACACAAAATTTTCAGTAGAACCAGAATCAATCAAAACTTTACATGCCTTACCTCCTACTTTGCAAATAGTCCTGAAAAGAGACTTTCTTTGAGGGGATTCTTTGTTAGGTACCTTCATGGTAGTCACTGTTCTTCTCATCATTAGAGACTCTCCACTTTCTGGGTATCCATAATTATCAGGAGCATTCACACTCTGAAAATCATTAGAGCCTGTCCTACTTTGATTATCAGGTTCTTGGATCAGATTTGTTCTCCTTTCTCCTACTGAGCTTGTGGCCTTTTCTGGACATCTGCTGGCTATATGGCCTTCTTTGTTACAGTTATAACATCTGATGGATCCTCTGCCCTGGGATCTCCCTCTGAAAGGTCTTCTACCTCTGAAGTTTCCTTGCTGATTATAATTTTCCCTCTGGTTCTGACTATTGTTGCCCTTACTATTGTCATGACTGGATTCTCCTTGATATCCCTGTCCATGTCCTCTACCTCTAAAAGGACCTCTTCCACCCCTTTGTTGTCTTCCTCTTCCTCTATTGTGTTGTTCCTATTTTCTCTTTAACTTCTCTTCCACTTTCAATGCCAACTGAAAGCTTTTTTGAACTGTATCTGGATTATGCAAACTTAAATCTTCCTGAATGTTGAACCTTAATCCATTAAGGTATCTGGCTACCTTCTCTTCTTCACTTTCCTTTACCTTTGTTTTCATACAAAGTTTCATGAATTCTTCTGTATATGAGCTGACATCTAGCTCCTTCTGCTTCAGATTTTGCTTCCTCTTGTGTAATTGGATACTGTAATCCAATGGAACATATGCTTCCTTTACTAATGCCGTCATCTTCTTCCATGTAGCGACTCTACGCTTTCCTTCCTGTACTTTATCATCTTGGACAAAATTCCACCATGTCAAGGCAGCTTCTTTCATCTTTGACTGGGCTATCTTCACTCTCTGTTGTTCTGGTATCTCCTCTGTTTCAAAGAAATTGTTCAAATAGTCTATCCACTCCATCACTGAATCAGGTTCCATCTTTCCTGTAAACACTGGCAAATCCAGTTTCACATCCATGGTTCTCCTTTCCATGGCCTTGAGGGCGTTCAACAGTGGTCTCTGGTCTGCAGGAAAGACCTCCTCACTCCAATTATGGATTTCTTCTTCTTCCCTATCTTCTTCTCTACCAGAACCTACTCTGCTCCTCAACTTTGCTAACACATCCTTCAATTCCTGATTCTGAGCCTTCACGGCCTTGCTTTCTGCAATCTGTTTCTTCACCAGAACTGCCAACTCAGCGTTGGTCATCCTTGCCGGAACCTCTGATGTTCCTTCTTCATCTGACATCCTTCTATACCCTTATCTTTTCCAGAAGATCCTTCCTTTGCTCTAATACCACTATGATGCAGAGGTAAACGCAACGGGAGCTTACAAATGGGAAGGAGGAGTCAATAATACAATCAGCATGTTAAAAATCCCTATCAGCTTAGCATCATCATCATATTTCCTACTAACACAAACATCATCATCATATTTCGGACGAGCACAATTATCCTCCTGTTGACTACTGTTCACTTCCTCCGCCTTTCGCCCTTCGCCTATCATCAGCATCATGATACTTAGTAAGCACAAACATCCTCCTGTTTCACTATTCATCTAGCGCCAAACTCTATCGGCATCATCATGATATTCAACACTACCTTCGTCAGCAGGATATAAAATATCCGGTTGCTCCAAATATCCTGATGACGACAACTTCAGCACCTTCCCTTGGATGCTTACATCACCCGATATCCATCTATACAAACAACAGCATCATGATATGACTTATCCGGTCATATTGAAACATCCTGATGATGTTACCCTAACCTTATGCCGATAACTTATGCCGATGCCAAAACACTTAGCGACAGCAGGATAAACTTGCATAGGGTGATATTCGCAATATCCTGATGACGATGACGTCACATCCTGATGACGATGACGTCACACAATATCCTGATGACCTCTTCAATACTTAGCCAAAAAAAATGAACTTTCACTCCCGCATCCGATAGCGATATGCGGATGATGGGCACACCCGAGAGATGATCCTGACGACGATATATACACTGAGTATATATCCAACCTATATCATCCTGATGCACTTGAAACATGCAAACTTCATCAGCTTCATAACCCGATCTGGATAGCGATACACTCACAGATGACGATGTGATTCGCTCCGACTGGAAAAGCACATGCAGACTCCTGTATATCCGTCCGCTGCATGTAAACTCACAGAACCGCACAATTTCATAAAGACAATATGATGATCGGGCCGGATCACCTTCTAATCAAAACTTAAAGATTTAACTTTCTAAACCTAGCACATGAGGATGCTAGGCTGATTCACAGCATGCTACCAATTGATCTCTTGAACAATGAAATGCATAAACAAAAAACTAAAATGCAAACTAATCTATCATACATGACCATTCCACTGATTCACAGAATCAACTGGTGGAAGGGTTGAAATTGTCCATTAACTTGTAAATAGAACGGAAATCAAAACAGATACAGCTGATAAACCAGATAATGCAATTTGATGAGATCTTATTCAAATGAAACTCAAATGTCTTGTTTCTACAATACTGTCAAACAACAGTGCTTCTCAATATCTGGACTGTTCTCCTAAATCTCAACTCAATCACTAACACAACACCATAACATAACACAACTAACATATGCTAAACCCTAACAGATCGAAGGTATATATAGCAATAACCCACGAGTACTACCAACTCGATTCCCAGCGGCTGGGAGCTTCCAAGCGGCTGGGAGAGAGGACAGCTCAGACTACCTGATCACGATCTCTAACTACCTGCACACTCTCCTAGGCTGATCTAATACATAGCATTGGTCCAATGGACCTTATTACATGATGAAGTCAAACATACTAAAAATAGACTAATGTCCTGTCATCATGCGGACAATTAACCTATATCCTGTCTTGTAGGGGTGCTCCTGCACCATTGAGTGTAACTACCTGCTACTGCAATATATCCTACTTCTGTAGTGGACAGAGATATTGCCTCTTGTTTCTTGCTCAGCCAAGAAACCAATCTTTTCCCTAAAAGGAATGCTCCACCACTGGTACTCTTCCAGTCATCCATATCTCCTGCCCAATCCGCATCTGTATATGCATGAAGAGAGAAATCATGATCTCTAGGATACCATAAGCCATACTCAACTATTCCTTTTAGATATTTGAGAATCCTCTTGATTTCCATGACATCAGATTCTCTAGGATCAGCTTGGAATCTAGCAACAAGACCAACATCATTCATAATGCCAGGTCTAGTTTGAGTAAGATACAATAGTCCTCCAATCACTGACCTATACTTTTTATGATCAGACTTAGGAGAGTCATCATCTTTTCTCAATTTACATGCAGTTTCCATAGGAGTATTCATTGGTTTTGAGTCTTCCATCCCAAATTTCTTCAACAATTCTTTCACATATTTGGTCTGTGAAATGAAGATTCCTTTCTTTATTTGAGTGATTTGCAGACCCAAGAAGAAATTCATTTCCCCAAACATGGAAATCACAAATTCACTTTTCATTTGATTTGTAAAAGTTTTGCACATACTATCTCTTCCTCCAAAAATGATATCATCAACAAATGCTTCAACAATCAAGATATTTTCATGATCAATTTTGAAGTACAAGTTACTGTCCGTAGTACCTTTGTTGAAACCAATCTTCAAAAGATTCTTATCAAGTCTTTCATACCAGGCTCTTGGGGCTTGTTTGAGTCCATAGAGTGCTTTCTTCAACTTGCAAACCATATCACCATGATCAGACAATTGAAATCCATCCAGTTTCTCAATGTATACTTCTTCTTCCAAGTCACCATTCAGGAAGGTAGACTTGACATCCATCTAATACACTTTGAAATCCTTGAAGACAGCAAAGGCAAGAAATAATCTGACTACTTCAATTCTTGCCACTGGAACAAAAGTTTCTTCAAAATCAACTCCTTCTACTTGGGAATAACCCTTGTAGACCAATCTGGCTTTGTTTCTGACTACTTCACCATATTCATTCAGTTTATTTTGGAAGACCCATTTGGTTCCAATCACATTTTTGTTTCTAGGTCTGGGAACTAGATCCCAAGTGTGATTTTTCTCAATTTGTATCAGCTCTTCCTTCATTGCTTTAGTCCAACTTTCATCATTGCATGCTTCACTCACTATTTTTGGTTCAATCTTTGAAATCAGACCATACTTTTCTGAGTCTTGAGCAATCTTTCTTCTTGTTTGAACACCTTTTCTTTTATCACCTATGATCTGATCTTCAAATTGATTCAGTCTTACATACTTGGGAGTTTTGGGAATTTCTTGTACTTCTATTTATTGAACAGGTTCATTCAAACTTATCTCTTCTTCCTAATTCTCTGGATCAGTCTGGATCTGAATTTCAGAAGGGGCTTGGACTTCTTGGATCAAAACATCATTCTAATCATCTTCTTCATATTCATAAAACCTTGAGGGTTTTTCAATACATTCATCAACCTTCACATTTGTACTTTCTATAATCTTTCTCAATCTCTTGTTATAACACCGGTATGCTTTGCTTTGAGTAGAATAACCCAAGAATATTCCTTCATCACTTCTAGCATCAAATTTGCCAAGGTCTTCATCTCTTTTAATGTAAGATTTGCTACCAAAGACTTTGAAATACTTCATAGTGGGAGTGATGCCAAACTAGAGTTCATAAGGGGTCTTACCAGTATTACTTCTGATTTGTACTCGATTAAAAGTATAGACAACAGTGCTTACAACTTCTCTCCAATAGATCTTAGGAACATTTGCTTCAATCATCATGGTTCTAGATGCTTCCTAGATGGTTCAGTTCTTTCTCTCCTCTACTCCATTCTGCTGTGGAGTCCTTAGAGCAGATAACTATCTTTTTATCCCATGTTTCTCACAAAATTCTATGAAATCTTCGGATGTGAATTCTCCACCTTTATCAGACTTGAGACATTTTATGTTTAATCCAGTTTCATTCTCTACCATAGCTTTGAATATTTTAAATTTCTCAAGAGCCTCAGATTTCTCTTTCAGAAAAGTCACCCACATCATCTGGGAGTGGTCATCAATTAATAACATGAACTATCTATCACCTTGCAAACTCCTGATTCTTGCCGGTCCATATAGATCAGTATGTACTAAGTCCAACAATCCGGTAGAAGATTGTTCCTTACTTTTGAATGTGACTTTGCTTTGCTTACCCAACTGACTTTCTTTGCACAAACTATTGGTAGGTTTCACTAGTCTTGGAAGATCTCTTACAGCCTAAGTGTTGCTTATCTTGATGATATTATCAAAATTCACATGACACATTCTCCTTTACCACAACCAACTTTGATCAATTTGAACAAATAAACAACTTTTGCCAGTACCAACCAAGTGGAAGATGTTACATTTTATTTGAGTACCGGATGCAATCTCTGTTTCAAAACTTTCAAAGATCTTACATTTTCCATTTTTGAATTAGAGATCATAGCCTTTGTCCACCAACTATCCAACACTGAGAAGATTGTGCTTTAGACCTTCAACATACAGTACATTACTAGTTTTGTTCTTCCCATAAAAAAAATAGTTCCTCTACCTCTGATTCTGCCAACAGAATTATCACCAAATTTTACAACTCCTCCATATCTTTCCAAATCTATAAACTTATTTTTGTCACCTGTCATATGGTGGGAGCATCCACTGTCAATGACCCAATCATTCTTTTCTTCAACTTGAGCAACCAGAACTCTTTCTATCATTTTATGATTGACATATTCAGAGGGCATTGGATCTTCTTCTTTGATGGCAATAAACACCTAGTCACTTCTGGATTTGTTTCCTATCTCTGATTCATCATCTGTTACTCCTTCATCATCATCATCTTCATGAACATAGTAACATTTCTTTTGGAATCTTGATTTATTTGGATTTTTCCTTGAAAATCTTTCTGGGCACCTTGAGGCAAAATGACCAATCTTATTGCAGTTGAAACATTTGAAGGGCAATTTTCCTTCATACTTATCGGATCCTCTTGGCAATCTTTTTGTAATAAGGGCTTCAAGTTGAGTAGCTTTTGCTTCATCTTCTTCTAGATCTTTTCTTTCTTTTTCATACCATGATAGTTTCTTTGAGGAGTTCTCTCCTAGATCAAACTTTTGTTTGCCTTTTGTAGAGGCACTACCTTTGAATGCAAATTCAGTCTTGGGGGGTGCATCTCCAAACTTGACCAATTCAAATGCAGCTAATTTTCCAACCAATTAATCCCTTGTGATATTTGAAAAAGATCTGAATTCTTCAATAGCAACAACCTTGTATTTGTAAGAAGGAGGTAGGGATCTAAGAACTTTGGCAACAATCTCATCTTCATCCAAGATTCCACTAGCACACCTAATGCCACAAACAAACTCATTTACTTTTGGCATAAATGTAGTGATATTTTCATCTTCAGGTTTTTGAATTTTCCTTTCAGACTTTGTAGCTTGACACATTTAACATATTTGTCTCCATGCAGAAGTTCTAGTTTTTCCCAAATCTCATATGCAGTTTTTAAATCTATGACATTTGTTAGTTTTGAATCAGATAAGGCACTTAGTAAAGCTTCTTTAGCCCAAAGATTGTCTTTAGCATCTTTTATTTCATCTATACTTATTGGACCATCCTTTGAAGGAACATACTTCTTTGAAGCCATGATCCAATATTCCATTCCCATACATTGCAAGTGACATTCCATGCGGCTTTTCCAAAGAGTGTAATTGGTTCCATCATACCTCAAACTATCCTTCTTGTAGGAAGACATCCTAGATCTCCTTAAGTGGTTAAGCTCTTTTAGAGGAACTTAGCTCTAATACCAATTGTTAGTTTCAAGATAGACAACTGAGAGGGGGGGTGAATCAGTTGTCCCAAAAACTTTCTCTTATTAACCACTTAAATCCTTCTTGTAATTCAATAGCATAATAATAAATCAATCATGGAAACACAATGCAACAATTCAAGAGCAGAAACACATTAACACATATGACACCAAGATTTTAATCTAGAAAACCCGGTTAAGGGAAAAACCATGAGGTGACTAACCCAAGATTGTATTCTCTATTAAAAGAATAAGAAGAACAAAATGGCACATGCCAATTAGGGCTCACTGTCGGAGCACACTTCTCACAAGAGACCCATTGCCTACAGGAGACACACTATCTACAAAATAATAAATATTACATACTTGAACTGAAGAATAGCATCTTCACCATGCTTGAGTCAATTCCATTTAAGCTCAAAACTTTTGCTCTACCTTTCACTCTTCTCCTCTCTACCACATTCTCATCTCCACCAAGATACATTTGAAATGACTTCACAACTCTTATTTATACAAGACATCGACTTTGGGATAATCATCAAAGTTGGAAAACTTTACAGAGAAAATACACAAAATCAACTTGATTTATTACAAAAGACTTCGTACGAATCACCACACTATCAGCCACACAGATCTAGGACTTAAATCTTCTTTGAGGAACATGCCATGCTTCATAGAACATCTTCAAGATCATCTGCAAGATATGTAAATCATCTGGTTGACCAAGTTCAGGAAGAACAACATCATCCAGAAGTAATTCTTCAATTACAAGCTCAATCTTCAATGTGGACCACCAACACGAACTGGACACAATCCAGAGACCCCCACAAGCTTGCATGAATAACCAAGAACATTCACACTACTTCTGCTTACTAAATCATTCTCTTCTTCATTCGAAACCTCAAGAACACAGTCTGTCATCACTATCATATTGGAATTAGTGCTTGCGAACCTCTAGACCACAAACTAATTGAGTTGTCAATTCTCATTGACTTCCTAAACACTCCACCAAATCCACAGAACAAGATATTGCATTTCTAGATCTCACCAGACCTATTTGTGTCACTTTGTCACCTCTAAACATCTGCCAAAACTAGTTTTACTCAAATGATCATAAATTCTTCAAATCTTCATGCAAATCTCTCAAATCTTTACTGGATTACCTTTAGACACATATCTACAAACCCTTTGATGTGCATCCTCTGATCTTCATCTTAGCTGGGATCTTTACTTGACTGTCTTCACTGTTCTTCTCTATTTCTGGTAGGACTAATTTTCTCAATATCCTTGGCACACAACTCATCCAATCCTTGACATCAATGCAACAGGAGTATGTTGACATCAATGACAACACCGATTAGGCCCATACTTGCAACAAAACCCTAGTGAAAATATAGCAAAATATGTAATTTTTCATGGTTTTTCAACTCCAAGACCTAGAAAAAGAGGTGTTGTTAGAAATTTTAGGAGGGGCAGCAAAGAATATCAATAATATCAGTCACCTCAATCCATAAAATTGATCACAACATGCTTGGAGTGCAAACTAGGTCAAACCCTAGGGCAAAAATAGCCAAAATGTGTAGTTCTTCACCAATTTTTCACAAGAGCCTATTAAAAGGGTGTTGTGAATATTTTATGAGGGTCAAAAAATTATTACCCTGATAACAACAAATTAATTCAAAAATATCTTTCACAACACACATAAGGTGCAAATTTATGAAGTCGATAAGGCCAAAATTAGTGAAAATCGTTGTTTTCAAAGCCCTAGGTTTGAGATTTTAGAAAAAATGCTATATGAATGATTTAATGTCTCATTTATGATGGAAATTAAATAATCTCATATCTGAAAATTATTTTCAAGCTTAAACATGCAAAATTCCCATGTAAATTTAATGAAATTGCACCAAAATTGCTAGTTTTTTGTTGAAATTTTCAATGCAAAAAAGCAAATAATTTAAATTTAAATTGAAATTCACACTAAAATGCAAGACTAAAGCCAAATGAAAATTTGAATGAGCCTCTAAAATTAGTTGAAAAATCTGATAAAAGATTTTGCCTACAAACCCTAGATTTTGGAATTACTAGGTTATCTAAAAATTGTCAAACTTTCCACAAAACCCTAGCAATTAAATGATGAAAATGCAAAGCAAGATTTTAAATTTTTGTATTTTTCTGTATTTTATATCATATGTGATGCAAAAATCTTGAATTAGGAAAAATTAGAAAGAATTGACACAATTTAGTAAGCCCAACAATGCATTTTTTTGTATTTTTCTAATTTTTCAATTTTTTTGAAATTTTCTCAATGCAATAAATTAAATGACCAAATGAATGAATGAAATCACACCAAATCTGTAGAAAAACACTTAGCAAGTTTCAATTTAAGTTCAAATACATGGGTTCACCAAAATGTTTAGGGTAAAATTGGATTTGTTGATCCTTTGTGGTTTAGATGTTAAAATCCTCCTTTCACCCTAACATTGAAGGATCTAGGGTTGAGTGGCAAACACTATCATACCCTAGGTCACTTGCAAATGAGGGGAAGCTTGGATTAGGCAATTAATTATCAATTTTTTAATTAACCATTAAAACCCTAATTATGCAAATATGACAATAAATTGACGAATAACAGAAAAAGCTCTTGCAGATAGGAGTAAAATACCAAATTACAGAATACTTGTTTTCAGGGTTCCGAAGTGAAATAGTCGGGAACACTAGAGTAAGTGCCCAAGTCTAAGGTACTTGCTTTTTCAAGGAATCTAGACCTCCTTCAGACACTAATTAGCCTTGTAGCTTCTATTTTCTAGAATCTGTCTGCAGAGGACACTGGAGCGAGTGCCCTAGTCCTGGAAGTGCTCCTTTGTCCATCTTTCCTTTAGATCATGAATCCCTGATGACTTCCCATCCTTCCTGCAACTCCACTTTTCCCAGATGTGACACTTGTAACCTAAAATCACAAGACTTGGTTTGGAGGTTGTGGTGTTTATAGGTTTGCCTCAGTCAAACCCTAGAGGACACTTAAGTCTCCAAACACCGTTGTCAGATAAAGAGGGCATGCCCTTGTGAGGCAAAGGCCAAAAACCAAAGGAATCAATGATAAAAACACAATTATATGTCACCTTGTAGTGAATCTTTCATGGAGGAAGATGCTCTTCATGCCATGAAGGAATTGATGCTCAAATCTGCAAATATCAATGCACAAAACACACAAGTCTACTCTTGCAACATAATAGAAAGCCTTGAATCACCTTGAGAATGCCTAGAGTTCACAATAACAATCTAGTTGAAATCTAGTTTACAAATGCATGCCTACATATGTTTGTATATGCACCTACAAGCACTCCCACCAAGATATTTGAAATTCAAACTTACCATGTTGGCAAAGGGACCTAATAACGGTCACTAACCAACACGCAGAAATTGGGGCTGCCCTAAAATAGGGCAGGACTAGGGTGTAGGTGCCCAAGTCCTCCCCCCCTATTTTAGGTAGGGTACAGCTCAAGGGGTCCTCCTAGGTCCTATTTGTCATGGGACTTAGGTCTCATTCCATCAGGATGCTAAAATATGAACTAAAATGTCCTAAATGCACTCTAAAGACCCGGGAGCTAAACCTTATGAGGGAAAATCCCCCAAGGGGATATTTTCTGACATTACAAATGTGATGACCAAAGAAACAATGATACACTTGTAGTTGTTGAATTTAAGGTCAACACCCACCATCTTGTAGCTAACAAACAGATCAATAGTCAAACTTGAGGGTGCAATAGAGGATTTGGTTATCACACTAGATTCCTGGGATTACCTTGCTAATTTCATGGTCCTGCATCCAAAGGCTACATTAGGTGGATACCCACTTATTCTAGGGCATCCATGGTTAGCAACTTCTAATGCCTTCATTGGATGTAGGTTAGGAAACATGATCATATCCAATGACAATGTCATGGAAAAACTAGCCTTATACCCTTTGGCCTAGCCTTTCTTTGATATGGACCAATTTGTATCAGAAGACAATAACTAGTACTCCATTCAAACACTTATGATGATAGAGTAAAGTCCATTACTAGTCAATAAGGATGAGGACAATGTGATTGCAAATATACTACAAAAATTATGGAGTAGACCCATTAATGGATGAACGGTTGACTTGTGTTTGCTGTCCTTTGTCAAATATCTTCCTAGGGGAACACTCATCTAACTATGATCCAAATATCAACACATTTCACTACTTGTTACCCCATAACTTCTACCTCACAATGTCCTATTCCAACATATCCACCATGCAATCTCTAACGAAACAAGTAGAAATTACCCCAAGTCGAACATTGAACATCAATAATAAATTGACCCTGCAACAACAAAATGAATTGATCCCTATGCTGCAGGCTCACAAAATCACTTTTACATGGGACTACCATGACATGAAAGGATTAGACCCAAATCTCTGCACACACCGCATTTATATCAAGGATGATTGTAAACCTATTAGACAACCACAATGTAGGATGAACCTATTACACCCCAATTTTGATGGACCAATTTACTTTTAACTTCTATGTTAAATACTATTTTGATGCAAGATGATGTCATTATGATATTTAATGTTTTGATAAAATAATATGCAATGAGATGTTTTTTCATTTGAATGAATATATGATATTTAATCCACATTATGTTATGTTGTGATTTTTAACAGCTAACTACGTGAATGTTTTTCTAAGTGAAATGTAGGATAATTTCTTTCCCTCCAGAGAGTGAGGGAGAGTATTTTATACACTAAAAATGGCTCAAGTCAAATTAAATAAATATTTTAATATTTATTTTATTTCTATTCCTCTATCAATAAATAAATGTCCTAATTTATTTATCTGATTCACATTCACCATATTCTTCCAGTAATTAAATAAAAATCAATTTATTTAATAAACCATCTAAATTCCTCTAAATCATCCTAATTGAATAATTCCAAATTATTTAATTAATCATCATTCCTAAGTCCTAAGTCTATAAATCCACATCATCACTTCCACCTCACTTTACAGCTCATCATGTTGCACACATAATTAAATATTTTTAATATTTAATTAGGCAATTATCCTCACCCACGTCTTATTTATCCTCTAACCATTCCTATTCTCAAGAACTTGGTTCCTCCATGTCATCTTAGTCAAAGGAGACTTAGAGACACATGTCTCATAGTTCCTAGATTCCTTCTAACCTCCCTACAAAGAAGGACTCCTTTGACCCTTGTTCTTTGGTCCTTGAGAGCATTGTGACAAGTGGCCTCATGCTCACACCTTGTCATCGTAGGAGGAACATTCTCCACCTTTTATCTCCCTCATCCCAACTAATCAAATCTCCACCGCACACCTCATATGACTCATTCTCCATTGTTGAGATTGTGACACTTGGATCTTGGCCTTCTCAACCTTATTAAAGCACCTCTCATTCCTCAATTTTAATAACAACTCAAGCTTTAGCAAACTTATGCTGTAGAAATTCCACTATAGAAATCAAGCATGCCTTTGGCTCCCCTCATTTACATTGTAATCTCATTATCCTCATTGCATAATCATCATCCATGGCATCATATCATAATCTCCATCATTCATCCTAGTGTTGCATTGTAGAAACCATTCACATTGCATAATCCTCCACAAAGCCATTCTCTCTTTGTCATCTTGAAACAACAAGGAAGTCTACTTCTGAGAGCTCAATCATAATCTACAAAGATCATTGAAGAGATAGGAAACAATGGAAGACATGAGATAAATCAGTTCAGCAAGGTATAACTTTGGTTTATTGCATTTATCTTATTTTCATTGGAGTATTGAATATTTAAGTAGATTCTATTGTAGTTCAGATTTTCAATCACATTTTGGCACCCACTATGGTGCCTTGGCCCATTTTTAACATCAAATTTGAGTTTTTTGTGCACTTGAAGTCGTAACAGGTTGTTTTGATGCATACAAGTTCTAGTTCTGCACGTCTATACCAAAAATAGAGCCTACAAGAGCAAAATAACCAGTCCTACGCATATGATAAATCTTCCTACGCATATGATAAGTCTTTCTGTGCATCTGATAAATCTTCATGCGCATATGATAAGTCTTTCCACGGATATGATAAGTCTTTCCGTACATATGATAAATCTTCCTATGCATATGATAAGTCTTTCTGCGCATATGATAAATCTTCCTACACATATGATAAATCTTCCTGCACATCTAAATTCTGTCAAGTTTTAATATATTTTTTGATAATTTTGATGCTAACTCATGTTGCAGGTATCATCAATCATCAAAAGGAACATATTTGAACTACTAAAAATGGGTTTTTATAGGTGTTAGAGCATGGTTTAGTCATCATTTTACAAACTTGCATACAATTTTCACCTAGTTTCTAATTAGGAGGAGTAATCACAATCATTTTACAATACAATCTTCATTTAGTTTCTAATTAGGAGTAATCACAATCATTTTGCATACAAATCTTCATCTAGTTTTCAATTAGGAGGAGTAAACTTACATCTTTGCATACAAATTTCACATAGTCCCAAACTAGGAGGTTAAAATTGAACAAATGTTACATTTGAATCTTGCATTTACAAATCCACATCAAGCATAAGTAGGGGAAAGTAACTTGATCAAATCTTTAATAAAATCATCACATAGTTTGATTAGGAGGTTAAAATCAACTATCTTTTCATTTTATGCTATCATGTCATTTTTGTACTTGGTAAATTAAATCACATTTAGATTAACTCTAGAAGGTCAATGAACTAATGTCTACTATTTTTGTAAAATGGTGATAGGCATATGCTCTCCCCATCTTAGGTGACCAAAATGCCAGACCCATCATTTCATTTGTTTAACCTTTAGAAAAGGCCTACCCTTGGATTGTGTTTCATCCAAGTGGGACAACCTTGAGCGGTAACAAGCTAAAGCCAAGCTAATTCAAACCGCTATAAATAAAAGTGTTTGTGATGAAAGTCATAAACAACAGGTGTTGCTATGTTATACCAACGAATGTTTCCCTTAGTACCCTTGTGGTGCGTGAAAACTTGTAGAGCTTAACCTCTACAGATTGGGAAGCCTCCTAAATAGAGTGAATCACCACACGTATAACCACCTGAACAAATGCCCTTACTAAGAACCAACTATTTTTAGAGGCCAAAATCCTTCTATTTGTTGACGCAAGAGGTCGGACCTCTGAAGCCGCCCAATATTTTCACTAATCATGTGAAGAGACAAAAAATTCAACTCTTCAGAGGAATTGAAACTTGATATGCCGGAGAAGCAAGTGTTGTGCAAAGGGGAGCTAGTGCTACCAAGTTTCTAATTGTCCACCTTGATTTAAGTGGCTGGAGAAATCCAAGTTGGGTTTCAATAAATATTGTCCTTGCCAACCATAGGAATTGTACTTGTTTGTAAAATGTTTATCAAAAACTTGTATAATAAAACCATGAGATCTTCTTGTCTATTGTGTTTTCTTGCAACAAATTGAAACAAAATCATTACCAAAGACATAGGATACTTTTTAGAAAAACATGCAGAAAGAAGACAAACAGAAATTTTGATCAAAAAACCAAATTGTTGAACATAACTGTGCATTTGAAAACTATTGCTGCACATTTAAAAGATCTTATTGTGCATTCACTATTTCTGCGCATTCATGCATTATTGTTGCACATTTACTTCATCTTGTTGCACATACAATAAACTGGCACACATTCAAACAATAGTACTGCGCATATAGAACTACACATACAGTAAACAAAGTTGTGCATATAAAACTTGTTTTGATGCATATAAACTCATGCATCCAAAATAGAGAGCTAATGTTGAGGTGTTGAGAGAAAAAAAAAGTCATTTTTAGACACCCTTTTCCTTCTAGTTTTCACTTAAGAAATCAGTTAAACCATACACATAGATCTTTTAGCCATTTTCAAACATCTCACTTGCACGCCATATCTAGTCATTCAAAGAGCAAAACACAAACCAAGATTTCCATTATGGTATCATTGAGATCCACTAAATCAAACAACATATTTAGTTTCCTATCAGGATCAATCATCCTCTACCTCGAAACTACACTAGAGCATCTTGATAAAGGTCTAGTCTACATCAATAGTGGTTACCAATTATCCCTATTTGACTTCCTTTATATCAACACTTTGATAGCTATACCATCATAGCTCAAGGCCATTTTGTTTGAACAAATATTCAATACTCCAATGAAAATAAGATAAATGCAAAAACAATAAAAATTCAAAGGCTACATACCAGGGGTTTGTAGTCTTCTAGCCACCTAAATCATCAGATCCTCTCGAATCTATGGCTCTCTATCAGAACATGATCCATCTTCGTTGATTGCTGTGCACTACTAAACACTAGGTCTCCTATAACTCCTATAATCTCTCCTCAAAAGACAAGTGTGAAAATGAATAGAGAAGTGACCTCACATCCCTATTTATAGCCAAGTGAGCCCTAACTAGAGGTGTTTAACCTAGCACATGAATACCATGTTTTTCATCCATTTTCCATTCTCTGTAACCTGAATCTTTCACCCGCCGATCGTGTCATTCATTTTTCTTAATTGTGAGATCATTCATCATCCTTTTCCAATCTCCTGACCAATTTCCTGAGGGGACATCCTACCATCATTAAACCTGTACCAAGGGAAAACTGGGGCATGTATCATACTCATAAAAATTTTGTTCTTTGAAACAACGTGATAAAACACATTGTCTTAAAGAGGGGCAACATGTATACACCTAAAAATGGCTCGAGTCGAATTAAATAAATATTTTAATATTTATTTTATTCCTATTCCTCTATCAATAAATAAATGTCCTAATTTATTTATCTGATTCACATTCACCATATTCTTCGATTAATTAAATAAAAATCAATTTATTTAATAAACCATCCAAATTCCTCTAAATCATCTTAATTGAATAATTCCAAATTATTTAATTAATCATCATTCCTAAGTCCTAAGTGTTAGACTTAGGGTACACAACTGAGAGGGGGGGTGAATCAGTTGTCCAAAATTTCCACACTTAAATCTTCTTAGTGATTAGCAGTATATCATTCATAAAACATAATGCAATTAAATCAAAAGCAGAAACTCATCAACACATAAGACACCAAGATTTTGACATGGAAAACCTGGTTAAGGGAAAAACCATGGGGTGATTAACCCAAGATTGTATTCTCTATTAGAAGAATAGAAAGAACAAATGGCACATGCCAATTAGGGCTCACAGCCTGAGCACACTGCTCACAAGAGGCTCACTGCCTACAGGAGACACACTGTCTACAAAGAATTAAGTATCACCTACTTGAACTGGAAAGTATCATCTTCACCATGCTTGAATCAGTTCCATTTAAGCCCAATACTTCTGCTCTACCTTTCACTCTTCTTCTCTCTACCACTCTCTCATCTCCGCAAGGACAAATTTGAAATAACTTCACAACCCCTTAATTATACAAGACATCAACTTAGGAATGATCATCTAAGTCAGAAAACATCTATAAGAACATCCGTAAGACGTGTGACTCATCCAGTGGGCCAGTCTCAGGAAGAACATCAGCATCTGGAGATTATTCTTCAATTACAGGCTCCAACTCCAATGTGAACCAATAATACGGGATGGGTATGATCCAAAGACCTTAACAAGATATCCTGACTCACCAAGAACATCCGCACTTCATCTGTTTACTGAAAACCATCTCTCCTCCATCCGGAACCTCAAGAACACAGTCTGTTACTACTATCACAAAGGAATTCATGCTTCCAGACCTTCAAACCATGAACCAATCTATATAACACTCCATAGAGACCTCCTTAAAACTCCCTTAAATCCGCAGAATAGGAGAGTGTATTTCCAGATCTCACCAGACCTATCTGTATCACTCTGTCACCACTGAGCACCTACTAGAACTGATTTTACTTGAACTACCATAACTTCTTCAGATCTTCATGCGGACCTCTAAAATCTCTACTAAACTATCTTAAGACACATATCTACAAACCCTTTAATCCACATCCTCTGATCCTCATCCTATCTTGGACTTTTGCCTTACTATCATCACTGTTCTTCGCTATTCTTGATTGAGACTAATTTTCTCAATATCCTCAGCTCACAACTCATCCAATCCTTATCATTAATACAATAGGAGTATGTTGACATCAGTGACAACACTGGTTAGGCCCATACTTGCAACAATCTCCCCCTTTGTCATTGATGGCAACATATGATGTGAAAAACCATCAAGACAAGAACTTCTCTTACTGTCACAACTCCCCCTATCAGCAACAACCATTCACATGTCTTCTCTTCTTTTACTGCTCCCCCTTTGATCATCATCCACTTGTTTTTAAAATGTCTTCTCTCCCCCTTTGACATCAATGGCAAAGGGCACATCCATCACTTCAGAATCATACCTGCTACTCCTCCTGAGTAGCAGCTCCCCAACATCAATCCGGATCACAAGATGTGACTATGATACCCACCGGATTGATGCACATTAGTGCACCTTAGTTCACCACCAGAGGGGCAATAACCCCTAACTTTTCCCTGAGATACTCAAAAGAGTCCTTAGGCAAAGGTTTAGTAAAGATATCTGCAATCTGATCGTTGGATGACACAAACTCCAATCTGACCTCATTCTTGTTCACTTGCTCTCTCAGAAAGTGAAACTTGATAGATATATGCTTAGTCTTGGAATGCAATACCGGATTCTTGGATATACTTATTGCACTTGAATTATCACAAAAGATTGTGATAGGCTCCTCATACTCCACTCTTATGTCTCTTAGCATCTACTTCATCCACAAAACTTGAGTTCAACTGCCTACTACTGTAATATATTCTGCTTCAGTTGTGGACAGAGATATTGCCTCTTGTTTCTTGCTTAGCCAAGAAACCAATCTCTTCCCCAAAAAGAATGCTCCACCACTGGTACTCTTCTGGTCATCCACATCTCCTACCCAATTAGCATCTGTATATGCATGAAGAGAGAAATCATGATCTCTAGGATACCATAGGCCATACTCAACTATCCCTTTTAGATATCTAAAAATCCTCTTGATTGCCATGACATGAGATTCCTTAGGATCAGCCTAAAATCTAGCAACAAGACCAACAACCTGCATTATGTCTGGTCTAGTTTGAGTGAGATACAATAGCCCTCCAATCATTGACCTATACTTTGTCTGATCAACCTTAGGAGAATCATCATCTTTGCTCAATTTACATCCAGTTGCCATGGGAGTATTCATTGGCTTTGAGTCTTCCATCCCAAATTTCTTCAGCAATTCTTTCACATATTTGGTCTGAGAAATGAAGATTCCTTTCTTTGTTTGAGTGATTTGCAGACCCAAGAAGAAATTCATTTCACCAAGCATGGACATCTCAAATTCACTTTTCATCTGATTTGCAAAAGTTTTACACATACTATCTCTTCCTCTAAAAATGATATCATCAACAAACACTTCAACAATTAAGATATTTTCATGATCAATTTTGAAGTACAAATTATTGTCAGCAGTACCTTTGTTGAAACCAATCTTCAAGAGATGTTTATTCAATCTTTCATACTAGGCTCTTGGTGCTTGCTTCAGTCCATACAAGGCCTTCTTCAACTTGTAGACCATATCACCATGATTAGACAATTGGAATCCATCCAGTTGCTCAATGTACACTTCTTCTTTCAAGTCACCATTCAAAAAGGTAGACTTGACATCCATCTAATATACATTGAAATCCTTGAAAGCAGCAAAAGCAAGAAATAATCTAACTGCTTCAATTCTTGCCACCGAAGCAAAAGTTTCTTCAAAATCAACTCCTACTTGAGAATAGCCCTTGCAGACCAATCTAGCTTTATTCCTGATTACCTCACCAACTTCATTCAGTTTGTTCCAGAAGACCCATTTGGTTCCAATCACATTCTTGTTTCTAGGTCTAGGAACAAGATCCCAAGTGTGATTTTTTCAATTTGCATAAACTCTTCCTCCATTGCTTTAGCCTAGTTTTCATCATTGCAAGCTTCATTTATTGTCTTAGGTTCAATCTTTGAAATCAGACAATACTCATTTGAATTTTGAGCAATTCTCCTTCTACTTTGCATAGCTTTGCTTTTGTCACTTATGATCTAATCTTCAGAGTGATTTAGTCTTACATACCTTGTAACTTTGGGAGTTTCTTGCACTTCATCTTCTTGATCAGGCTCAATCAGACTTATCTCTTCTTCCTAATTTACCAGATCAGTTTGGACCTAACTTTCAGAAGAGGTTTGGACTCCTTGAATCAGAACACCATTTTGATCATCTTCATCATATTCATAAAACCTTGAGGGTTTCTCAATTCCCTCATCAACCTTCACATTTGTACTTTCTATCATCTTTCTTAGTCTCTTATTATAACACTGGTATGCTTTGATTTGTGTAGAGTAACTCAAGAATATTCCTTCATCACTTCTAGCATCAAACTTGCCTAGATCTTCATCTCTTTTAATGTAACATTTGCTACCAAATACTCTAAAATACATCACAGTAGGAGTGATGCCAAACCAAAGTTCATAAGGAGTCTTACCAGTATTGCTTCTGATTTGAACTCGATTGAGAGTATAGACTGCAGTGCTGATAGCTTCTCTCCAATAGATTTGAGGAACATTTGCTTCTATCATCATGGTCCTAGAGGCTTCTTGGATGGTCTGGTTCTTTCTTTCCACTACTTCATTCTGCTGTGGAGTCCTAGGAGCAGATAACTATCTCTTTATTCCATGTTTCTCATAGAACTCTAAGAACTCACCTGATGTGAATTCCCCACCTCTATTAGACCTTAGATATTTCAGTTTTAATCTAGTTTCATTCTCTACCATAGCCTTGAATATCTTGAATTTCTCAAGAGCTTCTAATTTCTCTTTTAGAAAGGTTACCCACATCATCCGGGAATAGTCATCAATTAGTAATATGAAGTATCTATCACCTTGAACACTCCTGGTTCTTGCTAGACCACAAAGATCAATATGAACTAAGTCCAATAATCTGGTAGAAGACAATTCCTTACTCTTGAATGTGACTCTGCTTAGCTTGCCCAACTGACATTCTTTACACAAGCTATTTGTGGGTTTTACCAATTTTGGAAGATCTCTTACAGCTTGAGTATTGCTTATCTTTATGATATTATCAAAATTTACATGACACATTCTCCTATGCCATAACCAACTTTGATCAACTTGAGCAAATAAGCAACTTTTACCAGTACCAACCAAGTGGAAGATATTACCTTTAGTTTGGGTATCAGATGCAATCTCTGTTTCAGAACTTTCAAGGATCTTGCATTTTCTATTCTTGAACTGGAGATCATAGCCTTTGTCCACCAACTGTCCAACACTAAGAAGATTGTGCTTCAAACCTTCAACATATAGTACATTACCGGTTTTGTTCCTTCCATCAAAGGAAATAGTTCCTCTTCCTCTGATTCTACCAGCAGAATTATCACCAAACTTTACCACTCCTCCTTCATACCTTTCCAAATCTATGAACTTATTTTTGTCACCTGCCATATGGTGAGAGCAACCACTATCAATGACCTAGTCATCCTTTTCTTCAATTTGAGCAGCCAGAGCTTTTTCTACAACTTTATGATTAACAGATTCAGAGGATATTGGTTCTTCTTCCTTGATGGCAATAAATACCCAATCACTTCCAAATTTGTTTCCTATCTCTGATTCATCATTTGTTACTCCTTCATTATCATCTTCTTCATGAACATAGTAGCAATTCTTTTGGAACCTTGATCTATTTGGATTTGGCCTTGAAAATATTTCTAGACACTTTGAGGCAAAATGACCAATCTTATTGTAGTTAAAACATTTAAAGGGCAATTTTCCTTCATACTTACCGGATCCTATTGGCAGTCTCTTTGCAATAAGGGCTTCAAGTTGAGCAATTTCTACTTCTTCCAAGTCTTTTCTTATTTTTTCATACCATGGCAGTTTCCTTGATGAGTTCTCTCTTGGATCAAACCTTTGTTTACCTTTTACAGAGGCACTGGCTTTGAATGTAGATTCAGTCTTTGGGGGTTCATCTCCAAACTCTGTCATTTCAAATGCAACCAATTTCCCAGCCAATTGATCTCTTGTGACAGTTGTATGGGCTCTGAATTCTTCAATGGCAGTAGCCTTGATTTTGTAAGTAGGTAGGGATTTGAGAATTTTGCCAACACTTTCATTCTCATCCAAGACTCCACCAGCATTTCTAATTCCACAAACTAGCTCATTCACTCTTGGCATAAAAGTAGTAATATTTTCATCATCTCTCATCTTTAGATTTTCAAATTCCCCTTTCAAACTCTGTAACCTTGCACATTTAACATACTTTCCAAATCTCATAAGCAGTCAATAGGTTGATAACATTTGAAAGTTCTGAATCAGATAATGCACTTAGAAGAGCCTCAATAGTTCACAGATTATTTTCAGCATCTGTGATTTCATTTTGAGTTTTCAGACCGTTCTGTGGAGGTACATACTGTACTATAGCCATGTTCTAGTATGCCGTTCCCATACATCTCAAGTGACATTTCATGCGACCTTTCCAGAGATTGAAATTGGTTCCATCAAACTTCAGACTATCCTTCTTATAAGACGACATCCTAGATCTCCTCAAGTGGGTAAGCTCCTTTTAGAGGAACTTGGCTCTGATACCAATTGTTAGACTTAGGGCACAGAACTAAGAGGAGGGGGTGAATCAGTTGTCCAAAATTTCCACACTTAAATCTTCTTAGTGATTAGCAGTATATCATTCATAAAATATAATACAATTAAATCAAAAGCAGAAACTCATCAACACATAAGACACCAAGATTTTGACGTGGAAAACCTGGTTAAGGCAAAAACCATGGGGTGATTAACCCAAGATTGTATTCTCTATTAGAAGAATAGAAAGAACAAATGGCACATGCCAATTAGGGCTCATAGCCCGAGCACACTGCTCATAAGAGGCTCACTACCTACAAGAGACACACTATCTACAAAGAATTAAGTATCACCTACTTGAACTAGAAAGTAGTATCTTCACCATGCTTGAGTCAGTTCCATTTAAGCCCAATACTTCTGCTCTACCTTTCGCTCTTCTTCTCTCTACCACACTCTCATCTCCACAAGGACAACTTTGAAATAAATTTGCAACCCCTTATACAAGACATCAACTTAGGAATGATCATCTAAGTCGTCAAACATCTATAAGAACATCCGCAAGACATGTGACTCATCCGGTCAGCCAATCTCAGGAAGAACATCATCATCTGGAGATTATTCTTCAATTGTGGGCTCCAACTCCAATGCGGACCACCAATATGGGATGGGCATGATCCAAAGACCTTAACAAGATATCCTGACTCACCAAGAACATCCGTACTTCATCTATTTACTGAAAACCATCTCTCCTCCATCTGGAACCTCAAGAACATAGTCTG
Organism: Cunninghamia lanceolata; assembly: GCA_027924645.1. NCBI lineage: Eukaryota > Viridiplantae > Streptophyta > Pinopsida > Cupressales > Cupressaceae > Cunninghamia > Cunninghamia lanceolata. The sequence continues at coordinate 4,577,058 of BSBN01000850.1, forward strand.
TTACTACTGTCACAAAGGAATTCATGCTTCTAAACCTTCAAACCATGAACCAATCTAGATAACACTCCACAAAGACCTCCTTAAAACTCCCTCAAATCCGCAGAATAGGAGAGTGTATTTCCGGATCTCACCGGACCTGTCTATATCACTCTGTCACTACTGAGCACCTATTGGAACTAGTTTTACTTGAACTACCATAACTTCTTCAGATCTTCATGTGGACCTCTGAAATCTCTACTAAACTATCTTAAGACACATATCTACAAACCCTTTAATCCACATCCTCTGATCCTCATCCTATCTTGGACTTTTGCCTTACTATCATCACTATTCTTCACTGTTCCTGATTGAGACTAATTTTCTCAATATCCTCAGCTCATAGCTCATCCAATCCTTATCATTAATGCAACAGGAGTATGTTGACATCAATGAAAACACTGGTTAGGCCCATACTTGTAACACTAAGTCTATAAATTCACATCATCACTTCCACCTCACTTTACACCTCATCATGTTGCACACATAATTGAATATTTTTAATATTTAACTAGGCAATTATCCTCACCCACATGCAATATTTATCCTTTAACCATTCCTATTCTCAAGAACTTGGTTCCTCCATGTCATCTTAGTCAAAAGAGACTTAGAGACACATGTATCATAGTTCCTAGATTCCTTCCAACCTCCCTACAAAGGACTCCTTTGACCCTTGTTCTTTGGTCCTTGAGAGCATTGTGACAAGTGGCCTCGTGCTCACACCTTTCTTTCCACCTTGTCATCATAGGAGGAACATTCTCCACCTTTTAAATCTCCCTCATCCCAACTAATCAAATCTCCACCATTGAGATTGTGACATTTGGATCTTGGCCTTCTCAAGCCTATAAAAGCACCTCTCATTCCTCCATTTTAATAACAACTTAAGCTTTAGCAAACTTATACTGCAGAAATTCCACTATAGCAATCAAGCGTGCCTTTGGCTCCCCTTATTTACATTGTAATCTCATTATCCTCATTGCATAATCATCATCCATTGCATCATATCATAATCTACATCATTCATCTTAGTGTTGCATTGTAGAAACCATTCACATTGCATAACCATCATCCATGGCATCATATCATAATCTACATCATTCATCTTAGTGTTGCATTGTAGAAACCATTCACATTGCATAATCCTCCACAAAGCCATTCTCTCTTTGTCATCTTAAAACAAGGAAGTCTACTTCTGAGAGCTCAATCATAATCTACAAAGATCATTGAAGAGATAGGCAATAATGAAAGACGCGAGGTAAATTGGTTTAACAAGGTATAACTTTGGTTTATTGAATTTATCTTATTTTCATTAGAGTATTGTATATTTAAGTAGATTCTACTGTAGTTCAGATTTTCAATCTCAAGTATTGCCCAGGAGAGGGGAATAGACTTCGAACAATCATGTATTGCCATCTAAGTTTCCACACACTCACGTATGTCTATTTTAAATTGCGTCGAGTTAATTAAGTTATTCTTAGGTCAAACCTAGTCGAGTCGAGTTGTGTTTGATCTCTTTTCCTTTATAAAATTTTAAAACTTTAGAATGTTATGTTGACTATGTAAATTGATTGTGAGAAATTGATATATATATATGCAGGATAAATACTTATATATGTATATATATTGTACTACTCCTGATACTATACACACACACATATATGTGTGTGTGTATAGTATTAGGAGTAATACAATATATATATATATATGTATATATATATGTACATTTATATATATACATATATATATATATATGTACATATATATATATATGTACATATATATATATAGTTATATATATATATGTACATACATATATATATATATATGTACATCTATATATATATATATGTATATATATAAATGTACATATAGATATACATATATATATATATATATATTGTATTACTCCTAATACTATACACACACACATATATGTGTGTGTGTATAGTATTAGGAGTAATACAATATATATATATATGTATATCTATATGTACATTTATATATATACATATATATATATATGTACATATATATATATATATGTACATATATATATATGTACATATATATATATAGTTATATATATGTACATATATACATATATACACATATATACATATATACATATATATACATATCTTGTATAGTATTAGTGTGTATAGTATGTGCTAGTTAAAACTTGTTTTAGATCGTACACCTCATGGGCATGATAAGCCACCACCAAAGGCTAAATATAAGACTTGAGGTGGGAGTGGTAAGGCCACCTTCCCCATTTTGAGGTGGCAGTTCTAACAACACTTTGATGATTTTAAACTTACCACACTAAGCCTGTGGAAAAAGGCATCATGGAATGGTATCCAAGCCTTAGCTTATGCAGATATGCATGTATTGGGCCATGACTCTTGTCTGGTATAAAGCCACAGAGTGGCAATCTAAAATGAGTTTTTTTATCTTGAATTGGTATGGGAAACGATGAGAGAACAAAACATTGATTGCACTTTAGATTTTGGTTATATAATCTAATGCATTAAAAATAGAGGCATGGTTCTTGTGTGAATAAATTGCATGTTTACTGATAGCGACTGATAAAGGAAACAATTACCACTGGTTAAGTCTTGGAAAGACTATGACAAGAATCAAAGACTGAAAACCCTAAGATCAAGTGCAGTAACAACGAGACTTGCATGAAAGTTTTCTTATTATATATATTGAACTCATGTTCAAATAGTCAGTTCATTTAGATTTTTCTTTCTCAGTATAGAGACTTTGATTCTTTGATTCATTCAATGCTTGTATAAAGGCGACCTAATGTATACACTTGTCACCTATAGTAAATGATACCTGTGGGCCGAAAGGCCATGATAATTTCACATGCAGTAAGCAAGAGTTTATCTTGTATATTGAAGGTAGTGATAAAATATTGTGTCTCATGTTTAGTCAATCTATTCTTATCTTCTCTATTAAGAACTGGTGGCAAGACCAAACCATGATGACAATACAAGAGTCAAATGAAAAATGATAGTATTGATAAATGTTGACTCGCATTTCCTAGTAGACTATTGGTGCAGTCACGGTAGGAGGGTTCACAGAATGAACTATCTGAACCATGCAGCAAGAGTAAACACAATAGAAATGACTCAAAGAAATGAAGCAAATGCAGATTCAATCATTCAGTATATCATAGAATTCAAATAGAGATCGACTGGCAACATGTGGGCTTACAATTAGGGCTCATAAGTCTGATTGCATACATGCGCAGGATAAAGCTTTGAAGCTCCTTCACCTGGAAAAATGAATAAGTGATCTATCTAGAACTTAGTAACTTATGAACTACTTTCCTAAGGATCTATTACATCAATATATATCAATTCTAGATCATAAGATTCCTCCGTGTCAGCCAAAGAAGGTTACAAACTCCAATGAAGAGTTGTAACGTGTGTACACGGATAGGTCAGACCTTATTACATAGAACTCCTCTGCAAATGAATGGAATGATGTGCAGATCTTCGCGAGAGGTCAACCATGAACCAAAGATCATTGAATGATGTGTCATTAGGCTTCACAGATTGGGAAACGCTTTTGCAGGTCTCTCCTTCAGCTGGTTATCTATGATTATCAGGATGCTCTATTCTGAGAAATAGTCGATCTTCTGATATTGATATCTTTCCAGTAATGATGTGCGGATCTCTAAATTTTGGATATGATGTAGATGAATGAAGGTAGATGCTAAGTCTAGCTTTGCAAGGTCTGAAATGTAACTAGACCAAAATACAGAAACTGCTTCTGACTGAACTACCTGAACTAAACTAGAAAATAAAAAGAAACAAACTGAACTACCAACAAATTGAAATGCAAATGTTTGTGGTTGATGCAAGATTGCTCTTGAACCAGGGATGCTCCTGCATCAAACATCTAGGGTTACTAAAAAAGTGAGTCCCTCACTTTGCTAGGGCTAGAGGAAAACCAAGACAGTCCACCTCATCCTAAGAAATCCATGATGAATCTTCTTTTGGTCTACCTTTCCACTTCACAAGGTATTCTTTGTATTGTCTTCCTCTGGTGCTACGTCCAATTCTATTGTCCAAAATGACTTCAATCTATTTCGGTGCTTGTTGTGGTAACTGCTTCTTCAAGTCTTCTTCCATGTTGTCACTAAACTCTATTTCATGATACTGATATAGTTCTACAATGTTGAAAATAGGTGAAATACCCAATGTCTCTGGTAGCTCCACTTCATATGCATTCTGTAAATTAAATTTCTTGAGTATCCTACAAGGTCCAAACTTCTTCATCTTCAACTTGTTATATGTCCCAACTGGAAATCTTTCTTTTCTCAAATATACCATCACTTCCTCTCCAAATTCAAATTCCTTATGTCTTCTCTTCTCATCAACCTTTTCCTTATACTTACTATTCATATTCTCCAAATGCTTCTTAACATAATCATGTATTGTCTTCATATGTTCTGAAATTCTTCAGCTTTTGCACTTCTCTTTTCTTCTACACTAATATTTCTTAGTTCTAAAACTTCGTTAGGGTTTACTCCGATAACAATCTCAAAAGGTATTCTTCTGGTGCTCCTGTTCACTGAATTATTATATGAAAACTCTGCTTGTGGTAGAATCAAATCCCAACTTCCCGTCTTCTCTCCAACTAAACATCTCAACAATTTTCCCAAACTTCTATTGACTACCTATGTCTGTCCATCAGTCTGTGGATGAAAAGCTAAAGTGAACTTCAAATTTGTCTTCATCTTCTTCCAAAATTTCCTCCAAAAGTATCCAACAAACTTTGTGTCTCTATTTGAAACTATGCTCTTAGGTAATCCATGTAATCTCACAATCTCTTTGAAAAATAGGTTAGCTACATGCACTGCATCAGTTATCTTCTTACAAGGTATGAAATGAGCCATCTTTGAAATTCTATCCACCAGTACAAATATTGAATCATATCCTTTTTGTGTCTTAGGCAACCCCATTACAAAATCCATGCTTTGTCTTCCCAAGGTTTCTCCGGGACTGTCAAAGGTTTGTACAATCTAGTGTTCTGACTATTCCCTTTTGTAACTTGACAAACTCTACAACTCTACACAAATTTTTTAACATCCTTATGAATCTGAGGCCAAAAGTAGTTTTCACTTACCAAAGCCACTATCTTCTCAATGCCAAAATGTCCTTCTAATCCTCCACTGTGTTTCTCCTTGATCAAATTTTCCCTCATTGAACTTCTAGGTATGCATAACTAACTTCCTTTTAACAACATATATTCCTTAATAAAATAGTCCAACCACTTACTCCTATCTATAAAAATAAGCTATCTACATGCTTTCCAAGGTTCTGCAAAATCAGTGTCTCCCTCATACATGTTCTTCAATTCATCAAAACCCAACACTTCAACTCTCATCTCTGTCAACAAGTTTCTTCTCCTACTTAATGCATCAACAACTTTGTTTGATTTTCCACTCCTATGCTTCAACACAAATGTATAACTCTGCATGAACTCTACCCATCTCATATGTCTCTGATTCAACTTACCTTGACTATTCAAATATTACAAAGCTTGATGATCTGTATACAACACAAACTCCTTAGGAAATAAGTAATGTCTCCACTTCTTCAAGGATTGAATTATGGCATAGAATTCCTAATCATAAACTAAATATCTTCTCCTTGCATCATTCAACTTCTCACTGAAATATGCTATAGGTCTACCTTCTTGACTTAATACTGCTCCAATTGCATTTCCACTTGCATCAAAATCTACTTGAAATACCTTATTAAAATATGGTAATGCCAAAAGAAGGTTGCTCTATCACCTTTTGCTTCAACAATTCAAAATTTTTATCTACTCCAAATGTCCACTTGAAATCTTTTCTATCACCTCTCGTTGTCTCTGTCATAGGGTTACAAACTAAACTAAAATTTCTAATGAACTTCCGTTAGAAACTAGCCAATCCATGAAATGATCTCACTTCTCCAATGCTCTCTGATGTAGGCCATTCAACAATTGCTCTCACTTTCTCCATCTTCAATCCTTCCACAGAAATCACAAATCCCAAGTATACCAACTCTTCCTTCATGAAACTACACTTCTTGATGTTTATCAGCAATTTCTCTTCCCTCAGTCTCTGCAATACTTGCCTTAGGTGCTGCAAATGTTCCTCTTTTGTCTTACTGAAAATCAAAATGTCATCCAAGTATACAAAACAAACTTACCCAAGAATTTCTTCAAGACTTCATTCATCAACCTCTTGAAAGTACTTGGTGCATTTGTCAATCCAAAAGGCATCACTAACCACTCATACAAGATCCTTCATTTATTTTGAAAGTAGTCTTCCATTCATCCCCTTCTTTGATTCTGATCTGATGGTATCCACTCTTCAAGTCTATATTTGTGAAATATCTCGCTCCACTCAAACAATCCATGATATCATCTATTCTAGGTAAAGGGAATCTATACTTAACTGTAATCTTGTTTATTGCTCTAGAATTAGTGCACATTCTCTATTCTCCATTTGTTCTGAAAGTAGTCTTCCATTCATCCCGTTCTCTGGTTCTAATCTGATGGTACCCACTCTTCAAATCTATCTTTGTAAAATATATTGCTCCACTCAAACAATCCCTGATATCATCCATCCTAGGTAAAGGGAATCTATACTTAATTGTGATCTTGTTTATTGCTCTAGAATCAGTGCACATTCTCCATTCTCCATCCTTCTTCGATGCTAACACTGCAGGTACTGCACAAGGACTTAAACTTTCTCTAATCAAATATTTCCTCAACAACTCATGTATCTATCTATTCAGTTCTTCATTCTCTACCAGTGTCATTCTGTGTGTTGCTTTGTTAGGCAAACTTGCTCCCAGTATAAGATCCATGTGATGACTGATACTCTTGATGGGTGGCAATCCTTTTGGTACATTGTCTGATATGATGTCTTCATATTATGTCAGCAACTCCTTTATCTCCTCCAGTTGTGATTCTTCAGTCTCCTTCTTCAATGTTTTAGGCTTCTTAGGAATCAAAGCATAACACATAATCTCATGTCTGAAACCATCCAAAAAATTTCTTCCATCTACCAAACAAATTCTAGCATTTCCACATACCACATCTTTAGGATCATCCTCCAAAGGAATCAAAGTAATTCTCTCTCCATTTGATGTTATAGTGTATGTATTCTTTCTCCCATCATGTATAGCTTTTCTATCATATTTCCAAGGTCTACCCAACAAGATATGACATACATCCATAGGCATAATATCACACAAGACTTCATCATGATAAGATCCAATATGAAATTTCACCAAAAATTGTTCACTCACTAGTACCTTATGATCATCCTAAATCCACGCTATCTGATAGGGCTTAGGGTGTTTCAATCTTTCCAACTTCATATTATTCACCATCTCTTCTGAAACTAAGTTATCAGAACTACCACTATCAATTATAACTTTACAACACTTACCTCCTGATTTGCATCTTGTCCTGAACAAACTTTTTCTCTGTGGTGGTTCCTCATTTGTCTCTATTTGAAATAGTGCTCTCCTCATTACCAATGATTCTCCTTTCTCTAGTTTACCAACAAAATAGGGGTCATCTAGTTCAACAAGTTCTTCTTCAACATAGGCTACTTTTCGATTATTTTCCGTCCTCTTACTTGTACTACCCTGATTACATTCAAATGCTATATGTCCTTCACCTCCACACTTGAAACAAGTACCTCTGAATGTTTTCTTATCCAATCCTCTTCCTTCTCTTCTATACCCTTCATTCCGGTATGAATTATAGTTGCCTCTGGGATAAAAAATTCTATCATTTCTCTGGTATGCATTAGTATCTCTGTCATCCTTCTTAAATGGGCTATCAGGCTTGCTCTACTCTAGAAATGATCTGTCTCATTCGGAATAAGTCCTACCTCTTTGAAATTTACCTCCTCTACCTCTTTGTCTCTAATCATGTCTTTTATTCATCTTCTCTTTAACTTTTAGGGAAAACTGATATGCTTCTTCTAAAGATGCCATCCTCACTAGGCTTAGTTCTTCTTGAATGCTCAATCTCAGTCCATTGATGTATCTAGCCACTTTCTCCTTTCTTGCTTCACTATGTCATGTTCTTATGATCATCTTGTGAAATTCTTTAGTATACTCTTTCACATATTTCTCCTTTTGTCTCAGGTTTTGTAATCTCTTCAATAGTTCCAACTCATAGTCAGCAGGTATGAATTGATTCTTCAATTTTGTCACCATCCTATCTGACTTTGTAATCTTTTATTTCCCTCTTTTATTTCTTTCCAAATAAACTTCTTTCCACCATATAGCAGCATGTCCTTTCAACTTTGTCTTTGCAAATTTCACCTTCTCCGGATCTTCAACTTCTTCATATTCAAAATATTCTTCCATGTCATTTATCCAGTCAATCAATTCTTCAGGGTTCAAATTACCAGTATAGTTTGGCACATCAACTCTAGGTCTATTTCCAATCTTTGAAATAGATTATAGCATCTTTACTTGATCTGATTCTTCTTCCTCATCCCCTCCCAGGGTATGCCAATTTGTTTAATAGAATGAAATTCTTCTTAATCCTCACTTTCAACATTAGGTCTCGGTGTCAACCCTCTTCGCCTATCTTCTTCAACAACATTCAAATGAATTTGCATTGTTTTCATCATCTCCATCATCTCATCCATTCTTCTAGCCATTGTTCCAACAGTAGCAACTCTCCTCAGCAGCATTCTTCCTAAGATCAAGTACAAACTACCTCAAGTTTGGTGATTAGGCTACAGGGTGACAACTGCCTCTGAATCGATGATCGGTTGTGACACAAGTAACTTGCCTCAATTTGGTGATCTATCCACAACAAGATCTTATGAAATTCCTTCACCAATTTCACTCAATTCACTCCCAAAGATTCAAACTTTCGCTCTGATACCACTTGGTGCAGTCACGGTAGAAGGGTTCACATAATGAACTGTCTGGACTGTGCAACAAGAGTAAACACAATGGAAATGACTCAAAGAAAGGAAGCAAATGCAGATTCAATCATTCAGTATATCATAGAATTCAAATAGAGATCAGTCGAAAACATGCGGGCTTACAATTAGGGCTCACAGGCCTAATTGCATACATGCGCAAGATAAAGCTTTGAAGCTCCTTCACCAGAAAAATGAATAAGTGATCTATCTAGAACTTGGTAACTTATGAACTACTTTCCTAAGGATCTATTAGATCAATATATATCAAGTCTAGATCATAAGATTCCTCCGCATTAGCCAAAGAAGGTCACAAACTCCAATGAAGAGCCGTAACGTGTGTACATGGATAGGTCAGACCTTATTGCATAGAACTCCTCTGCAAATGAATGGAATGATGTGCAAATCTTTGAGGAAGGTTAGCCACAAACCAAAGATCATTGAATGACATGTCATTAGGCTTCATAGATTGGGAAATGCTTCTGCGGCTCTCTCCTTCAGCTGGTTGTATGTGATTATCGGGATGCTCTATTTTGAGAAATAGTCCATCTTCTGATAGTGATATCTTTCCAGTAATGATGTGTGGATCTCTAAATTCTAGATATGATGTAGATGAATGAAGGTAGATGTTAAGTCTAGCTCCGCAAGGTCTAAAATACAACTAGACCAAAATACAGAAACTGTTTCTAACTGAACTACCTAAACTGAACTGGAAAATGAAAAGAAACAAACTGAATACCAACAAACTGAAATGCAAATGTTTTTGGTTGATACGAGATTCCTCTTGAACCAAGGATGCTCCTGCATCAACTATCTGCACTAATTCTTGAAATTATTATTCAAACATTTTGAGAAGGATATTCTCATGGGTATATAAATGATTTGGTGTTTTATTAAAACTTAGTGATGGGCATCTTTTTTTTGTAGATGTCTAGGATTGGACAATATAGTAAACAAAATTAATGATGACTAGGCGATAGAAGAAAGGGATATTTTTATGAGAATTCAAATGAGGTTATACTCATAGATTAATAAAAACTAATATGGTGTTCTTTGTGAATAGAACCATATGTTTTATATCAAAACCTTGAAAACTTATTACGAAGAAGTAAACTTTTATGTAAATAGATACTATAGTATCATGGAACTTATTGGGCATATTGTCAAGATAATATTATTTGAGACCAAGAAGGTTGATTCAATGGCATTTTGTCAACATGTTTAAGTAAAGTGTTTATAATAGAAGAGTAGTTACTCTCGTGGTTAATAGAAAGGACTTGAACAAGTGGTAGTAGCCAAGACCCATGAGGTTACTAGAATGTAAAATGGGTGTTCAAAGTCAGAGAAACTAACCAGCTAGTTATGTAAATTGACTTAATGAGTCTTCTCTATACAAATAAAATTAGTATGAAAAGTCAAACCTTTTGGTCAAACAAAAGTTTAAGTTAACCATAGGCTATTGAAGGTTTCCAAGTCGAGTTAGAGGTGGGTGAACATATGACTCCATTTTAAGTGGTTGATATTATTTAAAAACTTTGGCCAAATTGAGTGCAAAAGTCTCTACTTGCACTTGTCAGTTCACTATGCTCCAGATTGCATAACCATCCAGTAGTGTCATACTCAGTTAGGAGTCTATAGTTGTATGACCATGTTGGTTATCTAGGACACAACACTAGAAACTCGGATGGCATTACTAGGGGGTCCTTAGTCTACACTCTTCATTGAAGGGTAGGGCCACTTCTAGATGGAAGGTGTGTGGGGGACTGCCGGTCTGTGGATGGAGGTAAATTGCTTGGGTGATGCTCTCTCTCTTGCAGATGACACGACGAGGCTTGTTAAATAGAAGACTAATCTAGATATGGAAGTCCTAACCTTGTACTTATTTGTAAATTGTAAATCTATTACTTGATTATAAATCATATATGATAATTGTAATCGAAAAGATGTATTTCTTTTACAAATTAAAATGAAATATTATTTTATTGCAAAATGGTTTATGATGTAAATTATGCAAATTCAAATGATGATGATGATTTTAGAAAAAGATTTTTTATTCTTCCTACTTTTAAGGAATTCTATTATTTACCTTAGTTAAAAACCAAAGTATTTACTATGTTGTAAGGGTAGATTTGTTAAATATAGTATCAAAGCTACTAGATTCAATACATGGACCTATGAGCTCATTACATGAAAAATTTTCTTCAAACATTATCAGTTACTAATATTTGAATGTTCTTTTGCCAGAATGGTAAGAACAAGACAAACCCCAAGGAAGAAGGTAATAGGAAATAGAAAAATATTTTGAAATAAGGAACTATTCAGAAATAACTAAGGCAGTATGGGGAGTATATCAATTATCCAAAGAAGCATCCACTTGGTGGATAAATAAAAAGATGGAACTGGGTCTGAGTTCACTAAGTCTAACATGGGATAAGTTTGTAGTAATCTTTAGGCAAAGATGGTTACAACAACTATATTTTGATTAGAAACTCAGATTTTTAGAACTTGAGACAAGGTGACTCCTTAGTAAATGAATATTTGGAGAAGTTTACTTGTCTCCTTAAGTATGTTCCTCAATACCAACAAGACAAAAGGTTCCATAGACAGAAGTTCATTATGGATTTAAATGCCCAAATAGGAGGTGAGGTAGATGTTCATGGTCCCACTGCTATGGACCAAGTTTATGAAAAGGCCATTAAGCAAGATCAAAAGCTCAAATCCATATCTATTTATAGGGAAAAGAACTATAAGAAGTTCAACTAGTCACAATCTTCTCAAACATTCAAGAAAAAGAGTGATACATAGGATTTCTCAAAGAATGGTGATAAGGGTTTCCGAAACAATCGGAATGAATCTAGAGGTGACAAGAAAAATAGCAACAACAAGTAGAAGAAGGACAAAGACAACTCAGGAAAGCCCTTTAAAAGGTGAGGACCTCTTGGAGGGTATTTTTTATGTGGAAGTGACCACTATGCTAATCAGTGCCCTAATAAGACACAAGGACCACAACTGTGAGGAAATCCCTTACCGCTGCAATAGGTAGCTTTCCAGCAAAGAATCCATGTAGCACTGGATAATCGATAGACAGGGTACCAGATTACTCCAGTTGAAACTCTAGGTATTTTGTTTGGTGTTATGATTTCAGTTTTAATAGACACCGGAGCTACTGAATGCTTTATTTCACCAAAAGTATTAGATAAAATACCTAGAAAGTTGGTTATATGGACAAATCATGGTTAGTAGAGTATGATAACCAGATAAGAGCTCAGGTAGAGCAGTGTTTGTTTGAAGCTAAGGTTGAACTTCCAAGCTTTTCGACTGAAGTAAACCTTTATGTAGCCCCCTTAGGATCTTATGATGTCATCCTAGGAATAAAATGGTTATGAAGGCATAGGTCTAAGGTAGACTATTTTGCTAAAATAGTGGAATGCCTAGACAACCTTGGAAATAGAGTTTTTCTGCAAGGCGCTTCTAGAGAGATTAAGCTGAGGCAAATTTCTGCCTTACAATTGAAGAGGGCCAAGCAAAAGGGCTGCCAATTATTTGCAGTTAAAATGGAGAAGATGGATGATTACAAAGATTTCACCTTTCAAGATGATTTAATGTATTATGAATCTCAAAAATTCTAAGGAATGGAAAAAGAAGAATCAATAGATCAAGAAAGATCAAATATGGAGAAGTATCCTTTTCTATGAGACTTTGAGAATGTATTTCTAGATGAATTACCTAGATTACCACCTAAGAGAGCTTTTGAATTTTCCATACATATAATTCTAGGATCAGAACCTATATCCAAAACACCTTAGTGAATGCTACAACAAAGTTGATGGAGTTAAAGGCTGAACTATAGGAGTTGTGGGCAAAATAATTGATAAGACCTAGTGTTTCACCTTGGGAAGTGCCAATGATCTTTGTTAAAAAGAAGGATGGCACACTGCGCTTGTGTATAGACTATTGTATACATAATAAAGTGACGATAAAGAATAAGTATTTGATGCCACATATTGATGATCTCTTCGATCAAATGCGTAGGGTGACTGTGTTCTCTAAGATCGATCTATGATCCAAATACCATCAGTTATGGCTAAAAGATGAAGATATCCATAAAACAACCTTTAGAACAAGATATGGACACTACGAATTCACCATCCTACCTTTTGGACTAATGAATGCACCTGCAACATTCATGAATTTAATGAACAATGTATTCAAATACTATATGGATAAGTTTGTTCTTGTGTTTCTCGATGATATTCTGATATATTCCAAAAATGAGGAAGAGTATCTCCAACATTTATAGATTGTTCTTCAGTGTCTGAGAGAACATAAACTTTATGGTAAACTCTCAAAGTGTACTTTCTTCCAAAAAGAAGTATAGTACCTAGGTCATATAATCTCAATAGAAGGAATTGCAGTAGACCCAACAAAGATCAAAGCCATTCTTGAGTGGCTTGCACGGAAAAATGTGCACAAAGTTCATATTTTCATGGGTTTGGCAGGATATTATAGGAAGTTTATGGCCAAATTTTCAAGGATTGCCTACCCCATTACTTCTCTGCAAAGGAAAGGCAAAAGGTTTGTTTGCTCAGAAAAATGCCAGGAGGTATTTGATCAATTGAAATAAAAGCTAACTATGACACCAATTTTAAAGTACTCGACCCAGAAGGTCATTTTATAATCATCATCGATGCCTCAGGAGAAGGATTAGGTGGTGTACTTATGCAAGAAGGGAGAGTATTGTTTACAAGTCTAGAAAGATGAAGACATATGAACAAAATTATGCTTCACATGATCTCTAGTTAGTAGCAGTTATGCATGCATTGCAAATGTGGCGATATTATTTGCTTGGGAAACCCTTCGAGTTAAGGAGAAACCATCAAGGTCTTAAATATTTGTTTACTCAAGAACATCTTAATGCTTGATAGAGGAGATGGTTAGAACTGATATCTGGCTATGATTTTGAGATCAGTTATGTTAAGGGCAAGGAAAACCAAGTGCTAGATGCCCTAAGTCAAAGGAGACATATCTCCTTGATGATCTCTATTCATTCTAATTTCAAAAATTAGGTGTTACAAAAATCAAAGGGAGATGAATACTATGAGCAGGTTAAGCAAGATCTCTTGGATAATCCTCAAGATTCAAGGTATGATAGATTCTACATTGAACTAGATGGACTACTTAGATTTAGAGGAAGGATGTATGTTCTAAACTCTAAGGAGTTAAGGAATATCGTGTGGAAAGAAGTTCATTATACACCCTATTCAAGACATCTGAGAGTGACGAAACTACTAGCCGATGTGAAACCACTGTAACTCTAGAAAGGAATGAAGAGGGATATTGTAAGGTTTGAAGTAGGATGTTTAGAATGCCAGAGGGTGAAAGTAGAACATCATCACTCGATAAGACTCCTATACCCTCATGAGATTCCAGAGTGGAAGTGGTAGATCATCAGTATAGATTTTGTACAATGTCTTCCTATGTCTAGAAATAGGCATAATGCTATTTTGGTAGAAGTAGATAGACTTACCAAGGTAGCCCATTTCATACCTGGGAATTTGATAGATGGAGCACTAGTCATAGCCTATAAATTCATGCAAGATGTTTACGTTGCATGGTATTCCTGAGAAGATCATCTCAAATAGGGACGCACACATGACATTAAGGTTTTGATAAACCTTATTCTCCTCTCTTGGAACTCAATTGAACATAAGCTCAACCTATCATCCTAAGACAAATGGTTAGACAGAGAGAGTAAACCAAAATTTGGAGGATCTATTGAGGATATATTGCATGGATCAACAATACAAGTGGGAGGATTATCTTTCGCTTGTAGAATTTGCTTATAATAATTCTTAGCATTCAGCTATCAAAATGGCTCCATTTGAAGCATTGTATGGAAGAAAGTGTCAAACTCCTATTAGTTGGGATAAGCTAGAAGATAGGATTAGCCTTGGTCTAGAAATGCTATCAGAAAAGGAAGAGCAAATTAAAATAATCAAGAAAAGATTAGCAGAGTTGAATGATAGACATAAAAGCTATGTTGATGCTAAGCACTTGCCAAGACATTTCTCAGTAGGAGAGAATGTCCTTTTAAGATTCAAGCCTCATAACAGCTCAATCAAGTTTGGAAAGTCATCCAAACTGGCTCCTAGATATGTGGGTCCCTTTGAAGTTCTCAAGGAAGTCAACCCAATGGCTTACAGGATTGCTCTACCACCAGCTCTTGCCTAGATGCATAATGTTTTTATGTGTCTTACCTTAAGAAATATATACCAAGTGTTAATCATGTAATTGATTAGAGTGTACTACATGTATTGGGCCCATAGGTGGTAATGATCGAGCCTCTCAGAGTGCTTAAAACACGCAGGCTCCTCGTGCGTAACCAAGAGGTCAATCGGTACAAAGTCCAGTGGGACCAATATACAAAGGACAATGCTACATGGGAGGATTATGAGGATATTAGACAAAGATTTCGTCATTTGTTCATGTTTCTAAATTTTGATAAGAAAAACTTTTGATTATTTTTATATGTTATGATACATTAAATTATCGAGGACAATTATCCTTATGGGAGGAGATCTGTTACACCCCAATTCTGATGGACCAATTTACTTTTAACTTCTATGTTAACTACTATTTTTATGCAATATGATGTCATTATGATATTTAATGTTTTGATAAAATAATATGCAATGAGATGTTTTTGCATTTGAATGAATATATGATATTTAATCCACATTATGTTATGTTGTGATTTTTAACGGCTAACTACGTGAATGTTTTTCTAAGTGAAATGCAAGATAATTTCTTGCCCTCTAGAGAGTGAGGGACAGTATCACCCAGGAGAGAGGAATAGACTTCAGACAATCGGGTCTTGCCATCTGAGTGTTGCACTAGATCCTAGGAAGAGATTCCGCCAAGGAGGATGCCTGCTATGGTCAATGTTGTTGGAAGAATGGTAGAAATTATTGATATGATGAGAACAATGAAAGTTAGATTGGATGCTGTAGAAGAAGATAGAAGAAGAGGACTAAACCCTAGACATGAAGATGAAATTGATGATGATGAATTTCAAGCTATTGACCAAAATGAAGAAGCCCTAGAAGAAGAACAATCAGATTAGGTAAAGATGTTGAAGGCTATTTCTAAGATTGGTAAAATACCTAGAATTAAGATTGCAAACTGTACCAAAAATTTAAACCCCAAGGAATTGATTGATTGGATAAATGACATGGAGGAATACTTTGAATATGAGAAAATTGAAGATCCGAAGAGAGTGAGATTTGTAAAAACTAAGTTGAAAGGACATGCTACTATTTGGTGGAAAGAAGTTCAATTGGATAGGAATAGGAGAGGAAAAGAGAAAATCATAAAATGGGATAGGATGGTGATAAAATTGAAGAATTAGTTTATATCTACTGACTATGAGTTGGAATTGTTGAAGAGATTGCAAAACCTGAGACAAAAGGAGAAATCTATGGAGTCTACTAAGGAATTTCAAAAGATGATCATAAGGACTAGACATAGTGAAGCAAGCAAGGAGAAAGTGGCAAGATACATAAATGGACTAAGGATAAACATTCAAGAAGAACTAAGTTTGGTAAGGATGACATCAGTAGAAGAAGAATATCAATTTGCGCTGAAAGTAGAAGAAAAGTTGAATAAGAGGCATGAGTAAAGACAGAGAGGTAGAGGAGGCAAATTTTAGAGAGGTAGAACACATTCCAGAGGAGAAAGACCATATGTAGAGAAAAAAAAGGAGAGTGGCCCATACCAGAAAGAAGACAGAGACAACAATTCCTACCAAAGAGATGATAGAAATTTCTACTGCAGTAGTAGAGGAAGTCATAATTCTTACCACAATAAAAAATACCAGAGCGATGAAAGGGGATTTAAGAAGAAATCATTTAGAGGAACATGTTTCAAGTGTGGATGAGAAGGACACCGAGCATTTGAATGTCATCAAGGGTGTACAAGCAAAAGAATAGAGAATAGTGCAAGATCAACTTATGTAGAGGAAGAACTATTTGGATCACCTAATTCAGTAGGAAAGCAAGAGAAAGGAGAGTCACTAGTCATGAGGAGAGCCTTATTTCAATCAGAGAAAACTGAGGAGCCACCGCAAAGGAAAAGTTTATTCTGGACAAGATGCAAATCAAGAGGTAAATGTTGTAAGTTCATCATTGATAGTGGTATTATTGATAATCTAGTTTTAGAAGAGATGGTGACGAAGTTGAATCTAGAGATATTGAAACATCTGAAGCCCTGCAAGATAGCATGGATTCAAGATGAGCACAAGGTACTGGTGAGTGAACAATGTTTGTTGAAATTTCATATAGAATCTTATGTTGATTAGGTATTGTGTGATATTATGCCAATGGATGTATGTCATATATTGTTGGGAAGACCATGGCAGTATGATAGAAAGGAAATACATGATGGGAGAAAGAATAAATATACTATAACATCAAATGGGAAGAAACATATTGTAACGTCAAAAAATGTCCCCTTGGGGGCTTTTCCCTCATAAGGTTTAGATCCCGGGTCTTTAGAGTGCATTTAGGACATTTTAGTTCATATTTTGGCATCCCGATGGAATGAGACTTAGGTTCCATGGCAAATTGGACCTAGGTGGACCCCTTGAGTTGTACCCTGCCTAAAATAGTGGGGAGGACTTGGGTGCCCATGCCCTAGTCCTACCCTATTTTGGGGTAGCCCTAATTTTTGGGTGTCAGTTTATGACCGTTATTTGGTTATTTTGCTGACACGGTAAAGTTTGAATTTTAATTTCTTGGCGAGAGAGTTTGTAGTTGCATATATAAGAAAGATTAGGCATTCATTTGTAAACTAGATTGTAATTAGATAGCAACTATAATGTTCAAGTGTTCTCAAGGTGATTCAAGGCTTCTATTGTGTTGCAAGAGCAGACTTGTGTGTTTTGTTTGTTGATATTTGTAGATTTGAGCATCAATCTTCTCATAGCATGAAGAGCATCTTCCTCCATGAGAGATTCACTACAAGGTGACACATCATTGTGTTTTTATCATTGATTCCTTTGGTTTTTTGCCTTTGCCTCACAAGGGCACACCCTCTTTATCTGACAATGGTGTTCAGAGACTTAAGTGTCCTCTGGGGTTTGACTGAGGCAAACCTCTAAACACCACAACCCCCAAACCAAGTCTTGTGATTGCAGGTTATAGGTGTTGCACCTGGAAAAAGTGGAGTTGCAGGAAGGCTTGGTAGACATCAGGGATTTAGGATCTGAAGAGAAGTCAGACACAGGAGCACTTCTAGGACTAGGGCACCTACAACAGTGTCCTCCGCAGACAGATCTCAGGAAACAAAAGTTACAAGGCTGATCAGTGTCGGAAGGAGGTCTAGATTCTCTAAAAAACTAGGTACTTTGGACTTGTGTGCTTGTACCTTAGTCCCCAACTATTCTGTCTCGGGACCCCAAAAATAGGTATTATGTGATTTGCTATTTTACTTCTGTCTGCAAGAGCTTTTTCTGTCTTTCGTCAATTTGTTGTCGTATTTGCATAATTAAGGTTTTAATGGTTAATTGGACATAAGAGAAGCAAAAATTAATAATTAATTCCCTAATCCAAGTTTCCCTTCATTTGTAAGTGACCTAGGGTATGATAGTGCTCGCCACTCGACCCTAGATCCTTAAATGTTTAGTGGAAAGGAGGGTTTTAACATCTAAACAACAAAGATTAACAAGATCCAATTTTACCCTAAACATTTTGGTGAACCCATGTTTTTGGACTTAAATTGCCACTTGCTAAGTGTTTTTCTTCAGATTTGGATTGATTTCATTAATTTATTTGGTCCTTTATTTTATTGCATTGAGAAAAATTCAAAAAAATTGAAAAATTGGAAAAATACAAAAAAATTGCATTGTTTGGCTTACTAAATTGCATCAATTCTTTCTAAATTTTCCTAATTCATGATTTTTGCATCAGATCTGATATAAACTACAAAAAAATCCAAAAATTCAAAATTTTGCCTTGCATTTTCATCATTTAATTGCTAGGGTTTTGTGGAAATTTTGACAATTTTATATAACCTAGTAATTCTAAAATCTAGGGTTTGTAGGCAAAATATTTTATCAGATTTTTCTACTGATTTTAGAGGCTCATTAAAATTTTCATTTGACTATAGTCTTTCATTTTAGTGTGAATTTGCATTTAGATTTAAAATATTTGCATTTTTACATAGAAAATTTCAATGAAAACTAGCAATTTTGATGCATTTTCATTAAATTTGCATAGGCATTTTGCATGTTAAGGCTTGAAAATAATTTTAAGATCTGAGAGTAAGTAAATTTAATCATAAATCAGACTTCAAAGAATTCACATAGAATTTTTCCCCAAGATCTCAAACCTAGGGCTTCGAAAACAATAATTTTCACTAAATTTGGCCTTATCGACTCTCCAAACTTGCACCGTAGGTGTGTTGTGAAAGGTATTTTTGCATTATTTTTCTATTATCAGGGTAATCATTTTCTTCCCCTCATAAAAATATTCACAACACCCTTTTAACAGGCTCTTGTAGTGAAATTTTGGTGAAAAACTACACATTTTGGCTATTTTGGCCCTAGGGTTTGACCTAGTTTGCATTCCAAGCATGTTGTGATAAAATTTATGGATTGAGGTGACTGATATTATTGATATTATTTTATTTACCTCCTAAAATTCTTTACCAGACCTCTTTTTCTAGGTCTTGGAATTGAAAAAGCGTGACAAATTGCATATTTTCCTATATTTTCACTAGGGTCGGACCTTAAGTGGCTCTAAAATCATGTTGTGTTGGGTATTTTGAAAAAAAGTGGCTGTTATTACTGATATTATTTGATTTCCATAAACATTTTCCTCACAACACCCTTTGTTATGCTCTTTTGCATTGAATTTTGGTGAAAAAGTGCCTATTTTGACATATTTTTGATGTATTTTGACTTGACATCATCTTGGATTTGCATCAAGAGTGTGTTGAGAGTGATTATATTACTCTTTTGGACTGATATCAGACATATAACTTTCTTCCCTTGACTAAAATCCTTACAACATCCTTTGTTTCATTCATTGGCATTGAAAAGAGTACAAAAAACCAAGCATTTTGTTCGTCAATCATATCCTCTCCTAGGATTTGCATTGTATGCTTTGGTATAAGCTTTATGACACGCTGTCCTAAAAATAATATCCCTTTGAGAAGAAGTAAAAGATTAAGGGGATCTAGTGCTCTTGAAGAAGTTGGTACTTTGGACACCTTCTTTACAAAGGGAGAAACTCAAATTGTGCAAGATAGTATACATCCTCCAACCACAATGGAAGAGAAAACTTTTCATGATGTTGATAATACTATTGAGGAAACAGGATATGTATCTGATGAGAAAATATAAAAATTGGATAAAGAGCTATCTAAATTTCAATCATTCATGGAAAATGAGAGAATAGCTGAGGAAGCTGTCCCTACAATTCATAATATAAGAGAATTGATAAAAGAGGGACAAGATGGTGTAAATGCAATTTGTGGCCTAGCACATATTACACAAACCAATATCATGCTAGTGACCGAATGTGCACAAATGATAAATAACACTCTATCACCATCTCATACTCAAGTTTCTGCACCTATACTGACTACGGGAATATCTACTTTTATGTCAACAATCTTAACAACTAATGCGAATGCATGTAGTAATGCTACCATCGGTATTGGAGTATCTAATGACACTAATTACAAAGCTGTGGGATTTAATTATCAAAATTTGGTTCCTAAAGGGACATCCACTATGCATAATTGTTCTCAACCACCCATCCATTCCACTCATTTCCAACCACCTATTACATACTCGCAACCATCTTCCACCTATCAGTATGGCCAACCACTATTAATATATTCTCAGCCTCTACCTATTGTATCTCAAGCTCAATCACCTCCTCACCTTGGTTCTAATTCCTCACAACAAACAGCATCTCCCAATGATGCCATCCTAAACCAACTTTTACTGGGCATGACTGCTTTGCAATTTGTTATCCTATGCAATTTTGAGAACTCTTATGCCTGAGAGGTTTGAGACTCCTTGCTTTGAAAAATATGGTGGAAAAGGTGATCCTAATATTCATGTGGCAGCATTTACATCTATGTGTAGTGATTTTTATTTTGAAGAGGATTTGTTAGCACAATGTTTCCTGCGATCTCTCAAAGATACTGCTTTAGAATGGTTTTTCTAGTTGCCTCCAAATTCAATACACTCCTTTTCACAGTTGATTGATAAATTTTTACAACATTTTCAAGCAAATATCAGACCCCAAATCACCCTTATTGACTTGGTTCAATGTAAACAAGGTCTAAAAGAAAAGTTGACTGAATTCATTGGTCAGTATCAAGGACTTTATGCACAGATTCAATATCAGATGAAAGATGAGGATGTTCAAAAGGTATTCATTACGAATCTACAACCTAATATTTGTGATAAGATTCTCTTGATGAAATACAACTCCTTTCAATATTTATGCACTACTCTTCGCGATTATCAACTCTAGTCTAGTCAGTATGAAAATCAAAACTCATCGGGTCAAGTTGGTCAATCCATGGGCAGATCATCACAAAACAATTTTAAGAGGAACAATAATAGGAGTTTCATCAAGATAAATGGGCCAAATATGAATGTGTCTACTATAAATAATCCAAAGAAACCATCATATCAACCAAGAAAGTTTACTCCAATATCTGAGTCCTATCATTCTATCATGAATCAAGCTGTAAGTAATAACATCCTGAAACTTCCCCCGATCAAGCCTGTTGATCCTAGTAAACAAGGACCTTACTTCGATGCTAATGCCTTTTGTCATTATCATCGAATGCAAGGACATGAAACTGAATGATGTATGCATCTTAAACATGAGATACATGACCTTATTGATTCAAATGTCATCTAGGTATCAGGTGTGAATGATAATGGAAATAAGTCGGTTGCTCCACCGAATCAGAATTTACAAATCTTCACTAATCCTTTTCCTAAACATACCAAAAATAATATGGTGGAATAAGATTTAGTGGAAGTAGATGAGGATGATTACTTGGACTATGATAGTATCGTGGGTATGATTGAAGTTGACAAGAAACAAATGGATAATCCATCTCGTCCATGAAGAAATAGAATTTATGTTGAGGTTCCTCCTCTGTTATCCTTATATAGATCGGGAGATAATCAGAATGTCTTTAAAAAGCAAGAACAAAAACTGATACAGATGAGCAAGATGGTACAAGATGATTCCCATTACCATCCTAGAGAGATTCAACAATGAAAACTAGTTAAAAATTAGAAAAGAGAAAAATGACAATCAATAATCAGAAATAATAGTGGTTCTCCCCCTCATAAGCAACAAAAAGTCTCATTTAAACAAGGATTTAATGAACAAGCATCATATGATAACAAACAAGACTTTCATAAGAATCACTCAAATTTTGTTTTAAACATGATCGAGTACCTCTCCAAGAGGTTCGAAAGCTCCAAGATATAATATGAAGACCCTATAGGTAAGTATCTATAAACTTTTATTTCTATCGTAATGTGCTTCCCCCGTGATGTGTTACGTGTTGTTTAGGCCTCCTAGAATGACCTCAGATTCTCCTATAAGGTTCGAGATACTAGGAGACCGCCTCCGTTGTGACCTTCTATTTGTATCATCATTCTACTAAATTGCTCTCTCTGATTTCATTGTTGAGTGTTGTGTCTTATGAACATAGCATCATGGTTGGTGACCTGGGGGCACCCTCCTACATGACTATCCCTAATACACTTGTTTTCTCCTCTCTTCTTTATTGTTTCCCTTCCTCTAGTGTTTCCATCTAGCGGGTGGATGACAACAAACATTTATACTGATGCAGACCTAGTGTCCCTTTCGAGAGCAATCAAAAAATGGACTTAGTTCCTAATATGACTATGGGGTTGTATAACTTATCCGCGAATTGGCTAGTGGAAGCACTCGTGCTTTCCACGTAGTGAATTTCATGATGTTTCTATCACATTTACAAACCTTAACAATACTGCTGCTCCGTGCACCTTTGTTTGCCTTTGAATCTGGCCTTGGTGGTACTCGATTCAGAGAGCTTTGTGATATAGCCCATGGTTATCCTTGAACTCTAAATTTGTTGTATAACCTTGGCTCTTTGTGTGGTTAATCATATGCATTGATGTTGTTTATCATGATGTTGTAGACACTAACATGTTTCTTGTAGGGATGTGTTTGTGGGAACATTTGGTGATCGTAAGGTACATGTCACCTCTGGGGGGCATGGGCTTTGTGAAAGTCGGTGTTCCCTTGTGTGTTTTCTTCCTACCTTAACGTGCTTGATATCGATAATCGATATCAACCACCTTAAGGTGGGGGCATATAAGGTAAGTTGTCTATTATAGATGTTAGCAATTTGTTTGACCTCAGATGCAAAGACTTGTGCCCTAGAGTAGTGCATTGTGCATCCTGAGTTTGTTTGTAATCAATCAATCAATCAATCATGTAAGCCCTCTACAGAGGTGAGATATTGCACATATCCTTTTTCTTAAAGCCCTCTACGGAGTCGGGGATGGTGTATTTCTCAGAGCAAATTACATCATCCTGTCATTTTCAAAAGTCCTCTACGGAGGCGGGGAACAGTTCTGTGACTAACTCAACCCTTAAGCATGTTTTCAGCGATTGTTGTGGCAAAGCCCAATTTTTAGTGTGTGCCTGTAATGTGCCTGAGATGGTGTTGGACATAGAAATAGGTACACTCCATCGCTTGTCTGCCGTGTTTTCTCCATATCTTCAAGTGTGTGTGTTTTGGCGTGCTTGTTTTGTATGGGCTATTTGTTTCCCCATATGCAGAGACCTGCACCTTCAGGTAGTGCTTTTTTGGGAGGTTTTGTGTGTCTTCCGTGTGTGTTTTCCCATATATACTGAGACCTATGCCTTAAGGTAGTGCATCCGGTATTATGGGAGGTTTGTTTACTTTCCAGTACTTGCATTTGCATTTCATATATATGAGAAAAAGAAAAGAAAAGATATGATTTTAGTCTTCCATGCATTAATGTGTCTTCTATGCATTGACTGCCTACTCTGTGTTTTGCATGACTGTAACTATCTTCTCCATGTTTTGCATGCCTGTTACTATCTTTTATGCGGTTGGTGTGTCTTCTCCGTGATTGGTGTGTTTGCTATGTTTGTGACTTACTTTAATGCATGTATTGGCCTTGCGTTCATACATACATTAAAGTGGGGACTAAATGTAACATCGAAAAATGTCCCCTTGGGGCCTTTTCCCTCATAAGGTTTAGCTCCCGGGTCTTTAGAGTGCATTTAGGACATTTTAGTTCATATTTTGGCATCCCGATGGAATGAGACCTAGGTTTCATGGCAAATTGGACCTAGGTGGACCCCTTGAGTTGTACCCTACCTAAAATAGGGGGGAGGACTTGGTCTCTTGTGCCCTAGTCCTGCCCTATTTTGGGGTAGCTCTAATTTTTAGGTGTCAGTTTATGACTGTTATTTGGTTATTTTGCCGACATGGTAAAGTTTGAATTTTAATTTCTTGGCAGGAGAGCTTGTAGTTTCATATATAAGCAAGCTTAGGAATTCATTTGTAAACTAGATTGAAATTAGATAGCAAGTGTGATGTTCAAGTGTTCTCAAGGTGATTCAAGGCTTCTATTGTGTTGCAAGAGCAGACTTGTGTGTTTTGTGTGTTGATATTTGTAGATTTGAGCATCAATCTTCTCATGGAATGAAGAGCATCTTCCTCCATGAGAGCTTCACTACAAGGTGACATATTATTGTGTTTTTATCATTGATTCCTTTGGTTTTTGGCCTCTACCTCACAAGGGCATGCCCTCTTTATCTGACAATAGTGTTTGAAGACTTAAGTGTCCTCTAGGGTTTGACTAAGGCAAACCTCTAAACACCACAACCCCCAAACCAAGTCTTGTGATTACAGGTTATAGGTGTCACAACTGGAAAAAGTGGAGTTGTAGGAAGGCTTGACAGACGTCATGGATTCAGGATCTGAAGAGAAGTTAGACACAGGAGCACTTCTAGGACTAGGGCACCTGCAATAGTGTCCTCTGCAGATAGATCTCAGGAAACAAAAGTTACAGGGCTGATCAGTCTCATAAGGAGGTCCAGATTCCCTGAAAAAGAAGGTACCTTAGACTTGGACGCCCGCACCTTAGTCCCTAATTGTTCTGCCTTGGGACCTCGAAAGCAGGTATTCTTTGATTTGCTATTTTACTTCTGTTTGCAAGAGCTTTTTCCATCTTTTGTCAATTTGTTGTCGTATTTGCATAATTAGGGTTTTAATGGTTAATTGGACATAAGAGAAGGACAAATTAATAATTAATTCCCTAATCCAAGTTTCCCTTCATTTGCAAGTGACCTAGGGTATGATAGTGCTCACCACTCAACCCTAGATCCTTCAATGTTTAGTGGAAAGTAGGGTTTTAACATCTAAACAACAAAGATTAACAAAATCCAATTTTACCCTAAACACATATGTTGATACTTTTGGAGGAAGAGACTACAAGTGAAGTATGTGGGAATGCTAGAATCTGTTTAGTGGATGGAAGGAAATTTTTGGATAGATTAAGACATGAGAACATGTGTTTTGCATTGATTCTAAAGAAGTGTGGTACCCTAAGTGTCAAAACCATCACCACAAAGGAAGAAGAACCACCGTTAGAGGAGATAACTGAATTGCTGATATAATACCAAGATATCATATCAAGGAATGTACCTGAAGGACTGCCACCAATCCAGAGTATCAGAGCATCTTATTCCTCATTACAGAAATAGTCATAAAGAAATCAAAATTATTTAGTCTTCTAGTAGAATACAATCCTTATATCACTCTTATTTAGCAGATTGGTATCTAGTGATCGGGCATAACAATACATCATTATTGAATCAGTTCTTAAACATCCTTCTACTCATCTGAAGTGGAAATTGGGCAGGAGATCAGATATTATTACATCAAGTTAGAACTTAAGAAATATATCAACATTGAGAGGGATTGACGAACCAAGACACCCCTGACTGAAAGCACTCACTATCCATCATCAATTATCAGTGAACTATCATATTGATCAGTGCATATTATCACAAGAGTCAAATAACATTTTACAAGT
The DNA here is from genome assembly GCA_027924645.1 of Cunninghamia lanceolata. Lineage (NCBI taxonomy): Eukaryota > Viridiplantae > Streptophyta > Pinopsida > Cupressales > Cupressaceae > Cunninghamia > Cunninghamia lanceolata. The sequence continues at coordinate 4,603,226 of BSBN01000850.1, forward strand.
CAAAGAAATTTCATTACATCATTTCGATCAGATCTCAATCATAGCAACACAAACTGTATAATCGAATTCACTTATATTGATTGAGATAAGTGGTCAACATTCGTTATACAAAGGTATGATATATCTATTACAATTCTTACTATGCACTTAGATATGTTTATCAGGAAATGAATAATTGTTTGATATTAAGTTAATCATTTCTTGATGGCACCATGATAATATGATTATGAAAATATAACTAAGGTATTTTTATGGAAAAGCAATCTAAGTGTTAAGAATAAGCTTAGTAATAAGATATGTTCACAAATGAACAATCAATTGATATGAAGCAATAGCAATTATAATAGTTAAAGGATATGAAATAAAGCAAGTTTATGAATGAATGGAAAGCATTAGCATGAAGATAATATAATCAAATATAGTAACTCATGATCCAAGGGATCACGAGATAGCAAGAATAGTTACTAAGGCATAAGGTTGATAGGTAGGATGGAAGTTGGCTAGCCATGGGTATTTGAAAGGGCCCTTGTCTCTCGACAAGTGGATTATGGCCTTAGGGTAAAACTTAAGGAGGGCCTTGGGATAAAATCCAAGGAATATATTAAAGCCTTAGGGTAAAACCTAAGGAGGATATTAGGCCTTGGGGTAAAAGCCAAGGAGGGCCTTGGGGTAAAACCCAAGGAGTTTATTAAGGCCTTTGACTAAGTTGGTGAGTTATTCACCCTTGAGTGAAAGGAGTTGAATATTGGACCCATGGTGACTAATCAACCTATTACATCCTAACTCATCATCTCTTACGAATGAAGATTATATGGAATAGATAGATATGATGAACATGATATATTGCATATTGATTATAATTATAAGGTTCTAACCCTAGTTGGAAAGTATAAGAATATGAATTTGATATTTCTTATGAATATTATAATATAATTATTGTTATGAGAAAGAATTGAGTACTAATGTTATCTTTTGTAAGTGGAATTTGTGTGCAAGGTTACAAAAACTTTGGGCTTGCTAGAAGGGGACATTACAAGTGGTTGATGTATCACCTTCTATTTCAAAAATTCAAAACTCTTATGTGCTCGAGATGTCCACTTAAAATCCTTCTTGTCACCTCTCATTGTCTCTGTCATTGGTGTGCATACAATACTAAAATTTCTGATGAACTTCTAGTAAAAAACTTTCTAGTCCATGAAAAGATCTTACCTCTCCAATGTTCACAGGTGTTGGCCATTCAAAAATTGCTCTAACTTTCTCAGGGTCCATCTTCAATCCTTCCGGAGAAATAACAAATCCCTAATATACCAATTCTTCCTTCATGAAACTACACTTTTTGATATTTATCAACAATTTCTCTTCTCTTAGCCTCTGAAGTACTTGTCTAACCTATCAAGCAATCATCAAGCAGTCATCCTGCCATCCTATGTGTACTACATGTTATGTCCAATCGCTAGTTACCAATTTGCTAAATAAGAATGATATAGGGATTGTATTTTGCTAGAAGACTAAATGATTTTGATTTCTTTATGACTATTTCTTGAATGAGGAATAAGATTCTTCGATACTTTGGATTGGTGGCAATCCGTCAGGTACATTCCTTGATATGATATCTTGGTATTATATCAACAATTTAGTTATCTCCTTTGACGATGGTTCTTCTTCCTTTGTGGTGATGGTTTCTACACTTAGGGTACCACACTTCTTTAGAATCAATGCAAAACACATGTTCTCATGTCTTAATCCATCCAAAAATTTCCTTCCATCCACTAAACAGATTCTAGCATTCCCACATACTTCACTTGTAGACTCTTCCTCCAAAAGTATCAACATATGTTTCTTCCCATTTGATGTTATAGTATATTTATTCTTTCTCCCATCATGTATTGTCTTTCTATCATACTACCATGGTCTTCCCAATAATATATGACATACATCCATTGGCATAATATCACACAATACCTAATCAACATAAGATCCTATATGAAATTTCACCAAACATTGTTCACTCACCAATACCTTGTGCCATCCTGCCATTTGATGAAGGGGTAAATCATAAAACACACAACAATAGAAATTGTACATAGAAAATAGAACTTTATTTATTGATTTGGACAACTTATTACATTGCAAAAGCTTAAATACAATAAGAGGAATCAACCCTCCACAGGCTGCAACACATTATAGCTTCCTAGCCCAAGACTCTAGAATCATCTCCTTTTGTAAACCCAAATCAACTAGGGTTTCTATTTTCCTGCCTATTCTTGACTCTACACTTCCCCCCCTTAAATCTACTACTGCCCAGCGTTCCCAAAAATGGTTATTAATAGCCTTTTTGGCGGCCAACAACCTAATTTTGAAATTTGCATCTTCCTCCAAAAATAGGACAACTTCCGGGAGCCATAACTTTTGATCCGGGTGTCTTATTGATGAACCATTTTATGCGTCAGAAAGCTTACGGAGTGCTCTATGTGCTAAGAACTAGATCTACAAGTTCTGGCCATTTTTGGGCCTATACAGGGCCGATTATTGCCTCAAACCTGAGTTTGAATAATTTTCAAGCATTTTTTAGAAAACGGAAACTTTAATATCTTTTAGCTTGCAAATGATCTTTGCGTGATTCCTTCGCCAAAGGTCTTATTTTTCAGTTATGAAGCTTCCTGTAAATTTTCACTTCATTCCATGCCCAAATGCAAACTTTCTAAAAATAACAGGTTGCTATTTTTAGCAGTTTGGAAAAACTAAAAGTTCTACATCATTAATCAAGCAATTATGGAACCAGAACCACAAATTTTGAAAAGAAATGGAAAGATCATCAACAATTTTGAAACACATCTTTTTTTGGGTGATGCAAGATTGCCCTTACACCACTGGATGCTCCTGCATCAGCATTTCTCTTCTCTTAGCAGACCTACAATTAGAAATAATCAAGCAGGCATCAATGAAGTAGTAATTGAATAGAGTTTTACAAAGAAATCAGAGCAAGCAAGAAGTAACAATATATATACCTGAGTTTTAAATATACAAATTTGGAGAAGAAGAAGAAGATAGTAGATTGGATTTATAAAGCAATCAATATATATATATATATATATATATGTATGTATACATATACATATATATATATATGTATGTATACATATACGTATATACATACACATATATACATACATATATACATATACATATATATATATATATATATATATTCATACCATCGAATGGAAGGATAGGAATCCTCAGCAAGGAAAGTCTACAAGAATGAATCAGTTTGGATTTTAAGAGTCTGAAAAGGATAACTTAGATCAATAATACTCAGCAGCCGTCTATAGATTGGATTCAAGGTTTGTAGCAAGGTAAGGCAACAGGTAAGCCAATGTTAATGTGTTTACTTGCATAATTTGACTGCATTAATGATCATATTGAGAATAATGTTTAGAGCAAATTGGCCATTTCATTATATCTGCATTAGAATTGTTCAAGATATGTGTTAGTAGTAGACATTACATTACTTTATATTCTGAACTTTTGCTCATTGCATATGATAGCATGTAGTATGAATGATCCTCATAATTGCTTATACATATAAAGGAAATAAATAATCATATATACATTTAGGAATGAATGATTGTCACAAATGAATGACTATATACATCAATTGATCATTATATTGAATGTTTAAATGAAAGATGTTCAAGCATTAAGATGAATGTATGGCCATTGTGTGTAAAGGCCAAGAATGATATAATTATGAAGCACTATGTATAAATATTGATGATGACTTGGAAATCATAGTTTCATGCCATATCCGAAAGGAGAATTAAGCCTCATCCTTAATCAGCTCGCCAATCTATGGGTATGGGGTTAAGTTAAGGGTGTGATTTGGACCTAGGTGACCCTCAAGAAGATGAAGTACCTCTAGGTGTGAGGTGAGTGTCTTGGGCCAAGTGTCGAAGTACCTTTGGGTGTGAAGTGAAGCCTTGGGCCTATGGTATGATGAGCTCATCAATGTTAAATATTCCTACGGTGGGTGACTCACAAATGGATGAAGTATGCTCGGGTGTAGCATGAAGTCCTTTGAGCCAAATGGTGAAGTACCTCGGGTGTAGTGTGAAGCCATCAGGCCTCCATATGGGATGGTTAATGGCCCCTTAACAAACCATGCTCATGGAATTAGGGATCAATTAATGATAGGGTGACTCACGATTCTCTCTAGATAGAACATGAAGTTTATGAATGTGAATATGGAATAACTATTTTCATGAAATCATGTGATTTTGATTAGAAGATTATAATGCTTAAAGACAAACGTGGAAAGAATATGGATTAATACTTTACTAGTGAGTTCTAATTATGATATAAAAAAGGAAAAACTGAATACTAATGTTTCTTTTTTGTGAGTTGAAATTGTGCAAGGTTGTGAACAATTTGAGCTTACTAGAAGGGGACATTACAAGTGGTGTTCTATGATTTCTTTGTGCAACTCTATTCATTTCCTACGTCATTGATGCTTGCTTGATTATTTCTAATTGTAGGTTTGCTAAGAGAAGAGAAATATCAGAGCACTTGTAATGTCCCCTTCTTGCAAGCCAAAATTTTCACAACCTTGCAAACAATTTCAACTTGTAAAAAGCACATTAGTATTCAATTCCTTTTAATACTTGACCATAACCATATGTAACTAATTCAACTAATCATAATTATATGCATTTCATCTTTTCACAAGTCTATTTTCCATATTTCATTATCTACCTTGGGAGAGATAGCCTTAGGCCTATTGTTAATCATACCTTCCACCTTATGAGAGATGACTCATTAGGAGGCAATGTCATACCAACTATCATGGGTTCTATTATTATTCCTTTGGTTATTAAACCAAAGGCCCATCATTATTCCTTCGATTCGTCAATCGAAGGCCCATTATCATTCCTTGATTCATTCACCAAGGCCCATTATTACATCCTTTGATTCGTCAATCAAAGGCCCATTATTATTCCTTGATCCGTCAATCAAGGCCCATTATTATTGGTCTCAGGGATAATTTCTCACCACCACAAGCCATACTCATGGTTGGTCAATTACTATCCTAACTATCAACCTCATTTCCATAGTGTTAGGTAGATTAGCAACAAGGCCACTTACTCATCCCTATGATGACCATGCCCATAACCACTTATAGAGTTCCACTCCAATTATCTTGTCCATATATAAATCATAATATCAAATTCATATCATGCCACAGTTTCATTTTCTTTACTATATCTTGCCTATTCTAATATAAATTCCTTTAACCATCATGATTTACACGTTTCCAAACATAATGCAAGTATGATATTCAATTTCTCATTTAGATGCCTAATACACATTTATATTATTCTACTTACATTCCATTACTAACATAACTACTGAATTTTTGTTAGACTTTTATCATTATTTCATTGTTCATTTTGATAGAGTTTGCATACCTCTGTGTAATTGCTTTTGATTACTTACTGAGTTTGATTCAAGGTGAAATGTATGCTTGATTTGAAAGTCAATGAATGTTCTTGGATGCTGAGGTATTATGATTCCTTTCCTCTTTTTTAAATCTGCAGTATACTTATTCTCTAAATATTTGTTGCAAATTAGAAGACTTGGAATTATTGTCTTTTTGGATGGATGACTTCTTAACTGCTCATCTTCCTCCAATATTCAATGATATTATAATCATCTTCACAAATCTTCCTTCTTTCTCCTATTCCAAACCTGATTATTCTTTTCATATATATTCCTTTAGATTTCTTTATACTCAGTCCCTTCTATTCCTTTCTTGTCTTCCTTTTTATGTCTATTTAAATCAGCATATATATTCTTATTCCTCGTATCAGAGCAGGTACTAGTGAGTGAACAATGTTTGGTGAAATTTCATATAGGATATTATGTTGATTAGGTATTGTGTGATATTATGCTAATGGATGAATGCCATAAATTGTTAGGAAGACCATGGTAGTATGATAGAAAGGCAATACATGATGGGAGAAAGAATAAATATACTATAACATCAAATGGGAAGAAACATATGTTGATACTTTTGGAGGAAGAGCCTACAAGTGAAGTATGTGGGAATGCTAGAGTCTGTTTAGTGGATGTAAGGAAATTTTTGGATGGATTAAGACATTAGAACATGTGTTTTGCATTGATTCTAAAGAAGTGTGGTACCCTAAGTGCAGAAACCATCACCACAAATGAAGAAGAACCACCGTCAGAGGAGATAACTGAATTGTTGATATAATACCAAGATATCATATCAAGGAATGTACTTGAAGGACTACCACCAATCCAAAGTATTAGAGCATCTTATTCCTCATTGCAGAAACAGTCATAAAGAAATCAAAATCATTTAGTCTTCTAGCAGAATATAATCCCTATATCATTCTTATTCAGCAGATTGGTAACCAATGATCGGGCATAACATGTAGTACAGACATGATGATAGGATGATTGCTTGATACATTAGACAAGTACTTCAGAGGCTAAGAGAAGAGAAATTGTTGATAAATATCAAAAAGTGTAGTTTCATGAAGGAAGAATTGGTATATTTGGGATTTGTTATTTCTACAGAAGGATTGAAGATGAACCTTGAGAAAGTTAGAGCAATTGTTGAATGGCCAACACCTGTGAACATTGGAGAGGTAAGATATTTTCATGGACTAGCAAGTTTTTTACCGGAAGTTTATCAGAAATTTTAGTATTGTATGCACACCAATGACAGAGACACTGAGAGGTGACAAGAAGGATTTTAAGTGGACATCTGGAGCACATAAGAGTTTTGAATTTTTGAAATAAAAGGTGATACATCAACCAGTGTTAGCATTACCAGATTTTGACAAAGTATTTCAAGTTGATTGTGATGATAGTGGAAATGTAATAGGAGCATTGTTAAGTCAAGAAGGGAGACCAGCTAGCATATTTCAGTGAGAAGTTGAATGATAAAAGGAGAAAATATTTAGTTTATGACCAGGAGTTCTATGCCATAATTCAAGCTTTGAAGAAGTGGAGACATTACTTGTTGCCAAAGGAATTTGTGTTGTACACTAATCATCAAGGTTTTCAGTATTTGAATAATTAAGGTAAGTTGAATTAGACACACATGATATTTGTAGAGTTCATGCAGAATTACATATTTGTATTGAAGCAGTGGAGTGGGAAGTCAAACAAAGTTGCAGATGCATTGAGCATAAGGAGTTTGTTGACATAGATGAGGGAAGAAGTATTAGGTTTTGAAGAAATTAAGCATATGTATGAAGATGATCTTAATTTTACAGAAGCATGGAAATCATGTAAGGAACCTGTTGTGACAAATAGAAGAAAGTGGTTGGATTATTTAATTTAGGAGGATATTTTGTTCAAAGGAAATTAGTTATGTATACTTAGGCATTCAATGAGAGACAATTTGATCAAGGAGAAGCATAGTGGAAGATTAGCAGGACATTTTGGTATTGACAAGATAGTATCTTTGGTGAGTGAACATTATTTTTGGCCTTAGATATATAAGGATGTAAGGAAATTTGTTTAGAGTTGCAGAGTATGTCAAGTTACGAAAGCAAGTAGTCAGAATACTAGATTGTACAAATCTTTGACAGATCTAGAGAGACCTTGGGAAGGCATAAGCATGGATTTCATATTAGGTTTTCCAAGAACATAGAAGGGACATGATTCTATATTTGTAGTAGTGGACATATTTCAAAGAAGACTCATTTCATTCCTTGTATGAAGACCATTGATGCAGTACAGGTTGTTGACCTATTTTTCAAGGAGATTGTGAGATTGCATGGATTACCAAAGAGTATAGTTTCAGATAGAGATACAAGATTCATTGTATATTTTTGGAGGACATTGTGGAAGAAGATGAAGACAAACCTAAAGTTCAGTTCAACATTTCACCCATAGACAGATGGACAAACAGAAGTGGTAAATAGGAGTTTAGGTAACTTTTTGAGATGCTTAGTAGGAGATAAGGCACGAAGTTGGGATATAATTCTACCACAAGCAGAATTTGCATACAATAACTCAGTGAGTAGAAGCACATAGAAGATACCATTTGAAGTAGTGACAGGACTACAGCCTAGAGGAGTTGTGGAGCTGAGAGACATCAGTATGGAGAACAAGAGAAGTGTAGAAGTAGAAGAGTTTGTATGATACATGGAGACACTACACAATCAGGTCAGGAAGCATTTGGAGGGGATGAACATCAAGTGTAAGGAACAAGCACATGAGAAGAGGAGATATAAAGAATTTTCTATTGGAGATGAAGTTATGGTATATCTAAGAAAGGAGAAATTTCCAGTGGGGACATACAATAAGCTGGACTATGTAGGATTTTTAGGAAGTTTGATTCAGGAAATGCATATGAAGTGGAGTTACCAGAGACATTTGGCATATCACCTATATTCAACATTGCAGACCTATATCAGTATCATGAGGGAGAATCAAATGACATCATTTGAGTTGGATTGAAGGATTGGTTACCACAACAACAACCAGAGCAAATAGAGTAGATTTTGAATAGCATAATTGGATACAACACCATAGGCAAGTAGGATGAATCCCTGGTAAAGTGGAAAGGAAGACTGGAAGAAGATTCATCATGGATTTCTTAGGCTGATGTAGAGCGCATTGGTTTTCCTCTAGTCTTAGCAAAGTGAGGGACTTACTTTTCAAACAACCTTGGGTGTTTGATGCAGGAGCATCCCAATTTGAAGAAAAAACTTGCATCAACCAAAAAAATGTGCTTTCTTTTATTTTTTTGCATTCCAATTGCAATTCAATCATTACAATTTTAGCTTTTTCCACCGCATTCTACCCATCTTCATTTTAGAGCTCATGGAGCAGGATTTAGCTTATATACTATAGCATCTACATCATATTAAGATTTCATGAGATTTGGATTTATCTGCAGAGAGTTATCGCTATCGGAAGATCATCAACTTTCACAAGAACAGAGCATTCATTAGTTAGCATGAGCAAAAAAGCTTTGGGGAGCATTCCTGAGACTTACGGAGCTAAATGGAACATCACACAAGGTGGTAAAGGACCAAATAGACCTTCATTGAGAATTGCATCATGCTCCATCCATTTGCAGAGCATTACCATGAGTTGTAGGCTGACCTACACATTGTCTACATGTTTCATCATGCATTGGGGTTTGGGACCTCTTGATGCTGACGCGGAGGATTCTTTGAGCTAGAAGCTGATATATAAGCATTCATGAGATGCATTATAAAGTTAGTTGATTCACATATGATAATAGAATAGAAAGATAGTTCTTTTTAGGAGGCACTTCATTGCCATATCTTTCATGTTTGTTGTAATCCGGAAAGCAAGCCTGTAAGGCCAAATTGTAGCCCGTATGTTTTCGACATATAAGCTTTGTAATTGTCTAAGATATTCAAGATATAAATATTCTATTGCATTCTATTTCTTGTATTGTTTCTGCTGTGTTTACTCTAGCTATAGGTTTGGACAGTCCATTCTCTAGACCCTCCATTCTTGACTGGTTCCTTAGTTATGTTTTCACCAGTCGATTTGAATCTACATGTGTTTTAGGTTTGCATGTTTTAGTGGAGCCAAGTTGCACTATTTTGAGATCCATGAGTTTTATAATTTACATTGTTTCAATAGGCACACTAGCCATTCTTTTTGTCACTTTTATTGGAGGTTGCATGTGGGTAGTATGGGGTTTTGGGTTCCATGTTTGTGTACTTGCATGTTGAGTGGAGAACTCAGGACCATATCTATGAAGTGTAGGGAGATTTTATATGATAGGGGTGGAGATGAGTTGCTAGTTCTTTGAAGCATATTGATTATTTATTTTAGATTGTTTATATTCCATGGAGTTGTGGATTTTGATTTGTCAAGTTTTTACTATCATTAAGCATTAGCATGTTGAGTACCATAAAGGCAAGGAGATGGATAGTTGAGAAGGCCTCACAAGAAGAAGGGATGTCTTCTAGTTTTGAAGACATGAAATATTTTACCATGAGATCATCTAGATCATATCATATTTCAATGGGAGATTTTGCATAGGTACATAGTTGGTTGTGATAGATTATATTTTGGGTTGGAGATGATGACCATGATGCCATGGGAAGATCTTGCATGGGTGAAGTTTTGGCATGGCATGGTTGTGTTTGTAAGCATATCACAAGGATATTATGATGCCATGGGTAGCTTCAAAGCACTCTTAATGGTAGTTTTGGTAGTGATATGAATTTATTATTTTAACAAATGGTCTTCTAGTATTAAGGAGAGGTATTATTGTGCAATGGTGAACTTTGGATCATTTGTAGGAGTTTTGGCATAATATGGTTGCTTTTGAGAAGAAATGCCAATTAGAGATAGATGATCTTTAGACATGAGCATACAATTCATGGAGCCATAGGGAGTTCCTAGAGTCTCCACTAATCATGTAGTGGGAGCATTGGCCATGATTTGGGGATAATATTCTAGTGTTGAGTATTGTAATCATTTTCCTTTGGAGAGTTAGGCTCCTAAATATTAAAGTGTTATAGTTTGGAGTTTGGTTGACATGAGATTATTGGATGGGTATTTGTGATTTCTAGCTAGATTGAGGTGAGGCCAATGATCTCTTGGATATTGAAGATCAATTTTGGAATGGGATAATTCACTCAATGAGTTTCAATGGAAAGACTAAGTTTCCTACTCATGGGGCTAGACATGAGTCTAACATGGACATAATGAGGATATTTGTTAGAGAGTGAAAGTGGATCAAAGAACCACAAGAATAGGAACTATCTAATACTCTACTCTCAAGGAGGTCCACTCAGTGGAGAACATAATATGACAGGTATAACACATCTAGTTTTTAAATTCATGATGTCATAGCCCATTTTGTTATAGGATACAATACTTTCTATTATAGACTTGTACAGACATGTATGATGTACCTTGATTAGTGACATATGATGTTCCTAACCATTTGGATGACTATTTATCTACATTATTAGATGAGTAGATGTTTATATTATGTTGTAGTAGCATGTCTAAAATTGTTATTTTGCATGATGTATATGATATCACTTGTCATGGACTGACTACAGTTTTGGTGTCTGAGTGCGACAGGATCCATCATTCACCTCTACCTGATGAGAGAGTATCATAGAGAAGAGGAACCTAGTTCCTCTAAAGGTCATCTGCATGACTCACACACACACACTAAATCATCTTTTCATGGTTGCATATAGGGTGGGATTGTAGTTAGACTGTAAGTTCTAGAATTGTTCCTTTTTGTTTTAGTGTCTCCTTAGTAACAACCTCATCTAAATTAATTACAAAGTGTAAAATGCCTAAATAATAGATATATGTATATTTTTGTAAGTAGTGCAAGTGTGGATATATGGTGTATATACATAAACATGATACACAAATATACACACACAAACACATAGATATATATATATATATGTGTGTGTGTGTGTACACATAAAACATAAATAGACATATACTCACTACACATATATAACATATATATTTATCTATAAAATAATTAATTTTAATTAATTGAGTTAAATATAAGATATAGTAATATATTTTATTTATCCTTAAATAAGAATAAATAATGATAATAATAACTATAATAAAATATATTTTGCGAATTGTTTTGGTAGCCAACGACAATAATACTTTATTAAATGACAAGTTTTATTAATTCTTTCATCAGTAGAATCTCATATAAAATAAGAATGAAGTGATTTATAGTTATAATATTAATCACTTTAGAGGAAGAGGAAATAATAGTTTTTTCTTTCATTTCATGAAAACATTGTCCATGCTTGACATCTGTAAAAAAAGAGAGAAATCTAGCAATCGCTCCACCTGAGCTATTGAGCAGGGAACATTGGGGAGTTATCAAGGTTTACTTAGCATTTTATTAACATGTTTTGAAATATCTAGAACCTTGGGAAGAGGGGAAAAGACTTCTCAAATAGAGAATTTTTGGAGTTAAAGGGAATGTTGACAGCGGAATGAAAGTGGGGAAAGAAAGGAAAGAGAGGATTGGAGGTGAAATCTGGAGATACTAGACAAAGAAATTTTAAATTTGTAGAAGGATTGAGGTAAGGAGTTTTTACCAGACTGTTTACTTTAATCATAATAAAAGTAATTTCTTTACTAGTTATTAAACAATAGGGCAATTAACAAATTCTTCTGAGCACTACCAAATTTTGAGCAGCTGGTAGGTTTCCAAATCCTTTAAAGCTTGGTACATTCTGAATCTTAGCAATAGCAAGACTATTTAAATTGCTGCAATATAAAATTTTCCTTAAATTAGAATAGCTGTGAAATTATTAGTTCTGGCTAATGACCAGCTGTAGAATACCTCCAAGAAAATCTAAACCAGTTAACTAGAAACAAACGAAAATATTCTCTATGAAATAAAAGCATTCTTTCATGGTAAATACAATGTATGAGTGAGATTAATTGTAGAGGTATTGAACCAAGTAAATTAGAAATGTTGCTGCTATATCCCTCTAGGTGAAGAATGTAAAGGTACATAGCAGAAATCTCTGTATTTCATTACAATATAAAATACCATTCTAAGGTAAATAAAAATTAAAAAAATGTTGAAGGCTACTAGTAGGTTTAACCTGGGTGATCCATGGAGGCAAACCCTCCAATGGAGACGCCCCATTAGAGAGGTGCTCTCTAATAGAGACGCCTCCATTATAGGCTCCTCCTCTATGTATGTAGAGAGAAAAATAAATATATCCATGCCTTTCATTAAAATGAATTAAAATCATTATGTTAGGCAAATTAAATAGTCTTTAAAACCTTTGAATACTCTTCTTTTTTTGCTGTTATGAAAAGGAATTTTGTTGATTATAAACAACAAAATAATGATTCACAATTATCATATAAAAAAGTGCTTTTGATATTTCTTATTAATTATATAAAGCTGGAAAAATATGGAAGGAAATGGAGTATATCTTTTTCTATGTTAAATGATTTTTATATTAAAACAACAAAATATTTTGAAAGGGGTGAATTCTTCTTTATTAAATTTAAAGAATAAAACTAGATTTGAGTTATTGGAACCTAAAGAACAAACTCTTGGATATAAAATTAAAAACTAAATCTAATGGAACCTTGGATACTAGAATTGCTTAATTTTGCCAACATGCATGATTGTTCAAGAAAATGGTAGATTTCAAGCAGAAAATTATTTTCTAAAGGATTCAAATCGCTAATGCCATTTTGAATTTATAGTTGCATTTCTATAGTTTGCATGGGCAATGGGTAGAATTGCATATTTAAATTCACTGTCATGCATGGCGACCTTGAGGAACTAGTTTCTTTGGGACGGATCAGACTGCTTGTATGGGTAGCACGGGGAAGCTTTGGCTTCATGGTAGGGTGGAAGTCACCTCTATGATGCTCTCTTGACTTCAGGGTATGAAGGAGGAGCAAAGGTGAAAGATTACACTGAGATGCCATGTCACCAAGAGATCTTACTACATCTATTAAAGATATGTAACTTGTTAATTTGTTATATCTTTCAATTATATGTTAAGTATTCAACAATGAATGAGTATAACATGATTCTTGATGAGCTATATGTTCTCGATAGTTGTATAACTCTGAATTGATGATAAATAAATCTTAGTTTATTTGTTATTCTAAGATGATAAGTTTGTGATGTTGTAGAAACATTCATGAAATATTTTATAAATTTAAGGATTAGTGTTAAGATGCTATCTAGTATTTTACCACTCATTGTTAATCTTTTTCATTGTATGACAATCCTAGCTTGAATTAAGCTTACATGTTACTCATATGATGCTTATTACATAATCAAGTTCATATTTTTTCTTTGTTCTACATGGAAATGTTATTACATGGTTATATGATGCATATTGTGGAACTAAGTTTAGATATGTTGCATGCTTATATGATGCTTTTGTAGTATTAATTCATATATGGTTATATCTTTGGAGAGATATTTTGTGTTTGGTTTGGAGAGTTATTACATGTTGTATCAGAGCTCTGGGTTAAACTCTGGAGCATATTGAGTCTACTTGCTTCTAATGCAACTCATGAATTTCAAAAAATCATTAATGGACCTTCCTACAGTACAAATCAAAATGAACCTAAAGATGATAGGGTTCAAGAAAATAAACTAGAACAAATTCTAGCTATATTAACAGACACACGGGCTAGAATGAATGCCCTAGAACATGAGGTTAGGGCCACTAGGTCCATGCCAAATCAAGATGAGCAATAGGAAACCTCAGTAAATAAAGGAAATCAATCTGAATGGATTCTAAATGAAAATGAATCGACACTAAGAAGCAAAAGGGCCAAAATTGAAAATTAGTTGGCTAAAGACTTAAAGAAAATCTCACCTCCCAAATTTGATGGTAAAGTTGTAGGGGATGGTGCTGAAGCATGGATAGTGGAAATGGAAAGATATTTTGAACTGCATAACCTCTTTGAGGAAACCAAAGTAGTTTTGGTATCTTTTCAGTTAAAAAGGGAAGAAACCACCTAGTGGGATAATGCTAAGATAGAGACACATCTTTCATCTAAAAACCTAACATGGGATATATTCTTATCCCTATTTTAGAAATGATGGCTTCCACAACATTACTTTGATAGGAAAATGAATGAGTTCCAAAATCTAAGACAAGGAGATCTCTTAGTAACTCAATACTGGGAAAAGTTTGTTCAACTTCTTAAATATGTTCCCCTCTATCAACAGGATGAATGTTTCCATGTAAGGAAGTTTATTTTGGGATTAAAAACCCAAATTGATTTAGAAGTAGATCTTCATGGTCCACAATCCATGGACGAAGCCTTTGAAAAGGCCATCAAATAGGAACAAAAGTTTCATATCATTACAGAGTTTAGAAGGGAAAGCAAAGAGAAAGGGAAGAACCATCAGAACCAGGCTCCTATGAACTCTTCTAAATAGAAGAACTAGAAGGGTAATCAATTTGGGGACAAGAAAAACAAGAATAAGTTTGCAAAGGGGGGTGAGCAAAGCAAACCCTACACCAAACCCAAGACTTTTCAATGAAGGGGCAAATGATAACAATGACAAGGAAAAGTTTTAAAAACCCAAAGAAGGACTGAAGGGAGGGTTTTTTAATTTTGGTGGTGAGCATTATGTGAAAAAATGCCCTTAGAGTGTAGCTAAAGTAATAGAAGGAAACTAGCAACAACAACCTTTTCAACACCGCATTCATGCGGCTGTGCATAATAGACAAGCTAACTTCTAAGCCACTCCTATTGAATAGACATGTATGATTTATGGCCTTCCAATTAATGTGCTTATAGATACTAGTGCTACTAAATGTTTCATTAATCCTAGGGTAGTAGAAAGATTACCTAGGAAGGTTGGTTTCATGGCCAAAATTTTGGATAGTAATGTATGGTGTCCGAGATGAGAGAAGGGTAGACCAATGTCTAGCCTATAGTGAATTGTCATTTCCAAATCTTATAACTCAAGTTTACCTATATGTGGATCCTTTGGGATCATATGATGTGATCCTAGGAATAAATTGGTTAACCCAACACAAAGCCATAGTAAATTGCTTTGAGAAGACTGTAATCTATAGAGATAACTACAAAAACCCAACCAAGGTGTGTGGCATTCAAAGGGGCATAAGCCTTAGACAGATTTATGCCATGCAAGCAAAGAGAGATCAGAGGAAGGGATGCACCTATATTCTATTCATATAGAAGATTTGGGAGAAGAGAAAGAGCCTTCCATTGATGAATTTCTAGTAATTCAAGAGTTCTGAGATGTGTTTCTAGAAGAATTACCTAGTCTACCACCAAAGAGGGAATTTGACTATTCCATGTATCTTCTACCTAGTATAGAACCACAATCATAATCTACCTATAAAATGACAACCTCTAAATTATATGAGATGAAAGTTCACTTACAAGAATTGCTTGACAAGGGTTTGATTCGACCAAGTGTGTCGCCATGGGGTGCACTTGTACTCTTTGTAAAAAAGAAAGATGGTACTCTCTGAATGTGCATAGATTATTAATGATCAACAAGGTGACTGCCAAAAATAGGTATCCTCTACCAAGAATTAGTGAACTCTTTGATCAAATGAGAGGTGTAACCATATTTTCAAAAATTGATCTAAGATCAGGATATCATCAACTAAGAATCAAGGAAGAAGACATACACAAAACTACTTTCAAGACTCGTTATGGGCATTACAATTTTACAGTTGTTCCTTTTGGCTTTACTAATGTACTTGCAGCTTCTATGAATTTTTTTTTTTAAATGCGCCTGGTAAACTTTTTAACGTGACTAGCGATGCTAATGCGACACGTCCTCTGGCTCCACATGAATGCTTTTGCCCAGAGCAAGGAACCGGTGAGGCCACAACATGGGGGACCTCATCCCCTAGTAAGAACACTTCAAACCTGTGAGCTCATTGGCCCAGTGAAGGCGTATGCCTATGAGCTCATTGGCCCAGTGGGGGTTTGAACTCTGGTGGCTGCCACTACAACCGAGTGACTTAACCACTGAACCACGCCCTTATTAGCAAGCTGCAACTTCTATGAATTTAATGAACATTGTGTTAAGAGATTATCTAGATGATTTTGTCATAGTTTTCATTGATGATATTCTCATCTACTCCAAAAATGAGGAGGAACGTGAACAACACTTAAGATTAGTCCTTTATCATTTAAGAAAATATCATTTATTTGGGAAATTGTCTAAATGCTTCTTTTACCAGAAGAAAGTGCATTATTTGGGTCACATCATCTCAGTAGAAAGAATACCAGTCAACCTAGCTAAGATCAAAGTCATAATAGAATGGCCAACCCCCTCAAATGTCTGGGAAGTCCGTAGCTTTATGGGCCTAGCATGATATTATAGAATATTTGTTGAAGGGTTCTCAAAAATAGAAAACCCTATCACTACCTGTTATGTCATAAAATGTCCCCATAGGACTTTTTACCACCTAGTTTAGCTCCTAGGTCCCCTTAATTTAATCATGCATGTTTAAAACTTATCCCAGAGAAATTTCCCCTGAAACCCATGTCAAATGGTGCTTAGGGGTCCACTTTAATGTTTAATTATGACTCAAAATGCACCCCTGGACTTGGGTGCTTGCGCCCTAGTCCAGGCCTATTTTGTTGGGACCTAAATTTAAATGTGTCAGTTTATGACCATTAAAAGGTTTCCCTTTGTTGGCCTTTTCAATTTGAATTATAAATGTTAGCAAGAATGTATATATAAACTATAGAGTTCTTACTCTACATTTTGTAGCATCGCTTAGCAATGACAGTATAGTGTTACTATCATCTTGGTTCTCTCTATTTTGTGTTGCAAGTATAGCCCATGCGGGAATGTGCCAGGTGTCAACATGGCGGGGTTTTGAAGAAGAGAAAGGGATGAGGCTTTCTAAAAGATGCATGGAGTTGACATGTGGCAAGGCATTTAAGAGGTAGAGAGATAAGTTTCTAGGTAGCAGTAGAGAGTGCTAAGTGTCCGCTTTTTAGTCTACAATACTCAGGAGTCACGAGGTTGTGCCATGTATTTTGGGCTTGTATTCTCCTTTGTGTTTCATAAAGTTTGTAAGCTGTGCGAGAAAGTGCCAAGTGTCGCTACAATGGGGACTCAAGGAGGAATTTTTAGAGAAGGCAACATAAAGATGCGCCAGTCTGTCGTGTGTCCCTTTTGCAAATAAAGCAAAGTCTGTTGTGTGTCCCTTTCCTTTATAGTTTTAAGAAGTGTTAGAATGTAATATAGTGGGCCTAGAATATTAAGGTGTAGTTTCTAAGTGAAACAAAGTGTGCCAAGTGTCACGACAATGGGCATTTGAAGAATAGAAACAAAAGGAAACTCACCAAGGAGCACCAACCTGCCATGTGTCCTAGTTTTGAAACTCATGGACGTTGCCATGTGTTTTGATCATCAATTAAGATTAAAGCAAGAAATAGAGGAGGCTGAAAATACCAAATGTCAGTATGGCACGCATTCTCACCATATTATAAAAGGAACCAAGCTCAATGAGCATAGAAGCGCCAAGTAGCCACTTTGAACCGTTTGAAAGCTTGTGGAAGAGGTCATCTGTCCCAGCAAAACTGGTAGTGTCAAGGTCATGTATTTAATACTAGTCAACCAATCAAAATGCAAGGATGATGCAGATGTAGATTCAGAGGGATTTCCTATGCGTGACTAGTTTTAGTTCAGTTGTAGGTAGTTAAGAATCCTAACAGCAAGAAGTGTCTCAAGCTCATCTTTCTGCTATAAATAGAGGAGAATTCTGTAACTAAAAGGATGTAGAGATACTAAAATAGAAGATATATGAGAAGAGATTTGTTCTGTGACTAGAATATATCATTTTGCCTTCATAGTTGTTTCAAGAAAGAAGCATCATAGATTTGTACATATTCTGTGCCTTATGTATTTAGCTGAATCGATTAATGAAAAACCTCTGTTATGTGCTATTTGGTGATATTTTCTATCTTTGTTGTAATTTCTCTGTGTTTGGCCTCTGAGTTTAAATCTGTTTATATTGATCATGCTCATTGCTCTTTAATATAGCAAAAATTATAAAGATTTAGTCACTGTGTTGAATGTTGAAACAAATATAAGTCTGGCGCATCGCCTTAGAAGTTTCTTTATACTATATATGTAATCTTATTTTTTCTTCCCTTTTCCCAAAACCCCATTGGAAATAGAAGAGCCAACTTTTATAAAATTTGGAGGTCATTTTGAGAGTGATCTCACATTCTCAGAATCTCCCATGTTGGTGCTGAAACTCACGCAATTTTATACATCAATAGTTTTTGGCACACTCGGTGGGACCTTTTCTAGATTCTTGGTCAGAATCGTATGAACTAGAGATTAGAAGAAGCCATAGCTATGGACCAACTACCAGATCTTAATTAGATGCTAATCTAGGAATCTTGTTGCCACCTTTGATAGCCACTCCAAGAAGAAGGGTAAATCAGTTGTCCAGAGTACCAGGAATAGCTATGGTAGCACCTCTTCCTAATCTTCCACAAAACTTTGCAAATTGGAACAACATTAGTCCCCTTGTTCTCCCAACACTGTCGAATACCTGGGATACAATTCCTGCTAATGCTTTAAAAGAATTACCCAAGTTTAGTTGAGAAGAGTCCAAGACTCCAAGAGAACACCTCCAAGATGTGTCAGATGTGTGTGCTATGCATGTCATCACAGAATAAAATGTTTCTATCATATTGTTGGTAGCTTCCTTTAAGGGAAAAGCTCTAGATTGGTATAGGTCCTTGACCTCAAATTCAATATCTACTTGGGATCAGCTTGGAGATGCTTTCTTTGCAAGATTCAGTGAGAAGGGTGATAGATCATCTCTATTACAACAACTAATCACTATAAAGAGAGCACCCCAAGAAGCCATAATAGATTTCAACACTAGGTTTCAAAAGACTTGGGATAGAATCCTTACCACAACTAGGCCATCAACAGGTATGGCAATTATATTTTATCTTAAGGCTTTTAATTCTGATATCTTAGTGATGATTCAATCCTTAAGAGGATAGACCCTACCAAAAGCATATGAATTAGTTGTAAGAGATGAAAATAGCCTAATAGACGCTGGGAAACTACCTCCAAGGCCTCCCATGCCTATGTTCCCAGATATTTCTATTCCCCTACCACAAGAAGCTCCTAATCCTCCATCAATCCCTATGTATATGTAGACTTTTCCAACACCTCAACAAACCACTACATCAACATCTTCTACTCCTCCATCTGAAATGGATGATGTCAAGAATATTCTTAGGACTTTTTCAAATGAAATTATTAATCTCAAGAGATAGCAGACTGCTTATCCAAAACTTCCTTACTAGGGATTCCAAGGTAATAGGCCTCCATACCAGCCAAATCAATACCAAGGGGCATAGAGACTAAACAATCCTGAACCTTCAAATCAGCTAGTCCCAGTACCCACACCATTACAAACTATCCCAGTTGACCCAAATAGAGAAATGGTTCCTGGACAAAATAACATAGCAGAAGAGTCCAATGCTTGGTGTTTCCCTTGTAACAATGCCCATATGCCCATATGCCCAGAGATTGTCCTAGAGGCAATTTACAGTAGAGGGTAGCAGAGCAAAGAAGAATGGAGAATCAAGCTGTTGCATCTACTACTCCTCCATATCAGTCACCTGGTGTTCAGAATGTAGTAATGGTGGGCCAAATGCAAGGAATGGCCATTGAACAAGAAGAAGAAATTGCCCCAAAACATGCCCTATTTCCATGGATTGAGGAAGAAGATTCAGTGTTTGTAAATGAGGCATCTACCTCCAAGAAGCCCTTGGTATAGTCTAACTCTTTCACTAGGTCAAAGAGAAGAATGGTTGAATAGCCTAAAGCCATTAATAACAAAGCAGCTAGAGTCCCTTCATTCCAAGCTCAATATAACCCCACTTCAAGACA
Organism: Cunninghamia lanceolata; assembly: GCA_027924645.1. NCBI lineage: Eukaryota > Viridiplantae > Streptophyta > Pinopsida > Cupressales > Cupressaceae > Cunninghamia > Cunninghamia lanceolata. Next base: position 4,623,684 of record BSBN01000850.1, read on the forward strand.
AGAGATACCTGTGGCAGCTCAAAATCAAGGGGTCTCCAACCAGGTGATGGAAAGAGCAAGATATCCCTACTATCCTAAGACACAAACATTGGGACCTATAAACATGGTGGAATAGTTGAAGAAAGCACCTGTGAATGTCTCGATATGGGATATGCTAGCTATTCCTGAACAAAAGTCACTGTTACAAGAAGCATTGTAATCTCAGACAGATCCCAAAGTTGTTAAACTAAAAGAAGGAGGCATGGACAAGGGAAAGGCTCAAAACAAAGATGCTCCACCTCAGTAGACAACCACTCTGGTAAATTCCATGCTAGAGGTAAGTAAGTCTAAGCCAAACCCATTTTATTTAACCCTAATAGTGAGCAAGAAACTATTGCATAACTCCATGATAGACTCGGGGGCTAGTACCACAGTCATGCCCAAAAAAGTATCTGACGCTTTGAAAATAGAGTACCAACCACTAGCTAAAGGAGTCATGCAACTAGATGGGAAGTTTGTCCAAACAATAGGAATCATCAAGCAACTCCCATTACAGTTGTATACTTGTCCAAATCTTACTGTCTTGCAAGATGTGGTGATCATTGACATTTCCCCTGTCTTTGGACTATGCCTATCTAGAGATTTTACTACTAAAATAGGAGGATATATGTCACTAGATTGGTCACACTTGATCTTGAGAACTAAATATGGGACAAAGATGAAAGTGTTGTCAGAACCCTTATCTAAAGAACATATTGTTAGGGTTAGCCGGCAGAAGATATCAATTAAATGCAAATAAAGATTAAACAGAGAAATGGAAATACACAGAAATAATAATAGCGAGAGACAAGTTTTAACATGGTTCACCCAAACTCGGGCTACATCCACCAAACAGAGAGTCCAATATTATTATCCAGTAAATCAAACCGATTACAATCAGCAATCCCTGCAACTCAATACCGCTGCAAAATGCTACAATACAATACAATACCAAAACCCCGTAGGAATTTGGGGGGAAACCGCGCTCATAAAAGTGGGGTAAATATAACCTCCGAGTCTGATTAGGCTCCATATAACAACAATCTCCCACTTGGAGACTGATCATAACACCACTGACCCTGTAGCTCCCACTGGAAATAAGCACCCTGGACTCTGCTGTTCTATTTTTGTTGTGTTCAGTCTAGAAGACCAACTGAAGCTGAAGAGGAGCTCAGCTTCACCCTTGTCACTGCCTTTGTCAACATATCTGCTGGATTGTCATCTGTATGTATCTTTGCCAGCTGTAACTGTCCATCATCCAACACCGACCGAATGAAGTGATACCTCAACTGTATGTGTTTGGTCTTTGAATGCAAGGCAGAATTCTTTGCAAGATGTATGGCACTCTGGCTGTCTGTAAACAAATAACTGTGAACCTGTTGTGTGCTCAATTCATTCATGAAAGATTGTAGCCATATCATCTCCTTACTTGCCTCTGTTGCAGCTACATATTCTGCCTCTGTGGTGGATAAAGCAACCACCTTTTGCAACCTGGAAATCCAACTCACTGCTGTTCCACCTACAGTAAAGACATAACCTGTAGTACTCCGCCTAGTATCAATATCTCCTGCCAAATCTGAGTCTACATAACCTGCTAAATCAGTAGTAGAGCCCCCAAAACATAAGTGTTTAGTAGATGTACCTCTCAAATATATGAGAATCCATTTTACCGCATTCCAATGCTCTAATCCGGGATGACTCATATACCGGCTAACGACTCCTACAGCATGTGCAATATCCAGTCTCGTGCATACCATGGCATACATTAGACTACCTACAGCTGAAGCATATGGTACCTTGGACATTTTCTCTTCCTCCTCTTGTGTCTTAGGACACATGTCCTTAGTTAATTTCAAATGACTAGGCAAAGGTGTGCTGACAGCTTTTGTATTCTCCATGTGGAATCTCTGCAACACCTTTTCAACATAAGCAGCTTGAGATAGAGTTAAATTTCAGTTCTGCCTATCTCTGCAAATTTTCATACCAAGGATTTGTTTTGCTGCCCCCAAATCCTTCATATCAAATCATTTTGCCAACTACTGTTTTAACTCTCTGATGTGATCCATGTTAGACCCAGCGACAAGCATGTCGTCAACATATAAACATAAAATAATGTAGCTGTCATTATCTAACCTCTTAAAATAAACACAATGGTCAGAATTACACCTGTTGTAGCCTTGCTCAGCCATAAAACTGTCAAATTTCAAATACCATTGCTGAGGTGCTTGTTTCAGGCCATACAAACTCTTCTTCAATCTGCACACTAGTTTCTCCTTACCTTTGACCTCAAATCCTTGGGGCTGTTCCATATAGATCTCCTCCTCCAAATCACCATGGAGAAAGGTAGTTTTAACATCTAGTTGTTCCAAATGTAAATCTTCAGCAGCCACAATACTTAAAACAGTACAAATAGAAGTCATCTTGACAACCGGAGAAAATATGTCATCAAAATCAATGCCCTTTTTCTGTGCAAATCCTTTCACAACTAACCTGGCCTTAAATCTTTTCTTACCTCCATCTTCCTCTTTCATCCTGTAAACCCATTTATTTGGTAAAGCCTTTTTTCCTGTAGGTAACTTACATAATTCCCAAGTCTGATTTTTTAGCAAGGAGTCCATTTCTTCTTTCATTGAAAGCTCCCACTGAACCTGTGTATCCACCTACATAGCTTCATCATACCCTTCTGGTTCACCAGCATCTGTTAACAAAATAGAATACAAAGAGGGAGAAAACCTTTCAGGAGGTCTACTTATCCTTGTGGACCGTCTAACATTCACTAGAGTTTGTGGTATTTCTGGTTGCTGTTGCAGAGCATGAGGAACCACTGGAACATCACTATTTGGAGTATCATCTAGCACCACATAATCCTTTTCTTTCTTCTCATGCTGCTGCAACTGATCTTTGTACAACACCTTCTCATTGAATATAACATCCCTGCTTCTCACAATTTTCTGATTTTCAAAATCCCAAAGCCTATAACCAAATTCATCAATGCCATATACAACAAAGGTACACCTTTTTGATTTTGCATCCAGCTTGGTTCTATGTTCAGAATCTATATGTGCAAATGCTTCACAGCCGAAGGTTTTCAAAAAAGAATAACTCACCTTCTTGCCTGTCCATGCTTCCTCTGGAATACCACAACCTAAAGGAACTGAAGGACCTCTGTTAATTAAATATACAGCAGTGTTGACAACCTCTGCCCACATGTTTAAAGGCAGCCCAGCATGCAATCTCATGGTCCTTGCACGCTCCATTATTGTCCTATTCATGCGTTCAGCCACTCCATTTTCCTATGGAGTCCTTGGAACCGTTTTCTGCCTACGAATTCCATTAAAGGAACAATAATCTTCAAATTCTTTGCTGCAATACTCACCGCCATTATCAGATTTGAGACATTTTAATCTTTTACCCGTCTCATTCTCAACCAAGCTTCTCTATTTCTTAAATGTTTCAAATACATCATATTTCTGTCTAAGAAAATAAATCCAGACCTTCCTAGTTGCATCATCTATGAATGTAACATAATACCGAGAGCCACCAAGAGAAGATACCTAAGCTGGTCCCCATACATCTGTATGCACAAGCTCCAACTTTTCATTTTTCTTTTGCTTCCCATCCTTAAGAAAACTGACTCTCTTTTGTTTTCTATACACACAACTTTCACAGAAATCCATATTAATACATTCAGACCTGGTAAAACTTTCTTAGAATGAAGTACCTTCATACCTTTTTCACTCATATGCCCAAGTCTGTTATGCCACAGTGTTGTCTCAGAACTTGCAACAACTTTTCCAGTCTCTTCCTGCAAACCTGCAGCAACTGTTCCTGAACCTGTTTATTTTTTCTCTGTAACAGCTAAAGTAGAAGGAACAGTATGACCTGTACAAAGATATAAGGTGCCTACTTTCACACCTTTTGCTACTACTAAGGCACCTTTTGAAACCTTCCAATTTTTATCAGTAAATGTAATAGTGCAACCTTGTTCAGTTAGCTGCCCTGCTGAAATTAAATTCCTACTGAGCCTTGGAACATGCCTTACCTCTTGTAGTAGCCAATGATTCCCATTCTGCAACTTAATTTTGATTCTTCCCTTTCCAACAATCTGACAGGGTTTGTTATCTCCCAAATAAACCAGCCCAAAATCCCCTTGGACATAATCAAGGAAATAACTTCTATGGGGCGTAGCATGAAATGAGGCCCCTGAATCTAAAACCCATGAATCATCAGCATTATCTAGGGAAAGAATCAAAGCATCATCTTCAGACTTATTGCTTACCACATTTGCTTCCTTATTGCCTTCTTGTTTGTCTCCTTCTTTGTTTTTCTGAGACCAGCAATCTTTCTTCAGATGACCTGGTTTTCCACAGTACCAGCAATCCTTCTGTCCTCTGGTTTGGGATCTTTTGTCCTTTGATTTTTCTCGTGACTTCCCATGACCTCCAAAACCTTTTCGTCTCTCCTTTGATCTGCCCCTGCTTTCTGTATTCAAAACACTGCCTGATTTGGATCCACCTAAGCTTTTCTTACAAATTTCCTCACTCAGAATAACACCAACAACATCATCAAATTTTAGGGTATTTGAACCAGAAACAGAGTTACTAACCGCCATTACCAAACTATCCCAGCTTTCAGGCAATGAACATAATATCAAGAGAGCTCTAACTTCTTTATCAAATTTTACATTTACAGAAGTCAATTGACTGACAATCATATTAAATTCATTTAAATGACCTGTCACAGATCCACCTTCAACCATTTTCAAATTTGAAAACTGCTTCATGAGAAATACCTTATTTGAGGCTGCGGGTTTTTCATACAATTTTGCCAAAGCTTTCATCAGACCATCTATTGTCTTCGCTTCTGTTATATTGAATGCCACTGACGGTGCCAGGCACAACCGAATGGTTCCCAGTGCCTTTCTGTCAAGAAGATTCCAATCCTCATCAGACATTGTTGCCGGTTTCTTGGCTACTCCTTCCAACGGCCTCCATAAATCCTTTTGATAGAGGTAATCCTCCATCTGCATCTTCCATAACTGATAGTTCTGCCCATTGAATTTATCAACCTTCGTTTTACCCTCATCCGCCATTGCTCCCACTCAACCTGAGACTTTCTTGCAGACGATAATCGAACACAACCCGCTCTGATACCACTTGTTAGGGTTAGCCGGCAGAAGATATCAATTAAATGCAAATAAAGATTAAACAGAGAAATGGAAATACACAGAAATAATAATAGCGAGAGACAAGTTTTAACGTGGTTCACCCAAACTCAGGCTACATCCACCAAACAGAGAGTCCAATATTATTATCCAGTAAATCAAACCGATTACAATCAGCAATCCCTACAACTCAATACCGCTGCAAAATGCTACAATACAATACAATATCAAAACCCTAACCCTTAGCCGCTTTTTATCAAGCTTTTTGTCGGTTACAAAATAGGGTTTTCTTATATCGGTCAATGAAAAAAATTAACTCCCGGTGCATTATAAAATAATAAAAAACTGTGTGAGGTTTCAGGGGCGTTGCCCCCGAGCCTCCACGAGGGCGTTGCCCCTCAACCCCGCCCTGTATCGCGACAGGGAACGTGCCAGGGGTGCTGGCCCTGGACCCCACAAGGGGCGCTGCCCCTTGACCCCGTCTTAGGGGCGCTGCCCCCAAACCCCCGCAAGGGGCGCTGCCCCTTGACCCCGTAGGAATTTGGGGGGAAACCGCGCTGATAAAAGTGGGGTAAATATAACCTCCGAGTCTGATTAGGCTCCATATAACAACACATATCACCGAAGAAATATCACCAAAGTTTGAAGCGTCTCATGCTATGATGAATAGAGATGACCTAGCTTTTATTGAAGATATAGGGGAATGGACTAAATATGATTAGAATGAAGAACAAAACAATCAGTTGATGTCTATGATACAGAGTGACCCTTATGGCAACTATGATTCTACTAGTTTGGGAACTTATGTAATCTTTGAGGAAGATCAAGAGATATCAAATGTAATAAGTCAAGAAATAGTTGAAAAGGAAGATTCCAATAAAGAATCTAAGGTCTGGACTTTAAACTTTGATGGAGCCAGGAGCAAGAATGGTGCAGGAGCAGGTATCTGTCTCACCTCTCCAAAGGGAGAAAAAATTCTTATGGCCATACACTTCCAGTTTGCTTATACAAATAATGATGCTGAATATGAATCTTTGGTACATGGCCTTATGTTAGCCAAGAAGAAAGGAATTAAAAATCTAAGAGTCAGAGGTGATTCAGAGCTAGTTGTGAAGCAAATCAAAGAGAAGGTTGTGGCAAAAAATGTGAGAATGAGATCATATCACCATAGGATTTGGGACCTGATTGATGACTTTGATGCTTTTAATATAGAAGTTGTACCTAGAGCTTAGAATACTGAAGTAGACAGGATGACACAAATTGGATCTTAGTTTGACCCAACAAGTGATCTGCTTATCAATAATGAGGAAGTGAAGGTCATTATCAGACCATCAATCCCTGACAATGTTCAAAATTGGCAAGTTTTCGACGATGACCTTCAAGTGCTTTTGTTTCTACAGCAGTCTGGAAAATTTGCTGACTAGTTGTAGCCTAAGATTAAGGAAGCATATGGTGACCAAATTATTCAATTGAAATCTAATAAGCTTTCAAGAGGGTTAATAATGCTAGAAAACCTTTTTGACCTAGATGATGCAAGCATAGATAAGAGAAAATTCATGGCAAGTAAAGAAGATTATTCTAAAATTCAGGTTAGTGAAGGAAGTTGAAAGTTGGTAATGCCACCACTTAGGAGGAAAATGATAAGTTAATCTCTTTATGCAACCAATATGATAGGGTGATTGCATGGACCTATGATGATCTCCATGTTTATAATAGGGACATTATCCAACATACTATAGAGCTTGTTGAAGGATCAAAGCCTGTCCGCCAGAAACAAAGACCAGTAAATCCTAGAATTGAACCTTTATTGGTAGATGAGTTACAAAAGCTTCTTGAGTCTAAGATTATTTTCCCAATCAAGTATTCGACCAAGAAAGAAAAATGGAGATATTAGGCTCTGTGTGGATTTCAGAGACTTAAATAAAGCTTAATTAAAGGATCATTATCCTTTGCCATCCATGGAGCAGATCTTACAAACAGTAGCTAGATCAGAAAGATTTTCCCTACTTGATGGTTTTTCAGGATACAATCAAATTTGGCCGGCAAAGGAAGACCAACATAAAACAGTGTTCACAACCAAATGGGGAACCTTTGCATATGCCAAGATGCCCTTTGGTCTCTCAAATGCTGGTGCCACTTTTCAACGCACTATGGATATAGCGTTTAAGGGGCTCATAAATAAAATCATTCTGATTTATTTAGATGATCTTACTATATTTACAAAAAATGCCAAAGACCACTTTGAGCATTTAGAGGCTATATTTTAGAGGTGCCAAGAGTTTGGGATTTCTTTAAATCCTAAAAAGTGCATCTTTGGTGTACCTCAAGGGAAACTTCTAGGGCATATTGTTTCAAAGGATGGAATCTCTATTGACCCAGAGAGAGTCAAGGCCATACTGGACTTATCCTTACCAGTAAATAAAAAGGTTGTTCAGTCTTTCCTGGGAAGATTAATTTTGTTAGTAGATTCATATCTGATTTTGTAGGGCTAGTCAAGCCTATTACTCTGATGTTGAAGGACTTAGCCTTTAAGTGGACGACTAAAGGAAGACATGTTTTTGAAGAAATTAAGAAGGCTATCTCCACTGCCCCAGTACTGCGGAATCCTGATTTCTCTAGGCACTTCATGATGTATGTGTATGGAGGTGAGCACAGTATTGTAGCTGTTCTAACTCAGAAAGATGATAAAGAAGAAGGGGAACATCCAATCACATTCTTCTCTAGGACATTAAGAGAGTACGAATCCATGTACAATTTTGTTGAAAAGTAAGCTTATGCCATAGTTAAAGCGCTTAATAAATTTAGACACTTGGTAACTGGAAACACAATCTTGATATTAGTAGCTCATTCAAGTGTTAGAGAATACATTATGGAGGGATAAATTAGCGAAAAGAGAGCTAACTGGATAACCAAGATCTTTGAATATGATGTAGAATTAAGGCCTACTAAATCGGTTAGAGGAAGAGGACTTTGCCAATATATTGTTCAAGACACAGAAGCATCAATGTTGAAAGAAACAGAGGGTGAAACTATGTTAAAACTCCAAGAGCCTGACCAAGACTCTTGGGTTAATGACAGGATACAATTCATAAAGACTGGTATCTTCCCTAGTCAGCTCTCCCTTGATAAAAGAAAGTTGATGCAGGGACTTCCGGAGGTCATAACTTTTGACTCGGATGTGGGTTTGGGCTGAAATTTTACAGGTGGATGTGTTATGAGGTGGCATGTGGATTCCCAACCCACACTAGTTGGTTGGACCCTGTTTTGGCACTTTTTTGGGGTTTGAAACTTTCATCTTGGCCCTCAAAATGACAATTTAGTGTTTTTTCCTAGTTTTTTAAAAGTTGCTTTTGTTAATAACGCGAAACTCATGTTTAGAATTTAGGATGTTAGTTTTTCGTCCTACCTTAGTTTTAGGAAGTTTTTGGGAAAAAAATGGATTCTCAAGATATGCATGTGAAAATTACCTAAAATGGCAAAATCTGACAATTGTCGAAATCTGTCAAAAAAGGTAATTTTTTGATTTTTTTGTTTTCTTGGATTTAAGAGAGTTTTCTCTCATTGTAGCAGTAGAGTTGGTGAATAGAAGTTTTTTTTAATTATGTTTTCCATTTTTTCAAATCTTTGGCTCTCATACATGATTAATGGCACAATTCTATTGAGTGTATGTTGTTGGCTACATCATCTGGTATCAAAGTAGGAAGATGGCTGGGAGAGTAAGAGGAAGAGACGGTCTTGCTCAGATGCATAGAGAAATGCAAAATCTGTAAAGGCAAGTAGCAGAACTTATAACATGGATGGAAAACCAAAGACTGGGTAGAGGAGGAGATGAATCTGATGAAGAGATAGGTCGAGGAGGTGCAGATCAAGATATAGAACATGAAGAAGAAGAATTAGAAGGCATGAGTTTTGAAGAGAGGATGCTCAGGGCCTTAAAAGGGAAAAATGAAGGGGTCAAGATAGATGTTTCAGATTATACATGTAGTCTTAAACTAGAGGAGTTGATAGACTGGTTGAATGACATGAGAAACTTTTTTGAATGGAAATCCATGACAAAGGAAAAGAAGGTGAAATTCGCATGCACCAAATTAAAGGGTCATGTAATTAATTGGTGGGATCATCTTCAAAAGGAATGAACAAGGAAAGACAAGGATAAGATTAGGACATGGAATAAAATGGATAAGAAGTTGAGAGAAAAAATTTTGCCCATAGATTATGCGTAAACCCTTTTTTGTACATTTCAAAATTTAAAGCAGAACCTCTCTTCTATACAAGATTATACAAATGAGTTTTATACGTTGTCTATACGTATAGAGGATCAAGAAAATGATGAACAGATGGATGCTAGATATGTGAATGGTCTGAAATTCTCTATTCAAGATGAATTGAGCATGCATCAATTCAACAGTATGGAAGAGGCTTACCAATTGGCTCTAAAGGCTGAAGAAAAATAAAACAAACAGTACCATCAGAGGAATAGAGGAGGAAGAAGGGGTACATCAACCCCATTTTGAGAAGGTTTGAATTATGGCATGGAAGAGTCATCCCATGGATTTGAAAAATAAGTAGACACTCGACAAGATCCTCTGAATCAAGAACGAGGAAGGGGATTTCAAAGAGGTAGAGGTTATGGTAGTGGTAGAGGATGGGAAAACCAGAGAAGGCCTTTCACTTGTTTCAAATGTGGAGAAGAAGGTCATAGAGAATTGAATACTCAAATTATAATATGCAAGAAAGAAATCAAGGAGGACAACCTAGGGTGAACTTGATTCAAACACAGCATGAAGTGGAAGGGATGGAACTAGAGGTTCCACTAGATGTGGGAGAAAGTCTCATGATGAGAAGAGCAATGGTGATTCTAGAGAAGGAGAAAACACAAGACAAAATCTCTGATGGTTCATGGCTTTGACCCAATATCTTTAGAACCAGATGCACTTCGGGTGGCAAGGTATGTCAAGTTATTGTTGATGGAGGTAGTTGTGAAAATATGGTTTCTAAAGAAATGGTAGAAAAATTGAATTTACACTGTGAAAAACATCCTCATCCGTACCGCATTGTATGGTTTAAAAAGGGAAATGAAGTCACTATTGATAAAAGATGCCTAATTAAGTTTAACATAGGGAAGATCTATTAGATGAGATATGGTGTGATGTTGTCCCAATGGATGCCTGTCATGTGTTATTGGGAAGGCCATGGTAGTATGATAGAAAAGTTATGCATGATGGAGAGAAAAACACATACACCTTTTGGAGAGATAGCTCTAAGGTGATTTTATTGCCTCTCAAGGATGAAGGAAAAGGTGAGACCATGTTGTCTGAAAGAGATCTTGTTAAAGAAATGAAGGTGACATGGTTGTGTTATGCATTAGTAGTGAAAAAAGGTGAAGAGGAAGACATTTCAGTTCCCCCATAAGTAGCATAGCTATTGAAATAATTTGTTGATGTTTTGCCTAATGAATTACCTAATGGTCTACCGCCAAAGAGATATTCAACATCATATTGATTTGATTCTAGGAACAACTCTACCCAACCAAGTACCTTATAGGATGAATCCAACACAACATGCAGAGTTGAATAAGCAAGTAATAAAACTCATAGGTAAAGGTGTGGTTAGAGAGAGCATGAGCCCATGTGTTGTACCTTCACTGTTGACCCCAAAAAAAGATGGAACATGGAGGATGTGCACTAATAGCAAAGCAATTAATAAGATTACCATCAAGTATCAGTTTCCTATACCTCGTATGGAGGACATAATGGATGTCCTTGTAGGGGCCAAATATTTCAGCAAGATCAACCTACGAAGTGGCTACCACCAAATCCAGATCTAAGAATGGGATGAGTGGGAGACAGCCTTTAAGACTGGAGACAGATTATATGAGTGGATGGTTATGCCATTTGGGTTATCAAATGCATCTAGGACATTCATGAGATTGATGAACACTATACTACGACCTTACATTGGTAAGTTTGTGGTAGTTTATTTTGATGATATTTTGGTATTTAGTAATAGCAAAGAAGAGCACCTACAACACTTGAGGATCATCTTTGGTGTGTTAAGGAAGGAGAAGTTTTATGCCAATTTGAAGAAGTGTAAGTTCATGTAGGACAGTTTGGTTTTTTTAGGCTGTTATTTCTAAAGATGGTGTCAGAATGGATCCAGAAAAGGTTAGGGCAATTCTAGAATGGCCTAGTCCAAGCAGCATCACAGAGGTAAAAAGTTTTCATGGCTTGGCCACTTTCTATCGAAAGTTCATTCAAAATTTTAGTAGTATTGTAGCTCCTATAACAGATTGTACCAAAGGAAGGGAGTTTGTATGGACCAAGGATACTGAGGAGAGATTTAAGTACTTGAAGCAAAAGGTAACAGAAGCACCTATACTTGCATTGCCAAATTTTGATAAGGTATTTGAAGTAGAATGTGATGCCTCCCATGTGGGAATAGGTGTTGTGCTTAGCCAAGCTAGAAAACCTATAGCTTTCTTTAGTGAAAAGCTGAATGAAGTGAGAAAGAATTATTCTACTTATGATTTGGAATTTTATGCAATTGTTCAAGCATTGAGGCATTGGAGACATTATCTAGTTCCCTAGGAGTTTGTATTGTTTATAGATCATATTGCATTGGGATAGTTGAATAGACAGAAAAAATTGAATAGTAGGCATGCCAAGTGGGTCTCTTTCTTGCAGGGTTACAATTTTATGTTGAAGCATAAGTCTAGAAAACAAAATCAGGTTGCAGATGCATTAAGTAGGCATGTTGTACTTTTGACCACAATGGAAACTGAGGTGATTGGTTTTGATGCCATAAAAAATTTGTATGAGTCTGATGATGATTTTGGGAGATTGTGGAACAATTGAAGGCACCAGTATCTGGTAACTTGGATCACTTTAGGGGTGAATATTTTCTATAAGATGGGTATCTATTTAAAGGAAAACAACTATGCATACCAGCTAGCTCTATGAGGGAAAACATTATCAGAGAATTTCATAGTAGTGGGTTGGCTAGACATTTTTGCAAGGACAAGACAATAGCCTTGATAGAAGATAAATATTACTGGCTAAAAATGAAAAGGGATATAACTAAGTTTGTAACAAGGTGTAGGATCTGCCAAGTGGCTAAGGGACATTCACAAAATATAGGGTTGTATATGCCATTACCATTACCAACTGCACCATGGACAGATTTGAGCATGGACTTTGTGTTGGGACTTCCACATACTCAATGAGGTAATGACTCCATTTTTGTAGTTGTTGATAGGTTCTCCAAGATGGTTCATTTTATTTCTTGTAAGAAAACTAATGATGGAATGAGGGTAGCAGAGTTATTTTTTTCAGAAGTTGTTCGACTACATGGTGTTCCAAAGACTATTACCTCTGATAGGGATACCAAATTCCCATCATTTCTAGAGGACTTTATGGAACAAAATGGGGACCAAGTTACAGTTTAGTAGTGCCTATCATCCTCAAATGGATGGGCAAACATAGGTAGTCAATCAGAGTCTGGGAAATTTATTGAGGTGTATTGTTGGAGAAAAGTCAAAACAATGGGACGTGGCATTACCCCAGGCCGAATTTGCCTCTAATAGTTTTGTTAATAGATCAACGGAAAATTCCCCTTTCTAGATTGTGTATGGCAGGAATCCTCAGGATGTTCTAGATTTGGTATAGCTACTACTGAAAGATAGGGTCAGTGATGATGGGGAAGCATTTGCAGAACACCTTCAACAATTGTAGAAAGATGTGAGATAGAAGTTGCAGGACAGTAATGAGAGGTACAAGAATACAGTGGATGCTAGTAGGTGACATCAGACATTTAATAAAGGTGACTTAGTGATGGTATATTTGAGAAAAGAGAGGTTTCCTACTGGAACATACCACAAGTTGAAGTACAGGAAAATTGGTCCTTGCAAAATTACAAAGAAGATCAATGATAATGCATATGAGGTCAGTTTACCAGATGATCTTGATATTTCTCCTATGTTTAATATTTCTAATTTATATGCATTCCATGGTGAGGATGATGCTAAAGATAGTCAACCAAAAGTGGCATGGCACCACCACATTCCCCATAAGAAGAAGGAAAAGATTGCACAGGTTCTTGATAAGAACTATCTACACATGGTAAAAGCATTACAACAAGTATTTAGTACAGTGGGAAGGATTGCCACCAACAGATAGGACATGGATTACAGAGTGGGAAGTATAGAGGTTAGATCTAGTCAAGTGGCAGGAGTTGCATTCTTTTCAACTAGAGGAGAATGATGCAGGGACTTCTGGAGGTCATAACTTTTGACTCGGATGTGGGTTTGGGCTAAAATTTTACAGGTGGATACATTATGAGGTGACATGTGGATTCCCAACCGACCCTAGTCGGTTGGACCCCATTTTGGCTCTTTTTTCGAGGCTTGAAACTTTCATCTTGGCCCTTAAAATGACAATTTAGTGTTTTTTTCCTAGTTTTTTAAAAGTTGCTTTTGTTAATAACTTGAAACTCATGTTTCAAATTTAGGATGTTAGTTGGTTTTTCCTCCTACCTTAGTTTTAGGAAGTTTTTGGGAAAAAACTAGATTCTTAAGATATGCATGTGAAAATTACCTAAAATGGTAAAATCTGACAATTGTTGAAATTTGCCAAAAAAGGTAATTTTTTTATTTTTTTGTTTTCTTGGGTATAAGAGAGTTTTCTTCCATTGTAGCAACAGAGTTGGTGAATAGAAGTTTTTTTTTATTTTTTTCCAGTTTTCCAAATCTTTGGCTCTCATACATGATTAATGGCACAATTCTATTGAGTGTATATTGTTGGCTACATCAAAGGTACTATAGACAACAGGGAAGTTATTTTGTCCTATTTGATCACATTTTGTTTAAAAGAAATTTTGATGGGATCCTACTAAGGTGTGTGGAAAAAGATGAATCTCAAAATATACTACATGAATTCCATCATGGAACCTCAGGAGGACACTTCTCAACAAAAACTACTACCATCAAGATTACACAGACTGGTTACTATTGGCCCACATTATTTGCATATTGTCATCAAATGGTTAAAAAGTGTCAGGCTTGTCAATTTTATGTTGGAAAGAGAAGAAATGCAGCTTTACCTCTGAGTCCCATAATTGTAGATGAACCTTTTGCACAGTGGGGTTTAGATTTCATAGGAATGATCAATCTAGTCTCAAGTGCAACTGATTATTTTACAAGATGGAGCGAGGCAGTCCCACTTAAAGAAGCCACTGAGAAGGTAATTATAGATTTTCTGGAAGGAATAACCACAAGATTTGGCCCACCCCACACTATTATATTTGATAATGCTAAGGCATTTTTGGGTACCAAACTATCAGAGTTTGCTTTAAAAAATGATATATATTTGAAGACTTCATCTAACTACTATCCGCAGAGTAATGGTTTGGCAGAATCTACGAATAAGAATCTGATTAGACTCATCAAAAGAATAGGAGCTGATCATCAGAAGGAATGGAATAAACATCTCAATTTAGCACTATGGGCAGACAGGACTACGCCGAAGCAAGCGACTAAGATGTCTCCTTATGAACTAGTTTATGGCAAGAATGTAGTTATGCCACTAAGTATAGAAATCCCTGCTTTACAATTGATTAAGCAATTGGAGTTAGAATAAAATGGCCCAATGCATGTGAGGCTTACAGAACTACTAGAAGTATAGGAGAAAAGAGAGCTGGCACATGAATCCATAATGAACTGTCAGCATATCGTAAAAAGCTGGTTCGGTCAAAAGACTTTGGAACCAAATTTTGAAGTCAGGTCTTTGGTTTTGAAATGGGATGAAAGAGCTTCTAAGCTAGGATGACACATCAAGTTTGATTCACTATGGACTGGCCCTTTTAAGATTCGCACTTGTAAGCAATAAAATGCATTTGAGTTGGAAAATATGGAAGGAGAGCCTGAAGAGATTCCCGTCAATGGGATCTTCTTGAAACACTTCACATAATTCCAATTTATGCCCTTGTATCATAGTTAATTAGGTTGCTTTTAAGTTTCATTCCTTTCCTATTTTGCTTTTCCCGCTTTCTTTTGAATAAGTGTTCTAGTAACACGTGTCCACAGTACATTGGTTTCTATCTCTGGTAGTTGCATACTCCCCAAAGTTGTTAGGTGGTTCTCGTACTTCAAGGAGGATAACCAATGATTTCAAAAGATCACCACCTTTATTTCTTATTTGGCACATAGTCCTATGCCGATTTGGAATGATGCACTAACAGTCCTTTTGGCGTGACTATTAATGACATTAATTAGACATGATGGGTCATTTAATATATTATTAATGCCTCCACTGAGCCAGGTTTTTAAGTATCACTACAGTTTGTAATCACCATTCTTGTTCCAATTCTCTCAATTTTTCATTTGCTCATGTCATGAAGTTTTAATAGCTATTGGAAGTCCTAGCTATAGATTTAATTTAGTTGCAGTTTCAAAAGCCTCTTGAGAAGATACAAAAATGGAGGAGGGGCAATAGCCACAAGAAGGTCTGTTTGATTTTCTAGAGAAATGGAAGAGCAGTAAGGCCTATGCATTTGCAAAAGTACAGCCAAGAATCAACTACCCAAGGACCAGAGCCTTGGACAAGGGGGTTAATGCCGACCCTACACAGGTGAAGGATTATGCAGACGACATCTTTGACACCTGGATGACCAAAAATCTAAAGAATCTGAGAGAGGGGGCACACATAAGATGTCTCTAACGAGTGAAAAAGGGAGAGTCTGAAACATTTGGCAGGAGGATTTGGACCTCCTAGTTGGCTCAGTTCTTGGTCCCTGCCATTCACCCCTACCCTAAATTGGTTTAGATGTGTGTAGAACTTTTTGACCCATAGACTTCAATGATTCAACACAATAGATTCATGCTCCAGATAACCCATTCGGGACATGTTGGGCCTATATCACGACTGTAATGCTACTTTTGCCACTATCCCCAAGCTGCAAAATACATGGAATGGGGTCCATAGTAAAGTCAGGTTCCTGAATACTGAGATGAACTTTAGATGAAGACAACACCTAATTGCCTCCATTGCCCACTGCTTGTGACCAGTTCAATGCTAATGTGCAGGATGCCCTCTCCATGCTGGCTTTCATTTTCAGTCGGGATGAGGATGCAAACATATATGACTAGCAATTGGTAGCCATTTTTAGACTCAAAATAGTAGATAAGTCTGTTGAATACAAGTTTGACTTCTCAGAGCATATCTCCCAAGCCATCATTGAGTAGCTATCCAAATTTTCTCAGGAACAAACTTTTAGGTATTCAACTTATCTTTTCCACTTAATTTTGTATCAAAATTATCAACTCTTCCAGCATCATTTGCATCTAGACATGTATGACCCTGAGACAGGAAGTAAAAGAACTATCCCGATGTCCGCATGGACTCATGTCCTCTCAAAAACTGTAGACCCCTATGAATTTGCTGAGTGTTTTGTGGCACTTATCTTTGAACAATTAGAGTCTGAGGTTGTTGTGAATAGGATGACAAATAGCATGAGAGGCATCTTGACTAATTCCAAAATCCCTTGCAATTAATTCTTTGGTGCTCATACTACAATCATTAGGCTTCATGGTTTTGCTAATGAGCCTGTTTTGCTCCCAAAAGTTTTAACTCCTAGGGTCCCAGCCTTGGAGGTGGGTCACCAATTGTCTATTATTGACAATAATTTTGGTAACAAGAAAAGAAAGAAGAAGTTTTATGATATCCCTTAGAGTAAGGGAAATATTACAATAGAAAAAAGAGAAACTGAGCATCTCCTATTAAGAAAACTGGTAGTTTATGGTTTCATAATAGTCCAAGATAAATGTAACTATGATCCTGACAATTTCTTGGCATCTTGGATAGTAAATAACAAACTTTCCACTATTTTCATCCATGAGAGCCAGCCTTTTTGGGAATAGAGAAGGTCACCACAACAAGATAATCCAGCATTCAATGTAGAGCTCAAGGATCTACCAGGTGAGGGCCCCAAGCCATGGGAAACTTTTTACAAGAAGCAACAAGAGTATGATCCTAAGAAACTTATGACACATAGTTTGAGGCAAACCCTCAAGAATAAAGATTGGAGCAGTGAGAAGATAGTGGCCTATTGGAAGTATAGGCAGGAGATTGCTGAATTCACCCACACTTTTGGGGGAGTTCCAATAGATGAGCAATGGGATAGAATCTGGGACAAGTACCATATGACCCCCGTATCAAGCCCAAACATGAGCAATATTCCAGGCGACTCACAAGAAGTAGTGGAAACAGAAGAGCCAGAGGAAGCTTAGGGGGCAGAGGAAATGGAGAAAGAAATTACACAAGCTCCTAGGGCCCTGTGGACTTAACCTCTTAGTGCCATTATGAAACAAAAGGCAGCATTATCGTTGTCTCATGAGATTCATATAGCTTTGGCATCGGGGGTCTTGGGATGGAAATCTCTCAACAAGCATTCATATCAATACAAGAAACATTGGAGGAAGATCCTAAAGATACAATAGAAAGGCCTTTGAAAAGAAGGTGGAAGCTAGTGTTGCAAAAAGAGGAGATTGAAGGTGATGCCTTGGAGCCCCCACATCAACAAGTTCTCATGATTACAGTAGCAGCTCAGGTAAGTATCCCTCCTATTTCTCCTTCTTTATCTTCTTCTTTAATAAGGGTGGCAACCCAAATGACCTACTCTTCCATGCCTCCTGCCACCTCTACTGTGCCTTTACAATCTTTTGCCCCTACTATTAGTTCACCCGCCTTAGTATCATCACAGGCCATTTCATTGCCTTTGTTTTCCCCATCCATGCCCAGAAGGGCTTTTCCTCAAATTGATCCCATCCAACAAATTACAACCATCCCATATGGCTTGCCATAGGGTTACCCTTTTGTTAGAGGACTCATTGCTTCTCCACCCACCTTTCAGACACAAGAAGATATTGCTAGGAAGGTGAGGGAAGCTATAATGGAAAGGAAAAGGAAGAAAGAAAGTAAAAGCCCTGCTGCCCCCCACATGAAGTCACTATTTGAACCCATTCAATAGTCCCTGACCATTACCCACTTAACCACCAATATAGTCAAGACTGTTGAGCAAATGAAGCCAGAGGACTATACCATGAATGCAATGGCTATGGACTTAGCCCACTTCAGGCCCCAAGATAAGGTGGAGCTAATGAATGAAACTTCTGCAACTGTCACATTTGATTATCTCAAAGAAACAAGAAAGCTACAAAATTTGGAGGCAGACTTAGCAAAAACAAGAGCCACGATCAATAGCCTTACAACATAAATAAAGGCTAAGGACAAAGAAATTGGTACTCTCAATAAAGACAAGCAGTCTACTATGTCTTTGGAGGTATACCAAGCATCACAAACTCAAGTTGAAAACCTGTAAACTAAAATAGCACAAGTGAGGGCCACTGCAATAGCATTGAAGCAGGAAAATGCCATTGCTGAGAAAAAATGCCAAGATAAGATGCAAGAAGTGTCTCAGTTACAATAGAACCTGGTGAGGGAGTAGAATCAAAATAGTGCCTATCAAGCTCAGTTCATGGCTGAACATGAAAAGACTAAGAAATTGACTATTGATCTAAGTCAGAGGCCTTAGAATACAAGAGTGCTGGAAATGGTATAAGAGCTCTACGTGTCTGCATGACAAAGGATCTCCATGGAGGTCTCACAGCGTAAGCCTGCCCTTAGTTTCCTTCTTAAGGCCCAATAGCTATGTGAAAGAGTAGGGTCCTCAGTAGAGGCAACTTTATCCACTGTTTCTTTGAGAGTCTCAGATTCTCAACTTTTGTTGCAAAAACTCTATGATACAATAGATGAAGCCTTGTTAGTGGCAGGGGTGAGTGACAAAATGACTACAGCGGAAAAGGTGAATGAAGTCTTAAGTTGTAATGAAGCCGCTACAAGTTGTAGGACACTTCTGAATGTTGTGAAGGAAGGTGTCAAAGGCATGAAAGGGCATATTGAGAAGCTGGTATAGTTGGGACTCCCGTCTCCTTTCTCAAAATGGTAGCACAGTCTTAATGACTGATTAGATTAAGGACCTCTTGTTGTTGAAACAAAATGATTAGACTATTTTTTCAAGTCTGAGTGACTCTTCAAGTGTGAGGGAGGTGGAATCAATTCTCATCCCTATGGCCCAGCTCAAATTTCAATTGCATTTAGTGGTGCAAATTCTCTAGTCCTTCTCTCATAAGAACATTATTAATTTGGATCTTGCTTTCCAGGATTTACAAAAAAGACATGGCCTGTCAGACTCAGAATGGTCTGGGTATCATGCTGCCTTACAGAAGTTATAATTTCTTAGTAGTGCCAGTGCATTTTTGACATTTTTGGTTTTTTGTATATTTCAAGGGTTCTCTCTATGTAGGTACAGAGTCCCATATGAGTCACCAAGAACTGTAGAGTTCTTACTCTACATTTTGTAACATCACTTAGTAGTGACAGTATAGTGTTACTATCAGCTTGGTTCTCTCTATTTTGTGTTGCAAGTATAGCCCACACGGGAATGTGCCAGGTGTTAGCATGGAAGGGTTTTGAAGAAGAGAGAGGGATGAGGCTTTCTAAAAGATGTGCAGAGTTGACATGTGGCAAGGTATTTAAGAGGCAGAGAGATAAGTTTCTAGGCAGCGATAGAGAGTGCTAAGTGCCTACTTTTCAGTCCACAGTACTCAGGAGTCACGGGGTTGTACCACATATTTTGGGCCCATATTCTCCTTTGTGTTTCATGAAGTTTCTAAGCTGTGCGAGAAAGTGCCAAGTGTCACTATAGCAGGGACTCAAGGAGGAACTTTTAGAGAAGGCAACATAAAGATGCACCAGTCTGCCACATGTCCCTTTTGCAAATAGAGTAGATTTTGCCATGTGTCCCTTTCCTTTATAGTTTTGAGAAGTGTCAGAATGCAATATAGTGGGCCCTGAATATTAAGGCGTAGTTTCTAAGTGAAGTGGAGTGTGCCAAGAGTCACGACTGTGGGCATTTGAAGAACAAAAATAAAAGGAAACTTGCTAAGGAGCAACAACCTGCCATGTGTCCTAGTTTTGAAACTCATAGATGTTGCCATGTGTTTTGATCATCAGTTAAGATTAAAGCAGGAAATAGAGGAGGCTAAAAGTGCCAAGTGTCAGTATGGCGCACATTCTCACCATGTTATAAAAGGAACCAAGCTCAATGAGTGCAGAAGCACCATGTAGCCACTTTGAACTATTTGAAAGCTCACGGAAGAGGCCATCTATCCCAATAGAACTAGTAGTGTCAAGGCCGTGTATTTACCGCTAGTCAACCAATCAGAATGCGAGGATGATGTAGATGCAGATTCAGAGGGATTTCCTGCACATGACCAATTTCAGTTCGGTTGCAGGCAGTTAAGAATCCTAACAGCGAGAAGTGTCTCAAGCTCATCTTTCTGCTATAAATAGAGGAGAATCCTATAACTAAAAGGATGTAGAGATACTAAAATAGAAGATATATGAGAAGAGATTTGTTCTGTGACTAGAATTTATCATTTTTCCTTCATAGTTGTTTCAAGAAGAAAGCATCATAGATCTGTGCATATTCTGTGCCTTATGTATTCTACTAAATCAATTAATGAAAAACCTCTATTCTATGCTATTTGGTGATATTTTCTGTGTCTTTGTTGCAATTTCTCTGTGTTTGGCCTCTAAGTTTAAATCTGTTCATAATTTGTTTATATTGATCATGCTCATTGCTCTTTAATATAGCAGAAATCATAAAGATTTAGTCACTGTGCTGAATGTTGAAACAAATATAATTCTGGCACATCACCTTAGAAGTTGCTTTATATTATATCTATAATTTTGTTTTTTCTGCTCTTTTCCCTAAACCCCATTGGAAATAGAAGAGCTAGCTTCTATAAAATCTAAAGGTCATTTTGAGAGTCATCCCACATTCTCAGAATCTCTCATGTTGGTGCTGAAACTCATACAATTTTATACATCAATGTAAACATGTTTAGGACTTCATTTTACTCCTAGTTGATTAAGCTGAACTTATGATCATTAAGCAAAGAATATTCAAGGCATTCATTGTGTTGTAGAGTAGAATTATGTTGTGTTTGTATGTGTTTGTTGCAGATTTGGCTTCATCAACTCATGATTTGAAGGCTCTTCATCTCCGTGAGGGTCTCACCTCTAAGGTGATATCTATTTGTGTTTCAATCAATCTATCTTACCATTTGATTTTGCCTCTATCCACCAAGGACACACACTCTATCTAATAATGGTGTTGGAAGGCTTGAATGCGATTCCATGGCTTGACTGAGGCAAGCTCCTAAACACCACAACCCCTAAACCCCTCTCTTGTGATTGCAAGTTATAGGTGCGAGATCTTGCAAAGTGGAATTGTAGAGAAGCTGAGTAGAAGATAAAGATTTGGGATCTGAGCAAAAAGTGTGAAAAATCAGACCTACTGGACTAGGGTGCCTACTCTGTAGTTCTCCTAACTATCATTGGCAGTAACTCTAAAAAAAGTTGCAGTCCTCATCATCTCACTATTCTAGATCTATAGAAAAAGTGGCCTATTGGACTAGGGCACCCGCTCCAATATCCCTGAAGTTTCTGCTGATGCAGAGCTGCCAATGGAAACGTGCAAAACAGGTGTTAATTACTTATCAACATACATTTACCTTTGTATGTTCATTCATCTTCCAAACAAATGACCTTATTCTGATCACATAATCACAACGATGTACAAACCTCCCTTAATTGTCTATCGGCAACACATGAACTGTCGACTTCCCTAATCTAAGTCACTCTGATGTCTACAACCACACTGATACATTTAGTGGGATACATACAATTCCTTACCTATCGTGCCGGTCCCTCCTACCACTCCTACTAGTCACCTCATTGCACATTTGCCCAATGTATGAGTGTGTTGTATATCCACAATATACAATCAAAGGATGTATTCAAAACATGCATTCAAATAGTTTGACCGCTGACTTCGTTGTATCTGCCACTTGTATCTTCTTGACATGCATTCAGAATATACCTTCCGAATATGCTTTTGACTAGCAATCTCCTTTGTATATGAATCCGATGTACATTAGTAATGTACATTCATAACATGTAACTCAAATATACATTTGATGGGTTTGACTCTAATCCTTTGACTTCCTTGTATGCCAATTGATACTTCAGTTTCTCTCTCCTTTGTATGTCAGTGGCTTGTACATTTGCGATGTATGTTTCCCACATACAACTCCGATAGACATCTACGGGATACTCACAACCCTTAACTATGGGATATACAGGAAAAGTAACCCGATACACCTCAGCGATATACACATAAACTGTATATCCGAAATGTATGTTTACAATCTTCAATCTTCAACATACAACCCTTTCATGTGTCCCGATATGTTTTACAATATATACACCTGACGAACTGTAGTGATATACACACGGAGTATATATCTGACATGCGAATGTGATATACACACAAATTGTATATCTATTGAAACCATGTGGATTTTCACTATTTTGACCCACTTTATACTTAGCGATTGTATAGAACTGTCTCTCCTGCAAACATATAGACTTTCGCACTCTACCAACCTAGCACATGAAGATGCTAGGGTTTATCGGAGCATGCTATGAGCGATCCTGCAACCATGGAATGAATGAATAGAAATTACAAAATAAAAACACAAACTAATATATACAGCCATTCCACCAATTATGAAGTAATCCAACTGGTGGAATGGGCTAAGATCCCATTTCGATTCCAAAGCAGAAAATTGATCACACAGTGAATTTGAAAACCAGAAAGATAACACAAACATGATCTTCTTATTGCTTTCAGAAATGTATACAAATATCTAATTTCACAGTTCCACAACTCAATCTCACAACTACTGCTCTGTCTAACATATGATCTCCCCTATCTCCCTCAAATTGATCTGACTTAGGGTATTTAGCTACTCACTATGAGTAGTACCAACTTGGTTCCCAGCGGCTGGGAGACAATTCCAAATGGTAGGGAGATAAAAACCCTCTAACAACTCTAACTGACTAACAATCTTGTCATTAACAGATCGACAAGTGTCCTAGGGACTTACATAGAAACCTAGATGCAAACTACAATAACATGTACTGGTCAAACAGACCTTATTACATTAAATATAGAAATGCATAAGACATAACATATTAAGACCTTAGTCTTCTCCCTTAGATGTATAATTGACTTGCTGAAGGGGTGCTCCTGCACCATACTCCCCAAGAGAAGAAATCTCAAGTCCACTTGAGATGAGAGTTTGAAGGTTTGCACCATGCTTTTTGATTTGTTCTATAGTCATCCAAACTGCTTCTGAATCAGGTTTCCCTTGCCAAGCCACCAAGTATTCCATATACTCTTTGTCCCTTATCTTTTTACCACTCTTGAGTCTAAAATCTTCTGCAATTGTGGTGGATCATGTTTGGGAATATCATTAGCTATTGTACCCTGTAATGGTTCCTGTTCTACCTCTGCATTATGCTTATATGGAGTTAAATCACATACATTGAAAATAGGTGACAATCCAAGATCAGAAGGAAGTTGGATCTCAAAAGAATTCTATCCACATTTCATCAGAATCTGACACGGTCCAATCTTTCTCTACATTAGTTTGGTATATTTACCTTTTGGGAGCCTTTCCTTCTTTAGATGAACCCATACCAAATCTCCAACCTCAAATTGTACATCCCTCTTCTTCTTGTCAACATAGGCTTTATACTTCAATGTGGTTTGTTGGAGTTGATGCTTGACTTGATCATGCACCTCTTTGATAGCTGATGCAAAAGCTTCTCCATCTATACAAATAGATTCTTCTGCAGGTAGATCTCTTAACTCCAAAATACCTCTTGGATGAATACCATATACCACCTAGAAAGGTGATTTCCCTGTACTCCTATTGACGGTGTCATTATAGGAAAATTCTACCTATAATAGGATGTTATCCCACTTCTCTCCATGCTGCCTTGTCAAACATCTTAGCAGATTTCCCAATGAACGATTAACCACTTCAGTCTGTCCATCCATTTGGGAATGATAAGCTAATGAGAAGGATAAATTGGTACCAAGCTTCTTCCAAAGAGTCCTCAAAAAATGGCCAATAAATTTCACATCTCTATCTGACACTATGCTCAATGGTAATCCATGTATCCTTACTATTTCCTTGAAAAATAAATCTGCAACATATGAAGCATCACAAGTGGTTTTGCATGGCAAGAAATGTGCCATTTTATTGAATCTGTCTACTACAACAAAAAAACTATCATATCCCTTCCTTGTTCTAGGTAAACCCAACACAAAATCCATGCTTATGCTCTCCCATGGCCTAGAAGGAATGGGCAGTGGCTAATATAAACCTGCATTAGTGGATTGCCCTTTTGCTTTTAGACATATCACACATGCCTCCACAAATCTCCTGACATCTAATTGTAACTTAGGCCAATAGTAATGTCTCTTTACTAGATCAAGAGTCTTATCTAGACCAAAATGTCCTGCCATGGCCCCATAATGTTTCTCCCTAATGATATTCAACCTCATAGAACACCATGGAATGCACAACTATCCACCTTTGAAAAGTAATCCATCTTGTATTAGAAATTTAGAGTACTCAACATGATATTTGTCTCCCAAGGAAGTGCATACTTTTAAGATCTCTCCAAAGTCTTCATCAGCATCATACATAGTCTTTAAGGAATCAATACCAATACTCTACAATTGAATCTGATTTATGGTTAGAGCCCTCCTACTTAAAGCATCTGCTACCTTGTTCTTGACCCCTTTCTTGTGTTTGAGTGTGAAGGTGAAAGCTTGTAAAGTCTCCACCCACTTCATGTGCCTATGATTCACCTTCTCTTGATTATTTATGAAACTAAGGGCCTGATTATCTGTAAACACTATGAATTCTTTTGGCATCAAGTAATGCCTCCACTTTTTGAGTGACTGGACTAGAGCATACATCTCCAAATCATAGGACGAGTATCTCTTCTTAGCATCATTTAGTTTCTCACTAAAAAATGCAATAGGCCTACCTTCTTGACTGAGTACCACTCTAATTGCCATGTGGCTTGCATCACATTCTACTTGAAAAATCTTGTTGAAATCAGGAAGTGCAAGGACTAGCTGCTGTGCCACCTTCTTCTTCAATGTTTCAAATGAATCATCTGCTTCCTTTGTCCAAGTGAATCTACACTTCTGTCCTCCTTTTATGGTGTCGAGCATGGGTGCACAAACATGACTAAACCCTTTTATAAACTTCCTATAGAAGGTTGCTAACCCATGGAAGCTTCGGACATCATTCATGGTTCTAGGGGTTGGCCAAGACAATATGACACTTACCTTCTCTTGATCCATTTTCAGTTTGCCATGTGAGATGACAAAACCCAAGTAGATGATCTCCTCCTGTATGAACAAACACTTCTTGAAGTTGATCATTAGTTGCTCTTCATGTAACCTTTTGAGAACCAGGTCTATATGTTTGAGATGCTCTTCCCTTGTATTACTAAAAATCAGGATGTCATCTAGATACACTATGACAAATTTTCCTATAAATTCTCTCAAGACCTCATTGATCAGCCTCATAAAGGTACTGGGGGCATTGGACAAACCAAAAGGCATGACCTTCCATTCATATAACCCCTCATTGGTTTTAAATGCAGTCTTCCATTCATCGCCTGACCTAATCCTGATCTGATGATAGCCACTTTTTAAATCTATTTTTGTGAAATATTTGGCACCTCCCAAGCAATCAAGCAAATCTTCTATCCTTGGGATTGGGAACCTATACCTAATTGTTATCTTGTTAATAGCCTTGGAATCAGTACAAAGTCTCCAAGTGCCTTCCTTCTTTGGTGCTAGTACAGCTGGTACTGCACATGGGCTTAAACTCTTACCAATTAGGCTTGTCTCTAACAATTCCTCAATCTGCCTTGCTACCTCTGCATTCTACTTTGGGGTAAGCTTGTATGCTACCTTGTTTGGAAGTGTAGATCCTAGGATTAGATCTATGCAATGGCTAATGTCCCTTATAGGTGGTAGGGACCTTGGCATTCCATCAGAGATGATGCCTTTGTACTTATCCAATAACTCTTGGATAGCAGGATCTAGGAACCTTTGTCTCTTCTCTCCCTGGACTTCTTGTTGCTGATCCTTGTTCACCTTCAGGCATGGAATTAGGGCATATGCAACTGTACCCTCTTCTACTATCTCTTTCATGAACTGTATACCTTCTACCAACATTACTTTGACTTCTTTCCCTTTTTGACTCTACCTCCTTCTCCATCAATGGTAGTAACTCTATCACCTTACCATCCTTGGTGATTGAATATGTATTTCTAACTCCATCATGTTGTGCTCCCAAGTCATATTGCCATGGTCTTCCAAATAGGAGATGGCAAGCATCCATCTGAGCTATGTCAAATAATAACATGTCCTTATATGGTCCAATTTGAAACTCCACCCAAGCCTGCTCTTCCACAATTGTTTGCTGACCTTGAGTGAGCCATGAAATCTTGTATGGGCAAGGATGTGGTAGTCTTCTAAGCTGAAGCTTCTCTACCATTTCAATAGACACAAAATTTTTAGTAGATCCAGAGTCAATCAAAACTTTACATACCTTTCCTCCTATCTTGCAAGTAGTTTTGAAAAGAGATTTTCTCTGTGGGGGTTCTCTGTCAGGCACCTTCATGGTGGTCATTGCTCTCCTAATCATCAAAGACTCTCCTATCTCAAGATATCCATAACCATCAAGAGCTTTTACACTTTGACAGTCAGATTCTTGGATCAGATTTGTCCTTCTTTCTCCCATTGAACTTGTTGCTTTTTCTGGACATCTGCTAGCTATATGGCCTTCTTGATTGCAATTATAACATCTGAGAGGTCCTCTGCCCTAAGACCTTCCTCAAAATGGTGGTCTTCTACCCCTAAAGTTTCCTTTTTGATCATAACTTCCCTTTTGAGTTTGACTGTTGTCTCCTCTGCTGCTCTCTTGATAGGATTCACCTTGGTATCCAAATCCATGTCCTCTGCCTTTGAAAGGACTTCTTCCCCCTCTTTGTTGTCTTCCTCTTCCTCTACTATTCTACTCTTGTCTTCACTTTAATTTTTCTTCCACTTTGAGTGCCAATTGGTAGCACTTCTGAACTATATCTAGATTATACAGATTTAAATCTTCTTGGATGGCAAATCTCAATCCATTGAGATACCTTGCCACCTTCTCTTCCCCCCTCTCCTTCACCTTTGTCTTGATACATAGTTTCATGAATTCTTCAATGTAAGAACTGACATCTAACTCCTTCTACTTCAAATTTTGTCTCCTCTTATGTAGTTGGATGCTGTAATCCAATGGAACATAGGCTTCCTTCACTAAAGCCATCATTTTCTTCCAAGTAGCAACTTTGTTCTTTCCTTCTTTCACCTGATCATCCTGGATGAAATTCCACCAAGCTAGTGCAGCCCCTTTCATTTTGGATTGGGCCATCTTCACCCTTTGATGGTCTAGTATTTCCTCTGTTTCAAAGAAATTATTCAAGGATTCTATCCACTCCATCACTGAATCAGGATCCATCTTACCTACAGACACTGGCAGGTCTATTTTCATATCCATGGTCCTTTGCTCCATGGATTTGAGGGCATTAAGTAAGGGCCTCTGGTCTGCAAGAACCTCTATCTCTTCCTACCTAGGGATCTCCTCTTCATCCCTGTCTTCTTCCTTTCTAGAACCTACTTCATCCCTCAATTTCTCCAACTCATCTTTCAAGGCATGATTCTGAGCTCTAACTACTTTGTTCTCTGCAATTTGTTTCTTTACTAGAACAACCAACTCAGCGTTGGGCATCCTTGATGGAATCTCTTGTGACCCCTCTCCATCTAACATCCCATCTTCTTCTCCTTCCCAAAAGATACTCCTTCGCTCTGATACCACTATGATGCAGAGCTACCAATGGAAATGTGCAAAACAGGTGTTAATTACTTATCAACATACATTTACCTTTGTATGTTCATTCATCAGCTAGACAAATGACCTTATTCAAATCACATACATCACAACGATGTACAAACTTCCCTTAATTGTCTATCAGCAATACATGAATTGTCGACTTCCCCGATCTGGGTCACTCTGATGTCTACAGCCACACCGATACATTCATTGGGATACATACAATTCCTTACCTGCCATGCCGGTCCCTCCTACCACTCCTGCCGGTCACCTCCTTGCACATTTGCCCAATGTATGAGTGTATTGTATATCTGCAATATACAATCAAAGGATGTATTCAAAACATGTATTCAAATAGTTTGACCGCTGACTTCATTGTATCTGCCACTTGTATCTTCTTGACGTACATTCAGAATATACCTTCTAAATATGCTTCTGACTGGCGATCTCCTTTGTATATGAATTTGATGTACATTAGTAATGTACATTCATAACATGCAACTCAACTATACATTTGATGGGTTTGACTCTAATCCTTTGACTTCCTTGTATGCCAATTGATACTTCACTTTCTCTCTCCTTTGTATGTCGGTGGCTTGTACATTTATGATGTATGTTTCCCACATACAACTCCGATAGACATCTGCTTGATACTCACAACCCTTAACTGCGAGATATATAGGAAAAGTAACCAGATACACCTCAGC
Organism: Cunninghamia lanceolata; assembly: GCA_027924645.1. Taxonomy (NCBI): domain Eukaryota; kingdom Viridiplantae; phylum Streptophyta; class Pinopsida; order Cupressales; family Cupressaceae; genus Cunninghamia; species Cunninghamia lanceolata. The sequence goes on from BSBN01000850.1 coordinate 4,652,506, forward strand.
GATATACACATAAACTGTATATCTGAAATGTATGTTTACAATCTTCAATCTTTGACATACAACCCTTTCATGTGTCCCAATATGTTTTGTGATATATACACCCAACAGACTCCTGCGATATACACACAAAGTATATATCTGACATGCAAATGTGATATACATGCAAATTGTATATCTATTGAAACCATGCAGATTTTCACTATTTTGACCCGCTTTATACTTAGCAATTGTATAGAACTGTCTCTCCTGCAAACATATAGACTTTCGCACTCTGCCAACCTAGCACATGAGGATACTAGGGTTTATCAGAGCATGCTATGAGTGATCCTGCAACCATGGAATGAACGAATAGAAAGTACAACATAAAAACACAAACTAATATATATAGCCATTCCACTGATTATGAAGTAATCCAATTGGTGGAATGGGCTAAGATCCCATTTCGATTCCAAAGCAGAAAATTGATCACACAGTGAATTTGAAAACTAGAAATATAACACAAATAGGATCTTCTTATTGCTTTCATAAATGTATACAGATATCTGATTTCATAGTTCCACAACTCAATCTCACAACTACTGCTCTGTCTAACATATGATCTCCCCTATCTCCCTCAAATCGATCTGACTTAGGGTATTTATCTACTCACTATGAGTAGTACCGACTTGGTTCCCAATGGCTGGGAGACAATTCCAAATGACAGGGAGATAACAACCCTCTAACAAACTCTAACTGACTAACAACCTTGTCATTAACAGATCGACAAGTGTCCTAAGGACTTACACAGAAACCTAGATGCAAACTATAATAGCATGTACTGGTCAAATAGACCTTATTACATTAAATATAGAAATGCATAAGACATAACATATTAAGACCTTAGTCTTCTCCCTTAGATGTATAATTGACTTGGTGAAGGGGTGCTCTTGCACCATCTGCCTTCAAAAATCTAAATCCTGGTATGTTTTTAATCTATATTTAGTGCCTTCCTATGTGATCATTTGTCGTATTTTGTTCGTCTATATCTAGAATCATATAATTAGGGTTTAAGGCTTAATCAGATTAAGATTTTACAAATTCATCAATTTATTCTATCTTTCCTTATCATTTCATAGTGACACCAAACCTGTAGCTAAGTCCTCTTGCTATAGTAGTGACTCAACTCAGTTTTATGTCCTTGAATGTGTATGTGAAAGGAGGGTTTGATTGAATCTATCTTAACCGCACCTTCAACCTCATCATCCCCTTTTCATATATAAAATTTTGGTGAACCCATGTTTTTACTAAAATTACATCTTGCTGAGTGTTGTAATCAGTTTTGCATTCACTCATATCATATTCATCATCATACATTCAAAAATCTTGCATAAATTTGAAAATTTTGAAAAAATAAGCATTATAGGCTTGCATTAAGGCATAGTTTTGCATATTTTGTGTTACATATTATAAAAAAAATTATTTTATGATATTTACATCAGATCTGAGATAAATTACAGCATTTCATCATTTCATGATCATTTACATTGCATTTGCTAGGGTTTTACTTGAAATTTGCATTTTTTCATATAACCTAGTAATTTCAAAAGCTAGGGTATGTATTTAAAATATTGTTTCACATTTTACTACTCATTCAAACACTCTTTCAAATCTGATTTTGGACTGTAGTGTGTCATCATTGTGTGTTATTACATTTAGATTTCAAATTTTGCATTTACACATTGTGTATTTCAACAAAAACAAACACATTCATCCTTCCTTAATTTTGATTGTGCATTGAGCATTGTAGGATTTTAGCATCATATTTGCATCAGATCTAACCTATATTACACATTATATCTGATTAGATTATATTTATCCATCATTTTTCATGGTCTCATAACATCTTTTGTGCATTTACATTGAAAAAAGTGAAAAATTTGAGCATTTTAGGTTCATAAACAAGCATAGATTTGTATTGCTTCATTTCATTTCTCATAAATATCTTTCATTTCAGATATTGCATCCATTTTCAAGCATATTCATATATCATTTGAAAATTGTGCATTGTTCAATGCTTTAGATTGAAAATTTGCATATCCTTAATTACACAGTGCATATTTCAACACTAAGTGTTTATACACCTCATTCACATTTCCTCGATCAAAACCCTTAAAATCACTTATTTTGCCTTGTTGTGTAGTACTTTTTCCTCTACCCACTTTGTTTTTTGTGAACTCCATGTGTTTTTAATAACCTGTTTTCCTCAAACAAGTGCATTAGTGCAAAACAATCTCACATCTATGGCTTATCATCATAAAAACAATACTATGGTCTCTCCTTGACTTTATAAGAAAAGGAAGACCCCTGAACTAGAAATAACGTTTACACCACAAGATAGAATAATTGGAGACATTGAAGGTCCCCTTTACATTACCATTAACATAATGGAGACTCCTATAAGAGGAACCCTTGTTGATCCAATTTGCATGACTAACATCGCTATGGAAGAGTTGCTTTATTCACATAAATTGATACAAGAAACTTAGGAGCCTACAGACATAATGATAAAAAAACACACTGAAGCTTTCCTCCCGGCTATAGGGAGGATCACTTTAATGATCTGAGTGCTTGATAAAGCTTTAGAACAATCATTTGATATCATCCCTACATTTGACCTCTTCTGTATAAAACTAGGCCATCCATGGCTCAAGGATATAAAAGTTGTCCCTTTAACCCTTCACTAATTCTTAAAATTTCCTCACCACGGGTCTATACGAAATGTTCACCATAGTCAATGGCAACCTATGGTTATGCGGAAAAACTTCATTCTTGATTAATTTTGGTTGGAACCTATTGAAGAGCCTAAACCATAGTGAGATCAAACTTTCTTGGGATATCGACATTACAAAGCACAAGTACTATCAAAATTAGTCAGACCCCTTATTCAACAAACAAAAAATAAAGAACAACCTACATTACAAGAACCCCCTAGACCACGGTGTAAGGGGATATTTTCTGAGGTTACTCCTCCATCATCCTTACAAGGATCAAGAGATACCCATGGAAAAAAAAGCAATGCATCATTAAGAGATAATCACATGTCTGTTTCTTCTTCTGAGATGCTAAAAACTATGGAAAATCATGAGAATCCTCTTGACAACACTAATAAAACATGAAGGAATAGACTAGAGAGAGAAAGAAGGAAGATAAGACAAGCCTTGGCTCGAAATACACCACCACAACAAGAGAAAATTTCACCATCTAACATTGAATCAAGCAAAGAAGATCTTAAGGTTGAAATGTTAAAGGATGATAATTTAAGTCAGGCAATTGTACCTTATGTACCTCCTTCTTCTTGCATTCGATATTGGGAGGAAGATGACTTGCTCGATGACAACCGCTAGCTCGGTTCTGTACACAGGTAAGTATTTATAACCCTTTTAGCCACCTTTGTCATAGCATATCTTTGCTCACGTACATGGCCTCCTCTTATGTGTTGTGTTCCCCTGTGTCACACTTTCAGCCAACTTATTAGCACAAGTGAATTTAAGTATTTCTAACTAAAAATCAATTTTGGTCAAACATATGATCTTGTAAGATTCATTCTATCTAAGTTAGATATGTGCACAAATTTTCCAAATAAAATTGTTGGCTAAATGCATATGTAGCACCACGATGAGGTCAATTTACCAAAAAAATAAAATTATATGAAAAACTTGATATTTCAACTTTTACTTGCATAAATAACATTTTTTAAAAAATATAAAAATACCCTTTTGTAGATCTATAAGTTTAGTTTTCAAAAATATATATATTTTAATAGTTTAATTAATATTTATATTTTACTATTTATTTTTACTAAAAGTAGGTTATCAACACAAAACATTAAGTTAATTACCATGTCGAGGAAAATAGTAAAACTTATTAAAAAAAATTGAAAAAAATATGATGCCCTAGATAAAAGAATCTATATCAAGATGGTATATTTTTTTTTCTATTTTTGATAAATAGTTAATATAAAAGTTGACATCTACTAGAAACAATTATGTTTTAATACTCACACATTTTAATATTTATTTAAAAATATATGTTTATCAAAATTGGAAAAGATATATCCATGCCTTAAAGTTTCAAGTTATAAATACACACAAAATAATTGAAGAAAAACAAATAAAATTTACTATATAAAGATTGATGTCTCATGTAACTTCATTTTCCAGCATTTTATCAACAACTAAATTATAGTGTCAATTTATTAAAAACTATATTCAAATAATTTTTTAATTTTTTTTTTGAAATACAAACATAAAATATATCAAAAAATAAATATTTTATTAATTTACATCATTTCAAAATTCAAAACATATACATCACTTTTTAGTGATTCAAATTTAAAAGTTGGATCAGTGTTGGTCATTTCCTTTATAAAAGTGTGACACAACTTTGTACTTTTACCCCCTTGATACTCTTGTAAGGTCAAGGATACTAGGAGACCACCTCTATCGTGATTAGTCTTCTATTTGTTTCATCATTCTTCTTTCATTCCTCTCCTCTATTTTATTGTTGTGTGTCGTTCCTTAAGGGCATAGTGTTGCAGAGGGTGTTTTGGGGGCATCCTCCTATGTGGTGTTCCTAAGGCACTTGTTCTCCTCTCTCATTTTCATTGTTTATCTTCTTTAGTGGTTCAACCTAGTTGGTGGATGATGAAAACAAATAAATATTGATATGGACTATGCGTCCCTTCAGCAAGAAAGAAAAAATGGACCTAGTTCATATATGAGGATGGGGTTGATATATATATCCAATGCTTAACTAGTAGAATCACTCCGTGTGATATATCATCTTATGGCATTTCTTGTGATTAACATTTTACAATCCACTCAATCTTCTCTTGTACACTTTGATTGCTATCTCACCTTATTTCTATGCTCGATTCTGAGGTACTTGCAGTATAGCCCAATGGTTATACTCAGCTCTTAACTTGTGAGTATAGCCTTGGTCCTTGATGTGACTATTTTCATGCATAGTTTTCATGATTTGATCTTGGTGTTTATCTTAGAAGATCTTATCAATGTGTTTGTGGGAACATTCGACGATCGTAAGTACATGTCACCTCGGGGGCATGGGCTTTGCGAAAGCTCTTGTTCCCATGTGTGTTTTCTCTCTACCTTAATGTTCTTGATATCAATAAGCGACATCAACCACCTTAAGGTGGCAGCATATATAATGGTATCTATCTACTTATTTTGACACTAACGAAGCGTGTTTGTAAGCCCTCTTCACAAGGCGGGATGTTGTATCTCTTGTGCTAGTGCACATCCTTATTTAAATTGCAATAAAAAAACCCTCTCTGTGAGGTGAGATTATGTATCGCTTGAGCTAGTGCGTATCCTTTTATACAAAGCCCTTCTGCAGAAGGCGGGATGGTGTATCTCTTGAGCTAGTGCACATCCTTTTATACAAAGTCCTTAACATGAGGTGGGTTAGGATCTTGAGCTATCCTCCCTTAAGTGTGTCTTTGGCAGTTGTTGTAGCATAACTCAACCGTTAGGTGTGTTCGGCACGTTTTAGATGGTGGGACTTACCAATAAGCTCCTCCCATCACTCGTGTTAGTTGTGTATAATATATATAGTATGTCTATGACATGCTATATGGCACTTGTGTATTCCATGTGTCTTCTTTATGTGTCTTCCCCCTTGTGTGGTTTCAAGGGCGTAGCGATGAGCTCCCCCCACACTCGGGTTTTGTTTGTCTTGTCTTCCCACTTGTGTAGTATCAAGGGCGTAGCAATGAGCCCCCCACACTCAGGTTTTGTTTGGCGTATATTCCCCTTGGTGTAGTATCAAGGGTGTAGTGATGAGCACCCCCTGCCCCTTAGTTTGGATTTTATTTCATATAAAAAATGTTATATCAATGTATTCATCATGTTTTATGTGACTGCTCTCATGTCTTCATCGTGTTTTGTGTGCTTCTACTGTATTCTCCATGTTTTACATGCTTCCACTATATTCTCCATGTTTTGCATACTTCCACTATATTCTCCATGTTTTTCATGCTTCCTACTACCTTCATTGTGTCTTGCATGTCTTCAATGTGTCTTTTATTGCTTACCTGAGATTGGGGGCTAGAAATAGTCCTCCAATCTTTGTGTATGCCTTAACATGTTTGATGTATTTTCAACTGTATTTTAATGCATGTATGGATCGTAAGATCATACATACATTAAAGTGGGGGCTAAATGTTATGTCATAAAATGTCCCCCTAGGACTTTTTACCACCTAGTTTAGCTTCTAGGTCCCCTTAATTTAATCATGCATGTTTAAAACTTATCCCGGAGCAATTTTCACCAAAACCCATGTCAAATGGGGCTTAGGGGTCTACTTTAATGTTTAATCATGACTCAAAATGTACCCCTGGACTTGGCTACCCATGCCCTAGTCCAGGCCTATTTTGTTGGGACCTAAATTTAAATGTGTCAGTTTATGACCATTAAAAGGTTTCCCTTTGTCAGCCTTTTCAATTTGAATTACGAATGTTAGTAGGAATGCATATATAAACATGTTTAGGAATTCATTTTAATCCTATTTGATTAAGGTGAACTTATGATCATCAAGCAAAGAGCATTCAAGGTATTCATTGTGTTGCAAAGTAGAATTGTGTTATGTTTGTATGTGTTTGTTGCAGATTTGGCTTCATCAACTCATGACTTGAAGGCTTTTCATCTCCATGAGGGTTTCACCTCTAAGGTGATATCTATTTGTGTTTCAAATCAATCTATCTTATCATTTGATTTTGCCTCTATCCACCAAGGACACACACTTTATCTAACAATGGTGTTGGAAGGCTTGAATGCCATTTTGGGGCTTGACTGAGGCAAGCTCCTAAACACCACAACTTCCAAACCCCTCTCTTGTGATTGCAGGTTACAGGTGTGGGATCTTGCAAAGTGGAGTTGTAGAGAAGCTGAGAAGAAGATAAAGATTCAAGATTTGAGCAGAAAGTACAGAAAATTAGACCTACTAGACTAGGGTGCCTGCCCCGTAGTCCTCTTGACTATTATTGCCAGAAACTCTGAAGCAGGTTGTAGTCCTCATCATTTCACTATTCTAGATCCTTAGAAAAAGTGGCCTGTTGGACTAGGGATCCTGCCCTAGTGTCCCTGAATTTTTCACCTTTGAAAATCTGAATCCAGTTATGTTTCTAATCTATATTTAGTGCCATCCTGTGTGATCATTTGTTGTATTTCATTTGTTCGTATCTAAAAATCATATAATTTGGGTTTAAGGCTTAATTAGATTAGGGTTTAATAAATTCATCAATACATTCTATCATTCCTTATCATTTCATAGTGACACCAAACCTATAGCTGAGTCCTCTTGCAACAGTAGTGATTCAACTTGATTTATGTCCTTGGATGTGTATGTGAAAGGAGGGTTTGATTGAATCTATCTTAATCACACCTTCAACCTCATCATCCCCTTTTCATAGATAACACTACCATTCAAAAAAAGGGAAATAAATTTGAGTGGTCAGGAAAATGTGAACAAGCCTTCCAAATCCTAAAACATAAACTCACTACCGCTCCTATTCTCATAGTACCAAATCCAAATGGGAGATTCTCAGTTATAATAGATGTATCAGGAGAGGGTTTAGGTGGGGTTCTTATTCAAAATGGCCAAGTTGTGGCATATGAGTCTCAGAAGTTGAAGACTTATGAAATTAACTATGCACCTCATGATCTGGAGTTGGCTGCAATAGTGCATGCTCTACAAATGGGGAGACATTATCTAATTGGCAAACCTTTCAAATTGAAAACCAACCACTTAGGCCTTAAGTACATCTTCACCCAACCCAACTTAAATTCCCATCACTGAAGGTGGATTGAATTTCTTAATGAATATGTCTTTGATATTGATTATATCAAAGGAAAGAAAAGAGAGTTGCCAACGCTCTAAGCAGGAGAAGACATATTATGGCAATTGCAGTTTCTGCTCTACCTTTAGAGAGAAAGTAATAGAACAAATTCAAAATGATGAGAATTATGTGAAGGTTAAATCAGCTCTAGAAAATGATACCTTAAATCGTCAGTTTGAAGGATACAATATTGAACAAGATGGGTTACTCAAATTTCATAACAAGATGTATATACCAAGTCATAGCGAATTAAGGTCAAAAATTCCTGACGAAGCTCATAATGCTTCTTATTCAGGGCATCTTGGAGAAACAAAATTTCTAACGACTTAAAACCACTATACTTCTGGCCTAGTATGAAAAGGGAAGTAATTGAGTATGTGGTCAGATGCTTGGAATGCCAGTGAGTAAAGGCTAAGCATGTTCATCTAATAGGATATTTATACCTACATGATATACACAAAAAAAATGATAGGTAATTAGTATGGATTTCATACAAGGATTTCCCATGTCCAAATCTAAAAATGATGTAATTCTGGTTGTGAATGACAAGTTAACCAAGGTAGCCCATTTTATACTAGGAAATTTGACATATGGATCATTGACTTTGGCCAAAAGGCTTGTGCAAGAAATTTTTAGACTTCATGGGGTACCTGAAACCATTATTTCTAACCAAGATGTCAGAATGACATCTAGGTTTTGGAAAACTTTGTATGCTACCCTAGGAACTCGTTTAAAGTTCATCTTAGCATATCACCCACAGACAGATAGGCAAACTGAGCAAATTAATCAAATTGTTGAAAACATAAAAACATTGTCCGTGCTTGACATCTATAAAAAAAGAGAGAAATATGGAAATCACTCCACCTGAACTGTTGAGCAGGGAACATTGGGGAGTTATCAAGGTTTACTTGGAATTTTATTAACATGTTTTGAAACATCTGGAACCTTGGGAAGAGGGGAAAAGACTTCTCAAATAGAGAATTTCTAGAGTTAAAGGGAATGTCGACAGGAGAATGAAAGTGGTGAAAGAAAGGAAAGAGAGGATTGGAGGTGAAATCTAGAGATACTGGACAAAGAAATTTTAAATTTGCAGAAGGATTTAGGTAAGGACTTTTACCAGAATGTTTACTTTGATCATAATACAAGGAATTTCTTTACCAGTTATTGAACAATAGGGCAATTAACAAATTCTTCTGAGTACTACCAAATTCTGAGCAGCTGGTAGGTTTCCAATTCCTTTAAAGCTTGATAAATTTTGAATCTTAGCAATAACAAGAGTATTTAAATTGCTACAATATAAAATTTTCCTTAAATCAGAATAGCTATGAAATTATTAGTTCTGGCTAATGACTAGCTGTAGAATACCTGCAAGAAAATTTAAACCAGTTAACTAGAAACAAAGGAAAATATTCTATGTGAAATAAAAGCATTCTTTCATGGTAAATATAGTGCATGGGTGAGATTAATTACAGAGGTACTGAACCAAGTAAATCAAAAATGTTATTGCTATATCCTTATAGGTGAAGAATGCAAAGGTACACAGTAGAAATCTCTATATTTCATTACAATATAAAATACCATTCTAGGGTAAATAAAAATAAAAAAATGTTGAAGGCTACCAACATGTTTAACCTGGGCAATCCATGGAGGCAAAGCCTCTAATGGAGATGTCCCCATTAGAGAGGTGCTCTCTAATGGAGACACCTCCATTAGAGGTGCCTCCTCTGTGTATACAGAGAGCAAAATAAATATATCTATGCCTTTCATTAAAATGAATTAAAATCATATGTTAGGCAAATTAAATAGTCTTTAAAACCCTTGAATACTCTTCTTTTCTACTATTATGAAAAGGAAAGTTGTTGATTATAAACAACAAACTAATGATTCACAATTATCATATAAAATAAATGCTTTTGATATTTCTTATTAATTATATAAAGCTAAAGAAATATGGAACGAAATGAAGTATAAATGTTTCTATGTTAAATGATTTTTATATTAAAACAACAAAATATTTTGAAAGGGGTAAATTCTTCTTTATTGAATTTAAAGAATAAAACTAGATTTGAGTTATTGGAACCTAAAGAACAAACTCTTGGATATAAAATTAAGGACTAAATCTAATGGAACCCTGGATACTAGAATTGTTTAATTTTACCAACATGCATGATTGAAGAAAATGGTAGATTTCAAGCAGAAAATTATTTTTTGAAGGATTGGAATCACTGATGCCATTTTGAATTTATAGTTTCATTTCCATATGTTTTCATGGGCAATGGGTAGAATCCCATTGCTAAATTCACTATCATGCATGGTGTCCTTGAGGAACCAATTTCTTCTAGATGGGTCAGGCTGCCTGTGTGGATAGCACGGGGAAGCTTTGGCTTCGTGGTAGGGTGGAAGTTGTCTCTATAATGCTCTCTTGACTTTGGGGTATGAAGGAGGAGCAAAGGCGAAAGATCACACTGAGATGCCATGTCACCAAGAGATCTTACTACATCTATTAAAGATATGTAACTTGTTAATTTGTTATATCTTTCAATTATATATTGAGTATTCAACAATGAATGATTATAACCTGATTCTTGATGAGATATATGGTCTTGATAGTTGTGTAACTCTAAATTGATGATAAATAAATCTTAGTTTATCTATTATTCTAAGATGATAAGTTTATGATGTTGTAGACACATTCATGAAATCTTTTATAAATTTAAGGATTAGTGTTAAGATGTTATCTAGTAATTTACCACTCATTGTTAATCTTTGTCACTGTATGACAAACCTAGCTTGAATTAAGCTTACATGTTACTCATATGCTGCTTATTATAGAACCAAGTTCATATTTGTTCTATGTTCTATGTGGAAATGTTATTACATGGTTATATGATGTATATTACATGGAACTAAGTTTAGATATGTTATATGCTTATATGATGCTTTTGTAGTATTAAGTTCATAAATGGTTATATCTTTGGAGAGATATTTTTTGTTTGGTTTAGAGATTTATTACACATTATGTTTTTGCTTTGTCTTAAATGGGTCTTGAGTTGTGGATTCAATTTTAATCATAGGTTTGAGAAGTACAGGACATGGCTAGTGGTAATGGGATGATTCCTTGATGTGGGAATGGATGTTGGTATAATCTTCTTTACAATCGAGAATCTTACAACTTTTAGATGTTTTAATTTGCTGTTATTGTGTTTAACATTGGGGTTGAATGGTTAGATGTGGAGAGACCTTGTCTAGATGGTGATTTGCAGGAGGAGATCTATGGTACACAATTAAAGCATACTTTTTGGTGTCTAAAGAAGGGCATGGTCTGTAGTGTTATTTTACACTAGATGAGATAGAATATATGAGCCACATATTTTATGTGAGTGTAGTTGGTAGTCTCCTATGGTTTTAACCAAACTAAACATTTCCTAAGAAGTGGGAGTCCTTGATGAAGGGCTACTCCACCCAACACTCATACATGAAACAACAACAGAGATTCCCACCACAAATGTGAGGAATGAAATCAAGAAAATTTTATTTCTTTAGTAAATTAGAGTACAAAATCCAATATTACATGCTACAACAACATGGGTTATTTCACAACAGAGAAAATCCTACTCTATTAGAGATTTATAAAATTTGGAGCCACAACTACACATATAAAACTGTCCTTCATAACCTTTTTGTTTCCCCTTTTTATTTGGCACAAATAACTTCCATGCCACTTCTCCACTACCTTCTTAAATGTTCTAGAAAATGTAACTCCCTTTTTTCGGTGCCAAGTCCAACTATCCATTTTCTCACCCAACAAATTGGCAATTTGAAATTTTTAAAGTTTTTGAAATTTTGTAGCACAACTTCCGGTGGCCATAACTTTTGAACTGGATGTCCGATTGACAAACAAAACTAGGTGTTGGAAATCTCGTGAAGTGGTATACAATACCCAAAATAATCTAAATATTATTTTGTCCACTTTTTGAACCATAACGAGGCTTGTAAATGCCTCAAATTCAAATATGAAGTTCATCAGGAGCAATTTTCCAAGAAGATAACTTTAATACCTCTCAAACTATAAATGATATTCAAATGATTTATTCACCATTTGCTTATTTTTACAATTCCTCTTCTTGGGGTAAATTTCTAGGTCCATAAATATCCAAATAGGCCAACTTACTAAAAGTAGTAGGTTACTATTTTTAGCCTTTCTGAACTTTCGACAGTCCCAAACCATTGAAGTGTCAAAATAGACTCCAACACAAGTAAAGAAACCTACAAAAACAAATAAATTCAAAAAAGCTTCAAATAGTTTTGGATTATGAAAGATTTCCCTTACACCACTGGATGCTCCTACATCAGTCCTAAGGAGGTATATGTGTCCATTCTAGAAGAGAAGTGTTGGGTTGTGGTGTATAGGGTCTTTAGGTATCTCAAGACATGAGTGTTTTATTTTCTACCTTAGAGGATTGTAACATCCCAACTAGAATATTAGAAAAATTCAAATAAAATTAAGAAAATATTCACACATTTTTTTAAGAGAAGAAAAAAATATTTCCATAAACAATATATTCACAATATCTAAGAATAATATACATATTTTAAGATGGTCACTTCACATGTGACTAACAATTGTACAAATTACAATGGTCATATTTCTTACGACTTTCAATCTTATCAATATCATTTACAAAATAAGCAATGCATCCTTGTTCACAAGTCTTTGGTAGTCAACTGCATGAGAGAGCGCATCACCCTGGTGCTTGTCCTCCAACCATAGACTGGCGGTCCCCTACTCACCTTCCTTCTTGGTAGTGGCCCTTCCCTTCACAAGGGTAATAGATAATGAGAATCAACTGATTCCATATGCAATTTGAGAACTAGTGATGTGTCCTAGCTAAAGACAATCGGGTTTACAAATCTAGTCTAGCTCTAGCCATGTATGACCCATTCTTATTGTTCAACTATCTAGTACACTATGAACTAACAATGCAAGAAGTGACTTTTGCATTACTTTGGCCAAAGTTTCATATATATATATATATAAGTCGTATGTTCAATCACTCTTTTCTCTACTTGGAGACAACATTCTTATTATTTATTTATTTTCTTTATACATAACAACTCTCTCTTGGTCTTACTTATACCACATTATTCATAAAGACACATACGCTCATCTACTAGTCATTCTTGACAAGTCTAGGGTGAGATCTTAGATGACTGGTGTAAACATTTATTGAGTCCCTCTTTGCATCCTTGCAATCATGGGTCTATGACATCCTACCATTTACTCAATGACTTATTTGCCTACTCCTAGACTCATCCATAGACATCTAGACATACAAGGTTTACATTTAAACCATATAAATTATCAAATAAAGAATCTATATGTCTTAACAAATATTCAACTCATAATCTATGGATATTATGCTATAAATACATAATCATATGAATTAAACACTTCTCTTTATGTATATCTAAGAGAGAAATCCAAACATCACAATAGTCTAAATCTTGACTTATCATTGGCATAAAGAATGTTTCTTAAGACATTCTTGTGGCTATATTTGGCCTAAGATAGGTAATAGAGTAGATCTAATGTCAAGTGTCTCTACACTATGACTTTGTTTTTTATACTAACTCTTCAAGCTTTCAAAAACACATTCTCAATCCTCTTAAACCACTACTGGTAAGGGAAATATACTTCACAAATGATCTTCTCTTAGATCCTTCTATAGATTTGCTATCAGACCTTTTTGGTTACTAAACCTAAGCTTAGTTTTCAATATCAATCAATCTCATAAAAGATTTGTGATGCAGGAGCATCTAGTGGTGTAAGGGCAATCTTGCATCACCCAAAAAGATGTTGCTTCAAAATCATTAAAATTGTTTTTATTTCTTTCCATAATTAGTATTTCTAGTTCCATAATCTCTTGAATAATGTATGACTTTTAGTTTTTCCAAAACTGCTAAAAATAGCGAACTACCAGTTTTGGAAAGTTTACCTGCCATTTTACAAAAGTTTGCATTTGGGTACAGATTGAAGAAAAAGCTTATAGAAAGATTCATAATGGAAATATAAGACCTTTGGAAAAGGAATTAGACAAAGATCATTTGTGAGCTGAAAGATATTTAAGTTTTTTATTTTCCAAAAAGCCCCTGAAATTTTTTTGAAATGAGATATGAGGCACTAAAACATCCCATAACATCCTCAAAAGTTGATGGAAATCCATTTAAACATTTCTGGCATGATAGTTCATATCGTGAGCCTTCCAATGCTTAAAACAGTTCATCAATTAGACACCTGAATCAAAAGTTATGCTTCTCAGAAGTTGACCTACTTTTGGAGGGAGTTACAAATTTTGAAATTTAGTTGGAGGCTGCCAAAAAGTGCTATTTATGACTATTTTGGGAACCCTGGGTAGTAGTAGAGTTAAGGGGGAAAGTGTAGAGTCAAGAATAGCTGGGAAAACAAAAACCCTAGCTTATTTGGGGGTTATAGAAGGCAGAATATTCTAGAGCCTGGTGATGTGTAGTTGTAGTGTGTTGCAGCCTGTGGAGGATTGATTCCTCTGATTGTAATTGAGCTTTTGTGATGTAATGAGTTGCCCAAATTAATAAAAGAAAGTTCTATTTTCTGTGTTTAGTTTCCATTGTTGTGTGTTTTGTGATTTATCCCCTTCATCAAGTAGTATCAGAGCAAGGGTTCCTGAGTGTGTAGACAGATCGCCGACTGTGAGGCAGTTTGCACCAGGACTTGAGGTTGTGGGTTTGCTGTGGAGATCAAGATGCATCCATGAAGAAATCATATTGGGAGGAATGCTTTGATGGAAGAGGGTTTTAGAACCCTATAAAGGCAAATTGATGCATTGCAAGAGGAGCTGCAAAGAGGGTTTGATCCGAGAACAAGAGAAGAAAGCAAGGATGAAGCTAAAGAAGAGCTATTTGAGGAAGAACAAGAAGCTGCAGGAGATCCTGCAGAAGTTAGGTTGTTGAGGGCCATTTCAAAGATCATAAAGAGGCCCAGGATCGAAGTTTCTACCTATTCTAGAGATTTGAATCTGAAACAGCTTATTGATTGGATCAATGACATGGAGGAGTATTTCGAGTATGAAGATGTGGAGGACACTGATGGGGTCAAGTTTACAAAAACAAAGTTGAAGGGCCATGCTAGTATTTGGTGGAAGGAGGTCTAGTTAGAGAGGAATAGGAGAGAAAAAGGAAAGATCACCAAATGGGATCAGATGGTGGAGAAACTGAAGAAGCAGTTCATTCCTGTGGACTATGAGATGGAGTTGCTGAAGAAGCTGTAAGGACTAAAGCAAGGTAACAAGTCTGTTAAGGAGTATACATAAGAGTTTTATAAGATCACTATTAGGATAGGCCATGTAGAGGCCAACAAGGAGAAGGTAGCCCATTACATTATTGGGTTAAGGCCAAGTATTCAAGGTGAACTGAGCCTGGTCAGAATGACCACCATAGAAGATGCATACCAATTTTCCCTGAAGGTGGAAGAGAAGCTGAATAAAAGATTTGACAGCAAGCAAAGGGGAAGAGGTCAAGGCTGAAGGACTGGTGGAAGACCCTATGGAGGCCAAAATGAAGATTCAAAGAAAAGTGAAGAGGCTGGCACCAGTTGAAATAAAAAAAGAGATAATGCCTACCACCCTCATAACTAGAATAATGGTGAGCAAAGAGGAAGAGGAAGAGGCAGACCTGGACAAGGACTCGGAAGAGGAGGTTTTAGAGGAACCTGTTTCCAATGTGGAGAAGAAGGGCATAGAGCATGTGAGTTTCTAAAACATCAAGGAAGGACGAATAGAAGAATTGAAGGTAATGCATGAGTTGTACATGTAGATGAAAATGCACAGTCTGAGCATTTTGAAGATGCTGAAAGGGGAGAAACCCTAGTTGTCAGAAGACTTTGTTGAGTGAGAAGAAAGAACCCAATCAGAGGAAGAGTTTATTCCACACAAGTCGCAAATGTGAAGGTAAGTGTTGTGATATTATTATTGATAGTGGAAGCACAGACAATCTTGTTTTAGAGGAGATGGTTGACAAGTTGAAGTTGACAAGAAGAAGGCATCCACATCCATATCGGATTGCATGGTTACAGAAGGACCATAGAGCTTTGGTCAATGAGTAGTGTTTATTAAAGTTCAAGATTGGGGACTACCATGATGAGATGCTGTGTGATATCATATTGATGGATGCATGTCATATGCTATTGGGGAGGCCATGGTAGTATGATAGGAGCACTATCCATGACGGCCATGCAAACACATATTCCCTGGAGTTTGTCATAAGTTGAAGCCCTTGAAGGAGGTGGAAGAAAAGGTATGTAGTACTACCAGAATTTGCTTGGTAGATGGTAGAAAATTTTTGGAGGGTATGAAGCATGACCGTCATTGCTTTGCATTGATCCCTAAGATTAGTCAAGAGAAATGTGAAGATGTACCAGAAGAAGTTTTAGATATGTTGCAAGAATTTTAGGACATTATCTCTGATAATGTACTAGAAGGTTTACCACCAGTGAGGAAGATAAGTCATCAAATGGATTTGATACCAAGAGCCAGTTTTCCAAATAAGGCAGCCCACAGAATGACTCTAGCAGAGAATGAAGAGTTGAACAGACAAGTTAACGAGTTGTTAAGGAAGGGACTGATAAGGGAGAGCTTGAGTCCATGTGCGGTACCTACAGTTTTAGCACCAAAGAAAGATAGAGAGTGGAGAATGTGTACAAATTCTCGAGCCATAAATAAGATCAGAATCAAGTACAGATTTCCATTGCCAAGAATGGATGACATAATGGATTGTTTGAGTGGAGCCAAGTACTTCACGAAGATTGACCGAAGAGTGGGTATCACTATATCCAAATTAGAGAAGGAGATGAATGGAAGACAACCTTCAAAACAAAGGAGGGTTTGTATGAGTGGTTAGTCATGCCATTTGGGCTAACCAACGCACTGAGCACATTCATATGTCTCATGAATAAGGTACTAAAAGAATTTTTAGGAAGTTTTGTTATTATTTATTTGGATGATATTTTGATTTTCAGTAAGACTTGAGATGAGCATCTGATGCATATCATAAGAGTTCTAGAGAAGCTAAGGGAGGGGAGGTTGTTGATTAATTTGAAGAAATGTAGTTTTGCAAAGAAGGAGTTGGTATACCTAGGATTTATTGTCTCAGAGGAAGGTCTTAAGATGGACCCAAGAAAAGTAAGGGCTATCATTGAATGGCCTACAAGGAGTGCTATAGAGGTAAAATCTTTTCTTGGTTTGGCAAGTTTTTATAGAAAGTTTATCAAGATTTTTAGTAGCATTTGTGCACCCCTAATGGAGACAATGAGAGGGGATAGAAAAGAGTTTAGATGGACTAAAGGAGCAGACAAAAGCTTTGATACATTGAAGTAGAAAGTTACAGAGCAACCTATTTTTGGCACTTCCAAATTTCAATAAGGTATTTCAGGTGGATTGTGATGCTAGTGGTAGTGCTATAGGAGTTGTTTTGAGTCAATAAGGTAAGCCCATTGCCTATTTTAGTGAGAACCTTAATGATGCCAAAAAAAAGTATTCTGTTTATGGTCAAGAATTTTATGCAATAGTTCAGGCTTTGAAGAAATGGAGACATTATTTGTTGCCAAAAGAGTTTGTTTTATATACTGATCATCAGGCTTTACAATATCTTAATAGTCAAGGAAAGTTGAATCAAAGGCACTTAAAATGGGTTGAGTTTTTGCAGAGTTATACTTTTTTTTTGAAGCATAGGAGTGGGAAGTCCAACAAAGTTGCAGATGCCTTGAGCGGAAGGCAAAATTTATTGACAGAAATGAAGATAGAGGTTGTTGGGTTCGATGAGCTCAAAAGTTTGTATCCTGAAGATCCAGATTTTGCAAAGGCTTGGAAAGCTTGTCTAGAACTTGTTACTTTAGACAAGACAAAATTGTTGGATTTCATAATCCAAGATGGCATGTTGTTTAAAAGAAGCCAGTTATGCATTTCGAGGAGTTCCATGAGAGAGAACCCGATTAAGGAGAAGCATAGTGGAGGATTGGCTAGACACTTTGGTCGAGATAAGACCATTTCTATTGTTGGTGAAAATTATTACTGGCCACAGTTGCAGCAAGATGTGAGGAAATTTGTATAGAGTTGTAGAGTATGTCAGATGGCGAAAGGAGCAAGTTAGAATACATGTCTATATCAGCCACTACCTGTACGAGAGAAGCCATGGGATGATATTAGTATGGATTTTGTTCTTGGTTTACCAAGGACACAGAGAGGACATGATTCCATTTATGTGGTGGTGGATAGATTCTCAAAGATGGCACATTTTATTCCTTGCAAGAAGACTAATGATGCTATTCATATTGCTGAATTCTTTTTTGAGATGTGGTGAGATTACACGGTCTACCAAAGAGCATAGTTTCAGATTGAGATACCAAGTTTTTTGGTTATTTCTGGAGGATATTGTGGAAGAAGTTGAAGATAGATTTGAAGTTCAGTTCTACACGCCATCCATAGACTGATGGACAGATAGAAGTGGTGAATAGGAGTTTGGGTAACCTGCTACGATGCTTAGTAGGAGATAAGCCCAAGGGATGGGATTTGATTTTACCATAGGCAGAATTTGCTTACAACAATTCTGTCAATAGGAGTATTGGTAAATCACCATTCCAGATTGTATAT
Organism: Cunninghamia lanceolata; assembly: GCA_027924645.1. Lineage (NCBI taxonomy): Eukaryota > Viridiplantae > Streptophyta > Pinopsida > Cupressales > Cupressaceae > Cunninghamia > Cunninghamia lanceolata. The sequence continues at coordinate 4,671,079 of BSBN01000850.1, forward strand.
GGGAATAGCCCAAGAAATGATTTTGAGTTAAGGAAGTTGGATAAAGGAGAAAAGAAAAGTGCTGAAGCCAAAGACTTTGCAGAACATCTGAAGAATTTGCATGAAGAGGTGAGAAAACACATTAATAAGATGAATATTTAGTACAAGGCTAAGGTGGATCAGAAGAGGAGATATAAGGAGTTCCAAGTAGGAGATGAAGTCATGGTTCACTTGAAAAAAGAAAGGTTCCCAATTGGAACATACAATAAGATGAAAATGAAGAAATTTGGACCGTGTAGAATCTTGAAGAAGCATGATTTAGGAAATGCATATGAGGTAGAGCTACCAAGTGGGATCAATATTTCCCCTGTGTTCAACATTTCTGATTTAACAAAATATCATGAGGGTGGCACAGAGGATGGACCAACAGAAGAATAGTGGAGTATTCCAGCATCTACTTCAATGGAGGAGATAGAAGAGATCTTGGATAGCCATGTGGGAAGTACACAGTATAGGCAATATGAAGAATATCTGGTGAAATGGAAAGGAAGGAATGTTGAAGATTCTTCTTGGTTGTCTAAGGCAAAGGTTGACCATTTGGGTTTTCCTCAAACAAACACTTGAGATGTGACAGGGTCACTTCTCAAATTACCCTGGGTGTCTGATGCAGGAGCATCTAGTGGTGTAAGAGCAATCTTGCATCACCCAAAAAGATGTTGCTTCAAAATCATTACAGTTGTTATCATTTCTTTCAATAATTAGTATTTCTTGTTCCATAATCTCTTGAATAATGATATAGGACTTTAAGTTTTTCCAAAACTGCTAAAAATAGCAAACTGCCAGTTTTAGAAAGTTTACTTGCCATTTTAGGAAAGTTTGCATTTGGGCACGGATTGAAGAAAAAACTTACAGGAAGATTCATAATGGAAATATAAGACCTTTGGTGAAGCAATCAGGCAAAGATCATTTGTGAGATGAAATATATTAAAGTTTTTGTTTTCCAAAAATCCCCTGAAAATTTTTGAAACAAGATATGAGGCACTAAAACATCCCATAGCATCCTAAAAAGTTAACAAAAATCCATTTACAAATTTCCTGTGTGATAGTTCACATCACGAGATTTCCAGTGCTTAAAATAGTTCATCAATCAAACACACGAATCAAAGTTATGCTTCCCGGAAGTTGACCTACTTTTGGAGGGAGTTACAAATTTTGAAATTTAGCTAGAGGCTACCAAAAAGTGTTATTTATGACTATTTTGGGAACCCTGGGGAGTAGTAGAGTTAAGGGGGAACGTGTAGAGTCAAGAATAGGTGGGAAAATAGAAACCCTAGTTGATTTGGGGGTTACAGAAGACAGAAGATTCTAGAGCCTGGTGATGTGTAGCTATAGTGTGTTGCAGCCTGTGGAGGATTGATTCCTTTGATTGTAATTGATCTTCTGTAATGTAATGAGTTGCCCAGACCAATAAAAGAAAGTTCTATTTTCTATGTTCAATTTTTGTTGTTGCGTGTTTTGTGATTTATCCCCTTCATCAATTTGGGTTAAAATTTCCACCCATGACCTGCATGTTGTAACACATTTGGCCTAAGTAAAAACATAGTGGTATTGACTTTATTTACTTAGTTGACCTTTATATAATATCATAGTTGATTAATTACTTAATCATTAAAGTCGACCTCCTATAATAAGATCCCAATCGGCCTCTGATATTTAGATCATAGTTGACCTCTGATATTTAATCATAGTCAGCCTATGATTTTATGATCAATGACCTAAATATAGTTTCATAGTCAGCCTGATACGTTTCATTGTTAAAATTAGGGCAGACAATTGAGAGTGGTGGGGTGAATCAATTATCTCAAAAACTTTTATCCTTTGACACAACTTAAACTTCTTTACTGCTTTTTAACTGATGAATGATATAACCATGAAAGCATGAATCAACATCACATGAGCAGAAACAAAATCAACACACACAACACCAGGATTTTTACATGGAAACTCGGTTAAGGGAAAAACCATGGTGGGGGTTTCCAGAGTTCACTGCTCAAGGAGGGTCACTGCCTACATAAATATTTATAAGTTTATCATAGAAAGATTGAACTAGAAAACAACATCTTCTTCATGCAAGGTTTAGTTCCATTGAAGTGCACAACACTCCTGCTCTACCCCCAAACACTTCTTCGCTATCTCTTCATCCTTTTACTGTCCTTCCTTTTCCGCTCTTCCTCTTCTCTGTTCTGTCTATCTTCCTTTCTTAGGATCTCATCATTTTCGCACAAGGATACATTTCCAAAACTCAACCACACATATTTATATGCTTCCTCAACCTTGGAATAAACATCAAGGTCAGTACTGTTGGGATAAGATGCCATTAACCTTGTAAATCCCAATATTGTATTATTCCATTTATTGTTTGTAATTACCCATAAGGGATGTACAAGTTTCACCGGTAGTGGTAAAAATTATTTACTATCCATGGTAATTATGGAGTTATTGGCGGTAGTTATGGGATGTTATTTACTATGGTAAATAGTAATTGGTCAAAGTGGGGTGCACATGTGGAGGAATAATCTATTTTTAGTGTTATGATGCATGTCATAGATGCTGTAAGAAGGTGTAAGAGATTCTATGACAACTGTAAGTTGTCATAAGAATCTATGACATTAATAATAGCATATGACGCATCATAAGATACTGTAAGTGGCTATTTTTGGCCCCAAGGCATTCAAGCTTGCATGGGCACATTTTTCAAGTGTAGGATGCATGTATGACAACGTTTATGACCCCATAAGAGCCTATTCTTGGCCATGGACGCCCAAGATTATATTGTTGACTCTTGACAAGTGTTATGAGCTTGTAAGAAGTCATTTAATATCTTGAGGTTGTGTAAATTTTATATAAACCATAACATAGTAAATGAGAAGCATAATAATAGTTTACAGGTACCCAACTTTTGCTGGAGTGAAGGTTGAAGGACAGAGGAAGTGAATGTATTTGTAATCTCCTTTTGTGAAGATAATACAACTTAGCCTCTTTTCTTGGTGGAGTGTTATGTGCTTCATTCTACTTCTGGTATATTTATGTATTGTGGGTTTATGTTTTGATTACAATCTCCATTGTTAATGCACACTTAAAAGATTGCTGAATTTTTTTCAAATCAAATTTCCATTGAAGTAGTGTTGCTTTTATTTTTAACATGTGGTATTAGAGCCTGGCTAGCTTTGACTCTTGGGTGGTAGTGTGGAAGCTATAGCTACAGTGGGAGATTTGGTTGTGTTTGTTTTGTAGATCTTATGTTGATATTATGGCTATATCCACCATTGCATCAACCTCTCAATTGGACATTGAGAAGTTCAACAGAACAGGGTATGAGTTGTGGAAGCTAAAAATGGAAGATTTGTTGGAAGAAAGAAACCAATGGTTAGCTATCCAAAAAGAGAAGAAACCTGACGATGTCTCTCAAGATGAGTGGGATAGATTGGATAAGAAGGCACAGGGAACCATCCGGTTGTGTCTTTCAGACTCTATCCTGTTGAATGTCACAAAGGAAGAGACTGCATACAAGTTGTGGAAACGGTTGGGTGAGATCTATCAAGACAAGAGTATGGTAAATAAACTTTATTTAAAAATAAAATTGTTTTCCATAAAAATGCGAGAAGGCGAATTAGTTGCAAAGCATTTAAATTCTTTTAATTTGTTAGTGAGTCAGCTTGATTCAATAGAGGTTGAGGTTAGTGAGGAAAATAAATGTATCTTACTTCTTTGTTCTTTACCTGAGTCTTGGGAGAATGTTATCCTTGTTATCACTGCTAAACTTGTGGATCCAAAGTTGGATGCTCTTGTTTTAGTGCTACTATCACAGGAATTGCTCGGAAAAAGAGTTTAGATAGTTCAGGGGATGCTCTCAGTGTCAGGGGAAGGTCTAAGGAAAGAGGACCTAAAGGAGATTAGAAAGGGGCTAAGGACAAGTCCAAGGACTGGTCTAAGACTCCTAGTAAAAAGAATAGAGTTAAGTGTTGGAACTGTAGTAAAAGGGGACATGTGAAGGAGTGCAGAAATCCCAAGAAACAATGGGAGAGTGCTTCAAATAAGTCCTCGAATGTAGGTGAAGAAGTTTTACTTTTTGCATGTAATGTTGTTTCTAATAATCATTGGTTGGTTGACTCAGGATGCTCATTTCATATGACCCTGCATAAGGAATGGTTCTTCACATATGAAGAATATGATGGAGGTAATATCTACCTTGGTGACAACTCTACATATCTGATTGTCAGGAAAGGAAAGGTATTGTTGTGTTTCAGTGATGGGAGGATTAAAACCTCCTTGGTGTTTTGCATGTTCCTAGATTAGCTAGAAATCTAATTTTATTTTTGAAGTTGAATGATTTGGGAATGCATGTGACATTTGACAAGCATGGCTACAGATTGGTGAGAGGGAACTTGGTGGTAGCGAAAGGGAAGAGATTCAGGAACTTGTTTAAGCTTGAAGCCACTACAGTTTGTAATGCCTCCTATGTTTCTGAGGCTACTACTGAAAATACATGTATGTTGTGGCACCGTAGATTGGGCCACACAAGCAATAATGTACTAAAAATTATTAAGAATAAAAATTTGTTGGATGGTTTCTCCTATTTTGATGAGCACTTTGATTTCTGTGAGCATTGTGTGTTTGGTAAACAAAATAGAAAATCATTTCCTTCAAGAAGCAATAGAGCAAAAGAGAAGTTAGAAATTATTCATATGGATGTTTTTGGACCTATGGATAATGAATCTATCATAAAATCTCGTTATTTTTAACCTTCATTGATGATGTATCCAGATTTACATGGATTTATTTTATGAAGCATAAATTTGAAGTTTTCACTAAGTTTAAGGAATTCAAAGTCTTAGTAGAGAACCAATTAGGTTTAAAGGTAAAAATATTGAGATTTGACAATGGAGGGGAATATTTCTCTAAGGAATTTGATGAGTTTTGCAAACATGAAGGTATAATCAGACAAAAGACAACTCCGTATACACCACGGCAGAATGGTGTTGTAGAAAGGATGTACCGAACAATTATGGAAAGGGCCAGAAGTATGCTTATTGATGCATAGTTGGATAAATGCTTTTGGGCAGAGGCTATGTGTACTGCTTGCTACTTGATAAATATATCTCCTTGTAAGGCTCTTGATTCGACACCTTATGAAGTGTGGACAGGTAAGAAACCTTCTGTTTCACATTTAAGGTTTTTGGCTGTGAGGCTTTTGTTCATGTGCCTAAGGAAAATTGATCTAAGTTGGATCCAAAGGCTAAAAAATGTACATTCATTGGATATGGTGATAATGTGAAAGGTTATAAGCTTTGGAATCCACTAACCTGCAAGATTATCTTTTCTAGAGATGTTATTTTTAGGGAACCTAGAGCTATTTCTAAACCTGAGCAGCTAAAAGAAAAGGATGAAAAGGTAAAGATCGTGTACTTTGATTTAGAGCAGCAAGATGCACCTCAGGAAGAATAGAATGATGGATTGGGGGGTGAAGAAGAAGAAGATTCAAGTAGTTCTAATGAAGATGAGTCTATTGTGACAGAAGAAGTTGGTGCAGATGGTCATGCAGAAGAACAAGTAAAGTCTCTTACTCCACCCTTGAGGAGATCCACAAGACAAGAGAATCTAATTGACAGGTATAGCCCACTAGATTTTCATTGTGTATATGATTTATTAAGTACTAACGATGAACCTAGATCCTACAGGGAAGCTATTTCTGCATATGATAGTGAGTCTTGGTAGTTTGCCATGCAGGAGGAGATGATGGATTTAGACTCTAATAACACCTGGGATCTTGTTCATTTGCCCAAAGGAATAAAGGTCATAGGATGTAAGTGGGTCTTCAAGAAAAAGTTTGGAGCAGACGGGTCATTGGAGAAGTACAAGGCTAGACTGGTAGCCAAGGGCTACTCCCAAAGAGAGGGAGTTGATTTTGATGAGATATTCTCTCCTGTTCCTAAATTGACTTCTATTAGATTTCTCTTATCCATTGTTGCAGCTTATGATTGGGAGATTGAGCAAATAGATGTTAAGATTGTGTTCTCACATGGAAATATTGAAGAAGAAATTTATATGCAACAACCTATAGGTTTTGAGGTAAAAGGAAAAGAACATTGGGTTTGCAGGTTAAAGGGGTCTCTTTATGGTCTGAAACAGTCCCCCAGAATGTGGTATCAAAAGTTTGACTCATTTGTTTTGAAATTGTGTTTTGTTAGAAGTGAGGAGGATCATTGTGTTTACATTCATTGTGTTGATGATTCTATACTGGTTATTGCTTTGTATGTTGATGACATGTGTTTTTCAGCAATACTAAGGGTATGGTCAATGAGCTTAAAGCCCAACTTTCAGGTGCATTTGAGATGAAGGATCTTGCTGCTGCAAGGTATATTTTGGGAATGGAGATCAGAAGGGACAGAGTTAACATAAAGCTTTGGTTGGCACAAAGTAAGTATGTGAATACTATTTTGCAGAGGTTTAGTTTGTAGGACTGTAACCTAGTTAGAGTTCCTTTACCCATTGCTACTAAGCCTTCATTAGATATGTGTCCAAAGACTAAGGATGATCTTGAGGATATGTCTAATGTGCCATATGCTAGTGCTATAGGGAGTTTGATGTATGCAATGGTTTGCACTAGACCAAATATTGCCCAAGCAGTGGGAGTTTTCAACAAATTTATGTCTAACCCTAGTAGCCAGCATTGGAATTATATGAAGAGGGTGTTTAAATATCTTGCAGGTACTCCTAATCATTGTTTGGTTTATTTTGGTACTAATAGTGCTGATAAATCTTTGGACATATAGGATTTTGTTGATGTAGATTGGACAGGTGACTTGGATAGTCGAAGGTCCACTAGTGGCTATGTGTTTACTCTGTTTGGAGGTGCAGTGAGTTGGATGAGTAAGAGGCAGCCCATAGGTGCTTTGTCCACCACAGAAGAAGAGTATATGGCTGCAACTCATGTCTCTAAGGAGGCAGTTTAGTTGAGGAGACTGTGTACAGGTATTGGTTTTGATTGCAAGAACATTCAGATTGGTTGTGATAGCTAGAGTGCTATCTGTTTGGCTAAGAATCCCATGTATCATGCTCAGACTAAGCATGTTGATGTTCAGTATCACTTTGTTTGAGAGTTGGTTGCAAATGGAGAAATTGAGCTGAAGAAGATAGACACTTAGGAGAATGTTATAGATTCATTGACCAAGCCTGTGAGCACAGAGAAGTTCATGTGGTGTAGAGAGGCCATGGGCCTTGTTTCTAGTGCCTGATTATTTTTCATTTGATTTCCTATGGGTTGATTTACAATGTATAATGTCAAGTGGAAGAATGTTGGGATAAGATGCCATTAACCTTGAAAATCCCAATATTGTATTATTCTATTTATTATTTGTAATTACCCATAAGGGATGTACAAGTTTCATCGGCAGTGGTAAAAATTATTTATTGTCCATGGTAATTATGGAGTTACTGGCAGTAGTTACGAGATGTCATTTACTATGGTAAATAGTAATTGGTCAAAGTGGGGTGCACATGTTGAGGAATAATCTATTTTTAGTGTTATGATGCACATCATAGATGCTGTAAGGTGTGAGAGATTCTATGACAACTATAAGTTGTCATAAGAATCTATGACACTAATAATAGCACATGACGTGTCATAAGATGTTGTAAGTGGCTATTTTTGGCCCCAAGGCATTCAAGCTTGCATGGGCACATTTTTTCAAGTGTAGGATGCATGTATGATAGCGTTTATGACCTCGGAAGAGCCTATTCTTGGCCATGGATGCCCAAGATTGTATTGTTGACTCTTGACAAGTGTTATGAGCTTGTAATAAGTCATTTAATGTCTTGAGGTTGTGTAAATTCTATATAAACCATAACATAGTAGATGAGAAGCATAATAACAGTTTACAGGTACCTAGGTTTTGCCGGAGTGAAGGTTGAAGGACAGAGGAAGTGAATGTATTTGTAATCTCCTTTTGTGAAGATAATAGAACTTGGCCTCTTTTCTTGGTGAATTTTTTTACCCAAAAGGGTTTTCTCCACATTAAACACTTGTGTTATGTGTTTCATTCTTCTTTTGGTATATTTCTGTATTGTGGGTTTATGTTTTGATTACAATCTCCATTGTTAATGCACACTTAAAAGATTGCTGAAATTTTTTTGAATCAGATTTCCATTGAAGTAGTGTTGCTTTCTTTTCTAACAGGCACTACAAACATCTGACTTATCAAATCATTATGCTATCGGCCAAACATAGCTGGGACCCAAATCTTTTTTGAACAACACGTCACACTTCATAGAACCTCTCTTAGATCATCTACAATATGCACAAAGCATCCGGTCAACCAAGACTGGAAAGAACAACAACTCCCAACCCTTCAATCATGAACTCAAACCTCAATGCAGACCACCAACACAGTAGGAACTTGATTTAGAGACCATCACAAGCATAATTAAATCAACAGGAACATCTACACCACCTCATATTACCATAAACACTTGCACCTTCATCCAGGAACTCAAGAACACCATCTATCATGACTGTCACACTAGAAAGATTGCTTGTGGACCTCCAAACCACGAACCTCTTGAGTTGAGGTCACACACCAACATCCCAAACACACTTCTAGATCCACAGATCATAATATTCTAATGCGGATCAATCCGGACCAATTTTCTATCACTCTGTCATCTCTGAGCAACTATAAAACCTAATTCTACTCAGATGGCCATAACTTCACAAATTCTTCATACGGATCCCTCAAATCTTAACTGGAGCAACTTCAGATAGTCCTTGACAATACCTGTTGGTCCACAGACTTTGATCTTCATCTCACTAGAAATGCGGAACAAACTACTTCACTGAACTGCACTGTCTTCACTATCTCTTATAGAGAGATATATAACTCACTTGTTTCTTCCGGAGAGGCTAATTTTCTCAATATCTTGAACAATCAAGTCTTCTAGAATGAGATATAGTTGACACCAATGACAACAAGGATATGTTGACATCAATGACAACACCGATTAGGCACATATTTGCAACAATCTCCCCCTTTGTCATTGATGGCAACATATGATGTGAAAAACTATTTCAACCATCAAGACAAGAACTTCTCCCCCTTTCTCTTATAACACTTGTAACCATTTTATGTACTACTCCCCCTTTCATCAGCAACTACTCACTTCCAAGTTTTTCACATGAATCTCTCCCCCTTTGACATATTTGTAGTCATCTCTCACCCCTTTTGTTTCTTAGACAAACTCAAACTAAACTCAGAACATACTGACTACTCCCCCTGAGTAGCATTCCCTTAACACTAATCCGGACCACAAGATATGACTGTGAGTTCCACCAGACTGATGCACATTAGTGCACCTTAGTTATGAACATGAGGGGTAATGACCCCTAGATTCCCTCTAAGATACTCAAAAGTATCCGTAGGTAGAGGCTTAGTAAAGATATCCACAATCTAATCCTTTGAAGAGACAAAATCCAATATGACTTCATTCTCATTTACCTTCTCTCTCAAAAAGTGAAAATTGATGGATATATGCTTTGTCTTTGAATGTAACACTAGATTATTTGAAATGTTTATTGCACTTGAATTATCATAGAAGATTGTAATAGGTTCTTTAAACACAACTCTGATATCCTTCAACATTTGCTTTATCCACAAAACTTGAGTACAATTACTTGTTGCTGCTATGTACTTTGCCTCTGCAGTAGATAGAGATATTGCCTCCTACTTTTTGCTCAACCAAGAAACCAATCTTTTTCCCAAGAAAAATGCACCTCCACTAGTACTCTTCATGACATTCACATCTCCTACCCAATCAGCATCTGTATATGCATGAAGAGTGAAATCATCACCCTTAGGATACCATAAGCCATAATTAGATGTTCCCTTCAGATATCTAAAAATTCTTTTGACTGCTACAACATGATATTCTCTAGGATCAGCTTGAAATTTAGCAACAAGGCCAACTACATTCATAATATTAGGTCTGGTATGAGTCAAATAAAGTAGTCCTCCAATCATTGATCTATACCTTTTCTAATCTACCTTAGGGGAATCATCATCTTTACTCAACTTGCATCCAATTACCATAGGAGTACTCACAACCTCTCTCCAATGGACATGTGGAACATTTCCTTCCATCATCATGGTTCTAGTAGCCTCTTGAATAGTCCAGTTCTTCCTTTCCACAACTCCATTCTACTGAGGATTCCTAGGAGCAGACAACTGTCTTCTTATTCCATGCTTTTCACAAAATGAATTAAACTCATTGGAGGTAAATTCTCCACCTCTGTCAGATCTTAGACACTTTATCTTCACACCAATCTCATTTTCCACCCTAGCCTTAAACACTTTGAATTTTTCAAGAGCCTCTAATTTCTCTCTCAAGAAAGAGACCCACATCATCTGGGAGTGATCATTGATCAGTAACATAAAGTATCTGTCTCCTTGCAAACTCCTAACCCTGGTAGGACCACACAAATTAGTGTGCACAAGTTCCAACAATCCACTTGAAGATTGTTTTTTACTCTTGAATGTAGTTCTACTCTATTTGCCCAACTGACATTCCTTCACATGCTATTAGCAAGTTTTACAAGCTTTGGAAGATCACTCACAGCCTAAGTGGCAATTATCTTGACAATGTTGTCAAAGTTTACATGACACATTCTCCTATGCCATAGCCAACTCTAATCATTTTGAGCAATCAAACAACTTTTACCAGTACCACTTAAATGAAAGATGTTACCTCTAGTTTGTGTACCAGATGCAATCTCAGTTCTGGAGCTTTCCAAAATTCTGCATTTTCCATCCTTGAATCAGAGATCATATCCCTTATCAACCAACTGTCCAACACTAAGAAGATTATGCTTCAACCCTTCTACATACAAAACATCATTAGTGTTATTCTTACCATCAAAATAGATGGATCCTCTGCCACAGATTCTCCTAGCTCAATTGTCTCCAAAATTCATAATTCCACCTTCATACCTTTCCATACTTACAAACATACTCTTATCACCTGTCATATGATGAGAGCATCCACTGTTAATTACCCATTCATCCTTTTCTTCAACCTAAGCAGCCAAGGCTCTTTCCACATTCACACAACTAGCAGATTTAGTAGGCACCAGATCTTCTTCTTTGATTGCAATGAACACCCATTCATTTCTTGAGGTACTTCCCTTATCAGATTCATCATTAGTGACTCCTTCTTTAGTAGCTTCTTAGACATAGTAGCATTTCTTCTGAATCCTAGATCTATTAGGGTTTGGCTTTGAAACCCTCTCTAGACATCTTGAGGCAAAATGACCAATCTTATTGCAAGAAAAACATTTGAAAGGCAAATTTCCTTCATACTTACTAGATCCTCTTTGTAGTCTTTTGGAAAAAAGAGGTTCAAGTTCTTCAAACACTGATTCATCTTCTTCAAGATCCTTCCTTGCTTTTTCAAATCTGGTTAGTCTTCTTGAAGAGCTTTCACCTGGATCAAATCTTTGTTTTCCAAAAATACTGGCCTTAAATGCAGATTTAGATTTAGGAAGAGAATCACCAAATTCACTCATTTCAAATGCTAAGAGCTTGCCAACCAACTAGTCCCTTGTAATAGTTGTCACAGTCTTGATTTCCTCAATAGAAGCAACTCTATGCTTGTATGAAGTAGGTAAGGATCTGAGCACTTTGCCAACAATCTCTGATTCTTCCAGTGTTCCACCAGCACACCTGATACATCAAGGTTGGTAGTACAAACATCTGACTTAATGGGAATCATTATGTTGTTGGCCAAACATAGCTGGGACCCAAATCTTCTTCAAACATGTCACACTTCATAGAACCTCTCTTAGATCATCCACAATATGCACAAAGCATTTGGTCGGCCAAGATTGGAAAGAATAGCAACTCTCAAACCTTCAATCATGAACTCAAACCTCAATGTGGACCACCAACACAATAGGAACTTGATTTAGATACCATCACAAGCATAATGAAATCAACAGGAACAACTACACCACCTCAGATTACCAGAAACACTTGCACCTTCATCTGAGAACTCAAGAACACCAACGGTCATGACTATCACACTAGAAAGATTGCTTGTGGACCTCCAAACCACAAACCTCTTGAGTTGAGGACACACACCAACATCCCAAACACACCTCTAGATCCACAGATCATAATATTCCAATGTGGATCAATCTGGACCGATTTTCTGTCACTCTATCACCTTTGAAGAATTGCAAAACCCTGTTCTACTCAGATGGCCATAACTTCACAAATTCTTCATGCGGATCTCTTAAATCTTAACTGGAGAAACTTTAGATAGTCCTTGACAACACCCATTCATCTGCAGACTCTGATCTTTATCTCACTGGAAATGTGGAGAAAACCACCGCAGTGTCTTCACTCACTTATTTCTTCCGGAGAGACTAATTTTCTCAATATCCTCAACAATCAAGTCTTCTAGAATGAGATATAGTTGACACCAATGACAACACCGATTAGGCACATATTTGCAACAATAACCCTCAGCCTCAATAAGTTTTTACTATTGGCCTGAGATATTTCATAGCACTCAGCCTAAATATGGTTTTATTGTCAGCCTGAGATATTTCATAACACTTGGCCTCAATATGGTTTTACTGTCAACCTGAGATATTTGATAACACTCGGCCTCAATATGGTTTTACTATTGGTCTGAGATATTTCATAACACTCAACCTCAAAATGGTTTTACTATTGGCTTGAGATATTTCATAATGCTCGGCCTCAATATGTATATCATAATACAACTGGTCATTAAGCATAATGCATGGCCTTCTTATATACTCAATTGGCCATCATAATGCATGCTTGAACATTAACGTCAAATGATGTTGCATGGGTACGAACATCCATGTCATGCAAGGTGATGATGTAGGTAGGTAATGGGTCATACAATCTGATTTGGCTTGGCATACTTTGGTTAATGGTTGATAAATAGGCTTAAATAGTTGAAAAGCTACTACCATCCCCAATTGAGTATAACATGTGTCCTCATAGCTGAGTAGGCTCAGAATGACAAGAAATGGCATGTTGACATGACAGAGTTAAGTTGTAATGATAAAGTGCATTATTAATTAATATGTTATAATAAATGTTGCATAAAAAAGATAATTACAATCTAATGCAAATGGAAGAAAATTAGTTACAACAGATTGTACGTGTTAGAAATGAAGGTGAACAACTATAAAATGGAAATGTGATTACAATTGTAACTATTAATCTAGTACAGAACCAAAATGGAGATAGTATGAAATCAACACAAATAAAAAATAGAATATGAGATCAAACACATAACATAGTGTTTATGTGGAGAAACCATTTCGAGGAAAAACTCCACACAAGAAGAGATGCACCAGTCTGTATTAACTTCAAATAGAGTTTACAATAGAACACTATCAATCTCCTCTCCAGTATTCAATCCAGTAGCACATGTAATACCCTCATACACAACCATAATACAATATCCTTATAAAATGGGTTGCCTTCTAGGGCAAGATAAGACAACAAAATCTCCATCGTCAGATCTGTGACCTAATGATGAATGGTCCAAATTTACAATGGTAATTTATATATAAAATGTGGCTTTCAAGGGCGTTGCCCCTAGACCCCCACTGAGGTGCATGGCCCCCAGATCCTTGTCGAGGGGGCCATCCCCTTGGACCCTGCAAGGGGTGCCCCCCTGCAACCCCCTCAGATAACCTACATCCATCAGGTACCGAGATCAAACATGCGACTAAAACAAGATCATGACTTGATGAATACTTCATCCCTTATGAATGATTTACAAACAATATCAGGAGTAATTAAATACATAGGATTTACAAGGTTGATGGCACCTTAATCCTAATAGTATGGCGTGTTGCAATGATGTGTTGATGTTGATTGGTGATGGAAGAGATATCGATAGGTTGGTGATCATGTCACTTTATTGATGAAGATTGTTGATGGATGTGACAATGTGAGAGGTTTGTCAGTGACTAGATATAGGTTTATTGAATGTGATGGTTGAGGTGTACATGGTAGGATATGTAGAATGAGGGCTACATGAAGTGGGTCAAAACAAGTGGACAAGATTCCCAAAGTAGTGATGCTGCAAGAATCTTACTATAGGAATGGATGTAGTGTTTTTGTAGGAAAGCATTTATACAAGTTGCAAGAGTGAATCTCTAGATGGTGTAAGAGCATAGTTTTATGTGGAAAATGGGATCTAGGCTAATTAATGCTTTTAACCTAAGTCAATCCTTCTCCACATAGCATTGGAACACAAGCCTTTGAAGAATTGGTACTTGGCTATCATCCACAAGGGAGAGCCAAGTTGTTTGGGGCTCTATTCCTTTGTTGTAAAGGAAAGATTGATCACTAATGAAATGATAGAAACTATGTAACACTAAACCCTAATTGATAAATCTGATAGAAATGCACAAATAACTATTACAGAGATAGAAAATAAAAGTGAAACAAAGAAACATAGATCGGACAGAGCCTATGATAGAAAGTTGGAGTAGATTCAGGAGGACCTGGGTGCTAGGCGCCCTAGTCCTAGGGTTTCTAGGTAGGTTTTCTTTTGACAAATGATCTCTGTACTTGCTCTCCAATTCTTGTTGCTGTTCTGTCTAAAATTTCTAGATATGATCTATGCATGCACAAAGAGAGTAAAAAAAGGTTTTGGCTATATAGGAGTTTGCCTCAGTCAAAACCCCATTTTGGTATTCCAACCTTATGGATAGCTAGATTAGCAACAACAAATAGTTTGTGCTCTGAATCTTAAGTTTGTCAAAGAGTGTGGCCCGAGTAGTGACAAACAAAATCAATCAATGAAACCCTACTCAAGTGCATTAGAGTGGATTCCTATATGCCTCAATCAATGAAATGATAAATTAACCCAAGAGAGATGTGTTACCCAAGGGAAAATACTTCAGATCTGCAACTTCATCCATAATGGAGTAGTAGGAAACCAAAGCTTGGAGGGGAGAATGGGCTAAAACCATACCAAATCGTGATGAAGTGGTACAAGCCAAATCATCAGTCAGTGATTCCAACTTATTCTTCAATCCTCTTGAAGCTTCAATCAATGGTAGAAGGTAAATAAAATAATTTGCAGCAGTATCAATATAAAATTGGCAGAGCTTTGCTATTCATACTTCATAATGATAAAAGCATTAGTTTAAATATGACATCATAGGTGTAATTTAGGGCATGAGCCAATAAGTATTTTTAAATTTAAGATTTATTTGCACATGTTCATGAAATGTTGAAATCAAGGTCATGTCATCCAAGACACGACCAACCTTGAGATTACCCCACAATCCTAAGAAAAATGCACGAGACTCGGGTATTGGGTGCCCTAGTCCTAGCAGGATCTGCTCAATAAAGGACCATGCCTCAAAGACTTAACCAGGACCTAAACACCACTAATGGTTCCGATAAGTGACATTAGTAAAATCTTAAGAAAGATAACACATCTCTTAGGTTAAAAGGGTAAGGCCAAGGCTAGTAGTGGACCTAAAATGGACTAGAGGAGCAGACATTAAAGAAAGTGCCAAATATAATGTGAAATTGTGCTTGCATTGACAGGGAGCACAATTTATGACAGTACACATAGGTATGTGTACTACAAACTATAGGTGCTGATGATGTAGGAGAGAACGCATGTTGCTACAAGAAAACAAGTATGGAATGCCATAGGCTATAGGTAATGATGTTTCATGGTGCAACAACAGATGCTGGAGGAAAAGCAAGTGATAAAATACTAATGTAAAAGAAGGTGTGCAAGTGAACTTACACTATTATGGAATATTTAACATCGCCCAAATAGTTTTCACTGTCATTCTGAAGTGTTTTTTTGGTGTGTGTGCATAGTGAAGAGGTTATACTTGAGAGAGGATAGGGTATGAGCTATAAAGCTCATTCTCTATCTAATGGTGTGCTGGTGTTATCTCCATTTGATTGCCTTGTGCTATCTGCTACATGAATTGATCCTTATTGAGTGGCTTTTTGTAGAGCTTGAGGTGATGGCCATTGACCATCAAAGAGAATTTGAAAGGGCCAATGGTGATTAACTTGACTTCTCCATTTGGAAGCACTCCAATTATCTCATAGGGGCCTAACCATCTTGTTTGTAGTTTCCCTTTGTGATCTTTATAGCAAGAATAATATATAAGTGCCCAATTAGTGGGTTGAAATGTTCTAGTCTTGATAAAATTATCATTCCATTTGATTCATTACTTTTGCACAATTTTTGTATGATAAAAAACCTCTTTTTTTAATTCATCCAGGGCATTGAGCTAAGTTATCCTTTCTTGTTGTGCCTTTGAAAGATCTATTCCTAGTTCCAATGTTGTCCTTAAGGTACGATGTTTAAATTCAATAGGTAGGATTGTTGTTTTTCCATATAACAACTCATAAGGTGTAAATCCTGTGGTGGTCTTCTATGTTGTTCTATAGGTCCAAACTACTTTAGGAAGGTAGTTCACCCAATCTTTTCTATGCAGAGCTATAGTTTTGGTTAGAATGGCCTCAATTTCTCTATTGGTGACCTTGGTCCTCTACTTGTCCATTGGACCGTGGATGGTAAGGTGTAGATTTTTTGTGATGAAGTGCGTATTCTTTGACAAGTGTAGGAATCAACTCAGAAGTAAACCGTGGTCCTTGGTTAGTAACAATCTCCTTAGGCACTCCATATTTGGCAAATATTTCCTCATAAAGGAATTTTTCCACCTTCTCATATCTTGCATGTGTCAGAAGCGTAACTTACACCCACTTTTTCAAGTAGTCAGTGCATACCAAAATGCATTATTTGTTGTTTGGCTTTAGATTAATGGGCCCTATAAAGTATAGATCCCATTTGTCAAAAGGTTTTTGCACTAGCTAAGGCTGTAAGGGCATTTCATCTATCTTAGTTGGTCTCCCCATCCTTTCACAATAGTCACATCTTCTTGTGTAGACAACTGCATCCTTATGTAATGTTGGCCAATAATACCTAGTCTTCAAAATCTTGAATGTTGTCCACTTTCCTACAAAATGCCCTCCACAAGGTTCATCATGGCAAGCTTTCAAAATATCATAAACCTCATCTTCTTTGATACATCTTCTCATGATGTTATCAGGGCCAGTGTAGAATACATATCCAACAATCTATGAGAATGGAAGACTCTTTTCCACTAGTTGTTTCTTCTCTCTTGGTGAGAAGTGAGGTGGTGTTTTTCCTACAACCAAATAATTAGAAATATATGCATACCAAGGGACCTACATAGTTAATGAAAACAAATTCTCATCTAAAAATAAATCATCAATAATGGGTTTTTCAGAATTACATGTCAATCTAGAAAGGAAATATACTACAACATTTATTTTTCCTAGTTTATCAATAATTGTTATATCAAATTCTTGAAGTACCAGCAACCACTTGACCAATCTACCACTGACTATAGGTTTGTTCATTAAGTACCTAATTTTTGCATGATCAATGTGGACAAAGATAGGATAACCTGTTATATAATGCCTAAATTTATTAATTACAGAGACCACAACCAAGAGCTATTTTTCAGTGATAATATAATTCAGCTTTGTTGATTGGAGGTTTTTGTTGATAAAATAGATGGCATATTCTATACAACTATCATGTTTTCCTAAAACAACCCCTACAACATAATCAGAGGCATTAGTGTGAATGTGGAAAGGTAGTGTCCAATTTGGTCCTCTTAGGATAGATGTAGTGATCAAGGAGTCTTTTAATGATTGAAAGCGTCTTGACATGCAAGAGTCCAATCAAATTTAGCATCTTTTGTAAGCAGATTAAATAAAGGTGTAGCTATTTTTCTAAAATCCTTTATAAATCTATGGTAATATTTTGCATGGCCAAGGAATCTTCTAACATCTTTTTGTTTCTAGGAATACCCATCTGCAAGACATAATGTCCCAAAGCTATTCCTTCTTACATTGTAAGGACCCGCATATCGAAAACATGAAACAAAGAAATAGTACATGATGTGGAACAATTTTTTTTTGAAGTTTTAACAAAGTACAACAATAATGATGGTGTTAATCCTCACATAATCCTAGTACTTGAGTATTGGGAACATACTTCATTTCCCAGACTACCTACATACCTTGTATCCATGGGATCAAGGTACACAAGGATTCATTATTTATTGATATGTAGTTCTAGTTATTCTATGTTCATGTAACTGTTTGAGTGGGTACGCAACCCTTTCTAGGGTGCAGTTTCCCTAGACATTTTTTCATCAGTTGTCATCCACTTAGGTGAAATAGGGACAAAATTAATAAAAAGAAAAGAAAACACCTAAAGTGGGTATTTGACATTTAAGTTTTGCTTATATGATAAGGTTAACCTAAGATTCGCATGTCCAAGAAATAATTCATGTTCACTTGGACTTAATAGTTTGGTTTGGAGGAACTCTTACTATTTTTGTATTTTCCAAGATCCTTGAAGGTGCTAGCAAACATTCTTGATCCTATTGCTCCAAAACACTTTGATCATAAAACTATAGCTACCAAGGTCAATAATATCCCCCTCAATTACCAATATTATAAATACTACCCATAATAAAGATCTGCCAGAAATTTCTCTATTTACTAAAATTTAACTATGATAGAATAGAAATAGACTTAGATATCTTTTCCATAAGCACTACTTATATCTCTTTACTAATCTCAAGCTTTAATCTTTTTGTATATGCACACTCAAATTTGATCGACTAACAAGAAGCATTGGAAGACATGGTTAAGCATTATATGATTGATGGAATCCTCTATAAATCACCAGAGCTATATAGGTGAGTTTCTTCTATTTATGATGGTACCACTACAATGTTTTATATAACCAACATTTATAAACCACAACCCCAACTATCAAGTGACAATGCCTTCATCAATGTACTAGAAGATGTACAATCATAATTTAGAACATGCAATGTTACCTAGAAATTAATCAATTCTATTATCCCCCTTTTCTTTTTCAAGAAAGAGGTTTCTAAAAGAAATAAAACTACAAGGTGAATCTTATATTCCTTATAAAACCAAATGACAGGAGGTATTTTCTAAATCAAATTAGTTTAATTAATCTTCTTGTTTTTGTGGCTGAGGGAGATTACCCGTCCCTCAAACTTAATATCATGATGATCCTTATTATTCTTGGATTATTTAAAGGGACGATCCCATAGACGTCATTGTTTCAACTATGTTAGGTAATAGATGTAGTAGTTCAATGCAACGATATTAACCGTAAACGTGAACCAGAGGCATCATGAAGACTGAACATTGCGATTAGTTTTGGGTTTCCTCTTGGTTAAGTTGTCTATCTAAAACAAGAATATGACTATAAACTAATTGAGTAAACTTATTGAAATCAAATATCCATTAGGTTAAATCCATTCCATCAATTGTTATTGGAATGATTGTTTGTAAGTTACTTGCAAAAATTATTTATATTGCAATACTAATTAAAATTTCCAAGTAAAGATAACCATGTAAATAACTTAAATGATTTCAACCAAGAAAACAAATATTGAGTTTAATAAATGACTTTAAATTTTGTAGATTGAATTAACCTTTATTTGAATGAGCTCCATTTATAGGTTACTTTGTTATTTCAACATGCTTCATAACCATTAGAACTATCTAACTTATTTTTTTATTTGTAATTAATTTGATTTCTAACTTGCCAATTTCATTCCTAATTAACCCTAAAATCTCTTTATGATAGATTGACGTATTGTATGTAATTTAACTATTAAATCATCATTTGTGAAATTATTCCTATCTATAATTCATCTTAATATCTATTTAATCGTTTAAACATATATAAAAGTCTTTCACAAATTAAACAACTTAAGTTTTCTATCTCATTTGTTTAACAACTCACTAAGTAACTAGTAAGATTCCTTTGTAAACTAATAGAACCAACTATTTAACTACTATTTGGAAGTAAATATTTAATTAACCTTTCTATAATTTAGAAATAACCAATCAATGGATTAATAGTTATACTAATTACTAGTTGGAGTATTCCATCTAATGTTAGTAATTGCAAACTAATTAATACAATTTAACTAAAAATAAATTCAAAAATAACTAATTAATTAATTAATCACATCATGCTCCAAAACTTAACAAATTTAAACCATAAATCTAATTAATTGTTCCAAACTAACTCAATGGATAAATTACTATTAACACATTATATTATTCCATCTATTAACCCCATTATAACCGTGAATAGATAAAAGGGTTAATTGATAGTGCCCACCTAATTATAATATTTTAATCTAATGGACATCAAATTTTAAATCTAATAATAACTCAAACTTTTTAAAGAAGCTAATTAATAATAACATTTTAATCTAGTGGAAATTAAATTTTAATTCCAATAATAACTAAAACTTCTTTAAGAAATTAATTAATAATAACATTTTAATCTAATGGAAATTAAATTTTAATTCTAATAATACCTAAAACTTCTTAGAGAAATTAAATAATAATAACATTGTTTTTTAAAAGGGGTAAAAATTTATTCCAAATAAAGCAGAGAGTACAAAGCAAAGGCCAAAGGCCCAAACAAGGAAATCACCTAACCACCACCCAGAAGTCCCGAAGGGAACCCCACAGAAAGAACAACTACATAACCTTGTCCTCCATAATTAACTTCTCCAAAGCCTCTAAATACTCTGGGGGAAAAAGCCCCCATTCTTCCACATCCCACCCATCTAGGTTCTCAAAAGCCCATTTAGCTAGATAGTCTACCACTCTATTCCACTCAGGAGGAATATGACAGAAATAAATAATCTAAAGAGGAACTCAAATTCAAGATTTGCTTAGCCACCAAGGCTAAGTGTCAATTAGCTCCTTCCGATTTTTGTTTATTCAACATATCCACCACAATCTGTGAATCAGATTCATAGATGATCCATTTCCAACCAAGTGAACATCCTCTCTCCAAAGCCTAAAGAATAGATAGAGCCTCCATCAGGTTATTAGAATGTTGCCCCTTATAAATAGAGAAGAGAAAAATAACACCTCCATCACTGCCTTGACCAATTCCTCCAATTCCTACATTCCCAGAATCCCCCCTGGAAGAGACATCAATGTTGACTTTCAAAATTCCCATAGGAGGAGGGTGCCAATGCCTTTCCCTATGGATCTTCTCATCTTGGTCTACCTCAATCTTCTACCCGCAAAGACACTCGATCCACTATCCATTAAACTCAAATTCCTAGTAGTAGTCAGATCACAAGGATCCACTGTCTTCGAAAGGTCCCAGTTTGCTGAAATAGTCTTTTGATGCCTACTGACAATCTTTCACCACAAGTGAACACCCTCTATTTTTGAATCCTAAAAGATCTTGCAATTCCTTTCTAGCCAAACCTTCCAGATAAGGAAAGTGGGTCCCAGATACCAAGAAACTTGGAGAAAAGAGGTCTTAGCTAGAGACCGACCCAAACTATCTAAAAACTCCACTAAAGAAGTGGCATGGATGCAAGCATGGTTCCACACCCCCCACAAAAGGTGTCAAATCTCCCTTGAATAAGGGCATTGAAAGAAGAGATATGAAGTACATTCTTCACTCTTTTTACAGAGAACACAGATAGATGGGCCCTGGAAGCCTCTCTTTCGTAAATTCTCCCAGGTGAGGCACTTATTTTGGGCCACCAACCAAAGGAAGAAGTTGCACTTAGGCCAAGAGAACTGATTCTAGACCTGCTTCCACCAAGGAGCACTCCCCTGGCCATGCAACTATCTATCCAACTCTAGATATCTTGAAGCAACAAAAAATTAGCCCTTCGAATCGGGGCCCCAAGCCAAAGTATCCCTCCCCAAAAGGGAACTACAAATTCTGCCAACTAAGATCCGAGCAAGCTCTTGACGATCCTCTGCAGTACCACCCAACGGCCATTCCTGAGGGTCCTTCCAGCAAGTCACCTCTAACTGCCCCCTAACCTTAACGGTCTTAAAATTCTGCACCTTCCTCCAACTAGCCTCAGTCAAAAGGTTACAAAGGGGTTGGAGATGAGGAAACTCTGAGGTGATCAGGGGGTATCCATCCCAAGAATCATGCCAAAAAAGAGCATCATAACCACTATTACAGATCCAAAAAAGACTCTCCTTGATAAGTTTCACCCCTCTTTTGAGAGTATCCCAAATCATGGATCCCTTGCCCTCTAGGCTACAACAAGGCACATCTGAGTTATCCACTCCCTTGAGGTATTTATGAGTGAGAATTCTAGCCCAATCCTAATCTTGGCATGTACACCACCTCCAGTATAATTTGGTAGATAAAACCTAACCAATCAACCCAGCTAGCCTCAACCCAAGTCCACTCTCGTACTTCGGTCTACAGATAAAGTCCCGTATGACCAAGCTCCATTCAAAGAGAGGAGAGTACCAAACCATAGAAATTGGTGAGAGAGAGTGTCAAATTTTTTAACAAAACTAGAAGGGGAAACCTGCATAAAACATCTATAAATGGGAAGAGCCTGCACCTTTGACTTCAGAATGGTCACCCTTCTTGCAGTAGAAAGCCATCTATTGGTCCAATAGCTAGCTTTCATGTGAAACTTATCTAGAAACTCCTGCCAAAACTTCCTGCACTAAGATCCAACACAAAGGGGGATCCCCAGATAAACCAGAGGAAGAGAGCCAATTTGGAACCTGAGAATCTGAGCAATCCTATTTTGAATCAGCTAAGGAGTATTAAAGAAAAAAATAGAAGACTTAGCCTCACTGATCTTTTTCCCTGAGGCAACCAAATATGTAGACAAAGTTCTCCTAAAATTAACTACTTCATTGATTTTGGCCACACCCATTAAAGCAATATCGTCCACAAACTGAAGGTGAGAATAGGGAGCCAAACTATTGCACCAGCTCCAGCCTTGAATCAAACCTTGTCTAACTCAAGATTTAATGAATCTGCCCAACCCTTCCACCATAATAATGAACAAATAAGGAGATAGAGGATCCCCTTGTCGAAGGTCCCTAGAGGTGCTAGACAACTCAAATGGTTCACCGTTAATAAGAATAAAGGAGGAAGAGGTAACATAGCTCATGACCCAATTAACCCACTCACCACCAAAACTAAAAGCTAGAAGGAATTTTTGTAGCCCATTTGACTCTGTCATAAGCTTTATCCATATCAAGCTTGATGAACATGGCCTTCTCGCTAGAGGCAGCCATAGAATGAATGGCCTCAGCAGCAACCACAATCCCATCAATAATTTGTCTACCAACAACAAATCCTCCCTGCTCATTAGAAATCAAAGTTGTGAGGTACATCTTGAGTCTTTCTGCAATCAATTTAGTGATAATCCTATAAACCACATTGCAAAGAGAAATGGGTCTAAACTAATCTAGACTATGCACATCATCTTTTTTGAGGATAAGAACCCAAAACATAGAATTCATGGCCCTTAACATCTATTTATTTCTATGTGCCTCCTGCACCACCTCTAAAAGGTCCAATTTGATAGTCTCCCAAAACTCTTGAAAGAGTTCAATAGGAAAGGCATTGGGGCCTGGGGCTTTACATTTCTTCATATGAAAAACAACATCCTCCAATTCTTGCAATGAGATGGGTCGATTGAGAGCCTCATTCATCTCATGGGAAACCACAAAGGGGATACAATCCAGGATAGAGATTTCATCCTCACTAGTAGGAGGGAGTCCTTAGTAAATAGAACCAAGAAATATTGAGAGACCTCCCAAGCAATTTATCCCATAGACAAGAGTTGAATACCTTCTAAGGACACAAGAGAGGTAATGTGATTACCATTTCTTCTAGCTTTGACAAAATTATGAAAAAACTCTGTGTCCCTATCTCCTTCCTAAAGCCAATCAATACGACATTTTTGGTTCTAGAAAATCTCTTCACGAAGGTCCCATTCCTCTAAATCCTTAACTTCTCAAGTCTCCTCTCTGCTCAGATCCACAATAAGCCCTTGATCCTGGATCAAACAAGTGATAGCATCTAGCAATGCTTGAGCTACCTTTTTATTAAAGTGAAGGCTCCCAAAGCATTGCTTGTTCCATTTCTTGAGCTTATACTTCACATACTACAATCTCTTAACAAAAGAATACATAGCTCTACCATGAGCAGGTTTCCCCTCATACCACCAGTCCTTCATTAAGTCTTGGAGAGAGTGGTCTCGCAACCACATAACCTAAAACTTAAAAGTAGGGTTCTTCAAAGCTCTGAAAGCAATTGCTAAAAGTTTGATCAGCCAATGATCAGAACCTTTCCAATCCAAGATCTTCAAGTTGGTAGTCCATCTATCCCCCATCCAAAAACATGACACAAAAAATCTATCTTGCCTCTCCAAGATTTCTTCTTCTCCACTCCTTCTGTTGTTCCAAGTGAAGATACCATTATGAGGCTTCACATCAATTGTTGGCATGAGACATGGCTAGGCATGTCAAGTATTGTTATTGATGGAAACTAAATCTATCTTACACATCCGCATTTCATCAGTGGATCATACCAAAAGTCAAACTGTAGATTTGTCTAAGTCTGGATAGACAGGGACATGACATATGACAGAGCTCAACATCCTAGTCCGCATTTCTCCACAAGTAATCATATTGTGTTGTGGATCTGAGGGAATGTTTAGGGATGTCAGGGCTACCTAAATATAATATTTTAGCCTCTGGTGATGAAGGGATTGAAAGTTACATGCATATGAGTTTTGGGTTCTGGTTAAATAGTTCAGTCCAATGAAGAAAAGGCTGACCTAGTGTTCGATCATTGTGCGGATTAGGAAAAGTTGTTGGTTGAGTAATTTGTGAGATCTAGTGGTATTGGCCAACATGTAAGGTGACATGGATATAAAGGTTTTGATCTACATTGGTGTTTGTGCATGGATTCATCTGATAGAACAGTGTTCTTAAAAAGTCTAAGTTTTTCTTAAAGGCCAACTACTGTTGATGCAATTTCATGTAACAGATATATAGTCGATGACTTTGAGAATTTTGGTGTGTGGAGATGTGAATATTAAGGAAAAAGTGGAAAGGATAGTAGAATCAAGTGCGAAGTGAAGAGAACTAAGCTACAGATCATGGCAGAGAAGTAAACAGGGCAGAGAAGGATGAAGTGTGTAAAGTCAGTGTACTGAGCTCAACTGGAATTGTAATCTTGCATTGTTAGATGCTATTCCTTAGTTCAAACATTTAGTGAACTTTTGTAATTGATTTCTAGGCAGTGAGCCTCTTTGAGCAGTGAGCTCTAGGCAGTGTGCCCTAAGGCATGTGCCTTCCCCATTTGTAATACTTTGAACAGAGTATATATTCTTGTGGGTTAACCCCCACTGTGGTTTTTCCCTTAACCGGGTTTCCACATAAAAATCCTAGTGTTCATGTGTTGTGATCTTGTTGTTTCTATTCTTGTGTTTATGCTTCTTTCTTTTGGATGTATGTGCTAAATTAATAAATGAACAAAGTAATAAGTTTTGCAGAACACCAATTCAGCCCCCCTCTTAGTGTTCATTAATTTCAACAATTGGTATCAAAGCAAGGTTCCTTGGAAGAAGTTTAACAACTTGAGAAAGATCTGGGAAGGTGTTTCAATGGGTTCATCCAGGTATTTAGATGGCATCAATGAACAACTTCAAGTTGTTTTAGAAGATCTTGATCAGTCCAGAGATGAAGTCAAAGAATTGAAAGAAAACCTTAAAGATGTTGATGATTTCATTGAGACTTTGAAAGGGCAACTAAGAAAATCCAATGAAAAGAGGAGAGAGCTACTTTAGCGGTTAGCAAATCAGAATGAAGATAATGATATGGATGAGGCTCTGAAGGAGAAAACAAAGGAATGTGAGAAACTGTCAAAAGAAGTTCTAAAACATGAGATGGAATCCAGAGTGATGAAACTAACCAAGGAAATTGAGGAAAGAAAGAAGATTGAGGAAAACCTAAATTAGTCTCTAAAAGAAAGAATTGAAGAGTGTTGTAGATTAGACAGAATAATTGGCCATCTAGAGTCTGATCTTCAAGAAACCAGGTATAATGAGGAACAACTTGAAAGGCAAATTTTTAATCTCAAACATGACCTAGAAGTTGCAAATGAATACAAATAGAAGTTCAAGATAAGCTCAGTTAAACTTGAAGTGCTACTTGATAGTCAGAAGATGGCAGATGATAAGCATGGTCTAGGATATGAGAAAGGTGAAATCTCTAGATTCGGTCAAAAAAATCCTAAATCAAGGAATCAGAGAAACAGACCTAGAAGACCTCTGGTAAGACAACCTAATGCCCAAAGGTATCCATCTTTCAATGGAAATTGTTTCAATTGCAATAAATTTGGTCATAAAGCTACTCAGTGCAGAAGTAGAGTGAATCAAAGTGGTCCACCATTCTCTGGTCAATGCTTCAATTGTAAAAGGTATGGTCATAGATCCAATGAATATAGAAGTATGATGATGAACTACTCTAACAACAGAAGAAATGTCAATTCTTTTAATGGCTATTATTCTGTATGCAATAGATTTGGACACATGGCTAATCAGTACAAATCAAGAGGAAATGTTGTGTGCTTTAACTGCAACAGATCCGATCATATTGCAAGATTCTACAGAAGTTGGAATGATGACAGAAAAGACTTGGTAAACAAGAACCAAAAATTGCAGGGACAAGATAAAGGCAAGGGTAAAGAAAATATAAATGAGATCCAGAATGAAATGAACAAAACATGGGTAAATAAAGGTGAAGTGAATGATGGTGATGGGTTTGCACCAGAATTTGGTGTTGTTAATTCCTCCAGGAATTGAAACAGGAGCTCTGGCTCAAGGGGCGCTGCATTGAAAATCTAATTCCCCCTGCTAGTAAGAGGGTGCCTAAATTTGGCACGATGAATGAAGAAAGAGAAGCCTATTGCAAATCTATTGAAGCAAAATCTAGAAGAAAAGAAGCTAATGCGATTGATTGCAGAGCAATTAAAGATTGACTATATGCAGAAACAATGCAACCAGATGTATTAGGGCAGAGCATTTATTACAATGAAGAATTAGGTTTTGTGAAGGATAAAAGGTCATTCATTCAAAAACTTGAATCACTTTGCATTCGAAGAGAACAAGGAGAAGAGCGCCTGAGCTAAAATTTTAGTGGTTTGAAGTTTGAAGAACTATTTCAATAGCTAATCCTAATTCTGTGAAGAAAAAGGTACTTCTCTGCGAAGCTTTGAATTTGTAATCTTTTGAAAATGGGTACACCTCTGGTTGTGAACATCATTGAGCGACCTAGGCCGAAGTTTAAAAATCACCCCTTCAATTCCACTAAAGTTGATCCAATGGGAGCATTTTCTAGGGTTCCATATGGAGTTCTTCACACAGAAGACATTAGGGCTTACTTTCCTCTAGAGGAGCATGGCGACTCAAGATTTGCTGATCTTTTCATGAATCACTTAAAAGATGAAGATTTTGAGCTCAAACCTAAGTACAAAGTCCTTAAAGACAAGAAGTTTATACAATTTGTTGAGTTTCTGAGTTTCACAGAAGGGGAATGGGTCAGGTATGTCTTGAGCCATATCCATGATGAATTTTTATGGCTGAATCATCCATTCAAGATCACAAAAGATGCAATAAGGGTAGTTACAGGATTGAATTCAACTGGTACTCTACCTCAGTTGAAGGCTATGAAGAATCAGGAAGTCAAAGAAGTAACCGGATCAAAATTTGACAAGAGAGCTATGACTATAAATGACATAGGGGATCATGGAGTCAAATTTGCATCAATGGTGATAGGATACAAAATATATTACTCTAGCAGAGAAAATTCAGTGCCCAGAACAACCATCTATATTGCATATCAGATGGTGAAAGCAAATATAGACTATGATCTCTATGAACTATTCCTAAACCAGTTCATGGAGAACCTAAGCAAGATAAAGAAGGATAAAAAGTACTCATTCAAATATGGTACGCTGATTCTGTGTCTTTTCTTTTATTTCTTGAGTGAGCTTCTGGGAAACAAGAATATCTATTGGTCAAATGACAAACTGGTAGCAGTCCAAAGTAGGAATCAATTGAGTTGTTTAGGTAGCTATGATGTACAAAAGACTGCACTATGAGGTTTTTTCAAAAACTTCTAGAGTATGATGCAGGCTAGGGATAGAATACCTAGGTCTGTGGTTAAAAAATACAAAGACACCATTTGTTTCATGGTTATAGATGATCAATGCAAAATGGAACTAGTAGAGCCCAAAGTTGTGTGGATCATACCCATGGGGTATGAAGTTAATGGGTGTGTGTTGGAATTGTATGCACAACATTTGTTAAGTCAGCCTATGGATCTGGCTGAAGAGAGATTTGGAATTTATGAAGAAATTTCTAAAAAAATACATCTTGAATTCAAGGCTCCTAAAATCAATAGGAATATGAGGAAAGAAGTTGAGCAATTGGCTGAAAATCTAGGTCTTACCAAGGAAGGTGTGAGACAATTCAGGGAAAGGACAGAGAAAGATGAGAAGGAGAAGTAGGACAGTGAACAAAAAAGTGTTATGGTAGAACCTCCTTCCAAGTCAAGAACTACTAGGAGTTCTAGTTCAACCTCCGGTGCATCACCTTCTACTATAGAGAAATCCAAAGAAAAATCCACTAGTAAGGAAGGAAAAAGGACAAAAGTTAAGGGCAAAAGAACATATGTCAGTTTGGAAAAATAGGATGAAGAAGAAACTAACTCAGATGATGAAGTTAAAGAGCTGAAGGCCTTAGCAACTAAATCTTCTAAAGTGTCTAAGGAGAAGCCCTCCAAAAGCACAAAGTCAAGCAAAAGGCATAAGTTAGAAGTTGGTGTTGAGAAGTCATTTCCTTCTATGGAGCACATCGTTAAAAGAGTCACTATAGATGGAAACCTAAAACCAATGACTGAATTCTATAATCATTGCAGTGATGCTGACAAAAGAATTTTGGAGGATGCTACTGTAAAATATTTGAATGTATTCAACAAAGCACTAGTGGAGATTTTGTCTAAAGTTCCTAAGAGTTTAAGAGACATTCTGGAAATGAAAAAACAAGTTGCCAAAACAGAGGATATGGAGCTAAGGGAACATGTAATGTCCAGTCTGTGTCCAGTGATCTCCATAAAAGAACTAGATAAGATTCTCAAAGAAGTCAAGAATGAATTCAGAAGCAAGAAAAGGATGAATAAGCCGGTGATTGGAGACATTGATGAAGTTGTCAAAGAAACATAACAAATTTTAAGGAAAGCATTAGACAAGAACAAGTTTTATGTGGTTATAGAAGAACCAGTTGATACGGAGGATGCATCAGTTATGAATGATGAAGAGCCACAGAAAAATGAGCAACAAAATGGACAATATGATGTCTCCATTCTGGAAGAAGAAACATTGAATAAAGAAGATGAAGAAATGATGAAGGAAGATAAAGAAAAAGAAACTGATGATGGAATTGATTCCCCCACTCTGGATGTTAAGGAACTTGATAATATTGCCACTAAGGATACACCAAATCCTCCAGAAGAGAATATAGAAGATATTTTTGACATAGATAAAAGCAAAGATGCCTCTAATGATGATGCAGAGAAGATAGAAGCAGTGAAAGAGAATGAAAATGATGAGCAGGACATTGTGGTTGATTCAGAAAAGGGAGAAGTTGGAGGCCCTAAAGAGCATAAGTCTAAAACATCATTTTGGGCAAGAGACACTGTAGAAGCAGTGAAAGCAATTTTGGAAAGAGATAAACAAATTGAAGAAGATCAGGATATAATACAAGGACCAATCAATTTTGATACTTTATCACTGATGCAGAAGATAAAGTTGGCCTCTATTACACAAGCTAAGGTCAGAGAAGAAATCCTAAAATCTCATATAGAAGATAGCGAGTTGCTTGGCCTTGCATCTGGGATTTTGGAGAAAATCATGCCCACATTTCAGAACGACTCATCAGCATCTCCCTCCGGTCAGTTGAAAAGTCTGATAAACTTTGTAAGTTCTCATTTTGAAACCTTAGAGAAGTCAGCAGAAGTTAAAATTAGAAATGAATTTATTGAGAAGAGGTTTGCTGAAATAAAGAAAATAATTAGTTATGATAGATCAGGGCTTGATACTAGTGTAAAGAATATTCAAAATGCCCTATCTGAAGGAGCAGAAACTTATAAGTTTTTCTTAAACTAGTCTAAAGCTGTTGAAGATATTGAGAAGAAGATTAAAGACTTAGAGCTCAAATTGTCTAACATTTCTCAGTCATATAGTCCCTTAACTGAATCTGTTTCTACCAAAGAATGCCAAGTAGTGAGTTTGTGGAATGAATTGAGTGACCTGGAGAAAGGAAAGGTTAAAGTTTTAGGCAGATTGGATGAGCTTCGGGGACTGATTTTCCCCAAATTAGAAATTATGTATGATCTATTGGCAGAATCCCAAGTTGTTGCTGCTACTAGTGATCCTACTGACCTTCAAAAGGCAGAATCACAAGCATTTTTTTCAGTGGGCATATATCCATTTTGGGAAACATAAAGAAGAACTGGGATAGTGAATTCTCATGGTTGAAAAACCTTTTTGGGGATATCTTTTTGCTGATGAACAAGGCTTAAGGGTTGTATGCTCATATGCAGAAGTATGTACTTAGAGTTTTGACCCATGTACATAAAATTTTTGCATGAATTTTGATATGCAGATTCCAACCTTTGCCATTGATATCAAAGGGGGAAAGGAAAAATAGTGAAAAATGAAGAACTAATATAAGGGGGAGCATTGGAAATCACAAGTGTATATAGTAAGGGGGACTTGTTCTAACACTTAGTCATTTTTCACTAAGTGTTGCCATCAATGCCAAAGGGGGAGATTGTTGGCACGAGATATTGCTAGGCATGTCAGGTGTTGTCATTAATGGCAACTAAATCTATCTTACACATCCGCATTTCATCAGTGGATCATACCAAAAGTCAAAATGCAGATTTGTCTAAGTCTGAATAGACAGGAATAGAGCATATGACAGGGTTCAGCATCCTGATCCACATTTTTCCACAGGTAATCATATTGTGCTATGTATCTAAGGGAATGTTTAGGGATGTCAGGGCTACTTAAATCTAATATTTTAGCCTTTGGTGATGAAGGGATTGAAAGTTACATGCATTTGAGTATCAGGTTCCGGTTAAACAGTTCAGTCCAGTGAAGAATAGGCCGACCTGGTGTTTGATCATTGTGCGGATTAGGAAAAGTTGTTGGTTAAGTAATTTGTGAGATCCAGTGGTACTGGTTGACATGTAAGGTGACTTGGATATAGAGGTTTTGATCCGCATTAGTGTTTGTGCATGGATTTAGCTGACAGAACAGTGTTCTTAAAAAGTCTCTAAGTTTTTCTTAAAGGCCAATTGTAGTTGATGCAATTTCATGTAGCGGATATATATAATCAATGAGTTCGAGCATTTCGGTGTGTGGAGATGCAAATATGAAGGAAGAAGTTTGAAGGATAGTAGAATCAAGTGCAAAGTGAAGAGATCTAAGCTGCGGATCATGGTAGAGTAGTGAAATAGGGCAAAGAAGGATGAAGTGTGTAAAGTCAGTGTACAGAGCTCAACCAGAACTGTAATCTTGCATTGTTAGATGCTATTCCTCAATTCAAACATTCAGTGAACTTTTGTAATTGATTTGTAGGTAGTGAGCCTCTTTGATCAATGAGCTTTGGGCAATGTTCCTGAAGGCATGTGCCTTCCCCATTTGTAATACTTTTAACAAAGTATAAATTCTTGTGGGTTAACCCCCATCGTGGTTTTTCCGTTAACTGCGTTTCCACGTAAAAATCTTGATGATCATGTGTTGTGATCTTGGTGTTTTTGTTCTTGTGTTCATGCTTCTTTCTTTTGGATGTATGTGGTAATCTAATAAGGGAACAAAGTAATAAGTTTTGCAGAACACTGATTCACCCCCCTCTCAGTGTTCGTTAATTTCAACAATCAATAACATGTAAGAGATCATTTTTTTCCCTAAGGACGATAGTTGAAGCCTCTAGCCTACCAGAACCTCCTCTTTTCTCCTCCAAGATACAAATCACATTAAAGTCATTGACCATAATCCAAGGGATGAAGGGCTCCAGAGAACATATCTAATGTGATCCCAAAGCAATGATTTCCTCAGGAGATTAGTAGGAGCATAAACATTAGTAAAAAGATAGATTTCACCAAAATCAACACTGGTAGCAACCAAAGAGATAGAGTAGTGACTCGAGATCCACCAGAGAGGGACTACCTTCCTAGGATCCCAAAAAAAGCCACTCCACCAGAACTACCATGGGTCCCAACACATTGACAAGAGCCTTTAGGCCAAATTCTAGGAGCTCTACTAAACATGCCATCCACTGTCACTTTAGTTTCCTGAATAAAGATAATGTCAGGAAAATGAGTAACAATTAGATCACTGTTACTAATTTTTAGTTCACACTTAAAATTAGTTGGACCTAAGTGTAATTGTTCAAAAGGAATAAAAGAAAAATTCAAAGTTACATTTATTGAACAGCTGATGCCTTGACAGAGCAGAGAAGGATATCCAGTTGTCAGGATAACCCATCAGTCTAATCAAGGCTAATGAGTTATCCTGAAAAGAGAATAGGATTGTCAAGAAATCAAAGATTCAAGAATTATAGTTGTTCTACACAGTTTGATCTTTCAGGAGTTATAAGTTAGATTGATTATTCAGTTAATCAATTTTGGATAAAAGAAAGAAAGATATTTGTATTGAACTGTTATTTCATGTCATGTTTTGAACATACATTCAAGTATTTGTTACTTTATCTCATGCATTGATTGAAAAGGAAATACATATACATCATATGCATAAGAGAAATTAACTGATCATGTTTAAATAAAGTGTTCAAATGTGTCCCACACAAGCCATTGGAATAACTAGACTAAGCAATTGCAGACATGCAAGTTATGCATCTATTTGATAAAAGGAAAAGAAATGAACACATGATAAATTGAAACATCCATCATTGTCTGATGATGGAGATTGTTTGTTGATGCTGGCCTCCAAGACTTCTATCTTCAATCTTTGCTTCAAGGTCCATCATTAGTTGAACCTACAAAATTTTGGGGACAACCTTGTTAGTGCTCTGGATGTTTAAAGTTATCACATGCTTTTATCAAACAAAAACATCTACTTATCACATCATGCATTCAGATGAGAGATCAGACTAGATATATGACACAAATTAGGAATAAACCATGAAGAAGATCAATCAATACTATCAGGTATATTTTTATGCTAACTTGTTTGTTCACTATGCAGGTATAGGACAAGTTTTGTTGTTGATTCGAAGACAAATAAACATGTGGATTAAATGTGGCTCCCACAAGGGTTTGAGCCCAACATGTTTCTTTTCATTTTTGAAAAGAGTATCAGAAAAGACAGGATTCATAATTCCAAGCTATATCATGCATCATCTAATCAACTTACAGAAAAGATATGTCATCATGACATTATTACAGTTGATTGGAGCAAATTAGATTAACATGACTAAGTCAAGTTGACAAAGAAAAAGTGCAGAAATTAGATTATAGTCACAAAAGAATATCTAGGCTACAGGAGCCATCTGAAGTATAGAATCATTGTGAATGCATATATTTATTTAATCACAAGTAATGAGAACAATAGACAGAGTGCATTCATAGTACAAGGATATGCTACAAGTGTTCATATTAATGTGCCTAATGAAGAGAAAAGAAATAGAATGAAACTTCCAAGACATAGAGCCTGTGTATCATTTGAGCAAGTTATAGGATAGATCATGTGAAGGTATCATTTCATTATGATAAAAGAGAAAGAAGTAAAAATGACATGATACAGGTACTCAAAATGATTAATCTAGGTAAGAGATACAGGTTATGCCTTTTAAAAGACAAAATCAAAATAGCAAGGCATCAATATCTCTAGCTGACATATGCCATAATAAAGAAACATGATGATCGAGAAAATGAAACAGTACATGTGGAATAGCTATGTCATAGCTTTCAAAATGAAACATCCAAGCCAAATTCCATATGTTTAAGTCATCAAAGAGAGCCTATATTCCTAGGTGGCTGCCACAGTCCCAATATAATCAAAATGTTCAAACATTCAAACATTCAAACATTCAAGTGACACATGGAGGTCATAGCATATACCACATCTCATCACTATACTAGAGAAGAAAGCCTTATCTCATATGCCTTGAAATAGTGAAAAGATATGCTACAGTCAACAAATGTCAGAAAGAGAGATACCTTGCAAGGACAAAGACAAGTGCAGTCACATTTATCATAAATAGTTATGACAGTGATCAATGAAGTGGCTTATACAAGCAAATATAGTCAAAGTAGATCACAGTTTCCATATCCATCAATAGGAGTAGAACATTCTTGAAGGAGAATACCACATCAATGATGAAGGAGAAACAACAGAAGAAGAACATGATATGCCAAATGCTATAGTGATGATGATTGATAGGAACACAAGGTAAGCAATTTTCTTTCTCATATACCATTGTTCTAAATGACACAGTTATAATAAGCATTTACCATGATAAAGGACTGAAGGAGAAGAGAAAAGCATGAGTGTATGTTACTATAAGATCCAAATCATGAGATAAGCAGTGAGCATGCACAAAAGCTAGGAGTATCTAAATAATGCCACAGACAGATGTAAATGAAGAAAATAGTGATTCCACAATCATATAAATAAGGCAAATATTCCCCATGGAGCTAGCCAAGGTTAAAGAAGTAGATGTTGATGGACAGCCAAATAAATAGATACAAATAGAAGAGCCTCAACATTCACAAAGCATTTGAAGATAAAATCTATATGCTGCAAAATTTCAGACTTGGTGCCACAATGATCAAACATTCATACTTTGTAATGAGAAGGAGCTAACATCATATTAATTTAGATGGACCAAGAAATACAGACAGCCAAGGAGAGATTAGAATTTGATATCTATACTACAGTAGGATCCAAATGCAACAAAGATAGTCAAGAGGAGCATACACAAAGGCAGTCAGGAGATGATCCCATCATCACACATGAGAAACAGTCAATCATCCTACAGTTAGTAGGTAGAGGAAATATATGACATGCAAACAAGCTACAAGAGCCATTTGAAAGTTTAGGAGAGCCTTCATTGCTGAGCAATATCAGATAATGTTACAAGATAATGTGCCAATTAAGTTCCTGGAAAAGGACAAGTGAGAATGAATAGTTGACATGAGCTTTTTACAGAGTGTGTGCTACAGGAGTATCAAAGTTTTAAGTTACAAGATGGAGATAAAGAAATAATAATCATACTCTTTTGAATGTCAAAATCTTGTTATCATATGATGCCTTGGAGCTACAGTGGAAGGAAGATAAGGTAAGTGTATCATCATCTGACTATGACAGTCACAATGAAAAGGAGGAGAAAAGAGAAATTTCATTTATTGATACTTTCAAACCCTAGTGCCTTTTTGCCTACAGATAAAATATAGTCAAGGAAGCTGCTAGATAGAGAAGGAGATGGCATAGCCATGAGCAGGAAGCACTTTTTCATGATAAAAATGGATACCCATCTGCAAAAAGAGGAATGTCTTTTCAGGAAAATTCAAACCCTAGTGCTATCTTGCACTTTCAGTCAAAAAAGAGTGATAAGGTATACCTACTGCCATAGCCATGCTAGAAGAAGACATTTCTCATTCTAAAAATTGAATACCCATCTGTAAAAGATAAAACGCTTGTTTCTTTTCTACATACAGTCAAAAAGAGAACAATAGTGAATACTACAAGGAGAAGGATTTTGTGTAAAGAAAGTTGAAACCCTTGTTTCATACTTAGAAACCCTCAATAGTTTATCACATTTTTGGTGTCAACATACAAATGAAGCATAGCCATAGCAAATGGAGGCTTTGAATGTGCAAAAGGAACAATCCCTTATCAGAAAGTTTCAAACCCTCAAAATTTTTGCACCCACAATCAAGTCAAGGATGAAAAGAGATGTATACAGGCATAACTAAAAGAGATATATCATTTTATGCAAGAAAATGCAATACCCATTTCAACTACGAACCCTTATCATTCTTCAGTTACAAAAAGACAAATGAAGCTACAGGAGAGACAAGAAACAAGTGCTTACCTTGTTTTCTAGAAGGAGGAGACACTTATCCGCAGCCTCATAGGAGTATCAAACTCTCAAAAATAGGTTACAGTTGCAAGGATAATGATGCAGAGACAAGAAAGAGTGTTGTTAAAGAATGTGCAAAGTATGGAGATAGTCATGAAAGGAGAAAGAAGCTGCATCCATTAAAGGAGAAAGAAGCTACAAATGTTAACAAAAATGCCTCATATGAAACTCAAAAAAAATGTTACCTTCTTTCTTGCATGCGGATTTCTGAAGATTCAACCAAGAGAAGACTAGAGGGAGAGTGAAAACTAGATATATATGCTTCAAACTTTTAAACCCTAAC
Organism: Cunninghamia lanceolata; assembly: GCA_027924645.1. NCBI lineage: Eukaryota > Viridiplantae > Streptophyta > Pinopsida > Cupressales > Cupressaceae > Cunninghamia > Cunninghamia lanceolata. The sequence goes on from BSBN01000850.1 coordinate 4,707,570, forward strand.
CAAATGCAGTTGCAGAGCAAATGAAGAAGATTACCAAATGAAGAATGAGCAACTTTTAGGGTTATCCATTGCTTTTGGTCAAAGGTTCTTTCTCTCATGTTTTTGACTTCACAAAAGACACAAAATAATTACCTTATCCAAAATGCCCGTGGTCAAGACTTTAGTCTTGAAGATTTCCTAGCCATCCTAACATGGAGTGGCCAACCAACATTGTTGAGGCTTGATTTTTATTAAGTCAAAAAGGGTCGGTATGATGAGAAGGCAAGGCTTCATGCCTTATGTTATTTAACTCCTTTGTGGTCGACAAAATAGCATGGTCAATGCAGATTCATATGAAACTCATGCTAGTCAAAGTTTCCTTATCATTTTTTGTAAACATTAAAAGATTAAAGATCCTTCCTAATTATGCATGGTGGCCAACAAGGTCAAAGGGGTATTTTTTTAAGACATCATATGCATGACGACAAAGCATGGAATTTACAAGGTGGAAGACAAGGTAAGCAAGTATAATGGTGTAGTGTTGATGCATGGAATCATGGAGTTATCAGGCTTTCTTGGTTTTGAAATTGCACATGGAGATATAAGGTGACTTCAAAATATAAAGATAAATGTATGCACTAGGGCATCAAAGGGAGTCATAAGGATATTAATGCATACTATTTTGTGCGTGGAGATATTAAATGCATAGGATGACTTAAGTATTTTATCTTGCAGAGAGAGGATAGTTTTTTCTCCTTAGTGCATGTGGAGTGATAAGGGTAAATTTTTTTTGCCTTAATGTATATGCATCATGCAAACTAGGGGTTTTTTCCCACATGGAGGTATAAGAAGATTTTTTTTTCTTCTAAAGTCCTATTTGTGCTCATATCACACAAATTAGGCAACTGTAAATTGGAGAGATAAGGAGTGTTATTTTTTCTTCTCATCATGCATGATTTTACTAAGATATTAATTGTAAATAAATGATAAAGTAATATTTTCCAAATTACTTTATTATTTTCCACAAATTGTAAAGTCAAAATTAGAACAAATTGTAAACCAATAATAAAGTAATTATTTTTTATTACTTTATTATTTACTCACAATCAATTTTGCTAATGCAAAATCATGCAAATTGATTAGTTGAGTTAACTAGGCCACCTAGGAGGTTTTTGCATGATTTTAGGAGTATTTTTAGGGCTCTTGGTCAACTTTTTGGTCAAGCATATGAAGAGGCCCAAATTGGAGCTATTATTGCTCAATTTGTGGCAGTTTTAGGCCCTAATTTTGAGGATTTTGGAGGTTGCTTGGGAGTGATTATTTTTAGAGGCAGTTATCTACAAGTTCATTTTTTGCATGCCTCTTTGAGAGAGAAAAACTATATATTGTAAAGAAAAAGTTTGTTTTTGCTAGTTCTTGATTCTCATTCTGATTCAGATAGATTGGAGAATTCTTGGAGCTCATTTTATAGTTTTATTGAGAGATTGTTAGGTTACATGTTCCATTTTTGTCTTCTTTGTAGAACTTTCCTTTGTTTCTTTGAGATCAGTTAAATTACCTTTCCATTTAGTGCTAATTATTGAAGTGATTTTGATGAAATTTTGTTGTGTTTTATAATTAAACCTTTAAAATTATTGTCTCACTTCCTTGTTTGCAGCATTAAGCATATAACCATCACAGGTCTTAGGTTGTGTTATTAAGAAATAGTCTTTTTGTGTTGTGAAAAAAATCATTTCCTTCATAGAAAACCTATTTTCAAACCTTCCTTAGAATCACTTTTGTGATATTTATGCCAAGTTTGGATTGTGTGAAAGTTAGATTTCTGAGTAATATTATGGATCAGATTGCATATTTTCATCCAAATCAGGCGCATCACCAAATTTTACCTTTTGCATTCACATAATTTCTTTCTTCCCTTTTCCAAAATAGTAAAAAACATACATCTCAATAGAACATTTGAAGGGAACTAGCCCATAATCTGGAGGTCTAATTTCATTATAGGGCACCCACAACCTAAAATTAATCCCATGTTACACAGAATTATAGAGCTTTACTAGCCTTGCATACAGGTACAATTCCCAGTGATAACAATCACAAATAGCCTTTTGTCTAGGGATGTTATTCATACCCCTTACATTCCAAGATAAGACAATCATTTATGAGAGTGGGAGAAATGGGAGTCAATGGTCTTCACTGACCTAGATTCCACCAATGAATCTCCAATTAACTTCACCTTCTCCTAGTCTTTATTGCACCCCACCTTTGAAGGCTTGTCTAGAGGCCCCATTTTAAGGGGTTTTGGCTACAGACCCAATGCTTGGGGGGTTCCCTTATTATTACTAGAACCCAAAGCCTCTTTCATTGTAGGGGAGGTCAGAGCAACCAACCCCACACCATCTTTCAAGGCCAAAATCCCACTTGGTTCTAACACATATGGGTTCTAAGAAGGTAAATCTATATCCATCCACCCATCCTACTAGTCCTCTAAAGAAAAGATCTGATTATCAGTCCCTCTATCCTCTTACAAGACCTCATCCCATAACCTAGCACCTAAGGGCATCTCAACAAGGATTCCCTCTTCCTAGACCAAGGTATCCAAAACATCTAATTTATTGATATTCTCATCATTTTTACTGTCCTTCAATGTTCTCTTCTAACCTCTCCCCTTATTCCATGGCTTAATAGGAATAAAGCCCTCCTTATCAGAACACCCTTCAAGCATAGGAGCATTCCCTTTATCCTTCTTAGGGGAAGGATTGGAAGGAGCCTTAGCTTCAATGGTTGCTAGATTAGCTCGGGGGCATTTCCTTTGTAAATGCCCATACTCATGGCAAATACAACATTTAAATGACAACATTTCATAGTCTAGCTATTGAATCCAGGAAGACGATCCAAGACATATTTCCACAAAATCTGATAAAGGGTTATTTAAATCAATCTCAACATAGATTCGAGCATAAGATATTACATTCCTATCCTAAGTTTGCATAGTAGATCCAACTAGTTTGCCAAGTAGCAGGGCAACTGAATGAAGAAAGTCACTCCTCTAGAACTCCAACAAAAGCCCAACATGCTAGAGTTTGATGAAAAGCCCAACCTGGTTATAAAAATATGGGCCACTTTCGAAGGCCTTATTTTTCTCTGCCATGCATGAGAAAACAACCAGAAAGTAATTGTTGGCCTTCAACAATATCTCCATATCTCCTTCAAGGTTCCAAACCTGGCACATCCATAATTCTAGAGTCGACAATGAAAGTCAAAGTCCCATGAATTTGCAAATAAGATCATGATTGCTCCAATATGAAGTATCCTTAGAAACCATTTTTGGCTGAATCACCAAGACGAGACGATCTTGACATCTCTTCAAACAGCCATTCACTTTTTTATTTTAGATATCCCCCTCGAGGAGAAGGACCCATCTCCAGACAGAGCTTTCCCCAGAGGCTCCTTAGCCGCTACATGCCCAAAAGAAGATGGATCTGAGAGATCCATAGCCCCTAGGGTCCCCCACATGGGTAAGCATCAGGCTTTTCCATGCCACACCCAACACAAAACAAACCACTCAGAAACGGAGGGAAGAAATAATGCCCTCAACACCAAGCCTCAGAGCTCACCACCTCCTAATCCCAAACAACAATATCTCTACAACATAGATCCTAGCAAACAGCCCCAACTCTACCCCTCAGACCGCAACAACAGCCCCAAAATCCCCCACACCAAACCTAAAAAGCACCATGAAACCAAGGAAAAAAATGCCAAAACCCCAAACAACTTTCATCTCTCTCCTTTGCACCCAGAGAAGCTGAGAAAGCAATGGCCAGGGATGCGCTCAGGTGTGCCCTAGCCCTTCTGTCGTAGAGGCTTTCAATGCCATCGTTCCTATCAAGCTACTGAGTATAAGATCAAATAATAATAACATTTTAATCTAATGGAAATTAAATTTTAATTCTAATAATAACTAAAACTTCTTAAAGAAATTAAATAACATTTTTTTTAATGCGCTTGGTAAACTTTTTAACGTGACCAGTGACGCTGGCGCAACACGCCCTCCAGCTCCACACTAATGCTTTTGCCCGGAGCGATGAACCAGTGAGGCCATAACACGGGGGACCTCATCCCCAAGAAGGAACACTTCAAACCTGCGAGCTCGTTGGCCCAGTGAAGGCATAAAGCTTGTGAGCTCATTGGCCCAGCGAGGGTTTGAACTTTGGTGGCCACCACTACAGAAATTAAATAACATTTTAATCTAATGGAAATTAAATTTTAATTCTAATAATAACTAAAACTTCTTAAAGAAATTAAATAACATTTTAATCTAATAGAATTTAAATTTTACTTCTAATAATAACTAAAACTTCTTAAAGAAATTAATTAATAGTAACATTTTAATCTAATAGAAATTAAATTTTCATTCTAAAACTATTTAAAGAAATTAATTAATAATAACATTTTAATCTAATTCTTTCCATTGTCATTTAGGGGAGGTGGGAGAGGTTATGGAGGAAGTTGCGCAGGAGGTTTTTCAATCGTTACATTTTCTAATCAACTTTCAACCCCCCCATGCCACATGTGGAAAATGTGGAGGCTCCTGTCGATCATCAGCGACATGAATTTGTGTTTGAGAATTTAAATGATATGCTTGATTAATGTTTGATCATATTAAAACTGCTATAAGTATGTCAAATGTTTTGCTTACCCCTCCCTTGTTTGTGAGGGATTTTCTAGCTTCAGTTTGTTAATATTTGTAATGAGATATGGACATATCTACTTTGTGGGATCTTTTTGTAGTATCCTTCTATATATTTTAATATAATATTTTAGGTGCTATGCACTTTTTTCCAGAAAAAACATTTTAATCTAATTTTAATTCAATATATATATATATATATATTATTGGGGATTCAACCTTGAAGGATAAAATTTCTACTTATACCTATGATCTTGTGTATACTCCAACCACTTTTTGTAAGAACAATATGAGGAAAAAATTATACAAAAAATAATCAGCTAAAATGAAAGCATAATAACTAAATTTTCACCTTTCAAACCCTTCTGCCAGTAGAGAGTATCGAGTCCGTTCTTTTCCCAAAATTTTCCTCCTCTAGTTTTCCAAGAAAATCCCCCAAAAAAATAAAAATCCAATCCCCCTTTCTTTCCTTACTTTCTCAATTATCTATACTTTACTTCCATCCATTCCTCCATTGATTTCATTGCCTCACAAAACAAGAATCTGAAATCCCCCCTTAATCAAAGCCACAAAAATGGAGGTTAAAAATAAAAGCATTTGTTTTTTTTTTTGAAAAAAAGTGGTAGAAAACCACTAAAATATATTAGTAAAAAAAGAGATTACAAAATGCCGAATTCGGAAAGGCATACCGGCAGGAAAGAATCCAGCCAAGAAAACCTCCGATTATAGCCTGATTGTGAACAGATACAACAAAAATCAACTCAAAAAAGAGTCGAACCAGTAACAACATCTATAGCTTAATTCGGAACAAAGTTCATACAGTATTACATACAATAACAGCTGACTAGACCAACCAATAGTCAAGGCAAAAAACTAAGAACTAAATGCAAAACAAAAAAGTGACTCAACGCCCAGTCAATCAGCAATCTCAATGATCTGTAAGGCACGACCTGCTTCAGGACCGTCCACATCTGCTTGTTGGGGAGGTGGAGGAGGCGGAGGGGGAGGGACGTAGTTAAGTAAGAAATGTAATGCATTAAAAACTTCTGTAGCTTTTGCTGCCACTTGATTCCCTAGCTCCCTCCGGTGACAGTGGATGGCATTTTCGAAGGAAACCACACAATTGCTTTGAAGCCCATGCATAAAGGCGTTGAAGAGGCAGTGGAGTGCAAGCATTCGAAACAATAACCTGCAGTCAAATAAACCTCCCACGAGTAGATCCTTCATTCAAGTCATAATCCTCTAATGCAGAATTAAAAGGGTTAACAGAAAAATGTACATTCTGTATAAACGTAACACCCAAAACCCTTACCCTTTCACTGTTTTACAAAAGATTCATCGCGTTAGAAAGAAAATGCGATGCAGCTTGAGAGGGATAAATAGCCACTGGAGAAAAAAGGAAAGTAGAATCACAAACCTGAACAATCACTCTGCCAACAGAAGCCTCATAAACCTTAAAGACTTCCTACAGAGAGTTTAGATTAGAAAGACCAAGGAGGGGCTATTCCCAATTCCTAATTGGCCAAGAAATTATGGAATTCCGTTGAATAGAGCCCATGCTAAAAACTGTAGAAACTTGAAGAGTACCAACAGTAGCAAATAAAATAAACTTTTGGAGCCAGAGCAGAGCTTAATCATCAAAAAACAAGAAGGAGATGAGTAGATAACGATCATAACATAGGATTTAAAGAAAGGATTGAAATGCCAGCTCCCTCATGCAAAACTCTACCATCTGCACTTATAACACATAACAAGGTACATCACATCCACCGAAAGGATAAGAGAAAATAAATAAATGACATCAAGTAATATGCATGAAAAACTGGAAGAAAAAGAATAGAAAGATGATAAATATCTAACAAAATCTGCCAAAATTGCTAAAACTAATTCGAAATATCCTTCTCCAAAATAGCACTAACTCCAGGAATCCTAGCAAAAGATTCAGAATCCCATTCAAGAATATCAACATTTGAACTGAAAGCAAGGTTAGCCAAAAAATTTGCTAAAACGTTACCTTCACGATAAATATGCATAATTTGAAAAGAATGAAAACGTTTCAAAAGATCCCTTCCAAAATTTAAAATGTAACCGATTTTCCAACTTGGAGAGAAATTATTAGAAAAAGCTCTAACAATATTTAGGGAGTCACCTTCCATGATAAGGCTTGTGAAACCACTTTTGATAGCTAAATTCAGACCAGCTATTAAAGCCAAAACCTCAGCCTCATTATTTGATATTATACCCAGCTTGACTGACAAGGCTCTAAGAACTATTCCCTAATGATTTCTAATAACACAACCAGCATTTGAAATTCCTAGATTATCTCTACTAGCGCCATCAAAATTAAGCTTAACAAATGATTCAGGCGGAGGAGTCCATTTGACAGAAGAACGATCAATCTTAACATCAGACATAAAGCAATTAGAATTAGGCAACTTTAACTGTTTCCAATTTTTTAAAATCATATCATCCCAATTTGTAAAGATTAGAGAGCCCTCCTTCTTTGAAAGAAAGGAAGCTAGAATCACTTCTGAAATGGATTTTTCAACTTTGCCCAAAATTACACGGAGAGGATTGCTTTTTTTCCTAAACAATCTGTTATTTCTTTCTAACCATAAAGACCAGATAATAATACTTGGTGAAACAACCCATAAAATAGAAAAGGTAGACTTGGGGAACAACAAAGGCCAACTTTGGAAAACTTGAAGTAAAGAAAATGGAAGGGGGCCCGACCAATTTAGTTTAGAGAGGAGCCAATGCCAGACTTTAGAGGAGAAGCTACAATTTAATAATAAATGATCCACCGACTCCTCCACCTCAAGACAGAAAGGGCAAAAAAAAGAGGTTGTAATCCCAAGTTTAGATAGTCTATCACTTGTTAGAATACAGTAGTTCAGTGCTAACCAAGAAAAAGCTCCTACTTTAGGGAGACAAGGCTCGCTCCAACATAGCTTATAGGGCCAATTCGAGTTTGAATTAGAATCCTTACTAGTAAGACTTAAATAACCAAGCTTTATTGTGTAACAACCAGATTTTGAGGGGGCCCAGACCAGTTTATCCTTTTCACCTGAGATAAAAAGACATCTATTTTTCAAAATAGTCTTCAACAGAGTCTTCTGCTCTTGAGGGATCAAGAAATCATCAAAAATTTTCCATTTAGCTTTACTAATATTCACATTATTATCAAACTCAAAGTAATCTTTAACTTTTGTTCCCCAAACCTGACACAGAAAAGACTTGATCTCTTGAAGACCCTCTGTATTAATGAGAGGAGGGTAACTATTCCAAGAGTCTTCCCAGAAAAGGGTAGACTGTCCATCATGAATAACCCATGTTAAATAAGGTGAGATAACTTCACGACAACCAATCAAGAAATTCCACATGTGAGAGCCCTCCATAGGATTTAGTAATGTAAATATTCTTTCAGGAGAAAAAGAATCTAGATATTTTGCATACATTAATTTTCCCCATTTAGAATCTGATTTTTGATACAAATTCCAAACCAGTTTGGCTCCAAGAGCTTTATTTTGTGCTGCAATATTAGGAATTCCAACTCCCCCTAACTGTTTAGGAAGGCAAATTTTATCCCAAGATATTAAAGGAATTCTTCTCCCATTGGAATTGGAACCATTCCACAAAAATTTTCTTAGAATAGTCACAATATACCACAAAATGGTTTTTGGAACCTTCAGAACTGAAAGCAAGTAGACTGGAATGGCTGATAGAATTGTTTTGATCAACAAAATTTTTCCTGCCAACGTAAGCCATTTGCCTTTCCAAGAAGAAATTTTAACTTTAATACTTGTAATTAGCTTATCCCAGAACAAATTTTTAATTGAACCCAAAAATAGAGGAATACCCAAATACCTCGAGGGTAAAGTGTCAACTTGAAAACCCAGATATTTAGCTATCCTTTGTTGCACCAACACAGAAGAAAAGAAAAAGAAAATTTTAGATTTACTATGATTCACTTTCTGACCCAAAACAAGACAATAACTATTTATAACTTCCTTCAAGACTTTAGATTCCTTCATCATAGGCTGACCAAACAACAGAGTGTCATCTGCAAACAAGGCATGTGTAATAGAAAAAGGTACTCTAGGAATATTTATCCCTTTCCAGTGGCCCATCAAATTCTTACTCATAATTAATCTACTTAAACCTTCGGCCATTAAAATAAAAAGAAAAGGGGAAAGAGGATCTCCCTGTCAGATTCCTTGAGAAGACTAAAAGAAATCATATTGAGAACCATTGATCAAGACTGAAAAACTAGCACCAGACACACAAGAATAAATCCATTTGCACCATTTTGAAGAGAAACCAAATTTGAGAAGAACTTGTAACAAAAAGTCCCAGGACACTCGATCATAAGCTTTGAACATGTCCAGCTTCACCAACATAGTTGGGAGTTTATGTTGATGTATTGAGTGTAGAACCTCATGTGCAACTAAAGCACCTTCTGAAGTTTCCTTACCTGGGACAAAACCACCTTGTTCGTCTGAAATAATTTTTGGGATTAGAGTAGCAAGTCTTGAAGTAATGGCTTTTGAAATGATTTTATAAAGAGTATTACAAAGTGATATGGGTCTGAAATCAGCATAGGAGGAATGGGAAGCAACTTTTGGAATTAAAGCAATAAATGTGGAATTAATTTCTTTCAGAATACTTCTATTTCTCCTAGCGTCCTCTACCGCCAGCCAAATATCCTTGCCCAGAAAATCCCAGCATTTTTGAAAAAAGAGAGGAGTGAAACCATCTGGGCCAGGGGATTTGTCTGGATCTAGGGAGAAGACAACAGCCTTGATTTCTTCTAATGTAAAACGCTTCATCAACGCCAGATTATCTTCTGGAGAAATCAATTTAGGAATATGAGATAAGATTTCTGCAACAATTGAATTTGGGATGGGAGTTGGATCTTTAGATAAAAGTTTCTGAAAGAAATTAATTCCTTCTTTTTGAATGAGGGATTCTTCTAACAATATATTTCCCATAGAATCTTTAATGGAAACAATGGAATTCTTTTGCCTTTGAAGCATAGCCGAAACATGAAAAAACTTTGTGTTACGATCACCTTCCTTTAACTAAGTTTCCCTCGACTTCTGTCTCTAGAAAATTTCTTCCTGGGCTAGAATTTCCTCTAAATCAGATTGGAGAGATTTCATGCATTCAAAAGAGGCATTATCCATACCTTTGCTAATAATATTTTCATTTAACTGAAGCAATTGAGATTGAAGAATTGCTTTTTGGGAAAAAATGTTGCCAAAAGAAGATTTATTCCATTCCAAGATTTTATGTTTCATATATTTCAACCTTTCACTGACCCAAAACATACGTGAACCTTTAACATACGGAGCATTTGACCACCAAAATTTTAATAAGGATAAGAAGTTTTTATTTTGAAACCACATGGATTGAAATCTGAATGAAGCCCTGTGGGTCTGCATTCGAAAAGAAGCATGGATATGAACAGAAATAGGAAAATGATTAGAAGCAGTAAAAGGAAGAACAGAAGTACCAAGAATGTTAGACTCAAGACACCACTCTGAAGAGAAAAGAAATCAATCCAGATGTTCTGTAATATTTAAAAACCCTTTTCTCTTATTAGACCAAGTAAAACTCCCATTCAATAATGGACTGTCAATTAAAGCATTATCGGAAATAAAATCTTTAAAATCCTCTATTACCCTCTGAGGAGGGCAAATTCCTCCCGATTTTTCTGTTAGACAGGAAATGGCATTAAAATCCCCTCCTAAAATAACTTTCTCACCAGATAACTATTCTAAAAGAGCTGATAATATATCCCAACATTGTTTTTTTTCTCTGGTTGCAATAGGTCCATAAATATTGAAAAGCCAAAAATTCAAATAGGAGGAAGTGATTTTAACCAAGAAGAAATTTGGGACAGAACAAACTAACTCTATTGCACAGACTTTACTATCCCACAAAATAGCCAGACCTCCTGAAGCCCCTTGAGAAGGGATATGTATATATTTCCATTTTACCCAACTCGAAAAAATAAAATCAGCTTGAGATGTAGATAATTTTGATTCTTGAAGTAATACAATATCAGACCCCAAGGAATCTAACTGACGCTTAACCAAGCATCGCTTGTTAGGGGCGTTGATGCCCCTAACATTCCAAGAAAGAAGCTTCATTGCTCGTGGGGAGAGTTTCTAACTCTCCCCGATCTCAGACATGTATCCAAGGTGGCCTGCAAACCAGCTTTTATCTCTTCTTGAGTTTTAAAGGACTTTGGCTTACGTCCCCGCTTAGAGGGAGAAAGAGAACTCTGTTTAGGAGGTGAATCCTGACTAAGTGATTGAGAAATAGACAACTTTGTAGCAAAATCAAAGGCATCACTTTCTTCTCCTAGAGGAGGTATTGGGTCAACTTTCCCTTGGTTTAAACAAGTTGGATGAACTAAACTAGGAACAGAAATATTAGAAATGGTTGAATCATCTACAAAAGAATTTGTCTTTTCTGAAATTACCTCATCCGCCAATTCATCGATAAGATCAGAGGCAACTTTACAAATAGTTCTTTCAACAAAAGCATTAGCTTCCTCTTCAGTAAAAGGAAATCCATCCGACCCTATTTCAGGCATTTCATTGACTATTTCCCTAGAACAATTTGCCTTAGAGCTAAAGGAATTAAATAGATTTTTCTTAATTTTATCACTAGGAAAAATAGGGGTTGCAATATCCTCAAGGTTACCAATTGCAAATTCAAAAGAACATTCTTCTTCTAACCCTGCAGTAGTCTAAAAATTTTCTTCAGAAACAGGGGAATTGACAAAATGATTGAGAGAAGCTTCCCCTATATTAACAAAATCTAAATTCTCCTTGGCAAAAGAATTTTCTTTAGAATCCTCACAGGCTTTACTTGACTGCAGCATTTCCGTGTTATCGATAGCCATGGGGTTTTCAAAGACAATTACTTGTTTCCAATTTCCAAATTTAGAGTGAAACTCCATAAATTTGGGAAAGGGAAATGAAGTATTGAGAACTAATGAAAACCTAACTGGCAAATCTAGCCTTTGGAAGGAGGACAAATCATGCTTTATGAAGAAACCCAATTTCTTGGCACAAAATTCAATAGTGGAAAAATTCCTATATTCCAGACGTAAATTTGGCAAAGAGGTCCAAAAAGGAACAAAATTCATATTAGCTTTAACCAGGTCAAAATTTGGTTCCCATTTTTGGAGACAGATCCCTTTGCCACAATAAAACCACAATTTCTGACTAAGGGTTTCATCCTGAAAACCCCCATTTGCAAAAACCACCGTAAAAACACATAAATCTTTATGCAAGAAGAAGATGTCTGAAACCCCATGCCATGTAACTCTAACCCAAGCAAAAAATTCATCAAAATTAAATGTTGGGTTCCAAACCTTACCAATAAGGGCTCGGGAAGTAAGATCTTGAACATAGGGGTTTACCATTTCCTCGGGGATTTGAATGTTTACAGTCTCCATAGAAACCCTATCCTCCTGAGCAAGGCCCTCGCCAACATGATTATGAGTAGCCTTAACTAATTTTTCCCTCCAAACCTGACGAACCCCAGAAACTTTGTGTGTAGAAGCGGACTGGAAATGCTGGCCATAGTGTCTACTGACATACCCAAGATTGTGATATCGAGAAGAGTCAGGATGCACCGGAGAGCTTCTATGACACACATTACAAAAATCCTCTCGAAACCGTCTACGCGCATACTCCAGATAAAATGAACGCCTCCATGCCCTAAGTGCATCAAAAAACAAACTTTGTTGCGAAGGTAAAGGTCTTCGTGTGAAGACCCCATTATTTTGTCGCATTATTTTATCGCCCTATAAATAAAAGCATTTGTTAACAACCTACCCTTCCTTAATTTACTCACCTACTAAATAATTAATTAAATTCACTCAATCTAATTCATTTTAAATATGAATTGTTTAATTCTAATTCATTCTATCATGAATTAATTGTTAACTCAATTAATTTAATTCTTCTTATTTGAAACCAAAATAAATTTAATTAGTAATTTGTTTAAACTTATTTTCTTTTAATCCAAATTTGACTTAATTGATTTTTTTAAATTATTTATTTGTTTGTTATTATTTAATAGTTATCTTTTAATTTTATTATTGCTTATTTAATATCTATTATCTATTTAATCTATTTACAAGAGTGTTTAGTCTACTTATAGGAATTAAGACACAAAAACTCTATCTATATGCTATAAATCAATAAATTAACACAATTATATAAAATTTTGGTGCAGAGGCACCTACCTAACAGCTGGCCTCCATGAGGCAGTTAGTTTGTTATAGGTCCGCATGATGACATACATGATCAGGATATAGGATAATTATCAGCATGATGACAGGATAGCCTATTTTTAGTATGTTTGACTTTATCATGTAATAAGGTCCATTGGACCGATGCTATGTATTAGATCAGCATAGGAGTATGTGTAGGCAGTTAGAGATCGGGATAAGGTTATCTGAGCTGTCCTCTCTCCCAGCCGCTTGGAAGCTCCCAGCCGCTGGGAAGTGAGTTGGTAGTACTCGAAGGATTTGTTATATATACCTTCGATCTGTTAGGGTTTAGACAGAATTCACATTGATTTTGATAGATGTTATGTTCAGGAGAGTAGTATTGGTGGTATGCTGTACTGGTGATCAGTCCAGATATTGTGAAGCAGAATTGTAAAAGCAGGACATTTGGATTTCAATTGAATAAGATCTCATCTTTTGCATTATCTGATTGTATCAGTTGTATCTGTGTTGATTTCCTTTCCGTTTTGCAAGTTGATGGGTACTTTCAACCCTTCCACCGGTTGAACCTGCAAATCGGTGGAATGGTCCTGTATTATAGCTTAGTTTGCATTTGTGTTTTCTGTTTATGCATTGCATTGTTCAAGAGATCAGTTAGGAGCATGCTGTAAATCAGCCTAACATCCTCATGTGCTAGGTATAGAAAGATAAACTGTTAGACTTTGGTTTGAAGGTGATCCGGCCCGGTTGTCACATTATCTTTGGGTAATAGAGCGGTTCTGAGTGTTTACATGCAGTGGACGGATACACAGGAGTCTGCATGTGCGCTTCCAGCCGGAGCAAGCCGCATCGTCATCTGCGAATGCATCGCCATCAGGATTGGGTCGTGAAACTGTTGAAGTTTGCAAGTTGCAAGTGCATCAGGATGTTTTGAGTTGGATATATACTCAGTGTATATATCGCAGTCAGGATCATCTCTCGGAGAAGCTCATCATCCACGTATCGCTAGCAGATGCGGGTGTGAAAGTTCAGTTTTTTTGACTAAGTGTTGAAGAGTTCATCAGGATATTGTGTGACGTCATCGTCATCCGCATATGACGTCATCGTCATCAGGATATTGAGATATCACTCTATGCGAATTTATCCTGTTGTCGCTAAGTGGTTAGGTATCGGCATAGGCAGAAAGTTGTGAAACATCATCAGGAGGTTTCGAGGGAGCCGGATAAATTAGATCATGATGCTGTTGCTTGTATCGTCGGGTAGCGGGGCATCGAAGGGAAGGTGTTAAGTTGTCGTCATCAGGATATTTGGAGCAACCGGATATTTGGATATCCTGCTGACGAAGGTGGTGTCGAATATCATGATGATGCCGCTTGTGTTTGGCGCCTGATGAACAGTGCAACCGGAGGATGTTTGCGCCCGTTGATTATCATGAAGATGATGATAGGCGACAGGCGGAGGAGGTGAACAGTAGTCAGCAGGAGGATAAGTGGGATCATCAGAAATATGATGATGCTGTTGTTGTTTTTTAGGAAATATGATGATGATGCTGAGCCGATAGGGGTTTTTATCATGTTGTTTGTATATTTGGCAGCTCCTTCCTGTTAGTTACCTTCCGTTGCGGTTTCACTCTGCATCATAGTGGTATCAGAGCAAAGGTTAGGATCTTTTGGAAAAGATAAGCAGGATGTCAGACGAAGAAGGAACATCTGAGGTTCCAGCAAGGATGACCAACGCTGAGTTGGCAGTTCTGGTGAAGAAACAGATTGCAGAAAGCAAGGCCGTGAAGGCTCAGAATCAGGAGTTGAAAGATGAGTTAGCAAAGTTGAGGAGCAGAGTAGGTTCTGGTAGAGAAGATGATAGGGAAGAAGAAGAGATCCCTAATTGGAGCGAGGAGGTCGTTCCTGCAGACCAGAGGCCACTGTTGAACGCCCTCAAGGCCATGGAGAGGAGAACCATGGATGTGAAACTGGATTTGCCAGTGTTTACAGGTAAGATGGACCCTGATTCAGTGATGGAGTGGATAGACTGTTTGAACAATTTCTTTGTGACAGAGGAGATTCCAGAACAACAGAGAGTGAAGATAGTACAGTCAAAGATGAAAGAAGCTGCCTTGACATGGTGGAATTTTGTTCAGGATGACAGAGTACAGGAAGGAAAACGTAGAGTTGCCACATGGAAGAAGATGATGGCATTGGTAAAGGAAGCTTATATTCCTTTGGATTACAGTATCCAGTTACACAAGAGGAAGCAAAACCTGAAGCAAAAGGAGCTAGATGTCAGCTCATATACAGAAGAATTCATGAAACTCTGTATGAAGACAAAGGTGAAAGAAAGTGAAGAAGAGAAGGTAGCCAGATACCTTAATGGATTGAGGTTTAATATTCAGGATGATTTAAGTCTGCATAATCCAGACACAGTGCAAAAATGTTTCCAGTTGGCATTGAAAGTGGAAGAGAAGCTGAAGAGAAAACAAGAACAAAACAATAGAGGAAGAGGATCAGCCCATAGAACAAGGCAAACCAATGAGAGTCAAGAAGACACTGGTAAAGGACAGGGACAGTCTGATTTCAGAGGTGGATGGAAAGGTAATAAAGGAAGATTTGGAGGTGGTAGAGGTTCTACTACATTTTCAGGGAAATGTTACACCTGTGGTGAGTTTGGTCATCCATCCTTCAAATGTCCAGAAAACAAAGGTTCATCATCCAGAAATGATAGAACGAGTGACAAGAGAGTACAACTTGTGCAAGAAGAGAAAGAAGAGAAACGTGTGCAGAGTCCAAACATTTATCAAAAGGATCAGGAGGCTGATAATTGTGGATACCCAGAGAGTGGAGAATCTTTGCTGATGAGAAAAACAGTGATTACCAGGAAGGTACCTGACAAAGAATCCCCACAAAGAAGAGCTCTTTTCAAAACCACATGCAAGAGCAAAGGTAAGGTATGTAAGGTTGTCATTGATACTGGTTCAACAGACAACATGGTATCTCAGGAGATGGTGGATAAACTGCATTTGGAAAGGATTCCACATCCACACCCTTACAAGGCATCTTGGGTGAGTGATAGTCATTCACTTTTTGTCTCTGAACAGGCATATGTGGATTTCCAGATTGGAGCATATCAGGATAGAATTTTGTGTGATATTTTGCCCATGGAATGTTGTCACCTACTGTTGGGTAGACCATGGCAATTTGATAGGAGGGTACTGTATGATGGGTATGCTAATACCTACACCATCCAGAAAGATGGAAAGACTATTAAGTTGATGCCATTACAGGAAGCAGCTGCAGCACAGAAGGCAGCCAAAGTCATTTTAATGGGAAAGAAGGAATTTGTGCAGATGCCTAGAGGAGCAGGCATAAAGGCAGTTCAGGACACTGCAGGGAAAGGAGTTGTTAAAGTCAACAAGCTGAAGAAAGTTTCAGTTGTAACTGACAGGGGTCAGCAGCAGGTTCAGACACAGGATTGTAAACAGCAACCAGTTGAGAGGAATGACAAGGATGTTGTCATAGTTGGGACTATTGTTTGTCCTATAAGAGTTGAAAGAAAGACAGAGTTGCACATTTCAGAAGTTCAAGAGGCAGTTCAGAAAGAGGTTCTGGTCAGGCAACCTGACAAACACAAGGTATGTGATAGAAAGGCCTACATTGACAGGCATGAGGATTTACTTGCCAGAAAGCAAGTTACAGTTCAGAAGTCTTGGAGCAGCCAAGCGCCAGCAGCAGACAAAGCTGGAACAGGGCAGAGCATTGCACAGGCAAAGTGTAGAGGTGGAGGACTTCCACATACTAAACTCATGGGACATGAGTTCTTTTCTTTTGGGGAGTATGGTGCAGAGGCACCTACCTAACAGCTGGCCTCCATGAGGCAGTTAGTTTGTTATAGGTCCGCATGATGACATACATGATCAGGATATAGGATAATTATCAGCATGATGACAGGATAGCCTATTTTTAGTATGTTTGACTTTATCATGTAATAAGGTCCATTGGACCGATGCTATGTATTAGATCAGCATAGGAGTATGTGTAGGCAGTTAGAGATCGGGATAAGGTTATCTGAGCTGTCCTCTCTCCCAGCCGCTTGGAAGCTCCCAGCCGCTTGGAAGTGAGTTGGTAGTACTCGAAGGATTTGTTATATATACCTTCGATCTGTTAGGGTTTAGACAAAATTCACATTGATTTTGATAGATGTTATGTTCAGGAGAGTAGTATTGGTGGTATGCTGTACTGGTGATCAGTCCAGATATTGTGAAGCAGAATTGTAAAAGCAGGACATTTGGATTTCAATTGAATAAGATCTCATCTTTTGCATTATCTGATTGTATCAGTTGTATCTGTGTTGATTTCCTTTCCGTTTTGCAAGTTGATGGGTACTTTCAACCCTTCCACCGGTTGAACCTGCAAATCGGTGGAATGGTCCTGTATTATAGCTTAGTTTGCATTTGTGTTTTCTGTTTATGCATTGCATTGTTCAAGAGATCAGTTAGGAGCATGCTGTAAATCAGCCTAGCATCCTCATGTGCTAGGTATAGAAAGATAAACTGTTAGATTTTGGTTTGAAGGTGATCCGGCCTGGTCGTCACATTATCTTTGGGTAATAGAGCGGTTTTGAGTGTTTACATGCAGTGGACGGATACACAGGAGTCTGCATGTGCGCTTCCAGCCGGAGCAAGCCGTATCGTCATCTGCGAATGCATCGCCATCAGGATCGGGTCGTGAAACTGTTGAAGTTTGCAAGTTGCAAGTGCATCAGGATGTTTTGAGTTGGATATATACTCAGTGTATATATCGCAGTCAGGATCATCTCTCGGAGAAGCTCATCATCCGCGTATCGCTAGCAGATGCGGGTGTGAAAGTTTAGTTTTTTTGACTAAGTGTTGAAGAGTTCATTAGGATATTGTGTGACGTCATCGTCATCAGGATATTGAGATATCACTCTATGCGAGTTTATCCTGTTGTCACTAAGTGGTTAGGTATCGGCATAGGCAGAAAGTTGTGAAACATCATCAGGAGGTTTCGAGGGAGCCGGATAAATTAGATCATGATGTTGTTGCTTGTATCATCGGGTAGCGGGGCATCGAAGGGAAGGTGTTAAGTTGTCGTCATCAGGATATTTGGAGCAACCGGATATTTGGATATCCTGCTGACGAAGGTGGTGTCGAATATCATGATGATGCCGCTTGTGTTTGGCGCTCGATGAACAGTGCAACCGGAGGATGTTTGCGCCCGTTGATTATCATGAAGATGATGATAGGCGACAGGCGGAGGAGGTGAACAGTAGTCGGCAGGAGGATAAGTGGGATCATCTGAAATATGATGATGCTGTTGTTGTTTTTTAGGAAATATGATGATGATGCTGAGCCGATAGGGGTTTTTATCATGTTGTTTGTATATTTGGCAGCTCCTTCCTGTTAGTTAGCTTCCGTTGCGTTTCGCTCTGCATCAAATTTATTTTAATATTGCCTAATGACTAAATTAGGGTTGTGACATACTTCCCCCCTAAAACTTTGCATCATCTTGATGCAAAATCACTCACAAAAGATTGCTTCCAAGTGAGATTCTCATACCTGTTTAAATTTTTCCCTACAACTTGCCTCCTAAACCTGGATGTTGAGTACTTTAAATGCATTATCTATCTTTTCCCAGTCATGTCAAAATTTTTACTCCAACTTGTTAAGAATCAAAAGAAAAATGATACACTATTCTAGGTTAGAAGAGTGATAATATTTTAATCAATCTAAATACCCATGAATTAGCCAATACAGGCTATTCATCCAATTCAAGACAACCAATTTGGGCTCTTTTGTCCTATGGGCTTTCTTGCCCATATGAGATATCTTTTACCTATAGCCAAATGGGTTCTTCTATCCTAATAGGATAGGGATCATATTTAGCCATATAGGCTTAAGGACATGAAATATAAAGGGTGATCTGGCCAGAGACTTTTGGCCCTTTTGGGACCAATACGGGTCTAACATAGTTTGCCCAAGTAAAGTACTATGCTGAGGATGTCAAACATGGAACAATCATCCAAGACTTGTACACCTTAGTTTTCGACCAATGGCCGGTATAAGTAATCCACCCTGGGGATTCTTCTGAGTATCAGTGGCTTACATAATTAAATTTATTACTATTTAAAACATTAAATCCAAGAATAATATCAATCTAAAATTCATAAACCATCCTTGCTATTTAAGAAAAAGGTGATCAATATGATTACCACTCCAAATCATGATTACAACATGAAGTCACATAAGTTTGGTACCAAAGATAAGTAGATAAACATAATAAGGTGAGTAGATCAAAACACTAAACCCTTGTAGATCAGTTATTGAGGATAAGATGATCAACTGAGGTTCACGAATAAGAAGATCAAAATGATCATAAATCATCAATAGCCAAATAAGATTAAAGAATTACTAAAGATCATAGATGAAGGAAATGACATAAAAGGGCTTATAAAAGCTTCTATAGAAGTGCCCAGTCAATCACTCAATTTTTTTTTATCAAAATGACATGCACTAGATTGTAAAACAAATGTGATCATTTGAATATAAAGATCAACCAAGAATCTTACGAGCAAGCATACATTGAATTCTAAGTAATAACCATTCCTATGTAGTTCAAGTTGAATTACACTATATCATTATAGAACATCAAAATAGTTTAGTTAAGGATAATTTTAACATAAAGAACATTAAAGATGTACGGCTAACAATCTAATTCCTTTAAACCTTGCATACTTCTTATGTATGAATTTCCACAAGCACAATTTGAATTATATATTGACCATCATCTTTAACAGGGTAATGATCTTTTTACAAATAGAGAAAAATATTACCTTAAATGTTAATAACTTAATCACCCTTCTTCAACTTAGAATTACTTTCATATGAGAAGATACACTTATCCTAATGCACAATAATAAGTAAAAAGGGAAAAAAGAAGTTTTAATCATTTTTAATATGTTATCATCCTAATATTCTTTCTTCAAGTATACTTAACATCAAGAAGGATCAATTCCCATCAAGGGATAATAAATTAGAAGGTAATAACGACCCATTCAAATTACACTAAGGGTATGCAAGTAACAACAAAAGAAAATATATCCTTGATCCTAACCCTGATTTTCATTATCTATATCCTTGGTTTAAGTAAAGACTATGTTTTTAAAAGATCATAAAAAAGTTATCATGATTATAAATCTTACTTATGTGACCTATGTTTAATCATCAATTAGCAACAAATTTTGAAAATAGAGGTAGACTATCTAATGCATTCATATTTAAGTAATGCTTCTACAAGAACTTAAAGGCTTTTGTTCAACTAGAGTCAAAATTTTCAAGCCTTAAGTGAATGAAATCACAAACTTGAATCAAATTTCAATTACAACTTCAGGTTAGAATTCACAAACTTTAGTCAAATTTACTAGGGAAAGATGAATGATAAAATAATTTCGATTGTTAGAAAAATCACAACAAAATCTACATAATTTCTACTCAAATCAATCATTATGTAATCATCATAGAAATAATACATTACTTACATAAGTACACAAAATGTGGGTATAATTGCAAGAATGAAAGGCAATCAAGCATGCACCAATGTTTAGGAGTTTCAAAAGATTTTCCTCAAGAAATCATCACTTATTATTATTAAAACATGGCAATATAGCAGTGTATTTATACATCCTTATTTAATTCTTACTAGGGTTTCAGATTTATAAGTCACTATCAGATAGGGGAACTTCTTCAAGTTCCTCTTCCCCATCTAAGTCTAATAACACAAACTTAGGGGTGGGGTGTATGCGTAGGTACTCCTCTATCATCTCTTTTCTCATAAGAGGTGCATTTTGTCCACACCCAAAAGGCATGACACGGTTCACTGAGGGTTTAGATGGTTTAACCTCAAACGTTATCATCTTAGTAATTGGAGTTTTTGAATGTTTCTCCTTTTCTAGATTAATTTTCTCAAGAGCAGCAGTAAAAGTTTTGGAATCGGAGAGCCAAGCTCCCCCTTCATAACTCAATTTTTCTTCTATATTATCAATGGTTTGAGGTTGTTTAGTTTTCTTTGCCTTTCTACACTTTTTCTTTGTTTTTGACTTTCCCATTTCTTCATTCAAGAACATTATCACAATATTATGTTTGATAAACACAATGTCAACTATTTCTGACAACTTCTTACAAAGTAGGCTCAATGGCCCAAGTTTTCAACTTGAGCTTTGATACTATATGTAAGGACCCACATATCGAAAACATGAAACAAAGAAATAGTACATGATGTGGAACAAATTTTTTTGAAGTTTTAACAAAGTAATTAATGCAGAGCCAAACACCCTAACCTACATTCCCCTTTGTATATCCACATTTTACTTGCCTATCAGCAAGATTATGCACTATCGGCCGACCAAAATGTCCTTCCTCCGATTGTATTCCTCACTCTGAACTCTTCACTGTCAGCATGACTGACTTCCATCTACCACTTTGTAAACTATCCGACCGATACCATATCTCTCCCTGATGAAGCCTTTACTCCCCGCGACCATCGATGAGACTTACCTCATCGATAGACACCTAAAACCCTTCACCGATGTGCCAATGACTATCCTCATACATGCAAGGCTTGACTTGCTGTTGCCGGTGACCTGAATGTATCTGCCACCCTTGCCACCATACCAAACACTTGTACATGCTTCCGTTGACCTATGACCACCAGTCTCCTTCACCGTCTCTGCCGGTCAGCACTTGCACCTAACACAATGTATGAATGCAATGTATATGTTCAATATACATTCGGGATATGCATTCAAAACATGCATTCAGAATATGCATCCGACGGATTTGACCGCTGACTCCCCTGTACCTAACCCAATGTATGTTTCAACATACAATTGGAAGATACATTTGTAGAATGTACATTTGACCGTTGACTTCTTTGTATGCCGATCGGAAGCTTTTCTCTCTCCTTTGTATGCTGATACACTTGTACATTTACAATGTACATCCACCACATACAACTACAATGAACATTTGTGAGATACAAACGAACATACAACTGCGATATATACACAGAATGTATATACGACATACAATTACGATATACACACAAATTGTATATCTGATGGAACAACATGAATCTTGCACCGATTTGATCCGCTGTAAACCCTATGATTACACAGATCTATTTCTCCAACAATCATACAGATCTTTGCACCCTACCAACCTAGCACACGACAATGCTAGGATCTGTCAATGCATCCCGTACACGATCCTGCAAGCATGAAATCGAACAAATAGAAAAACAAAACGAAAACACAAACCGATATGTACAGCCATTCCACCAATTTTGAAGAAATCTAACTAGTGGAATGGGTTAAGAACCCATCACGGCCTCAGAATAGAAAATCAATTTGTATAGAGAAAGAGATGAACTCGAATGCCAGAAAGATGTACAACACAGACATGACCTTGTTTATTATGCTTTCAGAAATGTATATAGACGCTCCATTTTCACAATTGCACAACTCAATACAATTCAATCTGTCTACCATATGATCTTAATTGATCTGATCTTGGGGTATTTATCTACTCACCATGAGTAGTACTAAATTGAATCCAAGTGGCTGGGAGATCTAACAAACTCCAATTACCTAACAACTTCCTAACTGTCTAACAACCTTGAGATTACAAATTGACAAATGTCCTTGGGACTTACAATTAAACCTAGATACAAACTAAATTAACATGCATTGGTCAAAGAGACCTTATTACATGAATGGTCTTTTAGGAGCTTATTGGAAACATCAAAATGACATTAAACACAACATGAAATTAAGTGCCTCATGGGGGCCATTGTGGATTAGGTGCTCCTGCACCATACTCCCCACCAAGAAAAGAACTCATGCCCCATGAGTTAATGCTTTATCTTGATCCACCTTTAGCCTCTGCTATGTCATGCCTTCCCCATGATCTCTGAACTGTAACCTACTTCCATGGAATCAAAGACTCATGCCCAGCTTTGTAGGCTCTACTCACACCTTGCCATGAGTGACTCCTTGCCATCAGACCTATCCTTTGCTTGCCATTCTATCTTACTATCATCTTTGTCTGAACACCTGCATGGGAAACCTTGGTTAATGCTTCTTGTACTGCTATTATGGCAGAATAGGTTTGCCTTTCAATCCTTGTTGGTTCTAGAGGACAAACAATTATCCCTACTATGATAGCATCCTTATCTTTCCAATCAACATTTGGCTGCTTGTAAACCTGCTCTTTGACCTTCTGCTGATCCATCTAATCTCCATCACCCAAAACTGAAATTACCTTCAAACTGTGATCCTTAGCAACACCACTCCTTGAGGTATCCTCAACTGTCCTTGTCCCTTTTACATTGATCTGCACAAACTCTTTCTTACCCACCAAAATAACCTTAGCTATCTTCTTTGCTTCAGTATCCTCCTGCAATGGTGTCATCACAAAAGTTCTCCCATCCTTCTTGATGGTGTAGGTGTTAGCATAACCATCATACAATGCTCTTCTATCAAATTGCCATGGCCTACCTAAAAGTAGGTGACAACATTCCATGGGCAAAATATCACATAAAACCCTATCCTGATATTCCCCAATCTGAAAATCAACATATGCTTGTTCATATACCAAAAGTGATTGACTATCACTTACCCAAGATGCTTTGTGAGGGGTTTGATGAGGAATCCTTCCTATGTTTAGTTTATCCACCATCTCCTGAGATACCATATTATTTGTTGAACCCGAATCTATTACTACCTTGCATAGTTTACCTTTGGTTTTGCACGTGGTCCTGAAAAGTTCTCTCCTTTGTAGCATGTCCTTGGATGTCTTCAAGAGTGTTCTCCTTAGCATCAATGCTTCTCCATCTAGAACTGGGGATGCACTCCCAATTGGAATCTTAACACTTTCATCTACCCCCTCTTCTTGCACATATTGAA
Organism: Cunninghamia lanceolata; assembly: GCA_027924645.1. Lineage (NCBI taxonomy): Eukaryota > Viridiplantae > Streptophyta > Pinopsida > Cupressales > Cupressaceae > Cunninghamia > Cunninghamia lanceolata. The sequence goes on from BSBN01000850.1 coordinate 4,731,461, forward strand.
CCCTCTTTTCATTCTTCCTATCACCTCCTGATGATGAACCTTGCTTTTCTGGACATTTGAATGCTGGATGACCAATTTCATTACAATGATAACATCTCCTGGTAAAAACATTATAACTTCTACCACCTCCAAATCTACCTCTTGTGCCTTTCCATCCACCCCTGAAATCAGACTGCTCTTGTCCTTTTCTAGTCTCTTCTTGATTCTCATTGACTTGTCTTGTTGTAGGGGCTGATCCTCTCCCCCTTATATTGCTACCTCTTCCCCTCATGGACTTATCCTATCTCCTTTTCATCTTCTCCTCAATCCTGATTGCCATTTGATAACAGTCTTCTACACTCCTAGGATTAGCCAAAACTAATTCATCTTGTATGTTCAATCTCAAACCAGCCAAGTATCTAGCAACCTTTTCAACCTCATTCTCATGATGACTAGACCTCATACTTAATTTATTAAATTCTTTAGTATATGCCTTCACATCCATTTCCTTTTGTCTTAAAAATTAAATATTTTTAAACATTTGAACTTCATAATCCTTGGGTAAAAATTTACCTTCGATTCTTGCTACCATCTTGTCCCATGAAGAAATCTTTGACTTACCCTGCTTTCTCCTCTCTGATTGTATGTAATCCCACCATACCAAGGCATGACCTCCCAATTTGGTCTTTGCAATCTTTACTTTCTGCTCCTCAGGAACCTCCTCACATTCAAAATGATTATCTAATGCAGTAATCCAATCAAGTAACTCTTCCTCATTTAAACTTCCATTATACTTTGGAACATCAATCTTTACCTTAGGTTTGTCATTCTTGACTGCCCTTAACAGTTTTGCAAATCTCTGATCTTCAAGATTCAAATCTTCATCTACATCTTCAGATTCTTCACCATCCTCTTCTTTTTTCTGATTCACTTTCTTCCACTTCCCTTCTTTTGTTTGTCTCCAAGGCTGCAAGCCTGGCTTGAAGGGCTTCTACAAGCTCTTTCATTTCCTCACCTCTTTAGAATGCTTTTCCTTCATCTCTTGCAACTCTCTAGCAGTGCCAGCATGTTTCGGAGGCATCTTGCTAACTTGTTTCTGCAACTTCTCAGTTCTTCTACTTCTACCTTCTCAATAACAGAATCAAACACACAATAGCCCAGACCTTTTGTTGAGCTCTGATACCACTATGATGTAGAGCCAAACACCCTGACCTACATTCCCCTTTGTATATCCACATTTTACTTTCCTATCAGCAAGATTATGCACTATCGGCTGACCAAAATGTCCTTCCTCCGATCGCATTCCTCACTCTGAACTCTTCACTGTCGGCATGACTGACTTCCATCAGCCGCTTTGTAAACTGTCCGACCAATACCATATCTCTCTCCGATGAAGCCTTTACTCCCTACGACCATCAATGAGACTTACCTCATCGGTAGACACCTAAAACCCTTCACCGATGTGCCGATGACTATCCTCATACATGCAAGGCTTGACTTGCTATTACTAGTGACCTAAATGTATCTACCACCCTTGCCGCTATACCAAACACTTTTGCATGCTTCTGTTGACCTGCGACCACCGGTCTCCTTCACCATCTCTGCTGGTCAGCACTTGCACCTAACATAATGTATGAACGCAATGTATATGTTCGATATACATTCGAAATATGCATTCAAAACATGCATTCAGAATATGCATCCGATGGGTTTGACCGCTGACTCCCTTCTACCTAACCCAATGTATGTTTCAACATACAATTGGAAGATACATTTACAGAATGTACATTTGACCGTTGACTTCTTTGTATGCTGATCAGAAGCTTTTCTCTCTCCTTTGTATGCCGATACACTTGTACATTTACAATGTACATCTGCCACATATAATTGCAACGAACATTTGCGAGATACACACGAACATACAACTGTAATATATACATAGAATGTATATCTAACATACAATTGTGATATACACACAAATCATATATCTAATGGAACAACGTGAATCTTGCACTGATTTGATCTGCTATAAACCCTACGATTACATAGATCTATTTCTCCAACAATCATACAGATCTTTGCACCCTGCTAACCTAGCACATGACAATGCTAGGATCTGTCAATGCATCTCGTACACAATCCTGCAAGCATGAAATCAAACAAATAGAAAAACAAAATGAAAACACAAATTGATATGTACAACCATTCCCCTGATTTCAAAGAAATCTAACCGGTGGAATGGGTTAAGAACCCATCTTGGCCTCAGAACAAAAAATCAATTTGCACAGAGAAAGAGATGAACTCGAATGCCAGAAAGATGTACAACACAGACAAGACCTTGTTTATTATTCTTTTAGAAATGTATACATATGCTCTATTTTCACAATTACACAACTCAATACAATTCAATTTGTCTACCATATGATCTCAATCGATCTGATCTTGGGGTATTTATCTACTCACCATGAGTAGTACTGAATTAACTCCAAGTGGCTGGGAGATCTAACAACCTCCAACTGCCTAACAACTTCCTAACTATCTAACAACCTTGAGATTACAGATCAACAAATGTCCTTGGGACTTACAATTGAACCTAGATACAAACTAAATTAACATGCATTGGTCGAACAGACCTTATTACATGAATGGTCTTTTAGGACCTTATTGGAAACATCAAAATGACATTAAACACAACATGAAATTAAATGCCTCATGGGGGCCACTGTGGATTAGGTGCTCCTGCACCAGTAATTTATGTGCTAAGTTTTACAACAACAATGATGGTGTTAATCCTCACATAATCCTAGTACTTGAGTACTAGGAACATACTTTGTTTCCTATACTTCCTACATACCCTATATCCACAGGATCAAGGTACACAAGGATTCATTATTTAGCGATATGTAGTTCTGGTTATTCTATGCTCATGTAACTGTTTAAGTGGGTACGCAACCCTTTCTAGGGTGTAGTTTCCCTAGATAGTTATTCATCAGTTGCCACCCACTCAGGTGAAATAGGGATGGAATTAAGAAAAAGAAAAGAAAACACCTAAAGTGGGTGTTTGATATTTAAGTTTTGTTTATATGATAAGGTTAACCTAAGATTCGCATGTCTAAGGAATAATTCTTGTTCGCTTGGACTTAATAGTTTGGTTTGGAAGAACTCTTACTATTTTTGTATTTGTCAAGATCCTTGAAGGTGCTAGAAAACATTCTTGATCCTATTACTCCAAAACACTTTGATCTTAAAACTATAGTTACCAAGGTCAATAATATCCCCCTCAATTACCAAGATTATAAATACTACCTATAATAAAGATCTGCCAGAAATATCTCTATTTACTAAAATTTAACTATGATAAAATAGAACTAGACTTAGATATCTTTTCCATAAGAGCTACTTATATCTCTTTACTAATCCCAAGATCTAATCTTTTTGTATACGAACACCAAAATTTGATCGACTAACAAGAAGCATTGGAAGACATGGTTAAGCATTTTATGATTAATGAAATCCTCTATAAATCACCAGAGCTATATAGGTGAGTTTCTTCTATTTATGATAGTACCACTTTAATGTCTAATATAACCAACATTTATAAACCACAACCCCAACTATCAAGTGACAACACCTTCATCAATGTACTAGAAGATGTACAATCATAATTTAGAACATGCAATGTTACCTAGAAATTAATTAATTCTATTACCCCCCTTTTCTTTTTCAAGAAAAAAGGTTTCTAAAAGAAATAAAACTACAAGGTGAATCCTATATTCCTTATAAAACCAAATGATGGGAGGTATTTTCTAAATCAGATTAGTTCGATTAATCTTTTTAGTTTGGTGCCTAAGGGAGATTACTTGTCCCTCAAACTTAATATCATGATGATCCTTATTACTCCCATGTGATTTAAAGGGATGATGCCATAGATGTTGTTGTTGTAGCTATGTTAGTCAATAGATGTAGTAGTTCAACATAATGGTATTATCCGTAAACGTGAACTGGAGGCATTGTGAAGACTGAACACTACAATTAGTTTTGGGTTTCCTCTTGGTTAAGTTGTCTATCTAAAAGAAAAATATGACTAGAAACCAATTGAGTAAACTTATTGAAATCAAATATCTATTAGGTTTAAATCCATTCCATCAATTGATATTAGAACGATTATTTGTAAGCTATTTGCATGTCAAGCAAATTGTTTATGATGGTTATCCATTTAAATGTACCATTAAAATACTATGACATACCTTAGTATAAGTAAAATTATATATAAACCAAATATATATATCATCACAATTCTATATAAATTTTGATAGTTTATCCAAAATCTCTCCTCTCTCCTTTCATATGATACAATCTTTTTAAACTGTTGATTGAATTTTATGGCAAAAATCTCTAAATATGGCCATACAACCATCAAATTCAGGCCTTGATAGTGCCCACCTCATTATAACATTTTACTCTAATGGAAATCAAATTTTAAATCTAATAATAACTCAAAGTTCCTAAAGAAATTAATTAATAATAACATTTTAATCTAATCAAAATTAAATTTTAATTCTAATAATAACTAAAACTTGTTAAAGAAATTAATTAATAATAACATTTTAATCTAATGGAAATTAAATTTTAATTCTAATAATAACTAAAACTTCTTAAAGAAATTAAATAATAATAACATTTTAATCTAATGGAAATTAAATTTTGCTTCTAAGAATAGATAAAACTTCTTAAAGAAATTAAATAACATTTTAGTCTAATGGAAAATAAATTTTAATTCTAATATTAACTAAAACTTCTTGAAGAAATTAAATAACATTTTAATCTAATGGAAATTAAATTTTCATTCAAAAACTATTTAAAGAAATTAATCAATAATAACATTTTAATCTAATTTAATTCATTACATATGTGTAGGAATATATATACATATATTGTGTATATACTCATTTACTAGAAATTAAAACATGCCAGAATATATATATATATATATATATATATATATATATATATATATATATATATATATATATATATATATATATATATATATATATATATTTATTGGGGATCCAATCTTGAAGGATAAAATTTTTGCTTATATCTGTGATCTTGTGCATATTCCAACCATTTTTGTAAGAACAATATGAGGAAAAGATTATATAGAAAAATAATGAGGGAAAATGAAAGCATAATAACTATATTTTTACCTTTCAAACCCTTCTGCCAGTCTTTTCCCAAAATTTTCCTTTGATTTTACAAGAAAATCCCCCCCAAAAAAAAAATCCAATCCCCCCTTTCCTTTCCTTACCTTCTCAATTATCTATACTTAACTTCCATCCATTCCTCCATTGATTTCTTCCCTCACAGAACAAGAATCTGAAATCCCCCCTTAATAAAAGCTACAAAAATTGAGAATAAAAATAAAAGCATCCGTTAACAACCTACCCTTCCTTAATTATTTTACCTACTAAATAATTAATTAAATCCACTCAACCTAATTCATTTTAAATATCAATTATTTAAATCTAATTCATTTTAAATATGAATTATTTAATGCTAATTCATTTTATCATGAATTAATTGTTAACTCAATTAATTTAATTCTTCTTATTTGAAACCAAAATAAATTTAATTAGTAAATTATTTTAACTTATTTTCTTTTAATCCAAATTTGACTTAATTGATTTTTTTTTAAAATTATTTATTTGTTTGTGATTATTTAATATTTATCTTTTAATTTTATTATTGCTTATTTAATATCTATTATCTATTTAATCTATTTATAAGAGTGTTTAGTCTACTTTCAGGAATTAAGACATAAAAACTGTATCTATATGTTATAAATCAATAAATTAACACAATTATATAAAATTTATTTTAATATTTCCTAGTGATCGAATTAGGGTTGTGACATCCATCATCATATAACATTTTTTGTTGCTCGGGGAAATATTATGATCATGATGTAGTGTTGTAGGACTTTTTCTAGATTGGCTAAGGCTTCAATGTAGCTATTACCATGAGATGTAAAGTCGTCCATGTAGACTTCCAAACAATCATGAATAAGATCAGAGAAAATGATATTTGAGGATCCATAGACCATAATTGATTTTGTTCATATTATTGATTCCTTGGCTTGTGAGGATCTAGAAATTGAAGCTAGCACCTCTTCTCCTAATTTAAATAAGATTGCTGGGAATAATCAAATGGAATCTCTTGTTTGCATATCTAGTGATGCATCTATAATAGGGGTTGAAGATCATTCTAAAAATATTGTGGCATTTGATTCATCTACTTCAGATCTAGAGAAGGGTGGGTTAGAAGAAGGGGAACTTTCTTTTGATTGTTTGCTAAATAATGAAATTTTTTATTCTTTGGTTGATCAATCCCTTAAGGTAGATAATATAGTGCAAATCCAAATGGAAGTAAATGACATTGGGGTAGAAGATGGAGAATTTGAGTTTAAAACTCTACTTTCCTTAAATTGCATGAAATTGAAATACGTTTCAGAGGAAGATGCTTCAATTGATCCAGCAATTCAGTTGAATAAGAGAGTGGAAATTGAGAATGTTGTGCCAACTATTGTTACTACAGGTGAAGTTTTAGATTGTTCAGATAATAGTTCTTATGAAGTTGGGTCACAAAGTGATGATATTGCAAGGGAAGAATTTGTTAACATGTCAAAAATGGATTCTTTTCCTTTGGAAGATGCAGAAAATTTAGTCTCAGATATTCTTCAAAATGTTGGAGCAGATCTTATTGAGAAAATAACATATGAGGTGTTATTGGAAGATTCTTCCTTTGACTCTAACCTAATTAGTGTTATTTCTCAAAATCCTCTAGAGGAAGAGGCTAATCCTATTAAAAGTAAGGAATATTGAGAGGGGGGGTTAATCGGTATTCCGCAAAACCACTTGTTAACTTGTTTATTAATCCAATTTCCAAAATTAATAACATGAAAGAAGAACAAGCATAAGAACAACAACCATAAAGAGATAACACATACACACCAGAATTTTTACGTGGAAAACCCAAAGAGGGAAAAACCACGGTGAGTGTTAGCTCACTATATATTATGATAACTCAATACCAAATTACAAGAAGGCTCACTGTCTTAGGGCTCACTACCCAGGGTTCACTTCCCTATGAAGAAGTGCTTACTACATAAAGGCTCACTGCCAAGAAAAAGAAGAATGAAGAAGGATTGGCTTGCTGCTAGAAGATGAATTGCTGTAAATGCATCTACCACATGTTGGATCACAGTTCTATTGAAGGTTTAATATATAGATTCAAAGGTCTTCATTTGTTCTTCCAGGTTGCTTCTCAACTTAACTACATATACTCTATTTTCTGTCCTTGTTTAACTTTTTTTTCTCTACACTCTACTCATAATCCTTCACACTTCAAATTCAGACAACACCCCATACAAAAAAAACACTCCAACATTGAATTCCATCAAGTTTATATATTCGCTACCAGATTTATCTCATAATCAGGTCGGCAAGCAAAACATAAACCATGTGTGCACAAATACTACATCTTGTCATCTTGAACTTGTGTACAATCTGCAATGCAGACTTAAACAAACATACAAAAGTCTTCATATGGGTCAGCTTCAATCATACCATCACTTAGATTGACTATTCTGACAATATAACTTTTCCGCATAAGAATCTAACATGTCTGTTGGCTTGTTCCTTAAGAGTATACTTGATCAACTCATTTGTCACATCATAATTCCCACTATGGACCATATGAGACTCTAAGATGCATAACCAACAATCATTCTGGATCTCTTAGCATACCTTTAGAACTACAAAAACAAAATATACAACTGTAGAGGAATGTGGACCCTTTTCTCTAGCACTATGCATTGTTCCTGTCTTAGCTCTATTCACCCGGACTTAGGTATTCTACCATGTGACTTCCAGAGCGAGTCAAGACTTGAGCACTAGAACAAATCATCACTAAATAGCTATGAACAACATACCTAATCCACATATATTGATCTTTTACTGCGAAGGCATACCATCCTAAACATTGTTATTTACTCTATATAATGTATATTGTTCATACTTAGTCATTTCTACTTCTGGAGTAAAGTCTCTTTGTCATACCGGTGGAGTCTCTTTCCTTTGTTTCCATCAATGACAACATTCAATCATTAGAACAATGTCTCTTGCCAAAAATCTACCCCTTTGGCATTGATGGCAACACTTAGTGAAAAATGCTTGTGTCTGCTCCCCCTTACTTTGTATTCCCTCTCTCCCTTAGATGTTTTCCCATTTTTCACTAGTCTTCTTCTCGCCCTTTGACATCAATGGCAAAGGTGTATGTACAAGAGTCAAAATTGTGTCAAAACTACAAAATCTATCATACTCTGTCGTATATACATGTACACATACAATCTTGAACTCAATCTTTAATTGTGTAAGAGGATATCCTTATACACAATCTTTAATTGTGTAATCTCTTCATCCCATCATTTCTTAGCCCTTTCTAAAATTTGAATGTGACTGTTTATCAGAATGGCTGATTCTTCTACCTTTTGTACATCAGATTGTGTGTCAATTTGTGAAGCTACCTGCGTTTCTCCTGCAATACTGATCATGGAATATAACTTGGGACTAATTAGTCCTCTCAACTAACACATTTTATTTTTCATCTAATCCCTCTTGTTTAGAAGATCACTTAACTCGTTATTAATATTAATTACTTGTATTTCTTTGCTACTCACTGACTTAGCTGTTGGATCAAATGATTTAGAAATATTTATCAGCTGCAGTTTTAGATCCTTTATCTTTTCTTCTAGCTCTTTTGTGACTACCGGCCAGGATAAACAAAATTTGTACAGGTCACTTGCTTCTTTGATGGCACTCTATATGCCTTTCATTTTATGATCTAGTAGAGCTTTGTCATTCACTATCATAGTCTTCAACTCAATTAACCTTTTCTCATCAAAATCTAGTCTCACTTTTGTCTCAGCAAATTTCTCAAAAGATTCCAGATGCTCACTTATAGAATTTGAGTCCTTTTAATTGACTTATTGAAGACAAAGAGGTGTCTTTGTGATATGATGACATCAACTTCTCTAAAATGCTAGATGCCTCACCAATCAGTTCACTATCCTGTATGTGAGACTTCAAAATCTCTTCCTATGCCTTTGCCTGCACAATTGATACCAATTTGAATTTCTGTATAGGGGACATTAAATCCAGGTTTATTGGTCCTTGCAAAAATTCTGGCTCATCCAAGACCTGTTTCTCTTTCTCCAAAAAGTCTTTAATTAATTCTGTAGTGTCTCTTGCTATACCAGAGACTTCTTCTTCTTATTTTAGCTCCGAAGCATCTAAATCCATAGCTTTATTTGCACCATCTTTTTGTTTTAGTGTAGGGGTTTCCTTGTCTTGTTTCTCTTCTTGATTATTGGCTTTATCCATTTCTGTCTTGTCACCTGTTTGTTGTTCCAGAGGGAGACTAGTCTCAATAACTGTAGCAGGGACTTCCTTCTCTTTAGCCACTTTGTTAGCTAACCCTTGGTCCAAATTTTCTTCTAGAAAAGATGTATCATCTTCAACATTTGTTTCATTATTGTCATAGATTATTGGGAGATGAAATTGTCTTAGCACTCTCAAGATGATTTCTTCAGTCTCCTTTACTACTTTCTCAATGTCACCTCCCATAAGAGTGTGCATTCTTCTTTTTTTCCTGAATTCATTATTAAGAGCTTTGGAGATCATGGTCTTTTCTTCTAGGGTAATCTCCAGACATAACCTAACAAGTGTGTGCTCTCTGATTCTAGTATCCTTGGCCATGGCAGTTTCTTTCCTTGCATACATAATGTTGTTCAAGCTTTTAGGAAGATCACCAATGATTTCAATAAGAGCCTTATTGTATATGTTCAAATATTCTATAGTGGCATCTTCCAAAACCCTTTTATTTGTATCATTATAGTCATCATAGAATTGGGCTATTGGTTTCAGATTTCCATCTATTGTGACATCCTTAAGAACATCTCCTAGGCTTAATGTAGCTTCATCTGGCTGTGATACATTTTGCCTTCCCTGTTTGTTTGTGTCCTTTCCAGAGGTTGTCCCTTTACTACTTCCGAAGACTTTGGGAGCCTTAGTTTTCATTCTTTTTTACTTCTTCATCTATTTTTGTCTCTTCCTCATCGACTGCAATGCTTACATGCATTCTTTTAGCCTTTATTTTTATCCTTTTGTGACTAGTGATAGGAGATTCCACACTTGTAGATGGTGTGGAATCAGAGGGAATAGATATAGCTTATGCAGAGGTAGATCCTCTCATTCTCCTTCTTGACACCTTTAGTTTTTCTGGTTTTCTCTTGGGTTCTTCCAGAGCTTCAACTAGTTCACTTTCTCTCTTTTCTTTTACTACCTTTTCAACTTGTGCTTTTTCCCTTGCCTCTTTCACTTTTTCTTTTGTGAAGCCTTGTCTCAGGGTGAAATCCTCTGCCACTCTCCACATTTTCTTGGAGATTTCAGGTTTTCTTACTTCAACATGAATTTTAGTAGATAGCTCTTCATATGTTCCAAATCTTTCCTCTTTGGGGTCTCGGGGCTTGCCTAGGATGTGTTGTGCATAGTTATCTAGAATAGTTCCATCTACTTCATAGCCCATTGGCATAACCCAAACAGTTCTAGGCTCAACAACCTCCATCATGCATTGGTCTTTGATTACAATAAAGCATATGTCATCCTTGTATTTTTCCATAATTTCTTTTGGAATTCTTTCTATTGATTGCATCATTCTCTGGAAGTTCTTGAAATAGCCCCATAGGGCTATATTTTGTTCACCATAGTTTCCAATGCTATTTAAATGATCCCTAATTTGTACAGCAACTAGCTAAATATTTAACTAAAAAAAAATCTTCTTCTTTGCCAACTCATACATGAAGTAGAAAAACAAACAGATGATCAACGTACCAAATTTGAAGGGATATTTGATTTCTTTTGTTTTCCTTAGATTCTCCATCACTTGCTATCAGAGTAATTCATAGATATCATAGTCTACATTCTCCTTGATCATCTGATAGGCAGTGTGTATCGTAGTACCCACGAGTAGAGAAATAGCAATATATGACTAAAAAAACTACTAAAAACTACTTATAAATGACCAAACATGGTCACGTGACCATTAGTAGTTTATTGCCAGTCATTTATAACACAACCATTTTTATTCATTTATTGATTGTTTTGATTGATCAATTTGGTAGTATATTTACTCATTGATTGCTATAATCTAGTCACTTATTTAGTCATTTATTTTTCACTGATATATTTATTCATTAATTTAGTCATTGATTGTTGTTAATTGGTCACTTATTTCGTCATTTTTATTCACTAATTTATGTCCATTGGTAGTGTATTTAGTCATTAATTTTAATCATCATTTTGATCAATTTGGTAGTATATTTAGTCATTTTTATTCACTGATTTAACATTGGTCATATATTTAGTCATATTTATTCATTGTTCACTGATTTCTGTCAATTGATAGTATATTTAGTATGTATTTATTCATTGTTCTCTGATTTCTATCAATTGGTAGTATATTTAGTCATATGTAATCACTGTTAATGATTTCTGTCAATTGGTACTATGTTTAGTCAATTTAATTATTAATTGACATCAATTCGTAGTATATTTAGTCATTTTAATTGACTGCTATTTGAGAATTTAAACATAAAACATAGAAATACATATCATAATCATCAATTAATTGCATACAATATAAAGACAGCCATTGAGAAGGCAAAATCACTCAACTTTATTAAAAGAAAGGTGTTCTTACAGCTTGCACAAGTCTGAAATATCTATCTTGCTTGAAAAATGCTTAGAAACAAAGTATTACAATGTTTATTTTCAGTCACAAGACTAAAAATCTGATCGAGTTACAATGCACAGAAATGACAAGAAAGAATTAACTTCTCTAAGTTTACAATGCTTTGCCAAAAAGTGAATTGTCAGTAACTGATTCTCAACCAGCCTAACTGCTGCCATAGGTCATCTAATCTGCCCCATCAGTCTAGCACTTGTCCTTCTTGACTGCAACCAAAGGAAATACACTATCATATGTAGTCAAATTTGTAATAGGATATTCATTATAATGTGAAACATGGATTAGACTAGGCTTCCTTAATGAAACATCATTGTATTCTTGTGTCTTGTATTGTCATCAACACTATTTATGGGACATGTTTTTATTGAGTTTGAAGATATCAGGTCCTCTTAGGGCATGGAATTAGATTCTTCCTTCATTAATGCATCTTCAAAAGCCTCTTTTTGAGTCTAAACCATTCACTTACCCTACCTCTATTATATTGGACACTTGGTAGGCAGTCATATATATTTAGTGTCCTTGGTCTTCACTACTCATTGTGGTGACTGAACTATGCATACTTGGTTTCTAGATGATTGCTCTGCAACTTTCATATACTTGCCTTTTAATTAATGCTAACACTACAGTCCTCTGTTCCTTTGCTCATGCCACTAAAACCATGTTTATTGTGCCTATATCCCTGGGAACCATTGACCATTGCCACTCACCATGAACATCTTACCTCTATGCACTCATTATCTCTCTATTATAGAACAATCACCCATAAGTATACAGAATTTAGACTTTCATTTGTAGACTGTCATAGGTTTATGAAACTGTCATATTCCTACAACTATACTGCCATGTAGAATATATGCCTTGTAATAATAGCATTATTAGTGGCTATCCTTTTTTCTATTTAAGACTTCTATAAATTTGTCCATTGGTTGCTTCCAAAATCTTGATGAAATGCTAACATCATTGCCTTATGATTGTAATCTTCCTCATTGATCTTTGTGCATTTCCAACTACCCTTCCTTTCTAAAAAACTAACACACCACCCTTGATCATAGCAACTTAAGACTCATCTCGCTTTATCTATGGCATGAACTGTGTACTTTATCTCTTGCTCACTATCATTTATGCTCCTTGAGTCTTCATGACTGTCTTCATGATGACATCTCATATATAGAGCTCTCTCCTTTATGAAGCTATCTCATTTATGCTCCTTGAGTCTTCATGACTGAGTGTTGATCGTGTCCCATATATGAAGCTCTCTCCTTCAATGCAACCAACAATAACCCTAGAATCTTTTCATAAAGGCATATAAGGTAGTGATGCTGAATGTTTAGGGAGGAAAAGCAACATAAAATCAAGTCCAAAAAACCCATAAGAAGTAAATATGTGTCTTTGCTTTGAAAAATGTGTTACAAAGTGTGTTTCTCAGTGTTGTGATTGAGAAAAATGAGTTACAATGTCTTTTTTTGCTTATACAGCTCCAAAATAGACAACAAAACACTAAGATCCCTGAACAACACATTCAAACTATTGCATAAAGTAGTGGGCCAAGCTATCTAATAGCTAGTACATGATAAACATCAACTATGTATTTTTTTCAAATATTTTAGTGGCTAATGTGTGAAGGTCCCTTCTTTCTCTTTCAGATAGACAGCTCCATCTATTTTGTCTTCATAAGCAAGGGGTATGTTATTTGTGACCTTTAAAATATTTACATTTGCATCTCCTGTTCCTTTCAATTTGACTCCATGTACAATAGATAGTGAGTGAATCCACCCAATGCCCACGGACATAGCACCATCACTAGGATCCAACACCTGAACTTTATCCCCTTCTTGGAGTTTATCAATATTAAATGTCTGCAAAACAAAAAAAATTACACATTATATTGAGATATAAAACACACATTATATTATTTTTTACAGCTATATGTAATGTCTTATGTCTTAGAATAAATCAGTTTTTGTATGTGCTTTTTCTTATTCTGTTGAATAACAAAGAAGCAACTTTTTACTCTAAAAAAAAACTAACCCATTGCGAGGCACAAACAAATGGAGGGCAAGACTACAATAGTGCTAGATTGTACGAGTACTCTAAAAAGATACATGGATTGGCAATGAAGTCCCCCCAATTAAGTGTTGGGATATGGTGTTGTACACCATTGCATTTTTTTGATATATTTTTATAATGTTGTAATTAAATAATTATTTAGTTGTGATGCACCTAGGTGGTGTGGTTAATCACACTATGTAATTATTTGGGGACCACTTGTAAAAGTTGTATTGTAACATTGGGATATTATTTGTATTATTTGATTAATTGGGAAAATTAGTACCAATAGTCAAATGTGGGGTCAAGTGGTTTTATGTAACCCATGGTTTTGGGGCACATGGTTTTCTCAATGTAATGTGTGAGATTATATTATAAAAGAAAGCACAAGGTTATTATTTGATGTTGGCTTGGCTGGATATTTCATTGTAGGTGAACGAGGGTTTTGTGAGAGGCTATCATTGTATTGAGCTCTCTCCTGTAAGTGCAGATTGTGAAGCATGGCAAGTGATGTGTGGATTCATGCTTGTACACATGGGTTGCATTGGAGGTGCTTGATGGTTTAGGGGTATTCATGGAGGCTCATATATTGTATTGTAATGTTCCATCGTTGAATAATACATGTGAGCATGGATGCTTTTGGAGGCTGGGTTTTTCCCTGCAAAGGGTTTTCCCAAGGTATATCTTGTGTTTCCTTGTTGCTTGTTCATTGATCTTTTGCATTATGGTTGTTTCTGCATCTTGTTTCTCCTATTGGATTATGTGGAATTGGTATAATTAGACCTACAAATTTCTAACAGTTGGTATCAGAGCCATGTTTATGGTTGAGGGAGATGTGAGCTCCCTAGATATGTATAACCCTTGTGTGTGTAGATCAGGTAAAAAATGGAAGCCATGGCAATGCATGGAAGGATTGAAGGCATTACAAGGTTTTATGTAGGTTATATTGTAGATTGGGGGTTCTGGGTATTAGAGATTTGTTGTACATGTTGTAGATTTGGTGATTGAAAATCATGACTGAAGAGGGTTTTTCTAGTTTGGCTTCATGAGGGTTTTGAGGAGGAAATTTTACAAATGACCTCCTGGGAAAAAATGGACCTTGCCATTGAGTCCAGGAGGCCTAAGAGACGAAGATTCATATAAAATTTGCCCATGTTCGGCCACATTGAAAAAATGCAAAATTTTTATGCCTCCCTAGTACGACAGTACGGCCATATGATCGTAGAGGTACGCTGAGAAGACAAAAAAATTTGTTTGAAAATTTTCCCTGTGCAAAAGTTTTATTTTTTCTATAGTTTGAAAACAAAAAAAAAAAAATATGGTTTATTTAAAACCTTTAAAAACTTTATACTTTTTATATTGAACATTAAAAAATGGTGGCCGGGAAAATTTTAGCAACAATGAAAAGGAATTAAAATGACAGCATTTAAACCTTTTTTTTTTTTAATTAGGACCTTATTTAATAAATTTAATCCTCCTTTATAATGTTCAAGGTCCGTGGATGATGAAATAAAACAAATTGAAAAACTTTTTCATCTACGCTTGTCAAAGACATGAAATTATGCCAACCTAGCACCACATCACCTGTGTTTTTTTGCCCAATCAACATGATGATGTCAGTAATGACGTCATGCCACGTCATCATGGTACCAGGGGTCCATTTTTAGCCCTTGGAGTGCCTTTTCTTTTAGGAGGCATAACTTTCACATACGGTATCAGTTTTTTGACTTCTTATAGGCATCAGAAAGCTCTCTCTAAGAACTACACAGTGGTATAGGTATCATGACCAGATTTTGATGTTTGTGCTAGAATTTGGTGTCTGAAGCCCACTTTGCTCTGGTACAGTTGTATGCTCATAACTTTTGCATAAGGAGTCAGATTTTTTATTTCGGATAGGCGTTGGAGAGGTCTTGCAGTGTACTATAGTTTGGATTGTGTAGATTTT
Source organism: Cunninghamia lanceolata (assembly GCA_027924645.1). Taxonomy (NCBI): domain Eukaryota; kingdom Viridiplantae; phylum Streptophyta; class Pinopsida; order Cupressales; family Cupressaceae; genus Cunninghamia; species Cunninghamia lanceolata. Next base: position 4,747,299 of record BSBN01000850.1, read on the forward strand.
TGGTTTGGTGTGCAAAGAGAGTTTGGTGCTTGTTTGATCACTTATAGGAGCCTGAGATTCAAAATGTATTTATGAGTGCATTCAAATGGATTTTTTGGCACAGACTTAAGGGAGTGCATGTTGTTATGAGCCCATCAGCATGGTATAGCAAGTTTTTAGGTTTGGTGCTTCTTGATACAAGTTTACAGGTTTTTTTTAGAGTTTGGACTTTGATGGAGACAGGTACAGGTTGTCTTCCGGTTTGAGGACATGGTTGATACTCGTGTGAGACTTGGAGTCTTGTTTCAGTGACAATGATGACGATGATTATGGTGTCATGGATATGTAGGCACATTTTTGCATTGGCATGACATGATCATGTATGCGATTGACAGGTATGGGTATGATGTTTGATTCATGATTACAGGTGGTGTTGTGGTGTTATTTTAGGGGATTGTTCTTATCTCCTGGATGCTTGATTAGTTTCTTGACTATGGTTACTCGTTTGTGGACTTGTTGGCAAATCAAATCTAGAGATGATTTGGTGCTTGAGTCTTGGAGTCTATAGGTTATCTTCTTCGATATCTCAGTTTGCAGTTTACTAGTGTGATGATGAGTTTGCATGTTACATTTGTTTTGGATTGTCATGTTCCCTTTCTAAAATAATTAATTAATGGTCAATATTAACCCATCTTATTCTTCCATGGATTAATTGGGCAAGCATAGGAAGAATAAATATTTAATATTTAATATTGTCCAACTAATATCTATTTCCAAAGGACAATTAAATATTAAATTAAATATTTTGAGACTCAAAAATGGGCATTGGGTTTGGTGAGGTGTCCATTTGCATGAAGATTTCAAAAATCTTGGTAAATCACAAGTGACGGGGGATTTTATGACAACGTATGACAACTTATGACAACTGTCATACCCCAAAATAGCAAGGAATCAAGGAAAAACGTGGGAATCTTGGATTTCCCTCTCTCCCACGAAATATTGATACAAAATATGTAATTTTGGTGATTTGGGGCTATTGTTGATTTGATATTTTTCTCTCAAACTTGCAGATTTACAGATTGTGGCTTCAATGGACGAAAAACTATTGGAGTAAAGAGGCTTGTGGATGAAAACCCATGAGTTTTAGGTGGCCAGAGGACATAAACCCTTTTATCACAAAGAGTAGCTTCATCTAGAGGTTGCACAGAGCTTCAAGGATTGAGTAGTTTCTAGCAGTTTCTGGCAGTGTCCATTGTTTGTGTGTGCAGGTGTTCTTGTGTTGTCGTGGTAGTTCCAGAAGTGTTGGGAAGAGTTGCTGTTGTTATTTACTTTGGTTTTCTATGTATTAGCTGTAGATTCCTATTTTCTAATGTCAAAGATTAGTATTGGAGGTTGTGGGTAGAGTTGTGTTGATTTTGGCTTTGTGGGTCAGAATACCCAATGTGTATTTCAGCATTATTGTGAAGTTTTGGTGGTGTAGATTGCTACTGAGTGCTGTAGGCTTTGCTGTTGTTACTTTAATGATATTAGACCATATTTCATGAACTTTGCATCTGAAAATCAAACAATATCAGTTTGGGTGTTTTTTGGTGTATTTCGGTGATTGACGGTGTTAGCAATTTTTGTGGGTTTGATCATATTTGCTCCAGATTTGGGATTTTGGTTGTTGTTCATGTTATGGCTGTTATGACAGTCTAAAATGATGTAAAATCCATTTAATATCAGATCAAATCAGTTCCATTAATTTCTGGGCAAGTTTGTGTTAGTTTGGCGTTGTAATGTGCATGACTAGCTTGCTAGTCTTGGTGAAATTATTGTATTTTTTGGTGGTGTTAAATAAATTCATTTTCAGATCTGATTTCAAGTTAAAATCTTAGTTTGGATCATTACATGGATCTATGAGTTATGTATTTTTGTAGGCTGATCACCTATTTAGCTATAGTGGGATTAATCAGATGTGGACTATCTATATCCACCAGATTGATTCAGTGTTTATGCAGACTTTATTAGTTGGCCTTATCTGTGGTCATTTGTGCATTGGTATGTTGCTTTGGGATAAGAGGATGGATGATTAGAGTGTCTAGATAGTTAGTTGTTGGGATTTGCAGCATGTTTATCACAATGTCATGAAGAACTTGGATACATAGTTTTATGTTAGCTTTTGACAGTGATGGTTTTACCTTCCTGTTTGGAGTTTTTGGTTCACTAGACCTTTTGGGAGCTATTAACTTTACAGTGGGATTCCTTGATTGGTTTGGAGCCATGGATAATCTTCATTTAGGAGATGGTTATTTTGTTGTCATGGATTACTCGGTATCACGGTTTAGTGGGAGCTTTGGCAACATGTTGGATTCATCATACATGATGGATGATCTTCTGCAGTGGTTGTGGGTGTCTTGGGCAGACTCTTGGATTATGATTCTTTTTCAGTGAGAGTACTTTGACATTCTAATTTCTATTGTTAGTAGATGGTTATCTTCATATAATTGGAGATGTTGACATCTTGGTTTATCATGGAGGACTTATTTGAGTCTTTGGTTGAGGTGTCAGTTTATGATTTGTCAGTTTGACATCGTTATCCTTGGTTTTGAGATATTGATATTATATCATGGTTTACTCTTGATGCTAGCTTAGAGTTTTGGCATGATATAGGTTCTCTTGAGACAGGATGTATGCATCATTGTACACTTTGTTGCATGTGATCTTCTTACGAGGAGATGGTTAGATCATGATGTCATGATAGGCTTCTTGATTATGTAGATATGCAGTAGGAGCATTGACAGTGGTCTTGTTTGTTCTCTTGGTATTGAGTACTTTGATAATTTAATTGATTACTTCATGATAGTGCTATGTTGCATTTGAAGTTTGGCATGTATTGGTCAGTTACAGGTGCTCTTGGATACTTGGAGACTTAGGTGAGGCTGGAGTTCTCTTATGATTAGAGACACTTGTTGAGACAGTTACTCTTTGGAGGTTTCAGTAGATAGACTGAGGAGCCTTACAACTGGATATGGACATGAATTTATTATGGACCTAGAGGAGATTGTTCTTAGAGAGAGTCATTGTGGCTTGGTGTATCCTAGAGGAGCATTCTCATTCCCCGCTCTTGGTCTACTCGGCAGTTTATCATCTATGAGGTATTACCCATCCTTTTAGATGTATTTGCTTTATGTTTCATCTTCTCATAGATATGGATCTTGAGCTACAGTTATTGGTTCTAGAGGGTTCATTTGAGGGATGTTAGCATTGCTATCTCCTTGTTCATATGGTTTGATTTATGATGTTCATTATGAGTAGTTTAGGAGATGTGATTGGGCTTATTCCTTGTTATGGAATGTTTATGAGTTTGATCTACCTTGAGTAGAGAGGCTTACATCCATGTTGGTTACATGTTACTTATGTTCATTTGATCTTATGAGATTGAATGGTTGGGTGTTGTAGAGGAGATCATACTTGACACAACTTAACACTTTGAGGTGTTTTGTAGGACATTATGATTTACAAGTTTTCTCTCTTTGTCTTGTGGCTACTTTCTAGAGGATCATGTTGATATGGTTGGACTTCGAATAGTTGTGGTGACATGTTGTGAGAGAGTATGCAGCAATTTATCATGCATGTGTGGATCATTTTGGTTGTTCTAGATACTACATTGGCTTGTCAATTAGCCACACCTTGGTTTGAGTGTTGATTGATAGACTTGATATGTCTTGGATCTATTTTCAGATTTGACATTACCCATGTAGTGGGAGTTCCTGGATGTATGTGTTCTTAATTGATAGGTTTTATACATGGAGCTTGTCATTGAGGTATATGGGTTGGATATGTTATTGGCATGAGTTTATTGATGTTTTTGATACCTATGAGGTATGGATGGTTGGATGTATTAGCATATACTGTGGGTACTATTTCCAGTCATGTGGGTTTTTTAACTTTGACAGTAGCTTGAAGCCTATTTGGTTTCACTTGGATTCGATGCTTGTGTTCTTTGGATTGGTGCATTCTTCACCTTGGCATGTTCCTTTTCTTCCATAGGTGGCACGTTGGAGGATGACATGAGTTCTTGCTTGAGATGGTGGTCACTTTTTGTTGCAAGTATCTTGATGGAGCATGAGAGCATTCTAGAGATTCATGTGATTTCATGTTTGCCTATGATGATGTATTTCATTGATTGACCCTTATGCAATGTATACAACAAGTGGGAGAATATTGGGATATGGTGTTGTACACCATTGCATATTTTTTGATATAATTTTATAATGTTGTAATTACATAATCATTTAGTTGTGATGCACCTAGGTGGTGTGGTTAATCACACTATGTAATTATTTGGGGACCACTTGTAAAAGTTGTATTGTAACATTGGGATATTATTTGTATTATTTAATTAATTGGGAAAATTAGTACCAATAGTCAAATGTGGGGTCAAGTGGTTTTGTGTAACCCATGGTTTTCTCAATGTAATGTGTGAGCTTATATTATAAAAGCAAGCACAAGGTTATTATTTGATGTTGGCATGGCTGGATATTTCTTTGTAGGTGAACGAAGGTTTTGTGAGAGGCTGTCATTGTATTGAGCTCTCTCCTGTAAGTGCAGATTGTGAAGCATGGCAAGTGATGTGTGGATTCATGCTTGTACACATGGAGGTTGCATTGGAGGTGCTTGATGGTTCAGGGGTATTCATGGGGGCTCAGATATTGTATTGCAATGTTCCATTGCTAAATAATACATGTGAGCATGGATGCTTTTAGAGGCTGGGTTGTTCCCTGTAAAGGGTTTTCCCAAGGTATATCTTGTGTTTCCTTGTTGCTTGTTCATTGATCTTTTGCATGGTTTTTTCTGCATCTTGTTTCTCGTATTGGGTTATGTGGAATTGGTATAATTAGACCTAGAAATTCCTAACATTAAGTACCATGACATCCTCGAACACAATGCACTAATGCATAGTCAAAATCTATGTATGCACTCTATTACAACTAAGCTCTAAGCTTCCATATGTAAGTTATATGTTCTCCCTTAATCTATGTATACTAGCTAATTACACTTCACTACTATTCTAACTAACTTCTATCAAATAGGTAATGATTACCCTTATTTACATAATAAAACAACCATTATTTACTTGAATAGTACTTACTTGCATGTGGTTTCATAGCACTCACCTCAAGTTTAGCACGACTACTACTATGAATATCACGTGCATGCTCATCGAGTTCATCATCATAATTATCACTATCAACATTGACATGAAGTTGTATAGTTTTATAGAGAGCTCTATTGACAGGGCCTTTTTCTTTTCATTCTTCTTTCATATAATTTCTCTGCATGTGGTTTAACCATCATGTAAAAATTAATATAAGTCAAGTAAAGAATGCAAAAGCTATAAATTTTTGTCCAAAAGAACATTCTAAGCATGAAGAATTAATGACAAAACATTGGGACAGATTAACATACAACTTAAAGAATGTAAAAGCTATAATTTTTTGTCCAAAAGAACATTTTAAGCATGAAGCATGATAAAACATTGAGACAGATAAATGACAACTATTATATTACCTCAACTTTAGCATAACTATGACAACTGTGTTGTACATTCTTGTCCAATTCATCATAATCATCACTATCAATATCGACAGCTTTGTTGACATCATGAAGACATTTTTTCTTTCCTACGCTTTGAAAAAATTGCTCTGCATGTCGTTTAACCATCATGCAAAAAAATATACAAAGCATTCAATAGTCAAGTAAAGAATGCAAGCTATAAATTTATCCAAAAGAACATTTTCTAGATCACTCCAACAGTAAAGAAACTCGGTTGGATTCTCCTACGATTAGATTTCAATAATCCACATATTAAGAGGCATTTGTATACAGAGTTGCCAAACAAGAAGAAATGAGATCAATGGAGCCTCTTACCTCATCTGAATCCATGGATTTATGCTCATTCCATGCAGAAACTATAGGGTTAACGGAGGAAACCAACTGCAAAACTTAGTGACTAAGACTATATATGCAATTCAATACATGTTGGTACCCTTCATTTGACTTGACATGATCTAGAGAGGCTGATCCTACTGGGCATGTAACAGATGGCTGTGAAATCTCTGTTGATGAACTAGATTTCCACTTCATCCTACTCTTAGATTTACTAGGATCTAGTGCTTCCATATAATTGACAATATCTTCTGTACCTACTTCTCTATTACTATTTTCCATCTAAAATACAATGTCAATTTCAACATATAGTCAGTTCAATACAAAATTGAAATAAATAACACAATGTAAATTGAACCAAAAAGCCATACACTTACTCCAAATTTGTCCATTTTGGCTTGCAACCCGCCTTGGCCAAATGTATATCTAGCCCTCACATTATCTCTTTCTCTCTTGCCTTTGTTACTCTTTGCCAAATATTCTTTGGAATGCATAGTTTCTTTTAATGTCTCCCACTATTTGGGACATAGAGTGGAGTCTAACTCTCTTTTCCCTCCATGATTGCTTTTCTGCAATTGTATCTAAAATTGTTCATCAAAATTCTCATCTTTTGCTTGTAATATTTTCTAGAGATTTGTCCACTAGTAGTCTCAAAAGCATTTTCCATTTTTTGTATAACATTTTCCAGGGATCGTGGATCTTGCTCTACAAAACTTGATTTACAAATATCCAAATGGGCCCTACATCTTACACCCAACTCGAAGGCCCACTTTGCAGCATTTGGCCCAATGGGCTCACCATCTCTCAATACCTCAAGAAAGAATGGCTTCTTACCTTCTAATTTTCTTAGTTTTGCATTCCTCTCTATAGATCTGTATAAATCTTGACTCAATATTTATCTTTTGATAAAAATAACCACATCTTCTATTAAACCACTACCAGTATTTCTGGCTAATCCACTCCTTCCATCAAAAGTTCTAGATGCAACAGGTGCACTCTGAGGCACAACAGATGCAAGCGGTCTCTCTCCATGACTTCCATTAACTGAAACTTCATGTTCCTTGGCCACATCAGGTGTCGAATCAATAGGTAGATCATGAGTACTGGTCTCCATAGATTTCACTTCAAACACATCCTTTAATCTTGAATAAATCATCTGCAGACCTGTTGTTCCTTTAATACTCTGATATTTTTCAATAATCTCTCTTAGACTTTGTTCTAAGAGATCATCACAATGTTGCACATCACCATGTGCTATATCAGGCTGCACATGATAACCATATGCTATATTAGGCTATACATCACCATGTGCTATATCAGATTGCACATCAGCATATGCTATATCAAGTTGTACATGATCATCATTGCAACTATTGTTTTCACTAACTGTATTTGTTGAATCACAAAATCGGTGGCTTCTACGAGATGGCAACACTACATATTTTCTTTCCTTCTATTTTTTCTTTGCATTTTCTTTGAACTCTTTTTGTTGCCTATAAAACAAAAAATAATATCATATTATGTCTTATATACATAAATCTCTTGCCTATAAAATTTCATTAAACACTATTAAACAAATAATATACTACTTAGTGGATTTACAACTTGCATGTTTGTCAAACCAAGTCTTAATAAATATTCATTATTCTTGGCCACTTTTTCTCTACGAAGGCGCTCATAATCTGTCAATGAAGTTTTAACATTATGATCACTATCATCTAATTTGTGCCTTACAACCCTTCTCTTCATTTCCTGAAGTCCAAATAAACAATAATGTATAAATCAACAACTTGAATCAGTAAAACTTAATTGAGTTCATAAGTTGATAACTGTTGACTTTGCAATCTGCTGATAACTGCAAATGAAAACTTAAAATAGAATTCAGTTTATAGATTAAAAGGAAATTGCAGTAAAAAACCAAGAAGATGTTTACAATTATAGGTATCAGATAAATTTTCCTTAGGGATATATTCACAAGAAAATAACTCATAAAAACATAACACAAGCAGGATGAAGGAAAAACATAGTCTAGTTCATCATGAGTTGTATTAGAACCATTCAAAATTTCACATAGTCACACTCTATTTCATACATTTCCCTTCCATAAATCCATAATTAGGGATTCCTTTTAGAATTGTTCCAGGGGTCATTTATGAGCATCTCATATCAGGTCTATGTGAAATAAATTTATATTTTTGACCATTGATGTGTTTTTGTCTCTTACTGCAGCCCCGCAGTACATGCAAACAACCTTGGTGGGTGTGCGGGAATTAGAGGATGTGAATACATAGTTACTGCTTCCCCGTAACATGTAGAAAATTTAGTTGTGGTGTTGCGGTATAAACTCAAGTGGCACATAATATGTTACCACCCCCCCACAGCAGGTAAGGAGATGATCGACGGCAATGCGGCAGGAAGGAGTAAGGATTAAGTGTTCACCGCACCCCCATGAGGGTTTCAAGTCGACCCTATGGTTTTGCGGTATAAGGAGTTCAAGTAACCAGTAATGCTACATACAGCAGCCCCGCGATGCTGATAACTTCAACTGGCGATAATGTGGTAAAAAATGAATGGGAGATCAAAGGCTCCTATGGCCCCATGATGATTAGGCCAAAGCTTGGTGGTGGCATAGTAAAAGACATAAGGGATAACATGTATCCCGCCATCCTGTAGTGGTGTACAACAAGGCTTGCGAGGTGGTGGTAAGTGGTGAAGATGAACGTAACTGTCTAAGAGGTCCCGTGGTCCTACGATTGCCCTAAGTTGGTCTTGCGGTGATGCAGTAAGAAATTAAATGTTGAAATGACTTCAGTGCTACCCTGCAATGGTTATCATTGATGCCTACGGGATTCTAGTTTTTGAGGAAAGGACTACAAGTCTTAAAATACTCGCCTAGCCATTAGATTGGATCAAATCAACGGTCTATATTTGAAAAGAATTTAATGATGAGATTTGTTGATTTCATGGCATGAACTAGGTTAATGGTGAAATGACTAGCTTCATGGCACGATAAAAATTGGGATTTCTTTGTATTTCTTCATTCTAGTGAATTTAGTGTTGATTGCAGAAGGTGAATTCAAGTTTTGTGTGCTCTCCTCAGGCATTTTTCGACTAGGTAAGTCTGCCCTATCACTCTTTGCATAAAAGTTAGTGTTTGGTTTATGCTCTATTTTCAACTAGTCTGGTAAAGAAAGTAAAATATCAAAACCCTAGTTCATAGAGGCACTAAAATATGGAACCTAAAAATTTGAGTCTGTGAGTAAGAGCACTGACCCCCCTGTTCCCAAGAAATGATCACTTCAACAATCATTGTTGGACATCCTACCAAATTTAGTTGACAAGGGATCTAAGAAATTGTTCAAGGATTTTGTAGAAGGATGTCGAGATGCGGCAATCCCTATCTCTGGATGGAACCCTTTTTGGTATTTTTGTGGAAAGAAAGATGGATAGGGACTAGTTGGAAACCCATGGAATTTGGATTTGGCAAAGGTTGTGGTGCCAAATGTATTTGTTGATGTGGATTTGATTAGAACATTGGCACAACACTATCACTCAGCCACCAAAATAGTCAGACTACCAAATGGGTCACCATTAGTGGCTATGGATAGGAATGCAATCATAGACTGCTTCATGTTGAGTAAGCAAGCCCTCACACAAGTAGATCTATAGAAGAGTGAGAAAGACTACAATAGTTTTAGAAAACACACAGAAGGGATGAGGTGCCCATGCACATGAGGAAAGGGGCAAATAACAGAAGAATTGAAATCCAATCCATTGTAATTGAACCTTTCTCTATTGAAGATTTTGTTATCTATTTCAAAAGAACATATTTTGCTTTGTGTCAGGTGTTGGGTATTGATGCCCAAGGTAGAATGGCTATCAGCCTAATGATGATGGCCATGAGAATTCAAAATCCAGAAGCTACTGTTGAATATGATTTTGCAACATTCATTGAAAAGAAATTGCATGATGGATTTTTTAAAATAAGAGAAAATAAAAAGCCCATAGATTTCAAATACTACTCTTTGTTATGTCATTTGATTTTGTATCAAAATAGAAGGAAGTGGCCCAATAGAATGGATCTAAGCATGATTGATGAAAATAGACAAAGATTGCCAACACAGTGCTGGTGTTACAAATGGGATAGCCATTGTAAAAATTGTGACTATGTTGTGTTTCATGATGATTTATCAATTAGAATAATGAATTCTCTTGGTATCTTTTCTCCCAGATTGACAAAAGAGATTAGGGAAATGTTGAGGCCTCTTTCCCATAGGCAAAAATAGGGTCATAGTCATAACTATGCTGATTGGTATTTCTTGCCAGTTAATACTATAATCAGGGCATATGGGTGTACTCAGCTATCCCATGTGTTGCCCAAATTTGTGCCAGACAGAATTGCATTCCTTGAATTCATGTGGCAAATGATGTGGATGGAGAAGGATGTAATGAAGAAATAGAAGAAAGGCACATTTCTTCCTGATTCCACAGTGTTTGGTGATTGGTCCATTGGTTTTAATACTTTAGAGGATTTGCAAGCCTATTTGAAGGCTAAATATTCTTTGAAACTAGGTGTAGAGAGGGTTTGTGATCCAGAGGGTCACATGAACTTTATCAGACAAACTATCCTTATAAGAATGGGAATATCCCATTAAATCAATTTTGATGAGGATGTGATTAGAAATCTTGTCACCTTTCAAGAAGTGTATAATAGGGTAAAAAAATGGGAGATTTTTAAAAGGATTGAGGATGATAGGAGAAAATAAAATCCTAATTTTGCTAGATTCTTTGTTGAAGAGAGGGACCCTTTGAGAAGAATAGATCTGATAATTGATAATTTTGAAAGAATTTATAGCAAGTCTGAGAAGCAGCTTTCAAAGGCTACCAAACTCAGTGGCAAAAGACCACCAGGAGTTGTGATTCAAGAGCCTGCACCAAATGCAATGTCACTACAAGATCCAATTCATGTCCCTGATTCACCACTTGCCAAAAGGCAAAGGATTGAGGATGTTTCTCCACTGGTTCCATATGAATTGAGTGAAGGAGGGGGTGACACTGTTGAAGTGGCTAGTATCCTAAGAAATATGGGAGATGAAGGAGAAACAGACCAGCCACTTGTTGGCCAAGAAACAAAATCACACAAACCAAAGGGCAAAATGGCCAAAAAGGCACAAGGGGAGCCTGAATTAGAAGAAGATGAAATAATTGTGGCTTCTATGAGATTTATGAAGGATGATGATTTCATTAATTCTCCTGAATTCAAAGATTTTTGGCTTAAGATGAAGATGAAAGAATTTCAAGAACAAGTGGAAATAAATAAAATGGGTGCTGATGAATCTCAACATGACCAAATTGTTTCACAAAATTTCAAGAATATGAAAATAGATGAAATAAGTGTCAGCCCTGATGAGGCTAGACAAATGGTATTAAGGAGAAACATGATGATCATTCCTGGGCTTGAGTTGAAGAAATTGTTTTTGTTAGACCAAGTCAAGAATCAAGATGACCCCATGCTAGTTTCTAAATTTTACTATGAGGAAGGTGTCACTGGTTGTGGTTACAATCCAAAAATGGAGACTTAGGAAATATAGGCAACACAAAAGAAAACTAGCAAACCAAGATTATGGAGATCATTAGTTTTCCACATTCCATGGTGATTGTGTGCAATGTTTTTGGATTTGACTATGTTCAAATTTTTAACTCAACGTTTCGGATCACACTCAGTGATCCATCATCAGGAGAATGAGAGCAAGAGAGGAGAGATGCAAATGATGAATTGCAGACTCAAACACCACTAAAAAGGAGAGGGGGAGGTGACATGGAAATCAGAGGAAGATTAGATGTCTAAAAAGGGGTAAGAGTGGAGTAAAAAATAAAAATAAAGAAAAAAAAGGTTTAAGAAAGCACAATGGAACAAGAAGGCAAGAAAATTTTAAAAATGAAAACAAGAAAAAGGAAAACTAAAATAAGAGCCATAACAATGTTGGAAAAGGAACAAGGGAAGGCTAAATATCTAGTGCACAAAACAAACCAAAAAAGAATGAAATGCAAGAAAAAACCGAAGAGAAAAATAGAGAAGAAACCGCAAATACAATGAACAACGCAGAAAAACAACTATGGAAGACAAGAACCGAATTAAATAAAGAAAAAATGACGGAGAAAAGAAATAGAAATAAGGATAAATCATAAAAAATAATGAGTTAAACTAAAAGAGGGGGAACACACACACATAAATAAATATAGACAAATCAAAAACAAGAGAGGAAATAGAATGAAACAAGAAAAGGTAATAATAAAATAACAAAAAATCAAATAGGGGGGGTTAATATACTACAATCAAAAAACAATTCAAAACACAAAAGGAGAAAAAACAAAGAGAGGGACAGGACGAATGAGGGCAATATGCACCTCGGCCTAAACAAAGGGAACAGGCGAAGAAGGAAAAAAAAATAACATGAAGGGCAAAAAGTGGGACTCAAAGAAGCCAATGAATAAAAGGAGAGCAAGGAATCCACAACATCAGGATAACGAGAAAGAAAGGAATAAGAGGAAAAGATAGAGAGGAGAAACAGGGAGACTGGAAGGAAAAAGATAACGAGATCCAAGCCCGAGCTTAGGAGGAGGAACGGTCATATGGTGAGAAAGGTTTGTGCAAGGGAAAGAGAAAAAAGGACAAGGATGAGATGAAAGGAGCCAAAAGAAGGAAGAAAGAGGACCCATGGCAAGGGGCAACCAAAGAGGACAAGACCAAGGACAGGAATATGAGACTAAAGAACAAGGAACCAAGGTCAAGAAGGATCATGGATGAAAGGGAAAGGGGAGAGAGGGGGGGAATAAAGTAGTGGGGGTGGGAAAACCAGGAGGGGTAGAGGGGACCTATGAGATGAGAGGAGAGAACTAGTTGATGAAGACACCTAGGCGAAGAAGATCAACCAACCAAGAGCTAGAAAGAAAAAGAGAGGAATGGAGGAGAAGAGATGGGGGGGAAGAAAATGAAGAGGAGATGATGGGAGAGGGGGGGGTTGAGAGGGAGGGGACTTCCCTAAAAGGGAGAGGAGACACGAGAAGGGTTGGAGGGAGAAACAGAAAAGGAGAGAACGACTAAGAAGGATTGAGAGAAGGAGGGTTAAGAGTCCACTGTCTAAGACGGGTGAGCAAGGGTTTCCAAGAGAAACTTAGTCCCCAACCCTCATCATGATTCAAGTTAGAGGGGTGATTACCTATTTCTATGGCCTCTTGGAGTTTCCTTTTGAAATAGTTAGCTTCCTTGACTAAGATTTGAGTGTCCTTGAGGCAAATGTGGTGCTTGGTTTTGGAGGAGTGCTCTGCAAGGGTAGACTTTTGAGTTCATTCATGTTTAATGTTGGCACCATGCTCTTTGATCCTGATACTAAAAGAGCGACCGGTCTCCCCAATGTAGGGGGTGCCGCAAGAGCACATCACTTTGTAGACTCCTGAGTTAAGGAAGAGGTCCTTGGGGTCTTTGGGGGACAGGATGCGATTCTTAAGGGTGGAGATGGGTTTGAAAGCACACTGAAGGCCCTTTTTGAGAAGAATCTTGGAGATTTTGTTGGAGATGCCTTTAATGTAGGGTATGGAGGCAATGGGAGGGGGGGTTGAATGCTGGGTATTTAAAGGCATGGAGGAGAAATGAGATCTGGCTTGTTTGAAAGCCCTAGAGATTAGTTTGCTTTTGAAACCATTTAATTTGAAAACTTTGGAGAGGTGGGCAAGTTCACTATCTAAGTTCTCTTCGTCACATATGCGAAAGGCCCGAGTAGCTAGGGTTTTGAGGACCCCAACTTTTTGGGCAGGGTGGTGGTGAGAAGAGGCATGAAGGTATAGATCAGTGTGGGTAGCTTTCCTAAAGACTTTTCAGCCCAAGGAACCACCCAGTTTTTTAACAAGCAAGATATCTAGGAAAGGAAGTTGGTCATTAGTCTCTAACTCTTTGGTAAAGGAGATGCTTGGGGCCCAAGGAACCACCCGGTTTCTTTATTTTTATTTTTTACTCCACTCTTACCCCTTTTTAGACATCTAATCTTCCTCTGATTTTCGTGTCACCTCCCCCTCTCCTTTTTAGTGGTGTTTGAGTCTACAATTCATCATTTCCATCTCTCCTCTCTTGCTCTCATTCTCCTGATGATGGATCACTGAGTGTGATCCGAAACGTTGAGTTAAAAATTTGAACACAGTCAAATCCAGAAACATTGCACACAAACCAAGATTACTTGATGTGGTCCAAGAAATAAGGGGAATAGCTGTGGTCAAGACATTCCAAGACACATCAACAATTGAAGTAGCTAACCTCACTATGCATACTATAATGTTTACATGAGCTGATGTTGTAAAGCTAGAGCAAAGATTGTTTGATTATGAGAGAACTTAGATGGAGATGAATGATGAGGTAAATTGATTGTATCTTGAAAATGTAAACCTGAAAAAACAACTGAAGGGTGAGAGTTCTTCTCAGATTGAAGTCATTGTGCCAATTCAAACACCTGTGCCACAAGAGACCGGTGATACCACAGCAACTGATGAACAATTCAATGTTTTGAAATTGAGGAATTGAAAAGCCAAAACAAGAAACAAAGAATGATGCAAAATTGAAAAATCTTGAAGTGTTTGAGAAAATTTTGGAATATAGAGTGAAAATGGTTGTTGACAAGTTGAGAGATATGCATGAATGCTATTCTTTCTTGTCTCAGGCCATGGAACAATTGAAAGTATTTTTTTCTATTTTAGATCCCTTGTATCAAAGATAGCAGTCAACACATCACACACTGATTACTCTATGTAAGTTCTACAATGGAATCAAGATGCTCCTATAGCAATAAAGCCAACAGAGAAAATGGTCAAGGTGATATTGGATGAGTATCAGTATGTGAATGGTGAGAATCAAAGAATGCAGGCAAAGATTGCTTCTTTTGCCACTGTCAAACACCAGTTCATTCCATCAATCCTAATAGAGAATGAAAAGATCAAGGATTTTGATGCATGGAAGGATGGATTTGGTCATACAGTTTCTAAGGTCATGGAATTTTTGAAAAAGGATGAAGATATCAATATTCTCAGCTTCAACATCATTTTGGATAGAGTAATTGCTTTGGATGCTGGATATACAAAGTTTGTAATTGATGTCAAAGCATTGCTGGACAAAAGGTGGAAGGATCACCAGGCCAACTTGCTCCAAATTCAATATTATAAGTGGCCTAGTGATTTTACTATGTTTGAATGGTAGGAGAAGTATCTTCAAGCTGATGAATAGACAAGCTATACGTGTAGGGGAGCAATGAGCATCATGGCCTCATGACTACATAATATACTAATGGGAGCAAGAGTATTTGGCTCCTCCAGAAGAATAGGGCCTTGAAGATGTTGCAGTGGAAGAACCGAGCCTTCAAACACTTTATCATGGAGAGGGGAAATTTGCTAGATCGGGATGATCATGGGTCTCCTATGTTGATTAATGGACTACAAGTGTATTGCAAGTGCTGCGGGCTTCCAATCAATATTGTCTACTTTCTCTATTTTCTCTTAATTATGTTTTAAGCAAAATTAATGTTTAGTTTATATGAAGAGGTATGAATTTTGAAAATATGCCATATTTTGTAATGGTCTGAAGCTTGTTGCTTCTCTTATAAAAGAGAAACCAAGACCAAATTTTGATATCATCATCATAGGCATTTATAGAAACATAAATGAGGAGACTTCTATTATATTGTAATATCTATTTGAAGCAATCAATGGAGAAGAAGATTTAATCTGGTGCTCAAATTCTGGTTAAGATATCTAAGAGATCATTTCTTTGTTTGTAATGAGGAGGCTTAGTTCACCTAATGTTAAGATATCTATATGTATTATTAAATCACAAATGTTCGTCATTGTTTCCTTCACACAAGCATATTCAATGCATGTGGATGCTAGAATCTGTATTACAAACTAAAGCTATCATCTAGGACATACAAGAAAAGTCTAGCCTCTAGAAAACATATAGGACATACAAGAAAATTATATTCTAACTAAACAAAATTAATTTCAACCAAAGTAAGAAAACTAAGAAGAATGATTGAACCTAACTTTAAATGCACTTCAAATCAGCAGTGAACATCTCAGGTTTTGTATACAATGTACTAGCAAAATAATGATGATTACATTTAGAAATGTATCAATAAAACAATAGTGAATAAGCATACCTATACTCAGATCTTTATTACATTCAATAATAAATTACACCATACATATAACCAAAGTTTATGTGACAAGCTAACCTCTTAAGGTGACAAGCTAGTTAAGGTGACAAAACATCATCATAATCATCTGCATTGCCAGCAAGATCAGAATCCTGATCACTCATGTTTGCATCTGCTTGATTTTCTTCCTCATCCTCATCTATGACATGCTGCTCATTCTCTCTCCCAATCTCTTCATTGGTAATCAAAATCTCTTCTTCAAACACTCCATCATAGTCTTCATCCACTTCTTCGAATGTTTCTTGTAAATTAACATATTGCCCATCAAGCATTATATCGCCAACTTCCATGAATTTTTGTTTGGAACAAGACTCTTTTTGAATGACATATGACCATCCTGGGCTTCTTACATCATAAATTAGAAATGATTGGTTAATTTGAAGAGGGGAAATATACGGCTCATCCATCTTTGGTAAAAATTGCCCTGTATTTGCGCGTACAAATCCATACTCATCAAATTGTGTTGTGGATGGTTGGATCCACTTACATTTTAATAATATAGGACTATTTTCACCAAAATCCACTTGAATAATTTATTGGATGAATCCAACATAAAATTTCTTCTCAATTTCATGAAGAAATTCAGCACTAACAACACAATCACAATTTGTCTTTCCTTTGTCTTTTTCTTCCACTCTTAAATGACTACCATAGGCCCACATTCCACTAAAACACATAGCCCATACATGTGGAGATTGTGAAAGCTCACTTTCCTCAGTTGTTACATCTTGACCTTCTTCTTTTGCATGACTGACTGCATTAGCAATCCATTCTTCAAATTTTGGAAAAGAACACCTCCAATCAAATCATGACGTCTGTGTTTTTGAGGTTGATGTTACATCCAAGTTTGATTCTCTTCTTCATATTTTATACATAGAATATTAATGTACAAATAGTAATATTAATAATATAAATGTGTAAATGCAATTGAGTAAATAAATTATTGTGTAAAAGTTTTTTTAACCTATGCCACTTATCAAACGAAGTTGTGTTTTGAAGAATATAGGCATGTATCACACTTCTTTCTTGATGTGATAGCTTGAAACGACATCCATTGCCTTCTAATACTTCACTTGCAACTCTTTCATCTTCATCATCATCCCATACATGTCATTTGACATTTTTAAAATCCTTCATATATTCTATGCAAAATCTCATGGCCTCTTGCATTGAATATCCCTCAGACAAGCAGCCTTCTAGTTTTTCCCTAGTACAAACAATTTTTTTCAAAACCTTCATATATTGTTCTATAGGATACATCCATCTCATTCTTACTAGACCACAATGCTCTAGTTCATATTCTAGATGTATCAAAAGATGCATAGAAATGTTAAAGATTGTTGGTGGAAATTCCCATTCCAATAGACAAAGGACTTCAACAACCTCCTCCCTCAAACTATCAAAGTTCGAAGGATCTAATACATGTAAACTCATTCTCTTTAATATTAGGCCCAACCTTATAACTGCCAATCTTGGCCCCTTTGCCAAACTTGATATATTTACCACAATAGGTAAAATATTCTCGATTATGACATGATAGTCATGGGTCTTGAGGCCTCTTAAGCCATTAATGTCAGTTTGGCTTCTAATACTACTACTTACATATCCAATGGGAAAGCAAGTCTGAGACAACAACTGTAAGAATTGTACACGTTGTTCCTTCCTATAGACATAAGGAGTGCTAGGTTTTCTATATTTTTCATCAGCTCATTTTTTAACCCAAAGATTTTGACGAATCTTTAGTTGTCAAAAGTCTTCATGTGATTAAACAGTATCAAAAGCACCAAAAAGAGTTTCTATAATAGCATAGGCTATATTTTCTCAGTATGCATAAAGTCAACAGTATGCCTAATGGATATATCATTAAAGTATGGCAACTTATAGAATATGCACAACCGTTTTACATCGCTTTCACTACATGGATCATATCTACTACCAACAATCCCATCATTTTCAATAAATGACATTATTTTTTGTCCATTCTCAACAATGTAATCACTTGTTATTAGCAATGGTGCTTCACGATTCTCTTCTTGACCATTGAAACATGTTTTTTTCTCAATGATGTGGATGATCCATTTTAAGGTAAGCACGATGTCCACAATAAATACACTTACACAAACTTCTTGAGTGCCTCACAAAATTCTTAAAGTTGCAAGCAGGACATCCATGGTATCCATGAACACTGAGACCAGACAATGTGCAGTATGCAAGAAGATCATGAATCGTAAATAATAAAGAAGCTCTTAAATTGAATTTGATTGAATGATCATCCCTTAAAGATTGAATTGCTTCAATTCCTTTCCACAATTCCATTAGCTCATCATATAATGGCTCTAGATAAGCATTGATTGTATCTGAAGTCACACTTTTCTTTCTTGGTATAATCAATGATAGCATTAAGAAAAATGGTTTAGTTGCTAACCGTGGAGGCAAGTTATAATTTATAAAAAACATTGGCCAAGTTGACCATTTAGTACTTTGATCTGAGAATGGGTTCACCCCATCTAGAGCCAAACCCAACCTTCTATTACAAGGATCTTGAGAAAAATCAAGCCATCTATTATCAACTTCCATCCACGTCTTAGAATCAGACACATGTCATTGTTTTCCATCGATGCTCTTATTTTGGGCATGCCATTACATAAGTTTAGCAATGTATTTGCACCTATACATTCAGAGTAATCATGGGATTATTGGAAAGTGGCGAAGAACCTTTCTAGGAACCACAGCTGATTTCAACCCTTGTCTATACCTCGCTTCATGACATTTCAGACATTCACTCTTACTTGCAAGATTATTGTGAAATAATACACAACCATTGACACATGTGTGGATGTTTTCATACCCTAATCCTAGCTTAGTGATTTTATTTTTACATTGACTTAGTTTTGTTGGCAATGTGGAGTCAGGTGGTAACAATAGACTTAATAATGCCAATAACTG
Source organism: Cunninghamia lanceolata (assembly GCA_027924645.1). Lineage (NCBI taxonomy): Eukaryota > Viridiplantae > Streptophyta > Pinopsida > Cupressales > Cupressaceae > Cunninghamia > Cunninghamia lanceolata. The sequence goes on from BSBN01000850.1 coordinate 4,766,408, forward strand.
ATCTACACTCTCATTTGTCCAAGCATGCACCACTTGCAAGTTAAGAATTTGAAGGATTGTTGTCAAATGACTTAACTTGCAATTAGCATACACATGCTTTAAATCATCCTCCATCGACTTGGTCCAATCATCATCTAGACCCTCATTCAACATTCTATCAACTTCAAACCCTTCATCTAACATTGCTGCCTTTTCATCTATGTTTGGTGCCACTTCATCTATGTTTGTTGCCTCTTCATCTCTCACACTCTACAATTCTATCATATTTTCATAATAATTGTAATCCCAAGGGTGTATACCACTATGCCCATATCTTATCATATGTCGAAGAATCAGGTTTATTTTTCTCACCTTTCCACCATGATAGTCTTTACATGGACATGGATATTTGTCCATGTCCCTCTCGTTGGCTAGTCTCTCATCAAATGCATGGTATTGATCCGTAGTCAACCTTCGATGTTGATCCATCTATAATGTTCTACACGTAGAAACAAAAAATCTATTAGTAACAAAAATCTAGATTTTGAATGCATTTGGTTTGGTAGAATTTCATCAAGTTTTGTGTGAGATATTGCATTTTTGGTGAGTGCAGGTCTAACCCTACCTAACGTTTCCAGGGAGCAAAATTTGATCATGGGCAGAGTTTCCACCATCTAAAAATCTTGAAAATTGGTGGAAAGCTCTATGCCACACCTATCCACATCCCTGCAAGAGGAGAACTCATGACTGGCACGTGTGAAGAATATATGATTGACTGTGTGTGCGGATTTGCTGTGAGACAGTCCTAAAACCCTAGGTTCTTTGTTGTTTTGAATAATCTATGGACTATATGTCAATGAAGGGGTGAAGAATCATAGTGGCATGTTGTTAGGGCCTGTACAAGCTTGGGAATTCATATGACAAGTGTTCTTACCTTCATTTGGAGTCATCACCTTGAATGCACCTAGTGGCAGCAAGACCTAAATTGCATAAATCATTATGTTAATCACTTGGTTAGTTCATGTACATTTGGAAACCCCTAGAAGATGTTGTAATAGGTCTGAATAAACCAAGTTGCCCATATTCCATGTTGTCTTCAATGATTGAGTGTCACTAGGGTGTTGTTTCCATGTTTTAGGCTTAGGAGCAAATTGTCAAGAATGAACAAGGGTGTAGATTTGCATCAAGTGTATTGAAACTTTGTTTGGGATGTGTCAAGGTTATTGTGTGTGAGTCCTTCCTCTACATCATGTTTTGCCTCTACATAAATCTATGTGGTTAGTTTTGTGCATTTTTTACTTGTAGGATTCTCACAGTTAGTGAAAAAGGTAGTGTTCATGAAGGAATGGAAAAGATGCGTAGAGCCTTTGAATTATACCCGTACTGTACAATGGCATTGAATCATTTAGCAAACCATTTTTTCTCCATAGGGAAGCATTTTGTTATGGAACAGTTGACTAAGATAGCTCTTGTTTCAACTGATCACCCTCTCATGAAATCTCATTCATATTATAATCTTGCATGATCTTATCATAGTAAAGGTAATTATGACACCACTGGCCGCTACTACATAGCATCAGTCAAGGAAAGCTAGAGGCCACATGATTTTGTAGATAGGTTCAATTGAAGTTGGGAGATCTTAAGAGTTCTCTCTCAAATTTTGAAAAGGTTCTGGAGGTCTACCCTGAGAACTGTGAGAGCTTAAAAGTTGTAGGCCATATATATGCTCAGCAAGGGCAGGAAGAGAAGGCTTTGGAAATTTTAAGAAAGACAACTCACATAGATCCATGTGATGCCCATGCATTTATCAAGATGGGTGAGTTATTAATATCATCAGGCCCCAGTGCAGCCTTAGATTCTCTTAAGATAGGAAAGTCTCTTCTGAAGAAGAGCAGAGAAGATGTAACCATTAAATTGTTAAACAACATTGGGGCTCTTCATTTTGAGTGTGATGAACTAGAGTTGGCTCAACAAACTTTTATGGAGGCATTAGGAAATGGCACATGGGTTGAATTCATAAATAAAATCCCCAGTGCCAATTCAGTAGTTTTTCTTGTGCTCCTTAAGGATATGGAATTCTTCCATCAACTAGAAGTAGGTGGTGTTTCACTTGAGCTACCATGGGATAAAGTCACAACACTACTTAATCTTACTAGGTTGTTTGAACAACTACATGATACTGAAAAAGAAAATCTTTTATACAAGCTAATATTGTTCAAGTTTCCTGATTATGTGGATGCATATCTACATCTTGTAGCCATGGCTTAGGCTCGGAATGAGATCCAACTAAGCCTAGAATTGATTGGGGATGCACTTAAGGTGGATAAAACTCATCAAATGCTTTATCTATGCTTGGAAAAATAGAACAGAAAATAGATGACTGGCTTAAAGCAAAAGAAATAATTAAAGCTGCACAAAGTGAATTAGATGCAAAAAATTCTTATCTTGACATTTCACTTGGAAATTGGAATTATTTTGCAGATTTTCACAATGAGAGGAGGGATCCAAAGGTGGAGGCACAACATCTTGAGAAGGCTAGAGAACTATATTGTAAAGTGTTGGCACAGAGACCAGGAAATGTTTATGCTGCAAATGGGCAGCCATTGTGCTAGCTGAAAGGGGTCAATTTGATATTGCAAAGGAAATTTTTACATAGGTACAAGAAGCTGCAGCAGGAAACATCTTTGTTCAAATGCCTGATGTGTGGGTAAATCTAGCACATGTTTACTTTGCACAAGGATAGTTTGTGCTTGTAGTGAAAATGTATCAAAATTGTTTGAGGAAATTCTATTTTGGCACTGACACCCAAATTTTATTATATTTAGCTAGAACACATAATGAAGCAGAACAGTGGCAAGATTATAAAAGAACATTATTAAGAGTAGTATATTGTAACTACTGTAAGTTTCCAATCACAAATCTATAGATTTTGTGTTTATAAATGTAATGAGGCTTTCAAATTACCTCTGAATTCATTGTAGAGGGTGTCCCCAAATCCAACTTTGTTGCAGAGGGCCTCGCCAACTTCAAATTCATTGCAACAAACTTTGAATTCCTTGCCCACCTTTTCAGAAGTCTCTAGGTCCTCTCCTCTTTATCGCCCATGCAAGTAGCTACTATAACTCAAAACACCTTAGTGCGAAGTAGCTCTAGGAAAGTACTTTCATCTCTACATTCCTAACCTTTTATTTTTTGGCAAGTCCACCACAAGAAGATCTAAAGGGTTGGAGATATTTCCAGTGTGAAGAGCATGTTAGAGTGCCTACAAGTGAAGAGTGTGATGCTGATGGTGATATTCAGTAAGGAGTTGGAGATTTGAGTGCAAACAAAAGGAAGATACAAAATAGGGTATGATGGAGATGCAGATAACAAAAAATGTTGGAATGAACGCGAATAGTGAATCATGGCAATACATCCCACCAATAATTTCCCAAAAAGTTCTTTTTAAATTTTTGACTAATTTGTATTTGGGTGACTAACTATTTAGTCATTTTATTTTTGTGACTAAATATTTTTTTAGTCAATGACCAAATTAGTCATTTATTTACTCATTTATAGCTCAGTTGCAAAAAATTAGTAGAATGTAATCATTTTTAGTTGTTGTGACTAAAAGTTTTAGTCACTTAGTCATTTATTTGCCAAAATTTGACTGGAGACAGAGTTCTCCCAGTTTGTAAAATAGACTTTGTATCCCAACACCATGGATGGAAATCTTACACCGTGATCTTCAATATTATTGATTGTTAAATCCCTTTTATTGAATTTCACTCAAATGGCTTCCATTACGGTGTCATTCTTTATAGCTTTCAATAGGGGTACACTACCGGTAGAGCTTAGTCTAGTCACCACCCTAATTGCATCCTTGGTGATCTTGAAGGGCTGTTCCAACCACATGAATTCATCATGGATTCTACTCAAGACGTACCAGATCCATTCATCTTCTGCAAATGTAGGGAAGCCTTTATATTGAATGAATTTCTTCTCCTCTAGAGCTTTGTATTCTTCTTTCAGCTCAAAATGATCACTGCTTAGATTCTTCAAATATAGGTCTATGAATCTTCTATCACCATGCTCTTCTAGGGCAACATGGATGTAAACCCTAACATCCTCCACATGCATAACTCCATATGGTATATCAGAAAATGCACCTATTGGATCTACTTCTATTGATTTGAAAGGACATTTCTTGAATTTTGGACTCGGCCTTTTAGTTATATTGATTACATGTGGTGTTGCAATTTCCATGAATAATCAAACAAATTTGCAGTAAAGTTTCAACCAGAAATACCTCTTTATCTAGATTGGGGTTTCCTTCACCTGAGATTGCTTCAACTTGAATTGCTTTGGAGAGTTCTCTTGGAATTTTGCTTCAATTTTCCTTAAACACTTGATAGTTTGAATCCTGAATGAATTTTCTGTTGAATGAGCCCCCCTTTTAATCCTTTGTTTGTTTTGACCTAATCACCATAAATGCTCCTATTATAAAGCTATTAAACACATCTCTACAGAATGTAGTCTTATTGGGATTGCTCCACAATGTTTTGCATTTGATCCTATTCTTCTAGAATTTCCTTCAAAAGATATGTCATATGAATCCTTTCAACATCTCTCCATGCTAGATCTCAGAACAGATAGTCTAGCTAGGGATTAAGATTTTCATTGCAGCTCCCCCAGAGCTAGAGCTCACAAATTTACTTCCCGAAGGAAGTATCTACACCAGATGCTAGTGCGGATCCATCCTTGACTTTAATTACTTCTTTCTTGATCTAGATCTTGTCCATTTCTTTCTTAGTTTGAACCGGATCAACTTTTTCTTTTCCCTTATCATTCCTCTGCTATGTTTTCCTTTCTTCAGCATAGTAGTTTCTTTTCACATTCTTGCTTCTGCAAAATCGTACAACATGTCCAAACTTGTTGTAATTGTAGCACACAATGTTTCCATGTCCTTGATTTCTTTCTCTAAATGAATTCATCCTTGATCTGCATTGATTAGCCATGTGTCCAAATCTTTTGCAAGTAAAACATCTTCCATTGAATGATTGAGTATTCCTTGAATTGTGAAAGCCATTTCTTACCAGACTTCTGCATTCATTTTATCTATGACCAATTCTCTTGCAATTAAAACATTGACTAGAGAATGATGGAACATTTTGATTTATTCTACTTCTACACTGAGTAGCTTTATGACCAAACTTTTTGCAATTAAAACAATGGTCATTGAAATATGGGTACCTTTGAGCATTCAGCTGTCTGATCAGAGGTCTTCTAGGTCTTCTTCTTTGATTCCTGAATTGGTTCCCTTTGTTTTGCTTCATCTAAAAGTTTTCTTGATCTAATTTTAAACTTTCTCCTTTCTCAAATCCTAAGCCTTGTTTGTCATTTGAACTCTTTTGACTAGCAATCATCTCATCAAGTTTTGCAGAACTTATCTTGAACTTTTCTTCATAGCTCTTAGCTTTTTCCAAGTCTATTTTCAGGCTCACAACTTCTAAATTTCTAGTTTAACACATTCTTTTAGCTTGCTTTTTACCATCAGATTTAGATCTTCTTCTGCTTTAGCTCTTTCTATAACTTCCAATTCCAAATCACCCAGGGTCTCATTTGTTGATATCAATTGTTCACTAACATCTCTTTATTTTTCTTTGAATTTCTTGACTTGTTCTTTTAGCTTCAGAATGCATTCATCAACCTCTTGAATGTTATCCTTTAGATCCTTGATTTCTGCTTCAAAATTTTCAAGATCAGCAAGAGTTGCTTCCAATTCAACATTGTTTGAGAAGTTTTGATGAAGGGGGTAAATCACAAAACACACAACAATAGAAATGGAACATAGAAAATAGAGCTTTCTTTTATTGATCTCGGCAACTCATTACATTATAGAAGCTCAATTACAATCAGAGGATGAACCCTCTACTAGCTGCAACACATTACAACTTTCCCCAACCTCAAGACTCTAGAATCTTCAGCCTTCTGTAGCCCCAAATCAGCTAGGGTTTCTATTTTCCCTCCTATTCTTGACTCTACACTGGCCCCTTTAACTCTACTACTGCCCAGGTTTCCCAAAATAGCCATAAATAACACTTTTTGGCAGCCTCCAGCTAAATTTTGAAATTTACAACTCCCTCCATAAGTAGGTCAACTTCCAAGAAGCATAACTTTTGATCTGGGTGTCTGATTGACGAACCGTTTTATGCGTCAGAAAGCTCGCGATGTGAACTATCACACCAGAAATCCATAAATGTATTTTTGTCAACTTTTCAAGATTTTTAGGGAAGTTTTAGTGCCTCATATCTCGTTTCAGAAATTTTTAGGGGCTTTTCAAAAAACAAAAACTTTAATATCTTTCAGCTCACAAATGATCTTTGCCTAATTCCTTTGCCAAAGGTCTTATATTTCCATTTAGTAACTTTTTGCAGGTAGACTTTCCAAAACAGGCGGGTTGCTATTTTAAGCAGTTATGGAAAAACTGAAAGTCCTACATCATTATTCTGGATATTATGGAACCAAAACACTAATTATGGAAATAAATGAAAACAACTACAATGATTTTGAATTAACTTCTTTTTGGGTGATGCAAGATTGCCCTTACACCACTGGATGCTCCTGCATCAGACACCCAGGGTAATTTGAGAAGTGACCCTGTCATGTCTCAGATGTTTGTGTGAGGAAAACCCAAACGGTCAACCTCTGCCTTAGACAACTAAGAAGAATTTTCAACAGGCCTTCCTTTCCATTTCACTAGATATTCTTCGTATTGCCTATTCCGAGTGCTCCTTCCCACACGGCTATCCAAGATCTCTTCTATCTCCTCTATTGAAGTAGATGCCAGAATACTCCACTGTTCCTCTGTTGGTCCATCCTCTGTCCCACCTTCATGATATTCTGATAAATCAGCAATGTTGAAAACAGGGAAAATATTGATCCCACTCGGTAGCTCTACCTCATATACATTTCCTGAATCATCCTTCTTCAGGATTCTACATGGTCCAAATTTCTTCATTTTCAACTTATTGTATGTTCCAATTGGGAACCTTTCTTTTCTCAGGTGAACCATGACTTCATCTCCTACCTGGAACTCCTTATATCTCCTCTTTTGATCTGCCTTAGCCTTGTACTGAATATTCATCTTATTAATGTGCTTTCTCACCTCTTCATGCAAATTCTTCATGTGTTCTACAAAGTCTTCAGCTTCGGCACTTGTCTTTTCTCTGTTTTCTAGCTTCCTTAACTCAGAAGCATTTCTTGGGCTATTGCCATATACAATCTGGAATGGTGATTTACCAGTACTCCTATTGACAGAATTGTTGTAAGCAAATTCTGCCTGTGGTAAAATTAAATCTCATCCCTTGGGCTTATCCCCTACTAAGCACCGTAGCAGGTTACCCAAACTCCTATTCACCACTTCAGTTTGTCCATCAGTCTATGGATGGTGTGCAGAACTAAACTTCAAATTTGTCTTCAACTTCTTCCACAATGTCCTCTAGAAATAACCAACAAACTTGGTATCTCGATCCGAAACTATGCTCTTTGGTAGACCATGTAGTCTCACCACTTCCCTAAAAAATAACTCTGCAATATGAATAGCATCATTAGTCTTCTTACAAGGAATAAAATGTGCCATCTTCGAGAATCTGTCCACCACTACAAAAATGGAATCATGTCCTCTCTGTGTCCTTGGTAAACCAAGAACAAAATCCATACTGATATCATCCCATGGCTTCTCTAGTACAAGTAATGGTTGATACAACCCTGTATTCTGACTTGTTCCTTTTGCCATCTGACATACTCTGCAACTCTGCACAAATTTCTGAACATCCTGCTGCAACTGTGGCCAATAATAATTTTTGCCAACAATAGCAATGGTCTTATCTTGACCAAAGTGTCCAGCCAATCCTCCACTATGCTTCTCCTTAATCAGGTTCTCTCTCATGGAACTCCTTGGAATGCACAACTGGCTTCCTCTAAATAACATGCCATCTTGGATTATGAAATCCAACCATTTTGTCCTGTCCAAAGTAATAGGTTCCAAACAAGGTTTCCAAGCCTCTGTAAAATCTGGATCTTCAGGATACAAACTTTTGAGCTCATCAAACCCAACAATCTCTATCTTCATTTCTATCAACAAAATTTTCCTTCTGCTCAAGGCATCTGCAACTCTGTTGGACTTCCCACTCCTATGCTTCAAAACAAAAGTATAGCTCTGCAAAAACTCAACCCATTTTAAGTGCCTTCGGTTCAACTTTCCTTGACTATTAAGATACTGCAAAGCCTGATGATCAGTATATAAAACAATCTCTTTTGGCAACAAATAATGTCTCCATTTCTTCAAAGCCTGAACTATTGCATAAAACTCCTGATCATAAACAAAATACTTTTTCTTGGCATCATTAAGATTTTCACTAAAATAGGCAATGGGTTTACCTTCTTGGCTCAAAACAACTCCTATACCACTACCACTAGCATCACAATCTACCTGAAATACCTTATTAAAATCTGGAAGTGCCAAAACAGGTTGTTCTACGACTTTCTGCTTCAATGTATCAAAGCTCTTGTCTGCTCCTTTAGTCCATCTAAACTCTTTTCTATCCCCTCTCATTGTCTCAGTTAGGGATGCACAAATGCTACTAAAATTCTTGATAAACTTTTTGTAAAAACTTGCCAAACCATGAAAAGATCTTACCTCCACTATACTCCTTGGCGTAGGCCATTCAACGATAGCCCTTACTTTTTCTGGGTCCATCTTAAGACCTCCCTTTGAGACAACAAATCTTAGGTATACCAACTCCTTCTTTGTAAAACTGCATTTCTTCAGATTAATCAACAACTTCTCCTCCCTCAGCTTCTCTAGAACTCTTCTGATATGCATCAAATGCTCATCCCAAGTCTTACTGAAAATCAAAATATCATCCAAATAAACAATAACAAAACTTCCCAAAAATTCTTTCAATACCTTGTTCATGAGCTGCATGAATGTGCTCAGTGCATTGGTTAGCCCAAATGGCATGACTAACCACTCATACAAACCTTCCTTTGTCTTGAAGGCTGTCTTCCACTCATCTCCTTTCTTGATACGGATTTGGTGATACCCACTCTTCAGGTCAATTTTCGTGAAGTACTTGGCTCCACTTAAACAATCCATGATGTCATCCATTCTTGGCAATGGAAATCTATACTTGATCATTATCTTATTGATAGCTTGAGAGTCTATACACATCCTCCATTCTCCATCCTTCTTTGGTGCTAGTACTGTAGGTACTGCACATGGACTTAGGCTCTCCCTTATCAGTCCCTTCCTCAACGACTCCTGAACTTGTCTGTTCAGCTCTTCATTCTCTGCAGGGGTCATTCTGTGGGCTGCCTTGTTTGGCAAACTGGCTCCTGGTATCAAATCCATTTGATGACTTATCTTCCTTACTGGTGGTAAACCTTCTAGTACATTATCAGAGATAATGTCCTGGAACTCTTCCAACATATCTGAAACTTCTGCTAGTACATCTTCACATTTCTCTTGACTAATCTTAGGAATCAATGCAAAGCAATGACGCTCATGCTTCATACCTTCCAAAAATTTCCTACCATCTACCAGGCAAATTCTGGCAGTACTACATACCTTTTCTTCCACCTCCTTCAAGGGCTTCAACTTATGATGAACTCCATCCTTTGTTAGAGAATATGTGTTTGCACGGCCATCATGGACAGCGCTCCTATCATACTGCCACGGCCTCCCCAACAGCATATGACATGCATCCATCGGTATGATATCATACAGCACCTCATCATGGTAGTCCCCAATCTTGAACTTCACTAAACACTACTCATTGACCAAAGCTTGGTGGTCCTTCTACAACCATGCAATCCGATATGGATGTGGATGCTTTCTTCTTGTCAACTTCAACTTGTCAACCATCTCCTCTGAAACAAGATTATCAGTGGTTCCACTGTCAATAATAATATCACAACACTTACCTTCAAATTTGCACCTTGTGCGGAATAAACTCTTCCTCTGATTGGGTTCTTTCTCCTCATTCAACAAGGTTCTTCTGACAACTAGGGTTTCTCCCCTTTTAGCATCTTCAAAATGCTCAGAATGTGCATCTTCATCTACATGTGCAACTCGTGCATTACCTTTAGGTCTTCTATTTGTCCTTCCTTGATGTTGCAGCCACTCATATGCTCGATGTCCTTCTTCTCCACATTGGAAATAGGTTCCTTTGAAACCTCCTCTTCCAGGTCTGCCTCTTCCTCCTCCTCTTTGCTCACCATTGTTCAGGTCACGAGGGCGGTAGGTATTATCCCCTCTTTGATTTCAACTGGTGCCTGCTTCTTCACTTTTTTTTTTATCTTCATTATGGCCTCCATAGGGTCTTCCACCAGTCCTTCCACCTTGACCTCTTCCCCTTTGCTTATTATCAAATCTTTTGTTTAGCTTCTCCTCCACCTTAAGGGAAAACTGGTACGCATCTTCTATGGTGGTCATTCTGACTAGGCTCAACTCCTCTTGAATACTCGGCCTCAACCCATTAATGTAACGGGATACCTTCTCCTTGTTGGGCTCTGCATGGCCTATCCTGATAGTAATCTTATAAAACTCTTCTGTATACTCCTTGACAGACTTGTTACCTTGCTTTAGTCCTTGCAGCTTCTTCAACAACTCCATCTCATAGTCCACAGGAATGAACTGCTTCTTCAGTTTCTCCACCATCTGATCCCATCTGGTGATCTTTCCTTTTCCTCTTCTATTCCTCTGTAATTGGACCTCCTTCCACCAAATACTGGTGTGGCCCTTTAACTTTGTTTTTGCAAACTTGACCCGATCTGGGTCCTCCACATCTTCATACTTGAAATACTCTTCCATGTCATTGATCCAATCAATAAGCTGTTCTGGATTCAAATCTCCAGAATATGTAGAAACTTCAATTCTGGGCCTCTTTCTAATCTTCAAAATGGCCCTCAACAACCTAACTTCTGTAGGATCTCCTGTAGCTTCTTGCTCTTCCTCAGATAGTTGTTCTTCAGCTTCATCTTTGCTTTCTTCTCTTGTTCTCGGATCAAACCCTCTTCGAAGCTCCTCTTGCAATGCATCGATTTGCCTTTGTAGGGCTCTAAAACCCTCTTCCATCAAAGCATTCCTCCCAACGTGATTTCTTCATGCAGGCATCTTGATCTCCGCAGCAAACCCACAACCTTAGGTCCTGGTGCAAACTGCCTCATGGTCGGCGACAACCTTAGGTCCTGGTGCAAACTGCCTCATGGTCGGCGATCTATCTACACACTCAAGAACCCTTGCTCTGATACCACTTGATGAAGGGGGTAAATCACAAAACACACAACAACAGAAATGGACCATAGAAAATAGAACTTTCTTTTATTGATCTGGGTAACTCATTACATTACAGAAGCTCAATTACAATCAAAGGATGAACCATCTACTAGCTGCAACACATTACAGCTTTCCCCAACCTCAAGACTCTAGAATCTTCAGCCTTCTGTAACCCCAAATTAGCTAGGGTTTCTATTTTCCCCCCTATTCTTGACTCTACACTGGCCCCCTTAACTCTACTACTACCCAGGGTTCCCAAAATAGCCATAAATAACACTTTTTGGCAGCCTCCAGCTAAATTTCAAAATTTACAACTCCCTCCAAAAGTAGGTCAACTTCCGGGAAGCATAACTTTTGATCTGGGTGTTCGATTGATGAACCATTTTATGCGTCGAAAAGCTCGCAATGTGAACTATCATGCCAGAAATTAGTAAATGGATTTTTGTCAACTTTTTGAGATGTTTAGGGAAGTTTTAGTGCCTCATATCTCATTTTGGAAATTTTTAGGGGCTTTTCAGAAAACAAAAACTTTAATATCTTTTAGCTCACAAATGATCTTTGCCTGATTCCTTCGCCAAAGATCTTATATTTCCATTTAGTAACTTTTTACAAGTTTTCACTTCAATCCATGCCCAACTGCAAACTTTCCAAAATAGGCAAGTTGCTATTTTAAGCAGTTTTATTCTGGATATTATGGAACCAAAACACTAATTATGGAAATAAATGAAAACAACTACAATGATTTTGAATTAACTTCTTTTTGGGTGATGCAAGATTGCCCTTACACCATTGGATGCTCTTGCATCAAGTTTCCAAATCTACTGGCTGCCATGAGTGAATTCTCCCAAATCTTCCTCAAGCTATTAGGCTTCTTCCAAGGAACCTTGCTTTGATACCAATTGTTGAAAGTAAGGAATACTGAGAGGGGGGGTGAATCAGTATTCTGCAAAACTACTTGTTAACTTGTTTATTAATCCAATTTCCAAAATTAATAACATGAAAGCAGAACAAGCATAAAAATAGCAACCATAAAGACATAACACATAGACACCAAGATTTTTATGCAGAAAACCCAAAGAGGAAAAAACCATGATGAGTGTTAGCTCACAATATATTATGATAGCTCAATATCGAATTACAAGAAGGCTCACTGCCCAGGGCTCACTACCCTATGAAGAAGTGCTCACTGCACAAAGGCGCATTGTCAAGAAAGAGAATAAAGAAGAAGGATTGGCTCATTTCCAAAAGATGAACTATTGTAAATGCATCTACCACATGTTGGATCATAGTTCTAATGAAGGTTCAATATATAGATTCAAAGGTCTTCATTTGTTATGCCTTGCTTCTCAACTTCACTACATATACTCTGTTTTCTATCCTTGTTCAACTTTTTCTGCTCTGTAGTCTACTCATTATCCTTCACACTTTGAATTCATACAACACCCCATACAACAACAATAATCCAACATCGAATTCCATCGTGTATATATATATATATATATATATATATATATATATATATATATATATATATATATATTCACTACCATATTTATCTCATAATCAGGTTAGAAAGCAAAACATAAACCGTGTACACAAATACTACATCTTGTCGGCTTGAACTTGTGTACAATCTACAATGCGGACTTAAACAAACATACAAAAATCTTCATATAGGTCAGCTTCAATCATACCATCACTCAGACTGACTATTCAGTCAATATAACTTTTCCGCATAAGAATCTAACATGTCTGTCGGCTTGTTCCTTAAGAGTATACTTGATCAACTCATCTGTCACATCATAATTCCCATTGAGGACCATATGAGACTCTGAGATGCATAACCAACAATCATTCTGAATCTCTTAGCATACCTTTAGAACTGCAAAAACAAAATATACAACTGCGGAGGAATGTGGACCCTTTTCTCTAGCATTGTGCACTATTCATGTCTTAGCTCTGTTCACCCGGACTTAGGTATTCTACCATGTGACTTCCAGAGGAAGTCAAGACTTGAGCACTAGAACAAATCATCACTAAATAGCTATGAACAACATACTTGATCTGTATATACTAATCTTTTACTGTGGAGGCATACCATCCCAAACATTGTTACTTACTCTGTATAATGTATATTGTTCATACTTAGTCATTTCTGCTTCCAGAGTAAAGTCTCTTTGTCATACCAATGGAGTTTCTTTCCTTTGTTGCCATCAATGACAACATTCAATCATCAGAATAGTGTCTCTTGCCAACAAATCCTTCTACTCCACTCTCTAAAAGGGGAAGAAAAAGTAAATAAAAATAACATAAGAGGAGATTTGGGTTGGTATCCAAACAACTCTTGACAAAGTGATTTGCACAAGGAGAGCATGTCGCTCTCCTCACAGCCAATAAAGATAATTTATTGGAATGTTAGGGGCATTAATGCCCCTAACAAGAGGTGCTTAATTAAGCACTAATTAGATAGTTCAGGACTAGATATAGTTTTATTACAAGAAACAAAATTTTCTTCTCAACAAGCTAAAGATACTTTTTCTAAATGGAAAAACTAGAACTTTCTTCATTCTGTTGCAGTAGGTGCTTCTGGGGGTTTAGCAATTCTCTAGGAAAAATCAAAGGTTGATATTTCTAAATGATTTGTATCTTCCAATTGGATGCTAGTCAGGGCTAAGATTGGGGATTTTTATTTCTGGCTTTTTAATGTGTATGGGCCCTCTTCAATAGTTGGGAACAAAACTCTATGGGACACTTTGACAAGTGTTTTCTCAAATCTTAAGGAGGAAAATTTGATTTTAAGAGGTGATTTTAATGTTGTGCTAAATTTGGAAGAGAAGACTAGGGGTATAATCCCCCCATGAGAGTCATGTCTGATTTTTCTATCTTCATTAATGAGAATTATCTTCTAGACCCTCTCCCTGCAAATGTCAAATTCACTTGGAATAACAGAAGGAAGAATTTTTATCTCATAGCAGAAGGGCTTGATATATTTCTTCTTTTAGTGGATTGGTTTGAGACTAATGTTCAATTTCATTATTCTATACTCCCTTTTTCAGGTTCAGATCATTATCCTATTGTTCTAGAAGTGGAGTCTTTGATTTCTGAGAATTCATTTAAGAAGTCTTTTAAATTCAAAGCTATGTGGTTTAGAGATGAGAGTTTTCTTTTGTTACTTGAGTAGTGGTGGTCCTTAGCTCCTTTTCTGGATGGATCTAGAATGTTCCAACTTGTAAGAAAATGAATTGGATGAAATATAAAATTAGGGAATGGAATAGGACACATTTCAAAGATATTTTTGTTCAGAAATCTCATTTAGTTAATCTTCTTGAATTAATTAACTCTCAAATTATTCAGCATGGTTTGAATCAGGCCCTCTTTGAGAAACAAAAATCTCTTCAACTGGAATTGGAAGAGGTACTTGGATGAGAAGAGATTTATTGTAGACAAAAGTCTAGAGAGATTTGGTTACATGAGGGAGACAGAAACATGAAATTTTTTCATATTTCACTCAAATTAAGAAGGTAACAAAATTTGATTCAGTCCATTAAATCAACAGAAGGTGAATTGTTAAAAAATTAATCTCTTATACATGTAGAGGTAGTTAAGTTATTTTCTAACCTTCTTTCCAATCATAATGAAGATCTGGATTCATCCTCTATTAATAATATTCTGAATAGTATCCTTGAGTTAGTGTCAAAGGAAGATAATGACATGTTCCTTCAAAAGTTTAGTTTGAAAGAGGTACATGGGTTGTTTTTTCTCTAGATCTAGATAAAACACCTGGTCCTGATGGCTTTATGCCTCTTTTTTTAGAAATGTTGGGATTTCTTGGGTAAATATATATGGTTAGCTCTTGAAGAGTCTCAAAGAAATAGAACTATTTTGATAGAAATGAATACTACCTTTATTGTGTTGATTCCAAAATGTAGTTCTCCATGTTCTTTCTTTGATTTCAGGCCAATCTCCTTATGCAGTACTCTTTATAAATTTTTTTCTAAAGCAATAACTTTATGGCTTGCTATGATTATCCCAAAAATAATTTCTGAAGAATAAGGGGGATTTGTACTAGGTAAAGAAACCTCAGATGGGGCCATTATTGCACATGAGATTCTTCACTCAATTTAGACTAACAATATTTAGGCTATGATTTTGAAGTTAGATATAATGAAGTCTTATGATAGAGTCTCTTGGAGTTTTCCCATGAAGGTCCTTGCTAAATTTGGCTTTGCTAAAAAATGGTGTAAGTGAGTATTGTCTTGTTTCTCAGGGGTCAAATTTTTAGTATTAATAAATGGCTCCCCTACTAGTTTCTTCCAGTTCAGTCAAGGTGATCCAATCTCACATTTTCTTTTTATCATTATGGAAGACACATTAAGTAGATTTATTGTAGTTCAAAATAGCAATCATATTTGGAGAGGGATTGAAATTCCTAGGGTCCCATTTGCCTTCACTCACACTCTTTTTGTTGGTGATACTTTACTCTTTGGATTTCCTTCAATTTCTGAAGCTAGATGTATTAAAGGGGTAATTTATTTGAATTGTAATATGTCTAGACAAGCATTAAATCCAACTAAATCAAAAAATTTATTTTTAAACACTAGCCCTATAACTCAATCTCATATTTCTGCATTGCTTGGTTTCAACATTGAATCTTTGCCTTCACAATATCTTGGGGCGCCTCTCTTTTGTGGAGTACATAAGAAAGATTTTTGGGTAAGGTTGTTCATGTTATTGAAAAGAGAGTAGCATTGTGCAATGGTAAGTGGCTTACTCTTGCAGGAAGAATAGCCTTAATTAAATCAGTTATGATTGCTATCCCCATCTATATGATGACGGTTTTGAAAATGCCTAAGGGTGTAATTAATGAAATTGAAAAAATCTTGAGATACTTCCTTTGGAAAGGGAATGCAGAGAAGGAAAGGAAAATTGCTCTCATAGCCTAGGAAAAGGTTTGCTCATCAATTAACATTGGAGGGACTAGGATTCATAGTTTAGGAGATCATAATTTGGCACTTGGAGAAAAATTGGCATGGAACTTATATGTCAGCCTGAGTCTAAATGGTGTAAATTAATGTAGTATAAATATCTTGAATCCCCTTTTCGAGAAAGAGTATTTACAGTCTCTAATCCTCATGTGGGGTCTAAAATGTGGAATCTCCTTGTGGATTGTAGGGGGTTATTCATTGTGGGAATAAGGGTTCCTTTTGGTCTAACTCATGGAATGGTTTCTGGTGCAAGAGCACCCCTTCAACAAGCCTAAAGTCTTACTAGGTTGATATCTTTTATGCACTTTAATGTAATAAGGTATGTTTGACCAATTCTTGGTGTTGTAGTTAATCTAGGTTTATGTGCAAGTTAGTTAGGGGTTGTTGCGTTGGTTATCATTTCCCAGCCACTTGGAATTATCTCCCAGCCGCTGGGAATCAAGTCTATACTACTCTTAGGGAGTAGATATATATAACCTAGATCAGATCATTTTTTCAGATATAGAAGAGATAGATATAATTGGAGAAGAGATCATAGATTGGAGAAAAGCAGGGTTACGAAGTTGAACTGTGAAACCAGATATTTGTATGCATTTCTAAAATCATAATAAAGTAGATCCTATTGGTGTTATCTTTCTATTATTCAATTTACTTAGGTAATCAATTTTCTGGTTTGCAATCTAGATGGGTTCTTAGCCCATTCCACCAGTTGGATTACTTCGTAATCGATGGACTAGTTGTACATAGTTGTTTATGTTTCCATTTGCATTTTCTATTTGTTCATTCCATGGTTACAGGATCATTTACAGCATGCATTGAGTTACCCTAGCATCCTCATGTGCTAGGTTGAGAAAGGTTAAAATCTGTATTAGTTTGACAGAGAACCGATCTGAATAATTGTAGGGTTTGCAGTGTTCAGACAGTGAAGATTTGCGGGGTTTTCATTTGAGATGCATTTTGTGTATATACTGCAAATGTATGTCAGATACTCATTCTGTGAGTATATCATAGTTGTCTGTTGAAGTTTGCACATCGTAAAACATATCAAGTCCATTACAAGTTTGTATGTCTTAAACATACATTGCGAAGATGCAAGGATTTCGGCATGCAAGGCAGTCAACGATCGGGTCAAACATACATTCGGCAAAGCATGCGGGAGAATGCATCTTTAGTTTGTATGTTTCAAATGTACTTTTAGAATGTACATTGTGAATGTACATTGAGATCATACATTACTGATATACAAGCTCTGTGTATATCGCTAAGGAGTATCAGGTTCATTCTCTATGTATCTCACAGTTGTATGATTGTGTGTATCCCAAAAATGCACACTTTTGGTTGCATGTAATGAATGTACATTGTAAATGTACATCGATTTGATACAAGCTGGTCAATGTCGGTCAAAGGGTTTGTATGCATATTTGAGTTGCATCTTACGATTATATATTGTGAATGTACATCACGCACATACATTGTGTAAGGATACAAGGTGCGATCAGTAGAAGAGGTGAAGGAAACCAGTGATCACAGGTTGACTAAAGGATATTATGATTGTATATCGCTAATGTATGTTTTGATTGTATATTGGCTAATGTATCTTGCAATAGATACAAGCGGTGGAAACACACGTCGGGGTGATCATTTGTAAGGCGAAAAAGTGCATGTATGTACATTGGTGAAATGTATGTGATCAAAGCAAGGTTATTTTGTCTGGCCGATAGTCATAAGTCTAGTCAATGGAATATGTTGGAAAGACATTAGGGTAACTCTTGCCGATAGAAAGAAATATTTAAAATTTCACCACTATTGGATGCTTCCGTTGGCAGCTCTACATCATAGTGGTATCAGAGCAAAGGAGTATCTTCTGGGAAGATAAGAGGATGACAAGATGTCAGATGAAGAAGGATCATCAAAGCTCCCGGCAAGGATGACCAACGCTGAGTTGGCTATGCTGGTGAAGAAGCAAATTACAGAAAGCAAAGTAGTCAAAGCTCATAATCAGGCTTTGAAGAATGAGTTAGAGAAGTTGAGGGACAAAGTAGGTTCTGGTACAGAAGAAGACAAGGATGAAGACGAGATCCCCAGGTGGGAAGAGGTAAATGTTCCTGCAGACCAGAGATCCTTACTTAATGCCCTCAAATCCATGGAGAGAAGTGTTGATAACTGAGAGGGGGGGTGAATCAGTTATCCTAATTATTTCTGCTTTCTAAACTTTCTTATTAATCAATGCGGCATTAATTCAAATAAGCAAACATAACCATGAAATGGAAATACACATGACACAATATTTTTGATGTGGAAACCCTGTTAAGGGAGAAAACCATGGGGTGATTAACCCAAGATTGTATTCTCTATTAGAAGAATGGAAATACAAAATGGCACTTGCCAATTAGGGCTCACTGCTGCACTTCATCTTTTCTCTTCTTCTGTGCTACTCTCCTTTCACATACCGGACCTTCCTTACTACTTTCACACTGCTCTTCTACTTTTCTTCACATACACTTCAACACTTCCACACATCTCACAACTAAATCCATCTTGTATATATATCCGCACAAGTGATTTCATCACCTTTCTAGTCAGCATCTGGAATAGTCAATATTTTCCATAAGCTCTGATCTGTCGGCTGAAATCTTGCTTACCAAGTAATGCAAATCAAGGATATACTTGTAGAAGTCATCAATAATGTTGGCCAATCATAACTTATGCCTTAAGAACCTTTACCATCATCAGTCACACATCCAGAATAATGTCTGATGTTCTGCCAGTTAGTTCTTCCTCTGTCCAAACTGCCAATCAAGAACCCGACACTCAAGTATTCATATCTTTTTCTTCATCTATCACCGGAGGCTAAATCCTTGGAATCTATCACTCAAGGTAGTTCTCTTGACTTCCCCAAATCTGTACTTCACCAAGATACTTCCTCTGAGAGATCTAGACCTGATTGTCAGACCTCACCACATGCTCTGTTCTTGCTTACCGGATCACAACACTCTGCAATCTGCATTCTGGTAGAGACTTATCATTTCTTGCAGATGTGTGGGTTAACCTTTGTTGCCATCAATGACAACATTCATGAGTCCATATGGTGTCTCTTGCCAACAATCTCCCCCTTTGGCATTGATGGCAACACTTAGTGAAAAATGACCAAGTGTTTACACTAAGCTCCCCCTTGGCTGATGCTCTATTTTAATACACATTTTTCAGAGCTCCCTCTTAGTTGGATTCCTCATTTTTCACTGCTCCTCACTCCCCCTTTGATATCAATGGCAAAGGGTGGGGTCCGCACACCAAAATTTTCAAACAAATTTTAACTATACTTAGCCGCATATAACATACTCACATATACTGAAGAATGTCTACAAAAGTTGTCTTCAATTGGATGAATTCTGCTTCCCAACTTTGCTTCATTCTATCCAAAATTGATATATGACTGCTCAACAGGAATGTAAACGCATCTGCCCTTTTTAGATCTATCGGATCACTGGTCCAAGCTGTGATCTGAGCTTCTTTTATGGCCTCATGCATGGCCTCTAACTTGGGGATAATTATCCCTCTGAGTTCACTTAACCTGCTTATTCTGCTTTTCTTTTCTTTCTCTAGCTTCTTAATTTCATCCAAGACTGCAATGGTCTGACATTCTTGATTTACTATGGATGAGGTAAATGGATCAAAATTTTGAGAAAGTTTTGTTAGTTGGATCTCTCGTTCTTTCATTTTCTTCTCAATCTCTATTGTTGCTTTGGACCATGATAGACAAAATTTATATATTTCCCCGCCATCTTTAAGAGCATTTTCTAAGCTCTTTATCCCTATATCCATATTTCTTCTATCATTTGATATTAGACGTAGTATTTCAGAGAATCTTTTATCCAAAAACTCTTTCCGGACCTTTTCCTTAGCTGATTTCTCTAAGGACTCAAAATGATTGCTGATTGAACTAACAAGAGCTTTAAGATTACCTGATGAGGAGGCTGAGTGATCCTTCTGGAAAGATGGTATGATCTTTTCTAACATGCCGGATGCAGCTTCTATTAGCTCACAATCTTCCATGTGAGACTTCAGGAGTTTTTCTTTTGCCTTTGCATTGGCAAATGAATCTATCTTCATTGTTTGAACCGGGGAGAGAGAGTCAAAGTTAAATGGACCTTGAAGTAACTCTAGTTCATCAATCTCCATTATCTCTTTGTTCAAGAATTCTTGGATAGTTTTTGCAATGTCTCTTGCCGGAGACAGATTTTTCTTCTCTTCTGCATTCTTAGAGCTATCTCTTGGAGCTTTCTCTCCTTTTGCAACCTTGGTACTGTCATCTTCTTTTTCCTTCACTCCTTTTTCCTTATCCTCTATTCTTTCTTCCCCTTTGGATCTAGAATTAGTAGGAGAAACCAGAGGACTGATGTTTGTTTGTTCACAGGCCACCTCTTCTGGAGCAGAGGATTTCAAGTCCTTATCCTTTTCTGCACCGGTGTCCATGACATCTTCTATCATTTTCTCAGTCGATTCCTCTCCAATACTTGTGGGCGAGGGATCAGCACTCAAGTCCTCTATGACAGGAAGATTGAATCTTTTAAAGATATTTCAGAGGATCTCTTCTATTTCCTTGGCTACCTTGTCAGTCTCACCAAGCATGAGCTGATTCATTCTGGCTTTGCTCTGGAATTCATCCTTACAATCTTTGAAGATCATACTCATTTGCTTTGAGGTGATTGAAGGATATAGCTGAATAGCTATCTGCTCTTGGATCTCAAGGTCTTTTGCCATGGCATTATTCTTTCTTATTTCTAACTCTTTTTCTAGACTTTTAGGAATAAGAGATATGATTTCAATAAAAGCCTTATTATATATGTTCAAGTACTTAACTGTGGCTTCCTCCAAGATTTTTCTATCTGCATCATAGAATTCTGTTATTGGTTGCAGGGTTCCATCCATAGTAACAGCTTTGACTACATCATCTGGAGATAGAGTGGACTTTTCAACAAATTCTTCTATCTCTACCACCTTATCTGCATCGGATACTTTCTTCTTCTTCATCATCTTCTTGATTTCTTCATTGGATTCTGTCTCTTCTTCATCTTTCTGACTAATATAAGACCTTGTGGCCTTTGTCTTAGTTCTTTTCTCTACTTTACTAGATGATGTTGCTTCCGGTTTTGATGTTTTTGAGCTCTTGTTAGTGGTAGGAGCGGTCTTCTTAGAGGATCTTGTCTGGGTGGGGGCTTCTGCTGGACCACTTTCCTTTTCAGCACCTTTCTTCTCTTTTTCTTCTCCTTCCATCTTCTCCCTATTGGCATCAAGTGCCTCTTTTGAGATGCCAAAGCTTTTGGCAATGTTTTCTACTTCTTTTCTTACCTTTCTCTTGATCTCTAGCTGCCTTAGCTCTACATGGATTTTCACACTTAGTTCTTTAAAGGTTTGAAACCTTTTTGCCTTAGGATCCTTTGGCTGACTGAGCATGTGTTGAACATGCAGCTCCACAATGTTCTCATCAACTTCATATCCCATTGGCATGATCCACACTATTCTTGGTTCCACTACCTCAATTAGGCATTGATCAGTCTCTACCATAATGCATACTGTGTCTTTGTATTTCTCAACTAGAAATTGGGGAATTCTCTCTCTAGCTTGCATCATGTTCTGAAAGTTTTTAAAGAAACCCCAGAGAGCTATGTTTTGTGCTTTGTTATCACCAAGTCCATGCAGATAATCCCTGATTTGTATGGCAACTGGTCTGTCATTCTGCCATACCCATCCACTGGATCTAGGTAGCTCATTCATAAAGTAGAAGAATAGACAGAGTATTAGACCACCAAATTTGAAGGAATTCTTCTTGTCCTTCTTTATCTTCTATAGGTTCTCCAAGAGTTGGTTAGAAGGAGCTCACACAGGTCATAGTCTGCATTTTTTCTCAACATTTCATAGGTAGTGTAGATCGTAGTTCCAGGGACTGAATTCTCCCTGCTAGAGTGATATATCTTGTAACTGATGATCATGGATGCAAACTTGATATCTAGATCAGTGATGTCATCTACTATCATTGCTCTTTTGTCAAACCTAGATCCGGTAGCCTCACTTACAGTCAGATTCTTGATTGATTTGAGAATAGGTATGCCACCGGATGAGTGCAAACCGGTAACTGCCCTAATGGCATCTTTTGTGATCTTGAATGATCCTTTCAACCACATGAAGTTGTCATGTATTCTACTCAAGACATACCAGACCTATTTGTCCTTAGCAAAGCAGGGGAAATGTATACATTGTGCAAAGTGCTTCTCCCGGATGGCCTTGTATTGGGGTTTGAGCTCAAATGCATCATCTATTAACTATTTGTGGTAGATATCCATTAACTTTGATTCCCCAAATTCTTCAATGCTTTCATGAATGTAAACCCTAACATCTTCTACATGTAAGACCTCATGCAGAATGCTTGAAAAAGCACCTAGGGGATCTACTTCCAAGGATTTGTATGGATGTTTCTTAAATTTGGGGCGAGGCCTATCAGAGATCTTCACAATATTTGGAGTACCCATCATTCAAGAATTTACAGAGAGATACTTGATAACGGAGAATACCTTTTGCACTTGTAGAGTTTGTGGAATGAACTTGAATGATTTATTGATTGACTCAACTCCAACAATTGGTCTTTGAGAAGTTTGAAGTAGTTTGTTGCAGAGCTCCTCTTTTCATTTCTTCTTGAATGCAGAATGAACAAATGCTTAATGAGAAAACCCTTATATTGCTCTGCAAATCCTAATGTTAAGTTGCAATAAATTCTCAACCTAAGTCATTCTGGTTTGCCTTATTCGGATGACTTGAAGTACCGGATCAATCTTGATCTTAACCATCTTGTGGATCTTCTAAATCTTAACCATATTTTATTTGGATGTTTCTCTTATGAACCCTTTAATCCGCAAATCTTCTTGTGCTAGTTTCGGCACCAATTAACTGGCTAGGGGAACAAGGTTTTCTTTGTGTCTCCCCCTGAGCTAGAGCTCACCTTTTAATTTTTGGAAGGAATATCAGCACCAGAGTCTGGTGCAGACCCATCTCCTACATTCTCTATACTTTTCTTCACCTAAATCTTGTTCATCTCCCTTTGAACTTCATCCGCATTCATTTTTTGTTTTCCCTTATCTTGATTCTGATTATGATGTACCGAACCTCTTTTGTCCTAATTCTTGCTTCTACAAAATTTTGCAATATGACCGGATCTATTGCAAAATTGGCAAACAACATTTCTTTGCATATTTGATTGATATCCTCTTGATCTGCATTGATTAGCCATATGACCTATTCTATTGCATGCAAAGCATCTACCATTGAATGATTTGTTCATTTGCATATTTTTGCATTCATGAGATTTGTGACCATACCTTTTGTAGTGAAACACTATCCGAAGAAGGATGAATTAGTCTAATCCATTCTCTTTCTACAATGATTAGCTTTATGACCAAAGTTATTGTAGTTGTGGCAGTATCCATTGAAGGATGGATATCTTTGAGCATTAGGCTGCCTTATCGGAGGTCTTCTAGGACTGTTCCTTGGATTTTCTAATCCAAAATTCTTCTGACCAGATCTGGAGCTTTCTCCTTTCTCATATCCCAAACCACACTTGTCATCTACCTTCTTTTGGCTTTCAAGAAGAACTTCAAGTTGAGCAGAACTTATCTTGATTTTTTCTTTTTATTCATTTGCTGTTTGAAGATCCCTTTTAAGAGAGACAATTTGATCCTCAAGTTTTTCTTCATTATCTTTAGCATCTTCAAGATTAGATTCAAGGTGTCTGATTATTCTATCCATCTTGTGGCAGTCTTCTGATTTCTCCTTGAGAGATTGTCTTAGATCATCTTCAGTTTTTCTTTTCTCTTCAATTTCTTGGGTAAACTTCATAACACCTGATTCCATCTCATGTCTTACCATGATAATCTCTTTTGATAACTTTTCACACAACTTGGTTTTCTCCTACAGATCTCCATTTGTATCATTGGCTTCACCTTGACTTGCCAATTGTTGAATGTGCTCTTTTCTCTTTTTCATAGAGAGACTCAGTTTCCCTTTTAGTTCATTTATGAAATCATCAGCCTGTTTGAGTCTTTCCTTCAATTCATTGACTTCAAAATTTGACTGCTCAAGATCATCAAGGGCAGTCTTGAGTTGCTCCCTTATACCATATACATCCATTTGAATTCCTAGATCTTACTCAAGCTGTTAGGCTTGGTTAGGAGGAACTTGGCTCTAATACCAATTGTTGATAACTGAGAGGGGGGGTGAATCAATTATCCTAATTATTTCTACTTTCTGAACTTTCTTATTAATCAATGCAACATTAATTCAAATAAGCAAACATAACCATGAAATGGAAATACACATGACACAATATTTTTGACGTGGAAACCCTATTAAGGGAGAAAACCATGAGGTGATTAACCCAAGATTGTATTCTTTGTTAGAAGAATGGAAATACAAAATGGCACTTGCCAATTAGGGCTCACTGCTCGAGCACACTGCTCACAAGAGGCACACTGCCTACAAGAGACTCACTGTCTACAATTTATAAAGAGTGTAATACAATACTTGAACTGATAAGGAGCATCTACATATGCTGGAGTTCAGTTCTGGTTCAACTCGGTACATTGATCTGCCGCACTTCATCTTTCCTCTTCTTCTGTGCTGCTCTCCTTTCACATACCGGACATTCCTTACTACTTTCACACTGCTCTTCTACTTTTCTTCATATACACTTCACCACTTCCACACATCTCACAACTAAATCCATCTTGTATATATATCCACACAAGTGATTTCATCACCTTTCTAGTCAGCATCTGGAATAGTCAATATTTTCCATAAGCTCTGATCTGTCAGCTGAAATCTTGCTTACCAAGTAATGCGGATCAAGGATATACTTGTAGAAGTCATCAATCATGTCAGCCAATCATAACTTATGCCTTAAGAACCTTTACCATCATCATTCACACATCCAAAATAATGTTTGATGTTCTGCCAGTCAGTTCTTCCTCTGTCCACACTGCCAATCAGGAACCTGACACTCAAGTATTCATATCTTTTTCTTCATCTATCACCAGAGGCTAAATTCTTGGAATCTATCACTCAAGGTAGTTCTCTTGACTTCCCCAAATCTGTACTTCACCAAGATACTTCCTCTGAGATATCTGGACCTGACTGTCGGACCTCACCACATGCTCTGTTCTTGCTTACCGGATGACAACACTCTTCAATCTGCATTCTGGTAGAGACTTATCATTTCCTGTGGATGTGTGGGTTAACCTTGTTTCCATCAACGACAACATTCATGAGTCCATATAGTGTCTCTTGCCAACAAGAAGGACCATGGATATGAAACTCGACCTGCCAGTGTTTACAGGGAAAATGGATCCTGATTCAGTGATGGAGTGGATAGACTCCATGAACAACTTCTTTGAAATAGAGGAAATACCAGAATTTCAGAGGGTAAAGATAGCCCAATCCAAAATGAAAGAGGCTACATTGACTTGGTGGAACTTCATCCAAGATGACAGGGTGAAAGAAGGTAAAAATAGAGTTGCTACTTGGAAGAAAATGGTGGCTTTAGTGAAGGAAGCCTATGTTCCATTGGATTACAACATCTAATTACACAAGAGGAGACAAAATTTGAAAAAAAAAGATTTAGATGTCAGCTCATTTACTAAAGAATTCATGAAACTCTGTGTCAAGACAAAGGTAAAAGAAAATGAGGAAGAGAAGGCAGCAAGGTATCTCAATAGATTGAGACTTGCCATCCAAGAAGATTTAAATCTGCATAGTCCAGATACAGTTCACAAGTGCTATCAATTGGCACTCAAAGTGGAAGAGAAATTAAAGAGAAGACAAGAATAGAACAATAGAGGAAGAGGAAGACAACAAAGAGGAGGAAGAAGTCCTTTCAAAGGTAGAGGTAATGGGTTTGGACACCAAAGTGAATCCAATCCAGAGAGCAGTAAGGGAGACAATAGTTACAATCAAAGAGGAAACTTTCGGGGTAGAAGACCATCATTTAGAGGAAGATATTAGGGCAAAGGACCTCTCAGATGTTACAATTGCAATCAAGAAGGCCACATAGCCAGTAGATGTCCAAAGAAAGCAACAAGTTCAATGGGAGAAAGAAGGACAAATCTGATCCAAGAATCTGACTATCAAAGTGTGTCAAGCTCAAACACTTGTCAAAGTGTAAAAGCTCCTAATGGTTATGGATATCTTGAGACAGGAGAATCTTTGATGATTAGGAGAGCAATGACCACCATGAAGATGCCTCACAAAGAACCCCCACAAAGAAAATCTCTTTCCAAAACTACTTGCAAGGCAAGAGGAAAGGTATGTAGAGTTCTGATTGACTCTGGATCTACTAAAATTTTTGTGTCTATTGAAATGGTAGAAAAACTTAAGCTTAGAAGACTGCCACATCCTTGTCCATACAAAATTTCATGGCTCACTCAAGGTCAGCAAACAGTTGTGGAAGAGCAGGCTTGGGTAGAGTTTCAAATTGGACCATACAAGGATAGATTATTATTCGACATAGCTCAGATGGATGCTTGCCATCTCCTATTTGGCAGACCATGGCAATATGACTTGGGAGCACAACATGATGGGGTTAGAAATACCTATTCAATCACCAAGGATGGTAAGGTGATAGAGTTACTACCATTGATGGAGAAGGAGGTAGAGTCAAAAGGAAAAGAAGTCAAAGTAATGTTGGTAGAAGGTAAACAGTTAATGCAAGAGATAGTAGAAGAAGGTGCAGTTGCATATGCCCTAATTCCATGCCTAACAGTGAACAAAGAGCAATAGCAAGAAGTCAAGGGAGAGAAGAGACAGAGGTTCATAGATCCTGCTATCCAAAAGTTATTGGATAAATACAAAGGCATCATCTCTGATGGAATGCCAAGGTCCCTACCACCAATAAGAGACATTAGCCATTGCATAGATCTAATCCCAGGATCTACACTTCCAAACAAGGTAGCATACAAGCTTACACCAGAGTAGAATGCAGAGGTAGCAAGGTAGATTGAGGAATTGTTGGAGACAGGCCTAATTGGTAAGAGTTTAAGCCCATGTGCAGTACTAGCTGTATTAGCACCAAAGAAAGAAGGCACTTGGAGAATTTGTACTGATTCTAGGGCTATCAATAAGATAACAATCAGGTATAGGTTCCGAATCCCTAGGATAGAAGATTTGCTTGATTGTTTGGGAGGTGCTAAATATTTCACAAAAATAGATTTGAAGAGTGGTTATCATCAGATCAGAATTAGACCAGGAGATGAATGGAAAACTACATTTAACACCAATGAGGGGTTGTATGAGTGGAAGGTCATGCCTTTTGGTTTGTCCAATGCCCCTAGTACTTTTATGAGGCTGATGAATGAGGTCTTGAGAGAATTTATAGGCAAATTTGTCATAGTATATCTAGATGACATCCTGATTTTTAGTAATACAAGGGAAGAGCATCTCAAACATATAGACCTAGTTCTCAAAAGGCTGCATGAAGAGTAGCTAATGATAAACTTGGAGAAGTGTTTGTTCATGCAGGAGGAGATCACCTATTTGGGTTTTGTCATCTCATAGGGAAAGCTGAAAATGGATCAAGAAAAGGTAAGTGCCATATTGTCTTGGCCAACTCCTCGAACCATGAATGATGTCAGAAGTTTCCATGGGTTAGCAACCTTCTATAGGAAGTTTATAAAAGGGTTTAGTCATGTCTGTGCACCCATGCTTGACACCATAAAAGGAGGACAGAAGTGCAGATTTAGTTGGACCAAGGAAGCAGATGATTCATTTGAAACATTGAAGAAGAAGGTGGCACAACAACTAGTCCTTACACTTCCTGACTTTAGCAAGATTTTTCAAGTAGAATGTGATGTAAGTCACATGGTAATTGGAGCTGTACTCAGTCAAGAAGGTAGGCCTATTGCATTTTTCAGTGAGAAGCTCAGTGATGCTAGGAAGAGATACTCATCCTATGATTTGGAGATGTATGCTCTAGTCTAGTCACTCAAAAAGTGGAGGCATACTTGATGCCAAAAGAATTCATAGTGTTCACAGATAATCAGGCCCTTAGTTTCATAAACAGTTAAGAGAAGCTGAACCATAGACATATGAAGTGGGTAGAAACTTTGCAAGCTTTCACTTTCACACTCAAGCACAAGAAAGGGGTCAAGAACAAGGTAGCAGATGCTTTGAGCAGGAGATCTCTAACCATAAATCAGATTCAACTGGAAAGTGTTGGCATTGATTCCCTGAAGACTATGTATGATGCTAATGAAGACTTTGGAGAGATTTACCAGGTCTGTGCTTCTTTTGGAGACAAATATCATGCTGAATTCTCTAAATTTCTAATCCAGGATGGATTGCTATTCAAAGGTGGACAGTTGTGTATTCCAAGGTGCTCTATGAGGCTGAACATCATTAAGGAGAAACATTGTGGAGCTATGGCAGGACATTTTGGTTTGGATAAGACTCTTGATCTTGTCAGAAGACATTACTATTGGCCTAATTTACAATTAGATGTCAGAAAATTTGTGGAGACATGTGTGATATGTCAGAAAGCAAAAGGAAGATCAACTAATGCAGGTTTATATCAGCCATTGCCCATTCCTTCTAGACCATGGGAGAGCATAAGCATGGATTTTGTGTTGGGTTTACCCAGAACCAGGAAGGGTTATGATAGTGTTTTTGTTGTAGTGGACAGATTCAGTAAAATGGTACACTTCTTGCCATGCAAAACCACTTGTGATGCTTCATATGTTGCAGACTTGTTTTTCAAGGAAATAGTGAGGATACATGGATTGCCATTGAGCATAGTGTAAGATAGAGATGTGAAATTTATTGGCCATTTTTGGAGGACTCTTTGGAAGAAGAAGCTTGGTACCAATTTATCTTTCTCATCAACTTATCATCCTCAAACAGATGGACAGACTGAAGTGGTTAACTATTCATTGGGAAAGGTGTTTGACAAGACAACATGGAGAGAAGTGGGATAACATCCTACCACAAGAAGAATTTTCCTATAATGACACCATCAATAGGAGTACAGGGAAATCATCTTTTTAGGTGGTATATGGTATTCATCCCAGAGGTATTTTGGAGTTAAGAGATCTACCTGTAGGCGAATCTATTAGTGCAGATGGAGAAGCTTTTGCATTAGCAATCAAAGAGGTGCATGATCAGGTCAAGAACCAACTCCAGCAAACTACTTTGAAGTATAAAGCCTATGCTGATAAAAAGAAGAGAGATGTACAGTTTGATGTTGGAGATTTGGTATGGATTAATCTGAAGAAGGAAAGACTCCCAAAATGAAAAACATACCAAACTAATGCAGAGGAAGATTGGACCATGTCAGATTTTAAAAAAGTGTGGACATGATGCTTATGAGATCCAACTTCCTTCTGATCTCGGATTGTCACCTATTTTCAATGTATGTGATTTAACTCCATACAGGCCTAATACAGATGAAGCACAGGAATCATTACAGGGTACATCAGCTGATGACATTCCTAAACATGATCCACCATAATTGCAAAAGATTTTAGACTCAAGAGTAATAAAGAAGACAAGGAACAAAGAGTACATGGAATATTCGGTGGCTTGGCAAGGCAAACCTGATTCAGAGGCAGTTTGGATGACTAAAGAACAAATCAAAACACATGGTGCATATCTTCAAACTCTCATCTCAAGTGGACTTGAGATTTCTTCTCTCGGGGAGTATGGTGCAGGAGCACCCCTTCAACAAGCCTAAAGTCTTACTAGGTTGATATGTTTTATGCACTTTAATGTAATAAGGTCTGTTTGACCAATTCTTGGTGTTGTAGTTAATCTAGGTTTATGTGCAAGTTAGTTAGGGGTTGTTGCATTGGTTATCATTTCCCAGCCACTTGGAATTGTCTCCCAGCTACTGGGAATCAAGTCTATACTACTCTTAGGGAGTAGATATATATAACCTAGATCAGATCATTTTTTTAGATATAGAAGAGATAGATATAGTTGTAGAAGAGATCATAGATTGGAGAAAAGCAGGGTTGCGAAGTTGAACTGTGAAACCAAATATTTGTATACATTTTTGAAATCATAATAAAGGAGATCCTGTTGGTGTTATCTTTTTGATATTCAATTTACTCAGGCAATCAATTTTCTGGTTTGTAGTCGAGATGGGTTCTTAGCCCATTCCACTAGTTGGATTACTTTGTAATCGGTGGAATGGTTGTACATAGTTGTTTATGTTTCCATTTGCATTTTCTATTTGTTCATTCCATGGTTACAGGATCATTTACAACATGCATTGATTTACCCTAGCATCCTCATGTCCTAGGTTGAGAAAGGTTAAAATCTATATTAGTTTGACAGAGAAACCAATCTGAATACTTGTAGGGGTTGCAGTGTTCAGACAATGAAGATTTGTGGGGTTTTCATTTGAGATGCATACTGCAAATGTATGTCGGATACTCATTCTGTGAGTATATCGCAGTTGTCTATTGAAGTTTGCACATTGCAAAACATGTCGGGTCCATTGGAAGTTTGTATGTCTTAAACATACATTGCGAAGATGCAAGGATTTTGGCATACAAGGCAGTCAATGATTGGGTCAAACATACATTCAGCAAAGCATGCAGAAGAATGCATCTTTAGTTTGTATGTTTCAAATGCACTTTTAGAATGTACATTGAGATTATACATTGCCAATATACAAGCTCTATGTATATCGCTAAGGAGTATTGGGTTCATTCTTTGTGTATCTCACAGTTGTATGATTGTGTGTATCCCGCAAATGCACACTTTTGGTTGCATGTAATGAATGTACATTGTAAATGTACATTAGGTTGATACAAGCTGTTCAATGTCAATCAAAGGGTTTGTATGCATATTTGAGTTGCATCTTGCGATTGTATATTGTGAATGTACATCGCACACATACATTGTGTAAGGATACAAGGTGCGACTGGTAGAAGAGGTGAAGGAAACCAGCGATCACAGGTTGACTAAGGATATTATGATTGTACATCGCTAATGTATGTTTTGATTGTATATTGGCTAATGTATCTTGCGATAGTTACAAGCGGTGGAAACACACGTCGGGGTGATCATTTGTAAGGTGAAAAAGTGCATGTATGTACATCAGTGAAATGTATGCGATCGAAGCAAGGTTATTTTATCTGGCCAATAGTCATAAGTCTGGTCGATGGAATATGTCAGAAAGACATTAGGGTAACTCTTGCTGATAGAAAGAAATATTTCAAATTTCACCACTATTGGACACTTCTGTTGGCAGCTCTGCATCAGTTTCCCTCATTTGTGTCAATAGCTAGGTCTTATTCAAGAACAAGAAGTTCTCTCAAATCTATGGGGAACTAAGATAAAGGATTATCTCTCTATTTCTAGTGATTCTGTTGTCTCTATTGTAGTTTGAAAAGATTTCAAAGATTGCACTTTTCCTGATGTTTAGAAAGAGTTGTTAACTTCCATGTTGAAGAATAGGAAAATCATTTTCTCAGATAAAGATGATGATATAGTTTGGTCCTTTTCTAAGACAAGGCAGTATTCAGTTAAAGAGGGATATAAATCTATTCTTCAGAAGAAAAGAATAGTTACTTCTAGATGGCCTTATTTCCTATGTTGGAATAAGGCATGCTTGCCGAAAGCTGGTTCTTTTTCTTGGTTAGCATATAATTATAAGATCCTAACAAGTCAAAGATTGGTAAAGCTGGGTATTTCTGAATCTTTTAAGTGTTTTCTTTGTGGTTCATCTAAATAAAGTACTAAGCGTCTGCTAGTGACCTATCCCTTTGTAACTACTTGTCGGTATAGGGTTTGTGAAAAATTAAGTTGGTGTTCCCCTTTACGGGGATCTTTACAAGACCTTTTCAATAGCTGGCTTGTGTTATACAAGGACTCTATTTTTTCAGCACTATGGATAGTCTCTGCTTCAATTATCATTTGGAGCATTTCACTTGAGAGGAACAAAAGAATCTTTAGAAAAGAATGCAAAAGATTAGAAGAAATTATTTCCATAATTGAGAAATCAATTTGTGAAGTAGTCATGTCTCGTCTACATAGACCAGGAGTTGCAAATCTATCTTTCTCTTCCTAGGATTCCCTTATGGTTTCTAATTGGAAGAATTTGAGTCCCCTCTCTTCTAATTATTTATCCAATTTAAAGAAAGTGGACATGAGTTTGGTTGTTTGGATCCCTTCCAATGATTCTGAGTTTAAACTTAATTTTTATGGAGTGGCTAGAGGTAATCCTAGCCCATCGAAAGTTAGTTGTACTATCAGAAACTCTTCAGGTGAGTTATTAGCTAGATTATCCAAGAGCATTCTAGATGGCTCTAAATCAAGCTAAGGCTACTGCATTGGTAAAAGGGTTAAGGTTAGCCCTCAAGAAAGGAATTAAGAATATAAGTATAGAAGGTGACTCTTTAATTATTGTTAATGCTATGAAATCAAAAAGAGGCTTCAATTGGAAAATTAATTATACTTTACAAGAGGCTTGGAAACTACTGGAGTCCTTCGAACACTTTGTTATAAATCATTGCTATAGAGAGGCTAATAGTCTTGTAGATGGTTTGGCTAACCTTACTTTGGATCGACAATTGGAGATGAATGTCTTTGATAAGAACTCAATTGAGGATTTTCCCTATTTGTTTAATATAGTTCAAAAAGAGGCTAAGATGAATCAATAACTGTTGAGGTGGCATATGACAAGAAGATTTTGGTGCAAAGTGACTGAGACTCTAGTGGGGATTTTTAGCACCAACGTGGCTCTAAGCCACATGTTTTTATCTAACTTTGTGTTTATGGTTACAGGTACTGATTGTCTAATCAAAGGTGGTGAACTCATTTCTAATTATTCCTCATTTAGTATGAGATCTTATACGAAATGAAATTTCTAGTAGATGGATCAGATGAAGCATACTAAATCTCCCTAATCATTCTTTGTAATCTATCCTTAAAGGGGGTCGTAGCAGATTATTAAATTCCATTTGTGGGATTGGGATAGATCATTATTATCCCTTCCTCTTCATTGGTGCTACTTAAGTTAGGTTTTATGATTGTTTAAGCATTTCTTCTCTTTTGGCTTCAATAATGGAGAAACAAGTTAATTGAAGGGTTTTATTTCCATTCCAGAAGTGGGAGAGACCGTTTGTGGATTCAGTTCACATGGAGGCTTTAGCATTAGTTTTTGCTCTGGATGGAGATGATGTGGAAGATGTCATTCATGAGATAATAGGTAGAGATTTGTTAGAGCAGTAAGCCTGCACTTTGTACCCTTCACATTTCATCTCGACTCTTGCCTTGAATACCATGGACCTGGCTCATGATATCAATATTGTAAGGAATATTGTTACTAAATATGTGGTGCAAGAGCACCTAAGGAAACATCTTGAAATCAGAAGACACCTATGATCATTAGAAGATCCTATGGAGATAACCAAATCAATTGGAGCATTTTAAAATCAGTTATGATAAGTGGTAATGGTCAAGGTGATATAATGATCAAATGTCCTGAGGGTCCTGGTAAGGACCCTAGGACCAAAAAGGATGTAATTTGGGCAAATAGTGTCTCTAGGGGCAGGGGCACCTAGCTAATTTAGTTAGTTTCTATTTTTGGAGTCCATAAGGTCCAAGAGACCAATTGTAAGGCCTGAGGGCTATATGTGTGTTTGAATTAGTCATGTCTCGTAGTTAAAAGATGTTGTAACTGGCAAAAGATCTTGTATGTAACTGTGTCATGGACAGTTACAGAGCGGTTGGCATTCCCACCGGTACAACTGCCATCCACACAATGAAGCATAAAACCAGTCTTGTGAGATCGAGAAAGCATGTAGAGAGAGTATAGAGTGAATTGGAATCTAATTGCACAATAAACTAAGACATTCCTGGTATTTCCTTTCAGTTTGATAGTTCTATATTGTTTTTGTTTTGACTGGTGCAAAGGATCACATATTGTTCTTATTCTATTTTGAGGGTAACAATGTCATAATGGACCATTCCACGAATGTAAGATTCTGATCCTCATGGAATGAGTCCTGTACAAATTGTATGATATAACCCTAACCCTAACTGTGTAAGAGGAGTGCGAGTTCGAGTGGTGATCACCATCAAATTATAGAGTCGAGACCTCGGGAAGGAGGATTCAAGTGTGAAGCTAAGGAGTCTGTGTACCCGTGTTGGAGGAGAACGTGTATCAACGTAAGGTGTGCTATCAGAAGAAGCCTTAAAAGTCCCAGTGAATGGTGGAGTCATGCCAATAGGGAGCATATTAGAGAGAAGGTTGGGAAGTCTTACCGACGAATAGCAGCATGAAGGAGATATCGGCAAGAGATAGGCATCGGCGAAAGAAAGAAAGTTCAGCCGAAGAGTAAAGTTTGACCAATGGGTCAAAGCTCATCAGAGTGAGGGGAGTCATCAAAAGATCTGAGTAAAGTTAGGCCGACCGAAACATGTTTCACTGATGAAACAAGACCGTGGGTTAAGTATATCAAAGAGAGATGGAAGATTGGAAGGTGAGGAAAAGCTTTCACCGATGGTCTAAGTCACAATGATGGTAAGCATCAGTGTGAGAGGGGACATCAGGGTGAGAAAAGTGTGTTGGACCGATAGTGGGCACTTTGACCGATCGGGGTGACAACTTCAAGTGTCACCGATGGTGAGTTTATCAGTGTAACGGGAGTGTGTCGGTAGGAGTTTGCGAATGGTTGCCAATGGAGAGTGTGTGACCAATACATCGAAGAGACAATAACCATTGGGGTAACATTTCTGAAGGAGGCCAATAACAAGTGTTAGGCCAATGAGCTTAAGGGTTTTGGTGAGAGAGAAACCGTCAGGAAGAAAGAACGAGGGTAGGCCGACAAGGCAAGTCAGGCCGATAGGAATAAGAATAGGATAGTTTCGGTGAGACATAAGAAGACTCTTGTTGTTATTGATAGAAAAACAAACATTTGGTACATTTCTACTGCGTACTCTGCATCATATTGGTATCAGAGCAGCAAGTAGGATATTGAGGGAGTAATAGGATCTGGTGAAAGAATTAAGGGTTGGTGATATTTGTGAAGATGGCTCCTAAGAATTAGATGGCTAGGGAGAACAATGAATTGAGAGAAGCCTTAGAGGCTAGAGAAAAAGAGTTGAGGGAAAGAAGAGAGTAGGATGCTGCAAGGGAAAGAGAGTTGAGGCAATTAAGAAGAGAGAATGCATCAATCTTGGCTAGATTGGAAGCATTAGAGAAGAATCCTAGAAGGGATGAACAAAATGATTCAAAAGGAGATGAGGATGCAGATGAGAATCCTCCTGAGGATGAGTTGGATGCTGAAGAGAAGAAATTTGTGAGATTGTTGAAGGCAGTCCAAGGAAGTGGAACAAAGGCAAACATAGAGTTACCTATCTATCAGGGGAAGATGGATAGTGAAGAGGTCTTAGGGTGGATAGATGCCCTGGAAATTTTTTTTGAGTATGAGGAGATGAGTGATGA
Organism: Cunninghamia lanceolata; assembly: GCA_027924645.1. NCBI lineage: Eukaryota > Viridiplantae > Streptophyta > Pinopsida > Cupressales > Cupressaceae > Cunninghamia > Cunninghamia lanceolata. The sequence goes on from BSBN01000850.1 coordinate 4,802,184, forward strand.
GAAGAAGATCAAATTTGCAAAAACAAAATTGAGAGGTACAACACTTACATGGTGGAGTAGTGTGCAAGCAGAAAGAGTGGCTAGAGGTGCATCAAGAATCACTTCTTGGGGTAGGATGAAGGATATGATGAAGGATCAATTCCTTCCATTTGATTACTCCATTCAGACAAAGAGGATGAGGCAGAATCTAAAACAGAAGGACATGGATGTTATGTCCTATACTAAGTAATTTCATAAGCTTAGTATCAGAGGGGGATTGGAAGATGAAGAAGAGAAGGTGGCAAGGTACCTTAATGGGCTTAGGTATAACTTGCAAGATGAAATTGGTTTGGCAGTCCCAAAATCACTTGGAGAATGTTTTCAGTTGGCCATCAGGGCTGAAGAGAGAGTGAAGAGGAAGCAAGAAAGACAAGGAGGTAGTGGAAGAGGATACGGAGGTAGGGGCAGACCTACTACTAAAGTTCAGAACAATAATGAGAAGGGTAAGGAGATTTCTGCAGATCAGAGAGGTGGATATAGAGGTGGAGGTAGATTTGGATTAGGAAGAGGAGTGTTTACAGGTAGATTTTACCATTGCAATGAGGTGGGACACACATTTTTCAACTGTCCTAAGAAGGATGGTGTTGACAAGCCCAAGGATAGAAGAGTTCGCTTGGCACAAGAGGAGGAGAAGCCAGAAGAACTGAAAATATTGTCAGCCTCTCCAATGATGGTTGGAGAAATGCTTATGGTGGAAAAAGGTAAAATACAGCAACCACCACAGGTACCTATTTTCAGAACTAATTGTTTAAGCCATAGAAAGATATGCAAGTTGATTGTAGATTCAGGTTCTCATGATAATCTACTTTCTTGGGAAATGGTGAATAAGTTGGGATTGAAAACTTTTAATTATCCTAGTCCTTACCATGTCACTTGGGTGAGTCAAGAACAGCAAGTCAGGGTTACTAAGAAGGCATATGTTGATTTTACAATTGGTCCATATCAGGACTATGTTTTGTGTGATGTTATTCCAATGACATGTGGGCATATTATTTTGGATAGACCATGGAAACATTTGAGGAGGACAATTCATGGTGGTTATACTAATAACTATTTGGTGCACAAAGATGGTAGAAAGTTCAAATTAGTGCCTTTACCTTGTGAAAACAAGAAGGAACATATTACCATTTGTTTTGGAGAGAAATTACAGTTGAATGTGCAGGTTCAGGATGATGGGAAACAACCAGAACAGTTGCAGCAGAGGAAGGTGGAAGACAATCCTAAAGAATAGCAGGTTTGGGACTTGAGTTATGTCAAGATTGGGGACATTGACTACCCTATAAGCAGGCAGAAGAAGGAAGGAAAACAACAGATAGTATAGAGAGGAATATATTAGAACCACAAGTTGGGAAGAACAACAGCATTGCAGCAGCAGGGTCCTAGACAAGGACATCAAAACATGTTTTATGATACTAACACTTTTGGTAAGAACCATGCAGGTTGGAGAAGGAGGAAGATAACCCTTGGAGAGTTCATGTTCCCTGTTTCAACTCAGAGGAACCTTTCAAATAGACTACAGGATGTTAGTAGTCCACCAAACTCTTGGGACAAGAGTTTTTATCATGCTGGGGAGTATGGTGTAGGAGCACCTAAGGAAACATCTTGGAATCAGAAGACACCTATGATCATGAGAAGGTCCTATGGAGATAACCAAATCAATTGGAGCATTTTAAAATTAGTTATGACAAGTGGTAATGGTCAAGGTGATATAATGATCAAATGTCCTGAGGGTCCTGGTAAGGACCCTAGGACCAAAAAGGATGTAATTTGGGCCAATAGTGTCTCTAGGGGTAGGGGCACCTAGCTAATTTAGTTAGTTTCTATTTTTGTAGTCCATAAGGTCCAAGAGACCAATTGTAAGGCTTGAGGGCTGTATGTGTGTTCGAATTAGTCATGTCTGGTAGTTAAAAGATGTTGTAACTGGCAAAAGATCTTGTATGTAACCGTGTCATGGATAGTTGCAGAGCAGTTGACATTCCCACCGGTACAACTGCCATCCACACAATGAAGCATAAAACCAGTCTTGTGAGATCAAGAAAGCATGTAGAGATAGTATAGCGTGAATTGGAATCTGATTACATAATAAACTAAGACATTCCTGGTATTTCCTTTCAGTTTGACAGTTCTGTATTATTTTTGTTTTGACTGGTGCAAAGGATCACATATTGTTCTTATTCTGTTTTGAGGGTAACAATGTCATAATGGACCGTTTCATGAATGTAAGATTCTGATCCTCATGGAATGAGTCTTCTACAAATTGTATGATATAACCCTAACCCTAACTGTGTAAGAGGAGTGCGAGTTTGAGTGGTGATCACCGTCAAATTATAGAGTCGAGACCTCAGGAAGGAGGATTCAAGTGTGAAGCTGAGGAGTCTGCGTACCCATGTTGGAGGAGAACATGTATCGACATAAGGCATGCTGTCAGAAGAAGTCTTAAAAGTCCCAACGAACGGTGGAGTCACGCCGACAGGGAGCATATCGGAGAGAAGGTTGGGAAGTCTTACCGACGAATAGCAGCGTGAAGGAGATATCGGCGAGAGATAGGCATCGGCGGAATTAAAGAAAGTCTAGCCGAAGAGTAAAGTCTGATCGATGGGTCAAAGCTCATCGGAGTGAGGGAAGTCATCGGAAGATCGGAGTAAAGTTAGGCCAACCAAAGCATGTGTCGCCGATGAAAGAAGACCGTGGGTTAAGTATATCAGAGAGAGATGGAAGATCGGAAGGCGAGGAAAAGATTTCACCGATGGTCTAAGTCACAGCGATGGTAAGCATCGATGTGAGAGGGGACGTCAGGGTGAGAAAAGTGTGTTGGACCGACAGTGGGCACTTTCACCAATCGAGGTGACAACTGCAAGTGTCACCGATGGCGAGTTTATTGGTGTAACGGGAGTGCATCGGTAGGAGTTTGTGAACGGTTGCCGATGGAGAGTGTGTGACCGATACATCGGAGAGACAATAACCATCAGGGCAACATTTCTAAAGGAGGCCGATAACAAGTGTTAGGCTGATGAGCATAAGGGTTTTGGTGAGAGAGAAACCGTTGGGAAGAAAGAATGAGGGTAGGCCAATAAGGCAAGTCAGGCCGATAGGGATAAGAATAGGATAGTTTCGGTGAGACATAAGAAGACTCTTGCTGATATTGACAAAAAAAACAAACATTTGGTACATTTCTGCTTGTACTCTGCATCAATATGTACATGAATTTCTCTTTTATGAAGATTCTCTAGTTGTTGCTCTATAAGGCTATGATCTCTTCAAGCATGCAGCCCTAGTTGGGGGTTTATTTTCTCTCTGCCAGATTAGTCATGTATGTGCCTTCAACTGCATCTTCAATGTGCTCCAACATGGCTTACAAAATGAGTGTGAGCATATTGTTGCCTTCTCACTGAGAGCACATAGAGATGAAATTGGTGAGGCTATTGCAGTCAAAATTGAGGATAAATTTCTTGCTATACTATTCCTTCTACAACACCAGCCTTAGATTCCTCCACCACTGGGAGACTTTTTTGAAGATGAAGAAGGTGATACTAACAATAACATGTTAGAAGATCTTCCTAGGTTGGTGATTGACATGAAAGAGACACCACTTGTTTAAGGCTCTAGTGTTTCTTCTTTGTAAAGATGACTAATCTTTTTTGTATTTGTCAGGCTGAAAGGGGTTTTTTGGTTATCAGTCACTGGTATAAATCGGGCTAGCATTGTTCAAAGTGAATGTTTAGGGGCTCTATTTGATTATTCTACACATTGGTGCATGTTGTCTATTGGTCATTTTTTGGCTTCAATGTGATGAACTTACTTATATTAATATAATACTATTTCAGGTACTTAGCACCTTTTGCCTTAAAAAAAATCAAAGAAAATGCTAAGAGATGCCCTCTGGAAAGTAGCAGGGGCATTACATAATCCAAATGGAAGGATTGCATAAGCATCCATTCCCAGGGACAAGTAAATGTTGTTTTATCCTGGTCCTCATGTGTAATTCTTATCTAGTTATATCCATTGAAACCGTCTTATAAGGAAAAGTATTTCTTTCCTGCTAAGGAATCTAGAACTTGATCAATAAAGAGTAAGGGGAAATGGTCTTTGTGTGTGGCAGAGTTAAGTTCTCTATATTCAATGTAGATACGCCATTTTCCACCTTTCTTTGGCACTATCACCAAAGGAGAAACCCATTGGTTGTCCAGTATGGGGTAGATAAAGCTAGCATCCAACAATATCTTGAGTTCCTCTTTCACAATGTTCTAGACTACTAGGTTTTATAACAAATCTACCCTTACAACATAGTAAATACTTTGGTTTTTAACTAAGGTAAATAATACAATTTCTTAAAAGTAGGAAGAATAAAAATTTTCTTTTTCTAACATCATCATCATCATTTGCATTTTCATAATTGACATCATAAACCATTTCGCAATGAAATAGCATTCCATTTCAATTTGTAAAATAAATACATCTTTTCAATTATAATTGTCATATATGATTTATAATCAAGTAATAGATTTACAATTTATAAATAAGTACAAGGTCAGAACTTCCATATTTGGATTAGTCTTCTGTTTAACAAGCCTTGGTGTGTGATTTTCAAGAGGGAGAGCATCATCCAAGTGCTTTACCTCCATCCATAGACTGGCGGTCCCCCTCACACCTTCCATTTAGAAGTGGCCCTACCTTTCAATGAAGAGTATAGACTAAGGAACCCCTAGTAATGCCATTAGAGTTTCTAGTGTTGTGTCCTACATAACCAACATAGTCATACAACTATAGACTCCTTCTAACTGAGTATGACACTACTAGATGGTTATGCAATCTGGAGCACAGTGAACCGACAAGTGCAAACAAAGACTTTTACACTCACATTGGCCAAATTTTTTGAATAATATCAACCACTTAAAAGTGGATTCATATGTTCACCCACCTCTAACTCGACTTGGAAACCTTCAATGACCTATGGTTGACTTAAACTTTTGTTTGACCAAAAGGTTTGACTTTTCATATTGATCTTATTTATATAGAGAAGACTCATTAAGTCAATACATAACTAGCTGGTTAGTTTCTTTGACTTGAACACCCATGTTACATTCTAGTAACCTCATGGGTCTTGGCTACTACCACTTGTTCAAGTCCTTTCTATTAACCATGAGAGTAACTACTCTTTTGTTATAAACACTTTAGTTAGACATGACAACAAAATGTCAGCGACTCGACCTTCTTGGTCTCAAATAATATTATCTTGACAATATGCCCAATAAGTTCCATGATACTATAATATCTTTTTAAATAAAAGTTTAATTCTTCATAATAAGTTTTTAAGGTTTTGATATAAAACATATGGTTCTGTTCACAAAAAACACCATATTAGTTTAGGTTAATCTACAAGTATAACCTCGTTTGAATTCTCATAAAATATATCCATTTCTTGTACTGCCTAGTCATCATCAGTTTTGTTTACTATATTGTCTAATCCTAGACATATACAAAAAAGAAATATGTCCATCACTAAGTTTTAATAAAACACCAAATCTTTTATAACCCATGAGAATATCCTTCTCAAAATGTTTGAATAATAATTTCAAGAATTAGTGCAGATAGTTCGATGAGAAACGTGAGTCAATATTTATCTATACTATCATTCTTCATTCAACTCTTGTATTGTCATCATGGTTTGGTCTTGCCACCGGTTCTTAATAGAGAAGATAAGAATAGCTTGACTAAACATGATACATGGTATTTTATCAATACCCTCAATATACAAGATAACCTCTTGCTTATTGCATGCAAAATTATCATGGCCTTTTGGCCCACGGGTATCATTTACTATAGGTGACAAGTGTATACATCACCACATTTATACAGACGTGAAATGAATCAAAGAATCAAAGTCTCTATACTAGGAAAGAAAAATATAACCGAACTGACTGTTTGAACATGAATTCAATATATATAATAAGAAAACTTTCCTATAAGTCTCGTTGTTACTGCATTTTATCTTAGGGTTTTCAATCTTTCATTCCTGTCACAATCTTTCCAAGACTTAACCAGTGGTAATTATTTCCTTTATCAGTTGCTATTAGTAAACATGCAATTTCTTCACACAAGAATCATGTCTCTATTTTCAATGCATGAGATTATATAACAAAAATATGAAGAGCAATCACTATTATGTTCTCTCATCATTTCCCATAGCATTTCAAGACCAAAAAAAACTTGTTTTGTATTGTCACTTCGTGGATTTATACCAGATAAGAGTCATGGCCCAATACATGCATATCAGCACAAACTAAGGCTAGGGTACCATTCCATAATGCCTTTTTCAATAGGCTTAGAGTGGTAAGTTTAAAATCATCAAAGTGTTGTTAGAACTGCCACCTTAAAATGGGAAAGGTGGTGTTGCCACTCCCACCTCAAGTCTTATATTTAGCCTTCGATGGTGGCTTATCATTCCCATGAGGTGCACGATCTAAAACAAGTTTTAACTAGAAAGGAACATATATATATTATCTACATATATTTATATCAATTTCTCATAATCAATTTACATAGTCAACATAACATTCTAAAGTTTTAAATTTTGATAAAGGAAAAGAGACCAAACACAACTCGACTCAACTAGGTTTTACCTAACCTATCAATTCTGAGAATAACTCAATTGACTTGACACAGTTTAAAATAGACCTATGTGAGTGTGTGGTGCCTCAACTTAGCGATCTAACTACAGGGTTGCAACTGCCTCACAATATGTGTTCTATTGACAAACACAAGTAGACTACCTCAAGTCGGTGCTATGTTCACCACAAGATCTTTCTGGATGCCTTTACTCCTGAAGGGTTCACAAACTTCACTCTGATCACCCAAAGGATTCACAACTTTGCTCTAATACCACTTGGTGCAGTCAAGGATGGAGGGTCTAGAGAATGGACTATCCAAACCTGTAGCTAGAGTAAACAAAATAGAAACAACACAAGAAATAGAATTCAATGGAAGATTTATATTCTTAATATCTTAGACAATTACAAATCTTATATTCTGGCAACATGTGAGCTACAATCTGGCCTTATAGGCTTGCTTTCCAAATTACAACAAACATGAAAGATATGGCAATGAAGTGCCTCCTGAAAAGAACTATCTTTCTATTCTGTTATCATATATGAATCAACTAACTTCCTAATGCATCTCATGAATTCATATATATCAGCTTCTCGCTCAAATAATCCTCCACATTGGCATCAAGAGGTCCCAAACCCAAATGCATGATGAAACATGTAGATAATGTGTAGGTTGACCTACAACTCATGGTAATGCTCCATAAATGGATGGAGCATGATGCAGTTCTCAATGAAGGTCTATCTGGTCCTTTACTACCTTGTGTGATGTTCCATTTCACTCTGCGAGTCTCGAGAATTCTCCACAAACCTTGTTTTCTCATGCTAACTGATGGATGCTCTTGTGAAAGTCTATGATATTCTTATAGTGATAACTCTCCATAGATGAATCCAAATCTCATGAAATCTTAATGTGATGTAGATGTCATAGTATAGAAGCTAAATCCTACTTCGTGAGCTCTGAAATGAAGATGCAGTAGAATGTGGTGGAAGATGTTGAAACTGCAACTAGAATGCAAGAAAAGAAAAGAAAGCAAATGTTTTTGGTTGATGCAAGATTGTTCTTCAACCTGGGATGCTTCTACATTAGGAACCATGAAAATTCTTCCCATGGCATGAACATCATATCCAATACACTCTTGAACCAACATGCCAAAAAGCACACAACTCTAGGAAATTGCAACTCTAGAACTAGAAAGTGATAAACAAACCTCTGACCATGCTCAAAAGCATGCATCCAAATTTAAAATCATCTCAATCTAGAAAAACCTTTGGAATTACAATCCAAAAAATAATCTTCCACATCTTTGTAAAACCATAGATTTTAAAATGGAAAATTTACAAAACCAACAACTCTAGAAGCATAGTTACAAAATTGAAATTATCTCTATTTGGAGAGACCTAAAATTTACACTCCAAAAACTAACTTGCATTGATCTACAAAAACACAAATTTTGATTAAATGTAAAACCTACAAAATCATACATGATAAAGACATACAAGAAAATTTGAAAGTATCTCCATCTAGCTAACCTACAAAAAATAATCTTGCATAGATTTGCAACACCATATATTTTGATTGAACATAAAACTACAAAATTACACATGCTAGAAGTATCACAATTTTTATTCAACATAAAAATTGTAAAACTCTACATACCAAATGCCTACATGCAAATCTAAAATTATCTCTATTTGAAAAACCTTCAAAAAATACTCTTCCATATATCTACAAGATCACCATGTTTCTCAAACGTAAAACCTACAAAACCATATATGCTAGAAGTATCACATGTTTTCATTAAACATAAATCCAACAAAACCATACATAAAAAGACAATGTATATTCAATTCTAAATTTATTAATACATCCATAACACCCACAAAAATGGGACCAAGGATTCACATTTAGAATGATGGAATATCACAAATTTGTAACCCACAAATCAAAACACCATGAATTTCTAACATGCGACTATATACATCCAAAAGGACTAGGGGGGTGTCTAAAGCTCTAGGCCACAAAATAACCAACTCCACAACCTCCACTAAGTACATGCTTCCATGAGCTCCACATCAAAGTTACTACATGACCAACACCTCCATTAAATATGTGCAACAATAAGAACCAAGGGGTTGTTTTAGGAACTACTAGGTCAAAGTCACCAAATGACCAACTCCACAAACTCTATGCAACCAAGTATTTAGGGGGTTGTCTAGGAGATTTTATATCAACAAATAGCTAAATCCATAACTTTCATGTAACCAAATAGCTTCAATCCATCACATGACCAACTCCAAGAGTATAGGGATGAACTCTACAGAAATAAACAACATGATCTATAAGTTGTTGCACTTATGTTGTCATTGATATCAACAGTGAGATTCAGGTGTGTTGTCAGTAGTGCTAGAATGAAGAAGGCCAGAAGTAAAGTGGACAAGAGGTTAATGTCAAAGGGAGTCTATGGCAATATGATTAGAGAAGAAGACAAAAGAAGATAGATCAAAGATGAGAAGGGAAAGATAATGAATGTCATCAATATAAGGTTGTTGTTCTATAAAGTTGAGAATGAAGTCTTTGATGTGGTAAATATTGTATTCATTGTTTCCTGAGGAAATGCATTTCTTTAGTTTTGAAAGAAAGATTCAAGTTGTCTAAGCTACTAAAATTTGCACAAAATAATCTCAGGAGAATGCTCCACATTCCTCCACATTTGATGGTATAACCTTGCAGTTTGGGAGTTTATCAAAGACATGTGTGAAGATTGTATGTTCCAAATTTTAGAGCTTGAAAATTAACGCAGAAGATTCTAAAGCTCGTAGAGTGAAGACAGTTGTTCAGAGTTGATGCAGTCAGGATGCATTTGGGAAATGCTCCATATTTCTTTACCTTTGAAGTTGAGGTCCTGCAGCTTGAAGGATGATCATTTATAAATGAGAAGATGATAATATTCAAGAATCAGCTACTAAGATGCACCGCAGAGGTTCTCCAAGGTCAGTAGAACAAAGACACATCCTGCTGCTAACTAAGGTTGTCTAGAGGAGAAAACAGAAGCCACCACATTTCACCACAGTTTATCTTTTGGCATTGTTGTTTGGAAGATGAGTTCAGATATTCAGTTGGATGATTTAATTCAATTTTTATGTGTTGAAGTGCATCGCAAGTTGGTTTTTCAATGCTCTATCTCAAGATTGTGTATTCAGTATTTGTGTGTGATACTAGGCTCAGTTTTTGTTTGTTTGTGCTGGAAAGAAAATATATATTTCAATGGAAGGATTGGTTAAGAAGGTTTGTATAAGTCTTATGTTGCTTGTGTAATGATCCATATAATGTTATTTGTTCTCTTCAGTACCAATTTTTGTCTGGAGCTATTAGGTAGAAGGATGTGTGTTTGTTGGGCTGACTTAATGTGTTTTCAATGTTCCTGCCATATTATTTGAAGTGTGTTCTAGCTTCGAAGAATGTGATAATAAACAATAGGTCCTGGTTATCACTTGGCTTGAACCGCATTGATTTTATACATCTTTTGAATGCTGACTTGGTATGGCCTTGCACATTTCATGAATACACATTTCATTTTGGCTAATTTGGTAGAAGTTTTTTTGGACTTGTAGAATTTATAAATGGAAGATCTTGTTTGTTGAGGATAGGATGAGTGAGTGTGTGTGTACGAAGATGTGTGAGCAGATGTGAGAATGTTTGTGAAGGTGTGTTGGAGGTAGAAGTGATCGCTAAGTAGAGAAAGTAAAGTTTTGTGACAAAGTGATGTGAGCAAATGATATAGAGTTGGTTTGTTCAGTAAGATCTGTTGAATGTAATATCCAGAGGTTGTAGCCTCATTCTGTAAGTGTCTTTGCATTATATTTCAGGGAGTTGTATCTTCCTTTGGGTTGAAGCCCATAAATAATATTGTAATCATGTTTTATCTTTATTTATGAGGTTAGATTTCGACAATAGATCCAAGCAGCTTCCTCATCGTGGTTTTTCCACGTAAATCTGGTGTTGTGGCTATGTGCTTATGTGTTGTGCTTTAATTGGTTTAATTTGTTGATCTTCTGGTTAAAGCAGTTAGAAGTTTTGATTATTGATGTTAAACTGAAATAAGTTTAGAGATATATTGATTCACCCCCCTCTCAATATATCTTTGTGTTCTAACAATTGGTATCAGAGCAAGGTTCCTTGGTGCAACCTAATAGAGGAAGGTAGATCTTGGAATAAAACACATAGCTCAGAAGGATTCCTCTACTAAAGCTCCTATGTTTGATGGAAATAACTAACTTCTGGAGTGTAAGGATGGAATCCTATCTTACCTCATTGGGGTATGATGTCTGGAGGGTGATTGAGACTGATTATGTTAAACCCAGTCATCCCATTACAGATTCAGATGCAAAGAAGTCCCATGATAATAAGTTTGAATCTAAGAATTCTATCTTAATTGGTCTAACTAGTTCAGAGTTAGTCAAGGTTGTGCAGTGAAAGACAAAAAAGGAGATATGGGATAAGCTCAAAGGTCTCTATGAAGGAGATGACACCATAAATGAAGCCAAACTACAATCCTACAAAATAGTATTTGAGAATCTAAGTATGAAAAAAGAAGAAAACATAGCTAGCTACTTGCACCGGGTAGATGAATCTGTGAATGGAATTAGAAGTATGGGTGAAGATATAGCTGAATCAATGGTTGTAAAGAAAATCATGAGATCTCTCCCTCACATATTTGATTCAAAAGTTTCTACAATAGAAGAAGCTAAAGACTTGAAGAAAATCACCACGATAGAAGTGTTTGGGTCCCTCACTACCTATGAAATGAGAAATGAAATCATAATTCCATGCCAGAAAGAAGCTACTTTCAATGTTGTGAAGAATGAACATCTAATATATGCAATGAAGCTGAGGAAGAAGAAGCAAATTTTCTAAGAAATCTGAAAAGAGGATTAGGTAAATATAAAGGTAAGCTACCTTTCAAATGTTTCAAATGTGGTAGAATTGATCATTATGTCTCTAAATGTCCTTTTGGAGAAAGTGAAAGTAGTAGCAAGGGGTTCAAGAGAAACAATTTCAGAGGAACCTTCTTTCAAAAGAAGACTACAACTCCAGAGAAGAAGTAGATCACTACTCATCTAATGAAGATTGAGGGGAATCTCTATTCATGGCCATGGTGATTTCAGATGATTTAGAGAAGACTTCAGATGAAGAAGAATATGAAGTTGATTTTGAAGGTGAACTTGTTCCTACTCGTGAAGACTTAGACTACGCAAGGAAAGAAAATCAAAAACAAAGAGTTGTGATTGAAGCCAAGACAAAAGAATGTATAAAACATGAGAAAGAAATTTAGTTACTCAAAAAGGAGTTGAAGATGACAAAGTTTGGAAGTCCATATGATACAAAATGTACAGATCTCATCTTGCCTCAAGGAAGATCTCTTCATGGAAGACAATTCTCAATGAACAAGTTCAATCATGTTTTCTTTGGTTTTTGTTTTATCTGTAATAAATTTGGTCATAAGGCTATGGATTGTAAGTTTGTAATGAATGAAATAAATCTTGTGGATGCCAATATGGTTTGTCAAATTTACAACAAGTCTGGACACATAGAAAGGTATTGCAGGAATGGTTTAGCAAATTCAAAATCTTAGATAATTGATGTCAATAAGCAAGACAAGGAAAGTAACAATGGAGTTGAGAACTTAATGATTTTCCAAACAACATTTCATGCTCAAGGACAAACCATTCTCTGGATGATAGATAGTGGATGTACAAATCACATGACAGGTGATAAAAACAAGTTTATTAATCTTGGAAAGTGGGACAATGGCTTGGCTAGGTTTGGAGAGAACTCTTCTAAAAAGATCATTGGAAAAGGTGCTATAAGCCTTGATGAAAAATCTTAGACACATGATGTTATTTATGTGGAAGGTCTCAAGCATAATCTTCTTAGTGTAAGTCAAATGTGTAGCAAAGGATATAATCTTACATTTCATGACCAAGGATGTGAAATCAGGAGAGCAAAGTCTAGAAAACTAGTGGTAGAAGACATTAAGATAGAAGGTAACTTGTATAATCTAAAATGGGTTAATGAGAGGATTTCTCTATTAGTGAAAACAAAGGAATGTTGGTTGTGGCACAAGAGAATGGAGCACATCAACTTTGACAATCTAGTGAAGATCAGTTCCATGAAATTAGTAAGGGACATGCCAAAGATTATCAAGCCTACAAACACAATATGCAAGGAATGTCAGATTGGAAAGTAGAAAAGGATAACTTTCAAATACAAGGAATACTGTACTACGAGGCTCTTGGAGCTGGTTTATACAAATCTGTGTAGACCAACTAGGACAAAAAGCTTACAAGAGTTTTTTCAAGAGCATGGAATTAAAAGGCACTATGCAACTGCTAGAAGCCCTCAGTAGAATGGTGTTGCATAGAGAAAGAATAGGATTGTCCAAGAGATGGCTAGGACAATGTTGAGTGAAGATAAACTACCTAATATATACTAGAAAGAAGCAATTCATACAGTAGTCTATATTCTTAATAGGGGACAACTAAGAAAGCACAACACTAAGACCCCTTATGAGCTTTGGAATAATACACCTACAATAGTCAAGTATTTCAAAGTTTTTGGGAGCAATTGCTACATTAGAAGAGACAAAGAAGGTTTGGGAAAGTTTGACTCAAGGGAAGATGAAGGTATTTTCCTTGGGTACTCAACTTCCAACAAAACCTACAAATGCTACAATAAAAGACTAAGGAAGATAGTTGAGAGTGCAAATGTAAAAGTGGATGAAGAATCACATCAAAATTTAGTTGAGCAAGAGGACTGTTGGTTAGATGAACTTGCCTACATAGAGGAAGTCAAAGAAGTTGAAGAAAAGGAAGAAAATCCAGAGAAGACTGCTAAGACTCCTACCAAGTATGTTCAGAAAAATCATTCAGAAGACCAGATCATTGGAGACAATCTAATGAAGGAGTTTAGACAAGAATAAGATTTGTAAGAACAAATGAACAGGTAAACTTTGCTTTTCTGTCAAGAATAGAACCTAAAAATTTTAATGAGGATAGTAAGGATGAAGGATGGATACAAGCCATGGAAGAAGAATTGAATCAGATAGAAAAGAACCAGACTTGGGAGTTGGTACCAAGGCCTGCAAACAATAATGTGATAGGAACAAAATGGGTTTTCAGGAATAAGTTGAATGAAGATGGAGAAGTGGTTAGGAACAAAGAAAGGTTGGTTTGCAAAGGATATTCAAAAGTTGAAGGTGTTGACTATGAGGAGACATTTTCTCCGGTGGCAAGAATGGAAGCAATCAGAATGGTTCTTGATTTTGTGGTACATAAGGGATTCAAGGTATATAAGATGGATGTTAAATCTGCCTTCCTAAATGGTGACTTGGAAGAAGAGGTCCATATAGAGTAGTTAGATGGTTTTCAGCTATCAAAAGATCCAAACATGGTGTGCAGACTCAAGAAGGCTTTGTATGGTCTCAAACAAGCCCCCAGGGAATGGTATGCAAGGTTGGACAAGTACTTACTTCAATAAGGTTTTAAGAAAGGTACCACAGATAGTAATCTTTACATCAAAACATAAGGTGAACAAATTCTAATTGTTGTTGTGTATGTTGATGATATAATCTTTTGTGGATATGATGAGATGTGTAAGAAGGAGAGATGTAGAAAGAGTTTGAAATGTCTATGTTAGGAGAGCTGTCATTCCTTTTAGGACTTCAAATATCTTAATCAAATGAGGGCATCTTTATCTCTCAAGCAAAGTATGTTAAGGAAATGTTGAAGAAGTTTGGAATGGAAGATTGCAAGCCTATGAGTACTCCTATGGCAATCAATTGTCACTTGAGTAAAGATGATGAGTAACTTGAAGCTGATCAGACTCAATATAGATTTATGATTTGGGGCCTACTATACCTAACAGCATCAAGGCCTAGCATTATGCAAGTTGTATGTTTGGTTGCAAGATTTCAAGTTGATCCTAAGGAAACACATGTGAAGGTAGTCAAGAGAATATTTAGATACTTGAAGAGCACTGTAGCGCCCCTCCATTCTCACCGTGGATGTGTAGTTCAATGATCGTTGACTAATTTTGACTCAGAAGACGGCATTCAGAAGAAATTTGAGGATGAAGATAGTTATCACTGGTAGGTTTACTTTCACGAAGGATGGCATCAAACTGTAATTTTCTTAAATTCAAAGTATTTAGGTTCTGGGTTCTTTTGAGTATGGATCCTACACGTCTGATTGGGTATTTAATTTTTAGATGAATATGCATATTCATGACAATTACTTGTGATCCCAAATCTATCATCTAATCATTGTTATTTACTACCTTTGCAATTTGCTACATGTACTATTGCGTAAGTTTAAATTTGCATCTAATTTGTGAGGGTTTTATGTCTACTACAAATAATATGTCTTTGTATCCGCATCAATCATACTTGCGCATTAGGGTTGCTTTCAATAACAGTTCTGGTAGTTATAATGTATAGGCCTCCTTCTCCATATTGATGGCTCCTTGAAACTCATAATATATCTTCTTACATCTGCTTGTATTAATGTTTTATTCCTCAATATTTATATCTTGTTATGCTTTGAAGCATCATCTTCTATTCTAAGTCGACCTTTTTAATTTACGGCTTCAATATCTGACACTAATTCATTTTTCTATATATCTAATAAAAGTTCTTCATGATGCACAATATTATAGTCTGAGCTTTATTGTGGGGTAGTTATATTGATCATCGCCAATCTTGGATGTTAGCATAACATCGCTATTACATTGTCTATGTAACCGTTGGCTGTTAGGGTGGTTACGTTGGTTTCTGTAGTTACATTTTAACTGCCAACTGATGTGTTAGTATTTATATCTGCTTTGTATCTATTTTTAAAGATCGAATACACTTTGTTGTTTCCTCTGCTTAACCATTATTGGAATCACAAAGTTAGTGGTTAAAATGTTGAAAACGGTTCGCATTTCTCTGATTATTTAGTAAGCTATGGCCATGGTATTCAGTCATTGCGACCTCCCAATGAGCACTCTCCTTGAGGCATTCTGGCAAACAATTCATGCACCCTGTCTGTGCGGTCCCATTTTGCATACAATTCTGCCGATGCATTTAATGTAAAGATTTCCAATTACTTTTCATTGTCCATAATCTTTTTTTTTTACATCCGCAATAATTGCACTTTGTGGTTAATATTCCCCAGAAGCTTTACGTTGAACGGTTGGCATTTTAATTTGTCAGTATCATAAAAGAAGAAGTATTTTATAGTAATGACATTATAACGCTTTCACGGGGAGCCTTGTTTGAATTAGAAGGGCAGATTATGTGGCACCTTAGTGGTGCTTCTTTACTATGCCAATAATAGATTGTGTAACTCATGTTCTAAAAAGGAATCTCACCCAACTTTTGGGGGATTCACTTCATTTCCATCCGTTTGTGGGGGGAGGCTTTTAGCCCATGCGCCATGATCATGGGTTCGGGCTTCCTTTCCTGAGACTATGCTAGAGAAGAAGGGGGAGATATATCCTTTTGGAGAAGACGGTGTGGGGAGGAAAATGGAAAGTGGCTTGGGCAATCAAACATTTCTTGAAAAAGCCGTGGTTAATGTTTGTGTTGGCATGGTTATGGAAACATTGCATAAACTGTTATGCTGCTATACTAAGCCTATCAACAACAGGTATGTGTAGGCACGTTATCACTTTACATACATGCTATGATTTTCATAAGATTTTATGCTCTATGTTTGTGCATGTTAAGTAATAAAAAAACCTCATTAGGGTTTAACTTCATAGGGAAAAGGAGGACTGTGTTATAAACCATGGATATGTGTTTAAATAGTCATACTGTCTTGGAAATTGTTGATTGATTCTTGCATCTTTAAGACATCAGATTAGATTAGAAGATTATAAATGTTATATCTATCATAAAAGGCGCCAGCTTAGATTTAGAAATTCTTGATTGTTAATATCTACATCATTATGGTAGCGTATCATGCTTGACGAATACTTATATTAACCTTTGCATTCAAAAAGATGTCGACTTTAATTTGAAGATTTTAAATGGTTTCCTTTACATTCTAAAGTGGATTAGTTCTTTACAATTATTTTTGTGTAATGTATTTGTGCATGCATGGAAGATGCAAATGTAAACTGTATGTGAAAATTAAGATACAGTAATTCTTCTTTATAAGTTTCTTATGGCAAATGATTCTTCATATTGATTCCCCTTCCATTATGCAATGATGGATGCTAGATTTGTGGATTAAACGTCGATCGCTTGTTTTTTCTTAAAGAATTTTATATGATTTTGATTAAATCTAATGATATTGCTAACCCTTCACCATGGTGATATGGAGTTAACTCTTTTTCTATTCATCCTCTGTAATGAGTAAATGTATTGAATCTAGTTTATACCTGCTGCTATCTTCCAACCTGATTTATCTAGCTTGCATGGAATGCTGCTATCTGTAGTTGTGCTTCGAGTTGCTTTCCTTTTTCATGCCCATTTTTGCATAGACAAAAGTATGTTGGCAAGGTGGTTGAGTCAGCCTTTACATCTATCAATCGTTGCTGCTTAAATGCCTTTGTTACAAATCCACTTGTACTTATTCTATAATGTTTTTTATGTCAAATGGTTCACACGATTTGCACCATAGCCGCCACCAGATGTGCAACATTTTTAGGATCCAAATCAATAAGCATTGTCACTGTAGACATTCCTAAGCCATATTCTTTTATAGTATTCTGACAAGGAAAATAAACCCATACTTTCACCATAGGCTTAATGGGCATTGCATTGCAAAAGTTAGGTGTACTCATGACAGCCACTAGGTCAAGAGGGTCAACCTCGCGTACACTAGCAGTGGTAGTTTAGTTTTTTGGAAACTCTTATTTGATTTCATTATAAAGACATCAGTTTTGAATGATTGTGTAGTGTCGTTCAATTACTATTATCCTTGCATTCTTTTAGCATCAATTTAGATTTGGAAGTTTCTAAATGATATATTTATGTACCTTAGAAGGCATCGACTTTCTGAGTATAGCAAATGGTTATGCATGCATTCTTACATATAGTTTAGTGGCATCGACTTATTGTGATGTTAAATCATCTTTGGAAGTTTATAAATATGGATGTTTATGATGGTGTCAGATACATATATTAGAAGTTATGAATGATTCTGTCATTCCAAAATATAAGTGTGACTACCTATGGAGACATTCACTCGAACTCAGTAACTCGATATTGTTCATCAAACAGTTAAATATGTATGATGCTAAGTAATGTTGAGAGAGCTTACAATTTAGTTTGTAATATAACATTAGCCATTTAGTAGAATGTAGAAAGGTTGAATGTGCTTACGTTGCCTAAGAATAGAGTAGAAAATCTCTTTTAACCAAATCTTTTTTTTTTTAAAAGGCCTAAGTTGCTTTATATATATATATATATATATATATATATATATATATAATAAAATAAAATGAATCTAGTTCTATATAGTGATTAGAAGTGTTAATTATTGAACTGCTTAGACTTTATATTAAGTGATTTTGTCCTATGGTCTTTATGTTAGTAGAATATTTAGAAGATTTATGCTTGTATAGCATGGTTTACGACCTTGTGAGTTGAATGTTATAATATAGACCGATAGTGTGGAAATAATTCAATAACTAATTTAATGAGAATCTCGTGATGTTTGATTATGGAATAAGGTTGTTGTTACTTGTCTTCCAAAATTATTGATGACTTTATCCTTACCTAATGCATGATAAGGTTTTCGAGAAAAGTTATGCTTCTAGATTATTATATTTAATAATGATTATATCTTGTAAAATATAATTCTATAATAATTGTATGTTTTTATTTTATAGAATCTATCTAAGAGAAAGCAATGCTTTGATAGTTATTTTTCCATCATCTTTATTAAACATGACTGTTAAATTGAGAATATGATCCAATTGTGACCTAAGTTTTATATTCTTGTATAAATTTGTATAGATTGGATTAAGACTTATTCTCTCTTCCTTAGAATTCATACATATTGTGGCCTTTTCTTGTAGTTGAATATAAGAAGCTTTATTGATGGTAAGAATTAAGTAGCAATGTGAATTAGTTTTGAAATCTTCTTGAATACATTTATTGAAGGCAAAAAACAATCATACTGAATTGTGGAGATTTGCGTCCTGAAATAAAGTACTTGCATTAGTATGTTGGTTATAAGGATGCATCACTTGATGTAGTATATGTTGAATTCCTCAAAAGCTTTAGAGATTATGAGTTTCTATTGCATAATGTAACCCTTTTGTGGTTGAAGGCTCTAGTCCTAAACTACGAAGTCTCTGCGCTACCCATACGTAGGCAAGGCCATTATGAGCACCTAAGACACTAGGTCAGCCCCTTAGGGCCTTAGGTTGTCATTTAATACATTTGATGTGTTGTAATTATTAATCATGCAGGTCTAATGTTCTTTAGATGTACAGTATGAGACTTTTGCCATGCAAGACTCAGAAGCTAAGGAAGCACCTTTCCCACTGGTGTATGGATGATCATCTGGCACCATCAGGGTAAATGGGTATACACATGTATAATTTAAATTTGATATATTGTATCTAACATTTGAATTACGTTGAATGTGATATACTCTATTATGTAATCTGAGCTTTACTAAATGAAGATTTTAAATGGTATTAAAAAGGTAAAAAAAAAAAAATTGCCTTTTTACTGCTGTAGTTGACTTATCTCTAGGGTTACATGGCAGGGCATTATATTTGGTATCAGAGCCAGGTTTTCAGCACTGGGATCTCTGGTTAAGGTTGTCGCCCATGTTTAGTTATAGTAATTATTTTAATGCATGTGATAGGAACTCTTGTGTTGGATAACATGCTTTAATATAAACACCTATATTGATGTATTGGATTGATGATCATGAGATTGAGATTCAACATCATGTGATACGTAGAAATATAGAGTGGAAGAAAACTAGAAAAGGGAAGGGGATAGCAAGTAATGTTATGATTTTGCAAAGGGAATCACATTGGATTATGGAAATAAGTGTACTTATGGTAGTAATGAAATTGTGTATGAAAATATAATCTTCCCCCTATAAATGTGGAAAAACCAGTAACTGTGCATGGGGTTGAGTGTTGTGAATACCCCGTACATGTTTTGTGCACCCATGGGATGGTGATACTGGGTACCCATCCATGGGGAATGTGTGTATTTTGGTGTGGGATTAGCCATACCATTACGTGTGTTTGTATGTTTGTTACCTGATTGAGGGCCAACCCTTGTGTGGTTGAAAATATATATATAAGAGTAGCCAAAAGTTAGATTCATAGATTCTCTTCTTTTGGTTCTCTAGTTCCTCAGTATATGAAGGGGTAGTAGCATCCACAAAGTTCCTTGGGCGAAAGGTGCAGTGTACACTTATGACAGCGCAGAGTAGTCCCTCGCTCAACCAAACCTAAGGAAATGTACTCACTACTTCCCCTTATGATGGATCAGGGTACTTGATTCATATGTGTCAGCCTAATCCCCACAGTTTCTGAACATCTGGATGGTATTTCTTGGAGGATCATTTACCTTGTCTTCATGAAAGGTATGATATGTCACATGAGTTGTTAGTTGGGGGTCAAGGTCTAGGACCCACATGGACAACCCAACTGGAACTATGTGATGACATGAGTCATCACTTGGGGGCCGGGGTCTAGGACCTGCATGGGTAACCCAAGTGAGACCATGTGCCCCATGTATATTTTGAGGTCTAGCATGTGGAGGGAGATTTGTTACCCATGCTAAGATAGATTCCGTATCTGCACATGTTTCGACATGATGCAATAGGTACGATGCCACACCCCACTAATGTTTTGACACAGTGCTAGTGATGATGTCGTGTTGCTGATGGTAGCGAGCTGGGCTCGAGGACACGATGCCACGTGCTTAGACACGTGAAGGTGCACTATGAGATTGTGTTATAGCCTACTTGTGGGATGAGCGTAATGGGGCCTCACACACTTGTAGAGGGATACTCATGTTTGCTTTCGATAGTGTTCGGTCGGTTAGCATATGGGTAGGTCCTAGCCATGTATACCTCTAGCTATGGCGAGTACCTGCGTGTGCCTTTTCCACGAGGTGTCGCTATGCGGGGTGTATTCTACGCGTGTTTACTTCTGCAGAGCCATAGACACATTGCCATGCGACATACGGCTAGTACGTGCTTTCTCCGGCTGGCGTATGACCATGTCGCACTGAGATGCGATGCGGGATGTGGCTGAGGTGCACATTCCATGCAGGTAGCCAAGGAGTGTGTGAGACACTTGGTTAGTCCATGCCGTGTGACGACATGATGTAGGGTGTAGCTGAGGAGTACACTCTGAGCCATGTGGATGGTGTGCTCATTCCGCATCACATGAGGGCTACTGTTATAGCCTGACGTTGTTCCCTCCTTCCTCGTTTGGTGGCTAGTATCTAGTCACATAGTGTTGTACAGTGCAATTTCAAAGATTGTGGACTTTCTCTATGGTTATTGATGATTTTCTACTGATTGTGAAGGCTGACACTTTTCTTATATTGGATTATGATGGTTTAGCCACACCTTGTGATCTTATTTGCTTGTAGCCCTCGTGGTTACATTTGATTTAGTGTTGAAAATTGCGCGCATTTCTTATTTTATTGTTGAAATTAAATTTTTATCTTTCTTTATGACTTTGGTGGCTAAACTAGTTATACTTATTATTTTCAATGTCGGCCATGTGTCGTATTGTGATTCCTCTCCAAGGACGCATGAGGCAAACTTGGTGAGTGTATGCGAGGAAGTAGATGCAGGGAACCTTGAGGATGGGGGTATGTGAGGCTGTTATACAGCTAGGACCCACTACCCACCTATGTGTGATGACCACCTCTTGGAGGCTAACCACCTTATACAACAAGAGAGAGGTCATTATGGCTTGTTTGGAGTGTCTCACCCTATGAGTGTGGCCTAACACCAACAAGTCATTGAGTGTGAGGTATGGATTATGTGAGATGGATTTGGCTCTTGGCTCATGGATTATGTATCATGGAGTAGTATACTATATTTCAATATCTAGATGGACCCTTGTGTAGCCTTGTGATGTGATTCCTGGTGATGTGAATTTCTGTGTATGTAAAGAATGTATGTTAATTAATGAATATAATACTTATGGAATGATAAACTATGTTGCATACTTTAAAAAGGTGAAAAATCATGATCCTTTGTTGAATATGTATGAGATTTATGGTTGTAAAATAATTAAAGTGAAATGTCTTGTTATAAATGATGGATATATAATGGGTATTGTGTGTTTTACATGGAAAATATGTTGATATTTTGTGAAAATGTAGTATTATGACCTATTGATTTCTTAACATCAAATTAGAAGAAGAATTGCAATGGTGATGTATTTGCAATTGCATACTTTATATGTTATGAGATGAAAGTGCACTGCTTACTGGACCTAAAAAAAAATTAAAATATATATATATATATATATATATATATATATATATATATATATATATATATTGATGGGGGTCAACGTTAACATGTTAGAATTTTGGGTGAATTATTTATTATGAAATCATTTTTGGAAAATGAAACTTGTTGTGTTACTATTGTAATATTGGAAGTAGAAGGGTAAAGTATGGTTGAAATGGAATTTAGATAAGATAAATCCCTTTCCTTAAGCAAATTAGTGTATATTATTTTTATTTTTATGAGATGAATCAACTTTGATGTTGGTACTAACGTGTTATGTTTCCACTCTAATTTACAACTTCCAGGAGGAAGTGAAGTTCTAGGGGGGGAGGATGTAGAGCCCCTCCATTCTCACCATGGATGTGTATTTTAATGATCGTTGACTAATTTTGACTCAGAAGACGGCATTCAGAAGAAATTTGAGGATGAAGATAGTTATCACTGGTAGGTTTACTTTCATGAAGGATGGCATCAAACTGTAAGTTTCTTAAATTCAAAGTATTTAGGTTTTGGGTTCTTTTGAGTATGGATCCTACACGTTTGATTGGGTATTTAATTTTTAGATGAATATGCATATTCATGACAATTACTTGTGATCCCAAATCTGTCATCTAATCATTGTTATTTACTACCTTTGCAATTTGCTACATGTACTATTGCGTAAGTTTAAATTTGCATCTAGTTTGTGAGGGTTTTATGTCTACTACAAATAATGTCTTTGTATCCACATCAATCATACTTGCGCATTAGGGTTGCTTTCAATAATAGTTCTGGTAGTTATAATGTATAGGCGTCCTTCTCCATATTGACGGCTCCTTGAAACTCATAATATATCTTCTTACATCTGCTTGTATTAATGTTTTATTCCTCAATATTTATATCTTGTTATGCTTTGAAGCATCATCTTCTATTCTAAGTCGACATTTTTAATTTACGGCTTCAACGTCTGACACTAATTCATTTTTCTATATATCTAATAAAAGTTCTTCATGATGCACAATATTATAGTCTGAGCTTTATTGTGGGGTAGTTATATTGATCATCGCCAATCTTGGATGTTAGCATAACATCGCTATTACATTGTCTATGTAACCGTTGGCTATTAGGGTGGTTACATTGGTTTCTGCAGTTACATTTTAACTGCCAACTGATGTGTTAGTATTTATATCTACTTTGTATCTATTTTTAAAGATCAAATACACTTTGTTGTTTCCTCTGCTTAACCATTATTGGAATCACAAAGTTAGTGGTTAAAATGTTGAAAATGGTTCGCATTTCTCTGATTATTTAGTAAGTTGTGGCCATGGTATTCAGTCATTGCGACCTCCCAATGAGCACTCTCCTTGAGGCATTCTGGCAAACAATTCATGCACCCTGTCTGTGCGGTCCCATTTTACATACAATTCTGCCCATGCATTTAATGTAAAGATTTCCAATTACTTTTCATTGTCCATAATCTTTTTTTTTTACATCCGCAATAATTGCACTTTGTGGTTAATATTCCCCAGAAGCTTTACGTTGAACGGTTGGCATTTTAATTTGTCAGTATCATAAAAGAAGAAGTATTTTATAGTAATGACATTATAACGCTTTCACGGGGAGCCTTGTTTGAATTAGAAGGGCAGATTATGTGGCACCTTAGTGGTGCTTCTTTACTATGCCAATAATAGATTGTGTAACTCATGTTCTAAAAAGGAATCTCACCCAACTTTTGGGGGATTCACTTCATTTCCATCCGTTTGTGGGGGGAGGCTTTTAGCCCATGCGCCATGATCATGGGTTCGGGCTTCCTTTCCTGAGACTATGCTAGAGAAGAAGGGGGAGATATATCCTTTTGGAGAAGACGGTGTGGGGAGGAAAATGGAAAGTGGCTTGGGCAATCAAACATTTCTTGAAAAAGCCGTGGTTAATGTTTGTGTTGGCATGGTTATGGAAACATTGCATAAACTGTTATGCTGCTATACTAAGCCTATCAACAACAGGTATGTGTAGGCACGTTATCACTTTACATACATGCTATGATTTTCATAAGATTTTATGCTCTATGTTTGTGCATGTTAAGTAATAAAAAAACCTCATTAGGGTTTAACTTCATAGGGAAAAGGAGGACTGTGTTATAAACCATGGATATGTGTTTAAATAGTCATACTGTCTTGGAAATTGTTGATTGATTCTTGCATCTTTAAGACATCAGATTAGATTAGAAGATTATAAATGTTATATCTATCATAAAAGGCGCCAGCTTAGATTTAGAAATTCTTGATTGTTAATATCTACATCATTATGGTAGCGTATCATGCTTGACGAATACTTATATTAACCTTTGCATTCAAAAAGATGTCGACTTTAATTTGAAGATTTTAAATGGTTTCCTTTACATTCTAAAGTGGATTAGTTCTTTACAATTATATTTGTGTAACATATTTGTGCATGCGTGGAAGATGTAAATGTAAACTATATGTGAAAATTAAGATACAGTAATTCTTCTTTATAAGTTTCTTATGGCAAATGATTCTTCATATTGATTCCCCTTCCGTTATGCAATGATGGATGCTAGATTTGTAGATTAAACATTGATCACTTGTTTTTTCTTAAAGAATTTTATATGATTTTGATTAAATCTAATGATATTGCTAACCCTTCACCATGGTGATATGGAGTTAACTATTTTTCTATTCATCCTCCGCAATGAGTAAATGTATTGAATCTGGTTTATACCTGCTGCTATCTTCCAACCCGATTTATCCAGCTTGCATGGAATGTTGCTATCTGTAGTTGCTCTTCAAGTTGCTTTCCTTTTTCATGCCCATTTTTGCATAGACAAAATTATGTTGGCAAGGTGGTTGAGTTAGCCTTTACGTCTATCAATCGTTGTTGCTTAAATGCCTTTGTTACGAATCCACTTGTACTTATTCTATGATGTTTTTTATGTCAAATGGTTCACATGATTTGCACCATAGCCGCCACCGGATGTGCATCATTTTTAGGATCCAAATCAATAAGCAGTGTCACTGTAGACATTCCTAAGCCATATTCTTTTATAGTATTCTGACAAGGAAAATAAACCCATACTTTCACCACAGGCTTAATGGGCATTGCATTGCAAAAGTTAGGTGTACTCATGACAGCCACTAGGTCAAGAGGGTCAACCTGGCGTACAGTAGCAGTGGTAGTTTAGTTTTTTGGAAACTCTTATTTGATTTCATTATAAAGACATCAGTTTTGAATGATTGTGTAGTGTCGTTTAGTTACTATTATCCTTGCATTCTTTTAGCATCAATTTAGATTTGGAAGTTTCTAAATGATATATTTATGTACCTTAGAAGGCATCGACTTTCTAAGTATAGCAAATGGTTATGCATCCATTCTTACATATAGTTTAGTGGCATCGACTTATTGTGATGTTAAATCATCTTTGGAAGTTTATAAATATGGATGTTTATGATGGCATCAGATACATATATTAGAAGTTATGAATGATTCTGTCATTCCAAAATATAAGTGTGACTACCTATGGAGACATTCACTCGAACTCAGTAACTTGATATTGTTCATCAAACAGTTAAATATGTATGATGCTAAGTAATGTTGAGAGAGCTTACAATTTAGTTTGTAATATAACATTAGTCATTTAGTAGAATGTAGAAAAGTTGAATGTTCTTACGTTGCCTAAGAATAGAGTAGAAAATCTCTTTTAACCAAATCTTATTTTTTTTTAAAAAGGCCTAAGTTGCTTTATATATATATAATAAAATAAAATGAATCTAGTTCCATATAGTGATTAGAAGTGTTAATTATTGAACTACTTAAACTTTATATTAAGTGATTTTGTCCTATGGTCTTTATGTTAGTAGAATATTTAGAAGATTTATGCTTGTATAGCATGGTTTACGACCTTGTGAGTTGAATGTTATAATATAGACCAATAGTGTGGAAATAATTCAATAACTAATTTAATGAGAATCTCATGATGTTTGATTATGGAATAAGGTTGTTGTTACTTGTCTTCCAAAATTATTGATGACTTTATCCTTACCTAATGCATGATAAGGTTTTCGAGAAAAGTTATGCTTCTAGATTATTATATTTAATAATGATTATATCTTGTAAAATACAATTCTATAATAATTGTATGTTTTTATTTTATAGAATCTATCTAAGAGAAAGCAATGATTTGATAGTTATTTTTCCATCGTCTTTATTAAACATGACTGTTAAATTGAGATAATGATCCAATTGTGACCTAAGTTTTATATTCTTGTATAAATTTGTATAGATTGGATTAAGACTTATTCTCTCTTCCTTAGAATTCATACATATTGTGGCCTTTTCTTGTAGTTGAATATAAGAAGCTTTATTGATGGTAAGAATTAAGTAGCAATGTGAATTAGTTTTGAAATCTTCTTGAATACATTTATTGAAGGCAGAAAACAATCATACTGAATTGTGGAGATTTGCGTCCTGAAATAAAGTACTTGCATTAGTATGTTGGTTATAAGGATGCATCACTTGATGTAGTATATGTTGAATTCCTCAAAAGTTTTAGAGATTATGAGTTTCTATTGCATAATGTAACCCTTTTGTGGTTGAAGGCTCTAGTCCCGAACTACAAAGTCTCTGCGCTACCCGTATGTAGGCAAGACCATTATGAGCCCCCAAGACACTAGGTCGGCCCCTTAGGGCCTTAGATTGTCATTTAATACATTTGATATGTTGTAATTATTAATCATGTAGGTCTAATGTTCTTTAGATGTACAGTATGAGACTTTAGCCATGGAGGACTCAGAAGCTAAGGAAGCACCTTTCCCATAGGCGTATGGATGATCATCTGGCACCATCAGGGTAAATGGGTATAAACATGTATAATTTAAATTTGATATATTGTATCTAACATTTGAATTATGTTGAATGTGATATACTCTATTATGTAATCTGAGCTTTACTAAATGAAGATTTGTAAATGGTATTAAAAAGGTAAAAAAATATATATATTTGCCTTTTTACTGTTGTAGTTGACTTATCTCTAGGGTTACATGCCGGGGCATTACAAGCAGTCTGAAACATGGATTGTGGTATAAAAAAGGTAATGACTTTTCTCTAAGTGCTTATACTGATGCAGATTAGCTGGTAGTGTTGACGATAGAAGTACCGGTGGAGGAGCTTTCTTTTTGGGAGATAGACTGGTCTCATGGATCAACAAGAAAAAGGATTCAATGCCCTTATCAACTACAGAGGTAGAATATATTGTTGTAGCAGCTTGGTGTACTTAGGTGTTGTGGATGAAGCAAATATTGAAGGATATCAAGGTTGTATATGATGAGCCCATTCCTATTCTTTGTGATAATACAAGTACTATCAATATTTCAAAGAATCTATTGGTGCATTCTAGGACCAAGCACATATCCATTAGATATCACTTTTTGAGAGAGAAGGTTGTAGATCAAGAAGTCAGACTGGAGTATGTGCCTACAAAGGATCAAGTTGTAGACATATTCACCAAGGCACTTTGTAAGGATACTTTTGAGTATTTTAGACAAAAGTTAGGGGTTGTTTCCCCTCCTTTTAACTAGATGCATAGATGGTGCATCTGTCTAGGGGGAGCAACTCAAGATATATTTTTTTATCCCTGGATTGATGGTGGCTACCTCTCAAGGGGAGTAGGTAAGAGGTTTTGAAGGGGAACAAGATTTGATCAGTCAGGGGGAGTTGACAGGTGAGGAGCATTAAAAGAAAAATAAAAAAGAATGCAGACATGGGGACCATGTAACAACCTATCCAATCCAAACATAGTAAAACCATAATTTATTACTGGTCCTATGAAATACCACATGAATTCATCATGTATATTTACTATTGATGATACATTTTATCTGATTTCCACATGTCATTTCAAGTAATAACATATATGAGCAATATCTACATAATCGTTAGTCATGAATTCTCATTTATATATGATAGAACGTATATCATGTAAAATGAAAGAGCATCATAAGAAAACTTATTCCAAGCTAAATAGTCATATAGAGACTAATCATCAAGAGAAAAGATTATATCCTTTGCTTGGTCTCATAACTTCATCATACAATCCAATGATATCGTAATGTTTCTATAACATCATATCTAATCAACTCAAAAACATAAATAACAAAGTTGGTATCATCTTAATTTAGTAATCATCAAGTACATGAAGATTGTCATGAGTCAAATTAATTTTACTTCATACAATTCTACATAACAAGACATATCAAGAAGATAAGTTATATATCTTTAGTTCTGAGTAGGTTTTATAAGTGATGTGGCATCTCGATGGATTCCTCGCCCTAGCTCCTCCTTCATACACCCGAAGATGAGAGAGCATCATAGAAGAATCATCCACCCTACCACGAAGCCAAGCTTTCTATGCTACCCCACACAGGCAGCTCAACCCATCCTGAGGAAACTAGTTCCTCAAGGTCGCCATGCATGATAGTGAATTTAACTATGCAATTCTACCCATTGCCTATGCAAACATATGGAAAGCAACTATAAATTCAAAAATGGCATCCATGATTTCAATCCTTTGAAATATCTTCCACTTGAAATCAACCATTTATGTCAATCATGCATGTTGGCTAATTTCTCCTTTAAAGTATTCGGGGTTCATTAATTGATCCTTTATTTGTTTCAAGATTTTGTCTTTGTACATATACTCATATATTAAATATCATCGTAATGCAACATGTACATCATGTAAGATATCAAGTAAGCCTTTTCTAAGTTAAGTTTAACATCAATCATGAAAAGACTAATAGTAGTTGATAGAATATGAAGTGGTACCTTAGCACTTGGTAAACTTAACTTTATCTCATAAGACCATAACTTTCATGTGTGTTCTATTTCAACAAAAACTATCATTCTAGGATAAAAGATAAACTAGATTACAACTATGTCAACCAGAGATTATATAACATTGAAATAGATATGAAAACATAATCTCATACAGTAATTTTAGGGTAAAGTATATTATAACCAGTAATACTATAAGACCAACAACTAGTCACAACCTTAAATTGACAAACTACCTGACACTTACTCCAACAAGCTCTTTATAAAATCCTTAAGAACCCTTCCTAAGGCTAGATCTATGCCTCATGGGCTCATCATGGATGGCCTTGCCTATGTGAAAGCACAGAGGATTCGTAGTTTGGAAAACAACTTTCCTTAAGTTCATAATGTTTATAACAATTTATTTTCAACACTTGTGGTCTTAAAAGATTTATAAAATCTTGATACACCTATCAATGATTCAGCCCACAATTCTAGGTTGTCTTGGGCATATCACTCAATTGGAAACAAATCAGTAGAAAGAAGTTTTATTACAAGTAACTAGGCTCTCCTCCCAAGCCATAAGAAAAAGTACAACATCAAACAAGTCTACGGCTTATGTTTGTTCTATCATCTCTCCATGATAGTAAATATTTAACAAGATTAAGGGTGTCCTATCACTTCTAATGATATCTTGACGCTCAATAAAATCTATTAACAATTCCTAAGCATCTTATTGTGATAGTAATTACAACCAAGTATTTGGCAAGTTTCTCTTCAAAGTATTATAATTCACAATAAATAATACACCATCACATTCTTCAAAATCATGCATTAGTTCCTCTTTATGTTTTGTATTGTTCAAAGGAGGGAAGACATATTACATAAGAATTCACTACTTCCAACTTAGGTTTGAGTACCATCCAAGCCATTCGGTAAGGAGTTTTTAAAAGAAAACAAATTACTTTTGCCTATATATTTCCAAATACATAGCCAAACAAGGAATTTCTTGTAAAATTAAACATATTGATCATCCTTAAAATATTTGACACTTTTATTAATATTAACTAACAAAATAAGATGATCATGATGGCCATACAAATTGATACATGTGGTTTCCAAAACATATAATTACAATTGAAACATACTATCCTTAACTAGATGATCATACGATATCTTAAGAACATTGGAAATATATCCCAATGTTAAATCAAACAAATAATACTTATCAGTCATTACCAAACGGTTCAAATGCTAATTTAAAATTTTCAATCATACTTAGTTCACATAACTAATACTCTTAACCCTTGTGATAACTTAATGTTAAAACCAAGTTTTGGTTTTCACGTTTAACTCTGTCGGTTCCAATTCAATCATATTTTCCTTCTTGTTTAAAATATTTACTCCTTCATATTTGGTTTTAAATCAAGAAGAGATATAACCATTTCCTATTTACCCATCAATATTTTATTTTAAATTTAAATAAATAAAAATATTTCCTTTTCTATCTTTTACAATGCTAAGTTTTAATTATTGATTTACATCATTCCAAGTAACATATTTTATCCTTTAATGCTTATATATATATATATATATATATATATTAATTATAATTTCTTTAGTTTTTCTATTGTTCAAACAACAATGTCCCTTTTGAAACTGCAGAAATAACTAAAATTGCGATGGTTTAAGACTAATAATTTTTCTTTGCATAATTGGTAAACACAAAGAAGTAGAGTTTTATAATGTTAAACCTCTAGCATATAATTTGAGGCATCTCTAATGGAGATCCAAACAAAATGCTCATATTTCACATTTCTCCTATCCTTTGGCTCAATCAAATGAATAATGTGTTTTCTTTAAATTTTCAGCATGATCTCTGCTATAATTTTCATTCATAATTTTCAACTATTCAACTGATAAAATTTTAGATTCAAGACCTGCTATACTTTAGTTTAACTCATGCCTTTGTTTTGAAATTGATTTTATTTTCCCATGTCTGTTGTTTGTTTGATTCATAGGTTTCTTCCAGGCTAAATACTTCTAAAAGAACAAATTATATAGTTGCCCTAATGGATGAACAACATAAATTAAATATATTGCTATCATTTATGGTTCAATCAATTAAGAACAAGGCAAATCCTCTATATGTATAGCATAAATATAGTGCACAGAAGAAGGTTTAACTGCCTAATGTCTATTCAAAATATAATAAAACATACATTGATACCTCCGTTGAAAACAATAATTGATTGTATATTTTTGTTTTCTTTCCATTCTTCCTTCTCTTTTTTCCTTGACCGACATTCCTCTCAATCTAAAATCTTTTTTTTTAAGCTTTTGCCTCACCCCTTTTCCATGTTCCAAGTGTTTTCAAACATGATAAGAAAATGCCAAGTATTATTTTGAAGTTTTTGCCATATTCATTATTCAACAACTCATGGATGTAAACTACCAAATGCCACTTTATCCTTCTCTAGATGTCCGCATGGAAGGATTATTTGTGGCAGAAAATAAAAAATATATCCTTTTTTTTAAAATATATCTTTTCCTATTAGAGTACTTAATTCCTCTTATTAAAATAAACCCTTATTATTTACTTTGATGAAGTTTAATTAATTGGCCGCACTAAGAACCTTGGCTGGCAAAACATACTTAAATTATTTTATTTCTTCAAATGAATAAAAATTACCTTGTTCAATTTCTTTTTACTTAAGGATGAGTAATTTCTTTACTCCATCCTATGTTTTTTTAAGATGTTATTAATTATTTACCTTAATTAAATATTATTTGATTTTTACCTCAATTAAAATACTATTTATTATTTCATATATATAATATATGTATTATTACCATTATTATTATTATTTTTTTAGGCAGTAGGGAAAGCCCCTCCACTACCATAACCATTATGATTAGATATTAGATAATTGTCCATACTTAATTATTAATATTAAATGCACTAACCAAACAGGGTATGACTTCACTCAATTATTAATATTAAGCACTAACCAAATGAGATATGATAGAGAACAAGGAATATTGGTTCAGAAGAAGACCATTTGACCTTTGTCCTTGATGTCAAAGGGGGAGAGAACTGCATATTAGATCAAGTGTTGCCATCAATGCCAAAGGGGGAGATTGTTGCACTTATGTTGCCATTAATGTCATCAGTGTGAGATTCAGGTGTGATGTCAGTAGTGTTGGAATGAAGAAAGACAGAAGTAAAGTGGACAAGAGGTTAATGTCAAAGGGAGTATGTGGCAATATGATCAGAGAAGAAGACAAAAGAAGATAGATCAGAGATGAGAAGGGCAAGATAATGAATGTCATCAAGATAATGTTGTTGTATAAAATTGAGAATGAAGTCTCTGATGTGGCAAATAGTGTATTAATTATTTCTTGAGGAAATACATTGCTTTAGTTTTGAAAAAAAAGATTCAAGTTGTCCAAGGTACTGAAGTTTGCACAAAATAACCTTAGGAGAATGTTCTGCATTCCTCTGCATTTTGATGGTACATCCTTGCAGTTTGGGAGTTTATTAGAGACATGTGTGAAGATTGTATGTTCCAGATTTTAGAGCTTGAAGATTAATGCAGAAGATTCTAGAACTCGTAGAGTGAAGATAGTTGTTCAGAGTTGATGTAGTCAGGGTGCATCTGGGAAATGATCTGCATTTCTCTACCTTTGAAGTTGAGGTCCTGCAGTTTGAAGGATGATCATTTATAGATGAGAAGATGATAATATTCAAGAATCATTTGCTAAGATGCACTGCAGAGGTTCTTCAGGGTTAGCAAAACAAAGACACATCTTGTTGCTAACTAAGGTTGTCTGGAGGAGAAAGCAAAAGCCACCGCATTTCACTACACTTTATCTTTTGGCTTTGTTGTTTGGAAGGTGAGTTCAGATATTTAATTAGATAATTCAATTTAGGTTTTAGGTGCTGAAGTGCACCACAAGTTGGTTTTTTAATGCTCTATCTCAAGACTATGTGTTTAATAGAGTTGTGTGATACCAGGCTTAGTTTCTATTTGTTTGCACTAGAAAGAAAAATATATATTTCAATGGAAGGATTGGTTAAGAAGGTTTGTATAAGTTATTGGTTATTTTCCCAGACTAGATGCTTGTTCCCAGTTATCCCTATAAAGTAGCCATCGTTGATCAATAGGACTCCCGGGCCAGGGGCCAACAGTATAGGAGATAGACTCTATAAATATCTCCTCTTCTTCTTTAGGCTATGCAGAACCAAGGGGGGTATTCCCTACTCAACATCTATGAAATATAACTGTGAGAAGACTGGGATGTTGACACAAAGTAGATTAATCCTCTATTATGCAGACCAAAACTGTGAGATAAGTGCAAAGGGGCTAGCTTTGGCCCTATATTCAGTTGTAGACAGAGGATTTTGGTCCTAAAACTACTTTTAATGTCCTAAAGGTTTGTATATAAGTTTGAGTTTGATTTGTATTTGGATGCAAAACTAGGACCTTGGGCTGTAACCTCAATACAAGACTAGATCAGTGCCTATCCAGGGCTCGGAGTCAATAGACATACACATGTGAATGGCCAACATAAACATATATCAAAGACTAAATTTCAAGGGGGTTTGTTTAGCATCTGCCTTACAGATACCTCCCAAAAACTAAGTGTTTAATCATTCATACTTAATGGTATCCTTGCTGCAACATACTTTATCAATGATTAACCTGAAACATTTAATTTGTTCCTTGAACAAAGGTAAGAGATTAAGCATTCAATATAGAAAAACTATATTCTTGAATCTTGAACAACCCTTAGCTATCCCAATTCAAAAGAACATGTCCACAGCTTGGAGACAAATGATTAAACACATGCAACAAAGCATTTCTCATATAAAACAACATGAAACTAGTGAATTTATGCATGAAACATACAACATGAGACTCATAAACTCACAAAGCATCTAGAACAAGGCAACCAATAAAGTTGTATTGTATCATAGCACCAAAAATTGTCTAGCTTTCAACAACCAAATATGAGTGACATAGTTTGCATTTTATAGTAAAATTGTGTACTCAGCCAAAATTACAATGGTCAACTCAAAAATTGCCAGATACAACGCATCGTGAGAAATGGTGCTCAAAATTGAATGCAGCCAAGAAGCAGAGGAAGAGAGCAGGTGAGCTCAAGATCTGAGCCGCCACTCAAAGACTTGCATCTTAAATCTGGTAGTTGGCCTATCCATCGTCGACCCATACCGCTGCATTTTTACCATTAATGCTTCAGCTACCCGCAGCCTCTGAAGACGCAGCAGTAGCATGCCTCTAGAGTTTTCCCGCTCAAAAATTTGACTGCAGACACAAGGAAAACCCATCGCCAAAGTTTTAAAACCTGACCATCGATCTAAACTCCATCGTTGAGATCAGACGGCCCAAAAACCTGCAGAAAAGCCAAGAACCAATGATCACGTGCCACGTAGGCGCTCCATGTTCCTATCACTGACTTTTTGCCTTCTCCATTTTGCCATTTCACCCTTGTATATTCAAGAACAGATGTATATACAATCACCATTGTTCACCTTTCAAAATCCCTTGTATATGCAAAATGCATATGCATACAACAGCTTAATATACAAGGCAGACCCCACGCCAGTTTAGAACAAATTGAAAAAAACTACTTGGGTCCAGCTTGTATCCTTTTTAATGCACATTAGCTTGTATATTGGCATATACAAGTGCCTTATACAACCCACAGACCTCAAATTACCATTCGCTGTATTTGACTCCTTCGCGTCTGGGTTGTATATCTTTGTTTTATATATCGAGTTGTATGCTGCATATACAAACCCAATATACATGCTGTGGACCCCAAACTTGTATGAAGCATCTTGGAATTCTATTCGGGTCCAAAATGTATCTTTTCACTTGTATGTTTTTTATGTATGTCGACACACATTCAACTGCCATTGTATACAACTGGTGGGCCCGACCCATTTTCTCTCTCCTTTGCACATTTCATTGCACATCACATATACAAATGCAATGTACAAGCCGGACTTTGCCACAATTAAAAAGCACATTTGAAATATTTTGGAACCCAGCTTGTACATACCTGCGGATGTATATCTCCTTTGTATATCGACCATATACAAACTCACTTGTACATACTTGTGGGCCCCACCAATTGTATCTTTGTTGCTTTGTATACTTTCTTGCATGTGACCTTTGTATCTAATCATTGTATGTCTGAACATACAAACCAAATATACAAGCAGCCCAATATACAAACAGGGAATATTCCTAGAATCTTCAATGTATATTTTGCCCTTGTACATTTTCCTTTTGAGCCTGATATGCATTTGGAAATGCATACAACTGCAGAATATTCTCAGGAATCTGTGAAAGATTCCCCCTTTATATGCAAACTCAATATGCATTAAAAATGCATATAATTCCTTTTTTTATGATTTTTTGGAAGCCGATTGAAATTTCACAAGCCCGCCAACATACATGACCATTTTGAACATACAAAACTTAACATTTTCAAGAAATGCGACAGGAAAAGGTGGTGAAACACTGCGTGGGGGCAGGTCAACCTATGAAAACCTAATCATGAGGATGAGATTTAACAACCAGGAACCCACCACAAAAGGCTAGCAATAAAATAGACAAAATAATGCAAGATCCTGTGACCCAGAAAATTCAGGGTTGAATGAGAACACCTACAAACGCCCAAGCTTAAAACCCCAAACATAAATGATTACCAACATAAGTCTTATGTTTCTTGTGTAATGATCCACATAACATTATTTTTTCTCTCTGATACAAGTTTTGGTCTGGAGCTATTAGGCGAAAGGATGTGTGTTTGTTGGGCTGACTTCATGTGTTTTCAATGTTCCCGCCATATTATTTGAAGTGTCCGCTAGCTTGGAAGAATGTGATAATAAAGAATAGGTTATGGTTATCACTTGGCTTGAACTGTATTAATTTTCTACGTCTTTTGAATGTCAACTTGGTATGGCCTTGCACGTTTCATGAATACACATTTCATTTTGGCTGACTTGGGAGAAGGTTTTTTATGAAGGGGGTAAATCATAAAACACACAACAATAGAAATTGCACACAGAAAATAGAACTTTCTTTATTAATTTGGACAACTTATTACATTACAGAAGCTCAAATACAATTAGAGGAATCAACCCTCCATAGGCTGCAACACATTACAGCTTCCTATCCCAAGACTCTGGAATCATCTGCCTTCTGTAAAACCAAATCAGTAGGGTTTCTATTTTCTCACCTATTCTTGACTCTACACTTCCCCCCTTAACTCTACTACTGCCTAGGGTTCCCAAAAATGGTTATTAATAGCCTTTTTGGTAGCCAACAACCTAATTTCAAAATTTGCATCTCCCTCCAAAAATAGGTCAACTTCTGGGAGCCATAACTTTTGATCTGGGTGTCTGATTGATGAACTGTTTTATGCGTCAGAAAGCTCGTGGAGTGCTCTATGCGTTAAGAATCTGCTCTGCCAGTTCTGGCCATTTTCGGGCCCATACGGGGCTGTTTAGTGCCTCAAACCTGAGTTTGAATAATTTTCAAGCATTTTTCGGGAAACGGAAACTTTAATATCTTTCATCTCGCAAATGATCTTTGCATGATTCCTTTGCCAAAGGTCTTATTTTTTAGTTATGAAGCTTCTTATAAATTTTCACTTCATTTTGTGCCCAAATGCAAACTTTCTAAAAATAGTAGGTTGCTATTTTTAGTAGTTTGGAAAAACTAAAAGTTCTACATCATTGTTCAAGCAATTATGGACCTAGAACCATAAATTTTGAAACGAAATGGAAAGAACATCAACAATTTTGAAACACATATTTTTTGGGGTGATGCAAGATTGCCCTTACACCACTGGATGCTCCTGCATCAGACACCTAGGGTAATTTGAGAATTGACCCTATCACGTCTCAGCTGTTTGTGTGAGGAAAACCCAAACGGTCAACCTCTGCCTTAGACAACCAAGAAGAATCTTCAACAGGCCTTCCTTTCCATTTCAAGAAGTATTCTTCATATTTCCTGTTCCGTGTACTTCTTCCCACATGGCTATCCAAGATCTCTTCTATCTCCTCTGTTGAAGTAGATGCCGGAATACTCCACTGTTCTTCTGTTGGTCCATCCTCTATTCCACCTTCACAATATTTTGATAAATCAGCAATGTTGAAAACAAGAAAAATGTTGATCCCACTCGGCAGCTCTACCTCATATGCATTTCTTGAATCATGTTTCTTCAAAATTTTGCATGGTCCAAATTTCTTCATTTTCAGCTTATTGTATGTTCCAATTGCGAACCTTTCTTTTCTCATGTGAACCATGACTTCATCTCCTACCTAGAATTCCTTATATCTCCTCTTTTGATCTGCCTTAGCCTTGTACTGAATATTTATCTTATTAATGTGCTTTCTCACCTCTTCATGCAAATTCTTCATGTGTTCTGCAAAGTCTTTAGCCTCGGCACTTGTCTTTTCTCCTTTGTCTAGATTCCTTAACTTTGAAACATTTCTTAGACTATTCCCATATACAATTTGGAATGGTGATTTACCAGTACTCCTATTGACAGAATTGTTGTAAGCAAATTCTACCTATGGTAAAATCAAATCCCATCCCTTGGGCTTATCTCCTACTAAGAATTGTAGCAGGTTACCCAAACTCCTATTCACCACTTCTGTCTATCCATTAGTCTGTGGATGGTGTGTAGTACTGAACTTCAAATCTGTTTTCAACTTCTTCCACAATGTCCTCCAGAAATAACCAACAAAATTGGTATCTCAATCTGAAACTATGCTCTTTGGTAGAGCATGTAGTCTCACCACCTCCCTGAAAAATAACTCTGCAATATGAATAGCATCATTAAACTTCTTGCAAGAAATAAAATGTGTTATCTTTGAGAATCTGTCCACCACCACAAAAATGGAATCACGTCCTCTATGTGTCCTTGGTAATCCAAGAACAAAATCCATACTAATATCATCCCATGGCTTCTCTAATACAGGTAGTGGCTGATATAGACCTGTATTTTGACTTGCTCCTTTCACCATCTGACATACTCTGCAACTCTGCACAAATTTCCTCACATCGTGCTGCAACTATGGCCAATAATAATTTGCACCAACAATAGCAATGGTCTTATCTCAACCAAAGTGTCCAGCCAACCTCCACTATGCTTCTCCTTAATCAAGTTCTCTCTCATGGAACTTCTCAGAATGCACAACTGGCTTCCTTTAAACAACATGCCATCTTGGATTATAAAATCCAACCATTTTGTCCCGTCCAAAGTAACAGGTTCCAGACAAGCTTTCCAAGCCTCCGCAAAATCTGGATCTTCAGGATACAAACTTTTGAGCTCATTGAACCCAACAACCTCTATCTGCATTTCTGTCAACAATTTTTGCCTTCTACTCAAGGCATTTGCAACTCTGTTGGACTTCCCACTCCTGTGCTTCAAAACAAAAGTATAACTCTACAAAAACTCAACCCATTTTAAATGCCTTTGGTTCAACTTTCCTTGACTATTATGATACTGTAAAGCCTAATGATCAGTATATAAAACAAACTCCTTTGGCAACAAATAATGTCTCCATTTCTTCAAAGCCTGAACTATTGCATAAAACTCCTCATCATAAACATAATACTTTTTCTTGGCATCATTAAGCTTCTCACTAAAATAGGCAATGGGCTTACCTTCTTGACTCAAAATAGCTCCTATAACACTGCGACTAGAATCACAATCTACCTGAAATACCTTATTGAAATCTAGAAGTGCCAAAATAGGTTGCTCTATAACTTTCTGCTTCAATGTATCAAAGCTTTTGTCTGCTCCTTTAGTCCATCTAAACTCTTTTCTATCCCCTCTCATTGTCTCAGTTAGGGGTGCACAAATGCTACTAAAATTCATGATAAACTTTCTGTAAAAACTTGCCAAACCATGAAAAAATCTTACCTCAGAAGCACTTCTCAGTGTAGGCCATTTGATGATAGCTCTCACCTTCTCTGGGTCCATCTTAAGACCTTTCTCTGAGACAACAAATCCCAGGTATACCAACTCCTTCTTTGCAAAACTACATTTCTTCAGATTAATCAACAACTTCTCCTCCCTCAGCTTCTCTAAAACTCTTTTGATATGCATCAGATGCTCATCCCAAGTCTTACTGAAAATCAAAATATCATCTAAATAAATAATAACAAAACTTCCCAAAAATTCTTTCAGTACCTCGTTCATGAGCCGCATGAATGTAATCGGTGCATTGGTTAGCCCCAATGGCATGACTAACCACTCATACAAACCCTCCTTTGTCTTAAAGGCTGTCTTCCATTCATCTCCTTCTCTGATTCAAATCTGGTGATACCCACTCTGTACTTGGCTCCACTCAAACAATCCATTATGTCATCCATTCTTGGCAATGGAAACCTGTACTTGATCGTGATCTTATTTATGGCTCGAGAATCTATACACATTCTCTATTCTCCATCTTTCTTTGGTGCTAGTACTGCAGGTACTGCACATGGACTTAGGCTCTCCCTTATCAGTCCCTTAACAGCTCTTAAACTTGCTTGTTCAGGTCTTCACTCTCTACAGGAGTCATTATGTGGGCTACCTTATTCGGCAAACTAGCTCCTGGTATCAAATCCATTTGGTGACTTATCTTCCTCACCAGTGGTAAACCTTCTGGTACATTACCATAGATAATATCTCAAAATTCTTCCAACATATCTGAGACTTCTACTGGTACATCTTCACATTTCTCTTGACTAATCTTAGGAATCAATGCAAAGCAATGACGCTCATGCTTCATACCCTCCAAAAATTTTCTACCATCTACCAAGCAAATTCTGGCAGTACTACATACCTTTTCTTCCACCTCCTTCAAGGGCTTCAACTTATGACAAGCTCCATCCTTTGTTAGGGAATATGTGTTTGCAGTCATCATGGACAGTGCTCCTATCATACTGCCACGGCCTCCCCAATAGCATATGACATACATCCATTGGTATGCTATCACACAACACCTCATCATGGTAGTCTCCAATCTTGAACTTCACTAAACACTGCTCATTGACCAAAGCTCTATGGTCCTTCTACAACCATGTAATCTGATATGGATGCGGATGCTTTCTTCTTGTCAACTTCAACTTCTCAACCATCTCCTCTGAAACAAGATTATCAGTGCTCCCACTATCAATAATAATATCACAACACTTACCTTCACATTTGCACCTTGTGTGGAATAAACTCTTCCTTTGATTAGGTTCTTTTTCCTCATTCAACAAAGTTCTTCTGACAACTAGGGTTTCTCCCCTTTCAACATCTTCAGAATGCTCAAACTATGCATCTTCATCAACTCGTGCATTACCTTCAGGTCTTCTATTTGTTCTTCCTTGATGTTGTGGACACTCATATGCTCAATGTCCTTCTTCCCCACATTGGAAACAAGTTCCTCTGAAACCTCCTCTTCTAGGTCCTTGCCCAGGTCTGCCTCTTCCTCTTCCTCTTTGCTCACCATTGTTCTGGTCGCGAGGGCAGTAGGTATTATCTCCTCTCTAAATTCGACTAGTGTTGACTTCTTCACTTTTCTTTGAATCTTCATTTCATCCCCCATAGGGTCTTCCACCAGTCCTTCCGCCTTAACCTTTTCCCCTTTGCTTGTTGTCAAATCTTTTATTCAGCTTCTCTTCCACCTTCAGGGAAAATTGGTATGCATCTTCTATGGTGGTCATTCTGATCAGGCTCAACTCCTCTTGAATACTTGGCCTCAACCCATTAATGTAACGGGCTACCTTCTCCTTATTTGGCTCTACATGGCCTGTCCTAATAGTAGTCTTATAAAACTCTTCTGTATACTCCTTGACAGACTTGTTACCTTGCTTCAATCCTTGCAACTTCTTCAATAGCTCCATCTCATAGTCCACAGGAACAAACTGCTTTAGTTTCTCCACTATCCAATCCCATCTGGTGATCTTTCCTTTTCCTCTTTTGTTCCTCTCTAATTGGACCTCCTTCCCCCAAATATTTGTATGGCCCTTCAACATTGTTTTTGCAAACTTGACCCGATCTGGGTCCTCCACATCTTCATACTCAAAATACTCCTTCCATGTCATTGATCCAATCAATAAGGTGTTCCAGATTCAAATCTCCAGAATATGCAGAAGCTTTGATCCTGGGCCTCTTTCCGATATTCGAAATGACCCTCAACAACCTAACTTCTGAAGGATCTCCTACAACTTCTTATTCTTCCTTAGATAGCTCTTCTTCAGCTTCATCCTCGCTTTCTTCTCTTGTTCTTGGCTCAAACCCTCTTCACAACTCCTCTTGTAATGCATCAATTTCCTTTGTAGGGCTCTAAAACACTCTTCCATCAAAGCATTCCTCCCAATACGATTTCTTCGTGGAGGCATCTTGATCTCCGCATCAAACCCACAACCTCAGGTCTTGGTGCAAACTGCCTCATGGTCAGCGATCTGTCTACACACTCAGGAACCCATGCTCTGATACCACTCAATGAAGGGGGTAAATCATAAAACACACAACAACAAAAATTGCACACAGAAAATAGAACTTTCTTTATTGATTTGGACAACTTATTATATTACAGAAGCTCAAATACAATTAGAGGTATCAACCCTCCACAAGCTGCAACACATTATAGCTTCCTATCCCAAGACTCTGGAATCATCTACCTTCTGTAAACCCAAATTAGCTAGGGTTTCTATTTTCCCACCCATTCGTGACTCTACACTTCCCCCCTTAGCTCTACTACTTCCTAGGGTTCCCAAAAATGGTTATTAATAGCCTTTTTGGTGACCAACAACCTAATTTCAAAATTTGCATCTCCCTCCAAAAATAGGTCAACTTCTGGAAGCCATAACTTTTGATCCGAGTGTCTGATTGACGAACCGTTTTATGCATCAAAAAGCTCGTAGGTGCTCTACACGCTAAGAACCCACTCGGCCAGTTGTGGCCATTTTCGGGCCCGTACGGGGCCGTTTAGTGTCTCAAACCTGAGTTTGAATAATTTTCAGGCATTTTTCAGGAAACGAAAACTTTAATATCTTTCAGCTCGTAAATGATCTTTGCATGATTCCTTCACCAAAGGTCTTATTTTTCAGTTATGAAGCTTCCTGTAAATTTTTACTTCATTTCGTGCCCAAATGCAAACTTTCTAAAAATAGCAGGTTGCTATTTTTAGCAGTTTGGAAAAACTGAAAGTTCTACATCATTGTTCAAGCAATTATGGAACTAAAACCACAAATTTTGAAAAGAAATGGAAAGAACATCAACAATTTTGAAACACATCTTTTTTTGGGTGATGCAAGAT
The DNA here is from genome assembly GCA_027924645.1 of Cunninghamia lanceolata. Taxonomy (NCBI): domain Eukaryota; kingdom Viridiplantae; phylum Streptophyta; class Pinopsida; order Cupressales; family Cupressaceae; genus Cunninghamia; species Cunninghamia lanceolata. The sequence goes on from BSBN01000850.1 coordinate 4,844,478, forward strand.
TGCCCTTACACCACTGGATGCTCCTGCATCAATTTTTTGGACTTGAGAAAGGTATAAATGGAAGATCTTGTTTGTTGAGGATAGGATGAGTGAGTGAGTGTGTGCAAAGATGTGTAAGCAGATGTGAGAATGTTTGTGAAGGTGTGTTGGTGGTAGCAGTGATCATTGACAAGAGAAAGTGAAGTTTTGTGACAAAGTGAAGTGAGTGAATGATGCGAAGTTGGTTTGTTTAGTAAGATCCATTGAATGTAATATCTAGAGGTTGTAGCCTCATTTTGTAAGTGTCTTTGCATTATATTTTAGGGAGTTGCAACTTCCTTTGGGTTGTAGCCCATAAATAATATTGTAATCCTATTTTATCTTTATTTGTGAGGTTGGATTTGGACAGTAGATCCAAGCAACTTGCTCACCATGGTTTTTTTCTTCTTGGGTTTTCCATGTAAATCTAGTGTTGTGGTTGTGTGCTTATGTGTTGTGCTTTAATTGGTTTAATTTGTTGATCTTCTGGTTAAAGTAGTTAGAAGTTTTGATTATTGATGTTAAACTGAAATAAGTTTAGAGATATATTGATTCACCCCCCTCTCAGTATATACTTGTGTTCTAACATAAGCTACTTGTCATGATCAAGTAAATCCTCCATCCTAAAAATTAAATGATCAAAGTGTGTTCGACCAATCCTCTCCACCTCCATTATAGAAGTCCTCATCATAACTATCACTGAAACAAGATCAACATCAATGAACTCCTACTTGAGCAATGATTATTGCCACAAAGAAGACATCCCCTCCTTCAACCCTACACTAGGATCTGATACCAAATGTAAGGAAATATAAATACTTTCCTATATTAACCAAGATAGCAAGAATAAAAGAAAGAACAACCACACATTATATCTATACAAATTCCAGCATCATTTTGACATAAACCACATATAACAAGAATAAAAGAAAAAACAACCACACAATAAGAGATACAATGATATGCCTTAGGAAAACCCTTTCAGGAAAAACCTAACCTCTAAAGCACCAAAACTAATGTATTTGTAGCAAAAAACTAATTATAATACAATATTAGGCTTGGAGAATTAACATGGAGATCAACAATCTCAACCAAGGAGGAAACCATGCAAGATGCAACCTTCTACAATAGTGAGCAACCTTTGTTGCTATCTCCATGAGATTTCAATATAAGAACAAATGAGAACCACACATTCCACTTCATGCTTCTCAAGACCTCCTCAACAAACAACTCAAGCTAGTCTCTGAGCTCCACTCACAATGATCAAGTACAAGATGATCAAATGGTCAACAAGTGATGAGTAACACCACCCCAAGCCTCCTATTTATAAGCAAGAGAGCAATAATGAGAGGAAAACTTACTAGAAGCTTCCCAAACAACCTTTTCAACAACAATTAATGTGTCAAGAAAAATAATCAAAGAACAAAGTTAAGCACCCAAGTTTGTCACTACAACATGTGATTGCACATACTCCAATGCAACCCCTTTGCTCTCTCAAAACCACATGCCCAAGATTGGCTTGCACCCTTGACCCCATGCATTAAATACTTTCTACAATATTTAATATATTTTACAATTATCCAAAATAATTAAATCCATTCCTCTAATGAGTCCAATTGACCATGTGTTCACTAAACTATGACCCCGTAATTTGTCACCCACATTAAATACATTTACAATGTCACATATAACATCTACACTATCCCACATAAACATGGACCATAAGATTACAAAATATAAAATATTTCTATATGTAAGGTGTACAAAACCTCCCAATATTCTCCCACTAATTGTATACATTGCATAATGGGAAAAACTTGTAAAGGTTGAATCATAGACAAGATCATTACAAAAAAAAACATCCCCATAATCAACATGCATTATCTATATTTATCTATGCTCACAGGCTCCACCCAAGCAACTGCAACATCTAGAACTATACATCAATGTGCTTCGACCACACATAAAAAGTAAGTAGAGTTATCTACCATGATGGTGACACTCAAGCGTCAAATTGAAACATGCTCCTAATTCAATATCTGAACATGCTCCTTGTAGCCAAATCTCCTCCTAGTATGCTTGAGTAGCTATCATATAGTCTACTTTGAAAGGGTGGTTAAAAAAGTAACCACTGCCTATCCATCACTCATCCAACCAACCACACCACAAAATAGAGTAACCACATACCCTCAAGTAAACCATCTGCAATCCACATGTCCTACTCATAGAATCCACAAATCCCTATATATCCATTTTACTAGTCAAGGTCTATCCTCCAAGGTTAAAAATCAAACACTCAAATGTGTCTCAAAGATACCTAAAGACACTCTAACTATAGACCAAAAATCCTTGTACACCTCCTTAGGACTCCCACTACTTGGGCAATGTTTCTTTTAGTGCAAATCATAATAGACTACCAAGTACACTCATGTAAAAGACAAAATTCATATTGTTTATCTCACCTGATGTAAATGAACACTACAAACCATGTCTTTCTTCCAACACCAACAAAGTTCTCTAGTTGTGTACCATAGATCCCTTCCAAATCTCCATCTAGAAAAGCTCTCTCCACATCTAACCATTCAACCCCTAGGTTAAACTCAACATCAACAAATTAAAAAATCTTAAAGACGTAAAATTTTCAACCAAAAAGAAGATCATACCACCATCCATTCCCACATCTAGAGAATTAGTCCATAACCACTAACCATGCCCTGTACTTCTCAAACTTGTCCATGTCCCTTAAAGGAACTAAGCACAACACCACAAGTGTTCAAACTCAACAATTCATTATTAAATCACATGTCAGTACACAAAACTATGATAAATATGAACTTTGAGTAAACATTTTAACTATCTTCCACATTTGGTAAAAAAATCCAACATAGTAATGTAGGTCGAGTACCTAAGTAGTAACAACTTGAAGGACATTGATGATGAAAATGTAAGATGTTATAAAAAAGCGAAACTTCAAATGTACTTACGAAACACTTTAACATGACTTACAATATTTACAACCTTTTTTTCTAAAAAAAAATTAAACATTGTTGAAATTACAATTAAAAAAATAACCACAAAAGTAATAACGTGTGCCCATGCAACAACCTAAAGTTTTTCCATGTGTTGTTGTCATATTCCTAGTGGGAGGTTGGAGAAAAAAGATATGCAGTGCATTGCATTTCCTTGGTCAAAAGTGCCAAAGGGGCCTATGATGTTGATTAATATTCCAAGTTTAGTGCTTATAATGGAACGAGTCTTTGCTAGACGAGGATGAAAAAGCAAAATAATTAATTTGCTCGTATATTCTTAATGATTAAATAAACACTTTCTCGTCGATCTACATCATACTTTGATCGCCATGATTAAGTTTAGTCTTCGAGCACTTAATTATTAGTTTATAGTCAAAACATTGGAACCAACTAACTATAATTACATGTCTATTTGAGAGTGAAAGTCTTCTTTTATACCTTTATACCTTTAGTCCTTTCCCTTAAATGCCTAATGTCGGACGTTGGTTAGATTTGTTCTTACTTTTTCATGTGGATTTGTGCAATGTTTGGGTAGTTATATATCACTTCTTATGTTGCATAATATATAATATCTTGAGTATGGGGAATTTTTTATCCATCTTGTTTCTTCTTAAAGATTAAAGAGGAAGTAGTTTTATGATATGTTATAGACATTATGAAATTGTTAGATGTTTGGTATGGTGGTAAATTGTTGTGAGTTGTAAATCACATGATAAAATTTTGAGTCTTATCTAGCTTAATACAATACAGAAAGTTAAGTGGACTTGATTTTGGAGGAAACTCTATAGTTAAACATGCTACTAAGATGGGTGACTGCTAAAAAGTTAGATGCTTTAGCCCTATGAGCATGTGCTAAGTGGACCCTTCATGCTCATGAGAAACGGGTTCTTGTGAACGACTACTCATGAAATATGGGTCAATAAGAATGATTGAAAAAACTATGAAGTTAAATATCGATAAAACACCACATAATTACAAAAAAAAAAGGTTAAACTTTGTAAAATATTGAAGAATATAAATCTCTTTTAAATTTGTTTGAATTGTATTTGTACTCTATTTTTTTATTATTTATTGTATGTTTACAATCCCATAAACCAAGTTTAAACTTTGTAAAGGTTAATATCATTATATTGTCCCATGGACATAATGTGGGTACACATAGATGAACCATTATAAATAATTTATACATGTGAACATATTTGTATATTTGTGGTCCTTCCTTAAAGGAGGACAAAACTATTGATCCATGCAAACAAATGTCTGAGTCCTCTACTTCATGTTCATCTTTTAGAGCTACAACGCTGACACCATGAATCAACCATTCCCTACTAAATGGTTTCAAATTCCGTCATTGAATGATTCACCATTTTGTCAACAACAATACTTTTCTTTTGTTATTTTTTATATTGGTAGCCAAATGCATTTAGATGTTTGTGTCACATGCTCACTATATATCACTTTCTATCTTTCATTACAAATTTTAAAATATAATTATAGGTAACATGCAAAATCATTATAGTCTATGCTTTGGTCACATTCTAGAGATACATGGTTCGACATAACTAAGTAAATTTATTCCATAGTACTTGTGAAATGGATATATCTACGTGTTCCCATCATAGCCACATAATATTAATTTAATAGAAATATATACAAGCAACATGGACAGGGTTAGAAGTCTTATGATGCAAGTCTCCTGACTACTATTAAAAAGACCACTAACCATGCCCTTTTCTTTTTGTTTACAACTAATTATAATATTATTTAGTTGTGGTTATCTTTGTTTTGAGATCTGAACTCTCTATATTTTGTATTATTATATATAGATATTTTAAAATTTTATAATATTATTTGATAGAGTGAAATGTAAACAAAATATATATTTTGGAAAAGTATTTTTTCCAATCTTATAGATTGTGGAGATTTTATGTTTATTATTATTCAATATGATAATATTATTGAGAAGATTGAACTAGTTTGTTTATAATCTTACCAAAAGGTAAAGTATTAAGAATAGTACCATAAAAGATAAATATTATATATCAAAAAAATAATGATAATGAAGAATTAACCATTTTAAAGGCTATTAAGGGTAATGAAACAATAATGTGAAATAACTCGAATTATATAGAAAAGTCAAGAAATTATTTGAATAATGGTTATAGTTAAAAATAAGTAGCAAAGATATTCTTCTATCTTAGCATTGACATATGAAAGTTTACAAAGATGTATGTTCATCAAAATCAATTAAAATATGAGAAATGAAATAAATGCCTAACTTGAAAGAGAACAACATAAAAACACACAAATGAAATTACTATGCAATAATAGAGGTCCATAACTCATAAAGCAACACAACTGATCAAAAGAGTGTCGTAAATTACTTAATCTAGATATGGACCATTAATATAAACAAGAAGGAAAATAAACAAGTCTATCAATTGGGCCATCCTTTAGGTCCCTCAAAAGATGAAACAAGTCCCTCTACTTTGCTATACTTTGTAATCAATGAATTCAATGGTAACTTGCATTTTCTTACCGTGCCTCTTACATTCTCCTTTTATCAACTTTCCTAAGATGGGTAGACATCTCCATAGATAGAAGTAGGAAGGGGAAGACTAGCAAGAGAAGATTTAGACAATATGACACTATCAAACTTATTTCTAGCTCCATGTATATGGACAACAATCACATTAATAGAGTATTAGTTGATTATACTTGAAGCTACTCCTTTCCTAGTAGCAAGCCATTTGATATAATATTTTAGCTCATCCATAACCACAACCACATCCATAGACCAAGGATGAGCAAAAGGATGAACAACAACATTAAATTCATCAATACCAATCCTATCAATCCCCCCAACATCAACCTATTCGATAATAATAGTTAAATTAAAATAATCATCAAATTGTTTCTCAAAGATTTATTGTTTAACACATTCAATCCTTCATCAATATATTTTGTCTTAATCATTGTCACATTTAAACCAGTCCAAAATAGATGTAATTATCAGAAAAGACTTGGTGCCAACCAAATAGTTCTTAAATATAATCATGAAACCCTAATCTAGAAGAATTCTCAATTTAACTTATAGAACTTTATGTTAGTGATCAACCTACAAGGAAACAATATGAAATTAATAACTTTACTTAAGAAGCTAGAAACTACACTCTTTTTATTATGAACACATCTTCATTTCTCATTTCCATACAAACCAAAGAATTTTAGAAGACATGACTGGTCAATATTTCCTAATAGAAATTGGAATTATACCTCTTACAAACAATAAAACAAAACAAAACAATACACTACCCAATCACATCTTTCCTAACAAACTTATCAAACATCTCTTAGGCAACATGATCTTTTTCCAAAAGATAATTTGAGCATATGGACATTCAAAGAAAATATGAACAATATATTAAGTACCATTATACATAGAACAAGGTCTAGTAATAATTCCATAATAGCTAACATTGGTATCAACAAGCAAGAAATTTTTTATTAATTATTAATAATCTAAGACAAGATTTTATGTTCTCAATTTTATAAGATTAAATAATAAAGAATCTATCTATGATTCCATTTTTTAGAAGGATAAGATAAATACTACTTTTATTTGAGTTTTAAGAAAATTTAACACTCTTCTAGTGTTAAACATCAAATTACTTCTTCAAAGTATAAAATTTTTGTTTACTTAATCATTTAAGCAAATATTTCCATGTTTTAGTTGATACATTTTTGTAATGATAATTGGCGTTGCAACTAAAACATGACTAAATTGTATCATGTATAATTTGTCAACTAATCAGGTAATATATATTATTAATATAACTTGTTATTTTCTTAATTGCTAATAACATTCATTTATGAAATATACCATAACTCATACTGATAAAAATTTAGTAGTTACATCTATAAATCTTGATCCCGATATTGAATAATAATATTATCAATTTATAGAAAGCAATTATAGTTGTGATAATACATTTTTCTACTTATACTTGAATTATATGCTATAATGGTACAAATTTGATAACAAACATAAATGAGATGTTACTAATTTTAAAGGACTTAAATTCCTTTTTTATTTGCAACAAAATATAGTATTTGAAATGCTTTCTAAACTACTTCATAAATTCATCACATATTCACTAAATCAAGGAGATGAATCATTAAGTAACCTCCAAAGGTACAACTAAACCAACATGTAACAAATGTAGTAGTGGGAAAAAATGAGTATCATGGAGTTGCTCTTTGCGATGTTACAAATTTTAGAGGACTTAAATTCCTTTTTTGTTTGCAACAAATTATAGTATTTGAAATGCTTTCTAAACTACTTCATAAATTCATCACATATTCACTAAATCAAGGAGATGAATCATTAAGTAACCTCCAAAGGTACAACTAAACCAACATGTAACAAATGTAGTAGCGGGGAAAAATGAGTATCATGGAGTTGGTCCTCCTCCAACCATAGAGCCATTAGCTCCCTCACACTCGAATCATGAAAAAATCACATACCTTCTCTTAGTAGTCTTTTTGTTTTGCACAACCATTGGGCTGATCCATTCTGTATCTTCCACATGCTTGAATATACCTACTACATTTTGTCTAATTCAAGTTTCAACTTCTTTTTCAAATTTGGGTTAAGTCTATAAGGTCTTTTATTGATGGGTTTTACTCCTTTCAATTGAATTTTCATTATGCATGCTTCTTCCTTAATGCCTTTCATATCTATGAATGTTCTGGGAAACAAATCTTCAAATTTTGTTAATATCTCTACTACTTATGCAACAACCCTATCATCTCAATAATCACCTATTTTTGCTAGTTTAGGCTCCCATTCTGTTGCTACATTTTCTTCTCTTAGTTATATCCATTTGTTGTAGTATTTTTCTTTGGGTTCTAAGGGTAATTCTCGTTCTCTTTCCCCTTCTTGCACTTTGATGTCTAGGTTATTTATATCTTCATCATCCTCTTGGGTAGTTTTATAGCATCTGTGTTCAGTGGGGTGTGTTTCTTTATTCATCCATTCAATGAATTTCCATATCACTTCGCTCTGCGGTGGAGGGGAAGTTATTTGTGGTAGTTGTTCTTCCCTTTCTTGGTTAGGTCTGAATATTATTTCCTTAATTTTGAGTAATGTGATATGAATATGATCATCTTCATCCCAAAATGAAAATGTATGATAGAAGTCTTATTTTAATATATCCTAGTGTCTAGTTTTTGCCCTTCTTTCTTGATTAATGTACTAGGTCTGTACTATCGGTGTGAGTGTCTAGTAGAATAATTGTATACATAATGTTTCATTGTATTCCTTCCGAGTCTTCCAAACCCATATACAAACTTTTTATGTGTTCTTTTGGATGGATTTTTCCATCATACTTAGGGATTTTAGGGTATTGGCCTTCTTCTACTATGTATCTTGTCCGGATTAGGATCTTAAAGATTGGCCAGTGATGAATGGTATTCTTATGGGTGTTCCACTGGCTGGCAACATTATAGATTAGTGTATGTCATAGTGCCTCAAGTCTTGATCCTTCTTTTTCAAAAGTTTGTTCCATTTGCGCTAAGTATGTTTTAGGTCCCCAGCTCCTGAATACTTAGCTAACTTGATATGTGATATTATGCACAAAATGTGGTTTATTTGATATGATGTTTGTATTGAGAAAGTGTGTCTCAAACTCACTGCTAAAACCCTCGCTTAGTCACCATCAAAATCTAACTTCCAATGTTTTGCTTTTAGGGCTTTACCACAGTCCTGTAGGGTGCAACCAAGAGAGGTGCAGGCTGGCAGTTTTACCACTATCCCGCGAGAGTCTTCATTAGCCTGTGCAGTTGTGCGGTGCCTTACCGCTATCCTGCAATGGTCCGTGGAATGACTGGCAGTAGTGCGGGAGCTTGCAACCTCGCAGTAACGTTGGGCAGTGCCAGCAATAGAGCGGGAGTTACCCCGCCACCCTGCGATAGTTAAGGGGAAGGCTTGCGGTGGTGCGGTATAGACCCTGCCATATCGTGTTGGTCTTTTGGAAGGGCTATGATATAGCGGTAGGCTACGATATTATGATAACGACTGAAAATGACAAGTAAAGACAATTAAGCTACTTGTGACAATTAATCTCATGTGGAAGTTGAAGCGATGGGCTTCCTGAAACATTTGTGAAGTCTGTATTAATGCGATAGTGCATTGTAACCAAATTGAGAGAGAGGTGTAACTAGATGTAAGGAAATGTTGCCGGATTTTCTCCAGAGATGGAACAAGATGTAAATCTCCAGTAAAGGCTATGAGCCTAATATTGTATTGTAACTTGTACGCTTGTTGCTGAATAATATAATGGATCTATGTTTTGGAGTGTGGGGTTTTTTACTTGAAAGGGTTTTCCCCATGTAAGTCTTTGTGTTCTTGTCTTCTACTCTATCTTTCATGTTTAGTGATTCTGTTTATCAAATATGTTTAATGTATGTTGTTGAAACTAGTTTAAATTGCAATCACTTTCCTCTAAGGGTTAATGTGGGAAATGAACTATGTCTGATTCCACTTTATGGCATAGTAGTATGTGTCTAGGGATTTGCCTCAGACAAATCCTAGGTTAGCATTCAAGCTTTCCTAACACTGTTGTTAGAGAGAGCATGCCCTTGTAGGGTAGAGGCTAAAGTTAATCCAAATGATGAAATGATTCAAATAGAAATGATGTCACCTTGGAGGTGAAGTCCTTAGGAGGATGGGTATTCTTCAACTCATAAGGAGATGGATGATGATTCCAAATTTGCAACAAAACACACACAATACAAACACATATCTGCAATAATAACATAATGAATACCTTGAATGCTCTTTGCTCTAATATCATAAGTTCACAATATCATAGTGAAATAAAAAACTCACTTATATATGCTTTCTCACTAACATTCATGAAATTAAATCACAAAAGCTGACAGAGAGGAACATTTTTAAAGGTCCTATGCCAACATGTCATTAATTGGCCCTGACCAATCAAGGGAGACTTGGGCGGTTGGCACCCAAGTCTAGAACCCCTTTTTAGTCCAAGGCAAGATTTAGGAAGGGCCCAAGGTCCTAAATTTGCATTGGTTTTGGGCAATGTCTTTAGGATGATCAATTATAATGCATACTTCATAATGAGGACCTAGCAGCTAAACTAGGAGGTAAAAAGGCATGTGTCCACTTTTTACTCCATAACAGACAAACCATTACAAACCTAGTAATGCATTGAAAGAGTCAAATGTTCCTTTGATTGCCACTATTTCAAAGTCTATAATTTGTTTGGATCCCATGATACTGACTTCTATGTCCCTCCATGTTCCTAAGGTTTTCATCCTAGATCCATCTACAAGGTTGGTATTGTAAGGTGTTTCTTATAGTTTATGCCTTTGGTGCAGTCATGGTTAGGAAGGTCCATAGAGTGAACTGTCCAGATCGTACAACTAGAGTAAACACAATAGAAAAAATCAAAGATATAAAGAAAATGCAGATTCAGTCATTCAGTATATCATAGGATTCAATTACAAATTGCTCGACAACATGCGGGCTTACAATTAGGGCTCATAGGCCTGATTTCATAGTTACAGAATACACACAAGATTTAGCTTTGAAGCTCCTTCACAAAGAATTCAAACTATCAACTATGAACAAGTGAACCACTACTTTCCTAGGCATCTATTACATAATTATATATCATCTCTAGAACAATAGATTCCTCTGCGTTGGCCAAGGAAGATCACAAACTCCAATGAAGAGCTGTAACATGTTTACATGGATAGGTCAGACCTAATCATGTAGAACTCCTCCACAAATGAATGGAATGGTGTGAGGATTTTAGGGAAGGTTGGTCACAACCCAAACAACATTGAATGATGTGTCATTTAGCTCCACAAATTGTGAAATGTTGCGCAAGTCTTCTCCTTTAGCTGATTGTCTGAGACTGTCAAGATACTTTGTTATGAGAAAATAGTTGATCGTTCTTCTAGTGATATCTTTTTGGTACCTGATCCAAATGATATGAGATTTGGATATGATGTGCATGAATGTGTCTAGATGCTAAGTCTAGCTCTGCAAGGTCTGAAATGATACTACGACATACAAAAACTACTATTGGCTAAACTAACTGGAAAATAAAAAGAAAACAAAATGAAATGCAAATATTTTTTGTTGATGCAAGATTGCTCTTGAACTAGGGATGCTCCTACATCAGACATCTGGGGTTATTGAAAAAGTGAGTCCCTCACTTTGCTAGGGCTAGAGGAAAACCAAGACGGTCCACCTTAGCCTATGAAATCCAAGATGAGTCTTCTTCTGGTCTACCTTTCCACTTAACCAAATATTCCTTGTACTTCCTTCCTTTGGTGATGCGCCTAATTTTGCTATCCAAGATGTCTTCAATCTGTTCTGGTGCTCATTGTGGTAACTGCTGCTCCAAGTCTTCTTCTATGTTCTCACTAAACTCTACTTCATGATATTGATATAAGTCTGCAATGTTGAAAATAGGTGATATACCTAATGTCTCTAGTAGCTCCACTTCATATGCATATCCTGAATCAAATTTTCTGAGTATCCTACAAGGTCCATGTTGGCAAGAGACACTGCTTTGGTATTGACTTGTATGTTGTCATTGATGGCAACAAAGGTCAGAGATCCTATCACCATGACAAGAAGAGATATCTTTAGAAGAACATATTAGATTCTAGGTCTGGGTGATAGAAAATGGCTAAGTATGGATGGTATTCTAAGTGGAAGATAATAAGTCAGCTAATATGCCTCTGCAATTGAAGACCTGCAAATGCGGTTCAAGTATGATGTTAGTTGGTGCTTGATAGTGTTGTACCTCAGAGATTAAGTTTTGATCCTCTCCAGAAGTCATGTTGAAGAAATGTTTAAGTCCAGACAAGCAAAGGCATAGTAGGAACAGTGAACAAGGTCTAGTGCAGTGGTCCGGATTCCTCTGCAGAAAAGTATTTCATTATGTGGTTTTGAGGTGTTGTAAACACTTATATGAAGTGTCTTATTCCAGATTTAGGAGATTTAAAGTTCATCGGAAGAATAGCTACAAGCTGCTAAGTATCGGTATAGTGTTTGACAGAGTATAACAGAGACAAAGTCTGAGTTCTGATGGTCCACATTTCTCTGCAAGATGATATCATGCCTTACAGTTCTAAGGGTAAGATTGGGAATATGTAAAGAGTTCTTGATATGATTTGGAAGGTGTTTATAGATCCTCAGTAAAATTTGTAAGTTAGCAGATGAAGTTATTAAGCATGCTCTTGAGGACCAGGCCGACTGGTGAGAAATTATTGTGTAGAGAAGAGTTAATGTTTAGAGGATTTATGTAAGCAAATAAATGATTAGAGCCGACCCATATGAACACACATGGGAGAAGTTTTGGGTCCATGTGACATATAGTGCATTGAATTGAGCGTCAAGGTACACCTTTCTATGTACACGTTTCACTTCTTGGATGCTGACCTGATTATGGATTAAATCATGATGTAGATATATATATGAACGATGACCTTCGATTGAGTGTGTGTGAATTGTGTGAATAGAGAGGTGTGTACAAAGCGAGCATATGAATAGAAGAGCAGAATTAGAAGAGAAGCAATAATGAAGACTTGGGATTCAGAATTCAGTTGCTAAATGACTGAACCCTGGCATAGTGGCAGATGCTGAAGCAGTATTTAGTTTTTATGTGTTATCTGGTTGGAAGAAACTTTTTTTCATCAAGGTAGTAAGATGGAAGTGAGCTTTCAGTAGGGCTTAACATCCGTCATTGTAATCTTGCTAGGTTTAGGGTTGAGGCAGTGATCCTACTAAATCTAGTTGTACTTCATGGTTGTAAGCTAGCATGTTCTAGGCCCATGGAGTAACCAAGCCTGAACATCATTTCTATAAAGATTGTAATATATTTATGAGAGCTAATCCTCTTTGTGGTTTTTCCCATTTTGGGTTTTCCACATAAAATCTTGGTGTTATGTGTCATGCTCTTGTGGATGCTGCTCATTTGTATATTATGCTTCTATTTGTATAATCCTTTGAAATGGTTAAAAGTAAAAGTGCAAGAAAAAGTTTATAGAACATTGATTCACCCCCCTCTCAGTGTTCTTGACAATCAATAATTGGTATTAGAGCCAAGTTCCTTTGAAAAAGTTTAACAACTTAAGGAAGATCTGGGATAGTATGATCATGGCAGTAAGAAGGTATGGAGATTATGAGAGATACAGCCAACTAGAAGCAGCTCTTATGGATCTTGAAAATTCTGAAGTAGAGGTCAGGGATTTGTAAGAAAACTTGCAACAAGCCAATGAATGCATCTTAAAGCTAAAAGATCAAGTCAATAAATTCAAAGACAGATACAAAGAAGCCAGCGACCAATTGTTATCAGCAAATGAAGCCCTAAATAATTTGCAAGAAGAAATTATAGAAAGAACAAGAGTAGAAGATGATCTAAAATTGATTATGAAAAACAGATCAGAAGATTGTGCAAAACTTGAAAAAGAGATTTTAAGATTAAAAACAGATTTGGAAAAAAGCTAGAAGTTTTGAAGAAAAATTCAAGATAAGTACTGCAAAGATTGATGAAATGATTGCTATCTAGAAGAGTGTTGATGACAAACATGGTTTAGGATTTGAGAAAGGTGAAAGTTCAAACTCTGGTTAAATGAGCACTGAGTTAAGGAAAAATAAAGGACATCACATCAGAAATCAAAGAAGAAGACCTAGAATACCTTTGGTCAGACAATCAAATGCTCAAAGGTATCCATCTTTCAATGGTTATTGTAATTCATGCAATAAGTTTGGTCATAGTGCTACTCAGTGTAGGAGAAGAATGAATCAAAAGACTCCATTATTCTCTGGTCAGTGTTTTAATTGCAAGAAAATTGGTCATAGAGCAAATGAATGTAGAAGTCAAATCAGGAAAAGTTTCAACAACTAGAGGAATGAACAATCATTCAAAGGTAAATGCTTCTCTTGCAATAGAACTGGTCATAAAGCTATTGTATGCAGAAGCTCTATGGGAACTAACTTTCAAAATACAAGGAACAGTCAACCATTCAATGGAAAATGTTTTGCATGCAATAAATTTGGACTTATGGAAAATCAATGTAGATCAAATTCTGGAAGGAATACAATGTACTTCAATTGCAACAAATTTGGACATGTTGAAAGATTTTACAGAAGCAAAAATGTGAAGAGAAAACACAATTTTGAAAAAAGGAAAACATAGTAGAGAAATGATAAAGGAAAAGAGAAAGTTGATCTGGTTAAAACCAAGAAATAAATGAACAAGGTATGGATCAAGAAAGAAGTAATAGAAGTCAAGGATCAATCTGCACCAATATCCGGTGTAGACACTTCCTCTGGGAAGTAAATCAAGAGCTCTAGCTCAAGGGGAGCAGTGTTGAAAAATTCAAAACCCCCAACCAGAATGTGGATGCTAGAATTAGGCACGAAGATGTATAATGGAATCTGATGTGACACACCTCTCAGAAGAAAAACCAGAAGAAAAAGGGTCAACATGGCATATTGCGGAGCAATCCTAATTGATTATGTTCTTTAGTGAAAGATTTTGGCAGCTTTTTGGAAATGAACATTTAATGACATTTAGGTCATGTCATGCAGAGATTAAAAAAAAACTTATTTAATCTCAAAATCACTTTACACTCAAAGCCATCAAGTATTTAGAGAGATCGGAACAAATTTAGAGAAACAACAACCAAGAATTGAAGGGTCTGAAGAATCTTAGAAAAAGGAAACCCTAATTCGGTGGAACAAGGTAACCTTGTTCAAAACCTTCTTGTAAATCTATTTCTAGAATGGCGTCACCGCAAGTTGTTGATATTACTGAGCGTGCATGACCAAAATTCAAAAAACACCGATTCAAATCAACCGAAGTCAATCAGTTGGGTGCATTCTCAAGTGTTCCTCTCATAGTAATGCATGCAAAAGATGTTAGGGCACATATTCATGTTTCCCTAGAGGAATTTGGTGATAGAAGGTTTACTGATCTTTACGTGAAACACTTGAGTAATGAGAATCTCAAACTGAAAAATGAATATCTAGCATTGGAAGAAAAAAAATTTATTCAATACCTAGATTTCCCAATATTTATGGAAGATGAATGGGTCCGGTATGTGTTAAGCAGGGTTCATGATGAATTCATATGGCTTGAAAGACCTTTCAAGATTACAAAAGATGCTATTAGGATGGTCACTAGACTATGCTCTACTGGATCAGTACCTCTATTGAAAGCTATGAAGAATGATACAGTAATTATGGCTACCGGAGTGAAATTTGATAAGAGAGCCTTGACAATAAATGATATTGATGATCATGCCATGAGATTTGCCTCAATGGTATTAGGATACAAAGTTTATTTCACAAACTGGGAGAACTTTGTTTCAGGCACGACCATCTACACAACCTATCAAATGATTAAGGAAAATATGGATTATGACATCTATGAATTGCTCTAACAGCAAGTAATGGATAACCTGAAGAAGATAAAAGAAGGTAAATACCCCTTTAAATTTGGCACACTAATCATGTATTTATTTTTCTATTTTATGCAAGAGTTGCCTAGTATGAAGAACCTATTCTGGACGAATGATAAACCTATCATAGTTCAAATTAGAAGTTTTTTGAGTAGCATAGGCACCATTGATGCACAGAATGCATCCCTATGGGGCTATTTCAAGAGTTTCCAAAGATCAATGCAAGCCAGAGAAAGGATTCCCAAAATAGTTGTAACATCCACATTCTAAAAACATAATAAAATCCAAAATTTACTATTAAGTAACTCAACAAAGTAAAAATGAGATAGAGAAATTTCTTTTCTTTTATTTGACAAATAATCAAGTAACTTTACTTACAAGATTTCTTTTACAAAATACAATATAACCGTATTGTCTTTCTTTTTACAATGTTTACAAATGTAAAACCATTACATATACAAATTTGGAATCAATATTGCATCTGAATATCTAACATCTTTATCACAAGTCCTGGCATGTTTTCTACTTGGAGAGAGAGCATCTTTCCAGTGATTTACCTCCAACCACAAACCGGCAGTCTCCCACACATCTTCCACATAGAAGGTGGCCCTTCCCTTCATGAGGAATATAGACCTTAGATGACCAGTGGTAATTTGCCTTTTCTGAGTACATAGTGTTGTATTCTACTCAACTTTATCAACCATACAACCCTAGATACCCTCTAGCTAAGTGTGATTTCCGATAAGATGAGCAATTCCGAATACACTGAACAGACAATGGATATAGAAAACAAATGCATTACTTTGGCCAAAGTTTTCAATTTCAATAATGTTCGTAAAGAACATAGTCGTTGTTTTCACCCACCCCTACTCGACTTGGATACTGTCTTATTCACGTAGTTTATATCACTTATCAACCATATTCATGTAATAGTTTAAACTAAGAATCATGATAATAATACTTAAGACTCGAGTAAGTCTATATGACATAACCACTCCATTGGTTTGTAGTCGACTCTAGGGTTACCCTAATGTTCTTTGCTACTACAACATAACAATATGTCCATATCTTATATCTTGGAGTTCTTATGTTAAAACATCCTTACTCAGTTGTTCTTTAGTATACTTAGCCTAATCCATTATTTTGAATCTCTTCATAAACAACAATAACAAATAGGTCTGAATGGGATTCTCATAATAACCTTATTCCCATCCTCCTTACTATCTCTAAGTTACTATCTTTAGATATGACCCTAAAGATTACTAACAATTCAAATGATTCTAGTTCTCTTGGTAGATAACACTATTTGCGATGCTCATGTTTATAACCTATACAATACAATAAAGTTAACTTCTCAAACCTCATTACTATATAGCTCAGAACTAAGAGCAATATAACATAGTTCAGCCTTCATGAGTCAATCACATGGTTATTCTCATACTCTGCATTAACTTGCTTCAAACTTATTAAAGAGACTATGAATTTAAGCTGATAACAACTTATATCTTTCTCCTGCTAGGGTATTCATTATATCTTTCATTCCCTAATCGAGTATGAACAACAGTTTTTAAATACTAAGAGACAGATCGACTGAGTCAAATAAAATAGTAACCTAACTGGCATGACTGATTATGCACCAATAAGCAGCATTCACTATCTTAAACAACTACTAGAAAATAACTCTAATGGCTTACTTTAAAATGTTAACTGGCATTTCTAAGCTGTTTCATAATAGATAACGACTATCACATCATAGTCCAGAAATAATCTCTTACTAGCGAGTTCATTCCATTGCCTACAATACTACGATATACCATTTTTAGATGAGCTAAACGATTTACTTTTGTATATTAAAATATGTACTGAGGAATACCTGTAAGTATGTAAACTTAAGCTGGCTAGAATAGCCGAATGTTTTCACCGGGTCGATGCCACTAGACTATGCAATCCTCTACTGACACAGCTACTGCCTTCCAATCCCCCACCACTTCTATTTTTCCTCCTCTTAACAAGTTCTAAAATCTCCATAAAGGCAGAGGAACGACTCCTACAAATTCACCTCACTAATCTCTCCTTTGCATTCAGTTACTAGCTTCATTCAAAGCTTACAGTTTAAAAATGGTTAAAACAAAATTGATGACCAAAATTTATGCGTAATATCCCACATGTCGATGGGCAATTACTACTTCAAGCTTCGACGGTTGTGGCAGTTAAAAACCATAGTCATCCTCATAAGGATGAGGCCGACACTTCAAAGAGATAGAAACTGATCTATTAATGATCATTACATGTGGCTCGATCCACTATTGCATGTGGTTCGATCCACTACTATCAATAATAATGACTCTACTATATTATAGCCTATGGATTCTTCAATGCAGTCGACTCAATAGAAGGTATTATCATCATTCGATGCTAAGGCATCAATTATAATTCTCATAGCATTGCCTATTACATTAGATAGATATAGTTTATTCAATAATAATATATAATCAAAGCATGGTTTTATGGATATTTGATTGGGTTGAGCTTGTCTTCCCTTCATAATCCATTGACAATAAACACATAATAATAACTTTGACAATAATGTCTTATCATTAAAGAATCGTTTACAACACTTCAAATATCGTAATAGTTGTAATAAGACTAACATTTGACGACAAAAACATCATAATATTTACATTAAACGTAAATAGTCATAAATTAACTTAACAACATCGTTAACATTATTAATGACTAAGACAACCTAATATGACTAAGAAAGATTTGAAAACAATATTGACTACCTGTCAATTGAGTTCAAAAGTAAACTGTCAAGACAAAGCTTACCTCTTTTGACACCACAGTTCACATTTTTGTTAAACACTTTATACTCAGTTTGGCAAATAAATCACTCATAACCTGAGGTCTATATCTGTCTCTTGGAAAGATACTCTCTCTATTTTCCTCGAGAGTCATCTGATAACCTGTAATCTTGTTTCACTTGTCACCAACAATATGTGATCAGTGCATCATTATTCAATTAATTCAACTAATAAATCAAATCTCATAATACAAAAATTGTTAACATAATCATTTCCATGATTTCAATAAAGGACATTTAATATAATCCATGTCACCAATCCAAACATCATAATGAATTTACTTATATCAAAGTAAATAGTAAAAGTAAAGCAAGACAAAAATTGGGGATGTAACATATCCTTCCCCTAAAGATTCACCGTCCTTGATGATATAGAGTATTAAAAAGTATCTATAAAACAAGTTCATTATTTTCCACTAGTAACATTATTAAATAAATGAGGAAACTTTTGATAAAATTTATGGTAATCCTCCCATGTAGCATTTTCCTCAGCATATAGATCCCACTAGACCTTGCATTGCAAGACCTCTCTATTACACAGGCGGAGCTTGCATGTTTCCAACACCTTGACTGGCTCGATCATGACCACCCCTGGGTCTTGCATCTGTAAGGAATTCCAAGTCAAAATATGATTATTACCTGCAACATATTTCTTCAAATAAGACACATGGAAAACATTGTGCATTTTAGATAAGACTGGTGGTAGAGCAATTCTGTAGGCAACCGGATTTACTACTTCAAGCACTTCAAAGGGTTCTACATATCGAGGGGCTAGTTTAGAAGATTTTCCAAACTTAATAAAACTTTTCTAAGGTTTAACCCTCAAAAGAACTTTTTCTCCAGTAGAAAATTACCTTGGAATATTTTTTGCATCCACATAGCTCTTTTACCTATCATTGGCTTCTGCCAATCTTGTTCTAATTAGCTTAACTTTCTCTTCCATTTTAGCTAGCATTTCAGGCCTGATGCTAATCCTATCCTCTAGCTTATCCCAACTTATAGGAGTTTAATATCTTCTTCCATACAATGCTTCAAATGGCGCCATCTTAATAGCGGAATGATAGGAATTATTGTAAGCAAATTCCACAAGTGGTAAGTATTCTTCCCACTTATATTGCTAATCCATGCAATACATTCGCAACAAATCTTCCAAGACTTGATTAACCCTTTCATTTTGCCCATCAATTTCAGGATGGTAAGCTGTACTCACATTGAGTTTAGTCCCTAGCTTAGAAAGCAAAGTTTGCCAAAACCTTGATGTTACACACACATCTCTATCCGAGATAATCTTTTTCAGGGAAACCATACAATCTAAACACCCTTTGCACAAATTTATGAGCTAACACAGGGGCTCCATCATTCAAATTCCCTGGTATGAAATGTGCTACTTTGTGAGCTTATCAACCACCACTAAAATGGCATCATGTCGATTCCTTGACATAGGAAGTCCTTGAACAAAATACATGCTAATAACTTGCCATTTCCACTCTAGTACATCATGTGGATATAAAAATCCTGCAGGGTGATGATGCTCTGCTTTAACCCTTTGGCATTCTAAACATCTTGCTACAAATCTTGCAGAATCATTCTTCATTCCTTTCCATAAATAAAGAGGTTTAACATCCACTAGAAGTTTAGTTACTCCTGGATGTCCAGAATATGGTGCTGTATGAACTTCTTTCCATACTAAATCCCTCAATCCAGCTGAATCAGGTACATAAATTCTATCTTTATACCTCAACAATCCATCTAACTCAAATAGAAAACCATCATATCTTGGATCTTTAGGATTATCTTTCAGAGCCTACTTAACCTTCTCGTAAAACTCATCACCAAACAAATTTTGCAATACCAAATCCTTGAAATTTCTGCGAATAGAAATAATAGAAGCTATATGTCTTCTACGACTCAAAGCATCAGCTACTCTATTTTCTTTTCCTTTGATGTAGTTTATCTCAAAGTCATAGTCAGATATCAATTCTAACCATCTCCTTTGTTGAGCATTCAAATGCGGTTGTGAGAAAATATACTTAAGACTTTGATGGTCTGATTTAAGTACAAAGGTCTTTCCCAACAAATAATGTCTCCACATTTGTAAGGCATGAGTTACTGCTACCAATTCCAGATCATGTGACACATAATTTTTCTCATAGGATTTCAATTTCCTAGACTCATATGCAATAACTCTTCCATCTTGCATAAGCACTCCTCCTAATCCTTCTCCCGAGGCATCTATAATTACCTCAAATTGTCCTTCGGGGTCAGGAACTTTCAAGATTGGATCTATAGTTAACTTTTTCTTTAAGAGATTAAATGCCTCCTGACATTTTTCTATCCATTCAAATCTCTTTCCTTTCCTTTGTAGGGAAGTGATTGGAGTAGCAATACTGGAGAAATTTAGAACAAACTTCCTATAATAGCCTACCAGGCCCATGAAACTACGCATTTCATGTACGTTTATTGGTACAGGCCATTCCAGAATAGTTGTGATCTTTGCAGGATCAACATATATTCCATTAGCTGATATGATATGACTTAGGTATTGAACCTCCTTCTGAAAGAATGTGCACTTAGATAGCTTCCCAAATAACTTATGTTCTTTTAACCTCTGCAGAACTATTTGTAGGTGCCAATGATGTTCTTCCTCATTCTTAGAATAAATAAGTATATCATCCAGAAATACCAAAACAAACTTATCCAAACAATCTCTGAATATACTATTCATAAGATTCATGAAAGCAGTAGGAGCATTTGTCAAACCAAATGGCAACACTGTGAACTAATAGTGTCCATATCTAGTTCTAAAAGTTGTCTTGTGAATATCTTCATCCTTCAGTCTTAATTGATGATATCCCGATCTCAAATCTATCTTTGAAAACATAGCAGCTTCACGCATCTGATAAAAAAGATCATCAATACGCAGCAAAGGATATTTATTCTTTACCGTTTCTTTATTAAGCATACGATAATCTATACACAGACAAAGGGTTCCATCCTTCTTGACAAAAATAACCGGTGCACCCCAAGGTGAAACACTGGGTCTGATTAAACGTTTTGCCAACAATTCTTGTAATTGTGCTTTCAATTCCATTAACTCAGTTGTCGTCATATGATAGGGTGCTTTTGATATAGGCTCATATCCTAGTTTAATATCAATAGAAAAATCAAACACCCTCTTGGGAGGCAATCCTGGAAGTTCTTCTGGAAACACATTCTGAAATTCCTGAAGAAAAGGATACTTTTCCTCAAAAGATAAACTAGGGATTTCTACCCCTTCTTCCACTTGTTCCATCTTGACTGCAAACAACTGACAACCCTCTCTTCTAACCCTTTTTAATTGCTTAGTAGAGATAGTCCTGATTTTAACTTCTCTTTGAATCCCTTGGAATTGGGTCAGATTCCCGAAGTCATCTAAGAATTCAACTATTTTTGTAAAACAGTCAACCTTAGCTCTATGTTTCCATAACCAATTCATTCCTAGGATCACATCATAAGAACCTAAGGGGCTACATACAAATTTACTTCAGTTGAGAAACAAGGAAGGTCAACCTTGGCTTCAAACAAACATTGCTCTACTTGAGTCTTAGATTGGTTGGCATATTCTATTGTCTAGGGTTTAGACATGTAACCAGCTTTTCTAGAAAATTTACTTAAAATTCTAGGAGATACAAAGTTTTTTTTGGCTCCTGTATCAATCAAAATAGATATGGGGACTCCAAACAAAGTACCTGTCATCTCAAAGGGTGTGATTTGATACTCGGCTTGACGATTGTTGAGAGATGCATGAATCCTTTGCTGGAATGCTTCTTGCTGAGTAGGTAGTGCAGTACCTCTTTGTTGTCCATTTTGATTCTTGTTAGGGCAACAATTTGCATAGTGGTCACCCCCACAAGTAAAGTATCCTCCAATGGGTCCTTTTCTATCTGAAGTCTTCCCATTGTTATCCTCTTTTCTTTTGGAGTTGCCATTCTTTTTCTCATTGCCAGATCCACCTTTGTTTTTCTGAGGTCCTTTATCTTTTCCCTTGTTATCATAACTCTTTTCATATCTTTTCTTGTAAGGTTGATTGTTAGGAATTCCATTAAACCTCTTATGACTTCTATCACGATAAGCTGAGATGGATTTTAACTTTTGCTCTTGCTTGATTGCCTTCTCGTACACTTGATCCATTGTTGTGGGACCATGTACATCCACTTCTCCACCAATTTGAGCATTTAAGCCCATAATAAATTTTTTGATCCTGAATCTCTCATATTTTTGATACTGTGGAACATACTTCAGGAGTCGAGTGAATTTTTCCCCATATTCTACCATTGTGATATCTCCTTGTCGAAGATTCTAAAAATCAGTTAGTTTCTAATCAAAATAGAGTTGTGGTAACCACCTCTTACGAAAGAGTTCCACAAACTCATCCCAAGTTACCCTTAGAGAGCTTAAATTTAATTCCATCTTTTTATTCATCCACCAAGTGGATGCTTCTCCTACCAGTTGGAGTGCTCCCCACACTGCCTTGGTCACCTCCGAGTAATTTCTTATCTCGAAGTACTTTTCCATCTCTGTTAACCAAGCTTTTGTAGCATCTCCAGTTTCTGTCCCATCAAATTTAGGTGGAACAACCTTCTTCATATCCTTTGAGAGCTCCAAAGTCAATCTATCCCTTGCCTCTTTATGAGGTTTGGTACTCTTACTCTGATCTTCATTATTTTCTCTGCTTTCTCCATGATAGTTTTCACCTCCTCCCTTAGTATTCCCTTTGTCATCCACTTTCTTCTCTAAATCACCTAATGTTTTCTTGGTTTCCTCAAGCATGGTTATCATTTGGTCTAGCTTATTATTTGGTGGTTGGTTTTCCTCTTCACTTTCTCCTTGGTTAGTTCTTGTTCGCACCATGTTTATCGATTTCTCACACCTGAGAATATTGAGTTATCCATTAGTTCTAGATTATAATGTAACCCATTAAATCTAAACATAATACTCAATTTAAACAATAGTTTGGCACAAAAACAACTCTTTTCATTTATTTCTTTTCAAAAGTAGGGAGTTTTCTTCTTTAATACATGAAATGACTTCAAAAGTCTTGCTTAAGAGGAGTATATCCTTCAAACTCATTTTCAGATACATAATCTCTAGGTATATAACCATCTGACTCACTATCAGACCTAACTTCTATGATCTCAACAGTTGAGGGTATGCGGGGATCTCTCCTAACCAAAGTTATTCATCTTTAATCCTTTCTAAGTACTCCTTTCTCGCTCGCTTGATTCGAGTTAAGGCAGTCACTAGAGTTTCGGTATCACTCAACCAAATGTCACTTTCATCATTGGTTCCCTCAAAGGTTTTGATAATGGCCTCATGTTCTCTTTTAACTTTAAGGAAATGTTAGCTCGAATTAATAGACTTTCTTGTTGTCTTCTTAAAACGTACCATCCTGACACAGAAATTTTCAAACATTAGCTAACCGCATAATGTTGACTACAAGCAAGCATAGTGGTCTCATATGCCTTAGTGCTGAACTTAGTAGCTCCGATACCATATGTAACATCCACGTTCTAAAAACATAGTAAAATCCAAAATTTACTATTAAGTAACTCAACAAGGTAAAAATGAGATAGAGAAATTTCTTTTCTTTTATTTGAAAAATAATCAAGTAACTTTACTTACAAGATTTCTTTTACAAAATACAATATACTCATATTGTCTTTCCATTTACAATGTTTACAAATGTAAAACCATTACATATACAAATTTGGAATCAATATTGGATCTGAATATCTAACATCTTTATCACAAGTCTTGGCATGTTTCCTGCTTGGAGAGAGAGCATCTTTCCAGTGATTTACTTCCAACCACAGACCGACGGTCTCCCACACATCTTCCACATAGGAAGTGGCCCTTCCCTTCATGAGGAATATAGACCTTAGGTGACCAGTGGCAATTTTCCTTTTCTAAGTACATAGTGTTGTACTCTACTCAACTCTATCAACCATACAACCCTAAATACCCTCTAGCTAAGTATGATTTTTGATAACATGAGCAATTTCGAATATAGTGAACTGACAATGCATGTAGAAAACAAACGTATTAGTTTGGCCAAAGTTTTTAATTTCAATAATGTTCATAAAGAACATAGTTGTTGTGTTCACCCATGCCTACTTGACTTGGATACTATCTTATTCACGCAATTTATATCACTTATCAACCATATTCATGTAATAGTTTAAACTGAGAATCATGTTAATAATACTTAAGACTTGAGTAAGTCTATATGACATAACCACTCCATTGGTTTGTAGTCGACTCTAGGGTTACCCTAATGTTCTTTGCTACTACAACATAACAATATGTCCATATCTTATATCTTGGAGTTCTTATGTTAAAACATCCTTACTAAGTCATTCTTTAGTATACTTAGCCTAATCCATTGTTTTGAATCTCTTCATAAACAACAATAACAAATAGCTCTGAATGGGATTCTCATAATAACCTTATTCCCATCCTCCTTAGTATCTCTAAGTTACTATCTTTAGATATGACCCTAAAGATTACTAACAATTCAAATGATTCTAGTTCTCTTGGTAGATAACACTATTTGTGATGCTCATGTTTATAACCTATACAATACAATAAAGTTAACTTCTCAAACCTTATTACTATATAGCTCAGAACTAAGAGTAATATAACATAGTTCATCCTTCATGAGTCGATCACATGGTTATTCTCATACTCTACATTAACTTGCTTCAGACTTATTAAAGAGATTGTGAGTTTAAGCTGATAACAACTTATATCTTTCTCCTGCTAGGATATTCATTATATCTTTCATTCCCTAATCAAGTATGAACAACAGTTTTTAAATACTAAGAGACAGATCGACTCAGTCAAAGAAAATAGTAACCTAACTGGCATGACCGATTATGCACCATATAAGTAGCATTCACTATCTTAAACAACTACCAGAAAATAACTCTAATGGCTTACTTTAAAACGTTAACTGGCATTTCTAAGCTGTTTCATAATAGATAATGGCTATCACATCATTGTTCAGAAATAATCTCTTACCGGCGAGCTCATTCCATCACCTACAATACTACGATATACCATTTTTAGATGAGCTAAACGATTTACTTTTGTATAATAAAATATGTACTAAGGAATACCTGTAAGTATGTAAACTTAAGCTGGCTGGAATAGCTGAATGTTTTCACCAGGTTGACGCCACTAGACTATGCAATCCTCTACTGATGTAGCTACTACCTTCTGATCCCCCACCACTTCTATTTTTCCTCCTCTTAACAAGTTCTAAAATCTCCTTCATAAAGGCAGAGGCATGACTCTTACAGAGTCACCTCACTAATCTCTCCTCTACATTCAATTACTAGCTTCATTCAAAGCTTACAGTTTAAAAATGGTTAAAACAAAATCGACAACCAAAATTTATGCGTAATATCCCACATGTTGATGGGCAATTACTACTTCAAGCTTCGATGGTTGTGGCAGTTAAAAACCATAGTCATCCTCATAAGGATGAGGCTGACACTTCAAAGAGATATAAAGTGATCTATTAATGATCATTACATGTGGCTCGATCCACTATTGCATGTTGTTCTATCCACTACTATCAATAATATTGACTCTACTATATTATAGCCTACGGATTCTTCAATGCAGTTGACTCAATAGAAGGTATTATCATCATTCGATGCTAAGGCATCAATTATAATTCTCATAGCATTGCCTATTACATTAGATAGATATAGTTTATTCAATAATAATATATAATCAAAACATGGTTTTACGGATATTTGATTGGGTTGAGCTTGTCTCCCCTTCATAATCTGTCGACAATAAACACATAATAATAACTTTGACAATAATGTCTTATCATTAAAGAATCATTTACAACACGTCAAATATCTTAATAGTTGTAATAAGACTATCATTTGACGACAAAAATGTCATAATATTTACATTAAACGTAAATAGTTGTAAATCAACTTGACAACGTCATTACCGTTATTAATGACTAAGACAACCTAATATGACTAAGAAAGATTTGAAAATAATATCAACTACCTATCGATTGAGTTCAAAAGTAAACTGTCAAGACAAAGCTTACCTCTTTTGACACCACATTTCACATTTTCATTAAACACTTTATACTCACTTTGGCAAATAAATCACTCGTAACCCGAGGTCTATATCTCTCTCCTCAAAAGATACTCTCTCTCTCTTTTCCCCGAGAGTCATCTGATAACCTGTAATCTTGTTTCACTTGTCACCAAACAATATGTGATCAATGCATCATTATTCAATTAATTCAACTAATAAGTCAAATCTCATATTACAAAAATTGTTAATAATATAATCATTTCCATGATTTCAATAAAGGACATTTAATATAATCCATGTCACCAATCCAAACATCATAATCAATTTACTTATATCCAAGTAAATAGTAAAAGTAAAGCAAGACAAAAATTGGGGATGTAAAAATAGTGGTTGAAAAATACAAGGATACAATCTGCTTCATTGTGACAAAAGATCAATGTTTGATGGAGGCCGTTGAGCCCAGCATGGTCTGGGTTATGCCTATGGGATATGAGGTAGATGGAACTGTACTGGAAAACTATGCTAAATATATGCTTAGCAAACCCAGGGATCCCAAGGAAGAGAGATTTGGGACTTATGATGAATTGCATGCCAAAATTCATGTTGAGGTAAGAAAACCTGAAATCTCTAGGAAAATGAGGAAAGTGGCAGAAGAAATTGCCATAAAGCATGGAATCACAAAAGAAGAAGTGGCAAAGGCAAGGGGAAAAGTGCAGGCTGCTAGGGAAGCAGAGGAAAAGAGAAAAGGTGAATCATCTGGGGCTCCGAAAGAACCCAAAGGTGAGCCAATAAAGCTAGAGAAGACTAAAAGAAAAACCAGAGCCTCCAGTTTTGCTGAAGCCTCATCCACTCCATCTGGTTCCACACCATCTACAAATGTGGAAACTCCTACCACCAGCTCCAAAAGAATGAAGACTAAAGCCAAGAGAATGCATGCAAGCATAACCGTTAATGAAGAAGAGACATAATCAGATAAGGAAGTAAAGAAAATGAAATTTGATGCTACCAAAGCATCCAAAAGTAGAAAGGTGTCATGTCCCCTTTATAGTAAAAATAAATTGGTGAAATTATTAGTCCATTCCTATTTTCCCATGGGCTAATGTAAATCAAAAGGGAAAATATTTTATTTAATATTTTAATTGTAATCCCACAAATTAAGATTTATTATTTTTGAGAGCAATTAAATATTAAATATTTTTATTTAATTGCACAAGTGGGGGCATGGGATTTTAATGAGGTGTAATTGTAACTTCCAAGAGTGATTTTAGGATATCTTATGACAGGTTCCTAAAAATAGTTTGATTTTGTGACAACTTGTAAGAGGGGAGTTATTTCTTATTTTTGGCCAAGAATCTTGCATGGATTATGACACGTAAGCACCATTTGAGGGAATTTGTTGGAAATTAAATTATTTTAATTTATTTTCCAAGAGAGGGATGTTTGGATTGGGAGCTATTATAAATATGTAAGTATTTTCTTTTAGAAGGGCTTTTTGATCATTTTACAACCAAATTTTTTGAATTTGAACACTTGTGCTTGGATTTTCTTAAGTGGATGAAAACCCATTGGAGTTGGAGGCTTGTGGACAAAAGCCCATCCATCTCAAGTGATTAGAGGATGAAAACCATTTGTTTACAGAGAGTAATTCCATCCATGGATTGCATTGGGCTTCAAAGGATTGCACAGTTTCGGTAGTTTTGCAGTATTGTGTTTGTAGGTTGTTATGTTGCAGTTTTGGTGATTTCCAGTGTGTTGTGCAGTGTTTCTATTGTGTTGTAGAGTATGTTTCTATTCCATGGCCATTTGGAATCTATTCAAATCATCTAGGAGTTGGTATTATCAGTTGGGGTTTGATTTGGTGTTATTTTTGATAATTTTTAGCAGTGTAGTTTGCATAGTTTGTGTAGTTTGCAGTGGATGTTCAGAGATTTGAGTTGCAGATGTTTTTTATATTGTAATCAATGTTTCAAACCTAATCATATGTTATTTACATCAGAAAATCAATAAAAATCAGTTTGTGGTGTTTCTAGCATATTTGGTGTAATTTCTTGGTTGACTAGTTATCTAGCCTTGATGTTTTTGTTGCAATTTTTAGTGGAGCTTATCAAAATCTATTTTTAGATTTGATTTTATGTTAAAATGTTAGTTTGGAACATTATAGTGGTATCACAGCTAAGATCTTGCCAACTTGAAGGGTATAAAGCTAATTTTTATACAAAAAGATGAAGACATTTCAGGAATCCATGATGGAAATGATGCAAGAATATCAAAAATCTCAGAAGAATCTATTAGCATTGATGAAGGATCCAGAAATAAAGAAAATATTTTTGAAGAAAAAACCAATGAATGTTGAAGAAAAACTAGAAGAGCTAGAAAAGAAGTCCATAGAACCATAAGAGGTGATCGATACATCAGAACCACAAAAGGTCAAGGAAGAAATGGTGAAGGTGGAGCATAAAGAAAAATCAAATTTGCAAGAAATTGAAATGAAGCAAAAATTGGAGAAATCTACCATAGATTTTGAAGGGAAAAATTGTTTAGAAAAAGAAGATGTTTATTTGACTTCTAATGATTGTACATGTGAGGAAAATATTGATGAAGTTGAGAAGGAAAAGACACCTCTTTTTATTTGTGAAGGTCCCAAGATGGAGGGTCATGCACCAATTCATGCGCTATCTTTTGAGCTTCCAAATGGTGAGCCATGGTTTGATTTGCAAAGTAGCATTGTGGATGGGTATGGATTTCAGAAAAAATATTTTAGTCATCCCTAATTCAAGGGTTTTGAGTCACAAAAATGGAGTTGTTGAGTCTATCTCAATGAACTCTCTTTCAGCAAATGATGATGAACATCCTATTTGCAGGCCAAGGTATGAAAATATTTCAAATTTGTCTCCTTCTATGTCACTACAAAATTCTTGTCATCATGATAAGCATGCTAAAAAAAGGTGATAGAGTGAGGGATACAACTTGTAGTATAGGGCATGAGGACTCTTTGAGTCAAGTCCAAATTTGTGTTTTTATATGGGATCCAGGTAATCTCTTGAGGATTATAGTAGTCAGAGGCATTATTGAGTTCTCCATCTCTTTCATTTGGAATGAAAGGAATTTTATGAGGATTCATATAGGGTTTGTTGTGCTTTCTAATCACATTATGAAGGATCAATGTTCACATTTTATGGATCACTTGTGCAATCCAAGTACCACACTTGAAGAAAATATTTTGGGTAATGGTCAAATGGAGATAGACAAATTGAGATGCTTATCATGGCAATGTGGTAAGGAAAGAAGGTGTTAATTTGATGTTGTCAATTTTATTACTAAGCACGGCATGGTATTTTCAGGACCAAGCTTCATACAGGTTTTCTACCATTGGATGTATGGAGGAGTTTACAAGAAGGATAAGATTTAAAAAGATGGCCTCATTGTTACTAGCATCAAGAAGGTTGCAAAGTTATCATGCTTGGATCATATCAACGGAACTTCAAACATGAAGGAGAATGGAATGCAAGAAGTATTTGATGAGCCAATGAAGGTAACCGACTCTTATCTTATTTTTTTCATTTCAGATTTCTCACATCCTTTTGTGGAAGGGTATGGTGTTTCAAGGGGATTTGATTGGACTTCATTAATGCAAAGTTGTGGCTTCATTCAAATCAAGAACATGAATTTGACAATTGTACAAAATGAGTTTTCTATTTATGGTAGAAGATTCTAGTATGTTTTAGAGTTTTCTATGGGTTGCATTGAGTATTTGTGCTTAACACTTGCTGCACTATGTGTTTATGAGAAGGAATTCCAAGATGACCCTATTGAAGAATATGCACACAAAATGGACATCTTGCTAGGTATAGATGTCAAATTTCAGCTTGCCAAAAATTTCAAATCAACAACCTATGTAGGAAATATCAATTTGATCCTACATGAGCATGAGGAAAATGATGTGAAGGATCACATGGTTCTATGGTTGCAGCCTAAGAGTCAAATGCAAGGAGCCATAGGATGTCACTTCTGATATGAATATGGTAATGGAACAATCTTGAGTTCTGGTAAGAAACACAATCTACTTTATGTTATTCAATTGCTTCCAAATCCACAAAGAATGGTATTTAGTAATATGTTCCCAAGATCACCATTAGATAGAATATTCAAACATGTCATAGAGTTGAAAACTAATTTGCATCAGAAAAATTTGAGGAAGAATGATGTCACATTCTTGCGCCAAGTCACTAGTGTTCATGGCATACATGAGGATGCAAGACAAGAAGCATTGGAAGGGATTGAAAAGGTAAACAACTCATGTTATGTACTTATAATTTCAGATTTATTACAAGAATTGCCTATAGGATGTGATGATTTAGGAGAAGGAGTTGTTTTGGTTATAATGCAAAGGAGAAACTCCATAAAATTTGAAAGCATGAAGCACAAAGTTTCAGGAGACAGTCTCAAGTTCTTCTCAAATCCACTTGTCTTGTATGATCAGCAACAAAAATGGAATTTTAGAAGTATACAAATATTTGTGGAGAGATTGTCAACCCTTTCATGGTTGTCCACCAATCCTACATTAGTCACTTTGATGATTATTACACAGGTTTGCCATTTTTGTAGTTGTTACATCATTTGCATGTTGTTGATTTTGATAAATTCAGTTATGAACAACTGTAGATTGATGTGTTTGGAGGAAGTATCATTGCATGATGATGTGACAAGAAGGTCTACAATATTAGTGAACACTAATCAATCCATCATAACACTAATTTGGAGAAGATTTAGGGAAGTTGTTCTAGTAGTGCAGTATGTGAGTGTTGCTTGCAGGTTTCTAATGAAGTTGTGTGAAGATTTGTGGGTTTTGTGTATTAGGGAATGTGTTGATATTGTAGATCAATTTCATGTTGCTGTATATCATTTAATATTGTTATTTTCCCCACTCATATCAGGTTTAGAAGTTGTGGTTTTAGTCTTTCAATTTTGAGCAAAACAATGTTGGCAATATTGTGTGATTTGGAATTTCTGTGAGTATTTGATGGGATTTATATGTTATGAGAACTATAATATGTTTCTTTCATGGGTGTACCTAAAAAGGTATAGTATTCCTTGGAAAAATATTTAGAGTGATGAGTCACAGAAATGGGGAGATAAGTTTGTGTTTGCAGATGGTCTTAGGAAGGACATCATCTTCTTTTTAGATGAGTTGTTGTTTACAGATTCAGTTTTTAAAGAATTATGTTGTATATGTTGTTGTTGTATGATATTATTTTACATTCCTCTATTGAACATTGGCTGCTATATATCAGTCCATGAAGTTTAAAGTAATATCTCTCAAATTGAGGTAAAGTATGGGCTTTTGGTTGCACATTCATGTAATGCATATTTCAGTACTTTGGAGGTAAGAGAAGTAACTATTTCTTAGTTTCATATTTTCTATAATGGAGTGTGGATTGACAATTATATCAGTCCTAAAAGCAGAAAAAAACATATTTATATCATTGGGAGAAGTTGTAGGAGTTTCAAGTTTGTCTTATCTCATGCTAGTGCATTTGGCAAGTTTACTAAATCTTTGTGGGAATATGTGGATCAGTTGGAGTATGAGAAAGAATGCATCAAATACTTACATATCCAAGAGCTCAAATTGCATATATTATTGTTTGATTCATGGCATTGGTAGAAATGAATCTGAGTTTTCAGGTTTTAATAGTGTTCTATGGAAAGAATTGCACAGGTACAGGATCAAGGCTTTCTGTGCAGTATAACATAATTTTGAAGCATCATGGTTTTAATTGCTTGAGGACAAGCAATTTTGAGGAGGGGGGATTTGTCATGTCCCCTTTATGGTAAAAATAAACTGGTGAAATTATTAATCCATTTCTATTTTCCCATGGGCTAATGTAAATCAAAAGGGAAAATATTTTATTTAATATTTTAATTGTAATCCCACAAATTAAGATTTATTATTTTCGAGAGCAATTAAATATTAAATATTTTTATTTAATTGCACAAGTGGAGGCATGGTATTTTAATGAGGTGTAATTGTAACTTCCAAGAGTTATTTAAGGAGATCTTATGACAGGTTCCTAAAAATAGTTTATTTTATGACAACTTGTAAGAGGGGAGTTATTTCTTATTTTTGGCCAAGAATCTTGCATGGATTACGACACGTAAGCACCATTTGAGGGAATTTGTTGGAAATTAAATTATTTTAATTTATTTTCTAAGAGAGGGACGTTTGGATTGGGAGCTATTATAAATATGCAAGTATTTTCTTTCAGAAGGGCTTTTTGATCATTTTACAACCAAAATTTTTGAATTTGAGCACTTGTGCTTGGATTTTCTTCAGTGGACAAAAACCCATTGGAGTTGGAGGCTTGTGGACAAAAACCCATCAGTCTCAAGTGATCAGAGGATGAAAACCCTTTGGTTATAGAGAGTAATTCCATCTAGGGATTGCATTGGGCTTCAAAGGATTGCGTAGTTTTGTAGTATTGTGTTTGCAGGTTGTTCTGTTGCAGTCTTGGTGATTTCCAGTGTGTTGTGTAGTGTTTCTGTTGTGTTGTAGAGTATGTTTTTGTTCCATGGTTATTTAGAATCTATTCAAAGCATCCAGGAGTTGTTATTATCAGTTGGGGTTTGATTTGGTGTTATTTTTGACAATTTTCAGTAGTGTAGTTTGCATAGTTTGTGTAGTTTGTAGTGGATGTTTGGAGATTTGTATTGCAGATGTTTTTACCATTGTAATTAGTGTTTTAGACCTGATCATATATTATTTACATCAGAAAATCAATAAAAATTAGTTTGTGGTGTTTCCAGCATATTTGGTGTAATTTCTTGTTTGACTAGTTAGCTAGCCTTGATGTTTTTGTTGCAATTTTTAGTGGAGCTTATCAAAATCTATTTTCAAATTTGATTTTATGTTAAAATCTCAGTTTGGAACATTACACAAGGAGAAGTAAATAGGAAGGGAAAC
The DNA here is from genome assembly GCA_027924645.1 of Cunninghamia lanceolata. Lineage (NCBI taxonomy): Eukaryota > Viridiplantae > Streptophyta > Pinopsida > Cupressales > Cupressaceae > Cunninghamia > Cunninghamia lanceolata. The sequence goes on from BSBN01000850.1 coordinate 4,877,965, forward strand.
ACCCAGCAAGAGACAGGAAGAAGATGAGTCTCATGCAACACTAAAGATTGAAGATGTATTAAGGTCTATCACTGTTGATGGTAACTTGAAACCTGTGGCTGAATTTTATGATGATTATAATGATGCTGACAAGAGATCTTGGAAGAAGCTATTGTAGAATATCTAAACATATACAATAGAGCCCTCATTGAGATCATTAGTGATCTCCCAGATACCTTGGGCAGTATTTTATCAGTCAGGAAGGAAACTGCTATCGCTAAGGATGTTGAGCTCAGAGAGCACATGCTGATAACATTATGCCTAGATATCACTCCGGAAGAGAAAAGAAGAATCTCCAAGGCACTTAAAAATGAGTTCAGATCAAAGAAAAGAATGAATGCATTAATGATAGGAGAAGTTGACAAGGTTGTCAAGGAAACAAAGGAAATTATTTTGGACATACTAAGGAAAAATAATATTTCCACCATCTATGACAGTAAGGAAACAAAAGATGAAGAATCATCTCTACCAGAGACAAGCCTTGATCAAGGACTAGAATAGAGTGATCAAGCCCCTAATATAAACACATTGAATATAGGCAAAACTAAAACAAATCTATCCCTTGAGCAACAAGCTGAGGATGTAGAAGATAGGAGCCCTACCCCATAACAGAACTCAGAACAACAGGAAGTTATGGACTTAGACCCTCTGAATCAAAGTCAAGGAGAAATATCAGAGAGGGCAAGAGACACTACAGATGTCTCTGATAGGCAACAAATTGTAGAAGAGTTTGAACTCCCTCAAGGTCCAATCAACTTGGCCTCATTGTCACCTTTCCAAAAGTTCAAGCTAGTATCTGTTGTTCAGGCCAAGGCATAGGAAGAGTTGTTACAATCACATGGTCAAGATAACAAACTGATCAATGAAGCATCCACTATCTTGGAAAAGCTGCTACCATCTATAACATCATAAAATGTCCCCTTGGGGGATTTTCCTTCATAAGGTTTAGCTCTTGGGTCTTTAGAGTGAATTTAGGACATTTTAGTTCATATTTTAGCATCCTGATGGAATGAGACCTAGGTTGACAAATAGGACCTAGGTGGACCCCTTGAGCTGTACCCTACCCAAAATAGGGGAGGAGGACTTGGACGCCCATGCCCTAGTCCTGCCCTATTTTGGGGCAGCCCCAATTTTTGGGTGTCAGTTTATGACCATTAGGAGGTTATTTTACCGACACAGTAAAGTTTGATTTTTAATATCTTGGTGGGAATGCTTGTAGGTGCATATAGAAACATGTGTAGGCATTCATTTGTAAAACTAGATTTCAACTAGATGATTACTAGCAAGCTATTGTGTTCTCAAGGTGATTCAAGGCTTTCTATTGTGTTGCAAGAGCAGACTTGTGTGTTTTGTGTGTTGATATTTGTAGATTTGAGCATCAATTCCTTTATGGCATGAAGAGCATCTTCCTCCATGAAAGCTTCACTACAAGGTGACATATCATTGTGTTTTATTATTGATTCCTTTGTTTTTTGGCCTCTGCCTCACAAGGGCATGCCCTCTTTATCTGACAACAGTGTTTAGAGACTTAAGTGTCCTTTGAGGTTTGACCGAGGCAAACCTCTAAACACCACAACCCCCAAACCAAGTCTTGTGATTGCAGGTTACAGGTGTCGCATATGAAAAAAGTGGAGTTGCAGAAAGGCTGGGAAGACATCAGGGATTCAGGATCTGAAGGAAAGATGGACAAAGGAGCACTTCCAAGACTAGGGTGCTCACTCCAGTGTCCTCCATAGATAGATTCCAAAAAATAGAAGTTACAGGGCTGATCAGTATCCGAAGGAGGTCTAGATTCCCTGAAAAAGTAGGTACCTTGAACTTGGGTGCCTACTCCATTGTCCCCAACTGTTCCACTTCGGAACCTCGAAAATAGGTATTCTATAATTTGGTATTTTACTCCCGTCTATAAGAGCTTTTTCTGTAATTTTTTAATTTGTTGTCATATTTGCATAATTAGGGTTTTAATGGTCAATTGAGCATAGGAGAAGTAAAAATTGATAATTAATTCCCTAATCCAAGTTTCCCTACATCTGAAACTGACTCTAGGGTATGATAGTGCTTGACATTCGACCCTAGATCCTTCAATGTTAGGGTGAAAGGAGGATTTTAACATCTAAACAACAAAGATTAACAAAATCCAATTTTACCCTAAACATTTTGGTGAACCCATGTTTTTGGACTTAAATCAAAACTTGTTGAGTGTTTGTATTTATATTTGGTGTGGTTTCATTCATTCATTTGGTCATTTATTTTATTGCATTGAGAAACATTAAAAAAAATTTGAAAAATTGGAAAAATACAAAAAAAAATTGCATTGTTTGGCTTACTAAATTGCATCAATTCTTCCTAAATTTTCCTAATTCATGATTTTTTCATTAGATCTGATATAAAATACAGAAAAATACAAAAAATCATAAATTTACCTTGCATTTTTATCATTTAATTGCTAGGGTTTTGTGGAAATTTTGACAATTTTATATAACCTAGTAATTCCAAAATCTAGGGTTTGTAGGCAAAATCTTTTATCAGATTTTTCTACTGATTTTAGAGGCTCATTCAAATTTACATTTGTCTGCACTCTTTCATTTTAGTTTGGATTTGTATTTAAATTTAAAATATTTGCATTTTTACATAGAAAATTTCAACAAAAACTAACAATTTTGATGCATATTCATTAAATTTGCATGGGCATTTTGCATGTTCAAGCTTGAAAATAATTTTCATATCTGAGAGTAAGTCAATTTCATCATAAATCAGACTTCAAAGCATTCACATAGAATTTTGTTCCAAGATTTCAAACCTAGGGCTTCAAAAACAACAATTTTCGCTAAAATTGACCTTATCAGCTCTCCAAACTTGCACCGTAGGTGTGTTGTGAAAGATATTTTGGAATTATTTTTCTATTATTAGGGTAATAATTTTCTTCCCCTCATACAAAGCTTCACAACACCCTTTTAACAGGCTCTTGTAGTGAAAATTCGGTGAAAAACTACACATTTTGACTATTTTTGCCCTAGGGTTTGGCCTAGTTTGCACCCCAAGCATGTTGTGATCAATTTTATGGATTGAGGTGACTTATATTACTTATATTATTAGTTTTACCTTTTTAAATTCCTTACAACACCCCTTTTTCTAGGTCTTGGAGTTGAAAAACCGCAAAAATTTGCATATTTTGCTATATTTTCACTAGGGTTTTACCTTAAGTGGAACTACAATCATGTTGTGTTGGGTATTTTGGAACCAAGTAGCTGTTATTAATGATATTATTTTCTTTCCATCATCATTTTCCTCACAACACCCTTTGTTATGCTCTTTTTCATTGAATTTTGGTGAAAAAAGTGCCTATTTTGACATATTTTCACTACATTTTGACTTGGCATTATCTTGGATTAGCATCAAGAGTGTGATGAAAGTGATTATACTACTGTTTTGGACTGATATAAGTCATATAACCTGCTTCACTTGACTGAAATCCTCATAGCATCATTTGTTTCATTCATTGGCTTTGAAAAAGTATCAAAAAATCAAACATTTTGGCCGTCGATCATATCCTTCTCCTAGGATTTGTTTTCTTAGTTTGCGCAGTGTGTGTTGTATGATTTTGTACAAACTTTATGACATGCTGTCCTAAAAACAATATCCCTTTGATAAGAAGCAAAAGATTAATGGGATCTAGTTCTCTTGAAGAAGTTGGTACTTTGGACACCTTCTTTACAAAGGGAGACAATCAAATTGGGCAAGATATTATACATCCTCCAACCTCAATCGAAGAACAAACTTTTCATGATGTTGATAATACTATTGAGGCAACAGGATATGTATCTAATAAACAAATAGAGAAGTTGGATAAAGACCTAGCTGAATTTCAAACATTTATGGAAAATGAGAGAATAGCCGAAGAAGCCGTTCCTACAATTCATAATATAAGAGAATTTATAAAAGAAGGACAAGATGGTGTAAATGCACTTCGTAGTCTAGCACATATTGTATAAACCAATATCATGCTAGTAACCGAATGTGCATAACTGATAAATAACACTTTATCACCATCTCATACTCAAGTTTCCATACCTATACCAAATACAGGAGTATCCACTTTTACATCAACGATCTTAACAACTAATGCAAACACTTGTAGTAATACTACCACTAGTATTGGAGTATCTAATGGCACTAATTACAAAGCTGTGGGATTTGATTATCAAAATTTGGTTCCAAAAGGGACCTCCTCTATGCATAATTATTTTCAACCACCTATCTATTCCACTCATTTCCAGCCACCTATTACATACTCGAAACCATCTTCCACCTATCATTATGGCCAACTACCATTAGCTTATTCTCAACCTCCTCCTATTGTATCTCAAGCTCAATCACCTCCTCACCTTAGTTCTAATTCCTCACAACAAACCGCATCTCCCAATGATGCCATCCTAAACCAACTTTTACAAGGCATGACTACTTTGCAACAAAAGGCAACAAACTTGACAAATTCTTCGCAACCTAATCTACCGACATATCATGCATGTAATCTATTATCATATGTAATCTTGAGAACCCCTATGCCTGAGAGGTTTGAGACTCCTCGCTTTGCAAAATATGGAGGAAAAGGAGACCCTAATATCCATGTTGCAGCATTCACAACTATGTGTAGTGATTTCTATTTTGAAGAGGATTTGTTATCAAAACTTTTCCCATGATCTCTCAAAGATACTGCTTTAGAATGGTTTTGCTCATTGCCTCCGAATTTAATTCACTCCTTTTTGCAGTTGATTGATCAATTTTTACAACATTTTCAAGCAAATATCAGACGCCAAGTCACTCTTATTGACTTGGTTTAATGTAAAGAAGGTCTGAAAGAAAAATTGACTTAATTCATTAGTCGATATCAAGGCCTTTATGCTTAGATTCAATATCAGATGAAAGATGAGTATGTTCAGAAGATATTCATTACAAATCTACAACCTAATATTCATAATAAGATTCTCTTGATGAAGTGCAACTCCTTTCAACATTTATGCACTGCCCTTCGTGATTATCAACTTTCGTCTAGTTAGTATGAAAACCAAAACTCATTAGCTCAAGTTGGACAATCCATGGGTGGATCGTCACAAAAAAACTTTAAAAGGAACAATAACAGGGGTTTCATCAAGATCAATGGACCAAATACAGACGTGTCTGCTATAAACAATCCAAAGAAACAATCATATCAACCAAGGAAGTTTACTATGATATCTGAGTCTTATCATTCTATCATGAATCAAGCCATGAGTAATAACATTCTGAAGCTTCCCCTGATCAACCCTGTTAATCCTAATAAACAAGTACCTTACTTTGATGCTAATGCCTTTTGTCATTATCATCGGACACAAGGACATGACATTGAACGATGTATGTGCCTTAAACATGAGATACAAGACCTTATTGATTCAAATGTCATCCAGGTATCGGGTGTGAATGATAATGGAAATAAGTTGGTTGCTTTGCCAAATCATAATTTACAAATCTTCACTAATCCTTTTCCTAAGCATACTGAAAATAATATGGTGGAACAAGATCTAGTGGAAGTAGACGAGGATGATTACTTGGACTATGATAGTATCATGGGAATGATTGAAGTGAATAAGAAACAAGTGGATAACCCACCTTGTCCATGAAGAAATAGAATTTATGCTAAGGTTCCTCCTCCATTATCCTTATATGGATTAGGAGATAATCAAAATACCTTTGAAAAAAAAGAATACTGATACAGACGAGCAAGATGGTACAGGATGAATCCTGCTACTGTTCTAGAAAGATTCACTAATGAAAACTTGCTAAAAATCAAAAAAGAGCAAGACGACAATCAACAAATGGAAATAATAGTGGTTCTCCCCCTCACAAGAAACAAAAAGTCTCATTTAAACAAGGATTTAATGAACAAGCATCATATGATAACAAACAAGACTTTCATAAGAACCACTCAAATTTTGCATTAAACATGATCGAGTACCTCTCAAAGAGGTTCGAGAGCTCCAACATATAATATGAAGACCCTATAGGTAAGTATCTCTAACCCTTTATCTCTTTTGTGATGTGTTATATGTTGTTTAGGCCTCTTGGGATGACCTCGGATTCTCCCGTAAGGTTTGGGATACCAGGAGACTGCCTCTATTGTGACCTTCTTCTATTTTTATCATCATTCTTCCAAATTATGTCTCTCTCTAATTTCATTGTTGTGTGTTGTGTGTTACAGACATAGCGTCATAGTTGGTGACTTGGGGCACCGTCCTACATGACTATCCCTAAGACACTTGTCTCTCCTCTCTTATTTATTGTTTCCCCTTCTCTAGTGTTTCCATCTAGTAGGCGGATGACGACAAACATTTATAGCAATCAAAAATTGAACTTAGTTCCTAATATGACCATGGGGTTGTATATCTTATCCGACGCTTGGCTAGTGGAAGCACTTGTGCTTTCTACATAGTGAATTTCATGATGTTTCTATCACATTTACAAACCTTAACAATACTGCTGCTCCATGCACCTTTGTTTGCCTTTGAATCTAGCCTTAGCGGTACTTGATTCAGAGAGCTTCATGATATAGCCCCATGGTTATCCTCAAACTCCAAATTCATTGTATAACCTTGGCTCTTTTTGGTTAATCATATGCATTGATGTTGATGTTTATCATGATCTTGTAGACACTAGCATGTTTTTTGCAGGAATGTGTTTGTGGGAACATTTGGTGATCATAAAGTACATGTCAGCTTCGGGGGGCATGGGCTTTGCAAAAGTCGGTGTTCCCTTGTGTGTTTTCTTCCTACCTTAACGTGCTTGATATTGATAGTTGATATCAACCACCTTAAGGTGGAGGCATATATAAGGTAAGCTATTTGTTATAGATGTTAGCAATGTGCTTGTCCTCAGGTGCATACTAGTGCGATGAGTACTTCCCGCATCTTGAGTTTGTTTGCAATCAATCAATCAATCTATTGCGTATACCTCCTTTTCACCGTAAGGTGTCTCCGTGATGTGGGTGAGGTTGTATATTTTTGAGCTCATACCTCCTTTTCACCATAAGGCATCTCCGTAACGTGAGTGGGGCGGTATGCCATGCTTCCTTTTTCACTGTAAGGCATCTCCATGATGCAGGTGGGGTTGCATTTTCAAGAGTCCTTTGTGGAGGTGGGGAGCGGTTCTGTGACTAACTCAACCCTTAAGTGTGTCTTCGGTGATTGTTGTGGCGAAGCGCAATCGTCAGTGTGTGCCTATAATGTGCCTAAGATGGTGATGAGCCTAGAAATAGGGAACACACCATTGCTTGTTTACCGTGTTTTCTCTGTGTCTTCAAGTGTGTGTGTTTGGTGTGCTTGCTTTGTTTGGCAAGTCTATTGCCCCATATGCATCCTGCATTTTGGGAAGTTTTGCATGTCTTGCGTGTGTGTTGCCCCATATATACAAAGACATGCATGATGAGTGCATCATGTATTATGGGAGGTTTGTTTACTTTCCATTACTTGCATTTACATTTCATATATATGAGAAAAAAGAAAAGAAAAATATCATTTCTATCTTCCATGCATTAATGTGTCTTCTATGCATTGACTGTCTACTCCATGTTCTACGTGACTGTAACTGTCTTCCCCGTGTTTTGCATGCCTGTTACTGTCTTTTATGCAGTTGGTGTGTCTTCTTTGTGCTTGGTGTGTTTACTGTGTTTGTGACCTTACTTTAATGCACGTATGGGCCCTGCATTCATGCATACATTAAAGTGGGGGATAAATGTAACGTCATAAAATGTCCCCTTAGGGGATTTTCCCTCATAAGGTTTAGCTCCCGGGTCTTTAGAGTGCATTTAGGACATTTTAGTTCATATTTTAGCATCCTGATGGAATGAGACCTAGGTTCCATGACAAATAGAACCTAGGTGGACCCCTTAAGTTGTACCCTACCCAAAATAGGGGGGAGGACTTGGGCGCCCACGCCCTAGTCCTGTCCTATTTTGGGGCAGCCCCAATTTTTGGGTGTCATTTTATGACCGTTAGGAGGTTATTTTACCGACATGGTAAAGTTTGATTTTTAATATCTTGGCGGGAATGCTTGTAGGTGCATATATAAGCATGTGTAGGCATTCATTTATAAAACTAGATTTCAACTAGATGATTCCTAGCAAGCTATTGTGTTCTCAAGGTGATTCAAGGCATTCTATTATGTTGTAAGAGCAGACTTGTGTGTTTCATGTGTTGATATTTGCAGATTTGAGCATCAATTCCTTCATGGCATGAAGAGCATCTTCCTCCATGAAAGCTTCACTACAAGGTGACATATCATTGTGTTTTTATCATTGATTCCTTTAGTTTTTGGCCTCTACCTCACAAGGGTATGCCCTCTTTATCTGACAATGGTGTTCAGAGACTTAAGTGTCCTCCAGGGTTTGACTGAGACAAACCTCTAAACACCACAACCCCCAAACCAAGTCTTGTGATTGCAGGTTACAGGTGTTGCATCTGGGAAAAGTAGAGTTGCAGAAAGGCTAGGAAGACATCAGGGATTTAGGATCTAAAGGAAAGACGGACAAAGGAGCACTTGTAGGACTAGGGCGCTCACTCCAGTGTCCTCCATAGATATATTCTAGAAAATAGAAGTTACATGGCTGATCAGTATCCAAAGGAGGTCCAGATTCCCTGAAAAAGTAGGTACCTTGGACTTGGGCGCCCGCTCTAGTGTCCTCGACTATTCCACTTCAGAACCCCAAAAATAGGTATTCTGTAATTTGGTATTTTACTCCTGTCTACAAGACCTTTTTCTGTAATTCTTTAATTTGTTGTCGTATTTGCATAATTAGGGTTTTAATGGTCAATTGAGCATAGAAGGAAAAATTGATAATTAATTCCCTAATCCAAGTTTCCCTACATCTGAAAGTGACTCTAGGGTATGATAGTGCTTGACATTCGACCCTAGATCCTTCAATGTTAGGGTGAAAGGAGGATTTTAACATCTAAACAACAAAGATTAACAAAATCCAATTTTACCCCAAACACCATCATTCCAAAGGGATATCTCATTATCCCTTGCTGACCATCTCAAGAAGCTATTAAATTTTGTAACTGTACATTTTGAATCTTTTGAAAAATCTGCGGAAGTAAAAGTGAGGAAAGAAATTGATGATAGAAGATTGGTTGAGTTGAAGAGCATGATAGATCAAGACAGTTTTGTTAGATAATGGAATTAAGGACATACAAAGTGCCATTGAAGAAGCCAAAAAAATATACAAATTTTGTTTATCTTGGCCAAAGGTCACAAAGGAACTAGAAGATAAAATCAAATACTTGGAACTTAAACTGATGAATATCTCTGAGACATATAATCCAACAGCCGAGTCAATAAATGCCAAAGAAACACAAGTTGCAAATATCCATGATGATTTGAATACTCTGATGAAGAAAAGGGGAGAAATCAAACACAGGTTGTGCCAACTGAAAGGACTAATAAGTCTAAAAATTAATTCCATGACCATTTTGGCCGATGAGGCCTTGAAATCTCAAGCATTAATTGATACTCCATCAGATGTCTAGAAGGTAGAGAAGCTAGTATTTTTTATGAATGACCACATCAACATTCTAGAAAGTGCAAGAAATAGATGGAATGGAGAGATAGCTCTAATAAAGACTATCTATAGTGACATTTTGCCTTCAAAAACAAATTAAGAGGAAGATTATGCTTGTAAATATGCGACAGAGTATATAAAATTTTGAAAATTTGACAAATTTTTGGTTCCAGATCACACCCTTTGCCATTGATGTCAAAGGGGGAGAAGAAGTTTAGTAAAAAATGGACAATCACCTCAGGGGGAGCAAGAAAATAAAGTGTGTATAGTAAGGGGGAGAAGTCAAGCATTTTTCACTAAGTGTTGCCATCAATGCCAAAGGGGGAGATTGTTGGCAAGAGACACTGCTCTGGTATTGACTTGTATGTTGTCATTGATGGAAACAAAGCTCAGAGATCCTATCACCATGACAGGAAGAGATATCTCTGGAAGAACATATTAGATTCCAAGTCTGGGTGATAGAAAATGGCTAAGTATGGAAGGTATTCTAAGTGGAAGACAATAAGTCAGCTAATATGCCTCTGTAATTGAAGACCTACAGATGCGGTTCAAGTATGATGTTAGTTGGTGCTTGATAGTGTTGTGCCTTAGAGATTAAGTCCTGATCCTCTCCAGAAGTCATCTTGAAGAAATGTTTAAGTCTGGAAAAGCAAAGGTATAGCAAGAATAGTGAACAAGGTCTAGTGTAGTGGTCTGTATTCCTTCGCAGACAAGTATTTCACTATGCAGTTTTGAGGTGTTGTAAACACTTATATGAAGTGTCTTATTCTAGAGTTAGGAGATCTGAAGTTCACTGGAAGAATAGCTACAAGCTGCTAAGTATCGGTATAGTGTTTGACAGAGTATAACAGAGACAGAGTCTAAGTTCTGATGGTCTGCATTTCTCTGCAAGATGATATCATGCCTTATAGTTCTAAGGGTAAGATTGGGAATATGTAAAGAGTCCTTGATATGATTTGGAAGGTGTTTATAGATCCTCAGTAAAAGTTGTAAGTCAACAGATGAAGTTATTAAGCATGCTCTTGAGGAACAGGCCGACTGGTCAGATAAATCATTGTGTGGAGAAGAGTTAATGTTTGAAGGATTTATGTAAGGAATTGAATTATTAGAGATGACCCATATGAACACACTTGGGAGAAATTTTGGGTCCACGCAACATGTAGTGCATTGGATTGAGCATCAAGGTACACCTTTCTATGTACACATTTCACTTCTTGAATGCTGACCTGATTATGGATTAAATCATGATGTGGATATATATATGAGTGATGATATTCAGTTGAGTGTGTGAATATAGAGGTGTGTGAGAAGCAAGCATGCAAATAGAAGAGGAGAATTAGAAGAGAAGCAATGATGAAGAGTTGGGAATCAGAATTTAGTTGCCAAATGGCTGCACCCTGGCATAGTGGTAGATGCTGAAGCAGTATTCAGTTTTTATGTGTGATCTGATTGGAAGCAAGTTTTTGTCATCAAGGTAGTAAGCCAGTAGTGAGCTTTCAGTAAGGTTTAACAACCCTTAGGTTTTAACAACCCTCATTGTAATCTTGCTAGGTTTAGGGTTGAGATAGTGAGCCTACTAAATCTAGTTGTACTTCATGGCTGTAAGCCAACATGTTCTAGTTCCGTGGAATGACCAATCCTGAACATCATTTCTGTAAAGATTGTAATATATTTATGAGAGCTAATCCTCTCCATGGTTTTCTAGTTTTGGGTTTTCCACTTAAAATCTTGGTGTTATGTGTCATGCTCTTATGGATGCTACTCACTTGTATATTATGCTTCTATTTGATTAATCCTTTGAAATGGTTAAAAGTAAAAGTACAAGAAAAATTTATAGAACACTGATTCACCTCCCCCTCTTAGTGTTCCTGACAATAAATTGTCCAAACTTTTTCATCTTCAACTTGTTATAAGTCCCAATTGGAAAACTTTCTTTTCTTAAGTATACCATCACTTCATCTCCTACTAAAAATTATTTGTCTTCTCTTCTCATCTAATCGCTCCTTATACTTACTGTTCATATCCTCCAAATGCTTCTTAACCTGATTATGCACTATCTACATGTGTCCTACAAATTCTTCTGGTTCTGCACTCCTCTTTTCTTCCACACTGATGTCTCTCAACTCTACTACTCATCTAGGGTTACTTCCTGTCACAAACTCAAATGGTGTTCTTCTGATACTCCTATTCACTAAATTATTATATGAAAACTTTGGTTGTGATAGAATCAAATCCCAATTTCCTGCCTTGTCCCACCAAACATCTTAACAAGTTTCCCAAACTCCTATTTACAACCTCTGTCTATCCATTAGTCTGTGGATGAAATTCTAAACTGAACTTCAAATTTGTCTTCATCTTCTTCCAAAGTTTCTTCCAAAAGTATCCAAGAAATTTGGTATCTCTGTCTGAAACTATGCTCTTAGGTAATCCATGCAATCTTACAATCTCCTTGAAAAATAGGTTAGCTGCATGAGCTGCAACAATTGTCTTCTTACAAGGTATGAAATGTGACATCTTTGAAAATCTATCCACCACTACAAATATTGAATCATGTCCTCTCTGTGTATTCAGCAATCCCATTATGAAATCCATGCTTATGTCTTCTCAAGGTCTCTCTGGTACTATCAAATATTTGTACAATCCGATATTTTGACTACTTCCTTTTACAACTTGACATACTCTACAACTCTATACAAATTACCTAACATCCTTATGTATCTAAGGCCAAAAGTAATTTTCACTTACCAAAGCCACTGTCTTATCAATGCAAAAATATCCTACCAATCCACCATTATGCTTCTTCTTGATCAAATTGTCTCTCATTGAACTTCTAGGTATGCACAACTAGTTTCCTTTGAACAACATCTCCTCTTGAATGAAATAGTCCAACCACTTACTCCTATCTGTCATAATAGGCTCCTTACATGCTTTCCAAGGTTCTACAAAATCAAGATTGTCTTCATACATGTTCTTCAACTCCTCAAATCCTAGAACTTCAACTCTCATCTCTGTCAGAAAATTTCTTCTCCTACTCAATGCCTCTGCAACTTTGTTTGATTTACCACTCCTATGCTTCAACATAAAAGTATAACTCTACATGAACTCTACCCATCTCATATGTCTCTAATTCAACTTTACTTGACTATTCAAATACTAAAATGATTGATGATCTATATACAACACAAACTCCTTAGGCAACAAGTAATGTCTCCACTTCTTCAAGGCTTAAATTATGGCATATAACTCTTGGTCATAAACTGAATATCTTCTCCTTGCATCATTCAACTTCTCACTGAAATATGCTATAGGTCTACCTTCTTGACATAATATTGCTCCTATTGCATTTCCACTTGCATCACAGTCTACTTAAAATACCTTATTGAAATCCAGTAATGCCAACACAGTTTGCTCTGTTACTTTCTTCTTCAATAATTCAAAACTTTTATCTGCTCATGTTGTCTACTTAAAGTCTTTTCTATCACCTCTCATTGTCTTTGTCATAGGGTTACAACTGAACTAAAATTTTTTATGAACTTCCAGTAGAAACTAGCTAATCCATGAAATGATTTGAATTCTCCAATGTTCTCTAGTGTAGGCCATTCAACAATTGCTCTCACTTTCTCAGGATCTATCTTCAATCCTTCCATAGAAATCACAAATCCTAAGTATACCAATTCTTCCTTCATGAAACTACACTTCTTAATGTCTATCTTTGTAAAATATCTTGCTCCACTCAAATAGTCCATAATGTCATCCATCGTAGGCAAGGAAAATCTATACTTAATTATGATCTTGTTGATTTCTCTAGAGTCAGTACACATTCTCCATTCTCCATCCTTCTTTGGTGCTAACACTGCAGGTACTACACAAGGACTCAAACTTTCTCTAATCATACCTTTCATCAACAACTCATGTATCTGTCTATTCAATTCTTTATTCTCTACTGGTGTCATTCTTTGTGCTGCTTTATTAGGCAAACTAGCTCCCAGTTAAGATCCATGTGATGATTGATACTTCTAATAGGTGGCAATCCTTCAGGTACATTATCTGATATGATATCTTCATACTCTGTTAGCAACTCAATTATCTCCTCCAGCTATGATTCTTCCGACTTTGTCTTTAGGGTTTCAAGTTTCTTAGGGATCAAAGCATAACACATATTCTCATGTCTCAAACCATCCAGAAATTTCCTTCCATCTACCAAACAGATTCTAGCATTCCCACATACTTCACTCTTAGGATCATCTTCCAAAGGAATCAAGGTAATTCTCCTTGCATTTGATGTTATAGTATATGTATTCTTTCTCCCATCATGTATAGCTTTTCTATCATACTACTAATGTTTACCCAACAAAATATGGCATACATCCATAGGCATAATATCACACAAGACTTCATCATGATAAGATCCAATATAAAATTTCACTGAACATTGTTCACTCACCAACACCTTATTGTCATCCTGAATCCATGCTATTTGATAGGGCTTAGGGTGTTTCAACCTTTCCAACTTTAGCTTAGTCACCATCTCCTCTAAAACTAGGTTATCAGAACTACCACTATAAATTACAACTTTACAACATTTACCTCCTGATTTACATCCGGTTCTGAACAAACTTTTCCTCTGCGGTGGTTCTTCATTTGTCTCTTCTTGAAATAGTGTTCTCCTCATGACAAGTGATTTTCCTTTCTTAGGTTTACCAACTAAACTAGGTGATCCAACAGGTTCTTCCTCCACATAGGCTATTATTCCACTGTTCTCTGTTCTCTTGCTTGTACTGCCTTGATTACATTCAAATGCTCTATGTCCTTCACCTCCACACTTGAAACAAGTTCCTCTGAATGTTCTCCTATCAAGTCCTCTCCCTTCTCTTTTGTATCCTTCACTCTGGTATGGACTAGGTTTTCTTCTGTGGTAGAAAGTTCTATCATCTCTCCGGTATGCATTGTTATCTTTGTCCTCCTTTTTGAATATGCTATCTTGTTTGCTCTGCTTTGCATGTGATCTTTCTCCTCTGGAATATGTTCTACCTCTCTAAATTTACCTCCTTTACCTCTCTGTCTCTAATCATTCCTTTTATTCAATTTCTCTTCAACTTTCAGGGAAAACCGGTATGCTTCTTCCAAAGATATCATTCTTACCAAACTCAGTTCTTCTTGAATGTTTAATCTCAATCCATTGATGTATCTAGCCACTTTCTCCTTTCTTGCTTCACTATGTCTTGTCCTTATGATCATCTTATGAAATTCTTCAATATACTCCACAGATTTCTCCTTTTGTCTCATGTTTGCAATCTCTTCAATAGTTCTAACTCATAGTCAACAGGTATAAACTGATTCTTCAACTTTGTCACCATTCTATCCCACTTTGTAATCTTCTCTTTTCCTCTTCTATTTCTATCCAACTGAACTTCTTTCCACCATATAGCAGAATGTCCTTTCAACTTTGTTTTTGCAAATTTCACCTTCTCCAAATCTTCAATTTCTTCATATTCAAAGTATTCCTCTAGGTCATTTATCCAATCAATCAACTACTTCGGATTCAAATTGCCAGTGTAACTCAGTACATCAATTCTAGTTCTTTTCCTGATCTTTGAAATAGCTTGCAACATCTTCACTTGGTTTGATTCTTCTTCTTCTAGGCTTACCTCATTTTGATCAATAGATTGAAATTCTTCATCATCATCACTTTCAACATTAGTTCTAGGTGTCAATCCTCTTCGCCTATCTTCTTCAACAACATCCAAGTGAACTCACATGGTTTTCATCATTTCCATCACCTCATCCATTCTTCTAGCCATTTTACCAACACAAGGATTCTCCTCAGTAGTATTCTTCCTTGGATCAAGTGTAACTACCTCAAATTTGATGATCGGGCTACAAGGTGACAACTGCCTCACAATCAGTGATTGGTTGCAACACCAGTAACTTGCCTCATATTCGGCAATCTATTCATAGCAAGATCTTACAAAATTACTTCACCAACTTCATTCAATTGGCTCCCAAAGATTCAAACTTTCGCTCTGATACCACTTGGTGCAGTCACGGTTAGGAGGGTCCATAGAGTGAACTGTCCAAACCGTGCAGCTAGAGTTAACAAAATAGAAACAACTCAAATATATAAAGCAAATGTAGATTCATTCATTCAGTATATCATATGATTCAATTACAAATTGGCCGACAACATGCGGGCTTATAATTAGGGCTCATAGGTATGATTTCACAGTTACAAAATACACACCAGATTTAGCTTTAAATCTCCTTTGTAAAGAATTCAAACTATCAACTATGAAGTAGTGATCAACTACTTTCCTAGGCATCTATTACATCATTATTTATCATCTCTGGAACAATAGTTTCCTCCGTGTCAGCCAAGGAAGATCACAAACTCCAATGAAGAGCTGTAACGTGTGTACACATATAGGTCAGACCTAATCATGTAGAACTCCTCCACAAATGAATGGAATGGTGTGCGGATCTTAGGGAAGGTCAGCAGCAACCCAAACAACATTGATTGATGTGTCATTTACCTCCGCAAGTCTCATCCTTTAGCTAATTGTCTGAGATTGTCAGGATACTCTGTTCTGAGAAAATAGTTGATCATCTGATAGCCATATCTTTTTGGTACCTGATCCAAATGATTTGAGTATATGATGTGCATGAATGTGTCTAGATGCTAATTCCAACTCCACAAGGTCTAAAATGAAACTGCAGTAGAATGCGGACCAAAATACAGAAACTGCTACTGACTGAACTGACTAGAAAATGAAAAGAAAACAAACTAAAATGCAAATGTTTTTGGTTGATGCAAGATTGCTCTTGAACCAAGGATGATCCTACATCATCCTTCCTAGTTGTTCCCACACCCTTTTTAGGATCATTTTTATGTCCATGCCCATATCAACCATTACATTTTTCACTCTTTTGTAGTTGATATTAGCTATAATCATTATGGGGCTTTTCTTCCATGGTCTCTCGATTTTCTCTATTTTCTTGATTTGTGGTGGCTAGCTTTTGTGTTTGTTCCAATATTTATTGAATTGTTTGAATTTTTCTAAAAGATTTCCTTATTTAGCTAGTTGTGCAAATTGTTTTAGTGTTCTAACTTCTTGTTCAATAAAGAAATTGTCTTGTTCATTGTCCTTTTGTTGTTCTTGTTTTATTGTTTTCTTAGTTTGTTCTATGATTTGATCATGTTTTCCTTTTTTAGGCAAGAATTCCTCTTCATCTTTGTAATTTTCTTCCTCACTTGTGTTATTGTATTTGGCTATGGTATCAGTTCCCTGTCTAGTAACTACCATTGCTTTATTTGTCTTTTCTTGGTTTTTCTTATCCTTATGGAAGTCATCTTTAGATGAGCTATCGCTAATGGTGTCTAATTCAAATATTTCCACTCTTTGGCATCTCCTCATGGATTGCGGTGGGTCTTTAGGTACTCCCCTCATAAGCCTTTCTCCTTTAAATGTGTTAAAGCCCTCAAGTTCATCGCTCTTAGACTACAGACAGGTATTCTTATAGTAAGTTTGAGCCTCGTCACAATTAAATATATCATGATTTATGCTACCATAGAAACCACACTGTTTCTTCTTTCCTCCCCAACATTCACTGGTGGAAGTGTCCTTATTTACCACAGTTATAACATGTTGCATTAGTTCTTCTTTTTCCTCTTCTGCGACCTCTTCCTCCTCTATACTGACCTCTATCATTATTGTTGTAATTGTTATCATATGGTCCTTGATCTATTTGGTTATTTTGTAATGAATGTATGTTTCTTTGATTCTACCATTTAAGAGTTGTGTAACCATGGTTTTGATAATATAATGGTCTTTCTGGTAGACCTTTGCATAGGCCATTACTTTATCATGTGTTTTGTTAGCATGGTACTGATTACACCATGGTTCATGTTCATGTTCTTCTCTTAATCTAAATAACTGGGATGGATAGTCTTATGTCTCATGGTCATCACAGTCTCCACATAATCTACAAAATAATGAGTTATTTTTCTTAGGTACCATCTTGAATTTGTTGGCAAGAGACACTATTCTGACGGGATGTTGTCATTGATGGCAACAAGACAAAGTGTACCAGTATGGCAAAGAGACCTCACTTCAGAAGAAGATCTAACTAAGTAAGGTAGTATGCCTCCATAGTTAATGGCATTTGTATGCGGATCAGGTGTGTTGTTCATAACTACCTAGTGGTCACTTGTTTAAGTCTCCAGGTTCTGACTTCCTCTGGTAGTCATATGAAGAAATGTCCAAGTCTGGGTAAACAAAGTTAAAGTAGAAACAATGCATAGTCCAAAACTAAAATGGTCTGCATTCCTCTACTATGAAAAAGTTTGTCTTGCAGTTCTAGATTAGAAAATATACATATCATGGCTACCTGAATCTAGAGTTGTAGCTTCTGAAGTTCTTTTGGTTTTACAGTGACAGGGTAATAGTTTTGATTTTTGCATTTCTCAACAGTTGATTATTATACTCTGTGGCTTTGAAGGTATGCTAATAGATCAATGATGAATGTTGAATATGATTTATAGAGTCTCATTTGATCCCCAGTGGAAGTTATGTTGTGACAATTGAACTGATCAAGTATGTTTTTAAGGAACAAGTCGACATGCATGGCAGATCTATATGTGGAGAAGCTATATTGTTTGAACAATAAATAAGTGATTGAATGATTAATGCTGACCCATATGAAGACTACAGTTTGATCATTTGAGTCCGCATTATTGTTTGTGCCTAAGTTTGAGCCGATAAGGTGAAATTCTTGGCTACATGTTTCATGTCTAGGTGGCTAACCTACTTGTGTAATGAATCTAGTTGTGAATACTCATAATCGATGGATTTTAGGCATTAGTGTGTGGAGAATGTATTATATGGCATTAAGAGTGGAAATTCATATAAGGCAAAGTTGTGATCTAAAGAAGATAGTGGGTAGAAAAATAGAGCATATGTGAAGCAAAGCAAGAGATAATAGAACTAACATTATGAAGACTTTTGAGTCTATTTACTGAGCTTAAGGGAACTGCACCTTAGCATTCTTAGATGTATTTTCAGCAATCATATCTTGATAGTGAGCCAAACCTTCTCTTCTATCTTTCTTTCTCTTGGTAGTGAGCCTTCTTGTAATCCAATATTGTGCTATCATAATATATTGTGAGTTAACACTCACCATGGTTTTTTCCATTTTGGGTTTTCCACGTAAAAATCCTGGTGTCCATGTGTTATGTCTTTATGGTTGCTATTCCTATGTTTATTCTATTTTCATATTATTAATTTTGGAGATTGGATTAATAAACTTGTTAAGAAGTGGTTTTATGGAATACTAATTCACCCCCCTCTTAGTATTCCTTACTATCAACAGAAGTCCACCCTTGATGCATTAGCTTTCTTTTCTCCTATAGCTTTAGGACATTCATTTTATAGGTGTCCTTTTTAGTACAATAGGTACACCATATGTTAGACCTTTTCTTTTGTTGTTTTTCTCATTCTTTTGCTAGGATTTCCTATCACACTTTCAATTGTTCCAATTCTAACCTCAGTTTTTCCATCTCCATGCTTTATTTAGTCTTATATTCTCTTCGCTAGGTTTGTGTTTCTATGCGACATGCTAGGGTAACCATTTCTGAGTATGTAACAAATTATTTTCCATTTAATGATGTTCTTATGTTAGGGATTAACCCTTAGATGAACCATTCAATTTTTTGTTTCTCAGTTAAGGGTTCTTCCAACTTTTGAGTGATTTCTTTAAACCTTTTATTGAAATCCTTAATGGATTCTCCTTCTTTCATCACCATATTGTGCATCTTACTTACTCCTTCAATTGGCACCTCTGGTGAGTCGAAGTTGTCTAAGAATGCTTGTTTTATCTTGTCCCATGTTTTATCATGGTTGGGACATGCCTTCCTATACCATTTTAGCGATTCATTTCTTAAAGTACCCATGAAGTCAAATAATTTTATTTGGTCCTTGGTTACATTTTTCTTGTTCCGAATCGATTCCAAGACAAATACATGTTTTGTAGCTTCTATAGTAGCTTTCCCAAAGATTGGTATCTTAATGGGTGAGTCCATTTTATGTGTTTGTTTTGTGTTTATTTCTTTGCAATATGTTTCGTTAGATTGTTTCTTACTTCTTCTTTATAAAAAAGGTTTGCCTTCTCTTCCCCTATCCCTTTCCAACTAAATGTCAAAATAATATTTTTGCAATAATTCTTTGCAATTTCTTACAATTTCCTTTTCTATCTCTTCTTGTCTATCTTGTGTAATTATCTCAGTTAGTTTTTATTTAATTCCTAATCTTGTCTCATGAAATAGCCTATGATTTAGCCACTTTCAATATTCAACTACCATGAAGGGTTGGCCAACACATAGGTGAAAGTTAAAAGAACTTTCCCTCTGAACTTTAGGCTCTGTAAAACCTGGGAAGGTGATCCCTTGATAGTACTTAACAATCTCCTGGGCTAATTTATTACAAATATTAAATTAGTAGATGTGTTCTATATAGATTTTCTTGAGAATTATACAAAATATGAAGACCTGGCTTAAGGCCTTCAAGCTTTTAGCATTGCTCAAGACCATAGAACATAAACAAACTTCTTTTTGACACACATTTATGATTGATATTTAAAATTTTAAAGGTGTTTGGGTTTGCTTGACCTTGGCATTGAAGAACACATACAGATGAAAGAAATCAGTGCCTTAGCCTAAGGATGTAGAGTTATAACTAAATGTAACTGAAAACTACTGATAGTATTTAATTTGAACATCGTATAGCTTTATATTATTGCCTTGCAACATTACACTCAATATCTCTAAATCAGCCATACTTACGATATCCTTGTATACATTCACACAAATCTATATTTCTATCAAAGCATTTAACTCATTCTTTGAACAAGAGCATTTCATAGAAAAATACATCCACAAGAAACTTCATGGAGACAAACTGAACAATCTTTGATTTATTCATTCTGTGATTTGCATGAACCACACCTCAACAGACAACCAACTTTAGAAAATTATCATTTACATTCACTTAGATGTTAGTACTATCAAATAACTTTACAGAGAACATATAGTCAAAACTCTACACACTAAATACTAAACAGGACTCCTATCCTCTGCGTTGCTATCAACGTTATACGAAGAGGCCAACCAAAAACCAACCCCTACAAAATGGCCTTGAAATCCATTTTATAACACAAGGGAGCAACAAGCATCGAGCCACTTGCACATGACAAATGTCACATTTTCTTTTGACAATCAAAATGACATAATACCAAAATAACTGTCTTCATCCAATAAAGTACGTCCTCTGTAGCAAATCATCACCTCAGGCAAACTGGAACAACTGATTTTGTCGTATATGCTTTCTTGCTGCTGACGTGGAGGCAAGCCATGTTCTTTAGGGAAGGAGGATTAGAAGGTGCTCTAATAGCTCAGCCCCTCCTCACATGCGGATACTTGTTTCCAAAACAAGAATCTCCTACTTCACCTCACCGACCAAGCAAGCAAATAAGGGAGTGCCTGCTAGGATCAACAGAGAAAGGAAGCACCAAAAACTAGGGTCCCACTTGTTATGCCCAATCCTAGGCAAGGGCAAGTGACTCGTCACTTTTGATTGGGAAGTTCCCAACCACCTCAACCAATCAAGAACCAGAGGAGGCCACTCATAGCTCATTTTGGCTACACTAAACCTCCATCTAGGAAGGAAGTAGCAACAATTTTGATTCCCTCCTCCGTTTCCACATATTTCATCTAGGGGACAAGCCCACATCCAAATGAAAACAAGGGGTGAAGAAGGGTTTACAACATCTCAATGGATTTTGCTAAACTTCCCCAATCTTACTAGATCAACCCATCCCTTAGAAAAACACCTCTAATCCCTTAATCTTGTAAGGACCTATCATCATCCATGAGAATAGAGAAGAAAATCCTAAGGAATAGGATGGTGGAGAAAGCACACTCAAAAGATGAAGATCCATTACGTCTGCATAAGAAGGATGATGCATGAAGTAACAATAGAAGCTCTTATTTATAGCCAAATTGCAAAAGTTCCCATGCCAATGATAACTACTCCCTATCAATTTACCATATCAATTCAATTCAATTAGTACCATGGTAGACTAGTCATAAATGGAAAACCTCTACCAATTTGCCAACATTGATAAAATGGAAAAGGAGGTAGCACTCTACATTATGTTGAATTCCCACAACACAGACCTGTCAATTCCCATAATGAAATCACCAAGCTTAGCACCTCGATCACAGCATATTCAACCATTCTAAATAGCTAAATTCATTTTAAGCCCTATCGTGAAGCGAGTGGAAGATCCCCTCAGATCTAGACGCAGATCCCCAAAGGTCAGTCTGTATGCTACGAATCCCTCACAAGCATACCTCCTCACAGTGGCAGTGAGACAGACTCATTGCATGTTTGAAAGGCCCCCCAATGCACTAGCTCATCAATTCCTATGTGCCATCACCTTGTACCTCTTATCAGATTTGAAACCTAGCCATTGATGATCCTAGTTTGAAACAAGATTGATAGCCATCGCACATCGCCCCTTAGTTTGATGATCTTCCATCATGAAATGTGATACAAAGGATCTTCACGATGTGTCCAGATGCTGCCACATGCCAACCCTTTGTCATTTACCAGTCCCATCACAATTAACTCAAACTCCGATAATATCAAATCATTAGATGAAGAAATATTGTGATGAACTACACCATTTGACACTTGGCAGGGGATAAAGCACATCAGAAAACCCCTGCCCAGAAGTCCTTCGCACCTTGCATTTCACCATATTTCCCCCTTTGAGCGACCTGCGATGTGACGACATGCCATGAAAGAAAAAAAGAGATGGGGACACATGGCACATCCTAGACCAGCATCGCGTATCACAATTTCCCTTCCTATTCACAGAATACAAATTGTGATATGAAGACTTGGAGCGATGAACTATGGAGCGAACACCTGTCCTAAGAAATATTGCATCACACATTGCATTTCACAATGAAGTGCTAGAGGAGCAAATGTGATGTGAAAGATATGTGCGATGGAGGCTGAATATAGCATATGCACAAAATGTTGTTTTTTTTAGAAAGGGGGCTAGGCTAGGTAAAATGGATGTAGGGGACCTAAATCATTAAAAGGTGTGCATACATTCCAACCTAGGGATAACACTTTATTATAATGCACTGGGTATTCATTAAATTTTTGCCAAGGGACCAAGAGGTGATATTAGGTATGAAGGACCAATCAAAACATGAAGACATAGACATAAGTTATTACTTATCCAACCGGGAAACATGCTCTATCAGTTAACGAGGAAAAAGAAAAAGTACCTAGAGACCAAAGACTAGGGTTTTCTTATGGTTCACAAATTTTGATAAGCCATAAACACCATTTAGTAGGAGCCCCCACCCATAAGGACGAAGCAGAGGCTTAGAGAGGGAAAATCTACATAGAAGACCACAAGACTTTTTCAAGGCCTACCAGTGGCTCGTGTTCAGGGACACTTGTTCACAAGAACAAGGCGAGATCCTAGAAGATCTCTCGGTGGAGAAGACTAGATGTAGAGGAACTAACTGCAATAAAAAACAAATCTTAACGGCATGATGGCCCTCAGCCATCCTAAAATGGGCAGAGAGATATGCCTCTATCAAAGATCTAGTTTTCTAATGATTGCACCAGCACCATCCTACCTGCACCATCCTACATGCACCCCTAGAAATAGCCTAATTATAAATATTGCCCATAACATCCCCCATAATTTCCTTAAGAAAACCAATGTTAATGCAATCTCTATCATTTTGTATTGTGTAACTAGGAAGAAATTGAAAATTTATATCATCACATGACACATATTCATATTGAAAGTAACATTCCTCACTCTTCACCTTATTGTCATGCTCCGTCAGAATACTTCCCAACTGAACTGGAAACTGAAAGTGTTGATACTCTACCAAATAGCTGGCTTCATACTCAGTAGCCTCATCTTTTACATTCATATCAAACTTAAAAAATTCATGTGTCTTATGTTTGATGAACACATTTGTATACACTTTCTCTGGTTGGTTGAAATAATGATTCAATCCTAGATCTAAAAATCTATCTAGACAAATATCATAACGATATGATATACCAACTAAACCATGATCTAAATTCTATTCCATACTTTGCAAGCATTCATCAGGTGTACCAAACAAAAAATACTCATATTCAGGCTCACTTTTGATCTGATTCATATGCCATATGTACTCACCTACATTTGGGTAATGTAACTCATCTACATACTTGGTGTTTCAATGCAATGCAAAGGAGACTGAGTTGTCTCAACAACACTTTCATCACTAGTCATGTTGTAATGCTCACAAGAACATGCATTTCCAATCATGTTTATATGTTCATTGAATTCCTAAACCCCAAGCTACCATCTTGTGTCATTATTACCCGTGTCAAACATTTTCTCCATCTCAGGAGTGAGAATATAACTTGATTCATCTTGAAAATGTAACTTATTTGCATCCTTATCATCCCATAATTGCACAAATGCACACATTTCTGGTTCAGTGACATAATCCGATTCAATTTTAAAAACATTACTCATATCCATGTACACAGCTTCATAAGAAAGCTCAGATGAGTCTGAAAACATCCCACCCTGAATATCAGTATGAAGCTCTGAGTTTTCATTAATATTAGCATTTTTAATCTTATCATTGTCCATGCCCATTTGATGGACACCAACACAGTTGTCCCAAAAGCATTGGTAATCAATATCATTTTTCACTTCATCCCCCAATTGTTTCACACACATGTCTAAAATTTTTGCCATATCAACATAATCTGAGATGACACAATTAGAAGGCTCTCTAGGCTCCACAATATCATTAACCAACAATGGTGACATTTTATCATTCTTATATTCATCATAATGCATAACCTGATCATTTGAGAGTGAACACATGCTATCAAATCTTGCATGCTAATGTTATCTTTATCCAAAATAAAACTTTCCAACTCTACTTCATATAAGTCACTATGACCAGCAGAACAATAATCAACATGATCAACTTCATGAGTTGAATACATATGAACAGGCTTAATGATATTATGATCATTATTGACAAAGATCTCAATCCTGGTAATATTGTAATTAGGATTACATGGTTCTTGCATACTCAATGATGTATACATTGTCTCATTATCACTCATACCATTGAGCATACCATGCGAATCATATGAATCACAAGGCTACAACTGAACTTCTTTTGTAATCTCATCACTGGAGCAGCTAGTAGTTCCATTACATGGTGTAGTATGAAAAATATTTGAAAATTCCTCTACCCCTTCACCATTTGTGTCATTCCAAGATACCCCTTGATGCATTTGCATTATTTCAGTATGTAGTGTATTTGATTTTTCATGGATGCAATCCTCAGGTGCACACACCACATTATTTGGCTACTCATAAACATTCCTCACATTAGTATGCAAAGGATTCTCATTTTGGAGCATGCCCTTTTCATTCTCAAACGTGCTGCATCATTATTTGAATCATAGTCTACAACAGGGATAATATGATCATCATTATGAATTTTTCTATTATCTATAATGGACCTATCCAATCCAAAACTTGAGCAAGATCACTTGATTTCAACTTCTGAGGCAATAAACTCAAACCCACCCCATACATTTCATGAAATAAATCAATGCATACAGACTCCTAAGGCTTGAAACCAATAGGGATATTCATATAGATGTCCAAGATTCTGGAAAATAAAGCATATCTTAATTCTCCCTTAGTCTCCTTATGTCAAAGAGAGCTTGAACAAAGACCATAGGATCACTAATGTGTGCAACTTGTTGGCAATTTGTTTGGGGCTCTACATGATCAACATTATGGGATAATGTATAAGTTGGGATGACATGGGTATAATTGTTTAGACAATCATTTTTAATTCCTGATTTATACTTGTCATCAACATTGGGTGCCTTAGGACAACAAACACTTGTAGAAAAACTTAGCCCTTGTGCATTCCATACTTCTAGTTGTTTTCAATATTCATGGCCATATCATAAGCTTAATGCAAGGTTGTAGGATCCTTATTTCTCATGCTCTGTAACTCATTTTCTTGTCAAAAGCTCCCAAGTAAACAACTAAACTCATTGAATCACTTGGCCTCATGGCTTTAGGAATATACCTCAATGTTTTTTTCAAATCTTAAGTTGAATGATGGGACTAACTCATTCTCTTCCTTCTGAATATTCACAAATTTATTGATTACGGAATTTGCATTGATTCTTTCACCGAACTACTCCATGAAAACTACTTTGAATTCATCCCAAGAACATATAGAGTGTGCTAGTAAATAAGAAAACCAATCTCTCATGTCTTCTTTTAGAGATTGAACAAATAATCTCATGACAACATCTTCAAAATCTACCTCATAATCATCTATTACATTAATGAAATTTTGTAGATGCTTTCTTGCTGATTCCAACTTCCCACCCTTGAACTTTGGTATTTTATCTCTGATCTTAGATGGTACATGATTTGGGAAGCCTAATCCACTTCTGAAATTCATGGCCTTATATCTTTCACTAATGGAACTTTTTTGATAGCATAAGTGGGGTTGCATATTGTGCATTGTTACATCTAAAGCCATACAGGGATACACTGGTTGATGATACAACTTCTTGTGTTGTTACAAGCCTTTACACATTAACTTTGTAGTTAACACATTTGAAACTCAATTTTCATAAACAATATGATCTTAAGCCCTTTTACAAATGCAAATTTCTGTCTCTGCTTGCCTAAGATCTTCTAAATGAGTTTCCTCGAAAACATATGTATTTCATTCAAAATACATGTTGTAATCTAGTGATACAGAAGTATGCAAGCCTATAATTATTTATTTCCTTTCTTTTAGTTCTTAGTTCTCACTCAATAAGGAACAATATTATTCTCAAAAAAATTTATAAACTACCTTCAAACACAGAACTATCCTTCATCAAGACAAGAACATTTAAAATACCTAGAAGTTTGTTACAACTGCTAAAAATTTTCTTCCTGACTGGAAACTATGAGTATTGATATATTCTTCAAATTTTTATCAGGTTCTTTCTAACAGAGTCGCCACCTCGCCAACAGAGGACTAAACTTCAAATAACATAAAGCTCTTTAACACCTTTCATTTTGGGTTTTCACTGACAGCAGATCCACATAAAACTTCTTTCAATATACTGCAACAAAACCCCTTCCAAGTTTGAGAACTTCCTCTTCGATCAATCGGAGAGGAGAGTATTAGAGTTGCCACCCTCTAAAGGGAATGGTACTGCAATATACACGTGCAAACTCTAATCACCCATGATAGACCACTGGACTAAATTTTGACAATTATTCACAATAGTTCCCCAGTAGAGTCACCATTTTTGTTGGTTTTTATTTAATTCCCAACCTTGTCTCATGAAATGGCCTATGATTTAGCCACTTTCAATATTCAACTACCATGAGGAGTTAGCCAACACATAGGTCAAAGTTAAACAAGAGCTTTCCCTCTACACTTTAGGATCTGCAAAACCTGGGAGGGTGATCCCTTGATAGTATTTAATAATCTCCTATGCCAATTTATTACAAATACTAAAATATCAGATGTGTTCTATATAGATTTTCTTGAGGATTATGCAAAATATGAAGACCTAGCTTAAGTCCTTCAAGATTTTAGCATTGCTCAAGACCATAGAACATAAATAAACTTCTTTTCAACACACATTTATGACCGATATTTAAAATTTTAAAGGTGTTTCGGCTTGCTTGACCTTGGTGTTGAAGAACACATACAGATGAAAGAAATCGGTGCCTTAGCCTAAGGGTATAGAGTCAATACTAAATGTAACTAAAAACTACTGACAATATTTAACCTGAACATTGCGGAGCTTAATAATATTGCCTTGCAACATTAGACTCAATATCTCTAAATTAGTCATACTTACGATATCCTTGTATACATTCACACAAATCTATATTTCTATCAAAGCATTTAACTCATTCTTTGAACAAGAGCATTTCATAGAAAATGCATCCACAAGAAACTTCATGGAGACAAACTGAACAATCTTTCATTTATTCATTCCATGATTTGTGTGAACCACACCTCAGGAGACAACCAGCTTTAGAAAATTACCATTTACATTCACTTAGATGCTAGTACTGTCAAATAACTTTATAGAGAACATACAGTCAAAACTCTACGCACTAAAAACTAAACATGACTCCTATCCTCTACATTTCTACCAACATTATAACAAGAGACGAACCAAAAACCAACCCCTGCATAATGGTCTTGAAATCCCTTTTATAACACAAGGGAGCAACAAGCATCGTGCCACTTGCACAT
The DNA here is from genome assembly GCA_027924645.1 of Cunninghamia lanceolata. Lineage (NCBI taxonomy): Eukaryota > Viridiplantae > Streptophyta > Pinopsida > Cupressales > Cupressaceae > Cunninghamia > Cunninghamia lanceolata. Next base: position 4,906,005 of record BSBN01000850.1, read on the forward strand.
GATGAATGTCACATTTTCTTTTGACAATCAAAACAACATAATACCAAAATAACTATTTTCATCCACTAAAGCATGTCCTCTGTAGCAAATCATCACCTCAAACATACTAGAACAACTAATTTTTTCATATACACTTTCCCACTACTAACGTGGAGGCAAGCCATATTTTTGAGGGAAGGAGGATTACAAGGTTCTCTAACAACTCAGCCCCTCCTCACATGCAAATACTTGTTTCCAAAATAAGAATCCCCTACTTCACCTTACCAACCACGCAAGCAGATAAGGGATTGCCCACTAGGATCAATACAGAAAGGAAGCACTAGAAACTAGGGTCCCACTTGTTATGCCCAATCCTAGGTGAGGGCAAGTAGCTCCTCACTTCTGATTGGGAAGTTCCCAACCACCTCAACCAATCAAGAACTAGAGGAGGCCACTCATAGTTAGTTTTGGTTGTTCCAAACCTCCAGCTAGGAAGGAAGTAGCAACAGTTTTGATTCCCTCATCCATTTCCACTTATTTCATCCAGGGGACAAGCCCACATCTGGATGAAAACAAGGGGTGAAGAAGGGTTTACATCATCTCAATGGATGTTGCTAAACTTCCCCAATCTTACCAGATCATCCCATCCCTTAGAAAAACACCTCTAACCCCTTAATCTTGTAAGGACCTATCATCAGCCATGAGAATAGAGAAGAAAATCCTAAGGAATAGGATAGTGGAGAAAGCACACTCAAAAGATGAAGATCCATTATCTCTGCATAAGAAGGATGATGCATGAAGTAATAGTAGAGGCTCTTATTTATAGATAAATTCCAGAAGTTCCCACGCAAATGATAACTACTCCCTACCAATTTGCCATATCAATTCAATTCAATTAGTACCATGGTAGACGAGTCATAAATGGAAAAACTCTACCAATTTTCCAACACTACTGAAAAAGGAAAAGGAGGCGACACTTTGCATTATGTTGATTTCCCACAACACAGACCTATCAATTCCCACAATGAAATCACCAAACTTGGCACCTCGATCACAACGTATTCAACCATTCTAAACAACTAAATTCATTTTACGCCCTGCCATGAAGCGAGTGGAAGATCCCCTCAACTCTAGATGCAAATTTCCAAAGGTTAGTCTATATGCCACCAATCCCTCGCAAGCATACCTCCTTGCAGTGGTGGCAAGGTAGACTCATCGCATGTTTGAAAGGCCCCCCAATGCACTAGCTCATCAATTCCTACACGCCATCACCCTATACCTCTTATCAGATTTGAAACCTAGCCGTTGATTATGCTGGTTTGAATCTATAAAGGATATTTAAAGGATTAATAATACTAATCAATCATGCAAAGTAAATAAAACAAAAATAAAAGAGATATAACAGATTGCACCAATGGAAACCAAGATTGTAAAGGGGGAAAACAAAGAAAAAATCCCCATGTTATGTAAATGGCATGAAGCCTGAAAAAGATTACAGAGAGAGTGAGAAGCTTCTCAATGAGTGAAATGAGAAGAAAAGAAGAGTGAGGAAGAAGATATCTATGATGAGGAATACATCAAAGAGAGGAGGAGACACCTCTTAAATAGAGGTGAGTAATGGAGTTATCCGTAACTCCCATATGCCATCTTGCATAAGGTGTGTGCCACATGTTTCCTCTTAAGGAGGAATCTACAAAAATAGATTATTCTTGCAAGAGGAATAAAAGAGGTGAACTATCTGACATGTGTGGGGATAATACACCAAATAATAAATTACAAATAAAATATAATCTTTACTAAGTAAAGATTAATTTCTTACACCCCCCTTAAGCTTTACTTGGGGAGATTTACAATAAATCCATCAAAGGATGATTACAACATGTTACATGAATGGCATAAAAGCCTTAACAATAAAAAAGAATAGATGATAAGAGAAAGAAGCTTGAAGAAGAGTGAAGAATCTATTATGAGATAGAGGCAATTCTTCAAGTAGTCTTGAGAATAATTGTATAGATGTCTTTGTAAACCAAACAACTTGTATAGATGCCTGTGAACAATCTGAATAGAGAGCTCCTTTAGAACCAAGAGAAGTGGACTGATGGTTCTTGTGCTATCAAGGTAGATGTTGAACTTGTTTCATCAAAGAAATTATTACCACAAATGGATTTCCCATCATTGGGATCATCTCCTAAATTTGAATTAGTATAACCATAGAAAGAGATACAAATTGCATATAGCATAATATAAAATTGATGATCAAATGTATCCAAATTTAAGTCATAAAGCCAACAAGGCAAGAGTTAGCATGGCTAAATTAAGGTAGATAACATAACCTTAAGTCTTGAGTAAGAGTGTTAGGAAAAGTTGTAGCACAAATTATGGCTTATAGCCCAAATTATAAAATGTCAATATTTAGACATAACAATAATAGTTCTCGGTTTCTTCTCACTACATCATTTGTTGAATTGTAAAGGGAACTTATATCAAGTTGAATAATAATGGACTTTGAAAATTAGTCCTAAAGATCATAGTGCCATCATTTTAAGTTTCAATATCAAGGACTTTAAAAAATAGTCCTATAGATGGTTTTAAAAACCCATAGTGCCTTCATAAAAAAATTTAAGAACTTGACCCCCAATGATAAGTTCATCCTAAAAATGGTATAAAAACCATATTGCCTTCAATACAATTTTAAGAACTTGATTCCCAATGATTAGTTCATCATAAAAATGTAAGTGCATACCATCAAAGTGGATGGAAATATTTTCCATGGGGCCCAAAAAAAACTCCAATGAGACTTGATAAAATAGATAATTCATTATAGATAGGGCTCTGTATGGAACATTACTGTAAATACGTCTTGCACATAAAATATTTAAAGGCTCCACTGAGACTAGATAACTCGTTTACTTTCCAAAATATATATAGATGGAACAAATCCATCAAGAAGGCATATTCTCTAATGAGCTTTTAATTTTTCAAAAATATAAATGGATTAAATCCATAAGAAGGCAAATTTACCAATATGGCACAATATCACATGAATGAGGCACAATAAAATATCAAATTCCCTTTATCAAAACAACATAATTATAGTGGAGAAGAAAACTCTAGAGTTGTTTTAAATATTGTGATAAATCAAGACTTAAGTAGAGAGAATGATAATTGATACAAATTGTGTGGAATGTGAAGGGGCACAATTGAAATGTAAAAAAAATTAATTGAAAAAAAATGTGATTATAATGTCACAAGGATTGTCAAGTAAATAGGATTTGGTCATAAATAATGAGTATAATATACTCAAAATAAAACAATATTCATGCATTCATGACTACATGAATATCCCATTTTAAATATAATATATTTATAGAAGACATGTACAAGGTTATTGGGTTGATCAAGTCCAATAACAAAGTACATGTATAAAAAAAAAACACATAGGGAATTTTTAAAAATTGCCTAACAAAAGGCAAATTTTGATTACAAAAAAACTAACTAAAAATAAAACTAATAGGATAAAAGGCAAATTTTCAAAAATAACTTTGTTGATAATTTTGCTTCATATTAGCATTTGGCTTTTGGAAACAATCACTAGTCCAATAACCATCTTTGTTACAATAATTACAATGCGACTTCTTAGGAGTATTATTTTGTCGATTATTAGAAGGATTATTCTTTTGACTATCATAAGTATTATTATTGTGATTTCTATAACTATTGTTATTGTTATGAAATTGTGGATTGTAATTTTGATTTTTATTAGGTGTAGAGTTAGGTTTATTATTATGTTTTGACATAAAAGCATGCTTAGTATTTCTAAGAGTACCAAATTGAATCAACTTAGCTTCTTCTTGTCTTAACAAATTTTGAAAAATATCATAAGATAACTAAGTAGCTAATGTAGGAATAGCTAATTGAGCATGAATATTTGTAATAAATTGTTGAAACTGTCTAGGTAAACATTTTTTAAGAATAAGATGAATTAATCTAAGGTTGTCAAGTTTAACTCCTAAATCAGTTAATTGATCATTAATATTATCAAATTTAAGAAGAAATTCATCCATGGATTTAAAATCTGTATACCTGAGTTCTTCAAGTTAATCCTGGATTTGAATCTTCCTATATTCATTTGCACTATCATAAACATTCTTAAGAGTCTCCCAGGAAGTATAGGTTTTTGTGCATGTGCTTATGTGAACATGTAGTTTAGGCGACATTGAAATACCTATTAGGCCTAGAGCTTCGTTATTCTTTGCCATCCATTTGTCGATTTCATCCTGGGTTGCTGTAGCACCAGGTTCAGACTTTGGATTTGTCGCTATATCCAAAAGATGCTTAAATCAAAATATAAAACTAATATGTTGTTTCCAGGAATGATAGTCGAGTTTAGTTTAATTTCTAGAATTAGGGTAGACATTTTGTAAAAAAAAAAAATTGAATTAGAAAAATTGCCTAATTACTTAAACAAAAGGCAAATTTTTTTTTAAAAATGTCCTAATAGATGAATAAAAGGCAATTTTTTAAAAAAAAACTTAATTAAAATGCAAATTTTTTAAAATGAATCAAAATAGATGAAAAAAAATATAAAGAATAAATAATACTTTTAAAAAACCTTGATTAAAAGGACTATAATGTTTTATAACTATTAAAAACAAATTACATTAAAATAACCTTTTTTTCTTTAAAAAAAACTTTCAGTTTTTGTTGTTTAAAAAAGGTTACACTACCATGTAATAATAAAAAAAAAACACTAAAATATATATTGATGAAAAATATTATAACTATTAAAAAAGGTTTAAAAAAACACATAAAAGTTGATTTTTAAGAAACTTTCTTTTTAAAAAAAGTACTAAAAGAATAGGTATGTTTAGATATAAAAGTTAGGGTTGAAGAGAAAAAAATGTTTGTTTTTGATGCAGAGGGCATGCAAGGGAAGGTGGCAGAGGTAGGGAAGTATGATAGTTTTTTAACAGAGGACTGCAAGATTGTACAAGAGTGGACACAAAGGTGGAAGGTGGCTTGTGGTGGCAGAGCCAATGGCCGAGCAGTGAGAGGTTGGTTCTCTGCAGCGAGGAGTGAGCGACAGTGCCGGAGGTGCCCGACAGTGTGGTGGCTAGAGAAAAGGTTCCCATAGGGCATGAGGTCGCGGGGAGGTAGAGGAGCAGAGGGTCACCAAGAAGCCATAGACGGGATAGGTGGTCGGCAGTGACAGGGTTGGGCAGGGGTGAATTCCCCACCGTAGGCCCTAAATTTTAATTTATATTTTTTTAAATAAAAAAACTTTGTTAAAAGCTGTGCAGGCCACAGTGGGGGTGTGGGGCTGAGGCCCTCGGGCCTGCGAAGCCCTCCCCAAAAGGAATTAATTTTTTTTAAAAGTTCAGATAACTATTTTAAAACTTTTAAATTTTTAATGTTTTTAAATATTTTTATCAAAATGTTTTTTTAATAAAGTTTGTTAAAATTTTTAAAAATATTATAATTTTTTTTTAAACTTTGAAAAAACTATATAAAAATTTTAAACTATGCAATTTTTTTAAAAATTTGATTTTAATTTTAAAAAAATATACAATTTTTTGTAAAAAAATATAGCATGTAAAAAAATTTTAAGAGATAATTTTTTTGAAAAAACTAAAGTATATTTTTTTAAGAGCATATAATTTTTTTTAAAAGAAAATAAATTTTTCTTACAGATCTTAATTTTTGACAAACTATGTCAATTTTTTGTAAAAAAAATAGGAAAGCTATAGTAAACAAAAATTCCTGCACATAGATATTTCCTACGAACCCTAGATTAGGAAAAAGATAGCAAAAGTAAATATTTTTTTACAAGGAGAGATTCTTCTCTTCTCTCTGTTCTCTGCAACAGGTCTCCAAGGCTTAACAAACTGCAGAACCTTCAACTTGACACAAAAAGATTAGTAATGCATGGCTCTGATACCATGTAAAGTATATTTAAAGGATTAATAATACTAATCAATCATGCAAAGTAAATAAAACAAAAATAAAAGAGATATACCAGATTGCACCAATGGAAACCAAGATTGTAAAGGGGGAAAAACAAAGAAAAACCACCTTTGTTATGCAAATGGCATGAAGCTTGGAAAAGATTACAGAGAGAGTACGAAGCTTCTCAATGAGTGAAATGAGAAGAAAAGAAGAGTGAGGAAGAAGATATCCATGATGAGGAATACATCAAAGAGAGGAGGAGACCCCTCTTAAATAGAGGTGAGTAATGTAGTTATTCATAACTCCCATATGCCATCTTTCATAAGGTGTGTGCCACATGTTTCCTCTTAAGGAGGAATCTACAGAAATAGATTATTCCTGCAGGAGGAATAAAAGAGGTGAATTATCTGACATGTGTGGGGATAATATACAAAATAATAAATTACAAATAAAATATAATCTTCACTAAGTAAAGATTAATTTCTTACAGAAACAAGATCAATGGCCATCACACATCGCCCCTTAGGCTGATGATCTTCCATCATGAAATACAATACAAAGGATCTTTACGATATGCCCAGATGCTGCCACATGTCCACCCTCTGTCGTTTACCAGTCCCATCACAATTAACTCAAACTTCAGTAATCTTAAATCATGAGATGAAGAAATACCATGACAAACTACACTATTTGACACCTGGCAGGGGACAAAGCACATCAGAAAACCCCTACCCAGAAGTCCTTCACACCTCGCATTTCACCATATTTCCCCCTTTGAGTAGCCTACGGCATGATGGCATGTCGTGAAAAAAAAAAAGATGGGGACACATGGCATGTCCTAGACCGACATCACGTATCACAATTTTCCTTCCTTTTCACAAAATATAAACCACGATATGAAGACTCAGAGTGATGAACTATGGAGCGAACACTTGTCCCAAGAAATATTGCATCACACATTGCACTTCAGAATGAAGTGATAGAAGAGAAAATGCAATGTGAAATATATGTGTGACAGAGGCTATGAATAAAGCATATGCACAAAATGTTGTTTTCTTAAAAAGGGGACCACCTTAGGTAAAATGGATGTAAGGGACCTAAAGCATTAAAAGCTACACATACATTCCAACCTAGGGATAACACTTTATTATAATGCACTGGGTATTTGTTAAAGTTTTGCCAAGGGACCAAGTGGTGATATTAGGTATGAGGGACCAGTCAGAACATGAAGACATAAACATAAGTTATTACTTATCCAACCAAGAAACTGTTGGGAATTAAGGTGTGCCAACCTTGCAATTCCTAGCATTGATTATTAGATTATTTAGTTATTTAATTACCTAATTTTGTATTTACTTGCACATCCTATTTTGTCATTTAGTTCGAGGTGGCATTGTGACATGTCATCCTACTTGTAATATGACTAGGATGGTCAAGTCAAACACATGAAAACCTAGGCATCTCATTTGAGGTGGCACTAATATGCCATGTGTCAGCATCTTGTGGTATGACAGAGGAGTTATTCTGTATGACATAATCTATGATGTGTAAGAGCCAAGTATAGAGATTCCTATGACAAGTGAAGACAAGTGTCATAGAGCATCTTTGCATGTGGAGAAGGCATCTTTGGGTGCCCAAGTTGGGTTATGACATGTTGTAAGAGGAATTTGCTATTTTTAGTCATGTATTACAGATTCTCTTACAACATTAAGTGTTGTTATGTGCAAATTTTTATGATAGCTGTAAGATGCGTAAGAGCATTTGTCATAGCCTATTTTTATCCTTGAGCACTCCATTCTTGGAAAGTCAAATCTTCCATGTATGACAGATGTAAATGAGATGTATGCATGTTGGACAAGTGTCCTTGGGTGTGAGAAATGGGCCATGTGGCCAAGACAGACGCCCATCTCTAGAAGCTTCCTGTTTATGCCTTGTAACTCTATATAATGAGGTGTTTGGAGTTGTAGTATGCATAGTATTTGTACAGGTACTATTATGCTTCTAGAATTACTCCAGAAATGACATTTGTAGACTCCTGAAAGAACTTGCATTGCAAGTGTATTGTAACCATTTCAGTTTTGATAATACATTGTGCAGGTTTTGGAGTGTGGGGTTTTTGGCCTAAAAAGGTTTCCCCCATGTACATCTTGTGTCTCTTGCATTCTTGTGATTGTGTTTGCTATTGTAATCTATATGTTATATGTTTAACATAACTGTAACTGTAAGGATTTTTTAAAGAATTTGTACTCTACTTCCCTCATTAGATTGGTGTAGGAAGTGTGTTCCATGTACCTTGCTTCCTTTCAGTTAGTATTCGAGCTTGATCACCTTTTCATCCTAGTTGTTGGGTAGGGGTTTTTTGTACTGCTCTTTGATTGAGTGGGAGTCTATGTAGAGTATTTTGTAATCTTGGTGCAGGAAGAAGATGACAGGCACATCGGAAAGAATAGAGTTGGAAAAGTTTAATGGCAACAATTTCGAGTTGTGGAAACTTAAAATGGAAGACAAGCTTGTTGATAGAGACCTATGGAAAATAATTTCTAGTACAAAACCAATGGTAATAGCTCAAACAGATTGGGATCTTTAAGATTGAAAAGCTAAGGGACTTGTGAGACTCTATTTAACTAATTCCATCCTGTTAAATGTTTATGAAGAGAAGACCGTGAAAGAGCTATGGAAGAAACTTGGTGATGTTTATCAAGCCAAATCCATGGTAAACAACTTATTCTAGAGGAAGAAGCTGTATTCTCTGAGGATGGAAGATGGAGGATCGGTTGCAGATCACCTAAATGCCTTTAACATGCTAGTTGCACAATCGACTTCCATTAGTGTAAACATGGAGGAGGAGGATCATTACATGACCTTGATTTGTTCTTTGCTAGACTCATGGGACCACCTTGTCATGGCCATTAGGAGTACTACAAACACCTTCAATATGGATGAAGTGGTGTATTCACTGTTATTTGAAGAAATATAGAGAAAGTCTTTTGAGTCAGCTAAGGAGGCTCTTGCGGTTCGTGGTAGACCAAGGAGGAAGGAAAAAAGGACATGAAAGCTAAAAAGGGAAAATCCAAATCCAGTGGGAGATCCAAATCTCTGGGAAGTCCAAGGCACTGTGTTGGAACTATGGTAAATCTAGGCATTTACAAAAGGAGTGCAAGGAGGAGAAGAAGAAAAAGAAGAACACATCCGATTCAGATTCTGACAAATCTCAATATGATGGTGATGATTTTATTGCTGCCTTGGCCACCCATGCATTGGAAGATGTGTGGTTAATTAACTCTGGTGCTTCCTTCCACATGACCTCACATCGAGGTTGGTTCATAGAGTATGAAGAGTTTGATGGTGGGAAGGTGTACTTGGGTGGTGACTCTCACTTGAAGATAGTTGGTTGTGGAAGAGTCTTGATCTGATTCCCTGATGGATGAGTGAAGGGGATCAATGGGGTTATGCACATCCCTGGTTTAGCATGAAACCTACTCTTTTTAAGTAAATTGAATGATGTAGGTGTGCAAGTTGTCTTCTTGAGTGGAGGATGCAAGATGGCAAGAGGAGCTATGGTGCTCGCTAAGGTACTCAGAGAGGTACTTTGTTTCTGTTGGATGCATGCACTGCTTAGTGCAATAGTTGTTCTGTTTCAAAGAAAAGAGCTTCAGATTCTTCATCCTCACTATTGGAACCAGCAGTGATGAGATGTGTTGCTTCAACTTCTGATGGTAGTGCTTTCTGGGTACCTAAGGGTGCTCATGCTTTGGAAATGAAACTTCCTACTAAGAAGACAATGTTGTGGCATAAGAGACTTGGTCACATTGGTGAGAAGGGTCTTAGAGCTCTGAAAAATAAAAACCTCGTCAAGGGGTTAAATGATTGTAATCTCGAGTTCAACTTTTGTGAACATTGTATATATGGAAAGTAAAACCATGTTCAATTTTACTCTAGTTCTCACAAGTCTTCTAGTGTGTTGGATCTTATTCATTTTGATGTGTTTGTTCCTATGAATGTTCCTTCAATTTCTAAATTGTTATATTTTGTATCATTCCATGATGATTACAGTAGAAGGACATGGGTTTATTTTCTCAAAAGCAAATATGAAGTCTTTAGTTTGTTCATAGAGTTTAAATCTTTTATAGAGAATTAGACTAGTATTAAGATTAAGTGTTTGAGAACTGATAATGGTCATGAGCTTTGTTCCGCAAAGTTCGATAAGTTTTGTAAAGAACATGGGATTGAAAGACATAAGACAACTCCATACACCCCTCAACAAAATGGAGTTGTAGAGAGGATGAACAGAATATTGATGGAGAGGGCTAGGAGTATGCTCAGTGGATCTAACCTCAAACAAAAGTTTTGGGTTGAAGCTGTAGCCACTACTTGCTACCTGATTAATAGGTCTCCTACTTTAGCACTTGTTGATAAGACACCCATGGAGGTGTGGTCTGGTAAGAAGCCTTCTTTGAGACATCTTTGTGTTTTTGGTTGTGAGACATATGCACATGTGCCTAAGGAGAAGAGGTCAAAATTAGAAAACAAGACAGTTAAGTGTATCTTCATTGGCTATGGTGTTAGTGTGAAAGGGTACAAGCTTTGGGATCATATGGCTGAAAAAGTCTTGTATAGCAGAAGTGTTATTTTTAGAGAGGTAACTCCTCCTGTTGTTTAACAGCTAGAAGAAAATGAAAAGAAAGAGGATGTGGTTTAGTTTCCTACTACCCCTGAGAAGACTGAACCAAAAGACCCTGTTGGACCTGATGATGAGGAGAGCTCTAGGAGCTCTGAAAGTTTAGAAGAGGAAGAAGAGCCTCCACATCAACTTTTGAGGAGGTCTATACAAAACAGGAAGCAACTTGAGAGGTTTGGTTATTCATTGCTTGATTCTAGTTGTGCTTTTTCCTTGATTTCTAACATTGATGAGCCTAGAACTGTGAAAGAGGCTGTGGGTATAAAAGATGCAGGTTCCTGGAAGGAGGCCATGGAAGAAGAGATGGCTTATTTAGAAAAGAATAAAACTTGGGACTTGGTGCCTTTGCCTGATGGACAAAAACCTATTGGATGCAAATGGGTGTTCAAAAAGAAATTTGGTGTAGATGGCAGTGTTGAGAAGTATAAGGTTAGATTGGTTGCAAAGGGGTATTCTCAAGTGGAGGGAATTGATTATGGTGAGATTTTCTCTCTTGTTACAAAGATGACATCTGTTTGGTACCTGTTATCTCTTGTAGAAGCTTATGATTTAGAAGTGGAACAAATGGATGTGAAGACAACTTTCCTTCATGGTGATTTAGAGGAAGAAATCTAAATGTCACAGCTAGAGAACTATATAGTAAAAGGTAAATAAAATCTGGTTTGCAAGTTAGAGAAGTCTTTGTATGGTTTGAAACAATATCCTAGGATGTGGTACCAAAAGTTTGATGCCTTTGTGTTGAGTATTGGATTTATGATATCAAAATCAAATCATTGTGTTTATTTCAAATTTGACAATGATTGCATTCTTATTATAACATTGTATGTTGATGATATGTTACTAATTGGGAATGGTAAAGGTTTGATTTTTGATTTGAAGTCTCAGTTGTCAGCGTAGTTTGAAATAAAAAATTTAGGGGCAGCTAGGTACATTCTGGGGATGGAGATCAAAAGAGATAGAGAAAACATAAAACTTCGGTTAGGCTAAAATAAGTATGTTAACATCGTGTTGGAGAGATTCAGTATGGTGGATTGCAGACCATTGACTATTCCTGTTACGATGGGAACAAAGTTATCTATTGATGATTGTCAAAAGTATCCTTCTGAGACAGAGGTTATGAGCAGAGTACCTTATGCTAGTGTAGTTGGTAGCTTGATGTATGCTATGGTCTATACAAGACTAGACATTGCCCCATAAATGGGAGTCTTAGTCGGGTTATGGCTAATCCTGGATGGGTACATTGGGATGCAGTGAAAAGAGTGTTTAGATATTTGAGGGGTACTTCTAAGTATTCCCTATGTTATCATAGTTATCCTACATGACCTTAGCATTCTGTGAGTATTTGTGGATTTGTGGATTTTGATTCAGCAGGTGACTTTAATAGTAGGAGATCCACCAGTGCTTATGTGTTCACTATGTTTGGTGGAGCTATTAGTTGGATGAGTAAGTGAGAACCTGTGGTTGCTTTGTCCATGACAGAAGCAAAGTACATGGCAGCAACTCATGCTTTTAAGGAAGCTATTTGGATTAATAGGTTGTGTTCATATATTGGTTTTGATGTAGGTTAGATTACTATATGTTGCAACAATCAGAGTGCAATTTTCTTAGCAAAGAATCCTACTTTCCATGCCAGATCAAAGCACATTGATGTTCAGTATCATTTTGTTCATGATATGGTAGAAGATGGGAAGGTGATATTGGAGAAGGTTGACACTTTGAATAATGTTATAGATGCACTGACAAAACCTATGGGCACAGATAAGTTCAGATGGTGTTCAGAGTCTATGAGCCTCTTGGACCCTAGCAGTTAAATCTTATCACTCTATTGGAACTTGCAAGGTGTTCGACAAGTGGGATAATGTTGGGAATTAAGGTGCCTCAACCTTGCAATTCCTAGCATTGATTATTAGATTATTTATTTATTTAATTGCCTAATTTTGTATTTACTTGCACATCTTGTTTCGTCATTTAGTTTGAGGTGGAATTGTGACATGTCATCCTACTTGTAATACGACTTGGATGGTCAAGTCAAACACATGAGAATCTAGGCATCCCATTTGAGGTGGCACTAGTATGTCATGTGTCAGCATCTTGTGGTATGACAAAGGAGTTATTTTGTATGATAGAATCTATGATGCGTAAGAGCCAAGTATAGAGATTCCTATGACAAGTGAAGACAAGTGTCAGAGAGCATCTTTGCATGTTGATAAGGCATCTTTGGGCACCCAAGTTAGGTTATGACATGCTGTAAGAGGAATATGCTATTTTTAGTTGTTTATGATAGATTCTATTACAACATTAAGTGTTGTTATGTTGCAGATTTTTATGACAGCTGTAAGATGCATAAGAGCATCTATCATAGCCTATTTTTGGCCTGGAGCACTCCATTCTTGGGAAGTCAAATCTGCCATGTATGACAGATGTAAATGAGATGTATGCATGTTGGACAAGTGTCCTTGGGTGTGAGAAATGGGCCATGTGGCCAAGATGGACGCCCATCTCTAGAAGCTTCTTGTTTATGCCTTGTAACTCTATATAATGAGGTGTTTGGAGTTGTAGTATGCATAGTGTTTGTATAGGTACTGTTATGTTGCTAAAATTACTCCAGAAAGAACTTGCATTGCAAGTGTATTGTAAACGTTTCAGTTTTGATAATACATGGTGCAGGTTTTGGAGTGTGGGGTTTATTTGCCTAAAAAGGTTTTCCCCAGGTACATCTTGTGTCTCTTGCATTCTTTTGATTGTGTTTACTGCTGTAATCTTCATGTTATATGTTTAACATCACTGTAACTATAAGGATTTTTAAAGAACTTGCACTCTACTTCCCTCATTAGATTGGTGTAGGAAGTGTGTTCTGTGTACCTTGCTTCCTTTCAGAAACGGGCTCTATCGGTCAATGAGGAAAAAGTAAAAGCACCCAGAGACCAAAGACTAGGGTTTTCTTATGGTTCACAAATTTTTAGAAACCCTAAACACCGTTTAGCAGGAACCCCCACCCATAAGAATTACGCAGAGGCTCAGAGAGGTAAAATCCACATAGAAGACCACAAGACTTTTCCAAGGCCTACCAAACTCTTCTACAAAAATCCTTCTAGTCTTATATGGTGTAAAGGGTGACTCCTAGTCTAGGGGTTGTACTTTTTCAAAGTGCCTCTTCATTTTGGTAGATGACTTTTTGTTTATAAGTGACATGTCATTAGTTATTAATTTACTTAATTCTCTTATACTTTCTAATTCTGAGGTGGTAGGTATTGCACTTCCTTCCATATTTGTTATTCATGATATACTTCACCTTACCATATCATCCAGGTATTCCTCATTGAAATTTAGGGATTTGAGGTTGTTCATAGACTGGATTACTCATGTCCATTTTGTTAGGACTATGAGAAATCTTCCCTGGCTCCATGTGTATTTTGGCCCCAAGTTCCATCTAAGTCTCATTTTATGCCTCCATTGTTGAATTTATTGATGATAACTGATTTGAGATGTCCTTCATAGTTTTTCATGTGTTTTCCATTTGAAAAGTGCAGGGGAAAAGCCCAAAAAATTGGCTAAGTCTCAAAATTCTAAGTATTTCCTTATATTTTTCATCTTGTCAGAGTTTTAGCATTTCGCCTTCTTGCCTTTTGTCCTACCATGTCTATCAACTCTGAAGTCTAGCTTCAAAATTACCTTAGTGTTAAGTTTTTGCGTGTTTCTTCAGCTTCGGTAGAGTTTCAGACTTTAGACTTGAGGTCTTCTATCTTCTTCATGGCAGACATCAATTGGAAGGCCCAAGGGGCAAGGTCCACTGAGGTGATCAATGGTATTCTAAGTAGAGAAGAGTTTCAGAGGTTGGAGTTCCTCCTTTCTATCTTCCTAATAGAAAGTGGAGGGACGAAGTGATGCAAAGGTAGGAGGACAAAAACTATCCTCAATAACATTAAAAAATCAAAGAAATAATCCAAATTCTTTTGTCAGGTTGAAGAGAACATTAATACAAACTTTTCATCCAATTTTCATGAAGATCCAATGGTAGGAGAGAAAGTTATGACTCTTTTCCCAAAACTACAAACCCTAGGCAGCGTTTAGACCTGCCCTCACCAAAATTGCAATATCTCTCACAAAACTTAATGAAATTATACCAAACAAAAATAATTGTAAACTAGAAACACATATCTTTCCATCCATCTATTATATGTATCAATGTGAGGCTATACCAGGCCATACCATGCATATTTTTAGACTGCATTTTTAGAAAATTAAACTCTGCAGACCTACCCTCAATAAAAATGCCATAACTTATTCAAATATTAATGAAATTTGATGAAAAAAAATAAATGGAAAGTAGACTCAATAATATTTCCAACCTTATATGGTTTGCTCCTGTGTATGTCCATATAGAACCATACCAAATGCTGCGATGGGACTGTTGCAGGAAAAATAAAAAAATTACAGTCCATAAAACACTCATATCTTTCACAAAACTAAATAAAAATGCATGGGACAAGAAGCAAATGGAAGGTGGTTGAAGGATATAACATTTTAAATCTATTATACATCCATTCAATTCCATACAAGGCCGTACAATAGCAAAAGACAACAAGTTTCTGAAGGAAAATACAGGAAAACATTGTTTTTTCTCATTCCATGCTCAAATCTTCAACCACCCACGAATTCTTCATGGTTACAAGGCCTTTTTAAGGCATTAAAACATGTATCTTTAGTTCATAACTGATTTGGAGCAAACCAAGAGCCAAATGACTCTTCACCTTCCAACTTTGCATCTTTTTTCCAATTTTACATTGACAACCTTTACATGGTTTGCAATATTTTACATTTTTGAAACTCCTAATGACCTAAACACATAAAAATGACTTGATAAACCTCATTAAAATGTGGAAGCATACAAATTTAATCAAACTCAAAGATTTGTCTAGGGCAATATTAATTTTCCAAGGTGCTCCTACACCATACAACCAACCAACAAAATTTTTAAGTCCCTTGGAAATGTATCTGCAACAAAAGTCTCTTTCCTCTGTCTTTATCTTCAATCTTATTAGCTACAATCTTTCAATCTATAGAAATGGTGACCAACCAACCAACAAAACAAACTACCATCTTCACAGAGCATCCTTAGGCTCCTTCTACTCCCATCAGTGGAGTACTCTTCAGGCTGCAACCTCAAGTGCTTCTTCAGATGTCCACCCTACACGCTGCTTCACAACCAACCAAACCATTCATCTCACCCAATAGCAGATCTTGGTGATGCATCTACCACTCTCTCCTCAGTGGTTTCTGTATGCACCCTTCTCCAGCCAAATCTCTATTGGAGAGTGGTCATGACAGACCTCATCTTGTCTGCCAACACACACAACCTCAAAAAACATCCTTCTTGCAGCTAGATGGAACAAGCACCTGCAACCAAACAACTGAGCAACAAAAAATCCAAAAGGTGTAGATTGCTTCCCTCGGTGATCTATCTACACAATCAAGATCTTCTCGCTCTTTACCTGCCTTCTCAGTGACAGAAAAAAAATACACACCACCCAAATCTTTCGCCAGCTCTGATACCAATATGATGTGGAGGTAGGACCAAAACTATCCTCAATAACATTAACAAATCAAAGAACTAATCCAAATTCTTTTGTCAGGTTGAAGAGGATATTAATACAAACTTTTCATCCAATTTTCATGAAGATCCAATGGTAGGAGAGAAAGTTATGACTCTTTTCCCAAAACTACAAACCCTAGGCAGCGTTCAGACCTGCCCTCACCAAAATTGAAATATCTCTCACAAAACTTAATACAATTATACCAAACTAAATGAATTATAAACTAGAAACACATATCTTTCCATCCATCTATTATATGTATCAATGTGAGGCTGTACCAGGCCGTACCATGCATATTTTCAGACTGCATTTTCAGAAAATTAAACTTTACAGACCTACCCTCAATAAAAATGCCATAACTTATTCAAATCTTAATGAAATTTGATGAAACAAAAAGAAATGGAAAGTAGAATCAATAATATTTCCAACCATATATGGGTTTCTCCTGTCTATGTCTGTATATAACCGTACCAAATGCTGCAATAGGACTGTTGCAGGAAAAATCAGAAAATTACAGTCCATAAAACACTCATATCTTTCACAAAACTAAATAAAAATGCACGGGACAAGAAGAAAATGGAAGGTGGTTGAAGGATATAACATTTGAAATCTATTAGACATCCATTCAATTCTATACAAGGCTGTACAATAGTAAAAGACAGCAAATTTCTGAAGGAAAATACAGGAAAACATTGTTTTTTTCTCATTCCATGCTCAAATCTTCAACCACCCATGAATTCTTCATGGTTACAAGGCCTTTTAAAGGCATTAAAACATCTCTCTTCAGTTCATAACTGATTTGGAGCAAATCAAGAGCCAAATGACTCTTCACCTTCCAACTTTGCATCTTTTTTCCAATTTTACATTGACAACCTTTACATGGTTTGTAATATTTTGCATTTTTGAAACTCCTAATGACCTAAACACATAAAAATGACTTGATAAACCTCATTAAAATGTGGAAGCATACAAATTTAATCAAACTCAAAGATTTGTCTAGGGAAATATTAATTTGCGAAGGTGCTCCTGCACCATGAAGGCCTGATGGTCGAAGTCCACTCAAAGAGATGGAAAATTATTCTAAATATGGAGAAATTTTGTGGAGCGTCAGACTTTGGAGTTGTGTTGTTCAAACTTCTTCAGTATTGCGGTGGAGGAGTGATGGCTGAAGTATGATGGGGGAATATTCTAAGTATAGCAGAGGTCAAAGATTGGGCTTCCTCCCTTCTGCCTTCTTCCTTTTGGAAGATGGAAGGAGGAAGGCCTGACAACTGACTCTTGGTGGGTGATTATTTTTCTAAGGAATTTCACCGTTCCATGGAACCCTTTGGGTGGGCCCACAGTAGAGTGGCAGAATCGTGGAATGCTGCCACATGATAGAGGGCAGAGGTTAGAGCTTCATTATTTTCTCTTCCATTCGACATAAGGAAGAATGGCAAATGCTCAAAGCTTGACCTCCGACACCTTCATATCTATACAAAGGCGGGGTTAGGGCTTCCATCCTTCCTCTTTGAGATGTTGTAAGATGCAAGGCAGAAGGCCTGATCTCTGAAGTCTAACTTTTTAGACCTCAACTTCCTGGCCTTCCTTGTGTTGCAAGTATGGGCCTAACCAGTGTTGTCATTGATATCAACATACTCCTGTTGCATTAATGATAAGGATTGGATGAGCTATGTGCTGAGGATATTGAGAAAATCAGTCCTAATCAAGAATAGAGAAGAACAATGAAGACAATAAGCTAAAGATCCTAGCTAAGATAAAGATTAGAGGATGTGCATCAAAGGGTTTGTAGATATGTGTCTTAAGATGATCTAATAAAGATATCAGAGGTTTGCATGAAGATCTAAATAAGTTGTGGTTGCTCAAGTAAAACCAGTTTTGGCAGATGTTCAGAGGTGACAGAGTGACACAGATAGGTCCAGTGAGATCCGGAAGTGCAATATCCTATTCTACGGATTTGAGGGAATGTTTAGGAAGTCAATGTGAATTGAAAACTCAATTGGTTCATGGTCTGGAGGTTCGTAAGCATCTATTCCATTATGACAGTGATGACAGACTGTGTTCTTGAGGTTCTAGATGAAGGAGATAAGGATTTCAGTAAGCAAATGTAGTGTGGATGTTCTTGGTGATTCAGGAAAGCTTGTGGAGGACTTTGGATCGTGTCCAGTTTGTGTTGGTGGTGTTGGCACTAATTTTGGTCTGGATCTGAGCATAGATGTTGGAGGGGTTTTTTCTTTTTGAGCCCTAAGTCCTTTTGTTCATCGAAGTGGCTTGCATATCGGGTTCAAAGAAAAGATACATTGAGGGAATATTCTATAGAATATCTTGTGTTTGTATGTGCATGAATGAATGTATGTCAATATACATTGGGTCATGTACAAGCGAAGTATACAAAGGAGGTGCACATATACAATTGCTACAGTGGCGAGCGGAAGATACATTCATCGAATATTCTGTTGAAGATGCCGTAGTTGTATATTGGAGGTTTGTATATTTGTGGATGCAAGGAAAACATACAAAGGTGCAAATATACATTCGCTACAGTGCCGCGGAGGAGATGCATGTGATGGGGCCCACCAGTTGTATATGCATATACAGGGGATTTTTCTGTTGGGCTGACAGTTGGTTGTTTTGCCGATGAGGGATGTTTAAGGTGGTCGTCGGCAGGACTTGTGCTATCGGCCAAGGATTTTCTTGTTGCTCCGAGGGATGGGGTCTCCCCGAAGACCTAGGGTGTAGTATGTCATCAAAGTGAGATTGAGTATTGGCATAGGCATTTTGAGATTGGCCGACGGTATTGATCTGGCCGACAGGGGATTGCGGCGGCTTCATCGGTGTAACTGATGAGATCGGCAAAGGTTTGGAAGGTTGGCCCGATGGTCTATCTCTGGCCGATGAAGGGGAGTGTAGTGTTGTATCGGCCAGACTATTGAGGTCGGCAAGAGTTTTTTGGGGTGAGCCGATGGTAGAAGTTTGGCCAATGGGCTTTGGAGAAGGGTCTTTGTGTCGAGCGTGGCAAAAGCGCTCGACACCTATTATACATGCGGCCATGTTTTTTTTTTTAAGTGCTAAGGGGGTTTTCACACCTTGCATGTGGGATTAATTTCCCTACATATTTGAAACCTGTGAAGAAGCACGTTTTGGCGGGAAGTTCTTTTTGAATGCAGCGACGGTTTCCAAGTAGGCCGTGGGTGGTTGAGCCATCAATGACGAATGTAGCAGGGGTATGGGCGATGGTACACATGATCAGGTTGCCCGATATTTAGCATGAAGACTTCCAGATGGTGGCGCAAGGCTCGAGGCCTCCCTTGTCTGCTGCATCGATGACTTCTGAGCGCCATTCTTTCTGATGGATGTATCTGGCAGATTTTTGAATTTTGGTCATGCAATTAATGCTAAGTACGCTTCCCTCTGGCTGTTTTTAAGCTAGAAGTGTTACTCATTTTGGTAGTTGAAAGTTAAACATTTTTGGCTCTGTAATGCAATATAGCTAGTTTGGTAGCTCTGTGCAGCAAAACTTGTGAGTTTATGTATCTCCTGTTGTATGTTTTTGCATGAATCCACTGATTTCATGGTCAATTTTATATGAATAATGCTATGTTTGCATGTGTTATGCTAATTCTGTCTCCAGTGTTGCATATATCTTTCTTCTGAGTCTAGGTATTCAAGGAATGTCTAAGATTCTAGAACATAGAATTCCTGTGTTGAATGTTTAATCTTTTAACTTTTGCTCAAGGGGTAGATTAAACTATTTTTAGATTGAATATTGGGAAGGGTATACTGCAATAGGGATGCCATAAGTATAGACACCTTAACACTCTGTATTGGGAGATATCTGTAAGGCAGGTATCATGTGTATCCCCCTGAAATCCAGTTTTAGTTGTTCATGCTGATCATTCACAGGTGTATGTCTACTGACTCTAGGCCCTGGATAGGCACCAATCTTGCTTTATGTTTGTGTTATAACCATGTCCAGCTTTGCATCCAAACATAAAATCAAAATCAAACTCTAAAACAACCTTTAGGACATTAGAATTAGTTTTAGGATCCAAGTCCTTTGTCTACAACTAGAAATAGGCCCAAAGCCAGCCCCTTTGCTCTTATCTTGCAGTTTTGGTCTACTTATAGGAGGACTTATCTACTTTCTGTTAACATCCTAGCCTTTGTATGCATATCCTCATGGATGTTGAGTAGGGAATACCTCCCTAGGTTTTGCAGAGCCTGAAGAAGAAGAGGAGATAAAATATAGAGTCTATCTCCTACACTGTTGGCCCCTGGCCCAGAGATCCTGTTGATCATTGATGGCTACCTTGTAGGGAAATCTGGGAGTAAGCATCCAGTCTAGGAAAAAATCAACAGAAATTGGCAACTCTACTGGGGAACTTGTGAAAGAACCCTAATTTTCAAAAGAAAACAATTCCTAGTAATAGGTGGCAACTCCGAAGCAATCTCCCAACCGGTAAAGTAAAATTTGCATGCAAGGGAGAAGATCCCAGTGTAATACTCTATTGGAAGAGTTACCAGTAACAAGAAGAATGATGTATAGAAAAAAGGGGACTGTTCGAGCCAGTCAAGATGGATCTCCTAGCCCCAAGAAAAATGATTTTATTCAGGATAATCCAAGATCTTCAGAGAAGACAGTACCTTATTTCTCAAACAATGAGGCTAAAATCCAGAGTGGGTATGAAAGACAACAGGGGAATGGTTTGAGAATAAGGTCAGAGGTGTTTCAGGAGCGTCCTTTTCATGATTCTCCTGATAGATTTGAAGAAGTTGAATCCCTAAGGGATGATGATAATGAAGATCAGAATATGGTAAAACCATCCTCTTCTATGCCTAGAGAGGAAGAACTAGCTGATGAAATTAAGAGCTTAAGGGCCGAGTTCGAATATCTGCAAGCAATAAAAATCAGAGATGACATGAGGCAAAAAGTGCAAGCTTTAAGGACTGCCCAAAATGATTCAATTCCTACCCTTCAGAATGCAAATGTGCAGAGACATCAGCAAAGAAATGAAGTGCAACATCAGCATAATGATCAAGGACAAAATGTGAATGATGTTAGGATACCACTGAACAATGTAAGAAATCAGAATGAAAATAGAAACATTAATGCTAATCAGTTTGACAGACAGCCCATGCAGTTAGATAGATTCAGACAGTTGGTGTTTGATGGTATTCCTGGGTATCCTAATCCCATTGACAAGCATCTGAGGCTGCAAGTGCCTAAATTTTCAGGAAACAACACAGTGTCAGGAGAAGATCATCTAAAGGCTTTTCAAAATGTCATGGATAACTTTGAGGTAGAGCATGAGGATGTTTTCATGAAGTCATTCATGCAATCTTTAGTAGATGAGGCAAGAGAATGGTACAAGAATCTGCCTGACTAGAGTATTTCATCATGGGATGATTTTAAAAGGATGTTCAAGGAGCAATATGGTGACAAAACTGACCCCAGCTTTTTTGTAAATGAGTTTACCAGTATCACTAAAGGGTCAAATGAGCAGGTTGCAGATTTTAATGCAAGATTTACTAAAGTGTTAAACAAATTGCCACATCACATGAGGCCAAATGAACCAATGTGCATAATATTGTATATCAATACCTTTGATGCAAAAATTGCATATGGATTAAGAGATAAAGGTCCTGCTGCTCTCAGGGATGCTTTCAGAATTGTAGTGAATATTGAGAACAACAGGAAAGCATCAGGCAAGACAAATAGAAGCGATGATGTGAAAATTTTGCAGAATCCAAACAAGCCTCAGAACACTCAAGGTAATACATTTGCCCCTGAAGATAAGATAGACAAATTAGCAAATGTTGTTAAGGACCTAAGCTATAGACTAGCTAGAAGTGAAAAAGGGATAGGTTCTGATAGGCAAGTCTACCAAAGGCAGGAAAAGAGACCATCATTGCATGATATGCCTTATAATACCAATTGGCATAATGGTAAGCCTATATTCCCATATAACAACACAAATCAGAGAGCTCAATATGTCAAAGAAACTCCTGATCCTTTAAAGAAAGCTGTAAATATTGTTGATGATACTCCATGGTGTATAATTTGTCAGATGCCACATTCACAGTCACAGTGTATGATTGCTCAGTCCTTGTATGATGATGCTAAATCTTGTAATGAATGCAGTGAGCCACATTATGTGCAAGATGATGATGTTGATATGATGTCCGTAAGCAGTGGATACCCTCTTTATGATGCTGATGAGGGTACAGATGATGGAATTCAGGCCTGTCAATAGGATTTTTATGATGAAGGTAATGAAGAAAACTATGTGTATGCTCAGAGCTCACATAATTTTCTGAGTAACTTACAACGACCTTCTGATGAGGAAATTAGGGCCCTCACAGCCACAGCAGTGGCCCAAGTCAAGAGTAACTACAATCTCAGAGGTAAAGCTCAGATAAGCAGCCCACATCAGCCAGAAGGTATTTCTGCAGGTCAGCCAGTGCATGGTCATAAGGGGATGGAATTACAAAAGAGGCAGTGGGTTAATAATAAATAGAATTTTAGACATAGAATAGGTCATGAATCTCAAGGACTAGAAAATAGAATCCCTCAGGCTGAAGATCAAAGTAAAGGTTCCCAAGACAAGAATGATGATCAGGGAACTATGAAAGTAAAAGCTAAATCAGTTCAGGATAAAAATAAGATTGTGGAGCAAGCTACAACTGTTATACAAAGTTATGCTCCATTTGATATAGCTCAAGTCCTCTCCCAGGTAAAGTCTCTGTTCCACTCATGGAACTCATGAAGGTTGAAGAGATCAAGAATAGGATAGTATCCCTAATTTCAGGGGTGCCTTTTCAAGCTAAACAAAATGTTCACATCCAAGGTGAGAAACATGTCATATGTAATGAAGAAGATGAGGCTCCTGAGGTTTATTTAGGAGTGAATATGACAAAGTGTCCTTCACAAGTGGAACCATTTTATGTATCCCTGGTTATAAATGGAAAAATAATCAGAAATTATATGCTTGATTCTGAAGCATCTACAAATGTCATGCCTTTGGCCATCATGCAACACGCTGGATTGAAAATTGACAAGGCATGTGGAAAATGTTATGCTATGGATGCCAGAGAGGTACCAGTTATTGGAATCATGAAGGATGTAGATTTCAAACTGGCAGCATTTCTTGAAAAAAGATATAAAATGAATATAACGGTGGTTGACATCAAGCCATAGTATGGTATGTTGCTGTCAAGAAGATGGGCAGCACTAATTGGTGGAAGTATGCAACTGGACCTGTCATATGCCATGATTCCAATGAATGGCAAGGATGTTAAGCTAATCAGAGAACAAAGATCATTAGAGACAGTGCAAGACCAAGAAGCAGAGGAACAGATATGCTTTATAAACACTGACTGTGATAACTTCAAGGTTGTCTCAGATGATAGAGAAGATACAGAGAAAAATGTCTGCATTAAAGAGCTGAACCAGCAAGGTTTATGGACCATGTATTTTGATGGAGCTTGTGCAAAAGAAGGCTCTAGAGCTGGAGTTGTTTTCCTGTCTCCAAATGGTAAGCTCCTCAAATTCTCTTTCTTGCTTAAGTTTGTTTGCACAAACAACATTGCAGAATATGAGGCTTTACTCTTAGGCCTAAATATTGCTCTCAAACATGGAATTAAGATGCTAAGGGTATTTGGGGACTCTGAGCTGATTGTATCCCAAATTAGAGATAGGTATGCTTCAAAAAACAAAAGATTGAAACAATACAAGCATGCTGTTTGGGATACCATTGAACTATTTGATGCATTTTCAATAGGCTGGGTAGAGAGATCAAAGAATGTTATGGCTGATTTCTTAGCTAATGTTGCAATAAGACCAGATGACATCACTCTGTCAGATGTTACAAATGTAGAAGTTAAAATTTGGCCTGCAGTACCAGAGAACATATGCAGTTGGCAAGTGTTTAATGATGATAGGGACTTGTTAAAATTTTTGCACTGCATAGATGAATATGAGAATCAAGAAATTGATTTCTAAGCTTTTGTAGAAACCATAGATGGAAAAGAAACTCTTGTGGGGAAAGAGATAATTTAGTTGAAGACTAATAAAATCCCTAGAGGTTTAGTAGCTTTGGAAAGAGCTTTTGACAGTAGAGACCAATTGGTCACAAAGACATCTCCCACAAATAAGGAGGATTTAGAAGAGATAAATTTGGGAACATCTCAAGCCCCCAAGAAAGTATACATTGGTAAACAACTCAAACCACACATCAAGAGTATGCTGATTGCATTACTGAAAAGGTACAAACATGTTTTTGCTTGGTCATATGAGGACCTAAAAGCCTATAGGGAAGATTTATTCCAGCATGAGATCCCATTGAAGCCTGAAGCTAAGCCATTTAGACAAAGGCAAAGACCTATTAATCTTACCTTAGCTCCAAAGATGCAAGAAGAACTCAAAAAGCTTAGGGAAGCTGGAATAATTGTGCCAATCAGACATTCAACTTGGGTGTCTAACCTTGTCCCAGTCAGAAAAAAAAATCGTGATATTAGGCTTTGTGTTGACTTCAGGAACTTAAATGTATCCTCTTTAAAGGATAACTATCCACTGCCTAATATGGAAGCTATGTCGCAGAGAGTGACTGGTTGTGAACTCTTGTCCATGATGGATGGATTTTCAGGTTATAATCAGGTGAAGGTAAAGGAATCATAATAGTATAAGACTACCTTCACCACTCCATGGGGAACTTATGTGTATGTTAGAATGCCATTTGGACTAACAAATGCAGGTGCTACATTTCAAAGAGCAATGGTTGTTGCTTTTGCAGGGTTGATTGATTCAATCCTGGCTGTGTATCAAGATGACTTGACTGCCTATTCAAAGGAGGAGCAGCATTGTTTGCATCTAGAGCAGATTTTCATAAGATCATTAGAGTATGGTATTTCTTTAAATCCAAAGAAGTGTGCCTTTGGGGTAGTTGAAGGAAAACTCCTAGGGCACATTGTTTCCAAGGATGGAGTTAGGATAGATCCTGAGAGAGTGGCTGCTATAGACAGAATTCAAATGCCAAAAACTGTAAAAGGAGTTCAGTCCTTCTTTGGACAGATAAATTTTGTTAGGAGATTTGTTCCCAACTTTGCAGAAACCACAAGGAACATTTCTAAGATGATGAAGAAGGATGCAACTGTCAACTGGGAAAGTGAAGCAATTGAATCATTTCAGAGTATCAAAGAGGCAATCAAGATGGCCCCTGTTCTTAAATCTCCTAATTTTTCTAGGCCATTCCAATTGTTTTCATTTGCTTCCTTTCACACTATTGTTGCATGTTTGCTATAGAAAAATGAGGATGGTTTTGAACAACCCATAGCTTTCTTCAGTATGTCCTTGCAGGCTGCTGAGTTGAAATATGATATTATGGAAAAACAGGCATATGCACTAGTCAGAGCCATCAAAAGTTTCAGACCATACCTGGTAGGATCACATATAATTGCATATGTACCCCATGCAGCAGTCAAAGACATATTCACTCAACAGGAGGTGACTGGAAGAAGGTGTAGATGGATAAACAAACTACAGGAGTTCAACATAGAGATACAAATTACCAAGTTGGTAAGAGGACAAGGATTAGCCAAGATGATGGCACAGTCAAACTTGGAAGCATGCCAAGTTAATGTAGTCCAAAATGAGAATGTAAATGTATCAAGATCTGGATGGTACAAGGACATTATATACTACTTGCAAAATTTGAATTGTTCTTCCCATTTCAGTGACAGTCAAAAGAGGACTTTAAAGTTACATGCAATCAGGTATGTTATTGTTCAAGGTGAGCTATACTGGAAAAACCCTGATGGTGTGCTGCTGAGATGTGTGGATGAAGATGTGGCTAACAATGTTTTGAATGACATGCATAAAGGATTGTGTGGTGGATATTATACTGCCCAAACAACAGCCCATAAGATTCTCAGAGCAGGATATTGGTGGCCCACTCTCTTTTCAGATGCACAAAGGTTAGTAAGGAAGTGTGACCCTTGCCAGAGATTCTTAGGAAAATTGAGATATGATGGTGCTTTACCCCTCAGAACTGTAACTGTGGATGCTCCATTTCAGCAATGGGGAATTGACTTCATAGGGGAAATTGCAGACAAGTCAAGTGGGGGACACAGTTGGATTTTGGTGGCAACTGATTACTTTACCAAATGGATTGAGGCCATTCCAACTAAGAGAGCTACAAGTAAGGTGGTGATGGATTTCATACTAGAAGATATTATCATCAGGTTTGGAGTACCATTCAAGATAGTCATTGATAATGCTATGTGCTTCAGATCAGGTGAATTTGTTGATTTTTGCAACAGGTATGGGATAAATCTATCATGTGCATCACCATACCACCCACAAGGAAATGGTCAATCAGAATCAAGCAACAAAAGTATCATGAAAATTATCAAGAGGATACTAGACAAGAACAAGAGAGCTTGGGACTCAAAATTAAAGTTAGCAATATGGGCTGACAGGGTGACAATAAAAAAGGCTATTGGGATGTCACCCTTTGAGCTAGTATATGGTGCATCAGCCAGATTGCCCATAAACAATCTCCTGCCAATTTACAAATTTATCCAAGATAATGATGAAGAGATTGGAGACTCCATGATAGAAAGAGTGAACCAGCTGGTTGCACTGGATGAGAACAGAAGGAAAGCACACCAGATCAATCTCAAGAAACAACAAGATGTGAAATATCTGTTTGACAGGAGAGCTACAAAAAGGAAGTTTCAGGTCAATGATCTGGTACTCATCTGGAATGCAAAAAATCAGGACAAGGGTAAACATGGTAAGTTTGAGCCCTTATGGATGGGCCCATACTAGATTTGCAGCACTCATGGGGA
This sequence comes from Cunninghamia lanceolata, assembly GCA_027924645.1. Taxonomy (NCBI): domain Eukaryota; kingdom Viridiplantae; phylum Streptophyta; class Pinopsida; order Cupressales; family Cupressaceae; genus Cunninghamia; species Cunninghamia lanceolata. Next base: position 4,933,050 of record BSBN01000850.1, read on the forward strand.
GGACTCTTATTTCCTCCAGGCCCTAGATGGTGAAGTTCTGGAATTGCCTGTGCATGGCCAATTCCTTAAGTTTTATTTTGCATGATGGCCCATCTCTGTGCACATGTGTAAAAAATATGTATATATTATAAGTGCCTTGTACAGTTCGTGATTTTTGGCTTTTTGCCTAGTCTGCCCAGAGATCTGGTTTTCGCTATAGGTTTTTCACCTGCACGTCCCCATTCGGAGCCAGTGTTGGCACTAATTTTGGTCTGGATCTGAGCGCAGATGTTGGAGGGGTTTTTACTTTTTGAGCCCTAAGTCCTTTTGTTCATCAGAGTGGCTTGCATATCGGGTTCAAAGAAAAGATACATTGAGGGAATATTCTGTAGAATATCTTGTGTTTGTATGTGCAGGAATGAATGTATGTCAATATACATTAGGTCATGTACAAGCGAAGTATACAAAGGAGGGGCACATATACAATTGCTACAGTGGCGAGCGGAAGATACATTCATTGAATATTCTGTTGAAGATGCCGTAGTTGTATATTGGAGGTTTGTATATTTGCGGATGCAAGGAAAACATACAAAGGTGCAAATATACATTCGCTACAGTGCCGCAGAGGAGATGCATGTGATGGGGCCCACCAGTTGTATATGCATATACAGGGGATTTTTCTATTGGGCTGACAGTTGGTTGTCTGGCTGATGAGGGATGTTTAAGGTGGTCGTCGGCAGGACTTGTGCTATCGGCCAAGGATTTTCTTGTTGCTCCGAGGGATGGGGTCTCGCTGAAGACCTAGGGTGTAGTATGCCATCGGAGTGAGATTGAGTATCGGCATATGCATTTTGAGATTGGCCGACGGTATTGGTCTGGCCGACAGGGGATTGCGGCGGCTTCATCGGTGTAACTGATGAGATCGGCGAAGGTTTGGAAGGTCAGCCCGATGGTCTATCTCTGGCCGATGAAGGGGAGTGTAGTGTTGTATCGGCCAGACTATTGAGGTTGGCAAGAGTTTTTTGGGGTGAGCCGATGGTAGAAGTTTGGCCGATGGGCTTTGGAGAAGGGTCTTTGTGTCGAGCGTGGAAAAAGCGCTTGACACCTATTATACATGCGGCCATGTTTTTTTTTTTAAGTTCTAAGGGGGTTTTCGCACCTTGCATGTGGGATTAATTTCCCTACATATTTGAAACCTGCGAAGAAGCACGTTTTGGCGGGAAGTTCTTTTTGAACGCAGCGACGGTTTCCAAGTAGGCCGCGGGTGGTTGAGCCATCAATGGTGAATTTAGCAGGGGTATGGATGATGGTACACATGATCAGGTTGCCCAATTTTTAGCATGAAGACTTCCAGATGGTGGCGCAAGGCTCAAGGCCTCCCTTGTCTGCTGCATTGATGACTTCTGAGCGCCATTCTTTCTGATGGATGTATCTGGCGGATTTTTGAATTTTGGTCATGCAATTAATGCTAAGTACGCTTCCCTCTAGCTGTTTTTAAGCTGGAAGTGTTACTCATTTTGGTGGTTGAAAGTTGAACATTTTTGGCTCTGTAATGCAATACATCTAGTTTGGTTGCTCTGTGCAGCAAAACTTGTGAGTTTATGTATCTCCTATTGTCTGTTTTTGCATGAATCCACTGATTTCATGGTCAATTTTATATGAATAATGCTATGTTTGCATGTGTTATGCTAATTCTGTCTCCAGTGTTGCATATATCTTTCTTCTGAGTCTAGGTATTCAAGGAATGTCTAAGATTCTAGAACATAGAATTCCTGTGTTGAATGTTTAATCTTTTAACTTCTGCTCAAGGGGTAGATTAAACTACTTTCAGATTGAATATTGGGAAGGGTATACTGCAATAGGGATGCCATAAGTATAGATAGCTTAACACTCTGTATTGGGAGATATTTGTAAGGCAGGTATCATGTGTATCCCCCTGAAATCTAGTTTTAGTTGTTCATGTTGATCATTCACAGGTATATGTCTACTGACTCTAGGCCCTGGATAGGCACCAATCTTGCTTTGTGTTTGTGTTATAACCATGTCCAGCTTTGCATCCAAACATAAAATCAAAATCAAACTCTAAAACAACCTTTAGGACATTAGAATTAGTTTTAGGATCCAAGTCCTCTGTCTACAACTGGAAATAGGCCCAAAGCCAACCCCTTTGCTCTTATCTTGCAGTTTTGGTCTATTTACAGGAGGACTTATCTGCTTTCTGTCAGCATCCCAGCCTTTGTATGCATATCCTCATGGATGTTGAGTAGGGAATACCCCCTAGGTTTTGCAGAGCCTGAAGAAGAAGAGGAGATAAAATATAGAGTCTATCTCCTACACTGTTGGCCCCTAGCCCAGAGATCCTATTGATCATTGACGGCTACCTTGTAGGGAAATCTGGGAGTAAGCATCTAGTCTAGGAAAAAACCAACAGGTGGTCTGCATTGGAGTTTGAGCTCACAATTAAAGAATTACTTCCGGATGATGGTGTTCTTCCTAATTCTGGACGACCGGATGAGTTACACATCCTGCGGATGATCTTAAAGATGTTATGTGAAGATTGGCATGTTCCTAGAAGAAGATTGAAGTCTCAAATGTGTGTGGCCGATAGTGTGTTGGTCCACATGAAGTCTTTTGTAATTAGTCATGTTGTATTTATGTATTTGTTCTGTAATGTTTACCGACTTAGATGATCATTCCTAAGTCGATGTCTTGTATAAATAAGGAATTGTAAAGTCATTCCAAAGTGTATCTTATGGAGATGAGAGTGTCGTAAAGAGAAGAGGAGCGAAAGGTAGAGCAGAAGTATTGGGCTTAAATGGAACTGATTCAAGCATGGTGAAGATGTTATTCTCTAGTTCAAGTATGTGATACTTATCATTTTGTAGACAATGTGTCTCTTGTAGGCAGTGGGCCTCTTGTGAGCAGTGTGCTCGGGTAGTGAGCCCTAATTGGCATATGCCATTTTGTTCTTTCTATTCTTCTAATAGAGAATACAATCTTGGGTTAATCACCTCGTGGTTTTTCCCTTAACCAAGTTTTCCACGTCAAAATCTTGGTGTCTTATGTGTTGATGTGTTTCTGCTTTTGATTTAATGCATTATGTTTCCATGATTGATTTATCATTATGCTACTGAATTATAAAGTGGATTTAAGTGTTTAATTGGAAGAAAGTTTTGAACAACTGATTCACTCCCCTTCTCAGTTGTCTGTCCTGAATCTAACAATTAGTATCAGAGCTAAGTTCCTCTAAAAGAGCTTAACTACTTGAGGAGATCCAGGATGTCGTCATACAAGAAGGATAGTCTGAAGTTTGATGGAACCAATTTTAATCTTTAGAAAAGTTGCATGCAATGTCACTTTCAATGTATGGGAATGCAGTACTGGACCATGGCTTCAACGAAGTATACTCCTCCACAGAATGGGCTGAAAACCACAAATGAAATCAAAGATGCTCAAAATAATTTGTAGACTAAAGAAGCTCTTCTAAGTGCCTTGCTGATTCAGAGCTGACAAATGTTGTTGACCTACAAACTACTTTTGAGATTTGGGAAAAAAATGGAACTTTTGCATGAAGGAGACAAGTATGTTAAATGTGCAAAGGCTACAGAGTCTGAAAGGAAAATTCAAAAATTTGAAGATGAGAGAAGATGAAAATATCACTACTTTTATGCCAAGAATAAATGAGCTTGTTTGTGGCATTAGATGTGCTGGGGGAGTCTTAGATGAAGATGAGATTGTTGGTAAAGTTCTTAGATCCCTTCCCGATTCTTATAAATACAAGGTTACTGCCATTGAAGAATTTAGAGCCCATTCAGGTGTCACGAGAGATTAATTGGTTGGTAAATTGGCTGCATTTGAATGGACCAAGTTTGGAGATGCCCCCCCAAGACTGAATCTACATTCAAAGCCAGTGCCTCTGTAAAAGGTAAACAAAGGTTTGATCTGGGAGAGAACTCATCAAGGAAACTATCTTGGTATGAAAAAGCAAGAAAAGACCTGGAAGAAGAAGCAGAAGCTGCTCAACTTGAAGCCCTTATTGTAAAAAGACTGCCAATAGGATCTAGTAAGTATGAAGGGAAATTGTCTTTTAAGTGTTTTAAATGCAATAAGATTGGTCATTTTGCCTCGAGGTGTCTGAAAAGATTTTCAAGGCCAAATCCTAATAGATCAAGCTTCCAAAAGAATTGTTACTATGTTCATGAAGAGGATGATAATGAAGAAGTAACAGATGATGAATCAAAGACAACAAACAAATCTGGAAGTGATTAGGTGTTTATTGCCATTAAGGAAGAAGATCCAATGCCCTCTGAATCTGTCAATCATAAAGTTGTAGAAAGAGATCTGGCTGCCCAAGTTGAAGAAAAGGATGATTAGGTCATTGACAATGGATGTTCTCACCATATGATAGGTGACAAAAATAAGTTCATAGATTTGGAAAGGTATGAAGGAGGAGTGGTAAAGTTTGGTGATAATTTGGTTGGTAGGATTAGAGGTAGAGGAACTATTTCTTTTGATGGAAAGAACAAAACCGGTAATGTACTCTATGTTGAAGTATTGAAGCACAATCTTCTCAGTGTTGGACAGTTGGTGGACAAAGGCTATGATCTCATATTCAAGAATGGGAAATGCAAGATCTTTGAAAGTTCTGAAATAGAGATTGCATACGGTACTCAAACAAAAGGTAATATCTTCCATTTAGTTGGTACCGGTAAAAGTTGTCTATTTGGAAAAATTGATCAGAGTTGGTTATGGCATAGGAGGATGTGTCATGTGAATTTTGATAATATCATCAAGATAAGCAACACTCAGGTTGTAAGAGATCTTCCAAAACTGGTGAAACCTACAAATAGTTTGTGCAAAGAATGTCAGTTGGGGAAACAAAGCAGAGTCTTATTCAAAAGCAAGGAACAATCTTCTACCGGATTATTGGACTTAGTTCATACTGATCTATGTGGTTTGGCAAGAATCAAGAGTGTACAAGGTGATAGATACTTCATGTTATTAATTGAAGATCATTCACGGATGATGTGGGTTACTTTTCTAAAAGAGAAATCAGAAGCTCTTGAGAAATTCAAAATATTCAAGGCTATGGTAGAGAATGAAATTGGATTAAAATTAAAATATCTGAGGTCTGATAGAGCTGGAGAATTCACATCCGGTGAGTTCATAGAATTCTGTGAGAAACATGGAATAAAGAGACAGTTGTCTGCTCCTAGGACTCCACAGCAGAATGGAGTAGTGGAGAGAAAGAACCAAACCATTCAGGAAGCATCTAGGACCATGATGATGGAAGCAAATATTCCTCAGATCTATTGGAGAGAAGCTATCAGCACTGCAGTCTATACTCTCAATCGAGTACAAATCAGAAGTAATACTGGTAAGACTCCTTATGAACTTTTGTTTGGCATCACTCCTATTGTGAAGTATTTCAGAGTCTTTGGTATAAAATGTTAAATTAAAAGAGATGAATATCTAAGAAAATTTGATGCTAGAAGTGATGAAGAAATATTCTTGGGTTATTCTACTCAAAGCAAAGCATACCAGTGTTATAACAAGAGATTAAGAAAGATTGTGGAAAGTACAAATGTGAAGGTTGATGAAGGAATTGAAAAACCCTCAAGGTTTTATGAATATGATGAAGATGATCAAAATGATTTTTTTGTTCAAGAAGTCTAAGCTTCCTCTGAAATTTAGATTCAAACTGATCCAGTAAATCAGGAAGAAGAGATAAGTTTGAATGAACCTGTTCAAGAATCAGAAGTGCAAGAAACTCCCAAAGTTCCCAAGTATGTAAGACTAAATCACTTTGAAGATCAGATTATAGGTGATAAAAGCAAAGGTGTACAAACAAGAAGAAGGATTGCTCAAGATTCAGAAGAGTATTGTCTAATTTCAAAAGTTGAACCTAAGACAGTGAATGAAGCTTGCAATGATGAAAACTAGACTAAGGCAATGGAGGAAGAACTAATGCAAAATGAGAAGAACCACACATGGGATCTTGTTCCTGGACCTAAAAACAAGAATGTGATTGGAACCAAATGGGTCTTCTGAAAAAAACTGAATGAAGTTGGTGATGTAATCAGAAATAAAGCCAGATTGGTCTGCAAGGGTTACTCTCAAATAGGATTTAATTTTGAAGAAACTTTTGCTCCGGTGGCAAAAATTGAAGCAGTCAGATTATTTCTTGCTTTTGCTACCTTCAAGGATTTCAAAGTATATTAGATGGATATCAAGTCTGCCTTCCTGAATGGTGACTTGGAAGAAGAAGTATACATTGAGCAACCGGATGGATTTCAATTGCCTGATCATGGTGATATGGTCTGCAAATTGAAGAAAGCACTGTATGGACTCAAGCAAGCCCCAAGAGCCTGGTATGAAAGATTGGATAAGCATCTTGTGAAGATTGGTTTCAACAAAGGCATTGCTGACAGTAATTTGTACTTCAAAATTGATCATGAAAATATCTTGATTGTTGAAGTATTTGTTGATGATATCATTTTTGGAGGAAGAGATAGTATGTGCAAATCTTTTGCAAATCAAATGAAAACTGAATTTGAGATGTCCATTCTTGGGGAAATGAATTTCTTCTTGGGTTTGTAAATCATTCAAATTAAGAAAGGAATCTTCATTTCTCAAACCAAATATGTGAAATAATTGTTGAAGAAATTTGGGATGGAAGAATCAAAACCAATGTGTACTCCCATGGCAACCAGATGTAAATTGATCAAAGATGATGACTCTCCTAAGGCTGATAAAAAAAAGTACAAGTCAATGATTGGAGGATTTTTGTATCTCACTCGAACTAGACCTGATATTATGAATGATGTTGGTCTTGTTTCTAGATTCCAAGCTGATCCTAGAGAATCTCATGTCATGGCAATCAAGAAGATTTTTAGGTATCTAAAAGGGACAGTTGAGTATGGTTTGTGGTATCCTAGAGATCATAATTTCTTTCTTCATGCATATACAGATGTGGATTGGGCAGGAGATGTGGATGACTGGAAGAGTACCAGTGGTGGAGCATTCTTTTCAGGGAAGAGATTGGTTTCGTGGCTAAGCAAGAAATAAGAGGCAATATCTCTGTCCACTATAGAAGCAGAATATATTGTAGCAACAAGTAGTTGCACTCAAGTTTTGTGGATGAAGCAAATGCTAAAAGACATAAGACTGGAGTATGAGGAGCCTATCACAATCTTCTATGATAATTCAAGTGCAATAAATATATCTAAGAATCTGGTGTTGCATTCAAAGACTAAATATATATCCATCAAGTTTCACTTTTTGAGAGAGCAAGTGAACAAGAATGAAGTCAGATTGGAGTTTGTGCCTTCCAAGGATCAGATTGTAGATATCTTTACTAAACCTCTACCTAAGGACTCTTTTGAGTATCTCAGGAAGAAGTTAAGGGTTATTACCCCTCCGGTGATGAACTAAGGTGCACTGATGTGCATCAGTTCAGTGGATATCACAGTCATATCTTGTGGTCTGGACTGATGATGGGGAGCTGCTATTCAGGGGGAGCAGCTAGTATGATTCTGAAGTGTTGGAGTTGCAAGTATGTGCCCTTTGCCATTGATGTCAAAGGGGGAGAGAAGACATGTGAAAAAAAAGAAGTTGCTGATCAAAGGGGGAGCAGTAAAGGAAGAGAAGACATGTGAATGGTTGTTGTTGATAGGGGGAGTTGTGTGGATGAGAAAAAGTTCTTGTCTTGATGGTCAAAATAGTTTTTCACATCATATATTGCCATCAATGACAAAGGGGGAGATTGTTGCAAGTATGGGCCTAACCGGTGTTGTCATTGATGTCAACATACTCCTATTGCATTAATGATAAGGATTGGATGAGCTATGTGTTGAGGATATTGAGAAAATTAGTCCTAATCAAGAACAGAGAAGAATAGTGAAGACAGTGAGCTAAAGATCCTAGCTAAGATAAAGATCAGAGGATGCGCATCAAAGGGTTTGTAGATATGTGTCTTAAGATGATCCAGTAAAAATTTTAGAGGTCCGCATGAAGATCTGAAGAAGTTGTGGCTGCTCAAGTGAAACTGATTCTAGCAGATGTTCAGAGGTGACAAAGTGACACAGATAGGTCCAGTGAGATCCAGAAGTGCAATATCCTATTCTGCGGATTTGAGGGAATGTTTAGGAAGTCAATGTGAATTGACAACTCAATTGGTTCATGGTCTGGAGGTTTGCAAGCATCTATTCCATTATGATAGTGATGACAGACTATGTTCTTGAGGTTCCAAATGAAGGAGATAAGGATTTCAGTAAGCAGATGTAGTGTGGATGTTCTTGGTGATTCAGGCAAGCTTGTGGAGGACTTTGGATCATGTACAGTTCGTGTTGGTGGTTTGCATTGGAGTTTGAGCTCGCAATTAAAGAATTACTTTTGGATGATGGTGTTCTTCCTAAGTCTGGCCGACTGGATGAGTTACACATCCTGTGGATGATCTTGAAGATGTTATGTGAAGATTGGCGTGTTCCTAGAAGAAGATTGAAGTCTCAGATGTGTGTGGTTGATAGTGTGTTGATCCGCGTGAAGTCTTTTGTAATTAGTCATGTTGTATTTACGTATTTTCTCTGTAATGTTTGCCGACTTAGATGATCATTCCTAAATTGATGTTTTGTATAAAAAGGAATTGTAAAGTCATTCCAAAGTGTATCTTGTGGAGATGAGAGTGTGGTAAAGAGCAGAGGAGCGAAAGCCAGAGCAGAAGTATTGGGCTTAAATGGAACTGATTCAAGCATGGCGAAGATGCTATTCTCCAGTTCAAGTATGTGATACTTATCATTTTGTAGACAGTGTGTCTCTTGTAGGCAGTGGGCCTCTTGTGAGCAGTGTGCTCAGGTAGTGAGCCCTAATTGGCATGTGCCATTTTGTTCTTTCTATTCTTCTAACAGAGAATACAATCTTGGGTTAATCACCCTGTGGTTTTTCCCTTAACCAGGTTTTCCACATCAAAATCTTGGTGTCTTATGTGTTGATGTGTTTTTGCTCTTGATTTAATGCATTATGTTTCCATGATCGATTTATCATTATGCTGATGAATTACAAAGTGGACTTAAGTGTTTAATTGGAAGAAAGTTTTGAACAACTGATTCACCCCCCCTCTCAGTTGTCTATCCTGAATCTAACACCTTGTTCATTCAGATGCGACAAAAACTTCTCAGGTGGCCATTATATTTCTATTGGCATAAAGGACTCTGCTTTCCTAGTCTTAGGGAGTCTGGTATTGTATCTACATGAATTATTCAAAGTCTCAATAGGTGTTTTGTCTTCTTATGGGCCTACCTTTTGTCCCCATCCGAGTGATCAAATTTTCCCGTGCCTTTCAAAAATTCTATTGAAGACAAGATAACTGTATTGCAACAAATTTTGCAAATATATTTTGAAGGCTAAGGATTTGCACTTGTACGTGCAACTGTCTGTGTCCTGTTGAGATATTCCTTTTGTGAGCAGTTTCCCCATATCTTGTTATGATGAGAGTTGTCAAAAGAAAACGTGACATGTGTCTATGGCTAGAAGCTTGTTTGCTCCCTTGTTTCTATAAAAGGGAATTCACGACCAATTGTAAAGGGTTTTGAATCTTTGTTTTGGGGAGTAGTGTGTCTATGTATTTTGTCTACAGTAATAAAAGAAGTTGCAGGTTATTTTATGTTCAAATCTGTAGAGCAAATGTGTCATTTTTAGTCTTGAACATATTTTCATGCTAGTTGTAGAATTCTCTCCATATTGTATTGGCAATGAAGTTAATATGAATGCTCAATATCAAGGATATTTTGTTTCATCTTTACAGCTCTCTGTATTGTGTATATTTTCTATGGCTTTCTCTCAAGGAGAGGAATAATTGCTTGGAAAATATTTTGTTAACTTTGTTCTGCATTATGGTTTAAAGGATAGTTTTACAATTCTAAGTGCAGGAAGCATTGATGTAAGGCATTAATTCTATTAGTCCATTTGTAATGAAGTAATATTGCTTGAAAGATACACTCAATTTATGCAACTCAACTATGTAACCTTGGTATTAGGCACCAATCTCTCACTGGACTAATACATTGATTTAGATCCACCCCAACAATCAAAATAATTTCTATTTCTGTTACTATTTTAGAATAGAATTGAAGTAATAATGATTCTCAATCCTGGTCTAAACCAATTTACCAAAGGATTAAGCCAATCCTATAGAAGTCATTTCCTTGGTATATTTTCATTGAGAACTTTCTGTTTAAACATCAACATCTAGCCTAAGTCAAGAAATACCCATAGATGTTGTATAGGTACACCTGCCTTGGTCTTGTAGAACCAAAAGTGTAGAGGATTCCAACTCCTTGTTGAATCATGTTCGTTGGCCACTGACCTAGAATCCTTAAGTATGAGAAATTGGCTAAATCTTTAGAGGATTCAGATAATCAGTTTGAAGAACCAATAGATTGGTGACTCTGTTGGGGACCAAACCATAATTATGTCTTATCTCGAGTCATAGATCAATTATGTGTTTAGAGTTTACACATGTATAGTGCAATATTATTCCCCTTAGAGGGTGGCAACTTTGATATTTTTTGTACCGGTTGATCAAAGAAGAAAATAATTGTACCTTATTAAGGATCTACCCTTCACTTCTATCTGTTGCAAGCTTTTCTAAAGAATCTGAATATTCTGAATTCCCTTAATTGGGTGGTGACTCTGAGTTCTCCTTGATGATACAAATTGAAAAAGAAAGTTAAGTAGAATGATAAAGTGATGGAAGGCAGAAGTGTTGCAAGTATGGGCCTAACCAGTGTTGTCATTGATGTCAACATACTCATGTTGCATTTATGTCAAGGATTGGATAAGTTGTATACTGAGGATATTGAGAAAATTAGTTCTATTAAAAATAGAAAAGATCAGTGAAGATAGTGAATCTCTATGAAGTGAAGATCCCAGCTAGATGAAGATTAGAGAATGTGCATCAAAGGGTTTGTAGATATGTGTCTGAAGATGATCTAGTCAAGACTTGAGAGGTACACATGAAAATATGGAGGAGCTATGGCCATAAGAATAAAACTGATTCTAGCAACTATTCAGAGGTGATAGAGTGACACAAATAGGTCCGGTGAGATCTGGAAACACAATATCATGTTCTGCGGATTTGGTGGCATGTTTGGGAGGCTAATGTGAATTGACAACTCAATTGGTTCGTGTTTTGGAGGTCCACAAGCAATCCTTCTAATGTGACAGTGATGGGCGACTGTGTTCTTGAGGTTCCAGATGAAGATGCGAATGATTACAGTAAGCAGAAGTGGTGTGGATGTTCTTCGTGATTCAAGCAAGCTTGTGGGGGTCTCTAGATTTTGTCCAGTTCGTGTTGGTGGTCTGCATTGAATATTGAGCTCATAATTGAAGACTTGCCTTTGGGTGATGGTGTTCTTCCTAGTCTTGGTTGACTGAATGATTTGCACATGTTTCGGATGATCTTGAAGATGTTTTATGAAGCATGGCGTGTTCCTCAAAGAAGATTGAAGTCCCAGCTATGTGTGGCCGACAGTGTAGTCATACACATGAAGTTTTTTGTAATAAGTCAAGTTCTATTTTTGTAATTTCTCTATAATAAAATAAGTGTATGTTGTGTTGACTTTGATGATCATTCCAAAGTTGATGTCATGTATAAATAAGAGTTACGAAGTCATTCAAATGTGTCTTGGTGTTATGATGAGAAGGTGGTAGTGAAGAGGAGCGAAAAGCAGAGTAGAGGTGTTGAGCTTAAATGAAACTGACTCAAGCATAGTGAAGATGCTAATCTCCAGTTCAAGTATGTAATATTTATATTCTTCTATAGACAATGTGTCTCCTATAGGCAGTGGGCCTCTTGTGAGCAGTGTGCTCAGGTAGTGAGCCCTACCTAGCAAGTGCCATTTTATACATCTTTATTCTTTTAATAGAGAATAAAATCTTGGGTTAGTCACCCCGTGGTTTTTCCCTTAACCGAGTTTTCAACATTAAATTCTTGGTGTTATATGTGTTGAATTTGTTTCTGCTCTTGAATTGTTGCATTATTCTTCCATGATTGAATCTTTGATATGCTGTTGAAATATAAGAAGGTTTAAATTAAATAAGGAATAGGATTTTGGTAACAACCAATTCACCTCCCCTCTCAGTTGTCTATCCCAAATCCAACAATTGGTATCAGAGCCAAGTTCCTCTAGAAGAAGCTTAACCACTTGAGGAGATCTAGAATGTCGACCTAGAAGAAGGACAGTCCAAGGTTTGATGGATCAAACTTCACTGCCTGGAAAAACCACATGGAATGTCACTTACAATGCATGGTATATCAGTATTGGAACATAACCTCAACTAAATATGTTCCCCCAAGGAATGGTCCAACAACTATAGATGAAGTTAGAGATGCAGACAATAATCTTTGAGCTAAAGAAGTCCTACTGAGTGCCTTGTTTGATTTAGAGCTGACAAATGTTATAGGATTGAAGATTGCTTATGAAATTTGAACAAAGCTTGAAAATCTATATGAAGGAGACAAATATGTTAAGTGTGCCAAGCTGCAAAGTCTAAAAGGAAAGTTTGAAAACTTAAAGATGAGTGAAGATGAGAATATCACTTTATATATGTCAAAAGTAAATGAGCTTGTATGTGGCATTAGATGTACTGGTGGAGTATTGGATGAAGATGAAATTGTTGGTAAAGTTCTCAGATCTTTACCTCCTGCATATAAACACAAAGTTGCTGCTATTGAGGAAATCAAATCTTTAACAACTATCACAAGGGATCAATTGGTTGGTAAGATATCTGCATTTGAGTTGGCTAAGTTTGGTGATGCACTTCCCAAGACTGAATCTATATTCAAACCTAGCGCCTCTGCAAAAGGCAAACAAAGATATGATCTAGGTGAAAGTTCCTCAAGGAAATCAACTTGATATGATAAAGCAAGGAAAGATCTAGAAGAACATGAGTTAGAAGCTAAACAACTTGAAGCCCTTATTGCAAAAAGATTACCAATAGGATCTGGTAAGTATGAAGGAATATTACCTTTCAAATTCTTTTCCTACAATAAGATTAGTCATTTTGCCTCAAGATGTTTGGAAAGGTTTTCAAGGCTAAACCCTAATAGATCAAGGTTTCAGAAGAATTGTTACTATGTTCAAGAAGATGATGATGAAGGAGTAACAGATGATGAATCTGAGATAGGAAACAAACCTGGAAGTGATCGGGTATTTATTGCCATCAAAGAAGAAGATCCAATGCCTATTGAATCTGCCAATCATAAGATGATAGAAAGTGCTTTGGCTGCTCAGGTTGAAGAAAAGGATGAATGGGTTATTGATAGTGGATGCTCTCACCATATGACTGGTGACAAGAGTAAGTTTCTAAACCTGGAAAGATATGAAGGTGGAGTCGTAAAGTTTGGAGATAATTCTGCTGGGAGAATCAGAGGCAGAGGAACCATCTCTTTTGATGGAAAGAACAAAACCAGTGATGTTCTATATGTTGAAGGTCTGAAGCATAATCTTCTTAGTGTTGGATAGTTGGTGGACAAAGGCTATGATCTCTATTTCAAAAATGGAAAATGTAAGATCTTTGAAAGCTCTAGAACTGACATAGACAAAAGGTAACATCTTCCAATTGGTTGGCACCGGCAAAAGTTACTTATTTGTTCAAATTGATCAGAGTTGGTTGTAGCATAGGAGAATGTGTCATGTGAATTTTGATAATATCATCAAGATAAGAAACACTCAGGCTGTAAGAGATCTTCCAAGACTGATGAAACCTACTAATAGTTTTTTCAAAGAATGTCAGTTGGGTAAGTAGAGCAGAGTCACATTCAAAAGTAAGGAACAATCTTCAACAAGATTGTTAGACTTGGTGCGCACTGATCTCTGTGGTCTGGCAAGAATCAGGAGTCTACAGGGAGATAGGTATTTCATGTTACTAATTGATGACCACTCTTGGATGATGTGGGTGACTTTCTTAAAAGAGAAATTTGAAGCACTTGAGAAGTTCAAAATATTCAAGGCTATGGTAGAAAATGAAACTGGCATAAACATAAAATGCATCAGATCTGATAGAGGTGAAGAATTCACATCCAGTGAGTTCATAGCATTCTATAAGAATCATGGGATAAAGAGACATTTATTATCTCCAAGACTCCACAGTAGAATGGAGTAGTGGAGAGAAAGAACCGGACCATCTAGGAAGCATCTAGGACCATGATGATGGAAGAAAATGTTCCTCAGATCTATTGGAGAGAAGCTATAAGTACTATTGTCTATACTCTTAATCAGGTACAAATCAGAGGCAATACTAGTAAGACCCCTTATGAACTTTGGTATGGTATCACTCCTACTGTGAAGTATTTCAGATTCTTTGGTAGAAAATGCTACATCAAGAGAGATGAATATCTTGGCAATTTTAAAGCTAGAAGTGATAAAGGAATATTCTTGGGATATTCTACTCAAAGCAAAGCATACCGGTGTTATAACAAAAGATTGAGAAAGATTGTAGAAAGTACAAATGTGAAGGTTGATGAAGGCATGGAAAATCCCTCAAGGTTTTATGAGTATGAAGTAGATGATCAGAATGATGTCTCAGACCAAGGAGAACAAGCCCCAACTCCAGTTCAGATTTAGACTGATCCGAACAATCCTGAAATACAAGAAGAAGAGACAAGTTTGGATGAACCTATCCAAGAATTAGAAGTGCAAGAGAATCCCAAAACTCCAAGGTATGTAAGACTGAATCATTCTAAAGATTAAATCATAGGAGATAGAAGCAAAGGTGTTCAAACAAGAAGAAAAAATGCTCAAGATTCAGTAAAGTATTGTTTGATTTCAAAAATTGGACCAAAAACAATAACTGAAGCTTGCAATGATGAAAGTTGGGCTAAAGCAATGGAGGAAGAATTGATGTAGATTGAAAAGAATCACACTTGGGATCTTGTTCCTAGACCTAAGGACAAAAATGTGATTGGGACTAAGTGGGTCTTCCAAAATAAACTAAATGAAGAAGGTGAAGTACTAAGAAACAAAGCTAGATTGGTCTGTAAGGGTTATTCTCAAGTAGAAGGAATTGACTTTGAAGAAACTTTTTCTCTCGTGGCAAGAATTGAAGCAGTTAGATTATTTCTTGCCTTTGCTACCATCAAATATTTCAAGGTATATCAAATGGATGTCAAGTCTGCTTTCCTAAATGGTGATTTGGAAGAAGAGGTATACATTGAACAACCAGATGGATTTCAATTGTCTGATCATGGAGATATGGTCTGCAAGTTGAAGAAGGCATTGTATGGACTCAAACAAACCCCAAGAGCCTGGTATGAAAGATTGGACAAACATATTTTGAAGATTGGTTTCAACAAAGGTACTGCTGACAGTAATTTGTATTTTAAGATTGTTCATGAAAATATCTTGATTGTGGAAGTATTTGTTGATGATATCATTTTTGGAGGGAAACATAGTATGTGAAAGACTTTGCAAATCAAATGTAAAGCGAATTTGAGATGTCTATTTTTGGGGAAATGAATTTCTTCTTGGGTTTGCAAATCATTCAAACAAAGAAAGCAATCTTCATATCTCAGACCAAATATGTGAAAGAATTGTTGAAGAAATTTGCAATGGAAGATTCAAAGGCAATGAATACTCCCATGGAAACTGGATGTAAGCTGAGTAAAGATGATGAATCCCCTAAGACTAATCAGAAAAAGTACAGGTCAATGATTGGAGGATGGCTATACCTTACTCAAACTAGACCTGATATTATGAATGTTGTTGGTCTTGTTGCCAGATTCCAAGTTGATCCTAGAGAGTCTCATGCCATGGCAATCAAGAGAATTCTCAGATATCTGAAGGGAATAGTTGAGTATGGATTATGGTATCCTAAGGATCATGATTTCTCTCTTCATGAATATACAGATGCTAATTGGGCAAGAGATGTGGATGACTGGAAGAGTACCAGTGGTGGTGCATTCTTTTTGGGAAAATGATTGGTTTCCTAGCTAAGTAAGAAATAAGAGGCAATATCTCTGTCCACTGTAGAAGCAGAGTATATTGCAGAAGGAGGCAGTTGCACTCAAGTATTATGGATGAAGCAAATGCTAAGAGATATCAGAATGGAGTATGAAGAACCTATCACAATCTTTTGTGATAATTCAAGTGCAATAAATATATCAAAAAATCCAGTGTTGCATTCAAAGACAAAACATATATCCATCAAGTTCCACTTTTTAAGAAAGCAGGTGAACAAGAATGAAGTCAGATTGGAGTTTGTGTCCTCAAAGGATCAAATTGCAGACATCTTTACTAAACCTCTACCTAAGGACTCTTTTGAGTATCTCAAGGAGAAGTTAGGGGTTATTACCCTTCTGGTTCTGGATTAAGGTGCACTGATGTGCATCAGTCCAGTGGATCCCATAGTCATATCTTGTGATCTAGATTGATGTCAGGAGGTTGCTACTCAGGGGGAGCAATCTATATGATTCTGAAGTATGTGAAGTGGTTACGAGTATGTGCCCTTTGCCATTGATGTCAAAGGGGGAGAGAAGACATGTGAAAAACACAAAGCGGTTGCTGATTAAAGGGGGAGTAGTAAAGGGAGAGAAGACATGTGAATAGTTGTTATTGATAGGGGGAGCTATGTTAGTCAATGAGGAGAATTTCTTGTCTTGATAGTTAAAATAGTTTTTCACATTATATGTTGCCATCAATGACAAAGGGGGAGATTGTTGCAAGTATGGGCCTAACTGGTGTTGTCATTGATGTCAACATACTCCTGTTGCATTGATGTCAAGGATTGGATAAGTTGTATGCTGAGGATATTGAGAAAATTGGTTCTATCAGAAATAGAAATGAATAGTGAAGACAGTGAATCTCTATGAAGTGAAGATCCCACCTAGATAAAGATTAGAGAATGCGGATCAGAGGGTTTGTAGATATGTGTCTGAAGATGATCGAGTCAAGACTTGAGAGGTTTGCATGAAAATATGGAGGAGGTATGGCCATAAGAGTAAAATTGATTCTAGTAACTGTTCAGAGGTGATAGAGTGACACAAATAGGTTTGGTGAAATCTAGAAATACAATATCATGTTCTGCAGATCTGGTAGCATGTTTGGGAGGCTAATGTGAATTGACAACTCAATTGGTTCGTGATTTGGAGGTCCACAAACAATCCTTCTAATGTGATAGTGATGGGTGACTGTGTTCTTGAGGTTTCAGATGAAGATGCAAATGATTACAGTAAGTAGAAGTGGTGTGGATGTTCTTGGTGATTCAAGCAAGCTTGTGGGGGTCTCTAGATTATGTCTAGTTCATGTTGGCAGTTTGCATTGAATATTGAGCTCATAATTAAAGACTTACTTTTAGGTGATGGTGTTCTTCCTAGTCTTGGCCAACCAAATGATTTTCATATGCTACAGATGATCTTGAAGATGTTTTGCGAAGCATGGCATGTTCCTTGAAGAAGATTGAAGTCCTAGCTATGTGTGGCCGACAGTGTATTCATGCACATGAAGTTTTTGTAATAAGTCAAGTTGTTTTTTTAATTGCTTTGTAATAAAATAAGTGTATACTCTACTGACTTTGATGATCATTCCAAAGTCGATGTCATGTATAAATAAGAGTTACGAAGTCATTCAAATGTGTCTTGGTGTTATGATGAGAAGGTTGTAGTGAAGAGGAGCAAAAAGTAGAGCAGAGGTGTTGAGCTTAAATGGAACTGACTCAAGCATAGTGAAGATGCTAATCTCCAGTTCAAGTATGTAATCTTTATATTCTTCTATAGACAGTGTGTCTCTTGTAGGCAGTGGGCCTCTTGTGAGCAGTGTGCTCAGGCTGTGAGCAGTGTGCTCAGGCAGTGAGCCCTACCTGGTAAGTGCCATTTTATACATCTTTATTGTTTTAACAGAGAATACAATCTTGGGTTAGTCACCCCATGGTTTTTCCCTTAACTAGGTTTTCAATGTTAAATTCTTGGTGTTATATGTGTTGAATTTGTTTCTGCTCTTGAATTGTTGCATTATTCTTCCATGATTGAATCTTTGATATGCTGTTGAAATATAAGAAGGTTTAAAGTAAATAAGGAACATGATTTTGGTAACAACTGATTCACCCCCCCTCTAAGTTGTCTATCCCAAATCCAACAATTGGTATCAGAGCCAAGTTCCTCTAGAAGAAGCTTAACCGCTTGAGGAGACCCAGAATGTTGACCTACAAGGACAGTCCAAGGTTTGATGGATCAAACTTCACTGCCTGGAAAAATTGCATGGAATGTCACTTACAATGCATGGGATATCAATATTGGAACATAACCTCAACTAAATATGTTCCTCCAAGGAATGGTCCAACAACTATAGATGAAGTTAGTGATGTAGACAATAATCTTCAAGCTGAAGAAGTCCTCCTGAGTGCCTTGTCTGATTCAAAGCTGACAAATGTTATGGGATTGAAGACTGCTTATGAAATTTGGACAAAGCTTGAAAATCTATATGAAGGAGACAAATATGTTAAGTGTGCCAAGCTGAAAAGTCTAAAAGGAAAGTTTAAAAACTTAAAGATGAATGAAGATGATAATATCACTTTATATATGTAAAAAGTAAATGAGCTTGTATGTGGCATTAGATGTGCTAGTGGAGTAGTGGATGAAGATGAAATTGTTGCTAAAGTTCTTAGATCTTTACCTCCTGCATATAAAAACAAAGTTGTTGCTATTGAGGAAATTAGATCTTTAACAACTATCACAAGGGATCAATTGGTTGGTAAGATATTTGCATTTGAGTTGGCTAAGTTTGGTGATGCACTTCCCAAGACTAAATCTGCATTCAAAGCTAGCGCCTCTGCAAAAGGAAAATAGAGATATGATCCAGGTGAAAGTTCCTTAAGGAAATCAACTTGGTATGATAAAGAAAGGAAAGATATGGAAAAAGATGAGTTAGAAGCTGAACAACTTGAAGCCCTTATTGCAAAAAGATTGCCAAGAGGATCTGGTAAGTATGAAGGAAAATTACCTTTCAAATTCTTTACCTACAATAAGATTGGTCATTTTGCCTCAAGATGTCCAGAAAGGTTTTCAAGGCTAAACCCTAATAGATCAAGGTTTCAAAAGAAGTGTTACTATGTTCAAGAAGATGATGATGAAGGAGTAACAGATGATGAATCTGAGATAGGAAACAAACCTAGAAGTGACTGGCTATTTATTGCCATCAAAGAAGAAGATCCAGTGCCTATTGAATCTGCCAATCATAAGATGATAGAAAGTGCTTTGGCTGCTCAGGTTGAAGAAAAGGATGAATGGGTTATTGACATTGGATGCTCTCACCATATGACTGGTGACAAGAGTAAGTTTCTAAACCTAGAAAGATATGAAGGTGGAGTTGTAAAGTTTGGAGATAATTCTACTGGGAGAATCAGAGGCAGAGGAACCATCTCTTTTGATGGAAAGAACAAAACCAATGATGTTTTGTATGTTGAAGGTCTGAAGCATAATATTCTCAGTGTTAGACAGTTGGTGGACAAAGGCTATGATCTCTGTTTCAAAAATGGAAAATGTAAGATCTTTGAAAGCTCTAGAACTAGATTACATCCGGTAAATAGACAAAAGGTAACATCTTCCAATTGGTTGGTACTGGCAAAAGTTGCTTATTTGTTCAAATTGATCAGAGTTGGTTGTAGCATAGGAGAATGTGTCATGTGAATTTTGATAATATCATCAAGATAAGCAACACTCAGGCTGTAAGAGATCTTCCAAGACTGATGAAACCTACTGACAGTTTGTGCAAAGAATGTCAGTTGGGTAACCAGAGTAGAGTCACATTCAAAAGTAATGAACAATCTTCAACTAGATTTTAGACTTGGTGCACACTGATCTCTGTGGTCTGACAAGAATCAGGAGTTTGCAGGGAGATAGGTATTTCATGTTACTAATTGATGACCACTCTCAGATGATGTGGGTAACTTTCTTAAAAGAGAAATTTGAAGCACTTGAGAAGTTCAAAATATTCAAGGCTATGGTAGAAAATGAAACTGGAATAAACATAAAATGCCTTAGATCTGATAGAGGTGGAGAATTCACATCTGGTGAGTTCATAGCATTCTGTGACAATCATGGGATAAAGAGATAGTTATTAGCTCCAAGGACTCCACATTAGAATGGAGTAGTGGAGAGAAAGAACCAGACCATCCAGGAAGCATCTAGGACCATGATGATGGAAGCAAATGTTCTTCAGATCTATTGGAGAGAAGCTATAAGAACTGTTGTCTATACTCTTAATCAGGTACAAATCAGAGGCAATACTGGTAAGACCCCTTATGAACTTTGGTATGGTATCACTCCTATTGTGAAGTATTTTAGAGTCTTTGGTAGAAAATGCTACATCAAGAGAGATGAAGATCTTGGCAAGTTTAATACTAGAAGTGATGAAGGAATATTCTTGGGATAGTCTACTCAAAGCAAAGCATACTGGTGTTATAACAAAAGATTGAGAAAGATTGTAGAAAGTACAAATGTGAAGGTTGATGAAGGCATGGAAAATCCCTCAATGTTTTATGAGTGTGAAGTAGATGATCAGAATGATGTCTCAGACCAAGGAGAACAAGTCCCAACTCTAATTCAGATTCAGACTCATTCAGAGAATCCTGAAATACAAGAAGAAGAGACAAGTTTGGATGAACCTATCGAAGAATAAGAAGTGCAAGATAATCCCAAAACTCCTAGGTATGTAAGATTGAATCATTCTACAGATCAGATCATAGGAGATAGAAGAAAAGGTGTTCAAACAAGAAGAAAAATTGCTCAAGATTTAGTAAATTATTGTTTGATTTCAAATATTGAACCAAAAACTATAAGTGAAGCTTGCAATGATGAAAGCTGGGATAAAGCAATGGAGGAAGAATTGATGTAGATTGAAAAGAATCACACTTTGGATCTCGTTACTAGACCTAAGGACAAAAATGTGATTGGGACAAAGTGGGTCTTCCAGAATAAACTAAATGAATAAGGTGAAGTAGTAAGAAACAAAGCCAGATTGGTCTGTAAGGGTTATTCTCAAGTAGAAGGAATTGACTTTGAAGAATCATTTGCTCTAGTGACAAGAATTGAAGCAGTCAGATTATTTCTTGCCTTTGCTTCCTTGAAAGATTTCAAGGTATATCAGATGGATGTCAAGTGTTCTTTGCTAAATGGTGATTTGGAAGAAGAGGTATACATTGAACAACCAGATGGATTTCAATTGTCTGATCATGGAGATAAGGTCTACAAGTTGAAGAAGGCATTGTATGGACTCAAACAAGCCCTAAGAGCCTGGTATGAAAGATTGGACAAACATCTTTTAAAGATTGGTTTCAACAATGGTACTACTAACAATAATCTATATTTTAAGATTGTTCATGAAAATATCTTGATTGTGGAAGTATTTGTTGATGATATCATTTTTGGAGGGAAAGATAGTATGTGCAAGACTTTTGCAAATCAAATGCAAAGTGAATTTGAGATGTCTATGTTTGTGGAAATGAATTTCTTCTTGGGTCTACAAATCATTCAAACAAAGAAAGGAATCTTCATATCTCAGATCAAATATGTGAAAGAATTGTTGAAGAAATTTGGGATGGAAGATTCAAAGGCAATGAATACTCCCATGGCAACCAGATGTAAGCTGAGTAAAGATGATGAATCCCCTAAGACTAATCAAAAAAAGTATAGGTCAATGATTGTAGGACTTCTATACCTTACTCAAACTAGACCTGATATTATGAATGCTATTGGTCTTGTTGCCAGATTCCAAGTTGATCCTAGAGAGTCTCATGTCATGGCAATCAAGAGAATTCTCAGATATCTGAAGGGAATAGTTGAGTATGGATTATGGTATCCTAAGGATCATGATTTATTTCTTCATGCATATACAGATGCTAATTGGGCAGGAGATGTGGATGAATGGAAGAGTACCAATGGTGGTGCATTCTTTTTGGGAAAATGATTGGTTTCCTAGCTAAGCAAGAAATAAGAGGCAATATCTCTGTCCACTGCAAAAGTAGAGGATATTGCAGTAGCAGGTAGTTGCACTCAAGTATTGTGGATGAAGCAAATGCTAAGAGATATCAGAGTGGAGTATGCAGAGCCTATCACAATCTTCTATGATAATTCAAGTGCAATAAATATATCAAAAAATCTGGTGTTACATTCAAAGACAAAACATATATCCATCAAGTTCCACTTTTTGAGAGAGCAGGTGAACAAGAATGAAGTCAGATTGGAGTTTGTACCCTCAAAGGATCAGATTGCAGACATCTTTACTAAACCTCTACCTAAGGACTCTTTTGAGTATCTCAAGGAGAAGTTAGGGGTTATTACCCTTCTGGTTCTGGATTAAGGTGCACTGATGTGCATCAGTCCAGTGGATCCCATAGTCATATCTTGTGATCTAGATTGATGTTAGGAGGCTACTACTTAGGGGAGCAATCTATATGATTCTGAAGTATGTGAAGTGGTTGTGAGTATGTGCCCTTTGCCATTGATGTCAAAGGGGGAGAGAAGACATGTGAAAAACATAAAGCGGTTGTTGATCAAAGGGGGAGCAGTAATGGAAGAGAAGACATGTGATTGATTGTTATTGATAGGGGGAGCTATGTCAGTCAGTGAGGAGAAGTTCTTGTCTTGATGGTTAAAATAGTTTTTCACATTATATGTTGCCATCAATGATAAAGGGGGAGATTGTTGCAAGTATGGGCCTAACCGGTGTTGTCATTGATGTCAAGGATTGGATAAGTTGTATGCTGAGGATATTGAGAAAATTAGTTCTATCAGAAATAGAAAAGATCAGTGAAGACAATGAATCTCTATAAAGTGAAGATCCTAGCTAGATGAAGATTAGAGAATGCACATCAAAGGGTTTGTAGATATGTGTCTGAAGATGATCCAGTCAAGATTTGAGAGGTCCGCATGAAAATATGGAGCTATGGCCATAAGAGTAAAACTGATTCTAGCAACTGTTCAGAGGTGACAAAGTGACACAAATAGGTCCAATGAGATCTGGAAATATAATATCATGTTCTGCGGATCTAGTGGCATGTTTGGGAGGCTAATGTGAATTGACAACTCAATTGGTTCGTGGTTTGGATGTCCACAAGCAATCCTTCTAATGTGACTATGATGGGCGACTATGTGCTTGAGCTTTTGGATGAAGATGCGAATGATTACAGTAAGCAGAAGTGGTGTGGATGTTCTTGGTGATTCAAGAAAGCTTGTGGGGGTCTCTAGATTGTGTCCAGTTTATGTTAGCGGTCCACATTGAATATTGAGCTTGTAATTGAAGACTTACCTTTGGGTGATGGTGTTCTTCCCAGTCTTAGCTGACCAGATGATTTGTGCATGTTGCGGATGATCTTGAAGATGTTTTGTGAAGCATGGCATGTTCCTCGAAGAAGATTAAAGTCCCAGCTATGTGTGGCCGATAGTGTATTCATGCACATGAAGTTCTTGTAATAAGTCAAGTTGTATTTTTGTAATTGCTCTATAATAAAATAAGTGTATGTTGTGCCAACTTTGATGATCATTCCAAATTTGATGTCATGTATAGATAAGAGTTGCAAAGTCATTCAAATGTGTCCTAGTGTTATGATGAGAAGGTGGTAGTGAAGAGGAGTGAAAAGCAGAGCAGAGGTGTTGAGCTTAAATGGAACTAACTCAAGCATAGTGAAGATGCTAATCGCCAGTTCAAGTATGTAATATTTATATTCTTCTATAGATAGTGTGTCTCCTGTAGGTAGTGGGCCTCTTGTGAGCAGTGTGCTCGGGCAGTGAGCCCTACCTAGCAAGTGCCATTTTATACATCTTTATTCTTTTAATAGAGAATACAATCTTGGGTTAGTCACCCCATGGTTTTTCCCTTAACCAAGTTTTCCACATTAAATTCTTGGTGTTATATGTGTTGAATTTGTTTCTGCTCTTGAATTGTTGCATTATTCTTCCATTATTGAATCTTTGATATGCTATTGAAATATAAGAAGGTTTAAAGTAAATCAGGAATGGGATTTTGGTAGCAACTGATTCACTCCCCCCCTTTCAGTTGTCTATCACAAATCCAACAAGAAGATCTCAATACAAGAAGGATCCTGAGAAGAAGCTTGAGGGT
Source organism: Cunninghamia lanceolata (assembly GCA_027924645.1). Lineage (NCBI taxonomy): Eukaryota > Viridiplantae > Streptophyta > Pinopsida > Cupressales > Cupressaceae > Cunninghamia > Cunninghamia lanceolata. The sequence goes on from BSBN01000850.1 coordinate 4,957,139, forward strand.
GATCTACCTAACAATGCTTGACAATCATAGAGGAAAAGAGATACAAGTAAGTCTTTTCATACTCCTCCTGGTTCAAGGCATTCTCATATTAGTAATAATGATGATCTCACAAATCTCATTGATTTTGGATCATCCCATGCAAATGAAAGTAATGTAGTAATCCGACTGGCTGTAAGTGAAGAGCGGTCTCATCCTAATGTCTTAGCTAAGCAGCAACGACAAAGAGAAAGATATTTGCAATATGAATTTGATACTAGAATGGTATCTCAATGTGTAAATCCCAAAGCCTCAAGGCCCAATCCTGAAGAATATGTTCCTCTGAATAGCCCAAATCATAAAGACTTTGCCCATCCTAATCCTAATTCTCCTCAAGGTCTTGCCAATATTCTTGTAAACTACCTTGATGCTTCAGACTCTAATAAAGCTTTACCATCCAAGGATGAATTGTTGCAAGAGGTCCTTGAGCTCCAAAAAGAGATGGATAAATTGGAGGAAGTTAGGCTTAATAAGGCTAAGTAGGAGGAAGATAAAATAAGAAAGGCTATGAACTTCAAGGGTAAATTGAAAAGGAGAGTTAAGCATTTGAAAGTATCTTGTCAAGCAAATCCCTCTACTGGGATTTGTTAGTCAAATAATCCCAAGACTAACCCTGCAATTAGTAGCAATACCAAAAAAATTCCTTTAGGAAACACGCATACCAATACTTTGAGTGATCCCCCTATTGTCAATTCAATTTTAGGGGCTTTTGCTGCTAGTACAGTTTCTCAGGGCTTGGATAGAGGGAAGAAGCCTTTAATCATTGATCCTACAAGGGGTACAAGCTCTGGTATAAATATTGCATCCTAGAAGTTCACTACATCTAAAATACAAGAACAAAAAGATTTGCAATTGAAAAGATAGGTTGAGAATTCAAAACAGGAGTTAGAGAGAATGTAGTAGTTGGTTGCTAAAGAAGAAATGCAGAGAAAAAATTATTTTCCTAAAGGTTTCCTACAAATCTAGAGATATGACAACCTTTGGTTCCCAAAATCCTCCTATAACTTCATCCTGTCCTAATTCAATAGTTGGCCCTCAAATACCAACACATGTGGGTTAGTCTCCCCCTTTTTTAAACCACATAATATGGGTGGTTGTGGACAACACCCACTTTATAATGCAAATGTAAGCACTCAGCTTGGTGGACATAATGTAATCCAACAAGGAAAATAGGGTGGGGAAGGTCAGAATGTTGTGAGACAACAACAGAATACTTAGTTTACTAGAAGGCCTTTATAGTCAGTAAGGTATAGGCAGTTGGATTTTACTAGAATCCCTCGTTATCCTAATGATATCCTTAATGAAACCAAAAATGCACTTGTCAAATTTTTTGGAAATAATGCATTATCAGGTGATAGTCATCTAAGGACTTTTTTGAATTTGATAGATGATTTTGAAGTTGAAAATGAGGATGTAATTATGAATTTATTCATGCAATCTCTAACTGAGGATGCTAGGGATTGGTATAGAGGTTTACCTGATGCAAGTATAGGCTCATGGGAAGAATTCAAGAGGGTGTTCAGAGAGCAGTATGGTGACAAGATAGATCCTAGGTTTCTAATCAATGAATTCACTAGTATATCCAAAGGTCATAATGAGATGGTCTTAGATTTTGATATGAGATTTGTTAAACTTGGTGGTGCCTGCATAAACATTCAGGTTTCAAGCATTAAAGTATGCAGGCACCTTCCCAAGAATCCATAAAACTCTAACACTTTCGGCCTCTGCAGTTGAAAAAAATGCAAAAAATTAGTCAAGGTGCAAGTGTCTTTGTATATACATACAGGTTGAATGTACATTTGCAGGCTTGCAAAATTCTCCATCGGCCTTCAAAAATGGTGAAAAATGAGTTGTATGCATTTTAAATGCATATCAGGTTGCATATACAAGGGGGAATCTTTCACAGATTCTGGGGAATATTTGCTGCTTGCATATTGGGTTGCATGTATATTTGGTTTGTATGTTCAGACATACAATGGTTACATACAAGGAAAAAATACATTGCAGGAATATTCTCTAAGGATTCCCTATTTGTATGTGATATGGTTTGTATGTTTGACATACAAAGGTGGTGGACATACTTTTGCTACAGTGCAGTGGAGGTATCTACATTTGGTGGGGCCCGTGATTGCAAAGTGAACAGTAAATGGCCCGCGAACATACAAGGGCGAATGTATGTGAAGTATACATTTGAAATATACAAAACAAAGGCATACATTTCAGACCCGAGGGATAAATCAATTGTAGTATATAAAATTTGGGGTCCGTTGCTTGTATATTTGGGTGCTTGTATATGTGTCGATATACATTGTGAAGATACAAAGGCTAGATACAAGCTGGATTTCAAAGCAACTTCAAAATGCTTTATAAAATTTGAAATCCGCACCTTGTAGGTATAAAGTGAATGTATATGTAGATATACATTGAGATATGCAAGGAAAGAAGATGCAGGGTGGACCCGATTGACAATTCCAATTTGCTCTATAATTGACTAGGGTCCGCCTTGTATATTAAATTGTTGCATGTATATGCATTTTGCATATATAGGGATTGAAAAATGGCGTTTGTATATGCATATGTTTTTGCATATACAAGGGCAAAAAGGCAAAATGTGAACAGGAAAAGCCAGCGATAGAAACATAAGGTGCCTCCGTGGCACGATTTGATTGGCCGGCGACTTGGTCAACGTTTTTTGGCACCGTTGATCTCAGCGATGGGGAGATGATTGACGGCTAGTTTTGTATTTTGCTACTGCGATGGGTTTCTTTGTTTCTGTAGCTCTTTTTGTGCGGGAAAACTTCAGATGCATGTAGGTGTTGCATTTCCAAAGGGTCGTGGTAGGTTTGGCCATTAATGGTGAAAACCCAGAGATATGGGTCGATGATTGATGGCAACCTACCTAATTTGTAAGGAAAATCTCCAATCAGAGGCCTAGTTCCTGATTTCACCTACTCCTTCCTCTTCCTCTGCATTTTGTATTGATTGATTTGGGCGCCATTCTTGGTGCAATGTATCTGGCAGAAATTTTGACATGCCTTGTAATTAATTTTGCTGAGTATACAGTCTTACTATAAGAGGTAGACTGTGTTACTCATTCGTGGTTGTTGAAGACTTGGCCAATTTTTTGTTTGAATAACGAAATACAGAGCATTTCCTGTCTGTTTTATCTCTGTGGAGTTTATGTGTTACATCTGAGTTGTATCTTGTACATATGTTCAGTTTCAGTGTTGATGTTATATGAAAAATGCTTCTTGCATGTGTTTTGTTATCTGTCTCCACTTGTTGTATGCATTTCTTCTTCTGAATTTGGTTGCTAAGGGTTTCTCAAATTCTAGAATACACATTTATGTATTGCATGCTTGATCTTTAGACTTCCATTCAATGAGTGGATTAAATTGTTTTAGGTTCAGGTATGGAGAAGAATGTATGTCAACTGGGATATCTGTAAGTATGGATAGTTGAATACTTATCCTTGGGTGGTGTTTGTAAGGCAAATACCAGTCCTAACCCCATGAAACTTGAATGCCAGTTGCAAGCCACTCTCATGTATACATCTATTTGACTCCTTGCCCTGAGATAGGCATTGGCTTTGCTCCTGGGTTAGTAGTTATGATCCAAAAACCCCTGTCTTGCATCCAAACCATCAAACCAACCATTCCATTTTTAACCTGTTAGTTGTAGGAGTAGGATTAGGACCCCTGCATACTCTCATCCACAACCAGACACATATGTCCAAGAATATTGCCAACCTTGTGATGTATCATCCACATCTTGGTCCACACATGAGAGTATTCTGCCTATTGCTGTCAAGCTAAATCTATCAATCATTGAGCTAGTCAAGGTCACATCTTTAGTTATAGGGACACCCCCCTTGGTGCGGCAGAACCAGAAGTGAAGGGGAGACAGCTCACGCAACCTCCCGTATCTGTTGGCCGAATCTACCTGTGCATTGGAGCTGGCAAACCCTCTGCTAATTCGAGAAAAATAACCAACAGATTTTGGCGACTCCACTAGGGAGAGAAAGAGTCAAATTATTTGAAAAGTGAATTCATTGCAGCAAGATCCAAAAATGACCATGTGGTGCTCTGCTGGTGTGGTGAATCCAGAAAATATAAGTGCCTTGATATTTTGTCCTCTCTCTGAGAGGTGGCGACTCTGTTGATTGAACCTATCAGTGCTGCAACATATTTCCAGGTATTCCATCCTTTTAAAAATGATGAATTTAGAACAACAATCCTGGTTGTGCTCTCAAAGGAGACCATTTTTTATTCAAAGATATAAAGCCCTAAATTTTAAAGGAATATATGGTTACCCAAATGCTATTCCAAATGAAATTAGAAAATGTTTGCCAAAATATAGTGGATCAGATTCTGAATCGGCAAACAAACATCTGCAAAAATTTTGTAATTTAATAGAAGATTATGAGGTAGAGGATGAAGATGTTGTAATGAGACTCTTTGTTCAATCATTAGAAGATAATGCTAGGGTTTGGTTTTTAGACCTGCCTGTATGTTCAGTTTCTTCATGGATAGATTTAGAAATTGCATTCCTAGAATAGTTTGGTGAAAGGTTTGATGTGGCCTCATTGATCATACATTTTATGAATATTCAAAAGGAAGATGAGGAACTGGTTCCAGCCTTTAATCTTAGGTTTATTAAGTTGCTCAACCAAATCCCTGAGTATATGAGACCCAATAATGCATTGTGCTTGACAATTTATTTGGCTGCATTTGATGAAGAAATAAGTTATTTATTGAGAGATAAAGAACCAACCACACTTCACCAGGCTTACCAATTTGCTATGGATATTGAAAACAATGAGAAATATGGAATGCCAGTAGGTTTCATGGCCGCAATTTGTAAAAACAGTTATCAAAGTGAATATATTTCTGCTATTCCAATGTGTTCATTGATAAATGATTGTGTAGAGGGAAATATATTTCAGAATAATGTGTGCAGCCATGATGTGATACATGAAGAAAATGTTCTAGAAAATGTAGGCACATCCTATAATGATGAAAACAAAGATTGTTATCAGCCTTTAGAAGACAAGCCTACAGATACAAGATGCCCTCCAATTGATCAAATGAAAGATATACATAAGGTTGTGTCCTGCACCAATAGGAATATCCCAGCTATTCCTAATTTATTGTATAAAATGGATATGCAAAGCTTCACTCTGAATGAAGAAGATGCTGCTTCAAGGAATGACAGTGAATATGATAAGGATTGTCAGCATTCAGATGCATATGTGAGCCTTTCAGACGATGAAATATACATGGATGCTGAGTATGAGTGTTTCCTTGAAGATTCTGACCATCTTTATAATGCAAAGGTTGAAAAATTTGCTTTTGATTATCAGTGCAGTGGTGAAGAAGAATAGGTCACTGTTTAGAGGTGAAGGGACAAGTTGCAGATGTGTGTGCTCATACAGTTGGGAATAGTGCTGGTTGCAGGGGTAACTATAAGGTTTTTGACAAAGGGCTACATTCTAAGTTATTTCTACCTTCTTTGGAGACATTCTAGGTGGACATTGATGATGAGATTGCTGAGCATAGTAATGATGAATATTTGCATGTCTATAAAGATAAATTTGATTATGAGATGTTGCTTGTGCCTGAATATTGCATGTTTGATTCAGAGGAGCTTTTATTTTTTGAAGAAAAGCAAAATTCTGATGAGGATTCATTTGTTTCATGTGAGTCTGTTATTTTTCCAAGCAACATCAGTGACTCATATGATGATGATAGTCTACTACTGAGAATGGTAGATGCTTATGATTTTTGCTGTAGACTTGTTGAAGGAGAAAGGAGCAGCAGCACAAACAATTGCAATGCTAGGTGCTGCAAGTGGTTAAATGCTTTCAGGCTTCATTTGAAGAAATCAAAATAGAATCAAGTGTTTGACAAAGGAAAGTTCTAGTTTTTCCTTTTTGGTGGCCCTGGGCCACCAAGTAAAATTTTAATTAATGTATTTTGTGGTAAAGGTTGGTGCACTGTTTGACTCTGTTGCCCAATGGATAAGGCCCAATCTGCGAAAAAAGAAATTCTGAGGTTCTCACCATGCCTGCAAGAGGCATGCATCCCCAGACAGAGCCACTGGTGGTGCCTGCATAAACATTCAGGTTTCAAGCATTAAAGTATACAGGCACCTTCCCAAGAATCCATAAAACTCTAACACTTTCGAGCTCTGCAGTTGAAAAAAATGCAAAAAATTAGTCAAGGTACAAGTGTCTTTGTATATACAAAGGTGTTTGTATATACATATAGGTCGAATGTACATTTGCGGGCTTGCAAAATTCTCCATCGGCCTTCAAAAATGGTGAAAAATGAGTTGTATGCATTTTAAATGCATATCGGGTTGCATATACAAGGGGGAATCTTTCACAGATTCTGGGGAATATTCGCTACTTGCATATTGGGTTGCATGTATATTTGGTTTGTATGTTCAGACATACAATGGTTACATACAAGGAAAAAGTACATTGTAGGAATATTCTCTAAGGATTCCCTATTTGTATGTGATATGGTTTGTATGTTTGACATACAAAGGTGGCAGACATACTTTTGCTACAGTGCAGTGGAGGTATCTACATTTGGTGGGGCCCGTGATATGCAAAGTGAACAGTAAATGGCCCACGGACATACAAAGGTGAATGTATGTGAAGTATACATTTGAAATATACAAAACAAAGGCATACATTTCAGACCCGAGGGATAAATCAATTGCAGTATATAAAATTTGGGGTCCGTTGCTTGTATATTTGGGTGCTTGTATATGTGCCGATATACATTGTGAAGATACAAAGGATAGATAGAAGCTGGATTTCAAAGCAACTTCAAAATGCTTTATAAAATTTGAAATCTACGCCTTGTAGGTATAAAGTGAATGTATATGCAGATATACATTGAGATATGAAAGGAAAGAAGATGCAGGGTGGACCCGATTGAAAATTCCAATTTGCTCTATAATTGACTAGGGTCTGCCTTGTATATTAAACTGTTGCATGTATATGCATTTTACATATACATGGATTGAACAGTGGCATTTGTATATGCATATGTTTTTGCATATACAAGGGCAAAAAGGCAAAATGTGAACAGGAAAAGCTAGTGATAGAAACATGAGGTGCTTCTGTGGCGAGATTTGATTGGCCGGTGACTTGGTCAATGTTTTTTGGCACCGTTGATCTCAGCGATGGGGAGATGATCGACGGCTGGTTTTGTATTTTGCTATAGCGATGTGTTTCTTTGTTTCTGCAGCTGTTTTTAGGTAGGAAAACTTTAGAGGCACGTAGGTGTTGCATTTCCAAAGGGCCACAGTAGGTTTGGCCATTAATGGTGAAAACCCAGAGGTATGGGTTGATGATTGATGGCAACCTACCTGATTTGTAAGAAAAATCTCCAATCGGTGGCCCAATTCTTGATTTCACCTACTCCTTCCTCTTCCTCTACATTCTGCATTGATTGATTTGGGCGCCATTCTTGGTGCAATGTATCTGGCAAAAATTTTGACATGCCTTGTAATTAATTTTGCTGAGTATACAGTCTTACTATAAGAGGCAGACTGTGTTACTCATTCATGGTTGTTGAAGACTTGGGCAATTTTTTGTGTGAATAACGAAATACAGAGCATTTCTTATTTGTTTTATCTCTGTGGAGTTTATGTGTTGCATCTGAGTTGTATCTTGCACATATGTTCAGTTTCAGTGTTGATGTTATATGAAAAATGCTTCTTGCATGTGTTTTGCTGTCTATCTCCACTTGTTGTATGCATTTCTTCTTCTGAATTTGGTTGCTAAGGGTTTCTCAAATTCTAGAATACACATTTATGTATTGTATGCTTGATCTTTAGACTTCCATTCAATGAGTGGATTAAATTGTTTTAGGTTCAAGTATGGAGAAGAATGTATGTCAACTAGGATATCTGTAAGTATGGACAGTTGAATACTTATCCTTGGGTGGTGTTTGTAAGGCAAATACTAGTCCTAACCCCATGAAACTCGAATGCCAGTTGCAAGCCACTCTCATGTATACATCTATTTGACTCCTTACCCTGAGATAGGCACCGGTCTGCTCCTAGGTTAGTAGTTATGATCTAAAAACCCCTCTCTTGCATCCAAACCATCAAACCAACCATTCCATTTTCAACTTGTTAGTTGTAGGAGTAGGATTAGGACCCCTGCATACTCTCATCCACAACCAGACACATATGTCCAAGAATATTGCCAACCTTGTGATGTATCATCCACATCTTGGTCCACACATGAGAGTATTCTGCCTGTTGTTGTCAAGCTAAATCTATCAATCATTGAGCTAGTCAAGGTCACATATTTAGTCATAGGGACACCACCCTTGGTGCAGCAGAACCAGAAGTGAAGGGGAGGTAGCTCACACAACCTCTCGTATCTGTTGGCTGAATCTGCCTGTACATTGGAGCGGGCAAACCCTCTACTAATTCGGGAAAAATAACCAACAAAACTCATGAATAAAATCCCTCCAGCTTTGAGACCAAGTGAGCCCATGTGTTTGGTGCTATATGGAAATGGTTTTGATCCCAAAGTAGTATATGAATTGAGGGGTAAGGAGCCTCAAGCTTTGAGGGATGTTTTCCAAATAACTAGGCACATTGAGAGTAACAAGAGAGCATTTAGGAAGGTTGGTAGGAGAGACGATGTCAAATTATTGAAAAACCCTAAAGGACCTCAAGATAAAGCACCATCTTCTGAAGATAAATTGGATAGATTTATGAATGCTCTTAAGGACTTAAGTTACAAGGTAGCTAAAAATGAGAAGGAGTTATTCAATGATAGACATAACTATCAGAAGCATGAGACAATGCCTAGGTTGTCTGATCAACCTTATAATACCACATGGCAAAATAGAAAGCCAATTTTTAATAATCAGAAAAATGTACCTAATAGAGAAACTCCTGATCCATTGAGGAGACCTAGTGCAAATATGGTTGAGGACAATCTTTGGTGCATAGCATGCCAACTACCTCACTCTCCAGTTTAGTGTGTGGTGGCATAATCATTTCAAGAGTCTGGCATGCCTGATGAGGTGTATGTTGAGGACAACTACAATCAAGATCATACCATCAATATGTTCTCTTCTAAACCATATTTGATGATAGAGGATTATGTTTCTTCTAAGGAGGAATACAATAAGATTAATAAGAATAACTAGATGTATTATGAAGAAAGTAACCATCAACAAGTTTTTTCTGATCATCACAGCAATGGTACATAAAATGTGAATGTGTATGATGTAGATACTAGAATGAGTGGGATTAGTTTGAGAAGACCTTCAGAAGAAGAGATCAAAGCCTTGACTGTAACTATTGTTGCCCAAGCTAGGAGTAGTTATGATTTGAGAAACAAAACTGTAAATGTTGATCAGGGTAAGCCTGGTAGTCTTTTTATCAAAGAAACACCCACTGCTGTCAAGAATCTTGAAACAATGAAAGAATCAAATAAAAGGGGCAAGTTGCCAAGAAATCAGAAAGCTTAGTTTGATGTGCCAGATAAATGTTAGAAAGGAACAAAAATAGAAAGAGAATAAGTCAAACATGATGCTCCTAAGGTTCTTACTTCCACTGAAAGGGAGAAGATCAAGAAAACAGAGGTAAGTAAAGTTATCCAGGATTCATTCATAATTCCCATGTTTGATATGACCCAAGTTCTATCCCAAATGAAAATTTTAGTTCCTTTATTAGAGATGATGAAAATAGATGAACATAGGAATAATTCTTTGAAAGTAATTGCAAGTATATCTGAAGTAGCACCTAAGATTCCCAAAGAGTCACATGTTTCCCAGACTGTAAAACAACAGGTTGGTGAAGCCAAGAGTATAGATATGGGAACCCCTGAGGTATATGTAGGAGAAGCATTAACTAAACCCCCATCTTAGTTTGATCCCTTTTATGTCAGCTTGCTTATAAATAACAAGAAGGTTAGAATCTGCATGATAGACTTAGGAGCTACTATAAACATTATGCCACTAGAAGTTATGAATGAGTTGGGACTTTGGATTTATACATGTTATGGCCAGTGTTATGCCATGGATAACATGGTTGTTCCAGTTATTGGGATAAGGAGGGGTGTTGACTTAAGGTTTGCAACATTTCCTGATAAAGTATACAAAATTGACATAACTGTCGTGGATATCCCACCTCAATATGGGATGTTCTTATCAAGACAATGGACAATACCAGTTGGGGGACACATATAGTTGGACCTATCTTATGCCACTATATCAATGAATGGAAAGGAAGTTAGATTGGATAGTGAACCTAGGTTCCATACAATAGTAGATCATATTAACAATCCTAATCACTTCAATCAACAAGTCAATTTTAGTAAAACCAGATCAAAAAGCTCCAAGCTGCACTAATCCTTTAGAGGCTGAAGCCCAGACAAATCAAGAAGGATTATGGCAAATGTACTTTGATGGTGTATGCTCTAAAGCAAGAGTAGAAGCAGGTGTGATTTTCATTACACCCAATGGTAAAACTTTTAAACATTCATTTCTACTAAATTTATCTTGCACTAACAACATTGTAGAGTATGAAGCATTACTTCTACTTAAACATCAACATCTAGCATAAGTCAAGAAATAAAGTTTGGATGTTCTTTTGGTACACCCACCTTGGTCTTGCAGAAGCAAAAGTGCAGAGGATTTCAACTCATTGTTGAAACTTGTTCGTTGGCCACTGACCTAGAATCCTTAATCACAAGAAATTGGCTAAATATTTAGAGGATTTTAGACAAATAGTTGGAAACACCAACACATTTCTCATCAATTCTTATCTAAATTTTGTCCCAATCTAGATATATGATAGGTGGTGTCATAATTTTTTTACATTCCTCTTTAGTTCATCTCCTGGCCTCACTATATTCTACCATTGTTCCTTCTAGGTTCCTTATCATTTGATTTTCCCTTTCTATGCTAAAATTCATCATTTGTGGAGCTTGGTTTCTCACTTCACTTGTCATTTCAGTTGTACCCACAGTGGTGTGCTCAACTGCACCTTCAATGGCATTCTCAATCTTATTCTATTCTGTCTTTTGCAATTTTTCTAGTGTTTTCCTTCATTTGAGTTCCTACCCTTTCCAATCTTCTACGTTACTGTTCTTGTTGGTCCTGGGTTTGATTCATTCTTTTCACTTCCATATTGCTTTCCATCACTAAGTTGATAATTTCATTAGTCTCCCTTAATAGCTTGTTATCTCCTTTTGCCATGGGTGTTTTTGATTTGGTATTTCATTAATCCTTATGTTTCCCATGGTTGGCCTTCTTTGAATAGTTACATCTTTTCATGAATCTTTTCAAATTCCCCTCCCCTTTCCATTTTCATCCCTTAAGTATCTAACCCCCTCTCACAAGGGTAGGAGCTAAGAGATCTCTACCATAGCTATAAAAAATTCCATTCCTTATTCTTCACTCTTCTTACTAGGGTCCCGACAATAGAACCAAATGTTAGCAAGAGAAATGATAGGACATTGTCAAGAGATCTAAGCCTAGCTTACCCTTAAGAAGTATGTTTATACCCCATCAAAGAAAATTATAGAATATGAGTAGTGCATTTTAGAGACATCATAATGTGGTAAAGGCTAATAATACTTAAGACATAAAACACATGAAAATACTCATTTTCATCATCCAAAACTCCTTATTGTGTGAGCAGGAAAAATCAGGTTAATAAGATCAAGCATTAAAATCAAAACCTAATCCTACCACCTTCAAGAAATCCATCTAAATGACACAAATAAAAGCAAATCAAAGAACAATGTCACCTAGATTGTATTGATTCCTTGGTTGGAATGTGGATTGCTTCTCAATAGTGAACAACCATAGTTGCCAAAGCTGCCATGATGATAGATGATATGCTCAAAGTGCTTAATGGATGCTCAATGGATATGATATGGATAAGATGATAATCTGGACACTATCAAGATTGTGTGGGTACCTTTGGAATGAAATGAGATGGTGTATATATAGCTCTCAACTAAGATTGATCAACGGTGGAGGAAAAGTGGCTACATGAATGGTTGAGATTATTCAAGAAGGCATGGATGAATGTGTACCAGACATGTGTCCATAGGGAAATCTTTTATTAAATGATTTAGTTAGGTTGTTGATAAAGATAAGATTGATTTTCTTAAAATAAGATGCTTTTCTATTTTAAGGATTGGATGACAAGGATGATTGATTTTTAGACCAATTAAATCATTTTTTGTATTTTATTTTCAACAAACTATGGACAAGGCCAACTTGTACACAAAAGAAAGTGATAAAAGAAGGAAATGATAAGATAAAAATAAATTAAACAAATAAATTCATTTAATTTATTTTTAAATGATGAAGAAAAAGCCAAATTTAGAAAATTAGAAGAATCAATATAAATTAATTAAATAAATTTATTTAATTTATATGCATGATGAGAAGATAAATAAATAAAATATTAATTTTATTTATTTAGAAGGATCAAATTAAATAAATTTAGAAAATTTATTTAATTTTAGAAGAATAGTGGGATAATTAAATAATTAAAGATTATTTAATTATAGATAAAAAATAGAAGAATAAAGATAATGAAAATAGATGAAATTAATTCAATAAATATAATTTATTTAATTAATGATAGAAGTGGATGATTTAGAAGAAAATGGATAACTGATACAAGTGTGCTAGACAAAATCAACATATGTAGTGGCGAATAATGCGACAAATCGATAAATGATATGAGGGTCAATTTTGGGTGTCTACATTTTGTCCCTCTTTGAGACAATGTACTTTAGGATGTTGTTTGAAAGAAGATATGACTGATATGTGAGATAAACAATCTACTCCCTAGTGAAACTAGCAGGTGATACCCCTCGAGAGGAAAACCAGGCTACCGGGAAAAGACTAGGTTAACTCGCGATTAGATGACAAGACAAGGATAGACTAGTTTGACACAAAGAATTAGGGTTTGGGTGGGGTAAACTAGGGATGGAAAAGAAGAATTAGGTTTTGGCTTAGAAGAAATTAGGGTTTGGCTCTATAAATATAGGTCCAAGGCTCCATTTCGAGTCATTTGCTTCATTTGTGTTTAGAATCTTAGAGCTCTTTTGATTTTCTAGTGCTTCAGAGCTTTCCAAAGCATCAGAATGGTGATTCCACGTGTAGATCATCGAGCGGAGTAGGTGAGGACTTATGGATGACCAATAGGAGCTCCCATAGTGGTATGTATCAAAAACTTTCTCTAAATGCGTCATTAATAGGTTCATAGGCATTGTTAGTTGAAGTGTGGGACCAAAGGCGCAGTAGATTAGGTGATGCGCATATCGTCAATGTGTGGTCACCTTTGGTAGTTCAAGTAGCACATGCACACAACTTGGTCGCATTTGGCTTTTAGGGCTGCTAATGGTTGGTTTGCTAGGGTGTTGTATGCATATGGTGAAAAAGCTCGCTTTTGACTAGCAAAAATGCACCTTTGCTAAGATAAATCACATATGGTTGATACCTAGTCGCGTATGGTTTTTGAGGTCGCCTACAACTGACAGAAAGTCACCTATGTCTAAGAAAGTCACTTTTGGCTATACATAGGAAAACTTAGGATTTTACTGAAAGAGGATCAAATGCACAAATAATGCTCAATTAAATTGATGATTGCATATTATATTACCTACATTATCGTTGAATGAGATATATCTAGAGGATTTAGCCTTGTCAACAGATTTAGATGCGAAGGTGAATCTATTTTTAGAGGTCGTTGGTCTTTGGTTTGTTGCATGGATCACACCAATTAGAGCACATACTACGCTGATGACAACATTAGTGGAGTGTTGGTATAATGAGCACAGTTCATTCTTGCTATCGATTGGAGAGGCCACTGTCACACTAGAGGATGTGTGGCATATATTGAGGATTTTGATTCACGGTGATCGGGTAGACTATGATCCAAAATGGGGTCCTAATGCTTTGAGGAGATTGTTTATGACGCTTGACATTGGAGTGGAGGACCACAAGATCCAGATGTGGAGGATGAGGAGATTGTGTACCTAATTGCAGCGGCTAGTGGTGGCTATCATTTGATTCTTGGTGCCTGATAGACGAGATCATGGATTCCCTGTAGGATGGGGTATAGTGATGGAGGGTATATTTTCATATGGCATCAAATATGCATGGGATCCATGTGTACTCAGTCAGCTTTATCACTAAAAGCATGATTGTGCATATATGTTTAGTTCTAGTATGTCTACTAGGGTTACTCTTTTACACATGTGGGCTTACGAGCATATTGCAGTGACTAGGCTAGTGGCGACACGGTAGAGGGAGGCTGGTGATCCTTTTGTACATATATATAGTGGAGCTATTACCTACAGGTAGCTTAATGCGACTATATACTAGAGGAGGACACTAGATGAGCTGGACACTTTCATTTGGAGACCGTGGCATGATTATGAAAGCTAGGATGATGATGCAGAGTAGTTAGTGTATGCGTGCCAACCGAGGTACTTGTTTGGCAGAGACATTTATATCATAGAGCACTATCTCCCAAAGAGAGTGCTCTGAAAGTTTGGTTTGCCCCAAGGTGAGCTAGTAGGAGATGCAATCTTTGGGCAGACATGACGAGAGATCCCTGTTTGGGGTCTAGAGATTGTTGTGGAGATGACACTGGCGGAGGTTCAGGGCTTACAGCCAGTGGCTTGGGACTTGATCCTAGGACCAGAAGATCTAGGGACTACACTAGAGTATGATGCGTACTGGATACTGCACCAACCTAGTAGATTGACTATACCAGGGGAGGTTGGTGAGGTGGTAGTTCATCAATCGGCTAGGGTGAGGGGAGAGAGACAACCCCCTAGAGTTTAGGATATAGCATAGTCGATACAAGGTTAGGCTCAAGGATAGGCTCCTCCACAACAACATCTTGTGGTTAGAGGAGAATGGGGAGGAGGTTAACAGGTGGAGACAGAGGAGACTCATCTGTGGCGGTAGTTGTAGAATGAGATGGGCAGGAGGATAAGATTCAGACAAATGAGATAGGATAGGGACCGAGCCTTAGTCACGACGAGACAGAATCAAGGATAGGTGTAAACATATCAGGCATAGGTAGCACATGCCACACTAGATGATGGGATAGTGGCTCGACTGACTACATAGAGGGATGCAGTAGCACAGAGGTTACAGGTGGTCACGGCTAAGAGAGATGTAGTTAGAGTAGCCTTGGGGATGGATCAGATAGGGTTATTTTTGGCTAGCAAGCTCACTCATGTGTAGGGTGAGCTAGGGACAACATAGGTGGAGGCTGAGTATTACAGGGGACTATACTATGGAGCAGTGCTTGTTGACCAACGACAACAGAGCTTTAGGAGTAGATCTAGGGTGTCAGGCTTGAGGAGGAGTGGGAAATCAGTGAGATCAGTGATGGGACCACCCCTACAACCAGGTGGAGGAGGAGATCAGGGAGTGCCACCCACCTGAGGCACTAGGGATAGCTTGGTTGTTGTATCATATTGTATCATTTTTGTACCATATATATCTTTTTGAGGCCTGTGAGCTGGATGTATGTATTTTGATGGCTCTTTAATAGCCACTTTGTATATTGATTCATTTTGTATATGACAAGACACTTATGTATTGACCTAGATGCATATATATAGATATGATGGATTTTGACGGTGATATATGATATGGATGCACATGTATGATGTTGATATTTATGGTTTTTATGTTTTCATGATTATGACCTGTATATGATTGATACATAGATGATAAATGGATATGATTATGATTGGATGATGTAGTGATTATGATGAATGCATGCTTATGGAAATATCTATACTTATGTTAATGAATAGATGATGACTTATGTTGATGATTTATGTTATGCGGATATGATGATAATGATATATGATAATTATATAGGATGATGTACATCTAACACATTTGTTTTGCAGGATGAAGATAATAAAGGCAAAGATGATGATGAACAAAATAAAGTAGGTGAAATTTTGTTGATCAATCCTTGTGAGAGCTATGAATTTTATTGTGGGATAAATGGATGGATGATGGATAATAGATGCATCTTTTTGACAACGGTTGCACACAAATTTAGAGATTGCAATCCTTATGTTTGATATAGCATATGGATATTATGGACCAAGGTATAAAGACCAAGGTGACAATGTATCCAATGCATTCAGCATAATACAACCTTGTCTATCATATGAGGTCGAGATGTTGAGCAAACATACACAAGATATGAATATTATCTATTCCAAGATGGACTTTGACTCTACAAGCAAATGGTTTGAACTTATTTCTACTAAACATAATGAAGCCATGTTGGTTATATGTATGAGAAATAGTCTTAGAATAGAATAGTCTTAGTGCATAAGAGACTGTTTAGCTCCTCAGATGCAAAAGATATTGATATGCAAGATGCTAATCCCAACACGTACAAGATACCATTAGGCCTAGTAGGAGAATAAGATCATCTCACAATCATAGCATATGAAAGCAAATGACCATGCCCTAGTCCATACTTCATCATAACACACCAAGATATAAGAAATCAAGGTAGTCTTGACTAGGTATTAGAAAGGGACAAGATAAATCAAAAGATAAAACAATGACACAACTATCATTTTCTCTTACCAAAAGAGGATGCTCATGGTTAGACTGGATAGCACCTTGATGTGAGGAAAGATATATCATGTTAAAGGCTAAGATATTGGATTGATATAGCAAATGTTGGCTAAAGGCATGGTGGACAAATGGCTTTGTTTACCTTTGATTAGATAAGTGATTTTGAGCTATCAAGACATGCATAGTTTCCTTTCTGCTTGAGTTAGTCCAAGTGAGATGGAAAATGGAAGAATGAATCATCTATTCTTGAGTATTGGATACTTCCTTCATATTCCAGACTTCCTACATACCTTATCCCCACGGGATCAAAGCATAGTACGATGATGATGAAATTGATGATATGTAGTTCTAGGTGTTTATTGATGATGTGGGAGATAGATGATTGAAGAATATGAGATGGATGAAGATGATGATTGGTGAAGGTTGGATGGAAGATGAAAGATGAAAGAAGTGTATCACTTGTGCCTGAGTCTAGGTACTTCCTTCATATTCTAGACTACCTACATACCCTGTATCCATGGGATCAAGGCACTTAACGATAGAGATGAGATGTAGTTCTTATAATGTTTTAGTGGTGATGATGAAGGTGGTTGGATTGATTAGATGATGGATTGATGGGATTGATTGAATGTTTGACGATATGAGATGTTGATGAGATGCTCGATGATGATGCCTTAATTATCCACTCTAAAAACTAAGTGCAAGGAAGTGCCCCCAGTATGGGAAGGACTTAGTTTGGAAGGTTATGGATTAGGTGACCTAGCTCTAAATAGACAACTAAACAGAATGACATTTCAACTCCAACAATTTCCAAACCATGATAGGAATAAAGGGATTGGTCTTATTATGGATAAAGAGGTTCATTGTGAGATGGGTGGATTTTATTATGGGATGGATGAAGTTTATTATGGGATGGATGGAGTTTATTATGGGATGGTATGATAAATGAAAATGAATAGATGGTAAGAGATGAATCTACACATAGTACCTGTTTGCTAGGTTTTTACTATGGTACTTATCCAAGGCACCTATTTACCAGGTTTTCACCAGAGGATGGATTATTTATCTTTACTATTTTGATTTTTTTGGGGATGTTCTAAGGATCAAGCATAGAATTTCTTAAGATGAACACTATTGATAGGTTTATCCAAAGGAATGCCTTCAGGTGTTGAGAGGGTATAAGCTCATGATCCGTAGACTACTATGATAAAAAAAGGTTCTAGCCAATTTGATTCAAATTTGCCCTTCTTTTCATGATTCTGTTGATTTCTTTGATTCTCTTTCAGGACAAGGTCTCCTACTTGGAACCTTCTTTCTTTGATCTTTTTGTTATAGCTATGGCGAAGATAGTTTTGATAGACTTGAAGGTGATTGAGTACTGTGAGACATCTTTCGTCCATTAGCTCTAGATCATTCAATCTAGATATTTTGTATTCTTCATTAGAAATGATATGTTGTAGTGAAACTCTCAGTGATGGGATCTCGACCTCAATAGGTAAGACAACTTTGGTGCCATACACAAGAGTATAGGGTGTTGTGCCAATAGGAGTTCTAACAATTGTTTGATAGGCCCACAAAGATGGATTGAGTTTTAGATGCCAATCATGACCAACTTCATTGACTATCTTCTTAAGGATTTTGATGATGGTTTTGTTAGAAGCCTTGGGTTAGTCGTTACTCTGGGGATAGTAAGGTGTAGAAAACCTATGTTGGATATGGAATTTATTGCATAGATCATGGACTTCTTGATTTTTGAATGGATGTTCGTTATCTATAACAATGGCTTGTGGAACTCCATATCGACAAATGATATAATGGAGGATGAATTTGGATATTTGCTTTCCAGTGATATAGGTCATTGGTATGGCTTCAACCCACTTTGTGAAGTATTCAGTAGCGGTAATGATAAACTTATGGTCATTGGATCCTTCCTACGAGGTTGAGTCCCCACTATGAAAAAGGCTAAGGAGTAATAACAAGTTGTAGGTCATGTGCTGGAGCATGTATCAAATCCCCATGTTTCTGACATTGTAGACATCTCCTAGCAAATTGTTGTGCATCTCACTCTATAGTTGGCCAATAATATCTAGCTCTCAAGAGTTTCTTATTAAGGCTAGGGCTAATGGAATGCAAACCATAGACACCTTCATGTACCTCGCATAATGCAACATTAGATTCTTCCAAGTCAAGACATCTAATAAGGATATCATCGAGACTCTTATGGTATAGGGTTTCTCCAATGATGGTGTAACGAGAGGCTTGACAGATAAAGGTTATGCATTGTGTGTTGGATAATTGAAATGGAAGGTACCATTGCGGAGATACTCATATATCCTTGTACCAAGAAGAATTGGGACCAACAATTTCACATATGAGCTCAGATTGTGGGACTTCAAAAGCTAGAATCAAAATGTGTTCAACAAAAAACTCACATCTCTGTGTGTTGGTAGGCATATCAAGAAGAGAACTGATTGTAGCCATGGCATATGCTGCCTTGTTGTTTATCCTAGGAATTTTCTCAAATGTGATTTTAGAAAAGTATTTATTAAATTAATCTACCATTAACCTATATGGGAGACATTTTTCATCTTTTATTTGATATTCATCCAAGACTTGTTTGATAACTAGCTGAGAATCTCCAAAGACTTGTAGTTGTTTGATATCCCATTGTACTGCCATGCACAACCTAGTAATCAAGGCCTCATATTCAATAATGTTGTTGGTGCAAGGGAAGGCAATCCTGTATGATTTGGGTATACAATCACCTTGAGGGGTGATGAACAATATTCTAGCTCTAGATCCATGTTGTGTATATGAGCCATCAAAGTATAGCTGCCAAACTACTGAAGGATAGAGATTGAATAACTCTTCATCAGGAAACTCAAGATGGATAGGATGAATATCTGTCATTGGTGCTTCTGCTAGTTGATTTGTGATCACTTGTCCCTTTATGGCTTTTCGATCAACATAGTCTATATCAAATTCACTGAGAATCATTATTCATTTTGGTAATCTAGCTATGAGTGCTGCTTTGGACAGAAGATACTTGAGTGGATCAAATTTAGAGATGAGCTTCGTTGTTTGGTTCTGCATATAGTGCCGCAACTTTTGGGAAGCAAACACTAAGCTAAACATTCTTTTTCGATGAATGAATAATTAAGCTCATAGACAACAAGAGTTCTACTGATATAGTAGATAGCCTATTCTCTCCCTGAATCATCATGTTGAGCTAAAAGGGCACCCAGAGCTGCTGTTGTTGAAGAAATGCATAGTAGCAATGGTCGATCAGGCACATGAGGTACCAGTATAGGAGGTGTAGCTAGATATTTCTTTATTTGATCAAAATCTTGTTGGTACTTATCATCCCATTTAAAAGGTTCTCCCTTCTGGAGCAGCTGTTAAAAAGGATGATATTTATCTGCTAATTGTGAAATGAACCTGTAGATAGATTGTAATCTACCCTAAAGACTGTGAAGCTATTTCAAATTTGATGGTGGAGGCATGTCAACTATAGCTTTTACTTTATTTGGATCAACCTCTATGCCTCTTCGAGATACGATGTAACCCAATACCTTTCCAAAAGTCACCCCGAAGACACATTTCTTGGGATTTAATCTCACTTGATATTTCTCTAGTCTGTCAAAGATCTGTTCTAGTAGTTTTAGATGACCTTCTATAGTTTTTTATTTTCCCAAGATATCAACATAATCTTCCATTATGGTGTGGAAAAGATCGTGGAAGTTAATAGTCATGGCTCATTGATATGTAGCTCCTGCATTCTTAAGACCAAAAGGCATTAATTGCCAGTAGTAAGTACCCCATGGGCATATGAAAGTTATTTTATGTTGATCTTTGGGAGTGATTAGGATTTGATTGTAGCTAGAAAATCTATCCATTAGTGATAACATTTCATGTCCTGCTGTGAGATCAACAATGATATCTATGATTGGAAGTGGAAAATCATCTTTAGGGCAGGCTTTATTAAGATCTCTGAAGTTAGTGCAAGCACGAATGCTCCCATCAGGTTTTGACACTTGTACTAGATTTGAAACCCATTCAGGATAATCAATAGGTTGTATGAACTTAGCATCCAACAACTTCTGAATTTCTACTTTGACCAAGAGTGTTATTTGAGGATGCATTTTCCATAGATTTTGTTTGACAAGTTTTGCATTTGGAAATGCTAAGGGAAAATTGGAGTAAACATGAATAATCAATATATCAATATCAATAATACCCAAAACTCAACGAAAAGGGAAATAATCAAGATTGAACAAACAAAGACGAAGCCTTTGCAAACCTCAATACTTCATAGCTTCTGTTGATTGCCTATCTCAATCGATCTTGCATGTATGAATAAGGCCTTCAGAGAGTGCACTTCCTTGCTTTTTCAATATTGTCAATGGAGAATGGCTATGATAGTACTTTGTAATGAAGATGAGCTTCACAACAATGGTAATGATATGGTAACAAGTTGATCGCAAGCAAAAGGAATGACGTGGGTGCCAAAGACGCGCTATAATTTATGTAGAGTAACAATACTGAAGGCTTGGATGAATGAAATGGAAGAATAGGGTTCAATTTATAGAGTTGGGAAAGAGAAGATCAATGGTATAGAGAGAATGACAAGATCAACGGTATAAAATGGTTGAGGAATGTGCACGAATAGAAAGAAGACAAGTCTCTTGCTTTATTTTGCATAAGAGGGATTAATAAAATAGAAGAATGAGTTAACTGAAGAGATTAATCAATTAAAAGAATAGATTAATCAGTTAAGAGAATAGAACTAGAGAATGGAAATTGCATGAGGATGAGAAGATATTTTAGCTCAATTAAATATTTGGAATATTCAGTTGCATGTGCATATTTGATTGAATTATATTTAGAGATAACTCAATTTAGAAGAAATAGACAACTTAAATAAATAATTGATTTATTTAAATTTAGAGAATATATTATTGGAAGAAACAATTAAATAATTGATATTATTTAATTTGTTGGAGGAATTAGAAGAATTTAGGAATTTTAATTAAATAAATTAATTTTATTTAATTGTTGGAAGAATATGAATCAAATAAATAAATTTATTTATTTATTTATTTATTGATAGAGGAATTTGACTTAAATAAATATTAAGAATATTTATTTGGACAGAGTTGTGTCATTTTTAGGCGTATACAGGAAATATTGCTAGATGGTGTACCACAAGTGAGGGATCCAACCTTGGCATATCTGCATAAGTCCATGCAAAATTGATTGCTCTCTTCATGAAGAAGGTGGTGAAATCTATTCTTTCTTGATCTGATAGTGATGCTGCTAGAAATGTGAACTTTGGATTTAGTGTTGTCCCTAGATTGATCTCTTGAGATTTCTCCACCAGCAAGGGTGACTGTTCTTGATATTCAATGGTTAAAGGAAGGTCAAATCTTCCATCCTTGGGTGCCTTAGAGAGGTTTTCACCCTCAGATATGTCCTTTAGTTTTACTTTTTCCTGGTCAAGAGGCACCTTTCAGTTTTCGCCTAGTGACCTTTCTTTTTTTATTTTATTTATTTCACTTTTGCGAATGAAGGATTTGATGCATTTACCAAAGTATGCTAACTGAGGTAGATCCATCATGAAGCCCACTTTGTGATTTCCTAATGGTATGCCTCGTCTTAAGCCCATGAACTCTACTATAGCTTCATCATTTTGAAATGTGTCTAGAATAGGTGCCACCTGTTGGTCCCAACCGATGAGGTCAGGATATACGAGTTGAAGGTCGGGTGATTTAGGTTGAGAGGTAAAGGAGGTGGATGATAACATGAAAATGGATAGGTCTTGGAATAGTTTGGTTATATGGAATGAAGAATCATCGATGGCATCCTGACTAGATATCTCTTCTATAGGAAAAGCTTTAGCTACCTCATCGAGAATATACTTAATGTCTGAGGAAGGTGAAACCTCCTTACCATACCCTAAACCTTGCTTATTAAACTTATTAGTGAAAATGATAGGTTCAACAGGTCCTTGTCCTTTATAACCCATGTTCTTGATGATCCAAAATCCATTGTTATAGCGTTCCACTTCTAAAGTAAGTTGGTCATTTTCATCAAAAAAGAGCCAAGAGCCGATGTCATCAATATCTTCATCTTTTAGCATTCCTGATTTGATGAATATGGTTGGAGGGACTATGATAGTAGCTTTGGATGGGCCAGCTTTGGATACTAATGGTTGACCATAGAATTTAGGTGATAAGGGCAAGGTTCCTATACAACAAGATTCTGGTAGACTATATTCACCAAGTTCTTTCTCTTTGTATTTAACCTCAATATTGGGGATGGACTTACTAGATGAAGGTTTATTCAACTTGGATGGATCAACGTAGGATGTAGATGGATAGGCTTCAGCATTGATAGGTATGTGGTTAGGATTTTAATATTTGGCTTGGAAGGTTTGGAAAAACTCAAATGGATTAGGATCGGCAGGGATCGTGACTTCAACACCATTATAGGGAAACTTTAGACATTGTTGATATGTGGAGGGAATTGCTTTCATAGTGTGTATCCAAGGATGACCAAGGATAATGTTGTAAGTCAATTCAATGTCTAGGACTTGACAATGGGTATCTGTAGTAATAGGACCAACCTTGATAAGAAAATAAATAATTCCTTCAGAATCTCTCTCGACATCATCATATGCTTTGATAGTTATGCTCTTGGTAGTGTCAATGCAATCCTCAAAATATCCCAGTAGTTTTATAAGCTTTAGAGAACATATATTTAACATGGCTCCTATTGGAATGAGACATTGTTCTGATGATTGAATGTTGTCATTGATGGCAACAAAGGAAAGAGACTCCACCGGTATGACAAAGAGACTTTACTCTAGAAGTAGAAATGACTAAGTATGAACAATATAGTAAGTAACAATGTTTGGGATGGTATGCCTCCACAGTAAAAGATTAGTAAATGGGGATCAGGTACGTTGTTCATAGCTATTTTGTGATAATTTTTTCTAGTGCTCAAGTCTTGACTTCCTCCTGAAGTCACATAGTAGAATATCTAAGTCCGGGTGAACAGAGCTAAGACAGGAACAGTGCATAGTGCCAGAGAAAAGGGTAAGTATTCCTCCACAGTTGTATATTTTGTTCTACCATTCTAAAGGTATGCTAAGAGATCTAGAATGATTGTTGGTTATGCATCTTAGAGTCTCATATGGTCCACAGTGGGAATTATGATGTGACAAATGAGTTGATCAAGTATATTCTTAAGTAACAAGCTGACAGACATGTTAGATTCTTATGCAGAGAAGTTATATTGTCTAAATAGTCAATCTAAGTGATGGTGTGATTCAATCTGACCTATATGAAGACTTTTGTATGTTTGTTTAAGACTACATTGCAGATTGTACAAAAGTTCAAGCCAACAAGATGTAATATTTGTGTACACGATTTATGTTTTGCTTGCCAACCCGATTTTAAGATAAATCTTGTAGAGAATATATATACTCGATGGAATTTGATGTTGGAGTGTGTGGACCATGTATGGTGTGTGTTGTATGAATTCAAAGTGTGAAGGATTATGAGCAGAATGCAAAGCAGAAAAATTTGAACAAGGACAGAAAACAGAGTATATGTAGTTAAGTTGAGAAGCAAGGTAGAGTAAATGAAGACCTTTGAATCTATATATTGAACCTACAATGGAACTATGATCTAGCATGTGGTAGATGCATTTACAACAGTTCATCTTATGGCAGTGAGCCTTTGTGCAGTGAGCACTTCTTCATAGGGCAGTGAGCCCTAATGTAGTGAGCCTTCTAGTAATTCGGTATTGAGCTATCATAATATATTGTGAGCTAACACTCACCGTGGTTTTTCCCTCTTTGGATTTTCCACATAAAAATCCTGGTGTCTATGTGTTATGTCTTTATGGTTGTTGTTCTCATGCCTATTTTTCTTTCATGTTCTTAATTTTGGAAATTGGATTTATAAACAAGTTAACAAGTGGTTTTGTGGAATACTGATTCACCCCCCCCTCTCAGTATTCCTTACTTTCAACAACTCCACCATCTATTAGAATTCGTTTGACTCAGCATTGGTTTATGTAGACTTCTATATGAAGGGCATCGTTATGAGATGGATCTGATGATGAAAGGTCTTTGTTAGAGAAGGTCAAGTGATAGGGTGATACAATACTTGCTACCGTGGCTTGGAATTGTGTAGTATCAATATCATTGGGTACTGATGACTCTTGTAAAGATTTATCTAAGCTTTATGGGCAGGTGATATACACAATAATTCTAAAATGGAAATATGAGCGGGAGTCTTTCCTAGATGGTCAAGGATATTGTATCTAGAATTTGGGCAGATGGTAGGTGGGGCTCCCTGGATAGTAACATGGTCTTGACGGGTGGTAACGACACAATCGGGTTCTTTTCCTCTTATGGTAACAGGTTCTTTTCCTCTTATAGTAATGGTAGATATGCGATTTTGTTTGATACGACCAATGGTGGATGACTCATAGGTATAATGGATATTCTTCCTTGTATTAGAGGCACTTGCTTTATCATGTGGTGGAAGCGAATTCTTGAAACCATCAAGGTCATAATTTGTGATTTGTTTTGGTGGATCAACGGTGATTTCTTCATGATCAAGAAGATTCTAAATCAAATGTTTCAATTTCATGCAACCAGCTATGTTATGTCCTTTCACTCTATGGAAGTCATAGTATTCATTATCTTTATACCAATTAGGCTTAAATAGTGGTTCTTCATTAGGTCGAGCTTCAGGTAATGTGATCTTTCCAGCCTGTAATAACTTTTTGAGGACAGATTTAATTGTTAGGGTTAGCAGGCATAAGATATCAATTAAATGCAAATAAAGATTAAATAGAGGAATGGAAATACATAGAAAATAATAACAGTGAGAGACAAGTTTTAACGTGGTTCACCCAAACCCGGGCTACATCCACCAACAAAGAGTCCAATATTATTATCCAGTAAATCAAACTGATTACAACTAGTAATCCTTACAACTCAATACCGCTACAAAATGCTACAATACAATATCAATGAAAACCCTAACCCTTAGCCTCTTTTATCAAGCCTTATGTCGATTACAAAATAGGGTTTTTTTATGTCAGCCAATAGAAAAAATAACTCCCGCTCTGCCCCCCTACACTCTCCCGTTAAATAATTTGGGGGGAAACCGTGCCAATAAAAGTGGGGAAAATTTAACCTCTGAGTCTGATTAGGCTTCATATAACAACATAAATAGGCTCTCCCAAAGGAGTAAATTGGCATCTAGGTGATGGATTTATGGAGCTTGGTTTCTTGGAACAAAGGGTGGGCCTTTAGATGCCACTTGGATATGGATGGGAGCCTTCATAGTTTGAACATTTTTTGCATCAACAATGCCATCATTGACAACATTTTTGTTCTTGTTCCAAAAGAGGGATTTGTCACTTGAAGATTATGCATTGTCTTTTGTTTCCTTGAAAATATTGATTAGACCTTTGGCAATTAAAGCTTTTTCAATGTTTGTTCCCTTGGATATGAGTTCATCAAAGGTAATGGCACTTTGGAGTTGCAATTGAAATGATAGCTCGGAATGGAGATTTTGGACAAAGATGTCAACTTCTTGTTTCTCGGGCATTTTCCATGGAAGCTTGCTTCCATATTTCTCCTTCATTAAATGAAAGATAAGAAGGTTTCCCCATTTCATTGTTTGTTGTTGACAAGATCATTCATGGATATCTCATTTTCTATATTGAAAGCAAAGTGTGATGTAAATTTGCCTGCCAGTTCTTTGAGTGTCTGGATGCCTAGGGGTAGGTGAGAAAACCATTCCATAGCTTGTCCCCCAAGACTATAAGGAAATAGACGTAGAAGATATGTATCATTATATGCAACATCAAGACAAGCTACATAAAATTCTCTAAGATGGTCATTTGGATCACCTTTCCCCTTGTATTTCTCAAATTGTGGTATCTCAAAATGTGGAGGAAAAGGTATCATTTGAAGTGGCTTATCAAAAGGATATGGGCATACATCCTCAAAGGAAAATGTCTTCTTCATTTGGCCCATACTCATATCCTCGAATCATTGTTGTAATTGATTGAGTCACTGCTCCATATCAACTATAGGTGGTTGTTGTTGTTGCATAGGATTTTGATGGCTGGGATAAGGTATTTAGTACATCAGATTTTGATTTGGAGGATATTGATGTGATGGATTATATGGCAGGGTGTATGTGTTTTGGCCTTGGTTATCAAATGATGAGAATGTGTATGAATTTGGTGATGGATTAAATTTTGGGGTTTGTATCACCTGTGAACCAAAGGATGGATTGGTGTAAGACATATGTTGGTTGGAAGTTGGTGGATTTTGGGTTTGCATTGCATGTGATCCAAAGGATGGATTGGTGTAAGACATATGGTGGTTGGAAGTTGGTGGAACTTGGGAGATGAGAGGTGGATTGGAATAGGATATGTGAGGGTTGGAGTTTGATGAAGCTTGAGATATGAAAGATGGATTGGCATGGGATATGTGTTGGTTGGATGGTTGTGGTCCAAGTGAAAGGAGTTGATCGACATATGATATATTGGAATTAGGGTATGTTTGTGATCTAAAAGTTTGATTGATAAGTGATGTGTTAGGATTGGAAAGCACATTTGATGTTTGGACTAGATTCATAGATGATGTATTGAGATGGGATGACACATTAGATGGTTGGAATGGTTCAACATGCAACACACTTTGGTTACGAACATGAGGTACTTGTGTTACTTGTGGATTGATGACGTTAGATGGGGTTAACAAAGGCTCTATTGATGTGGGTGTAGAAGGTGCATGGAATGGAGGAATGGATTGATTGATCAAAGGGGGTGTTTGGATGTTGTGTGGGTTTGGTGGACATGGTAGTATTAGTCTTATGGGTTTTCTTAGCAACAACAACATCATTGATTAGATCTTGTTTTGTGATCTTGGATATGTCAAAGCCACTTGGCAATTTATCTCCTCTTTGAGCTAATTGTAAGAAAAATCTGTTGGGATTAGAGTTTCTAAGTCTATTGGCATTTTGTAATGTGTCAATGACTTGTAAATCCTCTAAGTCATCTTGAGATTCCTCATAGGTTGGTTGATTGAAATGATGTTGTGGTGTGTGGGTTGATGATGAAGGTCCAAAATGATATTGTGGAGGATGAGTTGATAATGAGGGTCCAACAGTGTAGCCTTTGGGGACAACCATATCTTGAGGCATTCCAGTCATGAATTTTGAAGCATCCTTGAGAGACGTAGATTGAAATTCTCTTAGGTTAGCCTCCATAGCTGCCTTATATTGACTCCTAGTTTGAGGCATTGGTTGATGATGGATGAAAGTTTTTGGACTTGTGTGACAAAGCTAAGACTCTCAGATTGATTGATTTGGTTTGATTGGTTGGTAGTTGTCTTTGGTGCAGGAGCACCTACCTGACAGCTGGCCTCCATGAGGCAGTTAGTTAGTTTAAGTCTTGTTAATGTTTCCAAGAAGGTCTGATAAGACCAATGCATGTAATAAGGTCATGTTGACCATGCTTTACTATTTTTAGATAGTTTGTTAAGACAGCTGTTATGCTGTAGGTCCGGTTGGATCTCCCAGCCGCCTGGAGAGATTTCCCAGCCGCTTGGAGTCGGGTCAGTAGTACTCGCAAGAGATCCTATTTATGCATGAGGATCGGTTGGTTTTAGATCATCGAGTTAGGTTGCACAGAGTGAGACAGAGAGAGAGAGACTGATCATTGTATTGCATCTTTTGAAATCAAATAAAAGATCCTGTTTGTGTTCATTTTCTGTTTGGTCTCCATTGTGTGATCGATTTGCTGTTTTGGTGGTTTCATGGATTCGCTGATCCATTCCACCAGTTGATTCATCGAATCGGTGGAATGGCTATGTACAGTAGGGTAGGGTTTAGTCTGCATTTCGTGTTTGTTTACATGCAGGTGTGTAGGATCGTCGTAGAGAGGTGTTGAGGACCCTAGCATGGGTATGTGCTAGGTCGTGTTACTTGTTAGAGTCTGGAAGATCACCCTGAAAGCAGATCAGGTCATCCCAGGAGGTTCGGCGGATCGAATTTCGCTAAGGGTGGAAAATCCTTCGCAACGGCATCATCAGGATATTTTTGTGTATATCCTGCAGGTACTTCGGGCGTTATCCGAGTAAGTGGAGATGAGCATGATGCAGTCGGTTGCATAAAGTGAATGTGCATTGGGGTGATCATCATCAGGTGTTGCCGAGGAGGAGCGTATCGGCATAAGGTAGAAGATCGGGTTGATCGCGGGCCGAAAATGTTAAGTTTGGCCGACAGCAGGATATTGAAGGAGCTGCATGTGACGTCATCGTCATCAGGATAATCGTCATCAGGATATCGGGGTGACGTAAGCATCGGAGGAAAGGTGCGTGAGTTGAGTATCGTCATCAGGATATATGGGAGGAACCGGATGTTCTATATCCTGCTGATGAACATGATGTTGAACATCATGATGATGCAGATAGAGGTTGGCGGTAAGATGAACAGTGAACATCAGGAGGATGTTCGCGCTTGCCGAATATGATGATGCTGCTGGCAGGCGAAGGGTCGAAGGCTTGTCATCAGGAGGATATCGGTCGGCAGAGTAAATATGATGATGCTGATAGTGTTAAGGAAAATATGATGATGATGATGAAGGGTTGCGGACATCCATGCTGTATGTCAAGGTTTTAGTGTGGATGCCTCTGCATCATAGTGGTATCAGAGCTCAGCAAAAGGTCTGGGCTGTTGTGTGTTGATTCTGTCACCGAAAGGGCAGAGGTAGAGTTGATTCTGTCACCGAAAGGACAGAGGTAGAGGAGTGAGAGGTTGACAAAATGCCTCCGAAAGGTAATGGTACTGCAAGGGAATTGCAGGAGATGAAGGAAAAACATGCCAGAGAAATGAGGAAGATGAAGGAGCTTGCTGAAGCACTTCAAGCCAGGCTTGTAGCCCTGGAAAAGAACAAAAAGAGGGAAGTGGAAGACAGTGAATCTGAAGAAGATGAAGATGCTGTTGAAGAGTATGAAGAGGTAGCTGAAGATTTGGATGCTAAAGACCAGAAATTTGCAAAACTGTTAAAGGCAGTGCAGAGTGATAAACCTAAGGTAAAGGTTGATGTTTCCAAGTATAATGGAAGTTTGAATGAAGATGAGTTGCTGGATTGGATTGCTGCACTTGATAATCACTTTGAATGTGAAGATGTTGCTGAGGATCAGAAGGTAAAGATTGCAAAGACCAAGTTAGGAGGTCATGCTTTGGTATGGTGGGATTATGTACAATCCGAGAGAAGGAAACAAGGGAAGTCAAAGATCACTTCATGGGATAAGATGGTAGCAAGGATCAAAGGTAAATTCTTGCCTAGGGATTATGAAATTCAGATGTTTAAGAAGCTGCAATTTTTAAGGCAGAAGGAAATGGATGTGAAGGCATATACTGAGGAGTTTTATAAGTTGAGTATGAGATCTGGTCATCATGAGAATGAGGTAGAAAAGGTGGCTAGGTACTTGGCTGGTTTGAGGTTGAACATACAGGATGAGTTAGTTTTAGCTAACCCTAAGAGTGTGGAGGATTGTTACCAAATGGCAATCAGGATTGAAGAAAAGATGAATAGGGGACAAGATAAGTCCATGAGAGGAAGAGGCAACAATATGAGGGGAAGAGGAGCAGCCCCTACAACAAGGCAAACCAATGAGGGTCAAGAAGACACTGGTAAAGGATAGGGACAGTCTAATTTCAGAGGTGGATGGAAAGGTAATAGAGGCAGATTTGGAGGTGGTAGAGGTTCTACTACATTTTCAAGAAAGTGTTACACCTGTGGTGAGTTTGGTCATCCATTTTTCAAATGTCCAGAAAGCAAAGGTTCATCATCCAGAAATGATGACAAGAGAGTACAACTTGTGCAAGAAGAGAAGGTAGAGCAAAGTGTGCAGAGTTCAAACACTTATCAAGATAGAGTTCCTGAAAATTATGCATATCCTAAGGAGGGAGAAGCATTGATGCTTAGGAGAATTAGTTTGCAGGCATCAAAGGATATGATGCAAAGAAGAGCTCTTTTCAAGACCACATGCAAGAGCAAAGGTAAAGTATGTAAGGTTGTCATTGATACTGGTTCAACAGACAACATGGTATCTCAGGAAATGGTGGATAAATTGAATTTGGAAAGGATTCCACATCAACACCCTTACAAGGCATCTTGGGTGAGTGATAGTCAATCACTTTTTGTCTATGAACAGGCATATGTGGATTTTCAGATTGGAGCATATCAGGATAGAGTTTTGTGTGATATTTTGCCCATGGAATGTTGTCACCTACTGTTGGGTAGACCATGGCAATTTGATAGAAG
The DNA here is from genome assembly GCA_027924645.1 of Cunninghamia lanceolata. Classification (NCBI taxonomy): domain Eukaryota; kingdom Viridiplantae; phylum Streptophyta; class Pinopsida; order Cupressales; family Cupressaceae; genus Cunninghamia; species Cunninghamia lanceolata. Next base: position 4,988,185 of record BSBN01000850.1, read on the forward strand.
GGTACTATATGATGGGTATGCTAATACCTACACCATCAAGAAAGATGGGAAGACTATTATGTTGATGCCATTACAGGAAGATGCTGCAGCACAGGAGGCAGCCAAAATCATTTTAGTGGGAAAGAAGGAGTTTGTGCAGATGCCTATAGGAGCAGGCATAAAGGCAGTTGAGGACATTGTAGGGAAAGGAGTTGTTAAGGACAACAGGTTGAAGAAAGTTTCAGTTGTGACTGACAGAGGTCAGCAGCAGGTGCAGAAACAGGTTTGCACACAGCAACCAGTTGAGAGGAATGACAAGGATGTTGTCATAGTTGGGACTATTGTTTGTCCTATAAAAGTTGAAAGAAAGACAGAGTTGAACATTACAGAAGTTCAAGATGCAGTTCAGACAGAGGTTCTGGTTAAACACAAGGTATGTGAGAGAAAGGCCTACATTGACAGGCATGAGGATTTACTTGCAAGAAAGCAAGTTACAGTTCAGAAGTCTTGGAGTAGCCAAGAGCCAGCAGAGGACAAAGCTGGAACAAGTCAGAACACTGACATGACAAAGTGTAAAGGTGGAGGACTTCCACAACTCAACTCATGGGACATGAGTTCTTTTCTGTTGGGGAGTATGGTGTGTTGGCAAGAGACACTATATGGATTCATGGTTGTTGTCATTGATGGCAACAAAGGTCATTCCACATATCCGCAAGTCATGATATATCTCTACCGGAAGTCAGATTGAAGATTGTTGTGGTCCGGTGAACAAGAACAGAGCATGTGGCAAGGTCCGACAGATTGGTCCGGATCTCTCAGAGGAAATGTCTTGGCACAGTGCGGATCTGGGGAAGTCAAGAGGACTATCTTGAGTAGTATATTCCAAGGATTTAGCCTCCGGAGATGGACAAGGAAAAAGATATGAATAGTTGAGTACCGGATTCCTGAGAGACAGTGAAAACAGAGGAAGAACTGACTGACTGAGTATCAAACTACCTTCCGGATGTGTTACAGATGATGATAAAGGTTGCGGAGGCATGAATCATGTTTGGCCGACATAATTGATGATATCTACAAGTATATGCTTGATCCGCATTGCTTGGTGAGCAAGGATTCAGCCGACAGAACTAAGTTTGTAAGAAACTAGACTGTTCCGGATGCCGACTAGAAAGATGATGAAATTACTTGTGCGGATATATATAGAGGATAGATTTAGTTGTAAAGTGTGTGAATGTGTGTGAGGATATGCGAACAAGTCCAGAGTAGAGCAGAAGTAACAAGAAAGATCCGGTATGTGAAAGGACAGCAGACTAAAGAACAGAGGAAAGATGAAGTGCAGCAGATCAGTATATTGAACCTAACCGGAACTGAACTCCAGCATATGCAGATGCTTCCAATCAGTTCAAGACTGTGATTCTAATCATTTTGTAAGACAGTGTGTCTTCTTGTAGGCAGTGAGCCTCTTGTGAGCAGTGTGCTCGGGCAGTGAGCCCTAATTGGCAAGTGCCATTTTTGTAATTTCCTATTCTTCTAACAGAGAATAATTCTTGGGTTAATCACCCCGTGGTTTTCTCCCTTAACAGGGTTTCCACGTCAAAAATACTGTGTCATGTGTTTCTTATTTCATGGTTTATGTTTTGTGTTTGATTTTATGCTGCTTCAATTAAAAGGAAAGTTTAATAAGGGAAATAATTAGGATAACTGATTCACCCCCCCCCTCTCAGTTATCAACAATTGGTATCAGAGCTAAGTTCCTCCCAATAGAGCCTAACAGCTTGAGGAAGATCTGGGATTTCAAATGGATGCATATGGTTTAAAGGAGCAACTCAAGACTGCCCTTGAGGATCTTGAACAGTCAAATTCTGAAGTCAGTGAATTAAGAGAAAGACTCAAACAGGCTGATGAATTCATGAGGGAATTAAAAGACAAATTAAGTCTCTCTATGAAAAAGAGAAAGGAGCTGCTCCAACAGTTGGCAAGACAAAGTGAAGAAAGCAATACAAATGAAGAATTGACTGAGCAAACCAAGTTATGTGAAAAGTTATCAAAAGAAGTCATTATGTTAAGACATGAAATGGAATCAGGAACTATAAAGTTCACTCAAGAGATTGAAGAAAAAAGAAAGGCTGAAGACAATCTAAAACAATCTCTTAAGGAAAAATCAGAAGAATGCCACCAGATGGACAGGATTATCAGACACCTTGAATCTGATCTTGAAGATTCCAAAGATAATGAAGGAAAACTTGAGGATCAAATTGCCTCTCTCAAAAGAGACCTTCAAACAGCAAATGAATATAAAGAGAAATTCAAGATAAGTTCTGCTCAACTTGAAGTTCTTCTTGGAAGTCAAAAGAGGACAGATGACAAGTATGGCTTGGGATATGAGAAAGGAGAAAGCTCCGGATCCGGTCAGAAGAATCTTGGATCAGAAAATCCAAGGAGCAGGCCTAGAAGACCTCCGGTAAGACAGCCAAATGCTCAAAAATATCCATCCTTCAATGGATACTGCCACAGCTGCAACCATTTTGGTCACAAAGCTAATCAGTGCAGAATGAGAACGAATCAGATTAATTCATCCTTCTCCGGACAGTGCTTCAACTGCAAAAGGTATGGACACAAATCCCATGAATGCAGAATTATGCAAGTAAACAAATCATTCAAAGGTAGATGCTTTACATGCAATAGAGTAGGTCATATGGCTAATCAATGCAGATCAAGGGGATATCAGTTAAATATGCAAAGAAATGTTATTTGCCAAATCTGCAATAGGTCCGGTCATAATGCTAAAGTCTGCAGAAACAAGAATCAGGACAAAAGAGGTCCGGTGTATAATCAGAATCAAGACAAGGGTAAACAAAAGATGAATGCGGATGAAGTTAGGAATCTGATGAGCAAGATTTGGGTGAAGAAAAACTCAGAGAATGTAGAGGTTGGATCCGCACCAGATTCTGGTGCTGATATTTCTTCCGGAAATTAAAAGGTGAGCTCAGGCTCAGGGGGAGACTCAAAGAAGATTCTGTTCCCCCAGCCAAACAAGTTGTGCCGGATGTGGCACAAGATGCGGATTAAAGGGTTTGTAGATATAACTCCTGAGATGCTTCAGTCAAGTTTTCAGAGGTCCGCATGGAGTTATGAAGAAGCTGTGTTCGATTAAGTTAGACCTGTTCAGGGAGGTGCTCCGGTATGATAAAGGATTACAAAAGGTCCGGAGAGATCCGGAAATGCACGATCTTGTCTTGCGGATTGGACAGAGTATTTGGGATGTTCTTGTAATATGTTACCTAGATTTATTCATGATTTAAAGATCCGGATGATATTCAGTGATCAGGACTAATCCGGGATACTCCAAGCTGTCCAGACATGGTAAACCGGAATAATGCAGGTGAAGCATTTATTGCAGACAGATATTAGGGTTTGCGGAGCAATATAAGGGATTTCTCAAAAGTTATCTGCTCATTCTACACTTGAGAAGAAGCGAATAGTGGAGCTCTGCAACAAGGTTCATCAAGCACACCAAGGATCTCCTGCCGAAGCTATTGCATAAAGAAATCAATCCAACCACTCCGTGCAAACCGAAGGCGCTTAAGGTATTCTTCGTTTTTCATTGCCTCACTGCAAATCCTTGAAGAATGGCTACTCCAAACATAGTTAAGATCTCTGATAGACCTCGCCCCTCATTCAAGAAACATCCCTACAAATCATTGGAGGTAGATCCACTAGGAGCCTTCTCTAGTGTTCCCCACGGAGTCTTACATACTGAAGATATTAGGGTTTACATACACGCAAACATTGAGGAATTTGGGGAATTCAAATTAAGAGACCTCTATCACAAGCAACTGATAGACAATGCTTTTGAGCTCAAACCAGAGTATAAGGGTATCCAGAAGAAACAATTTGAGCAATTCATTCATTTCCCTAGCTTTGAAGAAAATGAATGGGTCCGGTATGTACTGAGCAGGATGCATGACAACTTCCTTTGGCTAGATAGACCCTGCAAAATCACAAAAGAAGCAATTAGAGCAGTAACTGGTCTATACTCTTCCGGGGGGGTACCTATCCTCAAATCTGTCAAGAACAACGTTGTAACTGAGGCCACCGGATCAAAATATGATAAGAGGGCAATGACCATTGAAGATATTTCGGATCCGGATATCAAATATGCATCAATGATAATAGGATACAAGATCTATCACTCCAGCAGGGAGAATTCTGTATCCGGAACTGCAATATACACAGCATATGAAATGCTAAGAAAGAATGCAGATTATGATCTTTGTGAACTACTACTAAGCCAATTGATGGAAAATGTACAGAAAATCAAGAAAGACAAGAAGAACTCCTTTAAGTATGGTACTCTCATTGTATGTCTATTCTTTTACTTCATGAATGAGCTACCCGGAACAAGTGGATGGATATGGCAGAATGACAAACCTGTTGCAGTCCAGATAAGAGACTATTTGCATGGACTTGGGGATGCAAAAGCGAGAAATACAGCTCTATGGGGATACTTCAAAAACTTTCAGAGCATGATGCAAGCAAGAGAGAGAATTCCCCAGTCTCTCATTGAGAAATACAAGGACTCAGTATGTTTTATGGTTGACACTGATCAGTGCCTAATGGAGGCAGTGGAGCCAAGGACTGTTTGGATCATGCCCATGGGGTATGAAGTTGATGAACAGATAGTAGAGCTGCATGTTCAACACATGCTAAGTCAGCCCAAAGATCCTAAGGCAGAAAGGTTTGGAACCTTTGAGGAGCTGAGCGTGAAATTACATGTAGAACTCAGGGAACCTGAGATTAAGAGAAAAGTGAGAAAAGAAGTAGAGCACATTGCTCAAGGCCTAGGCATCTCAAAAGAGGCACTTGATGCCAGCCGGGAAAAGAGGAGAAAGGCTGAGGAAGAAGAGAAAAGCACAGAAAGTGTTCCGGTTGAAACCCCCACCCGGACCAGATCATCAAAGAGATCTGCACCTTCCACAACCAAAAGCTCAAAACCGGAAGTACAGGCATCCGGTAAAAGATCCAAGACAAAAGCATCAAGGGCTTATGAAAGCCAAAAGGATGAAGAGGAAACAGAATCAGATAAGGAAGTTGGAGAAGTAAAGAAACAGAAGAAGAAAGGATCCGGTAAGCCCTCCACAGGCCAAGACAAGGATGAAATGGCAGAGGTAACTGTTGAAAAGCCCACTCTGTCACTAGAGAGCATAATCAAGTCGGTCACGGTGGATGGAAACCTTCAACCAATGACTGAATCCTATGATGACTTCAGTGAGGCAGACCAAAAGACTCTGCAGGAGGCCACAGTGAAATATCTCAACATATATAATAAGGCTTTCATTGAAATAATATCTCTTATTCCTAAAAGCCTAGAAAAGGAAATGGAAGTGAGGAAAAATAATGCTCATGCTAAAGATCTTGAGATCCGGGAGCAGATAGCTATTCAGCTATATCCTCAAATTGATCCCAAGACAATGAACATGATCTTCAAGGACTGCAAAGATGAGTTCAGAAGTAAAGCCAGGATGAATCAGCTCATGCTTGGTGAGACTGACAAAGTGGCACAAGAGACAGAAGAGATCCTCCGGAAGGCCTTCAAAAGGTTCAATCTTCCTGTTGTAGAGGACTTAGGTGCAGAAACAGCTGCTGATTTGGAATCTTCTGTTCCGGAAGAAGTGAGCCATGAACAGACAAGTGAGGACTTGGGACCCTCTGCTCCAGAAGAAGTGGCCCATGAACAAGCAAGCATCTCTCCTCCGGTTTCCCCTACAGTCTCCGGATCCAAAGAAGAAGAGCAATTGCAGGAGAAGGAAGCAGTGGTGACAGACAAAGAGGTTGACAGTTCTAAGACTACAGAAGAAAAGAAACATCTGTCTCCGGCAAGAGACACTGCACAAACTGTTCAACAATTTTTGAGCAAAGAAACTCTAGAGATTGATGAACCGGAGCTTCTAAAAGGTCCATTTGATTTTGACTCTCTCTCTCCGGTACAAACAATGAAGATAGCTTCATTTGCAAATGCCAAGGCAAATGAAAAGCTCCTGAAGTCTCATATGGAAGACTGTGAGTTGATAGAGGCTGCTTCCGGAGTACTTGTAAAAATCATGCCATCAATCCAAATAGATCCGACAGCCTCCACTTCCGGTAATCTAAAAACCTTAGTCAGCAGTATTGATACACATTTTAATTCTCTAGAAAAATCAGCTGAAGACAAGGTCCGGAAGGAATTTTTGGATAAGAGATTTTCTGAAATATTAGAATTAATATCTAAGGATAGGAAGATTGTAAGCATTGGAATAAAGAGCTTAGAAAATGCTCTTAAGGATGGCGGTGACATATACAAATTTTGTATATCTTGGTCAAAGGCAACAGCTGCAATTGACAAGAAAATAAAAGAGGAACAGGACAAGCTTCAAAGCTTATCTCAAAGTTTTGATCCTCTCTCTTCCTCTATAATAAATCAAGAATGTCAGACTATTGCAGTCTTGAATGAAATAAAGAATCTTGAGAAGGAGAGGAAGAACATTACCAACCGGATGGGAGAACTTAGAAGGATTATAGTCCCTAAGTTGGAAACGATGCATGAGGCCATCAGTGATGCCCAGACCACCGCCCATACAAAAGATCCGACAGATCTCAGGCGGGCAGAAGCTTTTGCATTTTTGTTGAGTGGTCACATTTCAATCCTGGACAGAATGAAGCTTAGTTGGGCTACTGAAATGGTTCAACTGCAGACATCCTTTGCAGACATTCTGCAGTATATGTGAGTATGTAAATATGCGGCTATATATAGAAAATTTTTGAAAATTTTGGTGTGCGGACCCTACCCTTTGCCATTGATGTCAAAGGGGGAGTGAGGAGCAGTGAAAAATGAGGAATCCAACTCAGGGGGAGTTCCGGAAATTGTATATAAAGACAGAGAAGACAGAGCATCAGCAAAGGGGGAGCATAGTGTAAACACTTAGTCATTTTTCACTAAGTGTTGCCATCAATGCCAAAGGGGGAGATTGTTGGCAAGAGACACTATATGGATTCATGGTTGTTGTCATTGATGGCAACAAAGGTCATTCCACATATCCGCAAGTCATGATATATCTCTACCGGAAGTCAGATTGAAGATTGTTGTGGTCCGGTGAACAAGAACAGAGCATGTGGCAAGGTCCGACAGATTGGTCCGGATCTCTCAGAGGAAATGTCTTGGCACAGTGCGGATCTGGGGAAGTCAAGAGGACTATCTTGAGTAGTATATTCCAAGGATTTAGCCTCCGGAGATGGACAAGGAAAAAGATATGAATAGTTGAGTACCGGATTCCTGAGAGACAGTGAAAACAGAGGAAGAACTGACTGACTGAGTATCAAACTACCTTCCGGATGTGTTACAGATGATGATAAAGGTTGCGGAGGCATGAATCATGTTTGGCCGACATAATTGATGATATCTACAAGTATATGCTTGATCCGCATTGCTTGGTGAGCAAGGATTCAGCCGACAGAACTAAGTTTGTAAGAAACTAGACTGTTCCGGATGCCGACTAGAAAGATGATGAAATTACTTGTGCGGATATATATAGAGGATAGATTTAGTTGTAAAGTGTGTGAATGTGTGTGAGGATATGCGAACAAGTCCAGAGTAGAGCAGAAGTAACAAGAAAGATCCGGTATGTGAAAGGACAGCAGACTAAAGAACAGAGGAAAGATGAAGTGCAGCAGATCAGTATATTGAACCTAACCGGAACTGAACTCCAGCATATGCAGATGCTTCCAATCAGTTCAAGACTGTGATTCTAATCATTTTGTAAGACAGTGTGTCTTCTTGTAGGCAGTGAGCCTCTTGTGAGCAGTGTGCTCGGGCAGTGAGCCCTAATTGGCAAGTGCCATTTTTGTAATTTCCTATTCTTCTAACAGAGAATAATTCTTGGGTTAATCACCCCGTGGTTTTCTCCCTTAACAGGGTTTCCACGTCAAAAATACTGTGTCATGTGTTTCTTATTTCATGGTTTATGTTTTGTGTTTGATTTTATGCTGCTTCAATTAAAAGGAAAGTTTAATAAGGGAAATAATTAGGATAACTGATTCACCCCCCCCCTCTCAGTTATCAACATGGTGCAGGAGCACCTACCTGACAGCTGGCCTCCATGAGGCAGTTAGTTAGTTTAAGTCTTGTTAATGTTTCCAAGAAGGTCTGATAAGACCAATGCATGTAATAAGGTCATGTTGACCATGCTTTACTATTTTTAGATAGTTTGTTAAGACAGCTGTTATGCTGTAGGTCCGGTTGGATCTCCCAGCCGCCTGGAGAGATTTCCCAGCCACTTGGAGTCAGGTCAGTAGTACTCGCAAGAGATCCTATTTATGCATGAGGATCGGTTGGTTTTAGATCATCGAGTTAGGTTGCACAGAGTGAGACAGAGAGAGAGAGAGACTGATCATTGTATTGCATCTTTTGAAATCAAATAAGAGATCCTGTTTGTGTTCATTTTCTGTTTGGTCTCCATTGTGTGATCGATTTGCTGTTTTGGTGGTTTCATGGATTCGCTGATCCATTCCACCGGTTGATTCGTCGAATCGGTGGAATGGCTATGTACAGTAGGGTAGGGTTTAGTCTGCATTTCGTGTTTGTTTGCATGCAGGTGTGCAGGATCGTCGTCAAGAGGTGTTGAGGACCCTAGCATGGGTATGTGCTAGGTCGTGTTAGTTGTTAGAGTCTGGAAGATCACCCTGAAAGCAGATTGGGTCATCCCAGGAGGTTCGGCGGATTGAATTTCGCTAAGGGTGGAAAATCCTTCGCAACGGCATCATCAGGATATTTCTGTGTGTATCCTGCAGGTACTTCGGGCGTCATCCGAGTAAGTGGAGATGAGCATGATGCAGTCGGTTGCATAAAGTGAATGTGCATTGGGGTGATCATCATCAGGTGTTGCCGAGGAGGAGCGTATCGGCATAAGGTAGAAGATCGGGTTGATCGCGGGCCGAAAATGTTAAGTTTGGCCAACAGCAGGATATTGAAGGAGCTGCATGTGACGTCATCGTCATCAGGATAATCATCATCAGGATATCGGGGTGACGTAAGCATCGGAGGAAAGGTGCGTGAGTTGAGTATCGTCATCAGGATATATGGGAGGAACCGGATGTTCTATATCCTGCTGATGAACATCATGATGATGCAGATAGAGGTTGGCGGTAAGATGAACAGTGAACATCAGGAGGATGTTCGCGCTTGCCGAATATGATGATGCTGCCGATAGTCGGATATGATGATGCTGCTGGCAGGCGAAGGGTCGAAGGCTTGTCATCAGGAGGATATCGGTCGGCAGAGTAAATATGATGATGCTGACAGTGTTAAGGAAAATATGATGATGATGATGAAGGGTTGCGGACATCCATGTTGTATGTCAAGGTTTTAGTGTGGATGCCTCTGCATCAGTCTTGATCAATTGATTGGGTTGAATGTTGGATTGGATTACTGATTGATTGGATTGTTGGTTTGATTAGATTATATTATCCCCCAAGAGATAGACTCATGAACTCAAGGGTAGACAAGATTGATTGATGATGATGATATAGACCAACTCAAAAGGAACCACTCTCTCAAGCTGGAAAAGATTGATGTGATATGATCAAAAGTCAAATAGTGACCAAAGCCAAAGGATGATGTATTTTTGGTTGATGGATTGATGTTTGATAGCTATCTTAGAGTCTCAAGAGGATACAAGGGATCAAAAAGTCCAAAATATGATGTGACTGAGATGAATAAGATGAATGTTGGCTATAGATGATTAGTGTATTATCTGGAAAGTTGATGATAGGGCTATGGACTGGATAAATGCTGACAGTCTGTTGATAACCAAAGGCAAAATTGTGTCAACCAAAGGTGAGTCTGGATATCTCAAAGGTGATTTGATATGATGCAAAGGTGATGCAAGATAGCTCAAAGGCATTCTATATGATGCTCAAAAGTAATTTAAGATAACCAGAGGTGAGTTTCTGTCATTTAAAGGTGATTGGCTATGATGTAAAGGTGAGTGGCTATGATTCAAAAGTGAGTTTCTATAACAGTGTCTTGTTTTTGATAGGTAATTGGTAAGAGAACACATAGAAAAGACACAATGGTTGATGTTTTGGATGACTCTAATACAAAATCAAAGGAACGTCTGAATGAGGGCCTAGATTAGCGTAAAATTTTGCATGGATCTCCACAAATGTGAAAACACTTGTAAGCATGTACAACCTAGGCTGGAAAGTGGATACTACTTGTTGAGTCCCTACTTAAATTTCTCCATATACTAAGACAAAGAGGATAGCTAGAGATATTGGTGACACTGGCCCCCCCACCATGGCACGGGCACACCAAATCTCTTACCCCGAAGATCTAAAGATCTTATGAACTGAGGAATTTTTTGTCTCTACAATGAATAGTACATATAGAGTGGCTTCAGAGGTCTAACCTCCTGCACCAGCAAGAAAAAGGGTTTTTGGTCCCTACAACAAGTGGTTTCTAGTGATGATTCAGGGGATCGACATGTTACAAGCATCTATAAAGCTACTTAAAGCTTTAACCAGTCCTACTAGGAGTCTCATATACGCAAGGTACGCCTCCTTTCAAAATAGCATTGTAGGGTAAGCATTAATACTGGTCAGACTTGGCTTTCGCCTTATCCTTTTTATATAGTGGGCTGAATGAAAGTACCTCTTGAGGTTGTTCCCTTGGGGTGAGTACCTCTTTTCCCACCAAGGCAGGCCTCTCTAAAGATAATAACAAATTCTCTTACACCCAAGATCCATTTGATAGGCAAGGGGAGAGGATACTTTTGTTATAAGCTTAGGGATCTAACTAATACAAATGTAACAAACATAGCAAGAAAGCACACAAAGCAAATAAAGCAAACAAGCAAGCCAGACAAGTTATTTTAAGCACCAAATGAAATGTTCCTAAATTTAGTGAAAATGATGTAAATCTTTGACTGATCAATCCTGCAATAGATGTCTTAGTAGTTTTAGATCACATTTATTCAACAAATGATAAGAGGCTACACCAAGAGATATTAGCTTCAAAGAAATCAAAGTCACAATAGTGTAGACCAAAAGTGACTAAATAGAGTGCAAAGGTGATTTTTTGTGAATCAAAAGTGACTGTATTTATAACAAATGCAATTTTTTGTCACTCATATGTGATAACAGGCTGTGCAAAGGTGATCTGACACTGTACAGAGGTGATTTTCTATTGTTCAAAGGTGCACAGATGTCTAATATATGCAAAATTCAAACAACAGGGTAGAATCAATGATCATAAAATGAATGTATAAAACCCTGATGACCCCAAAAGATGAATTTGTTGATGTGATAGGTAAAAAATTAGGTTAATAAGATTAAGCATAGTCATGAAAACCTAACCCTACCATCATCAAAGAATCTAATCCAAATGAAACCAAAAGTATGCAATTTAAGCACAATATCACCTAGATTGTGTGATTCCTTGTTTATGATGTGGATTGCTTCTTCAACAATGAACAATTATGAAGATAAAAGCTGCCATGAAGGATGAATGATAATGATAATAAGTTCAATGGATGCTATGGATACTCAAGTGCTCAATATGCTCAGGATGATAATGTAGATGCTATATGAATGCTGGATTGATCTAATATGGAATAAGAGGGTGTTTATATAGAACTCAACCAAAATCAATCAACGGTGGAGATTCAGTGGCTATGTGAATGGCTAAGATTGAATGATAGACATAGGTGGATGTGAAGATGACAAGTGGAGAGAAGATAGGGCTTATGTGTGCTTGTGTACATAAAAAGTACTACATGTGAAAGATATTAAATAAAAGATGTAGTACCACTTATCATTTTTTAAATGAAAGAGGCACACATGTCGGCTCATGAGATAAATGATAAGATAAATTAATTAAATAAATAAAATTTATTTAATTAAAAATAGATAGAAAGAAGATAATTAAATAATTAAAGATTGTTTAATTATAGCTTAGAGGAAATAGCTAATGAATTAATTAAATAAATATAAATTTATTTAATTAATAGAAGAAATAGATGGGTGAGGGATATTGCTCAAGTGTGTTAGACAAATGCAGATGATGTGTAATGCGATGTTTGAATGCTAATGATGATGAGTCAATTTTGGGTGTCTACATTTTGCCCCTCTTTGATACAATGTTCGTTAGAGCGTATACATTGAAATTCATCACTAAAAACAGCTCTAAGTACATCTCAGTGATCCTTATGACCAAATATGAGGAAAGCAGATACATTGAAATTCATCACTAAAAATAGCTCTAAATACATCTCAGTGATTTGAGAGTAGGTAACCCACCAGATGAGTGCAATCCAGTCACTGCCCTAATGGCATCCTTTGTGATCTTAAATGGCCTCATCAACCATATGAAGTTGTCATGCACTTTGCTCAAAGTATACCGGACCCATTCATCTTCTGTAAAACAGGGGAAATGAATGGACTGTCCACAATGCTTGTCCCAGATGGCTTTGTACTAAGGTTTGAGTGCAAATGATTCATCTATTAGCTGCTTATGATATATATCCATCAGCTTGGATTCCTTGAATTCCTCAATATTCGCATGAATGTATCCCCTAACGTCTTCAACATACAAAACCCCATGCAAAATGCTAAAGAATGCACCTAAAGGATCTACTTCTAGAGATTTATAAGGGTGTTTCTTGAACTTAAGACGCGGCCTATCAGTGATTTTGACAACATTTGGAGTAGCCATCTTTCAACAGATTCAGAGAGAGATTTATAGGAGTGAAAAGTACCTTTTTGCACCTCTAGGGTTTACAAAAAGAGCTGAAAAGATCGCCGGTTGACTTGAATTCTGTGATTGATCCTTGAGAGAGATGAAGCAAACTTGTTTGTAGAGCTCTTCTTATCTTTTTCACTAATGTAAATGTGCAAATGACGAGCAAATGAACCCTTTTATCTCTAAGTAAACCCTAATTTCATTTTGTAATAAATGCACAACTTAAGTTATTCAGGAATAGACAGCTATTCAGTTCTATCCTTCAATCACTCTGAAACAAATGAATATGATCTTTAAAGATTGCAAGGATGAGTTCTAGAGCAAAGCTAGAATGAATCAGCTTATGCTTGGAGAAACTGACAAAGTGGCAAAAGAAATAGAAGATATTCTCTGAAATGCCTATAAAAGATTCAATATTCCTGTTATAGAGGACTTAGGTGATGAACCCTTTGCCATGGATGACAAAGAAGAATCTACTAAGACAGTTGCAGAAGAGACAAAGGAGACAAGTAAAGAGAAAGCTAAGGACTTAGATTCCTCTATTCTGGAAGAGAAAGTTCATGGAGAAGCAGACACCTCTCTTCCGGATCCCGCTACAGACTCTGGAATTGAAGGAAAAGAAAGAAAAGAAGAGAGCATCAATCAAGAAGAAGTGAAGGGAAGAGAAGAAGGCCAAACTGAGAAGACCACAAGTGACAGTGCTGAGGCTATAAAAGGAAAGACTCTGTCTCCGACAAGAGACACTGCAGAAACTGTTAAAGATTTCTTGACTAAAGAAATGATGGAGATTGATGAAATGGAGCTACTTCAAGGACCATTCAACTTTGATTCTCTCTCCCCGGTTCAAACTATGAAGATAGCATCCTTTGCTCAAGCAAAGGTAAAATAAAAACTTTTAAAGTCTCACATGGAAGACTGTGAGCTAATAGAGATCACATCCGGTGCATTGGAGAAAATCATGCCATCCTTCTAGAAGGATCTTTCGGCCTCCTCATTTGGTAATCTAAAATCCCTTGTAAATTATGTCAATACACATTTTGATTCCTTAGAAAAGTCAGCTGAAGAAAAGGTCTGGAAGGAGTTTTTGGGAAAAAGATTCTCCGAAGTACAAGGGCTAATAACAAATGACAGGAGAAATTTGGATATTGGAATAAAGAGCCTAGAGAATGCTCTTAAAGATGGTGGAGATCTATACAAATTTTGTCTATCTTGGTCCATCGTAATAGTAGACATCACCAAGAAGGTGGAAGAACAAGAGAGCAAACTATCAAGTTTATCTCAAAGTTTTGATCCTCTCACCTCTTCCTTAATAAATCAAGAGTGTCAGACTATTGCAGTCATAAATGAAATAAAGAAGCTTGAGAAGGAGAAGAAAAATAGAATAGGCAGGTTAAGTGAACTTAGAGGGATCATTATCCCTAAGTTAGAGGCCATGCATGAGGCCCTAACTAATGCTCAGACCACAGCCCAAACTAGTGATCCGACAGATCTTAAGAAGGAAGAAGCTTTTGCATTCCTGTTGAGTGGTCACATCTCCATTTTGGATAGGATGAAGCAGAGTTGGGCGACAGAATTTGTACAGTTGAAGAATACTTTTGCATATATACTTAAGTATATGTAAGTATAACTTGTATATATACGTATGCGGATATGTATAGATTGATTTTTGAAAATTTTGGTGTGTGGATTCTACCCTTTGCCATTAATGTCAAAGGGGGAGTGAGGAGTAGTGAAAAATCTGGAATCTAACTAAGGGGGAGCTCCGGTAAAGTGTACATTAGAACAGAGCATCAGCCAAGGGGGAGTGTAGTGTGACACTTAGTCATTTTCACTAAGTGTTGCCATCAATGCCAAAGGGGGAGATTGTTGGCAAGAGACACTGTGTGGCTTCATGAGTGTTGTCATTGATGGCAACAAAGTTCATCCCACACATCTGTAGGACATGGTGTGTCTATACTGGAAGTTAGATTGAAGAGTATTTTGGTCCGGTGACCAAGAACAGAGCATGCAGCAAGGTCTGACAATTAGGTCTAGATCTTTCAAAGGAAGTATCTCAGTAAAGTGCGAACTTGGGGAAGTCAAGAGGAGTACCATGACTAACATATTCTAGAGACTGAGCCTCTGGTGATGGAAGAGTGAAAAGATATGAACACCTAAGTGTTGGGTTCCTGTTTGGCAGAGTAGACTGAGGAAGAACTGACCGGCAGAGCATCATACCTTAATCCGGATGAGATATTGATGGTGATCAAGTTTCTTAAGAGATCATTCATGATTGGCTGACATGATTGATGACTTCTATAAGCATCTCCTTGATACGCATCTCTTGGTAAGTAAGGATTCAGCTGACAGACCAGAGTTTGTGAAAATATTGAGTATTCCAGATGCTGACTAGAAAGATGTTGAAATCCTTTGTGCGGATATATATACCAGATGGATTTTGATGAGGAGTGTGTGGTGTATTGGGAAGCGTGAAGAAAAGTAGAGAGAAGTGTGGAAGCAGTAATACAGGTTCGGTATGTGACAGGACAACAACACCAAGAAGAGGAAGAATGAAGTGCAGTAGATCAGTGTATTGAGCCTAACCGGAACTGAACCTCAGCATATGTAGATGCCTCTCATCAGTTCAAGTATCTTGTTACTTTCTTTGTACCTTGTAGACAGTGAGTCTCTTGTAGGCAGTGAGCCTCTTGTGAGCAATGTGCTCGGGCAGTAAGCCCTAATTGGCAAGTGCCATTTTGTACTTCTATTCTTTTAACAGAGAATACAATCTTGGGTTAGTCACCCCGTGGTTTTTCTATTAACAAGGTTTTCCATGTCAAAATCATTGTGTTATGTGTTTCTGCTTTCATGGTTATGGATGATTATTTGTTTTGATACTACACTAGTTATTAAAGAAGAATAGAAATTTAAATTAATTAAGATAACTGATTCACCCCCCCTCTTAGTTATCAACAAGGCGCATGTAGTCAAATAGGTCACTTTTGAGTAGCATATAGGCACATATGGAAAAATGAACCGCTTATGGTAGATAAAAGCTAGGATATCAATAAAAGATCAAATTGGATAGTAGTTGTATGTAGCAAAAGAGACTGACATGATGAATGAAATGATGCAGGATATACTACCACCTTCGTTATCACGAGAGCCACATCCTAGGGATTTGCGGTTGGTGAGATTGCTAGATGCAGAGGAGCGGCTAGTGTTAGAGATCCTTGAGTTAGAGCATGTGTCGAGATTGGAGCTAGTGCAGACACATCGAGGTCTGATGATAGCGATGGTGGAGCGAGCATAGTTCTTTCTTGTTGCTGACAAGAGAGGCTACGATCACACTAGAGGATGTGTTTCAGATTCTACAGATTCCTATTGATGGGGACCAAGTAGATTATGATCCTGATATGGTTCTAGCTGTGTTTAGGAGATTGTTCAGGACACCAGACATTGGAGTAGAGGGTTTAGAGATTCCTATGGCTAGGATGGAGGAGTTATGTGACAGACTGCAATGAGTGGTAGTGGCTATTATCAGATGGCTGGTAGGAGATAGGCGAGTGAGAGGTTTTTCGGTAGGATGGGGGATAGTGATGGAGGGGATGTTCTCCTATGGTATGAGATATGCATGGGCAGAGTGTGTGTTTGGACAGCTTTATCATTTCCTGCATGGTTGTGCATATATGTTCAGGGCGAGTATGTCTGCAGGAGTTATAGTTTTGCACGTATGGGCTTATGAGCATATTCCAGTGACGAGACCAGAGGGATGGGTGGCTAGAGTAGCAGGAGAGCCTTATGCTAGGATGTATAGTGGAGCTTTGACATACCGGTAGCGTAGAGGAGTAGTGTACTGGCGGAGGAGGTTAGATGAGGTAGATAGCTTTATATGGAGGCCATGGCTAGGATGTGAGAGATGGGATGAGGAGGACACTGAGCTTGTCTATGCTAGGCAGGTGAGATATATTTTTGGACGTGGCATATACATTATAGAATGCTATTTGCTAGAGAGGGTTTTGAGGCAGTTCAGGTTACCACAGGTAGTACCAGTTGGTGATGCCATTTTTGGGAGGACTAGACAGGAGCTGTTTGATTAGGGGCCGGAGGTTGTGGTTGACACAACTTTGGCAGAGAGAGGAGCTATAGCCAGTTGTATGGCAGTGGGGATAGGGTCCTACAGATCTAGGCACGCTACCAGACTATGATGCATACTGGGTGACAGCGAGACTGATGCGGCTGACACAGGTTGGAGAGATAGGAGAGATAGGGATGGAGAGACCAGTTAGGAGGAGGCAACGACAGGCTCCACTAGCACAAGTTGTTGTAATAGCAGTGCCAGGGATACAGATACATGGACAGGTACCAGGATAGCCTTAGATACTGGCATAGCCTCAGGGGTAGATATTAGTAGGTGATGATGTTGGGATTTAACAACTACAGAGGAGGATTAGAGAGGAGAGGAGATGGAGGTAGCAGGCTCAGATGAGATTGAGGAGGGTGGAGTTAGATAGGCACCAGGTGGTGATTGGCTTGTGGCATGCTAGGGCTCAGGCTCAAACATACCAGGCTCAGTTACAGGTGAGAGTACAGGCTGGGGATGGACAGGATGATGGTGCACTTGCTAGAGTGACGGAAGAGAGAGATGCAGCTAGACAAAGCAAGCAGATGATGAGATTAGAGCAAGATACTGCTATACAATAGGTGCAGGCGATGAGAGCAGAGAGAGATGGTCTGTGGGCAGAGAGGGATACGACTGTGTAGTAGCTATAGAGGATTACTAGTGAGCAGGATAGAGAAGTGACTGTATTAGGTACAGATGGGGCTATGATGTATTTGGCCACACAGTTGACATAGGTACAGGCAGAGCTGCGAAGAATACAGGGTGAGGCGGAGTACTATAGAGGCTTATACTATGGGGTTGTGCCAGCAGAGCAAAGGCAGCCTAGCTTCAGGAGTAGGTCAGGGGCTTCAGGTTCACAGAGGTTAGGTGGATCTCGATCTGTAGCCACAGTGATGGGGCCACCGAGAGATAGGGGGACAAGTGTAGGACCCAGTGGTGGTGGTCAGGGTGAGGGAGCTGCTAGTAGTCACTGGGGCTACCTTGTTTATGTTGTATCATGATGAGGCCTAGAGCTGATTGTACATACATTCTTTATGGCTCAGCTTGTATATGTAGACACTTGTATATTGACACATGTGTATATATATATATGATGGTATATTGCTGATCTATATGATGATGTAATGGATGCACTATTGGCATTATGATGGTTATGCATGTATTTGTATTTTCATGGATTATGTATGGATGTTTATGCAAACGATATGAATGGAAATGTATAATAATGTAAATATGTAAATGCATATAGATAGATGGTAATGCGATGATATGTGATGGACTTATATATGTCTAACACACTTGTTTTGCAGGATAGGAGGTGTAGACGAAGGACAATGGAAATGATTGATCTTGGCTAAGGACTATATAGACAAATAATGGGATAAATAGATGGGACAATGGGCAAATTTTTAAGTAATTGCTCAAAATGAAAAGAAATGCAATCCTTATGTTTGATATAGCATGTGGATGTTATGCACCAGGGTAGAGAAGACCAAGGTATCGAGATATCCAATGCAAAACTAACATGCTACAATCTTGTTTGAACACATGAGGTCAAGATGTTGAGCCAACATGCACAAGATATGAATAATAGCTAGTGTTTTGATATGGACTTTGATGCTACAAGCAATGGTTTGAGCTTATCTCTACTATGCATAGTGACAACTTGCTGGTTATATGTATGGAGCTAGTCTTGACATAGAATAGTCTCAAATGCATAAGAGATTGTTTAGCTTCTCAGATGCTAGAGATATTGATATGTAAGATGCTAATCGTAACACGTACAAGATACCAATATGCTTAGGAAGAGAATAAAATCATCCCGCAAACACGACATACAAAAGCAATATGACCATGCCCCATTCCTTACTTCATCGTAACATACCAAGATATAGATAGATCAAGGCAGTCTTGATTAGGCATAGAAAAGGGACAAAAGATAAAACAAAAGATACTGTCATCACATTCTCTTTCCAAATTTAGGTGCTCTTAGATGGATTAAGTTGGGGCCTTGTTAAGAGGAAAGCTGCATCCTGTTGAAGGCTAAAGATGTTGATAAACTGCTATAGCAAATGTTGGTTTAAGGCATGTGGACAAATAGCTTCTGGCTTACTCTTGACAAGTTAAAGTACTTGAGCTTTCAGTATACACATAGTTTGCTTCCTGCTTGAGCTAATCAAAGAGAAGAAAATGGAAGATGAGGAGAAGATGGAGAAGATGGGGTGGGTTATGTATGCTTGAGTACTAGAAACTTCTTTCGTATTCCAGACTACCTACATACCCTGTATCCATGGGATCAAAGCACATCTATGATGAAGATGAGACATGGTGAATATGTAGTTATGGGTTTTATTGATGATGTGTGTGATGAAAAATAGAAGAATGTGAGATGAAAGATTGGAGGATGATTAGAAGAAAAAAGAAAGATGGATAATGAAAAGAGAGGCTATCGTCTTAGCCTGAATCAGAGTGCTTCCTTTGTATCTTAGATTGCCTACATACCCTGTATCCATGGGATCAAGGCTTTAACAATAGAGCTGGGATGTAGTTCTTGCTTATTACACTGGTAAGTGATGTTGAAAGAATCAACTTTATTGCTTGGATATTTGCATTGGTGATGTTTTGCGATTTTTGGATGTTGGATGAGCGTGAATTGATTGTAAAGATATGAATCCTAGTTGCAAATTGTTTTTCCATGTTGTCATTGGATGAACGCTATGGTTGAAGTTGAAAGTTTGCTATGTTGTGACCTAAAGTGTTTGATGTGTTATGAGCTAGAGATAGTGGTATCCACTTCCAAATAAGATTCAACAAATGCCCCTAGTGCAGGATGAGGTTTATTATGAAGGAGTGACGATGAAGAAGGCATGCGGTCAAGATGCTAAGGTGCCAAAAGATAGTTATCACAACAATGTCTCAAGTATGATAGCTAGCATTGACAGAGGCGAAGGTGGAAAAGTTGTTTATTATGATGACATGTGGATTGTGATATGTATTATGTGGGATAAAATGGTGAAATATGGTAGGAAGAGTGATGATCAAACAAATCAAGCAGATAATGGAAGCTGGTCACTACACATAGCGCCTGTTTGCCATGTTTTCACTATGGTACTTATCCAAGGTGCTTGTTTACTAGGTTTTCACCAGAGGATGGATTATTTATCTTATTCTATTATTTTTTTGTTATCCAAAGCGCCACAAAGTGGTTTTCACTATTGGATGGTTTTTTTTTTTTGGGATGACAATTACACATGGTGCTTGTTTGCTAGGTTTTCACCAAGGTAATAGATAGGAGGGACTCAAGTGTCTAGTTCAATGGATGTTGGTAGTCCCGTTAGAGATCATTACATGGACCATGTGGTTATGCTCATCAATGTTGGTAAGGGTTTGCATGTGAGAGATGGATTAGGTAGGATAAAATATTAGGATAAGGATGATTGAAGGTTCACACAAGGATAGATGGAAGGTTCATGCAAGGATAGATGAATGGGATAGTGGATTATGGAAGGCTTATGCAAAAGCATGGACCATAAGAAGGTGACAGGGGGGATATGTAGGATAATGGATGAAGGATGGAGGTATGGAGGTATGTGAAAATGTGGGATGGAAGGGAACCATGACCAACGGTTGTACACACTGCTAAACATTGAAGCTTTAGATGGAAAGGTCAGTGTAGGGAGTAAAAGAGATGCTTGCTTAGAGGATGGGTGATGGAGTGATGTAGGAAACCACAGATACTTAGTATTTTTATTATTTTTTCTTGGCTTATGGGATTTTAGATGGAATGGGATGGAAAGGGAAGAAAATGGTTGGGATTCTTGAAGGATTGATAAGAATGCCTCATTCAGCTTGCTTTCTTGTTTGCTTAGGGACCTAGACCATTTTGGTTGTAGGCTCTTATTTTGTGGTTATGGGTTCATCTAGCATTTTAGATGTACTAGGTTGTGATTCTTTGCTTTGATGCCCTAAGGCATGAGAATCTTTAGGATTTTTAGCTTTAGAGGTAAAGGCATCCAAATTTTTATTTTTGAATCCCATGGATGTGGTGGAAGTGGGGTTGGTGAAATGAATGGAATCTTTATGCTTAGATGGTATGTGCATTTGTTGGTCACGATTAGGAATATAATGGTGATGATGGATAAATGGATAATTGGGCATTGGTAGTAATGGAGGTGAGGAAAATGAAGGGATATTAGGGGTTGGAAGGAGTGGAGGTAAAGTGGATGGTGGGAGGGGTATGGTCACATGCTTTTGCAAGTTATAGGATGGGGAAAGTGGAGGATATGGAAATAAAGTTGATGATGGGAGTTTAGGAGTTGGAAGAAGCAGAGGTAAATTGATGGCAGAAGATGTACAGTCACATGCTTATGGGGTTTATGATGGAATTTTTGACAGGAAATGGTGGACTTAGGATGGATGGAGGAATTACCAACATCTTTAGCTTGAGGAGGCCGGTGTTTGACATTGGGACTAGGAGTGTTTGGAGAACTAGACTTGAGTTCATCTTTAGATGGAGATGAAGGGGTTGCCGAAAGCATGAAGATGGATGATCCCAGAAAAAGGTCAATGATAGGAAGGGAGTCGTCAATGGTATCTGGGTTAGAAGTGTCTCTTACCAAGGAAGATCTAGCTTTTGCATCAGAAATAGATATGGATGAAGATTCTTGCAATGTGTACTCACCAGGACCATGTTTGGTGTATTTGATATGGAGGTTGGAAGCAGTTTTGCTAGATGATGGCTTGAGTAGGACAGATGGGTCTATATAGGATGAAGACAGATATGCCTTGATGTTGATAGGAATGTAGTTCAGAATTTGATATTTAGCTTGAAAGGCATAATAAAATTCAAATGGATTGGGATCAGCATAGATAGTAATCTCAACACCGTTGTGTGGAAATTTAAGACTTGATGGTATGTGGAAGGAACTGCCTTGAGGGCATGTATCTATGGATGACCAAGGATGATGTTATAAGGAAGGTCAATATCAAGAACCTAACAACGGGTTTCTGTGGTGACCGGCACAACTTGGATAGGCAAGAAAATAATCCCTTCAGTATCTCTCTCGGCATCATCATATGCTTTGATAGTAATAACCTTGGAGGTGTCAACATCTTTCTTAGAATATCCCAATTGTTTTATTAATTTCAAAGAACATATATTAAGACCAACTCCACCATCTACCAAGATTCATTTGATACGGAATTGTTTAACAAACACTTCAATGTGGAGGGCTTCGTTGTGTGAAGGGTGAATGGAGGGTTGAAGATCTTTATCAGAGAAGGTTAAATGACAAGGGGTTGCAATGCTAGTGACCATAGATTAGAATTGTGTGATATCAATATCATTGGGCACCAAAGATTCTTGTAAGGCTTTGTCAAGGATAGCTTTGTGAGTAGGGGATATGCAGAGAAACTCAAGAATAGATATGTGCGCAGGTGTTTTGCCAAGGTGATCCAAGATATTATAGTTAAAGAATGGTCAAGGAGGATGAATAGGTGCTCCTTGAATGGTGACTCAACCTCTTCGAGTGGTTACATCGCAGTCAGGTGCTTTGCCTTGGATAGTAATGGTAGAAATGTGAGCATGGTCAATGCGGCCAATGGTAGACGATTCATAGTTGTACTGAATGGCATTTCCAACATGAGGGTTACTTGATTTGTCATGAGATGGAAGTGGATTCTTGAAAGCCTCTAGATCATAGTTCGATGTTGATTGTTGTACAGGTTGAGTTGTTGATGGTGTAATTTTGATTAAACCTTGATTGATCCAATCTTGGATAACATGTTTTAAGCACATACAACCATTTGTTTTGTGTCCTTTAACTCTATGGTATTCACAATACTCATTTTATTTGTACCAAGGAGCTTTGAAGAGAGGTTCACCATTGGGTGGTGCATTCGGTAACATAATATCATGTGCTTGGAGAAGCTTTCGAAAGATAACTTCCATAGGTTCCACTAATGGTGTAAATTGTTGGCGTGGATGGGAAGTTTGTTGTTGTCACATTCGTTGAAAAGGTTGTGTTGTTGTAGAAGCAGCTTGAATGTTGATGGGAGCTTTCATAGTTTGTATGTTCTTTGCATCCACAACACCATCGTTGACAACATTCTTATTTTTGTTCCAGAAGCAAGACTTATCGTTGGAGTTTTGAGGATAGTCTTTGTTATCGTGAAAGATATTGATAGTTCCTTTAGCAATTAAAGCTCATTCAATGATGGTTCCTTTGGAAACAAGTCCATCAAAGGTGCTAGCACTTTGCAATTATAATTGGAATAACAGCTCGGGATGAAGATTTTGAATAAAGATATCGAGCTGTTGCTTCTCAAGTATTTCCCATGATAGTTTGCTAGCCATATTACTCCATTGTTGAGTAAATGAAGAAAAGGCTTCACCATTGCGCTATTTATTATTGACAAGGTCATTCATGTTCACCTCATGTTCAATGTTAAAAGCAAGGTGTGATCAAAACTTATTTGCTAATTCCAAAAAAGACTTAATTCTTGGAGGTAAATGGGAGAACCATTCAAGAGCTTGTCCTGCTAAGCTTTGAGGAAATAGTCTCAAAAGATATGTATCGTCATGAGCAACATCGAGACATGCCATAAAGAATGGTCTTAGATGGTCTTCCAGATTGCCTTTTACTTTATACTTGCCAAATTGTGGAATTTCAAAGTGTGGTGGAAAAGGTGTCATATGAAGAGACTTGTCAAATGGATAAGTGCATATGTTTTCTAGAGAAAATGTCTTCTTGCCTTGTCCTACCACTTGGTTGATCATTTGTTGAACATCCACTAGAGATAATTGTTGTTGTTCCAAAGGGTGTGAAACATGGTATGATGTATATTGGGGTTGTTGTTGTGGGATATATGAAGCCATGACCGTTTGTTGAGGTTACGAACTCACAATGTATGTCAAAGGATTGGTATGTGAGACATATGTGGTTGAGGAGTGCTATCCTTGAGACACAAGTGGTGGTGGGGTATATTGTGAGGAATTGGCACCAAGATTGCGCATCACATGAGAAGTGGAATATGGATTGACACTAGTTAATGGTTGGGAAGTTGGAGTTGGGTTTGTGACATGGTAAGTGATGGAAGGATTGGTAGATGTGAAAGAAGGATGGACACTTGGTTTTGTATTTTGGACAACATGGGGATTGATATGTGTCATGGGTTGGGTGACAATAGGCAAGCCTTGGGTAGCATAAGATGGATTGATGGTGTGTGAAGGATTGTAAGAATATGATGGAATGGATGTAAGTTGCTCAACATAAGTGACCGTATTGCTAGGATTAGCTTGAGAAATGATAGGAGGGTCACTCATGTCAATAAGACTAACATTGGGATTATATGGTGTAATGGAGGGATTAGTAGAGATAGTGGAAAGTGTATTAACAGTTGGTATATGAGATGTGGTATTCATATGGGACATAGAAAGTTGTGATGGTCGTGAAGCTTGGACTATTGGTGTTGTTGGGATAGTATGGGAAGCTTGCACACTATGGGATATGGGGATAGCTTGTGATGTTTGGGACATTTGCGCTTGGGCCACATGGACAGCTTGTGTTACTTGAGGCATGGAAATGGTCATGGTAGGAGGAGTATGTTGAGGAACATGAAAAGGTGGAATGTTTAAATTTTGTGAAATGACAGGGAGCGCATTGGTTGGTGTTATCAAAGGTTCTAGAGTGTACTCCGAGCATGGTGGATCAAATGAAGTAACAATAGGAAACGAAAGAGATGTGGTGGAAGATAGACCTTGTGATATGATGGGGGATGATGTGACTATAGTGGATGGTCCCTTTGCAACAACAATGGGAGTGTTTGGATCGTGCTCTCTAATAGCGGATATGCCAAAATCTCTTGGCAATTTAGCACCCATGTGAGAAAGTTGCAAGAAGTAGTGATTAGGCTCGGATAAAACTAGTCTCTCAACTTGATCCCACACATGTGTATCTTGAAATTCTGATGTCTTCTTGGGATTGTTCTTCAAAAGTCTCAAAAAATGTTTGAGGTTGCACTTGTTGTGAAGATGACTCTCCAATGGTATACCCATGAGGCGTAAACATATGAGGAGGCATACCGGTCGTAAATTGAGTTGCGTCTTTAAGAGGTGTTGATCTAAATTGTTGCATCTTAGCTCCCATCTTAGCTTGCAATTTGGCTTCTATTTCAGCTCGCAGGTTGGCTTTCATTTCATCTCTATATTGACTCCTAGTTTGAGGCATGATGTTGATGTTGAAAATTGAAGTTTAGCTTGTCAAAGTTTTAAGACCCAAAAGAAAGGTGATAGTTTGCTGGTTTGGTTGGTTGGTTTGCTTTGTTGATTTGTTGTTGGCTAGTTTTCCCTAGAGAATAGCTCTCACACTCAAGGGAAAAGTTGTTTGTTGTGGGTTGCTATGTTGCTGATGTTGCTGAAGCTAAAGCTAGGAGATGATGTTTTGTTGATTGATTGAATTGATTGGTTTGATGTTTGGTTTGCTAGTTTGGGATCTCAAAAAGATGAAAAGCTCATGAAATTTGATTGATTGGTAAGCTCAAAATAGGAGACAAAGTTTAGGTATCTGCTAATGATCAGAGATAGGTCTGAAAGCTAATGCTGAGGCTAAGCAAGTTGGATTTATGGCTAATTTGACTGAGTCACTAGGATTTGCTGGTATTAGCCCACAGGCGACAAGTAATAGCTCAAATGCAACTCAAAAAAAGCCAAAGGTGACTGGTAATAGCTTAGATGCAAGTTGGTTTGGGTTCTGACAACAGGTTACAGTGTTAACCAGAAGTGAGCCAATTTTTCACAGGCGATTAATGTTGACTCAAAAGTGATTTACTGTTGATTAGAAGTGACACTAGTTTGGCCAAAGGTGATAGACAGTTGTTTAAAGGTGATGCGATTTAGGCAGAAAGTGGTTGGCTGTTGTTTAAAAGTGACTCTGTTTAGGCAAAAAGTGGCTAACTAATGTTTAAAAGTGATTCTGTTTAGGTAAAAAGTGGCTAACTATTGTTTAAAAGTGATTCAATTATCTGTATGCAGGCAGTTTAAGCTCAAAAGTGACTATGTCTGTCAGGAAATATGTCTAATTTGTGATTTTTTGACAAGAAATAGTAATTGCAGTCAATCACACTCACAACAATCACAAACTTGTACAACCTAGGCTAGGAAAGGACTGTATTTGTTGAATCCCCTGGTCATGCTTATTTAAAGCGGATAGCTTTAGGATCTTGGTAGCACCGGTTGCCCTCCATGATACACACTTCTCATGCATACGAAGATCCAGGTTTCCTAAAAGGCCTGTCCCTCACCAAACCTTAGGATTGTCCCTGCTACCTCTTCTAAGAACCACATGAATCGAAGCGGCTTCAAAGGTCCCACCTTTTGTGTCAACAAATAGAAGGTTTTTGGCTACTACACAAAGTTGCTAATAAGGGCATCCGTTCAGGTGGCTATACATGCAATAGCGCTACTCTTCGTTATGGAGTCTCCCAGCATTCAAGGGTTACACCTTGGAGGGTTTTGGTGGAGGTTGGCCGTCGGTATAACACAACAACACCCATTGTTTGTGGCTTTCGACACAAACACTTTTCTTATATAGCGGTTCAGAATGACTTGGCTTTAGCCTGTTACTGCTTGGGTCGTATACCTTCTCACACCGGGAAGGCAGGCCCTCTAAAGATAATAACAAGTTCTCATACACCCAAGATCCATTTGATAGGCAAGGGGAGAGGATACTTTTGTTGTTAAATTTGGGTTACAATCAATCACATGCAAGAAATCAAAAAAGATAAATCCAACATGGAGCAAACAATGATTTGTTTTAAGCACCAAGCCCAAATGTTCCTAATTTAATGAAAAACCACAAGTCTTGATCGATCGAAACTGTAACAGATATGTTAGTAGTTTGATAACCTCCTTTTCTTGGACAATCGATAAGATGCTGCACAAATACCCAATTAGTAGCCAAGAAAAACAAACTGCAAATGATACAGACCGAAAGCGACATAGTTTACCAGAGGTGATTCGCTGTCGGTCAAAAGCGATCTATATTCTGTCACAGGAGAAATGTTACAAATCATAAGCAATGCCAAGATCTCTAGATGTGGATTGTTAAAGCTCACAAGCGATGTGAAAAAGTAGGAAGTGATTGATTATGGCTCATAAGTGACTCGGATCTACAAAAAAATAGAATGCAACAAAAACCCTAGTTTTGCAATAAGCGATTCGATTAGCTAAAGGCGATCACTATCAGATCAAAAGTGATTCAGATGAATGCATAAGTGACCACTGTTAGTGTAAAAGCAATGCAAAATAGACAGAAAGTGACCCCTGTTCACTTATAAGTGATCCATAAAATGCTAAAGGTGGCAGGTTTCAGCTCAGAAGCAATTTGCGTATTCAGATAGTGACAGATTTTTGTTCAAAAGTGACTAGAACTTGCTGTAAGCACTTAGAAAATTTGATCTTCATAAAAACAACTTCAAACAACAAAGTTAATCAAGGACGTGAGTCCCACCGGGTGTGCCAAAATGTGATAGGTAAAAAATCAGGTTAATAAGATCAAGCATAGCCATGAAAACCTAACCCTACCATCGTCAAAGAATCTAATCCAAATGACACCAAAAGTATGCAATTTAAGCACAATATCACCTAGATTGTGTGATTCCTTGTTTATGATGTGGATTGCTTCTTCAATAATGAACAATTATGAAGATAAAAGCTGATGGATGAATGCTAATAATAATAAGCTCAATGGATGCTATGGATGCTCAAGTACTCAATATGCTCAAGATGATAATGTAGACGCTATATGAATGCTAGATTGATCTAGTATGGAATGAGAGGGTGTTTATATAGAACTCAACTAAAATCAATCAACGATGGAGATTTAGTGGCTATGTGAATGGTTAAGATTGAATGATAGACATAGGTGGATGTGAAGATGACAAGTGGAGAGAAGATAGGGCTTATGTGTGCTTGTGTACATAAAAAGTACTACATTTGAAAGATATTAAATAAAAGATGTAGTACCACTTATCTTTTTTTAAAAGAAAGAGGCACACATGTCGGCTCATGAGATAAATGATAAGATAAATTAATTAAATAAATAAAATTTATTTAATTAAAAATAGATAGAAATAAGATAATTAAATAATTAAAGATTGTTTAATTATAGCTTAGAGGAAATAGCTAATGAATTAATTAAATAAATATAAATTTATTTAATTAATAGAAGAAATAGATGGGTTATGGATATTGCTCAAGTGTGTTAGATAAATGCAGATGATGTGTAATGCAATGTTTGAATGCTAATGATGATGAGTCAATTTTGGGTATCTACAGTTGAATCGGATTTGTACCCTGCAACCAAAAACACAAAAGATCCAATGATATGATACGATTAGGTCAAACATAAATCAAACCCCAAATAAACTAGCTTGAGGATGGAAAAAGACAATTAGGGTTAGCAAATAAACTAGCTTGTAACCCAAATCAGACAACTAAAAATTAGAGAAAACCCTGCAAAAAAACAAATTTATTAGAGAAACCCTAATCAACCAGAGGCAACTCCCTACCGATCAAAGGTGATTTTCTATGGACAAGAGGTGATGAAAGACTATTCAAAGGTGATTTTCCCCCAATCAAAAGCAATTCAGAACCATTCAAAAGTGATTTTGCATAAACCAAAAGTGATTTTCTGTCAATCAATTGTGCTATTCCGTAACTAGACTTCAAAAAATGTCTTTCCAATGAAAAATCAATCAAGGACGTGAGTCCAACTAGGCATGCCAAAATGTGTGAGTAGGAAAAATTAGGTTAATAAGATCAAGCATTACAATCAAAGCCTAATCCTACCACCTTCAAGAAATCCATCTAAATGACACAAATAAAAGAAAATCAAACAACAATGTCGCCTAGATTGTATTGATTCCTTGGTTGGAATGTGGATTACTGTTGATAACTGAGAGGGGGGGTGAATCAGTTATCTTAATTACTTTAGCTTCTTGTTCTTCTTTAACAACTAGTACAGCATCAAATCATATAAGCATGTATAACCATGAAAGCAGAAATAAAATCAATACACATATAACAATGATTTTGACGTGGAAAACCCTGTTAAGGGAAAAAACACGAGGTGATTAACCCAAGATTGTATTCTCTGTTAAAAGAATAAGGTAGTACAAAATGGCACTTGCCAATTAGGGCTCACTGCCCAAGCACACTGCTCACAAGAGGCTCACTACCTACAATAGTTTATAGAAAGAAACCAAGTACTTGAACTAATGAGAAGCATCCACATATGTTGAGGTTCAATTCCAGTTAGGCTCAATAGACTAATCTACTGCACTTCATTCTTCCTCTACTTTAATGCTGCTGTTCTATCACATACTGGATGTGTATTACTACTTCCACACTGCTCTCTACTTTTCTTCGCACTTCACAACACACCACACACTCCTTCTCATCGAAATCCATCTTGTATATATATCCGCACCAAGGATTTCAACATCTTTCTAGTTGGCATCCGGAATACTCAATATTTTCCCAAACTATGGTCTGTCGGCTGAATCCTTGCTTACTAAGTGATGCATATCAAAGAGATACTTATAGAAGTCACCAATCATGTTAGCCAATCATGAATGATCCCTCAAGAAACTTGATCACCATCAATATCTCATCCGGATTAAGGTCTGATGCCCTGCCGGTCAGTTCTTCCTCAGTCTACTCTGCCAAATAGGAACCCAACACTTAGGTGTTCATATGTTTTCACTCTTTCATCACCGGAGGCTCAATCTCTAGAATGTATTAGTCATGGTACTCCTCTTGACTTCCCCAAGTCAGCACTTTACTGAGATACTTCCTCTGAGAGATTTGGACCTGATTGTTAAACCTTGTTGTATGCTCTGTTCTTGCTTACCAAACTATAATACTCTTTAGTCTGACTTCCGGTATAGTCATACCAAGTCCTACGGATGTGTGGGATGGACTTTGTTGCCATCAATGACAACACTCATGAAGCCACACAGTGTCTCTTGCCAACAATCTCCCCCTTTGGCATTGATGGCAACACTTAGTGAAAAATGACTAGGTGTCACACTACACTCCCCTTGGCTGATGTTTTGTTCTAATGTACATTTTTCCAGAGCTCCCCTTTGGCTAGATTCCACATTTTCATTGCTCCTTACTCCCCCTTTGACATCAATGGCAAAGGGTGGAATCTGCATACCAAAATTTGCAAAATTTAACCTATACATAGCTGCATAAGTATATATACAAGTGATACTTACATATACTTAAGTATATCCACAAAAGTTGTTTTCAACTAGACAAATTATGTGCCCAACTCTACTTCATCCTGTCCAAAATTGAGATATGACCACTAAGGAAAAATGCAAAGGCTTCTACCTTCTTTAAGTCTATTGGATCACTGGTCCAGGCTGTGGTCTGGGCATCAGTTAGGGCCTCATGTATTGCCTCTAACTTAGGGATAATTATCCCTCTTAGTTCACTTAGCCTCCTTATTCTATTTTTCTTCTTCTTCTCAAGTCTCTTTATCTCATTTATGGTGGCAATAGTCTGGCACTCTTGATTCATTATGGATACGGTGAGAGGATCAAAACTCTAGGATAAACTTGATAGTTTGCCCTCTTGTTCTTCCACCTTCTTTGCAATGTCTGCTGTTACTATGGACCAAGATAAACAAAATTTGTATAATTCTCCGCCATCTTTAAGAGCATTTTCTAGGCTCTTTATTCCAATGTTCAAATTTCTTCTATCATTTGCGATTAGCCCCTGTACTTTAGAGAATCTCTTACCCAAAAACTCTTTCCAGACTTTCTCTTCTATTGATTTCTCCAAGGAATCAAAATGTGTGCTAACAGAATTAACGAGAGATTTCAGATTACTAGATGAAGAGGCCAAAAGATCCTTCTAGAAAGATGGCATGATCTTCTCCAACACACCGGATGCACTTTCTATCAACTCACAGTCTTCCATGTGAGACTTTAGAAGTTTTTCTTTTGCCTTTGCTTGGGCAAAGGATGCTATCTTTATTGTTTGAACCGGGGAGAGGGAATCAAAACTGAATGGTCCTTGAAACAGTTCTGATTCATCAATCTCCATCATTTCTTTGGTCAGGAAATCTTTAACTATTTCTATAATGTCTCTTGCTGGAGACAGAGTCTTCTTTCCTTCTACAGCCTTAGAACTGTCTTCTAGGGTCTTCTCTATTTGATCTTCTTCTCTTCCCTTTACCTCTTCTTCTTGACTGATTTTCTCCTTTGTTCTTTCTTCTCCTTTAGATTCAGAGTCTACTAGGGAATTTGGATGAGAGATATTTACTTCTTCATGGACTACCTCTTCCAAAATAGAGGAATCTAGGTCCTTGGTCTTCTCCTTGCCTATCTCCTTTGATTCTTCTGCAATTTTCTCTGCGGAATCTTCCTTTGATGCACTTTTTCCTTCGACATCCATGGAAGAAGGTT
Organism: Cunninghamia lanceolata; assembly: GCA_027924645.1. Lineage (NCBI taxonomy): Eukaryota > Viridiplantae > Streptophyta > Pinopsida > Cupressales > Cupressaceae > Cunninghamia > Cunninghamia lanceolata. The sequence continues at coordinate 5,019,516 of BSBN01000850.1, forward strand.
TGTCACTAATATCCTCTATGATAGGAAGATTGAATCTTTGATATGCATTCTGAAGGACGTCTTCAATCTCTTTTGCCACTTGATTAGTCTCTCCGAGCATAAGTTTGTTCATTCTAGCTTTGCTCTGGAACTCATCCTTACAATCCTTGAAGATCATGTTCATTTGTTTAGGAATGATGGAAGGATAGAGATGAATAGCTATCTATTCCTGGATCTCCATATCCTTTTCCTTAGCATTATTCTTTGTCATTTCAAGTTCTTTCTCTAGTCTTTTAGGAATTAGAGATATGATTTCAATGAATGCTTTATTATAGATGTTCAGATACCTAACTATAGCATCTTGTAAGATCTTCTAGTCAGCTTCATTATATTTATCATAAAATTCAGTCATTGGTTGTAGATTCCCATCCACAATGACTAATTTGATGATATCATCAATGCAGATAGTAGGCCTTTCAACGAATTCTTCTACCTCTTCTTCCTTGTTATGACTGGTAGAGGATTCACCAGATGTTTTCTTCTTCTTCTTCATTTTCTTGATCTCCTCATCTGATTTTGTCTCTTCATCATTCTTCTGACTGGTGTAAGACCTTGTGGCCTTAGTCTTAGTTCTCTTCTCTCCCTTTCTAGATGTCCTAGCTTCCAATTTTGAGGCTTACTCTTAGAGGTGGCTGTGCAGAGATTTTGGAGGATCTGGTCCGGGAGGGGGCTTGCACCGGAGCACTTTCTTTTTCTGTTTCTTGCCTTTCTTTCTCTATCCTTTCCATCTTCTCTCTATTGGCATCAACTACCTCCTTAGATATTCCATATCTCTTGGTGACTTCTTCTACTTCTCTTCTCACTTTTCTCTTGATCTCCGGCTATCTCAGTTCAACATGAACTTTTACACTCAACTCTTAGAAGATTCCAAACCTTTCTACCTTAGGGTCCTTAGGCTGACTTAGTAGATGTTGGACATGCAGTTCCAGAATTTTCTCATCCACCTCATACCCCATTGGCATAATCCACACTATTCTTGGTTCCACTGCCTCCATTAGGCATTGATCAGTGTCTACCATGAAGCACATTGTATCTTTGTATTTTTCAACTAGAGATTGGGGGATTCTCTCTCTAGCCTGCATCATGCTTTGGAAGTTTTTGAAGTAACCCCACAGTGTTGTATTTTGTGCCTTGGCATCACCAAACCCATACTTATAATCTCTGATTTGTATGGCAACAGGTCTGTCATTTTGCCATATCCAGCCACTAGTTCTGGGTAGCTCATTCATATAGTAGAAGAATAGACAAAGTATCAAGCCACCATACTTAAATGAATTCTTTTTTATCCTTCTTTTTGTTTTCTACAAATTCTCTAATAGTTGGTTCAGGAGAAGCTCACAAAGATCATAGTCAGCATTTTCTCTTAGCATCTGATAAGCAGTATAAATTACAGTTCCAGGTACAGAATTCTCCCTGCTGGAGTGATAGATTTTGTAATTGATTATCATAGAGGCAAATTTGATATCTTGATCTATGATGTCTTCTATTGTCATTGCCCTCTTATCAAATTTTGATCTAGTAGCCTCACTTACAGTTTGGTTTTTAACTGATTTGAGAGCAGGCAACCCACCGGATGAGTGCAATCTGGTTACTGCCCTAATTGCATCCTTGGTTATCTTGAATGGCCTAATCAACCAAATGAAGTTGTCATGTATTCTACTCAAAACATACTGGACCCATTCATCTTCTGCAAAATAGGGGAAATGGATGCAATGTCTGAAATGCTTATCCCAGATGGCCTTGTATTGGGGTTTAAGTTCAAGTGATTCATCTATCAGTTCCTTGTGGTAGATATCCATCAGTTTGGATTCCCCAAATTCTTCAATGTTTGCATGTATGTAAACCCTAACATCTTCTACATGCAGAACCCCATGTAGAATGCTAGAGAATGTGCCTAGGGGATCAACTTCTAGGGATTTGTATGGATGTTTCTTAAACTTAGGGCGCAGTCTATCAGTGATTTTGACAACATTTGGAGTAGCCATCTTTCAAAGGATTCAGAGAGAGATATTCAAGAGCAGAAAATACCTTTTACACTTCTAGGGTTTACAATAAGAGCTGAAAAGATTGCTAGTTGAAGCAAATTCTGTGGTTGATCCTTGAAAGAGTTGAAGAAATCTTGTTGCAGAGCTCTTTCTTCCTTCTTCTCAAATGCAAATGTGCAAATGATGAACAAAAGAGCCTTTTTATTTTTGCGCAGACCCTAATTCCATTTTGCAATAAATGCACAGCTTAAGTGATTCCTGTTGCCTTGTTCTCCTTGTCCTAAGAGATCTTTTCGGATCATTAAGATGCACTTAGAGTTATTCTCGATGAATATTGACAATCTATCTACCTTTCTCTAATCATTCCATTTATCCACACATCAAGATACCTCAATTTTGAATCATACCGGATCTAACTGTGAAAATCTTGCTCTTACCAGATGACTGTTAAACTGGATCAATCTTGGATGATTATCTTCTTCAAAACTTCTTGCGGATCTTCCATATCTTTACCAAGGCTTATTTAGAAGTTTCTCTGAGAACCCTTTAATCTACAACTTTCCATATGCCAGTTTCAAGCACCAATTAACTGGCTGGGGGAATTTGTTTTCCTTTTTGACTCCCCTTGAGCCAGAGCTCATCTATTTAGTTTCTACAAGGAATATCAGCACCAGATTTTAGTGCGGATCCATCCCCAATATTTTTTGTACTTCTCTTTACCCAAATTTTGTTCATCTCCCTTTGAACTTCATCTGCATTCACTTTTCCTTTTCCTTTGTCTTGATTTTGATTATGATGCACCAGACCCTTTTTATCCTGATTCTTACTTCTGTAGAATTTGGGAATATGACTGGATCTATTGCAATTGTAGCAAACAACATTTCTTTGTAGATTTGACTGATATCCTCTTGATCTACATTGATTAGCCATATGTCCCATTCTATTGCATGCAAAGCATCTACCATTGAATGAATTGCTTATTTGCCTATTTCTGCATTCATGAGATTTGTGACCATGCCTTTTGTAGTTGAAATACTATCCAAAGAAGGATGAATTAGTCTAATTCTTTCTTCTTTTGCACTGATTTGCTTTATGACCAAAGTTATTGCAATTGTGGTAGTATCCATTGAAGGATGGATATCTTTGGGCATTTGGTTGTCTTATCGGAGGTCTTCTAGGTTTGTTCCTTGAATTTCCTGATCTAGAGTTCTTCTAACCGGATCCAGAGCTTTCACCTTTCTCATATCCCAAGCCATGCTTGTCATCTGCCCTCTTTTGGCTTTCAAGAAGAACTTCAAGTTGAGCAGAACTTATCTTGAATTTTTTTTTGTATTCATTTGTTGTTTGAAGATCCCTTTTAAGAGTGTCTATCTGATTTTCAAGTTGATCTTTATTATCTCTAGCTTCTTCAAGATCAGATTCCAGATGTCTAATTATTCTATCCATTTTGTGGCAGTCTTCTGACTTCTCCTTGAGAGATTGTCTTAGATTATCTTCCTTTTTTCTTTTCTCTTCAATTTCTTGGGTGAATTTCATAACCCCTGATTCCATTTCATGTCTTACCATAATGACCTCTTTTGATAGCTTTTCACATAACTTGTTCTTCTCATTCAGATCTTCATGAGTATCATTGGTTTCACTTTGACTTGCTAATTGTTGAAGAAGTTCCTTTCTTTTCTTCATTGAGATACTTAATTTTTCTTTGAGTTCATTTATGAAATCATCAGCTTGTTTGAGTCTTTCCCTAAGGTTATTGACTTCAGAGTGAGATTGCTCAAGATCATCTAGGGCAGACTGAAGTTGATCCCTTATACCATACATATCCATTGAGATTCCCAGATCTTCCTCAAGTTGTTAGGCTTTGTCTAGAGGAACTTAGCTCTAATACCAATTGTTGATAACTGAGAGAAGGGGTGAATCAATTATCTTAATTACTTTAACTTCTTATTATTCTTTAACAACTAGTACAACATCAAATCATATAAGCATGTATAGCCATAAAATTGAAATAAAATCAATACACATAACACAATGATTTTGACATGGAAAACCCTGTTAAGGGAAAAACCATGAGGTGATTAACCCAAGATTGTATTCTCTGTTAAAAGAATAAGGTAGTACAAAATGACACTTGCCAATTAGGGCTCACTACTTGAGCACACTGCTCACAAGAGGCTCACTGCCTACAATAGTTTATAGAAAGAAACCAAGTACTTGAACTAAAGAGAAGCATCCACATATGCTAAGGTTCAGTTCCAGTTAGGCTCAATATACTGATCTACTGCACTTCATTCTTCCTCTGCTTTAGTGTTGTTGTTCTGTCACATACCAGACCTGTATTGCTACTTCCACACTGCTCTCTACTTTTCTTCGCACTGCACAACACACAACACACTCCTTCTCATCAAAATCCATCTGGTATATATATCCGCACCAAGGATTTCAACATCTTTCTAGTCAGCATCCGGAATACTCCATATTTTCCCAAACTATGGTGTGTCGGCTGAATCCTTGCTTACTAAGTGATGTGTATCAAAGAGATACTTATAGAAGTCACCAATCATGTCAACCAATCATGAATGATCCCTCAAGAAACTTGATCACCATCAATATCTCATCCAGATTAAGGTCTGATGCTCTGCCGGTTAGTTCTTCCTCAGTCTACTCTACCAAACAGGAACCCAACAGTTAGGTGTTCATATCTTTTCACTCTTTCATCACCAGAGGCTCAATCTTGGGAATGTATTAGTCATGGTACTCCTCTTGACTTCCCCAAGTCTGCACTTTACTGAGATACTTCCTCTGAGAGATCTAGACCTGATTGTCAAACCTTGTTGTATGCTCTATTCTTGCTCACCGAACCAAAATACTCTTCAGCCTGACTTCCGGTATAGTCATACCAAGTCCTGCAGATGTGTGGGATGGACTTTGTTTCCATCAATGACAACACTCATGAAGCCACACAATGTCTCTTGCCAACAATTACTTCTCAATAGTGAACAACCATAGTTGCCAAAGCTGCCATGATGATAGATGATATGCTTAAAGTGCTTAATGGATGCTCAATGGATATGATATGCATGAGATGATAATCTGGACACTATCAAGATTGTGTGGGTACCTTTGGAATGAAATGAGAGGGTGTATATATAGCTCTCAACTAAGATTGATCAACGGTGGAGGAAAAGTGGCTACATGAATAGTTGAGATTATTCAAGAAGGCATGGATGAATGTGTACCAGACATGTGTCCATAGGGAAATCTTTTATTAAATGATTTAGTTAGCTTGTTGATAAAGATAAGATTGATTTTATTAAAATAGGATGCTTTTCTATTTTAAGGATTGGATGACAAGGATGATTGATTTTTAGACCAATTAAATCATTTTTTGTATTTTATTTTCAACAAACCATGGACAAGGCCAACTTGTACACATAGAAGAAAGTGATAAAAGAGGGAAATGATAAGATAAAAATAAATTAAACAAATAAATTCATTTAATTTATTTTTAAATGATGAAGAAAAAGCCAAATTTAGAAAATTAGAAGAATCAATATAAATTAATTAAATAAATTTATTTAATTTATATGCATCATGAGAAGATAAATAAATAAAAAATATTAATTTTATTTATTTAGAAGGATCAAATTAAATAAATTTAGAAAATTTATTTAATTTTAGAAGAATAATGGGATAATTAAATAATTAAAGATTATTTAATTATAGATAAAAAATAGAAGAATAAAGATAATGAAAATAGATGAAATAATTAAATAAATATAATTTTTTAAATTAATGATAGAAGTGGACGATTTAGAAGAAAATAGATAACTGATACAAGTGTGCTAGACAAAATCAACATATGCAGTGGTGAATAATGCAACAAATTGATAAATTATATGAGGATCAATTTTGGGTGTCTACACTTATATCTTCATATATATTCATGTATCAATCATATGTAATAGCAGGTCTAAGTCTCTGTTCTATGTACATATATTTCATTCTTCTTCATACTTCTCATTACATCTTATCATGTTATCTATTACATATAGATTGTAATAGGGACGTGTCCCTTCTAGAGTGTACTGATAAGTGTCTTCCATGTTGGCCTTGACCTTTGCATTCCACTTGTGGTGACTTGCAGTAGGTTTATCTTGTTGTCTTCTCTTCTGCCAACACATCCAAAAGCACCTACAATGTAAAGAAAGCATGCAAGTTCACACAAATATTGTGACTATGGAATAAACAACTGAATAAAGTACTACTATAGTATGGAAATGTCTTTGAGGAGAAAAAACATCTTCCTACACACTACATGGTGAATCATAGAATTGATTTGGTTATAGATTCTTGTTGATGATCAAATTGACACAATTCAATACATGTAAGATGAGAGTCAACTTACCTCTCCTAAAAAGATAAATGATCCTAAGATCAATTACCCCCAAGGTCTTGGGAGTTGGGTCACAACTTTGCTATGCAAACAAAGGGTTCAATGTGGACTGTTTGTTCAAGGGGCCTATTTTTAAATTTAATCAAACTGTGTATCTAAGATAATTCTAATGATATGAAAAAATCAAAAGATATTGAGAATGCCAAAAAACAAGTCAATAACTTCTACCTTAACCTTTACTTGATAAATCCACCTAAGAAACTAATTAACTATAGCATTGATCAGATTAGTTTTACACCCTATCATTCATACCAACAATGTAAGATTCAAAGGATTTCAATAAAATAAGATGAATTTTGTTTCTAATTACTGTATTTCATATAGAAATTAGAAGCAAATCCACAATTTAAGATCAAATTCAATATCTCTCAAGAAAATAAACCAATAAAGATTCAGGATGAAGCACTACACCGTATGCAAGAAGATGAATTCAGAGGAACAACAACCATCTTGTATTAATTTCTTCAATTCAAGTACAAATCTAGATAGAGCACTACACTGGAGTTACAAGTTATGTTTCTCAAACTTTCTCCTCTAATCTAGAATTCTATAAAAACTAAATACTATGCTAGAGCTGAAATGTTATAAAAATCACTAAGTATAAACCAATAACCTAATTCTTCAACTAGCAGACCCTTTGAATGACCCTAGTCTTCTCCTTTTATAGAACAAAATAAAATAAAGTGCCCCCAAAAAGAAAGTATATGTAGCACCTAATTTATAGTAGCAAATCTTAGGTGCTTTCTTTCTTGGAAAGCAGAAATACTTCTAGAAGAAAACACATGCAATGCTTCCCTTTTATCCGTTCAAAAATCTATGCATGCAACTAAAGAAAACTACACTATTTTTAGAGTTCAAAACTACATGCAAATCTTGAACTTGGAATTTCTTGAAAAGTCACCATGCAAAATTCCAAACACCTATGGAGAAAGAGACTCATGTAGAAAAAGAATGTAGGGTCCACTTTATAAGAATAGAAGATCCCTTTTACAATGAATAAAGAATATTATAAAAGAATATCCTTATGGGTCCAAAAATAGAAATCTCAGTTTGGCATAGCCTTGGATCCCTTTCCCTTCTTGAACTCTACAAAATTGGTCAGCAATGGTTTTACTCTATTTTCATCAAATCCATCCAACCAATCCACTCTGAATTTCAAGGTTTCAAACCTCTGAGATACATAGGCATTAACCTTCTTAATCTTTTGGAGATCTCCTTTGATAAGTTTGAAATTTTCTTTGATATTCATATACTAATCCAACATATCTTCATTTAGACCTACAAGATTATTCAATAAACCTTCTATCCTCCTCTTAAAAACATCTTTTATGGCTTCTAGAGTATCTAACCTATGATTATCATGCAAAAAGAGATCTGAACCAACTACAATCTTAACAAAAACCTCCATATTGGATGAATGCTCATATACATCCTTTTGCATCTTCAATAGTTTAGGTAAATATTCAGCTATTTTCTCAATCTTATATTTTTATTATATTAATGGAATTATCAATAAAATCAGGTTGATCATCTCCAAAAATATTTGCATTCATTATCTCATCTAGAGTCATCCTTTTGACTTCCTTGAGGAGTTTCTAATCTTGATCTCTAACTTCTCATCCTATGCTTTGAGGTTTTCCATTAAGGAATCTATTTGCTTCTCTAATTGGCAGGCTTGTTCATAATCACCATAACTATTATCAAAAACCCAAATTGCATAAAAGAAAAATTGGAAACCCATCTATCCACTATGCCATATTTTTCCTTCATAGCTTTCAAGATGTCAACTTCTTGTTTTGTCATTAAAATTGGAGTTCCATTATAGCTACTTGTTGTTGAGAAATTGGAGTTAGAAGCTCCTTGACAAAAATCTTCATTTAGTTCATGTGAATCTTTAGTTCATCCTTAGTTTGTTTATCTTTCTAAATCTTGGACATCACTATGTCCACTACTGAACCCAAAGAATGCATCTCTTCTTCTCATTTTCACTTACCCAAATTTACCCTTGTGATCTGATAGTCAAAGATAGAAAGATCCCTACCATCTTTGATCTGAATAGGGGTTGCAACTTTTGTAATTCTCTCCCCATGCTCATTTATCCTAATGGTTGAGAGAGTTCTAGACCTTTTCTTTGATTTACTCTTCTCCACTTCTACATCCATATCCTACAAACTTAGTGGTTTGACCACTACCTATTGTCTACTCTCTACATTAAGCTTCAGCCAAGTGTGAGCTACTAAGTTTTTTGCAAAGATTTATTAATCTCTATGTTTTTATTCTATTCATCACCATCAGAGACTCCTTTATCTAAGATATTTTCTTGACTTTTCTCCTTTTCTGTATTTACCTCTTCTTGATGCAAGATTTCTTCCTCCTGAGGTTCTTCTTGTTCTATCTTTTCCTTTTCAAAAGAATGTTTAACATAGTAGAATCAACAATTTTTTCTTGTTATTCAACAATTTTAATTAGTTCTTGTTGTTCTTCATATGTTAGAACATGTTATTTTTCTTCAATTTATTCTTGATGCTCATGTTGCCATTGTGGTAGATCCATAAAAGTATTCTCCACGGTGTCATCTTCATGTCCTCCTTGTGCTTCTGAATCTTCTAAATTTTTTTCATCAAAACTATCCTATTGATTTGTAATATCTTCTACAGTGACTTCCTCCTAAGGATATTCTTGTCCCAAAAGAATATCCTATTGATCTTGTGGATTTATATCCATCTGATCATTCTTTTCCTCCTCAAGGTGTTCTTTATGGGTTTCTTCTCTAAAGAGGTATTTTCTTCATGGGTTTGATTTACATTCATCTAATCACTCTCCTGTGTCTCAACATGTTCTTGTTGATCATCTTCCTGAGTGAAGACTTCTTCATTTTATGTCTTGAGCATCATCCTCCTGTTCTAACTTTTGATCAGTGTCTTCCTTCTCCTCTTTTCTAGTAGGTGAAGAGGTGTCCTTCACTAGACTATCCTTAGAAATATCAATCATAGGATCCTTAGATGAAGTACCTTCATTAGAGGTTGGCTTTACAACTATCTCCTCAAATATGCTTGTTTTAGACACCTCTATTCCTTGGGTTGTGATGTAGGAGCATCCCTAGTTCAAGAGCAATCTTACATCAACCAAAATCATTTGCATTTCAATTTGTTGGCAGTTTAGTTTGTTTCTTTTCATTTTCCAGTTCAATTTAGTCAGAATCAATTTTTGTGTTTTGGTTTGCATTCTGCTGCAGTTGTATTTTAGACCTTGCAAAGCTGGACTTAGCATTTACCTTCACTCATCTACATCATATCTAGAATTTAGAGATCCATATATCATTACCAGAAAGATATCACTACTAGAAGATCGATTGTTTTCTCATAACAGAGCATCCTGATAATCACAGACAACCAGTTGAAGGAGAAGCCTGTAGAAGCATTTCCTAATCTGTGAAGCCTAATGACACATCATTCAATGATCTTTGGTTCATGGCTGACCTTCCCTAAAGATCCGCACATCATTCCATTCATTTGCAGAGGAGTTCTATGCAATTAGGTTTGACCTATCCATGTACACATGTTACATTCCTTCATTGGAGTTTGGGACCTTCTTTGGTCGACGCGGAGGAATCTTGTGATCCATACTTGATATATATATTGATGTAATAGATCATTAGGAAAGCAGTTCATAAGTTACTAAGTTCTAGATAGATCACTTATTCATTTTTCTGGTGAAGGAGCTTCGAAGATTTATGTTGCACATATATGCAATCAGGGTTGTGAGCCCTAATTGTAAGCCTGCATGTTGTCAGTCGATCTCTATTTGAATTATATGATATATTGAATGACTGAATCTACATTTGTTCCATTACTTTGAATTGTTTCTGTTGTGTTTACTCTTGTTGCACGGTCTGGATAGTTCATTCTGTGAACCCTCTTACCGTGACTGCACCAAGTGGTATCATAGTGAAAGTTTTAATCTTTGAGAGCGAATTGAGTGAAATTGGCGAAGGAATTCCATAAGATCTTGTGGTGGACAGATCACTGAATTGAGGCAGGTTACTTGTGTCACAATTGATCATCGATTATGAGGTAGTTGTCACCTTGTAGCCCGATCACCAAACTTGAGGTAGTTTGCACTTGACCTTAGGAAGAATGCCACCAAGGAGAGTTGTTGTTGTTGGAACAATGGCTAGTGGAATGGATGAAATGATGGAAATGATGAAAACAATGCGAATTTGTTTGGATGTTGTTGAGGAAGATAGGTGAAGAGGATTGACACCTAGACCTAATGTGGAAAGTGATGATGAAGAAGAATTTCAATCTGTTGAACAAATTGGTGAAACCCTAGGAGGTGATGAAGAAGAAGAATCAGATCAAGTGAAGATGTTGCGACCTATTTCAAAGATTGGAAAAAGACCTAGAGTGGATGTACCAAATTACACTGGCAATTTGAATCCTGAAGAGTTGATTGACTGGATAAATGACATGGAAGAATACTTTGAATATGAAGAAGTTGAAGATTTGGAGAAGGTGAAATTTGCAAAGATAAAGTTGAAAGGACATGTTTCTATATGGTGGAAAGAAGTTTAGTTGGAAAGAAATAGAAGAGGGAATGAAAAGATTACAAAATAGGATAGGATGGTGACAAAACTGAAGAATTAATTTATACCTGCTGACTATGAGTTGGAACTGTTGAAAAGATTGCAAAACCTAAGACAAAAGGAGAAATCAGTGAAAGAGTATACTGAAGAATTTCACAAGATGATCATAAGAACAAGACATAGTGAAGCAAGCAAGGAGAAAGTGGCTAGATACATGAATGGACTAAGATTGAACATTCAAGAAGAAATAAGCCTGGTAAGGATGACATCTTTAGAGGAAGCATATCAGTTTGCCCTAAAAGTTGAAGAGAAGCTGAATAAGAGGCATGATCAGAGACAAAGAGGAAGAGGAGGTAAATTTCAGAGAGGTAGGACTTATTCTGGAGGAGATAGATCATTTCTAGAGCAGAGTAAGCCTGACAGCCCATTTAAGAAGGATGATAGAGATACTAATGTATACCAAAGAAATGACAGAAATTTTCATCCCAGAGGCACCTATAATTCATACCGGAATGAAGGGTACAAAAGAGAAGGAAGAGGATTGGATAAGAGAACATTCCATTTCAAGTGTGGAGGTGAAGGACAGAGAATTTGAATGTAATCAGGGTAGTACAAGCAAGAGGACCAAAAATAGTGGAAGAGCAACCTATGTGGACAAAGAACCTGTTGAACCAGGTGATCCTTGTTCAGTTGGTAAACCAAAGAAAGGAGAATCACTTGTAATGTGGAGAGCATTATTTCAATCAAAAACAAATGAGGAACCACCGCAGAGGAAGAGTTTGTTCAGAACTAGATGCAAATCAGGAGCTAAGTGTTCTAAAGTTGTGATTGATAGTGGTAGTTCTGATAACCTAGTTTCAGAAGAGATGGTGACTAAGTTAAAGTTGGAAAGATTGAAACACCCTAAGCCATATCAGATAGCTTGGATTTAGAATAATCATAAGGTACTGGTGAGTGAATAATGGTTGGTGAAAATTCATATTGGATCTTATCATGATGAAGTCTTGTGTGATATTATGCCTATGGATATATGTCATACCTTGTTGGGTAGACCTTGGAAATATGATAGAAAAGCTATACATGATGGGAGAAAGAATACATACACTATAATAGCAAATGGAAAGAGAATTACTTTGATTCCTTTGGAGGATGATCATAAAGATGTGGTATGTGGAAATGCTATAATCTATTTGGTAGATGGAAGGAAATTTCTAGATGGTTTGAGACATGAGAATATGTGTTATGCTTTGATTCCTAAGAAGCCTGAAACATTGAAGAAGGAGATTGAAGAATCACAACCGAAGGAGATAAAGGAGTTGCTGACAGAATTTGAAGACATCATATCAGACAATGTATCAGAAGGATTGCCACCCATCAGGAGTAGCAGTCATCACATGGATCTTATACCGAGAGCAAGTTTTCCTAACAAAGCAACACACAGAATGACACCAAAAGAGAATGAAGAACTGAATAGACAAATACAGGAGTTGTTGAGGAAAGGTTTGATCAGAGAAAGTTTAAGTCCTTGTGCAGTACTTGCAGTGTTAGCACCGAAGAAGGATGGAGAATGGAGAATGTGCACTAATTCTAGAGCAATAAACAAGATCACAATTAAGCATAGATTCCCTTTACCTAGGATGGATGATATTAGGGATTGTTTGAGTGGAGCAATATATTTTACAAAGATAGATTTGAAGAGTGGATACCATCAGATCAGAATCAGAGAAGGGGATGAATGGAAGACTACTTTCAAAACAAATGAAGAATTGTATGAGTGGTTAGTGATGCCTTTTGAATTGACAAATGCACCAAGTACTTTCATGAGGTTGATGAATGAAGTCTTGAAGAAATTCTTGAGTAAGTTTGTTATTGTATACTTGGATAAAATTTTGATTTTCAGTAAGACAAAAGAGGAACATTTATAGCACCTAAGGAAAGTATTGCAGAGACTAAGGGAGGAGAAATTGCTGATAAACATCAAGAAGTGTAGTTTCATGAAGGGAGAGTTGATATACTTGGGATTTGTGATTTCTGTGGAAAGATTGAAGATGGACCCTAAGAAACTGAGAGCAATTGTTGAATGGCCTACATCGAAAAGCATTGGAGAAGTGAGATCATTTCATGGATTGGCTAGTTTCTACTAGAAGTCCATTAGCAATTTTAGTTCAGTTTGTAAACCCTATGATAGAGACAATGAGAGGTGATATAAAAGATTTCAAGTGGACATCTGAAGCAGATAAAATTTTTGAATCATTGAAGCAGAAGGTGATAGAGCAACTTGTTTTGGCATTACCAGATTTGAATAAGGTATTCCAAGTTGATTGTGATGCAAGTGGAAATGTAATTAGAGCAGTATTAATTCAAGAAGGTAGACTTGTAGCATATTTTAGTGAGAAGTTGAATGATGCAAGGAGAAGATATTTAGTTTGTGATCAGGATTTCTATGCCATAATTGAAGCCTTGAAGAAGTAGAGACATTACTTGTTGCCTAAGGAGTTTGTGTTGTATACAGATCATCAAGCTTTGCAATATTTGAATGGTCAAGGTAAGTTGAATCAGAGACATATCAGGTGGGTAGAGTTCATGCAGAGCTATACATTTGTGTTGAAGCATAGGAGTGGTAAATCAAACAAAGTTGTTGATGCCTTGAGTAGGAGAAGAAACTTGTTGATAGAGATGAGAGTTAAAGTAATGGGATTTGATGAGTTGAAGAACATGTATGAGGGAGACATTGATTTTGCAGAACCTTGGAAAGCATGTAAGGAACCTATTGTGATAGATAGGAGTAAGTAGTTGGACTATTTTATTCAGGAAGATATGTTGTTCAAAGGAAGTTAGTTATGCATACCTAGAAGTTCAATGAGGGAAAATTTGATCAAGGAGAAACATAGTGGAGGATTGGCAAGACATTTTGGCATTGATAAGATAGTGGCTATGGTAAGTGAAAACTACTTTTGGCCTCAGATTCATAAGGATGTTAGAAAATTTGTGCAGAGGTGTAGAGTTTGTCAAGTTGCAAAAGGGAATAGTCAGAACACTGGATTGTATAAACCTTTAACCATACCAGAGAGACCTTGGGAAGACATAAGCATGGATTTTGTAATGGGATTGCCTAAGACATAGAGAGGACATGATTCATTATTTGTAGTGGTGGATAGATTTTCAAAGATGGCTCATTTCATACCTTGCAAGAGGACAACTGATGCAGTGCATGTAGCTGACCTATTTTTCAAGGAGATTGTGAGATTACATGGATTACCTAATAGAATAGTTTTAGATAGAGACACAAAGTTTGTTGGATACTTTTGGGGGACACTTTGGAAGAATATGAAGTTAGATTTGAAGTTTAGTTCAACTTTTCATCCACAAACTGATGGATAGACAGAGGTAGTGAATAGGGGTTTGGGAAATTTGTTGAGATGTTTGGTTGTAGAGAAGACAGGAAGTTGGGATTTGATTCTACCACAAGCGGAGTTTGCATACAATAATTTAGTGAATAGGAGTACCATAAGAACACCTTTTGAGATTGTTGCTGAAGTAAACCCTAAAGGAGTTACAGAACTAAGAAATATCAATGTAGAAGAAAAGAGAAGTGCAGAAGCTAAAGAATTTGTAGAACATATGAAAACAGTACATGATTAGGTTAAGAAGCATTTGGAGAATATGAATAGTAAGTATAAGGAAAAGGTAGATGAGAAGAGAAGACATAAGGAATTTGAAGTCAGAGAAGAAGTGATGGTATAGTTGAGAAAAGAAAGATTTCCAGTTGGGACATATAACAAGTTGAAGATGAAGAAGTTTGGACTTTGTAGGATACTCAGGAAATTTGATTCAGGGAATGCATATGAAGTGGAGCTACCAGAGACATTGGGTATTTCACCTATTTTCAACATTGCAGACCTATATTAGTATCATGAAATAGAGTTCAGTGACAGCATGGAAGAAGACTTGAAGAAGCAGTTACCACAACAAGCTCCAGAGTAGATTGAAGACATTTTGGATAGCAGAATTAGATGCAACACCAAAGGAAGATAATACAAAGAATATCTTGTGAAGTGGAAAGGCAGACTGGAAGAAGATTCATGATGGATTTTGCAGGTTGAGGTGGACCGCCTTGGTTTTCCTCTAGCCCCAACAAAGTGAGGGACTCACTTTTTTAATAACCCAGATGTCTGATGCAGGAGTATCCTTGGTTCAAGAGCAATCTTGCATCAACCAAAAACATTTGCATTTCAATTTGTTGGCAGTTTAGTTTGTTTCTTTTCATTTTCTAGTTCAGTTCAGGTAGTTCAGTCAGAAGCAGTTTCTATATTTTGGTCTACATTTTGCCATAGTTGTATTTGAGACCTTGCGGAGTTGGACTTCGCATCTACCTTCATTCATCTATATCATATCCAAAATTTAGAGATCTGCACGTCATTACTAGAAAGATATTGCTACTAGAAGATTGACTATTTTCTCATAATAGAGCATCCTGATAATCACAAGCAACCAGCTAAAGAAGAAACCTGTGGAAGTATTTCCTAATCTGTGAAGCCTAATGACACATCATTCAATGATCTTTGGTTCATGGCTGACCTTCCTTGAAGATCTACACATCATTCCATTCATTTGCGAAGGAGTTCTATGCAATTAGGTCTGACCTATCCGTGTACACATGTTATAGTCCTTCATTGGAGTTTGTGACCTTCTTTGGTCGATGCGGAGGAATCTTATGATCCAGACTTGATATATATTGATGTAATAGATCCTTAGGAAAGCAATTCATAAGTTACTAAGTTCTATATAGATTGCTTATTTATTTTTCTAGTGAAGGAGCTTCAAAGCTTTATCTTGTGCATGTATGCAATCAGGCCTGTGAGCCCTAATTGTAAGCCCGCATGTTGCCAACTGATCTCTATTTAAATTCTATGATATACTAAATGACTGAATCTACATTTGTTCCATTACTTTGAGTTGTTTCCATTGTGTTTACTCTTGTTGCATGGTCCAGATAGTTCATTCTGTGAACCCTCCTATTGTGACTACACCAGGTTAAGGGAGGAGGGACAATTGTTTGCATTGGCTCTGCAAGCTCAACTGTTGCTTGTTGGTTGTAATGTCCCTATGTGCGGGTGATGTAGCCCGACGACCACATGTCCATTAGGCTTGTGTAAGGCCTCGGATTCTCTGGTGGGGGCATCAGTGGTGAAAGATCCACCCAAGTACCACCCTTAACACCTTGGGGTGCCACCCTCACCACCAGGACGATCTTTTGGTCTAGTGGTTAAGCCTTCGTGGTATCAGAGCCGAGGTCTCAAGGTTGAGGCCCGTAGAGTGTGGTGGGCTATAATGTCCTTGTGCGCGGGTGATGTGCCCTAATGGTCACGTGTCCATTGGGCTTGCATAGGGCCTCAGATTCTCTGGTGGGGGAGTCAGTGGTGAAAGATCCACCCAAGTACCACCCTTAACACCTTGGGGTGCCATCCTCACCACTAGGGTGGTCTTTTGGTGTAGTGGTTGGGCCTTCATGGTGTCAGACCAGAGGTATCGAGGTGGTGCAGGAGCACCCCTACAAGACAGGATATAGGTTCATTATCCGCATGACAGGACATTAGTCTATTTTTAGCATGTTTGACTTTATAATGTAATAAGGTCCATTGGACCAATGCATATGTATTAGATCAGCCTAGGAGAGTGTGTAGGCAGTTAGAGCTCGTAGTATGAGCTGTCTTCTCCCAGCCGCTTGGAAGCTCCCAGCCACTGGGAATCGAGTTGGTAGTACTCGTAGGATATTGCTATAAATAACTCAGATCAGTTAGGTTTTGGGATAACGAAGGAGAGAGTAGTAGTTATGTTATGTTGTACTAGTGATTGAGTGAAATCCAGAGATCAGTCCAGACGTTGTGAAACATTGTTGTAGAAATAGGACATTTGTGTTTCATCTAATAAGATCTCATCAATTGCATTATCTGGTTTATCAGTTGTTTATGTTTTGATCTCTATTCTGATTACAGGTGAATGGATTCTTTCAACCCTTCCACCGGTTGATTCTGTGAATCGGTGGAATGGTCATGCATGTTAGTTTAGGTTGTATTTTAGTTTTCTGTTTATGCATTTCATTGTGTGGGAGATCGATTGGTAGCATGCTATGAATCAACCTAGCATCCTCATGTGCTAGGGTTTAGGAAGATAAACTGTTAAGTTTTGATCTGAAGGTGATCCGGCCCGATCATCATGTTTTCTTTGTGAAATTGTGCGGTTCTGTGAGTTTGCATGCAGCTGATGGATATACAGGGATCTGCATGTGCTTTTCCAGACGGAGTGAATCGCATCGACATCTATGAGTATATCGCTATCCGGATTGGGTTATGAAGCTGACGAAGACTGTATGTTTCAAGTGCATCAGGATGATATAGGTTGGATATATACTCAGTGTGTATATAGTCGTTAGGATCATCTTTCGTGTGTATCCATCATCCGCATATCGCTATTGTATGCAGGAGTGAAAGTTCACTTTTTGGCTAAGGACCGGAAAGATCATCATCAGGATATTGAAAAGATCACCCGGATATTCATTATCATGTTGCGGAGGATATAAGTGTCTTATATCCTGTTGACATCATCATCAGGTGCATTGACATCATCATTAGGTGCATGTGACGTCATCGTCATCAGGGTATTGCGAATATCACCCTATGCAAGTTTTATCCTGCTGTCGCTAAGTGTTTTGGCATCGGCGTAAGTCATCGGCATAAAGTTTGGTTAACATCATCAGGATGTTTCAATATGACCGGATAAGTCATATCCTGATGCTGTTGTTTGAGTAGTCGGATATCGGGGTGACGTAAGCATCGAAGGAAAGGTGCTTGAAGTTGTCGTCATCAAGATATATCAGAGGAACCGGATATTTTATATCCTGCTGATGAAGATGATGCTGAATATCATGATGATGAAGACAGTGTTTGGCGGTAAGATGAACAGTGAACATCAGGAGGATGTTTACGCTAGCCGAATATCATGATGCTGCTGACAGGCGAAAGGCGAAAGGCGATAAGGAAGTGAACAGTAGTCAACAGGAGAATATTTCATGCCTCTTCGAAATATGATGATGCTGTCTGTGTTAGCAAGAAATATGATGATGATGACAAGCCGATAGGATTTTAACATGTTGTTTGTGTTAATGACTCCGCCTTCCCATTTGTAAGCTCCCGTTGCATTTTACCTCTGCATCATAGTGGTATCAGAGCAAAGGAAGGATCTTCTGGAAAAGATAAGGATATAACAGGATGCCATATGAAGAAGGAACATCTGAGATGCCGACAAGGATGACCAACGTTGAGTTGGCAGTTCTAGTAAAGAAACAGATTGCAGAGAGCAAGGCTGTGAAGGCTCAGAATTAGGAATTGAAGGATGAGTTAGAGAAGTTGAGGAACAGAGTAGGTTCTGGTAGAGAAGAAGATAGGGAAGAAGAAGAGATCCCTAGTTGGAACGAGGAGGTCGTTCCTGCAGACCAGAGACCACTGTTGAACGCCCTCAAGGCCATGGAGAGGAGAACCATGGATGTGAAACTGGATTTGCCAGTGTTTACAGGAAAGATGGAACCTGATTCAGTGATGGAGTGGATAGACTCCTTGAACAATTTCTTTGAAACAGAGGAGATACCAGAACAACAGAGGGTGAAAATAGCCCAGTCAAAAATGAAAGAAGCTGCCTTGACATGGTGGAATTTCGTCCAAGACGATAGAGTACAGGAAGGAAAGCGTAGAGTCACTACATGGAAGAAGATGATGGCATTAGTAAAGGAAGCTTATGTCCCATTGGATTACAGTATCCAATTACACAAGAGGAAGCAAAACCTGAAGCAAAAGGAGCTAGATGTCAGCTCATATACAGAAGAATTCATGAAACTTTGTATGAAAACAAAGGTAAAGGAAAGTGAAGAAGAGAAGGTAGCCAGATACCTTAATGGATTGAGGTTCAATATTCAGGAAGATTTAAGTCTACATAATCCAGATACAGTTCAGAAATGCTTTCAGTTGGCATTGAAAGTGGAAGAGAAGTTAAAGAGAAAACAAGAACAACACAATAGAGGAAGAGGAAGACAACAAAGAGGTGAAAGAAGTCCTTTTAGAGGCAGAGGACATGGACATGGATATCAGGGAGAATCCAGTCATGACAATAGTAAGGGAAACAATAGTCAGAACCAGAGGGAAAATTATAGTCAGCAAGGAAACTTCAGAAGTAGAAGACCTTTCAGAGGAAGATCCCAGGGCAGAGGATCCATCAGATGTTATAACTGTAACAAAGAAGGCCATATAGCCAGCAGATGTCCAGAAAAGGCCACAAGCTCAACAGGAGAAAGGAGAACAAATCTGATCCAAGAACCTGATAATCAAAGTATGACAGGCTCTAATACTTTTCAGAGTGAGAATGCTCCTGATAATTATGGATACCCAGAAAGTGGAGAGTCTCTAATGATGAGAAGAACAGTGACTACCATGAAGGTACCTGACAAAGAATCCCCTCAAAGAAAGTCTCTTTTCAAGACTATTTGCAAAGCAGGAGGTAAGGCATGTAAAGTTTTGATTGATTCTGGTTCTACTGAAAATTTTGTGTCTGAAGAAATGGTGACAAAGCTTAAGCTTAGGAGATTGCCTCACCCATCCCCATATAAAGTCTCATGGCTTACCCACGGTCAGCAGACAACTGTAGAAGAGCAGGCTTGGGTAGAATTTCAGATTGGAGCATATAAGGATAAGTTGTTGTTTGACATTACCACGATGGATGCTTGCAATCTTTTATTTGGTAGACCATGGCAGTATGATTTGAAGGCACAACATGATGGTATTAGAAATACCTATACAATCAATAAAGATGGTAAGGTTATAACGTTACTACCACTGACGGAAAAGGAGGAGAAATCTAAAGGAAAAGAGGTGAAGATAATGCTGATGGAAGGTAAACAGTTTATGAAAGAAGTAGCAGCAGAAGGTGCAGTTTCATATGCCCTAATCCCATATATGAGGGTGAATACAGAACAACAGCAAGAAGTCAAGGAAGAGAAGAAGCAAAGGTTCATAGACCCAGCTATCCAAGAGCTATTAGATAAGTACAAAGGTATCATCTCAGAGGGAATGCCAAGATCCCTACCACCTGTCAGGGATATCAGTCACTGCATAGACTTAATTCCAGGGTCAACACTTCCAAACAAAGCAGCCTATAAGCTAACTCCAGAACAGAATGCTGAAGTAGCCAGGCAAATTGAAGAATTATTGGATTCAGGTCTGATTGGGAAAAGTTTAAGTCCATGTGCAGTACCAGCTGTACTAGCACCAAAGAAGGAAGGTACTTGGAGGCTTTGCACAGATTCCAGAGCTATTAACAAGATCACAATCAGGTATAGGTTTCCAATCCCTAGGATAGAGGATTTACTTGACTATTTGGGAGGTGCTAAGTATTTTACAAAAATAGATTTAAAGAGTGGATATCATCAGATCAGGATTAGACCAGGAGATGAATGGAAAACAGCATTCAAAACTAATGAAGGGTTATATGAGTGGAAGGTTATGCCTTTTGGTTTATCCAATGCACCTAGTACTTTTATGAGGTTGATGAATGAGGTTTTGAAAGAGTTCATTGGTAAGTTTGTCATAGTATACCTAGATGACATTCTGATTTTCAGCAACACAAAAGAAGAACATCTCAGACATATAGATTTGGTTCTGAAGAGGTTACATGAAGAGCAGCTGATGATAAATTTAGACAAGTGCTTGTTCATGCAAGAGGAGATCACATATTTGGGTTTTGTCATTTCTCAAGGAAAGTTACAAATGGACAAGGAGAAGGTAAGTGCCATATTGTCTTGGCCAACCCCAAAGACTATGAATGATGTCAGAAGTTTCCATGGGTTAGCAACCTTCTACAGGAAGTTTATAAGAGGGTTTAGTCATATTTGTGCACCCATGCTTGATACCATCAAAGGAGGACAGAAGTGCAGATTTGTTTGGACTCAAAGAGCAGATGATTCTTTTGAAACATTGAAGAAGAAGGTGGCACAGCAGCCAGTCCTTGCACTTCCAGACTTTAACAAAATCTTTCAGGTGGAATGTGATGCCAGTCACATGGCCATTGGAGCAGTACTCAGCCAAGAAGGTAGACCTATTGCATTTTTCAGTGAGAAGCTCAATGATGCTAAAAAGAGGTATTCCTCATATGATTTGGAAATGTATGCTTTAGTCCAGTCACTCAAGAAATGGAGGCATTACTTGATGCCAAAGGAATTCATAGTATTCACAGATAACCAGGCTCTGAGTTTCATAAATAGCCGGGAAAAGCTGAACCACAGACACATGAAATGGGTAGAAACCTTACAAGCTTTTACTTTTACATTGAAGCATAAGAAAGGAGTCAAGAATAAAGTTGCAGATGCTTTGAGCAGGAGAGTTCTAACAGTCAACCAGATTCAGTTAGAAAGTGTTGGCATTGATTCACTAAAGACCATGTATGAGACTGATGAAGATTTTGGGGAGATATATCATGTATGTACTTCTTTTGGAGAGAAATATCATGCTGAATTCTCTGAATTTTTGATTCAGGATGGATTGTTGTTCAAAGGTGGACAGTTATGTATTCCAAAGTGTTCTATGAGGTTAAACATCATTAAGGAGAAACATTGTGGAGCTATGGCAGGTCATTTTGGTCTAGATAAGACTCTTGATCTTGTCCGAAGACATTACTTTTGGCCTAAGTTACAATCAGATGTCAGAAAGTTTGTAGAGACATGTGTGATATGTCAGAAAGCTAAGGGCAGGTCGACTAATGCAGGTTTATATCAGCCCTTACCCATTCCTTCCAGACCATGGGAAAGCATAAGTATGGATTTTGTCTTGGGTTTACCAAGGACAAGGAAAGGATTTGACAGTGTTTTTGTTGTAGTGGATAGATTCAGCAAAATGGCACACTTCTTGCCATGCAAAACCACTGCTGATGCTTCATACATTGCAGATTTGTTTTTCAGGGAGATTGTCAGAATCCATGGATTGCCATTGAGCATAGTGTCAGATAGGGATGTGAAGTTTATTGGTCACTTCTGGAGAACTCTTTGGAAGAAACTTGGAACAAATTTGTCTTTTGCCTCTGCATATCATCCTCAAACGGATGGACAGACTGAAGTAGTGAACCGTTCCTTAGGAAATTTGCTTAGATGTTTGACAAAACAACATGGAGAAAAGTGGGATAATATTCTATCTCAAGCTGAATTTTCCTATAATGATACTGTCAATAGGAGCACAGGGAAATCACCTTTTCAGATAGTTTATGGTATGCATCCAAGAGGAATTTTGGAATTGAGAGATCTACCTATAGTAGACCCTATTAGTGCAGAAGGAGAAGCTTTTGCAGAAGCCATCAAAGAGGTTCATGATCAAGTCAAGATCCAACTGCAGCAAACCACCTTGAAGTATAAGGAATATGCTGATAAAAAGAAGGATGTTCAGTTTGATGTTGGAGATTTGGTATGGGTTCATTTGAAGAAGGACAGACTTCTTAAGGGCAAATATACTAAACTCATGCAGAGAAAAGTTGGACCATGTCAGATCTTGCACAAGCACGGACAGAATGCTTATGAGATACAACTCCCCCCTGATCTTGGTTTGTCCCCTATATTCAATGTATGTGATTTAACTCCATACAAGTCTTATCCAGATGCAGATCAGGAACTCCTACAGGATACAGTCAATGATGACATTCCCAAGCATGATCCTCCACAGTTGCAGAAGGTTTTGGACACCAAAGTGGTCAAACAGACCTGGAACAAACAGTACTTGGAGTATCTAGTATCTTGGAAAGGAAAACCTAATTCTGAAGCAGTATGGATGACTGAAGAGCAGATCCAGAAACATGGTGCCGATCTTCATACTCTCATCTCAAGTGGACTTGAGATTTCTTCTTCTGGGGAGTATGGTGCAGGAGCACCCCTACAAGATAGGATATAGGTTCATTGTCCGCATGACAGGACATTAGTCTATTTTTAGCATGTTTGACTTTATAATGTAATAAGGTCCATTGGACCAATGCATATGTATTAGATCAGCCTAGGAGAGTGTGTAGGCAGTTAGAGCTCGTAGTATGAGCTGTCTTCTCCCAGCCGCTTGGAAGCTCCCAGTCGCTGGGAATCGAGTTGGTAGTACTCGTAGGATATTGCTATAAATAACTCAGATCAGTTAGGGTTTGGGATAACGAAGGAGAGAGTAGTAGTTATGTTATGTTGTACTGGTGATTGAGTGAAATCCAGAGATCAGTCCAGACATTGTGAAACATTGTTGTAGAAACAGGACATTTGTGTTTCATCTAAATAAGATCTCATCAATTGCATTATCTGGTTTATCAGTTGTTTATGTTTTGATCTCTATTCTGATTACAGGTTAATGGATTCTTTCAACCCTTCCACCGGTTGATTCTGTGAATCGGTGGAATGGTCATGCATGTTAGTTTAGGTTGTATTTTAGTTTTCTGTTTATGCATTTCATTGTGTGGGAGATCGATTGGTAGCATGCTATGAATCAACCTAGCATCCTCATGTGCTAGGGTTTAGGAAGATAAACTGTTAAGTTTTGATCTGAAGGTGATCCGGCCCGATCATCATGTTTTCTTTGTGAAATTGTGCGGTTCTGTGAGTTTGCATGCAACTGACGGATATATAGGGATCTGCATGTGCTTTTCCAGACGGAGTGAATCGCATCGACATCTGTGAGTATATCGCTATCCGGATCAGGTTATGAAGCTAACGAAGACTGTATGTTTCAAGTGCATCAGGATGATATAGGTTGGATATATACTCAGTGTGTATATAGTCGTCAGGATCATCTTTCGTGTGTATCCATCATCCGCATATCGCTATCGTATGCAGGAGTGAAAGTTCACTTTTTGGCTAAGGACCGGAAAGATCATCATCAGGATATTGAAAAGATCACCTGGATATTCATTATCATGTTGCGGAGCATATAAGTGTCTTATATCCTGTTGACATCATCATCAGGTGCATGTGACGTCATCGTCATCAGGGTATTGCGAATATCACCCTATGCAAGTTTATCCTGCTGTCGCTAAGTGTTTTGGCATTAGCGTAAGTCATCGGCATAAATTTTGGTTAACATCATCAGGATGTTTCAATATGACCGGATAAGTCATATCCTGATGCTGTTGTTTGAGTAGTCGGATATCGGGGTGACGTAAGCATCAAAGGAAAGGTGCTTGAAGTTGTCGTCATCAGGATATATCGGAGGAACCGGATATTTTATATCCTGCTGATGAAGATGATGCTGAATATCATGATGATGAAGACAGTGTTTGGCGGTAAGATGAACAGTGAACATCAGGAGGATGTTTGCGCTAGCCGAATATCATGATGCTGCTGACAGGCGAAAGGCGATAAGGAAGTGAACAGTAGTCAGCAGGAGGATATTTCATGCCTCTTCAAAATATGATGATGGTGTCTGTGTTAGCAAGAAATATGATGATGATGACAAGCCGATAGGATTTTAACATGTTGTTTGTGTTAATGACTCCGCCTTCCCATTTGTAAGCTCCCGTTGCATTTTACCTCTGCATCACGAGGTCGAGGCTCACAGAGTGTGGTGGGTTGTAATGTCCCTATGCACGGGTGATGTACCTCGGTGGCCACGTGTCCGTTGGACTTGCGTAAGGCCTTAGATTCTCTAGTGGGGGCGTCAGTGGTGAAAGATCCACCCAAGTACCACCCTCACCACCAGGCTAGTCTTTTGGTGTACTGGTTGGGCCTTCGTGGTATCAGAGCTAAGGTATTGAGGTCGAGGCTGACGAAGCGTGGTGAGCTATAATGTCCCTGTCCACGGGTGATGTGCCCTAGTGGGCATGTGTCTGTTGGGCTTGTATAAGGCCTCAGATTCTCTGGTGGGGGTGTTAGTGGTGAAAGATCCACCCAAGTACCACCCTTAACACCTTGGGGTGCCACCCTCACCACTAGGCTGGTCTTTTGGTGTAGTGGTTAGGCCTTCATGGTATTAGAGCTGAGGTCTCAAGGTTGAGGCCTACAGAGCATGGAGGGTTGTAATGTCCCTATGCGCGGGTGATGTGCCTCGATGGCCATGTGTCCATTAGGCTTGTGTAAGGCCTCAGATTCTCTGGTGGGGGCATCAGTGGTGAAATATCCACCCAAGTACCACCCTTAGCACCTTGGGGTACTACCCTCACCACCAGGCTGGTCTTTTGGCAGCACCCCAAGGTGTTAGGGGTGATACTTGGGTGGATCTTTCACCACTGACACCCCCACCAGAGAATCTAAGGCCTTACGTAAGCCCAATGGACATTGGCCATTGGGGCACATCACCCACACACAGGGACATTATAGCCCACCATGTTCCGCAGGCCTCAACCTCAAGACCTCAGCTCTAATACCAAGAAGGCCCAACCACTACACCAAAAGACCAGCTTGGTGGTGAGGGAGACACCCCAAGGTGTTAAGGGTGGTACTTGGGTGGATCTTTCACCACCGATGCCCCCATTGGAGAATCTGAGGCCTTATGTAAGCCCAACAGACACATGGCTGCCGGGGCACATCACCCACGCACAAGGACATTACATCCCACCATGTTCCATAGGCCTCAACCTCGAGACCTCAGCTCTGATACCACAAAGGCCAAACCACTACACCAAAAGACTGACTTGGTGGTGAGGGCGGCACCCCAAGGTGTTAAGGGTGGTACTTGGGTGGATCTTTCACCACTAATGCCCCCACCAGAGAATCCAAAGCCTTACGTAAGCCCAATAGACATGTGGCCACTGGGGCACATCACTCGTGCACAGGGACATTACAGCCCACCACACTCTGCAAGCCTCAACCTCGAGACCTCTGCTCTGATACTAATAAGGCCCAACCACTACACAAAAAGACCAGCCTGGTGGTGAGGACAGCACCCCAAGGTGTTAAGGGTGGTACTTGGGTGGATATTTCACCACTGACGCCCCCATCAGATAATATGAGGCCTTACGCAAGCCCAACAGACACGTGGCCACTGGGGCACATCACTCGCGCACAAGGGCATTACAACCCACCACACTCTGTGGGCCTCAACCTTGAGACGTTGGCTCTGATAACCAAAAGATTGGCCTGGTGGTGAGGGAAGTACCCTAAGGTGTTAAGGGTGGTACTTGGGTGGATCTTTCACCATCAACGCCCCCACCAGAGAACTCAAGGCCTTACGCAAGCCCAATGGACACATGGCTGCCGGGGCACATCACCTACATACAGGGACATTACATTGGTACTCATATTGTGTAGGTTCATCACCTTCTCTAGGAACTTATCCTAAAGCTTGGGCCATTAGCATTACACCTAAACCAATAGCTACCCCTGATTCAACAACCATATTAGTGATTTTGGCATTTCTATAAGCCTCATTAACCATTGTATCTACCAACTCTTCTATAGCTTGATCTATTGATCCCCTCATTTTCTTCTTGGGAGGATTCTTATAATTTTTCTAGTATACCTTGTTCACAAGAGACACTACATAACATTGATAGCTATTGTCATTGATGACAACTAAGATTGTTCCACACATCCTCAGTGCAATATCTGATCATACCAGAAGTCAGAATGATAATCTATCTAAGTCCAGGAGCCTGAAAGAGAGCATATAGAAGAGTCCAGTATTTGGGTCAGCGGATCTCTCTAGTTAATCATTATGTGTTGTGGATCTGAAGGAGTGTAAAGGGACACCAGGAAAATCTAAATCCAAGTTTTCATCCTCCAATGATAAAGGCATCAAAAGTTATGAGCATCTGAATACCGGGTCCTATTATGACAGAACAATTTAGTGAAGAACAGGCAGACTTATGTAAATCCTTGTACGGACCTAATAGAAGTGTTTTGATGAACTATGTATGAGATAGGATGTTAGTGGCTGACATGTAAGATGATCTACATATGTTATTTTTGGTACGTATCAATATTGGTGTATGGATCTAGCTGATAGAGAAGAGCATTCTTAAAAAGTTCTAAGTGTTGTTTGTTGTTGCCGACTGGCAAGTGATTGCAATTCAAGATAAGTATATATAGCTGATGATTGTGGATATTTTGGGTATGTATTGCGGTCATGGAGAAAATGTGAAAAAAGTAGAAATCTAATATATGAATGAAGGCAGAATAGAGAGAAGAGAAGAATAAAGATGAAGTGTACAAAGTCAGTATTTGCACTTAATCGGAACTAATCTCTAGCATTGGCAGATGCATCTTACCAATTCAAAATCTCTGTAAATCTCTTGTAAACTTTTTTGTAGGTAGTGAGCCCAAATGCATGTGCATTCCCATTTGAAAAATACTTTTAACAGGGTATTATTTTTGTGGGTTAACCCCCACCGTGGTTTTTCCCTTAACCAGGTTTCCATGTCAAAATCTTGGTGTCAAATGTGTCATTCATGTTTTCTGCTCATATGCTATTGTCTAATGCTGAAATGTTTATATCATTGATTTAATTTTAAGTTGTAAAAAGGAATAACAGTAGAAAAAGATTAAATAGACCAACAACTGATTCACCTCCCTCTTAGTTGTCCAAACCTATTCCAACAATTGGTATCAGAGCTAAGCTCCTTTGAAAAATCTTAATAGCTTAAGGAAGATCTGGGAAGACAGTAGAATGGATGAATATGACCTTCAAGGGCAACTTAATCTTGCCCTAGATGATCTTGAGCAGTCCAAGGCAAAAGTTCAAGAGTTGCAAGACAACCTCAAAAAGGCTAAAGACTTCGTTAAAGTTTTAAAAGAAAAATTGAGCAAATCCAATGCAAAAGGAAAGGAGCAACCTCTTCAACTGGGAAAACCTTATGAAGACAAGGCCCTGGATGAGAAGACAAAGGAATGTGAAAAGTTAACTAAAGAAGTTACTATTCTAAAACATGAGATGGAAACTGGAGTGATGAGACTAACCAAGGAAATTGAAGATAAGAAGAAAGATGAAGAAGAGTTAAATCAAAATCTGAAAAAGAGTTCTGAAGAATCCTGCAAATTGGATGTGATAGCTGGCCTTCTAGAATCTAATCTACAAGAAAGTAAAGATAGTGAAAGAGAACTTGAGAGATAGATTATCACTCAAACATGACCTAGAAATTGCAAATGAGTATAAGGAGAAGTTCAATATAAGCTCAGCTAAACTTGAAGTACTCATTGATGGGCAGAAAAAGGATATTGATAGGCATGAGAAAGGTGAAAGCTTCGGATCTGGATAGAGAAATTTTCAACCTAGGAATGGGAGAAATAGATCTAGAAAAACTCCAGTAAGATAGCCAAATGCTCAAAGATATCCATCATTCAATGGAAATTGTTTCAACTACAACAAATTTGGTCATAGAGCTACTCAGTGAAGAAGCAGAGTAAATGAAAATGGTCTATCCTTCTCTGGTCAATGCTTCAAATGTAATAGGTATGGTCATAGATCAAATGAATGCACAAGTATGACAATGAATAATCCCAATATTAGAAGAATTAGTAATTCTTTCAATAGTTACTGCTTTGTTTGCAATGGGTTTGGACATATGGCTAATCAGTGCAGATCAAGAGAAAATTAGGTTTATAAGAAAGGAAATGTTGTATGCTATAACTGCAATAAATCTGGTCATATTGCGAGATTCTACAGAACTAAAGACAATGGAAGAAAAGGTCCGGTAAATAGAAAATTAGATGAGCAAAAACAAGATAGAGGCAAAAGGAAAATTGATGTGGATGAGATATGGAGTGAAATGAATAAGATTTGGATAAAGAAAGATATAGTAAACAATGATAATGAGTCTGCACCAGAATCCGGTGCTGACAATTCCTCCAGGAATTAAGTCAAAAACTCTAGCTTAGGGGGAGTTGCATGGAACACCAAATTCCCCCAGTCAGTAAGTGGGTGCCTGAATTTGGCACATTAACAAAAAATACTCTAAATTAGTACAGAACCTATGGAAGGGCTTTTGGAAGAAAAGATGTTGACATATGAGGAACTATCAAAACAATGTAACCGAATACAATTAGGGCAACACATTTATTGCAAAGGCAAATTAGGTAATGTGGAGCTTTAAAAGGTCACTTGATCACTCATTTGAATCACCTTGCATTCGAAGTAAACAAGAAGAAGAGCACTTGAGCTACAAAGTCCAGAGACTGAGGCAGATAAGAAATTCAATCAGCAAGTGATCAACCCTAACACCGCGAAAGAAAAAGGTACCTCTCTGTAAATCTTTGAATCTGAAATCTATTGAATGGCTACCCCTCATGTTATTGACATTACCGAAAGGCCTCAACCCAAATTCAAGAAGCATCCTCACAAATCAATTCAAGTCGATCCGTTAGGTGCTTTTTCAAGTGTTCTGTATGGGGTGTTACATGTAGAAGACATTAGGGTTTACATTCATGCAAATATAGATGAGTTTCGAGATACAAGGTATGCAGATTTGTTTGAAAAACAACTCATGGATGAAAATAAAGAACTTAAACCCAAAAATAAGGCTTTACAGGATAAACACTTTGTTTAGGTTATGGGGTTTCCAACATTTAATGAGGATGAGTGGGTTTAATACATCTTAAGTTGGATACCTGATGAATTCATTTGGTTGTTAAAACTATTCAAGATTACCAGGGATGTTATTAGAAATGTAACTGGTTTAAACTCAACTAGAGGATTTCCCATGCTGAAAGCTGTGAAAAACTAGATAGTAACTGATGCTATCGGAGCTAAGTTTGATAGAAGAGTAATGACCATAAATGATATTATAGAGCCAGATGTCAAATTCACCTCCATGGTGATTGGATACAAGATTTACCACTCAAGTAGAGAAAAATCTATTTCTGGAACAGCCATTTATGATGAATACAAGATGCTAAAAGAAAAAGTTGATTATGAGTTGTGTGAACTGTTGCAGAATCAAATGATTGAAAATCTGAACAAGATCAAAAGGGATAAGAAGAACACCTTCAAGTATGGTACATTGATTTTATGTCTATTCTTTTACTTTATGAATGAGGTACCTGGGGTAAAAGGTGTACACTAGACTAAGGATGATTCAGTTTCCATTCAAATCAGAAATCATCTTCGCAGCATTGGTGATTTCAATGCTTAGAAAACGGTAATATGGGGTTACTTCAAAAATTTTCAAAATATGATGCACTCAAGGGAAAGAATCCCCAATTCAATTGTTGACAAATATAAAAATGAAGTATGCTTCATGGTTGATACTGATAAGTGTTTAATGGAGGCAGTGGAACCTAGAACTATTTGGATCATGCCCATGGGGTATGAAGTAGATGAAAGGATCTTGGATATGTATGCTCAACATTTGCTAAGCAAGCCCAAAGACACAACAGTTGAAAGATTTGGAACTTATGAGGAACTGAGTTTAAAGTTGCATAGTGAGCTCAAAGAACTTGAAACCAATAGGAGAGTAAGAAAAGAAGTTGAGCAGCTAGCTAAAAATCTTGGCCTAACAAAGGAAGTTGTGAAGAAATTCAGAGAAAGAACAAAAAATGATGAGAAAGAAAAACAAGAAAAGAGACAAACAAGTAATCTGGTGGAACCTTCTTCCACTTCAAGAACTACTAGAAGTTCAACTACTACCTCTGCTCCTTCCAAATCTGCAAAACTAGAAGTAGAATCATCTGGAAAATGTTAGAAAAGGAAGAAAACAAAAGCTTCCTAGACCTATGAAAGCATAAGAGAAGATGAAGTAGACACAGACTCTGACATTGAAATCAAGGAACCAAAAGTCACTAGAACAAAAGATACAAAGTTAACCAAAGAAAAGTCCTACGGAAGCAAAAGACTGAAGAATATGAAGAATATGTTGAGAAACCCACACTCTCACTAGAAGATGTGATAAAATCAATCACTATGGATGGTAATCTAAAACCCATGATTGAATTCTATGATGAATACAATGATATGGATAAAAGGGTGTTGGAGGAAGCAATGGTCAGATATCTCAACATCTACAATGAGGCACTAATTGAGTTAACTTTTGAGTTACCACAAAATCTGGAAAATATCTTGGATTTGAGAAAAGAAAATGCCAAGTGTAAGGATGTGGAAATTAGAGAACATGAGGTAATAAATCTGTGTCCTCAAATTTCTCCTAAACAAATAGATATGATACTTAAGGAAGTCAAAGATGATTTTAAAAGAAAAAGGAGAATGAACAAGCTCATGCTTGGAGAAACAAGTGAAATAGTTGAAGAAACTTGAGAGATTCTTTTGAAAGCATTAAAGAAGTATAATTTTCACATAGTCACAAAAGAAGTGCTTAATGGTGAAGAAGAGAACATTATTGAGAAACAATCTGAGTTGGGTGGAGTCTCTGTTCTAGAAGTAAAGCAAGTAATTTAGGAGGATACAAAAATGTTGGATAAAATATTTGATGCAGAAGATACTCCCAATCCATCTGATACAACAAGGAAAGAGGATAATGTTACTGTTCCACAGAGCCCTCCTGATCAGATAGAAAGTGATGAACAAACAAGAAAAAGTTCCTCTGCAGAGAACACAGAAAAGGATAAATCATAGTTAGAAGAAGAAAGAGAAAAGAAAGATAAAATAGAAGAAGATGGTGAAAACATTGAAGCACCTAAAGTAGAGACTAAGAAATTAGGAGATCAAAAGGTTGATTTTGAAATGACTACAAGAGACACTACAGATGCAGTAAAGGTCTTCTTGGAAAAGAAGTGATTGAACTTGATGATGTTTAGGGTAAAATTTGATTTGTTGATCTTTTGTGGTTTAGATGTTAAAATCCTCCTTTCACCCTAACATTGAAGCATCTAGGGTCGAGTGGCGAGCACTATCATACCCTAGGTCACTTGCAAATGAGAGGAAGCTTGGATTAGGGAATTAATTATC
The DNA here is from genome assembly GCA_027924645.1 of Cunninghamia lanceolata. NCBI lineage: Eukaryota > Viridiplantae > Streptophyta > Pinopsida > Cupressales > Cupressaceae > Cunninghamia > Cunninghamia lanceolata. The sequence continues at coordinate 5,051,466 of BSBN01000850.1, forward strand.
AATTTTTCCTTCTACTATGCTCAATTAACCATTAAAACCCTAATTATGCAAATACAATAGCAAATTGATGAATAAAGGAAAAAGCTCTTGCAAACGGGAGTAAAATACCAAATTATAGAATACCTATTTTCGGGGTTCTGAAGCGAAACAGTCGGGGACACTGGTGCGGGTGCCCAAGTCCAAGGTACCTACTTTTTTATGGAATCTAGACCTCCTTCTGACATTGATCAGCCCTATAACTTCTGTTTCCTGAGATCTATCTGTGGAGGACACTTTTGAGGGTACCCTAGTCCTGGAAGTACTCCTTTGTCTGACTTCTCTTCACATCCCAAATCCTTGATGCCTGGCACTCCTTCCTACAACTCCACTTCTTCCAGATGTGACACCTGTAACCTACAATCACAAGACATGGTTTGGGGGTTGTGGTGTTTATAGGTTTGCCTCAGTCAAACCCCAGAGGACACTTAAGTCTCCAAACACTGTTGTCAGATAAAGAGGGTGTGCCCTTGTGAGGCAGAGGCCAAAACCAAAGGAACCAATGATAAAAACACAATAATAAGTCACCTTATAGTGAATCTCTCATGGAGGAAGATGCTCTTCATGCCATGAGGAGATTCAAGCTCAAATCTACAAATATCAATGCACAAAACATACAAGTCTGCTCTTGCAACACAATAGAAACCTTGAATCACCTTGAGAATGCCTAGAGTTCACCATAACAATCTAGTTCACAAATAAATGCCTACACATGCTTATATATGCACCTACAAGCATTCCCACTAGGATTTTAAAAATCAAACTTTACCATGTTGGTAAAATAACCACCTAACGATCATAAATTGACACCCAAAAATTGGGGCTGTCCCAAAATAGGGTAGGACTAGGATGCGTGCACCCAAGTCATCCCCCCTATTTTAGGCAGGGTACAGCTCAAGGGGTCCACCTAGGTCCTATTTGCCATGGGACTTAGGTCTCATTCCATTGGGATGCTAAAATATGAACTAAAATGTCCTAAATGCACTCTAAAGACCTGGGAGCTAAACCTTATGAGGGAAAAGCCCCTAAGGGGACATTTTTTGATGTTACATTTAGCCCCCACTTTAATGTATGTATGAATGCATAGCCCAAACATGCATTAAAGTAAGGTCACAAACACAATAAACACACCAAGCATGGAGAAGACACGCTAACCACATAAAAGGTAGTAACAAGCACGCAAAACACAGAGAAGACAGTTACAGTCACGTAAAACACAGAGCAGACAGTTAATGCATGAAAGACAGGCATGATTCTTTTATTTTATTTTTCTTATATATATGAAATGCAAATGCAAGTACTGGAAAGTAAACAAACCTCCCAAAAATGCAAGAAGCGCTACTCGATGGTGCTAGTCTCTGCATATGGGGCAACACACATGCAATACACGCAAAATTCTGATGTGGATTCATTTGTTTCATGTGAGTCTATTATTTTTCCAAGCAACATCAGTGACTCATATGATGATGATAGTCTAATGCTAAGAATGGTAGATGCTTATGAATTTTGTTGTAGACTTGTTGAAAGAGAAAATAGCAGTAGCACAACCAATTGCAATGCTGGGTACTACAAGTGGTTAAATGCTTTTTGGCTTCATTTGAAGCAATCAAAAGAAAATAGGGTTTTGACAAGGGAAAACTCTGGTTTTTCCTTTTTGGTGGCCCTGGGCCACCAAGTAATTTTAATAAATGTGTTTTGTGATGTAGGTTAGTACAGTTTTGACTCTGTGCCCAATTGATAAGGAACTAGTCTATATCCCAGAGATCTGAAGTTCTTGCCATCCCTGCAAGAGGCATGCATCCCCAGACAGAGCCACTAGTGGTGCCTACATAAACATTCAGGTTTCAAGCATTTAAATATGTAGGCACCTTCCAAAAAAGTCCAAAAAAGTTCTAACTCTTTTGGCCTCTGCAGTGCTAAAAAATGCAAAAAATCAGTCATATGCATGTGCCTTTGTATGTACAATGGTGTTTGTATATACCTACAGGTCAAATATGCATTGGTGGGTCAGAAATCTCTATCGCCCTTTGAAAAAATTAGTTTGATGCATTTTTGAATGCATATCAGGCTTAGAATGTGTATATGTAAAGGAGAAATCTTTTGCAGATTCCCAAGAATATTCCCGCTTTGTATATCGGGTTGCATATAGATATGCATTGAAAAATACACAAGGGCGCAGATACATTTGCTACAGTGGTGAGGGGGAGATACATGTGGTGGGGTCCACAGACATGCAAAGGTCTTTATATCTCCAAGATACAAGCAAAATATACAAGGGTCAGCCGTGACATGCAAGGTGAACAGTGCAGCGGAGGTATATACATTTGGTGGGCTCCACAAGGTTGTATGTGCAATCGCTTGTAGGTTTGCATATACAAGGGGATTTGCATGTATATTCAAGGATATGCAAATCAGACGTGATAGGAAGGTTAAATGCATTGGCGAGGTGTTTGGAGTCCGTGGTTGTATGGTCAGCTTGTATGTTCCCAATGCATATTTGAACATACAAGCGGAATATACAAGTGAAACATGCAAGGTAAAATATGCATTCATCACATATTCTCTAAAGATTCCATGTTTGTATGTTAGGGAGGTTTGTATGTTTGCCTTTGTATATTCAACATACAAACAAAATTATGCATTGCAATGATGCAACCCGGACCCGATAACAAATCAAATTTTTTCTATAAGTGCTTTGCGTCCGTGCCTTGCATGTTTGTGTGCTTGTGTATATGCTGATATACATTAGATGAGATACAAGCTGCGTTTCAGGGCAGTTTCAAAGTGTTTTATATTTTTTGAAATCTGAGGCTTGTATGTAGCTGTTGTATGCACATATACATTGAGGATATGCAAGGAAAGAAGATGCAGGGTGGACCCAATTGAAAATTCCAATTTGCTCTATAATAGTTTGGGGTCCGCCTTGTATGATGAATAGTTGTATGTATATGCTTTGCATATACAAGGATTTGAGAGGCGAAAGGTAGGCAGTTGTATATGCATTTGTTTGTGCATATACAAGAGTGAAAATGGCAAAAATAGTGAGAGCGAAAGTCAGCGATCAAAACATAAGGTGCCTACGTGGCACATTCTCACTGGTTGGCGACTTTCAGGGCATGTTTCGAGCCGCAGATCTTAGCAATGGGAGTAGATCGACAACTAGTTTTGTATTTTGTTGCAGCGATGGGTTTCTTTGTATCTACGACCACGTTTGGGTGGGAAAAACTCCAATGACACACCACTGAGGATCTGTGGGTAGCTGAGCAATAATGGCAACATTTGTAGGATTTGGGTCGACGATGGACAAGTCAACCATAGATTTTATGAAAGAAGATCTTCAGGCGGCGGCTCAGATCCTGAGCTCACCTTCTCTTCTCCTCTATTTCTATGCTGCATTCAATTTTTGAGCGCCATTTCTCATGCCTTATATCTGGAAAATTTTTGATGTGCCATGTAATTAATTTTGCTGAGTACACTTTTTTGCTATATTAAGCAGATTGTGTCACTCATTTGTGGTTGTTGAAGACTTGGGCAATTTTAGGGGAAAAATAACGAAATACAGAGCATTTCCTGGCTGTTGTATCTTTGTGGAGTTTATGTGTTGCATCTGAGTTGTATCTTGCACATATGTTCAGTTTTAGTGTTAATGTTATATGAAAAATGCTTCTTGCATGTACTTTGCTGTCTGTCTCCACTTGTTGTATGCATTTCTTCTTCTAAATTTGGTTGCTAAGGGTTTCTCAAATTCTAGAATATAGATTTATGTATTGCATGCTCAATCTCTAACTTCCATTCAAGGAGTGGATTAAATCATTTTAGGTTGAGTGTGGAGGAGATTGTATGTCCGCTGGGATATCTATAAGTAGAGACAGTTAAATACCCATTCTTGGGTGATGTTTGTAAGGCAAACACCAGTCTTAACCCCTTGAAACTTGAATGACAGTTGCAAGCCATTCTTATGTATACGTCTAGTTGACTCCTTGCCCTGAGATATGCACTGGTCTGTTCTTGTGAAGTAGTTATGATCCAAAACCCCTGTCTTGCATCCAAACCATCAAATTTAAACCATCCAAAACCCGTTAGTTGTAGGAGTAGGGTTAGGAGCCCCTGCATACTCTCATCCATAACCAGTTAGATATGTCCAAGAACATTGCCAGCCTTGTGATCTATCATGCAAATCTTGGTCCAAACATGGGAGTATTCTGCCAATTATTGTAAAGCTAAATCTTTCTGTCATTTGGAGAGTAAATGTTACATCTTTATCAAATAGGGACACCCCCCTTGGTGTGGCAGAACCAAAAGTGAAGGGGAGGCAGCTCACGTAACCTCCCATATCTGTTGGTTGAATCTACCTGTGCATTGGAACTGGCAAACCCTCTATCAATTCAGGAAAATTACCAACAGGAGGTAGAAGCTCAAAAGTATACAACCCCACCCACATCATGGAGACGCCTTATGGTGAAAAGGAGGTATAAGCAATAGATAGTTTGATTGATTACAAACAAACTTAGGATGTAGGAAGTACTCATCGTACTAGCCTACACGTAAGGACAAGCATATTGCTAACATCTACAACAGACAACTTACCTTATATATGCCCCCACCTTAAGGTGGTTGATATCAGTTATTGATATCAAGCACATTAAGGTAGGAAGAAAACACACAAGGGAACATCGACTTTCACAAAGCCCATGCCCCCCGGAGGTGACATGTACTTTACGATCGCCAAATGTTCCCACAAACACATCCCTACAAGAAAACATGTTAGTGTCTACAACATCATGATAAACAACAACATCAATGCATATGATTACCCACACAAAGAGCCAAGGTTATACAATGAATTCAGAGTTCGAGGATAACTAGGGGCTATATCATGAAGCTCTCCAAATCAAGTACCACTAAGGCTAGATTCAAAGGCAAAAAAAGGTGCACGGAGCAGTAGTATTGTTAAGGTTTGTAAATGTGATAGAAACATCATAAAATTCACTACGTGGAAAGCATGAGTGCTTCCACTAGCCAAGCGTCGGATAAGATATACAACCCCATCGTCATATTAGGAACTAAGTCCATTTTTTGATTGCTCTCGAAAGGGATACTAGGTCCGCATTAGTACAAATGTTTGTCATCATCCGCTAGCTAGATGGAAACACTGGAGGAAGGGAAACAATAAATAAGAGAGGAGAAACAAGTGTCTTAGGGAGAATCATGTAGGAGGGTGCCCCTAAGTCACCAACCACAATGCTATGTTCGTAAGACACAACACTCAACAACGAAATTAGAGAGAGCAATATAGAAGAATGATGATACAAATAGAAGAAGGTCACAACAAAGGCGGTCTCCTGGTATCTCGAACCTTACGGGAGAATTTGAGGTCATTCCAGAAGGCCTAAACAACATATAACACATCACGGGGGAAGTACATTATGATAGAAATAAAAGTTTATAGATACTTACCTGTAGGGCCCCTTTCGGGATAGTGGGACATATGGTACCATAGCCATATTCATATCTTTCTCATTATGTTGTTCACTGTTAGGATCATTATTTTTTGGTTGAATGTTGGGATTGATGTTTTCTTGTTGAGATCTAAGGTAAGCTCGTCGCCTTGCCTTCCTCCTTTTTGCAAGTTGATGTTGATGTATTTTACGACTTGGTTTTTGTAACATAGGGCTTTGATTTGTTATGGATTTTTGTGTTGTAGAGGAGGAAGCACCAAGATCAAAGGTCCTTTGTCTATGTGGAATATTTTCTTGTTGAAATTTATAATCGTATTTATTCTATATTCTCTTAGTGATGTCCAAATGACTTGAATATTCAAACAAAGGAGGGACATTAAAGGTCTTCTCTTCCTTAGTGAAATTCAAGGTGTAAAAACAATCAACTAAAGGATGAAGGTTGGTGGGAGCATCCACAGAGGTAGGAATGTGATTATTGTTAAATGAATGCTTATTTTCTACCCATGGAATGTTCTTTGTTAAAGGGAGCTCTTCATTCACAAATGTTTCATCTTGGCCAGGGAGAGTGGTGGAATTACTAAAGCTATCCCTAGTTTTCTTATTTGGGTATTCAATTATAAGGGAAGTAGGATAACTTATGGGATCATCATCAACTTTTTCCTTGCTACTCATGGAGAAGAACTCAGTTAAGCTTTCTAATATCATAGGATGTTCACTCATGAGGGTTTAAAATTGGTCAAAATCAAGGTTTTTGACAAATGCATGCAAAGATACCATTGAAAAATAACATGAAGGTGTCATTTCAATGTAAGATCAGATTTTGAAAAGCCTTTTCAACTTTATGCAAAAGTCAAGAGCAAAAATAACCCAAAATGCTTTATTTTTTGATACTTTTTCAATGCTAATGAATGAAACAAAGGATGTTGTTAGGATTCTGATCAAGGAAAGCAATTTATATGACTGATATCAGTCCAAAAAAGTAGTATAATCACTCTCAACACACTCTTGATGCAAATCCAAGATAATGCCAAGTCAAAATATAGTGAAATTATGTCAAAATAGGCACTTTTTTCACCAAAATTCAATGTAAAAGAGAATAAAAAAGGGTGTTGTGAGGAAAATGATGATGGACAGAAAATAATATCAGTGATAACAGCCACCTGATGCAAAAATACTCAACACAACATGATTTTAGCTCCACTTAAGGTAAAACCCTAGTGAAAATATAGCAACAATAGGCTATTTTTCACAATTTTTCAACTCGAAGACTTAGCAAAAGAGGTGTTGTAAGGAATTTTAGGAGGGATGGAGAAGAATATAAATAATATTAGTCACCTCAATCCATAAAACTGATCACAACATGCTTGGAGTGCAAACTAGGTCAAACCCTAGGGCAAAAATAGTCAAAATGTGTAGTTTATTTTGCCAAATTTTCACTACAAGAGCCCGTAAAAAGGGTGTTGTGAAGATTTTTATGAGGGAAAGAAAATTAATACCCTGATAATATAAAATTAATGCAAAAATATCTTTCACAACACACCTATAGTGCAAATTTAGAGAGTCGATAAGGCCGGTTTTAGTGAAAATTATCGTTTTTAAAGCCCTAGGTTTGAAGTTTTGGAACAAAAGCTATGTGAATGATTTAATGTCAGATTTATGATGAGAATTAAATACACTCAGATTTGAAAATAATTTTCAATCTTAATCATGCAAAATTCCCATGTAAATTTAATTAAAATGCACCAAAATTGCTAGTTTTTTGTTGAAATTTTCGATGCAAAAATGCAAATAATTTAAATTTAATTACAAATTCACACTAAAATGCAAGACTATAGACAAATGCAGATTTTAATGAACCTCTAAAATTAGTATAAAAATTTGATAAAAGATTTTGCCTACGAACTCTAGATTTTGGAATTACTAGGTTATCTAAAAATTGTCAAAATTTCCACAAAACCCTAGCAATTAAATGATGAAAATTGGTGCAGGAGCACCTACCTGACAGCTGGTCTTCATAAGGCAGTTAGTAGTTTAGGTCTTGTTTGTGTTTCCAAGAAGGTCTGTTAGACCAAATGCATGTAATAAGGTCATGCTGATCAGGATAAGATCATGCTGACCAGGCTTTTGCTATTTTTAGCTAGTTAGTTATAACAGCTGTCATGATGTATGTTCGGTGGGATCTCCCAGCCGCTTGGAGAGTTCCCAGCCGCTTGGAGTCGGGTCAGTAGTACTCGTAGGAAAGTCTTTATAAGCATGAGATCGTTTGATATTGCATAGACAGACAGATATCATCGATCGGCAGTGTAGTGTTGCATCAAGCAGAGGAGTTGAGTGTTCTGTGTGAGGAACATCATATTGTATTGCATCTTTGAGTCAATAAAGATCCTGTTTCATTTTCTGTTTGATCTCCTTCCTGTAATCGATTGCTGGTTTGAGAGGTTTTCATGGATTCACTGATCCATTCCACTGGTTGACTCATCTGATCGGTGGAATGGCAATGTACAGTAGGTTAGTAGGTAGTTTGTTTGTTTGCATGCAGGTGTGCAGGATCGCGGTCAAGAGATGTTGAAGACCCTAGCATCCTCATGTGCTAGGTCAAGTCGAGAAGTTCAAGTTGAGAGAGATCACCCTAAGACTGGATCGGGTCGTCCCTGGAGGATCGGCGAAGTGAGATTTCACTAAGTGAAGAAGTTCGTGAAGACGGCATCATCAGGATATTTCTGCAAATATCCTGCAGACAGTTCGGATATCGTCATCCGGATAAGTGGAGGAGATCGGCATGATGATGTCGATTGCATGAAGTGCAAGTTCGTCGGGGTGATCATCATCAGGAGCCGAGGTGGAGTGTATCGGCATCAGGATCATCATATCGGGAGTGCCAAACATCCGCATATCGCGTGTAGATGCGGGAGTGGAAGTTGAGTTTTTTTGACTAAGTGTTGAGAAGGTCATCAGGATATTGGGTGACGTCATCGTCATCAGGATATTGAGATATCCCCCTTATGCGAGTTCATCCTGCTGTCGTTAAGTATCGGCATCGGCAGAAAGTGTATTAGCGGCATCGGCAGGTAGAGATAGAGTTGATTGTGTGTTGGGTGTTGATTGAGAGGTTGACAAAATGCCTCCTAAAGGTAGTGGTACTGCAAGGGAATTGCAGGAGATGAAGGAGAAACATGCTAGAGAAATGAGGAAGATGAAGGAGCTTGCTGAAGCACTTCAAGCCAGGTTGACAGCCCTGGAAAAGAACAAAAAGAGGGAAGTGGAAGACAGTGAGTCTGAAGAAGATGCAGATACTGTTGACGAGTATGAAGAGGTAGCTGAAGATCTGGATGCTGAAGACCAGAGATTGGCAAAACTGTTAAAGGCAGTACAGAGTGAAAAACCTAAGGTGAAGGTTGATGTTTCCAAGTATACTGGAAGCTTGAATGAAGATGAGTTGTTGGATTGGATTGCTGCACTGGATAATCACTTTGAATGTGAAGATGTTGCTGAGGATCAGAAAGTCAAGATTGCAAAGACCAAGTTAGGAGGTCATGCTTTGGTATGGTGGGATTATGTACAATCTGAGAGAAGGAAACAAGGGAAGTCTAAGATCACTTCTTGGGATAAGATGGTAGCAAGGATAAAGGGTAAATTCTTGCCAAGGGATTATGAAATCCAGATGTTTAAGAAGCTGCAATTTCTAAAGCAGAAAGACAGGGATGTGAAAGCCTATACTGAGGAATTTTATCTGTTGAGTATGAGATCTGGTCATCATGAGAATGAGGTAGAAAAGGTGGCTAGGTACTTGGCTGGTTTGAGGTTTAACATACAGGATGAGTTAGTGTTAGCTAACCCTAAGAATGTGGAAGATTGTTATCAAATGGCAATCAGGATTGAAGAAAAGATGAATAGAGGACATGAGAAGTCCATGAGAGGAAGAGGAAACAATAGGGGAAGAGGAACAACCCCTGCACAAAAGCAAATCAATGAGAGTCAAGAAGACACTGGTAAAGGACAGGGACAGTCTGATTTCAGAGGTGGATGGAAAGGTAATAGAGGAAGATTTGGAGGTGGTAGAGGTTCTACTACATTTTCAGGAAAATGTTACACCTATGGAGAGTTTGGTCATCCATCTTTCAAATGTCCAGAAAACAAAGGTTCATCATCCAGAAATGATAGAACAAGTGATAAGAGAGTACAATTGGTACAAGAAGAGAAAGAAGAAGAAAGTGCACAGAGTTCAAACAAAGGTCCTGAGAATTTTGGCTATCCAGAGAGTGGAGAATCACTGATGTTAAGGAGAATTAGTTTGCAGGCATCACAGGATATGATGCAAAGAAGAGCTCTTTTCAAAACTACATGCAAAAGCAAAGGTAAGGTATGTAAGGTTGTCATTGATACTGGTTCAACAGACAACATGGTATCTCAGGAAATGGTGGATAAACTGAAGTTGGAAAGAATTCCACATCCACACCCTTACAAGGCATCTTGGGTGAGTGATAGGCAATCACTTTTTGTCTCTGAACAGGCATATGTGGATTTCCAGATTGGGCCATATCATGATAGAATCTTGTGTGATATATTGCCTATGGAATGTTGTCACCTACTGTTGGGTAGACCATGGCAATTTGACAGAAGAGTACTGTATGATGGGTATGCTAATACCTACACCATCCAGAAAGATGGGAAGACTATTAAGTTGATGCCATTGCAGGCAAAAGCTGCAGTACAGAAGGCAGCTCAACTCATTTTAATGGGAAAGAAGGAGTTTGTGCAGATGCCTAGAGGAGCAGGCATAAAGGCAGTTCAGGACACTGCAGAGAAAGGAGTTGTTACAAACAACAAGCTGAAGACAGTTTCAGTTGTGACTGACAGAGGTCAGCAGCAGGTTCAGAAACAGGGGTGCAACCAACCATCAGTTGAGAAGAATGACAAGGATGTTGTCATTGTTGGGACTATTGCTTGTCCTATGAAGATTGACAGGACGATACAGTTGAACACCACAGAGGCAGTTCAGAAAGAGGTTCTGGTCAGGCAACCTGACAAACACAAGGTATGTGAGAGAAAGGCCTACATCAACAGGCATGAGGATTTACTTGCCAGAAAGCAAGTTACAGTTCAGAAGTCTTGGAGCAGCCAAGAGACAGCAGCAGACAAAGCTGGAGCAGGTCAGACTATTGACAAGGCAAAGTGTAGAGGTGGAGGACTTCCACATGCTAAACTCATGGGACATGAGTTCTTTTCTGTTGGGGAGTATGGTGCAGGAGCACCTACCTGACAACTGGTCTTCATAAGGCAGTTAGTAGTTTAGGTCTTGTTTGTGTTTCCAAGAAGGTCTGTTAGACCAAATGCATGTAATAAGGTCATGCTGATCAGGATAAGATCATGCTGACCAGGCTTTTGCTATTTTTAGCTAGTTAGTTATAACAGCTGTCATGATGTATGTTCGGTGGGATCTCCCAGCCGCTTGGAGAGTTCCCAGCCGCTTGGAGTCGGGTCAGTAGTACTCGTAGGAAAGTCTTTATAAGCATGAGATCATTTGATATTGCATAGACAGACAGATATCATCGATCGGCAGTGTAGTGTTGCATCAAGCAGAGGAGTTGAGTGTTCTGTGTGAGGAACATCATATTGTATTGCATCTTTGAGTCAATAAAGATCCTGTTTCATTTTCTGTTTGATCTCCTTCCTGTAATCGATTGCTGGTTTGAGAGGTTTTCATGGATTCACTGATCCATTCCACCGGTTGACTCATCTGATCGGTGGAATGGCAATGTACAGTAGGTTAGTAGGTAGTTTGTTTGTTTGCATGCAGGTGTGCAGGATCGCGGTCAAGAGATGTTGAAGACCCTAGCATCCTCATGTGCTAGGTCAAGTCGAGAAGTTCAAGTTGAGAGAGATCACCCTAAGACTGGATCGGGTCGTCCCTGGAGGATCGGCGAAGTGAGATTTCGCTAAGTGAAGAAGTTCGTGAAGACGGCATCATCAGGATATTTCTGCAAATATCCTGCAGACAGTTCGGATATCGTCATCCGGATAAGTGGAGGAGATCGGCATGATGATGTCGATTGCATGAAGTGCAAGTTCGTCGGGGTGATCATCATCAGGAGCTGAGGTGGAGTGTATCGGCATCAGGATCATCATATCGGGAGTGCCAAACATTCGCATATCGCGTGTAGATGCGGGAGTGGAAGTTGAGTTTTTTTGACTAAGTGTTGAGAAGGTCATCAGGATATTGGGTGACGTCATCGTCATCAGGATATGACGTCATCGTCATTAGGATATTGAGATATCCCCCTTATGCGAGTTCATCCTGCTGTCGTTAAGTATCGGCATCGGCAGAAAGTGTATTAGCGTCATCAGGAGGTTTCGAAGAGAACCGGATCAATTATATCATGATGCTGTTGCTTGTGTCGTCGGGTAGCGGAGCATCGAAGGTAAGCTGCTGAAGGTGAACGTCATCAGGATATTTGGGACAACCGGATGTTGAATATCCTGCTGACGAAGGAAGTGTTGCATATGATGATGATGATGGAGTTCGGAGCCCGATGAACAGTGCAACCGGAGGATGTGCGCGCCCGCTGAACATCTTGATGATGATGTTAGAAGGAAAGCGGAGGAGGTGAATAGTAGTCGGCAGGAGGATGCTAGCAACACTTCCTTCGTCAGCAGGATATTCAACATCCGGTTGTCCCAAATATCCTGATGACGTTCACCTTCAGCAGCTTACCTTCGATGCTCCGCTACCCGACGACACAAGCAACAGCATCATGATATAATTGATCCGGTTCTCTTCGAAACCTCCTGATGACGCTAATACACTTTCTGCCGATGCCGATACTTAACGACAGCAGGATGAACTCGCATAAGGGGGATATCTCAATATCCTGATGACGATGACGTCATATCCTGATGACGATGACGTCACCCAATATCCTGATGACCTTCTCAACACTTAGTCAAAAAAACTCAACTTCCACTCCCGCATCTACACGCGATATGCGGATGTTTGGCACTCCCGATATGATGATCCTGATGCCGATACACTCCACCTCGGCTCCTGATGATGATCACCCCGACGAACTTGCACTTCATGAAATCGACATCATCATGCCGATCTCCTCCACTTATCCGGATGACGATATCCGAACTGTCTGCAGGATATTTGCAGAAATATCCTGATGATGCCGTCTTCACGAACTTCTTCACTTAGCGAAATCTCACTTCGCCGATCCTCCAGGGACGACCCGATCCAGTCTTAGGGTGATCTCTCTCAACTTGAACTTCTCAACTTGACCTAGCACATGAGGATGCTAGGGTCTTCAACATCTCTTGACCGCGATCCTGCACACCTGCATGCAAACAAACAAACTACCTACTAACCTACTGTACATTGCCATTCCACCGATCAGATGAGTCAACCAGTGGAATGGATCAGTGAATCCATGAAAACCTCTCAAACCAGCAATCGATTACAGGAAGGAGATCAAACAGAAAACGAAACAGGATCTTTATTGACTCAAAGATGTAATACAATATGATGTTCCTCACACAGAACACTCAACTCCTCTGCTTGATGCAACACTACACTGCCGATCGATGATATCTGTCTGTCTATGCAATATCAAACGATCTCATGCTTATAAAGACTTTCCTACGAGTACTACTGACCCGACTCCAAGCAGCTGGGAACTCTCCAAGCGGCTGGGAGATCCCACCGAACATACATCATGACAGCTGTTATAACTAACTAGCTAAAAATAGCAAAAGCCTGGTCAGCATGATCTTATCCTGATCAGCATGACCTTATTACATGCATTTGGTCTAACAGACCTTCTTGGAAACACAAACAAGACCTAAACTACTAACTGCCTTATGAAGACCAGCTGTCAGGTAGGTGCTCCTGCACCAAAAATGCAATGCAAGATCTTGAATTTTGGTATTTTTCTATAGTTTATATCAGATCAGATGCAAAAATGATGAATTAGGAAAAATTAGAAAGAATTGACACAATTTAGTAAGCCCAACAATGCAATTTTTTTGAAATTTTCTCAATGTAATAAATTAAATGACCAAATGAATGAATGAAATCACACCAAATCTGTAGACAAACACTCAGCAAGTTGTAATTTAAGTTCAAAGACACGAGTTCACCAAAATTTTTGGGTAAAATTTGATTTGTTGATCTTTTGTGGTTTAGCTGTTAAAATCCTCCTTTCACCCTAACATTGAAGGATCTAGGGTCAAGTGGCGAGCACTATCATACCCTAGGTCACTTGTAAATGAGGGAAATCTTGGATTAGGGAATTAATTATCAAATTTTACTTCTACTATGCTCAATTAACCATTAAATCCCTAATTATGCAAATACAACAACAAATTGATGAATAACGGAAAAGCTCTTGCAGACGGGAGTAAAATACCAAATTACAGAATACCTATTTTTAGGGTTCTGAAGCAGAACAGTCGAGGACACTGGTGCAGGTGCCCAAGTCCAAGGTACCTTATTTTTTAGGGAATCTGGACCTCCTTCTAACATTGATCAGCCCTGTAACTTCTGTTTCCCGAGATCTATCTGCGAAGGACACTTTTGTGGGCACCCTAGTCTTGGAAGTGCTCCTTTGTCTGACTTCTCTTCAGATCCTAAATCCTTGATGCCTGCGACTCTTTCCTGCAACTCCACTTCTTCCAGATGCGACACATGTAACCTGTAATCACAAGACTTGGTTTGGGGGTTGTGGTGTTTATAGGTTTGCCTTAGTCAAACCCCAGAGGACACTTAAGTCTCCAAACACCGTTGTCAGATAAAGAGGGCATGCCCTTGTGAGGTAGAGGCCAAAACCAAAGGAATCAATGATAAAAACACAATGATAAGTCACCTTGTAGTGAAGTTCTCATGGAGGAAGATTCTCTTCATGCCATGAGGAGATTGAAGCTCAAATCTGCAAATATCAATGCACAAAACATATAAGTTTGCTCTTGCAACATAATAGAAAGCCTTGAATCACCTTGAGAATGCCTAGAGTTCACCATAACAATCTAGTTTACAAATGAATGCCTACACATGCTTGTATATGCATCTACAAGCATTCCAGCCAAGATTTTAAAAATCAAACTTTACCGTGTTGACAAAATAACCACCTAACGGTCATAAACTGACACCTAGAAATTGGGCTATCCCAAAATAGGGTAGGACTAGGGCGCAGGCCCCCAAGTCCTCCCCCCTATTTTAGGCAGGGTACAGCTCAAGGGGTCCACCTAGGTCCTATTTTCCATGGGACTTAGGTCTCATTCCATCGGGATGCTAAAATATGAACTAAAATGTCCTAAATGCACTCTAAAGACCCGGGAGCTAACCTTATGAGGGAAAAGCCCCCAAGGGGACATTTTATGACATTATAGATGAATTGGAACTACTCCAATGTCTAGCCAATCCAGATGCTCTCTCTCCAATTCAACTGATGAAGATAGCATCATTCACCCAAGTAAAGGCTAGAGAGAAGATGTTAAAGTTCCACATGGACGAGAATAAGCTACTGGGACTTGCAACCAGAGTTTTGGAGAAATTAATGCCAACCTATCAGAAGGATCAAAATGATTCCCCCTCCAGACATCTAAAGAATCTAGTAAGTTTAGTAAATTCAGATTTTGAGTCCTTTGACAAGTCTGTGGAGGTAAAAGTTCAGAAAGAATTCTTAGATAAGAAATTTTGTGAAATAAAGAACCTGATAGGAAATGATAGAAGAATACTTGGTATTAGCATAATGAGTATTCAGAATTCTCTAAATGATCGAAGTGAGATGTACAAATTCTGTCTATCATAGACCAAAGTTAATAAGGATATTGAGAACAAGATAAAGGAGCAAGAACAAAATTTGTCAAATCTCTCTCAAAATTTTGATCCCTTAACAATTTCACCCATAAGTCAAGAATTTCAAGTAATTAACTTGACTGAGGAAATAAAGAAACTTGTCAAAGAGAAAAGCAACATTATGAAAAAAATGTGTGAGCTCCAGGGATTAATTGCCCCTAAGTTAGAGACAATGTATAATACCTTATCTAAAGCTTAGACTATAGTTCAGACCAGTGTTCCATCAGCTCTTTCAAAAGTAGAAGCATACTCATCTGTGTTAAATGGGCACATTTCAATTTTGGATGGAATGAAGAGTACTTGGGCCTCCAAAATTGTGCAAATAAAAGCTAGTTTTGTAGACATCCCCAAGTTCATGTGTATGGAACTTAATTGGTACTAATACATATGCGGCAATGTATATAGAAATTTTGGAGAATTTTGATTTGCGGATCCCACCCTTTGCCATTGATATTGTTACCTGTTGAGTCACCCTTATTTATTTATTGGTAATATTTCCTGAACAAGAGCCTGTTTGTTGTGTTGTATTTTGGGTTATACCCTTGTTTCTTAAATCGACTCTTGATCCTTCAAATTTTACCCATTTATCACCTTTGTAGGCAAGGTTGCTTAAGGTTTGAACCTTTGAACCCGAACCATTCTCAAAGATCAAAGTTCAAATGGTTCGATATGTCTGAAGTGTCTCAAAAAGTAAGCTATTTTTCTGTGTATCTTAAACACCTTTGAACTTTCGGTTTGAACTTGAACCCTTTTTCTCAATAGTTCAATGGTTCAATGGTCTCAGGTTCAAGACTCTTTTCCTTCTAACAAGTCATGTCATGTAGTTACCTTGTGTAAATGATGTATCGTTGAACCATTCACTCGTACTCTATAGTGAAGTTCAATGGTTCAAGGTTCAATGGTTCACTGTCCCATAGTTGGAACCCCTTTTACCAAACTCACGCGACTGTCCACTGGTCTATGTAGCCCTTGTGTCTTTGAACCTTTGTATTGAACCATATCCTAATAAGTTCAACGGTTCATGAGCTTAAGTTCAATATTCCCGAAAGTAAATCCTTTGCCCATTTATGTGATTCAATTGGTATGGTCGAACCACCATATTGAACCTCACCCTAAAGGTTCAATGGTTCAATAGTCAAAGTTTTGGTGATGTTGGTCTTATTTATTCCCATGGCTTTCTAAGTCAAATTTAGCGAGAAAGTTGGAGGAAAATATGTCAGAGACTCATTATGAAACTGAGAGTTCTAGTTTGGCAGAGGTTACGGATAATCATTATACCATCATGATGGTGCATGAATAATACTTGCTATTAATGAAGAGGTCAGAATTCACGTCTTTTCAGATACTTCTAGCACGTATTGCCCCGAGTGATAATTATTCAATCTGGTTAATGTCATTTTTAACTAAGAACAAACCAGATTCAACAAGTAAACAAACTGTGCAACGCAGAGGAGAATAACGCAGGAAGTATAAGGTTCTTATTACTCAAATTTCACAATGAATTCAGATATCTTGAAGGTGAGTTCTATTCCTCCTATGTGTTATTCCTATTTCTTGGTTGGAAAGAAGAATCTCTTGAGTTTTTGTCATTATTTTCAAAATTTGAAGCGTTTTTCATTGTAATCCTCTAAGTATGGCTTTAAAATCTACATGTTTGGGGAATGAACATGGTCCTAGTCTTACCTATTTTCACTCTAAATTTGGAGATATTGCGCTGGTACAATACGATTTAGAAGAATTTAGAGAAAGAACTAGAAACCTTGTTCAAACCCCTACGATGAATAAAATTGTAGACAGTGGTTTAGTTGAAGCTGCAGCTTTTCCCCAGGCTATACTGTGCCCGGAATTGGTTCAAGAGTGTATGAATAGGTACAATCCCCAAGACAGATGCATCAGAAATACAAACGGTGACATGTTATTTCATGTCAATAGACAAACCCTCATATCTATGATGAAGATACCACCTAAAGAGGTGTATTCCAGCCTTGATATTGCTTCCTCCTATGGGCATTTCTCAGAGAAGAAATTGACTTACAAAAGTGTAATAGCGAGAAATTGGCTATTGAAATTTCAAAAGGGTGGTTCAAGGTTGCCCAGGCCACTTACTAGGGATCATTTGATTAAAGAAGTGAGGGATATTGTGGTATTGTTACACAGACTGAAGGGCAGTCAGCATGCATATTATTGGGAGGATTGGATGTACTTTTTCATACAAGTTATCCTTCAAGGGGAACAATATGTAGATTGGGCCGAAATAGTGGCTAACTGTCTACATCAGGGTTTGAGTAATTGTTTGGGTGACAGAGATTTTTACATGTCTTCGTACCTGTTCTATTGTCTAGCATCTACAAGAGAATGGTTTGACCTACCTCATGCACCCTTAGCTGAGAATAGTAAGATTTATGAATATTATTCACAGTTGCAGAGAAGGAATTGCTATGAAAATTATAAAAGGGTTAATGATGTCTTCACTGGGAAAATGACCTATGAACTGGCAGGTAATCTAGGTAAAAGAATGTCCAGTGAAGCAATGCAACTGATTAGAATCTATGGTAGCTTCTTCATTCAATTTTCTGAGTTCACTTACATCAGAGTTGGAGGATTTGATGGTGAACCTATGAAGTTACCTAGATATGTGTTTGATCATTTTGTGCTGATGGAGGTATGTAGGCAGCTAGCACATGTAGATAAGAAATTCTCATCAAAAAAGGGTTTTGGTATTTCTTTTCCCATTGAACTTGGGCATTATTCATGCCAATCAAAATCTGATGCTTTGAATTTAGAGGTGAACCTCAAAAGGTTCAATTTTCAGTTCTTCACTGCTAGGTCTCAATTTGACAGCAAAGGATTTGTCAGAGATAACCTAGATCCTAGAATAGGGCTTTCACACATCCCTAAGCTAGAGGATTACTGGGAAGACTGTCCAGATGAATTTGAGGTGAGAAGGCTGTGGTCTAGGTTTTCTTTGGGGTAGATAATTACTCTCAATTTGAACATGGATATTTTTGGAATTGTTGATGATGAGGAGTAGATGGTTGACCCACAGTTTGAGAGAGTAGAATAATTACCTATTCCAAAAGTTGACTAGAGCAAAAAGCAGGAGGATAAAATTGAAGTTAAAACTCTTCCAGTGATAAGGAGAATTGAGAAATGGTTGAGGGAAAAGAGACAGGAAGGGCTTTAGGATAAAAATGCCCAACAATTCACTTCCATGATTAGATCATCACTTCCCATAGACTCTTCTAACCAACCTATTACTATCTGTGGTGCAAGTGCTTGCAAGCCATCAACTGAAAGAAGCCCTACCACTAAGAAGTCCAGAAGAGTTCTCACAGATATTTTACCCTCTCATGTTACCAGGTTGAGGACCAAAGGCAAAAGAAAGAAACAGGTTTCTGAAACAATAGTTGTTGATTTGAATTCAGAAGAAGATTCAGAAGAACCTATGGGTGACAAAGAGCTAAGTCCACATAGAACAGAGGAAGTTGACACCGGGCCACAGTCAGGGGCCGTTCTAGAGACCCCTGAAATATTGATGATTTCAAATGTATCCTCTGATGGATTAAACCCTAAGAAGACAACCTCAGCCCCTGCACCAAAGTGGCTAGAGAGTTCTATCTCTGACAAGAAAAAAATAATTCCTTTTGTTGTCCCTTTAGAGGACATGGTAAGCAAATGTTTGGGGAAAACCCCCAAGTCCAAGAAACTCAAGACGACATCCAGAATAAACATTGATCCAAACACTGGTAACTGGAGTGCTGAAATAGCTAAGCCAGTGACTGAGGAAGAAGTTCATGATCCAACTGTGCATGATTTCACTGTGGAAAGAGTGGATCTTGGTGCTGGTTCGAGGGCTGCAGATGTCCACCACCTTGAAGCATCTACTAAGAGGATGGTTAGTTGAACCTGGAAAGATGAAAAGGACAAGAGGGAGTTGAAGCAAACTCTGCGTTCAATGGCAGAGTACATTAATGCTATTCACAACCCTAACCCACAGTCGGTCTCACAGCTCTCCCTATCTTTTGACCTGAAATCACCTATTAATCAGAAGCTATTGGATCAAGTTCACAGAAGCAAAATGGTGGCAAAAACATTTGATAGTTGGTTGGATAGCATTGAGAAGAAAGGAACCGAATACATTCATGAACTCAAGAGCATATATGATCTGACTACTGCCACCATTGAGGATCTTAAAGCACAGGTTGCTGTTTGGGCGAAAGATGAAGGTAAGTGGGCAAATGTAATAAACCAAATAGATGAAGTTCAGAAATATGGGTTGGCGAAGTTTTTGATAGAAAAAAGCCTGACTGGTTTGGATGAAGATTTATTGTATGTGAACAAGAAAAATATTGAATGGAGGAATTCCATATCTTGGCAAGGACGCTTTGAACTTACAAAGCTAATTAAGGAGATAACAGAATTCACTCAATCGCTGCAACATGACTTGCAATGTATTGATGTTAAATACATAAAAGATGATACAAAACTAGTGGAAGATGTCGATGCAGTGGTCCAATCTTTCAAAGATAAAATCAGCTTCATTAGTGAAAATGATAATATTTTAATTGAGGATTTCTCCCAGATTTCTAAAGTTGAGTCACTACTTTACCTTTGCATCGACGCACTTCCAGAACACAAAGAAAAATTTGGGAAAATGCGAAGGGAAAAGGAAGTTTGGAAGTCAAGAATGCAACATATAGGTATTCCCAACTTCCTGAAGATTCAGGAGTTCATTGCAGCTTTTCAGGAGTGGAAGACCCAACGTGCTTCCCAGGCCACCGATAACAAATCTGGAGATGCAAATCTGTTGTCCCAATCATGATCTCATTGGCTCGTTTTCTTTATTTCAGTTCCTCTTTTATGTTATTTTTAGCAATCTTGATCTTTAAAATCAGTTGTTATAAACTAAATCCCGTACGGGTTAGAGTTATGTTAACTCTGGGTTTGGTTTACTCAAAGACATGATTAGGGCACTCATATATATAGCTTTTTAAAAATCTTTTAATATAATAATAGAGAGACGGAGAAAGAAAAAAAGGAGAATTTTAGCTGAACTATTTTTTTGGTTTTACATTATGTGATGATTGTCTGAGAAATTTTTCATCTGTGAATGAGAAGAAGAAACAATTACTGCTTACTTAGATCTGTGCGTCTGATTGTCTAGAATTAGATTTTCTGTGTGAAATCTCCTTTCACCTGGTAATTGCTCTTTCTTTGGCAGTTCATCAAATGTGTTCTATTATTTATTGGTTTAGCAAATTCATATGTAAGTGTTCATGTATTTGAATGTATCAAAAGTAGAATCTGTGCATTAAATTACCCACTGTTACTGCATAAATTAACCGCATTCATAACATAGTTATGTATGAATGTCATTTTGCCTTAAGCATTTTCTGGTTAAAAGTGCATTTGAATAGTTGAATAGATTAATTCATTAAAAATCTTAAAGGGAGCTGTACCTAAATTTAGAGGGGAACTAATTTAAAAAAGTTCACCCATTTGTTGCTTAACTCGTTTGTTCTTCAAAAGGGGTATAGAGTTAGAATAAAAGATTTACAGAACAAGGACAAATCTGTTAGCCAACAATTTTTGGCGACTCTGCTGGGGAGAAAATCATTAATTAAAAGATTGGTCGCCTGAATATGAAGCAACAATGGTGCTTCCACATGAAAACATAATTCCTGTTCTGCAACCCAATCTTGGATTTTAAGACGAGCAGGAAGACATTATTGGCTAGTTGAATACCCTTGCTTGGCATACTCATCGGAATAGTGAAGGTTACAGAAGAGCAAGCAGAGTATTAGAACAAGAAGAGGAATTAGCTGATAACTTGAGATTGCTGTTACTCAGGCAGAGAAGAAGGCAGGCATGAAACGCAGCAAGAAATCAAGAACATAACAGAAATCAATGACTGCCTATCTAGCTTCAATATTTTAAGCTGGATTCTAGACCGTATACCAGGTCTTTGAGAAGAGAGGGAGTTGAGGATTCTACCTTTCAAGCACTGCAAGATTTTAATTTTCCTTATATCCCTACTCGTGTAAGAAGAGCTAGAAGTAGACCCCCGAGCCCCCCTAAACCTTCTATTTCCCCTGTCTGTCAAGCTTTAACTCTTTCAGGCACCATTATCCCCTTAGCTATAAATTTTCTACCCATGGCCCAACCTTGGGGAGCAGCCATAGGGCCTTTGAACCTAGGGGCTAATCTAAATCCTTTACCTAAAAATGCAAGAGAAAATTTGCCTAGATTCAATGGAGACAGCAAACAATCACCAGAAGAACATTTGTGTGCCTTTGCAGCAACATGTAGTGTGTTAGGTGTACAACACCAAGATGTTGCCATAAGGCTCTTTGTGCAGACTTTGACTAACACTGCGGCACAATGGTTCTACCACCTAACTAATTCCTCAATTTCAAATTGGAATGACATGAAGACTACTTTTGAAAATAGGTTCAAAAGTGCAGAGGATGAGCATTACCTCCTCGCACAGCTGACTCAGCTTAAGAAAGAGATTCATGAACCTATGAGGGAATTCGTGGCTAAATTTAACAGAATTGTGAACAAAATCCCTGCTACTAAAAGACCATCTGGCGAAAATCAAAAATGTTTTTTTATTAATTCCATGCCTCCTGATATTAGCTTTCATCTCAGGAGAGGAGTAATTGCCGATTTACCAGCTGCACAAACCTTAGCAGTTAGATTGGAGGATGATCTCATTATGGCCGGTAAATGGAAGAGAGAGGTCCAGGTGCCAAATGCCCAGCCCTCATCATCTACAGATCCTGTAGTGTAGAAGTTGGTTAATGATATGATTGCCTTGAAGAGGCAACTACCTAAAACTGGTGCTCCCTTCCAACAACCATATCAAGATATAAGTAGAAGGAATTTAAATCAACTAGCAAATACTGGTAGAGCTTTACCCTTGACATCAGCATAGCCAAGGATGACTATTGAAGTTCCCCCTGGAAATGGAAACATGTGTATTTTTCACTTGACTACCGATCATGATGGAAATTCTTGTCCAAAAATGCTTAGGTACACTTAGATGACTACTACTCAAGATATGCTAGGGGAATCCATAGAAGAAGAAAGGAACTTTGAGGAACCAGGCAGCTCTGAAATACACTTCCTTGAATATGAGTCTGATTTAGAAAGGGGGGGTGAAATATTGGTTACCCTTGAAGATCCTTCATGCGCTGTGCTCACCAGGAGTCAGAGGAATGTGAGATCCTCTAATACTCAAGAAGTACCTGGCAAAGGTAAAGAACCTTTAACTAGAACTCATGATGCTAATTTAAAGGTTCAAGAAACTAAACTGCTGCATAGAAATGATTCAAATGCTGCTTTCGATATTGTAGATTTCTGTAAGTCTGCAAAAATTCAAATCTCTCCTATTGAGTATCTCAAGTTGAAACCTACTGAACTTGACAAGCTGGTTAAACATGTTAAAGGTAGTCCTGCACAAACTAAATTTGAGAGTCAATTAGAGGTTGATGCTAAATTCTCCATTGCTTGATAATTTGCTTCCTCATCTAAGTCAGCCATGACTGCCCCTAAAATGACTCCCAATTCATCAACCAATGCTCCTTGTACTGATTTGAAACCCAATCCTTTCTATGTGTCCTTGTTTATCAACGGTCATAAACTTACTAACTGTATTATAGATTCAGGAGCCTCTGACAACATTATGCCTTCCTCTGTGGCTAAAGCCCTAGGGTTATCACTCACAAAAACATTTGGTAGATGTTATTCTATGGATGGAAAATAGGTTTCCTTGCTTGGGCAGATTAAGGATGCACGAGTTGCTCTTGCAGCTTACCCTGACAAAAAGGTGAAATTGACTATTTTGGTAGCAGATATTCCTGCTAGTTATGGAATGCTTTTGAGCAGGACATTTTGCAAGGATTTGGGTGTTCAAATCAAACTGGATTGGTCAGAGGCCACAATCCTAGTGGGAAAGCAGAAAGTGAAGCTGGAACCTGAGCCCAAGTGCAAGTTCACTGTCTACCCCTCTGATGATCCCAAGGCCGAGATTTTATTTGAGGAATGTGAATTTGACAACTATTTTCTCTCCTCTGAACAGAGCTATGAGGTAGACCTCAAAGAAGAATTAATGCAAAAATCTGTACATTCTGATGACTTATGGATTATGGAATTTGATGGCAGTTGTGCTATTGCTGGTTCAGGGGCTGGGGTTGTGTTGATCTCACCTGAAGGTGAAATTTTTTCTTATTCTTTTAAGCTAGAGTTTAAAAACACCAACAATACTGCAGAATATGAAGCTTTACTGCTTGGGATTTTTGAAGCTAAAGGAAGAGGTGTAAAGGTACTTAAAGTGAAGGGTGATGCTGAATTAATTGTGAAACAAGTGAGGGGGATTTTTTCTGTTAAAAATGAAAGACTAAAGCATTACAGAAATAGAGTATGGGATGAGATCAAATATTTTGATGCCTTCTCTATTGAAACAATTCCCAAAGATCAGAACTCCCCAGTAGATTCTTTAGCAGTATCAGCTTCTCTCCTTTTGCCACATCCGGATTTCAAAAAAGATTCTTATAGAATAGAAATGGTATATTGTCCTAATGCCCTTGACAATGCTGAGAACTGGCAAGTTTTTGAGAGTGATAATCAGATCAGAAAGTTTTTAGAGAATGCTGAAATGTTCCTGGGGACCTATTTTGAAGGTTCTGAAACAGAGTGTAAAGAATTCAGTCCTAACCCTGGGATTAATCCAAAAGATCACATGATTTAGTTAAAGGGAAACAAAATCCCTAAAGGGCTGGTCTCTTTAGAACATCTGTTTTCTCGAAGAGATGAATATATTAGAAGCAAACCTCCTTATAATCCTGATAAAGTAGAAGATTATGAGAAAATAAACATTGGGGATGAGGATGATCCTAAATGGGTATCCATTGGTAGGTGTTGCTCTTTGGAGGAGAAAAATAGATTGATCAAATTGTTAATCAAGTATAAGGATGTTTTCACCTGGTGCTATGATGATCTTAAAAATTTTAGACATGGACAGTTTCAACACCATATTCCTTTGAAAGAAAATGCATCTCCATTCAGACAGAAGCTGAGGAATTATAATTAGAAAGTTGCTGAAGCCATTTTTAAGGAGATTGATAAGATGTTGAAAGCTAGAATTATCTATCCAATCCATCACTCCACTTGGGTGGCAAATATCATTCCAGTACACAAGAAGAAAGGAGAAATAAGAATCTGCATTGACTTTAGGAACTTGAACCAGGCCAGCCTGAAAGATAACTATCCCTTGCCTGCGATGGACGACATCTTGCAGACAGTTGCCGGGTCTAAAATGATGTCTATGTTGGATGGTTTCTCAGGTTACAATCAGATAGGTGTGGCTACAGAGGACCAACATAAGACTGCTTTCACCACACCTCGAGGAACTTTTGCCTATAATCGAATGCCCTTTGGTTTGATTAATGCAGGAGCAACTTTTTAGCGGGCGATGGATTCATCTTTTAGAGATCTGAAGGACAAAATTATTGTTATTTACCTTGATGATCTGACTATTTTTTCCAAGAATAGAGAAGATCACTTGAAAGATCTGGAGACTATCTTACAAAGGTGCTGAAGCCATGGCATCTCACTCAATCCCAAGAAGTCAGTTTTCTGTGTGACTGAGGGAAAATTGTTGGGACACCTAGTCTCAAAAGATGGAATTAGAATTGATCTAGAGAGGGTCAGGGTGATTCAACAGCTTAGTCTTCCTTCAAATAGAACTGGAGTCAAGTCCTTCTTTGGTCAAATCAATTTTCTCAGGAGATTCATTCCTGACTTTGCTGAAATTACAAAACGCATTGTTGGGATGATGAGCGAGAAACAACCATTTAAGTGGAATGAAGTTGCTAAGAAGGCATTTGAGGATATCAAGGAAGCGATTGCAAACACTCCCACTCTGGTAAATCCTAATTTTCAAAAAGATTTTATTATTTACTGTTATGCTTTGGAACACACCATGTCAGGTATTTTGTTACAGAAAAATGAATTGGATGAAGAGGTTCCCATAGCTTTCATGAGTGTTCCCCTTAAAAAGCATGAGCTGAAATATTCTTTGGTTGAAAAACAAGCCTTCGCTATGGTTAAAGTTGTTAAACAGTTCAGATATTATATACTTCATTCTCATTCAGTTGTATTTGTTCCTAATTCAGCTGTGAAAAGTATTTTGACTCAGCAAGAAGTGGGATTAAACAATAGAGCAACATGGGTTGCTAAAATCTAGGAATATGATCTGGAAATTAAGCCTACTAAACTAATCATGGGTCAGGGCTTATGTAAGTTAATTGCTGAGAACAAAGAACAAGAAGGAGAAGAATTCCCTACAGTCTTATTGGTAAGCTTATAGGACCCATGGTTTTTAGATGTAGCACATTATCTTACATATGGGAATTGTCCTAATCACTTATCTCCTAAAGAAAAAAGAAATCTAAAACTAAAGGCGGCGAAATATGTTATTTGGGGGGATGTCCTTTATAAGAAAGGATTAGATGGAACTTTCCTAAGGTGTGTAGATAAAGAGCAGCAAGATAAGCTCTTGGAAGTTTTCCATAATGAAGCTTGTGGTGGACATTTTTCTTCTTCAGTTACAACTTTCAAAATCCTCAGAAATTGTTATTACTGGCTAGGGATGTTTAAGGATGCATATAGATGGGTGGCTAACTGTGAAAAATGTAAGATCTTTTCAGGAAGGCCACAGCTTGCAGCTATACCTTTGAGACCCGTTGTTGTTGAGGAACCTTTTAAACAATGGGGGTTGGATTTTATTGGGCCTATCTCGCCCCCCTCAAGTTCAGGGCATACCCACATCTTAACAGCAATAGATTATTTCACAAAATGGGTTGAGGCAGCCCCTGTAAAAAGAACAACTTCGGAGGTGGTTTGTAATTTTCTCAAAGAAAATATTTTGGTACGATTTGGTGTCCCCCAGAAGATCGTAGTAGATAATGCTACCAGTTTCTCTTCAGTTGAAATGACTTCTTTTTGTTATGAACATAGTATATCTCTCTCCCATTCATCAGATTACTATCCCCAAGGGAATGGACAAGCTAAGTCCAGTAACAAGAACCTGATTGCTATCATGAAGAAATTGGTGAATGACAACTCCAGAGATTGGCATAAGAAGTTGTATGAAGCACTCTGGGCCGACAGAATAACTCCAAAAAGAGCAATTGGAATGGCTCCTTTTGAATTAGTTTATGGAATAGGTGCCCAATTATCTTTACCTCTAGAGCTATCTACAGCCAAGCTGCAAAGTGTAATCGAGGATCAATATTTTCAAGATTCCCTGGAGAAGAGGATTATGTATTTAGCTAAGATTGAAGAAGAGAAAAATGAGTTGGTTGACCAAATTACTATACATCAGGCCAGAGTTAAAGAAATTTTTGACAGGAAAACGAGGCCTAGAAAATTTATGGAAGGAGATGAAGTATTACTGTGGGATAGAAGAAGAGAACCAAAGGGTGCACATAGCAAATTTGACTCTCTTTGGAAGGGACCTTTCAGAATTCATCAGTTGGTGGGTCCAAATTCTTTTAAATTAGAGTATCCTGATGGAGTTACTTTACCCCTGTCCTATAATGGACAGGATCTCAAGCTGTATCGTCTGTAAAACAGGGTCCCCTGTTTTGTACATAGTCTTCCCGCCTGTTTGGTTTTGTGTTTTTCTTTTCTTTATTTTTTTTGTTTTGTTCTGTTCCGTTTCCTTTTCTTCTCTATTTTCCTTTTTCTACAAAAACAGAGCTTCTGAGTTCTCTACATTTTGCCATAAAATGCAGTCCCCAGTCAAAGCCAATGTTACCTGTTGAGTTGCCCTTATTTATTTATTGGTAATATTTGCTGAACAAGAGCCGGTTTGTTGTGTTGTATTTTGGGTTATACCCTTGTTTCTTAAATCGACTCTTGATCCTTCAAATTTTACCCATTTATTGCCTTTGTAGGCAAGGTTGCTTAAGGTTTGAACCTTTGAACCTGAACCATTCTCAAAGTTCAAAGTTCAAATGGTTCGATATGTCTGAAGTGTCTCAAAAAGCAAGCTATTTTTCTATGTATCTTAAATGTCTTTGAACTTTTGGTTTGAACTTGAACCCTTTTTCTCAATAGTTCAATGGTTCAACGGTCTCAGGTTCAAGACTCTTTGCCTTCTAACAAGTCATGTCATGTAGTTACCTTGTGTAAACGATGTATCATTGAACCAACCACTCATACTCTATAGCGAAGTTCAATGGTTCAAGGTTCAACGGTTCACTGTCCCATAGTTGGAACCCCTTTTACAAAAGTCACGCGACTGTCCACTGGTCTATGTAGCCCTTGTGTCTTTGAACCTTCGTATTGAACCATATCCTAATAAGTTCAATGGTTCATGAGCTTAAGTTCAATATTCCTGAAAGTAAATCCTTTGCCCATTTATGTGATTCAATTGGTATGGTCAGACCACCATATTGAACCTCGCCCTAAAGGTTCAATGGTTCAATAGTCAAAGTTTTGGTGATGTTTGTCTTATTTATTCCCGCGGCTTTCTGAGTCAAATTTAGTGGGAAAGTTGGAGGAAAATATGTCAGAGACTCATTATGAAACTGAGAGTTCTTATTTGGCAGAGGCTATGGATAATCATTATACCATCATGATGGCGAGTGAATAATACTTGCTATTAATGAAGAGGTCAGAATTCACGTCTTTTCAGATACTTCTAGCACGTATTGCCCCGAGTGATAATTATTCAATTTGGTTAATGCCATTTTTAACTAAGAACAAACCGGATTCAGCAAGTAAACAAATTGTGCAACGTAGAGGAGAATAACGCAGGAAGTATAAGGTTCTTATTACTCAAATTTCACAGTGAATTCAGATATCTTGAAGGTGAGTTCTATTCCTCCTATGTACTATTCCTATTTATTAGCTGGAAAGAAGAATCTCTTGAGTTTCTGTCATTATTTTCAAATTTTGAAGTGTTTTTCATTGTAATCCTCCAAGTATGGCTTTAAAATCTACATGTTTGGGGAATGAACATGGTCTTGGTCTTACCTATTCTCACTCTGAATTTGGAGATACTGTGCTGGTATAATACGATTTAGAAGAATTTAGAGAAAGAACTAGAAACCCCATTCAAACCCCTACGATGAAGAAAATTGTAGACAGCGGTTTAGTTGAAGCTGCAGCTTTTCCCCAGGCTATACTGTGCCCAGAATTGGTTCAAGAGTGTATGAATAGGTATGATCCCCAAGACAGATGCATCAGAAATGCAAACAGTGACGTGTTATTTCATGTCAACAGACAAACCCTCATGTCTGTGATGAAGATACCGCCTAAAGAGGCGTATTCCAGCCTTGATATTGCTTCCTCCTATGGGCATTTCTCAGAGAAGAAATCGACTTACAAAAGTGTAATAGCGAGAAACTGGTTGTTGAAATTTCAAAAGGGTGCTTCAAGGTTGCGCAGGCAACTTACTAGGGATCATTTGATTAAAGAAGTGAGGGATATTGTGGTATTGTTACACAGACTGAAGGGTAGTCAGCATGCATATTATTGGGAGGATTGGATGTACTTTTTCATACAAGTTATCCTTTAAGGGGAACAATATGTAGATTGGGCCGAAATAGTGGCTGATTGTCTACATCAGGGTTTGAGTAATTGTTTGGGTGACAGAGATTTTTACATGTCTTCGTACCTGTTCTATTGTCTAGCATCTACAAGAGAATGGTTTGACCTACCTCATGCACCCTTAGCTAAGAATAGTAAGATTTATGAATATTATTCACAATTGTAGAGAAGGAATTGCTATGAAAATTATAAAAGGGTTAATGATGTCTTCACTGGGAAAATGACCTATGAACTGGCAGGTAATCTAGGTAAAAGAATGTCCAGTGAAGCAATGCAACTGATTAGCATCTATGGTAGCTTCTTCATTCAATTTTCTAAGTTCACTTACATCAGAGTTGGAGGATTTGATGGTGAACCTGTGAAGTTACCTAGATATGTGTTTGATTGTTTCATGTTGATGGAGGTATGTAGGCAGCTAGCACATGTAGATAAGAAATTCTCATCAAAAAAGGGTTTTGGTATTTATTTTCCCATTGAACTTGGGCATTATTCATGCCAATCAAAATCTGATGCTTTGAATTTAGAGGTGAACCTCAAAAGGTTCAATTTTTAGTTCTTCACTGCCAGGTCTCAATTTGATAGCAAAGGATTTGTCAGAGATAACCTAGATCCCGGAACAGGGCTTTCACACATCCCTAAGCTAGAGGATTACTGGGAAGACTGTCCAGATGAATTTGAGGTCAGGAGAAGGCTGTGGTCTAGGTTTTCTTTGGGGCAGATAATTACTCTCAATTTGAACATGGATATTTCTGGAATTGTTGATGATGAGGAGTAGATGGTTGACCCACAGTTTGAGAGAGTAGAACAATTACCTATTCTAGAAGTTGACTAGAGCAAAAAGGAGGAGGATAGAATTGAAGTTAAAACTCTTCCAGTGATAAGGAGAACTAAGAAATGGTTGAGGGAAAAGAGACAGGAAGGGCTTCAGGATAAAAATGCCCAACAATTCATTTCTATGATTGGATCATCACTTCCCATAGACTCTTCTAACCAACCTATTTCTATCTGTGGTGCAGGTGCTTCCAAGCCATCAATTGAAAGAAGCCCTACCACTAAGAGGTCCAGAAGAGTTCTCATAGATATTTTACCCTCTCATGTTACCGGGTTGAGGACCAAAGGCAAAAGAAAGAAACAGGTTTCTGAAACAATAGTTGTTGATTTGAATTCAGAAGAAGATTCAGAAGAACCTATGGGTGACAAAGAGCTAAGTCCACACAGAATAGAGGAAGTTGACACCAGGCCACAGTCAGGGGCTATTCTAGAGACCCTTGAAATATTGATGATTTCAAATGTATCCTCTGATGGATTAAACCCTGAGAAGACAACCTCAGCCCCTGCACCAAAGTGGCTAGAGAGTTCTATCTCCGACAAGAAAAAAATAATTCCTTTTGTTGTCCCTTTAGAGGACATGGTAAGCAAATGTTTGGGGAAAACCCCCAAGTCCAAGAAACTCAAGACGACATCCAGAATAAACATTGATCCAAACAGTGGTAACTGGAGTGCTGAAATAGCTAAGCCAGTGACTAAGGAAAAAGTTCAAGATCCAACTATGCATGATTTCACTGTGGAAAGAGTGGATCTCAGTGCTGCTTCTAGGGCTGCAGATGTCCACCACCTTGAAGCATCTACTAAGAGGATGGTTAGTCAAACCTGGAAAGATGAAAAGGACAAGAGGGAGTTGAAGCAAACTCTGCGTTCAATGGCAGAGTACATTAATGCTATTCACAACCCTAACTCATAGCCATTCTCACAGCTCTCCCTGTCTTTTGACCTGAAATCACCTGTTAATCAGAAGCTATTGGATCAAGTTCATAGAAGCAAAATGGTGGCAAAAACATTTGACAGTTGGTTGGATAGCATTGAGCAGAAAGGAACCGAATACATTCGTGAACTCAAGAGCATATATGATTTGACTGCTGCCACCATTGAGGATCTTAAAGCACAAGTTGTTGTTTGGATGAAAGATGAAGGTAAGTGTGCGAATGTAATAAACCAAATAGATGACGTTTAGAAATATGGGCTGGCGAAGTTTTTGACAGAAAAAAGCTTGACTGGTTTGGATGAAGATTTACTGTATGTGAACAAGAAAAATATTGAATGGAGGAATTCCATATCTCGGCAAGGACGCTTTGAACTTACAAAGCTAATTAAGGAGATAACAGAATTCACTCAATCGTTGCAACATGACTTGCAATGTATTGATGTTAAATACATAAAAAATGATGCAAAACCAGTGGAAGATGTCGACGCAGTGGTCCAATCTTTCAAAGATAAAATTAGCTTCATCAGGGAAAATGATAATATTTTAATTAAGGATTTCTCCCAGATTTCTAAAGTTGAGTCACTACTTTACCTCTGCATTGACGCACTTCCAGAACACAAAGAAAAATTTGGGAAAATGCGAAGGGAAAAGGAAGTTTGGAAGTCAAGAATGAAACATATAGGTATTCCCAACTTCCCGAAGATTCAGGAGTTCATTGTAGCTTTTCAGGAGTGGAAGACCCAACGTGCTTCCCAGGCCACCGATAACAAATCTAGAGATGCAAATCCATTGTCCCAGTCATGATCTCATTGGCTCATTTTCTTTATTTCAGTTCCTCTTTTATGTTATTTTTAGCAATCTTGATCTTTAAAATCAGTTGTTATAAACTAAATCCCATACGGCTCAGAGTTATGTTAACTCTGGGTTTGGTTTACTCAAAGACATGATTAGGGCACTCATATATATAGCTTTTTAAAAATCTTCTAATATAATAATAGAGAGATGGAGGAAAAAAAAAGGAGAATTTTAGCTGAACTATTTTTTTTGGTTTTACACTATGTGATTATTGTCTGAGAAATTTTTCATCTGTGAATGAGAAGAAGAAACAATTACTGCTTACTTAGATCTGTGTTTCTGAGTGTCTGGAATTAGATTTTTTGTATGAAATCTCCTTTCACCTAGTAATTGCTCTTTCTTTGGACAGTTCGTCAAATGTGTTCTATTATTTATTGGTTCAGCAAAGTCATATGTAAGTGTTTATGTATTTGAATGTATCAAAAGTAGAATCTGTGCATTCTATTATCCACTGTTACTGCATAAATTAACCGCATTCATAACATAGTTATGTATGAATGTCAGTTTGCCTTAAGCATTTTCTGGTTTAAAGTGCATTTGAATAGTTGAATAGATTAATTCATTGAAAATCTTAAAGGGAGATGCACCTAAATTCAGAGGGGAACTAATTTTAAAAAGTTCACCCATTTGTTGCTTAACTCATTTGTTCTTCAAAAGGGGTATAGAGTTAGAATAAAAGATTTACAGAACAAGGACAAATCTATTAGCCAATAGATATCAAAGGGGGAGTGAAGGGCAGTGAAAAATGAAGTATTTGTTGGAACTAGACAACTGGGGGGTGAATCAGTTGTCCCTTAAAACTTTTTCTACGTTTAGTCTTCTTTATTATCTTATTATCAGATTAGTAATACAAGCATTTAAGCATGAATACCAAACATAAGAGCATAAGTATAATCAACACATTTGACACCAAGATTTTGACGTGGAAACCCAGTTAAGGGAAAAACCACGGTGGGGGTTAACCCACAAAATGTGTACCCTATTAAAAGTACTTAGAAAATTAGAAGGCACGTGCCTTCGAGTGCACTGCCCAGAGCTCACTGCCTAGAAAATTTAATTAGAAAGAATTAACTAAGAATTAGCATCTATTTCATGCCTGATTCAGTTTCATTGAATGATCAAGAACTTTTGCTTTGCCTCAAACTCTTCTTCACATTCTACACTACTCTTGCTCATTTCCTTCTCTTCTTTGCTCCTGATCCCTCCTTTGGATTTTATCTATTTTGTACAAGGATGATTCAGGTACTTCTCCAACAAGTATTTTTATACTTCATCAACCTTGGAATGATCAACAAGGTCAGCTAAACTTGACGTGGATCATCACACTATCAGCCAAACACAACTGAGACTTGAATCTGCTTCTACAACCACTCCACTCTTTATAAAAAGTATTTAAGGTATCTGCAATAGGTTAGGAACATCCGGTCGGCCAAGACTAGGAAGAACATTACTCTCAAGAAGAAATCTTCAATCAACAAGCTCAAACTTCAATGCAGACTTCTAACATAGTAGCTACATGATCCAGAGACCTCCACAAGCACATTGGAATCACTAATAACATTCACTCTAAACCATATTATTAGAAACATTTGAATCTTCCTTTAGAACCGCAAGAACACACTCTGCCATGACTGTCAGACTAGAAGGATAGCTTATGGACCTCCAAACCACAAACCACTAGAGTTGATGATACACATTGACTTCCCAAACATGTCTTTAGATCCGCAGATCATAATCTTATATTATTAGAGCAATCCAAACCTCTTTCCTGTCACTCTGTCTTTCCTGATTATTGCAGGAACTAGTTCTATTCAAATGGCCATAACTCCTTCAAATCTTCATGCAAACTTCTCAAATCTTGACTAGAGCAACCTCTGATAATCCTCTACATGTCCACATGATCTGCATGCATTATTTGTTATTAATTTTCTCAATATCCTCAACAATCTGGTCTTCTACATAGACAAAAAAATAGGGATACAGTTGGCACTAAGGGCAACAAGAATATGTTGACATCAATGACAACACCACTTAGGCACATATTTGTAACAGTATTCAGCAAAGGGGTAGCATTAGAATAAGTGAAGTGCATGAACGTACAGACAAAGGGGGAGTTGCACAAAGACACTTATTCATTTTTCACTAAGTGTTGCCATTAATGCCAAAGGAGGAGATTGTTGTCAAGAGACACTGCATAGCATTGATAGGTGTTGTCATTGATGGAAACTAAGATTGATACACACATCTGTAGTGTAGTATTTGATCATACCGGAAGTCAGAATGATAATCTATCTAAGTCTGAGAGCCTAAAACAGAGCATATAGCGGAGTCTAGTATTTTGGTTAGCGGATCTCTCCAATTAATCATTATATGTTGTGGATCTGAAGGAGTGTAAAGGGACACTAGGAAAATCTAAATCCAAGTTTTTAGCCTCCAGTGATAAAGGAATCAAAAGTTATGAGCATCTGAATACCGAGTCCTATTATGACAGAACAGTTCATTGAAGAACATGCGGACTTATGTAAATCCTTGTGTAGACCCAATAGAAGTGTTTTGATGAACTGTGTATGAGATAGGTTGTTAGTGACCAACATGTATGATGATCTACATGTGTTATTTTTGGTACGCATCAATATTGGTGTATGGATCTAGCCGACAGAGTAGAGCATTCTTAAAAAGTTCTAAGTGTTGTTTGTTGTTGCCAACTGGCAAGTGATTGCAATTCAAGATAAGTATATATTGCTGATGATTGTGGATATTTTGGGTATGTATTGTGGTCATGGAGAAAATGTGAAAAGAGCAGAAATCTAATATCTGAATGAAGGCAGAATAGAGAGAAGAGAAGAATAAAGATGAAGTGTACAAAGTCAGTATTTGCACTTAACCGGAACTGATCTCTAGCATTGGCAAATGCATCTTACCATTTCAAAATCTCTATAAATCTCTTGTAAACTTTTCTGTAGGCAGTACTTGAGTAGTCAGCTTGGGGCAGTGAGCCCAAATGCATGTGCATTCCCATTTGTAAAATACTTTTAACTGGGTATTAATTTTTGTGGGTTAACCCCCACCGTGGTTTTTCCCTTAACCGGGTTTCCACATCAAAATCTTGGTGTCAAATGTGTCATTCATGTTTTTTGCTCATATGCTATTGTCTAATGCTAAAATGTTTATATCATTGATTTAATTTTAAGTTATAAAAAGGAATAATAGTAGAAAAATATTAAATAGAGCAACAACTGATTCACCCCCCCTCTTAGTTGTACGGACCTATTCCAACATACCCTAGTACCAAAAGAAGTAGACTCGCTTGTAGCAAATCTTTCTCTTTTCTTACCCTTTTGTTTTCCTTTTTCAAATTGTGAAATCCTTAAGTCCAACCAAGCATTGCTAGTATCTATGACCCTTTGACTAACTTCATCCAAAGATACTACTTCCCATAAAGACCAATCAATAATAGGTATAGGATCATTGCTAACCTTTTTCAAATCATATACTGGGTCTAGAATATTGCCATCATTAGATAATTTCTTAGGGACATCATCCCTTACACCAAATGCTCTTAGTTGGTAGGAAATCAACCTATAGTAACCTCTTTTCCTTACCTCAAAATCATCCTTCAAGTTAGCCCAAAAGTCTTCTAATGCATTTTAATGCTGAAATCCCATAGTAGGGAATAATTAGTTCAACCTCCCTATAGGATCAAAACTATCTGTGGCAACATATGCTTTCAAAATTAAAGCCTCCAATTTTTTTATTGTTGTCTTAGTTGCATGAATAAAAGGACATGAATAAAATCCCAAAGTTAATAGATATTTCACTCCATCCTTATGCTTTCCTAACAATTTAACGTAGACTTCATTGATTTGTCTAGAAAATTCCATCAAAATCTAGCATCTTGGAAAAATAGAGTCTTTAAGAATCCAAAAATTCTTATGTAAGTGGATCTTGGGAACTAAATGAACCATTATCCCCATCCTTTGACCAATTCCAATTCCTTATCTAACATTCTCCATCCCAAATCTCTAGTTAGATGAGTGATTATTACATATAAAAGGCATCATTCACCCTCTTGAAATGTCTTTCTTCCTGTTTTAGCTCCAATTGAGGATAGAAATCCCATATTTTTCTTTGTTTTGGTAGTTCTCCTCTTATCCCATGTGTAGTGATACCTAGGATATTTCCCACTCTAGCTACCAAGTATACAACATATGATGACATATAAAACTTTTTAGTGTTGACAACAGAAGTCAACTGTGCATGAATTTTGTCAGAAACAACTGAACCCTAATCCAAGACAACTTATCCTTTCAACATTATATAGATGAATTGAAACATCTAGGTTTCATAAGGCCTAGAGTCCTCTTTTCCAAATGCTCTTGTTTTAGCAGGGTTATGATGTCTCCTACCTTAGCCTAAACTTCTACTCTTGTTAACTTTCCAAGAATCTTAGCCACTAATTTCCTCTCAGTCTTCAGCTAGTATTTTTTTAAGTGCTTGACGTTATCAGCTATATTGAGCTCAAAGGATTTTCTAGATTCATCTTCTGCCAATGGGCTAATTTCCCTATAAGGAGGTAAATCAAAGGTTGTCCTAATCATAGAAGGAGTAAGATCAAGAATCTTGATACCATAAGAGTCATAGCACTTTCTATTCTCATGATTATAATACTGGGAAATAGTTAAAATCAACTTTGGGCACTGAATTGCAACTGGGGATGAAGCTGCATGAGCTAACATGGAGTTGGCAATCTTATTCAAGCCTTTGGTGAGGCCTCTTTACTAAAGGTACCTTCAATAAAAGTATCCAAGTCAATATGTCCCATGTCAGTGTCTATAATGTTTATCAACTCTAAGGTGAACTTGGATACCTTAGGTACCCCTTGAAACTTGTACTTCATGGTTAGTGGAAACTCATTTTTCTTCTTCCCTTTATTTTTAGTCTTTTCCTCTATAGCAATTTCTTCCTAAAACCACTCCTCTATCTCGTAAAATATCTATTAAACCTAAAAATGCAAATACAATTCTATAAGAAATCCATTTAATTTAAAAAAATTATTTAAATTTTACAAATTTTGTGTTTTAGCTTTTGGTAGGACTTCAGGCCATGGGCAGATTAGAGAAACAAGAACCAAATGTTCATAGTCAAAAATCATTCTCAGACCTAAGATCTTTATCATTATTTTTCCTTTGGCAGGAATCAAGAATCCAAAAGGATTTGGGGTTTAGGCACTTAGTGCAAATGGTATATCGAGCTCTAGAGTTCTAAAGGAACTCCGTACTTATGCAATGGGAATCAAAAGTTTGAGTAGCTTAAGGTTTTATGAATCCAGGGGAAATGTTCTTGCAGGGCCCAAAGCTCCATGAGGACATTTGCTTGTCTTTTAAGTCTTTGCTTCGGTCAGTTGGAGTTGAGACTCTAGAAGTATTTACAATCTTTGGAATTTTGGTAACATATCCCCTTGAGGTCTAAAGGTTTGAAGGAACTTCTTTGAATACTTGATTTTCTTGTGTAAATGGCTCAGGTTTGGGATTTTAGAAGAAACTCAGTCCTTTGGACTAAGTGCAAGTGTACCTCCAGGACCTGAGGTTTCGAAGGAAATTTCTTTGACAAAGGTTTTTTAACTAAGGCATTTAGGAGTGAAACTCTAAGAGGGATTCAGATTTTGATTCTAAATTAAGAAATCCTTTCAGGACTCGAAGTCTCGCTAGACACAAATTCAAAATATTCCTAAGGAAAACTAGGGCTTGATCCAAATAGTTGAAATGATCCAATTTATTCAAATGGCCTAAGACAACAATCAAAAGTTACTCTAAGAAAGCATGAATTCAATCTGTTGGTACTCATTTATGTTTAGGGTTTAAGCTTGAGCGTTTGTAGGTTTTCTCATTCAAACCCTAAAATTTCTGAGTCGTTGGGTCTTGCATTGTTTTGTCTATTTTGATGCTGGCTTTCTGTGGTAGGTTCCTGGTTATTAAGTCGCATCCTCATGCTTTAATGTTCATCGGTTAACCGGCCCCGCACAATGTTTCACCACTTTTTCCCATCGCGCTTCGAAAAATGCTAAGTTTTTGTATGTTCAAGTGGTCATGTATGTTGGCGGGCTTGTGAAATCTCAATCGGTTTCCAAAAAATCATGAGAAAAGGAGTTATATGCATTTTTAATGCATATCGAGTTTGCATGTACAAGGGGAAATCTTTCACAGATTCCTAGGAATATTTTGCAGTTGTATGCATTTCTGAATGCATATTGGGCTCAAAGGGATGTGTGTACATTGGGGGAATTTGTTAAAGATTCTAAAATGATTCTCCAAATGTATATCGGGTTTGCTTGTATGTGTTGTTGTATGTCCAAATGTATAATGGCTATATGCAGCAAAAATGTGCAAGGCAAAATATACAAAGGTGGAATGTACATTGAAGATTCCCTAAATATGCTGCCGTTGTATCAAGCAGGGTTGTATGTTTGTTTGTTGTATGTTCAACATACAACGAAGAAGATACATTGCGGATCTCAAAAGGTTTCAAATCAGAGCTAAAGTGGAAGTCGAGTCCGCATGTATGTGCAGGTGAGAATGAATGTATGTCCAATCTACATTGGGCACATACAATGAAAAAATGCAAGTGGTCTTGTATGTTCAGAAATGTACATAGATACATTTGGTGGGACCCACAGGTATACAAAGGAGATTGTATATGTTTCCCACATACAATTTCAATATACAAAGGGGATGTGCAAAAGCGATATGCAGTCTGGACCCAGTGGAGAATTCAAATTTGCCTCATAAACATTTGGAGTCTGCCTTGTATGATAAGGAAGTGTATGTATGTGCAATGTGATATGCATATGGGGAGAGACACAAGCTAAAACTAAACTTGATTTCAAATTATTCTATAAAATTTGAGGTCCGGCTTGTATATAAGGTGATTGTATATGCATTTGAATATGCATATACAAAGGGCAAAATGGCAAAATGGAGAAGGTGAAGAGTC
This sequence comes from Cunninghamia lanceolata, assembly GCA_027924645.1. Lineage (NCBI taxonomy): Eukaryota > Viridiplantae > Streptophyta > Pinopsida > Cupressales > Cupressaceae > Cunninghamia > Cunninghamia lanceolata. The sequence goes on from BSBN01000850.1 coordinate 5,090,044, forward strand.
AGCGATAGAAGTATGTAGTGCCTACATGGCACGATATCACTGGCTAGCAACTTTTCATGCATGTTTTGGAATCGTTGATCTCAGTGATGGAATATAGATCGACGGTCAAGTTTTAAACCTTCGGCGATGGATTTTCCTTGTGTCTGCGGCCATTTTTGAGCGGGAAAACTCCATGGGTGTGCTTCTACAATTTTTGAGGGGAGCTGTAGGTAGTTGAGCCATTAATGGCAACATACAGAGGCATGGGCCAATGGTTGAACGGCCAACTACTAGGTTTATGACAAAAATCTTTGAACAGTGGTGTAGATCCCAAGCTCACCTGCCCTCTCCTCTATTTTCCTGGGCTGCCTTCAATATTTTGGGTGCCATTTCTAGTGTAGTGTATCTGGCTGGGATTTTGATTTTTTCCTTGTAATTTATTGTTGAGTACACAGTCTTGCTATAAATTGCAAACTCTGTCACTCATTTGTGGTTGTTGAAAATTGGATGATTTTGGTGCTATAGTAAGATACAACTTCGTTGGTGGCTTTGTTCTAGGTGTCTTTGTGAGTTTATGAATCTCATGTTGTATATTTTAGGCATAAATTCACTGGTTTCATGTTGTTTTATATGAGAAATGCTTTGTTGCATGTGTTTAATCATTTGTCTCCAAGATATGGGTATATTTTCTTTTGAATTAGGATGGCTAAGGGTTGTTTAAGATTTGGGAATATAGTTTTTCTATATTGAATGTTTAACCTCCTACCTTTGTTCAAGGAGCAAACTAAATGTTTCAGGTTAATCATTGAGAAAATATGTTGCAGTAAGGATACCATTAAGTATGAATGATTAAGCACTTAGTTTTTGGGAAGTATCTGTAAGGCAGATACTAAGTGATCCCCTTGAAACCCAGTCTTTATTGTATGTTTATGCTAACCATTCACATGTGTATGTCTATTGACTCTGAGCCCTGGATAGGCACCGATCCAGTCTTGTATTGAGGTTACACCCAAGGTCCTAGTTTTGCATCCAAATACCAAAACAAGCTTAAAACTTAAAAACCAAACCTTTAGGACATTTAGAATTAGTTTTAGGATCAAAATCCTATATCTACAACTGAATATCGGCCCAAAGCTAACCCCTTTGCACTTATCTCACAGTTTTGGTCTTCATAAAGGAGGATTTATCTGCTTTGTGTCAACATCCCAATAATGTTCAGAGATATATCTTTTGGATGTTGAGTAGGGAATACCCCCCTTGGTTTTGCAGAGCCTAAAGAAGAAGAGGAGATATTTATAGAGTCTATCTCCTATACTATTGGCCCCTAGCTCGAGAATCCTATTGATCAATGATGACTACCTTGTAGGGATTACTGGGAATAAGCATCCAGTCTGGGAAAAACACCAACACAATCTAAGCCCTAACCTAATAAGCAAAAAAAAAGAAAAACACAATCCTTCCTGCACCAAGAAAGATGAAACATTCAACCCTGAATAGAGTAGGAACTAAAAACAACAAAAAAAAGATAAAGAAAAAAACAAAAGAAAACAAACAAGAAAACAAACCAATAAAATGATAAATAATAGTGACAAAAGCAAGAGGAGAAAACCCTACTTGGTAAACATAGAGAGGAGAAAATATTAATTACGGAGAAGAAAATCATACTGACCGAAACCTCCACTATGGAAATCTTTAAGGAAAACCATCAATTCACCTTTCAAATCAATAATTTGAATTCTTAAGAACAAAGGAAGTTTGAATGCAGCTCAAAGTTCAAATCTTGGAAAGTAAAGTGTGAAAATGATCAGGAAAATCAATTATATACGCTCGCCATAAATTCAAAATCGTCAAACATTAAATGTGACAAAGCAGGAGTAGAAGTGCTAGGTGGAAATTGGATTTTATAACTTAGTTCTGAGATCCCTTTGAGACTCGCAAACCTGAAAGAAAGTATGTAATAAAGAACCACGAGTGGGTTGGGAAAAAATCCTAGACCTAGGATACCGAGAATTGAAGAACTCTTGGCACCAGAACAAAAGAGTCCAAACAAAAATCCTAAGGCAAACCTAGGACTTAGAAGATGGTCAAGAGACCCAAAACACTAAGAGAAGAGGAAAACAAAAGAAACAAAGAGAAATATAAGGAAAAGAAACAAAGGGGGTCCCCATTTTGTCTAAAAAATATGGGGTGTGTATGCAGGGCATAACAATTCCCTTTTCTAAATTGTCCTTTATACTATAGATCTATTTGGTAGAATAATGAAGTTTAGTAACAAATTGAGGAGTTGATTGATCAAGGTGAGATCAGAACCCACTTTTCTCCATGTGATATCCTAATATTCCTTGTGGTAAATAAAGATGACATGTGGTGTATTTGCATTAATTATCATGCACTCACCAAGTTCATAGTGGATAATAGGTACCACTTGTAGTGCATCAATGAACTCTTGGATGAGCTTCGTAGTGCATAATACTCAACCAAGATTAACCTAAAATCAAGATAACATCAAGTACCAAACCATCTTGAATAATTTAAAAAGATAACATTCAAACCAAGGAGGGATTAACTATAATACATACACTTATTCATCAAAAAATGGCTGATTATGCCTCTTGAACTGACCATTGTACATTATCAATAATAATGCACCTAATGAATGGCATTCTATGACCCTTTGCTAATTCATTGTTATCTAGGTGGGTGATATCCTCATCTTTATCTAGACTTGGGAGGAGCATTTGGAGTGTGACTTATGATTCTTTGATTCTCTATGCCAAGCTAAGTCTAAGAAGACTACACTTGAGATTGAATAAGATGTTTAGGATAGACTTTGAGGTTGATTTAGTGATTAATTTAGAGGAAGAATAGCCTCATACCCCATTAGTCATAAATTCTACTCAACAAATGAAGCATCTATAAAGGTATATCCCACCTAATTTGTATTTTATTTTGTCTCTGTATGATAATGATGATGAACCTAGAATTGTGAAGAAGGCAGTCCATTCAATGGATATGAAGTGAAACATAGACATGAATAACGAGATGGAATCCTTAGAGAAGATTGAGACTTGGGATTTGGTTTGGTTTCATTAAGGGAGGAAATTGTTAGTTGTAAATGTGTTTTCAATAAGAATTTTAATTTTGAAGTCATAAAATAATGCCATGAATGAGGAGATGGAATCCTTAGAGAAGAATGAGGCTTGGGATTTGGTTTGGTTTCATGAAGGGAGGAGACTTGTTGGTTGTAAATGGGTTTTCAAGAATACATGATACAACCAAAGCACTTCATGGAAAGAGTAAAGATGATTTAGTTTACATGTAAAATATATTTTTATCATTTGAAAGAGCCCCCAAAGATATTCTATTATAAATTATATTCTTATGTTTTGAAGTTAGGATTTGTTATAACTAAATATTATCATTGTGTTTATTATAAGCAGATAGATCAATTTATTCTCATCATTTTTATGTTGATGACATGTTAATTGGTAATAGTAAGGACATGATTAAGGTTCTTAAATCTCATCTTTCATTACAACTTGATATGAAGCATTTAGGGGATTCTAGATTTATCCTAGAGATAAGGATTAGGAGGGATAGAGCTAACAAAAACTTTTGTTAAGTTAGAGAAATTATGTTGACCAAGTGTTTTACAAAGATTTATGATGCATTGTTGTCAATTAGTGAGTCTTCGTATACTTGTGGGAACAAACTTATCAATAGAATAATTCCCTAAGACACTAGTTGAGATAGAGGAAATGATCCATATTCTATATGTGAGTCTAGTTACTACACTTTCTATGCTATGGCATACACCAAATTAAACATTACCCAAGTAATGAATAAGGTATATATATGTCCAATCTAGGGAAACAACATTGGACTATAGAGATTCAAGAGGTAAATTCTATGGTTTGCTCACATGGAAACTCTTGGTAAAGATAAAGGTATATCTAAGTTATTTTTAGAAGGGGACTCCAAAAACATAGTAGATATGATCAATTCTAAAACTACTTCTCATTGGTCCTACTTAATCATTATTAAAGAGATTAAATATCTTTTAAATGAGTTTGAGGAGACTAAGGTTAGGCATATTTATCATGAAGGCAATTCTCTTGCCAACTCCTTAGCCACCTTTAGCCAAAATGTTGAAGGGTTATTAGTTTGGAATGATGTTAATTTCATTCCAAAAAATATCAAGCCATTCTTACCAATGTAGCTCCACCTAATGATTAGTTTCTAGTATCTTCCTATCCTATGGGGATTGTCAGTACGAAGGATGGAATTATCTCAAAGGAGTTAAGCAATGAGAAGGTTAGGAAGAGGAATTGCATTTTGCTGGAAAACCCTATCAATCGCAGACAAAGTATGTTGGGAATTAAGGTGTCTCAACCTTGGAAATTCCTTGTATTATTTCATTGTATTTATTTATTTATTGGCTATTGTGTAATTAGGATGCAAATCCTACGTTGTCACCTTGTGGGAGTTGGCATGGTGATGTGTCATCCTATGTGGAAGGTGACAAGTTGTAAATTTGTCCTCACATGAGGAGATAGGCATCCCACTTAGTGGTAGGAATATTTTACCATGTGTCGGCATCGTAGATACTGTGTAAGGGAATATTGACAGAAACAGTCATGACAGATTCCTATGACAAATCTATGACAGGTGAAGACATGTGTCGAGAAGCATCTTGGAAAAAGGCATATTTGGGTGCCCCAAGGAGGGTTATGACATGTTGTAAGAGAATATGTTATTTATAGCCTATGTATGATAGATTCTCTTACAGCTATAAGTTATGACAGCTATGACGGATTCTATGATGGTTGTAAGAGTCGTAAGAGCATCTATCATTACCCAAATTGGGAATAGGCGACCTCTTTGGGATGGGGTGACTTGACAAGTGTCAGGAACATCTTACAGTGTTGGACAAGTGTCCATAGGCATGGGTTTTGGGCCATGAGGCCATGTTGGATGCCTATCCCAAGATGGAGCCATTTTTGCCTTGTATTTTCTATATAAACAAGTGCTTTGGAGAGGAGATGTATTATGTGATTGACAGGAACTGTTATGCTGCCAGATTGTCTCTAGATACAAGTGTCGAAGACTCCTACAAGAGCATTGGCTCAGTGACTATATTGTAACTTTCATTATTTACGGAATACATTTGATCTATGTTTTGAAGTGTGGGGTTTTTCACTCGTAAGGGTTTTCCCCAAGTATATCTTGTCTCTCTCTTCTTCTATCTTACATTCTTGTGTATGTGTTTGCTACAATATCTCTATTAGTGAGTTAACATTGTTGTAACTGTAAAGATTAAAATGAATTTGCACTCATCTCTCCTCATTAGATTAGTGTAGGAAGCAATTTCTGCACACCTAGCTTCCTTTCAGTTGGTATCAGAGCTTGATCACCTTTGGTCCTAGTTGTTGGGTAGGGGTTTTTTGAGCTAATCTTAGGTTGAGTGGGAGATTTGTGCAGAGCATTCTGTAATCTTGTTGCAGGAAAGAGATGGCAGGCACATCTAGAAGATTAGAGGTGTAGAAATTCAATGACACTAATTTTGAGTTATGGAAACTTAAGATGGAAGACATGCTTGTTGATCGTGACCTATGGGAAACTGTATCCAGTGTAAAACCAGCTACAATGGCACAAGATGATTGGGATCTCAAAGATCAAAAGGCTAAGGGTCTCATATGACTCAGTCTAGTTGATTCTATCCTGTTAAATGTCCATGAGGAGAAGAGGACAAAAGACCTTAGGAAGAAGTTGGGTAATGTTTATTAGGCCAAATCCCTGGTCAACAAACTTTTTTTAAGAAAGAAGTTGTATTCTCTAAGGATGGAGGATGGAGGATCTATTGCAGATCACCTGAATGCCTTCAACATGTTAATTTCTCAATTGACAATAGTTTATGTGAAGATGGAGGAGGAGGATCATTGTATGACCTTACTTTGTTCTTTGCCAGACTTGTGGGATCATCTTGTTATGGATATTGGAAGCACCACATCCAAATTCACAATGGATGATGTGGTATCTTCATTGTTATCTGAAGAGATATGGAGAAAGTCTTCTAAGGAAGCCAAAGAGGCTCTTTTGGTTCATGGAAGACCCAAGGAGAAAGGGAAAAAGAAGGACAAGAAAGCTGAGAAGGGAAGATCCAAATCCCGTGGGAGATCCAAATCTCCTAGAAAGTCCAAGGCTCTCTATTGGAACTGTGGCAAAACTAGGCATTTCCGAAAGGAATGCAAGGAAGAAAAGAAAAAGAAGAAGAAGAATGTCCTAGATTTAGATTTTGACAAATCACAAGATGATGGTGATGCCTTCATCGTAGCCCTTGCCACCCATTCATCTGATGATGAGTGGTTGATTGATTCTGGTGCATCATTCCACATGACCTCGCATCGAAGCTGGTTCACAAAGTATGAAGAGTTTGATAGTGGAAGAGTGTACCTGGGTGATGATTCTCATCTAAAGATTGTTGGTCATGGAGGAGTTTCAATCTAATTCCATGATGGATGAGTGAAGGGGATAACTAGGGTTATGTACATCCCAGGCCTAGCATAGAACCCACTTTCTGTAAGTATGTTGAATGATGCAGGTGTGCAAGTTGTCTTTTTGAAGGATGGATGCAAGATGACTAGAGGATCTATGGTGCTTGCAAAGGGTACTCAGAGAGGTACTCTGTTTCAGCTAGAGGCATGCACTTCACAGTGCAATATTTCTTCTGACTCAAAGAAAAGAGCTGCAGTCACTTCATCCCCACCATCTGAACAAGCAGTGAAGAAATCTGTTGTAACACTTTCTGATGGTAGTGCACATGCTTTGGAAGTTAAACTTCCTATTGAAAAGACTATTTTATGGCATTTAAGATATGGCCACATTGGTGAGAAGGGTCTTAGAACCCTAAAAAATAAAAACCTCGTTGAGGGGTTAAATGATTGTAATCTCAAGTTTGACTTTTGCGAACATTGTATATTAAAAGCAAAACTGTGTTTAGTTTTACTCTAGTTCTCACAAGTCTTCTGGTGTATTAGATCTTATTCATTCTGATGTGTTTGGTACTGTGAATGTTCCTTCGATTTCCAAATCTATATATTTTATATCTTTCATAGATGATTATAGTAGAAGGACATGGGTTTATTTTTTCAGAAGCAAGACTAAAGTCTTTAGTTGGTTTAAAGAGTTTAAAGCTTTTGCTGAAAATTAGACTAGTAAAAGGATTAAGTGTTTGAGAACTAATAACGGTGGTGAGTTTTGTTTGATAGAGTTTGATAAGTTTTGTAAAGATCAAGGGATTGAAAGACATAAGATAACTCCATACACCCTATAGCAAAATGGAGTTGCAGAGAGGATGAATAGGACACTGATGGAGAAGGCTACGAGTATGCTTAGTGGAGCAAGTCTCGAACAAAAATTTTGGGATGAAGCTGTAGTCACTGCTTGCTACCTGGTAAATAGGTCTCCTACATCAGCTCTTGTTGGTAAGACACCTATGGAGGTGTGGTCTGGTAAGAAGCCTTCAGTTAGACATCTTTGTGTTTTTGGTTGTGAGGCATATGCACATGTGCCTAGGGAGAAATGGTCTAACTTGGAGAACAAGGTTGTTAAGTGTATCTTCATTGGGTATGGTGTCGGTGTGAAAGGATACAAGATTTGGGATCTTGTGGCTGAAAAAGTGTTGTATAGAAAAAGTGTTATCTTCAAAGAGCTAACACCCTCTTCTGTTGTTTTACAGCCAAAATAGACAGAAAAGAAAGATGATGTGGTGCAGTTTTCTTCTACCCCTGAGAAGACTGAACCAATAGACCCTGTGAGACCTGATGATGAGGAGAGCTCTAGCATCTCTGAAAGCTCAGAAGAAGAAGTAGAACCTCAACCTCAGCCATTGAGGAGGTCTACATGAATAAGAAAGCAACCTGATAGGTTTGGTTATTCATTGCTTGATTCTAGTTGTGCTTTTGCCTTTCCTACTAACACTGATGAGCCTAGAACTATGAAAGAGGCTATGGCCATGAAAGATGCAGGTTCCTAGAAGGAGGCCATGGAAGATGAGATGGCTTCTTTGGAGAAGAATACAACATGGGACTTGGTGCCTTTTCCTAAAGGATGGAAACCTATTGGATGCAAATGGGTGTTCAAGAAGAAATTCAGTGCAGATGGTAGTGTTGAAAAGTATAAGGCCAGACTGGTTGTGAAGGGGTACTCACAAGTGGAGGGAATTGATTATGGTGAAATTTTCTCTCTTGTTTCAAAGATGACATCTATTCGGTTCCTGTTATCTCTTGCAATAGCTTATGACTTAGAGGTGGAGTAGATGGATGTGAAGATAGCATTCCTTCATGGTGATTTGTAGGAAGAGATTTACATGTCATAGCCAGAGCATTATATAGAGAAAGGTAAATAAAATTTGGTTTGCAAGTCAAAAAAGTCTTTGTATGGTTTGAAACAGTCTCCTAGGATGTGGTACTTGAAGTTTGATGCCTTTGTGTTGTCGATTGGATATCTGAGATCGAAATTAGATCATTGTGTGAATTACAAGTTTGACAATGATCACATTCTCATTATTTCATTGTATGTTGATGATATGTTGTTAATTGGGAATGGTCAGAATATGATTTCTGATTTGAAGTCTCAATTTTCAGCACAATTTGAGATGAAAAATATAGGGGCAGCCAAGTACATTATGGGAATGGAAATTAGAAGAGACAGAGCTAACAGAAAACTTTGGTTAAGCCAAAGTAAGTATGTGAAGACCGTGTTGGATAGGTTCAGCATGGCAAATTGTAGACCATTGTGTGTTCCTATTTCTTTGGGGACAAAGTTGTCTATTAATGATTGTCCAAAATCTCCTAGTAAGGTGGAGGACATGAGCAGAGTACCTTATGCTAGTGTTGTTGGCAACTTGATGTATGCTATGGTCTGCATAAGACTAGACATTGCCTAGGCAATGGGAGTCCTTAGTCGATTTATGGCTAATCCTGGATGGATACATTGGGATGTAGTTAAGCGAGTGTTCAGATATTTGAGGGGTACTTCCAAGTATTCCATATGCTATCATAGTAATGCTACATGACCTCCACATTTTGTTTGTATTCATGGATTTTGATTGGGTGGGTGACATTGACAGCAGGAGATCCACCAGTGCATGTGTTCACAATGTTTGGTGGTGTAATTAGTTAGATGCAGTAAGAAACAACCTATGGTTGCTTTGCCCATGACAAAAGTTGAGTATATGGTAGCAACTCATGCTTGTAAGGAAGCCATTTGGCTTAAGAGATTGTGTTCAGATATTGGCATTGATGCAGGATAGATTATGATTTGTTGTGACAGTCAGAGTGAGATTTGCCTAGCAAAGAATCCAATTTTCCATGCTAGAACAAAGCATATTGATGTACAGCTTCACTTCATACGAGACATGGTAGAGGATGGGAAGGTGAATTTGGAGAAGGTAGACAATTTGAAGAATGTTGTAGATGCATTAATGAAACTAGTGGGCACAGTGAAGTTCAGATGGTGTTCAAAGTCTATGGGCCTCTCAGCCTATTGCAGTTAAATCCTATTAATTCCATTGGCTCTTTTAAGGTGTTTGACAAGTGGGAGAATGTTGGGAATTAAGGTGTCTCAACCTTGGAAACTCCTTTTATTATTTCATTGTATTTATTTATTTATTGACTATTGTGTAATTAGGATGCAAATCCTATATTGTCATCTTGTGGGAGTTGGCACGATGATGTGTCATCCTACATGGAAGGTGACAAGTTGTAAATTTGTCCTTACATGAGGAGATAGGCATCCCACTTAGTGGTAGGAATATTTTGCCATGTGTTGGCATCTTGGATAGTGTGTAAGGGAATATTGACCGAAACGGTCATCATAGATTCCTATGACAAATCTATGACATGTAAGAGCCATAAATGGAAGATTCTATGACAGGTGAAGACATGTGTTGAGAAGCATCTTGGAAAAAGGAATCTTTGGGCAACCCAAGGAGGGTTATAACATGTTGTAAGAGAATATGCTATTTATAGCCTGTGTATGACAAATTCTCTTATAGCTGTAAGTTATGACAGCTATGATGGATTCTATGACGATTGTAAGAGTCATAAGAGCATCTGTCATTACCCAAATTGGGAATAGGTGACCTCTTTGGGATGGGGTGACTTGACAAGTGTCGAGACCATCCTATAGTGTTGGACAAGTGTCCATAGGAATGGGTTTTGGGCCATGAGGCCATGTTGGACGGACATCCCAAGATAGAGCCATTTTTGCCTTGTATTTTCTATAGAAACAGGTACTTTGGAGGGGAGATGTATTATGTGATTGACAGTTACTGTTATGCTGTTGAATTGTCTCCAGATACGAGTGTTGAAGACTCCTGCAAGAGCATTGGTTCAATGACTGTATTGTAACCTTCATTGTTTACGGAATACATTTGAGCTGTGTTTTAGAGTGTGGGGTTTCTCACCCATAAGGGTTTTCCCCATGTATATCTTGTCTCTCTCTTCTTCTGTCTTACATTCTTGTGTATGTGTTTGATGCAATATCTCTGTTAGTGGGTTAACATTGTTGTAACTATAAAGATTAAAATGAATTTGCACTCATCTCTCCTCATTAGATTAGTGTAGGAAGTGATTTCCGCACACCTAGCTTCCTTTCAAAGTAGTCTCGGCTGGAAGAATTCACAAAGGTTGAACAATATGGGGGGAGATATTATTCATATTAAGCCTTCTAACTATGATGCAACCAAGAACAATAGGGAGGTTTGGGAGATCCTCACCAAGGGAACATTATGCAGTATTTTGAGGTTATGAATGGCCATGACTATTGCCTTTCACATGAATTCACTTTGTCTTGGAAGGTGGGGATGGTTAGCATTAGAGGGCTCGAGTTTGAAGTCTTTGAGGAACTAATTTCTATGGCTATGTGGCTTAGTTTAGAAGGGAAAAGGCTGCCCAAAAAATTGAAAGGGAAGAACCACGAGGCGATGGAGATATTCTTGTAACCTAGAGAAGTCATCAATGGACTACAAAACAAATTCAACAAAGAGGAGTTGTCAGGGGTGTGGAAAGAGGTGGCAGAGGCTATTATGTGGTTCATTACCCTAGAGGGAAGATATAAAAGATTCTATTCTTACCTCTTTCCCATGTTAAACCATTTTATGGACAATATTAAGCTTAACTTTATTTTTTGGATACATTCTTCATTGAAAGAGTTTATTATACATGTTATAGTGGGAAAGAAAACTCTCCCTCTGCATGAAGGTCTCATTTTCCACCTCTATAAGTTCCAACTTGGTCATACCCTTGTTGCTTCCTTGCTCCTAAGAATTGTTAATGCTTGCCTCATTGACCACTTCCCCGACAAAGGTCCCATTGTCAAAAAAAGCAATAAGATAGCTGATGTTACAAAAAGCATCCCCCATTCTATCACTTTGGATAACCCTTCTCCAAGCCATGTTGAGGAATTGGTTGCCCCTACTCCCTTGAATAACAAATGGAAATGGAAGAAGAATAAGGTTAATACCCATAACCTGACCAAGGGTGGTATTGACCCTATGGATACTTTAAACCCTTCCTTTGATGATGGTTCTACTCCCTCTAAAAAGAAAAAAAGGAAGAAAGTTTCATTTACCACTACCAAGCATTACACTGTGGATAAGGACAATGCCACTAATAAGAGCCCCTCCAGGCTTGCTTCCCCTCACAATATTTTCAAAAGGTATATGCACCCTTGGCTTAAAGGAAAATTATCAAAGTCCCCTACTTCCCCTAACAACTCTTCCCAGAAGGATCTCCCTCTACCTACTATGGAGCTCAATAATGTGATTGCCTTATATTCTTTTCAACCTAGGAATGTTCATCACCCTAAGGATCCTCATGACACCCCTACTAACCCTCTAGTCATTGGCATTGGGAAGCACTAGGTTACTTTAGATCCTTCCCCTTTGAGCCCCTCTACTAAATCCCACCCCCAAAGAAATCTAGATATCAATGCGGGCAAGATCCAAAAATGTATGAGCAACTTTCAAAAGGCCTTGAGTCTACAAAGTGATGTGCTCATGTGGCAACTATCTCAGATGAAAATTGGTAAGGACAAAGTGTAGAATTTAGAGAAAGTAGTCCTCAAGGATCCCATTTCCTAGGACTACGAGAAGATTGATGAGGATATATGGGATGAGACAAGGAGATTGACTACCACCTTCTACAAGTGGGAAACCATTGATAAGGAAGTCAATATTATCAAGAAGAACCAGGAGAAAATCCTAAAGAATTTGGAGGAGATAATAGGTTTTAGCAAAGCCACTATCAAAAACTCTACTACTGTTGATGTGTAAAATTGCGCAAGTTTTAACACCAACATGGGAAGTTTCAAGAATGTGGGACTCGATTCTTGAAACAACCTCTAGATTTTACAGAAGCTAGATCTTCTTATTTCAATGGGGTTTTGAGTAAAGGGGAGAGGAGGAAACAAGATTATAGATAAAATAAGTAAAATCCTAACTCTATGGCAATGCACCTAAAAATGTATTTACTTAACTAGCACAGTGAACCAATTCTCAAGAATTAGCTATATTAAAGAGCAAATGTTGCATGATCAATATAAGCAGATAATGAGATGAATTAAGAGATCAAAGGCTAAACTTAGAAGATTTATGCAAAGACACAGATAATATCACCAATGGCATAGAATAGAGCTTCTTTCATTAACAATTCAGCAAATACAAAAGGCACAGTGACATGCACAGGTCTAATAGCTTCCTTATCAGAAATAGCTAGACTAAGGCAAAATGATACAATCTGGTCACAACAAGATCTTTGAACTTTCTAATTAATTCTTCTTTTGAATCACAATATCTTCCTGAATATATAGCCACAAAATTTGGCTCAAGACCGCCTGCAACTATTTTGAATCTCAACGGCCTCAACATAACTAGAATTAACTGGGACTTAATCTGACACTGAGATATCTCTAAATTTGCAACCATCTTTCCCTACAAGCTCATTGGCTGAGCAATAAAATATGTGGCACATTAACTGTATTTCTGTTGAGACACTTGGCAGTGATCCGCAAACTTTAAATGGCTTTGAAATGTACCACGTGGAAGCTTCTGCTTAACACTTAGCTCTCTTCCCTTTGAAGCAAGACGCATAGAACAGCGCCACATGTCACCATCTGCTAGACTTTGAAGCATGATATGTGGTGGCAACTACTATTACTTAAAACTTCTTTATATTTATACCCCAAGTATTTATTGCTATGACACTTGTCGCCCTCCGCAACATTAGAAACTGTGACATTATTTTATGGGCCCCGCCATATAATTCTTTAATCCCCATAGAGAAACAATACTGTGACACATGGCACCCCCACTTAAAACAAAATTAGAAACATGGCACCCTTTGCAACATTAATAGCTTTATGAAAAGGTCCCTTAGAATCCCATGGAGATGACAACTGTCAAGCTCTGACAGCAACTAAAAATTACAAGAAAATATACGTGTCTTTACCCGAGGGCATGAAGATGAGATAGTTCAACCCTTCGCTTACACCATGTGGCACACTCCAGTAGCAACTATGAAACTGTGTCATAATATTGTGGCCCCACCATATATGCTGGTACTATTAAATCTTGTCAAGAAAGATACATGCGGTAGCCTCCGTACACACTTCAAAAGGACACTTGACAACACCCGTAGGCTCGTTGTATCAAAAGAAACTTTTATCACGGTCTCCAGCATCAACATGTGGCACACTCCATAGCAAGTAAGAAACTTCAATAAAAGAAACACTGCCATAGATACGTGGCACTTTCCGACAACAACTAGAAAAGAAGCATATAAAAGAAACACGCGGCAGCCTTTGCGAAACACTGAGACACTTTTCCCTTATTACTCCATATCGACACATGGCACGATCTGTGCACAGAAACATAAAGCCACAAAAAGAGAAACAACAACTATAACAAACACTGAGATAGAAACCAAGCTAAAATAAAATGTAGAGTCTTTTAGCTCTATAGTTCATGGAGACTACAAGGACTTCTAGGCCTGCTCAAAAAGAACTCCAAAAAGAGAAACAAAAATGTACTGCAACTATTTATTGAAAAATTCAATCATAAATTTTGCAATGCAGCCTGATATACAGACCACTCTTAATCTGACAATCCCTGCCTACTCTACAAATCCTGGAAAGCAAAATCTAAATTGATGATATCTTTGTGGGAAAAAGATTGGAAAATCTGAACTACAACATGTAATTGAAATTCAAGCTGAGCCATTGGAACCAAGACAACTTCCACTTCTCCCACACTAGAGGAATCACTCAGACCCTGCAAAATAGTCTGATCATTTTGGTTTGTTAACATCAAAGCCTTTATTTCATCAATCATTAGCATTGTATTATTATTAGGAAAAGGTGAAGGCAGACCCAACTGCACTAAATCCTCAATATGTTTCTTCATATTCCTGACTCCTTTGACTATATCCAAAAGTTCCTTACAATTCATGGCAACAGAGTTACAAATCAACACCTCATTCACCCTTTTAGCAATAACCATTCTGTCACTTATACCAACTACAGATAGAGTCTCCTCAGATGTGTCATATAGTTTTTGTAACAAAAGCTGAGAATCTGAAACCCTCAAGGAAACAATAGACAAAGTTGCTTGCACAGAAGACTCTACTTTCTCACATAGTTGCTAGGTATTTAGCAGAAAGGTAAGGGATGGCTTAAGCTATATAATCTCCTTAGAGATTCTCTTCCACATAGAGGCATATAGCTCCTTTACCAAATTCAAAACCCCTGCAGTTTGTGGCCTCTGTACCAACTCAATTGTTAGTTGCTTTGCCTTTTGTTGTTCAGCCATAAGCTGTGCTTGAGCTACACTATTCGGATTTTGCTCCTTTGAAAGGGCCTACTACATTTGTGATACCTCTTGTAATTTTTCTTGATACCTTTTCTCTATAGTGGCTTTTCCTTGCCTCAATGTAGGAACAACAACTTTCTCCTGTGATAACTCAACTTTCAAGGCTACAACTTGAGCCTGTGCTGCTTGATGAATCTGTAGAGAAACAGTAGATTGCAATTCCTTATTCAAGGTGTCAATTTATTTAACCTTGGTTTGTATCTCCCAAGTTAAGTTATTGCTAGTAACCTTCTCTTGTGTCAAATCAACTTCAACCTTCTGTAACCTTTTGAACACCTTCAAGTAATCAGTGGCAACTACAAAAGCAGTTTCATTCATCAATTCAACTCGGTCTTGTGGCCTAAAAAGAGATAGATCCATAGCCACTGCATTCATTGAATAATCCTATGGATGCATTTGCTCATTAGGTTTGATCACATTGGGGGCCAAATGTGTGACAACTAAAGATTGTTGAATAGGATCAAACAATGACTTTATGTGAGCTACAATAGGGCTCTTATTCTCTTTCTTTCTTTTCTTCTCCATCCAAGATTCTCTTGCTTTTCTTGCTATGTCAGCCTGGGCTTGGAAAGTAAGAGGTGATGCAATATAGCCTCCAGCAAATGGATGACCTTGAGGCAGACCATAAGGAATAGTAGTTGTTTTATGAGAAGAATCAAATTGTGACAATGCCTGCTTGGGCATGGATGGGGAAAATAGAGGTAAGGATATGGTGTGTGAAGACATGGCTAGTGAACTGGCAACTAGGGAAAAAGTTTGCAAAGGTGCAACAGAAGTGGTAGGAGACGTGGAAACTTGGGTAAATTGGGTTGCCACTCTTAAATGAGAAGAAATAGAAGTAGGGGAAAAGAGAGAAGTACTTACCTTAGCCACCGAAGAGATGATAGGAACTTGTTGTTGCTGGGGCATTGATACTTCCTCCTCTGTGTCTTCTTTTTGTAATATCAACCTACATATCTTCTTTTGAGGCCTATCAGATGCCTCTTCTAGGTCTTCTTCTTCTTCAACATTGATTAATGTTTGTTGCAAAGGTGCCGCTCCAAGACCCCCAGATGTTGAAGCTATATGGGTCTCGAGAGACGGCGATGATACAATCTCCTTTCGTTTCTTTAAGACACTAAGAGATGGAGGCCATGGGGCTCTTGGAACTGAAGTTGATGTTTGCCCTGTTTCTTGAACATCTTACTCCTTCTCTGCTCTTTCTACTACTTCTGGAGAGTCTATTGGAATATTACTCATGTCAGGACTAGAAATTGGGGTCATATGAAAATCATCCCATATTATTTCCCATTCTTCATGAGTTTCAACATTCCTAAAAGTATGAGTAATTTCAGCTATCTCTTGTCTATATTTCCAGTAAGCTGCAATTTTTTCTGCACTCCAATCCTTCTTCTTCAGGGTAGCTCTAAGGCCTGTAGCCATTGACCTTTTAGGGTCATATTCTTGTACCTTCTTATAAAAGGTTTCCTAGGGTCTGGGACCCTCATCTGGTAAGTCTTTTAATTCAACATAAATTGCAGGATCATTCTGCTTAGGTGATCTTCTCTTCTCCCAAAACAAACGTTTCTCATGAACAAATTTTGTAGAAGCCCTATTACTGACAATCCAAGAAGCTAAGAAGCTATCTGGATCATATTTCCATTTATCCTCGACAATTAAGAAACCATAAGTAGCCAGCTTCTACAACAAAAGATTTTTCAGTTTCTCTTGTCTGAATTGTTATTTTTTCTCTAGTCCAGGGGACATCATACATTTTCTTTTTCCTCTTCTTATGTCTGAAATTATTATCAATGACAGACACCTGATGAGCCACTTCTAAAAATGTAACCCTAGGGGTCAAGACTTTTGGCAATAGAACAGGCTCTCCAGCAAAGCCATGGACTCTAATTATAGTTGTATGAGCTCCAAAGAAATCATCACAAGGAATTGGCAAGTTGGTTAAGAAACCTCTGAGGCTCTGTGTCATTCTATTCTCTATAGGATCAGGACATAAATGATCAAAAGTAGGAGCAACAAAACATTCTACAAATTCATATGGGTTTGAAGTGTCTAACAGAACATGGGTCCATGCGGACACCGGAATGGTTCTATTGCTACCAGAATTAGGGTCATACATATTTAAAAGCATATGTTGCTGAAAGAGACCAAAATTTTGATATAGTATCAAATGAAATAGGTATGCTGAATACCTAAAAACATGATTCTGATGAAAGTTTGCAAGCTGATCCACCATAGACGTAGAGATTTGTTCTGCGAATTCAAGTCGGTACTCCTGGGACTTGTCCACTATTTTCAATCTAAAGATCACATCCAGCTACCAGTCATGTACTATAGAATTGTCATATTGACCAAAGATAAAAGCCAACATGGCTAGGGCATCTTGGACGTCAGGATTGAACTAAGCACGGCCTATGGGCAGCGAAGGAAACAGGGTATTTTCATCACCTAAATACATCTCAATGTTTAGAAACTTCACCTTACTGAGAACATTTTCCCAGGTGCCCTACAATTTAGGAATAGTAGGAAATGTGGTTGTTCTGTCATGTTGTAAAGCCAACATATCCCTAATTGCCTTAGGGGTTATTTGAACCATGAAGGGTCCATGTTGAATAGAAGAAGATGGAGGGTGAAACAATTATGCACATAGGTCAATCAATTCACGGCACGGGTGGACATTAGGAACTACAAAATGTGCCAATTGGGATGTCCATACTCTCATCCCAAAAATTTCCCATTGCCCCTTTGATGCATGGACGAGGCACCTTTGGTGAGCTCCCTCCCAGAGATTCTTGGTGTTCTTCTGCATATGTGTGTTGAAGACACCATCTGCATAATCTATTACCTGTGTTGAGTCCACACACACCCCTATTTCTGGGACCCTTGTTCTTGTGTAATTTACTTTGGGTTGTGTTGCTACAAACGCATAAGACTTGCTGCTCATTAATTTATCAGACTGCTCAAAGAGCCCTAGCCCTTCCTGTGGTGATTGTGGCTCTGACATTTTGGTATCTACTCTCAAGGCCTTAGACACTCTTGACACAGAAAGTAAGAAACTGAAAATGAAACCAAACCTAGCTATAATGGTAGGTGAGAAACAAGGCTTAGATGCAGAAAGCAAAGCTCGAAGAATGTAGAGTGAAAATGGCAACAAAATGCAACAATCTAAAATTTTTAACACTTAGCTCAATGGGGCATGATGAAAAAATTAATAACACACAATGTCTTATTAATGGCATTAATGTCAAAAGATGATTAGTATATCTTTTGAAAAATCTATATTGGATGGAGCATTAGATCCATATTAAAAATGGCAATCCTTTGAAAAGATAGGTACTCTTTTCCTGAAATTTAAGGAACTACTAGAACTGCCTTGATAAATGCAACTGCTAATGAAAAGGACCTCTGTACTATAGACACGTGTTCTTGAAACACTTATTTAAAAGGGAAAAAGCGGGAAAG
Organism: Cunninghamia lanceolata; assembly: GCA_027924645.1. Taxonomy (NCBI): domain Eukaryota; kingdom Viridiplantae; phylum Streptophyta; class Pinopsida; order Cupressales; family Cupressaceae; genus Cunninghamia; species Cunninghamia lanceolata. Next base: position 5,108,411 of record BSBN01000850.1, read on the forward strand.
CAAGACAAAAGCGGGAAACAAAATAAAAGCACCTAACTAACTATGATACATGGCAAGTCTCAAGACTTAGGTAAAATGTTTCAAGAAGATCCCATTTACCAGAATCTCTTCAGGCTCTCCGTCCATAGTCTCTAGCTCAAACCCATTTTGCTACTTACAGGAACGGAGCTTAAAAGGACCTGTCCATAATGATTCAAATTTGTTGTGTCAGCTTGGCTTGGTAGCTCTCTCATTCCATTTCAGCACTAAAGACCCAACCTCAAAATTTTGATTAGAAGCTTTTCTGTCAAACCAATTTTTAACAATCTATTGATGCTTCATTACTGATTCATGTGCCTTTTCTCTCTTTTCTTGAACCTCTAGCAACTCAATGAGTTTGACTTGTATCGAACCATTTTTCTCAATTTCAAACTATTTCAACAATTGTATGGAAGGAATCTCTATACTTAGTGGCATCACTGCATGTTTGCCATAGACTAACTCGTAGGGAGAAATTTTAGTCACTTGCTTTGGTGTGATTCTATTAGCCCATAGTGTTGTGTTAAGAGATTTGTGTTAGTCCCTCTGATGATTAGATCCCATTCTTTTTATGAGTCTGATCAGGTTCTTATTGGTAGACTCTGCCAAGCCATTGCCTTGTGGATAGTAATTAGAAGAAGTCTTCAGATATATTCCATTTTTTAAGGGAAACTCAGATAGTCTAGTCCCTAAGGATTCCTTAGTATTATCTGATATGATAGTGTGGGGAGGACCAAACTAAGTAGTTATCCCTTCTAAAAACTCTAAGATTACCTTTTCAGTAGCTTCCTTGAGTGGCACTGCTTCACTCCACTTTGTAAAGTAATCTGTTGTAGTAAGGATCCACTTGTATCCCATGTTTGACACTAGATTGATCATGCCAATAAAATCTAAACCCCACTTAGCAAAGGGTTCATCCACCATTATGGGACTTAGAGGCAATGCTGCATTTCCTCTCTTCCCAATATGGAACTAGCAAGCTTGACACTCTTTGACCATCTGATAGCAACCTACAAATAGTGTAGGCCAGAGATAGCCAGCTTGTGTCACTTTAATTGCAGTAGTCCTTGCTAAAAAATGTCCCCCTGAGGTTCCATGATGAAACTCATGCAATATCCTTTGGGCTTCATCCCTCTCTACACATCTTAACAGTATTCCATCGATATTCTTCCTAAATAAAACATGATCAATCAATACAAAATGAACTCCCTGCTACCTATAGTATCTTTTCTTATCAGGGGAGAGTTCATTTGGGAACATACCAATTCTCATGAACTGTATTCTATCGCTTATCCAATAATCTTGGTCAATCTCTTGGAGTCTCAACGTTGTTTCAATTTCTACTTCTTTAGGCATTGATTCTTCTATGTCTTGAGTCATAGATTGGCATAGTCCATTGCCTCTGACCAATTTGGTAGGCCTTACCTCTACATCATATTCTAAAATTTTAGTTATCCAATTGGCCCTCTTTTCATTGATCTCACCCTCCATGATATATTCCCTTACACTAGGGTGGGCTAGTAATATTAGGATCTTATTCCCTGTTACTAAGTGCTTGAATTTCTTAAGGGCTTTTACCATAGCATAAGCTTGCTTTTCAAAAAAATTATACCTTGATTCATATTCCCTTAGTGTTCTGGAAAAGAATGCAATTGGATGTTCTCCTTCTTCCTTTTCATCTTTCTGGGTCAAAACAGTTGCCACACCATGCTCTCCTCCATATACATACATTATAAAGGGCTTAGAGAAATCTGGTTCCCTAATACAGGTGTAGTGGAAATGGCTTTCTTTACCTCTTCAAAAGCTTGTCTCCCTTCAGTAATCCATTTAAAAGCTAACTCTTTCTTCAGCAGCAGAGTAATAGGTCTAACTATCCTTGCAAAATTAGATATGAAGCGACTGACAAAATTGATCTTTCCCAAAAAGGACTGAACTACCTTCTTATTGACTGGCAAAGATAGATTTGGTATGGTTGTGACTCACTCTAGGTCTATGGAGATTCCATCTTTTGAAACGATGTGTCCTAGAATTTTCCCTTGGGACACAACAAAGATACACTTCTTAGGATTCAGGGAAATCCCAAACTCCTGACATTTCTGAAAAACAACCTCCAGGTGCCCAAAGTGATCTTTGGCATCTTTGGTAAATATAGTCAATTCATCTAAATAGATCAGAATGATCTTGTTTATAAGGTCTCCAAATGCTATGTCTATGGCACGCTGAAAAGTAGCTCCAGCATTTGAAAGACCAAATGGCATTTTGGCATATGCAAAAGTTCCCCACTTTGTAGTGAATGTTGTCTTGTATTGGTCTTCATCTTCTAACCAAGTCTGATTATATCCTAAGAAACCATCAAGCAAAGAAAACCTCTTTGACCTAGCTACAGTTTGCAAAATCTATTCAATAGAAGGTAGGGGGTAATGATCCTTTAATGATGCTTTATTCAAGTCTCTGAAATCTACACAGAGTCTTATGTCTCCATTCTTTTTCCTTATGGGTACTAAATTAGACACCTAGGTTGAATGTTTAATTGGAAAAATGATCTTAGATTCTAAAAGCTTTTGCAGTTCATCTACCATTAAGGGCTCAATTCTAGGATTTGCTGGTCTTTGTTTCTGATGGACTAGTTTTGACCCTTCAACAAGTTCTATAGTGTGTTGAATGATGTCCCTCTTGTAGCCATGAAGATCTACATAGGTCCAAGCAATCACTCTATCATACTTGTTACACAAGGAAATCAGCTTATCCTTTTCCTCTTAGGTAGTAGCATTGCCTACCTTTAGTTTTCTTCCTTCGCCAACTTGAATCTTAGAGTAATTGTCCTTGTTTGCTTTAAACTTCCTCTTATCTAGGCTAACATCATTAGGTCAAATAGATTTTCTAGTGTGATTAATCCTTTTGGGAGCTTATTAGACTTTAGTTGGATAATTTGATCACCATAAGCTTCTTCAATCTTGGGTTGTAATTTGTTAGCAAAGTATCCTGACTACTACAGAAACAGGAGTACCTGGATATCTTATCAAAGACTTGCTAGTTTTGGTCATTGTCTGGGATTGCAAATCTCACTATCACTTTTACTGCCTCACTGTTAATGAGTAGATCACTTGCTAGATCAAACTGGGAACCAATTTGTGTGATTCTGTCTACTTCAGTGTTTTGGGTTATGGGGACAACTTCTATATTAAAAGCATCAAAACCATCTATTAGATCCCAAATTCTATGACGGTGAGATCTCATTCTTACATTCTTTGTCACATTTTTCTCTCTGATTTGTTTCACAACTAGTTCTGAATCTCCCTTGACCATCAAATTCTTAATTCCTTTCTTCTTGGCCAGCATAAGACCATGCATCAAAGATTCATATTCAGCATCATTCTTAGTGCAAGCAAACTAAAAATGTATGGCTCTAAGAATCTTCTTTCCCTTTGGGGAAGTGAGACATATACCTACTTCAGCACCATTTTTGCTTCTAGCCCCATCAAAATTTAAGGTCCAAATTTCTGAGCTTCTGTTAGGTTCTTCTTTTGCCAATACTTCTTTTCTCATAACATTTGGTATTTTTTGGCCTTCTTCAAAAATAACATATGTACCCAAACTAGTGGAGTCATAATTTCCATAAGGATCACTTTGCATCATGGTCATCAGTTGACTATTTTCTTCTTCTTGCTGATCATGTTCAGTCTAGTCACCTAATTCTTCAACAAATACTCTCTCCTCCTTATTCATCATGGCATGTGATGCCTCAATTCTTGGGGCTGGTTCATCAGTGATATGATCTTTGGACAAAGGTTCAAACAATACTTTCATCTTTGTTCCATATATGGCTCTCAAAATTATATGTGACCAATCAAGTGACATGTAACCTCATATCTTGGCTGTAAAATCTCTAGACAGGCATAAACCAAAGATAGGGGGTATGTCTATGACCACTACATCCTATTAATCAGTTATGTTTGGGAAGGTATATAGCTGCAATGGGAGTTGTTTAATCCTTCCTATGGTTTGGACAGATTTCCCATCTAATTGCATGACTCCTCTAGCAAGTGGCTCATATTTTATCTTTAAAGCATCTACTATCTGTTTTGGCATGACTGTAGTACTCGCCCCAGAATCTATCATTGAGTTATGCAATAATTTCTTTTCCACTATTAAAGTTAGATAAAATGGATTTGGCTTAGATTTTCTTACCTCTAGTGTAGTATTCAATAGAGCTGCCATCTGCAAGGGTGGAGTATTCTTATTTTGAGCCTTTCCTTTGTTAGCAACTCCTTCTTTTGTACTTTTAGGTTTAGGGTCAACCTGAATCTACAGTGCTTCTTGTAACATCATCTTTTTCTCAGGAATGACCAGCATATCCCATATCGATACATGAGCAGGGGTCTTCTTTAGCTATTCTACCACGTTCATGGGTCCTAGTGTTTGTGTCTTTGGGTAGTAAGGATACCTTGCTCTTTCTAGCACTTGGCTAGAGGCTGCTTGATTCTGGACTAGCTGAGGCACTTCTTGCCTTGAAACTGGATTATAATGAGTTTGGAAAGGAGGAGCTCTAGTAGTATCATTGTTTGTAACTTTAGGCTACTCCATCATCCTTCTCTTTGATCTGGTATAATAATCAGACTGTACTAAGGGCTTCTTGGAAGTATATACTTCATTCAAGAACACTGAATCTTCATCTTCAATCCATGAAAACAAAGCATGCTTAAGGGCAATTTCTTCTTCTTGCTGAATAGACATTCCTTGCATCTGATCCACCATAACTGTATTCTGGACACTAGGTGACTAGTATGGAGGAGCATTAGACACCATAACTTGACCTTCTACCCTTCTTTGTTTTGCTATCTTTTGTTGTAAATTGCCTCTAGGACAATCTCTGGGTATATGGGCATTATTGCAAGGAAAACATCAAGCATTGGAATTTTCTGCTAAATTAATTTTCCTAGGGACTATTTCTCTATTTGGGTTATGAGGGACAACCTATAAAGGTGTGGGAACCGTGACCAATTGATTTGAAGGTTGGGGATTATTTGGTCTTTGAGAACCTTGATACTGATTTGGTTGATATGGGGGTCTATTTCCTTGAAAACCCTGATAAGGAGGCTTTGGATAAGAAGTTTGTTGCCTTTTAAGATTAATAATCTCATTTAAAAAGGTCATAAGAATTTTTTTCATATCATCCATTTTAGGTGGAGGAGTAGAGGGTGTTGACACAGTAGGTTGTTGAGATGCTGGGAAGGTATACATGGACATAGGTGTAGCTGTAGGATTAGGGGCTTCATGTGGCAATGGAATGGAAATTTCTGGGAACATGGGCATGGGAGGCCTTGGAGGCAATTTTTCAGCATCTATTAGGTTATTCTCAGCCTTTACAGCTAACTCATATGCTTCCGATAGGGTCTGACCCCCTAGAGACTGAATCATTATAGATATATCAGAATTGAAAGCCTTGAGATAGAATACAATAGCCATACTTGATGGTGGCCTTGCTATGGCAGGAATTCTATCCCAGGTCTTTTGAAACCTAGTGTTAAAGTTTGTTATAGCCTCTTGTGGTGCTCTCTTTATGGTGATTAATTGTTGCAGCAAGGAAGATTTGTCACCCTTTTCACTAAATCTTGCAAAGAAAGCGTCACCAAGCTAATCTTAGGTAGATATTATATTTGGGGTCAAAGATCTATACTAATCTAGAGCCTTCCCTTTAAAAGAAGCCACCAATAGTCTGATTGCTACATTTTGTACAGTAATGACATGTACTGCACACACATCTAATACATCTTGAAGATGCTCTCCTGGTGTCTTGGAATCTTCTCCACTACGTTTGGTTAAATCTTTCAAGGCATTACCTGGTATCAGATCCCAAGTAGCTGGTTGTGTTGGAAGGATGAGAGGATTGGCAGTGTTCCAATTCACATAATTTCTTGGAGGTACAGGTGCTCCCATGTTTGCTACTGATGCTATTGCAACTTGATTTACTTTTCTTCTTGGAGTAGCAACTAACGGTGGCAATAAAATTCCCAGATTAGCAACAGACTGAGCTCTTGTCATTGGTCCACAACTCTGACTCCTCGTTGCTCTCTAGTTTATATGATCCTGATCAGAATTTCAAGAAAGGTCCCACCAGGCATGCCAAAAATTATTGATGTGTAAAATTGCACAGATTCTAACACCAACATGGGAAGTTTCAAGAATGTGAGACTTGATTCTTGAAACAACCTCCAGATTTTACAAAAGTTGGCTCTTCTTATTTCAATGGGGTTTTGAGTAAAGGGGAGAGGAGGAGACAAGATTACAGATACAATAAGTAAAATTCTAACTCTATGGCGATGCACCTGAAAATGTATTTACTTAACTAGCACAATGAACCACTTCTCAAGATTTAGATATATTAAAGAGCAAATGTTGTATGATCATTATAAGTAGATAATGAGATGAATTAAGAGATCAAAGGCTAAACTCAGAAGATGTATGCAAAGACATAGATAATATCACCAATGACACAAAACAGAGCTTCTTTCATTAACAATTCAACAAATATAAAAGGCACAGTGACATGCGCAAGTATAATAGCTTCCTTATCAGAAATAGCTAGACTAAGGCAAAATGATACAATCTAGTCACAACAAGACCTCCAAACTTTCTAATTAATTCCTCTTTCGAATCACAATATCTTCCTGCATATAGCCATAAAATTTGGCTCAAGACTGCCTGTAACTGTTATGAATCTCAACGACCTCAATAGAACTGGAATTAACTAGGACTTAATCTAACACTGAGATCTCTCTGAATCTACAATTGTCTTTCCCTACAAGCTCATTGGCTGAGTGATAAAATATGTGGCACATTAACTGTATTTCTGTTGAGACACTTGGCAGCGATCCGTGGACTTTAAATGGCTTCAAAATGTACCACGCAGTAGCTTCCGCTTAACACTTATCTGTCTTCCCTTTGCAATAGGACACATAGAACAACACCACATGTCACCATCCGCCATACTTTGAAATGTGATATGTGGCAACACTCGCTGTTACTTAAAACTTCTTTATCTTTATGCCCCGAGCATTTATGGCTATGACACTTGTTGCCCTCCGCAACATTAGAAACTGTGACATTATTTTATGGGCCCCGCCATATACTTCTTTAATCCCCACAGAGAAATAATACTATAACAAATGCCCCCCCCCCCGCTTAAAGAAAAATTGGAAATGTGGCACCCTCTGCAACATTAATAGCTTTATGAAAAGGTCCCTTAGAATCCCGTGGAGATGACAACTTTCGAGCTCTGACAGCTACTAAAAATTACAAGAAAATATACGTGTCTTTACCTGAGGGCATCAAAATAAGACAGTTCAACCCTCCGCTTACACCATGTGGCACACTCGGGTAGCAACTATGAAACTGTGTCGTAATATTGTGGGCCCACCATATATGCCGGTACTATTAAATCTTGTCAAAAAATATACACGTAGCAGCCTCTGCACACACTTCAAAAGGACACTCGGCAACACCCACAGGCTCGCTATATCAAAAGAAACTTCTATCATGGTCTCTGGTATCAACACATGGCACACTCCACAGCAAGCAAGAAACTTTATTAAAAGAAACACCGCCATAGATACGTGGCACTTTCTGACAACAACTAGAAAAGAAGCATATAAAAGAAACATGCGACAGCCTCTACGGAACACTGGGACATTTTTCCCTTGTTACTCCATATCGACACATGGCACGATCTATGCACAGAAACATAAAGCCACAGAAAGAGACACAGCAACTGTAACAAACACTGAGACAGAAACCAAGCTAAAACAAAATGTAGCCTTTTAGCTCTACAGCTACCACCCTGTATATTTACTAGACTAATATGAAAAAGAGGAAGGATATGAGATATGAGAAGAGAGTTAAGGAGTCTTAGATCTAGTCTCAAAAAGGTACCGAGATGGAGAAGAGAAAGCAAAATATTGAGGAGAAATTGCCTAAGGAGCATAGACAGATTGAGATCTAGCAAGCACCGGCTAAGAGGACCAAAACAAAGGATAACTTGGGAAAAAGGAAAGATAGAGAGGATATTAACATCTTGGATACCTCTACTAAGCATGATGATATTACCTTTAGTGATAAGGTGGATATTCTAAACTAGGAATGGCAGGCTGTCAAAGGCCTAAGGAAATTGTTAGAAATGTAATGATTTTTCTATTCTTTTGTTGTTCTACTATTAATTTTTTGGGGTTTGTTTTGGTTTTTTGAAGTTGTAATGGTTTGTATTAGTGTGAGATAGTTTATTTTTTCTAGATTTTATCTATAAGTCTCATTCCTTGTGAGACTCTATCATCTTGCCCTTGTGGCCTCCTTTTGTAATGGGTCTAGGCCCTTCTAGAGATTTACTTTATCAAAACATTGGACTATAGTTAAGAGGGTTTTTATATACCTTTGTATAACTTTAATGTATTCTATTTTCTACCAAGGAGGACCCAATTTGATAAGGATAGTGAATATACAAGGATTCATTGATATAGATTGGGCATGTGATGTGGGTAGTAGGAGATCTACTAGTGGTTATGTTTTTAACCTAATCAATGGTATATTTAGTTACATGACAAAGAGATAGGTTGTGGTTTGTCTTTTGAATATAGGATCTAAGTACATGGTATCTACTCATTCTTCTAAGGAAGTATTATGGCTTTAGGTCAAATGTTTAGCCAAGAACGCTACTTGTCACTCATAGAAAAAGCACATTAAGAATAAATAATAAATAATTTCCCCACCCACACATGGGCATCCAGTTTTCCCACTCCAACATGTTTAGAGATCATACATTATTTATCGTCTATATAATGAAATTACAATTTACAAGGCTTAGGACTTGCAAAGTGAATGACACACCTAGTCCTAACACTATCCCACTTGAAATTTACATTGCAAGAAATAATAGGAAACTAAAAAAAATCAAGTTCTAGAAGAGGCAAGACCTATGGCCTCTATATGCCAACTAAATTTCTCTATGCTCACTAGCTCATTGATTGTATATATGTAACATTAACCAAAGTGTCAACCTTCTATATCATGATTTTTCCACCCTTAACCATCTCACAATAAAGTGATATTAAACATCAATATGATTTGTATTATCATGGTACTTTGGGTTATTCATAAAATAGATGATACTCTAACTATTTCATTTGATCCTAACTTGTCTGCACTCAAAGCTAATACCTAAACATAATCTCTATAACCACACTACTTCTTTATAGGAGTGTGTCATAATCATGCACTTTGCTTTTGTAGTGGACAACACAACTATAGGTTGTCACTTGTTCATCCAACTAACAAGTCTTTTGAACAAAGTAAACACATAACCACTCATGGACCTCTTGCTTTGTCTATGTGTGAAAAGTAAGGTTCTTGGCCAAACTAATAGCACTTTGATAATCAAAATTAATCTACAGTGTATCCTATCTCTAGCCAACATTTGAGCACAACTCTAAATCCACACTAATTTTGTATAAGAATGAGTAGCTACCATTTACTTAGCTTCTATAGTTAAAATACAAAACACAACCTATCTCTTTGTCATCCAACTCACTCCACCATTGAATAGGTTAAAAACATAACCACTAGTAGATCTCCTACTATCCACACGACCTGTCAAATTTGTATCAATGAATCCTTATATGTCCACTATCCTTCTTAAATGAAGTCCTCCATGGTAGAAAATAGAATACATTGAAGTTCCAAAAAGGTATCTAAAAACCCTCTTAACTATAGACCGATGCTCTTTTTCTATGTTGGAAATACAAATAAACATACATATATATGTATATGTGTATATATTTATATGTGTGTGTGTATACTCAATTCATTACTTGGGTAATGTCTAATTTGGTGTAGACAATAGAACATATAAGGAAATGGACTACACTCACATATATAATATGGCTCATGAATTTCCTCTATCTCAACTAGTGTCTTAAGAAATTGTTCAGAAGTTTGTTCCCACAAGTATAGGAAGATTCACTGATTGGCAATAATGCATCCTAATTCTTTGTAAAACAATGTCAACATACTTTCTCTAACTTAACCAAATTTTTTGTTAGTTACATCCCTCCTAATCCCCATCTCTAAAATTTACCTAGTATCCCCTAAATTCTTTATATAAAGTTGTAATGAAAGATGAGATTTAGGAACCTTAATCATGTCATTACTATTACCAATTAACATGTCATCAACATAGAAAATGTTAAAAAAAATATAATCATCTATCTACTTATAGCAAACATAATGACCATATTTAGTTATATTAAATCCTAACTTCAAAACATAATAATAAATCAAGTATAATAGAATATCTTTGGGGACTGTTTCAAACAATAAGGATATTTGTACCTAAACACCAAATAACTATTTCTACATTTTTCACCACACTTGCATTGACACATGTTAGCACCCATAGGGCATGCAATTAAAAACTTAGAACAAAACAACATTCAACATAATATAGTACTATGCAAAAATACTATTAAGGAAATTTTCCCAAGTAGTTTTAGGTTTTCTTCTTGTCTAGTCTTCCTCTAAAAGCACATGGGCTTACACCACTTCTCGATAGGCAAAGAGACTATTTGAAGTGCAATATTGATCTTTTCCTCATCAAAGAATTATCTATAGCATCTACATCTATTTTACCCTCAAACACAAGAATTCCTAAATTAACTTAGAATTAAAGGGGGATAAGATATCAAAAGCCTTACCTGATAATTGTGTTGATGGATTCACCCAATCAACGAATTTTATGAATGGGAAGAAAATATAAAGTTTTTTTGTTCTTAAAAAAGCTTTGTTATTTCATCTTTGATCATCCCATGGACTACATCCTACTCCTCTACCATCCAAACACATTTGAAATGACTTGGAAGGTAATCTAATGGATCTCATGGTTTGACACCAATGCTCAAATAATTTGATCTAACTTGGTAGGACATGCAAAATGAATTTCTTTGATAGCAATGATCTAGATCCTAGGTGGTTTGAGGGACAACACTCTAGACACGAGCCTATATGTGTTGTAAGTATGAAAAAATAAATATGGAGATAAAGTATTAGACAAAGAAGAAAACTAAAACTAGAACATATCATTTTTCTTAATTACCACATTTTGTACATAGCACACTCTCATGGAGATGTGTGGTTATGTATTTATAATATTTGGTTGCTAAATCTATCTCCCTATCTATTACTTTGTAGATGTGCATTTATATCTTTCATAGTAATAATACACATGCTATTATGGAAGTTTAATTGATTAGTATTTTGCATATGACACTTAATCTTCTGATTGTTAGGATTTTGTCACATGCTACATTATTAATTGACAAGTCATGAAGTAGGTATAAAAGATGTGTGTGATAGTTATGTGGTTCTCTATGATCTTGCTTGGAATTATATACTAAGTTCTAAGCTAGATACCATGTGGGTGCTAATGTGCAAGAATGCAAGTGCAATGAAGAATACAGATAGAGTTGTCAACAACATTGTGTGACATGATCCTTAATACTACATGGATGTTGCATGATGTGAGGGATTGTGCATGAGCTAGATTATGTTTTTTGAATTACACGACATGGTTCCTAGTGTTGTGTGGGTAGCACATGGAGCAAGGAGTTGTATGTGATATTTTCCACTATGGAACTAATATCCAATAGTGTTGCGATTGTGTGAGAGCATGCATATTGTAAAGCATCATAGCCACACTATAATTACCAACCAAATCACTAGAGGTAACATTGTGAGAGTATAATTTGGTGGAAATGAGGTTACCATAGCACATGGATTACAAAGGAGTATCATTATTAATCAAGTTTTGTACACCTATCATGAATTAATATAAAGAAGGATCCATAGGATAACTAAATCAAAAATAGGAAAAAGGAAACTTTGGAAAATCAAACTTGAACAATTAGGAAATAATAAACTAAGGTAAAGGCATGCAAGTTGTGGGTTAACTACTCTTTAATAATTTAGATTTTCTAAATAAAAATGATTGAACAATTAGTGTAAATAAATTTATAAGGTATGATATGAAACATTGACCTAGATAAATAGAAAATGATAAATTAAAACTAAGAAGAATTGAGGATTACTTAGAAATTGGTGTGATGTTGATATTGATTGTTGTGATAGCTCAAGCTATGAAATAGAACTTATAACTATATAAATTATTAAAGACCTAAGAAAAAAATAACCCAAAATTTATGGGGTCTATAACTGGATCATGCATATCATTAGGTCCACTTGATATGATTGTTTCTAACTCACACAATTCTATCCAAAGCACCTATCAATTATTTTTAATAGGGTCATTTTTCACTTAGTGTACTTGTATCTAAGAAAAGTGTTGTTCTAAAAAGCACTATTGGCAACCTGCCATGTATAGAGGGAAGTGTGAAATTTTCTTAATGATATTCAACCCCCTAGATTGATTTAACAAGATTGACATAAAGAATATTGGATGTTAATTTATTAAATAAGTTATGTTTGATGCAAATTGAGATAAGTGCCAATTGATTATGTGATGTTTGTGATCAATAGTTGAATATGTTGATAATAAAAAATGAATGTGTCCTAGGATGATGTACTTAAATACACAACCCTAGGCACACAACATGACACCTTTTAGGAATTGGGGTCACTTAAGATAGCTAGTTCTAGAAGGGACTGTTGTGAAATTGTCATTGATGTCATAGGTTTGTGATATGTGATGACAAGGCTATGTTAGGATGTTTGTGATGTGATTGTCATGCAGACAAGACTAATGCAAAGACATTTGAGATGCTTTAGGAGTGCTTGGTGTTTATTCATGTGTCATGCAGGTTCATGCTTGTTGAGTTTGGAGATGATGGTGTTGAGTTTGTCGCGCGTACAAAATACATCTGACATGATGGATGGTTCATGTTCATGGAGGAACAGTTTGGATGAACATACACAGAGTTTACACTTTATGGTTCACATCAGGATCTCTGGAGAAGTTGTTTATGTGTATTGTCGAAAGCATTGAACAAAAGAGTATGTTCTATTATATAAATTCTTGTTCATGGTTGATGGCATGTTTCATTGAACAATTTGAATTGTTCATGAAGGTCATAATGTTCATGATTCATATTTATACTTTAGGATGTAAGGTGTGTTTGAGTTGTTGGTGTTTGTTCAGGAGTTAGTGCTTTGAGTATCAATATGGAGTTCATGATATAGGTGATGGAATTCATGTATTGCAAGTTGAAGTTTGAATTGTTTGAAGTTTGATAAAGTCAAGGAGTTGTGTCATTGTTCATGCCTCCAAAGGCAAATATTGTGTACTATTACTTTCACAGTGAATGCTCATTATTCCAAAAGTTGTTTTTAAGGCATAATGTTAACAAAGGCATTGTGAGTTTTCTTGTGGATTATGGCATCCAAAGGTGATCTATATATATGTTCTCTGCATCTGAGGTAGAAGTAAAAAGTGATTAAAATCCCATGTAGGAATTTGTGTCAGCATAGTTAGGGTTTTATCTCCTTTACATGACCTAAATGTCTCTCCTTTAAACCCTAAGTTACCCTTCACAAAGGCTTCTTATGACGTTGAGCACTTTTTTTTATTTAAGTGTTGACCTATTAAAGGTTGGGGTCACTTAAAGTGACCAACTAAAGGGTGGTTAAGTCATGTATAAACCGGCCCTGTCATCTCCATGCACCGATGGTTATCGGTAATTTTTTAAATGGATGCGAATTCTAATCTAAGTCCTTATCTTCGAGGGTGGGAGCTTGAAATCAATGGGTTAAATTCAAATAAAATTCAAATCATAACAACTCTTCATTTACCAGAAAATTGAAAGTTATCTCCTTTGTGTTTGTTCAACTGCCATGCAACCGTTTTGTCTACCGACCCTAAAGGGCCATAAAATTTGATTTCTCAGGATATATGGAAAAACAAGATATGAGACTTGATATGTATGATAATTAAGACACATGCCTACACACCTATATGAAGATTGAAGAAATTAGTGAAGGATTGTAGGGGAGTTGAAAGATTAAAAAGTCTTAACTGTCATGTAACAAGATATATAGTGAACCACGAGGGCTAGGACTTTTTTTGATGAGAGATTTGTATAATGTTTTCAAAGATAAGACATGGTTGTTTATGACCTATAGAGACAAGTCTAAGTGTGGATATGCAGCATGAAATGAATGTGAAGATTAACTGAAGATTCAAGGGTTTGTTTGCGTATTGTAAAGGCATGATTCAAGCAGTATGTTTTTTATGATTGAAAAACTATGTTTGAATGGTGTATCCAAGTCATAAGGTTTTGAAGTTGCTTTTAGAAAAGACTAACATGTTCTGAAGGGAGATATAGAAGTAATGTTATGAGTCTTAATGAAGTATATTTGTATTAGTCCTATTGATGTAATGGTGATATAAGGGTAGTGTTGTAATCAAACTCATGTTTATGTTCAAAGGAGTGATAAGGAGAATGTGTATGTATGAGTTAAAGATAGACTGATGTCATGAAGCTTATGGAAAATTGAGCAGTTCTCAATACTCTTGTAAATCATCTTGGTCACTAAAACATTAGGGGTTAGTGCTCCTTGAAGTAGGTGCTTCTAAACTAAGTGGTTAGTGAGGCCTTGAGTGATTAGAGTGGGTGCTTCAATACTTGATTGGGAGTGGGTGCTCCTATAATTGTAACCAGTGAGGTTTTTAATTAAGCCAGTGAGGCATTTTTTGAGTGGTTTTTCATCCCTATGAGGGTTTTCCACTCATGAAAAACTTGTGTTATGGTTCATGTTCTTTATCTTTATGTGTGTGACCTAATGTTTCATCTTTGAGGTTTTGATCTTACTATTCATAATCATATTTGTTTATATGTATTTGGTAAACCTTTGAAGTTTCTCTCATTCACTACCTAGTAGATTAAAAAGAGTAAAAGGTTTTAAAAGTTTATACAACACTGATTCACCCCCCCTCTCAGTGTTGTCCTATACTCCAACAAGTGGTATCAGAGAATAGGTTCCCTATAGAAGTCTAACTAGCTTGGGTAGGTCCTGATAGTGGAGTACCATGGGAAAGTGTAAAAGAAATAGAGAAAAGAAAGAAGCCAAGAAAAAGGTTGTACAACAAACCCCAGTCATGTCATGTGATGAGTTGTTGCATGAGTCTCCCCTGAATGATTATATAAAGTGTGATGAAAGAAAAGATGATTTTGTTGTTAAGATTGATGACAAAGAAGGAGACCTCTTTATGGATGAAGATGGATAAGAGTTTGATGAAAATGATTGTGAAGTTGATTTAGAAGGTCAACTCTTGTCTGCCTTAGATTAGATCAAGAAACTTAGAAAGGAGAATCAGATATTAGAAGACCATCTTCAACAAGAAAAAGACTCCAAAGACAAGGTATGTTCAGACTTTGCAAAAGTTTCTTTAGAGTTTCAAGAGGCAAGAAATCAGGTTATTAACTTAAAGAGTCAAGTTGATGAATCTGACAAACTGATTATAAGTCTAAAAATTGAAATAGAAGAAGTTAAAAGGGTTACTCTCTTTACAAAATCTGATCTTGAAGTCAAGACTAGTGAATGCTTAAAACTAGAGAAAGAAATAGTCTCTTTGAGAA
Organism: Cunninghamia lanceolata; assembly: GCA_027924645.1. Lineage (NCBI taxonomy): Eukaryota > Viridiplantae > Streptophyta > Pinopsida > Cupressales > Cupressaceae > Cunninghamia > Cunninghamia lanceolata. Next base: position 5,124,061 of record BSBN01000850.1, read on the forward strand.
AGGATTTGGAAAAGGCATCTTCAAAGTTGCATAAGAATATTCAACTTGAAAAGAGTACTGAATGTTTGAATGATTTATTGAACAAGCAAAAGTATCACAACGACACTACTAGTTTGGGTTATGAGAAAGGAGAATGTTCTAAGACCAAAGATGCTCCTAGGAAGAAGATAGACCTAAATTTTTACTCTACTGCTCCTGAAAATGAAGCCAAGAAGAAAGAAAAAGAAAAAGTTGCTTATAATGAAAGAAGAAGTACAAATAGGCACTCAAGACTTCCATCTACTAGGTAATAGCATTCAATCAGGTACAATTATTCTCAATTTCATGGTTATTGCTATAGTTGTCATGCTTATGGCCATAGAGCAAGATGTTGTGCAAGAAATTGTAGGATGTTTGAGAGACATGATCATATCAGGAATGTCAATAAGATTTCTTGTAGCATACCTAGAAGAAATTATCCTTTCTTTGGTCTAGACAACAACATTATATGTTATAGGTGTAATGAATTTGGACACAAAGCACAATGGTGCAAGAAAAGTTTAATGAAACTATCTAGGAGCTATATGATCAAACAAAAGCAAGAGACTATCTTAAACAAGAAGAAGAAATGGCCTATACTAGTTTGGAGAAGAAAACAAGGTCAAGTGGAAGAAAACCTTAATCTTGTGCATGCTGCATAAGAGACATCACAAAGTGCTTGAAAGGCAGCTTTATGTAAGGGGGAGAAAGTTAGTGTTTTATCTATTTCCCCCAAGGAGTTTCAGGAGGTCTATTGATGTGGTAGAACACTTTCTTTCAGTGTTGAAGTAGGTCATCAAGACTTCAAAGGTTCTCTTTGGAATGTGTGAAATCAAATAAATTATTATAGTATCTCTCTGAAAAGGGCAGTGATCATTATGTGTGCAGGCATAGAATCTTATCTCTATGAGTAGTTGGCTAAACCTTCTTAATGAACAGTGAAGGTAGCATACTTTGGAGAGGTTCAGTCATGGTTATTAGACAATAGTCATTGTGGTGGAATAGGGTATGGTGTCTATCAAAGTAAATGATTGACAGTCTGAATGATAATGGATCAGTCAAGTGATTGCTTCTTTTTGTTTCTTTAGTATGATATGATGTTATAGCCAGATTAGTGCAAAGAGGTGTCTTTGTTGACTAGATTGTTCCTTGGCACAAGCACTATTGCTATGACATCCAATTCCATCCAATTCAAGTTAATATTCAATGTTGCAATTACAAGTGCCCTAATTGACATGACTGCAAAATATAAGTTCCTGATGTTAAGTTTTGTAATGATTTGGTTATAGTGGTATTGTCACTGAAGTATCTATGGTATCTTGATTTCAATAATCAGTTTAGTGATGGAATGTCAGCAACCAAGGACAATCATATTGTGGAAAGTTTGATGACTGATAAAATTTTACATCTCATATCATGTTAATAGTTTGTTTTGTAGTTTGACAGTAGTAAAAGGAGGATCAATCAATATCAAGTTGAGATGGCAAGGAAAGTAGTGTGTAGGCAAATATTGGTTTAATAACAAAGGTTCTTCATGAGGTCATGAATGTGTGTACTTTTGATCATCTCTAGTTTTGATAGTGAGACAAAAGACAAGCCTTTGGATCAGTCTGAACAGTAGATAGTGCAAGATGTTTGCAAGGTGAACAGTAAACAGTACAAGGCAATGTTGTTTAGTGTGTCTTTGGGAGATGACTATGGGCAGTGAGTGGTCCTTGGAGATGATAGTAATGATAGCATTTGTGATGGCCTTTCTACCTTGATAGTGATGTAATAATAGTTTGACAATTGTTATAAGTGCAGGACAGTTGTAGAATAGTTCACAGTAGTTTGGAAGCTTCATAACAATTTTTCAAAGAATGTAATTTTATTTGTAATTGCTTTTGAGTTTTAGTTGCTTTAATTTGACAGAGTCAGTGTATAGTTTCAGTGTTTGTTCACCACATCAGGCAGTTAGTTAAATTCATGCTCTCAAACTCATGAGACATGGGGAGTCTTGGTGTAGGTCTTGGTGTTAAGTGTACAATAGTAGATAGTTAGAGGCCACAAGTCAAATGAACAATAAATAGTTAAATTATAGCAGTGAATGTGGATAGTAAAGTGCAGTCCTGATGATGAGGTCTTTAGTCAATAAATAGTCTACAACTATTTTAGGTATGCATGATAGTGTCTAATCACATAGTATGGAAGTCTTGAATCAGTGTCATTGCTTCATGACTGAACTTAGAAGGAGTTTACCATTGTTGTCAAAAAGGGGGAGATAAATTGAAAGGATGGATTATCTCATATGATATTGTCTGTGATATGCAAATCTTTCAAACTTGACCAAGAGGCAATGGTATCTCATCCTCTCACTGATCTTTTATGTTTTCTCATTGCAATGGTATAGATAATAATCAGTGTGTTCATGGTGTTGTTTCAAGCTATGCTTCATGTAGTGATTGAATTGTGAATTATGCTTCAAGTTGTCTTGTGATCAGATTGGACAGTTGGTTGTTGGTGCTTTGAAATAGGGGGAGTTTGATGATATGACAATATTTAGTGTTAAAAGTCAGGGGGAGTGATTTTTTTGAATTCCTTTGTCATTTAGGTCAAAGGGGGAGAAAGCAATTTGGTTTTTCCATCATTGACAAAGGGGGGGATTGTTGTGAAATTGTCATTGATGTCAAAGATTGTTGTGAAGTTGTCATTGATGTCATAGGTCTATGATATGTGATGACAAGTCTATCTTAGGATGTTTGTGATGTGAATGTCATGCAAACAAGACTCATGTAGAGACATTTGAGGTGCTTCAGCAATGCTTGGTGTTCATTCATGTGTCATGCATGTTCATGCTTATTGAGTTTAGAGATGATGGTGTTGAGTTTGTCATGTGTGCATAATACATCTGACATAATGGATGGTTCATGTTCATGGAGGAATAGTTTGGATGAACATACTCAGAGTTTATGCTATATGGTTTACATCAGGATCTCTGGAGAAGTTGTTTATGTGTCTTGTCAAAAGCATTGAACAAAAGAGCATGTTCTATTATATAAATTCTTGTTCATGGTTGATGGCATGTTTGATTAAACAATTTGAATTGTTCATGAAGGTCATAATGTTCATGATTCATATTTATACTTCAGGATGTAAGGTGTGTTTGAGTTGTTGGTGTTTGTTCAGGAGTTAGTGCTTTGAGTATCAATATGGAGTTCATGATACAGGTGATGGAATTCATGTCTTGTAAGTTCAAGTTTGAATTGTTTGAAGTTTGATAAAGTCAAGGAGTTGTGTCATTGTTCATTTGATGCTTCCAAAAGCAAATGTTGGTGTACTGTTACTTTCACAGTGAATGCTCATTATTCCAAAAGTTGTTTTTAAGGCATAATGTTAAAAAAGGCATTGACAATGTTCTTGTGGATTATGGCTTCCAAAGGTGATCTATATAAATGTTGTCTGCATCTAAGGCAGAAGTCAAAAGTGATTGAAATCCCATGCAGGAATTTGTGTTAGTAGAGTTAGGGTTTTATCTCATTTAAACCCTAAGTTACCCTTCACAAAGGCTTCTTATGACGTTGAGCACTTTTTTTTTATTTAAGTGTTGACCTTCTATTAAAGGTTAGGGTCACTTAAAGTGACCGACTGAAGGGTGGTTAAGTCATGTATAAACCTGCCCCATCATCTAGAGGCACCGATGGTTATTTGTAAGTTTTTAAATGGATGCAAAGTCTAATCTGGGCCCTTATCTTCGAGGATGGGAGCTTGAAATTGACAGGTTAAATTCAAATAAAATTCAAATCATAACGACTCTTCATTTACCAAAAAATTGACAGTTATCTCCTTTGTGTTCATCCAACTACCCTACAACCGGTTTATCTACTGACCCTAAAGGGCCAGAAAAATTGATTTCTCAGGATGTATGGAAAAACAAGATATGAGACTTGATCTGTATGATAATTAAGACACATACCTATACACCTATATGAAGATTGAAGAAATTAGTGAAGGATTATAGGGGAGTTGAAAGATTAAAAAGTCTTAACTACAGTGTAACAAGATATATACCGAACTAGGAGGGCTAGGATTTTTTTTATTAGAGCTCTTTATAATGTTTTTAGAGACAAGACATGGTTATTTATGACCTACAGAGACAAGTCTAAGTGTGGATATGTAGTAGGAAATGAATGGTGAAGATTAACTAAATATTGAAGGGTTTGTTTGCATATTGCAAAGGCAGGATGCAAGCAGTATGTTTTTGATGATTGAAAAACTATGCTTGAATGATATATCCAAGGCATAAGGTTTTGAAGTTACTTTTAGAAAAGACTAACATGTTCTGTAGGGAGATATAGAAGTAATGTTATGAGTCTTAATGAAGTATATTTGTATTAGTCCTATTGATGTAATGGTGATATAAGGACAGTGTTGTAATCAGACTCATGTTTATGTTCAAAAGAGTGATAAGGAGAAAGTGTATGCATGAGTTAAAGATAGACTGATGTCATGAAGCTTATGGAAAACTGAACAGTCCTCAGTACTCTTGTAAATCATCTTGGTCAGTAAAACATTAGGGGTTGTTGTTCCTTGAAGTAGGTGCTTCTAAACTAAGTGGTCAGTGAGAACTTGAGTGATTGGGAGTGGGTGCTCCTATACTTGTAACTAGTGAGGTTTTTGATTAAGCCAGTGAGGCATTTTCTGAGTGGTTTTTCATCCCTATGAGCATTTTCCACTCATGAAAAACTTGTGTTATGGTTCATGTTGTTTATCTTTATGTGTGTGACCTAATGTTTCATCTTTGAGGTCTTGATCTTAATGTTTATAATCATATTTGTTTATATGTATTTGGTAAACCTTTGAAGTTTCTCTCATTCACTATCCAGTAGAGTAAAAAGAGCAAAAGGTTTTAAAAGTTTATACAACACTGATTCACCCCCCCTCTTAGTGTTGTCTTGTACTCCAAGAGGGACCCCCTTAAGAACATAATATACATGTGTGCTAGAATTGTGCATTAAATACATCCATGCAAAGTGGCATAATGCATAGAGGTGAAAGAGTCAAGTATGTACATTTCTCCTCTGGCAATTTATAGGGAAAGAATAGTATGTAAATATCCCTCACAAAGAAGGAACCCAACTTAGTGAATAGTGTTAATATCAATTTAATATTTGGGTACATGCTTAAATGTTTTTTTATTTAGATTGTGCATTTAGGGGTATTGTTTAATATAACTATGCATGAAAGATAGCACTCACTATCTTGAAAGGATTTACCTATGAAGATAAAGAAATTAGTTTAGATCATATTCAACTTAAGTATAGTTTCAAATATTAGAAAATAATTCAAATTTGGAGGGGTATGATTTAGTTGACTAATTGTATGGGGTGTTTTATAATGATTAAAGTATCCACTTAATTAGTATGAGGGTAGAGCATGGTAAAACAATTACACATGATAGTGTTAGAAAATAATCCTTAAATGAACATTCTTTCAATACAACACACCATATTTCCTATTAATGGATGGGTAAAGTTAAATCACGTAAAAAGAGAGATGTGGCTAAATGGGAACCACTAGGAGAAGGATGGACTAAGTTGAATTTTGATGGGGCTTCTAGAGGTAATCTAGGAGAGTCAGGTGTAGGATGTATTATCAGAGATTGGAAGGGTAATGTAATTGGTAAGGCTGCAAAGAAACTAGTCAAAGGAATGAATAATAAAGTGGAATTGCAAGCATTAATCTTGGGAGTTCAATTGTGCCACTCTTTGAATCTAAGGAATATGGAAATAGAAGGGGATTCTCATATTGTAGTTAATGCGGTAAGGAATAAAAAATTGCAAAATTGGAGGTTAAAATCCCTTTTAGATGAATTCTTAACCTTACTAGGAAAATTTGATGGATACATGATAAATCATGTTTATTGAGAGGCTAACGGTGGAGCGGATAGCCTTGCTAATATGGCTATCAATGATTGCAATGAGGTTTTTTGGGAGGCGTCAGAGAAATGACTGCAAGGAGGTGCTTTGGTAGACATCGAATATATAATTGCATTGAGTTGAGTTAAGAGTCGTCGGGGGAATGAAGGGTAGTGGTGGATTCTAGTAGAGAGTAGAATAGATGTGGAAGCTGAAGATGGAATTATTAGTTACATTTTCAAGTAAGTAATAGTGAGTTGGTGAAGCATGTTAGAATTTATGAAGAGTGACATTCTTAAACTAGTGATAGAGAAGACATTTGTGGTTTTAATTTTTGACAAAGAACTAGCAATGGACACATCGATATGCCTAATGTCTGCTAAATGTCAAATGGACTTTCTAGGTGGTATCACAGCAAAGAGACTGGAATAGGTGTTTAAGTCCCAAAGTGGGTTAGTGTTGTTTGCAGTAGAATGGATTCTAGGTGAAGATTTCTTAGGGGGAGGATATAAATATCGAGTTAATTCTGATATTTCTTAAATGTTTTTAGCCTCACTATTAGATTTAGGGGAAAACAAGAATGTGATAAAATAAATTATGGATAATATGGTGGAGGATGAGCTCATAGAGGGATAGGCTAAGGTACTTGGGGTGACAAGAATAGGAGTTGGGATTCCTCGTCTGGATGAATTTCACAAAATTAACAATGCAGGGGATTCAGTGGTTTGGCTCCCTTTCATTATAGAAGAAGCGTCTAGTAGAGTAGCGGCTCGGAAGCATAAGGTGGCAATGGGGATCAGATTCTTGAATAAAATCATGGGACTAGAATGGGAGTTTGAGTGGATGCAAGACTTCATCAATTTTTACTATGAGGTGGATCCAAACGCCTGACTTTCTCACAATATAGTTAGTTTGTGTCTAAATTATATATATATATATATATATATATATATATACATGGTTTTTGTTTATATACCCTGGTAGAGGTAGGGATAAGAAGTTTGTTTATATTTAGGGAGATAGAGTGATATATAGGGGTTTTGTTGATACATCCTAGTAGTGGTAGGGAATGGTAGGCTATTGTTGTATAGGGAAATATACTACTTAATAGGGTCTTTTGAGTAATTTCTTTGTTAATGATGTAGCTCTTACTGGTAAGCAAAGAAATATATTTTCAAACTTTGTTAATTCTAGTTAAATCTAATATAAAGGGAGCAATCCCCATGATAGCAATTCCCTTATAAGAAAAATACAACACACCATATTTATATTAAAAATACTAAAGATTCCAAGGGATTGAGATCAAATGGTTAAATCACTAGATTATTATTGTGGAGACCCAAGTTCAAATCTTGAAAGTGACATCTAAGGTGGAATTCTAGGTTGTGACTCTTGGTCTTCCACTATTTGTCTTCTAGTAATAATTTTTAAGTTGTTTCTATTAAGGAGCTAAGCATTGTATTTCTCATAGTACTAAAGAATCTATTTTAGAAGGCACTTAAATGAGGTTGTTGAGATTAGCATATTCAAAAATTGAATAAAGATGAGAATTTGGACTTAATCTAATCATGGAAGTCAACTACTAGTTTTAATAAAAGACCCATCACCTAAAGATAATTGACATTTAATACTAAGTTGTTTCTTTTAAGAAGCTAATCAATGTACTACTTGTAGCACTAAAGAAACTATTTTAAAAGGAATTTGAAGGAGGTTTTTGAGATTATAATATTCAAAGTTTAATTTAAGATAAGGAGTTGGACTTAATCCAATCATGGAAGACTATTATTAATTTAAATAAAGACCCATAACCTAAAGAGAATTGCCATTTAATACTTTTAAAATAGTTAATAAACTATTTAATAGTGATAACAACTAGTCCATTCAAACTATTTGTAGTCTCTTAAATAACCCATATTTAACATCATATGGTCATAAGATAATTCATCTTGATTTTGAGGTAAACTCCATGGTTAAGCACACTTGAATCAAAGTAGTATTGAGATGGGTGACCTCCTAGGAAGTTTTGATGCTTCACCCCTTTGAACATCACCTAGATGTAATGAGTTCTAAGTAGGCCATTTGTGTTCATGAGATATGGGTTTTTGTGAACCACTACTGATGAAATATGAGTCAATGAGCTTGACTCAAAAACTACATATGACAAGAACTAATCCATCCCAAACTATAAGGTTACAGATGAGGCATGGTGGAAAATTCAAGCATGTGACAGTAGTGTCAAAAATAAGGTTTTTCATGCTATTGGAATTGACTAAAATAACCAATGGTTTCCTTTGTACATCATCTATAAATGGAATAGATTCTCTACTTTTTGAATCTAGTGTGAATGTTGTGATTGTTATTTTGTAAATACGAGAAATTTTGGGGTCTATGTTCTCCACCTTTGGCATGTGGGAACCCTCAACTTTTGTGCACATAAATAGATTCTTCTACACATGACAATCTACATTAGAGAGACTATTGGATTTGTGTTTATCACTCCATTTACCTATCTTGGATGGTTTAGACTTGTCTAAAGAAGACATGTTCTTTGGCATGGGGGATTTGACCTCTTTTAACTTTAGTATTGACTCCTCACTGTTAACTATGTAGTAATAGGCTTATCCCATCTTATTGACCTTGGTTGGCTTTAGTTTAGACTAAATAAATAGGTGTATGTCACTACGATACTTTAGGAGTCTATGCTACTCTAACTCAAATGTGCCCAACTTCACATAGAGGCCATGGAAGGAATCGATGTGGACACAAATTAGCTAGTCATGTCCTTAGCATATTTGTTGACACTTAATGTAGTGGTCATAATAAACATATTTGGGATATTGTTGACACTTAATAGTCATGTCCTTACCTTCCAAGAAATCTTCTTAGGTAGGCTTAGATTTTCCTCCTATCTAATCTTCCTCCAAAGGATATAGGCTTGCACCATTTCTTGATAGATAAAAAGACTTTTTGAAGTACACTATTGATCTTTTCCTTATCAAAAAATTATTCATAGAAAAATATGATTCTAACTAATATAACCAATTGTCTATAGCATCTGCAAATTTTTTACCCTCAAACACAAGAATGTTTAAATTCACTAAGAATTTAGGGGGAATAAGCTATCAAAAGCTTTACTCGATGATTGTGTCAATGGATCCAACCATTCAAGGACTTCTAAAAATTTGAAGAATAGAAGCTTATGTTGTTCTCCAAGAGCCTTTGTGATTTCATCTTTGATCATCACATGGACTATAGGAAAATATTCATACTTGAAGGCTTCTAGGAAATTTTCTTAGGTAGGCTTTATATTTTCCTCCTCTCTAGTCTTCCTCCAAAATCACATGGGCTTTAACCACTTCATGATAGACAAAGAGACTTTTTGAAGTATAATATCATTTTTTCCTAATAAAAAGAATCGTTCATAGAGAAATATAACTCTAGCTAATCTAGCCAATTATCTATAGCATTTGCATCTATTTTACCCTCAAACACAATAACATCTAAATTCACTTAGAATCTAGGGGGATAAGCTATCAAAATCTTTACTCTTGATGATTTTGTCAATGGATCCACTCATTCGAGGAATTATATGAATTAGAAGAATAGAATGTTTTTTGTTCTCAAACAACCTTTGTGATTTGATCTTTAATCATCACATGGATGACATCTTATTCCTCCACCATCTAAACACATTTGAAATCACATGGAAGGTAATCTAATCAATCTCACAGTTTGACATCAACACAAATAATTTGATCTCATTTATATTAGGACATGAAAAATTAAAATTCTAATATCAATTATCCAAATCCCAATTGGTTTGAGGGACAAATCTCTAGATAAGATCCTAGATGTGTTGTAAGTGTCTAAAAGAAATATGGATATGAATCATTTGTCAAAGAAGAACACTCGAACTAGAACATACTATTTATTAATTACCACATTTTGTACATGGCACACTCTCATGGAGATGTGTGGTTGTGTATTTACAATGTTTGGTTGCTAAATCTATCTCCCTATATATTATTTTGTCGATGTGCATTTATAATTTACAAAATCATGAAGATGGAATATATTATGGAAATTTAATTGATTAGTTTTTCATATATGACACCTCACCTTCTAATGGTTAGAATTTTAGTCATGGTTATACACTAAAATTAGCATGTCATGAAATGGTTATTAAAGATGTGCAAGATAGTTATGAAATGCTCTATGATGTTGCACAATGTTCCGTGTTGAGTTCTAAATTACACACCATGTGGGTGCTAATATGTGAGAATGCAAGTGTAATACAAAATGTAGATAGAGTTGTTAGAAACATTATTTGACATGATCCTTCATTGTACATGGATTGTGCATGATGTAAGGGGTTGTGCATGACATGATTGCAAGTGTTGTGTGGGTAGTGCATGGAGCAAGGAGTTGTATGTGAGATTGTACCCTATGGAACTAATGTCTACTGGCACATGTACTTGTGTGAGAGCATGTAGATACTAAAGAGCCATAGCCACACTATCATTACCAACCAAATCACTAGAAATATCAATGTGAGTATAATTTGTTGGAAATGAGGTTACCATGGTAGATGACATATAAAGGAGTATCATAATTAATCAAATACTTTTGCATCCATCATGAATTAATATAAAGAAGGATTCATAGAAATTTCATATCTAAATCAAAATTAGGGAAATCCAAAAGATTATAAAAAAAAAAATTTAGAAAATCAAATTTGAACGATTAAAAATTATACACATGATCACATTTTCCATTGAGTGTACTTGCATCTAAGAAAGTGTTGGGCTAAAGAGCACTATTGAGAACCTGGTAGTGTATCATTTAGAATGCAACCCAGATGATTTTGTGAGTGAGTCATAGTCCAGTGTGACACATGAACCATCCTCTTTGCTAAAGGAGGTCTCCTAGTTAGTCTCGCTCATGTGGAAAGAGCCTGTTGAGCGGAGGTGGGACCAAGGGGTTGTCCTACTTTATTTATTTAGGGAGAAGGATGTCAAGGATGGTGATTGGGTCTCATGCTACATGTATGTTTTGATTGTTATTTCTATAGAGACATTCGATTGTTGTTGTAGTTGTGATGATTATATGACCTGAAGCATCACAAGTCCTAAGTATCCTTAGCCTAGCATGAAGCTTGTTTTGTTTGTTGAGAAGTCTCTATCATTTTAATATCCTTTCTTGGTCTCTTAGGACTTGTTGAATCAAGGGTTGTTGATCTCTAATCCATTGTTGGTGTTTTAATTATTCCCTTGCTTGTTCATTATTTTGTTGTTGAATTGGATGGGGGAAGTTTTCCCCAATCTCATCTAGGATGGATTTTATCCAATCTTCCCTAATGTCAGGGCACATTGGCAATAGGGGAAGTGTTGTTTGTTAAAGGTGTGTGTTTTTCGAATTGAAGTTTACATTGATATTTACCTCATGATATGATAAAGGGTTTTTTCTTGTTTGAATTTGCTTGACTTGAATTGTGTTAACCTCATGATGTGATTGAGGTTTTTGTTCTCTATGTTTGAATGTTTGATTGGATGTGATGTGTACCTCATGATGGGATCTATGGTTTTGTTCTCTAAGTTTCCAAATGTTTTTATAATTTCTTATGCAATGCAATCTAATATGTATACAAATGATTTTTTACCAAATTCAAAAAAAGGAGTTGTCTAATTAACTAGAAACTGAAATATGTATGCAACTATATGTGTTTTTAGATATGCAATCTAGTCCTATGTTTTTGTGATTTTTTTGGAGTGATTTTAAATCTAATCTAAGAAATTGAAATTGCAAGAATTAAAATAGATGTGATCTAATGTATGAAATAAATCTAGTCTAACTAAATCAAAGCAATGCTAATCTAATTGAATGGAAGCATAACCTATCAAGGAAATAGAAATGCAATGATTACTTTCCCAAGAGCTAGGGTGTGAGATAATTACTATTTGAAAACATAAAAAACCTAGTATGATGAATATGGTAGTGCCTAGCTTGAGCCCTTAGAAGTCTTTTTTTGGCAACCCTCTCTTTCCCTCTACATCAGCAGGGTCCTTCTCTTAGTGACAGAAGTGAAGATAGAAGAAAAATGAATAAAATGAAAGCTATGGAAGCTTGGATAAAAAATGGGCATAAGAACACCTATGAAACACTATGGCTTGAATATTTGAAGCTTTGAGATGAAATGGGCATTATAATGCCTACGAAGTGCAATGTCTTGGAGCTATGAAGCTAAATGTGAAAATTGAAAAGGCTCACAGGGTCCTGCACAAGCATAAAATGCTATGGAGACAAAGAAAAGAAAAGAAAAGAAAAAGCAATCGATAATAAGTTTACCTCTCAAGGGAAGGATTTGAAGATTTGCCAAAATAAAAACTAAAGAAATGAACTAAGATGCTTAAGGGCCTATGAAGACGATTGAAAAAGCTTGTGAAGATGAGAAGAGAACTCCTAGACTTGAAAAATAATGAAGAGATGAGGGGTATTTTTAGGTGTGAGAAGAATATCAATGGTGGAGGTGATTGGAGAGTTAAATAATTTGATTGGAGACTGAACTAGGTTTGATTGGGAGTGATGTAGGAGCATCTCTGGTTCAAGAACAATCTTGCATCAACCAAAAACATTTGCATTTCAGTTTATTTGCATTTTAGTTTATTTCTTTTCATTTTCTAGTTCAGTTCAGGTAGTTCAGTCAGTAGTAGTTTTTCATATTTTGGTCTGCATTCTACTGCAGTTGCATTTCAGATCTTGTGGAGCTGGACTTAGCATCTAGATTCATTCATACACATCATATCCAAATCTCAGGTCGATTGGATCAGGTACTGGTAAGATATCTCTATCATAAGATTGATTATTTTCTCAAGATAGAGCATCCTAACAGTCTCAGACAATCAGCTAAAGGAGAAGACTTGTGGAGCATTCCATGACTTGCGGAGCTAAATTACACCTAACTCAAATTTGTATGGTTTGTGGCTGACCTTCCCTAAGATCTGCCCACTATTCTATTCATTCGTGAAGGATGTCTAATCAAATAGGTCTAACCTATCCATGTACACACGTTACAACTCTTCATTGGAGTTTGTAATGATCCTTGGTCGACGAGGAATCTTATGTTCCAGAGATGATATATATTGATGTAATAGATGCCTAGGAAAGTAGTTCATCATATAGAGATAGTGGATAGTTTGAATTTTGTGTGAAGGAGCTTCAAATCTATATCTTGTGCATATTTTGTAATACTCTAATCAGGCCTGTGAGCCCTAATTGTAAGCCCGCATGTTGCCAGCCAATTGGCATTTGAATTTTATGATATATCAAATGACTGAATTTGTAATTGCTTTATATCTTTGAGTTGTTTTCGTTGTGTTTACTCTAGCTGCATGGTCTGGATAGTTCATTCTATGAACCCTCCTACCATGACTGCACTAGGGAGTGAACTAGCCTTGATAGCCCATCACAGAAGAATAAATGGAGCTAGCATGTCATTGATTGGGAGATGAGTAGAATTGATTTGTAGTTAGAATGGAGTGAATCTTGGGAATCTTGAGTCAGTTAGGAGGAGTTGATGATCAATTAGGAAAGGTAACTCATGCAATAAGGGCTCAACTTGGAGCAAATTTGTGCCAGAAATGGAAAAAATCATGCATGTTAAAGATGATAGGGTCACACCTTTCAACAGGGCAAGTCACCCTTGGAGATCCTTGTTGGCAGGAAACAGGGCAGAGAGTAAAAGCTACTACAAGTCACCACAAAGGGAGCAGAGAGCATAAGGCCAACATGGCTAATAGAGTTAAGGAGGTTTTGTAAGGGACACATCCCTATTGCATCATATTGTATAAAGATATATGTAATAGAGTAAATATAAGTAGGAGATGTAAGGAATATAATATATAGAGCAGAGACTTAGACCTATCTTTTGTATCTGTTACTAAATATGAATATATATATATATATATATATATATATATATATATATATATATATATATATATATATATATAAGGAGATATAAGGACTATAAATTAAGGATTAAGTGTCTATTGATGTATTTGACTCACTATATGATTAAATCTTACCATAGTATGTTATTTCCTACCGCTCCTATCTATCTTTCTATCAATGTGTCTTCTAGGGTATAAATAGATTACATAGAGTATTGTAGGTGCAGATCTTCAGACTATGTCCTAATTTGTCTTTCCAACATTAGTTCCACTTTTGGGACCCTGGTAAGAGTAGTGTAGAATAGATGAGATAAAATAAAAGAAAGGAAACTACAAAATAGAAAGAATATCTAGGAATTAGAGTAAAAAGAGATGGATTTTTTTTAGCAATCTCTTAGGTCCTACCCTTGTGAGAGGGAGCAAGCACTTAAGGGATGACAAATGGAAAGGGGGAAGGGGTTTGAAAAGATACCTGAAGAGATGTAACCATTCATAGTAATCCAACCATGGGATATATAAGGATTAATGTAATACCATATCAAAAAAACCCATGGCTAAAGGAGATAACAAGAAGTTAAGAGAAGTTAGTGAAAACATAAAATTAGAAATAGAAATGAACATGGAGGAGAAAAGGAACAAAAAAACCCAATAATGTTAGGAGAGATGCCACAAGAGGATGAAGAAGGCAAAATAAAAAGAAAAATAAGGCTCCATGAGGGCAGCGATAGAAAAGTAAATAGAGGAAGTGTTTGAGCATGCCAATGTGGGTGTTGTTGAGCGCACCATGGTGGGTGTACCTAGACAAAAACACACTAATTCAACAAATATTGGGAAAATAAATGAGCGCACCATAGGGGCTGCAACAAAGATGAGGGAGGCAAAGACATATAACACCCTGGAACCAATCAACTCACATATGGATAAAGACGAAGAGATTCTGAAAAGATTGGAAGGAATTATTACCACATATGGGTCTTCTAGGAGGACATGGGAAGAAGCATTACTGCCACTAAACAAGACACCAATTATTTAACCCAATCTATCTAATATTCAAATTAGAATTGATGAAAAATAGGAATCGGTATTAAACCCTATGAAGAATCTCCAACCTTTAAATTTTGATGCAAAGTACCTAGAACAATTGGTGAACAGAAGTGTGAGGAAGATAAGGGAAGAAGAAACACAAGAGGTACCTAACAAAATCAACTTCATGTGAAACATTACAACTATAATAAGACAAACAAATGAAATGAACCATTAATAAATGGAATGTCACAAATAAATATAAAGTTATTGTTTTGTGGTTACACAACACGCCCCATTTTGCCTTAGCAAAATAGGGACCCAACTTTGCTGGCTTGTTCCCTTTCTTTTGTGCTCTGGGTGGTAGTGGTAAAAGCAGTATCAGTCAGTATGCATAGCCTAATGTCAGGTGTATTTGTGATCTTGAGGTCTGAACCCAAATTTCAAAGTCTAAATCTTTCCTCAAGGAGCTTGCCATGTGAAAGAGCTTGAAATTCTAGGCAGGTTTGCCTTTTGCATCACCCCAAAATTCAAGCAAATGAGAAAGTTATGGGCGGTCAAAGTCTAGTCAAACTTGACAGTAGGGGGGTCATATTCCGAGCAGTAGTCACCTTGATATTATAATATCACCCCAATATTATAAGATCACCCTTGTCACAAGTTATCACCCAAAGGTTAATATAATGATGACATCATCTCATTAGGGGGGTGATATTCCTCATGATCAGGGTCATATTTTAATTTCTCCTGATTTCCCAATATGACGGTGACGTCATCTTTCACATTTTAATGAAGTCTGGATATGATGGTGACATCACCACCATATCCCATTCAATGAGGAGGGTCATGCTTGTATATCCTGCATGTTAATAATGTGCATCTACGGACTTGAAACTTTTATTAAACAGAGAAAAGTCCTTGTATGCATCGGGACTTAGTGTACAAATCGAGATACATTGCCCATATACTTCGAGACTGAAATGTTTATTAAGGAGTGAAAATTTGTTGTATATTGCATAATATACATTGCTGGACCTGAAGCGTTTGTTAAATAAAGTTAGTTCCTTGTATGTTTCACGCAATGTACATTTTGGCACATACATTCAGAAACATACAAGGCGGATATGAGACGGTCATAAAATAAGGTTAAATCATTTTATGTATCTTACATAAAAACCTAATATACAATGCCATATACATTAGCAGATTTGAAATGGTTATTAAAGAAGATTAAATGCTCGTATATCCGGTGCTTTGTATATGGGCCTTGAAACATACATTACTTCAATATACAAGGCGGAACTTAAAAAAGATCAAAATTAGGTTAATTCGTTGTATATATACCCGAGTGCATATCGAGAGATCCATATCGGTATATACATCACGGATTCTAAAATAGATAGAGTATGGTTTATGAGAGCAATAAATCCGCCGGAGTATAAAGTGGTTTGTATGTCCCGATATGCAATACACTTTATGTAAGCCGGAACTGAAAAGATTATGAAATAGGGAAAAGTTCTTGCATGTTTCGACATACACTACGGAATTCAGAGAGGATTTAAATCTGGTATAGTCAGTGCATCATACCAAATGCATTTTGAGAGATACAACAGGTGTTGTATGTGCATCGTTAGGATGTAGGTTATCAAAGTGGTTTTTTTGGACCATCCCGATCAGGTGAGTCTCGCCGATGAGACCAATATACAAGCAAAAGGTGCATCACCTGATATATAAGCACCGAATGCCAAATGAAAGTTAAAAATAGGGAATTCCTTGTACATCTTAGCATCTGCATGATCATGATGTATATCTCGATATACAAATGAAAGATGCATCACCCGATGTACAAGGCATGTATTCGAAGGAAACTTAAAAGTGGCTAATTCCTTGCACATCTTAGCATCTGCATGATCATAATGGAACCTGATAAGAACCTGATATATACAAAGGGAATCATGACCTGATAGACAAAGGGAAATGGCAGGAAAATTAAGCGATGGGTTTTTTAAGTTATCTGGAGCCCGATAGCATGATGCTGGTCAACGATGGTTGACCCGACTGTTTTAAATGCCATATATGCAGTTAGAATGCAGATTTTGACAGATTCAGGACCTGATTGTCTATGCTTGCATATTTTCAGCATGATTTAATGTAATTGTTATCTTCCTTCTGGTTATTAAATGAAGTTGATGTTTATTGCTTGTCTGTCTATTACAGGATGTTGAAGCTATTTGAAGTAGATGGAATTGCAGAGTTGCACATGGAGACAACATAAACCAGAGCTGAGGAGGATATTGTCAAATGCACTATTCGCTAGCTGGAGGGTGGACCAAATCAAAGATGCTAGAATATTCTATGCCAACTGTACATTGCCAACCTGGCAAAGCATGTGCTATTCATCTGGACCATTGGTTATTCTGAGAGGATCCTGATCATTAGATCATTGTAACTATTTTCTGGACTCTGTTCTATAAAAGGGCCATAACTTGTCATAGAAAATGAGGAGGTCACTTATTCAAAATTAGACCAAGCCAATTTAATACAAGAGGTCAAATTGCTGAGACTAATGAGGATCAAATTGTTGAAACATCAAGGTTCTTTCTTCAGATCACTGTAAATGTACCTATTCTTGAGCATACTGAATGGATATGAAGCTTCAGATTACATCCTGATTGTAAACCTTAAGTAATCTTCAAGTTGATTTCTGGATATGTATTGGTGAATGTTGTGTTCAAATAGAAGCACTTTCATTTCATTACATGTTGTTGTCAATTTTTCCTTTGAAGATTTGCACTGGATCATGCAGATTTGTGGAATGTCCTAGTGATGTATGATTCTAGTTTCCTTCTTTTCATTGCATGTATGGGAACCTGTATGTGGATCAGTGATCTAAGTCAAGTAGTTTTGGGAATCTCATTCTTTAACCTTTTTCATCATTTTGATTTCATAAATTCACTTCCATAACTACAAATCATAGATAATTAGAAGCAGAATAGAGAAATATGCTGACTTCACGTAGATAACTGAAAATCCTTAGCATATTTGAGCTAAATGCATGTAGTGTTGAAAATATCATGCAAAGAATTGCAAGTAATGATAGAAATCATGCAACTGTTAACCTGTAGGCACATTATTTGAGTGAATTCATAGTGCAGAGGTAGAATTGTTAAAGATTTATGCAAAGTAGACATATAGAGCAGGATATTTGGAGAAATAATGATGAACTTTGCATAAATTACTGGAGTATGTAAGGCCCCCAAAATGGAAACAGCAACACACATCAACCTCTGAGTAACGTCAGAAGATTAAGACCTAATCAATGGGGACTTGGGATCATGAATTCTCTGAATTCATCGTATCTTTCAAGATGAGTAAAGGTTGTTGTGTAACTTTTATTCTATGTTTGTTTATGACTAACATCATGATCAATAGTTATCTATGAAAATACAAAGGCACTATGAAGCAGTACAAGCCCCAGACTAGGAGTCACCCTATGTGCCCTATAAATCTAGAAGAATTTCAATAGAGGATAAAAACAAAGAAGTAAACAAGAAAATAGAAAGAGAAGAGTAGATTTAAGAGATTGCGAAGCAATATTAGGAAAATAATACTTTGACATACAGCTAAAAAGAGATAAAGGGAGTGAGAATAAACCTTACCACAAAGGAACACTAAGAAACTAAAAAAACCAAAAAAAAAAAACCATCACAAAGAAAGAAAAGGTAAAACACAATCTAAAATGGATTCTCCCATCAAGTTTCTAGTATTCAACAAAGATACCACTGAGGCTGCAAAACATATATTTATTCTAGAATCAATTTGGCAGAGAAAGAACATAAACAGAGACCAAACTAAGTTATTTGAATTTATAGGAACCCTTAGGAATGACACTTTGAATTGGTACAGGAAAAATTACCCAAAACATGATAAGACATGGGATAAGGTTAAGAAGAAATTATTGGATAATTTTGAATCTCTGGAAATTTCTACTGAAGGACTTAGCAAGATGAGGGACCTCATACAAAAAGAAGGGGAATCCATCAAGAAATTTGATAAGAGATTTAAAGAAATCTCTAGAAAACTAGAGGAACCATTAACATAAAACAAAGAATTGAATGGTTTGTGTTAGGATTAGCTCTACAAATAAGAGCATCCCTTGATGGCAAATACTTTACAACCTATTATGAAGTAGTAACCTTAGCATGTTGTATTGAAAATCAAACATGGAGAAGAATAGAAAAAGAGAAGGAAAACATAGAGCATGAAAAATTAAAGCTATAATTGGAACAACTAAAGTTGAAACAAGAAATACTATCTAGAAAGGAAAACAATCCATATCTAAGTAGAGACCTAACATTTGGTGTACATACTGTACTAAGGAAGGACATATAAGAAATGAGTGCCCCATCATGAAAGGTGAAAAGAAGGTTGTTGTACTTAGGTTTGACCTCAAAAAAATTCCTAAAAAGAGCAATACAGTATATTGTAGCATCTATGGTAAGTGGAACGATGATGAAACCGAAGATTGTCCATCATAATGTTTTAGACAATGTACTAATGATGAGTACCATGAACCTTGGTGTAACGCACACCACAATAACATAACAATTGATCAGGACATTGCCTATGTTAAGGGATTGGTAGAGAGACCCCTCTATAATTAGAATCATGGATACAAAGCCCCTAGCTAGGGAAACCAAA
The DNA here is from genome assembly GCA_027924645.1 of Cunninghamia lanceolata. Lineage (NCBI taxonomy): Eukaryota > Viridiplantae > Streptophyta > Pinopsida > Cupressales > Cupressaceae > Cunninghamia > Cunninghamia lanceolata. The sequence goes on from BSBN01000850.1 coordinate 5,143,646, forward strand.
GAAATGTAAATATATTACAAAACACAAACCTTAATCAAGAACCATACATGAATAACTATAATAACAATGAAAGGGGCAACTACAATGGTTATAGAAGAGGAAGATGCTAAGGCCGAGGTAGGAGTAGGACAGATGATGTAAGTTGTTACAAATGCGGTAAGCAAGGACACTTTACAAATGAATGTTGGGGAGATAAAAAGAAGCAATGTGTATTTTGTGGAAATAGAGAGCATAAATTATTTAACTACAATAAGGCACACCAATATTTTGGAAATACACCACCTCAATCCAAGAGTGATGAATTGCAATGATTCAATCAACAAAAAGGGGCAAGGATAATAAGAAAAGTATCAAAGGAGACACCACAAGAAGCCAAGAGATGCCAAAAAGAAAATAAATGACTCAAACACTTTGAGCATTGAAACATCAAACAATGAGTACCAACATAATAAACTAAAATATAAACACAAAAACACAAGAAAATATTACAAGAATAAAGCTATGGTAGTAACTAGATAGGGAAACAATACCATAAAACTATATAATACTGATAGTGAGGATGTGGAAGAAGAGGAAGAAGACAAATTCTTCTCTAATAAACACCAACAAAAAAAAAATTATAAAAATTTCCAAACAAATAATAACAAAACAACAAAAAAAGAACAACAACAAAATCATTTCTTTTATGAAGAAGAAATAGTAGCACTAAAACAACTTACACAATTGACCAAACAGAACAACTTATTAGAAAAACTCAAACAATTTTGTAAGTACTAGAATAAAAATGAAAACTAAATTCCATAAGTAAGGAAAATGGATAAAATAGACCACACATGGAAAACTAGACCTTTGATGATTACCATCCACATAAAATAGAAAAGAATTAAACAAGTAATCATAGACCTAGGCGCTGATGTAAACATGCTACCAAAGAGGGTCTGAGAATGATTAGGTAGAAAAAAACTAGAGGTAACTCCTTATAACATCATCTTAGCTGATAGATCATCCATGGGGACATTAGAGACATGGAAGAAAGTAGAATTTAGCATAATGGGAGTTAAACAAATAGTAGATTTTGAAATAGGAAAAATTAAAGAGCCATTCGATTCATTTAATGCCCTGCTAGGACTCCAGTGGTTTGTGAACACTAATGGAATTGTAGACTCTAGAAAGGAAGAAATTTCCTTTGTTGATAATAGTAAGATAGTACATATCCCACTAGGTAGAGATACTAAGGAGACCTATGTTGACGAAATTAGTTAGGAGAACAATGATGAGGATCTAAGAAACCTATACTCCATAGCTAAATTACCCAAACATGAAAGCTTAGAGGAACCCAATTCAAAAGGATAAAGAGAGTTGGAAAGTGATAACTATAGTATAGACAGTGAGGAAATACTAAATGCATGGTTCCAAGATGAACTAGAATTAAAAACTTAGAGAGTTGTAGGATTCCGCATAGTATTTATGATAAAAATAACAGAAGAAACTCTGTCACATTCCACCACATCCAACGAAATGACACCGTAAAACATATGCACCATACTAGAAACCCAACAAGAAGATACATCTTGAAAATTACATCAAATTACCCATATTACATGGGGATTTCACACATAAAACTTCCTACATACTCAAGGTAGGAGACCTAAATACCTACCTAACATAAATGGAGCGCACATTTGAAAAGGAGGACCCTAGGGTGGAGGATTTACAACATACACTAGTATGCAATGCCACAAGTTAGTGCACACTCATAAAGATAGCATTCCATGCTATCCAATCTTCAAAATTTTGATAAAAACAAGATACATACCAAAATAAGGGTAATACACAGTAATACCTAAATAAAATGGACAAATCGCACCACAAGAACACCTAGATATGTGTATAATGTTACGTAAAGGGAGAAATGAATATGATACAAGACTTTATACACAAATGTTCTATTGGACATTAACACTAGTCGCACAAACATGCTACATAAATCAAGAATGGAGAGATGAAATCAAAGACTGGAATGAGCTACAAACAAACTTTACACATACATTTTCTTTCCATAGTCCACATGAAAATATTCATAATGCACTCTGCAAAATGAAAGAAATAATATTCAAACCCATTGAAGATGATGAAATAGAAGTGCTCGATAGACTCCTCCACCACCAATGACAAAAGGAATATGGAAATTGATAGAGTGGATGGAGAAAGCAAACAAATACATTGAAAAGAGATGCTATAAAATGCAACAACAAGAAGATGACATCCAACCTAAGTTGGAGATAGAAGTCCACAAGAAAAAGAGAACTAGAATTACCAACTGAACCAAAAGAAAAATACTATAATAATCCAATAAAACTAAAAGAATAAAACATTGCAACAGAAGGTGAACCAAAATTAGCCAAGATAGGAGATTACTAGGATGAAAAGTTGTCACACAAGTAGTTGAAATCTTATCAAATTTTGAACATATATTCCCCTGGGCATTCACTTATCTTAAAGGAATAAAAGAAGAAGCAAGGGTGATGAAAAATACAAATAAAGGAAGGAGAGAATCCATACAGAAGAAGACCATATAGGCTTAATCCTAATATGACAAAAAAGGTAAAAGTAGTGCTAGACAAAATGTTAGCTAGAGGGATAATCAAACCTATAGAAAATGCTGACTAGATAAGCTCGATGGTAGTCCAAAATAGGAAAACATGAGAAGTAAGAATATGTGTGGACTTTCAAGAACTAAATAAAGCCTATATACATGACCCTTTTCCAACTCCTTTCATAGAAGAAATTTTGGAGTCAGTGGCAGGAAGAGAAATATACTCATTCATAGATGGATTTTTAGGTTTCCACCAAGTCAAGATAAGGGAAGAAGAACAAACTAAAACCACTTTTGCATCTGAGTGGGGGTCATTCATGTATACAGTAATGCCATTTGGCCCTAGAAATGAGCCAGCAATATTCAGTAGAATAATAGTCAACACCTTTAAGGATTTCATTCATGACTTCCTAGAGGTATACCTAGATGATTGGACAGTTTATGGATTAATCAAGGACCACGTGCAAACATCGAGAATGATGCTAAATAGATACAGGAGTCTATAGATTTCCCTAAATTTAAAGAAATTCATGTTTGTGGTACCTTGTTAGGACATAAAATATGTAAAGAAGGGCTAATGGTGGATCCACTAAAGGTAACACTGAAAGTGACCCTACCACAACCTAAATTAGCAATTGAGATAAAAACCTTCCTTAGTTATATAGGGTACCAAGGAAGGTTTATAAGAGGATATACAATAATTACAGCTCCATTGGAAGAGCTTCTAAAGAAAAATCCTAGAAAGACAATTGAATGGAATGAACAATTTCAAACATCTTTTGATACTTTGAAACAAAAAAATGTAGAGGCACCAATCCTGATTTCTCCAGATTAGACATCACCCTTTCATGTACATTTAGACACATCAAGGGTCATACTATTTGTTCAGAATTGAGACAAGAGAGGAACCCGACAACTAGGAAGAAGAACTTCCTAGTGCACATCTATTTAGGGTAAATGTGGTACCTAAAGAATTGCATGATATATCTAGCCTACTCTCTACAAGCAAATTCCCACCAGAAATATAACTACAAGATAAACAAACCTTGATGCAGAAGGCTTTGTTGTACACATTGATAGAGAGAGAATTGCAAATTATAAGAAAATATGACATTATACGAAGGGTTGTATCTGAGCATGAGAGAGAAGAAACTCTAAGGGAAGCCCACAAAGGAATCTCTGAAGGACACAACTATGGTGAAACAATAGCAAAGAGAGTTAAATTGCCAGGGTTATGATGGCCTACACTACATAAAGATGCTAAAGAATATGCAAAAAATGTGATATATGCCAAAGGGTAGGGAAACCTACCGCAAGAGATGAGATGCCTCTAAAACTAGTACTATCCTAGATACCATTCGAGAAATGGGCAATAGACTTCATATGCCCTATAAATCCCCCCACAAAACATTCCAAGGCAAGATTTATTATAACAGGGGTGGAATATCTCACTATATGGGCAGAAGCAAAACCTAAGAGACTGCACAACCAAAACTACCACAAGGTTCTTATATGAGAATATTATAATAATATTTAGATGTCCATTAAGCATAATAAGTGATCAGGGAAAAAGATTTGTAAATAAAGTAATTGCGGAATTGTTACAAAGTTTTATAATCACACATAAAAAAATTCACTTTATCATCCATAGGCAAATGGAGCAAGTGAGGCCTTAAATAAGATAATTGGTATAGCCTTAACTAAAATGTATGAAGGGAATAGGAAATACTAGGATATAAAGATACCTATGGTATTTTGGGCATACTGCACCTCATATAAGAGAGCTACTAAGTTCACACCATTTGAACTAATATACGAAATGGATGCAACTATACCTATGAATTTAATAATCCCTAACTTTTACACTTCATTAACCCTATGGTGGAATGAGGAAGAGTCACTACCCCAGAGTATTGATGACCTAGAAAAATTAGATGAGAATACATTCACTATGGTGTATAATCAAAACCTAGAAAGGAAAAGGCAAAAAGCATGGCACGACAAGAACCTACAATTGAAAACATTCAAAGAAGGGGGCCTAGTATTGCTCTATGATAGCAAGTTCAAAAAGCAAGGTAAGTTGAAGGTAAGATGGTTAGGACCTTATTACATACATGAAATTGGCAAGTCAAGAGTAGTAAGACTCAAGTCCATAGATGGAAAAACCCTAATAGGGTATATAAACGGAGCTCACCTAAAACATTATCAACAACTGGTAGAATAAGGATAAAATACATGAAATTTCATAAATTGTATTATATGTAAAATCTTGTAACATAGGAAAAACAAAATATCATTAAAGAAAAAGCTACGAAAAAGCTAATGGCTAAAAAACCCTGAGAAAGCCTAAATGGCCATATGCATTAAATACTCAATGACATAATCACAAAAATATATAGGACCCAGTAGTATCAACATTTCACTTCTTTGGCATTGTACAAACACAGTGAGATGATAAAAAACTACAAAAAGAAAACAAAACCCTAAAGAAGTTGAGACCCAAATATAAGTACCCATACAAGGCCATGTAAGTAGACAAGGAGGAGGCTTTCCTTGCAATACCATTAGATGTAATTTATACAAAGGACGTCTACAAATACATACACGTACCCATATCTGAAATTGATCATACTAAGTTTGAGGAACTCCGGAGGCAGCTACTTCAACGAAATCAAAGCCATTATTTACCCCAATACCTTGAAGTAGAGAAGAATAAGTTAGATATCTAGAAGGATTTCCTAGATTTTTGCATGGAGCACGACTGAGTCAAAATAGTTGTGAGTTGTATTCATGATTCAAGTTTATCTACTTGGATAAACCATATAGAATCACTAAATAAGCTATTCAATCAGTGATGAGGCTAAGTGCGATAGGGGATGTACCATCAAATATGACAATGTTACAGAGCTAATGAGGGCTACATATGATGGAAGGAGCTTGAATGTAAAAGAAATCAGAAACCCCACAATAAGATATGTGACAATGGGTATAGCCTACAAAATATACTATGCCAACCAGGGGGATTTTGCAACCGCAACAACAATCCATACTGCATACCAGATGGTTGTTGAGGGGAAGGATTTTGACCTATGTGAAGTACTCTAGGAACAACTACTAGAAAATCTACAAAAGATGAAGAACTCAAACTATAATTTTCGGTATGACTCCCTTATAATTTGCCTTGCAATTTATTTTATAAATGCCCTACATAATTTTGCTAGAAAGGTCTAGTAAACAAACATTTTAGTCACATCACAAATTACACAACATGGGAATAATTTTAAGGACAAGAAGTTTTATACTGCTACATATTGGGGGTTCTTCAAGGCCCTACAACAACAAATATAGAATAGGGAAAGAATCCCTTATAATATGGTCAAAAAATACATAAAAGATATAATCTTTTTGGTAGAAAAAGACTACATGCTAATGGAGGTAGTGGATCCAAGGACCTCTTGGATATCGAATCTCCCATATGAGATAATAGTAGAAGAAGTAGAATCATATGCTTCTAACATACTAAAACCACCTAAGGATCCAAATGTGAAAAGGTTTGGCACATATAGAGAAATAATGGATAAATAACAGAAGATGGAGGCAAAAGAGAAAGTAGAAAAGAATAAAGAAAAATTGCATGAGAAATGGGGTATTCCATAAAAAGTACCACAACCTATCTCCTCCGCACCACAACCTAGCATTGTGGTATTGCAAGATAGCACAATGTCAACCCAACACGCCTAGTGATCTAGCAGTGTACACTCCAAAACCCTAATCTCTGAGACTACAATAGAACCAACCACCTCTTCACAAGAACAATTAGTATCCACTCCACAACCTATGAAAAAAGACCTGAAGATACAAGAGATATCATAAATATTGATACAAATGAGTGGGGAAAGAAAGGGGAAACAACCAGCTAGGAAGAAGCAACGAGAAAAAAAGAAAATAATAGCAATCTCTAGAAGTGAGGAAGAAGAGGAGGATGTACAACAACCCCCACAAAAGAAAGTAACAAGAAGTACTAAACAAAGAATAGTATAGAGAGAAGAAACAAAAAGTATAGAAGAAGAACCTCTAATGGATGTAAATACCCTCACCAATACCATTATCCATCATGACATGTTTGAAAAAGTAGTGGAAATGTATACTCAGGTGGGTCCAGCAAATTAAGAAGTGATAGTCAAAGCTATGATAAGATACATTTGAAGGTCAGACAAGAGCCTAGAGGAAATAATAGAAATCTTTCTAGAAGAGCTTGCAGATGCTATAAGGAAGAAAAGAGAAAGAGCACTAGAGCTGGAAGAATAAATGAGAAAGGAGGCTCTAGAAAAGATAGATCCAAATTTATCTACGGAGAAGAAAGAGAGATTGGCACAAATGCAAGAGAAAGAAATGAGAACAAAATAGAGAGTTGATACTCTCATGGGAAAAACTAAGAAAGATAAAGAACAAATAGAAAAATAAATAGAGCTCATCATAAAGAAATCTTATGATACAATAAGGGAGGAGGAGAGGAATGAACAAGAACAAGAAATATGTAAATCTCCACCAAGTCCTCCACATATGGAACAAGGGGAAGGGTTTGCACAACAACAACAATCATCTCCGACAAGAGCATCATTCTCTATTCCATCACCAATCTAGTCAATCAAGGACTTCTAGGCACAGAAAAAGTAGATACAACCTATGCTCACATTGTAAGTGCTCCAACTACCATTATTGGGGTCACAAGTTAACCTATCCAAGATCTCCCCTATTCAAAAGTTGCAATTGGGAGATATATTTTGCACCACTACAAGGGAAGAAATCCTATAGCATGTGGATAGTATAGAACAACTACAAGAAGTCGTAACTGCAATACAAAACCATTTGCCCATGCACAAAGGGATACAATGCTAGCACTACCACAACAACTCAAACAACTAGTGGATAGTTTGTAAGAAGAAATAAAATATCAAGAAGTAATAATAAGGAAAAATTCATTGCAGAGATGACAAAGAACATAATCAATGATACCAAGAAAAAGTGTGTCGTAGCTCACACCCAACTAGAAAATCACATAAGCACTCTACAATAGACCATAAGCAATGCAACCATCTTGTCCCAGTTTTGTCTACAATGGCCAACAACAACCAACAATAAAAATAATCAAATTGATCAGTTGGAGGCACAAATAGTATAGGTGGTGAACAACTATGACCCAATGAAATATATGGATAGATCAGTTAGGGTACAAGTGGAGGCCATCCACATACAGATCCAACAACTAGAAGATCAAAGAGAACAAATCAAGGCACAAATCAAATAGCTACTTGGGAAGTTATAATCTTGTGTCTAGCCCATCTAACTGGAATATTGGGGGAAACAAAGAAAATGGCACAACAAATACAAATCCACACCAACCTGGAAGAAGTAGAAACAACACATATCCAAACACAGGGCCATATTCAAATACTACAACAAGCCAAAAACTAGTGGGACACTACCCTAGAGTAGCTAAAGATCATATACAAGAAAATCCTTCCTAGTTAATGTCTTGAGGACAAGACATACTTTCAAAAAGTGGGATGATGTTGGCAGGAAATAGGGCAGAGAGTAAAAGCTACCACAAGTCACCACAAAGGGAGTGCGAAGCATAAGGCCAACATGGCTAATAAAGTTAAGGAGGTTTTGTAAGGGAGATGTCCCTATTACATCATATTGTATATAGATATGTAATATAGTAAGCATAAGTAGGAGATGTAAGGAATATAATATATAGAGCAGCAACTTAGACCTGCCTTTTGTATCTATTCCTGAATATGAATATATATAAGGAGATATGAGGATTATAAATTAAGGATTAAGTGTCTATTGATGTATTTGGCTCACTATATGTGATTAAATCTTACCATAATATGTTGTTTCCTATTGCTACTATCTATCTTTCTATCACTATGTCTTCTAGGGTATAAATAGATTGCATAGAGTATTGTATGCTCATATCTCTAGACTATGTCCTAATTTCTCTTGCGAACAATCCTACTTAAGTGGTTGAGTCACCTAGGGAGATCCTTCAATGACAAGGAGTGGCCCACATAAGAAGTTTTGTACAAGTGGTTTCCGAGATCAAGAATGATCTAGGAGTAGTGAAAATAGTTTTTAGATCCCTAAACTAGCCATAGGATCTTTGTAGAGTGGGTCACCCCATTCACCAAGGCAAGTCACCCCTAGAGATCCTAATTTAGTTGTAGGGTCACCCAGGGGAGATTCTATAGTTATAGGGGGAAACCCAAAAAGGAAGAAAGCGAGTAAAATTGAAGTCAGGGATGGAATGAGGAAGTTGATTGGATAATTCTAAAGGGTTGAAATGATGTAAATACCCATAGTGAACATGAATTTCCCCTCTTGTGAAGTGGATTGATATGGTTATCAAGGCTAGAGAGTGAAAAAGTGATTTTTCAAAGCTTGGTTAGAAAATAAGATAGAAGGTGTGCAACACCATAGAAGGTTAGTCCAGAGGTTAGGAAAACACAAAAAAAATGATAAATGAACCAAGACACATCACCAAGAAGAATGTTGAGAGGTTTATATATTTGCACTTACATGTACGTGATTAGGACTATGGGTCATCCTTGGGCCACCATGTAGGTTTGTGCATCTTTTTCATACTTACAACCATGTATAGAAGGGAAGTATGAAACTTCCTTGATGACATTCAAGCCCCTAGGTTGATTCAAGAAGATTGACATAGAGAATATTGGATGTTAATTTATTGATTAAATTATGTTTGATGTAAATTGAGATTGGCACCAATTGATTATGTGATGTGTGTGATCAATAGTTGATTCTCTTGATAATCAATAATGAATGTGTTATGGGATGGTGTACTTAAATACACAACCCTAGACATGCAACTTGACACCTTTTAGGATGTGGGGCCACTTAAGATAGCTAGTTCTAGAAGGGACCCCCTTAGGAACATATACATGTGTGTTAGAATCATGCATTAAGGACATCCATACAAAGTGGCATAGTGCATAGAGGTGAAAGAGTTAAGTATGTACATTTATCCTCTACAAATTTATAGGAGAAGAAGAGTATGTGCATAGCCCTCATGAAGATGGCACCCAACTTAGTGAATAGTGTTAGTATTAGTTATATATTTTTGTATATGCTTAAAGGTTTTTACTTAGATTGTTTCTATAGGGGCATTATTTATTTTAACTATGCAAGTAAGATAACACTCACTATCTTACAAGGATTTATCTACGAAGATAAACCAATGAGTTCAAAGCATACTCAACTTAAAATATATGTTCAAATATTAGAAACTAATTCAAATTTGGAGGGCTAATATATATTTGACTATTCTTATGGCGTGTTTTACAATTTGGTGAATCTATTCACTTAATTATTTTGAGGGTGAAGGAGCATGGTACAACCATTACACATGATAGTGTTAGAAAATATTCCTTAGATGAACATTCTTTCAATACAAAACACAATATTTATATTGAAAATATTAAAGAGTCTAACCCCATTGCTTGGATTCTAGTAATAAATTTTAATTTGTTGCTCTTAAGGAGCTAAGAATTGTATTTCCCGTAGCACTGACGAAACTAAATTTTAGAAGGCATTTGAAGGAGGTTGTTGAGATAAGCATATTCAAAAATTGAATGAAGATGAGAAGATGGACTTAAACCAGTCATGGAAGATAATTATTAATGTAATAAAAGACATGTCACCTAAAGGGAATTGACATTTAATACTAAGTTATTGCTCTTAAGGAGCTAAGCTTTGGATTGCTCGTAGCATTGAAGAAATTGTTTTAGAATCCATTCGAAGGAGGTTGTTAAGATTACAATTTTCAAATTTTAAATGAAAATGAGGAGTTGAACTTAAGCCAATCATAGAAGACAATTAGTTGATTTAATGAAAGACCCATCACATAAAGAGAATTGACATTTAATACTTGTAAAATAGTTGTTAAGTACTTGTAAAATGGTTGTAAAACTACTTAATAGTGATTACAACTAGTTCATCTGAACATTTTTGTAGTCTTGATCAAATTACCCATATTTAATGTCATGGGTTAGTAAGCTAAGTGGGCTTGATCTTGGGGGAAACTCCATCATTAAGTGTGCTTGAGTTAGATTAGTATTGATTTGGATGACCTTCTAGAAAGTTCTAGTGCTTCACCCTTATGAGCATCACCTAGATGAAATGAGTGGTAAGTAGAGACCATTAATGCTCATGAGAGATGGATTCATGTGAACCACTACTCATGAGATATAGGTCAATAAGTTTGACTCAAAAAGTACATAGTTGATAGAACATCATGATCTAAAATATATTTAATAACATAAGATACATATCTATATATACATATATCTAACAATTTTTCCACAAGTTTTTCATATTATCAAGACAACTAATTATGTGGACAATTTCTATCAAATCTACTAATTCCCATTTTAAATAGAGAAACCAGCTAATGACAATGTGATTTTTAAAGTGGCGAAGAATTAAATTGCATTGTGCAAGATAAGAACATAATTCTTTCATCTTTGGTTATTGAGATGCAAAAGTGTATGTGGACATAAAAATGATAAAGAGGACCATTTCAAAATTTAAAAAAAATATAATAGAACATTTCCATTGACTTTTGCCTCGCCTAGATTTCAAGATATGATTTCATTCCACCCAACTTTTTTTTTTTTGGGAACATTATATCTTTTTTCTAGAATAGAACCAACCATATTCATTAAAAAAAGAAATGAAATGAAATGATACTCCTGTTGTTTTGACAGAGGAAAAAAAAATGAGTAGCAATTTAATCTCCAACATGCCTCGAAAGCACTCGAGACTAAGCCATGTGAGGATCACAATCCACTCTTATGGAGAATGCAAATTAGATCTACTCAAATGTAATAATGAATTCCATTAAACAGGATTCACAAAATGGAGGTGAATCCTCAAGATCAAGACATGATTTCATCATCACCATTTGTCAAAATATTCCACAAGGCCCATGGTAATACATTCTCCACTGTTATTTCCCATGATGACGTGCTGTGAAACTGTTACATTCCTTCTTCCAACCTGGAACTGTACTTTCCTTTGAACAAATGAAATTAAGAGAGAAGTCCAGAATATAAGCCTTGCTCAAATATGATAGGTAGAGCTACGTATCTTTCTTACAGTCAAATAAGAGGAGTTGGTACCCAGTTTTTATTCACCACATTACAGAGACCTCAAATGTTTCTTTCAGAAATCCAACTGGATTTTTAGGTGCTTGGCAGCCTGGTTTGAATTTTCTATAAATGTGTCGCCCTCAAAATCTTGTCTAAGAGTAGTTTGAATAAAGACTTGTTAGATGGGGCCGGGTGGAAGAAAGATGAATGGCAGTGGCGTTAGCTGTGGCCTGATGAAAGAAAGATGAATGACAATGGTGTTTAATGAAAGATGAATGACAGGGTGGAGATTAAGTTATTCCAGTTTCCTATCAGTTGAGGGACCCAATTGTCTACGTCTTTAAACTCTTAAACTTGGTTTAGTTGTACTCTTGTTATTATTATTAGATTATTCAGCATCTGGCTGCTAATTGATTTCTTAACTTGGAAGTACTGGTACTCCAACCTGTTTGGACTGAGTCTTAATTAATCTTAATTAATCCTGTAATTTTTTTTATTCGTGGTAGTTTAGTCAAAAGATGATTTTTAGTTTCAATGTGTGCTTTTTATAATTCATTATAAAAGATAGAGATGGACCAATATGATATTAAGTTGTTTCCATTAAATCTTTTTTATTAAATTAATAGATCAATCATAACATAAATATGTCGTGTAAGGGATTCATATGTTATTTTTAATTTTTAATTTAATTATATATTTTAATATATTTTTAATGTTGATTGTACATCATACTCCATCATTTATGGATTGGTATGATTGGGAGTTTTTTTAAAAATTTTAATATAACTTATTTTGTATTTTTTACTAATATGATTTATTTTAATAGAGATTTTTTTAAAAATGTGTAGAACATTTTATATGTAAGGATAATGAACAGTTTATCTTCTGGCATTGTTTCAAAAGGGCTAGATCTACAATCTTTTTGGTTAATAAGAAAATTAGGTTTTCATAGTCTATAATAACAAAAAGAGGTACGATAGATAAAATGAAGAAACAATTACCCTCAAATTACTACCTCAAGCCGTTGCAACCCATGTCCGGCTACCAAGTTAGCATATCTAGCAATGCAAAGAAGAGTTGTCATGGGCTTTTTGCATTGGCGATTTTGGCAAGGTCTAACATAAGTGGAGAAGGAAAAATCACCATTCAAGGGAATCAAAGTCAATTTTCATCTAATTAGAATTCAAATCACCACTAAGGAGCATCCCCTACATTTCCCTAACTTGGCATGAGAGAACCAAAAACCTCTATTCAAATTCTCTAAAAGATCTCAAAGAGACAATCCCTCTAGACTCAACACTGGTAATTAGAAGGTCGTCCATGTGGTACAATCAAGATCAATGAAAGAGTGACCAAAAGTAGCATGTTGGTCAAAAAGAAAGAAGCCACTTTGGAATTGACTCAATTGTGAATATCCATCTCCTCAGAATTAGTCCCCAATAGTTCCTTAGTTGTAGCCTCTACCAAGCCTAATTGAATTATGAAAAACTTTTTCAATCTCACATCTATAATGTGCCTCTAAATATCATTTTTTGTTTAAGAAAAGATAGGAAGAAAAGGGGCCCCATCATACTTTGTAGGTGGAGATTATTCCATAGCCTTAGCATTGACATATACATATGGAATGTTTAGGGAATAGAAAACCTTGAGATATATAGATTTATTGACATTCTACCACATCAAGTGCCCATGCTTCACTTGGGTGATGTCCTTGCCAACTAATAATTTTAGATTAATCAAAGAGTGAGCCACTCTAGGGAATTCACTCCCAATAATGAGTAGAAATGGTATTAGAGATATGTGACTTTGGGAGGATCTTTCTCCAAACACAAGAAACTTTCCTAGTAAAGTAACAAGTGCTTGTGTGATTGTTACAAACAATGCTTGGCAAACAAACTTGTATTTAGAGGCACCTATTTGCAAGGAAAAGCTTTTCTTAAGTACTGCCTTGCTAGCAAGATGACACTTCCTAAAGCTTAGCTTCAAAATATAGAGAACTGTCACAAACAACAAGTAGCTTGAGACTTCTCTATTAATTGCAATGCAAATTACATAGAAATATTTGGATTTCTTTACTCTACTCTGAATGGATCCTTATATAGACTAATGAGGCTTTTAGAAAACACTATTTTGACAAATAAGACCAATAGTGATGTGGGTCCTACCACTTACCAGGTGTTGGTGTTTGCACATTAAGTTGTGTATAAAATATTTCTAACATGCCGTATTGTGCCACTTATTTCTAAATATATTGTGTAAGGTATTCATATGTTATTTTAAATTTAAATATTTTAATTTAATTATATATTTTAATATATTTTTAATGTTGATTGTATATCATACTCAATGATTTATGGATTGGTACAATTGGGAATTTTTTTAATTTAATATAACTTATTTTATATTTTTACTAATATGATAATTTATTTTATAAAGAATTTTTTTAAATGTGTAGAACATTTTATATGTAAAGATAATGACTAGTTATCTTGTGGCATTGTTTCAAAAGGGCTAGATCCACAATCTTTTTGGCTAATATGAAAATTTGGTTTTCATAGTCTATAATAACAAAAAGAGGTACGTTAGATAAAATGAAGAAACAATTACCCTAAAATTACTACCTCAAGCCCTTGCAAACCATGTTGGCTACCAAGTTAGCATATCTAGCAATGCAAAAAAGAGTTGTCATAGGCTTTTTTGCATTGGTGATTTTGGCAAGGTCTAACATAAGTGGAGAAGGAAAAATCACCATTCAAGGGAATCAAAGTCAATTTTCATCTAGTTGACATTCAAATCACCACTGAGGAGCATCCCCTACATTGCCCTAACTTGGCATGAAAGAACCAAAAACCTCTGTTCAAGTTCTCTAAAATATCTCAAAGAAACAATCCCTCTAAATTCAACACTAGTAATTAGAAGGTCATCCATGTGCAAGTTCCAATAAAGATCAATGATAGAGTGACCAAAAGTAGCATGTTGGACAAAAAGAAAGAAGCCACTTTGGAATTGACTCGATTGTGAATATCCATCTCCTCATAATTAGTCCCCAATAGTTCCTTAATTGTAGCCTCCACCAACACCAATTGAATTATAAAAAATTTCTTCAATCTCACCTCTGTAATGTGCCTCTAAATGTCATTTTGTGCTTAAGAAAACATAGCAAGAAAAGGGGCCCAATCATACTTTGTAGGTAGAGATTAGTCCATAGACTTGGCATTGACACATACATATGGAATATTTAGGGAATAGAAAACCTTGAGATATATAGATTGATTGACATTCTACCACATCAAGTGCCCACACTTCACTTGGGTGATGTCCTTGCCAACTAATAATTTTAGATTAATGAAAGAGTGAGCCACTCTAGGGAATTCACTCCCAATAATGAGTAGACATGGTATTAGAGATACGTGACTTAGGGAGGATCTTTCTCCAAACACAAAAAACTTGCCTTTCTAATGTAAAGATTGCTTGTGTGATTGTTACAAACAATTCTTAGCAAACAAACTTGTATTTAGAGGTGCATATGTGCAAGGAAAATATTTTCTTAAGTACTAGCTTGCTAGCAAGATTACACTTCCTAAAGTTCAACTTCAAAATATAGATAATTGTCATGGAGGACAAGTAGCCTAAGGCGTCTTTATTAATTGCAATGCAAATTACATAGAAACATTTGGATTCCTTTACACTACTCTGAATGGCTCCTTATATAGACTAGTGAGGCTTTTAGAAAACACTATTTTAACAACTAAGACATAGTGATGTGGGTCTTACCACTTACTAGGTGGTGGTTTTTGCACATTAAGTTGTGTATAAAAGATTTCTAATGTGCTAAATGGTGCCGCTTATTTATAAAAGTACCTATATGTACTCTACATATCCCACACGAGTCACTATAACAATTAGGACAACTAGCTATGTTGTTATCCATCCTTTCCCATAGGTTGTACATTGAGATGCTTGTTTTTGTTTTGCATCAATATGCATCATGTCATTAGCAGGTAGACATCATTTTTCCCAATTATTTAATATTTCATCAATCTCTTTGCTTGTAGGTGCGGCTAGTTGTGCTTAAGATATTTTTGCATTTGATGTTGATACCTCTTCTTTAATTCTATGACTTGTATTGATTTTAAATCCATTAATGAGTAATGTTGGCTAGAGATGATGACTAGGGAACTTAATTACAATACAGTTTGGACCCAAATATTTGGCCCTATGATCATTATGGCCGATGTGTGTGATGCATATGATTAATACTAGTGTAGGTCTAGATAATCTTAAACAAAGGATTATTTTATCCAAAACCTCATATTCTAACATATATTTAATTAATACAATGGTTCATGCACTCTGTTTAAGGTAAAATTGTAAGAGGGTTTGATTTGATGGTTTATGTGAATCCTGCTTTCACCATAAACATTCAAGGACTTTAGGTCAAGTAGGAAGTCTACTATCAGGCCTTCTGTCACTCAGAATGTAGGGAAAATTGGAATTGTGTGATTTAGTTGTTCAAATATGCCCAATTATGCTCAAAACCCTAATTATACAAATTTGGAAGCAAACAGACAAATCACAGAAAATGCTCGCACACAGAGATATTAAATGATAATAAAATGCATACTAGATTTGAAAGTTCAGAAAGAAGAATAGTCGAGGACTAATGAGTGGGCGCCCCTAGTCCAGTGCCATACTTTTTGTCAGGATCTGGAAACCTTGTCTGCAACCTGTTCCTACAGTTCTAGAAATTCCTCAGTTACAGGATCTGGAGGACTAATGAGAAAGTGCTCCAGTCCAGGTCCTTGTTTTCTCTTTAGATCTACAATTCCAACAATTTGCACTACTCTCCTGTAACTCCACTTTTTCTTCTCCTGCAACCTGTAACCTGCAATCACGAAAAAATGGGTCGAGGGTTGTGGTGTTTAGAGGCTTACCTCAATCAAGCCCCAAAGAGACATTTGAGTCTTCCAAACACTATTGTCAGAGAAAGAGTATGTATCCCTATGGGATAGAGGCAAAATCCAAATGATAAATGATTGAAAACACAATTGATATCACCTTGTAGTGAAGATCTCATGGAAGGAAGAAGCTCTTCATGCCATGAGGAGATGGCTACTTAAATCTGCAAATACAAACACAATAACAACACAAAGTCTTCTCTACAACACACAATGAATGCCTTGGATCACTTCTACACAAGCTCATGAATCAAAATTGCCATCTAGTTTACAAATGAATGCCTAAACAAGCTTATATATGCAACTACAAACATTCTCACCAAGAATTTCGTAATTGAAACTTACCGTGTGGGTATAGGACCTAAATAACGGTCACAAACCGACACTTTGAAATTGGTCCTAACCTAAAATAGGGTACGTCTAGGGTACGGGTGCCCAAGTCCACCCCCCCTATTTTAGGCAGGATTTGTCATAAGTGCATCCCCTGAGTCCAAATTGCCATGGAACTTTAGGGTTTTCTCATCAGGAATTCAAATTAACATGAAAAATGCTTTAAATGCATAAACAGGACCCGGAAGCTAAACTTTAAGAGGGAAAAGTGCCCAAGGGGAAATTTTATAATGTAACATTTAGCCCCCACTTTAATGTATGTATAAACGCAAGGCCAATACATGCATTAAAGTACAATCAACAAACACGACAAACATGCCAAGCATGGAGAAGACACGCCAATCATAGAGAAGACAGTAATAGGCACACAAAACATAGAGAAGACAGTTATAGTCACACAAAACATAGAGAATATAGTATTGAAGATAGTGAATGTAGAGAAGATAGAGATGATTTTCTTTTTTTCTCTTTCTTTTCATATATGAAATACAGATGCAAGTATAGGAAAGTAAACACACCACCCATAATGCAGAAGGGACTCATTGCCACCAGTCTTTAAACTACATATGGGGCAACACACACGTAATACATGGCAAACAAAATAAGCATGCCATACAAATCCCAAAGAATAGGAGGGACTCATCGCCACCGGTCTTTAAACTATGCTTGGGAACAAACACGCAATACACACACTTGGAAGACACGGAGAAAACATGACAGACAAGCGATGGAGTGTTCCTATTTCTAGGTTCAACACCATCTCAGGCACATTACAGGCACACATCGATGATTGGGCTTCACCACAACAATCACCGAAGACACACTTAAGGGTTGAGTTAGTCACAAAACCACTCCCTGCCTCACGATGAGGACTTTTGAAAATGACAGGATGTGCACTCTCCATGATAAATACACCATCCCCGCCTCCGTAGAGGGCTTAAGATAGAAAAGGGATACGATATCCCCACCTCCATAAAGGGCTTAAATGATAGATTTCAAACAAATCTCAGAGTGTAGGAGGGACTCATCGCCACCAGTCTTTAAGACTGCACCTGAGAACAAGCACGTTGCTAACATCTATAATAGACAACTTACCTTATATATGCCCCCACCTTAAGGTGGTTGATATTAGGTATCGATATCAAGCATGTTAAGGTAGGAAGAAAACACACAAGGGAACACGAGCTCTCGCAAAGCCCATGCCCCCCGCAGGTGACATGTACTTTACGATTGCCAAATGTTCCCACAAACACATCCTTGCAAGAAAAGTGTTAGTGTCCATATAATCATGATAAATAATAATGCATATGATCAACCACACAAAGAGCTGAGGTTATACTACAAATTCAGAGATCGGGTATAATCGTGGGGCTATACCGCGAAAATATCAGAACTGAGTGTCACCAAGGCAAGATTCAAAGACAAAAAAAGTGCACAGAGCAGTAGTATTGTTATGGTTTGTAAGTGAGATAAGACATCATCAAGATCACGCAACAAAATGCATGGAGTGGTTTTACTACCCAAGCGTCGGATAATATATATCAACCCCATCGTCATATAGGAACTAAGTCCAATTTTTGATTTCTCACTAAAGGGACACTAGGCCCACATTAGTATAATATGTTTTTCGTCATCCGCCTGCTAGATAGAAACACTAGAGGAAGGGAAACAATGAATCAAGAGAGGAGAAACAAGTGCCTTAGGGATAGTCACGTAGGAGAGTGCCCCCAAGTCACCAAGCACAATGCTATTTCTATAAGGTACAACACAATCAATGAAAAATATAGGAGAGGCAATATAGAAGAAATGATGATACAAATAGAAGAATGTCACGACAGAGGCGGTCTCCTAGTATCCTAGACCTTACAAGAGAATCAAGGGTCATCCCAGGAGGCCTAAACACAAATCACATTACAGGGGAAACACATCACAAGAGATAGAGGGTTAGAGATACTTACCTGTTTCATCCCAATGTTAAGAGCATACATATCTAGGATATCTCTCATGTTGTTTTGGTCTTGTTGATATTGTATTAACATTAAGTTTAGGACGATAGAGGCTTTAGTGGGCTTCAAAGAGCGGTATCCTATACTAGCTATGTAATTAATTCCTACAACTTGTAAAGGTACTCTGATTCCTTGTTGATTTACACCACAACCATTACCTACATAGTTGTTATTTTTGTACAAAATTTGAAATCCACGACCATATAGAGAGTCCATTTTTTTAGAAGAAGGTGAAGCCTCGTAGGCATCATAATTTGTAGCGTAAGTGAGAGTATTATCTGAGAGTATTATCTTTGTTTTCTACCAAGGAGGCTTTATTTTTCTTAGGTGCTTCAAAAGATTGCTTAGATGAGATCGATGCTACTTTGGATGTGTCAGGGTTATTAAGTTTATATTCTCCATTAAAGGAAGGATTAAAATCTAATGAACCCTAATTATCACCAAAAAGTGCATTCGATGGTGTAGAATCTTGCACAACATTATCCGTGGCATGAGGCATTAACGGATCACCTTGCAAATTGTTTAAGCTCATGTGATTGTAAATTGGTTTTTGCCTTTCAATATGTAAACAACTATTTGGTTCAGGATCGGCATGAATAGTATGAAGTTTATCTTTGAATATAAATTTCATTGAATGATGTAGGGTGGAAGGGACTGCCCCTATTGCATGAATCCAAGGTCTACCAAGAATCATGTTGTAAGATAAAGAACCAGGCATGACATGAATCAAGGTAGGTACATTCATGGGACCCACCTATACAAGTAAGGTTATAGTACCTAATGATTGACTACAATGATTATCAAAGCCACAAATGCTAAGTTTATCTCATTTGATTTGTGATGTGTCGGCCTTGATTTTGTGCAGTAAGTCAATGCTACAAACATTAAGAGCCTATCCATTGTCAATCATAACTTGTTTTACCAACATTTTATTTATTGTGACAAAGATAATAAGTGGATCATATTGGTTTTGAACTTCAATTGATGATAATTCATGTGGTTGAAATAGAATATCCACTTTTGTCGCATGCATACAATCTAATAGAGTTGCTACGTCATTCAGCTTAACAACAGATGGCACAATCATCTTTTATAAAGCTTCTTGGAGCATTCCATGGTATGTAGGTGATGTTTGAATCAAATCCCAGAGAGAGATCTTAGCCGGAGTAGCATGAAGCTGCTCGACAAGATCATATTCTTGACCACTTTTATGAGTAAGACGAGGTGGCGGGGGGCACATAGGTTGAGAACATGGAAGAGAGACAGACACATGAGGTGCTTTCTTGCTTTCCTTGTTATTATGGGTATTTTATGTGTGAGAAATCACATTGTGGTGTTATTGTTCAGTACCTTGAACCATAATCACTAGTTTTAAGAAAGAAAGCACTCTGGGTGCCCCCCGCACAATCATCTTAGGAATATTACTACAAAGTCTATTAATGAATATTGAATTAACATTGTTTTCCTCTTGATTATACCTAACATCCATCTCTAAAGGATTTAATGTGAGAGACCTTTTCTCATCCACTAATGATACATCTTGGCCAAGGAGAGCATTGGGATGAGAGGAAGGTACATCATCATCATCATACTCTGTAGCGGAAAAAGGATTTTCATTCTCATCTTTCTCATGAGTATTCCTAGAGATGAATCTAGTTAAATCTTCTAATATCAAAGGATACACTCCTATGAGTAAAGTGAAGCTACTCAAACCATGTGTATAACAAATTAATTTCAACTCATATGTAGAACATATAGAAGCATCAATACCACTTGCATAAGCTATGTGCTCTAGAACATGAGGATTCTCATTAGTGAAATTAGAGAAATTTTCAAAGTCTAAGATATACTCATGCAAAGATTTGAAAGAAGAATAACATGAAGATGCCATTGCATTTTTTTCAATGTAAGATCAGATTTTAAAATTTTTTCCAAAATTTATGCCAAAGACAAGTGCAAAACTATGTGTAAAAATGATCTAAAATGCTTGATTTTTCAACTTTTTTCAATGCAAATGAATGAAAGAAAAGGTGTTGTAAGGAAATTAATCATGGGAATCAAATAATATGTATTATATCAGTCCAATACAGCAATAAAATCCTTCACAACACACTTTTGATGCAAATCTAGAATGATGACAAGTCCAAACCTAGTGAAAATATACTAAAATATGCAATTTTTCACAATTTTTCAATGCAAAGACCCAACAAAAGGGGTGTTGTAAAGAATTTTAGGATGTGTAGCAGATTATAGTAGTAATATCAGTCACCTAAATCCATAAAATATTTCACAACATGCTTGGCGCGCAAATCTAGGTCAAATCCTAGGGCAAATATAGCCAAAATATGCAATTTTCCACCAAATTTCAATGCAAAAGAGTATGACAAAGGGTGTTATGAGGAAAATGATGATGGAAATAAAATTATAACAGTAATAACAGCCACCTAATGTAAAAAAATATATCACAACATGCTTATAGTGCAACTCAAGGTCAAACCCTAGGGAAAATATAGCTAAAATGTGCAATTTTTAACCAAATTTCCATTGTAAGAGCCCAATTAAAAAGTGTTGTAAATAATTTTAGGAAGAGAAGAAGATAATAATCCTAATAACAGCCAATTAGTGAAGAAAAATACTTTACAACATGCCTAGGATGCAAATGTAGAGAGACGATAAGGCCGAAATCTAGTGAAAAATCAAGGCTTCAAACCCTAGGCATGAAATTTTGCAAGCAAGCCACTATGACACAAAACTACAATTAGAAATTAGTCCTAATGAGTGTTTTAAAAGGGTAGTAAAATATGAAACAAGATTTTGACTACAAACCGTAGCTAATGCAAAACTAGGTTATATGAAAAAAGTGCACAATTTCGAGCAATTTTTAACAATTTAAGCATGAAAATGCAATCTAAATTAATGATGAATGGAAAATTTCTGTATTTTAAATCAGATCTGATGATAATGACAGAAATTTATTGAAATTAAATGCAATTAATTCAAATTATATGAAAATGCAAGCTAAAAATGCCAATTTTTTTTCAAATTTTCCAATTTTTCCAATTTTTTTTTGTAATTTTCCAAATGCAATAAGATGAACAATGATATGAATGAATGAAATTAATGTAAATATGAAGAAAAACACTCAGAAAGGTGCTAATTCATTAAAAACAAGGGTTCACCAAAATGTTTAAGATAAAATTGTAAGAGGGGTTGATTTGATGGTTTATGTGAATCCTCCTTTCACCTTAACATTCAAGGACTTTAGGTCAAGTAGGAAGCCTACTATCAGGCCTTCAGTCACTTGGAATGTGGGGAAAATTGGAATTGTGTGATTTAGTTTTTCAAATATGCCTAATTATGCTCAAAACCCTAATTATGCAAATTCGGAAGCAAACAGACAAATCACGAAAAATGCTCGCACACAGAGATATTAAATGATAATCAAATGCATACCAAATTTCAAAGTTTAGAAAGTGGAATAGTTGGGGACTAATGAGCGGGCACCATAGTCCAGTGCCATGCTTTTCGTCAGGATCTAGAAACTTTCTCTTTAACCTGTTTCTGTTGTTCCAGAGATTCCTCAGTTACGGGATCTAGAGGACTAATGAGCGGGTGCCCGAGTCCAGGTCACTATTTTCTCTTCAGATTTGCAATTCAGATAGTCTACACTACTCTCCTGTAACTCCACTTTTTCTGTTCCTGCAACCTGTAACCTACAATCACAGAAAAATGGGTTGGTAGTTGTGGTGTTTAGAGGCTTTCCTCAGTCAAACCTCGGAGAGACATTCAAGTCTTTTGAACACCGTTGTCAGAGAAAGAGTGCGTATCCTTGTGAGATAGAGGCAAAATCCAAATGATAAATGATTGAAAACACAATTGATATCACCTTATAGTGAAGATCTCATGGAAGGAAGAAGCTCTTCATTCCATGAGGAGATGGCTTCTTAAATCTGTAAATACAAACACAATAATAACACAAAGTCTGCTCTACAACACACAATGAATGCCTTGGATCACTTCTACAAAAGCTCATGAATCAAAATTGCCATCTAGTTTACAAATGAATGCCTTGGATCACTTCTACACAATCTCATGAATCAAAATTGTCATCTAGTTTACAAATGAATGCCTAAACAAGATTATATATGCAACTACAAACATTCCCGCCAAGAATTTCGTAATTGAAACTTACCGTGTCGGTATAGGACCTAAATAACAGTCACAAACCGACACTTTGAAATTGGTCATGACCTAAAATAGGGTAGGACTAGGGCACGAGTGCCCAAGTCCAGCCCCCTATTTTAGGTAGGATTTGTCATAAGTGCATCCCCTGAGTCCAAATTGCCATGGAACTTCAGGGTTTTCTCATCAAGAAGTCAGATTAACATGAAAAATGCTCTAAATGCATAAATAGGACCCGGGACCTAAACCTTAAGAGGGAAAAACCCCCAAGGGGACATTTTCTGACGTAAAACACTCCATTTGGGAGTGTTTACAAAAATACAAAATTTATTATTACAATATAAAAAAAAATCTAATGTATGATTATCAATAGGGGAATGATTTTTGTGCCAATAACTATGATCTTATATTGTTTGCACTAGTCTATTAGCACATTGAGGAAGATATTTCTGATTGCTAAATAATTCTTCCCATTTGTATCTAAAATGCAATCTTCTAGATTTCTTCCTTGGAACATGTTGATATGCATCATTTCCCTTGTTAGAGAATCAACAAGGCAATTATCTTTTCTTGGAATATATTATACTACATTAAAATACTTTGCCACCAATCATGGAATCCTCAACAAAGTTGGACTCCAATTGGCTTGGTCATGAAAACTTAAAATTTCTACTGTTAGTTTGAACTAAAACTTTTTCTAGCAAGAGAAGATTGTGCCTTTTATCAACTACATTGACAATTCTAAGAATCTTTTTTCCTTTGGGAAAATAAATCTAGAGTTCTTTCTTACCTCCATTCTCCTTTTAACCAGATTCTAGCCCAATTATTTTGCAAAGCATCTATCTGAACAATAAACGGTCCTACCAAACAAGGTTATTTTGGGTAATTCTTTACAGAGTTTTTTACATTCAAGAACAACAGCCAAAGGATTTTGTGTCCAACTGAATATTTTTGCCTTGATGGCATCCCTTATTGGCTTACAAACTTTTTAAATGTTAGGAAAAACCAATGTACATAATTTATATAGCCCAAAATTCTCTAACATGGCTCTAGGCTACAAAATGTGTGAAGAAACAAATGAATATTGTCTTCTTTTTAGGGTCACTATTGAGTCCAATGCCATGTTGATGGATTAGTCTTGTAAATTGCTAGAGATATTGGCAACGCTCTTCAATGCTATTAGAGAAAACTGAAAAAATCATCTATATAATTAGTAATGAATACATAATTTATGAAGAAAAAATCTTATCCATCTATTGCTAAAAGTAATATGGGGTATTTTTTAGATTGAAGATAATGACCAACCATTCATACAACCCTTTTGGAGTTGTGAATGATGTATTGTAAATGTCTTCTTTTATGATCCTGATCTGGTGGTAACCAAACTTGTAGTCAAACTTTCTAAATATTTTTCCTTGAGCCATATGTTGTATCAACTATTCTTTATTAGGAATAGGTCACTTGATATCCACAATAATTTAGTGTTCAAGGGAATATAATTTATTACTATTTTTCCTTTTCTCTTTTAATTTTTGAGAAATTTCTAACAATGAAGCAAGAATAAGAATATTGAGAAGAGGATTTTTGAATCAAACCTTTTGCTTCTAATTTATCAACTTGATTTCAAACTTCTTTATTGCCTTCTCTATTTAGCACAATCTATTTTCCTTGAACTAGCCTATTATGAATTATAGGAATGTCAGCTTCCAAACTATCTATTGACCATTTTTTCAGTGGATGTTATGTGCATGCTCCATCTATCAAAGTCTAGAAATATTATATTTGTTCTTGTACACTTGGAGGAGCTTTGATTTGTAATGACTATATTAGCATATGCTTTAGTCTTTCTTCATATAACCTTTTTCATGCTCATCAAGTTCTTTCAAACTAGGCTCAAACCAATTTCCTTTGATAGATTCTCTAATAAATGTATTATTAATTTGAGGAACTATAAAGGGTTTGCCTTCAATAGTGAACACTATACATTTTGGAGATACTATATACGAATTGATACTATCTAGGAAGGGAGTTCCTAGACTTGTATAGATACTTTTTCTTCTGCATTTGTCTAGAGAAAATTGGTATATACAATATGCTTACCTACTAGAACTAAGACCTCTGTAATAAAATAATGCATCATAATTTTTCCATTCATGTTTTCTATTGCTCTTGGATGTGGATTATTTAAGTAGTTCTTAAATGTTTTCTTTTTGTAGACACCTAAAAATGACTAATGCATCATCATCTCACCATTTACATCATTTTTTTCATTAATTCTTCTATCCAACATTAATTAAATAACTTCTAATTATTTAATTAAAACTAACATTCCATCCAACTTTATTCTTCTATCCCACAGTAATTAAATAATTTGATTATTTAATTAATTCATTAGTTTTTATTCCTCTTATCCACAATAATTAAAAAAATTAAAAAATTAATTCCTCTTATCAATTTTTATTTATATTATTTAATTAGCTAATATTTCTTCCACATTTATTTAGTTGACTTTTCTATTTTCATCCTTCAACAAATAAATAAAAATTAATATTTTATTTACCTTCTACTTTCTTCTATCATGCACATGAATTGAATAAATTTATTTATGATCTTCTTATCTTCTAAATAAATCACTCATGCACATGAACTAAATAATTTATTATTTTTAATTCTATTCTTAAAAATCTAATTGCATGTCAAAAAGTAAATCAAACATTGAGTTAACTATGTTTTCAAATCTTTGTCTTTATCAATCAATTCATTAAATTGAAAAAGACTTATATTTATGAAAATCAAATCAGTTTTATTATCCATGAAAGCAATTAACTCTTTAAAACAAGCTTTTTGCATGGACACATGTCACTTGCACATTCCTCATGTCTTCTCAAATTATCTCATCCGTCAATTCATTCTATTTTTCTCCACCATTGATCAAAGCCTTGTGAAAGCTATAAATATGTCCATCCTCACATTTGCAAACCCTCCACAATATTTGAGCTTTGAGTATCCATATTGAGCTTTGAGCATTCATTGAGCACTTCGCACTTCGCATCCATTTAGCACTTTGAGTATTCACATTTATCCATCATTAAAAGCTATGGTTATGCTACATATTTGAGCAATCCACATCTATAATACCAAGGAATAAATATCAAGTGGTAATGTCTTTTATTGTTTATGCATTATGGATTTAGGTTATGCTTTTGATTATTCATTGAGGTTATGATTGATTTTGGATTTGTGTCTTTGATTGTTATTGTCTTATTTACATTCCAAATTTCATCATATACATTCTGGCATGCTTGGTGGGACCCATATCCTTGACACTAATAATTTTGCTTGAGAATTTCAGGTTTTGAGCTTACAGGTATGGAACAACGTTATTGATGAATAGATTGGCACTATTGACGAACAGATCGATGCTTCTGACTTGCAGAAATGCGCTATTGATTTAGGACCTTCGATGTTATTGATTCAACTTTATGCACTTTTGATTTAGTTTATTGAGCTTCTAATCAGAGTTTTTGATTTTGTTTGCAGAGTATTCTATGCTTTCTTTTGATCCCGTTTGCAAGTTGATTTATTTGCAAGCACTGTTTATTGGTTTTGTTTTGCAAGCTGATTTATTTACAAACATTCCTCACTATTTTCTAACCCCTGCAGAAATCTTCTAACCTAATTAATCATTTGTGTTGTGGGTTCTATTTTCTATTTTTTAGATCTGACAAATTGGTACTTCTAATTAACTACCTGGCGCATCTGACAGATAGTAATTTGCTTTGACTAGTAGAAATTTGCAACTGATATTATTTTGTTTCCTATGTCGCAGATTTGACAATTCAACGCATTTGATAAATAGTAATGTGCTATTAATCAATAGAAGTGTGCTATTGACTAGTATAAATTCACATCTAATTTACATAATTATGCATCTAATTACCTTTGTATCACATTTTATTAACTTTTCATGCACTCATTTTAACTTTTAGTTTGAATTTGATAAAGATTATTGTGTTCCTGATTAACTTTATTGTGCTTTTGATCACTGATATTTTGCTTCTAATTCTGATTCTGAGTTCTAATTTTTCAATCTAACAATTGGTTTTTGGAAGCTAACTTGATTTGTGTAGCTTGCCCTTTCACTAATCAAAGACAACAAAATAATACATCTTAGGATCCAAGGGCTTTGTCAAGCTACCAGATCAAGCAGCGAGAATGATTAACACAAGGCAACAAAACAAACAATTCTTTATTCACATGCAATAGAAGGATTACAATAGGAGTACAATTGGCATTACACATGCATTGGCCTTAGCCTTAGAACATTTCAAGATTTAGATCAAATAGATCTTGCAATCTGGAGAAATCTTCTGGAATCTCCAAAAACATACTACTGATTGTCGACCAAGGAGAATCTTCCCTCAAAGTATGAAATCCATGTATTTATAGACCCCTGAGGCACCCACCGACCTTATTACATGCACATGTGACATGTGTCAGATCTTCATTTGCCCTTGGAATGGTCGTACACATGATTAAAACTAAATTGTGTTGCTTTCTAGGCATTTTACAGTGATTTCAACCCTCACTGGACATTAGGTTGCAGAGAAAGTGGGCATTCAGGTCCTCACTGAATAAAGCAGGGAATTTGTGCTTCACTGGATATATCTGGTGTCAAGTGAAGTTAGCGCAAGGAGTCATGGTAGTCTAAGCAGGGAAATGCACGTCAATGGATATGCGGGAGTTTTAGTTGCAACTGGACATGTCCAGTGAACCTCCCTTTTAGGGCATATCTGGTCACCTCTAAATTCAGTGCAAACATCTTTATGAAGGTTTTAGTGAGATTTTCAAATTACATTGGATCAACAGGGATTTAGGTCTTATCAGACATATCTTGCAAGGACGTATTTTAGCTCAAATCTAGTGATGTCCAATTTTAGCGCCAAGCATCTTTTATACCTTCACCGGAAGACTTTTTGCCTTCGACCAAACTTGCAGGATTTTTGGGCATCAAAGGATAAGTCCGGTGATAAGGAATTCTAGCACTAATCTGGTGGCGAAGATTTTAGCACAAAGTGTTTGAAAGTGCTCGATGGGGAAATCAAGCATCTCATGACATGCAAATCCGGTGACAAGCAAAAACTCCGTCGAGGCATAACTTTTTCAAATTTTAGTGAATTTTCACCAAATTTGAAATACAGATACCCATTTGGGCCTTCTTCAAGATCAAGTCATCTCTTGGCCAAAATCTTTAGGAAATTCTCTAGAAATTGATCAATCAACTCCTGCAGCAAAATAAACAACAAGAAAGTAAAGCAAATCTTTTTAGTTGATGAGGATTGCACGTGAACCCAGATGCTCCTGCATCACAAAATAAACTACTAATACTATCTGGTGCAAGGCATTTGATGAAGACTTGTTTTATCACTAATCTAGTTGCACACTTCAATTTCTTAAAGGGAATGAACTTTGTATATCGTGTCTGTTGAACTATTTAGTGCATATGCTCTCTCCTCACACCTCAAGTTGATCTTGGAGATCAAAAGCACTATCTAGTTTATTTACTTGCTTTATTTACTTTCAATCCTAGGGACCCAAGATCAACATGCATGCTCTTCTCTCATGTCGAAAGGCAATCTTGAGAATCAAAAGCACTTGGTATCCTCTCTAGGAGGCCTGTTAAGGGATTTCTTGTTGCAAGTATGTGCCTAACCAGTGTTGTCATTGATGTCAACATATCAGTGTTGTCATTGGTGTCAACTATGCTCTTGATTTTGATTCTTTCTTGGTTTCCTATACAATGTGCAAGTGATCCTGATATTGAGTTTCCAAGTGCTTTTGAGAAAATTTGCTCCTTTGGTGGAAACAATGTAGAAGAGAGTATCTTTGCTTACAGCAGAATAGTCAAATAGTTTGCTTTGCATTTCTTGTAGAATGAATATCTCTTCCTACAGATTGGAAGTTATTTAGAGGCATGTCTGAAGATGCTGTGTTCCAAGTTTGAGACTCCGGTATGAAGATTTGAAAGAGTTATGATCACTAGAGTAAAAACTACTTTTTCTGTGCATTCAATGGTGACAAGGAGAAAGTATTTTGCTCTGCATTCCTCTGCATTGAAGTTTCATAGTCTATGGTTCTAGAATTAACTTTGTAATGATGTTAAATGCCTTCAACTCCAATGGTTCATGATTTGGTGGTCTGCAAGCGATCTTTTCTTTATGGCAGTAGCTGATAGTGTTGTTTATGTGCTTTGATTTGAAGAATCTTCTTGACAAAGTGATTAGAGGTTGTGTGGTTGTTCCTGGTGATTACAATGTGCTTGTGGATGTCTCCTGATCATGTTCCTACCTTTGGATTGGTCCACAAAAAGAAATTTGGATCGTGGATGAAGACTGTTCTTAGAAGACTTAATGTTAACACCAATCTTGGCTGACTTGGTTGTTTTCACTTCTTGCAAAGATACATTGAAGATTATGGAAGCGTGTCGTGGCATAGAAGATTGTATTTGAGTCCCAGCTAAGGCATAACATGATCTGCATACATCTTTCCCTTAGCTAATTTTGTTTAGGTCTAGATCTATTTCTATGTATATTTGTAATGTGGGCCTTGGAGAATGTTCCAATGGTTGATGAATGTAATGCCAACCTTGATGTACATTCCAAGGTTGATGAAGTGTATAAAAACATGTAATGAAGTTGTGAAAAATATGTCCTTGTGTGAAAATGTGAAGATAAGTGAAAAAGTGTAAGAAGAGTAGAGAAGAGAAGTTATACTATGCTTCAATCGAACTGAACCCAGGCATGGAGTAGATGCTATCAAATCAGTTCACCAACATTTGGCAGTGAGCCACTCCTTGGTAGTGAGCCGATCTTAGCAATGAGCCCTAACTTTTGCAATGAGCATTTTGGGCAGTGAGCCTCTATTTTTTGGTATTGCTATAACATATTTATCTTTGTGGGCTAACACCCACCGTGGTTTTTCCCTTATAGGGTTTTCCACATAAAAATCTAGTGTCACATGTGTTGATTATCTTGTTGCGTTGAAGTTTCTTGTTTCATGCTTTCATGATTAATCTAAATAATAGTAAACAAGTGTTTGATGTGTTAATACTCATAAGTGGTTAAAGTTTTGGAGACAACAGATTCACCCCCCCTCTCAGTTGTCTAGTGCATTTCAACATTTCATCACCCTTAAGGATGACCTCAACCACATGTTTTGGTGGGGTATATCAAAGTGGGGAGAGTGAAAGTTGTACCTCACTGGTGAACACAACTTGTCCAAATTGATCCTCTAGACCCTCGGTCTGCTGAGACTTGTGTTGGTGATATTTGTGGCACATTGCTTGGAATCCTTTTCACAGACTTGCGCCTCACTGTACCTAGTGTATCTCAAGGACTCCTTAGATGCTTGTATATTCTAGTTTAAGACCTTTGGCTGATATCTTAGTGCAATGTAAAGTTTAGGATCAAGCTTGAAGTTACTCACTCTTTACCTCATAGGGATGAGATAGAAATTTCTTTGGGTAAGGTGTAAAAACCTCCAAGAAAAGGGCTAATGTGAGGTTGTGTCCCACTAGATCCCTATCTATCTACTCTAAAAGATATTCCTAGCAAAAAGGAATATTGAGAGGTATATTTGGTGGGCCTGGCACTAAGAATCACACCTTACTTGAAAAATTTTAGGGATTGTAAAGTGTATTTGGCATGTCTTTTATGTGATATACCCGTACAAGCTATTTGTTATCTACGTGGGTTAATATCCTTTCACACCTTTATACCGTTAAAAGTTAATAGGCATTGTGTCTTCTATTTGTATCTCTTGCCAAAACTTTCCAAAACAAACTGGCCAAACAACTGACCCACAAAAATTCACTTTTGAGCCACAAAAAATTGCTTTTGAGCCATGGAAATTTGCTTTTGAATCACAGAAATCCACTTTTGATCTACAGTATTTCACCGTTGACCTACATAAATATGCTTTTGAACTATAGTTTTGTGCATTTGATCCATATCTAATGCAGATCAAGGTTTAGGAGCCTTATCAGACAACTAAACCAAGCAACAAATGACAATTCACAACAAACAACAATAGATCAACAAGAATAAACAACTCTTTTATTCAGATGCAAGGGATAATTATAGCAGGAGTACAATGAACATCACCAACATATTGGCCTCAACCTTACAATGCTTCAAGATGTAGATCAAAACTGATCGTCCTTTCAGGAGGAATCTTCAGGAAGACTCCAAAAAATGTACTACTAAGGAGAAGCCCCTCAAAAAACACAAATCCCATGAATTTATAGACCTCTTTAGTGGCCACCATCCCTCATTAATGCCCTCGACATGTCACATCTAGATTTTCCCTTAGAACGGTTTATAGGCTGCTGAAATTAACCTTCAATGTTTTCTAGGTTGTCAACAGAGAAATCGGGTCCAACCGGATTTCAGTGCAACAGGAAAAGCACCGAAATCAGCCTCAATTGGACAAGCGTGGATTTTAGCCTCAACTAGATATGTACAGTGTAGCTCCTTTTTAGTGATAAGACCTTTAAATACCTTCGACGGTCTTGCTGACATCATCAGAATCAGTGGGCGTTTTAGGCTCAACTGGAAAGCGGGGTTTCTACAGGGTACCAGATATGTCTAGTAGGGAGCGATTTTAGCACAAGGTCAGAAGGCAAGCATTTCAGCATAAAGTGGTGATTTTTAGTCTTACTAGCTTGCGTAGATTTTGGCATCCACTGAACATGTGCAGTAGAACTGAGTTTTAGTGCAAGGTTTGTGATGAAGACTTCTAGCACAAAAAGTGTAAAAGTGCTTAGTGGGAAAAGGTGATGTCACTAGACTAGCGGAAAATTTGAAGGTGATCAGACATGTTTAGTAAGAGGTGTTTTTAGTGCAAGTCAGTGCCTTAGGATTTTAGCACAGGCTTGCCTGTGAAATGTCAGCACAGTTATCTGGTATCACTAGATTTTAGCGCCAGGTGCAATAGACATCAAAAGTCATGCTGGAGCATAACTTCATTTTTTATCAAATCTTTACCAAACGTGAAGAATGCATACCCATTTGGGTCTTCTTCAAGATCAATCCCTTACTTGGCCAACTTCCTTAGGAAAATTCTCCAGATTTGATCAATTCACTCCTGCAGCAAAATAGAAAATAAGTATAAACAAATCTTTTGGTTAATGAGGATTTCACATGAACCTGGATAATCCTACATCAGACATGCCAGGTAACTAAAATGTTCCATGAGTTGAAAACTCACAAACATTTTGGCAAGTCTGGAATTAGAATCCCAAACTTGACAATTTCTGCAGCAGTCAGCCAAGAAGCTTCATCTATAGCTCTATTCTTCCATCTAACCAGCTATTCCATGTACTCCTTGCCTCTAGTCTTCTTAACCACTCAGGACTCAATCACCTTATCCACTTCTTCCATCTTCTTTTTAGGTAACTAATCTATCCACCCCTATGCATCAGGTGAATGTGAATGTGTACCTCTGTGTAGGCTTGACTCTCCTTCATAGAACTTGTATAGATCAACAACATTGAAAATAGGTGATATATCTATCCCTACTGGCAACTCAATTTCATAGGCATTGGATGAAAACTTCCTCAACACCTTGCATGGACCTATCTTCTTGAATTTCAACTAATTATATGTTCCCTGTGGAAACCTTTCTTTCCTCAGATGTGCCAAAACTAAGTCTCCCACCTAAAATTCTTGTTCCCTTCTATGTACATTAGCATACTCCTTGTACTTGTTGGCACTCTTCTCCAACTATCCTTTCACCTTTTTATGAACATCATGAAGGTATTCTACAAAATCTTCTGTAACAACACTCTTTCTGCTCAAATCTGCACTATCTCGAAGTTCATCAACACCTCTTGGTCTATACCCATAAACTATTTGAAATGGACTCCTCCTTGTACTTCTGTTTACTAAATTGTTATAAGCAAATTCTGCTTGTGCTAGGATAAGATCCCATTGATGTGGTTTATCTCCCACCAAACACCTCAACATATTTCTTAAACTTCTGTTCACAACCTTAGTTTGTCCATTAGTCTGTGGATGATAAGATGAACTAAATCCTAATTCAGTGCCCATTCTCTTCCATAATGTATGCCAAAAACGACCAACAAACTGAAACTATGCTCTTAGGTAATCCATGCAACCTAACTATCTCTCTAAAAAATAATGTAGCTATGTGGGATGCATCACTAGTCTTTTGACATGGTATGAAATGAACCATCTTCAAAAATCTATCCACAACAACAAAAATGGAATCATGACCTCATTGTGTCCGAGGCAATCCCAAAACAAAATCCATACTTATATGCTCCCATGGTCTATCAAATATAGTCAATGGTTGATACAATCCTATATTCTATCATACTCCTTTAGCATGTTGGCAAATCCTACAACTTTGTACTAGTTTCTTCACATCTACACTCATACTAGGCCAAAAATAACTTTCATTCAATTGTGCCACTATCTTATCTACTCCAAAATGTCAACTCAAGCCTCCAATATGCTTTTCTCTGATGAGATTCTCTCATTGAGCTTCTAGGTATACACAATTTCTGTCCTTTGAACAACAAACCATCTTAGATAAAGTATTCCAACCATGGTGTCCTATCTCCTGCCATTGGACTTTTACTAACAACCCATGCTTCCTTAAAATTAGGATCATCTGGATACAAATCTTTCATTGCATCAAAGCCAACAACATTGACTCTCAACTCATTCATTAATAAACATCTCCTGCTAAGTGCATCTGTTACCCATTTGGACTGACCACTTCGATGTTTCAAGACAAAAGAATAACTTGGCAAGAATTCCACCCATTTCATATGTCTTTGGTTTAACTTACCTTGATTGTTGATGTGCTATAATGCATGATGATCAGTATATAACACAAACTCATTTGATAGCAAGTAATGCGTCCATTTCTTTAAGACCTGCACTATAGCATAAAATTCTTGGTCATAAACTAAGTATTTCCTCTTTGCTTCATTGAGTTTCTCACTGAAGTAGGCAATGGGTCTACCTTCTTGACTTAACACTCCCCCAATTGCACTACCACTAGCATTACAATCTACTTGAAAAACTTTGTTAAAGTCTGGCAATGCCAACACCAGTTGTTCTATTACCTTCTTCAACATTTGAAAACTCTTTTCTATTGCAATTGTCCATTGGAACTCTTTCCTAACACCCATCATGGTTTCGGTGATTGGTGCACATACTCCACTAAAATTTCTGATGAACTTCCTATAGAAGCTCGCTAAGCCATGAAAACTTCTGGCCTCAAACATGTTTCTGGGTGAAGGCCAATCCAATATTTCCTTAACCTTCTCAAGATCCATTTTCAACCCCTCTTTAGACAATACAAATACTAGATATACTAATTCCTTCTACATAAAACTGCACTTATTCATGTTCACCAGCAACTTCTCTTCTTTCAACCTCTGCAAGACTGCCCTTAGATGCAGTAGGTTCTCCTCCTTCATTTTTCTAAAAACCAAAATATCATCTAAATAAACTATAACAAATTTTCCAAGGAACGACTTCATTACCTCATTCATCAATCTCATAAAAGTGTTGGGTGCATTTGTCAACCCAAATGGCATCACTAACCACTCATATAGTCCATCCTTAGTTTTGAATGTTGTCTTCCATTCATCCCCTTCTCTAATTCTGATTTGGTGGTATCCACTCTTCAAATCAACCTTGATGAAGTACTTTGCTCCACTGAAGCAACCCATCAAGTCATACATACGAGGCAATGGAAACCTATACTTAATGGTTATCTTGTTTATATCCCTTGAATCAGTGCACATCTGCCATTTCCCATCTTTCTTAGGTTCCAGTACTGTAGGTACAACACACGGATTGAGACTCTTCCTAATCAGCCCCTTATCCAATAACTCTTGCACTTGCCTATTCACCTCTTCATTTTCCACAGGTGTCATCCTATATGGTGCCTTATTTGGTAGGCTTGCTCCCAATATCAAATCCATGCAGTGACTTATGCTTCTCATTGGAGGTAATCCATCAAGTAAGTCCTTCATCAGTATGTCATCAAACTCACTCAAAATTTCTTGGACTTCTGTGGGAACTTCTACCCTTTTCTTAGTTGTCATAATTTTTGCAACTTGAGGCAGGAAGGCATAACAGACCTTCTCTTTCTTGAATTCCTTTAGGATTTTTTTGCCACTTACTAGACGAACCCTATTTCCTTTCTCAACATCCTCATCCTTATCCTTCAAAGGATTCAACACATACTCAACCCCATCCTTTTTTATTGTAATACAATTACTCTTGCCATCATGAATGGCCTGCCTATCATATTTCCAAGGTCTGCCCAACAGAAGGTGGCATGCATCCATTGGCATAAGATCACACAATATCTCATCCTTATAATTCCCAATATGAAATTTGACAAGACATTGTTCACTTACCAGTAACTGATGTCCCTTTTGTAGCTAAGAGACTTTGTAAGGAGTGGGGTGTTTCAATCGTTTTAGATTTAACTTTTGTATCATTTCTTCTGACACTAAATTGTCAGTACTGCCACTGTCCACAATAACCTTGTAGCATTTCCCTCTAGACTTACATCTGGTTCTAAACATACTTCTTCATTGTTCTGGTTCCTCCTGTACCTTCTCTGGTGCTAGAATAACTTTCCTCATCATCAAGGATTCTCCATCCTCAACTTCTTCTCCATGTTTCAGTGAGGCTACACTAGCCACACTCTCCTCCTCATCCTATGCTATATGGACTCTAGTCTCTTTTCCTTTGTTACTACTCTGTTGTATCTAAGGACATTCAAATGCCCTATGTCCAGCCTGTCCACACTAGAAACATGTTCCACTGAACCCTCTTCCTCTTCCAAAATTTCCTCTACCTCCTTAGGTATTGGAAGAACTTGTTTAACCTTGCTTATCTTGAGATCCACATCCAGGATTTGACTGTCCTCTTCCTCTAGAGCTATTTTGCCTTCTAGAGATCTTCTCTTCTACCTTCAATGCAAATTGATAGGCTTCCTCTATACTGGTAATTCTAACCATGATGATTTCATCTTGGATTGAATAATGCAACCCATTTACATACCTGGAGATCTTTTCTACGTCATCTTCAATGTGACTAGCCCTGATGTTCAATCTGTAAAACTCGTCATTATAGTATTGCACACTTTTCTCCCTCTGCTTGTGGTTCTGTAACATCTTGAACATAGTGATTTGATAGTTAGTAGATAGAAATTTTTCCTTTAACTTAGTTAACATCCTCTCCTAAGTCTTAATCTTTTCCTTTCCTTTTCTTTGTCTCTCAACTTGCACATGATCCCACCACAGAGATGCATGACCTTTCAGCTTTGAAGTTGCAAGATTTACCTTCTTAGGGTCTTCTATTGACTCCAACTCAAAAAACTTTTCCATCTCTGAAATCCAGTCTATCAACTCATCTGGTTTCAAACTACCACTATAACTGGGTAACTCAACATGGGGTTTATTGGAAATATTTGTCATGGCATTCAAAAACCTCCTCTCATAACCATCTTCTCCTTCTTCTACTTCCTCTTCACTAACTTCTTCCTCATTGTCACTTACATCTGCCACAAGTACTCCTCTGTGTTGCGTTCTCTCCATTGCATCCAGCCTAGTCGTGATGCCTCTCAACATTTCTGCCAATGTTGCATCTCCAATCCTTGGAGGTGGTCCTCTCCTTCTTCTATCTAGGTTTTCCATGTCCACAGATCCTCTACAGTAATCCCATGGCTTCAAGGAATGTGAAACCTTGCTCTGATACCACTTAATGCAAATCAACGTTTAGGAGCCTTATCAAACAGCTAAACCAAGAAGCAAATGATAATTCACAACAAACAACAACAGATAAACAAGAACAAACAACTCCTTATTTAGATGTAAGGGATAATTACAACAGGAGTACAATGAACATCACCAACATATTGGCCTCAACCTTACAATGCTACAAGATGCAAATCAAAATTGATCATGTATTCAAGAGGAATCTTCAGGAAGACTCCAAAAAATGTACTACCAAGGAGAAACTCCCTCAAAAAACACAAATCCAATGAATTTATAGACCTCTTTGGCAGCCATTGTCCCTCATTAATGCCCTTAGAATGGTTGTACATGCTGTTGAAATTAACCTTGAACATTTTCTGGGTCGTCAACAGAGAAATTGGGTCCTACCAGGTTTCAGCGCAACAGGAAAAGCGCCAAAATATGACTCAACTGGACAAGCGTGGATTTCGGCCTCAACTAGATATGTGCAGTCTAGCTCCTTTTAAGTGCTAAGACCTTTAAATACCTTCAACGGTCTTGTTGACTTCATTAGAATCAGCTGGCATTTCAGGCTCAACTGGAAAGCGGGGTTTTTGTAGGGCACCGGATATGTCCAGTAGGGAGCGATTTTAGCACAAGATCAGAAGGCAAGCATTTCAACGCAAAGTGGTAATTTTTAGTCTTACTAGCTTGTACGGATTTTGGTGTCCACTGAACATGTGCAGTAGAACCAGTTTTTAGCACAAGGTCTATGATGAAGACTTCTAGTGCAAAAGTGTGAAAGTGCTCAGCGGGAAAAGGTGACGTCACTGGACTAGCAGAAAATTTAAAGGTGACCAGACATGTTCAGTAAGAGATGTTTTTAGTGCAAGTCAGTGCCTTAGGATTTTAGCACAGACTCACCTGTGAAATGTCAGTACGGTTATCCGGTATCATTGGATTTTAGCGTTAGGTGCAGTAGACATCAAAAGTCATGCTGGAGCATAACTTCACTATTTTTTATCAGATCTTTACCAAACTTGAGGTATGGATACCCATTTGGGTCTTCTTCAAGATCAATCCCTTACTTAGCCAACTTCCTTAGGAAAATTCTCCAAATTTGATCAATTCACTCATGCAACAACTCCTACAGTAAAATAGAAAACAAGGAAGTAAAAACAAATATTTTGGTTGATGAGGATTCCAGGTGAACGCAGATGCTCCTGCATCAATATCTATCTGCATTTGAACTACAGTATTGTGTTATTGATCAATAGTATTACACTTCTGAGTTATCCAATCTTGCTTCTGAGTTTATACATGTGATTACTTTCTAGATTGAATTGTGCTATTGATCTATACCCCTGCACTTTTGACTAACAAAATTGCACTTTTGACAGACAGTTTTGCACTTCTAACGGGCAGTATTGCACCTTTGATAGACAATCTTGTGCTATTGATCTACATTATTGCTCTCCTAATTCCATATCCTTCCCAGTTTATTGACATAGTTAGGCTTTTAAGTTGTCCTGCTTACACTTCTGAGCTATTCCCTATGCACTTCTGACAGACATTATTGCACTTTTGATTTACCCTATTGCACCTCTGAGCTATCCCAAGTATACTTCTAAGTTATCGTTCTGCACTTTTGATCAGTAGTGTGATGCTTCTGAGTAAAACCTAAGTTTTAGACATTCCACATTTTGATTTTGAGATTCTTACATCAGTCAAACCTAAACATAGACTTGAGACCTCCCAACACATTCACCAACATCCAATCATTCATCCATCCATCCCAATTTTGTCATCATATCCTTTGGACTTTAGAGATTTTATCCTATGATCCATCCTCAATCAACAATATCTTTTTATCATCCAGCTATCCCAACCAGATTTGCTAGAGTCTAGATCTAGATCTTATCCACTATCTTGTTACTTACTTGGGAAATTATCTCTCTTAAGTTGGGAATCAAGTTAGTATCTATCATTAGTGGATTAGGTAGCTTAGGAGAATTGGCTATGTCACCACCCTAGTTGATAACTAGTTCATATTTAAATAATTTTATTTTTAAAATAATTGTGTTAATTTATTAAATTTATTGTTTTATATTCTCACGTGTAGTCTAAAAACTCTTTAAAACAAATTAAATAAATAATAATAAAATTAAGTGATGAACAAATAAATAACAATAAACAATATTAAGTTAAAACAATTAAATAAATAATTAAAAAGTTAGTGAATAGAATTGAAATTTAGATTCAAATAAATTAATTAAAATTGATTAGAAAAGCTAAATTAGGGTGCATGAATTTAGCATACAAAACTTGAGTAATGAATTGATTTATTCTTTAACGGATGTTCTCACTTTATTTTGGCCTCAGTTATTGCTTGGAAGGAGGGGGTTTTCTAACTTGCTTGTGATTGTAATGAAATCCATGGAGATAATTTCTCTGGGAAATTTATGGAAGGAGGAAATAAATGAATGGGAAGGAGAGGAGAGAAGGGGCTTTTTTTTTACTAGGAGAAATTTGGGAAAGGGGTTGGTTTTCTGTGTAGGGAAGGAAATTTGTGGATTTGGAAAAATCATAGGAGTTGATCAAATTGATTTTCAGGTATGGTTGTATTTTATAATTAATTTTGGATTATGGATTTCATTCTTTGTTGAATTAAATACTCTGTATGGCTGCATGCTTGGGAAAAGAATTATGAAAACAAGCAATTAAATAATTGTTGTTTTTGATTTATCAAACCCCTATTTTAATAGATAGCCATTAAATTGTTTTTTATTTTATTTTTGAGGAATTCATTGACCCTAGATGAGTCTTAATGTGCTCATTTTTCACATGGTTAATTTGTAATGCAAATTTTGGGGATGACCTTGATTATATTTTTGTAGGGTTCTTCATTCTGAAATATAGATTTTCTAAAGATAAAATAAAATAAAATTGAATTAGGAGCTAGAAATGGTGAGGGGAGTTATTTTTGGGTGTATAAAACTAATATGTATAAAATTAATACTCATTTGGAGGTAAACCTTTATTATTATTATTATTTAAATCTTTTTTCTTTATGTAAATGGCTGAAATAAAATTTATTTGTCAAATTGGAACTATTTCATTTTTTTTTTCTGTATGTTATTATTAGGAATAGTGATTTTTGCATATCCTAGGTTAGCATCATTTTGTGCAAATTTTAATGAGGGGATTTTATCCTTTTGCCTTCTTTTCTTTAATCAATGTTTTTTTTTCATTTGAGTCACAAACTTACAAAAAATTTAGTATGGAGTCATATATATTCATTTTCTTTTTGCTATGACACTAATCTTGACTATTCTGAAATCAATATAAGAGATAGTTTGCAATAAGAACAACTTTTTGATGGTAATGAATCTATCTAATTCACTTTTGGGTTTTATTCCCCTATGTCTTAACTCTCTGAAACAATTTGAATTTTTAAATTACGTTTAAAAAAGGAAAGTTATGACCATTTTATGACTGCTGGGTAGTTATGTTTCATTAACAAAGATTTGTTTATTTATTTAATATTTATTTTTATTTGGGTTATTATAATCAAATATCTATAGTATTA
Source organism: Cunninghamia lanceolata (assembly GCA_027924645.1). NCBI lineage: Eukaryota > Viridiplantae > Streptophyta > Pinopsida > Cupressales > Cupressaceae > Cunninghamia > Cunninghamia lanceolata. Next base: position 5,184,332 of record BSBN01000850.1, read on the forward strand.
TATGAAATAGAGTTCTTGGCCTTATTTTATATTTAATGTGCATTCAATCCTTTAGTCAAAATCTTAAGCATTATCCATATTAGCCTCCTTCCAATTTGATATTATGCATATGAATTTAAAATTTTAGCTTTAACTCTAGTTTGGAATGAATTCTAATTAAGAAAATAAAATTGATCTCTTAGTTAGAAAGTAATTATAATGAAAGAATCCTTCTATCTTCATGATAAATAATATTATATATGTTTTTGTGCTTTTATTTATGAATTGAATACTTAGACCATATTATTAATTATAATGAAGGAAATATTTCTATCTTCATAGTTAATATTAAATAGGTTTTGTGAAATGAATATTTAAATTATATTATGCTTCCAAGATTATATTCTAATTAAAGAATATAGAATTTATCTAGTTTTAATTAGTTTTAATCAATTAGTTAATATGTGGCAATTTTCTATTAAAGATAGTTGTTAGAATATGGGATTTAATTAGATACTATTAAATTAGTTTTAATCAATTAGTTATTCATTGGTCAATCATCACATTGATTTTTTTTAGTAATTTAATTATATTCAATTAGTATTATCAAATTTAAATATTTAGTTAATATGTTTTGTGAATTGAATATTTAGACTATATTATGCTTCCATATTAGATTCTAATTAAAGAATATAAAATTCATCAAGTTTTAATTATTATTAAGTTAAATAGTTGCAAATGGATGGACAAATTTATCTTTGTGGAGTTAATTAGTTAGGTAAGTTTAATTATTATTAAGTTAATTAGTTGCAATGGGTGGACAAGCTTATGTTTGTTGAGTTTAATTAGTTAGGTAAGTTTTCATTATCATTAAGCTAAATAGTTGTAATGGATGGATAGATTTACCATATTCTTATTGAATTTAATTATAATCGAAAATAAAATTTTATTAAGTTATACATTTTGTTGCTTAGTTAAAGTTAAAGATAAATTACAATCTAACAAATAAAGTATAGGTGTTATAAATTAACAAATTGATCTTCATTTATTCAATATGCAATTGTGAGAACAAATTAGATAGTTATAAAGTTCAATTTTATCAATTGGTAATTGCAAAAATTGATCCAATCTCAATCAAACAACTAAGTTAAAACTAAAGTGAACTTTAGCCAATCATTAAGTTTTATTACAATTACTATGCTCATTTCTTTTAAGAAAGGTCTTATTCACAAATTTTAGTTAACAAACTATTAAGATAGGAACACTTAAATATGTTTTAATTTCTCAACACTTAGTAGTAATTAGTTGAAGATGAACAACTATGTTAATTTAACTTCTTTTTGTATGATTTCCCAAACTTCGATTGCGATAAGTTGAATGTGAACAACAATTTGTAACTTTTCCTCAAATGGTTTATAAATGTGTGAAATAAAGCATAATGTTGTTACAATATTTTATCATTCCTTTTGATTCTATAAACTTAATAAGGATAAAACCCAATTTACACATTGTAGCATTTGGTGAATAAAGGGTACCTCTGGTTCACACTTATGAGTCAAGCCACTGCGATGAACTACTATGTCCGTGGCCTAATAAAGCTACAACAACAGCATCTGGGCATCATCCCTATAAACCGCCAGGGAGTAAGAAGGATCATCTCATTGATTAAAGTACTAGAGGCAAGGTAATCCCTCTTGTATGCTATACTAAAAAGATAAAATCATAGAGAATTCTCTTAGAAAATACTTCCCCTCTATTAGTTAAAGAATTAGTTTCACTTGTTAGCTAGTGGTGTTAACTTCTTTGTTTGCAAGGAAAAATTTAGTAAGGGAAAGGGGTTTTTGAAACACATAGTTGGAATTTACTTTTAGGGCCTAGAAGTAGTAATTCCTAGTAAACTAGGCATGGGTTCTTACATTGTTAATTATTATAGTTATCTAGTGTATTCTTAGTAGCATTTTATGTGAGTTCTAATTTAGAAAACCGTAAACTCATTTTAAGAAATTAATCATATCTTGTTTCATGTGATTCTTATGATATTGGTTAAGCTTAGGCTTGGTTGTTATTTATTTAATCATTGTCTTTCTCTCTTTCTTTTGATACTAGTGATTAACAATCTATTGAGGGGTAACCCTACGTGTAGTGGCATCTTGTGTATCTTGATACTTCTTGTTTATACCTAACTCTTTCCACCTACCTATAAACTATGTAAGTAGAGAAGTTTATTGACTAAACACTCAACTATGGTAAGTTTATCATTAAGATACCTGAAGTAACTAAATAGTTCTATGATCTAAGCATTGAATACATAATATCTATCTCTATGACACCTTTATAAGGTGGTAGTAGTACCTTGAACATGAGAACATAGGTACTTGTTGTGTGGTTACACAACACGCCCCATTTTGTCCCAGCAAAACAGGGACCCAACTTTTTGCTTTTGGCTGGGATTTGCTTTTTCCCTTTCTTTTGGGCAGTATGGTAAAAATTAGTATCATATGTATGTTAGGATGTGATCCTTAGCATGTCCAAACCTCAAAATCTAGGTCCAATTTTCAAAATCAGAATTTGTCATCATGAACCCTACCAAGTGAAAGAGTACAAAATTCTAAGCAGGTTTGCTTTTTGAAGCACCCCAAAATTTTGTAAGACCAGGAAATTATGCCCAGTTAAAGTTTAGTCAAACAGTCTTAGGGATATCATCACATTTCCTAACATCTAGACATTCTTAATGTCCTGATCGTGAAATTACTAAGGAAACTCAATGTCTTCACATTTGCAAATGTGCACACGTCAAATTTTAATCCACGATGTATGTGTTGGAAACAATGCAGATAACTGAGAGGGGGGTGAATTAGTTATCTTATAACGTTTCTATTTTTCTTTTATTTTCTTAACTTATCATTTAATGTTATACCAAATCATAAGAGCTGAAAAGAAATTAACACATAACACAAGGATTTTTACGTGGAAACCCTGTTAAGGGAAAAATTGTGGGGTGACTAACCCAAGATTGTATTCTCTGTTAAAAGAATAAAGAGTACAAATTTGGCACTTGCCAATTAGGGCTCATTGCCCAAGCACACTGCTCACAAAAGGCCCACTGCCTACAAGAGACTTACAGTCTACAAATGCTTACAAATGATATCAAGGTGTTTGAACTGATGAACAACATCTATGCATGCAGGATTTCAGTTCTGATTAGGTACAATATACTGATTTGGCACATTTCATTCTTCCTCTGCTCAATATTACTTTCCTGTCACATTCCAGACTTGAATTACTATCTTTGTACTTGCCTCTACTTTTCTTCGTACTTCACCATTCATATAATCAAATTCACACACTTACAAGCTTGAATCCATCAGGTATATATATCTGCATCAAGGATTTCCAACACTTTCTTAGTCCGCAGTAAGAACACCTGAGATATTTGCAAGTTGTTGATCTGTCAGCTGAATCCATGCTAGATTAGTGATGCGTGTCAAAACATAGGCATAGAAGTCATTAATCATGTCGGCTAACAATGTATGATATCATAGATTGCTTGATCAACACCTTTTACACATCCAGATTGAAGTCTGATACTCTGTCGCTTAGTTCTTCCTCTATCTACTCTACCTGACTGGAACCCAACACTTAGATGCTCATATCTTTTACATGCTTTACCACCGGAGGCTAAATCTCTGGAATACATGATGCAGCACACAACATACACTCAATAGAATTGTGCCATTAAACATATGAGAGCCAAATATTTGGAAGCTGGAACATAAAAAAACTTCTATTCATCAAATCTGCTACTACAATGAGAGAGAACTCTCTTACATCCAAGAAAACAAAAACAAAAAATTACCTTTTTTGGTAGATTTCGAAAATTGTTAGATTTTGCCATTTTAGGTAATTTTACAATCATATCTTGAGAATCCTATTTTTTCCCAAAAGCTTCCTAAAACTAAGGTAGGATGAAAGGCCAACTAATATTCTAAATTTGAAACATGAGTTTCAAGTTATTACAAAAGTAACTTTTTAAGAATCTAGAAAAAAACACTAAATTGCCATTTTGGGGGCCAAGATGAAAGTTTCAAGCCCCGGAAAACACATCCACCTGTAAATTTCATAGAAAACCCACATCCAAGTCAAAAGTTATGACCTTTGGAAGTCCCTACATCAATACACTAGTCATATGACCCCTCTTGACTTATCCAAGTCCGTAGCTTATTGAGTTACACCATCTGAGAGATCCGGACCTGATTGTCAGATCATGTAGCATGCTCTGTTCTTGTCTACCAAACCATCTTGACTTCAATCTGACTTCCAGTATGAATGAATTACCGACTACGGATGTCTGGGATACACTTTGTTGCCTTCAATGACAACACTTAAATGACCTAGCAGTGTCTCTTGCCAATAGTATGATACCTTTAGAGTACATGGACATTCACGAGTATGCACACTCAATCTCAATATGCAGACATTAGTCAGTATCTCAACTTGCTATAACAAAACGATAAAACTTAATGTCTAGATATTAACTCAATATCCTGACATTCGACAATATCATGATGACATCATCTGATTTCAGCCTTAGAGAAATAACAAAGGATGGTGACGACATCCAGACATTAAGAGTTCACAACATATCAATAAACTTAACATCTACACATTAACTTAATGTGCAGACCTTCGCTAATATGCGGGTGACGTCATGATATACCCGACCAAGAATAACCTTTAGGAAGGTGACATCATCATTACATTTGGACGTAGGGATATTTCATAAAAGTTAGCATCCGAATATTTCTTAATATCCACATATCTGTCCTTGCAACCCAAAATACATAGATTTCCATAGACCAATCAGATGGTGCCACGTGGCATGTTGACTTTTCCTACTCTAGACATTTCATAAAGTCCTGATATTCGGTGATCAAAGGTAAAATAATTTTGGATTATTATGATCTGATATTCACCCATGGTCAGAATTGACCAATGTCATCATGACATTATATGCATATGCATATTCCAAAAGGTGAGCACATTGTTTAAACATTTAGAAATTCCACCAATATGCACACTGTGTAATAAATGTCACGAAATGGTAGGTGGACGTCTGAAAATTCAAATCATATACTACCACTTGTTAAGATCCCGAGGACCCAATGTTGATATCCACAAACATGAGTAATTCTACATTAATTATTCCCTAATCTCTCAATGTTAACATTTAAAAGGTGAATTTTGGTTGTTTTAACATTCATAACGCATTCAAAGAGCGAAATTACAAAAAACCAGAGCTATTATGATGGCCATTATAGAGATCTGCAATCACAATGGAATGGGGTGCACATCTGATGGTAAAAGGTAAATAACAAGTGCACGGTGAATCTATTTATCCAAATACCAATTAATCAAGGTTTAAGTGCAGTAAGTCAGGTATGTAACGTAAAACCCCGTTTGTCATTTATGTATAGTAAAAGGTAAAAATGGTATTTACTTAAGGTAAATTTGAATGTGGATGCACATATGAGTATGCTCTGTAGTTGTTGAATATCATGATGCTTAGGAATTAATTAGTTAAACTCAAGAAACTGCATGTTAGGTTATAAGAAGCATATTTGTAATTGTAGGATATCATGGAGATTTGTGAAAACCAAAGTGAGATAGAGTTCATGACTCTAATGTACTCATAACCTAGTGGATCCAGTTTTAGACATGGACAAACCAGTGGATATCTCTACAAGAGAAACTAAAGGCATGGGAACATGCAGTTAAAAAGCTTAAAGTGTCAAATATTGCAAAAATAGAGAAGGCCATCTAGACATATGAGCTAATCCAGGGAAATAGATGCAAAGTAACCAAAGATGAATCTTCTACAGATGAGGAATAGGATGCAAATGCAGAATATCAAGGAGGTCATCCACCAAAGAAGAATCCAATAAGAATAAGAGGCAAAGCGGTCGCATTGACCAAATCAAAGATTCAAAATATTCTAGAACATGCCAGCTATAGACTACTGATTGATTGCCAACTGGAAATCATGTGCCATGTTTCCATCCTAACCATTGAATCTTTTGAAGTGATCCTGACCATTGGATCAATTGTAACTACATCCTCTCCTTGTCCTATGAAAGGAGGTGGATTGTCATTTTGTAAAATATTAGGAGCTTAATTGAGACTGAATTGTTGAATGTCATGGTTCTCTCTCAAGACTGATTGTAAATATACATACTTTTGAATGTTGAATGAAATAGAGATTTAGATTACCAATCAATCAAAAATTCTAAGTAATCTTGTGTGGATGTCTTCTTGATGTTTCACTATGATTTGTTGTGTCCCTTGGAGTGCATGTCAATTGGTGGATATTGTTGGCATCCAGTACCTTAGAAGATTAGCATCAACTGTGTGGAGTTGTGGAATGACTTGGCAACACATAGTTTGATTTCATCTCTATTTTATGAAATGTTAAATTGTGCATATGGACCAACTATCAAAGACTCACTCATTTTAAACAATTTTAGAATTTCATTTCAATTTCTTTAAATTTCATTGAATCATAATCATCACAACTGCAAAATACTGAAAATGAAAAGCAGAACTTAAAATATGCCGACATCCGTAGACACATGAATATCATATGCATATTTGAACAAATCACATGTACAATTGCAAATATCATGCAAATAATCATAAATAATGATAAAGATCATGGAAATATCAACTTGTAGGCACATTATTTAGAATAATTTGAAGTGCAGAAGCAAAATTAAGCAAAGATTAGTTCAAATTTGAGTAAATTGGAGATAGTTTCAGAAGAACTAATCAAAGTTATCAAATAATCATAAATCATCTTAACCAGAGTGAAGATCAGAAGAATTGATCAAACTTAACATAAATATATGCATGATCTGGTTAGATATTGTAAATTTAACATCATCTATTGAGAATTTACATGGAACAGGGAAAATAGAGTAATATCTGCGTATCTAGAGACAAATTACTTCAAATTCATGCGTAAGACCCCTAAAGGATTTAATAGTAATTCACATCAAACCAACTGAGAGATTATTAGAGATCATGTTCTGATCAACAGAGACTTGGAATCATCAATTTATCCTGGATTGATCATATTCTTCAAGTAGATAAAGGTTTACTTTGTGAATTTTTATCATTATTGTTATGACTAACATCATCATCAACAATTTTTGGCACTAGAAGGAGGGCTAGAGCAACTTGATTTGAGGATTTGTTGTCTTTATATCATTTCCTATGCTCAAGTGAGGTGATATTTTCAAATTTCTCAGCAATATCCCAAATCCTATGTATTTTTGCAAAGATTCCACTAATATCCAACAATTTGAGGAATCTAGTCATAAATATCCTGTCATCATGGACTTCCATCCTAACATTTGCAGACAGTTCTCTAGAATTCCAAGTTTGAGTTAAAATTTGCATTCTCTACAAATATCTTGTTATTTTGGGCATCTGTTCATAAATATCTACTCTAGAGGAATAATAACCTGCATATTTGAAAAGATATTGTCTAAATATCCAAAGTCTATCTTGAACTGTGAAGCACTGGCTTGTAGACCTAATACTAGGTCAAGATCTTTTGGTCATTTAGAAGAATTACCTATAATTAGACATAAACCATGTTCTTCTAGTCAACCTAGACCTATTGTTGCTAGTCTGCCAGTATCTCCAGCAGTAGTTGTAGTAATACCTCTGGCACCTCCTATAGTAATATCATTCTTCATTGTTGAGTCATTGCTTCTCTTTGCTTCTTACAATGACTTGCCAAAAAATCCAAACAAGATTTGTCTAAAATATCATCCCTATCAAGATGCGGATGATCACATCTGAACTTATGAGGAAACCTGTTTCAGGGCTAGGATACAACATGAGGACGTTCAATGTAGGTTGTTTCCATATTCACTAGGAGAAGAGGCATACAGCTGGTATATCAACCTTCCTCAGTCTTCCATAGATTCTTGGGATGATCAAGAGAAAGCTTTCAAGGGAAGATTCAAAATACATGTAGATGCAACCATGATGTATCATCTTTTTGCCACAATTAAAAGAACTGAAGGAGAGTTGATATCTAATTTCAATGCTAGATTCCAAAAGATGTATTCCAAGTTGACTGCTCCTTACAATGTAGATGATACTGCAGCCAGGTTAGTTTATTACTCAGCTTTGGATCCTTTAACATCCATGTTCATTAGAAGGACACATCCTACCATCACATCCTTGGCAGGTACCTTTGAAGAAGCTATCAAAGTTAACCAACAATTAACCCCAGGTTTTACACCTAACTTAGGATATCCTGCTTATCCTAGTCAACCACCAGCTAGTGGAGCTCCGATGCCTCCTGCCACTAGTAGAAATATGATAAATAAATGACTAGGTGACTAAAAATTTTAGTCGCGTGACCAAACTTTTAATCACGTACTAAAAATTTTTGCAACATAGCTATAAATGACTAAATAAATGACTAATTTGGTCATCGGTTGAAATGACTATTGAAATGACCAAATAAATGACTAATTTGGTCATCAGGCAAAAAAACACAACTACAAATAAAATTGACTAAATAAAGGACTAAATAAATTCCTCTATTCTTTTTTCTTTCACTTTAGTTTTGGAGGGAATTAATGGAGGGATTGTGCATTTATGAATTATGAACAAAAGGTGAAACCTATGAAGAAGCAAAGATTGTGTGTTTAGCAGGAGAAGATTGTTCATGGCTGCTGAGAATAGGGTATGCAGAGTAGTCAAACAGGAGAAGATTATTCATGTCTGCCAAGAATAGGGTATGAGTAGTCGAATGGGAGAAGATTGTTCATGGTCGCTAAGAATAAGGTATGAGTAGTCAAACAGAAGAAGATTGTTCATGGCCATAGTTCTTTGAGTTTGGAAATAGTTTTGAGATCATGTGAATGAAGAAAGGAGCGAATTTTGAGATTTCCAGCTATAGACGGAAAATATCAAAGGAGGAGATAGATGACAGATAACAAATGGTTTTATGAAGCAGAGGTAGGGTTTCCACGTACCTCTATTCTTCTCTTAGTCTACTCTAAAGTTTTGTATCTTTGAAAGCTTGGTGCTCTGTCATTAGTGACTATTCTATCTCTTTCAATGACTCTATGAAGAGGTCTCATTGTTCTTTATTGATAAAGTTCTACTTTTTCCATTCATGATTTATACTTAGAATACCTTGGCATGAAGGAATTTGATGGTCTTCAACCTATGACTTAGACACTGCCCCTGTGTGTGTGATTCAACCTTTGAAAGATGATTGTATTTTCAAAATCATTGTCACAAAATAGAGAATGAAATCTTGTTGTTGAGAATGCAAGACTATTCCATGATTTGTTTCATTCCTTAAATATGCTCTTCACTATCTTTACTGTCTCTTATTGCTATCTTGACAATAACCTTTGTCATGAAAACCTTGTTCATTGCTTCATACATGAATTGATCTTTGTTGTCCTATCACGAACTTGCCTACAAATTCCTTAATACAAAGATATCATTGATGATGACTGTCCTTTGTATGCAAAAATTTATCACAGTCACACTCCCTTTGTCCATCTACTGCTATGACTATCATATAGCTTATTAGCTTGATTTTGATAAACTTGAAGATTCTATTCATAGACTTTTGATTGTAAAAAATCCTCTCTGTTACTTTTGTTATTGATATATGACATAGTTTTCACATAATTCACATTTGGATGCAAAAAGACTGTCAATATTCCACTGTCTTTTCTCTGTTGTTGTAGCTCACTTTGGTGACTATGATTAGGGCATATCTTTGAATGGATAGTGATCTCCTCCTTTCTGCTATGGTGTTGTGTATTACTCTTTTTGATGATTGATTTCACTGTCAGTTTGATGACTGATTTCACTGTCAGTTTGATGACATGACTGTCATAACTTTCAAAGGCACTTGTGTCACTGTTTTAGCTTCTATATAATGACTATCTTTGCCTGATAAAATCTTCAAGGATCAGTTAACTAATTAGGTAAGGGTTTGTATTTTGACAAAAGTGTTTGGCTTCATGGATTTTGTATTTTCATCTTTTCAATGCTGCTACAGACTATAATATATGCCCCCTCCTTTGCAATCAAAGGTATGACTGTATTCTTTATGTTGTTTTTCCTATTTTCATGATTGTCATTTGAAATGGTTGACATCTTGAGTCCTTTATTTGGTGACTTTGCCTATGATTTTAGCAAGTGATTTGCTGCTATGAATACTTCATCACAATAGTTATTTAATTGGGGTTTTAAACATAACTATTGTGGTTTTAAAGTGCAATCTTGATAAATTGTTTAGTATTTCTTCTAAATGCTATTTATCTATTGGTTTACATAGCTTGTATGTATTTCTAAGTTAGACAACTTGTAAATTGTATAATTGTCAGCATGGGAATGAAATTGAATTGTTGTTGATGTTTGTTATTCTCATGGACATGTATTGAAGCACTTACTCTATCTGATGCATGTACCTAAAAAAATGTTTTAGGTACATATAAGTGTAGCAGCTACTTGCATGGGTGATAAAGCTTGTTTGGAGAGGACTTGGAGACTTTTGAAAAGGTGGGCAAGGAATTCAGAGTTTGTTGTAATGAATTTGAAGTCGGCAAGGCCCTTTGTAGCAAAGTCAAATTTGGGGATGCACTCTACAACAAATTCAAAGGTAATTCAAAACCCTCATTGCCAAAAGTGAACTGATATTTTCATGATATTTGGAGAAGCTACTTGTGGGTGCCCCCAGGAGATATTTTCATGATTGAAGCTTGAAAACACAAAAGAAAATGTTATCTTCAGTATTTTTGAAGTTGATCCTTAACTGATCCTTGAACTCAAATAAAACCACACCTCTACTCTGCATGATCTCCTTGCATGATAACTAGCCCAAACTAAAGGAAAGGTTATCCTAGCTTGACCATATGCATGATTGAAGGTTACCTTTTAAGATTTTATATTTAAAGGCCTTCTAGGCGTAGGATAGCTTATTATACTAAATTAATATTGGAATGCACAATATTACAGATGGATCAGCATCGAAGGTTGAGTGAATGTCTAAAATGTCATGAAGCAAGGTCTAGACAAGGGTTGAAATCAGTTGTGGTTCCTAGAAAGGTTCTTCACCACTTTCTGATAATCCCATGATTACTTTGAATGTATAGGTGCAGAGACATTGTTGAACTTATGCAGTGGCATGCCCAAAATAAGAGCATTGATGGAAAACAATGACATGTGCCTGATTCTAAGACGTGGATGGAATTTGATAATAGATGGCCTAATTTTTCTCAAGATCCTAGTAATATAAGGTTGGGTTTGGCTCTAGATGGGGTGAACCCATTCTTAGATCAAAGTACCAAATGGTCAACTTGGCTAGTGTTTTTAATAAATTATAACTTACCTCCATGGTTAGAAACTAAACCATTTTTCTTAATGCTATCATTGATTATACCAGGAAAGAAAATTGTGACTTCAAATACAATAGATGCCTATCTAGAGCCATTATATGATGAGCTAATGGAATTATGGAAAGGAATTGAAGTAATTCAATCTTTAAGTGATGGTCATTCAATCAAATCCACTTTAAGAGCTTCCTTATTGGTTATGATTCATGATCTTCCCGCATATGGTACATTGTCTAGTCTCACTATTCATGAATACCATGGCTGTCCTGCTTGCAACTTTAAGGATTTTGTGAGGCACTCAAGAAGTTTTCGTAAGTTTATTTATTGTGGACATCATGCTTACCTTAAAGTGGGTCATCCATATCATCGACAAAAAACACATTTCAATGGTCAAGAAGAGAATCGTGCAGCACCTTTACTAATAACAAGTGATTACATTATTGAGAATGGACAAAAAAGAATGTCATTTATTGAAAATGGTGGGATTGCTAGTAGTATATATGATCCATGTAATGAAAGTGGTGTAAAACGGTTGTGCATATTCTATAAGTTGCCATACTTTAAGGATTTAGCCATTAGGCATACTGTTGACTTTATGCATATTGAGAAAAATATAGCCTATGCTATTATAGAAAATATTTTTGATGCTTTTGATACTATTTCAACACGTGAAGACTTTCGAGAACTAAAGATTCGTCAAAATCTTTGGGTTGAAAAATATGATGATGCAAAATATAGAAAACCCAATGCTCCTTATGTCTGGACAAAGGAACAACATGCACAATTCTTACAGTTGATGTCTCAGACTCACTTTCCCATTCGATATGTAAGTAGTACTATCAGAAGCCAAACTCACATTAATAGCTTAAGAGACCAAAGACCCATGAATGTCGTGTTATAATTGAAAATATTTTAGCTATTGTGGTAAATATATCAGGTTTGGCAAAGGGATCAAGATTGGCAATTATAAGGTTGGACCTAATATTAAAGAGAATGAGTTCACATGTATTAGATCCTTCGAACTTTGATAGTTCAAGGGAGGAGGTTATTGAATTCCTTTTTCTATTGGAATGGGAATTTCCAGCAACAATCTTTAACATTTCTATGCATCTTTTGATACATCTAGAATATGAACTAGAGCATTGTGGTCTAGTAAGAATGAGATGGATGTATCCTATAGAATGATATATGAAGGTTTTGAAAAAAATTGTTCGTACTAGGGAAAAAATAGAAGGTACATGTCTGAGGGATATTCAATGCAAGAGGCCATTGGATTTTGCACAGAATATATGAAGGATTTTAAAAATGTCAATCAACATGTATGGGATGATGATAAAGATGAGAGAATTACAGGTGAAGTATTAGAAGGCAATGGATGTCACTTCACTCTATCACATCAAGAAAGAAGTGCGATACATGCCTTTATGCTTCAAAACACATCTTCTTTTGATAAGTGGCACAGGTTAAAAAATTTACACAATTATTTATTTACACATTTATATTATTAATCTTACTCAATTGTATTTACACATTTATATTATTAATCTTACTATTTGCACATTAACATTCTATGTAGAAAATATGAAGAAGAGAATCAAAGTTGGATGCAACATCGACCTCAAAAGCACAGATGTCATGATTTGGTTGGAGGTGATTCTTTTCCAAAATTTGAAGAATGGATTGCTAATGCAATTAGTGATGCAAAAGAAGAAGGTAAAGATATAATAATAGAGGAAAGTGAGCTTTCACAACCTCCACATTTATGGGCTATGCATTTTAGTGAAATGTGGGCCTATGGTAGCCATTTAAGAGTGGAGGAAAAAGACAAAGGAAAGACAAATTGTGAATGTGTTGTAAGTGCTGAATTTCTTCACAAAACTGAGAAGAAATTCTATGCTGGATTCATCCAAGAATTATTCAAGTGGAGTTTGGTGAAAACAGTCCTATATTATTAAAATGTAAGTGGATCCGACCATCCACAGTACATTTTGATGAGTATGGATTTGTACATGCAAATACAGGACAATTTTTATCAGAGAGGGATGAGCCCTATGTTTTTCCTTTTCAAATTAACCAATCATTTCTAATTGATGATGTAAGAAGCCCAGGATGGAAGCTGTTGATATAATGCATGATGGACAATATGTTAATTTACAAGAAACATTTGAAGTAATGGACGAAGATGATGATGGAGTGTTTGAAGAAGATATTTTGATTACCAACAAAGAGATTGGGAGAGAGAATGTATTACATGACACAGATGAGGATGAGGAATAAAATCAAGCAGATGTGGAAATGAGTGATTAGGATTCTAATCTTTCTGGCAATGTAGATGATTAGTGAAGGCATCAAGAAAATAGTGAGCTTGTAAAATGTAGTAGAGAAGCAGCAAGATAAGAAAGGGCATTAGTGTATAGGAATTTCTTCCACTTTGGGTTTTTCAAGGTAATCTCTTGTGTTGAGCTCTACTTTTTGTTGTTTTTCTAGTTCTTGTCTTGTTACAGGTCATGCATATAACTAGCTATATTTGTTCCAAAAATAAATTACTCATTTTTAAAGCACATATTGACTATTTTTGTTTACTTACGTTTGTGTGTTCAGAATTTCTGCAAAATTATATAAGTAGAAATAATGAGGATTTTATAAGTAGAAATAATGAGGATTATATACATAGAAATAATGATGATTCACACTATCAGAAAGGCAATTAGTTTCTTCTCAAATAGAAGGATAAACAAATAGAGTTTCCTTTGGGTTTCAATCTGTGTGGCACATTTACTTAGTGAATTTTTGCTCCTCCATATAATGCATCTTATATGCTATCATCCTATGTCATGTCACTTGTCATAGACTCTCTCCTCTAATTTCTAAGAATGCATCTTATATGCTCTGTGAATGTATTTCATATGGGGACTGTCCTTATATATTGTATCATTCAAATGGAAATGAAATCCTTATATACTATGACTACATTTGTTTATATGCTCTAGTTGACTTAAAATAATGGCTTTGTTTATATTCCACTCTTGTTCTACTGATTCAAGTTGCTGATTTATATATTATTGTTTATTTGGACTTCAAGAAATGAAGAAAAAGACTTTGAGGCACAATTTAGATGATAGTGATCATGTTACTAAAGTTCCACTAATAGATTATGAGTGCTTTCGTAAAGAACATGTGACAAAGAATAGAGAATATTTATCACATCTTGGTTTGACAAAAAAGCAAGTTGTAAATCCACTAAATAGTATATTATTTGTTTAATTGTTTTTATGAAATTTTATAGGTAAGAGGTTTATGTATATAAGACATAATATGATATTTTTTTGTTTTATAGGAAATAAAAAGAGTGCAAAGAAAATGCAGAGAGAAAACAAAAGGAAAGTAAAGATACAATGCTGCCAACTCATAGAAGCCAACGGATTTTAGATTCAAGTACAAATGCAGTTGGTGAAAAGAATAGTTGTGATGATGTGCAGCCTGATATAACACATAGTGATGTGCAACTTGATATAGTACATGGTGATGTATAGCCTAATATAGCACACAGTGATGTGCAACGTCGTCATGATCTCTTAGCACAGAGTCTAAGAGAGATTATTGAAAACAATGAGAGGAAAGGAATAGTAAGTGATCTGCAGATGATTTATTCAAGATTAAAGGATGTGTTTGAAGTGAAATCTACAGAGACCGGTACTGATCTACCTACTCATGACACACCTAATGTGGCCAAGGACGATGAAGTTCTAGTTAATGAAAGTCATGAAGAGAGACCACTTGCATCTGATGTGCCTGCTACAACTTTTGATGGAACTAGTGGATCAGCCAAAAATATTGCTAGTGGTTTAATAGAAGATGTGCCTACTCTTTTCAAGAAAAAAAAGATTGAGTCAAGATTTATATAGATCTACAGAGAGGAATGCAAAACAAAGAAGATTAGAAGGCAAGAATCTATTCTTGGTTGAGGTATCAAGAGATGGTGAGCCCATTGGGAAAAATGCTACAAGGTGGGCCTCTGAGTTGGGTGTGAGATGTAGGGCCCATTTGGATATTTGCAAATCAAATTTTGCAGAGCAAGATCCATGAAGTGTGGAAAATGTTATACAAAAAATAGAAAATACTTTTGAGACTACTTGTGGACAAATCTCTAGAAGATATTACAAGCAAAAGATGAGACTTTTGATGAACAATTTTAGATACAATTGTAGAAAAACAATCTTGGAGGGAAAAGACAGGTTAGAATCCCCTCTATCTCCCAAACAGTGGGAGGCATTGAAAGAAAATATGTGTTCTAAAGAATATTTAACAAAGAGTTATAAAGGAAAGAAGGCAAGAGATAATGTGGTAGCTGGATATACATTTGACCAAGGCAGGTTGCAGACCAAAATGGACAAACTTGGAGTAAGGGTATGGTTTTTTGGTTTAATTTACATTGGTTACTTATTTTGATTTTTTATTGAACAGACTATATGTTGATATTGACATTGTATTTTAGGTGGAAAATAGTAATAGAGAAGCAGGTGTGGAAGATATGCTTGATTATATGGTAGCACTAGATCCTAGTAAATCTAACAGTAGTATGAAGTGGAAATCTAGTTCGTCAACAGAGATTTTAGAGCCATCTATTAGATGCCTAGTAAGAGCCTCTGTAGATCATGTCAACTCAAATGAAGGGTACCAACATATAATGAGTTGCTTACACAGTCTCATTGAGAAATTGTCGCAGTTGGCTTCCTCCATTAAGCCTATAGTTTCTGCATGGAATGAGCATAATATTATGGATGCAGATGAGGTAAGAGGATCTATCACACTATCCTTTCATTTTGTGTGCTTGTTATTGGGTAAACTTGTACCATGTTTTTGTTACACTTCCTTGTGATAGCATTTTTTGGATACTTCAATAGTTATCATACCTCTTGGATACTGTAAACAAAGAATGAACCTACCCTCAACATGCAATACTGCAATTCTAGCCATTATAACCTTAGCATTGATGCTTTACATAAATGTGTTATCACAAATTATCTCACTATTCTACTTACAGAACCAAAAGAAACATGCAATACTACAATATACCAGGTTCTACTTGAAACCATTTTGCTTGAGTATTCACTTCATTATTGGCTGCATTATGACATTTAACTCTATTAGTCTAGATAGTCACTTTGAGTATGTCTTAGTAAATCTCTTAATCACCGATCCTAAAGTCAAGGTTGCCATATCTGCTTTGTTGTTGTCATTCCAAGGGTTCTTGGTGACTGTCTAATGGTTTTGGTAGTGCCTTTATCTCTTCTCTTTGTTTGGTGAAACCCTACTAGCTGTTGCATCTCTTTATCTTCTCCTATACCTTCCATGCTATGGACTGTCCTAAGATAGAGATATGGACTACCATCTTACAACTTTTACTATCTTCCTTATCATATGAAGGACTGGGACTGTCCCTTCTTGTTGAAAATCTTATGCTCATGACTATAAGAATCCTCCTATAAACTGGAATCTATTGCTTACAATAAAGGAAGAATCTCACAACATACCTTGACTTAGTCATTTAAGAGTGGAAGAAAAATGTTATTTTGAACAAAAAATTATAGTTTTTGCATTCTTTACTTGACTTATATTAATTTTTGCATGATGATTAGACCGCATGTAGAGAAATTATATGAAAGCAGAACAAAAAGAAAAAGGCCTTATCAATAGAGCTCTCTACAAAGCTACACAACATGAGGACAATGATGATAGTGATTATGTTGAATGTCTTGACAAGAATCTGCATGATATTTAGAGTAGTAGTAGTGGTGCCAGAATTGAGGTGGGTGTTATTTATTGTTTTTATGTCTTTCATGGTAGTCATTGTTGTTTTAACACACACGTGCAAGTAAGTACTATTTAAGTAAGTTGTTTTAATTCTATTTGAAGGAAAACCCACTAGTGTGATTTACTTTAAAGGATTTAACTCTAGAGAGAGACCAATAAATGTAAGTCACTTAAAGGGAATTACATCAATTTCTAATAGAAACCAATTAAAAGCATCCACACAATGTCAGCAAATGTGCCTTGATAAATCTATTGATTTGAATAACTGGAAATAGCCAATATGGAGACAATCAAACAACTTATGAACTTAAATATTAATAGAAAATTAGAACACCATACATATCCACAAATTTAACCATCCTTTCCCATTATGATATTAAATTATCGTAGAAGTGTAATGTCTTGAATCTGGATTATGATTGGATAGATAATATTAGAATATATAAATTGTTTTACTAAAAGATGATGGTTGTCTAGGACTTGGTTTCCCTTATAAATATGGGAAGCAATAAGATTTAGGCCTGAACCAGCACAACTATTCATAAATCACATCCTCTTGTAACTAAACATGTTTAATAAAGAGAGATTAAAGGCATAAGCAAGTTAACCAAGATCTCAATCTGTTAGTCATCATAGAGCACCCGTGACCTCAGGCCTGGAAAGGTACTCATCTCCATGTTGTAGTATATGTTAAGTGTGTTGTGCCCCTATCTATTATCACAAAAAAGTGTCAAAATTTTGTCCTTGTTCTCCATGTTGATGCCAACAAAACTACTCGTTGCTCCTTCTGCACCTAAACCTGTAGCTGCACATCAATCTTTCAAGTATGTCTGCTCCCACTTATTGAATGTAAGGTCACTGGTCCATTTGAATTCCTAAATTCAAAGCAGATTGGTCTGATGGTCCTTCCATCTTTTATCCAACATAGCTTTAACATCAATTAGAAATTTTCCATATCCTGCATCTAGGGCTATGACCCTATACAAAATCACCTTAAAGCTCAAAGTATCTATATCCTACTCCTTTTTCAGGAATTCCATAACCACATACACTGTTGTTCTGAACTCTACCTTCCAAGTATCAAGGCCTTTAACTAGTTTGTTTTCCTCTGTCAGGAAAGAGGGGATAAATTGATGCTTGAAAGTAGAAAAAGATTCAAGTCTGACCTGCATCCTTTTGTCTTCATTGATGGTGTATTGATGCTCTTCAATGATCATAGTCACCATCTACTCTGTGGGCTTCAATTCAGCAGGAGCATCAAGATTTCTTTGAAATATCCTGCAAAGCATGCTTAAATTGTGCAAGGAAGGCTGCTATTTCTTGCACAGTGGCTCCAAAATAGAAAAGTTTGCTTGCAATTATTTAATGGCCTGAGATAACATGGAGTAGCAATCATGCACATCCCTAAGTTTATCCACAACCAGCTTTATCCTATATTCCAAAATTTTCTCAAAGACTTCAAGGACCTTGATCCTTGTCTCATTTTTTGTTTCCTCATTTTGCTTCTTGAGGTCATCAACTTCTTTTTCAAAATTTGTTCTCAAAGAATTAAACTCTTGCATTGTCACTGTGACATCACCAGTTGTTGGTGGTACAAAAGGTTGCTATGGAACTATTAATAGACTCTGGAAAGAACCCACAGCTTGTAGTTGCTTTTTCAATTGCCTATTTTCAAGGAACAACCTATTCACTTCATCATTCATGTCTTGTTGTATTTTCTCACAATCCTGCAAATTTTTTTCCAACCTTTTTACAATTGCATGGGTGATCATGGAAGAATGGACTGTAAGAGTAGAGGCCTCAGTTCCTAAAGTATCTCATAAGGTTTTCACCAAAGCAGATCCCCTCATTTCCTGAACAACATATAGCAACCTTGGTTTACAAGTGTTCTTCTATTTTCTGCATATGGCAAGAGTCTCTGTCTTTGGGTTGAAACCACATCCCCTCATTCCATCCTCATAATCAAATTCAGACACAAGATTAGGGTCATCTTGACTCCTAACTTGGTCAAGCAAGAATACCTTTTTCAATTCAAGACCTGGGATGATCAGCATGTTACTCTTCAAGACTATTTGTCTTGCTTCCTCAGGAGTCACATTGATTTCATCAACTTTTAGTTCTTAGATTGTTCGAGTGGTTATTTGATCATACTGAGACTCGTCAGCACCCATCTTATTGATTTCCACCTTTTCATCAAATTCCTTCATCTTCATTTTTAACCAAAAATCTTAAAACTCTGGAGTCTTGATGAAATCATCATCTTGAATAAATCTCAATAATGCCACCACCCTTTCATCTTCCTATAGCTCTGGATCAATCTGGGATTGTTCTTCCATTCTAGCCTCAGGCTTGTGTGCATCAGTTTCTTGAGCAACCAATGGTTGATCAACTTCCTCTCCATCATGCAATTGTGTCAAAATATTTGGAACTTCATCAGTATCCCCCACACCCTCAAACATCTCATATGGGACCAGAGGAGACATGCCTTCAGTTCTCTGCCTTTTGTGTGGTGGTGATTTAGGGATCTATGGATCTTGAACTAATATGACATCAGGGGCAGGTTCATAAATCTCAATTCCTGCAAACTTCTTCACTAGAAGTTTGGTAGCCTTAGTAGGTTGTACTTCAGATTTAGCATAAATACTTTCAAAATTTTCAATCATTGTATTAATCCTCTTTATAGGATCTTTCTCTTCAGCAAAAAATCCTTCAAAAATTAGATTCTTTTCCTTTTTGTCATCTTCAATTTTCTTGAGGATCTCCCATTTCCTCTTCCTATCATACACTTCATTAAAAGTAACCACATTCCTTATTACATCCTCATCATAAAAAAATTTATGGGAGATGCCCATCTTAGTCAAGATCGCTTGTCTTGCAAAGTTCATATGACCTTCAGGGTCACAAACTCTTTCAACACCAGATTCCAAAGAGTACTTGGCCTTCAAATAGGCCTACAGCTCCTCAAGAGTGTCTGAACCAATTGACCAATCTCCAAAGACAGTGATATCAGGCAAAAACATACCTTTTTTCTGCTTTTTCATCACTTCCTTTTCCCTCCACATCATTTGCCACATGAATTCCAAGAATGCAATTCTGTCATAAACAAACTTTGGCAATTTGTGAGGTGGTTGGGGGCAATCATATACCCTAATTATTTTGTGCTCTGGTAGGAAGAACTAATCAGCATAATTGAAAGTATGACCTTGCTTTGGTTTATGTGCAAGAGGTCTCAGAATTACCCTAATTTTTGGTGACAATCTGGGGACCCAATTACCAAAAGAATTCATTATTTTCATAAAAAATTCATTATGAAATACATTATAGTTACCAGTCTGGCAATGAGAATCCCACATGTAACACCAACATTGAGTAGGCATTCTTTGCCTTGTCCTGTCAACCATGCTGATGTGGATTTTACTTGACCATTTACTCCTATTTTGATAAAGGATTAGGTGGCAAGCCAAAGAATAAAACTTGACGTTCACGGGTTTCTTATCTTCCTTCACACTGATGAATCCATCATGTATTTTCTTTTCAAGATATGAGGCAATATTATACTCAATGTTCACCTCTGAATTTTGTATCTTCATAGACATCATCATCAAATTAATTGGCATCCTCTGATCAGCATCAATTCCCAGTACTTGGCACAATGCATAATAGGTCCATTTGAAATAGACTACAAAATCTTCCACACGGAATGGTTTGATTGCATTGGAAGGAATATCAACTATCCTATTGTTTGCACCTCTTCTCATAAATATCAGCATCTCATCACTTCTAAGTGTTCTTCTCAAACTTTTGTATTCTTGTTCAATCTTTTGTAGGTCAATTTCATGAGAACTTGTTTGTTCAACATAAAACAGTCAATTATAGCATTTCTGTCAATTCTCAACAGAGAAGATCCATATGGCAACCTTACTATTTTAGTATCCAGGTGGTAGTGCAATGCCAAAGTACAAATCAGTTCCATATCTACGAATACATTTGAAACAATTAGCTTAGCAAAATCTAGCTTCCATGGATTGCCCACCAGTCCTTGACCATCCTTCTTCTGACAGAAGTACCAAAATAGTTTCTAGCCAAAAATGGGAATTATGGCATCCCTACAACCCTCAGTAACATTCCTAAATACTTTCTTTCGACCTTTGTCAATTGAACTGGGTAAAACCTCTAGCAGAGATTGCTGCAGTGATCTTTTCTTAGGGGCAGAATCAGGGTTACTGGTCTTACTTGTGGATTCAGACTTCTTGGGTGCCATTATACAAACTAGGGTTTCACAACTCAAGCAAATGCACAGAGAATTGAAACAAAGCAAAGATTCTTCAAACTTTCTTGCAGAAAATGTAGAGATGGACTTACTTGAACATTTTGAAGCTTGCTAAGAACAAACTGAACTGGGCACCTTCTCCAAGCCAATCTATAATCTCTGAACTAAGCAAATGCTAAGAGATTTCTAGATTTTATCAAGCCAGAATGTTCATCATTCCACCATTATTTTTGGTTCATGCCACGAGATTATTAAATCTCAGCATTCAATTCATTTCAAATATAAGCCCTTGATCAAATTTGATCCAATGATCAGATGAAATGACAAGATCTTTCAAATTTCTTGGTAATCGCACACCCAAACTGTGTATGTTTACTCATTTATTATCATTATCGCACTATCATGGAGCTTGTTTAAATTGGTCATGGGATGGTGATAAGCTTTAATGCCTTTTGTTCACTTTTCTTGATTACCACCAACCCTCAGCCCTTATGCTCAAACAAAGTGAGATCGCGGGGCTTATAGCCCCCTTTATTCCATTTTCTTCCATTACCATCAACCCGCAAGTGCCTATTCTCATTACTATGGGGTGATTATGCTGCCAACTTTTATTGCTTACTGCCTTGCAACAAACGTTCTTTGAAAGCCATCGCGGGAGCCTGGTAACTTGGACACTTACTACCGTCATGCCATGAACAACTTGCCGGACCAATGCAGGATCACAGGATAGTTTATATTGAACTCTCTTCCTTATCGCCAAGCTGCAACCAAGTGGTGAGACCTCTGAGGGACCACGGTATACATGGTTGACTGAGCCCTTCTTACTGCCATGCCATGAACAACTTGTATGTTTCTAGCAGGAGTGTGGTATACATGATTCTTGTTGCTCTAGTTCCCATACGGCTACCAAGACAATGAGGATGACATGCGAGATTGCGGTAAACTGCAAAAACACAAAAATGATTAACAATAACTGCATACTCCTCAAAATGACCATGTTATGTGACCCTGGGAAATAAATGGCATAAAATTTTGGCATAAATGTCTATTAAGAAATGGTCATATACAAGTGAAAAGATCAAGTAGGATGGAAATGTGCAAAATTTTTGAGAGGTCCTAACAGGTGAGACATTAGAATAGTTTATTTAGAATAATGGTGGGAATTAACAAAATTTTAGGGTTTTAAAATTTTGTTCCAACATAAGTAATGGTTGTTTTATTATGTAAATAAGGGTAATCCTTACCTATGTAATAATTATTATGTATTTCAATATAATGTGTATTTTTTTTTGTTTTTGTAGATATGTATTGATAAACTCCAAGAAGGGGACAAAGTTAGGGTGTTGGATCCATGTGATGGTGTTGCTGTGGGCATTGGGTGGATTCACTCACTATCTATTGTACATGGAGTCAACTTGAAAGGAATAGGAGATGCAAATGTAAATATTTTAAAGGTCACAAGTAACATACAGCTTGCTTATGAAGACAAAATAGATGGAGCTATCCATCTAAAAGAGAAAGAAGGAACCTTCACATGGTGGCCACTAAAATATTTGCAAAAAATGGCATAGTTGATGTTTATCATGTACTTGTTGTTAGACATCTTGGCCCACTGCTTTATGCAATATTTTGAATGTGTTGTTTAGGGATCTTAATTTTTATGGTGTATTTTAAAGAGTTAGAAACTCTAGACAACTATGACATTTTTTATTATATTTATATATATACTCTTAAACAGTTTTGATATCTTATAACTTGATATATATATATATATATATGCATTATATTTTTTTATTGCAGGTTACCTTTCTTTATCATGATGTTGAATCAATCTTTTAATTCTAGCATGTTGTAGATTGTTCGTATATGTAATTTTTTTTAAAAAGTGCATTAATAACATTACCTGCCTCTAGAATCATCATAGAAACTTCTTCAAAATGCCACATCTATCCTGGAGTCACCGAGGTTCATACCTCAATGATTCCACAATGTTTTAGGCCCAAAAAATCCCAACCGTGCCCAATTCCATAGGCGATTCGATTTCGAATCTGATTCTAGGATGAATAGTACCTAAAAATGCCCTATTTTTCTACCAATTAGGTAACTTAACAAATAATAAATGTTATATCCCAAAACTTGTGTTGGAACTCTGGTAAAAGCTTACCATACTATAGCATCATCAAGTCAACCTTGGATATAGAAAGTGTTCAAAATAGAAAATAGTTTGTAAATGTTGAATGGTTAGACAGTATGAGAAATTACAAGCACCATGAGTTACCTTTTGAAACATCAAGACATAGGGTAGATAAAATTGATATATATAGTGTAAAAGCCAAGGGATTGCCTTTTGGTTTCAAGATCTAGGTGACTTTGATCCTGATTTAAAATCTTCCTTACAAGTGGTCCATTGTGGTAACCTACATAGTGGTATGTATTCTTGGAAGCCTTATGGTGCCATATTATTTAATGGATTATATGTGGCGTTAAAAAAATTGAAATGCTCTTTTATAGTAAAGGAGAATGGGTGGTCTTTGTGATCTACTATGCTAGAATACAATAATCTACACCTCAAATTTAGATTACTCAAACCATGTCACATTGATCATATTGTTAAAATAATATAATATACTCCATAGCTTAAGATGCTTTTTGGTTTCAGGGATCTTATCAACATCATAAGGAGTTGAAGGTTGCATAGGGAATCAAGATAACCGCTCAAGTATCAAATTTCAGGCTAATAATTTTATGTATATAAGCATAAATTTATCAAATATATGTGGACAATGAAATTTAGCTACAATTTCTTGATTTTAGGGTCTTGAGCATGCCATAGCAGGAACTCAATTATATGTTGTTGGACTTGATGATGATTTAGAGGATATTAAGGAAGAAACAATGCAAGATATCAATAATGCAATGTCTCGGATTGACAAGAGTGGGGAAGGAGTTTATGTTCAAGCCTCAACTCTTGGATCTTTGGAGGCTCTACTTGAGTTCTTGAAGACCCCAGTTGTAAGCATCCTAGTTACTGCAATTGGTATTGGGCCTATGCATAAAAAAGATGTCATGCATGTGAGTGTAATGCTTGAGAAAAAGAAAAAAGAGTATGCTGCAATTTTGGCATTTGATGTCAAAATTACTCCTGAAGCTCGAGAGCTTGCAGATGAAGTTGGTGTCAAGATATTTGTAGCGAACATTATTTATCATCTATTTGACCAGTTTAAAGCATATATGGACAATCTTAAGGAAGAAAGGAAAAAGGAGGCTACATAAGATCAGGTATCAAATTTCAGGCTAATAATTTTATGTATATAAGCATAAATTTATCAAATATATGTGGACAATGAAATTTAGCTACAATTTCTTGATTTCAGGGTCTTGAGCATGCCATAGTAGGAACTCAGTTATATGTTGTTGGACCTGATGATGATTTAGAGGATATTAAGGAAGAAGAAATGCAAGATATCAATAATGTAATGTCTCAGATTGACAAGAGTGGGGAAGGAGTTTATGTTCAAGCTTCAACTCTTGGATCTTTGGAGGCTTTACTTGAGTTCTTGAAGACCCCAACTGTAAGCATCCTAGTTAGTGCAATTGGTATTGGGCCTGTGCATAAAAAAGATGTCATGTGTGCGAGTGTAATGCTTGAGAAAAAGAAGAAAGAGTATGTTGCAATTTTGTCATTTGATGTCAAAATTACTCCTAAAGCTCAGGAGCTTGCAGATGAAGTTGGTGTCAAGATATTTGCAAAGGACATTATTTATCATCTATTTGACCAGTTTAAAGCATATATGGACAATCTTAAGGAAGAAAGGAAAAAGGAGGCTGTAGAAGATCAGGTATCAAATTTTAGGCTAATAATTTTATCTATATGAGCATAGATTTATCAAATATATGTGGACAATGAAATTTAGCTACAATTTCTTGATTTTAGGGTCTTGAGCATGCCATAGCAGGAACTTAGTTATATGTTGTTGGACCTGATGATGATTTGGAGGATATTAAGGAAGAAGCAATGCAAGATATCAATAATGTAATGTCTTGGATTGACAAGAGTGGGGAAGGATTTTATGTTCAAGCTTCAACTCTTGGATCTTTGGAGTCTTTACTTGAGTTCTTGAAGACCCTAGCTGTAAGCATCCCAGTTAGTGCAATTGGTAGTGGGCCTATGTATTAAAAGATGTCATGCGTACGAGTGTAATGCTTGAGAAAAAGAAGAAAGAGTATGTTGCAATTTTGGCATTTGATGTCAAAATTACTCCTGAAGCTCGAGAGCTTGCAGATGAAGTTGGTGTCAAGATATTTGCAGTAGACATTATTTATCATCTATTTGACCAGTTTAAAGCATATATGGACAATCTTAAGGAAGAAAGGAAAAAGGAGGCTGCAGAAGATGTTATTTTCCCCTGTGTACAGTGCATTTTCCCAAATTGTATTTTTAACAAGAAGGATCCTATAATTGTTGGTGTTGATACTCTTGAAGGCATTGAAAGGGTCAATATCTAAACCTAGTATTTTCGGTGTTATGACTTATGCATGTAAAAGATTATTGTGTCATTTTTGGTTTGTATAAAGCTGTATGTGGTGATTGTATCTATAGATTGGCACGCCATTATGTGTTCCCACAAAAGATTTTATAGATATTGGCAAAATAGCCTTAATTGAGATCAATCATAAATCTATTGAAATGGCTAAGAAGGGTGAAAAATTCACCATGAAGGTATTTTGATAAGTTGTCTTTGTTGTTAATAGTTTTATATGATTTTGGATGCTATTTTTTGAAATGTTTTTGTTAATGAATTATCATACAAACTTTAAAGATTGTTGGGAGTAATGTTGATGAAGCACAGAAAATGTTTCGTAGGCATTTTGAAATGGAGGATGAATTTGTGAGTCATCTCACTAGAAGATTCATAGATATATTGAAAGAAAACTACAGGGTAAGGCTATTTGATATCCACATTACATAATTTTACAGTGTATTTACTATTATGCATTTTATACTAATTGAACATTTGTGCTTTTCATTTTTGGCTGATAAAACAACTTTTTAATGTCTAAAATGGAATATTCTTCTTATTTTTTTAGGATGATTTGTCCAATAATGATTGGAAACTTGTGGTGAAATTGAAAAAGATGTTAAAAATTCCTTGAGCTACTACTAATGATGCATTGTGCAATGGAACTTTGGATTGGAGCAAAACCTTCTGATGAAAATGGGAAAATGCACCCTGCAACATTACAAACACCACAATCAGGATAACAAATGGTGAACTTTGTTGATACTAGAACAGTAGCTTCTACATCATAAGCTTCTTCTATATGTTTTTCCATGTAGTGTACATGCTGCACCTCTGGCTACAATAAGACAGTAGTGAACTTCAGATCCTATCTATGCATGAGGTCATTTGAATGTCTGTTGTTTAGCTCATTTTCTAAAATTTAATAGTCTGAATGGGCAAGTGCGGTATTGCCATGTGAGAAAGGGGAGAGATTGATTCCAAGAGTAGAGATTCTATGTAATGATCTATTTTATGATTTCTTGAGGTAATGAAGAAAATATCATGAAAACCTTGTTTTAAATAAATTCATATTTTACTGCAATTGTACGAAACCAAAAACATTTCCATGTCGTCATCTTTAGCATGTTGTTGACTGGTTGGATTTTATTGTTTCAAGTGCCACTTTTGCTTTAGTTGTCTGAGACCATGTTATAGAAGGTTACAGGGAATGGTGTCTTTTCTTGTTGCTGCAGGGTCACTTCTATAAGGGCCTCTAAGTAGCATTCTCAGGTTATTATTCAGATATTGTTCATAGTGGTTCAGGGTTGTTTGAATACACAGGTAACAGCTCAATGGCTTGTGTGAAGGAGAATATGGAATGCACCAAGGCTGCAGTCAAAGCACCTAAACTGGTTAATAGAATGCCAAAAGAAATGATGTCTCATGGAATTCTCAGTGGCAACATCTCTTTTCTAAGTGTCAAAAGATGTGAAGGGCTTCATCAATCCAACCTGCCTTTCCATTGTTTTGCTATTGTATCTAATGTGGCTACTGAAGTGGTTTTCTCTTCAGCTAGTCCTTATAGTTTGTTGTACATGACAGAGTTGAACTAGTTTTTCTAGTTATGGCAGCCTTGTGCTACTTTTTTATTATTTGTAATTCTTTTCCTGCATTGTTCCAATACAAAAAAATATTTATTTCCACTTTGCTTTGTCTTGTTTCATTTTCTTATTGGCCGATTCTCAAATAGAAAGTGTTGGCTCAAATTTATCAATCTTTACTTGGCAGCATCATAAAATATATAGTTTTCCAAATTTATTTGCTTTTATGTTTTAATTCAAATTTAATAATATGTTTTTTCTGCATTATAAAATTTATGGTATTTAATAAATTATTCATATCATGACTAAATTTACTACCAATTAATGGAAACTAGTAAATAAAAATGACTATCATGACTAAATAAATGACCAACTAACAATAATCAATGACTAAATGATTACAATGACTAAATATACATTCTACCAAATTGATGACTAAATATACTATCAAATTACCAAATATACTACCAAATTGTTGACTAAATATACTACCAAATTAATGACTAAAATTTGTTTAGTCATAAATTTGGTCGCGAGATAAATGACTAGCAATAAACTACCAATGGTCACGTGACTAAATATACTACCAAATTGATGACTAAATATACTACCAAATTAATGACTAAATATACTACCAAATTTATGACTAAATATACAACCAAATTAATGACTAGATATACTACCAAATTTTACTACCAATTAATGACTAAAAATTTTTTGGTCATAAATTTGGTCTTGAGATAAATGACTAGCAATAAACTACCAATGGTCACGTGACCAAACTACTAATCACATGACCAATTTTTGGTATTTTTTTAGTCATTTTTTCCTATTTTTCTACTAGTGTGCTAATCCATTACAAGTGCCTCCACTTAGCATCATGCCTCCTCAAGGTAATGGCCAGATCATACCTCATCCCAAACATGCACCTTAGGATGCTGCACAAAATAATAATAGCAGTTCTTTCTTCCAGCTGCATCAGGACATTGTTGTACCCAAAGTGCAGGAAGAACAGGATGACATGAAAGAGATATTAGCTCAACTAAGAAAGTTGACTACTAAGGTTACTCATCTAAGAAGTCAAAACTTTTATTCTCAATCAAATTATCAGAACCAAAATAGAGGATATCATGATAGAGGATATGGAAACAATAATGATATATCCAGATATCCTAATCATGGTTATAATAATGAGAGAAATTTCAACAACAGTAATAACAATGCCCCTAGGCCACCTAGAGTCTAGAACAGTCAGCCTAATAATGGTTCATTACCTTCACCTTTAGATAACTAGCCTCTTGCTGATCCTAAGTAAACAACTAGGGTCAATTTGCCAAAATCTGCACTCACTAACTGGTGCAGGATGCATAATACAAATGTACATGCTGAGTTGGACTGTCCTTAGTTCAAAATTACAGCTAGCATATTCCAATTTGAAGTATCAAATACTACAGGAGATGCATCATTTCCTGAGGGTAATGAAATTGTTCCTCTTGGATATGAGTCAGCCATGGTGCTTGAGAGCTCCTTAGATTATCATCAGGATCACTAGATGATTACAACACGTGAAAACTATACCCTAGCGTGTGAGGAGTCAGCCTTGGCCTTAGAAACCAATTATGTTTTTCCCTTTGAGGACGAAAATGACCCTAAATAGGAAGCTGAAGAAGTTCATGCTTATTAGCAACAGTATTAGGGAAGGCATAACTATAACCTTAGGAGCAATTCTAATCACCCTTCTGGTCCCTTGACCACATCTATCCCTCCTAACAATTTCAACACACCTCCAGATCCCAAGGCTAGCAATAATCCTAGACCTCCCAAGGTGAATACATAATACTTTACACCACAAACAATAGTAGCAAAAGATATGAGTCAATTGCCTGAATCAGACAAGCTTGTTGCCTATCTTGCTAAGGAAATGAAGAAAATAAAGATTAGCATGTCCTTTTTAGAGTTACTGAAAACTCCTATCATTAAGAAAGCCTTTTTGAAGTCACTAGATGAACCAGTAGCTAAAGAAGATAGTTCTGGTCATATTCCTAGTCATATCCCTGCTAGAGATCCTGCGCCCATGGATAATACTATCAAACCAAAAATGTAAGCTACTGTTCATACTGTTGATGAAGCACAGATGACCCTATACAAGGATAAATCATAGTCACCTGTTTCTTACTCACACTAAGGATATTTGGGAAGAACCTACACAATTGTCTTGTAGATTCAGGTGCCTCAGCCAATGTGATGCCCTTGTCTATTTGTCAGACATTAGGTTTGCATCTAGCGAAGTCCCTCAAGAATGTAACATAGTTAGACAAATATGAAGTGAGTGTAGTAGGAGAGCTGACACACATACACATGTAGCTTGTATCTGATCCCAGGGTGTAATACTACATAGATATTCAGGTAGTGGACATACTTGACACATATGGCATGCTTCTCAATAGAGATTGGTCAAAGACATTAAATGGTTACATGGCCACAAACTTCTCCCATATGTGGTTTCCATGGAAAGGTGTCCCTAATTAGCTCAGAATTGAAGTTGAACCCCAGATGAAACACATGACATCGAGTATAATCAAAACAATGAAATATTATATGTGGACGTTGAGCCATGGGTGTATGCACTGAGACCTCAAGGAGTCAAGATAGAGGAAGTGTTGATGGCGTCCTGTCATAGGCAAGAATACCATGACAAAGAGGAAACTATGTCAGAGGAGGGATTGATAACATGATTAGGATATAGTTCAACTGATGAAGATGAGGTAGATCATTTCCTCAAATTTGAGAAGTATCTGTCCAAAGAAGTCTAGAGATGTCAGCTGATAGGGACATCCGTTGAGGATATCCTGATGATCAGATGGTGTAGACTACATGAGGATGCACACTTGGAAAGCACATGTGAAGCATGTCTGGATATGATTGAATTAGAAAGAGTATGCATAGATGGTAGATCATCATTGCTCATGGTAAGTGAAATGTTTGATGCTAATGATCATGATCATTTATTGTTTCCTTCAGATGTAGAGGAACATGAGCAAGAGGTGCATTAGGGAAATATCCTGATACCTAATTCAGAAGAGGTATTGTTATGTGATGATACACATTCCAGCGATAAGAAGAGTACTATCACTCTAGGGACTAATTGTCTCATTGAGTCTGATTATGAGTTATCAGATGAGGATATGTTGGGAATTAAGGTGTCTCAACCTTTGCAAATTCCTAATGTTGTATTTATCTATCCCATGTTGAGTCGGCATAGTCAGCACCTTGTGTTTATGCAGTAGGGTAAATTTTGGTGACTTTGGCAGCCACAGTTTCCCCCTTGAATAATTAATGGGGGTTTGGGGGCAGCTCCCCCAAGACAAGGTCAAGGGGCATAGCCCCTTGCGAGGTCCAGGGGAAGCACCCCTAGTGCACTCCCTATTGCGGTACAGGGCGGGGTCGAGGGGCAGTGCCCTCGTGGGGGCTCAGGGGCAATGCCCCCAAAACCTAAAATGATT
The DNA here is from genome assembly GCA_027924645.1 of Cunninghamia lanceolata. Taxonomy (NCBI): domain Eukaryota; kingdom Viridiplantae; phylum Streptophyta; class Pinopsida; order Cupressales; family Cupressaceae; genus Cunninghamia; species Cunninghamia lanceolata. The sequence goes on from BSBN01000850.1 coordinate 5,215,439, forward strand.
TTTAATTAATGACAAGTGTCAGTGAGTATCTTTGCATGAGAGAAAGGCATCTTTGGGTGGTCAAGGACAGTTATGACATGTAAGAGGAATATGATATTTTTAGTTAGTGTATGACAGATTCTATGACAGCTATAAGGTGTGTAAGAGCATCTGTCGTAACTTATCTTGGGACCAGGCGCCCACTTCAGGATGGGATGTTGGACAAGTGTCCTTAGGCATGGGTTTTTGGGCATGAGTCCAATATGGACGCCCATCTCTAGAAGGTTCCATATTTTCCTTGTAAACTCTATATAAATAGGTGCTTGGATGGGAGATAGATAATTTTGGTACAAGTACTATTATGCTGCCAGAATATCTCTAGAGTCGACATTCAAAGACTCCTGAAAGAGCATTAGCTCTGAAACTATATTGTAATCTGTTATTGTTTACTGTAATACATTTGATCTGTGTTTGAGTGTGGGGTTTTTCACCCGTAAGGGTTTTCCCCACGTATATCTTGTCTCTCTCTCTTTTGTCTACTTTTTGTGTGTATGTGTATTGCTGCAATATCTCTGTTAGATGTTCTATGTTGATGTAGTTGTAAGAATTAAACTAAATTTGCATACATCTCTCCTCATTAGATTAGTGTAGGAAGTGATTTCCGCACACCTAGCTTCCTTTCAGGATAGAGGGAGCCATTTGACACAATTTGAGGAATTCTTGTCCAAAAAAATTTAGAGACATATTCTGCAAGGAATTCCACTACATCATATATTAATTGAAGTATGGTGTAGGCTAGATGAGGCACCCCATTCAGACACAACTTGTGCTCTGTGTCTGCACATACTAAACAAAGAGGAGCAGTTGTGCTCAAGTAACAATTTACATAAAGTCAGGGATCTTCCTGAAGATACAAGAAAATAAGTTGTAACATCCCCAAATGATAGAGGTGATAACATCAAAGTAGATATTTAGCATGATGATGTTCAAAAGAAATAGAAGGCTGATGTTCTAGTTCCACTAAACCATCCTTATGTAATGAAAGATGAACCCCAGAAAATTAAATGGATATCTGCAGGTGCAGTTGCACAGGCCAAAAAGAAAAGAGAAGGACTTAATAAGCCCTTAACACAGGACAAACCATGGATCCTGAGATTTGATGGCCCCAAGTCAAAATATGGAGTCAGAGTGGGTGTAGACTTGATTAATCCATCAAGGAAGTCATTCCTTGCAGCATATAGGTTACAATTCCCCTGCACCAATAATGTGGTTGAGTATGAAGCCCTGATACATGGTCTGTTGTTTGCTTTGAAAAAGAAAGTAAAGGTTCCGCATGTCTATGGAGACTCAGAACTGGTGGTGAAACAAGTTAGAAACCTATATGCATGCAACTACAAGAGGTTGTCAAGTTACAGACATAGAGTTTGGGACTTGATAGAAAGCTTTGATGCTTTCAACATCTTACATGTCCCTAGAGAGCTTAATCATTGAGCAAATACACTAGCATAGGTAGCTAGTACCCTAGAACCTTTATCCATATCAAGGATGAAGAGGTTCTCTGTAGAGCTAGTGTCAACACCATCTATTCTAGTCTTCCAGATAATGTCACTAACTTTCAGGTGTTTGACAATGGTCAGCACATTTTGGATTTCATTGCCAATAGAGACGTATTCAAAGCCCAGATAGTAGATGAGAAGAATCTGGAAGACCATATCTAGGATGAAGAAAACATAATGGATTTGCCTAGCAACAAGATCCCCAAGGGCATGATTGAACTAGAAAGAGCCTTTAATTTAGATAACATGATCAAATAGAAAGACCTTCCCAAGACAGATGGAGGGGAGTATGCACCCATCAACAATGGATAGGGTGATGACACAAGAAATGTCCTGATAGGTAAAGTTTTCCCTGAAGAAGAAAGAGAAGGTATAACCTAGGCCTTAAAAGACTATATTAATGTCATTGCATGGACATATGATGAGTTAAAAACTTATGACACATCTATTATAACTCATACAATTCCCCTGAAGCTTGATGCAAAGACCTTCAGGAAGAAACAAAGACCAATAAATGCTTTGCTGGAACCTCTCATTTTTGAAGAAGTCAAGAAGCTACTTGCTGCATGGATCATATTTCCAGTTAGGCATTCAGCCTGGGTTTCTAATCTAGTTCCTGTCAGGAAGAAAAATGGAGACATACGCCTGTGTGTGGAATTCAAGAACTTAAACAGAGCATCATAGAAAGATAATTATCCTTTGCCTTCTTTGGATGAGGTGCTTCAGATGGTAAATGATGCACAGATGATGTCCTTTTTGGATGGTTTTTCAAGATATAACCAAGTAATGGTGGATAAGATAGATAGATTGAAAATAACTTTCACCACCAAGTGGGGAATTTTTTCTTATAGGCGCATACCATTTGGTTTGATCAATGCTAGAACAACTTTCTAGTGAACTATGGATATAGCATTTAGAGGGCTAGTAGGTCAATGCATCGTTATATATATGGATGACGACAATATTCTCAAAGTAGGGTGGCGATCATATAGAAGACCTCAGAAGAGTATTGAAGAAATGTGAGCAATATAGCATTTCCCTAAACCCAAAGAAATGCATTTTTGGGGTGACCACAGGTAAATTTCTTGGTCATGTCATATCTGAAAATGGGATAACCATTGACCCTACTAGGGTTGATTCAATTACGAAGTTACAACTTCCAGGAAGTAAAAAAGAGTTGAAATCTTACTTTGGTAAGATCAATTTTGTTAGGAAGTTTATTACTGGGTTTGCAAAGATCGTGAGACCTCACAATGCTATGCTAAAAAAGGATGCTAAGATCGAATGGACTCCTGAAGCAAAGGTAGCATTTGAGGATATCAAGAAAGCCATTGCAGATGCCCCAATTTTGATCAGTCCAGACTACACTAGGGATTTCTACATATACTCATTTGCTTCAGAGCATACATGTGTAGTAGCCCTAACACAGAGGAGTAAGGAAAAAGAGGAGAAACCAATCACATTCATGTGCTCCCCATTTAGAGATGATGAGCTAAGATATATGGACATAGAGAGAGAGGCTCTTGCTTTAGTCAGAGCTGCAAAGAAATTCAAGAATTATATCCTGAGAAGCAAAGTAATTGCAGTAGTACCAGATTTAGCTATGAAGATGCTCCTCATGCAAAGTGAACCAAGAGAGAAGAGAGCAAAGTGGATTACTGTACTGCAAGAGTATGATATGGATATAACTCTAATGAATCTAGTCAAGGGACAGGCCCTTAGCCAAATGATTTCTGAAATTGATCCCAATCTGACAAGTCAATAATATGAAGTAGATGTCGAAGTACATGATGAATGGTACTCCAATATCAAGCATGTCTTGATCACTGGGAGGTGTCCACCCAATATGCATGCATCCTAAAGAAGAGTGTTGAGGATCAAATCATAGAAATATATGATCAAAGGAGGAGTCTTGTTGAAAAGAAATTATGAGGGAATATACCTTAGGTGTTTGGATAAGAAAGAGGCTACCAAAGTCTTTTTGGAATTACATGATAAATTTGGCACAACCCATGGATCACACCTAGCTACCACACATGCCATCTTGAGGGTAGGGTACTATTGGCCAACTATCTTTAAAGATACAGCTGAGTACATCAAATTCTGCCATACAAGTCAAACTGCTTCAAACAAGAAAAAGTATGCAACTCAGCCATTGCAGCTTGTGATGTAGATGCACCCATTTGCACAATGGGGCATGGATTTCATCAATCCAATTAATCCTCCATCCTCTTCAGGACATAGGTATGTGCTAACCATTATAGATTACTGTACTAGATGGATGGAAGCCATCAACAACAAGACTTGTACTTCAGATGATGTGATTAGGTTCCTAGAAAACAACATCACCACCAGGTATGGAATCCCTTATGCTCTAGTTTGTGATAATGGACCCGCTTTTGCATCTCTAAAATTCTCTAGTTGGGCATTTGACCATGGGATAATTCTAAAGTTTTCATCTAATTACTACCCCCAGGGTAATGGCTTAGCTGAATCAACCAATAAGAATCTATTGAATATCATCAAAAAGCTAATTGAGAAGAACCCTAGAGAGTGGAACACTTTACTCAAATATGCCCTATGGGTGGATAGAACCAGAATTAAGATTGCCTTGGGAAATTCTCCCTACTAGTTAGTTTATGGGGTGGATCCCATCCTCCCTGTTAACCTAAAAATCCCTACCCTACAGTTTGCACAAGAGTACCTAGGCATTGATAATAAACAAGAGGTCAGGTTGTTGTAACTGATGCATTTACAAGAAAAACAAGACAAGGCAATTGACCAATTTGCTAAACATCAGCCTATCGCCAAATGTTGGTTTGACAAAAGAGCTAGAATAAAAGCTTTCAAGATATCAAACTTAGTCTTATAATGGAATAAAGCCCACAAAAGGAAGGAAGATCATGGAAATTTTGATAAACATTGGATTGGCCCCTTGCAAATATTAGAGATTTTAGGTGATAGCACCTATAGGCCCAAGACTTTAACAGGTAAGGATGTGCCATTGTCAGTCAATGGTCAATTCCTCAAACACTACTTTCAGGCCTAGGGAGGTCATATCAAGATAATGTATTATATTGTATATGTTATATATTTTCTACAACTTTCTTTGTGTGTTTGCTTTGCTTGTGTTGTTGAGTCCATGTTTGGTCAAGAAAGATAGTGCACCTTTCTACTCTAGAAAGCTAGTGAAATTGTTAGAATTGAAGAAATGAACACAAATTCTTACATAGGTTGTAACTCCTATTAGTTTAGGTATCTCTGATTAGGTCTGTGATATCAGGTTCATCAGTGATAAATCTTTTGTTCAAGGAGATCCTCACAAAGTACACCTAACAGCCTTGGATTTGTTGAAGTCACTAGTGTAGTGTTAAGTGAAAAATCTAAAGGTTTACCCTTGCTACCATTGCAATTCTCAATCTAAACAGGCAAGTGTCCACCCCTTACAAATGTTCTTACATGATCAAATCTTATGAAATAGAAAACAACTATATTGAATATCAAAAGAAAGAAATACTTAGGCTATCCAAGTAACTCTACCGGGGCTATGGACACCTGCTGGCAACAAGGCTCTATCCAGGTTGGCTATGAGGGTTAAATCCAATTATGTAGCTTAACACTTGTCACTAGTGTTTTCAACCTGTCTTCAAGATGAAGGATATGAATCACATGCACACACTTGATTCCTTCTCATAATCTTGTTATATTGATGAACATGATACCATTCAGGAAGGTCAGGATGCTTATGGTTGATAAGACTTGGAACATTATGTTTTAGTTTGTCTTCATCTCTTGAATTATTTGAATTTTGTTTGTTTTCTTTGGTGGCAAGTTGTCATGTGCTTACACAACATGCCCCATTTTGCCCCAACAAAACAAGGACCCAACTTTTTTCTTTTGGTTGGGCTTTGCTTTTTCCCTTTTCTTTTGGACGGTATAGTAAAAATCAATATTAGATGTATGTCAAGATGTGATCCTTAGTGTGTCCAGACCTCAAAATCTAGGTCTAATTTTCAAAGTCAGAATTTGTCATCATGAACCCTACCAAGTGAAAGAGTATAAAATTCTAAGCAGGTTTTCTTTTTGAAGCACCCCAAAATTCCCTAAGACCAGGAACTTATGCCTGGTCAAAGTTTAGTCAAACAATCTTAGGGATATCATCACATTTCCTAACATCCAAACATTAACTTAATGTCTCGATCATGAAATTACTAAGGAAACTCAATGTCTACACATTCGCAAATGTGTGCATGTCAAATTTTAACCCACAATGTATAATACTGTCAAAGTACATGGACATTCGTGAGTATGAACGTTCAATATCAATATGCAGACATTAGTTAATATCCCAACTTGATATAACACAATGATAAAACTTAATGTCCGGATATTAACTCAATATCCTGACATTCACCAATATGATGATGATGTCATCCGATTTCAGCCTTAGAGAAATAACAAAGGATGGTGACGACATCCAGACATTAATAGTTCACAACATATCGATAAGCTTAGCATCCACACATTAACTTAATGTGCAGACCTTCACTAATATGCGGGTGACGTCACGATATGCCTGACCAAGAATAACCTTCAGGAAGGTGACGTCATCGTCACATTTGGATGTAGGGATATTTTGTAAACATTAGCATCTGGATATTTCTTAATATCCACATATCCATCCCTGCAACCCAAAATACATAGATTTCCATAGACCAATCAAATGGTGTCACGTGGCATATTGACTTTTCCTACTCTAGACATTTCATAAGGCCCTGATATTTAATGATCAAAGGTAAAATGATTTTGGATTATTATGATTTGATATTCACCCATGGTCGGCGTTGACCAACGTCATGATGATGTCATATGCATATGCATATTCTGAAAGGTGAGCACATTGTTTAAACATTTGGGCATTCTGCCAATATGTACATTGTGTAATAAATGTCATCAAATGGTAGGTGGACGTCTAAAAATTCAAATCATATACTACCACCTGTTAAGATCTTGAGCACCCGATGTTGATATCCATGAACACAAGTAATTCCTCATTAATTATGCCCTAATCTCTCAATGTTAACATTTAAAAGGTAAATTTTGATTGTTTTAACATTCATAATGCATTCGAAGAGTGAAATTATAGAAAACCAGAGCTATTACGATGGCCATTATAGAGATCTGCAATCACAATAGAACAGGGTGCACATCAAATGATGAACAGTAAATACATTCAAGTGCACGGTGAATCTGCATATCTAGATACCAATTAATCAAGGTTTAAGTGCAGTAAGTCAGGTATGTAATGTAAAACCCCCATTTGTCATTTATGCACAGTAAAAGGTAAAAATAGTATTTACTTAAGGTAAATTTAAATGCAAATGCACATATGAGTATGCTCTGTAGTTGTTGAATATCATGATGCTTAGGAATTAACTGGTTACACTCAAGAAACTTCATGTTAGGTTATAAGAGGCATATCTATAATTGTAGGATATCATGAGATTTGCAAAAACTGAAGTGAGATGGAGTTCATGACTCCCATGTACTCACATCCTAGTGGATCTGGTTTTAGATACGGACAAACTAGTGGATATCTCTACAAGAGCAACTAAAGGTGCATGAGCATGCAGCTAAAAAGTTTAAAGTGTCAAATATTGCATAAATAGAGAAGGCCATCCAAACATATGAGCTAATCTAGGGAAATAGATGTAGAGTAACCAAAGATGAATCTTCTATAGATGAGGAATAGGGTGAAAATGTAGAATATCAGGGAGGTCATCCACCAAAGAAGAATCTGATAAGAATAAGAGGCAAAGCAGTCACATTGATCAAATCAAAGATTCAGAATATTCTAGAACATGCCAGCTGTAGACTACAGATTGATTGCCAACTGGCAATCATGTGCCATGTTTCCATCTTAACCGTTGAATCTTTTGAAGTGATCCTACCCATTGGATCATTTGCAACCACATCCTCTCCTTGTTCTATAAAAGGAGGTGGATTGTCATTTTGTAAAATATTAGGAGCTTAATTGAGACTAAATTGTTGAATGTCATGGTTCTCTCTCAAGACTGATTGTCAATATGCATACTTTTGAATGTTTAATGAAATAGAGATTTAGATTACCAATCAATCATAAATTCTAAGTAATCTTGTGTGAATATCTTCTTGATGTTTCACTGTGATTTGCTGCATCCCTTGGAGTGCATGTCAATTGGTGGATATTGTTGTCATCCAGTACCTTAGAAGATTAGCATCAACTATGTGGAGTTGTGGAATGACCTGGCAACACATGGTTTGATTTCATCTTTGTTTTATGAAATGTTAAATTGTGCATATGGACCAACTGTCAAAGACTCACTCATTTTAAACAATTTTAGAATTTCATTTCAATTTCTTTAAATTTCATTGAATCATAATCATCACTACTGCAATATTAAGAAATGGTGAGCAAACATACACAATATTAAACCATTATAGGATAATATAGTATTGTCTTCAGATGATTTTACAATGCAGTACATTGGCTTTTAAAAGCCTTGTTATTCCCGTATATAACTTCTTACAGGAAAGTAACTTCCCAAAACCTAACGTATAAACTAACATTTATTTAATATGCATAAACTAACAATGTAATATTATATACTATTATGCCAACATTCCCCCTCTTATTACATTGTTCCTGCAAAAGTACTAGGGGACCCCCCCTGAATGCTAACATACTCAACAAAGTTGATTACATAATATGAATACATGTTTTATAGAAGATCTTCTCCCAAAGAACAAATCCTGAACCAAGCAAGGCTCCATCATGTTGTCTCATCTACCCTCGGAAAGGCGTAGCTTCGAGCTGTGTTCTTGAGCTCTTTAGTCCCAAGCTCTCAAATCACAGAGTCTTGAATTATTCGACAATGGACCCTAAGAGATACGACAGATCTCTACCATGATGTCTAGTGACCGCGAAAGGGTATAATTCAAGATCATATACTCTTTGAAGCTCGCTGGACAACAATCCATATTGAGCTCAACACTAAACCCCAAACCTGTCTCCAAAACAAAATCTTCACAAAACGTACATTCTTCAAATCTGTCAGCTCCGTCAGCATCAACAAAAAAAAACAAAACAACCAAAACCAAAAATGCTTCTCATGCAAAGCATCATCCCAAAGCGAGCAGCTAACTTGAGATGATGGAAAATCCTCCATCCTCCGATGCCGCCTACCTCCAATTTGATGTGGTTACACTTTATCCAACTGATGTTACATATGAGCCTTTGAAAACTCTATCAGGTGTAGTATAAATGGCCCCAAGAGCACAACCAATGTTTGATGTAGCCATGATAAAATAACTCCAATGTTTTCCACCGTATTACTCCAAAGGCAAAAAAAATAAATTCTTTAAATATTTTAAATGCCCTTAAAAAAAGGAAACTACTTATGTCTCCCTTTCATAAAATTAAATATCTTCATAAAAATTCTACTACTTATGTCTCCCCACTTTTCTTTCTTTTTAAAATAATACTCCTTAAAAGATGAAAAATCTCTCCCTTTTTAAAAATTTTTCTTTTTAACTTTCTCCCAAGAAAGGTAAAAATTTTTCAATGTTTGTTTTAAACTTCATGAAACATAAACTTATTTTAATTCTCACGTAAGGTAAAAACTTTTCAATATTTGTTTTAACCTTCATGAAATATAAACTTATTTTACTTCTCATGTATGTCTTTTACCCATCAACACATCTTTTTTTCTTTTCACATTGGCTCACATTTCATAAAGCATAACATTAATAAATTTCAGTCAATTTTTAAACTCACCCGAGGAATGTCTTCTATATGCAGCAATAATATATTCACAAGATGTTTCTTTCTTTCATATGGGCAAACACTTTAACTACTTTCACCAAACTTCTGTGCTTGGCATTCATGTAAATAAACTTGTTTTAACTCCCTGCGTAGTCTTTCAAAATGCCTCATAATGAATGCCAGATGCCTTTGACAAATGCCTCATCAAATCTTCAAGGCTTCAGAGGAATGTTCAATGTTTGACAATAGTTAATGCAGCAATTAAAAAAAATATGCTTAAATTCAAAAATTGTAGCGGCCAACATCAAAATTCAATACTCCATAATTTAAAAATAATGGCACAACTCAGTCAAATTTACTCTTCCAAACATTGGACATCCTTTCAAAAATTCCAATACTTTAATAGTGTGTAGCACTTAGAAGTTTAACACCAAAATAAAATAGCAAACAAAGAGGATAATACTCTCCCCATAAGTAGCCTTCACTTCAATAGTTCTCCTAGTAGACACATCATTCGCAGCAAACATCTCTCTACGTTACAGACATAACTGTCTTAAGACCATTTTTCAATCATAGGCACAGAGATATAATCAATGCTCTGATACCATATTAAGAAATGGTGAGCAAACATAAACAAAATTAAACCATTATAGAATAATATAGTATTGTCTTCAGATGATTTTACAATGCAGTACATTGGCTTTTAAAAGCCTTGTTATTCCCGTATATAACTTCTTACGGGAAAGTAACTTCCCAAAACCTAACTTATAAACTAACATTTATTTAATATACATAAACTAACAATGTAATATTATATACTATTATGCCAACATACAAAATACTAAAAATGAAAAGCAGAACTTAAAATATGCCAACATCCACAGACACATGAATATCATATGCATATTTGAACAAATCGCATGTATAATTGCAAATATAATGCAAATAATCATAAATAATGATAAAGATCATGGAAATATCAGCTTGTACGCACACTATTTAGAATAATTTGAAGTGCAGAAGTAAAATGAAGCAAAGATTAGTTCAAATTTGAGTAAATTGGAGATAGTTTCAGAAGAACTAATCAAATTTATCAAATAATTATAAATCATCTTAACCAGAGTGAAGATCAGAAGAATTGATCAAAATTAACATTAATATATGCATGATCTGGTTAGATATTGTAAAATTTAACATCATCTGTTGAGAATTTACACAGAACAAGGAAAATAGAGTAATATCTGCATATCTGGAGACAAATTACTTCAAATTCATGCGTAAGGCCCCTAAAGGATTTAACAGAAATTCACATCAAACGGACTGAGAGATTATCAGAAGATCATGTTTTGATCAATGGAGACTTGGAATCATCAATTTATCCTGAATTGATCATATTCTTCAAGAAGATAAAGGTTTTCTTTGTGAATTTTTATCATTGTTGTTATGACTAACATCATCATCAATAGTACTTAAGTTAAATTGAATTATGGGTGTAAAATTCTTGAGGGCACTTAACAATTTAGAGAATCTCTCCTTTTGGTAGAATTGATCATTAGGAAACAATGCATACTTGGAAAATAATTATGATTTACACATCCCATTATATCTACATGGTTAGTTGACCCTTTTAAATATGGCTACCTTCTTTACCATGATTAATAGTAAACATTGTATGGTAGATCTTCGTAGATGACCTAATTCTCTTATTTTAAGTCTTGGTTCTACTAATTCTAAACATTGTAGTAATTAGAAAATGATGCCTAATCTTTTGAGGAACTTTTATGAAAGCCTTCTTGTTAAAACAGAATGATCTCTTGGAAAGAGTTTGTCGTTAGTGAACTTAAATTGTCATGAAAACTAAAACACTTCACGTCAAATACCTCTAATAGGTGTTTTCTTATAGTTATTTAGTGGAAAAAGTGGGATTAAGATAGTTTTTCTAAACCAAATCAAGTCCCACTTTCACATACTAAACATTAAGGAGGTAGGAACCGAGCTTGCTCACTATGAAGGATCAAGCTACAGATTTCCTAGATCCTTATTATGCTAGCTATGATTGGATGGATTCTTGAATTACGCTTTCTATAAGCTTATAGCATTCACAAAGCATGAAACCCTAATTATCAATTATGTTGTAGCAGACTGACTTTCAGCACTGATACAAATAAATAAATTGTAGAAACATAGAGCATAGATCACAGAGAGTTTGTACCCAGAAAATGAGGGTATGTCAGACAAAGGTACCTGCTCTTTTGTCTCATAAGTTTCTGAGGGGTGAAATCTATTGTACCAGGTATCAGAGGGTCTCTAGAGGTTCCCAGATCTAGAAATAAATTCTTAGTTAGACAAGGGCACCAACTCTTTTGTTCTAAATATTCTATGATGCTGAAATTCAAAGTTCTGCGATGACTGTATCTATAATACCTATCTTTCTGCCACTCCTTTCTGCCAGATCTTTTCAAATATGACCTATACATACAAAAGGAGTAGAAAGATGGTTGTGGTTATATAGGATCTTGCCTCAGTCAAGCCCCATCTTTAGTATTCTTGCCTCAATAATAGCCAATGATAAAGATCTGTAGATGTGTGTGCTCATATATCATATGTGTATGCAGGAAATGCAAAACCCTAGATGACTCAAGCATCAAGGAAAGATCAACACATTGTTTCACTCAAGGAAACAACAACAACATCACCTCAAGGAGATGAGAGCAATGAAGACTTGTAGAACATGAAGATGAGGTAGCCGTATCCGCAGAGGATTCCCAAGCTCAAGTTGGAGGCTTCAACCCTTCTCCCAATCATACAAAAGGTTTGATAAACCCTAGGAAGAGCAATATAGTCTCAATATCTTGATTCCTAATCTCCATCTAATATCTCCATGATAGCAATCTTCATATTCTTTAAAGAGATTCAACAAGTTGTTGATCTTCAATAGAAAGAATGGCAGAGTTTTGGCACAAAAAGCTTGCATATAGATTGTGTGTGTTAAAATAATTTTCAATTTTCTTTAAATACCTAACCTTAGAAATTCAAATATTTGAAATAACATGTTGACATCACATGGAAACTAAAATTTGAAATTAGAATCCCAAGGTGCATGGCAGGAGCCGACACCCCACCAAAATTCAAAACCCCAAAAAATAGGGTAGGACAAGGCATGGGCACCCTTGTCTGGGCCAAGATTTTTCCATTAGGTCTGCATTAAGGAGCTTTAGGATGTCCAAAATCTAAAGTTTGTTTTTAGGTTTAGTCAACAATTGCTTCAAAATATGACATTTCTTTGGTTAGCTATAGGTCAATCAGGGTTTAGGGAGGTCAGAAATAAATAGGTTGAAAGGACACCAAAGGAGAGGAGCTAAACCATGAGAAATTGTGCCATTCCATGTAGGAGGACAATTTCTGACATAACAATAGTTGTTCTTTAGGTTTCCATCCTTATTTCACTTGAGTGGGTGGTAGCTGACGAAGAACTGTCTGGGGAAACTGGACCCTAGAAAGGGTTGCATACCCACTCGTAAAGTTACATAAACCTAGTACAAACAGAACTACATATTTTGAGAGTGCGATCAAATTCTCTTGTGGCCTTGATCCTGTGGATACAAAGTATGTAGGCAGTCTAGGCAATGAAGGAAGTACCTAGTACTCATGCCTTGAGAGTATAGCTCAAAAAATTTTAATTTGTGAGGATCATTTATCTTTATACTTATTTTGAATTTTTGAGTTGGGTCTCTACAGGCTACTCTTCAGTTAGTGAACTTCACTCCCTATCTTGTCTTTCTTGAACTCATTAGTCTATTTCTAGATAGATAACTCGATTCCATCCTATTAAAGATTTGGATTTACCTCAATCCAGTTTGGTTGTCATCGCTATCCAAAAATCAATTATCAACATCCTCATATCCAATTATCCATATAGTCTCATCATTTTTTCAAACAAATTCCAAAGTCATCAATCATCCACCCCTATCATCCAAAGGTCTAAAATTCTTTTTATGCCGGTAACAAGATCTCAATACAAGAAACTCATGGAGAGCAATCAAACCAATGCTAAGACACCCATAGATGCTATTCACTTCATGACGGGTATGCCTCCTCACATCTTTCTCCCAAGTGGATATACCATATGTCAATCATCATCCACAGACATGGTTCCACCTTCACAAGAGACTACTCTAGAGGAATTTCAAGATCTTGATACCTTACAAGCTTTAGACCATCTTCTAGCATCTGATCCTAATCAATTTTTCTTTTTGCTTGCTTGAAAAGGTGCTAAATTACCAATTGATTTTGACACTTCCACTATCAAAGAACAAGACCCTATAGTCCTTGCTATTACTACAATGGGAGGACCAAATCCTATTTCTACTTCTACCATGCCTCATCCATCAAACACCCTTGTTATAAGTGTCCCTTTGTCCCATCACAATTATTCACTACCATTCACTAATCAATATGTCAACCCTCTATATCAACCTCCCATCACCTCTAGTCATATTTCCACAAATATTCAATCCACTATTCCTCAACATCCTTCATCTATGTCCTCCATGGCTCCACCTAACATAACTATCAATTCTTCCATACCTCAAGCATCCAACCCATTCTCATATCTTTCATGACAAACTCAAATACCCAACCCATATTCATATCAAACTAACCCATCTCACACATCCAATGATTTTCTATCCCAATCAAATCCACCACAAACATCACAACCTCCATCATCCTCCAACAATTAGGGTCTTGTAATTCATCCAAACACTACACCTGATTTAGAATAGAAACTCCTAAACATGCAGAAGCAAATCACAGACCTCACACTAAGACACCCAAAGAAAAATTACTTGGTGGAGAACATATGTCCTCATTCTTTCAACGGGTCTATACCTGTGATCCCTTTTCTCCATAATTTTGAAATGCCCAAATTTTATAAATACAAGGGAAAAAGAGATCCAAAAGAACACATTAGAGAATTCATTATTGCTTGCCTAGAGGTAGCTAACAATGACACCTACCTTATGCACCTCTTTCCTCATAGTCTAGGAGGACAAGATATTGAATGATTCTCTCACCTTCCCCCAGGGATTATGTCCTCCAATGAGTTGGCTAAAAAGTTCATAGCTCATTTTTCCTACAACATAGAACACGAGATCTCCATGACTGATTTATGCAATAACAAACAATGAAATGGAGAAACCTTCATAGCCTTCCTACAACATTGGAGGAATATGGCAAGCAAATTCCCATGGCCTATCCTTGAGAAGCAATTGGTCCACATCTTTATCAAAAATTTAAGCTAGGAGATAGGTTTCCACTTACAAGTTCAATGTGCCAATTCATTTGATGAAATCATAGACAAGGAAATAACCATTAAAAAATCTCTTATTGCTAAGGGCTTAGTCAAAATCTTCAAATACAACAAAGACAACCCTCAGCAATCCAACGAAAAACCTCAATTTTGGTCTAAAAACAAAAAACATTGTCAATGATGGTGTTGTAGATGCAAAACACATTCAAAATGTCCAAACACTAGTCAATCTACAACCCATCAAGAACATTGTGTCTACTCCTAGAGAACAACCTAGACAAGATTCAACACCTAGATGAAAATTCACTCCACTAGGAGAACCCATTAAATCAGTCTTACGAAAACTAGTCCAAACAAGTCTCATCACATTACCTAAAGTGAGATAGTATGACGAACCCCAATCTAAACCCTCATGGTATAAAGATAATGAATATTGTGAATACTATATGGTTAAAGGACACAAAACAACTAGATGTATGAAACTAAATAATCTCATTCAGAATCTCATTGACCAAGGAGACAACTATTGACTATCCTCCTAAAATTCCTCTAATAATAATCTCCATATATACTGATGAAGGGGGTAAATCACAAAACACACAATAATAAATAGAACTTTCTTTTATTGAACTGGGCAACTCATTACATTACAGAAGCTCAATTACAATCAGAGGATGAATCCTCTACTGGCTGCAACACATTACAACTTTCCCAACCTCAAGACTCTAGAATCTTCAGCCTTCTATAACCCCAAATCAGCTAGGGTTTCTATTTTCCCACCTATTCTTTACTCTACACTGGCCCCCTTCACTCTACTCCTGCCCAGGGTTCCCAAAATAGTCATAAATAGCAATTTTTGGCGGCCTCCAGCTAAATTTCAAAATTTGCAACTCCCTCCAAAAGTAGGTCAACTTCCGGGAAGCATAACTTTTGATCTGGGTGTCCGATTGACGAACCATTTTAAGCGCCAGAAAGCTCGCGATGTGAACTATCATGCCAGGAATCTATAAATGGATTTCCATCAACTTTTCAAGATGTTATGGGAAGTTTTAGTGCCTCATATCTCGTTCTAAAAAATTTCAGGGGCTTTTCAGAAAACAAAAACTTTAATATCTTTCAGCTCAAAAATGATCTTTGCCTAATTCCTTCGCCAAAGGTCTTATATTTCCATTATGTAACTTTCTAGAAGTTTTTGCTTCATTGTGTGCGCAAATGCAAACTTTCTAAAAATAGCAGGCACACTTTCCAAAATAGGCAAGTCGCTATTTTTAGTAGTTTTGGAAAAACTGAAAGTCCTACATTATAATTCTAGATATTATGGAACCCAAAACACTAATTATGGAAAGCAATGAAAACAACTACAATGATTTTTAATTAACTTCTTTTTAGGTGATGCAAGATTGTCCTTACACCACTAGATGCTCCTGCATTAGACACCCAGGGTAATTTGAGAAGTGACCCTGTCACGTCTCAGATGTTTGTGTGAGGAAAACCCAAATGGTCAACCTCTACCTTAGACAACCAAGAAGAATCTTCAATAGGCCTTCCTTTCCATTTTACTAGATATTCTTCATATTGCTTGTTCTAAGTACTTCTTCCCACACGGCTATCCAAGATCTCTTCTATCTTGTCCATTGAAGTAGATGCTAGAATTCTCCACTGCACTTCTGTTGGTCCATCCTCTGTTCCACCTGCATGATATTCTAATAAATCAGCAATGTTGAAAACAGGGGAAATATTGATCCCATTTGGCAACTTTACCTCATATGCATTTCCTGAATCATGCTTCTTCAAGATTCTGCATGGTCCAAATTTCTTCATTTTCAACTTATTGTATGTTCCAATTGGGAACCTTTCTTTTCTCAAGTGAACCATGACTTCATCTCCTACTTGGAATTCCTTATATCTCCTCTTCTGATCTGTCGTAGCCTTGTATTGAATATTCATTTTATTAATGTGCTTTCTCACCTCTTCATGCAAATTCTTTAGATGTTCTGCAAAGTCTTCAGCTTCAGCACTTGTCTTTTCTTCGTTGTCCAGCTTCCTTAACTCAAAAGCATTTCTTGGGCTATTGCCATATACAATCTAGAATGGTGATTTACTAGTACTCCTATTGACAGAATTGTTGTAAGCAAACTCTGCCTGTGGTAAAATCAAATCCCATCCCTTGGGCTTATCTCCTACTAAGCATCGTAGCAAGTTACCCAAACTCCTATTCACCACTTCAGTTTGTCCATCAGTCTGTGGATGGTGTGCAGAACTAAACTTCAAATCTATCTTCAACTTCTTCGACAATATCCTCTAGAAATAACCAACAAACTTGGTACTCAATCTGAAACTATGCTCTTTGGTAGACCATGTAGTCTCACCACTTCCCTGAAAAATAACTCTGCAATATGAATAGCATCATTAGTCTTCTTACAAGGAATAAAATGTGCCATCTTTGAGAATTTGTCCACCACCACAAAAATAGAATCATGCCCTCTCTATTTCCTTGGTAGACCAAGAACAAAATCCATACTAATATCATCCCATGGCTTCTCTGGTACAGGTAATGGTTGATACAACCTGGTATTTTGACATGTTCCTTTTGCCATCTGACATACTCTACAACTCTGCACAAACTTCCTCACATCCTGCTGCAACTGTGGCCAATAATAATTTTCACCAACAATAGAAATGGTCTTATCTTGACCAAAGTTTCCAGCCAATCCTCCACTATGCTTCTCTTTAATTAGGTTCTCTCTCATGGAACTCCTTGAAATGCACAACTGGCTTCCTCTAAACAACATGCCATCTTGGATTATGAAATCCGACCATTTTGTCCTGTCTAAAGTAACAGGCTCCAGACAAGCTTTCCAAGCCTCTACAAAATCTAGATCTTCAGGATACAAACTTTTGAGCTCATCGAACCCAACAACCTCTATCTTCATTTTTGTCAACAAATTTTGCCTTCTGCTCAAGGCATCTGCAACTCTGTTGGACTTCCCACTCCTGTGCTTCAAAACAAAGGTATAACTCTGGAAAAACTCAACCCATTTTAAGTGCCTTTGGTTCAACTTCCCTTGACTATTAATATACTGCAAAGCCTGATGATTAGTATATAAAACAAACTCTCTTGGCAACAAATAATGTCTCCATTTCTTCAAAGCCTGAACTATTGCATAAAATTCCTGATCATAAATAGAATACTTTTTCTTTGCATCATTAAGCTTCTCACTAAAATAGACAATGGGCTTACCTTCTTGGCTCAAAATAGCTCCTATACCACTACCATTAGCATCACAATCTACCTGAAATACCTTATTAAAATCTGGAAGTGCCAAAACAGGTTGTTCTACAACTTTTTGCTTCAATGTATCAAAGCTCTTATCGACTTCTTTAGTCCATCTAAACTCTTTTCTATCCCCTCTCATTGTTTCAGTTAGGGGTGCACAAATGCTACTAAAATTCCTGATAAACTTTCTGTAAAAACTTGCCAAACCATGAAAAGATCTTACCTCCGTTGCACTCCTTGGCATAGGCCACTCAATGATAGCCCTTACTTTTTCTGGGTCCATCTTAAGACCTTCCTCTGAGACAACAAATCCCAGGTATACCAACTCCTTCTTTGCAAAACTACATTTCTTCAAATTAATCAGCAACTTCTTCTCCCTCGGCTTCTCTAGAACTCTTCTGATATGCATCAAATGCTCATCCTAAGTCTTACTGAAAATTAAAATATCATCCAAATAAACAATATCAAAACTTCCCAAAAATTCTTTCAGTACCTCATTCATGAGCCACATGAATGTGCTCAGTGCATTGGTTAGCCCAAATGGCATGACTAACCACTCATACAAACCTTCCTTTGTCTTGAAGGCTATCTTCCATTCATCCCCTTCTCTGATACGGATCTGGTG
This sequence comes from Cunninghamia lanceolata, assembly GCA_027924645.1. Classification (NCBI taxonomy): domain Eukaryota; kingdom Viridiplantae; phylum Streptophyta; class Pinopsida; order Cupressales; family Cupressaceae; genus Cunninghamia; species Cunninghamia lanceolata. The sequence goes on from BSBN01000850.1 coordinate 5,233,991, forward strand.
ATACCCACTCTTCAGGTCAATTTTCGTGAACTACTTGGCTCCACTCAAACAATCCATGATGTCATCCATTCTTGGCAATGGAAATCTATACTTGATCGTTATCTTATTGATGGCACGAGAGTCTGTACACATCCTCCATTCTCCATCTTTCTTTGGTGCTAGTACTGCAGGTACCACACATGGACTTAGGCTCTCCCTTATTAGTCCCTTCATAAACAACTCCTGAACTTGTCTGTTCAGCTCTTCATTCTCTGCAGGGGTCATTCTGTGGGCTACCTTGTTTGGCAAACTGACTCCTGGTATCAAATCCATTTGATGACTTATCTTCCTTACTAGTGGTAAACCTTCTGGTACATTATCAGAGATAATGTCCTGGAACTCTTCCAACATATCTGAAACTTCTGCTGGTACATCTTCACATTTCTCTTGACTAATCTTAGGAATCAATGCAAAGCAATGATGCTCATGCTTCATACCCTCCAAAAATTTCCTACCATCTACCAAACAAATTCTGGCAGTACTACATACCTTTTCTTCCACCTCCTTCAAGGGCTTCAACTTATGATGAACTCGATCCTTTGTTAGGGAATATGTGTTTGCACAGCCATCATGGACAGTGCTCCTATCAGACTGCCATGGCCTCCCCAATAGTATATGACATGCATCCATCGATATGATATCACACAGCACCTCATCATGGTAGTCACCAATCTTGAATTTCACCAAACACTGCTCATTGACCAAAGCTCTGTGGTCCTTCTGCAACCATGCAATCCGATATGGATGCGGATGCTTTCTTCTTGTCAACTTCAACTTGTCAACCATCTCCTCTGAAACAAGATTATCAGTGCTTCCACTGTCAATAATAATATCACAACACTTACCCTCACATTTGCACCTTGTGCGGAATAAATTCTTCCTCTGATTGGGTTCTTTCTCCTCATTCAGCAAGGTTCTTCTGACAACTAGGGTTTCTCCCCTTTCAGCATCTTCAGAATGCTCAGAATGTGCATCTTCATCTACATGTGCAACTCGTGCATTACCTTTAGGTCTTCTATTTGTCCTTCCTTGATGTTGCGGACACTCATATGCTCGATGCCCTTCTTCTCCACATTGGAAATAGGTTCCTCTGAAACCTCCTCTTCCAGGTCCTTGCCTAGGTCTACCTCTTCCTCTTCCTCTTTGCTCACCATTGTTCTGGTCACGAGGGTGGTAGGTATTATCTCCTCTCTGATTTCGACTGGTGCCAGCTTCTTCACTTTTCTTTGCATCTTCATTTCGGCCCCCATAGGGTCTTCCACTAGTCCTTTCACACCTTGACCTCTTCTCCTTTACTTGCTGTCGAATCTTTTATTCAGCTTCTCTTCCACCTTCGGGGAAAACTAGTCTGCATCTTCTATGGTGGTCATTCTGACCAGGCTCAGCTCCTCTTGAATACTCATCCTCAACCCATTAATGTAATGGGCTACCTTCTCCTTATTGGGCTCTGCATGGCTTGTCCTGATAGTAATCTTATAAAACTCTTCTGTATACTCCTTAACAGACTTGTTACCTTGCTTTAGTCCTTGCAACTTCTTCAGTAACTCCATCTCATAGTCCACAGGAATGAACTGCTTCTTTAGTTTCTCCACCATCCGATCCCATCTGGTGATATTTCCTTTTCCTCTTCAATTCCTCTCTAGTTGGACCTCCTTCCACCAAATATCGGCGTGGCCCTTCAACTTTATTTTTGTAAACTTGACCCAATTTGGGTCCTCTACATCTTCATACTCGAAATACTCCTCCATGTCATTGATCCAATCAATAAGCTGTTTTGGATTCAAATCTCCAGAATATGTAGAAACATCGATCCTAGGCCTCTTTCTGATCTTCAAAATGGCCCTCAACAACCTAACTTCTGCAGCATCTTTGGCAGCTTCTTGTTCTTCCTCAGATAGCTCTTCTTCAACTTCATCTTCACTTTCTTCTCTTGTCCTCTGCTCAAACCCTATTCGTAGCTCCTCTTGCAATGCATCGATTTGCCTTTGTAGGGCTCTAAAACCCTCTTCTATCAAAGCATTCCTCCCAACATGATTTCTTTATGGAGGCATCTTGGTCTCTGCAGCAAACCCACAACCTCAGGTCCTAGTACAAACTGCCTCATGGTCGGTGATCTATCTACACACTCAGGAACCCTTGCTCTGATACCACTTGATGAAGGGGGTAAATCACAAAACACACAATAATAGATATTGAACACAGCAAATAGAACTTTCTTTTATTGAACTGGGCAACTCATTACATTACAGAAGCTCAATTACAATCAGAGGATGAATCCTCTACTGGTTGCAACACATTACAGCTTTCCCAACCTCAAGACTCAAGAATCTTTAGCCTTCTGCAACCCCAAATCAGCTAGGGTTTCTATTTTCCCACCTATTCTTGACTCTACACTGGCCCCCTTCACTCTACTCCCACCCAGGGTTCCCAAAATAGTCATAAATAGCAATTTTTGGCAGCCTCCAGCTAAATTTCGAAATTTGCAACTCCCTCCAAAAGTAGGTCAACTTCCGAGAAGCATAACTTTTGATCCGGGTGTCCAATTGATGAACCGTTTTAAGTGCTAGAAAGCTCATGATGTGAACTATCACCCTGGAAATCCATAAACAGATTTCCATCAGATTTTTGGGACATTATGGGAAGTTTTAGTGCCTCATATCTCGTTCCAGAAATTTTTAGGGGCTTTTCGAAGGACAAAAACTTTAATATCTTTCAGCTCACAAATGATCTTTGCCTGATTCCTTCGCCAAAGGTCTTATATTTCCATTATGTAACTTTCTAGAATTTTTTGCTTCATTACATGCACAAATGCAAACTTTCTAAAAATAGCAGGTACACTTTCCAAAATAGGCAGGTTGCTATTTTTAGCAGTTTTAGAAAAACTGAAAGTCCTACATTATAATTCTGGATATTATGGAACCAAAAACACTAATTATGGAAAGAAATGAAAATAAATACAATTATTTTGAATTAACTTCTTTTTGGGTGATGTAAGATTGTCCTTACACCACTAGATGCTCCTGCATCATATACAAGGATGCATTCCCTCCCCATGGTAAAGGAAATGCCCTTGATAAAGGAAACATCAATAAAACTACCAATCATGCATCCACCTCTTATGATTCCATTATGGGACATATAGAGGAAAGTCATACTCATGTTTATACCATTTCTATCAAGGGAAAAGCCCTAGATTATGCAGTTACTACCCATCATGGTTATGTCACCCTTCATGGGACAACATATAATACACATTCATCATCTCAGTATAATATATTAGAACGTTTAGGAAAGATGCCTGCTCAGATTTCCATTTTAGACCTTCTCTGAGCATCTCCTGCACAAAAGCAATCCTTGAAAAAGCCCTTCAGGATTCATCTATCCCTAATAACATTGATGTTGACCAGTTTCAATCCATGATAGGGCACATTGCATCACTCCATCACCTGGTCTTCACTAAAAAGGACCTTTCATCCAACAATCCATATCATAATGATGCCCTTCATTTAGAAATCTATATCTATCAACGCAAATTCAAATGAATCCTTATAGATGGTGGTACTAGCCTAAATATATGTTCTCTCAAATTGCTAAAATAGTTGGGTTACTTTAAGTATGTCATTGACCTAGAGAAAGGTATAACTATCAAAGCCTATGATGATGTCGAGAGTGAGACAGAAGGTGTTATTCACTTACCTATTAAAGTTGGTCCTGCTATAATAGGTACCCACTATCAAGTTTTGGACCTTGATGTCCCATATAATATCATTCTAAGTCGCTGATGCAAGAGCATCCCTAGTTCAAGAGCAATCTTGAATCAATCAAAAACATTTGTAGTTCAGTTTGTTTTGTTTCATTTTCCAATTCATTCTAGTCAGTTCAGTCAGTAGTATTTTCTGTATTTTGGTCTGCATTCTGCCACAGTTTCATTTCAGACCTTATGGAGCTAGACTTAGCATCTAGACACATTCATGCACATCATATCCAAAATTTAGATCATTTGGATAAAGTACCGAAAAGATATCTCTATCAGAAGATTGACTGTTTTCTCAGAACATAGCATCCTGACAATCTCAGATAATCAGCTAAAGGAGAAGACTTGCGGAGCACTTTCACAACTTCTGGAGCTAAATAACACATCATTCAATGTTTTTTGGATTGTGACTGACCTTCCCTAGGATCTACATGCTATTACATTTATTTGCGAAGGAGTTCTATATGATTAGGTTTGACCTATTTGTGTACACATGTTACAACTCTTCATTGGAGTTTGTGATCTTTCTTGGCCGACGCGAAGGAATCTTATGTTCCAGAGATGATATATAATCATGTAATAGGTGCCTAGGAAAGTAGTGATTGATAGTTGACCATTAGTTCATAATTTGAGAGTTTGAATTCTTTGCGAAGGAGCTTCAAAGCCATATCTTGTGCATATTTTATAATTGAGGAATCAGGCCTGTGAGCCCTAACTGTAAGCCCGCATGTTATCAACACAATTTGTATTTTAAATCTATGATATACTGAATGACTGAATCTACATATTCTTTATATCTTTGAGTTGTTTCCATTGTGTTTACTCTTGTTGCACGGTCTAGATTGTTCACTCTGTGGACCCTCCTAACTATGACTGCACCAAGTATCAAAGCAAAGTTTGAATCTTTTGGGTGTGAAGTGAGTGAATTGAGTGAAATTGGTGAAGGAATTCTATAAGATCTTGTTGTGGATAGATCATCGAATCTGAGGTAGAATACCTATGTTGTCAACGGATTGCCAATTGTGAGGTAGTTGTCACCTTGTATCCAGATCACCGAACTTGAGGCAGTTACACATTATCCTAGGAAGAAATGTTGCCGAGGAGAATAATTGTTTTTGGTACTATGGCTGGATGAATCGATGAGATGATGGAAATGATGAAGACAATGCGAGTTTGCTTGGATGCTATTGAAGAAGATAGGCAAAGAGGCCTAACACCTCGACCTAATGTTGAAAGTGATGATGAAGAAGAATTTCAATCCACTGATCAAAATGAAGTAACCCTAGGAGATGAAGAAGAAGAATCAGATCAAGTCAAGATGTTGCGAGCTATTTCAAAGATTGGGAAAAGAGCTAGAGTTGATGTACCAAACTATAATAGCAATTTGAATCCTAAAGAGCTGATTGATTAGATAAATGACCTAGAAGAATACTTTGAGTATGAAGAAATTGAAGATCCAGAGAAGGTGAAATTTGCAAAGATAAAGTTGAAAGGACATGTTGCTATATGGTGGAAAGAAGTTCAGTTGGATAGAAACATAAGAGGAAAAGAGAAGATTATAAAGCGGGATAGTGATGCAGGAGCATCCTTGGTTCAAGAGCAATCTTGCATCAACCAAAAACATTTGCATTTTAGTTTGTTTTCTTTCATTTTCCAGTTCAGATCAGTCAATAGCAGTTTTGTATTTTGGTCCACATTCTGCTGCAGTTGCATCTCAAACCTTACAGAGCTGGACTTAGCATCTAGAGACATTCATGCACAACATATCCAAATCTTAGAGCATTTTGATCAAGTACCGAAAAGATATCGCTATCAGAAGATCGACTATTTTCTCATAACAGAGCATCCTAACAGTCATATAATCAGCTAAAGGAGAAGACTTGCAGAGTATTCCTTGACTTATGGAGCCTAATTGAACATCATTCAATGATTTATTGTTTGTGGCTGACTTTCCTTGAGATCCACGCATCATTCCATTCATTTGCGGAGGAATTCTTCATGATTAGGTCTGACCTATCTGTGTACACACATTACAGCTCTTCATTGGATTTTGTGATCTTCCTTGGCTGATGCTGAGGAACCTTTGATCTGGAGATGATATATAATGATGTAATAGATCCCTAGGAAGGCAGTGATTCACATAGTGATAGTTGATAGTTTGGATTCTTTGCGAAGGAGCTTCAAAGCTATATCTAGTGCATATTCTGATATTTTGTAATCGGGCCTGTGAGCCCTAATTGTAAGCCCTCATGTTACCGGCTGATCTATATTTGAATTCTATGATATACTAAATGACTGAATCTACATTTGTTTCATATCTTTGAGTTGTTTCCATTGTGTTTACTCTTGCTGCACGGTTTGGATAGTTCATTCTGTGAACCCTCCTACCATGACTGCACCAAGTGGTATTGAGTGAAAGTTTGAATCTTTGGGAGTGAATTGAGTGAAGTTGGTGAAGGAATTCCATAAGATCTTACTATGGATAGATTATTGAATTGATGTAGGTTACTTGTGTCGCAACCGATTGCTGATTGTGAGGCAGTTGTCACCTTATAGCCCATTCGCCGAACTTGAGGTAGTTTGCACCTGATCTGAGGAAGATGTCATCGAGGAGAATCCCTATTGTTGGAACAATGGCTGGTAGGATGGATGAGATGATGGAAATGATGAAAACAATGCAAATTCAACTAGATTTTGTCGAGGAAGATAGGTGAAGAGGACTGACACCTAGACCTAATGTTGAAAGTGATGATGAAGAAGAATTTTAATCTATTAAACAAATTGGCAACACTTTAGGAGGTGATTCCGAAGAAGAATCAGACCAAGTAAAGATGTTGCAAGCTATTTCAAAGATCAGGAAAAGACCTAGAGTTGATGTACCAAATTACGCTGGCAATTTGAACCCTGGAGAATTGATTGACTAGATAAATGACATGGAAGAATACTTTGAGTATGAAGAAGTTGAAGATCTGGAGAAGGTGAAATTTGCAAAGAGAAAGTTGAAAGGACATGATCCTATATGGTGGAAAGAAGTTCAACTGGATAGAAATAGAAGAGGGAAAGGAAAGATTACAAAATGGGACAAGATGGTTACAAAACTAAAGAATCAGTTTATACCTACTGACTATGAGTTAGAACTATTGAAGAGATTGCAAAACCTAAGACAAAAGGATAAACCTGTGAAGGAGTATAATGAAGAATTTCATAAGTTGATCATAAGGATAGGACATAGTGAAGCAAGCAAAGAGAAAGTGTGTAGATACATCAATGGACTAAGATTGAACATTTAAGAAGAATTAAGCTTGGTAAGGATGACATATTTGGAGGAAGCATATCAGTTTGCCCTGAAAGTTGAAGAGATGTTGAATAAGAGGCATGATTAGAGATAAAGAGGAAGAGGAGGTAAATTTCATAGAGCTAGAACATTTTCCAGAGGAGATAGATCACATCTGGAGTAGAACAAGCTTGACAGTCCATTTAAGGAGGACAAAGATAGCAATACCTACCGAAGTAATAATAGAAATTTTCATCACAGAGGTAATTATAATTCATACCAGAATGAAGGACATGGAAGAGAGGGAAGAGGATTTGATAAGAGAACATTCAGAGGCACCTATTTCAAGTGTGGAGGTGAAGGACATAGAGCATTTTAATGTAATCAAGGGAGTACAAGAAAGAGAACAGAGAATAGCGGAAGAGCAGCTTATGTTGAAGAAGAACCTATTGGATCACTGAGTTCAATTGGAAAACCTAAGAAAGGAGAATTAATGGTGATGAGGAGAGCACTATTTCAAGAACAAATAAATGAGGAACCACCACAGAGGAAGAGTTTGTTTAGAACTAGACGCAAATCAGGGGGTAAGTGTTGCAAAGTTGTAATTGATAGTGGTAGCTTAGATAATCTAGTTTCAGAGGAGATGGTAACTAAGCTAAAGTTGGAAAGATTGAAACACCCTAAGCCCTATCAGATAGCATGGATTCAAGATGATCATAAGGTATTGGTGAGTGAACAATGTTTGGTGAAATTTCATATTGGATCTTATCATGATGAAGTCTTGTGTGATATTATGCCTATGGATGTTTGTCATATCTTGTTGGGTAGACCTTGGCAGTATGATAGAAAATATATACATGATGGGAGAAAGAATACATATACTATACATCAAATGGAAAGAGAATTACTTTGATTCCTTTAGAGGATGATCCTAAGAGTGAAGTATGTGGGAATGCTAAAATCTATTTGGTAGATGGAAGAAAAATTCTGGATGGTTTGAGACATGAGAATATGTGTTATGCTTTGATCCCTAAGAAGCCTGAAACATTGAAGGAGACTGAAGAATCACAACCAGAGGAGATAAAAGAGTTACTGACAAAGTATGAAGACATCATATCAGACAATGTACCTGAAGGATTTCCACCAATCAGGAGTATCAGCCATCACATGGATCTTATATTGGGAGCTAGTTTGCCTAATAAAGCAGCACATACAACGACACTAGTAGAGAATGAAGAATTGAATAGGCAGATACAAGAGTTGTTGAGGAAAGGTTTGATCATAGAAATTTTGATTCCTTGTGCAGTACCTATAGTGTTAGTACCTAAGAAAGAGGAGAATGGAGAATGTGTAGTTGTACTGACTTTAGAGAAATAAACAAGATCATAGTTAAGTATAGATTCCCTTTACCTAGGATGGATGATATCATGGATTGTTTGAGTGGAGCAAGATATTTCACAAACATAGATTTGAAGAGTGGATACCATTAGATCAGAATCAGAGAAGGAGATGAATGGAAGACTGCCTTTAAGACAAATGAAGGATTGTATGAGTGGTTAGTGATGCATTTTGGATTGATGAATGCACCTAGTACTTTCATGAGATTGATGAATGAAGTTTTGAAGAAATTCTTGGGTACATTTGTTATTGTATACTTGGATGACATTCTAATTTTCAGCAAGACAAAAGAACATTGGCAACACCTTAGACAAGTATTGCAGAGACTGAGAGAAGAGAAATTGCTGGTAAACATGAAGAAGTGTAGTTTCATGAAGGAGGAACTGGTATACTTGGGATTTGTGGTTTCTGCAAAAGGATTAAAGATGGAACCTAAGAAGATAAGAGCAATTGTTGAATGGCCTACACCGAAGAGCATTAGAGAAGTCAGATCATTTCATGGATTGGCTAGTTTCTATTGGAAGTTCATTAAAAGTTTCAATTCAATTTGTAACCCTATGATAGAGACAATGAGAGGTGACAGAAAAGATTTCAAGTGGACATCAAGAGAAGATAAAAGTTTTGAGTTGTTGAAGTAGAAAGTGATAGAGCAACTTGTTTTGGCATTACCAAATTTCAATAAGGTATTTCAAGTTGATTGTGATGCAATTGGAAATGCAATTGGAGCAGTGTTAAGTTAAGAAGGTAGACCTATAGCATATTTCAGTGAGAAGTTGAATGATGCAAGGAGAAGAAATTTAGTTTATGATCAAGAGTTCTATGCCATAATTCAAGCCTTGAAGAAGTGGAGACATTATTTGTTGCCTAAAGAATTTGTGTTGTATACAAATCATCAAGCTTTGTAGTATTTGAACAATCAAGGAAAGTTGAACTAGAGACATATGAGATGGGTAGAGTTCATGTAGAGTTATACTTTTGTGTTGAAACATAGGAGTGGTAAATCAAACAAAGTTGTTGATGCATTGAGTAGGAGAAGAAACTTGTTGACAAAGATGAGGGTTGAAGTGATAGGCTTTGATGAATTGAAGCACATGTATGAGGGAGACATTGATTTTGCAGAATCTTGGAAAGCATGTAAGGAACCTATTGTGATAGATAGGAGTAAATGGTTGGACTATTTCATTTAGGAAGACATGTTGTTCAAAGGAAGTCAGTTATCTATACCTAGAAGTTCAATGAGAGATAATTTGATCAAGGAGAAACATAGTGGTGGATTGGCAAGACATTTTGGCATTGATAAAATAGTCACTTTGGTGAGTGAAAATTACTTTTGGCCTCATATACATAAGGATGTTTGGAAGTTTATATAGAGTTGTGTTGTGTGGTTGCACAACATGCCCCATTTTGACTTGACAAAATAGGGACCCAACTTTTTACTGCTTTGGCTTGTTGTTTTTCTGCTTTGGGCAGTCTGGTAAAATTAAGTCATGCAAATAACCCTGTAGGGGGTAGATAGGTCACCATGATGAGGTCATTTGTCAAAGTTAGTATTTTACATTATTAACCTCATAGTTGGAAAGTGTACGAAATTCCATGCAGGTTTGCCTTTTGGATCACCCTGAAATTCTCTAAGGGGAGAAAGTTACGTTAAGTCAAAGTTTCAGTCAAACCTGATATTCTGAGGGGGGTCATATTTTAAACATCAGTCACATTATATAAGATCACCCTGATATAAGTTTATCACCTGATAATCATTTGGTCCGCAAAGTCTGGACATCAATTTTACGTGATAGTTGTTATCTGCCCATCAAACAACTTCACATATTTTACGGGGGTCATATTTTTAATATCCGTCATCTTACAAATATCACCCTCTTCGCAAAATATCACCCTATGCCGAAATGATGATGACATCATCTAAACCCAAAAAACAAAGAATATCACCTTGGTGATGAAGTCATCATCTCATTTTACCCTGCGGAGGTATATATCCGATGCCCCACCATATTCCATAACATGACGATGACGTCATTACAACACAATGCTTAAACAAGGTCACCAACATGGTGATGTCACCCCGATCTTTCCAGGGGGGTCATTATATTTTGCGGGGTCATATTTTGAACATCCCCTAATCTTAAATTCATGACCCAATTTACATGTGGTCAACCTTTGACCACATCACCCAATTCTTTTGCATTAGTTTTGTCGCTCAAAGACCGAAGGTCATTTTATCCAGAAGGGGTCATATTTCCAATATCACCTGATCTTTTGAAGATCACCCCCTCCTATTTCCTAACATTAAATGGACATAAATGCAGTAGACAGGTTCCCACCGATTACGAATACAATTCACACTTGGCATCATCCATGGATTCTCTACAGAGGATCAACAGATTTAATTGATTTAACATAGTTTTACCCTAATTTTGCCCTATGGATGTGTTTAAAGGTAACTTTCCAAGGTTATTTTCATTTACCTTGCAAAAAAACAAGAAATTACAGAGCAGAGAAGTCAAACCCCCATACGAGCTATCTGTGAACAGACGAGATCTTCCAGTGTAACGGAATGGGTGATCATCAGCAGTTGCAGCCCTCTTCCATAATCACCCATCTAACCCATGAGGAAAGTGCTATCAGGTAAGTAATTGAAAACCCTCCTGTTGTCATTATCTGCATGTTTAGGTCGTATGCTTCTTTCTTGTGGTTTGAATCTATAAAGGTGCATATCATGATGAAGTAAAGAGTAATGAATAGAGTATGCATGATGCCATAGAAATATATAATGTTGTATAAATGCATATAGATATTGCATGGTAAGACAAGGCATGTTTATTGCAGGAGTCCATGGCAGACCTTACATGGAACAGGTCTAATGAAGAATTTTTTAACCCCATGTTTGTTCAACCTGAGGGGGTACAATTCAAGTATGGTGTCATTGCTGACACTCACCAGGGAGATACAGACCTAGCAATATGGTCATCCAGAATAGATCATGATAAGGACAATACCCTTTTGGATGCAATATATGTTTCAGGAATGTGGCATGCAGCTAGATTCCCATATGCCATGGAAACCCCAGAGCTGGTAGTAGAGTGTGCCAGGAACTATAACCCTCAGACCAGGCAGGTGGAGAAGCATGGCAGGGTATATGCTGACTTTTCAATTAAGGGCATCACATCTACTTTCAATCTGCCAATTGGAAAGAGGGTGGTCATTGTGGATCTACATAAATTGGAGATAGAATATAATAACAATAAGAAAAATGCAAGGAAGAGGATGTATCAGTGGAGGTCTAAGAGCAACACCTACACTACCTCAGCTAAGTTGCCCGTCCACCTGTATAAGTTTGATTTTGATGATGAGTATCAGTACATGATTGCCCTACTTAGCTAGATGACAAGTCAACCTCATGCTAGAAATTTTAAGAATTGGATGTTTGGAATCATCCAGATGGTCCTTTATATAGATAACAAGCCATTATGGGCCAAGGTCATCAGTGATGCATTGGATGAAGAGATGAGGAACCTAGGAGGTTAGGAATGCTTATTCCATATGACCTCATATGTTGTGTACTCATGTGCTTACAAGGGAAAATTTGATGCCCTGACTACAGTGGCTAATGTTAGCGGTGATGTAGATGATCCCACATGGGATCATTATCCTCAACTACAAAGAAAGAACTACCTCCTGCATTACAAATTAGTAAATGATGCATTCTCTATGCATCTAGTCAGAATAATGGAGGAAGACAGAACCAAGAGACTGAGCATGAAGGCTCAGGAAGTTGTTTACAGACATGGGACCTGGTTCATCGAGTATGCCACATTCTCATATATAAGAATAGAGGGATATGAAGAACAACCCCTTATGTTACCAAGGTACCCTACCGATGGGGTGGTCCTGATGGAATTTCTTAGACAAGTGTCTACCATAGTGGAGTTATATAAAGCACAAAAGAAGATACTTCCGGTCCTATTTCTAGTGTCTATGGGCTGGTATATGTGCTCAGATTCACAAAGCATAGAACATGTCATGGGAGGTCTGAAACTGATGTATCTACAGCCATTTCCATTGGCTAGATCTTATGACCCCTATGGTAGGATGCAAAAAATAATGGGGAAGCCTATACATTAGAAGCATCTGGAAGATTTCTAGACTGATTGTGAGGATGAAGCTGAGGTGAGGAGAAGAAAATATCAAAGGATCACCTTGAACTAGTTAAGGACATATGACTACATCCCAGTGCTAGCACAACTGAAGAAAGATGATGGTAAAACCATGTCAAATAAATATGAAGACAAGAATTGTACAATGACACCATCTTAGCCCCTGATCTAACATAGCTAGAGGACATTTCCTTGGATCAGTTTACAGGTGGGGTGTTGCAGTTAACCCAAGCTTGGGTAGATGAACAGATAAATAGATTGAAGAAAAGGGGTGTTTCCCTTACTGTTAATCCCAAGAAGAAAAGGCAGGAACTATCTGATGAGGAGTATGATGACTGCCTCAATGAGAAAAGAAATTCAAATGGGGAAAGGTTATCAACCCATAAATAGAGAAAAGGTCCCCCTAGAGGAAAGAAAACTAATGATGAACCTAAAGAAGTGATAATTGAAAGAATTGCCATACCATCTGTAGTTACATCAACATCAGGACAGGCATTCACCCCATCTGCACCACCTCTGATGGATAAGCCTAAGACAAAGAAGATCCTGAGGCCAACTATAGAAATCACAGAAGTATGAAAGGAAGGCCAAACCTCACAGCATGAGGTAGACAAGGATACCCCGTTTGAAGAAGAGCCAGTAGATGAAGAGCTTATAGGTGATGACTTGATGATGGTCAGTAGGAAGAGGAGGGTGGCGCCGCTGATGTCACCACCCAAGAAGCAAAGGACATCCATGTGGGGTGATATTAGGACCAACCCTATTGTATTAAGAGGAGCTAGTGGTGAAGCATTTAAGAAAGATATGCAACATGATATGTCACTTCCCACCATTATCAAGTTTAAGACTGAGAAAGTAGAAGAATAGACAAAAGAGACTTCCAAAGTAGGTCATGGTGGTCCTTTCTCCTTGGAAGACACCGTGGACCTATCAGATCATGAAGTTGTACATAATGTAGCTTCTCAGAGGATGGAAAATCTTGCCTCCAGTACCCACATGACTCCACATGGGACCCCATTAGCATAGATGGTGGTATTGGAGGAGATAAAGCAAATAGCTCAGGAAGAAAAGGAGAGTAGCCTAGAAAGGGCAGCCCAACAAATCGGGCTTGACAAGTTGGTAGATCAGGTTACCAATCTTGCAGTTATAGATTTGACATACATGGAGGATGTGCGCCCCAAAGACAAAGTAGGTGCACCTGATGTAACAGAGAAAGTTGAAGTAGCCAAGCAGACAGAAGAAGAGAGCAATGCTCCGGATATGGGCCAGCAGCAGCATGAGATACCCACTGAGCCAAAGATAGTGCAAATCCAACAAAAGGGTAGAAGTGATAAAGATACATCAAGTGATGATGCCACCTGGACTCAAGGAGATACAGGAGAAAAAGATAAATCAGGTCATGGGGACCTTAAGATGTAAGATGTCAGTGCATTAGGGATGGAGCAAGAAGTGGCCCAAGATCAGGGTGATGCACCAGGCCAAATACACAGATAGCCACAGATGTTAATAGGTCTCAAGATGAGGAAAATACCAAAGTGGATGAAACTCAGAAAGAGGGAGTGCAGGATCAAGCACAGGATCATCATGTGGATACTCCATAGGATCTTCCTCCATAGAAAGAGGCCCCTCAGCAAGAAGAGATGCAACAAGATCCCCCTCGAGATGAGCAAATCCATGGGGAAGAAACTAGGAAGTCACCTTCTCTATCCAGAATAGAGACAGATATTGGAGAACAAGGTAGACATGATGATGACAAAGGACAACAAGGATCTAGAAGTGCCTCAGTGACTGGAGAAAGAAATAGGTATGAAACAAGGCTTTGAAATTCAAGAATTTGATGTTTCCACCTTGTTTGCAGAGACAATCATGAAGCCAAAGAGGAAAGACAGATTGACATCAGCTATTAGAAGAGATCCTGCTACAGGCAGAAGGATAGCCCAGGTAGCACTTCCCACTGTAGAGAAAGAGAAGGGCAAAATCACCCTTGAGGAATTCCAAATCACAACTGTTGATTTGGGTTTTGCTAATGAAGACCAAGAGGGTCGGGAAGGGAAGGACATCATTGATTCTTTGACCCTAAGGGTAAAGAAGGAGAAAGAGAAAAATAAATAGCATAAGGAGCATATTGCCCAGCTACAATCATATATAAAGGGGTTGATTAACCCTGATAGTACACCAGTGGATCCGGCAGTCCCATTGAGTATCACATCCCAAGAAGAGGTCACCAAACTGGACCTCATGAATCATGAAGCCATGATCATGGAAAAGTGGATGTTGTCAGTCCTCATAGGAGCTGAGGATGTATTGAAAACCTCTTTACAGAGGTGGAATTCTTTAAGCAGTTTGAAGAGAAAAGTAGACAAAATGCAAAACAAAACAGGGAGATGGTCATTCCTATTGGAAAAGGACCTAACTTCTTTGAGTGAGATGAAGAGGATTGATCCTCAAATCCTAATAAATAATCAAGTGTTGAATAATAACACTACCCTGCTAATAGACATATGGTATGAGGACATCAGGTTTGAATGTGATATCCTAAAGAAATGCAGTGGCAAGCTCAGGGATATCAGTATAAAGTTGCACAGCATGATGGCACATGAAGCAGAGATCCTTGAATCATTAGAAGGGAAAGTAGAGGGAAAGATAGAAAATCAAGATGCAAACTTTTCTATCAAAGCTCTACATGATAATTTACAGCCGGTAGCTGATGACCCCCTCACCCACCTAACAGAAGAGATGATGAATAAGATCATGAGGATCAAGGTCAAGGTGGAAACTTACAATGATACTTTGAATAGTAGAAAAGGTAAGATGGATCCAATCAAAGATAAATTCCAGTCTCACAAGCATGCCATAACAAAAGCCAAAACTCAAGATGGCAGGGAGGTAGATAAAATAGTACAGGCCTATGAGAATATCAGGACAGCAATGAAGGTCCATATACAGGATGATGTTCATTAGGGTGATAGCGATATAGAGAGTAATGAAGATGATGATCATGAAGAAGAAGAAGAAGAAGAAGATAAAGAGGAGGAACCCAAAGCGTGAATGAAGATGCATCATAAAGAAGACATATGCATAGGGCACTCATAAGATAATGAGTCATCTAGATGGTTGCCAGCTGGTAGCCTGTGCCACGAAGGAAAGTTGACTGACTCAAAGAGTGGTAATCTATCGTTGATCTTAATTGATAAATCATGACTGTAGGTCATTTTATAACTGCTCCCTCACCTTATTCTATAAAAGGTGCAGGGGTGCCATATTTTGAATACTCGAAACTTAATTGAAATTTGATTGCTGAAATATCAAGACTCATTTCAAAGTTGTTGTAAATGTACATGTTATGCATACTGAATGAAAGAGAAGATAATTTGATTACAAATCATCATAAATCTTGAGTAATCTATGTTTGAAATCTTGATACATGCATTGATCAACTGCATCCCTTGGAGTGCTTGTCAGTCTGCATGTGTTATTTTCATTCCTTATCCTTTGAAGTTAGCATCATCTGTATCTAGCTGTGGAACATCCTGGTGACAATATGGTTTGATTTCTTCTCCTCATGAATGTATCTTGTGTGCATGTGGTTCAATGGCTAAAGATTCGCTAAAATTAGAAGCATTCTTTTAAATTTATTTCAATTTCATATCAATTTATCATCATAATTATAAATAATAGAGAATTAAAAGAAAATAATAGGAAATATGCTGATATCCTGTAAATAATTGGAAATACATAGCATATTTAGGGTAAAAGCATGTTAAATTGACAAATATCATGCAAATTCATACAAGAATCCATGAAATTCATGCACATATCTACTTACAAACACATCATTTGAGTAAATATACCGTGTAGAAGAAAGAACATGTTCATGATGATCAATGATCAGGAGAATTGATCAAACTTGCAAATACATCAGCTATCTTTGGAAATAGAGTAGAAATAACCTCTCTGTGGAGTAAATTTATAGGAAACAGAACAATATTGATCATCAAGATAAATGTAAGACCCCTTGAAATGGAAAATAGCATGTCACATCAACCTCTGAGTAATGTCAGATGATCATGACCTGATCAACGGAGACTTGGAGTCATCAACTTATCCTAAGTTGATCATACTTTACAAGATAATAAAGGTTTAGTGTGCAAATTTTTATGCATGTTGTTATGACTAACAATCATATCAACATAAATTGGTGCTAGAAGGAGGGCCTTGACATCAGTAGATTTGTCTGATTTGATGATGCAGATATAAAGGAAACACTCAAGCTGCTCTGTATTTCAAGTCGTATGCAAAGTTTTCTTGTTTTAAGTCTGTGCATGCTTATCCTTTGTAAAGTTTTCAAAATTAAGCATAAATATTGCAAGCTTTGTGGTTGATCACCGTCAATTTTCAAAATAGGCTCTATTTCAGGTCTTTTTGCTAAAAGCCTTGAGGTAATCTACTTAAGAAACCTGATATCCGGTTGCTTGTGTCCCAAAGCCTCATATCACCTCATATTTGCATCATTTCTACAAATATTACGTAAATATCCAGTTAGTTTGAGATCCTGATCATAAATATAGCCTTTGTTAGGGTGTTTTAGCTGATCTTTATAGTAAACAAGCCAAATTTCCTTAAAATTCAAGAAATCCTAGCTCTCAAGCCAAATACTAGGTCCAAATCTAGCGGACTCTTTGAAGAATTGCCTATCCAGGGATTTAGACCTAGAACAATAGATATTCATCATTCTCCTTGTTCTAGTGCGTCAGGAACTTCACCAGAACATGCTCCTGTAACTCCTATCGGGTTGCAAACACCTACAAGACCACTTGTTACACCTACAAGACCACCTGTTACACCTTAGGTCTAACCTCCACTAGTCACAATGTCATTCTTTATTGCAGAGTCACCTCTGACTTTCCCTAGATATCATGCTTTGCCTAAAAATCCTGATAAGATTTGTCCTAAATATCATCCATATCAAGATGCTGATGATCACATTAGAACATTCAAGGAAGCTTGTTGTAGGGCTAGATTTGAACATCAGGATGTAGTATGCAGATTATTTCCATTTTCCTTAGGGGAAGAGGCATAGAACTGGTATATCAGTCTTGGTCAAGGTTCAGTCAATTCATGGGCCACCTTGGAAAAAGCCTTTAAGGATAGATTCAAAATACCTATAGATCCTTCAATGAATTATCATCTATTTGCCACAATCAAGAGATTTGAAGGAGAGCCTATTGCTAATTTCAATGCAAGATTCCAAAGATGCTCTCTAAGCTAGTTGCTCCCTATACTGTATTAGATGAAGCTGCTAGGAGCATATATTACTCAGCCTTAGAACCTTTGACTTCTATGTTTATCAGGAGAGCACATCCTAGTGTCACAACCTTGATAGGAGCTTTTAAAGAAGCTGTCAAAGTCAGTCAGTAGCTAATCCCTACTCCAACACCTAATATTGCATTTCCAACACTCCCTGCCTATCCTACATATCTTACTCAACAATAGACTAATGGAGCCATGATACCTCCAGCTATAATGCCAAGTCCTTTACAGATAGCTCCGCTCAATATTATGCCACCTCCAAATAGAAATGGTCAAATGTTACAATATTCAGGACATACATAGGTACCTCAGGTTGTGGAACAATCTAACAACAATAACAATGGATATTCCTTTTTCAAACCTCAAACAGAGAATGTAGTAGCCAAAGTTCAAGAAGAGAAGGAAGAAATTAAAGAGATTTCAGCATAGTTGAGGAAACTTACCACTGAGATCACTCATTTGAGGAGTCAGAATTTCTATTCTCAACCAAATCATAATAGAGGATATGCCAATGACAGACCTAATTATCCTAATAGGGGATACAACAACAATTACAATAACAACAATGGTAACAATAATCCCCCTAGACAGCCTAGAGTGTGGAACACTAGGCCAAACAATGGTTCTCTGCCATCACCCCTAGATAATCAGCCTCCTAGTGAACCTAAGTAGACCACTAGAGTGAACCTGGCAAAGGTAGCCCTTACAAACTGGTGTAGGATACATAACACCAATGCTCATGTAGAGCTAGATTGTCCTCAGTTCAGGATTGTTGCCAGTATATTCCAAACTGAAGTCTCCAATACTTTAGGTAATCCACCTTGTGTTGAAGGAAATGAAATTATCCCCTGTGGATATGATTCTACTCTAGTGCTAGAAAGTTTCATCAATCATCCTTATCAGCAGACAATGTCATCTCATCAGGATTACACCTTAGCATGTGAGGAGTCAACCATGGCTTTTGAGACTAATTATGTTTTTCCATTTGAAGATGAAAATGAGCCATCAATTGAACATGAAGAAGTACATGCTTAACAACAGCAATATCAAGGTAGGCATAACTACAATCTAAGGAATAATTCAAATAGACCTGCTGGTCCTTTGACTACATCCTTGCCTCCAAATAATTTCAACACTCCTCCTGATCCTAAGGCAAGCAATAACCCTGGATTTCCCAAAGTTAATTCTTAGTAATTAGCACCATAGAATACAGCACCAAAAGCTGGTAATCTGCCCCCTGAGTCTGATAAGTTGGTCACATATCTGACAGATGAAATGAAAAAGATCAAAATCAGCCTGTCATTGTCAGAACTACTCAAAACCCCAACTATCAAAAAATCCTTCATGAAATCTTTAGATGAGCCTGCTCCAAAAGAGGATAATCATATCTCAGGTCAGACTGGGAATAAAGATCATGCCAAAAGAGATGTTAATGTTAAACACAAAGCTCTAGCTACTGTTCAAGCTGCAGAGACTTCACACATGACCCTTTACAGAGACAAGACTGAGTCACCTCCTTTTCTCCTTACCATAAGGATGTTTAGTAAAAATTTGCATAATTGCTTAGTAGATTCAGGAGCATCTATCAATGTAATGCCCCTGTCCATACGCAATGCTTTAGGGTTGCATCCTGCTAAGTCACTGAAGAAAGTAACATAGTTAGATAAAACAGAGGTGAGTGTAGTAGGAGAACTAACTCACATTCATATTTTGTTAGCATCAGATCCAAGAATCCAATACTACATTGATATTCAGGTAGTTGATACACCTGATACCTATGGGATACTACTCAGCAGAGATTGGTCAAAACACTTAATGGATACATGTCCACTGATTTTAGTCATATGTGGTTTCCCTGGAAAGGAATACCTAATCAAATAAGGATAGATGATGAGCCTCACATGAAACATAAGATCACTGAATATAATAAGACTAATGAGATCATGTATGTGGATGTAGAACCCGGAGTTTACTCCATCAGACCCCAAATAGTCAAGATAGAGGAGATCCTCATGTATGATGTTCTTGTTCATGATGATGATATTCAAGATGATAAAATAATTTTAGAGTCTGATTGTAACCCTAAAAATGAGACAAAGGTAGATCATTTCAAGAATTTTGAGATGCACTTGTCCAAAGAAGTGCAACAATGTCAATTGTTAAAAATGCCTATTCATGATGTTCTGATTGAAGGATGGTGAAGGTTACATGATGAGGTGCATTCTGAAAAGACTTGTGATGCTTGCTTAGACATGATGGAACTAGAACGAGCATGCAGTGACGCATCATCATCATCATCTGCGATAAGTTCTGCAGATAGTGATAGTGACATTGATTTTTATTTGTCATCTGTAGGAACAGGAGAAAGCACATATCATGATGAGAGTCCTATTCAGACGGAAGAGATATTGGTATATAGCAAGAGTAATGCTAAAAGTAACAAGAAAATCACCCCAGGAAGTGACTACTTGGTAGAGTTAGATTATGAACTATCTGATGAAGATAGGGGTAGTAATTTGTCTAAGTTTGAAGAATTTTTATCAAAACAAATTCTAGAGATGATACAGCAGCAAAGATCTCCACATGATGTCCTGATTGAAGGATGGTGCAGGTTGTATGAAGCACCACATTCAAAAAATGCTTGTTCATTATGTTTGCATATTCTAAAAAGGTAGATGTTGCCTAGTCCAAAAGATTTGCCTCCTGATGGTAAAGAAAAGGAAGAGATATCAGCTTCACATCAGCCAGATAAGGTGAAGTTTGAGAAAATTGAAACACCAAAATTGAAATGGATATCAAATGATGTGGCTGCTAGAGCTAAAAAGAAAAGAGACGGCCCAGACAAGCCTTTAATTGAAGATAAGCCATGGATCCTCAGGTTTGATGGATCCAAATCAAAACAAGGGGCTAGAGTAGGAATAGATCTTATTGATCCATCTGGTAAATCCTACTTAGTAGCATATAGATTGCAATTCCCATGCACAAATAATGTGACAAAGTATGAAGCCTTGATTCATGGGATATTGTTTGCACTCAGAAAGAAAGTGAAGATTCTGCATGTCTATGGAGACTCAGAATTAGTAGTAAGACAAGTAAGAGGTATATATTCTTGTAATTACAAGAAGCTGTCTAATTACAAACATAAGGTATGGGACTTGATAGAAGATTTTGATGCATTCAATATCACCCATGTACCCAGAGAACAAAATCACAGGGCAGATGACTTAGCCCAAGCCGCAAGCACTTTGGAACCATTGTCCAAATCTGGTTTGAAGAGATTTTTAGTTAAACTAGTATCAGTACCCTCTGTGCCAAATAATGTAGTTAACCTTCAAGTATTTGATGATGATCAGCATATTTTAGACTTCATTTCCAACAAAGATGTCTTTGATGCATAATCATAGACGAAAGAAATGTGGAAGATCATATCTAGGAAGAAGAAGAAGAAATCCTAGAGTTTCCTAGTAACAAGATTCCTAAAGGAATGATAGAGATGGAAAGATAATTTGATCTAGACAACATGCTGAAACAAAAGGATCTCCCTAAAGAAAATGGAGGAGAGTATTCACAGGTTAACATTGGACATGATGATGAAAAAAGGAGTCTTGATTGGAAAAGTATGTATAGAAGAAGAGTTCGAAGGAATAACACAAGCACTTAAAGATTATATCGATGTCATCGCCTGGGCATATGATGAGTTGAAAACTTATGATACATCAATCATCACTCATACTATACCTTTAAAGCTAGATGTCAAGCCTTTTAGGCAGAAATAGAGACCTGTTAATGCATTGCTGGAGCCCATCATTTTTGAAGAAGTTAAGAAATTGCTCAATGCCAGGATCATATTTCCTATGAGACATTCCACATGGGTGGCCAACTTGGTCCCAGTAAGAAAGAAGAATGGTGACATCAGATTGTGAGTAGACTTCAGGAATTTAAATAGGGCTTCTGAAAAGGATAACTATCTTTTACCTTCCCTAGATGAGGTCTTGTAGATTGTAAATGGTGCAAAGATGATGTCATTCTTAGATGGTTTTTCAAGTTACAACCAAGTGATGGTAGACAAGATAGATAGATTGAAGACTACATTCACCACAAAGTGGAGAATATTTGCCTACAGGCACATGCCTTTTGGATTGATAAATGTTGGACCCACATTTCAGTGAGCGATGGATATAGCCTTCAGAGGGATGATTGGTAAATGCATAGTCATATACATGGATGACTTGACAGTTTTCTCTAAAGAAAGAGGGAATCGCGTAGAAGACCTCAGGAAGGTACTAAAGAAATGTGAACATTACGGGATATCCCTAAACCATAAGAAATGCATATTTGGGGTAACCACGAGGAAGTTATTAGGTCACCTGATAACAGAGAATGGGATCATCATTGATCCTAAGAGAGTAGAATCAATTATGAAAATACAGCTTTCTGGAAGTAAGAAGGAGCTCAAATCTTACTTTGGTAAGATTCATTTTGTTAGAAAGTTTATTAATGGCTTTGCAAAAATTGTCAGACCATTGAATGCCATGCTAAAAAAGGATGCCAAAATTGAGTGGACACCTGAAGCTAGGGCAGCTTTTGAAGATATCAAGAAAGCCATATCTAATGCTCCTATTCTAATCAGTTCAGATTATACCAAAGACTTACATTTACTCATTTGCTTCAGAGCATACATCTATAGCAGTATTAACATAGAGAAATGAGGCTAAAGAAGAAAATCCTATAGCCTTCATGAGTTGTCCTTTTAGAGATGTAGAACTCAGATACATGGCTGTTGAAAGACAAGCACTCGCTTTGGTTCGAGCAGTCAAGAAGTTCAGGCATTACATCTTAAGAAGTAAAGTGATTGTTGTAGTACCAAATGTAGCAGTAAAGATACTTTTAATGCAAAGTGAACCAGGTGAGAAGAGATCCAAATGGATTACTATCCTCTAAGAGTATGATATGGACATAACACCCATGAAATTAGTGAGAGGACAAGCATTGAGTTGAATGATATCTAAAATTGATCCTAACATCATGAGCCAGCAGTATGTTATAAATATAAAGGAAGATGGAGAATGGTATTCAAACATCAAGCACATCCTGATTACTGGAAGATGTCCTTCAAGATTGCAGGCCTCACAAAGGAGAGCCTTAAAGATAAGATCATAGAAATACATGATAAAAGGAGGAGTCCTTTTCAAGAAGAACTATGAGGGAGTATACCTTAGGTGCCTAGAAAGATAAGAAGCAAATAAAGTGCTAGCAGAATTACATGACAACTTTGGAACTACACATGGATCATCTTTAGCTACCACTCATGCTATCCTCAGGGAAAGGTATTACTGGCCCACTATTGTTAAAGATACTACTGAACACATCAAATGTTATCATATGTGTCAGGTTGATGCAAATAGAGAAAGATATGCTGCTCAACCTTTGCAGCCAGTGATGGAGATGCGCCCATTTGCTCAATGGGGAATGGATTTCATAGGACCTGTCCACCCTCCATCAGCTTTAGGCCACAAGTATGTTTTGACTATCACTAATTATTGTACCAGGTGGACTGAAGCTATCAGCAGTAAGACATGCAATGCTGAAGATGTAATCAAGTTTTTGGAAAGCAATATAGTAACTAGGTATGGAGTTCCTTATGCTTTGGTATGTGATAATGGGTCTGCCTTTGCTTCAATAAGATTATCAAGTTGGGCTTTTGACCATAGAATTATCTTGAAATTTTCCTCAAAGTACTATCCCCAAGGGAATGGATTAGCAGAATCCACAAACAAAAATTTATTGATCATAAAGAAATTGATAGAAAAGAACCCAAGGGAGTGGAACACCCTATTGAAATATGCCTTGTGGGTAGATAGAACCAAGATGAAGGCTGCATTAGGAAATTCTCCTTTTCACTTAGTGTATGGGGTGGATCCCATCCTCCCTATTAACCTAAAGATCCCCACACTGGAGTTTGCACAAGAGTATCTAGGCATAGATAACAAACAAGAAGTGAGGTTGCTTCAGTTGATGCACCTAGAAGAAAAAAGGAATAAAGCAATTGACCAATTTGCTAAACATCAGGCTATTGTCAAGCATTGGTTTGACAAAAGAGCCAGAGTTAAGGCCTTTAGAATCTCAGATTTAATCCTTATGTGGGACATGGTTCTTTCTCTCTAAATCGATAGAGGGTTTGCCATTTCCAATGCACAAGCAGATTCGGCCAACAAATATAGGAGGTTACGTGAGCTGCCTCCCCTTCACTTCTAGTTCTGCTGCACCAAGGGGAGTATCCCTATAGATAAAGATTTAACTTTGACTTGCCCAATGATAGAAAGATTTAGGTTTACAACAACAGGCATAATACTCTCATGTTTGGACCAAAATTTGTGTGATAAATCACAAGGTTGGCAATGTTCTTGGACATATCTAACTGGTTAGGAATGAGAGTATGCATGGGTCCTATTCCTACTCCTACAAACTAACAGGTTGCAGATTATGAAAGGATTTGTATTAATATTTTGGATGCAAGACAGGGGGTTTTGGATCATAACTACTACACAAGGAGTAGACCGATGCCTATCTCAGGGCAAGGAGTCAACTAGACGTATAAAAGTGAATGATTTGCACTAGCATTTAAATTTTAAGGGGTTAGGATTGGTGTTTGCCTTACAAACACCACCCAAGATTGAGTATTTAGCTGCCTCTACTTACAAATATCCCATCTGACATGTAATCTTCTTCATACTTAACCTAAAATAGTTTAATCCACTCCTTGAATGGAAGTTAGAGATCAAGCATGCAATATAGAAGTCTATACCCTAGAATCTTATTAACCCTTAGCAACCAGATTCAAAAGAAGGGATGCATATAACAAATGGAGACAAATAGCTAAACACATGCAAAGAAGCATTTTTCATATAAATATAACATGAAACTGAACATATAGGCAAAGTGCACTCAAATGCAACTCATAAACTCACAACAAAGATAAAACAGCCAAGAAATGCTCTGTTCTTCATTATTTCCTCCAAAAATTGCCCCAAGTCTTCCACCCCCTGTAAAATGGCCATGGATTCCTTTTTCAAGGAGCACACAAGCTTTCGGCCACCTACACACTGACACACTTCATAAATGCATAGATCATCCTCTCAAGATTTTCAACGAAACAATCAGATCTTCTAATAAATTCAGTAGTTGAAGTAGTCAAATCCATACTAAAAAATTGACAGCAGAATCAACCTGGACCTCGAGCAAACAAACAGATGTGATGATTTTTCCTTCACCGTGCAGCAAGGTTGGTTGACTATGGAAAGAGCGCGCAAAAATGGCACCAATAGACAGTCGATTGAAGCTTTAAATCCCAGCCACAAACTCGGGCTCCATGCGGGCAAGATCAATGGTTGAAATCTACTCATATAGGTTGAAAATCCATGTCAACACTTTGAAAAGTCATCCACCAGTGATATTGCGCCATGTAGGTACCTTTTTTCCATTGCTAACTTTTCTCATCGCAACATACATTTTTGCCTTTTTCGCCCATTTTTACCTTTGTATATGCAAATGCATATACATACAAACGCAACACATACAAGATGCGGACCCCAAATCTTTATGAAACAAATTGAAATCGCATTTGGGTCTAACTTGTATCTTCCCCTTGTACATATTTCCTTGTATATTGCATATACAACCCACGGAATCATACAACTGTGCGGGCCCACCATGCTTTAGAAACCTTTGACTTTGACTTCTCTTTGCCTTGTATGTTTCTTTGTATCTTCCCTTTGTATGTCTAAACATACAATGTGAATGTACAAGCAAAAGATGCATACAAACATGTCTGTCTTTATAAACCAAATTGTATATTCTTTCAGTTCCGGGCTTTGTATGTCAGGAATGTATATGCGTTTTGTATATGTGATTGTATGTGCAAAGATACAATTGCATATACAATCATTTAGTGGACCCCACCCTTTGTAACTTTCCTTTGTATGTATGCTTGTATATGCCCTTTACACATTTAAGTTCATCGGCCATTAGGGAGACCTCAAGATAAGATGCCGATATGTATTGTCTCGGTGATGACCTCTCTTGCATATCTGCCTTTGTATGTAGCCACCGATGTATCACTTGCTTTGTATATCTGCTTGCATCTTTCCTCTTTGCATCATTGGCCATCAGAAAGACTATTAGTTGAGCTACCGACGCATATTGTTTCGCCGATGATCCTTTTACATATGGCGAATGTATAAGACCCTTGCATCTTTTCCTTTTGTATATTTCCTCTTGTATCTTTCCATTGTATATCGTATATACAACTCAATATACATGCAAAATATACATACAAGCAGGGAATATTCCAAGAATCCATGACATACAACCATTTTTGCATGCCCAGGATTGCACATACAAGCCCGATATGCATACAAAGATGCATACAACTGATTTTACACTTTTTGAAGCTGATTTAACTCTTTTTTTGGGCCCGCCAACGTACATTTGCACTTGCACATTCAAATGTACATAAAAATAGCAATGCATATACAAAGATACATGCATGAAAAAGTGAAGGCCGACAGACTTAGAAAATTTATGGGTTTGAATGAAAATGCCTGCGGATTCAAATGCTCGAAACCCTAACCCTAGGTGCAAGCACCAATAGGACAAAGCACATGAAAGGAAAGGAGATCATGGAAATTTTGATAAACTTTGGATAGGTCCCTTTCAAGTTTTAGAAATTTTAGGAGATGGTACCTATAGGCTTAAGACCTTGACTGGTGAGGATGTTCCATTACCAATTAATGGACAGTTTCTCAAACACTATTTTCAAGCCTGAAACAGTGTCATGCAAGTCATGTGTATCATAGTGTGCATATTTGTATAGTTGTTTGTACAGTTTTGTTTTGTTTTTTCTTGTTTGCTTGTTGAGTTCTATTTTTGTTAGTCAAGATGATACAGCTCATCACCCTAAGAAAATAACAAAATTGTTAAGATTCAAGTGATGAGAACAAATTCATATATAGGTTATGACTCATTTTGAGAAGTGTTGGTGATCAGGTCTGTGATATCTTTTCATCAGGGTGCATTTTCTTGACCAAAGTGATTCTTTCAAAATGACTCACCTAACAGCCTTGGGTTTGTGGAACACATAAGTATAGGTGTTAAGTGAAAAATCTAAAGGGACTCCCTTGCTACCAATGCAATCTCCAACCTAAATCAGCAAGTGACCATACCTTGCACATTAACCTTAAATGATGACATCATATGAATATAGAGATAAATATTGAAAATCCAAAAAGAAATAAAAATTAGGCCATCTAAGTAACTCTACCGGGGCTATAGACGTCTGCTGGCAGTGGGGCTCTACTTAGGGGGAATTTATAGATAACCTTACCGGGGCTATGGATGCCTGCTGGCAACAAGGTTCTATCCAGGTTGGCTATGAGGGATGCTCCCAAACTATGTAGCTTAACCTCAGTTACTCATGTTTTCAACTTACTTTCAAGATGAGAGTAATTAATCATATGCACACACCTGATCCTTTGTTAGCATTGTTGCCATGATGAAAACCTTATCATTTAGAAAAATTATAATACTTGTACTTAGAAAGAGTTAAAATACTATGTTAGAATGTGATCACATCACTTGAATCATTGGAATTTAGTTATGTTCTTTGGTGCCAAGTTGTTGTGTGGTTGCACAACACGCCCCATTTTGACTTGACAAAACAGGGACCCAACTTTTTGCTGCTTTGGCTTGTTGTTTTTCTGCTTTGGGCAGTCTAGTAAAATTAAGTCATGCAGATAACCCTGCAGGGGGTAGATAGGTCAACATGATGAGGTCATTTGTCAAAGTCAGTATTTTACATTATTAACCTCACAGTTGGAAAGTGTACGAAATTCCATGCAGGTTTGCCTTTTGGATCACCCCGAAATTCTCTAAGGGGAGAAAGTTATGTTAAGTCAAAGTTTCAGTCAAACCTAATATTCTGAGGAGGGGGGTCATATTTTAAACATCACTCATATTATATAAGATCACCCCGATATAAGTTTATCACCCGATAATCATTTGGTCCACAAAGTCCAGACGTCAATTTTACGCGATAGTTGTTCTTTGCCCGTCAAACAACTTCACATATTTTGCGGGGGTCATATTTTTAATATCCGTTATCTTATAAACATCACCCTCTTCGCAAAATATCACCCTATGCCAATATGAAAATGACATCATCTAAACCCAATGAACAAAGAATATAACCCTGGTGATGAAGTCATCATCTCATTTTACCCTGCGGAGGTATATATCCGATGCCCCACCATATTCAATAACATGAAGATGACATCATTACAACACAATTCTTAAACAAGGTCGGCGACATGGTGATGTCAACCCAATATTTCCAAGGGGGAATCATTATATTTTGTTGGGTCATATTTTGAACATTGCCTAATCTTAAATTCATGACCTGATTTACATGTGGTCAACCTTTGACCACATCACCCGATTCTTTTGCATTAGTTTTGCCGCTCAAAGGCGGAAGGTCATTTTATCCAGAAGGGGTCATATTTCCAATATCACTTGATCTTTCAAAGATCACCCCCCTCCTATTTCCTAACATTAAATGGACATAAATGTAGTAGATAGGATCCTGCCAACTGCAAATACAATTCAAACACTTGGCATCATCCATGGATTCTTTGCAGAGGATCAATGGATTTAATTGATTTAACATAGTTTTACCCTAATTTTGCCCTATGGATGTGTTTAAAGGTAACTTTCCAAGGTTATTTTCATTCACCTTGTGAAAAAAATAATAAATTATAGAGCACAGAAGTCAAACCCCCATACGAGCTACATGTGAACAGACGAGATCTTCTAGCGTAACGGAATGGGTGATCATCAGCAGTTGCATCCCTTTTCCGTAACCACCCATCTAACCCAGGAGGAAAGTGCTATCAGGTAAGTAATTGAAAACCCTCCTGTTGTCATTATCTGCATCTTCAGGTAGTATGTTTCTTTCTTGTGGTTTGAATCTGTAAAGGTGCATATCATGATGAAGTAAAGAGTAATGAATAGAGTATGCATGATGCCGTAGAAATATATAATGTTGTATAAATGCATATAGATATCGTATGGTAAGACAAGGCATGTTTATTGTAGGAGTCCATGGCAGACCTTAGATGGAACAGGTCTGATGCAGAATTTCTTAAGCCCATGTTTGTTCAGCCCGAGGGGGTACAATTCAAGTATGGTGTCATTGCTGACACTCACTAGGGAGACACAGACCTAGCAGTATGGTCATCCAGAATAGATCATGATAAGGACAATACCCTTTTGGATGTAATATATGTTTCAGGAATGTGGCATGCAGCCGGATTCCCATATGCCATGGAGACCCCAGAGCTGGTAGTAGAGTGTGCCAGGAACTATAACCCTCAGACCAGGCGGGTGGAGAAGCATGGCAGGGTATATGCTGACTTTTCAATTAAGGGAATCAAATCTACTTTCAATCTGCCAGTTGGAAAGAGGGTGGTCAGTGTGGATCTACATAAACTGGAGACAGAATATAATAACAATAAGAAAAATGCAAGCAAGAGGATGTATCAGTGGAGGTCTAAGAGCAGCACCTACACTGCCTCAGCTAAGTTGCCCATCCACCGATATAAGTTTGATTTTGATGATGAGTATCAGTACATGATTGCCCTACTCAGTAGGATCATAGGTCAGCCTCATGCTATAAATTTTAAGAATTGGATGTTTAGAATCATCTAGATGGTCCTTTATATAGATAACAAGCCATTATGGGCCAAGGTCATCAGTGACGCATTGGATGAAAAGATGAGGAACCCAGGAGGTTAGGAATGCTCATTCCATATGACCTCATATGTTGTGTACTCATGTACTTACAAGGGAACATTTGATGCCCTGACTACAGTGGGTAAGGTTAGCGGTGATGTAGATGATGCCCACATATGGGATCATTATCCTCAACTACAAAGAAAGAACTACCTCCTACATTACAAATTAGTGAATGATGCATTCTTTATGCATCTAGTCAGAACAATGGAGGAAGACAGAACCAAGAGACTAAGCATGGAGGCTCAGGAAGTTGTTTACAGACATTGGGCCTGGTTCATCCAGTATGCCACATTCTCATAAATAAGAATAGAGGGATTTGAAGAACAACCCCTTATGTTACCAAGGTACCCTACTGATGGGGTGGTCCTAATGGAATTTCTTAGACAAGTGTCTACCATAGTGAAGGCATATAAAGCACAAAAGAAGATACCTCCGGTCCTATTTCCAGTGTCTATGGGCTGGTATATGTACTCAGATTCACAGAGAATAGAACATGTCATGGGAGGTCTGAAACTGATGTATCTATAGCCATTTCCATTGGCTAGATCTTATGACCCCTATAATAGGATGTAGAAAATAATGAGGAAGCCTATACATCAAAAGCATCTGGAAGATTTCTAGACTGATTGTGAGGATGAAGCTAACGTGAGAAGAAGAAAATATCAAAGGCACACCTTGAACCAGATAAGGACATATGACTGCATCCCAGTGCCAACACAACTGAAGAAAGATGATGGTAAAACCATGTCAAATGAATATGAAGACAAAAGGTGTACAATGACACCATCTCAGCCCCTAATCTAACATAGCCAGAGGACATTTCCTTAGATCAGTTTACAGGTGGGGTGTTGCAGTTAACCCAAGATTGGGTAGATGAATAGATAAATAGATTGAAGAAAAGGGGTGTTGCCCTTACTATTGATCCCAAATAAAAAAAGGAAGGAACTAACTGATGAGGAGTATGATGACTGCCTCAATGAGAAAAGGAAGTCAAATGGGGAAAGGTTACCAACCCAGAAACAAAGAAAAGGTCCCCCTAGAGGAAAGAAAACTGATGATCAACCTAAAGGGCCGATAATTGAAAGAATTTTCATACCAGCTATAGGTGCATCAACATCAGGACAGGGATCGGCCCCATCTACACCACCTCTGATGGATAAGCCTAAGACAAAGAGGATCCTAAGGCTAGCTGTAGAAATCACAGAAGTATGGGAGGAAGGCCAAACCTCATAGTATGAGGTAGAAGAGGATACCCCATTTGAAGAAGAGCTAGTAGATGAAGAGCCTACAGGTGATGACCTGATGATGGTCAGCAGGAAGAGGAGGGCGGCACCACTGATGTCACCACCCAAGAAGCAAAGGACATCCATGCAAGGTGATATCAAGACTGACCCTATTGTATTAAGAGGAGCTAGTGGCGAAGCATTTAAGAAAGAGATGCAACATGATGTGTCGCTTCCCACCATTATCAAGTTTAAGAATGAGAAAGTAGAAGAACAAACAAAAGAGACTTCCAAAGCAGCTCATGGTGGTCCTTTCTCCTTGGAAGACACTGTGGAACTATTAGATGATGAAGTTGTGTAGAATGTAGCCTCTCAGAGGATGGAAACTCTCGCCTCCAGTACCCGCATGACTCCACATGGGACCCCATTAGTACAAATAGAAGTATTGGAGGAGATAAAGTAAACAGCTTAGGAAGAAAAGGAGAGTAGCCCAAAAAGGGCAGCCCAACAAATTAGGCTTGACAAGTTGGTAGATCAGGTGACCAGCCCTGCAGTTATAGATTTGACATACATGGAGGATGTGAGCCCCAAAGACAAAGCAGGTGCACCTGATGTAAAAGAGAAAGTTGAAGTAGCCAAGCAGGCAGAAGAAGAGAGCAATGCTCCAGCTATGGGCTAGCAGCAACATGAGATACCTGCTAAGCCAAAGATAGTGGAAGTCCAACAAAAGGGCAGAAGTGATAAAGATACATCAGGTGATGATGCCGCCCGGACTCAAGGAGATACAGGAGAAAAGGATAAATCAGGTCATGAGGACCTTAAGATGCAAGATGTCATTACATCAGGTACGAAGCAAGAAGTGGCCCAAGGTTAGGGTGATGCACCAGGCCCAAACACAGAGATAGCCACGGATGTTAATAGGCCTCAAGATGAGGAAAATACCAAAGTGGATGAAACTCAGAAAGAGGGAGTGCAAGATCAAGTGCAGGATCATCATGTGGATACTCCACAAGATCCTTCTCCACAGAAAGAGGCCCCTCAACAAGAAGAGATGCAACAAGATCCCCCTCAAGATGAGGAATTCCATGAGGAAGAAACTAGGAAGTTGCCTTCTCCACCTAGAATACAGAAATATATTGGAGAACAAGGTGAACATGATGATGACAAAGGACAACAATGATCTGGAAATGAACTGCCTCAATGGCTGGAGAAAGAAATAGGTATGGAATAAGGATTTGAAATTCAAGAATTTGATGTTTCCACCTTGTTTTCAGAGACAATCATGAAGCCAAAGAGGAAAGCCAAATTGACATCAGCTATTAGAAGAGATCCTGCTACAGCCAGAAGGACAGCCCAAGTAGCACTTCCCACTGTAGAGAAAGAGAAGGGAAGAATCGCCCTTGAGGAATTGCAAATCAAAACTGTTGATTTGGGTTTCGCTAATGAAGACCAAGAGGGTTAGGAAGGGAAGGACATCATAATTCTTTGACCCTAAGGGTAAAGAAGGAGAAAGAGAAAAATAAACAGCATAAGGAGCATTCATTTATAAAGGGGTTGATTAACCCTGATAGTACACCAGTGGATCTGGCAGTCCCATTGACTATCATATCCCAGGAAGAGGTCACTAAACTGGACCTCATGAAGCATGAAGCCATGATCATGGAAAAGTGGATGCTGTTAGCCCTCACAGGAGCTGAGGATGTATTGAAAACCTCTTTACAGAGGTGGAATTCTTTAAGTAGTTTGAAGAGAAAAGTAGACAAAATGCAGAATGAAATAGGGAGACGGTCATTCCAATTGGAAAAGGACCTAACTACTTTGAGTGAGATGAAGAAGATTGATCCTCAAATCCTCAGAAAAGGTAAGCTAGATACAATCAAAGATAAATTCCAGTCTCACATGCATGCCATAACAAAATCCAAAACTTAAGATGTCGGGGAGGTAGATAAAATAGTACATGCCTATGAGAATATCAGGACAGCAATGAAGGTCCATATACAGGTAATAGCGATATAGAGAGTAATGAAGATGATGATCATGATGGAGAAGAAGAAGATAAAGAGGAGGAACCCGAAGCGTGAATGAAGATGCATCATAAAGAAGACATATGCATAGGGCACTCATAAGATAATGAGTCATCCAGATGGTTGCCAGATGGCGACCTATGCCACGAAGGAAAGTTGACTGACTCAAAGAGTGGTAATATACCATTGATCTTAATTGATAAATCCTGACCATAGGTCATTTTATAACTGCTCCCTCACCTTATTCTATAAAAGGTGCAGGGGTACCATATTTTGAATATTTGGAACTTAATTGAAATTTGATTGCTGAAATATCAGGACTCATTTCAAAGTTGTTGTAAATGTACATGTTATGCACACTGAATGAAAGAGAAGACAATTTGATTACAAATCATCATAAATCTTGAGTAATCTGTGTTTGAAATCTTGATACTTGCATTGATCAGTTGCGTCCCTTGGAGTGCTTGTCAGTCTGCATGTGTTGTTTTCATTCCTTATCCTTTGAAGTTAGCATCATCTGTATCTAGCTGTGGAACATCCTGGTGACAATATGGTTTGATTTCTTCTCCTCATGAATGTATCTTGTATGTATGTGGTTCAATGGGTAAAGATTCACTAAAATTAGAAGCATTCTTTTAAATTTCTTTCAATTTCATAACAATTCATCATCATAATTGCAAATAACAGAAAATTAAAAGCAAATAATAGGAAATATGCTGATATCCTGTAGATAATTGGAAATACATAGCATATTTAGAGTAAAAGCATGTTAAATTGACAAATATGATGTAAATTCATACAAGAATCCATGAAATTCATTCACATATCTACTTATAGACACATCATTTGAGTAAATATACTATGTAGAAGAAAGAACAGATTCATGATGATCAATGATCAGAAGAATTGATCAAACTTGCAAATACATAAGCTATCTTTAGAAATAGAGTAGAAATAACCTCTCTGTGGAGTATATTTATAGGAAACAGAACAATACTGATCATCAAGACAAATGTAAGACCCCTTGAAATGGAAAATAGCATGTCACATCAACCTCTGAGTAACGTCAGACGATCATGACCTGATCAATGGAGACTTGGAGTCATCAACTTATCCTAAGTTGATCGTCGTTTACAAGATAATAAAGGTTTGGTGTGCAAATTTTTATAAATGTTGTTATGACTAACAATCATCATCAACAAGTTGTAGAGTTTGTCAAGTTGCAAAAGGGAGTAGTTAAAACACTGGATTGTATAAACCTTTGACAGTACCAAAGAGACCTTGGGAAGACATAAGCATGGATTTTGTGATGGGATTGCCTAAGACACAGAGAGGACATGATTCTATATTTGTAGTGGTAGACGGATTTTCAAAGATGGCACATTGCATACCCTGTAAGAAGACAACTGATGTAGTGCATGTAGCTGACCTATTTTTCAAGGAGATTGTGAAATTACATGGATTACCTAAGAGTATAATTTCAGACAGAAATACAAAGTTTGTTGGATACTTTGGAAGACAATTTGGAAGAAGATGAAGACAAATTTGAATTTTAGTTTAGCTTTTCATCCACGGACTAATGGATAGACAGAGGTAGTGAATAGGAGTTTGGGAAACTTGTTGAGATGTTTGGTTGGAGAGAAGACAGGAAGTTGGGATTTGGTTCTTTCACAAGTAGAGTTTGCATACAGTAATTCAGTGAATAGGAGTACTGGAAGAACACCTTTTGAGATTGTTACTGGAACAAACCCTAGAGGAGCTGCAGAACTAAGAGATATTAGTTTGGAAGAAAAGAGAAGTGCAGAGGTTGAAGAATTTGCAAAACATATGAAGACAGTGCATGATTAGGTTAAGAAGCAATTAGAGGAAATGAATAGCAAGTATAAAGAAAAGGTAGATGAGAA
Source organism: Cunninghamia lanceolata (assembly GCA_027924645.1). Classification (NCBI taxonomy): domain Eukaryota; kingdom Viridiplantae; phylum Streptophyta; class Pinopsida; order Cupressales; family Cupressaceae; genus Cunninghamia; species Cunninghamia lanceolata. The sequence goes on from BSBN01000850.1 coordinate 5,268,933, forward strand.
GAGAAGACATTAGGAATTTGAAGTCGGAGATGAAGTGATGGTATACTTGAGAAAAGAAAGATTTCTAGTTGGGAAATATAACAAGTTGAAGATGAAGAAGTTTGGACCTTGTAGGATACTTAGGAAATGTATATGAAGTGGAGTTACCAGAGACATTGGGTATATCACCTATTTTCAATAGACTTGTATCAGTATCATGGAGCAGAATTTAGTGACAACATTGAAAGAGACTTGAAGAAGCAATTACCACAACAAGCACTGGAGCAGATTGAAGACATTTTAGATAACAGAGTTGGATGCAGCATCATAGGAAGACAATACAAAGAATATCTTGTGAAGTGGAAAGGCAGACTGGAAGAAGATTCATCATGGGTTTCTCAAGCTGAGGTGGACCGTCTCAGTTTTCCTCTAGCCCCAACAAAGTGAGGGACTCACTTTTTCAATAACCCTAGATGTCTGATGTAGGAGCATCCCTAGTTCAAGAGAAATCTTGCATCAACCAAACACATTTGCATTTTAGTTTGTTTATAGTTTAGTTTGTTTTCTTTCATTTTCCAGTTCAGTTCAATCAATAGTAGTTTCTATATTTTGGTCCGCATTCTACTGCAGTTGCATCTCAAACCTTGCAGAGCTTGACTTAGCATCTAGAGACATTCATGCACAACATATCTAAATCTCAGAGCATTTAGATAAAGTACCAGAAAGATATCGCTATCAAAAGATCGACTGTTTTATCATAATAGAGCATCCTGACAGTCTCAAACAATCAGCTAAAGGAGAAGACTTGCGGAGCATTCCTTGACTTGTGAAGCCTAATTACACATCATTAAATGATCTATGGTTCATGGCTGACCTTCCCCAAGATCCACACATCATTCCATTCATTTGCAGAGGAATTCTTCATGATTAGGTCTGACCTATCCGTGTACATATGTTACAACTCTTCATTGGAGTTTGTGATCTTCCTTGGCTGATGCGAAGGAACCTTATGATTTGGAAATGAGATATAATAATGTAATAGATCCCTAGGAAGGCAGTGATTCACACAGTGATAGTTGATAGTTTGGATTTTTTGCAAAGGAGCTTCAAAGCTATATCTAGTGCATATTTTGATATTATGTAATCAGGCATGTGAGCCCTAATTGTAAGCCCGCATGTTGTCGGTCGATCTATATTTGAATTCTATGATATACTGAATGACTAAATCTACATCTGTTTCATATCTTTGATTTGTTTCCATTGTGTTTACTGTTGTTGCACAGTCTAGACAGTTCATTCTATGAATGCTCCTAACGTGACTGTACCAATGCTGACCTTAGAGATTGCTCCAATGGTTGATGATTGTAATGCCGAACTTGATGTACATTCCAAGGTTGATGAATTGTATAAATATATCTACTGAAGTCGTAAATAATGTATGATGTGGCAAAGATGTGAAGATAAGTGCGAAGTGTAAAAGCAAAGTATAGCAGAGGAGTTTTATTGCGCTTCAATGGAACTGAACCTTGGCATGGTGTAGATGCTACTATCTCAATTCACCAACCTTTGGCAGTGAACCTCTTCTTTTGGCAGTGAGCCCCTTCTTTTGCAGTGAGCATTCTAGGTAGTGAGCCCTAAGGCAGTGAGCCTTACTGTAAATTTTGATATATCATTTATATTGTGAGCTAATCCTCACCGTGGTTTTTTCCTAATTGGATTTTCCACGTAAAAATCTAGTGTCTCATGTGTTGAATGTATGAATGTGGTTAAGTTTTTGATTTCATGCTTTCATGGTTAAATCATAATAACAGTGATTAAGTGGTTGATGTGTTGATGCTTATGAGAAGTTAAGTTTTTGTTACAACTGATTCACCCCCCTCTCGATTATCTTATGCATTTCAACACCATCTCCATCAGGACTATCTTATCTAATAGATACCTTGGGAGCATGAAGGGATGGCCACTAAATCCCTCCATCCAGATATATGAATATGTCTTGGCTTGAATAAACCAAGAACCATATGGATCAATCATCTTTATGGCCCCTACTGAAATTTTTTTGTTTTTATCTCCCTTTAAGAGCCTGACAATGTGCATTATGAAGCAATCATTTACAATCATGTAATTTTGTATAGATTGTGTCCTCTCTAACTTGGGATAATGCTCCCAGGGAGTCTTCTTATGGGGCAATCTGCCCATCTTGCCTACTATTTGCAAGTCATTGAATGTTCCCTTGGCTGCACGAGCATACACCAAATATGAATTCATTCTGAATACCCTATCTTTTAGTTTCTTCCACTTGACTATCTGGTCGTACATGGCATCACTTATTATTTTGGCCCATTGGACCTTCCCATCTTCATTTTCAATAACCATTCTGATTAATCCAAACATCCATGGATCAAAAGTCCCATAGTTTGCCCTCCCATTCATCCTATTGAGCAAGAATATCATGTACTGAACTTCTGGGCTGAAATCAAAATTATAAAAATGTTGGGGCATTTTTGCAGCTACCTTGGTCTTGCTTACCAGATCTCTCCACCCTTGGAAGATGACCTTCCTGTAGTCCTTTTGGTTTGCATTAAATTCTTTGGCCAGTGCCTTTAGGTCTAGCACATAGATCCCTCTGGATACAGGCAAATTAAATGCCTCGGCAATGCCATCCATAGATAAATAAGCGTAAACCCTTCCTTGCTTCTCCACTCTCCTGGTGATGACATTATAGTTCATAATACAAGCAATTAGAAGCTCCAAATCCTCTATAGCATAAGGGAACCTGGTTGCATAATACATCCCTGTCTTTACTATGTTCTTCAGTATAGAATGATCCTCCCTGGCATTGATTCGAGCTCGTAAGGCTTCAATATATGTGGCACCACAGTATGTATCCTCTGTAAAACCTTGTTTGTTGCAGATCTTGTGTGATTTCAGATACATATCATGTTTAAACTCTGTATCACATTTGTCCATCCTTGGTTGAGACATTTTATCCTGCAAGTTAAACATACCAGTCTCAAACAACAATATATATCTATTTAGGGTTAGCACATATTAACTCTCTATACTTTGAAAGAGGTAAAATGTTTGAATCTTACAAATTGAACCAAACATTACATAAGCATTACCAAAATCCATCATTTACCCTTTCTCTAGCTAATCATGATACGACTTTACGAAATAACCAGAGGAATAAAGCTTTATACGTACCTGTGAATTCTTCCTTAACCTGTAATTGGGGTGATAATGATCAAATGATGTACTGGATAGGGTGTTCCTCTACAATTTTGCTAGATTTGTTATAGCTCTAGTTCACAATAAGCTCTTTACAGTAAGATTAGGAGTTCTTGAATGTAATTATGTCGATTATGATGACAAAATTCCCTTTTAACCTAGTCAAATTGTGATTTTAGGGCTTATTAATGGCGTAGAGGAGATTTGACAACTTCATTCAATGAGATCATAGGAGATTGCTATAGGTGTCCGTTGGCATGAGTTCAAATTTAAATGCCAGTGGCCTTTTACACAGGATTAAATGCAAAAAGCGCAAGGATATGAGGATGGATATCCAGCGAGGAATATCCATGTGGATATCCAGATGGGAATATCCAAATGATGTCACCGCAGGTCAGGTCAACCCTTGTTCACCAAAGATTCAACATCAGGCTTCAAATCTACTTCCAAAAGGTTAGGGTGTCTATGTGGACACATGGCATCATGTTATTGGTCCAATCTAAGACCTGGATACTAGGTTAAGGTCTAGACATTATAAGTACAAAATATCCATCCAATTGAAATGTCCAGATGATGTTAGCGGGAGGGGTCTCCTTCATTGTAGAAAGATGATGTGACATCATCAAGATGAGGATATTAAAATATGGTCATGACAATAAGAGTGTGAAATATCCCTATGGCTTTTGTCCTGATGATGTAAGCATGGTATATCCTTAGTATTGCATCTGGTGATCATGACATCATCAGGATGGAGATAATAAAATAATGTTCGGATATTATATAATATCCGGATGACGTAAGCAAGTTTAGCATTCTACATAGGATGAGGATGGCATGACATCATCTAGATCTGAATGTTAAAAATAAGGTCTAGACATTAAGAAAATTAATATCCTCGCATCCTAATATTTGGGTGACATCAGCATGCTCAGGGCTCTTTGTAAGGATATCAAGTTGATGTCTGTATGCTATCTAATATCCATGCGCATGATGTTTAACCCACTAAGTACTTTAAATTGGACATCTAGACATTATCAGAGGTTAGGACATTAAGTTAAGATCCGGATGTTTAGCAATGTGAATATCCCTATGCCCTGTTGACCAAACTTTGACCGTATGTAACTTCCTTGTTTTAATGAATTTTAGGGTGCTCCAAAAAGCAATTCTGCTTAGAATTTTGTGTTCTTTCATCTAGTAGGATCTATAATAAGAAATTTGAATTTTGAAAATCTAGCCTATAACCTAAGGTCTAGACATGCCTAAGAATGACGTCATGACATGTACCTAATGTTGTTTTACCATACCGCCCAAAAGCACAAGGAACAAAACAAGCCAAGCCAAAAGAAGAAAAGAGTTGGGTCCCTATTTTGCTGGGGCAAAATGGGGTGTGTTATGTAACCACACTATAGATATCCATGATAGATATGGTTTAATATCAAATTTTTATGCTTCAAGTTCATTCTTGTTGTGTTTTTCCACATGAGTAAAAGTTAATTATCACCCTTTTGATTTCAATGTTTTTGGCTTGTCACTAACAATTATCTAGATTGCAGGTTAATCTTTCAATGCAATCAGTTATCTTTTAACCCCCTGAGTGGAGAAACTATGGCAGTTATAAACCTCACATAGTTAACTTTAAATTTTTGTTTTAACCATCATAGGATAAATCATATTGTAGGTGATCGGTACAAACTTTAACCTCTAGCAATTAGCAAACTACTAGGCATTGGAAAGGTGATGCGGAGAACTACATCGTTGAACAGTTTATTTTGTCAAATTCATCATAAATTTGTAGGTATACCCATTTGAAATTTAGGCTTTTGTTTTGAATCATCAAACATTTTCTTCTTGTTGTGCATTTAACATTTTGTGTGGGTTTTTGTAGGGTCATTTGTATTGTCTTAAACATTTTCCTTAAATCTTTACATCTATCTAAGACATAAATATTGGCAAACTACTCATCCAATTTTCTTGCAGGATCCCTTTTGTTTGTTTGCATGTTAACATAGGAACATTTCAATTGGTTCTTTAAAAAGAATCTACGTGTTTGATGTATCTGGTGCATTTGCACACTTCATGTTAGTAGATCCTAAGGTAGAACAAAAGTATCCTCTCCCCTTGCCTCTCAATAGATCTTGGGTGTAAGAGAAATTGTTCTATCTTCTTTTTACTTTTTAGAAGATCCTGCCTTGGTGGGAAAAGAGGTACTCACCCCATGGGATGACTCTAAGTGGTATTTTCAATTATGTCTGCTATATAAAAGGTTGAGGTGAAATCCGTAGACTTCCTGGTGACATATACTTATTTTGATAGTTCCTCAGTATCCATACACTTGTGTATGAGATACGTTAACCCCATTCTTTCCTTTTGAAGGATTGATGTAAGTGGCTGGGATAAGCTCTTAAGTGAGTCACTGTCGCATGAATGAGCGTCAAGTCCCCAAATTCTTACTAGACACCTTAAGTTAGAAATCTACCCTATTAATTAAGTTTTTGGTGTCTTGTTCAATGCAAGAGAATACGTTCTCTGAAGATACTCACTATATGGCTCCCCTGAGATGAGACAGAAATCCTCAGATTAGCATAAGCTACTTGTTGGCTTTATGAGGAGAGGGTGATCTAGTTATCCTTCTAGTCCTGGAGGCCCCTACTTGTCCTCTCTTGCAAAGACAAAAGTGTATACACCACATAGGTGTTCCTACATTGGTGTCAAAGGAGATTCTAAGTTGTGGGCTTGAACAAGTTGTCATTGGCCATTGACCTTAGGTAGATTAAGCATTGTTTTCAAGTGTATTTGATTGTGTTGAGACCTATGGAAATTTGGCCTTAAGGGGCTATCGAACATACACATTATGCTTATACTACTTGGACATTGTGATTTTGTGCTTGAAGTGCATTCTTGTCACCATCTGTCATTTTGAATCCTGAGAATCTCTTTAATCGATCAAATCATTCAATCCATCCATTTCCCACCTAATTCATTTGTCATCATCTTACTCATATTCCCATCTAGTCCAATCCTCATTCGTTGAAATGGTTATGATCATCAACAAATTTATGTCAAATCAAAAACCAAAAATCACAATTTGAGGTGATTCAAAATTCACTCCTAATGATGATGAGAACCTTGTAGATCATGACGCATATTTTGATACTCATGAACCACTTATAGCCCATCAACCTCCTACTGATCATCACCTTATAAATATATCCCTCCATATTTGCTTCCACCAACATCACTATCACCCCAAGAATATGATGAAATACAAAAACTTAAATATATCTATGATGATCTTTACCCTACCACTAAGGCAAAGTTTAGAGATAGTTTTCGTTATGTGTCCTTAGCACATCTCATCATTGCAAATTCTTATGATGATGTCACCTCAACATCACCATCCTATATGCCATCCCCATCAATTTCATATGAACCTTCATCCCCTCATGACCCTAGAAAATCTAGAATACAAAATCTTATCGATCAACTTTGGGATGTGATTAAAACTTTACTTCGAGAGAAATTGAGACATCACCCTATAACATCGTTCATCTTTGAAGATTCACAATATCATCCTACCACATCAACACCTACATCCCATGAGTCACCCCCATCATCACTTCAACCTAGTCCCTCCACATCAACCACTCTCATGAATATTCCTCAATATCCATCCTAAAATCCTCCACAACATGAGCATGCTAGTACTAGTCACTCCTCACACCAAGATCAAGAATTCTTAAGCTATCTTAATGTTACCTTTGACAAGGGAGATACCTCCTCAAGTTTGGAATCATACACCAATCCATCCCCTCATCCATCCATCCCTATGGAGCCTCCATCATATAATCCTTCCAACCTTCTAAATCCTAATCCATTAAGTCAATCCCCAACACACTTAAAGTCTAAACCATCAAATATTCCACCTAAGTCCAACTCTATCATCCATCCACCTAATACCAATCCAAGTCTTGATCCTATCATAGCCAATCCTATTATCCCCCAAGCTAATCCAAATCCCAATCATATTATATCCAATCCTCTTATCCATCCACATGATCTTGATCTCACTCCTATCACACTCAATACCATTATCCCTACATGGCATCCTAATCCTACACCTTCCACCCTCATTATCCATCCATTATATTGTGCATCCACCTATATACTAATGAAGGATGTGATCCATTGGATACTAGCAAGGAATCAACCACCACTCTCATGCCATCAAATCCCTATCATTGAAACTATCCAAGAACCTTCAAATTTCATGCCTATTTCTCCAATCCCATCTTTTAGTCCACAAACTATCAGGTCTCTTGAAAATCCACCTACCATAAGCCCAATTCATTCCCCACCATACATTTAACCTATCCAAGAAACCTTTATTCCTATCCAAACTCAAGATTTATGTCAGGAGTCAACTCCAAAGCATGATCAACCTTGCTCCTTACCAAATCAAGATCAAATCCCTTCCATTCAACCTATCCATAACCTATATCTTTTCTATGATCACTATATTATCTATGATCAAGAGCTTGTCACTCCTTCCACTCATGGTCCCACTAATATCCATGCTCAAGAAACCTCCACCACTCCTATACATTATCCCACAACATCCGCTTCCCTTGATGAGATGCTTGATCCCCACAAGCACATAGATGATCAAACAAATACATTGGATCTTAATAAGCATAATCATAATCAAGATCCTATTGCTCCTTCACCATCTCATATTGATCCCATTTCAAATCCATCAACCTATCCACATAGTTTGGCTACTTTCATCCATTAGTGGTCTTTCTTAGGAAAAGAACAACCTATAGCTACCACCACACTTTCTTCATCCAATAAGGGACTCGTGTCTTGTGACCTAAAAAATAAGCATCCCATTGCGTATCGTATATTCCAAAAAATGAATTAACGTAAAGGCTTAGGCCTTCATGAGCAAGGTAACTTGGAGCCCATCCATGTCAAAGTCTCTCCAAAACCATATGGTATTGGTTATATATCTCAAGGAAGCCAATCAAAAGATGTTGGTACCACATCCCTGCCTCCTAAATCCACTTCATACAAGCCCAAGCTAGGTGCACCTCATCACACCCACAAAACATATGTTACCATCCCTCCTCCATTATCCTATGAACCCAAAAAGCATGTGACCATCCATCTCCCTCCATCTACTTTAGCTCCACTTCTTCCAACTCCTGACATCCCTCCATCCACTTTACCTCCACTCCTTCCAATTCCTAATATTCCCATCCTCAAATCCCCTTATCACTTTAGCCACAACTCCATTAATCCCCCCATCCATACATCTCATTCCTATAAATCCCCTACAATTCCTAATTAGGATCAACAAATGCACACATCGACTAAACATGAAGCTATCCCAAAAACCCCTATGGGATTCAATAATAAAAATTTGGATGTCTCCACCCATAAACCAAAAAATCCTAATAATCCTCATGCCATAGGGCACCAATGCAAAAAATAAAAGCAAAATCAAAACTCAAAAAGGCTACTCAAGTCCACATCTCAAAAATATAATTTCAAAACCAAAATGGTTTGGCTCCCCAAGCAAAAAGCATCTAATTCAAATGTAGCATCCACAATCTTAAAATCCCAAACATCCCGCTCCCCATCACAAAATCCTAAAATCCATAAGTCCATTTGGGTTCCTAAAGACCTAAATAGGCAAACCCCTAAGATAACATCTCCATTACTCCCAAATCCCCCTTCCAATAAAAAGATTCAAAATCCAATTCGGTGTGTGCAACTGTTGGTCTTGGTTCCCTTCCACTCCACAACATTCCCACATACTTCAAGTTCCCCATATTCTATCTACTATCCCACCTATTTCTTCCATCATATCCCTATGGTCCATGATTTTACATAAGTCTTTCTATCTATCTCTTTATCTCCATCCTAATCCATTATCCTTCCATCCTAGTCCACATCATAATCCACTATCCCCGATCCATCCTTGCATGAACCTTTCATAATCCACATCAAAATCCACTATCCACTTAACCCATCTCTCTCTCATGCAATCCCCTACCAACATCTATGAGAATAATGACATTTGGCATAGTCTATGTGAGTGACTTCTATCCATCAAGGGACATTACCACCTTGCTATGGGAATAGAATCTTGTGTCCCTACCTATTCAATCCAACTATCCCCTACCAAAGAAAAAAAATAGTAAAGATAAATCCTTCGTCCAATGGTGAAAACCATTTTTTATGGCGCCTTGGATAAGTACCATGATGAAAACCTGGAAAACATGCATCATGTGTAGGTGATTATCTATGTGATTTACACCTAGGGGCATGGTGTCTCATTTATCCCATATTATCTATCCCATCTCATATCCTATCCTATCATTTTTCATCCTATCTTGCCATCATATCTCTCATACCTTCCTCATTGCACCATCCATCTTCCCTTCCTCCTTTTGATCTTGATGAGTGTAGGGGAAAAAATGTTGAAAAATTATTTTGACACCTCTTGTCATACTCCAAATTCCACTCATCCATTTTTAAGAATATACTCCATACATCCATCTACTACTAAGTCCATTCATCCCTTCCAAACATTATCCTCATCATGCATCCTAGTAAGCATCACCTCACCAAATCCTAAGGCATAATGTCTAGAGTGGGGGTATATTATTCCTATGCGACATAATCCTTGGAGATCACATCCTAGGCTCCCTATCTCCCATTCATTATCCTTCTATCATCAATCCTTGTATCCATCCATATTCCTACCTTTATCCTATTGTCAATCCTTTTATCCATCCAAATCCTACATTTATCCTATCACCCATCCTTTTATCCATCCATCCAATCCTTTTATCTATCCCAACCATTATTACTCATCTGCATCCTATCATCATCCTTGCCTTTTGGTTTGGTTTTCCCTTATCATTGGCATCTATCCAAAGGCTATCCACACACAATTCAATGCAATAAAAATCAAATGAAATCAATCAATCAATCAAATCATCAAAATCAATCAAATCATTCCAAGAAACATTGATCCAAATGCAAGTATCCTAAGTCTCTACCAATCAAGTCAATCAATCAAGTCAAATTATCCAATTGCATCAATGGTCTAGTTCTTAGACTTGTTGTAAACCTGATTGATCAATCACATCATCATCATCAATGGGATATATCATTCCTAATCCTAGTGTTGTTTTCGGGATATATTGTTCCCATATCAACAACTTAATCCTCACATTGTTCTTGGGATAAATCGTTCCCACATCAACAACACTATCAATCAATCATATCAATTGTCTTATACAGAATGTTGCATTATCGAAACCAGACCAAGCATCTTATACGACATGTTTCATTTCCTAAAACTAGACACTATCAATCATCAATCATTATCAACATCAATCAATCCAATCGATCATGATTTTTTAGCTTGACAGGGGGAATCACCTTGTTTGTTTTTGAATCATTTGTGCATGCTTTGCTTGTCTTGTTTGTGTGTGCTATATCATTGTTGTCTTGCATTTGTATATGTCCTTGCAACATACCTACCACTTTGTCATCATGGTCTTTCATATCATGGTGGCTTAGGCATATGTTTGCTAGTGACTTTCTATCTTTTCTGCATTTGACACATCGTCACCCTAGTCCTTATACCTTGGTGCATAATCTCTAATGCTATATCAAACATCAGGTTGCTCAAACTAAATCAGCATAACTCTATCTCCTTCCCTTCATTTCCTTTCTCAAGAGCCTATCCATCTCCTTCATCCCTGCATATCCTCTTGAGGGGGCATCATCTACCAATCCTTCATTTTGATGAGCCCCATTCTACCCAAAATCCAAATCCAAAATCTATGTTTTAATCTTCTTTGAAACAACATTGCCTCACAACATCGTCTCAAAGAGGGGCAAAATGTAGATAGGAAAAATTGACCAATGATCAATTCCCTAAGTCTTCCCTTCACATGAAATTTAATTAATTTTAATTAATTAATTAAATTTGCCTCATCCCTAAATTTTCCCTAAGTCCTCCCTTCACATGCAATTTAATTAATTTTAATTAATTAATTAAATTTCCCTTAATCCCTAATCTACCCTTAATCCTAAGATTTAATTGATTTTAATTAATTAATTAAATATTTGCACTTTTACTCCCCTCCTATAAATAATAAATTAAAATTAACAAATTTAATTTATTATTTACAAACATAAAAACCTAAATCAAAACCTATTTGTAACAAATTAAAAATATTCAAAAGCCATTAATTACCTACCATACTATTCAACTAACTACCCATTATTGAAACCATCCCACCAAACATTATAAAATCCCTACATTTCTCAATCACACTGAGACTTTAGAGTTATGCTGGATTTGAGCAACCACATTTGAAAAACATTTGGTAACATTTATGTGGTTTTTATTGTTATATAGTTAATCTTTTTCTATTGCATTGGATATAGATTTTAGGGTTTTAATTTCAAAATCTTTTTCAATAAAATTTATATCTTGTGTAAAAAGTTATTAATGTAGAGCCATGAAAAATTTGTAGTTTTTACCTTGTAGAATGAAGACACCGAATCTCTTTAGAACTCTGATTAGTCTTAGGGATAAAAACTAGTGAGTTTAGATGAAAATGGTTTCATATCTCAAATGTTCTATATATATAAGTCTTGTTGATTCTTTCATAAACTTTAGTGATAATTTTTTCTATTATTGATGAGTATCTTAAAGATATTATTACCACTAGAAATATCTAAGGATAGTGATTTGTTATCATTTATGCAACCACAACAGAAATATCTCTATATTTAGGGATGTTTGTCATGAGTTTGTAAACTTATTCTATGGGGAGAGTCCATGGATTTGAGAAGACCAAGAGATTAATGATTTTATTATTGTAGACACCAACATAGCTAGATTGAAAGATAGACTTAATAGAGAACATACTTATGGAATTTTGGTATTCTTTAAAGATTTTATATGCAGAGGTTATACCTCATGAGTTTTGTTTAATCATATTATGAGAAATGTGATGCCCTTATAGTCAAGAAAAGAATAGAGACCATTGCTATTTAAATTATATATTTTACCTTTGGAAAAAATAAGAAAGTTTTTCTTGATATTTTTAATGATTGGGTTTGAGAAATTTAAACCCTAGAATCTGTTGCAAGTATGGGTTTAACTGGTGTTGTCATTGATGTCAACATACTCATGTTGCATTAATAAGAAGGATTGGATGAGCTGTGTGTTGAGGATATTGAGAAAATTAGTCTCAATCAGGAACAGTGAAGAATAGTGATGACAACAAGGTAAAAGTCCAAGATAGGTTGAGGATCAGAGGATGCGGTTTAAAGGGTTTGTAGATATAAGTCTTGAGATACTCCAATCAAGATTTTAGAGGTCCACATGAAGATCTAAAGAAGTTATGGTCGCTCAAGTAGAACCGGTTATGGCAGGTGTTCAGAGGTGACAGAGTGCTACAGATAGATCCGGTGAGATCCGGTATTTCATTATCCCATTCTGCGGATCTAAGGAAGTGTTGAGGACATCCTTGTGAAGTATCAAATTGATTGGTTCGTGGTTTGAAGGTCCGAAAGAGCCTATTCATTTGTGACAGTGATGACAGACTGTGTTCTTGAAGCTCCGAATGAAGGAGAGAAGAATTCCAGTAGGATGATGAAGTGCGGATGTTCTTGGTGATTCAAGGAAGGTTATGATGATCTTTGGATCATGTCCAGTTCATGTTAGTGGTCCACATTGAAGTTAGAGTTTTCATTTGAAGAATAACCACGGATATTGGTGTTCTTCTTGAGACTGGCTGACCGGATGTATTACACGTCTTGCGGATGTTCTTGTAGATATTTGCCAACTTAGATGATTGTTCCTAAGTTGATGCCTTGTATAAATAAGGGTTTGTGAATTCATTTTGAAGTGTGTCTTGCGGTGATAAGTGTGTGGTAGTGAGGAGAAGTGTGAAAGGCAGAGTAGAAGTTTTTGGACTTAAATGGAACTGATTCAAGCATTGTGAAGATGCTATTTTCTAGTTCATAAAGGTGATACTTATTTCTTTATAGACAGTGTGTCTCTTGTAGGCAGTGAGCCTCTTATGAGCAGTGAGCCTCTTGTGAGCAGTGTGCTTGGGCAGTGAGCCCTAATTGGCATGTGCCATTTTGTTCTTTCTATTCTTCTAATAAAGAATACATTCTTGGGTTAACCACCCCATGGTTTTTCCCTTAACTAGGTTTTCCACATCAAAATCTCGGTGTCATATGTGTTGATATGTTTCTGCTTTTGATTTGAATGCATTATGGTTCATGATTAATATTATGCTAATCACTAAAGAAGATTCAAGTGTTTAAAAAGAGAAAGTTTCGCACAACTGATTCACCCCCCCTCTCAGTTGTATGCCCTAAGTCTAACAATTGGTATCAGAGCTAAGTTCCTCTAAAAGGAGCTTAACTGCTTGAGGAGATCCAGGATGTTGTCATACAAGAAGGATAGTCCGAAGTTTGATGGAACCAACTTTTCTCTTTGGAAAGGTCGCATGAAATGTCACTTGCAATGTATGGGAAAGGCGTACTGGTCCATGGTCACAAAAGCGTATGTACCTCCACAGGGTGGTTCGATAACCCTAAATGAAATCACAGATGTTGAAAACAATCTGCGAACCAAAGAGGCTCTTCTAAGTGCACTAACTGACTCAGAGCTCTCAAATGTTATTGATCTACCAACTGCCTATGAGATCTAGATTAAACTAGAACTTCTGCATGAAGGAGATGAGTATGTTAAATGTGCAAGGTTACAGAGTCTAAAAGGGAAATTTAAAAAATTGAAGATGAGAGATGATGAAAATATTACCGCTTTTATGCCAAGATTGAATGAGCTGGTTTGTGGAATTAGAAATTTTGGTGGAGTCTTGGATGAAAATGAGATTGTTGGTAAGATTCTCAGATCCCTTCCTGCCTCTTACAAAATCAAGGTTGCTGCCATTGATGAATTCAGATCCCATGCAACTGTCACAAGAGACCAATTGGCTGGCAAACTGGTTGCTTTTGAAATAACCAAATTTAGAGATGATCCCCCCAAAACTGAATCTACATTCAAAGCCAGTGCCTCTGTGAAAGGTAAACAAGGATTTGATCTGGGAGAGAACTCATCAAGGAATTTGTCATGGTATGGAAAAGCAAGAAAAGACCTGGAAGAAGAAGAAGTAGAAACTGCTCAACTTGAAGCCCTCATTGCAAAGAGAATGCCAAGAGGATCCGGTAAGTATGAAGGAAAATTACCTTTTAAGTGTTTTAACTGCAATAAGATTGATCATTTTGCCTCAAGATGTCCAGAAAGATTTTCAAAACCAAATCCTAATAGATAAAGGTTCCAAAAGAATTGTTACTATGTTCATGAAGAAGATGATAATGAAGGAGTAACAGATGATGAATTAGAGACAGGAAACAAATCCAGAAGTGAATGGGTGTTTATTTCCATCAAGGAAGAAGAACCAATATCCTTTGTATCTACCAATCATAAAGTTGTAGAAAGAGCTCTGGTTGCCCAAGTTGAAGAAAAGAATGATTGGGTCATTGACAGTGGTTGCTCTCACCACATGACAGGTGACAAAAATAAGTTCATAGACTTGGAAAGGTATGAAGGAGTGGTGAAGTTTGGTGATAATTCTGCTGGTAGAATTAGAGGAAGAGGAACTATTTCTTTTGATGGAAGAAACAAAACTGGTAATGTACTGTATGTTGAAGGTTTGAAGCACAATCTTCTTAGTGTTGGACAGTTGGTGGACAAAGGTTATGATCTCCGATTCAAGGATGGAAAATGCAAAATCTTTGAAAGGTCCAGAACAGAGATTGCATCTAGTGCTCAAACTAAAGGTAATATCTTCCACTTGGTTGGTACTGGTAAAAGCTGCTTATTTGTTCAAGTTGATCAGAGTTGGTTATGGCATAGAAGGATGTGTCATGTGAATTCTGATAATATCATCAAGATAAGCAATACTCAAGCTGTAAGAGATCTTCCAAAATTGGTGAAACCTACTAACAACTTGTGCAAGGAATGTCAGTTGGGTAAGCTAAGCAGAGTCACATTCAAAAGCAAGGAACTGTCTTCTACCGGACTATTGGACTTAGTTCACACTGATCTTTGTGGTCCGGCAAGAACCAGAAGTATTCAAGGTGATAGATACTTCATGCTGCTAATAGATGACTATTCCCAGATGATGTGGGTAACCTTTCTAAAGGAGAAATCAGAAGCTCTTGAGAAATTCAAAATATTCAAGGCTATGGTAGAGAATGAAACAGGAATAAAGTTGAAATGTCTAAGGTCTGATAGAGGTGGAGAATACACATCCGGTGAGTTCATAGAATTCTGTGAGAAACATGGAATTAAGAGACAGTTGTCTGCTCTAAGGACTCCACAACAGAATGGAGTAGTGGAGAGAAAGAACTGGACCATCCAGGAAGCATCTAGGACTATGATGATGGAAGCAAATGTTCCTCAGATCTATTGGAGAGAAGTTGTCAGCACTGTAGTCTATACTCTTAATCGAGTTCAAATAAGAAGCAATACCAGTAAGACCCCTTATGAACTCTGGTTTGGCATTACTCCTACTGTAAGATATTTTAGAGTCTTTGGTAGAAAGTGTTACATCAAAAGAGATGAAGATTTAGGTAAGTTTGATGCTAGAAGTGATGAAGGAATATTCTTGTGTTATAACAAGAGACTAAGAAAGATGATAGAAAGTACAAATGTGAAGGTTGATGAGGGAATAGAGAAACCCTCAAGGTTTTATGAGTATGATGAAGATGATCAGAATGGTGTTTTGGTTCAAGGAGCTCAATCCTCTCCTGAAAGCCAGATTCAGACTGATCCAGTAAATCAGGAAGAAGAGATAGGTCTAAATGAACCTGATCAAGAAGCAGAAGTGCAAGAAACTCCCAAAGTTCCAAGGTATGTAAGATTGAACCACTTTGAAGATCAGATCATAGGTGACAAAAGCAAAGGTGTGCAAACTAGAAGGAAAATTGCTCAAAATTTAGATGAATATTGTCTGATTTCAAAGATTGAACCTAAGACAATAAATGAAGCCTACAATGATGAAAATTGGACCAAAGCAATGGAGGAAGAGTTGATGTAAATTGAGAAAAATCACACTTGGGATCTTATTCCCAGACCTAGAAACAAGAATGTGATTGGAACCAAATGGGTCTTCCAGAACAAACTAAATGAAGTTGGTGAAGTAATCAGAAATAAAGCTAGATTGGTTTGCAAAGGCTACTCTCAAATAGAAGGAATTGATTTTGAAGAAACCTTTGCTCCGGTGGCAAGAATTGAAGCAGTCAGACTATTTCTTGCATTTGTTGCCTTCAAGGATTTCAAGGTGTATCAGATGGATGTCAAATCTTCTTTCCTAAATGGTGACTTAGAAGAAGAAGTGTACATTGAACAACCGGATGGATTTTAGTTATTTGAGCATGGTGATATGGTCTGCAAATTAGAGAAGGCATTGTATGGTCTAAAGAAAGCACCAAGAGCATGGTATGAAAGACTGGACAAACATCTTTTGAAGATTGGTTTCAATGAAGGTACTGCTGATAATAACCTATATTTCAAAATTGATCATGAAAACATCTTGATTGTTGAAGTATTTGTTGATGATATCATCTTTGGAGGAAGAGACAGTATGTGTAAAACCTTTGCAAATTAAATGAAAAGTGAGTTTGAAATGTCAATGCTCAGTGAAATAAATTTCTTCTTGGGTCTGCAAATTACTCAGACAAAGAAAGGAATCTTTATTTCTCAGACCAAATATGTGAAAGAATTGTTGAGGAAATTTGGAATGGAAGTTTCAAAGCCAATGAACACTCCCATGGCAACCGGATGTAAGTTGAGCAAAGATGATGACTCTCCTAAGACAGATCAGACAAAGTACAAATCAATGATTGGAGGATTATTGTGTCTCACTAAACTAGACCAGATATAATGTAGGTTGTTGGTCTTGTGGTGAGATTCTAGGCTAATCCCAAAGAATCTCATGTCATGGCAATCAAAAGAATTTTTAGGTACTTAAAAGGAACAGTTGAGTATGGTCTATGGTATCCTAAAGATCATAATTTTTCTCTTCATGCATATACAGATGTAGATTGGGCAAGAGATGTGGACGATAGGAAGAGTACAAGTGGAGGAGCATTCTTTTTGGGAAAAAGATTGGTTTCTTGGCTAAGCAAGAAACAAGAGGCAATATCCATGTCTACTACTGAAGCAGAATACATTGCAGCAGTAGGTAGTTGCACTCAAGTTCTGTGGATGAAGCAGATGCTAAGAGATACTCAAGTAGAATATGAGGAGCCTATCACAATTTTCTATGATAATTAAAGTGCAATAAGTATTTCTAAGAATCCAGTGTTGCATTCTAAGACTAAGCATATATCTATCAAGTTTCACTTTCTGAGAGAGCAAGTGAACAAGGATGAAGTTAGATTGGAGCATGTGCCCTCCAAGGATCAGATTGTAGATATCTTTACTAAACCTCTACCTAAGGACTCTTTTGAGTATCTCAGGGAGAAGTTAGGGGTTATTGCCCCTCTGGTGATGAACTAAGGTGCACTGATGTGCATCAGTCTAGTAAGTATCATAGTCACATCTTGTGATCCGGATTGATGTTGGGGAGTGGCTACTCAGGGGGAGCAGCAGGTATGAGTCTGAGGTGGTGAAATTGCAAGTATGAGCCCTTTGCCATTGATGTCAAAGGTGGAGAGAAGACATGAGAAAAACAAGTGGTTGCTGATCAAAGGGGAAGTAGTAAAGGGAGAGAAGACATGTGAATGGTTGTTGTTAACAGGGGGAGTTGTGACAGTAAGGAGAAGTTCTTGTCTTGATGGTTTTTCACATCATATGTTGCCATCAATGACAAAGGGGGAGATTGTTGCAAGTATGGGTTTAACTGGTGTTGTCATTGATGTCAACATACTCATGTTGCATTAATAAGAAGGATTGGATGAGCTATGTGTTGAGGATATGGAGAAAATTAGTCTTAATCAGGAACAATGAAGAATAGTGATGACAACAAGGTAAAATTCCAAGATAGGTTGAGGATCAAAGGATACGGTTTAAAGGGTTTGTAGATATAAGTCTTGAGATGCTCCAATCAAGATTTTAGAGGTCCGCATGAAGATCTGAAGAAGTTATGGTCGCTCAAGTAGAACCGGTTCCAGTAAGTGTTCAGAGGTGACAGAGTGCCACAGATAGGTCCGGTGAGATCCAGTATTTCATTATCCCATTCTGTGGATCTGAGGAAGTGTTGAGGACATCCCTGTGAAGTATCAAACAGATTGGTTCGTGGTTTGAAGGTTTGAAAGAGCCTATTCATTTGTGACAGTGATGACAAACTATGTTCTTGAAGCTCCGGATGAAGGAGAGAAGAATTCCAGTAGGATGATGAAGTGTGGATGTTCTTAGTGATTTAGGGAAGGTTACGATGATCTTTGGATCATGTCTAGTTCATGTTAGTGGTCCGCATTGAAGTTAGAGTTTGCATTTGAAGAATAACCACAGATATTGGTGTTCTTCTTGAGACTGGCCGACCGGATGTATTACACGTCTTGCGGAAGTTCTTGTAGATATTTGCCAACTTAGATGATTGTTCCTAAGTCGATACCTTGTATAAATAAGGGTTTGTGAATTCATTTTGAAGTGTGTCTTGTGGTGATAAGTGTGTGGTATCAAGGAGAAGTGCAAAAGGCAGAGCAGAAGTTTTTGGGCTTAAATGGAACTAATTCAAGCATGGTGAAGATGTTATTTTCCAGTTCATAAAGGTGATACTTATTTCTATGTAGATAGTGTGTCTCTTGTAGGCAGTGAGCCTCTTGTGAGAAGTGTGCTCGGGCAGTGAGCCCTAATTGGCATGTACCATTTTTTTCTTTCTATTCTTCTAACAAAGAATACATTCTTGGGTTAATCACCCCATGGTTTTTCCCTTAACCGGGTTTTCCACGTCAAAATCTTGGTGTCATATGTGTTGATATGTTTCTACTTTTGGTTTGAATGCATTATGGCTCATGATTAATATTATGCTAATCACTAAAAAAGATTCAAGTGTTTAAAAAGAGAAAGTTTCGCACAACTGATTCACCCCCCCTCTCAATTGTATGCCCTAAGTCTAACAGAATCAACTTAGACTAGTTTAGAGAACTTAAAAATCTCTTTAGAAGGATTATGACATTGTTTTAGTCTAATGTATTGTATGGTCGACAAAAAGGGTCGAGAAACCATAGATTAAGATATTATCACAAGAAAGAGTCTAAAGAAGCTTATTGATAAAGTTTAGATATTTCCTGTTAGAGTTGAAATATGACTTATAGTACAAAGAACGCTTAATTCTTAAGTCATGGAATTAGAATGACAGGAAGTCAAAGACTCAGATGGTTGCAAGAATGCAACTAAAGACTCTCTAAAGAGTTAAATCTTCTGATCTTATACCTTGTATATATATCCTAGAATCAGGATTAAAATTTCTAAGTCAAATTAACTAGGAATTGAGTTTAACTAAGATAATTTGTGTCTAGGAGTTACTAGTTAGACAAATCAAATTGTAGGATGAGATAGTTTCCAAGTTGAATTAGAAGTGTGTGAACACATGACTATGTTTATTGCAAACATCTTTTTATAATTAAACTTTGGCCAAAGTGATGCATTTGTCCCTGCATGCATTATTCGGTTCATAATGTCTAGAAGACGTGACCTGTCATAGTGATCATACTTAGCTAGAAGTTTGTCTAGAGTTGTATGGTCGATTGAGTTACATAGGACATAGCACTAGAACTCATATGGCAAACCTGTTGGTTCCTTATTTCTATACTCTTTGTGAAGGGTAGGGCCACTTCCAAGAAAGAAGGTGTGTGAGGGACCATCGGTCTGTGGTTGGAGGTAAAGCACTCAGATGATGCTCTCCCTTAGTAGCAGAAGACTCGCTGAGACTTGAGTGATAGATATCAAGATTCTAGATGCAATATTCTTTATATTATGATGAAAAATTATTTCTTATTGCCAAGTGCAACATATTGTAATGTAAAGTGAAATGTTTTTCACTATGATTTATCTTTGAAAATATAATATATATATTGTGTATTTCAAGGTTGAAAGATATTCAGAAAAGATATGCTTTTTATTTCCTTGTAATTATGCAAATGATAAAAAAACATATTTTCACTCATGTTTATCATGTTCTTTTACTTTCTCAGTAACTGTGTATGTAATTCTGATTAATATGAGATGACATGTTACAATAGAGGCCAATCCCTTACCCTTAGATCCATGCACCTCCATTTTCACCTCCTACACTAAGATAGCCCCTTCAGTGTTTAATGGCATGTTAGAAATGTTTTCATTGATGTCAAAGGAATGTGTTGGAGTGTGTTGAAGTGTTATTATTATAGTGTCTATGGTAGAGGAGAAGTGTAACACAACAAAAGTTTCTAAGGCAAAAGGGGAAAGGCTTTAGTCAGTAAAAAGTTTGGTTTGAGAACTAGCAAGTTTGCCAGTTTTGTTTTCTACCAATTCGCCGATAGGAGAGAACAACTTTGTCAATTCACCGATTTGGTGATTCACCGACAAAAGGCGTGGAAAAATAAACTTTCAAGATTCAACAAAAAGATTAGTTCATAAGTTTCAAATTTTACTGATTTGCCGACAAAGAAGGAGGCATGGAAAAAGAAAGCTTGAAGAACAAAGGTTTAGTTATCGGCAAAACTTGTGTTTTATGAACTAGTTTGTGAGTTTGTCATTTTGCCGATTCACTGACTATGTGACAAAGGGCACATAGGAATGTCAATTTACATTTTGGTGCTTTTACCCATAAAGAAGATATGTTCACTTGTGGTTCAAGGAAAAAGGAGAGAGGCTTCAGAACAAGGCTTAGTTTGAGAAGGACTAGTTTCGTCGATAGAAGAAGATGATGCCTTGAGACTTTGCATCAATGAACTTCTAAGATTGGAAACTAGTTCATGGGTTTCAAGATTTGCTGATAAGCTGATAAAAGGATGAAAAAGTAAAGTTGGCCAATGAGGACACTTGAGTGATGGTTCTTAAAAAGGAGATTTTGCCGATAGAGTCATAAAAGACAAAGGTTCGTAAAAGATAAAGGTAACATAAGTCAAGTTTGTGAAAATGACTTTTTTCCGATAGAGGCGATAGAGGCCAAGTTCATGAAGAACATATTTCACTGATAGTCTACTCTAAAGCTCAGGTATGTATGGTTGAGATGACAATTCAAATCCATAACCGTTTAATTGTTGGGTGACTGTTTAAACTGATCGATGTAGTTACACAACTACTTTATCAACTTTCAGTTTTCTAAACAGTTTCAGTTTTGTAACAAGTTGCAGTTGTACAACTACTTAGATACGATTGATCTTCTGTTCATGGCAACTCAAACTGGTAAAACCATATTTGTTTCTGCAAACAAAAAAGATGCTGAGTTAGTATGTCATTTTCTCTAAAGGAAATATATAAAACAGACGCTTGTAGAAGTATTGTATGCGTGAATGATGTAGGGTGTGTGCTTGAGAGAAATTAGACTATGTTAATAAGAAAATAGCATATAGAGAGCATTCAAGGTGTGCAATGAGAGGGTGGGATTCTTTGTTAAACTGAACAAAGAATGCAGAGAGCATAGAGAGAGAAGACTGTGATAATGAAAACACAGAGTGTAGGAGTGCACGTGAGACTGTATATGAATTGAAAGGGTGCATTTCAAGTTAGTGAAGAACTAGTGTTTGTATATCAGAATTTGTAAGAATTTAGGGGTTGGTGCCTCTTTATTTAGTTTGGGGTTGGTGCCTAGAAAATTGGGTTGGTGCTCAATTAGGTGTACAGTGTACCTAAAGGTTGGTGCCTCAAAACATTTTCTTGGGTGTCAATGTACCTATAAGTTGATGCTTACAAAAAATTTGTAAAAGATCTTATTGTGAGGTTGGATTTGAGTAGTGGACTCAAGAAACATTCTCACCTTGGTTTTTCCCTTTTAGGGTTTTCCACATACATCTGGTGTTGTGCAATTTATGTGTGCTTTTGATTCTTGTCTCTTGGTTTAATTTTGTTAAAAATTAAAATACACTTATTCACCCCCCACCTCTCAGTGTATTATTGTTCCTTCAACAATTGGTACTAGAGCTAGGGTTCCTTGAAGAAAGTTTAACCACTTAAGGAAGATCTGTCCACAAGAACAATATGGCAATACATGAGGGCTCTTCTTCAAATAAAGCATCATTATTTGATGGATCCAATTATGCTTTCTAGAGCAGTAGAATGGAGACTTATCTGACCTCTCTTGGTTTTGATGTATGGTAGTCAGTTTTAGATGGCTACACACCACCGACAACTACTCCCACTGCAGTTGATAAGAAAGATTGTGAAAACAATGCCAAAGCAAAGAATGCTGTATTGTGCGGTCTAACCAATACAGAGTTTGTGAAAGTCATTCATTGTAAATTTCTGCCAAAGACGTATGGGTTAAGTTGCACAGCATCTATGAGGGTGATGATAGAATTAAGCAAGCAAAACTACAAACTCATAGAGGCAGATTTGAGGCTCTAAAGATGAGAAATGATGAGAATGTTGTAGCTTACATGCTTAGAGTAGATAAGGTAGTGAATGCAATCATAGATCTTGGAGAGGATGTAAAAGATAAAGTAGTTGTAAAGAAAGTTTTGAGGTCTCTCCCTTAGAGGTATGACTCTAAAGTCTCTGCAATTAAGGAAGCAAAAGATCTGGATAAGCTTGTTGGCAAGAGACACTCCTCTGATGAATGATTGATTGTTGTCATTGATGGAAACAAAGAAAGGAGATTCCACAGGCATGGCAAAGAGACTTTACTCTGGAAGGATAAATGGCTAAGTATGAGCAGTATACATTATATAGTGTAAATGATAGTGTTTGTGTCATTATGCCTCCACAGTTGAGGATCATTATACACAATTCAGGTATGTGGCTCATAGCTATTTGATGATCATATGTTCAAATATTCAAGTCATGACTTCCTTCGAAAGTCATATTGCAAAATATCTAAGTCCGGGTGAACTGAGTTAAGTCAGGAACAATGCACAATACCAAAGTAGAAGGGTCTGCATTCCTCTATTGTTGCATATTTTGTCATGCAATTATGAAGATATAATAAGAAGTCCAGAATGAATGTTGGTTATGAATCTTTGAGTCTCATCCGTAATGAGAGTTATGATGTGACAGATGAATTGGTCAAGTGTGTTCTTAAGGGACAAGCCGATAGGCATATTAGATCTTTATGCGGAGAAGATATATTGTTTGAACAATCAATCTAAGTGGTTGAATGATTGGTGTTGACCTATATGAAGACTATTGAATGATTGTGTACAAGTTCAAGCTGACAAGATATAGCATTTCTTTACATGGTTCATGTTTGGATTTTTGACCTAATTATGAGATAAATCTTGTAGCGAATATATATACTCAATGGATTTTGGTGTTGGAGGTGTGGAATAGTATGTGATGTGTGCTAATTCAATGTGTATGTGATCTAAAATAGAGTTGTGACTAGAAAAAGATAGTAAGGGCAGAAGAGTAGAGTTTATGTAAAGCAGAGTAGAAAAAAAGTAGAGTAGACATTATGAAGACATTTGAGTCTATATACTGAGTTGTAAATGAAATTGCACCCCAGCATTCTATAGATGCATTTGTAGCAGTCATCTCCTGGCAATGAGCTAATCCTTCTTCTATCTTCTCTTCTATTTTCTTGGCAGTGAGCTTATTACAGTGAGCACTTCTTGGACAGTGAGTCCCAGGGTAGTGAGCCCTAAGGTAGTGAGCCTTCATGTAATTCGATATTGTTATCATAATATATTGTGAGCTAACACTAACCGTGGATTTTCCCTTTTTGGCTTTTCCACATAAAAATCCTGGTGTCTATGTGTTATGTCTTTATGGTTGTTGTTCTTATGTTTATTCTACTTTTATGTTATTGAATTTGGTAATTGGATTAAAGAACAACAAAATAAATAGTTTTGTAGAATACTAATTCACCCCCCCCCCCACTTCGTATTCTTTGTGTTCAATAATTGGTATTAGAGAAAGGTTCATTGGATAAAGCTTAACAACTTGAGGAAGATCTAGGAAGGTGAACACATGGAAGATATACCACTTCTATAGAAACAAGTTATCTAGGTAGCATTAATGAACAACTACAAGCTGCCCTTGAAGATCATGACAAGTCTGAAGCAGATATTAAAGATTTGGTGGAAAATATCAAAGAAGCTAATGATTGCATTCTGAAACTAAAGGAACAAGTCAAGAAGTCTCAGGATAGAAGGAAAGAGCTAAGTGAACAATTAAAAGTAGTAAATGAATCCATAGACAGTCTATTTATGCTAGTTGAAGAAAAGACAAAGGCTGAAGAACATCTAAATTAGGTTGTAAAGGATAAGTTTGAGGAATGTGAAAAGTTGGCAAAATATGTATTACTTTTGAAGTATGATCTGGAAGCAGCAAATAGCTATAAGGAAAAATTCAAAATAAGCTCTACAAAGCTTGAGGAGTTGATTGAAATCCAAAAGAGTTCATATGACAAGCAAGGCTTGGGATTTGAGAAAGGAGAAAGTTCAAAATTAG
Organism: Cunninghamia lanceolata; assembly: GCA_027924645.1. Lineage (NCBI taxonomy): Eukaryota > Viridiplantae > Streptophyta > Pinopsida > Cupressales > Cupressaceae > Cunninghamia > Cunninghamia lanceolata. Next base: position 5,293,795 of record BSBN01000850.1, read on the forward strand.
GTCAAGAAAACACTGAGTTGAAGCAAAACAAAGGCAACCAATTTAGGAATCAAAGAAGAAGACCTAGAATACCTTCGGTCAAGCAGCCAAATGCTCAAAGGTACCCATCTTTCAATGGCCATTATTTTAATTGTAATAAGTTTGGCCATAAGGCTACTCAGTGTAGGAGTAGAATAAATTAGAATGTTCCATCATTCTCTAGTCAATGTTTCAATTGCAAGAAAATTGGTCATAGATCAAATGAATGCAAAAGTCTGGTAAGGAATGGTTTTTACAATGCAAGGAATACTCAATCATTCAATGGAAAGTGTTTTGCTTGCAATAGATTTGGACAGATGGCTAATCAATGTAGATCAAGAACAAATCCAATCAATAGAAGGAATCAAGGACAAAGGAATGTGGTATGCTTCAATTGCAATAAGTTTGGACATGTTGCAAGATTCTATAGAAGTAAGAAAGAGAAGAAAGACTATCCTATAGAGAAGAGGAAAATAGAGCAGAGAGAAGATAAAGGCAAGAACAAGATTGATCTAGTTGAAATCAAGAAGGAAATGAGCAAGGTCTGGATTAAGAAGGATATAAATGAGGTTGGGAATGAATCCGCACCAGTTTCTGGTGTAGATACTTCCTTAGAGAAGTAGATGGTGAGCTCTGGCTCAGGGGGAGATACAATAAAAATATTAATCCCTCTAACTAGATTGTTAGTGCTGGGATTTGGCATGAAGATTTTTTGAAAAGATGCATATGACAGATCTTTTGAAAGAAATTCTGGTGAAAAGTCTCAAGTGCAGAGTATTGCGAAGCAATCCTAATAGACTGTATTCTACAGAGATGTGTTTAATAGATTTTTCAATAGGGGCATTTATGTTGATTAGGTCAAGACTGATAAAGGATTAAAAAGGGGCTCATTTGATGGAAAATTCATTTTGCATTCAAAATCTCAAGTGTCTAAGGTGAACTGAAGAAAAATTCCAAGCGACTATAGTGATTTCCAAAGCAAATCAAGACAAGATCAAGCAAAACCTTAATTCAGAGAAAAGAGGTATTTTTCAAATTTCAAACCCTACTATGAATTTATTTGAATCTTTGCAAAAATGGTAACACCACATGTGATTGATATAACTGAAAGATCCTAACCAAAATTCAAGAAGCATTCATTCAAATCAACAGAGGTCGATCCAAATGGTGCATTTTCAAGGATTTTGTTCGGTGTGATGCATGTGGAGGATGTTAGGGCCTATATTCATGTTACCCTAGAAGAACATGGAGGTAGTTAGTTCTTGGATCTATATATAAAACATTTAAGTGGAAATTAATTTGATCTGAAGGAAGAATACAAGATATTGGAAGAAAAGAAACTCATTCAGTATATAGATTTCCCATTTTTTGCAGAAGACGAATGGGTCTGGTACGTCTTAAGATAAATTCATGATGAATTTATGTGGCTTAACTCTACATTCAAGATCACTAAAGATGCCATAAGGGTAGCCACAAGATTAAACTCCACTGGTACAGTGCCTATATTGAAGGCTATGAAAAATGATACAGTGATGAAAGCCACTGGAGCCAAATTTGACAAAAGAGCATTGACAATTAATGACATTGAAGATTATGTAGTTAGGTTTGATTCCATGGTGATTGGATACAAGATCTACTTCACAAACCATGAGAACTCTGTCTCTGGTACTACCATATATACTGCCTATCAAATGGTTAAGTAAAATGTAGAGTATGACCTGTGTGAACTACTCTGATAGTAGTTAATGGAGAACCTGAAGAAGACAAAAGAAAACAAATATCCCTTCAAATTTGTGTTGCAAGTATGGGGCCTAACTGGTGTTGTCATTGATGTCAACATACTCCTGTTGCATTAATGATAAGGATTGGATGAGCTGTGAGCTGAGGATATTGAGAAAATTAGTCTCAATCAGGAACAATGAAGAACAATGATGACAGTAAGGTAAAAGTCCAAGATAGGATGAGGATCAGAGGATGTGGTTTAAAGGGTTTATAGATATGTGTCCTAAGGTAGTCCAGTAGAGATTTCAGAGGTCCGTATGAAGATCTAAAGAAGTTGTGGCCGCTCAAGTAAAACCATTCCGGTAGATGTTCAATAGTGATAGAGTGATACAGATAGGTCTGGTGAGATCTGGAAATGCATCATCCTGTTCTGCGGATTTGAGGGAGTGTTGAGGAAGTCTTTTTGAAGTATCAATTTGATTGGTTCATGGTTTGAAGGTCCGCAAGCATCTATTCCTTTGTGACAGTAATGACAGATTGTGTTCTTGAGGTTTCAGATGAAGAGGAGAAGGATTTCAATAAGAAGATGAAATGTGGATGTTCTTGGTGATTCAGGAAAGCTTGTGGAGATCTTTGGATCATGTCCAATTTGTGTTGGTGGTTTGCATTGGAGTTAGAGCTCAAAATTGGAGAATAACTTTCAGATGATGGTGTTCTTCCTGAGACTGGCCGACCGGATGAGTTACACATCCTGCAGATGTTCTTTTAGATGTTTGCCAACTTAGATGATTATTCCTAAGTTAATGCCTTGTACAACTAAGGGATTGTAAAGTCATTTCAAGTGTGTCCTTGTCAAGATGAGTGTGTGGTAGCAAGGAGGAGAGCGAAAGGCAGAGCAGAAGCATTGGGCTTAAATGGAACTGATTCAAGCATTGTGAAGATGCTATTTTCCAGTTCAACTAGGTGATATTTATTTCTTGTAGACAGTGTGTCTCTTGTAGGTAGTGAGCCTCTTGTGAGAAGTGTGCTCAAGTAGTGAGCCCTAATTAGCATGTGCCATTTTGTTCTTTCTATTCTTCTAACAGAGAATACAATCTTGGGTTAATCACCCCGTGGTTTTTCCCTTAACCAGGTTTTCCACGTCAAAATCTTGGTGTCTCATGTGTTAATGTGTTTCTACTCTTGATTTATTGCATTATGTTTTCATGATTGGTTTACTATTATACTGTCAAATAACAATGTGGAGTTAAGTGTTTAAATTGAAAGAAAGTTCTGTACAACTGATTCACCCCCCCTCTTAGTTGTCTGCCCTAAATCTAACAATTGGTATCAGAGCCACGTTCCTCTAAAAGGAGCTTAACCACTTGAGGAGATCCAAGATGTCGTCCTACAAGAACGATAGTCTAAAGTTTGATGGAACCAATTTTAATCTGTGGAAAGGTCACATGGAGTGTCACTTGCAATGTATGGGAATGGCATACTGGACCATGGTTACAACAAAGTATACTCCTCCACAGGGTGGTCTGAAAGAACCAAATGAAATCACAGATGCTGAAAACAATTTGTGAACTATAGAAGCTCTTCTAAGCACATTATCTGATGCAGAGCTTTCAAATGTTATTGACCTACCAACTGCTTTTGAGATTTGGGAAAAACTTGAACTTCTGCATGAAGGAGACAAGTATGTTAAATGTGTAAGGTTACAAAGTCTGAAAGGAAAATTTGAAAATCTGAAGATGACAGAAGTTGAAAACATCACTACTTTTATGCCAAGAGTAAATGAGCTTGTTTGTGGAATTAGAAATGTTGGTGGAGTCTTGGATAAAAATGAGATTGTTGGCAAAATTCTTAGATCCCTTCCTACTTCTTATAAAATCAAGGTTGTTGCCATTGAAGAATTTAGAGCCCATACAACTGTCACAAGAGATCAACTGGCTAGCAAATTGGTTGCATTTGAAATGACCGAGTTTGGAGATGACCCCCCCAAGACTGAATCTGCATTCAAAGCCAGTGCCTATGTAAAAGGTAAACAAAGGTTTGATCCAAGAGAGAACTCTTCAAGGAAACCATCATGGTATGAAAAAGAAAGAAAAGACCTAGAAGAAGAAGAAGTAGAAATTGCTCAACTTGAAGCCCTTATTGCAAATAGGTTGTCAAGAGGATCCGGTAAGTATGAAGGAAAATTGCCTTTTAAGTGTTTTAACTACAATAAGATTGGTCATTTTGCCTCAAGATGTCTGAAAAGACTTTCAAGGACAAATCCTAATAGATCAAGGTTCCAAAAGAACTGTTACTATGTATATGAAGATGATGATAATGAAGGAGTAATAGATGATGAATCAGAGATGGGAAACAAATCTAGAAATGAATGGGTGTTCATTGCCATCAAGGAAGAAGATCCAATGTCCTCTGTATCCGTCAATCATAAGACTGTGGAAAGAGCTCTAGCTACCCAAGTTGAAGAGAAGGATGATTGGGTCATTGACAGTGGTTGCTCTCACCACATGACAGGTGACAAAAATAAGTTCATAGATTTGGAGAGGTATGAAGGAGGAGTGGTAAAGTTTGGTGATAATTCTACTAGTAGAATCAAAGGTAGAGGAACCATTTCTTTTGATGGAAGAAACAAAACTGGTAATGTACTGTATGTTGAAGGTTTGAAGCACAATCTTCTTAGTGTTGGATAGTTGGTGGACAAGGTCTATGATCTCGGATTCAAGAATGCAAAATGAAAGATCTTTGAAAGTTTTGGAATAAAGATTGTATCCGGTACTCAAACTAAAGGTAATATCTTTCACTTGGTTGGTACTGGTAAAAGTTGCTTATTTGTTCAAGTTGATCAGAGTTGGTTGTGGCATAGGAGAATGTGTCATGTGAATTTTGATAATATCATCAAGATAAGTAATACTCAGGTTGTAAGAGATCTTCCAAAATTGGTGAAACCTACTAATAGCTTGTGCAAAGAATGTTAGTTGGGTAAGCTGAGCAGAGTCACATTCAAAAGTAAGGAACTGTCATCTACCAAATTATTGGACCTAGTTCACACTGATCTTTGTGGTCCGGCAAGAATCGAGAGTGTGCAAGGTGATAGATATTTCATGTTACTAATTGATGACTATTCCCAATTGATGTGGGTAACCTTTCTAAAAGAGAAATCAGAAGCTCTTGAGAAATTCAAAATATGCAAGGCTATGGTAGAGAATGAAACTGGATTAAAATTGAAATGTCTGAGGTCTGATAGAGGTGGAGAATTCACATCCGGTGAGTTCATAGAGTTCTGTGAGAAACATGGAATAAAGAGACAGTTGTCTGCTCCTAGGACTCCACAGTAGAATGGAGTAGTGGAGAGAAAGAACCGGACCATCCATGAAGCATCTAGGACCATGATGATGGAAGCAAATGTTCCTCAGATCTATTGGAGAGAAGCTGTCAGCACTGCAGTCTATACTCTCAATCAAGTTCAAATCAGAAGCAATACCGGTAAGACTTCTTATGAACTTTGGTTTGGCATCACTCCTACTGTGAGGTAATTTAGAGTTTTTGGTAGCAAATGTTACATTAAAAGAGATGAAGATCTAGGAAAGTTTGATGCTAGAAGTGATGAAGGAATATTCTTGGGTTACTCTACTCAAAGCAAAGCATACTGGTGTTATAACAAGAGACTAAGAAAGATAATAGAAAGTACAAATGTGAAGGTTGATGAGGGAATTGAGAAACCCTCAAGGTTTTATGAATTTGATGAAGATGATCAAAATGGTGTTCTGATTCAAGGAGCCCAAGCCTCCTCTGTAAGTCAGATTCAAACTAATCTCGTAGATCAAGAAGAAGAGATGAGTTTCAATGAGCCTGATCAAGAATCAGAAGTGCAAGAAATTCCCAAAGTTTCCAGGTATGTAAGACTAAACCACTCTGAAGATCAGATCATAGGTGATAAAAGCAAAGGAGTACAAACAAGAAGGAGAATTGCTCAAGATTCAGAAGAGTCTTGTCTGATTTCAAAGATTGAACCTAAGACAGTGAATGAAGCTTGCAATGATGAAAACTAGACTAAAGCAATGGAGGAAGAGCTGATGCAAATTGATAAAAATCACACTTGGGATCTTGTTCCCAGACCTAGAAACAAGAATGTGATTGGAACAAAATGGGTCTTCCATAACAAACTGAATGAAGTTGGTGAAGTAATCAGAAATAAAGCCGAATTGGTCTGCAAGGGTTACTCTCAAATAGAAGGAGTTGATTTTGAAGAAACTTTTGCTCCGGTGGCAAGAATTGAAGAGTCAGATTATTTCTTGCCTTTACTGCCTTCAAGGATTTCAAGGTATATCAGATGGATGTCAAGTCTACCTTCCTGAATGGTGACTTGGAAGAAGTGTACATAGAGCAACCAGATGGATTTCAATTATCTGATCATGATGATATGGTCTGCAAGTTGAAGAAAGCACTGTATGGACTAAAGCAAGCCCCAAGAGCCTGGTATGAAAGATTGGATAAGCATCTTTTGCAGATTGGTTTCAACAAAGGTACTGTTGATAGTAATTTATATTTCAAATTTGATCATGAAAACATCTTGATTGTTGAAGTGTTTGTTGATGATATCATTTTTAGAGGAAGAGATAGTATGTGTAAAACTTTTGCAAATCAAATGAAAAGTGAGTTTGAGATGTCCATGCTTGGTGAAATGAATTTCTTCTTGGGTCTGCAAATCACTCAAACAAAGAAAGGAATCTTCATTTCTCAGACCAATTATGTGAAAGAATTGTTGAAGAAATTTGGGATGGAAGACTCAAAACCAATGAATACTCCCATGGCAACCAGATGTAAATTAAGCAAAGATGATGACTGTCCTAAGGCTGATCAGACAAAGTATAGGTCAATGATTGGAGGACTGTTGTATCTCACTCAAACTAGACCAGATATTATGCAGGGTGTTGGTCTTGTTGCTAGATTCCAGGCTGATCCTAGAGATTCTCATGTCATGGCAATCAAGAGGATTTTTAGATATCTAAGAGGGACAGTTGAGTATGTTCTATGGTATCCTAGAGATCATGATTTCTCTCTTCATGCATATACAGATGCAGATTGGGCAAGAGATGTGGATGACCGGAAGAGTACCAGTGGTGGAGCATTCTTTTTGGGGAAGAGATTGGTTTCTTGGCTAAGCAAGAAACAAGAGGCAATATCTCTGTCCACAACTGAAGCAAAATATATTGCAGCAGCAAGTAGTTGCACTCAAGTCTTGTGGATGAAGCAGATGCTAAGAGATATCAAAGTGGAGTATGAGGAACCTATCACAATCTTCTATGATAATTTGAGTGCAATAAATATATCTAAGAATCCAATGTTGCATTCAAAGACTAAACACATATCCATCAAGTTTCACTTTTTAAGAGAGCAAGTGAACAAGAATGAAGTCAGATTGGAGTTTGTGCCTTCCAAGGATCAAATTGTAGACATCTTTACTAAACCACTACCTAAGGACTCTTTTGAGTATCTTAGGGAGAAGTTAGGGGTTATTGCCCCTCCAGTAATGAACTAAGGTGCACTGATGTGCATCAGTCTGGTGGATATCACAGTCACATCTTGTGGTCTGGATTGATGATGGGGAGCTGCTACTCAGGGGGAGCAGTAGGTATGATTCTGAAGTGGTGGAATTGCAAGTATGTGCCCTTTACCATTGATGTTAAAGGGGGAGAGATGACATGTGAAAAACAAGTGGTTTATGATCAAAGGGGGAGCTGTAAAGGGAGAGAAGACATGTGAATGGTTGTTGCTGATAGGGGGAGTTGTGACAGTGAGGAGAAGTTCTTGTCTTGATGGTTAAAATAGTTTTTCACATCATATGTTGCCATCAATGACAAAGGTGAAGATTGTTGCAAGTATGGGGCCTAACCGGTGTTGTCATCGATGTCAATATACTCCTGTTGCATTAATGATAAGGATTGGATGAGCTGTGAGCTGAGGATATTGAGAAAATTAGTCTTAATTAGGAACAGTGAAGAACAGTGATGACAGTAAGGTAAAAGTCCAAGGTAGGATGAGGATCAAAGGATGTAGTTTAAAGGGTTTATAGATATGTGTCCTAAGGTAGTCCAGTAGAGATTTTAGAGGTCCACATGAAGATCTAAAGAAGTTGTGGCCACCCAAGTAAAACCATTCCGGTAGATGTTCAATAGTGACAGAGTGATATAGATAGGTCCGATGAGATCCAAAAATGCATCATCCTGTTCTGTAGATTTGAGGGAGTGTTGAGGAGGTCTTTTTGAAGTATCAATTCAATTGGTTCATGGTTTGAAGGTCCGTAAGCATCTATTCCTTTGTGACAGTAATGACAGATTGTGTTCTTGAGGTTCCGGATGAAGAAGGAGAAGGATTTCAGTAAGAAGATGAAGTGTGGATGTTCTTGGTGATTCAGGAAAGCTTGTGGAGATCTTTGGATCATGTCCAGTTTGTGTTGGTGGTCTGCATTGGAGTTGGAGCTCAAAATTGGAGAATAACTTCTGGATGATGGTGTTCTTCCTGAGACTGGTTGATCGGATGAGTTACACATCCTGCGGATGTTCTTTTAGATGATTATTCCTAAGTCAATGCCTTGTATAAATAAGGGATTGTAAATTTGTTTCAAGTGTGTCCTTGTCGAGATGAGTGTGTGGTAGCAAGGAGGAGAGTGAAAGGTAGAGTAGAAGTATTAGGCTTAAATGGAACTAATTCAAGCATGGTGAAGATGCTATTTTCTAGTTCAAGTAGGTGATACTTATTTCTTGTAGATAGTGTGTCTCTTGTAGGTAGTGAGCCTCTTGTGAGCAGTGTGCTCGAGAAGTGAGCCCTAATTGGCATGTGCCATTTTGTTCTTTCTATTCCTCTAACATAGAATACAATCTTGGGTTAATCACCCTGTGGTTTTTCCCTTAACCGGGTTTTCCACATCAAAATCTTGGTGTCTCATGTGTTAATGTGTTTATGCTCTTGATTTGTTGCATTATGTTTTCATGATTAGTTTACTATTATGCTGCTAAATAACAATGTGGAGTTAAGTGTTTAAATTGAAAGAAAGTTTTCTACAACTGATTCACCCCCCCTCTCAGTTGTCTGCCCTAAATCTAACAATTTGGTACGTTAATTATGTGCTTGTTCTTTTATTTTATGCAAGAGTTACCAAAGCATGAAGAATCATTTTTGGACTGGAGACAAACTAGTTGCAGTACAAATTAGGAACTAGTTGAGTAGCATAGGAAATATTGATGCACAAAACTCAGCCCTATGGGGCTATTTCAAAAACTTCCAAAACTTAATGCAATCCAGGAAAACGATCCCTAGATTAGTTGTTGATAAATATAAGGACACCATATGCTTTATTGTGACAAAAGACCAATGCTTGATGGAGGTCATTGAGCCTAGAACAGTATGGGTTATGCCAATGGGCTATGAAGTAGATGGAGAAATACTAGAAAATTATGCCCAACATATGTTAAGCAAACCAAGAGACCCCAAAGAAGAAAGATTTGGGACATATGAGGAGCTATCAAAAAAAATTCATGTTGAAGTAAGGAAACTAGAAATCTCAAAGAAGGCCCAGAAGATGGTAGAGGATTATGCCCTAAAAAAGGGTTTCACCAAAGAACAAATATCAGTTACAAGAGCTAGAGCTGAGGTAGAAAAAGTAGCTAAAGAAAAGGAGAAGGAGAAAAAAAGGAAGCAAATAAAGCTCCAGAAGTTCAAAAGTCACAACAAGAGGCACCTGTTGCACCAAAAAGAAGAACAAGAAGTGATGGTTGCTCTAGAACAGCATCTAAATCCTCCGGTATTCCCTCCAGAACAACTATAGAAAAGCAAACAGGAAAGAGGAAGAAGACCAAAGGTCAGAGAGTGTATGTCAATGTTGATCCAACTGATGCTAAGGAAACAAAATCAAATGAAGAGGTCAAGAAAATGAAAAATGAGGCAACAAAAGCCTCAAGGAGCAACAAGGAAAAGCCCTCTGGTAAGAGAAAAACTAAGAGAAGGTCAAAGCAAGATGAGTCTAAGATAGGAGAAGCTACTATAAGTCTTAAAGATGTCCTAAACGCCATAACAGTTGATGGAAATTTGAAACCCATAGACCAACTATATGAGAGTATGAGGATCCAAACAAGAGGATCATTGAGACTGTTGTCATTAGATACTTGGACATCTACAATAAAGCCCTTATTGAGATAATTACTGATCTTCCAGACACCTTGGGCAGTATAATGTCTGCAAGAAAAGAAGTGGCTATGGAAAAGGACATTGAACTCAGAGAGCATACACTGATAAAGTTATGTCCGAAGATCACCCCTGAAGACAAAACAAAAATCTCCAAAGTGCTCAGCAAGGAGTTCAGAACAAAGAAAAGGATGAATACTCTCATGTCAGATGACATTGAGAAAGTAGTGAAGGAGACTGAGGAAATCACTTTGAGATTGTTAAAGTAATTTCATCTTCCAACAATATATGACAAAGAAGAAATAAGTGTTGGAGATGACACATCTATTCTAGATGTGAACATGGACCAAGGATTAGACAAAGAGCCAAAGGAGAAAGAAGGTCAAGTTCCTGCTACTGATACAGCTGACAAGGACAAAATTGAGATAAATCTTCCTCTGAAACAACAAACTGATGATCAAACACTCAAGGAGAATGAGGAATAGAATAAAGTAGATGAACAATAAGCTGAGATGAGCCCTACTTTGGAGCAAAAAGCTGATGAAAATAAAGATATGGATTTAGATCCTCTAGAACCAAACCAAGAAGAAGTCTCTGGTATAGCAAGAGACACTGCGGAATCTGTTAAGGAATTCTTGGAAAGAGAAAAACAAGTCTTGGATGAGCCTAAGTTTTTGCAGGGACCAATAAACTTGGACTCAATGTCCCTGGTATAGAAATTTAAATTGGTATCAATTGTGCAAGCAAAGGCACAGGAAGAAATTTTAAAGTCACAAATACAGGACAGTGAACTAATTGGTGAGGCATCCAACATTTTGGAGAAGTTGATGCCATCATATCAAAAGGACACTTTAATGTCCTCCATAAATCAACTCAAGGGACTCATAAACTCTGTAAGTATGCATTTTGAATCTTTTGAAAAGTCTACAGAAACAAAAGTGAAGAAACAGTTTGATGAGACAAGATTAGCTGAGTTGAAGTCCATGTTAGAAAATGATAAAACTCTGTTGGACATTGGAATAAAAGATATACAAAGTGTCATCAAAGAAGCTTGTAACTTATTCAAATTTTGTGTATCATGGCTGGAAGCCACAGAGGAGTTAGGAGAAAAGATCAAGGATTTGGAACTGCAGTTGACAAATATCTCTAAGTCATTTGACCCAACAGTCGAGTCAATAAGTAGCAAAGAGATGCAAGTTATCAAAATTCACAATGATTTAAGTGATTTAATGAATAATTGGGACCAAATGAAAAATAGAATGTGTCAATTGAGAGGATTGATAAGTCCCCAAATAGATTCAATAAATAATCTTGTAGAAGAAGCCTTGAAAGTAAAAGCATTAATTGATGCACCTTCAAATGTATAGAAGGCATAAAAATTAGTTTTTCTAATAAATGGTCACATTCAAATTTTAGAAAGAGTTAAGAAACGATGGGATGATGAGATTACACAATTAAAGATTGTTTACAAGGATATTCTTTCACCTACAACTAATTAAGTTGAAGATTGTATTTGTACATATGCGGCATAGTATGACAATTTTGTAGTTTTGACACAATTTTGACCCTTGTACATACACCTTTTCCATTGATGTCAAAGGGGGAGAAGAAGACCAGTGAAAAATGGGCAAACACCTAAGGGGGAGAAGAAAAATAGAGTATACTTAGAAAGGGGTAGCATATAAGCATTTTTCACTAAGTGTTGCCATCAATGCCAAAGGGGGAGATTGTTGGCAAGAGACACTACTCTGATGAATGATTGAATGTTGTCAGTGATGGCAACAAAGAAAGGAGATTCCACCAGCATGGAAAAGAGACTTTACTCTGGAAGGATAAATGGCTAAGTATGGGCAGTATACATTATATAGTGTAAATGACAGTGTTTGTGTCAGTATGCCTCCATAGTTGAAGATAATTATACACAATTTAGGTATGTGGATTATAGCTATTTGATGGTCATATATTCAAATATTCAAGTCTTGACTTCCTCTGGAAGTCATATTGCAAAATATCTAATTCCGGGTGAATAGAGTTAAGTCAAGAATAATGCACAGTACTAGAGTAAAAGGGTCCGCATACCTCCGCTATTGTATATTTTGTCTTCTGGTTCTGAAGGTATAATAAGAAGTCCATAATGAATATTGGTTATGAATCTTTGAGTCTCATATTGTCTGAAGTGAGAGTTATGATGTGACAAATGAATTGGTCAAGCATGTTCTTAAGGGACAAGCTGACAGGCATATTAGATCTTTATGCGGAGAAGATATATTGTTTGAACAATCAATCTAAGTGGTTAAATGATTGGTACTGACCTATATGAAGACTATTGAATGATTGTTTGGGTCCGCATTACTGATTGTACACAAGTTCAAGCAGACAAGATATAATAGTTGTATGCATGGTTCATGTTTGGATTGGTGACCTAATTATGAGATAAATCCTGTAGCAAATATATATACTTAATGGATTTCAGTGTTGGAGGTGTAGAATAATATGTGATGTGTGTGAATTCAATGTGTATGTGATCTAAAGCAGAGTTGTGACCAGAAAAAGATAGTAAGGGCAAAAGAGTAGAGTTTATGTAAAGAAGAGCAGGAAAAAAAGTAGAGCAGACATTATGAAGACATTTGAGTTTGTACACTGAGTTTTAAATAAAACTGCACCCCAACATTCTGTAGATACATTTGTAGCAGTCATCTCCTGACAGTGAGTCAATCCTTCTTCTATCTTCTCTTCTATTTTCTTGGCAGTGATCCTATTGCAGTGAGCACTTCTTGGATAGTGAGTCCCAGGGCAGTGAGCCCTAAGGCAGTGACCCTTCATGTAATTTGGTATTCTTATCATAATATATTGTGAGCTAACACTCATCGTGGTTTTTCCCTTTTTGGGTTTTCCACGTAAAAATTTGGGTGTCTATTCGTTATGTCTTTATGGTTGTTGTTCTTATGTTTATTCTGCTTTCATGTTATTGAATTTGGTAAAGAACAACAAAATAAGTGGTTTTGTAGAATATTGATTCACCCCCCGCTCTCAATATTCTTTGTGTTCAACAAAGCTTTCTATGGAGCAATTATTTGGGTCACTCACAGCATATGAGATGAGAAGTGAGAATACTAGTTAAACAAAGAAAGAAGTAGCATTCAAGACTTCCAAAGTCAAGCATATTAAAGAAGATTTAGAACCGAGTATCAGTTCAGGTGAAGAAGAAGCAAATTTTGTCAAAAATTTGAAGAAGGGCTCTAGCAAATATAAGGTAAGCTACCTTTCATGTGTTTTAATTGTGGAAAAAATGGTCACTTTGCCTCTAAATGTCCCTTAGGTGAAAATCAAAAGGGAGATAGTTCTAGGAGTCAAGAAGTTTCCAAATATAAAAAGAGAAACTTTAATAAGAAGAAAAAGAGTCTATATGTAGACAAAGAAATTAGCTTTTCAGATGACTGTTTTTCTATAAGTGAAAATTATGAAATTGTATTCATGACTATTAAAATCGGAGAAAATGAAAATACTCCTGTAGAAGATTGTTGTGAAGACTCTGGTGAGGAAGAAAAGGGTGAAGTTGATTTAGAAGGTTAAGTAGTCTCTGCCTTAGAAGACTTGAAAGATGAGAGAAAACAAAATGAAAAATATGAATTAAGGATTGAAGAAGATGAAAAACTTGTAGTAGGCTTGAAGTTGCAGCTAGTAAAAACTAAGAGAATAGAGGAAGTTAATAGTTTGAGTTTGAAAACCAAACTAGAAGAATGTCAAAAACTAGAGGCTGAAGTTGTCTCTCTAAGGAAGGAGTTAGAAAAGGTAAACATACAATTAAATAGAAGCCTTAAGTTTGTGAAGAGCTTTGCAATTCTTTATGAAATAATTGGTTGTCAAAGGTCCTTCTCCAACATGCTTGGGTTAGGATATGTGGAAGACAAGAGTTTCAATGATAAGAAGAATGCTGAAGAGAAGACTATCAAAGTTGCTACTCTTTTTCAAAAAGTAATTGAAGAAAAAGGTGAGTCAAGTTCTACTAAACCTAAGAAGACAAAAGAGCCTAAAAAGAGTGTTGTTGCTTCTAGGAAGCCTGAAGGGTCCAAGAAGAATAAGAAGACTGGAGATCTCAGAAAGGAGGATGATGGATTCATCAAAGTCCACAATCCAAGGAGGAGATTCAAGGACCAACCTGCAAGACAAACCAAGTTTAATTATGTTTTTTATGGTTACTACTTTCCATGTAATCAATTTGGACATAAAGCAATAAACTATACAATTAGACCTAGGAGAATGGATAGGCATGATTTTGTTAGCCAAAATCCTTTTGCCCCTTTAGTTGACATGAATGATATTTGCTATAATTGTAACAAATATGGGCATATTGCCAAGTTTTGTAGAAGTGTGTTTATACAACTTTTTAGATAGGAGAAAAGGAGAATTACTCCTCCAAGGCAAGACAGACCTACACATGCTTTTGTAAGAAAACAGAAAAGACTTACACAATCCTTTGCAAGTCAAAAGAAAGAATCTATACTCCTTGCTCAAGAGAAACAATCTGCAAAACCTTCTAAGGAAAAGGAGAAAAGTTTAAAAAGGTGTTGGATAGAAAAGAAGAATGAATAGCCCATGTTAGTCCAAACAACTTTTCATGCCAAAGGACAAGGTAATCCTTGGGTAATAGACATTGGATGCTCTAGTCATATGACTAGAGATAAGAGCAAGTTCACCAGTATGGAGAAATGGAATGGTGGTTCTGTCAGGTTCGGTCATAACACCACTGCTAAGATAGCTAGAAAAGGCACATTATGCATAGATGGTAACACTAATGCTCAAGATGTGTTGTATGTAGAGGGATTACAACATAATTTGCTCAGTGTCAGCCACATGTGTGACAAGGGGTATAACTTTTTATTTCATGCTGGTGGATGTGAGATAAGACAATCTAGCTCTGGTAGACTTGTTGCTAAGGAAAATAGAACAAAAAGCAACCTGTACCATCTAAAAGAGGTGAAAAGTGGAAGATGTTTGTTAGGGAAAACTGATGAAAGTTGGTTATGGCACAAAAGGATGGGCCACATCAACTTTAACCATCTAGTGAAGGTCAGCAAGAAGAAAGCAATCAGACATATGCCTAGTATTGGCAAGCCAAAAAGTACCTTCTATAAAGAATGCCAAGAAAGGAAGAAAATAAGGGTAAGTTTCAAGACAAAGGAATATTCAACTTCAAAACCTCTTGAATTGATACATACAAACTTGTGTGGACCAACCAGAACCAAAAGCATAAATGGAGAAAGGTATTTCATGTTGTTGATAGATGATTATTCAAGAATGAAATGGGTAACTTTTCTTAAAGATAAATCCCAAGCTTTAGAAAGATTTTAAATCTTTAGGGCTATGATTGAGAATGAGATTAGGTCAAGGATAAAATGCTTAAGGTTTGACAAAAGTGGAGAATTCACTTCTAATGAATTTGATCAGTACTATGAAAAGCATGGGATTAAAAGACATTTCTCTATAGCTAGGACACCTCAACAAAATGGGGTTGTTGAGAGAAAAAACAAAACTATCCAAGGAGTGGCTAGAACCATGTTAAATAAGGCCAAATTGCCTGATAGATACTAGAAGGAAGCAATTCATACTATTGTTTACATTCTTAACAGAGGTCAATTAAGAGTAAATCATGATAAGACTCCATATGAATTATGGAAAGGCAAACCTGCATATGTGAAGTATTTTAAAATATTTGGAAAAAAATGTTTTATAAAAAAGGATGATGATGTCTTGAGTAAATTTGAGACAAGGTCTAATGAGGGAATATTTCTTGGTTATTCAACTACAAGCAAAGCCTATAAATGCTACAATAAAAGGTTGCAGAAGATAGTTGAAAGTGTGAATGCTAGAGTGGATGAAGACTTCTCTCAATTATCACATAGAAATGACTTGTATTCAAAGGTTCCTATTTATGAAGAAGAAGAAGAAGTTACAAAAGAAGAGTCACAAGAGGAGAGTGATGCTGATGAAGAAGAACAACCAAAATCTACTCCAAAGGCTCCACCCAAGTATGTCAAACAAGATCATTCTAAGAATCAAATTCTTGGAAGAAAAACTGATGGTGTCATGACAAGGAAAAAGCTAAAGCTAGCACAACAAGAATAGGTAAATGTTGAGTACTAGTGACTCAAATTACAGGTTCATTGGTTCCTTGGTTATCCTTTGTTATCGGCTTGACTCCTTGTATCGGTGGGAGTAAGAGGTCTTCGGCCGATCTGCTAGGTTACACCGATGGAGGGCTAGCTATCGGCATGAGGATTACTATCGGCAGGAGTTCGGTGTCTTATGCCGATCTCCAAGGTCTTACCGATGGTAGTGAGACATCGGCATGAGGTTGACCATCGGCAAAGCTGGTGGTAGGAGCTCCGACAGTGTTGGGTCACACCGACGATGGATGAAGGGTTAGCAATCTTGTCGGCGTGAGTCACTCCGATGAAAGATCATCGGAGTGAGTAGTGTTATCGGCGTAGCTGGAAGAAGTCTCCCCGTTACTTCATGTTATACCGATGAAGGGTTGGCGTCGGCGTGAGAATCACTGTTGGCCAAGCCTTGAGTTCTCTCTCCGATGGACGACATTGGCTTTGGCATCGGTGAGACATTAGTCTTGACGATTGTTGGTGTCTCTCTGATGGAACAGTCATCGGCTTGACAATCCTTGTCGGGCTGACGTTTGGAAGTTTCTCCGATGGGCATTGGTCACCCCGATGGAAGTTGGTGATTGGCGTCGGCGTGAGAACTTCTATCGGCCCAGCCTTGAATTGTCACTCCGATGGCAGAAGTCACTCCGATGAAGAGTTGGCGTTGTGTTGGCATCGGTGAGACATGGGACTATCGGAGTGCATGGTTGTGGTTGTGCTGACAGTTTGAGTTGTGCTGATGGGGATAGATTGGAGTCATCGGTGGCAAAAGTGCCGACAGTTATCTTACGTGTGTTCGGGCATTTAAACCCGGATGTCCAACTAGAACTTGTGCATGTGGGACTAAAGTTTCCTATGAGAAAGTGAACGGTTTGACAGTTATGCGAATGGTTAGAAGTGACGGTTTGGACAGTTGGATGATAGCATGCTGGGCAGTTGGAACGAAATGTCAGTTACATGAGGTGTCGATTGGATTGCAAAAAGCAATGGGGGAATTGATGGGGTCGGTATGAGTGTGAGAGAGTTCAATCTGATGGAGCTCTGGTTTTTCTTCTTCTGTGAAGTCTTATGCTGTATGCTGTATGCAGCATGTGAACAGCATGTGAAGGGACTGAGAAGAGGATGAAAACAGAGTTCAAATGAAATTGTTCTGGCTGAGAAGATGTAGTTCTGTACTGTGTGCTGTTTGTGGCATGATCACAGTATGAAGAACCAACCAAGTGCTGGAGAACTTTGTGTAGGGTTACTGTCAGTTATTCTTCTGAAGGAACAAGATGTAAATCTTCATGAAAGGCTTATTGCCAGTTTTGTATTGTAACTATTTTTCTGTTGCTGAATAATACAATGGTGATCCGGGCTTTTGGAGTGTGGGGTTTTTTACCCGTAAGGGTTTTCCCCACGTAAATCTGTGTTCTTGTTCTGTCTTTCATGTTTAATGTCTCTGCTGTTGAAACTAGATATTGTTCGCTTGTGCTTTCCTCTAAGGGTCAATGTAGGAAATGTTCTATGTTAGTTTCCGCTTTAAAGGCATAGTTGTGCGTGTTTTTGAAGCATTTGGAAAGAATTTAAATTTGTCGAAGACACCACTTTTCTTAGAAATACGTTCTGAGATTCCCTCATTTCCTTACAAGTGGTATCAGAGCCTTCTTCTGGGATATGCTTTGTTGCTCACACATGTACATTTGTGTGCTGCATGTGTTTGCATGTAAGAGTTCCTGGTGTATAAGGTCTGGGTATTCCTTCTGTGATGATTTCTTAGTGTGACAGGCTTGAGGAAATCTGAAGGAAATGTCTGTTTGTTTGATCCTTGTTTGAGTGAAAGTCTGGCAATTGATCTTGTGTTTCTGTTTCAGCAGTGCTTGAAGGATGGTGAAGAGACTGGAGCTGGTCATGATGTGGCCTGAGGCTCTTAATTGACAGTATTTAATCTTGTTACATGGGGTTTGCTTTGAGGCTGTGTTGCTGCAGTAACTTTCATATTGGGTGTATGTGTGAGAGGCTCTCTGATGATATGAAGGAGTTTGTGTTACTGCTCAGCCATGGAGTATTGTGCCTATGCTGGGTGTTCTGTTCTTGGTATTGGAAGGCATAATTTTTCTGTTACCCTGATTGCATGCAGGCTTTGGAGTTGATCATTGGATGATCTAAGAGCTTCTGTAATAGCCTGATTCCCTCAGATACATGTGCATGTTGGTGGTTGAGGGATTGGTCTACAAGTGGGCTTGAAGCTCTTGAACTGCTGTTTCCTTAACTGGATATTTTGTACTTGCACGACTCGGATTCATGATTATTGGATTTGAGGGGTTTTATAGTTTTTCCTTAAAATCTATGGTTATGCATATTCATGATGATCCATTATTCTGGTTTAACTGTTATGGAGTTTTGTTGCAGACTTTTTGGGTTTTCCAGATGTGAAGTGGGTATGGATGTGCATGGGTGTGTTTCAAACACAGTGGTTTTGCAGGTTTACATGGTCAAAAGAAAAACTTGTGGTTTTGTGAAGCTGCAGTTAAGCTATTTCTAGACCCTAGCTTTTGGGATGTTATTGGATGATATAGTTGTAGTTTTGCATGCATGCTCTGTGCATGGTGTGAGGAGGTGAAATGCTTTCTCTGCATGGGAGTGCTGGTATGTGATGTGACACTCAGCATTTCTATGGTAATGCTTCTAGTTTCTTGACTATGGTGCTCTGGTTGTGGACATGTTGGGCGAATCAGTGAAAAGTAAGTTTTCTGATGCTTGAGTCTTGTTGTCTACATTGTTGTTTATTCCTTGAAATCTCAGTTTTGTAGTTTCCAGTGTGATAGTGAGTTTGCATGATACATTGGTTGGATCTATGAGTTATGTAGTTTTGTGGGCTGATCACCTATTAAGCTACAGTGAGATGACTCGGATGTGGACTGTCTTTATCCACAAGGTTGTTTCAGTGCTTATGCAGATTTGTTAGCTGGCCTCGTCTGTGGTCACTTGTGCATTGGTGTGACTGTTTTGGGATGAGAGGATGGATGTTGTAGAGTATCTGAATAGTTGGTTATGGAGACTTGTAGTAAGTGTATCATGGTGTCATGTACAGCTTGAATACACAGGTTTGTGTAAGCTATTGACAGTGATAGTTTATTTCCTTGGTTTGGAGATCTTGGTGTCACTTGGTTTTATAGTCACATGGACATATTAATTTGTGGACCTGGAAGATTTTCAGATTAGGAGATGTTTGGTCAGGATGCTTGGAAAGCTCTGTTGTTACAGTTCAGTGGGAGCTTTAGCATTGACTGTGTGTTTCATCACTTAGTGGTGAATGATCTTCTTTAGTGTTGCAGATGTTACTAGGAGGAGCTCTTTGATCCTGTTGCTGCAGAAGGGTTCTTTCGCATTTGCAGGGGCACTATTTGAGGATGAGTAACATCTTGGAGTCATGGAGGATTCATGAAATTCTTGGCTGAGGTGTTGGTGGCGCTTGACAGGTGATGTTGGTTTAGAATTTTGGTTTGTTTCATATCATGATTTCTATTTTTTGAATTTTGGTATGATACATTGATCTAGAGACAATGGTTATGTTCACCTGGAGCATGGTATCTCCTAAGGGAGATGGTAAGATCATGATGTCATGATAAGTTCCTGATTCAGATGATTGGAGTTTTGACAGTGGTCTGGTTACTTCTCTATGTTTGGGTACATTTATCTTTTGCTTGATTACTTCATAGTGTTGTAGTGATGCAGTTGGAGTTCAGCATGAGGTGATTGTTCAAAGGTACTCATGGATACATGAAGAATAAGGTGAGGCTGTATATGCTGTGTTTTCAGAGTTTACAGCTGGAAGTTCGAGGAGTCTTTACCTTGGTTGAATGTGAATTCAACAAAAGATCTAGAGGAGATTGTTCTTGGAGAAAGTCATTGGGACTTGGGTATCTTGGAAGAACATTCTCTTTCCCCACTCTTGGTCTACTTGACAAGTTTCACTTGAGAGGTATAGCCCATTGTTTCTCTCAGGTGTTTTATGCTTTCTTTCATAGATATGGTTCTGGTGGATTCATTGTGAGAAATGAATAGCATGATTATCTCCTTGTGCATTTGAGTTTAGAGATATCATTCATTGATGAGGACTGTTAGGAGATGGTTAATGGGCTGATTTCCTGAAATGGGAAATGAATTAGTTTGATCTTCTTTGGTTTGTGAAGCTTACATCCATGTTAGTTGATCTTGGAGATTGAATGTTTGTTTGGATGTTGTTATGCTGGTTCACTCTGGGGTGTTTTGAAGGAGATCATACTTGACACAGTTGGCATTCAGAGGTGTATGTAAAAGGATTGTCTACAGGTATATGATGTGCAGTGTTCCTCTTGGTCTCAGTTAGTTTCTCTGATGGTGTGTTTCACACTACATTGTTTTGAGATTTGATTGGAGCTGAAGTGATCACTAGTTTGTGGTCATGTGCTTTCACTTATGTTGTTGGGTGACAGCATGAAGGTTCTGTTCTATTATCTCTTTCTTTGTTGGATGTGGAGAACTTGGGAGAACTTTGGACTGGTGGTGAGGAGTTGTTCTTGCAGGTTATTTGCTTACAGTTTTTGCATATCATGGTGGATGTTTCCTTGGTACTACATAATTATTTACACGTTCTATGTAATGCCATTGGTGGATTTTTTGTATGCCATGATCTTTTTCAGATCTGCATTACCCATGCAGTGGGAGTTCTTGAAGTGTTTGGTCTTCTTCGACTGGTTCACACTTTGAGCATGTATTTGCAGTTGATGGGTGTATATGTAGGTGGCATGAGTCTACTGATGTTCATACCTTTAAGGTATGAGTGATTGGATGTTTTAGCACTGGCTGTGTGTGCTATTTTCAGTCAAGTGGGTTTTTTGTTTTAGTTGGATGGGAGCAGTCAGCTTTCTGATTGTTGTTCTAGCTGATGTTCTATCTTGTTTCTGAAGGATGTTTCTCATGGCTATGTTCTGGAAGCTTTGAAGTTGTTTTTGTTAAAACTTCTGTGGAGCTTGTGAGCACAGTGGAGTGGTGGCAGTATCAGCTTTGGTTTTGTGATATGGAGCATTGATGGTTTCCTGTAATTCCTTCGTCAAGTGGGAGAATGTTGAGTACTAGTGACTCAAATTACAGGTTCATTGGTTCCTTGGTTATCCTTTGTTATCGGCTTGACTCCTTGTATCGGTGGGAGTAAGAGGTCTTCGGCCGATCTGCTAGGTTACACCGATGGAGGGCTAGCTATCGGCATGAGGATTACTATCGGCAGGAGTTCGGTGTCTTATGCCGATCTCCAAGGTCTTACCGATGGTAGTGAGACATCGGCATGAGGTTGACCATCGGCAAAGCTGGTGGTAGGAGCTCCGACAGTGTTGGGTCACACCGACGATGGATGAAGGGTTAGCAATCTTGTCGGCGTGAGTCACTCCGATGAAAGATCATCGGAGTGAGTAGTGTTATCGGCGTAGCTGGAAGAAGTCTCCCCGTTACTTCATGTTATACCGATGAAGGGTTGGCGTCGGCGTGAGAATCACTGTTGGCCAAGCCTTGAGTTCTCTCTCCGATGGACGACATTGGCTTTGGCATCGGTGAGACATTAGTCTTGACGATTGTTGGTGTCTCTCTGATGGAACAGTCATCGGCTTGACAATCCTTGTCGGGCTGACGTTTGGAAGTTTCTCCGATGGGCATTGGTCACCCCGATGGAAGTTGGTGATTGGCGTCGGCGTGAGAACTTCTATCGGCCCAACCTTGAATTGTCACTCCGATGGCAGAAGTCACTCCGATGAAGAGTTGGCGTTGTGTTGGCATCGGTGAGACATGGGACTATCGGAGTGCATGGTTGTGGTTGTGCTGACAGTTTGAGTTGTGCTGATGGGGATAGATTGGAGTCATCGGTGGCAAAAGTGCCGACAGTTATCTTACGTGTGTTCGGGCATTTAAACCCGGATGTCCAACTAGAACTTGTGCATGTGGGACTAAAGTTTCCTATGAGAAAGTGAACGGTTTGACAGTTATGCGAATGGTTAGAAGTGACGGTTTGGACAGTTGGATGATAGCATGCTGGGCAGTTGGAACGAAATGTCAGTTACATGAGGTGTCGATTGGATTGCAAAAAGCAATGGGGGAATTGATGGGGTCGGTATGAGTGTGAGAGAGTTCAATCTGATGGAGCTCTGGTTTTTCTTCTTCTGTGAAGTCTTATGCTGTATGCTGTATGCAGCATGTGAACAGCATGTGAAGGGACTGAGAAGAGGATGAAAACAGAGTTCAAATGAAATTGTTCTGGCTGAGAAGATGTAGTTCTGTACTGTGTGCTATTTGTGGCATGATCACAGTATGAAGAACCAACCAAGTGCTGGAGAACTTTGTGCAGGGTTACTGTCAGTTATTCTTCTGAAGGAACAAGATGTAAATCTTCATGAAAGGCTTATTGCCAGTTTTGTATTGTAACTATTTTTCTATTGCTGAATAATACAATGGTGATCCGGGCTTTTGGAGTGTGGGGTTTTTTACCCGTAAGGGTTTTCCCCACGTAAATCTGTGTTCTTGTTCTGTCTTTCATGTTTAATGTCTCTGCTGTTGAAACTAGATATTGTTCGCTTGTGCTTTCCTCTAAGGGTCAATGTAGGAAATGTTCTATGTTAGTTTCCGCTTTAAAGGCATAGTTGTGCGTGTTTTTGAAGCATTTGGAAAGAATTTAAATTTGTCGAAGACACCACTTTTCTTAGAAATACGTTCTGAGATGCCCTCATTTCCTTACAGTAAACTATTCTTTAATGTCTAAAATAGAACCTAAATCTTATGAAGAAGCTAGTAAGGATGAGAGCTGGATTGAGGCCATGAAGGAAGAACTTCGTCAAATAGAGAAAAATTAGACTTGGGAACATGTTCCAAGGCCTGCTGATAAGAATGTCATAGGCACAAAATGGGTGTTTAGAAATAAACTAAATGAAGATGGGAAAATAACTAGAAACAAAGATAGATTAATCTGCAAGGGCTATGCTCAGGTTGAGGGCATAGATTTTGATGAGACATTTGCACCTATGGCTAGGCTTGAAGCCATTAGAATGTTTCTTGCATATTCAGTTTATAAACACTTCAAGGTGTACTAGATGGATGTGAAATCTACATTTCTCAATGGATATTTGGATTAGGAAGTTTATATAGAGCAACCTGAAGGATTCAAGGTGACTGAAAACAAAGACTATATGTGTAGACTAAAAAGGCACTGTATGGTCTAAAATAGGCTCCTAGGGCTTGGTACTCCAAGTTAGACAAATATCTTCAATAGAAAGGCTATAAAAAAGGTATAGTTGCAAGCAATCTATACTTTAAAACTGAAGGTAATCATATGTTGATTGTTATTGTTTATGTTGATGATATAATATTTGGTGGAGATAGTGACAAAATGTGTAGAGAGTTTGCTAATGCTATGTAGAAAGAGTTTGAGATGTCAATGCTAGGAGAATTAGTATTTTTCCTTGGTTTGCAGGTCAATCAATTAGATACAGGGATTTTCATTTCTCAGACCAAGTATGTGAAGGAAATTCTAAAAAAATTCAAGATGGAAGATTGCAAGCCAGACAGTACACCTATGGTCACTGGATGTAAGCTTAGCAAAGATGATGAATCTTCTTTAGCAGATCAAACTTTGTATAGATCCATGATTGGAAGTCTCTTATATCTCACAACAACAAGTCATGATATCATGCAAGTTGTGTGCATGGTAGCTAAATTTCAAGGTACTCCTAAGGAGACACATGTCAAAGCTGTGAAGAGGATATTCAGATACTTGAAAAGTACATTAGATTATGGTCTATGGTATCCTGTTGGTGATGACTTCACTTTGACTGCATACACAAATACAGATTGGGTTGGTTGTGTGGATGATAGAAAGAGCACTAGTGTTGGTGCATTCTTTCTAGGAGATAGATTGGTAGCATGGTTGAGTAAGAAACAAGACTTAGTTTCTTTGTCAATAGCTAAAGCTGAATATATTGTAGTTGTGTCTTGTTGTACTCAAGTGTTATGGATGAAACAAACTCTGGAAGATATTAAGGTTGGGTTTGATGAGCCAATTAACATTCTTTGTGATAATACAAGTGCTATAAACATCTCAAAGAATCCATTTATGCATTCAAGAACCAAGCACATATCCATTAAGTACCATTTTCTTAGCGAGAAAGTTGTTGAATAGGAAGTCAAGTTGGAATATGTTGCGACAAAAGAACAGCTGGCAGATATATTTACAAAACCCCTTCCAAAGGGAACATTTGAATAGCTCAAGTAGAAGTTAGGAGTTGTTCCTTCTCCTATCTCCAATTGACTATAGGAAGTACTCATCTAGGGGGGCATATCAGAGTGTTCCTCTATCCCTGGTAATACAGTTGCTCTATAGGATGCTGGTCTTCAGGGAGATTTTTGTGAACCCCTTTGTAATTGATGTTAAAGGGGGAGAATAGTGTAGTGGCACTTGGCGTTAAGAGCTATAATGCAACAAAGTGCAAATGCAGCAAGGGGGACAATGGTGTTGTTGTTGGAGAATGATAGGGAGATACTGGAGGTACTGGTGCATTTCAAGAACTCAAGCATTCAGGTGTTTTCATGGCCTATTCAGATTCAGGTGTTGCCATCAATGACAAAGGGGGAGATTGTTAGAAATGTTGTCATTGATGTTAAAGGAATGTGTTGAAGTGTTATTATTACAGTGTCTATGGCAGAGGAGAAGTGTAATGCAGCAAAAGTTTCTAAGGAAAAAGGGGAAAGGCTTTAGTTGGCAAAAAGTTTGGTTTGAGAAAGAGCAAGTTCACCAGTTTTGTTTTTCGTTGATTTTCTGACAAGAGAGATAGCAAGTTTGCTGGTATGCCGATTTGGCGATTCACCAACAAAAGGTGTGGAAAAAGAAAGTTTGAAGGTTCAGCAAAAAGTTTAGTTCATAAGTTTCAAAATTTTCTAATTCACCGACAAAGAAGGAGGCATGGAAAAAGAAAGCTTGAAGAACAAAGGTTTAGTTATTGGTAAAACATGTGTTTTGCAAACTAGTTTGTGAGTTCATCATTTTGTTGATTCACCAACTAGATGACAAAGGGCACATAGGAATGTCAGTTCACATTTTGGTGCTTTTGCTGATAAAGAAGATATGTTGGC
Organism: Cunninghamia lanceolata; assembly: GCA_027924645.1. Classification (NCBI taxonomy): domain Eukaryota; kingdom Viridiplantae; phylum Streptophyta; class Pinopsida; order Cupressales; family Cupressaceae; genus Cunninghamia; species Cunninghamia lanceolata. The sequence continues at coordinate 5,319,000 of BSBN01000850.1, forward strand.
TCATGGTTTGAGGAAAAAGGAGCGAGGGTTCATAACAAGGATTAGTTCAAGAAGGACTAGTTTTGTCGATAGAAGAAGATGATGCCTTGAGACTTTGTATCACTGAACTTCTAAGATTGGAAACTAGTTCATGGGTCTCAATATTTGCTGATAAGTCAATAAAAGAATGAAAAAGTAATGTTGGTTGATAAGGACACTTGAGTGATGGTTCTGAAAAAGGAGATTTTACCGATAGAGTCATAAAAGACAAAGGTTCATAAAAGGGACATTTTGTCGATAAAGGCAACATAAGTCAAGTTTGTGAAAATAACTTTTTGTCAATAGAGGTGATAGAGGCCAAGTTCATGAAGAACATATTTCACTGATAGTCTACTCTGAAGCTAGGGTATGTATGGTTGATACGAAAATTTAGATCCATAACCGATTAGTTGCTGGGTGACTGTTTAAATTGATTGATGTAGTTACACAACTACTCTATCAACTTTTAGTTTTCTAAATAGTTTTAGTTTTATAACAAGTTGTGGTTGTGCAACTACTAAGATATGATTGTTCTTCTATTCATGGTGGTTCAAACTGGTAAAACCATATTTTTTTTGCAAATAGAAAAGATGTTGAGTTGTTAGTATGTCATTTCCTCTCACAAAAATATATAAAATAGACACTTGCAAAAGTATGTGTGTATGTGTGAATGTTGCAAGGTGTGTACTTGAGAGAAATTAGACTATGTTAATAAGAATAGAGTGTACAAAGAGCATTCAAGCTGTGCAATGAGAGGGTAGGAGTCTTTTTTAAAGTGAACAAAGAATGCAGAGAGCATAGAGAGAGGATAAGACTGTGATAATGAAAACATAGAGTGTAGAAGTGTGGGTAAGAATGTATATGAATTGAAAGGGTGCATTTCAGGTTAGTGAAGAACTAGTGTCTAATATCATAATTTGTAAGAATTCAGCGGTTGGTGCCTTTATTCAGTTTGGGGTTGGTGCCTAGAAAATTGGGTTGGTGCTCAATTAGGTGTATAGTGTACCTGAAGGTTGGTGCCTCAAAACATTGTCTTGGGTGTCAATGTACTTGTAAGTTGGTGCTTACAAAACATTTGTAAAATCTCTTATTGTGAGGTTGGATTTGAGTAGTAGGCTCAAGCAACATTCTCACCATGGTTTTTCCCTTTTAGGGTTTTCCAAATACATCTGGTGTTATGTGATTTATGTGTTCTTTTGATTCTTGTCTCTTGGTTTAGTTTTGTTAAAAATTAAAATACACTGATTCACCCCCCCACCCTCTCAGTTTATTATTGTTCTTTCAACATGGTGTTCCCTCAACCTAGTCCAACATGAAGAGCTTCAAGAGCCATAACTGAGTGCTAGTATCTAGTAAATAATAGTCCAAGTTGGTGACAAAATCATAATGAATTGTCACCTTGGATTGATGACCAACATTCAATGCATGTTCTCCTACAATGTTCTTTATAAACCCTAGTGTGGTTACCTCACAACAAGAAAAGATACATTGAAGATGTTGATCAAATACCCTATCATCCTATATCTTAACAGCTTCTCACACCTCCTAATTATGTTCCACCATACTACTCCTTCCACTTTCTAGACACCCAACACCATCCTTTAGGAAACCACTACACACTCACCTCCACAACCTCGCTAAGAAACCATTTCCCATCACATATAAAAACACTATATTCTCACCAATAATAACAAATGCTCATTAAATCATCATACAATGTCCAGTGATGAATCAATCTTTTTGTATAAAATATTCCATTGGCATTCAACCCAATGTCTTTTGACAAACCCACCTCTTCACATCTCTTACTTATAGCAACCTAGATCTCTTCATGAATAAGGTGGCAACTAGGATTTCCTATTATATTGCCACATTAAAACTTTAACACTAAACACTATGGGAGCTTAAAAGAGAAATTTTTCAAACGAATCTCAAAATGGCACTATAAGCACTAAAATGATGCATGAGCTTCCACTAGGACCCCATGATGACATGTAATCCCAATCACGTACATGGAAGTGTGAAATAATGACATCCCCTCAATAGTACTCCTTTTGGTGACATGTGTCAATGGACTTTTCCCTTGTTAATTCTTCAGTTTCTTGACCATTCTACTTTTCCCCCTTTTTAATTCTTCTATTTGTCACATTTTCCCCCTTTCCTACATGTCTAATTTTCACCTTTTCTTACTAATTCACCTTTTGACACCTCATTCTTGAGGTCTCTGACCCTAGGAAGCCTTTAGATGACCTAATAGACCAAACCTTTGTTTTAGTTTCTACCTATCTTTCCTCCTCTATGGATCTCCCCTGATAATGACCAAAACTCCTTGAGAGATCCTACTTGAAGTTATCCTACACCCTATTTTAGATGCCAAATCACCATTCCAGACAATGACTAACCATACACAACTTTCAGTTTGTGCCTAGGTGTCACCCTCTATGGGTCACCCTAAGGTCACCCAAGGTGACATGCCCTAGTGAAAGGGGCAACCTTGGGGTGACCCTTGCGGATTTTGAACACGAGTTTCTCCTTCAATTTAAGCCTAAAAAGGGTTTATTTTTGCCTAGTTTGCATGCAATTTCAAGCTATTCTTAGAGGAGGGCATAATTAACCCAATCAGCACTCCCAATCATGTAAATTTAGCCCAATCTATTCTTGTTAACTCTTCTTCCTCTCATACTAACTCCATTTCTTCCTGAGTGATAAGCTTTCGAGGCCTGTTGACTCTCCAATCAACCCAATCCTCTGATCAATCAAGAGAGTTAACTCCTTAATCAATTTTTGTTAACTCTTCAATCAAAGGAGTTAATTCTTCAATCAATTTCCCCCTCTTGTGTGCCAATCCATCTATAAATATCCCTCGCCTCTCCATTATTTCTCAAGTTGGAGAATGTTCTCCCCTTCTTCACAAGATTTTTCAAGCTTCTTCATAGGCCTTTGATCCTCTTTCTTCATTTCTTTCTTTAATTTTTCAAAGCTTTAAAGCTTTCATTTCATTAGCCTTCATTGTTTCAAAGCTTCAAATCTTTCCTTAGGAGGCAAATTCATTGTTGCAATCAATTTCTTGCTTAGTTTTTGCTCTCCCATTAGCATGCTTATGCTCACTACAAGAATTAGGTACCTTTTGCTTATTGTTATTATTTTTCCAAAGCCTTCAAAGGATTCATAGCATTGTTACACTCACCATTTATCAAGCCATAGTGCTCTTAGCTCTCAATTGGGCTTATTCAAAGCTTTCAAAGCTCTTTCATTTGCCTATCCATCCCACTTTCCACCAAGAGGACGACCCCACTGCATGAGTACAAGGAGGATTCCATACACAGGGATTCCTGAGGATAGTAGAGGCTCATGGGTCTCATATTCCAGGTTTTTCATGCTTTTTAATAGTAATTAGATAATCAATCTTTCTCTTGGAATAGTAATCTTGTCATTGCAAATTCATTGATAGGTTAATTTAGATTGTTTAGATTAGCTTATTCTAAGTAGTTTAATTATAATTTTAGATTAGTTTCATTTCAAGCATCTTTTAATTCTTAGAGTAGCCCAAAACTGATCTCGAAAAATACAAAAATATAGAGTAATTGAATTAGGTAATTTCATTCTAGCTTGCATTCATATTTTAATTCCTAGTTTAATTAGTTCATTTTATTTCAAAAATTAGTGAAAAAGAACAAAAAGTTGTTTGCATACATTGTAGTTTGCATTTCATACAAAAACCCATAAAATACAAAAACATTAGAAAATACCAAAAAAAGCAAAACAAGTTCACACAAACCCTCGATTTCATCACGAGGTTAACACAAAGTCAACACAAGTCAAAACTCCTTGATTTCATCACAAGGTCAACAAACACAATAAAATAACTAGAAAAACCTTAGTTCACATCACTAAGTCAAAGAGTCAACTCTAGGTCAACTTGAATTCACTCTATATTAAAGCATTCAAATGTGCCTTGGAATTAGAGGCGAGTGGGTGATGGTGGTCCTTGAGGAGATTGAAGAGTTAAACCTAAGACCACAACTCACGTAAGAACAACAACACTTCATCAAGGTTATAGAACAAGAATGACAAATTCAACAACACATACAAGCTTTCAAGGATAGACTACAACATACTAGAAGCATAAATGAAGCAAATCAAGATCCATCTAGGCATTGGAATCTTAGAAACCCCAATAGGAGACAAACCACAAGTGACCCTTCAGGTCATATAGTCATTTCAACAACTGCCATAGAAAGAACAAGATAAATCCAAAACAACAACAAGCCCCTGATCAAGTTGACCGCTCTTCACGAGGTCCTACTCCCAAGTGAATAGGACATCCCTCAGGTCTCGCCCCCACTCAATTGGCTTCTGCCACGAGAGCGAGAGTGACTTGGAGGTCGCCAGTAACAAGGAGAGGGTCCATGTACTGCGTTGGAGCTGACTCATCCATGATTGTGTGTGCGTCACGTTTCAAAGAGTATAGGCACCTCATGACTATATAGCATAATAATAAGATTTTGTTTTATACTTTCATTAGCTAAGTAGTTAGCAACAATATTAAAATGTCATTTATAGTGCTTGAAACCAATTAGAACAAATTTGTTTTTCAATTGCTGTACCTCCTCTACATACCTTTAGAATTTCTAGCTATGACTTCTTCCCTTCTCAAGAGCATTGATGACTACCATAGAGTCTTCTTCCACTAACAAATGTGAGAGATTGAGCATAATTGTTGCACCTAGTCTTGTGATTAGATCCTCCCATTCTGTTTCATTATTAGATCAAATACCCAAAAAAAGAGATCCACCATACATTAATGATCCTTTATAATCTCTCATAACAAAACACCACTTGTAATACCTATATTTCCTTTGGTAACTCCATCGAAGTTCAATTTCATAATGTCTTCCAATAGAAAGACCCAATTCTCCTCTTTCATTGCATCAATCTTATGTTTTGATTTATCTTCCTTTTGATTATTCACTCCTAACCCTTGAATAGGGAATTTTAATACTCAATTTTATTACCTATTTTATACATTATTTTTGTACTAATTGACAAGTATATAAATCATGTTAAGGGTTTTACTTTGTTCTATGAATAAATGATTTGAAGTTCAACTTGTTGGTACTTGTTTTATCTTGAACTAATGATTAAAATTTTCATGAACATGTGATAGCATGTAAATCCTTATTATCATTGGAATTTTATATAATTTAGAAATTTTATTATTTCTTTAATTATTTCATTATTCTAAAAGTTATTTAGTGATTATGTTTTTAAATTATTATTTTTAATTGTCCAAACTTTTCAATAGTTGGTTATAAAAATATAGATTGCATTGCTTCAACCATTTATTTAACCATTTATTTGGACCTTTTTTCCTAACTTTTTAAACATTGAAGATAGTTTATACAAGATTTTTGATATTGGGAAGATTCTTAACCAAGTTCAGCGAGCTTGTGTTTGTATCTAGCATATAGCACTTTATTGTTTACTTTTAGTGGGAGTCATTTATGTTTGCATGAGGAGAGTAGCTTAAAGTGCATAGTTTTTTTATATTTTAGAATTATTGATGATAAAGTATTCTTTAATTTGTTTCATTTATTGCCATGTCTATTTATATGCTTCCACCCTACACTTGATTATTGTAGATAATGATTGGTTAATTAATCTATAAGGTGATACTTTCTTTCATTTTTGTAATTTTAAAAAATCAATATAAAATATTCTAACATGCATAATATTTTTTCAACAATACAAAATTTAAATTTAGTTTATAAATTGAGATTAAATATAGTCATTATTTAATAATATTTGATTAATATAAATTAAAATAAATAATTATTAAATAAAATAATAAAATATATATTTTCTAATATAATAGTTATGATTTTAATTATATCATTTTATCATTAGACCTGATTTTTACATGAAATAGAATATAATGGTGCTTTAACCTTCTAAATTAGAATATATTCCCTTGAACACATTACTAATTATAATTTAACCTTCTAAATTAGAATATATTCCCTTGAACACATTACTAATTATAATGTACACTATTTGGTGAAAGATATTTTTTATTGGTATTATATGTATTATTATAGACAAGTTTATATAGAAAATTAAGCAAAGAAATTATATCTTGTAAGCTTGTGTAATATTTCAATGTTCAACTATATAAAGAATGATGTAATTTTAAAATTTATCAAAATGTTTAATTATGAATTCGTTGTATTTTTTAATGATTTTCGTTGGATAACTTCTCTAGGTTCCTTTGACATCCTAAATATAAATTGTATTATAACAACATCTAAGAGCTATAAAAATAAAAATTGTCTACTAAGCTTCAATGAAAAGCAACTAAGATGGGTTTCCAATCTAATAATTGATATAGAAAGAGTCACTCCAATGAGATATATTTAAATAATATTATGGTAATAAAATTGTTGTAACACTCCAAGGATAGTTGAATGATATAAAATATAGATTCCTACATGGATAGAGATTTTGAAGTGCACCTAATTTAAATTTATTACTCATGGAATTACCAAATTATGATATAGTAGCCTCTTTTGTTTTATCTCTAGGTTAATGTAAATTACCTTATTTTTAAGTAGGAAATTTAATTTTAGTGTGTTGGAACCTAATTGTAATAGTTTGTATTTACATCCCATTTAACACCTAGCTATAGATAACAAGCACATGATTTATAAGCATGCATGAATATAGTTGAAGACAATCATGCATAGATTGTATTTAGAGATATAATGTATTTTAGGATACACATAACTTGTAGTTTGCCTTATAATTAGATTATTCATGATTCTATACATAGTTTAGCTGGTGCTAAGGGATACAAACATATATACATAATTCTATACTAAAGATATAATGTTACACACATATATATGCACATACATAGGTCGAGAGATGGATGTTGATGTAATATTATACAAAAATACAAGAAGGATTGAACATCGATTGAATAATATTCTTGTAGACTATACGTGATTTCTTGTCTATGTGGGTAGTTAGCATCTGTCATACGTAGTGTGTAGAGAAAATTAGAGGGTGAAGGACTCAGTGTGCTTCAAGTGACACATGTGGATATTCTAGTATGGTTTTATTCTAAGTGCTTATCCATTGGTATTTTCATGCAACTAGAATATGGATAACATTTTGGTTCTATTTCTAAGACCATCTTAGACTTATATGCTACTTTTCAAGTATGGTTCGATAGAACATATTTATAGATATTCATCAGTGGTGGAAACAAAAGGTGGATGAGTGATGTAGGAGCATCTAGGATGTAAGAGCAATCTTGCATCAACCAAAATATTTCAAGTTTAATGTTTGTTTGTTTTGTAGGTATTTTTCTAATTTCCTATCTATATTGTAGTTTAACAAGTCAAGTTTAAGGCACTACATTCATGTTTCAAGACTCAAAACCTCATAACTACAAACTACAGGCACAATCAAGTCATTAAGAGCACTACAAGTCATCATAGATGATCATATTTGGTTACAGTTAGGATCATGCATTTTTTGTGTGTCTATAACTTTCTATTTTATTTTTATGTGTTAATGACCACCGCATGTATGTTGTTCAACCAAGGAAGTTAGTTGAGACTTGTACTAGGTATTCATTATACAATGGTAACTTGTTTGATCAATACAAGTATTTGAAACTTGTGGCAAGTTTTAATGTTACCTGCTTCACTATGGGTCCTAGAAAGGGTTATATATGGAACCACATTATATTTGGAGACTCCTACCTCATTGGAGATAGTAATCTATGTTACTAATGAACCTACACATGACTATGCTAGGGTGGTGTACTAATTCCCAAGGTACACTGTTGGGAAAAACATTTAATTTTGGGGTCAATGATCCTTATCACCTAACTCAAGAAGCATCAATCATGGTATCAACCACCACATTATCTCCTATATAAGGGAAATCTGATATCATTTGAGGACATACGAAACATATCCAAGGAAGAAGACAGAAGATGGATATCAAAGAAGAAGTTGATTGAGAGTCTAGAAAGAAAAGAAATACATTAAGTGAGATCAAATGATATAGTATGATTTATTATAATCGTTGATGCCTAGAACTTGTAATACAACTCTTGATAAATAAAGTACTATTATTTTTCTAAAAGATGTGTTTTTATGTATAGAATTAAATAAGGTTTATATTGACAAATCATAGTTCTCCAAGGTTGGATCATCCTTAATTGGGCCCTCTGGCATTGACTACATTAGATGGTATCAGAGCATGTTTAGATGTTGGTTGATCTAGAAGGTTTCATGAGTCATGATATGAGGTTGGTAATTTAAGGTAGATAGTGTGCCAAGCGTCTTTCAACAAGAGAGAGTGTTGGGTAGAAGATTCTTGAGGTTTGATTTGGTTGTGTACAGATCACTAGACTTTGAGGCAATTCACATCAGTTGTTAAAATACCACCTAGAAGGATCGATAGAGGCTGAAACCTTGTTGCAAAGAAAATGGAGGAATTATTCACTATGATGAGAAATGTCCAAGACTAGTTGGATACAGTAGAAGAGGACACAAAGAGAGCTATTACAAACCTTCAAGTAGATGATAGTAGTGATGATTAAGAATACATGTACATATTCTAAAGAAATCAATAAAATTACTATCAAATATAGATTTTATTTGCCAAGGATAGATGACCTCATGGATTGTTTGAGTGGTTCAAAATATTTTAGTAAGATAGATATGAAAAGTGGATATCATCAAATCAGAATTAGAGAAGGGGATGAGTGGAAGACTACATTTAAAACAAAAGAAGGTTTGTATGAATGGTTAGTTGTTCCTTTTCGATTAACAAATTCACCTAGTATTTTTATGAGTTTGATGATTGAAGTATTGAATCAATATCTTGGTAATTGTGTTGTATATTTGAATGATATTCTATTTTTTATTGAAAGTGAAGAGGAACATCTAGAGCATATCATATTAGTATTTCAAAGACCAAGAGAAGAAAAGTTACTGATGAATGTAAATAAGTGTAGTTTTATGAAGAAAGATTTGATTTATCCACATTTTTTTATTTCTATTGATGGATTAAAGATGGATCACAAGAAATTCAAAGCTATTATTGAATGGCCAACATCAGTAAGCATTTCTAAAGTTAGATCTTTTCATGGATTAGTTAGTTTCTACTAGAAGAACTTATCAAAAAATTTAGTGGGATATCTGCACCTATTACTGATGTCATGAGGAATGATAAAAAGGGATTCAAGTGGACTGTTGTGGTAGATAAAAGCTTTGAATTGTTGAAGAAGAAAATAATTGAACAATCTATGTTAGATTTACCATATTTTGATAAATTGTTTCAAGTTAATTGTGATGTGAGTGGGAATGCAATTGGAGTTGTGTTGAGTCATTAAGGGAGACCTATTGCTTATTTCAATGAAAATCTAAATGATGCCAAAAAGAAATATTTCATTTACAATCAAGAGTTTTATGCCATTGTGCAAGCTTTGAATAAATGATGACATTATTTGTTATCTAAAGAATTTTGTTTTTTATATTGGCCATCAAGCATTACAATATTTAAATAGTTAAAATAAGTTAAGTGTTAAACATGTAAAATGAGTTGAATTTTTACAAAGTTATTCATTTATGTTGAAAAATAGAAGTGGATAGTCCAATAGAGTTGTAGATGCATTGAGTAGAAGATATAATTTGTTGATGGAAATCAGTAGTCAAGTTGTTGGTTTTGATGAGTTGAAACACTTGTATGAAACTAACATTGATTTTTGTGAAGCATGGAAGTCATGTAAATTACCAATAGATGGAGATAGGACCAAATGGTTAGATTATATAATTCAAGAATATTTTTATTTAAAGGAAATTAATTGTATATTCCTAAGAGTTGAATGAGGGAGAATTTGATCAAGCAAAAACATAGTGGTGGATTTGAAGAACATTTTGGTGTTGATAAAACATTTACATTGGTAAGTGAATATTATTTTTGGCCACAAATGCATAAGGATGTTAGAAAGTATATACAGAATTACAGAATAGTAGAAAAAGGAGGAAGTCAAAATGTTGGGTTGTATAAATATTTTTCAATTCTAGAAAGACCATGGTAGGATGTTAGTATGGATCGTGTATTAGGATTACTAAAAAATCAAAGAGGACATGATTCAATTTTTGTAGTTGATATATTTTCAACAATGGTACATTTCTTTTCTTGTAAGAAAACTAATGATGCAATACACATAGCTTATTTATTTTTCAAGGAAAATGTGAATTACATGGTTTACTCAAAAGCAATGTGTCATACAGAGATGTGAAATTTGTTGGACACTTTTAGAGAATTTTATGAACACCAACCTAAAGTTTAGTTCAGCATATCATCAATAGATAGATGGACAAACAAAAGTTGTTAACAAAAGTTTGGGAAATTTGTTGAGATTTTTATGAGGTGAGAAAATAGGAAGCTGGGATTTGGTCTTACCACAAGCTAATTTTTCCTATAATAATCCAGTGAATAGAAGTACAAGAAGAAAACCTATTGAGATTGCATATAGATAGAATCCAAGAAATGTTTTAAAACTAAAAAATTTTATTATAGATCACAAAAAAGTATTGTAGCTAAAGAATATGAAAAATATATGAAAGAATTACATTATAAAGTTAAACAATAGTTAGAGGAAACTTATTAGAAATACAAAAAAATGTTGATCAAAGGTAGAGACATAAGAAGTATGAAGTTGGGGATGAAGTAATGGTTTATTTGAGAAAGGAAAGATTTCCATAGGGTACATACAATAAAATGAAGATGAAAAAATTTGGGCCTTGTAGAATTCTTAAGAAATTTGACTTTGAAATTGCATATGAAGTAGAATTACCTAAAGATCTTGGTATTTCACCTATATTTAGCATTTCTTATCTTTATGAATATCATGAAGGGAATTTAGAAAAACATAAACTACTAAGAAGTTTGGAAACACCAATGCCTACACAAAGGACGGAAGAGATTAAAAAGATACTTGATTATAGAATTGGAAAAAGTATGAGGAACAAGTAGTATGAAGAATACTTGGTGAAGTGGAAAGACAAACCACTTGAAGATTCTACTTAGGTATCTAGAGTAGAGGTTAACTAACTTGATTTTACTTTAGCTTATTCTTTTGAACAAAATTGAGAGAGTTCACTTTTAAATTATGCCAAGATGTCTAATGTAAGAGCATCTGGGGTGTAAGATAAATCTTGCATCAACCAAAAATATTTCTTTTAATGTTTGTTTGTAGGTATTTTTATAATTTCTTAGGTGTATTGCATTTGTACAAGTCAGTTTTGAGACACTGCATCCATGTTTCAAGACTTAGAACTTTAGAACTACAAACCACGGGCACAATCAAGTCATCAGAAGCACCACATGTCATCGTAGATGATTATAATTGATTGTGATTGGGACCACGTGTTATATTGTGTATCTAAAACTTTCCATTTTATTTCTATGTTAATGATCACTACACATATGTTGTTCACCCAAGGAAGTTAGTTGAGACCTATACCAAGTATTCACTATATAACAGTAATGTGTTTGATTAATGCAGAAACTATTTAAAACTTGTGGTAAGTTTTAATGTTACCTACTTCCCTATGGGTCCTATTAGGGGTTATATATGGAACCACATTACATTTGGAGACTCCTAGCTCATTACAGATAGCAATCCATGTTACTAATGAACCTACATGCTATGCCAAGGTGGTGTACCAATTCCCAAGGTTAACTATTAGGAAAAACATTTAACTTTGGGGCTAATTATCCTTATCACCTTACTCAAGGAGAATGAATCATGGCATCAATCACCACATTATATCCTATATAAGAGAAGTCTGATATGATTTGAGCAAAGGTTAAATAGATTAGAGAAAGAAGATAGAAGACAGAAGACAAAGATCAAAGATCAAAGAAGAAGTTGATCTAAAGTCTATGAAGAAAAGAAATACATTAAGTGAGATCATATGATATAGTGTGATCTAATATAATGGTTGGTGCCTAGAACTTGTAATACAACTCTTGATAAATAAAGTACTATTGTTTTTTTAAATATGTTTTCATTTGTAGAATTAAATGAGGTTTAGATTGATAAATTATATTGTTATAAGGCTAGATAATCCTTAATTGGACCCTTTGATCTTGACTACATTAATGAATTTGTGTAAAAGGAGACACCAATTGGTAGGTGGTAGTTGTTATATAGGAGATGATTAGGATTTAATTGAATTTAGCCATCGGTAACAAAATTTTCTAATTTCAATGTACATGGGCACCCTTTTATCTGCATCTCAACTAACTCTATCAAGGGGATTTAACATTGATAAAATGAATGGATAACATTGATCCTATAGGTCTAGCAATAGAATACCATGTCATGCTAAGTGTAATAGGTGAGTTCATAATGAAATATTTGTTCTCCATGGACTACATGTTCTATAGCATCCCCAATAGGTGTTCATTTAGTGGTCAATGAACCCACATACAAGCAACCATTAACATTCAAATATCTTACCACTATAGCAACATAATTGTCAAATCATGATCCTCACTTAGAAATTTTTCACCACCTAGATTGATCTAGTTGCACATAGGCCAAGGGAATCCAAGTAAGCATCCAATAGTGCCTAATCATCCTACAAAAGACATGGCAATATCAATCTCATAAGAAATAACCATGAACTAGGAAGAGATTTATCAAATTAAGTTCAAACATAAAAAGGATATAATTTAAGTTTGTCATGTTAATATCCTTTCTCATTTGGTCTATATTTACACAAGTCTCCTATGTGTTCATGATCACATTTTATGGCCTTGGGCTCTTTATCACAAGCTATCAAGCAAAAGGATAGGAAAGAGAGAAAAATTTATGAATGGGGGCCTTCAAACTTAATTAGGCCATTATATGTGGTAGCCTCAAAAAGGGACACTTCAACATTAGTAGATGGGCTCACCATATTAGTGGAGCCAACAAATACAATCCATGTAGGTGTGGAGGTAGAAAAATGAGCTCATCACATAGAGAATGCATGGGGAGCCATAAGATGATATTTAGATCAATGACCAATGCAATGTTTAAGGATGATAGATGTGCTCAATGAAGGGATATGCACCATTAGCCAACTTGGGGATGAGTTAGCAAGAGAAAGGCCTAGGATCATTAGTTGTTCTCATGCAATGATGGGGCCCAAAGAAGGTGACATATTAAAATGATTGGTTAACACATTCCCAAAGGAACATCACATAATGTGTTAGGTGGAGGATGTGAAAACTACACAATGAAATAACATGATAGGGGCACATCCTCAAAGGATGTCAAAGGGTGCATGAGACATTGGATCAAAATTGAACTAACTATTAGTGCATGCCTATGATATGTTTGAAGTGTTTGGTAAATAGGGGTGTGTTAATGGCTACAAAAGGGTAAGGGTGGATGGTGGAGCCTAAGACCATGTGTTGCATGCATAAGCATAGGAGATGATGTCACCAGAAGATTGTAGATGGATAATGTCATAGTGGGGCCTATGGATAAGATGGCCTTGCCAAATGGTTAGCTAGTGCAACTTGAAGGGAAAGGACCTCATGTTATAAGTGGGGAGTTGCATGAGCTACATGATAAAGATTGATGGCAAAGGATATCAAGAGTTAGGGGACACCCAAGGGGATGAGATCATTAATATATGCACAAGGTTGTGGAATTAGATGCGAAGAAACTAGTTGGAATGAGGTGGGTATAGGTGAGGTTAGTGTATCCATACATAATGCATGGGATCATTTATGTGAATTATGAGATCAAAATCTAGTGTGGAGGATCAAGAGTATCATGCAATGTTATGGAGGGAGATAACGTCTTGTTACAAAAGGATTGCATGTCATTGGATGAGATTTTATCCAATGGTCTATGAAAGTGTGATGAGGACAACAAGGCGCATGCCACCATAAATAAAAACATGACATCAAGCTACAATAAAGAAAGTGATGATCAATTATTATTGGTCATTGAGGACTACTAAGAATTGAGCACAATGAATAGAGGGAGTGGGAGTAAGTTGATGGATTCAAACATGAACATGAACATGAACAAAGCTTGGCAATGGATGTGGACATTAGTAAAATAGCTTAGATAAGGTCTATGGGTTGAAATGAGATACCTTTGATTATTTATCAATGGGGCCATGAACTAGAGAACATGGTTGTAAGGGGTTAAATTGAGGTGAAATTTGAAAAAGATGGGTCCCTATTTCAAGAGGAAATAGGGGTGTTGCACAACTAGCAATAAATGGTGAAAGGGTGAACATGGTTGGATGTTCAAGACAAATAATCTCTATTTACACCCCATGAAAAATAAGAATTAGGAACCTCATACTATAAACTAAAACATCAACAACACAAAAGAGGAGATTCTCTTAAAATTTTAAACTCTAGAGCTTCTACTGAAGATGTACTTCCAACAAGCAATAAAAATCAACTTTCAGTAAACATCAAGCTATCTTGATAAAGAAACTAGACATGTCAAAGGGTATATTCATGCATTATTCAATCTATATATACTCAATTGAGCTCATTTACCCCTTGCAAGTTTGTAGATATATGCACTAAATGGAAAAAAAGGTAACCTAGATAGGTAGGGTTTGATTTGAAATTAACATACCTAGACATTACTTCACTACTAGTCATGTGTCTATAGCCCCAATAGAGTTGTCTCTAGTCCCACTCAAGGTATAGCTCTACTACCAACCAAGAATCTATAATATTGGTGGAGATACCTCAATCACCCAGAGAAAATAAGTTTTTTATATTCTTTTCCTTTTTCCTCAATTTCATTTTCTCATCCTTTTGATTTTTCTCTTATTTCATTTTATTTTTTGGTTTCTGATATTCTCTTTCAGCTCAATTAGTAATAAATCAGGCTTCATGTATGGGTTTGGGAATACCATTAGCATGTAGAAGAATTAAACATATGATATATCCTAGAGATACTTAGAACCATAGTGCATCACCCTACAAACTAGAAAATGTAAATGTGTGCTTAAGATTTGATCAAGATAAAGCAATCGTGTACTAAAAACTTAGTATAAATTGACGAAATTGATATAAATTAGAGTAACTTGAATTAAATTAAAAAATATTTTCAAAGGCTAGAAATGTTTCTAAAGTAGATGAACATGGATTAGAAACATGGAAGAAAGTATCTTCCCTAGTAAGCTTCCATTTGGACATGGGATACAAGATACATGGCTCATGAAGTCAAGGACCTAAAGGGAAATCCTGATTAATTTGGAAGGGTCATTAGACAAGCTAGACATCAAGTCAAAAAGAATTGTACAACTAGGATTAAAAAAAATAAGTAGAAAACTAAACTAAACAAAATTCCTAAGCTAACTATACAAAGTATGTAAAAGAGGGTTCAAGAAAGTATATTTCAATTTTCTCCTACTGTGCATCTCCATAGCATTGAGACAGATAGTTTGGATTGTTGGGTTCTTAGGATGTAGGCATATCTTTGAATTTAGAAATGAACAACCACAACTCTTAATCCTACGTGTTGTTCATTTTCCTTATGTTTAATATAAATGAATTTTTTTTCATTTGAACCACAACAATCAAACAAATAGTCATGATAAAACATAGGTGGGGAGAAAGAAACAACATGTTCTTGTGTAAAATTAGCAACAACCAAAGGTGTTTGTTCATATTGCACCATTATGCTTGAGTCAACAACAAGTTCCTCTACATAAGCTCCATTGTGCTCCTCAAATATGTGCAAAACACTCACTGATCATGAGTCAAAAAATCCATCTATATTATCAACATGATCAAATGAATCTACACTACTAGAATCAAGAAGATTATTAACATGCCATTAGATTATGAATAGTCTAGAGATATATCACCTTATTTGCATGCACAATCAACTTCTAAACCTATTGAAACATCATCTAGATCCAAAGGTACATGCTAATAATCCTCTCTGACCATTTGAGTAATGTTTGGGGCTAGTAGGAATTCTAGGAAATTTACCTCATCTTGTTGATTAGTAGGATGAATTTTACAATAGTCAGGAAATGCAAGGTCTATTAAATCTATAGAGGGTTCTATAATCAACATGACATTGCTCATTTTTGACACCATCTCTAGCAATTTTTCAATTTCAAAGTTTGACACAATGGAAAATTAATTTCTAATACATAACAAGGGACAAGATGACATGTCTCTATTTATTCTATTTTGGTGCTCTTAGGTGTTTTCATCTTAGTCTAAATTTCATAGCCTTCCCCATGTTCACTCATGCCTAATTCAAAGTTAGGAAAATTTAGGAGAGTCTATCCATGTGTGCCTTTGATGATAAACTCATCGAATTCATCATTTTCATCATCAAAACATGGGCTACCTCAATAGGAATTTATCTCATTAACTTCAATAATGTCAATTTGTTTCTACACAAGATAGAACATTTCCATTATATTTTCCCATGTCATCATGATGCGTGATGGTATCAATATTATCAGGAGTACTTGGTTTTGTTGTTAGGGTTAAAATCAGGGCTAAATCATAAACATGAAGCATAAAACCCTAACAGCACAATGGAGCAAAAAATGAACATAGAAATCAAAGCAAATAAACAAAAAATGAATCTAGATTCCTATGTCAAACTTGGTTTGCCTCCATTTCTCAATCTTGCATAGGAATGCAAGATATCAAAGGATAGATGTTGATTGCTCACTATTTCAGCAGCATAACATTAGGAAGAAGATGAATGAGAATGGAGATCCTAGAGGAAATTCGACAGCACGAGGCTACTTGCAGAATGGATCGCCAAATGGCTTGGTTGAGGGTTGATTTATAGGAAGTGAGTGATTTGAATGAAAGGCTAGGATTGAAAGTTGATTTGAACGATGTGGAAAGTTGAGATTAAATAGGGTTTCCCACTCCATGATGAGTTGTAGTCATGTGACAAGTGTAGGTAGGCCTAATTTAAATAATGTTTTATTTAAATTAGTGGGACATGTGAAGTGTATTAAATGAAAAATGTAGTATGTGACATGTATTGAATTGTGATGAAAGGTGAGGAATTAATTCAAATATTTTATTTGAATTAGTTAGAAAATGGGAGAGGGAAATTAATTAAATAAATAGGATTTATTTAATTAATTGTCAAGTGGGATAAATTGGATTAGGAGTGGGATTAGGACAAAATGTTACAAGATGTCTCACTTAATGTGTCGACAAGGTGATGTTGCAAGACATAGACAATTTAAGTGTCTACATTTTTCCCCTCTTTGCGATGATGTTGCGACTAGAAGTAACATCATTTCAAAGAAGCTAAGATATGGATAGAGGAAAAGGATGATGATGGGAGGATAGGATGATGATGCCCCCTCGAGAGGATAGGTGAGTTGGACAAATGCGGGTAGGCTCTCAAAATGAAATGGATTGGTCAAGGAAGAAAGATAAGGGAATGGATAGAAGAAATAAATGATACATTATGCTACAATGAAGGTGAGTAACCATGAAGTTTGATGTAGCACTAGACATTATGCACCAAGGTATAAGGACCAAGGTGACGATGTGTCTTGTGCACCAGCATAATACAACCTTGTCTAACGTATGAGGAAGAAAACTTGGAGCATTAAAGTCCTAGTGCACAAAAGGTATGATATGACCTTAGATGCAAAGGATAATGTAAAAATCTATTCTAACATACACAAGATATGAATATTAGCTGGAAATGATGTGGATGTGATACAAATGCAAGATGAAATGATAGCACACACAACCAAGCAAACATGCATGCACAAATGATTCAAAAACAAATAAGTTATTGCCCCTATCAAGCTGTAAACCAATGATTGATTGATTGATTGATTGATTGATTGACGATGATATATGGTTTTAGGAAATGAAACATGTCATATAAGATGCCTATTTTGGTTTCGACGATGCAACATCCTGTATAAGACAATTGATATGTTTGATTGAAACTAGTGTTGTTGGCCATGCGAATCAACACCAAGATTTGATTAATTGATTGATTGATTTGGTTTACAATAAGGCTAGGATCAAGACCATTGATGCAATTGGATAATTTGACAAGATTGATTGACTTGATTGGTATGGATTAAGGATGACTGGCATTTAGATCATTGCTTGGAAGTGATTGGATTGAATTGATGATGATTTTATTTGATGATGATTGAATTGATTGGAAGAATTTGTTTGAGGAATCAGATTGATTTGATTTTGAAGAATTTGATTGATGAATTGATTTGATTTTATTGATTTTATTGATGTGGTTTGAATGATGTGATGAATTGATTGATTTGATTTGATTAGCTTGGAATGAATCGATGTGATTGATTGGAGGAATTGAATTGATGATTGATTTGAGAATTGATTGGAATAATTGATTGATTTGAAGAATTGAACTGATTTGATGAATTGATTGGAAGAATTGACTTGAAAATTTGATTTGGTTGGAATGATTTGAAGAATTGATTTGATTTGAATGATTTGAAGAATTGATTTAATGAATGGATTTAGAAGAATTGAATTGATGATTGGATTGATTGGAGGAATTGAATTGATGATTGATTTGAGAATTGATTGGAAGAATTGACTTGAAAAATTGATTTGGTTGGAATGATTTGAAGAATTGATTTGATTGGAATGATTTGAAGAATTGATTTGATGAATGGATTTCGAAGAATTGAATTGATGATTGGATTGATTGGAGGGATTGAATTGATGATTGATTTGAGAATTGATTGGAAGAATTGATTGATTTGAAGAATTGAATTGATTTGATGA
Source organism: Cunninghamia lanceolata (assembly GCA_027924645.1). Classification (NCBI taxonomy): domain Eukaryota; kingdom Viridiplantae; phylum Streptophyta; class Pinopsida; order Cupressales; family Cupressaceae; genus Cunninghamia; species Cunninghamia lanceolata. The sequence continues at coordinate 5,337,864 of BSBN01000850.1, forward strand.
ATTGATTGGAAGAATTGACTTGAAAAATTGATTTGGTTGGAATGATTTGAAGAATTGATTTGATTGGAATGATTTGAAGAATTGATTTGATGAATGGATTTGGAAGAATTGAATTGATGATTGGATTGATTTGATCAATTGATTTTATTTCTTGGATTGATTTGATGAATTGATTTGCCTTGATGATTGATGAATTGAAGAATTGGATTGATGATTGATTGGAAGAATTGAATTGATGATTGGATTGGTTTGATTTGATTTCAAGAATGATTTGGAGAATTGATTTGATTGGAATGATTTGAATAATTTGAATTGATGAATTAATTTGATGATTGATTTAGTTGATTGGATTTGACGAATTGAGGAATTGGATTGGTTTGATTTGAATTGATTTGTAGATTTGATGTGATTTGATGAATTTAGTTGGTTGGAAGAATTGGTTTGATGGATTTTGATGATGTGATTGATTTGATTGATTTGATGTGAAGGATTGATTTTATTGCTTGGATTTTTGTTGGATATTTGATTTTTTGGATTTTTTGGATTTTTTGGATTTTTTGAAATGTTTTGATTTTTTGGATTTTTGAAATGTTTTGATTTTTTGATTTTTGAAATGTTTTGATTTTTTGGATTTTTGAAATGTTTTGATTTTTTTTCTATTTTTGGGAATATTTGATTTTTTTTAATTTTTGAAATGTTTTGGGATGGCTTTGGATGATAATTTGAGTAGCCTTTGTGCTAGATATCAATGACAAGGGAAAACCAAGTCTAGGTGCAAGGATGGATGTACGATTGGATGGATGGATAAAAGGATGGGCGATAGGATGTAAGATGAAAGACTCATGATAGATGGCTAGCTAAAAGGATAGGCTAAAGTGGAATGGATGTAGGCATCATAAGGGAGCTAGGATGTGATCTCCAAAGGCTATGTCGCATAGGAATAACATGCCCCATTCTAGGTTTAATACTTAAGATTTGACATGACAAAGCTTATGACGATAGGATAATGATAGGATTGTTTGGAAAGGATGAGGTATGTCAAGAGATATCCAAAGCATTTTTCAACATTTTGCCCCCATATTTTTATCAAGATCAAAAGGAGGAAGGGAAGATGGATGTACTCAATAGGATAGGTATGTGGAATAATGGATAAGGATGGTAGGATAGGATGGTATAGAAATGGTAGGATATGATAGGATGGAAATGATAGGTTGGATGAGACAACGTGCCCCCAAGTGTAAGTGACATAGATAATCAACCTACACATGATGCCTATTTGCCAGGTTTTCATCATGGTACTTATCCAAGGTGCCACCAAGGGGGGTTTTCATTGTTGGGCAGAGGGATTTCTCTTTACTATTTTGATTTTTGTTTTTGGAATTTTTTTGAATATTTGGATGGGATAGGTGGATATGGAAAGGAGGGACTCAAGCATCTAGTTCCATGAAAGGTGATAGTCCCATTAGAGATGAATTTCACACATGGACCATGTCAAGTGTCATTATGCTCATAGATGTTGGTAAGGGATTGCATGAGAGTGAAATGGATTAGGTAGATAGTGTATTATGAAAGGTTCATGCAAGGATGGATGGGGGATAGTGGATTATGATGTGAATTATGTAGGACTTATGAAAAAGGATGGATGAAAGGTTTATCCAAAAGTATGGACCATAGGAAGGTGATGGGTGAAATATGTAGGATAATGGCTGAAAGATGGAGAGATGGAGGTATGTGGAATTGTTGTGGAATGGAAGGGAACCAAGACCAATGGTTGCACACACCATGATAAACATTGAAGCTTATGATTGGAAGGAGGTGTAGGAAGCAATGAAGATGTTTGCTTAGGAGATGAGTGGTGTAGGAATGTAGGTACTCACATGGACTTATGATTTTTTATGATTTTAGCTTTTCTTGTGGGATAAAGGAGTTTGAGATTTTTGAATGGAATGGGATTTTTGGATGGAAGAGGATGTGGATGCTTCATTTGACTTGCTTGATTTTTGCTTAGGGACCCAAACCTTCTTAGTTTTTTACTTTTGTTTTGGAGTTATGGGCTTGGGTAGCCTTTTAGAGGGATTTTTCTTTAATTCTTTACATTTGTGCCCTAAGACATGAGGATCCTTAAGATTTTTAGCTTTATGGGTAGAGGCATCCAAGTTTTTGTACTTGAATCCCTTGGGATTGGTGGAAGCTTCTTGTTTAGACGATGCATGCATTTGTTGATCATAATTAGGAGTTTTAGGGGACTTATGGATGGAAGGATGGATGAGGAGGTTGGATGATAGGGATATTAGGTGTTGGGAGAAGTGGTGGTAGAGTGGATGGAGGGATATTAGGAGTTGAAAGTAGTGGAGGTAAAGTGGATGGTGGAAGGTGTATGGTCACATGCTTTTGACACTTGTAGGATAATGGAGGTGGAATGGCAACATATGTTTTAGGTATATGATAGGATTTGTGCTAGAAAGTGGTGGACTTAGGAGGAATGGAGGAAGTACCAACATCTTTAGATTGTTTACCTTGGGGTGTATATCCAAGGCCATATGAGTGTGGAAGGACTTTGACATGGATGGGCTCCAAAATTCCTTGTTCATGAAGGCCTAAGCCTTTACCTTGATAGTTCATGTATTGGAGTATATGGTGGACAATGGGACTAGGTATGTTTTGGGAACTAGACTTGAGTTCATTATTGGATGGATAAGGTGAGATGGTGGACAAAGGTTGTTGTTGCCCTAAGGAAGAACATTCATGGATGAAGGTGGATAGACCAATTGGATATGTTGGTGGACTTGAAATGGGGTTAATATTGGATGTGGAAGGATTATTAGGATCTTGATTATGTTCATTATGCTCACTAAGATCCAAGGTATTGGTTTGATCTTCTATGTTGCTTGGGAGGCATGTGTCTCATCAGGACAAGTGGATGTTACTAGATCATGGATTGAAGGAGAAGTTTCTTTGCTTTGAAGGAAGCCCATGAAACGGGGTGAATGCTTAAGTTGATCAACAAGACTTTTATTAGATTGAGTATGTAGGTCTTGGTTATCTTGCTCATGAATGGTTGTGGGAGTATGAATAGGGTCAAGTTGTTCATGGATAGGTTCTTCATCGTGAATAATATCTTGATCATGGAAAAGATATATGTTATGGATGGGTTGGATGAAAGTGATTTGATCTTGATTAGGATGAGGGCTTGATGTTTCCACATGCTTTGGACTAGGCCCTTGACATAACTCTTGAATTTCATGAATGGAAGTAGAAGGCTCTTGGGGAAGCTTGATATGTTCTTGATGGTCAACTGCAAGAGGGCATGATGGAGGTTGACTTGGACTCATGGGGGAGACTCTTCAATAGGCTCGAGGGGTTGTGGACTATATGAAGGGGTTGTAGGAATGGATATGGTGTTGGAAGACTCTTTTGTATGCTCAAGGATAGGAATTTGGTGACATGGTTGACTCCTTGCTAATAGCCCTTGGATCACATCCTTTGTAGGTGTATGGGTGGATTTGGGTAACTCCATAGGTTTACTTTTGAAATGTTTGAATTTAGGGTACAGAGTTAATGGAGGATTAGATGATGGTGGGGATAATGAAGGGTTTGATGGATTAGAAGGTGGAGGGACCAATGAATTAGGACTAGGACATGGTGGTTTTGGTATAGGCATTCGATTGCATGGTGGTATAATATACTTATAGGTCCCACAAGCTAGAGTGGTGTTCCCCTTGTCAATGGTGAATTAGAACTTGAAGGCACTTGATCTTGTTTCAAGGGGTGACTTAGGCTTGCATGTTCTTGTTGTGAAGTGAATTGACATGTTGATGTGGCATTGACATGGAAAGAAGTGGGATAGGTTGATGTAAGGTTGATTTGATAGGTGGATGGACTAGGTTGGTATGAAGTGGAGGGGGATGATGATGGAGGTGACACATAGGACTTGTTCATGAGACTTGGATCATAACTAGAATTTTAAGGAGGGCCACATTGGATTATGAGCTTAGGTCTTGGATTTGTCTCATCACTAGAACTAGAGGGGTGGCCACCTCAAAGTATGACCTTGGGTCTAGGATTTGTCTCATCATTAGGATTAGAGGGAGGGCCTCCTTGAAGTATGAGATTAGGCTTTGGATTCAAGGGAATAGGCTTGCTAAGGATTAGGACCATTTTGACTAGTAGACTAGGACTAGGATGATGATGTGGAGTGATGAGGATATGATTTGGAATGATTAGGATATGAGTAGGGGTGAAGTTGATTAAACTAGAATGAAGATGATGATGTGTAATGATTAGGAATGATTAGGATGATTTGTCTTAGAATGAATCTGTTGGCAATAATGTTTAGGATGATGTGTTTATGTGTTTGTGTTGATCTCTTGACTTAGGCAATTTGAAAATAAATGATTACACATGTACACACATGAATCACACACACAAGACACATAAGCAAGATTTGACTTTGAAATTTGAATTTTATGATTAGGAAAACACTTGAAGACACATCAAAAAGCATAAGATTAGTCAAGTGGGTGTGGCCAATTAGGTCTTACTCTAGGTTGAACAAGTTTGACTAAGGATCTCCCCAATATACTAAAGGTATGGGGAGCCCAATTCCGTGAAATGAAAGTAAAATAATGCCAAACAGATGGGAGAAAGGGATAACCCACCCTTCACCTTCACTTCCCCAAGGTATAAATTTATTGGGGGCTTAGCTCGAATGACAAGATTTCAACTTCTAATAGGGTGTCTTTCAATTCACACCTTGCTATTTAGACTCCATCGGAATGCTAGAGTTGAGGTCGTCCCTTGGAGTGGTGTGTCTCCAAGTAGGCCTCCTAGAAAGGGTGACAAAAGCAAATATAGTGGGTGCTTTTGATCTCCAAGATCACTTGTAGTGCGACGAGAGAGCATACACATGCACACTAGATTCACACTCACAATGCATATTCCCCTTAAAAAATGAAATGTGTGGTGTGAAGGTGAATGGAAGAAAGGTGTTTTTGATTCTCAAAATTGCATGAAGCACATGAGAAGAGCATACACACTCTTAATCTTACTCAAGTTCACCAAGCAATGCAAGCACTTGTTTGTTTTAATCCAAATTCAAAATGTGTGAGAGAAGACACTAGTTCATTTTAAAGCCCAATTTGAATGTGTGAATGAAGACAAGAGTTTATTTTAGACCCAACTTCAATGTGTGATTGAAGACAATGGTTCGTTTTAATGCCCAAATCCAAATGTGAGAGCAAACAAATGTTCTTTTTATGCCCAAATTGAAGTGTGTTTGCAAACAATGATTATGAATAAATGAAAAGACATGAAAGATGAATGGAGTGTACCTAAATATTTTAATCCTCAAATCTACTATTGTGACTAATGCTGATGATGTTCCAACGCTGTATGACCACCTGAAAGTCACCAAAACCAAGAACAAACAAGAAACTTGCAAACCTTAGTGCGTTATGTGAAAAATGAGCAATCTAATGAAATCTGATGTGAGATGAATAGCTATAGAAAAATGGATTGCATATTCAGAAAATTTAGGAAATTCTAAGCTGTTTAAAACAAATTGCACTAAAATCTGATAAAAATTGCTCCAGATATGCTGACTTGAAGTTTAAAACTAGGGTTGACTTTGACTGCAAATAACAGAAAAACCTAGAAGAATCTAATTATGAAACCTACACCACTGTGAAGCTAGCTAAGTCACCTTTCCAACGAGTCCTTTTTGTGAAATTCTGACCTCGTATGAAAAAGTTATGAAGAAAAGAAAAATCTACCCCCTTTAAGGCTTAAAGAGGTAAGAGGTCAAGTCTGACTGCTAGAGATGACTACTAGTTGTTTGCTTCCCTGTGATCACATGTTATGGTTAACACCTGGTGGTTTAGGTCTGGTGATTAACTCTAGCAGTTTATGTTTTAACAGGCCTAACCACTGGTAGTTAGGAAAAAGTAGTCACAACACATGGTCTCTTGGAGCATTTTAGGTAGGTGGTTAAGGTCTGGGCGGTGGAGCTAACCAAGCCCCTAGTCACCCATGTGACCAGGGCAGCAAGCAATGCAAAAAAAGAAATAAAGCCCTGGTTGTAGGGGGCTACAGAGGTGGTAGGCAACGGGATAGCCGACGAACCAGGGAGCAATGAGATCGGAGGGCTAAGCAGTGGAGAAGCGAAGAAGGGGTAGCGACGATAAGGCAATGGTGAATGGGGTGTCGACCAGGTGGCGATGGGGAAGTTTTCGGTGGCTAGGGTTTGCGGAGAGTTAATGCCAGGAGTGGTGATAAGCATTGTCAATGACCTTCAAAGCGACGGTGACACCCTTTACAGTGGTGGCGACGGGTAGCACAAAGGCGGTTAGCAAAAAATGAGATGGGAGAAACAGGCGGTGATAGCCAAATAGAGAGGTGGTCAATAGTAAAACCTGCAATCAGATTAAAGAAAGCACATAAAATGATAAAAAAAGAATCCATAGATAATGCGATAGACTATGCAGGGGCCAGCAGGGTTTGCAAACTGTCATACAGTACAAATCTGTATAGTACGGATCTGTACTATATGGAACTACAACCTGTTAGGCCCTAAAAAAATTTCAAAAATTTTAATGTAGTGAAAAATGACAAATTTTATATGCCTCCTAGGGTTTTTGGGCCTCCTGGACTCAATGGCAAGGTCAAATTTGAGCTAGGAAGCCACCTGCAAAACTTGATCACTGAAATTTGATAAAAAAAAAACATTAGATTCACATCGAGTTCACCAAATGTATTAGGGTAAAAATTAGAGTGAATGCACAAACAACAATAATGAAACCCTAATAGCATAATGGAGTACAAAATGATCATAGAAATCACATGCAATAAACAACAATACTAATCTAGATTCATATGTCAAACTTGGTTCGCCTCCATTGCTCTTCTCAATCTTGCATAGGAATGCAAGATATCGAAGGATAGATGTTGATTGCTCACTATTTCAGCAGCATAACATTAGGAAGAAGATGAATGAGAATGGAGATCCTAGAGGAAATCCAACAGCATAAGGCTACTTGAAAATGGATCCCCCCAAATGGCTTGGGTGAGGGTTGATTTATAGGAAATGACTGATTTGAATGAAGGGCCATGATTGAAAGTTGATTTGAACGATTTGGACAGTTGAGATTGAATAGGGTTTCTCACTCCAAAAGGAGTTGTAGTCATGTGACAAGTGTAGGGTAGACCTAATTTAAATAATATTTTATTTAAATTAGTGGGACATGTGAAGTGCATTAAATGGAAAATGTAGTATGTGACATGTGTTGCAATGAGATGAAAGGTGAGGACAAATTCAAATATTTTATTTGAATTAGCTAGAAAATGGAAGAAGGAAATTAATTAAATAAATAGGATTTATTTAATTAATTGTCAAGTGGGATAAATTGGATTAGGAGTGGGATTAGGACAAAATGTCATATGATGTCTCTAGTAATGTATTGACAAGGTGTTGCAACACATGGACAATTTTAAGTGTCTACAGGTGTGACTTCATATCCATCCAAGTAGTCAAGATTCTAGGAATATTCATCTTCATTCACATAAGATTCACCCACATCGATTGGACATGATGAGTTTTCAAATTTGATTTCACTATCATCATTGGAGTTGAACAAATGTAAGCCTTTATTTTTATTGATGATAGGGAAAATAGACTCAAAATTTTATGCTTCATAAGGAATCAAATAAAGTGTATAAGAAGTGGCATTCAAGATATACTAACCTAAACCTAAATCTTGTTAGTAAGATAATTTATTTGATTTTGAGAATGTGGTAATGAGAAAAGTTGCAATGGTTGTGGGTGACAAATGAGATATACGATTGGTTATGGTTATGCATAGCAAGGAAGATAGCTCTATCTTGCCAAATAACACATGGGGAATACCCAAATGTAAGACCCAAAGGCATAAGTCATTGGTCCACCATGATGGCATCATTAGATGTGTCCGTAATAACATCTTAACAAACATAGATGTTAATGGGTCAAGTGCATGAAGGTATGAATGCAAGGAAGTGGCTTCTAACAAGGCAAAAGGGGCCTCAAGCCTATTTAGCATCTTTAAAATTTTGATAATAATATCAAGCATGGACTTTCTAGGCTCATGTTTAATAAAAGAAAATTGTAGATATGTTAATATTTTCTCTATAATATTCCAAAAAGGAATTTCTAAGTTCAATCCAAGAGTGAATGGAATTTGGGGCAAGCATGTGAAACTAACCATAGCTATTTTCATTGAGGGTGAATAGAAAAAATCTACATGAAAAGCCTTCATGAACCACATCAAGAAATAATTACATATTTTTAAAATCCCTAATATGCTCTTTCACTATTATTTTACTATGAGGAGTGTATCTTGGAAGAAGCTTATGAGATTTCTTTGGGATATCATGGATGTCCTCAAGAATGTTTATTAGGTTATTTTCATCCAAGACATTGTAGGCAACAACAAAAGAGAATTAGACAGCTAAAATATCATATTAGAAAGCAACCAAAACCCTTAAGAGCAGAGTTATAAAATAATAAACTACCAAAATTTGATGAAAATATACAACCAAATTACCATATCATAGACTTATATACAACCAACCCTCCTTCTAACATTAGATTGTTGGATCACATAATTTAATAAGCTAAACTTGAGAGTCAAGAGTCAACCCCTCTCTTGAAAGGAGACTAAATAAGCCTCCCCAAGGTCTCAAGGATGCTAGGTTTTGGCTATTCTTAGATAGGGTAGTGGAAAATGAAATGTTGTTTAACAAGGGGCCTACTAGTATGCTAATTCAAAATGTAGTAAGTTAGTCATACACATGAAAGTGAAACTTGGTAGTTTATCATGTGCTAATCTTTGCAAGGAAGGAAATAATAGAAACTGGAAATATATTTTCTTCCAAAATTATCCCAATCTAACTAACTTGGAAAAAAGGAAAAAGATTCAATGAAAGGAAGGAAAGGAAAAAAGCAAATATGGAGGAAAAAGGAGTTGGGAGAGAACAAGAAACAAGCTTGCTGATCTAAGAAATAACTACTATTTTAACAAGCTCCCCCTACAAACACAAAGAAAACATTCAAACCACTATTAGTCCATGCTCAATGCAAATTATGAAGGATTCAAGAGTCTGAGGAATTTACACATGAAATATTATATCTAAGGATGAATGAAACAAATGAGACAACCACCAAATCGCTTGTGCAAGATGTAACCAATAAATTCATAAACAAATACACATTTGAGTTTACAAGTAGAAAATTTGATAGGAGCATTTTTTTATTTCAGACCAAAAACCTGTTTATAGAAAACATATTCAAAGAGATATGCAGAAATAATGATAGGAACTTCAAATACTTCTTTCCCAAAATGTAATAAAATGATAGGAGGTTTCTAGTTCTGCTACACAGTCCCAAATCATCAAATAAAAGATAGGAAGAATGGCGATACGATATTAAGAGATAGACTTCACTTGATATTCTCTTATTATCAAAAACATGCAATTACAGACCATACAATTAGCCTACACAGTCGGCCATACATTGTGCAGAAATCAAAGCAAAAACTTATACTATTTCTACTCTCCTTTCTTCTGTCAATCAGCTCTCTCAACGTTGTCGACCTCCTTCCTTCTTCCTTTGACCCATTCCCTCTCCTTCAAGATGCGAATGCCTTTTTATATAAAATGATCGGTTTAAGTCTGGCATAAGGAAAATGATGAAATGTTATCACCATGCTGCCACCTTTGTAACAGTCGATCACTCAAGAATTAAATGGAGTCTGCTAGAGAGACTGTTGCTCACAACATGCAAATTATTGTTTCTAAAAATGGCTGACACATGAAAAATATCATAATGAATCCTCTCAAATGCTATGCCAGCTGTGTCCTGCTCTATTATGCACGATATAAGGCATTTTTTATCCTTTAAAACGTTAGAAATAATAGGTTTTTCTCTATCTATCCATGACCACCAACTAATGCACAATCTATCTAAAAATAGACTGATTTCTTAGAGAAACAGTTGGCAGAAGAAATAGGCCCAAATAAGCAAGTTCCTAATGTTTAGGTGACGGGAGGTTCATGAGAGACAGGAGCTTCAACGAACACCAAAACACAACAAGAATACCTCAAACACAGAAATTAAAATAAAATGCAAACCAAAATTTGAGGGCAAGTGATGCCACTTCATGAAAATTTCACAAATTATGATACTCATACTCAAACTAACAAGATGAATAGGCTCTCCACCATGTTGCTTGTATAATTTCAAGTTACTTGACCCAGATAGCTCCAACCAGTCTCATTCTCAACCCAAGAAATTCCAACCTAAAAACCCCTCACCATGATTTATAACCCCATATATAAAGAAATCATAACCTCAAATTGTAGCACACCCAAATTCATATGGTAGGTGGTAGTCATTAATACAAGGGACAATCAAGAGTTAATTTATTTCAACCACCAGTACTAAGATATTCAAATTTTAATATGTGTAGGCACCCACATGCATCTCAGCTAGCTTTGTCAAGATGATTTGACATTGATAAAATGCTTGGAAAACATCAAGTCCAAACCTTTAACAATAGAAGATCATATCATACTAAATACAACATGTGATCTCATAATGAAATCTATATTCTCCATGGACTACATGTTCTCAAAAACTCTCAATAGGCACTCATTTAGTGCTCAATGAACCCAAATACAAGTAGCCACTAACATTCAAATTTCTTCCTATTGTAGTAACACAACTATTGGATCATGATCCTTAGATATTTTTCACAACCTAGATTGCTTTGGTCATGCATAGGCCAAGGGAATCTTATTCAGCATCCAATAGTGTCTAATCATCCTACATAGGATAAGGTGATATCAAGATCATAAGAAATAACCATGAACTGGGTAGAGATTTATCAAATTAAGTTCAAACATAAAATAGAGATCATATAAGTTTGTCATGTTAAATTTATGGCCATAGGCTCTTTATCACAAGCTATCAAGCACAAGGAGAGGAAAGAAAAAAATTTATCAAGGAGAAGCCATCAAATTTAATCAGGTAAATGATTATATGTGGCAAATTCATAAAGGGACACTTTAGCATTAGGAGATAGGCCCACCATGTTGGTGGAGCCAATGAACATGATCCATGTTAGTGCAGAGGGAGAAAAATGAGCTCAACACATAGGGGAGGAATGGGGAGTTGTTGGGTAATGTTCCAATCAATGGCTAGCACAATGTCTAAGGGTGTTAGATATGCTTAGTATAGGGAGATGCCTCATTAGCTAGCTCAGGATGAATTAGCAAGAGGTGGGCCCAAGATCATTAGTCGTGCTCACACCAAAGGGATGACATAATAGTGGGACTCAAAGAAGGTGACATGGTAGAATATGATTGGCTAGTGCATTTCCAAAAGTCCTCATGATAAGAAAATGGTAGGGCATATCAACAATTAGTGCATCCCTAAAGGATGTTAGAGCTCAACAAGATTTAGGGGTAAATGAGACATTGAATCAAAATTGATCTAATGATTGGTGAATGTAGATTATACATTTAAAGAATTTGGTAAATAGGGGTGGACCATTGGCTACAAAAGGGTAAGATGGCAGATGGTGGGGCCTAAGACCACATGCTTCATGTGTGAGTGTATGAGACAATGTCACCAAGATCTCATAGATGGATGATTTCATAGTGGGGCCTACATATAAGATGACTTAGATAAATGGTTGGCTAGCATAGCTCAAAGGAAATGGACCTCATGTTGTCAATGGGGAGGTGTGCGAGCTACACAATGAAGATAGATGATAGATGATATCAATGGTTAGCACACACCCAAGAGAATAAGATTAGTAATGTATGTAGGGAGTTGCACCATTGGTTGTGAAGTAGTTGAGTTGGCATGAGGTGGGTCCATGTGAGCTCAACATGTGCATATGTATTGCCTGGGATCATTAATTTGAACTGTGAGATCAAAATCCAACATGGAGGATCAAAGGGATTGCATAACACAATGGAGGGGCTAGCATACTATCAAAAAGGATTGTTTGAACCATTGGATGAGATTTCATCCAATGGTCCATAAGAACATGATGAGGACAAAAGGGCACATTCCACCATGAATGAAATTATGACATCAAGCCACAAGCAGGAGAATGATGATCAATTATTATTGGTCTATGAGGACCAATGAGAATTGAGCACAATGAATAGAGGGAGTGAGATTACAAGTTGATGGATTCAAACTCAATGTAGTTGTCATGGACATGAACATTAATAGAGCTCAACAAAGGATATTGAAAATAGTAAAAGAGCTCAAATAAGGTCCATTGGCCAAAATAAGATCCCTTTGATCAATTATCATTGGGGTCATGAACTAGAGCACATGGCTATAGGGGGTCAAAGTGAGGTGGACGCCAAAAAGGTGGGTCCCCATTTCAAGAGGAAATGGGGTATGTTTGATAAGAAACTATAAAAGTCCTTGTAAAGGCTCATATGAGCCAAAGATCCCTACAAAACCAAATAAACCTTCCACAAAGGAGAGAAGCAAATAAAAAATGCTACATTACCAATTATCGAGTTGAATACAATAAGTACAAGAGCATTTATTATATAGGCAAGGCTGAAACCTAAGACACATAAGATTATGAAAAGTGTCTTAATCTTATGACTTGAGACACAAAAAGTAAATGCCTTAAGTTAACTTAAATAACTAGGTGTGAAAAAGACCTAGGAGGGTAATTGGCTAGGGAATAACCCTTTTCACACCATCACTCCCTTACATGCAACTTAAGAAGGACCAAACAAATGCAAATATGCAAAGATGGGTCCTAGAAACTAGGCCTAATGAGGTACCCATGTACAAAAGATCTCTCAAAAAATAGAGAAAAGGAGAAAACCCATAGGAAAAAATCCTTCCCAAAAGAGAGAATGTGAGAAAGACTAAGAAGGCTCATCAAAATATATCCCTAAAAGCTTAGGAAAATGAAAATGAACATGAAGAACTCCATGAAGCATGAATAAGCTAAAAAAAATTACCAAAGAAGAATTGTTAGAACCAAAGAACCTCTATTTAAATCAGAATGAAGATCAAGAAAAGAGGCACAAATTTGCATGAGTGACCCCAAAAATACTACTCAAACAATGCACAAATGGCTATAAGGAAACAATATAATAGAAAAATATAGATGGCACATAACTCTACATGAGTGACCCCAACAACACTACTTGAACAATGTACAGATGGAAACATGGCTACAATATGGCAATCAAAAATATAGATGCCAATAGTCTCAAGAATGTTGAACAACTAAACAAGATAGAGGTGGCCTCCATAAATAGGTACATAGAAATGTCTATATGGTATGTGTTCTATCACACCAAAATGCATGAGTAACCAGCTATTGCATCTACCTTAGTACATATGAACAAAAACTAGATACATAGGTCACTCCAAAATGAAACCAAGGAAGCATCAACATAAATAGTATGATACCCCCTGTTGGGTCTTTATCTCCGAATCGACAAAGGGTTTGCCAGTTCCAATGCACAGGCAGATTCGGCCAACAAATACAGGAGGTTGCATGAGCTGCCTCGCCTTCACTTCTAGTTCTGCTGCACCAAGGGGGGTATCCCTATAGCTAAAGATTTAACTTTGACTCACTCCCAATAGAAAGATTTATCTTTACAACAACAGGTAGAATACTCTCATGTTTGGACCAAGATTTACATGATAAATCACAAGGTTGGCAATGTTCTTGAACATATCTAACTAGTTAGGAATGAGAGTATGCAGGGGTCCTACTCCTACTCCTACAAACTAACAGGTTACATATTTGAAATGATTAGTTTTGATATTTTGGATGCAAGATAGGGGTTTTGGATTGTAACATCACACAAGGGCAGACCAGTGCCTTATCTTAGGGCAAGGAGTCAACTAGACTTTTACAAATGAATGATTTGCACAATTCAAGTTTCAAGGGGTTAGGACTAGTATTTGCCTTACAAACACCACCCAAGACTAAGTATTTAGCTATCTCTACTTACAGATATCCCAGCTGACATACATTCTTCTTCATACTTAACCTAAAATAGTTTAATCCACTCCTTGAATGGAAGTCATAGATCAAGCATGCAATACAAAAAGTCTATATTCTAGAATCTGAGGAACCCTTAGCAACCAGATTCAGAAGAAACGATGCATACAGTAATGGAGACAAACAACTAAACACATGCAACAATGCATTTTTCATATAAAAACAACATGAGACTGAACATGTGTGCAACATACACTCAAATACAACTCATAAACTCACAAGAGAGATAGAACAACCAAGAAAGGCTTTGTTTTGTTATTTCTCCAAAAATTTTGCCCAAGTCTTCAACAACCGAAAAAATGAGTAACACAGTTCGCTTTATACAGCAAGAACCTATACTCAACAATTAATTACATGGTCATTTCAAAATGCTACCAGATACATCGCACCATCAAAATGGCGCCCACAACATTCAATGCTCTAGGCAGAAGAAGAAAAAGGGAGTGGTTGAATTTGGGAAGTGTGCGGCTGCCTGGAGATTTTCTTCTTAAAGATAGTAGTTGACATGTCCATCAAGATCCATACCTCTGTAAATTTGCCATTAATGGCCAACCTACCCACGGCCTCTAAAAATGCAATAGTTTGCGTGCTTAGGAACTTTTCCTGCCTGGTATGTAGCTGGAATATAGGAAATCCTTTGCTTTCTAAAATTTGAAACTGGCCATTGATTCATTTCCTCCCGCCGAGATATGTTGCTTCAATTTGATCAGGCAATCCAGTCACCAGCTTTGAAAAGTCATCGACCAATGAAAATGTGCCATGCAGGTGTCTATTTGCTCCTTTGACTTTTCGCAGCATGAGGATACATTTTACCTTATTCTCCCATTTTTGCCTTTTCACCTTCAAATCTTTGTATATGCAGTTGTATATACATACAACTAACTTGGACACATGTCAACCTGCCATTGGATCACTATCGCTAAGCATTTGCATCTTCATCACCGATCCATTGTATCTCCTTTTGCATTTGTGGTTGCATATGAGATTGTATATACATACAATTACCTTGTACATTGCAAATATATACAACCATGGATTCCATCACTTTGAATCATCCTTTGTATCGTTCCTAACACGTGGCACCACCTGGTTGGTCCTTGAGTTGAGCCTGGGACCCATCGCTGAGCAATGCATCCTCCTTATCGATCATCGGAGAAACATTGAGTTGAGCTGCCGATGATCATTGTCACGCCAAAAATCCCCTTGCATATGCCTTTGTATATGTTTGTATCTGAGATACAATCAACCATGTATACAATGCGGAACCCAAATCATTATGAATCAATTTAAATTTTCAATCAGGTCCAAGCATTGTATCTTTTCCTTTTGTATATTGGCATATACAGGCACTTCATCATACAAGTTGCGGACCCCAAAATGATTATTCACTGCATTTGATTCTCCAGTCGGGTCCAAATTGTATATTTTCCCTTTGTATATCGGTTTTGTATATCGCGCATACATATAATGTGCAATATACAACCAACTGCGGACTCCAAACTGAAATCTGCCAAAACACATTCCTCCCTCGCATCCAGATTGTATATGTGCTCTTTGTATCTTGCATTGTATATGCACATACATATAATCTGGGACATACAACCGTGTAGGCCCCATCTTTGACTTTGACTGCAACCTGCTTGTATATTTCCTTTGTATCTGCTCGTTGTATGTCTGATTGTATATTGGGAACATACAATCCCAATATACAACTGTGGATCTCACCCATCTCACAAATAATGTTAACTCCTTGGCCGCGTCCGCTTTGTATATCCTCCCTTGTATGTTCAATTGCATGTGCAAACATACAATTGAACATATATACAATTGGTGGACCCCACCCTTTGGTTCTTGCCTTGCATGTATCTTTTGTATCTTCATCAGCCTATCAGTGAGAACATGAATTGGGTCGCCGATGCACTGTGTCACACCGATAAAACCTTTGTATGTCCAACCTTGCATATTAAAAATACATACAACAATATATACAAAGGACCCGATGTACATTTTCCTTTGTATATGGCCAAGATACAACATACAATGCATAAAAATATGAAGGCCGATAGACTTAGAACTTTTTGGATTTAAAAGAAAGGGCCTGCGGATGAATGTTTGAAACCTTAAATACAGGCGGGCACCACCACCCCCCATAATGCTAACAAGGGAGAGGTATGGAAAATATACTAAAACTATGTGTCACAATGTAGTGTAAGAAGGTAAAGAAGAAAACATCATAAGGATCAATGTGATGTACCTACAACTAAAACAGGGTGTGCTCATACAAGACACACTTCCATGAAGGTAGATAAGGTTGTGAATGCAAGGCATGCACAAAAAACCTCTCATGACACTATTGTAAAGGGTGTGTTCATACAAGATACACTCACATGAAGGTAGATGAAGTTGTAATGACTAACTCAAAGCACACACAACAAACCCTCCATGGCACTTTATAAATAGTGTGAGTACAAGAATGACACAACATGATGTCCAAGATCCCCAAAAATACAAGTACAATGTATGGCACTTTATTTCAATGCATTTACAAATCTAAAAGTGCATACAATGGTTTCTTACAATGTCCAAAAGGGACCATATGTTGAAAATACAATTATACTTTGAGAGAAGAGGAAACAAAAGGAACCATTGTGTAGTACACAAAAAATATGCACTTTCAAAAAAAAATTGGACCCAAAAAGGAGTCCATATGCACAAGTTCAACCCTCCTTCACCATTGGTGGTTTGGATTTTGAAGCCAATCTTCAAAGGATTTGGATATAACTTTTTTTTTAAGTTATTGAGGTCAACAAACGATAAGATGACATCACCAAATGGAAAATATTGTTCATGATAGTTTGCTGACATCAACAGACAAAAAAGTAATGTCAGTAATGACAACCCATGGGATGATTTTAATTGTTGGATAAGTGACATCATTAGTCAAAAAAGTGATGTCATTAGTCAGAAAGGTGACATCATCTAACAGAAAAATAAAAAGTGCTAAAATATTCTCTACCTTACTAGTATATGTTAAAACCACCATTTTGTGTGCGAGAAACCACTTTTGTACAAAAATACTATTGTTTGAAGGTTTGAAATTGTTGATTGGCTATCACAAAACCACTTCCCTATTCCTGATGGTTGCAGGGTGGCATCACTTAGCTGGGGAGGTAGAGGTGGATGTTCTAATGGTGAGGTGAGTAATGAGAATTGATAGAGGTGTGGCACTAGTGACAAATCTCACCACTCCTAGTGATAATGTGATAATGGTTGCTTAATCCCCTCTGGAGATGCTGATGCCCGATGGCCCCTTGCAAAACCACATCTTAAGGCATACATGTTGGAATCAACCCTACAAAAGTTATATGCTAGTTCATCAACCCTACCCAGGGGCCTATACCCTACAAAAAATAAAAACTATTTTTTTTTTTTAAATTGTAGTGTCATACCAAAGTGACATAGGTAGCACAATTTTCTAGAGGTGGCACATCGATGGTGGAGGTATAGTATGACAATTGTGTGATGGTATGGATCATACAAATTGTACAAAATTTTGTACAACCACCAATAGAGACCCCTCAAAAAACCTTGATTAGGCATACTAAGCAAACCTTATTGAGTTTATGGTTGATTCATAGTTTTTGGGCCTTTCAAACTCAATAGTGAGGTCAATTTTTCTCCAAGATGCACCATATAAAAGGGCTTGGAAAAAATATCTCAAACAAGAGAAGGGGTTTGTAGAATTCTGATACCATGTAAAAGTCCCTATAAGGGCTCACAGGGGCCAAAGGTCCTTAGAAAACAAATAAACCTTCCACAAAGGAGAGAAGAAAATAAAGAATTTGATATAGACAATTATTGAATTAAATACAATGATACAAGAGCCTTTCTTATATAGGCAAGAGTGAAACCTAGGACACATAAGATTATGAAAATTTTCTTAATATTATGAATTGAGACATAAAAAGTAAATGCCCTAAGTTAACTTAAATAACTAGTTGTGAAAAAGACCCAAGAGGGTAACTGATAGGGAATACCCTTTTCACACCAACAAAAACAACACTCACATTTACATACAATAGTACACAACTCTAAAAATGAATGATGAGGCACATAATAGACTTGGCTCTTGAAGATTGGAAGTAAACCATCCATAAATATGTTTTGAAGTTCATCATCATCTAAAGTATAACTCATGTTAGTAGCTAATGGTTGAAATACCAATGTGTGATCTCTAATTAGCTTTAGTTTTTATTTTTTTCATTTCATGAGGTCAAGTGTGTATGTCTTAGGTTCAATATTATAATGAAAATGTTTCATGAAAGCACTAGCCAAATCCTCAAAGGAAGTGATAGAAGTATGTGGTAATGAATAAAACCATGTATATGTGTAACCACTTAAGCTTGTTGGAAATAATATAGCAAGCAATTGATCTTCATAAAAATTAGGGAGACACATAATGTGGAAGCATTGTAAATGTTGTAATGGACCACCTTTACCATCATACTTTGAAAAAGAGGGTGCTACAGATTCACTTGGTGTAGGATAAATCAAATGTCATGTGCCAAAGGAATGTGTAATATTGGTTTGTTATGATCTTTCTATTTAATTTCTTGCTCATAATCATTAAAGTACTTTTTTAGGTGGGCCACCTCACTAATGAGGTAGTTCACATTATAGGGAAATATCATTTTCAACATGTCACATATCAGTGTGTATAAATATCATGTGTAATAGGGGAGAGGACAAGAAAGATGTATCATCAACTAATGGCACATTATCCTTATGTTGTTCATTATCATTAATTTATATCTAAATCATGTGTTTGCTCAACAGAAGATGTATACTAATGTAGTTCACAATCACTCAAGGATACCTCCTATGAAAGCACATGAAAGGATTGAAATTAGGGTTTCCATAAAAAAGTTACATATATCATCATGATGCATAGAGAAAACCATGGAATCCATTGTAGAAGGGCCACTAGAAGGGGAAGAATGAGAATTATGAGTAAAACACGGTCTAGGGACAATAGTAAAGTGATCTATGAAATCACATGACAAAGCATGGAATGATGTATAAGAAGCATGACATGAAGTAAATCATTGTTTAGCTCTATCAATCAAAGTATCACCAAAGGAATGTATCAAAGTATGATGATAATGTATAGGAGCATAATTATATGAAGATAAGAATGATCTAACATGAAAATTTAATCTTTAATTGCACTAAATTATTCTATCATAGGTGTATTAAGAGAATGTTAATCATAAACCACGTCATCATGAAACAAAGATTTACCAACCACATGATGAGAAGATAAAGAAGTATCACTATGCTCATCACTAAACATATCATCAATAGACTATGAGCCACAAGATAGAGAAGAGGGATCATCATGCACTACATCAGGGTTAATGACCTCATGTGAAGGTAAACAAGGTGTATCATATATAGTCATATCACTAGTGATAGAAGTACAATCATCATAAAACTCATTATTAGGATAATCATCATAGATAGGAAATCCAAAATCAACAAGTATACCACTAGGCATGGGAGAAGGTGAATCATCATCATATGTAGGTGAAGATAAGGCGTGTATCTACATCACTAAACTCCTCAAGAAAAGGTGTGTCAAGAGAGGCACTTGGAAGTGAATCCATATATGTAAAAGAAAAGCTATCATGAGATGGAGAAGGAATATGATAACTAGGTATGTCATCATCATGTGTATGCACACCACTACCACTAACCATAAGAAAAGTAGAAGCAACATGAGGCTCATGGACAAGTGAAACATGTATATGCAAGAGGAAAGGAAAAGAACTAACTAACTCTTTGAAGGAGGAAAAATCACATACATGATGGAACAAAACCTCCATAAAAAGACATCCCCATCCATAGAATAAAAATCCATGAGTGCATCCCCGCCCCCTGTTAATGGGGTGGTGATGTTGACATCAAAAAAAGGAGAAGTGAGACAAGATGGAGACCTCTGGTAAAGGGATGGGCAAAGATAAATTTTGATAGTGCATCAAAAGGAAACCCAGGTAGTTCAGGGGCTGGATGTTTGGTCAAAGATTGGCAAGGCAACACTTTGGGGAAAGAGGCGAAGAAGTTAGTGCAAGGGACCAACAATGAGGCAGAGTTCCAAGTGCTTATAATTGGTCTTAATTTATGTCGATGCCTAGGAGTCCTAAGGGTAGAGGTGGAAGGGAACTCAATGTTAGTTATAAATGGCCTACGAACTAAGACTATGGCGAATTGGAAATTGAATCTATTACTAAGTGAGGCCCTTTGTTTATTGGAAGGATTCGAATGAGTTGTGTTCAATCATGTGCTTCAGGAAGTAAACAAGGAAGCCAATGAATTAGCAAACCAAGCTATCATAGCTACAGATGATCTGGTGTGGGAGGTTAGAAATAATGATGGTGCCAACATATCCTCCTGTCAAGCCGTCTAATCCAACCAGGAAGAGGTGGATGGTGAAGCGTCCAGGGAGTGCTAAAATATTTGGAGAAAATCAAAAGAAGCATTCTTTATTTCGCAACGGCAACTTGCATGAGTGATAGAGGTAGCGATGGACACCCCTATTTGGCTTGTTTGCAGGAAGCGACAAATGTCATTCCTTGGCCAAATAATGGAGAAGAGGCTGGGTATGGTGTTTAAGCTGAAGAGTGGAATAGTACTCTTCCCCATTGAATGGGTATTGGGAGAGGATTTCATGATAAATTGCAACAAATACAGGGTGAATACATATCTATCCTCCACGTTTCTAGCAGTAATACTAGACCTAAATGAAGAGAAATCCACTATATAGAAGTTGATGGAGGAGTTTGTGGAGCCAGATTTTAGAGGCAGATGGAAGGAGGTGGTAGGAGTGCGCGATATGGTTTTGGAGTCTTTGCCTGGAGAATTCCACAGAATTAACTTTGCAGGGGATGCAGTGAATTGGTGGCCCTTCATCACTGAAGCAGGGGAGGACAAAATCATTGGCCGTCATCATCGAGCAACGCGGGGGTTAGCCTTTATGAAAAACTTGTAGGATTTGAGGTGGAGTATGACTAGATGAATGAGGTGCTGGAGCAATACTATGCGGAGGACGAAAATGCCTGAGAAGGAACTACCAGTAATCTTTATCTTTTTTTGTAATCTCTAGCATATACAGTTTGAATCATCTATTAGAATAGTTAGAAAAGAATATAAGAAGCTTGTACTAGGTGGTAGGGGTAGGATGGTTAACAGGGATTTTGCCAAAACCCTGGTTATACTGTTGTTATGTTTACATGTTGAACTTTCACTGTTTTATTAAATTTGGTTAAAAGTATAATACAAAGGGAGCTGACCCCATGTCAACAATTTACCAACCAAAAAATAAAATCCATGAGTGCATCAAGGATGAAAGGATCATGTGTTTTAAAAGATAGGAACATGTCAAAATTTTTAAAAAACATATGCATGCATATCGGCCAAGAAAAATGACCTAGGAAGAGCCGTAATGATATATTATCCAAGGGTGAGTGGGTAGGTGGGATCAAAGAGATATATCACTATGTATGCCCAAAACCTAATCAAAGTATGATAAGCATATGTTAAGAAAGATGAATCCAAACTCTAGGAAATCTAAAATGATATGTGAATATCATAATTAGATCTAAACATAATGAAAATGAAGGCAAAACCTAGAGTGGTGTAAGATATGTCAAGTTCACAAAAATGTAAGAAATAAATGGATTCCTTTACTAAAATTAGGTTTAATGAATATGACATTTAATTAGCCTAATTTAGAGTTGTGATAGAACTTTGAAATCTAGAAATAACAAAAATAAAGCACTTAGCTAATTCTGGTGGTCAATAGATAGTTATTTGTTGTTTTGATCATAACTTTTTAAGTGTAACTTAAAATTGCAACTTATTCTATATATTGGAAGCATAATGACAAAATTTGAACTATATATTGCTCTTAGAATTTGGTGGATCAATTTTGATCATCATAGGTTCAATCCTAGGTTCCATGGATTTGATCTTACCTATAGATTTGATCTATTTTATGTGAATTTAAACTAACAGAATGTTACAATAGTGGATCTACTTGCCTTTGTTTTCCTTGTAGTTTAATGTGTTAAGGTAGTGTTTACAAACACCTTTGAGAAGATTACCGATTTGATAGGTGAGTGAGCTCTCCTAGTTCAACCCCGTTGGTTGGGTTAGATTAATGGTGAAGAGAAATATTAAAGACATCATTCATCAACATGCAAATGGCCTATATGCAGATGAGGTTCTTTATTCCTTTAGAAAATCAAAGTGTGTTCTAATGATTTCACCTTGTAGTCTCATATGAATTAATTACACATTAAATATCTTTAAATACCAAAACATAACAGTAAGTTGAACAAACTTGTACAAAGTTGGCCTATACTAGCTAGTGAAAGAGGTGGGGATTTTCCTCTATTCAAGGGTTAAGAGGAAATAACTATCAAAGTGATTGAATTGGACTTAAGCATACTGGTCTTAGAGAATTAGTCTCCCCCTCAAGGCCTCTCCATGTTAAACTTTGATAGAGCGATGTGGGGTAACCTAGTTGTTTTAGGAGGAGGCTTTGCAATAAAGGACTCTATAGGTAATTTGATCTATGAAGCCTCCCTCTTTTTCAATGTGTGTACTAACAATAAAGTGAAGTGAAATCTTTGATAGAAAGTTTAGAGGCTACAATTTCCCAAAATCAAAACAAGATGATAGTTGGAGGTCATTTAATGATTGTGTTCAATGTTATTAATAAGGGGAGAAGATCAAGTTAGAAACTCAATCATTATATAGAAGAGGTTCAAGGTGTAAAGGATAAATTTGAAATAATTAGTTTCACCCATTGCAAAAGAAATTTCAATATAGTAGTAGACTAATTAGACAATAAAGGCATCGATCAAGAGTTAATTACAACTATATATATCAATAGAGCAAGCACTTGGAAAATTTTAGATACTTTGCTTACTTGTAAGCTCCCTCGACTACAATAGTCAAATAAGAGAATGGTAAGCATGTATCACTCAAGTTTAACCAAGTCATACTCTTGTTTATTTTGTGTTTCTAAGGAATCTAATGCAAAGGCCTAGTTGGAAGTCCTTTTGGAATTACAAATAATATATGTCAGAATGGCAACAATCAATAAATAAAAAGGAAGGTTGTTGATTTGGTGTGGTATAGTGCATTAATGACCATTAGTGTGTTTGTAGTGAGGTGTGGAGGAGTTCTTATTAAGTTGCAGTAGTTCTTCATGAATTATAGTGGTAAGGTCGTGGTGGAGTGAGGTCTTATGTTTGATCTAGTATATTGCAAGACTTGCCTTTGGATATTTGTAAGATATGGCAGTCAAGTAGCAAGAAGTGCAATGAGAGTAGGTGTTGTAAGGGAGAATAATAGATAGACAAATCCAATGTATCTTCTCTTTCAAGGAGTAGATAACCCTAGGGTTTGTCAAAGCCATTCTTGGTGAGAAAGCCTTATTTGTTGGTACGTGGTCAAAAGCAACCATCCACATTAAGATTTTATCACCAACCTTGCATTCTTCCTTCTAGATCATACAACATTACGTCTATGGCTCCTATAGTTACTCTTATCAAACTAATTTTTAGATACAACATTAGATAATATAGAGATGGAGTATAAGGCAGTAGCTATTGATGCCAAGGACGAAGGCTCTACTTCCACTCCAACCCTACGAATGTGGAATGTTGATGAACTAGAAGAGTTGCAGAGAGAAGTAGGGGTTCTTTGTGTATTTTGCAACAATGCGAGCCAAGTGTTGGTTGGTTTACATGTGCACCAACATCAAGATAGGCTTGAAGTTGGTAGTGATTTCATAATTCTAATGTTTTGCAGCCCCTCTATTCATAGGTCTTGTCATCAGAAGGCTTAGGGAGATTGCCTACAAGGTGAAATTCTCATCTCCTGCGAGTTATTGTAGAGGAAGAGCAATACATGAAGACAAGCCATGAGTGGAAGAGGTGGTAGATATGTTACATGCTTCTCTTGCCCCCAAGGAGCATTGGGGGGTTGTTTAAGTCTAAGTTTTATATTTGTTTGGTTGTCAGGGTTTCTTATATTTTTTTCCTTATGTTATTTTTATTGTTGGTTTAGTTTGGTTTTAGCTACATCCTCTAAAGCATCATTTTGATTATGGTCTAATCTTGGTTTGTTCGTATATCCTATGTTTATAAGCTTTTATATTATGGGCAATGGCCCTTATAGATCCCCTGTTAATCTATCTATATAAAAAAGAAAGATGTAGGAATTTTGGAATTTGAATTTGAACACTTAAATTTCAAGTCCAATCCTTCAATTTGAGTTTGAACTAGGTTCAATCCCAAGTGGCATGAAAGTGAACCAAGTGGGGAAAATTACTAGAACAAGGCAAGTAGTAAATGTATGGCAATAAGTGGTAATATAGATAGATAAAATGACAAATGTGTTAGGTCTTGCATAACTAAGGGTGAGATAAGGTCAAATATATAGAAATAGATGAGAAAAATATCAAATCATGAGCCAAACTTAACACAAAAATATACCACGCATCAACATATAATTTTCTGTCTTTTATTTTTAGACTTGGGTCCCACATAGACTTTAAAGGTGCGTCGTCTACCACCCACCTTATTTTTGTGAATATTGTATTATTCTCT
The DNA here is from genome assembly GCA_027924645.1 of Cunninghamia lanceolata. Taxonomy (NCBI): domain Eukaryota; kingdom Viridiplantae; phylum Streptophyta; class Pinopsida; order Cupressales; family Cupressaceae; genus Cunninghamia; species Cunninghamia lanceolata. Next base: position 5,362,636 of record BSBN01000850.1, read on the forward strand.
TTTTAGTTTTTTAAAAATAATAAAGCCATTATTCATCCCAAAAAATTCCATCAAAACAAATCCAAAACTAGATGAAAATTGGCATGAGTATGCAGTTTCACCCCTACAATATATATAGGTATATTGGTGGATTATATTGACAATTCCCACTGACTAATAAGTCCATTTCCCTATAATTATCACCCACATTGCCTTCAATTACTTTCACTTGGAGACTTTGATGGCAACGTGATCCTATAGACTTTGATAGTGTGCCTTTACCACCCACCTTTTTTTTAATATTGTATTATTCTGTTTTAGTTTTTAAAAAATAATAAAACCATTATTCATCTAAAAAAAATCCATCAAAATGAATTCAAAACTAGATGATAATTGGCATGACTATGGAGTTTCACCCCTACAAGTATATTGGTGGATTATATTGACCATTCACACTGATTAATAAGTCCATTTCCTGGTAATTATCACCCCCATTGATAAAACGATTATTCATCTAAAAAAAATCCATCAAAACAAATTCAAAACTAGATGATAATTGGCATGACTATGGAGTTTCACCCCTACAAGTATATTGGTGGATTATATTGACCATTCACACTAATTAATAAGTCCATTTCTCGGTAATTATCACCCCCATTGATAAAACCATTATCCATCTAAAAAAAATCCATCAAAACGAATTCAAAACTAGATGATAATTGACATGACTATGGAGTTTCACCCCTACAAGTATATTGGTGGATTATATTGACCATTCACACTGATTAATAAGTCCATTTCTCAGTAATTATCACCCCCATTGCCTTCAATTACTTTCACTTGGAGACTTTGATGGCAACGTGATCCTATAGACTTTGATAGTGTGCCTTTACCACCCACCTTTTTTTTAATGTTATATTATTCTCTTTTAGTTTTTAAAAAATAATAAAACCATTATTCATCTAAAAAAATCCATCAAAACAAATCCAAAACTAGATGAAAATTGGCATGACTATGGAGTTTCACTCCTACAAGCATATTGGTGGATTATATTGACCATTCACACCGACAAAAATGTCCATTTCCCTGTAATTATCACCCATATTACCTTCAAGTACTTTCACTTGGAGACTTTGATGGCAACTGATCCTGTAGACTTTAAAAGTACGTCATCTACCACCCACCATTATTTTGAATATTGTATTATTTTCTTTTTAGTTTTTTTAAAATAATAAAAAAGCTTCTATCAAAACAAATCCAAAACTAGATGAAAATAGCCCTAAATATGCACTTTCACTCCTATATTCAAAACAAATCCAAAACTAGATGAAAAGAGCCCTAAATATGCACTTTCACCCCTATATTCAAAACAAATCCACATAAAAATAGCCCTAAGTATACAGTTTGACTCCTATATTCAAAACAAATCCAAAGCTAGATGAGAATAGCCCTAGGTATGCCCTTTCACCCCTACAACATATATAGGTATATTGGTGGATTCTATTGGGAGTTTCCACCGACTAACAAGTCCATTTCCATGCAATTATCACCCCCATTGCCTTCAATTCCTTTCATTGGAGACCTTGATGGCAATGTGATCGTTTATACCAAACATTCTTAAAAAAACACTTAGGTCTATTCCACAGACCCCAAGGGCATGGGTGGCATGAAAATGGTGGGGGCAAAGGCAAAGGCAATCCTTGATAGGTAGTTGATGCCCTGAATTATGAGTTTTAGTTGCCTCGTCCTTATCTCATGCAATCCATTGCAATTACTTTCCATCCCACGACTAGGACGTGGCGAAGGGCGGCCAGCACTCGGGCTTCCATCCGGCCGCGAATCGGGGAACAGGTTGACTCCACGTCAGCTGGCACGAGCGAGTAAAACAATAAGTTAACGGCAGGCAAAAAATAGATCGGCGGCGCTGACTGTGTTTCCATATGCCACGCGGCACGCCGGCGGGGCTTCTCATTTTCTGGTATGCCTGCCTGGCAGCAAACGCTTTTTATTGTCAGTCTACTTGCGGGCCGACCGGTGCAGCACGCCGTTGGGCGGCGATCCCGGAGTGGCCGCCGACACTAGAAAGTTTTCGTTTGCGGTGGGCCCGGTCACTCCCGGTAACTTCTCCTCCTGCCCGTGATATTCGAGGCGCTGACGTGGACTCAGCTATCATTCCTGTCGATCGATGTGCACGCCTCGGGGAATTCGTAGTGCCAGCGTGGCGGTGGAACCAGACACCGGCTTCTTTAAAGCTGTCCAACTTTTTCCCTTGCTAAATCGGGAGGCACTGCCAATTTTGGTTTCCGTTCCCAGCAAGCAGGCCTAGAATTTCAAATTAATATGTCTCTGCCATAATAATTTGTTGACGGTTGTAAATTTTTCATTTCACATTTTATAGATTAAATAGAAAGTCAAATCAACATGTTTTCATAGTTTATATATGTATAAATAATTGTCCTAAGTTTGTTTTTTTAGATTCAAAGAGTAACCTTGTAGTTTACTGTAATTTATAGCTATATTAAATGTGTCGATAAGTTTTACAAGTTGAAGTTTTTCCTAGATGATTTTATGTAAGTAAAAAGAAAAAAATTTATTGTTTTATCTATTCAAACGTTATAAAATAAGGAGAAATACACTTGCAGTTGCTCTGTTTCCATAAAGTTGTTTAACTTTTTCCCTTTATGTGTTTTTGTTTCCATTCTTTAAGTTGAATTTCAAATAATCATGTCCACTACTTGAATTGATGGCTGTATGGCTGTATTGGACATTTTTTTCTCTTTTGGTGGCAGGTTTATGTGTTTTTGGTTTCCATCCTTCAAGTTGAATTTCAAATAATAATGCCCACAACTTGAATTGATGGTTGTATGGCTGTATTAGACATTTTTGTCGTAAAATACAATCAAAGTTTTAAGAAGATTGTACTATATAAAAGGAAAGATTTTGGACACAGTCAAAAATTCTATAGGATTATTCTTCTATGTATATTTAGTCTCTCTATTTATATATATTTTAGTTTCCTTCCTTCAAGTTGAATTTCAAATAATCATGCCCACAACTTGAATTGATGGTTGTATGTCCGTATTAGACATTTTTGTCATAAAATACAATCCAAGTTTTAAGAAGATTGTACTACATAAAAACAAAGATTTTGGACACAGTGAAAAATTCTATAGGATTATTCTTCTATGTATATTTAGTCTCTCTATTTATATATATTTTAGTTTCCTTCCTTCAAGTTGAATTTCAAATAATCATGCCCACGACTTGAATTGATGGTTGTATGTCTGTGTTAGACATTTTTGTCATAAAATACAATCAAAGTTTTAAGAAGATTGTACTACATAAAAACAAAGATTTTAGACACGGTGAAAAATTCTATAGGATTCTCTCTCTCTCTCTCTCTCTCTCTCTCTCTCTATCTATATATATATATATATATATATATATATATATATATATATATATATATATATATATATAATAAATAAGGTATACCTTTAGTAGAGATTTTGGAGACAATAAAAAATTCTATAGGATTATTCTTCTTTGTATATTTAATCTCTCTCTATCTATATATATTTTTATTAAATAAGGTATGTCTTTAGTAGAGATTTTGGAGACAGTAAAAAATTCTTTAGGATTATTCTTCTATGTATATTTAGTCTCTCTTTATCTAAATATTTTTTTTATTAAATAAGGTATGTCTTTAGTATTTGAAGAGTAATTTTGAATGGATAATTATCAAAAAGAATTGTTTGACAAGTAGATGGACTATCAAATTTAGGCCTTGATTATTTTTATCTATTCTAAAATAATTTGTTGATGATTGTGAATTAATATGTCTAGCTGTCAAGGATGATTGTTTTTTAAATTTCAAAATTTTTGAGATATAGTTTTGCAAGTTGAAGTCTTCTTTAGATAACTTTACATAAACTTAAAAGGAAAAAAAATATCACCTTGTTTATTGTTTAACAGTGCTTCTACATGCCAACTGTGTAGAGATTTTTAGTATCAAAACAAAGAGAAACACTCAAAAGGGAAAATAATATACAATTTTGATATGGATTGCAAATATATTCATTAATTAAATATGCTAAAAAAATAGCAATCATAGTGGGTTAAAATTTCCTAACATGTAGACAAAAATTGTGTATGATAGTAGTGGCATTGTGAAGGAAAAATAGTGTGTCCAAAGAATGCCCCTCCAATTAATAAAAACAATTACCTATATTTTTTTGATCTAAGCTCAAGCAATGCTTACACAATCACACCTTTCCTTACATCTTTGAAACAAAACGAAACTGAAGATCAGTCACACTTGCACATGCACGCACGAAACTAATGAAAAATCACACATTTCCTTACACCTTTGAAACAAAACAAATCTGAAGATCAGTCACACTCACATGCACGCACGGAGACACACACACACACTAGAAATATATGATAGAAATATAAATACTAGTATAAATATATTAAATACACCTATCTAAAACAAGCTCAGAAAAACAGTTTCCAATTATTTTATTCACTAAAGAGTTCAATTTTAGTTTAGAACTATTTGATTTACTACATACATATATGGACACATAAATTTTAATTTTTAGTTAAGAATTATTTTATTTTATCCACATTGTGTTGATTTTGAAGAGTTTTTAAACTTTTGGAAAAGCCACCATTCATTATTTTGGTAGTTCTTTTTGTTTTGTTTTTACTTTGAAAAGTGTATTAAATATGATACACTTATATGTTATATATTTATAGTTTTAATTTTTTTAAATATATGTCAGTTGTGTTTTGATTTTTATATACACCATTGTCACTTAGAATGATGTAATCAAATGTACACGCTACAAAGATGTAAATATTATCACTTATAATGATGTAATTAGATGTACACAACTAGAACGTAATTAAATGTACATGATTGATTGTTGTCACTCGAGTACCATGTAATTAAATGTACACGATTAAAAACGATGAAATATAGTCACTTAGAATGATGTAATTAAAAGTACACAGTCGAGACTGATGTAAATAAATGTACACGAATGAAAACTATGTAATTAAATGTACACAACTGAGACTCTTGTTGTCACTTAGAACGATGTAATTAAATGTACATGTAATTAAATATATGTCAGTTGTGTTTTGGTTTTATATAGAGGACAAGAGACTCCCACTGTCACTTAGAATGATGTAATTAGATGTACACGATTGACTATTGTCACTTGAGTACAATGTAATTAAATGTACACGACTGAAAATGATGAAAATATTGCTGCTAGAATGATGTAATTAAAAGTACACTACCGAGACTAATGTAAATAAATGTACACGAATGAAAATGATGTAATTAAATGTACACGATTGATTGTTGTCACTCGAGTATGATGTAATTAAATGTACACGATTGAAAAAGATGAAATACAGTCGCTTAGAATGATGTAATTAAAAGTGCACAGCCGAGACTGATGTAAATAAATGTACACAAATGAAAACCATGTAATTAAATGTACACAACTGAGACTCTTGTTGTCACTTAGAACAATGTAATTAAATGTACATGTAATTAAATATATGTCGGTTGTGTTTTGGTTTTATATAGAGGACAAGAGACTCCCATTGTCACTTAGAATGATGTAATTACTGAGAACGATATAATTAGATGTACACGATTGACTGTTGTCACTTGAGTACAATGTAATTAAATGTACACGACTGAAAATGATGAAAATATTGTTGCTAGAATGATGTAATTAAAAGTACACTACTGAGACTAATATAAATAAATGTACATGATTGAAAATGATGTAATTAAATGTACACAACTAAGACTCTTGTTGTCACATAGAACAATGTAATTAAATGTACATGTAATTAAATATATCATGTCTACAAATTAAATATATGTCGGTTGTGTTTTGGTTTTATATACAGGACAAGAGACTTTCACTGTCATTTAGAATGATGTAATTACATGTACACGACTGAGAATGATGTAATTAGATGTACACAACTGAAAACAATGTGAATACTGTCACGTAGAATGATGTAATTAGATGTACACAACTGAAAACAATGTGAATATTGTCATATAGAATGATACAATTAGATGTACACAACTGAGAACAATGTAATTAAATGTATACGATTGATCGTTGTCACTTGAAAACAATATAATTAAATATACAAGACTGAAAACGATATAATTAAATGTACAGAACTGAGACTCTTTTTGTCACTTAGAATGATGTAATTAAATGTACAAGACTGAGACTCTTACTGTTACTATAAATTAAACTATTCCATATGAAAAAAACAAAGCCATATTATATATCATCATTTAAAACAGTACTAATAATACAAGCTATAAGCGTCAATTCCTTGAGAGAAATTCTAAATTCCTTGGGTTTCCCCTTGGCTAAAAAGGCCCAAATTTCTCCTAATTAAGCATAAAAATCCGTCGCTTTCAGCGAACTACCCTTTCAGTCGAAACGACCAGTCCTGCCAACAAGTATGGCGGTCCGTCTCTTTGACCAGAGAAATGAAGCGCAAATTAAGGCCCTAATCCGGAGTTAAAGGCTACGGTTTTGGTGCCGGGCCTGTAAATTGAATATACTTTTCCAGCCAGTCGCCAAACCCCACCAAACAAAACAGAAAAACAAAAAAAAATCAATGGAAACAAAACCCAGGTAAATGTTATAATTCCTTTGTGAAAACGTAAAGCTCGTCATGATTGAATTTGAGTGTGTAATTTGACCAGGCAGGAAGGATGAAGGAAATTGCACGTCTTTTGATCAAATGCTCTCGCTCTCCCATGCGCCAGATGGCTGCCCAAATAATTTGATACACCACTGAATTATCATAGCCCGCCGGTTTAGCATTTGACGGTCACATGCGAATTCCTCTCGTTTTATCTCCTGAAAATGATAGCTGTGTTTGGATCGAGTTCTCTCGATTGCCTCTACTTTTCCTTTGTCTGGTCGTCAAACCCTTTTGTCGGTTCATCTCTCATGAGTAGAAGAAATTTTTTATTATATAAAATAGGGGAGAGGACCCAATAGTTGAGCACCCTAACCTCACGCCTCTCAAAATCATATGTGGTAATTTTGAATCACCCCAAAAAAATTAGAGGGCCCTTGCTTATAACGGCTCTATTTAAACATCATCCACTTCAATGGTCAAACAGTCAATAGAAAATTTACACCTCATTCACAACAAAAAGTGGTAAATATTTGTCCTCTTTTTATTGGTCAAAATTAACCTTTAACTGTTGAAGTGGATGATATTTAAGAACACCTACTTATAAGACTCTACTTAAACATCATCCACTTCAATGGTCAAACAGTCAATAGCAATTTTACACCTCATTCACAACAAAAAGTGGTAAATATTTGTCCTCTTTTTATTGGCCAAAATTGACTTTTGACTGTTGAAGTGGATGATGTTTAAAAACAGCCGCTTATAACTAAGGTTTCAGGCAGGGCCTAAATTTGATGGCCGTATTTAGGCATTTTTACCGTAAAATAATATCAAAATTTTAAAAAGATTGTATCATATGAAAGGAGAGATTTTGGATAGATTATCAAAATTTATATAGAATTGTGATGATATATATATTTTGCTTATATATAATTTTACTTATACTAAGATATGTCATAGTATATTAAGCACCTTTGAATGGATAACTATCATTAAAAAATTGTTTGACAAGGAAAGTCGACTGTCAAATTTAGGCCTTGGTTTCAGGGCCACATCATCAAATATGATGCCACATCAACACGTTTTTTGTTGAGGTGTCAAATAGTTCCCCAAAAAAAGGGTGGACTAATAGGTGTGCATTAAGTCATGTTTTGTTGGTGGGCTGATGTGGCATCACATGATTGGTTGCTTTTTAAATCTAATGAGCACATTTCGTTCAATTCTAAGTACTCATAGTAACACTAACAACCTTAAAGTCACAACTACTAGTGCTAAACTTTTAAAAATATTGGACCTTAAATACGCAAATACTATCACACCTATTGGAACATGCTCAGCAATTGGGTCCTCTCCCTTGTGTCTCTCTCAAACTTAAACCTTTCCCAAGGTTTGAAGGAAGCCATTAAATAGGGTTAAATGTTTTATACATGTGTCCTATAGTTCATTGCTTGCTTCTATTAAAAACATTATATTTTTGTAGTCCATAATATTAGATTTGAATGCTTTTGGGTTTAACTGTGTAATACTTTTTACATAAACATTTCATATCACACTCCATAATCCATCGAGCCAAGAGAAGATAATGTAAAAATCTATTGTCTATTTGTTTGCTTCTAGTTAATTTCAGGCATGCCCTTGCGAAGAAACTTATGAGAGGGATTTTGGTTAGTAATAGAAAGGTTAGACAACAAAATTGTGGTGCCAATAAAGTTGTGGGTGTTTTATAATTTAACACAAATGATTAATATGACTAAAGTACCTTTTGGTTCTTTTGTTTGTGAGTCACAATCTATTCCTTATCAATTACCATGTTCTAGGTGGTGAATTTTGTTTTGAGTTCACTAGAAATGTTCGTGGCTTCATAACTTTTAATGGAGGCAATAAGAATTTTGTTTCTAGCTCATAAATATTGATGGCTTCATAACTTTCAGTGTAGACTTCTAACCAACATACCATTTTGAAAAAGATTTAACTAAGGTTGCTCTTGTATACCATTAACTTCCCCAAAGGTTAGAGAATTTATGTAGGACAAATATTGACTATTATAAATAGAGTATTTTCTCCTTAATAACTAGAAGGGGTTAGATTGTCATATAGTTATGTATCCCTTTATGGATTATAGGCAGAGAAAATGCACCTTAACATCATTATCACATGACTTTTTATTCATGGAATGTCTATGGCCTAGCTAATCCTTTCCACAAATATATGGTTAAGGCCACTTGCCAATCTTTTCAAGGAATATATGATTTTTGTTTGCAATAAATCAAGATCACCAGTTTTTAACTTCAATCTATGGTCAATACCATTTGATCAAGTGTAATTTTCCACATGTCCAACCATGAAATTGAAAGAGGTTGGGTTGTTATGTTACTTTCACTAGGCTTGATATCGCATGTCATATGCTCAAGTTCCAACCCTAATAATTAAGGTGTATCGACACTTTTTTATTTTGACAATCATTCTCTTGGGCTCATCAATATTTATATTTCTAATGAAGTTATAGAAAGGGCAACATCTAGGTAGTGAGTTGTAGACTATCTTTGAATCTATGCACATTTCAATGTGGTTTAATCCATAGAGGACAAGGGAGGCCTTTTGCTACTGTCCTAGTGTGCCAGTGAACAAGAGGTGTGGTTTTAGATGCACAATACACATGATTTTTTATCCTAGCCATAATCGGCAGTAATCCTCGTCCATGCCTTGGATTACTAGGTCTAATATCTACCAAGGTAATGAATGGTTGCTCAATATACTTGAATGGACCATGGTGATCTGAAACATAATCTTCTTTTTTCTATGAATTTATATCACCAAGTTAGTTTTCTATGAGTTTATTTTATCATACCATCCTCCCATCTAATTTTTTATTGAGTGGACTAGATCACAATTCAGAATTAAAATCCTTGATTCCATCTCAACATGATCCATCTTATCTATCCACATACAATAGAATACATCAAATAAATTCGAAGCTTGGTTCTTTGGTCCACTATTGAGATTGATTGGATTGAATGGTTAGTTGTTACTATCTCTAGGATGACCACCTTTTTGCATGCATACATTACAAAAAGTTGTGGTCATGTTAGCAATATTATTTGTTGTAAAATCCCTTTGTTGATTTTATTAACTTATGCCCAACAAATAAAAACAAAAGGTGCAGTAGATGTGGGAAGATCAATAATGCAATACATGTGTATCATTTGTGCCACTTCTTTGGGATCTTTCCCTTTTGTTTAAGGGGACAAGCCCCATAAGATTATTTTATTAGGGCCTTTCCTTATTACTCTTTATATCCACACTATTTGATCAAAACAAATCAATAGTGTGGTTAACTTTAGGAGATGGCAAATCTCATTTATTTCTCAAATCTTTGATCATCAAACACATGGTAGGGGTTGCATGATCCACCTCTAAAAAACATAGTGTATTTACCTATAATATTGAGCTTTTCTTGTAACAATTATCAAAAGCACCACAAAAACTTTCCTAAATTAAGGCTTTAATACCACTTGTAATTAAATTTACTTTGCAAGAGAAAAATGGCACTAATATATCACACATCCACAAGATAGAATGAGAAGAATACTATAATAAATGTGCAAATAAAAGTAGTAAAGTAGATCCAAACAATATGAGAAAAATGAGAGCAATTTACACTAATTATTAAATTAAGCAAGTTAGTAGAGAAAACCCTCCAAAATAATTATGACAAGAACAAAATTTGCTATATGATGTCTAACATCTAACCACTACATCCTATATATAGTATAATTAGGATATGATTATCCCATAATCCAAATTATGCCAACTCCCACTATAATTATTAAATATCAACTATCAAGTGATTAATTCAAAGGTTGTGTATGTCACAAGTAGACCTCCACATACCATGAAACATCTAAATTAAGATAAGGGCATAACAAAAACTAGCTTTGAAGTGGAGATATTGACAAGTTTTCATTAATAGTAAATATATTGCAATGAGATAACTTCATAAATAGAAACTCACCTACACATGCACTAAAAATGAAGAGAACCCACCCTTGGATGGTAATGGTGCCTCTCTTACATCTAAAATATATCAAAAAAATATTGTTTATGGTTCATTATATAATGTCTATTAATAGTATATACAAGATACAAAACTAAGAGCAAATGATAGTAAGAGATAATTTGAACCAAAATCCTACATTTGTCTATTTATTCAAGTACCATATATTTATTCAAGTACCATATAGAATTGTGTTGAATGACAACCTCCATTGAGAAGCACTCCCTTATCCTCCCTCTACTACATAGAATCAAAAATCATAGTTATATTATCAAAATAAGGTGAGAAGATTATAAAAATTTCAAGAAAAATAGAGACAATAATTACAATTGAATGCATATCATCATGCAATTTAAACATTTTGTACATGTCACATGGTCCATAGTAAAGAAGTACTCTTGATAAGTTCCATCATAAGGAGCATTTCTTGTATTTCAAAGAAGACACTAGCTATGAATCAAACATATTGACATGGTTTAGTAAAATAGTAAATATAATACAATACATGATAACGTAATTAAAGCTGAAAATGAATTTTTGATTGTTTTATAAAATGTAAAGTTTTATTATAATGGTGTCATGGTAATGGTGACCACATTGAAAAAGTAAATTATTAGGCATGGAATGCTTATGAGTTGGTCAAATCCATGGCATTTGTAATTGATTAAAACTTGGAGATAGATTTTAGAGTGACTATAGAAGCCCCAATCACATCCACTGATAAACACTAATAAAGGAAGAAAACTAGACTAACAAGGATCACTGGTGGAAAATAGTGCCATGTTAATCAACCTTTATTATAATCTTGGCATTAGAAACCCATATTGGAGTGCTTTAAGAATGTACATGAGTGATTTTTTGGTTGTTAATAGATGATATGTTGAGGTTGAGGGATCTATATATGTAGATAAACTTGTTTTTTTTTAAGGTTTCTTCATGTTTTTATAGTTTGGGATTGAGATATTGTGATTATTAGTATTCAATTTTGTTGTTGTGGTTGTGTTTGGCTTCATTTAGCATATCTTTATAGATTTTAACTATATCCTAAATAAATATATTATCCTTCCTTTGTTAGTTGTAGTTTGAATTGGATACTATGATGCTGAAATTTTGTTTCATTGGGATTAATCCATTACAAATGTTTGAATGACAATTTTAGAGGACCCTAGACATGATATAGAAATCTTAGCAAACTATATTCTATCTAGGTATATGGCAATGATGAATGTATGTCATGGAAATGTGGAATGTGGTATTATGAATAGGAAACTCTCTATTGAAACTAGTAGGGATTGAGTTTATTAGTATGACTTTGTTATTTAGTTGGATTTAGTCACTAAAAATGCTTGAAATTTTACTCTTTTCTCTACATTTGAACCAGTTGAGTTGTATGTGGGAAGAGAATTTGTTTTGACCTATTGGTTTAGACCTATTGAGTATTTCCTCTTTTAGGTCCTAAACTCCATATGTTATAGTCTACAAGCATGTGCTATGATCATTCACAAAATTGATTGGCCCATGTTATGAGAATGAGATCTTATAAATAAAATGTGGTATGTTGTTCAATGTAGTAAAGTGAGTGAGATTATATTCCATCTATTAAAATGAATCAATGAGACTAAGGATTCAATCCTTAATGGCATTTATAGTTATTTTATCTTTTATATGCATAGGGAAAACTTAATGTGAAATCTTGATTTGGATTTACTATTATATTGTATAGTCTTAGGATTATGGTTTCACTTGGAATTTCTAATATTATGTGGTAGTGCATGCCATGTTCTTAATTCTCCTTTGATCACCCATTGTAGATATGGCATGATGAAAAGGACAAAATTACAAAAAGTATTTCATATGGATATAAATTATATTTTATATGAAGTTGATTTGTCCTTGTTTCAAGTTCATAAACCTAAGTAGTAATTATGTAGTATGGACTCTTTAATAAGGTATTGTGGAATTCTTTTAAATCTTAAGATATGATTTTTTATACGAAGTTATGAGTTAGACACCAAGTTGTGGAACTGTTTGCTCACAAGTTGCTTGTAAATAGTGGTATTGGGTGGGGTTTATGGGAGCCCCACCTATTGCCATCTACTCTCAATTACCCTACATGTAACTCACTTACTATAAAAAATCAAGAGTTAAGTACAGGGAGAGTCTAGTGGACCGGTTTTGAGGTTTTCTACCTAAATAACTTCGGGTAGGAGGTGAAGTAGTGCTCCTATCTGTTAGTAATAATTTATGTTTGGGGTTTCATGTCAGGTCTCCTCACAAAAATCCAAAAATCCTAACACATTTTGGCCTCTACAGTTGTTAAAAATGCTAGAAATCAGTTAAGGTGCAAGTCAAAAAATGTTGTGGCAGGTTAGAAATCTCCATCGGCCCCTGAAAGATGTTAAAAACTAGGTCAAATGCATAAAAATGCATATCGGGTCAATGTTATTGTGTTTGAATGTTTCTGTGTGTGGCTAGAAGGGTCAATTTGTGCCAGCAGCGGGACCGCCAAGTGTTATGCCCCAGTTTAAATCTACACCTTTGTTTTTGCTTCCCACGGAGCATGCCATGTGTCAGTGGCGGAGGCGGCCCCTTAAAGTTTCAAGAATGCACGGAAGGTGCCAAGTGTCAGCTTCTGCTAGAGTCTCGACACAGTTTCTAAGTGTTTCAAAGTGCCGCAGATGGCACCACGTGGAGGCACCTGAGTGACCCTAAAGGTTTCACAGTTTCTGCCAATTTTTTGAATGACCCTTATTATTTCTCAAAGTGCCGTGGATGATGACATGTGTCAGCTTCTGCATAAGTTTCAAACTGGGGCCTTAAAGTTTCTAGGCTTCGCGGAAGCTGCCATGTGTTAGCCTCTGCTAAAGTTTCAAAAAGTTTCTAGGCTGCCGCGGAAGATGCCACATGCCCCTTGTTGTGACAGCGAAAGCCGACAGGTATCGGCGTCCGCGTTATATTTCATATTTGTTTCGGGGCTAAGTGAAGATCGTGGTGGGTCCCAGTAAAGTAGTTGCTACTGTGGATGTTACCAAGTGGCAACTTCTACTTAAAGTTTCAAGAGCCCCTTTATCAAGTTTCAATGTGGCGGAAGGCGCCAAGTGTCACGAGCGGGGGCAGTTTCTTTTTGTTTCAGCGAGTGCGCGAAAAGCACTGTGTCTCCCTAGTGGTTGCTGTGGGAGCCGACATGTGTCAGCCTCCGCATTGTTTCTTCTTGCTTCAAGGATGAGCGGGAGGTTGTGGGCCCAATTCCTTAATGTGCCTCAGGTTTCAAAGCCGCAGATTGCGACAAGTGTCACAAGCAGGGGCCACTTCAATCTTTCGACATAGTTTTGTAAAGTATCGCGGAAGGTGCCGCGTGGCTGCTTCTGCCGAAGTTTCTAGGATGTTTCTTTGTGTTTCAAGAGATGCTGTGGAGCTCGACACATGTCAGCTTCCGCTGGAGTTTCAAGGGAGAGTCTCTTATGTTTTAAGGGTCCCGCGGAGCTTGCCACGTGGTGGCTTCCGCGTGAGGTTCCGACGGTAGACTCTCGGCGGGAAGATAAAGGAAGCGATGGCCCAGCGATGGAAACTCAAGGTGCCTATGTGGCACGATCTAGTTGGTTCGTGACTTTTCAACATTTTTGGGGGCCGTTGGATCTCTGCGACTAGGTTTTTGATCGATGGCCACGTTTTGAGCCTACAGCACAAGTTTTCTTGTGAGCATTTGCAATTGTTTTGAGTGGGAAACTCTGAGGAAACTTGTTGTGGCTGCTTTCCTGAGGCCGCGGGTTGGTGCGCCAGTAATGGTAGTTTTTGCAAAAGGCATGGGTCGAAGGGACAGCTCAACCACCCAATTGGTGAGGATTGTCCCTGGGCAGTGGCGCAAGGCTCGAGATCCCTTCCTATCTCCTCCTCTACTTGCTGCATTTATTTTTGAGCGCCATTTTCTGATGCTGTGTATCTGGCAGATTTTTGTCTGGCCATGTAATTAATTTGTGGGGTACATTTTCTTGCTATTTAAGCTGACTGTGTGACCCATTTAGAGGTTGTTGAAAACTGGACATTTTGGCTCTATAATAAGATACAACAGGTTTTGGTTGCTCTATACAGGAGGTCTTGTGAGTTTATGTATCACTTGTTGTATGTCTCATGCATGAATCTATTGATTTCATGATTGGTTTTATATGAGTAATGCTATATTTGCATGTGTTTTGTTAATTTTGTCTCCAATATTGCATGTGTTCTTCTTCTGAATCTAGATATCTAAGGGGTGTCTGGTATTCTAGAATATAGAATTCCTGTATTGAATGCTTGATCTTTCAACTTCTACTCAAGGGGTAGATTAAAGTGTTTTCAGATTGAGTATTGGGAAGGGTATACTACAATAGGGATGCCATAAGTAGAGATAACTTAACACTCTGTATTGGGAGGTATCTGTAAGGCAGATATCACGCAAATCCCCTTGAAATCTAGTTTTATTATGTTCATGCTGATCATTCACAGGTGTATGTCTACCGACTCCAAGCCTTGGATAGGCACCAATCTAGCTCTGTGTTGAGGTTATACACCAGGTCCAGGTTTGCATCCAAACATCAAATCAAATCTTTTCATATCTTCAACCTGTTAGTGCAGGAGTAGGATTAGGAACCCCCTGCATACTCTTATACCCAACCAGACACATATGTCCAAGAATGTTGCCAACCTTGTGATCTATCATACAGATCTTGGTCCATACATGAGAGTATTCTGCCTGTTATTGTCAAGTTAGATCTTTCTATCATTGAGCTAGTCAAGGTTACATCTTTAGCTATAGGGATACCCCCCTTGGTGCGGCAGAACTAGAAGTGAAGGGGAGGCAGCTCACGCAACCTCCTGTATTAGTTGGCTGAATCTGCTTGTGCATTAGAAGTGGCAAACCCTAATGCTGATTCAGAAGAAAAAGCCAACACTATCCTTGTTCAAATAGTAGTATTATACTCTCATGTGTTGATGAGTTTTACCCACATATTAGTTAGGTGTATATAGTTGAATTGTGTCATCCTAACTATCATGACTATAAATACAAAGATATTGTGTCTTAATCCCCCAAAACTTAGCTAGGGTTAAATAATGTTTGCTTAACCAATTATGTATAGAGTTATGGATCGATGTAGATTCTTTGATACTAGACTCCATTGACTATCTCCTTATGTGGCACTCTATTTGACCACACTCATGAAGGGAAGGGTCCCACCTAATCAAGCTAGAGCATAGGGGAGCCTATTTAGCTTGGTCATTGGTGGAAAAGCATTTGCATGATGCCCTATCTCCCCATGAATATTGACAAGTGTTTGGTTGATGTTTTCGTATCTAATTATCTTATTTTGGCTCCTATCTCATGAGGTATAATTGTATAGTTACTTTATATTATTTTTATTATTTGGGTAATATGATATTATTGTTCATGATTAGTTTATTTGATTAATTTAAAAGTAAATGCAAGTATATAGATTAGATTTATGTGCTACTAGATCATGTTTTGAGCATTTAGATAAGGGAGGATGATATAAAACACATATAAAGTAATTTTTTAGAGTTTTTAATTATACTTTAAACATGATTAACATTTAGATTTCTAAATCAGATTTAGTCATGATTGATGTATTTTATACCAATTGTACTATATGTGATCAATGAAATCAAATGAAGATAATAAACTAATCTAATGCATAAATCAACACGATTATACCTTCATGAAGACCTCACAAATCCATGCAGGAAGGAGCTTGCACCCAAGAGAGCTCCTCAGATATTTCTCTGATTAGAGTGTAGATGTGGATTTCTCAAGTGCTCACAACATAATGTAGATGAGATTAGATGATGGATTGGATAGTGATTGAGCCAAGATTTTGGCAGAGGTTTGATAGGATTGGGAGATTGTGGACTGATTTGGGCAGAGTTCTGATGCCTTCAGTGGTCTCTTTAATGGCCTAGAGAGGGGTCCTATTTATAGGATTTTGGAGATGAGGATGGAGGGTCAGGATTCATCTGATCAGATCAAGGGCTAGGAATAAAAGTGATTCTTTTATTCCTTAGTGGATGAATTAAAAATTCCCATTTTGGGAAGAGTGGAGGAGTGGATGAATAAATAATTCATCTTTGGGGAGAGTGAAGGATAATGGGGGATAACTAAATATTAAATTCAGTTTAGTGGATGAAAGTGGGGGACAACTGAATTTTAAATTCAGTTTAGTGGATGAGTGGGAGACAAGGTTAATTAAGTGTTTTCTTAATTAACTTAAGTTTAGATTAATCAGATAATCAGGATTTATCTAATTAATCAGGGATTAGGAAAATGGATAAATCAATTAAATGAATGTTAGGAATATTCATTCAATTAATAAGATAGGGTTGTAAGGTTAAATGGATCAATTAGGTAAATTAATTGATCACCAGGGATATGCAGATTGGGGGAGCAGATGAGTGCAAAGGTACGGAAAATTGGTTTGCAAAGCAGTCCAATTTTAGGTGTCTACATTTTGCCCCTCTTTGAGATGGTGTTGCAGCTAAGCAACATCATTTCAAAGAAGTTAAAACATAGAGATGGATTGGATAGAAAAAGATTTTGGTTTGGAAGAATAAGGCTTGGGGATAATTGGTAAGGGTGATGCCCCCTTGAGAGGATAGGCGGGTTGCGAGAACACAGTTGTGCTCTCGAAATGGGACGTGACAGATTGGTAGATGAGCATTGTGCTGAAACTGAATTTGAGCAATCCTAGGTTTGATATAGCAAAGTGGATATATTCACCAAGGTATAAAAGACCAGGGTGATGATGTTTATCCAACATTTGCATGGACTAGACACGCAGACAAAGGGATGATCCCATGCATGCCCAAGATAGTACAACCTTGTCTTGACGAGGGAAGGGGACTCATAGCATAAGCTCTTAGTACAAAAAAGGTATGATGAACCTTAGATGCATAAGGAGATCAATATGCTAGAACTGACCCTATGATCGATCAAGATATGAATACTAGCTTGGAGTAATGAAACCAACCCACAAACACAGCATACGAAAGCAAGACTATGCCCCATTCTAGATGTTTTCGCCACATACCATGATATAGTAAGATCAAGGTAGCTTTGATGTAATCTTCGAATAGGACAAAAGATAAAAATCAAAAACTAAAAGACCAACGAACCAAACAAGTGACCATTGTATCTTTTGCCAAGATAGATAATGATGTGACAGATTCTGCCTATCGTAGGAAAGATATATCCTAAGGCAAGAATCGAGTGATGATTGGATAGATTCTGCCTATCGTAGGAACGATATATCCTAAGGCAAGAATCGATTGATGATTGGATCATGTTTTGTTGATGTAAGATTGGCTCAAGATATGACGGTGACAAGTTATGATTGATGCTGATTTGATAGTTGATGATTTTTGATTAAGGACAATGCTTTGATAGGTGATGCGATGCTTGGATCTGGTGTAAGCTTATTGATGATATATGTGATGACGAACAAATTATTTTTGGAATTTTGTGTTTTCTATTGTTTTGGTATTTTTTTATATTTGCGATGTTTTTGGATTTTTGATTTTTGATGTTTTTTGATGTTTTGATTTTTTGATTTTTTTTGGATTTTTTGATTTTGTAGAAAGGGCATGATTTATTATGATGGTTGCCTTGGATTTTGTGTGGATAGCCTTTGTGCTAAATACCAATGACAAGGGAACACCAAGTCTAGAGGTGAAAGTACATAAGAAATGGATGAATGATATGGAATGCAAGATAAAAAGATGACACACACAAGCAAGTCAGCAAGTATGCACGAATGATGTAGGCACAAACAAGGTATTGCCCCTGTCAAGCGGTAAACCCATGATATAGATTGATGATGTCTGGTTTCAAGAATGAAGTATGTCATATAAGACTCCAGGTCTGGTTTCGACAATGCGACATCCTGTCTAAGACATATGATAACGATATACGATAGTGTTGTCATGGCTGGGAGTGATGTATCCCTAGAGCAACACGAAGGATAGTTATGACTGATTGATATGGTTTACGACCAGACAAGGATCAAGACCACTGATTTTGATCGGATCATTTGACAAGATTGACTTGACTTGATTGGCATGGATTAAGGATTGACTTGCAATTGGATATGGTATGGATTGGATATGGATATGGATATGAGGCACAATTGGATATGATATAGATATGAGATGTGATTGGAGCTGTAGTTGGATACGGTATGGTTATGAGGATGAGCAATAGTGGATAGAAGGCAACAAGGATGTGATCTCCAAGGACTATGTCACATAAGTGTAACATGCCCCATTGTAGGTAGAGTACGTAGGATTGTTCATGACAATGCTAATGATGATAGGAGGATGAGCGGATAATGAATGATTTGCATGGTATGGAGGGATAAGGTATGCCAAGAGACATCAAGAACATTTGTCAACATTGTGCCCCCAATCTTTATCAAGACCAAAGAATAGAGGAAAGGAGGTTTGGATGGATGGCCGAGACAAGATAGGCATGTAACAGATAGAGGATACTGGTAGGAGAAGAGTGATATGCCGATGAGATAAGGTGCCCCCAAGTGAAGGTGACATAGAAGATCAACTTACACATGACACCTGTTTGCCAGGTTTTCATCATGGTACTTATCCAAGGCGCCTGTTTGCCAAGTTTCCACCATTGGACGAAGGGATTTCTCTTTACTTTTTTCATTTGTTTTTTTTTTTGAATATTTGGATAGGAGAAGGTGGATATGGAAAGACTCAAGTATAGAGTTCCTTGAAAGGTGATAGTCCCGCTAGATATATACTGTCGAATGGACAATGTCCAGTGCTCTCACAGATGTTGGTAGGGGATCGTATGAAAGTGATATGGCATAGGCAAATAGTGGATTATGATGCAGAATATGGAGGGAGGGCTTATGCAAAAGCATGGACCATAGGCATAGGATGAGGAAGATGTGTAGGAGAATGGATGTAAGATAGGGAGATGTAGTTATGTGGAGGTGTTGTGAAGTGGAAAGGAACCATGACCAACGGCTGCACACACCATGATAAACATTGAAGCTTTTGATGATATGGTGGTGTAGGAAGCAATGGAGATGTTTGCTTAGGAGATGGTCGATGAAGTGATTTAGGAACCCACATAGATTTAGTATTTTTAGTGCTTTTGTTTTGCATGTGGGATTTTTGAAGGGGATGGAATTTTTGGATGGAAGTAGGTGTTTGGATGGATATAGGTGATTGGGATTCATGAGATGTGGATGAGGATGCCTCATTTGACTTACTAGCTATTTGCTTAGGAACCCAAACCATTTTGCTTTTGGGCTTTGCATTTGGAGGTAAGGGTTTAGATGGCTGTTTAGATGAACTTTGCTTTGATTTTGATTCTTTATGTCCTAAGGTATGAAGACCATTAGGATTTTTGGTAGGATTTTTAGCTTTATGGATAAAGGCATCAAACTTTTTGCTTTTGAATCCCATGGGGTGGGTGGAGTGGATGGGATGATTGGAAGCTGTATGCTTAAATGATGTGTGCTTTTATTGGCCATGTTTAGGGATGTAAGGATACTTATGAATGATAGGTATGTTAGGTGTCGGAAGCAACGGTGGCAAGGTGGATGGAAAGACTTTGAGAGTTGGAAGGAGTGAAGGTAAAGTGGATGGTGGAAGGTGTATGAACACATGCTTTTGACAATTATAGGATGATGGAGGTGGAATGGTGACATATGTTTTGGGGATATGATAGTGTTTGCGATGGAAAGTGGTAGACTTAGGAGGAGTGGAGGAAGTACCAACATCTTGAGTTTGTGCACCTTGGGGTATGTATCCAAGACCGTATGAAGGTGGAGGAACATTGACATGGATAGGCTCCAAAATACCTTGTTCATGAAGGCCTAAGCCTTTACCTTGATAGTTCATATGCTAGAGTATACGGTGGATAGTGGGATTATGTGTAGGTGGAACACTAGACACAAGTTCTTTATTGGATGGAGAAGGCAAGATAGTGGATAATGGTTGCTGGTGTTCTAAGAAAGAACATTCATGCATGAAGGTAGTAAGACCAAGGATATATGGTGGAGGCTTTGTAGCATGGTCAATAATGGATGGTGAAGGAGAATCATTAGGATCATGATTAGCATTGTGTTCACTAAGATCCAAGTTATTTGTTTGATCTTTTATGCTTACTTGGGGGACAAGTGTCTCATCATGACAAGTGGATGCTGTGGGATCATGGCTAGAGGAAGAGATCTCTTTGCTTTGAAGGAAGGCCATGAAACGGGGTGAATGCTGAAGTAGGTCAACAAGACTTTCATTGGATAAAGCATGTAGGTCTCGGGTGTCTTGTTCATGGATAGTTGTAGGGGTATGAATAGGATCAAGTGGCTCATGGATAGATTCATCATTATGGCTATCATCTTGATCATGGAAAAGATACATATTATGGATGGGTTGCATTTGGATAGCGTGCTCGTGAATGGTTGTTGGGGGATGGATAGGATCAAGTGGCTCATGGAGAGGTTCAATATTATGGATATCATCTTGATCATAGAAAAGGCACATATTATGGATAGGTTGCATGAAAGGGATTTGAGCTTGACTTAGACTAGGGGTGGATGTTTCCACATGCTTTAAGGTGTGCTCTTGACATATCTCTTGGTCTTCTTGAATGGAAGTGGAAGGCTCTTGGGTGGGCTCGTGGTCAACAACATGAGGGTGTGATAGACCTTGACTTTGGTGCATGGTAGAAGGATCATTGAGAAGCTCAAGGGGTTGTGTATGACATGAAGGGGTTGTAGGATTTGACATGGTATTGGAAGAATCTTTGGCAAGGTCAAGGACCAGACTTTGGGGACATGGTTGACTCTCAGCTAGTAGTCCTTGGATCACATCCTTCGTAGATGTATGGGTAGATGAATGAGGGGATGGATGAGTGGATTTTGGAATTCTCCATTGCTTTTCATATTTTGCATATCTTTCCCAAAAATCCTCCGAGAATGTTTTGTTTGTTAGTTTAGACGGTGGGGAACTTGAGGTCAGTCTTGGTGTAGAACTGGTATGCTTTGGGATAGGTGTGATAGGTGCTTGGATGGGTGTGATAGGTGCTTGACGTATGTGTGTTTGAACATGGCTACATGATGGTTCTGGACTTATGAGAGGGGGTTGTTCAAGAGGTTTGGTGGATGATCGATTGCATGAGGTAGGTTGGTATGAACGTTGAAAGAATGATGATTGATATGATGTGGATGGAGATAGGGTTTTGAATTCTCCAATGATGAGGTGTGCTAATGGATTATCTTTAATGTCATTTTTGAATTGTTCCTTACCATTAGGATCCATGTTCTCATAGGTGTGATAGGTGCTTGGATGGGTGTGATAGGTGCTTGACGTATGTGTGTTTGAACATGGCTACATGATGGTTCTGGACTTATGAGAGGGGGTTGTTCAAGAGGTTTGGTGGATGATCGATTGCATGAGGTAGGTTGGTATGAACGTTGAAAGAATGATGATTGATATGATGTGGATGGAGATGGGGTTTTGAATTCTCCAATGATGAGGTGTGCTAATGGATTATCTTTAATGTCATTTTTGAATTGTTCCTTACCATTAGGATCCATGTTCTCATAGACTTTTCTAAATCTTTGCACTTGTCGTATTGCTGTATAAAGATCCATTTTGTTGGGGATAGTATGGGATGATGGGGGATGATGGTTAGGAGGATGTTGATAGAATGAGGATGAATGACTTGTCTTTTGTGTGTGATGTTTTAGTTTGATTTGGCAATGTTTAGCAAGTGATCACATGTATAAACAAGAAGCACTCACACAAGACACAAGCAACTTGGAATTTTGAATTTGAAGAATATGATGATGATTAAGCAAGCACACTTGCAAAACAAATCAACATGCCCTAATGCCTAGTTTGATGTAAGGTATGGCCAGTTAGGTTTGGTCAATGTTTAGATGAGGTTGACTAGGAATTTGAAAATGAAATCTTGCCACACAACTGGGAGAAGGGGGTAACCCACCCTTCACCCTCACTTCCCAAAGGTAGAAAGTTCTTTGGGGCTTAGCCAAGAGTGACAGGATTCTGATTTCAAAGAGGGTGTCTTTCGATTTAGCCTCGAATGAGGTCATCCCTAGGGGTGATGAAATCCCCTAGCAGGCCTCCTAGGATAGGGATTGACAAAAGCGAATCAAGTGAGGTGTTTTTGATCTCTAAGATCACCTTGCGGTGCGAGGAGAGAGCATACACACACCCACTGGATTCACACTTGTAGTTGATTAATTGCCCTTAGAAAAATGAAATGTGATGAAGATACATCAAGTAGTGATTCTTTTTAGCCCCAATTTCAAAATGTGATTGAAGACACATTGTTCATTTTAAGCCCAATTTTGATATGTGATGAAGACACTGATTTGTTTTATGAGCCCAAATTGAAATGTGTGATGAAAGCAAGATTATGATGGAATGAGAAATAGGATGAGTGCACCTGATTAATTCGCTATCCAAATTGTTGTGTTTGCTGCTCCGGATGTTTGTCCAGTCCCGAATGCTCACCTGCAAGTCACGAAACCAAAAACGGAGCAAGTAGACTAGCCAAAAAGATTGTGATGCAAAAAATTGATAATCTGAGAAAATTTGATAAAAAAGAACTGATATGAGAAAAATAAGTGCATGAACAGATTCTTTAGGAGATTCTATGCAATTTAAAAAAAAATTTGTTAAAATTCGATCAAAATTGCAAAAGATATGACGATTTGAAGTTTGCAATGAAGTTTGACTTCGACTGATGAAAAGGGTAGGAAAAAGACACCATCACCTAATGAAAACCTCACAACTGTGAAGTTCACCTCATCAGCTTTCGAACAAGTCCAAGTTTGTGAAAATCTGCCTCCGTATGCGAAAGTTATGAAAGTTTGAAAAAATTAGCCTCCTTCGGTGTGTAAAAGGCACAAGAGATCAAACTGGCGGTTAAGAAAAATGCTGACAGTGTGGAAGGTACTGGTCACATACTGTAGTTAAGCCCTGGTGGTTAGGGTTTACTATTGGCAGTTTAGGGTAGGGCCCCTGGTCACTAATATGACCAGGGGCTAGATCCACCCAGAAATAAAAAATAAAAAAAGGTAACTATGGAAAGGGTCAAGTTTTAGGGTTTGGTTGTTTTGTGTTTGTTTTGGTTGATGGGCGGTGGCAAGGGACTGTGAGGTCTGTAGAGAGGGGATCGGGAGGTGGGGTGGGCAGGGAATGGTGTGTGGGCTGGTCGGGAGATGGCGTGGGGTTTGGCGGGGAGAGTTGGAGGTGTGCAGAGGTGGGAGTGGTGGTCGGGGAGCGGCAGGGGGAGGCGGGGAGAGCTGGAGGCGGGGTTGGAGACGTTGGCGACCAGGTGAGGGAAAGGGGTGGAGGGTGGAGGGCGAGGTGGGAGTTTGAAGTGGTGGGTGGAGAGTAGGTGTGGGCGGGAAACGGGGGCGCAGGGAGTTATAAGGGTTTAGGTGACTGGTGGGCGGAATGGAGGTCCGCAGAGGGCGCTGGCGGTAGCAAGCAGGAGGTGAAAACAGGGGGCGACGGGTGCAGCAGGTGGCGGTAGGATGGTGGTGAAGCGGTTGTCGGGTGGCCGTTGAATAAAAACCTGCAAGCAAGCATTAACCTTGCGAAGAAATTTTATCCTTCAACGCAAAAAAAAATGAAAACCAGTGATCAATGTGCAGGGGCCACGAGTTCCGTACTGTACGGATCCGTACGGTACGGCTTGTGGCCCTAAATTTTTTTCAAAAAATATATCAAAGTTTATAGTCAAAATTCATGGAATCGACATTTTGAGCGTGAAAATGATGTCTGTTTTTGCGTAGGATGCAACCTGCAACAGCTTATCACCAAAACTTGCAAAAACTGTTAGAAAAAGAAGATTTTGACAACAAAACCTTCTCAAATTGACGATTGGATTCGATAGCGGGTGTGCCAAATGTGATACGTGAAATCAAATAAAGATAATAAACTAATCTAATGCATAAATCAACACGATTATACCTTCATGAAGACCTCACAAATCCATGCGGGAAGGAGCTTGCACCCAAGAGAGCTCCTCAGATATTTCCCTGATTAGAGTGTAGATGTGGATTGCTCAAGTGCTCACAACACAATGTAGATGAGATTAGATGATGGATTGGATAGTGATTGAGCCAAGATTTTGGCAGAGGTTTGATAGGATTGGGAGATTGTGGACTGATTTGGGCAGAGTTCTGATGCCTTCAGTGGTCTCTTTAATGGCCTAGAGAGGGGTCCTATTTATAGGATTTTGGAGATGAGGATGGAGGTCAGGATTCATCTGATTAGATCAAGGGCTAGGAATAAAAGTGATTCTTTTATTCCTTAGTGGATGAATTAAAAATTCCCATTTTGGGAAGAGTGGAGGAGTGGATGAATAAATAATTCATCTTTGGGGAGAGTGAAGGATAATGGGGGACAACTGAATATTAAATTCAGTTTAGTGGATGAGAGTGGGGGACAACTGAATTTTAAATTCAGTTTAGTGGATGAGTGGGAGACAAGGTTAATTAAGTGTTTTCTTAATTAACTTAAGTTTAGATTAATCAAATAATCAGGATTTATCTAATTAATCAGGGATTAGGAAAATGGATAAATCAATTAAATGAATATTAGGAATATTCATTCAATTAATAGGATAGGGTTGTACAGTTAAATGGATCAATTAGGGGAATTAATTGATCACTAGGGATATGCAGATTGGGGGAGCAGATGAGTGTAGAGGTACAGAAAATTGGTTTGTAGAGCAGTCCAATTTTAGGTGTCTACACTATATATTTTCTTATCATAAAATACTAGTAGTTTTGATAAGTTAGATAATCAAATGTATCATATTTAGATTTGTTATTCAAAAACAAAAATTAGATTGTTAGAAATTTACATATTTAAATATCAATTGAATCAATTTATTCAAAAACAAAAATTAGATTGTTGATATGACTTTGATAAATTGATTCAGCTGATATTTAAATATGTAAATTTCTTTTAATATTATACATTTTAGTTGATTAGCTACAAGTAATTGTGATTTTGGATGAATGGGTTGTTACTAGCTATAAATCAAATCTCAAAAAAATGCTTGATCTTATATGATTACCATAGTTAATCTTGCATTTACATATTACCATGTGTAAAACCTAGTTTATGTTGATATCATAGGAATTCAAAATAAAAAGAAGAAAAATTAGTAAGTTTAATTAGTGTAATTATGGTTAATAAATATTGAATCTCACAACCCAAGTAAATATGTGACATAGTACTAGGCTAGAGGGTCCAATTAAGGACCATCTAACCATGCAACAATATGTAAACTTACAACATTCAACAACCATAAAACTACAAAACACAATACAAAACATAATTCTATATTGAAAGTGTATTTGATTGATGTATAGAAAAATATCACAAAGAAGCTTCAATGAGATTGTAACATGATAGACCTCCATTGTTTGATTACAAAATAAATCAATGAGATATTTTAGAATTCAGAACTAGACTTTTCCTTTGATTTACTTACAAAATCATCTCATGAGTTGATACTCAGTCTGGTCTTCTATTAAACCTTCTCAAGATATTCATTATGCACTATTTTCTCACTCATTAGTTGCCACAAAGATACTAGATGTTGATTGTTCTTGTAGTGACATATATGAAGTTTAAATAGAAGAAAGAATAGATGTGGTGGAATGTGATGCTAATAACCTACCACATTTATTAAAAAATAACTAGAAAACATTCAAAAAACCTACAAAAAAAAATGTTAAAAGAAAATGTTTCTGATGATACATGGTTACTTTAGGCCAGGGATGTTCTTGCATTAGACACCTCGGGTACAACTAAAAAGTGATACCCTTACTTTGGGCTAGCTGAAGGGAAACCAGAATAGTTTGCCTCAATTGAAGATAACCATGTGGAATATTCTATAGGGGTAAGTGTATATAGAAAATGTAAACCAAAAATAAAGGATTCAAATGAAATATAAAACCTTCAATCTACATTAATTGCAACCTCAATTAGAGCAATGGTATCAAAAGCAATGAATAAAACATAAATTTACCCAAATCAATTCCTATTGTATCATGAAGGTAGATGTGTTCAAAAAGATTGCAATGTTGAAAATGTGGTTTCTCAAACTGATAGCATCACATTGCACTAATAGATTATATGAAAATGGCCCCTGAAGGGTCCATTTATAGGTTTTTAGGTTGGATGATTGATGGTGGAGATTACTTAAGAGATCAATGGTTCAAAACGAGTTGGTTAGGTAGTTGGGAGATGGATGGTGGAGGATTAAAAGAGATTTTCTAATTTCTTTTTTATTTTTGGGCGATAGTTATGAAATGGGAGGTAGAGAATAAAATGAATTTTCTAATTCTTTTATTCTTTTAGGTCATTAAGTGGGAAAAAGAAAGATTTAATTAATAAATTAATTAAATCATGTGAAGTGGGAACGGGAGTAGATTATAAGGACCTGGGAAAAATGGTCTAAGACTTAGGAAAATGAGGGAATAATTAGGTAATTTAGTGAATCAAGACCTGTGTATTTTTTAGGTGTCTATATTTTCCCCCTCTTTGAGACAATGTTGTGTTAGCAATGTCATTTCAAAAAAAGATAAAATATATATTTGTAGGATGAGGAAGGATGAAAAGGGATGGGATTTATAAAAAAAGGAGTATGAGATGATGCCCCCTTGAGAGGATAGGCAAATTAGGACACGAGTATGCTCTCAAAATGGATGGAAAGGAAAGATGAGGATAGGGGATGTGATGAAAATGATGGAGCAATGGATAGTCATGCTAAGTTAGGATTTCTTACGATGGATTTACTGCTTTAGGATTTCTTGGGATTACTGCACTGTATTTCTTTGAATGATTACAATGGATTTCTTTGGATGACTACATTGGATTTCTTTGGATGACTGCATTGGATTGCTTTTGGATGGGATTATAGTCTCCATATGATAAATAGTGACAAGGGAACACCAAGTCTAGAAATAAGGATGGGAGAGAGGTTGATTTAGGATGATGGGATTAATGAACTAGATGGATGGATTAAGGGATTTTCAATAGTGGATGAAAAGAAGGATGGATGGAAGGGTGTTGGATCTGATCTCCAAGGACTACATCACGTAGGAAAAACATGC
The DNA here is from genome assembly GCA_027924645.1 of Cunninghamia lanceolata. Lineage (NCBI taxonomy): Eukaryota > Viridiplantae > Streptophyta > Pinopsida > Cupressales > Cupressaceae > Cunninghamia > Cunninghamia lanceolata. The sequence continues at coordinate 5,390,557 of BSBN01000850.1, forward strand.
CCTACTCTATAAATATCATTCAAGATACTAAGCTAAAAGGATATAGTGTACTTCATAATTCAGAACAAGAAAATTTGGGAGATTCGTTGCAGAAGGACTTGCTATGTCAATATTTTATCAAAGCATGTTTCAAGAGCATGCCTTGGTCCTTATCAATATAAAAGGCAAGCAAGGAGGATGGATGGGAATGATGACAATCATATATGGATTTGATGGATTAGGATGATATTAGGAGGATAAGATGGGATAAATGAGACAACTTGCCCCCAAGTGCAAGGTACAAAGACAATCAATTTACACATGACACCCATGAATGGGTTTTCATCATGGAACTTATCCAAGGCACCATGAAATGGTTTTCACCATTGGATGAATGATTTCTCTTTACTATTTTTTTTATTTTTTATTTTTATTTTTATTTTTTTGACTTTTGATTTTTGTTGATTAGCTTGATATTCAAAGGGTCTTCACATGTCCCTGTCTATTTGATATATTTATGTAGATGCTCTTGTCATAACATGTCAGTAGTGACCTGCTTGGAGTAACTGCTTCGTAAAGATTAAAGTGCTCTTATACAATCCATTGATGTTGGTGTGGTCCTCATTGATAATGGAGTTGGTCTTATCCAAATGTTTACATCTTGATAAGGTACCAACATAGCCATTATGATAAAGTGTTGCTGCCACAATGTGGTAGATTTGGGATTTAGATTATTTTGGATTTGAGGCATTATTTTAGATTTGAATGGGGGATGTTGGATGTGGAATTAGGTGATGGAGGTGTGTAGGATTCAAGTGGATAATTTGGTAATTTAGATTAGGTTGGAATATTTTTGACTTGCCATACTTGAGATGGTGGATTATGGAATTTAGATTTTGGATTAGGATAGTGATTAGGACCAACATTCTTGTACAATTTGATAGGTGGTGGACACCTATTATATATAAGGTGCTTATTTTAATTTATTATGAACATGTGTCTATATCATTAAAAAGAAAATAATATTACACATATTCACAAAAAAATATGGGTGAAAAAAGTCACACCCCAAAGTCCAAATGGGGCTAAATCTCAGAAACATAAAAACAACATAACAAAAGGTTGCTACATGGCAAGAGCTATGACACTAGATGGAGGAGGAGGGTCTCGATCATTTGACTTGCCCCATTTATTAGTAGGTTTTAGAGTCTCATCAAGAAGGTCCCAACCTTCACCATTAGCTTCTTCATTACCATCATTAATCTTATCATCACTTTTAGACTAAGTGTTGTGAGAAAGGGAGATGGAAAGAGCTAGCCTAGGAAACTTATCTGAACCCAACCAGCTTGCAGAACCATGGCCAAAGGTAGGTGGAGAAGCAGAGTAGTGGAAAGAAGGATAAGGCCGCCCTTGCTGAGCACTATTCCTTCTTATAGGTTATTGAGAAGCTTGGGAATGAGCATTATTGTCTTTGTGAGTGGAATGGCTACGACCCCTATGATGCCCACGAGGCAAAGACTAGCCTTGACTAGAGACAGGAGCTGGGGGAACTCTACCCATAGTGTAAGGGGCATTTCCCCAATGGTTGAGAAGCACATGTAAATTTGAAACCTCAAGGGAAACCTTGTTAGCTTGCACTTGTATCTGCGTAAGAACATTGGAGTAAATCATGGATTTAGAGTAAAGCAAGATATCATAATCAATTGCATTTCCAAAAAATAAAGCATAATTTCTATCCTTAATATGCTAAAAAGAGTTTCCACCTTGAAAGCATGCTAGACTTGGGAAAATATAGAAGGGATATGAGGCCAATGCCATAATAAGACCATATGCCATGAGAAAGGTTCAAGTTGAAAAGGATTGAAGAAACCATGAATCCATGTCCAGGTTTCCTAAGCCTTGGGACAAAACCAAAAGAGGTGTTTAAACATCTGTTAGTGACCACAAAAATGATATCTAGGGTTTTTAACTCCAAGATGAATAAGTCTAGATCCAACAAGAAGGCCTTGAAATAAAAGACACTAAGAAAAATGAGCAAGCTTGGGCATAATAATGGTTGACCAAATAGTGGAAAATTTGCATTGCCAAACACTCAAATAGGATTGAAGTAACCATTGCTGGTTCAAGTTAGGAACAATAGGCAAGTATGAAAAAATCCATGATTACCCCTTACGAGGTTTGTAATCATAACTTGGTGTGTTATGATACCATTTCCAATCTTTCCACCATGGTTTGAAACTATGAACCCCAATCTTATGAATAATATCTGGTCGCACAATTACAATAATCTCCTAGATAGTTACATGATCTTGAGTTCTCAAATGGAATTTATCTTTGACTTTAGGCTAGGAAAGAAAATTCCATGTTGTTCTAGAGAATAAATCAAGAAGAGTCTTGACTCCTTGAAAAACCACAAGGCACATATCCAAGGAACTTTAGCAAGGGGATGATCTTGACAAGTGATGACTAGGGACCACTAAATAGACTATTGATTTATGGAAAGACCATTATGGAAGCCAACACCATTCCAAAGAAGCCAAGGCTTTATGGTTTCCCAAGCTTTCCAAATACTTTTGATAACAAAAGTCCCCTAAATTTGAATAGAATCCTTCATAATAAGAAGGGTGTGAAGCCTAATCCCCTTCTAGGCTTGCTTCCCAAGACAAACACCTGAAGAAATGCAATGTTGTACAAGAATTTTCCAAGCCTCATTACAGTCAAGGGCTTAAATGATCCATTTGGCACAAAGAGCCATACATTGACATTGAATAGAGAGCAGGCCCAATCCTCTTGAGTCGTGAGGGAGGCAACAACTTACTCCCATGAAACCCTATGAATTCCTCTATGGTTCTTAGAGGAAGCCCAAAGAAAACATTAAAGAACCTTTTCAAGTTTCTGATAGGAGGCTTTTGAAGGAACCCAATAGGGGGAGTAATAAACATGAGTAGCTGCTAGGATTTTAGAACAAATTTAAAATTTCCCTACAAGAGACAAGGGCTTAGTGACCCAATAAGCTAGTTCCTTTTCAATTCAAGATTGACATCCTACTAAAGTGCAACTGAAGAAGCTTGAAAAGAAAAAGGAATGCCCAAAAATCTAAAAATCTCCTCGTGACCAATCCACTTCTATCCAAAGGAGTCAAGCCAAGGAAGCTTGGGAAGAATGGATTGACAATAGAATTGAATTTTATACCAGCTAGAACTAGAAGCCTTGCAAAAAATATCCAAACAATAGAGTGCCTATTTGATATTAGTCTCTTCTTCCAAGAGAGTGAGGAAAGAATCATTAATAAAGTGCTCATTCACCAACTGAGTAGAGGAGTTGGGAAGATAAATACCCTTAACTAGATGTTGGGAAACAACATGGGCAAGTAGGTACCCAAAGCCTTTAGTAGCAAGGGTGTAAAGGGTTGGAGCCAAAGGGCAGCCTTGATGAATAGATCTTACAAGACCAAAGGCTGAAGATTGATGGTCATTAGAGTAATACAAGCTAAAGCATCTGAAAAAAGCATATGTAGAGATTGTACAAAGTGGAGTCCAAAGCCAAGAGCCTAAAGAATAGAAATAATAAAAGTTCATTATATATGATCATATTCTCTAGCGAAATCAATTTTGATGAAGACTGCTGGCTATTGGGACCAATGGGCCCATTTCATGCCTTCCCAAATGACAATTATGTTATCTAGAATAAATCTAGATTTAATAAAACTAGTTTGTTCAGGACGAATAATTTGTAGGAGGAGATAGAATAATTTCAAAGAAAGGGCCTTTGCAATGATCTTATAGGACACATTAAGCAAAGTGATTGGATGCCAATTACAAATTTTCTCAGGATCACCAGACTTAGGTATGAACTTTATATTTTCCTTATTAATAATTTTTCCTAAGGAATTTGAATGAAAGGCTTTAAGATACACCTTGTGAAGATCTTCTCCCACTAAGTCCCAAAGTGCTTTATAAAATTCATAATGAAAAGCATCACAACCGAGAGCTTTATCATTGGCCATGGTGAAGATAGCTTCATGGAGGTTAGCAATGGAGAGCAATTGATCACAAAAAATACGCTGAGTAGAAGAAAGAAAACAAGGGACAACCTTGAGGCACTGCTACAAGGCATTCTCACATTCAAGAGAATTCTCTTAAGTCAATAGAAACATTTATCGGTTCCATGAAATGAACATCAACATTCTTATCTTAACAAGCATCTGCATTGAAGTCAATATTGAGCTTTGAGTTAAATTTTATTGAAGCTTGAAACTATACTCTTTCCTATGATTAGTAAAATGATTAGTTAACTTTGTTAGAGAAGTGGAATCTAGCTCAAGTACCCCGAAGTAGGGTGTAGGTATAAAAAGTTAGAAATTTAGAGAAATATAAAGGTTTTGACAAATTTGTTGGAAACCTGGGTAATTGCGAAACAACAATTTCATAAGTGAAACTATGGGTAATCATCAAGAAAAAATTGTTGCACAATTTTTTTCTAGCCATCTAAATATCTAGCAATAGTTGACTATAAATCATCCCTAACAAATACTATTTCATGTTTCATTTTTTGGAAATCCATTTCTATCATGGTTTCCCATTTCCCTTTCCTTCCATTTGATATTGATGTAAAAAAAAGACATGTTACGAAAGAAAGGTTGTATACATAAATGATATTTAAGAAAAAAAGTGTTTCCATTTAAGATGTTACCATTAAGGTTGAGTTATTTAATATTAAAATTCATCATATACAATCCTTTAGCATAATTTGTAATCAGTAAAACTATGGGTTTGTGGTGTGCTTATATTGTATTTACAATATAAAGAGTTACAAAGATAGAAGGTTTTTTTGGCAAATAAAGTGAAATTTCTTAAATACTATCTTATTTAGATACAAGTTAATCCTATAAATCCATATATAATTAAACTAATATTTAGAAAATAATTAATAGTATACACATAGAAGTGGAGGAAAAAATTTAATATACATTTCTTCTTAATATAAAAGTTAGGTAAAATGAATCTAAAATTTTGAATTATTTTTAATATAATAGTTAATCACAATAAATAAGAGTACTCGATGATAAAATTGGAAATACCTAAATGTTATTATTGCAAATTCAACCCTTAAGTGCATTTAGTATTATGAAAGAATCAATTAGTATTATTTGAAAAGTCTTTGTAGGATTATTTCTGGTGTATATATCCATTAGAAAGGATTTATAAATTGTTGTTATTGAAGAATTTAATGAATGCAAATTCTCTCTTAAGTGAAAGAAATGACACAAGAGAAATCAATGTCAATATCAACCAACAAAGACTTTAATTAATAAAAAAATTAAATATATAACTCTCAAATTTCTCATGTTAACCTTGTTCCGTGAACAATAATGTAGATTCTTGTTATTTTTCCCACTCAAAGTTTTTGATCTATTAAACAAGGAAACAAGGATCATAGTCCCTTTACATTAGCAGAGAGAACATATAGAAACCAGAGAAAAACTAGGAATGACAACTAGACTATGCATGCTAGAGCTACATAGGAGCAACACAAAAACAACATAGAAACAACTAGAAAAAAGACTAACTAAGCTCCATGAAGGGTAATCAAGTCCCTCAAATTCTTACAAAGAGCATTCAACTTTTCCTCCCATGGAGCATTACCACTACAGTCCAACTGCTTATCTTCATATTTCTATTTTTTCTTAGACTTATTAGTAGTGCCTTCCCGAGTCTATTTTCTTTTTCTAATTTCACCATGCAAAATAATAATACTAGAGACTAAGAAGTGTTAATGCACAAGACAACTGAGAGGGGGGGTGAATCAGTTGTAATAAAACTTCAAACCCTTACAAACATTCACATCCACATTAACCTTTAAACATGTTATGTTGATTACACAAGAAAAAAAAATAACTGAAACTGAATCACAACAACACCACACAAGAGAACACCAGATTTTATGTGGAAAACCCTAAAAGGGAAAACCACGGTGAAGATTAGCTCACAATATAATGTAGTAGCAATACCAAATTACAAAGGCTCATTGCTAGAGGGCTCACCACCCAAAAGAGAGAATGCTCACTACAGGTGGACTCACTATCCAAGTGGACTCACTGCCCATTGAGAAAGAAAGAAAGAAGAGAAGAGCAGCTTACTACCACTATTTGAACTGATATAATTGCATCTAACCTATGCATGGAGTTTAGTTCCAATGAAGCTCAATATCCATCACAACACAAACAACATCTTCGCAGCAACACTGAAAATAGTAGACACCTTCTTCTCACTGCATCCAGTAGCCTAACACATGAAAGCTCTCACTGCACTGATCAAATTCACATCACAAACATCATATCCCTCACACACACTCATTCACAAATTCTTGACACTTATTTATACCATCTTCATCCTTGAAAACATTCTCTAAGGTCGGCAACACAACTTAATCCATAAAATTCAAATTAGGTCTTGACCTAAAAATTCCTATGGAGGAAGGGAATGAATGCAGACCACATCACACCTTAGCATGGACCTAAATCCACTCTTACATGCTTCATCACGCTTTCACTTTCACCAAAGCACAACCGCAAATAGTGTAAACAACCAAGTCGACCATCCTTGTGTTAACACCATGAACTTTTAAATGCACACTTCCTCAAAATCACATGATGACATGTAGACCATGCACCAAGCTTGAACATGATCTAGAAACATTCACAAGCACCTGAAAACCAAAAAATTCCTTTACAACATCTTTCACCTGAAGAAACTTCACACCGGAGTACTTAACCAGCTATATCATGCTCTATCATCATTTGCAACTTAAGAAATGTACTTGCGGAGCACCAAACCATGAACCACTTGAGCTGAAAGAAAATATAGACTTTATAAGCACACATCTAAAGCCACAACACCTAAAACCATTCTATGGAGAAATGCAGAGTAAAATACTTTCTCCCAGACACACTGTCAAACACTATTCTCAAACTGGTGAACACAACTTCCACTGCACAACGATCTGGAGCACCAAATTCTAGATTTAGCATCTTCAAAAACTTCTAAACAACATATCCAAACCGCATACTTAGATCTCCAACACAACGTAAATGTGGAGCAAAAACTCAAACATCACTCTCATCAAAAGACACAGTTGACACCAATGACACCACAAGCTTGTTTACATCAATGACAACACTGATTAGCACATACTTGCAACAATCTCCCCCTTTGTCATTGATGGCAACACGTGATGTGAAAAACCATCAAGACACAACTCTGCACCAATCTTCTTTACTTTCTTATTCTCCCCCTTTCTTTTACACATCTTACTCTCTCTCTGATCACTGATTCTTTTCTTTTTACATTGTTCTTTCTCCCCCTTTGTTTTTCACATGAACTCTCTCCCCCTTTGACATCAATGGTAGAGGGTGACACAACTTTCCCTTTTCATGATAATGCATATACTTGCATTGTTCACTACTGCTATGCAACATCTTTTTCTTTCACTTCTCTAAATACTCTCCCTGACTACAACAATCATCGTAACCACTACCTGCTCCCCCTGAGAGGTAGCCTCCAATCATCAGTCTAGAAAATAATGAATCTTGACATCCACTGGATTGATGCATCTCCTTATGCATCTAGTTCAAGGAAGGAGGGGCAATAACCCCTAACTTCTCCTAGAGATACTCAAATGTATCCTTAGGAAGAGCCTTAGTGAATATGTCAGCAACCTGATCCTTTATAGACCCATACTCAAGCTTTGTCTCATTCTTTGCAACCTTCTCTCTCAGAAAGTGATACCTGATTGAAATATTCTTTGTCCTTGAATGCATCATTGTTTTAGGTTCAACTTTAGAGAGTAAACATAGATTTACCTGTTCTTCAGCAGCTCTGCTTCTTGTCAATACACCTTTGCTCTTATCACCAATGATTTGGTCTTCACTGTGATGCCTCTACACATACTTGGGAGTTTCATGGATTCTTTCTGAATCTTCTTGTTCTTCAACCTGCACTTCTTTTTCTCTAGTTTCTTCTTCTTCTCCAGTCTGTACTTCCTTTTCAACAACATTTTCTTCTCTATATGAGGACTCATCTGAGTCTGATACATATCCATTAACTTCTGAAACCTTCTGTATGTCTTCATCAACATTGACACTCACACTCTCAACAATCTTTCTTAGCCTTTTGTTATAGCACTAATAAGCTTTGCTCTTAGTAGAATACCCAAGGAAAATACCTTCATCATACTTTACATCAAACTTTCCTAGTTCTTCATCTCTTCTGATATAACATTTGCTTCCAAAAACTTTGAAATATTTAACGGTAGGAATCCTTCCATACCATAGCTCATAGGGAGTCTTTGTGTCATTTGATTGTACTTAAACTCTATTCTATATGTAGACAGTAGTATGAATTGCTTCTCTCCAGTCGACTTCCAGTAGGTTTGCTTCTTTTATCATTGTCCTTGTAGTGTCTTGAATAGTTTTGTTCTTCCTTTCAACCACTCCATTCTACTAAGGAGTCCAAGGGACATATAAGTGCCTCTTTATCCCATGATTCTCACAAAACATGTTAAACTCATTAGAAGTAAGTTCTCCACCTCTGTCAGACCTCAAACCTTTGATTTTCATATCCATTTCATTCTCAACAATAGCTTTAAATGCTTTAAACTTATCTAGAGCTTCTAATTTTTCTTTAAGAAAGGTGACCCAAGTCATTCTAGAGCAATCATCAATAAATAACATGAAATACATGTCACCTTGAAAAATCCTTACTCTGGTAGGACCACAAATATTTGTATGCACCAATTCCAATAGTTTGGTAGAAGATTGTTCTTTGACTTAAAAACTTCTTCTCATTTGTTCTCCAACTTGACATTCCTTACAGACATCATTAGTAGGTTTGATAATCTTTGGCAGGCCTCTCACAACTTGAACTGAACTTATCTTCACTAGACTATCAAAATTAATGTGACACATCCTTCTATGCCATAGCCAACTTTCATTGACTTGAGTCATAAAGCAATGACCATCACCTTCTTTGAGATGATAAATATTTCCATCTATCCTTTTTCCAACAACTATCACATTTCTAGACTCATTTATGCTCTCAAAGCCATCATCCTAAAACATAAGATTGTATCCTTTGCTACACAATTGTCCAACACTCAAGAGATTTTGCTTTAAACCTTTAACATAAAGAACATCATCAGTGTTATGCTTTCCATCAAGACTAATTGAGCCCCTTCCACATATCTCAGTAGTACAATCATCACCAAATATAACTAGTCCTCCATCATATTTCTCAAATTTGACAAACTTGCTTTTATCACCGGTCATTTCATCACCAAATATAACTAGTCCTCCATCATATTTCTCAAATTTGACAAACTTGCTTTTATTACCGGTCATATGATTTGAGCAACTATTGTCAATAACCCAATAATTCTTTTCTTGTCTGGTATGAAAAGTATCTTCATTATTAAGACTTACCTCCAAAGTATTTTCTTCCACACATCCTTCAGGGTTAGCAGCACTAATATCATCTTTTAAATTAGTGAACAAACAGTCATTATCCTTATCATCTTCATCATCAGATATGCTTGCATCTTCTTTCACATAGTAGTTTTTCTTAGGCACTCTACTTTTGTTTTCCCTATTCTTACTTCTCAAAATTCTTTTCAGAAATCTTAATGCATAATGACCAATCTTGCCACAATTAAAACACTTGAAAAGAAATTTATCATTGTACTTAGCAGTACCCAATTTTATTCTTCTCACAAAGCTAGCTTCCATAACATCAGCATCCTTCTGATCTATTTCCACAGTCTTTTTAGATTTTCCAGTCCTGAGGGCAATTACAACTAAGTTCCAGATTTCATATCCAAGAGAAACCAGATAACTTTCTATTCTTATTTTCTAGAATGCATACAGAGGAACATCCTTCTTGTGTGCCATCCCAGATCTACCTCAACCTATTAAGCTTTCTTCAAAGGAACCTTGCTCTGATACCAATTGTTGAATGCAAAAGACAACTGAGAGGGGGGGTGAATCAGTTGTAACAAAACTTCAAACCCTTACAAACATTCAGATCCACATTAACCTTTAAACATGTTATGTTGATTACACATGAAAAGAAAATAACTGAAACTGAATCATAACAACACCACACAAGAGAACACCAAATTTTACATGGAAAACCCTAAAAGGGAAAAAACATGGTGAGGATTAGCTCACAATATAATGTAGTAGCAATACTGAATTACAAAGGCTCACTGCCCAAATGAGAGAATGCTCACTATAGGTGGACTCACTGTCCAAGTGGACTCACTTCACACTGAGAAAGAAAGAAGAGAAGAGAAGAGTAGCTCACTACCAGGATTTGAACTGATATAATTGCATCTAACCTATGCATGGAGTTCAGTTCCAATGAAGCTCAATATCCATCACAACACAAACAACATCTTCGCAGCAACATTGAAAATAGTAGACACCTTCTGCTCACTACATCCAGTAGCCTAACACATGAAAGCTCTCACTGCACTGATCAAATTTGCATCATAAACATCATATCCCTTAGGCACACTCATTCATGAATTCTTGACACTTATTTATACCATCATCCTTGAAAACATTCTCCAAGGTCAACAACACAACTTAACCCATAAAATTCAAATTAGGTCTGGACCTAAACATTCCCGCAGAGGAAGGGAATGAATGCAGACCACATCACACCTTAGCATGGACCTAAATCCACTCATACATGTTATATCATGCTTTCAGTTTCACCAAAGCATAACCACAAATAGTGTAAACAACTAAGTCGACCATCCTTATGTTAACACCATGAACTTTTAAATGCATGCTTCCTCAAAATCACATGATGACATGAAGACCATGCACCAAGTTCAAACATGATCTAGAAACATCCACAAGCAACTAAAAACCAACAAATTCCTTTACAACATCTTTCACCTGAAGAAACTTCACACCGGAGTACTTAACCAACTATATCATGTTCTGTCATCATCTACAACTTAAGAAATGTACTTGCGGAGCACCAAACCATGAACCAATTGAGCTAAAGTAAAATATATACTTTATAAGCACAGATCTAGAATGCAACACCTGAAACCATTCCACAGAGAAATGTGGAGCAAAATACTTTCTCCCAAACACACTGTCAAACATTGTTCTCAAACTGGTGAACACAACTTCCACTGCACAACAATCTGGAGCACCAAATTCTATATTTAGCATCTTCAAATACTTCTAAACAACATATCCAAACTGCATACTTAGATCTCCAACACAATAGAAATGCGGAGCAAAAAATCAAACAGCACTCTCATCAGAAGACACAGTTGACACCAATGACAACACAAGCTTGTTAACATCAATGACAACACCAATTAGCACATACTTGCAACAAGAAGTACATCATGTCATCAGTACGATTAACCATTTTGGTTATGGCCTCCTCAAATTTGTCCATCCTATTTTGAACATCCTGTTGATCACAAAGAATACTGAGAAGGGGGGGTGAATCAATATTCTATAAAACTTATCTTTCACACATTTATTAATCCATTTACCACATTCAATAACTTGAAAGCAAAACAAACATAAGAACAACCATAAAGACATAACACATAGACACCAGGATTTTTACATGGAAACCCCAAAAAGGGAAAAACCATGGTGAGTGTTAGCTCATAATATATTATGATAACAATACCAAATTACATGAAGGCTCACTGCCCAAGGACTCATTGTCTAAAGAAGTGCTCATTGCAATAGGCTCATTACCAAATGAAAGAGATGAGAAGATAGAAAAGGAATGGCTCACTACGAGGAGAAAATTGCTACAAGTGCATCTACAGAATGCTGAGGTGCAGTTCCATTTAGCTTAGTATACAGACTCAAATGTCTTCATAATGTCTTCCCTGCTTTTCTACTCTACTTCACATATACTCTATTCTTATGCCTTTACTGTCCTTTTGCTTAATCACAAAATTGCCTTAGGTCGCACAATCATGAATTCACACTCTACTCCCACTTCACCATTCCTCTAACACTGAAATCCATCGAGTATATATATCTGCAACAAGATAAATCTCACAATTAGGTCGACAAGCCAAACATGAAACGTGTATACAAATTTTATACCTTGTCAGCTTGATCTTGTACACAAACAACAATGCAGACCCAAACTAACATACAATAGTCTTCATGTAGGTCAGGACCAATTATTCAACCACTTAGATTGATTGTTCAAACAATATATCTTCACCGCATATAGATCTAACATGTCTATCGACTTATCCCTTAAGTACACACTTGACCAGTTCAACTGTCACATCACAACTTCCAATGTGGACCATATGAGACTCTAAAAATCATATCTAATATCCATTGTAGTTCTCTTGTCATACCTTTAAAACTGCAGAACATAGTATTCAACTACAGACAAATGCGGATCTCTGAACTGTCACTTAGTCAATGTGAAACATTGTCAGACTATAAGCCAATAAAGAACAACTTGTAGAAAGTGATCAAAGGAACTTTAGAAGCTATAACTATGGATTTAGATAGTCATAACAAGTATCTTTGTTTCCTTAAAACTGCAAGACAAAATATGTAACAGTGGAGGAATGCGGACCCTTTTTCTTTGGTATTGTGCACTGTTCCTGTCTTAACTCTGTTCACTCAGACTTAGACATTTCACCATATGACTTCCAAAGAAAGTCAAAACTTGAACACTAAAACATGTGATCACCAAATGGCTATGAACAACATACCTAAACCACATATAATGATCTTCAACTGCGGAGGCATACTGACCCAATCTCTGTCACTCTATAGCTTGCCCATACTTAGCCATTTTGACTAAGTTAGTCTTTCAAACCTTAACCAAACCTTGGTACCATGACTGAAAACCCCTTTACTATGCTTTTTTGTCATCAATGACAACATACAACTTTCCACCAAAACAGTGTCTCTTGACTATGTTGCCAACAATCTTCCCCTTTGGCATTGATGGCAACACTTAGTGAAAAATGCTTATCTTCTCCCATTTCTATATACACTCTATTTTTCTTCTCCCCCTTAGGTGTTTGCCCATTTTTCACTAGTTTTCTTCTCCCCCTTTGACATCAATGGAAAAGGTGTATGTACAAGAGTCAAAATTGTGTCAAGACAATAAAAACAGCAAAAACTGTTATAATCTGCCGCATATGTACAAGTACAATCTTCAGCTTAATTTATTGTGGGTTGTAGGATGTCATTGAAAATGATCTTGATTTGAGCCAGCTCTCCATTCCAATTCTTCTTTGCATTTTCCAAAATTTGAATATGGCCATTTATTGGGAAGACTAATTTCTTTGCCTTTTGTACATCAGAGGGTGTGTCAATTATTTTACTTACATTCAGTGCTTCTGCTGCAAGATTTGACATTGAGTCTAGCTTAGGACTTATTAGCCCTCTCAATTGACACATTCTATTTTTCATTTGATCCCTCTTATTCATTAGATTACTTAAGTCATTATGAATATTGATAACTTGTATCTCTTTTCTACTTACTGACTCAACTACCAGATCAAATGACTTAGAGATATTTGTCAACTACAGTTCTAGATCCTTGATCTTTTCTTCTAACTCCTTTGTGGCATCTGGCCATGATAAACAAAATTTGTACAAATGACAAGCTTCTTTAATGGCACTCTGTATACATTTTATTCCATTATCTAATAAAGTTTTATCATTGATCAACATGGTCTTCAACTTAGCTAATCTCTTCTCGTCAAACTCTTTTCTAACTTTTGTTTTTGCAGACTTTTCAAAAGGTTCAAAATAAGTGCTGATTGATTTTATCATACCTCTAAGTTGATCAATTGATGATAATGATGTATCTTTCTGGTATGCAGGCATCAACTTCTCCAACACATCAGATGTTGTATCAATGAGCTCATTGTCCTGTATATGTGTTTTCAACATCTCTTCCTGAGCCTCAGCTTGCACAATTGATACCAGTTTGAATTTATGCAAAGGAGACATTGAGGCCAAGTTTATTGGTCCTTGCAAAAACTCAGGCTTACCCAAAACTTGTGTCTCTTTTTCCAAAAATTTCTTGGCAGAATCTACAGGATCCTGTAATGTAGCAGTGTCTCTTGCCCTTTCATCAGACACTTCTTCTTCTTGATTCTGCTGTAGAGGTTCCAGATTCATATCCTTATATTGATCAATGTTTTGATCCAGTGCAGGACTCTTCTTGGCTGGTACCTCTTCTAGATTATCAACTTTGTTCAGCCCATCGGTCTTCTCCTTGTTTGCTTGATCATCAGTTTGTCGATCTAGAGGAGGACTTGTTTCAGTTTGATCCTTTTTAGTAGTGTCTAGGCCACCAGTAGTAGGGGCATGATCTTCCTTTTCTTTCATCTCTTCATCATTTTTATCTAGCCCTTGGTTCATAGATGTGTCATATTCAACATTTGTTTCTTCATTATCATATATGGTTGGGAGATGAAATTCTTTCAACACTCTTAGAATGATCTCCTTAGTTTCTTTGACCACTTTTTCAATGTCATCTGCCATTAAAGTGTTCATTCTCTTCTTTGTTCTGAATTCTTTATGAAGCACTTTGGAGATTTTTTCTTTTTCTTTTGGGGTGATTTTAGGACATAGCTTTATTAGTGTATGCTCTCTAAGCTCAATGTCCTTTGCCATAGCAACTTCTTTTCTTGCAGACATTATGCTTTCTAAACTATCTGGAAGTTCGGTAATTATTTCAATGAGAGCTTTATTGTATATGTCCAAGTATTAGATGACAACAGCCTCAATGACCTTTTTATTTACATCGTCGAAGTCATCATATAGTTGGGCAATAGGTTTTAGATTTCCATCAACTGTAATGGCCTTCAATACTTCCTCCAGACTCATTGTAGTTCGGTCTTCTGTAGGTGCTTCAGTCTTAGCCTTCATTCTCCCCCTTACCGAAGGTCTTCCCTTTTGTGGCATCAAAGGGTTTGCCTTGCTGAGAACTCAAGGGTGGTGCACTCTGTGCCTTCATCTTTTTCACCTCTTCATCAGTCTCAGTTTCCTTATCATCAATTGTACCAACACTGACATACACTCTCTGACCTTTGGTCTTCTTCCTCTTGCCTATTTGCGCTTCTGCAGTTGTTGTGGAGGGAATACCGGAGGATTTAGATGATGTTCCAGAGGAACTTACACCTCTTGTTCTTCTTTTTTCTGCAACAGTTGCCTCTTGTTGCACACCTCTTGAACTTCTAGAGCTTTATTAGCTTCCTTTTCTTGCTCCTTCTCCTTTTCTTTAGCTACTCTTTCTACCTCAACTCTAGCTCTTGTGGCTGATATTTGTTCTTTGGTGAATCCTTTTCTTTGTGCATATTCTTCTACCATTGTCTTAGCCTTTTTCCGGATTTCAGGCTTCCTTAGTTTAGCATGAACTTTTACAGATAGCTCTTCATATGTGCCAAACCTTTCCTCTGAGGTATCCCTAGGTTTACTTAACATGTGTTGGGCATAATTGTCCATTATTTTTCCATCTATTTCATACCCCATTGGCATAATCCAAACCATCCTAGGCTCAACAACCTCCATCATACATTGGTCTTTTGTGACAATGAAACATATTTCATTTTTGTATTTGTCCACAATTCCTTTAGGAATCCTTTCCCTAGATTGCATAACTCTTTGAAAATTCTTAAAATAGCCCCATAGGGTTGTGGTTTGTTCCTCATGACTTCCTATGCTGCTTAGATGATCTCTAATTTGCATTGCAACCGATTGACTATTTAACCAGAACAAATTCTTCATACTTGGTAATTCATGCATGATATAGAAGAATAAGTAGATGATCAACTTACCAAACTTGGAGGGGTATTTGTTATCCTTTGTCTTCTTTAGATTTTCCATTAATTATTGTTGTAGCAATTTATGGAGGTCATAGTCTGCATTCTCCTTAATCATCTAATAAGAAGTGTATATAGTAGTACCAGAGACTGAGTTCTCCTAGTTGGTGAAATAGATCTTATATCCAATTACCATTGATGCAAACCTCACTGCATGATTTGCAATACCATTAACTGTTAATGCCCTCTTGTCAAATTGGGCTTCGGTTGCTTCTGTCATAGTGTTATTCTTCACAACTTTTAATAGGGGCACGTTACAGGTAGAGTTTAAGCCTATCACAGCCCTAATCGCATCCTTGGTGATCTTAAATGGATTTTTGAGCCACATGAACTCATCGTGGATCCTGCTTAACATGTACTAGACCCATTCATCCTCTGCAAATGTAGGGAAGTATTTGTATTGAATGAATTTCTTCACTTCCAAAGCCTTGTATTCTTCCCTGAACTCAAATTGGTCACCACTTAAATGTTTTAGATATAAATCTGTGAATTTACTGTCACCATGTTCTTCTAGGGCAACATGAATGTAAGCCCTAACATCCTCCACATGCATTACATCGTATGGTATACCTGAAAATGCACCCATTTGATCGACTTCTGTTGATTTGAAGGGATGTTTCTTGAATTTTGGCTGAGCTCACTCAGTGATATCAACAACTTGTGGGGTTTCCATTTTTGCAAAGATTTAAACAAATTCACAATAGGGTTTCAACTGGAAATACCTTTTTCTACCGAGCTAAGGTTTTCTTTACTTGAATCACTCTGTGTTGCTTTGAATCTCTGGAGATCATTGAAATTACTTGGAGTTCACCTTCAGTTTCTTCTTAGACACTTGATAGCTTAAATGTAAAGTGAATTGTATGTCAAATGAGCTCCTTTTTAACCTTTGTTATGAAAACCTAAGTTGTCATAAATGCTTGTTCACAAAAAACCGTCAAAGTCTTTTCTATAGAATATAGTCGATAAGGATTGCTCCGCAATGCTCTGCATTTGAACTTTTTTTCTACTAGGATTTCTTCCAAAAGATCTGTCATATAAGGCTTTTTATCAGCTTTCATGCTGGATCCCAACACTAACCATCTAGCTAGGGGATTTGGATTTTCAATACAGTTCCCCCTGAGCCAGACCTCCCAATTTACTTCCCGGAGGAAGTATCTGCACTAGAGACTAGTGCGGATCCATCCCTGACATCATTAACATCCTTCTTAATCCAGACCATGCTTATTTCCTTCTTGATTTCCATTAGATCAATCTTGTTCTTACCTTTATCTTCTCTCTTCTTTGTTTTCCTCTTCTCTGTAGGATAGTCTCTTTTCTCATTCTTGCTTCTACAGAATCTTGCAACATGTCCAAACTTATTGCAATTGTAGCATACCACATTCCTTTGTCCCTGATTCTTTCTATTGATTGGATTCATCCTTGATCTACATTGATTAGCCATATACCCAAATCTATTGCATGTAAAGCACTTTCGATGGAAGGATTAAGTATTCCTTGCATTGTTAAAACCATTTCTTACCAGACTTCTGCATTCATTTGATCTATGACCAATTTTCATGCTATCGAAACATTGACTAGAGAATGATGGAATATTTGGATTCATTCTACTCCTACACTAAGTAGCCTTGTGACCATACTTATTACATTTAATACAATAGCCATTGAAAGATGGGTACCTTTGGGCATTTGGCTATCTGACCGAAGGTCTTCTAGGTCTTCTTCTCTGATTCCTGAATTGGTTGCCTTTGTTGTTCCTCATCTCAATGTTTTCTTGACCTGAATTAGAGCTTTCTCCTTTTTCAAATCCCAAACCTTTCTTGTCATCTGGATTTTTCTAACTACCAAGCAACTCATCAAGCTTTGCAAATCTTATTTTGAACTTTTCTTTGTAACTGTTTATCACCTCCAAATCAAACTTTAGAAGTATAACGTCTTTTGCCAACTTTTCACATTCTTCAGATTTGTCTTTCAACATTTGATTCAAATGTTCCTCAGCTTTTTCTTTTTCTTCAACCAACCTTGATAAATTATTTAGGGTTTCATTTGCTTCAATCAACTATTCACTTAGCTCTTTATTCCTATCCTTTGATCTATTAACTTGCTCTCTTAACTTCAGGATGCATTCATCTACTTCTTTGACATTTTCCTTTAAATCTTGGATATCCGCTTCATACTTATCAAGATCTTCAAGGGTTTTTTTTAATTCTTGATCAATTGTGACACTGCCTAGAGCAGGATACCTTCTAGCTGCCATGAGTACTCTTTCCTGGATCTTCCTTAAGCTGTTAAACTTCTTCCAAGGAACCTTGCTTTGATACCAATTGTTGATCACAAAGAATACTGAGAGGGGGGTGAATTAGTATTTTGTAAAACTTCTCTTTCACACATTTATTAATCCATTTACGACATTCAATAACTTGAAAGCAAAACAAACATAAGAACAACAACCATAAAGACATAACACGTAGACACTAGGATTTTTACGTGGAAAACCCAAAAAGGGAAAAACCACGGTGAGTGTTAGCTCACAATATATTATGATAACAATACTGAATTACATGAAGGCTCACTACCTTAGGGCTCACTGTCCAAGGACTCACTGTCCAAAGAAGTGCTCACTGCAATAGGCTCACTGCCAAATGAAAGAGATGAGAAGATAGAAAAGAAATGGCTCACTGCCAGGAGAAAATTGTTACAAGTGCATCTACAGAATGCTGAGGTGCAATTCCATTTAGCTCACTATATAGACTCAAATGTCTTCATAATGTCTACCCTACTTTTCTTCTCTACTTCACATATACTCTATTCTTCTGCCTTTACTATCCTTTTGCTTAATCACAAAACTACCGTAGGTCATACAATCACGAATTCGCACTCTACTCCAACTTCACCATTCCTCCAACACTAAAATCCATTGAGTATCTATATCCACAACAAGATAAATCTCATAATTAGGTTGGCAAGCCAAACATGAAACATGTATACAAATGTTATACCTTGTCATCTTGATCTTGTGCACAAACAACAATGCGGACCCAAACAAACATACAATAGTCTTCATATGGGTTAGGACCAATTATTCAACCACTTAGATTGATTGTTCAAGCAATATATCTTCACCGCATATAGATCTAACATGTCTGTCAGCTTATCCCTTAGGTACACACTCGACCAGTTCAACGGTCACATCATAACTTCCAATGCAGACCATATGAGACTCTAAAAATCATATCCAATATCCATTGTAGTTCTTTTGTCATACCTTTAGAACCACATAACATAGTATTCAACTACAGACAAATGCAGATCTCTGAACTGTCACTCAGTCATTGTGAAACATTGTCAGACTGTAAGCTAATAAAGTTTAACTTGTAGAAAGTGATCAAAGGAACTTCAGAAGCTATAACTCTGGATTTAGGTAGTCATAAAAAGTATCTTTGTTTCCTCAAAACTGCAAGACAAAATATGTAACAACAGAGGAATGCGGACCCTTTTTCTTTGATATTGTGCACTATTCCTATCTTAACTCTATTCACCCAGACTTAGACATTTCACCATATGACTTCTGGAGGAAGTCAGAACTTGAACACTGGAACATGTGATCACAAAATAACTATGAACAACATACCTAAACCACATATAATGATCTTCAACTGCAGAGGCATACTGATCCAATCTCTGTCACTCTGTAGCTTGCCCATACTTAGCCATTTTGACTAAGTTAGTCTTTTGGACCTTTACCAAACCTTGGTGCCATGAATGAAAACCCCTTTACTATGCTTTGTTGCCATCAATGACAACATACAACTTTCCATCAGAGTAGTGTCTCTTGACTATGTTGCCAACACATCCAACTTGTCATAAAACTTGGTCCATATAGAATCACATGTGTCACAACTATGGTGTTTGGTAGGAATGAGGTCCTCATTATCTTCAAAACCTTTAACAAGGGATTTATAAAATGCATTATCAAATTCGTTAGAGGGGGAATTGACAAGGGCCATTGTACCTTGCATTTAAATATCAGTATTTGTCAATCCAGGGTAGTGTATCTATGGCAGTTTGTAGTAGAACTAACAACTAACAGTCCCAAACCATTTTTTAAAATTAAAATAACTTCCTATTCAAGCTCATACATTTACTCACTAACAAAAAATACATCTAAGTGATAGAAAATGAATCTAATAACTAATCCACACATAATTTCTAGAAAGAAATCTAACTAGGAAGGAATAACTGGTAACCAAGACTTAATCTAGAATTCAATCATCAATTGCAAAATAGAAAAGTAAACCATACCATAGCAAAGTTCTCTTCCAATTTATTGAAACACATTAATCTATCAAGATGGAAATAGATAAGTAGAAATGAAATACTAGCCTCTCTCCATTAGTGGGAGTGGGCCCTTGCTCCACACCATTGGAAAGGAGACTAGACTAATTACTCAGAATTAGAGATGCCAAATTATATGCTCTTTCATTCATGATTGTTCAAAAATATAGCATGCATGCAATTGACACACAGATACGAAGGCCCTTTCAATCTACCTACCCATACAACAAAAGGACTAACTAATTTCCTACTTCTAATTCTCTATATATATCAGGTGTTGTTCTGATACATATTCTTAGAGTAATTATTCTCTACTACAGTTCATTACAGATATCCAAGTCTTATTACATAATTCATGCAATCAAATACTAAAAGAAAATATGGTGACACTACAGGTGTCACAAGAGTTCAACTGAAGTTGTAAACATGCCACAAGGGCTGATAAAAGAGGAACAAAAAAGAACTAAACTAGACAAAATCAGAGGCCTCTTCACTGCACAGCTGCAACTGGAATGCCTACTCGATGTTTGAACCTTTTTATCATAAGTGTAGTTCCCTTTTCTCCAAAATATTCAGTCTTTCATGATCCACATGCCAACTGTAGTTCTTTCTTCAACTTCTGATGTCTTCTACTGCTCTAGAGTCTTTAGGAGGAACTCTAAAGCTATCTCTAGAGGTAAGATACCTACACGAAAAAAGGGTATGTTTCTGCAAGATTTTGTTAGTGACCATTCACAATCTTGAAACCATCTAACTATGCAGCTACCACGATATAACACCTATTTATAACAAGATTTCTACTAATTTCTATGGTACAACCAAGGTATGATGGCTCTCTATGGCAGAAAAGGGAGATAAATCAACATATATAATGAGTGCTACCTGTTACTCATCAGGAATCATCCTCATCCTCCTCCTCAAAAGAGACATATTTAGTGCTTTTAGAATTGTAAGATGGAACAGAATCAAATTTAGTAGCAATATCCTCCACAACCTTCCCTTTATTAGCTTGTTTAGTACCTTCTTCCAACTCATCTCTTTCTATAGGGTGATTGAGATTGCTAGCAATCCTCATAGATCTTCTCCCACTTTTGGCCTCATTAACTTGAACAATGCTAGCCAATCTAGCATACCTTCTCCCACTCCTAGTCTCATTAGCTTGAAAAGCACCCTCCTTGGGCTTTCTAGCCTCCTACACCTTAGGGCATTCATCCATAGCAATCTAGACATGATCATTGGGAATTGTAACATCAAAAATGTCCCCTTGGGGGCTTTTCCCTCATAAGGTTTAGCTCCCAGGTCTTTAGTATGCATTTAGGACATCTTAGTTCATATTTTGGCATCCCGATGGAATGAGACCTAGGTTCCATGGCAAATTGGACCTAGGTGGATCCCTTGAGCTGTACCCTACCCAAAATAGGGGGGAGGACTTGGGCGCCCGCACCCTAATCCTGCCCTATTTTGGGGTAGCCTGAATTTCTTGGTGTCAGTTTATGACCATTATTTGGTCCTTTTGCCGACATGGTAAGTTTTGATTTTTAAAATCTTGGCGGGAGTGCTTGTAGTTGCATGTATAAGCATGCTTAGGCATTCATTTGTAAACTAGATTTCAATTAGGTGATGATTGTGAACTTTAGGCATTCTCAAGTGATTTGAGGCTTTCTATTGTGTTGCAAGAGCAGACTTGTGTGTTTTGTGTGTTGATATTTGTAGATTTGAGCATCAATTTCTTCATGGCATGAAGATCATCTTCCTCCCATGAGAACTTCACTACAAGGTGACATAATATTGTGTTTTCATCATTGATTCCTTTGGTTTTTGTCTTTGCCTCACAAGGGCACACACTCTTTTATCTGGAAACGGTGTTCGGAGACTTAAGTCTCCTCCGGGGCTTGATTAAGGCAAGGCTCTAAAAACCACAACCCTCAAACCAAATCTTGTGATTGTAGGTTACAGGTGTCGCATTTGGGAAAAGTGGAGTTGCAGGAAGGATTGGCAGGCATCAAGGATTCAGGATCTGAAGAAAAGAAGGACACAGGAGCACTTCCAGGACTTGGGCGCTCACTCTAGTGTCCTCCACATTCGAGTTTCAGAAAATAGAAGTTACAAGGCTGATCAGTGTCAGAAGGAGGTCCAGATCCAACAAAGAAACCTGCACCTTGGACTTAGGCACCCGCTCCAGTGTCCCTGACTATTCCACTTCGGAACCCCAAAAATAGGTACTCTATGATTTGATATTTTACTCATGTCTGCAAGAGCTTTTTCTGTTATTCATCAATTTGTTGCCGTATTTGCATAATTAGGGGTTTAATGGTCAATTGGGCATAGGAGAAGGAAATTTGATAATTAAATTCCCTAATCCAAGTTTCCCTACATCTGCAAGTGACCTAGGGTATGATAGTGCTTGCCACTCGACCCTCGATCCTTGAATGTAAGGTGGAAAGGAGGATTTAAACATCTAAAATCTAAAACATTAACAAATCCAATTTTCCACCTAAACATTTTGGTGAACCCATTTTTTGAACTTAAATTGCAACTTTCTGAGTGTTTATCTTCAGATTTGGATTGATTTTATTCATTCATATAGTCATTCATTTTATTGCATTGAGAAAAATTCAAAAAAATTGAAAAATTTGGAAAATACAAAAAATTGCATTGTTTGGCTTACTAAATTGCATCACTTCTTTCTAAATTTTTCTAATTCATGATTTTTGCATCAGATCTGATATAAACTATAGAAAAATCCAAAAATTTGCATTGCATTTTTATCACTTAATTGCTAGGGTTCTGTGGAAATTTTGACAATTTTATATAACCTAGTAATTCCAAAATCTAGGGTTAGTAGGCAAAATCTTTTCTCAGTTTTTTCTACTAATTTTAGAGGCTCATTCAAATTTGCATTTTACTTTAGTCTTGCATGTTAGTGTAAATTTGCATTTAGATTTAAAATATTTGCATTTTTGCATAGAAAATTTCAATAAAAACTAGCAATTTTGATGCATTTTCATTAAAGCTACATGGGCATTTTACATGTTCAAGCTTGAAAATCATTTTCAGATCTAATATTAAGTCATTTTCATCATAAATTAGACTTCAAAACATTCGCATAGCATTTTGTCCCAAGATCTCAAACCCAGGGCTTCAAAAACAACGATTTTCACTAAATTTGGCCTTATCGACTCTCTAAACTTGCACCATAGGTGTGTTGTGAAAGGTATTTTGAAATTATTTTTCTGTTATCAGGGTAATCATTTTATACACCTCATAAAAATCTTCACAACACCCTTTTAATGGGCTCTTGTAGTAAAAATTCGTTGAAAAACTACACATTTTGGCTATTTTTGCCCTAGGGTTTGACCTAGTTTGCACTTCAAGCATGTTGTGACAAATTTTATGGATTGAGGTGACTGATATTATTTATATTATTTTCTGTACGTCCTGAAATTCATTACAACGCCTCCTTTGCTAGGTCTTGGAATTGAAAAACCGTGAAAAATAGCTTATTTTTGCTATATTTTCACTAGGGTTTTACCTTAAGTGGTACTAAGAGCGCGTTGTGTTGGATATTTTTGTATCAAGTGGCTGTTATTACTGATATTATTTTCTTTCCATCATCATTTTCCTCACAACACCCTTTGTTATGCCCTTTTGCATTGAATTTTGGTTAAAAAAAGTGCCTATTTTGACATATTTTCACTATATTTTGACTTGGCATTATCTTGGATTTGCATCAAGAGTGTGTTGAGAGTGATCATATTGCTGTTTTGGACTGATATCAAACATATAACTTGCTTCCAATTGACTTAAATCCTTACAACATCCTTTGTTTCATTCATTCGCATTAAAAAAGTACAAAATTCCAAGCATTTTTGGCCGTCAATCATATCCTTCTCCTAGGAATTGTTCTCTTAGTTTGTGTGTTGTGTGTTGTATGCTTTTATAAGCTTTATGACACATTGTCCTAAAAAAAAATCCCTTTGAGAAGAAGTAAAAGATTAATGGGATCTAGTGCTCTTGAAGAAGTTGGTACTTTGGACACCTTTACAAAGGGAGAAACTCAAATTGTGCAAGATATTATACATCCTCCAACCTCAATGGAAGAACAAATTTTTCATGATGTTGATAACACTATTGAGGCAACAAGATATGTATCTGATGAGCAAATAGAAAAATTGGATAAGGAGCTAGCTGAATATCAATCATTTATGGAAAATGAGAGAATAGCTGAAGAAGTTCTCCCTACAATTCATAACATAAGAGAATTGATAAAAGAAGGACAAGATGGTGTTAATGCAATTCATGGTCTAGCATATATTGTACAAACCAATATCATGCTAGTGACCAAATGTGCGCAAATGATAAATAACACTCTATCACCATCTCATACTCAAGTTTTGGCACCTATACCGACTACGGGAATTTCCACTTTTACGTCAACGATCTTAACAACTAATGTGAATGCTGGTAGTAATGCTACCACTGGTATTGAAGTATCTAATGGCACTAATTACAAAGTTGTGGGATTTAATTATCAGAATTTGGTTTCCAAAGGGACCTCTTCTATGAATAATTGTTCTCAACCTCCTATCTATTCCACTCATTTCTAGCCACTTATTACATACTCGCAACCATCTTCAACCTATCATTATAGCCAACTACCGTTAACATATTCTCAGTCTCCTCCTATTGTATCTCAAGCTCATTCACCTCCTCACTTTGGTTCTAATTCCTCACAACAAACCGCATCTCCCAATGATGCCATCCTAAACCAACTTTTACAGGGCATGGCTGCTTTACAACAAAAGGTAACAAACTTGACAAATTCTTCGCAGCCTAGTTTACCAACATATCATGCTCGTAATCCCCTTTCCTATGCAATCTTGAGAACCCCTATGCCTAAGAGGTTTGAGACTCCTCTCTTTGAAAAATATGGTGGAAAAGGTGATCCTAATATTCATGTGGCAGCATTTACAGCTGTGTAGTGATTTTTATTTTGAAGAGGATTTGTTAGCAAAACTTTTCCTGTGATCTCTCAAAGATATTGCTTTAGAATGGTTTTGCTCGTTGCCTCCAAATTTAATACACTTATTTTTGCAGTTGATTGATCATTTTTTACAACATTTTAAAGTAAACATTAGACCCCAAGTCACTCTTATTGACTTGGTTCAATGTAAACAAGGTCCCAAAGAAAAGTTGACTGAATTCATTAGTCGATATCAAGGACTTTATGCATAGATTCAGTATCAGATGAAAGATGAGGATGTTCAAAAGATATTCATTACAAATCTACAACCTAATATTCGTGATAAGATTCTCTTGATGAAATATAACTCCTTTCAACATTTATGCACCGCCCTTCATGATTATCAAATTTTGTCTAGTCAGTATGAAAACCAAAACTCATCGGCTCAAGTTGGTCAATCCATGGGTGGATCGTCATAAAACAACTTTAAGAGGAACAATAATAGGGGTTTCATCAAGATCAATGGACCAAATACGAATGTGTCTACTATAAATAATCCAAAGAAAGCATCGTATTAACCAAGAAAGTTTACTCCAATATCTGAGTCCTATCATTCTATCATGAATCAAGCTATGAGTAATAATATTCTGAAGCTTCCCCCGATCAAGCCTATTGATCCTAGTAAACAAGGACCTTACTTCGATGTTAATTCCTTTTGTCATTACCATCGAACGCAAAGACATGACACTGAATGATGTATGTGTCTTAAACATGAAATACAAGACCTTATTGATTCAAATATCATTCAGGTATCAGGTGTGAATGACAATAGAAATAAGTCGATTGCTTTGCCGAATCAGAATTTACAAATCTTCACTAATCCTTTTCCTAAGCATACTGAAAACAATATGGTAGAACAAGGTTTAGTGGAAGTAGATGAGGATGATTACTTGGACTATGATAGTATCATCGAAATGATTGAAGTGGATAAGAAACAAGTGGATAATCCACCTCGGCCTCGAAGAAACAAAATTTATGCTGAGGTTCCTCCCCCGTTATCCTTGTATGGATCAGGAGACAATCAAAATATATCAAAAAAGAAAGAACAACAACCAATACAAATGAGTAAGATGGTACAGGATGATTCCCGTCCCTGTGCTAGAAAGATCCAACAATGGAAACTCGATAAAAATCAGAAAAGAGCTAGACGACTGTCAAAAATTAGAGAAAATAGTGGTTCCCCTCCTCATAAGAAACAAAAAGTTATATTTACACAAGGAGTAACAAATCAAACATCACATGATAATCAACAAAACTTTCATAAGAACCACTCAAATTTTGCATTAAATATGATCGAATACCTCTCCAAGAGGTTCGCGAGCTCTAACATATAATATGAAGACCCTACAAGTAAGTATCTCTAACCATTTATCTCTCTCATGATGTGCTTCCCTCATGATGTGTTATGTGTTGTTTAGGCCTCCTGGGATGATTCTCCCGTAAGGTTCGAGATACCAAGAGACCGCCTCTGTTATGAGCTTCTTCTATTTGTATCATCATTCTTCTAAAATTGCCTCTCTCTAATTTCATCGTTGTGTGTTGTGTCTTACAGACATAGCATAGTGGTTAGTGACCTTGGGGCACCCTCCTATGTGACTATCCCTAAGACACTTGTTTCTCCTATCTTATTTATTATTTCCCTTCCTCTAGTGCTTCCACTTAGCGGGCGGATGACGACAAACATTTATACTAATGCAGACCTAGTGTCCCTTTCAAGAGAAATGAACAAATGGACTTAGTTCCTAATATGATGATGGGGTTGTATATCTTATCCAATGCTTGGCTAGTGGAAGCACTCATGCTTTCTGTGTAGTGAATTTTATGATGTTTCTATCACATTTACAATCCTTAACTATACTGCTACTCTATGCACCTTTGTTTGCCTTTGAATCTAGCCTTGGTGGTACTTGATTCGAAGAGCTTCATGATATAGCCCTACGGTTATCCTCGAACTTCGAATTCATTGTATAACCTTGGCTCTTTGTGTGGTTAATCATATGCATTGATGTTGTTGTTTATCATGATTTTGTAGACACTAACATGTTTCTTGCAGGGATGTGTTTGTGGGAACATTCGGTGATCGTAAAATACATGTCACCTTTGGGGGGCATGGGCTTTGTGAAAGTTGATGTTCCCTTGTGTGTTTTATTCCTGCCTTAACATGCTTGATATCAATAACTGATATCAACCACCTTAAGGTGGGGGCATATATAAGGTAAGCTATTTGTTGTAGATGTTAGCAATGTGATTGTCCTCAGATGCAGTCTAAAGACTTGCTCGATGAGTGCATCCTATATCCTGAGTTTGTTTGCAATCAATCAATCAATCATGTAATCCATCTGCGAAGGTGAGGATGGTGTATTTCTTGAAGCAGATTACATCATCCTGTCATTTTCAAAAGTCCTCCGTGGAGGCGGGGAGCGGTTCTGTGACTAACTCAACCTTTAAGTGCGTCTTCGGTGATTTTTGTGGCAAAGCCCAATCATCAGTGTGTGCCTGTAATGTGCATGAGATGGTGTTAGACCTAGAAATAGGTACACTCCATCGCTTGTCTTCTGTGTTTTCTCTGTCTTCAAGCGTGTGTTTTGGCGTGCTTGTTTTATGTGGCGTGTTTGTTGCCCCATATGCAGTCTAAAGACTTTCTCGATGAGTGCACCCTGCATTTTGGGAGGTTTTGCATGTCTTGCATGTGTGTTGCCCCATATACAGTCTAAAGACTTGCTCGATGAGTGCATCCTGTATTATGGGAGGTTTGTTTACTTTCTGGTACTTGTATCTGCATTTCATATATATGAGAAAAAGAAAAGAAAAAATATCATTTCTGTCTTCCATGCATTAATGTGTCTTCTATGCATTGACTATCTTCTCCGTGCTCTACGTGACTGTAACTATCTTCTTCATGTTTTGCATGCCTGTTACTATCTTCTATGTGATTGGCATGTCTTCTCCATGCTTGATGTGTTTGCTGTGTTTGTGACCTTACTTTAATGCATGTATTAGCCTTGCGTTTATACATACATTAAAGTGGAGGCTAAATGTAACATCAAAAAATATCTCCTTGGGGGCTTTTCCCTCATAAGGTTTAGCTCCCGAGTCTTTAGTATGCATTTAGGACATCTTAGTTCATATTGGCATCCCAATGGAATGAGACCTAGGTTCCATGGCAAATTGGACCTAGGTGGACCCCTTGAGTTGTACCCTACCCAAAATAGGGGGGAGGACTTCGGCACTCGCGCCCTAGTCCTACCCTATTTTGGGGTAGCCCTAATTTTTGGGTGTCAGTTTATGACCATTATTTGGTCCTTTTGCCGACACAGTAAGTTTTGATTTTTAAAATCTTGGCGGGAGTGCTTGTAGTTGCATATATAAGCATGCTTAGGCATTCATTTGTAAACTAGATTTCAATTAGATGATCATTGTGAACTTTAGGCATTCTCAAGGTGATTCAAGGCTTTCTATTGTGTTGCAAGAGCAAACTTGTGTGTTTTGTGTGTTGATATTTGTAGATTTGAACATCAATTTCCTCATGGCATGAAGAGCATCTTTCTCTCATGAGAGCTTCACTACAAGGTGACATAATATTGTGTTTTCATCATTGATTCCTTTGGTTTTTACCTCTACCTCACAAGGGAACACACTCTTTTATCTGACAACAGTGTTCGAAGACTTAAGTGTCCTCTGGTGCTTGACTGAGGCAAGCCTCTAAACACCACAACCCCTAAACCAAATCTTTTGATTGTAGGTTACAGGTGTCACATTTGGGAAAAATGGAGTTGCAGGAAGCATTGGCAGGCATCAAGGATTCAGGATCTGAAGAAAGGAAGGACACAGGAGCACTTCCAGGACTTGGGCACTCACTCTAGTGTCCTCCACATCTGAGTTTTAGAAAATAGAAGTTACAGGGCTGATCAGTGTCGGAAGGAGGTTCGGATCCCACGAAGAAACCTGCACCTTGGACTTGGGCGCCCGCTCCAGTGTCCCCAACTATTCCGCTTTGGAACCCCAAAAATAGGTACTCTGTGATTTGATATTTTACTCCTGTTTGCAAGATATTTTTCCATTATTCATCAATTTGTTACCATATTTGCATAATTAGGGTTTTAATGGTACATTAGGCATAGGAGAAGGAAAATTGATAATTAAATTCCCTAATCCAAGTTTCCCTACATCTGCAACCTAGGGTATGATAGTGCTCATCACTCGACCCTAGATCCTTGAATGTAAGGTGGAAAGGAGGATTTAAATATCTAAAAGCTAAAACATTAACAAATCCAATTTTCCCCTAAACAAGAATGAAAGTAGCATCTATGGCCAGTTCAGTATCAACATATTTAATTTTGATACTTTTATGTTTAACTTCTTCAACCTTGGAGAGAGAATCAATTTTTTGCACAACTTTATCCTCTTTAAGAGAAAGAAATATTTTCTCATGTTTGTGTGTGTAACTTCAGAAAATGTCCCCTTGGGGACTTTTCCCTCATAAGGTTTAGCTCCCAGGTCTTTAGAGTGCATTTAGGACATTTTAGTTCATATTTTAGCATCCCGATAGAATGAGACCTAAGTCCCATGGAAAATAGGACCTAGGAAGACCCCTTGAGTTGTACCCTGCCTAAAATAAGGGGGAGAACTTGGGCACCTGCGCCCTAGTCCTACCCTATTTTAGGGCAGCCCCAATTTCTGGGTGTCGGTTAGTGACCGTTATTAGGTTCTTTTGCCGACACGGTAAGTTTGAATTTCAAATATCTTGGCGGGAGTGCTTGTAGGTGCATATATAAGCATGTGTAGGTATTCATTTGTAAACTAGATTTCAATTAGATAATTACTAGCAAGCTATTGTGTTCTCAAGGTGATTTAAGGCTTTCTATTGTGTTGCAAGAGCAGACTTGTGTGTTTTGTGTGTTGATATTTGCAGATTTGAGCATCAATTCCTTCATGGCATGAAGAACATCTTCCTCCATGAAAGCTTCACTACAAGGTGACATATCATTATGTTTTTATCATTGATTCCTTTGGTTTTTGTCCTCTGCCTCACAAGGGCACGCCCTCTTTATCTGACAATGGCATTCGAAGACTTAAGTGTCCTCCGGGGTTTGACTAAGGCAAACCTCTAAACACCACAACCCCCAAACCAAGTCTTGTGATTGTAGGTTACAGGGGTAGCATCTATAAAAAGTGGAGTTGAAGGAAGGCTTGGCAAACATTATGGATTCAGGATCTGAAGGAAAGACAGACAAAGGAGCACTTCTGGGACTAGGGTGGTCACTCCAGTGTCCTCCGCAGATAGATTCTAGAAAACAGAAGTTACAGGGTTGATTAGTGTCCGAAGGAGGTCTAGATTCCCCAAAAAAGTAGGTACCTTGGACTTGGGCGTCCGCTCCATTGTCCTTAACTGTTCCACTTCAGAACCCTGAAAATAGGTATTCTCTAATTTGGTATTTTACTCCCGTCTGCAAGAGCTTTTTTCGTAATTCATTAATTTGTTGTCGTATTTGAATAATTAGGGTTTTAATGGTCAATTGAGCATAGGAGAAGGAAAAATTGATAATTAATTCCCCAATCCAAGCTTCCCCTCATTTGCAAGTGATCTAGGGTATGATAGTGCTCACCACTTGACCCTAGATCCGTAAATGTTAGGGTGAAAGGAGGATTTTAACATCTAAACCACAAAAGATCAACAAATCCAATTTTACACTAAACATTTTGGTGAACCCGTGTCTTTGAACTTAAATTAAAACTTGCTGAGTGTTTTTCTACAGATTTGGTGTGATTTCATTCATTCATTTGGTCATTTAATTTATTGCATTGAGAAAATTTCAAAAAAATTGAAAAATTTGGAAAAATACAAAAAAATTGCATTGTTTGGCTTACTAAATTGTGTCAATTCTTCCTAAATTTTCCTAATTCATGATTTTTGAAATAGATCTGATATAAAATATAGAAAAATACAAAAATTCAAAATCTTGCTTTGCATTTTCATCATTTAATTGCTAGGGTTTTGCGGAAATTTTGACAATTTTTAGATAACCTAGTAATTCCAGAATCTAGGGTTTGTAGGCAAAATCTTTTATTAGATTTTTCTACTAATTTTAGAGGCTCATTAAAATTTTCATTTCTCTATAGTCTTGCATTTTAGTGTGAATTTGCATTTAAATTTAAATTATTTGCATTTTTGCATTGAAAATTTCAACAAAAACTAGCAATTTTGATGCATTTTCATTAAATTTGCATGGGAATTTTGTATGATTAAGCTTGAAAATCATTTTCAGATCTAAGATTATTTAATTTCCATCAAAAATTAGATTTCAAACCATTCGCATACCATTTTGTTCCAAACTTTCAAACCTAGGGCTTCGAAAACAATAATTTTCACTAAAATCAGCCTTATCGACTCTCTAAATTTGCACTATAGGTGTGTTGTGAAGAATATTTTTGAATTAATTTTTTGTTATCAGGGCAATAATTTTCTTCCCCTCATAAAAATCTTCACAACACCCTTTTAGTGGGGTCTTGTAGTGAAAAATCGGTGAAAAACTACACATTTTGGCTATTTTGGTCCTAGGGTTTGACCTAGTTTGCACTCCAAGCATGTTGTGATCAATTTTATGGATTGAGGTGACTGATATTATTGATATTATTCACTGTACCTCCTAAAATTCCCTACAACACCTCCTTTACTAAGTCTTAGAATTAAAAAATCATGAAAATTAGCTTATTTTTGCTATATTTTCACTAGGGTTTTACCTTAAGAGGCACTGAAAGCATGTTGTGTTGGATATTTTAGCACCAAGAGGCTGTTATTTCTGATATTATTTGCTTTCAATCAACATTTCCCTCACAAAACCCTTTGTTATGCTCTTTTGCATTGAACTTTGGTGAAAAAAGTGCCTATTTTGATTTATTTTCACTATATTTTGACTGGGCATTATCTTGGATTTGCATCAAGAGTGTGTTGAGAGTGATTATATTTCTTTTTTGGTCTGATGTCAGATGTATAAATTTCTTCCCTTGACCAAAATCCTCATAGCATCCTTTGTTTCATTCATTTGCATTGAAAAGTATCAAAAAATCAAGCATTTTAGGCTATTTTTGATTTCATCTTTTGCACCAATTTTGAAAAGATTTCAAAATCTAATTTGGCATTAGTTTGAGCATAAAACATGGCCTCTAATCATAATAGAAACAATAGGTTCCCTCCTAGACCTTACATGAAAAGAAAGGCTCCTGAAGCTAAAATTATCTTCACTCCTCATGATAGAACAACTGGAGAAAAAGGACCTCTTTACATTACTTTGAAAATAATGGGAAACCCCGTGAATGGAACTCTTATCGATCCTAATTGCATGACTAATGTTGCCACTGAGGAGTTCCTCTTTTCACATCAACTAATGCAAGGTTCTTATGACCTCTCGAGCATAATGATTAAGACGCATAAGGGAACCTTTATCAAGCCTTTGGGTAAGATATATTTGTTAGTAACATTATCCAGAAAACATGTCGAACAATGGTTTGATGTTGTCCCCATTTCTGACCTCTTTCACATTAAATTGGGACATTCGTGGCTAAAAGAAATGAAAGCTATCCCTTCAACAATACACCATTGTCTGAAATTCCCTCTGGATGGCCGTATAATCACCATGCCTTGAAACAAGTATAAACCTTTGGTTCAGGAAAAATATTACGAGTTGAATTACTTCTAGGATAAAACTAAAATACCTAGTCTTCCTACACAAGAAATGACAAAAGAGAAACAACCTGCATGTGAAGAGAACTTTATACCGAAAGGACAAGGTCCCTATACTGAGGTTCCTCCCCTGAAATCCTTACAAAGATCGGGAGGTCATTGTCAACAAGAAAGTGTTCCACCGCAACAAATGAGGATTGATCCCGGTGCTTCATCTTCTAAATTGCACAAGCCTATGAAAGAGGATATCCCTATCTTACAAAAGATAAGTGGTAAAACAAAATGAAATAGAAAAGCAAGAGAAAGAAGAAAAAGAAGACAAGCTTATGCCATAAACCTTGCCTCTCAACAAGAAAACATTGATCCCAACATTCAACCAAACAAAGATGATCCTAACGATGAACAAGATATGAACTTGGCTATGGTACCTTATGTCCCACTATCCTCCATCATTAGGGAATGGGACGATGATGACGATGATTTGCTTATAGACAATTTCTAACCCGACAGGGGCCCTACAGGTAAGTATCTCCAACCCTTTATCTCTCTCGTGATGTGCTTCCTTCATGATGTGTTATGTGTTGTTTAGGCCTCCTGAGATGACCTTGGATTCTCCCATAAGGTTCAGGATACCAGGAGACCGCCTCTATTGTGACCTTCTTCTATTTGTATCATCATTCTTCTATATTGCCTTTCTCTCTGATTCATGGTTGTGTGTTGTGTCTTACGAACATAGCGTCGTGGTTGGTGACTTGGGGCACCCTCCTACGTGACTGTCCCTAAGAC
Organism: Cunninghamia lanceolata; assembly: GCA_027924645.1. NCBI lineage: Eukaryota > Viridiplantae > Streptophyta > Pinopsida > Cupressales > Cupressaceae > Cunninghamia > Cunninghamia lanceolata. Next base: position 5,424,276 of record BSBN01000850.1, read on the forward strand.
ACTTGTTTCTCCTCTCTTATTTATTGTTTCCCTTCCTCTAGAGTTTCCATCTAGTGGGTGGATGACGACAAACATTTATACTGACGCGGACCTAGTGTCCCTTTCGAGAGCAATAAAAAAATGGACTATAGTTCCTAATATGACGATGGGGTTGTATATTTTATCTGACGCTTGGCTAGTGGAAGCACTCATTCTTTCCGCGTAGTGAATTTTATGATGTTTCTATCGCATTTACAAACCTTAATAATACTACTGCTCTATGCACCTTTGTTTTCCTTTGAATCTAGCCTTGGCAGTACTCGATTTAGAGAGCTTCGTGATATAGCCCCTAGTTATCCTCAAACTCCGAATTCATTGTATAACCTTGGCTCTTTGTGTGCTTAATCATATGCATTGATGTTTTTGTTTATCATGATGTTGTAGACACTAACATGTTTCTTGCAGGGATGTGTTTGTGGGAACATTTGGCGATCGTAAAGTACATGTCACGTCCGGGGGGCATGGGCTTTGCAAAAGTTGGTGTTCCCTTGTGTGTTTTCTTCCTACCTTAACGTGCTTGATATCAATAACTGATATCAACCACCTTAAGGTGGGGACATATAAGGTAAGCTATCTGTTAAAGATGTTAGCAATGTGTTTGACCTCAGATGCAATGACCTGCGCTCTTGAGTAGTGCATCGTGCATCTTGAGTTTGTTTGCAATCAATCAATCAATCATGTAAGCCCTCTGCGGAGGCAGGATATCAAGCATATCCTTTTTCTTAAGCCCTCTGTGGAGGCGGGGATGGTGTATTTCTTAGAGTAGATTGCATCATCCTGTCATTTTTAAAAGTCCTCTGTGGAAGTGGGGAGCGGTTCTATGACTAATTCAACCCTTAAGCGTGTTTTCAGCGATTGTTGTGGTGAAGCCTAATCATCGGTGTGTGCCTGTAATGTGCCTAAGATGGTGATGAGCCTAGAAATAGGGAACACACCATCGCTTGTCTATGGTGTTTTCTCTGTGTCTTCAAGTGTGTGTGTTTTGGCATGCTTGTTTTGTATGGCATGTTTGTTGCCCCATATGCAGTGACCAGCGCTCTTGGGGAGTTCTTCGTGTATTTTGGGAGGTTTTGCATGTCTTGCATGTGTGTTGCCCTATATACAGAGACCTGTGCCCTTAAGTGGTGCATCGTGTATTATGGGAGGTTTATTTACTTTCCAGTATTTGCATTTGCATTTCATATATATGAGAAAAAGAAAAGAAAAGATATCATTTCTGTCTTCCATGCATTAACTGTCTACTCTTTTGTTTGACTGTAACTGTCTTCTCTGTGTTTTGCGTGCATGTTACTGTCTTCTATGTGATTGGCGTGTCTTCTCCGTGCTTGGTGTGTTTGTTGTGTTTGTGACCTTACTTTAATGCATGTATGGGCCTTGTGTTCATACATACATTAAAGTGGGGGCTAAATGTAACATCAGAAAATGTCCCCTTGGGGGCTTTTCCTTCATAAGGTTTAGCTCCTGAGTCTTTAGAGTGCATTTAGGACATTTTAGTTCATATTTTAGCATCCCGATGGAATGAGACCTAAGTCCTATGGAAAATAGGACCTAGGAGGACCCCTTGAGCTGTACCCTACCTAAAATAGGGGAGGAGGACTTGGGAGCCCATGCCCTAGTCCTGCCCTATTTTAGGGCTGCCCTAATTTTTAGGTGTCGGTTAGTGACTGTTATTAGGTCCCTTTGCCAATATGGTAAGTTTGAATTTTAAATATCTTGGCGGGAGTGCTTGTAGGTGCATATATAAGCATGTGTAGGCATTCATTTGTAAACTAGATTTCAATTAGATGATTACTAGCAAGCTATTGTGTTCTCAAGGTGATTCAAGGCTTTCTATTGTGTTGCAAGAGAAGACTTGTGTGTTTTGTGTGTTGATATTTGTAGATTTGAGCATCAATTCCTTCATGGCATGAAGAGCATCTTCCTCCATGAAATCTTCACTACAAGGTGACATATCATTGTGTTTTTATCATTGATTCCTTTGGTTTTTGGCCTCTGCCTCACAAGGGCACGCCCTCTTTATCTGACAACGGTGTTCAGAGACTTAAGTGTCCTCTAGGTTTTGATTGAGGCAAACCTCTAAACACCACAACCCCCAAACCAAGTCTTGTGATTGCAGGTTATAGGTGTCGCATCCGAAAAAAGTGGAGTTACAAGAAGGCTTGGCAGACATCAGGGATTCAGGATCTGAAGGAAAGATGGACAAAGGAGCACTCTTGGGACTAGGGCACTCACTCCAGTGTCCTCCACAGATAAATTCTAGAAAACAGAAGTTATAGGGCCGATCAATGTCCGAAGGAGGTCCAGATTCCCTAAAAAAGTAGGTACCTTGGACCTGGGCACCTGCTCCAATGTCCTCGACTGTTACGCTTGAGAACCCCAAAAATAGGTATTCTGTAATTTGGTATTTTACTCCTGTCTGCAAGAGCTTTTTCTGTAATTCATTAATTTGTTGTTGTATTTGCATAATTAGGGTTTTAATGGTCAATTGAGCATAGGAGAAGGAAAAATTGATAATTAATTCCCCAATCTAAGCTTCCCCTCATTTGCAAGTGACCTAGGGTATGATAGTGCTTGCCACTCGACCCTAGATCCTTCAATGTTAGGGTGAGAGGAGGATTTTAACATCTAAACCACAAAAGATCAACAAATCCAATTTACCCTAAATAGTGGGAAGCAAAATTCTTCTTAATTCTAGTGTTTTCCTTGGACTTCTGACTAGGAGTGATTGGACTTACTTTTTTCTTGACTTTAAGGTATGGGACACATTGTTAGTGGTGCTCACAATGTGGTCAGAAACCAAGTTGAAACTAGTATTCTTAATGTGGTTGAGGGAAAGGTAAACCCTCTTCTTACCCTTGGTTTTTGGTTTAGGGTTTTCAACATGAGATTTAGTAGTAGGGACAACATTAGTAACCTCAACAAGAGGTATACACATGGGTAAAATAAAGGTTATACTAATAAAGGAAGTGGATCCGGCCTTGGTGTAAAGGAGGAGAAGCACCATTGTTAATGCAACTTTCCAAGGAGGAGAGGACAAAAAAGGGGAAACTGATAATACTCTGATGTCTAAGATCATCAAAAAGAGGGAAATGATAAGCATGAACAATAGAAAATCTACCCTCTAAAGTGAAATATTTTATGAGATACTAACTTACATCAATCTAGGGAGGTGGAAGAGCAGCCTATTTGTAGCCATTTTGGTGTTTAACCAAAGATTCACCATCCTCAAGGAAAGAGTCTATAAATTCTTTATCCTTGGTTCTACCCATCATTGACACTTGAAAACCCTAGAAACTCACCTTGATTGCTTCGATTATCATGGCCTCAATAATAGTAAACCTTATACCTCTCATAGCCACTTGCCTCTAATTCTAGGATTTAATAAATTGGTTAGTGAGAACTTCATCATGGCATTGCATGGCTTGAAAGTAGGGCACAATCCCACCCTAAATAAAAATTTCCCACATTTCCTTGTTTCTATGTAGTCTAGCACAAGCAGAGTACTTGACACAAACTCTTTGCCCTCCCATGGAAATCTCACCAAAAAATTTCCTAATGGTCACAAAAAAAAGAAAGGTCAGGCTGTAGAGAAGTGTAGTAATGAACGCAAATAAATAATGAAGTCAAACATTTAGCTCCAATACCAAGGGGCTTATCTTAAAAGACTAAGGTTTGATTTTTAATCTCATACAAGTTGGAAGATGGAATTACAGATAACTATCATTGTGACATACACTCCTTCGTGGGTGGCATTAAAACTACACCCTAAATGATTAATCCACACATGATAAATTTTAGTGTTTTGATCCAAGCTATAATTTGAATCCATATTAATATGAGAGATACGATAATTCATATTACATGAATTATGCATACCAAAGATGCTAATCATCAACCTCTCTATGTGAGAATAAAAATTACTCATGGTAGGACACATCATTTCTAAAAAGGTGGGTGACTGGGATAGGTAGTTTGGTGACAGCTACCCACTAGCTCCACTTCTTGATTCCAAGGCTTGTGTTGGCTAATCCATTCACAATAATGTTACCTTCCTGGTAAACATGATTAACTTTATAATGTTTAAATTGTTTCAATAGGGTCTGAATCTCCCAAATATAATCACTAATCTTCCAAGCAAGGGTCTCCCATCCCTTTATTAGATCAATGATTATTTTGGAATCCCCTTTGATTTGTAATTGTTGAATACCTCTGGAAATAGCTCTTTTTACCCCCCACCAAGTAGCTATTACCTTCACGTCATTATTGGTTTTAATTCCAATACAAATTGCATAACTTTCCATCATTTCACCCTTATCATTCCTGATGATTCCAATTGCCCTAGCCAAACTAGGATTCCCTTTAGAGAAGCCATGAAAGTTAAGTTTACCCCATCCAGCTTCAGAACACTTAAATTTAGCGTGCTTCCTAATAAGTGCCTTATTCAGGTCAACATTGGACAAGTATTTGTTGATGCCCCAATTCTAATTTATTCTGGCTTCTTGGAGTGAACGAAGAATTTTAGGTTTTTTGGTTTTGGTTGCATTCACATTCTCTTGAATGGAAGTACAAATAGCATGAACAACATCCATCACATTTCTACTAGTCTCCCTAAAAATCTTGTTATTGCATTCTTTCCATACACACCACAAACTACATGGGGAGGAGTTTGTTGCCATAATTCCTATAAGACATTATGCTTAAATGGGGAGTTAGAGTTCTAGCAGTCCACAAAGGTGCTAAGGTCTCCTAGTATGACCCATTTAATCTCAAGTTTAGTGAAAATAGCCTCCCACACATATCTTGAAAAAGTGTAGTAGATAAACATATGATTCACAGTTTCCTCTTGGGATAAACAAAGAGGGCACCTATTAGGAAACTAGAAGCCCCTTTTTAGAAGGTTATCTTGAGTAAGAATCATGTTGTGGGAAAAACACCACCAAAAGAAATTAAATTTGGGGATTAAATTGTGATTCCATATGTATCTCAAATTATGTTGAGACCCTGGGAGGTTGGGAATCAAGGCATAACCTAAGGCAACTGTGTAGGTCCCGGTAGGGTGAGGGGCACAAATAATTTCATCTTCCCTATTAATGTTTACAATGTGGAAAGAATTGAGGTAATTTTGGAAATCAACAATAACACCAGCAAGGTCATTTCCATCAGTAAAGGAGTCTTGAAAGAACCTCCACTTTCTATTGTATCCCTCATTGTCAATGTACCCTTCTAGGTAAATCCCAAACAGATTGGAGAAAGGCCAAATCAACTATGCAAACTATTTGTTAGAAGAGAGAGGGTTGGAATGCAACCAAGTATCCTCCTAGAACCTAATTTTTTTACCCACTCAAACTTTCCATTTAAGGCCTTTGTGCAACAACGCCTTGGTCTTGATCAAATTATTCTAGATCACTGAGCCCTTGGGAAGATTGGAAGAGTTCAATAATTGAATATCATCTCTATTTTGGAGATATTTATCCCTCATAATAGAGGTCCAATTTTTATTATCCTTGGTAATATTCTGGACAATTTTATCCAAAAGAGCCTTATTAAACTTTTGGATACTCCTTAGACCTAGACCCCCATTGCTTTTAGATTTACAAGCAGTGTCCCAACTAACCAAGGCAAGTCTCTTCTTTTCTTCCATACTAGTCCAGAGGAATTTCTTTTGGATTTTTTCAATTTTCTTAGCCATGAATTTAGGAATCATAAAAGAGATAAAAAGTAGACAGGGATACTTTGAAGAGAGGCCTTTAAAAGCTAAAATTTGTTAACTTGACTAAGCAATTTACCCTTCCAATCAGATAATTTTTCTGTATCCATAATGTCATTCTAATAATTAGGAGTAATTTTCTTTATAGTAAGAGGTAGACTAAGGTAGGTGGTTAGTAAATTAGCTCTAGCATAACCTAGGACATTAACAATCTTATGTTGTAAAGTAGTCTTAGTATTGAAGAGGTACAACAAACTCTTATTATAATTTATGTGTTGTCCTGAAACTGCAGTATACTGGTTTAGCATATCCTTCTTAATCCTCACTTCCACAAGAGAGGAAGAACTAAATAAAATGGTATTATCAAAAATTTGTTGGTGTGATGAAGGATTTAAGGAAGAGGTAGATTTAACACCAATCAAATCTTGAGAGTCAATTAGTTTAAAGATATTTCTACCAAGACCTTTCCAACCATGATAAAAAGGTAGGGTGAGATGGCATCCCCCCCTACCTCAAACCTCTCCCATTGCCAAAGAAGCCCTTAGGGATGCAATTAACAATGATAAGGAATTTTGGAGTAGTAACACACTCTTGAATCAGTTGTAACATTCTTCCCCTAAAACCTAACTTCCTCAAGACAATAAATAAACAATCCTAAGAAACTCTATCATAAGATTTCAAGATATATAACTTAAGATCCATACATGCTTTCTTACTTTTCTCCATTGAGTGGAAGAATTCATGGGTGGTGAGAACCACATCAAGGATTTTCCTCCAAGGACAAAACCTTTTTGATTCTAGGAGAAGAGTTGGTGGAGGAAAGGTTGAGTATGAAAAATAATAATCTTGGAGAAGACCTTATAGATGGTGTTGCATAGCCTGATAGGTCTGGAATTAGACATAGAGGTAGCCTCCCCTTTCTTAGGGACAAGAATAATAAAGGTGTTGTTGATATGTTTGAGAAGTTTAATAAATCTAAAAAACTCCATAGCAACAATAATAACATCCTCTTAGGTACAATGTCCTAGAAATCCTTAAAGAAAGAGGGTAGGAACCCATTAGGTCTAGGAGCCTTAAAACCCCCAAAATAAAAAATAGTAGTCCTGATGTCTTCTTCAGTAACATCCTTAGTCATTATTTCATTTCCTTCCTCAATCAAAGTGGAAGGAATAACTTCCAAAAGTTGATTAAGACTAGAATCTTGAGGATGCTCTTGAAGGAGTCTTTGAAAGAATATGGTGCTGATAACTCCAATCTCTTCCTTATAAGTGAGGATAGAGCCATACTCAGAAACAAGATTATAAATAGTATTCCTTTTTCTATGTTTGGGAGTGGACTAATGAAAAACTTAGTATTCCTATCCCCCTTGGTTAACCATTGGATCCTAGATTTTTTCTTCCAAAATATTTCTTCCCTTAAAATAATTTTGTGCCATTCCTCCCTCAACATTTTTCCTGACAAGTTTCAATGTCATTCTGACCAGAGGCCATTTTATCTTGGATATTCTTTTGTTTGAAAACTACCCAAAAGTATACCTATTCTAGGGCTTAACTCTTTCCTTAACATGTTTGATCTTTTTACACTAGGTGAAACTGTTGGATCTAGGGCATACAACTGAGAGGGGGGGTGAATTAGTTGTATAAAAACTTGCTCTTACTTCAAACACTTGATTCTTCTTTGTTAGTTAACAGCATATCAATTAACCATCCATGAAAGCATAATGCATAAATACAAGAGCAGATAAACATCAACACATTGAACACCAAGATTTTGACGTGGAAAACCCGGTTAAGGGAAAAACCACGGGGTGATTAACCCAAGGATTATTCTCTGTTAGAAGAATAAGAAAAATGAATGGTACATGCCAATTAGGGCTCACTGCCCGAGCACACTACTCACAAAGAGGCACACTGCCTACAAGAAGACACACTATCTACAAAGTGATAAGAATCACAATCTTGAACTGGAGAATTGCATCTCTACCATGTCCAGATCAATTCCATTTAAGCCCAAAAACCCTTGCTCTACCTTTCGCACTTCTCTTCGCTATGCCACACTCATCCCCACAATCCACACATCAATATGAATTCTCAAACACTTATTTATACAAGACATCGACTTAGGAACAATCATCTAAGTTAGCAAACATCACAATAACATTCACAAGGTGTGTAGAACATCCGGTCAGCCTGTTACAGGAAGAACACCAACAAATAGTAGCCATAACATCAAATCCAACTCTAACTTCAATGCAGACCGCCAAAACAAACTAGATATGATCCAATGATCATCATAACCTTCCCTGAATCATCAAAAACATCCGCACTTCATCAGCTTACCGAAATTCTTCTCTTCATCATCCGGTACTTCAAGAACACAGTCTGTCGCCACTGTCACAATGCAAAAGGTACTTCCGGACCTCAAAATCATACAAAACTTGAGATGAAACATCACAAGGACATCCTAAACACTCCTTCCAATCTGTAGATTAGGATAATACAATTCCAGACCTCACCGGACCTTTCTGTGATCCTCTGTCACCTCTGAACACTTGCTGGAACCGGTTCCACACAGACAGCCACAACTTCTTCAAATCTTCAAGTGGACCTCTGAAATCTTAGCTAAAGCATCTCAAGACTCATATCTACAAACCATTTAATCCGCATCCTCTGGTTCTTAACCTATACAGTACATTTGCCTTCTTCTCATCACTGTTCTTCACTGTTCCGGATGGAGACTGATTTCCTCAATAACAACAGCACACAACTCATCCAAACCTTCTTACTAATGTAATATGAGTAAGTTGACATCAATGACAACACTGGTTCACCTCATACTTGCAACAATCTCCCCCTTTGTCATTGATGGCAACATATGATGTGAAAAACCATCAAGACAAGAACTTCTCCTTTCTGTCATAGATCCCCCTATCAACAACAACTTTTCACATGTCTTCTCTTCCTTTACTGCTCCCCCTTTGATCATCAACCACTTGTTTTTCACATGTCTTCTCTCCCCCTTTGACATCAATGGCAAAGGGCTCATACTTGCAATTCTAATACATCAGAATCATACCAGCTGCTCCCCCTTAGTAGCAGCTCCCCATCATCAATCCAGATCACAAGATATGACTGTGATATCCACCAAACTGATGCACATCAGTGCATCCTAGTTCATCACCGGAGGGGCCATGACCTCTAACTTCTCCCGGAGATATTCGAAAGAGTCCTTGGGAAGAGGTTTAGTAAAGATATTTGCAATCTGATCCTTGGAGGGAACATACTCCAATCTGACTTCTTCCTTGTTCACTTGTTCTCTCAAAAAGTGAAACTTGATAGATATGTGCTTAGTCTTAGAATGCAATACCAGATTCTTAGAAATATTAATTGCACTTGAATTATCACAGAAAATTGTGATAGGCTCCTCATATTCAACTTTAATGTCTCTTAGCATCTGCTTCATCCTTAAGATTTGAGTGCAACTACCTGCTGCTGCAATGTATTCTGCTTCAGTTGTAGACAGAGATATTGCATCTTGTTTCTTGCTTAGCCAAGAAACCAATCTCTTCCCCAAAAAGAATGCTCCACCATTGGTGCTCTTCCAGTCGTCCATATCTCCTGCCCAATATGTATCTGTATATGCATGAAGAGAGAAATCCGGATCTCTAGGGTACCATAGACCATACTCAACTATTCCTTTCAAGTACCTAAAAATTCTTTTGATTGCCATAACATGAGATTCTCTAGGATCAGCCTGGAATCTTGCCACACGACCAACAACCTGCATTATATTTGGTCTAGTCTGAGTGAGATACAACAATCCACCAATCACTGATCTATACTTTGTCTGATCTACCTTTGGAGAGTCATCATCTTTGCTCAACTTACATCCGGTTGCCATAGGAGTGTTCATTGGCTTTGAATCTTCCATACCAAATTTCCTCAACAATTCTTTCACATATTTGGTCTGAGAAATGAAGATCCCTTTCTTTGTTTGAGTAATTTGCAGACCCAAGAAGAAATTCATTTCACCAAGCATAGACATTTCAAACTCACTTTTCATCTGATTTGCAAAAGTTTTGCACATACTATCTCTTCCTCCAAAAATGATATCATCCACAAACACTTCAACAATCAAAATGTTTTCATGATCAATTTTGAAATATAAGTTACTGTCAACAGTACCTTTGTTGAATCTAATCTGCATAAGATGCTTATCCAACCTTTCATACCATGCTCTTGGGGCTTGCTTCAATCCATACAATGCTTTCTTCAACTTGCAAACCATATCATCATTATCAGACAATTGAAATCCATCCGGTTGTTCAATGTAAACTTCTTCTTCCAGATCACCATTTAGGAAGGCAGACTTGACATCCATCTGATATACCTTGAAGTCTTTGAAGGCAGCAAATGCAAGAAATAATCTGACTGCTTCAATTCTTGCCACAGGAGCAAAGGTCTCTTCAAAATCAATTCCTTCTATTTGAGAGTAGCCTTTGCAGACCAATCTAGCTTTATTTCTGATTACTTCACCAGCTTCATTCAGTTTGTTCCGGAAGACCCATTTGGTTCCAATCATATTCCTGTCTCTAGGTCTGGGAACAAGATCCCAAGTACGATTTTTCTCAATTTGCATCAATTCTTCCTCCATTGCTTTGGTCCAGTTTTCATCATTGCAAGCTTCATTTACTATCTTAGGTTCAATCTTTGAAATTAGACAGTATTCATTTGAATCTTGAGCAATTTTTCTTCTTGTTTGTACCCCTTTACTTTTGTCACCTATGATCTGATCTTCAGAGTGATTTAGAGTTACATACCTTGGAACTTTGGGAGTTTCTTGCACTACTAATTATTGATCAGGCTCATTCAGACAAACTTCTTCTTCCTGATTTACCAGATCAGTCTGGATCTAAATTTCAGAGGAGGAAGGAGCTTCTTGCACCAGAGGATCATTCTGATCATCTTCATCACATTCATAGAACCTTGAGGGCTTCTCAATTCCTTCATCAACTTTCACATTAGTACTTTATGTCATCTTCCTCAGCCTCTTATTGTAACACCGGTATGCTTTGCTTTGAGTGGAGTAACCCAAGAAAATTCCTTCATCACTTCTAGCATCAAACTTTCCTAGATCTTCATCTCTTTTAATATAACACTTGCTACCAAATACTCTAAAATATCTCACAGTAGGTGTGATGCCAAACCAAAGTTCATAGGGGGTCTTACCGGTATTGTTTCTGATTTGAACTCGATTGAGAGTGTAGACTGCAGTGCTGATAGCTTCTTTCCAAAACATTTGAGGAACATTTGCTGCCAACATCATTGTCCTGGCAGCTTCCTGAATGGTCCGATTCTTTCTCTCAACTACTCCATTCTGTTGTGGAGTCCTAGGAGCAGACAACTGTCTCTTTATACCCTGCTTCTCACAAAAGTCAATGAACTCACCGGATGTAAATTCACCACCTCTATCAGACCTTAGACATTTCAGTTTCAATCAAGTTTGATTCTCTACCATAGCTTTGAAGATTTTGAACTTCTCAAGGGCTTCTAATTTCTCTTTTAGGAAGGTAACCCACATCATCTGGGAATGGTCATCAATTAGCAACATGAAATATCTATCACCTTGCAGACTCTTGATTCTTGTCAGAACCACAGAGATCAGTATGTACTAATTCCAACAATCCGGTAGAGGACTGATCTTTGCTTTTGAAAGAGACTCTGCTCTGTTTACCTAGCTGACATTCTTTGCACAAACTATTTGTAGGTTTCACCAATTTTGGAAGATCTCTTACAGCCTGAATATTGCTTATCTTGATGATGTTATCAAAATTTACATGACACATTCTTCTATGCCATAACCAACTCTGATCAACTTGAACAAACAGACAACTTTAATTTGAACCAACCAGATGAAAGATATTACCTTTTGTTTGAGCACCGGATGCAATTTCAGTTCCAGAGCTTGTAAAGATTCTACATTTTCCATTCTTGAACTGGAGATCATAGCCTTTGTCCACTAACTAACCAACACTGAGAAGATTGTGCTTCAATCTTTCAACATATAGTACATTACCTGTTTTGCTCTTTCCATCAAAGGAAATAGTCCCCCTACCTTTGATTCTGCCAGCAGAATTGTCACCAAACTTTACCACTCCTCCTTCATACCTTTCCAAATCTAAGAACTTATTCTTGTCACCAGTCATATGGTGAGAGCATCCACTGTCAATAACCCAATCATCCTTTTCTTCCACTTGAGCAGCCAAAGCTCTTTCCACAATCTTGTGATTGACAGATTCAGAGGATATTGAATCTTCTTCCTTGATGGCAATAAACACCCATTCATTTCCAGATTTACTTCCTAGTTCTAATTCATCATCTGTTACTCCTTCATTGTCATCTTCTTCATGAACATAATAGTAGTTCTTTTGAAACCTTTGTCTGTTAGTATTAGACCTTGCAGATCTTTCCAGACATCTTGAAGCAAAATGACCAATCTTATTGCAGTTGAAATAGTTAAAGGGTAGTTTTCCTTCATACTTACCGGATCCTCTTGGCAGTCTCTTTGCAATGAGGGCTTCAAGTTGAGCTGTTTCAGCTTCCTCTTCTTCCATGTCTCTTCTTTCTTGATCATACCATGACATCTTCCTTGAAGAGTTTTCTCCTGGATCAAACCTCTGTTTGCCTTTCACATAGGCACTAGCTTTGAAAGCAGATTCAGTCTTGGGAGGATCATCTCCAAACTCGGTCATTTCGAATGCAGCTAGTTTGCCAGCCAATTGTTCTCTTGTGACAGTTGTGTGGGCTCTGAATTCATCAATGGCAGCAACCTTGATTTTGTAGGCAGCAGGAAGGGATCTGAGAATTTTGCAAACAATCTCATTTTCATCCAGAGTTCCACCAGTATTTCTAATTCCACATACCAGCTCATTCACTCTTGGCATAAAGGTAGTGATGTTTTCATCTTCTCTCATCTTCAATCTTTCAAATTTCCCTTTCAGACTTTGCAACCTTGCACCCTTGACAAACTCATCTCCTTCATACAGAAGTTCCAGTTTAGTCAAGATCTCATATGCAGTTGGTAGGTCAATAATATTTGAGAGATCTGAGTCATTCAATGTGCTTAGAAGAGCTTCCTTGGTCCGCAGATTGTTTTCAGCATCTGTGATTTCATTCAGAGTTGTCGGACCACCCTGTGGAGGTACATATGGTTTTGAGACCATGGCTAAGTATGCTTTTCCCATACACTCCAAGTGACATTTCATGCGACCTTTCCAGAGAGTGAAGTTGGTTCCATCGAACTTTGGACTATCCTTCTTGTATGACGACATCCTGGATCTCCTCAAGCAGTTAAGCTCATTTCAGAGGAACTTGGCTCTGATACCAATTGTTGGATCTAGGGCATATAACTGAGAGGGGGGGTGAATCAGTTGTATAAAAACTTTCTCTTACTTCAAACACTTGATTCTTCTTTGTTACTTAACAGCATATCAATTAACCATCCATGAAAGCATAATGCATAAACACAAGAGCAGATAAACATCAACACATTGTACACCAAGATTTTGACGTGAAAAACTCAGTTAAGGGAAAAACCACGGGGTGATTAACCCAAGGATTATTCTCTGTTAGAAGAATAAGAAAAATGAATGGCACATGCCAATTAGGGCTCACTGCCTGAGCACACTGCTCACAAAGAGGCACACTACCTACAAGAAGACACACTGTCTACAAAGTGATAAGAATCACAATCTTGAACTGGAGAATGACATCTCTACCATGTCCGGATCAGTTCCATTTAAGCCCAAAAACCCTTGCTCTGCCTTTCGCACTTCTCTTCGCTATGCCACACTCATCCCCATAATCCACACATCAAAATGAATTCTCAAACACTTATTTATACAAGACATTGACTTAGGAACAATCATCTAAGTCAGCAAACATCACAATAACATTCACAAGGCGTGTAGAACATCTGATCGGCCTGTTACAGGAAGAACACCAACAACTGGTAGCCATAACATCAAATCCAACTCTAACTTTAATGCGGACCGCCAACACGAACTAGATATGATCCAATGATCATCATAACCTTCCCTGAATCATCAAAAACATCTGCACTTCATCAGCTTATCAGAATTCTTCTCTTCATCATCCAGTACTTCAAGAACACAGTCTGTCGCCACTGTCATAATGCAAAAGGTACTTCCAGACCTCAAAATCATACACAACTCGAGATGACACATCACAAGGACATCCCAAACACTCCTTCCAATCTACAGATTAGGATAATACAATTTTGGACCTCACCGGACTTTTCTGTGATCCTCTGTCACCTCTGAACACTTGCCGGAACCGGTTCCACACAGACAGCCACAACTTCTTCAGATCTTCATGCGGACCTCTGAAATCTTAGCCGAAGCATCTCAAGACTCATATCTACAAACTCTTTAATCCACATCCTCTGGTTCTTAACCTATACAGTACATTTGCCTTCTTCTCATCACTATTCTTCACTGTTCCGGATGGAGACTGATTTCCTCAATAACAACAGCACACAACTCATCCAAACCTTCTTACTAATGCAATTTGAGTAAGTTGACATCAATGACAACACTGGTTCACCTCATACTTGCAACAGAAACATGGTCAAGCCTTTAAAGGGAGTGTTCCACCATTCTTCAACAAGTCCCTTGAATTTAGGATGAGAAGCCCACATTATCTCATATCTGAAAGGATAAGGTTTTTTTCTTATTTGGGAAGACTAGTTGAGAAGGAGGGGACTGCGACCAGAACTAGCTCTCAAAAGAGATGAAAGATATAGATTAGTAGTAATGTCCCAAGAGATGGAGATAAGGACTCTATCAAGTTTGACTTGTATGAGGTTATTTCTAGAGAACCTGTTGGACCAAGTAAAGAGGTTGTCAAAAGGCTCCACATCCATAAGGCCCACATTAGCAATGAAATTAGCAAAGATCAAACATACTATCAGAAAATTCTTCCAATCCTCCAAGCTTTTTAGAGGGAAAAAGTGGAGTGTTGAAATCATAGTAAGCATCCACTTAGTATTAGGAGTATTGCAAATGGTAGTAGATAAATGTTCCCATAACACTTTTCTAGCAGCTCTGGTATTAGGGGCATACACATTGGAGAGCATCCATTCTTCTTTAGTATGAGTACTAGAAAATAGGACTTCCAAATTATGCTTGGAACAGCTAACCTTCCTACCAATAAGATAAGTAGGATTCCACATAGGAACAATGCATCCTGAAGCACCTTCAGTATAACTAATACAAAAATCAACGTCAGGCCATATTTTATTAGCAATTTGGGAGAAAGTGAATTTAGTCATTTTAACCTCCTAGACCAAAATGATATCTATTTTATTCTAGAAGATGCATTTAAGCAAAAATCACTTGTGGGGGCAATTTAGCCCCCTTATATTCCAAGATAAAAATCTCATCTTTAGGACTTCCTGGAGGCTATTATCTCCAAGGTTCTTTGTTTTCCATTTGCAACTTCCTTAGTTGTCTCTCTTGATCTAGTATCTCTTTGGGATGGGTGGCCTGCTTTGTTTTCAAGCTTGACATCTGTCGATTTCCTATTCTCCTTTTTCTAATGGGTCTTCCCTTTGTTATTAGGTGTCATTCCTTCAAAGCTAGTTTTTGAGTTCTAAGAAAAAAGTCCCTTAACATGTGATTCTTTAGGTGAGACAACAGTAGTGCCATTGTTACTCAATCTTATCCTAGTCTTATCTCCTCCCAATATATGGCTATGCTACTGCTCCTCGATAACCATACTTAAAAGAAGGTTTTTTCTCACACTTCTCCCATTCTTGTCATCTTCCAATATTCGGTTGTATTATTGCTCCTCCATAGCTATACTTAGGACTGTGTCCAAAATATCTATATTCTTTTCTCTAGACTATGTGTTCCCCTCTCCATTTGTTAAGGCTTCCATCTCTAATTATCCTTCTTGGATTTCTTCCTCTTCATAGGTGGTATCCACATTCATAGGAATTTGTTTGTGACCTTCATGATCAATGTGAACTAATTATTCATAGGTAGATCTTTTTGGACTTCATGCACAAAAAGGGTTGTTACACCCTCATTACTCTCAATACCACCTTTAGCATTGTTGGTAGCCGAGGAAAGATTGACCTTGGGGGATTCAAGAATCTTCAATAATTCCTATTCAAAGGGATACCCTTCATTTTCCTTGGGCATTTCCTTATCTCTTAACTCCTCCTTTCTATGTTGGGGTTTGTGACATATTGGTAGTAAGGGCCTGGGTTTTCATAAACTATCTGTTGGGTCCATTTTCCAAATTTTGACTGTGAAACTATTTGTGAAGGAAGAACCTTGTTTAAATCCACATTCACACATAATCTAGCAAAAACTAAATTTTTGATGCAAGAGCATCCCTGGTTCAAGAGAAATCTTGCATCAATCAAAAATATTTGCATTTCAGTTTGTTTGCAGTTCAATTTGTTTCTATTCATTTTCTAAGTTTAGTTTAAGCAGTTTAGTCAGTAGCAGTTTTTGTATTTTGGTCCACATTCTACTTCAGTTGCATCTCAGACCTTACAGAGCTGGACTTAGCATCTACATTCATTCATGCACAACATATCCAAAATTTAGAGCATTTGGTTAAGATACCAGAAAGATATCGCTATCAGAAGATCGACTATTTTCTCAGAGCAGAGCATCCTGACAGTTTTGGACAATCAGCTAAAGGAGAAGACCTGCAGAGCATTTCACATCCTACGAAGCCTAATGACACATCATTCAATGTTCTATGGTTCATGGCTAATCTTCCCTGAGATTTCCACATCATTCCATTCATTTGCGGAGGAATTTTATTCGATTAGGTCTGACCTATCCGTGTACACACGTTACAACTCTTCATTGGAGGTTGTGATCTTCCTTGGCCGATGCAAAGGAATCTATTGTTCCAGAGATGATATATATCGGTGTAATAGATCTTTAGGAAAAGGGGGGGCATAGTAATGATCATTGGCATAAGTTCATAGTTTGGATTCTTGTGTAGGAGCTTCAAGGTTATATCTTGTGCATATTTTGATATTCTGTAATCAGGCATGTGAACCCTAATTGTAAGCCTGCATGGTGCTGGCCGATCTGCATTTGAATTCTATGATATACTGAATGACAAAATCTACATTTGTTTCATATCTGTGAGTTGTTTCCGTTGTGTTTACTCTAGCTGCATGATTTGGACTATTCATTCTGTGAACCCTCCTACCATGACTGTACCAAGTGGTATCAAAGAGAAAGTTTGAATCTTTGGGAGTGAATTGAGTGAAGTTGGTGAAGGAATTCCATAAGATCTTACTGTGGATAGATCACCGAATCTGAGGCAGGTTACTTGTGTCGCAACCGATCACCAATTGTGAGGTAGTTGTCACCTTGTAGCCTGATCACTGAATTGAGGCAGTTCACACTTGATTCAAGGAAGATGTTGCCGAGGAGAGTCCCCGTTGTTGGAACAATGGCTAGTAGGATGGATGAGATGATGGAAATGACAAAAATAATGAGGATTTGATTGGATTCTATCAAGGAAGATAGTTGAAGAGGATTGACACCTAGACCTAATATTGAAAGTGATGATGAAGAAGAATTTCAATCTGTGGAACAAATTGGCAAAACCCTAGGAGGTGATGAAGAAGAAGAATCAGATCAAGTCAAGATGTTGTGAGATATTTCAAAGATCAAGAAAAGACCTAGAGTTGATGTACCTAATTACACTGGTAATTTAAACCCTAAAGAGTTGATTGACTGGATAAATGACATGGAAGAGTACTTTGAGTATGAAGAAATTGAAGACCTGGAGAAGGTGAAATTTGCAAAGACAAAGTTGAAAGGACATGCTACTATATGGTGGAAAGAAGTTTTGTTGGGTAGAAATAGAAGAGGAAAAGAAAAGATTACAAAATGGGATAGGATGGTGACAAAATTGAAGAACCAGTTTATACCTGCTAACTATGAGTTGGAACTATTGAAGAGATTGCAGAACCTTAGACAAAAGGAGAAATCTATGGAGTATACCTAAGAATTTCATAATATGATCATAAGGACAGGACATGGTGAAGCAAGCAAAGAGAAAGTGGCTAGATATATCAATGGACAAAGATTGAACATTCAAGAAGAACTAAGTTTGGTAAGGCTGACATCACTAGAAGAGGCATATCAGTTTGCCCTAAAAATTGAAGAGAAGTTGAATAAGAGACATGATCAGAGATAGAAAGGCATAGGAGGTAAATTTTAGAGAAGTAGAACATTTTCTGGAGGGGAGAGATCATTTGCGGAGAAGAACAGACAAGAGAGTACATTCAAGAAGGAGGACAAAGATAACAATGCATACTGGAGAGATGACATAAATTTCTACAGTAGAGGAAACCCTAGTGCATACCAAAGTGAAGGATATAGAAGAGAAGGAAGAGGACTTGATAGGAGAACATTCAAAGGAACCTATTTCAAGTGTGGAGGTGAAGGACTAAAGCATTTGAATGTAATCAAGGTACTACAAGAAAGAAGACAAAGAACAATGGAAGAACAACCTATGTGGAAGAAGAACCTGTTGGATCACCGAGTTTAGTTGGTAAACATGAGAAAGGAGAATCACTTGTGATGAGGAGAGCACTATTTCAAATAGAGACAAATGAGGAACCACCGAAAAGGAAGAGTTTGTTCAAAACAAGTTGCAAATCTGGAGGTAAATGTTGTAAGGTTGTTATTGACAGTGGTAGTTCTAATAACCTAGTTTCAGAGGAAATGGTGACTAAGTTGAAGTTGGAAAGATTGAAACACCCTAAGCCCTATCAGATAGCATGGATTCAGGATGATCATAAGGTACTGGTGAGTGAGCAATGTTCAGTAAAATTTTATATTGGATCTTATCATGATGAAGTCTTGTGTGATATTATGCCTATGGATGTGTGTCATATTTTGTTGGGTAGACCTTGGCAGTATGATAGAAAAGCTATACATGATGGGAGAAAGAATACATACACTATAATAGCTAATGGAAAGAGAATTACCTTGATTCCTTTGGAAGATGATCCTAAGAGTGAAGTATGTGGGAATGCTAGAATTTGTTTGGTAGATGGAAGAAAATTTTTGGATGGTTTGAGACATGATAATATGTGTTATGCCCTGATTCCTAAGAAACCTGAAACATTGGAGAAGAAGATTGAATCACAACCGGAGGAGATAACTAAATTGCTGACAGAGTATGAAGACATCATATTAGATAATGTACCTAAAGGATTACCACCTATAAGGAGTATCAGTCATCACATGGATCTTATTCCTGGAGCTAGTTTGCTTAACAAAGCAACACATAGAATGACACCGGTAGAGAATGAAGAATTGAATAGGCAGATACAAGAATTGTTGAGAAAAGGTTTGATTAGAGAAAGTTTGAGTCCTTGTGCAGTACCTGCAGTATTAGCACCAAAGAAAGATGGAGAATGGAGAATGTGTACAGACTCTAGAGCAATAAACAAGATCATTGTTAAGTATAGATTTCCTTTACCTAGGATGGATGATATCATGGATTGTTTGATTGGAGAAAAGTATTTCGCAAAGATAGATTTGAAGAGTGGATACCATCATATCAGAATCAGAGAAGGAGATGAATAAAAGACTACTTTTGAAACAAATGAAGGATTGTATGAGTGGTTAGTGATGCCTTTTGGATTGACAAATGCACTAAGTACTTTCATGAGATTGATGAATGAAGTCTTGAAGAAATTCTTGGGTAAGTTTGTTATTGTATACTTGGATGACATTTTGATTTTTAGTAAGACAAAAGAAGAACACTTGCAGCACCTGAGGCAAGTATTGCAGAGACTGAGAGAAGAGAAACTAATGATAAACATCAAGAAGTGTATTTTCATGAAGGAAGAATTGGTATACTTGGGATTTGTGATTTCTGAGGAAGGATTGAAAATGGACCCTGAGAAGGTAAGAGCAATTGTTGAATGGCCTACACTGGAGAGCATTGGAGAAGTCAGATCATTTCATGGATTAGCTAGTTTCTATTGGAAGTTCATCAGAAATTTCAGTTCAGTTTGTAACCCTATGATAGAGACAATGAGAGGTGATAGAAAAGATTTCAAGTGGACATCAGGAGTGGACAAAAGTTTTGAGTTGTTGAAGCAGAAGGTGACAGAGCAACCTGTTTTGGCATTACCAAATTTCAATAAGGTATTTCAAGTATATTGTGATGCAAGTGGGAATGCAATTGGAGCAGTGTTAAGTCAAGAAGGTAGACCTATAGCATATTTCAGTGAAAATTTAAATGATGCAAGGAGAAGATATTCAATTTATGATCAAGAGTTCTATGCCATAATTCAAACCTTGAAGAAGTGGAGACACTACTTGTTGCCTAAGGAGTTTGTGTTGTATACAGACCATCAAGATTTGCAATATTTGAACAGTCAAGGTAAGTTGAATTAGAGACATATGAGGTGGGTAGAGTTCATGCAGAGTTACACTTTTGTGTTGAAGCATAGGACTGGTAAGTCAAACAAAATTATAGATGCATTGAGTAGGAGAAGGAACTTGTTGACAGAGATGAGAGTTGAAGTGATATGATTTGATGAATTGAAGAACATGTATGAGGGAGACATTGATTTTGCATAACCTTGGAAAGCATGTAAGGACCTGTTGTGATAGATAGGAGTAAGTGGTTGGAATATTTCATTCAGGAAGATATGTTGTTCAAGGGAAATCAGCTATACATACCTAGAAGTTCAACGAGAGATAATTTGATCAAGGAGAAACATAGTGGTGGATTGGCATGACATTTTGACATTGACAAGACAGTGGCTTTGGTGAGTGAAAACTACTTTTGGCCTTAGATACATAAGGATGTTAGGAAATTTATGCAGAGTTGCAGAGTTTGTCAAGTTGCAAAAGGGAGTAGTTAGAATACTAGATTGTATAAACCTTTGACAGTACCAGAGAGACCTTGCGAAGACATAAGCATGGATTTTGTAATGGGATTGCCGAAGACACAGAGTGGACATGATTCAATATTTGTAGTAGTGGACAGATTTTCAAAGATGACACATTTCATACCTTGTAAGAAGACAACTGATGCAGTGCATGTAGCTAACCTATTTTTCAAAGAGATTGTGAGATTGCATGGATTACCTAAAAGCATAATTTCAGACAGAGACACAAGATTTCTTGGTTACTTTTAGAAGACACTTTGGAAGAAGATGAAGACAAATTTGAAGTTCAGTACAACATTTCACCCACAGACTGATGGACAGACAGATGTCATGTCCCAATATTAAGGCATCGTTTAAATTAAAGATTTAAACATGATGATAAAAAATGGTAAATCACTTTTCGTGAAATATGGTATTTAGTCAAATTGAATGATAGAAACAATTGTGTATATTTAAGCAAACATATATTATTAATAATATATTTATCAAAAAGAGTATATTATATTTATAAAAAAATATATAAATATAATATACAATATATAAATAATAAATATAATAAAATAAATATAAATATATTATTATATATATGTATTAAATATTAATAATATAAATATTATTATCTATCTAAATATTATATTATTACTATATAATAATATAATGATCAATATAAAATAAATGTTAATATCTTTATTTTTATTAATAAATACTAAGATCAGTTATTATTATACGGCAGCACTGATATTAAAAAGAATAGTGATTATCTAAAATAGCAGTAATTCCTATAAAGGATGCAAGTGAATACATAATGGTTAGACCATTGAATAAAATAAGAGGACATATATTTTATGATGAGCTCCCTCCTTAAATATGTCGATATTAAAAATCATATCTATTATCAATTATATCATATACAGATTGGTGACAATAAAAGTGAATGAAGGGAATTGCCGGTTGGTAGATTAGTGTTTTGTGAAAAGACATCCGGGAGGGTGGCGACCAATGGCCATAACACCCCGCTCAGCATATAAGTAGTACCTCATTGGCAATTGAGGGAGATATGAAGAAATGGAGTGAGGAAAAATACTAAAGTATTTATGGTTGTTAACAAATAGATGTGAACATACCAGTTTATGAGAATACAATAATGACAATGTCATTTGGACTCAACTAATTACAAAGTCCTCAAGCGGTTGTTCTCTTTACAAATCGCTGCCACCCAAGTAAGTTTGCTATCACAAGGTGCTATTCATTGGAATGATGGAAGAAAGATGGTTGTGTTAATTATTCAATGATATGACCCAAGATGAATGCTGCCCACAGTTGAATCAGTTAGCTCCAAATATCATATCACTACATGCAAATTGATGATTTGTTGCCCTTGATGATGGTTCGCTTACCCTTGATGATGAAATATGATCTAAGGAATTAATTCTGAGTATAGAGAAGAGGGAAATCGACAATACCAGATCAGCCAAACAGAAACATATCAAAATACAAAGGAATATACCACAGGAAGTAAAATATAAATATATTTCTGAATAGGAGATTTGCACTTTAAAATATATAAAGAAGAGGATTTAGGGATATTTCTGAGATTAGCATAAATATTCCTGAAATAAAAGTATATTTCTAATATAATTCTCTAAGTGAGAATAATATATTTATAGAAATGAATATATTTCTGAGTAAGAAGTAGAAAATAAATGAAACATTTCTATGAGAGAGGAGGAAATATACCAATCAGCCATCAAGTTTAGGAAAAATTAGTGTTGTTCCCAAAAGGGGACATTACAACAGAGGTAGTGAATAGGAGTTTGGGAAACTGGTTGAGATGTTTGGTTGGAGAAAAGGTAGGAAGTTGGGATTTGATTCTTTCACAAGCAGAGTTTGTATACAATAATTTCATGAATAGGAGTACTAGAATAACACCTTTTGAGATAGTTACCGGAGTAAATCCTAGAGGAATAGGAGAGTTGAGAGATATCAGTATGGCAAAAAAGAGAAGTGCAGAAGCAGAAGAATTTGTAGAACATATGAAGACAGTGCATGATCAGGCGAAGAAGCATTTAGAGGAGATGAACAACAAATATAAGGAATAAGTAGATGAGAAAAGAAGACCTAAGGAATTTGCAGTTGGGGATGAAGTGATGGTATACTTGAGAAAAGAAAGATTTCCAGTGGGAACATATAACAAGTTGAAGATGAAGAAGTTTGGACCTTGTAGGATACTCAAAAAGTTTGATTCATGGAATGCATATGAAGTGGAATTACCAGAGACATTGGGTATATCACCTATTTTCAACATTGCAGAACTATATCAGTATCATGAAGTAGAGTTCACTGACAGCATGGCAGAAGATTTCAAGAGGCAATTACCACAACAAGCACCGAAACAAATTAAAGACATTTTGAACAACAGAGTTGGACGCAGCACCAGAGGAAGACAATACAAAGATGTTGGGTGAATATTTTGTCTTCAACTAACTAAAGGCAAAATGGTTATATCGACCACAGTGTAATGAGATAAATCTCTCCTCTCAGCAAGAGGAGGTTCCCTATCACTTATCACAAACTTATTTAAACTAAATATTAACTTGGGGGTGAGACCATATCATCCATTTCTCTTTTTTTAGAAATGATGTTTACAAAATGAAATAGCACTTTCTTGATACAAATTGAATAACCAAGAAACCCACGAGAGCACAAAGTCTATCGTTGCTTCTTTTACTGATTTATAACTTAGAACCCAATAGAATAAGGTGCAGCCCAAAGTCTTCACCGAAAACTACGACAAAATATATGATCACAAAAGATAATAGTAGTTCAAAGCCTTTCCAATATCTTTTACTTTAAAACACTAAATCACAAACTAAAGATAGTTGTTGTAGCACAAAGTCTCCATAATCAACTTTAGAACATCTCCCAAATTATTCACACTCACACTACAATTTGATCAAAAGGATAAGATAGTATTAGGAAAAGGACATAAGAACAATTTCCAATACACCACAAGTTATTCCAACACAAAGATTGAACGATCACTTGCTTTCTTATTCTCTTGATAAAATATGATTTACAATTTGAACACAAAGTCTCAAAATGCTCTTCAATTTGGCAGAGTTTCGCTTCAATAACTAAAAGATCATAATTACAATGGGGGTCCTCTTTATTTATAAGAGGAATCGAGAGCAAAAATAGGAAAAGAAAACTAACTATGACTTATTCAACAAAGGAGTCCTTTTTGATTTGGGACTTCCTATGTTTTTACATGTAATTACATATTAGAAAAGTATATGGAAATATGTCCAAAATTGTTTCAAAAGTACATCTGAAAAGCAGAAAATAAACTAAGTATTGGGAAAAACTGCTTCAACTTGTATTGTCGTCTTTCTTCATGTGGCCATCATACATGGTGAAAGCTGCTTGCATCCCAATACTGTCTGGATTAACCATGTTCTTGAAAATCATTCTGGCTCTAACTATGGCATCTCTGACCGTAGTGACTGATTTTGCGTGGCTAGTTAACTTGGCCTTCAGATTATCCAAAGTTAACTGATTGTCAAGAATATTGTCTACGGAGGCCATTGAAAATGTCTTGTCCTCGAACTCTTTCTGGAACATACTTTCAAATTCTTGAACCATCTCTTCTGCAAAGAGAAATTGGTTATCTTGTGACACAAGCTTACACGACAGCTCCTCCAATTTATGCAAAAGACTAACATCACTCTGTTCACTAAGTTTCCTTGCAGCTTCTAGGTCATTGATTAAATCTTTCAGCACACGGCTCCTATATGTCAATGCCTCTTTGGTTTCTATATAAGAATCCCTTTTAGGAATGACACCAATTGATATCAGGGCGCTTATTTTCAGCTTTCTCAAATCTACCCACTTATCATGATTTTGTTTTAGGTGCTCGATATCTTGAGAAATAACATCAATGAGATCATCAAGTTTTGCTCTTATTTTCTCCATTTTTTCTATCTTCTTAGATAGCTATGTAAGCAGAGAGATTCCTTGGGTGCGCATCCTTTCTAAGTACTCTTCCTTTAAGATGAGTCTTTTCTACTTTCTGGATAACAGGGTCTTCTACAGAAACGGCTTTAGGAGTTACTGCTTCTAAATTCAAAGTGATTTTCCTCACCACTGCAGTCAACTGTTCAACCATTGATTTGTAATGATCCTTCATTTCTTTCTCTTTGTCAAATTTCTAAATCAGAATATCTATGGCTGACTGCATGTCAGTCTTGGCACTTTCATGAGTTATTTTTCCTAGCTCAACTCTTGAGATAGAGTAATCATTCATATTAAAATTTTCCATGGTTGCATCCTGTGGAGGTCTTGCAATCTCCAAAAATTTGTGTCCCTTGTCCCCAAGCATTCTTGAAAGAATCTTTGGCTTCTTCAGGGTTTTGGCTTTTGCAGGCACCAACTTATTAAAATCAAAGTCATCTGGGGAGATGGCTTGTTTCTTCCTTTTTGGTGTATAAGCTGACAACCATGGTGGAAGCACAAAAGTACTCACATTAGGGTCTGTTCCCATTGTTGGTGTCACCGGAACTGCACTTGCACTGGTAGTGGAAACAATAGGTGGAGTGTTAGTAAAAACTGCACCTATTACATTTACATTAGATACATGTTTAGTATTCATTACAAAGCGATAAAATAAAGAAGAATCCCCAATATCAAAAGATGAGGAGGACAAGCTAGGAATAGACTTTGAGGAACGAAGAACATCTTCAAAAGTTTTTTGAGGATTGTCAAAAATTGTTTTGGAAGATGATGGAGATTCAGAAGAGGGGATATCAATGGGTGAAACAGATAGAGGAACTAAAACAGGTGTGTCTGGCAAAGGAGAAGAGACTCCCATTTCTTGTTGTACATTCTCCTGTGGAGACAAAGCTTCCTCTTCTTGTTGATCTGTAGGTCTGTCTTCAACCTCCATCTCCTCAATGGCTGGTTCTTCAGTGTTCTATTTCTCCACTTCCATATCTTCTATCTCAGACTCTTTCTTTGTAGCCTTTGACTTCTTCGACACAAATTTGATCCTGGGCTTATGTGGCTTGGAAGAAGAGGGAACATCACTCTTGTTCTTCATCCTGTTCTCCACCTTTTTACCTGTTTGCTCTTGGATCTCAGTCTTTGATCCTGTAAGGAATTCTTTCAAAGCAATTCCCTTATCTGCTAGCTAGTTATTGGTGTTTGCCAATATAGGCTCAATTTTTTTCCTCAGAGAGGTCAATTCTTTTTGAGACCATTGGATTGGAGGGAGAGGAGAGCCAACAACTTGTTCAATGTTATATCTATCATCGATCAACTCTCCATCATCCACTAGATCTTCAAGAATATCAGCAAGTCCCAGATATTCAATATGCTCAAGAGATAACCTGCTATAGTCCAACTTTCTAACATCTTCTTTTGTCCTCAAATCTACCTAGACATCTTCAACCATAGGATCATAGAACTAGGTTTTCCTCTTGATTTTGTCTTTCACACCCATGTAGTCAAACTTTGGCCTTCTCTTGAATTTCTTCATGGTTACAAGCTGCATCTCAGTTTCCATGGCCCTAGCCTTTGCAACAGTTAATACTGAAAACCTGCTAATTTCAACTGGAAACCTGAAACTGGGCTTCTTGAGCTCCATTTGTTTATTATGCACAATGATCATTTGTCTACATAATTCCATTAAGACAAGTTTGTCTAAGGGAAACCTTGGCAACATATAGGGATGTCCTTGGAAAAAGCCAACCCTTAGATATGAGAAAGAAGAAAACTATAAGAACATGCATCCAAAATCATTTACCACTGACCAAGCTTCATCTAACACTCTCCTTTGTTCTAGTTGAGGGTCAAAAAGACACAAGAATACTACAAAGAAAGTATCATTTACTCTCCTGAAATGGTGAATAGAACCCTTCAATGTCAATTGGGAATAATACTGATACACATGAATTACCCTCCTATCTCCTTCTGATGTTAGACTTGGAAAAATTCTCATAGAGGCTGCTATATACACCAAATAAGAAGTCATGTAGAATTTAAAGGTAGTGGATACCTTTGTCAATTGCTTGTGCAGAGCATTGCTGATTTGCTCACCCCAGAAGATGGCTTGTTTGCCTTGTAGTATTACCTTGATGAAAGGATACGTCCACTCATGAAATAATGAGGAAGAGGCCAATCCCCTTCTCTTGCTGAGAAGAGTTATCAGATCACCAACTTCTTCTAGAAAGTCACTTCGAGGAAAACTCCATGGCCACTTGGAAAAGTTTGACCGTGAAGTTTTGAGCCATTTAGTATTGATTACCTTCTTAGCTTTCTTAGGATTTTTGTCGTACTCTTTCTGTGCTTCAACAAAATCAAGCTTTATCACTTTTGTAGCAAGAGGACACATAAAAACCTTATCAATGAATTCAGGATCTAGTCTGATTATCACATTGCCACTTGCATCCATCACAGCCCTAGTATCTCTGTTATAAAACTGAGCACACTGAAGAACCAACTCTGCGTTATGGGCTGCCACCGGGAAAGATGACACCAAATGAATGTTACTGTCAATAATCTTCTTCATTGCAGAGCTGGGATTATTTGACTCGGTTCTTTCCACAAATTCAGCCATGTCCACATGGCCAATCTCTGTATCCCGAATGTCATCAACATTAGAAGTAACCGAGGTGATTGGGAAAACACCTTGATACTTATACTTCATCGCCTTCGACTTCTTTGGAGACAACTCAGTCATCTAAAAAAGCTATCACCAGAAGGATGTCGATGAAGGGAGAAAATCCGTAGAAGAAAATGCAACAAAAAGCCATGATCATGCAATTAGGGGAAATAATGGTAATCTGGGAAAATTGCATGTCGACGATCACAACTATGAGGATACGCTTGAAAGGGCTAGAGTGCAAGCGGGTCAAAAAATGGAGGAAAGTGGGCTTGGAAAAGCAAAATTGAAAATATCCCAGAGTTAGAAAAATTTGGGAAAATGTGTGCACGGGTAGCAAAATTTGCTGCCCTTGCATGTAAGGGATAATTTGCAAGTGTATCGGTGGTTAAATTCTCTGCTTTTGCATGTTTGGAGAACTGTGAGTGTATTTATGTTTGAGCGGTAAATTATGCCGACATCGCATGCGGTAGGAGAATTACAAGTCTATCGGTGGAAAATTATGCCGACATCTCAAGTTGGTATTTCAAGGTTATCTTTGTGTAAGGGCGGTGAATTTCGCCACCCATGCACATGCATTTTGATACATCTTCAAATGCAAAAGCGGTGACTTCTGCCAACTTCGCATTCGCTCACAAGCTTATGGAAGGTGTTGATCAGCAAATATAGCCATCATGACATTTAACCCATTCATAACAAAAACATGTTAGAGCGGCCACTATCGCCAATATCACATGTTTATGTGAAAATTGGTTTTCAATGAATGGGTTTTAAAGGGGTAAAACTTGTCGTGTGGGCACGTGGAGATCAACTTCTCATGAGACAAAAACTTAGCAAACACTCACAATAAAATATTGGCCAGAGGAGATTTGAACAAAAATAGGGTTTTATGAATGACTTAAAAGAAGAAAGATACAAAAATTACGATTTGTTTAGAACGACATACGCACAAAAATAATCCTCAAAAGACACGGGTTTGATTGCTTCAACTAACAAGAAACAGAAAACCCTAACAAGGAAACAATAATGAAAAATAATGATTAAAGACTTACCTATTAAAGAGAGAGAAACCCTAAACGCAACTTGAAATCCGTTAGAATCCAAAAGCAACGCAATTGAATGGTTTGAGGAGGGATTCATGAATCGATTGGGAGGCTTTAGAAGAAAAGAAATGATGAAAAACAATGAGTTAAAACATTAAAAAGGTCAAGAACAAGCTCTTAATGCTTAACACGAGTGGCCATTAATGCCACTGAAGTTCGAGATCTTGAAGATCTTGATTAGGTGGCAATTTCTGCCGACATGACATGTGCTAATCATTAATGCAACGACCGCAAAAATCATCGCTTGTGCACTTGCTTTCAAAGGAGAATATGTAACGGTGGAGAAAAGTACCGCTCGGGCATGTGTAAACGAAAAGACTATGTAAAAGCGGTGAAAAGTGCCGACATAACACAAACAAATGAAAGGGTATGCAACAGCAACGAATTTTGCCGACTTTGCACATACTCTTTCAAAAATTAACTAACACCCAAAAATGATCAAAATTGATATTTTGGTTAGTTTACGACTTAATCAATTTGCACAAACTTC
Organism: Cunninghamia lanceolata; assembly: GCA_027924645.1. NCBI lineage: Eukaryota > Viridiplantae > Streptophyta > Pinopsida > Cupressales > Cupressaceae > Cunninghamia > Cunninghamia lanceolata. Next base: position 5,453,252 of record BSBN01000850.1, read on the forward strand.
GAGGAATCGATTTGAGGGAATTTCGCAAACTAGTTTAGGACTCCATACGACTTTGCATGGGACCAAGAGAATCTTGTCTTGATTTGCAAACTTAGAGTGTAGATTACGAAACAGACAAGTTTCGTAGGGGGTTGTCTACAAGAACGAGCGTAGCTAATTTTGAGAACAAAAGAATACCTTGTGAAATGGAAAGGCAGACTAGAAGAAGATTCATCATGGGTTTCTCATGCTGAGGTAGACCATCTTGGTTTTCCTCTAGCCCCTGTAAAGTGAGGGACTCACTTTTTTCAATAACCCTGAATGTCTGATGCAAGAGCATCCCTGGTTCAAGAACAATCTTGCATCAACCAAAAATATTTACATTTCAGTTTGTTTCTTTTCATTTTCCAAGTTCAGTTCAGGCAGTAGCAGTTTCTGTATTTTGGTCTGCATTCTACTGCAGTTGCATCTCAGACCTTGCGGAGCTGGACTTAGAATCTACATTCGTTCATGCACAACATATATGAAATTCAGAGCATTTGGTTAAGATATCAGAAAGATATCACTATCAAAAGATCGACTATTTTCTCAGAACAAAGCATCTTGACAGTTTTGGATAATCAGCTAAAGGAGAAGACCTGCGTAGTATTTCACATCCTTCAAAGCCTAATGACACATCATTTAATGTTCTATGGTTTGTGGCTGATCTTCCTCGAGATCCGCACATCATTCCATTCATTTGCAGAGGAACTCTATTCGATTAGGTCTGACCTATCTGTGTACACACGTTACAGCTCTTCATTAGAGGTTGTGATCTTCCTTGGCCAACGTGGAGGAATCTATTGTTCTGAAGATGATATATATTGGTGTAACAAATCTCTAAAAAAAGGGGGGGCATAGTAATGATCATTGGCATAAGTTCATAGTTTGGATTCTTGTGTAGGAGCTTCAAGGTTATATCTTGTGCATATTCTGATATTCTATAATCAAGCCTGTGATCCCTAATTGTAAGCCCACATGTTGTCAGTCGATCTGCATTTGAATTCTATGATATACTGAATGATTGAATCTACATTTATTTCATATCTATGAGTTGTTTCTATTGTGTTTACTCTAGCTACACGGTTTGGACTATTCATTTTGTGAACCCTCCTACCATGACTATGCCATTTTCTTTTATCTTTAGTAACTCTATCAATTGCTAGAAATTGCCCAATTGAATTGGCAATGCTTTAAAAAATAGTAGGGTCTCAATATTATAATGGTAGACCTAGCAACCACACCTCAACAACACAAAGATCAGTGCTAGGACCAAATCTAGGTTTCCATTTACAAAGAGATAGGTTATTTCAATTTTTACAACCATAAAACGAAGGCCCATCAAGCATAACCCTATACATATCCTCTTGAGAAGAGAAGCAAAACAAAAATAATCCTCTTGACATGGCACTGACAATAACACATCCTTTTGACTTCTAAACATCAATAGCCCATTTTCGAACAAGGTCAATGTTGGGTTGAAGGGAGAAAAACTTATCAACTAGTGCATTCTCCATTGTTGAAACTATACTATCCATTAGAGAACCTAAAAGCTTAAGGGCCAAACCCTCTTTCGTCTCTAAGATCTTGGGAAACTTAGTGCACCTTTCTATAGAAGATCTAGACCCTTTGATCTATTTTTCCCAACATACATCCTATCCTTTTTGGCCTATAGACCCTTCAGAAAAGATTATTGTCTATCCTAGGGGGAAAGGGGAGCCCCTTGAGGGCCCCCCAACCGGTCACCCATCAAGAAAAAAATCATACCTACTCAAAATTCAAAAAACTCTAGCACCATGTGTTGCAGAGCAAGTTATAATACAATATGAGCTTCCCACTCTTAAAGTTACACTATCTACTTTAACATTAATTAAATTGAATGAATTTAAGTTAATTGAAATTTTAGATTACCATATATTATAATTTTTTTTTTTAAGTTATATATATTAGATTTTATTCTTTTAGATTACTATTTCATTATAAATTTGAAAGGAGCAATAATAAAATAGAATTTTAATTTTCATTGTTTTTATATAATCATAAGAATTTTAGACTTTTTATATATAAATAAATAATAAATTTTAGTTTTTTTTATAAAATTTTAAAATAAAATTAAACAAAATAAAGCTTTGTTTTTTTTAAAAGTGCTTTTATGTTTATGTTAAATACTAATATTAATATACTTTTCAAATTTAAAAATTAAAACAATCTTATATGAGTTTCAAAAGAATTAAAGTTTTGTAATAGCCAAAACTCTTGTCTCATTTGTGTTTGGGTTTGGACTGAAAATGTGTATTTTACAATTCTAAAACATTTTTAGTTTCATGGTGAGCTCCCAATTAAATAATATTAATAACAAGTTTTGAATTTTGTAAGATGTTTATTTTATTATTAAGAATAGTAATTATATTTAAAATTTGTATATAAAATAATTTGGATCTAAAGTTGGTTAAAATTTATAACCACAATTTAAATATGTAACTACTAATTATATGTTAGAATTCAATGTTAAAGAGATATATTTCTTCACATATACAAATAGTTTAAATTATCAAAATTTGGTGGTCAAACTTTTAAATAGTGTTAAGTTTTAAAAAATAATTGAATAAAGTTGGAAAATGAGTATCAAGTTTCAAGCCATGACACAGTCAAAAGTTATTGAACAAACACATAAGATTAGTTATATATCATTAGTCAATACCATTGGAATTCCTCATAAATGAAATTGAGAGTATCAATATTCATCCAACCAACCATTTTGTTTACTGCATGATGAACATTTTGGATATATAGAGAATTTACTCAATTGATTCTAGCTTCATTGTATGTAACATGGATTCAATAGATGAGAGGTAGCTCATTTTGGCGTTGATCTTGCCCATTTTATTGGACAACTTTTCTTGATTCCTTTTCAAGGCCAAGAGTCATTCTTGAAGAGCAATTGCTTCTTTACCCAAATCTACATTGTTTTGAAGAGATACTTGCAAAACTCGAGACAGATTTACCATATACAACATAATGTTAGACTAGAGTACTTGAATGACAATTGCCAAAGGATAAATTAAACTATAAAACATAGCTAAACATCTCAATCTCCATATATACTTAAGTATAGTCTATCTTCAAGTTTCTTAAATTGGATTGCTAGACATAATAATATGAATAAGTGTACCTTTCCATGAAAGAGGTCAACCAAAGGTGGTGGGAAGATGCTAAAAGACTGAATGCCAAGTGTATTTAGCTAGGGAGCAATACTAGAAGGTGTGCTTGATAGACTCCTTTTTGCAAAAGGTACAAAGGACATGATGTGGTTGGAAGAAGTAGATACGATTACCCATGGGGAGTTTGGAATGGAGGAGCTTCTAGGAAGAAACCAGGCTTGGGAATCAACTTTGGACTTCCAAATGGTTGAGCCAAGCTTAATCCTTTTGGGGCTGGGGAAAGAACATTTCAACTTATCACTCAACTTTTGGTCTAACTTTAGAGGTGGAATGAGAGATTTGTATATAACTTTGACAAGGAACACAACAAATTTGTTTCCAATTGGTCAACACTAGTCTTTGTGAAAATTACAAGCACATAAGGTTGACATATTTAGTTGTAGGCGGGGAAGCATTACGGATTGAATTAGTGTAATAACATGTGCATCAATAAGTCAAGGGGTGAAAGTCCACTTGAAGTTGCCTAGATTTTTTCTAAGAGAGCTTAGGAAAATACCACAGATCTCTACAGAGCTTAATTCCTCTTTTGAACATAGTTTTTCCTCAACATTATTTAATAAGAGTGAGAGGTTGGTTATCAATCTGAATCAACTGATTCCACCAAATGGGGACGTTGGTTATTAATTTGAATCAACTGATTCCACTAAATGGGGAAGGTGGAAAAATTGAGCTCATGATAGATTGACTGATCATGCCAATGTAAGAGAGGGGAGGCCTCTTGCCAGACCTTCCAAATGTTGTTGAATTGAGTTGAGACACGAAACTTCAGGTAAGGAGCTAGAAGAACATTATCTTTCCAACTAACATCAGTGCATGATCTCTTAGTTGTAACAGTTTCAATCTTGTATCTAATAAGAACTTTCCAAAGATAACCTCTTAAAAGCTCTAATAACCCTTGTAAAATTGAGATAAGATTTGATGGTATGCCTTAGCTATCCATAAAGAGTCATCCTTCAATAAATATATTTACGCCGAAGGCATTCCCTTTGTTAGAAGAGGGGCTGACTTTGGAGATCAATGGTATCAATTGTTGCACGTACGCTCGCAAGACCATTGCAGCAAATCTAGCCGTCTATCTTTTTCTCCCATTTTTCCTTCATTGTGTCATTCATTTTCTTTGCCTTTTTGCTGTCACTGTCACTATTTTTTTACTGTCACCATCTTTGCTTTTTCTTCAACAATCTTTGCCGACACCGGGATATTTTTCGCCGGTAAAGTTGCTCACGGTGTACCAAAAAAAAATTCACGCCTAAAAATTTTCTAAACTCGTGGGTTGTTCTCCCACTAGGGAAATAATCATGTCAGAAGAAGTCTCATGTCGTTTAAATTCCCCGGCTTTTTTTCCTTTCATTTTGGGTCTCTATTTTTCCCTTCACCGTTTTTATTTCCATGACCAAGTAAAAAAAGAGGCCATTTCTACAATCATAAATACACCTCCGATATCCACATGAGCTTCTAGAAGACTCTTCATTGTTCCGGCGTCGTGGATTAGATCCATGGCATTTGATGAAATTATTGAAATCACCAAGTTTTCATAGAGACTCTCGGTGTCCTGGTCTAACACTTTGTAGCCAACCATCGCTTGATTAGTGCCTATAGTCATTCACGAACCAATACAAAAGGCTAAAGCCAATCTCAATCTCTTTGGACATAATTTATGTTCCATTTCCCAAGCTCAAGAAGTATGCAACAATTCATCTTTCCAAATGAGTTGTGAATGTGAGTTTAGAATTGGCACTCCGAAATCTTAGCAAAAATCAATAGCAATCTTTCGTAATATTCTGAAATCTATTCAGGCGTGTAATCTTGTGTTGATGACAGGGATTAAAAATAAAAATCCCGTGACAGAAAAGAAAACTCGGCGTGAGTTTCATAAACCCTACCAACTAATTAATAAATGCATCCAAAACATAAAATGACCTAAAATTTTAAAGAGTATCAGTCTATTCTGTTTTATTCCCCGTTTTCTATTCTATGGGTTAATGTACTGCTCACCTTTTCCCAAAAAAATTACAAGTGAGGCTATGATGGAAGGCATTTAACTTTAGCAACTGTCAGTTAGGGTGAAAGTTTTTTTTATAAATTCTTTCCCTTTTTTAATGATTGCCTAAATATGTATTCCTGACTTTTGAGGATAACGAGTTTTTGTGGAGATTGTTTAGTATGTGGATTTAATATTACACTAAATTACTTTTGCCTCACCATTATACGTGGGTAATCCTTCCCTAGGAAGAGTTACTTTTACTTATAGATATTTATTTAAGATTATTAAATATAATTCGGTGAAATTTTATTATATAATATTAGAAAATAAAATTATATACAATATAAAATGATATTATATTTATTTATTTTTAGTATAATATTATAGTCTAGAATTAAATATTTAAATAGAATATATTACTTATTAAATGATATTTATTATAAATATATATAATTTATTATTATATACAATATTTTATATAATGTAAAATACTATATGTATTTCTATTACAATATTATACTATAAAATCATATCTCTAGATTACAAAAATTGTGTATTTAAAATTTATGTTCATTTGTTATTTATTAATATATATTTTTTATATATAATATCTATAGCATAATTATATTTACTAGCAATCACACTTTGTTGTGTAATGGGTACGTCGAAGAGTTGTGGAAGTTCAATTGTCATGTCTCTAAGTGAATGATGATTGTCTTGTATCCCTATGGCCCATGTTGTTTTTGTTTTCTCAAGTGTCATGAATAAATTTGTATAAACTTAATGGATTTCAAGATCCCTGTGTTTTGCTTACTAGCCACTTCAAATTTGTGAGCTTTCATGTTTGGTGAGTAGTCTCTATTTGCATGCATCCCCTTTCTAGATTCTTGTTCATGCATTGCACTTAGGTTCACTTGCATTCCATTAGTTGTGACATAGGTATACTATATATAAGCTAGCTTCAAGTGGAGAGAACCAAATGTAGGTTGATAATTATCCCATGTATTTGATTCTAGAAGCATATGATAAAGTCATGCATGACAAACAAGATAAGCTTAAAACAACAATATATTTGGCTTGGGAATGAAAAGAACAAACATGCCCCATTTTACATGAGTACAAGCTCAATATCTATCTAGTCCAGGTAATCATCTCCCAAAAGTATTTAAGTAGGATGGATGTCTAGAAAAGCATTTGATGGATAACAAAATGGAGTGCTCTATTAAATGTCTTATAAGAGAAGCAATAAGGATTGCACAGGGAATTGAAAAGAGAATCTATTTTCACAAGATCATCTCTAGTGCAAAAACACACATAGTTGAATCCAGAAGCTCTTCACTTAAAATAAGATCATCTCTGTTGGCCAATGGATCCACAACCTTCACCTTTGTCATAAGCATCACCACCTACATACAACACAAGGCATCGCTATAGTGTATCATTGTGTATGATCCGAAACGTCAATGCAAAAAAACACACAGTTGAATCCAGAAGCTCTTCACTTAAAATAAGATCATCTATGTTGGCCAATGGATCCACAACCTTCACCTTTTTCATCAGCATCACCACCTACATACAACACAAGGCATCGCTATAGTAAACTATCAGTTGTTGATTTCTCAAAATAGCTCATTGCATCTTGCATGAAATGCCCAATTGAAAGTCACTCTCTTTTCTATATTATTGGATTGTTCACATGAAAAGTGTCATTTCATGAGGCTCTAGTGGAGCTAGATGATCCAGACCGACCCATACCAAGGTCCATGATATTTAATGTAGTACTAATCTCTAATTTTAAATGCTCATTACATGTGTCATATTTTGATTGTTCGAATGAAATGATTGATTAAAAGGTAGTCTATCTCTCTATTCCTCTCTCTATCAATCTCCCTCTTTCTATATATCTCTATGTGTCTCTCTCTATTTTTATCTCCATCTATATGTCTCTCTATATTTCTTCTCTCAAGTCATCTCTCTATCTCCCTGTCTCTTTCTCTATCTCTCCCTTTCTATATCTTTATCTCTCCCCTTCCCTCTCTATCTCTCTATCTTTCCCTCTCTATCTCTCCCTGTCCCTCTCCCCTTATCTATCTATCTATCTATCTATTTATCTAACTCTTTAACCATCCCTCTCTTTATCTCTATCTCTATGTCTATATCTTTTTATCCTCCCTCTCTTAATCTCTCCTCTTTATCTCTCTCTCCCCCTCTCCTTCTACCTTCCTCTTCCTTCACATTCAAATCTAATTTACCTAAATGTGAGCCAAAAAATTGACACTAATGCATTAAAAAATAGAAACTGACATGTGGCAGATGGGTAGATGGGCCATTGAAAATATCTCTTTCTCTATTCCTCTCTCTCTATCAATATTCCTCCCTCTTTATGTCTTTATCTCTCCCTCTCTATTTCTCTCTCCTATCCTCCTATGTTTCTCACTCTCTCTTCCTCTAGATCTCTTTCTCTCTTTTCTCTATCTTGCTTCCCCCCCTCTCTCTCTAATGAATTATATCTACTGACACGGACAACCCAACACTCCATGCATTGCACTCCTCCAACAACATTGCCTCTACCTCTTTCTTCTTTTCCAATTTTTTTACTTTTTCCTCTATAGATATAGCTACCTGGGGCAGTCAAGTTGAAACTATTGCCAATGTCATGGAAACTTTTTCCTGGCAAACTCAATTCTCTTATCTAGATGTCTAAACAAACCTCTCATTTTCTTGAATTTATAATTTTTAGTGTTGCCTTCAACCCACCACCCCTAAATAGAAAAATAACCCCATTTTATAGATTACATACTCATTCAAACACCTACCTCATTCCACTCTAATATTTCTCCCATGTCTTTATATTTTCCACATGTTATTTGACAAGACATGAACAAACTTTACTCCTTGAGCTATATGGCCAACTGCCCTAATAATTTGCTAAGTGGGTTGTTAGAATTTTAGGTCTTTGACATAATTCATTAAATGTAGAAGATACATGAATACAATAGGAGAGATACTAGTCTTCATAGTTGATCTTCATTCTTGCATTGGTTCTTGTACCTATTCTTGCAAAGCAGCTAAGAAAAGTAGTCACTAAATCCAACCAATCCTTTAACATGGTGTGGTAAACAAAAAATTATATCTTTATTTTCTACAGACAAACCTTTGGAAGACATAGTTTCTCTAAGATTTATCTTCTTAAATGGTTTCTTGAGATGGGTTTCATAGTAGTCCTTTTATAAATCTAAGTGCTTTCTTATATGAAACTTGATTTTCTAAACATCCTCTAGGCTTTCATTCAATCCTCACAAAAGGAAACCATGGTTAGAATGACTAATCAAACTTAGAACTCTAAGATTGTAAGTGGCAACATCCAAGCTTGCAATTAGATGCATGTTGTGTTGGTTTTTCTTCTGAATTAGCATTAGGGTTTGCCACTTCTAATGCACAGGCAGATTCAGCCAACTGAATACAGGAGGTTGCGTGAGCTCCTCCCCTTCACTTCTAGTTTTGCCGTACCAAGGGGGGTGTCCCTATTTGATAAAAGTATAACCTTGACTAGCTCAATGACAGAAGGATTTAACTTGACAGCAACAGGCAGAATACTCTCATGTATGGACCAAGATTTGTGTAACAAATCACAAGGTTGGCAACATTCTTGGACATGATGTCTGGTTGGGTATGAGAGCATGCAGGGATCCTAATCCTACTCCTACAACTAACAGGTGGAAGGATGAAATGGTTTGATTTGATTTTTGGATGCAAAGCTGGACATGGTATATAACCTCAACACAGAGCTAGATTGGTGCCTATCCAGGGCTTGGAGTCGGTAGACATACCCCTGTGAATGATCATCATGAACAACTAAAACTGGATTTCAGGGGGATATACATGATATCTGCCTTACAGATATCTCCCAATACAGAGTGTTAAGCTGTCTATACTTATGGCATCCCTATTGCAGTATACCCTTCCCAATATTCAATTTGAAAACAGTTTAATCTACCCCTTGAGCAGAAGTTAAAAGATTAAACATTCAACACAGGAATTCTATGTTCTAGAATCTCAGACATTCCTTGAATGCCTAGACTCAGAAGAAAGATACATGCAAAACTGGAGACAGAATCAACATAACACATGCAAACATAGCATTATTCATATAAAATTGACCATGAAATCAGTGGATTCATGCACAAATGTACAATAGGAGATACATAAACTTGCAAGTTTTGCTACACAGAGCAACCAAAACCAGTTGTATCTTATTACAGAGCCAAAATGTCCAGTTTTCAACAACGTCAAAAATGGTAACACAGTCTGCCTATATTGGCCAGAAAGTGTACCCGCAGCAATTAATTACATGGCTAAAAATCAAAAATCCGCCAGATACAGACTCCACAAAGGAATGGCGCTCAGAAGTTATTGCAGCAACAGACAAGAGAAGCCTCGAGCCCTGCGCCGCCATCTGGGAGTCTTCACTCAAAAATTGGGCGACAATGTCATGTGTACCATTGCCCATACCTCTGTACCATCACCATTAAAGGCCTCAACCACCCGCGGCCTACCTGGAAACCATCGCTACGTTCAAACAGAAGTTCCCACCAAAATGCACTTTACTGAAGTTTCAAATGTGCAGGAAGAATAGTCCCACATTGGTGCTGCGGAGACTCCCTCAATACTTTAAAAACATGGTCATGAGTATAATAGTTGTCAAGCGCCTTTTGCCGTGCTCGACGCATAAGCCTTCTCCAAAAGCCCATCGCCAAAACTTAAGCCATCGGCACACCCTAGAATTCTCCTTCCGATCTCAACGGTCTCGCCGACCGCTACCTTCGCATTCCCCTGTCGGCCAGACCAATCCCATCGGCCAACCTGAAACTCCTCTGACCAACCTCAATAGTCTCGCCGATGCCATCACAAACTCCATATTTCCCATCATCAGCCAGAGATTAGTCTATCGGCCAACCACTTCACCGTTCACCCGACAATACAACTCATGCCGATAGACCCTGGCTCTTCCCTTCCGTCGGTGTAACACATACCATCGGAGCACCCAAAAAGCTTCCCGCCGATCTCAAAGGTCACGCCGATGACATCTTCACCAGCCACACACTGCTCCTCCATCGGCCAAACTCCTTACATCGACGGGCCACAAATTTGCTTCGCCGATGGCCAAACATACGCTGATGGACATCCATCGGCCAGACCAAAACACTCGGAGCACTTAAGAAATCTTTCGCCGATGAGGCCGATCACTCCGATAAGACCAAAAACGTAAAGCGCTGAACTGTTGAACTGTTGAACCCCGAACCAAAAGGGTTCAACACTAGGGTTCAACGCGATGGTTCAAACATCAAAAATAATACTCCATAGGCAACAAAGCTTCGAACCATTGAACCTTGAACCAAAACAAAAAGGTTCAAGCGGGAGGTTCAACAATGCAATATTTGTGCAAGGTAGATGCATAATGCAACCCGTTAGAAGAAAATTGAACCCTGAACCGCTGAACCACTAAACTTAGAGAAAAAGGGTTCAAGTTCAAACCGAAATGTCGAAGACACAAAAACGAACCCATGCCGATGGAGAAAAGACGAAGACCCCTCCTCAAGAAATGAGATGCAGATGCTGAAAAACACTGAAGGGGTGCCAAAACTTAGAACCTTTTGGATATTTTGGGATGGTGCCTGCATGAAAATTGCTAAATTAACTGACAGTGAATTCAGGCACCAACATGTTGATTGTGCAAACAAATTTGCTCCATATAATCAAAATAATGTCCATAATTTTCAATACTTGTTTTTGCTAACCTCCTCAATTTGAGGGAACATGAATATGAAAAATCAAGAAATTATTAATTTGTTTAAGTGCAAACAAGTACAAAATAAATAATTCATTACTAGAATACCATACGGGTCTACAATTAGCAACATTCATACTTGCAATTAGTCCCATGCTGATTGTGCAAACAAATTTGCTACATAGAATCAAAATAATAATAATGTCCATAATTTGCAGTACTTGTTTTCAATAGCATCTTCAATTTGGGCAAGAACATGGCTATGAAAAGTAAGGAACTTATAATCCGTTGAAGTCTAGATTAGTACAAAATGAAGGTTTCATTATTCTATCAAGTTACCTTGAATGTATTGCATGCCTTACATAATTCACAATCCATGGAAATTCATACAGAATAGAGAAATGCTTTCCCTCTAGCCCATCCCTTGTGTTCCTCTTGTTTCTTATCAGATTATTATATTTGCTTCCACCTATTGTTAGCATCAAAACCTTCAATTGAATTAATCATTTTATCAAGTCTTTATTTTGTCAAATTCGGCATATCTTCCATGTCAATCAATTTACCCTTTCGATGTCCTTTTTCCACCCAACTTTTGAGGATAAGCTTGTTTTCTTTACAATTTTTTGTAGCTACAACATAATTGAGAGGTATACCGAAACAACGAAAAGCAACTTTTGTACCCCCAATTCTAGAGAAAAAAAGAGGTTATAGATCTCCTTTAGATAAATAGGATTCAAAACAAAAAGATGGTATCCTATAATGAACAAATCAAAGTGATACATTTTCCTCTTCTTCCATTTTTACATCTATGGAAGCCAATTAACTCACTACTACATGAAAAATAGTTAAATGTTTGGATACAAAGTCTCCTTCATGCATCTTTAAAGAAAACAAGTTTCTTTCAAAAAATAATTTATTTACAAGACACTTAGTTTGATTTAATGCAATAATTTTATCTCATAAACTCTTAGCAATGTTTTGAACTAAAACATTCATTAAAATTGTATTAGAAATACACAACCTAATAGTAGATCTATCTCTTCTATCCAACTTGTCCCATTCATCTTGGTCCATTGTTGATGGTAGAAAATTGAGTGCAACAATTATTATGATCCATTGATCTCTCTCCACTAGAATATCTTCAACCTCCAATTTCCACAACTTGAAGTTTTACCAAGATCAATACAATTGAAAATAATGTTGCTTACTGAACTGACTCAAAAATAGACATTTGTAGCATCTCAGAATTCCAACAAATAGAAAGAATGCTTAACACTGGCTATTGTTCGAGTCTGCCCTCATTTCACAACCATCCTAGCAATAGATAATCAACGTTTTCAAGCATTCACCTGGAGTGAATTTCCATTTGTCTTTCTCTATTTTCTCTCTATATATATTAATTGAGATTTCTCACTCTACCTCTCTTTTTCTCTATCTCTTTGTCTCATCCTCTTTCTGTCTCTCTACCACTCTTCTTTGCTCTCTCTATTTCTTTCTTCCTCTCTCTATTTCTTTCTTCCTCTCTCTATTGTTGTATCTCTTTCTCCCTCCCTCTCCTCTCTCTCCTTCTACATGCATAACCTTCCTATGAATGATATATGTTCATTAGAGAAAGATATTATAGCCCATTTGGAAAGAATTTTAAATACCTTCATCCATGAAATATGCACCGTACATTTCTAGATCCATTGATAGACATTGATGATGGAACTCCTTCAGATGATTGGGGTCCATTAAATGCAAGAAGATAGTCTTAAAGTCCAGATTATTACAAAATGAAGGTTTGATATAATGCATTAATTTGATCTCATAAACTCTTAGAAATGTTTTTAACTAAAACATTCATCAAGACTAAATTATAGAGATAGAGAACTCTAGAGACTGAACCATAGCCCCAAGTATATCACACAACCAAACACTTTTTGCCACTATGTTTATGCAATTAAGATTAGTTTTGTAATTCCATTATAGAAAATGATTTTATGTTAGGAAATCTCTCTTCAATTGTCATGGGTAGCAAAGGTAGAATCTCAAAATAATTATTCATACGAAGGTTATGCATGCCCATACACCCTTTGGCATACTATACACATATTCAAAGTAAAAGTATTGTGGGCCTTGCTCACAATATTTAAGCTTCCATTGCTGATCCAAACTCCAAATCCAACCAATCCTTTAACATGGTGTGGTAAACAAAAATATATATCATTATTTTCTATAGGCAAACCTTTTGTAGACATACTTTCTTTGAGCTTTATCCTCTGATAATCCTTTTCTAGATCTAAGTGCTTTCTTTTATGAAAATTGATTTTTTGCATATCCTCCAGGATTTCATTCAATCCTTGCAAAAGGAAACCATGGTTAACATGACTTCAAACTAATAACCTTACAATAGTAATTGGCAACATCCAAGCTTGCAATTAGTCCCATGCTAATTGTGCAAACAAATTTACTCCATGTAATCAAAATAATGTCCATAATTTTCAATACTTGTTTTTGCTAGCCTCTTCAATTTTAGGGAACATGACTATGACAACCTAGGAAATTACTAATCTATTTAAGTGTAGACATGTACAAAATAAAGAATTCGTTACCAGAATACCATATGGGTCTATAGTTGGGAAAATCCATACTTACAGTTAGTCCCATGCTAATTGTGCAAACAAATTTGCTACATAGAATCAAAACAATAATGTCCATAATTTTCAATAGTTGTTTTTGGTAGCCTCTTCGATTTGGGCAGGAACTTGGCTACGAAAATAAGGAATTTATAATCTATTAAAGTCCATATTAGTACAAAATGAAGGTTTAATTATTCTATCAAGTTACACTTGAATACATTGCATGCCTTACGGGATTCACAATCTGTGGAAATTCATAGAAAATAGAGGAATAGAGATAGAGAGATAGAGTGGGAGAGAGAGGTCGAGTTAAAAGATATAAAGGGAAAGAGAGATAAATACAAACACTTAGGGAAACACGTCATTTGCTGAAGGACATGATAGTACATCTTTAAGACCTTTTTACTATACCCATTGCACACTAAAGTGTAGCTAACTCTAACAATAAGAACGTCTCATCTCCAAGCTTAATTGATTCATTCATGGCATAACCAATACAATTGGAAAGAATGTCGGTTATTGAAGTGGCTAAAAAATGGACAACACTTAACACCTGCTATTTTTTACTCTCCCCTCATTTCACTGTCATCCAATAGAAGATGGTCAATGTTTTCAAACATTCTATTGGAGTTAACTATTGCTATACCAGCCATTTAGAATCAAGATATTACATCCTATTGGGAAAGAATTTCAAATAGCAACCATCCATGGAATTTGCATCGTACATCTCTAGATCCATTGACAGACACTAATGATGAAACTCCTTCTACAATAAGCTTGATCAATGGAAAGTCTTATCAAGCTTGTACCCAAGCCTACCATTTCAACTAGATGGGCTTGACATGCTTGGGAAACAAGAAGATTATCGGTTAAGTGTAGTATCACTTGTAAATAATTGATTGAGAAAAAAAGTAAAAAAAAAGGTTTCTCATCTCCATCCTTGATTTTATCCACTACTATTCAAAAGCAACTTTACTTGCATGCATGCCAACATATTTAATTTACTCCATTTCTTTTCTAGGACAACACATCACTACATTCTTTCAATGTTCAAGTGATGGATGGACAAAAACCATTCGCCATCAACAAAACTATATGCTCTCTTCTTAAGAAATTTGAATGTTCAATGTCAAATTATAAAAGGAACCATAAAAACCATTTGCCATCAACAAAACTGTATGCTCTCTTCTTAAGAAATTTGAATGTTCAATGTTCAAGTGATGGCTGGACAAAAACCATTCGCCATCAACAAAACGACTCTTCTTAAAAAATTTGAATGTTCAATGTCATATTACTTTTATCTACATGTTATCTCGACGTACCCATTGCACACTAAGGTACAATTGCTAGTATATAAATAAACTTTCCAAAGATACCCTCTTTAAGAGCTCTAATGATCCTTGTAGAGTTGAGATAAGATTTGATGGTATGTCTTAGTTCTCCATAAAGAGTCATCCTTCAATAAATATATTATATAAATAAACTTTTTAATTTTTGAGAAATCCACCCATGACAGGCCCAAAATACATATTTAAAATGCTTGAGAAATCCACCCGTGACAGGGCATCAATTCTCAGCTCAAACCAGAAGGTACGGACTGCCATCCTCCATGGCAGGACCGGTCGCTGCCAGCCCATATTTTGCCCGTGATGAAAGCGACAATCGGTGGGTTTGCTGTTAAAGCAGGAATACATTTCCCCGGCAGTAATCTCGGGGACTCAAGTCTAAAGACAACAGCAGCCCTGCCATACGATTTAGGAAGGGGAAAAGGTCTTAACAGCTTTAAGTACAGTGTGGAATGGCCGGGTCAGCGTCTCACATCAATACAAGTTATAAAGCACCACTGTCCCATCGGGATTGCCCTTCACTGGGCCATGCCACAATCACTGGCTTGGCTGGGCCCCACCCAGCTCCAATGTTTTAACTGTCGATTGGTGTAAGCTAGGGTTAAATTTGATAGCCATATTTATAAATGTTTTTGGAGGGTTTTATGTTAAATTAGGGTTGTTGCGATGTGTTGGTGTCGGGAGTCCAAGTTTGCTAAGAGCCAATGAGAGAGCAGCATTCATTATCAAGAGTACAAGTTTTGTTGAGAGTCAATGATTGAGTAGTATTCATTCGACAATCGGGAGTACAAGTTTTGCTGAGAGCCAATGATTGAGCAATATTCATTCGGCAATCAGGAGTACGAGTTTTGCTGAGAGTCTTTGATTGAGCAGTACTCATTCCACAATCAGGGGTACAAGTTTTGTTGAGTCAATGATTGAGCAGTATTCATTCCGCAATCGGGAGTACAAGTTTTGTTGAGAGTCAATGATTGAGCAGTACTCATTTGACAATCGGGAGTACAAGTTTCGCTGAGAGGCAATGATTGAGCAGTATTCATTCGGCAATCGGGAGTACAAGTTTGCTAAGAGTCAATGATTGAGCAATATTCATTCGGCAATCGGGAGTACAAGTTTCACTGAGAGCCAATGATTGAGCAATATCAATTCTACGAGCAATATGAGTTTAAGTTGATATGTTTTTCACTGAGAGCCAATGATTGAGTAGTATCTATTTCGTTCTGCCAGCAATATGAGTTTAAGTTGATATGTTTTTCATTGAGAGCCAATGATTGAGCAGTATCTATTCCATTCTCCCAACAATATGAGTTTAAGTTGATGTGTTTTTCACTGAGAGCCAATGATTGAGTAGTATCTATTCTGTTCTGCCAACAATATGAGTTTAAGTTGATATGTTTTTCACTGAGAGCCAATGATTAAGCAATATCTATTCCATTCTACTAGTAGTATGAGTTTAAGTTGATATATTTTTCAGTGAGAGCCAACGATTCAGTAGTATCTATTCCATTTTGCCATCAATGAGTTTAAGTTGACACGTTTTTCACTGAGAGCCAATGATTGAGTAGTATCTATTCTGTTCTACCAACAATATGAGTTTAAGTTGATATGTTTTTCATTGAGAGCCAATGATTGAGTAGTATCGATTCCGTTCTGCCAGCAATATGAGTTTAAGTTGAAATGTTTTTCATTGAGAGCCAATGATTGAGCAGTATTTATTCCCTTCTGCTAGCAGTATGTATTCAAGTTGATATATTTTTCATCAAGAGACAATGATTGAGTAGTATCCATTCTACGAAAGTTCCTTGGGCACAATCTCGACCTTATCCCTTATATTGTACCTCCCACAGATTTGGACCTTGGTAGATGGTGAAATGAAGGAACATATAATCATCCTAATTGAACTACAACCCTTTAGTTCTGTTTTTTTGTCATTTATTTTAGGAACATAGAATCATCCTCACCAATTGGACACTCTACTTAAATATCATCCATTTAAGTGGTTAAGCAGTCAATAACAATTTTACATCTCATTCACAACAAAAAGTGGTAAATATTTGTCCTATTTTTGTTGGCTAAATTGACCTTTGACTCTTGAAGTGGATGATATATTTTTTTGTATTGAAAAAAATGCATTTACAAGGAGAATAAAGTAGTCAAAGACTGCAAAAGATAAACACAAACACAACAAAACAGACAGATTATAATATATACAACAACAATAGTAGCATCTCAAAGAATAGCTCCAGTTGGACTACAACCCTTTGGTACTGTTTTTTGCCATTTATTTAGAATTTAATCTTGATTTTATCTTTTAAGAGTGTAAAGACTTTGTAATCACCCAGAGATGATCCCAATAAACTCTTATATATTTCCTCCTTATAATACTCTTGATATAAATTGTAACTATATTATAATAGTATAATATATTAATAAAATGGTTGAAAAAAAAGTAATGTCAAAATCTAGCTCTATATATATATATATATAAAAGTACAAATAAATATATATGTATATGTCAAAATGGGCCCTTGTAAGTTGAGCAACTTGAAAGCTTTTGTCATTTTCATTGGTTGTCTTGTTCTCCCCAAGTGCTTGTCACATTGGTTCTTGGGTTTTATTTAATGTGAGAAGTAGATAATTATTAATAATCAGAAATCCGTGGAGGTTAAAATAAGTGTTGTATGGGATTGTGTGTATGCACTCCAAGCACTCTAGTATTTGAGCTTTTTAAATAAATTCTTTAATAATTTACTTGTTTTGGAAGGAGTTAATATTAAATGTTCACGGTGTCTTTGCACGAGTGTAGATGTCTATTTGTTTGACTTAATAAATATGATGGTCAGTTGGTAAACAAGCAATGTATTATGCAATAAAATGTTTTTTTGGGAAGAGTTTATGGTTCTGTGGAGGAAATTAGGATCATTTGTAAAGGAGATTTCTAAACACACATGTTCAGATTTATTGAATCTTATCCATTCTCTTTAGTTTTATAATTGAATATTATATGTGTATATATTTTTTTTGTGTATATGTGTTTTATATTTTATATGGACAACAAACTTTCACATCAAAATCTTCACGTGTACAACTATTTATCCACTCTAATTAATATTTTTGGTTGAGTTAATTTTTATGCCGGATAAAGAATAATTCATACAACTTTTAATGGAGTAATGAAGCATTCATTAGATATAAAAGATACAAGAAACACATAATTCCTTTTTCTTTCTAAGTTGCCTATTTCCAATTTACACTCAAATAGATCCAAATTAACTACTATGTTTTCTAGAGGAACGTGCTCATGGGAAAGACTATCCAGTACATGTATTCATAATCAAACCACAAAAATTAGAAGTTTTAAGGTAATTTCCCACTCATAAAATCCTAGCCTTGAGATTAAGTTAACTCTCATATTCTAACACTAATTACTAATCCTTAAGAGAGGAAATAGAGAAATAGGATAAATGCAAAACATAGAGTGATGTGCTAGAGTAGTTTGATGGATTCCTCAATTCATAACATTTAGTTCATAATGGAAAACTATTAATATATCTATTAAGACAATACAATTGGGATGAAATGCAAAAGATAAGAACTCAATGATGTAGCAAATTGAACATTAAAAGAGAACACAATGCTTATATCTAAAATACGCTATTGAAAATTGTTTTGTAATGCTTTAAATATACTCAATTACATTTAGATTCAAATATTAAGCAACTATAACATAGAGGACCACTAAGGCTAATATACGATTGCAACGATTGAATTAATAAAGCCCCACTACACTTCTTTCCTCACTGCACGATCTTCCTACTTCATCCTGTCTTCTTCACTTGCTTTCAATCAACTCACAACCAAGTATATATAGCATCCTCAAGTTTTCCCAATGATCTGTGTTAGCCTCAAGGTGGTGCAAAGCCAAATACCACAAGAAACATATCGTCGACCAAAAATAACAAACTTACAAATTCAAATAGTAAAACGGGGGAGAACCTCCACACAATACAAAACATACATCCCTAATGGTTAATTAAATGCCCTCAAATATTCCGAATTTACTTTCGAACTTCTAAACCAGTTATAACTATTAAAGGTGCTTCCATCCCACCTAGACCTCCTAATTATTATACTCAATTCACTAAATCCATCACATCTAATACACCCAAGGCCCCTCTTGATTATCACACGATGCCTCACCCTGATTATCAAGCGATAGCTCACACTTATAATACCTAAGGGAATGGACAACAAAAGTTATTCTCATTTCTATTCCTACATCTCCAATTCTACCATAAGCACCCTATGTGTCTCAAAGGACCCTCGGAGATTATGACTTCATTAAACAAACACGTGCTACTCTAGCAAAAATTTCTCTTTGGGACCTTTTTCTAAACCTCTCCCACTTGTCTTGGTATGCTCTAAGAAGTCTTACATAAAATTTCAGTGTCATCTTCTATTAGGCTGAATGAGGTAGCTACCTTTATTGATTGTAGTTACACCAATACTACTGACATTATGTTTCAAGAATATGAATTACCTTCCATTGAAGTGCAAAAACAAAATGAACCCCTCTTGATCATTCTTGGTGTAAATTCCATTACAGTAAAATGTACCCTTATCGACAATGGCTCTGGTCTTAATGCTTGTGGGGTAGATCTATTAAACCATCTAAACATTGATACAACTTGTATTTCTCCTAATTTATCAATCAGGGGCTTTGATAACATAAGTCAGAAAGCCATTGGAACCATCACCTTACCTATAGAATTGTGCCTTATCACATTACCCACCATGATACATGTGATGTCAAGTGCTCTCTCCTATAACCTCCTCCTAGGTAGGTCATTGATTCATACCATGGGTGTCATTCTATCAACTTTGCATTAATCTATTATGTTTGTTCATGGGAACAAGATTTTTATAATAAAGGTTGATCTGGATCCATTACAATATTGTCAACAAACTAAATTGGAACATAAATGAAATTCCTCTCCTATACTTCAAAACTTGATTCCGTTTTTATCTTAATAGAAAACCACATCATCATAAACTCTTGTTAATGATGTGGCTAAAGATCTACCTTCTTCTTCATCCAATATGTGGCTAGATGATGATTGGGGTCCCTTAGATTTTACACCTTCCTCTGTTGGAGAGTATAAAATAGATCCGTCACACTTAAAGATCCCCAAGATCACCACTACACCATCTACATCATAGCCTAATGAGGTCCCCACTTCCTCTTCTAAAGGATCATGTCAATACACTTCCTATGTTGAACATGCCTCTAACATTGATCCTCCTTCTTTGGAGTTGTAATCATGCTATGGGATTATTTTTGATGTTCTTGTCAAAGTTGGGTATAAATGCAATGGCTTAGGTCACAAAGAACAAGGCATTAAGGTCTATATAGATCCCAATGAATTCTATTTCATGGTAGGAATGGTTACCAACCTCCTAGTCCTTCATCCTGATATTACTTAAATGTGAACATGATTTCCTCTTTGTCAGATGCATCTTCTTTATCTTTGCTATACCCAAAACTAATCATCAATACTGGAGCATCTTGCATGCCTCCTCTTGACACGTTCTACACAAATGAGCCTCTTGCATATTTTCTTGGATTTTATGATACCATGCCTTTGTATCACCATGATCGCGGTTCTCCCTATTGTTTAAATACTCAAGCATTCTTTGGGGAGTTTATTGCATTATCTAGCGATATTTATTCACTTACAAGTTCTCCACGTGACACTCAAGATAATCCTAATCCTCAAGACCATAGCACCCTTGTGGTGGGTAAAACTACTGAAGTCTTTATGGATCCTAATAACCCCAAGAAAACTATTCACATTGAGGAATGCCTAACATTTGAATAATGTTCATCTCATTCTAATCATTGCATAATTTTCTTGATGTCTTTGCCTGGATGTACAAGGACATGCCTGGCATAGACCCTAAGGTAGTAACCCACAAGAGAATACTTCATCTTAATGCCCATCCTATAAAGAAAAAGATTCTGAAAATGCATCCTAAGATGGCTTTATTGGTTAAGGTTGTATTTAGTATGGAAAAGAGGGTTGACAGGGTTGTTTGTATGGGGGTTTTAGTTTGAATCCTCCTTTCCACAAAACATTCCAAGGGCTTTTCAACTGAGTGCTTCTCCTATCAAGAGGAGAGTCATCTATCAAATTGGGTTGCCACTTGATTTTCTGCTAGGAAATTAAGAAGTTATCACACAATGTTGTTAGTTAATGCTCTTATGCTCTTAAAACCCTAATTTAAGCAAAACAGTAAGCAAATATGTAAATTACAACAAATACTACTGGAATTAGAGAAAGGGCAGAGAACCTTAACTCACTATTTTTTACAGTCCAAAAAATAGAAATGTCGGGGAGAATGGTGATGGCACCCAAGTCCAATGTGCTACTTTTTCTGTGGAATCCCAGTCTCCTCCCGACACTAATTTCTGTTGTATCTTCAATTTTTGGCAATGAAAATGCGGAGGACAATGTTGATGGCACCCTAGTCCACTAAGGGATCTTCTGCCGGATGCTAGAAACTCTACAAACCCTGATTATCACTGTCCAGTATGTTTCTGTAGCTTTAGATGCAGAGGACAATGTTGATGGTGCCCTAGTCCAAGCAGGCTCCTCCTTTGGGATCTAAAATCTCCACAGTGTCCTCCTGCTCCCTGCAACTCCACTTCTTCCACTTTCACAACCTGTAACCTGCAATCACAAGGAGTGTGGAAGGGGGTTGTGGTGTTTAGAGGCTTGCCTCGGTCAAGCCCCAGAGAGACATTCAAGTCTTTTGAACACCATTGTTAGAGAGAGAGTGCGTATCCTTGTGGGATAGAGGCAAAAATCCAAATGATAATGATGACAAAACACAAAAGATGTCACCTTGATGATGAAGCTCTCATGGAAGGAAGATGCTCTTCAATGCCATGAGGAGAAGATGTAATCCAACCTGTAAAAATAAACACAATGACAATGCTATGCTCTGCAACACAATCAATATCATAAAAATATCAAGTATGCATAAAGTTCACAATCATCTTCTAGTTTGCAAATGATAACCTAAACATGCTTATATATGCAAATACTAAGATTCTTGCCAAGAATTTTGTATTTGAAACTTATGATGTCAGCCTGGGACCCAAATAATGGTCACAAACCCGACATTTGAATTTAGGGCAGACCTAAAATAGGGCTAGACTAGGGTGCTAGCACCCTTGTCCACCCCCTGTCTTTGTTTTAGGATCATTAAATTAGCACCCCCTAGGTCCTATTTGTGACAAGACCCGAGGGTTTTCTCATCGAGAGTTTGAATTATCATGCAAGATGCTCTACATGCAATCTAAAGACACGAGAGCTAAACCTTAATAAGAAAAAGTCCCCAAGGGTGCATTTTTCTGACATAACATTTAGCCCCCACTTTAATGTATGTATAAACGCAAGGCCAATACATGCATTAAAGTAAGGTCAACAAACACAGAAAACACGCCAAGCATGGAGAAGACACGCCAAACATATTGAAGACAATAATAGGCATGCAAAACACGAAGAAGACAGTTACAGTCACGTAAAACATGAAGAATACAACATTGAAGACATGCAGAGCACAGAGAATACAATGGATGCAGTGATTATTTTCTTTTTGATTTTCCCATATGAAATGCAAATTGCAAGTACAATGAAAGTAAACAATAAATCCCAAAAAGTGTAGAGGAGCTGTTCATCACCGGTCTTGCACTTTTTGAGAACAGACACGCCAAACAAAATCCCAAGGTGTAGAGGAGCTATTCACCACTGGTCTTGTGCCTTGAGAACAAACACACCAAACAAATCCCAAAGTGTAGAGGAGCTCATTACCACTGGTCTTGCACTTTGAGAACAAACATGCCATACACACATGCTAAAGACACAGAGAAAACACGGGAGACAAGCAATGGAGTGAAACTATTTCTAGGTTCATCACCATCTTAGGCACATTACAGGCACACACTGACAATTGGGCTTCACCACAACAACCACCAAAAACATGTTTAAGGGTTGAGTTAGTCACAGAACCACTCCTCGTCTTGCAATGGGGACTTTTGAAAATGACAGGATAGTGCAATCTCTCTAAGAAATACACCATCCCTACCTCGCGATGAGGGCTTAAGATAAAAGGATATGCTCAATAGCTTACCTCCGTAGAGGGCTTAAATGATTGTGATTGATTTTCAGATTGTTCAAACATGCTTTACTATCATCTAAAGCAGATAGCTTACCTTATATATGCCCCCACCTTAAGGTGGTTGATATCACACATTGATATCAAGCACATTAAGGTAGGAAGAAAACACACAAGGGAACACGAGCTCTGGCAAAGCCCATGCCCCCCAGAGGTGACATGTACTTTACAATCGTTGAATGTTCCCACAAACACATCCCTGCAAGAAAGGTGTTAGTGTCCAAATAATCATGATAAACAACAATTCATATGATAAACTACATGAAAGAGCCAAGAAAGGTGATATTCATGATAAATAAAGTGCACAGAGCAGCAGTATTGTTAAAGTGTTGTTAGCAAGATAAGATAGCATCGACATCAACATCAAGATAGAGAAATCACATAGAGAGATTCCACTAGCCAAGCGTCGGATAATATGTAACAACCCATCGTCATGTATGGACTAGGTCCATTTTTTGATTACTTGCAAAAGGGACACTAGGTCTGCATCAGTATAATATGTTTTTCATCATCCACCAGCTAGGTGGAAAGACTAGAGGAAGGTAAACAATAAATTAGAGAGGAGAATAAGTGCCTTAGGGATAGTCACGAAGGAGGGTGCCCCCAAGTCACCAACTGCAACGCTATGTCCGTAAGACACAACACACAACAATGAAATCAGAGGAGAGGAAATATAGAAGAATGTCACAACAGAGGTGGTCTCCTAGTATCCTTGACCTTACAAGAGAATCAAGGTCATCCTAAGAGGCCTAACATAACACATCACGGGGAAGCACAATACAGAGGTAAAGGGTTAGAGATACTTGCCTATAGAACCCAATGTTAAGAACATACATATCTAGGAAGAGGCCACCCTTGAGAGCTACTATAATATTTGCTACAACAATTGTGGCCTATCGGTTCAGGATATCTCACATATTGATTTGATCTTATTGATATTGCATTAACATTAAGTTTAGGACGATGAGAGGCTTTGGTGGGTTTCAAAGAGCGGTATCCTATATTGGCTATGTAGTTAATTCCAGTAACTTGTAAAGGTACTTTGATCCCTTGTTGATTTACACTACATCCATTGCCTGCATAGTCATGATTTTTGTACAATGTTTGGAACCCATGACCATAGAGAGAGTCCATTTCTCTAGAAGATCGTAAAGTATCATTGGTCTCATAATTTGTAGTATAAGTGGGAGTATTGTCTTTATTTTCTACCAAGGAAACTTTGTTTTTCTTAGGTGCTTCAAAAGATTGCTTAGATGAGATCGATGCGACTTTTGATGTGTCAGGGTTATTAAGTTTATTCCCCTATACTGCAAGGATTAAAATCTAATGAACCCCAATCATCACCAACAAGCGCATTCGATGGTTAAGAGTATTGCACAACATTATCTATAGTAAGAGGTCTTGAATAATCCATTCATAAGCTATTTAAACTTGAGTGATTTTTAGCTTGTTTTTGCATTTCAATATGTAAACAACTATCTGGTTCAGGATCGACTTCTATGGTGTGGAGTTTGTTTTGATAAACAAATTTTATTGATCGATGAAGGGTAGACGGAATTGCCCCCATGGCATGAATCCAAGGTCTACCTAGAATCATATTATATGAGAGCGAATCAGACATAACATGAAAAAGAGTATCTAATGTCACAGGTCCAACCATTACAGGTAAAATTATTGTGCCCATAGATTGTCTTCCAACATTACCAAAGGCATGAATGCTGATCCTATCCGGTTTGATTAAAGAGGTGTCAATCTTGATTTTTCATAATAAGCCCATGCTACAAACATTAAGAGTCGATCCATTGTCAATCATAACTCACTTGATCAACTTTTTATTTATATTGACAAAGATTATAAGAGGATCATATTCATCTTTTGCTGATGGTATTTCATGTGGTTGAAAGAGGATATCTATTTTTGTCGCATTCATACAATCCAATAGAGCTACTACATCATTTGGCTTAGCAGTAGGTGGGAAAATCACATTTTGTAAAGCTTCTTGGAGCATTCCATGGTATGTAGGCGATGTTTGAATTAAATCCCAAAGAGAGATCTTAGCCGGAGTAGCACGAAGCTGCTCGACAAGATCATATTCTTGACCACTTTTATGAGTAAGATGAGGTGGTGGAGGGAGCATAGGTTGAGAGCATGGAAGAGAGACAGGCACCTGTGGTGCTTTCTTACTTTTCTTGTTATTACGGGTGTTGTATGTGTGAGCAATTATGGGATGTTGCGGCACATTTTGAACACCTTGATATCTTTGAGAGATTTGTGTTGCATAGTTGTAATTGGGGTGTCTAGGTGATTGTTGAGCACCTTGAACCGTAATCACCGGTTTGAAGCAAGGAGGTGCACTAGGTTCCCCCCGCACAATCATCTTAGGGATATTTCTACAAAGTCTATTAATGAATATTGAATTAACATTGTTTTCTTTTCGATCGCACCCAACGTCTATCCCTAAATGATTTAATGTGAGAGACCTTCTCTCATCCACTAATTCTACATCTTGGCCAGGGAGATCAATGGGATGAGAGGAATGTATGGTGTTTTTAGGAGGAATAGAGCTATCCATAGTCTTCTCTCAAAGGTTCTTGAGTTTTCAATCAAAGGTGGAAGATCTATTGGATTTTCATGCGCCATATGATCATTAGGTGAATATTCTTTTTCTGCCCATGAAGAATCCTTCTTGAGAGGGAGCCCTTTATCCATTGATGTTTCATTTTCCAAAGAGGGTAAGGTAATGTTTAAGAATGTGTCAATGATTTTATCCTCTTGTGCTAGTATATCTTCATAGGAGGAATCATTTTTTATGTCATCATCACATGTTTTAGCTATGAATTCTAAAGCGGTATAAGGAGTTTCACACTCATCATTCTCAATGTGTTTTGTCAAATCTTCTATGATTGAAGGGTATGTATTTATAAGATATATGAAGTTGTCATAATCAGATACATAGTCAAGGATTTCAAATGAAAAGCATTTAAATATATCCTTGCGATACATAGTTTGTATATAAGTGAGAACATGAGGATTGATATTAAGAAATTTGTAAAAAATCTCAAAGTTTTTGATATATGCATTTAAAGATACCCAAGAGTAATGAGATGAAGGTGCCATAATGAAATTTATTGTAACATCAATGTCCAATAAGATCTAGTGAGGCAAGACATGCAAAAAGTAGATGCAAAACTATGTGAGAATGCTCTAAAATGCTTGATTTTTCAACTTTTCTCAATGCAAATGAATGAAAGAAGAGGTGTTGTAAAGATTTTCAAGAGGGAAAACACATGATATGCCTGAAAAAAGTTCACTAATGTAAAAATA
Organism: Cunninghamia lanceolata; assembly: GCA_027924645.1. Lineage (NCBI taxonomy): Eukaryota > Viridiplantae > Streptophyta > Pinopsida > Cupressales > Cupressaceae > Cunninghamia > Cunninghamia lanceolata. The sequence goes on from BSBN01000850.1 coordinate 5,479,795, forward strand.
CCTTTCACAACATGTTTTTGAAGCAACTCTAGAAGGTTGATAAGCCAAAACCTAGTGAAAATAGGCCGAAATATGCGATTTTTCACCAAATCTCAATGCAAAAGAGTAGGGCAACGGGTGTTGTAAGGAAAATGATGATGAAAATAAACTTATAATAGTAATAACAACCATATAATACCAAAAAATCCTTTACAAAATGCCTATAGTGCCACTGTAGATCAAACCCTAGTGCAAAGATAGCAAAAATATGCAAATTTTCACAAAATTTCAATGCAAAGGCCCAAAAGAAAGGGTGTTCTAAGGAAATTGAGAAGGGGAAGAAGATAATAACCCTAATTACAGCCAATTCATGTAGCAAAATCCCTTACAACACACTTGGAGTGCAAATCTAACAAGACGACAAGGCCAAATCTAGTGAAAAATGCAAGTTTTCAAACCCTAGACATGAAATTTCACAAGGAGACCACCATGATGCAACACTACAATTAGAAATAAGACCTAATGAGTGTTTTAACAAGGTAGTAAAATATGAAACAAGATTTTGACTACAATCCTAGCTCATGCAAAACTAGGTTTTCATGAAAAATGCAAAATTTCAAGCAATTTCTAACAAATCAAGCATGTAAATGAATTGTAAATGATGAATTTATGTATTTTGGATCAGATATAATTAAAATAACAGAAATTAATTGAAATTAGATGTCAATGAGTTCAAATTTTACAAAAATGCAAGTCTAAAATGCTAATTTTTTGAATTGTTTCAAATTTTTTCAATTTGTTTGTACTTTTTCAAATGCAATAGAATGAATGAATGTAAATATATGAAACAACACTCAGCAAGGTGGAAAAAAGTTCAAAAACACGGGTTCACCAAAATGTTTAATATGGAAAAGAGGGTTGACAGGGTTGTTTGTATGGGGGTTTTAGTTTGAATCCTCCTTTCCACAAAACATTCCAAGGGCTTTTCAACCGAGTGCTTCTCCTATCGAGAGGAGAGTCATCTATCAGATTGGGTTGCCACTTGGTTTTCTGCTGGGAAATTTAGAAGTTATCACACAATGTTGCTAGTTAATGCTCTTATGCTCTTGAAACCCTAATTTAAGCAAAATAGTAAGCAAATATGTAAATTACGACAAATGCTACTAGAATTAGACAAAGGGCAGAGACCTTAACTCACTATTTTTCACAGTCCAGAAAATAGAAATGTCAGGGACAATGGTGATGGTGCCCAAGTCCAATGTGCTACTTTTTCTATGGAATCCTGATCTCCTTTTGACATTGATTTTTGTTGTATCTTTAGTTTCTGGCAATGAAAATGCGGAGGATAATGTTGATGGCACCCTAGTCCAGTGAGGGATCTTCCACCGGATGTCAGAAACTCTACAAACCCTGATTATCACTATCCAGTCTGTTTCTGAAGCTTTGGATGCAGATGACAATCTTGATGGCACCCTAGTCCAAGTAGGCTCCTCCTTCGAGATCTAGAATCTCCACAGTGTCCTCGACCTGCTCCCTGTAACTCCATTTCTTCTACTTTTGCAACCTGTAACCTGCAATCACAAGGAGTGTGGGCGGGGGTTGTGGTGTTTAGAGGCTTGCCTCAATCAAGCCCCAGAGAGACATCCAAGTCTTTTGAACACCGTTGTCAGAGAGAGTGCATATCCTTGTGGGATAGAGGCAAAAATCCAAATGATAATGATGATAAAACAAAATAGATGTCACCTTGATGATGAAGCTCTCATGGAAGGAAGATGCTCTTCAATGCCATGACGAGAAGATGTAATCCAACCTACAAAAACAAACACAATGACAATGCTATGCTCTGCAACACAATGATATCATACAAATCTCAAGTATGCATAAAGTTCACAATCATCTTCTAGTTTGCAAATGATAACCTAAACATGCTTATATATGCAACTACTAAGATTCCTACCAAGAATTTCGTATTTGAAACATATGCTGTCGGCCTAGGACCCAAATAACAGTCACAAACCTGACATTTGAATTTAGGACATACCCAAAATAGGGCTAGACTAGGGCACTAGCACCCTTGTCCACCCCTTTATCTTTGTTCCTGGATCATTAAATTAGCACCCCTTGTTGATAATAAGGAATATTGAGAGGGGGGGTGAATTAGTATTCCACAAAACCACTTCTTAACAAATTTATTTATCTAATTTCCAAAGTTAATAACATGAAAGCATAATAGACATAGAAACAACAACCAAAAAAGACATAACACAACACTAAGATTTTTACGTGGAAAACCTAAAAAGGGAAAACCACAGTGAGTGTTAGCTCACAGAAATATATATATTATATCAATACCAAAATACAGAGGCTCACTACCCAATGGAATGCTCACTGCAAGAAAGGTTCATTGCCAAAATAGGTTCACTACCTAGAGAAAGAAGGAAGAAAGAAGAATGGCTCACTGCCAAAGTGAACTGCTCAGCCTGCATCTACACATGCATGGTTGCAGCTCCAATGAAGCACCAAATTACTGTCTCAAAACTCTTCATCTCTTACTACTCTATTTTCACTACCCTTCTTTTACATGGAAATAAGATCTCTCTTCTTCTACTCTTTATTGCATCCACAGAATCACCTTCCTCAACATGTCACACATAGGTTTCTATCACATTTGTACAACCCCCCAAACACTAAATTTGATCCCATATATATATCCACAACAATTAAGATCTTCATGTTAGGTCGGCATACTTAGATGAAGCATATAGTTAATAAACTTGTAGCTTGTCGGCCAAATCCATTCATCAAAATACATAGTGGACCAAAATAACATTTGAAACACCTTCTCATATGTTGGCTTCAACTATAGAACCACTTAGGATAAATTTCTAATCAATAGAACTTACGACACATAAATCAAACTATCATGTCAGCCTCAAACTCAGATTGCTACTGGTTCAGTTCAACTGTTAGACTACATCTTTTACTATGGACCATAGGGATTGCTCAAAATCATATCAAAGACTCCTCAGACATCACCAATCATAACTTTAGAACCACAAAGCAAAATATTCTTTAGTAGCAAAATGTAGACCATCAGAATTCAGACTCTGTCACAGTCAAACTCTATCAAACACTGTAGCGATACTCAACATCTTGCAACTATCTTTCTGATGGACTTCATATCTTATAAATCTGGATTTAGACACTTCATACAAGTGTTTACAATGCCTCAAAGCTGCATAACAAAATATGCATTTGCGAAGAAATACAGATCATTTTACTTTGCACTGTACACTGTCCTTGTCTTACTTCTGTTCATCCAGACTTAGATATTTTCTTCAAATGACTTATGGAGGAAGTCATGACCTGAACACTGGATTATATCATCATCAAGTAGTTATGAGTCATCATACCTAAACTACATTTGCAGGTCTTCATCTGCAGAGGCATACTGATCCACTTTCTGTCCCTCACTCTAAATACTATCCATACTTAGTCATTTTGGCCTTCTGGTCTTAAATCTCTTGTACCTTGTTGCCAAATCAAGTTGGTCTTCTGAAGTGTTGTCTTCTTTGCCTTGTTTCCATCAATTACAACACTCAATTATTCAGCATAGCAGTATCTCTTTCCAATAATCTCCCCCTTTGGCATTGATGGCAACACTAGTGAAAAATGCTTGACTGTCTTGACTGCTCCCCTTTCTATATACACTCTATATTTCATCTCCCATTGAGATGTTTGCCTATTTTTCACTGATCTTTTTCTCCTCCTTTGACATAAATGGAAAAGGTGTAGGTTCCAGAGTAAAAAATTATCAAAACCGTAAAATTTGCTATACTCAGCCGCACATATACAAATGCACATTTCTATCTTAATTTATAGTTGAAGGTAGAATATCATTATAGATAGTCTTTATCAGAGCTATCTCTCCATTCCAACTATTCCTTGTAGTCTCCAAAATGTGGATGTGGCTTATCAAAAAGACTAGCTTTTCAGCCTTTTGCACATCTGATGGTGTATTAATTAATGCTTGTGATTTCAAGGCTTCATCTGCCAGATTGGTCATGGAATCAATTTTTGGACTTATCAGCCCCCTTAGCTAGCACAACCTGTCTTTGATTTCTTCCCTTTTCTTCATCAGAATGATCAGATCATTGTGAATATTTACAACCTATGTCTCTTTGACACTTATTGACTCAATTGTCGGATTAAATGTCTTAGAAATATTAAGCAGTTTGAGTTCCATACCCTTGATTTTATCTTCTAATTCCTTTGTAACCTCTGGCGAAGATAGACAAAATGTGTACAAGTCACAGCCTTCTTTAATGGCACTTTACACACTTCTTATTCCTTGGTTTAAAGAGATTTTATCATTGATCAACATAGTTTTTAACTCAGCTAATCTTTTCTCATCAAATTCTTTTCTGACCTTTGTTTCTATAGATTTTTCAAAGGATTCAAAATGATTGCTGATTGATTTTATCATACCTTTTAGTTGATCAGTAGATGATGTCAAAGTGTCTTTCTGGTATTCAGGCATCAATTTTTCTAGTACATCAGATACTATTGTAATGAGCTTATTGTCTTGCATGTGAGTTTTCATCAATTCTTTATGTGCCTTTTCTTGGGCAAATGATACTAATTCAAATTTATGTTTTGGAGACAAGGAATTTAGATTTATTGGTTCTTGAAGAAACTTGGGTGGATCAAGGATTTGAGTACTTTGTAGCTTTTCCAAAGGTTTTGCTATAGTGTCTCTTGCCACTTTTTCTTCATAAAGTGAAGCTTTCTTTCTCTTCTTTTCTTCAGTTGTGGCTTTTGTAGAGGATGAGGTCCTTATCCTTTTTCTGGGACTAGATGCTAGTCTCTCCTCTTCAGATCTCTTTTCTTTCCTTTTAGGAGTGCTTGATGTCCATTCTACTAGAGCACTTATGGACTTTGATTCTCCTAATTTGATTTTTGCCTTACTTAATGGTTCATCTGATGCTTTCTCTGATTTCTTAGGTTTCATCAACATTCTAGAAGATAATTCTGAGAATATCCCAAATCTATCCCCTTTGGGATCAATAGGTTTACTTAGTAGTGCATCAGCTAATTCAGTCAAGACATCTTCTGCAACTTCATAACCTAGTGCAGGGACCCATACAATTCTTGGTTCCATAGCTTCCATGAAGCATTTGTTTTTATCCACCATGAATACAATATCCTTTTCATACTTTATCACTACTTTTTCAGGTATCTTGAACCTTCTTACCATTTTCTGTTGAAAATCTTTGAAATATTTCCATATATGATTTCATTTTGTATATCTACATTACCCAAACTCTGTAAGTGATTTCTTATTTGAGTAGCTACAGGTATGTGATCAAGCCAGACAATATTTCCTACACCAGGTAGTTCTCTTAGGAAGTAAAAGAGTAGGCATGTAATCAATGTTCCATACTTGAAAGGATGATTGGTTTCTTTTGTTCTTTTCAAGTTCTCCATTAGTTCATTCCGAAGCAATTCACAAAGGTCATAGTCCGTATTGTTTTTGATCATGTCATATGCTGTGTATATAGTTGATGTAGACACAAAATTTTCTTTGTTGGAGAAGTATACTTTGTATCCAACAATCATTGAAGCAAATCTGATAGTCAGATCCCTGATATCATTCACTGTAAGACCATTCTTCTCAAATTTGGCTCCTGTTAGCTGCATTACCACATTGTTCTTTATTTTCTTTATGCCCGAAACCCTTCCAAAGGAGATCATACCAGTTACAGCTTTAATGGCTTCTTTAGTTATCAAATAGGGTTCATTAAGCCATAAAGATTAATCATGAATTATGCTTAGAATAAGCTTGACCCATGCATCAGTCAGAATTATAGGAAAGTCCAACCAGGTGTCAAGTTTCTTTTCTCCGAACTTTGTAATAATCTTTCAGCATAATGTCCATAGTAGTCAGTTTGTCCAAATATAATTTTCCTAACTTCATGTGATCATATTCTTCTAGACTGGTATGAATGTATGCTCTAATATCTTCCATATGCATGACCCCATGTGGAGTAATTGAGAATGCCCCTAACGGATCATTTTCCAGTGATTTGAAGAATTATTTCTTCAACTTGGGGCGAGGCATTCTTCCTTTCTCGATTACGTGAGGAGTAAACATTTTCCCAGAGCAATTTAATTTTCATAGTAGGGTTTCAAGTTGTAAATACCTCTTTCATCGGATTAGGGTTTCCTTGATCTCAATTTGAAATCCTTTGGAGAATACTATAGTTTCTTTGAATTTTTCTTTGGTTCACCTTGGTCACTTGAGTGCATGGAATACAAAATGATTTTCCCTTCGAATACAACTCCTTTTAACCTTCGCATGCCAAAAACTAAGTATCATTAATGTCATCTTACAAAAAGTTGTTGAGCACCTTCCTGACAGCCACAGACACCTTAGATCACTCCTTAAATCTTCGCAATTGGTCTTTTTCTTCTGGAACTTGCTTCAAAGGATTTGTCATGTGATTCCTTTTATCATATCTTTGTGCTGGATTTCAACACTAACTATCTGGTTGGGGGTTTTGGATTTTCAACACTACTCCCCCTAAGCTAGAGCTCCCAATTTACTTCTCAAAGGAAGTATCTGCACTGGAAGATGGTGCAGATTCATCCTTGACTTCAATCACATCTTTCTTGATCCAAATCTTGCCCATTTCCTTCTTGGTTTCAACCAGATCAACCTTTTCTTTTCCTTTATCATTCCTTTGCTTAGTTTTCCTATTTTTAGTATGGTAGTTTCTTTTTACAATTTTGTTTCTGCAGACTCTTGCAATATGTCCAAATTTGTTGCAATTGAAGCACACAGTGTTTCCTTGTCCTTGATTCCTTCCTCTGAATGAATTCATCCTTGATCTGCATTGATTAGCCATATGTCTGAATCTATTGCATGCAAAACACTTTCCATTGAATGATTGACTATTCTTTGCATTGTAAGACCCATTTCTTACCAGATTTCTGCATTCATTTGATTTGTGACCAATTTTCTTGAAATTGAAACATTGACCAGAAAATGATAGAACATTTTGATTCTGGTTTATTCTACTCCTGCACTAAGTAGCTTTATGACCAAACTTATTGCAATTAAAACAATGGCCATTGAAAGATGGATACCTTTGAGCATTTGGCTGTCTAACTGGAGGTCTTCTAGGTCTTCTTCTTTAATTTCTAAACTAGTTTCCTCTGTTTTGCTTTAACTCAATGTTTGTTTGACCAGATTTTGAACTTTTTCCTTTCTCAAATCCCAAACCTTGCTTATCATCAACACTCCTTTGACTAGCAATCACCTCATCAAGCTTTACAGAACTTAGCTTGAACTTTTCTTCATAGCTCCTGGCTACATCTAGATCAAATTTCAGAAGTAGCACTTCTTTGCCCAAATTTTCACATTCCTCTGATTTATCCTTAACAACTTGATTCAAATGCATTTCAATTTCTTCCTTCTTAACTTCCAGTGTCAACCCATTTAGAAACTCATGTGCTTCATCTAATTGATCATTTAGCTCCTTGTTTTTCTCTTTGAACTTCCTAACTTACTCTCTTACCTTTAGGATGCATTCATTAGCTTCTTGAATATTAGCTTTTAGATCCCTAATTTCTACTTTGGATTTTTTAAGATCACTAAGGGCTGCTTCTAGTTCCTTGTTGCTTTCATAATTTCCAGATCTTCTTGCTACCATGATTACACTACCCCAGATCTTCCTCAAGTTGTTAGACTTCTTCCAAGGAACTTGGCTCTGATACTAATTGATGATAATAAGGAATATTGAGAGGGGGGGTGAATCAGTATTCCACAAAACCACTTCTTAAAAAATTTATTTATCCAATTTCCAAAGTTAATAACATGAAAGTAGAATAGACATAGAAATAGCAACCACAAAGACATAACAGATAAACACCAGGAGTTTTACGTGGAAAACCCAAAAAAGGGAAAAACCATGGTGAGTTTTAGCTCACAAAAATATATATATTATATCAATACCGAAATACAGAGGCTCACTGCCCAAAGGAATGCTCACTGCAAGAAAGGCTCACTGGCAAAATAGGCTCACTACCTAGAGAAAGAAGGACTCAAGAAAGAAGAATGGCTTACTGCCAAAGTGAACTACTCAGCCTGCATCTACACATGCACGGTTGCAGCTCCAATGAAGCACGGGTCATCCCACAATAATGGGTTACACTTTTTGGCCAAACTTGACATTGAAATCAACATTTTGAACTAAATCTTCACTTTCTGACACCTATAGCTGCTAAACCATTAGGAATTTGAAGATGATGCGAACTAGTGATTTGTGAGATTTTGTTTGTAGATTCTAAATATATTATTTAAAAAAAATTTGGAGTTAAATTGTAAATTTTTTTGCGTCTCCATTAATAACTAGTTTTTAATAGTAAACAACATTTTTTTAAAGTGATGTGTATTCTGTAGCACATAACTTTTTTTCTATAAAGGATAAAATTCTGATTCTTTTGAATTTAGATTGGTAACACTGATATATAGGGCATGCATTTGGTTTCATAATATTTTGTTTGAATTTTTTTTAATTAAGTTTTGAAGTCAAACGAATTATAATTTAGACATAGGCATGTTCCCTAAAACATAACTTTTTATGTATGTATTGAAATTCAATTTTTCTTTTTTTGTTGAAACAAGGACATCAATACCTAGGGCATAGATATTTTTCAGAATTTTTTTTCACTAATTTACTAATTTTCCATGTGTGTAGAACAGAGAACTTGATGTTCGGTGAAAAAACTATATTCACAAGAAATAAAAAATAAATATAATAATCAAATTAAATATATTTAAAATTATACTTTTTTGGAAGCTTATAATAAGGACTACATACTTACAAAACATAAATTTTAAATGAATTCATTTGATTCTCCAAAAGGTAAATCAAAAGTGGTTTTTTATCTTTATTTTGATAGGTGTAGAGGAGACTCCATTATAGGTATGGTTTAAAACTAGCGGGGTTCTATCCAAAGGGGTTTGAATCTAAGGGGGTTTGATGAAACCCTCTTCAATTAAAATCCTTTAAATAGAACCTTTCAAGGCTTAAATCATTATATTTTCTAAAAATATGTGATTTCAGTAAAAATTAGGATGTCCCAGAAAGTGTAACCCATTATTGTGGCAGCACCCGCACCAAAATACTGTCTCAAAACTCTTCATCTCTTATTGTTCTATTTTCACTGCCCTGCTTTTATATGGAAATAAGATCTCTCTTCTTCTACTCTTTATTGCATCCACAAAATCGCCTTCCTCAGCATGTCGCACATATGTTTCTATCACATTCACATAACCCCCCCAAACACTAAATTTGATCCCATATATATCTGCAACACTTAAGATCTTCATGTTAGGTCGGCATACTCAGATGAAGCGTATAGTTAATAAACTTGTAGCTTGTCGGCCAAATCCATTCATCAAAATACATAGCGGACCAAAATAACATTTGAAACACCTTCTCATATGTCGGCTCCAACTATAGAACCATTGAGGATAAAGTTCTAATCAATAGAACTTATGACACATAAATCAAACTATCATGCTGGCCTCAAATTCAGACTGCTACTAGTTCAGTTCAACTGTCAAACTACATCTTTTACTGCAGACCACAGAGCTTGCTCAAAATTATATCAAAGACTCCTTAGGCATCACCAATCATACCTTCAGAACCACAAAGCAAAATATTCTTTAGCAGCAAAATGTGGACCATCAGAATTCAGACTCTGTCACAGTCAAACTCTGTCAAACACTGTAGAGATACTTAACAGCTTGCAACTATCTTTCTGGTGGACTTCAGATCTTATAACTATGGATTTAGACACTTCATACAAGTGTTTACAACACCTCAAAACCACATAACAAAATATGCATTTGCAGAGAAATGCGGATCATTTTACTTTGCACTATACACTATCTCTGTTTTACTTCTATTCATCTAGACTTAGATATTTTCTTCAAATGACTTCCGGAGGAAGTCATGACCTGAACACTAGATTATATCATCATCAAGTAGTTATGAGTCATCATACCTAAACTACATTTGTAGGTCTTCATCTGCAGAGGCATACTGATCCACTTTCTATCCCTCACTCTGAATACTGTCCATACTTAGTCATTCTGGCCTTCTGGTCTTGAATACTCTTTGTACCTTGTTGCCAAATCAAGTTGGTCTTCTGAAGTGATGTCTTCTTTGCCTTGTTGCCATCAATGACAACACTCAATTATTCAGCATAGCAATGTGTCTTGGCAACACCCCCTAGGTCCTATTTGTCACAAGACCCAAGGGTTTTCTCATCAGGAGTCTGAATTATCATGCAAGATGCTCTAAATGAAATCTAAAAACCCAGGAGCTGGTCTTGAATACTCTTTGTACCTTGTTGCCAAATCAAGTTGGTCTTCCAAAGTGATGTCTTCTTTGCCTTGTTGCCATCAATGACAACACTCAATTATTCAGCATAGTAATGTCTCTTGGCAACACCCCCTAGGTCCTATTTGTCACACGACCCAAGGGTTTTCTCATCGAGAGTCTAAATTATCATGCAAGATGCTCTAAATGAAATCTAAAAACCCAGGAGCCAAACCTTAATAGAAAAAATCCCCCAAGGGTGCATTTTTCTGACATAACAGGTTGAGATAGAAAAGCTTCTAAAAGATGGATTTATTTGCCCTATAGACTATTCCCCTTGAATTTCAAACATTGTGCCCATTGCTAAACTAGATAACTACATACATATTTGTATTGAATTTCATGATCTAAACAAGTTGCCTCTAAAATACAATTCCCCTCTTCCAAATATTGACATGATAGTTGACTTGACAATAGGCCTTGCCTTACTTTGCTTTATGGATGGCTTCTCGGGTTACAATCAAATCTTAATCAACCTTGAGGATTAGTATAAGACTACTTTCGCCACTCCTTGGGGCATATTCTATTATTTTTTCATGCCATTTGGTCTAAAGAATGTTGGAGCAACTTACCAATGTGCCATGACCTTGATATTCCATGTTTCATCCATAATATCCTGCAAGATTATGTTGACGATATCCTGGCCAAGTCTATTTCATAGCAAGATCATGTGTGTAACCTCTACCTAATCATTAAACATCTCCGATCATATAACATGCACCTAAACCCTCATAAGTGTGTCTTTGGTGTCGATAGTGGTAAACTTTTAGGGTTTATAGTTTTATAGTGTGGCATTGAGATCGATACAAAAAAATCAACGCTATCATTAACATGCCACCTCTAATGAACATTTCTCAACTTTGTAGTTTGCAGGGGTAGATCTAGGCCATCCACTGATTCATTTCTAAATTATAAGATCATACCCTCGCCTTTACTAATCTCCCCAAAAAGGATGTTCATTTTTCCTAGAGTGAAGATTTCTAGAAGGCCTTTGAAAGTATTAAGAAATATTTGGCTAACCCATCTATCCTAATGCCTGTTGTTTGAGGGAATCCTTTTCTCCTTTATACTTATGTGTCATCTCAAGTTGTAGCTTCTCTTTGGCTCAACGTGATGATGAGGGTAAAGAGTGTGTTGTTTATTATATCAATTGCACACTCTTTGATTACAAAACTCAATATTCCATGATAGAGAAGCAATGTCTCACTTTAGTCTTTTCCACTGATAAGCTGAGACACTATCTCCTCCACATAGAGATGCACATCATCATTAAATGTGACCCTCTTAAGCATTTATTTTCGAAAGCTAACTTATTAGGATGTCTGGATAAGTGGGTCATGTTGTTGACCAAATTTGATTTGAAGTTTGCCTCTCAAAAAGCCATAAAGGGACAAGCCTTAGTTGACCAGTTAGTCTTGATACCCCATATCCATTTCCATATTCTAATTTTGACTCATTTCCTGATGATCATAGCCTTTCCATAGATGATGACCACCCCTCAGATTTATTTTTTGATGGTTCAATATGTCAAACAAATCTTAGTACCGATGTGATATTAGTCCCTCATAAGGGTAAAATAATTCCACTTTATTTTCAACTCAAATTTTAATGCATAAATAATATCACTGAGTATGAAGCCCTTATTATTGGCTTGTAAGCCATTATTTCCCTTGACATAAAGGCTATTCAAGTCTATGGTGAATTGTAGTTGATTATCAAACAAATCACTTATGATTATCAAGCTAAGAAAGATAAACTTTCTTAATATCGTGATTTGGCCTTGTCACTTCTAAACCAGTTTTCATCATTCTCTATTAATGCTATCCCATGAAAATATAATCTTCATGTGGATGTTATGGATAGTGTAGCCTTCCTTGTGTCCTTTGATGATTTGGTGGATGACTATCATTTTTTATTCACACTCTATCATTGACAAGGGTTGTTGTACCTTGGTATTTAATCATGTTTATTTGTCAAATTCCGGGCTATATCCATGGAAGTATGTAATAGAAACTAGCAATTTTAATAGTCCCTAAACTATCTACTAAAATGAAACCTACTTTTTCAATCAAGTTCATGTTTTTAACTAACTACTGTGAAAGAAATCTAATCTAGAAATTGGAATACTACAATGCTGAAATGATTTATCTAATTATGAAAACTGGAAAAGACATTAAAACATAATTAATAAGAATCTGATTTATTTCTATGAAAGCAAGAAAACTAAATTAAGAAATCTGCAGTAATTTGTAAGAAAGCAATAAACCAATACTAGCCTTCCTTCTATCAGTGGGAGTGGGCCCTTGCTTGACACCTTCAGAATTGAAGACTAAACAAAAATTTCAGAACACACAAATAGAAGAACCGCCTTCCTTTAATCCAATATTTCCAAAATAGAGTATATATCAATAAAAGTATATGTTTATGCAAAATATATGAGACTATCAAAACTATGAGACTATCTATCCTACTACCTCCATACAATATATATCATATTGTTGTTGATATCATATCTCTGGAGTTTATTAGTTTATTCCCAGTTCTACTTTAAAGATACAAAATATCTTTATTCCAAAGACTAAATATGCAACTACCTATATTAAAATATAACCATGCAAAACTTAAAAGAGACTTAAGTGACACTAGAGGTGTCCTTAAATCTAGAGTTTTGACTTTGATAAAACAAGCCATAGAGGTCTTGATAAAAAGGAATCAACTTTAAAAGAACATACTACTAGAAGTCCCTAATTCATGCAAAAATCAAATGACAGGTGTCCTTCGCCTCCCTCGAGCTACTGCAATTGTCTTCTTCAAAAACTTTGGCCTTCATATGTGCAACTTTGGAGCTTTACAGCAGCTCCAGAGATTCTATGTAGTAAAACAACTTTGGACATTCTATTGAACTCTAGAGACTCTATGTAGTCAACAACAACTCCATAGATCACTAGATGGTTTGTCAAGACATAGATCTAGAGGTCTCATGATCAGCAACCCTTTTTGTCCTATCGATCTGGCTTTAGAGATCCTCCAACCATTCTGCAAAACGTTGGAGTTCTTTGTAATGTGTCTTTTTCTCAGCTTCAGAGTCAGTTAGGAACATCTCTGAAGTCTTCAAAAACCTTTCCTCACCTAATAGATGGACCCCTGCAATAAAACAAATACATTCCTACACAATTTTGTCAGTTTAAATCCAAAAAATGAGTTTTTCACCACAACAACTTTAATATTTCATCTTTAATTAACATAATTTAAACAAGGTTTTATAGTTTTCATAGTGTAATTAGCAAATAAGGTGGTGTATGAAATGGAAAAAGGGAACATAAGGGTGTGTTTTGATGAGTGCTACATGCCACTCATCAATCATTATCCACCATTATGGATGGTTCAACATCAGATACTCTCATTTATTGTGATATCGACTCAAAAGAGCATCACTCTCACATTTTCAACTATTTGCATGATAACACATTTCTTAGTGATTCTTCTAAAAATGCTCATACTCACATTCGTAGACTTGCCTCATGTTATATCATTTTTTCTAATGTTTTTTATTGACAAATTTATTATAGCCTCCTTATTTGGTTCTTAACTAAATCTAATGTCTACCTATGGCCCTTCAAGAGGCCTATTTAGGTGCCTATAGAGGATATTTTGATGTTGGGTACCTAGTGCAAAAATGCATTTGTATGGGGTACTATTGGCAAAGCATGGAGTAGAAATCCTTCACCTTTATCAAGAAATACTCTTAGTGTTAGCAACATAACAACCTGATCCAATTCCAAGCATAGGAACTTCATACTCAAACATCTCCTTGGCCTTTCTCTATTTGGGGCTTGGATCTTATTGGAAATATTTCACCACTTTCCACCTAAGGTCATATTTTCATCATCACCTACATGGATTACATAACAAAGTGGGTTGAAGTTAATCCTCTTAGATCCATGACTATTAAGTAATTTGTAAATTCTTGGTCGACAACATAATTTCTCATTTTAGATTTCCTTCCACCTTGGTCTTCGATAATGGATCTTCATTTAAGAAATAGGAGGTGAAGCAATTCCTAGAGAAATTCCACATTCAACATCATTTTCCCATGCCATATTACCCTTGGTCTGATGGGTAGGTTAAGGCGTTGAAAAAAATGATTGAGTAAATTCTTTGAAAGATGGCTAAAAAGCATGGTAAGGATTAACATGCAAACTTTTTTTATGCTTTATGGGCCTACTGCATGAGCATTTGAACTGCCACTAGTGCTACCCCTTATAATCTTGTGTATAGCACTGATGCCATCATGCCCTTAGAGTTGAAAATTCTATTTCTATAGGTTTCCCTCCAAGGGCTCATTAATGACAATACTTATCCTGATCAACTTCTCCAATAGCTTGAAATGCTTGATGAGCATCACATCAATGCTCTTGAATATCTTTAAGCTTGTCAAAAATCTCTCAATTCAAATTACAACCAACGTATTATTCATCTATCTTTTTAGGTAGGTGACTTGGTCCTTTATGAGAACCATCACAATGTCAATGCCCCAACTGGTGTCAAAGATAAATTTAGTCCTAATTAGTTGGGTCCTTATGTAGTCACCTTAATTTATGGTTATGGAGCTTATGGCCTCTCTACAATGGATGACAAGCCCCTTAAAGAACCTATAAATGCAATCCATCTTTGTCATTTTCAAGCATGACCTCCTTTTCTTTTGGGGGTCACCTAATCATCACAAACGCTTTTATGATGATAATTAATTAATTATTTCCATGATTAGTTAATTACATCTCTTTCCAATTGTTTTAATTAAATCTTTTTTTATATTTGATTAAGCATTTTATTTCAAATTTCTTAATCAAATCATCATAGCATTTAACTAGACAATTACATTCTCTCACATTGTTTACTTATATCATTGTAATATTTAATTAAATAATTTTATTCAAAGTTGTTTGATTAGATCAGAAGTGCATCTAAATAAACAATATCAAAACATACATCATAAGCAACAATCCATAACACATGTGTATCAGTCAATATGTGTGTGTGTGTGTGTGTGTGTGAAAAATCATACATGATGTCATAGTACAAAATGCACCACTCATCAAAATGTGGTGTCTATCCAAAAATATGTGTACAAAAAATTGCATCATGGAGCATAGCTCCCTAAATCCTTTGATGTTGGCTACTCAGCTTATGCTAGGGGTAGCTATACTGTAGAGGCCACAAAGCATGAGTGAGAATGGTTGTGTGACACACTTTGGGACTAGAGTCCCCCAATATGCATCCTCATCTCCACTACCTCTATTGTGAGACTAAGCTCACTCTACCATAGCTTCTTTATCTGACTCATTAGCACCTACACCTTAGGGTGGTCCTATAAGTATGAAAAAGATGCACATGCCTACTTGGTGGCTTGAGGATGAGCTATACTCCTAATCACATACATGTAAGCATGAATATATACATAATTCTCAACCATATTTTTCTTGGTGACGTGTCTTTGTTTTTCATCTTAATTATGCTTTTCTAACCTCTACACTAATCTTCCATAGTCCTACACACTTTCTAACTTTATTTTTGACTAATCTTCAACAAATATTTCCTGTCTCTTTCCAATCTTGATAACTTCATCAATCCACTTCACAAGAGGGGTAATTCATGTTCCCTAGAGGCATTTGCATCATTTCAACCCCTTAGAATAATCCAATTAATCTCTCCATCCCATCGATAACCTCCATTTTCCTATCCCACCTTTTCTTTCTAGGTCACCCCTATCACTATATGATCTCCCTATGTGACCCTAGAACTAAAATAAGATCTCTAGAGGCAACTTTCCCTAGTGAAAGGGGTGACCCACCCTATAGAGATCTTATGGATAGTTTTAGGGTCCCAAAACCCTCCTTAGACTCTCTAGATCATTCTTCATCCCAAAAACCACCTATACAAAACCTTCTCTATGGGTCTCCCTATGGCTTCATGATCTCCCTGGATGACCCAACAACTTAATTAGGATCTCCAAGGGCAAATTTCCTTGGTGAAAGGGGTGACCTTGTCATCTTTTAACATGCATGTTTTCTTCTAGTTCTAGCCCAAATTTGCTCCAAATTGAGCCCTGATTGCGTGGGTCTTCTTATCTAACTGATTAGTAGCTCCCCCTAACTAATTCGACACTCCCAAGCAGACCAATCTACTCTCCCAGTCAATCCTTGTTATCTTCCAATCAGTCAAGTTTTAACATCATTTCCTCTCCATTGATCTCCTTTGCAACTAGTGTTCACTATCAATCAAAGTTAGATCACTCCCCGATATATTTCTGTTAACTCCCCAATCACCACCACCTTTGGTGTTGATTTTCTACCTATAAATACATCTCCCCCCTATGCATTTGAGGATGTGAATTTCAGTATTGTTGCTCTTTCTTTTGCTTTTCTTTGCTTGTCTCCATAGCATTTTATGCTCGTGTAGGACCCTGTGAGCCTTTTGATTTTGCAATAGCTTCCATAGCTCAAGCTATAGTGCTTCTCTAGTATTCTTATGCTCAATTGTTCTCAAAGATTCCATATCTCCAAGCCATAGTGCTTATTTAGTAGTCCCATGCTCAATTGTTTTTAAAGCTTCAAAGCTTTCATTTCATTTTGTTTCCTCCAATCTTTGTTCCTATCACCAAGAGGAGGACCCCACTACTATAGAGGAAGAGAGGGTTGCAACAAGGACTTCTGAGGGCTTGAGCTAGGCATTGGCATCTTCTTCATACCAGGTTCTTCATGCTTTAAAGTAGTAATTAGTTCACATTCTTTGTCTTGGAAAATTCAATCATTGCTTTGCTTTTTCTTGATAGGTTGTTCATTTGCTTTCATAGATTAGCATTGCATTTGATTTTATTAGATTATCCTTATTTTCATTTATTAGATTATATTTACTTTCATTCAAAATTTTAGTTCCTTAATTTAGATTGAAAAATTGTCCCACAAAAACTCCAAAAACATAGATTAGTTTACATTTGAAAAACACATATAGATTGCATTCATATTTCAATTCCTAGATAAATAGACAACATTTTAATTTAGGAAAAGGGAATCAAAATCTTTTTGCATAAATTTAGATTGCATTCATAAAAAAAATTAAAAATATTAGGAGAACGTTAGAAAAACAAGAACAAACCCTCTATCTCATCATGAGGTAAACTTAGTTAAAATCAAAACAAAGAGAAACCTTTGGTTTCATCACGAGGTAAAATCAACTCAAAGCATTCAAAAAAAATGAAACACAATATGTCCCCCTATTGCCAAAGCATTCAATGTGCCCAAGAATTATGGAAGATTGGATATAATATGTCCTCGATGAGATTGGGAAGAACCTCCCCCATCTAATTCATCAACAAAACATTCAAAAAACAAGGGAAGAACAAGAACACCAGCAATGGATTATAGATTAGAAACCTTTGATACAACAAATATTATGAAATGAAGAAAGGAGACAAGAATGTCTCTGAATCATCAACAAATAAAACAACCTTCATTCTAGGCTTAGGAGACTCCAAACTCACGACCCGTTGGGTCATACAATTATTACAACAATATCAACAATCGATCATCTACATAGGAACAATAATCCACACACACATCTAGCACAAAACCCAACCACCATCCATGACATTCTACTCCCTCAAGAATGAGAGAAAAACACCCCTCTCGGCCCTACCTCTACTTGAGGACCTCTTGTCATGTGAACGGGAGTGGGAAGTCACCCTCAGTAAGGAAGATGGTTCATGTGTCACATTGGAGTGTGACTCACCCATAAATTGTCTAGGTCACATTCTAAACAACACACATTTTGGTGAATGTGACGTGAAGAACAAAACCTTTTAGTGGAGATCTTTGCATTTTCATTGCTTCCATCACACTTTCATTTCACCATTTTTCTCTTCATCTTTCTCGTTGCCTTCATCCTCTTTGCTCTTCATTCCATTTATTCTATGATGTCTAAGACACCTCTGAATATGATAGAATCTGAAGGAAATTTGGGGAACATTCCCTCTAGGGAACCTAAAACACAATCATTTGATAGATATGTGCCACCTAATCTATTGGCACCAATCATCAACTGTTATGATTATGAAGATCTAGATTATGAGAAT
Source organism: Cunninghamia lanceolata (assembly GCA_027924645.1). Lineage (NCBI taxonomy): Eukaryota > Viridiplantae > Streptophyta > Pinopsida > Cupressales > Cupressaceae > Cunninghamia > Cunninghamia lanceolata. Next base: position 5,498,359 of record BSBN01000850.1, read on the forward strand.
GATAGATGAGAGACTCGTCATTCTCTTACATTCAATAATCACATGGAAACATGAAGCTATAGCTCAACCAAAACACTCTAACTAAGGTAGAACATGTTGAGTGCTCGCAAGATTAGAAACCCATCAACCATCAACTAACTATCTAGGAATAGTGACACAATTAGATGACGAAGTGAAACATCTAGAAAAATGATTGCAAGAAGCTAGGGAGGCCTAAGAGGCCTTACATATCACACATCAAGATGAAAAATTAGAAAATTGCTTGAGAGAGCATCAAATGGAGGAAACCATGAAAATTTTCAACCAACTAGAGAAGCACAGAGAACGAGAGCTGCAACCCTTGCTAATCTTATAGCCACCTTAGTCTAATGAATCAAGATGATAGAGGCTATGAGAATAGAACAACCTCCCTAAGACAAAAATGATCCAAGGAATAAAACACAAGTAAACTCACACAACACTAGGGTCGAACAAGACCAAGAGGTAGTTCAAAATCCCCCTTGAACTTTTATTCGTGTAATGGAAGTAATGATACAATTCAACAACTTCCACAAGTGAGTGGATCTTACCCAACTCACAACTTTCAAGTTCCTCAGAAATATTTGTAAGTTTAGCTAACATACATGAATATATCTGCATATCATAGGTCAAATCAACAAGTCCCATCCATATGGCCCATGCTTTTGACACTGATATCTCACAACACTTTTTCAGGAACCTACCTCAAATACTTGAAAGAGTCCCTAGATCACAATATACGCAATGTACTACTACCACATCCTATCCCAGACCTACCAAAATTACAAGGGGATGGAGACTTGAATTCTCATGTAAAAGCTTACACAACTACCGTAAGCGAACTCCTTCCTTGGAATGGGATCATAACAACAATTTTTCTTAAAACAATTGAAGGGATTGCTTTGGATTGCTATTATTGGTTTCCTAAAGCCTCCATTCACTCTTTTCACCAACTCATAGGAGAATTTGTCGTTGATTTCAACATGAACAAGCTATTCAAGACAGGAATATGGGAATTCCTGAGTATGGAGCAAGATACAAACAAATCAGTGGCACATTTTGTCACTTGATGGAGACAAATGTTATACTCTTCAATAAGTAACCCTAATATGGACCACATAGAGCTTTGTGACCTTTTCTTACATGCCCCTAATAGCGATACGAGGGAAGAAGTAGAAAAATTACCATATAGGTCCTATGAAGAAGCTTTAGAAAGAACGCTAAGAATTGACCAAGTTGCGATCGATAGTGGGTGAAGAACTTATGGTGAAAATGGTCAGATGATAACTCAAGTAGGTGATAATAATGGAAATGATGGAAATAACTCTTCCACATTAAATTTTTTAAAGAATAATCAAAATGTGACCGCAGATGGTGTGACAGACCAACCCCTGATAGGAAACAAAGCGAGAGATGACTACAATGGGAGAGACTACTTCCCTTAGAATTTAAACATTGTGGATCATCCTTGAAATAATAATTACTGTAAAAGGGACAATCAACTATCATAGAATAAAAACTAGAATGATAATAGATACAATCGCCCACCTTATGATTATAATCAATTTTGCTCTTTCCATAGGACAAGGGGGCACAACACTGAGTCATGTCAAGAATACAACAGGTTCATAGTAAGAGAAGATCAACAACAACTATTCATTGAGATGTTCCTTAATCCACAAGAGGTCACAACAAATAACAATAGTAACAATTCTAAGAAAAAACAAGCACCTATCATGCCATAAAATCAAATATGAAGATATTCCAGGACCCCTTTCCAACCCATAGAAATTATGAGACAAGCAACCACAACATAATTGCTTTTAAGATCAACTCAAATCCAAGAGTTGAATATCCCCATGCAACTAGGACCAAAAGGAGAAATGAGAATGCTAGGGTTAGTGGAAATAGTACACAATGAGGAAAAATGTTGAACCAAGTGGCAAACAAAAAATTGAATTCCATAGAAAAACAATCTCAGTTGTAGGACAACACCTACCCCAATTGGTCTCTACAACTTAATAGAGGATTTAAAGAAGACATGATAAGATTCCTTTCATAGATCTCCTCAAAATTTCCCCATCACATTGCTCATCTCTTTTACAAGCAATAGGATTGAAGTATCTAGATTGAATCACACCTCCTCCCCACGAACAAATTAATCAAGTCATCCTCAATATAAACCCACCAAATGCTAAGCTGCAAGACCCAAGGTTCTTTTTTGACCTAAAGAAAATGGCTTCAAAGGTTGAGTTAACTAGAAAAGGGGATCCAACACTATATTCACAAATGTGGATTTACAATACCTACATAAAAGGGTATTGATCAATGACGGAGTCACTGTGAATATAGTATCATTTCTCTTCTGGAAATGATGGAATATGGGCACACCAACATCACAGTGTTTCAAGACACTTTGAGAGATTACGATAACCTAAAGGAAGCAACAATCAAAAAAATTAGCTCCAAGTCTCCTTGGGACCCAAAATAGTTCCTATGATATTTTATGTCATCAATAAGGATACTAGTTATAACTTGTTATTGGGTAGACCATGGATTCCTAGGATGAAAGAAGTACCATCCACATTATTTCAAGAGGTTTGATTCTTATATCTTCGAAAGATATATGTCACAAAAGGAGACCCTAAACCATTCAGTATGGTCAAGATAGATGCAACAAGAAAAAAATAGGAATCCCTATCGACTACAAGCTGTTGACAAATAAAATTACGATTTTAGACCCAACTCCTTAGTCAAGATGCATAAAAAATATAGAACAGTCTAGTGAGATAGTAAATAATGCAGAAGCATTCGAGAAGGGAGAGTCATCAGATAAAAATAGGTGTTTCCAAAGGAAACAATGGACAAGATTATGGAATTATTAGAAAGATATATGCACTATCAACATATTCTTTGATGTCGAGAAAGAGAGGAATAGTCAAACTATATTGATAAAAAAGACCATAAGCTAAGTTCCTCCAATAATGAAGTGGCCTCAGAGCAAAGAATAGTTTCAAACCACAATGCTAGACCTAAGAGAGGTAGATCTAGGTGCCTTTTTTAATCCTCAGGAAGAAACATAAAAATTTTACATTCCTTTAACACCACCAAAAGAGATGTCATCAAGCAAATCATATGTACCTCTAACTCAGGAAGTAAGTGATTTCTATTTACCACTTTCACCACCTAAAGAAACCTACACACCTTGAACATCCCTGACACAAATGGAAACTAATCATCAAGGGGAAGCTTATTCAATTGACAATGAATTCACAAATGCTCCAGAAGCTTCATATAGAACTTTTGTAGCTCCAAATACCTGAGAACTCCACTCTGCTTCAACCTCAATATAGTCTAATGATACACGGGAAGCACCATGGGTTCAAATTGAAATAATTGACAGGTTTCCCAATGAATATGAAGTTAGTAAAGGAGAGTTTCACAAAGAACACAAATTGCAAATAACCATAGGAGTAGAAGACCCTACTATCCTTGAATTACTAGAGAAATACATCAGATACTCTATGGACCTACAACTAAAGCCAAATGGAAAGATGAGCATAAATTCCATTCCCCCATAAGAGCAAAGGGAGCCTATATTCCCTTCAAGTTGTTTCAATTCTTACAGAGTATCCAAGAATGTGTTGAAGTTAAAATTTATATCCAAGATGAATTTAACCTACTCATAGACTTACGAAATTTTTCAATGGACTCTTGTATTTGACCCCTTCACACCAACAAGCTTATGCGTCCTTAGCCCACCTTACTTTACCTCAAAAAATTACATAATTAAATCCACAAGAACAAGATAACCCCTCTAGACCTTAAAGAATAGGAAAAATTGTCCTTAGGAAGGGCAGTACTAAGAACAAGAAGCATATAGAAGAAAAAAAATTGAGAAGACTATATAGGTCCCTACATGGTTAAGGAAGATGTTGGAAGTAGTGCTTATCTTTTGTGCACAATGAAGGGTGAGGAATTTGGTGAAACAATTAACACCTTTCACCTAAAGAAATATTAGGTCTAAAAACCCTAAAAATAAAAAAGATCACAAAAATCCATAAAAAAGCATAAAAAATAGTAAAAGCCAAAATTTTTCATTCCTCAGTCTATTTCACCATGCATTTGTGAGTGACACACTCTTGTTAAATTTTTGTCTTAGTAAGGAGTCTAAGGTTGCTTAGATAAAGGTTGATCCTTTGAATCTTTTGTAATGTAGAAAAGCGATCACAAGCCTAAAGAGTTAAACTAGTCCATCCCTATTCTACAAGACATTGGGACACAAACCAAGCATGGCTTCTACCCAAGGAGGAGAGCCAAACTACAAGGGTTCTACCCTTTTGTTTTATATAGAAAGACCAACCAAGCTTAACCAAAATCTAAACAAGCAAAGCCTAGACTATGATTAAACTACAAAATGATGAATACCAAACTAATACAGACTACAAGAAACAAACCACATAGATCAACAAGTACAATAGCGATGGTAGAGTAATTCAAAACTTGGAAAGTGTAGCAGAAATGCCCAAGATAGGGGTGCTTGGGTGCCTTGGTCCCTTTTTAGGGTTAGGTAAAACTTTGGGTATGATTAGACCTATATCCATCTGCATTACCTTCTTCTTGGAAACTAGACTTTGAAACCTATTCTTCTCACCCGCACACACAAAAAGAGGAAAAAGGTTGTGCTATTTTAAGGGTTTGACTTAGTCAAACCCTATGTTGGTGTTCCCACCTCCACAACAACGATTGATAGGATCCAAGAGTGTGTGCCCTAGTAGGGTAGAGGCCAGATCTGCAACAATATGATTGATAATGATGATAATAACAACAAGATGCCCAACCTTAGTTGATGAAGACCTAGCACCAACAGAGCAGAGAGATGAAGAGGGATTCAAACTTCCTTCAAAGCTTGCAAACAACTTCAATAGCATTCATAAGTAGAATAAAATTCACACATGAAGAAACCTTGAGCATAGGACATCACTTGAGAGCAAATTCACATTCATTCCATTAGGTGTAAAATGAACTACAACACACACTTAAACATGCATTCCCGCTCACCTTCGGCAAATAAAACAACTTTAGGCCGACAAATGCAAACTAGGGGAATGTTCCAAGCTGAAACCACAAGTTGGAGCTAAAAATTCCAAGTGAGACTAGGGCGCTTGGGTGCCTTGGACCTTTAGCCCATAAACTTTGCAAAGTGTCTTTTAATGGGGGCTTATTCCAGTCCTAAGTTGATTATGTCGGGTTTAATTGTCGAGATAAGGATATTTATCATTTAGAGCTCAAAAAGGTGTTAAAATAGGTTTTAATTAGTAAAGGCAACAAGGTAGGTCCAACCTAGGAGCTAAACTAGGTGTAAAATGCTACTGTACACATTTTATGACTTTACATTTAGCCCCCACTTTAGTGTGGGTATGGGTTTACGTTCAAACTCATACTAAAGGGATGGATCAATCACATAAACAAGGAAGACCAAAGGATTCTGCCAAGTCATGAACTACAAGTAGCCCCCAAATTTAGGATCCTAATCTTACAAACACATAAGCAAAGAGAAAACATGCAAGACATTATAAAATTAATTCACACATATGTGGATTACTAAAAGCATACATAGGAATACACGCAGAAGACACACAATACACAAAGGTAATACATGCCAAACACAAAGCATACACACAAGGCATAAGGAGTACACATAAGAAATGAAATGAATATACATAAGACATAATGAATACACATAAGACACAATGAATACACATAAGACACATAGAGAACACATGGAAAGACATGATGAAGACACGTGTAAACATAAGTTAAAACAAACACATAGAACAAACACATGAGGCACATGACTCTGACGCTAGCTTGCTCTGTCGCTAGGGGTCATGTGGAGGAAAGTACCACCATGGATCACACACTAGTAAGGATCGCCGAATTACTAGGTGACCATGCTAAGTCACATGAATTACATAGGCTAGTCAACTATGTTGCACTAGGTGGCTCATGGACCAAAGAGGAAGCACCACATGATAGTGAGGACTGTTGAATCACTAGGTGAGTTACATGTCAACAAGAAACCAAAAGAGAGCATAACATGATGTATGCCCCCACCTTAAAGTGATTGCCAACTCCTATCAGGGAGCAATCAATTCACAAAATAGGCACGAGAGCTTTTCAGAAGCACATGCCCATAAGATATGTGTTTCCAAGAAACTAGATCGCATAAAGGGGTTGCCCCTACAAAAGGCAAACTGAGGTGATGCTACATGCATGATACACAATGAATTTTGTAGTCATGGTATGATGCTGAGCATAGCAACAAGGTGCCACATAAATCAAAACATAAAACAAACAACAAAATAAAACAAGGTAAGAACACAAATAGATCTACTAACTGGCATCAGTATAGGAATGGTTGTATATAGGAGATGTCTCAAGACTATATATATATATATATATGGAATTGTCATCATTTGCTAGCTAGTAGAACTATAGAGACAAAGGAAGAAGTGTCACATGAAATCAGATAAAATATCCCTTGGGTCAACAAGGGAGAATGTTGAAACATCCTATGCCTTGCATCATCCCCAAAGGACACAACAACAAAACAAATTATGAAATATAGAAGAATGATGATACAAATAGAGAGAATGTCACAACGGATTCTAGTCCCTTTGTATCCTTGCACCTACAAGGGTGTCAAGGGTCACCCAAAGAGAACTTGACAACACAACAACAATAACAACATAAAAACACAGATAAAGCATCAAGCAACACATCATGGGGGAAACACAATCATATACACACAACACAAAAAACAAGGTACCTCACGTGCAAGTCAACCTAAAGCAAGTCATCCTCCTCCATATCTAGTTCCTCATCTATTTGAAAATGAGGACAAGTTGCAAGAGGATCTATGACACGAGAAGTATAAGGGACAATAGCCATACTTGTATTATCTTAAGAATCACTATCAAAATGTAGTACAATAGGCTCCGTAGAGGCTTTCAAAGCTTCTCCTCTTTTTGCAGGAGACACAAGAGTAGTTGTTGTATCTTCAGTTTCTGTTAGTGATGAGCGCTTGCGAGGAGGGAGATTCTCCTCTACCATGGCAAGGTGAGCCATAGAACAACACTTTCTTCTTTTTCACGCAATCTTATTTCGCTTAGCCTTATTCATGATGTTCTTAAGGGGAACTGTAGCATCTTTCAACATAGGTTCCTTTTCTTCCTTTGTTTCAGGAACATTAGAAGAAATAGGAGGAACCACCGAATGTTGGGAGATCATGGGGGGAGGGTTTCTCAATGTGGGATGTTCTTCTCAACTTGCAAGGCAGGCGGAAGTACAGGAACATCCTTAAGTGGTTGAGAAACCTCAGGAAATAAAACTTGTACAATCAAATGATCACCAATAGTCTCCTTAGAGGTAGGTGGAACAAAAGTAATATGCTACTTGTGAGGAGGTCTGTTTTGTGCATGAAGGTTGCCTCATTGTTCTTGAAGGGATGATAGAGGGGGAACCTTTGCATATTTACCAAATGCTTGGGGACAGGGAAGAACCTTTGATTTGGGCTTATCCTCATTCACTACCTATGGGAAAGGAGAAATTATGATTGGAACCTTAGAAGATCGAGGAGGTTTAGGAACATCACTAGGAGGAATGTTACTAAGCGATAATTCAACTATCTTCTTTGCTTTAAATTTTTAATACAACAAGAATAATAAATAATCTCTCTCTCGAGCAACTCCTACTAGTTGTGGCCAGAAGTAGTCGAGTGAAAAAAGTCCATTTAGAGCAACTGGATGAAACTGTTAGAAATGAAAGCAACACTACTTTAATGGAAATCTAATTTGAATAAATTTTAGGAATCTTAAGTGTGCATTAACAATGGAGATTGTAACAAAACATAAAACCCACTACAGAAAAGATGTCAAACATGAAGAACTCAACACAATGACATAGTGTTTACATGGAGAAAACCCTTGCGGGTAAAAAACTCCACTAGGAAAGAGGCACAAGTTTGTATTAATCTCAACAAGATTGTACAATACATCAACTACACAACTCTCTCCACAAGTCTTCATTCCGACAGCATTCCGGCAACACCTGAGTACCTAAAATCTGTATTACAGCAACAAATACATGGAAAATACTTATAGAAACATTTTCCACTCCATTCTAGGCATTCACCTTCTCTCTCCTAAGATTCTCAAACCTGTAAACATTAATTACCATCTTACAAGCATCTTACACTTGTCCAAAAAAAACCATGCAAAGGTTGGGTGCCCAAGACTAAATCTAGCCTCTTACAACATCTTATAAAGTGTCATAACTGTCATAGATTCCACAAAAGAGTATCTTTCCAAGATAGGAACCTTGGGCTAAATATAGCAAATATACAACTAACATATCCGTCATATGCGTCATAGAATCTCAGAATCTTATGACAACTTGTAGCTGTCATAGATTCACTTACCAAACATTATGACAATTGTCATACATGCCAAAAATAGTATATTCCTCAAGGGAGCATTATGCCTACCCTCATTTACTTTGAGTTTTTACATTTTCCAATAGTAAAAGTCACTCCATAATTACCTCCAGTTACTCTGAAATTACCCTTGCCAATGAAACTAGTACATCTCCTCATGGATAATTACAAATTACATATAATAAATGGAATAAATACAAATATTGGAATTTACAAGGTTAATGGAACCTTATCCCAACATTCTACCACTTGAAATTATACATTATAAATCAACCCATAGGAAATCAAATGAAAAATAATTAGGCACTAGAAACAAGGCCCATGGCCTCTCTGCACCAAACAAACTTCTTTGTGCACACAGGCTTGGTCAATGAATGTGTAACATTTTCAAGTGTCTATCTTCTTTAGGTCAATCTCTCCATTTGCAACTGACTCTCAAACAAAGTGATACTAAACATCAACATGCTTAGTCTGAACATGACACATGGGATTCTTGGCCAAACAGATAGCACTCTGGCTATCACAACCAATCTGAATGATCCTGCAATCAAAACCAATACCTGTACACAGTCTCCTCAACCAAACTGCCTCCTTAGAGACATAAGTAGCAGCCATATACTCTACTTTTGTGTTGGACAAAGCAACTGTGTGCTACCTCTTACTCATCCAATTCACTGCACCTCTAAACAGAGTAAACACATAGCCACTAGTGGACCTTTGACTATCCAAGTCACCTGCCCAATCTGCATCAACAAAAGCCTATATGTCCAAATATTTATCAGCACTATCGGTACCATAATAAACCAAACAATGATCAAGAGTACCTGCAAGATATTTAAACACCCTCTTTGCATAGTTCCAATGCTGTCTACCAGGGTTAGACATAAATCTGCTCAAAACTCCCACTGCTTGGGCAATATCTGGTCTAGTGCAAACCATTGCATACATCAAGCTCCCTACAACACTAGAATATGGTACATTAGGCATATCCTCAATATCATCCTTAGTCTTTGGACACATATCTAATGAAAGCTTAGTACCAATGGGTAAAGGAACTCTAACTGGGTTATAGTCCTGCAAACTAAACCTCTACAAAATAGTATATACATACTTACTTTGTGACAACCAATGCTTTCTGTTAACTCTGTTCCTCCTAATCTCCATTCCCAAAATATACCTTGCAGCACCAAGATCATTCATCTCAAATGCTCTTGAAAGTTGGGCTTTAAGCTCACTAATCATACCCTTAGTATTGCTGAAAAACATGTCATCAACATACAAAGCAATAACCAGTATAGAATCATTAACACAATAAATGTGAACACAATGATCCTCCTCACTTCTAACAAAACCCAATTTCAAAACAAATGAGTCAAACTTTTGATACCACATTCTGGGGGACTATTTCAGACCATAAAGAGACCTCTTTAACTTGCAAACCCAATGTTCTTTTCCTTTTACCTAAAAACCTATAGGCTGTTGCATATAAATTTCTTCTTCAAGATCTCCATGCAAGAATGTAGTCTTAACATCCATTTGCTCAATCTCCCAATCATAAGCTGCAGCAATGGATAAGAGAAATCTAATAGAAGTCAATTTACCAATAGGAGAGAGTATCTCACCAAAATCAACTCCCTCTCTCTAGGAGTAGCCCTTGGCTACCAGTCTAGCCTTGTATTTTTCCAATGACCCGTCTGCTCCAAACTTCTTCTTGAAGACCCAATTACAACCTATGGCCTTTCTTCCTTTAGACAAATGAACAAGATCCCAGGTGTTACAAGAGTCTAAAGCCATCATCTCTTCCTGCATGGCTAACTGCCAAGACTCACAATCATCTGTAGAAATAGCTTCCCTGTAGGATCTAGATTCATCGTTAGTACTCAATAAAGCATATACACAATGAAAATTTGGTGGCCTATACCTATCAACTGGATTCTGTTATCTTGTGGATCTCCTCAAGGGTGGAGTAAGAGGTTCTACTCATTCTTTTGCATGATCATTTGCACCAACTTCTTCTTTCACAACAGATTCATCTACATCAGAACTACTCGAATCTTCTTCTTCTTCTTCACCCCCCAATCCATCATTTAGTTCTTCCTGAGGTGCATCTTGTTGCTCCAAATCAAAGTGTACCTTCTTTACCTTTTCTTCTTTTTCTTTTGGCTGCTTAGGTTCAGAAATAGCTCTAACTTCTCTGAAAATAACATCTCTAGAAAAGATAATCTTGTAGGTTAGTGGATTCCAAAGCTTATAACCTTTGACATTATCACCATATCCAATGAATGTACACTTCTCAACCTTTGGATCCAACTTAGATCACTTTTCCTTAGACACATGAACAAAAGTCTCACAACTAAAAACCCTTAAATGTGAAACAAAAGGTTTCTTACATGTCCACACTTCATAAGGTGTCGAATCAAGAGCCTTACAAGGAGATCTATTTATCAAGTAGCAAGCAGTACACATAGCCTCTGCCCAAAAGCATTTATCCAATTGTGCATCACTAAGCATACTTCTGGCCCTTTCCATAATTGTTCAGTTCATCCTTTCTGCAACACCATTCTGCTGTGGTGTATACAGAGTTGTCTTTTATCTAATTATACTTGCATGCTTGCAAAACTCATCAAATTCCTTAGAGCAATATTCCCCTCCATTGTCAGATCTTAATATTTTTATCTTTAAACTTGATTGGTTCTCTACTAAGACTTTGAATTCCTTAAACATAGTGAAAACTTCATATTTATGTTTCATAAAATAAATCCATGTATATCTAGATACATCATCAATGAAGCTAACAAAATAATGAGACTTTCCAATAGATTCATTATCCACAGGTCCAAACACATCCGTATGAATAATTTCTAATTTCTCTTTTGCTCTATTGCTTCTTAAAGGAAATGATTTTATGTGTTGTTTGTACCAAACACACAATGCTCATAGAAATCAAAGTGCTCATCAAAATAAGAGAAACCGTCCAACAATTCTTTAATCTTAATAGTTTTTAATACATTATTGCTTGTGTGGCCCAATCTACAGTGCCACAACATACAAGTGTTTTTAGAAGTCTCATAAACATAAGAGGCATTACAAACTGTAGTAGCTTCAAGCTTAAACAATTTCCTGAATCTCTTTCCTTTCACTACCACCAAGTTCCCTCTCATCAATTTGTAGCCATGCTTGTCAAATGTCACATGCATTCCCAAATCATTCAACTTTGAAACTAAAATTAAATTTCTAGCTAATCCAGGAACATACAAAACACCAGGGAGGGTTTTAATCCTCCCATCACTGAAACACAACAATACCTTTCCTTTCCTGCTAGTCAGGTATGAAGAGTTGTCACCAAGGTAGATATTACCTCCATCATATTCTTCATATGTGGAGAACCATTCCTTATGCGGGGTCATACGAAATGAGGATCCTGAGTCAACCAACCAGTGATCATTAGAAACAAGATTACATGCAGAAAGTAAAACTTCTTTACCTGCATTCGAGGACTTACTTGAAACACTCTCCTAATGTTTCTTGGGGTTTTTGCACTCCTTCACATGTCCCCTTTTACCGCAGTTCCAACACTTAACTCTATTCTTTTTACTAGGAGTTTTAGACCAGCCCTTGGGCTTGTCCTTAGCCCCTTTCTGATCTCCTTTAGGTCCCCTTTCCTTAGACCTTCCCCTGACATTGAGAGCATCCCCTGAACTATCCAAAATCTTCTTCCTCAATTCTTGTGATAGTAGCACTGAAACAAGAGCATCCAACTTCAGATCCACAAGGTTAGCAGTGATACCAAGGATAACATTCTCCCAAAACTTAGGTAAAGAACAAAGAAGTAAGATACATTTATCTTCCTCACTAACCTTAACATCTACTGAATCAAGCTGACTCAATAACAAATTAAAAGAATTTAAATGCTCTACAACTGATTGACCTTCTTGCATTTTCATGGAAAACAATTTTTTTTAAATAAAGTTTATTTACCATACTCTTGGCTTGATAGATCTCACTCAATCGATTCCACAACTTGTGTGCGGTCTCCTCCTTTGCGACATTCAACAAGACAGAGTCTGAAAGACACAACTGAATGGTTCCCCGTGCCTTCTTATCCAGTCTATCCCACTCATCTTGAGATATATCATCAGGTTTCTTCTCTTTTTGAATAGCCAACCATTGGTTTCTTTCTTCCAACAAATCTTCCATTTTCAGCTTCCACAACTCATATCCTGTTTCGTTGAACTTCTCAATGTCCATTCGAGAGGTTGATGCAATGGTGGATGTAGCCATAATAACAACACAAGATCTGCAAAACAAACACAACCAAATCTCCCACTGTAGCTACAGCTTCCACACTACCACCCAAGAGTCAAAGTTGTCCAGGCTCTGATACCATATGTTAGAAATGAAAGCAACACTACTTCAATGGAAATCTAATTTGAATAAATTTCAACAATCTTAAGTGTGCATTAACAATGGAGATTGTAATAAAACATAAAACCAACTATAAAAAAGATGTGAAACATGAAGAAATCAACACAATGACATAGTGTTTACGTGGAGAAAATCCTTGTGGGTAAAAAAATCCACCAGGAAAGAGGCACAAGTTTGTATTAATCTCAACAATATTGTCCAATACATCAACTACACAACTCTCTCCACAAGTCTTCAATCCGACAACATTCTGGCAGTACTTGAGTACCTAAAATCTGAATTACAACAACAAATACATGGAAAATACTTATAGAAATATTTTCTACTCCATTCTAGGCATTCACCTTCTCTCTCCTAAGATTCTCCAACTTGTAAACATTAATTACCATCTTACAAGCATCTTACACTTGTCCAAAAAACAACCATGCAAAGGTTGGGTGCTCAAGACTAAATCTGGTCTCTTACAACATCTTATGATGTGTCATAACCATCATAGATTCCACAAAAGAGTATCTTTCCAAGATAGGAACCTTGGGCTAAATATAGAAAATATACAACTAACATATCCGTCATATGCGTCATAGAATCTCATAATCTTATGACAACTTGTAGCTGTCATAGATTCACTTACCAAATATTATGACAGTTGTCATACATGCCAAAAATAGTATATTCCTTAAGGGAGCAGTATGCCTACCCTCATTTACTTTGAGTTTTTACATTTTCCAATAGTAAAAGTCACTTCGTAATTACCTTCGGTTACTCCGAAATTACCCCTACCAGTGAAATTAGTACATCTCCTCATGGATAATTATAAATTACATATAATAAATGGAATAAATACAAATATTGGGATTTACAAAGTTAATGGCTCCTTATCCCAACAGATACTTATTATGATGTACAGCATGCACTCGTCCCTCAAATGGAAACTTCAAACACTTATGAAACATAGAGGGGATTGCTTTCATGGAGTAGAGCCATGGGTAGCCCAACTTCACATGAAATAGATCTGATGTAGGAATGATGACAAAATGAACATCTAATGCTCTTCTCCCAACTTTAACTTCAATATTTAAAGCACCAAGGGTTGGACGGATAGACCCATTGTGTGCTCTAATAGCCACTTCCAATACCTCATATGTATCTCGGTGCAAACCATGCATGTAGAGGACCTCTTCAGCTACTACATTCACCATGCATATAGGATCTATCATAGCACCCCAAATAGGTTTATAATTGATTCAAATAGTGATATAGAGAGGACCATTAGGAGCCTTTATAGTGGCATCATGTGGAGTAAAATATATAGCAGGTTCTACATTTACTTACTCTTTACGAGGGCGAGCATCCACCATGCACACATCTTCATCATAACCTTCGTCATGAGATATAACATTAGACTCATGATGAGGTAGAGGATCAATAAATATCTAAATATTTTGATTAGGAGTTGCCACCGATTTATTCCCTTTATCATTAACACCAACAACCTGAATGACATTGGAATCGATGAGGTCTTAAACTTCATGTTTAAGATGCATGCATCTTTCAGTGTCAAGGCAAACGGATCAGTGATATTGACAAAAAGAATTTGCATCAAAGGAAGATGATTGCATCTTTCTTGGATCAAGAGGTCTAATAGGTGGAAGCTTGAGAAGATTATTTTGTAAAAGTTGTGTCATGATAGAATGAAGAGATTTGGATAAAGATGTAAAATTTCTTATTTTCAGTTTCAATTTATAAGAGGTAAGAGGAGGAGAAGATGCTGCCGCCACATGTCTTCTAATATTATCTGTTGAATCTTGTTTATCTTATGAAATTCTTGTTATGTCTTTTAAAATAATGATTATGAGAGCCTTCGTATTGACCAACTAGAGACGATGAGGGATGATGCTCATACTGACTAATCGAAAGTTGATAAGCACGAAGAGCCATGCAAAGATGAATAAATGAATCATACTGCATCAACAATATCTTATCACAGATGTGAGGTTGTAAGTTTCCTATGAAGTGTTGCAAGTATGTGCTAATTGGTGTTGTCATTGACGTCAACATATCTATGTTGTCATTTGTGTCAACTATATATTATGGCATTACTGTTTGTTGATTGATTGAAGAACACTATTTGAGTATTTTTCTCCACATATTTCTTGTGTTGAAGACCGAAGTATGAGCTTTGGATATGTTTTAGAGAAGTGTTTGAAGATGCTAAATCTAGAATTTGGTGGTCCGGATCATTGTGCAGAAAAACTTCTATTCACCAGTATGAAGATTGTGCCTGACAAGGTTTGTAGAGTGATAGGGAGAAAGTGTTTTTCTCCACATTTCTCCACAGATTAGAGTTTGACTTTGTAGTTCTGGACTTAATCTTATAAGGTCCTTAGTCATCTTCATTCCAAAGGATATGTGATTTGAAGCTCCAGAAAATAAGTTTCTAATTAGCAAAGTTTGAAAGTGTTTGATTGAGAACAATCTGTGATCCATCTTCAAGTGAAATAAGTTGGGATCTATTGTAGTTGGATTTGTTAGTTTCCAAATGATTCTATGATGTTCGTAGATTTCCCCTAAATGTATTGAAGGAATGTACTTGATCCAAAGCTATAATGAATATACTGGAAGAGTGTGTTCAAGTGTTCTTGGTGATTGCACATGTCTAGCCGACCTAAATGATTAACGTTCTTTGTGGATGAATTTCTTGAATTGCAGAAGCATGTGGTAGTGTATGAAGATGTAATTGAGTCCATGCTAAGGCATGAAGTATTCCTCCTTTATTCATTTAGTCCACAAGTCTATTTAGGTCTAGTCCTAATTTGATGTATGTATATATGCCAACCTTGGAGATTGTTCCAATGGTTGATGATTGTAATGCCGACCTTGATATACATTCCAAGGTTGATGAATTGTATAAATACATGTAATGAATTTGTGTTTGGGGTGTGATTGTGTGAAGATGCAAAGATAAGTACAAAGTGTAAAAGCAAAGTAGAGTAGAGGAGTTTTATTGCGCTTCAATGGAACTGAACTCAGGCATGGTGTAGATGCTACTTAATCAGTTCAACCCTTGGCAATGTGCTACCCTCGGTAGTGAGCCAACCCTCGGCAGTGAGCCATCCTTTTAGGCAGTGAGCCACCATTTGATATTTGGTATTATTACTACATTTATATTGTAAGCTAACACTCACCATAGATTTTCCCTATTTGGGGTTTTCCATAAAAAAAATCTAGTGTTCATGTGTATGTGGTGTTGAAGTGTTCATGTTTTGATTCTGCTATTCATGTTTAATGCTCATAACAGAATAAGAAAATAAGTTAAGTGATTGTGAAATTGTTTATGGTTTAAAGAAGTTAAAGTTTTTATACAACTGATTCACCCCCCTCTCAGTTGTCTTGTGCCATTCAATAATTGGTATCAAAGCAGGTTCCTTTGAAGAAAGCCTAATAGCTTAAGGTAGATCTGGGATGGCACACAAGAAAGACATTCTCCAGTTTGATGGAATTGATTATGCATACTGGAAGGTATGAATGCAAAATTATCTCATTTCTCTTGGCTATAATGTTTGGGCAGTGGTTAAGAATAAATACACAGTTCCTAAAGATCTAGATTTTGAAGAAGAGATTAAAATGTTTGAGGATAATCACAATGATAAAAGTTCTCTATTAAATGCCCTGTCTAACACTGAAATGGCAAAAGTTGTAAATCTAGAAACTGTTTATGAGATTTAGGAGAAATTAAATAAAATATATAAAGGTGATGCATCTTTCAAGAAGGCCAAGTTGCAAAATTTAAAGACCACATATGAAACCATGCGAATGGATGAAGATGAGAACATAACAATTTACTTATAAAAGATTGATGAAGTTGTCAGTAGTATCAATGGTCTTGGTGGAGAATTAAAGGATAAGGATGTTATAGATAAGATACTCAGGACCCTACCCAAATCTTATAGTTACAAGGTATTTTCCATTGAAGAATGTTTGGAAATGGGCAGTCTTACAAAAGATCAGTTACTTGGTAAATTGTCTGCCTTTGAAATAAGAGAGTTTGGTACTATTGATGGCCCTGCGAAAATAAAGACTACCTTCAAGGCCAAGGAAGCAACTAAGACTGCTAGATCAGAGAAATATGTGGTGGAATCAGATGATGAAGACTTTGTATAGAATCCAAATTTGCAAGCAGAATCAAGAGGGGAAGCAAAGGAATATTCAAAGGTAAGTTACCTTTCAAATGCTTTAGTTGTGGTAAAATTGGTCATTATGCTTCAAGATGTCCTAGCAGAGCTTTGAAGATCAATGAAAGCAAAGGAAAGATGGTAAGAAAGAGTTATTATGTTAGAGATGATGAAGGTGTAAGTGAAGATGAATCTAATTATGATGATGGCAATAGTAGTGAATGTTTGTTTATTACACTTAGAGAAGAACCTATTTCTGCTAATCTTACAAGCTGTGTGAAGGAAGAAAGTATAGGAGAGTTCTCTACATTCCATGCTAAAAAGGAAGATGAGTGGATCATTGACAGTGGATGCTCAAACCACATGATAGGAGACAAGCATAAATTTGTTAAGTTTGAAAAGTATAATGGAGTACTTGTTAGGTTTGGTGATGATGCAACTGGTAAGATTTGTGGAAAAGGATCTATTACTTTTGATGGCAAGCATAATACAGATGATGTTCTTTATCTCAAGGGCCTAAAGCATAATCTACTAAGTGTTGGACAAATGTGTGACAAAGGTTATAATCTTGTGTTCAAGGACAATGGGTGTAAGATACAGAATAGCTCCAGAACCTTAATTGTTACTGGTAAGAAAACACACGGTAATGTCTATCACTTGAAAGGTGCTGAAAATTGTTGTTTGTTGGCTAAGTCAGATGAAAGTTTGCTATGACATAGGAGAGTGTGTCACATAAATTCCAATAATTTGGTAAGAATAAGCACTATTCAAGTTGTAAGAGATTTGCCTAAGATTATGAAGCCTGTCAATGTGATATGCAAAGAATGCTAGTTTGGAAGATGACAAAGACCACTTTCAAAAGCAAAGAACAATC
This sequence comes from Cunninghamia lanceolata, assembly GCA_027924645.1. Classification (NCBI taxonomy): domain Eukaryota; kingdom Viridiplantae; phylum Streptophyta; class Pinopsida; order Cupressales; family Cupressaceae; genus Cunninghamia; species Cunninghamia lanceolata. The sequence continues at coordinate 5,516,345 of BSBN01000850.1, forward strand.
CTCTACCAGTTTCCTAGAGATAGTGCATACAGACCTATGTGGTCCCACAAGAATAAGAAGTTTGCAAGGTGAAAGGTATTTTATGCTCCTTATTGATGATTTTTCAAGAATGACTTGGGTTACTTTTCTTAGAGAAAAGACATAAGCTTTAGATAAGTTCAAGGCTTTCAAAGCTATGGTTGAAAATGAATTGGCTTTCAGAATCAAATGCTTAAGGTCTAATAGAGGTGGTGAGTTCACCTCAAATGATTTCAATGCTTTTTGTGAAAAACATGGAATCAAAAGACATTTGTCTGCTCCCTGGACTCCTCAACAAAATGGAGTGGTTGAAAGGAAGATTAGAACTGTTCAAGAAGCTGCCAGAGCAATGATCAAGGAAGCAGACCTACCGGAAGTGTATTGGAAAGAAGAAATACATACTGCTGTCTACATTCAGAATAGAGTGCAAGTCAGAGTAGAAGAAAAAAAGATACCTTATGAACTATGGTATGGTAGAGCCCCCACTGTCAAATACTTCAAAGTTTTTGGAAGCAGATGCTACATCAAAAGAGATGAAGATTTAGGGAAGTTTGATGCCAGATGTGATGAAGGCATATTCCTTGGATGCTCCACTAAGAGCAAGGCTTACCGGTGCTATAACAAAAGACTGAGAAAGATCATTGAATGAGCAAGTGTGAAGGTAGATGAAGACCTCCAACTAGATGGATATGAGTTAGATGAACTTGCTGATACAGAAAAGGTTGGAAAAGGAAAAGAAAAGGAAGTTCAGACTGAAGAACAAGCTCTGGAAGAAGAAACTCAAGTTGAGGCTCCGGTAAGAACTCCTAAAACCCGAAGGTATGTACAAAGAGATCATTCTGAAGATTAGATTATTGGAGACAAAAGGAAAGGTGTGATGACAAGAAATAGGATTGCAGAAGAACAAGTAAATCTCTATCTTCTATCAAAAGTGGAACCTAAAATAGTTAATGAAGCATGCAATGATGAGCATTTGGTCAAGGAAATGAATGAAGAATTACAATAGATTGAGAAGAACAAGAGTTAGGAACTTGTCCCCAGACCAGAAAACAAGAATGTGATTGGAACAAAATGGGTTTTCTAGAACAAACTGAATGAAGTTAGAGAAGTTGTGAGAAACAAGGAAAGACTTGTGTGTAAAGGCTACTCCCATGTTGAAGGAATTGATTATGAAGAGACCTATGCTCCGGTGGCAAGAATGGAGGCTATCAGACTATTTTTGGCATTTGCAACACACAAAATCTTCAAAGTATATCAGATGGATGTGAAATCTGCTTTCCTAAATGGTGAGCTAGAAGAAGAAGTCTTCATAGAGAAACCTGATGGGTTCCAATTATTTGATAAACCAGATATGGTGTGCAAATTGAAGAAGGCCTTGTATGGATTGAAGAAAGCTCCTAGAGCTTGGTATGCAAGATTGGATAAGTATCTGTTGTAGCATGGTTTTAGTAAAGGGTCTGTAGATAGAAATCTATTTATCAAGGTAAGTAATGATCAAATCTTGATTATTGATGTTTAAGTAGATGATATCATATTTGGAGGAAATGAAGAGATGTGCAAGAATTTTGCAAATGAGATGCAACAAGAGTTTGAGATGTCTACATGTGGTGAGATGAATTTCTTCCTTGGACTGCAAATCAATCAGATAGACAAAGGTATTTTTATTTCTCAATCAAAATATGTTAGGGAATTGTTGAAGAAGTTTGGAATAGAGGACTCCAAACCGGTATGCACTCCTATGGTTACCGGTTGTAAACTGAGTAAGAATGATGAACCTCCCAAGGCTGATCAAAGAAAGTACAGATCAATGATTGGAGGACTACTTTACCTAACTACTACCATACCAGATATTATGCATGCAGTCTGTCTTGTGGCCAAATTTCAATTAGATCCCATAGAATCACATGCGATGGCAGTTAAAAGGATATTCAGGTACTTGAATGGTGCTCCTAATCATGGATTGTGGTATCCTAAGAACAATGATTTTGCTTTGAGTGCCTACATAGATGTAGATTGGGCTGGATGTACTAATGATAGGAAAAGCACAAGTGGAGGTGCATTCTTCCTTGGAGATAGAGCAGTGTCCTGGCATAGCAAGAAACAAGAATCAATTTCCTTCTCTATTGCAGAAGCATAATATATTGTTGCAGTATCATGCTACACACAAGTGCTCTGGATGAAGAAAACATTGAAGGATATCAGAGTTGAGTTTGATGGACCAATTCCTATTCTTTTTAATAACATAAGTGCCATACAAAATTCAAAGAATCTAGTGATGCACTCAAAGACAAAGCACATTTCAATCAAGTATCACTTCTTGAGGGATAAAGTTGTAGACAATGAGGTAAAGCTTGAGTATGTACCTATAAAAGATCGAGTTGCTAATATATTCACTAAGGCTCTTCCAAAAGACACATTTGAGTATCATTGGGAGAAATTAGGGGTTATTGCCCCTCCCTACTTGAACTAGATGCATAAGGAGGTGCATCAATCCAATGTGCTTCAAAGTACATTTTCTCTTTTGGACGAATGTTGGAGGCTACCTCTCAGAGGGAGCAGGTAGTGGTTTGAGAAGTTTGTAACATTCAAGGGGAGTAAAGAATGGTTTCAAACTGATCTAGGCAGCACTATCCAAGTATGTGTAGTAGAAGAGATGTGAATCCCTTTTCCATTGATGTCAAAGGGGGAGAGAAATCATGTGAAAAACTTAGGAGGAGTAAGAGTGCAGAAGTATGAAAAGAAAGGGGGAGTCCTGAAGCAAAACTGTGTCTTGATGGTGGAACATGTTTTTCACATCATATGTTGCCATAAATGACAAATGGGGAGATTGTTGCAAGTATGTGCTAATTGGTGTTGTCATTGAAGTCAACATATCTGTGTTGTCATTTGTGTCAACTATATCTTATGGCATTGTTGTTTATTGATTGATTGAAAAACATTGTCTAAGTATTTTGCTCTGCATATTTCCTGTGTTGAAGACTGGAGTATGAGATTTGGATATGTTTTAGAAAAGTGTTTGAATATGCTAAATCTAGAATTTGGTGGTTTGTATCGTTGTGCAGAAAAAGTTCTATTCACTAGTATGAAGATTGTGCCTGACAAGGTTTGCAGAGTGACAGGGAGAAAGTGTTTTTCTCTGCATTTCTCCACAGATTGGAGTTTGGCTTTATGGTTCTGGACTTAATATTTTAAGGTCCTTAGTCATCTTCATTCTAAAGGATATGTGATTTGAAGCTATAGAAAATAAGTTTCTAATTAACAAATTTTGAGAGTGTCTGATTGAGAATAATCTGTGATCCATCTTCAAGTGAAATAAGTTGAGATATATTGCGGTTGGATTTGCTAGTTTCCAAATGATTCTATGATGTTCATAGATGTCCCCTAAAAGAATTAAAGGCATGTGCTTGATCCACAAGCTGTAATGAAGATCTTGGAAGTGTGTGTTCAAGTGTTCTTAGTGATTGCATCTGTCTGGCCGACCTAGATGATTAACATTCTTTGCGGATGAATTTCCTAAATTGTAGAAGCATGTGGTAGCATGTGAATATGTAATTGATTTTTTTCTAAGGCATGAAGTGTTCCTACTTTATTTATTTAGTCTGCGATTCTGTTTAGGTCTAATCCTAATTTGATGTATGTATGTATGCTGACCTTGGAGATTGTTCCAATGGTTAATAATTGTAATGCCAACCTTGATGTACATTCCAAGGTTTATGAATTGTATAAATACATGTAATGAATTCATGTTTGAGGTGTGATTGTGTGAAGTGTAAAAGTAGAGCAAAGCAGAGGAATTTTATTGCACTTCAATGGAATTGAACTCAGGCATGGTGTTGATGCTACTTAATGAGTTCAACCCTTGGCAATGAGCCACCCTCGATAGTGAGCCACCCCCAGCAGTGAGCCACCCCCGGCAATGAGCCAACCCTTAGCAGTGATCCCTTTGGCAGTGAGACACCATTTGATATTTGGTATTGTTACTACATTTATATTGTGAGCTAACACTCACCATAGTTTTTCCCTGTTTAGGATTTTCCATGAAAAAAATCTGGTGTTCATGTGTACGTGGTGTTGATGTGTTCATGTTTTGATTCTTCTATTCATGTTTAATGCTCATAATAGAATAAGAAAATAAGTTAAGTGATTGTGAAATTGTTTGTGGTTTAAAGAAGTTAAAGTTTTTATACATCTGATTCATCCCCCCTCTTAGCTGTCTTGTGCTATTCAACATTAAGATTCTTTGTACATTAGTATACAGAATAGAATATTGGATTTGTAAAAAGAGGGATTGATAACGCCCCATAAAATTAGTTATTTTCTCCTTTGTTCCTTGTTTACAATGAATGAAGTCTGTTAAAGAGACTTGAGGTCCAATGTTCACTTGAATATTCTCAAGAAACTTAGTGACTAATTCTAAAAATGTAGATATAGAATTAGGAGGAGGTGTGCAAAACCAATCCAAGGCTATGTCTTTGAGCGACCTAGGAACAAGTTTTTCTAAGAGCGCATCCTCAAAGTAGAAATCACTACACATAGCGGTAAAGGTCGCCACATGGTTGATAGGGTCTCCCTTCCCATTATACTTCTCAAAGCGAGGAGTCTCAAACTTCTCAAGAATAAGAGTTCTTAGGACAAAGGGCTACGAAGGTAATGTGTTGTCATACTAGTTTTAGGTGGACTATTACTCATGTTAGCTAATTGTTGTGCATGGAGGTCATGTTCTTCAATAATTGGTTTATGAGGGGGTCATAAGTGGAATTAGGTAGGGATTAAAATGAAGGGCTGGGTGATTGATTATGAGTAGCCTTTTGAAATGTAATAGGTTGTAGAGATGTAGGTGGAGTGACATTAGGTGTAGAGTTTGTGTAATTATAAGGAACAAAATGATATTGGCGAACATGATTCCCATTAGATAACCCAACACATGTGGTAGTAGCATTACTCAACTGTGTAGTAGTGGTAAGAATAGTAGATGAATAAGTAGGCATAGGGAGTGAGGTTATGGGTATTGACACTTGATTCCCTATTTGATTAGGAGAGGTCACATTTGTTATAATTTTAGCACAACTAGCTGCCGACATAATGTTGTTATGCACTATGTGAGCTAGGCCACACAAGATTTCTACTCCCTCTTGTCCCTCAAGAAACAACCCTCTAAGATTCTCAACAATAGGGACAACCTCCTCGGCTATATGTTCCTTGCTCACAAACTACTGAAAGTTAGCCAATTTCTCATCTAACTTTTGAATTTGGGCTTCACGGACATGAGCAACAAGGTCATTAATGTCAATAGACTCTTGAATAATTATTGTTTTAGGAATAAGTGTAGTAGGAACTTGTGTGACTTGATTAATAATTTCAAATTCAGGTGCTTCAACATTAGAACCCATATTTTGAATGCTTCTTCTCACAAATGTATTAGAATCGGGGCACCAGGTCACAAAGCTCATAAAGTTGCTACAAGTCTAACATATTAACTCATATTACCCGAATTATCAACTCAATATACCATTAAGTAAATAGTCATGATTCATATAACCATATTTTTGTTTAACAATAATCAATTTCATAATCAATAATTAAAATGCATATCTTTTCTGAATAATTTCAAAACTAAAATTTGCAACATATTCAAAGATAACATAATAGTGAATTCCTTTCACTATACAATCATAATGTTTTGCTCATGGCCACAATGATAAGTTATAAATAATTTTTTTGACTAACAAGTCATATAATAGAATATACTGCATCTGGAGTGTTGATATTTGTCTTCATAAGTCTTGGCATGTCATCTTCTTGGAAAGGAGAGCATCACTCAAGTGCTTTTCCTCCAACCATAGATTGACGGTCCCTCGCATAACTTCCTTCCTGGAAGTGGTCCTACCCTTCACGAAGGAAATAGATATAAGGAACCAATAGGTTTGCCATCTACGTCTCTAGTGTTGTGTCCTTCATAACTCTTCATGGTCATACAGCTATAGATCCACTCTAACTATGTATGACACTAATGGAAGATTATGCCATCTAGAGCATAGTGAACCGACTAATGCATGTAGAGACAAATGCATTACTTTGGCCAAAGATTTAATATACATAGACATTTCACAATGAACGTAGTCGATTGTTCACACACTTTTGACTCGACTTAGAAGCTATCTTATCCTGTAGTGATTTTAGACATAACTTATCTATTCATCATTTCTTTTCAGTCAGTCTAACTTAGTATCATTCCTTATTCCAGGATATATACACATATATTATAAATAGGATCAAGTAATTCTTAGTCCATCTGATTTAGATTACTAACTCCAATTCCTGGAGTTTAATCCAATGGTTTCTTGTTGCATCTGTAACATGGAATCTCTGACTACCTATCACCCTATTCCTTATTTCAAAAGTTTACATTCATGATTAGTTTGATATCTAGTATCAACACAAGAGAAGTTTTGTATAAAATCTCTAAACTTCTTCAAGAAATCATCTAGGTTGAGGATTCACATCTAATCCTCTACAATAATGAATTTACTTGGTTTACTCAAAAGTCAAAAGTAAAAGAGTATTACATTTACCAAACATTTTTCCATAAAAGAGGTTATCCATCTCTAACCCCCAAAGATATAACAATCTTATTCTTGGAGAAATAAGAGACTGTTAAATATTTGACAATAATAACTGCTTATATCAAAGTTTCAAAAACCATCTTCATTCTTGAAGGTTTGTTAGAGTTTCTTGCAAAATATTTCACTGTATAGCATTATACGATTCAACTCTATCAACTAAAAGTCTTCTTTAACTACCACTAAGCTAGTGGTGTTATCGACATGCATGAAATAAAGAACAATAGTTCCGTTTAATGCTACTCCAACTCTTGACTTCGAGAGCTTCATAATCTTACACAGACTTACTAAACTTAAAGTTTTATAAGGGATAACTCTTGACTGGTGGCACTTTCCATAGCTGACCACTCTCGAGGTATACCAACTGAGCAATATCATTATCTTATAAATAGACAAACATATGGTATCCACAACATTGAATAGATAGTCCATGTCGCCTCTCAAGAAATGATAGATAATAATAACAATATAAACATTCTATAGAGGTAAGAATAGTTTCTAACCTTATCACCTCCATATTACACCATTATTGTTGTTATGACAGTGGTTATGGCTGGGGTTCTACTTGCACATAGGTACGACAAGTCTAATCATATGTTTATATGTAAAGGAAATAATTAAACATACTTACATTGGCTGCCACCTTCCTTACTCATAAGGTGAGCCATGTAATATCTATAAACAAAACACTAACATTGCTCTTGAATCTATTGCAAGGGTTACAATAAAGACAAGCTTCCTTAATAGTTTTAAATTGAGACACAAAATGGTTAACATGCATGGCATAAGGGTTTGGCCTTGGCTAGCATATGATACCATGTAAACACAGTGATAGTCATAAGGAAAGAATAAAGATACATATTAATTATAACTTCAATCACAGTTGAAGTACATGATAATACTTGAGCACTTGACTACTGATTCTCTATCGGTTTCCTTTGAGCTCCTCGGTGAGCTTTCTTCCTTTCACTGTCAATGAATGTATCCTTATTTTCTCTCGTTCTTCTTTCCCAGAAGCACATGAAAGCCACCAAAATCCCAAAAACTAAAACTAAAAACTAACTTTTTTTTTCAGAGCATCAATTCTCTCTACTCAACTTCCCTCGAAGCAAAATTGCCCCCACAGATTTCTCCACAAGAGGGGCATGCATCCTTCCAACTGCCCTAGTCCCCCCCGCGACCATAGTGGGTTATTCCCACTCTTCCCCCTTTTGTAGGTTGAGGAGAAAGTGCTCCCTTACATGAGCGCAGAGATAGTATCGAAGGGAAGACTTTAACATAAGAGAAATAGATATTAATATCTTAATAAAACAATTTCTCTTTATCATTATAATATTATTTAACAAATATATAAATATATATATCAACTTAATGGTAACATTACCATTTCAATGAAAGTTGATATTAGTCACCTGCTAAGGTGTGAGAGTGGGTTGATGCCTTCTCCCCCTTCACCACCTTATGCTTACGTTAGCAACAACTATTGAGAAAAGCAGAGAAAAAGATCAGAAACTCTCTCGACCAAATTGATGAAGTTTGACGTTGGAAAACCTTTTCCCATGTCAAATAGATAATGGTTGAATCTAGGATAATCTCAAGATAGAAACCAACTGACACATACCTTCTCTCGCAAGGGTTCACATAATGATTAGTTTGATACTTCAAATGGCAAACTGGTCTTTTCAAAATATCAATCCCTTCTCTTTGGTGATACTCTCCTTCTATTCTTGAAGGTAGATTCCTTTCTTGGTTACACTCATAGTCATACAAACTACGATCAGTGTATCATCAATAAATAATAAAACATTATGATAAAATAATCTCAACAACATATAATCTCATGTCTAATCTAAGCATTAATCATAATCCATATAATCAATGATTTATCTTGATATTTTCCGCAAACATCAAATCATTAACCTATGGTTATTTATCCAGTTTATCACATAAAAAGTAAAATTAAGCTTAGTCAAGATTGGGGATGTAACATATCTCTCCCCATAAGAATAATCGTCCCCAATGATTTAATGTTTCCAAAGATCATAATAACTTAAAAAGTGTTTGTTTATCATAATGAAAAGTTTTAAAGAGATGGGGAAATCTTTGATAAATATTATCATAATTCTCCCAAGTGGCATTCTCTTCTGCATATTGGTCCCACTAGACCTTACATTGAGTTATCTCTTTATTATGCAAGTGTAGCTTACATATTTTGAGCACCTTGATGGGGTCAATCATTACCACCCCTGGGTCCGTCACATGTATGGCATTCCAATAAAGAATAGGTACATGATTATCTCCTACAATATACCTTTTCAAATAAGAATGGAAAACATTATGCATCATGGCAAGAGCTGGTGGTAGAGAAATCCTATATGCAACTGGGTTGACCTATTCAAGAACTTCGAAGGGACCCACATACCTAGGACCTAGTTTGGATGTTTTTCCAAACTTAATAGAACTCTTTTGTGGCTTAACCCTTAAAAGGACTTTTTCTCCCATTGAGAAATGCATTACGATGTGTTTAGCATCCACATAACTTTTCTATCTATCATTCTCTTCTGCTATCCTTTTCTTAATCGGATGGACTTGCTCTTCCATTTCTGACAACATTTCTGGACCAAGGCTAACCCTATCTTCTAGATTATCCTAGCTTATAGGAGTTCAACACTTTCTTCCATATAATGCTTCAAATGAAGCCATCTTAATAGTGGAATGATAGGAATTATTATAGGCAAACTCTACAAGAGGAAGATAATCCTCACACTTGTATTGTTGATCCATGCAATACATTTTTAGTAGGTCTTCCAACACTTGGTTTACTCTTTCATGTTGGCCATCTATCTTAGGATGATAAGCAGAGCTTATGTTTAACTTTTTCCAAGGGAGCCTAAGAATAAGGTTTGCCAAAGCCTTGATGTCATATGGGCATCCCTATTTGAGATAATCTTCTCAGGAATACTGTGCAATCTGAAAACTTCTTGCACAAATTTGTGGGCTATGACTGGTACCTCATCTATCAAATTCCTAGGTATAAAATATACTACCTTGGCGAGTCTATCCACCATAACTAGAATAGCATTGTGCCTATTCCTAGACATAGGAAGTCCTTGCACAAATCCATGCTAATTATTTGCTATTTCCATTCCAAAATCTCATGAGGGTATAAAAGTCCTGCTAGGTGATGGTGTTCTGCCTTCACCCTCTGGAATTCTAGACATCCAACTACAATCCTTGTAGCATCCCTCTTCATTCCCTTCCAAAAATATAAAGGCTTCACATAAGCTAGCAATTTCGTCACTCTAGGATGTCCTGAATAAGGTGCAGAATGAACCTCCTTCCACAAAATATTCCTTAACTCCTCAGAGTTTGGAACATACATCCTTCCTTTATACAGTGAAGAGTCATTTGGCTCTTGGTTCACTCCAAATCAGTTATGAACTGAAGAGGCATGTTTTAATGCATTTAAAAGGCCTTGTAACCATGAAGAATTCGTGGGTGGTTGAAGATTTGAGCATGGAATGATAAAAAACAATGTTTTCCTGTATTTTCCTTCAGAAATTTGCTATCTTTTGCTATTGTACAGCTCTGTATAGAATTGAATGGATGTCTAATGGATTGCAAATGTTATATCCTTCAACCACCTTCCATTTGCTTCTTTTTTCCAATTTTACATTGACAACCTTTACATGGTTTGCAATATTTTACATTTTTGAAACTCCTAATGACCTAAACACATAAAAATGACTTGATAAACCTCATTAGAATGTGGAAGCATACAAATTTAATCAAACTCAAAGATTTGTCCAGGCAATATTAATTTGCCAAGGTGCTCCTGCACCACTTAGTAACCCATCTAATTCAACATAAAATCCATCATATCTAGGATTTTGAGGATTATCCATAAGAGCTTGTTTTACCTGCTCATAATACTCATCTCCCTTAGACTTTTGTAACACTTGATTCTTAAAATCAGAATATATGGAGATCATTGAGGAGATATGTCTTCTCCTACTTAAGGCATATGTCACTCAGTTTTCCTTTCCCTGAATGTATTTAATCTCAAAATCATAATCTGATATTAGCTCTAACCACCTTATCTAGCGAGCATTCAGGTGTAGTTGAGTAACCAGATATTTGAGTCCTTGATGGTCTATTTTTAGTTCAAAAGGCTTTCCATGAAAGTAGTGTCTCCACATTTGTAGTGCATGAATTACTGATGCCAATTCCAAATCATGAGGGGCATAATTCTATTCATAAGTTTTTAATTTTCTGGACACATACGAAATAACTTGCCCATCCTAGACAAGTACACCAACTAAACCTTCCCTTGAGGTGTCAGTAATGACTACAAAATGACCATCTAGGTTAGGTACCTTCAAAATAGGTGTCATAGTGAATCTTTCTTTTATTTGGTCAAATGCCTCCTAGCATTTTTATGACCAATCAAATATTTTTCCCTTTCCTTGTAAATAAGTAATAGGATAATCAATATTTAAAAATCATGCCACAAATTTTTTGTAATAACTTGCTAGGCCCATAAAACTTTGGACCTCATGTACATTTCTTGGTGCTAGCCATTCCAAAATGGATTTAATCTTTATTGGGTCCACAACTATTCCCTTAGTTGAAATTATATGACCCAAATACTGCACCTCCTTTTGAAAGAAAATACACTTCAAGAGCTTACCATACAATTTATGCTCTCTTAACCTTTGAAGAACAATCCTTAAATGCTGAAGGTGTTCCTCCTCACTCTTAGAGTAAATCAAAATATCATCAAGGAAAACAAGGACAAACTTGTCCAAGCAGTCTCTGAACACATTGTTCATTAAGTTCATAAATGCTGCAGGAACATTTGTTAACCCAAAGGGTAGGAAAGTGAACTCATAGTGCCCATACCTTGTTCTAAAGGTAGCCTTATGAATATCCCCATCTTTTAACCACAATTGATGGTACCCTGATTGAAGATCGATCTTAGAAACATAGTTGCCCCTCGCATTTGATCAAAGAGATCATCAATGCAGGGCAATGGATACTTATTCTATATCGTTGCCTTATTTAGCATATGATAATCTATGCATAGTCACAAACTACCATCCTTCTTTTTAAAAAAAATTATTGGTGCTCCCCAGGGTGAAACACTGGGTCTTATCAACCCTTTATCAAGCAATTCTTGTAGCTGAGCCTTCAACTCCATTAACTTTGTTGTGGTCATTCTATAATGAGCTTTAGATATAGGTTCTGATCCTAGAATTATATCTATTGAGAAATCAAAATCTCTTTTAGGAGGTAATCCCGGTAGTTCATCTGGAAATACATCCTCAAAATCTTAAAGAAAGGGGTATCTATCCATATATGATCTCTCTTGATCTATGGATTCCATCTTCTCAACTCCTTGGAGTTTCTAAGATTCATAAAACATAAAATCATCTTGAAAAATAGATTCCTTGGGATTATTTATTTTCTCCATTTTAATGGCAAAAAGTTGGCATCCTTTTCTTTGGGCTCTTTTCATATGTAGGGCTAATATTTATCTCAATTTAACCTCTCTAGGGTTTCCTTGTAGAAAGATTTTATTCCCAAGGTCATCTAGGCATTCTATTATTTTGGCATAATAATCCACCTTAGCCCAAGGTCTCCATAACCAATTTATTCTAAGGATGACATCATGTGAGCCTAATGCAGCTACATAAAAGTTCACTTCAGTGGAGAAACTCAGAAGTTCAATCTTAGCCTCAAACAAATATTGCTCTACCTGAGCTCTAGTCTGATTTGCATATTCAACTAATCAATTATTTGCCATGTAACCAAATTTTCTAGAACTTTTACTCAAAAATTTTGGAGAAATAAAATATTTTGTAGCACCAGTATCTATCAAAACTGAAATTGGAAAACTAGATAAAATACATGTGGTTTCAATTGGTGTGATTTGATATTTAGCTTGCCTATTATCCAAGGTTGCATGTATCCATTGCTAGAAAGATGCCTATTGTGAGGGTAAAGGATTTCCTCATGGCTGAGTTCCTTGTGTCTTATTGGGGCATTGATTGGCATAATGATCACCACCACATGAATAACACCCTCCCATGGGTCCTCACCTTTCATAAGGCTTTTCAGAATTATCTCCATTTTTCTTGGAGTTGTTATTACCTTTATTTTCACCCTTGGATTCATTCTGATTATCCTTGAATCCCTTGTCACCTTTCTTAGTGAAATCCTACTTTTTGCCATTTTTCTTAAATGACTAGAAGGATTGGGACCAATTAAACATTTTTCAATTCCTTTCCCGATATGTAGACATGCATTTCAATTTTTGTTCCTACTTAATACCTTTCTCATAAACCTAGTCCATTGTAGTAGAACCATGCACATCAACTTCACCTTCCATTTGGGTATTCAAACCCATGATGAACTCTCAGATGCGAAACCTCTCATCCTACTGATATTGTGAAACATATTTGAGGAGGCAGGTAAATGTTTCCTAGTACTCATTCACAGATGAGTCACCCTGTCTCAGATTTTAGAAATCTATAAGCTTTTGGTCAAAATACAATCGAGGCAACCATCTTTGCCTGAAAAGTTCCACAAACCTTTCCCAAGTTAGGCTCATGGAGTTCAATTTTAACTCCATTTTCTTGTTCATCCACCAGGTGGATGCTTCACCTGCCAATTGGTATGCTCTCCATACCACCTTGGTGATTTCAAAATAGTTTCTTATTTCAAAGTATTTTTCCTTTTCTTTAAGCCATCCCTTTGCGCCATCCCTACTTACAGTCCCATCAAACTTGGAAGGTGTAACCTTTTTCATATCTCTGGATAATTCTAGAGCCAAGCAACTTATTTTATCCTCATCATTTCTTATTTTAGAGTTATTCTCTCCGTGTCCACTTTGGGTGGTGATTTCATGACATTCCTCATCCTCACCCTCATGGAAGGCTTCCTGCTTGGGTCCATTCCAACCCTTGACCTCTTGCTCAAGAGTTCCAATTCTTTCTCCCCTCTCATGGAGTATAGCAAGGATCTGGTCAAGTTTTGAATCAGAGTGGCCCAAAGGTTGCCCTTCTTCCTGGCTATCCCCAATGTTGGCTTCTATCTGAACCATGTTGCAATCTACTTCTCTCAAAGTTTGCAGGTTAATCATTCAATTAGTTTTTTATACTATTGAATTCATTCATAAACATAAATCCATTCTCATTTATACAATCTTAACAAGAAAGAAAAGATTTGCCAAAATTTGAAAATTGCATTATAGTTTCCATGGACTACATAAAATCCATCATTTGTTACAATTTTTCACATCTTGCAACAAGTCATTTTCAGATCGAGATATCTTCCCAACCCTCATCCTTGGGGTTCATCAATTCAGACTAAGGAGATGGAGGTACTCGCAACTACTCATCCATGACCTCCCTAGTAGCAATAGGAACATTAGGATCAGTCCCTAAAGATAATTCCTTAGGTACAGAGGGTTTCATTAATTCATTTTCAGAGATAGGAGCAGTAGCCCTACCCACTTTGTCCTTATCCTGCTTGATGCATTTAATAGCATCAACAAAAGTTTTATCATCAGATAGCCATGCACCTTTCAAGTAACTAGTTTGGCCAAGGATTTTTATTCTTGAGAATCACTCCCTCATAGCCTTTAGGTAACATCCATTTCCCATTACCTTCTTCCTTGGTGTCATTCTTGTTCTTACCATTTCGGCAAAAGAACATCCAAACATTAGCAACTGTTAATGTCGGAGGAAGATTTCATGTAGTGAGCTCATAGGTCCATGTATTGAACCTGGTAGCTTTGATGCCATATGTAACATGTTAACTCATATTACCCAAATTATCAACTCAATTTACCATTAAGTAAATAGTCATGATTCATATAATCATATTTTTGTTTAACAATAATCAATTTCATTATCAATAATTAAAATTCATATCTTTTTTGAATAATTTCAAAACTAAAATTTGCAACATATTCAAAGATAACATAATAGTGAATTCCTTTCACTATACAATCATAATGTTTTGCTCATGGCAACAAGGATACATTTTACATAAAATTCTTGACTAAAAAGTCATATAATAGAATACATTACGTTTGGAGTGTTTATATCTGTCTTCATAAGTCTCAGCATGTCATTTGCTCGGGAAGGAGAGCATCACTCAAGTACTTTTCTTCCAACTACAAACAAACGGTCCCCCGCACAACTTCCTTCCTAGACGTGGCCCTACCCTTCATGAAGGGAATAGATATAAGGAACCAATAAGTTTTCCATCTGAGTCTCTAGTGTTGTGTCCTTCATAACTCTTCATAGTCATACAACTATAGATCCACTCTAACTATGTATGACACTACTAGAAGATTATGCCATCTGGAGCACAGTGAACTGACTAATGCATATAGAGACAGATGCATTACTTTGGCCAAAGATTTAATATACATAGATGTTTCACAATGAACATAGTCGATTGTTCACACACTTCTAACTTGACATAGAAGCTATCTCATCCTGTAGTGATTTTAGACATAACTTGTCTATTCATCATTTCTTTTTAGTCAGTCAGACTTAGTATCATTCCTTATTCTAGGATATATACACATATATATTATAAATAGGATTAGGTAATTCTTAATCCATTTGACTTAGATTACTAACCTGATTCCTGGAGCTCAATCTAATGGTTTCTTTTTGCATCTGCAACATAGAATTTGTGACTACCTGTCACCCTATTCCTTATTTCAAAAGTTTATATTCATGATTAGTTTGATATCTAGTAATAACACAAGAGAAGTTTTGTATAAAATCTCCTAAGTTTTTCAAGAACTCATCTGGGTTGAGGATTCACATCTGATCCTCTAGGATAATGACTTTACTTGGTTTACTCAAAAGTTGAAAGTAAAAGAGTATTACATTTACCAAACATTTTTTGCACAAAAGAGGTTATCCATCTCTAAACCCAAAGATATAACAATCTTGTTCTTGGAGAAATAAGAGACTATCAAATATTTGACAATAATAACTACTTATATCAAAGTCTCAAGAACCATCTTCATTCTCAAAGGTTTGTTAGAGTTTCTTGCAAAATAGTTCATTGTATAGCATTATACTATTCAACTCTATGAACTAAAAGTCTTCTTTAACTACCACTAAGCTAGTGGTGTTATCGACATGCATGAAATAAAGAACAACAATCTTGTTTATTGCAACTCCAACTCTTGACTTCGAGAGCTTCATAATCTTACACAGACTTACTAAACTTAAAGTTTTATAAGGGATAACTCTTGATCGGTGGCACTATCCATAGCTAAGCACCCTCGAGGTATACCAACTGAGCAATATCATTGTCTTATAAATAGACAAACATATGGTGTCCACGACATTCAATAGATAGTCCATGTCACCTCTCACGAAATGATAGATAATAATAATAACAATATAAGCATTCTATAGAGGTAAGAATGGTTTCTAACCCTATCACCTCCAGATTACACCATTATTGTTGTTATGATAGTGGTTATGACCGGGGTTCTACTTACACACAGGCATGACAAGTCTAATCATATGTTTATACGTAAAGGAAATAATTAAACATACTTACATTGGCTACCACCTTCCTTACTCATAAGGTGAGCCATGTAATATCTATAAATAGAACAATAACATTGCTCTCGAATATATTGCAAGGGTTACAATAAAGACAAGCTTCGTTAATAGTTTTAAATCGAGACACAAAATGGTTAACATGCATGGCATAAGGGTTTGGCCCTGGCCGGCATACGATACCACGTAAACATAGTGACAATCATACGGAAAGAATAAAGACACATATTAATTATAACTTCAATCATAGTTGAAGTACATGATAATACATGAGCACTTGACTACAGTTTCTCTATCTATTTCCTTTGAGCTCCTTGATGAGCTTTCTTCCTCTCACTGTCAACAACTGTATCCTTCTTTTCTCTCATTCTTCCTACCTAGAAGCACATGAAAGCCACCAAAAACCCAAAAACTAAAACTAAAAACTAACTTTTTTTGAGAGCATCAATTAGATCTCTACTCAACCTCCCTCAAAGAAAAATTGCCCCCACAGATTTCTCCATGAGAGGGGCATGCATCCTTCCAACTACCCCAGTCACCCCCACAGCCATAGTGGGTTATTCCCACTCTTCCCCATTTCATGGGTTTAGGAGAAAGTGCTCCCTTACATGAGCGCAAAGATAATACCCAAGGGAAGACTTTAAGCCAAGAGAAATAGATATTAATATCTAAATAAAACAATTTCTCTTTATCAAATGTTAAATATTATTTAACAAATATATAAATAATATATATCAACTTAATGGTAACATTAGCATTTCAACGAAAGTTGATTTTAGTCACTTGCTAAGGTGCGAGAGTGGGTCAAGGCCTTCTCCCCCTTCGCCACCTTATTCTTACGTCAACAACAACTACTGAGCAAAGTAGAGAAAAAGATTAGAAACTCTCTCAATCGACAAAGTTTGACTTTGGAAAACCTTTTCCGATGTCAAATTGATAATGGTCAAATCTAGGATAATCTCGAGATAGCAACCAACTAACACATACCCTCTCACAAGGGTTCACATAATGATCAATTTGAGACTTCAAATGGTAAACTGGTCTTTTCAAAATATCTATCCCCTTCTCTCTAGTGATACTCTCCTTTTGTTCTTGAAGGTAGATTCCTTTCCTAGTTACACTCACAATCATATAAACTATGATTAGTGTATCATCAATAAATCATAAAACATTATGATAAAATAATTTCAACAACATATAATCTCATGTCTAATCTAAGAATTAATCATAATCCATATAACCAATGATTTGTCTTGATATTTTTTGTAAACATCAAATCATTAACCTATGATTATTTATCCAGTTTATCACATAAAAAGTATAATTAATCTTAGTCAAGATTGGGGATGTAACAACAAGCTTTAATAACACATAAAATTCCCGAATAGAAGAAATTGTAGATGTAACAAGAGAAAGATTTAAGTTTTCTTTTAAGTGAAGCAATAGTATACCCTTAATCAAATTCAATATAAACAACAGTGCTAACACCAAAAGATAACTTTCAATGTAGTTTTCAAACCTAGAATGCAACTTTTCCTTGTACAAATTTCCAATGTAAGAATGGAAGATGATTTTAAACAACAACTAACAAAAGGTACAACAAATGCAAATGCTCTAATCAATGCAACAAGATCTAAACAACTTTTAAACCTAAAACCCTAGGGTCACAACTTAGCAAGATATTATATTAATGCAAGATTTAAACAAACCCTAGGTTGAAATTATGTAAAATTTTAACTATGTATGAATGCAAAAGAACCAAAGAACACACTCCTAATCAGATCTAGAATGATGAAAAACCTGGATCTGAAAGAAAAAGGTGCAAGAAATGATGAGTTCACCAAAATGTGATTTAGAAAAGAGATCACAAGCCTAAAGAGTTAAACTAGTCCATCCCTCTTCTACAAAACATTAGGACACAAACTAAGTATGGCTTCTACCCAAGGAGGAGAGCCATACTATAGGGGTTCTATGCTTTTGCTGTATATAGAAGGACCAACCAAGCTTAACCAAAATCCAAACAAGCAACCCTAGAATTTGATTAAACCACAAAATGATGAATAACAAGCTAATATAGACTACAGGAAGCAAACCATAGAGATCAACAAGTACAATAGAGATGGCAGAGTAATTTAGAACCTAGAAAGTGTAGTAGAAATGCCTAGGATAGGGGCACTCAGGCACCCTGGTCCCTTTTTAGGGTTAGGTAGAACTTTGAGTATGATTAGACCTGTATTCATCTGCACTACCTTCTTCTCAGAAACTAGACTCTGAAACTTTTTCTTCTCACCTGCACATACAAAAAGAGGGAAAAGGTTGTGTTGTTTTAAGGGTTTACCTTAGTCAAACCCTATGTTGGTCTTCCCATCTCCACAACATCGATTGATAAGATCTAAGAATGTGTGCCCTAGTAGGGCAGAGGTTAGATCTACAATAATATGATTGATAATGATGATAAATGATGATAATAACAACAAGATGCCCAACCTTAGTTGATGAATACTTAGAACCAACAAAGGAGAGAGATGAAGAGGCCTTCAAACTTACTTCAAATCCTCCAAACAACTTCAATAGAATTCACAAGTAGAAGACAATCCATACATGAAGAAACCTTGAGCATAGAACATCACATGAGAGAAAATTCACATTCATTCCATTAGGTGTAAAATGAACTACAACACACACTTAAACATGCATTCTCGCTCACCTTCGACAAATAAAACAACTTTAGGCTGACAAATGTAAACTAGGGGAATGTTCCAAGCCAACACCACAAGTTGGGGCTAAAAATACCAAGTGGGACCAGGGCGCTTGGGCATCCTAGACCTTTAGCCCATAAACTTCACAAAGTGTCATTTAGTGGAGGCTTAGTCCAGTCCTAAGTTGATTATGTCATATTTATTTGTCGGGATCAGGATATTTATCGTTTAAAGATCAAAAAGGTATTAAAATAGGTCTTAATTAGAAAAGGAAACAAGATAGGTCCAACCTAGGAGCTAAACTAGGTGTAAAATTCTAGTGTACACATTTTATGACGTTACACCTTTGAGATTCCCCAAAGTCATATTCATCATTAGTATTTGCCCATTTACATTTCCCAATAAGTTCAAAATAAAGCCAAGCTCTTAGCTTTATATTGATCCCATTCTTGACAAATCAAGATGTTAAGTCAAAACAAAGTTAGTACTCAAACCTATAGTACACCTAATAGAAGCTTGCAAGTAGACCTTCCATATTCCTCCTTAGCAAAAGGGGAATTTGAATAGATAGTGAAAGCTCTTTGTGGCACTTGACCCCTTACCTTTCCTAGCTAAAAATGTTAGGGAGATCATGATTCCATATGAATCAGTAAAAAATATAAGAGTGCAAAAAAAGAGATCAAAAAAGTAAAAAAGAAAAAAAGAAAAAAAGAGAGAAAATATTTTAAAAATGAGAAAAACTGTTGCAAAATACAAAAAAAAGGGAAAAACAAAAAGAAACAAAAAATAGAGAGAAAAAATAGAGAGGATTGTTGATGTCTGAACTCTTAGGTGGAGATAAGTCTAAGATCTAAGCTACGAGGGTGGTATTTATCAGAGAAAATAAAAGAGAGGTACAAAGCACACACATGCATTAGCTAGGTAAAGCCAAGATTCTAACTATCTTTAGGATCATCTTTTGCTTTAGAGCCTCTATCTTGTTGGCCATCTCTAGTCTAATTCTAGAGGGTACTGATAAATTTTTTTGCTCGTCTAAGTTGAATGCCCATCAAAAATCTTTTGTGTAGATAAGGATCAATAGTTATCCTTTTACAAAGCTAAATTTAAAAGTTTTTCCATCTCCCTTCCATTTCCACTTGAGTCCTTAATAAAATCCCATCCCAAGGTTTAGTAGGTCTCCCTATTCCAAGTCAACTCACAATCCCCTAAGTAAAAAATCCCATTTAAGAGTGGTCACAATGTTCATTCCACTTGTATGCATCATGTCATAAAGAGAAAATCAAGGAAATAACTCATGTCATGACTCACAACATAATGGAGAAATAGGAAAATGTGTTACATTTGTATCTACATTTGTTCTTGCATCCATGTATTTCATGTTACATCTTATACATTTTAAAAAAAGAGACCAAAAATATTGCATAATCATTTTGTTGTTCATAATAAGAATCCTAAACTATTCATGTGCACAAAAGATAGAAGGGGGCATGTGATATCAAACACAATCATAAATTGAATTTTAATGGAGTCATCATAGTCCATATCAAAAGTCTAAGTTCATAAAACCTCACTGTTAGAGTTCTAAGGGCTAAAATAAAAGTACACTCAAGCATGCAAATCTCCCCATCCAAGGGAGAAAATATAAACTCAAGAATGAAGACTTCAAGGATGATTTTGACCAATGGAACCCTTAGGGCTCTTGCTTCGAGGTCTCCTCTGACTATCTGCTTCCTCAGAAGGTCTAAAAGTCATGTGAGAATGGGAAGCTATCTGACTAGGAATCTGTGAATGACATGAGCCCATTGTCTGAGCTTGTGAAGGTTGCCATTGAACCCCAAGGTTAGCCATCTCTTGAAGTAAGGCATTCTCAACCTCAAGCACACTCATACTAGTAAATTTCTTGACCTGTATGATAAGTAGGAGCTAAGATATCTATATGATGACTCGCCGAGGAAGGAAAGTGACCATTAACAAGGAGAGTCTCCCTCGACCGACTAGTAGAAGGGAGTAGCATGTCTAATGAAGAATTGTGAAAGATTTCCCTCCATCCATCTGATTTACCTATGAAAAGATGATGAATAGATAATAACCCATGGGTTAATTTTATGTCATTACTTCAAAGTGATAAAAAACAACAAGGAAAAGAGAAAGTAAAATACTCATGAGGATTGTATGGCTGCTAGGAGTCATTATGTCTCATATCCTCCTCTGACAACTCTAAGAGTGGAGTGTACACATGTCTAGGTTGAGTTGCCTTTGGCACTACCTCCTTCTATGCTACAAGAACCTCTGCATCTCCTCCACCATGTTTCTTCTCATCAAGATCATAATCTTCATTCATGGAATCATCAATCTCTTCCTCAATATCAACAAGTCTTTGAGAATGAGATACCTACACTTGCCTATGACCAATCTCATGAACCAACCTAGTGATTGGGACCTGAGGGACTAGAGGAGCCCAAAGAAGTTCCATATGTTGAGCATCAACCATCTCCTTCATAGACCTATAGAAAGTGGGTACTAAGGGAAATTACTCTAGAAACTCATCCCCAAATTGTTGAAGAACTCAGGTGACATGATGAGCCTCAACTAAGCCATTCTGATCAATCAAATGGTTAACCTCTCAACGATAATCACATGCCACTCTATCACCCAACCATAACCCCTCCATGTTGATATAAGGATAAAAAATGAAATCAACATCTATGAGTATAGCCACAACATGAGTAGTAGCTTCATATGGTCCAAGGCATCCCATCACATGGCTCTCAACAATCTAGAATCTGAAAGAGCCACATCTCTCTAAAATGGAACAATGTGCTCAAGAATACAGGTCATGATAAGTGGAGGGATAAAAGAAAGAGTGCCTCGTCATGAAATATGGTACAAGTTTATGAATAATTGGTGCCCAACACCACCTGAGTATGGCTAACCTCTTATCTCCTAATAAATGAGATGTGATCAATCCAATGAAAACCTTTCGCAAAGGAAGAATTGTGAGGCTAGGAACCAGGGTAAGCTAAACACCAAGACAATCTTCAGGATGGTTTACTCCCATGAGAGTAGCCCAAGATAATCTTTCTCTTTCTAGTTCAGTCTCAAGTAGTACAAGTTAGTCACCTCTAACATGAACTCCCAAAATATGATAAACATCATACAAAGTAATTGTCCATTCTCCAGACACCTAAGGAAATTGGGTGATCCCACAGTAGTGTGTCCCACTTGTGGGACATCCTAATTTTTGTCTGAAATCACATATTTTTTAGAAACATTTATGATTGAATACTAGATGTGTTCCATCTAAGGGGGTTTGATTGAAGGGGGTTAGATCATATCCCCTTGGATAGAACCCCCTAGGCTTAAATTAAACCCTCAATGGAGTCTCCTTCGCACGTATCAAAATACTGACAAAATACCAATTTTGCTTCACTTTTTGGGAGATCAAATGAATTCATTTGGAAATTTTATTTTGTAAGTGTGTAGCCCTTAGTATTAGCCTTTCAAAAATTATAATATGTAGTATGTTTCTTTAATATTATATTTTTAATTTTTTAATAATAGATGTAGGTCTATTATGAAAAAATAATGACCTATATTCAAGACACTAGGACAAATAACAAACATTGTTAGAAAAATACCAAAAAATTCACTACACTACACATAGATGTCTTTAGTTCAATGAAAAAAGAAAATTTTAATTTTGATATATGCTAAGAGAAATGCATTAAGGGATAAAATAGGTCTAAAATTTGTGTTACTACTAATTCAAAATTAATAATAAATAACATATTTGATTAAAAAAAAAATTACCAAGAAATATCCATGCACTAGATAGTGGATTAATGGTCTAATTCCAATAAATCATGAAAAAAATTATTTGTAGTGAAAGTTATATGTTATAGAATAATGCCACTCAATAAAAAAATAATAGAAAAAAAATTGATTAAAAAATAAAAATAAAATACTATAGAAATAATTCTTTTAAAACTATAAAAAAATTATATCTTTAATCTACATAGAAAATTCCACAACTCATTAGTTTACATCATCCTTAAATTCTTGACCATTTGTTCCTTATAATTGACACAATTTGAAAAATGTTGATTTTAAGCATCCCACTTTGGCCAAAACGTGGGACACAATATTGTGTTGTCACCCAATCAGAATGTGTTTCAATCAACATCCCAGTACATCAAATTACCACAACATATGCAAGAAGAGGGATGTACGATAGGAACATGAGCTATCTTGTCCAAGCCCATCTTCTTCAAGATAGCAAGATCTCCAATGGATAGGGACTCTATGAACCAAAATTGCTCACTAGTTGCATTCCACCTAATATGTGTCTCCTATCAAGAACAAAGAAATAACACATTAGATATTTGACAATTCAAAAAATCACAAAAAAAATCATAAAACATTCAAAACTTCCACCAAAAAATCATATATCGATTAGAAAATTGCAATAAATGAAGAAGTCAGTAACAAAAAGTAGAGATAACTAAGTGACAAATGCATCAGATCATTTGAAATTTTATCTCACAAAATTTTGGTGAGTCGCCCCATTTACCAAGATTGATATCCAAGGGCAACCTAGAATGACAGGATGGATCTTCAAGGGCAACTTGCCCTAGTGAAAGGGGTGACTATTGGTATGTGGCAACTGATCATGCAAGTATTGTACACTAGTACTGTATACTCGCCAGGGTCGGTTGTTAATTTTTGCATGATCAGAGCTGGTTGTTAATTTTTGTTAACCGACAAAAGAAAAATGACATTGCAAAACCCTAATTCTAGAAGCTTCCAAAAAGCGTGTTATAAGCGGCTGGGATGTATGTTACAATAATGTATTCGTGAGATTGTAATCTATTTTGCACTGGATAATAAAATCATTGGATGGCTAAGTTTCTGTGGATGTAGCCCATATTGGGTGAACCATGTTAAATTTCTGTGTTGATCTCTTTTGTGTTATTCCTCATTGTTATATTTGAGTTATTTAATCTACATATAATTGTTAGTGTTTATTGCTTTGATCTGCCTGAATCCTAACAATGACCCTATCCCATTCCCTAGCATGATAAAAAAAATGCTCATAAAATAGTAAAAATGACACGATTTTGGAAAATTAAAACTCACTAAGTGACAAAAGGATAGAATCTAGACTATTAAAATGAAAAAACCTTGAAAAATATTGGATTCATTGCAATAAATCAACAAGAGAAAATATAGGGTTGCAAATGGGGTTTTTCTTGTTTCTTGTACCTAATGACTAATAGGGGGAAGATTAGTAGCCATAATAATGATCTCCTTGTCAAACTCTCTTTGATGACTGTTTACTCGCATGATTCATCACCATTTGGCCACTCTACCTCTCGATTCACCTCTTCCTTCTCTTAATTTAGTTTGCATTTAGATGTTTAATTTGATTTAACTTTTGTAATACTTACAATGTCCTCATTTTGTGTGCATTTCATTCTTGCAGGTCCTTGCAATGAAGTGAAATGACTCAGGTATATTAACAACTCACGCATCAACTATAAGTCTTCTCGTTTCTATTACATTGATTTATTTCAAATACATCATGAAGTTGAACTAACAATTATTATTTTAGGCACAAATTCAAGACAATGACAATAGGTAAAGGCTAGTTTAGGAACATTACCTGTCTTTCATGTAGACTACCATTCCTAAGGGGGCAGATATGTAAGTATGAAAAAGATGGACATGCCTACATGGAAGCATGAGGATGAGCTATAGTCCTAATCACGTACATGAAACCATGAATATATACATACCTCTCAGTAGTATTCCTCTTGGTGACATGTCTTTGTTTGTTTTTCATCTTGATTATGCTTTTATAACCTCTAGACTAATCTTCCATGGTCCTACACACTTTCTACCTTGCTTTCTAACCAATCTTCAATGAATCTTTCTTGTCGCTTTCAAACCCTTATAACCTCACCAACCTACTTCAAAAGAGGGAAAATTCATGTTCCCTAGGGGAATTTGCATCATTGCAACCCTTAGAATTATCTGATTAATCTCCCCATCCCATCTATAACCTTAATTTTTCTATCCCACCTTTTCTTTCTAGGTCACCCCCATGTTGTTGTAGGATCTCCTTGAGAAACCCTGCAACTAAAATAGGATCTCTAGGCGTGACTTGCCTTGGTGAAAGTGGCGACCCACCCTACAGGGATCTTATGGCTAGTTTGAAAGTCCCAAAACATTATGTAGACCATCTAGATCATTCTTCATCCTAGAAACCACCTATATAAAATATTCTCTATGGGTCACCCCTATGGCTTCAAGATCTCCTTGGGTGACCCATCAACTTAAGAAGAATGTCTAGGGGTGACTTGCACTAGTGAAAGTAGCAACCCACTTCTTGAAAGGGGCGACTCCACATCCTGAAAGAGCAACCCTGAAATCTTTTAACTCCAAATTGAGCCCTAATTACATGGGTCTTCTTCTCTAACTGATTCAACACTCCCAATCATCCTAATCTCATCTCCCAATCAATCATTGTTATCTTCCAATCAGTCAAGTGTTAACTTCATTTCCTCTCTTGTGATCTCCTTTACAATCAATGCTCACTCTAAATTAGAGTCGGATCACTCCCCCATCTATTTATGTTAACTCCCCAATCACCACCACCTTGGATGTTGATTTTCTATCTATAAATACCCCCCTCCTCTATGCATTTGAGGGGGCAATTTTCAATATTGTTGCTCTTGCTTTTTCTTTGTTGTGCTTGTCTCCATAGCATTTTTATGCTCATGTAGGACCTCGTGAGCCTTTTTATTTTGTAATAGCTTCCATAGCTCAAGCCATAGTGCTTCTCTAGCATTATTATGCTCAATTATTTTTAAAGCTTCCATATCTCCAAGCCATTATGCTTCTTTAGCATTCCCATTCTTAATTATTTTCAAAGCTTCAAAGATTTCATTTGATTTCATTTTCTCCCATCTTTGTTCCTGTTGCCAAGAGGAGGACCCTACTACTATAGAGGAAGAGAGGTTTTCCACATGGACTTCTAAAGGCTTGAGCTAGGCATTGACATCTTCTTCATACCAGGTTCTTCATGCTTTAAAGTAGTAATTAGTTCACATTCTTGCTCTTGGAAAAGTAAATCATTTCTTTGCTTTTTCTTGATAGGTTGTTCATTTTCTTTCACAGATTAGTATTGCAATTGATTTGATTAGATTAGCATTATTTTAATTTATTAGATTATATTTAATTTCATTCACAATTTCAATTCCTTAAGTTAGATTAAAATATCATCCCACAAAAACTCTAAAACATAGATTAATTTGCATTTGAAAAACACATATATATTGCATTCATATTTTAATTTCTAGATAATTATACATTTTAATTTGGGAAAAAGGAATCAAAATCATTTTTCATACAATTAGATTACATTCATTAAAAAACACAAAAACATTAGGAGAACTTATAGTAAAACAACAACAAACCCTTGATCTCATCACAAGGTAAGAGAAACCCTTGGTTCCATCATGAGGTAAAATCAACTCAATGCTTACCCTATTTATAAAGCATTCAATGTGCCTAAAAATTAGGGAAGATTGGATACAATCTGATGCAGGAGCAATCTTGAATCAACAAAAAACATTTGCATTTTAGTTTGTTCTTTTTATTTCTAGTGTAGTCAGTTCAATCAGTAGCAGTTTCTATATTTTGTTCCACATTCTACCGTAGTTGTACTTTAGACCTTGTAAAGCTAGACTTAGCATTTAAACACATTCATGCACATCATATCCAAATCTCAGATCATTTAGATCAGGTGCTAGTAAGATATCCCTATTAGAAGATCAAGTGTTTTCTCATAACAGAGCATCTTGACAGTCTCAGGAAATCAACTAAAGGAGAAGACTTGTAGAGCTAAATGACACATCATTTAATGTTGTTTGGTTTGTGGCTAACCTTCCCTAAGATCCACAAATCATTCCATTCATTTGCAGAGGAGTTCTACTCCATTAGGTCTGACCTATCCATGTACACACATTACAACTCTTCATTGGAGCTTTTGATCTTCCTTGGCCGACGCGAAGGAACCTTATGTTTTGGAGATGATATAAATTGATATAATAGATGCCTAGGAAAGTAGTTGATATAGTTTCCAAGTTTGATAATATGAATTCTTTTCATAGGAGCTTCAAAGCTAAACCTTGTGCATATTCTGCAACTGTGAAATCAAGCCTGTGAGACCTAATTATAAGCTCGTATGTTTCCAACCAATTTGTATTTGAGTCTAATTATATATTAAATGACTGAATTTACATTTTCTTTATATTTCTGAGTTGTTTCCATTATGTTTACTATAGTTGCACGGTCTAGATAATTCACTTTGTGGACCCTCCTAACCATGACTGCACCGTGTGGTATCAGAGAGAAAGTTCAAATCTTTGGGAGTGAATTGAGCGAAGATGGTGAAGGAATTCCATAAGATCTAGCTATGAACAGATCACTGAATTTGAGGTAGGTTACTTGTGTTGTAACCAATCACCGATTGTAAGGCAGTTGTCACTTTGTAGCCCGATTGTCCAATTTGAGGTAGTTACACTTAATCCTAGGAAGAGATGCCGCCGAAGAGAATCTTTGATGTTGGAACAATGGCTAGAAGAATGGATGAGATGATGGAATTGATGAAAACCATGCGAGTTCGCTTGGTTGTTGTTGAAGAAGATAGGTGAAGAGGACTTACACCTAGACCTAATGTTGAAAGTGATGATGATGAAGAATTTCAATCCACTGATCAAAATGAAGTAACCCTAAGAGATGATGAAGAAGAAGAATCAGATCAAGTCAAGATGTTCTGAGCTATTTCAAAAATTGGAAAAATGCCTAGAGTTGATGTACCGAATTATATTGGCAATCTGAACCCTGAAGAGTTTATTGATTGGATAAATGACATGGATGAATACTTTGAGTATGAAGAAATTGAAGATCTAGAGAAGGTGAAATTTGCAAAGACAAAGTTGAAAGGACATGCTACTATATGGTGGAAATAAGTTCAGTTGGATATAAATAGAAGAGGAAAAGAAAAGATTTCAAAGTGGGACAGAATGGTGACAAAATTGAAGAATTAGTTTATACCTACTGACTATGAGTTAGAACTGTTGAAGAGAGCAAAACCTGAGACAAAAAGATAAATATGTGAAGTACACTGAAGAATTTCATAAGATGATCATAAGGATAGGACATAGTGAAGTAAGCAAGGAGAAAGTGGCTAGATACATCAATGGATTGATATTGAACATTCAAGAAGAACTGAGTTTGGTGAGAATGACAACATTAGAAGAAGCATATCAGTTTGCCCTAAAGGTTGAAGAAAAGTTGAACAAGAGGCATGATCATAAACAGAGAGGCAAAGGAGGTAAATTTCAAAGAGGTAGAACATGTTCCATTAGAGAAAGATCATGTGTAGAGCAGAACAAACAAGAGAGAACATTCAAGAAGGAGGACAGAGATAACAATACATACTGGAGAGATGACAGAACTTTCTACTGCAGAGGAAACCCTAGTCCATACTGGAGTGAAGGATATAGAAGAGAAGGGAGAGGACCTGATAGGAGAACATTTAGAGGAACTTGTTTTAAATGTGGAGGTGAAGGACATAGAGCATTTGAATGTAATCAAGGGAGTACAAGCAAGAGAATAGAGAACAGTGGAAGAACAGCCTATGTAGAAGAAGAACCTATTGGATCACATAGTCTAGTTGGTAAACTTGAGAAAGGAGAATCACTTGTCATGAGGAGAGCACTATTTCAAGCAAAGACAAATAAAGAACCACCGTAGAGGAAAATCATGTTCAGAACTAGATGCAAATTAGGAGGTAAATGTTATAAAGTGATAATTGATAGTGGTAGTTTAGATAATTTGGTTTCAGAGGAGATGGTGACTAAATTGAAGTTGGGAAGATTGAAACACCCTAAGCCCTATCAGATAGCATAGATTCAGAATGATCATAAGGTACTAGTCAGTGAATAATGTTTGGTGAAATTTTATATTAGATCTTATCATGATGAAGTATTGTGTGATATTATGCCTATGGATGTTTGTCATATCTTGTTGGGTAGACCTTGGTAGTATGATAGAAAAGCTATAGATGATGAGAGAAAGAATACATATACTATAACATCTAATGGAAAGAGAATCACCTTGATCCCTTTGGAAGATGATCCTAAGAGTGAAGTATGTGGGAATGCTAGAATCTGTTTGGTAGATGGAAGGAATTTTTTGGATGGTTTGAGACATGAGAATATGTGTTATGCTTTGATTCCTAAGAAGCCTGAAACATTAAAAAAGAGACTGAAAAATCACAACTAAAGGAGATAATTGAGTTGCTGACAGAGTATGAAGACATCATATTAGATAATGTACTAGAAGGGTTTCCACCAATCAGGAGTATCAGTCATCACATGGATCTTATAACTGGAGCTAGTTTGCCTAACAAAGTAGCACACAGAATGACACTGGTAGAGAATGAAGAATTGAATAGATAGATACAAGAGTTGTTGAGGAAAGGTTTGATCAGAGAAAGTTTGAGTCCTTGTGTAGTACTTGTAGTGTTAGTACCAAAGAAGGATGGAGAATGGAGAATGTGTATAGACTCTAGAGCAATAAACAAAATCACAGTTAAGTATAGATTTCCCTTACCTAGGATGGATGATATTATGGATTGTTTGAGTGGAGCAAAATATTTCACAAAGATAGACTTGAAGATTGGATACCATCATATTAGAATCTCAGAAGGAGATGGATGGAAGACTGCTTTTAAGACAAATGAAGGATTGTATGAGTGGTTAGTGATGCCTTTTGGATTGAGAAATGCATCAAATACTTTCATGAGGTTGATGAATGAAGTCTTGAAGAAATTATTGTGTAAGTTTGTTATTGTATATTTGGATGATATTCTGATTTTTAGTAAGACAAAAGAAGACCATCTGTGGCACATGCGACAAGTATTACAGAGACTGAGAGAAGAGAAATTGCTGATGAACATCAAGAAGTGTAGTTTTATGAAGGAAGAATTGGTATATTTGGGATTTGTGATTTCTGCAGAAGGATTGAAGATGGACCCTGAGAAAGTGAGAGCAATTGTTGAATGGCCTACACCGGAGAGCATTGGAGAAGTTAGATAATTTGATGGATTAGCTAGTTTCTATTGGAAGTTCATCACAAATTTTAGTTTAGTTTGTAACCCTATGATAGAGACAATGAGAGGTGATAAAAAAGACTTTAAGTGGACATCAAGAGTAGATACAAGTTTTGAGTTGTTGAAGAAGAAAGTGACAGAACAACCTGTTTTGACATTACCGGATTTCAATAAGGTATTTCAAATAGATTGTGATGCAAGTGGGAATGCAATTGGAGTAGTGTTAAGCCAAGAAGGTAGACCTATAGCATATTTTAGTGAGAAGTTGAATGATGCAAGGAGAAGATATTCAGTTTATGATTAGGAGTTCTATGCCATAATTCAAGCCTTGAAGAAGTGGAGACATTAATTGTTGCCTAAGGAGTTTGTGTTGTATATAGATCATCAAGATTTGCAATATTTGAATAGTCAAGGAAAGTTGAATTAGAGATATATGAGATGGGAAGAGTTCATGTAGAGTTATACTTTTGTGTTGAAGCATAGGAGTGGAAAATCAAACAAAGTTGCAGATGCATTAAGTAGAAGGAATTTGTTGATAGAGATGAGAGTTGAAGTGTTGGGATTTGATGAATTGAAAAACATGTATGAGGAAGATCTTGATTTTGTAGAACCTTGGAAAGCATGTAAGGAACCTGTTGTGACATATAGGAGTAAGTGGTTGGACTATTTCATTTAGGAAGATATGTTGTTTAGAGGAAATTAGTTATGCATACCTAGGAGTTCAATGAGACATAATTTGATCAAGGAGAAACATAGTGGTGGATTGGTAGGACATTTTGGCATTGATAAGACAATGGCTTTGGTGAGTGAAAATTACTTTTGGCCCCAGATACATAAGGATGTTAGGAAATTTGTGCACAGTTGTAGAGTTTGTCAAGTTGCAAAAGGGAGTAGTCAGAATATTGGAGTGTATAAACCTCTGACAATACCAGAGAAACCTTGGGAAGACATAAGCATGGATTTCATAATGGGATTACCGAAGACATAGAGAGGACATGATTCAATATTTGTAGTGGTGGATAGATTTTCAAAGATGGCACCTTTCATACCTTGTAAGAAGACAACTGATGTAGTGCATGTAGTTGACCTATTTTTTAAGGAGATTGTGAGATTGCATGGATTACCTAAGAGTATAATTTTAGATAGAGACACAAGATTCCTAGGACTTTTGGAAGACACTTTGGAAGAAGATGAAGACAGATTTAAAGTTTAGTTCAACATTTCATCCATAGACTGATGGACACACAGAGGTAGTGAATAGGAGTTTGGGAAACTTGTTGAGATGCTTGGTTGGAGAAAAGGTAGGAAATTGGGATTTGATTCTTTCACAAGAAGAGTTTGCATATAACAATTTAGTGAATAGGAGTACCAGAAGAACACCATTTGAGATTGTAACAAGAACTAACCCTAGAGGAGTAAAAAAGTTGATAAATATTAGTATGGAAGACAACGGAGTGTAGAAGTAGATGAATTTGCAGAACACATGGAGACAGTGCATAATCAAGTTAAGAAGCATTTGGAGAAAATGAAGAGCAAGTATAAGGAGAAGGCAGATGAGAAGAGAAGACACAAGGAATTTGCAGTTGGAGATGAAGTGATGGTATACTTGAGAAAAGAAAGATTTCCAGTTAGGACATATAACAATTTGAAGATGAAGAAGTATGGACCATGTAGGATACTCAGGAAGTTTGATTCAGGAAATGCATATGAAGTAGAGCTACTAGAGACATTGAGTATATCACCTATTTTCAACATTGTAGACCTACATCAGTATCATGAAGCAGAGTTTAGCAACACCATTGAAGAATACTTGAAGAAGTAGTTACCACAACAAGCACTAGAGCAGATTGAAGACATTTTGGATAGCATATTTGGACGTAGCACTAGAGGAAGACAATACAAGGAATATCTTGTGAAGTGGAAAAGAAGACTGGAAGAAGACTCATCTTGGATTTCCCAGGCTGAGGTGGACCATCGTGGTTTTACTCTAGCCTAGGCAAAGTGAGGGACTCACTTTTTTAATAACCCCAGATGTCTGATCCAGGAGCATCCATGGTTCAAGAGCAATCTTGCATCAACTAAAAACATTTGCATTTTAGTTTGTTTCATTTCATTTCCAGTACAATCAGTTTAGTCAGTAGTAGTTTATTTATTTTGGTCCACATTCTACCGCAGTTGCACTTCAAACCTTACGGAGCTGGACTTAGCATCTAAAAACATTCATGCACATCATATCCAAATCTCAGATAATTTAGATTAGGTACCGGTAAGATATCACTATTAGAAGATTGAGTGTTTTCTCTGAACAGAGCATCCTGACATTCTTAGACAATCAGCTAAAGGAGAAGACTTGCGGAGCTAAATTACACATCATTCAATGTTGTTTGGTTCGTAGTCGACCTTCCCTAAGATCCACACATCATTCCATTCATTTGTAGAGGAGTTATACTCCATTAGGTCTGACCTACATGTGTACACACATTATAGCTCTTCATTGGAGTTTGTGATCTTCCTCAGTTGATGCGGAGGAACCTTATGTTCTGGAGATGATATAAATTGATGTAATAGATGCCTAGGAAAGCAGTTGATATAGTTTCCAAGTTTCATAATCTAATTCATTTTGTAGGAGCTTCAAAGATAAACCCTGTGCATATTCTGTAACTATGAAATCAAGCTTGTGAGCCCTAATTGTAAGCCCGCATGTTGTTGGCCAATTTGTATTTGAGTCCAATATGTTGCAAATATGTGCCTTAGTGGGTTGTAATTGATGTCAACATATCCTTGTTGCTATTGGTGTCAACTGTATCTTGTTTTTTTTTTTCTGCATAGAAGACCAGACTGTTGAGGATATTGAGAAAATTAATGATAATCAATGCATGCAAATCATGTGGCTGTGTAGAGGATTGTCAAAGATTGTTCTAGTTAAGATTTGAGAAGTCCGCATGAAGATTTGAAGGAGTTATGACCATCTAAGTAGAACTAGTTCTTGCAATACTTAGGAATGACAGAGTGATAGGAAAGAGGTATGGATTGCTTCGGTAATATAAAATTGTGATCTACAGATTTGAAGGCATGTTTGGGAAGTCAATGTGTATCATCAACACTAGTGGTTCATGGTTTGGAGGTCCGCAAGCTATCCTTCTAGTTTGACAGTCATGGTAGAGAGTGTTCCTGAGGTTCTAGAGGAAGATTCAATTGCTTCTAATAATTTGGTTTAGAATGGATGTTATTGGTGAGTTCAAAGTTCTTGTGGAGGTCTCTGGATCGTATGGCTACTATGATAGAGGTCTGCATTAAGGTTTGAGCTTGTTGATTGAAGATTTCTTCTTGAGGTTGATGTTCTTCCCAATCTTGGCCGAACAGATGTTCCTAGCCTGTTGTGGATGCCTTAAAAACATTTTTATGAAGTGTGGAGTGGTTGTAGAAGAAGATTCAAGTCTCAGTTGTGTTTGGCTGACAGTGTGATGATCCACATCAAGTTTAGCCGACCTTGTTAATCATTCCAAGGTTGATGAAGTATATAAATACTTGTTGAAGAGGTATTGATATCATCCTTGTGCAAAACAGATAAAATTCAAAGAAAGGATTAGGAGCAGAGCAGAGAAGAAAAGGAGCGAGAGCAATGTAGAATGTGAAGAAGAATTTGAGGCAAAGAAAAAGTTCTTGAGCATTCATTGAAACTGAATCAGGCATGAAGTAGATGCTATTTCTTAGTTAATCCTTTCTAAATAAATTTTGTAGGTAGTGAGCCTCTCTTTTGAGCAGTGAGCTTTGGATAGTGTGCCCGAAGGCATGTGCCTTCTATTTTACTAAGTACTTTTAACAGGGTACGCATTTTGTGGGTTAACCCCCACCGTGGTTTTTCCCTTAACCAGGTTTCCATGTCAAAATCTTGGTGTCAAGTGTGTTGATTATGTTTTTGCTCTTATGCTATTGATTAATACTTTAATGTTTACATCACTAATCTGATAGTAAGATAATAAAGAAGGTTAAAGGCAGAAATGTTTTTGTGGAACAACTGATTCACCCCCCCTCTTAGTTGTCTAGTTCCAACAATTGGTATCAGAGCCAGAGCCTCTCATAAAATCCTAACTGCTTGAGGAGATCTATGATGTCGACCTACAAGAAGGATAGTCCAAGATTTGATGGAACAAATTATTCTATCTGGAAAAATCACATGGAGTGCCATTTGCAATGCATGGGTGATGCCTATCGGGTAGTAACCAGTGTTGAGTATAAACCTCCAGAGAAAGGTCCTTCAACTCTTGATTAAGTGAAAGATGCTAAAAATAATCTTCAAGCTAAAGAATCCTTGTTAAGTGAAAGATGCTAAAAATAATCTTCAAGATAAAGAATCCTTGTTAAGTGCCCTGACTGATTCAGGAATGACAAATATCTTTGGTCTAAAAATTGCATATGAAATCTGGAAAAAGTTGGAGTATCTGTATGAAGGTGATAAATATGTCAAATGTGCAAAGATGCAAAGTATGAGAGGAAAATTTGAAACTATGAGGATGAGCAAAGATGAAAACGTCACAATCTACATGGAAAAGATAAATGAACTTGTGTGTGGCATTAGGTGTGCTGGTAGAACTTTGGAAGAATCAGAAATTGTGTCAAAAGTACTCAGATCTTTACCAGATTCATATAAACATAAGGTTTCAGCTATAGAAGATATCAGGACAGTCTCAGAGGTTACAAGAGATCATCTAGTTGGCAAAATTTCATCTTTCAAATTAAGTGAGTTTGGTGATTCTCTTCCCAAGTCTGAATCTGCATTCAAGGCTAGTGTGTATGAAAAACAAAGATATGATCTGGGTGAAAGCTCTTCTGCAAGATCAAATAGATTTGTTAAGACAAGAAAGGATCTTGAAGTTGTTGAAATAGAAACAATAGATCTTGAAGCTCTTATTGCCAGAAGAATGCCAAGAGGATTCGGTAAGTATGAAGAAAAATTACCACTCAAATGCTTTGCTTGTAATAAGATTGGTCATTTTACCTCAAGATGTCTGGAAAGGTTTTCAAAACCAAACCCTAATAGGTATAAAGGTCAGAAGAAATGTTACTATGTCCAAGAAAATGGAGAAGAAGGGGTAACAGATGATGAATCTAATCATGGAGGCTCCTCTAAAAATGATTGGGTGTTTATTACTATCAAAGAAGAAGATCTGGTGTCTATTGAATCTGCTAGCTATGAAAATGTGGAAAGCATCTTGACTGCTCAGGTTATTGAAAAGGATGAATGGGTGATTGATAGTGGATGTTCTTATCACATGACTGATGACAAGAGTAAGTTTGTGAACTTTGAAAACCATGAAGGAGGACTTGTGAAATTTGGAGACAACTCAGCTGGTAGAATCCGTGGCAAAGGATCCATCTTTTTTGATGGTAAGAACAACAACAATGATGTTCTGTATGTGGAAGGATTGAAACATAATCTTCTCAGTGTTGGACAGTTGGTTGACAAGGGTTATGATCTTTGGTTCAAGGATGGAAAATACAGAATCTTGGAAAGCTCCGGAATTGAAATTGCATCCGGTACTCAAACCAAAGGTAACATCTTTCACTTAAGTAGTTCTGGGAAAAGTTGTTTGATTGCTCAGTCAGATCAAAATTGGCTATGGAATAAGAGGATGTGTCATGTGAATTTTGACAACATTGTCAAAATAAGTTCCACTCAAGTTGTAAGAGATCTTCCAAGACTTGTGAAACCTAATAACATATGTAGAGAATGTCAATTGGGCAAACATAACCAAAATTCATTCAAGAGTAAAGAACAAGGTTCAAGTGAGAGATTGGAATTGGTACATATTGATCTTTGTGGTCCTGCTAGAATTAGGAGTGTGCAAGGAGATATATATTTCATGTTTCTAATTGATGATTACTCTCAGCTGATGTGGGTAACTTTTCTGAGAGAAAAATTAGAAGCCCTTGACAAGTTTAAGGTGTTCAAGATGATGGTTGAAAATGAGATTGGTGGGAAACTAAAGTGTCTAAGATCTGACAGAGGTAGAGAATTTACCTCCGGTGAGTTTGATGCTTTCTGTGAAAAGCATAGAATAAAAAGATAGTTATCTACTCTTAGGACTCTTCAGCAAAATGGAGTTGTGGAAAGAAAGAATCAGACCATTCAAGAAGCTGCCAGAACCATGATGATGGAAACAAATGTTCCTCAAGTTTATTTGAGAGAAGCCATGAGTACTGCTGTCTACACTCTTAACCAGGTGCATATCAAAGTAAATTCTAGTAAGACTCCTTATGAGCTTTGGTTTGGTCATCCTCCTACTGTGAGATACTTTAGAGTCTTTGGTAGTAAATGTTTTATCAAAAGAGATGAGGACTTAGGTAAGTTTGAGGAAAGAAGTGATGAAGGAATATTTTTGGGATACTCAATTCAAAGTAAGGCCTGTCGGTGCTTCAATAAAAGATTGAAGAAGATTGTTGAAAGTACAAATGTTAAATTTGATGAAAGCAAGGAAGGACATTCCAGGTACTCCAGATATGATTCAGATGATCAAGATGAAAGTCAAAATCAAGGAAGGCAAGTTCAAGTTCAGACCCAGTTTCAGTTTGAACTGGTGACTCCAGAGGTTAACACAGATGGTGAGGAACAAGTTCAAGAAACAAAAGCTTAAACAATCTCCAAAACTCCCAGGTATGTAAGATTAAATCATTTTGACGATCAGATCATAGGAGATAAGAGTAAAGGTGTTCAAACTAGGAGAAAAATGTCTGAAGATCAAGAAGAGTTTTGTTTGATTTCAAGGATTGAACCTAGATCAGTAAGTGAAGCTTCCAATGATGAAAATTGGGTCAAAGCAATGGAAGAGGAATTGATGCAAATTGAAAAGAATCACACATGGGATCTAGTTCTTAGACCTGAGGACAAAAATGTGATTGGAACCAAATGGGTCTTCCAGAATAAACTGAATGAAGATGGTGAGATGGTAAGGAATAAGGCAAGGTTGGTGTGTAAAGGCTACTCTCAAGTAGAAGGAATTGATTTTGAAGAAACTTTTGCTCTGGTGGCAAGGATAGAGGCAGTTAGATTATTTCTTGCATTTGCTGCTTTCAAAGATTTTAAAGTATATCAAATGGATGTAAAATTAGCATTTCTAAATGGAGACTTGGAGGAAGAAGTCTACATTGAGTAACTAGAAGGATTTCAGTTGTTTGATCAGGGAGATATGGTTTGTAGATTGAGAAAAGCCTTGTATGGACTCAAATAAGCTCCAAGAGCCTAGTATGCCAGATTGGATAAGCATTTGCTTAAGCTAGGATTTAGCAAAGGTACTTCTGATAGTAATCTCTACTTCAAAATTGATCATGAGGACATTCTAATTGTTGAAGTTTTTGTTGATGATATCATTTTTGGTGGAAATGAATGCATGTGTAAAGCTTTTGCTGATCAGATGAAAAGTGAGTTTGAGATGTCAATGTTTAGTGAGATGAATTTCTTCCTAGGTCTACAAATTGTTCAATCGGATAAAGGTATCTTCATTTCTTAGTCCAAGTATGTAAAAGAATTGCTAAAGAAATTTGGAATGGAAGACTCAAAGCCAGTAGGTACACCTATAGTAACTAGATGCAAGCTAAGAAAAGATGATGACTCTCCCAAGGCAAATCAGAAAAGATATAGATCAATGATTGGAGGATTGCTTTATTTAACCCAAACTAGACCTGACATCATGAATGTAGTTGGACATGTTGCCAGATTTCAAGCTGATCTAGAAGAATCCCATGTTATGGCAGTCAAAATAATTTTTATTTATCTCAAGGGGACAATTGATTATGGACTGTGGTATCCAAAGGATAATAACTTCACTCTTCATGCATATATAGATGCTAATTGGGCAGGAGATGTGGATGACATAAAAAGTACTAGTGGTGGTGCATTCTTCTTGGGGAGAAGATTGGTCTCTTGGATAAGCAAAAAGCAAGAGGCAATATCTTTGTCTACTATAGAAGCAGAGTACATAGCAGCAACAAATAATTGCACTCAAGTTTTGTGGATGAAGCAAATGTTGAAGGACATCAGAATTGTGTTTGAGGAGCCAATCACAATTTTCTATGATAATTCTAGTGCAATAAGCATCTCAAAGAATCTGGTATTTCATTCAAAGACAAAGGATATATCTATCAAGTTTCATTTCTTGAGAGAGAAAGTAAATGAGAATGAAGTCAAGTTGGAGTTTGTGCCTTCCAAAGATCAGATTGCAGACATCTTCACTAAGCCTCTTTCCAAGGATACTTTTGAGTATCTCAGAGAGAAGTTAGGGGTTATTACCCCTCTTGAGTAAAACTAAGATGCACTAAGGTGCATCAGTCTGATGGAATTCACATTCATATCTTGTGATCTAGATTGATGTTAAGGAGGTACTACTCAAAGGGGGAGTAGTCAATATGCAAATTTTGGGATCAATTTGAAGTAAAAAGAGAAAATATAGCAAATATGTGCCCTTTTCCATTGATGACAAAGGGGGAGAGAAGTCATGTGAAAAACTAGTCGCTGATGTAAGGGGGAGTAGTAAAGAAAGTAGTTGCAGAAGTGAGAAGAGAAAGGGGGAGAAGTTCTTGTCTTGATGGTTAGATTCAAGTTTTCACATCATATGTTGCTATCAATGACAAAGGGGGAGATTTTTGCAAATATGTGCCTAAGTGGGTTGTCATTGATGTTAACATATCCTTATTGCCATTGGTGTCATCTGTATCCTGTTTTGTTGTCTACATAGAAGACCGAACTGCTAAGGATATTGAGAAAATTAATGATAATCAATGCATGTAGATCATGTGGCTATGTAGAGGATTGTTAGAGATTGCTCCAATTAAGATTTGAGAAGTCCACATGAAGATTTGAAGGAGTTATGGTCATCTGAGTAGAACCAGTTCCTGCAATACTTAGGAAAGACAGAGTGACAGGAAAGAGGTCCGGATTGCTCCGGTAATATAAAATTGTGATCTACAGATTTGAAGGCATGTTTGGGAAGTCAATGTGTATCATCAACACCAGTGGTTTGTGGTTTGGAGGTCTGCAAGCTATCCTTCTAGTTTGACAGTCATGGCAGAGAGTGTTCTTGAGGTTCTGGAGGAAGATTCAATTGCTTCTAATAATTTGGTTTAGAATGGATGTTATTGGTGAATTCAATGTTCTTCTGGAGGTCTCTAGATCATATGGCTACTATGTTAGAGGTCTGCATTGAGGTTTGAGCCTGTTGATTGAAGATTTCTTCTTAAGGTTGATGTTCTTCTTAGTCTTGGCCGACCGGATGTTCCTAGCCTGTTGTGGATGCCTTAAAAATATTTTTATGAAGCATGGAATGGTTGTAGAAGTAGATTCAAGTCTTAGTTATGTTTGGCCGACAATGTTCTAATCTGTGTCAAGTTTAGCCGACCTTGTTGATCATTCCAAGGTTGATGAAGTATATAAATACTTGTTGAAGAGGTATTTAAATCATCCTTGTGTAAAATAGATAAAATCCGAAGAAAGGATCAAGAGCAGAGAAGAGAAGAAAAAGAGCGAGAGCATGTAGAATGTGAAGAAGAGTTTGAGGAAAAGCAAAATTTCTTGAGTATTCATTGAAATTGAATCAGGCATGAAGTAGATGATATTTCTCAGTTAATCCTTTCTAAATAAATTTTGTGGGCAGTGAACCTCTCTTTTGAGCAGTGAGCTTTGGGAAGCGCCTGAAGGCATGTGCCTTCTATTTTACTAAGTACTTTTAACAGGGTACACATTTTGTGGGTTAACCCCCACTGTGGTTTTTCCCTTAACCAAGTTTCCATGTCAAACTCTCGGTGTCAAGTGTGTTGATTATGTTTCTACTCTTATGATATTGATTAATGCTTTAATGTTTACATCACTAATCTGATAGTAAGATAATAAAGAAGGTTAAAGGCAAAAAAATTTTTGTGGGACAACTGATTCACCCCCCCTCTCAGTTGTCTAGTTCCAACACAATGATATACTGAATGACTGAATATGCATTTGCTTTATATTTTTGAGTTGTTTCCGTTGTGTTTACTCTAGTTGTACAGTCTGGACAGTTCACTTTGTGGACTCTCCTAACCATGACTATACCACACTCCATCCTCAATGAGATTGGGGAGAACCTCCCCCATCCAATTCATCAACAAAAACTTTAATAAACAAGAGAAGAATGAAGACACCAGAAATGCATTATAGGTCAGAAACCTTTGATACAACAAATCTTACAAAATGAAGAAAGGAGACAAGAACATGTCTAAATCATAAATGAACAAAACAACCTTGTGCTAGACTTAGGATACTCTAGAGTCGTGACCCTTTGGGTCATACAATTATTAAAACAAAAACAACAAGCAAATGTCTCCATAGAAACAATCTTTCACAGACACATCCAACACAAAACCTAACCACCATCTGTGATGTTTTTCTCCCTCAAATAATGAGAGTAGAACAACCCCCTAGTCCTACCTCCACTTGACTAGCTCTTTCCATGTGAGTGAGAGTGACGTGTGTTGGTTATTTTCCCAGATTGGATGCTTGTTCCCAGTTATCCCTACAAAGTAGCCATCATTGATCAACAGGATCCCTGGGCCAAGGGCCAATAGTATAGGATATTGACTCTATAAATATCTCCTTTTCTTCTTTAGGCTCTGCAGAACCAAGGGGGTATTCCCTACTCAACATCTATGACATATGTACATGAACTTACTTGTATGTTGATACAAAGTAGATAAATCCTCTTTTATGCAGGCCAAAACTGTGGAATAAGTGCAAAGGGGTTAGCTTTGGGCCTATGTTCAGTTGTGAGACAGAGGATTTTGGTCCTAAAACTACTTCTAAAGTCCTAATGGTTTAATTTAAAGTTTAAGTTTGGTTTTATGTTTGGATGCAAAACTGAGACTTTGGGTTGCAACCTCAATACAAGACTGGATCAGTGCCTATCCAGGGCTCAGAGTCAATAGACATACACATGTGAATGGCCAGCATAAACACATACCAAAGACTAGATATCAAGGGGATTCTTAGTATCTTCCTTATAGCTACTTCCCAAAATGGAGTATTCTGTTATCTCTACTTACTTGCAATGTCTTCTTCCCAACACTTGATCTAAAACGTTTAATCTACTCCTTGAGCAGAAGTAAGAAATCAAGCATTCAACATAGTAAACCTATATTCTAGAATCATAAACACCCCTTAAATCCTTAGATTCATAAGAAGAACACACTCTATTTGGAGACAGATAACAAAACACATGTAATATAGCATTACTCATTTAAATCAACATGATATCAGTATATTTATGTAGAAAAACATACAACATGAGAGTCGTAAACTCATGAGATAGCCAAGACAGAGCCACCAATGAAGTATCTTATTATAGTACCAAAATGTTATCTAGTTTTCAACAACATAATGAGTAACACAGTTTGGACTTTATACCAAGACCGTGTACCCAGCAAAAATTAATTACAAGGCAAATAAAAAATTTGCCAAATTCAATGCATGAGGAATGGCGCTCAGAAATATTCAATGCTGTGGAGAGACAAAGAGGAATGAGTAGGTGGACTCAGGATCCGTACCGCTGCTCAAGGACTTTCATCTTCAATCAGGTGGTGGACCTGTCATCTCGATCCATCGTGCCTCCTGAAACCACCATTAATGCCATAGCTACCCGCAGCCTCTCTTTGAATGTAGCAGCGGATGCATCTGCCATTTTCCTGCTAAAAAATGATTGCAAATACACAGGAAAAAACCTTCATTGCGGATTCAAAACATGGCCGTCGATCAACTCCCATCGCTGAAATCGACGACCCCAAAAATGCCCTAAAAGTTGCCAACCAGTTAGATCGTGACACATAGGCACCTCATGTTTCTATCACTGGCCTTCTTCCCTCTCATTTTTGCCTTTTTGCCCTTGTATATGCATGTTCAAATGCACATACAATCGTTTGATATACAAGCCGGACCTCAAACACTTACCTGCCACATTTGATTTCCCCATCAGGTCTGAAATGCATATGTTTCATTGCACCTGTCGTAATGTATACTGGATATACATTCACCTTATACATACAAGCACAGATTTCAAATTTTCATAAAGCATGTTGAAGTTTCTTTGAAATCCAACTTGTACCCTCTATTTGTATCATTGCAATGTATATTGGCACATACAAACGCCCAATATACATGCTGCGGACCCCAAACTTGTATGAAGCATCTTGGAATCCTATTCGGGTCTGGAATGCATCTTTTTAGTTGTATGTTTTGAATGTATGTCAGTATACATACAACTACCATTGTATACAACTGGTGGGCCCAACCCATTTTCTCTCTCCTTCGCACATTTTGTTGCACATCGCATATACAAATGCAATGTACAAGCAGTGGATACCACTACTGCTCACAGCCTGATTTGAATCCCTTCTGAAGTCCACAATGCATCCTTGGTGTTGTATGTCGAACATACAACAAAATAAACATACAACCTGCCTACTCGATATAATGGTGGCATCTTCAAGGAATCTTCAATGTATATTCTGCCATTGCACATTTTTCACTTGTATATAGCCTTTGTATGTTAGAACATACAACAAAACATGTACAAGAAAAACTCGATATACATGTAGAGAATATTCCAGGAATCTTGCGGAAGATTCCCCCAATGTACATGTGTCCTTTCAAACCTGATATGCATTTGGAAATGCATACAATTGTAGAATATTCCTGGGGAATCTATAATAGATTCTCCCTTGTATATGCAACTCGATATGCATTTGGAAATGCATACAACTTAGCTTTTTCACCATTTTTGGAAACTGATAGAGATTTTGCAAGCTTGCCAACATACATTTACACTTGCATATACAAATATTCAATATTTTCTTATGTGCGACATGAAAAAATGGTAAAACACTGCATGTAGGTTGAGGAACAATTTAAACTAAGGCACTAAGGGTTTGAAGGAATAAACACATAAACATGTAGACTCAAACTCAGAACCCTAACCCTAAGTGAACACCACCAGTAGCTCTGACTGGGGACGTACGGATGCAAGACTGAAGCGAGAACCAAACTACTCCAGGGCAGACTAGACAAAACACAAAACTCAAAACATGACTGACTATACAAGGCATGTACAAAATATTTACACATAGTTTACAGTGTGCACAATAAGGTACTCATTTATGAGAAAAAAACTTTAAGGAATTTGCCGTGCACAGGCAACTCCAGCAGTTCACCATTTAGGGCCTAGAGAAAATAAGAATCATCTCC
The DNA here is from genome assembly GCA_027924645.1 of Cunninghamia lanceolata. Classification (NCBI taxonomy): domain Eukaryota; kingdom Viridiplantae; phylum Streptophyta; class Pinopsida; order Cupressales; family Cupressaceae; genus Cunninghamia; species Cunninghamia lanceolata. The sequence goes on from BSBN01000850.1 coordinate 5,559,724, forward strand.
ATGAGTGTTGCAAATTTGGTATGTGCCCATCCATAAGGGCTCAAATTTATCATGTTTGCCCTTATCCTGACTCTTTGCATTCCACATAAGGACTAGATCACCTATCTGAAACCTTCTCTCTGTAGCCCTTCTATCAAACAGATATTTCACTTTTTGCTGTATCTTGATGTTTGTTTTCTGTGCTTCCCGTCTTATTTCATCTAGTGCAACCAGCTGATTTATTCTTTCAGTCATTGGGTCTCCAATCTCCTCATCATTCCCCTGGATGAACTTATAAACTAGCAGGAGGTTGTTCACAGGTAACCTAGCTACCAAACCATATACTAATTCAAAAGGTGACCTTCCAATTGCTCTTTTTACTGTCACCTTGTCAACCCATAATGCCAACTTTAGCTTTGAATCCCAAGACCTCTTGTTTTTAACTATCATCCTTTTGATGATTTTCATGAGACTTTTGTTTCTTGACTCTGCCTGACCATTCCCTTGTGGATGATATGGTGATGTATGAGACAAATCAATTTTGTAATTGCTGCAAAAATCAATAAACTCACCAGACTTGAAGCACATAGCATTGTCTATGACCAATTTGGCTGGTACTCCAAATCTGATAATAATATTTTCCAGAATAAAATCCATCACCACCTTGCTTGTAGCTTTTTTGGTTGGAATGACCTCAATCCATTTAGTGAAGTAATCAGTAGCAACCAAAATCCAACAGTGTCCTCCACTTGATTTTTCTAAAATTTCTCCTATAAAATCAATTCCCCATTTCTGAAATGGAGCTTCTATAGTTATAGTCCTAAGGGGCAATGCACATTCATATTTTAGCTTTCCTGAAAACCTCTGGCAAGGATCGCATTTTCTTACCATTCTATGTGCATCTGAGAAGAGAGTTGGCCACTAGTAGCCAGCCCTAAGAATTTTATGGGCTGTTGTATGGGCAGCATAGTGTCCACCACACACTCCAATGTGCATGTCATTTAGAATATCCTTAGCTTGATCCTCATTCACACACCTGAGTAATACACCATCAAAATTTTTTCAATACAGCTCTCCTTGAACAATGATGTATTTAACAACATGCAACTTCAAGGTCCTCTTTTGATTATCACTGAGGTGGGTAGGATAGTTCAAATATTGCAAATAATATACAATGTCTTTGTACCACTCAGATTGTGAGATATTTATAACTTCATTATGCACTACATTCACTTGGCATGCCTCTAGATTTGACTGTGTCATCAACTTTGCCAAACCTTGTCCTCTTACCAGTTTAGTGATATGTATTTCAATATTGAACTCTTGCAATTTATTTATCCATCTGCATCTCCTTCCAGTTACTTCCTACTGAGTAAAGATATCTTTGAATGCTGCATGAGGCACATATGCAATTACCCGAGAGCCTACCAAATATGGCCTAAAGCTCTTGATTGCTCTAACCAGTGCATATGCCTGCTTCTCCATGATGTCATACTTCAATTCAGCAGCTTGCAGTGACCTACTAAAGAAAGCTATAGGTTGTTCAAAACCTTCTTCATTTTTCTATAGTAAGCATGCAACAATAGTATGGAAAGAAGCAAATGAAAATAACTGAAATGGCTTAGAAAAATTAGGAGATTTTAACATAGGAGCCATCTTTATAACCTCTTTTATATTCTAAAATGATTTAGTTGCTTCATCTTCCCATTTGACAGTTGCACCCTTCTTCAACATTTTAGAAATATCTTTTGTGGTCTCTACAAAGTTAGGAACAAATCTCCTAACAAAATTAATCTATCCAAAGAAGGACTGAACACCCTTCATTGTTTAGGGATCTGGATTTTGTCAATTGTAGCCACTCTTTTAGGATCAATCCTGGCTCCATCCTTGGAAACAATGTGACCAAGCAATTTTCCTTCCACTACCCCAAAAGCACATTTCTTTGGGTTAAGTGAGATGCCATATTCCAATGCTCTAATAAAGATTTGTTCTAAGTGCATGCAATGTTGCTCCTCCTTCTCTGAATAAGCTGTCAAATCATCCTGATACACAGCCAAGATTGAGTCAATTAATCCTGCAAAAGTAACATCCATAGCCCTCTGAAATGTGGCACCTACATTTGTCAGCCCAAATGGCATTCTCACATATACATAGGCTCTCCATGGAGTGGTGAAGGTAGTTTTGAACTATTCTGACCTTTTTACTTTTACTTGATTGTATCTCAAAAATTCATCCATCATGGATAAAAGTTCACAGCCAGTCACCTTCTGCAACATGGCTTCCATGTTTGGCAATGGATAATTGTCCTTCAAAGAAGATACATTCAAATTTCTAAAGTCCACACAAAGTTTGATGTCACCATTCTTCTTTCTAACTGGGACAAGGTTGGACACCCAAGTTGAGTGTCTAATAGGCATAATTATTCTAGCCTCCCTAAGCTTCATAAGTTCTTCTTGCATTTTTGGAGCTAAAGTCAGGTTGATAGGTCTTTATTTTTGTCTAAATGGTTTAGCTCCAGGCTTCAAAGGGATTTCGTAGTAGAATAAATCCTCTCTATAAGCTTTCAGGTCCTCATACGACCAAGCAAAAACATGCTTATATTTTTTTAGTAGTGCAATCAACATAGTTCTGATATGTGGTTTGAGTTGTTTTCCAATGTATACCCTATTGGGAGCATGAGATGTCCCCAAGTTTATCTCCTCCAAATCATTGTTATTTGTTGGAGATGCCTTTGTAACAAATTGGTCCCTATTGTCAAATGCTCTCTCTAAGGCGACCGGCCCTCTAGGGATTCTATTTGTCGTGAGTTGAATTACCTCCTTCCCTAAGAGAGTTTCTTTTCCATTCACAACTTCTACAAAGTTCTGAAAATCCATTTCTTGGTTCTCATATTCATCAATGCAATGTAGAAATCTCAGTAAATCCTTATCATCATCAAACACTTGCCAGCTGCATACATTATCTGGCACTGCATGTCTAAGTTTAACCTCAACATTTGTAACATCTATCAGAGTAACATCATCCGGCCTTATAGCTACATTAGCTAAAAAATCTGCCCTGACATTTTTTGATCTCTCAATCCAGTTTATTGAAAAAACATCAAACAATTCAATTGTATACCAAACAGCGTGCTTATACTATTTTAACTTCTTATTTTTTGATGCATACTTATCTCTGACTTGGGAAACAACTAACTCTGAATCCCCAAATACTTTGAGCATCTTGATCCCATGCTTCAAAGCAACATTCAATCCTAATAACAAAGCTTCATACTCTGCAATAGTATTTGTACAGGCAAACTTCAACAAGAATGAGAATTTTAGAAGCTTACCAATTGGAGATAGAAATACAATGCCAGCACTAGAGCCTTCCTTGGAACAAGCTCCATCAAAGTACATGGTCTAGAGACCCTGTTGGTCAAGCTCTTGAATGTATATATCTCCCTCTTTACTCCCTTCATCATCTAAAACAACCCTAAAATTGTCGCGGTCAGTGTCCACAAAACATATATGCTCCTTTGACTCCTGGTCCTCAACTATTTCTGATGACCTTTCTTCTCTGACCAGTTTGACATCCCTGCCATTTATTGGAATCATAGCATATGACAAGTCTAATTGCATACTCCCACTAATCAATGCTGCCCATCTTCTTGACAGCAACATGCCATATTGTGGCTTGATATCAACAACTGTTATGTTCATTTTGTGGGTCTTTTCTGAATATGCTGCCAGTCTGAAATCCACATCTTTCATAATTCCAATGACAGGCACTTCTCTAGCATCTATGGCATAGCATTTCCCACATGCCTTATCTATCTTTAACCCAGCTTGCTGCATGATGGCTAAAGGCATGATATTTGTTGATGCTCCTGAGTCAAGCATACAATTCTTAATTACTTTTCCATTTATGACAAGGGAGACATAAAATGGTTCAACCTATGAAGGGCACTTTGTCATGGTCATCCCTAGATATACCTCAGGAATATCATCTTCTTCAATACATAAGGCTTGTTTCTTACCCTGAGTCTCAATATTTTGATTAGCGTGATAGGGTACTTTGGAAATTAGGGACAATGCTTTATTTCTAAACTCTTCAACTTTCATCAGCTCCATCAATGGAACAGAAACCTTTACCTGGGACAAGACCTGAGTTATGTCAAATGGAACATAATTTTGTATAATAGTTGTAGCTTGATCCATGGTCTTATTTTTATTTTGATATGACCCAGCCTTAATTTTTATGGCTCCTTGACTATCATTTTTTATCTAAAATTTTTTGTTTTGATCCTCAACCTGGGGAACTCTATTTTCTGGTCTTTGAGAATCATGACCTATTTTTTGCTTAAAATTTTGCTTATTATTTCTCCATTGTTTCTTTTGTGGTTCAGTCCCTTTGTGACTGTGCACTGGTTGGTTCACAAAAGTATTCTCTAGTTGGTGCGAGTTACTTACCTGAGCTTTACCCCTAAGATTGTAATTGCTTTTGACTTGGGCAATTGCAGCAGCCGTGAAGGCTCTAATCTCTTCATCAGATGGTCTCCTCAAATTATTCAAAAAATTGTGAGTCTTGAGCATAAGCATAATTAACTTCGTCATCTTCATCACACAGAAACTACTAGTAGATCTGAATCTCATCATTTGCATTTGCATCAACATCCTGAGAGGGACACTCTCTATTTGTAGACAACATATTGACATTGTCGTCCTCCATGCAATGTGGTTCATTGCATTCATCACAGGCAACAACATTATTATATAGAGACTGGGCAATCATACATTGTGACTGTGAGTGAAGCATTTGGCATATTATACACCATGGGGCATCATTAACAATATTAACAGCCTTCCTCAAAGGGTCAGGTGTTTCCTTAACATTTTGATTCCTTGGATTTGGGTTGCTATTTGGGAGAATGGGCGTACCATTATGCCAGTTGGTATTATATGGCATATCATGTAATGATGGTCTTCTTTCCTACCTTTTGTAAACCTGTCTGTCAGGACCAATCCCCTTTTCATTTTTAGCAAGTCTATAACTTAAGTCCTTGACAATAGTTGTCAATTTATCTAATTTATCCTCAGAAGTAGATGCATTACCTTGAGTACTTTGAGGCTTATTTGAATTTTGCAAAATTTTTATATCATCTCTTCTATTTGTCTTGCCAGATGCTTTTCTATTATTTTCAATATTTGTTGCAATTTTGAAAGCATCTATGAGGTTGTGAGGACCCTTATCTCTTAATCCATAAGCTATTTTAGCATCAAAAGCATTTATGTATAACACTATGCACATAGGTTCATTAGGCCTCAGGTGATGTGGCAGTTTGTTCAACACCTTAGTGAATCTAGCATTGAAATCAGCAACCTGTTCATTTGATCCTTTGGTAATGCCAGTAAATTCATTAATGAAAAGACTTGGATCGGTTTTATCACCATATTGTTCTTTGAATATTCTCTTGAAGTCCTCCCATGATGAAACACTTCTGTCAAGCAAACCCTTATACCATTCTCTTGCCTCATCAACTAAGGATTGCATAAATAATTTCATAAAAACATCCTCATGCTCAACCTCAAAGTTGTCCATGATATTCTAAAAAGATTTTAAATGGTTTTCTCCTGACACAGTATTGTTTCTTGAAAATTTAGGCACTTGCAGCCTCACATGTTTGTCAATAGGATTGGGGTAACCAAGAATGCCATAAAAAACAAGCTGTCTAAATCTGTCCAACTGCATCGGCTGTCTACCAAACTGATTAACATTTGCATTTCTATTTGCATTCTGATTTCTTACATTATTTAATGGTATTCTAGCATTATTTTCATTCTGTCTTTTATCATTATGCTGATCTTGGGCTTCATTTCTTTGCTAACTTCTCTACATATTTGCATTTTCAAAGGTAGGAATTGAATCATTCTGAGCAACTCTCAGAGCCTGCACTTTCTGTCTCATGTCATATCTGATTTTTATTGCCTGCAAATATTCTAATTCTGCCCTTAAGCTCTTAATTTCTTCAGCTAATTCCTCCTCTTTGGGCATAAAAGATGATGGTTTCATTATATTCTGATCATCATTATCATCTCTTGAGGATTTAGCTTCTTCAAACCTATCAGGGGAATCATGGAAAGGGCATTCTTGAAACACCTCCGATCTCATTCTCAATCCACCACCCTGTTGTCTTTCATATACATTCAGGATTTCAGCCTCAGTGTTTGAAAAATAAGGTATCATTCGCTCTGAAGATCCTGGATTGTCTTGAATATTATCATTACTTCTGGGAGAACCCTCTTGACTGGCTTGAACAGTCCCTTTTTTCCTATACATCATTTTTCTGGGTAATTCTTCAAACAAAGGATTACGTAGGGATCTTCTCCCTTGCATACAAATTTTACTTTACTGGTTGGGAGATTGGTTCAGAGTCGCCACCTACAACTAGGAAATAATTTCTTTCAAAATCAGGGTTCTTTCACTTCATCCCCAGCAGAGTCACCAAATCTGTTGGTTATTTTTCCAGACTGGATGCTTGTTCCTAGTTATCCCTACATAGTAGCCATCATTGATTAACAGGATCCCCGGGCCAGGGGCCAACAGTAAAGGAGATAGACTCTATAAATATCTCCTCTTCTTCTTTAGGCTCTGCAGAACCAAGGGGGTATTCCCTACTCAACATCTATGACATATGCACATGAACATACTTGGATGTTGATACTAAGCAGATAAATCCTCTTTTATGTAGACCAAAACTATGGAGTAAGTGCAAAGGGGCTAGCTTTGGGCCTATGTTCAGTTGTGAGACAGAGGATTTTGGTCCTAAAACTACTTCTAAAGTCCTAATGGTTTAATTTAAAGTTTAAGTTTGGTTTTATGTTTGGATGCAAAACTGAGACTTTGGGTTGCAACCTCAATACAAGACTGGATCGGTGCCTATCCAGGGCTTGGAGTCAATAGACATACACATGTGAATGGCCAGCATAAACACATACCAAAGACTGGATATCAAGGGGATTCTTAGTATCTACCTTACAGCTACTTCCCAAAACAGAGTATTCTGTTATCTCTACTTATTGATATCCCTATTGCAATGTCTTCTTCCCAACACTTGATCTGAAACGTTTAATCTACTCCTTGAGCAGAAGTAAGAAATCAAGCATTCAACACAGTAAACCTATATTCTGGAATCATAAACACCCCTTAAATGCTTAGATTCATAAGAAGAACACACTCAATTTGGAGACAGATAACAGAACACATGCAATATAGCATTACTCATTTAAATCAGCATGATATCAGTAGATTTATGCAGAAAAATATACAACATGAGATTCATAAACTCATGAGATAGCCAAGACAGAGCCACCAATGAAGTCGTATCTTATTACAGCACCAAAATTTTGTCCAGTTTTCAACAACATAATGAGTAACACAGTTTGGCCTTTATACCAAGACCGTGTACCCAACAAAAATTAATTACAAGGCAAATAAAAAATCTACCAGATTCAATGCATGAGGAATGACACTTAGAAATATTCAATGCTGCAGAGAGACAAAGAGGAATGAGCAGGTGGACTCAGGATCTGCACTGCCACTCAAGGACTTTCATCTTCAATCAAGCGGTGGACCTGTCATCTCAATCCATCGTGCCTCCTGAAACTGCCATTAATGCCATAGCTACCTACAGCCTCTCTTTGAATGTAGCAGCAGATGCATCTGTCATTTTCCTGCTAAAAATGATTGCAAATACACAAGAAAAAACGTTTGCTGTGGGTTCAAAACATGGTCTTCGATCAACTCCCATCGCTGAAATTGACGGCCCCAAAAATGCCCTGAAAGTTGCCAACCAGTCAAATCGTGCCACGTAGGCACCTCATGTTTCTATCGCTGGCCTTCTTCCCTCTCATTTTTACCTTTTCGCCCTTGTATATGCATGTTCAAATGCACATACAATCATCTGATATACAAGCCGGACCTCAAACACTTACCTGCCACATTTGATTTCCCCATCGGGTCTGAAATGCATATGTTTCATTGCTCCTGTCGTGATGTATATCTGCAAATACATTCACCTTATACATACAAGCGTGGATTTCAAATTTTCATAAAGCATGCTGAAGTTGCTTTGAAATCTGGCTTGTACCCTCTATTTGTATCATTGCAATGTATATCGGCACATACAAATGCCCAATATACATGCTGCGGACCCCAAACTTGTATGAAGCATCTTGGAATCCTATTCGGGTCTGGAATGCATCTTTTTAGTTGGATGTTTTGAATGTATGTCAGTATACATACAACTTCCATTGTATACAACTAGTGGGCTCAACCCATTTTCTCTCTCCTTTGCACATTTCATTGCCCATCATATATACAAATGCAATGTACAAGCCGCGGACGCCACTACTACTCATAGCCTGATTTGAATCCCTTCTGAAGTCCACAATGCATCCTTGGCGTTGTATGTCGAACATACAACAAAATAGACATACAACCCGCCTGCTCAATACAATGGCGGCATCTTCAAGGAATCTTCAATGTATATTCTGCCATTGCACATTTTTCACTTGTATATAGCCTTTGTATGTTAGAAAATACAACAAAACATGTACAAGAAAAACCCAATATACATGTAGAGAATATTTCAAGAATCTTGCAGAAGATTCCCCCAATGTACATGCATCCTTTCGAACCCAATATGCATTTGGAAATGCATACAACTGTAGAATATTCTCAGGGAATCTGCAATAGATTCTCCCTTGTATATGCAACTCGATATGCATTTGGAAATGCATACAACTTAGTTTTTTCACCATTTTTGGAAACTGATAGAGATTTTGCAAGCCTGCCAACATACATTTACACTTGCATATACAAATATTCAATATTTTCTTATGTGCGACAAGAAAAAATGGTAAAACACCACATGCAGGTCAAGGAATAATTCAAACTAAGGCACTAAGGGTTTGAAGGAATAAACACAGAAACCTGCAGACTCAAACTCAGAACACTAACCCTAGGTGAACACCACCAACGTGGGAGACCTCCCTCAGCAAGGAAGATAGTTCATGTTTCACGTTGGAGTGTGATTCACCCATAAATTATGTGGGTCATATTCTAAACAACACAGGTCTAGGTCTAATGGTCCTACTACATGTGCCCTCTATAGCTCACTGCTAATCTGATCAAGTCAGCTCTACAAGGGATCACATGTAGTCTCAGTACTCTCATCTTGCATCATGGCCTAAACCTATGAAGTAATATAATGATTTGGAAAACCATCAATCCATTTCCATTACTTTTCCACACAAGGACCTAACAAAATATCTCATCTACATCTCTTCAAATTTAAATTGAAAATATTCCATGAATTCTAAAAATTCATTGACATGTGCTTTCCCTTCATGAATATCATACCCATCAAATCTAGGAATCTATCTAAAGACCTTGGATGTCATGGCTTGCATTTCATAATCAACCCAAGAAAGGTCTACCTATTTGTAATAGGTGTCTAGGGGAATGATAGGGGACTAAACAACTTGGATTTTGGTAGCAATAGGGTGAGAATTGGTTTGGAACCTAGACTCAAGCAACTTAATCTAATTATCCATTTCTTTAGCTACAACTTGGACTCACACAACTTGATTTGACTTTCAATTTCCTTTTGCTGCTTAACAAGTTCATTTTTCATGTATGGATTCATGTAAACTTGGGTATGGGTTTGCATAAGATGTAGGGCTACTTGAATATAAGAATAAGCATCACTAAAATAGTCATAGGCATCAGCTCCAATGTGATTTTTAGGGTGTAAAACATAAGAAGATGCATATGAAGGGGCATCCCTAGAGTAACCATTATTAGACTAGGAAACCATGGCCTGGACATTCTAATATGCATCTAATGTAGAAAACAAAGGTCTTAAAACCATGTGTTTCTTTACTAAGAAAGAAACTATGTCTCAAAAGGGAGGAAGATAAACACTTTGTACCTTTATTACCAACTTTTTCAATCTTGAGACATGTTCTTGAAGCCCTAATAGCAAATTAATTACAGAAACAACAAAATTTGATTTGATAGTAGAGTCACCACCTCTTCCAAAAGAGGAATACCTTGAAGCACATTTTATCTCCAAGGAAACAAACTAATTTTGGGCTCATCTCACTAGCAAAGTCTTCCATTAACTTCAACCCAAAATATGATTTACTTGGATTGACAACCCATCAACTTACATCAAGAACAAGATTCATCCTCGATAATGACACCATTTTTTTGCATAGGTTGACAAGAAGCCAACACTACACACAACAAAATACACTCATCAATGGCTAGAAATTTTATTCACTAAAATAACAAGGTCTTCAATATGAGAACTAAATTAAACTATCCATAAAAATAGTGCCATTCTTTTGGCATAGGTTGATGGGGAGCCAACAATACACACAACAAAATACACCCGATAATGATTGTAAATTTCCTTCATTGAAATACCAAGGTCTTTAAGATGAGAACCAAGTAAAACTATCCCAAGTGATGGCACCATTATGTTGGGTCCTAAAATCGCTATTGACATTTCTAGAGGGATCAACTCACTTCAAGGCCAAGAACTTTTTGTCTTGAAGGTGAATCAATCAACTCATCAATAGAATGTGAGTGATTAAATCCAATTGCTGAGAGTGGGTATGCTCTCCTTCACTTCAAGCTTATCTAGACCTAGGAGGGTTTTCCTAGAGGTACCATTAATAGGACATCTAACCTATCAAGATGAATCATGACTAAAGTAGTGGTATCTATACTTGATATACCTTGTCCCCTATATTTGTCACTCGATCAAAGACTACCTAGTTGCCTATAAAACCTCATATTAAGATGAGACTACAACCTTTCATATGCACCCATAGATGACAATAGTATTATAATCCTCAAAAATTAATTTCGTTAACATTTCATATACAAGTGCAAGGAATAGGCATGCATGACATGATTATCTAATGATTTAGTTATTTGGGCTCACTTAATATAGTTTCCTAGTTTATAACAATGAATCATGATAGCATGTGAAACCCTAATCTACTCCTATAACTAACAAGAATAGAGGATAATAAAATGAAAATATTTCGCCTCAAACTAATTAGACCAATGCCTACTCCATTGGGAAATAGAGCCATGAAATGCATGGAGGAAGGAGATACATTCAACAAAACATCAATAGAACTAGATGTGCATCTACATACAAATCAAAGATACAATTTATGCAATAGACATAATAATCCATCTCAAAATTGCAAAAACCCACATGAAATAAAAGAGAGAACATTACAAAAGATTTGTAATGCATTTGTTTCTATCACACATACATCAAACCCTTGTTATATTCATACTGAAAAATTGATAAGATAAAGTACATAACTATGATTATGTATACTCTTGAATTATTACAAATTACCATAGAGACATACCATTACAAGATATGTGCATTGAAAATCACTCCTATAATTTACAAGATGTATTCCCACCCCTTATAGACCAGACAAGTATTTCTTGATGCCCTAAAATAACCTTGAAGCACTTGCAATCAAAGATTGGCTCAATAACCAACCCTTTGAGTGGTAAAATAAATAGTATTTATAACATTCTTAGCCATAAGTCACTTTTGGGGTCTTAATGTACTACAGGATATAGAAGCATTGATAGTAAATTGAAGAGAATCCCATGAAATCTACATTTCAAATGTTTCTCACTCAAGATCAAATGGCCTAGAGCTCACATGGATCAAACTAGTAGGTGGAAGTCCAACCACCACATTCATGGCAACCAAGTCTTCCTTTCATCCAACATTGAAGATTATTTTTGGAATCATTCTCATTAGATGAACACTACTCCTTGGGTAAGAAAATGCCTTTGAAAATTTGTAGGAGTCAAAATGGATCATTAATGGCAATCTGGGAGGTTGTTGGAGTATTCTAGGGAGTTGCAAGGGAGTTTGGAGGAAATACAAAATTTTGATGTAGGACTAGATGTGAAGTAGACGAAAGTTTGTGGAAAAACATTGTAGAACTACAAGCAAGAATTAGATATTTGGAAGCAAAGGGAAATGGAACGAATGCAAGAAATCAAGTTGGAACTGCATGTTGGATATTTGGGCCTTCCAAGAACATTGTTGATACTTTTGGAGGTTCACTAAACTACCAAAACACTGACACTTCATTTTTTTGTTCTCCTTTTTCTCTTATTCTTTGTCAATATTTTGGTGAGTTCGCAATCTCATGAACTCACTAAAATATTTTACTTGTGACTTTATTCTTTTTGTTAAAAGCATGTTGGTGATTCAATGAGTTTGCAAACAAGAAAAATTTCCAAAAAAGATCTCTCTTTCTTTTAACTTTTTTTTTTAGTTATTTTAGAGGTTTGCAAACCTACTAAAATTCCAAATAAAATAGCTCTATTGAACCTAGTTGGGATATCTAATTCCAAGGGGATACAACGTGAACAAGATGGAAAGAGAGGTGGAGAAATGCAAAGAAGAGATGGGGATTGGTGTGGAAATTGATTTTAGAACTAGAAATGAAGAAGAGGGAATGAAATCCTTTAGGAAGGATAATTTCCACAAAGGGAGGAAATTAAGGTGTGGAAAAAAGTGAATGAATATGATGCAGAAGAATGATGAGGAACTGGATACAAGAACATGATGAAGCAACTTTATAGAAAAAGCACATGAAGTTGAAGGATGAAGTGGATGTGGGAAGTGAAGGTGAAGATATCCTATTTGGGAGAGAAGTTCCACAAAACAAGATAGGAAGCATACTAAAGGAAAGTGAAAGAAGGATAACAGAAATAAGATTGTGGAAAAGCATAGTAGGATAGGATGTTGGAACTTGAAAGATGAATTCTAGTTGCCAAGCAGGATTCCATAAACTGAAGAAATGGGTGGGATTAAAAATATAAGAGCTTGAAAATAGTTTTTAGAAGTTTTACATGGAAAAGGAAAAGGACATAGGACATGGGAAGTTAACATATCCGGTCCGATAGGAGGTCAAAAATCCATAAAGTAGGAAATTGAAGGAAAATGGAAGGAATGAAATATGCGGGGAACTTAGGAAGAAAAGGATGAAGGGATCATGTTTGGTAAAATAAGTAAAACTTGTAAACTACATAAAACACCAAGAAAATGACAAGAAAACTCCAGACTTAGTATATTTTAGGATTTTCAATAACTTCAACACATGGTAGGAATATGGGGAAGGATCAAGAGCAATACTAAGAAATAATTAACCAAGGGAGAGCCCATTATAAATTTCTCAGATTGGTTATATATGATGGGTAAAACAAGACAAGTGCACAAAGTGGGCAAGGACTTAGAATTTTACAAATTTTGAATTGTGTCCTAACAAATTGGATGTTAGGAGACTTCCTGTCCTACAATTATGCGAGTGCCACATGTCACCATCCAACACAAAATCCACCTTAGAGAATGGGCCCCATATTGTCTCCACATAGGCACCATGTGGAGGACACATGTTTACTACCGAGAATGAGGCACACACTACATAGCAATATTAGGCCTACCACCATAAGGATGATGTGTGGTAGGTATCCACTTGTTGAAATGTCCATGTTAGGGGAAAGTGGGTCCATATAAGTGATAAAGAACATGTGTAACACATGAGTGAGGCCTATTGTTGATGTCATACAAGTTCCATGTGGCACCACACCAGTAGGCTATATACACTACAATGAAAATATGTATTCCATAGAAACATTGATTAGATGAGTCGCCTTGAAGTGATTAAGTAGTGCATATGTTTAGGAGTGATATTGGCGCAGTGCACCTAGGATGCTCTTAAGTCAAATATTTTGAAAATTTTGTTTGTTGAAGACTATGAGGTTTTGAAAATAATGTATTAAATCCTTCTAAAGGTGTGGTCATGTAGTGGAGGCCTAGAATATGCCATTTATTTAGTGGAGTCTACAAATTTACTAAGACTAGATCAATCTATTTTTAGACAGTTAGTTTTTTTTGAGAAAACAGTTTTAGGCTATTTTTAGCCTTTTCCCACGATTTGGGAGCTTTGTAATAGAGGAATTCATGGAAAACATATAGGGTGGGACCTCTCACATGTCAATCATTGTAATAGATGAAGTTTGGAAGAAGAAAGTAAAGAGAATACTGTTGGCTACCTTGTTTTCTGAGTTTTCTATCTTATTACTGTTTTTCTGTTGTTCCTTTATCCTGTACTTGTCCGTACAGTATAGTTAAGGGTATAGTTGATAAAAATAGTGTAGGGGAGGTTCTTACATTTCATTTGATCCAAGTAGGAGGGAATATCATTGTGGTTTAGTCATTTTGTAGTTGTTTTTTGTGAAGTTGGTCTCAAACCCTTATTTTGAGGGTTTTAGTGAGGTTTTTGATTTCCTAACCCATCCTACTATGTTAGAACCCCAAAATGGGTGGAATGAGGTTGGGTTGGCATGATTTCTAATGGGTTTTGTGTGCAGGAGCAGAGGACAAATGTAAGATGGAGTTTGGAGCCATTGAGGCCTTATTGCACCTTGTGTTGGGTTGACTAGCTTTGGTGGAGTGAAGATTTGATCATGAAATGTATTGAAATGATCTTGGACCCCAAAAAATTGTGAAATAAGTCTATTTTCATCCCATTGGGAAACTTGGAATAGGATTTAGATGTTTGGAGTGGAGTTTGGGGGTACTTCCTTTGCAAAACTGACCTAATTGGGCCTAGTTAGGAATCGGTACAGTCATAATTTGAAGCCTGTGTTCCAAAATACCCCCTAGTGCATGTTGGATATGTTAGAGAATTTGATAATGGGTACTCAAAAAGCCCATCACAGTCTGGTTTGGAGGTCTGCATCTCAAGATATTGTATGACAGTCCTTTTTTGAGGGCTACAAGGAAGTGGGTTAGTGTATGAAGGAAGAGGTACAAGGGGATACCTCCAGAGCATTTTGGTAGTTTTGTGAGATTGGGACAGTCAACCATAGATGGTCTAGGGTCCCTAGAAGGTTTGGGGAAGATCCCATGTATGTGAACCCAAAGATGGTGTTGTTGTATTGTGTTGAAACAATGGGCAAGGAGAGGATAGTCAAGTCCAGCTTGAAGACCAATGGAGTAGCTAGGTCCACAAGGACCTAAGAGTCTTGTTTGCCTTGACATCCCCTACATCCTCTTTCCTACTGAGTATTTTGATTTGACCCTTAGTGGTGTTTGTTGTGTAAGCTCTGCATCAGATATTAAGGTAGTGCATAGAGGGAGAAAGGATCCAAGGGCTTAGTTCATAGCAGTGAGAAAGAAATAGTGTACTAATAGAGTGGTTAACATTGTACTACCAATAAGGTAGTGACATGTAGAAAGGCATAGTGAAAGCAATAGTGGTAGAGGAACCAAGGGTCATGACCATAAGTTGCATTGAAAGTGGTATGAGTGATTGATGGTGGAGAGTATGGAATTGTGTTGAAAGAGATGCTAGTGGGTGAAGGGCTTGTGTATTGAGAAGGCTTGGCCCAATGTGCACTATCAATAAGGAAGTGACACATCACTCTAGGGAATAATTCTAGGTGGGTAGAGGAAAGATAGCAGGATGTGACCAAGGGTGAAACCTAAAGGCCAAGGGTAAAGAGAGACATAGACAATAGTAGCAAAGAGATGTAAATAGTGGTGGTGATCAACTAAAGTAGTAGTGGTGGAGTAAAATAAATGCACATGTTTTATTAGTTGTCCCTATGATTGCCTATCTCAAGTCAACATTAAAATAGAAAAAGGTGCATAGGGGAAGAGAATGGGATAATAATTTTGAATGGGGGCACCAAAAGGATATAAACTTAGGCTAAGGAAAGAAGCATAGAGGACTTAAGGCTATTAGGTCTTAAGGCCACCATAGTTGCAATCCTTGGAATTTTGAATCATGTCAAACTAGAACACCACCGAGCATAGCATTGACATAAGACCACATGAATGACCCCCCACCAAAGGTTAAGATACACATATAGAAGTAATAGGGCCAATCAAATGATTGTTATTTTATTACCACCACTTTTCTATATGGACCAAGGGAAAACACACCCTGAAACTAAGACATTCATGATAGAAAATTTGAAATTACAATCACTATCATGATACAATACCCTAATCCCATACCAAAAACCTTAGTATGCTATGTCTTTAATTGATTGTTTACACAGGGCCATAAGGAAGCAAATTTCACAAAATTTGAAGGGGTTAAAACAAAAAAAACTTGAGAAGAACTTAGAAAATTGCTTGAGAATATATACAACTAGGTATGATATCCAAAGTTATCCCTCTGAAAGGGCATTGGGAATCTAGAGGTCTACATGTGAAAGAAGAGGTTTGTGTAACACTTAGATTAATACTAGTACATCCAACACAATGAATATCAATAGATCTATTGGGTCTCATGTGATGCAACTAAGTGAAATTATGTGAATAGAAGAAATGAAGACCAAGATGGCTCTCAAGGTCAAAGTTAGAAAATGGAAGATATTTAATAGTCTTTGACATGTGCTAATTCCTTTGAAGTTCATAATGTAATAGGTATTCATAGTGTACTAAAAATATAAAATGTTCAAGTGATTATAATTTTATTTGGATACCAATTAGACATACTAATACAATGCATGAATAAAATAAGAAATTTACTAATACACTTTTTCAATTTCTATTTAAGAATTTACATATTATTATTTTCCAATGTTCTATTTTAGAGTATAAAAATTTAAAGATTATTTTAAATTTGATAATATTTGTACTTGTATTAAATTTTTATATGAAAAACCATTATTAATTTATTATATGAACTTTCTTATAGTTGTAACACCCAAAATTTAGATGATGTGTGAAATTGCAATTGATTGTTTGACAATTGTGTTGACCTCCTACCAATAATGCACCAATAAAAATTAATACTCTATGTTGAGACCATATTAAAACTTTCAAGTCATGGATTAAACCCTTAAATCCCTATAAAAACCCATGTTCACTTGTGTCAGAAGTCATTGACTTACACTAGCAGGTGGCATTTGCAACTTCAATCATATGTTCATTTTGTGTCTTTCTTATAAATTGGATCACTCATATTACTTACCACTTCCTTGAATGTTTGCTTTTGTTGATTGTATCAATGTGGACAAGTGTCTCTTTTCTATTGCATTGGACTAAAGTATTCCATCAGCTAAGCCTTCTCTACACACGTTTTGTTTAGCCCATTGTCTAATGGTCTTTAATTCTTTTTATTTTATTTTATGTTGGAATGTGTTGGCAAGTTCTTGTTTGTATAATTTTTCATGTATAGGCCCACAATCTATTAATTCATTAGCAATTCAAAGCAATTACATAGTCATTTCTTATTGCATCAGCTAAAAGTCTCTCATTAGGCAAAATTTTTAATGTAACTTTAACTCAACCACTATCTGATGGCCGTTGATCTTAAACCCTACCTTACACCCATAGTTGATGTGTTCAATGTTTAATTATCTTAATCGTAGGTGATAGGGCTCACCACACATGTGCATCTATATTTCTCTTATTTTTTGACTAGGTAATGAAAATTTTTAGTGTGACACCCTTAGAATAGGAAATTGAATGAAATTATGCCACTTATCTTCATGTGAACCCTTATTATGATGCAAGTGTCAATCCTACCTACAAAAACACATTCCAACACATAGAGAACATTTATTTATATAATTAGTGAAGGATTCTATAGGGGCTTCCACCCAAAGATATTATACAAAGCATTACAATATCATAAAAACACCTTATTCCTTAATGGTCAAAAGTACAACATGAACAAAACAAAAAACAATGGATGGAAAAAAGCAATGGAAGAAGAACTAGATCAAATAGAGAAGAATCAAACATGGGAATTAGTTCCCAGACCATCCAACAAAAATATCATAGGAACAAAGTGGGCATTCTGAAACAACCTGAATGAAGAAGGTGAAGTTGTGCGGAACAAAACAAGACTGGTGAGTAAAGGATACTCACAAGTTAAAGGAATTGATTTTGAGGAGACATTGCTTTGGTAGCCAGGATGGAGGCAATTAGAATGTTCCTCTCCCTTGCTTCTCATAAGAAATTCAAAGTATATCAGATGGATGTCAAGTCAACATTTTTGAATGGTGATCTAGAGGAAGAAGTCTACATTGAGAAACCAGATGGTTTTCAAATATTAGAAGATTCAGACATGGTGTGTAGACTCAAGAAAGATTTCTATGGTCTCAAAAGACTCGCTTTAAAGGAAGGACTCTCTCCCCTCTCACAAAAACCCCAAGATCATCTATCTGCTAAGACTTGTATTGGTTGGAGCTTGGGTGGATTGGGTCACCCCCATTCATGGACTCATCCCCTGTACCTCACGTATATTAGGACATCCCCTAGAATCTTGTAAATCCTAGCTAATACCTACGGCCATCATACCCTCGGTGCATCACTACTATAGGAGGAGAAGATCCCACACTATTACCTCCATTGTCTTGAGTTGGGATACACTTTGGGCAAGACATTTGTCTCCAAGGTAAGGGGTGTAAGGTGGTCCATGACCTTGCATTCCCTATCCATCCAAGCAATGGTAGATGGTATCAAGGGGATGGAAATCACCATTTTCTAAAAGTGGAGATTGAAGTTGCACCTGAGTGGGTCCGTTGGATATGACACTCCTACTTGAATAATTTTTAGGATGTTCATGTGAATGGTGTGTCTTCTTTGTCAAAACCCATAAAATTCAAAAGCCAAAAATCTCATTCTATATATTGAAGTCAAGCCATTGTGTCTTCTTTCTTGTTTAATCTCTTGTCGAAGAGTTCTGGAACCAAAACGATCAAAATTTTTCCACAAAATCAAATAATCTTAGCCCTTAGAATAGACTAGAAGTGCCTTTGGTTCTCTATTTAGCACCATAAGGACCTTTGTTCATGCCTTTGGCTTATTTGTTGATGCTAACAGCTTGTCTATCAACCCCTACGGTTTATGCCTTAGCACCATTGGTTCACCTGTCAACGCCTTAGGCTTCTGTCTTAGTGCAATTAGTTCATGTGCCCAATAATCATCAATTGGCCTATACTTGGTCTCCCAAGAATAATTTGATCCTCCTTGTGATGTGGCAACATTTCAAAATGATCACAAAATCATCCATCATCTATTTAAGTCCATCCTTTATCAAATTTCCATCACCCCATATCATACGATTTGACCTTAGAAAGAATCTTGATTTTCACTTTGGACCTTTACACTCATCTCAAACATTCCAATCAAAGTCAACAATCATCCAAACCAAAAATTCTAGCATCATCCAAGCTTTAGTCCAAACCCAACCTAAATCAACATCATCCAAAACATCAACCAACACTATCCAGAACTTATCCAAATCAACATCCCAATCATCCCTTGAATCAAATTAGTGCAAACTTAAATCTAGATTTCATCCCTTATCCTCTAATTTATAAGGAGCTAAAGAATTTGTCTAGCTTAAGTTCTTTTATAAATTAGCTCTATCTACCTTAGATTAATTGGCTTAAGAGCTTAGACTACTCCTAAGTTAGTGAATTCTAAGCATCCTATTTGACTTGAAGGTCTTGTCTATCCAAAGTAAAATAATCGTCATTCCCTCTTTGCTTAAGTATCTTAGTCTACCTTAAGTAAGGAGAGGAAAATCCCTTTGAAACTAACAAGATCTAGATTTATTTGGGGCCCTCTTTTGATTTGATCATCCTTTTCAAACAATATCAAAACCATCCAAAGTATCTCTTGATCATTCATCCAAAATCATCATCAAAACTATCCAAAGTATCCTTAATCATCCACCCAAAATCATCATCCAAATTATCCAAAGTATCCATTAATCATCCATCCAAAAAATCATCCAAATTATCCAAAATATCCCTTAATCATTTATCCAAAATCATCCACATATCCTATCACCTTTTATCATCCATCCACTCATCCATTTTTGGTCCAAAGTTTTGAAAATCAACTTCTAAGGTCATACCCTTCACTCACCCATACTTATCATCCCAAATACAATCCACATTTCTTCATTGTATGCCAGAAACAAGGTCCCAAACTAGGAAGAACAAATAAATGGATTCACATAGGCGATGGCGAATGCCAAATACTGACCAAAACAATGTCCCAATAAATCAACAACAAACATCCTATGATAAAAATGCTATGATAAATCCATGGGGAAACCAACAACAAACATCCACTAGTAACAACACTAATCAAGAAGTTATAGACTTTACGCAAGATTGTGACTCCATGGATCTATTAGACTGAGGCCTAAAGTTAGAACCTAATAAATACTTATAATTCTTGATCCAAAAAGGTGCCAAGGTACCAAACCAACCTTCCACAAACACATCCCAACCCTCTTCATCCAACAACATCCCTAATACCTCACAACCTTCAACATCCAATACTTCTACATAAATGTCAATTCCCACCTCCATATCTACATCACGTATACCCACATCCATCCCACACATTACTCTCAACATACCCAAAAACATAACTTACACCAATGCTTCCACAAGTCTTCCCCAATTTGATGCAAACACCATCACCTTCATGACACAATTCTTTTCCCAACCACCACATAATACATCCAACAACCCTAATAACAATTCACAAACATCAACTTTCACATACACACAACCTCCTGTTCAATGCACAAGACAACTGAGAGTGGGGGGTGAATCAGTTGTATCAGAAATTTCAAACCCTCACAAACACATTCACATCCACATCAGTTCACTTAAATTCTTAATCTGTTATGATGATTAAACATGAGAAGATTTAAATAACAAAAACTTAAACACATCAACACCATGCATAAGATAACACCAGATTTTTATGTGGAAAACCCTAAAAGGGAAAAACCATGGTGAGGATTCGCTCACAATATAAAGTAGTAGTAATACTGAATTACAAGAGGCTCACTACCAAAGGGCTCACTGCCAAGGACTCACTGTTTAGAAGAAGAATAAAGAAGAAGAGGCTCACTGCAAAGAGTGAACTAATATAATCGCATCTAACACATGCATGGGTTCGGTTCCAATGAAACACAACAAACATCACCTTCGCATCTATACCGAAAGATAGTAGGCACCTTCTACTCACCGCATCTAGTCTCCTAACACATGAAAGTTCTTACTTCCCTTTATCACCCTCACATCACAAACATCATTTCCTTCATGCATACACACACATCCATGAATCCTTGACACTTATTTATACCATCATTACCCTTGAAACAATCTTCAAACCTTGAAACAATCTCCAAGGAAAACAAACACACAATGTTTGAATTAGGTCTAGACCTGAACATTCTATGGCACAAGGGAATGAAGACAAACCAATCTATGCCTTAGCTTAGACCCAAATCCATCCAAGCATGCTACACAACACTCACACAATCACCAAATTAACTCCTTAATCAATACAAACATTTAAGGTCAACCAAATAATGTAAACATAAGGAATTCTTGATCACATGCTTCCACAATCACAACCATAACTTGTGGACCATCCACAAGGACTTAACACAATCTAGAAACATCCATTGACATCTTGAAGTCACCTAGAAACCAACAAATTTAGTCACAACAACTTTCACCTTAACACAACACTGTCGAACTCTGCCACACAATAAATTATTTTTTGGAGTACCAAATCACAAACCTTTTGGATGAAAGATAGGTAAGATCCTTATGAACACATATCTAGAACCACAATACCTAAAACCTTTATGTGGAGGAATGTGGAGCAAAATAATTTCTCCCAGACACCTCTGCACAACTCAGAAACACTGTCAAATACTATTTTGAAACTAGTGAACACAACTTCTACTGCACAGCAATCCAAAGTACCAAATTCTAGATTTATCATCTTCAAACAATTCTTGACAATATATCCAAACCGAACACTCAAATCTCTAACTTAGAAGAAATGCGGAGTAAAAACTTGAATAGTATTCTGTAACCCAGAAGACTTCTTCAACACACTGTTTCCATAATTAATCAAATTCTCTCAAAAGAACTTGGAAAATCAATATCAAAAGCATATCCTTAACATCTTTAGCACTTCAACATAGCAACCAAACCACCTTTAGCAAGACAACTGAATCAAACAACAACAACTTTATCAAAAGACACAGTTGACACCAATGACAACATAGGCATGTTGACATCGATGACAACATCGATTAGCACATACTTGCAACAATCTCCCCATTTGTCATTGATGGCAACATATGATGTAAAAAACCATCATGACACAACTTTGCCCCAATCACACTCTCCCCCTTTCTTTTACATATCTTACTTACTTTCTCACCCTTTGTTTTTCATATGAACTCTCTCCCCCTTTGACATGAATGGCAAAGGGTGACACATCTTTTTTAGGCTCTCTCCCCCTGAATATGATACTACACATACTTGCACTATTCTCAACTTCTTTGAATACTCCCACTTAGGAGTACACACCAACCTATATCAACTCTTACTCCCCCTAACTGCAACAATCATCAACTCCACTACCTGCTCCCTCTGAGAGGTAGCCTCCATCATCATTCCAGAAAAGAATGAGTCTTGAATCACATTGGACCGATGCATCTCCTTATGCATCTAGTTCAAAGGAGGGGAAATAACACCTAACTTCTCTCAGAGATATTCAAATGTATCCTAAGGAAGAGCCTTAGTGAATATGTTAGCAACCTAATCCTTTGTAGGCACATACTCTAGCTTCACTTCATTCTCTACAACCTTCTCTCTCAGAAAGTGATACCTAATTGAAATACACTTTGTCCTTGAATGCATCACTAGATTTTTTGAAATGCTAATAGCATTGGTATTATCACAGAAGATAGGAATTAGATCATCATACTAAACTTTTATATCGTGTAATGTTTGTCTCATCCATAACACCTATGTACAACAGGATGCAACTGCAATGTACTCTACCTTTGCAATAGATAAAGACACTAAATCTTGCTTCTTGCTTAGCCATGATACAACTCTATCTCCAAGAAATAATGCACCACCACTTGTACTTTTCCTGTCATCTACACATCCGGCCCAATCTGCATCTATGTAGGCACTTAGGGTAAAGTCATTGTTCTTAGGATACCACAAACCATGATCCAGAGTACCCTTCAAATACCTAAATATCCTCTTCACTGCCATGACATGTGACCCTCTAGGATCTTCTTGAAACCTTTCCACAAGATAGACTGCATGCATGATATTTGGTCTGGTAGTAGTTAGGTATAGCAGTCCTCCAATCATTGATCTATATTTGCTCTTATTAGCCTTAGGGGATTCATCATTTTTTCTCAGCTTGCAGCTAGTTGTCATGGGGGCACAAACTGGTTTAGAATCTTCCATTCCAAACTTCTTTCAATATTTCCTTGACATACTTTGATTGTGAAATGAAAATGCCCTTATCTGTCTGATTAATTTGTAGCCCAAGGAAGAAGTTCATCTCTCCAGACATTGACATCTCAACTTCTTTTTGCATTTCATTTGCAAAGTCCTTACACACACCTTCATTTCTACCAAAGATTATGTCATCCACATAGACCTCAACAATTAGTATTTGATCTTTGCTTACCTTGATGTATAAATTACTGTCTGCAAACCCTTTACTGAATCCTTGTTGCAATAAATACCTATCTAACCTTGCATACCAAGTTCTGGGAGCTTGCTTTAGTCCATACAATGCATTCTTCAATCTGTATACAATATCTAGTTTGTCTGACAACTGAAATCCATCTAGTTTCTCTATGTATACTTCCTCTTCCAACTCACCATTCAGAAAAGTAGACTTCACATCCATTTGATATACCTTGAAATCCTTATGTGTTGTACAAGCCAGAAACAACCTAATAGCCTACATTCTTGCCATCGGGGAAAAAGTTTCCTCATAGTCTATTCCTTCCACTTGTGAGTACCCCTCACACACAAGTCTTTCCTTGTTCCTTACCACTTCTCCATTCTCATTCAACTTGTTCCTATATACCCATTTAGTTCCAATCACATTCTAATTCTCTGGTCTTGGGACAAGTTCCCAAGTTTGATTCTTCTCAATCTACATAAGCTCTTCTTCCATAGCCTTAATCCAAAACTCATCCTTGCATGCCTCAACCACTGTTTTAGGTTAGACTTTGGAAAGTAAACATAGATTTACCTATTCTTCAGTAGCTCTGATTCTTGTCAATACACCTTTGCTCTTATCACCAATGATCTGATCTTTAGAGTGATTCCTCTGCACATATTTAGGAGTTTTAGGAACTTTTTCCAAAGCTTCTTGTTCTTTAGCTTATACTTTCTTTAGCTTATACTTCTATTTCCAAAGCTTCTTGTTCTTCAACCTATACTTATTTTTCTTTAGATTCTTCTTTTTCTCCACAAGAAGACTCATCTGATTCATATCTATTAATCTCTAAAAACTTCTATATATCTTCATCAACCTTAATATTATCACTTTCAACAATCTTTCTTAGCCTCTTATTATAATAACGGTAAGATTTTTTTTTGTTAGAGTATCCAAGGAAAATACATTCATCACATCTTGCATCAAACTTTCCTAGTTCTTCATCTCTTCTTATATAACATTTGCTTCCAAAAACTTTGAAATATTTAGCAGTAGGAATCCTTCCATACCATAGGTCATAGGGAGTCTTTGTGTCATTTGCTTTCACCTGTACTCTATTCTATATGTAGATAGCAGTATCAATTACTTCTCTCTAGTAAACTTCTAGTAGGTTTTCTTCCTTTATCATTGTCCTTGCAGCTTCTTGAGTAGTCATGTTCTTCCTTTCAACCACTCCATTTTATTAAGGAGTTCTAGGTGCAGATAGATGCCTCTTTACCCCATGATTCTCACAAAACATGTTAAACTCATTAGAAGTAAAATATCCACCTCTGTCGACCTCAAACATTTGATCTTCATATCCATTTCATTTTCAACCATTCCTTTAAAAACTTTAAACTTATCTAGGGCTTCTAATTTTCTTTAAGAAAAGTGACCCAAGTCATTTTAGAGCAATCATCAATAAATAACATGAAATACATGTCACTTGAAAACTCCTTACTTCCGCATGACTACACAGGTCTGTATGCACCAACTCCAACAGTCCGGTAGATGACTGATCCTTTCTTTTGAAGCTTCTTCTTGTTTTCTTTCCAAATTGACATTCCTTATAGACAACAGTAATAGGCTTTGTTAACTTTAGTAGATCTCTCATAGCTTTGATTGAACTTATCCTTACTAGGCTATCAAAATTGATGTGGCACAATCTCCTATGCCCTAGCCAACTCTCACTAATCTGAGTCATAAGACAATAACTAACACCACCTTTGAGATGATAAACATTTCCACCTGTCTTCTTTCCAATGACAATTACTATTCTAAAGCTTTTTCTGATCTCACATCCATCATCCTAAAACCCTTGCTACACATTTGATTGTAACCCTTGCTACACATCTGTCCAACACTCAAGAGATTATGCTTTAAATGTTTGACATAAAGAACATCATTAGTGTTATGCTTTCCATCAAAATTAATTGACCCTTTTCCACAAATCTTACTAGCTTCATCACCACCAAACCTAACTACTCCACCATCAAATTTTTCAAGTTTAACAAACTTACTCTTATCACCTGTCATATGATTTGAGCATCCATTGTCAATGACCCAATCATCCCTTTCCCTCTTAGCATGAAAAGCACACATTATAGTGCCTTTAGGGTTAGTACATGCTTCCAGACTCCTTTCCTTCACACATCTTCCAGAGTTAGCAGAACCAATTTCTTCTCTTATGGCAATAAATAAGAATTCATCATCATTATCATCTTCAAAATTAGATTCATCATCAGAAATGTTTAGGGTAAAATTTGGATTGCTTAATGTTTAGTGTTTAGATGTTCAAATCCTCCTTTCACCCTTAACATTAGGGTTGAGTGGCAATGCACTATCATACCCTAGGTCACTGTGAGATGTAGGGAAACTTGGATTAGGGTGTTTAATTATCAATTTTCCTTATCTTATGCTTAATTGACCATTAAAACCTTAATTTTGCAAATGCGACAGTAAACAGATGAATTACAGAAAAAGCTCTTGCAGAGAGATGTAAAATATCAAATCATAGAGTACCTATTTTCAGAGTTCTGAGGTAGAAAAGTCAAGGACAAAAGAGCGGACACCCAAGTCCAATGCCCTACTTTTTGTCCAGATCTAAGAACTCAGTCTGCAACTCTTTCCTACTGTTCTGGAGATTTTCCCGTCACAGAACTTGGAGGACTAATGAGTGGGTGCCCAAGTCCAGGGGGCAGATTTTCTTCCTGTTCTGCAATTTTGACACTCCAAGATGTCTTCCCGCAACTTGATTTTGTCCAGCTCCGCAACTTGTAACCTGCAACCATGAAAACTTTGGGAGGGGGTTATGGTGTTAGAGGCTTGCCTCAGTCAAGCCCCAGAGGACACTTAAGTCTCCGAACACCTTTGTCAGATAAAGAGTGTGTGCCTAGGGAGGTAGAGGCAAAAACCAAATGAAATAATGATCACAAACACAATATAATGTCACCTTGTAGTGAAGATCTCATGGGAGGAAGATGCTCTTCATTCCATGAGGAAATGGATGCTCAAATCTGCAAACACAAACACATAGACCACACAAATCTACTCTTGCAACACAACAGAATCCTTGAATCACCTTGAGAACACAATAGCTTGCTAGTAATCATATAATTGAAATCTAGTTTACAAATGAATGCCTAAACATGCTTTTATATGCAACTACAAACACTCCTGCCAAGATTTCATAAATTCAAACTTACCATGTCGGCCTAGGGACCAAATAACGGTCATAAACTGACACTTAAAAATTGGGCTTGACCCAAAATAGGGCAGGACTAGGGTGCAGGCACCCAAGTCCTCCCTCCCTATTTTGGGTAAGGTTAAGCTCAAGGGGTCCTTCTAGGTCCCATTTATCATGTTACCTAGGGCTCATTCCATCGGGATGCCAAATTATGAAGTAAGATGTCCTAAATGCATGCAAAAGACTGGGGAGCTAAACCTTATGAGGGAAAAGCCCCGAAGGGGACATTTTATGACGTTACATTTGGCCCCCACTTTAATGTATGTATAAACACAAGGCCAATACATGCATTAAAGTATGGTCACAAACACGGAAAACACATCAAGCATAGAGAAGACACGCCAAGCACATAGAAGACAGTAACAAGCAAGCAAAACATGGAGAAGACAGTTACAGTCACACAGAACACGGAGAATATAGTAAATGCATAGAAGAACATTAATGCACGAAAGATAGAAATGATATCTTTTCTTTTCTTTTTCTCATATATATGAAATGCAGATACAAGTACTAGAAAGTAAACAAACCTCCCAAAATGTAGGAAGCACTCATCACGCTAGTCTTTAGACTGCATATATGGGGCAACACACATGCAAGACATACAAAACCTCCCAAAATGCAGGAAGCACTCATCACACTAGTCTTTAGACTACATATGGGGCAACAAACATGCCAAACAAAGAAAGCATGCCAAACACACACACTTGAAAACATAGAGAAAACATGGCAGACAAGTGACGGAGTGTACCTATTTCTAGGTCCAACACCATCTCAGGCACATTACAGGCACACACTGATGATTGGCCTTTGCCACAACAATCATTGAAGACATGCTTAAGGGTTGTGCTAGTCATAGAACTGCTCCCCGCCTCTGCAGAGGACTTTTGAAAATGACAAAATGATGCAATCTACTCTGAGAAATACACCATCCCCGCCTCCATAGAGGGATTAAGATAAAAATGATTTACGTGATATCCCACCTCCGTAGAGGGCTTACATGATTGATTGATTGATTGCAAACAAACTCGGGATGCAGGAAGCACTCATCGCACTAGTCTTTAAAATGTATCTGAGGACAAGCACATTGCTAACATCTATAATAGTCAGCTTACCTTATATATGCCCCCACCTTAAGGTGGTTGATATCAGGTATCGATATCAAGCACATTAAGGTAGGAAGAAAATGCACAAGGGAACCGCAAAGCCCATGCCCATCAGAGGTGACATGTACTTTCCGATCGCCAAATGTTCCCACAAACACATCCCTGCAAGAAACATGTTAGTGTCTACAAAATCATGATAAACAACAACATCAATTCATATGATTAACCACACAAAGAGCCAAGGTTATACAACAAATTTAGAGTTCGAGGATAACCATGGGGCTATATCATGAAGCTCTCTGAATCGAGTATCACCAAGGCCAGATTCAAAGACAAATAAAGGTGCACAAAGCAGCAATATTGTTAAGGTTTGTAAATGCGATAGAAACATCATCAAATTCACTATGCGGAAAGCATGAGTGCTTCCACTAGCCAAGTTTCAGATAAGATATACAACCCCATCATCATATTAGGAACTAAGTCCATTTTTTGATTGCTCTCGAAAGGGACACTAGGTCCACATCAGTATAAATATTTTTCATCATCCACCTGCTAGATAGAAACACTAGAGGAGGAGGAACAATAAATAAGAGAGGAGAAACAAGTGTCTTAAGGACAATCACGTAGGAGGGTGCCCCCAAGTCACCAACCACAATGCTATGTCCGTAAGACACAACACACAATGATGAAATCAGAGAGAGAGGCAATATAGAAGAATGATGATACAAATAGAAGAAGGTCACAATAGAGGTAGTCTCCTAGTATCCTGGACCTTACAAGAGAATCAGGGGTCATCCCAAGAGGTCTAAACAACACATAACACATCACGAGGGAAGCACATCACGAGAGAGATAAAGGGTTAGAGATACTTACCTATAGGATCTTCAATCTATCCTTTGTCAACAATTAAATCAATGCCATTTTTCCATTGGTTAGGTGAATTCTTAACTATTTCTATTAAACCAATTATTGCATCATAGTTCATATAGTCATCTTTAGCCTCATAAGGTTCATTAAGAGAGTTTTCAAAATCATATAGAGGCATGAAATTAATTTGTATGATATGCATTAATCCTTGAACAACATCAATACCATCTTGTCCGTCTTTTATTATTTTTTTTTATGTTGTGAATCACAGGTATAGCTTTTTCAGCTATCCTCTCAGTTTGTACATATTCTTGGAATTCAGCTAGGTCTTTATCAAGTTTGTCTCTTTGCTCCTTATTTACATATATTATCTCATCAATAGGATTTTTAACATCTTGAGAGATTTTTTCTTCTATTTTAGT
The DNA here is from genome assembly GCA_027924645.1 of Cunninghamia lanceolata. Lineage (NCBI taxonomy): Eukaryota > Viridiplantae > Streptophyta > Pinopsida > Cupressales > Cupressaceae > Cunninghamia > Cunninghamia lanceolata. The sequence goes on from BSBN01000850.1 coordinate 5,588,983, forward strand.
TGTACGAGGCATGATATCTTGTAAAAGTTGTGTTTTTTCTATTGTGTCGTTGATTTCATCATTTTGGACCAACATACCCTCATGGGAAGAAGTATTTTTGAAAGAATGACTAGAGGACAAGTTTATGTCATCATCACATGGAGTAGGTATTTAATGCATGGGAGAAGTGCTATCACCATCATCTTTTTCTTTGCTACTCATGGAGAAGAACTCAGTTAAGCTTTCTAATATCATAGGATATTCACTCATGAGGGTTAAAAATTGGTCAAAATCAAGATCTTTGATAAATGCATACAAAGATACCATTGAAAAATGACATAAAGGTGCCATTCAAATGTAATATTGTATTTTGAAAAGCTTTTCCAACTTTATACAAAAGTCAATTACAAAACTATATGCAAAAATGACCTAAAATGCGTGATTTTTTGTACTTTTTCAATGTAAATGAATGAAACAAAGGGTGCTGTAAGTATTTTGATCAAGGGAAGAAAATTATATGTCTTATATCAGTCCAAAACAACAATAATATCCTTCACAACACATTCTTGATGTGAATCTAAGATGACGATAAGTCAAAATATAGTGAAAATATGTCAAAATGTGCAATGTTTTCACCACATCTCGATTCAAAAGGGCATGGAAAAGGGTTTTGTGAGGAAAATGATGATGGAAAGAAAATTATATCAGTAATACCAGCCACTTAATGATAGGATATATGTCACAACACACTTTTAGTGCCACTTAAGGTCAAATCCTAGGCTATTTTTCACGGTTTTTCAACTCCAAGACCTAGAAAAAGGGGTATTATAATGAATTTTAGGAGGTGAATAAAATAAAATAAATGATATAAGTCACCTCAATCCATAAAATTTATCACACACACTTGGAGTGCAAACTAGGCCAAACCCTAGGGCAAAAATAGCAAAAATGTGTAGTTTTTCCCAAATTTTCAATACAAGAGCCCGTTAAAAAGGTGTTGTGAAGATTTTTAGGAGGGGAAGAAAATTATTACCCTGATAACATCCAATTAATTCAAAAATACCCTTCACAACATGCCTATGGTGCAAATTTAGAGAGTTGATAAGGTCAAATCTAGTGAAAATCATTTTTAAAGCCCTAGATTTAAGATCTTGACACAAAATGTTATGTGAATGCTTTGAGGTCTGATTTATGATTAAAATGAAATACTCTTAGATCTAAAAGTTATTTCCAAGCCCTAATATGTAAAATGCCAATGCAAATCTAATGACAATACATGAAAATTGCTAGTTTTTGTTGAAATTTTCTATGCAAAAATGCAAATATTTTAAATCTAAATGCAAATTTACACCAAAATGAAAGACTATAGACAAATTATAATTTTAATGAGCCTCTAAATTCAGTATAAAAATCTGAAAGAAGATTTTTCCTACTAATCCTAGATTTTGGAATTACTAGGTTTAATGAAAATTGTCAAAATTTCTATAAAACCCTAAAAATTAAATGATGAAAATGCAATGCAAATTTCTAAATTTTTGTATTTTTCTGTATTTTATATCAGATCTGATGCAAAAATCATGAATTAGAGAAAATTAGAAAGAATTGATACAAATTAGTAGGCCTAACAATGCAATTTTTTTGAATTTTTCAAAATTTTCATTTTTTTTGAAATTTTCTCAATGCAATAAAATGAATGACTATATGAATGAATGAAATCAATCCAAATTTGAAGACACACACTCAGAAAGCTACAATTAAGTCCAAAAACATGGGTTCACCAAAATGTTTAGGGTGAAATTTGGATTGTTTAATGTTCAAGTTGTTAGATGTTTGAATCCACCTTTCACCCTTAACATTCAAGGACCTAGGGTCGAGTGGCAATGCACTATCATACCCTAGGTCACTGTGAGATGTAGGGAAATTTGGATTAGGGTGTCTAATTATCAATTTTCCTTCTCTTATGCTTAATTGACCATTAAAACCCTAATTTTGCAAATGTGACAGTAAACAGATGAATTACAAAAAAAGCTCTTGTAGAGAGATGTAAAATATCAAATCACAGAGTACCTATTTTCAAGGTTTCAAGGTGGAAAAGTTAGGGACAAAAGAGCAAGTGCCCAAGTCCAATGCCTTGCTTTTTGTCTAGATCTAAGAACTCAGTCTACAACTCTTTCCTATTGTTCCAGAGATTTTCCCATCACAAAACTTGGAGGACTAATGAGCAGGCGCCCAAGTCCAGGGGGTAGATTTTCTTCCTGTTCTACAATTCTGACACTCCATGATGTCTTCCTGCAACTTCACTTTGTCTAGCTCTGCAACCTATAACCTGCAACCATGAAAACTTTGGGAGGGGATTATGGTGTTTAGAGGCTTGCCTCAGTCAAGCGCCGGAGGACACTTAAGTCTTGTTGATCATGATGTTAGTCATAAACAAACATAGAATAAAAGTACACATTAACCTTTATTCATCTTGAAAGATATGATGAATTCAAGGAATCCATGATCTCAAGTCTCCGTGGATTAGGTCTTAATCAACTGACGTTACTCATTAGTTGATGTGTGTTGCTGTTTCCATTTTGGGGCCTTACGCTCTTCAATAATTTCTACAAAGTTCATCAATATTTCTCCAAATATCATCTTTTTTATATCTATCTTGCATAAATTTCCAACAATTCTACCTCTGCACTTATGAATTCAGTCAAATAATGTGCCTACAGGTTAATATTCACATGATTTCTACCATTATTTGTAATTCTTTGCATGATATTTTCAACACTACATGCATTTAGCTCAAATATGCTAAAGATTTTTAGTTATTTACGGGATATCAGCATATTTCTCTGTTCTGCTTATTATTTATCATGATTTGCAGTTATGGAAGTGATTCATTGAAATAAAAATGAGAAAAAGGGTCAGAGAATGAGATTCCTAAAATTACTTGACTGAGATCAATGATCCACATACATGTTCCCATACAGCAATGAAAAGAAGAAAACTAGAATCATACTTCACCAGGACATTCCACAAATCTGCATTATCTAGTGCAAATCTTCAAAGGGAAAGTTGACCACAACACGCAATAAAATGAAAGCACTTCTATTGAACACAGGATTCACCATTACATATCCAGAAATCAACTTGAGGATTACGTAAAGTTTACAATCAGGATGTAATCTGAAGCTTCATCTCCATTCAGTATGCTTTAGAACAAGTACATTTACAATGATCTGAAGAAAGAACCTTAACATTTCAACAATTTAGTCCTCATTAGTCTTAGTAATCCGATCTCTTCTTAATTCTACAGTAATTGGCCTTATTTTTGCTAGATATTCTCTCTATAGGACTCTCCCTAATTAGACAAGTTCTGACCCTTTTATAGAATAAAAGCCAGAAAATGGTTACAATGATCCAATGATCAGGATCCTCTCAGAATAAACAACGGTCCAGATGAACAGCACGTGATTGCCAGTTGGCAATTACACAGCTAGCACAGAATATTCCAGCATCTTCGGCCTGGTCCATCCTCTAGTTGGCAAACAATGCATTTGGCAATATCCTCAGCCCAGGTTCATGTTACCTGCCAGTTGACAATTTTTAGCCACTTCATACAGCTCCAACATCCTGCAACAAATAGACAAGAATTAAGCATCATCATTTAATAACTAGCAAGAAAATAAACATTTACATTTTATCAGGTTGTGAATGTGCAAACCTATATATATCGAGTCATGAATATTAAGCATCTGAGAAAATTTGCGTATTTAGATGTCCATAGGTGGTCAAGAGGGTCTGGGTGACTATCGTTGACTGAAAAACATGCTATCAGGCCCTAATTCAATTTTTGATCAGGTCCAGGGTCACTTGAGCAATTTTTGATAAAAATATCGAAAATGTAATTTTTTTTGTATTTTCTACATCTTAGTAAATTGCATTTTTGGAGGCCTTAGGAGTAGAATTAGGGCTCACTGAGCAACTCAAGCTAGATAACTAGTTTATCTTTCCAATGAGTCCAAAAAGTTTAAATTCCCATAACATAGCTAGGAGTTATGACCCTGCCAAGGAGAAGATAAAAAAATTCCTATTTTTTTGAGTTTCTCTAAAATTTTGCAAATAGTTTCACCTTCTGGTAGCTCTTTTTGTATTCCAAGGGTAATGTGACCCTTCATATGATATGTAAGCATTTTCAGTTTTGTATCTCTCTGTGTATATCACATGCATAAGATCATGGATATGCAATACGTGCTCTTTTGCTCGCTAAATTCCATTGAATAAAACTATCGGGTTCGGGTATGCACTTTAGTTAATATGAGGGATATTAACTAATATGACTCTCTTCATAGATCGGGATATGATGATGATGTCATCATCATGGACAGGTTTCATTAAAATGTGAAAGGCTGACATCATGGTCATACTAAAGGAAATCAGGATGTTAAGAAATATGACCCTAATATTGAGGAATATCACCCTCCGAATAAGATGATGTCATGGTCATGTCGAGCCTTTTATATCAGGTCAGACTAACATCACTATCATGTTAGGAAAGATCAGTCATATTAGAAAAGATGACGGATGTTAAAAATTAGATGACCTTCAGAGTTCAAGTCGATTGATGATGTCATCGTCATATCAGGTCCTTCGTGGAATGGGATAAGCTTATGTCATCATCATGTTAATGAAGATGACTCATATTAATGAATATGACCCCCTTTCGAAAGATCAGGATGACGTCACCATCATGTTATTTAAAAGGGTGATCGTTGGATACGTACCTCCGTGAGGTAAAAAGGATGATGATTTCTTGATTTCTTTGGTCATCGGGGTTGGATGACATCATCAGCATATTGGCACTGGGGTGATATTTTGCGGCAGGGTGATATTTGAAATATTAGGTGATATTTGAAATATGACCCCCGCAAAATATATGAAACTATTTGACGAGCAAATACAATTATTACCTAAAATTAACGTCCAGAGTTCACGGACCAAATGATTATCGGGTGATAAATTGGCATTGGGGTGATCTAACGTAAGGTGACTGATGTTTAAGGAATATGACCCCCCCAAGAATATCAAGTTTGACCAGGACTTTGACTTGTCATAACTTTCATTCCCTAAGGAATATCAGGGTGACCCAAAAGGCAAACCTGCATTAAATTTTATACTCTTTTCAACCATGAGGTTATTGATATGAAATATTAACTTTGACAAACTGACCTCATCATGATGACTTACCCACTTCCCTATGCAGGATCACCTACATGACTTACTTTTACTAGACTGCTGAAGAACAGAGAAACAACGTAAGCCAAAGCAGCAAAAGTTGGGTCCCTGTTTTGTCAAGTCAAAATGGGGAATGTTGTGTAACCACACAACAACTTGCCACCAAAGAGAACAACCAAATTTCAATGATTCAAGTGAGGTGATCACATTCATATATAGTATTCTAACTCTTTCTAAGTGTAAGCATCATAATCTTTCTGAATGATAAAGTTTTCATCATGGCAACAATGCTAACAAAGGATCAGGTGTGTGCAAATGATTAATTATCCTCATCTTGAAAGAAAGTTGAAAGCATGAGGAACTGATGTTAAGCTACATAGTTTGGGAGCATCCCTCATAGCCAACCTGGATAGAGCCTTGCTACCAGCAGGTGTCCATAGCCCCAGCAAGGTTATCTATACAATCCCCCTAAGTAGAGCCCCACTGCCAGCAAACATCTATAGCCCCGGTAGAGTTACTTAGATGGCCTAATTTTATTTCTTTTTCTAATTTTTTTAATATTTTATATTCTATAAATCTGATGTCATCATGTAAGCTTAGTGTGCAAGGTATGGTCACTTGCTGATTTAGGTTGGAGATTGTATTGGTAGCAAGGGAGTCCCTTTAGATTTTTCACTTAACACCTATACTTGTGTGTTCAACAAACCCAAGGCTGTTAGGTGAGTCATTGTGAAAGAATCACTTTGGTCAAGAAAGGGCACCCCGATGAAAAGATATCACAGACTTGATCATCAGTACCTCTCAAAATGAATCACAACCTATATATGAATTTGTTCTCATCACCTAAATCCTAACAATTTGGTCATTTTCTTAGGGTGATGAGCTGCATCATCTTGGTTAACCAAAACAGAACTCAACAAGCAAACAAACAAAAGCAAACACACTAAGCAAACTGCACAAACAACTAACTACAAAAGGAAACAATAGAAAACAAAGCAAGAAAGGAAAGAAAAGAAACAAAATAACTACTCTATCAAACTATATACAAACCCTACAAGGCAAATAAAACCCATGATAAGACCCAAAGACACATGTATTTGCATACTTCCTTATATTGTGCAAGAGCATCAGGGCACTAGTTATAGTTCTAATCCTATCAAATTCATCCTTGTATTCTAAAAAATATTCTTGTATTCTAAATTCATTGTTTTTAACAGAATAACCTCTAATTATCAGCAACTAAGGAAGCTCATCATGTTCATGATTAATCCATATGCATGTTTTTTCTCTCAAATTTCCATAATCAAAATAATAATCAACTTCATTCACCGTGGAAAGAATAAATACAACCTGATGTATCTCTAGCTCTGTTGGACATGCTTCTTTATTGACAGCTAGTCCTCTATTTAACTTTGCATTCTCATTGCTCAGCTCAGTGTCTAGTCTCACTTCAAATTGAAGAATGTATGACGCTTGAAGTATTAATCTTTCATCTTTATCCAATTTTGTTCCTTCATTTTGCATGTATATCTGATTCTTGACTTCAGGAAGCACCTCAATGCTTTCATCAAATCCCTGTACAGCAGCATCTAAATGAGTATCTTTATTATCATAACCTGATATATAGAAATTTATCATTTCTAAATCATTTGACTGTAAATGTGAATTAACATTCAATTGATAGGAATACTCCCCTATTTCATTTTCAAAATGACATTGGATTGGCATCTAATCATGCACAACAACTCCAAAGCTTTCTGCATCTTCAACTTTCATAAATTGTTCATCAAATGACTCACAATTTCCATCTAGTAAGGTATCTGGTTCCATTGTCCTGCAACATTCTTGCATTTGATCATTCAATTTGGACAAGTTAGATAGTAGTTCAGGATTTATTTTCTTTTCTACAATTTCTTGGGTTACTATCATGGGAACTTCACCAACAACAATGCATTTAAATTCTTCCACCTGTCTCCATTCCCTTTTACCATAGAATAACTCAAGGAAAGGTGTTTCACTATCCTTATCAAAAGTATTAGGATCAGAATCAAAGACTTTATCTTGACAAGTGGTTTCTTCTCCACAATTTTCAAAAGATTCATACCTGCACTCTGCCTCACCCTTACCATAAAGTAGAGAACTCCTATCAATCTCACCATAGAATGACTCAAGGAAGGATGTTTCCTCTTCTTTACCTTCTAGAATTGATTCAGCTATTGTATTTCCTAAACAACTCATCATCACAAGTGTTGCATCCTCTTGCCATTCCAGAATTCGAGTCTTCTCCAACATGACCAACAAGCATCACAATCCCTTTTTGAATGCTCGTCATCATGTAATCTGCACCAACTTTCAATCAGGGCATCATCAGTGGATAAACCTAATATTTGACTACACTATATATTTCTAGACAAGTATAATTCAAAATCTTTAAAGTGATCCACTTCAGTGTCTGGACTACTAATAATTTCTGGTGCTATATCTGCTTGTTGCTCCAGAATTTCTTCGTTTCCCTGCCAGACTTTAGCCCTAAACACCTCTAAAAAGAATATTAGTCCTTTCAAATATAGATCCAACATTGTAAGAAAAGTTAGACAGTTAATTTCACTGTGCTCCACAAACATGTGTATCTTGCAACAACTGGATAAACCAAAGTTAAATAAACTGTGAGGGTAAAGTTGCCTATTCAAAGTTTCATGAAATAAAGGAATGCTAACTTGACAATTGTTTTCATATGCATCCATCAAAACGAGACTCTATTTTCAATTCTTAGGATTTTTTCAAAATTTGCATGAGATCTATCATATCTCAGAATAAAACTCGATAGCTTAGAAAATCAAACTAATCTTTGAAGCTTTGAACTAGATCTTTGTAAAGATACAATCAAAACCCCTCAGATAAGAGATATTTATAGACATTAACCTCAAATGATGAAATATTTATGAAATATTTGTAGAAAATCCACATATTCTTTGTTCAGGCCCTCCTAGCGCCAATTTATGTTGATGATGATGTTAGTCATAAACAAACATAGAATAAAAGTACACATTAACTTTTATTCATCTTGAAAGATACGATGCATTTAGAGAATTCATGATCTCAAGTCTCCGTGGATTAGGTCTTAATCAACTGATGTTACTCAGTAGTTCATGTGTGTTGCTATTTCCATTTTGGGGCCTTACGCTCTTCAGTAATTTCTGTAAAGTTCATCAATATTTCTCCAAATATCATCTTTTTTATATCTGCCCTGCATAAATTTCCAACAATTCTACCTCTGCACTTATGAATTCAGTCAAATAATGTGCCTACAGTTTAATATTCACATGATTTCTACCATTATCTGTAATTCTTTGCATGATATTTTCAACACTACATGCATTTAACTGAAATATGCTAAGGATTTTCAGTTATTTATGGGATATCAACATATTTCTCTGTTCTGTTTATTATTTATCATGATTTGTAGTTATGGAAGTGATTCACTGAAATAAAAATGAGAAAAAGGGTTAGAGAATGAGATTCCTAAAATTATTAACTGAGATCAATGATCCAGATACATGTTCCCATATAGCAATGAAAAGAAGAAAACTAGAATCATACTTCACCAGGACATTCCACAAATCCGCATGATCCAATGCAAATCTTCAAAGGGAAAGTTGACCACAACATGCAATAAAATGAAAGTGCTTCTATTGAACACAGGATTCACCATTGCATATCTAGAAATCAACTTGAGGATTACGTAAAGTTTACAATCAGGATGTAATCTGAAGCTTCATCTCCATTCAGTATGCTTTAGAACAAGTACATTTACAATGATCTGAAGAAAGAACCTTGACATTTCAACAATTTAGTCCTCATTAGTCTCAGTAATCTGATCTCTTCTTAATTCTATAGTAATTGGCCTTATTTTTGCTAGATATTCTCTCTATAGGACTCTCCCTAATTAGACAAGTTCTAGCCCTTTTATAGAACAAAAGCCATAAAATGGTTACAATGATCCAATGATCAGGATCCTCTAAGAATAAACAATGGTCCAGATGAATAGCATGTGATTGCCAATTGGCAATTACACAGTTGGCACAGAATATTCCAGCATCTTCGGCCTGGTCCATCCTCCAGCTGGCAAACAACGCATTTGGCAATATCCTCCTCAGCCTAGGTTCATGTTGCCTGCCAGTTGACAATTTTCAGCCACTTCATATAGCTCCGACATCCTGCAACAAACAGACAAGAATTAAGCATCATCATTTAATAACTAGTAGGGAAATAAACATTTACATTTTATCAGGCTGTGAATGTGCAAACCTATATATATCGGGTCATGAATATTAAGCATCTGTGAAAATTTGCATATTTAGATGTCCATAGGTGGTCAAGAGGGTCCGAGTGACTATCGTTGATTGAAAAACATGCTATCAGGCCCTAATTCAATATCTAATTAGGTCCAGGGTCACTTGAGCGATTTTTGATAAAAATATCGAAAATGTAATTTTTTTTGTATTTTCTACATCTTAGTAAATTGCATTTTTGGAGGCCTTAGTAGTGGAATTAGGGCTCACCAAGCGACTCAAACTAGATAACTAGTTTATCTTTCCAATGAGTCCAAAAAGTTTAAATTCCCATAACATAGCTAGGAGTTATGACCCTGCCAAGGAGAAGATAAAAAAATTCCTATTTTTTTTGTGTTTCTCTAAAATTTTGCAAATAGTTTCACCTTCCGGTAGCTCTTTTTGTATTCCAAGGGTAATGTGACCCTTGATATGATATGTAAGCATTTTTAGTTTTGTATCTCTTTGTGTATATCACATGCATAAGATCATGCATATGCAATACATGCTCTTTTGCTCGCTAAATTCCATTGAATAAAACTATCGGGTTCGGGTATGCACATTAGTTAATATTAGGGATATTAACTAATATGACTCTCTTCATAGATTGGGATATGATGATGATGTCATCATCATGGATAGGCTTCGTTAAAATGTGAAAGGCTGACGTCATGGTCATACTAAAGGAAATCAGGATGTTAAGAAATATGACCCTGATATTGAGGATTATCACCCTCTAAATAAGATGATGTCATGGTCATGTCGAGCCTTTTATATCAGGTCAGACTAATGTCACCGTCATGTTAGGAAAGATCAGTCATATTAGAAAAGATGACGGATGTTAGAAATTAGATGACCTTCAGAGTTCAAGCCGATTGATGATGTCATCGTCATATCAGGTCCTTTGTGGAATGGGATAAGCTTACATCATCATGATGTTAATGAAGATGACTCATATTAATGAATATGACCCCCTTTCGAAAGATCAGAATGACGTCACCATCATGTTATTTAAAAGGGTGATCGTTGGATACGTACCTCTGCAAGGTAAAAAGGATGATGATTTCCTGATTTCTTTGTTCATCGGGGTTGGATGATGTCATTGGCATATTGGCACGGGGTGATATTCTGCGGCAAGGTGATATTTGAAATATCGGGTGATATTTGAAATATGACCCCCACAAAATATATGAAGCTATTTGATGGGAAAATACAGTTATTACCTAAAATGGACGTCCGGAGTTCGCAGACCAAATGATTATTGGGTGATAAACTGGCATCGGGGTGATCTAACGTAAGGTGACGGATGTTTAAGGAATATGACCCCCTAGGAATATCAGGTTTGCCCAGGACTTTGACTTGTCATAACTTTCGTTCCCTAAGGAATATCAGGGTAATCCAAAAGGCAAACCTGCATGAAATTTTATACTCTTTTCAACCATGAGGTTATTGATATGAAATATTAACTTTGACAAACTGACCTCATCATGATGACTTACCCACTTCCCTATGCAGGATCACCTACATGACTTACTTTTACCAGACTACCGAAGAACAGAGAAACAACGTAAGCCAAAGCAGCAAAAAGTTGGGTCCCTATTTTGTCAAGTCAAAATGGGGCATGTTGTGTAACCACACAATAAGTCTCTGAACACCTTTGTTAGATAAAGAGTGCATGCCTAGGGAGGCAAAGGCAAAAACCAAATGAAATAATGATCAGAAACACAATATAATGTCACCTTGTAGTGAAGATCTCATGGGAGGAAGATGCTCTTCATTCCACGAGGAAATGGATGCTCAAATTTGCAAACACAAACACATAGACCACAAATCTGCTCTTGCAACACAATGAAAGCCTTGAATCACCTTGAGAACACAATAGCTTGCTAGTAATCATCTAATTGAAATCTAGTTTACAAATGAATGCCTAAACATGCTTTTATATGCAACTACAAACACTCTCGCCGAGATTTCGTAAATTCAAACTTACCGTGTCGGCCTAGGGACCAAATAATGGTCATAAACTAACACTTAAAATTTGGGCCTGACGCAATAGGGCAGGAGTAGGGCGTGGGCACCCAAGTCCTCCCCCCCTAGTTTGGGCAGGGTTAAGCTCAAGGGGTCCTCCCAGGTCCCATTTGTCATGTTACCTAGGGCTCATTCCATTGGGATGCCAAATTATGAAGTAAGATGTCCTAAATGAATGCAAAAGATCTGGGAGCTAAACCTTATGAGGGAAAAGCCCCCAAGAGGACATTTTCTGACGTTACAAGAAATACCCGCATAGTAATTTTTCTTGAACATCCTTCCTTTGTTTTCCCTATTCTTGATTCTTAGAGCTCTATCTGGACACCTTGAATCATAATGACCTTTTTTTCCACAACTAAAACATTTAAAAGGCAACTTACCACTGAACTTACTAGTACCCTTTTTCATCCTTCTCACAAAGTTAGCTTCTACTTCATCAAAGTCTTTTGGATCTAATTCAACTATCTTCTCTATTTTACCATCTTTAATAGCAGTCTCATCCTTTGCAGTTCCACTAGTTGTGCCAAACTCTCTTATTTCAAAAGTAGTTAGGGTGCCAAGCAATTGATCTTTGGTAAATTTACTCAAGTTTTGTAATTCTTCAATAGCAAAAACCTTATGATTGTAAGCTTTAGGAAGAGTTCTAAGTCCTTCAATATCACTTCTTGATCATCTATATTTCCTCCAAGTCCTTTGATGCCATTGACAACTTCATCCACCTTCTGTAAGTAACTTGTAATATTTTCATCTTTAGACATATGCATGGTCTCATAAGTGAGCTTCAAATTCTACATTTTAGCCTGTTTGACCTTCTCATCTCCTTCATAAACACTTTGCAACCTTTTCTAAATCTCATTAGTAGTCTTCAAATTTGCAACTTTCACCCACTTAGAATTAGTAAGTCCACTTAAGAGAGCATGTTTTGCCTTACCATCTATTTCAGCAGCTTTGATTTCATCTTCAGTATTTATACCACTCTCAAGTATAAATTAATCAGACTTGACACATTTCCAGACCTCATAACCAAGAGAAATTAGAAATGCTTCCATCCTTACCTTCCAGAGAACTTAGTCTGATCCAGCAAACAAGGGAATATCCTTCTTGTGCTCCATCCTAGATCTACCTCAAGTTGTTAAGCTTTCTTCAAAGGAGCATTGCTATGATACCAATTATTGAATGCATAAGACAACTGAGAGGGGGGTGAATCAGTTGTATCAGAAATTTCAAAGCCTCACAAACACATTAACATCCACATCAGTTCACTTAAACCCTTAATCTATTATGATTATTAAACATGAGAAGCAAATAATATAAACTTAAACACATCAACACCATGGACAAGAGAACACCAAATTTTTACATGGAAAACCCTAAAAGGGAAAAACCATGGTGAGGATTAGCTCACAATATAAAGTAGTAGCAATACCGAATTACAAGAGGCTCACTGCTAAAGGGCTCATTGCCAATGACTCACTATCCACAAGAAGAAGAGGCTCACTGCCAAGAGTGAACTGATATAATTGCATCTAACACATGCATGGGTTCAATTCCAATGAAGCACAAAAAACATCACCTTCACATCTATAACCGAAAGATAGTAGGCACCTTCTACTCACTACATCCAGTCACCTAACACATGAAAGTTCTTACTTCCCTTTATCACCCTCACATCATAAAAATCATTTCCTTTATGCACATGTACACATCCAGGAATCCTTGACACTTATTTATACCATCATTACCCTTGAAACAAACTTCAAGTTCGAAAACACAATCTTCAATCCTTGAAACAATCTCCAAGGTTAGCAAACACACAATGTTTGAATTAGGTCTTAGACCTAAACATTCCATGGCACAAGGGAATGAAGCCAAACCACTCTATGCCTTAGCTCAAACCCAAATCTATCTAGGTATGCTACACAACACTCACATAATCACTAAATCAACTCCTTAATCAGTGCAAACATTCAAGGTCAACCAAATAATGTAAACATAAAGAATTCTTGATCACATGCTTATACGATCATAACCATAATGTGCGGACCATACATAGGGATTTAACACAATCTATAAAATCCACGAACATCTTGAAGTCACCTGGAAACCAACAAATTCAGCCACAACAACTTTCACCTCAACACAACAACACTGTCAAACTCTGCGACACAATAAATTACTTTCCGGAGCACCAAATCACAAACCTTTTGGATGGAAGATAGGTAAGATCCTTATGAACAAATATCTAGAACCATAGCACCTGAAACCTTTTTGTGGAGGAATACTTTCTCCCAGATACCTCTGCACAACTCGGAAACAATGTCAAATACTATTCTCAAACTGGTGAACATAACTTTCACTACACAACAATCCAAAGCACCAAATTTTGGATTTAGTATCTTGAAATAATTCTTGACAACATATCCAAACTACACACTTAGATCTCCAACACAGAAGAAATACGGAGTAAAAACTCAAACAATATTCTGTAAGCTAGAAGACTTCTTCAACACACTGTTTCCATAATTAATCAAATTCTTTCAAAAGCACTTGGAAACTTAATATCAAAAGCATATCCTTAACATCTTCAGAACTTCAACATAGCAACCAAACCACCTTTATCAAGAAAACTTAATCAAACAACAACTTCATCAGAAGACACAGTTGACACCAATGACAACACCGATTAGCACATACTTGCAACACCTCCCATTTCACAACCCACTGCATCATATTCCTCACAAAACACCAACCACACACTCTTACAACAACTCCACCAACTCCAAAACCAACAACAAAACCAAATACCACAAAACATTCTCCATCAATTCATTAACCACCAATAACAACAACAAACTCAAACCCCACCACAACAAAAATTTCCCAACATCCTCCAATAGTTAATCCAACAACAACAATATAACATACCACAACCACCCACCTCGGATTTATCAAGCATTGTTCAAACTTTGATCCAAAAATTTGATGACATGCAATATGGGCACATGAGAAAACAATACTCTTTTGAAGATATTTTCCCATATCGTTTTGATCACACAATCCCCATCCTTCCTTTCCCCAAGAACTTTGAGACACCTAAGTTTGACAAATATAAAGGGAAAGGAGATCTCCTTGAACATTTAAGGGAATATTATATCACTTGCTTAAAAGTCTCCTCTGATGACACATATCTCATGAGACTTTTCCCTAGAAGCTTAGGAGGACAAGCAACCAAATGGTTCGCACATCTTCCCCTAGTATCAAAACATTTCACAAACTTGCAGAGAAATTTGTCAATCACTTCTCATAATACTTTGAACATGAAGTTTCCATGACGGATCTTTGCAACACTAGACAAAGAAATGGGGAATCTTTTGCCACCTTCTTGCAATGGTGGAGAAGTCTAGAAAGCAAGCTATTATGGCCCATCCCCAAAAAATAATTGGTCACCATGTTTGTGACAAACCTAATTAAGAAATGGGCTTTCACCTACAAATCCAATGTGCCTCTACCTTCGAATAGGTTATCGACAAAGGAACCACGATCGAAAGAGCCCTTATATCCAATGGAGCTATCAAAATCTATTGAGAAAATAATGACAACAAAGGCAGCAACAAGGTCAATAGCAACAACAACAACACCAACACAAACAACAATCAATCATACAAAAAACCCCACTTTTGGGGTAAGAAAAAAAACAACCTCAATGACGGTGTCACCGACATTAAGAATGTCCAAAATGTACAAACTCCTATACCATCCAACACATCCACAAGCAATAACAACGTCAGTATTCCTAAAGGTCAACCTAGACAAAACAATGCACCTAAGACAAAATTCACACCTCTAGGTGAACCAATCAAAAATTTATTGAGAAACCTTGTGAAAGATGACCTAATCACACTACTCACCATCTGACCATATGATGACAATGATGGTGGCTCTAGCCTAAATATTTTCACTCTCAAATTAATAAAACAATTGGGATATTCTAATGTGGTTGTAGACTCAAGTGAAATTATAACCATTAAAGGATATGATGACACCGAATGACTATCCAAAGGGACTATCAAACTTCCAATCCATGTTGGACAAAAGATATTGGAGACAAAAACACCAAGTACTCAATCTTGATCTCCCTTACAATATCCTCCTTGGCCACCCATGGATCCATGCCATGCAAGCCATTCCATCCACTTTCCATCAATGCCTTAAATTCCCCTACAATGGGATCGAGGTTACTATATATGTTGATCCCCATCCTTTCCAATACTGTAGCTTCTTGGAAGGACATGACAAAAGCTTTTTCCCATATAATAAATCCATTAAAACATCCACATCATACATTGATACATCCAACATTGCATCCACCTCTCAACCCTCACCACCACCCGAAATAAAGATCAAGTATAGCAATATGGGATGTGGTGAATATGACCTACATGGAGCATTTTGTGTAGGACAATTCCCACCATCCCCCAAAGCGTTTGGAAAACCTAAGTCACAAGAAATCTCTATGGTTGTTATATGCAAGCGGTCTCCAATCTTTGAGCAAAGACACGTAATGGAACAATATATCCTCAAAGATGTGTCATCATGGTTATATAGAGATAAAGATGAAGAACCAACAACTCCTATCCTACCTATCGACAAGTATGGAAAGGGTCTCGACATTGTCAAGAACATGGGTTACAAGGGACAAGGTGGTATGGGACTTCATGAACAAGGTATTCTTGAACCAATCCAAGCAACAAGGAATCACTATGATCAAGGTCTAGGGTATAGAAAACAAGAGCCTACCTCCACAGAACACAAATATATCTTAAGTGAGCTTACAAAATCATTTCCTATAATTGAGAACATCAATGAAGAGGATCATCAAGATTCTTTCATGGACTTCATCAAGCTATTTGAATCATCCATTTACACCATTGATAGCCTCTCAACCACACCATCACCATCCAATGACCTTCCACACATTTATCCCCAACTTATTGATTAGGACCAACAAGGACCTCCAGTCCTAGACGTTGCACAAAATGATGAAGCAATTGCCAAATTGATGGGTTTAAGAGACCATATACCCCTGGGAGATCACAAAGTTGGATACATCATGGAACTCAACACATCTTCCTACTTCGGGGAGACCTCCATGTCTCTTAGTCACAAAAACATAAAAATAAAAAATACATCCCTTAGTGAAAACCACTCTATGGCACTTTTGGATGATGAAAAAGTAAAAATAAAGGATGCATCTCTTGGTGAAAACCTCCTCGAGGCGATAGAAGATGAGAGAATGGACCTCCCCAAAGTCCCAGAGCTCTACCAAGAAAGATCACCAATCCTTGTGGAGGAATATCAAGAGATGAACCTTGGTACTTAAGAATCACCAAACATCACCTTTCAAACAGCGTCCCTCACACCAATAGAACAAGAGGCCTTATTTGCATTCTTCAAACATCAAAGCCACAACTTTGCATGGACATATGCTGATATGCTGGGGTTAGATATAGAATTAGTGGTCCATCATTTTGTAGTACATCTTGATGCAAAGCCGGTAAAACAAAAGCTAAGGAAAATGAATCCCCAAGTAGCATTGCTCATCAAAGTAGAGCTCAAAAATCTCTTGGACCTTGGATTTATCCACCCTATTGATTATCCTGAATGGGTATCAAATGTTATTCCTATAGCTAAAGTCACTGGGTGCATCCTCGTGTGTATGGATTTCAAAGATCTCAACAAAGCATGCCCCAAGGATGACTTTCCTTTACCAAACATCGACATCATTGTTGATCTAACAGTTGAGCATGAAATGTTATCACTTATGGATGAATTTTTAAGGTATAATCAAACTAGGATAGCTGAATAAGACCAACATAAGATGACATTCATTTGTCCATGGGGAACCTACTACTGGTTTGTTGTGCCTTTCGGCCTAAAAAATGCATGAACTACTTATCAAAGATAAATGACCATTACATTCCATGACTTTTTTCATTGAATTATGGAAGACTATGTAGATGACCTATTGGGAAAATGAAAAACAAGAGAGGAACACCTACAAGTGCTAGCTAAAATCTTTGACCGCCTAGATGAATACAAAGTTCATCTCAATCCAAAGAAGTGCGTTTTTGGAGTTACCTCAAGAAAACTCCTTGGCTACATTGTGTCATGACAAGGCATAGAAGAGGATCCAACAAAGGTAAAATCAATTGTAACGCTAGAAAATGTCCCCTTGGGGGTTTTTCCCTCTTTACGTTTAGCTCCCAGGTCTTTAGTGTGCATTTAGGACATCTTGCATCATAATTTGGCATCTCAATGGAATGAACCCTAGGTATTATGACAAATGGGGCCTAGGGAGACCCCTTGAGCCTAACCCTACCCAAAATAGGGGGGAGGACTTGGGCACCCTCACCCTAGTCCTGCCCTATTTTGGGTTAGGCCCAAATTTCTAGTGTCGGTTTATGACCATTATTTGGTCCCTAGGCCGACACGGTAAGTTTGAATTTATGAAATCTTGGTGGCAGTGTTTGTAGTTGAATATAAAAGCATGTTTAGGCATTCATTTGTAAACTAGATGGCTATTGTGAACTTTATGCATTCTAAAGGTGATTCAAGGCTTTCATTGTGTTGCAAGAGCGGATTTGTGTTGTCTATGTGTTTGTGTTTGCAGATTTGAGCATCCATCTTCTCATGGAATGAAGAGCTTCTTCCTCCCATGAGATCTTCACTACAAGGTGATATCTATTATGATTATTGAGCATTTATGATTTGGTTTTTGCCTCTACCTCCCTAGGCACACACTCTTTATCTGACAAAGGTGTTTGGAAGACTTAAGTGTCCTTTCGGGGCTTGACTGAGGCAAGATCCTAAACACCACAACCCCCTCCCAAAGTTTTCATGGTTACAGGTTACAGGTTGATGATACAAACAAATTGAAGTTGCAGGAGGGCATGTTGAAGTGTCAGTATTATAGAACAATAGGAAAAAGGGCACCCTGGACTAGGGTACCCACTCATTAGTCCTCAAAGTTTAGTGACAGGAAAATCTCTGAAACAACAGAAATAAGTTACAGACTGAGTTTCCAGATCTTGACAAAAAGTAGGGCCTTGGACTTGGGTGCCCACTCTTTTGTCCCTGACTTTTCCACATCAAAACCCTGAAAATAGGTGCACTGTTATTTGTTATTTTACATCTTTCTGCAGAAGCAATTTCTGTTATTCATATGTTTACTGTCGTTTTCACATAATTAGGGTTTTGATGGATAATTGAGCATAAGAGAAGGAAAATTGATAATCAAATACCCTAATCCAAGTTTCCCTACATTTGTAAGTGACTAAGGACCTGATAGTGCTCTACCACTCAATCCGAATGTCCTTGAATGTAATGGGTGAAAGGAGGATTGGAAACAAAAATCAAATAATCCAAATTTTAACCTTTACATCAATATTCAAAATGCCTCCACCAAAGAACCTGAAACAACTATGTAGCCTTCAAGGTAAGCTTCAATCCATCTGACACTTCATTGCACAACTAGTTGATATGTGCCAACCTTTCCAACATCTACTGTGAAATAATGTGGCATTTCAATGGGATGCAAATTATCAGACAACCTTTGAATAGCTGAAGGAATATCTCACTACACCTCTAATTCTCATACCACCAAAGCAAGGACAACCCCTATTACTCTACATTTCAACAACAGAGACAACAATAGGGGCATTGTTAGCACAACACAATGACCAAGGAAAAGAAAGCTATCTTTTATATCAGTCATACCTTAGTGGGATATGAGCTCAATTACACACCTATTGAAAGGGCATGCCTTGCAATCATCTTTACATCTCAAAAATTAAGACACTACATGCTCAACCACAAAACAAAGCTCATAGAAAAGATCAATCCACTAAAGTACTTATTCTCCCAAGCAACTCTTATAGGATGTATGGCTAAGTGGGTGATGATACTTAGTGAGTTTGATATTAAGTACATAGAAAGGAAGGATATTAAAGGACAAGTCATTGTAGACCAGCTAGCAGACACACCAATCCCAAAAGAATATATGCTCCTCTCATAATTTCTAGATGAGTCAATCCTCATAGTTGCACCTACAATAGAATGGAAAATGTATTTTGATGGATCATACACACATCATGGATCGAGGGCAAGAATCTTATTCATGACCCCTCAAGGAGATTGCATCCCAAAATCCTATAAAATAACATTTCCTTGTACAAAAAATGTAGTAGAATATGAGGCACTTATCACAAGAATATGTGTGGCCATCCAGTGGAAAATAGAAAAACTCATGGTCTATGGTGACTCCCAACTAGTTATATAATAGGTCAACAATGAGAATAAGACAAAATATGACAATCTCTTGCCGTACAAAAGGATGGTAGATGAATTCAAAGAATATTTCCATGAAATCCAATTTGAGCAAGTCCCAAGCCTCAACAACAAAGCAACAAATGCCATGGCCACTATATGTTCTTTGGTAGACATGAATAAAAATAGCTAGTGGTGTGAATTTCTCATCGAAGAATTGCAAATTCCATCTTATGAT
Source organism: Cunninghamia lanceolata (assembly GCA_027924645.1). NCBI lineage: Eukaryota > Viridiplantae > Streptophyta > Pinopsida > Cupressales > Cupressaceae > Cunninghamia > Cunninghamia lanceolata. Next base: position 5,609,107 of record BSBN01000850.1, read on the forward strand.
GTTCCACAATCCAAATTAGTATGCGACATTGTTGGTTCCCTATCCCCTTGGTATCAAGACATCTATCGTTATCTCCATGACAATATCCTTCCACACGATCTATAATTTGCCCAACGTCAAACATTCATCTGCCGAACCTCCCATTTCACCCTTATAGGCAAAACATTATACCATAAGAGTCTTGATGGTACCCTTCTAAGGTGTCTCGATTCTTGAGAAGCTGAAACAACCTTACAAGAGGTACATGAAGGTATTTGTGGGGCACACTCTAGCGAACCTACACTCACCAAGAAGACTCTGAGAATAGGGTACTATTGGCCAATAATGGAGTATGATGCCAACCAATTTGTTAAGAAGTGTCTTCCTTGCCAACAACATGGTGACCTGATTCATGCTCCATCATAGGAATTGCAACCCATCATGACTCTGTGGGCCTTTTCACAGTGGGGGCTCAACCTCATCAAAAAAATCCATCTGTCATAATCCAATGGACACAAATTTTTTATCACAACCACCAAATACTTCACGAAATGAGTGGAAGCCATTCCACTCACCTACACCACTAGAACCCAAACAACCAAATTCATCCTCCATTACATCATATGTCGTTACGGTATCCCCCTTGCCATCATCACTAATAATGGGAAACCATTCAAGAATCAAGAAGTCTACACCCTTTATCAAAAATTCCACATCCAAGACCACTTTTCTACTCCATATTACCCCCAAAGGTAATGGTCAAGCCAAAGCTTCAAATAAAACTATCCTAAGAATTCTAAAAAAGATAGTTAATGAAGCTAGCCATGACTAGCACCTGCAACTTAACCCTACCCTTTGGACCTATCAAAACAACATCCATACACCCACAGAAGCCACTCCATATTCCCTTGAATTTTGTTCCGAAGCCATCCTACCCATCAAGGTCAAGCTCCCTTCTCTCAGAATTTCATTGCAGAATCTCATTGATGAGGAGTATCAGGTTGCATGTCTGAATGACCTAGAACTATTGGATGCGAAGCACCTCAACATTCTCAATCATTTGTAATCCTATCAGAATCACCTCTGAAGAAGTTATAATAAGAAAATCAAGACCTAGAAATTTGACATAGGCGACCTTGTCCTCATGGAAAATCAAAGAAATTTACAGGAGCGACACAAGAAACACAATTTTGAACCAAGTTGGTTGGGACCCTTTGTAATAACAACCAGTTACAGATTAGGAGCTTACTAGATAGAAAAACCTAAGGGGAATCCTTTGGATGAGCTAATGAACATCATGCATCTCATAAATTCTATGCTTGACCCATCAAATATCCCAATCAAAAAATTAAAAAAGTAAAAAAATAAAAAAAATCAAAAAATAAAAAAATCAAGAAAAACCAAGTGTAATAAATCCGTCTAATGGTGAAAACAACTTCGGTGGTGCCTTGGATAAGTACCATGGTGAAAACCTGTTTCAAGCACCATGAGTAGTGGCCAATTCCACCATCTAATAACTCCTCAACCATCACTCCATATCACTTCCATCCCATAGCTTGGTATTACAAAAATTCAGCGTCAAACATCCCACCCTTTATCACCGACCCAAGGTAGATTCTTGAATAAGTGGATCCCTATATGCCCTCCTTGTATAGTAGAAAATCAAAAAATCTAAAAAAAATCACAAAAAACCAAAAATCCAAAAATAATCACAAAAATTAGAAAATCCAAAAACCCCAAAAACATTTAGAAAATTTAGAAAAATAAAAAGAATCAAAAACATCCCACCATCCTCATTATCAAAAAATCCAAACATTCCATCCCACATCATCATCACAAATTAGAACTACATATCGTCACCATCCACATATTAATGTGCCTTGATCCCGTGGATATAGGGTATGTAGGTAGTCTAGAATATGAATGAAGTATCTGATATGTAGGTACATAAGATGCACCCATCCAACCCCACTTGGATGGTTCCTATTCCCTGACCTTACACTTGATCCAAACACAATACACTCACTAGGTATACTATCAAAAGCATCATCCCATGACAAAAAATTAGCAGTCATCAAATCAACTTTAACCACAACTTATGGCCTATATCTTTTTTGCCCATCTTTTGACTTTATCCTAACCATCCATCAATCCCTACCTTAATGGATATATCATTCCTACAATAGGTAAAATAATCAAATCCACACCTATCTTGGCAAGAGATACAATGGTTGTTTGTTTGGTCAATTGTTCTTTTTTATTATTGATTCTTATCTTTTGTTCTATTCAAGGATCATTTCAAAACTACCTTGATCTCACTATATCATGGTATGTGGCAAAAATACCTAGAATGGGGCATGGTCAATACTTTTGTATACTGTGCTTGTAGGTTGTTCTCATTACTCCAATTTAGTATTCATATCTTGTGAGTTGTAGGGCCGGTTCTAGCATATTGATCTCCTTTTTCATCTCAGGTTCATCATACCTTTTGTGTACTAGGGGCTTATGTTATGGATTCCCCTCATTCTTTAGACAAGGTTGTACCATCTTGGGCATGCATGGGATCATACTATTGTTTTTGGGTCTAGTCCATGCAAAAAAAGGGATATACCTCATTACCTTGGTCCTTCATACCTTGATGAAAAATATCCTCCTTGCTATAATAAACTTAGGATTGCTCTAAAAATATCAACATAATACCCATCCCAATCCACCATCCCTTAATCAACCCTTAACCCTCATCCAACCCAACCATATGATTATTATAGAAATAATGTCACCTTAGCTTTGCATTAATGATGACAAAGACCTAACCATCCCATCCAATCCTAACCAGCCCATCCAGTCCTAACCTACCCAACCCAAAAGTGGCTTTATATCACAATGTGCATCAAGTGATCGAGGATACACCACCCCCAATTCCCCCCCAACTATCCACTAACCCTACATCCAACACCTCCCCCCACTCCTTAAAATGGCTCTAACAACACATGTATCATTACCAACATCCTCCATCCTATACATCGCATCATCATTAGATCATAAATCATCATAGCATTATCCACATAACTGTTATCACCTAAATGTGCACCCTAACTAATTTGCAGAAATTAGTCTCTTTGGTGAAACATGGGAAGACCTCCAAAGCTGTAGGTCACTTAATGGCAGAGGTCAACCTCCAGAGAAGGCTGGCTTCCTAACTTTGTATCACCTAAAACTTTACTATTCTATGATCTTGACAAGGAAAAGGGTAAGAAAAACTTTGTTCTACAACTGAAACTTAACTCTAAGGGTGATACACCTATCTTAAATGAGGAATATGAAAATAACAATCCAAATACTTGTTAATGTGACTGAAATAACTTTTGCACAGCCTATCAGTTATACCTCTGCATAAATATTTCACAAATAGGTCTATGGTTGCAGAAATCTTAAGAGGAATAGTAATTTCACACTTAATCTTAACGCATAACTAGACACAACTTGTAACATACATAAGTACTTTCTGCAAAAATGCTCTTTTCCAAGACAAAATCAAGAGGAAATAAACTTACTTCACAGTTAACCTCATCAAATTAGATAATGAACACAAGATGCATAGGACAGGTAGGTACATTTCTCAATTAATGATCTCCAAGGCTCTCACAGTATATCATATCAAGTGAACTGGTAACATGAGTTATAAATATTGCCAAAATCTAGAGCAAGGATCAAAAAATCCCAAGTCTCTGCAAGTAGCATAATTAGAACTCACTGTAATGAGTCCATAAAAAATGACTATATCCCTCTAAGTGGTTCCACTAAAATAGTAAAAACCCAACTGATTTGGGTCGGATGCCCAGAAAAAGCCTACAATCCAGGGCCTAAATCCTCTCCAAACATGCCCAAACTACAAGAAAAAGTCCATTAGGACTTAACCAAACATTATGTCTCATGAGAAAAAGTCTAAAAAGGAATCTAAAAGGCAATAAAGCCCTCCTAGATACTCTCCAAGTAGTCAAGACAACTACTAACTGTCAATGTGACCTAGTCTAACACTCTCTCCTCCAAGGCAGAAAAAGATGCTACAACAAAGGCATGTGTCTATCAACTCCTCTACAATCCAACCATATTCCCTCAAAGACAATAAAGTCTCACAACACTCTCCCTTGCAATAGAAATTAACAATAACTCTTAAATGACTCATAATTTCATCACTTAAGGCCATCATTTTACATTATATGATATTTGCAAGGAGTAATAAACCATGAATATGAAAAAAAAGGCACCGAAGTGCACACTTCTAATACAAGGAAGTAAAAGACTTAAAAAGTCTTCATATCTCTCATGCCCCCTTCGTGGCATTCTCCTAGGGCTCACAAGTCCTTGAGTCTTGACCATGGCTCTATTAAAAGATATGTGATGAAAAACAAAAAAATGCAAAATGGAAGAAAGATCATCGAGCATTTTTAGGGCTTTGAAATCCTAATGGACAAAAGCAATTTTGGAACTTCATTTTTGCATTCTTGGCTTCTTGAAAAGTTGCTCTATTGTCTCTTTGTAGCTGACATGAGGGTTTGTAGTTGAACCGTCTGTAGATGATATTATGCCGCTTCTCGAGGCTTCTGTACTGAAAATGCATGGAAAAAAACTCAGTAACTTAAGGTGAGTTGGTTAAGCTCCTCTTTCTAGAACAAACTTGCAAAATTAAATGATTTTTCTGTGATTTCTTGTAGCTTTTTACCACTGTACATGCTATAGAACCTTCATTTTGTAAGGTTGTCTCTTCTTGAGGTATGGCAAAGTGTATCTCCTGTATCTATTACTATTTTATGTGTTTCTTCACTTAGGGTTTTCAGAAAAATAACAAACCCCTACCTTTAACTGAATGGCCATGGATTGACTCACTTATTATGGTTTCCACTTGCAATTATAAGGCATTTTTTAGAAAAATGGGAAAACAAGGGTTTTCCTGTAGGTGGCTTTTTTGTTTTCTCCACTATGCTTTGTTTAACTTTGAGATGGTTACTTGACACTACCACTATAGATGATATTTTCATGCTTCTTTGAAAGCTTCTGTATAAGGCATTCTGAAGAGGGTTTTTCTGACTGTCGTATCTTCACACTATGAATGTTGTTTTCTAATTTATCCTTCAATTGTAGAGAATGACTGTTCTTTTTTGGTATAATGCTATAGAAAGTAGTAAGATCTATCATTTCTGTTTGATAAATGAACATTCTTCTGTCAATAAAAAACCCTAGTTGTGCTCTCGCTCTTCTATAGGAGATTTTTTGAGATTTGTTGTGGCAGAAAGCATTTTGAAAGAAAAAATAAAAGGCAATCTGAAGCTAGGGTTTCTTGTTAACAAAACCCTATATGCATATTATGAACAAACATGAAAGTATAACAATAGTTGAAGTCTCTTTTTCCCTTCTACTAATCACTGGTGACTTTCTGTAGCTCTGGGTATGCCTTTGGATTGTCTTTTATATACCATTTAACATGACTGTTGCCACAGTCATTCATGGTTGTTTTCTGGGGTTTTGTGAAAGTTTTCATACATTTTGTGATTGAACTCAGTTAGATCTATGGTGTTATGCATCTAGCATTATTTCCATACTGCATCTTTGGCTATCTTGACACTCTCTGTAGTAAAGACTATGACTGTAGATTGACCTTTTCCATGATACTCTATCAGTCTTTCATTGTGCTCTGTCTCTGACTATCACCATGTCTTTATACTTCATGATGCTAAGTTTCTTGTATTACCCCTTTGATAAAGGCTCTATAACACTGTAATAGTATTTTCTTTGTCTTGACTACTATGGATGCACCTCTCAGGCATTTGATAGTGTTCTCAAGATCTTTAACAGTCTTATCATTCTCTGTATACCATGCTTACTACTGTATCATCTTCCCTAGATGTAACATCAGATTTCTGTAAAGTCACTATTTTGTAATGTTGAACTGTCTTCGTGCTTCTATGACAGAGATGACTATAATACTTGTTATTTGACTGTCTCTTGACATTTTTTGACAGTCCTTTGTTGCCTGCATGACTATTTATACACCATTCTAACCCTGTAATAAGGTTCATTGACTTTTATGATACACACCATGCTTATTGAGTGAAGGCATACCTAAATTGTGTGCAATCTTTAGATCATCATGCTGCTCCACACTTGGTGTTTCACATGATACCTTCACTTACTCCTATCCACTGATCCTCTGATAGTCACTGACAGTCATATAGTATGTAACTGTCCTATTTTCTAGAATGCACAATGTCCTCTGAACAGTCTCCATTCTTAATAAGGTCCTTTCCTTACCTTAACTGTCCTTTACAAACCCTTCTATACTGTCACTCTAGCTAGGGTCAATGAAATGATGTATCTTTTGACAATTGTGAGAATTTGTGGCAAATATCTCTATCATCCTATGCTGACTCTGTAAATGAAAGTGCTTTTCCTTAAGCTCAACTTTCAATGATACTCATAGCTCCAACAATCTTTGTCAATAGCATATGTTTCTGATAGTCCTCTTAACTATCTTCAAGGCAAGGATGTCTTTGTGCCTTCATAACAGAGATGACTTATAATATTTGTTATTTGACTGTCATACATTCTTCGTCATGTTAAATGTCTCTTGTATGTCCTTCTTTAGGCTTATGATCATTATTTAAGCATCTTAGGTCTTTGGTACCTTTCCTATTCCTGTGCTTGATCATTTCATGTACAACCCAGTTTACAAGAAATCCCCTTTCACCTGCATGTGTCCTTTAGACTTGGAAAACTGTTACTATCTGCCTTTACTAAGGTTATTGTCTCTATCATTATATTCATGTAAAAGGCATATTAGCAATTTAATCTCTCTTACAGTCTCTGTAACTCTACCTTCCTTTGACAGTCTATGTCCTCAATGACTATTTCTAAAATAATGTAGGTCCTATCTTTACCAATGCATTGACCTTGATGACTGTATAACTGTTGTCTTATGATATTTGATCTACTTTTTCAAAAATAGAAAATAACTTGTCTACTGGCAAATGAAATGCCTGCCTTTTTTTACAAGGGTAGTGATGTCTCTTACATGAAACTCTGTTGCTCTTTCAGTCTAATGATTCTCTTTATGCAGTCTATCTTCCTTGCATTTGACGAATACATATGAAATGTTTTCTATAATAACTATGAGCTGGGTTCAACCCTTGTGGGAGCCACATTTTCTCCACTCATAATGTAGTCTAATGAATCACACAGATCATGATTTCACCTATAGCTGCACATGAAACAAACTTGTTAATAAAAACAAATGCATACCATAGATGTATTAGATAACTTCAGTAGTTCTCTGGTACATTTATGGTATGCATGACTGATTCTATGCATCTTGTTGAATAGCCTATACATGCATAATGAATGCGTATGTAATGAATGTAATCAGTCATTGCTTAGAGCAACCTTGCTCTAACACCTTATCTCATATTTTGTAGGGAAACAGGACCACGGACCAAGGAGCTCAAGTCAACAGCACAACTGCCCAGACAGACCAGTCATTCAGGCAATGATTGGTTACCCTCATTTTATATTCCATTATTTTGCTTTCATTACTTATTCATGTATATGCTTTTCTCAATTTGTATTAAATAAGAGAAAGCTAATCTCACGGCTTGTGTGAGACAAAATGGATATTTTTACATTCAGTAAAGATTACTTTTCTCTGTTATATGCACTTGTGTCAATGCAATAATCCATTACAGCCTTTTGTAATTCTTTTTCTAATTTTGCTTACACAATTGAATGTAACATTGGAAAGTATAAAATATGAATCTCACTTCCCTACTTAAAACAATGAGCTCTACCTGATTGAGCTGTAGTGAAAATTTGGGTAACAATAACATCATGCATAAACAACAATCCATCATCCATAAATCCATACCCATAACCATCACATAATAAATATCCATCATAATCCCATCACATAAACATCATCATATGTCATAATAAATAACACCATAGCATTCTATCCATCTATGCATAATCCACATCATAATCTACATAAGCCACATCATAATCCATCAAAAACATCCATAAAACCATAACCATCCATATGCATACATTTATAATCATCCATATACATCACATCATATTACAACAATACATAAACATATGTCATCATCATCATAAAAGCATAATCCACATCATAATCAATATGCATAAAATCATAAACATCCATATAACATTATCATGACCATAGAAACATCCATAACATAATCAAAATACCAATGCATCCATAAACATCTACATCATAATGCATACACCATTATCATCATCAAAACACAAATCCATCCATAAATACATCAATACATCCATAAACAAATCATAAGCGACCAAAATGATCATCTCATATATATAAATCCATGTACATCTCATAATGGTCCTGATACAAAATGTGTCCAAAAAGCTACAATACATACGTCAAAAAAGCCTGAAGGCATATAACAAATCACTATACTGAGCTCCCCTGATGAGAAGGAGTGGGAGAAGGAGGTGGAGACTCATGTGGAGTCATAGAAGGCCCTACCCCTGTAGCTCCTGTTGTTGTTGTTGGTGGAGGCATCATTTGTGGAGGCTGCCTCGGTGGCCCTAGCACTGATGAAATCCTAGTCCTCACTGACTTGCTAGCCCCTGAGCAACACTGCTGATTATAACTAGGCACCCTCTAACCCTTAGGCACAACTGTCTGATATGCACCATGATAATACTCAACCTGGGCTCTCGCATCTGCCAACTTTGCCTAGACCTGAGTTTAGTTTGCCAACATCTGCACCATCCCGGTGCCTACGACCACCCCCTATAGCTAGGTAACCTGTTGCTATAACTAGAATTCTTATGCCTTAGCCCACTACAACCTAACCTCAGCACCCTGCCTCTACACCCTCTATGTATCATTCTCTACAATCACCTGTGCAAGCAAAGCCCCATCACCTCCTCCATCCCCCTCCAGCTCCTCCATATAAAAATCCTTGTAATCTCTGAACCTCCACACAAGCACCATCTAGCTCCACACGGGTCATATCTATCTCTCCCTATAATTGGCAAACCTGATCCTCTAGGCTCTCCACACAAGCCCTTAGCATATCCCTATCCTCCTCCACATCTCCTACCCTCAGCCGCACTCGATGCCCAGAAGTAGATGGACCTACACCTGAGGAGCTGACAACCCCCACTGTAACCTCTGCCAAAACCCCAATGGCCCCCTACCTTGCCCACCATCTCCCCCATCATCTCCTCTGTCATCTCCATCTCCCTCCTCCTCCTCTACCTCCTCCACAACATACTCCACCTCCTCCTCCTCATCTGCACTAGGATAATCTATAGGAATAGTAAGTCGTGTTGGTTGCGCCTGCGCCCAATATGCATCATAGGGTTGTGTAGTGCCCATGTCCACTACTGTAGAGTACCAATCCCCATCAAATGCATCTAATCCATCAAAATCTTCTATCACCATAGTAGAATCCATCTCAGCGGCCATAGTGGTTGATCCCACTGCACACGAGCACAAATCATCATCACCTACAGCACTTCCTACCGCAACCTAAACTGTTGCAATACTCGAGAGGGGATGTATCAATCTAATATATGTTTGGTCCTCCCTATGAGGTACTGAGGCTACCATGGATATGTTAAATGGATATCATCATCTATCCAGTCCTCGCACCCTATGTAGGGTTCCTATGTAACCATCGTAACTTCATCTATTGTTTGCATCCAAAATCGCAGACTCCCCAACTACCGCTGATGAAGAGTACCAGTATAGGCCATCACCTAGGGCTAGAACTATCGCCTAACATGCGGACACATTAGCCTCATGACAACAATATACTCCCATGCCCACACATGAAGAAGTGTAATCCCACAACCAAGACTCACCCCACCTTGATACACAACCATATGCATCTCATGGTATAACTGGGCCAATAGGTACGGCCCCCAAGCATACACTGCACTGCATGTCACCATCTACTCTATGCAATCTCCCCATCCCACAGGGAACCCTTGATATTGTCGATTAGGCAGCATAACTCCTCTAATCAACCCACACAAATACAATGCAAAATCCCCCAGTCTCCCACCCATAACAACATCATATGACATCTCCCATTGCTCCAAATCTGTAACCACCTTCCATGGAGTAAATACTTGCCCAAGCACCACCAACCCTATTGTTGTATCACAAGTAACCCTCTCACCATGAATGGGGATTCGTAGGATCCTCCACACATCCTCAAGGGTGATGGTCATCTCACTTGTGGGTAGTAAAAAGGTGCAAGTCTTGCTCCTCCATCTCTCCACCAATACCATCATCATCACCACATGTGCCATCAATTAAGGCATCTCTGAAACAAAATTGAGCCCAACCACTTGCAAGTAGTTCCTAACCAATTGTGTCAGCCTCTCTCTGCACTCCATCACTGGAGGCCACCACTCTCATGACTATAAATCCCATAGACCAACCTATGTCCAAGAAATCACACAAATTAATTTTTTTTCTAAAAAACAACACAATGGCGCTAATTCATTGACCTCTAGCGCTAAACTAGACAAATGCGCTAATCCATTTACCACAAGTGCTAATCAAGATGATCATGCTAAACCACAGATAGTTAGTGTTAATCTAAACAATTACACTAGTACCTAGCCCTTTGGTGCTGATCGAGACGATAGTGCTATTTCCCTAACATTAGGTGCTAATCCACCTAGGTGACCAAAAAACCCTAAACTCGGCACCAAACCAACTGTTCATGCTAACCTACTAGCCTATTGCGCTAATCAAGATGATTGCACTAATACATAGGGGTCTATGCTAATCAAGATGACTGTGCTAAACCCCCCATGACCCTGATGCTAATTGAGACAATTGCGCTAATCTATTGCTCTCAGGTGCTAAAACTAGCACCTCCCCTATGCGTACCATATGTGCTAATCTAGCCTAAGGCGCTAAACCACTGACCTAATGCATTACGTGGCTACATACTAGTGGTAAACCCCTAACCTACCCTTTCTAGGCCCAATAAATATCCTAAAACCTAAAAAAATACAAAGCAAGGTTAGTTGACATACCTATGCGCCAGCCTCTGGCATCCTCTGCCACTCTTGAACCTGCTCCAATCTATGCTCATGACGTGAGAAAGATGGTTGCGCCATTGCTGTCACTCTTCTCTCTCTAATTCAGTAAGCTTAGGTGTGTAAATGTGGCATGTTGGGCCCACTTTTTCCTATCTATAGCTGCCACGTAATTCCTAATTCACTATTTCTTCTCTCTGGGCCACAAATATTACCCGTTTTTTCTTCTATCAACCCTGTTTCCTGGCCTGAACCTCTTTTTCACCACCTTTCCCTTTTTTGAGAGTTTTCCTAAAAAAATTTTTTTTCACTTGATCTCTCAAGGGGGCATCCCTCATCCATTTACATTCCTCCCGTCAGCTGGGAAAAAATTCTTTGATATACCACCATTCTCACTCGATCACGATGCCACATCAAAGAGAGGCAAAATGTAGACACCTGAAAATGTCTTGACCTCGTAAGCCACTTTCCCACATCAATTACACTACTAATTATCCCTTTCACCAATTAATTAAACAAAAATTAAAATTATTTAATTAATTTATCTCAAGCCATCCATTACTAGCCATTCATCCGAAATTCATCCCTAGTAATGAATTAATCCTTGTTCATGCATGGAGACCAAGTGTGATAGAGATCCCTTTTTGCCTTATTCATTTTGAATGCATATAAAGTCAAAACAGACGATATAGTGGTGATACTTGCCTTTTATTATGTGCATGGAGTGATAAGGGGATATTTTTATGCCTTGGATGCATGTGAATGCAACTATGGAGTTTTTATTTTGCATGGAGTAATAAGGTGATGAAGATGCAATTATCATTCTTTTTGATAATGCATGATATTTTTTTGCATGTAATGACTTAAAATTTGCATGGGAGGCATAAGGGGGTAATATTTTTCATTTTTCATGCATGATGACCTAATTCATTTTTTGGCATCATTATCATATGAAATCATAAATTATGCAAATGTAAAGGGAGAGATAAGGTGTTTTTCTTTTTCTCCCATTTCTTCATGATTTTATAACTATAAATAATGTAAACAATTAATAAAGTAATATTTTATAAATTACTTTATTAATTTGTCACAAGTTGTAAAATTAAAGAAATTAGACAAATTGAAAGTCATAATAGAGTAATCATGCAAAAGATTACTTTATTTTTTGTCCACATTATCTACACATGCAAAAAATCATGCAAAATAGAGAAGTTGAGTTAACTGAAGACTTTGGAGGTCTTTTTGCATGGCTTGGGGTCAATCTGAAGAACTTTGGTCAACTCTTGGGTCAGACACATGGAGACTAGCAGTTTGGAGCTATTTTTGCTCATTTTGAGGAGTTTTTGACCCTTATTTTTAGGGATTTCATTGTTTGCTCATGGATCAAATTAGAGAGCTTATTTTTAGAGGCAGTTGACTATAGTTGTTTTTTTTTTCATGCCTCTTGGAGAGAGCAAACTATATTTTGTAAGGAAAACTTAGTTTTTTCCTAGTTCTTGCCTTTTTTGCTCTTTACACTTTGAGAGAGAAGAAGGTTTTGTAACTCACTTTTGCAGATTTATAGAGATTACAGTAGGTTACAGGTTCTATATTTTATCAATTATGCAATTATTTCCTTTATTTTTCAGCTTGATCAAGTATCTACCTTCCATTAATGCAACTTGTATGAAGTGATTTGATGAGATTTTATTGTGTTTAACATCAAAACCTTTAAAATCATTGTCTCATTAGTACTTGTTTCTGTTAGATAGCATTGAAAAACCACATGTCTTAGGCTGTGCAATTGGAGAATCTTTTCTTTTATGTTGTGAAAACCCATTTTCCTTCGAACATAAATATTTTCTAGTGTTCCTTAGAACCATTTTTGTGATAAATTTGCTAAAAGTGGTTTGTGTGGATAGATTTTCTGAAATCTATTATGAGTTAGATTGCCAAATTTTCATCATTATTAGGTGCATCACCATACTTTTTTAGTTTTATTTGCTTTTAGAAAGATCCTTTTAACCCTTTTCCACATCAAAGTCATAGATCCAATTGAATATTTTAAGGGAACCAACCCATAATCTAGAGGTTCAAACTCAACATAGGTCACCCACATCCTGAGTTTGATCCCATGTTTTGAAGGATTGTTGAGTATCACAACTTTGCATCACGGGTGCAATCCTCATTGACAATAGTTTTTGGCATGCTCGGTGGGAATTTGAATTGATTTCAATTCAAAAGAACTTATTACTGCTATTGTTTTGGTATGACCAGTAGTTAATCCAGCCTTTTTAGAAGTGTTATTTAAAAAAATAATTAGCGAATCTAACTTTCTAATTTGAATAGATTAGATTTTTTGCAGCTTATGAGAAGGATTCACAAGATCAGGTGCTATTTTATTTCAAGTAATTCTGGTTTTAGTTGTTTTCCAACTTTTGAATGAGTAAACATGTCTATCCTTAATGGAAACATGTCATATCATCCATCATATCATGAAAATACTACTAATCCTCCATTTTATCAGCTATATTAGATTAGCCATGCTGCTAGTTTTAACCCAAATTCTTTTGATCTACAAAGAAACTAGCATGCACAGTACTCTTACCTCCTACTCACTCTAGTTCAGCCTTGTTGGTAGCCTATATGTAAACCAAATCAGCTTCAAGAGTATGCGAAGGAGGAGATTGCAAGCATAAAGAGTATGTCACTTGACCTCAATAACACATTGTTGGAAATCAATAAATAGATAGAGGAGTTCAAGAGGTAGCAAGAATATGAGCAGCAATAGGAAGAGATGGATTATCAAGCCTATCTTCATGAGCAGGAGTTGGAGGCACAAAGGATATAGTTTGAAGAAGGTCGTAGGAGGGAGATAACAGAAAAAGAGGAGAAAAAAAAGTTTTTGCTTGCGCAAGTACAAAGGCAAATGATCCAGACAGTTGCATTCATTCCAGATCATCCTATTCAAAATGAGGTTAGTAGGTATCAAATTGCAAATTTGAGAATTTCTAATTTTAATTAGGAGCCTATTTGCATTCAAAATTAGTCTATTAGTCTTCAGTATCAGTCACATCAATTACCTGAACCAAGTCATCAAGCATTTGAACAAACATGGAAGCCTTCTTGGACCATGGATCCTGATTATAAAATGCCAAATCTTGTTAAGCCTACCCCTCCCATATCAATCTAAAATCAGGAAGGGGAAGAGGTAGTAAAATCTGAACCAATCAAGATTTCAAGTTTCAACCTAGTAGCTGAAGTTTCTTGTAGTCCTTTTTGTCCCACCAAATTAAAAAAAAACATATGTGGAGCAAGAGGTTGCTGCTATTTTTACTGTGTCCCCAGTTGAAAATGAGTATAATGCATATGAAGAGGATGCTGGTTCAAATTTGGCATTCAATCCTTTGCATTTCAATTCATTTGAAAAGTTTTCTAATGTTTTTTATAAAATGAATGAAAGTAGAGTACAGAGGTCACAAGGTGAATATCTTCTATTGCAAAGATAGAATGCCCAAGTTCCATTGAAGAAAGCCTCATGTGAGGAGGAAGAACTGATGTCTTTGTTAGATTAGTTACCTGGTTTCATTGAACCAAATGACGAAAGCATACCAATAGCAGTTTTAGAACAACAAGAAGACATTAAACAATATGAAGAGTTATTGATTGAAGCTAAGTAGTCTGACAATATGATCTTGGATCAATTAGAAGAGTGTGAAGGTAACCATGCCATGCAACTTACATAGCTGGTTGAGAGCTGTTATGAGGTAATAAACAGTCCTCCTTTACCAAAAATTCAAGAGGAATGTGATGATGTTTCATTTTGGGATGATCTTGAGTCCTTTGTGTCAAACTTAGATGGCAAACAAGATCAGGTTGAACATATTATTGTAAAAGAAATAGAGACCGAGTCTGAGGATCTAGCTAATTTATTTGATGAACTTCCTGAATTCATGGATGAAAATAAAGATATCACATGCATCCTAACACCTATGCCTAGTATTGAACATATGGATGATATAACTCATTTGGATTCAATGCAAGGTTATCAGTTAGACGAGAGCATGCTTTCAAGTATCATAGAAGTTTTTTGTTCTAACATTGATGATAAGCTAGTATCATATGAACCAATAGTATGTGATCAGCCTATTCAGGTCAAAGAGGTAGACATTACTTCATTTCATTCATCTGAGCTATTTTTTTCAAATCAGATTGAGATTGGAGGTGAAAGCAAGACAGTAGATCTAAATCGAGACATCAAGAGTATTAGCCAAAGATTCATCATTATAAGAGGGTTTCCAATCAAAGATTTAGCTGGTAGAGAGCCTAAAAGGGATATACAGATTTTTGTTGTACCCAAAGAGGAGCTTGCTGTTGGCAAGAGACACTATGTGGCTTCATGAGTGTTGTCACTGATGGCAACAAAGTCCATCCCACTCATTCGCAGCACATGGTATGTCTATACCGGAAGTCAGATTGAAGAGTATTTTGGTTTGATGAGAAAGAATAGAGCATGCAACAAGGTCTGACAGTCAGGTCTGGATCTCTCAGAGGATGTATCTCAGCAAAGTACGGACTCGGGGAAGTCAAGAGGAGTACCATGACTACCACATTCCAGAGATTGAGCCTTCGGTGATGAAAGAGTGAAAAGATATGAGCACCTAAGTGTTGGGTTCCTAACAGGCAGAGCAGACTAAACAAGAACTAACCGACAGAGCATCAGACCTTAATCCGGATGAGAAATTGATGGTGATTAAGCTTCTTGAGGGATCATTCATGGTTGGCCGATATGATGGATGACTTCTATAACTATCTCTTTGATACGCATCTCTTAGTAAGCATGGACTCAGCCGACAGACAAGAGTTTGGGAAAATCTTGAGTATTCCAGATTCTGACTAGAAAGATGTTGAAATCCTTGGTGCAAATATATATACTAGATGGATTTTGATGTGAAGGTTTGTGGAGTGTGAGATAGTGTGCAAAGAAAGGCACAGATAAGTGTGGAAGTAGTAAAACAAGTCCAGTATGTGACAGAACAACAGCACTAAAGAAGAGGAAGAATGAAGTGCAGTAGATCAGTATATTGAGCCTAACCGGAACTGAACCTCAGCATATGTGGATGCCTCTGATTAGTTCAAACACCTAGTTACATTCTATATACCTTGTAAATAATGAGTCTCTTGTAGGCAGTGAGCCTCTGTGAGCAGTATGCTCGGGCAGTGAGCCCTAATTGGTAAGTGCCATTTTGTACTTCTATTCTTTTAATAGAGAATACAATCTTGGGTTAGTCACCTCGTGGTTTTTCCCTTAACAGGGTTTTCCATGTCAAAATCATTGTGTTATGTGTATTGATTTTATTTCTGCTCTCATGGTTATGCATGCTTATATGCTTTGATGATGCACTAATTATTAAAGAAGAACAACAAGTTAAATTGTTTAAGATAGCTGATTCACCCCCCCTCAGTTATCCACCTTGTTTCCAACAATTGGTATCAGAGCTAAGTTCCTCTAAACAGAGCCTAACAGCTTGAGGAAGATCTGGGAATCTCAATGGATATGTATGGTATGAGGGAACAACTTCAGTCTGCCTTAGATGATCTTGAGCAATCTCACTCTAAAGTCAATAACCTAAGGGAAAGACTCAAACAAGATGATGATTTCATAAATGAACTCAAAGAAAAACTGAGTATCTATGTGAAAAAGAGAAAAGAACTACTTCAACAATTAGCAAGTCAAAGTGAAGCCAATGATACAAATGAAGATCTGAATGAGAAAAACAAGTTATGTGAGAAACTATCAAAAGAGGTCATTATGGTAAGACATGAAATAGAATCAGGGGTTATGAAATTCACCCAAGAAATTGAAGAGAAAAGAAAAATTGAAGATAATCTAAAACAATCTCTCAAGGAGAAGTCAAAAGACTGCCCCAAAATGGATAGAATAATCAGGCATCTGGAATCTGATCTTGAAGAAGCTAGAGATAATGAAGAACAACTTGAAAATCAGAGACACTCTTAAAAGGGATCTTCAAACAACAAATGAATACAAAGAGAAATTCAAGATAAGCTCTGCTCAACTTGAAGTTCTTCTTGAAAGCCAAAAGAGGGTAGATGACAAGCATGGCTTGGGGTATGAGAAAGGTGAAAGCTTCAGATCCAGTCAGAAGAACTCTAGATCAGCAAATCCAAGGAACAGACCTAGAAGACCTCTAGTAAGGCAACCAAATGCTCAAAGATATCCATCGTTCAATGGAGATTGCTACAATTGCAATAACTTCAGGCATAAAGCAAATCAGTGTAGAAGAAGAATGAATTAGACTAATTCATCCTTCTCTGGACAGTGTTTTAACTACAAAAGGTATGGTCACAAATCTCATGAATGTAGAAATATGCAAATAAACAATTCATTCAATGGTAGATGCTTTGCATGCAATAGAATGGGACATATGGCTAATCAATGCAGATCAAGAGGATATTAGTCAAATATGCAAAGAAATATAGCTTGCTACAATTGCAATAGATCTGATCACATTGCCAAATTCTACAGAAGTAAGAATCAGGATAAAAGGGGTCTGGTGCATCATAATCAAAATCAAGACAAAGGAAAAGGAAAAGTGAATGCGGATGAAGTTCAAAGGGAGATAAACAAGATTTAGGTGAAGAGAAGTACATAAAATGTTGGGGATGGATCCGCACCAAAATCTGGTGCTGATATTCCTTCCGAAAACTAAATAGATGAGCTCTGGCTCAGGGGGAGTCACAAAAGAAAACAATTTCCCCCAGCCAGTCAATTGGTGCCTAAAATTGGCACATGGAGTGTTGCAGATTAAAGACTTCTCAAAGAGATATCTAAGTAAACCTTGGTAAAATTATAAAAGATCCGTAAGGAGTTTTGAAGAGGTTAATCATTCAAGATTGATCTGGTCTAACAGTCATCCGGTAAAAGAAAGATTTTCACAGTTAGATCCGATATGATTCAAAATAGAAATATCTTGATCTGCGGATAAATGGAATGATTGGAGAAAGGAAGATGGATTGTCAATTATCACCAAGAATAATTCTAAGTGTATCTCAGTGATTCAGAAAGATCTCTCTCAAAACAAGGGAACTAGAATGACTTAAGGTGTGCATTTATTGCAATATGAATTTAGGGTTTGTGCAGAAATATAAGGGTTCTTTTGTTCATCATTTGCATATTTCCATTCGAGAAGAAGAAAGAAAGAACTTTGCAACAAGATTGCTTCAACCCTCTCAAAGATCAACCGCAGAATTTGATTCAACTAGCAATATTTTTGGCTCTTATCGTGAACCCTAGAAGCGTAAAAAGGTATTTCCGCTCTTGAATATCTCTCTCTAAATCTTTTGAAAGATGGCTAATCCAAATGTTGTTAAGATCACTGATAGGCCGTGCCCTAAGTTCAAGAAACATCCTTACAAATCCCTAGAAGGTGATCCCCTAGGTGCATTCTCTAGCATTCCGCATGGGGTTGTGCACGTAGAAGATGTTAGGGTATACATTCACGCCAACATTGAGGAATTTGGGGAATCCAAGTTGATGGATATCTATCACAAGGAATTAATAGATGAAACATTTAAACTTAAACCCCAATACAAGAACATCTGGGATAAGCATTTTGGGCATTGCATCCATTTCCCCTATTTTGTAGAATATTAATGGGTCCAGTATGTTCTTAGTAGAATACATGATAACTTCATGTGGTTGTTGAAGCCCTTCAAGATAACCAAAGATGCAATCAGGGCAGTAACTGGTTTGCACTCATCTTGTGGGTTGCCCGCTCTTAAATTGGTCAAGAACCAAACTGTAAGTGAGGCTACCGGATCAAAATTTGACAAAAGAGCAATGACAATAGAGGATATCACAGATCCGGATATCAAATTTGCTTCTATGATAATTGGTTATAAAATATATCACTCCAGCAGGGAGAATTCTGTATCCAGAACAACAATATACACTGCTTATCAGATACTAAGGGAAAATACTAATTATGATCTTTGTGAGCTTCTCCTGAACCAACTGTTAGAGAATTTGTAGAAAATAAAAAAGGATAAGAAGAATTCATTTAAGTACGGTGGTTTTGATACTATGTCTATTCTTCTACTATATGAATGAGCTACCCGGAACTAGTGGTTGCATATGGCAAAATGATAGACCTATTTCCATACAAATCAAAGATTATATGTATGGGCTTGGTGATGCCAAGGCTCAAAGCATAGCTCTCTAGGGATATTTCAAGAATTTCCAAGGTATGATGTAGGCCAGAGAAAGAATTTCTCAAACATTAGTTAAAAAATATAAAGATACAGTGTGTTTTATGGTAGACATTGATCAATGCCTAATGGAGGTAGTAGAGCCCAGAATAGTCTGGATTATGCCAATGGGCTATGAGGTGGATGAGAAAATTCTAGAACTGCATGTCTAACACCTACTAAGTCAGCCTAAGGACACTAAGGCAGAAAGGTTTGGAACCTTTCAAGAATTGAGTGTGAAAATTCATGTTGAGCTAAGACAACCAGAGATGAAAAGAAAAGTGAGAAGAGAAGTAGAGGAAGTTGCCAAAAGATATGGCATTTCAAAAGAAGCAGTCGATGCAAATAGAGAGAAACTAGAAAGAGTAGAGAAAGAGAGACAAGATGCAGCAAAAGAAAGTGATCTGGTGCAAGCCCCCTCTCAGACTAAATCCTCCAAACCGGAAGTAAAGACATCCAGAAAGGGAGAAAAGAGAACAAAAATCAAGGCTACAAGATCCTATATAAGTCAAAAGGATTATGAAGAGACAGAGACAGATGAGGAGGTTAAGAAAATGAAGAAGAAAAAGAAAACTTCTGTGGAATCATCTGTCGGCAAAAATAAAGAAGAAGAAGCAGAAGAATTTTTTGAAAGGCCTACACTCTCCATTGATGATGTCATCAAGCCATTTACTGTGGATGGGAATCTGTAACCAATGATAGAATTCTATGATGAGTATAGTGACACAGATAAAAGGATCTTGGAAGAAGCTATAGTTAAGTACTTAAACATATATAATAAAACATTCATTGAAATCATCTCTCTAATCCCCAAGAGTTTAGAGAAAGTACTTGAACTCAGAAAAGGCAATGCCAAGGAAAAGGATATAGAGATCCAGGAACAGATAGCTATTCAGCTCTATCCTTCCATCACTCCAAAACAAATGAACATGATCTTCAAGGATTGCAAGGATGAGTTTCGGAGCAAAGCCAGAATGAACAAGCTTATGCTCGGAGAGACTGATCAAGTGGCAAAAGAGACTAAAGACATCTTTCAGAATGCATATAAAAGATTCAATCTTCCTATTATAGAGGACATAAGTGATGAACCTTCTGCCATGGATGTCGAAGGATTAAGTGCATCAAAGGAAGATTCTACTGAGAAAATTACAGAAGAGTCAAAGGCGATAGGTGAGGAGAAGACTAAGGACTTAGATTCCTATGTTCTGGAAGAGGAAGTCCATGAAGAAGTAAACATCTCTCTTCCAGATCCCCCAGTAGACTCCGGAACTCAAGGAGAAGCAAGAAAAGAGGAGAAAGCAAGTCAAGAAGAGGAGACAAAGGGAAGAGAAAAAGAACAAATAGAGAAGATCTCTGATGACAGCTCTAAGGCTGCAAAAGGAAAGAAGTCTCCAGCAAGAGACACTACAGAAGTAGTGAAGAATTTCTTGACCAAGGAACTAATGGAGATAGATGAACCAGAACTATTTCATGGACCACTCAAGTTTGATTCCCTCTATCCGGTCCAGACAATGAAGGTAGCATTTTTTGCTCAAGCTAAAGCAAAAGAAAAGCTTCTGAAGTCTCACATGGAAGACTATGAGCTAATAGAGATTACATCCGGTGTGCTAGAGAAAATCATGCCATCCTTTCAAAAGGATCTTTCAGCTTCTTCATCCGGTAATTTGAAATCTCTTGTTAATTTTGTTAGCACACATTTTGATTCTTTGGAGAAATCAGCAGAAAAGAAAGTCTGGAAAGTGTTTTTGGGTAAAAGATTCTCCCAAGTACAAGGACTCATAGCAAATGATAGGAGAAATCTGAATATTGGGATAAAGAGCCTAGAAAATGCTCTCAAAGATGGTGGAGAATTATACAAATTTTGTTTATCTTGGTCCACAATGACAATAGACATTGCAAGGAAGGTGGAAGAACAAGAGGGCAAACTATCAAGTTTATCTCAGAGTTTTGATCCTCTCATCTCATCCATAATGAATCAAAAGTACCAGGCTATTGCCACTATAAATGAGATAAAGAGGCTTGAGAAGGAGAAGAAGAATAGAATAAGTAGAATGAATGAACTAAGAGGGATAATTATCCCTAAGTTAGAGGCAATGCATGAGGCCCTAATTGTTGCTCAGACCACATCCTGGACTAGTGATCTGACAGACCTAAAGAGGGAAGAATCTTTTGCATTTTTATTAAGTGGTCACATCTCAATTTTGGACAGGATGAAGCAGATTTGGGCAATAGAATTTGTCCAGTTGAAAACCACTTTTGAGGATATACTTAAGTATATGTAAGTATAACGTGTATATACTTATGCGGCTATGTATAGATTGACTTTTTGCAAATTTTGGTGTGCAAATTTCACCCTTTTCCATTGATGTCAAAGGGGGAGTAAGGAGTAGTGAAAAATGTGGAATCTAGCTACGAGGGAGCTCTGGCAAAAGTGTACATAAGATAGAGCATCAGCCAAGGGGGAGTTTGTTATAACACTTAGTCATTTTTCACTAAGTGTTGCCATCAATGCCAAAGGGGGAGATTGTTGGCAAGAGACACTATGTGGCTTCATGAGTGTTGTCATTGATGGCAACAAAGTCCATCCCACTCATCCACAGCACATGGTATGTCTATACCGGAAGTCAGATTGAAGAGTATTTTGGTCCGGTGAGCAAGAACAGAGCATGCAGCAAGGTCTGACAGTTAGGTCTGAATCTTTTAGAGGATGTATCTTAGTAAAGTGCGAACTCGAGGAAGTGCGAACTTGAGGAAGTCAAGAGGAGTACTATGAATACCACATTCCAGAGATTGACCCTCTGGTGATGAAAGAGAGAAACGATATGAGCACCTAAGTGTTGGGTTCCTGATAGGCAGAGCAGACTGAGCAAAAACTAACCGACAGAGCATCAGACCTTAATCCGGATGAGAAATTGATGGTGATCAAGCTTCTTGAGGGATCACTCATGGTTGGTTGACATGATTGATGACTTCTATAACTATCTCTTTGATACACATCACTTAGTAAGAATGGATTCAGCCGATAGACCAGAGTTTGGGAAAATATTGAGTATTCCAGATGCCGACTAGAAAGATGTTGAAATCCTTGGTGCGGATATCCTTGCTTACTAATTTTGATGTGAAGGTGTGTGGAGTGTGAGATAGTGTGTGAAGAAAGGTAGAGATAAGTTTGGAAGCAGTAAAACAAGTCCAGTATGTGACAGAACAACAACACTAAAGCAAAGGAAGAATGAAGTGCAGTAGATCAGTATATTGAGCCTAACCGGAACTGAACCTCAGCATATGTGGATACCTCTGATTAGTTTAAACACTTGGTTACATTCTATATACCTTGTAGACAGTGAGTCTCTTGTAGGTAGTGAGCCTCTTGTGAGCAGTATGCTCAGGCAGTGAGCCCTAATTGGCAAGTGCCATTTTGTACTTCTATTCTTTTAACAGAGAATACAATCTTGGGTTAGTCACCCCATGGTTTTTCCTGTAACAGGGTTTTCCACGTCAAAATCATTGTGTTATGTGTATTAATTTTATTTCTGCTCTCATGGTTGTGCATGCTTATATGCTTTGATGATGCACTAATTATTAAAAGAAGAACAAAAAGTTAAATTGTTTAAGATAACTGATTCACCCCCCCTCAGTTATCCACCTTGTTTCCAACACTTGCAGCCTTAGAATGACAGAATGAGATCATTTATTCACCCTATAAGAATAGTGTCAATGATCATATTCAGATGATCAGTAAGTTTGTTTTCATTCTTCAGAGAATTTTGTAGCATTCTATAAGTATGTCCTTATGAATCATATTATGTCAGTAGTAAATCACCTCATAAAACATCCTTTCTTAACCAGAAAGGGAAGTTATTTTAACCAAAAAGTTAATGGGTTTGTTTGACCAACACCTTTGGCTAGTTAGTATAGGGTAGAGTAGGATTTTAGTTCAGTATTTCATTTTCCAAGAAGTGCACATGCACATTTTGCTGGCCATGTCTTCAACAGGCCATAATAGTTTCAATTTCATTTTTGTTTTGTAACTATAGTTTTCTTTCAGTTTGAGTTGCATAAATTTTTTCAAAGTTCAAGGCAGAAAAAGATTCTTGTGCCCATTGGAATTGCAAGGCTACTGGTTCTAATTTGTTTAGCAGGAAAACACCCCTGAGAGGTCACAGAAATGTTACTAAATTATGTTCACACCTAATTTAGTTAGACCTGATTTGCAGTTGTTACAAAAGAAGTAAAAGAAAAAATTTAAGTTAATGATCAATCAGTGAATGTTTGATGTATTGGCAAGAGACAAAGAAAGATCATTTGTTAGGATAATCTGACAGTCCAATTAGAACTGTCAAACCATCCTAACAAGTGAAGATCTGATGACAAGATATCAAACAGTCAATGAATGACAGAAAGAATCTAACTGGTTTTATCTTTCAATTATGAGATTATTGAATTATTCAAGTAATCAGAATTTAGTGTGAAAGAAAGGTATTTATAAAGCTATCATTTCATATCATTTAGAACATATGTTTCATATCAGTTTCAGTTATTATATCCTATGCATTTGATTCAAAAAGTAAACAACACATAAATCATTTACATAAGGTAAAGTAACTAATCATATTTAAAGAAATGTTTAAATGTGTCCCACACAAGCCGTGGGAGTAACTAAACTGTGCAATGAAAACATGTGCAAGCTATACATCTGAGGATAAATGGAAAGAGAAAGAACATATGAGAATAATAAATATCCATCATTGCCTTTTTTGGAAGGTTGATATCCTTAGTTGATAGCTGATCTTCATGTCCTTATCTCAGCTCCTAATCATGACAGTGTACCTATAAAATTGTGGAAAAGCCTTGTTAGAAGCTCCGAATATTTAAAATCATCACATGTTTTTATCAACAGACATATGAACTTGCAGACATTATGCCTCTTATGTGAATGGATCAAATTAGACATGTGTAATAAATTAGATCATCATGAGAAAGATTAATCAACTTTAAGAGGTATGTTTTTATACTAACTTGTTTGTTCATTATGCAGGTATAGGAAAAGTAATGTTACTGATTTGAAGACTTTTAAAACATGTGGAGAAAATATGGCTCCCACAGGGGTAGAGCCTAGCATGTTTCCTTTTTTGATATCAGATTACAAAAGATAGAATGCACTATTCAAAGAGATATTATGCATTAGAGCATTCAACTTGCAAATGGAGTGATGTCATCATGATAAAAGTAAAGAGGAGAAGTTGTTCCTATAAACAATGCCCACTTCAAGGAACAGCTTGTTAAAATCAGATCAGTCATTTTTAAATTACTTCATCACATGTTATAGGAGAAGCAGTGATTTTGATCAAGAGTATGCAAGTACAAAGTGCAGTAATTAAAGAAATGATTACAGTTATGAAAAGGTATTCCCCTTCATTTCTGTTTTGATTAAGGTATCTTTCTACTATTTATGTGTGTCATAAGTATGACATCCACTTAATAGAGGAACAATGATTATAAGATAGCAGTGGATGTCATGTTCTTTCATACATTAGTGAAATCAGATCTAAGATGTATAAAATGTAGAGAGAATACACAGTCTTATAATCTAGAAGACATGTTGCATGAAAGAAAACATTTCCTATTAAGGTATTGATCATGAAAGATAGAGAAGGTTCGGTAATCTTAATTCAAAGACAATCATAGCTCCAGTTAAAGGTTTAAGAGCATATGGAACAGCCATATTAAACCATTATGAAAGATGCCTCATGGAAATGGAGTTATGACAGCCCTCAATGAAGATTACATGAAATACATATAACCAGAGTTCATCATGCAAACAAACATCATGACAGTCTCTTGGACTGAAGAGTAGCTATGATATGTACAAATGATAGGAGATGAGAACAACACTACTACAGGAGGACAATCATCAGGCTACAAGAACGACATAGATCTCCAAAGTTATCATTTATAAAAATAGAGCCATAAAAATGAAGCTACAGGAGCTTATTATCACATTTGAAGTAGCATATGCCATAAGAGGGTGATATGCCAGTTTACAAAATGCAATTTCTTTCATACATCCAAATAACAGAAAGAGGAAGAAATGAAAAGACAAAACGTTCTATATGTTTTTGCTTTTACAAAATGTAGATAAAGGAGATGTCAAAGTTGCAGATAATGTCATGGCCGTGACTAGAAAGGTCTATTTCTGTGAAGAAATAAAAACAAACCTTGTTACAATTCTTGAAACCCTTACAGATTTCTTATCTACAGAGAGGCCGAGCAAAAGAGAGGAATAGAGATCAAAGGCCATAACTAGTAGAGGAACTTTGTTGCATATAAAATGAAAACCCATATAGTTTTTCCAAACCCTTGTGCATTTTCTTGTCCATAGTCAAAAGAATATATAGAATGCAAGATAATGGCACGACCATGGCAAATGAGTTTTTTTCTTCAAGAAACATAGATACACACTTCAATTTTAAAACCCCTACCAGAGATGAAGACACAGTGAAAAAAGAAATGAGATACAGGAGGGCCGAACATGGAAGCTCACCTCATTTTCTTATTTGAAGCTTCTCAGAAACAATGGAGTCACAGTTGCAAATGAAGAGAACACAAAGAAAGAAAATCATGGTAAGAAGGTCTCTACTTAAGGTCAACACACAGACATACAAGCCGTGACCAAAGTATAAAGAAAGAGCTAAAACTGACAAAGAAAATGCCAAATAAAAGCTCAAATAATACTCACCTTTCTTCCTACAACAAGATGCCGTGTTCAAAACTTAGAGAAGCCATCAAAATGGTAGAGGAAAGAGCAAGAGAAGCATATGATCTTCAAACCCTATCCAGCCGAGTTACAGAGCCAGAATGCAAGTGAAAGATAACAAATGAAATGGCAAAGTTTAGGGTTTGCAAGGCATTTTGTTCAAGGCTATCTTTCACTTTCCTCATTTTTTCTTTTGACTTAACAAAAATCATTCACCTTATTCAATGGCTGGGGTGAAGACTTGTGTCTTGATTAAACCTAATGATATACATAGGAGGGCCTGTGGGCCAAATAAATCATTTCTTTTGCATTTGTTCTTGCCAAAGTCAAAAGATAGAAATCATTAAAAGGTAAGGCTTAGTGCCTTTTTGTTCTTGTCTTCTCCATGATAGTCGACAATATAAGGATCAAATAATGTCGACTACCTTATGTCATATACAAACCAAGTCAGAAGTCAAAGATTCCTCATTCATGCATGGAGACCAAGTGTGGTCGAGATCCCTTTTTGCCTTATGCATTTTGAATGCATATAAAGTCAAAACAGATGGTATAGTGGTGATATTTCCCTTTTATTATGTGCATGGAGTGATAAGGGGATATTTTTATGCCTTGGATGCATGTGAATGCAACTATGGGGTTTTTATTTTGCATGGACTAATAAGGTGATCATGATGCAATTATCATTCTTGTTGGTAATACATGATATTTTTTTGCATGTAATGACTTAAAATTTGCATGGGGGGCATAAGGGGGAAATATCTTTCATTTTTCATGCATGATGACCTAATTCATTTTTTAGCATCATTATCATATGAAATCATGCAAATTATGCAAATGTAAAGGGAGAGATAAGGTGTTTTTCTTTTTCTCCCATTTCTTCATGATTTTACAACTATAAATAAAGTAATATTTATAAATTACTTTATTAATTTGTCACATGTTGTAAAATTAAATAAATTAGACAAATTGAAACTCATAATAGAGTAATCATGCAAAAGATTACTTTATTTCTTGTCCACATTATCTACACATGCAAAAAATCATGTAAAATGGAGAAGTTGAGTTAACTAAAGACTTTGGAGGTCTTTTTGCATGGCTTCAGGTCAAATTGAAGAATTTTAGTCAACTCTTGGGTCAAACACATGGAAACTAGAAATTTGGAGCTATTTTTGCTTATTTTGAGGAGGTTTTGACCCTTATTTTTAGGGATTTCATTGTTTGCTCATGGATCAAATTGGAGAGCTTATTTTTAGAGGCAGTTGACTGTAGTTGATTTTTTTTTCATGCCTCTTGGAGAGAGCAAACTATATATTGTAAGGAAAACTTAGTTTTTTTCTAGTTCTTGCCTTTTCTTCTCTTTACACTTTGTGAGAGAAGGTTTTGTAACTCACTTTTACAGATTTATAAAGATTACACTAAGTTACAGGTTCTATACTTTGTCATTTATGCAATTATTTCCTTTATTTTTTAGCTTGATCAAGTATCTACCTTCCATTAATGCAACTTGTATGAAGTGATTTGATGATATTTATTGTGTTTAACATCAAAACCTTTAAAATCATTGTCTCATTAGTACTTGTTTGTGTTAGATAGCATTGAAAAATCATAGGTCTTAGGCTATGCAATTGGAGAATCTTTTCTTTTATTTTGTGAAAACCCCTTTTCCTTCGAATAGAAATATTTTCCAGCCTTCCTTAGAAACATTTTTGTAATAAATTTGCTAAAAGTGGTTTGTGTGGATAGATTTTCTAAAATCTATTGTGAGTTAGATTGCCAAATTTTTATCATTATTAGGTGCATCACCATACTTTTTCAGTTTTATTTGCTTTTAGAAAGATCCTTTTAACCCTTTTCCACATCAAAGTCATAGATCCAATTGAATATTTTAAGGGAACCAGCCCATAATCTAGAGGTTCAAACTCGACATAGGTCACCCACAGCTTGAGTTTGATTCCATGTTTTGAAGGATTGCTGAGTATCACAACTTTGCATCAGGGGTGCAATCCTAATCGACAACACCTTCATTAACCCATCTTCCCACACCCTTTGAATAAAAAACATATTTTTATTCAAAGGGGTCACATGACCCTTCCACCTCACCTTTCCTTTTTCATGTTAGAGCTCTTTTTAATGCAAAGAGCTCACACATGTGTTTGCCAAATGAACACGTGTCACATGTCATCCCATTCACCAATAAACCTTAATTTTTTATTCTATCTCCTCCCACAAAAACTAATTTTTTATTCACTCACAAGTCGCAATCCTCATTAATGCAAAGCCTTCCCAAAGTGAATTTAAAATTCCAAAATAATCACAACCCTCCATTTTTATTGATGAAGATCTAGTCCTCCATCTTATCTCTTCATCTCCACCATTAGATTTGAACTTTGAATCTCAACCATTGATCTCCAATCTCCTCCAAAATGCCTATAAATATAAGCTCATCCTAAGCCGTTTTCATCTCATCAATTAATATCATTATCATGCCAAAATAGTCTCTCATCTCAAGTTTTATGCATCATTATTATGCCAAAATTCCCTTCCATTTGCTAAGCCAAATCTTCCATTAGCTTCATATTGTGATGAATATTGACAGCAATCTGTGTATAGGTAAAAATCAAGAAAATAATGATCAAGCAATGAACAATAAACTCAATCTATAACCTTCAAGAAAATGATCTAGATAATAACTAAAATCAATGAATAACACAAAAACAATGAAATCTTTCACTTAGATTGTATTGTTTCCTTAGTTTTTTATGGATTGCTCAATAGATTGTGTACCCATGGTTGCAACAAACGGAAGTGATGATGATAATATGCTCAAAGATTCAATGTGCTCAATGATGCTAAAATGCTCAAAGCACTGTATGAATGCCCAAAGCTTAAATGATCGAAGAGATAATGGTACCAAAGCTAAATGATCGAAGATTGCTCAATGCTAAATGATCGAAGAGGATTTTTGAAGAGATGAAGGAGGTGGGTAAGTGCAAGAAGACGGGGGGCCAAAAAGTGGCCAAAAAATTTTCAAAAAAATTTAAGTCATAACACGAGCGTGTTATAATGCACTCGCGTTATGGCTTGGTAATGATAAGCCTCAGGCTCGTCATTACTGAGCCATAACGCGAGCGCGTTATAACGCGCTCGCGTTATAACTTGTTAAAAAAAAAAAAGCAATGCCATTTCATTTCATTCTATTTTTCTCCTCTGCCCGCGGCTTCCAAACCCTCAAAAATGCGCTCGCGTTCTACAAAATGCCAATCAACACAAAAAGCTTGTCGATTCATCACCAAAATGCCACTGCGACATCAAGCACGCCAAAGGGGTGAGTTATCTTTATTTTTTTGTTTGAATTTCTTCCTAAATAGGTAGGTTTTTGTTGATTTTTGATGTATATTTTGTTAATTGTAGGAAATGTTAATGCACCTCCTCCTCCTCCTCCTCCTCCTCCTCAAAATCCACAAAATCCTAAGGAGGAAATACCTATAGAACAACAACCTCCTCCATTCATTCCTTGACATGCCCCTGGAACACAAGATAATATAATGGGGGAAATTGAAAACAACAAAAAACAAATTGAAGATATAATTGCAAGGTTGAAAGATCCTTCCACTTCAACCTTGCATAGGTCCACGCTTGCCGAATCTCTTGAGTCTATGTTATCAAATGTAAATTCAATTAGCAAGCAAATAACTAGTTGGACCAATAAAAAGAGAGAGTTTAGAGATTACTATGCAGATAAATTGTCATAGCAAGATGTCAAAAAATTACAAATTACAAAATTAGACTTGTGTTCAATTTTTACAAATCCACAAACAAATCAACCTCCACCCATTACATGCAAGAGGTTCCCTATCCATTGGTGCAACAACCAAGCGATAAGGGACAATTTTGGGTAGAGGTGGTGGATGGTTTTTGACCATCCTCCATGCAATAATAATGAGGTCCCGCAATACTTTTTGAGGAAACTCTACTGCGAGTTTGTCCTCAATAAAGTGCCAAACTATTTTGATATGCAGGACTTCCAGGGTAGAGGTGGGGGCTCAGCACAGGATAGACCAGGGGCACATCTTGACCCACAGCGGGTAGTGAGACGAGTAATCAGCAGACCAGCCCACGAGCATGTTTCTATCCCTTCCATTGTGAAGGAGAGTGTTGAGGTCGATACACTGAGGTCGATTAGTGCCTTGACCCAGAGCATCATAGAGCATGCCGATCCTGCAACACATAGTGGGTTAGGAGATAGTGTGAGGAGTAGGGTCCCACCGCATACTTGCTAGGCTTGCGGGTCAGCCTGTGGTTATGACCCCATGGACAGTCAGGACGCAAGAGCATAGGCTACATCTGCAGCTGAGCAGATGGTGATGACAGATACCCTCCTGAGTGAGACTTTCGGCCTTGATACTCAGGTAAATATTAGCAAGTTTATTGAATTTAATTTATTAAATTTCATTTTTGAAATACAAGATTAACTAATTTAAATTGATGATTTTAATGAAATTTCAGGGTCATAGCGTCGATGCAGTTTTCAGTAGTTCTCCACCTACATTTTTCACTAGATCATCTACTGTCGAGGTATGTAACTAGTAAACAATTATAAATATTACATGTGAATAGCATCGTTATATGAATGGTATTCTAATTTCTAATTTTGGATGTTGAATAGGTTAACACTGTAGATTTCATGGCAACACCTGCCAGCGGTGGTGGACTTCAAAGCTTTACGGAGGTAATAAAATAAATAGTTTAATGAATGAATTGTACTTACTAAATTTTTGTATGTGATTTGTGTGTTTTATTGTGTGTACTTCCATGTTTAGATGAACGTGTGTGTATGTTAGGAGCCATGATTTGCATCACTATTATAATTTTCGTAATTGAATAATGTTGTTTTATTTCTAGATGATGCAGGCTGCGGATACACCTCCCCATGTTCATAGGGCAATGGAGCAAGGTGTGGCCTCTGCGATTCATAGCTCTATGGCATTGACAGGGGTATGAGGCAGATTAGTAAATTTCAATTTACATTCATTGTTATAGTTGTCTATTTTTGAAAAAATCAAAAGATTATTGATTTGAAGTTTAATTTCTATCTGGATGGTTTCTATAGGACATGACATCACTAGGGCCTATTCCTGCTACTGAGGCAAGTGAGGAGATAGATTATATGTTAGCGGTAAGTGATTATTTTGTTAAATGTTTCATTTTTTTATAACATGTAACTTCTATATATTAATGTCTATACTTTTTTTTGTAATAGGTAAAGGTGCAGGAAGAACTAAATAGGAGTAGCCCTCAGGTTCGTAGTAGACCACCCACATGCATGTCTCCATCCCCTAGAAGATCAAAGGCTGCTCGTGATTCATTCTCTTCACCAGCCAGAGGGGAATGACTTTTTATTGTGTTCCTCTGTTGTATGCCTATATGGCATTTGTGGACATATATTTTGTATTGTACATAGTTGACATTGTATGCCTATATGGCATTCTTGTAAGCCTATATGGCTATTTTGTATATATGTTATACTTATATCGACAGATATTGATGTATGCCTATATGGATATTTGGTTAATACAAATCTTTTTTATTGATGGCATCCATACTTGCATTATAAGTCCACTTTTGAATGGATATTTGTAGATGGCTACTTCAAATATTTAAAGTCTGATTGTATTACATAGGATGTTTGCATTTTCTTTGATAGGCTTGATAGGCCATGGATTACATGATGGTGTTTGATGGAAAAGTATGGTACTAGAAGACTCTAGTTCATTCTTAATAGGCTTGTGATTGATAATATCTTTGCATGATTGCACTTGATCTTGGATCATGGGCATGTTGTTAAGATTTTGATTGCATTGTGATGTTTGATGGATAGGCATGGTGTAAGTGTAAGATACCCAACTAGTTCTACGAAAATTTTTCCTTACTTAAACACTTTTACTTGCTAACAATTCATCAACTACTTCAATAACATAAAGATATACATCAAGATAACTATTTGAATGAAACAACATTAGAGTTGGGTACTTGTCTTGTTACTTGATTCAATCAACTTGCAATGTCTTATTACATGGAAAATGCTTTCAATAGCATGAAGTACAACTCATTCAATGGAAATACAAGGACAGGCAAAGATTTGGAATGTTCAACTCATCACCTCACAAGGTAGGCACATATTTGAAGGATTTATAGGTTTTTCTGACTTGGGCGCCAAGTTGAGGTGACCTCCTCCTAAAGTTGTGCCTTGTCAACATTAGGCGCCAATTAGAGTTTATAGATGCTTTGGATTGTTTCCAAGAGTAGGCGCCAAAACATCATCATTAAGAAAGTGTTTTAAATGCTAGGTGCCCAAATGAGCCCTCTAGAGTCTAGGCGCTCCTTTCATGCATTCTGTGTTCTAGGCGCCAATTGAAAGGAGTGGAGAACAGGGCAAGTGCCTTCCAAACTAGGTGTTTCCTTGAGGTGACAAGGACTTAGAAAGTGCGCCTAAGGTGAGCACCTTGAGTGAAAAGGTCTAACAAACATCTTTGAACCCCCTTTCAAGGTTAGGCACATTCTAGAGGTGGAAACAAGTAGAAGGTGCGCCTTGGCTTCCTTTGTCAATTCTTTCAAGTCTTTGTTGATTAGGAAGGTGGAATGCTTCATTGTAGAATGAGCACCTATCTTCTAATGTCTAAACTACTTCTTCTAGCTCACTCTGTGGCTAGGTGCCAGAGCTAAACTGTTCACACAAGGGAGTGCGCCTAGACTCACTTGATGTTTTCTTACTACTTCAACCCCTGGAAGATGTTCCAAGGTGTTCCCTTTTACAAGCACCTGACCTCCCAAGTTCCTTCATGTGCTATTCCTTGAAGACGCCAAAACTGAGCTCCAGTCCCATGGGATTGTGCCTAACATCTTTGAAGAGTTTCTAAGCCTTTTGCAAGTTGATATCCCAAACTCATGCTTCTAGGCACAACATGAGCTTTCTAAAGGAGTTTCCAAGTTTTAGACGCCAAGCGAGGTCATGGGTGAATGGAACTGCGCCTTAGGAGATGACTGGATCCTAAGCGTCAGTCTGGAGTTACAGTGGAATTGATATGTGCCTCAACTAGCTTAGGCGCCCATTTGAAGTGATTCCTTTAACACTTCTCTGTCAATCTCAACTGCAAGGATGATCTCCTAATCCAATTTTGATCCTCTAGAGATGCAAATAGCTTTTCATTTCACTAGGCGCCATCAATGATGATCATCAACCAAAGTGCATTTCAAAGGTGAGATAGGCAAGTGAGGCACCAAACTAGTCCTTAAGACTTATCTCCTTCTATCAAGTCAATTTCAACTATGTGAGAGAGTTCTATTCTAGGTGCAAAATGGAAATGTTTCATCAATTGGTGCATCTTACGAAGCTCCCAATTCTAGGCGCCAGAGCCAAAGAGTTTTTCCCAACACATGCACCTGGGCTAGGAATTCACCTAAGAGACATCACTTAGCTTTAAAACTTTCAATCTATAGCCATCTGGGCTAGGCGCTCCAATGGAGGATCCTTGAACTCATGCATTGGCGCCTTCTAGTTCTAGGCACCCATTTTGGATGATTCATCCTGATACTAGTGCCCAAAATGACTAGACTCTCTTCATCATCCAATTCACTTAGAAGACTCAAGTTGGAGACTTAGTTGTCTATCCATGTTCTCCGGAAGATTCATTGTACCTCTATGCACTTAGGCGCCCTAGTTGATGTGATTAAAGTGCTTCAAAGCTCCATGATTCTTGGTTAGGCGCACATTTGACATTGAGCAAGCAAGAAAGTGTGCCCTGACTCTAGGAGTCCTGCCTTAGTCAAGTTTAGCATCCAGACTTAACTAATTTCAAGTTTCTGACTTTGTTCCTGCAAAAAACAAAAGTTAATTTAGTCAAAAATCACCTCATTCCCTCATTATTTTGAATTAGCCTCCGGGAATGAGGAATAGGCTAACTCATTCTTCATTTGATGATCAGGCCAGAAACGGGGACATGACAGTAAGATACCCAACTAGTTCTATGAAAATTTTTCCTTACTTAAACAATTTTACTTGCTATCAATTCATCAACTACTTCAACAACACAAAGATATACATCAAAGATAACTACTTGAATGAATCAACCTTAGAGTTGGGTACTTGTCTAGTTATTTGACTCAATCAACTTGCAATGTCTTATTACATGGATAATGCTTTCAATAGCATGAAGTTACAACTTATTCAATGGAGATACAAAAGAAAGGCATTGAAGCCTTGATGTTTACAATGGTGTCTACACTTGATCAACTCAATCAAACTCAATGATGTCAACTGAATGTCAACACCTCACAATATCACAAGGGATCATCACCTTGCTTGTTGCATGGATGAACGTCATAGTTGCAAGACTCTTAGGGTTAGGTGCCAACTGAAGGTAGTAGAGACTAGACTAGGCACCATCCTAAGCTGGGCGCTTCCTTGAGGTGGTAGAGACATGGATGAACGTCTGGTGGGGTTTGATGACTCTATATTGACACTCAAATTCACTTAGGTGCAATATTAGTGTTCTTCTAACTAGGCGCCAGATAGGAGGATTCTCAGGGGTTTTGGCGCCTAGGTTACAACTTGTCAATTTCTCAAAGAATCTTTGAAACACTTGACTTCCAAGGATTATCATCTTAAGAGTAGATGATGATGACATGAAGTAGAGATCTCTCTAGGACTGGATGAAGCCTTGCTTGATGATAAGACAGAGATGAAGTGATCCTTCATGATGACCCTTGGAGTGACCCTCTTGGAGTTGTGGACTTTGAAACTTTGAAGATTGAGAGATCTTGAAACTCAGATGGATGAATGTCTATCATTGATGAAGTACACTTGCAAGATATTCCTCAAAGAACTTGAATGGATAGATGCCTTGAAATTTCAACATGACGTTAGTGATGAAGAGTATTGACATGTTGGACTTGATGTGACCTTGCTGAAGGTGCATTTTCTTTCTTAGCATGATCATCCCAAACCAAGGCGCCAACTTGGAAAACCCTGTGAAGGCGCCACTATCTGGAATTTCTTCCAAGGTGTTAAAACTTGACATCTTTTCTTCTCTAGGTACTATCTCCTTCAAGGCGCTCCTTAAAATCATTGGAAGTGCTCAAGACTTACCTTAGTCCAAAGCGCCACAATCCATTCCTTAAAGCACAAAGAATTCTCAAAGGCGCCCCTATTTACCTCTAAGCACTCAAATATCATTTAGATTCAAGGCACACATTTAGCTCCAAAGCACAAATTTCCATCATCAACCCATCAAGGTGCATCATCTTCCCTTTGTATCCCCTTCAAGGCGCAGACATTCACTTCTTCACACTCAAACTCACTCTCTAGCACCAGAATAGGTGTATAACTTCAAATAAGGTGCTAATCTTAGGTTTCTAAGTACTTAGTTTGATCTTAAGGCTATCCTTCCTCTAAGCACTCTCTTCAACTCCCTCACTGAAGGCCCTCTATAAGTTTGGGCGCATTTCATCCCAAGGTGCTTCAACATCATCCAAGGTGCAAATTCACTCTCCAAGACAAGGTGCAAAAAACCCTATCCTAAGGTGCTCAAATCTTGCTTCTAGACCTAGGCGCACAAACATGAGATTGTGACTTCAATCATCATTCTTGGTTAAGGCACACAAACTCTCATTCAAGGCGCATATCTTTCTCCAACAAGGCGCATATATTCCTCCAACAAGGCACATATACAATTCTAGGGCACTCTATCTTGGATTAAATCAGGGTATCTCCTCAACAAGGTGTTCCAAACCATACCAAGGCACTAAAACACTTAATGCAAGTTCTTCAAGTGCTTATCCAACTTGATTCCTCCAACACAGGGCACTCAATCTACTTTCTCAAACTTTCAACTCAAATCCTCACCTTATATTCTCCAAGGCAAAAAGGTGCAATTTGATTGAGGGCGCTAAAACTCTTAGGCGCACTTATCTCCCTGAACTTACCTCTCTTCTTCCCTAGGCACTAGAAACACCTCTTTATCTCAACTAGGCACTTATCTTCTCTAGGCGCACATGGTCTTCAAGGCGCATTTCATTCATCAAGGCACCTATCTCTAACAATCTCAGCACTCAAAGGGACTCAAAACTCATCTAGACACCATCACTTCCCTATAAGCACAAAATTGGTGTAGATACATTCCATTTATTAAGGATCATTCTAGCGCCCAAATCTTGTCAAAGCAAAGGATCAATAGGTTCTCTCTAAGGCGCACTCCAGGGTTTGATCTTGCAAGACTTCTCATGTCAAAATTTTGACCAAGACACTCAAGGTGCTAGTCTTTATCATCTAACCCTACAGTGCACTTACTCATTATGATATACTCCTCAACTTTGTATTCAACCTTGCCCAAGGTGCATATTCACTATAAGGCATTCTCACTTTGTCAAGGCTCAGAGGGCTTCAACTTGCTAAAGGGTAGAGGTCTAGGTGCATATCTAACTTGAAGCTCAAGGTGCTCCAACCATCTTGCTCTGGAATTCCTTCTAGGCACTAAGTGACTTCTCCAATTCCTTGAAAACATTTGAAGTGTTTTACCTTCTCAAGGTGCTCCTTCGAACTTGACTCCAAGGTGTTATAATCTCAAAGGTACTGACATCATCTCAACCAAAGGCGCTTAATGATTCATCCCATATCTAGGCGCTAAAACACTTAATCAACCAAGTCATTCAAGGCGCCATTTAGTAAACTCATCTTCCATGATATTCCTATCAAGGCGCATATCACTTCTCTCATGGGCTTTAGGCACTCAGTTGAGTGTTTCAATACTACTTAGGTGCCAAATTCATTTTAATGCACCAAACATAAGGAGCTTTCAAACACTGGGCGCTCACAAAGAGTCTTCCAACCTTGGGCGCTAAATTAGGTCTTTGCAACTATCCAAGGCGCATATCTTGGTTTGAACAACTTATGGTGCCAAGACAACTTCTCATTAGGGCGCTCAAAACACTTGTGTTTACATTTGAAGTGCTTTACCTTCTTAAGGTGCTCCAGACTAACTTGACTCCAAGGCGCTCCATCATCATCCTTAAGGTGCTAAAAACATCATCTCCACTCTAGGCAAAAAACATCATCCAACTCCTTAAGGCACTTCACTGTCAAAGTCTGAAGGCGCTCTACCTAGACCTTTCCCCTAGGCACCAGAACTCCTAAGCGCTCACCAGATAACTCTCTTCTTCAAGGCGCAAATCTTCCTATACTATGATTGCCTCTGAAACATCGATTAACATGATGTGAGGGTGCAAAGGATACTCCAATCCTCAGTGAGCGCCTAGTTTAAACAAGGAGAAATAAAGCATTCAAAACTATCCAAACGATCATCCCCTTCCTAACGTCTTCACTGCTCTGGAAAACCTTAGCCAAAATGACACATAACAACTCCTGTGCAAAGCACCTAAGCAAGAAAAGAGGGGGTCCCCAATCTGATGGGGTGATGTGTGATTTGGTCACAACAGTTACCCTTTTGGGGTGATGTGTGATTTGGAGGGCTCAATTCTTCAAGGCGCCCATTTTGTTCACCACTTGTAGCATCACTTGTTCAAGGCACATGTGTGATTTGGTCAAAAACAGGCGCCTAGAGTGAATAGGCTTTCATCCTGACTTAATACACTGCCTCCTTCTGACGATTTTTGGGGCAGCAGAAAACCTTTCACCACGGGCAAATGGATCAGAGCTATAAAAAATTGAGAGAGGTTATTGTAGAGGCACTCTACGTGATCGTGTTGCCTTAGACAGAATGTTTCTAAGTGACACGGTTTTCGAGTAACATCTTGTCAAAGATTGCTGCCTTTTTGCACTTTGGACTCTTCAGGGATATCGTCGGTACAATGTAGCTCCGACTGTTTCGACATATTTGGGTGAAAAATAGGACCATGCCTAGCGTAAATGTACCCATTCGTTGGAATAGTCAGTTTGGTCACATCACGAGCAGGACGAAAGTTACACCCCTTTGCAACTTTACACTGCCTCCTTCTGACGATTTTTGGGGTAGCAGAAAACCTTTCACCACGGGCAAATGCCTCAGAGCTATAAAAAAATGAGAGAGGTTATTGTAGAGGCACTCTACGTGATCTTGTTGCCTTAGACGGAATGTTTCTAAGTGACACAATTTTTGAGTAACATCTCGTCAAAGATTGCTGCCTTTTTGCACTTTGGACTCTTCAGGGATATCGTCGGTACAATGTAGCTCCGACTGTTTTGACATGTTTGGGTGAAAAATAGGACCATGCCTAGCGTAAATGTACCCATTTGAACACGTTGGAACAATCAGTTTGGTCGCATCAGGAGGAGGATGAAAGTTACACCCCTTTGCAACTTTACACTGCCTCCTTTTGACGATTTTTGGGGCAACAGAAAACCTTTCACCACGGGCAAATGCCTTAGAGCTATAAAAAACCAAGAGACGTTATTGTAGAGGCACTCTACATGATCGCGTTACCTTAGATGGAATGTTTCTAAGTGACATGATTTTTGAGTAACATCTCGTCAAAGATTGCTGCATTTTTGCACTTTGGACTCTTCAGGGATATCGTCGATACAATGTAGCTCCGACTGTTTTGACATGTTTGGGTGAAAAATAGGACCATGCCTAGCGTAAATGTACCCATTCGGACACGTTGGAATAGTCAGTTTGGTCACATCAGGAGCAGGACGAAAGTTACACCCCTTTGCAACTTTACACTGCCTCCTTCTGACGATTTTTGGGGCAGCAGAAAACCTTTCACCACCGGCAAATGCCTCAGAGCTATAAAAAATTGAGAGAGGTTATTGTAGAGGCACTCTACATGATCACGTTGCCTTAGACAGAATGTTTCTAAGTGACACAATTTTCAAGTAACATCTCGTCAAAGATTGTTGAATTTTTGCACTTTGGACTCTTCAGGGATATCGTCAGTACAATGTAGCTCTGATTGTTTTGACATGTTTGGGTGAAAAATAGGACTATGCCTAGCGTAAATGTACCCATTTGGCTGTGTTGGAATAGTCAGTTTGGTCGCATCAAGAGCAGGATGAAAGTTACACCCCTTTGCAACTTTACACTGCCTCCTTCTGACGATTTTTGGGGCAGCAGAAAACCTTTCACCATGGGCAAATGCCTCAGAGCTATAAAAAACTGAGCGAGGTTATTGTAGAAGCACTCTACATGATTGCCTTGCCTCAAACAGAATGTTTTTAAGTGACATGGTTTTTGAGTAACATCTCATCAAAGATTGCTGCCTTTTTGCACTTTGGACTCTTCAGGGATATCGTCGGTACAATGTAGCTCCGACTGTTTCGAGATGTTTGGGTGAAAAATAGGACCATACCTAGCATAAATGTACGCATCCAGATGCATTGGAATAGTCAGTTTGGTCACATCACGAGCAGGACACCAAAAATGCAAAAGTTGCTTTGTGCAACTTGACAACATTGACACTTTTTTGCAACATGACTCAAAGACTCAAACTAACCCCAAATGACTCAAAGTGACTTAAAATCACCTTGATTTGGTGCCCAATGTACATTATAGAGGTCGAGGCACTCCTTATCATTCAAACATCTTAGATGAGCGCATAGGAAAGGAAAAAGCTCTAAGTTTCATCATCATGAGCGCCTAATATAAAGAGACTTTAATGGCTCAAACCTTAGCATGGAGTCCTAAGGCGCATTTCATGTCTCCTTTCATCCAGTTTGGCACCCTTATGTAGATTTTTCAACTTGATTTGGCGCCCTATATGTGAAGGAAGATCTAAAGGCATGAAAGTGGATGTCATATTGCAAGAGTTTGGATCATCAAAATTGAAAAAAATAAGTCTATTAAGCTTGGGCGCCCTTGGTCTTCTTTTCATTCATTATGAGTGCCTTGGGAGAATGGTATATACGTCATCATCATGATTGGGCGCCCTGGATCCAGAGTGTTGGAGAGATCATCAAATGGTGTCTAGTAGGGTGAGTTATGAGTTTGGTCGCATCAGGAGTAGGAAACCAAAAATGCATAACATGATGATGTAAAAATGTGTACATATGTGTAAAAATGCAGGAGGAAATAAAAAAAGACAAACCTTACAAATTAATGTGCATACTTACAACTCAATGTAACATAACTTTACAAAATCAATGTGAATACTTACAAATTAATCCAATGAACCATCCGGGTCTGCTCTACTCTTTATTGTGTCAAGTATTGCTTCATGGTCAGACTCACGCACCTTCCACAATATTTTGTTCAAAGGTCTACCCCGATACTTTATCAAATGAACATTGGATGCCACGACAAGGTTCGAGTAATGAAGAATCTTCCGATGCATGTCAAAGTCCTGAAATAGCCAAATATTAACACTCTTATGTGGGTACCTTCTAAGCCATGTTCCAGTAATAACCACTGATCCTGTAGGGTATTCGATGTTTTCTCCATCTGTAACAGGGACCTCCAATTTCTTTTTGGCCTCAACACAATGACATAAGTAATAATCTGTTCCCTCTTCATTATCTTCATCTACAATAACTGCATATACGTGCCCTACATTGATATGTGTAGCAAATTAGATGAAATTAGTCAACATTACAAAAACACTACAAAGTAAGATGACACCAAATCCTACATTACAAAAACATTACAAAAACCCTCAACCCTCAACATCAAATCCTAATCCCTCAACCCTTCACTCTAATCCCTCAACCCTAAACCCTATCCCTAAACCCTCAACACTATACCTTAAACCCTAATCCCTCAGCCCTCAACCCTAAACCTTATCCCTAAACCCTAATCCCTCAACCCTCAACCCTAATCCATCATCCCTCAACTCTAATCCCTCATCCCTAAACCCTAAATGCTATCCCTATTCCTACACCCTCAACAGAATCGATACTATACCTTAAATCCTAATCTCTCAACCCTTAACTCTGATCCCTCGACCTTCA
Organism: Cunninghamia lanceolata; assembly: GCA_027924645.1. NCBI lineage: Eukaryota > Viridiplantae > Streptophyta > Pinopsida > Cupressales > Cupressaceae > Cunninghamia > Cunninghamia lanceolata. Next base: position 5,650,125 of record BSBN01000850.1, read on the forward strand.
ACCCTAATCCTAAACCCTAAACCCTCAACGTCAAATTCTAATCCCTCAACCCTTCACTCTAATCCCTCAACCCTAAACCCTATCCCTAAACCCTCAACACTATACCTTAAACCCTAATCCCTCAACCCTAACCCTAAACCTTGTCCCTAAACCCTAATCCCTCAACCCTCAACCCTAATCTATCATCCATCATCCCTCAACTCTAATCCCTCATTCCTAAACCCTAAACACTATCCCTATTCCTAGACCCTCAATAGGCTTGATACTATACCTTAAACCCTAATCCCTCTACCCTCGACACTCTTATTTAACCCTAATCCCTTGACTATTAACTCTATCCCTCAACCTCAACCCTCAACCCTCAACCCTCAACTCTCAACATTAAACCCTATTTCATCAACCCTAAACCCTAATCCCTCAAACCTAAACCCTATCCCTAAACCATCAATCCTCAACACTATACCTTAAACCCTAATCCCTCAACCCTCAACCCTAAACCTTATCCCTAAACCCTAATCCCTCAACCCTCAACCCTAATCCATCATCCCTCAACTCTAATCCCTCATCCCTAAACCCTAAATGCTATCCCTATTCCTAAACCCTCAACAGACTCGATACTATACCTTAAACTCTAATCCCTTATCCATAAACCCTCCAACCCTATCCCTAATCCTTATACCCTCCACACTTAACTTTAACCCTAATTCCTCGACCCTCAACCCTATCCCTAAACCCTTGACCCTCGAACCTCAACCCTCAACCCTCAACATCAAACCCTAATCCCTCAACCCTTAACTCTGATCCCTCGACCTTCAACCCTAACCCTAAACCCTCAATGTCAAATTCTAATCCCTCAACCCTTCACTCTAATCCCTCAACCCTAAACCCTATCCCTAAACCCTCAACACTATACCTTAAACCCTAATCCCTCAACCCTAACCCTAAACCTTGTCCCTAAACCCTAATGCCTCAACCCTCAACCCTAATTTGTCATCCGTCATCCCTCAACTCTAATCCCTCATTCCTAAATCCTAAACACTATCCCTATTCCTAGACCCTCAACAAGCTCGATACTATACCTTAAACCCTAATCCCTCTACCTTCGACACTCTTATTTAACCCTAATCCCTTGACCATTAACCCTATCCCTCAACCTCAATCCTCAACCCTCAACCCTCAACTCTCAACAATAAACCCTAATTCATCAACCCTAAACCCTAATCCCTCAAACCTAAACCCTATCCCTAAACCATCAACCCTCAACACTATACCTTAAACCCTAATCCCTCAACCCTCAACCCTAAACCCTATCCCTAAACCCTAATCCCTCAACCCTCAACCCTAATCCCTCATCCCTCAACTCTAATCCCTCATCCCTAAACCCTAAATGTTATCCCTATTCCTAAACCCTCAATAAACTCGATACTATACCTTAAACTCTAATCCCTTATCCCTAAACCCTCCAACCCTATCCCTAATCCTTACACCCTCCACACTCTACTTTAACCCTAATCCCTTCAACCTCAACCCTATCCCTAAACCCTTAACCCTCGAACCTCAACCCTCAACCCTCAACGTCAAACCCTAATCCCTCAACCCTTAACTCTGATCCCTCGACCCTCAACACTATACCTTAAACCCTAATCCCTATCCCTCAACCCTTAACCCTTAAAACTTAAACCCTATCCCTACACCCTGAACACTTGACACTATATCTTAAGCCTTAAACCCTCATCCCTAAAGCCTCAACCCTCAATCCTTAAACCTTCAACCCTAAACCCTATCCCTAATCCCTCTACCTCAACACTCTAACTCTAACCTCGACATTAAATGCTAATCCGTCAACCCTAAACCCTAATCCTAAACCCTCAACCCTCAACACTATACCTTAAACCCTAATCCCTCAACCCTCAACCCTAAACCTTATCCCTAAACCCTAATCCCTCAACCCTCAACCCTAATCCATCATCCCTCAACTATAATCCCTCATCCCTAATCCCTAAATGCTATCCCTATTCCTAAACCCTCAATAGACTTGATACTATACCTTAAACCCTAATCCCTTATCCCTAAACCCTCCAACCCTATCCCTAATCCTTACACCCTCCACACTCTACTTTAACCCTAATCCCTCGACCCTAAACCCTATCCCTAAACCCTTGACCCTTGAACCTCAACCCTCAACCCTCAATGTCAAACCCTAATCCCTCAACCCTTAACTTTGATCCCTCGACCCTCAACTCTATCCCTAAACCCTAAACCGTAATCTGTCATCCCTCATCCCTAAACCTTAAACGCTATCCCTATTCCTAGACCCTCAACGGGCTCGATACTATACCTTAAACGCTAATCCCTTATCCCTAAACCCTCCAACTCTATCCCTTATCCCTTAACCCTCATGATTAATAGCCTTGAACATAAAAAAATTTGAGTGGGACATAACGCAAGCGCGTTATAACGCGCTCGCGTTATGTCAAACATGACAAAAGACAAACTTGCGGGAAAGAAAAATGTAAGGCAAAACATAACGCGAGCGCGTTATAACACGCTCACGTTATTTCTTGCTTTGGGAATCCCAAGCCTTGGGCTTGGGATTTGCTTTGGATTTCCAACCCAAAGGCTTGGAGTGCCTTATGAACAGTCACAGACGTGTTTTTCTATATTCTTCAAAATTTCACATAATTTCATTCGTGCTAACCCTCAGATTTGTATGTGTTTCAAGGTTGAACAAATCAAACACATGGGTAATGTTAGGCTTTCTCTTAGGTATTTGACGATGTGATTTTTTTCACATTTTAACAATGTTAAGCCTTTCATCTTTAATTTCTTTTGTTTGTGTGTCTGTTTTTAGGCAAAAACCACTCTTTGGTCTTTTTTGCATTGTAAAATAACTATTCATTCAAATTTCAAAAAAATTACATATTTAGAAACTAGACTCCATTCTACAAATATTAAAAAAATTAAAAAATGATTTTCAATTAGTTTTCAAAATTTATAGGGTTAGCACGGCCAAAATTCTATTTTTTAGGATGTGTCCACTTTAAAAATTAGTAAAAAATTAAATATTCATCAAAAAATTATTAGAAAAATTAGGCATAAACTACATGTTATTAGCTAATTTCTCACTGAAGTGATTTTAAAAATACCAAAAAAAAGTTGACCTTTTGAGGGAGCCACAAAACATGCTATGTTATGTTTTTTTGACAGAAACAACACCAATTTCTGTGGCTCCCTCTTTTGAACCCCTTAATCTATGCCATTTTCAAAACAAAATAGTAGTTTAGAAAGTAGACTCGGAGCACTACGAACATTGTTTTGGTTGCATCTCCAAATTTTGAGTGTAACTATGCTCAATTTCTCATCCAAGGCCAATATTTCCTGATTTTAGAAAAAAAGTGGCCACTTAAGACCCCTTTTGGCCCCCCATCTTCTTGCACTTACCCAGGTATATATAGGTTTCAATAAAGATTGATCAATGGTGGAGATAAATCAATGAAATCAATGCTCAAGATGAGTTGAGAGGACTTGATGAATGTGAACATGACATGTTCATCATGTGTCATGTTTTAAAGCTATTTTATTGAGTTAACTGCTTGCTAGGATAAAGATAAGATTTGATTTCATAAATTTAGTATGTTTTTTTTCAAATTCATGAGTTGATGATGAAAACAATAATGATTAAGGTCAATTAACTCAACTTTAGATTTGCTTTTTGAAGTTCTAAAAATAAGACTGATTGTGCATATAGAAGAAAATGATATTTTTAGAAGAATTGGAAGATCTAAAAAAAATAAAAAAATAATTTAATTTATCTTGCATGATAGAAGAAAGGATAAGATATAAGGATTTAAAGTAAATTAAACAAATAAATTGATTTAATTTATTTTGTATGATAGAGCAATATAAATAAAATAAATTAGTTTTATTTATTTTTAGAAGATAAAGTCAACTTAAATAAATTTGAATAATTTATTTAAATTTAGATGAATAATTGATTAATTAAATTATTAAAAATTATTCAATTATGGTGGATAAGAGGAATTAGGATGATGAATTAATTAAATAATTGATTTTATTTAATTAATGTGGATTTGAAGATTGAAAGAGGATAATTTAATTAAATAATTAAAATTATTTAATTTAGAATAATAAAGTGGAATTTAATGAAATTTATTAAATAAATAGAATTTATTCAATTAATGTTAGAATTAGGGGAAATAGGGGAATTTTGACGAAATTAATTAAATAATTAGATTAAATTCAATTAATGTTGGATGCAAGTGATTTAGGAGAATTTCATGTATGCAAGATGAAGAATGCAAAGGTCATTTTTAGGTGTCTACACAATCCACATATCTTCATACTTGGGTATAGCTAGGAGTGACTTGGGTGCATCTCTCCTCCACCTTATCAAGCAGAAAATGAGATTGGAGGACTTTGAAGGTATAAATCTCTTTTTTTAGTTCCTTTCATGTTATTTAGTCTTTCTAGTTTACTTCATCTTCACCTATCATGTAAAGCAGTCTTGACACTCACAATGATGGATGAGGTGCTCCCAATGACAATCAAATTATCAAAATAGAGAGCCAAGAAAATAAGAGCATCCTCCTGTCTTAAGATATAGACATTCGAATCTAAGTGGCATCTGGAGAACCCAACTAAGAGGAGTTGATCTTGGCATACCAATCTCGTGAGGCCTATTTGAGGCCATAGAGAGACTTCCTCAATCTGTAAACTAGTGAAGAATATTGAACAAATCCCTATGGCGGCTCCATGTAAATCTCCTCCTATAGATCCCTGTGAAGAAATGCACTCTTAACATCCATCTGATGTACAACCCAACCATGAGCTACAACAATAGCAAGTATCAAGAAAATGGAACTTTCATCTTGGTGATGGAGGCAAAGGTCTCATTTTAGTCAACACTAGGAACCTAAGAGAAACCTTTGGCCACAAGCCATGATTTGAACTTGTCAATTGATCCATCTGCTATAAATTTGGTTCAACAGATCCACTTACATCGAACTAGCTTTCTCCCCTTAGGAAGTGGAACAAGATCCCATGTTTTGTTCTAAATCAAAGAGTTGTATTCTTCCTTAATTGTTGAATCCCACTCAAAAATACCTGATACTTCATGAAAAGACTGTGGATTTGAAGCTATGGTAATGCAGGAATTTGAAATATCTTAGTATGGTAACCGAGTCCTCTGAGTATTTGAAAGATCCCCAACAAGAGTTCTTGTAGACTCAAGAGTTTGACAAGCCCAATGAGGCATGTGAGGGGATGGAGGAGGAGAATCCTTAGCCTCAAAATCTAAACTCTACGAAGAGGAGGTTGAAACCTCATGACAACTTTGTGAGTAGAGGAAGCTAGAGGAAAATCCTTGAAGTCACTATCATATGTATCCATTATGGAGGAAGGAAGATGTGAGTACAAGCCAGGAGAGCATTCCTTAAATTGCATACTTCACTCAATGAAGAGCTCATGTGTCTCTAGATCCAAGATTCGATATCCTTTGACACTATCAAAGTAACCAACAAAGATGCAAGGCCAACTTTGAGGTTCTAAGGCCTTGCACTTCTCTGAAGGAATGTGCACCCATATTGGGGAGCCAAAAACATTGAAGAGCTACACAAAAGGTTTCTTACCATACCAAACTTCAAAGAGAACGATGCCCTTCAATGCCTTATGCAAAACTCTATTCTAGATGTGAGCAACACAGTTGATAGCTTATCCCCAATATTCAAGTGCAAGGGAGCATACATGGATCATGCAGCCAATGATTTCTTTTAGGGACCTATTTTTTGTCTCTGCTAGACCATTCTTCTAAGGTGTGTAGGTGATAGTATGCTAAAGATCAATCCCTTCAAGAGTGCAAAATTTGTCAAAACGATGGCTCACATATTCTCTGTTGTTGTCTGTGTGGAGAATTTTGATACACTTCCTAGATTGTTCCTCAACACAAGCCCTGAACTCCTAAAATTTATCAAAAGCTTCTCCTTTCTACTAAAGAAAGTAGACCCAGATGTATCTAGAATAGTCATCAATGAAAGTGAACAAGTAGCGAGCCTTGCTAAAAGACAAGGATGGAAATGGACCCACCTGTCACTATGAACTGTCTCAAGGACTTTGAAGCCCTCCAAGCCTTCCCTTTATCGAACTTGTCCTCAAGATGCTTTCCCAAGGTACAACCTAAACAAACTCCATCTAGAAAACTGATATGAGGAGGACATGTGACCATATCCTATGTTCTGAGCTACTGAAGATAGCGGTAGTTGAGATAGCCAAACTGCTCATGCCATAGTTTGCTCAAAGAATTTCAATGGGTGAGCAAAGTAGTAGAATGTGAATTAGGAACAAAATGAGAGAAAGCATACAATTGAGACTCATGATCAACCTTACCAACTACAAGGAGTGCATTATCTTCAAGATCCTTGATGTTTATGGAATCTAGAATAAATTAAACTTTCCTGCCATTCTAGGTGATCTAGTAGATGGAGAGAAGGTTGGCCAATAGATTAGAACATAGATCTAACATCCTTAAATGTACCAGTGCCAACATCAATAGAAACTTTCTTGATGACATCCACTAGAGAGTTGAAAGGAAGCAAGGTATGCGGAAACAACATTCTACACTAATCTAATGACAAAAGTTATGCAAATTTCAATCTTTACTAGTTACACATGTACATTAACAAAAAGATAATAACAACATCCAAATGCAAATACAAAACTCACAACACAGGATATACATGGGGAAAACCCTTTCAGGTAAAAAACCAACACTCCAAAACTTGCACAATGTATTATCAAATCAAAAGATGATTACAACACACTTGCAATGCAAGTTCTTTCAGGAGTACACAATGTCGATTCTCATTCGAATCTCATGACCTTTCACAATCTCTAGCCACTTATTTTATCCATGTCGGCCAATAACAAAATAATTGTTGATGCCTTTATTAAATATAGGGCATTTTTTGCTTCGGAGGTGTTGCCCCTGAGCCCCCGATTGGGGCACTAACCCCAGCAACCCCCATTGGGGGCTTTGCCCCTAGACTCCTACCGTGGGCTCCACCCCCAAGCCCCTACTGGTGGGATAAGCCCCCCAAGCCCCACAGGAGGGGCTCTACTTCCCTTGCACTCCCACATTTATTACTTTGGGGGGAAACCACAGCTAACAAAGTCACCAAAATTTATCTTACTGCATGTACACAAGGTGCTAACTATGGGATCCTACAACAAAGTTCTGAATAAATAAATACAACATTAGGAACTTGCAAAGGTTGAGACACCTTAATTCCCAACATTCTCCCACTTGTCGAACACCTTTCAAGAGCCAATGGAATGACAAGACTTAATTGCTAGGGGCCAAGAGGCCCATAGACTCTGAACACCATCTGAACTTCTCTATGGTCACAGGTTTTGTCAAGGAATCTACAACATTCATCAAAGTGTCAACTTTCTCGAAATTCACCTTCCCATCCTCTACCATGTCATGAACAAAATGGTACTGGACATCAATATGCTTAGTCCTTGTGTGGAAAGTAGGATTCTTCACCAAACATATGGTACTCTGACTGTTAGAACAAATGGTAATCTTCCCTGCATAAAACCCAACATTAGAACACAATCTCTTAACCCAAATGGCTTCTTTACAAGCATGAGTTGCTGCCATGTACTCTACTTTAGTAGTGGACAAAGTGACCATAGGTTGCTGCTTACTCATCCAACTAATAGTACCACTGAACATAGTGAAAGCATAAGCACTAGTGGGTCTCTGCTATCAATATCACCTAGCCAATCTAAATCCACAAATTCTCAAATACAAAGTGAATGCCAACCCCTTGTAGGATAACCATGATAACATAAGGAATACTCAGAAGTACCCCGTAAGTATCTAAACACTGTCTTCACTGCATCCTAATGTACCCGTCTAGGATTAGCCATAAATCAACTAAAGACTTCCACTACTTGGGCAATGTCTAGTCTTGTACAGACCATAGCATACATCAAGATGCCAATTGCACTAGCATAAGGAACTCTTCTCATATCCTCTATCTCTAAAGGAGACTTTGGACAATCTGCAATAGATAACTTTGTCCCCATCATAATAGGAATAGTCAATGGTCTACAATCTACCATGTTGAATCTCTCCAACACAGTGTTCACATACATACTCTGGCCTAACCAAATTTTTATGTTAGCTCTGTCTCTTCTGATTTCCATTCCCAGAATGTACCTTGCTACCCCTAGATCTTTCATCTCAAACTATGCTGACAACTAAGACTTCAAATCAGAAATCAAACTTTTACCATTCCCAATGAACAACATATCATCAACATATAATGAAATAATGAGAATGTGATCATTATCTATTTTATAATAAGCATAATGATCTAATTTTGATCTCAGAAATCCCAAACTCAACACAAAGGCATCAAATTTCTAGTACCACATCCAGGGAGATCGCTTCAAACCATACAAAGACATTTTCAACTTGCAAACCAAATTTTCTTTACCTTTTACCATGTAGTGCTATGCCTGTGACATATATATTTCTTCCTACAAATCACCATGAAGAAAAGTTGTCTTCACATCTAGCTTTTCTACTTCTAAATCGTATGTCATAGCAAGTGATAACAAGAATTTGATAGATGTTAGATTTGCAACGAGAGAGAAAATCTCACCATAATCTATTCCCTCATCCTATGAATAACCCTTTGCGACCAGATTTGCCTTATACTTCTCAAAACTACCATTTGAACCAAATTTCTTCTTGAACACCCATTTGCATCCAATAGGTTTACATCCATCAGGCAAGGGCACTAGATCCCATGTATTATTTTTCTCCAAGGAAGCCATATCTTCTTCCATGGCCTCTTTCTAAGAATTTACATCACTCATACCCATAGCCTCTCTTACGGTCCTAGGCTCATCAGTGTAAGAAATCAAGGAAAAGATACAACTAGAATGATGCAATGAATGACCAAACCTATCAGTTTGCTGCCTTATCCATGTGGACCTCCTCAAAGATTGAGGTTGAGGTTCTTCATCTTCTTCTAAACTTTTAGAACTACCAGAGTTCTCCTCATCATCAGGTCCAATAGATGTCTTTGATTCAACTTTCTTAGGGGTGGGAGGAAGCTGAACCAGATCCTCTTTCTCTTTTTCTTTCTCTAGCTATAAAACAACAAAAGAAAGATTGATCTCTTTGAAGATCACACTTCTGCTATACAAAACTCTCTCAACCACTAGATCCTAAAGCTTGTACCCTTTCACATCAATGCCATAACCAATGAATATACAGTTCACATCTTTGTTCTCCAACTTAAAACTCTTCTCTTTAGGCACATGTGCATATGCCTTAAAAACAAATACTTGAATATGTCTCAATGAAGGTTTTTTACTAGACCACACCTCCATAGGTGTCTTATCAACAAGTGTTGATGTAGGAGACTTGTTAACTAGGTAACAAGTGGTAGAAATAGCTTCAGTCCAGAAATTTTGTTCAAGGCCAACTCCACTTAGCATACTCCTTGCCCTCTCCATCAATGTTCTGTTCATCCTCTCTGTAACTCCATTCTGTTGAGGGGTATACAGAGTTGTCTTGTGCCTCTCAATCCCATGTTCTTTACATAAGTTGTCAAAATCTACTCAACAATACTCACCACCATTATCAGTCTTCAAACACTTAATCTTTCTACCATTTTGATTCTCTACAAGAGCTTTGAACTCTTTGAATCTACTATAGACTTCAGATTTGCTTCTAAGGAAATACACCCATGTCCTTCTACTGTAATAATCAATGAATAAAACAAAGTAAACAAATTTTAAAATCAAAGGAACATTATGTGGACCAAACACATCAGAATGAATCAAGTCCAACACCTCAAAAGATTTGTGAGAATTGGAATAAAAATGAACATGGTTTTGTTTACCATAAATGCGATGTTTGCAAAAACAAAATACAAGATTAATATCATTCATACCCTCAATAAAGTTTTTTACTTTTTAGGGTCCTCAAAACCTTTTCACCAATGTGACCAAGCCTTTGGTGCCATAACATTATCTTCTTAGCTGGAAGTTTCATCTCCATAGAATGAGCACCCTTAGGTACCCAGAAAGCACAACCATTAGAAGTAGATGCAATAGTCCTCTTTGTTGCTGGTTCCAATGGTGAGGATGAAGACTCTAAAGTTTTCTTCTTTGAAACAAAGGCACTATTGCACTGTACTATGTATGCATCAAGATGAAACAGAGTGCCAATTCAAACACCCTTAGCTAGCACCATAGATCCTCTAGTCATCTTGCATCCTCCATTTGAGAAAACAACCTACACACCCACATCATTCAATTTAATTATAGATAACAGGTTTTGTGCCAAACCAGGGATATGCAGAACACTGTTGATCCCCTTCACTCATACATCAAGGAATCAAATCAAGACTCTTCCACGGTCAAAAATCTTCAGGTGAGAGTCATCTCCCAAGTACACCTTCCCACCATCATATTCTTCATACTTTGAAAACCAATCCTGATGAGAGGTCATGTGAAAAGATGCACCAGAGTCAATAAGCCACACATCTTCAGATGCATGTGTTTCCAAGGCAATGATAAACACTTCTCCTTCATCCTAAGAGGACTTGTCAGAATATGAATCATAGTTCTTATTCTTTTTCTTCTTCTCATCCTTGCACTCCTTGCAGAAATGACTAGGTTTGCCACAATTCCAACATAGGTTCTTGGACTTTCTAGGAGACTTCGATCTCCCAATAGATTTGGATCTTCCTTTTACTTCTTTCTTCATATCCTTTTTCTTCCCTTTCTCTTTAGCGCTACCACGAACCACAAAGAGCCTCCTTAGTTGACTCAAAAGATTCTCTTGGCATCTCTTCAGGCAACAATGAAGAAACCACTTCATCCATCTTAAAGGTGGTAGTGGTACTCCCAATGGCCATAACAAGGTGGTCCCATGAATCTAGTAAGGAGCACAATAATGTCATACATCGATCCTCCTCCTCCATCTTCACGCCAACAGAGGTCAACTAGGCAGCAAGCATATTGAAAGTACTCAAATGATCAGTGACAGATCGTCCATTTTCCATCCTTAGAGAATACAATTTCTTTTGTAGGAATAACTTGTTCACCATGGATTTAGCCTCATAAACATCTCCAAGTTTCTTCTAAAAATCTTTTGTAGCCTTTTTATCCATCAGATCCCAATCTTCTTGTTTCATGCCCAATGGCATGGTTCCAAATAATGTGATTCATAGATCTCTATCCACCAATAAGTCCTCCATCTTGAGTTTCCACAACTCAAAGTTTCCTCCATTAAATGTATCTATCTCAAACCTCCCAGATGTGCTCGCCATCTCTTTCCTACAACAAAGATTTCAAAATCCTCTGCACAAGCTCTCGCTCAAATGAAGAATAGCTCAAAAAACCCTCTACCCAACAACTAGAACCAAATGTGATCAGGCTCTAATACCAACTGAAAGGAAGCAAGGAATGCGGAAATAGCTTCCTACACTAATCTAATGAGGAAATTTATGCAAATTTCAATCTTTACTAGTTATAGGTTATTAGATGCACACTACTAGAAAGATAATAACAACATCCAAATGCAAATACAAAACTCAAAACACAAGATATACATGGAGAAAACCCTTTCAAGTAAAGAACCCCACACTCCAAAACCTACACAATGTATTATCAAATCAAAAGATGATTACAACACACTTGCAATGCAAGTTCTTTCAGGAGTACACAATGTTGATTCTCATTTGCATCCCATGACCTTTCACATTCTCTAGCTACTTATTTATCAAACCTCTTTGGCAGTTATCCAATGTCAGTTTATCCATGTTAGCGAACAACAAAATAATTGCTAACACCTTTATTAAATATAGGGCATTTTTTGCTTTAGATGTACTACCCCTGAGCCCTTGCCAGGGGTGCTACCCCCAGCAACCCCCATTGGGGGATTATGGGCTCTGCCCCTGGGCCCCTGCTAGGGAGATAAGCCTGCCAGACCCCACAGGAGGGGCTCTACCCTCCTATACTCCCCCATTAATTACTTTGGGGGGAAACCGCGGTTGACAAAGTCACTAAATTTTATCTTACTGCATGTACACAAGTGTTGACTATGGGATCCTACAACATAGTGATGAATAAATAAATACAACATTAGGAACTTGCAAAGATTGAGACACCTTAATTCCAACCAAGAGTCATCCCCAATGAGAATGTGGGGTATAAAACAAGGCTCCATCAAAGAAAACTATTCTCTAATAGAACTTGTGTGATGTGATGTGCCTGAGTCAAGAATCCACTACTGAGAAGAATCTATAGTAGCAGTAAGTGCATTTGATTTCCCTTTACCTAATTTTAAAGAAGCAATAGAGGATTGTTGAGAAATAGAAGAAGGCAGATTAATGTTGTTCTTTTTGAGAAGACGATTCAGCTCATTCATCTATTTCTTGTGACAAGAATGTGCCTCATGACCAACCTTCTTGCAGTAGCTACAAGTCGGTCTTTCTTTCATCTAAGAATTCCCTCTTCAATGAAGAGAAGTTGTACTTTGCTTTTGAGGTAGATGATGATTGTGCCTAATCTTTTTGTGACTTCTTTTATTTCTTGTTATGTCTCCCTGACTCTTTCTATCCCTTTGGCTGACCAGCCAACAAAGTCTAAAACTGAGATGGCTTAAGGAGACCCATGGAAAGAAGCTTCCCCTATTCATGCATCAATATTTTAGAAAAGGAAGCAAAAGAAGGCATTGTGCATGCAGATCCCATAGTCAACCTATGAGTGTGAAAGCTAGAAAGAAAGGCTGCATATTTAGGTCCAAGTTTGTTGAGAGTACTAAAGACAAGCTAAATGTCCTTTTTCTCAATGCCACATGCTTTACATTATGCTATAAGGTCATTGACCTTGTAACATAGTCATGGATGTTGTCAAAATACTTAAGATCAAGACTAATTAATTCATTATCAATTTCATAACCCCTAACTTCTTCAGTTGTGCCATACAGACTTTTTAATTTTCCCCATGCATCATGTGAATTCGTACATCCATCAATTTGAAACATTAGATCAAGGGAAACTAGACTCTTAAGACAATTAAGAGCTTTTGTATTTTCAAGTATCCAGAGTATCTTTTCCTTATCATCTGTGGGTTCAGTTACCTTTTGTTCAACATATGGTGTATATCCAAGTTGCATTAAGGCGTTCCATACATTTTGATGCCATATGTTGTAGTTGTATGGTGTTAGCAATGGAAACTTAAAGTGACCCATTTAAGAAGGAAAAGTGAGCACAAGAAGAAAGAGATGCACAAGCACAAACACACTAAGAGACCCCCTAAGTCACTCAATCAAAGAGCCCCCTCCCAAAGAAAAATTATTTGGTACTTTATATTTAGTGTGATTACAATTTCCACTAGCAAGAAATGCTGAGTGGAGTTGACTTCAATGCATTTTAAAAATCCTCAAAGAATGATTATATACTGAAAACATAATTTTGGCACAATACTAAGTGAATTGATTAGAACCATTACAAAGTACATTAAAAATCATGCACTTTCAAAATAAGAATCGCCTTGATTCGAGGCCGTATGAAAAAGTTATGAAGCTTTAAAGTTCCCAAAATGAGAATTGCATAGTGTCACCTACCAGAATCTACAAATCCTAGAAAATCCATGCATCAAAATCAAAAACTACCTGCACCTATAAGCACCAAAATCATGCACAACCTCCATGAGGACCCCTATGATGATATCTTATCATTGTCACATACATGTAAGTGTGAAATAACATCCTCTCAGTAGCTATTCTCTTGGTGACGTGTCTTTTCTTTTATCTTGTGTTGTTTCCCCTTTGTCGTTTTCTCTCTCTTTGTTGTCGACACTTTTTGATACTTATCAATTTGCATTTTCTGCGCTTGCAACCCTACTACTAAGCCTTATATACATCTTGTAGGTGAGTTTTCACCTCTCCTCAGTGCTTTTCATCTTCTCCACCCCCTAGTAGCCTTCTAGAGATCCCTTTAGCAATCTCCCACTTTTAGTTTTCAGTTTCACTCAACCAATCCAAATCTCACTCTATTATTTCCAGATCTCCCCTTGGGAGATCCTACTTTGCAAGTGGAGATTTGGATTTTCACACATGACTAACCTATTTCAGGAGGCATATCCCCTTCTTTTCTGCTCCTCTTCCATATCCCATCATGCTTGTCAACCTAGGTTCCCTCCTCTGTGGGCCGCCCATGGTTCATCCCTGGGTGACCTTGACTAGTGAAAGAGGCAACCTATGGGTGACCCTATCACATTTTTAGCATAAAAAAAACTAGAGTTTCTAACTTGAAAAAGCTTTGTTTTCACCCATTTTTCTTCCTATTTGCATGGATTTTTGTGCCAAAAATAGAGTTAACTATTTCATGCACCCACACATGCATAATTAATTTTATTTCATCTTTAATTAATAATTCATGCACTCCCATGGATTCTTCTAACTCCATTTCTTCTTTAGTGATAAGTTATCATTGCTTCATAACTCCTTAATCAATCCAGTTCAATCCTTAATCAAGCCTATTAACTCTTCAATCAAATTGAGTTAACTTCTCAATCAATTCCACCTTTCATGACTTCTTCTAACCTATAAATCCTCCTCACCTCTTCATTATTTTTCAAGTTGAGCAAGTTGGAGAATACTCTTCTCATCTTCACAAGGTTTTTCAAGCTTCTCCACAGGCCTTTGAGCCTCTTTCTTTATTTCTTTCTTTAGTTCTTCAAAGCTTCAAAGCTTTCATTATTGCATAGCTTCAAGGCATTTCTAGGGAGGCAATTTCATTTGTGCACACAGCTCTTGCAAGTTATTGCTCTCCACATTCAACATTCTCATGCTCATATAGGACATAGGAGCCTTTTGTTTGTGTTCATTGCTTCATCTATCTTTCATATAAAGCTCATCACGCATCCATACGCTACTCATATCAAGCCATAGTGCTCAACAAAGCTCTCATTGATGTCTTTTTGCAAAGATTCAAAATCTTCATTTGCTTCCATTAACATCTTGTCACCAAGAGGATTCCCCACTGCTACAAGAGGATACGAGATCCATCACAAGGATTTCTAAGGGTAGTGGAGGCTCACATGTCTCCAAGTTCCTTTATGATTTCTTTCAATTCATAGTAATTGGCTAACTAAAAATTTCTCTTGGGATTAGTAATCTTGTTTCTTTTTCCTTGATAAGATAGATAGATCTTGCATTCTTAGAGTAATTTTCTTTCAAAGTTCATAGATTAATTCATTTAAAAACAATTTCCCTTTTATTAGATTAATTTGTTTCAAATATTCAGAAAACCCCAAAAACATAGTTTACATTCAATTAGATAAATTCATTATAGCTTGCATACATTCTTCAATTCCTAGATTAGAAAAAAGCATCTTCAATTCCAAAAACATTAAAAAAAGCACAAAAAGAAGTTTTGCATTCATTTACGCTTTCATTCATAAAAACCCAAAAAAGAACAAAAACATTAGAGAATTAGAAAGTTAGGAAACCCTTGATTCTATCACAAGGTCAACTACAGTCAAACATTGGTCAAAACCCTTGATTCTATCACAAGATCAACCATAGTCAACACATAATCAAACCTTAGGTCAACAAACCCTAAGTCAAACCCTAGGTCAAGTCAAGGTTAGCTCACAATCACCTATATCTTGTATCGACTCACGAATGTGCCCTATATTAAGGGGGAGTGGGTGAGGGCAATCCTTAATGAGATAGAGGAAATCCACCCAAGACTGCAACAGGACCCACTAGTCATCCAACAACAAAAAGCATTTAGACAACACTTATACAACAAGTATTCATCCAATAGTTTGAAAGACAATACCAACTTGAATAGGCAATCAATGAGAATAATAGCTTACCCACACAAAGGTGGAATATCAGAAACTCTAACAGGAGAATAGTGACTAGTGACCCTTCAAGTCATATAGTTATCTTTACAACCACAATCATTAAACAACACATCTACACAAACACACAATAACATAGGCCCCAGGACGGGTCGACCCCTCTCCACAAAGTCTAGCTCTCCAATGAGCCAGACCACCCCTGTGTCTCACCTCCTCTCGATTGGCTACTTCCATGAGAGCGAGAGTGACGTAGCGGTTCACCCCATGGCAAGGAGGGAAGGGTTCATGTGCACGCCAAAATCTAACTCGAAAGCCTCAAGCCACTGATGTCACGATTTTGAGCGTACATATTTTGGTGAACTTGACGTGAAGAGCAAAAACCTTTTGGTTGAGCTTTTTGCGTTTCATTACAAGATCCCACTTTCATTCAACAAATCCTTTTGGGATGGATTCTTTCACATTTTTTCATGTTTCACAATGTTTCATGCAAAAAGTCTAAGGGAATGTCCCCTCAAGTAAAATTACAAATCCAAAAGGGATCCAACAAAATTCCCACAACTTTGACCAAATCAAAACACATGTGGACATTCAATCTAAGATTCATCAAAATGATCCCATAACAAGCCATAGAAAAATGGCCACCAAAATGGACAATGAAGTATGTTGTCAAGAGAATAACTTACAAGAAGCTCAGGAGGTACAAAAATCACTCCACATAGTACATCAAGATAAAAAGTCCACAACATGTGAAATGTCTTCAAAAAGAACAAATAAGGTCACTCAAACCCAATGCAAAGTAATCCATCGCAAGGTGGAAAAACTCAAAGAATAGACAAAGCCTCACTCATAGACCTTATAGAAAGTTTGGTCCAACAAATCGAGACCCTTGAGGCTAGGAGTATTGAACAATCTTGCCGAAACAACATTGCGGAAAAACCTAGGGCATAGGAAAATTGTTTCATTGAAAAGAGTGAATCAAGTCAGGGGGCAACACAAAATTCCCCTCATCTAAACTTCCATTCATACAACACACATAACAAAGCATTCAGGCCTCCCTTGCCCTCACAATCCAGCATGACAAGTCTGAACAAAATAGGTGCGATCCCTATGATGCAAAATCAACCACAAACGATCCCACTCAATCTTCAAAACATAAACATGATGCCATCTAGTTATTCAACTTTTCCAGGATATCAACAATCTAGCATACCCTTTCAACAAGTGCAACAAGCTCCACCTGAAGGGATAATGTTTGGAGGAATAAGACCCTCTACACATAACTCCCTCTTAGGAATATATCTTGAGTATTTGAAAGAGCCTCTTGACTACAACATTTGTCAGGTCATACTACCACATGCTCTTCCTAAACTTCCAAAATTTAAAGGAGAGGATGATCCCAACTCTCATATCAAGGCTTACATCATGGTAGTGCGAGAACTCCTTCCTTGGGATGAGGTGGTAGCAAAGATGTTTCCAAAGACTTTGGAGGGTATTGTCCTAGATTGGTACTATCAACTTCCAGAAGCATCAATCCACTATTTTAGGCAACTCATCGATCAATTTGTGGTTGCCTTTGACATAAACAAACTAGTCAAGATAGGAATACGAGAATTTTTAACAATCAAACAAGAAGCCAATGAGTCAGTTGCACAGTTTATCACATGATGGAGGAGAGTTCTCTATTCTTCAACAAGTGCACCAAACATAGATCATAGAGAACTTTGTGATCTCTTCTTACATGCTCTCAACAATGACATATGAGAACAAGTGCAAAAACTCCCTTACAAATCATATGAAGAAGCACTCGAAAGTGCCCTTAGAATTGACCAAGCTACTATTGATAGCGGAAGAAGGGAGTATGATTCCAATAGAAGGTTGATAAACCATGATATAAATAACAAATCATCTACAAATGATCAAGATGTAGATGGGCCAACAAACACTTCACCATCGGGGAACTACAATTGTGACTACAATAGTCATACAAATTTGGGAAACGAAAATGCCAACTATCCTCCGAGAATCAACAAGCAGTCATACAACAATCATCATAAACCTCAAAATCACAATCATGATAAATATTGTGCATTCCACAAGAGAAGGGGGCATGAGATCAAGTCATATTAGAGGTACCATCGATTCATATCAAACCTCCCAAAGCGTCAACAAAAAACATTCATGGACACATTCTCCCAAGATGAAGAACTTAGTCCCAACACCTTTGATCAAAACACCTTAGGCCTTGTGGAATTAGATAAAGATCAAGAAATTTGTGTCACCCAAGGACCAGAACGACCAAATAATACCTCCAACAATTTAAATTTTTCTCACATGTTAGAACTTCTCAAAAGTTCTCCTATGCACAAGAATGCTCTCCTCAAAGCCTTAGATCTAGGCCATCTAGTTCAAAACACTCCAAGTGAAAGGTGTTATTCTTCAACATTTAAATTCAAAAAGTTACCCTCAGAAAATGACATAGCTAAATAGGGAGATCTCCCTCTCCATTTGATAGTCCAAGTTTAGGACTATTCTATTAAACATGTAATGATAGGCAATGGGTCTACAATCAACATAGTCTCTTTCTCTCTTCTTCAAAGAATGGGTTATGATGAAACTCAAGCCACAAAACAAACTTCCATCCTTAGAATTCATGATAACCCAAACATTCAAACCATGGGTAAGATCAATCTTCAAATCACATTGGGTCCCAAAACCCTCCCAACTAAATTTTATGTCATCAATAAAGAAACCACTTACAACATGATCCTAGGAAGGCCTTAGATCCATAGGATGAGGGCCATTCCCTCCACATTATTTCAATAAATACACTTCTCACACATGGGACAAATCCACGTCATTAAAGGAGATCTTGATCCTTTCAGTCTTTATAGAGTTGAACAAGTCAAAAAGAAGGGAAAGACCATGGAAACCATGAATGACCCAAAAATCAACACTTTTAAAAAAGGAGAGACATTAAAACAAATTGTATATGTAGCCAAGACCTCAAAATGTATAGGAAAGAGGGCAATTGGAGAATTCCCCCTCGATCCCCACTCAACAAAGTCTTATGCTCTATTTAACTTAGTGGCCATTCCAATTGAACCAAACATAAACATTCATATGATTGAAATCATGACTAAAGAAGAAGAACCAAAACTCACACAGAAACTAGGAAAGTCAACCTCAATTAAAATTTCCCCTCAAAAGTTCAAAACAAGAAACAAAACTATACAAGAATAGAAAATAATAAAGATAAGGGTTAAATCATCAAACAATGAAATATGTGAGTATGCAAAACTCCTCACTGAATACAAAGACATTTTTACACCAAGTCTTCGAGTGTCCTTGCAAAATATTTTAAGTGAAGTTTAGACCAAATGGGATAGGTCCATATTGATGGTGACTAATTTTCATTGATGTCAAAAAGGTGTTGTATAGTTTGTCATTGATGTTTTGATTATGATGCAAGGTTGCCTGACAAAGTGTGTTGCTTCTTGCTTTCATGATGTTCTCAGGTTGACCACATGGGTCTAATGCAGAGGTTATTATTTTGGGGTCATCAAGACTTTATAGTATGGTTGATTTTGTTTGGAGTTGATCATGGACTTGGAGTTGCTTCATGTTCTTGTGTGCTTTCATATACAAGTTTCATGTTTATAATCAGGATTTGGGTGATATGATTTACTCATGAGGTGTTGTTTATATCCTCTTTTATCAGTAGTCTTATGTATATGTGTTTAACAATGCCTTCCCTTCTATTTGTCTTGTAAGATAAAATTTGCAAAAAGTTAAGAATTCACACAACACTGATTCACCCCCCCTCTCAGTGTTGTCCTTGACTCCTACAATTGGTATTAGAGCCAAGTTCCCTTTTTGAAGCTTAATTAGCTTGGGTAGGTCCTGTGTGTGGTAATGTGAATCAATATGGAGTGTTGAAGATATTTTATAGATGAATCATGATATTGTATGTGAGATTATGTTTGTGTAGGAATGGATCAAACACAATATGAAGACATCATGCCATAAACTTACAGATTGAACCATAAAGATAAAATGCAAGTGAATATGCATCAGATGAATCAATTTTGCAGAGATAAGAGTGTTGTAAAGGTGTGTAAAAGGAGTTATTTTGTATGGTCTTGACTTGAAAATCAAATAGGAGGTATAAGGGTGTATGATGAAATATAGGTTGTACAATGGGACAAATCAGATTGATTAGCAATCAATTCTTGCACATAGAATTTTATGTTTTAATGATGGTGATTGTTTATTCTAGTGAGGCCTTGTATTAGCCAATGAGGCTTGTAGGTCAGTGAGACCATTCGTCAATGAGACACTCACATCAACCAGTGAGGCAGTTTTGGAGTGGTTTTTCTACCCCAGGAGGGTTTTCCACTTGTGCAAATTTGTGTTATGTCTCATATTGTTTTCATCTGTATGTGTGTATGTTAATACTTTGATCATGAGGTTTTTTTCTCTTTCTTCATTCTCAGTCATGTGCATATGTGTTCGACAAATCAATTATATCTTTCTCTCTTTGTGTCTTGAAAGTTAAAGTTTGCAAAAAAGATTTGAAAATTTACACAACACTGATTCACCCCCCTCTCAGTGTTGTCCTGGACTCCTACACATATGTAGTTAAGGAAGATGTCAGAAACAATGCTACCTCTTGTGCATTATGGAAGGAGAAGAGTTAAGCATCTCAAAAATGTTGTAAAGGCCTATAAAATTAAAAAAAATCAAATATTCTAAAATTTAAAAAAATTATTATAGAATCGAAAACATAAAAAAAAAATTGTTTCTTGCATTTCAGCATCATTCTGTTCATCTTGCATCACAATGAATGACTTGCTCTTATATTATTTTCATTTTAGTAAGAAGTCTAAGGCTGCCCAGGTATACGTGATCCTTTTAGGTCCTGAGATTCCCCATTTTCACAATCGCCATTTCCCCCTTCATTCCCAGTGATTATAATCAAAGCCTAGCTCCTATCTTTACACTGATCCCAGTCTTAATGCATCAAGATGTTAGGTCTAAGCAAAGTTAGTATTCAAACCTACAGTGTTCAAAGAAAGCGTGCAAGTAGACCTTCCCAACTCTTCCCTAGTAGAAAACAAGTCTGATTGGATTATGAAAACTTTTGGTGGCGCTCAACCCCTTATCTTTCTTGGCCAAAAATGTCAGGAGGATCAAAACTCTAAAGGAAGCAATCTAAAATCTGAGTGAATAAAAAAATGAGTGATCAAAATAAGAGCATTGAAAAGTGAGAATTGAGAGATCAAATTATTGCATATCAAAAGTTCCAAAAGAATTCATTTCATAAAAAAGTCAAGAATCCAAAAAAATGAGAAAATCAAGTGAGGCATTCTAGAAAATACAAAAGAAAAAGGAAAAGCAAAAAAAGAGAGAGATACAAAAAAAGAGTGGAAGAGAGAAGATTGTTGAATGTTTGTACTCTTGGGTGGAGATTAGTCTAAGCTCAAAGCCTCAAGGGTGACATTCTACCAGAGAAAATAAAAGAGAAAGGTAAAAAGCACACACACGCACTAGCTGAGCAAAGCCAAGAGTCTAGTAATCTTTAGGATCATTTTATATCTAGGGACCCTAGTTCTTTCCCATTTATCCTTTACACCAGGTCTATCTTGCTTTCCATTTATGATCTAAGTCTAGCAAACATCAATAAAATTTGTTACTTGTCTAAGTTGAAATCTTGTCAGATTGTCTTATCTAGATAAGGATCAGCGTTTAGCCTCTAACAAATCCCAAAATCAGAAGCACTCTATTTCACTCTCACTCCCAACTTGAGTTCTAAATTGCTATCACACAGACTTGAATAGGTCTCTTTTACCATAACAACTTGCAATCCATGGATTGAAAATCATATTAAAGAGCAGTCATATTGTTTGTTCCATGATGCATTCATACCAAAATCAGAAAAAGAGTTCCAAAGCAATAAGGTCAATGTCATAACTTATGGCATTCCATATAAGTTTCATTTCAGCCTTACTTATGTTCTTGCATCTACATATTGTCACCTACATTCACATATATTCCAAAAAAGACAAAAATGAATTGCATCATCCATATGTGATCATCTTAGGTATGCATTCTCATAAGAAAAATAAAAGCTCTAGCCAACCATATGTATAAGAGGGAAAGTGAAAATATAAGATGTCGACTAAATCTATGTATGGATATCAAATCAATTCTTTTAACAAAAAGGGTAAAACAATGTTTGAGATAAGTCACTCCAACAAGACAAAAGACCAAAACTATGTAATCAAGTACACAAGTCTCCCCATGCAAGGGGGCAAGGGTAGAGACCCCTTTAATAAATATAGTTCTTCCAAATACCTCAAGGAGTTTCAAATCAAACCTTTGCAAAATCACCAAAAAAACCATAAAATTTAGAAAATTGAAAAAAACCTACAAAAATTGTAAAACATAAAAAATCCTTAAAAATCAAATATGTTCTTCAAAATTTGCAATAAAAGGAGAATATGTTCTCCTCCTCTCTAGATTAATATGTGTTCTATTTATTTTATGCATCTCTCATGCATTTGTTTTGCATGTATTCATTCCTACAGGTCTCACCAACAAAGGCAAACAACTAGTCGAGCTCAAACAATCTATGGTACGTTAACTAATACTAGTTATTGTAGTTATAATTGTAGGAAAATCAACATGTAAGGCCTAGTTTGGGAAAGGTACCTACCTTTCATGTAGACTACCGTCCCCGAGGGGGCAAATATGTAGCACCAAAATCATGCACAGCCTCCACAAGGACCCCTATGATGATATATAATCCTTGTCACATACATGTAAGCATGAAATAACATCCTCTCAACAACTATTCTCTTGGTGACATGTCTTTTATTTTGTCTTGTGTTGTTTTTCCTTTGTCGTTTTCTCTCTCTTTGTTGTTGATGCTTTTCAACACTTTTCGATACTTGTCAATTTGCATTTTCTGTGCTTGTGACCCAGCTCCTAAGCCTTATATGCGTCTTGTAGGTGAGTTTTCACCTCTCCTTAGTGTTTTTCATCTTCTCCACCCCCTAGAATCCTTCTAGAGGTCCCCCTAGCCATCTCCCACTTTCAGTTTTCAGTTTCACTCAACCAATTCAAATCTCCTCCTATTATTTCCAGATCTCCCCTCGAGAGATCCTACTTTGCAAGTGGAGATTTGGATTTTAACACATGACTAACCTATTTCCAAATGCAAATCCCCTTGTTTTCTCCTCTTCCATCTCCCATCATGCTTGTCAACCCAAGTACCCTCCTCTATGGGTCGCCCATGGGTCACCCCCCAGGTGACCCTGACTGGTGAAAGGGGCGACCCATGGGCAACCCTGTTGCATTTTCAACTGCAGAAAAACTCAAGTTTCTAACTTGAAAAAGCTTTGTTTTCACCTATTTTTCTTCATGTTTATATGGATTTTTGTGCCAAATATAGAGTTAACTATTTCATGCTCCCACACATGCATAATTAGCTCTATTTCATCTTTAGTTAATAATTCATGCACTCCCATGCATTCTTCTAACTCTATTTCTTCTTTAGTGATAAGTTATCATTGCTTCATAACTCCTTAATCAATCTAGTTCACTCCTCAATCAAATTGAGTTAACTTCTCAATCAATTTCACCTCTCATGACTTCTTCTAACCTATAAATCCACCTCACCTCTTCATTATTTTTCAATTTAAGAAAGTTGGAGAATACTCTTCTCATCTTCACAAGCTTCTTCATAGGCCTTTGAGCCTCTTTCTTCATTTCTTTAATTAGTTCTTCAAAGATTTCATTATTGCATAGCTTCAAGGCATTTCTTGGGAGGCAATTTCATTTGTGCACACAACTCTTGCAAGTTATTTCTCTCCAAATTCAGCATTCTCATCCTCATACAAGACATAAGAGCCTTTTGTTTTTGTTCGTTGCTTCATCTAGCTTTCATATAAATCTCATCACGTGTCCATACGTTGCTCATATCAAGCCATAGTGCTCAACAAAGCTCTCATTGAGCTCTTTTTGCAAAGCTTCATTTGCTTCCATTGTCATCTTGTCACCAAGAGGATACGAGGTTTCCATCACAAGGATTTCTCAGGGTAGTGGAAGCTCACACATCTCTAGGTTCCTTTATGCTTTCTTTCAATTCATAGTAATTAGATAACTAAAAATTGCTCTTGGGATCAATAATTTTGTTTCTTTTTCCTTGATAGGATAGATAGATCTTGCATTCTTAGAGTAATTTTATTTCAAAGTTTATAGATTAATTCATTTGAAAGCAATTTCCCTTTTCTTAGATTAATTTTTTTCAAATATTCAAAAAACCCCAAAAACATAGTTTACATTGTATTAGGTAAATTCATTATAGCTTGTATACATTCTTCAATTCCTAGATTAGAAAAAAGCATCTTCAATTCCAAAACCATTAAAAAAAGCACAAAAAGAATTTTTACATTCATTTAGGCTTGAATTCATAAAAACCCAAAAAAAGAACAAAAACATTAAGGACTTAGAAAGTTTGGAAACCCTTGATTCTATGACAAGGTCAACTATAGTCAAACATTGGTCAAAACCCTTGATTCCATCACAAGGTCAACCATAGTCAACACATAATCAAACCCTAGGTCAAGTCAAGGTTAGATCACAATCACCTATCTCTTGTCTCAGCTCACGAATGTGCCCTGGATTAAGAGGTGAGTGGGTGAGGGCAATCCTCAACGAGATAGAGGAAATGCACCCAAGACCGCAACAGGACCCACTAGTCATCCAACAACAAGAAGCATTTAGACAACACTTAATACAAGCATTCATCCAATAGTTTGAAAGACAACGCCAACTTAAACATGCAATCAACAAAAACAATATCTTACCCACACAAAGGTGGAATATCAGAAACCCTAATAGGAGAATAGTGACTAGTGATCCTTCAAGCCATACAGTTATCTTTACAACCATGATCATTAAACAACACATCTACACAAGTGCACAACAACATAGGCCCCGGGACGTGCCAACCCCTCTCCACGAAGTGTAACTCTCCAACGAGCCAGATCACCCCCGTGTCTCACCTCCTCTTGACTGGCTATTTCCACAAGAGCAAGAGTGATGTGGTAGTTCACCCCATGGCAAAGAGGGAAGGGTCCATGTGCATGCCAAAATCTAACTCAACAGCCTTGTTGATGTGTAAAATTGCACAGATTCCAACACCAACATGGGAAGTTTCAAGAATGTGGGACTTGCTACTTGAAACAACCTCCAGATTTTAAAGAAGCTAGCTCTTCTCTATCTTAAATGGGTTTTTGGGGAAAAGGGTAGAAACTAACCGAATTACAGATACAATGAAAGAAAACCTATCTATGGCGATGTGCTTGAAATAAAGTGTTCCTCTCAACTAAGCACAGTGAAGCTATCCTCAAGATTCAGTCACATTAAAGAGCAGATACTGCATGATTAACATAAATAGATGAAATGAATAAAGTCAAAGGCTCACAACCAGACAATTTACTATGACACAAGAAATATCAACCAAGGCACAAAACTCAATCTTTCTCATTAATTTTGAAGCAACATAAGAGGCACAGTTACATCCACTTTCTGAATCAAGAATAACAAAATAAAGGCAAATGATATTCATTGGTCACAGCAAAAGTCTCAAACTTCTCTCTTAAATCTTTGACAGAAAATTATCTCTGGAAATTGTATGAATTTCTCTATCAAAATTCAAACTCCGGATTCATTACAAATGTTACATATTTATAGCACAAGATCAACTCTAGATCATCTGAAAAAGTTGAATCCTAATAGCCCAACCGAACTGGAGGTAACTGGAAGTCTCTGACCGTTAAAGATCTTTAGAATCTGTGACAGTTACTCCTTCGTGCAAGCATATTGGTTGTGTCAAAACCTATGTGGCATACCTCCTCTTATAAGGAACAGACACTTGGAGGCTTCCATGCTATTGAAACAATAAACTCCATGATAGCTGGCAACGTCCGCTCGCACAACTTGAAATTCTTTCATCTCTCGAAAAGAAACAGGAAAATGACACTTGGCGGCTTCCGCAGCAACTAGAGACATATACGTGTCTTGCTCCGCTCACTTTACTTAACTGTGTCTTTTATACTCGGGAGAACTCCATAAGTGACAACTTTCGTCATCCGTAGCATTGAAGCTTTAAGACACATTTAGAAATGGGGCCCACTACTTCCCACTCGGTAACTTTCAAAAGGAGGAAAACATGGACAGATGGTGAACTCTGTAGCTATAACAGCTGATACGTGGCACTTTCCACAACACTTGAAGCATCATTTGAAACTCTTTAAACTTAAATGGAGGTTGACATATGTCAGGCTCTGCATCACTTGGGAAACATTTAATACACCAAAGAAAGGGACAAAAGTTTTTATCTTTGGTGCCGCATCCACCATGTGGCATTCTCTACATCACTTGATATTGCAAACTGTGGCCCACCTCCATCCTTCACTTAGCATCAAAAGATATAAGAAACCAACTTGTGGAAGCTGACACTTGGCAAGCTTCACGGCTATAACAAAAGACACATGGCTCCTTCCGCACTCATGCTGAAATTTTAAGGGAGTGCCTCCGCAGATGACACGTGGTGCCTTCCGCAGGGTTGTAACTTAAATTTTCATTAGAAACAAAACCGCTACGTGGCATGCTCCTCTTTAAAGTTATAACCTAGAAACAAGAGTGTGGCTTGAATTGGGGCTTGACACTTGGTGGGTTCCACGGCTCTGGAAAAATGAAACCCTCGCGGCCACACCTAGAAACATTCACAGACACAAAACTGTAACTCACAGATGCACTGCAGCTGAAACAAAATGTAGGGTCTTTTACTCTACAGTTCTTGGCGACCCCTAGGACTTTTGAGCCTACTCAAAAAGAACCCAAAATGTTGGCAAAAATATGTGTATTTAGAATACAATGCAGGGTCACAAATTCTGTAAAGTTGTTTGGTAAACAGACCATTCCGAATTAGAGAGTCCCTGCTTACTCTGTAAATCTTGAAAGGCAAAATCAAAGATTTATTATGTCCTTGTGGGAGAATGTCTGCAAAATTTGAACTGTGGCCTTTAATTGAAACTCCAACTGGGCCATTGGTATCAAGACAACTTCCACCTCCTGTACTAATGAAGAATCACTTAAACTTGAAAAACAGATTGATCATTTTGCCTTGTTAAAAGAAGGGCCTTGATATCATCAATCATCAGTACAGTATTATTATCTAGAAATGGTGATGGAAGACCCAACTGCACCAAATCCTCTATGTGTCTATTCATATGTTTGACTCCTTCCTTGACAGTATCTAAGATCTCCTAGCATTTTGTGGCAGCTGAGTTGCAACTTAGAACTTCATTTACCTTCTTTACAGCTATCATTCTGTCATTGATCCATGTTGCTGACAATATTTCATCTGTTGTGTCATATAGCTTCTTTAGCAATAGTTGAGAGTTAAAAACCCTCAAAGAAACAGTAGATAGAGTGGCCTTTAATGAATTTTCCACTTTCTCACACAACTGCTGTGAATTTAACAGAAATGTTGATGATGGCCTTAGCTGGATAATCTCCTCAGAAATTCTTTTCCAAACTGAAACATATAGCTCCTTGACCAGATTCAGAACTCCAGCATTCTGAGGCCTATTAGCTAACTCAAGTGTTAGTTGTTTTGTTGTTTGTTGCTCTGCTAGGAGTTAAACCTGCATTGCAGTAGCAGCATTCTACTCACTCAACAACTTCTGCTGAGACTGTGTAGCTTGTTGTAACTTTTCCTAATATTTCTTCTCCAAGGTGGCCTTCTCTTGTCTCAAAACATTTACAGCAAGCTAGCTCCATTTTCAAAGAAGCATTTTGGGCCTGAGTTGCTTGATGGATCTGACAGGAAACAGTATTTTGCAACTGTTTATTCAGAGTCTCTATTTCATCCTTCTTAGATTGCAACTCTTCAGCAAGGTTTCTACTAGTTGTCTTCTCCTAGGCTAAGTCATGTTCAACTTTCTGCAACTTCCTAGACACTTTTAAGTAGTCATTTGCAACAGAAGAAGTGGTTTCATTGAGTAGCTCGACCCTATCTTGTGGTCTAAAAAGAGACATGTCCATGGCTACAGCATTCATTGAAAAGTCCTGAGGCTACATCTACTCATTGGGCTTCACCACATTTGGGGACAAATGTGTGACTATCAACTGCTGTTGGATAGGGTCAAAAAGTGACCTCATGTGTGGCATAGCCAGGCTTTTGTTTTCTTTCTTTCTCTTTTTATCCATTCTGGCTTCTCTAGCCTTTTTTGTAGTATCTGCTTGAGATTGGAAAGTGGGAGGAGAAGCAATGTATCCCCCAGCAAAGGGATGACCTTGAGGTAAACCATAAGGAATAGCCAATGGTTGTTGGCTAGGGGAAATTTGGGGAGGGGCTCTTTTTGGAACAGAGGGGGAAAAAAGTGGCAATGAGGTGGCCTGTGAAGATATGGCCCGAGGGCTGGCAGTTGGGGCAAGTAGTGATATAGGCACAACAGAAGTGGTAGGGGATGCAAAAGTTTGGCTAGTTGGGATTGCCACCCCTAAGGTAGAAGAAAGAGACAGAGAGGAAAAAGGAGAAGAAAGACTTACCTGAGGAGTAGCAGAGGTGACTGGTATTTGCTGTAGTAGTGGTTCTATTTCTTCTTTTGACTCTTCCTACGGGTGTAGTCTCCTATGCTTCCTTGGTCATTCTCCTTCTTGCTCCTCTGATTCCTTCTCTACAACATTTACCACTACTGAGGGTGGCAAAGATACAAAACTAGAAGCTCCAGTAGCTGAAACTGATAGAGTCCCTCTGGTTGGTGATGACACCACACCCTTTTCCTTCTCTAAAGTACTGAGAGATTAGGTCTAGGAAGATACAGGAACATCAGAAGAGGCCTGTCCTGTTGCTTGCATTATATGGGTTGACTCAACTTCATCTTCTGACTCTTCACCCTTCTTGTGAATTCTTCTTGTATCAGGGCTAGAGATTGGGGATAGATGCCACTCATCCTAGATCGACTCCCATTTCTCATCTCTATCAATTTTCCCAAAAGACTGTGTCAACTTTGAAATTTCTTGCCTATATTTCTAATAGACCTCAATTTTATTTGGTTTCCATTCCTGGGCCTTCAAAGCTTTCTTTAAACCAGTGCCCATTCTGATCTTAGGGTCAAAGGCCTTCTGTTTAACATAAAAGGTATCCCATGGCCTGGGTTCTTCAAAGGGCAAGTCTGCTAGTTCCACATACAAGCCTGGGTTGTCCTCTTTAGGGTTTCTCCTGTCTTCCCAGAAAGGCCGACCCTCATGTGCTATTTTGGTCCGAACCTGATTGTTTCTAACCCAAGAGGCCATAAACTATCTGGGTCATACCTCCACTTACCTTCAATGATGAAGAATCCCAAGACAGTTAGCTTTCTTAGCAACAGATGTTCAACATCTCTAACTTCTAGGGCCATGTTCCTTTTGACCCAGGGGATGTCATACATCTTTTTCTTCTTCTTCTTGGTACCAAACTCATTGTCAACCACTGACACTTGCCGAGTCACTTCTAGAAATGCTACCCTAGGGGTCAAAATTTTAGGTAGCAACACGGGTTCCCCATTGAAACCATGGAATCTTATAATAGTATTTTGTGCCCCAAAGAAATAATCACATGGGATTGGGCAATTGGTCATGAAACCCCTAATGCTTTGTGTCAACCTATGTTCTACAGGCTCAGGGCTCAAATGGCAAAAGGCAGGGGTGACAAAGAGTTCCCAAAATTCATAAGGGTCTGATGCCTTAGATAGCACATGTGTCCATGCAAACGCAGGAATAGTTCTATTATGACCAAAATCTAGGTCATACATGTTCAATTGCACATTCTGTGCAAAAATACTGTGGTTCTGATATAACATTAAATGGAACAGATAAGCAGAATACTTGAAAACTCCTTTGGATTTGAAATTAACAAGCTATTCGACCATGGAATAGGTAATTTATTCTAAAAAATCCAGCTGGTATTCCTGTGACTTGTCCATAGTCTTCAATCTGAAGAGAATAGCAATTTGCCAGTCGTAGACTATATTGTCTTCCTTCATCCCAAAAATGAAAGATATCATTGACAGTGCCTCTTGACTGGCCTGACTAAATTGTGCCCTTCCTGTAGGTATTATGGGCATCTAGGTGTTCTCATCTCCTAATTTTATTTCTGAGTTGAGGAACCTAAGGTGATTATTGACATTTGACCATGTCTTTTGCATTTTGGCAATAGTGGGAAATGTGGTCGTTCGATCATGATATAGGGCCAGCATGTCTCTTATGGCTTTGGGTGTGATTTACACTATAAAGGGACCCTATTGTATGGTGTTTGAGGGTGCATGAAATAGTTCCGCGCATTTATCAATTAGGTTAGGACATAGGTGCATACTCGGGACCATGAACTGTGCCAACTGTAAGGTTCAAATCCTCATTCCAAAAGTTTTAGATTGTCCACTCTTTGCCTTTTGAATGCATCTCTGGTGTGCCCCTTCTTGGAGAGTCTTGGTAGGTTTTTGAAGGGCTGGGTCAAAGATACCATCTGCGAAATCCTTAACCTTCTCTAGGTCAATAGAATACCCTACCTCAGGAACCCTCATCCTTGGATAGGTTCTCTTAGGTTGCGTAGGCGCTGAGGCGTATGATTTACTACTTAAAAGCTTGTTGATTGATTCATAAATTCTAAGTCCCTCCTGAGAAGACTGTGGTTTGGCCATAAGGGGAGAATGTGAGAAGCTTTGACACAACAAAAATAGAAACTGCGTAACAAAAGTGACACTCAGCTAGGAAGCATTTGCTAGGGATGGAAAATTAGAGGCAACAACGATTTTCAACAGAGATACGGAAGCAAATGAAAGCCACACTTAGGATTTAACTCTTATTAATGAGGCTTTAATGACACATCTCACCTTATAAATGGCATTAATGCCAAGAAATTGTTAGTGATTCTTTCCAAATCCGCGTGGAAAGGAGTGTCAGAAACGTTACGGAAGTGGCTGCAAAAGTGTGTACTTCCAAGGATTTTGGGGATTGGAGACAACCTTAATGAATGCAAGATTTTCAAAAAGAGAAGGGGCTTGCGCTGATGACACGTGTTCACAGAACACTTATTAAAAAGGAAAGCGGGAAATGAAAGTGGGAAAATAGGAAAGCAAGAAAAGGAAACTAACTAACTATAGTACATAAGAGTCCCAGCTTAATTGAAATGTTTCAAATAGATCCCGTTAACAAGAATCTCTTTAGGCTCACCATCCACAGTCTCCAGTTCAAAAGAATTTTGTTGCTTACAGGAACAAATCTTGTAAGGACTAGTCCACAGTGATTCAAATTTGTTTTGTCAACCTGGCTTGGCAGCTCTCTCATCCCATTTCAACACTATTGAGCCAACTTCAAAAAAAGGATTTGAAGTCTTCTTATCAAAATAGTCCTTGACTATTTTTTAGTGTTTCATCAGTGACTCATCTTTTTTTTCTCTTTTCTCCTGTACTTTCAGCAGTTTAGCAAGTCTAACTTGCATGGGACCATTTTCCTCAATCTCTATTTGTTTTAGTAATTGCAAAGTAGGAATTTCTAAGCTCAGTGGCATTACTACTGGTTTACCATAAACTAATTCATATGGAGACATTTTTGTCACTTGCTTAGGTGTGATCCTGTCAGCCCACAGTGTTGTATTAAGCAATTTGTGCCACTCTCTGTGATAATTTGTCCCTATCCTCTTAATGAGTCTGATTAGGTTCTTGTTAGTAGACTCTGCCAGACCATTACCCTGAGGGTAATAATTTGAAGAAGTCTTCAAATAAATTCAATTCCTTAATGCAAATTCAGATATTTTTGTTCCCAAAAATGCCTTAGCATTATTTGATATTATGGTACGAGGAGGACCAAACCGAGTAGTAATACCTTCCAGAAAGTCTAATATTACCTTTTCTATTACTTCCTTGAGTGGTACTGCTTCACTCCATCTAGTAAAGTAATCTGTGGCTGTAAGGATCCATTTGTGTCCCATACTTGACACTAGATTTATCATACCAATAAAATCGAGACCCCATTGGGCAAAGGGTTCATCCATAATTATGGGGCTTAGAGGCATTGCCGCATGTCTTCTTTTTCCTGTATAAAACTGACAGGCCTGGCATTCTTTAACCAGCTGATAGCAAACTGTGAATAGAGTGGGCCAGAAGTATCTTGCTTGAGTCACTTTGATTGCTGTGGTCCTTGCAGAAAAGTGTCCACCTGAGGCTCCATGGTGTAACTCATGTAGCATTTTTTGAGCTTCATCTTTCTCTATACATCTCAAAAGTATGCCATCAACATTTCTTCTAAACAGAATATGGTCAATTAGTACAAAGTGGGTCCCTTGCTGCCTATAATATCTTCTCTTGTCATGAGAGAGCTCATTTGGGAAAATCCCATGTTTCATAAATTGTATTATGTTTGTGACCCAAGAATCTTGATCAACCTCTTGTATTTTTAATACATTTTCACTTTCTGTTTCGTGTGTCATCATTCTCTCCATGTCCTAAGCCATATATTGGCACAATCCTTTACCCCTTACTAACTTAGTGGGTCTGACCTCCACATCATATTCAAGGATCTTTGTTATCCAGTTGGCTCTTTTCTCAGTGATCTCACCCACCATAATGTATTCTCTTACACTAGGATGAGCCACTAAGATCAAAATCTTATTCCCTGTGACCATATGTCTGAATTTGTTAAGGGCTTTTACCATGGCATATGCCTATTTTTCCACAAAATTATATCTAGCCTCATATTCCCTGAGAGTCCTAGAGAAAAAGGCTATTAGGTGTTCTCCTTGCTATTCATCTTTCTGAGTTAAAACAACAGCAACATGTTGTGTGGTTACACAACATGCCTCATTTTGACTTGACAAAATAGGGACCCAACTTTTTGCTTGGCTTGGATTGTGTTTTTTTTTGCTTTTCAGCGGTCTGGTAAAAGTAAGTTACGTAGGTGATCTTGCATAAGGGGAGCTGAGTAAGTCATCATGATGAGGTCAATTCATCAAAATTAATATTTCATATCAATAACCTCATGATTGGAAAGAGTACAAAATTTCATGCAGGTTTGCCTTTTGGATCACCCAGATATTCCTTAGGGAACGAGAGTTATGGTGAGTCAAAGTCCTAGTCAAACCTGATATTCTGAGGGGGGGGTCATATTTCTTAACATCAGTCATCTTATGTAAGATCACCTCGATCCAATTTTATCACCCGATAATCATTTGGTCTAGTGCTCCGCACGTCAATTTTATGTGTTAGTGATATTTACTCGTCAAACAGCTTCATATATTTTGCGGGGGTCATATTTCGAATATCACCTGATATTCCAAATATCACCTGATCTTTCAAATATCACCCTAGAGCCAATATGCTGATGACGTCATCGAATCTCGATGAACAAAGAAAATCACCCTGACGGTGACATCATCATCCTTTTTACCTCGCGGAGGTATATTTCCAGCGATCACCCCTTTTAAATAACATGACGGTGATGTCATCCTGATCTTTCGAAAAGGGGGTCACTTTAGTTTTAGGGGGTCATCTTAAAACATCACCTGACATTTTAAACATCCCTTGATATTCAAAACATGACCCGATTCCTCGACATCAGTTTTCCCGCTCAAAGGTGGAAGGTCATATTACATAGAGGGAGTCATATTCCAAATATCACCTGATATTTTGAATATCACCCGATCTTCTGAAGATCACCCCCTTCTTCTTGCCTCGTAACATTTAATGGCCATAAATGCAGTAGGTGGTTCCTGTCGATTGTGAATGTGATACACACACCTGGCAACATCTGTGAATTTCATACAGAAGATCAATGGTTTTGATCAATATAACCCAGTTTTGCCCTAATTTACCCTACTAATGATGATAAAAGTGAATTTCCAAGGTCATTTTGCACTTACCTTGTGAAGAACAAAGTTTTTACAGAGCAAACACTCAAACCCTCGTACAAGCTACCTTTAGACGCATACACCTTATAGCAGAATAGAACACGTGATTGTCACTGGTATCTGAGCCCCTTTTCTGTAATTATTAGCCTAATCCAAGAGATAAGCGTTATCAGGTAAGTAATTACAAACCCTCATGTTGTCATTTTCTGCATGTCTAGGTAGTATGCTTTTCCAGAGGTTTGAAGCTGTAATTATGCATATCATGATGAAATGGTGATTAATAAGTATAATATGCATGATGTTGTAAACATATAATACTATTGTATGCATGCATGTAAATCAAATGGTAAGACCAGTCGTGTTCATTGTAGGAATCCATGGCAGACGTCAGGAGGAATCGGTCTGAGTCTAAATTTCTCAAGCCCATGTTTGCTCAACCTGAGGGAGTACAATTCAAGTATGGTGTCATTGGAGATACTCATCAGGGAAACAAAGATTTAGTGACATGGTCGTCCAAGATGCATAATGATAAAGAAAGTACCCTACTGGACACCATTTTTACATCAGGAATGTGGTATGTAGCTAGATTTCCTTTTTCCATGGAGGCTCCAGAATTGGTAATAGAATGTGCCAAAAATTACAACCCACAGACAAGGAGAGCAGAAAAACATGGCAGGGTTTATGTAGATTTGTCCATCAAAGGGATTGCAACTACTTTCAATCTCCCACTTGGAAAGAAGGTAGTCAGTATGGATCTGAAGAAGCTGGAGATTGAATATGAAAATAACAAAAAGACTACAAGAAAGAGGATATATCAGTGGAGATCAAAGAACAACTCTTATACTACCTCTGCCAAATTACCAGTGCACCTGTACAAATTTGACTTTGATGATGAATATCAGTATATGATCGCCCTACTCAGCCAAGTGACAGGCCAGCCTACTGGTGGAAGTTTCAAAGACTAGATGTATGGGATCATCATGATGTGCCTTTATATAGATAACAAGCCAAATTGGGCTAAGATCATCAGTGATGCCCTAGATATGTAGATGATGAACCTAGGAGGCCTGGAGTGTTCATTTTACATGACTTCATATGTTGTATATTCATGTGTTTACAAGGGTACATTTGATGCACTTACCATAGTTGGAAAGATTGGTGGTAGTATAAATGATGCCCATATATGGGACCATTACCCTCAGTTGCAGAGAACAAATTATCTCCCTGATTACAAATTAGTGAATGATGTATTTTCTATGCATCTGGTCAGAACAATGGAGGAAGATAGAACCAAAAGACTGAGCATGGAAGTGCAAGAAGTAATATATGGACATGGTGCCTGGTTTATCTAGTTTGCCACATTTTCCAACATTAGAGTAGAAGGCTTTGAAGGACAACCATTGATGCTACCCAGGTACGCTACTAATGGGGTAGTCCTGATGGAGTTTTTGAGACAGGTATCAACTATACTGGATACATATAAAGAAAATAATAAGATTCCTCTAGTTTTGTTTCCAGTAACTATAGGGTGGTATATATGCCCTAATTCTGAAAACATAAAGAAGGCCATAATAGGTCTAAACATGATGAACCTACAGCCATTTCCATTGGCCAGGTCATATGACCCTTATGGGAGGATGCAAAAGATCATAGGGAAGCCCATCCATTAGAAGAACTTAGAAGATTTCTGGATAGACTGTGAGGATGAGGCTAAGGTTAGGAGAAGAAAATATCAAAGACTCACCCTCAATCAGATTAGGACATTTGACTGCATGCCAGTGCCTGCACAATTAAAGAAAGATAATGGCAAGACCATATCTAATGAATATGAAGATAAAAAGGTGTACAATGACACCATTTCAGCCCCTGACCTGACACAACCTGAAGACATTTCATTAGATCAGTTTACAGGAGGGGTGCTGCAGTTGACCCAAGCATGGGTAAATGAACAAGTCAATACACTGAAGAAGAAAGGTATGGCTATCACAGTGGATAACAAGAGGAAAAGACAAGAGATTCCTGATGAGGAATATGATGATTTTTTTATTGAGAAGAGAAAATCTAATGGAGAAAGACTGCCACCTCATAAACAAAGCAAAGGACCCCCTAGAAAGAAAAAGAATGATAATGAACCTAAGGGGTAATAATTGAAAGAGTTGATACACCAGTTGAAGGTGCATCTGTATCAGGATAGGCGTCAGCCCCATCTGCAGAGCCTTTGGTGGATGAACCAAGTACTAAAAGGATCCTAAGGCCAGCTGTGGAGACTGCAGCAGTAAAAGCTAAGGGCCAAACCTCACAACAAAATGTGGAAAAGGATGTCATTATTGAGGAGGAGCCTATAGAAGATGACCCCATGATGGTCACAAGAAAGAGGAAAGCACCCCTGGTGGCATCACCACCTAAAAGAAAGAGAACATCTATGAGGGGTGAAATAAGACATGACCCTGTAATATTAAGGGGAGTTGGTAGTGAAGTGTTCAGGAAACAATTGCAGCATGATGTGCCACTTCCTACCATCATTTAGTTTAAGACTGAGAAGGCTAAAGAGCAAGTAAAAGAAGCCACTAGAGTAAGCCGAGGTGGTCCTTTCTCACTGGAGGAAACTGTGGACTTATCAGATGATGAGGTGGTAAAAAATGTGACTTCTCAGCAGATGGAGACACTTGCTTCTAATACTCGCATGACCCCATAGGGAACCCCATCCTCACAGAGGATGATATTAGAAGAGTTGAAGCAAGCAGAGCAAGAGAAAGAAAATAGCCCAAAGAGGGCAGCTCAACAAATCATGCTTGATAAATTAGTTGATCAGGTGACCAGCCCTGTAGTGATAGACCTAACATATAGAGAGGATGTAAGTCCTGAACATCAAGTAGGTGCACCTGATAAAATAGAAAATATTGAGGAAGTCAGGCTGGCAGAAACAGATAGCGGTACTCCAGATTTGGGTCAGCAACAACAAGAAATACTTGCTAAGCCTAAAATAGTAGAAGTCCAACCAAAGGGTGGGAATGATGAAGACACATCAAGTAAGGATACCACCTAGACTCAAGAAACCTTAGGAGATAGAGAAACATTAGGTCATGATGACCTAAAGACCCAGGAGGTAGATATATCAGGTGTGAAGCATAATGTGATCCAAGATTAGGTAGATTCACCTAATTCAAATACAATGGTATCCATGGATACAAACATACCTCAGGATGAGGAAATTCCTAAAGTGGATGAGACACAAAAGGAGGGAGTAAAAGATCAGGTCTAGGACCAGCATGTAGATACACAGGATGATCCTCCCCTGCAAGAAGAAATTCCTCAAGAGGAAGAAGCACAACAAGATCCCCCTCATGATGATTATTATGAGGAAGAAACAAGGAAATCACCCTCTCCACTAAGAACGGAGATAGACACTGGAGATCAGGGTGGACATGATGATGATGGACACCAAGGATCCAGAGGTCAAGTACCTCAATGGCTAGAGAAAGAAATAGGTACAGAATCAGGTTTTGAGATTCAAGAGTTTGATGTTTCAACATTGTTTTCTGAAACCATCATGAAGCCTAAGAGAAAAGCCAGATTAACATCTACAATTAGAAGAGATCCTACTATAGGCAGAAGGAGCGCCCAGGTAGCACTTCCCATTGTTGAGAAAGAGAAAGGAAAAATCACCCTAGAAGAGTTCTAGATCACCACAGTTGACTTAGGGTTTGCCAATGAATACCAAGAAGGTCAAGAAGGGAAGGACATAATAGATTCTTTAACCTAAAGGGTGAAGAAAGAAAAGGAAAAGAATAAGCAACATAAAGAGCACATTGCTCAGCTGCACTCATACATAAAAGGGTTGATTAACCCTGATAATACATCATCAGACCAGGCAATCCCATTGACTGCAATTTCTCAAGAGGAGGTTAATAAATTAGACCTTATGAAGCATGAGTCAGTGATTATGAGGAAATGGATGTCATCAGCACTAACAGAAGCTGAGGAAGTAGTAAGAGCCTCTTTGTAGAGGTGGAATTCTTTGAGTATCTCCAGGAAGAAAGTAGATAAATTACAGACTGAGATCGAAAGAAGGTCATTCCAGTTGGAGAAAACCTTGGGTTCTTTGAGTGAAATAAAGAGGATTAGTCCTCAGATCCTAATAAACAATCAGGTGCTGGATAATAACACCATGCTGGTAGATATTTGATATAAAGACATCAGGTTTGAATGTGATGTATTGAAGAAGTGCAACAGTAAACTAAGAGATATCAGTATGAAGCTGCACAGCATGATGTCATTTGAAGCAGAAGTCCTGGAGGCCTTAGAAGGGAAAGTAGAGGAGAAAATTGAAAATCAAGATGTGGACTTTGCCATAAAAGCTTTGCATGATAACTTCCAGCCGATGGCTGATGATTCTCTCACCCACCTAACGGAAGAAGCAATGAACAAGATCATGAGGATCAAAGTTAGGGTGGAGAACTATAGTGAAACATTGAGCAATAGGAAGGGTAAATTGGAGACCCTCAGAGATAAATTTCAAGCACACAAGCATGCCATCAGTAAAGCCAAAACTCAGGATGGCGGGGAGGTTGAAAGAATAGTAGAGGCATATGAAAATATCAGGACGATAATGCAGGTCCATATACAAGGCGATATCCATCAGGATGATGAAGACACAGAATGTGATGATCATGGTGATCATGATGAAGAAGAAGAAGAGCCTGAGGAGTAAATAAAGATGTGCCACAAGGGAAATACATGCATCAAGTACTTAGAAGAAAATAAGTTACCTAGATGGTTACTAACTGGCAACTTGTGCCACCAGACATAGTTGACCAAGTCAAAAGGAATATGCACCGTTGATCTTAATTGATACATCTTGATCATAGATCATGTGTAACCGCTCCCTCACCTTATTCTATGAAAGGTGTAGGGATGCCTTGTTTTAAACATTCAAAGCTTAATTGAAATTTGTTTGCTGAAATATCAGGGCCTATTTCAAAGTTATTGTAAACATACATGTTTTTGCATACTTAATGAAAGAGAAGACCATTTTGATTACAAATCATCATAAATCCTGAGTAGTCTGTGTTTGAATTCTTGATACATGCTTTGATTTGTTGTGTCCCTTGGAGTGCTCATTAGTTTGCATGTATTGTCTTCATTCATCATCCTTTGAAGTTAGCATCGACTGTATCTAGTTGTGGAGCATCCTGGTGAAAATATGGTTTGATTTCTTCTCCTAATGACAATATCAAGTGTGTATGTGGCTCAATAGCTGAAGATTCATCATAATTTGAAGTATTCATTTCAGTTTCTTTTAATTGCACAAATTCACCATCATAATTACAAATAATAGATAATCAGAAGAAAATTACATGAAATATGCAGACATCTTGTAGACAATTGAAAATTCATAGCATATTTGAAGTTAAAGCATGTACAATTGACAAATATCATGCAAAGATTTGAGCATAGACACACTATTTGTAGAAATATACTGTGTAGAATAACCTTTCTGTGTAGCATCATTACAGGAACAGAATCCTACTGATAAGCAAACGTAAGGCCTCTGAATGGAAACATCAACACACATCAAGCACTGAGTAACGTTAGTAGATTAAGAACTAATCGACGGAGACTTGGGATCATGAATTCTTTGAATTCATTGTATCTTTCAAGATGAGTAAAGGTTGTTGTGTAACTTTTATTCTATGTTTGTTTATGACTAACATCATGATCAACATAAATTGGCGCTAGAAGGAGGGCCTCAGCCAGAAGCTCATCATCGGTAGGTTTTATCAAATTTGATGATGTAGATAGTAAGGTAACACTGAAACACCTCTAAATTTCAAGTCATACACCAAGATTTGTTGTTTTAAGCTTGTACATGCTAATCATTTGTAAAGTTTTCAAAATTAATCATAAATTTGTCAAAGCTTTGAGGTAATATGCTTTAGAAACCTAATATCTGGTCGCAAGTGTCACCAGACCTCAATATCACCTATTATTTGCATTGTTCATGCAAATATCCCATAAATATCCAGTCAGTCTCACTTTCTGACCGTAAATATAGCCTTTGCTAGTAAATTCCAACTGATCTTTACAGTCAACCAGCTAATTTTCATTAAATTTGAGAAATCCTAGCTTTCAGGCCAAACACTAGGTCCCGATCCACCAGACTTTTTAAAGAATTACCTATCAGAGGATTTAGACCTAGAACTATTGACATTCATCACACCCCTGGTTCTAATGCTTCAGGAGCATCACCAGAACATCCTCCAGTAACTCCTATTGGTTTATAGATACCTACAGGATCACCTGTCACACCTCAGGTTCAACCTCAACTGGTCATACCTCAAG
The DNA here is from genome assembly GCA_027924645.1 of Cunninghamia lanceolata. Classification (NCBI taxonomy): domain Eukaryota; kingdom Viridiplantae; phylum Streptophyta; class Pinopsida; order Cupressales; family Cupressaceae; genus Cunninghamia; species Cunninghamia lanceolata. Next base: position 5,690,347 of record BSBN01000850.1, read on the forward strand.
CTCAACCTCCACCAGTTGCAATGTCATTCTTTGTAGCAGAATCGCCTTTAACTTTTAATGCATATCATGCTTTGCCAAAGAATCCAAACAAAATCTATCCAAAGTATCATCTATATCAGGATGCAGATGATCATATCAGAACTTTCAAAGAAGCCTGTTGTAGGGATAGAATAGAGCATCAGGATGTTGTATGTTAGTTATTTCCTTTTTCCTTAGGGGAAGAAGCGTATAACTAGTATATTAGCCTTGGTCAGGGTTCAGTCAGATCATGGGCCATCCTGGAGAAAGCTTTCACTGATAGGTTCAAAGTACCTATCAATCCTTCAATGAACTATCATTTATTTGCCACAATTAAATGATTTGAAGGAGAACCTATTGCCAACTTCAATGCTAGGTTCCAAAAAATGTTGTCTAAGTTAGTTACCCCTTACTGTAACTGATGAAGCTGCAAGGAGCATATATTATTTAGCTCTGGATCCTTTAACTTCCATGTTTATCAGGAGAGCACATCCTAATGTCACAACTTTGACACTAGCTTTTCAAGAAGCTATCAAGGTCAGCCAGCAGCTAGTTCCAGTTCCCACGCCAAACATTGTATTCCCCACACTTCTTGGTTATCCAACATACCCTGCCCAGCAACAGTCTAATGGAGCCATGATGCCTCCAGCTGTGATGCTAGCACCTTTGCAAATACCTCCACTGAGTATCATGCCACCTCCAAATGGAAATGGCCAGATGATGCAGTATCCAAGACAAATACAGGCACCTCAGGTTGTAGACCAGAATAATCAGAACAATGGATCTTCCTTTTTTAAGCCCTTGACAGAAAACATAGTGGCTAAGGTTCAGGAAGAGAAAGAAGAAATCAAGGAAATATTAGCTTAGCTAAGGAAACTAACTACTGAGATTACTCACTTGAGGAGTCAAAACTTCTACTCTCAGCCTAATCAGAATAGAGGCTATAACAATGATAGACCAAATTATCCTGATAGGGGGTATAACAATAACTATAACAACAATGGAAATAACAATCCTCCTAGATAGCCTAGAGTGTGGAACACTAGGCCAAACAATGGTTCCCTGCCATTAGCCCTAGACAACTTGCCCCCTGGTGAACCCAAACAGACTACCAGACTCAACCTTGTAGAGGCAGCCCTCACTAACTGGTGCAGAATCCACAACACCAATGCACATGCAGAGTTAGACTGTCCTCAGTTCAAAATTGCTGTTAGCATTTTCCAGACTGAAGTATCCAATACTTCAGGAAATCAACCTCATGTAGAAGGAAATGAACTTGTTCCTTGTGGATATGATTCTACCTTAGTGCTGGAAAGTTACACTCATAATCCTTATCAGCAGACAGTGCATGCTCACCAAGATTACACCCTGTCTTGTGAGGAATCAGCCATGGCTTTTGAGTCAAATTATGTTTTCCCCTTTGAGGATGAAAATGAGCCCTCAAATGAACATGAGGAGGTACATGCCTACCAACAACAATATCGGGGTAAGCATAACTACAACCTGAGAAATAATTCCAACAGACCTACTGGTCCATTGACCTCTTCCTTGCCTCTGAATAATTTCAATACACCTCCTGATCCCAAGGTGAGTAATAACCCTAGTTTTCCCAAGGTTAATGCTTAGTATTTAGCATCACCAAACACAGCATTAAAGGCTATGGGTTTACCTCATGAATCTGACAAGTTAGTCACTTATCTTGCTGATGAGATGAAGAAGATTAAAATCAGCCTATCCTTGTCAGAATTGCTTAAAACTCCTGCCATTAAGAAAACATCTTTGTTAGAATTGCTTAAAACTCCTGCCATTAAGAAAGCATTTATGAAATCACTAGATGATCCTACTCCTAAAGAGGATAGTCATCCCTCAGGCCAGTTTGGTAGTAAAGATCATGCTGTTAGAGACAATAATATTAAACACAATGTGCCAGCTACTGTTCAAGCTGTAGAGACATCCCACGTGACCTTATATAGAGACAAGAGTGAGTCACCCCCGTTCCTCCTTACCATAAGAATGTTTAGCAAAAACCTGCACAACTATTTAGTAGACTCAGGAGCATCTACCAATGTTATGCCCCTATCTATATGCAATACTTTAGGGTTGCATCCTGCTAAATCATTAAAGAAAGTGACACAACTGGACAAAACAGAAGTGAGTGTGGTAGGAGGACTAACTCATATTCACATGCAGCTAGCATTGGATCCCAGAATCCAATATTATATCAATATTCAGGTAGTTGACATACCTGATACCTATGGGATGTTACTCAGCAGGGACTGGTCTAAAATCCTTAACGGATACATGTCCATAGATTTTAGTCACATGTGGTTGCCCTTGAAAGGGATACCAAATGAAATAAGAATCGATGTTGAGCCTCGTATGAAGCACATGATTACTGAATATAACAAAACTAATGAGATCATGTATGTGGATGTGGAACCCGAAGTTTACCCCATCAGACCCCAGACTGTTAGGATAGAAGAAATCCTGATGTATGATGTTCATCATCATGATGATGACCCTCAGAATGACAAAATAATTGTAGAATCTGATAGTAACCCTGAGAATGAAAATGAGGTAGATCACTTCAGGAATTTTGAAATGCACTTATCTAAATAGTTGAAGCGATGTCAATTATTAAAGATACTTGTTAATGATATCCTAATGGATGGCTGGTGCAGGTTGCATAATGAGCCACATTCTAAGAAAACTTGTGAAGCATGCATAGATATGATGGAGCTGGAACAAGCGTGCAGTGATGAATCATCATCATCATCATCCTCAGAGGTAAGTTCTGGAGACAGTGATAGTGACACTGAATTTTATTTGTCTTCTGCAGGAAGCTATACAGCAGGATGAAGGTCATGTTCAGATGACAGAAGAGATGTTGGTATGCAGCCAGAGTAATGTTAAAAAGAAAGAGAAAATAACCCCAAGGAGTGATTGTTTAGTTGAATCAGATTATGAATTATCTGATGAAGATAGAGGCAACAATCTGTTTAAATTTGAAGAGTTTCTGTCAACAAATATCCAAAAGATGACACAGTAACAGAGACCTCTGTAGGATGTCTTGATTGAAGGTTGGTGCAGGTTACATGAGGTACCTCACTCAGAAACTGCTTGTTCACTGTGTCTACATATTTTGAAAAGGCATATGTTGCCTAGCTCAAAAGATCATCCTCTTGATGATAGAAAGAAAGAAGAGACATCAACTTCGCATAAGAAAGGAAAGATGAAGTCTGAGAAAGCTAAGATACCTAAGTTAAAGTGGATATCAAGTGGTGCAGCTGCCAGAGCTACAAAGAAAAGGGAAGGCACAGATAATCCTTTGGCTAAAGATAAGCCATGGATCCTTAGATTTGATGGATCCAAGTCAAAACAAGGAGCTGGAGTAGGGATAGATCTAGTTGATCCATCTGGAAAATCCTACTTGGCAGCATACAGACTGCAGTTCCCTTGCACCAACAATGTAACAGAGTATGAAGCTCTAATTCATGGGATAATGTTTGCCCTTAAGAAGAAAGTAAAAATTCTGCTTGTCTATGGAGACTCAGAATTAGTAGTGAGACAGGTAAGAGGAATCTACTCCTACAATTACGAAAAACTATCTAATTATAGACATAGGGTGTGGGACCTGATAGAATCTTTTAATGCATTCAATATCACCCACATACCCAGAGAACAGAACCATAGGGGAGATGCTTTAGCCCAGGCTGCCAACACTTTGGAGCCATTATCTATTTTAGGTCTGAAAAGATTTTTAGTAGAGCTAGTATTAGTACCTACTGTGCCTGACAATGTAACCAACCTCCAAGTATTCGACGATGATCAGCATATTCTAGATTTCATCTCCAAAAGGGATATATTTGATGCTCAGATCATAGATGAGAACAATGTAGAGGATCATGTCTAGGAAGAAGAAGAAATCTTAGAGTTGCCCAGCAATAAGATTCCTAAGGGAATGATAGAGCTAGAGAGAGCATTTGATTTGGACATGTTGAAATAGAAGGATCTTCCAAAAGCTGATGGAGGACAATATTCACAAGTCAATACACTGAAGAAGAAAGGTATGGCTATCATAGTGGATAACAAGAGGAAAAGGCAGGAGATTCCTGATGAGGAATATGATGACTTTCTTATTGAGAAGACAAAATCTAATGGAGAAAGTCTACCACCTTAGAAACAAAGCAAAGGACCCCCTAGAAAGAAGAAGAATGATAATGAACCTAAGGGGGTAATAACTGAAAGAGTTGATACACCAGCTGAAGGTGCATCTATATCAGGACAAGCGTCAGCCTCATCTGCACAGCCTTTGGTGGATGAACCAATTACTAAAAGGATCCTAAGGCCAGCTGTGTAGACTGCAACAGTAAAAGATAAGGGCCAAACCTCACAGAAACATGTGGAAAAGCATGTCATTATTAAGGAGGAGCCAGTGAATAAAGAGCCTACAGAAGATGACCCCATGATGGTCACAAGAAAGAGGAAAGCACCCCTGGTGGCATCACCACCTAAAAGACAGAGAACATCTATGAGGGGTAAAATAAGACATGACCCTGTAATATTAAGGGGAGTTGGTAGTGAAGTGTTCAGGAAAGAATTGTAGCATGATGTGCCACTTCCTACCATCATTCAGTTTAAGACTGAGAAGGCTGAAGAGCAAGTAAAAGAAGCCACTAGAGCAAGCCAAGGTGGTCCTTTCTCACTAGAGGAAACTATGGACTTATCAGATGATGAGGTGGTAAAAAACGTGACTTCTCAGCAGATGGAGACACTTGCTTCTAATACTCGCATGACCCCACATGGAACCCCATCCTCACAAAGGATGATATTAGAAGAGTTGAAGCAAACAGAGCAAGAGAAAGAAAATAGCCCTGAGAGGGCAGCTCAACAAATCGGGCTTGATAAATTAGTTGATTAGGTGACCAGCCCTGCGGTGATAGACCTAACATACAGAGAGGATGTAAGTCCTAAACATCAAGCAGGTGCACCTGATAAAATAGAAAATATTGAGGAAGTCGGGCTAGTAGAAACATATAGCGGTACTCCAGATTTGGGTTAGCAACAACAAGAAATACCTGCTGAGCCTAAAATAGAAGAAGTCCAACCAAAGGGTGGGAATGATAAAGACACATCAGGTAATAATACCCCCCAGACTCAAGAAACCTCAGGAGATAGAGAAACATCAGGTCATGATGACCTAAAGACCAAGGAGGTACATATATTAGGTGCGGAGCATAATGTGATCCAAGATCAGGTAGATGCACCTTGTTCAAATACAATGGTATCCACGGATACAAACATTCCTCAGGATGAGGAAATTCGTAAAGTGGATGAGACACAAAAGGAGGGAGTAAAAGATCTGGTCCAGGACCAACATGTAGATACACAGGATGATCCTCCCCCGCAAGAAGAAAATCCTCAAGAGGAAGAAGCACAACAGGATCCCCCTCATGATGATTATTATGAGGAAGAAACAAGGAAATCACCCTTTCCACCAAGAACGGAGATAGACACTGGAGATCAGGGTGGACATGATGATGATGGACACCAAGGATCCAGAGGTCAAGTACCTCAATGGATAGAGAAAGAAATGGGTACAGAATCAGGTTTTGAGATTCAAGAGTTTGATGTTTCAACATTGTTTTCTAAAACCATCATGAAGCCTAAGAGAAAAGCCAGATTAACATCTGCAATTAGAAGAGATCCTGCTCCATGTAGAAGGACCGCCCAGGTAGCACTTCCCATTGTTGAAAAAGAGAAAGGAAAAATCACCCTAGAAGAATTCCAGATCACCACAGTTGACTTGGGGTTTGCCAATGAAGACCAAGAAGGTCAAGAAGGGAAAGATATAATAGATTCTTTAACCCAAAGGGTGAAGAAAGGAAAGGAGAAGAATAAGTAGCATAAAGAGCACATTGCTCAGCTGCACTCATACATAAAAGGGTTGATTAACCCTGATAATACATCATCAAATCAGGCAGTCCCATTGACTGCAATTTCTCAAGAGGAGGTTAATAATTGGGCCTTATGAAGCATGAGTCAGTGATTATGAGGAAATGGATGTCATCAGCATTAACAGGAGCTGAGGAAGTCGTAAGAGCCTCTTTATAGAGGTGGAATTCTTTGAGTATCTCTAGGAAGAAAGTAGATAAACTACAGATTGAGACCGGAAGAAGGTCATTCCAGTTGGAGAAAGCCTTGGGTGCTTTGATTGAAATAAAGAGGATTAATCCTTAGATCCTAATAAACAATTAGGTACTAGATAATAACACTGCCATGCTGGTAGATATTTGGTATAAAGACATCAGGTTTGAATGTGATGTACTGAAGAAGTGCAACAGTAAACTAAGAGATATCAGTATGAAGCTACACAACATGATGTCATTTGAAGCAGAAGTCCTGGAGGCCTTAGAAGGGAAAGTAGAGGGGAAAATTGAAAATCAAGATGCAGACTTTGCCATAAAATCTCTACATGATAACTTCCAGTCGATGCCTGATGATCCTCTCACCCACCTGACGGAAGAAGCAATGAACAAGATCATGAGGATCAAAGTCAAGGTGGAGAACTATAATGAAACATTGAGCAATAGGAAGGGTAAATTGGAGACCCTCAGAGATAAATTTCAAGCACACAAGCACGACATCAGTAAAGCCAAAACTTAGGATGGTGGGGAGGTTGAAAGAGTAGTAGAGACATGAAAATATTAGGATGATAATGCAAGTCCATATACAAGGCAATATCCATCAGGATGATGAAGACACAAAAAGTGATGATCATGATGATGAAGAAGAAGAGCCTAAGGAGTAAATAAAGATGCACCACAAGGGAAATACATGCATCAGGTACTTAGAAGAAAATAAGTTACCTAGATGGTTGCCAGCTGGCAACCTGTACCATGAGACATAGTTGACCAAGTCAAAAGGAATATGCACTGTTGATCTTAATTGATACATCTTGATCGTAGATCATGTGTAACCGCTCCCTCATCTTATTCTATAAAAGGTGCAGAGATGCCTTGTTTTAAACATTTGAAGCTTAATTGAAATTTGTTTGCTGAAATATTAGGGCCTATTTCAAAGTTATTGTAAACATACATGTTTTTGCATACTTAATGACAGAGAAGACCATTTTGATTACAAATCATCGTAAATCCTGAGTAGTCTATGTTTGAATTCTTGATACATGTTTTGATTTGCTGCATCCCTTGGAGTGCTCATCAGTCTGCATGTATTGTCTTCATTCATCATCCTTTGAAGTTAGCATCAACTGTATCTAGCCGTGGAACATCCTGATGAAAATATGGTTTGATTTCTTCTCCTAATGACAGTATCAAGTGTGTATATGGCTCAATAGCTGAAGATTCATCATAATTTGAAGTATTCATTTCAATTTCTTTTAATTTCACAAATTCACCATCATAATTGCAAATAATAGATAATCAGAAGCAAATTACATGAAATATGTAGACATCTCATAGACAATTGAAAATTCATAGCATATTTGAAGTTAAAGCATGTACAATTAACAAATATCATGCAAAGATTTGAGCATAGACACACTATTTATAGAAATATACTGTGTAGAATAAGCTTTCTGTGTAGCATCATTACAGGAACAAAATCCTACTGATAAGAAAACGTAAGGTCCCTAAATGGAAACAAGAACACACATCAACCACTGAGTAACGTCAGTAGATTACTAACTAATCCACAGAGACTTGGGATCATGAATTCTTTGAATTCATCGTATCTTTCAAGATGAGTTAAGGTTGTTGTGTAACTTTTATTCTATGTTTGTTTATGACTAACATCATGATCAACACAACACTGAATTCTCCTCCATACACATACATTATGAAAGAATTAGAAAAGTCTGGGTTTCTGAGTACTGGGGCTGTTGAAATGGCTCTTTTGATCTCTTCAAAAGCATGTCTCCCTTCTCCAGTCTATTTGAAAACTAGGTCCTTCTTTAGCAATAGTGTCATTGGTCTTATTAGACCTACAAAGTCAGATATGAACCGGTTGACAAAATTGATCTTCCCTAGAAAGGATTGAACTACTTTCTTATTGACTGGCAGAGATAGATTCATTATGGTAGTGACTCTTTCTGGATCAATAGAGACTCCTTCCTTTGACACTATATGCCCTAACAGTTTACCCTGAGGTACTGCAAAGATACACTTCTTGGGATTCAAGGATATTCCAAACTCTTGGCATTTCTTAAAAATAACCTCTAAATGGTCAAAATGATCTACAACATTTTTAGAGAAAATAGTGAGGTCATCTAGATAAATCAAGATGATTTTGTTTATAAGTTCCCCAAATGCTACATCCATGTCTCTCTGAAAAGTAGCTCCAGCATTTGAAAGGCCAAAAGGCATCTTAGCATATGCAAATGTTCCCCATTTTGTAGTAAATGCAGTCTTATGCTGGTCTTCATCAGCCAACCAAATCTGATTGTATCTAGAGAAACCATCCAGCAAAGAAAATCTCTCTAATCCAGCCACAGTTTGTAAAATTTGTTCCATGGAGGGCAGGTGATAATGATCTTTCAAAGATGCTCTATTTAGATCCCTGAAATCTACACAGAGTCTTATGTCACCATTCTTTTTCCTTACTGGCACTAGGTTTGATACCCAGGTTGAGTGCTTGATTGGAAAAACAATCTTTGATTCTAAGAGCTTTTGCAACTCATCCACCATTAGAGGTTCAATTCTAGGATTCACTAGCCTTTGTTTCTGTCTGACTGGTTTAGATCCTTCAGTCAGCTCTATGGTGTGCTGAATGATATCTCTATTATAGCCATGGAGGTCTTCATAGGTCTAGGAAATCACTCTATCATATCTTTCACACAAATCAATCAATCTTTCCCTTTCTTGCTGGGTTGTAGAATTGCCAATCTTCAATTTTCCTCCTTCACTAACTTGAATTTCAGAATAATCTTCTTTATTTTCTTGAAACCTCCTCTTTTCTAAGCTTACATCTTCTGGGTCAAATAAGTTTTCTAAGGTAATCAGTCCTTTAGGGAGCTTATTTGACTTCAGTTGAATAATTTGGTCACCATATGCTTCTTCAATTTTAGGTTGCAACTGATCAACAAATTCTCCTGACTGTTGCAAAAATGAGAGGACTTGGAAATCATTTTCAAAAACTTGCCAATTTTGGTCATTGTTTGGGATAGTTGGTCTTACTATAATTTTGACTAACTCATTGTTGACTAGTAGACCAGTTGCTAGATCAAACTGTGAACCAATCTGTGCCATTCTATCTGCCTCAAAATTTTGGGCTCTAGGAACTACTTCAATATTGAAAGCTTCAAAACCATCTATTAGGTCCCAAATTATGTGCCTATAGGATCTCATCCTCACATTTTTGGCTACTGTCTTTTCTCTAATTTGTTTCACCACTAGTTCTGAATCTCCTCTCACTATCAGATTCTTTACTCTTTTTTTCTTTGCCAACATGAGTCCATGCACCAAGGATTCGTACTCAGCATCATTATTGGTATAGGCAAACTAAAAGCGAATGGCTCTTAAAATTTTCTCACCATTTGGGGCAGTAAGGCAAACTCCTACCCCAGCTCCATTCTTACTTCTAGCCCCATCAAAATTTAGAGTCTAGATTTCTGAGTCTTTTTTAGATTCTTGAGTTTGATTAGGCTTGTTGTTCTCAAAATCAGCTACGCTCATTTTTGTAGACAAACCCCCACGAAACTTGTCCATTTCGTGAATCTACACTCTAAGATCGCAAATCAAGATAAGATTCCCTTGGTCTTGTGCAAAGTCATTTGATCTTCTAGACTGGTTTATGACATCCCTTTGAATCGGTTTCTTGATATTCATAAAGATCCTTCAAGTCACAAACTGGTTAAAAGGTCAATTTTAGTCATTTTTCAGGTGTTGGACAAATTTTTGTTTTATCATGTAAGAGTGGTGTTTTTAACCGCTATTACATGTTTTGAAGTTTTTTGTTAACATGTAAGGCGGTTGAAAAAGCCGCTATTACATATGTTGAATATTTTGTTTGTTGTGTAACGGCAACCAAATCACCTGCCTCTACATGTCTTGCTCGGTGGAACTTGCCGGAGCGGCCGAAACGCCCGCCGTTACATATGGTTGTCAACTCTACCTGCCGAAACGGCCGAAACACCTGCCTGAACAAGATCTTCAGAATCTTGAACACCGAGTGCCATTAATGGCCACTCGTGCCACTCGTTAAACACTTGTTTTTAAGTTGTTTAATATCTTTTGATTGTTCATTTCACCATTTCATTTCTTTCTCCCTAGCTATTCGTCAGACTCCTCCAACATCGTTTGATCACGCCGAGTTGTGATTTCGTCACACTCCTCATCATCGAACATAGGGTTTCAGACGTTTGGACAGGTAAATCCTCTAGCCATTTCTTTTTCCTCTCTAGGGTTTTTGTTAGTTTTAAATAGCTTTCCGTTGTCTTAATTTTGCTATATGTTTTCTTTGAAATATTGTTTTTGGTCGTTTTGTTTAATCTCTGGTCAGTTCTACATTTTTTAATATGTTTTTAGACACTCCAATATTTGTACCCTAGGGAGGTCGGCGGTTTTGCCATTTAAACTCTTAAAACCTTTTGCCATATACCAATAAGCAGTGTCGGCCATTTTTGCCGATCGAACACTGCGAAGATCAATTCCTACCATTATTCAGTGTCAGCCATTATCCCCGACCGAACACTGCAAAGACCAAATCCAACCCCACATGCATCGTTAGTTGGAATCCCCGCTTGAACACCAAAAACATTACCTGTTATAGCGGTGTTTTCCACCGCCGAAACCCTTGCACGAAGTTTAAAACCACTTACCTGCATGAGCGGTGTTTCCCATCGCTCGAACATCTACTATTGACATGACTCCTTCTACCTGCAATGGCGGTGAAATCCCCCGCCTGAGCATTTGAAGTTTCAAACTCCTCATTACATGCAATAGCAGTCATTTTGACCGCTCGTGCATGTTAACCAATAATCTTCCCATACATATGCAACAGCGGCATTTTCACCTGCCTTTACACATGGAAACTCTTCCAATATGCAGGAGCGGTCATTTTCACCGCTCAAGCATATTTTCCTGAATTTTTCCCAACACTGGGAAAATTTGCCTTTCAAAACTAAAAGCCCGCTTTCACCTTCGCCTTGATTTGCACACTCAAGCCCTTCAAATGCATGCTTTGTTGTCCATGATCGTCGAATCACAGTTGACCCAGTTTACCCAATTTTTCCTCTAACTGCGAGAACATGGCCTTTTGCAGTTTTCAATCAGCGTTCGTGGTGAAGTTCAAATTCAAAGTTTTCTCCAAAGCTCATGTCAGAATCATCTCCATCAAAGGCCAAAACCATGAAGTACAAGTACCAGGGTGTCTTTCCAGTAACAACAGTGCAATCAAACATTGATGAGATCAGCGACAGAAATTGGGCATGTGGACATGGTAGAATTCGTGGATAGAACAAAATAGGCAAACCCCTCCAAGCCTATGCAGAAAATCATTGACAACAATATTCATTTGGTTGCGTCATTTCCAATTTCTACACACAATCCTAAATTTGTTCTACAAGTGGCCAGCCATTACAATAGGGACACTAGAGCTGTGACGGACTCACAGGGAAATGTAATCATGAGTCCACCTATTGAAAACATTGGATGGATTGATTTTGCTCAGGGTCAACAAGACTATGATAATGATGTGGAATCTGTTAGGAGGTATATAAACAACAAATGGTTTAAGATTCCTAGGGGTAATTTGACCAGATGGCCAAAGGATCTTCACAGGAGTGACTTTGTAGAGGAAGTGTGTGATTTGATTACTCTCTTGAGTCGCATCAAAGGACTCCCTTCTGCTTCCAAATTCTAGGACTGGATGTACACTTACATCAAGGTGATTCTACGGGGTAATTAGAAGATATTCTGGGGTGAACAGATCAACAATGCATTGCACGAGCAATTGGTAAGGGTCAATACTACCTTCAAATTTTACATGACCTCTTATCTTGTCTATGCTGATGCAAGCATGAGAAACTTTCCGAGTTTAACCCAAGTGGGAGACAAGAGGTTGATCCTAGTGTATGAATACTACCCCCAAATCACTCTGAAGGGGTCAATTCATCATTTAAGAAGAGTCAATGATGCATTCTTCTTGGTTTTCATGTGCTTGTGGGATGGTGAACTGGTTCAAAGAAGAGTTTCTGATGAAGCTTGGCAGGTTGTAAATTCTTTTGGCTGTTTATTCTTGCAATTTCCCACCTTCACATATCTTCGGGTAGGATACTATCCTGGTTATCCTTACATGCTGCCATGGTATCCCAGTGATCGCATTGTTATTATGGAGCTTTGCAGACAACTGATTGTGGTGCATAACAAGCAAATGGAACTAAAGAAATCAGGGATCAAGTTCCCTATGGAAATTGGGAGGTACTCGATTCAATCCACCAACAAAGCAAAGATAATTAACTCTGAGTTGCAATTGGTCACCATGAAGACCTACAAGAAAAGAAATCATTTTGACTTTAGAAGGGTTCAAGATAAAATCAAGAGGAAGTTAACTTTTCATGTGCCAATGGTCGAAGATATATGGGCAGATCTCAGGACTCAAAATGAGATCAGAAAACTAGATTTCTACAGACTTCATCTAAGTAAGATTGAAGAACTACGACTTGCTGATATTCCAGATGGAATGGAGGATGATGGGGATGTCCTAGATCACAAATATGAGGCAGAAAATGTTGAGGATTCACCTCTCCCAGAGGTGAAATGGTCAGTCAAAGAAGAGACATCTATCAGGAAGAGATTCCAACCAATACTTGCAAACACCAACTTGTGGTTGGAAAGTAAGGGGATTAAGTTGAAAGAGTTTCTTACAAGATCTAAAGCTGAAACACAGGAGCAAATAGGTAAGAAGGTCGAGAACCGAACTAAAAATAAGGGTGACACCCCTTCTTCCTCCAAGATACACAAACCAAAGATCAAATTTGTATCTAGAGGAGGAAAGAGGAAGGAAACCACAGAGGCTTCTAACGCCACTAAGTCAGATGTTGAAGATACTAATGATGATCAGATGGAAATTGAAGATGTTGAGACTGAAGAGAAAAATGTTCAAAAGTCTAAGACAAAGGTATCTGATGAAGCTGAACAAGGTGAAGATGAAGATATAGAGCTAGAACGACTTGATGGTTCCCCTCAGACTCCAATGAAAGATCTTTCCTCCAAGACACAAGTTCTTACACCTCCTCCTCATGTTCCGGTTTCTAATGATTTGCTAGTGATTTCAAGTGTTCCTCTTTCTCTAATTTTTGTTGTTTCTTCTGACAATACTCCTCCATCCATGAAAGCTAGCTTTGGAACTATTTTTGATTCTTCTGGTTCTATTCCAAGCTTATCTTCCCCATCTTTTGACATCATGGAACAAACTACTTTAGAGCACCTTCTGGATGCTTCACAAAAGGTTGTTGATATAGGTGTTGTGTCTACCAACACAAGTCCAATTGTCATCATCACCAGTATAAACATGGAGCCAGCCAGGCAAGTAGTGGATCCCTCTCCGGCTATTGGCACTTCTATACTTCCTCCATGGTGATCTGCCTATACTCCAAAGAGAAAGAAGCAAACCATCTCACCTGATGAGATTGACATTGAAAAACTGTTGCCCGTGAAAGCAAAGAACCAGAAGAAGAAGCCTAAGACTGTTTCTAGGCTGGTCACTGAAAAGGGGAACAGATATGCTGAGATTGCCAAACCTCCTGAAGATGCCACGATTGACACTTTTGACATGAGTAATTATGTCATCTCAAGGGTTGAGTTGGGTAAAGTGACTCATGAGGGTGTCAAGGCAGATTTCCAGACCAATACCAGTACCCTACTTGAAAAGTATGATGAAGCTAAGAAAGATAAGGAGCAGTTTAAAGCAAAAGTAGAACAACTGGCCACTGTCCTTCAAAAAATAGTGAAGTCATCAGAAATAGTAGAACCCATGGCAATAACAGTGGAAGATCCTCTAATACAGAAGGTTGAAAAAGCACAAGCCAGAGGTAAGATAGTGGGGGATGTAGTGGAGCAGTTGTTGGCTCAAGTATGAGTTCTACTAAAAACTGCTGTGGAAAGGAAAGAGAAAATGGACAAAGCTAAAGCTGAGCTGGACAATCTAGTAGATCTACTTTCACAAGATCTGCAAGATCAAGAAGAGAGCCTAGAAGAGTGGATAGACATGAAGAAGATCAAGATAAAGAATCTGATCACCATTGGGGTCATCACCAACAGGGAATCATATCTTAAGACCAAGGAGACTCTAGCTCATCATATTTTCATAATAAAGAGTCTACTTGAAAATCTATGCCAAGCTCGAGAAGCCAGTGAAGATAGTGATGTCACACTCTTACACTGGCTAGAAGAACTTCCTTACACCTTGACAAGGGAAGATCATAGTTTCCTCACAGCTCAGGAAATGATAAGTTCTTTTGAAGAAATGGTCCAAAAGAAATTTGAAGAGGAGGCGCCCTCATTGCTCTCAATGGACAGCCTGTATGATCAACATTTGGCTCTGGAGAACCTTACGGATAATTTAGACAAGAATGAAAAGGTGATAAAGGCGGTAAAGGATTCAATTCTCTGAGCCCGCACCATCTCTAAAAACACAGCAAAACCAGATGCATGTGAAATGTCGGTCGTTCAAACTATGTACCAGAACTTTCTGAGGAAAAAAGATGGAGGAAGCTAGTGCCTTAGCTTATTTTTCTTAGATGATATGTAAATTGAATTTTGTTTTGGACATCTACACATGTAATTTTCCAAAATGTAATTACATGTGATAAAAGAGAAGTCCCAAGTCAAATAGGACTCTTTTGTTGAATAAGTCAAAGTAGTTGTAGATTTCCTAAATTTTCTCAAGGCCTCTCCCTATAAATAAAGAGGGCCTCTTTTGTAAATATTATCTTTTGTCTATTGCAAGAATACTCTGGCAAATTGAAAAGCAAATCAAGACTTTGTGCTTTTTGTGAAAATCAATTATCAAATATTTATCAATACAAGAAAGCAAGTTCAATTTCAATCTTTGTCTTGGGATTATTTGTGTTGTGATAGTATTGTTCTTACATCTTGCTATCATAATTGTTTTTGGTAATAATTGAAGTGTGGAGTTTGTTTCAAGTGATTGAAGAGCGCTCTTAATTTGATTCTGATAGACTTTGTGTTATCAAATCATTTGTGAGGATTATGTTCATGTTTGGGAGAATACAATAGTTTGGAGACTTTGCACTACAAGTTGTTATATTTGATTTACTTTTATCATCTTGAAGAGGAGTGAAGACTTTGGGCTGCATTCAACTTCAAATAGTTCTATTTGCAATTAGTAAGTGAGGTAACAAAAAACTTTGTGTTTCTGTGATTTTGTGATAATTCATAAGTCCTTTATCAAGAGTTTGAAGTATAAACATCTATTCTGAAAAAAGAGAATGAGATGAGATGGAACCACCACAAACATAGTTTTTAGTGTGCATAAATTTCATAAGTTGTTTTGTTTGCAAAAGTCAAGTAACTAGAGGGAACCTCCCCTTGCTGAGAGGAGAGACTTTGTCTCATCATAGCTGTGGCTGATATACCCATTTTGGCGTTAGCGAGTTAATGACAAAATATTCACCCAACAGTTTTTTGGTGACTCTACTGGGGAAGGAATGTGCAAATTGAAGCCTCACGCTTCAAGTTGAAGCATTGTCAGTTCTTTTCCATTTGTTGCAAAATTGTGTTTAGCATACTACATTCTGGCAGATTCCCGGTACACTAGAAGCAAGAGGGCTCAAGGTATTATTGATCCTGCATTGAATTGATGGAGCAAAATAATTATGGATTCTTGACTCCACGACCTTGTCTTCAGTGCACCAGGAGTTTTCCTCCTACAAACGCCAGGTCTCCAATACCAGGTGAAGTTTCTAGTGTTAGCAGAATTTTGTCTGTTCATACGACACCAAGGTTTGTTATCCCACCTTTCAATCAGCACGTCATGGCAGCCCAAGGCCCTTGGGGTAATACCTTTGGTCCTCTAAATTTGACCCCACCATTGTATGAACTACCTCGTAGTTCAAGAAAGAATTTCCCCAAATTCTATGGTGATGGGAAAGTTCATCCTGATAAGCACATTGCGGCTTTCTGTATAGCCTGTGGTGTGATAGGTGTCGAGCACGAAGATGTAGATGTACGACTCTTTGTAGAAACACTGCAAGGTGCTGCTGTAGACTGGTTTTACGACCTTTGAGCTCAAACCATAACGAAATGGAATACTCTCAAAACTAAGTTCGAAGCCAGGTTTAAACCTGCGGAGGATGCACATGCATTATTGGCACATCTGACACAAATGAAAAAGGAACCTCATGAACCTATGCGAGACTTCATCGCTAAGTTCAATAAGTTGAGAAACAGGATTCCCACCACCACTGAGCCAACAACGGAGAATCTTAAATGTTTCTTTATCAATACACAACTTCCTGAGGTGAGTTTTCTATTGAGGAGAGCTACTCCTACCGATCTTGCTGCAGCTCAGATTTTGGCAACTGAAGTGGAAGATGATCTTATCCTTGCTAAGATAAGAAGGGATTCTAATAGAAATAAAAGCTCCTCTTCTACTGAGAATTCTTCCACAAGCACCACAGATCCCATGGTGCAAAAGCTAACAAATGAATTGCTAGCTTTGAAGAGACAAATGTCCCAAGGTATGTCTGCGCCTCCTTATCGAGATATACCAAGGAGGACATTTCCAAATAATTTATATCAAGGCAATGCTACTAGAAGTCAAGGACAACACAACCATCTTTTGCCTACATAGAGGAAGCTAGCCACCAAAGTAGCATCGGTCAACTCAGTTCTTGGCTATTATGAAGCTGAAAATGATCTTTCTTTCCAACCCGAGTTGGATTATGAAAATGGTGCTAACCTCTTCATAGAAGGAGAAGAAGAGTTAGCTGGCGACTCTACCATCAACTTTTTAAATTATCAAGACGAAGCTGAAAAAGGAGAAGTGTGTGAAGGAGCATATGCTATTTTCACTAGGTCTCAAAATCAGTCAGCCCTTCAAGATGATAAAGGGAAGGTGAGAGAAGAATTTCAACCTATGATTTCAATCACTAAATGGGGGACTCCACTACCTTTCCAATCAAAAGACCCGGTGGTCAATAAACAAGTAAGTGCCTCTAACGAATTTGTACCTTCCACTTCTACTCCTCAGACTAGTGCTATCTCTACCAAAAATCAGAATGATAGATTTTCTTCCTCCATTTCTAATTCTTTTCAGCAGTCTAATATAATAGATCATGCTAGGAGAACTAAGATCCAAATGTCTGAAGTTGAGTACTTATAGACTAATCCTGAACAATTTGATAGATTAGCCAAATACATCAAAAATAAGACCGTCCCTGCAAGACAAGAGTTTCCCAAAGCTACTCATGACTCCTCCAAAAGCAAGCCTACCCAAAATAATCTTGTCACTACTCCCCTTGAAGCCTCTCGAAAAATTGAACCTTTCTATGTTTCCCTATGAGTGAATGGTCATAAATTGAGCAATTGCGTAATAGATTCTGGAGCCTCTGACAATATTATGCCTGCTAAGGTAGCAAACGCCCTTGGCCTCACCTTAACCAAAACTTTTGGGAGGTGTTTCTCTATGGAGAAGAAGCAAGTTCCACTTTTGGCTCAAATCAAAGACGCCCAATTTGCATTTGTAGCTTTTCTAGATAAGAGAATCAAGATGACAGTCCTGGTAGTTGATGTTCCAGCTTCATACGGCATTCTTCTTAGGTGTAATTTCTGCAAGGATGTAGGTGGGGAGTTGAACATGGATCTGTCTGAAGTAAGGATACCTGTTAAAGGTGTCATGCAAAAGTTGCTTCCTAAGAAGGAGGCGAAATACATTGTTACCCAAACATCAAATCCCAAAGCTCAAATTTTGTTTGAGTCCTCGGGAATGGGTAATTATTTTCTGTCCACCGAAGATGGTTCCAATTCATCAGATGAGAGTACATCGGGTGATAGCTCAGATATGTCAGATGGAGAATTAGAAGAGTTTTCAGATGAAAGTTCAAGTGAGGGTATAGTAATGCCAGATTCTTCCCTCACTGACGAAGAGGAATCTTCTGACCCAAGAAATTCTAAGAAATCAAATTCTAATGGAGTCTGGATTTTAGAATTTGATGGCAGCTATTCTTCTACAGGTTCAGGAGCTGGAGTGGTCTTGATATCCCCACAAGGTGATATCTTACCTTTTTCATATAAGTTACAATTTGACAATACCAATAACACCGCCAAATACGAGTCCTTATTGCTTGGATTGGAAGTTGCTCATGCTAGAAGTGTTAAAATCCTTCATGCTCAAGGGGATGACAAATTAGTGGTTTGTCAAGTAAGGAATTTGTACCAAACCAAAAGTGAAAGACTGAGACACTATCGCAATCGCATATGGGATTGCATTGAAGGTTTTGATGCTTTCAACATTTCTGCAGTGCCAAGAGAGTTCAATGATCATGTAGATTCATTGGCTATTTCCACTACTCTCATGGTTCCTCACAAGGATTTCAAAGGAAACGAGTACACTATTGAGCTGGTCTTCTGACCAAGTGTACCTGATAACGCTGACCATTGGTAGGTGTTCAATGGTGATAACCAAATCATTGCTTTCCTAGAAAAGATGGATAGTTTTGATGAGCTTTACTTTGAAGGAACACCGCGGGAATATGTTTCTGAGATAGATTCACAAACCGGTGAAGAATTTCTACAATTGAAAGGAAATAAAATCCCAAAAGGTTTGGTTTCCCTTGAAAAATTGTTTGATAAGCATGACAGGTAAATCAAGCAGCGGCAACAACAGGATTCAATTTCCTCTATGGAATTTGAGCAGGTCAATTTGGGTTCAGAAGCAAATCCTAAGATGGTCAACATTGGAAAATGTTGCACTACCGATGAAAGATTCAAATTCATTACCCTCCTTCGCCATTACATTGATGTTTTGGCTTACTCCTATGATGATCTGAAGTCTTTCAGGCCTAAGGAGGTTCAACATGAGATTCCCCTTAAAGCTGGATCGTTGCCCCATAAGCAGAAGCAAAGAGCTCAAGGGGATGCTGAATTTGTGGTTTGTCAAGTAAGGAATTTGTACCAAACCAAAAGTGAAAGACTGAGACACTATCACAATTGCGTATGGGATTGCATTGAAGGTTTTGATGCTTTCAACATTTATGCAGTGCCAAGAGAGTTCAATGATCGTGCAGATTCATTGGCTGTTTCCGCTACTCTCATGGTTCCTCACAAGGATTTCAAAGGAAACAAGTACACTATTGAGCTGGTCTTTCGACCAAGTGTACCTGATAACATTGACCATTGACAGGTGTTCAATGGTGATAACCAAATCATTGCTTTCCTAGAAAAGATGGATAGTTTTGATGAGCTTTACTTTGAAGGAAGTGAATCACCACCGCAGGAATATGTTTTCGAGATAGATTCACAAACTGGCGAAGAATTTCTACAATTGAAAGGAAATAAAATCCCAAAAGGTTTGGTTTCCCTTGAGAAACTCTTTGATAAGCATGACAGGTATATCAAGCAGCGGCAACAACAGGATTCAAGTTCCTCTATGGAATTTGAGTAGGTCAATTTGGGTTCGGAAGCAGATCCTAAGATGGTCAATATTGGAAAATGTTGCACTGTTGATGAAAGATTCAAATTCATTACCCTCCTTCGCCATTACATTGATGTTTTGGCTTACTCCTATGATGATCTGAAGTCTTTCAGGCCTAAGGAGGTTCAACACGAAATTCCCCTCAAAGCTGGATCGTTGCCTCATAAACAGAAGCAGAGGCAATACAACCCCAAGATATCAGGTATGATCCTTTCTAAGATTCAGAAGATGCTAAATGCAAGGATAATTTTTCCAATTCATCATTCCACATGGATCACAAACATAGTACCTGTAAGGAAGAAGAATGGAGAAATCTGTATCTGTGTTGATTTCAGGAATCTCAACCAGTCTTCCTTAAAAGATAACTACCCTTTGCCTATCATGGATCAAGTATTGCAAATAGTAACTGGTTCAGAAATGCTATCTATGTTAGATGGTTTTTCAGGGTATAACTAAGTGGAGGTCAATGAAGCTGATCAGTTCAAAACTGCCTTCACCACACCATGGGGCACATTTGCATATCGTAAAATGCCTTTTGGTCTAATCAATGCTGGCGCCACATTTCAGAGAGCGATGGATCTTGCCTTCAGAGATGAGATGGGAAAGTTCATCATGGTGTATCTCAACGACTTGACTATTTTCTCCAAAAACCGTCATGATCATGCGCGTCATTTATGACAAGTGCTGGAGCGCTGTCGACAAAATGGTATTTCCCTCAATCCCAAGAAGTCAGTTTTTGGGGTTACAGAAGGTAAGCTTTTCAGACACATTGTATCCCAGGAAGGTACTAAAATTGACTCAGAAAGAGTTAAATCCATTCAAAGTCTTACTCTACCTGCTAGTAAGACTGTTGTTCATTCTTTCTTTGGAAAGGTGAATTTTCTGTGAAGGTTCATTCCTGATTTTGCAGAAAAAACCCGTCACATTGTTAATATGATGAAGGGTAAGGCTACTTTCTATTGGACTGCGGAAGGCAAGGAAGCATTTGAGGATATCAAGAGGGCTATTGCTCATGCTCCAGTTCTTGTTTGTCCCGACTACACTAAGGATTTCGTAGTTTATAGCTATGCTTCAAAACACACACTTTCAGCTATTCTGGTTCAGCAGAATGAAGAAGGCGTTGAATCCCCCATATCATTTATGAGTTGTCCTCTCAAAGCTCATGAATTGAAGTATTCAAATATGGAGAAACATGCCTATGTCGTGGTCAAAGAGGTGAAGCATTTTAGGTTCTATATTCTAAACTCACACTCTGTTGTTATGGTGCCTGATACAACAGTCAAATAACTCAACAGGAGTTCGGAACAAAGAGGGGTAATTGGATTGCTAAGATCCAAGAATTTGATTTGGATATCAAGCCTACCAAACTTGTGCGTGGTAAAGGCTTGTGTCAATTGATCGCTGATAATGTCCCAAAAGAGATAGGGGACGAAGAAGAAGTTGTGGACACACCAACTGTTCTTTTTGTTACTACAACTGACAAGTGGTATTCTAATATCGCTCATTTCCTTACCTATGGTGAGTGTCCTCACTTGTCTTATAAGGAAAAAAGAACTGTCAAGTTGAAAGCTGGTAACTACATCCTTTGGGACAATGGTTTGTACAAGAGAAGCCTTGATGGTGTATTTCTCCGTTGCGTGGATAAAGCGCAACAAAGTAGACTTTTGGAGTCTTTCCACAATTTGGCTTGTAGAGGACATTTTTCTGCACCTGTAACAGCTCACAAGATTCTGCGAGCTAGATACTATTGGCCCACACTATTCCAAGATGCGTACAATTGGGTACGTAGGTGTGAGTTGTGCCAATAGTTTGTTGGGAAACTGAAATTGGCAGCATTACCTCTCAAACCAGTGGTGATTGAGGAGCCTTTTCAGCAATGGGGTATTGACTTCATTGGCGCTAGGAATCCATCATCAAGTGTGGGGCATAACTATGTTCTCACCGCAATAGACTATTTTACCAAATGGGTGGAAGCTATTCCAGTCAAGCATGCTACTTCTGAAGTGGTATGCAGTTTTCTTAAGGAGAACATTATTTCCAGGTTTGGAGTTCCAAACAAGATTGTAGCAGACAATGCTACTTCTTTTTCCTCTCATGAGATTACTGAATTTTACTACGAGCATGGGATCATTCTTTCCCATTCTTCAGACTATTATCCGCAAGGGAATGGTCAAGTAGAATCAAGCAATAAGAATCTAGTCACTATTATTAGGAAACTGGTAGATGAGAATCAAAGAACTTGGCATAAAGCGCTTTTTGATGCTTTATGGGCAGATAGAATTACCCCCAAAAGGGCGATAGGCATGTCACCATTCCAGTTTCTATATGGTCTAAATGTAGAGATACCAATTACCTTGGAGTTGCTGACATTGAGGTTAGTGAAGGCATTGGAAGATAGAACTTTTGATAGTTCTATTGATAAAAGGATCATGTATCTGACTGAACTTGAGGAGTAGTGCACTATAGTGGTGGACCGTATTGCTGAGCACCAAAATCAAGTAAAGAAACTTTTTGACAAGAAGGCCAAGGCTCGTGAGTTTTAGATTGGAGATCAAGTCTTGTTGTCAGACAAGAAGAGAGAACCAAAAGGAATGCACGGAAAATTTGATTCCTTGTGGAGGGGTCCGTTCACCATTCATCAATTCTGTGGTGAAAATAGTTTCTTGTTGGAGTATCAGGATAGAACACCATTCTTGTTGCCTCACAGTGGACAACATCTGAAGCACTTCAACCCTTGAAGTATCAGATAAGTTAAATTGTACATTTGTATAGTTTTGTGTTTTTATTTTTGTGTTTTCGTTAAGTCTTTTGTGTCTTTTTCTTTTTAGCCTAACTCTATAGCCCAATGGCATAGATGAAGGCTCTTAGAGACTAGATTCTACTCCCTTCAATCATTTCAAAGTTTGATCGAAGGAAGTTCCCCAGCTAGAGCTAGCTGTTGTTCTCAAAATCAGCTACGCTCGTTTTTGTAGACAACCCCCCACGAAACTTGTCCGTTTCGTGAATTGACACTCTAAGATCGCAAATCGAGATAAGATTCCCTTGGTCTTATGCGAAGTCATTTGATCTTCTAGACTGGTTTATGACATCCCTTTGAATCAGTTTCTTGATATTCATAAAGATCGTTCAAGTCGCAAACTGGTTAAAAGGTCAATTTTAGTCATTTTTCAGGTGTTGGCCAAATTTTTGTTTTATCATGTAAGAGCGGTGTTTTTAACCGCTATTACATGTTTTGAAGTTTTTTGTTAACATGTAAGGTAGGTGAAAAAGCTACTATTACATATGTTGAATATTTTATTTGTTGTGTAATGGTGGCGAAATCACCCGCCTCTACATGTCTTGCTCGGTGGAACTTGCCGGAGCGGTCGAAACACCTGCCATTACATATGGTTGTCAACTCTACCTGTCGGAATGGCTGAAACACTTGCCCGAACAAGATCTTCAGAATCTTGAACACCGACTGCCATTAATGGCTACTCGTGCCACTCGTTAAACACTTGTTTTCAAGTTATTTAATATCTTTTGATTGTTCATTTCACCATTTCATTTCTTTCTCCCTAGCTATTCGTCGGACTCCTCCAACATCGTTTGATCACGCCGAGTTGTGATTTCATTGCACTCCTCATCATCGAACTTAGGGTTTCAGACGTTTGGATAGGTAAATCCTCTAGCCGTTTCTTTTTCTTTTCTAGGGTTTTCATTAGTTTTAAATAGCTTTCTGTTGTCTTAACTTTGCTATATGTTTTCGTTGAAAGATTGTTTTTGGTCATTTTGTTTAATCTCTGGTCAGTTCTTCATTTTCAAATATGTTTTTAGACACTCCAATATTTGTGCCCTAGGGAGGTTGGCGGTTTCGCCGTTTAAACTCTTAAAACCTTTTGCCATATACCAATAAGCAGTGTCGGCCATTTTCGCCAATCAAACACTGTGAAGATCAATTCCTACCATTATGCAGTGTCAGCCATTATCCCCGACTGAACACTGCAAAGACCAAATCCAACCCCACATGCATCGTCGGTTGGAATCCCCGCTTGAACACCAAAAACATTACCTGTTATAGTGGTGTTTTCTGCCGCTGAAACCCTTGCACAAAGTTTAAAACCACTTACCTGCATGAGCGGTGTTTCCCACCGCCTGAACATCGACTGTTGACATGACTCCTTCTACCTACAATGGCGGTGAAATCCCCCGCCCGAGCATTTGAAGTTTCAAACTCCTCATTACATGCAATAGCGGTCATTTTGACTGCTCATGCATGTTAACCAATAATCTTCCCATACATATGCAATAGCGGCATTTTCACCTGCCTTTACACATGGAAACTCTTCCAATATGCAGGAGCGGTCATTTTCACCGCTCAAGCATATTTTCCTAAAATTTTCCCAACACTGGGAAAATTTGCCTTTCAAAACTAAAAGCTTGCTTTCGCCTTTGCCTTGATTTGCGCACTCAAGCCCTTCAAACACATGCTTTCCTGTCCATGATCGTCGAATCACAGTTGACCCAGTTTACCCAATTTTTCCCCTAACTACGAGATCATGGCCTTTTGCAGTTTTCAATCAGTGTTCGTGGTGAAGTTCAAATTCAAAGTTTTCTCCAGAGCTCATGTCAGAATCGTCTCAATCAAAGGCCAAAACCATGAAGTACAAGTACCAGGGTGTCTTTCCGGTAACAGCAGTGCAATCAAACATTGATAAAATTAGAGACACAGAAATTGGGCATGTGGACATGGTGGAATTTGTGGATAGAACAAAACAGGCAAACCCCTCCAAGCCTATGCAGAAAATCATTGACAGCAATATTCATTTGGTTGCATCATTTCCAGTTTCTACACACAATCTTGAATTTGTTCTACAAGTGGCCAGGCATTACAACAGGGACACTAGAGCTGTGACGGACTCACAGGGAAATGTAATCATGAGATTGGATGCAGAATTCCTAGATAAAATTTTCACATGTCCACCTATTGAAAACATTGGATGGATTGATTTTGCTCAGGGTCAACAAGACTATGATAATGATGTGGAATCTGCTAGGAGGTATATAAACAACAAATGGTTTAAGACTCCTAGGGGTAATTTGACCAGATGGCCAAAGGATCCTCATAGGAGTGACTTTGTAGAGGAAGTGTGTGATTTGATTACTCTCTTGAGTCGCATCAGAGGACTCCCTTCTTCCAAATTCTAGGACTGGATGTACACTTACATCAAGGTGATTCTACGGGGTAATCAGAAGATATTCTAGGGTGAACAGATCAGCAATGCATTGCACAAGCAACTGGTAAGGGTCAATACTACCTTCGAATTTTACATGACCTCTTATCTTGTCTATGCTCCTGCAAGCATGAGAAACTTTCTGAGTTTAACCCAAGTGGGAGACAAGAGGTTGATCCCAGTGTATGAATACTACCCCCAAATCACTTTGAAGGGATCAATTCATCATTTCAAAAGAGTCAATGATGTGTTCTTCTCAGTTTTCATGTGCTTGTGGGATGGTGAACTGGTTCAAAGAAGAGTTTCTGATGAAGCTAGGCAGGTTGTAAACTCTTTTGGCTGTTTATTCTTGCAATTTCCCACCTTCACATATCTTTGGGTAGGATACTATCCTGGTTATCCTTACATGCTGCTATGGTATCCCAGTGATCGCATTGTTATTATGGAGCTTTGCAGACAGCTGATTGTGGTGCATAACAAGCAAATGGAACTGAAGAAATCAGGGATAAAGTTCCCTGTGGAAATTGGGAGGTACTTGATTCAATCCGCCAACAAAGCAAAGATAATTGACTCTGAGTTGCAATTGGTCACCATGACGATCTACAAGAAAAGAAATCATTTTGACTTTAGAAGGGTTCAAGATAAAATCAAGAGGAAGTCAACTTTTCATGTGCCAATGGTCGAAGATATATGGGCAGATCTCAGGACTCAAAATGAGATCAGAAAATTGGATTTCTACAGATTTCATCTAAGTCAGATTGAAGAACTAGGACTCGTTGATATTCCAGATGGAATGGAGGATGATGGGGATGTCCTAGATCACAAATATGAGGCAGAAAATGTTGAGGCTTCACCTCTCCCAGAGGTGAAATGGTCAATCAAAGAAGAGACATCTATCAGGAAGAGATTCCAACCAATACTGGAAAACACCAACTTGTGGTTGGAAAGTAAGGGGATTAAGTTGAAAGAGTTTCTTATAGGATCTAAAGCTAAAACACAGGAGCAAACAGGTAAGAAGGTCAAGAACCAAACTAAAAATAAGGGTGACACCCCTTCTTCCTCCAAGATACACAAACCAAAAATCAAATTTGTATCTAGAGGAGGAAAGAAGAAGGAAACCACAGAGGCTTCTGACGCCACTAAGTCAGATGTTGAAGATACTAATGATGATCAGATGGAAATTGAAGATGTTGAGACTGAAGAACAAAATGTTCAAAAGTCTAAGACAAAGGTATCTGATGAAGCTAAACAAGGTGAAGATGAAGATATAGAGGTATAACGACTTGATGGTTCCCCTTAGACTCCAGTGAAAGATCTTCCCTCCAAGACACAAGTTCTTACACCTCCTCCTCATGTTCCGATTTCTGATGATTTGCCAGTGATTTCAAGTGTTCCTCTTTCTCCATTTTTTGTTGTTTCTTCTGACAATACTCCTCCATTCATGAAAGCTAGCTTTGGAACTATTTTTGATTCTTCCAGTTCTATTCCAAGCTTACCTTCCCCATCTTTTGACATTGGGGAACAAATTGTTTTAGAGAACCTTCTGGATGCTTCACAAAAGGTTGTTGATACAGGTGTTGTGTTTACCAACACAAGTCCAATTGTCACCATCACCAGTATAAACATGGAGCTGGCCAGGCAAGTAGTGGATCCCTCTCCGGCTATTGGCGCTTCTATACTTCCTCCATGGCGATCTGCCTATACTCCAAAGAGGAAGAAGCAAGCCATCTCACCTGATGAGATTGACATTGAAAAACTGTTGCCCGTGAAAACAAAGAACCAGAAGAAGAAGCCTAAGACTGTTTCTAGGTTGGTCACTGAAAAGGGGATCAGATATGCCGAGATTGTCAAACCTCCTGAAGATGCCACGATCGACACTTTTGACATGAGTAATTATGTCATCTCAAGGGTTGAGTTGGGTAAAGTGATTCATGAGGGTGTCAAGGCAGATTTCCAAACCACTGCCAGTACCCTATTTGAAAAGTATGATGAAGCTAAGAAAGAGAAGGAGCAGTACAAGGCAAAAGCAGAACAACTGGCCGCTGTCCTTCAAAAAATAGTGAAGTCATCAGAAATACTAGAACCCATGGCAGTAACAGTGGAAGATCCTTTAATACAGAAGGTTGAAAAAGTGCAAGCCAGAGGTAAGATAGTGGGGGATGTAGTGGAGTGGTTGTTGGCTCAAGGACGAGTTCTGCTAAAAACCGTTGTGGAAAGGAAAGAGAAAATGGACAAAGCTAGAGCTGAGCTAGACAATCTGGTAGATCTACTTTCACAAGAGCTGCAAGATCAAGAAGAAAGCCTAGAAGAGTGGATAGACATGAAGAAGATCAAGATAAAGAATCTGATCACCATTGGGGTCATCACTAATAGGGAATCATATCTTAAGACCAAGGAGACTCTAGCTCATCGTATTTTCATAATAAAGAGTCTACTTGAAGATCTATGCCAAGCTTGAGAAGCCAGTGAAGATAGTGATGTCACACTCTTACACCGGCTAGAAGAACTTCCTTGCACCTTGACAAGGGAAGATCATAGTTTCCTCATAGCTCAGGAAATGATAAGTTCTTTTGAAGAAATGGTCCAAAAGAAATTTGAAGAGGAGGTGCCCTCATTGGTCTCAATGGATAGCCTGTATGATCAACATTCGACTCTAGAGAACCTGAAGGATAATTTAGACAAGCATGAAAAGGTGATAAAGGCAATAAAGGATTCAATTCTCTGAGCCCACACCATCTCTAAAAACACAGCAAAACCAGATGCATGTGAAATATCGGTCGTTCAAACTATGTACCAGAACTTCCTGAGGAAAAAAGATGGAGGAAGCTAGTGCCTTAGCTTATTTTTCTTAGATGATATGTAAATTGAATTTTGTTTTGGACATCTACGCATGTAATTTTCCAAAATGTAATTACATGTGATACAAGAGAAGTCCCAAGTCAAATAGGACTCTTTTGTTGAATAAGTCAAAGTAGTTGTAGATTTCCTAAATTTTCTCAAGGCCTCTCCCTATAAATAAAGAGGGCCTCTTTTGTAAATATTATCTTTTGTCTATTGCAAGAATACTCTGGCAAATTGAAAAGCAAATCAAGACTTTGTGCTTTTTGTGAAAATTAATTATCAAATATTTATCAATACAAAAAAGCAAGTTCAATTCCAATCTTTGTCTTGGGATTATTTGTGTTGTGATAGTATTGTTCTTACGTCTTGCTATCATAATTGTTTTTGGTAATAATTGAAGTGTGGAGTTTGTTTCAAGTGATTGAAGAGCACTCTTAATTTGATTCTGATAGACTTTGTGTTATCAAATCATTTGTGAGGATTATGTTCATGTTTGTGAGAATACAATAGTTTGGAGACTTTGCGCTGCAAGTTGTTATATTCGATTTACTTTTATCATCTTGAAGAGGAGTGAAGACTTTGGGCTGCATTCAACTTCAAACAGTTCTATTTGCAATTAGTAAGTGAGGTAACAGAAAACTTTTTGTTTCTGTGATTTTGTGATAATTCATAAGTCCTTTATCAAAAGTTTGAAGTATAAACATCTATTCTGAAAGAAGAGAATGAGATGAGATGGAACCACCACAAACATAGTTTTTAGTGTACATAAATTTCATAAGTTGTTTTGTTTGCAAAATTCAAGTAACTAGAGGGAACCTCCCCTTGCTAAGAGGAGAGACTTTTTCTCATCATAGCTGTGGCTGATATACCCATTTTGCCGTTAGCGAGTTAACGATAAAATATTCACCCAACAAGGCTCTTCCCTTAAAATATTTGGGATCTCTTGGTCTTCTTCAAATATGACATAAGTGCCTAGACCTGTAGAGTCATAATTTCCATAGGGATCACTTTGTATCATAGTCAACAACTGATTATTCTGTTCTTCATGTTGGTCATTGTCAGTCCAGTTGCCTAACTCTTCAACAAAGATTCTCTCTTCTTTATTCAACATAGCATGAGCTGCTTCTAATTTTGGGGTTGGTTCATTTGTGATATGGTCTTTTGATAATGGCTCAAACAGTATTTTCATCTTTGTCCCATTTTTGGTTCTTAGAATGAGGTGTGACCAATCTAGTGACATGTAACCTCCTATCTTGGTTGTGAAATCTCTGGATAAGCATAGACCAAATACGGGGGGAATATTTATGACTACCACATCCTAATTTACATTTATATTAGGGCAAGTATATAGTTGCAATGGGATTTGTTTAATTTTCCCTATTGTTTGCACAGATTTCCCATCCAACTTTATAACTCCTCTTGTAAGTGGCTCATACTTTATTTTCAAAGCATCTGCTATTTGCTTTGGCATTACTGTAGTACTAGCCCCAGAGTCTATCATTGCATTATGCAACAGTTTCTTCCCAACTATTAGAGTCAAATAAAAGGGATCTAGTTTAGATTTACCTACCTCAGGTGCATTATTCAACAGGGCTGTTGTCTGCAAAGGTATAGTATCTTTGAGCTGCAGCTTTTCTTTATCAGCAGATCCTCCTTTGGCACCAGTATATTTAGGGACTCCTTGGCCTTGTAGAGCCTCTTGCAACAGTGTCTTCTACTCAGGAATAGCTAACATGTCCCAGATTGATACATGCGCTGGAGTTCTTTTTAGCTGGTCCACCACATTCATAGGTCCTAATGCTTGGGTCTTTGGATAATAAAGGTACCTTGAATTTTCTAGCCCTTGTCCTGAGGCTACTTGATTATGCACAGGCTGGGGCATTTCTTGTCTAGAACCTATGTTCTGATGATTCTAAAATGGAGGAGCTCCCATGATCTCATTATTAGTGACTTTAGGCTGTTCCATCATTGTCCTCTTTACTCTGGTATAGTAGTCTGATTGCACCAATGGCTTCTTAGAAGTAGATGCTTCATTCAAGAACACCAAATCTTCCTCTTCAATCCATGAAAATAAAGCATGCTCAGGGGCTATCTCCTCTTCCTGTTGTAAGGACATCCCTTGCATTTGGGCCACCAGGACTACATTTTGTACACCAGGAGACTGATATGGTGAAGTGTTAGAGGTTGCAAATTGTCCTTCTAATCCTCTCTATTCTGCTACCTTTTGCTATAAATTTCCTCTGGGGCAGTCTCTAAGCATATGGGCATTATTGCAAGGAAAACACCAAGCATTCGTACCATCTACAAAATTATTTTGCCCTGGAACAATTTCCCTGTTGAGATTAGGAGGAACAGTCTGTAAAGGTGTAGGGACTGTGACTAACTAGTTTGATGGCTGAGGATTAGCCTGCCTTTGAGGGTCTTGATATTGATTCGGCTGAAAGGGAGGTCTATTTCCTTGGTAACCTTGATAAGGGGGTTTTGGATAAGGATTTTGTTGTCTCTTTAGGTTAATTATCTCATTTGAGAATGTCCTTAAAATGTTCTTGACATCATCCATTTCAGATGATTAAACAGGGGTAGTTACTTTAGCAGGTTGTTGAGGAAATGAATACATAGACACAGGTGGGGTTGTAGGATTAGGAGCTTCTTGAGCCAATGGTAAGGTAATTTCTGGGAACACGGGCATAGGAGGCCTTGGGGGTAGTTTTCCAACATCTATTAAGTTATTTTCAGCCTTAACTGCCAACTCATAAGCTTCTGGTAGTGTTTGACCTCCAAGAGACTGAATCATTACCGATATATCTGAGTTTAAAGCCTTAAGGTAAAACACAATAGCCATACCTGGTAATGGTCTCGCTGTAGTAGGAATTCTCTCCCAAGTCTTTTGAAATCTTGAATTGAAATCAGTCATGGCTTCTTGTGGTGCCTTCTTGATAGTGATCAATTGTTGCAACAAAGAAGATTTATCACCTTTTTCTTTAAATCTTTCAAAGAAAGCATCACCAAGCTGATCCAATGTAGATATTGTGTTTGAGATTAAAGATCTATACCAGTCTAGAGCCTTCCCTTTGAAAGAGGCTGCTAACAGTCTTATGGCCACATTCTATTAAGTGATCACATGCACTGCACAGACCTCAAATACATCCTGCAGATGCTCTTCAGGTGTCTTGAAATCTTCCCCACTAAACTTGGGCAGGGCTTTCAGTGCATTAGCTAGAATAGCATCCCAAGTGGCTGGTGGTATTGGGAGAATCAGAGGACTGCCAGTGTTCCAATTTGCATAGTTCCTTGGGGATACAGGTGCTCCCATATTTACTCTTGGTGCTGCTACAAACTGATTCGCTCTTCTTCTTGGATTAGCTATCAGTGGTGGCAAAAGAATGTCTGGATTAGCAGTAGATTGAGCAGTAGATTGAGCTCTTGTTATAGGTCCACAGCTCTGACTTCCTGTGGCTTTCTGGCTCATACAATCTTGACAAAAACTTCAAGAAATGTCCCACCGGGCGTGCCAAAAACTATTGATGTGTAAAATTGCGTAGGTTCCAACACCAACATGGGAAGTTTCAGGAATGTGGGACTTTCTACCTGAAACAACCTCTAGATTTTAAAGAACCTGGCTCTTCTCTATCTTAAATGGGTTTTTGGGGAAAAGGGTAGAAACTAACCAAATTACAGATACAATGAAAGAAAACCTAACTATGGCGATGCACCTAAAATAAAGTGTTCCTCTCAACTAAGCACAATGAAGCTATCCTCAAGATTCAGTCACATTAAAGAGCAGATACTGCATGATTAACATAAACAGATGAAATGAATAAAATCAAAGGCTCACAACCAGACAATTTGCTATGACATAAGAAATATCAACCAAGGCACAAAACTCAGTCTTTCTCATTAATTTTCAAGCAACATAAGAGGCACAGATACATGCACAGTTACATCCACTTTCTGAATCAAGAATAACAAAATAAAGGCAAATGATATTCACTGGTCACAGCAAAAGTCTCAAACTTCTCTCTTAAATCTCTGAAAAAAATAATCTCTGGAAACTGTATGAATTTCTCTATCAAAATTTGAACTCTGGATTCATTACAAATGTTACATATTTATAGCACAAGATCGACTCTAGATCGTCTGAAAAAGTTGAATCCCAATGGCCCAACCGAACTGGAGGTAACTGGAAGTCTCTGACAGTTAAAGATCTTTAGAATCTGTGACAGTTACTCCTTCATGCAAGCATATTAGCTATGTCAAAACCTATGTGGCATACCTCCTCTTATAAGGAATAGACACTTAGAGGCTTCCACGCTCTTGAAACAATAAACTCCATGACAACTGGCAGCGTCTGTGCGCACAACTTGAAATTCTTTCATCTCTTGGAAAGAAACAAGAAAATGACACTTGGCGGCTTCCGCAACAACTAGAGACATATACGTGTCTTGCTCCGCTCACTTTACTTAACTGTGTCTTTTATGCTCAGGAGAACTCCACAAGTGACAACTGTTGTGATCCGGAGCATTGAAGCTTTAAGACACATTTAGAAATGGGGCCCACTACTTCCTACTCGGTAACTTTCAAAAGGAGGAAAATAGGGATAGATGGCAAACTCCGCAACTATAACAGCTGATACGTGGTGCTTTCCGCAACACTTGAAGCATCATTTGAAACTCTTTGAACTTAAGCGGAGGTTGACATATGTCGGGCTCCGCATCACTTGGGAAACATTTAATACACCGGAGAAAGGGACAAATTTTTTTTATATTTGGCACCGCATCCACCATGTGGCATTCTCTGCATCACTTGATATTGCAAACTGTGGCCTACCTCCATCGTTCACTTAGCATCAAAACATATAAGAAACCAACCTACGGAAGCTGACACTTGGCAAGCTCCATAGCTATAACAAAAGACACATGGCTCCTTCCGCACTCATGCTGAAACTTTAAGGGAGTGCCTTCGCAGATGACACGTGGTGCCTTCTATAGGGTTGTAACTTAAAATTTCATTAGAAACAAAATCACTATGTGGCACACTCCGCTTTAAAGTTATAACCTAGAAACAAGAGTACGGCTTGAACTGGGGCTCGACACTTGGCGGGTTCCGCGGCTCTGGCAAAATCAAACCCTCGCGGCCACACTTAGAAACATTCACAAACACAAAACTGTAACTCACAGATGCACTGCAGCTAAAACAAAATGTAGAGTCTTTTACTCTACAAGCCCTAGGCCATTGACGTTACAATTTTGAGCATACAACACTAGTGTGTAGAGTGTGAAAATTAGCCCAAATTTTTAAAAATATCAAGAAAAGGAGAACGCGAGCCCAAGATATTATCTTCCAATGTTGAATTGAAAAATTGCAAACTTCAATGGAGAGGGGTCAGGATTCAAAAAAATCCTCCTGCTGCCAAATTTGGTAGAACTGTCACCAAATTTGGAGGTGCCACCAAGTGTAGAGTTATCCAGATAATTTAGAGCTTCTCCAAGTTTGAAAAAACCACCTGATATAGTTAGCAGTATCTACTTTAGAGGGACTGCCAAATTTGCCATCAAATTTAGAGGCTTTGTGAAATGAGGCATGATCTACCAAATATAGGGGTGACATAATAAAAATAGTAGAGGCAACACCAAAGTTGGCACGAAGACCAAGACACAGGCACAATGCCTGAGGTGGAGGCACAGGTTTGAGGGGGCTAAAAGGTCGATTTACAAGTCACTAGTAGAATTTGGCAAATAAATGACTACGTGACTAAAACTTTTAGTCGCATGACTAAAACTTTTAGTCGCGTGACTAAAACTTTTAGTCGCGTGACTAAAAGTTTTATTTGCGTGACTAAATTCTATTAATTTTTTGCAATCACAGCTATAAATGATTAATTTGATCATCGGGTAAAAAACATGATTAAATAATTAGTCACACAAATAAGAATGAGCAAATAATTAGTCACACAAATATAATTTAGACAATACAATATTAAAGTGGGTAATTTAAAAAATATTTCAAAATTTCCCAGCCATTTTCGCCCCTTTTTGCAGCTTTCCCGCTCCTCCAAACTCTTCAGTTGGTAGTGCGCAAGGATTTGAGAACTGGCCAGAATATTTCTAACAGGCTGCAAGGGTGTTGTTTCTCACTACTTCCTCTTGGCTCTATCGAGAGCTTTCATATTATTGTGAGTTCATTGCATAGAGGGCGAGATGCCTATCAAAACCCTAGTCACCTAAGATACTTGGTCTTTCTGAGCAGAACGTGGCTGGTGTGAGGACATTCTGAGACATTTGAAAGGGTGTGGTGATTGTGGGAAGAAGAGCGAAACTCTTACAAGGTCTTGCACATCCATTTCTGGCTTGAAACATTGAAGTGACCTTCCCTGGCAATGGTGTGAGACTCAGAGTAGAGAGTCGTCCCATTTTGGCAAGGATGAGGGTTTTACTTCCTGAGTAGCAAATAGTATGAGGGACGTATGAGGTTGCAAGTGTGATTTGGGTACATAAGGGTTCCTTTCTAGTGTTTTTCATCACTTTTGGAGCCTATCTTCTACAAATCATGGCACATATACATCCTAGATTGAGCACTATCCAGGTCTGGTATATGTATTATGGTTTGAGCCAGTGTAGTCGATAAGTATTCCCCTATTTCTGTTCATAGTTTGAAAAGGACACTTTGTTGTTGTATTATTTGATCTTGTGTTTGATTCCAACTAAATTCTTTTGTGTTTCCAATGCAATTCTTGTGTACTAACAATTTCTAGTTTCTTTTAGCTAGAAAAAGTGTGCATGTGTCAATTATCATTGTGTAGATCATTCATGTCAAGTCAAAAGAACAAAAATCTCTCATCTTCTGTAAAAGCGCTGTTGTGGCCTTGTGTTATATCTGAGTACACAATGGTAGGTATTTTCTTTAGTTTGTTTTTATTATATGTTGAAAACCCCCAAAATACTTTGTGCATGCTATAGAAAGCTAAAGGTCATTTTTGTAGGTCCTAGACTTTAGTTTAGTGTTCACTTTTTAGTTACAAGGGATCTTCCCCTTCTATTTCAAAGAAATGTTTGTCCTCACATGCTATCCTATTTTTAGTTGTCCAACAAGGGACAAAATAAAATGCTAACATGCAATATGTTTACAAGGAAAATATCTACCTATGAAAGCAAATAAATGAAGCACTTGAGCCTGTATCACAATTCTTTGTTGTGAGAGCTACAACAGTTCATAAACTATCAGTAGTGCATATTATGATTGGAAGGTGATACTCGTACTGTATCTTTTTAGATTCTAATTACAATGTTGCACTTTAGCTGGAGAGAAACCATGTACAGATATAATTCTTTTCTTCAATTTTTTGCCCTGTAAATCATTTTTATAATCCAAATGGAATGATGTGTAAACTTTTCCTTGATCTCAGTCACGAGACAAAATTTTTAGTTGTATTTAGTTTTTCAAAGTTTAATAGCAACTATATGTCTTTTTATTACATTAACAAGAAATTATTTGGACTTAATCGACAGATCTGGGGTGTTTATAAATGTTCAGTCATTTCTTCTTGGGGTAGACGCTGAGATGTAACCTTTTCTGGCCTATTTACCATAGTTACCAAGTTTGGAAACCTCTACTTGTATAAGAGGACAGAAAGCTCTAAAATCTAGAATTCTAGAAAATATTTGAAGAGTCAGGTTCAAAAAGTATTTATATATGCAAAAATATTATTTAACATAAATATATGTGTGGATGCAGGAAAAATCCATTATTAGAGAGAATCAAACAATGCATCCTACAAAGCTTCAAGGAATTAAATCTAGATAACAAAAGGAAATACAAAATGGAGCAATATCACCTAGATTGGATCAATTCCTTGGTGTGCATGTGGATTGCTTCATTGAGTATAGAACTAAATTGCATAAAGCTGCTATTGATGTACTCAAGAAAATGATATACAAAAGACACTAATACAAATACTAGAAAATGAATGCTAATAGAGAAGAAGAAGAGCCAAAATGATAGAGAAAGAGGGCATTTATAGATGTAGAAGATGGAAGATCAACGGTGGGGAGAAAAAGGATGAATCAATGGATGAGAGCAACGGGGGAATGTGCACACGCCAAGTGTCCATGAAAAAGGCACTCCATTTAGAAACTTTGGGTGGGCTTTGATAGTGATAAGAGTACATTCCCCACATAGAACGCTTTTTCTATTTTGGAGTTGGAGTGATGAGGATAATAGATTTTTTCTATTTTATTAAATTGTCCCACATTTTGATTTTTGCCATTTTATAGGACAAAGGGGCCCACTTACACATTATGAGGAATAAGATAAGAATGGAAGAAAATATAAATTAAATAAATTAAAATTTTAATTTAATTCATGAGCATATTTTATTTATTTATTAGAAGAAAGACATAATAATTAAATAATTTAAAATAATTTAATCATTTGATGGTAAATGGAAGAATAATGAAGATTAATTAAATAAATTAAAATTTATTTAATTAATTAAGGATATGAAGAAAGATGAATTTATTTAATTATAAGTGTGTTAGACAAAGTTAAGGAATGTGGTGGAAATGCGATAAATGCATAAATAATGAAATGGGTCAATTTTGGGTGTCTACATTTTGCCCCTCTTTGAGACAATGTTCATTAGGTCATTGTTTCAAAGAAGATATGATGTGTTGGATAAACAAGCTATGCCCTAATGAAACTGGCAGATGATGCCCCCTTGAGAGGAGAACCAAGCTGCTGGGAAAAGGATGGGTTGACTCAGGATAAGAGGACAGAAGGATGAAAAGCTAGGGTTCATGGGAAGAAAACAAGGATTGGGCGGGTGAAAGAGGGGATGAAACAGAAGAATTAGGGTTTGGTTCAGAAGAAAAATTAGGGTGATGTATGTCTAACACACTTGTTTGATAGGATGAAGATGATGATTAGAGAGAAAATGATGAAACCATTGATCAATAGGGTGAGGAGTAGATGGTGAAGGAAGCTTCAGATGGTTGCATATAAAATTAGATATTTGCAATTCTTATGTTTGATATAGCACTAGATATTATGCACCAAGGTATAGAAGACCAAGGTGTCTAGTATCCAATGCGCTAGAGACTAATACAACCTTGTCAAGATACAAGATTTAAATATTAGTTATTTTGAGATGGACTTTGACTCTGCAAGCAAAGGTTTGAACTTATTTCCACTAAACATAATGAAACCTTGTTGGCTATATGTATGGGAAATAGTCTTAGCATAGAATAGTCTTAATGCATAACAGACTGTTTAGCTTCTCAGATGCAAAAGATATTGATATACAAGATGCTAATCCCAACACGTACAAGATACCATTAGGCATAGTAAGAGAATAAGATCATCCCACAAACATAGCATACGAAAGCAAATGACCATGCCCTAGTCTATACTTCATCCAACATACCAAGATATGATAGATCCAGGCAGTCTTGACTAGGTATTAGAAAGGGACAAAAGATAAATCAAAAGAAAACAAAAGACACATCCATCATGTTCTCTTGCCAAATTTATGGTGCTCTTGGGTGGATTAGATAGTGCCTTGTTAAAAGAAAAGATATATCCTATTGAAGACTAAGATGTTGGAGTGATTTAGTAGATGTTGGCTTAAGGCATGCAGACAAATGTCTTCGTTTACCTTGGATTTAGTAAGCACTTGAGCTATCGAGACATGCATAGTTTGCTTTCTGCTTGAGTTAGTCAAAAAGAAGAAAAGGGAAGATAGAATAGATGGATGGGGAATGGAAGAATAAATTGTCAATGCTTGAGTATTGGATACTTCCTTCATATTCCAGACTGCCTATATACCCTATATCCATGAGATCAAAGCACCATACAATGATGATGAGACATGATGATATGTAGTTCTAGGTGTTTATTGATGAGATGGGAGATAGATGATGGAAGAAGAAAGTGAGATGAATGAAGATGATGATGATTGGAAGAAGGGTGGAAGATGAAAGAGAGAGCATCATCTTGTGCCTGAATCTGGCTATTTCCTTCATACTCCAGACTGCCTACATACCCGTGTCCATGAGATCAAGGTACTTAACGGTGATGATGATATGCAGTTCTTATTATGTTTTATTGATGGTGATGATGAAGGAGGATGAATTGATCGGGTTATGGATTGATTGGGATTGATTGGATGTTTGACGATATATGATATTATTGATGGGATGATATGGATTTGATTGATGTGATTTTGATTGATTGATAGATTGGCTTGATTTGATGATTGGATTGACTAGAAGAATGGATTTTATTATAAGAAGTGATTTGAAGAAGTGATTTGATTTGATTTTGATTGATTGATGAATTGGATTGATGTGATTGCTTTGATAAGGATGATTGGATGAAGTGATTAATTTGATTGATTTTATTGTTTGGATTTTGATTGATTTGGATGGATTAATTGATGATAGTATTGGATTGATTTGATGATGTGATTGATCTTATTGCTTGTATTTTTGTTGGCTATTTGATTTTTTTGAATTTTGGGGAATATTTGGTTTTTTTGTATCTTTGGAATGTTTTGATTTTTTTTTTGTATTTTTGGAATGTTTTGGATTTTTTTTTATTTTTGAAATGTTTCAATTTTTTGGATTTTGATATGTTTTGATTTTTTTGGATTTTGATATGTTTCAATTTTTTTGGATTTTGATATGTTTTTTTTTTTGTATTTTTTTCAGGACTTTTTATGATTTTTTTTTTTAAATTAGGACTTTTATGATTTTTTTGTATTTTTTTAGGACTTTTTTTTTTGTATTTTTGGATATTATGGGATGACATTGGATGACAATTTGAGTAGCCTTTGTGCTAGATACCAATGACAAGGGAGAACCAAGTCTAGGTTCAAGGATGGAAATGGAATTGGATGAATGGATAGAAGGATGTGAGATAGGGAATGGATGTACACGTAAGAGAGTAAGGATGTGATCTCAAAGACTATGTCGCATAGGAATAACATGCCCCATTCTAGGTGCAATACTTAGGATTTTTACACGACAAGACTTATGACAAAAGGATGACATGATGGATTGATTTGGATAGGATGGAAAAATGGGTGATGGCAAGAGGTTAATGATAGGATTATTTTGAAATAATGAGGGGTATGTCAAGAGATATCCAAAACGTGTTTCAACATTTTGCCTCCATTTCATTATCAAGATCAAAGGAGGAAGGAAGGAGGATGGATAAAAGGATGGTATGATAGGATATGACAAGATGGGATATGATAGGATGAAAAATGATAGGAGGATGAAACAATGTGCCCCCAAGTGTAGGTGACATAGAAGATCATCTTACACATGACGCTTGTTTGCCAGGTTTTCATCATGGTACTTATCCAAGGCACCTGTTTACCAGGTTTGCACCATTGGACGAAGGGATTTCTCTTTTATTTTTTTTAGTTTATTCTTTTTTTTTTAGTTTTTTGAATATTTGAATGGGAGAGGGTGGATAGGATAGGTGGATATGGATGAAAGGGACTCAAGTGTCTAGTTCCATGAAAGGTGATAGTCCCATTAGAGATGGGTGTCACTGCATGGATCATGTCAAGTGTGCTCATAGATGTTGGTAGGGGAGATTGCATGAAAGATGGATGGAGTAGGTAGATAATGGATTATGATATGGATTATGTAGGGAAGATGGTGGATTATGATATGGATTATGGATGGATGGAAGGATTATGTAGTTTTTTGAATACTTGAATGGGAGAGGGCGGATAGGATAGGTGGATATGGATGAAAGGGACTCAAGTGTCTAGTTCCATGAAAGGTGATAGTCCCATTAGAGATGGGTGTCACCGCATGGACCATGTCAAGTGTGCTCATAGATGTTGGTAGGGGAGATTGCATGAAAGATGGATGGAGTAGGTAGATAATGGATTATGATATGGATTATGTAGGGAAGATGGTGGATTATGATATGGATTATGGATGGAAGGATAGTGGATTATGAAAGGTTTATGCAAGGATGGATGGAAGACTTATGCAAAAGCATGGACCATAGGAAGGTGATGGGTGAAATATGTAGGATAATAATTGAAGAGAGAGGAGATGGAAGGGAATCATGACCAACGGTTGCACACACTGTGTTAAACATTGAAGCATTTGATTGGATGGTGGTGTCGGAAGCAATGGTGATATTTGCTTAGGAGATGGGTGATGAAGTGCTTTAGGTACCCACATAGACTTAGTATTTTTATGATTTTTATTTTGCTTTTGGGATGGAGGAATTGAATATGTTTGAATAGAATGGATGGAAGAGGAGAAAGTGGATGGTTGTGATTTTTGAGAGGTGGATGCCTCATTTGACTTGATGGTTTTTTGCTTAGGGACCCATACCATTTTAGTTTTGACCTTTTCTTTTGGAGGTATGGGCTTGGGTAGCATTTTGGATGGGTTTTGCTTTGATTCTTTGCATTTGTACCCTAAGGCATTAGGACCCTTAGGATTTTTGGCTTTATAGGTAGAGGCATCCAAGTTTTTATTTTGAATCACATGAGTTTGGCCAAATGAGTGGAAGCTTTATGTTTACATGATGTGTGCATTTGTTGGTCATGATTAGGAATATGAGGGAATTTATGGATGATAGGAATATTAGGTGTTGGAAGCAATGGTGGTAGAGTGGATGGAGGGATGTTAGGGATTGGAAGTAATGGAGGCAAAGTTGATGGTGGAAGATGTACAGTCACATGCTTTTGACATTTTTAAGATGATAGAGGTGGAATGGCAACATATGATTTAGGTATATGATAGGTTTCATGGTGGAAAATGGTAGATTTAGGATGCATGGTGGAAGTACCAACATCTTTAGATTGTTTACCTTGGGGTGTATATCCAAGGCCAAATGAGCACAGAGAAGGGACTTTAGCATGGATTGGCTCCAAAATTCCTTGTTCAAGAAGGCCTAAGCCTTTACCTTGGTAGTTCATGTTTTGGAGGATGCGATTGATAATGGGACTATGTGCATATTGGACACTAGACATGAGTTCATTTTGTGATGGAGAAGGTGAAGTGGAAGATAATGGTTGTTATTCCCCTAGGGAAGAACATTCATGAATGAGGGTGGTAAGACCAATAAGACATGATGGCTTTGAAGTGGAGTTGATGGTGGATGAGGAAGGATCATTAGGATCTTTATTGTCATTATGTTCACTAAGATCCAAGATATTTGTTTGATCTTTTATGCTCACTTGGGAGGCATCTGTCTCATCAAGGGAAATAGATGTTTGTAGATTATGGATGAGGCTAGGTAGAGGATTGATAGGAGCAATTTGGACATCTTGCTCATGGATGGGTATGGGATTATGGATAGGATCAAGGCGTTCATGGATGGATTTTTCATGGATGTCATCTTGATCATTGAAAAGATAGATGTTATGAATGGGTTGAATGGAAAGGATTTGATCTTGATTAGGATTAGAACTTGACCTTTCCACATGCTTAGGATCATACTCTTGATATAAGTCTTGTGGTTTCATGGAAGTGAAAGTGGGAGGCTCTTGGATGAGTTTGATGGGTTCTTGATATTCATCCATAAGAGAGTATGATGAACTTTGACTTGGGCTCATGATAGGAGGATCTTCAATTGGCTCAATGGCTTGTGGGTCACATGATGGGCTTGAAGGGCTAGGCATGCTAATGGAGGGCTCTTTAATAGGCTCATCAGTGGGGATTTGACATGGGGATGGTCTATTCCATGTTAGTAGCTATTGGATCACATCCTTTATTAGGGTATGTGTGAATGGATAATATAGGGGATGGACGATAAGGGTAGATGGTGTTGTAGGCCTAGAATTAGGACTGGGATGATTTGGATTGGGATTAGATGGATTGGACATATTAGGATTTGGATTGGATGGAAGGATAGTAAGGTTGGGTGGATTAGGAATTAGACTAGATGAAAGAATAATGGGATTGGTTGGTTTTGGATTTGGGATAGGATTAGGATCAGATGGAGGGATAGTAGGGTTGGTTGGAATAAGACTTGGATTAGAGTTAGAATTAGATGGGGGTGACACATTGGAAGCATAATCTAGATTGGTATCTCCCTTGTCAAAGGATATTATATCTTGCTCCAAAGATTGACTTAAGGACATTTGACTTATGTACAAGGGGCCACTTGGAGTAGGATTAGGTGACACATAAGTATCTCCCTCATCAAAAGATATTAGATCTTGCTCCAAAAGTGGACTTAAGGATGTTTGATTTACATATAAAGGGCCATTTTGGCTTGCATGTACCTATTGTGAGGACAATTGTTTGTCTTGTGGATGGGTTTGATGGTGTGTTGGAAAGTTGGAAGGAGGAATTGGATAAGTTGATATGGTATTGACATGGTGTGTAGATAGATTAGGTGATGCATGAGATTGAGATAGAATGTCATGAGGTTGGGCTTGTTGTGGTATGATTTTTTTTTAATGTTTTGATGTTGGAATTGTTGGATAGGTTCATGTTGTTGTGGTTGAAGGTGTTGATGTTGTTTTGGATGAGGAATCACATAAGATAATGGTTGTGGATAGGTGGATTGATATGGATAAGGGTTGAAATTAGAAGAAGTGTGATAGGTCAATGAAGAATTGATGTGATATGTGGATGGATAAGGTTGACATGATGGGATATGTGGCACATAGGATTGATTTAGCATTGGTTGAGGATGTGCTTGTTGGATTTTACAAGTGACCAAGAGGTGTTGTATTTGTGCTAAGAGATGTTGCATATGCAGGGATTGGCTTATTTGCAGTTTTTGGATCATGTCATGGACACCTTGAATCATTTGTTGGCTTAGAGGTGATTGGTGTGTTTGAGCTTGGTGAAGTATGTGAACGAGCTCTTGTGCTAGGTCTTCTAATGTTAGCATGGTTGGATGATGGATGGACTTATGCCACAAAGTTGAGACTCTTGGATTGATTGGTTTGCTTGATTGATTGATTGGATTGGCTTGGTCAATTTATTAGATTGGTTTGATCAGTTGGTTGATTGGGTAAGATTATCTCCCAAGAGATAGACTCATGAACTCAAGGGTAGACAAAGTTGGTTGATGATGTTGATATGATCAAATGCTAGGTAAAGACCAAAGCCAAAGGACAATGTTGATTTTGATTGATTGATTGATAATAATTGATTTAGAGTCTCAAGAGGATGGAAAGCTCAAAAAGTCCAATGATATGATATGGTCAAACTGGATGGGATGGTGTAGATGATCAGTTTGATGTCCACTGTGATAGTGGTTTTTTTTTGTTTGATAGTTTCTTGGCAGACAAGAAAATAAGATAGCAAACACTCATACACAGAAAATTCCCAAACATTAACAATCTAGGCTGGCTGAGACAATATTTGTTGGGTTCCCACTTGGATTTCTCCAACCGCACTTATTCAAAGTAGATAGCTTAGAAGTTTGGTAGCACTGGCTCCCCCTTGCTCGGCACTCACTTCTTAGGCATACTAAACTTTGAATTCCCAAAGAGAATTTTCTATCTCTACTTTGAACTGTGAGAATGTGGGATAGATTCAGAGGTTTGACCTCCTACACCAACAAATAGAAGGATTTTGGATACTACACAAGGTTTCTAGTAAGGGCATTTGTTTAGGTGGCCATACATGCGTCGATTCACTCTAATTAGGAGGCCTCCTAGCCTGCAAAGGTTATTCTCTACAAGTTTTCATGCACCATAAGGTACTAAGGGAGACATTCGTCGGTATGACATAACAACACCTATTGCTTATGACTTTTATCACAAACACGTTTGTTATATAGCAGTTTGAATGAGCTTGACTTTAGCTTGTTACCGCTTGGGTCATTCCCAGATTTTGAAGCAGGATGGAAGGCCCTCTAGAGATAACAACAATTTCTCTTACACCCTAGATCCATTGGATATGCAAGGGGAGAGGATACTATTATTGTTAAATTGGGTTACAAACACTCACAACAGGTAAACAAAAAAGGAAAATAGACACAAAGCATGCAGGGTTTATTTTAAGCACCAATTCCAAATATGCCTAAATTAGTGGGAAATATGATGAGTCCTTGACTGATCAAACCTGCAAGAAACATGTCAGTAATTTTCTAGATTCTCCATTCTTTGACAAACAATTTGATGCTACAATGACAAGAAGAAGAATGAACTTGCAATCCAAAGAGGATTAGGTCAAAATATGCAATCTGTTAAAAATCTAATATGGATGATCTGATATAGCAAAATAGACTGCATAAACAGAAAGTTTGAAAAATTCTAAGCAATTTTTTTTAAAAGGTTGAAATTGGATACGTTTTGCTCAAGATATGCTCGATTGAAATTTGAAAAGAAGCTAAAGTTTAACAAAGAAATTACTTGATGAAATAGTAAAATTACCTGAAACCGTTGATGCCACTACGAAGCTGGGTGAACTAGCTTTCCAATGAGTCCTTCCGCATGAAAATCTAACCTATAAATTGACCAAGTTATAGCAAAAAGAAAAAATTTGCCTCCTTTGGCATGTAGAAGAAAATAGAGTTGACTTTTTGAGTTTTGAATTTTTGATGGTTTTGCAAAGATTTTAGTTACATGCACCGTTACCTATTTGAAGTTAAGTTTCTTATATTGGAGGTTAAAACCTAAACCTTGAATATGAAGTGCCAAATATCCAATGCTAAACCCCCAAATACTAAAGTCGAAAGCTAAAGGCATGTAATTAAATGTTAAGTCAACAGTTTG
Organism: Cunninghamia lanceolata; assembly: GCA_027924645.1. Lineage (NCBI taxonomy): Eukaryota > Viridiplantae > Streptophyta > Pinopsida > Cupressales > Cupressaceae > Cunninghamia > Cunninghamia lanceolata. The sequence continues at coordinate 5,734,804 of BSBN01000850.1, forward strand.
GGTTTTGAGGTCGAAGATGTGGTATGCAAGGTCGAAGGCTTGTTTGAAATAAGATCGCGATCATTGGATTTAAGACATCAACTATAAGAATTAAGATGCTGACCTATGGGGTATGCCGACGACAGTTGGTGGTCAAGAGAACTATGAAGGGTGACAAGTAGATAGAGATTGGTGACCGCGACTAGATGGATGACTGCGACTAGGTGGACGGAGACTACAACCTAAGATTTGAGACTACGAACCAAACTTACAATAGTGATGATTTAGGCGATAGCAATTTAGACTACGATGAGGATTTAGAGTGTGACTAGGATGGTGACATGCAAGTAAGACAGTGACTAAGACATACGACTAAAACTGCGACCAGACGGTTGTTCCAAGACTTTGAGGATGACATGAGAATGTAAGGTCTACGACAGGGGCAACGACTTAAGGGTGGTGACAGAGATGGTAACTAAGGATAGTTGGAAGGTTGGGACAAGAAGCCAATGGGAGTTGACAGAACCTTAAGGCAGTAGGTTGAAAAGGTGATTAGGGAGTTGGGAATGATAAGGAGCGACCAGAACAAAGAGAGCAATGATTGAGATGGCGACGAGGGGTGCTGTAGTAGCGATAGAGTATTGTAAATACTGACAGAGATGGGTGATGTGGTAGCGACAGATGTGGTAGTGATAGAGTATTGTAAATACCAACAAAGATGGGTGTTGTGGTAGCAATAGATGTGGTAGCGACAGAGTATTGTAAATATTGTAAATTTTGACCATGCAATGAGCTGCAAACTAGAAAGGTTTAAACATACAGTTAAAACCTTACCAAGTGTGCCTTTTAAGAGTTCAGCCTGAAACAAAGACCACAGAGACCAGTGAGGAATGCCTGTATGGTACAGATCTGTACGGATCCGTACTGTATGGGCTGAAAAACAAAAAAAATCAAAATTTTACAAAGAAAATTTTATGTGAGTAAATACTATCAAGTTTATAGTCAAAAATCATGGAAATGGCCTCCCAGATGTGATGGTGCAGTCAGTTTCAACCCAGGAGGTCACCTGTAATAGATCACATGCAAAGCTTGCCAAATGAGGGTTAGAAACACACAAATTTTTATAACAAAAACTTGCAAAAATGTAAGATTTGATCAGGAGAAGTAGGTCCCACTGGGCATGCCAGAATGTGGATGCAGGAAAAATCCATTATTAAAGAGAATCAAACAATGCAGCCTACAAACCTTCAAGGAATTAAATCTAGATAACAAAAAGAAATACGAAACGAAGCAATATCACCTAGATCGGATCAATTCCTTAGTGTACATGTGGATTGCTTCATTGAGTATGCAACCAAATTGTATAAAGCTACCATTGATGTGCTCAAGAAAATGATATGCAAAATACACTAATACAGATACTAGAAAATGAATGCTAAAAGAGAAGAAGAAGAGCCAAAATGATAGAAAAAGGGGGCATTTATAGATGTAGAAGATGGAAGATCAACGGTGGGGAGGAAAAGGATGAATCGATGGATGAGAGCCATGGAGAAATGTGCACGCGCCAAGTGTCCATGAAAAAGGCACTCTATTTAGAAACTTTGGGTGGGCTTTGATAGTGATAAGATTCCATTCCCCACATAGAACACTTTTTCTATTTTGGAGTTGGAGTGATGAGGATAATAATTTTTTTTCTATTTTATTAAATTGTCCCAAATTTTGATTATTGCTATTTTATAGGACAAAAGGGCCCACTTGCACATTTAGAGGAATAAGATAAGAATGGAAGATAATTTAAATTAAATAAATAAAAAAATATTTAATTTATTTGCATATTTTATTTATTTATTAGAAGAAAGACATAATAATTAAATTATTTAAAATTATTTAATCATTTGATGGTAAATGGAAGAATAATGAAGATTAATTAAATAAATTAAATTTTATTTAATTAATTAAGGATATGAAGAAAGATGATTTTATTTAATTATAAGTGTGTTAGACAAAGTTAAGGAATGTGGTGAAAAATGAGATAAATGCATAAATAATGAAATGGGTCAATTTTGGGTGTCTACAATATGTATGATTTAACTCAGTTGGGATTTGGGTTTGCAAAGAAATGAAATTTAGTTTTTAAAAATAATAAAAAATGTCTGTGCCAAATTGGATTGATTTGGTGTTTCCAAAAAAATCATATCCTATTGGAATGTGGTCTTATTTGGTAGGATTTGGTAACTATTCTAGTTAGAGAGATCTTGTAATCCTATTGTGAGATAGATGTAATCTTTTTACACAATATAAATATTCTTGTTAGAAAGATACTTTCATGTAATCTTTGACATTAAAGGATGTATGAAACTGTAGCTCTGAGGATTTTTCTTCTACTTTTGATTGTTAGTTTAGTTTATTTAACAAGAAATATACTGTTTACAAAAATAAGCCATGGTTTGGAGTAATGTTCTTAATCTTTGATGTATTTCATCAGTACATTCATTTGCATGTAGGTTACATGTCAATTGCTTGGCATGATACTTGAGGAGTCTACTCCATAGAACCTGCAAGTAGATAGGCCTTGCAGTTTAATGCTAATTTTGTGGACAAGTTCTTTTGTTGAAATAGCTAGAAGGTGATAGCATTTGTATATTTATAGGAGCATGCAATTGTGAGGCCCTCAATTGTTGATGTCTTGTTGGAGATTGCAAAATCTTGTGATCTCTATCTAATTGCAAGGGTTTTTGATGATGAAAGTGAGGTATGAAGTTAATGTAATCTCTTTGTGTAGTTAAGGGAAGTTTTTGGGCTATTATTAGTGTATTTTTCTCAACTTTTTTATTCACGCTACATGGGCTTTGTTTGTTAGAATAAATAATATGGATTGTTGTGTAATTATAATGCTGCTCTAGTGTTGAAGCATTTTAGTTTAGTTAAACTTTTTGACAATTGAACAGCTACATTATTATATATTTATAGGATGCTTTACTAAATAGTCTGCAAGAAAAGGGAATGTTATTACATGACCATAGAGACTATCTTATGATTTCAACTACAATTTAAATTTTGCGAAGCTCAACCTGTCAATCACATGAAATTGTCTCCAGTAACAAATCTATCATTTGGATTAAACATATGTAATTTTACTGGCACAAGTATGTGATGCAGAACCGGATTGGAAGAATTAGCATCCATGTAGCATTCTAAAGATACAGTGTAAGCATTTATCTGTGTGGTTTGTTTGGTCCTTAAGGGTACAACTTGAGTTGGCTTGATGTTTAAGGCATGTATACTCTATAATGGAGATCACATGTTCAAACCTGGAGGATGGCAAGGTTGTACATCTCAAAATAGTTTAAGGTAATTGGAAAAACAATCCTCTTGTGGAATGTTTATATGAGGGGGTTTCATTCTAAAACTTAGTGTCTAGCTCAATGGTGACCTAAAAAACTATCTTTACCTTTTTAACCTTTCATAGAGAGACATACATATTGGTGCATAATATGTCTCTAGGCTAGTTTACTTTCCTAGGCTTTGCCTATGCTTATTGATGTAGTGTCTAGTAAACTTTTGGCCAAGGTTGCCAAGCATGAAAACCAACACAATACAATCAATACTTAGTATATCCTTCCCACTCAGTTGTTAATATGATTAGCTTATTATGGAAAAGAAATTGTATCATGTTGTTGTATTACATGTCTAGTTTTGGGAAGTCCCACAAATCTTGACGTTTAGTCTTTTATGTTTAAACACAAATTCAAAATGCATAATGGCTTGGTCGAGTTCATTCAATAGTTTTTTTTTGGCTAAATGACATAATTGTGATTATTGAGCAGCAAGACAACCTCCCACTATGCTTTTATTGTTTACATTATTCATGATGGTACATAATTCTATTGAGATGAGAAGGTTCATTAGTTCACCGTTGGATCAAACTTTCATTTAAAGCCAATTCCTCCTACTCTCAACACACTCATTCAAAAACTCTACACACTCATTCAACAACATGGATTTTAATTAATTACAATGTGATCTTTCCCACAAGTACATGATAAACTTGGTTTGTCTCACTTATTTGATATTTCCTACCTATCTTAGGAGTAATCTTAGGACTGTTGATTATTCTTTTTGATAGGATAATTTTGGAAAGGGATCTCCCTTCTTTGTGATCATTGCTCTCAAGACTCTACCCTTGGAAGACTCTTATGACTGTCCCGCTCTTGAAATATGCCTGCTTTTACATGACTGTGACTAAGTCATGCAAAATCACTGCCTTTCTCACTATTATTGATGCCATGACTTCTCTCCACCTTGAATCTCATCATGCCATCTTGAAAGAACAAATATAAACATAACATATAAAAGAAATAAAAAAAAGTGCATGACCTGTGGAAACATTTTGAGGGCCTTCAAGGTACAAAACATGACTGTACTGTGACCCCACACACTACCCTCCACCATTATTCTATTATGAAATTCTATACATTTGTGAAGGCTACCACATATAGATATTGTCTCCTTGCAACTTCAATGCAATCATTTGCAACACCAAATCACAACACCTTGGGATTGCCACTTTATAGAATATGTTATCACATTCATAAGATAAAGGCTAAGTAACAAATGCAGCACATTTGTGAAACAATAATAACAATGTCTTTGTCTCATATTTGCCATAAGAAAGAAAACAACCCTATTGCTCCTTGTTATTACCATGACCCTGATGATCATGAAACTCAAGCTGAAGATGTTGTTGTCTATGCATTAGGCCCTCCTATCAATGTTTGGATGTCATGAGGCTAACATTTGTGACTGTATTTTTAACAGTAAGCTTGTCATTGCCCATTGTCAAGCCTTAGACACCACTGCCTTATCACTTTGAGATAACACTTGCATTCTTATGATTTAAATCTATGTTCTTTCATCTTGAATAACACTATCAAAGGTTTGACTGTCAACATCACTTGATGCTTTGACCTAGAGAACCGTTACAATGTTGCCTCTTTATAACCCTAGGGTTTCCAAGCTTAGAGATCGAAAGATCCATTACTCAAAGACTCAAAATCCATGGGTTTGAGAGCATGAAAAACTTCTTATGCTTGTTGTTGCATCATCTCATACAACAGAGATCTAAAAGGCAGCCCTTTTGACATTCTACCATCATTGTTCTTGTGAAAGATGGTTGTCTCTTTTATGAAATGAGCTTGTTGACAAAGGTATCCAATCAAAGAGTTTCAGTACTCTTTATGCATAATATTTGATGGTTAAACTCACCATTCGTGATTGTCTAACTGTCAAGAGATTGCTACCCCCTTTTGCATTTGGAGATGATTGTTCTTTAATCTTTTGAATTGTCACTTTGTTTTAAACATGGGGTGACTACTCTGTCATGATTGTTGCTCCTTAAACCCTACCCCCTTTGCATCATTTTCACCATGAGATAGGAATCCATAACTGCTCATCTATCCTTTTGAAGAATGTCATGCATTATGGCCATGATTGTTATTATGATTGCTGTCAAGAGGAAGCCTGGCTCTATGCATTCAACAAAACAGTGACATTTGAAACCCTCCTTAGTCATGAAAAAGTTGGATTACTTCCATTTTCATTTTGTGTGGTTGTACAACAAGGGTAAACCTTGAAACATCCTTAAAATGACTTCATTATTCCTGCAAACTATCCTCTCAAAGCTACTGCTACATTTACTTATTAAACAAAGGATTAAAGGCATCTTGAATATGAAAATGCATTTTCAAGAAACCTATACAAACCCTAACTCGTGCATGATAGAGGAGAATCTCTCTCATGAAAGAAAAACCATGTGAAAAGGAAAAGAAATTTTGCAAACCTGAAATTCTTTCACTGTGCAAAGCTACAACTTCTTTCACAACTTGAGCCTTCCTCCTTTCTTTTGTCAAAAATCAAGGAAACCTTCTGGCAAAGTCCTTCGAAGTCATAGAGCTTCCAGGTATGGAAGGGATATGCATGTTATCTTTGTGCAAGCATATACGTGTTATGGATTAGATTAGATCCAAGCCATAATGCATGTACATTACAACTTGTACACATTATGTTTTATAAAACTCAATGCAAAACATAATGTGTTCATATTTTGTAAAACCTAGAGCAGAGCATAGTTTGTGTTTATCTCTTTCTTGATAAGTGTGGTTACTAGTAGGGTGGCATATGCAAACATAAAATGAGAATACCTGGGGCCTCAAGGAATTGCTGGTATTCTGTGGATCGTGTTTCTATCTTTGCTTGGTTCAAAAATTCTTTAGACCTTCATTCATAATGATGAGGTCTAAGAGAGTCCCCCTTTCGTAGTCCTCAAGAAAATTTAAAACAAAGGTGACAACTAAAATGCATAGAAGCCTAACTAAATAAATAATGTTTGTTTTGGGAATTTGAAAATTTTGGAAGCATTGGCCCTTTGCATTTTCATATTTCATTAGCATCTACAGGGGCATCATCATGCAATAGATTGTGGAGGTTTATAAAAGTCATCTTTTCTAGCTCTCTGTGTCAGAAGTAATGAACAAGTAGTTTAATGGATGAAACACACAACATTTTGAGCACCAAGATATGTGTAATATAGGGCTTTGAGTTGCATGGATGAAAGGACATGAATTCCTTGATCTCTGTTACTTTTTCAAAATTGACAATTGTGGAAATTGATATTCTCGCGGGTATGTTAGACAACGCATGGGGAGGAATAAACTAAAACCTTTTGGGCCTTTGATATGCCAAATGGCATTACGAACTGGGATCTTTTTTTTAAGGCCTTGGGCATTACACTTCTCTTCATGGCTGGATTTCCAGATGATTTTGTGCAGAAAGAAACTAAGTATCGTAACTTGGATTTGCTTCAGAAGTATTACATATATTTAGTTTTACAAACTAGAGAAAGAGTTTTGATGTCTACTGTAGCTTCATTTAAGTTCAATTGGTTTGTTGAAAACTTCATCTATACATGAGAGAAATATTAGAATATTCAATTTATTCATGCTTTTCTATCAATGAACTCTTGGTGTGTGAAATATTCAATTCTAGAAAAAGGAATCAGAACAACAAATTGAATAGTTTCTATTGGAGGTAAGATTAATGTATCAGACTGAAAGCGATAATCACAGAGGGAAAATGGCTCAAGAAGCAAATGTTTACAGATTAAACAAGTTGTCAGAATAAGCATTGGCATGGCAGTTATTGATAACTAGTCTTTTGTTTTAAATATTATCTCTAAGGTTTTAATTGTGAGTTGGAATTTTGTTATTTTTTGTTGTAGCAGTCAGTCGTTTTTAGGTGTTGTTTTCAGTTTATCATGTTTCACTGTAATTTTATGTGTTGTGGAAGAGTTCCAGTAGTTTTGAACGATAGTCAAGACATGCAGCTGGTTATCCAGTCACTGTGATTGCGGCATATTGTATAATCTCCCATCTATAGTATTATTACTTCTAATTATCAAAAACAGAAGTCTTAGTATTTGGTTTTGATTGTTTGTCTTAAAATAATTACATTTAATGAGTTCAAATCTTCCTTTCCTTCCCATGCAAATAATGGTTTTCTATGCATCATTAGCAGCATAAGCAGCTTTAATCTACCAATTGTACTAATGCAGGTTCATGCGAGATTCTACCACTTATGTCACTACTACTACCTAATGATGTAGATATACCAAGAACATCTTGAAGGAAGTTCCACTAATTTCTTTATGCCAGAGTTATCGAGTACACGTATAAGAGGCATAGTGATACAAATAATGATGGAAAATATAGGACAATTTTAAATATGAACTGGGAAAATAAAAATGCTTACATCAAAAACAAATATTGAAGAGATAAGAATTCAACTTGCCATGTTACAATTTTCTGGTTTAACACACAAAATGTGCAACTCACAACACATAATTTCAGATTCCAATGCTTGATCGGAAATAAGTATGCTTCTCAAAAAATATGAACTTTATTGGTAAAGCTACACTCTAAGTTGCATGGGTCATATAGAGGTAACCTATGGGTATGGCCGTAAGAACTGACAGGCTTTCAGAAAACATTGGAATGTATACATGAGAAAGGGGGAAGATGCATCTGATAACATAGGCTAATTCAATGCTTTTACTAAACTCATTGTATTGTTTATTCATATGCTTTGTTCCACTAAATGCATGTACAATAAAGGATAATTACTACAATTTACCACCACATTAATATTTATTTTCAATGCTCTCATTTGTCATTGACATTCTTTTTCCCTAATTAAGTTCTTGTATTTTTTTTTTAATCAAGCATGCTATTTATTTGTGTGGATGCATGCACAAGCATGCATGTTAATGGCAAGGGCCTTAACAAATGCAAGTTTAGTTGTACAAGTGAGTCTAAATTATAAATAGTGTCACTGTCTCTGTTTTGTGTGATATACACATTTCCTTTCTATGCTAGTTAGATTCACCAGAGGCATTGTGCTAAATTCATAGGTCAGATGAAGATATGGAAGGGGAGGAATTGTTTCATCCATAACCAATGTTATATGCAACTGTAAGAAACCATTTTTCTTCCTACACATTATTTTAAGTTATCAACCTTTGTGCTATATCTTTCAAGTTAGATCCCTCCATTAACATTTGCAATTGTGGTAGTAGCTTTTTGACTTATTTCAATTCAGTTTTTTAATTTGTTATTACTAACTATTTACACATTTAAGTACAGAATGAGATCTATCAAGCAGACTAGATCGAATGGATTCAGCTCATGGGATGTTTTTGGCTTGGCTAGTTCTCTGAGAAAGTGAAGGTTTTATGATGCAACAAAGCAGGGAGGTTAAAGAAAGATCAACATTCATTCTTCCCCATGCCACTTAGGAGTTCTTTTCAATAGAAAAATAAGAGAAGCAATAGTTAGGCATCCAATGGCTTTTTGACTTTTCAAACTATGACACATGTCACTTATCTATTGTAACATATTGCTAAGGATTTGGAAAGGCTTGTAGGCTAAAGGGCACGCCTTCTTTCATTTTGAGTTAGTTCTTTTCACTTTTTGGCAAAGCATTGCAAAATTGGAGAAATTTCTTTCTTGTCATTTCTGTGCATTGTAACTCAAGTTTTCAGTCTTGTGACTAAAAATAAATATTGTAATACTCTATTTATAAGCATTTTTCAAGCAAGATAGATATTTCAGACTTGTGCAAGCTGTAAGAACACCTTTCTTTTAATAAAGTTCAATGATTTTGCCTTCTTAATAGCTGTCTTATTGTGTGCAATTGAAGATTGATGTGTATTTCTGTGTTTTATGTTTAAATCCTCAAATATCTGTCAATTAAAATGACTAAATATACTACTAATTGATGTCAACTAATAATTAAATTGACTAAATATGCTACCAATTGACAGAAATCAGTGAAAAAATATGACTAAATATATGACTAGTTGATGGCAAAATAATGATTAAAATGACTAAATTAACGACTAAATATACTACCAAATTGATCAATCAAAACAACCAATAAATGACTAAAAATGGTATAGTCATCAATTCGGTCGCGTTATAAATGACTGACAATAAACTACTAATGGTCACGTGACCATGTTTAGTCATTTATAAGCAGTTTTTGGTAGTTTTTTTAATAATATATTGTTGTTTCTGTAGTAGTGAGTTAAATGGTGCAAGGGCCAAGAGAAATGACAAATGGGGGGGCTAAAGGCCACACCCCCAAACCCCAATCTAGGGATTCACAGACCCTTGAATGGGCCATGACATTTTAGAAGGGGTGTGGGGCCCTTGGGTACCCATGTACCCTTGAACTTACAAGGGTAGTACACCCAAGTACAGGGTACAATGCCTTGCATAAGTACCCATGTACTATTTTTTATTTCTCAAAAAAAAAATTCAAATAACTTTTTAATACAAAGCCTACAAATATAATTTGTTTTAGTTTTTTTTAAATCTTTATAAAAATTATTTAAAATTTCAAGAAAATATTTTTTTGAAAAATGTGCACAAGCACTGTTCACGAGGGTCGTGTGGCTCCCTGGACAAAAAAATTGCCTCTCTGAACAACTTTGCCCAAAATTGATAATTTGATAGTTAATCTTAGGATTTTTAGGCCTTTTTGAGTGCAATGGAAGAGTTGGATTTGACCCAAAATGCTCCAAAATGATGGCTCCCTACTAGATCTGACAATGGACCTCCCAATTCAAGCCCTTGTGGATCTGACCTACGGTGTCCAACTAAGACGAAATAAAAGATAAATATGACTATTTCAGCTACTCTGGACTCAATGGTGAACTTAGAATATCTCCAAGAAGCTCCAAACAAACTTACAATTGGCAATTCAAAATATGAACCCCTCTAGAAACTGGTATTTTCTCCACACTTTTTTAATTCTCGAGACTATTTGAGGAAGCAAGAGAAGAACATTATAATGTTCTTCGAAAAACAATAGCTCTACACTCCTAGATTTCCTAAAAAAAAATTGCTAACCCACAACTCACAACCTCTCTGATACCATGTAAGATTTGGCTTGAAAGCCACCCAAGAATGCAAATGAATGAAGTAAAGCAAATCTAGAAATTAGAAATGAGAAAGAATAAATTGTATTCTACTCAAAGAGAATGCAAAGCATACAATGAAATGAGATGCTAATATGAGAGCGATGAGTGAATATATATAGGATTTACCACTCAAGATATAAAAAACACAACCAATATGGGATAAAGTGAAAAAGTCCATAAGTAAACTTAACCTAGTGTGAAAATGACCTAAATGGAGAACTAGCTAGGAAATGAACTAGTTAGATAAAGAACCATGTTCACACTAACAATAAGATTGGGACAACAAATAGGGCCTTACAAGGTTGCTATAACATATATATGACAATGTTCAATTTTCAACAAATAAAAATAGTGATTTAACAATTAAACCCAAGCATATAAATGCTACTAAAAATCTAGAGCAATATGTGGACAAGCCTTAGAACACTAGAAATGGCTTGTAGAGTGTTCAACCGTGTATTTTTTGTTGGCAAGAGACACTATATGGATTCATGGTTGTTGTCATTGATGGCAACAAAGGTCATCCCACATATCCGCAAGTCATGATATGTCTCTACCGGAAGTCAGATTGAAGATTGTGGTGGTCCGGTGAACAAGAACAGAGCATGTGGCAAGGTCCGACAGATTGGTCCGGATCTCTCAGAGGAAGTGTCTTGGTGCAGTGCGGATCTGGGGAAGTCAAGAGGACTATCTTGAGTAGTATATTCCAAGGATTTAGCCTCCGGAGATGGACAAGGAAAAAGATATGAATAGTTGAGTACCGGATTCCTGAGAGACAGTGAAAACAGAGGAAGAACTGACTGACTGAGTATCAAACTACTTTCCGGATGTGTTACAGATGATGATAAAGGTTGCGGAGGCATGAATCATGTTTGGCCGACATAATTGATGATATCTACAAGTATATGCTTGATCCGCATTGCTTGGTGAGCAAGGATTCAGCCGACAGAACTAAGTTTGTAAGAAACTAGACTGTTCCGGATGCCGACTAGAAAGATGATGAAAGTACTTGTGCGGATATATATAGAGGATGGATTTAGTGGTAAAAGGTGTGAAGGAATGTGAAGATATGCGAACAAGTCCAGAGTAGAGCAGAAGTAACAAGAAAGATCCGGTATGTGAAAGGACAGCAGACTAAAGAACAGAGGAAAGATGAAGTGCAGCAGATCAGTATACTGAACCTAACCGGAACTGAACTCCAGCATATGCAGATGCTTCCAATCAGTTCAAGACTGTGATTCTAATCACTTTGTAAGACAGTGTGTCTTCTTGTAGGCAGTGAGCCTCTTGTGAGCAGTGTGCTCGGGCAGTGAGCCCTAATTGGCAAGTGCCATTTTTGTAATTTCCTATTCTTCTAACAGAGAATAATTCTTGGGTTAATCACCCCGTGGTTTTCTCCCTTAACAGGGTTTCCACGTCAAAAATACTGTGTCATGTGTTTCTTATTTCATGGTTTATGTTTTGTGTTTGATTTTATGCTGCTTCAATTAAAAGGAAAGTTTAATAAGGGAAATAATTAGGATAACTGATTCACCCCCCCCCCCTCTCAGTTATCAACAATTGGTATCAGAGCCAAGTTCCTCCTAATAGAGCCTAACAGCTTGAGGAAGATCTGGGATTTCAAATGGATGCATATGGTTTAAGGGAGCAACTCAAGACTGCCCTTGAGGATCTTGAACAGTCAAATTCTGAAGTCAGTGAATTAAAGGAAAGACTCAAACAGGCTGATGAATTCATGAGAGAATTAAAAGACAAATTAAGTCTCTCTATGAAAAAGAGAAAGGAGCTGCTTCAACAGTTGGCAAGACAAAGTGAAGAAAGCAATACAAGTGAGGAATTGACTGAGCAAACCAAGTTATGTGAAAAGTTATCAAAAGAAGTCATTATGTTAAGACATGAAATGGAATCAGGAACTATAAAGTTTACTCAAGAGATTGAAGAAAAAAGAAAGGCTGAAGACAATCTAAGACAATCTCTTAAAGAAAAATCAGAAGAATGCCACCAGATGGACAGGATTATCAGACACCTTGAATCTGATCTTGAAGATTCCAAAGATAATGAAGGAAAACTTGAGGATCAAATTGCCTCTCTCAAAAGAGACCTTCAAACAGCAAATGAATATAAAGAGAAATTCAAGATAAGTTCTGCTCAACTTGAAGTTCTTCTTGGAAGTCAAAAGAGGACAGATGACAAGTATGGCTTGGGATATGAAAAGGGAGAAAGCTCCGGATCCGGTCAGAAGAATCTTGGATCAGAAAATCCAAGGAGCAGGCCTAGAAGACCTCCGGTAAGACAGCCAAATGCTCAAAAATATCCATCCTTCAATGGATACTGCCACAGCTGCAACCATTTTGGTCACAAAGCTAATCAGTGCAGAATGAGAATGAATCAGATTAATTCATCCTTCTCCGGACAGTGCTTCAACTGCAAAAGGTATGGACACAAATCCCATGAATGCAGAATTATGCAAGTAAACAAATCATTCAAAGGTAGATGCTTTACATGCAATAGAGTAGGTCATATGGCTAGTCAATGCAGATCAAGGGGATATCAGTTAAATATGCAAAGAAATGTTATTTGTCAAATCTGCAATAGGTCCGGTCATAATGCTAAAGTCTGCAGAAACAAGAATCAGGACAAAAGAGGTCCGGTGTATAATCAGAATCAAGACAAGGGTAAACAAAAGATGAATGCGGATGAAGTTAGGAATCAGATGAGCAAGATTTGGGTGAAGAAAAGCTCAGAGAATGTAGAGGATGGATCCGCACCAGATTCTGGTGCTGATATTTCTTCCGGAAATTAAAAAGTGAGCTCAGGCTCAGGGGGAGACTCAAAGAAGATTCTGTTCCCCCAGCCAAACAAGTTGTGCCGGATGTGGCACAAGATGCGGATTAAAGGGTTTGTAGATATAAGTCCTGAGATGCTTCAGTCAAGTTTTCAGAGGTCCGCATGGAGTTATGAAGAAGCTGTGTTCGATTAAGTTAGACCTGTTCAGGGAGGTGCTCCGGTATGATAAAGGATTACAAAAAGGTCCGGAGAGATCCGGAAGTGCACGATCTTGTCTTGCGGATTGGACAGAGTGTTTGGGATGTTCTTGTAATATGTTACCTAGATTTATTCATGATTTAAAGATCCGGATGATATTCAGTGATCAGGACTAATCCGGGATACTCCAAGCTGTCCAGACATGGTAAACCGGAATAATGCAGGTGAAGCATTTATTGCAGACAGATATTAGGGTTTGCGGAGCAATATAAGGGATTTCTCAAAAGTTATCTGCTCATTCTACACTTGAGAAGAAGCGAATAGTGGAGCTCTGCAACAAGGTTCATCAAGCACACCAAGGATCTCCTGCCGAAGCTATTGCATAAAGAAATCAATCCAACCACTCCGTGCAAACCGAAGGCGCATAAGGTATTCTTCGTTTTTCATTGCCTCACTGCAAATCTTTGAAGAATGGCTACTCCAAACATAGTTAAGATCTCTGATAGACCTCGCCCCTCATTCAAGAAACATCCCTACAAATTGTTGGAGGTAGATCCACTAGGAGCCTTCTCTAGTGTTCCCCACGGAGTCTTACATACTGAAGATATTAGGGTTTACATACACGCAAACATTGAGGAATTTGGGGAATTCAAATTAAGAGACCTCTATCACAAGCAACTGATAGACAATGCTTTTGAGCTCAAACCAGAGTATAAGGGTATCCAGAAGAAACAATTTGAGCAATTCATTCATTTCCCTAGCTTTGAAGAAGATGAATGGGTCCGGTATGTACTGAGCAGGATGCATGACAACTTCCTTTGGCTAGATAGACCCTGCAAGATCACAAAAGAAGCAATTAGAGCAGTAACTGGTCTATACTCTTCCGGGGGGGTACCTATCCTCAAATCTGTCAAGAACAACGTTGTAACTGAGGCCACCGGATCAAAATATGATAAGAGAGCAATGACCATTGAAGATATTTCGGATCCGGATATCAAATATGCATCAATGATAATAGGATACAAGATCTATCACTCCAGCAGGGAGAATTCTGTATCCGGAACTGCAATATACACAGCATATGAAATGCTAAGAAAGAATGCAGATTATGATCTTTGTGAACTACTACTAAGCCAATTGATGGAAAATGTACAGAAAATCAAGAAAGACAAGAAGAACTCCTTTAAGTATGGTACTCTCATTGTATGTCTCTTCTTTTACTTCATGAATGAGCTACCCGGAACAAGTGGATGGGTATGGCAGAATGACAAACCTGTTGCAGTCCAGATAAGAGACTATTTGCATGGACTTGGGGATGCAAAAGCGAGAAATACAGCTCTATGGGGATACTTCAAAAACTTTCAGAGCATGATGCAAGCAAGAGAGAGAATTCCCCAGTCACTCATTGAGAAATACAAGGACTCAGTATGTTTTATGGTTGACACTGATCAGTGCCTAATGGAGGCAGTGGAGCCAAGGACTGTCTGGATCATGCCCATGGGGTATGAAGTTGATGAACAGATAGTAGAGCTGCATGTTCAACACATGCTAAGTCAGCCCAAAGATCCTAAGGCAGAAAGGTTTGGAACCTTTGAGGAGCTGAGCGTGAAATTACATGTAGAACTCAGGGAACCTGAGATTAAAAGAAAAGTGAGAAAAGAAGTAGAGCACATTGCTCAAGGCCTAGGCATCTCAAAAGAGGCACTTGATGCCAGCCGGGAAAAGAGGAGAAAGGCTGAGGAAGAAGAGAAAAGCAAAGAAAGTGCTCCGGTTGAAACCCCCACCCGGACCAGATCATCAAAGAGATCTGCACCTTCCACAACCAAAAGCTCAAAACCGGAAGTCCAGGCATCCGGTAAAAGATCCAAGACAAAAGCATCAAGGGCTTATGAAAGCCAAAAGGATGAAGAGGAGACAGAATCAGATGAAGGAGTAAGAGAAGTAAAGAAACAGAAAAAGAAAGGATCCGGTAAGCCCTCCACAGGCCAAGACAAGGAGGAAATGGCAGAGGTAACTATTGAAAAGCCCACTCTGTCACTAGAGAGCATAATCAAGTCGGTCACGGTGGATGGAAACCTTCAACCAATGACTGAATCCTATGATGACTTCAGTGAGGCAGACCAAAAGACTCTGCAGGAAGCCACAGTTAAATATCTGAACACATACAATAAGGCTTTCATTGAGATCATATCTCTCATTCCTAAAAGCCTAGAGAAGGAAATGGAAGTAAGAAAGAATAATGCGCATGCCAAAGATCTTGAGATCCGGGAGCAGATAGCTATTCAGCTATATCCTCAAATTGATCCCAAGACAATGAACATGATCTTCAAGGACTGCAGAGATGAGTTCAGAAGTAAAGCCAGGATGAATCAGCTCATGCTTGGTGAGACTGACAAAGTGGCACAAGAGACAGAAGAGATCCTCCGGAAGGCCTTCAAAAGGTTCAATCTTCCTGTTGTAGAGGACTTAGGTGCAGAAACAGCTGCTGACTTGGAATCTTCTGTTCCGGAAGAAGTGAGCCCTGAACAGACAAGTGAGGACTTGGGACCCTCTGCTCCAGAAGAAGTGACCCATGAACAAGCAAGCATCTCTCCTCCGGTTTCCCCTACAGTCTCCGGATCCAAAGAAGAAGAGCAATTGCAGGAGAAGGAAGCAGTGGTGACAGACAAAGAGGTTGACAGTTCTAAGACTGCAGAAGAAAAGAAACATCTGTCTCCGGCAAGAGACACTGCACAAACTGTTCAACAATTTTTGAGCAAAGAAACTCTAGAGATTGATGAACCAGAGCTTCTAAAAGGTCCATTTGATTTTGACTCTCTCTCTCCGGTACAAACAATGAAGATAGCTTCATTTGCAAATGCCAAGGCAAATGAAAAGCTTCTAAAGTCTCATATGGAGGACTGTGAGTTGATAGAGGCTGCTTCCGGAGTACTTGTAAAGATCATGCCATCAATCCAAATAGATCCGACTGCCTCCACTTCCGGTAATCTAAAAACCTTAGTCAGCAGTATTGATACACATTTTAATTCTCTAGAAAAATCAGCTGAAGACAAGGTCCGGAAGGAATTTTTGGATAAGAGATTTTCTGAAATATTAGAATTAATCTCTAAGGATAGGAAGATTGTAAGCATTGGAATAAAGAGCTTAGAAAATGCTCTTAAGGATGGCGGTGACATCTACAAATTTTGTATATCTTGGTCAAAGGCAACAACAGCAATTGACAAGAAAATAAAAGAAGAGCAGGACAAGCTTCAAAGCTTATCTCAAAGTTTTGATCCTCTCTCTTCCTCTATAATAAATCAAGAATGTCAGACTATTGCAGTCTTGAATGAAATAAAGAATCTTGAGAAGGAGAGGAAGAACATTACCAACCGGATGGGAGAACTTAGAAGGATTATAGTCCCTAAGTTGGAAACGATGCATGAGGCCATCAGTGATGCCCAGACCACCGCCCATACAAAAGATCCGACAGATCTCAGGCGGGCAGAAGCTTTTGCATTTTTGCTGAGTGGTCACATTTCAATCCTGGACAGAATGAAGCTTAGTTGGGCTACTGAAATGGTTCAACTGCAGACATCCTTTGCAGACATTCTGCAGTATATGTGAGTATGTAAATATGCGGCTATATATAGAAAATTTTTGAAAATTTTGGTATGCGGACCCTACCCTTTGCCATTGATGTCAAAGGGGGAGTGAGGAGCAGTGAAAAATGAGGAATCCAACTCAGGGGGAGTTCTGGAAATTGTATATAAAGACAGAGCATCAGCAAAGGGGGAGCATAGTGTAAACACTTAGTCATTTTTCACTAAGTGTTGCCATCAATGCCAAAGGGGGAGATTGTTGGCAAGAGACACTATATGGATTCATGGTTGTTGTCATTGATGGCAACAAAGGTCATCCCACATATCCGCAAGTCATGATATGTCTCTACCGGAAGTCAGATTGAAGATTGTGGTGGTCCGGTGAACAAGAACAGAGCATGTGGCAAGGTCCGACAGATTGGTCCGGATCTCTCAGAGGAAGTGTCTTGGTGCAGTGCGGATCTGGGGAAGTCAAGAGGACTATCTTGAGTAGTATATTCCAAGGATTTAGCCTCCGGAGATGGACAAGGAAAAAGATATGAATAGTTGAGTACCGGATTCCTGAGAGACAGTGAAAACAGAGGAAGAACTGACTGACTGAGTATCAAACTACTTTCCGGATGTGTTACAGATGATGATAAAGGTTGCGGAGGCATGAATCATGTTTGGCCGACATAATTGATGATATCTACAAGTATATGCTTGATCCGCATTGCTTGGTGAGCAAGGATTCAGCCGACAGAACTAAGTTTGTAAGAAACTAGACTGTTCCGGATGCCGACTAGAAAGATGATGAAAGTACTTGTGCGGATATATATAGAGGATGGATTTAGTGGTAAAAGGTGTGAAGGAATGTGAAGATATGCGAACAAGTCCAGAGTAGAGCAGAAGTAACAAGAAAGATCCGGTATGTGAAAGGACAGCAGACTAAAGAACAGAGGAAAGATGAAGTGCAGCAGATCAGTATACTGAACCTAACCGGAACTGAACTCCAGCATATGCAGATGCTTCCAATCAGTTCAAGACTGTGATTCTAATCACTTTGTAAGACAGTGTGTCTTCTTGTAGGCAGTGAGCCTCTTGTGAGCAGTGTGCTCGGGCAGTGAGCCCTAATTGGCAAGTGCCATTTTTGTAATTTCCTATTCTTCTAACAGAGAATAATTCTTGGGTTAATCACCCCGTGGTTTTCTCCCTTAACAGGGTTTCCACGTCAAAAATACTGTGTCATGTGTTTCTTATTTCATGGTTTATGTTTTGTGTTTGATTTTATGCTGCTTCAATTAAAAGGAAAGTTTAATAAGGGAAATAATTAGGATAACTGATTCACCCCCCCCCCTCTCAGTTATCAACATTTTTAACATGCCAATGAGTTGCTCAAATATGGACAACAATATGAGAAGCTTTGGTAAGCTCACACAAGAGTTAAAAATTAGTTTACAACCATGTTTAGGATTGTCTATAGAACATAAACCAACACATAGATGACAGAATGGAGCAAGGACAATGAACGATGTGTTTTGGAAAGCAATAATAAAGATGTTCAACCTGATAATCAATATTTGGAAGATTAATACAATGATTTGTTAATAGTTTCCAATGGTATATAAGTTGCCACAATTATAAGGCAATGAACACATTTACCTTAGAGGGCTGGAAATAACTTGAAATATATGTAAAATGTGTGAAAATGTAAACTTAATATTCCAATTATAGGCTACCTAGAATAGGGATAATGATACAGAAGTGGTAAAATTGATTTTTAATATGTTCAAAGAATGTTATAATGTTTAAACAATAGAAATATTTGTATATAAGTTGCTATAAATGTAGAGCAACGTACAAGTTGGCTTTAGATTGGTAAGAATGACCTGCATAGTGAGTCAAATGTATACAAATTATTTTCTCAATGCTCAAGGGGAAATCCAAAATAAAGAGCTATGGAGAGCTCATAAAGGTGACAAGTCTAGTATTTGTGGTTATCCAGCACAAGGTGTCACAAATAGGTAACAATCTGAAGACCTTGAAAGGTCTATCAGGGCAGAATGAATATTTTCCAACACATAAAGGGATGAATAGAGTCCCTTATATGGCCAATGAAGATCCCTAGAGAGGTTTGAAGCAAGGAATTCTCCAAATCTAAGACAAACAATAGAATAACAAAAACACATACATTAAAACAAACAAATAAGACTAATATGAACTAATTTAAACACACAATAAAAATACTATTCTATATAAATAAAATGCTAAAAATTTAACTATGAAATTGAAACAAATTAATTAAAACACATGAAATCATGATTTAGAACTGAATGTTGAAAACCAAGAGCTGATTTGAAATAGCAAATCTAGAAAATTTGTTGAATGATGTTCTCAAGACATGCCACCCAATAAATCCCATTTGCATATGATTGTAGATAAATAATTGGAGATAAGAAAAATGGAAAATTAACTGAAAGAGGAATATAATTATATTGATTTGAATGTTGTATAGTGTTGGGTTGCAATTTAATTGGTTCATATTAGATTGATTGAAGGAAATAGGTGCCAGTACATAGCAACAAGTTAAAGAAGGATGCAATGGATTACACCTAAAGCAGAGAGAATAGAGCTCTACCATGGCCAAGCTGAAAGAAGATGGAGTTTCCTAGAGGATTAATTCTCCTAGATTGTTCAACCTCCCCCTTAGAATGAAATGAAACCTTATTTATAGAAATTTTAGGAAGGTTCTCAAAGTAAAGAGGATGAAGGGAAGATTGAAGGACAAGATAGGGGAAGAGATACGACATCCAAACACTTTTAAAGACTTTTTTTTTCATATATCGGGGCAAAACCATCAATCTCCATAAGGAGGCAACTTTGAAACTATTACGGTGAATACATAATCTCCAGAGTGATAACACTATCATCACAAGTGATTTTTGTAAGAGTCAATGTGACTCAGCAAGCCAAGATCCCTGCAATCAAGACAAACTTCCACACAAAGATAACAGAGAAGATGCTAAAACAATGGAGCAAGATTCTATACACCATAAACTGTTATGAAATACAATGAGAGATAGCCTTGCTTATAAAGGCAAGGACGGCAATCAAGAAGTTGTAGACATGTGACAAGTGTCACATTCCTATCACATGTGACAACTAGAGGATAGGATGTCAACTAGAGTACATGTGTAGGATAAGACAACTCACTACAACTATCAACAACTAGAAACAACTAGAGACATCTAGAAGACTCACTAAGTCAACTTAACATGTGAATTATGTGTGATATGTGAATATTATTTAACTAATAAATAGTTAAATAATATGAATTATCTACACAAAGGGAAATTAACCAAACTAGTTAGGAAAAACCCCTATTCATACCAACAAATTTCAAGTACCCAATGTGATTATGTTACCACCACATCAATTATGTGATCGACGTGCTAGTTTCACAATGTCATCTAGATATTACCAGTGGTTTAGTTATAATTTAGAAATTTTAAAAAATTCAAGAATTGATCATGTTGCAAACTGGGCTTTTGGTAGATGGGGATGAAAAAACACATGTAAGTTCATAACAATCATCTATTGCATGGTGATAATGTCGCTTTGGGTGGCATTGGTCATCATCAAATTTAAAATTTTACCCATTTGCCATTGTGTACAATTGGGTATTTAGAAGAACTGAACCTAGTTTATTTTCATTGTGATAAAATGGTTCCACAGCTTTTAAATTCAAATTTTAAATTGGGTCCAATCGAACTCCTTCTCAACTAACCATTGCTTACGCATGAAACATTTTAAATTGGATACTAGGCTGTTGTATGAAAGGACACACCCTAATTCACTTATTCATGATCCAAGAGCTCTATATGACTTGCATATTCACATAGAGAGCATCAAAACATTTGTTGCATCATCAACTTACATTAGTATCTACACTTAGTGATAGATTAGGGCATCTTGCAAGGTTGGTTACTGTCTTTGATCCTTATTCCAAAATTGTTAAATTTGATCCTAGGGGTTTGACCAAAGGAGAAAATCCTTGTTTAACAAATTTGTCAAAGGTATTTGTCAACATTTCTTGTTTTATAGATTCAGATTCCAGCAAGCAAGGCAAACAAGTTTTAGGTGAGTAGAATTTCATACATCATTTTCACATGTAGACGCTGAATATAGAGCAAGGTCTACTTCTACCATCACAAAGTTTAGTCTACATATGTAAATCTGATCTAGAACAAAACAATAGTTAATTAACCATCTGTCGGAGCATTCCAAAACTAGATCTGATATCAAAATACATTTTAGATCACTAAGCAACAGTTTCAAGCCCTATACAAAACTAAATCCTCATCATTTTTTGGTCATTTCAAAAAATGTGTTTATACATTGTAATTACTATCTCAACTCCTCAATCTAAAGTTACTAATACAAGAATCGAATGGCATAAACTTGTTCCAAACAAAATGCAACGAATCGACAGTTCCCTGAAAGAAAAAGAATTTTATATACACCTATCCTCCTGGCCCAAAAAGACTTTTCCGTTTGCTATTTTTACCCTTCATTGTCTGGTGACTTGAAAAGAATCTGTCTCCTGATAAACTTCAGGATCCACCCTGCCTGTCACATGATTTTCTTATCAAGACACATAATTTTTTTTCAAAAAAACATCAAAAACATCAAAGACCAAATATAACTCTTGCTGCCTAGTCTACAGTTATTCTGCATTAAAAACTTTGTTTAATATTGTTGATATTTTAGAATTTGTTTACTTCAGATTTCTGGGTGTGATTTTATTCCACAAAGATTTTCCCCGTCTGCTTTAAACTTCCCCTTCACTTCACAGTTTCAAAATAAATTTAATGTTCTCATATGTTTTATTACAATTCAACTGCTAAATTTTTAAGTGGGGGAGAGGATGCGGTTGCAGCTCACCTTAATTCCGTGCATCTTAAGTTCTTAAAGGATACATTTGATTTGGACAAAATTTTATGGGTTTCTTTGTATGTGATTTAAGAGCTTAAAGTTATTGTTTGAAATTCTGGGTATCAACTGTGTATCCTAATCAGCTACATCTTCACCTAATTGTCCAAAAACACCCAAGAAAACAGTACCAAGGCATCTATTACCGATTGGCTTACCATTGTCTAATGTGTCACTGTATGATTGGTTGTTTCTTTCATGTGACATGTGAAATGTGTACATATGTATATGTGCACATGTATTGGTTCCTTTTAAAAAAATTTGTAATATTTGTACACATGTATTGGTTCTTTTCATAGATTTAATTGGGGGTAAGATGGACGGCAGGTGGACAGTTATTGGTACATGAGCAGCTACTGGATCCTCCCCTTAATCTTAAAAAAAATTGACCAAAAACTGCTCAATTAAATCTCAATAAATTTAACTCAAAACTTTGTAGCTAAATTCCAATAAACCTCACAAAATCTTACTGTGTTTCAAAGAGAAAACAGGTCCCCATACAGTCAAGTCCATCGGACATAATTCACATGTAGTTATTTCAGCTTTACAGGTACTATAATTGTACGAAATTGAGAGAAGATGGTGTCTGGTGCATTCTGGATCACCCCTAAGGTCCCACCATTTCTTTGGCTTATTTGTTTCCTTTACCCTTCAAAGTACCTCGCCATGAGTATTCAGAATTGACAGGCATCTACACACTTTTTTTTTAATACATTGTGTGCAATTCTTTTGCCAGCAAATTTTCTGGTAACTTGCATTCTTGTAGGTCACGCATCACAAATAACATAAGTACACAGAGAAAAGTGAGAGATTCAGTACATTATATTGAAAGCTATTAGCTTTCTCCCTCTGAAGTGACATGGATACAAGATATGCGCAAGGTAATTTTCTTGCTAACAATTGCCAGGCCAATGGTGACAGTCAAATTTAAACCTTCCTCTTAATTAAAATCCCTGGTTTGATTGGCCAGAGCTTTATGTGGTAGGCATGAGGTCACGAGGTCTAGTCCCCCCTCCTGCCAAGGCAGTACTGGAGGGTGTGTCACGCCAGCACCTTTTAAATATCAAGTTACTGTACATATAATATTTTGTGTATTTGCACCTCATTAATAATTATAATATTTAAACTTGTAAGTAAATATTGATTATTACAATCAAATGGTAAATTTATCATTTTAAAATATCTTTACAATTATAAACTTTATGAGGGTATCATCTTTAATATTTTATTTTTATTATATTTACTGATTCATTAATTAAATAAGGGCTATTGAATTGTATTTTTTTTTTAACGTTTAGAAAGAGAATGTTAAGAGAGTTTGTGAGTGATCTTAAGAACTAAATATTGTTGCTTTAGGGCAGTTGTATACCTAAAAAGCCTAAGATTGTATCATTACAGATATCATAACAAGATCATTTTCCTTGTTTTTGCTGTCCAGTTTTTGCCTTCAATTGTTTTGTCATTTTCCTTTCATGATCAGATTTGTTTGATTACCCAAAGAATATAGTATTTACCTCTCTTACTTAGATCTGTATGTTAGTGACTATTATATGGTTCACTACCATAGTTTGTGGATCAAAGGTCCTTCAAGTTCACATTCCCTAGCTTACTATCTAAAATATTTCCATGGTCTGATTTAATACTCAAGGGAGTTTCAACCTCTTTGAAGTTGTATTTCATGCCAATCTTTAGGGATGTAAAATACCTATAGAAGGTGAAATATGTATTCATTACATATGAAGAAACCGCGTGCAATGAAGAGAAACACCTCTGAGAAGAGCCTAGATAAATTTAGCACCTCTAAATGATAGAGGAGAAACCATAATGTTCTAGTAGATGAATGCTTAGTTGTATGAGGAAAATGGAAAAATGTGAGTAGAAACCTTGAAGATAAACTTCGATAAACTAGGACTTTTTGAAAATGATTTGCCAAAAAATAGGTTCACCGTGGTAACATTATTTGAAATAACTCCATAAATCCATGAAATTGAAATAGATGGAAAGAGAATTTTTTTTGGTAAGATCAATTAAAACGTATGCATGGTGGATCAAAGGAGGAATGAAGAAGAAATTTATAAGTGATTGAAATGGAGGAGAATGCATGCAAATTTTTGATGATGGGACACTATTAATTCTACTCTATAGAAAAAAAAGAGGTCAAAAAGAGAAGTGGAGAAAATGGTTATATAAGATGTGAGCTAGAAGGTTGGGAATTTATGCTTATTTTTAAGATGGATGGGTAATGTGGAATTTTGGAATCCATGTGATCTAGTAGCCTAGAATCATTTAAGATCTGCAATACAAATATTAACCTAAGTGAATGTCTTGAAAATATAAGTTAAATCAATTATAGAGGATGCATAAGCTCAATAACATACGCATATTCAAAGTCTAGAAGTTTTGTATCTTTTCATTATTATTTCTCAAAAAGGAAAAAATTAAGAAACTTGAGACTTACAAGTTCACTATAGAGAGAACTTGTATCAAAAGCATGAAAGTTTTTACTCTTGGAGGAAATATAACTTGTCAAAGGAAATCAATAAAAGTAAGGTTTTTAATAAATGATGGGGTTGTGAGTAATGATATACTAAAAATTTAAATTCTCCACAAACATTATCATAATATCAACTAGACATGAAAATTGGGGTGTTGATACAAGAATGCTTAAGAGCAAACTTGTATTCGAAGCCTAGTTTTCTCAAATTTACACAATATTTTCACAAGTGATAGATGGAAAAAGAGATAGGGCAGCACATATAGAAATTTTGAGAAACCTAAAAACATAAAGGAAGTGGAGGAATAAAGGTTTGAGCATGTGTAAGACATGTACAAAATCCCCCCTAAATCATAGGAGTCATTTTGAGACTTAAAACATATAGTAAAGCATGAAAAAAGTTGACTTGTTACAATATGATGGATTATTGTTAATATCATTTGGATGACTAATTTTTTGGTTAAAAAACTACATGATTAGGCACACTTGGGGCATATCAATGACTTTTCATCTCACTTTGAGCTTAGGGGATGCTAAGCCCTCTTGCCACTTTTTGATTTTTCCCATTCACTCCTTTGCTAATAAATATATGTGGAAAATGCCTTTAGGAATATAATGACAAAGATTCAACATGTGAAGAAAAGAGAGGATATGGAGAAACTTTAGATAATACACTTTGTATATCAATATCAATGAACAAGATGAAGAGCAATGAAGTTGGCATGTGTATATATACACATTCAATTTATTATGCAAATGACTGTGATGAATTTACCCCAGATGATGCAATATCATGATGGGCAAAACAACACCCTTGAGAGGCAATGAAAATGTTAAAAAATAGATCTAAAATTTCCACTAAGCTCAAAAAAGTTCCTCTTTTCAAGTTGCTTTGAGCTCTACTACCCCTCCAGTTGTTGCTCCCCAAGCCTCTGAAGCTCCTACTACCACATCCCTCCCTATTGATTATTATGTTTCCCCTGGAGCTGACTTTGCCCCCCCTATTTCACCCAAGATTGTGGTCACAAATAATTCTAAGAGGCTCCATAAGCAACCTAAGGGTCCTAAGAAAAAGGATGACTCTAGGGTGGTTAAAATATTGGTGGGCCTCCAAAGCCTTCCAAGTCTTCTCTATATGAGGAAACCCTATTGCTATTTGCCCTTCCTCTATGGATATCTCTATTGCCAATTCACTTTCTTCCAAGTCGCCACAGCATGAGGAAACCCTAGAAACCCCTATTGCTAAAGCTCATGCATTTATGGATTCTCTTATTGCCAATTCCCCTACTTCCTATATGGTTTACAAAGGGAAAAATGTTATTGTGGAGGGTCCTTCAGCTACCCCTACACATCATGCAGTGTCTGATGATCATTATACCTCCAAAACATATTTAAATCCCAAGACTAATGGTGTAAAGAACCAGTTGGATGCTAATACCCTTAATCAAAGCTCTAACCCTCCTTGAACTCTTCTTGCCAAAAATGTATTGGCCTTAAGGAAAGAATTCAAATTTTGGAAGTGAGCTTCAACCTTCTGAACAACATTCTTAAGTGGCTTTTGTGGTAGCTCCAAAATTTTAGGACTGGATTGTAGGGTATATATATTGTTAGCCACAAGGAGGATTCTAGAGGTGTCAATAGTAATTTTTCTTTCGATGAGGACATATGGGAGAAATTTAATAAGCTTGATACAATGTTTCAAAATTGGGAAAATCTAGAACAAAGAATGTCTATGTTGCAAAAAAATCAGGAAGCTTTGGAGGATAAACTTGTTGAGTTAGTCAAATTCAGTAAAAACACTATAAAGAACTCTACTACCATCTTTTTTGTCCTCCAAACTAAATTGTAGAAAATAAAAAGAAAGGTTATAGGAGAATGGCTTGCCAGTAGAACAAGGGATAAGTCCTCATTACACAAGTTCAAAAAAAACGTGTTATTCTGTCCAACCTAATTTTGGAAAAAAATTATATTTTTCAAAAACCTTGGATATAAATAAATGACACATGAGTGAATGTGACACATATTTTGGTGATTTTTTGTAAATAAATAATTATTTACTAATTTTTAATACAAATTTTCAAAAATATTAAAAATGATTTTCCAACTAGCCTAACTTGGTCAAAATATATGAAATTCAAAACTTTTTAAAAACCTATAGCCAATGAAGCCTAGAGTGTGACACAACTTTTGGATTTTAAAAAAATACACAACTTAAAGCTTATGATAATTTTTCAATTATATATAATTAAATAAATTTAAAATCTTAGAAGTTTCCTCTAAA
This sequence comes from Cunninghamia lanceolata, assembly GCA_027924645.1. Taxonomy (NCBI): domain Eukaryota; kingdom Viridiplantae; phylum Streptophyta; class Pinopsida; order Cupressales; family Cupressaceae; genus Cunninghamia; species Cunninghamia lanceolata. The sequence goes on from BSBN01000850.1 coordinate 5,761,632, forward strand.
AACCCTTTTGTTTTTATTAAACTTGTTTTACAAAAGCTTCCCACCTTTGAAAGAAAAGTTAAGGAAACTCTTAGGCTAACATTAAGTACTTGCTTTTGTAAGTTTTTGGTGATTTTGGGACTTCCAATTGCCTAAATATAAGGTAATCCCAAGGTATTTTTTAAGGGGATCCAAATTGGAGCTAGAAATGTTACTACTTTTTTTATCCAAATCTAAATCTAAATCCAAATATTAGCACTTTGTCATCTAGGAGACTTTTTAGCCATTGCCACTATTTGGTCCATCATGATCATACACTCATCCACCCAATACAATATTATGTATTATTATAGGTGGCACTGGGGCTGACAATATTTAATGAAAAGTGAAATTCAAGATTACATGTAAATTCCAACATTCATGTAAAATTATATTGTTCATCTCCTCTTGAGAACCCCTAAATTCTAATGCAATCAGAGAGATTAAGAAGCACATCATTTATAATCTAGATTTGGTGAAGATATATGATAGTTGAGACATGATGAAATGAGAATATTTTCTTCTTAAAAGAGCTACTTGACTTGAGATATATGTGAATCTCAATGTGCTTCAATTTCTAATGATGAATGTGTATACAAATCATCTATTTTATATGAAAAAGAGGGAAAATGATAAAAGGGATAAATCCTCCTTTCACTATTAACATTCAATGACATATCAACCGAGTTGAATCACACTTTTGCAAGAGGATTCACCTACAAGTTAGGCTGTCACTTGGAATGATGTGGAAATTTAGAGATTGTCAATTAATGTATCAATTTAATGCTCAAATACCCTAAAACCCTAATTATGCAAAACAATAAGTAAAATGATGAATTACGACAAATGCTTGCGGACTAAGGTAGAAGGCAGAGATTAGTTACTAACCATTTTTTGAAGTTTGAGATGCAGAATACTTAGGGACACTAGAATACCAAGGTAGTATTTTCTTCTTGGAATCTTGATCTCCTTCCGACACTGATATTCACTGTATTTCCATTTCCGTCCCAAGAGATGCAGAGGACACTGGCACTAGTACCTAAGCCCAAGGCAAGGTGTTTTTTAGGATGATAGAACCTCTTTAGATGTTGATTGTCACTGTCCCAATGATTTTTGTATTTTCAACCTCGGAGGACACTGGCATTGGCGCCTGAGTCCAAGCAATGCTTTTCTTCAGGGATTTGCAATCTGCACACTGTGTTACTATTCCCTGCAACTCCACTTCGTCAAGATGCGACACCTATAACCTACAATCACAAGGGGTGTGGTTGGGGGTTGTGGTGTTTAGAGGCTTGCCTCAGTCAAGCCCTAGAGAGACATTCAAGTTTTTCAAACAACATTGTCAAATAGAGAGTGTGTATCCCTGCGGGATAGAGGCAAAATAAATTGATAAATGATTCAAACATAAATAGATATCACCTTGAAGGTGTAGATCTCACATAGATGAAGGCTCTTCAACACATGAGAAGATGAAGCCAAATCTGCAATCACAAACACAATAACAATGTTCTGCTCTGCAATAATGAATATCTTGAATGCTCTAAAATCATAAGTTTTCCAAAAGTTCACAATCATCTTCTAGTTTGCAAATGAAACCCTAAACATGCTTATATGTGCAACTAAATACATTCCTGCTAAGAATTTTGTAATTCAAACTTAAGATGTCAGCATGGGACCTAACTAACGGTCACAAAACTGACATTCAAATTTGGGACCTGCCTGAAAATGGATAGGACAAGGGTGCTAGCACCCGTGCCCATAGGTCCTTTTTCAAGACATGGCTAAGTGCTACAATGTCCTTCATGCCCCGTGTGACATGGGTTTCAAGCCATTTTCTTTCAGGAGTCAAAATGAACATGCAAGATGTAAAACAAGGGACCCAGGAGCTAAACCTAGGAGGGAAAAGTCCAGGGAGACATTTTCTGACATAACATTTAGCCCCCACTTTAATGTATGTATGAACATAGGGTCCTCACATGCATTAAAGTATAGTAAAAACACAGCAAACATGCTAGGCACTTGAAGATAATGCATACACTAAGATTGAGGAACTATTTCTAGTCCCCAGTCTCCGGTAGACATTAGAGAAAACACATTACAGACACACCAAACACAATGAAGATAGTAGAAGGCATGCAAAACATGGAGAAGACAACATTGAAGACATGAAAAACACAATGAATGTAGTGAATGCAGTGATTATTTCCTTTTCATTTTCATGTATATAAATGAATGCAGATGCAAGTACATGGAAAGTAAACACACCACCCAGAATGCAGGAGGGACTCATCACCACATGTCTTTAGACTACATATGGGGCAACAAACATGCAATACAAATCTTAGAGTGTAGGAGGCACTCATCGACACACATCTTTAAACTACACTTGAGAACAAACATGCCATACAAATCCCAAAGCATAGGAGGGACTCATCGCCACATGTCTTTAGACTATGCTTGGGAACAAACACACCATACAAAAGGGAAATCACATGGAAGACACATGGAAAACATGAGCGCCATATAGCATACCAAAGACATACTATACGTCTAAAACATGGCAAACAAGTGATGGAAGGAGCCTATTGCTACGTTCACCACCATCTCAGGCACATTATAGGCACACCTGATGGTTGGGCTTATCCCACAACAACTGCCAAAGACATGCTTAAGGGAGGATACACCAACCCCGCCTACTCAGAGGACTTTTAGAATAAAAAGGATGTGTACTAGCTCAATAGATACACCATCTGGGCCGCCTCCACAGGGGGTTTTAAATAAAGGGATATGTAGTAGCTCAAGAGATATGATATCCCACCTCCGTAGAGGGATTTCTCATTGCAATATAAAATAAAGATGTGCACTCACGCGGAGATACAACATCCCGCCTCCGCAGAGGGCTTACAAACATGCTTCGTTAGTATCAAAATCATCAGATAGATTACCTTATATATGCCCCCACCTTAAGGTGGTTAATATCGTGTATGGATATCAAGCGCATTAAGGTAGGAAGGAAACACACAAGGGAACAAGAACTTTCACAAAGCCCATGCCCCAAAGGTGACATGTACTTTACAATCACCGAATGTTCCCACAAACACACACAATATCTTGCAAGAAAAGAGGTTAGAAATATTTCTCATAAGATAATAACCACATCACATGATAAAAGAAATGCATAAACATAATCACATCAAGAGCCAAGGTTACACTACGGATTCAGAACTTGAGTATAACCATGGGGCTATATCGTAGAGATCTCAGAACCGGATGTAACCAAGGCGAGATCCAAGATAAATAAAGTGCACAGAGCAGCACTATTGTTATGGTTTGTTAATGTGATTTAAGACATCATAAAAATATCACATGGAGTGATTCTACTATCCAAGTGTCAGATAATATATATCAACCCCATCGTCATGTATGGACCAAGTCCATTTTTTCTTACTCACTAAAGGGACACGTGGTCCGTATCAGTCTTATTTATTTTTCATCGTCTGCCAACTAGATAGAGCCACTAGAGGAAGGTAAACAATAAATCAAGAGAGGAGAAACAAGTCCTTAGGGTCATCATGTAGGAAGGTGCCCCCAGGTCACCAACCACAACGCTATGCCCCTAGGACACAACACATAACAATGAAAATAGAGGAGAGGAACAATATAGAAGAATGATGATACAAATAGAAGAAGGGTCACAACAGAGACAGTCTCTTGGTATCCTTGACCTTACAAGAGTATCAAGGGTCATCCAAGGAGGCCTAAACAACACATAACACATCATGGGGGAAACACAACACAGAGGCAAAGGGTTAGAAATACTTACCTGCAGAGACAACCAAACTAGCGGTCATCGTCGAGTAATTCATCGTCTTCCCAATCTCAAATGCTAGATGAAAGGGGTACATAAGGTACCATAGCCCAATTTTTGTTCTTGTCTTCAAGTTTTTCAGTGTTAAGTTCTTCTTGGTTTGATTCAATGTTAGGTGGAATGTTTTTTTGTTGAGGTGCATTTCGTTGGACGAAAGATTGTCTTTTCTCCTTCTTTCTCTTGCTTGTCTATTTCTTTTTATCTTGTTGCTTACGTCTTCAAAATTATTGTCATGATTTTCCATAGGTTTTTGCATGTTAGAGGAGGAAGCACCATGTTCAAATCTCATTTGTCTTGATGAAGTGTTTTGTTCTCGACCAATGCCTCCTAATCCTTGTAAGGATGATGGGGAAGGAACCTCAACATAAATACCATTTCTTCGTGGATGAGGTGAGTTATCAAACTTTTCCTTATCTGCTTCTATCACACAAATTATTTCATCATAGTCGTAAAACTCTTGTTTTATTCTTATTTCATTTTGTACTCTAGGAAGTTCGTCTCTTATTGTTTGCATAGGAGGCATGGCCACTATAGGTATAAGTTTCTATTTGTATTGTCTATATTTTAGGAAAGAGACTTGATCTCTTCGTGCCTCAGGGTCTCTATCAGGTTGTGGCCAAAATTAATCAAGAGTAAAGTTGTTGTCCATTGCCAAAGGTTGATATGTATTACGTTGACTAGTACATACTTGTCCATGTAAAGGGAATTTTATGCAATTGTGAATAGTTGAGGGGACAACGTTCATAGCTTTTAACCATGGGTGTCCTAGTTTTACACAGAAGAGGTTGGATAAAGGGATAACCTCAAATACTTAATCCACGGCTTTATCAGAAGCTGTAACAAATAAAGTTATCTTCCCAAAGCTAGGCATTAAAGCTCCATTATGTGTCTTAATCCTTATATCCGAAGGTTCATAGGAATCTTGTGTCAAATTATGTGCAAGGAGAAACTCTTCCGTTATCACATTAGTCATGCAATTAGGATCTATAAGTGTACCATTTACCAGAATCTCCATTATTTTCATAGTAATGTAAAGAGGCCCTTCATTGTCTACAAATGTTTTGTCATGAGGTGTAAATGTAATTTTAGGTTCAGGGCTCCTTCTTTTCAAATAGGGTCTAGGGGGAAGCCTAGCATTATTGTTGCGATTATAAGTGATGAGTGCCAGGTAGCACCCATGATAATACACCTTTTTACTTCTCTTTTTCTTCCTTCTTATTCCATTTTCTTGATGATTGCACCAAAGTAGATTGACAAGATTTGTTCTAATTATGTTAATAAGAGATGAATTACCTAAAATCATGATTTTTTATTAAAGGACTAATGTGCATGAAATTAATGGAAATATACAGAAATTCTCTCTTTTTGAATCTACAGGTGCAGATGTTTGGGAAAAGACAATTTTGAGCATCTCCGGAGGTGGTCCTAATAATCTCCAGAGCTGACATAAGGATACCACACCAGTCTCCAATGTTTTCCAATATGATTGGAGAGATTTTGAGATAAGGGGGTGAATCATCTCTGGAGCTAGACTGAAGTCATAAGCATATCTCCGGAGCTAGACAAAAAGTCATGAGCATATCTCTGGAGCTACAGACAGAGGCACACACCTCCAGAGCCTCCTTAATACAAACGCAGATTTCCAGCGCCACTGCTAATCAACACTTCCAGTGATAATTGGAGTGCTCCAGGGATTACTCAATCAGCACTTGAGTAATCGAATGAAGACTCTAGTTAACTGCTAGAATTTTTATTTCTCTTTTTGATTTTGCATGAGTTATCGACAAACTAATTAAGTACCTATATTTCAGGGCCTCACTGCCAGTTGTATTTGAAACTAAGGCTTAGATTTAGTGAGACTGTTGTTCCACTAAAATCTATTTCAATTGCATGATTTTACTCTGCAGTTAAACAGTTGATAGAATAAGAGATTGATGCTATCTCATAGATAAACTAGTAGTTAGAATAAGTGATATCTCCTCACTGGATTTGATATAAATGTATAAGGTAGAAGCAGAAGGAGATATGGATTATTATTATTGTAATCTCATTTTGATATAGATACTTTTCTAAATACAAAAGGATACTGATGGGATTGGATTGAGAGATAATTGTGATATTATATTCCAGTGCTGATTCATTGCCTTAGTCTTTAGTTCTGAGGGTGAGGAGCAAGGGCCCACTCCCACCATCAAGGCAGAAGGCTAGTATTTGTTTATTTGTTATTCTATTTTAGATTATCTTTAGAAAGATAGTTACTGTTTTCTCATAGATAAATGTATGTTTCAATTGTATGGATTAGTATAGATCTACATTAGCAATTCATTGTTTCAACTTTGTTTCCAACATTCCTAGAATTTATTTCCATAGTGGATAGATCAATAGCATTAGTTTCCTCAATCAGTAGAGATCATTAGAGTTAGTTAAATAGACTGGCAACTATAGGATTCCTAATTGTAGATAGCCAAGGACACGGCCCTGGATTTGACACATAAAAATATGATTAAATGCTGAGGACCAACGACCCTTGTCAATAAACCATGTGTAGATGTATTCAAATGTATGTAAAATCAAATTTTAAAATATTTTCAATGCTTATGCAAAGGACAAGTGCAAAACTATGTATGCTTATGATCTAAAATGCTTGATTTTTCACTTTTTTTCACAATTCTTCAACGTAAATGACTAAAAGAAGAGGTGTTGTGAAGAATGTTAAGAGGGGAAGAAAATAATAAGCTCAATATCTATCCAATAATGCAATAATATCCTTCACAACACGTCTATAATGCAATTCTAGAGAGATGACAAGGCCAAATCTAGTGAAAATGCAAGGTTTTCAAACCCTAGAAATGAATTTTTGCAAAAAGGACACTATGATGCAACACTACAATTAGAAATCATCCTAAATGAGTGTTTGAAAAGAGTAGTAAAATCTGAAACAAGATTTTAACTACAAACCCTAGCTAATGCAAAACTAGGTTTTTATGAAAAATGCACAATTTCAATAAATTTTTAACAAATTAAGCATGAAAATGCAATGTAAATGATTAAAATAAGATGAATTTCTACAATTTAAATCAGATGTAATGAAAATAATAGAAATTAAATTAAAATAAATTGAATTAATGCAAATTATGCCAAAATGCAAGCCTAAGATGTCAATTTTTCCAATTTTTTTGTAAATTTTCGAATGCAATAAAATGAATGAATGCAAATCTAGAGTACAACAATCAGCAAGGTGCAAAATTCAAATACACACGGGTTCACCAAAATGTTTTATATGAAAAAGGAAGAAAATGATAAAAGGGGTAAATCCTCCTTTCACTACAAACATTCAAGGACATATCAACTGAGTTGAATCACACTTTTGCAAGAGGATTCACTTACAGGTTAGGCTGTCACTTAGAATGATGTGGAAATTTAGATATTGTCAATTAATGTATCAATTTAATGTTCAAAAACCCTTAAAACCCTAATTATGCAAAACAATAAGTAAAATGATGAATTACAACAAATGCTTGCAAACTAAGGTAGAAGGCAGAGATTAGTTACTGACCATTTTTCAAAGTTCAAGATGTGGAATAATTGGGGACATTGGCATTAGCGCACCTATCCAAGGTAGTCTTTCCTTCTTGGAATCCTGATTTCCTTCCGACACTGATATTCACTATATTTTCTGTTTCCATCCCGAGAGATGCAGAGGACACTGGCACTAGTTCCCAAGTCCAAGGCAGGGTGATTTTTAGGATGTTGGAACCTCTTCAGATGTTGATTGTCACTATTCCAATGACTTTCGTGTTTTCAACCTCGAAGGACACAAGCATTGGCACCTGAGTCTAACCAGTGCTTTTCTTCAAGGATCTAGAATTTGCACACTGTGTTACTATTCCCTACAAGTCCACTCCATCAATATGTGACACATGTAACCTACAATCACAAGGAGTGTGATTGGGGGTTGTGGTGTTTAGAGGCTTGCCTCAGTCGAGCCCCAAAGAGACATTGAAGTCTTTCAAACACCATTTTCAGATAGAGAGTGTGTATCCCTGCGGGATAGAGGCAAAACAAATTGATAAATGATTCAAACATAAATAGATATCACCTCGGAGGTGTAGATCTCACATAGATGAAGGCTCTTCAACACATGAGAAGATGAAGCCAAATATGCAATCACAAACACAATAACAATGCTCTGCTCTGCAACAATGAATGTCTTAAATGCTCTAAAATCATAAGTTTGCCAAAAGTTCACAATCATCTTCTAGTTTGCAAATGAAACCCTAAACATGCTTATATATGCAACTAAACACATTCCCACTAAGAATTTCATAATTTAAACTTAAGATGTCAGCATGGGACCTAACTAACGGTCACAATACCGACATTCAAATTTGGGACCTGTCTAAAATAAGGCATGACAAGGGTGCTAGTGCCCATGTCCACAGGTCATTTTTCAAGGTAGGGCTAAGTGCCACAATGTCCTTCATGCCCCATGTGACATGGGTTTCAAGCCATTTTCTTCCAGGAGTCAAAATGAACATGCAAGATGCAAAACAAGAGACCCGGTAGCTAAACCTAGGAGGAAAAAGTCCAAGGAGACATTTCCCGACATAACATCATCTAAATGGAATTCATACAATAAATGCTAATGATATTGATTCCCTCTTGATTAAACCCAAGATGAAGAAGAATCATTAGTGATATGAAATAACAAAATAATTATTTGGCATTGTACTATTTGAGGATCATTCTTTTGTATAGAGACAAAATAGTACAATTGCTTTAATGTATTTCATCAAATAGGACTTGATCTTACAAAGAAAATGTATCCTAATTTACTCTTCCATACATCCAAATCATTGGCATCTAGTGAGCATCTAGATAAATGATGAAAGTTGGACTTGTTATCCTCTAATTAATGAATGGTGGAAACTTAAGGGTACCCTTGACATATTGAGGCATACGCTTAGTAACCTAAATGTGACATATTCAAGGCATATATGTGAATCTAGAACAACACAAGAAGAAAAAGGAATATTGATTCGAGTGTGAGAGATAGATACTAATACCCACCAAATATTTCTACAAAGTAGGATCCACCAAACAATACTTCAGTGTTGTATTAGCTTGAAGTTAGGGTTGCTATAGGCACAAGAGATTTTTATTTATACTAAAGAGAAAATCTCTAAAGAAGATCCGAGGCATATTGTGTGTGTGAGAGGATAATGCTTATTGCAGTTTAAAAGATCTTGTTTCCAATAAAAATAATATAGAAGGCCATTTTTTCATCCCAAATGAATATTTGAATTTGAATTTCATCTCACAAATGAGAGAAGATGACTCTCCAATAAAGATCATATCATCAACATATAACAATAAATGAGGATGTGGCCATCTAGGTGACACACAGAGATTCTAATACCACTAAAAGCAATAAAAACTACCACACTTGAGGGGCTTGTTTCAACTCATATAAAGATTTCTTTGATCTACAAACAATAGGAATGCCATTGTCCTATTGAAATCTAGGAGGCTAATCCATGTAGATCTCTTCATTTAGGTTACCATGAAGAAATATACTCCTCACATTCATCTGTTAAACTTAATACAGAAAGAGGTAGCAAGTGAAAGTACCACATGGATAATATGATTTTGAGAAAAAGGATCAAAGATCTCATTGTATTCAAATCCCTCACGTGAAAACCTCAAGTAACAAGGTGTGCCTTGTGTTTGTCAATAATATCGTTAGAATTATATTTTATTTCATCCTATAATATTTGCATGTTTTGTATCAAGAATAATCTTCATGTGTCACTCTCCTCGAGAGAAATGAAGGTCCTTTATTAGAATGTTAGGAGTATCAATGACCCTAGCAAGAGATGCTTAATTAAGCATCCATTAGAATCTCATGCTTTTGATGTTATTCTCTTATAGGAAACTAAACTCTCCTTAGAACAAGGAAATATCTTTTCTAAGTGGATCAAATGGAAATTTGATATGATAGATGCTTCTAGTGCTTCTGACACTTCTAGTGGTTTAGTTGTATTATGGAATAAAAAATTGGTTAAAGTGGAATCCATAGCTTCAAAAGCAAACTAGATGCTTCTTAACATAAATAGTATTGAGCTTCTAACCTCCATGTATGGATGTTTGATATTTATGGACCTACAACTATTATTCACAAGAAACTTGTTTGGAATACTTTAGGACCTCTTATGTAATATTTAAAGGGGGAATTAGTAGTTCTAGGTGGTGAATTTAATGCCATAGTGGATATGGAGGAAAAATAAGGGGAAATTATTCCTCCTAAAATAGTAGAGGATTTTAATGCTTTCATCAACGATAATAGCTTGGTTGATTTCCCCCAAAGAATGGTAGATTTACATGAACAAATAGAAGAAAAGATTTTCTCCTCATTGTTGAAAGACTTGATAGATTTCTCTTTTTTCTAATTGTTTATCAGATGCACTCAATTTCTCAACTTCTATCTCTCCCTTTTCGATCTCTGATCATTTTCCAATTATCTTGGATATCTATGAGTCAAGTTATTCCCCTTCTTTCAAAACTCAATTCAAATTTGAGGCAATGTGGTTCACAGAACATCACTTTCAATGATAACTTTAAGGAACCCCCCTAAAAAAACCTATAAAATCCTGGTGAATCTATGCACATTATTAGAAATTGTAATGTCAGAAAATGTCCCCTTGGGGGCTTTTCCCTCAAAAGGTTTAGCTCTCGGGTCTCTAGTGTGCATTTAGGACATATTACATCATAATTCAACACGTAGATGGAATGAACCCTAGGTATCATGACAAATGGGACCTAGGGGGACCTCTTGAACCTAACCCTGCCCAAAATAGGGGGGAGGACTTGGGCGCCCGCACCCTAGTCCTACCCTATTTTGGGTCAAGCCCAAATTTCTAGTGTCAGTTTATGACCGTTATTTGGTCCCTAGGCCAACACGGTAAGTTTGAATTTACAAAATATTGGCGGGAATGTTTGTAGTTGCATATAAAAGCATGTTTAGGCATTCATTTGTAAACTAGATTGCTATTGTGAACTTTATGCATCCTAAAGGTGATTCAAGGCTTTCATTATGTTGCAAGAGTAGATTTGTATTGTCTATGTGTTTATATTTGTAGATTTGAGCATCCATCTCCTCATGGAATCAAGAGCATCTTCCTCCCATGAGATATTCACTACAAGGTGATATCTATTGTGATTATTGATCATTTATCATTTGGTTTTTGCCTCTGCCTCCCAAGGCACGCACTCTCTATCTGACAACGGTGTTCAGAAGACTTAAATGTCTCTCTGGGGCTTGACTGAGGCAAGCCTCTAAACACCACAACCCCCTCCCAAAGTTTTCATGATTGCAGGTTACAGGTTGGAGTTGCAGATAAAGTAGAGTTGTAGGAGGGTACAACAAAGTGTCAGAATTGTAGATCAGAGAAAAAAATAGCTCCCTGGACTAGGGCACCCATTCATTAGTCCTCAAAGTCTTGTGACAGAAAAATCTCTGGTATAGCAGATACAGGTTGCAGACCTTGTTTCTAGATCTTCACAAAAAGCAAGGGCTTGGACTTGGGCGCTCGCTCTTTAGTCCCCAACTTTTCTACCTCTAAACCCCAAAAATAGGTGCACAATTATTTGTTATTTTACATCTTTCTACAGAGGCATTTTCCGTAATTCATTTGTTTACTGTTGTATTTGCATAATTAAGGTTTCAAGGCTTAATTGGGCACAAGAGAAGATAATTGGAAATCAAATCATAAAAATCTAAGTTTCCCTACATCTCAATAGTGACCTAGGGTATGATAGTACATTGCAACTCAACTCTAGGTCCTTGAATGTAAGGGTGAAAGGAGGATATACACCAAAACCACCAAAGACTAAACATCCAAATTCCACCCTTTAAATTTTGGTGAACCCATGTTATTGGACTTGTTTGCACCTTGTTGAGTGTTTTTCTTTAGATTTTATTTGATTTTCATATAGTCATTCATCTTATTGCATTGGAAAATTTTGAAAAAAATTGCAAAACCCTAGAGTGCATTTTCATATAGTTTTACATGTTGCATCAATTAATTTGAATTTCATCAAATTTTTTATTTTTACATTAGATCTGAATTAAATTACAGAAAATTATAAAAATTTATTAGTTTGCATTGCATTTTCATCCTAAAATTGCTAGGGTTTTGTTGAAAATTGTGAATTTTGAATATAACCTAGTAATTCCAAAATCTAGGGTTTGTAGGTAAAATCTTGTTTCAGATTTTTCTACTGATTTTAGAGACTCATTCAAATTTCCATTTGGCTTTAGTCTTGCATTTTAGAACAAATTTGCATTTAGATTTTAAAAATTTACATTTTTGCATAGAAAAAGTCAACAAAAAAATAACATTTTCATTGATTTCTCATTAGATTTGCACTTGCATTTTGCATGTTAGAGCTTGGAAATCATTTTTAGATCTAATAGAATGTAAATTTAATCATATGTCAGCTTCCAAAACATTCATAGAGCATTTTGTGTCAAGATCTTAAACCTAGGGCTTCAAAAACATTAATTTTCAGTAGATTTGGCCTTATCGACTCTCTAAACTTGCACTCTAGGCATGTTGTGAAGGATATTTTTGCACTAATTGGTTGTTATCAGGGTAATCATTTTTTTCCCCTCATAAAAATCTTCACAACACCTTTTTATCGAGCTCTTGTATTGAAAATTTGGTGAAAAACTACACATTTTTGCTATTTTTGCCCTAGGGTTTGGCCTAGTTTACACTCCAAGTGTGTTGTAACAAATATTATGGATTAAGGTGACTGATATAATTTATATTATTTTCTTCACATACATAAATTCTTTACAACACCCCTTTTGCTAGGTCTTGGAATCGAAAAACCGTGAAAATTTGCCTATTTTTGCTATATTTTCACTAAGGTTTGACCTTGCGTGGCACTATAAGCATGTTGTGATAGATATTTTAGAACTAAGTGGCTGTTATTACTAATATAATTTGCTTTCCATCATCATTTTCCTCACAACACCCTTTGTCATGCTCTTTTGCATTGAGATTTGGTGAAAAATCGCATGTTTTAGCATATTTTCACTATATTTTGACTTGTCGTCATCCTAGATTTGCATGAGTCTAATAACTCGCTGCCCTAAGAGAAACATTCCTTTAAGAATAAGCATAAGACACATGGGATCTAGTGCTCTTGAAGAAGTTGGTACATTGAACACCTTCTTCACAAAAGGAGAGACACAAATGTTACAAGACATTACACCTATCACAAGACAATGGAAGAGCAAAATTTTCACGATGTTGATGATACTACTGAAATGACAGGATATGTATCTGATGAGAAAATAAATAAACTAGATAAAGACCTAGCTAAATTCCAAGAGTATGTACAAACTGAGAGGATAGCTGAAGAAGTTGTACCTGTGATTCACCATGTAAGAGAATTGATATTAGAAGGACAAGATGGTGTTAATGCAATCCGTGGTTTAGCACATATTGTACAAACCAATATCATGCCAATAACTAAATGTGTAAAAGTAATAAATAACACTTTGTCACCATCTCATACACAAGTATCAGCACCTATACTGACTACGGGGATATCCACTTTTACATCCACAATCTTAACAAATGATGTGAATGCTTGTAGTAATGCTACCATTGTTATTGGAGTATCTAATGGCACTACATACAAAGCTGTGGGATTTGATTATCAGAATTTGGTTTCTAAGGGGACCTCCTCTATGCATAATTGCTCTCAACCACCTATCTATTCCACTCATTTCCAACCACCTATTACCTACTCGCAACCATCTTCCACCTACCATTATGTCCAACCACCGTTGACATATTCTTAGCCTCCACCAATCATATCTCAAGCTCATTCACCTCCTCATTTTGGTTCCAACTCCTTGCAGTAAACCACATCTCCCAACGATGCCATCCTAAACTAACTTTTACAGGGCATGAATGCTTTACAACAAAAGGTAATAAATTTGACAAATTCTTCGAAGCCCAATATACCAACATATCATGCCCGTAATGCCCTTTCCTATGCAATTTTGAGAACTCCTATGCTCGAGAGGTTTGAGACTCCCTGCTTTGAAAAATATGGTGGAAAAGGTGATCCTAATACTCATGTGTGGCAACATTCACAGCTATGTGTAGCAATTTCTATTTTGAAGAGGATTTGTTGGCAAAACTTTTCCCACGATCTCTCAAAGATACCACTTTAGAATGGTTTTTCTCTTTACCTTTGAATTTAATACACTCCTTTTTGCAGTTCATTGATCATTTTTTACAACATTTTCAAGCAAACATTGGAGCCCAATTCTCCTTAATTGACTTGGTTCATTGTAAGAAAGGTCCGATGGAGAAGCTAACTAAATTTATTAGTCGGTATCAAGATTTGTATACACAAATTCAATATCAGATGAAATTTGATGATGTTCAGAAGATATTTATTACAAATCTATAACCTAATATATGTGATAAGATCCTCTTGATGAAGTATAAATCCTTTCAACATTTATGCACCGCCCTTCATGATTATCAACTTTCATCTATTTAGTATGAAAACCAAAACTCATCAGCTCAAGTTGGTCAATCCACAAGTGGATCATCACAAAACAACTTTAAGAGGAACAATAATAACAAGAGCTTCATCAAGGTTAATGGACCGAATACAAACAACTTTTCTAATGTGTCTGCTATCCCAAATCTAAAGAAGACATCATATCAACCAAGAAATTTTACTTTGATATCTGAGTCTTATCATTCTATCATGAATCAAGCTATGAGTAATAACATTCTGAAGCTTCCCCTAATTAAGCCTGTTGATCCTAGTAAAGCACAAGGACCTTACTTTGATGCTAATGCCTTTTGTCATTTTCATCAGACACAAGGACATGATATTGAATGATGTATGCATCTTAAACATGAGATACAAGACCTTATTGATTCGAATATCATCTAGGTATCGGGTGTGAGTGATAACAGAAATAAATCGGTTGCTCCGTTGAATCAGAATTTACAAATCTTTACTAATCCATTCCCTAGACATACTAATACCAATATGTTGCAACAAGGTTTAGTGGAAGTAGACGATGACAATTATTTAGACTATGATAATATCGTGGGTATGATTGAAGTGGATAAAGAGAAAGTGGATAACCCACCTCACCCACGAAGAAAAGGAATTTATGCTGAGGTTCCTCCTCCATTATCCTTATATGGATCAAGAGATAACCGAAATACACCAGAAAAAAAGTAGAACAACTAATACAGACAATTAAGAAGGTACAAGATAATTCCTGTTACTATGTTAGAAAGATTCAACAACGAAAACTGGCTAAAAATCACAAAAGAGTAAGACAACTGTCAGTAGTTGGAAATAATAGTGGTTCTCCCCCCTCATAAGAAAAAAAAAATCTCACTTCAACATGAAATCACAAAACAAGCATCATATGATAATAAACAAGACTTCCATAAGAACCACTCAAACTTTGCACTCAACATGATCGAGTACCTCTCCAAGAGGTTCACGAGTTCCAAAATCTAATATAAAGATCCTACAGGTAAGTATCTCTAACCCTTTATCCCTCTCGTGATGTGTTTCCCTCGTGATGTGTTATGTGTTGTTTAGGCCTCCTAGGATGACCCTTGATTCTGTTGTAAGGTCCAGGATACCAGGAGACCGCCTCTATTGTGACCTTCTTCTAGTATCATCATTCTTCTATATTGCCTCTCTCTCTGATTTCATTGTTGTGTGTTGTGTCTTGCGGACATAGTGTTGCGGTTGGTGACCTGGGGGCACCCTCCTACATGACTATCCCTAAGACACTTGTTTCTCCTATCTTATTTATTGTTTCCCTTCCTCTAGTGTTTCCATCTAGCGGGCAGATGATGAAAAACATTTATACTGATGCGGACCTAACATCCCTTTCGAGAGCAATCAAAAAATGGACTTAGTTCCTAATATGATGATGGGGTTGTATATCTTATCTGATGCTTGGCTAGTGGAAGCACTTGTGCTTTCCGCATAGTGATTTTGATGGTGTTCTATCTCATTTACAAATCATAACAATACTTCTACTCCATGCACTTTGTCTATCTTGAATCTTGCATGCCTCAGATTTCATATACATTGATGTTGTTGTTTTTATGTGGACACTAACATGTTTCTTGCAGGGATGTGTTTGTGGGAACATTTGGCGATCGTAAAGTACATGTCACCTCTGAGGGGCATGGGCTTTGTGAAAGTCTGTGTTCCCTTGTGTGTTTTCTTCCTACCTTAACGTGCTTCATACCGATGCATGATATCAACCACCTTAAGGTGGGGGAATATATAAGGTAAGTTGTCTGTTATAGATGTTAGCAATGTGCTTGTCCTCAGGTGCAGTTTAAAGACTTGTGCGATGAGTACATCCTGCACTCTAGGTTTGTTTGCAATCAATCAATCAATCAATCATGTAATCCCTCTATGGAGGTGGGATATCAAGCATATCCTCTTTCTTAAGCCCTTTGCGGAGGCGGGGATGATGTATTTCTCAGAGCAGATTGCATCATCCTATCATTTTCAAAAGTCCTCTGCAGAGGCGGGGAGCGGTTTTCTGACTAACTCAACCCTTAAGCATGTCTTTAGCAATTGTTGTGGTGAAGCCCAATCGTCGGTGTGTGCCTATAATGTGCCTGAGATGGTGTTAAGCCTAGAAATAGGAACACTCCATCACTTATCTGCCATGTTTTCTTCGTGTCTTAAAAGTGTGTGTTTGGCATGCTTGCTTTGTGTGGCATGTTTGTTGCCCCATATGCAGTTTAAAGACCTGCACAATGAGTGCATCCTACATTTTGGGAGGTTTTGCATGTCTTGCGTGTGTATTGCCCCATATATGTAGTTTAAAGACCTGTACGATGAGTACATCCTGCATTATGGGAGGTTTGTTTACTTTCCTGTACTTGCATCTGCATTTCATATATATAAGAAAAAGAAAAGAAAAGAAATCATTCCTATCTTTTATGCATTAATGTGTCTTCTTTGCATTCAATGTATTCTTTGTGTTTTACGTGACTATAACTGTCTTTTCCATGTTTTGCGTCCCTGTCATTGTCTTCAATGTGCTTGGCATGTCTTCTCCGTGCTTGGCATATTTGTTGTGTTTGTTGACCGTACTTTAATGCATGTATTGGCCTCACGTTTATACATACATTAAAGTGGGGGCTAAATGTGATGTTAGAAAATGTCCCCTTGGGGGCTTTTCCCTCAAAAGGTTTAGCTCCTAGGTCTCTAGTGTGCATTTAGGACATATTACATCATAATTCAACATCCCGATGGAATGAACACTGGGTATCATGACAAATGGGACCTAGGGGGACCCCTTGAACCTAACCCTGCCCAAAATAGGGGGAAGGACTTGGGCACCCGCGCCCTAGTCCTACTCTATTTTGGGTCAGGCTCAAATTTCTAGTGTCAGTTTATGACCATTATTTGGTCCCTATGAAGAAATGATAAGTTTGAATTTACGAAATCTTGGTGGGAATGTTTGTAGTTGTATATAAAAGCATGTTTAGGCATTCATTTGTAAACTAGATTGCTATTGTGAACTTTATACATCCTAAAGGTGATTCAAGGCTTTCATTGTGTTGCAAGAGAAGATTTGTATTGTCTATGTGTGTGTGTTTGCAGATTTGAGCATCCATCTCCTCATGGAATGAAGAGCTTCTTCCTCCCATGAGATCTTCACTACAAGGTGATATCTATTGTGATTATTGATCATTTATCATTTGGTTTTTGCCTCTGCCTCCCAAGGCATGCACTCTCTATCTGACAACGATGTTTGAAAGACTTAAATGTCTCTCTAGCGCTTGATTGAGGCAAGCCTCTAAACACCACAACCCCCTCCCAAAGTTTTCATGATTGCAGGTTATAGGTTGGAGTTGCAGGAGGGTACAACAGAGTGTCAAAATTGTAGATCAGAGAAGAAAATAGCTCCCTGGACTAGGGCACCCGCTCATTAGTCCTCAAAGTTTCATGATAGAAAATTCTCTAGTATAATAGATACAGGTTGTAGACCTTGTTTCCAAATCTTGACAAAAAGTAGGGCCTTGGACTTGGGTGCCCACTCTTTAGTCCCCAACTTTTTTGCCTCCGAACCCTAAAAATAGGTGCATAGTTATTTGTTATTTTACATCTTTCTATAGAGGCATTTTTTGTAATTCATCTATTTACTGCCGTATTTGCATAATTAGGGTTTCAAGGTTTAATTGAGCATAAGAGAAGATAATTGGCAATCAAATCATAAAAATCCAAGTTTCCCTACATCTCAATAGTGACCTAGGGTATGATAGTACATTGCAACTCGACTCTAGGTCCTTGAATGTAAGGGTGAAAGGAGGATATACACCAAAACCACCAAAAACTAAACATCCAAATTCCACCCATTACAGAAATTTTATAAAATCCTAGCGAATCCTAATGAATAATTGGTAAAAAAAAAATTACAATGGCGAATCCTAGCAAATAATTACAAAAGAAATTAATTAAGATGAAAAATCTTTCCTTTAAAAAATTGCATAGTTGGTCAGCGCAATCCCCCTATATATATATATATTTTTTTGTAATGTTGAAGCAAGGGCCCAGGTGTAGCAGCCACCGACGGGGTTAAGGGGTAGAGCCCCATGCCACCAAGCACAAGTCCACTATCTAAAAGGCATTGGAGCACACACAGATTTTAACATTTTTAAAATATATCACTTTAAAATAAAGACTAAAATAAAAGTGAATGTGTTGCCATCGATTACCTTTCTAATCGAATGGCTATGGTTTAATTTTGTGACATTCTATGCATGTGCCTTTGAAAAGGATTGTTGAGGCCTAGAATTTGTTTTAGGCCACATGAATTAATCTAATCATGTGGCCCAAAACAAATTCCAAGCCTCGGCAATCCTTTTCAAAGGCACATGCATAGAGTGCTGCAGAATTAAACTACAACCATCCTATTAAAAAGGTAGTCGATGGAAACAAATAAAATCCCTTTTCAAAGAAAAAATATCCCTAAAATTAAGTGGGAATTCATTATTAATGGCGATATTGCCCCAAAATTAATGGAAGGAATATAATATTAATGATGAATATAATTAAGATTTGTAATTACAATATAAACTACTGGTGAATCAGCTCCAATGACACATCATTTACTTGGTGAATCAACTCAAGTTATTTGTTTAAAAAAATAATGCATTGGCAAATTAACCAAGACTAAATTTATTCTTTGTAAAAATTAGGAGATTTAGTCTCCTTTAGAGAGCATACTATTCACCATTTTTGGAGGCCCTGATTTCAACTAATTGGCAAAGATTCACCACTAAAAAATTGGTGACCACTTTCTTCCCCTTCTCTTCTAGTAGTGGTTAAAAGCTCCATTTATGGAAGGGTCAAGGATGTATCAACTCTGTAAAAAGCTTCAATTTCTAAAGAAAGAGATTAAGCATTGGAATAAGCTTCATTTCTAGAATTTCTTTGAGGAAAAAATAAAAATAGAAAAATAGTTGGAAGATTTGCACATGAGCACATAATACAACATGGAATGAATAAAGAGTGTTTTGAATTGGAGAAAAAGATGAAAGAGGATCTTGAAGAAATTCTTATAAGAGAAGAAATTTATTAGCGATATAAATCTAGGGAATTATGGATAAAATATGGGGATAGGAATACTAAGTTCTTTCATGCTTCAAGAAAAACTACAATGTAACTCAACTCTATCTCTAATATTAATTCTACTCAAGGACAAGTTCTTAGTGATCATCAAGACATTCAAAAAGAGGCAATATCTTTCTTCCAAAATTTATTATCCAAGCCATAAGAAGATTCAAAAAATATCCATATTTATGTGTTGGATAATATTCCTTCCATTGTAACTCCACAACATAACAAGATGCTGCTATCAAAATTTTCTATGGACGAAATCAAAAATGTGATTTTTTCTTTATTACCTAATAAAGCTCCTGGGCCAGATGGTTATACAAGTCTTTTTTTTCAAAAATGTTGGGAATTTGTGGGAATATAAGTATGGTTGACTGTGGAAGAAGCAAGAAGAAATAAGACTATTCTTAAGAAATGAACTCACTCCTAGCATTAATTCCAAAAAATTAGTGTCCTTTTACAAATTTTATGCCTATATCTTTATACAATACTATCTACAAGATTTTTTCAAAAGCAATAACTATGAGATCGGCCTCTATCATACCAATAATCAATTTTGAAGAATAGGAAAGTTTCCTTTGTTCTTCCCAATATATCCATCTAATCAGATCATCACCATTGAAGCGAGGAAAATCAAGCTTCGACCCATGAAAATTGCTGGAAGAAGAGAACCCAGTGTCTATAGAAAACTCTAGCTGCCATCTATTGTTCATGGCTAAATGCTGAAGATTGAGGCTGAGAATTTTTTCATCCAAATCTTGGAGTTTGGTCTTGAGGGCTGCAAGTTCATCCTCCATGTTTTTTGCTCCTGTGTAGGTGACAACCATAACCAAGGGTTTTTTTTTTGGAAATGGGTAGAAAAACAAAAATAGAAACTTTTTTAGTAAAGGAAAATTTGGATTTGGGAAAAACTCCGATGGGTAATTGGGGTTTGACTAGGTTTTGGACACTTTCTGAGGGAAAGGGGAGTAGAAAATGGGGATTTCAGAAGCAGGGTGAAAGAATGGGAAAATTTGTCCAAGAGGGACAAAGGAGTAAAAATATGAAATGAACACTGTGGTAAATTTTGAAGGCTATTGGGTGAGAATCGAAGAAATTATGGAAAACCCTAGAAATAGACAAATGTGGGATTTCTGGCTTCGATAAATGGAATTTGGGATAGGGTCCTCAAGGAAGGAAATATGCAGAATGAAATTTCAGGGGTTCTAGTTAACTTTGAGAGGAAACGAGCTAAAGCAAGGGAGATATGGTGAAAAAATAGAAATTTTTTACTTTTTTTTTTTGGAAACAATCTGCCAAATGCTCTGGGCAGATTCGATATGCAATTTTCCAGTTGTCAATAGATATGGGCCCCAAGTATGTTCAGCTTCCTAAAGGTTTAGGGGAGTCGCTCAGCCACCAATGTTGTCTAATGGCTTGCGTAAATTGGGGCAGTACCCATCACTCCACAGCTCAGGTAAAACTGATAATCGCTTTGCCACAAACGATAGCTCTTGGTTTACCTCATGGATGGGAACTAGTCAATCAGGTAGGGGCCGTTGCCCTTTTCGCTGGCAGGTCCTCTCAATGGGCTAGCTACTTTGGGGTTCCTGTGGTACTCCTCATAATGAGTTTTAGGGTTATATGCCTAGGCACTTCCCACAGTTAAGTGGATAGGGATATTCCCTTATCCGAACTTGCAATTGAAATGAATAATATAGATGCGAAAAAGAAAGAACTAAAGTAATAATCACAGTGCCTAGAGGCCACTGTGGAAAAAAAATTCAACAGAAATTCCACCCAACGAGCCTAAGAAAGCACTCTGATAGCAAATGAGAGGAACCTCCTGCAACAATATAATGAAAATGCACGAAATAACATAAATATAGCAGAAACACAGAAGGAATTTATTGATCACAGGCCACTTCGAGGGGGCAACCTCCTTTGAGCAAGCTCAATACAATAAATTCGTGGATGCCTTCATTGGCCTCAACACGTACTTATACATTAAGTCTAATCTAAACAACTATTACTTCCCATGAATGTGGGATAATACAATATACTCACGGGATGACTTACAAAGCATATGCATCCAAAAGTAATATACTAACAAAGTAAAGAGAAGGGTTAAACATGGGTTCCTAACACAAGGAGAGAAACAATTGAGGTTCTTTGGTTGCTAACGAAGTCTTGCATTCTATTCAATCAAATAAATCTTCAGCAATGGTGATCAAATTAGATATGATGAAAGTGCATATGAAAGAGTAAACTAGGACTTACAAAAGTCCTTAAAAATTTGGTTTTTCTTTACAATGGTGTAAATGGATATATTCATACATCTCTAGTATAATTTTCTCTATTCTCCTAAATGTCAGCCCAACTGGTTACTTCAAAAAATCCTCTCAAGGAATAAGGCAAGGCGATCCAATTTCCCTGTTTGTTTTATTATAATGGCAGAGACACTTATCATTTCTTTTATTGCTCAAATTATAGCTCAAGCATGTAAAGGTATTTCAATCCCAAGGTTTCCTATTTTTATAACTCATGCATTATTTGCAAATGACACTCTTTTATTTGGTAAAGCCACTTATATGGAAGAAAAGACTATTAAAAAAGTGTTAAAAACTATTGTGATGTTTCTGGGAAAAAGATCAATCGATCAAAGTCAAAAAAAAAAATTTCATAATACCAATCTTAGTCTTCAAAAAAGAATCTCAATGTTGTTGGTCTTTAAAATTAATAATATTCCTTGTCAATATTTGGGTATACCATTGTTCTTAGGAGTGCAAAAAATGAATTTTGGAAAAAGTTGTTTTAACTATTCATAAAAAATCTCTTCAAGGAAAAGAAGATGGCTAACCATTGCATGAAGGATAACAATGATTAAAGCATTTCTTTCTGAAGTCCCTATTTACATGTTGTCTGTCTTGAAAGTGCCAAAAGGTATAGTTACAGAAATTGAAAAAAGTATTAGGCACTTTTTATGGAAAGGAAATTAGCTCTTGTCTCATTGGAAAAAGTATGTAAGACCAATTTTTAGGGAGGGTCTAGAATACATGACATAGAAGCTCAAAATTTGGAACTTGGTGCTAAATTAGCCTGGAATATGTTTGCCAAGACAAATTCAAAATGGTGTAAGATTATGCAATAAAAATATCTAGACACCTTCGAAACAGAAAGGATTTTTACTTTATCTAATCCTCTAAATGGATCTAGAATGTTGAACTTCATTGTAAATTACAAAGAAGTTATTGTGCCTCATCTTTCCTGGATAATACATAATGGTGAGAAAGATTTATTTTGGGAAGACTCTTGGAATGGCCATCCCCCCTTAAATAAAATTTATAGAATAGATGAAGAAAAAGATATTTTAAAGAAAACCTAGGGTGATAAGGTTAAGGATTATTTTATTTTGTTTAATGATTCTCTTCTATTAAGGCATAGTGGAAAAATTTGCAAGATTTCCCTATCCCTTTACATTAGAAACTTCTCATTCAAAGAATATTAGAGAAAAGACAAATTTTCTTTTCCACAAAAGAAGATCAACTCTCTTGGATGCCATCTAAGATGGGACAATACACTATCAAACAAGGTTATCAATCATTAACTTCTTCAACTACAGCTAAAAAATGGCCTTTCAAATTATGTTGGAGTAGGGCCTGTCTTCCTAAAGTAGGTGCTTTATCTTGCTTTATCTAACTAATAAAACTCTTACAAGTTAAAGACTAGAAAATTGGGCATTTCTTCATCCTTCAAGTGTGTCTTATGTGGATCTAAAACTAAAGATAGAAATCATGTTTTACTAAATTTCTCTTTTCAATATAGTTGCTAGTGTTAGCTTTGTATGAAATTAAATTGGCAAAGTCCACTACCAAATTCACTTATGCAACTATTTCTCAGCTAGCCTTCTATCTATTCAAACTCCACTTTTGTATCTATATGGAGAATTTCCCCCTTTACTAATTTTTAATATTGGGCTTGAGAGATATAACAGGATCTTTAGGAAACTTGTTGCAAGTTGTGAAGAATTTTTATATAAACTGGAAAAATTAATCTCTAAAAATGCGATGTCTCAAGTTATGAGAAACACTTCTATTGATACTAAATTTACAATTTGGGATGCTTCTCTTATAAAATAGTGGAGATTAATTAAACCTCCTTTATCCTCAATAGGTTTAAACAATAATAAAAGTAAGGTTGATAGGAGCAAAATCAAATGGACTCCTCCTAAAATTTCTTTGGCAAAGATAATTTTTGATGCTACTTTGTGGGAAAATCTAGATTCCTCAAGGGCAGGTTGTGTAATTAGGGACTATAAAGGAAATCTACTATCAATTGTGACAATAAAAATTCCTAATGGAACCAATAATGAGATAGAGGCACAAGCACTACTTATAGGATTATCTATGGCAAGAAGATAGAATTACAAAGGGATAGTGATTGAGTTCTTTGAGACTCTATGAACATTATTTATGCAATAAAAAATAGATCTTTTGCTAACTGAAAATTAGTCATAACCTTCAAGAGACATGGTTGTTACTAGATTGGTTTGAATACTTTGAATGTAAGCATTGTTTCAAGGAAGGTAACAAGGTGGTTGGTTACCTTGCAAACTTAGATTGTGATCAAATGGAGTATGTCATAGATATTGATTCTTCATCTATTTAAGATTTCTCCAGAGTGCAAAATATCTTTTTTTCAAGATCAATAGGGATTGGGTATCCCTTTAAAACCTTAAATAGGAGTTAAATTTATTTCTTAACTATTACTTTTTGGATGTAGGGTAAAATTTGTTTTTAAAGGATCATATCAAAATCCTTTGAGTGTATGGTTTTACGAACCCTATACAAAGCATTTATTATTATGTAGCTAGTTAATTATGATGCCTTGCTACCATTCTAGTGAGTTGTTGCAAACAAGACAACTTGCATCCCCTCACTTCATTAGTATTAACTCCCATTTATGTCACCAATATTTTTGGTTAATATAAACTCATCAAAGTTTAGTCTTTGTTCATCCCTTCCATTATTTCTATAATGGAGGCTCTACATAAAAACAAGTGCCTCTAATTTCCCATCCAAAAATAGGAAAATTTGACTTTGTATTGCTAGCCAAGGTTTTTAACATTGATTGTGAAGAAGTCAAAGATGTTGTTTAGGTGATTATGAGAAGAGAGATTCTCTAGGACTCCACTTAGGTGTTATACTACTCTCGGGTATGATAGACATCAGATTTCCACAATCCATAATGAAATAGTAAACCAATGCTTCAGGATTTGACTATGTGCATGTTTTTGTCTCAACGTTTCGGATCATACTCCATGATCCATCATCATGAGGTTTACTACCATAGTCAAATCCTGAAGCATTGGTTTACTACTCTCAGGTAGTCACTCTTTTTCTTTCCAATGCTATGGATCTCATTCCAAACCCCATTATTCTTAGGAAAATTGAATTTGATTATGTGTAAATCATCTCATTTCATTAGAGAGTTTCAATTCTACAATTAAAAAGTATTTGTTCAATGCTAAATCATCTATTGGGGGTTTATTCACTTATAGAGAAATTTAAAAGGACCTAGCAAAAGTGAATAACTCATTTCAATCCCTACACTTCCTATTAAATCATGCTCCTCATCTTCCTGTGCTTCTTGGGGACACTAGTTAAAATAGTAATCCTGCTATAGTGAATGTTGGTGCTCCTATTCAAGACCCTCTTGTTTTGATTCTTGATTTGTAGCTCCTAGTTTCTGATCGATGGCATACTTCTATTTTGTATTAGTTTTTTGGCTCTTTTTGTCTTGTTGTTTTGAATTTAATAGAAGAGCATTATGTAATTGATTATCTTCAGCCCTTGTTTCATGGTGGATCTTTCTATAAAAACTTCTATTACTTTTATATTTAATATAATGTTCAAGTGATCTCATCTTTTGCAAACAAATATTTCCCATCCATCACTCTATATGAAAACACCATATTCTTTTTATAGAACATCTCCTAATTTAGATGGCCCTTGGTTTGGTTGTAGATAATATTGCACTATGTTGAGTTGTGAGATCTCTATTGGTGCACTCAATGATTGGGAGCCAAATTAATGGAAAAATTATCCTTGTGAATAACATATATATCAAGCCCACACCATGGATCCTGAACAATAACATAAATCAAGGAGGATTTCAAGAAAGAAAACTTGTATATTCATGGCAAAATACACAACTTATATTTTATTTCTATACAAGGATGCGACAACAATAAATATTGATTATTCATAAAATGAAAGGACATATACATTTATTACATATTTCTATATACATTTTAATAGATTTCCCCCTATGGAATTACTATGTTCAAGTGCATGTACACAAAACTTGATCTAATAGTTCATTTCCCCAAAGGAACAAACAACTCCCAAGCCCCTACAAAACAATCTCCCAAGATTCTTACAAAATTTTAAAAAAATCCCTAAGCTTCCCTATAAAAAAAAATAATTCCAAGCTTATATGTTTGTGCTTCCTATAATAAAAATTGAAGACCCTCTCTAAATATCTAATGTCATGAACAAGAAGATGAATGAATAGAGAACAATATTATTCATCCACAAGGAGTACAGATATTGAGCATATTATGCCCATAGATTGCAATAAAGTTGTATTTATAGAGATTATCGTAGGAGATGAGAATGACAACTTGGTCTCTAGAAATAGCAATATTTTCTCAAAGCCTGTCAAGAGAGAAGATTGGGAGATAGAGCAAAACCATCCTAGAATTATTTATCATCATAGAAAATAGGAAATAAAGAAAACTTATCCTAATTTTTATTTAAAAGGATAACCCCGTGACTCCCTCTAAGTGGGGTGTTCTAATTAACATGAATTACCCTTATTACAAATATTTATAATTTCAACACATGTTGGCCTTGAGCAATGCCCAAGTTTTCTCTCATGAGAAGCCATGGATAACTACTTTTACCTAGCATAGGAAATTATAAAATAAGAAATAAATTATTTTTGGTTGATTTATGAGATGTTCCTATAACATCAATCCATCTATGACCAAGTTCTAACATGTCTCTCTCCAAGTTCTCATATGATTTAGAAAATAACCTTCAATGTAGAAGCACTCCAATTAGGTGCATTTATGGGCACAATAGGTGGAGGCTCATTAATCACTTAATCTTAGTCCCTTTTTAATTAATTATCCTATGTGGGCCCTATCCTTATTTTCCCAATAAGGATATAAAAATATTTTTAATAAAAAGTCCATGGTTTGGGTAAATAGAAGCAACAAATAAAATAATAATAAATAAAATAATTTCATGCATATTGGGGTGTGGGTTCCATAAAAGAGTGTTGTAACCTATAAGACACTTGACATATTAATCCTAATAGGTTCTAGATAGCTCATTAATTACGAGTTACAAGTTGGTGCTCATAACAAAGTGGAGACCATTTTGAGGAGAGAATATTTTCAATTTATTAATTGTTATTTTGGAGAGGAAAAATAGGGTGTTGAAATTTGTACACTATTGGTGCTATTTATTGAGGTTTTTGGACATTGAGAGATATGTCATTTTTCATATATTTTTTTTGTCTTAGCTTGAGCCTTGAGTGAAACTATCAATTCGAGAACAAAAACCCTTGGATTTGAAGATTGGAGGATGAAACCCATTTGGTTTCTAGAGGGAAATCTCATTCCAAGGTTGTAATTGTGTTGAACATTTTGTTCTATTTTCTAGCAAGTATTTATATTTGGAATAGCAACATATTGTAATATCAGTTTTGATTCATATTTATATGTTGTCTATTTAATGATATTCTAACATGTTTGAATATATTTTTTCTCTAGCATGTTCATATGGTTCATGTAATATATCATTGCATCTTTCAAGAATTGTTGTTTATTCAAATTTTATATCATTATTCATTTAATGTATGCTCTCACCTTGCCCTCACAAGATCTTATGCTCTCACCTTTCCCTCACAGGACTTTGGTGATTAGAAAGTGGTAAATATTTTTAATAAAATTTGTTGAGGTTATTATACTTTTGCTTTTGACACATGAAACCTATTGTATCCTCTAATTGACCAAACAATAGTGTCTCATAAGAGATATTTTAGAAGTGCAATCTAATAAGTGAATATAACCTCTATATAATATAGAGTAGAAGAAAATACGACTATTAGGAAAGAAGTTAGAGCCTCTTATTTAAAAAGGAGCTAGAATAAAGATAATGGAATGAGAATAAATATGAGGAAGAAAATATGGAATCAATCCAATAGATGGATGAGAGATTACATCATGGAAGAGTACATATTTATCAACAAAGATATTCTTAGACAAAGGATCATAAGCATGGTATCCCTTGGAATCCTTAATGTATTTGACTATAACACATATGGGGATCTTAGGTTATACCTTCTAATAAATCTCATTAAGAATGTGATCCAATGGCATCGAATCCAAAGATTTAGAGATGAGAAATGTCCATTTTTCCTATAGCAAACCTTCGTATAGAGTATTCCATTTGAGACCTCATTTAGATATTTTATTAATGGTGTGGGCATCATAGACAATGGATTCCCCCAAAATCTTAAGATTTATATGATTAGAATGAAGCATATGTCTAGATATTTACATAATGGCATAATTCTTCCACTTGAAAACTCAAATGTATTATGGAATGTATCAAACTTTATGCTAACAAATTCAATGTGATCGCTAGCAAGAATTTTATTAAATTCATATTCACATCCTTTGTCTAACCAATGACATTTAATCTTCCTTGCAAGATAAATCTTCATAATAACTAAATGAGTTTTTAAATTTTTAGAATGCTCCATCCTTACTTTTGATGTAGTATATTCAAAGGAATAATGAATAATCATCAATGAATGTGATGAATTTATTCGATCATAAAGGTGGGGACCTTCCCATGGGCTCATGGATATCACTATGTATGAGATCTAGACACTAAGGGGATTTATGAGCTTTATTCTTTGGAAAGGATTCTTATTGGTTCTTTCATAAGATGAATCCTCACTAGACTCTACATGGAGGATTAATTTAATGACATCTTCTAGACATTATGTGATTTCTCACATGACACGTCTATATGTAGTTGGTGTGATCCAATCTATCATGCCAACTAGATTATGCATCATGCCCCTTCATTTCCATAGCCACAAAGTATGATGTCTTTAATGATAGACTACAAATACCAAAACTGTACATCTTACCTATCTCATTATAATATCTTATACATCAACTATCTTGTAGTCATTATCCATGTCTTTTAAGACTCACTTGTCTACCTATAACTCAAGTTTCTTATTAGTATGAGTAATACCATAGACAAATAGAAGGTTGGGACCCATATCTATTACATATATCACTTCTTTAAAATTTGCATTATTAATTAGATATCACCGCTTCTAGATATAGTAAGGGAAGAATCATTACATCTTGTTCTCCTTGATGCATGGTGGATTAGTTAGATAGCATGCTTATATTAATTTTCATGTGATAACTAGATCCCAAGTTAGCTATACATTCAATATATGCTCTAGAATGAAATTGGGCTTGTAGTTCAGAGTATGTTTTGAAAAAATATTCTTTCAATAGTTATTTGTAGTATGATCCTCAAGATCCTTAATACATGTCCAAAATTGTTTCTCATCGTGATTTTGCTTTGATTTGGAATAATCTTTAGTATATCCTTGACTTTTAGCTCATGATTCCTCCAAGATCTAACTGCATGAACTTAATTAGTGGTGGACATCCTATTGAAGTTTCATAAGGAGGTGTGAAATTGGGTTACAATCTAACATACTTCCTCAAAAGATGGATCCTTTATCTTTTCGATGAAGAGACAACACATATTAAAGTTACATAATAGATTGGATAATAAAATGAAATATTATTAATAAGAATACTTGCATATAATTAGTGTCTCCTCCTATTGCCTTAATCTTAGTGTGAAATGTTTTCAATTGAAAAATGAAATATTTTCCACAATCAAAATTAATAATCTTGAGAGTGCAAAATTATCTTCAATTGATTGGTCTAATAAGTGTTGTTATTACTATTAAACAAGTTTTGGAACCTATCAAATCACTTATTTGGATCACTCTATTTGATGTAGTGGTAGTAAAATATATCATCCATATTAAGTGTAATTATTTGTGGATTGTTTTCTTGTATTAACTTCACTTCATCCTTTAACTTAATACTTGAGGGACATTTTATTTTGGGAGATTTACTCTCATAGCCCTTAAATCTTGAGAAATACCCTAATTGGGTCCTCCATGATGTATAGTTTGATCCATAGAGATTTTACAGACTAAATTTAGACTTTATTGATTCTACAATTCCTTATCTAGATCGAGTTGATAAAAACTAGACAAATACATACAAAATAAAAACGTGTGATGAGAAAGGGAACTCTAAACACTTCCATATGGTCCTCCATATTGCATGGTGTTTGTTGTTCTTTATCCTTGCTCTAAAACTATTAAATTAGACCCTATATGGGTTTGACCAAAAAACAAGATCCTTGTTGATCCATAAAAGGTGGTGGATATTCCACAACAATCTCATCAACAATGGATATCTCCTTAAATATGGCTTTGCACCAAACCTAATGGTTCAACATGCAACATAAAACATAAGAAAATGATGGATTCTTCAATTCGTTAAATGGAATCCATCCTATCAAACTTGTACATACCTACAACTCCTCACGTGATCAAATCCACATGCTACATTCATTACAAAACAATGCATACTTTAACCAATTGGGAGTTAAATGAATGCCATTCTTATTTAAAATCTTAAACACATTTGTTAAAATGGATAAACAAGTAGGAAATACTCAATATACACACAAGAGAGAGTCAAGGCACCATTTGTAACCAACAAAAACCTAAATAGGAAAAAACCCACTAATAGTGCAACGATACAAGCATTTAGCCTCTCTTAGGCTAGTATGATGCCTAATCAATGATAGCATCCTCCTAATTATAAATAATCTATGCAACTAAGTAGAATAAAGGTGTAAAAATGCTCACCTATGCTTCAATCAACTCTTCCATACCCAACTAGCTGAAACAACCTTCAAATAATGCACATCTTGGCCTCATAACTTTAAAGATGTGAATGCAAGATTTTCGCAAAATTTCCAATAGCTCCCTCTTCTCTTTTCCCTCTTTTAATCCTCCCTTCTTTGGGTCATTATATGGTGCCTCTATTTCTTTATCCCCAAAAGAAGACCAATAGGAAGAGAAAACAAAGAACTAAAATCTAGAACACCCAACAACTCTTATTTGGGTGTTTTCTAAAATTATGTAATTTTTATAATTTATACCATTACTATTGTGTTTTGGAAACTCACATATGATGCTTATTTTCCACATACAATGTGTTATGCCACATGTATAATCCACAAAAATAAGCCAAACATTAATTTTGAAGGTTTAAAAATGCCTTGCCAACTTCAACAATACCTTGCATGACTTTGGAAGCACTATGCACTCCAACAACAACCTCAATAGCAACCTTCTTGAAACCATAACTTCCTCATATGAACTTGAAAATTTATTTCATTTGTTAAATTGAATACAATTTTGAGAGGAATGTGAACATACAAAAATATTCAACCTTAGGTTCTCTTTGACCACTATTATTATCCCTAGAATAGAGTTGCACACTTATGTCATGACCCCTATAGTTTATTTATCAAAAAGAAACCTGATTAGGGATCATACCTCCTCACCAAGAGGTTTTTTTGCCCCCAAAATCTCAATACCCTGAAACATAAATGTTACTTTGTAAAATGTGTACACTAGCATTTTACACTTAGTTTAGCACCTAGGTGGACCTAAAATGTTTACACTTGTTAATCATGACCTATTTTAACACATTTTTTTACATTAAACGATTAATTCTTGATCCTAATGATAAAACCAGATAAAATAACAATGAGACTAAACTAAGAACACCTAAAGAGACTTATGCTGGGATTTTGGGGGCTAAAGGACAAGGGTACCCAAGCGTCCTGGTCCATCATTTAGCCCTGGCCTATTTTTAAGGTATGTTGGCTTAAGACATCTTAAGTGGTTCCTCATGTCAACCCCATTGGGTTTTGTTCATCATTTGTGAGTGGGAATACATATAAAAGAAAGTTAGTTTATTCATTTGAACATCTCTAAGTTCTCTAAGAAATCTAGGCACACTCCACTCTTTCTTCCTCTCTCTCATGCTCTTTACTCTTCTCTAAAGCTCTCTATGGTGGATTATTGTTGTGGCACTAACTTATTGCAGGTCTTATGAAGATCTTTCTACTTCTTTGGGCTACACCAACTTCTTGAGTTAAGTTGTGATGTCACATCAAGCATGCTAGGGTTTCTATGCTCATGGTGACTTCTTTCCTTCATGCTTTGTTCTAGCATTCAATTCTACTTCAGATTTTCCTTTGCCCTCCTAGGACACACACTCTTTATCTATCATCATTGCTATTGTGGAGGTGGAAACACCATTCATGAATCTTGACTTAGGCAAGCTCCCAAATAGCACCCAACCATTTTCCTTCTTGTGCGTGTACAAATTAGATCCAGAAGAATTGGCAGAAATCAAGTTATAAGAGCTAGGAACACAGAAGGGTGAAGGCACAAGATATCTAACATTATGAAAAATGATAATTAGGGTCTAAGGCACCCAAGTACCCTAGTCCTTTGATCTCCTGAGTATGGATCAAGGTTCTCCTCTATCCCCTGGTCTCTACTGTGCTTTCAGATTATCTGTATCTGTTTCTGATAGTCTGTTATGCTCTAATATTGTTCAATTAGGGTTTCATGTTTTGCCCTAGTTTGATTGGTTAGATTTGGTTGATTCTCCTCTATAAAACAAAGGGACAAAGACCCTATAGTTTGACTCTCCTTCAAGGGTAGAATCCAAGCTCAGCTTGTGTTCTAATGTTGGATAGAAGAGGGTTTAACCTAGTTTGATCTATTAGACTAGTCTCTCTTTTCTATCTAACATTTTGGTGAACCCATCATTTCTTACAATTTGGCATCTTTCTTGCTTTAGATCTGAGTTATTTTCTGCCCTATATCTGGTTAGATTTCATTAATTCATCATTTTGCATAGTTATATAGCTTAATTTTAACATTATTTCATTGTTAGGGTTTACAAAAACCTTGCATTTCTAGAAAATCTATCTAATCTTCAACCTTGGGTTTGTAGATTAGTGTGTTATTTCAAATCTTGTTGCATTGTTGGGTTGATTAAAGGGATTAAAATTTGTTTTACCTTATCATCCTTGTTGTTTTAGAACATTCTTACATCCTTGCATTTGAAATTTGGAAAATAAGCATTTCATTTTAAATCTTGAAAAACGCATATTTGTTAACTTGTTTGCATTACATAAGGTTAGATCATCATAGTATGAATTAAATTTCTGGTTTTTCATCAGATCTGATTGATATTACAGTATTTAATCATTTCATGGTGTTGCATATTGCATTTAAAGCTCTTATTTGCTAGGGTTTTGTCAAAAAAAGTTACATTTTTGGAAAACCTAGTCAAATTCAAAACCTAGGGTTTGTAATTAAGATCTTGTTTCAGATTTTGATGCTATCATTTGTAACATTTCAAATCTAATCTTTCATTTCTATAGCATTTCATAAATATCATTTGTCTACAAAAAAAGGAATTCTTTCATTGAAAAATTATGATTTAAGGAGTAAGTATTTAAAATCTAGGGTTTTAATAGTAAACCCTAGCTAGTCTTGCATTTAGTGCATCTTTATCAAAGAAAAGTTCTCTAAATCTTTGTTGCATTTAAGTGGATAAATTATTTAGGAACTTTTTTGGCACTTATAGGTCTTTGATTGCAATCTTATTTTGATATTGGTTGTACTTGATTAATGAATTGTGCATTGCTGCTCCATATCATATTTGCATATAGTAGGCAAGACATTTCATTATGGACTCTTCTAGTTGCTCATCTTTGGTATCTTTGCATGCATATATCATAGATTTTGAAAATTTCTCTAATTTCATTAATATGCATCCATATGTTTTAGATCACATAGCATCCATGTATGATATTGATGTTTCTATATATGTTTCATATATGATATCCTTTTTTATATATGATTTTGATAGCTTCATAACTCTCATGGGTATTTATCCTTTGATATTAGAGGACTTTACTAATTTCATCTCCATGAATTTTCATGAGAAAGATGATGGTGATAGTTCTTCTTCTACTTCTACTACAATTCATGATAATGCCATGTCTATTCCCATTGATCTACTCTCTAATACATGTGATGGTGACCTAGCTTTGTCTATTTCACCCTATGATTTGGATCCCTCTCCCAAAATTGTTCCCACTTTTGAGGATATTTGGTGCAAGAGGATGTGATCATTGACACATTCCTTAGCACCACTCTACCCTCTCTTCATTCCAATTCTCTCCCTTCAAAAGATGAAGCATTAATGGATGAGGGGCCTTCTTTCACAAAGGATCCTCCATGGGTAGATAATGGGCATTCATCTAATCATCTTAAATCTTCTATTTCTACCTTAGTAAATGAGGTTTCTATGGCTCATCCTATGGATCTTCCGCCTTTGGTTGAATGTTCAAGTACATTGGATATCACTAAGGACATGAAGACCCTTGATCTTTCTCCTTTGATTGAATGTTCAAGTCCCTTGGATATCACTAAGGATGTGAAGACCCTTGATATTTCTCCTTTGGTTACATGTTCAAACCCCTTGGACATCACTAAAGATACAATCATCAAAAAATTTCTTAACAACTCTTTACCCTCCCTTCATTTTAATGCTCTCCCTACAAAAGATGAAGCATTAGTGGATGAAGAGTGGTCTCTCACATTAAATCCCTTGGGGATGGATGTCGATCTTACTCAAAAGGAAAACAATGTCAATTCAATCATCATTAATAGACTTACTCCACCCACCCAACGGATATTGAATAGGTGCAATTCACCTCTTTTCTCTAAATCAGTGATTACGGTTCAAGGTGATCCAACACCACCTCAACCCCTGGGTTACTTTCTCAATATTGCAAAGCAAATTACTCAAGGAAATCAAGGTGTTCAAAACGTGTCACAACAATCTCATAATAATGTGGTTGCTCACACATACAACACCCAAAATAACAAGAAAAGTAAGCACACACCAAGTGTGCCCATTTCTCTTCCACCTTCTCAACCTATCCTACCTCAAGCACCTCACCTTCCTCCACATATTGGTAAAAAATATAATCTTGTCGAGCAGCTCCGTACTACTCTGTCTAAGATCTCTCTATGGGATTTAATACAAACATCGCCTATGTTGGTGTTCCCAACTGATTGTCTGAGTTTCCCTAAAAAGTAGCCATCTTTTATCTACAGGATCCTCAGGTTAGTGGCCAACGAACAGGAGACTGACTCTTAATCTCCTCTGCACTTCAAGCTCTGCAAGACCTAGGGGGTATTCCCTTACTCAATATCACTAGTATAAACCCTTACTTCAATCGGATATTGACTTACAAGAAAATATGTTCCCTTTTATGTAGACCAAAATTATATGAT
This sequence comes from Cunninghamia lanceolata, assembly GCA_027924645.1. NCBI lineage: Eukaryota > Viridiplantae > Streptophyta > Pinopsida > Cupressales > Cupressaceae > Cunninghamia > Cunninghamia lanceolata. The sequence goes on from BSBN01000850.1 coordinate 5,796,814, forward strand.
GATTACAAAGTGGCTAGCTTTGGGCATTTGTTCTATTTGTAAATCTAAGAACATCAACTAAAATCCTAAACCCTACTCCTTAAATCCTAAAATTTATTTGGGTTTTTGCTTTTAAATGTGTGTGATTGTTAGATTGTATGTATTTTGGTAAAAATAAGCCCAACTCTAACCGGTGCCAATCCTAGGGTGTGAGTCAATTTCTTACAAATGCAAAATAGTTATCACAAGCATTTCAAACATACAAATTCAAAGGATTTTCCTATGTTCCCTGCCTTACAGAAAACAATCCACAAATGGGTACCCCAATAACTCTACTTATATATATCCTTGTTACAAAACAAATTTCCCCCAAATCTGATTTAAAGTAGTTTTAACCTAATCATTGATTAGGAGCAAGAAACCAGACCAACAATATAGCAAATGTACATTGATGAATTTAGAAACCCTTAGTATCTTCCTTCAAAAGAAAAATGCATGAAACATAGGAGACAATTACTAGAAATACATGCTTAGAGGCATTTTTCATATAAGCTCAACTTGAACTGATAAAATGCTCATGAAAACAAACATTCAACAATGAAAGAAGAAAGAACTCACAACATAGAAAAATAGCAAACTACCATAATTGCTCTGTATTCTCCTTTCCAAAATTTCCCAAATCCTCCAACAACCATACAATGAATTACCAGTTGCTCCTTTATAGACAACAAAACATGGTCTCAAAAAAATAATTACAATACGGCGGTTAGGTGAGTTTTTGCATCATAAGTCACTGCCAATGAGTGTTGGGAGCATAAATAAATTATACATATGAGGAGGAGACAAAAATTAAATAAATCTAAATTTATTCTCCCTTTTGTCTTGTCTGCCTCCTACTTTGCAATTTGCAAATGCTTGGCACCAAGATTTCTTCCAAACTACTGCCTTTTCACACCATCGCAACCGCACATTTGAGAGTCCTTCATCCTACTACGATGCAATGATATAAGGCCACGTGGCCCTTTTCAAAGCACTTTGACTACACCCAGCCATGGAGAAAACATTGCAGCAGCTTCCAATTCAGATTTTTCATTGTTACTAGGTCATTTTTTGACAATGCTGGGCATTTTTTGCCAATTTGGCACTCAAAACATACTTCAAACACATTTAAAATTACTGCCCAAGCATTATAAATGATCAATGGATGAATTCAGGTCATGGAGCAACAATTTTGAGTCAAATAGAACCTCCAAAAAAATTGCTAGAAGTTAAAAACATGAACAATAGTCCATCCATCCGGCAATGTCTCTACTTGAATATAGCCCAAAAGACCCCAGAAGACCCTCCACGAAGAAGAAAACATGCCTATCCTCACTGCAGAGAAGATTGCAGGTCAAAATCTACACAGAAGGAGCCATTTCAGATCATCACAAGGTAGAAGCAAGGAGGCTGAAATAGTTGTGTGACCGTGCGAAATGCCCCCAAAATCACATGTATTTGCCTCTTATAAAGTATCAACATTATAAACCAATGTTTATAATGAAATACTTCCTCATTAAAATATTACATTTGCCCATAAATAATTTTAAAATTACATTTTTCAACTTTAGGCAAATGGCAAATATTTAATTTCCTTTTCTGGGCAAACGGTGCATTTCCACTACGGGCACACCAGATATCTAGAGGCCATGAAAATTTGCATAGGACCTGTTGGTGCCTACATAACATTTAGACCTCAAGTATTTAAATTTGCAGGCACCTTTTCATAAAAAATCCAAAAAATTCTAAGTCCCTTGGCCTCATTTTATGCATATCAGGCTTGTATATGCATTCTGGACATACAAAGGTGGAATATACATTGAAGATTACTGGAATATTTTGCGGATGTATCAAAGAGTTTACATGTATATTGTGTTGTATGTTTGACATACAATGGGTTAGATACAAGCGGCGGACATCAATGAAGATTCAGATCAGGTTAAATGGTGGTCGGGCCCGTAGGTACATGCAAAAGGTCATCAACAAAGCTTTGTATATCAGCGACTCATGCAACAGTCTCCCCGACGGTCGATGCATATACAATTGGTGGGGTCCGCTTTACATACAAAGGTGATTGTATCTCCAATATACAAGTTGCGTGTACAAGGTAAAATATACAAGGCATGATGTAGTCAAAGTTGACATTCTTCAGAGGTATGGTGGGCCCGCACAGTTGTATGTCCCGATTGTATGTGCTATATACAATGCAAAATACATAGTGCACATATAATCCAGACGTGAAGGAGGATTTAATTTTTGCAGATAAGTGGCTAGCGTCCATGATATGTATATTGCATGTTGTATATGCAATATACAAGGAAGTATACAAAGGTAAAACATACAATGCCGGACCCAATTAGAATGTCAAATTTGTTTTATATAGTTTTGGGGTCCGCAGATTGTGTATTGCACATTGTATGTGTGACATACAATGAAAGGTGCAAAGAGAAGATGCAAGCTGGACCCGATAGAAAATTCAATGTGCTTCATAATGGTTTGGGGTCCGCAACTTGTATGTGGCAGTTGTATGTATGTGCTTTTGCATATACATAGGAGAAAAAGGCAAAATGGAAAGGGGGAAAAGTCAACGATAGGAAAAAGACAACTGCGTGGCATGTTTTAATTGGTTGTTGACTTTTCAAAGCATTTTGAAGTCATAGATCTTGGTGATGAGGAGAAAATCGACAGCCTGCTTCAAATCTTTAGGGAAGGAGGAATTTCCTATGTTTGCTGCATCATTTCGAGCGGGAAGAAGCTTCAAGGGCACGCAAGCCATTGTTGCATCTTGAGGTTGTGGGTAGGTTGGCCATTTATGGTGATTTGCAGAGGTATGGGTCTGATTGACCGGCCAACTACCAAATTTGTGAAGGAAATCTCTAGGTGGCTGCATGGCTCCTGATTTTACCTGCTCTTTCTTTCTCCTCTTCTCTGTTGCATTGAATATTTTGAGTGGCATTCTCACGATGCAGTGTATCTGGCAAAATTTTGAAAAGACCATTGTACTGAGTGCTGAGTGCACATTCTTGCATAAAAAGTGAACTATGTTACTCATTTTGAGGTTGTTGAAGACTTGGGCAAATTTTTTTGGAGGAAATAATGAAGATCAAAGCCTTTCTTGGCTGTTCTATCTCTGTTGGAGTTTATGAGTTGCATTTTGAATGCATGTTGCACAAATTCTCAGTTTCATGTTATGTTTATATGAAAAATGCATTGTTGCATGTATTTAGTTGTTTCTCTCCATTTGTTGTATGCATAGATTCTTTTGAATCTGGTTGCTAAGGGTTACTAAGATTCTAGGATACAGATTTGCTGTATTGCATGCTTGATCTCTAACTTCCATTCAAGGAGTGGATTAAACTGTTTTAGGTTAAGTATGGAGAAGAATGTATGTCAGCTGGGATATTTATAAGTAGAGGCAGCTAAATACTCAGTCTTGGGTGGTGTTTGTAAGGCAAATACCAATCTGACCCCTTGAAACTTGAATACCAATGCAAATCATTCATTTGTATACGTCTATTTGACTCCTTGCCCTGAGATAGGCACCAGTCTGCTCCCTGTGTAGCAGTTATGATCCAAAACCCCCTGTCTTACATCCAAAATTTAATACAAATCCTTTCAAAGCTTCAACCTATTAGTTGTAGGAGTAGAAATCAGACCCCTGCATACTCTCATCCTCAACCAGTCAGATATGTCCAAGAACACTGCCAACCTTGAGATTTTTCATGTAAATCTTGGTCCATACATGAGAGTATTCTACCTGTTACTGTAAAGCTAAATCTTTTTTGTCATTGGGCGAGTCAAGGTTACATCTTTAGCTATAGGGATCCCCCCTTGGTGTGGCAAAACCAGAAGTGAAGGAGAGGCAGCTCACGCAACCTCCCGTATTTGTTGGCTGAATCTACATGTGCATAGGAACTGGCAAACCCTAGTGCCGATTGGAGAGAAAGCACCAACAGGGCCATTATTAATTATTTAGAGCATACCCATTTCCTCAAGACTTGCATCGCCGAAAGATTTCTAGGACCTCCTTTGTAAACTGGCCTATCGGATGCCTTTGCCGCAATCAAAATATATTAAAATATTGCATCGTATGGTCTATGACTTTGATGAAATTGGAACTAGAGAAGTTTTGGACCAAAATGAGAAATGGGTCACCCTTAGAATTGTGAGATTTGGAACTCTCTGGAACACCAAATCTAGCCCGGTCTCAATCAAAAAAGCATTAAATAGCCCATCAAAACTCATCCTAGAAGCACAAAACTGAACAAGCATGTTACCATATGTGCCAAAAAAATATTCCACCATACATATTTCAAGATGATCACTGAGTTGTAAGATTTTAATCAGCGAAGGTGGGCTCTGGGGTAGATTGAGTAGCATGCTGACTTAGCCTCTGTTGACACATCGAGAGGAGATATGCACTTCAAATTTGCAAAATTTGAGGGTGCTAACAACCTACATACCATGGAATGCTCCATGAGTCTCTACAAAAGGTAGTTGTTCCACCTTCTATTAGACCGAATGATGTATCACCTCTATCTAGTTGTATTCATGTGACAACATCAGATATTTCATTTCAACATGAATTACCTCCCATAGAGGTACAAAACCAATATGAGCCTCTTATGATATTTGTCATCATTAATAAAATGAGGGTGAGGTACACTTTGATTGATGGTGGATCATATCTTAATGTCTGTGGCATAGACTTGTTACATAAACTCAATGTCGATATCTCATCAAACTCGATAAACTCACACTAGTACAAAAAGAGCAATATATTACTAAAAAACTACTAAAAATTGCTTATAAATGACCAAACATGGTCATGTGACCATTAGTAGTTTATTGCCAGTCATTTATAACACGATCAAATTGATGACTAAACCATTTTTAGTCATTTATTAGTTGTTTTGATTGATCGATTTGGTAGTATATTTAATCATTGATTGCTATAATATGGTCACTTATTTAGTCATTTTTTTCATTGATATATTTAGTCTTTAATTTAGTCATTGATTGTTGTTAACTAGTCACTTATTTAGTCATTTTTATTCACTGATTTCTGTCCATTGGTAGTGTATTTAGTCATTAATTTTAATCATCATTTTGATCAATTTGGTAGTATATTTAATCTTTTTTATTCACTGATTTAACACTGGTCATATATTTAGTCATATTTATTCACTGTTCACTGATTTCTATCAATTGGTAGTATATTTAGTATATTTAATTATTAATTCACATCAATTAGTAGTATATTTAGTCATTTTGAAACTTGTAATCTATGTAGATTTCCATTTGGCATTACTTATTCTCTTCACACATGTCTCTTTGATTATATTCACTGAATGCTCTATAAGAGGAGTGTTGCGAGCTGAGCAATATAATCCACATTTGGATCTCATCTACCTTGGTTTTATTTCCCCACCGGCTTGAATGACTTCAATTCATTATGTTGCTTCATGTGATCCTCTTTTTATGCAAGAGACCATGGTATCTGTGTCATTATTTCATCATTGCCTCTTCATTTTGCTCTTACTGTGTATCTACAATGTCTATCTATCCCCGCAATTATCGACTTCATTTTCCTGTTCAACCATGGGAACAACAAATGCACGAAAGCATCAACTTAGATTTCATGGCTAGTGCCTTCAAACTACTCGATGAAGAGCCGGTGGAGGATGCTTTGATAGATGTATGTGATAGAGATTTTCTACTGCAATCTAGGGTATGTTATGCTTCGCATCTGGTATCTCATTTTCTCTCAAATGCGATGGACTTATTTCATTAGGTTGATAAGGTTAAAAGGATAGCATCAATGTTTGTTCATGGCTATCTAGTCCCAGATGTCAAGCTATTTGAAGCTTTTCTTACTTATAATCTCCATGATGGATTAGCCTTGGTAGGGGGACTCTTCCTCCGTGAAGATATCATTAATAAACCCATTTTTAATTGTGTTTATCAAGCAGTGATTTCAAGTTTGCAATTAGGTAACAGAGAGCTCTTTGATAATTCACTATAGGTTCACAATTCTACATTTGGAAGGTCCAAGAGGGAAAGGATAGAGGAAATATTCAATGCATGGAGCTTCTTGTCAAATTTCCAACCACTAGTAGTTCCCTTCACCAATGATGACACAATCCTTTCTCTAGATAATCCAATTGGGGGTTCATGGCTTTAGGGTTGTACATTTAAATATGGACAACATGTGAACCACTCTTTCTGTTTTAAGTTTTTGGCTTCACTGTAACTTTGTTGTTCTCAAAATTAGCTATGCTAATTTTTGTAGACAGCCCCTACAAAACTTGTCTATTTTGTAGACTACACTCTAAGTTCGCTTATTGAGACAAGTCCTCTTAGCCTCGCGCAAAGTCTTCTAACATTGTTGAAACAGTTTGCGACATTCCCCTAAGTCGATTCCTTAAAAATCATGAAAATCGACTAGGTTCTAAGCTTGTCAAAATATCAATTTTGACTATTTTGGGGTGTTAGAATTTTTTTATGTTTTCACATGCGATAGCGGTTGAATTCACCACTCTTACATGTATGTTGTTGTTTTACATGCAATGTCAGCCACAATTGCCGATTTTACATGTTTTATGTTGTTGTTGATTAATATGCATGAGTGGTGAAAATCGCCGCCCATGAATGTTCCTTGTCATAGTTTAAGGTGTAAAGGCAGTCCTAGTTATCACTCTTCCATAAGGTACCTAGCTCATGCACGGTCCGTAGTTTTCACCACCTTGGCATGATCTCACCGAATCTTAAACTCTAAGTCTCATTAATGGCACTCGTGGCACCATTAATACATTGTCTTTAACCTTTTTAAAGCATGTTTGGACATTATTCTTTTTAGTTTTCATTCTCAAACTTCTCGAATAAGCCCTTTAACCCTCTGCAAAGACGATCAAACCACGGAGCTCGTGGATTGTGCAGTTTTCGTGCCTAGAGTTTTTCATTATTTTTCCCAGGTAGAGTGATGTTTCTCATGTTTTCGTTGTTGTTTTCCTTCTTTCTATTAGGGTCTGTTCATAATAGTGATTTGTGTTTGTGATTTGTGTAAATGTTTTTATTTGGTTTGAGTCATCGTTTTGCACGTTTGAGTTTATCTTAAAACCCTAAGTAAAGTGTTTGTGTGTCTTTCCTTCACCACTCTTTGTTTGATTAGTGGCAGATTCATCATGCCCTACTTTTACTGCCCATTTTAAACTTAGGTTTTTTCCAAAAGTTTCCTAACGTGTATGAGCGGCGTTTATCACCGCCGATACACGTTCCTACCCTCTAATATGCAATGATGGGAGTTTTCCCCGCCTTCACGACTCTTTTATATGTTTAGTCTTCCCTACATGTAAGGGCAGTTAAAACCACCACCTTTACACAAACCTTTATACATTACCTACCAATGTGCAGTAGCAGCCAAAACTCCCGCTCTTGCATATATAACTTGGAGTTTCTGAAACACCTGCATAAACGTTCTTTCCGACCAACTATACATCAGAGTTTTTCTTTCAACATGCATTGGCAGACCTTTTCACCACTTCTGCATGTGTCTCACATAAACTTATTGTTTTACCCACATATGTAAGAGCGGTCAAATTGACCGCCCTTACATCATGAATTTTATCTTACCTCATACATGTAATGGCGGCCCTTTTCACTGATCTTACACATGTATTGAAACCCTACTTTTTCAACATGCAATAGTGGTCAAATTGACCTACTTTACATGGTAAGAAAATGGTCCCTTGTGCAGGAGCGGTCATTTTGACAGCCCATGCACATTTTCTTGAATTTTTTCTCACTGGGAAAATTTTGCCTTTCAAAGCTTGTTGACTCGCTTTCACCTTTTACCTCGATTTACGCGTGCTCAAGCCCTTTAACACTTATTTCCCTATTTATGATCATCGAATCATAGTAAGCCCAATTCACCCATTTTTTCCCTAACTGCAGGATCATGGATTTTTATAGTTTTTGACAAACATCTGTGGTAGACATTGTTTCTAGTTTTCTCTTTAAAACTGATGTCAGAGTCATCTCCATCTAAAGCTAAAATCATGAAGTACAAATACCAAGGGGTCTTCCCTATCACTTTAGTACAGTCTAATGTTGATGAAATCAGAGATACGGAGATAGGGCATGTAGATATGATAGAGTTTATGGATAGAACAAGACAACCAAATCCTTCTAGGCATCTGTAGAAGATCATTGACAGCAGCATTTACTTGGTTGCCCTTTTCCAGTTATTGCCCATAACCCTAAGTTTGTTCTTCAGGTAGTTAGTCTTTATAACAAGGATGATAGGACTATATCAGATTCCTAAGGGAATGTGATTATGAGATTAGATGCAGAATTTCTTGACAAAATCTTCATGTGTCCTCCTATTGAAAATATTAGACAAATTGATTTTGCTCAAGGGCAAAGAGACTATGATGAAGATGTGGAAGCCACAAGAAGATACATAAACATTAAATGGTTAAACATTCCTTGGAGTAATCTAACCAGATGGCCAAAGGATCTCCTGAGGAGTGACTTTGATGAGGAGGTTTGTGACTTGATTACACTGTTGAGTTGTATCAAAAGACTTCCTTCTTCCTCCAAGTTTCAGGAATAGATGTACATGTACATCAAAGTGATTCTCTGGGGCACACAGAAAATCTTCTGGGGAGAAAAGATTAGTAATGCTTTGCATGAGCAGTTGGTGAAAGTCAATACTACTTTCAAATTTTACATGACTTCATATCTTGTGTATGTTGCTGCAAGCATGAGGAGTTTTCCTGGTCTTACTTAGGTTGGTGACAAGAGATTGGTTCCTGTGTATGCGTATTATCCTCAAATCACTCTAAAAGGATCAATCCATCATTTCTGTAGGGTTAATGATGCTTTCTTTTCAGTGTTTATGTGCTTATGGGATAATGAGCTTGTTCAAAAGAGGGTTTCAGATGAAGCTTGGGAAGTTGTATATTCTTTTGGCTGCTTGTTCTTACAGTTTCCTACTTTCACATATCTCAGAGTAGGGTATTATCCTAGTTACCCTTATATACTTCCATGATATCCCAGTGATAGGATTGTTTTCATGGAATTATGTAGGCAACTAATTGTGATACATAATAAACAAATGGAGCTGAAAAAGTCAGGGATTAAGTTTCCTATAGAAATTGGAAGGTACTCAGTTCAGTCAGCTACCAAGGCAAAAATAGTTGATTCTGAGATGCAACTGGTCACAATGAAAACTTTCAAGAAAAGGGATCATTTTGACTTCAGGAGGGTACAAGATAAAATCAAAAGAAAGTCAACTTTCCATATGCCAATGGTGGAAGATATTTGGACTGACCTCAGGACATAAAATGAGATCAGGAAGTTAGACTTTTGTAGACTTCATTTGAATCAGATAGAAGAGCTAGGCCTTGCGGATATTCCAGATGGAATGGAAGATGATGGGGATGTTCTAGATCCCAAATATAACACTAAAAATGTTGAAGCCTCAGCTCTTCTAGAGGTCAAATGGTCAGTCAAAGAGGAGACTTCTATAAGGAAAAGATTTTAGCCAATCTTGGCTAACACAAACATATGGTTGGAAAGCAAAGGGATCAGCTTGAAAGAATTTCTTACAGGGTCAAAGACTGAAGTTCAGGAACAAACAGGTAAGAAAGTGGAAAACAGAACCAAGAACAAGAGTGACACTCCTTCCTCTTCCAAAACGTGTAAGCCAAAAATCAAGTTTGTATCTAAGGGAGGGAAGAAGGAGGTTGCAGGGACCTCTAATGTTACTGAATCTAGTATTGAAGACACTAATGTTGAGCAGATGGAGGTTGAGGATGTTGAAACTGAAATCTAAGGATGCCCAGCAAGCAGAAATGTCTGAAAAGCCTGCTGAGGAAGATGAAATAGAACAAGGTAAAGATGAGAATGTAGAACAGGTACAACTTGGTGATTCACAACTTTCCCCATAGAGGGACCTTCCATCAGAATCCCAAGTTTCTAAATCTCAGCTTCATGTTCCTGTTTCTAGTGTTTTTCCTATAGTTTCAAATACTCGAATTTCTCCTATTTTGGTTGTTTCCTCTGATAATACTCCCCCTTCATTAAGAATGAGTTTTAGAACTGTTATCACCTAGATTTGCACCCTTTGCTACAGTTGTGAAACTTCAGTAATCTGGAGTAACATGGGAATGATCTCAAAGTGTGGGACCTTACGAATTGAGATCAGACCTCCGGAGAAGGCCGGCTTCCTCTTTCTAAGCCTAACACTTAGAGAAATGCATCTAAACCTAGTGCTAATGCTTGCAGGAAAAGGGGGAGAAGGAATGCTGAAATGAACTAAGTGATACACCAGATTTAAGTGTGTTTGGCCGCAACCAAATAGACACAGTAATAATGTCATAGCTGGAAAGACTTACACAGACTCATATTAATTCTAGAGAGGTCCAGGAGAATAGACACAGTGCTAAAAAATAACAAAAGAGAGGCAAAAAAAATACTAGTTTATATCGATTATAGATGCCAAGTAGCCATTACAAAGAATAGCCCAGAAGAACAACCAACAACCATATACATATGTCTTACATGTATATATAACATTTCATTTTTTGACCTTAGTCGGTTACAAACAAATCGCCCATGGGCGCTGTCAGAAAATATCTCTGAAGGGACGTCTACCTGCATCAATTATGGCATCAAATATCTGGAAATGGGTAGATAGAAGATATTTTTGGTCTTCAATGCAAGTTGCTGCATCATCGATCTGCACCTATGAATCAGTGGAAGATATTTTGGGCATGAATGCCAGTAGCTTCCATTACCTGCAGAAATGAATGAAACAAATATCTGCACCCTGCCCCAAAAAGTCGCTGAAACGTCCAGTCGCCTAGAATATACAAGGCTAGATCCAAAACTTGAAAGTGAAAATAATCACCTCAGAAGCCCGCCAAATGAAAGAGGCGGCAAAAACAAGTATTTTTGGCTCTTGCAGCATGTCAAAATTCACCAGGATGAAGGAGATACAAGCGGTTAAAGTTTTGGTCAACCACCTGTATATATCGCTTTGCATCTGTGTATATATCGCTTGAATTTGCCACCTGAATCGGCATCTAAAACCTTCTCTGCAACTCCTTTTGCATATGCCAAGCGCTTTGTATATCGAGCTATGAAATGTCTTTGTATGTTCAAAAGTATGTCACCTCTTTGGATTTTGGATTTGTATATTTAAACATACAAGCGAAACATGCATACAAAACTTGCACATACAAACATGCATCTGACCCTTGTATCTCTCATTGTACATGATCTTTGTATGTGCGAACATACAAAGAGAACATACATACAAAAACTTGCATCTGCACCTGTGTATGTTTCTCTGTATCTGTGACTTGTATATGCATACAATCGCCTTTGTATGTGTGAGCCCCACCAGTTGTATCTCCTTTGTATCTACAAACATACAAGCCGCAGACTCCAAAATGACCATTAGCTGTATCTGATTGCCCTGTCGAGTCTGGCTTGTATCACCTTTTTTTGTATATTTCTTTGTATGTTCAAATATACAAAGCACTTATACATACAAGCCGCTGACTCGACGCTTGAATCTGTCAGAATTAACTTCTGGGTCAGGTCTAGCTTGTATGTATCCCTTTGTATATAGGCTTGTATATCGCAATATACAAAATGCAATATGCTTAGCGCGGACCTCAAATGGTTATGGAGCAGATTGGAATTGCTATTGGGTCCGCCTTGTATCTCTTCCTCTTTTTATATTGCCCCTGTATATTTGACTTGCATCTTTTCTTTGTATGTTGCCGACATACAAATGCCTTTGTATATCATGGACCCCACCATTTGCACATTTGGCCTTTGTATATTCAAATGTATATTGCCGATATGCAAAAGGCGTTGTATGTGCCCCTTGTACCATTTTCCTTGTATGTTTCAATTGTATGTTGGGAACATACAACGCAAAATATACATTCTCTTTTGTTCATTGCACCGATGTACATCAACTGTAGACAATGCATATTATCTTTGTATATCGGCCTTACATGTTGGATTTGTATGTTGGCGATATACATTCCATTGTACATTCCCACTTGTATGTCAACTTTGTATCTTAGGTGAAAGTCCTTTGTATGTCCTGCCAATATACATTACAAAATGTACATTCCTCCTTGTATGCTTGCCGATTGCATCTAGCCCTTGGAATATTGCGAATGTATGTTCCAAACATACAATGGCGAATGTATATGCGAATGTACATTCAAAAATGCATATTGAAATACAAGCATGAAACTAAGAAATCCCAGCGACAGAAAATACTTGAAGTTAAAAGATTTCTGGGTTTTTTGCAAAGATTCTCAAGGTTAGATTTTTTGGGATTTTTAGCAAGGCATAGCATAATTATTTAAAGGATTTAAGCCTTGTATGGGTCATTTCTAAAGGATTTTCAAGGAAAATACAAGGGGAACTATTTAACTCTGCATAGAGGAAAATGGGTCAACAATTTGGTGACTTCTATGGGATGTTTGCCTGCTAAACATGAGATCAGTGGCCTTATGCATCCATTGGGCATGGGGTCAAGTCTAAAACCTGCTAGAAAACTGGAAATTGCCTCTAAAACACAAAAAGGGGAAAGGGCATGCATTCTCCTAATGACAATGCAACCTGTGCAAGAGCACTTAGGAAAAGGGAAAACTAAAGCAGAAATGAAACCTACTCTAATCCTAAACTAACCAATCAGACATGACCTTAAACAAAGCCATTAACTAGTTTTTGGAAGTAACTACCCTTTCTTAACAATTTACAATGTTTCCCATTCATGTGGGCAGTTAAAAAGAAATGAAGGGGGAATGGGCATATGATAAATTGATAAAACACCCCCCATAAAATGGAGATAAACTCACCTATCCACCTGAATTGATTGCTGATGCTACTAACTTGTGGTGAATAAATGGGCTGATCCCACTCATTTTGATGCTCAACTTCATGCTTAGAGGTAAGCATGATAAGTGGTGACTTCTCTTGATGTGTCTCCAGTTGGGCTAGATGCCTGATTGGGCATCCCCTTGAAGTGATATACCAATCATGTTGGATTTCATGTCTCTGCTCTGATTCTTTCTCTTCTTGCTCTTCATTTGGTATGATGGTGGCCTCCATTTGACTTTCATGTTGCTATTGTGTATGAAACAGCTAACTTGGGACCTCATGGTTTTCTCCTTCTTCCCTCAAAGAACCCAAGAAGGTTGACATAATGTCATCATGGTTGCATTCCTCCTCTTCTTCCTGGTCTGAAAACTCTAGCTCCTGTGATTCCACTACAAATATGGCTGCCTCCACCTTATGAACAAAATGGTCATGATATTCTAACTTAGGCTCAGAAAATGAGCCATGCACATGCTCAAAAGAGAAGACCTCCCCATCAAGAAGCTGATATCCTTGCCCTTTTTCACATGCCAGCAACTCACAATCATGCTCACTGCCTCCAAGTCATTCTAGGTCTGTTGGCAGCTTGTTTTCATCATCATTTTCAATGTGTCTGGGAAAATCATCAAACAAGGTAGCACCATCTGCTTTCTGAGTAAATTCAGCAATAGCCTCCACCATAGCGCACTCATCCCAGAAAAGAGCTTCCTCCAAGTCTTCAAGGGCTGAAAACTCACTGCCATGCTGGGCCTCCATGCATAACAAGTTATCATTATTTTCAATGTGCTCTTGTTGCTACCCATCCACAATCAGTTGCTCATACCCTTCTTCAACATAATCAAGTAGCTCATGTAGTAGGGCAGCATCATCCACCTCTGAAGTGACCTTAACAATACTCATAGGTGCAATAGGTTCAAACAATTCTATCTTCGTGAGTGTAGGAACAAACTATTCCTCATTGGTTTTATCTTCTTCCACCTCCTCTTTTGGCTCATCTTTCCAAATATCTTGGTAGACAATAGGTCCTCCCTTGAGGATTGAAATATCATCAGGGAAAGAGGCCTGAAAATCTTCCTTAATCTCTTGGAGGGGAGAGGGTTCTGAACACATTTGTTCCTAGGGAGTGATAATCTGAATTTGCATAGGAACAGGGACTTGTGAAGGGATAAAAGTGTTGAAACCTGGAAACTTGTGGAGTCTAGGTTGCTCTTGGTCAAGTATAGGTTGTTGGGTTGGAGAAACACTCCTAAAACTTGGAATTATGTCAGGCTTGGATTCTACAACCTTTTCCTCTGCCTAATTTTGAATTGGTATGAGAGGACTAGCTTTTTCAAGGTTTAGCATTTTGTAACCATGATGCTCGATCCAAGAAGGCTGCCATGATAGAGAAGTTTGAGCCGCCTTCATAGATTCATTTTGATTTAAAAGATGGACTTGTTTGAAGCTAGGAATAAGCTCCTGTGAAGGCTGAGGGCCTCTAAAACTTGGGATTTGAAAACTGGGAAACAGTTTTGGAGGTGTAGAGGGACTAGCCTGCCTGAAGCTTGGAATTTTAAATTTTGGGGCTCTTTCAGCAGCAGGCTGAGCAGGTGTCGTCTTTATAGCAAGGTTTTCTTGAAAAACCTCCTCTTGTGCTTCTCATTGCTGGTCACATGTTAACGTTTCTATAAATTCTTCAGCCTCCTTATTCAGATCTAGAGACAGCTTCTTGAGACCATACATGCTTATGATGCTGAGATCATAAAACCACTGAGGCTGACTATACCCTGCTGCTCTTTTGGCCTTATCTAAATTTATGTCAAGCTTTAGAAAACCTTCTATGAGCTCATTGAAAGCATCAATATTTTTAGGGGCAACATTAGGGGTAGGAGGAAGGTAAGCATCATGAGGATGCTGATACTCTGTAATGATAGGGCTATATGGCATAAAATTAGAGGCATTTGGGGCATGGTATTGCTGATATGGGGGCCAATAGCATGTATTTGGATTAGGGGTAGGAGAAAAGCCATGATTTCCATAAAATTCTGACATTTTTAGCATCTAAATGCTGGATAATCATAAAAATATCAGAATGAGAGCAAAAAAGGTTTGCAACCAAAGAGAAACTGGATACATACCAAAGAGGGAGTCGCCAGGTGATTGAAACGCTTCTGGAAGCTAAAATAGACCAGGAAAATCATCAAAATCCTGACCTTTGATAAAATTTTAGGTACTTGGGCTGCTGAAACCAGCTGATTCATTCGGTAGAGTCACCATAATGTTGAATATTGCCTCCAAAGGCTGGTAATACTAGGAGAAACACCAAATCTCTCAGTATCTTGATGAGAAGTTCCTCGAACTAGTCCCACCGGGGTGCCAGAAACTATTATCACCCAAATTTGCACCCTTTGCTACAGTTGTGAAACTTCAGCAATCTAGAGTAACATGGGAATGATCTTGAAGTGTGGGACCTTGCGAATTGAGATCAGACCTCTGGAGAAGGCCAGCTTCCTCTTTCTAAGCCTAACACTTAGAGAAATGCACCTAAACCTAGTGCTAATGCTTGCAGGAAAAGGGGGAGAAGGAATGTTGAAATGAACTAAGTGATACACCAGATTTAAGTGTGTTTGGCCGCAATCGAATAGACATAGTAATAATCTTACAGCTGGAAAGACTTACACAGACTCATATTAATTCTAGAGAGGTCCAAGAGAATAGACACAGTGCTAAAAAATAACAAAAGAGGCAAAAAAATACTAGTTTATAGCGATTATAGAGGCGAAGTAGCCATTACAAAGAATAGCCCAGAAGAACAACCAACAACCATATACATCTGTCTTACATGTATATATAGCATTTCATTTTTTGACCTCAGTCTGTTACAAACAAATCGCCCATGGGTGCTGTCAGAAAATATCTCTAAAGGGACGTCTACCTGCATTAGTTATGGCATCAAATATCTGGAAATGGGCAGATAGAAGATATTTTTGGTCTTCAATGCAAACTGCTGCATCATCGATCTGCACCTATGAATCGGTGGAAGATATTTTGGGCATGAATACCAGCAGCTTCCATTACCTGCAGAAATGAATGCAACAAATTTCTGTGCCCTACCCCAAAAAGTCGCTGAAACGTCCAGTCACCTAGAATATACAAGGCCAGATCCAAAACTTGAAAGTGAAAATAATCACCTCAGAAGCCTACTAAATGAAAGAGGAGGTAAAAACAAGCATTTTTGGCTCTTGCAGCATGTCAAAATTTACCAGGATGAAGGAGATACAGGTGATCAAAGTTCTGGTCAACCACCTGTATATATCGCTTTGCATCTGTGTATATATCACTTGAATTTGCCACCTGAATCGGCATCTAAAACCTTCTCTACAACTCCTTTTGCATATGCCAAGTGCTTTGTATATCGGGCTATGAAATGTCTTTGTATGTTCAAAAGTATGTCACCTCTTTGCATTTTGGATTTGTATATTTAAACATACAAGCGAAACATGCATACAAAACTTGCACATACAAACATGCATCTGACCCTTGTATCTCGTATTGTACATGACCTTTGTATGTGTGAACATACAAAGAGAACATACATACAAAAACTTGCATCTGCACCTGTGTATGTTTCTTTGTATCTGCGACTTGTATATGCATACAATCGCCTTTGTATGTGTGGGCCCCGCCAGTTGTATCTCCTTTGTATATGCAAACATACAAGTCGCAGACTCCAAAATGACCATTAGCTATATCTGACTACCCTGTCGAGTCCAGCTTGTATCACCTTTCTTTGTATATTTCTTTGTATGTTCAAATATACAAAGCATTTATACATACAAGCCGCGAACTCGACACTTGAATCTGTCAGAATTAACTTCTGGGTCAGGTTTGGCTTGTATGTATCCCTTTGTATATAGGCTTGTATATCACAATATACAAAATGCAACATGCATAGCGCAGACCTCAAATGGTTATGGAGCGGATTGGAATTGCTATCGGGTCTGCCTTGTATCTCTTCCTCTTTGTATATTGTCCTTGTATATTTGACTTGCATCTTTTCTTTGTATGTCGTCGATATACAAACACCTTTGTATATCGTGGACCCCACCATTTGCACATTTGGCCTTTGTATATTCAAATGTATATTGCCAATATGCAAAAGGCTTTGTATGTGCCCCTTGTACCATTTTCCTTGTATGTTTCGATTGTATGTTGGGAACATACAACGCAAAATATACATTCTCTTTTGTTCATTGCGCCGATGTACATCAACTATAGACAATGCATATTATCTTTGTATATCAGCCTTGCATGTTGGATTTGTATGTTGGTGATATACATTCCACTGTACATTCCCACTTGTATGTCAATTTTGTATCTTAGACGAAAGTCCTTTGTATGTCTTGCCAATATACATTGCAAAATGTACATTCCTCCTTGTATGCTTGCCGATTACATCTAGCCCTTTGCATATTGCGAATGTATGTTCCAAACATACAATGGTGAATGTATATGCGAATGTACATTCAAAAATGCATATTGAAATACAAGCATGAAACTAAGAAATCCCAGCGATAGAAAATACTTGAAGTTAAAAGATTTCTGGGTTTTTTGCAAAGATTTTCGAGGTGAGATTTTTTGGGATTTTTGGCAAGGCATAGCATAATTATTTGAAGGATTTAAGCCTTGTATGGGTCATTTCTAAAGGATTTTCTAGGAAAATACAAGGTGAACTATTTAACTTTGCATAGAGGAAAATGGGTCAACAAGAACAGTGTTTGATTTATCTGGGTATGTTCCTAGTTTGTCTTCCCCGTCTTTTGATATCGGTGAACAAACTTGTTAGAACATTTTCTAGATAGTTCTGAAAAGGTTGTTGATACTACTACTATTTTTACTCCTACCAGTCCCATTGTTACAATAACAGGAATAAGGATGGATCTGACAGAGCAAGTGATTGATTCTTCTCCTAATGTGGGTGCTTCTATACTTCCTCCTTGGTTGTCTGCATATACCGCGAAGAAGAAAAAGCAAGCAATTTCACCAGATGAAATTGAAATAGAGAAGTTGTTTCCTTTGAACTCAAAAACTCTGAAGAAAAAGCCTAAGACTGTTTCTAGGCTTATCAATGAAAAAGGAATCAGATATGTAGAAATTGCCAAGCCACCAGAAGATGCTACTATTGATAATTTTGATATGAATGATTATGTTGTCTCAAGAGTTGAGCTAGGTAAGCTAACTCATGATGGTATTAAGGCAAATTTTCAAACTATTGCCAGCATCTTGCTTGAGAAATATGATGAGGTTAAGAAAAAGAAAGAGCAGTATAAAGCTAAAGAAGAAGAACTTGCCGTTGTTCTTCAAAAAATAGTGAAGTCATCTGAGATTGTGGAACCTATGGCTGTAACTATAGAAGATCCTTTGATTCAGAAGGTGGAAAAAGCTCAGGCCAGAGGGAGAGTAGTTGGCGATATTGTGGAGCAGTTGCTAGCACAGGGAAAGGTTCTGTTGAAAACTACTGTAGAAAGAAAAGAAAAGATGGATAAAGCAAAAGCTAAGCTTGATAATCTTATTGACTTACTTTCTCAAGAATTGCAGGCTCGGGAAGAAAGCTTAGAGGAGTGGACAAAGATGAAGATTAAGATAAAGAATTTGATTACCATTGGGGTCATCTCAAATCAGGAATTATATCTTCAGACTAAGGAGTCTCTTGTTCATCGTATCAATATAATAAAAGGCTTACTTGATAACTTATGCCAAGCTCATGAAAACAGTGAAGACAACAATGTCATGCTTCTACACAGGTTGGAAGAACTCCCATGCACTCTCACAGGTGAAGGTCATAAGTTCCTTTCAGCAGATGAAATGATAAGCTCCTTTGAAAAGATGGTTCAATAGAAATTCGAAGATGAAGTGCCCTTAGTACTTTCTATGGACAACCTTTATGATCAACATTCAACTTTTGAAAACTTGAAGGACAACCTTGACAAGCATGAAAAGGCGATAAAGGCAGTGAAAGATGTAGTTTTCCGGGCCCGCACTATCTTAGAGAATACGGCAAAACTAGATGCATGTGAAATGGAAGCTATACAGGCCATGTATTAGAACTTTCTAAAGAAGAATGATGGAGGAAGCTAAAGTTCCTTTTTGATACCTTAGTTTATTTTTATTCTTGTATATGTAATTTGAATTTTATTATGGACATATTCATATGTAATTTTCCAAAATGTAATTACATGTGAAACAAAGGAAGTCCCAAGTCAAATAGGACTCTTTTGTTTGAATAAGTCAAAGTAGTTGTAAATTTCCTATTTTTGCTCTAGGCTTCTCCCTATAAATAAAGAGGGCTTGTATTGTATTTTTTATCTTTTAGTTATTGAAGTGAAACTCTACCAAATTGAAAAGCATTTTGAGACTTTGTGTTCAAATTTTAAATCATATTTTACCAAGTGAATAGAAAAGCAAGCGATCATTCAATCTTTGTATTGGAATAACTTGTAGTATATTGGAAAGTGTTCTTATGTCCTTTTCCTTATGTTATCTTATCTACTTGATCAAATTGTAGTGTGAGTGTGGATAATCTGGGAGATGTTCTAAAACTGATTTTGGAGACTTTGTGCTACAACAATTATCTTTAGTTTGTGATTTTATGTTTTGAAGTAAAAGATATTGGAAAGACTTTGAACTACTATTATCTTTTGTGATCGTATGTTTTGTCATAGTAAGACTTTGAGCTACACCTTATCCTACTTGGTTCTAAATTGTAAATCAGTAAAAAGAGCAATGATAGACTTTTTACTCTTGTGCGTTTCTTGGTTATTTCGATTTGTATTGTGAAAGTGCTCTTTTATATTGTAAACATCATTTCTGAAAAAAGAGAAATGGATGACATGGTTTCACCCCGAAATTAGTTTTTAGTGTAAATAAGTTTGTAATAGTTAATAGGGAACCTCCCCTTGTTGAGAGGAGAGATTTATCTCATTACACTATGGTTGATATAACCATTTTGCCTTCAGTTAGTTGAAGACAAAATATTCACCCAATAGTTTTTGGTGACTCTACTGGAGAAGGAACGTGCAACTTGAAGCCTCATGCTCTAAGTTGAAGTACTACAGTTCTTCTGCATTGTTTCAAGCTCTTTTCAAAATTTTGTTGAGTACATTGCATTCTGGAAGACTCACGGTATACAAGAAGCAAGAGAGCTCAAGGTATTATTGATCCTATATTTGAGTTGATGCAGTAAAATAACTTTGGTCTTTTGCCTCCACAACCTTGACTTCAGCGAACTAGGAGTTTTCCTCCTACTAGCACCAGGTCTCCAATACCAGGTGAAGCTTTTAGTTCTAGTACTAACAGAGTTTTTTCTATTTGTATTTCATAGAGGTTTGTTATCCCACCCTTTAATCAGTGCACCATGGCAGCTCAAGGCCCTTGGGGTAACATTTTTGGTCCTTTGAATTTAACTCCACCATTGCATGAACTACCTTGTAGTTCGAGGAAGAATTTTCCTAAGTTCTATGGCGATGGGAAAGTCCACCTAGATGAATACATTGTAGCTTTCTACATAGCTTGCGGTGTATTAGGTGTGGAACATGAAGATGTAGCAGTAAGACTTTTTGTGGAAACATTGCAAGGTGTTGTTGCAGATTGGTTTTACCATCTTCAAACTCAAACTATAACCAGTTGGAACACTCTCAAGACTAAGTTCGAAGCCAAATTCAAGCTTGTGGAAGATGCGCATGCATTGTTAGCTCAGCTAACGCAAATGAAGAAAGAGCCACATGAACCTATGCGAGACTTCATTGCTAAGTTCAATAAATTGAGAAACAGGATTCCGACAACCGCTCAACCAATGATGGAGAATCTCAAATGCTTTTTCATCAATACTCAGCTTCCTGAGGTAAGCTTTCTACTAAGGCGGGCTGGCCCTGCTGATCTTCCTGTAGCTCAAATATTGGTTACGGAGGTGGAAGATGATCTTATCCTTGTGGGTAAGATAAGAAGGGATTCCAATAGAAATAGAGGTCAATCCTCTACTGATAATCCTTCCACAAGTGCCACAGATCATATGGTGCAAAAGTTAGCAAATGAGTTGCTAGCTTTGAAAAGGCAAATGTCTCAAGGTATGTCCACTCCTCCTTCTTATAGGGATATA
The DNA here is from genome assembly GCA_027924645.1 of Cunninghamia lanceolata. Taxonomy (NCBI): domain Eukaryota; kingdom Viridiplantae; phylum Streptophyta; class Pinopsida; order Cupressales; family Cupressaceae; genus Cunninghamia; species Cunninghamia lanceolata. The sequence continues at coordinate 5,817,878 of BSBN01000850.1, forward strand.
CCAAGGAGAACATTTCCTAACAATTCATATCAAGGCAATGCTGCCAGAAATCAAGGGCAACAAAATCGTCTTCCACCCACACAGGGGAAGCTCGCCATTGAAGCAGCGCCGGTCAACTCAGTAGTTGGCTATTATGAAGCAGAACATGACAATTCCTACCAACCTGATTTGGATCAAGAGAATAATGCTAACCTCTTTGTAGAAGGAGAAGAAGAGTTAGCTGGCGACTTTACCATTGGTTTTCTGAATTACCAAGATGAAGCGGAAAGAGAAGGAGAAGTGTATGATGGAGCATACGTTATTTTTACCAAGTCCCAAAATCAGCCAAATCAGCAAGTTGATAAAGGAAAGACAAGAGAGGAACCTCAGCCGGTTATCTCAATTGCCAAACGGGGAACTCCATTACCTTTTCAATCAAAGGACCCAGTTGCTAATAAACAAGTAAGTTCACCTAACCATCCTATCTCTCTTGCTTTTGCTCCATAGACTAGTACTACCCTGACTAAAACCCAGAATGATGGATTTTCTTCCTCTGTATCTAGTTCATTTTAGCTTTTTGATATTATAGATCACACTAGGAAAACCAAGATCGAAATGTCTGAGGTGGAGTACTTACAAGCTAACCCTAAATAGTTTGATAGGTTAGCTAAATATGTGAAAAATAAGGCTGCCCCTACGGGGTAAGATTCTTCCAAAACCACCCATGACTCGTCTAAAAACAAATCTACCCAAAATAATTTAGTCACTACTCCCCTTGTTGCTCTAGGGAAAATAGAACCTTTCTATGTTTCTCTATTGGTCAATGGTCATAAGTTAAGCAATTGTATAATAGACTTCGGGGCTTCTGATAATGTCATGCCTGCTAAGGTGGTGGATGCCCTTGGTCTCACCTTAACCAAGACCTTTGGGAGATGTTTCTCTATGGAAAATAAGCAAGTGTCACTATTGGGTCAAACCAAAGATGCCCAATTTGTATTTTTAGCCTTTCCAGATAAGAGGATCAAGATGACTATCCTAGTGGCTAATGTTCCAGCTTCTTATGGCATTTTGCTTGGGCGTAACTTCTATAAAGATGTAGGCAAAGAATTGAACACGGATTTGTCCAAAGCCAGGATACCTATTAAAGGAGTCATGTAAAAGTTGCTTCCTGAGAAGGAAGCGAAATACATAGTCACCCAAACTAAAAACCTGAAAGGTCAAATTTTGTTTGAGTCTTTAGGTATGGGTAACTTTTTCCTATCCACAAAAAATCTTTCTAGTTCATCTAATGATGATTTAGAAAATTCAGATGAAGAATCAGAAGAGTATTCAAATGAAAGTATAGTGATGCCAGATTCTTCCTTCACTGATGAAGAGGAATCTTCTGGGCAAAGAAATTCCAAAAAATCAAATTCTAATGAGGTTTGGGTTTTAGAATTTGATGCCAATTCTTCTTCTACCGGTTCTGGAGCCAGAATTGTTCTAATATCTCCACAAGGTGATATCTTCCCTTTCTCATACAAGCTGCAATTCAACAATACCAATAATACCGTGGAGTATGAATCATTATTACTCAGCATGGAAGATGCTCGGGTTAAAGGTATTAAAAATCTTCATGCTCAAGGAGATGCCGAACTAGTTGTTTGCCAAGTGAGAAATTTATATTAGACCAAAAATGAAAGGTTAAAACATTATCGCAATCGCGTATGGGATTACATTGAAAGTTTTGACGCTTTTGATATTTTTGCAGTACCTAGAGAGTTTAATGATCGTCCAGATTCATTAGCTATCTCCGCAACTCTTATGGTTCCCCATAAGGACTTCAAAGGTAACAAGTACACAATTGAGTTGGTTTTCTAACCAAGTGTACCAGATAATGTTGACCATTGGCAAGTGTTCAATGGTGATAATCAAATCATAGCTTTCTTGGAAAAGACAGATAGCTTTGATGAGCTCTATTTTGAAGGTAGTGAATCTCCACCATGGGAATATGTTTCCAAAATAGATTCACAAACTAGTGAAGATTTTCTTCAACTAAAAGGGATAAGATTCCAAAAGGTTTGGTTTCCCTAGAAAAGATATTTGATAAGCATGATAGATACATTAAACAGTAGCAACAACTTGATTCAAGTTCATCTATGGAATTTGAACAAGTAAATTTGAGTTCTGAGGCAGAGCCCAAAATGGTCAACATTGGGAAGTGTTCCACTACCAATGAGAAATTTAAATTCACTACACTTCTTTTCCATTACATTGATGTTTTGGCATATTCTTATGATGATCTAAAGTCTTTCAGACCTAAGGAGATTCAGCACGAAATCCCTCTCAAAGTTGGGTCATTGCCTCACAAGTAGAAACAGAGGCAATATAATCCCAAAATATCAGGTACTATTCTTTCTGAGATTCAAAAAATATTGAATGCAAGAATAATCTTTCCTATTCATCATTCTAGCTAGATCGCGAATATTGTCCCTATAAGAAAGAAGAACGGAGAAATCTATATTTGTGTTGACTTCAGGAATCTCAACCAGTCTTCTCTAAAGGATAACTACCCCCTACCCATCATGGACCAAGTGGTGCAAACTGTAACTGGTTCAGAGATGTTGTCTATGTTAGATAGTTTTTTGGGATATAATCAAGTAGAGGTTAGCGAAGCAGATCAGTACAAGACTGCTTTCACAACACCTTGGGGCACTTTTGCATACCGCAGGATGCTGTTTGGTTTGATCAATGCTGGTGCTACTTTCCAAAGAGCAATGGACCTCACTTTCAGAGATGAGATGGGGAAATTCATTGTGGTATATCTTGATGACTTGACTATTTTCTCTAAACAACGTCAAGATCATGCATATCATTTGTGACAGGTGCTGGAAAGATGTTGACAAAATGGTATTTCTCTTAACCCTAAGAAATTAGTTTTTGGGGTTATAGAAGGTAAGCTTCTCGATCACATTGTGTCCTGAGAAGGCACTAAAATTAACTCAGAAAGGGTCAAATCTATCCAGATTCTTACTTTGCCTGCTACTAAGACTGCAGTTCACTCTTTCTTCGGAAAGGTGAATTTTCTACAGAGATTCATTCCAGAATTCGTAGAGAAAACCTATCACATTGTCAACATGATGAAGGGTAAGACTACTTTCCGTTGGAGTGCAGAAGGTAAAGCAGCATTTGAGGACATCAAGAGGGCCATAGCTCATGCCTCAGTCCTGGTTTTTCCTAATTATACCAAGAACTTCATAATATACAGTTATGCTTCCAAGCATACGCTTTCAGCCATTCTTGTTTAGCAGAATGAAGAAGGTGTGGAATCTCCCATTTCATTTATGAGTTGTCCTCTAAAGGCTCATGAATTAAAATATTCAAATACATGCTTATGTCATGGTCAAGGCGGTAAAGCATTTCCAGGTTTATATTTTGAATTCACATACTGTTGTTTTGGTGCCAGACACAACAGTGAAGTTGATCCTGACTCAACAAGAGTTTGGAACCAAAAGAGGCAATTGGATTGCCAAGATTCAAGAGTTTGATCTAGATATCAAGCCTACCAATCTTGTGCTTGGCAGAGGTTTGTGTTAGTTGATTGCCAACAATGTACCAAAAGAGACAGGAGATGAAGAAGAAGTTGAGGATGTGCAAACTGTTCTCTTTGTCACTACTACAGATGAGTGGTATTCAAATATTGCTCATTTTATTACCAATGGTGAGTGTCCTTCTCATCTATCCTATAAGGAGAAAAGAACTATCAAATTGAAGGCTGCAAACTATGTCTTGTGGGACAATGGTTTGTATAAAAGAAGCCTTGATGGAGTTTTTCTCCATTGTGTGGATAAAGTACAACAAAACAGACTTCTAGAGTCTTTTCACAATTTGGCTTATGGAGGACATTTTTCTACGCCTGTGACAACTCATAAGATTATGCAGGCTAGGTACTATTGGCCCACATTGTTTCAGGATGCGTACAATTAGGTACGTAGGTGTGAGTTATGTCAACAGTTTGTTGGAAGGCCTAAGTTGGCTGCACTACCTCTCAAGCCAGTTGTAATTGAAGAACCTTTTCAGCAATGGGGTATTGACTTCATTGGTGCTATAAACCCATCGTCAAGTGCGGGACACAACTTTGTTCTCACCGCAACTGATTATTTTACCAAGTGGGTGGAGGTCATCCCAATAAAGCATGCTACTTCTGAAGTGGTATGTAATTTTCTTAAGGAAAATATTATTTCCCGATTTGGAGTTCCAAACAAAATTGTGGCAGATAATGCTATTTGTTTCTCTTTCAATGAGATTACTGGCTTTTTTTATGAACATGGGATCATTCTTTCTCACTCTTCATACTATTATCCGCAAGGGAATGGTCAGGCAGAATCTAGTAACAAAAATCTAGTTACTATTATCAGGAAACTAGTGGAAGATAATCAGAGAACTTAGCATAAAGCATTGTTTGATGCTTTATGGGCAGACAGGATTACTCCCAAAAGAGTAATAGGTGTGTCACCTTTTTAGCTTATGTACAGTTTGAATGCAAAGATACCTATTACTTTGGAATTGTCGGCATTGAAGTTGGCAAAGGCAATAGAAGATAGAACTTTTGAAAGTTCTATTGACAAAAGAATCATGTACCTCAGTGAACTTGAAGAACAGCAGGCTATGGTAGTAGACCATATTGATGAACATCAAAGTTAGGTGAAGAAGCTCTTTGACAAGAAAGCAAGGGCTCGTGAGTTTCAAATTGGAGATCAAGTCTTGTTATGGGACAACAGGAGAGAACCAAAAGGAATGCATGGGAAGTTTGATTCCCTATGGAGAGGCCCATTTGTCATTCACCAACATTGTGACGAAAATAGCTTCTTGTTTGAGTATCTTAATGGAACTTCTTGCTACCTCACAATGGACAACATCTGAAACACTTCAATCTTTGAAGTATCAGATAAGTTTATTTGTACATTTGTATATTTTTGTGTTTTTATTTTTGTTTGTGTTTGATCTTTTGTGTCTTTTTATTTTCGGTAGCTTGACTCTATGGCCTAATGGCATGGATGAAGGCACTTAGAGACTGGATTCTTCTCCCTTCAATCATTTCAAAGTTTGATCAAAGGAAGTTCCCCAGTTAGAGCCAGCTGTTCTCAAAATCAACTACGCTCGTTTTTGTAGACAACCCCTACGAAACTTGTCCATTTCGTAGACTACACTCTAAGTTTGCCTATCGAGACAAGTCTTCTTGGCCTTGTACGAAGTCTTCTAACATTGTTGAAATGGTTTGCGACATTCCCCTAAGTTGATTCCTCGAAAATCGTGAAAATCGACTAGGTTGTAAGCTTGTCAAAATATCTATTTTGGGGTGTTAGAATTTTTTTATGTTTCCACATGTGATAGCGGTTGAATTCACCGCTCTTACATGTATATTGTTGTTTTACATGCAATGTCATCCACAATTACCACTTTTACATGTTTTATGTTGTTGTTGATTAACATGTATGAGCGGCAAAAATCGTCGCCCATGCATGTTCCTTGTCATAGTTTAAGGTGTAAAGGCAGTCCTAGATATCACTCTTGCATAAGGTACCTAGCTCATGCATGGTCGGTAATTTTCACTGCCTTGGCATGATCTCACCAAATCTTAAACTCTAAGTCTCATTAATGGCACTCGTGGTGCCATTAATACATTGTTTTTAACCTTTTTAAAGCATTTTTGGTCATTATTCTTTTTAGTTTTCATTCTCAAACTTCTCGTACAAGCCCTTTAACCCTCTGCAAAGATGATTGAACCATGGAGCTCGTGAATTATACAGTTTTTACGCCTAGAGGTTTTTGTTATTTTTGCCAGGTAGAGTGACATTTCTCATGTTTTCATTGTTGATTTCCTTCTTTCTATTAGGGTCTGTTCATAATAGTGATTTTTGTTTGTGATTTGTGTAAATGTTTTTATTTGGTTTGAGTCATCGTTTTACACATTTGAGTTTATCTTAAAACCCTAAGTAAAGTGTTTGTGTGTCTTTCCTTCGCTACTCTTTTTTTGATTAGCAACGGATTCATCGTGCCCTACTTTTACCACCCATTTTAAACTTAGGGTTTTTCCAAAAGTTTCCTAGCGTGTATGAGTAGCCTTTATTACCACCGATACACGTTCCTACCCTCTAATATGCAATGATGGGGGTTTTCCCCGCTTTAACGACTCTTTTATATGTTTGGTCTTCCATACATTTAAGGGCGGTTAAAACCACCGCCCTTACACAAACCTTTATACATTACCTACTAATGTGCATTAGCGGCCGAAACTCCCACTCTTGCATATATAACTTGGAGTTTCTGAAACACATGCATAAACTGTCTTTCTGACTGACTATACATCAAAGTTTTTCCTTCAACATGCATCGGCAGACCTTTTCACCACTTCTGCATGTGCCTCACATAAACTTGTTGTTTTACCCACATATGTAAGAGTGGTCAAATTGACCGCCCTTACATCATGAATATTATCTTACCTCATACATGTAATGGCGGCCCTTTTCGCCGATCTTACACATGTATTGAAACCCTACTTTTTCAATATGCAATAGTGGTCAAATTGACTGACTTTACATGGTAAGAGAATGGTCCCTTGTGCAAGAGTGGTCATTTTGAACACCCATGCACATTTTCCTAAATTTTTTCTAACACTCGGGAAAATTTGCCTTTCAAAGCCTATTGACCTGCTTTTACCTTTTACCTCAATTTGTGCATGCTCAAGCCCTTTAACGCATATTTCCCTATTCATGATCATCGAATCGCAGTAACCCCAATTCACCCATTTTTCCCCTAAGTATGAGATCATGGCTTTTTGCAATTTTTGACAAACATCTTTGTTAGACGTTGTTTCTAGTTTTCTCTTCAAAACTAATGTCAGAGCTGTCTCCATCCAAAGCTAAAATCATGATGTACAAATACCAAGGGGTCTTCCCTGTCACTTTAGTACAATCTAATGTTGATGAAATTAGAGATATGGAGATAGGGCATGTAGATATGATAGAGTTTGTGGACAAAACTAGACCACCAAATCCTTCTAGGCATCTGCAGAAGATTGTTGACAGTAGCATTCACTTGGTTGCCTCTTTTCCAGTTGCTGCCCATAACCCTAAGTTTGTTCTTTAGGTAGCCAGTCATTATAATAGGGATGATAGGACTATATCAGATTCCCAAGGGAATGTGATTATGAGATTAGATGTGAAATTTCTTGACAAAATCTTCATGTGTCCTATTGAAAATTTTGGACAAATTGATTTTGGTCAAAGGCAAAGAGACTATGAAGAAGATGTGGAAGCCGCAAGAAGATACATAAACAGTAAATGGCTGAAGATTCTTTGGAGTAATCTAACTAGATGGCCGAAGGATCTCCCAAGGAGTGACTTTGTTGAGGAGGTTTGTGACTTGATTACACTGTTGAGTTGTATCAAAGAACTTCCTTCTTCATCCAAGTTTCAAGAATGGATGTACACATACATCAAAATGATTCTCTGGGGCACACCAAAAATCTTCTGGGGAGAATAGATTAGTAATGCTTTGCATGAGTAGTTAGTGAAAGTCAATACTACTTTCAAATTTTACATGACTTCATATCTTGTGTATGCTACTACAAGCATGAGGAGTTTTCCTGGTCTTACTCAGGTTGGTGACAGGAGATTAGTTCCCGTGTATGAGTATTATCCTCAAATAACTGTAAAATGATCAATCCATCATTTCTGCAGGGTTAATGATGCTTTCTTTTCAATGTTTATGTGCGTATGGGACAATGAGCTTGTTCAGAAGAGGGTTTCAGATAAAGCTTGCAAAGTTGTAAATTCTTTTGGCTACTTGTTCTTACAATTTCCTACTTTCACATATCTCAAAGTAGGGTATTATCTCGGTTACCCTTATATACTTCCACGATATCCCAGTGACAGGATTGTTCTCATGGAATTATGTAGGCAGCTTATTGTGGTACATAATAAACAAATGGAGCTGAAAAAGTCTGGGATTAAGTTTCCTATAGAAATTGGATGGTACTCAGTTCAGTCAGCTACCAAGGAAAAAATAGTTGATTCTGAGATGCGACTGGTCACAATGAAAACTTTCAAGAAAAGGGACCGTTTTGACTTCAGGAGGGTACAAGATAAAATCAAAAGAAAGTCAACTTTCCATATGCTAATGGTGGAAGATATTTGGGCTGACCTCAGGACACAAAATGAGATCAGGAAGTTAGACTTTTGCAAACTTCATTTGAGTCAAATAGAAGAGTTGGGCCTTGCAGATATTTTAGATGGAATGGAAGATGATGCGGATGTTCAAGATCCCAAATATAATTGTTATCACCCAGATTTACACCCTTGCTGCAATTATAAAACTTTAGCAATCTGGAGAAACATGGGATCTTTCCAAGGTCTGTGGGTCACCTGTGTTTGGAAAGAACCTCTAGAGAAGGCCGGCTTCCTAACTGGTTATCGCCTAAAATTTACTAAATTGCGGAGGAAAAGGGAGAAGGAATGCTTTTAAAATGAAAGATGAAACAGGAAAAACTTGAAAATAAAGGGTGATTCACCAAGTTCAATAAAAGAATCTTCACAAAACTAAGAAAATGCACAGCACAACCAAATATAGAAAGTAGATATACATAGATTTAGATGATTCTAGCAGGGGTAAGAAAACAAAATGATTGAGAGGAACAAAAACGTTCACAGACAATCATATGTAGGTTTACACTAAATGAAAAAATAGTAAAAGAGGTAAAAATAGCTTGCATCTATTCAATAAGAAGGCATAGTTACAGTAGAGGAAAGTTCTGTTTGGAAACAGAAAGACAGAATGCCAAAAAAAATTCCAACCCTATTTACATCTCAAGCTTATGCATATATAGCATTTACAATTCAACCTAAGGCGGCTACAATAAATTCATCCCATGGGCTGCATCAAGAAATATCTGCCTCTAATGGGATGTCCACCTGCAAGAAGTTTATGGAAACAAAGATCTGGAACAGGGGCAAATGGAAGATATTTTGAGTCTTCAATGTGAGATGTTGAATCATCAATCTGCACCCATAATTGCCACAAATATTTGCATTTGCATATCTCAAATTGGTCACTGAAATGTCTAGTCGATCAAGCATGCTAATCTAGATCCAAAATTTGAAAGTGAAAATATTTCCCTCAAAAGCCCTCCAAATGAAAGAGGAGGCAAAAATAGGCACTTTTGCCTTTTGAAGCATGTTGAAATTCGCCAAGATGAAGGAGATATGGGCAGTCAAATTTGCGGTCAACTGCATATTATATCTATAAATCACTTTGCATCTGCACTTGAATCGGCCTTTGTATCATTTGTTGGGTTTACTTTATGCAAGAACGGGCTCTAATTTGCCTACCATCGGTGAGACTTCTCCTATCGGCTGAGTCTTTCATCCCTCTGCCGATGCACCAATGACCAACACCCTCGGCGAGATCTGCTCCGTCAGTGGAACCTACTCCAGAGCTGCCGATAAACAAAGTCTCACCAAAATGTCCATTGTATGTGCCTTTGCATTCAGCATCTAAATTGGCCTTTGAAATGCCTTTGTAAATTCATTTGTATGGCACCTTGCATATACAATACAATGGCTATATACAAGAGCGGGCCCCTTTTGAATTGGCCTTTGGATCAGCTCCGACATGTGGCACCACCTAATTGGTTGCTGAGCTAAGCCTGAGACCATCATTGAACAATGCATCCTTTATCGGCCATCAGAAAAACCTTAAAATGAGTTGCCGATACATATTGTCTTGCCGAGTTCTTGTATGTGACCCTTTGTATATCAATTGTATATAAGATACAATCGCATATACATACAATGCGCGGACCCCAAAATTTTATGAAGCAAGTTGAAAATAACATTGGGTCCGGCCTTTGTATCTTACCCTCTTGTATATATGCAAATACATGCACTTTAACGTACAAACTGCGAACCCCATTTTGATTATCAGCTGCATTTGATTCTCCAGTCGTGTCTGGGTTGTATGTCATCATTGTATCTAAGCTTTGTCTATCGCATATACAATGTGAAATATACAAAGGAAAACTACATGCAAATACTTGCATACAAACATGCATCTCAGCATATACATGTGAACCTTGTACATTGGTTTGTATATAACCCTTGTATGTCGAAACATACAACGCGAACATACAAACAAAAGATACATACCATTACTTGTGCCTTTATCAACCAGAATGCATACTCAATTCAGGTCCAGGACTTGTATGTCAAGAATGTATATGTCCATGTATATGCGATTGTATGTGCAAAGATACAATCGCATATACATACAATTGGTGGGCCCCAACATTTGTATCTCCTCCTTGTATATTGACTTTGCATGTGCAACTTGTATATGAGATACAATCGCCTTTGTATGAAAGCGGACCCCATTTTCCCTTGTATATTCCGCTTTGTATATTGTCCCTTGCATGTTTCCTTTGTATCTTCATCGGCCGATCGAAGAAACCTTGGACTTAGCTGCCGATGAGGCTTGTCCCGTCAACAAAACCTTTGTATGTCTGCCTTTGCATATTCAAAATACATACAACAATACATACAAAGGACCTGATGTACATTCACCCTTGCACATGGCCAAGATATGACATACAATTGTATCTAAGATACAATTCGACCAAAAGACAGAAAACCCAAAACAAGGATGACGTCATCATCGTATACATGTAAAAATGGCTAAGTATAAAACTAAGAAATCTTTGTGACAGAAGGCACTTGAAGACAAAAGATTTCTGGGTTTTTCTGGGTTTTCTACAAGGATTCTCAAAGTGGGTTTTTGGGATTTTTGGCAAGGCATAGCATGAATATTTGAAGGATTTAATCCTTGTAGGGTTATTTTTTAAAGGATTTTCAAGGAAAATACATGGTGAACTATTTAACTCTGGTCAGAGCAAAATAGGTCAATAATAATACTGAAAATGTTGAGGCCTCACCTCTTCTAGAGGTCAAATGGTCAGTCAAAGAGGAGACTTCTATAAGGAAAAGATTTCAGCCAATCTTGGCTAACACAAACATATGGTTGCAAAGCAAAGGGATCAGCTTGAAAGAATTTCTTACAGGGTCAGAGACTGAAGTTCAGGAGAAAATAGTAAGAAAGTGGAAAGCAGAACCAAGAACAAGAGTGACACTCCTTCCACTTCCAAAATGCGTAAGCCAAAAATCAAGTTTGTATCTAAGGGAGGGAAGAAGAAGGAGGTTGCAAGGACCTCTAATGTTACTGAATCCGGTATTGAAGACACTAATGTTGAGCAGATGGAGGTTGAGGATGTTGAAACTGAACAACAAAATATTGAGAAATCTAAGGATGCCTAGCAAGCAGAAATGTCTAAAAAGCTTGCTGAGGAAGATGAAACAAAACAAGGTAAAGATGAGAATGTAGAACAGGAACAACTTGGTGATTCACAACTTTCCCCATAGAAGGACCTTCCATCAGAATCCCAAGTTTCTAAATCTCAGCTTCATGTTCTTGTTTCTAGTGTTTTTCCTACAGTTTCAAATACTCCTATTTCTCCTATTTTGGTTGTTTCCTCTGATAATACTCCCTCTTCATTAAGAATGAGTTTTGGAACAGTGTTTGATTCATCTAGGTCCATTCCTAGTTTGTCTTCCCCATCTTTTGATATCGGTGAACAAATTGTGTTAGAACATTTTCTAGATAGTTCTGAAAAGGTTATTGATACTACTATTGTTTTTCCTCCTACCAATCCCATTGTTATAATAATAGGAATAAGCATGGATCCGGCAAAGCAAGTGATTGATTCTTCTCCTAATATGAGTGCTTCTATGCTTCCTCCTTGGCTATCTGCATATACCTTGAAGAGGAAAAAGCAAGCAATTTCACCAGATGAAATTGATATAGAGAAGTTGTTGCCTTTGAAGTTAAAAACTCTGAAGAAAAAGCCTAAGACTGTTTCTAGGCTTATCAATGAAAAAGGAATCAAATATGCAGAAATTGCCAAGCCACTAGAGGTTGCTACTATTGACAATTTTGATATGAATGATTATGTTGTCTCAAGAGTTGAGCTAGGTAAGCTAACTCATGAAGGTATTAAGGAAGATTTTCAAACTACTGCCAGCACCTTGCTTGAGAAATATGATGAGGTTAAGAAAGAGAGAACAGTATAAAGCTAAAGCAAAACAACTTGCCATTGTTCTTCAAAAAATAGTGAAGTCATCTGAGATTGTGGAACCTATGGCTGTAACTATAGAAGATCCTCTAATTCAGAAGGTGGAAAAAGCTCAGTCCAGAAGGAGAGTAGTTGGCGATATTGTGGCGCGGTTGCTAGCACAGGGAAGGGTTCTATTGAAAACTACTGTAGAAAGAAAATAAAAGATGGATAAAGCAAAAGCTGAGCTTGATAATCTTGTTGACTTACTTTCTCAAGAATTGCAGGATCAGGAAGAAATCTTAGAGGACTAGACAGAGATGAAGAAGATTAAGATAAACAATCTGATTACCATTGGGGTCATCTCAAATCAGGAATCATATCTTAAGACTAAGGAGTCTCTTGTTGATTATATCAATATAATAAAAGGCTTACTTGATAGCTTATGTCAAGCTCGTGAAAACAGTGAAGACAGTAATGTCATGCTTCTACATAGGTTGGAAGAACTCCCATGCACTCTCACAGGTGAAGGTCATAAGTTCCTTTCAACAGATGAAATGATAAGCTCCTTTGAAAAGATGGTTCAACATAAATTCAAAGATGAAGTGCCCTCAGTACTTTCTATGGACAACCTTTATGATCAACATTCAACTTTTGAAAACCTGAAGGACAACCTTGACAAGCATAAAAAGGTGATAAAGGCACTGAAAGATGCAATTCTCTGGGACCACACTATCTTAGAGAATATGGCAAAGCTAGATGCATGTGAAATGGCAGCTATACAAGCCATGTGTTAGAACTTTCTAAAGAAGAGTGATGGAGGAAGTTGAAGTTCCTTTTTGATACCTCAGTTTATTTTCATTCTTGTATATGTAATTTGAATTTTGTTATGGACATATTTATATGTAATTTTCCAAAATGTAATTACATGTGAAACAAAGGAAGTCCCAAGTCAACTAGGACTCTTTTGTTTGAATAAGTCAAAGTAGTTGTAAATTTCCTATTTTTGCTCTAGGGTCCTCCCTATAAATAAAGAGGGCCTCTATTGTATTTTTTATCTTTTAGTTATTGAAGCGAAACTTTGCCAAATTGAAGAGCATTTTGAGACTTTGTGTTCAAATTGTAAATCATATTTTATCAAGTGAATAGAAAAGCAAGCAATTGTTCAATCTTTGTATTGGAATAACTTGTAGTATATTGGAAAGTGTTCTTATGTCCTTTTCCTTATGCTATCTTATCTACTTGATCAAATTGTAGTGTGAGTGTGGATAATCTGGGAGATGTTCTAAAGTTTATTTTGGAGACTTTGTGCTACAACAATTATCTTTAGTTTGTGATTTTATGTTTTGAAGTAAAAGATATTGGAAAGACTTTGAACTACTAAAATCTTTTGTGGTCGTATGTTTTGTTGTATTCGGTGAAGACTTTTAGCTGCACCTTATCCTACTTAGTTCTAAATTGTAAATCAGTAAAAAGAGCAACGATAGACTTTGTGCTCTCGTGGGTTTCTTGGTTATTTCGATTTGTATTGTGAAAGTGCTCTTTTATATTGTAAACATCATTTTTGAAAAAAGAGCAATGGATGACATGGTTTCACCCTGAAATTAGTTTTTAGTGTAAATAAGTTTGTAATAGTTAATAGGGAACCTCCCCTTGCTGAGAGGAGAGATTTATCTCATTACACTGTGGTTGATATAACCATTTTGCCTTCAGTTAGTTGAAGACAAAATATTGACCCAACAAAATTCAGTTTTCTTTTTGGCTAGAAATTGCCTTTTAGATTTGTAGCTCTGTTCAAAGTTCTTAGTTAAAATGCTCTATTATGTTATCTTTTTGGCCAGGAAGGGCCTTTTTTGTAATATGTAAAAATGTTTTTATTAATACTAATATATTATGATGCTCTAAGCATCCTTGCCAATTCCAAAAAAAATGTCAACGCCGGTTCATGTGTTGTCTCAGTAAAGACCTGCACCATGAAAGAATCCATTAATTATACATAAATTCCAAATTAAGTTGATGAGAAAAGATCTTTGATATCCAACTGGGAAGCCTTAACATCCAAAAATTACTAACTTGATGTTTCACAACAAGTTTCCCAACTGTGACATCATCTTTACTTAAGAAACTAGATATTGATCCACTGCCATATTGAATCTCATGGGATTCTCCTTCACAAACAACAAATGATATATATTAATTGTTTAGAAACTTCCTTAATATCCCCATGTAAGCAAACTAAACTAAGTGAGGTTGAGGGTTTGAAGTAGAGTACCATCTTCTTGGTATGTGCTTGACTTTGATGACTTGTATCTTGAATGAAAATAGCAAGCTAGATGCACTATAAAATCATTGTTACAAAATAACCACAAAATCCTCTTTAATTAAAATAATCCTTCTAGATATTTCAAGACAAGATATTTCAATTAATTTCTAAGAGAGCTAATTTCACTATCCAAACAACCATTAATCTATTTACTATATATAATTTCCCATAATTTAGAATTTGAATGTAGGCTGAGTATTCCAACAACACTGCTTTTTTATAAGTTGGATCCTAAAAATGATGTAACTTATGTTCTTCTCTAAAACATCTGTGCAGAAGTAGGCAGGTGCGGTGAGGTTCAAATAGTAAGGAGATTGATGAAAGATAGAGGAATTAAAAAGATATTTTCATGTAGTTGGATTGAAGGGCATAAATGGTACATGCTTTTTTTGTAAGAGACAAATCACATCCACAAACATGGGAGAGCTATGCAAAATTGGAGAAATTAGCTTGGCAAATGAAGGCAATAAGGTATTTCTAGATTCAAGACTTTACTTAATGCTATGGAATAGAAGAAAAAAGAATCATTTATCTGCCACCATAGCGAAAAGTTAGCAATTGCATTTGGTTTGTTAAACATGGCCCCTGGTACAACTATTAGAGTTGTTAAGAACCTTCGAGTATGTTTTGATTTTCACACTACATCTAAATTCATCTCCAAGATTGTTGCAAGAGAAATTGTTCTAAGAGATGTGAACCATTTCCATCATTTTAAACATGGACAATGTTCTTGTGGAGAATATTGGTGATGCTAAATGAAACAATCTAAAAAATAGGCTTGCACTATAATAATGTGCACTACATCAAATATCCATTAATAATGAAAAGACATCCATCAAAGCATAACAACAAGGATTTTTTTGTCATATGTTGTAGTTACAAGTTCCCTGCTAGACATACATGAAAATGTGGAAGCATAGACAAGGCAAGTGAACTATTTCAAAAAATGCCTCAGAGAAATGTGATATCATGGAATGTCATGATTAAAGGATATGTTTAAAATGGGTTTTTCTGAAAAGTCCTTAGAAAATTTTAAGAAAATGCAACCAATGGGTGTAAAGCCCAACTCCTCAACCTTTGAAAGCATCCTTCCTCCCTATGTGTGAATTGAAGCTTTGGATAAGGATATGAACATCCATCAAAAGCATATTTGGAAGTAGATTTTTATCAGATATTGTAATTGCAAGTTCCACTTTGGATCACCAAAGCCTTCACAAAAATTTTTGCACAAAATTCAATAATGAAGAATTTATGCACAAATTCTCTTTTGAATGATGCACAAAGCCTCCATTGTAACACCGCACAGTTTTTTGTTGGGCCTTGTGGTGATGCAAGCATCACCTGCATCACCACAAGGCCCAGCAACAAACTATGTGGTGTTGCGGTGGAGGCTTTGTGCATCATTCAAAAGAGAATTTGTGCATAAATTCTTCATTATTGAATTTTGTGAAGATGTTTTTGTGAAGGCTTTGGTGATCCAAAGTGGAACTTGCAACATTTTTGCTTGAATTAATAGGCGGATAAGGTACACCCTCCATTCCACCAGATCTGCTACCTCCAACTAGACCTATGACAAGTGATTGAAGGAATAAATTACAAAAAATATCATCCTATATATTTATGATGTTTTTCTAAGCATCAAAAAATTAAACAAACAAACTACAAATCACACAAGTACATCTCTTAGTTGTATAGACTAGGACAGTTCAACCACCATTATACCACTCAATGAATACTAACCAGCTCCTAAGTCATGATCCAAATGACTCCTTTGGCACCTTGTAGGTGGTAGGATGCATATGAAAGCTCTAGGTCCTAACAAAAAACCACAAAATCAAGGAGTTCAAACCAAGAATAAATAATATAGGGAAAATAACCTAAAATAAAGATACCTTCATACATTTGATAAAAGAACATTTAATAAATCCATAAATCCATGCAAATTTCCTTCCATAAATCCATCTTAGGGATACATATTTCTTTTTAAATTATTCCAGGAGTCATTCATAAGCACCCCATACCAAGTCCATGTGAAAGATATTTGTATTTTTGACCATTGATGTGTTTTTGTCTCTCACTGTAGTCCCACAGGTCACACAAAAGGTCTTGGTGGGTGTGCGGGAACCAAGGATAACAAGGGAGCAGTTATCACTATCCCACAGCATGAAGAGATTGCACTTATGGCATTACGGTATGTAGAGATCGATTACTGCAGCCCCACAATGGTCTCAAAATGAAGTGGTGGGCTAGCGGTATAAATTTAAGTGGCATATGATACTTCACTATGGTCTTGCAGTAGTCAAGAGAATAACCAATGGTAATGCAGTAAGGAGTAGAGGAAAACAATACACCATGCCCCTGTGGCGGCCTCAAGTGAGGCTTACGGCATGGCAGTAAGAAGGAGCAAAGGAAAATAGTACACCGCACCCCCACGGTGGCCTCAAGTGAGGCTTGCGGTATGGAAGTAAGAAGGAGTAGAGGAAAATAGTACACCATGCCCTCACAGTGGCTTCAAGTGAGGCTTACGGTATGGTGGTAAGGAGCAGAGGAAAATAATACACTGCGCCCCTGTGGCAGCCTCAAGTGAGGCTTGTGGTATGGCAGTATAAGGAGTTTAAGTTATGTAAGTGTTGAATACTGTCGCCCCGCAACAATTTCAATGAAGGAGTGCGATAGTGTGGTGAAAGGCTTCAAGTGATGTTTAGTATACTATGGTCCTGCGATGGTCAAAGAAACAGTTTGTGGTACTATGGCAGGAAACAAGTCATGGTGATATAGTTGAATTTTTGAGACAATATTTCTGAAATGGAGATAGAACAAACTATGAACTTTCTTAGACACATCCACGCCATGACTTACACCCTCTACATGTTCCATAGAGTTGTCTTTATGGTAGAGATAAGTCAAGGGATAGTAGTTTGCAGTCATTACATTTCATGGAGTGGGATTCTAAATAATTTGTGGTGTTGAGATACCCCTGCTACCAAGATAAGAATCATGTGAGGATCTACCTTAAGGCAATAAAGAGATACAGAGCTATGCCATGACTTACACCCCCTTGACAGCTGAACAAATATAATTAGAAGCAAAAAATAAAGATCATTAACCATGCTTAGACATTCACTTTAATTTTGCATCTATGGCCCATTGGCTCCAATAGTTGTCATCCTATCTTGTTTCTATTGTTGATTCTGTGTGTTCCTCGGAGTCATAAAAGAAAACATGGTAGGCAACTCCATCATAGGCAATCAATAAAATCATGAGCCCCCAAAGCCAAAGCATTGGAAGGCCTCATTTGGTTCAAAATTGATAGTCATGACTTAGAAAATGATAGTCAATAGAATGGTAATAAAATCCTTGGTTGACACTTCGCATTGGAAACTTATTTGTTAAAATAAGTCAAAACAATAGACAGTCATTGATAATCTCATTTTTTCAATTCCTATTGGTATCCTAGATGATATCACCATTAATAGCATTTTGTGGATTGTGTCTAGATGTATGATCTGTTTTAGCTTTTGGTATTATCCCATCTCTGGGGTCATATGCCTATCTTAGTAAGATATATCATTTCTATTTGTCAAGTTATCTTAATGAAGCCTCAAATTAGGTTTTATTTTTGCCCATAATGCTCTTCATTTGTGTAATAATGTTGGCCAAGGTATTGGTAACGAAGTTGCCAAAGACATGGTGATATAGTTGAATTTTTGAGACAATATTTCTCATTGGCCCGATCAAATCAAAGAACACTTTTTCTACCTTTTCTCCACTATTCTTTTGAGCTGAGTAATTTCAAATTTGATTGTTGTCATTTGCAATGCATTTCTACTACATTTCAATCTAAAATGTTTGATCCATTGTTGGAATGTTGTCACCTTTACAGACATAAAAATGTACCTATTCTAATATTTTGAACTTATGACAAGTCAAAGTGGGTTGTGCTCGTTTAGCAGCTGGTTGAAATTTAATTTGAATGTACTACTTCTTGATGTTCCCCTTGACTCATTATTATTTTTGTTTATCATCTTGCTTTTTGGCTAACAACAAACATGTGATACATCTGTTGTGATGTCCTCTGGATGGTGGCTTTTTCCAAATTATTTTCAAACTATTTTAAGTTCTAGGTGTACACCTTGTGGAGACTTATGTCATATTTCTATGCTTAATTTTTTTCCAAGGTTACAGTGAGTTGATAAATGCAATTATTCCAAAGGTAGTGGAAATAATTTTGGAACAATTATCTAAGTTCTCTCTTAATGTTCAGATTTGTACTGTAATTTTTGATTTTGCAGATTTTTAATAGCCTTGTTTGATGAGTCTTGGAAATTGGTTTCAATTTAGAGGGTAAAGCTTCCATCTGGAGCTAAGAAGATTGTGCCAAGTAGTTGCAGAGCCATGATTGGTCAGGTTACTAGTGGTGGAAGGACAAAAAAGCCAATTCTCAAAGCTGGCAATGCATATCACAAATATAGGGTCAAAAGAAATAGTTGGCCCAAGGTTCGTGGTGTGGCAATGAATCCTATTGAGCATCCTCATGGTAGTAATCACCAACACATTGGGCATGCCAGTACTGTGCATCGTACAGAGAAGGCTTAGCATGTACTCGTACTTAATCATAATTAAATAATTATAGAGCTCTGATTATTTAAAAATGTCATCTTTTAGTTTCTTTTTCTTTAGGTTGCTTTGTGTCAACAATTTATGGGGACCAGGTTGTAAACCATGTTTCCTATTATTGTTTCTTATCATTAGTGGTTTACTCTTGATTCAAAATTTTGGGAAAGACTTCAAACTAGGTTGTAATCCTTGTTTCCTTGTATTGTTTGAGGCTTATTTTAGGCTGCCATATTAATTGACTTTGTTATTTTTTATTATTTCTTGAGTGCTTGTTATTTGCTTTCAAATCATAGAAATGGAAAAAAGATTGATGATTTCTTAGTATTATAAACTATGAACTTTCTATTTTGAAAAAGTAATAATCATCATGCTAAAAGGACATTTTAGTTAGACGATCATCAGGGAGAGAACAATCTGAAAGGATGACTTCCATATCACAGAAAAAAAGGTAGAAACCCTAGATTGATCTGCAAGCTCATCACTTGGGCATTTTAAGCCAAGCTAAACCACCTAAGATGACCCCAATTAAGAAAAATCAAACCCCATTTTAACAATGGAGCATATTGAATACTCTTCATAAAACACCAACAATAGTATTAATAACCAATACTTCAACACAATAATGACTATTCAGGGGACTAAACTATGATAGGGCTAGCAGAAACTAAAATGGGTATTAAGTAATATAAGATTATTTGTTGAACATTTTCTTTTTAAAAAGTTTGCAAGGTTGAGGTAGTTCTTCTACAATTAAGTGAAACCCTGATCCTTCATAACTGAGCTTTGAAACCCTGATCCCTGATAAGAGTGGGGTATTGTTTGAGTATTAATAGTCAATAGATTGAATTAGATTTTGGTGTCTATATTTATAGCATTTGGCAAATGGGCATAACTGAAACAGAGTACCAAACACAAAAAAAAATTATAGTTTAAAAAATGCATGAATACCAGACCTGCTAGAAAGGTTCCTCGGCGATTGAATGCCATGCATCTGGCCATGCCCTTCTCTAGAAACTCTTCTATCACTTCCTGGAAATCCCCCTAAAATGGGTTTGCCCAATACATAATTTAACAAAAAACAATAAAATTAACATCTTCAAGTGATTGTGTTCCAATTCATCAATGCAAAAAGAGGGACATAAATGAGCCTTACCTATTTTTGAGCGTGAATTCAACCCTTGTATAGTGCGTCCAATGCATGAATAATGTCTTGAGCGTAGAGGCGGTCAAGTTTCTTTTGTTTGAATTATTTTTCATGGAAAAAATTTCCCTCTTTCCAATTCGAAATATTTTTTTAATTGCCCTATCTTTCTAATTTTTACTTGTGTGACTAATTATTTAGTCATTTATAGTTGTGTTGCAAAACATGACTAGAATTTAATCATTTTTAGTTGTCGTGACTAAAATTTTTAGTCACCTAGTCATTTATTTGCCAAAATTCTACTAGTGTCAACATTCGTGGCTTTGATAATATTGGTAAGAAATCACTAGGTACAATCACCTTAGATGTTAAGGCTAGACCTGTGACATTGCCTACCCTTATCCATGTCACATGCCTAATTCTCTTTCATACAATCTTCTTGGTAGACTATGGATCCATGCCATGGGGGCAATCCTATCTACCCTTCATTGTTAAATAAAGTTCATCTTTGAAAACAAACTACATACAATTGAAGTTGATTTGATTTTGAAAAGTTGCTTATAAACGAAAGCGAGACATCAAACTCCTTTAAGTAGTTTGATCCCTTCTTCAACACTATACTCCACTGCTAACAACAATATGGGTCAAGATAGTGTCAGTCCTTCGAATGCATTTTTTGGTGACAATTGGGGTCCGTTAGATTTTACACCCTTCTGTGCGGGTGAATATAAAGTCTCACCCTCACACCCAAAAATCTTGAAGGTAAATGAAATTTCTTCAACACATTCTCCTACTCCTACAAATCTTAAACTCAAGATTAATGATGATGGAACCTTTAAAATTGATGAAGATATGCCTTCTTCTATAGAAATGGTGGCCATTTGTGATAAAGTACCATCTAGTTCTAAAACATTTCTCAGTAATGACAAGGTCTCTTTAGATTTCAACCCCCATGGGATTGTTGAAACAAAGAGTGACCCCCCTCACCATGACCAAATGTATGATCCTTCTACTTCTTCTTTCAACAAAGATAGTCATATGACCTCTCCTCTTCCTTTGGACTTGGAGACGTGTTATGGGCATGGATTAGAAATTCTTTATAAGCAAGGATACAACAGAAATGGGTTAGGATGCAAAGAACAAGGAATTAAGGAACCTATGGAACAAACACCACACTTGTCTAAAGTAGGTTTAGGTTTTTGACCTTCTCCTACGTTCTTTGCACCATGTTCACAACAAGAAGGATTGCTTCCTACTCCATGTAAATCTTCTCTTCTATCTCAACAAGGGTGTATGTTGTTGAGTCTACTCAAAGATTGCTTAATCACTCTTCCTCCAACACACAAGAAGATTCAACACATTATTGTGCATATCATCAAGTGCTTGGCCATTCCACTAAAGAATACCGAGCCTTGGGTGACAAAATTCAAGAACTTTGAACAAGGTATGGCTCTAGCACTCCTCACCATGCTTGATGTAGTCCCTAGAGCACCTTGTCCTCCATCTATTTTATAATAATCAAGTTGGGGGAGGATAATTTTTTATAGGCCAACTCGCAAGAGTGGTCCCTTCTTCTCATTTGTGTTATGCTTGTATGTATTGTTATTCTCATATTGTGATGTTCTGTTGATTGTTAGTTATACCTTGGTACCCTTGTTAGCACAAAGGTATAAGAAGTAAGAATGCATTGTGTCATTCCTCTATATGTATCTTCATTCTTATATATGTCGTGATATACATTTGTGTTATTTTTCTTGGATGATCTAGCATCATTTCATGATTCAATTTATGTGTACTCTACTTTCATGTGATCTTTCCTCTGTCATCTTCATAAGTTATTATGTTTTATGTATATGGTACCTTGTTGCAATGCTTGACATCATAGCATGACTACACAAGCCATTGTGTAGCATGCTTGTAAGCATCACCTTGGTTTGCTCATCCTAGGGCAAACCCCTTGTCATGATGTAGCTTTTCAAAACACATATCATTTGGGCATGTCCTTTTAGAAAGATCTTATGCCTGTTTTGTATTTCTTCCTCACTCTACCTTAAAGGAAATTTCTCCCTGATGGAGTTAGAAATCACTTTAAGGTGGGGGCGTATATCATGCTATGAGCCTTACTCTCATCTTTCTATCTAAAAACTTGTTGATTATCTTTATTACTATGCTCCCTTGGAAAGGATTATGGTATGCTTGGAAGCAATAACTTGAGTCTATCTTGTTCTCCTAAGTTGAAGCTCCTTGCATGTTTGGGAGAAGGGTTGAGCCACGAACTTGAGTTTGGTATTAAGGTCGCTTTGCCTTCTTATTCTACAAGTCTTCGTGTAAATCCTCTTACAAGAGGTAGATTGTGTATTCCCTTGAGTGGAAACACTTATATTTAGATAGATTGTGTGTGTGATGCATGTGTATTCTCTTGTCCTTCTCATTTCTAACCAACCCCTTACCATTCTTCTTATTGCATCTTTGGGAATGATGCATGGTGATTGAGACACCTTCTAGATTGAGGTCCCCTTTGTCATGCTGACTCAAGGTATTTTGTTATGTATTTCTTGTGATTGATATATGATGCATGTATTCTCCTCATATATTCTTATTCTCTATATGTTCTTCATGCCTTGCGTGTGCCTCACATGTATTCTCTCTGTGTGTTCCTTGTGTATTCTCCTTGAGTGTTTTGCATGTATTCCATGTGTGTTTCATTTGTATTCTATGTATACTTTATGTCTTATGTGTATACTTCATGTCAAGTGTGTATACTATGTGTATGGCATGTATACTTTGTGTATGACATCTATGCTTTGTGTATTGCATGTATGCATTGTGATTTCTCAAGTGTATGCCTTATGTATGTCTTTTCTTATCCCATGTTTTCTAAGTGCTTCATATATGAGTGAATTATGTCATGTGTCTTATGTGTATGCCAATCATCATAGACTCCTAGAATCCTAAACTTGGGAGCTTGATCACCCCTCAATTTTGGCAACATTCTATGGTTTCTATGTGTGTTGTGTTTGAAACTTGTCTTCTCCATCCTTTAGTGTGAGTTCAAATGTAAGTTTGTACCCACACTAAAGTGGGGGCTAAATGTTACATCGTAAAATATGTAAACTAGCATTTTACACTTAGTTTAGCACCTGGGTGGACCTAAAATGTTTACACTTGTTAATCAAGACCTATTTTAACATATTTTTGAACATTAAATGATTAATTCTCAATCTTGATGATAAAACTTGACAAAATAACAATGAGGCCGACCTAAGAACACCTAAAGAGACTTATTCCAAGATTTTTGGGCTAAAGGACAAGGGAACCCAAGCGCCCTAGTCCTTTATTTAGCCCTGGCCTATTTTTAAGGTATGTCAACTTAAGACATCTTAAGTGGTTCCTCATGTCAGCCCTATTTGGTTTTATTTGTCATTTGTGAGCTGGAATGCATATAAAAACAAGTTAGTTTATTCAAGTGAACATCTGTAAGTTCTCTAAGCAATCTAGGCACACTTGCACTCTTTCTTCCTCTCTCTCATGCTCTCTACTCTTCTCTAAAGCTCTCTATGGTGGATTATTACTGTGGCACTAATTTGTTGCAGGTCTTGTGAAGATCTTTCTACTTTTTGGGGATACACCAACTTTTTGAGTTAAGTTGTGACACCCCATCAAGCATGCTAGGGTTTCCATGCTCATGGTGACTTCTTTCCTCCATGCTTTGTTCTAGCATTCCATTCTACTTCAAATTTGTCTCTGCCCTCCTAGGACACACATTGTTTATCTATCATCGTCACTATTGTGGAGTTGGAAACACCATTCATGGAGCTTCACTTAGGCAAGTTCCTAAATAGCACCCAACCATTTTCCTTCTTGTGTGTGTAGGTCAGATCTAGAAGAATCAGCATAAATCAAGTTACAGGAGGCAAGAACATAGAAGGGAAAAGGCACAAGATATCTGACATTCTGTAAAACCCTAATTAGGGTCTAGGGCACCCAAGTGCCTTGGTATTTTGAGCTCCCAAGTTTGGATCTAGGTTCTCCTTTATCCCCTAGTCTCTATTGTGCTTTCATATTGTCTGTATCTATTTTTGATAGTCTGTTATGCTCTGATCTTGTTTAATTAGGGTTTCATGTTTTGCCCTAATTTGATTGGTTGGATTTGGTTGATTCTCCTCTATACAACAACAGGAC
The DNA here is from genome assembly GCA_027924645.1 of Cunninghamia lanceolata. Lineage (NCBI taxonomy): Eukaryota > Viridiplantae > Streptophyta > Pinopsida > Cupressales > Cupressaceae > Cunninghamia > Cunninghamia lanceolata. The sequence goes on from BSBN01000850.1 coordinate 5,842,259, forward strand.
AAAGCCCCTATAGTTTTTCTCTCCTTCAAGGGTAGAATCCAAGCTCGACTTGTGTTCTAATGTTGGATAGAAGAGGGTTTAACCTAGTTTGATCGATTGGACTAATCTCTCTTTTCTATCTAGCAATAAAATGATTACCAATAGCCTTCTATAAGACTTTTACAAAAAGTTCCCTTCATGGATCTTCTCAACATTGCAAAACATAAATAATACACAAAATGTGCCCTATCAACATAAATATTACAAACATTACCTATCTTAGGTCTTGTACACATATTTCCCTCTTAGGGTTTTATGTAAAGTGCAATAAATTACAACATCAAATGCAAGAAACCACTCTCATCATGGTTTCTCCATCCCAAGCACATAATACCCTTACAAAAAAGAGTGAAAATGCCATAACAACATAAATTAGAGTGCTCAACAATCAAGACAACTTAAAATGGCACAAACCAACAAATTACTTGGAGTTCCACTCACCATGAGTGTTCTTCATGCTTCCTTCATTGTCCCACATACCTTGCAACTTGTCTTATCCCATCAGAAGATCCTGAAGGAAATTAAGCATGCCCCATTGCTCATTAAACTGTGTTGTCATACCAAACCAACTTCAAAATATCATGTTGCATCTTTCCATGAGTGCATGTAACTTCCAAAAATAAGCAAACAACTTACTACAATTGTTAGGTGCATACCAAAATAATTTAAGGCATGCTAAAACCTCTAAACTTGAAAAGAGGTCATGACCCAATGTAACAACAACACATGCATTCTATCATTCGTGTGATTGTAATGAAAAATTTTGCATGGGAAAAGTGATTCAAACTTGTTATCACCTTAATTTAATGAGTTACTTATACCTTGAATCCTCCACACCAATTTCTTTCTTGTGCACAAATGGAGTAGTTCATTTTTTTAATCAAAAAGAGGAACATGAATTGAGCTAGCTAGCAACTATAGCCAATGGAATCCTTCAACCAAACTTGAAGCAAAGATTTCTTACTACTACCATCTTGAATTAGGGATGAGGAATTAGCTTTGCATTGCTCCCTCTTGATGGTTTTTTCTTCCAATCACATTTGTTTTACCTTGGAATCATCTCCTTTGCTTATAGGAGACATTTCCCTCTTAAAATTATTTAGATAAAGTTGTGGGTGAATTATCCAATATGTTTCATGCCTATGCACACTCTTTTTAGAATGGGAGCAAAAATAATTACTTACCCTTGCCTTTGGGACAAACACCCTTCCTCTTAGAAGTATTAAGATTTCCATTAGTAAGCTGATTCTTCTTCCAAAAATAGGTGACACACTTGTAATTCAAGCTACAAAACATACACGGTTGTGCTTTCCAACAATCTTTAGTTGTGTGGCCTTTATTTGTGCAAAAGAAGAAAACAACATTAATTTTGCCTCTTGCATACCTTGTTGCTTTTAGACTCCTTGAGATCCTCCATGGTTTGCCCCTCAACTTGCACATGTAAATTTCTCTCTTAGGAGATGATTGACACTCTCCTTGAATGCTCTTTCTTTAACACATTGAACTGTCCACTATTTGGTGCCTTCTTGTATTTTCCCAAATGGTCATGTGGAAAGGCTTCTTGCAATCCCCTTCAATGTTGAGATAACATTCTCTTCTTCTTGGAGTCGCATTCTTTCATCCTTGAGGTGTTACATCTTCTTTAGTAACATGCTCAATAATTAGAAGCTTTAAATCTTCCTTAGCTTTTACAAAATGAATGATAAATTTTTACCTTGGGAAGGCTAGTGTTTTGAATTAGATGACTTGGATTTCCTATACTTGCAAGCTTCCTTTGTTGTTGCACCATTAGAACAATATCCCACCTCTTGTATGCCACTAAAAATCTCAAACCTACATATTGAAGGTCTTCTAGACAACTTTTATGGGATTGACCACACCCTTGCCATTTCCTCCAAGTACTTTTCCAACATATCCCATCTTCGTTAACATCTTAGAACCAAATCCCTTAGTATGATTTTCAAAATAACCAAAAGATTTTTTATAGGAAGAAAGAGAATTTGGTGATGTTTTTGTTACACATACCTCTAATTGAGTTTGTACATCACACATCAAGGGTTCTCCTTTCCTCTTCATCCATTCATTTTTTCCTTACAACTTGGTCAAAATAGCTTATTTTTCTTGTAATTCATCTATCTCAATTTGCAATGAATGCATCTTTTTCTTCAACCTTTTGTTCTCCATTCAAAGTAGTTGATTATCCCCATCTAGCTTTTCAACTATACTCTTCTTTGCTTTTCACATGGTTGTCCCCTACAAACCACAAACCTACACTTCAAGAGAAATCAAAGAACAAACTATATAAGGATGTTATATCTTAGTCACACAAGGATGCAACCACTCTAATACAACTTGATCTATAACAAGTGGATATTCTACATCTCAGAAACAACAAATATCTCCTTAACTATGTTATTACATCAGTTGACAAGAGACACTGCTTCGCATGACAAGTGTTGTCATTGATGGCAACTAAGATTATTCCACCCATCTACATAACACAATTTGATCATACCGAAAGTCAGAATCAGAATTTATCAAAGTCTGGGAAGTCAGAAACAGAGTAGGCGACAAGGTCTGGTATCTTGGTCTGGATCTCTCTAGTGGTAAATTAGAGTTTGCTGCAGATCAAAGGGAGTCATAAGCATTGTCTAGAGTTTTGGCCTCCGGTGATGAAGGATTCAAAAGTTATTAGCATTTGAGTATCGGGTTAACAGTTTGACAAAATAAACAGAAGAAGAACAGGGTGACCTTGTAATTGATCTTGGTTCCAGATGTATGGAAGTTGTTGGTTGGACAAGTTGTGATGATCAGTGATAGTAGCTAACCTGATTGATGATTTGTGAGTGCAAGTTTTGGTCTGCATTACAAGTTGTACATGGATTTAGCCGACAGAGCAGAATCTTCAATAAAGTTCTAAGTGTTCTTTAAGCTGACTGAAAAGTGGTTGAAGATCAGGATGTGGATATATATAGCTAATGGATTTGAATGTTTTCAGTGTGTGTATGATACGACTATGGAATAAATGCGAAAAGGGCAGAGATCTAAGGCTTGAATGTTAGCAAAATAGTAAACAAGGAAGATTAAGGATGAAGTGTATTAAGTCAGTATTTTGTGCTTAACCAGAACTAAACCCTTGCATTGGTAGATGCTATTTATCAGTTTAAATTCATTGTAATCTTCTTTCTGTAGGTAGTGAGCCTTCTTTTGAGAAGTGAGCCCGAATACATGTGCATTCCCCTTTCTAATACTTTTAACAGAGTATAATCTTTGTGGGTTAACCCCCACCATGGTTTTTCCCTTAACTAGGTTTCCATGTCAAAAATCTTGGTGTCAAAGTGTGTTATTTATGTTTCTGCTCATGTGTTATTAATTGATGCTGAAATGTTTATATCATTAATTTAATTATAAGTTGTAAAAGAAGATTAAAGGTAGAAAAGTTTGAATTGTGTGACAACTGATTCACCCCCCCTCTCAGTTGTCTGGACCAATTCCAACAATTGGTATTAGAGCAAGGTTCCTTGAAATAAGCCTAACAGCTTAAGGAAAGATCTTGGAAGGAGTTTCAATGGGTTCACTCAAAGATCAACTTCAGTTGGCCCTAGAAGATCTTAGTCAGTCCAAAGCAGAAGTATCTAATCTGAGAGATGAACTTAAAGATGCCGATGATACCATTGAAATGTTAAAATATAAATTAAAGAAATCTATGGAAAGGAGAAATGAGCTATTTCTGTAGTTATCCAGCTTAACTGAAGAAAATGGCATGAATGAAGCTTTGGAAGAAAAGACAAAGGAATGTGAAAAGATGTCAAAAGATGTTGTTGTTCTGAAAATTGAGATGGAATCTGGAGTGATGAGGCAAACCAAAGAAATTAAAAATAGGAAGAAAACTTAAGAAGACCTGAATCAAAAACTAAAAGAAAGAACTGAAGAATGCTACAGATTGGATGGAATAGCTAGCCATCTAGAGTCTAATCTACAAGAAAGTAGAGACAATGAGAGAGAACTTGAAAGGCTAGTTGTCATTCTCAGACATGACCTAGAAGTTGCAAATAAATACAAGGAGAAGTTCAAAATAAGCTCAACTAAACTTGAAGCACCGCTCGAAGGACAGAAAAAGGTTGATGACAAACATGGTCTTGGATATGAGAAAGATGAAAGCTCCAGATCTGGAAAAAGAAATTCTCAATAGAGAAATGGAAGAAACAGACCTAGAAGATCTCCAGTAAGACAACCAAATGCTCAAAGATATCCATCCTTCAATGGAAATTGTTTCAACTGCAATAAATTTGGCCATAAAGCTACTTAGTACAGAAGCAGAGTAAATCAAAATGGACCATCCTTCTCCGGTCAATGCTTCAAGTGCAAGAGGTATGGTCATAGATCCAATGAGTGTAGAAGTATGATAATGAGTAACTCTAATGGCAATTCTTTCAATGGCTATTATTTTGCTTGCAATGGATTTGGACACATGGCTAATCAGAGTAGATCAAGAGGAAATCAAGTATATAAGAAAAGAAATATTGTGTGTGTTAATTACAATAAATCTGGTCATATCGCAAGATTCTACAGAAGTGGGATCAATGAAAGAAGGGGTCCGGTAAACAGAAAACCAGATGAGCAGAGACTAGACAAAGGCAAAGAAAAAATTGATGTGAATGAGATCCAAAATGAAATAAGTAAGACATGGGTCAAGAAAACAATTATGAACAATAGTAATAGGTCCACACCGGAATTTGGTGCTGATAATTCCTCTAGGAATTGAATTAGGAACTCTGGCTTAGGGGGAGCTACATTGATAATCAAATTCCCCAAGCCAATAAGTGGGTACCTGGATATGGCACAATGAGAGAAGATATTTTGAATTGTCTCAGAAACTTTGGAAGGATTTTTGGAAGAAAAGATGTTGATATGGAAATTTGTGGAATGATTCATGAAGAACTGTTCAAGAAACAGAGTAACCGGATGAAGTTAGGGCAACGCATTTATTATAATGCCAAATTAGGTTTTGTGAAGGATAAAAGGTCACTTGGTCATGCATTTGAATCACTTTACATTCGAAGGAAACAAAAAGAAGAGCATCTGAGCTCTAAATCCAGAAATTGAAGCACGAAGAGTGAATTCAACTGGTAGTTGACCAACCCTAACCCCACAGAAGAAAAAGGTACTTCTCTGTAAAGCCTTGAATCTAAAATCGGTTGAGATGGCTACACCTCTAGTTGTTGATATAACTGAAATGCCCCAACCAATATTTAAGAAGTATCCATACAAGTCAATTGAAGTTGAGCCGTTAGGTGCATTTTCTAATGTCCCATATGGCAAACTACATGTTGAGGATATTAGGGCATACATCCACTGTAGGGTAAGTGCAAAAAGATGGGGGGCCAAAAAGTGGCCAAATTGTTTTTAAAAAAAATTAATGCATAACGCACTCGCGTTATAACATGAGCGCATTATAACCTATTATAAATTAAAAAAAAAAGTTTGCTATCCCATTTCATTTCTTTTGTCTCCTCTATACCCACAGCCTGCAAACCCTAGGAAGTGCGCTTGCATTTTGCAAAAGTTAATTCAACACCAAAATCTTTGCAATTCATTGCCAAAATGCCGCCACGACGTCGAGTACTCCAAAGGAGTGAGTTTTATTTATTTATTTGTTTGAATTTGTTTCTAAATAGGTAGGTTTGAGTTGATTTTTGATGTAAATTTTGTTAATTGTCAAGAAATGTTAATGCACCTCCTCCTCCTCCTCAAAATCCACAAAATCCTATGGAACAACAACCTCCTCCATCCATTCCTTGACATGCCCCTGGAACACAAGAAAATATAATGAGGCAAATTGAAAATAACAAAAAAGAAATTGAAGATATAATTGTAAGGTTGAAAGATCCTTCCACTTCAACCTTGCATAGGTCCACGCTTGTTGAATCTCTTGAATCTATGTTATCAAATGTAGATTCAATTAGCAAGCAAATATCTAGCTGGACGGATAAAAGGAGAGACTTTAGAGACTATTATGCAGACAAGCTGTCATACCAAGATGTGAAAAAATTACAAATTATAAAATTAGACTTGTGTTTGATTTTCACAAACCCACAAACAAATCAACCTCCACCCATTACATGCAATAGGTTCCCTATCCATTGGTGCAACAACCAAGTGATAAGGGACAATTTTGGGCAGAGGTGGTGGATGGTTTTTGACCATCCTCCATGCAATAATAATGAGGTCCCACAATACTTTTTGAGGAAACTCTACTGCGAGTTTGTCCTCAATAAAGTGCCAAACTATTTTGATATGTGGGACTTCCAGGGTAGAGGTGGGAGGTCAGCACAAGATAGATCAGGGGCACGTGTTGACCCACAGTGAGCAGTGAGATGAGTAATCAGTAGACCAGCCCATGAGCATGTTTCTATCCCTTCCATTGTGAAGGAGAGTGCTGAGGTCGATACACTTCAGTCCATTAGTGCCTTGACCAAGAGCATCATAGAGCATGCCAGTCCTGCAGCACAGAGTGGGTTGGGAGATAGTGCAAGGAGTAGGGTCCCACCCCATGCTTGTTAGACTTGCAGGCCAGCCTGTGGTTATGACCCCATGGATAGTCAGGATGTAGGTGCCTAGGCTACATCTGCAGCTGAGCAGATGGTGATGACAAATACCCTCCTGAGTGAGACCTTCAGCCTTGATACTCATGTAAATATTAGCAAGTTTATTAAATTTAATGTATTAAATTTCATTTTTGAAATGCAAGATTAACTAATTTAGTTTGATGATTTTAATGAAATTTCAAGGTCATAGCGTTGATGCAATTTTCAGTGGTTCTCCACCTGCATATTACACTAGATCATCTACTGTCGGGGTATGTAACTAGTAAACAATTATAAATATTACATGTGAATAGCATCGTTATATGAATGGTATTCTAATATCTGATTTTGGATGTTGAATAGGTTAATATTGGAGATTTCATGGCAACACCTACCAGTGGTGGTGGACTTCAAATCTTCACGAAGGTAATAAAATAAATAGTTTAATGAATGAATTGTACTTACTAGATTTTTGTATGTGACTTGTGTGCTTTATTGTGTGTACTTCCTTGTTTAGATGAACATGTGTGTATGTTAGGAGCCATGATTTGCATCACTATTATAGTTTTCGTAATTGAATAATGTTGTTTTATTTCCAGATGATGCAGGCTACGGAGACACCTTCCAATGTTCATAGGGCAATGAAGCATGGTGTGACCTCTACAATTCATAGCTCCATGGCATTGACAGGGGTATGAGGCAGATTAGTAAATTTCAATTTACATTCATTGTTATAGTTGTTTATTTTTGAAAAATCAAAAGATTATTGATTTGAAGTTTAATTTCTATCTGGATGGTTTCTATAGGACATGACATCACCATGGCCTATTCCTGCTACTGAGGCAAGTGAGGAGATAGATTATATGGTAGTGGTAAGTGATTATTTTGTTAAATGTTTTATTTTTTATAACATGTAATTTCTATATATTAATGTCTATACTTTTTATTGTAATAACTAAAGATGCAGGAAGAACTAAATAGGAGGAGTAGCCCTCAGGTTCATAGTAGACCACCCACATGTGCGTCTCCATCCCCTAGAAGATCAAAGGTTGCCCGTGATCTATTCTCTTCACCAGCCAGAGGGGAATGACTTTTTATTGTGTTCCTTTGTTGTATGCCTATATGGCATTTGTTGACATATATTTTGTATTGCATATAGTTGACATTGTATGCCTATATGGCATTCTTATAAGCCTATATGGCTATTTTGTATATATGTTATAATTATATTAACAGATATTGATGTATGCTATATGGATATTTGGTTAATACAAATCTTTTTTATTGATGGCATCCATACTTGCATTATAAATCCATGTTTGAATGGATATTTGTAAATAGCTACTTCAAATATTTAAAGTCCAATTGTATTACATAGGATGTTTGTTGATCCAATAAGCTAGCTATTGTTATTCAAGTATCACCTAAACCTCATTTTGGAACTAAAAGATAAAAGTTGTATTTTAAAAAAAAATGAATCATCATGTTGAACAAAAAATATTAATATTCTTTATGAGTAGCATACAATGTCAACTATATGCAATACAAAAAAATGAATCAACATGCTATTCTTTATGTTTGAGATCCTAAGAATGACTAAGTCTGGTAGCATGATATCCTGAAACACTAAAAATTGACTAAGTCTAAAATCTGGTGGATCCTTCAAATTCTATAATCTACATGTTAAATCCGGTGGATTCGAGACCTATCTCAAACATCCTGAAAGGTATATTGAAAAATATTAAAAGTATATTCAATATACCTTATCCTCTGGGACTTACACTTCTAGGTGCAAAATTGCTCTAGGGAGTTAGGTGTGCTTTCCCGCCTCTGCAGACTCAAATCAGTGCCTATTATTGAGACTTCAAAGAGTACCTAGAGAAGCAAACAAACCTTTGATCATCCCAAGTTATGGTACCTTGAATGGAATTGATACAAATGACCTTAAGCACTGAAAATTTGACAAGGAAAACACATTATGAGTTTAGGCACCCTTCATGCTTCATATCACCAATTTTGGCGCCTTGGCAACATAGTAGATGAATAACACCTCAAAATGAGTGCCTAAGGGTGGTGTAGTCATACAAGGGTGAAAACAAGTGTTAAAAGCCTTAAAATATCAAGGAATAATCCAAATTCAAGTAAGGCACATTTTCACACCTTAATCATCATCTAAGGTGCCTTGCAAAGGAGGTCTTGAGCAACATAAACCGTAGGCGCAATTTCTTGCTTCTACAATCAAATTTGAGCACCTAAGGAGTGGATTGGTGATGGACATCACTTTGAGCACCTTAAAAGTGTTTGAAGGTTTGAATTGGTGAATGATAGCGCCTAAAGGTCTTAGAACCATCTAGAATAAGGAATTAAAGAATGAGTTAACCACTTTGAGCGCCTTGAAGGAGAGAAGTATGTATATGAAGATTGATTGAATGTTTGGAGTTTAGGCGCACTTTCCTTGTCATCTAATCACACATTGGCGCCTAGGAAGAGTTGACATGAAACAATCCTTTGAGTGGACTCCTTGATGAGATCTCTCCCATTGATTAAACTTGTTGAAATGTTAAAAGCTAATCCAAATGGATTCTAGGTGCTCTTTGCCTTCAGAATGACCTTGAATTGGTGCCTAAGCATAACAAGAGAGTTTAAATCCATTCAATATGGCACCTTGTAAGAGGAGAGCTTAAGAGCATGAGACTAGATGGCATTTAAGAGTCAAGATTATCAAAATCCAAAGAAATGGGCTAAGTAAGCTAAGGCGCCTTTGCTTGTCCTTCAATACCTCCATGAGCGCCTAGATTGAAATTACATCCAAGGACATCTAAGACTAGGCGCCTAGAGGGGAAAAGTCATCTTAAGACCTTCATAATTATTTAAAGCATAAAAAACACCAAGTATAAAGCTTCATGATGTTGGGCGCTCTTTCACCTCCATATAGATCTAGATTGGCGCCTTAGATAAAGTATCACAAATCTATATCATTGAGTAAGTTCCAAGAGAGAAAGGCTTACTTCAAGCATGTTTAATCATTCAAGGTCTTACAAATAATGAATAGAGCCTAAATTGATGCTAGGCACCTCCTCTTGTCTCTACTATCTAGTTTTGGCGCCTAAGGAGAAATTGCATCTAGTGAACTCATTAATTGGCACCTAGGAGGAAAAGACCTTAAACTTACATTATTGAGTCAGCACTTTAGAAACTGCACCATTCCTAGTCAATTGGAGTCATAAAATATCAAATACAAAGTCAAATTGGACTTAGGCACCCCTTCATGTAATTTCCCACCATCATGAGTGCCTAGATCTAGGAAGATCATCCAATTGCACCTAGGAATAAGATACAAGTCCAAGACCTCAAATTTGAGCACCTAGAAGTGTGATGGATTGAAGAAGCGACATTGGTGCCTAAGGGTAAGTTGTATCTAATGACATCACCTAATTGAGCACCTAGGAGGTATAAAGCTTAACATTGACATGAGGACAAGCGCTTAGTAAAGGAGAGTTTCTCAAACATTTAAACATTTGAATGAAGTCATAGAAATGCACTAAGTCATCTAGGCACCATTTTCCCCTTGTGTACCCTTACATTTGTGCCTAAGAAGAAGTTGCTTCAGTTCATTGGAGTGTTTGAGTATTGAGGATTTCTTAGCAATGCTTTGAACCCCTTTAAAGTTGAAGAAGGTATTTACCTGAGTTAAGGCACAAATTTATACCCCAATCATCATCAAAATGTGCCTTAGGAGAGATCAGCATTATTAACGAAGTCTAGGCAAGTTCTTCAACTTGTATAACCTCCAAGTGTGCCTGGCAAGCAAGAATTATTATAAGTCATCCTCAAATTGGACTTAGGTGCCTTTTGCTCCTCTTTTCACCTATATATGCGCCTAGATTTGAAATAAGATTATTGCATGTTCCTTTGTGCTATAAAGTGTTTATCATAAGGATTGATGTGTTTCTTGGTTTGTATTGCAGGAAGATTGAAGGAAAAGAAGTATCACAGAGGTAGGAATAAGAGCTTGGAGTCACTTTCAAGGAGTCATCATGTAGCTATTTCAAAGGATTCATTCACATTCATTCATGCCAGAGAGTTAAGATGGGAAGTAATCACTACCAAAGAGACACCACTTCAAGAGGTAACTGCTCCAAGAAGTCACAATAAGATACATCTTAGGTCTTCTTCATCAATGACATCATGTTAGATCACATCAAGTTGCATCATGTCTGGAGAACTTCAATCACTTCAAGTTCCATTCATCTTTAAGTATCAATTAGCTTCTTCATCAATCATTGCTTTAAGGTCAACATGCCAAGTGCACTACTTCATCTTCATCATGTCATCAAGCAAGGCACTTCATCCATCATACTTCAAGTTCTCCCAATCTTCAAGTCTTTGAGAAGAGTCTTCTACTCCATGTCATCAATGAAGTTTCATCATCTACTCTGAGTCATGAAGGAGCATCATTATCCTAATCTACTCTACATGAAAGAGCATCAAGGAAGGTCATCAACCTACCTACAAGAAGAAGAAATATCATAGAGTTAGTCAAATGAAGCTACAAGCATCATATATATCCTACTTACAATGAACAAGGCAAGATCAACAAGATACATCTCAAGTGTTCATTATCAAAGTAATCATATTGAAGATATCATACAAAGATTAGTTTGGCCACATGAGGAGAAGAATGAAAGTTACACCCCTTTGCAACTTTACATTGCCTCCTTCTGACAATTTTTAGGGCAGCAGAAAACCTTTCACCATAGGCAAACACCTCAGAGATATAAAAAACTGAGAGAGGTTATTGTAGAGACACTCTACATGATCGTGTTGCCTTAGACAAATTATTTCTAAGTGACATGGTTTTCAAATAACATCTCGTCAAAGATTGCTACCTTTTTGCACTTTGGACTCTTTAGGGATATCATCGGTACAATGTAGCTCAGACTGTTTCAACATGTTTGGGTAAAAAAATGACCATGCCTAGCGTAAATGTACCCATGTGGATGCATTGGAATAGTCAATTTGGTCGCATCAAGAGCAGGATGAAAGTTACACCCCTTTGCAACTTTACACTGCCTCCTTCTGATGATTTTTGGGGAAGTAGAAAACCTTTCACCATGGGCAAATGCCTCAGAGATATAAAAAATTGAGAGAGGTTATTGTAGAGGCACTCTACGTGATCATTTTTCCTCAAACAGAATGTTTCTAAGTGACACGATTTTTGAGTAACATCTCGTCAAAGATTGCTACCTTTTTGCACTTTGGACTCTTCAGGGATATCATCGGTACAATGTAGCTTGGATTGTTTCGACATGTTTGGGTCAAAAAAAGGACCATGCCTAGCGTAAATGTACCCATCCGGATGTGTTGGAATAGTCACTTTGGTTGCATCAGGAGCAAGACGAAAGTTACACCCCTTTGCAACTTTACACTGCCTCCTTCTGATGATTTTTGGGGCAGCAGAAAACCTTTAACCATGGGCAAATGCATCAGAGATATAAAAACTGAGAGAGGTTATTGTAGAGGCACTCTACGTGATCGTGTTGCCTTAGACAGAATATTTCTAAGTGACATGGTTTTCAAGTAACATCTCGTCAAAGATTGCTGCCTTTTTGCACTTTGGACTCTTCAGGGATATCATCGGTACAATGTAGCTCGGACTGTTTTGACATGTTTGGGTGAAAAATAGAACAATGCCTAGCCTAAACGTACCCATCCAGACAAGCTGGAACTATCAGTTTGGTCGCATCAGGAGAAAGACACCAGAAATGCATAACATGATGATGTAAAAATGTGTATATGTGTAAAAATGCAGTAGGAAATAAAAAAAGACAAACCTTACAAATTAATGTGCATACTTTCAACTCAATGTAACATGACTTTACAAAATCAATTTGAATACTTACAAATTAATCCTATGAACCATCTGGGTCTGCTCTACTCTTTATTGTGTCAAGTATTGTTTTATGGTCAGACTCATGCACCTTCCACAAGATTTTGTTCAAAGGTCTACCCCGATACTTTATCAAATGAACATTGGATGCCATGACAAGGTTTGAGTAATGAAAAATCTTCCGATGCATGTCAAAGTCCTGAAATAGCCAAACATTAACACTCTTATGTGGGTACCTTCTAAGCCATGTTCCAATAATAACCACTGAGCCTGTAGGGTATTCAATGTTTTCTCCATCTGTAACAGGGGCCTCCAATTTGTTTTTGGCCTCAACACAATGACAAGTAATAATCTGTTCCCTCTTCATTATCTTCATCTGCAATAACTGTATATATGTGCCCTACATTGATATGTGTAGCAAATTAGATGAAATTAGTCAACATTACAAAAACACTACAAAATAAGATGACATTACCTAGTTGAACTAGATGAAATTAGATGCATATACATGCCCTATATTACCTGGTTGAACTAAATCTGATATGTGGTCAAAGTCAACTGATGATTCCATTTGTGTTTGTTCCAGTGCTGTCGGGGGTCGATACGTGTCAAGTGGGCTAAGATAACTTAACTGCCATTCGTCAACCCACTCCTTTGACTCACACTCATCCCAGACTTGAATTGTACAGGAAGAACAAAAGCATGACATCTTTCACATATGGATACTCCATGAACCTACAATTGAGCTTCTGAAAGAGTGCATCTCATTTGATCCTATTAGTGTAGAATGCTCCTCATATGGTGCAATGTTAGTATCATCTATCAACCAAAAAAATCTATGAACTGAAGACTTACCTTCATTACCTGGACCCATGGAAGCATTACACCACTCGACAATTGATTTTGCATCTGTCAACTTTGCATTGTCTTTATACTTTAACTCTTCTCGTGCTATGGCTCTTTTGATACATGCTCCTGCACCATCATTCTCCCCCTTTCCATGCTCGGCCTCACAAAAGTTCCACATATGTTGAATACCTATAAAATTATGCCTCCTACTCAGCCAATAGAAATTTCATGAGTTCTTGAATTGTGACGCACAGTTATCCGACCATATGATATGCTGACTGAACGATATGCCCCTTCTAGCCAAATCATTGTAGAACACCTGAAAGAAACCTTGCACGAACTCTATAGAATGCGTGCGATCATAACTAATATAGAAATTATACTCCCTTATGATCTTTTTGTCATCCTATGTACTATCATTCGCATGAATGAATGCGATGTGCATAAATATGGAAACCTGTGTGGAGTTGTAATATTGTGATTACACCTCACGCTGTGGTTGTAGACTATAGTCCTCTACAAAGTTGATGACTAAAAAAATGCTACCAACTGGAAATGTGTCCTTGCATAACTTGAATTGCAAGTCCAACCATCGAGCTCTATGGGCATGTCTTGCATACTCATACACTATGCTGTCATGAAATATAGGCATAAACTGATACACTAGAATCTTTTCAATAACCAATTCACACATCTTTTCTTCTTTACCATCTTTTGTATTGTATGCCATTGTTTTATACTTGCCAAACTCTACTAGTTCGTTTCTAACTGCATGTGTTATTTCCATATGTTCACATATTGGCAAATTTTGCAAGCCACCGCAACGATAACATGTGCCATCCAAGCATAATTTCTTGTAGAATATTTGACCTTCCTCTCTTTCACATAAAATTCTTGATATGAAGTCTCTTGAAGATGTTGGTGGGGCACATATGGCACAACCCTGCAAAACATTGTTAGTATGCATATCTAAACATATAGACCTATAAACATCAAAATGGTTAGAAAATTCAATATGTAATCTACAACAACATGTAGTGTGTGTGTGATTTATCTTGACATAGAAAGGTTTTAGCATTTCAAAATATCTTTGACAAATTTTAATTTAAGGATACTTCTCTAGAAATTTACCATAAAACTATGTTTGAGTCTCATCCAAAAAATACTTTGGATGTGGCTCACGGTTCTGACTACCGATTCTCCTTCTTACCACATCCCTTTGATTTGAAGATACCCTTGTGTAATTCTTCCAAAATTCTTCAATTAGTGATCTCAATGCTTCAACAATTAGTTTATCTTTTCGTGGTAGTCTCCCCGAGAACGCCCATAATTCATTGGCATTAGTGTCCTCAATTCTTTGGCATCTTCCAATGGCTCTTGATAAAGTTTTCCTATTAATTCTCAATTCTTGAGTCATCTTTCTAATGAGACGAGCTTTCCTCGTTTGACTACTTACTATAGTCGATGTAATCACATATCATGTTGCATTACTATCTTTTGTGCATGAGGTGTTACCCACACTCTCATACGCACTCATTAGATTCTTGACAATAGATTTTTCACTTGAAGCCTCTGATTTTCTCAACCCAAGAATCTTCATGATGGACCTATACTTTATACTTCACATCATTTCAA
Organism: Cunninghamia lanceolata; assembly: GCA_027924645.1. Taxonomy (NCBI): domain Eukaryota; kingdom Viridiplantae; phylum Streptophyta; class Pinopsida; order Cupressales; family Cupressaceae; genus Cunninghamia; species Cunninghamia lanceolata. The sequence goes on from BSBN01000850.1 coordinate 5,857,259, forward strand.
TGAATAGTTGACATCTTGTAGTCTCATTTAACTTTTCAAAGAACAATCTCCAAATCTTATGAGCATATCTTCTACAAGTGCATTTTGGAATCTTACCTTCCATTGGCTACAAAATATTCTCATCAATATTAATCAAATATTTTAGCTTTCTATGCAAAATTCTAGGTGGTGTTAAGTTAGGTAAATTCATCTCAACATTAAGAATTTCATCAATATTTAAATGAGATGGGCTAGATGGCATACCTTTGATCGAAGATGGAATAGATGACATACCTTGAGGTTGAGGTGGGAATGATGGCGTACCTCCTTCATCACATGTGAGTGATGATGTACTCTCAACTTGGGATGTGGTAGATGGTGTCCCTACATGTTGACTTGTGGTAGAGGATGTGTCTCCAACTATGGTATTCAAATCTCTCATAGCACAATGTTTTTGCATTCATTCTCTTTGTGCCGTCAATACCATATCTCTTTGTGATGGTTGTGGTTCCTCTTCAATTGGCATGTCTTCATTTATTGTGTCCAATTTCCTCTTCTCACAAAGTTCCCTCATAGCCACTACTTTCTTTGCATTCTCAGCTTCTATCTCTTCCTGTGTTGGTTTAATTCTTGATCATTTCCTTGGCATGACGGAGAATTTGTCTATAGCATGATAAAGAGACCAATATTAGTTCCTAAGAAATGAATACAAGATAATAGTGGGATTGTATTTTTATTATGTTGTAAGGATTTATTCTTGTATAGTTTGACATCATGGTATGTTAAGGTCTATTTATTACACATAATTATTAAAGAGCCCAAGTGTAGAAAATATACATGGCATCATGTGAGATTGTAGGCTGCTTTCTTGATTGGGAATGTGTCTATTTTAAACATGTATGATAAAGCATGATAAAGTAATTCAAATAGAATTATGGAAAATGTAAAGAACATGCATGTAAAGACTTGACATACCTAAAAAATGAAGATTCGAATGGAGAGAGTACCCAATTATGTAGTGTTTTTTCTTCTTGCATCAAACTCCTCAACAATTTGAGTTTTTCACCACTTGCTTCCTTTTCAATGTTAAATTGAATAACACTCAAATATAATTACTAACAACAATACTATTAACCAATCTATAATGTTAAATTCTTAAAATTGAATCGCAATGAACATTGCAACACTACAAAAATTGAAACTTGAATAGATATATATCAAACTTGGTGTGAAAACTATGTTATTTCCTCCTTCTCAAGTTGGCAAAGTAGAAAAGATGGTGGAAAGATCATGCAAAGGTGGTAGAATGTGTAAAATGTGCATGTGAACTTCCCAACAACATGAAAGCACTTCTTTTTTGTCAGAGCACGTGCAGAATCAGTATGAAAATAGAGCATGTGGACCTAGATCATGGGGGTCAACACTTTTTTACCATTTCTATAGTAGGACAAAATGTGAGTGCGTTATAATGCGCTCACGTTTTGTCCTGCTATAGATTGATCCATAAATATTTTACCTATCTCACCTTCGATAGCACCTTTACAATATCTCACCTCTAGTTCCATTAGCTCATGTTCTATATCTCACTTATCTCTCCCCCTCACCTCTCTACCTCTCCCCTCTCTATGTCTCTCAGTCATTCCTTATCTACCTTAACCCTAATCCCTTGACCCTCAACCCTCAATGTCAAAACCTAATCCCTCAACCCTTAACTATGATCCCTCGACCCTCAACCCTATCCCTAAACCCTAAAGCCTCAACCCTCAACCCTCAACGTCAAATCCTAATCCCTCAACCCTTCACTCTAATCCCTCAACCCTAAACCCTATCCCTAAACCTTCAACACTATACCTTAAACCCTAATCCCTCAACCCTCAACCCTAAACCTTATCCCTAAACCTTGATCCCTCAACCCTCAACCCTAATATGTCATCCCTCAACTCTAATCCCTCATCCCTAAACCCTAAATGCTATCCCTATTCCTAAACCCTTAATGGGCTCAATACTATACCTTAAACCCTAATCCCTTATCCCTAAACCCTCCAACCCTATCCCTAATCCTTATACCCTCAACACTCTACTTTAACCCTAATCCCTCGACCCTCAACCCTATCCCGAAACCCTTAACCCTCGAACCTCAATGTACTCAACCCTCAATGTCAAACCCTAATCCCTCAACCCTTAACTCTGATCCCTTGACCCTCAACCCTATCCCTAAACCCTAAAGCCTCAACCCTTAACGTCAAATCCTAATCCCTCGACCCTTCACTCTAATCCCTCAACCCTAAACCCTATCCCTAAACCCTCAACACTATACCTTAAACCCTAATCCATCAACCCTCAACCCTAAACCTTATCCCTAAACCCTAATCCCTCAACCCTCAACCCTAATCTGCCATCCCTCAACTCTAATCCCTCATCCCTAAACCCTAAATGCTATCCCTATTCCTAAACCCTCAACAGGCTCGATACTATACCTTAAACCCTAATCCCTTATCCCTAAACCCTCCAACCCTATCCCTAATCCTTATACCCTCCACATGCTACTTTAACCCTAATCCCTTGACCCTCAACCCCTAATGTCAAACCCTAATCCCTCAACCCTATCCCTAAACCCTAAAGCCTAAAGCCTCAACCCTCAACCCTCAACCCTCAACCCTTCAGTCTAATCCCTCAACCCTAAACCCTCAACACTATACCTTAAACCCCAATCCCTCAACCCTCAACCCTAAACCTTATCTGTAAACCCTAATCCCTCAACCCTTAACCCTAATCCGTCATCCCTTAACTCTAATCCATCATCCCTAAACCCTAAATTCTATCCCTATTCCTAAACCCTCAATGGGCTTGATACTATACCTTAAACCCTAATCCCTTATCCCTAAACCCTCCAACCCTATCCCTAATCCTTATACCCTCGACACTCTACTTTAACCCTAATCCCTCGACCCTCAACCCTATCCCGAAACCCTTAACCCTCCAACCTCAATGTACTCAACCCTCAACGTCAAACCCTAATCCCTCAACCCTTAACTCTGATCCCTCGACCCTCAACCCTATCCCTAAACCCTAAACCCTAAAGCCTCAACCCTCAACCCTCAACGTCAAATCCTAATCCCTCAACCCTTCACTCTAATCCCTCAACCCTAAACCCTATCCCTAAACCCTCAACACTATACCTTAAACCCTAATCCCTCAACCCTCAACCCTAAACCTTATCCCTAAACCCTAATCCCACAACCCTCATCGGGCTCAATACTATACCTTAAACCCTAATCCCTTATCCCTAAACCCTCCAACCCTATCCCTAATCTTTATACCCTCGACCCTCAACCCTATCCCGAAACCCTTAACCCTCAAACCTCAATGTACTCAACCCTCAACGTCAAACCCTAATCCCTCAACCCTTAACTCTGATCCCTCGACCCTTAACCCTTAAAACTTGAACCCTAAAACCTATCCCTACACGCTTGACACTTGACACTATATCTTAAACCCTAATCCCTTAACCCTCATCCCTAAAGCCTCAACCCTAAATCCTTAAACCTTTAACCCTAAACCCTGTCCCTAATCCCTCTACCCTTGACACTCTTATTTAACTCTAATCCCTTGACCCATTAACCCTCAACCCTCAACCCTCAACATTAAACCCTAATTCATCAACCCTAAACCCTAATCCCTCAAACCTAAACCCTATCCCTAAACCATCAACCCTCAACACTATACCTTAAACCCTAATCCTTATCCCTCAACCCTTAACGCTTAAAACTTAAACCATATCCCTACACCCTCAACACTTGACACTATATCTTAAGCCTTAAACCCTCATCCCTAAAGCCTCAACCCTCAATCCTTAAACCTTCAACCCTAAACCCTATCCCTAATCCCTCTACCCTTGACATGCTAACCCTAACCTCGACATTAAATGCTAATCCATCAACCCTAAACCCTAATCCGTCAACCCTAAACCCTCAACCCTCAACACTATACCTTAAACCCTAATTCATCAACCCTAAAACCTAATCCCTCAACCCTCAACCCTAATCCCTCAACCCTCAACCCTAATCCCTCATTACTAAACCCTAAACGCTATCCCTATTCCTAAACCCTCAACCCTTGACACTATACCTTAAACTCTAATCCCTTATGCCTAAACCCTAAACCTTATCCCTCAACCCTTAACCCTTAAAAATTAAACCCTAAAACCTATCCATAAACCCTCGACACTCAACACTATATTTTAAACCCCAATCCCTTAACCCTCAGCCCTAAAGCCTCAACCCTCAATCATTAAACCTTCAACCCTAAACCCTATCCCTAATCCCTCTACCCTCAACACTCTACTTTAACCCTAATCCCTTGACCATCAACCCTATCCCTAAACCCTCAACCCTCAACCCTCAACTCTCAACATTAAACCCTAATCTGTCAACCCTAAACCCTGATCCCTTCAACCCTAAACCCTATCCCTAAACCCTCAACCCTCAACACTATACCTTAAACCATAACCCCTCAACCCTAAACCCTAATCCCTCAACCCTGAACCCTAAACCCTATCCCTAAACCCAACAAAACTGCTTTGCCTTATGTTAGGTTGTTAAACCCATCATTTTTGACACTCTTCTCTTAAAGATATTTGAGTTGCAAGAATATGTCACAAAAATGGCTATGAACTTTTTTAATGTTAGTAATGTTATATGGCATGTTTTTCTGGCCCATCTGGGGTTCATTATGCCAATAGGTGTACACACTATGAGAAAAGCTTTGCTTATGGTACATCCACAGTGAATAATTAATAGTTGAAATCAGAAGGATGATCATTATGAGAAAAGATTTGCATTGGGGTACATCTATGTTTCTTGTTGTCCACCCCGCACTTAGGGGAGGTATATTGTTATGAAATAGGCAAATAATCTCCCATTGTTTACTGGCTCTATCCACAAGAACTACTAAACTATACCTTAAACCCTAATCCCTCTACCCTCAACACTCTACCTTTACCCTAATCCCTTGACCCTTAACCATAAATGCTATCCCTAAAGCCTCAACCCTAAACCCTAATCCCTCAAGGTCCTAAACTCTAATCTCTTATCCCTAAACTCTAAATCCTATCCCTAAATGCTCAACCCTCAACCTTAAACCTTAATCACTTAATCCTTATCCACCCCTCTCCTCCCCTATCTGGCTCACTCCCATCTCTACCCTCCTCTACCCTCAACACTATACATAGATACATACATACATATAGACATACATAGATACATACATACATATATGCATACATAGATACATACATACATATAGGCATACATACAGACATACATACATGATTAATAGCCTTGAACATAAAAAAATTTAATGGGAACATAACATGAGCACGTTATAACGCGCTCGCATTGTAATGTGCTCGCGTTATTTCAAACATGACAAACAACACAAACTTTTGCTGAAAAGGAAAAATGCAAAGCAAAAACTAATGTGAGCACGTTATAACGCGCTCGCGTTATGTTTTGCATTGGGAATCCCAAGCCTTGGGCTTGGGATTGATTTGGATTTCCAACCCAAAGGCTTAGAGTGCCTTTTCAACATCCACAGACATGTTTTTCCATATTCTTCAAGATTTCACATAATTTCGTCCGTGCTAACCCTCAGATTTGCACGTGTTTCAAGGTCAAACGAATCAAACACTTGGGTAATGTTAGGCTTTCTTTTAGATATTTGACGATGTTATTTTTTTCACATTTGAACAATGTTAAGTCTTTCATTTTTAATTTCTTTTGTTTGTGTGTCCATTTTTGGGCAAAAACCACTATTTGGTCTTTTTTTCATTGTAAATTAACTATTCATTGAAATTTCAAAAAAATTACATATTTAGAAACTAGACTCCATTCTACAAATATTAAAAAAAGAAAAAAATAATTTTCAATTAGTTTTCAAATTTTATAGGGGTAGCACGGCCAAAATTCTATTTTTTAGGATGTGTCCACTTTGAAAATTAGTAAAAAATCAAATATTCATCAAAAAATTATCAGAAAAATAAGGCATAAACTACATGTTATTGGCTAATTTCTCACTGAAGTGATTTTAAAAATACCAAAAAAAAATTGACCTTTTGAGGGAGCCACAAAACATGCTATGTTATGTTTTTTTTACAGAAACAACACCAATTTCTGTGGCTCCCTCTTTTGAACCCCTTAATCTATGTCATTTTCAAAAAAAATAGTAGTTTAGAAAGTAGACTCGGAGCACTACAAACATTGTTTTGGTTGCATCTCCAAATTTTGAGTGTAACTATGCTCAATTTCTCATCCAAGGCCAGTATTTCTTAATTTCAGAAAAAAAGTGGCCACTTAAGACCCCTTTTTGGCCCCCCGTCTTCTTGCACTTACCTTGTAGCATTGATGAATTTGGAAACCTAAGACTCTTGGATTTGTTTAACAACTACCTAAGGGATGATAGCTATGAATTGAAACCAGAATACAAAGCCCTAGAAAGCAAACACTTTCTGCAAGTCACTAAATTTCTGACATTTGATGAGAATGAGTGGGTTTGATATATCTTGAGCTGAATACATGATGAGTTCATATGGCTATTGAAACCATTCAAGATTACAAAGGATGTCATCAGAATTGTGACTAGGTTAAATTCAACTGGTGGATTACCCATGCTGAAAGCCATGAAAAACCAAACTGTTACTGATGCAACCGGTGCAAAGTTTGATAAGAGGGCTATGACCATAAATGACATTATAGAACCGGATGTGAAATTTGCTTCCATGGTGATTGGCTACAAGATCTATCACTCTAGTAGAGAGAATTCAGTCTTCAGAACTACAATTTATGCAGCCTATCAAATGTGGAAGGAGAATGTTGATTATGACCTATGTGAACTGCTACAAAATCAGTTGATTGAAAATCTGAGCAAAATAAAGAAAGATAAGAAAAATACCTTCAAGTATGGTTCCTTGATCATATGTTTTTTCTTTTATTTTATGAATGAAGTGCCTAGAGTTCAAGGTGTGCACTGGACAAATGATAGGCCAGTTGCATGGCAAATAAAAGATCATCTACTCATCCTTGGTGATTCCTAAGCTCAGAAGAAAGTCATTTGGGGTTACTTCAAAAACTTTTAAAGTATGATGCATGCAAGAGAGAGAATCCCTAAGTTAGTTGTGGAGAAATATGAGAATGAAATATGCTTTATGGTTGACACTGATCAGTGCCTGATGGAAGCTGTGGAACCCAGAACCATATGGATTATGCCAATGGGCTATGAGGTTGATGAGAAGGTTTTGGAAATGTATGCTCAACATCTCCTGAGCAAATCAAAAGACACATCTGTGGAAAAGTTTGGAACTTACAAGGAGCTAAGTCTAAAATTGCATGTGGAGCTCAGCCAGCCAGAGACCAAAAGGAATGTGCAGAAGCAAGTTGAAAAGTATGCTGAGAGCATTGGACTAACCAAGGAAGTAGTAAAGAAAAACAGAGAAAGAATTTAAAAAGCTGAAAAGGAAAGGTGGGAAAAGAAACAAGAAGATGCTTCAATGGAACCATTCTCCACCTCAAGGACTACTAGAAGCTCTACAGCTGCTTCTGTTCCCCCTAAACCTACTAAACCATAAAATAGACCATCCAGTGAGGGAAGTAAGAGAAAGAAAACAAAGGCTGCAAGAACATATGTGTTAAAGATGATGAAGAGACAGAGATAGATGAAGAAGTTAAAGAGATTAGTGTGTATAAGGAAAAATCGATTAAATCAAACTAATTAAATCAAAGAACCCAATAACATAAAGAAAATGAATTTAAATAAAAGCCATGACAAATAATCAATGAAATAAAGACTTTTACCGAAATCTGTATTGTTTCCTTTGGATTGAATGTGGATTGCTCAATGAAGTTACGAAACCATAGCTGCAACAAGCAAGTAGTGTGCTCAAGAGATCAATGTCAAAAGATCGTAAGGTTGCTCAATCGACACGTTTTGTATGCTCAAAGCTCTGTTAAGTATGCCTGAGAATACGATCAAAGTGAGAGATAATGAAGGAGATGAGGGGGTTTATATAGATTTCAAGGAAAATCGATCAACGATCCAGATAATTTAAAAGAATCAACAGAGGAGAATAGTTGAGGAACGTGCAATGAATGAGAAGAAGAGAAGTGTCTTGCTTTCTTTTGCATGAGAGGAGTTATCAAGAATAGAAGAATGAGTTAAAGCAATTAACAGGATGTAATGATCAGTTAAGTGATTTAAAACAAGAAGAGATTTGTATGAGAATTAGAAGATATTTTGCTTTATTAAATATAAAAAGCTTGAGTTATATTAGAGATAACTCAAATTTAGAAGAAAAAGCAATTTAAATAAATAATTTATTTATTTAAATTTAGAGAAGATATTATTGGAAGAAATAATTAAATAATTAAAATTATTTAATTTAGTAGATTTGGAAAGCAAATTAAATAAATAAATTTATTTAATTGTTGTGCATGATTTTGGAAGAATAAATTTTGATTTAATTAAATAATTAAGAATTATTTAATTGTAGATAAGAGGGAATTTGTTGAATTAATTAAATAATTAGGTTTATCTAATTAATGTGGATTTAATTTTTGGAAAGAGGATAAAGATCAAATTAAATAATTAAAATTATTTAATTGTGGAAGAATAATAGAGGAATTTAATTTAATTAATTAAATAAAGAGGATTTATTTAATTAATGTCGAATTTAGGAGATTTAGAAGAAGTTGATGATAAATAATTAAATAATTAGATTATTTAATTAACGTGTGAAATGCAGGTGATTTGACAGATTATGAAATGCAAGTGATTTGACGACACGGTCATTTTAGAGTGTCTACATTTTGCCCCTCTTTGATGCAATGCAGCATGTAGCGTTGCGTCAAAGAAAACGATTGTTGAAGATGTAATACAATTTTTTGATGCCCCAGTGTAAGTAGTTGCCCCAGCATATGCCCCCTCGAGCGAGAAGACGGGGAAGCAGTAGAAGAATTGTGTTGACGCTCGACCAAAAGAGTACGCGACCAGAAATGAGGAAAAGCAGAAAAAAAGGGGGGGAAGAAAAACTAAGGGTGGGACACTATAAATAGGTCCCATGGGGACCACAATCCTCATTTGCACCCTAGGAGATTCTAAATTTAGAGAGGAGAGCTTCCAAACCTAGGTGGAGAGAGTGAAGCAGACAGCGAGGAGAGATGCCGATTCCAGTGCATAGACATCGGGCGGAGCTGGTGCGGACCTACAGGAGGCCAACAGGAGCTCCAGCAACAGTAAGTGGTCGAAAAACCCTCTCGCATGTTGTCATTTAGGGTGATTTTAGGGCTCGGTTTAGGGGGGTCAGCTAGGTCAGCCAAAAGTGCTTTAGGATTGCACGGCACATGTGGTAGTCATTTGCAGCGCTTTTGGCACGCCGCAGCGCAGGTGGTAAGCGGCTATAGCGCGTTTGGCAAAATCGCAGCGCGAATGGTTTAGTTGGATAGCGCCGCAGCGCGGTTGGCAATATGCCACAGCGCGTTGGGTAGAGGGGTAAAGTGTGTTAGGTAGAGAAGAATAGCGCGAGTGGTTGGGGATAGGAAAAATCAAAGCACCTCTGGTAGGACAGAGTGGCGTGGTTGGTATGGGGGTAAAGCGCTTGTGGGAAACAAGTCGCATTTGGAAGAAAAAGCGCAGCGTAGCTGGATAAACAGTATGGCGCGGTTGGCATGGAGGGACAGCGCTTTGGTATAAAACAAAGCACTTTTGGTTAATGCAGCAGAAAAGTTAGGGTTTAAGTAGAATGGGGGGTTTAGAATAGGGATGCCTATCCTAGCAGACAAGAGGGGAAAGGGATGGTTGGGGGGGACAATGGCATAGCTGAAATGTAGATAGGATTTGCAGGATTTGGGAATGAAAAACTGACAAGTGATTTGCTTATGGATGCAGAGGATTTTGCCACCACTGATGTCGCGGGAGCGGCACCACGCGATTGCACATGAGGTAGTACAGCTGACCTGGGAGGAGGACGCATTCTTAGAGCATGCGAGACTATGGCACGTTGCGCACTTGACACACATTAGGGTGAATCTCACCCTAGTGACAGCAGTGGTAGAGAGATATCACAGTGAGACTGCGTCATTCCACTTTCCGATAGGGGAGGCTACAGTGACACTGGAGGATGTATACCGCATCCTAAGGATTCGGATAGATGGAGAGATAGTGAACTTTGACTCGGAACGAGGCGAGGCAGGCATGGTAGAGGTCTTCTGCACAGATGACCTGTGGATAGATGACGGGGAGATCCGATGGGCAGACATCCCGAGACTCTGCGACAGGATCAGATGGATAGTGGCATCACTGATTGGTGGCTTCCTGTGTCCAGATAGGAGATCCAGAGGTTTATCAGTTGGTTGGGGGACAGTGCTATCAGGGATATTCACACATGGCAGATAGTACGTGTGGGGCCCCTATGTTTTGGGACAGTTATATCATTACCTGCACCACTGCGTGTACAGGAGAGGTAGGAGCCTCTCAGCAGGGGTGACCTTGTTACAGGTATGGGCATGGGAGCATATCCCAATGATCCAACCCATGGCACAGCGCCAGCGGGGGAGGGGAGAGCCTTATGCATTCCTTTACGAGGGAGTGATCACACACCAGAGGATGGGGTCGGTTAGCCATTGGAGGCGGCAGATTGATGAGATGGACCTATTCATATGGAGACCCTGGCTACTATGTGAGGAGTGGGATGATTTGCACGAGCAGCTCATGTACTGCAGACAGGCTCATTATCTATTTGGGAGACGGACAGATATGATAGAGAGGTACCTGCCAGAGCAAGTTCTTAGGCAGTTTAGATTGCCGCAGGGACTACCCGTGGGGGAGGCCACACATGCCAAGACATGGAGGGAGGTTGGAGACTGGGATATAGAGATCCCAGTGGCTACAGTGTTGGCAGAGGTACGGGGACTTGTCCCCATGAGATGGGATTGGGACTCAGGGCTTGCAGACCCAGGGATGTTGCCAGAGTACGACCAGTACTGGCAGACGCACAGACCGATCAGATTGACTACACCAGGTGTAGCAGGGGCAGTGGGAGAGGTACTAGTCCTCAGAGGGGAGGCTAGGATGAGACGGCAGGCCCGAGCAGCTAGGCAGCAGGCAGGTGGTCAGCAGGCAGGTGGAGAGGGTAGCGGCCAGCAGGCCGATGTGGAGATGGCAGAGGCAGTGGGCCCGGTCGTAGAGACTGATTTCCAGAGAGCAGAGCGACTGCTACAGGAGGAGATAGCCCGGAGGACTTGATTAGAGCTCTAGATGGTGAGACTGAGGCAGGACAGGGATGCAACACAGGCAGAGGCGAGGCAGGCCAAGGCTACAGCCCAGACACAGACACAGGTAGCCTCAGCAGCACAGACAGCCCTAGCATAGCTACAGGCCAGTATGCAGGCATAGGTACAGGCTCAGGTGCAGGCACAGGTACAGGCAGCAGTACAGACAGCACTACAGGCCAGGCACAGGCAGCACCCACACCGGTAGGGGATGATGGGGAGCTAGCACAGGCCAGGAGAGAGAGAGACACAGAGGTGCAGCTGCGGTTAACAGCAGAGGCCACACTCTTTAGAGTGAGGTGGGAGAGAGAGGAGGCACGCCATGCACTGGGTGTAGATCAGAGGACCCTATACAGCAAGCTCGTCCAAGTGCAGGGTGAGCTAGTATCAGCCGACCGTGAGGTAGAGTACTACAGGGGTTTGTATGTGGGTGTGGTGCCAGTAGCTCAGCAGGCACCGAGCTACAAAGACAAGAGCAGATCTGGGGCATCCGGATCCCATAGGACAGGGCAGTCAGTGTCCTCAGTTAGAGGGCCACTTTTACCGCCAGGGGGAGGAGGAGGAGCAGTAGGGGGACCTCCACCGAGCACAGGGGGAGGACAGGGGCCACAGCAGGAGGGCAGCTCTACCCACTAGGGCGCATACATTTGTATATTGTATCATATGTATCATTTGTATCATTTTGGACAGATGCCTGCGTGCATTCTGATGTATATTTTACGGGCTCTTAATAGCCTTGATGTACTATTTCGATGTATATTTGGATGTATACATATTTTGTATTATTGATGTAGACACAGACATTTTGTATTGTGAGGACCATTACATGATATATATGATGATCTATTCGGCTCACTGTTGTTCATGTTTTTGTGTATGCATTCCTTGATGTCATGGATGTGATGATATGTATGTATGATTATGGATTCAGTTGATGACATATGTTGCTTATATGATGCTTATAGATGTATGATGATAGAGATATATGATGATATAGATGTGATGACTAGTGATATCTGACATGTGGGTTTTGTAGATATACACCAGAGAAAAGAACAGGAGGAGATGGAGACAGAGACTGTTGTTCGATTACTACAATGAAAGCGATATAAACGTTGTGGGAATGGATGAATGAGCTTGTTGCAATGGTTTCACATTTGTATATAAAGAGCAATCCTTATTTTGATATAGCACGTGGATAGTTTGCCACCAAGGTATAAAAGACCAAGGTGCAGTAATATCAGAGTGCGTGGACGTTGACTCTGCAAGCAAGCGGTTTGAACTTAGATCCCTTTAGACATAATATAACCTTATGTGAATAAGCCATAGTCTTGAACATAAAATAAACTTCAATACATGTAAATGCAAGAAGAATTACTAATATGTAAGATGCTAGGTCCTAACACACACAAGATAAATAGAATGCTAAGAAAGATACTAAAGATCATTCCTCAAACACGGCACACAAAAAGCAATGACAATGCCCCCAATCCGTACTACATCGCAACATACCAAGATTATAGATAAATCAAGGTAGTCTTGAATAGGTACTGGAAAAGGAACAAAAGATAAACCAAACATCAAATTGACTGACTTACAAAGTAAACATATAGCCAACATATTCTCTTGCCAAAGAGGTTGCTCAGGATAGATTGGATAGGAAAGATAACAGCCTTATCATAGGAACTCTGTGTCCGTTAAAGGGTGCTATCTACCTAAAAAGACAATGTCTCGCTGCAGGAAATGCCACATGTCACAGGAGACGCGTGTGTTGGTCTCGATCATAGAACACTTCGCAGAAGACAAGCCTGTGGATCTAGGGCCTTGGGTTAAGTGAGACTAAGCTGATGTTGGCAATCGGTATGTAGGACAGTAGATGACTCTGGAAGGAAGCTGCTTTGCTTCAGGTATGTTAAGGACTTTTGCTTTGAAAGGATGCACTAGCTTGCTGCTTGAGTTAGTCAAGTTGAGGAGAATGGAATTTGACAAACAGAAGACTAGAAAGGTGACAGTGTTAATGGATTGGGGCGGGTGGAGAATGATGGATCGTGTGTACCTGAGTACTGGATACATCCTTCATATTCTAGATTGCCTGCATACCCTGTATCCACGGGATCAAGGCACATTTATGATGGAAGACGAACATGATAAATATGTAGTTTTGGATAGAGTGATGAAATGGATCGAGGTGGAAAGGAGGGGATCTTATGTACCTGAGTACTGGAAATGTCCTTCGTAATCCAGACTGCCTACATACCCATATCCATGGGATCAAGGTACCTTAAGACTTGAGAAGAGATAATATGTAGTTCTGGTTGGTGTGATGATGTCGGAAAAAGTGTTGAGAAGATAACATCCTTATCATAGGAGCGATGTGTCTGTTAAAGGTGTTACTTGCAGAAAGGAGAAAGAGATTGAAGTACGCGCTGCGAACCATGAACAAGGAACCAATCCTAGACCTAAGTTGAGAAAAGAGTTGCCCCCATTCTGGTAGAGGAAACTGTATGGGTGACTGCCGAAGAAGACACAAAAAGCTTTGACTTAGGACAAGACAGTGTTAACTGTAGACACAGATCAAGACGTGGGATTACAACGAGGGACATTGACAAATTTCCAAGCTATACTAGATAGGGAGATGGAAATGCAAACAAGGTCAATGGTTTTATTATGGATGAATGGAAAGTGCACTGCAAACTGGACAAGGAGTGGACAGGACTCGATAGACGATGGATGCTAACTCTACACATAGCCCCTGTTTGCCAGGTTTTCACTATGGTACTTATCCAAGGCGCCTGTTTGCCAGGTTTTCACCAGAGGATGGATGTTTTTGGATTTTTTTTTTTGGGATACTCTGAGGATCAGGCATAGAACTTCTTGAGATGGACACTGTTAAGTGGCTCATCTAGAGGAATGCTGTTAGGTGTAGCTAAAGTATAAGCTCCTGACCCATATGCTGTGGTCACAATAAAGGGGCCTAACCAATTAGGCTCAAACTTGCCCTTCTTTTCTCGATCTGCTTGATTTCTCTGATTCTCCTTAAGTACAAGATCACCAACTTGAAACCATCTTTCTTTGATCTTTTTGTTGTAATTTCGCTGGAGGCGGTTTTGATAGACATGAAGATGATTAAGTGCGGCAAGGTGCCTCTCATCTAGTAGTTCAAGCTCAGCTAATCTAGAAGTGCGATACTCGTCTCCGCCGATCAGGTCCTGCATGGATACTCTGAGGGATGGGATCTCGACCTCTATAGGTAGGATGGCTTCAGAGCCAAAGACCAAGGCATATGGTGTGGCACCAGTTGGTGTTCTGATATTAGTACGGTAGGCCCATAGGGCGGGATTGAGTTGCAAGTGCCAATCACGACTAGCTTCATTGACTATTTTCTTGAGGATTTTGAGAATGGTTTTATTGGAAGCCTCAGCTTGGCCGTTACTCTGCGGATAGTAGGGAGTGGAAAAGCGATGTTGGATTTTGTATTGTGTGCACAAGGCACGGACATCTTGGTTCTTGAATGGTCTCCCATTATCAGTGACAATGGCTTGGGGAATACCATACCGGCATATGAGGTAGTTTAGAATAAACTTGGCTATACACTTATCGGTGATATAGGTCATAGGAATGGCTTCCACCCACTTCATAAAATACTCAGTGGCGGTAATGATAAACTTGTGGCCATTGGAAGAGGAGGGGTGGATTTGTCCTACGAGGTCGAGACCCCATTGAGAAAAAGGCCATGGAGTTGTCACAGGTTGTAATTCATGAGCTGGTGCATGAATCAAATCTCCATGCTGCTGCCATTGTAGACACTTCTTAGCAAACTGTACAGCATCTTGCTCTATTGTAGGCCAGTAATAACCTGTTCTGAGTATCTTCTTAGCAAGATTAGGATAGGTAGAATGTGCGCCACAGACACCTTCGTGTATGTCTCGTAAGGTAGCTTCAGCTTCTTCCGCGTTAAGACATTGTAAGAGGATACCATCGAGACTCTGGTGATATAGTGTATCACCCAGAATGATGTAACGGGAGGATTGACGGATAAAGGTTTTACGTTGGGTGGATGATAGGTCAGGGGGAAAGGTTTTGTTCTTGAGGTATTCATAGATATCTTCGTACCATGGGGAATTGGGACCAACAAGTTCGTAGATGATTTCAGTAATGGGAACATCGACGGCTGGTATCAACAATTGCTCGATCAAGAATTCACACTTCTGTGTATTTGCAGGCATGTCAATCAATGACCCTACAGAAGCCATAGAATCTGCAGCTTTGTTATGCTCTCTTGGAATTTGCTCAAATGTGATGGTAGAAAAATGTGGTTTGTAGGCATCCACTAGTTGCTTGTAGGGGACCAACTTTTCATCCTTTGTTTGGTATTCATCCGTGACTTGGCGAATGACTAGCTGTGAGTCTCCATATACTTGTAATTATGTGATGTCCCATTGAATTGTTGTATTGAGACCTATAAGGAGTGCTTCATACTCAGCTATATTGTTGGTGCAAGGGAATGCCAGCCGATATGACTTTGGAATGTAATCATTTTGAGGTGTAACAAATAAGATGCCGGCTCCTGATCCATGTTGTGTGTAAGAACCATCAAAATATAGCTTCCACATTATGGAGTTGGAAAGAGTGAAGAGATTTTCATCAAGAAAGTCAGCTACCATAGGATGTATATCTTTCATAGGTGCTTCTGCAAGTTGATCCGCGAGGGCTTGTCCTTTGATTGCTTTACGATCCGTGTACTCAATATCAAACTCACTAAGGATCATGACCACTTAGCTAGTCTGCCTGTGAGAGCTGCTTTTGCTAGTAGATATTTCAAGGGATCAATCTTGGCTATCAGATTTGTGTGTTGGTTCAGCATGTAATGCCGCAACTTTTGGGAGGCGAACACTACTGCTAAACAAGCCCTTTCCATTGGTGAAAAATTGAGCTTATATCCCACCAAGGTTCTACTGATATAATAAATTGCATGCTCCTTTCCCGATTCATCATTTTGTGCTAGTAGGGCCCCTAGGGCCGAGTTTGTGGTAGAGATATATAATATCAAAGGTTTGTCTGCGACTGGTGGAACCAATACAGGAGGCGTAGCTAGATACTCTTTAAGCTGATCAAATGCTGCTTGACACTTGTTGTCCCATCGAAATGAGACATCCTTTCGGAGAAAGTGTTGAAATGGTTGACATTTATCTGCTAGCTGTGAGATGAAACACCTGATGGATTGCAACCTTCCCTGAAGGCTTCATAGTGCTTTAAGGTTCTTGGGTGGAGGCATCTCCACTATAGCCTTTACTTTCACTAGATCTACTTCGATGCCTCTACGAGATACAATGTATCCCAATAGCTTTCCTGATGTTACACCGAATACACACTTCTTTGGATTAAGTCTTGGTATTTTTCAAGCATGTCAAAGATCTGTCCTAGAACCTGTATGTGATCTGCCCTAGAAGATTTAGCCAGTATATCATCAACATAGTCTTCCATGATGTGATGAAAGAGATCGTGGAAGATCACCGTCATTGCTCTCTGATAGGTTGCTTTTGCATTCTTCAAACCAAACGGCATGACACACCAACAATAGTTGCCCCAAGGACAAGTAAAGGTTGTTTTATGTTGATCTTCTTTAGCTATCCTTATCTGATTGTAGCCAAAAAATCCGTCCATGAGAGAAAGCATCTCATGACCTGCTGTCAAGTCCACTATAATGTCAATGTTTGGTAGTGGAAAGTCGTCTTTGGGACATGCCTTGTTGAGATCTCTGAAATCATTACACATGCGGATGCGCCCATTGGGTTTAGACACAGGTACAATGTTTGAGACCCAATCTGAATAGTCGATTGGTTGTATGAATTTTGCATCTAATAATTTTTGTATTTCCACTTTCACCAAGAGGGCTATCTGTGGGTGCATCTTTCTCAACTTTTGCTTGACTGGTTTCACTTTGGGATCAACTGTGAGATAATGAACTACCAGCTTAGGGTCTAAGCCTGGCATATCAGCATAGGTCCATGTAAAGTTGATGGTTCATTGCAAGAAGAAGTTGTTAAGATTTCTGTGCTTTGTTTCAGATAATGATGCTGCTAGGAATGTTGTCTTTGGATTTTGTTCTGTGCCAAGGTTTATCTCTGTAGAATCTTCCACTAGGAGAGCTGATTTCTCTTGATACTTAGATGGTAGGAGAAGGTCAAATCCTCCATCCTCAGGTGCCACATTTGGGTTTTCACCTTTGGATACGTCCTTTGTTTTTACTATTTTGTGATCAGGAGGTGCCACAGTGTGGTTTTCACCTAGAGATCTTTCTTTATTTGTACTTTTGCGACTGGAGGATTTGGCATTCTCACCAAAATAAGTTGTTGGCTCTAGTTCCATTACAAAACCTGCTTTATGATCGCCCAGAGGGATACCTTCCTGAAGTCCCATGAACTCAGCTAAAGCTTCGTCATTTTGAAATACATCTATAATGGGGGACCCTTGTTGGTCCCAATCGATAAGTTCAGGGTAGACAAGTGTTACATTCTAGATGCTGGTAGTGGAGGTTAAAGATACGGAGGATAGCATAAAAATGGAGGATTCTGCGAATAGGTTGGTCATATGGAGGGACGAGTCATCGATGATATCCTCTGTAGATGTCGAATCGGCAGGAAAAGTGGCAGCTACCTCGTCGAGGATATACTCGATGTCCAAGGCATGCGGTACTTTCTTACCAAATCCTAATCCCTTCTTGTCTAGCTTCTTTATTACAACAATGGGTTCCATAGTTCCTTGATTCTATTTCCCAAGGCCACCTTTGCCTTTATAGCCCATATTTTTTACTATTCTTAAGCCATTTCCATATTGCTTGACTGGTATTGTGACTAGTTCTTTCTCCTTATAGAGCCAAGAAGAGATGTCCTCAATAGTTTCTTCTTCCAATAACCGTCCATGTTGGAATTGGGTTAGGAATGTTGGGGGAGGAATAGCTGCTTTTTTGGTTACTTTGGCAATGGGTGGTTGGCCGTAAGATTTTGGAGATAGAGGCATTCGCCCTACACAACAAGATTCTGAGATATCGTAAGTGCCAAAGCCTATATCTCGGATGTGAGCTGTGATTTTGGGGAGGGGTGTAGATTCACTTGTAGAGGCTTGCGTCAGAGTTTCAGGATCAACATATAGTGGGGATTCAAGGGCTTTGTCATTTTTAGGCACTTGGTTGCAATTTTTATAGCTGCCTTGCAAGACACGACAGAATTCAAAAGGATTAGGATCTCTTGGGATGGTGATCTCCGTACCATTGTATGGGAACTTTAGAGACTGATGGTACGTGGAGGGAACAGCTTTCATTGCATGGATCCATGGGCGACCTAGGATAATGTTGTAAGGCAGCTCAATATCAAGGACTTGACACCTAGTTTCAAGCATGACAGGGCCCAGTTGTATAGGCAAATGAATAACACCTTCTGAACGGCGTTCTGCATCATCATACCCCTTAATTGTAATACTATGATCAGTGTTGACGTGATCCTCAGACTATCCCAATTGCTTTAGTAACTTTAAAGAACAGATGTTGAGACCAGCACCACCATCTATGAGTATACATTTGATTTTGTGCTTATGGATGAGAACTTCAATATGAAGGGCATCATTGTGACAAGGATCATGGGATGGGAGATCTTTCTCAGAGAAGACCACATTATAGGGTGAAGCGATGTTACCTACTATAGCTTGGAAATCCACGACCGCTATGTTGTTAGGAACGGAAGACTCTTGGAGGGCTTTTTCTAGCACCACTCTATGTGCAGGTGATGATCGTAGAAGGTCCAAGATAGAGATTTGTGCTGGTGTTCTCCCTTGATGTTCGAGAAGACTATAATCAGACTGAACCGGCAGCCTAGGTGTAGGAGCACGAATGGTGACATGACCTCGACGATTAGTAACAGCACAATCCGTAGATTTGCCTTTGATTGTGAGGGTAGACACTCGACTCTCTTCAAAATGACCTACAATGGAATCGAAGGACGTTGAAGCATGATTGATACCTTTACCTCTATCCTACGGAGGAGGTGGACCATGATGAGGGAACGATTCTTTGTACATATCTAGATCCTTGTTCGTGTGTTGAGCCGCTTGTTCATCCTCAAAAGTGATTTGATTACCGTCAATGAGGTTTTGGATAAGGTGCTTGAGCTTCATGCACAACGCAGTTCTATGACCTTTGCTCCTATGGAACTCACAATATTCATTGTCTCTGTAACATGCAGTTTTGTAGACAGGTTCTCCATATGGGGGAGCATCAGGTAAGGTGATGAGCCCTTTCTACAAAGCTTGCTATAAGACCGATTCAATGGGCACTCCCAAGGGAGTGAATTGACGTCGCAGAGGGTAATCTTGTTGGGGCCGCTCTTGTTGTCATTGCTGTTGGTTTTGATAAGGCTGCCTTTGTTGCTATTGTTGTTGAGGTGGAGCTTGACTTGGTTTGGAAAGTTGCAGCGGTGTTTGCAATGTTTGGACATGTTTAGTATCGACCACCCCATCGTTGACCACATTTTTGTTCTTGTTCCAATATTTGGGTTTATTGTTTGATTGTTGATGAGGAGCGCTATCTTTCGTTTCCTTAAAGATTTTGACCACACCCTTAGCAATGAGGGCCTTCTCAATATTGATCCCCTTGTATGTGATTTCATCAAAGGTTGTAGCACTAGGAATTTGCAAATGGAAACCTAACTCTTGGTTGAGCTTCTGCACAAATATGCTAACAAGTTGTTTGTCCGGAATCTTGAAAGGGAATTTGCTAGCCATTTGTCTCCATCGTTGAAGGAAAGAAATGAAAGTTTCACCATTTTTCTATTTATTGTTGCATAGATCAGTCATGGAAATCTCATGCTCTGCATTGTAAGAAAAGTGGGTGGCAAACTTCTCTGCTAGCTCATTGAAAGACTTGATACCCGTGGGTAAGTGTGAGAACCATTCTATTGCTTGACCTCCAAGACTACAAGGAAAGAGACGCATAAGATATGTGTCGTTATGTGAGACCTCGAAGCAAGCAAGATAGAATTCCCTAAGATGGTCTTTTGGGTCACCTTTTCCTTTGTATTTATCAAACTTGGGAATAGTGAAATTTTGAGGAAAAGGGATCATTGGTAGTGACCGATCAAAAGGATAAGGACACACTTCCTCTAAAGAGAAGGTCTTTTTGGTGTGGCCAAACGTAAGATCAGATAGCTGTTGTTGCACTTCTACGTTCTTTAGCTCCATAGTTGTGGGAGGGGTTGGTAACATCTCCTGTTGTCCAAAAAGTGGTTGATGTTGCCCATACGGAAGATTATAATGTAAGCCATGCATGCTGGTGTTATAAGGGTCGTAAGATTGGTTGGGAGCATACGGGTTGTACGTTTGGTTCAGATTGGGTTGGAATTGGAGGCTTTGATTTGGAAGAGGTGGAGGTGGCGCTAGGTAAGAATGTTGGCTTTGTGATGGTTGAAGAAAAGAATTTGGTGGAGGAAAGCTAAAGTGCATTTGGTTAGGTTGTGATGGCGGCACATAGCTTTGGGAAACTTGATGTTGGGCATGTTGAGAGTGGCTAGGCAATGTGTGAAAGAAGTTGAGCGAGGATGAATGCTGTGGAGGAGAGACATAGGTAGAAGTGATTTGCGACGGTTGGGGTTGATTGAGGATGAGAGTAGAAGAATGTTGTGGTTGGGGTTGCTTAAGGACAAGAGTAGAAGAATGTTGTGGTTGGGGTTGCATGACTCTAATTGGTTGAGAGACATGAAGGTGTGATGATATAAGAGGTGGCATTTGTTGAGACCCTTGTTGCATGGCTACATAATTGTTCCCCGGATTGTAATTTGGTGGGAAACCTTCATGTCATGGGGTAACCAAGATTCCACTTGCAACCGGTGTGGACACTTTAGGAGGTGGTTGCATATTTGATCGAGCTAAGGTGGCTTGCTTAGCTAACTCTGCTTGACGTTGGGGAGTTTCTTGTTGGTTTTTATAGATCTCCATAGGAGTCAGAAGCGGTGATATGGGTCTCTCCCCTATTGGATTTTGAAAAAGGGGATTCCTATACTGCAAGCCTTGTGTAGGCAAGGGCGTAGTCACTGTTGACATGGTTTGCACCGCTTGTATGGTATCTTGGGCATTGTTGTTCTCCTTGAGAGTGGATAAATCAAAATCTTGAGGTAACTTGGTGCCTTGCTCTGCAAGCAAGTGAAAGAAATGGTCTTGGTTCTCACTGAGGATTTTATCAAAGGCAGCCACGACTCTAGGCTCTTGTATGATTTCATCAAGATCTTGCCCATCTACTTGAGAGGATTGACCTATTTCAAAGTGTCACTCTTCTTGAGATGGGACTAAATCTACAGTATAACCTTGAGGGACAAAATCTGGAGGCAAGCCGGTGGTGTATTGGGAAATGCTTTCCAAAGGAACCCTACCCTCTTGAGGATTGCTTGGTTCGTCAATGTGCGGCATGTTCAGAGAGCTGATTGGTTTTGCCGCGGGTGTACTAGGAGTAACCTTGGGAGTAATGTTGAGATGACTTGATTATGGTGTGCGAGGAGGCGACTTGCGCTTCTTAGGGACAACTTGCTTGGACTTCATAGTTTGCTGGAGCCTAGTGGTTACCATGGAATACACTAGGACAAGAAAGGTAATGCTGGGTTTCTGTGAGGTGCTTTTGAGAAATGGACAAACTCTGATGCATAAAGTACTGGACCAAAAGTGCTATACTGTTTAACCAAAGGCGTAGAACTGTGCAACCAAAAGCGTGCTACTGTGATGCCAAAGGTGACATACTGAGCTACCAGAAGCGAGTTACTGCTATGCCAAAGGTGAGCTACAGTGACCAAAAGCGAGCTACTGTTATACCAAGGGCGCTGAAGTAGAGTTTTACTAGAGGTGAGATACTGCTATGCCAAAGGCAATCTACTGTACTACCAGAGACGAGCTGTTGTAATACTAGGGGCACTGAAGTAGTGTCTGATGTTTCTAAAAGGCAAAATTTTGATGGATTGTTTCTGTTTCTGATTGGATTTGTTGGCAAGAGAAAACACAGCAAACAAAGTTGGCACAAACAAGGGACTGACACAACAGATAGTGTATGTTCAAAGCTCCAAACAAGCCCAATGTTTCCACAAGTATAAGACAATTGCAATCAATAACAAGCACTTTTTATCCTTAGAGACAAGGTTTCATTGCAATAGATCAGCTCACAGCTTAATACTCCGTCGATAAAAATATCATTCCATAAAGGTGTCAGATATTTAGTATCTTTGCGAGAGACTATAGGTAGGGATATCTCACCCTCCCCTTGGAAAGCTCAAGTAGGTCACAAGAGCTTTATGTCCAAGGGAATACTATCTCTTCTCAAGGGGGCCAATGGTGAGTATCTTAAGGGCTTAAATCGATTCCCCTTGCATTGATGATTACCACAATGTTCGGAGGTAAGTCGGGTAGTCTCTATCTAAAATGGTTCTTAGTGACTTTGAGGGACCAATGCCTTACAAGCAATGCGACAAGCTACTAAAAGCTTTAACCAATCCTACTAAAAGTATCAAACACTTCGCTCAATGTGAAAATCGTTTCCACAAAGAGCTAGTACACCTCTTTTCAGTTTGGCACCACAAGGTAAGGCTGACGTCGGTTAGGACTTGGCTTTCACCTTATCGCTCTTATATAGCGGTTCAAAGGAAAACTCCACTTAGGGTCATCCCTTTTGGATGAAGCGCAATCCAAAAGCAGGCCCTTCTAAAGGAAGTACAGAAAAGTAAGAGCAAGCATGTCAAACAAAGGTTCAATTGTCCTGTTATATGAAAAATAAGGTGCAACTAAACTAGGCACACACACATTTGTAGTTGTAAATTGTCTCTTATGAAATTGAAGTGTTTGGCATTCATGTCCATTGTCCCGAAAATTGAGATGTTTGTGCATACATGTCCATTGTCCCTTAGAAAATTGAGGTGTTTTGTTCATACATGTCCATTGTCCTTTAAGAAAAGCAGTATGTTCCTAAGACTTAGATTGCAAAGAAAAGATTTGTTCAATTATCCCTTTAAGCATGCAATGTGTTTCTAAGACTTAGTGAGATAAATCAAGAGGTCTTCAATGCTCGTCCTGCATGAACATGTTAGAACACCTATTTGCTCTGTGTGAGTAATAAGAAGCTACAACAAGTGAGTTAGTTCCACCAAAGATTCACAAGTTAGCAAAAATAAATCAACTTTGACCAAAAGCGTTGTATCACAGACCAGAAGCATCTCAGAATATTACCAGAAGCATAGCTAAATAACCAGAAGCGCTGTACTGTTTATCCAGAAGCGCGATACTGTTATGCCAAAAGCGATGTCGTGTATACCGGAAGCACTGCGAGATACTACCAGAAACACTAAAAAATTACCAGAAGCGTTGTACTTTATATCCGGAAGCGCGATACTGTTATGCCTAATGCGCTGCACAGTCTCAGATCATAAAAAGATTAGCTTTTGTCAAAAAGAATCAGATCAAAATGGGATTTCATGGTTGATCTACTGTTCTGGGCAATAATATCTGATAGATCTGAATCGTGAAATCCAAAAAAACTCAGAAAGTGTAACAACACAATAGATTAACGCAACTACCGAAGATACCCCTAAATAAATCAACTTAGGAAGTATCAAAAAGCAGGTTTGAGAGACAAATACAATAGCTTGTCAAACAAATCCACAGATATGTAATGAGAAAACCCTACAAAAACACAAGACGAAGTCAAAAACCTAATTTAGCCAAGAGTGCTTAACGATGTTGCCGAGAGCGCCGTTCTGTGATGCCAAAAGTGCCACTCTGTGTTGCGAGAAGCACCGCAGTGCTTTTGAGGGCACTGAACTGTGCCTCCAAGAGCGCTCAAAGATACTGCCAGAAGCGCTGTGAAATATCGTTTGCATTGTGCCGTACTGTGACTTAAAAAAAAATAATTTCTCAAAGAAACAAAGGGATTTAGTGGGTCCCACCGGGCGTGCCAGAATGTGTATGAGGAAAAATTGATTAAATCAAACTAATTAAATCAAAGAACCCAAAAACATAAAGAAAATGAATTTAAATAAAAGCGATGACAAATAATCAATGAAATAAAGACTTTTACCGAAATCTGTATTGTTTCCTTTGGATTGAATGTGGATTGCTCAATGAAGTTGCGAAACCATAGTTGCAACAAGCAAGTAGTGTGCTCAAGAGATCAATGTCAAAAGATCGTAAGGTTGCTCAATCGACGTGTTTTGTATGCTCAAAGCTCTGTTAAGTATGCCTGAGAATACGATCGAAGAGAGAGATAATGAAGGAGATGAGGGGGGTTTATATAGATTTCAAGGAAGATCGATCAACGGTCCAGATAATTTAGAAGAATCAACGGAGAAGAATAGTTGAGGAACGTGCAATGAATGAGAAGAAGACAAGTGTCTTGCTTTCTTTTGCATGAGAGGAGTTATCAAGAATAGAAGAATGAGTTAAAGCAATTAACAGAATGTAATGATCAGTTAAGTGATTTAAAACAAGAAGAAGAGATTTGCATGAGAATTAGAAGATATTTTGATTTATTAAATATAAAAAGCTTGAGTTATATTAGAGATAACTCAAATTTAGAAGAAAAAGCAATTTAAATAAATAATTTATTTATTTAAATTTAGAGAAGATATTATTGGAAGAAATAATTAAATAATTGGAATTATTTAATTTAGAAGATTTGGAAAGCAAATTAAATAAATAAATTTATTTAATTGTTGTGCATGATTTTGGAAGAATAAATTTTGATTTAATTAAATAATTAATAATTATTTAATTGTAGATAAGAGGGAATTTGTTGAATTAATTAAATAATTAGGTTTATCTAATTAATGTGGATTTGATTTTTGGAAAGAGGATAAAGATCAAATTAAATAATTAAAATTATTTAATTGTGGAAGAATAATAGAGGAATTTAATTTAATTAATTAAATAAAGAGGATTTATTTAATTAATGTCGAATTTAGGAGATTGAGAAG
This sequence comes from Cunninghamia lanceolata, assembly GCA_027924645.1. NCBI lineage: Eukaryota > Viridiplantae > Streptophyta > Pinopsida > Cupressales > Cupressaceae > Cunninghamia > Cunninghamia lanceolata. The sequence goes on from BSBN01000850.1 coordinate 5,882,547, forward strand.
AATTTGATGATAAATAATTAAATAATTAGATTATTTAATTAACGTGTGAAATGCAGGTGATTTGATAGATTATGAAATGCAAGTGATTTGACGACACGGTCATTTTAGATTGTCTACAATTAGATCCAAGAAAGCCAAGACCTCAAAGGCTTCTGAAGACAAGCCTTCCAAAAGCATTAGGGCAAGTAAAAAGCAAGAAACCAGTAACATTGCTACGACTATTGATGAAATTGTAAAACAATTATTGTTCATGGAAATCTAAGGCCTATCAAAGTTTATTATGATAATTTTGATCAAGAAAATAAGAAAATCTTGGAAGATGCCACCATCACATACTTGAATAAATTCAATAGAGCTCTACTAGAAATTTTAAAAGAACTTCCTAAAAGTTTAAGGAAAATACTAGAAATGAGGAAGGAAGCAGCCAAAGCTTAAGACTTAGAACTCAGAGAATATGTCCTCTCTACCCTATGTCCAGTATTGACTAGAAGGGAAGCAGATAAAATCCTCAAGAGAGTTAAGGAGAAATTCAGAAGCAAGATCCAGATGAACAAGATAATGCTTGGTGAAACTGAGGAAGTTGCAAAGGAAACAGAGGAAATTTTAAGGAAGGCCCTAGATAAAGATAAATACTATATTGTTTCAGAGGAACAAGTTGAGGAAGACAATCCTTCAATTTCAAAACAAGAAGCTCCAGAAGAAGACATTGAAAAAGGAAATGATGACCAAGGTGATACTTTAGATCCTCTAGAGCAAACCTATGTGGACATAGATGATGGGATTGATTCATCGATTCTGGATAACATCAGTGAGCAACAAACTAAAGTTGATGACTCCTCTGTTCCGGAAGAGGAGTAAATAAGCAAAGAAGACACATGGATGATAGATAGAATTGATGATGCAGGAGACACTCTAACTCCACCTAGTCAATCTAGAAAAGAAGATAATATTGCTCCTACTCAAATCCCTCTGGAATAGGTAGCAAGTGGTGAAGACAAGGTAGAAGAAGATGGTGCAAATGTTAATGCACCCACACAATTAAATTCTGATGCTGAGAAATCTCAAGAGAAGGAAGGTGGTTCAGGAATTGTAGCAAGAGACACTACAGATGCAGTAAAAGGTTTCCTGAGTAAAGAAATGCTTGAGTTTGATGAACTAGAGCTATTTCAAGTATCGTTCAATCTAGATGCTCTCTCTCTGGTTCAAGTAATGAAGATAACATCTTTCATTCAAGCCAAGGCAAGAGAAATATTGTTGAAATCTCACATTGAGGACAGTGAGCTACTAGGCCTTGCAACTTGGAGAAGATAATGCCTAGCCTCTAGAAGAATCCATCTGACTCTCCCTCTAGACATCTGAGGAATCTTGTAAACTCTGCAAGTACACATTTTGAGTCTTTTGAGAAATCTGCAGAGACTAAAGTCAAGAATGAGTTTTTGGATAAGAGATTTAGTGAAATAAGGAGCCTAATAGGGTATGATAGGATGATACTTGGTATCAGTATAAAGAGTATTCAAAATGCTCTAAGTGATGGAAGTGATATATACAAGTTTTGTCTATCCTGGCCCAAAGTTAGTAAGGATATTGAGAAGAAGATAAAGGAGCAAGAACAAAAGTTGTCAAATCTATCTCAAAATTTTGATCCTCTAATAGTTTCTCCAATAAGTCAGGAATGTCAAGTAATCATCTTGACCGATGATATAAAGAGGCTTGTTAAAGAAAAGGGTAATATTATGAAGAGAATGTGTGAGCTCCAGGGATTGATTGCCCCCAAGTTAGAGACAATGTATAATGCCTTATCAGAAGCTCAGATTGCAGTTCAAACAAATGATCCTTCAAATCTAACAAAGGCAGAAGCATATGCATTTTTACTGAGTGGACACATCTCAATTTTGGATGGCATGAAAAGAACTTGGGCCTCTGAACTTGGGCAATTGAAAAATAGTTTTGCAGACTTTCTCAAGTTCATGTAAATATAACTTAATGATTGGTTGTACATATGCGGCATTATTTACATAATTTTTGGGAGAATTTTGGCTTGCGGACCCCATCCTTTGCCATTGATGTCAAAGGGGGAGTGAAGTATAGTGAAAAATGAAGAATCCAGCAAAGGGGGAGTTCCTGAATCAGTGGAGAAGCATAAGAGTATAGAGTAAGGGGGAGTAAATGTGAAACACTTAGTCATTTTTCACTAAGTGTTGCCATCAATGCCAAAGGGGGAGATTGTTGGCAAGAGACACTACTTTGCATGATAAGTGTTGTCATTGATGGAAACTAAGATTATTCAACCCATCCACATAACACAATTTGATCATACCAGAAGTCAGAATCAAAATTTATCTAAGTCCGGGAAGTTAGAAACAGGGCAGGCGACAGGGTCCAGTATCTTGGTCTGGATCTCTCTGGTGGTAAATCAAAGTTTACTTCAGGTTTGAGAGAGTCATAAGCATTGTCAGGATAATCTAAATCTAGAGTTTTGGCCTCTGGTGATGAAGGATTCAAAAGTTATTAGCGTCTGAATATCAGGTTAACAGTTTGACAAAATAGACAAAAGAAGAACATGCCAACCTTGTAATTGATCTTGGTTCTGGATGTATGGAAGTTGTGTTAGATTTAGGGCACACAACTGAGAGGGGGGGTGAATCAGTTGTACAAAAACTTGCTTCTACTTCAAACATTTGATTCTTCTTGTTAGTTAATAGCATATCAATTAACCATCCATGAAAGCATAATGCATAAACACAAGAGCAGATAAACATCAACACATTGGACACCAAGATTTTGACGTGGAAAACCCTGGTTAAGGGAAAAACCATGGGGTGATTAACCCAAGGATTATTCTCTGTTAGAAAAATAAGAAAAATGAATGGCACATGCCAATTAGGGCTCACTGCCCGAGCACACTGCTCACAAAGAGGCACACTGCCTACAAGAGACACACTGTCTACAACATGATAAAAATCACAAAATTGAACTAGAGATTGACATCTTTACCATGTCTGGATCAGTTCCATTTAAGCCTGAGATACTTCTGCTCTGCCCTTCGCTCTTTCACTATACCACTCTCATCCGCTCCACACCACACTTTGAAATAAACTCACAAACCTTCATTTATACAAGACATCGACTTAGGAACAATCATCTAAGTCGGCAATCAACCATAAGGACATTCGCAAGATGATTAATACATCCGGTCGGCCACCACAAGAACATTCGCAAGATGAATAACTCATCCGGTCGGCTAGTCTGAACAAGAACTTCATCTGGAAGAATATCTTCAATTCCAGGCTCTACCACCAATGCAGACTGACAACATAACCTCAACATGATCCAAGAACCTTCACAAGCTTGCCTGATTAACCAGGTACATCCGCACTTCCTCTACTCACTGGAATCTCTTCTCCTCTTCATCTGGAACTTCAAGAACATAGTCTGCCGCCACTGTCATACTGAAGAATGTGCTTCTGGACCTCCAAACCACGTACCAATCAAGATGACACATCACAAAGACATCCCAAACACTCCTTCCAATCTGCAGAGTCTGACAATTCTCCTTCAGATCTCACCGAACCTTTTTGCAACAATCTGTCACTTCGGAATAGCTCCCAGAACCCGTTCTACTTGACCGATCACAACTTTTTCATATCTTCATGCAGACCTCTGAAATCTTAACTGGATCATCTCAAGACTCATATCTACAAACCCTTTAATCCGCAGCCTCTGATCCTCAACCTATTGAGTACATTTGCCTTCTTCTTATCACTGTTCTTCACTGTTCCTGATTGAGACTACTTTTCTCAATATCCTCAACACACAGCTCATCCAAACCTTCTTACCAATGCAATATGAGTATGTTGACATCAATGACAACACTAGTTCACCTCATACTTGCAACAAGTTGTTAGTTGGACAAGTTGTGATGATCAGTGATAGTAGCTGGCCTGATTGATGATTTGTGAGTGCAAGTTTTGGTCTACGTTACAAGTTGTACATGGATTTAGCCGACAGAGTAGAATCTTCAATAAAGTTCTAAGTGTTCTTGAAGCTGACTGAAAAGTGGTTGAAGATCAGGATGCGGATATATATAGCCGATGGATTTGAATGTTTTCAGTGTGTGTATGATATGACTATGGAATAAGTGCGAAAAGGGCAGAGATCTAAGTCTCGAATGTTAGCAGACCAGTAAACAAGTCACAGTAAGGATGAAGTGTATTAAGTCAGTATTCTGTGCTTAACCGAAACTGAACCCTTGCATTGGTAGATGCTATTTATCAGTTCAAATTCACTGTAACCTTCTTTCTGTAGGCAGTGAGCCTACTTTTGAGCAGTGAGCTCTAGGCAGTGAGCCCGAATGCATGTGCATTCCCCTTTCTAATACTTTTAATAGAGTATAATCTTTGTGGGTTAATCCCTACCATGGTTTTTCCCTTAATTGGGTTTCCACGTCAAAAATCTTGGTGTCAAATTGTGCTATTTATGTTTTTGCTCATGTGTTATTGATTGATGCTGAAATATTTATATCATTAATTTAATTATAAGTTGTACAAGAAGATTAAAGGCAAAAAAGTTTGAATTGTGTGACAACTGATTCAGCCCCCCTCTTAGTTGTCTGGACCAATTCCAACAGCATCAACCCTAATGGTTCAACATGCAACACAAAACACAAGAAAATGGATGGATTCTTCAATTCCTTCAGTGGAAACTGTTGATGTGGTTTTCTTGCACATGCAAACTCAGAATAAGATACTAAGTATTCTATCCTCTCTTGAACAAAGTCTCTCAAATGCTAAACAATGTGATCAATCGAGACAACTCCAAGGTTCCTTAACATCAGTTCTTGACTTGAAAATGGGATAGACTTAGTAGTATTGATGTGATATTGCTAAAAACTCACAAAAGGACTTATGTTGAATTGGCTCCTTTCTCCACTCAAATATGTTATTCTCCTTATTATGAAATGGAACTTACTTCAAACCAGCTACAAAAGAAAATGCAAAAGGCAAGGGTTGAGAAAGCTATTCTAAGGACAATGATATGATGGACAACGCTTTGATAGACAAATTCCTTCCAATCGAGCTTCGCTTCGCTGTGAGAGCAACAACTACATGAAACTAGTGCAATCTTCAAAGGGAAATTAAAGATTTTCAAATTGTAAACATACATCCAAATCCCCACAGCTGGTGCAACTTGAATGAACATCCACAATCGAACTATTGCAACATGAGGTTCAGGCTAACTTTGCATTGCAAATCACCATCGGTAATCCACAAAAAGTATGAACCAAGGAATTCATCAATATCTTCACATTTATGCATCAAATCAATGAACTGTATCTAAAATCTATCTAACTTGCTTTGAATCATCTTCAAGAAATTGGAAACCATGCTAACATCCCAAAACAACACAAATTTCACCAAGCTTCAATGAGAATGTATTGATTTTGGTAGTATCTTTACAACAATTTGCCAAAGTCTTGTCAATGCTTCAAGAGCTTCTACTCTAACATTTTACCTCCTAAGAACTAATGATATATCCCCATACAAATGGAGAGAGTGAGCTTTTTATAGACTCCAAGAATTATAATGAAGGGCCCAGATTGATTTTGGAATCAATGGCTAAGATTACACCACATAAGCAGTTTGTTACAAGAATTGCTATTTTTAGACAACAAGAGAGGCAATAAAGGCACGCTTTCCAAGATGATAAGCTTGCATTGGAATCTTTGAGAATCTCCAACTTGGATGCCTTCTTTGTAGTAGATACATTGAAATTAGACAGTATGTGGTGGCAAACTATGATTAGCCTGATGATGTGTACGTGCCACCTCAACATGGAGCAAACCGGTTTGATCTTCTCTATGTTCACATTGCTTGAAATATTTCCCAAATTGTTGGATTTTCAACTATGGATCTTAGCTTTGAAAACTTGGGAATTTTGGAATTCTTCAAGTTGTCTTTCATGCCTTAGTACTTTGAATATAATTCATGTACATGCTCATTCTCATCTCATGACGTTCTTGTTCTTGTACAGGATTCTTGACTCTGGATGGTGTAGGAAGTAGACTTCATGGTGCTTGCTCTTGAAATGAATGGCTCTGGAGCTTGGAAGTGATCTTCTTCATTTTCGGATGATGGAGCTTGTAAGATGATGGTGAACTTCTTATCCTTCCGGTGATGAAATTCTCATCTGGAAGCAAGATGATGGCGAACTTGATGATGTCTCAATGACGTGTAATATTCTTTCTCCGTTCTGGCGATGACACCTTCTTTGGATGTAAGGTGAATGAGCTTGATGATTCTATGATCCTTTAGATGCTCCTCTGGATAGCTTGCCTCCACATACTTCGATCCTTCTTCTTGATTTCATCCACGTAGATTTGTCTCAAGTTAGTGTCACTCTCCTTCAACACTTGATGCTCCTTTAGCATGTATCATCAACCTACAAGTGCAAACGCCATAAGTTAGAACAATGAGGTGACATGTGATATAAAGGGTAATCAAGAGCAAATTTCATCTTCCTCACGCATGTGGGATAAATAAATCATGATTTTAAAGAAAATTTCACATATTTATCCAAAATTATTCAAATTTGGTGCAAAGGAGGACATGAAAAACCTTAGTTGCTTTTCCCACAAAACTCAAAAAAAATCTTCTATAACCTGCTACTCTGCTCTACTTTTTCAAAAAAATTTAGATTAAACTTGAGTATGAAGTGAAGGAATGCTTCTTCCCTTTGTAGCGCTCCACTTTAGCCTTAATGAATTTGTGAAATTTGTCTCTTGTCTTGATAAAATTTGCCCTGTATATTTCAATTCTGCTCCTAAATCTACTTTATTTGCTGCCCTGAATTTGCTTTTAATTTGCATGTGTAAAATGGGAGTTTGATCTTTCTTATATAACATTTTCACTTGCCTCCCTTATAGGGTCGGCCTAGTGTAGGTCGGCCTGCACTTGGGAAATGATTTTTTAAAGTTTAAAACTTAATTTTATTCTCCTAGGGCTGACTTTCTTCATATGTTGGCGAATTCGATGTTCTAGACAGAAATTTTATGGGCGGAAATTCTTTGTTAGTGAGCATTATGTGCCCTTCAAGAGTGCATTATCCTTATGTATAAGCATTTTCCATTTTTTTCTTTAAACCTTCTTGAAACTTCCTTCAAACTGGTGGATTCTCCTTGTGTAGGAGGATTATGCACTCCACACTTAGGCGTTTTTGTGTCAAGTTTTAACTCCTTTTCATTAGTTCTCAATGCATTTTGATGAGTTTCAAACAATCTGATGAATTTGAGTAGGTCTCTATATGGGTGCATAATCCTTGTTCATAAGGATTTTCCACCTTTTGCAACTTTTACTTAGACCAATTTTTGTGAACCTCCATCTAGGGCGCATAGTGCTTGTATACAAGGATTTTCCTCCATTTTGACATCAATTTCTTGTTTTCACTTGCAAGACTCCTCCTCTGTATGGACGCATAATCCTTGTATACAAGGATTTTCCTTCACTTTAACTTGAACTTATCATTTGCAATCCTTTGAACTTTTACTCATGCCTTAGTGAAATTTCAATTCTTAAGCATTGGATCTTCATGAAATCACTCCTCCTTGCAAAGGCGCACATTGCATGTCAGTGAGAACTTCCTTCTACATGGGCACAAATTCCTCATTAATGAGGATTTTCCATCTTCTTCCTTGGAGCGCACTTTCCTTCTAAGAAAGGATTTTCCTTCCTTTGCCTTACATCTTCTCTCCTTCAAATTTTACTTGCCTTCAATGCTTACTTCATTATCAACATGGATTTTAGAGCTTCAAATGGTTTAATGATGCATCCTCAACTTAAGCACATTCTCCACATATGAGTGACATTTCTCCCTTGGGTGCCTAGCTCCTGTGCTTTATCCTTTGCAAATTCACCTTATTCTTGTATATTTTTGCTCCTTATCTTGTGATTTTCTGCTCCTTATCTTGCTGATTTGCACTTCTGCTTTTTGTTTTAGAGTGAATATTGAAAAATGAAGTTCAAAACCCCCTTAAATATCCAATTGCCCTCCTTTCTAGGCTAGTTGGCCTGCCTTAAAGGTATTTTTTCTGGATTTGGCTCACCTAATTCAAAGTTGGGTAGGTTTTCCTTAATGTAAGGGACGGATTCTGCATGCTAACCTGCACTATGCGCCTTCCTAGCATGTATTCTCCTCCTTAATGAGGATTTTCTGACCTTCACACTTAGTATTTTCATGTTTTTGTCTTTGACATAGGCATTTTCCTTGAACTTTCCAAACTTCTTCATTTCCTCATGGTGAATGATATTGAAATCCTTTTCAAATTTGTTGATGACTAAGCAAATTCTGATTTGTGAGATACTTCATACTAGGCGGATTTTCCTTGTCTATAGGGATTTTGTGACCTTCATAATTAAACAAATTTATTACCTTCTAGACTTCATTTCCTCTCACTCCCTTGAGCGGGTTTTGCAGGGTAAGGAACATTTTCCACCTTTTTCTTTAAACTTTCTTCTAACTCCCTTCAAACGAGCAGATTTTGCAGTGTTATAAGGAATTTCCGCCCTACCAACTTTTACTTAGGCAAATTTTTTTGTGAACTTCCATCTAGAGCGCATATTGTGGATGGATGTGAAATTCCCTTGGGCAGATTTTGCAAGGTTGAGAGCATTATGCGCCCTTGCTCTTGATGATTATTCCCACCTTATGCATTTGATTATGACTTAGTCATTCACCGAAATCAACACTTCAAAACTTGATGAATTCCCCTTATAAAGGTCTTGGGCAGATATTGCATGGGGCAGAACATTATGCGCTCTCATCTTTGGAGAACATTTTAACTTGTCATTGATTAAATCTTTGACATTCACCAGAAGTTTTCAAGTCAAAGTTAGATTCTTAGGATGCTTTACACTTAGTTCAATTCCCTTATAACAACCTAGGGTGGATATTACATCCCCAAGAGCATTGTGTGCTCTTTGAAGGACATTAAACTTTCACTCCAAATATCTCAAGGTAAGCTTTGATTTTCGACATACTTCACCTTGGGCGAGTTTCCTCCATGCAAACCTTGGATGCATATTGTAGACTTGAGAACATTTTACATCTTGGGAGGGTGGATTTTGAAAGGTGCAGAACATTTTCCCCTTTTTGCAATTTCCTTACTTAGACATTTTATCCTTGAAACCTCTCAAAGTTTAAACTCTATCATTCAATACTTAGGAAAAATTTCCTTTAAAAGTTATTTGTTGAGGAATTATCACTAGAAGGCAACCTATCCTAGGCAGCTTATGCAAGGGTGAGAACATTTTCCTCCATTTTGGCACTTCAACACTTCATCAAACTTTTTCTTTCCTTCAAACTCCTATAAGCAATTTGCCATGTTCTTACATGTATCCTCATGAATTCATCTAAGGCAATCATATGTTTCATCATCTGCATTCCAAAAGGGAGACCAGTGATAACTTTAAGGAACCCCCCCCCCTAAAAAAACTTATAAAATCCTGGTGAATATTGGCTAAGTGCTATAATTTTCCTGGCAAATATTTCCCTTGTTTTTGAAAAAAATATTAATTTTCCTAGCGAATCTATTTAGATTATTAGAAATTTTAAAAAATCCTAGTGAATCTTAATGAATAATTGGTAAAAATAATAATTACAATGGCGAATCCTAGCGAATAATCACTAAAAAAATTAATTACAATGGCGAATCTCTCCTTTAAAAATTTGCATATTTGGTTGGCGCAGTACCCCCATATTTTTTTTTTTTTTGTAATATTGAAGCAGGGGCCCGGGGGCGACAGCCACCGGCAGGGTCAAGGGGGCAGAGCCCCCTTGTAGGGATCGAGGGGTCAACGCAAAGTGAAATTGTTACCGTTGATTAGCCTTTTAATCGGATGGTTGCAGATCAATTCCGCGACCTATATGCACGTACCTTTTAAAAGGCTTCTTGAGGCCCGAAATTTGTGGCCCAAAACAAATTTCGGGCCTCAAGAAGCCTTTTAAAAGGCATGTGCATATAGGTCACGGAATTGATCTGCAACCATCCGATTAAAAAGCTAATCTATGGCAACAAATAATTTATCCCTATTCAAAGCTAAAATATTCCTAAAATTAAATGGTAATTAATTATTACTGGCGATATTGCCCCCAAATTAACAACATGAATATAATAGTATTGGTGAATATAATTAATATTTGTAATTACATTATAAACTACTGGCGAATCAGTTCCAACGACGCATCATTTACAAGGCAAATCAATTCGATTTATTAGTTTAAAAAAATAATGCATAGGCGAATTACCCGAGATGAAATTATTTTTTTGTAAAAACCTGGCGATTCAGTCTCTTTTTTAGCTTGTACTATTCACCATTTCTGGAGGTCCTTATTTCAACTATTCGCCAATTGGTGAAGATTCGCCACTAAAACAATCCCTAAGGGAGACCTCCAACTAGGGAGCATATTGTTCATAAGCAAGGAATTTCTGCTCATCCTGAGTGCACATTGCATGCTCATGAGAAATTTATGCCCAAGGTCCAAGACTTCAACTTTTTTTGCCTGATTTTGACATGTCCTGAATGGAAGTATATTTAAAAATATATTTAAGTCCTATACTTTAAATATTTTGAAATATACTTCTAGGATGTTTGAGATAGGTCTCAGATCCATGGGATTTAATATGCAGATTCTAGATTTCAGAGGATCCACCAGATTTCAGACTTAGTCATTTTTTCAGGATTTCAGGACATCAGGATTCCAGACTTAATCAATTTCAGGATCTCAGAACATTAGGTTTCAGGACACTAGACTTAGCTAATTCCAGGGCTTCAAGACATGCACCAGAATGAGAAGATACAGACTCTTTAGCTAGAATATATCGAGACTTGGACAAAACAACACTACCAAAACCGTATAAGCTCAGAGAAAAAACTAAACCTAAAGCAAAACAAAGATAGAAAGAAAAAAAAGAGAGGGGGCCCCCATTTGCAATGGGGCGGTGTGTGATTACATCACAATAGAAACCACCCTATCAAACTTGCACATACCTACAACTCCTCACATACTCAAATCCACATGCTACATTTATTGTAAAATTATGCATACTTAACTAATTTGGAGTAAAATGAATTCCCTTCCTATCCACAATCTTAAACACATTTATTAAAATGGATAAACATGTAAGAAACATTCAATATACACACAAGAGAAAGTAAAGACACCATTTGCAACCTACAGAAACCCAAATAGGGAAAAAAATCCAGTAGTAAAATTCATTAATAATGCAATGTTTCAATCATTTAGCCTCTCCTAGGCCAATATGATGCCCAAGCAATGCTAGCATCCTCCTACATTGATGTAGAGGATAAGGTAGAGGGCCTCAAACAAATCAAAACTTTCCAACTTAGAACCCCAATTTGGTGGGTTTCTCTCTCAAACTCTTCATCTTCCCCTAGTAGTACGACAAACAGGGTTTTTGTGGCATATCTTGCAGGAAACAACTCAAACCCACATTTCAAAAACTATTTTAGATACCCTTTTGAGAGTTCTTGAACATATCCAAAACTTAGGTATGGTTGTTTTGTAACACAGGGCTCAAACTTAGACTGTCTTTCTTTGAAGCCTAGAAACATGGGAGCAACAAATTGACATTTTTTGTCATAACTTTTAGTGTAGGCATGATATCTAGATTGTAAAGGTAGATTTAGATACCCATTTGGGCGTTATACAACAAAATTGAGAATTAAGGTAGGTTACTTTGTACGAAACCTTTCAAAAAATAAATTTTCTTCTGCCAATTAGACCAAAAACATAAGGAAATCTGACCTAGGGCATCACCAAAACACATGAAGACCAAAACCCTAGAACCTGCAATCTTAGAATAAGTAAATACACACAAAAATACTCCACATAACAAGATTTCAAAATTTTCCACCATGGGAATGGTGAGAAATTACATTTTTTACCATTCAAGCCCACAAACCCTAGGTTAACAGGCAGTTTTTAGTAAAAATTCCATAACTTTATCAAAATGTGATAAAATTTGATGAAACCAATGCCAAATGAAAGAAGATTAAGAGAACTATCAAACCCAATTGGTTGTACATCATTATCAAGTCATACAAGGCCGTACTAGCCTCGAGAACAACAAAAAAATTAAAATTCAGAAAAAACTGAGTTTTCTTGCATTATTGATCTCCAAACGTCTTCCCACACTTGCCTCGAAGTTTGTGAGGCATATTTAAACATATACAACCGAATACCGACTATTCCAACTAACTTTATAACTACTTGACCCTTCAACTTCCACTTTTTACATTTTTTTGCATTTTGCCCATGACAACGTTTTACAATATTTACAAAATTTGACAAACCACCACCTATAAACTTAATAATGCTTCAAGACACCTTACACACCTTAGAAATGGTCTTTCAGACCTTATGAAATGACTCAAACACAACATAAAGCAAATATTTACAAACTGGCCTCATGGAGGCATAAAGTCCATTAGGTGCTCCTACACAAAACTCCCGGCCAAAAGAAAATCTAAGTCCTCTTGGATTGCGGGTAGTAACAGGTCTTCATCTTTTGAATGCTCCTCCTTGATGTCCTCTATGCTCTGCCTCTTGTCCTCTTTGAAACAGCTCCAATTGGTCTTCATTTTCACTTTTGGTTTCAACTTGTCAAAACAAACTAGTCTTCTAACTATTTTGTCACCTTGAATCTGATCCTTCATGCTTTGATGTATCCCCATCTCTGTCTTAGCACCTTGTTCCTCTTCCATGACCTATTTCATCTTGACTTTTGGTTTGTTTCTCCTCAAAATTGCTATCACAACGAGAAAGTGATAGATGTCTTCCTTGTTCTTTTGCCTTTGCAATGTAGTCATGATCTTTGTATCTTTGTTTTTCTTTCCCATCTGATATTCTACCCCTCTATATGTTGCTTTCTCAAGGTTACCAATCTCTGATATGAAAGAAATAGAAAAACTCCTATCCTCCTTTGCAAACAATGAAGGAAACATTACGTCACCATACCTTTGCAATATCATTTCATCTTTCACCTATGTTGCCTTCATGTCTTCAAACTTTGATATGGATGCAACCTCTAAGTGCTCTTCTTCTTCTTCCTCTATTATCTTCACTTGTCTTCTCCTTTGAACTATCTTCTTAATGGTTCATACAACTTTCTTCTTCATTGTCAAGTGCCAACTGAGTGCTCTTTTGAGCAACTGCTCCATTTCATCTTCCATCCTTCTTCTCATCTCTTACAGTTGTTCCATAGCCTGCCTCAGTTCTTTTATCTCTTGGTCAAACTCCATTTGTTTTGCCCTCTCTTTTTCCTCTTTCATTTTCCTCTCTTTTTCTTCTTGCTTCTTCTTTTGTGAACCCTTAGCCTGCATGTACCTTCTCAACAAATCTATCTTCTCTTCAAGAAAGTCCCTTTAACCTTGATTCTTCGTGTCTTTGCCTCACCTAGGTCTCTTCTCTTTTTCCTCTACCTAGTCTTTTGACAACTAGGTTCTCTTTTTAACCTGCACAAACACAAACACCAAACTCTCTTGCCTAGACCTTCTGAGCTCTGATACCAATTGATGCAAAAGATAAAGTGGAGGCCCTCAAACTAACTCAAACAAATCAAAACTTTCCAAATTAGAACCCTAATTTGGTGGGTTTCTCTCTCAAACTCTTCATCTTCCCCTAGTAGTACGATAAACAAAGTTTTTGTGGAATATCTTACCGGAAACAACTCAAACCCACATTTCAAAAACTGTTTTAGATACCCTTTTGGGAGTTCTTAAACATATCCAAAACTTAGGTATAGTTGTTTTGTAACATAGGGCTCATTTACTTAGATTGTCCTTTCTTGAAGCCTAGAAACATGGGAGCAGCAAATTGACTTTTTTGTCATAACTTTCAGTGTAGGCATGATCTCTAGATTGTAAAGGTAGATTTAGGTACCCATTTGGACTTTATACAACATACTTCAAAATTAAGGTAGTTTACTTTGTACAGAACCTTTCAAAAAATGACTTTTCTTATGCCAATTAGACCAAAAATATAAGGAAATCTGACCTAGGGCATCACCAAAACACATGAAGACCAAAACCTTGGAACCTACAATCTTGGAATAAGTAAATACACACAAAAATACTCCTCATAACAAGATTTCAGATTTTTCCACCGTGGGAATGGTGAGAAATTACATTTTTTGCCATTCAAGCCCACAAACCCTAGGTTAACAGGTAGTTTTTAGTAAAAATTCCATAACTTTCTCAAAACATGATAAAAATTGATGAAACCAATGCCAAACGAAAGAAGATTTAGAGCACTATCAAACCCAATTGGTTGTACATCATTATTAGGCCGTACAGGGCCGTACTAGCCTCGAGAACAATGAAAAAATAGTCAAAATTCAGAAAAAACTAAGTTTTCTTGCATTATTGATCTCCAAACGTCTTCCCACACTTGCCTTGAAGTTTGTGAGGCATATTTAAACATATACAATTGAATACCAACTGTTCAAACTGACTTTATAACTACTTGACCCTTCAACTTCCACTTTTTACATTTTTTTGCATTTTGCCCATGACAACTTTTTGCAAGATTTACAAAATTTGACAAACCACCACCTATAAACTTAATAATGACTCAAGACACCTGACACACCTTAGAAATGGTCTTTAAGACCTTATGAAATGACTCAAACACAACATAAAGCAAATATTTACAAAATGGCCTCATGGAGGCATAAAGTCCATTAGGTGCTCCTGCACCATACATGCAAACACTCTTTATAACTAACTAGAAGAATGGTGTAAAATGTTCACCTATACTCCAACCAACCATGCCATACTCAACTAGCTAAAACAACCTTTAAATAATGCACATCTTAGCCCCATAACTTTGAAAAATGTGAATGAATAATTTTCTCAGAACTCCTAATATGCTCCCTCTTCTCCTCTCCCTCTTTCCATCCTCCCTTCTAGGTCATCAAATGTTGCCTCTTCACCTTCATTCCCAAAGGAAGATCAATAGGAAGAGAAGAAAAAAGAAACACACAAATCAAGAACACCAATTGTCACTCATTTTTGGGCATTTTAAAAAAATGTGGCATTTTCATCATTTAAACTACTACTTTTATATTTTTGCAACATGTATGATGCTTATTTTGCCACATACAATGTTTATGCCACTTGTATAAGTTGCCAAAATAACTTGAACATTAATTTTGAAAGTTAAAAAAAGGTCTTGCCAACTTTGGCAACAACTTGCACAACTTCAATAGCAATCTGGATGACTTTGGTAGCACTGTATACTTTGATAGCAACCTCAATAACAATCTTCTTACAACCATTGAAACATGATGGCATGTTTTTAAAAATAGCATAAGATTTCAAGAGGAACATGAACATGCAAAATACTCAACCATTAACTCCATTTGACCACTGTTATCAGCCCTGCAATAGAGTTGCACGCTTATGACGTGTCCCCAATGGTCTAGATGTCAAAAAGAGACTTGATTATGAATCACTTGCCTAGCAAACTTCTCAAAGATATTCATCAACACTGCTTGTTTTACATATTCAAATTCTAGGAGGCGAGGCAAACAAGTTTCAAGCAATCAAAACTTCATAGATCATTTTCGCTTATAGAGTGACCAATTCCACTTCCACAAGCACAAAGTTTAGTTTTGCATGCACAAATTCAATCCAAAACATAACAGAGGTACTAACTTTCTATCAAAGCACTCCATAACCAAACCTGATATGAGAACACAAATCGCTAAAACTTAGTCTTCAACCACCATGGACCCACCATTTCTTTGGCGTATTTGTTTCCTTTACATTTTGTACTTTTAGATCATTTTTATTGTCCTCTTCATGATAATGAATCATAGAGTGTGATCCTCTTCATGATAATGAATCATAAAGTGTGATTCAAAACATTTTTTAATGAAAACAATTATACACCATTTTCTTTCTTATCATTTCAAAAAATATCCCTATACATTTTAATTACTATTATAATTCTTTAATTTAATATTAATCGTTTACTTTATTACCTTTACCCTAAATATTTAAAAAATATATAAATTTAACAACACCTATATCTCTTGATATACATATATAGAGAGATAGAGAGAGAGTGACACATGGCTTCAAAAAAGCCAACACGGTTTTGCCCGTATGAACTGAATCCGCCGGCCAAACAATTGTCAGCGCCGCCAAATCTTATTTTCCGTTTGGTTTTTTTCCCCTCTTCAATGTCTAGTGACGTGGAAAGAATCTGTCCCCTATTTTCCGGCCGAAAGAACTGGTCGTTGTCCCTTCACGTGTTACCATTATTTGTAATTTCCCGTATGTCCGTGGTGGGGTCTTCCACCGGCTTAAATTTCACGATCCATCTTGCCTGTCACATGATTTTCTTTTGAGAGAAAGATATAAATTCTTTTTAAATATTAAAGACATTAGGTTAGGTTCAATTTTTCCGTGATTCTGATAGCTTGTTTTGTTTTTTCTATTTGTAGCAGTTTAATTGAAAGATTATTTTATTGTATTGGACAAAGTTGAATTACAGTAGGTAGAGAATGTAGTCAAGATTGTGAAGTATCAGAAAAAATATCTGATGATTAAATAAAGAATAGTATACAAAATAATAATATAAGAAATTACAATATCTATATGAATAAGGAGGAGAATACAAAAGACTATTAAAAAATAAACATGATACAAAAGACTGTATTAGAAAATAAACACAGAAAATTGCACCAAAAAAAATGATTTTAAGAATTACTAGAAAACTTGGAAAGATATATACTGCCTAAAAACAGAGATATCAATAAGCAGTTAAATCTAGAAACGAGTTCTTTCTAAGTTCATGGATTCTTGAAATATCATATCTTTTAGAAATATCATTATTTATATAATCCAAACGTTTTTATCAAATATATATTCTATATATACTACATACTTCTAAAATTTTATTTTTCATCTACCCTAAACTTCCACTTTACCCCAGTTTCAAGACAAATTTAATTGTTTTCATATAAATGGTGATATCATTTATTAGGATTCACTCTGGTAGCTTGCAATTGGCAATGCCTAATAAACAGTTTTGCACACTTTTTACAAACTACTTCACATTTAAAATTGAAACTTATATTGTGGATATATATATATATATATATATAATTGGATCATTCTGTGTAGAGGGGGTCCAATCCGTCAGAACTTGGCCCATTTGCACCTTTGGAGTATTTGAACTTTGGTAGATAGCATAATCCAAAAACACACTACATTCTAAATAATCTTCACAAAAATTTAAAACTATTCAATTAAATCTCCATAAATTTCATAAAATTTGACGTAAAACTACGTATGAGACTAAATTCCAATACCTACCTCAACTTCACAAAATTTTATTGTGTTTCAAACAGAAAACAGTTTCAATGCAGCCAAGTCAATCCAACATAATTCAAATGTACTTATTTTTATCTTGACATGTACTAGAGTTGTCCGTATTTGAGAGATAAGGTGGTGTCTGGTGCATTATGGACCCACCATTTCTTTGGCTTATTTGTTTCCTTTACTCTTTAAAGTACCTCGCCATAAGTACTCAGAATTGACAGATATATACACTTATTTTTTTATAAAAATTGTGTGCTTCTTTTGCCAGCAAATTTCCTGCAAACTTTCATTTCTTGTAAGTGACGCATCACAAGTATCATAAGTACACACAGAGAAGTGAGAAATTCAGTACATTATATTGAAAGTTTAATAGCTTTCTCCCTCTGAAGTGACATGGATATGAGATGTGAAAGGTAATTTTCTTGCTAACAATTGCAGGGCATTGGTGGCCGTCAAATTTAAGCCTACTCCTCATTAAAAAAAAAGCCTTTTCTAAAGGATTGAAATTCCACAAAATTTTCTGCCTTCTAAATATCAAGTTATTGTATATATAACATTTTATGTCACATTAAAGATAATATTTTCTCTTTTTTTCCTTTATATTTATGTATTTTATATATATATATATATATATATATATATATATATATATATATATATATTATATGTCACATATTATTTGCACCTCATTAACAAAAAGTTATAATTGTAATATCTAAACTTGCATGCAAATATTGCTTATTGTAATTAAATGGTAAATTTAACATTTTAAATTACAATTATAGATTTTATGACTATCATCTCTAATTTTTTCTTTTTATCAGATTTACTAATTCATTAATTAAATGAGGAATATTGAATTGTATTTTTTGA
This sequence comes from Cunninghamia lanceolata, assembly GCA_027924645.1. Classification (NCBI taxonomy): domain Eukaryota; kingdom Viridiplantae; phylum Streptophyta; class Pinopsida; order Cupressales; family Cupressaceae; genus Cunninghamia; species Cunninghamia lanceolata. Next base: position 5,900,825 of record BSBN01000850.1, read on the forward strand.
ATTTTAAAAAGAGAGTGTTAGAGAGCTTGTGAGTGATCTTAGTTTGAGCTTGTGACTGATCTTAGCAACTAAACATTGTTGTTTCAGGCTGGTTGTGTGCCCAAAAAGCCAAAGATTGTGTTGTTGGAAATATTGATAACAAGATCATTTTCCTCACATTTGTTGTCTAGTTTTCTCCCAAAATTTAGATTCTATAGGGTAAAAATCCTCATGTCTTCAATTGTTTTGATGTTTTCTCTCAGTTTCCTTTCATGATCAAATTTGTTTGATTACCCAAATGAATATAGTACTTACTCCCCTCACTTAGATATGTGTGTTGGTGACTATTGTATGGCTCACCATTGTAGTTTATAGATCAAATGTCTTCCAATTCCACGTTCCCTAATTCACTATCTAAAATATTTTTCGTTTCAACCTCTTTGAATTTGTATCGCATGTCGGGCATTAGGGATGTAGAAGGCATGTAAGAGGTGGATTATGTATTCATTGCAGATGAAGAAACAATGTGCAATGAAGAGAAACACCTCTAAGAAGAGCCTAGATAAATTTATACCTTTAAACAAGGAGAGAGGAGAAACCTTGATGTTGTAGTAGAGAAATAATTAGTTGTAGGAGGAAAATATAAAGATGTGTGTAGAAACCTTGAAGATAAACAAGGAAATGCTAAAAATCAGGTTCATTGTGGAAACGTTATTTGAACTAACTCCATCAATCCATGAAATTCACACAAAGGGAAGAGATTATTTTCTTCAAAATCAATGAACACATGTGCATGGTGGATCAAAGGAGGAACAAAGAAGAAATTTATAAGTGAAAGGTTTGAGGATGTGTAAGACATGAAACAAAATCCCCCCAAAATGATAGAATTCATTTTGAGACATAAACATATGGAAACGTATGAAAAAGGTGGACTTGTCACATTAAGAAGGACAAATGTTGATAACATTTGGATGATTATTTTTGAAAAAAATAGCATTCCATGATTATGCACATTTGGCCATATCAGTGGCTTTTCATGTCAGTTGGAGCTTGGGTAAAGCTATAACCCTTTTGTTGGTTTTTGATGTTTCTCAATCACTCCTTTGCTAACAAAATATATGTGCAAAATGATTTTAGCAATGTATTGAGAAAGAATCAACACACAAGAACAAAAGAGAGGATATGGACATTGTAGATAATATGCTATGTATATCAATATGAATGAACAAAATGAAAATAAATGAGGTTGTCATGTGTATATATACATATCCAATTCATTGGCGTATGATGGGATTACATATCATTATAGATGGCATTGGGCTTATAATATACAATGAAAAGGTAAAGTCAAGATCACATAAATTCCAACATCCCCCCTTGAGGTTGTCTAGAAAAAATTCACACTAATGTCTACTACTTATCCCATCTCAAGAGCTCCAAAAGTATAATGCAATAAAAAAGAATAAGAAACACATCATTTAGGAGAGATTTGGTGAAGATGTATGTTTGTTGAGACTTTGATGAAATGAGCAAGAATTTAACATTTTCTTCATAAAAGAGCTACTGGACTTAAGGCATGTGAATCTTAATGCACTTTAGGTGCTAATGATGAATAGGATTCAAATCATCTAAATGGAACTCATCCTATAATTTTGAATGACGTTGAATCCCTCTTGATGAAACTCGAGCTGGAGAAGAAGAGTCATCAACATGAAATAACACACTAATTCTTTGGCATTGTAATATTCTCCTTCTATAGAGAGAAACTAGTCATTGCTTTAGTGTCTTTCATCAAATGGGACTTGATCTTACAAAGGAAATGCATCTTAATGCACCCTTCCATATATCCAAATCGTTGACATAGTCAATATCAAAATAATCAATGAAAGTTGGACTTGCTACTCAATAATTAATGAATGCTAATCTTAAGGGTACCCTTGACATATATTGAAGTATATGCTTAGCAACCTGAAGGTGGCATGCTCAAGACATCTACATGAATCTAGAACAACACAAGAATCAAAAGGAATATCAACACTAGTGTGAGAGAGATAGACATAAATACCCAAGTAGGATCCACCAAAGGATATTTAAATATTGTGTTAGCTTGAAGCTAGGTTCCTATATAGAGAGGAATAAGAGATTTCTATTGATCCTAAAGACCAAATCTCTCGAGAAGATCCAAGGCATATTGTGTTTATGAGAGCATAATACTTGTTGGATTCTAAAATATTTTTATTTGAAGAAAATAATGTGTATTCTTCTTCTTTCCATCTCAAAGAAATTTAAGTTTAAACTTCATCCAGAAATAAGAGAAGACAAGTCTCTAATAATGATCATACCATCAACATACAATAAATAATGAGGATCTGACCATCTTGGTGGCACACATGGAGATTGCATTCCCACATACAACAACAAAAACTAGAATAAATGAAGTGTGGATTTTCTCATACCACACTTGAGGGACTGCCTAAGCTCATATAGAGATTTCTTCAATCTATAAACAAAAGGATTGTCACTATTATATTGAAAAACAAGAGGCTCCTTCATATATATCTTTCCATGCAAGTCACCATGAAGAAATGTACTCCTCACATCCATCTATTAAACCTTACACTTGTGTAGGAACTTTAGTGTGCTATTCACCTACAAAGAGTTTCTGGTGAGAGGATATGTGTAAACTTGTTCTAGTTCATGCTATAGTGTTTGATTGTAGACTAGTAAACAACTATAAAAAGCCATGTAATAAGTTGTGAGTTTCATATGTTGCAGTTTAGCATGGAGGCTTGTCTAAGTCTAGTGTTGCTATGGTTGCAAATGCAAGACATTTGATTAAGAGCTCACTACCACGTCGTTGTCTAAGTAATTAATAGAGTGTGTATGATAGTATAGGTGCACATGTGGTGTTTCTATAGTACATTCCATGATGGATCAAAGAATGATGATATTCTAGGGGATGCTCAAAGGTAGCACCAACAACTAGAAGTAATCAAAAAGTTATCTCTATTATTGCAAGCCATAGTTGGTGTTTGGCTATAGTACAAAAAGATATGGAAGCATTTAGGTTTTTTTCTCAACATCCATTTGACTTACTGTGAGGAGAAATAGCTAATTATATGTAGTGACTATCCATGTGGAGAAGTCATGTTTGGTATAATGTGTGGTATGCTAATGTCATGGCACAATCAGGTTTTGGTTGTGTGACTATTGGTATTCCACATGGAAATTAGACAATTGGATGGTTGGAAATCCATGAGAGAGGTTGTATCCACTTTCTTGTAAAAATGGAATGAGTTAATTCCTCATTACCTGATGATGTGGTGATGTTGTGAGGCTTGTTTGGAGGTTGTACATTATTGTCTATAGATTGAGATGTTTTATAAAAGAGACTAATTATATTGGATACTTTGTTTCTTGAATAATACAATTATGATTATCCTTTTATTGGTGGATTTTTTTGTTGAAAGGGTTTCCCACATAAATCTTGTGTCTCATATGTATTGTTGGTTTGAAAACTATTTCATGTTGTTTCCTTGTTGTGCTAAATTTGAATTGTTGCAGCAAGCATAAATGTGTTTGCATCACATAATCTTAAGGTGTTCAAATATCCCAGCATATCAGTTGAGTAATAGGGATTAAGTTCCCAACATTTGATATTAGAGTACGATTGCTTTGGTGAAGCCACATCATTTGGTATCTTAACCATACATGTTTAGTGGAATTTAAACTATTAAGGGATTACAATTTTGAAACCCTAGAGAAAAGGTTTGTTGTAATATGTGTATAATGATTTTCAGTGGGAGCCTTCCAAAGATCTTGTGATAATATAAAGTAAATATGTTGTTGGATTCATGGCAAGCACACCAAGGTCTAAAGTTGAGAAATTCAATGGTCATAACTTTAAGTTATGGAAGTTGAAGGTTGAAGATCTCTTGGTAGAAAGAGATCAATGGACAATAGTATTTTCTTAAATGAAACCTATAGGTATGTCTAATGAGGATTGGAATAGATTGAATAAAAAACTAGAAGTGCTATTTATCTATCTTTTAGATTCTATATTGATGAATGTGTCAAAAGAACCATCTGCATTTTTTTTGAGAAGATAAAAACCATGTATCAGTCCAAGAGTTTTCCAAATAAATTTTTTATTGAAAATGAAAGATAAAGACTTCTAAATTATCATCTCAATGCCTATAATTCGATTATGATTCAGTTAATGTCAGTAGGAGTCAAATTAGAATAAGAGGATAAGTGCATAATAATACTTTTTCCTTACATGTTTCATGGGAGAATCTAATTATGTAAATAAATGGTAATTGTTCTTCACTCAAACTAGAGGACATTGTAGGTGCCTTGTTACATGAAGAAATTAGGAGAAATTCCATGTATGATTACTTTAGTGATTCCCTAGTTTTAACGGGAAGGTCAAAGGATAGGGTGTGTAAGAAGAAGGTTGGTGGAGATAAGAATCCCAAGACTTGAAGGATAGGTCTAAGTCTCCATAAAAATAAATTAAAGTAATATAATTATGGCAAGAGAGGTCACATAAAGGAGTACAAGTCCAATAAAAAGGATGATTCCTTTGATAGATCCTTTAACATTGATGAGTATGCTTGTGATACATTTGTATCTAATAACATTATTGGTGATGATTCTTGGTTGATTGACTCAAGTGCATCATATCATAATCCTCGTAGGGAGTAATGTTTTAATTTCAAGGAGCGTGATGGAGGATAATTTTTCCTTGGTGATAATTGTAGAGTGTCAAATACTCTACATTTTGTATCTGTCACAGCTTAGTCCGCAAGTTTCAAATCTTGTTGCGCAGGCCTCTTTTTATTTCTGTGCGAGTTTCAAAGGTATCGCTGTGTGGGTTTCTTATGCTTTGTGCGAAGTTCGCCAAGTGTCAAGCCATAGTTAAAGCCGCGGTATTGTTTCTAAATATTATGTTTAGTGCGGAGCACGCCACGTATCAGTTATTTTCAATGTTTCAAGTTTCAGCAGTGCTGCAGGCGTCGCCACGTGTATCTTGCGGAGACAAAACTTAAAGTTTCTATGTTTTGTGCAGAGGGTGCCGCGTGTCTTTTTATTTTTGCTGCAGATGATGCCGCGTGTTTCTTTCCATATCATATTGATGCTAGTAAAGAAGATGGTGGGCCACAGTATGTTTCAGTTTCAAGCACGCGGAGGATGCCATGTGGTGGTCACGGAAGGAGTTGCTTTGTTTATGACCCTTTCGGTGAGAAACTTAAAGCTTCTTCAGTTTTGTGCAAGTTTCAACAAGTGTCAGCTTTCGCGGGGATGTTTCAAAGTTTCTTTTGTTTCAGTAGTGTTGCAGGTGTTGCCACGTGTTAGTTAGCGTGCGTGCGGAAGCTGCCATTTGTCCTAGTTTTCTCCCTTTGAAGGTAGTGAGCGCTAAGGTTATGGGTCCCGTCATTAATGTGTCTAATTTATAAATGAAGCAGCTTGAGATAGGTGTCATTAGAAGAGGTCACCTGAGCATAAAGACACAGATTTAAGAGCTTTGCGGAAGACAACACGTATTGGGTCTTGAAGGCTGCGAAACGCGACAAGTGTCATTCTCCTATTGATTTCTGAAAGACAAAGGAGTTTCTCATTTTTATGCGGACGCTGCCATCTGTCATAGTAATGTTTAAAGTTTCAAGTACGCAGGTCTTGCCATGTGTCTGTGTCTTAGTGAAGGAGGCGTGCCACATATATTTTGCCCCAACCAATGAGCTTGCAGAAGGGGATGGCCGTTGCAGATTTAGAGGATCGCAATCATCCAAAACTTCCAGTTATCTTCAGTTCCGTTGGGCCGTTGGGGATTCGATTGTTACGGAGAATCTAGAGTCAGATCTATGGTTATAAATATGCAGTATTTGTAATAGATCGACACATAGACAGAGACAGAAATATACTTTTTTATAAGTTTGTAGTCAGAATCTAAAAGAGAAGTCAGAGACTTTGCTGTGACCAGTTGATGTCATTTTGCCTTTATTTTGTTGTTCTTGATTAAGAAAGTTAATGTATTTGTGCATGTGTCTGTGCCTTTTATGTTGCTGGAAGATTTAATGAGAAGAACTTTGTTCTGTGCCTTGGTTGATATTATCTGTGCCATTGCAAAGTGTTTGGTTGTGAGCCTTTGATTATATTCATTTTATCTGTTTATGTTAATCATGCAGTATCTGCTTTTTAATGTAACTGTATCTTGAGAATAGTTTTCACTATGCTTAAATTGAAGAGGATACTTTTATTTTAGGCGCATCGCCATAGTTAGATTTGCTTAATTGTATCTATAATCCTGTTAATTTCCTACCCTTTGCTCAAAACCCATTTAAATAGAGAAGAGCCATCTTCTTTAAAATCTGGAGGTTGTTTCAAGTAGCAAGTTCCACATTCTTGAAACTTCCCATGTTGGTGTTAGAACCTGCGCAATTTTATACATCAACAATAATTACTCTCTTCAGATAGTTGGTCAAGGGAAAGTGAAAGTGTCTTTGATGGATGGAAGAGTGAGGACATGCTTTGATGTTTTGTGTGTTATTTGGAAAGGTGTATCAACCTTGCACCTAATGTTAAGAATAAAAATGCAATTTTGGGGCTATAGAACACAAAAACATAATTTTTAGGGTTCTAGAGGTTGATTTTAGCCCTAAAAATGTTTGCATGGATCCTGATGACATTCCCCATACCCCTAGTACTAAATATCATAATGATCTTGTATTGGGGGACACAATGGATGTTTCCATGGATCCTCTTGACTATGTAAAATTATTAAAATTGGTGAATGTCTCTCGTCCTAAGAATGACTATCCCATACTGAACTCCTCTACAACTTTCCTATTGTCTTTGCTTGGATATACAAGGATATGCTCAACATAGATAAAGAAATCATGATGCATAATATTGTTCTTTCTCTTGATGCTAAACCAATCAAGAAAAAGATCCAAAAAATGCATCCTAAGGTGGCTCTATTAGTCAAATAAGAAATAGAGAAGCTCTTAAAAGCTAGCTTTATCTGCCATATTGATTATCTACCCTAAAATATTGAGGTCATGAGCAAGCTTGATGGCCATATTCACATTCGTATAGACTTTTGTGATTTAAACAAGGCTTCCCTACAAGATGACTTTTGTCTTCCTAATATTGATATATGATTGTAGATTCAACTATCAAATATGCTCTCCTCTCATTCATGGATGGTTTTTTGAGTTATAATCAAATTCTCATTAACCATTTAGATCAATACATAATAGCTTTCACAACTCCATGGGGAACATTTTATTATGTTGTTATGCCTTTTGGGTTGAAAAATGCTAATGTTGCTTACCAGTGGGTAATGACCCTAATTTTTCATGACTTCATTCACAATATCTTAGAAGATTATTTAGACAATATTCTAGCCTAATCTATTCTTCACCAAAATCATGTACCTAAACTTCATCTCATATCTGACCACACTTTCATCTTTATATAAGGTGCCTTAATCCTAAAAGGCAAGTGTTTGGCATGGATAGTGGAAAGTTATTTGGTTTCATTGTTTCTTGCCTTGGAATTGAGGTTGACAATAGTAAAATTGATGCTATTGTCAACATGCCACAACCATGTAAAATTTATCAATTCTATAGTCTTCAAGGTAGGATATAGGATGTCTATCATTTTATTACTCAATTAGTTGATCACACCCTTCCTTCCACACTTTCTTAAGAAGGATGCCAAGTGCTATTAGAATGCAAATTATCAAAAAGCTTTTGATAATATAAAAAATATATCTTTCTAATCCTCCCATCCTTATGCCTAAATTTTTGGAGTGTTTGCTTATTCTTTACACTTCTACTATCATTTTTGTATTAGGCACTCTTCTTTCTCAACTTGATGATGATGGTAGGGAACATGGTGTTTATTATGTCAATCACACACTAATAGATTATGATCTTCATTATACTACACTTGAAAAGCAATGTCTAGCTCTTGTCTTTGCTACACAAAAGCTTAATCATTATTTGATCCATGCAGGGATTCAAGTTGTTGTCAAATTTTATCCTCTTAAACATCTCATGTCAAAAATTAATTTGTCTAGATGTCTTGCTAAGTGGATAATATTAGTTACTGAATTTGACCTAAATTTTATTTCTTGAAAATTTACAAAAGGACAAGCTTTAATTAGTTGATCACTTGGTAGATGCTCTTTCTCCTTTTTTCTTTCCTTCTCTTGATTCCTTTACTAATGAACCTAGTCTCATAATGGGTGTTGATCATCCATGGGAGATATATTTTAATGGCTTGTGTTTTCAAACTAGTTTAGGAGTCGGTGTCATTTGGATTACACCTTCTAGAAAATGTATTCCTCTTTCTTTTCATCTCAATTTTCCTTGTACCAATAATATTGCAAAGTATAAAGCTCTTGTAGTGAGATTATGTAATGTTCTCTCTTTCAGTATTCACTCTTTAACTATTTATGATAACTCACAGTTAGTCATCCACCAGGTCATTGGTACATATTAGGCTAAGCAAGATAAGATTTCCTTCTATCGTGATTTGGTCTTGTCCCTTCTTAGTCATTTCTCATATTATACTATTAATACAAATATATCTCACAAAGGTAACCATCATGCCAATGCAATGGCTAGTGTATCTTCACTTTTGTCTTTAGACAATTCCACTAAGTACTTCCATTTTATTCTTCAAACTCTTGTTTCTCAAGCTATTACCCCATATTCTTCTTCATCTAACATTATCTCGTACTATGTAATTAATTTAGGTGAGTGGTACATGGACATCTATTCATATCTAAAGAATGGTACTTTACCCCTAACTCTTCCAAAAATATGTGCATCCATATTTGAAAGAATGTTGTGTGTTATATTCTTCTTTCTAATGGTCTATATTATTGAAGTTATAACAATCTTCTTCTATGATGTCTAACTAAGGTTAAAACCACTATTGCTCTATAGGAAGCACATTTTGGTGCTTTTGGGGGTCATTTCAATGAAAAAGCATTTTACTAAAAACTTATTTTAAAGGGCTATTATTGGCTAACAATGGAAAAAGATTCTTATGATTTTGTCAAGAAATGTTTGCAATATCAACAACACAGTAATCTCATGCATGCTCCTATATAGGAAATACAACCTTAAACATCTCCTTGACCATTTTTTGTTTGGAGCCTTAATTTAGTTGGTAAAATTTATCCACCCTCTTCTCAAGGTCATACGTTTATTGTTACCATATGGATTACTTCACTAAGTGGGCTGAAGCTATTCCCTTTCCACCACTGTCAAAGTAATTTATAATTCTTTTATCAACCATATTATTTCTCACTTTATACTTCCTTTTGATTTTAATTTGGATAATGGTTCTTCATTTAATAACAAATACATCAAGAAATTCCTTGATAAATTTCATATTCAACATCATTTCTCATCACCATATTATTCACAATCTAATGGTCAGGAAAAATATTCTAATAAGACCATCAAACAAATCTTGCATAAAAATAGTGAGTAAGCATGGAAAAGATTGGCATACTCAACTTTCTTATGCTTTGTGGGCCTATCATACAAGCATTTGTACCCCCATAGCTACTACACCTTATTCTCTTGTATATGGTGTTGAAGTAGTTATGTCTTTGGAGCTTGAATTCCCTTCTCTTCATATCTCACTTCATGAGTTTATCGATGATAATATGTATCATGAAAATCATCTCTAAGAACTAGAGGCACTTGATGAACATTGTGTAAGTTCCTTGGAACACCTTCAATCCTACCAACAAAAAATTAGACAATCATATAATGAGTGTGTTCTCCCTCATTCCTTTCAAATTGATGATCTAGATCTCTATAAAAATTAATGCAATACAAATGCACCTACCAATCTCAAAGGTAAATTCAGCCCTAACTAGTTGGGACTCTATGTTATTTCCTCCATTTATGATTTAGGCACTTATGTCCTAACTATGTTGGATGCCCAACCTCTTAAAGAACCTATCAATGTCATTAGTCTTTATCATTTTACATGTAAAACTATGTTATTCTAATTTCTCTCATCTATGTGTTTGACTACTTTCCTAGTGGAACATATAGCATGATTTCATATGTGACTAATGTGGGGACAACCCTAGTTTTTTGGAAACCCATATTAAAGTTATTTTCTCGTATACAATTTTAGGTGTTTTGGTTTCTTTTCTCTTCACATTTTAGGATTTATCTCTTAAAGTGCGTTCTTTCAATTATACTTTTGTGAAGTTAATTAATTAAATACGAACCTTTTTCTTGTTTATTAATTAATTAATTTCCTTTCATTATTCACATCATATGTTTTTATGCATAATATGAAATAATTATGTATATAAAATATTCATCTACATCAAATGATTAAGCACATTAATCATATCCATACACCAATATTAAGTTAATTCATATAATGAATAGTATCCATAAATAAACAATCCCATAACACATGTGATAATTAGATAAAAAAATGGTATATATACATATTAAAATATTTGAACAAATATCCATCAATATAAAATGTGTCTCCACCACTATAACTAAATCTAGTGCCTGTCTATACAAAACTAGTCATGGGTCTCTAACCCCTTAGTGGGCATTGGCTAGTCCTCTAGCAATGAGGGACCTATGGTGCCTATGTTGACAAATATCTCTATAGTTGGTGCACTAAGGTCATTGACTCTGTCTAAGTTATTGAGGTGATCTATTTATGCAACTCTTGTAGCTCAAATTCATGTATCCCTCAACTCATGTCCTTTGTCTGGCATCACTCTCCTTGAACTTGCTAATATCTGTCATCAAGGCATACACTTGGGGGTGCTCTAGAGAAGGATTTCTAGGCCCTATTATAGTGGTTGCCACTCTCAACTAATATGTCTCTACCTGTAAGTTATTTTCCCTTGTCCACACTTGGTCTCACTCTCTAATGATTGTCTCCATATTGGTCCTAGGTGATATGACCTTTGTGGTAACTCTATTTTCTCTCTCCTGCTACTCCTAATATGTAACCCTCAACTGAGCTAAAAAATCAAACACCTTGACATATTGCTCACATGTGAGTCTAGGTTAGTAGCTATCATGCACATCACACTCTAGCTATACTTGTGGCACCACATTGGGTAGAACTTGTCCAATATAGTCTAGCCACTCTTAGACTCCTATTACAAAAAGAAAACAAATACTAATTAGTAACCATCATCTCATATAACAAATATAAAGCATAAACTAAACATATCTAGTATTCTAATGCATCATAAATAAACATGCATATAAAATATTAAATCTATACCTAGGTCTCTAGCCTACCATTTAGGATTAGGGGTGTCATTGGTATGGGGGATATCTATCCTATGCTTGACCCTGCCCCTATGGCCCTCTATGTACTACATCCCTACTACTCTCTCCATGCTTTGTCACCTATTAACCTCCTCCCCCTGATCCCATAGCTACCCCTGTACTCTAGGTTTGGGCCTATTGTCTCTCTCTCTCTCCTCTTCTATAGCCTCCTCTCACCCTCAAGATCATCCTCCTCCATATCCTCTCCATCACCATCCCCAACATCATCTTCTCCTACCTATGGTCCTACATCCCCTATTGTTGCATCTTCTAGGAAGATGGTCATGGGTCCAATTGTGACCCATCATGTAATGTATTCGAGGTCATACCCACTATTGCAAGTATGGGCCTAACCGGTGTTGTCATTGATGTCAACATACTCTTGTTGCATTAATGATAAGGATTGGATGAACTGTTTGCTGAGGATATTGAGAAAATTGGTCATATCAGGAACAGTGAAGAATAGTGAAGACAGTAAGGTAAAAGTCCAAGATAAGATAAGGATTAGAGGATGCGGTTTAAAGGGTTTGTAGATATGTGTCTTAAGGTGATCCAGTAAAGATTTCAGAGGTTCACATGAAGATCTGAAGAATTTGTGGTCGCTCAAGTAAAACTGGTTCCAACAGGTGTTCAGAGGTGACAGAGTGTTACAGATAGGTCTGGTGAGATCCAGAAATGCATTATCCTATTCTGTGGATTTGAGGGAGTGTTAAGGAAGTCTTTGTGAAGTGTCAACTCGAATGGTTCATGGTTTGAAGGTCCGCAAGGATCTATTCCTTTGTGACAGTGATGACATACTATGTTCTTAAGGTTCCAAATGAAGGAGAGAAGGATTTCAGTAAGCAGATGAAGTGTGGATGTTCTTGGTGATTCAGGTAATCTTGTGGAGGTCTTTCGATCGTGTCTAGTTTGTGTTGGTGGTCTGCATTGGAGTTGGAGCTCGCAATTGAAGAATAACTTCCAGATGATGGTGTTCTTCTTGAGACTGGCCGACCGGATGAGTTACACATCTTGCGGATGTTCTTGTAGATGTTTGCCGACTTAGATGATTATTCCTAAGTTGATGTCTTGTATATATATGGAGTTGTAAAGTCTTTTCAAAGTGTGTCTTGTGGAGATGTGAGTGTGGTAGCAAGGAAGAGAGAAAAAGGCAGAGCAAAAGTTTTGGGCTTAAATGGAACTGATTCAAGTATGGTGAAGATGCTATTCTCCAGTTCAAGTATGTGATACTTATCATTTTGTAGACAGTGTGTCTCTTGTAGGCAGTGAGCCTCTTGTGAGCAGTGTGCTCAGGCAGTGAGCCCTAATTGGCATGTGCCATTTTGTTATTTCTATTCTTCTAACAGAGAATACAATCTTGGGTTAATCACCTCGTGGTTTTTCCCTTAACCGGGTTTTCCACGTCAAAATCTTGGTGTCGTGTGTGTTAATGTGTTTCTGCTCTTGATTTAATGCATTATGTTTCCATGATTGATTTATCATTATGCTACTGGATTACAAAGAGGATTTAAGTGTTTAATAAAGAGAAAGTTTTGGACAATTGATTAACCCCCTCTCTCAGTTGTCTGCCCTAAATCTAACAATTGGTATCAGAGCTAAGTTCCTCTAAAAGAGCGTAACCGCTTGAAGAGATCCAGGATGTCGTCCTACAAGAAGGATAGTCTGAAGTTTGATGGAACCAATTTTAATCTTTGGAAAAGTCACATGAAATGTCACTTGCAATGTATGGGAATGCAGTAATAGACCATGGCTTCAATGAAGTATACTCCTCCACAGGGTGGTCCGAAAGCCCCAAATGAAATCACAGATCCTGAAAATAATCTGCGGACTATAGAAGCTCTTCTAAGTGCATTATCTGATTCAGAGCTGACAAATGTTGTTGACCTACAAACTGCTTTTGAGATTTGTGAAAAATTGGAAACTCTGCATGAAGGAGACAAGTATGTCAAATGTGCAAGGCTACAAAGTCTGAAAGGAAAATTCAAAAATCTGAAGATGAGAGAAGATGAAAACATCACTACTTTTATGCCAAGAGTAAATGAGCTTGTTTGTGGAATTAGATGTGCTGGTGGAGTCTTGGATGAAGATGAAATTGTTGGCAAAATTCTCAGATCCCTTCCTGCTTCTTATAAAATCAAGGTTGCTTCCATTGAAGAATTCAGAGCCCATACAGCTGTCACAAGAGATCAATTGGCTAGTAAATTGGCTGCATTTGAAATGACCGAATTTGGAGATGCCCCTCCCAAGATTGAATCTGCATTCAAAGCCAGTGCCTCTGTAAAAGGTAAACAAAGGTTTGATCCAGGAGAAAACTCTTCAAGGAAACTATCATGGTATGAAAAAGCAAGAAAAGATCTGGAAGAAGAAGAAGAAGCTGAAAATGCTCAACTTGAAGCTCTTATTGCAAAAATAATGCCAAGAGGATTTGGTAAGAATGAAGGAAAATTGCCTTTTAAGTGTTTTAACTGCAATAAGATTGGTCATTTTGCCTCAAGATGTCTAGAAAGATTTTCAAGGCCAAATCCTAACAGATCAAGGTTCTAAAAGAATTGTTACTATGTTCATGAAGAAGATGATAATGAAGGAGTAACAGATGATGAATCAGAGATAGGAAACAAATTTGGAAGTGATTAGGTATTTATTGCCATCAAGGAAGAAGATCCAATGCCCTCTAAATATGTCAATCATAAAGTTGTAGAAAGAGCTCTGGCTGCCCAAGTTGAAGAAAAGGATGATTGGGTCATTGACAGTGGATGCTCTCACCATATGAAAGGTGAAAAAAATAAGTTCATAGATTTAGAAAGGTATGAAGGAGGAGTGGTAAAGTTTGGTGATAATTCTGCTAGTAGAATCAGAGGTAGAGGAACTATTTCTTTTGATGGAAGGAACAAAACAGGTAATGTACTGTATGTTGAAGAATTGAAGCACAATCTTCTCAATGTTGGACAGTTGGTGGACAAAGGCTATGATCTCTGATTCAAGAATGGAAAATTTGAAAGTTCCAGAACAGAGATTGCATCCGGTACTCAAACAAAAGGTAATATCTTCCATTTAGTTGGTACTGGTAAAAGTTGTCTATTTGTGCAAATTGATCAGAGTTGGTTATAGCATAGGAGGATGTGTCATGTGAATCTTGATAATATCATCAAGATAAGAAATACTCAGGCTATAAGAGATCTTCCAAAATTGGTGAAACCTACAAATAGTTTGTGTAAAGAATGTCAGTTGGGGAAACAAAGCAGAGTCTCATTCAAAAGCAAGGAACAGTCTTCTATCAGATTATTGGAATTAGTTCATACTGATTTATGTGGTCCAACAAGAATAAGGAGTGTGCAAGGAGATAGATACTTCATGTTATTAATTGATGACCATTCCTGGATGATGTGGGTTACTTTCCTGAAAGAGAAATCAAAAGCTCTTGAGAAATTCAAAATATTCAAGGCTATGGTAGAGAATGAAACCAGATTAAAGCTAAAATGTTTGAGGTCTGATAGAGGTGGAGAATTCACATCTGGTGAGTTCCTAGAATTCGGTGAGAAACATGGAATAAAGAGACAGTTGTCTGCTCCTAGGACTCCACAACAGAATGGAGTAGTGGAGAGAAAGAACCGGACCATCCAGGAAGCATCTAGGACCATGATGATAGAAGAAAATGTCCCTCAGATCTATTGGAGAGAAGCTGTCAGCACTGCAGTCTATACTCTCAATCGAGTTCAAATCAGAAACAATACCGGTAAGACTCCTTATGAACTTTGGTTTGGCATCACTCCTACTATGAGGTATTTTAGAGTTTTCGGTAGCAAATGTTACATTAAGAGAGATGAAGATCTAGGCAAGTTTGATGCTAGAAGTGATGAAGGAATATTCTTGGGTTACTCTACACAAAGCAAAGCATACCGGTGTTATAACAAGAGACTGAGAAAGATTATAGAAAGTACAAATGTGAAAGTTGATGAAGGAATTGAAAAACCCTCAATGTTTTATGAATATGATGAAGATGATCAGAATGGTGTGCTGATTCAAGGAGTCCAAGTTCCTTTTAAAATTCAGATTCAAGCTGATCTGGTAAATCAGGAAGAAGAGATGAGTTTTAATGAACCTGATCAAGAATCAGAAGTGCAAGAAACTCCCAAAGTTCCCAGGTATGTAAGACTAAACCACTCTGAAGATTAGATCATAGGTGATAAAAGCAAAGGTGTACAAACAAGAAGGAGGATTGCTCAAGATTCAGAAGAGTATTGTTTGATTTCAAAGATTGAACCTAAGACAGTGAATGAAGCTTGCAATGATGAAAACTGGACTAAAGCAATGAAGAGCTGATGCAAATTGAGAAAAATCACACTTGGGATCTTGTTCCCAGACCTAGAAACAAGAATGTGATTGGAACAAAATGGGTCTTCCGGAACAAACTAAATGAAGCTGGTGAAGTAATCAGAAATAAATCCAGATTGGTCTGCAAGGGTTACTCTCAAATAGAAGGAGTTGATTTTGAAGAAACTTTTTCTCCGGTGGTAAGAATTGAAGTAGTCAGATTATTTCTTGCTTTTGCTGCCTTCAAGGACTTCAAAGTATATCAGATGGATGTCAAGTCTGCCTTCCTGAATGGTGACTTGGAAGAAGAAGTATACATTGAGCAACCGGATGGATTTCAATTGTCTGATCATAGTGATATGGTCTGCAAGTTGAAGAAAGCTCTGTATGGACTAAATCAAGCCCCCAAGAGCCTAGTATGAAAGATTGGACAAGCATCTTTTGAAGATTGGTTTCAACAAAGGTACTGCTAATAGTAATTTGTATTTCAAAATTGATCATGAAAAAATCTTGATTGTTGAAGTGTTTGTTGATGATATCATTTTTGGAGGAAGAGATAGTATGTGTAAAACTTTTGCAAATCAAATGAAAAGTGAATTTGAGATGTCCATGCTTGGGGAAATGAATTTCTTCTTGGGTCTACAAATCACTCGAATTAAGAAAGGAATCTTCATTTCTCAGACCAAATATGCGAAAGAATTGTTGAAGAAATTTGGGATGGAAGAGTCAAAACCAATGAGTAATCCCATGGCAACCAGATGTAAATTGAGCAAAGATGATGACTCTCCTAAGACTGATCAGAAAAAGTACAGGTCAATGATTGGAGGATTGTTGTATCTCACTCAAACCAGACCTGATATTATGAATGTTGTTGGTCTTGTTGCTAGATTCCAAGCTGATCCTAGAGAATCTCATGTCATGGCAATCAAGAGGATTTTTAGGTATCTAAAAGGGACAATTGAGTATGGTTTGTGGTATCCTAGATATCATAATTTCTCTCTTCATGCATATACAGATGCGGATTGGGTAGGAGATATGGATGACCGGAAGAGTACTAGTGGTGGATCATTCTTTTCGGGGAAGAGATTAGTTTCTTGGCTGAGTAAGAAACAAGAGGCAATATCTCTGTCCACTGCAGAAGTAGAATTTATGGCAGCAGTAGGTAGTTGCACTCAAGTTTTGTGGATGAAACAAATGCTAAGAGACATCAGAGTGGAGTATGAGGAACCTATCACAATCTTCTGTGATAATTCAAGTGCAATAAATATATCTAAGAATCGGGTGTTGCATTCAAAGACTAAGCATATATCTATCAAGTTTCACTTTCTGAGAGAGCGAGTGAACAAGAATGAAGTCAGATTGGAGTTTGTGCCTTCCAAGGATCAGATTGTAGATATCTTTACTAAACCTCTACCTAAGGACTCTTTTGAATATCTCAGGGAGAAGTTAGGGGTTATTGCCCCTTTGGTGATGACCTAAGGTGCACTGTTGTGCATCAATCCAGTAGATATCACAATCATATCTTGTGGTCCGGATTGATGATGGGGAGCTGCTACTTAGGGGGAGCAGCTGGTATGATTATGAAGTGTTCAAGTTGCAAGTATGTGCCCTTTGCCATTGATGTCAAAGGGGGAGAGAAGACATGTGAAAAACAAATGGTTTCTGATGAAAGGGGGAGTAGTAAAGGAAGAGAAGACATGTGAATGGTTGTTGCTGATAAGGGGAGTTGTGACAGTAAGAAGAAGTTCTTGTCTTGATGGTCATAACAATTTTTCACATCATATGTTGCCATCAATGACAAATGGGGAGATTGTTGCAAGTATGGGCCTAACTAGTGTTGTCATTGATGTCAACATACTCTTGTTGCATTAATGATAAGGATTGGACGAACTATTTGCTGAGGATATTGAGAAAATTGGTCATATCAGGAACGGTGAAGAACAGTGAAGACAATAAGGTAAAAGTCCAAGATAAGGATCAGAGGATGCAGTTTAAAGGGTTTGTAGATATGTGTCTTAAGGTGATCCAATAAAGATTTCAGAGGTCTGCATGAAGATCTGAAGAATTTGTGGTTGCTCAAGTAAAACTAGTTCCGATAGGTGTTTAGAGGTGACAAAGTGTTACAGATAGGTCCAGTGAGATCCAGAAATGCATTATCCTATTCTACAGATTTGAGGGAGTGTTGAGGAAGTCTTTGTGAAGTGTCAACTCGATTGGTTCATGGTTTGAAGGTCCGCAAGCATCTATTCCTTTGTGACAGTGATGACAGATTGTGTTCTTAAGGTTCTAGATGAAGGAGAGAAGGATTTTAGTAAGCAGATGAAGTGTGGATGTTCTTGGTGATTCAGGCAATCTTGTGGAGGTCTTTGGATCGTGTCCAATTCATGTTGGTGGTCTGCATTGGAGTTGGAGCTCACAATTGAAGAATAACTTCTAGATGATGGTGTTCTTCCTGAGACTGGCCGACCGGATGAGTTACACATCTTGCGGATGTTCTTGTAGATGTTTTCTGACTTAGATGATTATTCCTAAGTCGATGTCTTGTATATATATGGAGTTGTAAAGTCTTTTCAAAGTGTGTCTTGTGGAGATGTGAGTGTGGTAGCGAGGAAGAGAGAGAAAGGCAGAGCAGAAGTTTTGGGCTTAAATGGAACTGATTCAAGCATGGTAAAGATGCTATTCTCCAGTTCAAGTATGTGATACTTATCATTTTGTAGACAGTGTCTCTTATAGGCAGTGAGCCTCTTGTGAGCAGTGTGCTCAGGCAGTGAGCCCTAATTGGCATGTGCCATTTTGTTCTTTCTATTCTTCTAACAGAGAATACAATCTTGGGTTAATCACCCTGTGGTTTTTCTCTTAGTCGGGTTTTCCATGTCAAAATCTTGGTGTCGTGTGTGTTAATGTGTTTCTACTCTTGATTTAATGCATTATGTTTCCATGATTGATTTATTATTATGCTACTGAATTACAAAGTGGATTTAAGTGTTTAATAAAGAGAAAGTTTTGGACAACTGATTCACCCACCCTCTCAGTTGTCTGCCCTAAATCTAACAATTGGTATCAAAGCTAAGTTCCTCTAAAAGAGCTTAACCACTTGAGGAGATCCAGGATGTCGTCCTACAAGAATGATAGTCTGAAGTTTGATGGAACCAATCTTAATCTTTGGAAAAGTCGCATGAAATGTCACTTGCAATGTATGGGAATGTAGTACTGGACCATGGCTTCAATGAAGTATACTCCTCCATAGGGTGGTCTGAAAGCCCCAAATGAAATCACAAATGCTGAAAACAATCTACAAACTATAGAAGCTCTTCTAAGTGCGTTGTCTGATTCAGAGATGACAAATATTGTTGACCTACAAACTACTTTTGAGATTTGGGAAAAATTGGAAACTCTACATGAATGAGACAAGTATGTCAAATGTGCAAGGCTACAAAGTCTAAAAGGAAAATTCAAAAATTTGAAGATGAGAGAAGATGAAAACATCACTACTTTTATGCCAAGAGTAAATGAGCTTGTTTGTGGAATTAGATGTGCTGGTGGAGTCTTGGATGAAGATGAAATTGTTGGCAAAATTCTCATATCCCTTCCTGCTTCTTATAAAATCAAGGTTGCTGCCATTGAAGAATTCAGAGCCCATACAGTTGTCACAAGAGATCAATTGGCTAGTAAATTGGCTGCATTTGAAATGACCGAGTTTAGAGATGCCCCTCCCAAGATCGAATCTGCATTCAAAGCTAGTACCTCTGTAAAAGGTAAACATAGGTTTGATTCGGAAGAAAAATCTTCAAGGAAACTATCATGGTATGAAAAAGCAAGAAAAGATCTGGAAGAAGAAGAAGCTGAAAATGCTCAACTTGAAGCTTTTATTGCAAAAAGACTGCAAAGAGGATCCGGTAAGTATGAAGGAAAATTGGCTTTTAAGTGTTTTAATTGCAATAAGATTAGTCATTTTGCCTCAAGATGTCTGGAAAGATTTTCAAGGCCAAATCCTAACAGATCAAGGTTCCAAAAGAATTGTTACTATGTTCATGAAGAAGATGATAATGAAGGAGTAACAGATGATGAATCAGAGATAGGAAACAAATCTGGAAGTGACTGGGTATTCATTCCCATCAAGGAAGAAGATCCAATGCCCTCTGAATCTGTCAATCATAAAGTTGTAGAAAGAGCTCTGGCTGCCCAAGTTGAAGAAAAGGATGATTGGGTCATTGACAGTGGATGCTCTCACCATATGACAGGTGACAAAAATAAGTTCATAGATTTGGAAAGGTATGAAGGAGGAGTGGTAAAGTTTGGTGATAATTCTACTAGTAGAATCAGAGGTAGAGGAACTATTTCTTTTGATGGAAGGACCAAAACAGGTAATGTACTGTATGTTGAAGGATTGAAGCACAATCTTCTCAGTGTTGGACAATTGGTGGACAAAGGCTATGATCTCCAATTCAAGAATGGAAAATGCAAGATCTTTGAAAGTTCTAGAATAAAGATTGCATCCGGTACTCAAACAAAAGGTAATATCTTCCATTTAGTTGGTACTGGTAAAAGTTATCTATTTGTGCAAATTGATTAGAGTTGGTTATGGCATAGGAGGATGTGTCATGTGAATTTTGATAATATCATCAAGATAAGCAATACTCAGGCTGTAAGAGATCTTCCAAAATTGGTGAAACCTACAAATAGTTTGTGTAAAGAATGTCAGTTGAGGAAACAAAGTAGAGTCTCATTCAAAAGCAAGGAACAGTCTTCTATCGGATTATTGGAATTAGTTCATACTGATTTATGTGGTCCGACAAGAATAAGGAGTGTGCAAGGAGATAGATACTTCATGTTATTAATTGATGACCATTCTCAGATGATGTGGGTTACTTTCCTGAAAGAGAAATCAGAAGCTCTTGAGAAATTCAAAATATTCAAGGCTATGGTAGAGAATGAAACCGGATTAAAACTAAAATGTCTGAGGTCTGATAGAGGTGGAGAATTCACATCCGGTGAGTTCTTAGAATTCTGTGAGAAACATGGAATAAAGAGACAGGTGTCTGCTCCTAGGACTCCACAATAGAATGGAGTAGTGGAGAGAAAGAACCAGACCATCCAGGAAGCATCTAGGACCATGATGATGGAAGAAAATGTCCCTCAGATCTATTGGAGAGAAGCTGTCAGCACTGCAGTCTATACTCTCAATCGAGTTCAAATCAGAAGCAATACTGGTAAGACTCCTTATGAACTTTGGTTTGGCATCACTCCTACTGTGAGGTATTTTAGAGTTTTTGGTAGCAAATGTTACATTAAGAGAGATGAAGATCTAGGCAAGTTTGATGTTAGAAGTGATGAAGGAATATTCTTGGGTTACTCTACACAAAGCAAAACATACCGGTGTTATAACAAGAGACTGAGAAAGATTATAGAAAGTACAAATGTGAAGGTTGATGAAGGAATTGAAAAACCCTCAAGGTTTTATGAATATGATGAAGATGATTAGAATGGTGTTATGATTTAAGGAGCCCAAGTTCCTTTTGAAATTTAGATTCAAACTGATCCAGTAAATCAGGAAGAAGAGATGAGTTTTAATGAACCTGATCAAGAATCAGAAGTGCAAGAAACTCCCAAAGTTCCCAGGTACGTAAGACTAAACCACTCTAAAGATCAGATCATAGGTGTACAAACAAGGAGGATTGCTCAAGATTCAGAAGAGTATTGTCTGATTTCAAAGATTGAACCTAAGACAGTGAATGAAGCTTGCAATGATGAAAATTAGACTAAAGCAATGGAGGAAGAGCTAATGCAAATTGAGAAAAATCACACTTGGGATCTTATTCCCAGACCTAGAAACAAGAATGTGATTGGAACAAAATGGGTCTTCCTGAACAAACTGAATGAAGTTGGTGAAGTAATCAGAAATAAAGCCAGATTGGTCTGCAAGGGTTACTCTCAAATAGAAGGAGTTGATTTTGAAGAAACTTTTACTCTGGTGGCAAGAATTGAAGAAGTTAGATTATTTCTTGCTTTTGCTGCCTTCAAGGACTTCATAGTATATCAGATGGATGTCAAGTTTGCCTTCCTGAATGGTGACTTGGAAGAAGAAGTACACATTGAGCAACCGGATGGATTTCAATTGTCTGATCATGGTGATATGGTCTGCAAGTTGAAAAAAGCTCTGTATGGACTAAAGCAAGCCCCAAGAGCCTGGTATGAAAGATTGGACAAGCATCTTTTAAAGATTGGTTTCAACAAAGGTACTACTGACAGTAATTTGTATTTCAAAATTGATCATGAAAACATCTTGATTGTTGAAGTGTTTGTTGATGATATCATTTTTGGAGGAAGAGATAGTATGTGTAAAACTTTTGCAAATCAAATGAAAAGTGAATTTGAGATGTCCATGCTTGGGGAAATAAATTTCTTCTTGGGTCTACAAATCACTCAAAATAAGAAAGGAACCTTCATTTCTCATACCAAATATTGGAAAGAATTGTTGAAGGAATTTGGGATGGAAGAGTTAAAACCAATGAGTACTCCCATGGCAACCAGATGTAAATTGAGAAAAGATGATGACTCTCCTAAGACTAATCAGAAAAAGTACAGGTCAATGATTGGAGGATTGTTGTATCTCACTCAAACCAGACCTGATATTATGAATGTTGTTGGTCTTGTTGCTAGATTCCAAGCTGATCCTAGAGAATCTCATGTCATGGCAATCAAGAGGATTTTTAGGTATCTAAAAGGGATAGTTGAGTATGGTTTGTGGTATCC
The DNA here is from genome assembly GCA_027924645.1 of Cunninghamia lanceolata. Taxonomy (NCBI): domain Eukaryota; kingdom Viridiplantae; phylum Streptophyta; class Pinopsida; order Cupressales; family Cupressaceae; genus Cunninghamia; species Cunninghamia lanceolata. The sequence continues at coordinate 5,923,219 of BSBN01000850.1, forward strand.
TAGATATCATAATTTCTCTCTTCATGCATATACAGATGCAGATTGGGTAGGAGACATGGATGACCAGAAGAGTACCAGTGGTGGAGCATTCTTTTTGGGGAAGAGATTGGTTTCTTGGCTGAGTAAGAAACAAGAGACAATATCTCTATCCACTGCAGGAGTAGAATATATTGCAGTAGCAGGTAGTTACACTCAAGTTTTGTGGATGAAGCAAATGCTAAGAGACATCAGAGTGGGGTATGAGGAACCTATCACAATCTTCTGTGATAATTCAAGTGCAATAAATATATCTAAGAATCCGGTGTTGCATTCAAAGACTAAGCATATATCTATCAAGTTTCACTTTCTGAGAGAGCAAGTGAACAAGAATGAAGTCAGATTGGAGTTTGTGCCTTCCAAAGATCAGATTGCAGATATCTTTACCAAACCTCTACCTAAGTACTCTTTTGAGTATCTTAGGGAGAAGTTAGGGGTTATTGCCCCTCCGGTGATGAACTAAGGTGCACTGTTGTGCATCAATCTGGTAGATATCATAGTCATATCTTGTGGTCTGGATTGATGATGGGGAGCTGCTACTTAGGGGGAGCAGCTGGTATGATTCTGAAGTGTTGGAGTTGCAAGTATGTGCTCTTTGCCATTGATGTCAAAGGGGGAGAGAAGACATGTGAAAAATAAATGGTTATTGATCAAAGGGGGAGCAGTAAAGGAAGAGAAGACATGTGAATGGTTGTTTCTAATAAGGGGAGTTGTGATAGTAAGAAGAAGTTCTTGTCTTGATGGTCATAACAATTTTTCACATCATATGTTGCCATCAATGACAACGGGGGAGATTGTTGCAAGTATGGGCCTAACCGGTGTTGTCATTGATGTCAACATACTCATGTTACATTTATGATAAGGATTGGATGAAATGTTTGCTGAGGATATTGAGAAAATTGGTCATATCAGGAACGATGAAGAACAGTGAAGATAGTAAGGTAAAAGTCCAAGATAAGATAAGGATCAGAGGATGCAGTTTAAAGGGTTTGTAGATATGTGTCTTAAGGTGATCCAGTAAAGATTTTAGAGGTCCGCATGAAGATCTGAAGAATTTGTGGTCACTCAAGTAAAACTGGTTCTGACAGGTGTTTAGAGGTGACAGAGAGTTACAGATAGATCCGTGAGATCCAGAAATGCATTATCCTATTCTACAGATTTGAGGGAATGTTGAGGAAGTCTTTTTGAAGTGTCAACTCGATTGGTTCATGGTTTGAAGGTCCGTAATCATCTATTCCTTTGTGACAGTGATGATAGACTGTGTTCTTAAGGTTCCAGATGAAGGAGAGAAGGATTTCGGTAAGAAGATGAAGTGTGGATGTTCTTGGTGATTTAGGCAATCTTGTGGAGGTCTTTGGATGATGTCCAGTTCGTATTGGTGGTCTGCATTGGAGTTGGAGCTCGCAATTGAAGAATAACTTCTAGATGATGGTGTTCTTCCTGAGACTGGCCGACCGAATGAGTTACACATCTTGCGGATGTTCTTGTAGATGTTTGCCAACTTAGATGATTATTCCTAAGTCAAGTCTTGTATATATATGGAGTTGTAAAGTCTTTTCAAAGTGTGTCTTGTGGAGATGTGAGTGTGGTAGCGAGGAAGAGAGCGAAAGATAGAGCAAAAGTTTTGGGCTTAAATGGAACTAATTCAAGCATGGTGAAGATGCTATTCTCCAGTTCAAGTATGTGATACTTATCATTTTGTAGATAGTGTGTCTCTTACAAGCAGTGAGCCACTTGTGAGCAGTGTGCTCGGGCAGTGAGCCCTAATTGGCATGTGCCATTTTGTTCTTTCTATTCTTCTAATAGAGAATACAATCTTGGGTTAATCACCTCGTGGTTTTTCCCTTAACCGGGTTTTCCACGTAAAAATCTTGGTGTCGTGTGTGTTAATGTGTTTCTGCTCTTGATTTAATGCATTATGTTTCCATGATTGATTTATCATTATGCTACTAAATTACAAAGTGGATTTAAGTGTTTAATAAAGAGAAAGTTTTGGACAACTGATTTACCCCCCCTCTCAGTTGTCTGCCCTAAATCTAACACCCACATCATCCATGTCACTATTTGGGCATGCATCATATCATCAACATTAGAGTGGGATGTCTACAATATATGGCATGGATACCTCCCTTGCTCTGATACAACTATGATGTATAGAGTCATCCATGAGGGAAATTCATGTACCTACCTAAACTATCGTATAATTCTCTCATAATGAATCTACACCATAATATAGTCAAGTCTTCCCTACAACCACTAAGACCTCTACATCTATGCCAACTATCATGTGATCCCCACCCAACTTCATATCCCTATATATGGGCACCATATGATAACTATCCCCAGTAGTCAGTTGAATATCTATCTCAAAAATAATAAGTCCTCAAACTTCCACCCTCACTATAGGTTATATGCATGGACTTGTGTTTCTTATGGAACTATAGCTATCAAGTACCCTACTCGTCAAGTCACTTAGATGTGCTCTATGGCCCATGTCTAAAGGAGTGTGCATGTGAATAGGCTATGGATCTCATCCCAAACATACCTATTGAGATCATGGTATAGATGGGTGTGCATGGTCTGGCCCTAACTACATACTATCTAATGCTCCATCTATCTGATGTAGTGCACTAGCCTTCCATATAGATGTGTGTCTTGACCATCCATAGCTACACATACCCATTGTCACAATCAATACCTTTCACAACAATTGTGTCTACTCTTCTCCTTGTCAGAAAATCCTAAGGGTGATATGTCCTAAGGGATCTCCCTACACAACTCTACCCAATCTACACTAGTACCATTTTTGGATTAATGAGTTGATCTCTGATCCACAATCTCCACATGTGTCACTCGAATGGGTAGGCTTAGAATCCTATACAATCCTCTAGAGTCACTATCAACTTTCCTGTGCGAAGATAAAATATAAAGGCATATTCTCATTACTCCTATTGGGTCCTAAAATTGCTACTCGCACTCCTAGAGGGATCAATCCACTTCAAGGCCAGGGACTTGTCATCTTGAAGGGGAATCAATCAACTCATCAACAAAATGTGAGTGATTAAATACCAATTGCTAAAAGTGGGTAATCTCTCTTTCACTTCAAGCTCAATTAGACCCATGAGGGTGTTCCTAGAGGTATCCTTAATAGGGCATTAAACCAATTAAGATGAATCATGACTGAAACAATGGCAACTATACCCAATGTACGCTTGACCCCAATTTTTGTCACTAGGCCAAAGACTAACTAGCTACCTATAAAACCTCTTATTAAGTTAAAACTACAACCTTGCATATGCACCTATAGATGACTGCATTATTATAATCCCCATAAATGACTCCACTTAACATTTCGTACACAAGTGTAAGGTGTAGGCATGCATGACATGATTCTCTAAAGATTTACTATTTGAGGTCCACATAGGATGATTCCTTGGTTTGCAATACTGAATCATGAAAGAATGTTAGAACACTAATCTACTCCTAATCTAAAGAGGACAGAGGAATGATTAAAAAGAGTGTTTAATCTCTCACCAATTTAGACTAGTGCCTACTCCATTGGGTAACAGAGTCATGAACTGTAAGGAAGAGGAAGAGACATATTTAAAACATAACTAGTTCACCAAGCATGCATATACATACAAACCAAAAATAACACTTCATGCAAATGAACATACTTAATAATCCATCTCAAAACTACAATAACCCACATGAAATAAAGAAAGACTATTACAAAAGCATTACAATGCATTAGATGTTGGTACACATACATCAAACCCTTATTACATTCATACTAGCAAATTTGACAAAAGAAAATACATAAATGTGATCATGCATTCCCTTGAATCATTACAAACTCCCATGCAAACATACCATTTACATGTGAATTTCCATTGAAAACCCTTCCTACAATTTACAAAGTGTATTCCCACCCCTCATAGACTAGAAATGTAATGTTTGATGCCCTATATCCTGCTCGAAGCACTTACAATCAAGAACTTAGTTCAATGACCAACCCTTTTTACATCTTTGAAACATGTATATAAAATATTTTGATTTTCTTCCATCCTTGGTCACTTGTAGCAATTCAATGTACTACTATAGGTCAAAGCATTAACTACGATCTGCATTTGAAATGTTTGTTGCTTGAAATGAATGGTCTAGAGCTTGCATGGAGAAAATTGGTAGGTGAAACTCAACTACCACATTCATGGTGACCATATCTTCTTTCATCATCCACCATTGAAAACAACATTTGGAATCGTGCCTTTAGGATGAACACTATTGTTTGGGTAGGAAAAATGCATTTGAAAAGTTGTAGGGGTTGAATCGAGTCATTAATAGTGATCTAGGAAGTTGTTGGAGTGTTCTAGAGTGTATTTCAAGGGTTTGAAAATTTTACAGAAACTCAATGCAAAATAGGACATGAGAACTAGACATTGGAATGGAAGGAAAGAAGTCCTAAAGAATGGTAAAGTTCTATGAATGGAAGGGAGTGAAGTATTCTATCAATAGGACAAATGTAGAAATTCATCAGGGACTGGAGGAAAGGATGGGAGAAACATAGAGAAATCTTGCAGACCTGAAGGTGGCAACCGAAGAAAGGAAGTGAAGGGAAATGTATAAAGAAAATCTGGAAGGCTATTGGGTTTCCACAAAGGAGGAAAGTGAGTGTTTGAGAGATGTAGGGAAAACAAAGATAAAGTTGTGGAACTAGATGTTAGGATAGGATATGAGGTGAAGGGAAGAACTCCTGAAGTTTGAGGAAAGTCCACAAAGAGGAAAACAGAAGATGTAAAGGTGTGAGAACTTCATAGAAAACATGAGAAGAACATAAATGGGAAGTGAGATGACGAAATTTGGAAGGCAGGGAAAGTTCCACAAATAAAAGGAAATGAGGAAGTGGAGGATGTGGGAAGTGAAGGTAACAAATGGATGAAATCCGGTAGCAAGGCAATATCCTACAAAGGGGTCTAGAAGAATGCAAAAAAATTGATGAGGGACTAGGTGTGGGAACAAAGGTAGAAATATTTGGTCTGGGAGGGAAATTCTACAAAATGTAAAGTGAAGGAATTAGAGAGAGGAAGGGGAATAGGATAAATGTGGAAACAAGATGGAGGACCATATGCTAAAAAAGGATGGGAGAACCAAGTGAAGGTTAGGATGTGAACATATTTGGTCTAGAAGGGAAATTCTACAAATAGGGAAGGAAGGTGAACTGAAGAACGTATAAAAGGGAAAAAGGTCACAATGAATGTTGGAAAGGAAGGGGGAACTAGATGTATATATTAAAACTTGAAAAATGAAGTTTGGTAGTGTAAGCATGAAAGAAGTGCATGAGCCTACATGGTAATCCGATGATGAGTTATATTCCTAAACACACACATGTAAGTGTGTAAATATGACCTCTCAATAGTATTCCTCTTGGTCACATTTGGATTTGTGTTATTCACTTTGGTTGTACCTCCCCTATCTCCTAGCTAACCTTCTAAGGTCATGCATCTTCACCAATTACCCTATGTCGATAATTCATTTCAGTCACTTTCTAGCCCTGTCGACATGACCTACCTGCATCAAAAGATGGGAAATTCACTTTACATGAGCCCCTTTCAACCATTTCAACCCTATAAAGGCCTCTAATTGACCTCCCAGACCATCTCCAATCATTAATTTGAACACCCATTTCCTCAATTTTGGGTTGCCCACTTTGACTCTAGATCTCCCGGGGGTGACCCTTCCACTCAAGTAGATCCCCCAAGGGTGACCTACCCTAGTAAATTGGGTGAACCAGTCTCTTTAAGTCAAATAACTTGTCTCCAAGTCCTGAAGTCATCTTTAGCCCCCTAGGTCCAATCTCAACCCCTAAAACCATTTGCGGAACCTATTCCCTATGGGTCACCCACTTTGAGTTCTAAATCTCCTGAGGGTGACCTTGCATTTTAAGTGAATCCCTCGAGGGTGACCTACCTTGGAAAATTGGGTGACCCTGTCGTGTTTTGACATGCGTGTTTCTCTTTAATTTGGGCCCAAAATATCTATGTTTTTGCTCCAGTTTACATGGCTCTTCAACCCTAACTGGGCCTAATCTATTTATAACTCAATCTAAACTCTCAATCAATCCATTCTTAGCTCCCAATGAGCTATTTTTATCCCCCTATCCATCTCATGCTAACTCCATTGTTCCTCTAGTGATAATCTTTCAAATCTTGTTCACTCTGTAATTAGCTCAGTTCACTGTCCAATCAAGATTGTTAACTCTCCAATTAATTTCACCATTCATGAGCTTCTCAAACCTATAAATATCCCCTCCTATATGTATTATGGGAGGCAATTCATTGTTGTACATTCAATCAAGCTTTGCTTTTTACTCTCCATATCATTTATATGCTCATTGTAGGACTCTGTGAGCCTTTTGTTTTCTTCTAAGCTTAGTTGCCCAAGCTTCAATAGCTTCATAGCATCATTATGCTTTCCATTTTATTTCAAAATCCCAAAGCCATAGTACTCCCATAGCTCCCATAGCTTGATTGATCACATCATAGCATCATTGCTCAATTCATACTCAAATCCATTGCTTCTATCTTCATCCCTATTGCCAAGAGGAGGACTCTACTACTACATAGGAGAGGAGGAAGAAGGACTTCTGAGGATACACTAGGCTCATGTGCTAAATTCATGCCAGGTTTTTCATATGCGTAGTAGATAATTAGATCACCAATTTGCTATTAGGAAAGTAATATTGATTGTTGCTATTCTCTTGATAAGATTTGCATTGTTAGAATATAATTTCTTTCCATTACTTAGCATAGTTGTTATTTGCTTTCCTAGTTAAATTTCCTTCATTGCATTAAGTTAGTTGTTATTTTCTTTTCATTAATTTAGATGTGAAAATCGAGTCATGAAAACACAAAAACATAGGTTAATTTGCATAAGAAAAATCACCTTAGATTGTATTCATATTTACTTCATAGTAATTAGAACATTCAAAAATTAAAAAAAGAACAAAAATATTGTTTTACATTCATAAATAACTGCATACATAAAAAAATCACAAAAACATAGAAAACAAAACAAAAACACAAAAACTAGTTCACCTTCCCCATTACATGTACCTATTGCACAACACATCTTGCTGCACAAAACTTTAGTAGCTTTTATTAGTTAAAAGATGTATATAATAAAAAATTAACATTTACCAAGCAAAAAAAATTAACATTTAATATTACTTATGCCATCATCATGTATATAGCATACAAGCACAATAAAAAATGAACACATCATTATTCCACAGTGCATTAGCCAATTAAAAAACAACACATCATGGAATAACAACACTAACATATCATAAAAATACTCCATAAAGAGGTCAAGAGAGGGATGTTACATCCTCCTCCCCTTAACGGAATATTGGCCACAACATCACAACCAAATATATAACCAATGAAGATAGAGTATCACAATAAGGTTTCTCATACAATGAATCATAACAATGTAATATAAAGTAAATTCAAACAAAAAGATGAGGGTATTCCTTAGGAAAGATGCCTTCATCTTCCCATGTAGCACCTCTCTCACCAAACTCCTCCCATAGAACCTTCACTTGCATGATTATCCTATTGCAAAGTTTGACCTTCTTGCAATCCAAGCTCTTAATGGGATCCAACTGGAGCTCCCCTACAGAATCCACCTAAAGTGTCTGCCAATCAATCATATGTAGAGGATCATAAATATATTTCTTCAGTAAAGATATGAAACACATCATGAGATCTAGAAAGATCTGGTGTTAAAGTAATATGATAAGCCACGAGACCTTCTCCAAGATATCAAAAGGACCCACAAACTATGAATCCAATTTGGAAGCCTTTCCAAATTTTATCAAACTTTTCAGTGGCCTAATCCTGAGAAACACCTTTACCCCCACCACAAACTCTTAGGAACTCTCTTGAGATTCACATAACTATTTTACTAATCTGACGCTTCCTTTAGCCTCTCTATAATGATCTAAATCTATCTATCATACTCTTGAAGCATATCAAACCCATAAACAACATGATTCTCCAAACCATCCCAACCAATAGGAGTCCTACACTTTCACCTATACAAAGCTTCAAATGGAGCCATCTCTAGTGATGTATGATAAGTTATTGTAGGAAAAATCTACCAAAGGCAAAAACTCTTCCCACTTTTTTTGTTTTTCTATACAATACATCCTTAATATGTCTTCCATTACTTGATTGGCCCTCTTAGTCTGACCATCTATCTCTAGATGATAGGAAGAACTAAAGTGAAACTCTGAACCAAAATCTAACATAAGCATACCCCAAAACCTAGAACTAAAAAGATTATCTCTCCCTAAAATAACCACCTCTAGAATTCCATGTAAATGCACCACCTCTTTGATAAATCTCCTAGCCAAGGTTTGTGCATCATCCTTAATATTTCCAAGAATGAAATACACTAGCTTATCCACTATCACTAAGATAGTATCGGGTTGACTCTTAGTCTTAGGTAGTCTTGTGACAATCTATAGAGATTACTAACCACTTGTGAAAAGGTACATCATGAGGATATAACTCTCCACTAGGATACTTATGCTCTCCCTTAACTCTCTGACACTCCAAACACTTAGCCACATAAGTAGCCACATCCTTTTTCATGCCACTCCAAAAATATAATTTCTTAAGATCAACATAAAGCTTAGTAGCACCTGGGTGAGCACTATAGGGTGCATCATGGGCTTCTCCTAAAGTGACTTCTCATAAACCATCCTCAATCGGAACATAGATCCTATTCTAAAATATCAAAAACCCATCACTATCTAAAGAATACTTTGGAAAATAAGATTATTGAAGCTTAAGGATTTGTAAGTGTTTTTTGTGAAAGATGAAAGGATTGTTGTCGATTGGATTTGTTTTGGTTCATCTCCATTTGTTTTCCAAACCGCTACAAGGTTAAGGTAGGATTCTTTTCATCAAATTCTTTAGAAAATAATTATTTTTGATGAATAATAAAAATAGGTTGTTTGTTAAAGAGGTTGTGATATTTGATTGCTTGTGCAATAAAAAACTATTAATGATTTGTAGATCTATTATTTTAAGTGACCTAGATAAATTAGGGAAAGATTTGGTGAATAGAATTATATTAAGATTCTGGAAAAACCAATAAGTGGATTTGATAAGTCACTATTAAACTTAATTTTAGTATTGGAAGGGTTGAAAACATAGTTTTTTGTGTAGGAAGAAACCTAGTAGAAAACTCAATAAGAGGGTTTTCTTGTGAATCATGTATGTTAATGATTTGAAATTGGTATGAACAATTACATGATATGTTTAGGATTGTATATAATGACTGATTAGTGAATTTAAAGAATTAGTTCATGTTGAGCTTGAAATTGATGATTCTAAATTGTAAACTAGTTTTTTTAAAGTAGCAACCTATCTTATTTTGGTTATAATTCTTAAACAGTGATCTTAGTTTTTATAATTTTTGGATATGTGGTTTTGAACTAGTGGATAAAATTTAGCTCCAATTTTATAATTTCAGATTGTATGGTTTATTGTAAGTGATGAAAACAAGTTGAATGCTTTTTTAAAAACTAGTGAAATTGTCACGAGAAAAACCAGTATGTTATGTCTTGAATAAATTTAGTTTTAGGAACTTGGTTTCTATGAAAATTTTATAGAAGGTGTGCAAGAACGCTTTTTAAATCCTCATAAGAAATAAGTTGTACCTAGTTTTTCTATTATGATTTGTGGATGAATTAGTGTTTGTCTATCTATGCTGCTATTTTTAAAATTATGTTTTACTAGGATTATATTGCCACTAGAAAATTATATTAAATAGAATTATTGTATAAATGATTTCTAGGATTTTTAGATCACTATTTTATCTTTCTAATAGATTTTAAAAGTTAGAAAAATGTTAAATTTTGAGAAAGTTATGGCATTTTTTAGTGAAAACTATTGTTATGCAATTTAGATAAAAATTGCTAGCATGAAAGTCATGTTTGTTGTATGTGATCTCCCAACATGTTTGGTGAGTTTGTATTTTTTAGTATGTTAAAATTATTATGTGGATACTAGTTGTAGGAGGTGTGAGCATGAGTTGGAACTTATTCCCTATGCCACCCATACACTCCAGTATATTGGTCTTGTATTTGTAAGTCCCTTAGTGGATTTAGTCATAATGGTTTTGATGTCATGGTTGGAATGTTTGACTTCCATTGTTACTTTATGTGTTTCCCCAACTCAGTTTGGGTGGATATCATCTCTTTATTGGGATAGTTTTATTATGTTGTACAATGATTTATTGACTATATGTGTAGGATGAATTTATCATGTTTATGCTCATATAAATCCAACTTGGGTTGGCAATGTATTATCTCCTCGGGCAGCTATTTCTATTTATTTGTGACATATTTTGTTTCATGGTTGATTATATTTATATGTGACATCCTTTATGTCATGATTCTATTCATGAGAGTAGGGTTCTATCCAAAAGGATAGGGTGCATGAGAGGTCTATCTCATGGTTTCCATTTGAAAGAATAGAATGGCTACTACAAAGTATTGTTTGTACTCATGAGAGTAGGGAGTTGGTCACATGAGTAAGTAGTTTATGAGAGTTATCCTAGAGCTTCTCGACCCCTAATTATTCTAAGGGTTAGAATGGTTGATATATTGACTTTAGTTGGAGGTGACAAGATTAAAGGAGTAGGAGAATCTGGATGTCCTCATCTTGGGTGGATACATCTTGGTATCATCTTCTCTACATCAAACCCAACACATTGAGACATCATCCCCTTAAGAAAGTTGGCTAAGGAATTGAGCTTGCTCTTTCTCACTATAGGAACCACATCACATGAAGATCTAGTGCTTTCAATGGTAGAAGATCCATAGGTTGTTTATGTATTATTTTTTCCACCCATCCATCACTAGTAGTAATGAGATGTTAGAGGACCAATTAGAGACGGCCCAGGTCCTGACTAAAGGAATCTGCAGAAACTGTAAACTAGAAAGATGTAAATGTTATCCAAATGCCAGATCTAAACTTAGAAAGGGTAGGAGGACATGGGTGGTACTCATCACTACGTGCCTCCACAAAACACACAAGACACACAATGTGGGGGGAACTCATCGCTACACGCCTCCACAAAACATGCAAAACACATAGAAAACACATGAAATACATGAGCGTCGTAGTGTGTGTCATCGACCCACTATACGTCTTATACACAACAAACACGGGTGATAGGGAGGAGCTCATCGCTACGCTCTGCCATATAAGACATGTCAAACACACCTGATGGTTGATCTATGCTACCACGACTGCCGAAGACACGCTTAAGGGTGAGTAACTCAAGACCCAACCCCACGTCCCGCAGAGGACTTTTTCAAAATCGTGTGCAACCACTCAAGGGATGACACAACCCCACCTTTTGTAGAAGGTCTTTCAAAAACATAACACCCCACTTGCATCGTAGAGATGACTTATAGTGAAAAGGAAGCATGTGCACAAAGTATACAACCCCACCCGTGTCATGGAGATGCCTTACAGTGAAAAGAAAGTATACACAAACACACAAAACAAAGTATACAACCTCACCTGCGTCGCAAAGATGCCTTACGGTGAAAAAGAAGTATACACAAACATAATTTATCACCATATCTAAGATATCCAAGCATTTACCACAATATATGCCCCCACCTTAAAGTGGTTACTCCCACTTGCTAGTAGCAATCACGTTTAAGGTAAGGTTGAAAACACACGAGGGAACAAGAGCTTTCACAAAGACCATGCCCCAAAGTGACATGTGCTTACAATCACCGAATTGTTCCCAACAATCATGATAGAAACACATCAACATCTTTTGCTAACAACCATTGATCAATAATATGCATGTATGAGTGATAATCAAAACAAGCTTTGGTTAGAAAAATCTAAGCTAAGATATAACCAAATCATTTCATGAAACTAATATAGAAATAAGGCAACATGCCGCTCAAACAAAACAAGGGTATACTTATGGGTTCAGAACCGAGTATGGTCATGAGGTTATACTTCAGGTATCTTAGAATTGAGTGTAGCTACAAGGTGAGACAAGAACATTCCAAAGTGCATAGAAATAGATTTAGAGTATTGCACAGGCTTGTTACAACAATTTCACAATATGATACATATCTCAACACAAAGTGATTCTACAAGTCAAACATCAGTAACAAATTACCCCCGTCTTCATATATGGATTGGGTCCATTTTTATTTTCTTGTTTAGGGATGCATGGTCCTTATTAGAAGTGTATATTTGTTGTCATCATCCACTGACTAGTAGAGCCACAAGTACAACGGAAGAATTAAATCACGAAGAATGAGAGAGGAGACAAAAGTGACTTAGGGCCACAACATGGGAAGATGCCCCCAAGACATCTTCCACAATGTTATGCTCCAAGGCACCACGCACAACAATTGTAACAAGAGAAGAGTAGAAGAATAGAGAAACACATAGGAGGAATGTCACAATGGAGGCGATCTCCTTGTATCCTTGACCTTACAAGAGTATCAAGGGTCATCCAAGGAGACCTAAGCAAACATTTAACACTACATGGGGGAATACAACACAACACTTAAGAGGAGGCCAACCGTAAGAGCAACTTGAAGAGGTGCTAAATCAAGGGTGGCTGAATGAGTTAGAAATACTTATTTGAAATGAAAATATAATACTAAGGATTGATGCTTTCTTCTTCTTTTCCTTGCATTTCTATTTCTTCTAGTATTGCTAGTTATATTTCCAAAGGGAGTTTCTTTGTATACCATCGAGGGTTCATTAATTTTCCACATTCTATGAAGAGGAAGCCGGTAGAAAAGTGATTCTATGATTTTGTGATGGATAGCTTTGCTCTTGAGGTTTTCTCTCGATCCCTATAAGGATGGCAGAGGAGGAACCTTGACAAAAATTCCCATTTCTTTCGGTTGAGGTGGTGTTGGAGCACCTACCTCATGCACATTAGTACATTTATTCACTATTCCCTTAGTGGTTGGAATAACTCTATTAATGATGATTGGTTTAACATTGTTTTTACTTTGATTAAGCTCAACATCCATCCCCAAAGGATTTAATGTGAGACATTTCTTCATCCCTCAATGCTTCATATTTGAAAGGGAAAGCATTGGAGTAAAGAAAGGGTAAGGTGATGTTAAGGAATGTATCAATGATTTCATCCTCTTGCACCAAAATGTCCTCACAAGTGGGAACAACTTTGGGAGAGGGATCCAAATCATAGGGTGAAATAGACAAAGCTATGCCACCATCACATGTATTAGAGACTCAATGGAATTATCATAAATTGTGGTATAAGTAGAACAAGAACTAACACCATCCTCTTTCTCATGACAATTCATGGAGATGAATTTGGCTAGATCTTCTAATATTGAAGGATGCCCACCCATGAGGGTTATGAAGCTATCAAAATTATATATACAACAAAAGATTTCATATAAAGAACATTTAAGGATATCAATATCATGCATGGATGCTATATGGTCTAAAACATAAGGATGTATATTAATGAATTTGTAAAAATGTCTAAGATCTTTGATATATGCATGCAAAGATACCAAAGAGAAATGACATGGAGATGCCATATATGTGAGACTTTTGTACACCAAGGCACTAGTTTGAGGAAACTAGTTTTTGAAGTTTTTTGCAAAGATCAAAAACACATTAGTGTTACTACAAACCAAGTGATCCCAATGTTAAAGTGCTGCACAAAAAGGCAATATAGATAACTTTAATATTTCTTGCAAAGATATGGGAAAGAGATGTTATCTTCTTATGTTGAAATACACAATGTGTAATTGCAAAAGTATAAATTTTCAATTCTAGGATGTGGAATGGTATAAGATAATGGTGCCAAATCAGATTTGATAAATATTTAATGCTACTAATATAATCATGCAAAAGAATTTTTAAAACCCTAATGCAAAGTTTTACCAAAATACAAGCTTTTTAAGGCCTAAATATGCAAGATTTTCAAATGAATGTTGATAAATATGCAATGAGTCAATGCAAGGTCTGATTTGAACAATTAGAAAGATGCAAATGCTCAAAGCTATGGGTTCACCAAAATGTATAGTATGAAAAAGGAGAGTGATGACAACTAGGATGCACACTAGATAAAACCCTTTTCCATATAACATTTAATGACAAGACCGAGCCAAATCACTACCAAATGGAGGGCTTAGCTACAAATCTTGTACTCAAGTATGTTATAGATGGATCAAATTTAATTCAGCCTTTTTGTCAAACCCTAGGTCAACAATGCATGAAACCCTAGTTCTACAAAGAACACCTTATAACAGAATAAGTACAATAGCAATCCAAAAACCAATTGCATAGGGATGATCAGGAAGATGACAGAACCTGTCTCCTGAAAGAAGAGATGTCAGAGGACCAATTCAGGACTGCCCAAGTCCCAACTGAAGGAATCTATAGAATCTGTAAATTGGAAAGATGTAAATGTTGTCTAAATGCCATATCTAAACTCAGAAAGGGTAGGAGGACATGGGTGGTACCACCTAGGTCCTTAATGAGTGAATTCTCTAAAACTATTTCTGGATCCCAAAACCCTGATCTTTACACAGTCCTCCTGTAGCTCTGTATTTTCCAAATCTTGCTCCTGTAATGTGATGATCCCTTAGAATGATGAAGATCTTTCAAATCCTAAGGAGGATAGATGATAGGTCCATGCATGCAACAAACACACAAATTTGCTCTAGAATCACAATGAATGCTCTTGCTTGCTTTTCTTCAATATATCAAGTTATGCTCCTTTCAAACTTTTCAACCTAGTTACAAATGAACTCATAAACACACTTATATATGCTTTCCCACTCATAATCGTGAAATTAAACCAAAAGAGATGACAAGGAGAAACCTTTTGAAAGGTCCTAGGCTGATATGCCTTTAAATTAGGCCAAACCTAAAAGGGGGGACATGGGTGGTATCACCTAGGTCCATCAACCCTTTTTGGGTCTAGGGTAAGGTAAGTGAAGGGGCCATATTCCCATTTTACATTGGTCTCGGGCAATTTTGTGCTAGGATAAACATTTTAAATGTATAATGCAATAATGGATACCTAGGAGCTAAACAAGGAGGTAGAAAGAGAAGTGGACACTTTTTACTCCATAACAATTATATTTAATGAGTGGGAGTTAAATATTATGTGGATCTTATTGGATATCACTTGCATGTTTTGCACATTGTTACATAATATTGTATCATTGAAGTTAGTGGAAGTTGTTAGAAGTTTATCTTGTACCCTTTTGTTAACATTGGATTGTTTATTTTGGTTAATGGTGAAAATAATGCATAAACAACCTATAGACCTTTTACCATTGAGTGAACTAGAGATTCATGTGATGTGGTGCCTATAGTGAGAAAGAAAAACCTCAATTCCTCAGCAATATTTCTTAAGGGGATGATGTCTCAATGTGTTGGGATGAAAGTAGAGAAGATGATTCTAGGATGTATCCACCCACGATGAGAAAACCCAACCTCTCCTACTTCTTTAATCTTGTCACCTCAAATAAAAGCCAAGATATTAACCATCCTAGCCCTTACTATATCAGGTGTTGAGAAGCTCCAAGCTAACTCCCATAAACTACTTACCCATGTGACCACCTCCCTACTCTCACGAGTAGGCACACTACTTCATAGTATTCATTCCATTATTTCAAATGGAACCCATTAGATAGACCTCTCATGCACCCTATCCTTTTAGATAGAACCCTACTCTCATGAGTAGAACCATGACATAAAGGATGTCACATACAAATATAATCAACCATGAAACAACAAATGTCACAAATAAATAGAAACAACTCCCCAAAGAGATAATATATTACCAACCCAAGTTGGATTTGCAAGAGCATAAACAAGATAACCTCATCCTACACATACATTCAAGAAAGTATTATTTAACATAATGAAACTATCTCAATAAAGAGATGATCTCCATCAAAATTAATTTGAGGAAACAAATAAAGTAACAATGGAACTCAAACATTCCAACCATGACATCAAAACTATCATACACAAATCCACTAAAAGACTCTCAAATACAAGATCACTATACTTAGGTGTATGGGTAGCATAGGGAATAAGTTTCAACTCATGCTCACATCCTCATAAATAGTATCCACATAATGATTTTAACATACTCACTAAGAAGTACAAACTCACCAAACCATGTTGAGAGATCACATACACCAAACATGACTTTCATGCTAGCAATTTCTATCTAATTGTATGAAAATAGTTTTCACTAAAAGAGTCAACTTTCTCAAAACATAACATTTTTCTAACTTTTATAATATTTTGGAAAGAGAACACAAAGATCTAAAAAAAATTAAAAATTATTTCTACAATAATTCTCTTTAATATAATTTTTTAATGACAATATAATCACTAGTAAAACATAATTCTAAAAATAGCAGCACATATAGATAGTCACTAATCATCCACATCTCATAATAGAAAAAACTAGGTATGGCTGATTTATTGTGAAGATTTAACAAGATTAGTTGTGCACCTTATATAAGAGTTTCACAAAAACATAGTTCCTAAAATTAAATTTATTCAAGACATAACAAATTAGTTATTCTCATGACAATTTTACCAGTTTTCAAAAAAATCATTCAACTTGTTTTCATCACTTATAACAACCATACAAGATGGAATTATAAAAATTGGAGTTAATGTTAATCCTCTTGTTTAAAACCATATATTCAAAAATTATAAAAACCTAGATCATCATTTAAGAGATATGACCAAAATAAGATAGGTTGTTGTTTTTTAGTAAAAAAAGTTCACAATTTAAAAGCATCAATTTCAAGCTCAACATGAACTAATTGTTTAAATTCACTAATCAATCATTAGATACAATCCTAAACATATCATAAAATCATTCATATCAATTTCAAATTATTAACGTACATGATTCACAAGAAAACCCTCTTCCCAAGTTTTTAATACATTTCTTCCTACATAAGAAACTATGTTTTTCAACCCTTCCAATGCTAAAATCAATTCTAGCAACTTATCAAATCCACTTATTAGTTTTTTTAGAATTATTAATACAAATTAATTTACTAATTCTTTCTCTAAATTGTATAGATTACCTAAAACTATAGATCTACTGATCAACCATAGTTTTCTTCTTGCACGAGCAATCAAATATCACAACCTCTTTCACAAACATCCTATGTACATTATTAATAAAAAATAAATGTTTTCTAAAGAAATTCATGAAACGAATCCTACCTCAATCTTGTAGCAATTTGGAAAGCAAATAAAGATGAACTAAAACAAATCCAATCAACAACAATCCTTCCATATTTCACCAAAAAAACACTTCCAAAAATCTTCAAGCTACAAACGCTATTTATCCCTCTCTAAATTACATAATAAAATTGATAACCAAAAGAATGAAAATAAAATTAATTCTCTTCTTTTAATAACTCTTCATTTTCTTCCCAAAACTTAAAAAGTATAATATTAATTTATATTATTTATAAAAGAAAAATAATATTAAAATATCTTTATTCATCTTATGCACATTCTTTTTGAAAAAATAATAATATTAAAATATATTGTTCCAATTCTATCTAATTAAAAGAATTCACTTAAAGCTAATAATAGAAAATTATATTTTCTAATTCACAAATGAAATAAATAGAATAAAACATTAAATATTATATTTATTATTTATTTGATGCTTATATTTTATTTTAAATTAATTATCTAGTTAGATAATTATGACTTCTAATAATTTTAGAAATAATTTATTCTATTTATTTTATTTTAGAAAATATAATTTTCCATTATTAGTTTTAAGTGAGTTGTTTTATTTGGATAGAATTGGAAAAAATAATATTTTAATTTTTTTGTTTTAAAATACGTATGAAAATGAATAAAGATATTTTAATATTATTTTTCTTTAATAAAAATATAATATTATATTTTTCTTTTTAGATTTTGGAAAGAAAAGGAAGAGTTATTAAAAGAAGAGAATTAGTTTTATTTTCAAATGTTCTTTTGGTTTATCAATTTTATTATACAATTTAGAGAAAAAGAAAAATAGGTTTTGAAGCTTGAAGATTTTCAAAGTGTTTTTTTTTGTGAAAAATGGAAGGATTGTTGTTGATTGGATTTATTTTTGTTCATCTCCATTTTCTTTCCAAATTGCTACAAGGTTGAGGTAAGATTCTTTTCATGAAATTCTTTAGATGATATTTCTTTTGGATTAATAATGAACATACATTCTTTGTGAAAGAGGTAATATTTGATTGCTTGTGCAAGGAGAAAATGATGGATGATTAGTAGATCTATTATCTTAGGTGATCTATACAATTTAGAGAACCCTATCTCACGGGTAGAGCCATCACATAAAGGATGTCACATATAAATATAATTAACCATGACACAACAGATGTCACAAATCAATAGAAACAACTCCCTACTCTCACGGGTAGAACCATGACATAAAGGATCATAAATATAATCAACCGTGACCC
Organism: Cunninghamia lanceolata; assembly: GCA_027924645.1. NCBI lineage: Eukaryota > Viridiplantae > Streptophyta > Pinopsida > Cupressales > Cupressaceae > Cunninghamia > Cunninghamia lanceolata. Next base: position 5,941,826 of record BSBN01000850.1, read on the forward strand.
AATAGATGTCACAAATAAATAGAAACAACTCTCAAGGAGATAATACATTACCAACCCAAATAAAACTATGTTTTAGGACTTATTTAATATATTACCAACCCAAATATATCACACAACAGATGTCACAAATAAAACTATAGATAGAACCCTACTCTCATGGGTAGAACCATGACATAAAAGATGTCACATATAAATATAATCAACCATGACGCAACATATGTCATAAATAAATAGAAACAATTTCCCAAGGAGATAATATGTTACCAACCCAAGTTGCATTTGAATGAGCAAAAATAGGATAACCTCATCCTACATATACATCCAAGAAAGCATTATATAACATAATAACACCATCCCAATAAAGAGATGATCTCCACCCAAACAAATTTGAGGAATCAAATAAAGTAACAATGGAATTCAAACATTCCAACCATGACATCAAAATTGTCATACATAAATCCACTAAAAGACTCCTAAATACAATATCACTATACTTAGGTGTATGGGTAGCATGCGGAATAAGTTTCAATTCATGATCACACCCTCATAACCAGTATCCACATAATAATTTTAACATACTCACTAAGAAGTACAAACTCACCAAACTATGTTGGGAGTGTTGGCAACATGTGTTGTCATTGATGTCAACATAATAGATGAAAATGTGCAGACAAACTTAGAGTCAGGATGGTTAAGATAGATCAATCTGGGAGTAAGGAAAACAGTCTTAAGTATAGATCAGTTTTGGGCTTGAACATGATACAGACGTAAACAACCCTATACTTGCATGATTTCTACATATATAATTACATATATCATCAGTTGGGAGTATTGCACTCAAAGGTAAGTAGAATAAAAGTGTTTATGGTATTCTAAGTACAAAATCTAAGGCAGAGTTAACTTGAATTGGTCTACACTTCTCAACAAAGAAATATTTGGCCATGCGGTTCTAATGATAGTTTCTGATATAAATGAAAATGTTATATCCAAGGTTTCAGTCTCTCATTCCTTCAGCCTAAAAAGTTACAAGGGATAGTTCATCAACCATCACTGAGACAGAGCAGAGCAGTATTGGGAGAACAATGGAATGCTCTGCATTCCTCCAGAAGAGATCTATTTGTCATGCGGCTTTAAGGAATGACCAAGATAAGTATGTTATATGCTATGATGAAGTTTCAAGTGTTTCAATGGTCTGCAAAGACATTACTCAAGAGACAAAGGGATCACACTACACTTTGGAGCCTGAATATATAAGTTAAGTTCTACTGAAACTGCTACTGATTAAACTAACTGTATTGAACTGGGAAAATGAAAGAAACAAAATGAAATGCAAATATTTTTGGTTGATGCAAGAATGCTCTTGAACCAGGGATGCTCCTACATCAATTCTTGTCTACAAGTAGAATTCAAGTATAACTGTTTTCCAGAACTGCAAGTACTTAAGCCATTTTTTAATTCCTTTGGAATCTCCATAAAAGGATATGTATATCTGATGAATTGCATACATTGACATCTTTGATCATTCTCAAAAGGTTTCAAGCCCTATACTTCACAGCAACTTCATACTTTGGGTTATGACGGATTACATAAGGTCTAGAGGACTTTGTTCTCTACAGAGTAATACATTTCTTATCTTGTGGATGCATAACTTAGCATGATACTTCTCTGGAAAGGTGCATGGATGTTTTTGAGCTAGTATATGATTCAATCCTTGGTCCGCATTAAGGTTTTGACTTCTCCCTAGTAGTTGAAATATGAACAGTGGACAATGTTGTACAGTATGAGTCGACTGGTTAAGTACCTAGTGCATGCGGAGGCTTTTGACTAATTTCTCCAATTTTAGAAGGTATGGAATGATGTGTCCTGATGTTTTTCACAAGGCCCTAAGGTCCACAACAAACTTTTCTATCATTTTGCATGTGTTATGGCTGACTGGTGATAATCTACACATTACACTCTATACTACTCTGGCTGCCGACCTAATCAAAGTTTCAAGGTGTTGTGGATGATATATATAGAAGATATAATTCATTTGAAAGACAATTAAGGTGGATATGAATATAGCAGAGAAAATATGAAATGCAAAGATTGAGTTTGAAGAAAGATATTGAGCATAAACAACAGACTGCACCATCAGCGTGCAACAGATGTATTCTTCCTAGTAGTCCTTATATTTATACTATCATTGTAATAGAAATGAGATGAACTTTTAGGGAGTAGTAAATTCCTTGGGTTATAACCCTAAATCACAGTTGTAAATTAGGGATTAGTAGCTTCCTTGGGTTGAAGCCCTAAAACAAATTTGTAATACTTTTGCAGTGAGCATATTGTATTACGAGCTAATCCTCACCGTGGTTTTCCCTGTTTTAGGGTTTTCAACGTAAAAATACTAGTGTTATGTGTTGACTCTTGATTTGCATATTTTCTTTCATGTTTTCAAAACTATTCAGTTTTATCAGTAAATGTTTGGCTAATGTTTTTAAGTGTGCTGATTCAGCCCTCTCTCAGCACCCCATTGTGTTCAACAATTGGTATCAAAGCCAAGTACCTCTGAGAAGTTTGACCGCTAAGGTAGATCCTCCACTTGAACACATGGGATCTAAAGTGTTGGACAATGAAATGTTTGCACCTGAACTTGATCTAGAAGCAATTGATCTTGAAGGTTGGGACTTTGAGTCTAATGAGTGTGAAATAGATCTTGAAGAAGAATTCAAGACAACTCTTAATGATCCTGAGGAAGCAAAAGATCTAAACTTAGAATATGAAGATATGTTTGAAAAAGAAAAAGGAGACAATTGACAAGCTAAAAACAAAAGCCAAAGAATCAAAAGAGGAAATTGGGAAACTAAAAACTCTGATAGAAGTAAATAAATGAAGTGACAAGCTCAAGGAGGCTAGAGACATGATCTCAAAGTTAAAGGTCATGGTTGAAGAAGAAAAAAAGATTGAAGATTGCTTAAATATCAAGCTCAATGAGGAATCAGCTAAATGTTCAAAACTTGAAGAGGAAGTTGTCACTCTAAGGAAAGAACTGGAAAAGGCAAAAGAACAGATTGACAAGGGACTAAAACTGAAAGGAGGAACTGATATTCTTGATGAAATAATAAGCTCTCAAAAGCTAGCTAAAGAAAAAATAGGTCTTGGTTATGAAAGGGAAAAATTCCTATGATCAAAGCCTCTGCAAACTTACATGATAACTTTCATTCAGGAGTAAAGTCTAAAATCAAGAAGGAAGAAACATATGTTGAAGATCTCAAAGAAAAGAACCACAGAGTTGCAAGAGAATATGATTTTACACCTATCTAAAGACAAAGGAGGAATGTGAAGAAGAATTTTAAGTATCCTCAACCTACAAGGCAATCAACTCACATCAGGTATTCTCAAAGCTTTAATTGTAATTGTTTTATTTGCAATAGGTTTGGTCACAAGGCTATGGATTGTAGAAACAAGATAAATCAAAATATGTTATGATGTTACACTTGCAATAAAGTTGGCCATAACGCTGCTAAATGCAGAAGTAGGATGAACCAGAGCTCTATTAGATGTTATGCATGTAATAAGTTGGGACACAAGGAAAATGAGTGTAGAAGCAAAATACCAAGCTATAACATGGATAATGCTCAATCTTTTCATGGATATTGTTATACTTGTAATAAGTTAGCAGCTAACTGTAGATCAAAGCCAAGAGGGAGTGGAAATGCTCAGTAAACTAAGTGCACTTGTCATGAGTGCAATCAAACAAGGAATTATGGAAAGAATGTGAAACCCATTGATATTGCTCAACAAAGAGTGGAAATGAACAAAGTATGAAAGAAGAAGGAAGTTAGTGATATTTCCAGACCTCTACCTAGTGCAGGTGGGTCCTCTAGTAATTAAAAGATAAGATATTGGGTCAGGGGGAGTTAAAACTGTAAAACTTTCAAACCCCTGAACATGCAAGATACTGAATTTTTAGCATATGGATCAGTGTTGGCATGAGAATGATAGGATTAAGGAATTAAAGATGTCTAGTGAAAATTCTAGAGAAAAATCTCTAAATGCGGCAGAATGCAGAAGACTTTAGGGTTAGCAGTAATAAGGTTTTTCATCAAGAAGATTCATGGGCTCAGGTGGAGTTATTTCTGAAAATTCACCATCCCCTCTTCATGATGATGTAAGCACTCAACATGTAGATGATCTTAACAAAAATTTTGGAGCATTTGAATAATCTACGGAGGATTGTTGAAGGTTTACAAGGTTCCATCTATGAAAGAGAGCAAGTTAGGTCAAAACAAAAAATGCAATTAATGCAGAGGAAAATTATTGGTGAAATGCTTATATAGTCGATTATTGTTCATATTTTATCACACTTGAGCAAAGACAAAAGTTTTGAAGAGCTAAAGGAGATCTGAAAGCACTCAACAAGCTGATTGAAGCACGATTTGTCACCACTTCCAGGTATTTTTCATCTTTTTGATTAAACCCTAGCTGTGAAGATATTGCAATGACAACACCAGTGGTAAAAGATATAGTTGAAAGGCCAAGGCCTAACTTCAAGAGACATCACTTTAAATCCACCATAACTGATGAAGTCAGGGCATTCTCTCGAGTTCCTCCAAATGTATTACACACGGAGGACAAATCTATATCCACTCTCAAATTGATGAATTTGACCATCTTAAGCTTGAATAATTTAGAAATGAGCATCTGTTGGGAGATGATTTCCAGCTAAAACCTGAATTTGCAAATGTTTCTGCTAAAAATCTAGACATATGGAAGGGTTTTCCAAACTTTTGGTATGAAGATGCTTGGGTAAGAATTACCCTAAGTTGGATTCATGAGGACATATTCTACTTAGACCAGCCTCACATTATCACTAGAGATGACATAAAGGCAGTAACAAGTTTATGCTCCTTCGGACTTGTGCATGTATTGAAGTCTGTTAAGAATGAGGAGGCCATGAGGTTCACCAGAGCTAAATTTGACAAAAGAACTTTGACAGTAGATGACATTGATGACCTAGAGGTCCAATATGCAACCATGGGAATTGCATACAAGGTTTACTTTACAAACATGGATAACTCTACTTCTACAACAACAATCCACATAGCCTATCAGATGATAAAGGAAGGAAAAGACTTTGATCTGTGTGAGCTTCTTCGGCAACAACTATTAGACAACCTAAAGAGGACAAAAGAAACCAAATACAAATTCCATTATGGTTCCCTCATCATATGCCTCATGTTTTATTACTTGAATGAGTTGCCTTCAATGAAGGGAGTAGTGTGGAAATCAGATAAACCAGTTGCCCATAAAATCAAAGATTACATGAGAAATTTCTATGACCATAAGCATTGTAATACCTTATTTTGGGGGTTCTTGAAAACCCTTCAAATTGACATGCAATCTAGAGAAAAGATACCTGGGAAGGTTGTGGAGAAATACAAAAATGATATCACCTTTATGATTGATAAAGACAATTGTTATATGAAGGCTATTGAACCAAGGACCTTTTGGATCACAAATTTACCCTACGAGGTGTCAGAATTTTATTTGGAAGGATATGCTAATATACTTCTTAGTAAGCCAAAGGATCCCTCTGCTGAGAGGTTTGGCACATATGATGAAATCATGTACAAAAATACAAAGAAGGATGTGAAAGAAACAAAAGTCACAAAGTCCAAGGTTGAGGAAATGAAGATAAATTTAGAGGAGATACTGAAGTCTCCTAAAGGTTCCTTAGGAGGGGCACAAACACCTCTCTCAGCACTCCCAAGAAGAACAACAAGAACAACATCTACTGTAGCTACCTCCTTTGTTGCCTCAAGATCCTCATTACCTATTAAAAGAACTAGATCTGAGATCCCAGAACAAACTACTGAAAAGAAAAAGCCTAGACAAAAGAGTAAGGGAAAAAGAGAAAAGGTCAAAAATGTTGAAGAAGAGGAAGAAATTAAAGATGAAGAAAAGATAAATCCTGTAAATGTTGAAGATGTTGAAGAAGATGAAGAGGAAATAAAGAAAGCATCTTTATTAACGAAAAGAACAAGAAAGGAAGGTGGAACTTCAAAGGAAAAAGGCAAAGGAAAAGCCAAGAAAGATAAGGAACCTGATCATATTCCTCTGCAATTAGATGCAACCATAAATGCAATGTTAGAAGGTGCCTTGAAATAAGTTGCAAAAATCTATGATGAAAGGCTTGCAGATTTGACAAATCCACTCTTGAAGAAGCAATGGTCAAATACATGGGAGCACACAACTTGACTTTGATTGAAATTATAGATCAACTTCCCAAGAGCCTGGATGACATTCTAGCCAAAAGGAGAGATGATGCACTGAAGGTAGAAGTTGAGATGAAGAAGAGTGCAGTTGAAAAAGCTTGTCCCACAATCTCCAAAGAAGATAGAGTCAGAGTCTCCAAGGCTCTAACAAAAGAATTTAGGACTAAAAAGAGACTAAACATTCTAATGTCAAGAAATGAGGAAGATATAGAAAGGCTAAAAGAGGAAACACTAAGGAAAACTATAGAAGTCCTCAAATAAATGAATATTGAGATGGGGATTATTAAAGAATTAACCAATCAATCTGAGGAAAGTAAGGAGGACAATGACATGCCTTAAAATAATAAGGAAATGGCCCTTCCTAAAGATACTGGTGCTTTAACTTCTCTAGACACTCCTGCAGAACAAGGTCTCCTTCCTCTAGAAACATCCAAGGCACAAAATATTGAGACTCAAGACAAGGACAGTGTTGCACCTCCTCTGGAGAACACAAGAAGTGTTGAAACAAGAGAAGAAGCTATCTCTAAGGAGAATTAATATGAGAAGGAAAATAACATTGAGGAACAAAAGAATGAGAAAGATAAAGAGGGAGAGAGGTTAGAAGAGACTGATGACCTAGGTCAAAGTATATCTGAGGTAGACTTTCTTAAAGATTTATTGAATCTACAAATACAATTTCAACCAGTCATCACCCCTCAACTTCTACAGGTTCCAACTAGTGAGGGTTAGATAGATCTGGTTGGTATCTCTCCTCTTCATAAACTGTAGCTTGGAGATTTATTGCATGCAACTGCTAGAAAAGAGTTCCTACAAGAAAGCTTGAAGAAAAGTAGTGCAGTAGAAGATGCAGTAAAAGTCATTTAAGAAGGGTTACCTGAGGTAACTATTTACTCCTCTCTGCCTTCTAAGCAAGAGCTTAAACTATTAATGGACTCCTTCAAGGATCACTCTTCTCATTTGAAGCAAAATGCAGAACAAGAGGCAGAAAGAAAAATAACTAGTAAGAAAATGATTGAAATGACTGAAAAATGTGTTAATACACATAATAAGATTAAAAAAAGCTTGAGGAAATTCAAAAATTGCATAGATGAAGCTACTGCCCTATATCTGTTTTGCTTAAAATGGCTTACTTCAACAAACAGTATCAAGACACAAATTTGAGTCACAATTGTTAGCAAAAACTTATGACTTGTCAAAAGACAAGATGGGTGCAACAAGGGCACAAGTTGAAAGCCTGCATGTACAAATGTCTCAACTACAGGATCAAAGAGAAAATATACAGAAGCAATTTGGTCAGTTGAGAGAGGCAGTGAACTTGAGATTTGCCTCAATGACAAACATGTTGGGGGAAGTATAAAAGGTAGACCAAAAGATGAAGACCCTGAGAAATATAGAGGAAGCAAAGGAAATGTGCATATAGTGTGAGTGTCAGACTCAATTTCTTGCCTCAGAATGTGGTATCTGGGCCTTAATTTGTTAGGAACTCGTGTTTAACCCTTCTCTTTACTTTGTTAGTATATTACTTTTGGACACATATGCTTTATAAGTCATCCCGTGAGTATATTGTATTATCCCACATTCATGAGAAGTAATAGTTGTTTAGATTAGACTTAGTATATAAGTACGTGTTGAGGCCAATGAAGACATCCATGAATTTATTGTATTGAGCTTGCTCAAAGGAGGTTGCCCCCTCGAAGTGGCCTGCAATCAATAAATTCCTTATGTGTTTCTGTTATTTATATATTTCTGTTATTTCATGCATTTTCATTATATTGTTGCAGGAGGTTCCTCTCATCTAGTATCAAAGCACTTTCTTGGGCTTGCTGGGTGGAATTTCCATCAAATTTTTTTTTCCGCAGTGGCCTCCAAGTGCTGTGATTATTGCAATAGTTCTTTTTTTTGCATCTATATTGTTCATTTCAATTGCAGGTTCGGATCAGGGAATATCCCTATCCACTTAACTATGGGAAGTGCCTGGGCATATAGCCCTAAAACTCATTGTGAGGAGTACCATAGGAACCTTGAAGTTGCTGGCCCATTGAGAGGACCTGCCAACAAAAAGGGCAATGGCCCCTACTTGATTGACTGGTTCCCATCCGTGAGGTAAACCTAGAGCTGTCGTTTGTGGCAAAGTGGTTATCAATTTTACCTGAGCCATGGAGTGAGGGGTACTGCCCCAATACACAAGCTATTAGATAGCATTGGTGGCCGAGTGACTCCCCTGAACCTTTAGGAATCCGAACATACTATTGACAGCCTACAAATCACATATTGAATCTGTCCAGAGTAGTTGGTAGATCGTTTCCAGAAAAAAAAAGAAAAAAAAACTTCTATTTTTTTGCCATATCTTCCTTGCTTTAGCTCCGTTTCCTCTCAAAATTCACTGGAACCCCTGAAATTTCATTCTGCATATTTCCTTCCTTAAGGACCCTATCCCAAATTCCACTTATCGAAGCCAGAAATCCTACATTTGTCTATAGGGTTTGCCATAACTTCTTCGATTCTCACACAATAGCCTTCAAATTTTACCACAATGTTCATTTCAAATTTTTGCTCCTTTGTCCCTCTTGGACAAATTTTCCCATTCTTTCACTCCACTTCTAAAATCCCCATTTTCTGCTTCCCTTTCCTCAGCAAGTGTCTAAAACCTAGTCAAACCCAAATTTTCATTTACTAAAAAAGTTTATGTTTTTGTTTTTCTATCCATTTCCCAAAAAAAAACAAAAAAAAAATCTTGTTTATGGTTGTCACCCGCACAGGAGCAAAAAATATAGAGGATGAACTTGCAGCCCTCAAGACCAAACTCCAAGATCTGGATGAAAAAATTCTTGGCCTCAATCTTCAGCATTCAGTCATGAACAATAGACAGCAACCAGAGTCTTCTGCAGACACTGGGTTCTCTTCTTCCAACAATTTTCATGGGCTGAAGCTTGATTTTCTTCGCTTCAATGGTGATGATCTGATTGGATGGATATACCAGGCAGAACAATATTTCAGCCTGCATAATACTTTTGATGTCAACAAAGTCCCACTTGCATCCTTTCATTTGGAACATGAAGCCCTTCAATGGTTCCGTTGGTACATCAAGGCTCATGAAGAGCAAAAATGGATAGATTTTTGCAAACTTATTTTGCAACGATTTCGCCCTAGTGCTTTTGATGACTTCACAGGAGCACTCACTAAACTTCGCCAAACAGGTACTGTGAGAGAATATTAGACAGAATTTGAAAAATTGGCCTATCACACAAAGGGATTGTCTGATGAATTCTTCAAGAGTTGTTTTGTCAGTGGTCTGAAGGATGCAATCTGATCTAACGTTAAAATGTTCTGTCCCAGCACAATGATGGAAGCCCTAGGGTTGGCTAAGTTGGTGGAGGACAAGATCACAACTCAACAACACTCCAAATCCAATTTTGTTCCATTTAGAAATATGGTTTCCCAAAGACCTCCAATCACACCAGCTCCTAGAACAACTCCTATCAAGCATTTGACTGAAGCAGAGATGCGGGCACATAGAGAAAAAGGGCTTTGTTATAATTGTGACCAGAAATTCACTTGAAGACATAGATGTGTTGAGCAAAAGTTCTATCTCTTAGATGTGGATTCTCTGCCTGCAACTGAAGTTCATGAAGATGCTAAGGATATAGTAGATGATCAGGTCAAAACTCAATAGCTACCTGTTGACCCTACTTCTCAGGAAGACCACCTAGAGATCTCTCTCCATGCTTTACAAGAGTTAGCACCCCACAAACCATGCAAGTCAAGGGTTACTTCAAGAAGTTCCCTCTTACAATAATTATTGATTCTGGTAGCACTCATAACTTCATTGACCCTCAGATCACCAAATAGGCTGATTGTTTTGTCCATCCTTGCTCCATCTTTGAAGTCATGATTACCAATGGGGGCATATTACCTTGCAAAGGGAAGTGTTGCAATGTGCATATCTCTATTAGAGATTATAACCTGCGCTCCAACATGTTTTCCTTGCCCTTAGGTGGATGTGATGTGGTTTTGGGTGCTCAATGGTTATGCACACTTGGACCCATCTTATGGGATTTTGCTAAACTTTGGATATGCAATTTTTAGACAATGGGCAAAAACACACATTGAAGGGCTTACAACCAGGGTCTCTCAGCATCATAAGTTCACATTGCATGGAAAAGCTTCTTAAGAAGAATTCACATGGTGTCATCGCTCAGCTCCATTCCATTCAGATGCAACCATCAGTGGTCTCCACTACTCCTTCAGATCTACAACGAATTTTGGATAGGTATGCATGTGTCTTTGCTAAACCAGTGGGATTGCCACCTTCATGACCAAAGGACCACTGTATTCAATTCCTTCCTGCAAGTGTTCCTCCCAACATCAGGCCCTACTACTATCCATTTCACCAAAACACAGAGATTGAGATGCTCATTCGAGACTTACTAAAGCAAGGTATTATTCACCCTAGTACCAGTTCCTTTTCTTCACTAGTTCTTCTTGTCTGGAAAAAAGATGGGTCATGGTGCCTCTGCATTGACTTTCAAGCACTTAATCACATCACAATCAAGGATAAGTTTCTGATTCATGTTGTTGATGAGCTTCATGGCACTCATTTTTTTCCAAGTTGGATCTTCATTCTGGGTATCACCAAATTTGGGTTCATAAGGATGATATCCCTAAAATGACTTTTTGCATGCATGATGGCCACTATGCATTTTTGGTCATGCCCTTTGGCCTCACTAATGCTCCTTCAACATTCTAGGCATTGATGAATAAAATATTCTGGCCCTACCTGTGGAAATTCATTCTGGTCTTCTTTGATGATATCCTCATCTATAGTAAAACATGGGCTGAGCATCTCCAACATCCGGATCTCATACTGCAACTTTTCTCTAATCATCATCTTTGTGCAAAATAGTCTAAATGTGTTTTTGGCCAGGAAGAAGTGGAGTATCTCAGACATATTGTTTCAGCCCAAGGGGTTCAAGTGGATCCTACAAAAATAGGTGCCATGAAAAATTGGCCGCATCCTCAGACACTCAAGAGCCTCCATGGGTTTTTGGGACTGGCTGGCTACTATCACAAGTTTGTCAAGGATTACAGGAAGATTGCAGCTCTAGTAATAGCTATGTTGAAAAAGGATGCTTTTACAGGGACACATGCTGCTAAGTGTGCATTTGAAAAATTGAAACAAGCTGTGTACTACACCTATTCTAGCTATGCCAGATTTTTCCAAGACCTTCACTATTGAGAGTGATGCTTACGACAATGGACTTGGTGCTATTCTCCTTCAAGATGAACATCCCATTGTGTTCACCAGCAAAGCCCTTTCTGGCAAGAATTTAGTACTCTCTACATATGAGAAGGAAATGATGGCTATTTTGCATGTAGTATAGAAGTGGTAGCCATACCTACTAGGGAATCATTTCTGCATCAAGACTGATCACCAGAGTCTAAAATATTTCCTAGAACAATAGGCCTCCTCCCTAGCACAACAAAAATGGGTTAGCAAACTCATGGGTTATGACTATGAGATCACTTACAAGAAGGGTAAGGACAATATTGTGGCAGATGCTCTTTCTCGCACATTTGATGACCAAGCTTATCTTTCAACTATTTCTATGCCTATTCCAAATTGGTTGGAATCTGCCCAGCAGAGCTATGTCAATGACTCTTCATTATCTCAAATCATTCAATAGTTGGCCAATAACCCTTCTGCTATACTGCATTACTCTTGGGATGGTACTTCTCTGAGATACAAGGGTCGTCTCGTGCTTCCCCAGAGCACAGATCTTCAACAGGCTGTCTTCTATGAACTCCATGCTTCTCCATTAGCAGGGCACTCTATGTTCCTCAAAACTTATGAGCGGGCATGGCGTAACTTCTTTTGGAAGGGAATGAAAAGGGCAATTCAATAGATGGTGGCTGAATGTGATACCTGCCAACGCAACAAGGGTGAAACAACACTCCTTGGATTGCTCAAACCCTTGCCCATCCCTACACGGATTTGGATAGATATTTCTATGGATTTCATTGAGGGGCTCCCTAAATCTGGAGGGAAGACAGTGATCTTGGTTGTGGTTGATCACCTCTCCAAATATAATCATTTTTGTGCCCTTTGCCATCCCTATACCGTCTCCTCAGTTGTACAAATTTTCATGGACCAGATCTTCTATCTTCATTGCATCCCTTCTTCCATTGTCTCAGATCATGATGCAACTTTCACTAGTCATTTTTGGACAGAACTATTTCGACACACTGGCACCAAACTAAAGATGAGTTTGTTGGAATTAGGCCAGACAATTGAGAGGGGCGTGAATCAGTTATCCCACAAATTTAACCTTTTCTTACTTTAATCTTCTTTCACAACTTACAAATAGATTAATGATATAGACATTAAAGCATGAATCAATAATACATGAGAAGAAACAAAATGAACACAGTTGACACCAAGATTTTTAACGTGGAAACCCGGTTAAGGGAAAACCATGGTGGGGGTTAACCCACAAGATTCGTACCCTGTTAAAAGTACTTGAAAGAAATGGGAAGGCAATTGCCTTCAGGTGCACTACCTAGAGCTCACTGTTCAAAGAGGCTCACTACCTGGTTTAATTGAGAAATATCATCTTCATCATGCCTGGTTTAGTCTCATTGAAAGCTCACAAAAACTTTTGCTCTACCCCCAAATACTTCTTCACTATCTTTTCATTCTTTATTGCTCTTGTTCTTCTACTTCTCCTCTCTTCTGCTCTACCTCTGTACCTTTCTTATGATTTTATCATTTTCACACAAGGTCAACTTTCCACAACTCATCAACAAGTATATGTATGCTTCATCAACCTTGGAATGAACATCAAGGTCGGTTTGACTTAACACGGATCACTATACTATCGGCCAAACATAGCTGAGACTTGAATCTTCTTCCAACAACATGCCACACTCCAGAGAATTGTTCTTAGATCATCTGCAACACACTTGAATCATCCAGTTGGCCAAGACTGGGAAGAACAACATCATCAAGGAAGAAATCTTCAACAATGAGCTCAATCTTCAATGCGGACCTCCAACACATCAGTCACACGATCCAGAGACCACCACAAGCACATTGAATTCAACAAAAACATCCGCACTCCTCTAAATCATCAGAATCACTTGCATCTTCATCCAAAACCTAAAGAACGCTATCTACCATGACTGTCACACTAAAAAGATTTCTTGCGGACCTCCAAACCACAAACCACTTGAGTTGATGATACACATTGACTTCCCAAACATGCCTCTAGATCCGCAGATCATAATATTTCAATGCGGAGCAATTCAGACCAATTTATTGTCACTTTGTCTCTTCTGAACATAGCAAAACCTGGTTCTACTTAGATGGCCATAGCTTCTTCAAATCTTCATGCGAACCTCTCAAATCCTTACTAGAGCTACTTCAGACAATCCTCTACACAACCATATGGTCCACGTACTTAGATCTTCATTAATTTTTGCAATATCCTCAACATTTTAGTCTTCTAACCAGTCAATAAAATAGGATATAGTTGACATCAATGGCAACACAGATATGTTGACATCAATGACAACACCGATTAGGCACATACTTGCAACAATCTCCCCCTTTGTCATTGATGGCAACATATGATGTGAAAAACTGATTTAACAATCAAGACAAGAACTTCTCCCCCTTTCTCTTATCACACGTGCAACCATTTTTCTTTACAGCTCCCCTTTTTTTCAGCAACTAGTTTTTCACATGACTTCTCTCCCCCTTTGACATCAATGGCAAAGGGCACATATTTGCAATCTTTTGTCCCCCTTTTTGTTTCAGACTGATCTCCAAAATTTGCATACTGACTACTCCCCTAAGTAGTATCTCCTTAACATCAATCTAGATCACAATGTATGACTATGAATTCCACCATACTGATGCACCCTAGTGCATCTTAGTTTTGATCAGGAGGGGTAATAACTCCTAACTTCTCTCTAAGATACTCAAAAGTATCCTTGGGTAGAGGCTTAGTGAAGATATCCGCAATCTGATCCTTTGAAGAAACAAACTCCAATCTGACTTCATTCTCATTAACCTTCTCTCTCAAGAAGTGAAACTTGATTGATACATGCTTTGTCTTTGAATACAACACTGAATTCTTTGAGATGCTTATTGCACTTGAATTATCACAGAATATTGTAACAGGCTCCTCAAACACAATTCTGATGTCTTTCAACATTTACTTCATCCACAGAACTTGAGTACAATTGTTTGCTGCTACTATATACTCTGCCTCTGCAGTAGATAGAGATATTGCCTCTTGCTTTTTGCTCATCCAACAAACCAATCTCCTTCCCAAGAAGAATGCACCACCACTCGTATTTTTTCTGTCATCCACATCTCCTACCCAATCAACATCTGTGTATGCATAAAGAGTGAAGTTATTATCCTTTGGATACCATAAGCCATAATCAAATGTCCCTTTGAGATATTTGAAAATTCTTTTGACTTCTACAACATGGGATTCTCTAGAATCAACTTGAAATCCAGCAACAAGTCTAACTACATTCATGATATCAGGTCTGGTCTGAGTCAGATAGAGTAGTCGTCCAATCATTGATCTATACATTTTCTGATTTGCCTTAAGGGAGTCATTATATTTACTCAACTTGCATCCGGTTACCATAGGTGTACTCACTAGTTTTGAATCTTCCATTCCAAACTTTTTCAACAATTCTCTCACATACTTAGACTAAGATATGAAGATACCTTTATCTGACTGAATGATTTGTAGACCTAAGAAGAAATTCATTTCTCCAAACATTGACATCTCAAATTCACTTTGCATCTGATCAACAAATATTTTGCACATACTCTCATTTCCACCAAAAATGATATCATCAACAAATACTTCAACAATCAAGATGTGTTCATGATCAATTTTGATATAAAGATTACTATCTGCTGTACCTTTGCTAAAACCTAATTTTAGAAAATACTTATCTAGTCTTGCATACTAGGCTCTTGGGGCTTTCTTGAGTCCATACAATGCTTTTCTCAATCTGCAAACCATACCTCCTTGATCAGACAACTGAAATCCTTCCGGTTGCTCAATGTAGACTTCTTCATCCAATTCTCCATTCAGGAATGCTGACTTGACATCCATCTGATAAACCTTGAAATCTTTATAAGTGACAAATGCAAGAAATAATCTGACTGCTTCTATTCTTGCCATCGGAGAAAAAGTTTCTTGAAAATGAATTCCTTCCACTTGAGAGTATCCTTTACACACCAACCTTGCTTTGTTTCTCACAACTTCACCATCCTCATTTAGTTTATTCTGGAAGACCCATTTAATTCCAATCACATTTTTTTCTTTAGGTCTAGGAAAAAGATCCCAAGTGTGATTCTTTTCAATTTGCATTAATTCTTCTTCCATTGCTTTTACCTAATATTCGTCATTGCAAGCTTCACTTACTGATTTTGGTTCAGTCTTTGAAATTAGACAAATCTCCTCTTGATCTTTAGCATTTCTTCTTCTAGTTTGAACACCTTTGTTTCTATCTCCTATGATCTGATCTTCAGAATGATTCAACCTTACATACCTGGGAGTTTTGGGATTTGTTTGAACTTCTGATTCTTGAGCTTGTTCCTCAACATCTGTACTAACTTCTTGAGTTACTGGATATTCTCGATCAATCTGAATTTGAGTCTGAGTTTGAACTTGCCTTCCTTGATTTTAACTTTCATCTTGATCATCTAAATCATATTTGCAAGACTTGAAAGATCTCTCTTTGCTCCCATCAACTCTAACATTAGCACTTTCAACAATCTTTTTCAATCTCTTGTTAAAGCATCAGTATGCCTTGCTTTGAGTAGAGTAACCCAAAAATATTCCTTCATCACTTCTTGTATCAAACTTCCCTAGATCCTCATCTCTTTTGATATAGCATTTACTACCAAAAACTCTGAAATATTTCATAGTAGGAGGATGACCAAACCATAATTCATAAGGTGTCTTACTAGAATTGCCTTTGATTTGTACCAAGTTAAGAGTATAGACAACAGTACTCATAGCTTCTCTCCAATAGACTTGTGGAACATTTGCTTCCATCATCATGGTCCTAGAAGCTTCTTGAATGGCCCGGTTCTTTCTTTCCACAACTCCATTCTGCTGAGGAGTCCTAGGAGTAGATAACTGTCTTTTTATTTCATGCTTTTCACAGAATGTATAAAACTCACCGGAGGTAAACTCTCCACCTCTATCGGATCTTAGACACTTTATTTTCTCACCAATCTCATTTTCAACCATAACCTTGAACACTTTGAATTTGTCAAGAGCTTCTGATTTTTCTTTCAAGAAGGTTACCCACATCATCCGGGAGTAATCATCAATCAACAACATAAAATATCTATCTCCTTGCACACTCCTAATTCTAGCAGGACCACATAGATCAGTATGCACAAGTTCCAGCCGTCCACTTGAACATTGTTCTTTACTCTTGAATGAAGTTTTGTTCTGTTTACCCAATTGACATTCTCTACATATGCTATTAGTAGGTTTCACAAGCTTTGGTAGATCTCTCACAGCCTGAGTAGAACTTATCTTGACAATGTTATCAAAATTCACATGACACATTCTACTATGCCATAACCAACTTTGATCAATCTGAGCAATCAAACAACTTTTTCTAGAACTACTTAAATGAAATATTTTACCTCTAGTCTGTGTACTACATACAATTTCACTTTCAATGATTTCTAAGATTCTACATTTTCCATCCTTGAATCAAAGATCATAACCCTTGTCAACCAACTGTCCAACACTAAGAAGATTATGCTTCAATCCTTCCACATATAGAACATCATTAGTGTTATTCTTACCATCAAAGGAGATGGATCCTCTGCCACGGATTCTACCAGCTGAGTTGTCTCCAAATTTCACAATTCCACCTTCATATTTTTCAAAGCTTACAAACTTACTTTTATCAGCAGTCATATGATGAGAACATCCACTGTCAATTACCCATTCATCTTTTTCTACAACCTGAGAAGCCAAGACACTTTCCACATTTGTACAGCTAGCAGATTCAGTAGGCACTAGATCTTCTTCTTTGATAGTAATGAACACCCAATCATTTCAGTGGAACCTCCATGATCAGATTCATCATCTATGACTCCTTCACCAGCTTCTTGGACATAGAAGCATTTCTTCTAAACTCTAGGTCTGTTAGGGTTTGGTTTTGAACCCCTCTCCGGACACCTTGAGGCAAAATGACCAATCTTATTGCAAGTAAAACATTTGAATGACAACTTTCCTTCATACTTACCAGATCCTTTTGGCAATCTTTTGCCAAAAAGGGCTTCAAGTTCATTGAACTGAGTTTCATCATCTTCAAGATCCTTTCTTGTCTTGTTGAATCTGTTTGATCTTCTTGAAGAGATTTCACTTGGATCATATCTTTGTTTTCCATGAATACTAGCTTTAAATGTAGATTCAGACTTAGGAAGAGAATCACCAAACTCACTCATTTCAAATGTTGAAAGCTTACCAACCAACTAATCCCTTGTAATAGTTGTCACAGTCATGCTCTCTTCAATGACAACAACTTTATGCTTGTATGCCAGAGGTAAGGATCTAAACAGTTTGGCAACAATCTCTGATTCATCCAATACTCCACCAACACTCCTGATACCGGTCACAAGTTCATTTACCTTTTACATGTAGGAAGTAATGTTTTCATCTTCACTCATCATCAACCTTTCGTATTTACCCTTTAGGCTCAATAGCTTGGCACATTTGACATGTTTATCACCTTCATACAGAGTTTCCAACTTATTCCAGATTTCATGAATAGTTTTGAATTCTAGGACATTTGTCATTTCTGTATCATTTAGGGCACTCAACAATGCTTCTTTAGCTCGAATATTGTAATCAGCTTCCTTGAGTTTGTCTAGAGTTGTAGGACCATTCTTCAGAATCTTATACTCATTCTTAGTTATCAACCAAAAGGCATCACCCATACATTCCAAATTACACTGCATGCGCACCTTCCAAAGTGAGTAATTTGTTTCATCAAATCTCAAACTTTCCTTCTTGTAAGTTGACATCTTGGATCTCCTCAAGCAGTTAAGCTTCTTTTAGAGGAACCAGCTCTAATTCCAATTGTTGGAATTAGGTCGAACAACTGAGAGGGGGGGGGGTGAATCAGTTGTCCCACAAATTTAACCTTTTCTGACTTTAATCTTCTTTCACAACTTACAAACAGATTAATGATATAAACATTAAAGCATGAATCAATAACACATGAGTAGAAACAAAATGAACACTTGACACCAAGATTTTTAACATGGAAACCCGGTTAAAGGAAAACCACGGTGGGGGTTAACCCACAAGATTCGTACCCTGTTAAAAGTACTTGAAAGAAATGGGAAGGCACTTGCCTTTGGGCACACTGCCCAGAGCTCACTGCTCAAAGAGGCTCACTGCCTATAGGAATTTATGTTTAGTACAGAAAGATTTAACTGAGAAATAGCATCTTCATCATGCCTGGTTTAGTCTCATTGAAAGCTCACAAAAACTTCTGCTCTACCCCCGAACACTTCTTCACTATCATTTCATTCTTTACTGCTCTCGTTCTTCTAGTTCTCCTCTCTTCTGCTCTGTCTCTGTACCTTTCTTATGATTTTATCATTTTTACACAAGATCAACTTTCCACAACTCATCAACAAGTATTTATATGCTTCATCAACCTTGGAAAAAACATCAAGGTCGGTTTGACTTAACGAGGATCACTATACTGTCGGTGAAACATATGTGAGACTTGAATCTTCTTCCAACAACATGCCACGCTCCAGAGAATTGCTCTTAGATCATCTGCAACACGCTTGAATCATCTGTTCGGCCAAGACTGGGAAGAACAACAACATCAAGGAAGAAATCTTCAACAACGAGCTCAATCTTCAATGCGGACCTCCAACACAACAGTCACATGATCCAGAGACCACCACAAGCACATTGAATTCAACAAAAACATCTGCACTCCTCTAAACCATTAGAATCACTTGCATCTTCATCCGGAACCTCAAGAATGCTATCTGCCATGACTGTCACACTAGAAAGATTGATTGCGGACCTCCAAACCACAAACCACTTGAGTTGATGATACACACTGACTTCCCAAACATGCCTCTAGATCCACAGATCATAATATTTCAATGTGGAGCAATTCAGACCTATTTACTGTCACTCTATCTCTTCTGAACACAACAAAACCCGGTTCTACTTAGATGGCCATAGCTTCTTCAAATCTTCATGTGGACCTCTCAAATCTTAACTAGAGCTACTTCAGACAATCCTCTACATAGCCATATGGTCCGTGTACTTAGATCTTCATTAATGTTCTCATTATCTTCAACATTTTAGTCTTCTAACCAGTCAATAAAATAGGATATAGTTGACATCAATGACAATACTGATTAGGCACATACTTGCAACGGAGTTCAGGGTAAAACCCAAAAACAGATGGTCAGACTAAAATTATCAACAAATGTTTGGAAACTTATCTTCATTGCTTCACCTTAGAACAACATCATCATTGGGCAAAGTGGCTCCCTCTCGCTGAATGGTGGTACAATACCTCCTACCACACTGCATCTAAAATGACCCCATATGAAGTAGTCTATGGTCAGGCACCACCAGTGCTCCTTCCATACACCCCTAGCAGTTCACAAGTTTAGGCAGTCAACACGGTTCTCTGAACCCAAGATCAGATTCTTCGTATCTTACAGGACAATCTTCACATGGCAAGAAATTGAATGAAAGAACAAGCCGATCAACATTGTTCTGAGTGCACTTTTCAAGTAGGTGATATGGTTTTTCTTCATCTACAGCCATACAAGAAATCATCCCTGAAACTCAAAGGGCGTCATAAGCTGGCTCCAAAGTTCTATAGGCCATATAAGGTTCTTCAGAAGATTGGGTCAGTTGCTTATAAATTGGAGCTTCCTCCTTCTTCCCACGTTCATCTAGTATTTCATGTCTCTTGTCTAAAGAAAGTTCTTGGCACCAACATCAGAGCATAAACTATTTTACCAGAACTAGATAACGAAGGATCCATCATTTTGGAGCCAGAGGCAATCCTCGATAGGGACACTCGTCAGCTTCGCTCTCGATCCATCACAGAGGTATTAATTCAGTGGCATAGAATGCAACCAGAGGATGCTACATGGGAACCACTCCTTTAGATTTAGCAACAATTTCCACATCTTAAGCTTTGAGGACAAAAATTTTCTAAGAGGGAGGGGATGTTAGGAACCCATGTTTAACCCTTCTCTTTACTTTGTTAGTATATTACTTTTGGACGCATATGATTTGTAAGTCATCCCATGAGTATATTCTATTATCCCACATTCATGGGAAGTAATAGTTGTTTAGATTAGACTTAGTATATAAGTACATGTTGAGGCCAATGAAGGCATCCATGAATTTATTGTATTGAGTTTGCTCAAAGGAGGCCACCCCCTCGAAGTAGCCTTCGATCAATAAATTTCTTCTGTGTTTCTACTATTTATATATTTCTGTTATTTCGTGCTTTTTCATTATATTGTTGCAGGAGGTTCCTCTCACAATTGTTCAACAACTTAGGGTAATCTACAGATCTATTCTTCCATCCAAGTAAGTTAGATCAATTTTGATGTACATAGTATTGCAGAGATAATAAGTAAAGTGGTAACTATACCATTTTGGTTGTGTTATGTCAGAAAAATGCACCCTTGGCGGCTTTTTCCTAAAGGTTTAGCTCCCAGGTCTTTAGATTTGCATTTAGAGAATTTTGCATGTTAAATTAGACTCCCGATGAGAAAACCCATGGGTTTTGTGGCAATTAGACCTAGAGGGCTACACTTTATTGAATTTTGAGCAAAGACAAGGGGTGGACAAGGGCGCTAGCACCCTAGTCCAGCCTTATTTTAGGTTTGCCCTACTTTAAATGTCGGGTTTGTGACTATTATTTGGTCTCCAGGCCGACATCATAAGTTTCAAATATGAAATTCTTGGTAGGAATCTTAATAGTTGCATATATAAGCATGTTTAGGTTATAATTTGTAAACTAGAAGTTCATTAGCAAGTTTTATGATTGTGAGTTATTGGCATACTTGTGATTATCATTGTGTTGTAGAGCATAACATTGTTACTGTGTTTGTTTGCAGGTTGGATTACATCTTCTCTTCATGGCATTGAAGAGCTTCTTCCTTCCATGAGAGCTTCATCATCAAGGTGACATCTATTGTGCTTTATCATTCATTATCATTTGGTTTTTACCTCTATCCCACAAGGACACACACTCTCTCTGACAATGGTGTTTGGAAGACTTGAATGTCTCTCCGAGGCTTGACTGAGGCAAGCCTCTAAACACCACAACCCCCTCTCACACTCCTTGTGATTGCAGGTTATAGGTATCAGATCTGGAGAAAGTGGAGTTGCAGGAAAGGTAGGCAGACATTGAAAATTCTGGATCTAAAAAGAAGCGGACACTATGCAACATTTTGGGACAAGGGTGCCATCAACCTTGTCCTCTATTTTTAGATCACAGAAAATAGTAGACACAACAGAGATCAGTGCCGGAAGGAGATCAGGAATTTGCAGAAAAAGTAGCACACTGGACTAGGGCGCCATCACCATTGTCCCTAACTTTTCTATTTCCTAGACTATGAAAAATAGTCAGTTGAGGTTCTCTACCCTCTGCTTATTTCCTATAGCATTTGTCGTAATTTGTAGATTTGGTTATTGTTTTTCTTAAATTAGTGTTTCAAGAGCATAAAATCATTAATTAGCAATCTTGTGTGATCATATCTAAATTTTCCAGTAGAAAACCAAGTGGCAACTCAAATATGATAGTTGACTCTCCTCTTGATAGGAGAAGCACTCGGTTGAAAAGCCCTTGGAATATTTATGTGGAAAGGAGGATTCAAACTAAAACAACAACCCCATCACCCACCTTTTCATATTAAATAGGTTGTCAAGGGTACAATTTTGTAACTAAATCATATGTAGTCAAGGGGAGCATAGTTTAGATATCTTTTTGTAAGGGGGGTACATATAGTTTTGGATTGATACAAAGGTTATCAATCCCTTTGTCCTTGATGTCAAAGGGGGAGAGAGTCTAAGGGGGAGCATATGTTGCCATCAATGACAAAGGAGGAGATTGTTGGCAATATTTGTTGTCATTGATGTCAACATAACAAATGGAAATGTGCAGACAAACTTAGAGTCAGGATGGTTAAGATAGATTAGTCTGGGAGTAAGAAAATGGTCTAAGTATGAATCAATTTTGGGCTTGAACATGATGCAGATGTAAACAACCCTATCCTTGCATGATTTCTACATATATAATTACATATATCATCAGTTGGGAGTACCACACTCAAAGGTAAGGAGCAGAAAAGTGTTTAGGGTATTCTCAATGCAAAATCTAAGGCAGAGCCAACTTGAATTGGTCCACACTTCTCTGCAAAGAAATATTTGGCCATGCAGTTCTAATGATAGTTTCTAATATATATGGAAATGTTATATCCAAGGTTTTAGTCTCTCATTCCTTCATCTTGAAATGTTACAAGGGATAGTTCATCAACCATCAGTGAGATAGAGCAGAGTAGAATAGGGGGACAATGGAATGCTCCACATTCCTCCGGAAGAGATCTATTTCTCATGTGGCTTTAAGGAATAACCAAGATAAGCATGTTATATGCTATGATGAAGTTTCAAATGTTTTAGTGGTCTGCAAAGACATTACTCAAGAGACAGAGGGATCACACTACACTTCAGAGCCTAAATATACAAGTTAAGTTCTACAAAGGATGAAAAATATATAGTTCTATTATCAGAGCTAATGTAGAGATTCCACATGGTCCATAATACATTAGGTATGATTTGCATGTAGACATTCTTTATTCTCTGGTACTACATCAAACATTCTTGGTGGAGTCACGGTTAGGAGGGTCCACAAGATGAACAATCTAGACCATGTAGCAAGAGTAAACAAAATGAAAGTAACTCAATTATAGAATGCAAATGTAGATTCAGTCATTTAGTATATGTTGTGATGTTCACAACACACCCCATTTTACTCCTTAGCAAAATGAGGACCCCTGCTATGGCTTTTGCTTTTTGCTTGGGTGTGTTGTTTTACTTGGTGGTAGAGGGAAAAAGAGAGTGAATAGTACAAACCTTGTTGAAAATAGAGAAAAATTTGCATTAAGTGCTAGAGCAAACTATAGATGAATTCCTTGTCAAAAATGAACAGGGGTTGCTTTTTGAACCATCTTAAAATTCCTTGTATTTTGCAAGTTATTAGTGTTTTGGTAAAATGTACAAGGGGGTTTGTATATTAGGTTGCATATATAATGGCCTTTGCATGTTAGGTCATTGTATGTTGCACATACAAATTTGATTGTATATCGTGTCATGCATATACAAAGTCTCTTGTATATCGCTCATATACAAGGTCGCAAATGGGTTATCAGGTTTACATGCAAAGTTATTTGTATATTTCGTGCCTTGTATGCATTTACTAATGTTCAATTTGTACATGCAGGGTGGACCCGGTGCAGTTTAAAGTCAAAATGAATGTTTGTTTAAGTCCGCCGAGTGTATATTTGGCGCTTGTATGTTTTTACATACAAGCGAAACATACAAGTCAAAAGATACAAGGCCCGCAATATACAAGCGTCGGACCCGAAAAGTCTATTAAACAAGCTTAAGTCCTTGTATGTGTTCCGGCTTGTATATTGGTGAAATACAAATGTTTTATACGTTGGGCGGACTTAGGGGAGTTTTTAAAGACAGTTAAGTCGTCGTATATTTTGTGCGTTGTATATCGAAGATATACAAGGCACAATATGCAAGCCGCGAACGCGAAGGAAGGTTAAAATGAGTTAATTTGTTGTATGGTCGCACTTTGTATGTTGCGATACATACAAGCCAAGATGCATTATGAAACATACAAGCACCGGAACCGAAATGGTTATAAAATGAAGTTGAATGCTTGTATATTCTGCAGCTTGTATATTTTGAAACATATATTTCCGGCATACAAGCCGAAATTCAAAGGAGATTGAAATACAGTATAAGGTAGGCATCAGGTCTGATTGTATATCAAAGAAGATGCATTCTGCTTTATACATCGCAGATTTGACAGGTAAATAGGTGCGGTCTATAAGGAGTTGAAGTCCGACAGGGACATACAAAGATGTTTGTATGTATTGGCTTGTATAAAGTGGAATGTATATCCCCACATACAAGCGATACATGCAAGCGATAGATGCAAAGAAAAGATGCATTCTCAGGACCCGAATAAAAGGTTAAAACGAAAAAGGGTCCTTGTATGTTCAGAATGCTTGTATATTGAGATATACAAGCCCGATATACAAAGAAAACATGCATTCGCCATATACAAGGATTTAAGCAGGCAAAAGGGCGAGAAAGCAAAGCGATATGAATTTGAAGTTATTTTGGAGCCCGATGCATGTTCTTGGTCAACGATGGTTGACTAGACCATTTTAAACGTTGTATTTGCATTTTGGATGCGCATTTTTCATAGTTTCAGAGCCTGATATCTGTGTTTGCACGTTCTGAACCAGATTTAAAGGTTTATCTCCCTGCTGGTTTATTAAATGATAATGATACTTAATTCCTTCTTGTTTATTGCAGATTGCTGAGGCTATTTTGAAGTAGCTAAAAATGCAGAGTTACTGACATAGTGGCAGCGTGCAGGTGAACATAAAGACAGAGCTTTAAATGGCATGACATCACAGGAGATGGGTCAGATCGCAAAAGATCACAAGTGAAATAGGAGGAGTCAAGGCCTTCAATGAAGAGGACAAAATGCAGATGGGGAAACATTTTTAAATAGAACAACGGTTATTCTTGAGTTGTTAGGGTTTCCAAGGGACAATCTTACACCCAGTATGGGCATGCTGCTCAGATTTTTGGCAGGATTTATTCTCCACTATTTGATGCTGCACCTATAGGGTGGACCATTGATTAACTAAGGTTTTTGGGGCACTGTATTGGGAAAAAACCAAAGATATATATTGTGCCTATTTTATTTTTTAAAAAGAGGTCATTCATTCAAAATCTGACCTATAGCAATTTCATGTAAGAGATCGGATTACTGAGACTAATGAGGATTGGACTATTGAAACATCAAGGTTCCTTCTTCAGATCATTGTAAATGTACTTGTTCTAAAGCATACTGAATGAAGGTGAAGCTTCAGATTACATCTTGATTGTAAACCTTAAGTAATCTTCAAGTTGGCTCCTGGATATGTACTGGTGAATGTTGTGTTCAATAGAAGTGCTTTCATTTCATTACATGTTGTTGTCAACTTTTCCTTTAAGATTTGCACTGAATCATGCGGATTTGTGGAATGTCCTGGTGAAGTATGATTTTAGTTTCCTTCTCTTCATTGCTGTATCGAAACATGTATGTGGATCAGTGATCTCAGTCAAGTAATTTTGGGAATCTCATTCATTAAACCCTATCTTTGTTTTTTTTTTTTTTAATTTCATTGAAATCACTTCCACAATTGCAAATCATAGTAAATCATAAGCAAAAAAGAGAAATATGTTGACATCTCATAGATAACTGAATATCATTAGCGTATTTGAGCTAAGAATGCATCTAGTATTGAAGATATCATGCATGGACTTGCAAATAATGGTAGAAATCATGCAAATATCCATTTGTAGATGCATTATTTGAGCAAGTTCATAGTGTAAAGGCAGAAATTACTGATAAACATAAGGCCCCTGAATGATTAACAGCAACACACATCAACCACTGAGTAACGTCAGTAGATTATGAACTAATCAACGGAGACTTGGGATCATGAATTCTTTGAATTCATCGTATCTTTCAAGATAAATAAAGGTTGTTGTGTAACTTTTGTTTAGTGTTTGGTTGTGACTAACATCACCATCAACAGAAACTAGGGCTAGAAGGAGGGCCTCTCTCATCATGAGTAAGTTTTTGTCCAATTTGATAATGCAGACAGTAAGGTAACACTCAAGAATCTCTGTATTTCAAGATATATGCAAATATTTGCTGTTTTAAGTTTATGAATGCTAATCATTTGTGAAGTTTTCAAAATCAAGCATAAACACAGCCTTGGCTGGGGAGTTTCAACTGATCTTTACAGTAAACCAGCCAATCTTCCTTAAAATTTAAGAAATCTTGTCTCCCAAGCCAAATACTAGGTCCAGATCTAGTGGACTCTTTGAAGAATTACCTATCAGGGGATTTAGACCTAGAACTGTGGACATTCATCACTCTATTGATTCTAGTGCATCAGAACTTCACCAGAGCATGCTCCTATAACTCCTCTCGGGTTTCAAACACCTACAGGACCCACTGTCACACCTCAGGTCCAGCCTCAACCTGTCATACCTCAAGTTCAACCCCCACCAGTTCCAATGTCATTCTTTGCTGCAGAGTCACCTCTGACTTTTAATGCATATCATGCTCTGCCTAAGAATCCTGATAAAATTTGTCCTAAGTATCATCCATATCAGGATGCTGATGATCATATCAAAACTTTCAAGGAAGCCTGTTGTAGGGTTAGAATTGAGCATCAAGATGTATGCAGGTTATTTCCATTTTCCTTAGGGGAAGAGGCATATAACTGGTATACCAGTCTTGGTCAAGGCTCAGTCAGTTCATGGGATGCCTTAGAAAAGGCCTTTAAGAATAGATTCAGAACACCTATAGATCCTTCAATGAATTATCATTTGTTTGCCACAATCAAGAGATTTGAAGGAGAACCTATTGCTAACTTCAATGCAAGATTCTAGAAAATGCTCTCAAAGGTAGTAGCATCCTATGCTGTAACAGATGAAGCTGCTAGGAGCATTTATTACTCAGCTTTAGATCCCTTGACTTCCATGTTTATCAAGAGAGCACATCTTGGTGTAACAACTTTAGCAGGAGCTTTTGAGGAAGCCATCCAAGTCAGTCAGCAATTGGCTCCTGCTCCCACACCAAATATTGCATTTCTAACATTTCCTGGTTATCCTACATATCCTAGTCACCAACATACCAATAGAGCCATGGTACCTTTAGCTGTGATGCCAACCCCTTTGTAGATACCTCCACTCAATATCATGCCACCACCAAATGGAAATGGCCAGACGTCACAATAGCCAGGACAAGCACAAGTGCCTCAAGTTGTGGAACAATCCAACAATAACAATGGATCTTCCTTTTTCAAGCCTCAGACAGAGAATGTAGTGGCCAAGGTTCAGGAAGAGAAAGAAGAAATAAAGGAAATATCGACACAGTTAAGAAAACTTACCACTTGGGTCACTCATCTGAGGAACTAGAACTTCTACTCTTAGCCAAACCAAAACAGAGGTTATGCTAATGACAGACCTAATTATCCTGATAGGGGGTACAACAATAATTATAATAACAATGGCAACAATAATCCTCCCAGACAGCCTAGAGTGTGGAACACTAGGCCAAATAATGGTTCCTTGCCATCACCCCTAGACAACCAGCCTCCTAGTGAACCTAAACAGACCACTAGAGTAAACCTTGCAGAGGCTACACTTACAAATTGGTGCAGAATGCATAACACCAATGCTAATGCGGAGCTAGATTGTCCTCAGTTCAGGATTGCTGCTAGTATATTCCAGGCTGAAGTGTCCAGTACTTCAGGATATCCACCTTATGTAGAGGGAAATGAAATTGTCCCCTGTGATTATGATTCTGCCTTAGTGCTAGAAAGGTTCATGCATCATCCTTGTTAGCAGACAATTTCATCCTATCAGCATTGCACTTCAGCATGTGAGGAATCAGACATGGCTTTTGAGTCAAACTATGTTTTTCCATTTGAGGATGAGAATGAGTCATCAATTGAGCATGAGGAAGTCAATACTTATCAACAGCAACCTCAGGGTAGGCATAATTACAACTTGAGGAATAACTCAAATAGATCTGCTGATCCTTTGACCACATCCTTGCCTCCAAACAATTTCAACACCCCACCTGATCCTAAGGCAAGTAATAACCCTGGGTTTCCCAAAGTCAACACTCAGTACTTGACACCACATAATACAACACCAAAAACTGGTAATCTACCTCCTGAATCTAACAAATTGGTTACATACCTGGTAGATGAAAAAGGTTAAAATCAGCATGTCATTGTTAGAACTGCTTAAAACCCTTGCTATCAGGAAAGCTTTCATGAAATCATTGGATGATCCTGCTCAAAAAGAGGATAGTCATGCCTCAGGTCAGTTTGGAAATAAAGATCATGCTTCCAGGGATGTTAATGTTAAACATAAAGTGCCAGCCACTGTTCAGGCTGCAAAAACTTCCCACATGACCCTATACAAAGACAAAAGTGAGTCATCTCCTTTCCTCCTTACCATAAGGATGTTTGGTAAAAATTTGTACAATTGCTCAGTAGACTCAGGAGCATCTACCAATGTAATGCCCATATCCATATGCAATGCTTTAGGGTTACATCCTGCTAAATCATTAAAGAAAGTAACCCAATTAGACAAAACAGAGGTAAGTGTGGTAGGAGAACTAACTCATTCACATGCAGTTAGCATCAGATCCCAGAAATCAGCACTATATTGATATTCAGGTAGTTGATATACCTAATACATATGGGATGTTACTCAGTAGAGACTGGTCAAAAACCCTTAATGGATACATGTCAACTGATTTTAGTCATATGTGGTTGCCCTGGAGAGGGATACAAAATCAAATAAGGATAGATGCTGAACCCCACATGAAACACATGATCACTGAATATAACAAAACCAATGAAATCATGTATGTGGATGTAAAACCCAGAGTTTACTCCATCAGACCCCAGACCGCCAGCATAGAGGAGATCCTGATGTTTGACTTTCATAATCATGATGATGACCCTCAAGATGATAGAATAACCTCATAATCTGATTGTAACCATGAAAATGAAATAGAGGTAGATCATTTCAAGAATTTTGAGATGCATTTGTTTAAAGAGGTGCAACGATGTCAGTTGCTAAAAATGCCTATTCATGATATTCTAATTGATGGATGGTGTAGGTTGCATGATGAGGCACATTCTGAAAGGACTTGTGGTGCCTGTTTAGACATGTTGGAGTTAGAACAGGCATACAATGAAGCATATTCCTCATCCATGGTGAGTTCTGCAGATAATGATAGTGAAACTGATATTTGTTTGTCTTCTGCAGGAGTAGGAGAATACACATATCAAGATGAGAGTTCTATTTAGATGGCAGAAGAGATACTGGTGTGTAACAAGGGTAATACTAAAGGCAAGAAGAAAATCACCCCAGGGAGTGATTGTTTAATAGAATCAGATTATGAGTTATCTGATGAAGATAGGGGCAGTAATCTGTCAAAGTTCGAAGAGTTTTTATCAAAAGAAATTCAAAAGATGACACAACAACAAAGATCCCTGGAGGATGTTTTGATTGAGGGATGGTGCAGGTTACATGAAGCACCGCATTCAGAAACTACTTGTTCATTGTGTCTATACATTCTAAAAGGATGGACGTTGCCTAGTCTAGAAGATCATTCTTCTGATGGTAAAAAGAAAGAAGAAATATCAACTTCACATAAAGTAGATAAGGTGAAGTCTGAGAAAGCTGAGATGCCAAAATTAAAATGGATATCAAATGGTGCGACTGCCAGAGCTAAACAGAAGAAAGAAGGCCCAAACAAACCTTTAATTGAAAACAAACCATGGATCTTTAGATTTGATGGATCCAAGTCCAAACAGGGAGCTGGAGTAGGGATAGATCTTATTGATCCATCTAGAAAATCCTACCTAGCAACATACAGATTGCAGTTCCCATGTATAAACAATGTGACGGAGTATGAAGCTCTAATTCATGGAATACTGTTTGCACTCAGAAATAAGGTGAGAATTCTGCATGTCTATGGAGACTCAAAATTAGTTGTGAGACAGGTAAGAGGTATATACTCTTGCAATTACAAAAGGCTGTCCAATTACAGACACAGGGTGTGGGACTTGATAGAAGATTTTGATGCATTCAATATCACCCATGTACCCAGAGAGCAAAATCACAGGGTAGATGCCTTAGCCTAGGCTGCGAGTACCCTGGACCCTCTATCCATATCCAGTTTAAAAAGATTGTCAGTCGAATTGGTATCAATACCTTCTGTGCCTGACAATGTAACTAATCTCCAAGTGTTTGATGATGATCAGCATATTCTGGATTTTATTTCCAGTAGAGATATTTTTGAGGCACAGATCATAGATGAAGCAAATATAGAAGACCACATATGGGAAGAGGAAGAAATCCTAGAGCTACCTAGTAATAAGATTCCTAATGGAATGATAGAGTTGGTGAGGGCATTTGATCTCGACAATATGCTAAAACGGAAAGATCTCCCAAAAGCGGATGGAGGACAGTACTCTTAGGTCAACATTGGAGAGAACGATGAGAAAAGAAATGTTTTGATTGGGAAAGTTTGTATAGAGGAGGAGTTGGAAGGAATAGCCTAGGCTCTCAAAGATTATATCCATGTCATTGCTTGGACGTATGATGAGTTAAAAACTTACGACACATCAGTCATCACTCATACGATACCTTTGAAGCCAGACGCAAAGCCTTTTCGGCAGAAACAAAGACCCGTCAATGCTTTACTCGAGCCAATCATTTTTGAAGAGGTTAAAAGGCTTCTTGAAGCCAGGATCATATTTCTTGTTAGGCATTCCACATGGGTGGCAAACCTGGTCCCAGTAAGAAAAAAGAATGGCGACATCAGATTGTGCGTGGACTTCAGAAACTTAAATCAAGCTTCTGAAAAGGATAATTATCCTTTACCTTCTCTGGATGAAGTCCTACAAATTGTAAATGATGCCAAGATGATGTCATTCTTGGATGGTTTCTCTGGTTATAACTAGTTAATGGTGGAGAAAATCGATAGATTGAAAACCACATTCACCACAAAGTGGGGGATCTTCGCCTACAGGCGCATGCCATTTGGGTTAATAAACGCTGGAGCCATATTTCAGCAAGCAATGGACAGCCTTCAGAGGCTTGATTGGTAAATGCATAGTCATATACATGGATGACTTAATAATTTTCTCTAAAGATAGAGCGAACCATGTGGAGGACCTAAGAAAGGTGCTGAAGAAGTGCGAGCAATACGGGATATCCCTGAACCCCAAGAAATGCATATTCGGGGTAACCATAGGAAAATTATTGGGCCACCTAATAACAGAAAATGGGGTCATCATTGACCCTGATAGGGTGGAATCGATCATGAAAATACAGCTTCCTGGAAGCAAAAAGGAGCTCAAATCTTACTTTGGTAAGATTACTTTTGTTAGGAAATTTATCACTGGCTTTGTAGAGATTGTCAGACCCTTGAACACCATACTCAAGAAGGACGCTAAAATTCAGTGGACGCCGGAAGCTAGAGCCGCTTTTGAAGATATTAAGAAAGCTATATCAAATGCTCCACTTCTGATCAGTCCAGATTATACCAAGGACTTTTACATTTACTCTTTTGCTTCCGAGCATACTTCTACAGCAGTGTTGACACAGAGGAATGAAAAAAAGGAGGAAAAACCTATAGCCTTCATGAGCTACCCATTCAGAGATGCAGAGATCAGATACATGGACGTTGAAAGATAGGTGCTTTCTCTAGTTCAAGCAGTTAAGAAATTTAGGCATTACATTCTAAGAAGTAAAGTGATTGTTGTAGTGCCTGATGCAGCACTAAAGATATTATTAATGCAAAGCAAACCAGGTGAGAAAAGAGCTAAATGGATCACTGTCCTCCAAGAGTACGATATGGACATTACACCCATGAAGTTAGTGAGAGGGCAAGCATTGAGCCAGATGATATCAGAGATTGATCCTAATATCATGAGCCAACAGTATGTTGTGAACACAAAGAAATATGGAGAATGGTACTCAGACATCAGTCACATCCTGATCATTGGAAGATGTCCTTCGAGACTGCAGGCCTCACAAAGGAGAGCCTTAAAGATAAGGTCATAGAAATATATGATCAAAGGAGGAGTCCTTTTCAAGAGAAACTATGAAGGGATATACCTCAGGGCAGGGTATTACTGGCCCACTATTTTTAAAGACACTACTGAGCACATCAAATGCTATCATACGTGTCAGGTTGCTGCAAACATAGAAAGATATGCTACTCAACCTTTGCAGCCAGTCATGGAGATGTGCCCATTTGCTCAATGGGGGATGTACTTCATAGGACCTATCAATCCTCCATCATCTTTAGGCCATGGGTATGTTTTAACTATTACTGATTACTGTACCAGGTGGACTAAAGCTGTTAGTAGTAAGACATGCAATGCAGAGGATGTCATCAAATTTTTGGAAAGAAACATAGTGACCAGGTATGGAGTTCCCTACGCTTTGGTATGTGATAATGGATCTACCTTTGCTTCAATTAAATTATCAAGTTGGGCTTTTGATTATGGGGTTTTCCTAAAATTCTCCTCAAATTACTATTCCCAGGGAAATGGATTAGCAGAATCCACAAACAAAAACCTATTGAACATCATAAAGAAATTAATAGAAAAGAACCCAAGGGAATGGAATACCTTACTGAAATATGCCTTGTGGGTAGATAGAACCAGGAATAAGGCTGCATTAGGAAATTCTCCTTTTCATCTAGTATATGGTGTGGATCCTATCTGTTGTGATGCTCACAACATGCCCCATTTTACTCCTTGGCAAAATGAGGACCCCTGCTGTAGCTAGCTTTTGGTTGCTTCTGTGTGTGGGTTTGCTTGTTGGTAAAGGGAAAAAGGTAACTAAAAGTACAAACCTTGGTGAAAATAAAGAAAAAAATAACATTAAGTACCAGTGCATAGTATGGGTGAATTCCTTGTGAAAAATGAACAGGGGTTGCTTTTTGAACCATTTCAAAATTCCTTGTATTTTGCAAGTTATAAGTGTTTTTGGAAAATGTACAATCAGAGGGTTTGTGTTTTGTATATACAAAGTCATTTCATATACAAATGCATTTGTATATCGTGTTGTTGCCTTAGTCGCAAAAAAGGAGGTCATCGGGTTTAATAAATGCATGTTGTTATACTTGTATACATATCTTGCTAACACTTTATCTTAATATACAAGTTGGAACCGAAAAGAGTCAAAGTTGAAATGAATAAATGTTGAAATCCACTATGTATATTTTGGCTTGTATATTTGGCAAATGGCAGACATACAAAGTAAATATACAAGTTATACATAGTGCGGAACTGAAAAGTTATCAAAGTTGACATAATTGTTGTATATTTTGCACTTTGTATATGTTTAGTTATATACATTGCATTTATATACAAAGTGGAACTGAAAAGGGTATGAAATAAGATATAACGGTTGTATATTTGAGGCTTTGTATGTATGTGTCGGGAGGTATGCATTTTGTTACATACAATGCGGAATTGAGAGAAAATTAAAATACGATATAAGTGATGCATTAAGACTTAATGTATATTGCGATATACAATTCACTTTATACAATTGCCGGAACCGAAATCATTATGAAATGAGATTAAACTGTTGTATGTTTTCGTCTTTGTATGTTTCGGAATGTACAATGCAAAATATACAAAGTTTTATATACATTGCGGAGCCGAGGGTAAATACAATGCGGTTTATAGAAAGTTTAAAGTCCGAAGGTTTACTACAAAGAATCAAATGCATCGTGGGAAAGAAAAGGTAAAGAAATGTTTGTATGCTGTGTTTGTATATGCGCTTATACAACAGAATATACAAGCGCGATATACAAAACAAAATATACAAAGGTGTATGGAAAAGCAAAAAGGTAAAGAAGTGTTAGTTGATTCTTTGCATAAAGGGTTTGTATGTCAAAAGATACAACGAAGATATACAAAGAAAACATACAATGAAACATACAAAGAAAAGTGTGTGCATGTTGAATTAAGCTAACGGTCAAAAGTTCAAAAAACTTAAACACTGAAGGAGAAAGCCGAAGGTTGTAATGCATTAATTATTGTAATTAATGTGAATTTAACACTCAAACAAAGGGAAATTTAATGAGGGTTAGGGCAATTTTAATGTTATTTCACTTTCAAGATATATTGTTAAGAGTGAAAAATTGTAGAAAACAAAGCTGTGGCAGTGAAAAAGCAGAATTTACCAGAGCGACAGAGCTACAGTAGCTGGACAAAAGGTGAAAATGGTAAAAGTAAGTCAACGGGTAAACAGTAATGGAAAATAGGTATTTACCTCAAAACACCGTTTATTTTCAATTGTTAAAATGAACTGTTAATTTTAGTAATTTCGTTGAAACGTATGCATTTGGCAAATTACTATTTTAATTGTTAATTAGCTGAGTAGGGCTTAACGAATTTAAAGGGTAAAAGACAAAAAAGAAAAAATAAGTTAGGGTAAATGGTAAAAGTAGGTATTCATAGTAAAAACCCTAAGCATGAAGTAAAATGAAAGTTAAAAGATGTATGCTTCTACAGGATGGCTCTGAAACACAAGAAGGATACAAGGGACAAAGTGAAAAAAGAAAGAAAGCCAGGGAAAGAAGTAGAGAAAGAAGAGTTGCCGTTGTATAGAGGTTGTCCGTCCCTGATGATGTTTTCTATACCTACATGGTAAGGGTGTTGAGAAAAGAACTGGACAAGAGATTATCTAAAGATGCAGAAGATGCAATTGGACTGCATAGTGCATGGTTCATACAGTTTGAACATTTCACTTACTTAAGGACTGAAGGATTTGAAGGGAAACTGTTTATGCTACCCAGATATCCTTCTGATAAGCTGATTGTGTTGGAATTTTCAAGACAGAACTTGAGGATTTTAAGATGTACAAAAGGAAGTTTAACAATAGAGGAAATGTAAAGTTACCTTGGGCCATTGGTAGATACTCTTGTTATAGTGAAGAAGTTGCAAGTTATTCAGAACAAGAACTAAGATACTATGGGTTTCAAGAATTTGATTTGGTCAGAAGATTTGATCCTTTTCACAGAATCCAAAACTTTGTGGATAAAAAGTACAAACATCAGGTACACTTTGAGGATTTCTGGGCTGATTGCCAAAATGACAGGGAGGTGAGGAAAAGAGCTCACAAGAGATTAACTGTGGAGCAAATGAAATCTATAGGTAATAGATATGTTCCTCCAGAAGTTCAAGATGATTATCAATTGTTACATCATAGTTATGCAGAAGTAAGGTTGGCTCCTATTACAGAGCCTGACTGGTCAAATCCCTGGAACACATCATTGGATGTATTATCTAAACCAATAATACTGTTTTCAAAAACATGGCTGAAAGATAGAGTTGAGGAACTAAAGGCTGAAGGAAAAGAAGTCACATATCCCAAGAAGGGAAGAAAAAGAAAGGCAAAGCCCAGTGAAGACTTGCAGTGCTTTTATGAAAAGAAGAGAAAGGTTGTGGAAGCTAAAATAGTGGAAAAGGATAAAAATGCTACATTAATGGATCCATATGCCTTAGGCATAACAATAGCAGTGGCATCTGATACTTTTGTTGATGCAAAATCCATTAGTCATGAAATAAGTGCAGAAGAGGCACAGGCTGCAAAAGAAGCAGCAGGACAACTAGTAAGAAGGGCAATTCCAATAAGTTTGTCGAAGGGTGAGACTTCTAAACTAGTTGATGTAATTGGAGCACAGGAAGTAGGGGAAAAGATGAAAAATATAGCTAGTGCCTCCACATCTTTGGAACTAGGACAAGCATTCATTAAAGTAAAAACAGAATTGGTTGGGGAAATGCTGCAAGAGTCAAGAACATACAAAGCCAAACAAACTACTATGGAAACTGTGCACATTGAGAGTAGTGATAGTGAAGAAGGAACAATGTATAAAGGAAAGGCAATTGACATAGAAGAAGATTCAAGTGATTTCTTGAGTAAAGAGGATGAGCCAGGTAGTCAAGCTGAAATAGAAGTTGAGCATAGTAGGGAACATGGAGAAGAACAAGTACATGAAGAAATAGGATCAGTGGATCCATTCGGCACCTTAGTTCCACCAGAAATCATTAAGGATGTGCAAGAGGAGGCACATAAGATTGAAGAATCTGAAAGGGAGGAAACACATGAGGGAGTAAGCACAAAAGGGCATGCTTTAGCAGAAGGAGAAGCAAAGGAAGATACATCAGAGGTGGATGCCTTAAACCTGCTAAATGTATATGATGAGCCCAGTGAGGAAGACAAGAATACAGAAGATGTGCAAGATCAAGAAAAGGAAGCAAAAGAAGATAGCACAAAAGAAGGTTCCCCTATACATACAGAGCAAGTACAGATAGGAGAAACAGATAAAATAGAAGGTGAAGCTAAGATGGCTGAAGATAAAGAAGAAATAGAAAAGATAGCTGAAAATAAAGCTGATGAACAAACATAAGATTTAAACTTGCTAAGTGAAGAGCAAATAAATGTAGAAGAAGATGCTCCTAAAGAAGAGGCTGAAGGTGGAGGAGATACTGAGATAGAAGAAGAGAATGAAGTTGAATCAAAAGAGCAGGGAAAGGACCCCATGGAACAAGAGCCTCTACAATATCAACAAATGCCAGAGCAACAACAAGAGCCTCTACAACAACAACAAGCACCGCAACAGGAATATCAACAACAAGAGGAAAGGGAAACATAAAGACTGCATGAAGAAGTAATTAATGAGGGTAGAGTTAGAGAAGGCATAAAAGAGGTTCTTGCCTGGTTAGGAGGAGAGATAAGGAAGGAAGAAAAAGAGATCCAATTAGCACCAATTGACATTAAGAGTTTATTAGGTGAGAAGACTACTCCAAGAAAAGAAAAGAGAAAAGCTAGGACAATGTCTGCTATTTAGAGAGGTCCAGGTGGATCCAGAGTGCTGAACCTAGCTATACCACAAAAGGAAAAAGCAAAAGGTGAAATAACCTTGGAGGAATACAAGATATTAAATCTTGACCTTGGGCATTCCACAAGAGAACAACATATCAATGAATGGGAAGACATGCACCAAGTGACAGCAGAAATGCTGAGAAAAGATAAGGACAAACAAGATTATTTGAAAGGACACATTGTCCAACTCCAACAATTTATTAAAGGGATATTTGATCCCAGTACCACAATCCCAGAATTGCTTACTAACATAGCAATAGTGTCAAAAGAAGAAATAAAGAGCATGGAGAATAAAAGGTGCAAAGCTGATATTTTTGATGAATGGTTTAATGATTTTATGCAAGAGGGTAAGCAAACAATATGACAGGCTATGGGAAGTTGGAAAGTGGTTACAGAGGAAAAGAATAAGTGTATGATACTTACACATAAATGCCAAATCAAAAAGGAGGAATGCATATATGAAATTAAACAGCTGACAAAAGTGGAAGGAAGAGCAGAAAAATTGATAAATGAAGGAGCACTTACTGTTACATTGGCAAATCAAGTGCCACAGACAATATTAGAGCTGAAATTTGAGGAGGATAACATCAGAAAATGTACAATAGTTGTGCAATATTTAGAGGAGAAAGTAGGTGAGATGATCAAGATGCATAAAAAGATGATAGAAAGACTCCTGCAACATGAATGTATGGAAATGCTGGTGTATAACTTGGAAAGGGCATTAACAGAGTTCAATGCCATATTTGCACCATGCATAGAAAATCCTAATGCCAATCTCAGCAAACAGATGATAAATACATTGATGGAAGAGTGAAGTAAAATGAAGAAATACCAGAAGAGAAGAGAGGGCTCAGAGAATAAAGAAACGAAGTTGAAGGAGAGAGTTGTAATGCAAGAATATATTTTGGCAAAGAGTCCAGGAGGGGACCGCACCTTTGTAGAAGGTGTAATTGGCAATTTCAAGAAATATTTGAAAAAGTGACAAGTCAAATAGGAAACCTTGGCAGGAAAAAGTTAATAAAGAGAAGGGGAATTTTATTTTGTAAAGATTCCAACAGCATCCTTTGAGTGAAGGAAAAGATGCCAAATAGATATTTTGGGCAGACGGTTATGAGACAAAGATGCACTGTTGATCAAGGATGGAGAAACCTCAACCGTAGATGAAAGTTGTAGCCGTAGCAATTTGAAAGTTCAAAATCTATATAGGGGACTTTACTACATGTATATTATTTACACAGGGATTTGCTAGCTAGTGTAATTTGTTCTGAAACTTTGGGTAGGAGTATTTTAGTTTAGAGGAGGTCGCCTGTGTCTGCACTAAGGAATGCGTGGAATGTCCAGCTTTTTTATTGTATCTGTAAAGCATTGTAAGTTTTTGTGAATTCAATCAATGAAGCTAAGAGTCATTCATACATTGTAAATCTTATATGACTATATGTTTTAAATACAATCAAATCTAGAATTCTGCATCTATTTTCTGAGTGTTTTCTGGCTCTTCTTTGCATTTGAATTAGTTTCTCTTAAAGCTTGCAATCTTGAATGCATGTTTGTGAAAATACTCAGGACATTTGCATTTAATGATTTAGTCTGCTAATTTAATTGAATTTGCTATAATTCTTATCATGTGCATAACAGAGCATTTAGATCCTGTAGCAAGTGATGTTGAATTTGAATTCTCTCTAACTTTTTCCAAACTTTGAAATACTTAGCTTAAACACAGAAATCTAAAGGAGATTGTCTAACATTTGAAGGAATTAAGAGCAATTGAGTTGATATTTGGCAATCTTTATACATATTTGAAAAGAAAGCATGTTTTAGTATAAAATCATACAAAACTTTAGGATACAGTAATAGATTTGTGCAAAAGAATGAATAATTTGTTGATATTTGCAACAATTTGCATAAATAGAGTCTAGTAAGCAATCAATCACCTTAAATCACGTAAGGCCCCTTGCATATTATAGCTTCATAGTAACCTACTGAACTATCCAACAGGTCAAGACCCGACCATACGGAAACTTGGGATTAAGTAATCTTAATTGATTTCTTCATATCTTTCAAGACAGTTAGGTTCATTTTATGAATTTTAACTTTTGTTATGAATGTGTAAAAACAATCAGCAACACTATCCTCCCTGTTAACCTAAGGATTCCTACATTGCAGTTTGCACAAGAATACCTGGGCATTGATAATAAACAAGAGGCAAGGTTGCTTCAATTGATGAATCTAGAGGAAAAAAGAAGTAAAGCAATTGAACAATTTACTAAACATCAGACTTTTGTCAAACATTGGTTTGACAAAAGAGCTATAATTAAGGCTTTTAGGATCTCAGATTTGGTCCTGATGTGGAAAAAAGCACATGAGAGGAAAGGAGATCATGGTAAGTTTGATAAAATCTGGATATGTCCCTTTCAGATTTCTGAGATTTTAGGAGATAGCACCTACAGGCTTAAGACCTTAACCAATGATGATGTTTCATTACCAGTTAATGGACAGTTTCTCAAACATTACTTCCAAGCCTGAAGTGGTGCCATCACAACCATGTGTATCATAGTGTATATTATTGTATAGTTGTTTGTACAGTCTATTTGTTTTGGCTTGTTTTGTTGTTTCCTCAGTAGGGATCTTTGTTTTGATTTAGAGTATACAGGAGAAGACTAACGACCTTTGAAAACAATAGAAAATTTAGAACATTCAGGTTAATTGTTTGAAATTTATGCATAACTTGTTGTGACTGTCATGATTGTAGAAAGTTGTTTAACTTTGTGAAATTTTGTATTCAATAACTGTGGGTTAAGTATTCAAAGAGGTTTCTCACAATGACACACCTAAAATCCTTGGGTTTGTTGAACTTACCAGTGTAGATATTAGGTGAAAAATCAGATGTCACCCTTGCAACCATTACAATTATTAGCTTAATTTCAGCAAGTGACCACTCCTTGCATCTTGAAGTTACAAATGCAATATCTTATGAAGTTCTGTCAAATACAAAATAAATAAATAAATAAATAAATAAAATGGATTATACTGAAAATCTAGATTAAGCCATCTAAGTAACTCTACCGGGGCTATAGATGCTCGCTGGCAGTGGGGCTCTACTTAGGAGAATTGTAACGATAACCTTGTTAGGGCTATGGACGCCTGCTGGTAGCAAGGCTCTATCCGGTTGGCTATGAGGGAATGACATCAACTACGTAAGCTAATGTCAGTCACTGGTTTGTTCAACTGATCTTCAAGATGAGGATTATTAATCACGTGCACCCACTTAAACTGAAAGGAAAATTCTGCACCTTATTGAATACATTGAGTCTCAAGTTAAATAATGATTTGCAAGAAAGATAGTTGGAAGTTATGAATTTATTCCATTCAGTTTCCTTTAATGGTTTGAATTTAATTGTTTTGTTTGGTGGCTAGTTGTTGTGATGTTCACAACACACCCCATTTTACTCCTTAACAAAATGAGGACCCCTGCTGTGGCTTTTTCTTTTTGCTTGGGTCTGTTGTTTTGCTTGGTGGTAGAGGGAAAAGAGAGTGAATAGTACAAACCTTGTTGAATATAGAGAAAAATTTGCATTAAGTGCCAGAGCAGAGTACAGATGAATTCCTTGTCAAAAATGACCAAGGGTTGCTTTTTGAACCATCTTAAAATTCCCTGTATTTTGCAAGTTATTAGTGTTTTGGTAAAATGTACAAGCGGGTTTGTATATCGGGTTGCATATACAATGGCCTTTGCATGTTAGGTCGTTGTATGTTGCACATACAAATTTGATTGTATATCGGGTCAAGCATATACAAAGTCTCTTGTATATCGCTCATATACAAGGTCGCAAATGGGTTATCGGGTTTACATGCAAAGTTATTTGTATATTTCGTGCCTTGTATGCATTTACTAATGTTCAATTTGTACATGTAGGGTGGACTTGGTGCAGTTTAAAGTCAAAATGAATGTTTGTTTAAGTCCTCCGGGTGTATATTTGGCGCTTGTATGTTTTTACATACAAGCGAAACATACAAGTCAAAAGATACAAGGCTCGCAATATACAAGCGCTAGACCCGAAAAGTCTATTAAACAAGCTTAAGTCCTTGTATGTGTTCCGGCTTGTATATTGGTGAAATACAAATGTTTTATATGTTGGGCAGACTCAAGGGAGTTTTTAAAGACAGTTAAGTCGTATATTTTGTGCGTTGTATATCGAAGATATACAAGGCAAAATATGCAAGCCGCGGACGCGAAGGAAGGTTAAAGAGAGTTAATTCGTTGTATGGTCGTGCTTTGTATGTTGCGATACATACAAGCCAAGATGCATTACGAAACATACAAGCACCGGAATTGAAATGATTATAAAATGAAGTTGAATGTTTGTATATTCTGTGGCTTGTATATTTTGAAACATACATTGCCGGCATACAAGCCGGAATTCAAAGGAGATTGAAATACGGTATAAGGCAAACATCAAGTCTGATTGTATATCAAAGAAGATGCATTCTTCTTTATACATCACGGATTTGACAAGTAAATAGGTGCGGTCTATAAGGAGTTGAAGTCCGACAGGGACATACAAAGATGTTTGTATGTATCGGCTTGTATAAATTGGAATGTATATCCCCACATACAAGTGATACATGCAAGCGATAGATGTAAAGAAAAGATGTATTCTCATAACCCGAATAAAAGGTTAAAATGAAAAGGGTCCTTGTATGTTCGGAATGCTTGTATATTGAGATATACAAGCCTGATTTACAAAGAAAACATGCATTCGCCATATACAAGGATTTAAGCAGGCAAAAGGGTGGGAAAGCAAAGCGATATGAATTTGAAGTTATTTTGGAGCCCGATGCATGTTCTTGGTCAAAGATGGTTGACTTGACCGTTTTAAACGTTGTATTTGCATTTTGGATGCACGTTTTTCATAGTTTTAGAGCCTAATATATGTGTTTACACATTCTGAACCAGATTTAAAGGTTTATCTCCCTGCTAGTTTATTAAATGATAATGATACTTAATTCCTGCTTGTTTATTGCAGATTGCTGGGGTTATTTCGAAGTAGCTAAAAATGTAGAGTTACCAACACAGTGGCGGCGTGTAGGTGAACATAAATATGGAGCTTTAAATGGTGTGACATCACAGGAGATGGGTCGGATAGCAAAAGATCACAAGCGAACCAGGAGGAGTCAAGGACTTCAATGAAGAGGACAAAATGTAGATGGGGAAACATTTTTAAATGGAACAACAGTTTTTCTTGAGCTGTTAGGGTTTCCAAGGGACAATCTTACACCCAGTATGGGCATGCTGCTCAGATTTTTGGTAGGATTTATTCTCCATTGTTTGATGATGCACCTACAGGGTGGACCGTTGATTAACTAGGGTTTTTGGGGCACTGTATTGGGAAAAAACTAGAGATATATATTGTGCCCATTTTATTTTTTTTAAAAAGGAGGTCATTCATTCAAAATCTGACCTGTAGCAATTTCATGTAAGAGATCAGATTATTGAGATTAATGAGGACTGAATTATTGAATCATCAAGGTTCTTTCTTCAGATCATTGTAAATGTACTTGTTGTAAAGCATACTGAATGAAGGTGAAGCTTTAGATTACATCTTGATTGTAAACCTGAAATAATCTTCAAGTTGGCTCCTGGATATGTACTGGTGAATGCTGTGTTCAATAGAAGCGCTTTCATTTCATTGCATGTTGTTGTCAACTTTTCCTTGAAGATTTGCACTGAATCATGCGGATTTGTGGAATGTCTTGGTGAAGTATGATTTTAGTTTTCTTCTCTTCATTGCTGTATCAGAACATGTATGTGGATCAGTGATCTCAGTCAAGTAATTTTGGGAATCTCACTCTTTAAACCCTATCTCTGTTATTTTTTTTTTTTTAATTTCATTGAAATCACTTCCACAATTGCAAATCATAGTAAATCATAAGCAAAATAGAGAAATATGCTAACATCTCATAGATAACTGAATATCATTAGCATATTTGAGCTAAGAATGCATCTAGTATTGAAGATATCATGCATGGACTTGCAAATAATGGTAGAAATCATGCAAATATCCATTTGTAGATGTATTATTTGAGAAAGTTCATAGTGTAAAGGTAGAAATTACTGATAAATGTAAGGCCCTTGAATGATTAACAGCAACACACATCAACCACTAAATAATGCCAGTAGATTATGAACTAATCAACGGAGACTTGGGATCATGAATTCTTTGAATTCATCGTATCTTTCAAGATAAATAAAGGTTGTGTAACTTTTGTTTAGTGTTTGGTTGTGACTAACATCACCATCAACAGTATATCATAGATTCAAATATACAAACATGTCGGCAACATGCAGGCTTACAATTACGGCTCACAGGCCTGATTCTCCAGTTATAATGTATGCGTACGATGTAGCTTTGAAGCACTAGATACAAAAAAATTTGAACCATCTAACTTGTGAATTATGCTAACTACTTTCCTAGGCATCTATTATATGAATATATATCATCTCCGGATCACAAGAATCCTCCACGTTGGTGAAATATATTACAAACTCCAAGAAAGAGATGTAACGTGTGTACACGGATAGGTCGGCCCTAAACAACTTATATTCCTCCACAATTGAATGAATCAATGTGTGGATCTTAGGGAAGGTCAGCCACATCCCAAAGTACCTTGAATGATGTGTCATTTAGCTCCACAATTTGTGAGAGTGCTTCACAAGTCTTCTCTTTTAGCTAATTGTCTAAGACTGTCTAAATGTTCTACTCTGAGAAAATAGTTGATCTTTTGATA
Organism: Cunninghamia lanceolata; assembly: GCA_027924645.1. NCBI lineage: Eukaryota > Viridiplantae > Streptophyta > Pinopsida > Cupressales > Cupressaceae > Cunninghamia > Cunninghamia lanceolata. The sequence continues at coordinate 5,985,753 of BSBN01000850.1, forward strand.
GCGATATCTTTTTAGAAACTGATCCAAATGATCTAAATTTTGGATATGATGTGCATGAAGATGTCTAGATGTTAAGTCTAGCTCCACAAGGTTTGAAATGAAACTGCAGAAAAATGTGGACCAATCTACTAAAACTACTAGTGATTGAACTAACTATACTGAACTAGGAAAATGAAAGAAACAAAATGAAATGCAAATGTTTTTGGTTGATGCAAGATCACTCTTGAACTAGGGATGCTCCTGCATTAGACACTTGGGGTTGTTAAAAAGGTGAGTCCCTCACTTTTCTAGGGCTAGAGGAAAACCAAGACTGTCCACCTCAGCCTGAGAAATCCAAGATGAATCTTCCTCTTGTTTGCCTTTCCACTTCACAAGATATTCTTTGTATTGCTTTCCTCTGGTGCTGCGTCCAACTCTGTTGTCCAAGATGTCTTCAATCTGCTCTGGTGCTTGTAGTGGTAACTGCTTCTTTACATGATTTTCAATGTTGTCACTGGTTTATTCTTCATGATATTGATATAGGTCTGCAATGTTGAAAATAGGTGATATACTCAATGTCTCCGGTAGCTCAACTTCATATGCATTTCTTGAATCAAACTTTTTGAGTATCCTACATGGTCCATACTTCTTCATCTTCAACTTTTTATATGTCCCTACTAGAAATCTTTCTTTTCTTCGATATACCATCACTTCATCTCCCATGGAAAATTCTTTGTCTCCTCTTATCATCTGCTTGCTCCTTATACTTATTGTTCATCTCTTCCAAATGCTTCTTAAACTGATTATGTATTGTCTCCATGTGTCCTGCAAATTCTTTTGCTTCTGCAGTCCTTTTATCTTCCATACTGATATCTCTCAATTCTGCTACTCCTCTAGGGTTAGTTCCTATCATAATCTCAAATGGTGTTCTTCCTGTACTCCTGTTCACTGAATTATTATATGCAAACTCTTCTTGTGATAGAATCAAATCCCAATTTCTTGCCTTCTCTCCAACCAAACATCTTAACAAGTTACCGAAACTCCTATTTACTACCTTTGTCTATCCATCAGTCTATGGATGAAATGCTAAACTAAACTTTAAATCTTTCTTCATCTTCTTCCAAAGTGTCTTCCAAAAGTATCCAAGGAATCTTGTATCTCTATCTGAAATTATGCTCTTAGGTAATCCATGCAATCTCACAATCTCCTTGAAAAATAGGTTAGCCACATGAACTGCAGCAGTTGTCTTCCTACAAGGTATGAAATGTGCCATATTTGAAAATCTATCCACCACTATAAATATAGAATCATGTCCTCTTTGTGTCTTCGACAATCCCAATATGAAATCCATGCTTATATCTTCCCAAGGTCTCTCCGATACTATCAAAGATTTGTACAATCCAGTATTCTGACTACTTCCTTTTGCAACTTGACATACTCTACAACTCTCATCAAACTTCCTAACATCCTTATATATATGAGGCCAAAAGTAATTTTCACTTACCGGAGCCACTGTCTTATCAATTCCAAAATGTCCTGCCAATCCACCACTGTGCTTCTCCTTGATCAAATTGTCTCTCATTGAACTCCTAGGGATACACAACTAATTTCCTTTGAACAACATATCTTCCTTAATGAAATAATCCAACCACTTACTTCTATCTATCACAACAGGCTCCTTACATGCTTTCCAAGGTTCTACAAAATCAAGGTCTTCATACAAGTTCTTCAATTATTGACATCCTAACACTTCAACTCTCATCTCTATCAGCAAATTACTCCTTCTACTCAATGCATCTACAACTTTGTTTGATTTTCCACTCTTACGCTTCAATACAAAAGTGTAACTCTGCATGAAATCTACCCATCTCATATGTCTCTTATTCAACTTTCCTTGACTGTTCAAATATTGCAAAGCTTGATGATTAGTATACAACACAAGATCCTTAGGCAACAGATAGTGTCTCCACTTCTTCAAGGCTTGAATTATGGCATAGAACTCCTGATCATAAACTAAATATCTTCTCCTTGCATCATTCAACTTCTCACTGAAATATGCTACAGGCCTACCTTCTTGACTTAACATTGCTCCTATTGCATTTCCACTTGCATCACAATCTACTTGAAATACCTTATTGAAATTTGGTAATGCCAACACAGGTTGCTCTGTCACTTTCTACTTCAACAATTCAAACCTTTTATCTTCCCCTGAATTCTTTGTCATAGGGTTAGATACTGAACTGAAATTTCTAATGAACTTTCAGTAGAAACTAGCTAATCCATGAAATGATCTGACTTCTCTAATGCTCTTAGGTGTAGGCCACTCAACAATTGCTCTAACTTTCTCAAGGTCCATCTTCAATCCTTCCACAAAAATCACAAATCCCAACTATACCAATTCTTCCTTCATGAAACTACACTTCTTGATGTTTATCGACAATTTCTCTTCTCTCAACCTCTGCAATACTTTTCTCAGGTGTCACAAATGTTCTTCTTTTGTCTTACTAAAAATCAAAATATCATCCAAATATACAATAACAAACTTACCCAAGAATTTCTTCAAAACTTCATTCATCAATCTCATGAAAGTACTTGGTGCATTTGTCAATACAAAGGGCATCACTATCCATTCTTATAACCCTTCGTTTATCTTAAAAGTAGTCTTCCATTCATTTGCTTCTCTAATTTTGATATGATGTTATCCACTCTTCAAGTCTATCTTTGTAAAATATTTTGCTCCACTCAAACAATCCATAATATCATCCATCCTAGGTAATGCAAATCTATACATAATTGTGTTCTTGTTGATTTCTCTAGAGTCTGTACACATTCTCCATTCTCCATCCTTCTTCGGTACTAACACCGCAGGTACTACATAAGGACTCCAACTTTCTTTGATCAAACCTTTTCTCAACAATTCTTGTATCCGTCTATTCAATTCTTCATTCTCTGCTGGTGTCATTCTATGTGCTTCTTTATTAGGCAAACTAGCTCCAGGTATAAGATCCATTTGATAACTAATACTCCTGATTAGTGGCAATCCTTTAGGTACATTATCTGATATGATGTCTTCGTACTCTATTAGTAACTGAGTTATCTCCTCTAGTTGTGATTCTCTAGTATCTATCTTTAGGCCTTCATGCTTCTTAGGAATCAAAGCATAACACATATTCTCATGTCTCAAACCATCCAGAAATTTCCTTCCATCAACCAAACAGATTCTAGCATTCCCACATATTTCACTCTCAAGTTCATTTTCCAAAGGAATCAAAGTAATTCTCTTTCCATTTGATGTTATAGTGTAGGTATTCTTTCTCCCATCATGTATAGCTTTTTAATCATATTGCCATGGTCTACCCAATAATATATGACATACATCCATAGGCATAATATCACACAATACTTCATCATGATAAGATCTAATATGAAATTTCACCAAACATTGTTCACTCACTAGTACCTTATGATCATCATGAATCCATGCTATCTGATATGGCTTAGGGTGTTTCAATCTTTCTAACTTCAGTTTAGTCACCATCTCCTCTGAAACCAAATTATCTGAACTACCACTATCAATTACAACCTTACAACATTTACCTCCTGATTTGCATCTCGTCTGGAATAAACTTTTCCTAGATGCAGTAGTTCCTCATTAGTCTTTGCTTGAAATAGTGCTCTCCTCATGACAAGTGATTCTCCTTTCTCAGGTTTACCAACTGAACTAGGTGATTCAACAGGTTTTTCTTCTACATATGTTGTTCTTCCGCTATTCTCTATCTTCTTGCTTGTACTCCCTTGATGACATTCAAATACTATGTGTTCTTCACCTCCACACTTAAAATAGGTTCCTTTGAGTGTTATCCTATCAATTCCTCTTCCATCTCTTCTGTATCCTTCACTCTAATGTGAATTAGGGTTTCCTCTGCGATAGAAAGTTTTGTCATCTCTCCGGTATGAATTACTATCTCTATCTTCCTTCTTGAATGTGTTATGTTGTCTTCTTTGATCTGTATATGATCTTTGTCCTCCAAAAAATGTCCTGCCTCTCTGAAATTTACCTTCTCTATCTCTTTGTCTCTACTCATACTTCTTGTTCAACTTCTCTTCAACTTTTAGGGTGAACTGATATGCTTCTTCCAATGTTGTCATCCTTACCAAACTCAGTTCTTCTTGAATGTTCAATCTCAGTCCAGTGATGTATCTTGCCACTTTCTCCTTACTTCACTATGTCCTATCCTTATGATCATCTTATGAAATTCTTTAGTATACTCCTTCACAGATTTCTCCTTTTGTCTCAAGTTCTGCAATTTCTTCAATTGTTCCAACTCATAGTCAGCAGGTATAAATGGATTCTTCAACTTTGTCACCATTCTATCCCACTTTATGATCTTTTCTTTCTCTCTTCTATTTCTATCCAACTAAACTTCTTTGCACCAAATAGCAGCATGTCCTTTCAACTTAGTTTTTACAAATTTTACTTTTTTCAGATCTTTAATTTCTTCATATTCAAAGTATTCTTCTAGGTCATTTATCCAATCAATCAATTCCTCAGGATTCAAATTGCCAGTATAGTTCAGTACCTCCACTCTAGGTCTTTTCCCAATCTTTGAAATAGCTCACAACATCTTCACTTGATCTAATTCTTCTTCTTCTCCTAGGGTTTCTTCATTTTGATCAGCAGATTGAAATTCTTCATCATCATCACTTTTAACATTAGGTCGAGGTGTTAGTCCTCTTCTTCGATCTTCTTCAACAACATCCAATTGAACTAGCATTGTTTTCATCATCTCCATCATCTCATCCATTCTTCCTGCCATAATACCAACAACAGGTATTCTCCTCGGTGGCATCTCTTCCTAGGATCAAGTGTAACTGCCTCAAATTTAGTGATTGGGCTACTAGGTGACAACTACCTCATAATCAACGATCAGTTGACAACACAAGTAATCTACCTCGGATTTGGTCATCTATTCATAGTAAGATCTTATGGAATGCCTTCGCTAACTTTGCTCAATTCACTCCCAAAGGATTCAAACTTCGCTCTGATTCGCTCCAAAGGATTCAAACTTCACTCTGATACAACTTGGTGCTGTCATGGTTAGGAGGGTCCACAAGGTGAATAGTCCATACCCTACAACAAGAGTAAACACAATGAAATCAACTCAATTATAGAATGAAAATGTAGATTTAGTCATTTACTATATCAAAGATTCAAATATACAAACATGTCGACAACATGCAGGCTTACAATTAGGGCTCACAAGCCTGATTCTCTAGTTACAATGTATGCGCAATATGTAGCTTTGAAGTGCTAGATACAAAAGAATTCAAACTATCTAACTTGTGAATTATGCTAACTTCTTTCCTAGGCATCTATTACATGAATATATATCATCTCTGGATCACAAGAATCCTCCTCATCGGCTAAATAGATTACAAACTCCAAGAAAGAGATGTAATGTGTGTACATGGGTAGGTCAGCCCTAAACAACTTGTATTCCTCCGCAAGTGAATGAATCAATGTGCGAATCTCAGGGAAGGTCGGCCACATCCCAAAGTACCTTGAATAATGTGTCATTTAGCTCCGCAAGTCTTTTCCTTTAGCTGATTGTTTGAGACTGTTTGAATGCTCTGCTCTAAGAAAACAGTCAATCTTATGATAGAGATATCTTTTTGGAAACTAATCCAAATGATCTAAATTTTGGATATGATGTGCATGAAGATGTCTAGATGCTAAGTGCAGCTCCACAAGGTCTAAAATGAAACTGCGGCATAATGCAGACCAATCTACTGAAATTGCTACTGATTGAACTGACTGTACTGAACTGGGAAAATGAAAGAAACAAAATGAAATGCAAATATTTTTGGTTGATGCCAGGCTGCTCTTGAACCAGGGATGCTCCTGCATTAATTCTTTTCTGCAAGTAGATTTCAAGTATAACCATCTTTCGAAACTGCAAGTACTTAAGCCATTTTCTAATTCCTCCAGAATCTCCATAAAAGCATATGTAGAACTGATGAGTTGCATACATTGACATCTTTGATCATTCTCAAAAAGTTTCAGGCCCTATACTTCACCGCAACTTCATACTTTGGGTTATGAAGGATTACATAAGGTCCGAAGGACTCTGTTCTCTACAAAGTAATACATTTCTTATCTTGTGGATGCATAACTTAGCATGATACTTCTCTGGGAAGGTGCATGGATGTTTTTGACCTAGTGTATGATTGAATCCTTGGTCCACATTGAGGTTTTGGCTTCTCCTCAGCAGTTGAAAGATGAACAGTGGACAGTGTTGAGCAGTATGAGCTGACTAGTTAAGTACCTAGTGCATGCAAAGGATTTTGACTAATTTCTCCAAGTTTGGAAGGTATGGGATGATGTGTCCTGATGTTTTTCACAAGGCCCTAAGGTCCGCAACAAACTTTGTTATCATTTTGCATGTGTTATGGTCAACTGATGATAATCTACACGTTACACTCTATACTAGTCTGGCTATCGACCTAATCAACATTTCAAGGTGTTGCAGAGGATATATAGAAGATATAATTCATTTGAAAGGCAATTAAGGTGGATATGAATATAGCAAATCAGATATGAAATGTGAAGATTTAGTTTGAAGAAAGATATTGAGCAGAAACATCATACTGCACCATCAACATGCAACATATGTATTCTTCCTAACAGTCCTTATATTTATACTATCATTGTAATAGCAATGAGATGAACTTTTAGGGAGTATTAGCTTCCTTGGGTTGAATCCCTAAAACAAAGTTGTAATAATTTTGTAGTGAGCATATTATATTGTGAGCTAATCTTCACCATGGTTTTTCCCTGTTTTAGGGTTTTCCACATAAAAATACTGGTGTTATGTGTTGACTCTTGATTTGCATATTTTCTTTCATGTTTTCAAAACTATTCAGTTTTATTAGTAAATGTTTGTCTAAAGTTTTTAAGTGTGCTGATTCACCCCCGCTCTCAACACCCCATTGTGTTCAACAGGGAGATCACATACACCAAACATGACTTTAATGCTAGCGATTTCTATTTAAATTGCACAAAAATAGTTTTTATTAAAAAAGCCATAACTTTCAGATTAAAACATAACTTTTTCTAACTTTTAAAATGATTTGGAAAGATTACACAGAGGTCTACAAAACCTAGAAATTATTTCTATGATAAATATATCTTTAGTAGAATTTTCTAATGACAAAATAATCACTAGTAAAACATAATTCAAAAAATAACAACACAGATAGATAGTCACTAATGAATTTATATTTCATAATATAAAAATTGGGTATGGCTTATTTATTGTGAGGATTTAAACAACTTGGTTGTGCACCTTCCATAAAAGTTATAGAGAAACTCAATTCTTAAAATGAAATAGTAGACATTTTAGATTGGTTATTCTCATGACAATTTTACCAATTTTTTAAAAATGTATTCAACTTGTTTTCATCACTTAAAACAAACCATAAAAGATAGAATTGTAAAAGTTGAAGGTAAAATTTATCCCTTGGTTTCAAACCACATATCCAAAAATTATAAAAACTCAAATTACCATTTAAGAGATATGACCAAAATAAGATAGGTTGCTACTTTTCAACAAAACTAGTTCATAATTTAAAATCATCAATTTCAAGTTCAACATGAACTAATTGATTAAATTCACTAATTCCTTAACATATCATGGAATCATTCATACTAATTTCAAATCATTAGCATACATGACTCACAAGAAAACCCTCTTCCTAAGTTTTCTATTATGTTTCTTCCTACACAAGAAACTATGTTTTCAACTCTTCCAATACTAAAATTAAATTTAGCAACTTCTCAAATCCACTTATTATTTTTCTAGAACCTTAATATAATTCTATTCACCAAATCTTTCCCTAATTTGTCTAGGTCACTTAAAATAATAGATCTACAAATTATCAATAGTTTTCTTCTTACACAAGCAATCAAATATCACTTCTTTCACAATATTAATCCAAACGAAATATTTTTTAAAGTATTTCGTGAAAAGAATCCTACCTCAACCTTGTAACAATTTGGAAAACAAATGGAGATGAACCAAAATAAAACAATTTGGAAAACAAATGGAGATGAACCAAAATAAATCCAATCAACAACAATCCTCTCGTCTTTATCAAAAAAACACTTCCAAAAATCTTCAACCTTCAAACTTTATACTAAAATTGATAACTAAAAGAATGAAAATAAAGCTCACTCTCTTCTTTTAATAACTCTTACTTTTCTTTTCAAGACCTTAAAAAACAAAATATAATATGAGATTATTTATAAAAGTAAAATAATATTAAAATATCTTTTAAAAGTAATAATATTAAAATATTATCTTTTCTAATTTTATCCAAATAAAAAAACTCACTTAAAACCAATATTAGGAAATTATATTTTCTAATTTACAAATAAAATAAATAGAATAATTTTTTTCCCTAAATTCTTAAAATAAATTTGACCATTAAGAACTAGTTTTCTAAATAAAAACTAGATATAAGAAATCTTTTATTGTTTTTTTTTTTAAATTGAAATAAAATATAATTATTTTATTTCTAAATTCTAAAATAAAAATTTGGACATAAAATCTATTTCAAGTATAATAATTAAATAATTGAAATGCAAAATCACATTAGACAATTAATTTAAAATTAAATATAAGCATCAAATAAATAAATACATAGAATTACCTCTAAATCAACCAAATTAGCCAAACTAGTAATTAATTTATTTCTAATTATTTATTGATCTTAATTTATATATTATTTAATTATTTATCTTAGTTTAGTCCTAGTAGTTAAAGTACATTATAAATGGAAAATTTGAATACTTCTCATAATGGTGAGATTGAAGAGGAAATGTGTATGGTGTAACCACATGGTATGTAAAGAAAGTACAAGGACACATGGTATGCAGGTTTTAAAAATCAATATATGGGCTAAAGAAAACTCCTAAGAGCTTGGTATGCAAAAATTGATGAGTACTTTAAATTTGAAGATTTTGAAAATAGCCCTCGTGACCGACCCTAATTTCTCATGACCCTAATTTATATGTAAAGGCCTTCAAAGGAGCTTAGGGAAGTGAATTATTTTTCTTTATGTGAACGATATCATTATCACTAGTGAATGAGCATAATATTATTGATATGTTAAAGTTGAGGTTAAAGGACATATTTGGGGACTCTTTATTACTTCCTTGGTTTTGAGGTGTGGTAAAATTAAGATGGCATCTTCCTTTCACAAACTAAGTATGCTAAGGATTTGTTGGTCAAAATCAAGATGGAGGATTCTACAAGTTCCACGATTCCAATATTCACAAGTATAAAATTGACCAAAAACATGGATAATGATGATGTTGATTTAAATTTTGTCATTGGTTTTTAACATGTCTCATTTACAACCAAAGATAAATCATTGTAAATGTATATGTTGAGATGTGCTGCATATTTTTAATGTTTAACAGTTGAGTGGAGCTAACCATTAGTTTAGTAATTTTCTGATTTCAGAAAAAAATTTAAATATTATATTGGATTTGCTATGTTAACCATGATTTTAAAATATTCCTACAAATTGTAAAACCACTTTTTGATGTACCTATTAATATCTGCACATACATAAAAAAGTAAAAGTTTTATTATTATATTGGAAACGATTTAAATTTTTAAACAATAAAAAAAACAAAATTACTAAACTAAAAATTTACATGACGCTCTTATATTGCAATTCAGTTTCGAAAAATAATATAGATTGGCCAAAATTCTTATGTTTTTTTTTTTTTTTTATGTTTCTGATTGTTCTTCAGTATTCTGTTTGACTGTCTATGGCTGTCCATCTGTAAACTGCTTTCTGTAATCTCTTTTACACTTCAATTCAATATAAAAAAATTCTTATGTATTTTGAAGCATCGCTTGGCCTGCAAGTTTCTTTTGTCTGCACTAATCTATGAATCTATAAATTAAAAGGGAATCTGAATTCCAGAATATATATCATACTAAAGCACAATCAACATTTTTATATGGACTATAGTTTTAGATGGGAAAGTGACCTTTTTATATTGAATGGAGCTGTTGTAAGAGATAAGTGACTTACAATTGCATTATACTAAACATAGATAATTTCAAAAAAGAACATGATTCTCGGAATAACATACAAATTATCTGGAACTTTTTGGCTTTCCCCATATCAGGAAGGAATAGTTCTACATTGAATATCTAGAAGGAATATATATATATATCTTTAAAAAATATAGTGGCATTTAAAACAAGCTCATATTCTGTTACATGTTAAGATAGTGGGGACAATTCTATGAAATAGTGTGAGCTTCACAAGGATCATCTTAAAAGTTAAAGTCCAGTCAAGTATTGTTCCAACTAACAGATATTATTTTGCTTTCTATTATAATACTCTAATTTTAAAAACAATGAATAAATCATGTTTGGACACATCATGGGTGATGTTGAGATTGATTGAACAATAAGATATGATCACTGTGAAAACCATGAAAACAGGAAATCATTGACCATTGAGATTCCTTGGAAACGAATATGTTACATTGCTTATTTTCACCTGAACAGGAAAAAGAAGTATTCGAGCATAACCAAACATTTATATTCTATGACAGTTATGAAAAATTATTTAACTAGCTCCCCAAACAACAGATGACAGTAATAAAGTAAGTTTGAATGCTACTGCTTATATCATAATTTATGATATATTACCATTCGAACAGTTTTACTTGTTGGTTCCATCATCAATTAAACAATTTTAAAATAATTTTGTATTTTATGAAGATTGGAGTAATTCACTTATTATCAGGTTCCTTTTCAGTTTATTAACTTGGGGAGAGTTATTACTATTGATTTTAATTGCATAGTAGTTTTTTATATTAATATTTTAGATTACAACTTTAAGATTTATTATTGAAATGAATTAAGATCTTTAAAAAAGATTGTAAACACTAGTCTTATTATATTATATTCAAAATGTTAAGAAAAGTAAGTGTATTGCTTATGAAAATGTAAGGGATGATTAGTAGGAATCAATGGAAAGAGCAAAAAGTAGGTTGGATGAATAAAACAAGAAAATTATTATGGTAATGATAATAATAATTTTTTTTTTAAATGTTTTTCTTCATAAGGGTAGATGTAGGGTTTTTGAAAGGGCCCAAACCCTTTTTTACAAAACAAGAAAGATGGTCCCATGAAGCCCAACCAACAACAAAGAGCAACAAGAAGGATCTAACAACACTAAGGCTGCAAAACAACAACAAACAATCAGCAACACATCAAAATAATAATAAAGATATTCGTATTAATAAGAATAATAATAATTGCTTAAAAGATGAGAATAAGAAATATAAGAATACAAGGTCAAAAAAGGGAACAAAAATTCAACATTGGGATAATAAGAGAACACAAAAGTAAAAAAGTGGGGCACCAAATTAAATGATAAGATCCACACATAAAATAATTGCAATAATATAATGCAGATGATAGATCTCACACAATACAAGAGATGTTTGTGGGCTAAGATGCCCTAATATCTAATCTATGTAGAAATAGAATAAACCCTTGAGGTAGGGCAACACCGTACAATACTCCTTATGGAAGAAGACACTCGATGCTATATCTCCAAGAGATCCCAAATACAATATCATACTCAACACATGCACCTCCTTTAAATATAGACCTCTTCCTAATAACATAATGGAAGGGTAAACACAATGTCGGCCTACTCATAACCTAATATAATTAATTACATAAGTAATCTATAAGACCCAATATAACTAACTTAAGGATGTGTACCACATGTCGGCATCTCCATCCACCTAAATACATTATAATATCATATCCGTATGTACATAACATGTCATCCCTCTTTGACATGTTTCATCCCCGAAGGGTGAAAGTTCAAAGATGTGCACACTTTTATAAAGGAAACGACCAACACTAATCTAAATGTAAACTAATAAAATGTAGATTTTTGGGTGTATTTTATGTTTGTATTTTTAAAAAAATCAAAAAAATTATTCAAATTTGGTATTTTATAAAATTGACTCTATAATTTAGTTGCTAATAAAATGATGAAAAATAAGGTTTTCGAGACATTGCACTTTATATAGTAAATTTCATTTATTTTCCTTCTATTTTTTTGTGTATTCATAACTCGAAACTTTAGTGCATGGAATAATTTTTTCTCCATTTTGATATATATATATATATATATATATATATATATATATATATATATATATATATATATATATATATATATATATATATATATATTGGAAGTTGCATATAATGAAAACATAATTGTTTTGGTGGGATGTCAACTTTTGTCTTAACTATTTATCTAAAATAGATAAAAAATATATCATCTCAACATGGAATCTCTCCTCTAGTGCATCATACTTTTTTCAATTTTTTTGATAAACTTTACTAATTTTTCTTGAGAGGACAATCAAAATCATATTTTGGTGTTGATGACCTACTTTTAGTAAAAATAAAATATAAAATATAAACACTAATTGAAATGTTTAAAAAATTATAGTTTTACAAAGTAGACTTATAGATCTACAAAAGGGTATTTACGCCAAGAGACATTCCTACATTCACAACACAGATGGAGAACAAGAGCTGAAAGATTCATAAATAGATTCAAATTCTATGAAATTTTATAAGATTCTGATAAAAATAAAAATATAAAAGAAGAGAAGGTGAAAGGAATAAAAGAAAAAATAAAAAAATAAAGTGCAAGTGGGATGGAAAGGAAGGTGGATGGCAGTTTCAAAGAAGCAATCAATATCCACTAAGATGAAAAAATGGCATATCAAAAGACACACATTAATTAAGATTGAATGCATGGTTGAGGTGACATGAGAGAATAAATTAAAAAAATAAAAATAAAAAATAAAATTGAATGCATGGCCGTAGTGGCATGGGAGTTACAAATAAAATAAAATAAATGCATGGATGACTGTAGTGGCATGGGTGATGGGAGTTACAAAATGTTTCTCTATTTTTTTAATCAATTTACTATACATAAGTGGAAATAGGTGCCTCTAGAAGGATATCTCTTGGCGTACTTTAGATATATTTATTAAATATAGGTATACTAGTTTTATATTCTTTTAAAATGATTATTTGCATGAGTAGGAGTTGTTAGAACTTTAAGTTTTTTAAATAATTTTATTTTTTTGGTAAATTAGCCCCAAAGTGATGTTACATGTATTTTTAGTGGATGGTTCCAGTTGGAAAAGTTGTGGCCTAGATCTAATTTAGTTAGAATGAATCCAAATAGAACATATGTTTCATCAAAATTGATTTTTAGTTAGAAATACTTAAATTCATTAATGTTGATAAGTTGGCCTAAAGTGTGACACAACTTTGAACTTTTACCCCAAAACATGAGAAGAAGCCCAATAATATGATTATTGCAAGTCATTGCAAATGTGCCACCATGACCAATCATCCAACCATCCATAGTTGATCTTTGTAGTGGTTTTAGCTTGAAAGTACCTAGATCCCATCCTTGATCCATATTTTTCTACACCCATTTGATTCCATTTCTTATCATAGTAAGTCCTCCTTTGTTGCCATGAATAACCATTATAGGCTCTACGATACCACTGATTGTTGTAGTTGTTCCTTTGATACCATGTAGGTCCATAGTGATAGAATTGTTGTTTCCATGTAGTATCATGCCTCCATAATGGTTTCATCCATGATTCTTGTCTCTCAAAATGATGTGGATGTCTATATATTGCACCATTTTCTATCACTAGAACCTTCTCCACTTCATCATCTTTTGCCACTTATTTTTTGGTTCATGAAGAGAATTACCTATCTCCTCTATTTTTTCTACATCTTGCTCCTATTACATTTCCTCTGATTCATTGATGCAATCTTTAGTAGATTCTTGATCAAACTTACTCTTCCTTGACTTTTCTTTGGACTTCATTATGTGTAATATCTTGCAATGTAACTCTTTTCTCCTATATCAAAGCTTCATGAACATCTTTTGCACATTGATGTTTATTGTTCCCAAAGATTCTAACCAAGGATAACCAAGAACAATAGCCAACCCATCCATATCCAAAGCATGAAAGTTTGAATGTAAGACATATTTATCCATAGAGAGCTTCAAGTCTTCAAAAAATTGAATATCCTTACCTAATATTTGACTATTCTTGATGTGCTTTTCTTGCACCTATAACTTCTTGGGTAATTCCATGCTGACGAAGTTATTCTTGCTGCTAGGGTTTATATGATGCAGGAGCATCCAATGGTGTAAGGGCAATCTTGCATCACCCAAAAAGAAGTTAATTCAAAATCATTGCAGTTGTTTTCATTTCTTTCCATAACTAGTGTTTCTGGTTCCATAATCTCCTAAATAATGATGTAGGACTTTCAATTTTTTTCCAAACCACTAAAAATAGCAAACTACCAGTTTTGGAAAGTTTAACTGCCATTTCAGGGAAGTTTGCATTTGAGAACAGATTAAAGTGAAAAGCTACAGAAAGCTTCATAACTGAAATATAAGACCTTTGGCGAAGGAATTAGGCAAAGATCATTTGTGAGCTGAAAGATATTAAAGTTTTTGTTTTCTGAAAAGCCCCTAAAATTTTTTGAAACGAGATATGAGGCACTAAAACATCCCTTAACATCTCGAAAAGTTGACGGAAATTCATTTATGAATTTCTGGCACATAAAACAGTTCGTCAAGCGGGCACCCAGATCAAAAGTTATGCTTCCCGAAAGTTGACCTACTTTTGGAGGGAGTTGCAAATTTCAAAATTTAGCTAGAGGCCACCAAAAAGTGCTATTTATGACTATTTTGGGAACCCTAGGCAGTAGTAGAGTTAAGGGGGGAAGTGTAGAGTCAAGAATAGGTGGGAAAACAGAAACCCTAGCTGATTTGGGGTTACAGAGGGTAGAAGATTCTAGAGCATGGTGATGTGTAGTTGTAGTGTGTTGCAGCCTATGGATGATTGATTCCTCTGATTGTAATTGAGCTTATGTAATATAATAAGTTGTCCAAAGCAATAAAGAAATATTCTATTTTCTATCTACCATTTCTGTTATTGTGTGTTTTATGATTTACCCCCTTCATCAAGTGGTATCAGAGCAAGGATTCCTACGTGTGTAGACAGATCGCTGCCCATGAGGCAGTTTGTACCAAGACCTGAGGTTATGGGTTTACTATGGAGATCAAGATGCCTCCATGAAGAAATCATATTGGGAGGAATGCTTTGACGGAAGAGGGTTTTAGAGCCCTGCAAAGGCAAATTGATGCATTGCAAGAGGAGTTACGAAGAGGGTTTGAGATGAGAACAAGAGAAGAAAGTGAAGATGAAGCTAAAGAAGAGCTATTCGAGGAAGAACAAGAAGTTGCAGGAAATCCTGCAGAAGTTAGGTTGTTGAGGGCCATTTCAAAGATTGGAAAGAGGCCCAGGATCGAAGTTTCTACATATTTTGGAGATTTGAATCTGGAACATCTTAAAATGATTGGATCAATGACATGGAGGACCCAGATCGGGTCAAGTTTGCAAAAACAAAGTTGAAGGGCCATGCCAGTATTTGGTGGAAGGAGGTCCAATTAGAGAGGAACATAAGAGGAAAAAAAAAGATCACCAGATGGGATCGGATGGTGGAGAAACTGAAGAAACAGTTCATTCCCTTAACAGACTTGTTACCTTGCTTCAGTCCTTGCAGCTTCTTCAGCAACTCCATCTCATAGTATACAGAAGAGTTTTATAAGATTACTATTAGGATAGGCCATGAGGAGGCCAACAAGGAGAAGGTATCTCGTTACATTAATGGGTTGAGGCCAAGTATTCAAGAGGAACTAAGCCTGGTTAGAATGAGGTCACCACATAAGATGTGTACCAGTTTTCCTTGAAGGTGGAAGAGAATATGAATAAAAGATTCGATAGAAAGCAAAGGGGAAGAGGTCAAGGCAGAAGAACTGGTGGAAGACCCTATGGAGGCCATAATGAAGATCAAAATAAAAGTGAAGAAGCTAGCACTAGTCGAAATTAGAGAGGGGATAATGCCTACTGCCCTCATGACCAGAACAATGGTGAGAAAAGAGGAAGAGGAAGAGGCTGACCTAGGCAAGGAGCTGGAAGAGGAGTTTTCAGAGGAACCTATTTCTAATGTGGAGAAGAAGGGCATCAAGCATACGAGTGTCTACAACATCAAGGAAGGACAAATAGAAGACCTGAAGGTAATGCATGAGTTGCACATGTAGATGAAGATGCACAGTTTGAGCATTCTGAAGATGATGAAAGGGGAGAAACCCTAGTTGTCAGAAGAACTTTGTTGAATGAGGAGAAAGAACCCAATTAGAGGAAGAGTTTATTCCGTACAATGTGTAAATGTGAAGGTAAGTGTTGTGATATTATTATTGACAGTGGAAGTACTGACAATCTTGTTTCAGAGGAGATGGTTGACAAGTTGAAGTTGACAAGAAGAAAACATCCAGATCTATATCGGATCGCATGGTTGCATAAGGACCATAGAGCTTTGGTCAATGAGTAGTGTTTAGTTAAGTTCAAGATTGGTGACTACCATGATGAGGTGCTGTGTGATATCATACCGACGGATGCATGTCATATGCAATTGGGGAGGCCATGGCAGTATGATAGGAGCACTCTCCATGATGGCCGTGCAAACACATATTCCCTAACAAAGGAAGGAGTTCATCATAAGTTGAAGCCCTTGAAGGAGGTGGAAGAAAAGGTATGTAGTACTGCCAAAATTTGCATGGTAGATGGTAGGAAATTTTTGGAGGGTATGAAGCATAAGCATCATTGTTTTGCATTGATTCCTAAGATTAGTCAAGAGAAATGTAAAGATGTACTAGCAGAAGTTTCAGATATGTTGGAAGAATTTCAGTACATTATCTCTGATAATTTACCAGAAGGTTTACCACCAGTGAGGAAGATAAGTCATCAAATGGATTTGATACCAGGAGCCAGTTTGCCAAATAAGGCAGCCCATAGAATGACCCCAGTAGAGAGTTGATCAGACAAGTTCATGAGTTGTTAAGGGACTGATAAGGGAGAGCCTGAGTCCATGTGCGGTACCTATAGTACTAGCACCAAAGAAAGATGGAGAGTGGAGAATGTGTACAGATTCTCGAGCCATAAATAAGATCACGATCAAGTACAGGTTTCCATTGCCAAGAATAGATGACATAATGGATTGTTTGAGTGGAGCCAAGTACTTCACGATGATTGACCTAAAGAGTGGGTATCACCAGATCCGAATCAAAGAAGGAGATGAATGGAAGACAACCTTCAAGACAAAGGAGGATTTGTATGAGTGGTTAGTCATGCCATTTGGGCTAACCAATGAACCAAGCACATTCATGCGGCTCATGAACGAGGTACTGAAAGAATTTTTGGAAAGTTTTGTTTTTGTTTATTTAGATGATATTTTGATTTTCAATAAGACTTGGGATGAGCATTTGATGCATATCAGAAGAGTTCTAGAGAAGCTGAGGGAGGAGAAGTTGTTGATTAATCTAAAAAAATGTAGTTTTGCAAAGAAGGAGTTGGTATACCTGGGATTTGTTGTCTCAGATGAAGGTCTTAAGATGGACCTAGAGAAGGTGAGGGCTATCATTGAATGGCCTATGCCAAGGAGTTCTATAGAGGTACGATCTTTTCGTGGTTTGGTAAGTTTTTATAGAAAGTTTATCAGGAATTTTAGTAGCATTTGTGCACCCCTAACTGAGACAATGAGAGGGGATATAAAAGAGTTTAGATGGAGTAAAAGAGCAGACAAAAGCTTTGATACATTGAAGAAGAAAGTCATAGAGCAACCCATTTTGGCATTTCGAGACTTCAATAAGGTATTTCAGGTAGATTGTGATGCTAGTGGCAGTGCTATAGGAGCTTTTTTGAGTCAAGAAGGTAAGCCCATTGCCTATTTTAGTGAGAAGTTTAATGATGCCAAGAAAAAATATTTTGTTTATGATCAGGAATTTTATGCTATAGTTCAGGCTTTGAAGAAATGGAGACATTATTTGTTGCCAAAAGAGTTTGTTGTATATACTAGATCATCAGGCTTTGTAGTATCTTAATAGTCAAGGAAAGTTGAACCAGAGGCACTTAAAATGGGTTGAATTTTTACAGAGTTATACTTTTGTTTTGAAGCACAGGAGTGGGAAGTCCACCAGAGTTGCAGATGCCTTAAGCAAAAGGCAAAATTTGTTGACAGAAATGAAGATAGAGGTTGTTGGGTTCGATGAGCTCAAAAGTTTGTATCCTAAAGATCCAGATTTTGCAGAGGCTTGGAAAGCTTGTCTGGAACTTGTTACTTTGGACATGACAAAATGGTTGGATTTCATAATCCAAGATGGCATGTTGTATAAAGGAAGCTAGTTGTGTATTCCGAGGAGTTCCATGAGAGAGAACTTGATTAAGGAGAAGCATAGTGGAGGATTGGCTGGACACTTTGGTCGAGATAAGACCATTGCTATTGTTGGTGAAAATTATTATTGGCCATAGTTGTAGCAGGATGTGAGTAAATTTTTGCAAAGTTGTAGAGTATGTCAGATGGCGAAAGGAGCAAGTCAGAATACAAGTCTATATCAGCCACTACCTGTACTAGAGAAGCCATGGGATGATATTAGTATGGATTTTGTTCTTGGTTTATCAAGGACACAGAGAGGACATGATTCCATTTTTGTGGTGGTGGATAGATTCTCGAAGATGGCACATTTCATTCTTTGCAAGAAGACTAATGATGTTGTTCATATTGCTGAATTATTTTTCAAAGAGGTGGTGAGATTACATGGTCTACCAAAGAGCATAGTTTTAGATCGAGATACCAAGTTTGTTGGTTATTTCTGGAGGACATTGTGGAAGAAGTTGAAGATAGATTTAAAGTTTAGTTCTGCACACCATCCATAGATTGATGGATAGATGGAAGCGGTGAATAGAAGTTTGGGTAACTTGCTATGATGCTTGGTAGGAGATAAGCCCAAGGGATGGGTTTTGATTTTACCATAGGAATAATTTGCTTGCAACAATTCTGTCAATAAGAGCATTGGTAAATCACCATTCCAAATTGTATATGGCAATAGTCCAAGAAATGCTTCTGTGTTAAGGAAGCTAGACAAAGGAGAAAAGACAAGTGCTAAAGCTAAAGATTTTGCAGAACATCTAAAGAATTTGCATGAAGAAGTGAGAAAGTACATTAATAAGATGAATATTCACTACAAGGTTAAGGGAGATCAGAAGAGGAGATATAAGGAGTTCTAGGTAGGAGATGAATTCATGGTTCACTTGAGAAAATAAATGTTTCCTATTAGAACATACAATAAGTTGAAAATGAAGAAATTTGGACCATGCAAAATCCTAAAGCATGATTCAGGAAATGCATATGAGGTAGAGCTTCCGAGTGGGATCAATATTTCTCCTGTGTTCAACATTGCTGATTTAATAGAATATCATGAAGGTGGCACATAGGATGGACCAATAGAAGAATAGTGGAGTATTCTGGCATCTACTTCAATGGAGGAGATAGAAGAGATCTTGGATAGCCATGTGGGAAGAAGTACTCGAAATAGGAAATATGAAGAATATATGGTGAAATGGAAAGGAAGGCCTATTGAAGATTCCTCTTGGGTATCTAAGGTAGAGATTGACCATTTGGGTTTTCCTCAAACGAACACCTGAGACGTGACAGGGTCACTTCTCAAATTACCCTGGGTGTCTAATGCAGGAGCATCCAGTGGTGTAAGGGCAATCTTGCATCACCCAAAAAGAAGTTAATTCAAAATCATTGCAGTTATTTTCATTTATTTACATAATTAGTGTTTCTAGTTCCATAATCTTTTGAATAATGATGTAGGACTTTCAGTTTGTTTTCCAAACTACTAAAAATAGCAAACTGCCAATTTTGGAAAGTTTAACTACTATTTCAAGAAAGTTTTCATTTGGGTACAGATTGAAGCGAAAAGCTAAAAAAAGTTTCATAACTGAAATATAAGACCTTTGGCAAAGGAATTAGGCAAAGATCATTTGTGAGCTAAAAGATATTAAAGTTTATGTTTTCTGAAAAGCCCTTGAAAATTTCTGAAACGAGATATGAGGCACTAAAACATCCCATAACATCCTTAAAAGTTGACAAAAATCTGTTTACGAATTTATGGCGTGATAGTTCACATCCTGAGATTTTTGGCGCTTAAAACGGTTCAAGCGGACACCCGGATCAAAAGTTATGCTTCTCAGAAGTTGACCTACTTTTGGAGGGAGTTGTAAATTTCAAAATTTAGCTGGAGGCCACCAAAAAGTGCTATTTATGACTATTTTGGGAACCCTGGGCAGTAGTAGAGTTAAGGGGGGAAAGTGTAGAGTGAAGAATAGGTGGGAAGACAGAAACCTTAGCTGATTTGGGGTTACAAAGGGTAGAAGATTCCAGAGTCTGGTGATGTGTAGCTGTAGTGTGTTGCAGCCTGTGGAGGATTGATTCCTCTGATTGTAATTGAGCTTCTATAATGTAATAATTTGTCCAAATCAATAAAGAAATATTCTATTTTCTGTGTGCCATTTCTGTTGTTGTGTGTTTTATGGTTTACCCCCTTCATCATTATAGAAACAATAATATTTTCCTTTTGAATGCATCCATGAAACTGAAAGATTGAATCTTTCTTCCTTGGAGCTAAAGTGCATGCACCTATATTCTTCATCTTCTCTTTTTCATCATCTTCTCTTTCTTCTTCTTCTTTTTCTTCTTCTTCCTCATACTCCTCTTCTTCTCTTTCTTCTTCTTCTTCATGTTCATCATCTTCTTGTTCTTGAGCCCATCTATCTAAGAAAGCTTGTTCTAGTTCATCTAAAGAAGAAATATCCTTATGCAATGGTGAATACCATTTGTAAGTGTCACCCATTAAATGTAAATGAGAATATTATTTCCATAATTTTTCTTGACCATAAGTTCTTTTATATTGGTTCCACCATTCCAATGCATCTCCACTTCCATCAAAGTTAGGAATCCCCATTGAAATTGGGGTTTCTAAATTTTTCCAACATACCCGACTTTGATTGAATTATTTCATAATGTTTTTTGCCTCAAAAATAAAAATATAAAAAATAGACCCCTGATAAAACTTGGCGAGATTTAAAAAAATATAAAAATCTCAAAAAGATTCCTTGATTTGCAGCTTGTAAAGAGAAATTATGAAAAATCATAAAATTGCAATAACTCAATCAATATTAATGATAGAAACTTGATTTTTGGACTATAGAATCCTTAGATGACCCTCCACCTTCAATAAAAAATTGTAAAAAAAATATTAGCTTTTTGAAAGATATAGGAAAATCTTTAAAAGTTAGGGTTTTGTCCACATTTGCCCAAATCTAAGCTCTAATAGGTCACTTGATAAGATCCACACATATAATAATTACAATAATATAATGTAGATGATAGATCTCATAGAAAACAAGAGATGTTTGTGGGCCAAGATGCTCTAATATCCTATCTATGCAGAAATAGAATAAATGTTATGTACCTAGGGATATGATATTATAATGTATTTAGGTGGATGGAGATGCTGACATGTGGCACACATCCCTTAAGTTATCTATATTAGATCTTATGGATAACTTATGTAGTTAATTATATTAGGTGATGAGCAGGCTAACATTGGGTTTACCCCTCCATTACATGTTATTAGGAGGAGGTCTATTTAAGGAAGGTGATTATTATTGTAAGGATGTGTGTTGAGTATGATATTGTATTTGGGATCTCTTGGAGATATAGCATTGAGTGGCTTCTTCCATTAGGAGTATTGTATAATGTTACCCTGCCTCAAGGGTTTATTGTATTAAAACAACTTACACAATAGATGAATATAATAGGAAATATGTTGCAAACACTTGATAATAATATGTCACTTTCAGGGGGATATCTCCACTACTCTTTAATAAGAACACAATACTCAATATGATGATAATAACTAACCTCTACCTCCTATATATACCATGCTTATGCCATTGATTCCACCTAGGTTGACTTAACTACCTATTTACAATAGTGTGTCCCACTTATGGGACATCCTGATTTTTGTCTGAAATCACACATTTTTTGGAAAAATTAATGATTTAGGCCTTGAGGGGTTCCATCCAAAGGGGTTTAATTGAAGGGTTCGATAAAACCTCATTACATCAAATCCCCTTGGAAAGAACCCCCTAGTCTTAAATCAAACCCTTGATGGAGTCTCCTACGCACCTATCAAAATGTTGACAAAAACAAATTTCAATTCACCTTTTGGATGATCAAATGAAGTCATTTAGAAATTATATTTTGTAAATATGTAGCCCTTAGTACAAGCATTCCAAAAAGCATGATTTTGAATATGTTTGATTTGATTTTATATTTATTTTCTATTTTCTAGTGAACATAGGTTTTTCACCGAACATCAATGTCTCTATTCCACACATGCAGAAAAATAAAAAAATACAGAAAAAAATTCTGAAAAATATTTGTGCACTAGGTATTGATGTCCTTGTTTCACCATAAAAAAAATTGAATTTCGATATATACACAACACATTATGCTTGATGACATACACCTATGTCCAAATTATAGTTACCCTTACTTCAAAAATAATTTAAAAAATATGTAACAAAAAATTATGAAAAAAACATCCATGCACTAGATATTGATGTTAAAAATCTATATTTTAAAAAAATAGAATTTTATCCTTTCTAGAAAAAAAGTTATGCTAGATGAAATAAATGTTACTTTCTGAAAATGTTGTTTACTATTAAAAACTAGTTATTAAAAGAGATGTTGAAAGATTTATGATTTATTTCAAAAAAAATAAAAAATATATTTAGAATCTACACTCAAATCACCATAAATCACTAGTTTGCATCATCTCCAAATTCTTAATGGTTTAGCTACTATAGATCTTAGAAAGTGGAGATTTAGTTAAAAATGGTGATATCAATGTCCATCTTGGCCAAAAAGTGGGACTCATAATAACTTAAATAAGAGTTAAGGTAGCCACAAGCTGACTACTCATAACCATACACACACTATAGGACTAGGGGTGCAACAAGCCCCCCACCTTTACAAAAGTGTTGTCCTCGACACTGATCAGTTGTGAATACTTCTACATAAAATCTTCATCTTCCCATGTGGTAACTTTGATTGGAAAACTCTTTCATTCTGTGAGTGTCATAGTCCTCATCTCCTTTTGTATATGTCTTAAGCTTCATGGTGTGTCTTCCCTCTACGTCTAGCTCTTAATGGTGATGAATATGTTCTTCTATTTCTCTAACCTTTTGGGATGCCTTCAAGGAAGAGGAGAATGATGGTAGGTGGTACCCTAGCATTGATTGAATGGCCTGATCATGATCTCCTTTAGGAAATAATGTTTTTTGAAATGCTCCAAGTAGTAATAATGCATGGAAATATGTTATTGGTTTGACTCCGTCTCCTTATTTTTCCTCTTCTTATTCTCTTTCTCTTCTCCTTCTCCTTCTCCTTCTACTTCTCCTTCTCCTTGCCCTCTTCCTCCTCCTTCTTTGTATTCTTCTTCTTCTTCTTCTTGAGTTAAGGTAGTCACAAGTAAGAGGATAGAGAATAGTGGAAGAGTAGCCTATTTGGAAGAAGAACCTATTGGATCACCTAGTTTAGTTGGTAAACCTTGGAAAAGAGAACCATTAGTCATGAGGAGAGCACTATTTCAAGTAGAGAGAAATGAGGAACCACCACAGAGAAAGAGCTTGTTTAGAACCATATGCAAATAAGGAGGTAAATGTTGTAAAGTTGTAATTGATAGTGGTAGTTCAGATAATTTGGTTTCAGAGGAGATGGTGACTAAGTTAAAGTTGGAAGGATTGAAACACCCTAAGCCATATTAGATAGCATGGATTCATGATGATCATAAGGTACTGGTGAGTGAACAATGTTTGGTGAAATTTCATATTGGGTCTTATCATGATAAAGTATTGTGTGATATTATGCCTATGGATGTATGTCATATTTGTTGGGTAGACCATGGCAGTATGATAGGAAAGATATACATGATGGGAGAAAGAAAACATATACTATAACATCAAATGGGAAGAGAATTACTTTGATTCCTTTGGAAGATGATCCTAAGAGTGAAGTGTGTGGGAATGCTCGAATCTGTTTGGTAGATGGAAGGAAATTTCTGGATGGTTTGAGACATGAGAATATGTGTTATGCTTTGATTCCTAAGAAGCCTAAAAACCTGAAGGTAGAGACTGAAGAATCACAACCAGAGGAGATAATTGAGTTGCTGACAGAGTATGAAGACATCATATTAGATAATGTACTTGAAGGATTACCACCAATCAGGAGTATCAGTCATCACATGGATCTTATACCTGGAGCTAGTTTGCCTAACAAAGCAGCACACAGAATGACACCGATAGAGAATGAGGAATTGAATAGACAGATACATGAGTTGTTGAGGAAAGGTTTGATCAGAGAAAGCTTGAGTCCTTGTGTAGTACCTGCAATACTAGCACTGAAGAAGGATAGAGAATGGAGAATGTGTACAGACTCTAGAGCAATCAAGAAGATCACAATTAACTATAGATTCCTTTTGCCTAGGATGGATGATATTATGGATTGTTTGAGTGGAGCAAAATATTATACAAAGATAGATTTGAAGAGTGGATACCATTAGATCAGAATCAGAGAAGGTGATGAATGGAAGACTGCTTTTAAGACAAATGAAGGATTGTATGAGTGGTTAGTGATGCCTTTTGGATTGAAAAATACATCGAATCCTTTCATGAGGTTGATGAATGAGGTCTTGAAGAAATTCTTGGGTAAGTTTGTTATTGTATATTTGGATGATATTCTAATTTTCAATAAAACAAAAGAGGAACATTTGTGGCACCTGAGACAAGTATTGCAGAGATCGAGAGAAAATAAATTACTGATAAACATCAAGAAGTGTAGTTTTATGAAGGAAGAATTGGTATATTTGAGATTTTTGATTTTTATAGAAGGATTGAAGATGGACCCTAAGAAGGTAAGAGCAATTGTTAAATGACCTACACCAGAGAGCATTGGAGAAGTCAGATCATTTCATGGATTAGCTAGTTTCTACCGGAAGTTCATCAAAAAATTTAGTTCAGTATGTAACCCTATGACAGAGACAATGAGAGGTGATAGAAAAGACTTTAAGTGGACATTAGGAGCAGATAGAAGTTTTGATTTGTTGAAGCAGAAAGTGACAAAACAACCTAAGTTGGCATTACTAGATTTCAATAAGGTATTTTAGGTAGATTGTGATACAAGTGGAAATGCAATTGGAGTAGTATTAAGTCAAGAAGGTAAGACCTATAGCATATTTCAATGAGAAGTTGAATGATGCAAGGATAAAATATTCAGTTTATGATCACGAGTTCTATGCCATAATTCAAGCCTTGAAGAAGTGGAGACATTATTTGTTGGCTAAGGAGTTTGTGTTGTATACAGATCATCAAGCTTTGAAGTATTTGAACATTCAAGGAAAGTCGAATCAGAGACATATGAGATGGGTAGAGTTCATGTAGAGTTATACTTTTGTGTTGAAGCATAGGAGTGGAAAATCAAACAAAGTTGCAGATGCACTAAGTAGAAGGAGCTTGCTGATAGAGATGAGAGTTGAAATGTTAGGATTTGAGGAATTGAAGAACATGTATGAGGAAGATCTTGATTTTGTAGAACCTTGGAAAGCATGTAAGGAACCTGTTGTGACAGATAGGAGTAAGTGGTTGGATTATTTCATTCGGGAAGATATGTTGTTCAAAGGAAACTAGTTATGCATACCTAGGGGTTCAATGAGAGATAATTTGATCAAGGAGAAGCACAGTGGTGGATTGGCAGGACATTTTGGCATTGATAAGATAGTAGCTTTGGTAAGTGAAAATTACTTTGGGCCTTAGATACATAAGGATGTTAGGAAATTTGTGCAGAGTTGTAGAGGTTGTCAAGTAGAAAAAGGGAGTAGTCAGGATACTGGTTTGTAGAAATCTTTGACAGTACCGGAGAGACCTTGGGAAGACATAAGCATGGATTTCATAATGGGATTGCCAAAGACACAGAGAGGACATGATTCAATATTTGTAGTGTTTGACAGATTTTCAAAGATGGAACATTTCATACCTTGTAAGAAGACAACTGATGCCATTCATGTAGCTAACTTATTTTTCTAGGAGATTGTGAGATTGCATGGAAATTACCTAAGAGCATAATTTCAGACAAAGATACAAGATTTCCTGGATAGTTTTGGAAGACACTTTAGAAGACGATGAAGATAGATTTGAAGTTCAATTTAGCATTTCATCCATAGACTGATGGATAGCCAGAGGTAGTAAATAGGAGTTTGGTAAACTTGTTGAGATGTTTGGTTGGAGAGAAGACAAGAAATTGGGATTTGACTCTATCACAAGCAGAGTTTGCATACAATAATTCAATGAATAGGAGTACCTGAAGAACACCATTTGAGATATTGACAAGAACTAACCCTAGAGGAGTAGTAGAATTAAGAGACATCAGTATGGAAGATAAGAGGAGTGCATAAGAAGAAGAATTTTTAGGACACATGGAGACAATACATAATCAAGTGAAGAAACATTTGGAGGAGACGAATAGTAAGTACAAAGAGCAAGTAGATGGGAAGAGAAGATGCAAAGAATTTAAAGTTGGAGAGGAAGTGATGGTGTATTTGAGAAAAGAAATATTTTCAGTTGGGACATATAACAAGTTGAAGATGAAGAAGTTTGGACCATGTAGAATAATCAAAAAGTTTGATTCAAGAAATGCATATGAAGTGGAGCTACTGGAGACATTGGGATATCACCTATTTTCAACATTGCAGACTTATATCTATATCATGAAGTAGAGATCAATGACAACATTGATGAAGAATTGAAGAAGTAGTTACCACAACGAGCACCGGAGCAGATTGAAGACATCTTGGACAACAGAATTGGACGCAACACCAGACGAAGACAATACAAAGAATATCTTGTGAAGTGGAAAGGAAGACTAGAATAAGACTCATCTTGGATTTCTCAGGCTAAGGTGGACCATCTTGGTTTTCCTCTAGTCCTAGCAAAGTGAGGGACTCACTTTTTCAACAACCCCGGATGTCTGATGCAGGAGCATCCCTAGTTCAAGAGCAATCTTGCATCAACCAAAAACATTTGCATTTTAGTTTGTTTTTCTTTTATTTTACAATTAGTTCAGTCAGTAGTAGTTTTAGTATTTTGGTCTACATTCTATCACAATTTCATTTCAGACCTTGCAGAGCTGGACTTATCATCTAGACACATTCATGCACATCATATCCAAAATTTAGATCATTTGGATCAAGTACTGGAAATATATTGCTATCAGAAGATCAATTGTTTTCTCAGAATAGAGCATCCTAACAGCCTTAGATAATCGGCTAAAGGAGAAGACTTGTAGAGCATTTTATGAATTGAGGAGCTAAATGACACATCATTCATTATTGTTTGGATCATGGTCAACCTTCCCTAAGATCTGCATGCTATTCCATTCATTTGCAGAGGAGTTCTAAATGATTAGGTCTGACCTATCTGTGTACACATGTTACAACTCTTCATTGGAGTTTGAGATCTTCCTTGGCCGACGCAGAGAAATCTTATGATCTGGAGATGATATATAATCATGTAATAGATGCCTAGGAAAGTAGTGATTGATAGTTAGCATAATATACAAGTTTGATAGTTTGAATTCTTTGTGAAGGAGCTTCAAATTTATATCTTGTGCATATTCTATAATTGAGGAATCAGGCCTGTGAGTCCTAATTGTAAGCCCACATGTTGTCAGCCAATTTGTATTTTGAATCTATGATATATTGAATGACTAAATCTATATTTGGTTTATATCTTTGAGTTCTTTCTGTTGTGTTTACTCTTGTTGCATGGTCTGGACTATTCACTCTATGGACCCTCCTAGCCATGACTGCACCACATGGCCTCCCTACACCAACTAAACTTATTTGTGCTCATTGGCTTAGTGAGTGAATCTACAACATTCTCTAAGGTGTCCACTTTATGTAACTTAACTCTACCACCCTCGACCATTTCATGAATAAAGTGATATTGTACATCAGTGTGCTTCATGTAGGCATGATACATTGGGTTTTTATCCAAACAAATGTCACTCTAATTGTCACATTTGATTCTAACCTGTCTACACTGAAATCTAATACATAAATACAACCTTTGTAACCACACTACCTCCTTATAAGCATGTTTCATAGCCATGTACTCTGCTTCTATAGTGGACAATGTGACTATATGTTGTTTTCTTCTTATCTAACTAACTTCACCTCTAAACAAAATAAAGACATAGCCAGCCATAGACCTCTTGCAATCTAGATCACCAACCCAATCAAAATCAATAAATCCTTGTAAATCAACCATACTGCCCACATTTGTTGGTAGCATAGTCAAGAGACATTGCTCTGATGGTTAAGAATTATTGTATGTTGTCATTGATGGCAACAAGTCATGGCAAAGAGACTTTACTTCGGAAGACTAACCTAGTGTAGCAACAAGGCATGGTAAACGGATTTTGGTCCAGAAGACTAACTTAGACAGAATGACTAAGTATAGACAATATACAGAGCAAGATGGTATACCTCTACAGTTGAAGATCACGTTATGTGGTTTTGGTATGTTATACTTAGATGTTATGCAATTTTATATCATAAGTTTTATATTTTGAACATCTCCAAAAGTTGTATTGGAAATTTCCTAAGTCAGGTAAGTAGAGTGGAGTGAGGAATAGTGTAGAACACTCAAGTAATGTACTCCACATTCCTCTGCTATTGAGTATCTTGTTTTGCGGTTTGGAGGTGTTGTAAACACATATGAGGAGTATCTAATTCCAGATTTGTAGAGTTTGAAGTTCACCGGAAGATCATCTACAAGTTACTGAGTATCGACATTTAGATTGACAATGTTCTACAGTGACAAAGTCAGTAGTTCAGAGGTCCACAATTTGCGACATAAGAATATTATGATCTATGGTTATAAAAGTATGACTGGTGATGGATAATGAAGATTCTTGAAGGTTTACATTGGTCCGCATAACTTCATGTAAAGAATCCAAGCTGATAGAGTATGAGGTTTTTGTGTACACGCTTCATCTCTAGCAAGCCGACCAAGTTTGAGTTAATTCATGTTGTGGATATATATATATATATATATATATATATATATATATATATATATATATATATATATATATATATATATATATATATATCCACAACATGAATTAACTCAAACTTGGTCGGCTTGCTAGAGATGAAGCGTGTACACAAAAACCTCATACTCTATCAGCTTGGATTCTTTACATGAAGTTATGCGGACCAATGTAAACCTTCAAGAATATATATATATATATATGATAGATTTCAGTGTTGAAGGTATGGGATTATGTGAATATTGTGTGAATTTGAGGTGTATGTGATCTAAGGGAATTTTGTGATAAGAAAGAAGTAGTAAGGGCAAAAGAACATATTATATGTGAAGCAGAGCAAAAAAGTTGGGCAAACATAATGAAGACTTTTGAATTTGTATATTGAGCTATTAATGGAACTGGATTTCAGCATTCTGTAGATGCATTTGTAGCAATCCCCTCTTGGCAGTCAGCCAATCCTTCTTCTATCTTCTCTTCTCTTTTCTTGGTAGTGACCCTATTGCAGTGAGTACTTCTTTGGACAGTGAGTCCTTGGGCAGTGAGCCCTAAGGAAGCGAGCCTTCATGTAATTTGGTTTTGATATCATAATATATTGTGAGCTAACACTCATCGTGGTTTTTCCCTTTTTGGGTTTTCCACGTAAAAATCTTGGTGTCTATGTGTTATGTCTTTATGGTTGTTGTTCTTATGTTTATTCTTCTTTCATGTTATTGAATTTGGTAATTAGAGTAAAGAACATGTGAAGAAGTAGTTTTGTAGAATACTAATTCACCCCCCCTCTCAGTATTCTTTGTGTTCAACAATTGGTATCAGAACTTGGTTCCTTGGAAGAAGTCTAACAGCTTAAGGAAGATTTGGAAAAGTATACGCATGGTAGCTAGAAGGTATCCACTCTAGGTAGTGTTACAATTGATAATTGCACATATGTTAGTAATCAATAATTAAAAACTACTCTTGAAGATCTTGATAAGTATGAAGTGGATATCTAGGATTTGAGGGAAAATGTCAAAGAAGCTGATGAATGTATCCTTAAACTAAGAGAGGAAGTCAAGAGATCAAAGGATAGAAGTAGAGAGCTAAGTGAATAGTTGAAAGAAAAAATGAAACTCTAAGTGATTTATCAATACTGATTGAAGAGAAAGAAGAGATTGAGAAGCATTTGAATCAAGTTTTAAAAAACAAGTCTTAAGAGTGAAAATTTGGCAAAAGATGTGCTTCAAAAGTTTGACTTGGAGGTCGCAAACATTTACAAAGAAAAATTCAAAATAAGCTCTGTAAAGCTTGATGAGTTGCTTGGCAGCCAGAAAAATCCAGATGATAAGAAAGACTTGGGATTTGAAAGAGGAGAAAGCTCTAAATCAGGTCAAGTAAACACTGAGATGAAGAAAAGTAAAGGCAACCAGTTCTGGAATCAAAGAAGCAAACCTAGAAGACCTCCAGTTAGGCAGCAAATTATGCTCAAAGGTACCCATCTTTCAATTGCTATTGTTTTAAATGCAATAAGTATGGTCATAAGGCTACTCAGTGCAGGAGTAGAATGAATCAAAATGTTTCATCTTTTTCTGGTTAGTGTTTTAATTGCAAGAAAATTGGCCATAAAGCAACTGAGTGTAGAAGTATGATAAGGAATGGTCCCAACAATGCAAGAAATGCTCAATCTTTCAATGGAAAGTGCTTTGTTTGCAATAGATTTGGAAATATGGCTAACCAATGCAGATCAAGAATAAATCAAACAAATGGAAGGAATCAAGGATAGAGGAATGTGGTATGCTACAATTGCAATAAGCTTGGACATATTGCAAGATTCTGCAAAAGCAAGAATGAGAAAAGAGACTATCCTACAGAGAAGAGGAAAATAGAGTAGAGAGAAGATAAAGGTAAGAACAAGGTTGATCCGGTAGAAATCAAGAAGGAAATGAGTAATGTATGGATTAAGAAGGATGTAAATGAAGTCAAGGATGGATCCGCACCAGGTTCTGGTGCAGATACTTTCTCGGGGAAGTAAATTGGGAACTTTGGCTTAGGGGGATCTTTCAATGAACATTTTGATCCCCTAGCCAGATAGTGGGTGCTGAGATCCAGCACTAAGGTATAAGTTAAAGAAGTATTGGATGAATTATTTGAAGAGGAAACTGATAGAAAAAGATATAATGCAACACATTGTGGAGCAATCTTGAACGACTAGACTTTACAGTGAAATGTTTAACATATTTTTGAGAACAACGTTTATGACAATTAGTTTTTTTTTGCATAATAAGGGATAAAAAGGGTCACATTCAAAAACTAATCACTTTGCATTCAAGCTCTCAAGTGTCTAAGGAGAACTAAAGCAGAATTCTAAGTGATTTCAACAATTTCCAGTGATTCAAGGCAACTTTGAGTGATTTCAAGTGAAGAAAACCTTAAGTTGCAAAAGAGGTATTTACAGTTTAAAACCCTACTATGAACTTGTTTGAATTCTCGTTGAAATGGCGACACCGCAAGTTATTGATATCACTAAGAGAGCATGACCAAAATTCAAGAAACACCCTTTCAAATCAACAGAAGGCAATCCAAATGGTGTGTTTTTGTAAGTACCCCATGGAGTGTTGCATGTAGAGGATATTAGGGATTACATCCATGTTGCCCTAGAAGAACATGGCGATAGCCAATTTACAGATTGTATCTAAAACATCTAAGCAGTGATAATTTTGATCTAAAGGAAGAATATAAGGCACAGGAAGAAAAGAAATTCATTTAGTATATAGATTTCCCAATGTTTGTTGAAGATGAATGGGTCTGGTATGTGTTAAACAAGATCCACTATGAATTCATGTGGCTTGAGCAACCCTTCATGATCACTAAGGATGCTATAAGGGTTGTTATAGGACTAAACTCTACCAGAAAAGTGCATGTGTTAAAGGATGTGAAGAATGACACTGTGATGGATGCCACCAGAGCTAAATTTGATAAAAGGGCATTGATAGTCAACAATATTGAAGATCATGCAGTAAGGTTCGTATCAATGGTGATCGGGTATAGGATTTACTTCACCAATCGGGAGAACTCTATCTCTGGTACTACCATATACACAGCTTATGAGATGGTAAAGAAAAATACTGATTATGACCTCTGTGAGTTTCTCTAGCAATAGTTAATGGAGAACCTAAAGAAGACAAAGGAATCAAAATATCCATTCAAGTTTGGTAAGTTAATCATTTTCCTATTTTTCTATTTCATGCAAGAGTTACCAAGAATAAAAAAATTACTTTGGTCTAGCAACAAACTGGTTGCAATACAAATAAGAAATCATCTAAGCAGTATAGGAAGGTATGATGCATAGAGTACAGCCCTATGGGGGTATTTTAAGAATTTCCAAAAACTCATGC
Organism: Cunninghamia lanceolata; assembly: GCA_027924645.1. Lineage (NCBI taxonomy): Eukaryota > Viridiplantae > Streptophyta > Pinopsida > Cupressales > Cupressaceae > Cunninghamia > Cunninghamia lanceolata. The sequence goes on from BSBN01000850.1 coordinate 6,018,349, forward strand.
AGTCTAGGGAAAGGATCCCTAAGTCAATTGTTGAGAAATATAAGAATGACATATGTTTCATTGTAAACAAAGATCAATGCATGATGGAGGTTGTTGAGCCTAGGATAGTCTGGGTCCTTCCATTGGGCTATGAAGTGGCAGAAAACATACTGGATGGTTATGTTGACCTTATGTTGAGGAAACCTAGGGACACCAATGAGCCAAGATTTGGTACCTATGAGGAGTTATCTTTGAAATTGCATGTTGAATTGAGAAAGATAGAAACTCAGCAAAATATGAAGAAATTGGTAGAGAAATATGCCCAGAGTATAGGACTTACAAAAGAAGAGATTGCTAAAATAAGAGCAAGGGTTGAAGCAGCTAGGGCAGCTAAAAAAATGAAGCAAGATGAGCCTGAAAAGGCTCCGAAAGTGCAAGAGGTAAAATTAGAGGCACCTACAGCTCCAAAGAAAAGGACAAGAGGTTCCACATCTGCTAAAACAACCTCAAAATCCCTAGGTCCTACCCCATTTGTAGAAGCATCCACCAAGAAAACCACTAACAAGGGTCATAAAAGACAAAAAGCCAAAGGACACGGAGTGTATGTCAATGTGGGTAAAGATGATGAAGAAACAAAATCAGATGAAGAGGTTAAAAAGATGAAAGCAAAATCAACTGAAGCCATTGGTACCAAGCAAGACAAGCCCTCTAGAAAGGGCAAAGGAAGGAAGAAGGTGAAGAAAGCAGAGTCTGAGAAAAATGAGGCTACAATCAATCTGGAGGATGTCTTAAAGGCTATAACAGTTGATGGAAATCTAAAGCCTATAGCTCAGTTGTATGATGAGTATAGTGATGTAGACAAAGGCATCATTGAGACTGTTGTAATCATATATTTGGAGATATATAATAAAGCTTTCATTGAAATAATAACTGATCTCCCTGACACCCTTGCCAACATTATGTCTGTCAGAAAGGAAGCAACTATAGCAAAAGACATTGATCTTAGAGAATATGCACTAATAAATCTATGTCCTGAGATCTCTTCAGAAGAAAAAGCAAAGGTCTCCAAAGTACTTGGTGTGAGGTTTAGGACAAAGAAAAGGACAAACAGTCTCATGTCAGGTGACATTGAGAAATTGGCTAGAGAAATTGAAGAAATCACTCTAGAAGTTTTGAAGGAATTCCATCTCCCAACTATATATGATAAAGAAGATATAAGTATTGGTGATGACATGTCTGTACTTGAAAATAGCATGGATCAAGGCTTGGAGCAAACTGATACAAATCCTTCGGTGAGCCCTAGAAAAGACAAAGAAATGGAAAAACAAGAGGAAAAGAAAAGTTCTGAGAAAACTAAGGAAGATCTGAGGAAGTAGCCTAAGAAAAGAAAGAATCTGATCAAGCCCCTGTCACTGATGATCAAGACAAAGCTGACAAAGATCAAACAAGGACAAGTCCTCCTCTGGATCAACAAATTGGTGATCAATCAAATAAGGAGAAGACTACAGATGATGAAGTGTCTAATGAAATGACAAGAGACATTGTTGATGACACCATTACCAAGGACCCTATTGAGATGGTAAGGGAATTTCTTGAGAAACAACGGGAAAGTCAAATGTTGGAATCAAATGAGTTGCTACAAAGTCCTTTAAACCTGGTCTCTATGTCCCCACTGCAAAAGATGAAAATTGGGACAATTTTCCAAGCAAAGGTACATGAAGAAATACTAAAGTCACATATACAGGATAGTGAACTCATTGGTGAAGCATCTGGTATACTGGAGAAGTTGATGCCTTCACACCAAAAGGACACATCATTGCCACCAACTGATCAACTAAAAGGCCTGATAAAATCAGTAAGTACTCATTTTGAGTCTTTTGAGAAGTCTATTGATATAAAGGTTAGGAAGGAATTTGATAATAAAAGATTAGCAGAGTTGAAGACTAAGTTAGACAATGAAAATTTTTTGTTAGATAATAGCATCATGTATATAGAGAGTGCTATTAAGGAATCATGTGACATATACAAATTTTGCTTGTCATGGCCTGAGACCACTAAGGAAATAGAAGAGAAGGTCAAAGCTATGGAGCTTCAAATAGTAAATATTTCTAAATCCTAGGATCTGATAGTTGACTCCATAAGCAGTATGGAAATACAAGCTGTAAATATTCATAATAACATAAGTAGTTTGCTGAGCAAAAGGGAAGGAATTAAAAGTAGAATGTGCCAGTTGAGAGGGTTAATAAGCCCTAAAATTGATTCAATGACAAGTCTAGCTATTGAAGACACAAAGTTAAGGCAATCACTGATATACGTGTTATTGTACAGAGGGTAGAAGACTTAGTTTTTCAGATAAATGGCAACATTCAAATTTTAGATGGAGACAAGAATAGGTGGGATGGAGAGTTAGCACAATTGAAGATTATGTACAATCATATCCTTTCACCCACGACTAATTGATCCAAAAGATTGTACCTATACATATGTGACAGAATTTTACAGTTTTTGAAATTTTGACACTTGTACATACACCTTTTCCATTGATGTCAAAGGGAGAGACGAATAACTAGTGAAAAATGACCAAATGTCTAAAGAGAAGAAGAAAATCAAAGTGGACAAAGTAAGGGAGAGAAACACAATCATTTTTCACTAAGTGTTGCCATCAATGACAAAGGGGGATATTGTTGGCAACATAGTCAAGAGACACTACTCTGATGGTTAAGGCATAATTATTGTATGTTGTCATTGATGGCAACAAGGCATGGCAAAGAGACTTTACTCCAGAAGACTAACCTAGTGTGGCAACTATTGAAATACACAGGACAACTGAGAGGGGGGTGAATCAGTTGTCATAAAAACTTAACTTCATATAAATACCAAATCATCAACTACTTAATTACTGATAATTAGATTTAACCATGAAAGCATGAAACCATAGACTTAATCACAATCACACATTCAACATAGGAGACACCAGATTTTTACATGGAAAACCCTATAAGTGAAAAACCATGGTGGGTGTTAGCCCATAGAAATATATAAGTTATAACAATACCAAAAAAAAGAGGCTCACTGCCTATGGGGCTCACTGCCCAAAATGCTCACTACAAAGATCAGTTCACTACCAAAGATGTTTGAACTGATTTGACATCATCTACTCTATGCCTGAGTTCAGTTCCATTGAAGTGTAATATTCTTCCTTTGCTCTGCTCTTCTTACTCTTCACACTTATCTTCTCAGTTTGCACACTCCTACATTTTTCCCAATTACATTGCAAGTCTTTATATAAGTCATCAACCTTGGAATGTTCATCAAGATCGGCAATGCATTCATCAACTGTTGGAGCAATCTCCAAGGTCAGCATTACAAAACATACATAGAAATAGGTCTAGACCTAATACAAAAATTAGCTAAGGGAAAGATGTAAAGGTGTATGTTGATCACGCTGTGCCTTAGCTGGGACTTAAATGCAATCTTTCACACCACGACATGCTTCTACAATCTTCAATGCATCTCTGCAAATAGTGAAATCAACCAAGTCGACCAAGACTAGTGAGAACACTAGGTCTACTAAGAACATTCTTCATCCATGATCCAAAATTCTCTTTGCAGACTAATACAAGGGTAGGAACATGATCAAGAGGTATCCACAAGCATATTGAAATCATCAGGAACAACCACACAACTTTTAACCACTCTGTCAAGGAGATTCTTCAAATCAGAGCACATAAACACCATTTCTAGCTACTGTCATAAGGAAAAGATCACTTGCAGACCACCAAATCATGAGCCATTAGAGTTGAAGGCACATAACATTAGCTTAGACTTAACTCTAGAATCACAGACAAAAGTACTTCAATGCGGAGGAATGCGGAGCATAATACTTTCTTCCTGTCACCACCAAACATACAGAAAAATCTGTTTTCACTCTAGTGGACATAGCTTACTCAAATCATCATACTAGAGGCTCCAAATTGGAACATAGCATCTTAAGACAAGCCTCAAAATAACTTTCAATCCACAGACAAAGATATTTAATCTATTGGAAATGCAGAGCAATTTGATTGATTGTTCTTTTGTAGACAAAGATACTATGCAACACACTGTTTCTATCGGAGGAGCAAATTTTCTCAATATCCTCAATATCAAGCTTTCCAACACTTACATAGGCAAATACAAATCATCTAACTCATTATAAGCAACCAAAAAAACATGAGCATAGTTGACACCAATGACAACACTAGTTAGGCACATACTTGCAACAATCTCCCCCTTTGTCATTGATGGCAACATATGATGTGAAAAACTATAAAGACCATCAAGACAAGATTCTCCCCCTTTCTCTTTACACATCTACACTCTTTCTTTTCTAAGTTTTTCACATGATTTCTCTCCCCCTTTGACATCAATGGAAAAGGGCACATACTTGCATTCTGTTGTTCTGATCAAACTGAACTTTCTCTATCAGGACCTCATACCGGTAACATCTAGCTACCCCCCTGAGAGGTAGCTCACAAAACATCAATCCAGATCAAAGAATAAGACTTTGGGCACCACTGGACTGATGCATTCCCATGCATCTTAGTTCAAGGCAGGAGGGGTAATGACCGCTAACTTTTCTCTCAGATACTCAAAAGTATCCTTAGGCAGAGGCTTGGTGAAGCTATCTGCAATCTGATCTTTTGTGCACACATATTCCAACTTAACTTCGTTCTCTATTACCTTTTCTCTTAGAAAGTGATACCTTATAGATATATGCTTTGTTCTTGAGTGCTTCATTGGATTCTTTGAAATATTTATAGCACTTGTATTGTCACAAAAGATTACAATTGGATCTTCCTACACAACTCTTATGTCCTTCAAAGTCTACTTCATCCATAACACTTGAGTACAACAACATGCTGCTGCAATATACTCTGCTTCTACAGTTGACAAAAAGATTGAATCTTGTTTCTTGCTCAGCCATGAAACCAAGCTATTACCCAAAAAGAAAGCGCCTCCACTTGTCCTCTTCCTGTCATCAACATCTCTGGCCCAATCAGCATCTGTATAAGCACTGAGAGTGAAATCATTATCCTTTGGATACCATAAGCCATGATCCAATGTGCCTTTTAAATACCTCATGTGATTCTCTTGGATCTGCCTAAAATCTTCCAGCAAGACAAACTGCATGCATAATATCAGGTATGGTTTAAGTTAGATAAAGCAATCCTCTAATCATGGATTTGTACTTTTCTAATCAGTCTTGGGTGATTCATCAGTTTTGCTCAACTTGCAGCCAGTCACCATGGAAGTACATACTGGTTTAGAGTCTTCCATCCCAAACTTCTTTAACAACTCTTTCACATACTTACACTGAGATATGAAGATTCCTTTATCTGATTGATTAATTTGCAGACCCAGAAAAAAATTCATTTCACCAAACATAGACATCTCAAACTCATTTTGTATTTCTCCTACAACCTTCATGCACATACCTTCATTTCCTCTAAAGATAATGTCATCAACAAATACTACAACAATCAAGATATGATTATCATTGATCTTGAAGTACAGATTGTTGTTAACAATGCCTTTATTGAACCCTAATTGCAACAAATATTTGTCTAACCGTGCATACTAGGCTCTGGGGGCTTGTTTCAGTCCATACAAGGTTTTCTTCAATCTGCACACCATATCATCTTGTTTTGATAGTTGAAATCCTTCTAGTTGTTGAATGTAGACATCTTATTCCAATTCACCATTCAAGAATGCAGACTTAACATCCATTTGATACACTAAAATCTTTGAATGATGCAAATGCCAAAACCATTCTAATTGCTTCAATCCTTGCCATAGGAGCATAGGTCTCCTCAAAATCTATCCCTTCAACCTGAGAGTATCCTTTGCATACCAATCTTGCTTTGTTCCTTACTACTTCTCCATTCTCATTCATTTTGTTTCTAAAAACCCATTTTGTACCAATCACATTCTTATCAGCAGGTCTAGGAACTAGTTCCCAAGTTTGATTCTTTTCTATCTATGTTAGCTCCTCTTCCATAGCTTTTACCCAATTTTCATCATTGCAAGCTTCATTCATAGTTGTAGGTTCAACTTTTGAAAGTAAACAATAATTTACTTGTTCTTCTGCAGCTCTTTTTCTTGTCAATACCCCTTTGCTTTTGTCTCCTATAATCTAATCTTTAGAATGATTAATTCTTACATACCTAGGAGTCTTAGTAGTGTTTTCTGGAGCCTTTGCTTCTTCATCTTGACTGTCTTCTTGTTCAACTTTTTCTTCACTTTTTATAACAATAGGTTCATCTGATTCACAGTCACTCAGGTTTGATATTCTTCCCCTGTCTTCATCAACCTTCACATTAGTATTTTCAATGATCTTCTTTAATCTCTTATTGTGGCACCATAGGCCTTGCTCTTGGTAGAGTATCCAAGAAAGATTCCTTCATTACACCTAGCATCAAACTTGCCTAGATCTTCTTCTCTTTTGATATAACATTTACTACCAAAAACTTTGAAATATCTTACTGTAGGAACTCTTCTATACCACAATTCATAAGGAGTTTTAGCACTATTACCTTTTACCTGAACCCTATTTAGGATGTACACAGCAGTGTGTATGGCTTCTCTCCAGTATACTTCCAGTAGGTCAGCTTCCTTCAACATAGTCCTAGCAGCCTCTTGAACTATCTTGTTTTTCCTTTCAACAACTCCATTCTACCGAGGAGTCCTAGGTGCAGATAATTATCTTTTTATCCCTTGTTCTTCACAGAAAATATTGAATTCATTTGATGTGAACTCACCTCCTCTATCAAATCTCAATCTTTTAATCTTCAATTCTAACTCATTCCCAACCATTGCCTTGAGGGCTTTGAACTTGTCTAGGGCTTTTGATTTGTCTTTTAGAAAAGTGACCCAAATCATCCTGGAGTAATAATCAATAAGCAACATGAAATACCTATCCCCTTGCAGACTTCTTGTTCTTGTGGGACCACACAGATCTGTATGAATCGGCTCTAGCAATCCAATAGAGAATTGTTCTTTACTTTTGAAACTTGTTCTTGTTTGTTTCTCAAATTGACATTCTTTGCAAATGATGTTGGCAGGCTTCACAAGCTTAGGTAGATCTCTTACAGCCTGAATGTTGTCATATGGAGCCTAATCAAACTCAGAGGTTAAATTTACCTCACTTTTGTCGGTGCAATTTCCCCCCAAATTATTTAACGGGGTCAAGGGGAAGCTAACATAAGGCTTCATAAAAAAAACCCTATTTTTGTAGCTAACATAAGGCTTGATAAAAGCGGCTAAGGGTTAGGGTTTCCGTTGATGTATTGTAGCATTTTGCAGTAGTATTGAGTTGCAAGGATTGCTAGTTGTAATCGGTTTGATTTACTATATAATAATATTAGACTTTCTATTGGTGGATGTAGCCCAAGTTTGGGTGAACCATGTTAAATCTTGTCTCTCACTGTTATTATTTGTGTATTTTCATTCCTCTGTTTAATCTTTATTTGCATTTAATTGATATCTTCTGTCGGCTAACCCTAACACTTAATAGAGCTTATCTTTACCAAGTTTTAAAAATTGATATGACACATCCTTCTATGCCACAACCAACACTCGTCAGTCTAAGCCAATAAACAATAATCATTAGTTCGTTTCAAATGATAAACATTACCTTTGGTCTTCTTACCAGTAGCAATCACTGTTCCAGAGCTTTCCATGATCTTGCATCCATTGTCCTTGAATCTCAGATCATAACCTTTGCCACACATATGACCAAAACTCAAAAGATTGTGCTTTAAACCCTTTACATATAGAACATCATCAGTATTGTGCTTACCATCAAAAGAGATGGATCCTTTTCCACAAATCTTACCAGTTGTATCATCTCCAAACCTAACCAGTCCACCATCATATTTTTCCAAACTAACAAACTTACTTATGTCACCAGTCATATGATGTGAGCATCCACTGTCAATAACCCATTCATCCTTATCTTTCTCAACTTGAATGTGGCCAAAGCACTTTCTTCCACTAGTATTTCTTCCTTCACACAACTAGCATGATTAGTAGACACAAGTTCTTTAATAGCAATAAACAAACATTCATTTGCACCAGTACTAGCATCATCAGATTCATCATCAGTCATACCTTCATCATCAAGATCTCTAACATAGTAGCATTTCTTTGGAGCTCTAGGCCTGTTCTCAAATCTTTTTCTATTCCTTTCAATTCTTTCAGGACATCTAGAAGTATAATGACCTACTTTACCACATGAAAATGATTTGAAAGGTAATTTGCCTTTGAACTTACCAAAGCCTCTTTGTAATCTGTCAACAAAGTTAGCTTCAATTTCATCAAATTCATCAATAGGCCCCACTTTGTATTTTTTAGCTCTGGAGATCTTTTCAAAAGTACTGGCTTTGAAAGCAGTCTCAACTTTCAGTAGAGCATCACCAAACTCTCTCATCTCAAAGGCTATAAGCTTTCCAAGTAACTGATCTTTGTCAACAGTTTTTACAGTCATTACTTCTTCAATTGCAGCTACCTTGTGACTATAGGACTTTGGTAGTGACTTAGAATTTTCATCACAACTTCCTTATCACCAATAGTTCCTCCCATACCTTTTATTCCATTGACAAGTTCATCAACCCTTTGCATAAAGGCTGTTATGTTTTCATCTTCATTCATCTTTAAACCCTCATATTTTGCTTTCAATCCCTGTAGCTTGGCTTCTTTTACATAATCATCTCCTTCATACAATTTTTTCAACTTTTCCCTAGCTTCATTTGCAGATTCAAGATCCATGACTTTTATCAACTTAGTGTCAATCAAAGCACTTAACAGGGCATCTCTAGCTTTTATATTCAACTCATATTCTTTGATTTCATCTTTAGTTGTCAAACCATTTGGAGGCATGGTATATTTTATCTCTGCAACTTTCCACACTTTGTAACCGAGACAAAGGAGATGGATTTTCATTCGTACCTTCCAAAGAGCATAATTTGTCCCGTCAAACTGTGGAGCTTCCTGTGATAGGTAAAAAAGTAGGTTAATAAGATCAAGCATAGCCATGAAAACCTAACCCTACCATCATCAAAGAATCTAATCCAAATGAAATCAAAAGCATGCAATTCAAGCACAATATCACCTAGATTTTATGATTCCTTGTTTATGATGTGGATTGCTTCTTCAACAATGAACAATTATGAAGATAAAAGCTACCATGATGGATGGATGATAAAAACTAATATGTTAGATGGATGCTAAAGTGCTCAATATGCTCAAGATGATAATGTAGATGCTATATGAATGTTGGATTAGGTGTAGTATGGAATGAGAGGATGTTTATTAGAACTCAACCAAAATTAATCAATGGTGGAGATTCGGTGGCCATGTGAATGGCTAAGATGAATGATAGACATAGGTGAATGTGTAGATGACAAGTGAAGGGAAGATAAGGCTTATGTGTGATTATGTACATAAAAAAGTACTACATGTGAAATATATTAAATAAAAGATGTAGTACCACTTATCTTTTTAAATGAAAGAGGCACACATGTCGGCTCATGAGATAAATGATAAGAGAAATTAATTAAATAAATAAAATGTATTTAATTAATTGGAAAGTGGGTTTATGAAAGGAATTTTTAATTAAATAAATAAAATTTATTTAATTAAAAATAGAAGAATGAAGATAATTAAATAATTAAAGATTGTTTAATTATAGCTTAGAGGAAATAGAAGAAATAGCTAATGAATTAATTAAATAAATATAAATTTATTTAATTAATAGAAGAAAATAGATGTGTTCAGGATATTGCTCAAGTGTGTTAGATAAATACAGATGATGAATAATGCAATGTTTGAATGCTAGTTATAATGAGTCAATTTTGGGTGTCTACATTTTGCCCCTCTTTGATACAATGTTCGTTAGAGCGTTGTGTCAAAGAAGATATGATATTCATTTGATAAACAAGGTTATGCCCCAGTGTAATTGGTAGGTGATGCCCCCTCGAGAGGTAAGATAGGCTAATTAGGAAGGGCTAGGTTGGCTCGTGATAGAAGGAAAAGCTAGAAAACACGGTTGAGACGAAGAAAAAAGGGGTTGGGTGGGAGAAAAATGGGATGATGCAGAAGAAAATAGGCTCTGGCATAGAACAATTAGGGTTTGGATAGGGGCTATAAGTAGGTTCTTCAAGGGCAAATAGGCTCATTTGTGCTCAGTTATGTTCAAAAATCTATAGAGATTTAGAGCTCCTTAGAGGTGGTGCGCGACGAGAGTGGGAGATCTATCAAGACGGTGATTTCACGTAGAGATCATCATGGTGAGCGAGTGAGGATGCATGGATGACTAGAGGGAGCAGGCGTACCAGTATGTATCGAAACTTTTGCTAAAAGCATGATTTTGATAGGCTAGAAGCGTCATAAATGCACACACATCACCATAAGCGACTAGGTCTTAGGATAGGTAGTTTAGGTCACTTAGGAAGGAAAACAAGTCACTTAAGGTAGTTAAGGTCACCTATAGGCACGACTTGGTCACATATAGAAATAACAGGTCACTTCTAGTTGGCTAGACAAATATAGGTAAAATGCGCATAGAGATAAGATCAAGTCTCTTATGGGCTAAAAGCAGGCGCATATATAGGTTCAGCTCACTTGTAAAGAAAAGATGCTCACTTGTAGGATAGAGATCACTTATAAGAAAAAGGTATACACATATAGAAATATAGCTCGTACGTAGTCAATAAGTAGTCGCATAGGGAAAGTAGGTTGCATACGGGCAAAAAATAGGCGCATGTAGAAAAATAGGTCGCATGTGATCAGCAGAAAAGCGCATATGGAAAAATGAGTCGCTTACAGTAGAGAGAAGCTGGTATAGCAGTAAATGATCCAGTTTTATAGTAGTTGTATGTAGTGCAAGGGACTGACATGATGAGTGAAATGATGCAGGATATACTACCGCCTTTGTTATCAAGAGAGCCACATCTTAGGGATTTGCAGTTGGTGAGATTACTGGATGCAAAGGAGCAGCTAGTGTTAGGGATCCTCAGATTAGAGCATGTGTCTAGATTGGAGCCGGTACAGGCACATCAAGGATTGATGACGGTGATGGTGGAGCAATGGATGAGCGAGCATAGTTCTTTCTTGTTGCCAACAGGAGAGGCTACGATCACACTAGAGGATGTGTTCCAGATTTTGCATATTCCTATAGATGGGGACTGAGTAGATTATGATCTTGATATGGGTCCAACTGCATTCAGGAGATTGTTCGGGACACCAGACATTGGAGCAGAGGGCTCAGAGATTCCTATGGTGAGGATGGAGGAGTTATGTGACAGATTGCAGCGAGTGGTAGTAGCTATTATCAGATGGCTAGTGGGAGACAAACGGGAGAGAGGGTTTCTGATAGGATGGGGGACAGTGATGGAGGGGATGTTCTCCTATGGGACGAGATATGCATGGGTGGAGTGTGTGCTTGGATAGCTCTATCATTTCCTGCATGATTGTGAATATATGTTCGGGGATAGTATGTCTGCAGGAGTTACAGTTTTCCATGTGTGGGCATATGAGCATATTCCAGTGAGGAGACCAGAGGGATGGGTGGTTAGAGTAGCAGGAGATCCATATGCTAGGATGTATAGAGGAGCTTTGACATACCGGTAGCGCACAGGACTAGTGTACTAACGGAGGATGTTGGATGAGGTAGATAGATTTATATGGAGGCCATGGTTGGGATGTGAGAGATGGGATGAGGAGGATACTGAGCTTGCCTATGCTAGGTAGGCGAGATATATTTTTGGATGCGGTATATACATTATAGAGTGTTATTTGCCCAAGAGGGTTTTGAGATAGTTTAGGTTACCACAGGTAGTACTAGTTGGGGATGCCATTTTTGGGAGGACTCGATAGGAGGTGTTTGATTGGGGGTCAGAGGTTGTGGTTGACATGGTTTTGGCAAAGAGAGAGGGGCTACAACTAGTTGTATGGCAGTGGAGATAGGGTCCTGCAGATCCAAGCACGCTACCAGATTATGATGCCTACTGGGTGACAGTGAGACTGACGCAGCTAATGTGGGTTGGAGAGAGGAGAGATAGAGATGGAGAGACCAGTTAGGAGGAGGTGACGATGGGCTCCACCAGTGTAGGCTATTGTACCAGTAGCGCCAGGGATATAGAATAGGGACAGGTGCAGGGACAGCCTCAGATACTTGCACAGCCTCAGGGATAGATATTAAGAGGTGAGGATGTTGGGATTTAGTAGCTGCAGAGGAGGATTAGAGAGGAGAGGAGATGGAGGTAGCAGGCTCAGATGAGATTGAGGAGAGTGGAGTTGGATAGACACCAGGCTCAGTTACAGGTTAGAGTGCAGGTTGGGGATGGGCAGGATGATGGTGCACTTGCTAGAGTGACAGGGGAGAAAGATGTAGCTAGGCAGAGCAAGTAGATGATGAGATTAGAGTGAGATACTGCCATACAACAGATGCAGGCGATGAGGGAGGAGAGAGATGGCTTACGAACAGAGAGAGATACAACTGTGCAGGAGCTATAGGGGATGACTAGCAAGCGAGATAGAGCAGTGGATGCATTGGGTACAGATGGGGCTATGATGTATTTGGCCACACAGTTGACACAAGTACAGACAGAGCTATGGAGAGTACATGGTGAGGTGGAGTATTATGGGGGCTTGTACTATGGGGCTATGCCAGTAGAGCAGAGGCAGCCTAGCTTCAGCAGAAAATCAGGAGCTTCAAGTTCATGGAGGACAGGTGGATCTCGATCTGTAGCATCAGTAATGGGGCCACAGAGAGATAGGGGGATAGGTGCAGGACCTAGTGGTGGTGGTTAGGGCAAGGGAGCTGCCAGTAGTCACTAGGGCTACCTTGGTTATGTATATTATGTTGTATCATGATGAGGCCTAGAGCTGATTGTGCATACATTCTTTATGGCTCAGCTTGTATATGTAGACACTTGTATATTGACACATGTATATATATATATATATGATGGTGTATACACCTAAAAATGACATGACTCGGTATAAATAAATATTCTTAATATTTATTCCCTTCTAATTCTTCTATCAATAAATAAATAAACAAATTTATTTATTTGATTCCTATTCCTCTAAATTAATTAAATATCAAAATATTTAATTATCTCTTCTAAAGTCAAAATTAAATAAAATCCTTTATTTAATTCAATTCTTCCCAAACAATTAAATAATTCTTAATTATTTAATTAAAGTCAAATTCATTTTTCCAAATTTGAATAAATCAAATCAAATTTATTTAAATCCTCTCAAACTCCAAAAATAAAATGCAATCAAATATTTTATTTATTCTTCCAAATCATGCATAACAATTAAATAAATTTATTTATTTAATTTGCTTTCTTATCTTCTAATTCTTCAAATATCTTCCAAATCTTCTAAAAATAAGTCTTCTTCTTCATGCACACAAAATTAAATAATTTATTATTTAATTTCTCTCAAAATCATGCAAAAGCAAATCTCAAGTTGGGTTATCTATTCAATCAACCTTGTTTTTATCAATATCTCTTAAATTAGAAAAAAAGATTTCTAATTTATGAAAAGCATGTCTTATCTTTAGAAAAGAAAGTAGTTAACTCAAATAAAATAGCTTTTGTGTGACACTTGTCTTCTTCTTATTCGTTGCACATTCCTTAACTGTTCTCAACCGTTGATCTTATCATTCTTTCTATACCGTTGATCTCTTCTTTCCCAAGTCTATAAGTACAACCTTGTTCTTCCATTTCATAGATCCAAGCTTTAAGTATCGTTACTCTGCAGGAATTACAGTGTGCCTTTGGCACCAATTCCTTCATTGCTTGTGATCACACTCGTTACTACACACCACTACCATCGTTGTGAAGCTCCTCTTCATGGCAGTATTATCATAGCCATTCCCAATTGACATTCTTGAAGCATAGCAAGGAAGTGCACTCTCTGAGGGTCATATTTCATACATGCAAGATCGATTGTGATAGGCGATCAATGGAAGCTACAAATTAAGGAGGTTTGCTTTGTTTTTTTATAAAAAAAAAGGGGTAAAAAATTTATTGAAAATCAAAGAGGAGCAGTACAACAAGAGCAAGGGACCAAAAGCCCAAGAATCAACAAGAGCAGAAAAGTGAAACAAAACCTAAGTTAACCCTCAGCGGAACCTTCCCTATCCTCATCTAGAATTCTTTCCAAATCACCGCGAAGTGCTGGAGGAACCACCTCCCATTCCTCAATTCTCCCACCATTAGAATGTTCAGACGCCCACTTTGCCAAGCAATCCATAGCCCTATTCCATTCACGCGGAATATGCACAAAGGTGACACTTTCCATTAACATACTAACTTGTAGAATCTGGTGCACGAGCAAAGCCAAGTGCCAACTGACATCTAGCACTTTCCGCTTGGTAAGCAAATTGATCAAACTTGGGAGTCAGATTCACAAATAATCCGTCTCTAGCCCAGAGCATGAGCCTTCTCCAAAGCATAGAGAATAGCCTGCCCTTCCATCATGTTGATGGTCTGCATCCCCTCAGGGATTGCGAAGAAGAAGAACACCGCGCCCTCAGAATCCCTACCAATCCCCCCAATACCAGCAGGCCCGGGATTGCCCCTGGAAGAACCACCAGTATTAATCTTAAGAATCCCATCAGGAGGAAGCTACCACCGACCAATCCTATGAATTCTCCTATTAGCCTGCCGACCTCGCCTGACACAAGCTGAAGTCACAGACAGCCCCTGAAGCCCCAAACGCACCACCACCTCAGCATCCTGCCGAATTAAAGGGAAACTCACCACACTCTTAGCCTCCACCGTCTCCTGAATCATTCCCAAAATTTTCTGCCAAACTTGGTGCACCATCTTCTTCTCTCCACGAAAAATCTACCGATTCCTCTCTAGCCAAAGGTGCCACAACATGAAGATAGGGCCCCCAAACCACATGTCCTGCAAGAAGGAAGCCATAGAAGGGGCTTTGCCCACACCATTCCAAAAATCACCCAGGGAAGAAGCATGAAAACAGGGGCGTTTCCAGACATCCCACCATAAATGCCAAATCTGAGTAGCAAAATGACAGCAGAAAAATAGGTGAGCAGAGTCCTCCTCTGCAACCCCACACATGACACAAATAGAAGGGCCCTGGAAGCCTCTCCTTCGGATATTGTCCCAGGTCAGGCATCTATTCCAAGCCAGCATCCAAACAAAGCAGTTGCACTTGGGCCAGGAGAACTTGTTCCAAACCTTCCTCCACCACTGAACTTCCTCCCCATTCATTCTATGGGACAATAAAGCCTGATATCTGGAGGCAACCGTATAGATTCCTTTAGGGTTGGGAGACCAAGCCAACACATCATCTTCCAGGAGGGAACAACACCGCCGACTAGAGAGAATACTAAGCAACTCAGCATGTTCTTCCTGCGAACCAACAACTGGCCAAGCCTCAAAAGCCTTCCAGCTAGCCTTCTCCAGTTGCCCGCAAGAAGTAAAGGAGTTAAAGTCGTTCACCCGAGCCCAGCCAACCTCAAGAAATGTCTAGCAAAGAGGCAACAAATTAGGAGAATGAGAGATAATGGGGGGGTAGCCATCCCAGGAATCAGTCCAGAAAAGAGCCTTGGACCCCTGTTTACAAATCCAGAATAATCCTTCCTTAATAAGAGCAGCTCCTTTTTTGAGAGTACTCCAGATTACCGAGCCTTTCCCCATGAGGGAGGAGTGAGGAATGTCACACTGCGGGATCCCCGAAAAGTACTTTTGAGATAGAATCCTAGCCCAAGGCTTATTATGTTCAGTGCACCACCGCCAATAGAGCTTCACAACCAGAGCAACTACAGTCAAGTCTGACTGCCTAACCCAAGACCCCCAAGCTATTTAGGGCTACAAACGATCTCCCATCTAACCAAACTCCATTTGGAAGACACCAGATTACCAGCCCATAAGAATTGTCTAGCAAGCACATCTAACTCCTTAACAAAGCCCATCGGGGCAATCTAGAGCATACATCTATAAATGGGTAAAGCCTGCACAACCAACTTAATTAACTGAACGCGGCCGGCAAAGGATAACCAGCGATGAGTCCAGTGATTAACTTTCACCTGAAATTTATCCAAAATATGCTGCCAAGAATCCCTGGGAAGACGTCCAACTGAGATAGGAATCCCCAAGTAAACCAAGGGAGATCCCCAATCTGAAAACGCAGAGTCTAAGCAATTCTTCGCTGGATGGGGCCCAGAGTATTGAAGAAGAAGATGGAAGACTTGTCTTCATTTATCATTTGACCTGAGGCAGTTAGGTAAACATCCAACACCCTGCGCAAGTTAACAGCTTCTCTCATAGTGGCCATGCCCATCAGAGCCGTGTCATCCACAAACTGCAAGTGAGACTGCGGAGGCAAGTCACCTCCCCACCGCTAGCCCTGAATAAAACCATCCTCTAGGTTTCTTTTAATCAGCCTTCCCAGACCCTCTGCAAGGAGAAGAAACAAATACGAAGACAAGGGGTCCCCCTGACGAAGCCCTCTAGAAGCACCAAATAATTCAGTGTGTTCTCCATTAATAAGCACTGAGAAGGACGCTGAAGTAATGCAACTCATAACCCACTGAATCCAGTCTTCCCCAAAACCAAAGGCATTGAGAGTCCTCCGGAGGAAGGACCATCAGACCCTATCATAGGCCTTAGCCATATCCAACTTGATAAACATCACCTTATCTTTGGAGCAGGCCATGGAGTGAATGGACTCAGTAGCAATAACAATACTTTCTAGAATTTGCCTACCCTCCACGAAGCCACTTTGCTCCTCTGAAATCAGCTCTTTAAGTCCCCTTTTTAACCTATCTACAATAATCTTAGAAATAATTTTATAAATAACATTGCAAAGAGAGATGGGGTGGAAATGACTTAGCCTATCAGCCCCTTCACGCTTGGGAATGAGAGTGAGAAAGGTTGCATTGAGAGCTCTGAGCATTTGCTTATTCCGTTGAGATTCCTGGACAACCGCTAAGAGGTCCAACTTGATAATGTCCCAGAATTCCTGGTAAAACTCAACAGGGAAACCATTAGGACTAGGGGCTTTCCCTTTCTTCATCTGGAAAACAATCTCCTCAAGCTCCTCAAGAGTGATATCCTTCATTAAAAACTTATTCATTTCTCTAGGCACCAGAGGGGGAATACAGGAAAGAACCTGGGCTTCTTCAGGTGATCCCCCATGCGAATCTTCCCTAAAAAGAGAGGAGAAGTACTGAACTGCCTCGTTCTTCATTTCAGGATAGGAAGAATGCCGCTCACCACTATTATTAACCAGAACCGAAATAGAATTTCCTTGCCTCCTAGCTTTTACTGAATTGAAGAAAAAGGTGGTATTTTTGTCCCCCTCCTTGAGCCAATCAATCCAGGCCTTTTGCTTCCAAAATAGTTCCTCCTGAAGCTCACACTCCTCAAGAGTTTTCAGAGCCTGAGCTTCATCATGAAGTAAAACCTCAGTTAGCCCCTCCTCCCTAATTAGCCTCGTGATACCATCCAACTTGGCCTGAGCAGCAGCCTTAGCATGAAAAACATTCCTGAAGCATTGGTGATTCCATCGCTTGAGCTTATATTTCACATACTGCAGCAGTTCAGCAAAGGTATACATCGCTGTACCATAGGCAGGTTGGCCCCACCTCCACCAATTGGCCACACACTCGAACAGCGACTGGTCCCGCAACCACATGAGTTGAAATCTGAAGGAAGGAGAACGGGCAACAAAATTTGACACACTAGTAAGCTTGACAGGCCAGTGATCGGATCCCCTCCAGTCCAAGATTTTAGAACACAAGGACCACATACCACCAACCCAATAGCAAGAAACCAGGAAACGATCCAATCTCTCGGCAATACAATTATCCCCAACCCTGCGATTGTTCCACGTATACTAACCATTACTAGGCTTGATATCAACTAAATTTAGAGCATCAATGTAATTTCGCAAAAGTAGTGCAGAGGGATCCAGTCTTGCCGTACCACCCCATTTTTCAGCCAACTCTACAATAGTGTTAAAATCTCCGGCCAAAATCCAAGGATGATGAGGAGCCATACTGTGGACATAACTGATGTGGGCCCATAGAGATTTTTTACCATGCAAGTCAATAGGAGCATATATATTAGAGAGAAGTAAAACTTCACCCGTCTCAAAACTGGAAGCAATCATAGACATAGCAAACTTAGAAGACAACCACCAAAGAGGACAGATCTTTCGTGGGTTCCAAAAGCAAGCTAAACCCCCTAAAGATCCATGGGCCCCAATACATTGGCAAACCCCATTCCTCCACAGCTTAGGTGCCAGACTGAGCATAGACTCTACTGTAAGCTTGGTTTCCTACAGAAAAAGAACATCAGGATCCTAATTTTTAACCAAATCGTGAACAGCTTTTTGTCTAGGGCTGCTGTTCAAACCCCTTACATTCCATGATAACACAATCATTTCAAAGGGCTTGAAAAGTGAGAATCCAAAGTCTTTACTGACCCTAACTCCACCAAAGTCTCACCCATCAATTTGATCTTTTCCAGATCCTTCTTTCTACTAGGTTTAACAGATTTCTCCACCCCACCCTTCTTAAGGTCCTGTTGCATAAGGCCCAGATGAGGAGAAGGCTTACTATTCCTAGTTGCAGCTGGGCCCAAGGTTCTCCCAGAAAGAGAAGAGTCCCCGCCTACTTTTGGGGCTTCCACAAAAGGCTCCGGCACCACTGAAACCTCCATCTGCTGTTCCATATCCATATGCAAAGCCTCAACAGCCTGGGGTTCTACAGACGCACCAGAAGTAGTGATCTCTTGAGCTGACCCCTCAATCCCATGCTCAAAAATCACCAACCCCGGGTTCACTTCCTGCTGATGGAGGTCATCTAGAATCTCAAACTAGTTAAATGAATCCTCATCCTGCCTTGCCTTCAAGGTCCGCTTTAGACCCCTATTCCTGGCACGGCCCTTGACCGGAACAAAACCTTTAGCATCAACCCCCTCACCAAGGACTAAGCCCTTTCCCTTATCAACCCCAGGGGGGTTGTTAGTAGGATGTGAAGGCTGAGCGTCCATGGGCTTAAATTTAGGGCATCTTTTCTGCAGATGACCGTAAGCGTGACAAAGACGGCAACGGAAAGGAAGGGTTTCGTAGTCCAGCAGCTGCACCCAAGAGAAGGATCCCGCACTCATTTCCACAGCATCAGGCAAGGGCTTGCTAAGATCAATCTCAACACAGATGCAGACAAAAGTCATTACCTTTTTCCCTAAGGTGGACATGGAAGAACCTACAGGCTTTCCCAGCAACGAAGCAAGTAACTGCAAGGTATCCTCTCGACAACACTCCACCAGAAACCTGGGTAAACAGACCCACACCGGCACACTATTTGGCATCTCCTCTGAGGGGATAAAGCCAGCATGCCATGGCTTGATAAACAATCCCACCTAGTTATGAAAATATGGGCCTCCAGCAAAGACTTTATTACGATCAGCCAGGCAGTTAAAAGTGACCATAAAATAGCTATTTTCAAGCAGCATGATGTCCATTTCACCCTCTGGTGCCCAAGTTCTTTGGGCCCAAGACTCCAAAAACTGAATCGAGGTCCTCATTCCCAAAAACTTGCAGTACAAGGAGTGATTCAAATAATATTCAATGTCTTCCATGATCATCTCAAGTGGAATGACCAGCTTTGGCCTCTCCTTGCATCGCTCGAGACAGCTGTTAACCTTCGGGATCCGTGCACCTTTGGGTGCACCCACTCCATTAAAACCTATGTCCTGGGTGAAAAGATGATTGTCGAAGGTTTGCATGCCATGATCCGGTGACTTCGAGCCTATCGCTGCATGGAAATCCAAGTCAGGAGTAGCCCCTGAAGCCTCACCCTTCGAGAGGGCCATCAAACCCTAGACGGGTATGAACAACTAACAAAAGGAGAAGAGAGGGACGGCCAACCCCCACCGCACCCTTTTGGCCTCAGAACAAGAGCACCTGAAGCAACCCACAGCCGTGCCAGAAGATGAGAGAAACCCCTCGACGGTAGGCCTGGGCGCTAAGCTTCCCCGAGCACTCTGCCGCAGCCCTCAACGACACCCAATCCCCTGCAAAAACTTGCGCACTCCACCACCGAAATGCCAGGAACCAACACTTCACAGAAGGCTCCAAGGAAACCCCCGAATCGGCAATGAATACGCAACAAATGGCCCACCTTTGGCTGCAGAACCAGGGAAAACCACGCACACCACAGAGATAAAGACCACACCCCCCCGAAGGCACTGAAACACCCACCCAGTCAGCGTAGGAACCACAAAAAATGCAGTCACGAGCTAGGGCTCGGATGCCCTAGCTCAGCCTTCAGAAACACAGACCCGAGTGCCATCCATAGCCTCTGAAAGGAAGAAATTTGAATAATCTGCTTTGAGTAAACAGAGATGCCTCAGGCCCTTCACTTGCTATAATATCTGGTATTTTCAGCCAAGGAGGTTTGCTTTGTTATTGTTCATAATTTATTTGAATCTCTTGTTCAACATTTCATTGAGTTTTGGGTATCTTGATATTTGATATTATTGATTATTCATTTGAATCTAATTTTCCCTTAACATTTTTGGCGCCCACCGTGGGGCCTAGCCCCAAATTTAACCCAAAAACTAAGTTTTTGTGTTTTAGAAAGCCCTACACAGGAGGAAATAGCGCATCTAATACATCCTAACACACATCTATTACCTATCATGGTGCATACATTTTTGCAGCACATACAGTCTCTGTTCTGGCACATTTGTCACTTGTCACGATGCATATGTTTCTGTAGCGCATACAAACACTGTTCCAGTGCATCTACTACCTGTCACAACGCATACATCATATCAGTGCATATACTCTATTCTTCGACACTTTTGTCCTCTATTCTAGCGCATATGTAATATGGCGCTTCTGTTCACTGTTTCTGTACATTCAATCTCTGAAGCGGCGCATCTATTTTAGGCAGTGTTTCTAGGGTTTTCTTGAAGATTTTTGCTAATGCTGACATCTTTGCAGGAACTCTCTTGATCTATTTTGTAGGCTAGGTACTGGTTTAGATTCATATAGTTGCACTTGTTAGCTCACACTTCGATTTCTAACAGGAAAGTAAAATGGATGCTCATGCAAATCTCACATAGTTTAACTAGGAAAGCGGTAATCGAATCATTGCTATCTTGCATGTCATTGAATCATTACTATTGCTATTTTTTTAAAGTTAACAACTCATTGCTATCTGGATAAAACTGAACACATCATTGCTATCTGGGTAAAACTAAACCCTTGCTATCTCGATTGACCATCACTTCAAAGTTAACAACTCGTGCTACGTGGATAAAATTGAACTCATCATTGTTATCTGGGTAAAACTGAACCATTGCTATCTCAATTGACCATCATTTCAAAGTTAATAATTCATGCTACATGGATAAAATTGAACTCATCATTTCTATCTTGGTTAAAATTGGACCATTGCTATCTTGCTAATCACTTCAAAGTTTTGTGCTTGCCCAAGTAGATAGCTCATCTAGTTTTTCTCATTTTAACTAGGGTAAAAGAACCATTATATTTTGTGTTTTGGGAATGATACCAGGCCTATGCTCTCCCCTATCTTGGGTGATCAAAATGCCAGACATATCATTTTTGCATGTGTTTTTCCTTTAGAGGGGCCTACTCTTGGATACCGTTCATCCAAGTAGGAACAAACCTAAGTGGTAACAGGTTAGACACCAAGCCCTTCCAAGCCACTATAAATAAATTGTGTTTGGAGCAAAAGCTTCAAACAACGAGTGAAGTTGTGTTATACTGACAACCAACCTCCCCCAAAACCCTCCAAGGCGCAACCCTTGCAGGCTGGGAGACTCCATAATGGAGAGTAGTGCTGCCACATGTCTAACCACTCAAACAGTTGCCTTCATTAAACACCTTTGTTCTAGTGGCCAAAAACCCTTGTTATCCATTTGAAGCCTAGGATTTGTACTTGTTTTTCCTTTTAGTCCAAAAAGAGAAAAAAATCACAAAAAAATAAAAAACCATAAAAATATTCTTTGTGTTTGATGTGTCTTCTTGCCATAATTTCAGAAAATTTGATAAAAAAGCCTTCTTGCAACCAAAGTACCAAAAACATAAAAAAATTTCCAAAAAATTGTAAAAACACTGAGAAAGGCCAAAGCAGCGCATCCGTCCTCTATTGCAGTGCATTTGTGCCAACCTGTGGCACATCTGTATCGACCCACAACACTTTTACTGTCTGTTACTGTGCATCAAATTTTTACCAGTGTGGCGCATTTGTCCTGACTTCCAGTACATTTACCAGTTTTTGTAGTGCGTCTGTTTCGGCATATGTGTGACAGTGAGCATTTCCACGTCTTTTCAGAGAAAAATTTTAGGTTTTCTAAGTACCCATTTAAGTCTTGTGTCAATTTCTATTGAAATGACAAACCAATTAGAAGTAATTGCTCAAGAACTCCAATACCTACGAGAGTAATTAGACTTCGACACCTCACTCCAAGATCGTATAGCAGTTGATCAAGAACTCCAAGTCATACAACAAGAAATGACAATCTTACAAGCTGAATGTGTCAGTACTAGCTACACCTCGCCCCAAACTCATACATCTGTTTCCCATCTTAATGATGCTCATGACAAGGCAAGCACCACCTCAAGTTGGAAATCGTATACCACTCTATCTACTAGTCCTCCTTCACTGTCTTCTAAGACACATATCCCAAAGCATACCAATCCTACACCAACACCGCCATCAAGTTCCCCGAGCTCTAAATGTACAACCAAAGAAACCTCCAATAAGTTTTGGGAAAAATATTTTCCAAATTTACACAGTGAAAGAAAAGCTAGGGAGAACTCTAAATCCACTCCTCTATTGCCTCACTCCTCTACCCATACACCTACCAATGATGTGATCGAAGGGCTACTAGCAGAGAGTCAACCATGTCACCAAATTCCAATCCTTGACCTTATCAAAGATTCTTCCAATGTTATGTCAAATCCTACAACCCCATCATGTAGTCTGCAACCCCTTGACCTTATTGAAAAACCACCTGCCATGAACCAAAGTCAAGGTCTGTCATACCTTCATGTTGTTGACCAAGAGCCTATCTAAGAGTCTTCTACCTCAACTTCAATTCAAGCACATCAAGAGTTATGTCAAGAGCACACTTTAGAACATGTGGAAACATCAACCCCTTGTCTAAATCAAGATCAAAGCACTCCCATCCCACCCTTACATACCCTTTATCTTTTCGATGATCCTATACCTATACATGAGCAAAAAGTCTAATTTAAAACCATTCATAACCTATATCTTTTCCAGGATCAAGATACTACCTTTGATGAAGAAGCTATCAATGAGCAACTTGATCCTATACATGAGCTAGAGATCCAATTTTGGCCTCTCCATAACCTCTATCCTTTCTGTGATTAGGATATTATCGTTGATGACGAACCTATACAAGAGCACCTTAATTCCATCATGCTGAATCCTATCTATGATCAAGATCCCATATACGGTCAAGAGCCTATCTATGATCAAGCAGACCATGATGATCCTCTTAGCCCACTTTATGCATTCCATGGTCCTGACCTTATAACCCCATCTAGTCCTATCCAAGATCCAACAACTTCCTCCTCCTTTGATGAGACACTTGCCTCCTAAGAAAGCATAGAAGATCAAACCAAAAATACTCCTCCGCCATCCATTATCAACCATGCTGCAAATCCCCTACCTTATATCCTTGGTCTTACCGCCTTCATTCATGAGTGTTCCTCCTTAGAACAGCAGCCACCATTATCCTCTATCCCACCTTCTCCATCCAATAAATAACTTGTGTCTAGTGTTCCACCTACACATAATCCCGCTGTCCACCACATACTCCAACATATGAACTATCAAGGTAAAGGCTTAGGCCTTGACGAACAAGGTATTTTGGAGCCCGTCCATGTCAATGTTCCTCCTCCTTCATATGGCCTTGGATACACACCCCAAGGTGAACAAACTCAAGATGTTGGTACTTCCTCCATTCCTCCTAAATCCCTTACTTTTCATCACAAACCCTATCGTATCCCCAAAACATATGTCGCCATTCTACCTCCATCATCCTATAATCGTCAAAAGCATGTGACCATACACCCTCCACCATCCAATCTACCTCCACTACTTCCAACTCCTAACATCCCTCCATGCATTTTACCACCACTTCTCCCAACACCTTATCCATCCATCTATGAATCTTCTAACAATCCCAATCATGGCCAACAAATGCACATGTTGTCTAAACAAAGAACTTCCTCAAACCTCACTTCCACCATCCCAAGGGAATTTCACAACAAAAATCTAGATGCCTCTACCTATAAAGTCAAAAATCCTAAGAGTCCTCATGACCTAGGATACAAAAACCAATAATCAAAGAAGAATCCTTCTCAAGAGCTGCATACACCCACACACCTATACACCAAGCTGAAAAAGGTGTGGGTCTGCATACAACAAATGATTACTCCAAAAGCTGCACAAAAGTTGCATACACCCAAACCCATACCTTCATAGGTACTATCTAAAAACAAAATGGTTTGGGTACCTAAGCAAAAGGCCCTCAAGTTACATGAGGCATCTACTTCTCAAGAATCTCTACCATCCACTTTCTCCCATTCCATCCAAAAGTCTCAAATTCTTCCATCCCACCTGACAAGAAAAAATCAGCAAAATACCCAGTCTATATGGATCCCTACATGCCTAAGTCATTCATCCACAAGCAAAAGTCTCTGTTGCTTCCTACACTACTTTTCGATCACCAGCTTCAATGTTTTATCATGGTATGTGCAACCGTTGGTCATGATTCCCTTCCATCCCACAACATTTCCATATACCTCCATCTCCCCTTCCTTTCACTATTATCCTACATATCTTCCTCATCCTATTCCTATGGTCCATGCTTTTTCATAGACTTTTCATCCATCCTTGGATAAGTCCTCCATTTTTTGCATCATCATCCACTATCACACCCTTCATAATCTGCTATCTACCTTCTCCATCTCACTGTCATGCAATCTCCTACCAACATATGTGAGAACACTTGACCTTGTCCATGTGACAATATCTTTCTAGTGGGACTATCACCTTTCATGGAACCTGGCCATTAAGGCCCTCTCGTCCATTCTACCTATCCTATCCAAGTGTTCAAAAAAAAAAAAGTGAAGAAAAATCCCTTCGTCCAACGGTGAAAATCTGGCAAACAGGCGCCTTGAATAAGTACCATGATGAAAACCTGGCAAACAGGCGTCGTGTGTAAGTTGATCTTCTACGTCACCTACACTTGGGGGCACCATGTCTCATCAGCCTATCACTCTTCTGCTATTAGTTTCCTTCCGTACCATTTGCTATCCTATCCTACCTATACTATCCAGTCTATCCATCCTAATCTTCCTTTCCTCTATTTCTTTGGTCTTGATAAAGATTGGGGGCACAATGTTGACAAATGTTTTAGATGTCTCTTGACATACCTTATCCCTCCAAAACCATGCAAATCCTTCATTATCCTCTCATCCTCCTTCGTTGTAAGCTTTGTCATGTCAAATCTTGAGTTATTCTTATGCGACATAGTCCTTGGAGATCACATCCTTGATTCCTTCTACCTAACCACCCGTTCCATTCCTTATCACCCATGCATATGCCTATCCGTGGTGTTTCCCTATCATCAGTATTATCTATTCCATATCATGTCTTGTCTGATCCATATCTATTCCATATCATGTCTTGTCTGATCCATATCTATTCCATATCATGTCTTGTTTGATCCATATCTATCCCATGTCGTGTCTTGTCTGATCCATATCTGTTCCATATGATGTCTTATCTAATCCATATCGTGTCTTATCTAATCCATATATGTCCCATATCATGTCTTATCTAATCCATATCTGTCCCATATCGTGTATCATCTAATCCGTATCTGTTCCATATCTGATCCATGTTTGTTCCATATCATGTCTCATCCGATCCATATCTAGGTCCATTAGGGTTTACCCCGAACTACGTTGCCTCTGCGTCATCACATAGGCAAGGCCATTTAACAATGAGCCCCCGAGGCACTAGGTCAGTCCCTTAGGGTCTGTCTCACCAATAAAGATTGTGGAATCTTCTCACCAAGCAAGCAAGCGCAAGCAAAGCCCGCTTTCAAGCAAAAGACTTGATGCAAAACATCAACCTATCCAAAGCAAAGAAAACAAGCACCTAAAGCACTCAAACTGATTCTATCCAAATTATGGCAAGAAAAACACATCTAAATGCAAGAATGTTTTGTGTTTGTGATCAGGTTAGGTTAGAGTGTCTTGATTTTTGTTATCATGCCTTTCTATGCTACTCTAAGATGCCAAAAGCTAGAGATTCTATGATGGGGGCATGATTATTTTTTTTGTTTGCTATTTGTGGATTAAACTTTAGTAATGTGACGCCTTGTCTAAAGACATAATCGGTAAAAGATTATTGAGGACATCAAAGGTCTAATATGAAAGGGGGAAATCCTTGTCTGTTGATATGCAAGAAATACTCAGGTCATCTCGGTTCAATTATACCTAGATGCTTGTATTAACTTGCTAAATCAAAATCCATGTAAGCGATACTTAGGTCACCTCGGTTCAATTATACCTCGATGCTTGTATTTTCTTACAACATTTCAAAAACACACAAAAAAAGCCCAATGATGAAATAAGTACTTCAAAATACTTGCAATATCAAGATGAAAAATCCACTCGCATCCACAAAGCATCCATACCATTCGCATCCGCAAAGCATCCATACCATATCCCATGCAAATAAAGATCTAAACCACAGAGTATCGAATAAAAGCTTGTGAGTTCTTCTTTCAAGTCATTCTTCTATCAATCAATATTCTATCTATCGTTGTGGTCCATTCTTCTCAATTCGGTCAACCCAATCAATGATCCAAATGCAAGTTCGTCCTTAATCCATATCAATCAAGTCAAGTCAATCTTGTCAAATGATCTAATCACAATCAATGGTCTTGATCCTTGTCTAGTCGTAAACCAAATCGATCAGTTAATCAATCAATTGTCTTATATAGGATGATGTGGCATTGTCGAAATCAGACCAACACACGCGTCTTACACGACATGCTTCATTTCCTGAAACCAGACACTATCCTATTGTGTTGCTCTAGGGATATATCATTCCCCACCATGACAACACTATCATATATCGTTGGTTTACCGCTTGACAGGGGCAATACCTTGTTTGTTCTTGTATCATTTGTGCATACTTGCTTGCTTGCTTGTGTGTGTTATCATTTTATCTTGCATCGGATATCATTAGGCTCTTTTGATGCAGGAACTTCCGGAGATCATAAATTTTGACTCGGATGTGGGTTTTCTATGAGATTTTACAAGTGGATGCGTTATGCGGTGGAAAGTGGTTTTGCAACCACCTTGGTGGGTTGGACCCCGTTTTAGCACTTTTTCAAGGCTTGAAACTTTCATCTTGGCCCTCAAAATAGCAATTTAGTGTTTTTTTCTAGATTTTTCTAGATTTTTAAAAAGTTGCTTTTGTAATAAATCAAAACTCATGTTTCGAATTTAGAATATTAGTTGGCATTTCATCCTACCTTAGTTTTAGGAAGCTTTTGGGAAAAAACTAGATTTTCAGGATATGATTGTAAAATTACCTAAAATGGCAAAATTTGACAATTGTCAAAATCTGCCATAAAAGGTAATTTTTTGAATTTTTTGTTTTTCTTGGATATAAGAGAGTTTTCTCTCATTGTAGCAGTAGAGTTGATGAATAGAAGTTTTTTTATGTTCCAGTCTTCAAATCTTTGGCTCTCACATGATTAATGGAAAAATTGTATTGAGTGTATGTTGTGTGCTACATCACCTTTCTTCATCCCATTTTCTTCTGCATCTGACCATTTCTTCTAACCTATCTCATCATGAGATTGTCCATCTCATGTCTTCTGCCTTCTTCCTATCCAATCTCTCGAGGGGGCATCCTACCCTCATAACCTATATCAGGGGCAAACTGGGGCATGTATCATTTTTAGACAATCTTATTCTTTGAAACGTCGTGATAAAACACATTGCATCAAAGAGGGGCAAAATGTATACACCTAAAAATGACACGAATCGGTCTAAATAAATATTCTTAATATTTATTCCCTTCTAATTCTTCTATCAATAAATAAATAAACAAATTTATTTATTTGATTCATATTCCTCTAAATTAATTAAATATCAAAATATTTAATTATCTCTTCTAAAGTCAAAATTAAATAAAATCCTTTATTTAATTCAATTCTTCCCAAACAATTAAATAATTCTTAATTATTTAATTAAAGTCAAATTCATTCTTCCAAATTTAAATAAATCAAATCAAATTTATTTAAATCCTCTCAATCTCCAAAAATAAAATACAATCAAATATTTTATTTATTCTTCCAAATCATGCACAACAATTAAATAAATTTATTTATTTAATTTGCTTTCTTATCTTCTAATTCTTCAAATATCTTCCAAATCTTCTAAAAAAAAGTCTTCTTCTTCATGCACACAAAATTAAATAATTTACTATTTAATTTCTCTCATAATCATGCAAAAGCAAATCTCAAGTTGAGTTATTTATTCAATCAACCTTGTTTTTATCAATATCTCTTAAATTAGAAAAAAGGCTTTCTAATTTATGAAAAGCATGTCTTATCTTTAGAAAAGAAAGTAGTTACCTCAAATAAAATAGCTTTTGTGTGACACTTGTCTTCTTTTTAATTTATTGTACGTTCCTCAACCGTTCTCAACCGTTGATCTTCTCATTCTTTCTATATCGTTAATCTCTTCTTTCCCAAGTCTATAAGTACAACCTTATTCTTCCATTTCATAGATCCAAGCTTTAAGTATCGTTACTCTGCAGGAATTACAGTGCGCCTTTGGCACCAATTCTTTCATTGATTGTGATCACGCTCGTTACTACCCACCACTACCATCATTGTGAAGCTCCTCTTCTTGACGGTATTATCATAGTCATTCCCAATTGACATTCTTGAAGCATAGCAAGGAAGTGCACTCTCTGAGGGCCCTATTTCATACATGCAAGATCGATTGTGATAGGCGATCAATGGAAGCTACGAATTAAGGAGGTTTGCTTTGTTATTGTTCATCGTTTATTTGAATCTCTTGTTCACCATTTCATTGAGTTTTGGGTATCTTGATATTTGATATTATTGATTATTCATTTGAATCTAATTTTCCCTTAACAGATGGCATATTGCTTATCTATATGATGTTGTAATGGATGCACTGTTGGTATTATGATGGTTATGCATGTTGTATTTTGTATTTTTCATGGATTATGTATGGAAGTTTATGCAAATGATATGACTATGCAAATGTATTATAATGCAAATATGTAAATGGTAATGAGATGACATGTACTCATGCGTATTGATAGATGGTAATGAGATGATATGTGATGGACTTATGTATGTCTAACACAATTGTTTTGTAGGATGAGAGATGTGGAAGAAGGACGATGGAAATGATTAATTTTGGTTGAGGACTATATAGGCAAATAATGGGATGAATAGATGGTACGATGGGCAGCTTTAAAAGTAATTGCTCAAAATGAAAAGAAATGCAAGCCTTATGTTTTATATAGCATGTGGATGTTATGCACCAGGGTATAGAAGACCAAGGTGTTGAGATATCCAATGCAAAACTAGCATGCTAGAATCTTGTCTGAAGGCATGAGGTCAAGATGTTGAGCCAACATGCACAAGATATGAATAGCAGCTAGTGTTTCGAGATGGACTTTGACGCTACAAGCAATGGTTTGAGCTTATCTCCACTACGCATAGTAACACCTTGCTGGTTATATGTATGGAGCTAGTCTTGACATAGAATAGTCTCAAGTGCATAAGAGACTGTTTAGCTTCTCAGATGCTAGAGATATTGATATGTAAGATGCTAATCCCAACACGTACAAGATACCAATATGCTTTGGAAGAGAATAAGATCATCCCGCAGACATGGAATATGAAAGCAATAAGACCATGCCCCATTCCTTACTTCATCGCCACATACCAAGATATAGATAGATCAAGGCAGTCTTGATTAAGCATAGGAAAGGAACAAAAGATAAATCAAAAGATAAAAACAAAAGATACTGTCATCACATTCTCTTGCCAAATTTAGGTACTCTTAGATGGGTTTAAGCTGGTGCCTTGTTAAGAGGAAAGCTGCATCCTGTTGAAGGCTAAAAATGTTGATAAAATGCTATAGCAAATTTTAGATTAAGGCATGCAAACAAATAGCTTCTGGCTCATTCTTGATTGGTTAAAGTGCTTGAGCTTTTAGTATACACATAGTTTGCTTCCTGCTTGAGATAATCAAAGAGAAGAAGATGAAAGATGAGAGAGGATGAAGAAGATGGGGTGGATCATCTGTGCTTGAGTACTGGAAACTTCCTTCGTATTCCAGACTGCCTACATACTCTATGTCCACGAGATCAAAGCACATTTACGATGATGATGACACATGATGAATATGTAGTTATGGGTTTTACTGATGATGTGTGTGATGAAAGATTTAAGGATGATTAGAAGAAAGATGGTGGATAGATGACGAAAAGAAGGCTATCGTCTTTGCTTGAATCAGAGTGCTTCCTTTGCATCTTAGATTGCCTACATACCCTGTATCCATGGGATCAAGGCTTGAACGATAGAGTTGAGATGTAGTTCTTTCTTATTACGCTGGTGAGTGATGTTGAAAAAATCAACTTATTGCTTGGATGCTTGCGTTGGTGATGTTTTTGCTATTTTTGGATGTTGGTTGAGCGTGAATTGATTGCAAAGATACGAATCCTGGTTGCAAATGTTTGCCATGTTTGTCGTTGGATGAACGCTATGGTTGAAGTTGAAAGTTTGTTGTGTTGTGAGCTAAAGTGTTCAATGTGTTATGTGCTAGAGATGGCAAAATCCACTTCCAAATAAGGCTCAACAAGTGCCCCCAGTGTAGGATGAGGTTTATTACGAAGAAGCGACAATGGAGAGTGCATGCAAACAAGATGCTAAGGTGCCAAAAAGATATAGTTATCGCAACAATGTCTCAAGTAGGATAGCTAGCATTGACAGAGGCAAAGATGGAAAAGTTGTTTATTGCGATGACATGCAGATTATGATATGGATTATGTGGGATAAGATGGCGAAGTATGCTAGGAAGAGTGGTGATCAAACAAACTAAGTAGATAATGGAGACTGGTCACTACACATAGCACCTGTTTCCCAGGTTTTCACTATGGTACTTATCCAAGGTGCCTGTTTACCAGGTTTTCACTAGAGGATGGATTATTTATCTTAAACTATTATTTTTTTTTTATCCAAAGTGCCACAAAGTGGTTTTCACTATTGGATGGATTTTTTTTTTGGATAGCTAATTACACATGGTGCTTGTTTGCCAGGTTTTCACCAAGGTAATGAATAGGAGGGACTCAAGTGTCTAGTGCTATGAGAGGTGATAGCATCCCATTAGAGATGGATGTCATCGCATGGACCATGTCAAATGTTAATAGATGTTGGTAAGGGATTGCATGGATGGGAGATGGATTAGGTGGATAGTGGATTATGATGTGGATTATGAAAGGATGGATAGGCTAGTAGCTTATGGTGTGGATTTATGTAAGACTTATGCAAAAGCATGGACCATAGGAAGGTGATGGGGAAGATATGTAGGGTAATGGATGAAGGCTGGGGAGATGGAGGTATGTGGAAATATTGCAGAATGAGGGAAATCATGACCCACGGTTGCACATACTGCTAAACATTAAAGCTTTAGATGGAAAGGACGGTGCAAGAAGTGAAAGAGATGCGTGCTTAGGGGATGGGTAATGGAGTGATTTAGGAACCCACAGATACTTAGTATTTTTATGATTTTTGCTTTGCTTGTGGGATTGTTAGATGCAATGGGATGGAAATGAAAGAAAATGGTTGGGATTTTTGAAGGATGGATAAGGATGCCTCAATCGGTTGGCTTGCTTGTTTTCTTAGGGACCCAGACCATTTTGGTCGTAGGTTCTTCTTGTGGAGTTATAGGCTCAGCTAGCTTTTTAGATGTATTAGGCTATGATTCTTTGCTTTGATGCCCGAAGGCATGAGAATCTTTAGGATTTTTGGTAGGATTTTTAGCTTTAGAAGTAGAGGCATCCAAATTTTTATTTTTGAATCCCGTGGGTTTGATGGAAGCGGGGTTAGCGGAATGAATGGAAGATTTATGCTTAGACAATATGTACATTTGTTGGTCATGATTAGGAATGTAATGGTGATGATGGATAAATGGATAACTAGGCATTGGTAACAATGGAGGTGAGGAAAATGGAGGGATATTTGGAGTTGGAAGTAGTGGAGGTAAATTGGATGGTGGAAGATGTACGGTCACATGCTTTTGCAGGTTATAGGATGGTGAAAGTGGAGGATATGGAAATAAAGTTAATGGTGGGAGTTTAGGAGTTGGAAGAAGTGGGGGTAGATTAGATGGAGGAAGATGTACGGTCACATGCTTATGGGGTTTAGAATGGGGTTTTTGACAGGAAATGGTGGGCTTAGGATGGATGGACTAATTACCAACATCTTTAGCTTGGGGAGGCTGGCATTTGACACTAGGACTAGGAGTGCTTGGAGAGCTAGACTTGAGTTCCTCAATAGATGGAGATGAAGGGGTTGTAGAAAGCATGAAGATGGAGGATCCCAGAAAAAGGTCAGTGATATGAAAGGAGGAGTCATCAATGGTATCAAAGTTAGAAGTCTCTCTCACCAAAGACAATCTAGCTTATGTATCAGAAATGGATGTGGATGAAGACTCTTGCAATGTGTATTCACCAGGACCATGCTCAGAGTACTTGATATGGAGATTAGAAGTGGCTTTGCTAGATGATGGCTTGAGTAGGTCAGATGAATCTACATATGATGAGGATGGATATGCCTTGGTGTTGATAGGAATGCGTTTCAGACTTTGGTATTTAGCTTGAAAGACACGAAAAAATTCAAATGGATTGGGATCAACATGGATAGTAATCTCAATACCATTATGTGGAAATTTAAGACATTGATGTTATGTAGAAGGAACTACCTTGAGGGCATGTATCCATGGACGACCAAGGATGATGTTATAAGGAAGGTCAATATCAAGAACCTAACAACGGGTTTCAGTAGTGATCGACCCAACTTGGATAGGCAAGTAAATAATTCCTTCAGTATCTCTCTCGGCATCATCATATGCTCTGATAGTAATGACCTTGGAAGTGTCAACATCTTTCTCATAATATCCCAATTGTTTTATTAATTTCAAGGAACATATATTAAGACCAACTTCACCATCTACCAAGATTCGTTTGATATGGCATTATTTAACAAACACTTCAATGTGGAGGGCTTCATTGTGTGAAGGGTGAATGGAGGGTTGAGGATCTTTGTCAGAAAAGGTTAAATGACAAGGGGCTGCAATGCTAGTGACCATAGATTGGAATTGTGTGATCAATATCGTTAGGCACCGAAGATTCTTGTAAGGCTTTGTCAAGGATAGCTTTGTGAGCAGGGGTTATGTGAAGCAACTCAAGAATGGATATATGCGCAGGTGTTTTTCCAAGGTGATCTAGGATATTATAGTTAGAGAATGGTCGAGTTGGATGGATAGGTGCTCCTTGAATGGTAACTCACCCTCTTTGAGTGGTTACAGTGCAGTTAGGTGCTTTGCCTTGGATAGTAATGGTAGAAATGCGAGCATGGTCAATGCAGCCAATAGTAGATGATTCATAGTTGTACTGAATGGCATTCCCAGCATGAGGGTTACTTGATTTGTCATGAGCTGGAAGTGGATTCTTGAAAACATCTAGATCATAGTTCAATGTCAGTTGTTGTGCAGGTTGAGTTCTTGAAGGTGTAATTTTGATTAAACCTTGATCAATGCAATCTTGGATAACATGCTTTAAGCGCATACAACCATTTGTTTTGTGTCCTTTAACTCTATGGTAATTGCAATACTCATTTTCTTTGTACCAAGGAGCTTTAAAGAGTGGTTCACCATTGGGTGGTGCATCCAGTAACATAATATCGCTCGCTTGGAGAAGCTTTCGAAAGACAACTTCCATAGGTTCCACTAATGGTGTAAATTGTCGGCGAGGATTTGAAGTTTGTCGTTGTCATGTTCGTTGAAAAGGTTGTGTTGTTGTAGAAGCAACTTGAATGTTAATGGGAGGTTTCATAGTTTGTATGTTCTTTGCATCCACAACACCGTCATTGACAACATTCTTGTTTTTGTTCCAAAAGCGAGACTTATCATTGGAGTTTTGAGAATAGTCTTTTTGATCGTGAAAGATCTTGATAGTGCCTTTAGCAATTAAAGCTCATTCAATGATGGTTCCTTTGGAAACAAGTTCATCAAAGGTGCTAGCACTTTGCAATTGTAGTTGGAATGACAGCTCGAGATGAAGATTTTGAACAAAGATATCGAGCTGTTGCTTCTCAGGTATTTCCCATGATAGTTTGCTAGCCTTATTATGCCATCATTGAGTAAATGAAGAAAAGGATTCACCATTACATTGTTCATTGTTGACAAGGTCATTCATGTTTACCTCATGTTCAATGTTAAAAGCAAAGTGTGATTGAAACTTATTTGCTAACTCTGTAAAAGACTTAATTCCTAGAGGTAAATGAGAGAACCATTCAAGAGCTTGTCCTACTAATCTTTGAGGAAATAATCTCAAAAGATATGTTTCGTCATGAGCAACATCGAGACATGCCACAAAGAATGCTCTAAGATGGTCTTCTGGATTTCCTTTTCCTTTGTACTTGTCAAATTGTGGAATTTCAAAGTGTGGCAGAAAAGGTATCATATGAAGTGACTTGTCAAATGGATAAGCGCATATGTTTTCTAAGGAAAATGTCTTCTTGCTTTGTCCTACCACTTGGTTGATCATTTGTTGAACATCCGTTGGAGATAATTGCTGTTGTTGCAAAGGGGGTGAAACATGGTATGATGTATATTGAGGTTGTTGTTGTGGGATATATAAAGTCAAGACCGTTTGTTGAGCTTGCGTACTCACAATGTATGTCAAAGGATTGGTATGTGACACATATGTGGTTGAGGAGTTCTATCCTTGAGACACAAGAAGTGGTTGGGTATATTGTGATGAATTAGCACCAAGATTTTGCATCACATGAGAAGTGGAAGATGGATTGACATTAGTTAATGGTTGAGAATTTGGAGTTAGGTTTGTGACATGGTAAGTGATGGAAGGTGTATACACCTAAAAATGACACGACTTGGTCTAAATAAATATTCTTAATATTTATTCCCTTCTAATTCCTCTGTCAATAAATAAATAAAACAAATTTATTTATTTGATTCATATTCTTCCAATAATTAAATAAAATCCTTTATTTAATTAAATTTTTCCAAACAATTAAATAATTCTTAATTATTTAATTAAATCAAATTCATTCTTCCAAATTTGAATAAATCAAATCAAATTTATTTAAATCCTTTCAATCTCCAAAAATAAAATACAATCAAATATTTTATTTATTCTTCTAAAATCATGCACAACAATTAAATAAATTTATTTATTTAATTTGCTTTCTTATCTTCTAAATTAAATAATACCAATTATTTAAATATTTCTTCCAATAATATCTTCTCTAAATTTAAATAAATCAAATATTTATTTAAGTTGTCTTTTTCTTCTAAATTGAGTTATCTCTAAATATAATTCAATCTTTTTGCACATGCAATTAAATATTCCTAATATTTAATAAAACAAAATATCTTTTTATTCTCATGCAAATCCCTTCTTCTTGTTTTAAATCACTTAACTAATTATTATATTCTTTTAATTGCTTTAACTCATTCTTCTATTCTTAGCAAATCCTCTCATGCAAAAGAAAGCAAGACACATGTCTTTTTCTTATTCGTTGCACGTTCCTCAACCGTTGATCTTCTCATTCTCTCTATACCGTTGATATTATTTTTCTCAAGTCTATAAATTGAACCTCTTCCATTTCAATCATCCAAGCTTTAAGTATCGTTACTCTACAGGAATTACAGTGCGCCTTTGGCCCCAATTCCTTGATTGCTTGTGATCACATTCATTACTACGCACCACTATCATCGTTGTGAAGCTCCTCTTCATGGAGGTATTATCATAGCCATTCCCAATTGACATTCTTGAAGCATAGCAAGGTAGTGCACTCTCTGAGGGCCCTATTTCATATATGCAAGATCGATTGTGATAGGCGATCAATGGAAGCTTCAAATTAAGGAGGTTTGCTTTGTCATTGTTCATTGTTTATTGAATCTTCTTTGTTCACCATTTCATTGAGTTTTGGGTATCTTGATATTTGATATTATTGATTATTCATTTGAATCCAATTTTCCCTTAACATTTTTGGCGCCCATCGTGGGGCCTAGCCCCAAATTTAACACAAAAATTGAGTTTTTGTGTTTTAGAAAGTGAAACAGTGCATTTGATACATCCTAACACGCATCTGTTACCTGTCACAACGCATACATTTCTGTAGTGCATACAGTCTCTATTCTGGCGCATCTGTTACCTATCACGGCGCATACATTTCTGCAGTGCATACAGACAATATTCCAATGCATTTACCACCTATCACAGTGCATACATCAAATCTGCGCATATACTCTATTTTCTGGCGCTTTTGACCTCTATCTTAGCGCATATGTATTGTGGCGCTTATGTTCATTGTTTCTACGCATTCAGTCTCTAAAGCGGCGCATTCTGTGTTAGGTAGTGATTTTAGGGTTTTTTCAAAGATTTTTGCTAAACGCTAACATCTTTTACAAGAACTCTCTTGATCTATTTTGTAGGCTAGGTACTAGTTTAGATTCATATAGTTACACTTGTTAGCTCACACTTCAATTTCTAACAGGAAAATAAAATGGATGCTCATGCAAATTTCACATAGTTTAACTAGGAAAGTGGTAATTGAAGCATTGCTATCTTGCATATCATTGAATCATTGCTATTACTATCTTTTCAAAGTTAACAACTCATTGCTATCTAGATAAAATTGAACTCATCATTGCGATCTAGGTAAAACTAAACCATTGCTATCTCGATTGACCATCACTTCAAAGTTAACAACTCATGCTACGTGGATAAAATTGAACTCATCATTGCTATCTAAGTAAAACTGAACCATTGCTATCTCAATTGACCATCACTTCAAAGTTAACAATTTGTGCTACGTGGATAAAATTGAACTCATCATT
The DNA here is from genome assembly GCA_027924645.1 of Cunninghamia lanceolata. NCBI lineage: Eukaryota > Viridiplantae > Streptophyta > Pinopsida > Cupressales > Cupressaceae > Cunninghamia > Cunninghamia lanceolata. Next base: position 6,055,648 of record BSBN01000850.1, read on the forward strand.
GCTATCTTGGTTAAAATTGGACCATTGCTATCTTGCTAATCACTTCTAACTTCTGTGCTTGCCCAAGTAGATAGCTCATCTAGTTTCTTCTCATTTGAACTAGGGGAAAAGAACCACTATATTATGTGTTTTGGGAATGATACCAGGCCTATGCTCTCCCCTATCTTGGGTGATCAAAATGCCAGACATATCATTTTTGCATGTGTTTTTCCTTTAGAGGGCCCTGCTCTTGGATACCGTTCATCCAAGTAGGAACAACCCTAAGTGGTAACAGGCTAGACGCCAAGCCCTTCCAAGCCACTATAAATAAATTGTGTTTGGAGTGAAAGCTTCAAACAATGAGTGAAGTTGTGTTATACCAATAGCCAACCTCCCCCAAAACCCTCCAAGGCACAACCCTTGCAGGCTGGGAGACTCCATAATGGAGAGTAGTGCTGTCGCATGTATAACCACTTGAACAGTTGCCTTCATAAAACACCTTTGTTCTAGTGGCCAAAAACCCTTGTTATCCATTTGAAGTCTATGATTTGTACTTGTTTTTTCCTTTTAGTCCAAAAAGAGTAAAAAAAATCACAAAAAAATAAAAAACCATAAAAATATTCTTTGTGTTTGTTGTGTCTTCTTGCCATAATTTCAAAAAATCAGATAAAAAAAAGACCTTCTTGCAACCAAAGTTCCAAAAACATCAGAAAAATTCCAAAAATTGCAAAAAAATACTTAAAAAAACCAGAGCGGCACAACCGTCCTCTGTTGCTGCGCATTTGTGCCAACCTGCGGTGCATCTATTCCGACCTACAGTGCTTTTACTACTTATTACAGTGCATATACCTTTTACTACTTGTTACAGTGCATATACCTTTTACCAGTGTGGTGCATATATCCTGACTTACAACGCATTTACAAGTTTTTGCAGTGCATCTGTTTCAGTGCATGCGTGATAATGAGCACTTACACAATTTGTGAGAAAACTTTTACCAGTTCTGGGTACCCATTTAAGTCTAGTTTCAAAAATTTGAGATCAGGTCTTACCTTGTAGTCTTTTTTCCATCCATTTCGCGTCAAAGTCTCTCTTTCGTTGGTCATCCCATTCGCCTTCTATCAGGTCTTTCTAGTCCTAAGTCAAAGTATCCCATATCAGGTCAGCATAGGCCCCTTTTTCATATCACTTTGAATTCAAGTAACCCTAGTAGGTCACAGGACTTCGCTAGTGGTCTTGGTGCACGACTAGTCCCTACACAGTAAGACAGGTATCGAGTACCCTTACTAGTGGCTACCGTCTTGTATCGGCCATCTTACTTGGAAACATTGATCGAGAAAGCCCTTTGTCTGATTCTTGTCATAAGTACCCTATTCTCAGTAGTCTCCATCAACATCTTACCAAAATCTCTAGTTTCATCCCACCTCATCCCTCGTCACCTTGCATGGTTCTTACTAGATCTCAATACCAAAAGCAACTTGAAATGGCCGAATCATCCAACCACATCATCACATCTCACGATAGTGATGAAAAAATCTCTAATGAAGATTATCAAGGAAGCCTCCAAGATTAAAAATTCCAACACTTGTTAGAGAAAGTGCTCCATGATGATCCTCACAAGTACTTCTATTATCTTGCAAATCTTGGAGATAAACTCCCAGCAGATTTTGACATAAGTACAATCCAAGAAAATGTGGAGAATAATCATGAAGAAAGGGGAAAGAAAACCATAGACCCAAACGTGGAAGATAAGAATGAAAAATGAAAGAAAGCCATAGACCCAAGCGCTCCTATGGAAGAAATGAGGAAACAACTCGAAGGTCTAAAGCAACAAATGTCAGATCTCAAGACGGGTACAAACACTAAAACCTATTCTTTGGAAGATATTGCACCGTACCCCATTGATAAAAGTTTGGACATGACACCATTTCCCTTTCGATTCAAAGTTCCTAAGTTTGATAAGTACAAAAGAAAAGGGGACCCTAGAGATCACATTAGGGAATTCAACGCAGCATGTATGGAAGTAGCTCACAATGAGACTTACTTAATGAGACTATGCCCTAGATCTTTAGGTAGTTAGGCCATGGAGTGGTTCTCATGACTCCCACTGGGCATCAAATCTTTTGATGAGTTAGTCAACAAATTCATCATGCACTTCTCTTACAATATTGAACATGAAGTCTCTATGCTTGATTTATGCAACACCAAGCAAAAGAGTGGTTAATCATTCACCACTTTCCTACAAAGATGGAGACAACTAGAAAGCAAGTGCTCATATGATGTACCAGAGAAGCAATTAATGGAGATGTTTGTCCATAACCTCAATACTGATCTTAGCTATCAAATACAAATACAATGCCCTACGTCATTCTCAAAAGTCATAGAAATGGGATTGTTCATCAAAAAAGCTATGATCGCCAAGGGACAAATCAAGTTATACAAGGACACACCTACCTCCAATTATACGACTGACAAATCAAAGTTTTGGACTAAAAACAAAAATGTCATCAACGATGGAGTAGTTGATGCCAAGGTGGCGACTCCCAAGCAACAACCTATATTCACTCTCAAAGGAGAGGCAAGTAATGTTACACCCAACAAAACATTCTCTCAGGAGCCAAGACCATGGTTCACCTCAAATCCAAGGTGAAAGTTCACACCGCTGGGTGAGTCCCAAGAATCCGCATTAAGGAAGCTATTGGCCAACAATAAAATCTCTCTATTGCCAACAAGTGATTACGAACCTCAAATCAAACCTCACTATTGGAAAGACACTGACTATTGTGAGTATCATAGAGGAAGGGGACATACAACCAACAATTGCATCCATCTCAAACATGTTATTCAAGATGTGCTTGATCAAAATCAAGGAGGAAACCAATAACATACCTCCAATGAGACACATGTGGCTTACAGGGATCCACTTCTCAATCATGACAGGCCGTACAACAACAACGACAATAACAACAATGGCAACAAAAACAACGATAACAACAACAACAACTACAATAGGCAAAATCAGAATAGCGGGAATAATAATGCCAACTACGCAAGTGTGCCATTCGACTATACCATCAATTCCATATCAGAGCATGTCCCACAGATCAATGTGGTCATGTCGAACCAACAATCAGAGCCTAACTGAAATAATTGCAGCATCATTACCTGCAATGGTAAAATTACGTTGAATACCATCCCTCCAAGGTCGTCACCTTCTCAGTCCAATCCCCATCAATATAGCATCATAGACCAACTTCAGAAGACTCCGGCCCACATTTCTATCTTAGAGTTGTTGCGTCTATCTCCTTCCCATAAAGAGATTCTCAATAAAGCCTTAGTGGAAACCACAGTCCCCACTAACTTGGCCCAAGAGAAGTTTCAGGCCATGGTAGGTAATCTAACCTCCTCAAGTACCATATCATTTACTGAGCAAGATGATCTCTCAGTGTCCCAACCTCATAACACCCCTCTACATATCGTTGCCTTCATCCATAAGCACCGCATCAAGAGGGTTCTCACTGATGGGGGAGCCAGTTTAAATATTTGCGCGTTAAATCTAGTCCTTACATTGGGGTTCTTTGAAAACGCAGTTGATCCAAGAAAGAAGATAACTATCAAAGCCTATGACAAAGAGGAGAGAACTACAAAAGGAACAGTGGTGTTTCCCATACAAGTGGGACTGATAATAAAAGATGTGTGCCAAGTCCTAGATAGGGAGCTAGCCTATAATATTCTGCTAGGTAGACCATGGATTCATGCCATGAAAGTTGTTCCCTCTACTTATCACCAATGCATAAAATTCCCACACAATGGCAAGCAAGTCACCATCCAAGGCGACCTTGACCCCTTCCAGCATTCCAACTCTATCCTTTCAAAACCTAATTGCATCATACCAAACAATAGAGCATCTACATCCCCTATCCCGCAGCATGATTCTACCTCTGAAGCTTCCTCATCAAGGCCCAAAGAGCAGAAAATTACCATCAAAGAAAAAGGAGTAGGGGAATACTCCATAGAGCATAGCCTCTATCTAGCCAAGATGCCTTTATCTCCTAGATCCTTTGGTCGACCCAAGAATTTTCCAAAGCCATTCGCTCCTCCTATACCTCCCACAGCTCCCTTTGTAAAATGGGAGACCTTATCAGATGAGACAGAGGAAAGAGATGTCCTACAATGGCTTTATACTGAAGAAGAAGAGAGCACACAACAAAAACCACCTAGGCTCCCAACAGAAATCTATGGGCAAGGTGAATCTATCCTACATAGAATGAATTACAAAGGACAAGGCCCCATCGACCTAAGAAGAGAAGGAATCATACAACCCATTCAACCTTCTTCATCCTCATTGGCTAGAAATACAAAAGGCCTAAGATATAAGGATAAGGGTAAAGCTAAAGAAAATGCTTGTCTAGTGGAAATAATCCATACACTTCAAGTTGACAGTGACACAGATTCCAATGAATATGAGTGGGATGAGATAACAGAGCATTCCTATGATGACAAAGAGGTTGATACCATTCAAACTTATAGCCCCTATCGTGAGGGACAAATGCTACCAAATAGGCCATTAGAGCCTGATTTACCTATCTCTGAGAGTACGACTTTCGAGGAAGGTTTGAGTTCTATCGCAATAAACAACTTGGAGGAAAGTACCATCCTGAACACTCCCCCTCCCAATACTCCTAGCATATCCATTCAAACTATCAATGAATCAGATCTATCCTTCGACTCCCTCCCCCTTGTGCATCCTGAGCTTATTGACTAGGATCTACGAGGAACCCCTCAACTAGATATGTTCCAAAATGACGATGCTTATATTGACTACATGGAACTTAGGGACCACCTACCCAAAGGAGATCATAAAGCTGGTTTCTCTATTGAACTTAATACCGTGGCTTATTTTAGAGAGGGTGCCAAGCCTTCCAGTCACAAAAATATCAAAATAAAAAATGGATCTGATGGTGAAAACCGCTTCGCGGCAGTGTCAGATCCCAAAATAGTAAAAAGAAAGGATGCATCCGAAGGTGAAAACCCAATTGTGGCACCTGACAATGGAAGGCTTGACACTCTCCCTAGTGACATGTACCAAGAGAAGTCTTAGATTGTTGTGGAGCCAACAGAACCTATTAACATTGGAATAGAGGAATAGCCTAAGATCATTCACTTTGCTAAGTCTCTAATCCCACCAGAGAAGACTAAGTTTGTACCATTCTTCAAGAGAAAACAAGTCAATTTTGCTTGGTCATATGCAGATATGTCGAGGTTAGATCCAAATTTGATTCTACACCATCTTCCATTAGATCTAGGAGTGAAACTAGTGAAACAAAAGCTTACAAAGATGCATCCACACATAGCATTGCTTGTAAAAGAAGAACTCAAGAAATTACTAGATGTAGGGTTCATCAGATCTATAGACTATCCGGAATGGGTCTCCAACATAGTACCAGTGTCCAAACCAGATGGCTGTGTCAGACTATGCAACAATTTTAGAGATCTAAACAAAGCTTGCCGCAAGGATGATTTTCCATTGCCAAATATAGATATCATAGTTGACTTAACAGTAGGGCATACCATGTTTTCTCTCATGGATGGCTTCTTAGGATATAATCAGATCAGGATAGCACCATAAGACTAGCATAAGACAACTTTTACTTGTCTATGGGGCACTTTCTGTTGGAATGTCATGCCATTTGGGCTAAAGAACGCAGGATCCACATATCAATGTGCTATGACCACTATATTTCATGATATGATGCACATCACCATGGAAGATTATGTAGATGATATCCTAGCAAAGTCACTCACAAGAGAATCACACCCGGATGTGTTAGAGAAAGTCTTTCAGAGATTAGAGCAATTCAAAGTCAGGTTGAACCCAAAGAAATGTGTGTTTGGAGTCACCTCAGGCAAACTCCTAGGTTTTATTGTATCAGCAAATGGAATAGAGGTGGACCCCGCTAAAGTCAAGGCTATCATGGACATGCCACCACCCAAGAGTCTCACTCAACTAAGATCTCTACAAGGCAAGCTACAAGCAATCTATAGATTCATATCACAACTAGCAGACAAGTGTCAACCATTCAGTCATCTCCTACACAAGAACATTCCATTCAGATGGGACGAGAAATGTGAAGAGGCATTCAACAATCTGAAAGAGTATCTTATGAATCCACCTATTCTCATGCCTCCTATCCAAGGGAAACCATTGATACTCTACATATTTGCTACACCTACATCTCTTGGGGCTCTTCTAGCACAACAAGATTATGAGAATAACGAAAGAGCCGTCTACTATATTAATCGCACATTGATGGGCTATGAGTTGCAATACTCTTAGATAGAAAGATCATGCCTTGTGGTAGTTTTTGCTTCCCAAAAACTCTGACATTATATGCTTGCACATCTAATCAAACTTATTGCAAAAATAGATCCACTGAAGTACCTACTAAGCAAAGCAGCTCTAACAGGTTGCCTAGCCAAATGAGTAATGCTCCTAAGTGAATACGACATTGAGTATCTAGATAGAAAAGCTATCAAGGGACAAGTCATTGTTGACCAACTAGCAGATGCACCACTACAGGACACCACACCAATGCAATTTGATTTTCCAGATGAATCGTTATTCAATATCTCAACACATTCCTGGAAACTATACTTTGATGGGTCCTACACAAACCATGGATCGGGGGCAGGAATCTTGTTTGTAACTCCTCATGGAGACACCATACCAAAGTCTTACCGTTTATTATTCCCATGCACCAATAACATAACAGAATATGAATCCTTAGTCATTGGCCTCAAGATGGCAACAGATTGGAAAATCAAAGAGCTACATGTCTACGATGATTCTCAACTAGTGATAAATTAAGTCAATGATGATTACCAAACCAAAGATAAAAATCTTGTCCCATACAAGAGGATGGTAGATGATTTTAAGGAATACTTTGTGATTATATCTTTTGAGCAGATACCTCACATTGAGAACAAAGCAACAGATGCCATGGCAACCATTGCCTCTCTTCTTGAGATACCAGAGAATGAGTCACGGTACGAGTTCTTAGTGGAAACTATTCAACAACCAGCTTATGATCTTCCTGAGACCCATTCCATATGCCTTTTAGTTGGATCTGATTCACCTTGGTACAATAAGGGTTACACTTACCTCAAGGACAACACCCTCCCACCTGACTTATCTTCAAACCAACGACAAACCTTTATACACCAAACCTCTCGCTATACCATTATTGCCGACACCCTATACTGACGTGGTCTAGATAGTAATTTACTCTGTTGTTTAGAATGAGAAGAATCCCAAACCACCTTACAAGATGTACATGAAGGGATCTGTAGAACACACTCTAGTGGTCCTTCCTTAGCTAAGAAACTCATGCTTTTGGGTTATTACTAGCCGAACAAGGAAACAGATTCATACCAGTTTGTGAAGAAGTACAAGCAGTGCCAAATACATGGGAACCTGATACATGCACCAGCTCAAGAGTTGAGACCTTTAACAACACGTTGGCCCTTTTGCCAATGGGGACTTGACCTTGTGGGAAAGATCCATCCACCCTCCTCCAACGGCCACAAATTCATTATGACCACCACTAAGTACTTTACCAAGTGGATATAAGTTGTTCCCCTCACCACTCTCACAGGTAAACAAATCTGCTCATTCATCCTGAATTACCTCATCTGCAGATATGGAATTCCCTCATCCATTATCACGGATAACGGAAGACCCTTCAAAAACTAGGATGTCCAAGAACTCTGACCGATTCAAAATCCAACACCATTTCTCCACACCCTATTACCCCCAGGGCAATGGTAAAGCTAAAGCATCCAACAAGACCATCTTGAAACTCCTCAAGAAGACAGTCAATGATGCTGGCCGTGATTGACACATCCAAATCAATCTCGCTCTGTGGGCCTACAGAACTAGTACATGCACTCCCATAGGTGCTACCCCTTATGCCCTTATCTATGGCTCAGAAGCTATCCTCCCCATTGAGGTCAAATTACCATCTCTCAGGGTGTCGTTAAAAGGTCTCATATCAGATGAAGAATATAGAGTCTCCAGGTTGCAAGAACTAGAGTTGCTAGAGGAAAGGAGACAGAAAGCCTTTGACCATCTCAAAGCATATCAACAGATGATGTCACAAAGCTATAACCACATAGTTTGTCCAAGAATCTTTAAGGTTGGAGATCTAGTACTTAAGGAGAATCCCTGTAATCAACAGGATAGGGAAAATAAGGGCAAGCTTGAACCCAACTGGCTTGGGCCTTATGTGATTGTAGCTGCTTATGGATCGGGGGCATATCAGTTAGCAACATCAGAGGATGAGCTGTTAGATGACCCAATCAATAGCATGCATCTTTGCCGGTTCTACACCTAGGAGAACCCCAATGTAAGGGGGGCATAAAATACAAAAAAACCAAAAAATCATAAAAACACAAAAGAATAAAAAAATCAAAAATCAGAAAAAATACAAAAAAATCAAAAAATAAGAAAAGTACAAAAAAATCGTCCTTTGGTGAAAACCTGGCAAACAGGCGCCTTGGATAGGTATCATGATGAAAACCTGGCAAACAGGCCTCATGTTTACTTTCTGGCTTTTCATGCAAATAAAAGAAAGTGGTAAAAACCTGGTAAACAGGTGTTACTTGTGATAAACCGCTTCCTCCACCTTTGGGAAACCAATCACCTTGTGTCCATTCTTCCTCATGTCCCATTCGACCCATATCCGTTCCATAATAAAAACCTTACGATAACTATCATGGCTTGATACTCTATCTCTTTATTGCCTTGTCAACCAAGGTTTTATCCCATATCCTATCCATAGTGTCAGCCTAGTATAGTGTCTCTCGTTGGTGTCCATGGTCCAAGTCCATGAACTACGTTGCCTTTGCGTCATCATGTAGGCAAGGCTATTTCTCAAATGTGCCCCCGAGGGTCCCACGGTCCCATCCGTCCCATTTCTTGTCATCTTTCTTCTAGTCCATCCATGGTCCATTAGGGTTTACCCTGAACTACATTGCCTCTGCTTCATCACATAGGCAAGGCCATTTAGCAATTAGCCCCCGAGGCACTAGGTCAGTCCCTTAGGGTCTGTCTCACCAATAAAGATTGTGGAATCTTCTCACCAGGCAAGCAAGCACAAGCAAAGCCCAATTTCAAGTAGAAATCCTGACGCAAGACATTAACCTATCCAAAGCCAAGCAAACAAAACTCCTAAGGCCTTCTAAATGATTTTACCCAAATTATGGCAAGAAACAAATACATCTAAATGCAAAAATGTTTTGTGGATTGCAAACATGGTTAAAATACGGAGTCTTGATTTTTTCTATCATGTCTTTCTATGTTACTCGAGGATGCCAAAAGCTAGAGATGCTATGATGGGGGCATTATTATTTTCTTTGTTTGTTGTTTGTGGATTAAACTTTAGTAATGTGAAACCTTGTCTAAAGACATGATCAGCAAAAGATCATCGAGGACACCCAAGGTCTAACATGAAAGGGGGCAATCCTTGTTTGTTGATACGCAAGAAATACTCAAGTCATCTCAGTTTAATTATACCTCAATGCTTGTATTAACTCGCTAAATCAAAATCCATGTAAGCAATATTCAGGTCATCTTAGTTCAATTATACCTAGATGCTTGTATTAACTTACAACATTCAGAAAAAGTACCAAAAAAAAATCACCCAATGATGAAATAAGCACTTCAACATACTTGCACCATCAAGATGTCAGAAGCAAAGAATCCATCATACATCCGTACATCCATATCCCATGCAATAAAAGATCTAAACAATGCAGAGTATCAATACAAATAAAAGCTTGTGATTCCTTCTGTTGAGTCATTCTTCTATCGACCAACTTTCTATCTATCATTGTATCTCTCATCAATAGTTCTAGCTGTTAGTCTGAGCAATGATCCAAATGCAAGTCCATCCTTAATCCATACCAATCAAGTCAAGTCAATCTTGTCAAATGATCTAATCACAATCAGTGATCTTGATCCTTGTCTGGTCGTAAACCAACTCGATCAATTAATCAATCAATTGTCTTATGCAGGATGTAACATTGTCGAAATCAGACCAACACACGCGTCTTACATGACATGCTTCATTTCCTGAAACCAGACACTATCCTTCGTGTTTTCTCTAGGGACCTATCATTCCCTGCCATGACAACATGCCTGCCATGTTGGTCTAGGGATATATTGTTCCCCGCCATGACAACACTGTCGTATATCGTTATCAATTAATCGGTTGGTTTACAGCTTGATAGGGGAAATACCTTGTTTGTTCTTGTATCGTTTGTGCATACTTTCTTACTTTCTTGTGTGTGTTATCATTCTATCTTGCATAGCGTATCATTTAGCTCTTTCTTCATCCTTCTTCTTCATGAGATTGTTCGTCTCACACCTTCTACCTTCTTCCCGTCCAATCTCCCAAGGGGGCATCCTATCATCATAACCTGTACCAGGGGCAAACTGGGGCATGTATCATTATCAGACTATCTATTCTTTGAAGCAACGCCATAAACTGCATTGCATCAAAGAGGGGCAAAATGTATACACCTAAAAATGACATGACTCGGTCTAAATAAATATTCTTAATATTTATTCCCTTCTAATTCCTCTATCAATAAATAAATAAAACAAATTTATTTATTTGATTCATATTCTTCCAACAATTAAATAAAATCCTTTATTTAATTAAATTCTTCCAAGCAATTAAATAATTCTTAATTATTTAATTAAATCAAATTCATTCTTTCAAATTTGAATAAATCAAATCAAATTTATTTGAATCCTTTCAATCTCCAAAAATAAAATACAATCAAATATTTTATTTATTCTTCCAAAATCATGCACAACAATTAAATAAATTTATTTATTTAATTTGCTTTCTTATCTTCTAAATTAAATAATACCAATTATTTAAATATTTCTTCCAATAATATCTTCTCTAAATTTAAATAAATCAAATATTTATTTAAGTTGTCTTTTTCTTCTAAATTGAGTTAGCTCTAAATATAATTCAATCTTTTTGCACATGCAATTAAATATTCCTAATATTTCATAAAGCAAAATATCTTTTTATTCTCATGCAAATCCCTTCTTCTTGTTTTAAATCACTTAACTGATTATTATATTCTTTTAATTGCTTTAACTCATTCTTCTTTTCTTAGTAAATCCTCTCATGCAAAAGAAAGCAAGACACATGTCTTTTTCTTATTCGTTGCACGTTCCTCAACCATTCTCAATCATTGATCTTCTCATTCTCTCTATACCGTTGATCTTATTTTTCTCAAGTCTATAAATTGAACCTCTTCCATTTCAATCATCCAAGCTTTAAGTATCATTACTCTGCACGAATTACAGCATGCCTTTGGCACCAATTCCTTGATTACTTGTGATCACATTCGTTACTACGCACCACTATCATCGTTGTGAAGCTCCTCTTCATGGCGGTATTATCCCATTCCCAATTGACATTCTTGAAGCATAGAAAGGATGTGCACTATCTGAGGGCCCTATTCCATACCTGCAAGATCGATTGTGATAGGCGATCAATGGAAGCTTCGAATTAAGGAGGTTTGCTTTGTCATTGTTCATTGTTTATTGAATCTTCTTTGTTCACCATTTCATTGAGTTTTGATTATCTTGATATTTGATATTATTGATTATTCATTTGAATCCAATTTTCCCTTAACAGAAGGATTGGTGGATGCGAAAGAAGGATGGACACTTGGATTTGTATTTTGGACAACATGAGGATTGGTATGTGTCATGTGTTGGGTGACAATAGGCAAACCTTGGGTAGCATAAGATGGATTGATGGTTTGTGAAGGATTGTAAGAAGATGATGTAAGTTGCTCAACATAAGTGACTGTAGTGCTAGGATTGGCTTGAGAAACAATAGGTAGGTCACTCATGTCAATAAGACTAACATTGGGATTGTATGATGTATTGGATGGATTAGTGGAGATCATATTAGCAGCAGTAGAAATATGAGATGTGGTGTCCACATGTGATGTAGCGGATTGTGATGGTTGTGAAGCTTGGACCGTTGGTGTTGTTTGGATAGTTTGGGAATCTTGCGCACTATGGGATATGGGGATAGCTTGTGATGTTTAGGGAGTTTGTACTTGGGCCACATGGATAGGTTGTGTTACTTGAGGCATGGAAATGGTCATGGTAGGAGAAGGAGTATGTTGGGGAACATGGAAAGGTGGAATGTTCAGATTTTGCGAAATGAAAGGGAGCACATCGGTTAGAATTATCAAAGGTTCTAGAGTGTACTCCAAATGTGGTGGATCAAATGAAGTAACAATAGGCAGTGAAAGAGATGTGTTGGAAGATGGAGTTTGTGATATGGTATGGGATGGTCTGATTATAGTGGATGGTCCCTTTGTAACGACAACGGGAGTGTTTGGATCATGCTCTCTAATAGAGGATATGTCAAAATCTCTTGGTAATTTAGCGCCCATGCGAGCAAGTTGCAAGAAGTAGCGATTAGGCTCGGATAAGACAAGTCTCTCAACTTGATCCCATACATGTGTATCCTGAAATTCTGATAAGTCTTCTTGGGATTGTTCCTCATAAGTCTCCAAAAATGTTTGAGGTTGCACTTGTTGTGAAGATGACTCTCCAATGGTATACCCATGGGGCATAAACATATGAGGAGGCATACTGGTCGTAAATTGAGTCACGTCTCTAAGAAGTGTTGATCTAGATTGTTCCATCTTAGCTTCCATCTCAGCTTGCAATTTGGCTTCCATTTCAGCTCGCAATTTGGCTTCCATTTCAGCTCTATATTGACTCCTAGTTTGAGGCATGATGAATGATGTTGAAACTGAACTTTAGCTTGTCAAGGTTTTGAGACCCAAAAAGATGATGGTTTCCTAATTGTTTGGTTGCTAGTTGTTTGTTGGTTGTTTGCTTTGTTGTTGGGTTGCTTGGTTACTTTGTTGTTGGGTTGCTTGGTTGCTTTGTTGGTTGGACTTCCCTAGAGAACAGCTCACACACTCAAGGGAAAAGTTGTTTGCTAAGGTTGGTATGTTGCTGATGTTGCTAAAGCTAAAGCCAAGAGATGATGTTTTGCTAATTGATCGGATTGATTAATTTGATGTTTGGTTTGCAGTTTGGGATCTCAAGAAGTTGAAAAGCTCACTAAGTTCAATTGGTTGGTAGACTCAAAGCAAGAGACAAAGTCTAGGTATCTGCTAATGATCAGAGACAGGTCTGAAAGCTAATGTTGAGGCAAAGCAAGATGGAATTGCAGCTGATTCAGCTGAATCACTAAGAGTTACTGGTATTTGACCATAGGAGACAAGTAATAGCTCATATGTGGTGTAGAAAAGGCCAAAAGTGACTAGTAATAGCTTAAATGCGATCTAGTTTTGGTTCGGATAACAGGCTACAGTGTTAACTAGAGGCGAGCCAATTTTCTACAGATGACCAGTATTGAATCAGAAGCGATTTACTGTTGATCAAAGGTGACACAGTTTAGAGTAGAGGCGGCTGACTGTTGTTTAAAGGTGATCCAATTTGGGCAAAAGGTGACTGGCTGTTGTTTAAAGGCAATCTAGTTTGGGCAAAAGGTGACTGACTGTTGTTTAAAGGTAATCCAGTTTAGGCAGAAGGTGACTGACTGTTGTTTAAAGGTGATTCAGTTGTCTGTATGCTGGCAGTTTAAGAGCTCAGAAGCGACTGTGTTTGTCAGGAAATATGTCTGATTTGTATTTTTTTGACAAGAAAATAGTAATTGCAATAACTCACACTCACAAGAATCACAAACTTGTACAACCTAGGCTAGGAAAGGATTGTATTTGTTGAGTCCCCTGGCCATACTTATTCAAAACGGATAGCTTCAGGATCTTGGTAGCACCGGCTCCTCTCCACGGCACACACTTTTCACATATACCAAGATCCAGGTTTCCCAAGGCTTGTCCCCCCACCAAACCTTAGGACTGTCCCTGCTATCTCTTCTAAGAACCACGTGAATCAGGGTGGCTTCAAAGGTCCCACCTTTTGCGTCAACAAATAGAAGGTTTTTGGCTACTACACAAAGTTGCTAATAAGGGCATCCGTTCTGGTGGCTATACATGTAGCAGCGCTACTCTCCATTATGGAGTCTCCCAACCTTCAAGGGTTATGCCTTGGAGGGTTTTAGGGGAGGTTGGCTATCGGTATAACACAACAACACCCGTTGTTTGTGGCTTTCAACACAAACACTTTTCTTATATAGTAGTTTGGAAGGACTTGGCTTTAGCCCATTACTGCTTGGGTCATATCCCTTCTCACACTGGGAAGGCAAGCCCTCTAAAGATAATAACAAGTTCTCATACACCCAATATCCATTTGATAGGAAAGGGGAGAGGATACTTTTGTTATTAAATTTGGGTTACAATCAAGCACATGTAAGCAATCAAAAAAGATAAATCAAGCACGGAGCAAGCAATGATTCTTTTTAAGCACCAAGCCCAAATGTTCCTAATTTAATGAAAAACCACAAGTCTTGGACCGATCAAAGTTGCAACAAATGTGTTAGTAGTTTGATAACCTCCTTTTCTTGGACAATCGATAAGATGCTGCACAAATACTCAATTAGTAGCCAAGAAAACCAAACTGCAAATGATAAGGACTGAAAATGACATAGTTTACTAGAGGCGATCAACTGTTGATCAAAAGTGAACTGTATTCTACCATAGGCGAAATGTTATAGATCAGAAGTGATGCTGATAATGCCAAATGCATATTGATAAAGCTCATAAGCAATGTGAAAAAGTAAGAAGCGACTGGTTACGGGTCATAAGTCACTCAAATCTGCAAGAAAAATAGAATGCAACAAAACCTTAGTTTTGCAATAAGCGATTCAGATAGCTAAAGGCAATCACTGTTAGCTTATAAGCGATTCAAATAAAGGTATAAGTGACCACTATTAGCTTATAAGCGATGCAAAATAGACAGTAAGAGACTACTATTTTCTCATAAGCGATCTAGGAATACTAAAAGCGACAGGTTTCAGCTCAGAAGCGATGCGTATATTTAGACAGCAACTGGTTTTCACTCAAAAGTGACTAGAACTTGCCGTAAGCGCTCGAAAAATATAATCTTCAAAAAAACAACTTCAAATAGCAAAGTTAATCAAGGACGTGGGTCCCACCGGGCATGCCAAAATGTGATAGGTAAAAAATCAAGTTAATAAGATCAAGCATAGCCATGAAAACCTAACCCTACCATCATCAAAGAATCTAATCCAAATGAAATCAAAAGCATGCAATTCAAGCAAAATATCACCTAGATTGTATGATTCCTTGTTTATGATGTGGATTGCTTCTTCAACAATGAACAGTTATGAAGATAAAAGCTGCCATGATGGATGGATGATAAAAACTAATATGTTAGATGGATGCTAAAGTGCTCAATATGCTCAAGATGATAATGTAGATGCTATATGAATGCTGGATTAGGTGTAGTATGGAATGAGAGGATGTTTATATAGAACTCAACCAAAATCAATCAATGATGGAGATTCGGTGGCTATGTGAATGGCTAAGATTGAATGATAGACATAGGTGAACGTGTAGATGACAAGTGGAGGGAAGATAAGGCTTATGTGTGATTGTGTACATAAAAAGTACTACATGTGAAAGATATTAAATAAAATATGTAGTACCACTTATCTTTTTTAAATGAAAGAGGCACACATGTTGGCTCATGAGATAAATGATAAGAGAAATTAAATAAATAAATAAATTTTATTTAATTAATTGGAAAGTGGGTTTGTGAAAGGAATTTTTAATTAAATAAATAAAATTTATTTAATTAAAAATAGAAGAATGAAGATAATTAAATAATTAAAGATTGTTTAATTATAGCTTAGAGGAAATAGAAGAAATAGCTAATGAATTAATTAAATAAATATAAATTTATTTAATTAATAGAAGAAAATAAATGTGTTAGGGATATTTCTCAAGTGTGTTAGATAAATACAGATGATGAATAATGCGATGTTTGAATGCTAGTGATAATGAGTCAATTTTGGGTGTCTACACTTTCTTTTTAAAAGACATCTTGGATCTTCCTCAAGCTGTTAGGCTTTCTTCCGAGGAACCTACTCTGATACCAATTGTTGAAATACACAGGACAATTGAGAGGGGGCATGAATCAGTTGTCACAAAAACTTAACTTCATATAAATATCAAACCATCAACTACTTAATTACTGATAATCAGATTTAACCATGTAAGCATGAAACCATAGACTTAATCACAATCACACAGGAGACACAGGAGACACCAAATTTTGACATGGAAAACCCTATAAGGGAAAAACCATGGTGGGTGTTAGCCACATAAATATATAAGTTATAACAATACCGAAAAATAGAGGCTCACTGCCTACGTGGCTCACTGTCCAAAATGCTCACTGCAAAGATTGACTCATTGCCAAGGGGTCGCTCACTGCTAAATATTTTTGAACTGAGTTGATAGCATCTACTCTATGCCTAAGTTCAGTTTCATTGAAGCACAATATTCTTCCTTTGCTCTGCTCTTCTTACTCTTTGCACTTATCTTCTCATTTTTTCACACTCCTACATTTTTTGTAATTACATTACAAGTCTTTATACAAGTCATCAACCTTGGAATGTTCATCAAGATCAGCAATACATTCATCAACCATTGGAGCAATCTCCAAGGTTGGCATTACAAAACATACATAGAAATAGGTCTGGACCTAATACAAAAATTAGCTAAGGGAAAGATGTGAAGGTGTATGTTGATCACGACACGCCTTAGCTAGACTTAAATGCAATCTTTCATGCCACAACATACTTCTACAATCTTCAATGCATCTCTACAAATAGTGAAATCAACCAAGTCGACCAAGACTAGTGAGAACACTAGGTCTACTAAGAACATTCTTCATCCACAATCCAAAATTCTCTTTACAGACTAATACAAGGGTAGGAACATGATCAGGAGGTATCCACAAGCATATTGAAATCATCAAGAACAACTGCACAACTTTTAACCACTCTGTCAAGGAGATTCTTCATATTAGAGCACATAAATACCATTTCCAGCTACTATCATAAGGAAAAGATCACTTGCGGATCATGAGCCATTGGAGTTGAAGGAACATAACATTAGCTTAGACTTAACTCTAGAACCGCAGACAAAAATACTTCAATGCGGAGGAATGCGTAGCATAATACTTTCATCCTGTCACCACCAAACATACAGAAAAAGTAGTTTTCACTCTGGTGAACATAGCTTACTCAAATTATCATACCGGAGGCTCAAACTTGGAACATAGTATCTTCAGACAAGCCTCAAAACAACTTCCAATCCACAGACAAAGATATTTAATCTATAGGAAATGTGGAGTAATTTGATTGACTATTCTTTTGTAGACAAAGATACTCTGCAACACACTGTTTCTATCAGAGGAGCAAATTTTCTCAATATCCTCAATATCAGACTTTCCAACACTTACATAGGAAAATACAATTCATCTAACTCATTACAAGAAAGCAAAAAAAAAAGAGCACAGTTGACACCAATGAAAACACTGATATGTTGACATCAATGACAACACCGGTTAGGCACATACTTGCAACAACAAGGCATGGTAAAGGGATTTTGGTCTGGAAGACTTAGTCAGAATGACTAAGTATGGATAGTATACAGAGAAAGATGGTATGCCTCCGTAGTTGAAGATCACATTATGTGGTTCTGGTATGTTATACTTAGATGTTATGCAATGTTATACCCTAAGTTTTATATTCTGAACATCTCCAGAAGTTGTGTTGGAAATTGGCTAAGTCTGGTAAGCAGAGTGGAGTGAGGAACAGTGTAGAACACTCGAGTAATGTACTCTACATTCCTCCGCTATTGAGTATCTCAATTTGCGGTTTGGATGTGTTGTAAACACATATGAGGAGTATCTAATTCCAAATTTGTAGAGTTTAAAGTTCACCAGAAGATCATCTACAAGTTATTGAGTATCGACATTCAGATTAACAATGTTCTATAGTGATAGTCAATAGTTCAGAGGTCCGCAATTTTCCACATAAGAATATTATGATCTACGATTATGAAGGTATGAATAGTGATGGATAATGTAGATTCTTGAAGGTTTACATTGGTCCGTATAACTTCGTGTAAAGACTCCAAGCTGACAGATTATGAGGTTTTTGTGTATATGCTTCATCTTTAGCAAGCCAACCAAGTTTGAGTTAATTCATGTTGTGGATATATATATATATATATATATATATATATATATATATATATATATATATATATGTTAGGGTAAAATAGGATCAATAATGAATATACAATAAACAACATCAAACACCCATAACTCAATAGAATAGTGAAACTAAGAAGATTGAGTGAAATGAAGCAATGAATAAAACAATGCAAACCTTCCTTGAATCGAAACTTCTATTGTTGCCTATCAAGATCGTCCTTGTTTGTATGAAGTAGTGCCCTCAGAGAGTGCACTCCTTTGTTGTGTTCAAGGATGTCAATAGTGAATGGCTATGGTGATAGATGTGCAATGAAGAGGAGCTCCAAAGAAAATGTGTGATCTCAAGCTAATGAATGGTAAAAGGGTGCCAAAGGCATGCTGGTAAATTCTTGCAGAGTAACAATATGAATAGCCTAGATGAATAGAATGGAAGAATAAGTTTCTATTTATAGACTTGAGAGAATGAGGATCAACGGTTGAGAAGAAATAAGATCAACGGTTGAGAATGGTTGAGGAACGTGCAACGAATAGGAAGAGGACATGTGTCTCAGCTCCATCATGCAACAGGGGATTTAACAAAATTGATTGAAGAGTTAACATAATAGACCAATCAGTTAAGTGAATTAATTGGGGAGTTGACTGAATTGATTGATCAGTTAACTAGGTTGATTGAGGAGTCAACATAATAGATTGTCCAGTGAACTCAATTGACTAATTAGTTAACAGATTTGATTGATGAGTTAACTAATTTTGACTAGAGGATAAATAGGACATGTGGGTGAGAGAATATTAGCTAATTAAATATTTAAAATATTTAATTACATGTGCAACATGGTGAGGTGGAAAAGGTGAGGTGGAAAGATGAGGTGGATTTATGAAATTAGGACTTAGGATAGAGGAATTTATGATTAATTAAATAATGTAGGATTATTTAATTATGTGAAGCATTAGAAGAATTTAGGGAATTTCATTAAATAAATTAATTTTATTTAATTATGGGATAATGAACCATTCAAATAATCTTAGAATATTTATTTAATTGATAGAAGAAAATAAGAAGGGAATAAATATTAAGAATATTTATTTAGAATGAATCGTGTCATTTTTAGGCATATACATTTTGCCCCTCTTGATGCAATGCAATTTACGGCGTTGCTTCAAAGAATAAATAGTCTGACAATGATACATGCCCTAGTTTGCCCCTGGTACAAGTTTGATGACAGGATGCCCCCTCGGGAGATTGGATGGGAAGAAGGCAGAAGGCGTGAGACGGACAATCTCACGATGAAGAAGGTTAGGTTTGAAGAAAATGGGTGAAGAAAGAGCCGAATGATACGCGATGCAAGAGAAAATGATACACACATAAGCAAGCGAGCAAGTATGCACAAATGATACAAGAACAAACAAGGTATTGCCCTTGTCAAGTTGTAAACCAACTGATTAATTGATAACGATATACGATAGTTTTGTCATGGTGGGGAACGATATATCCCTAGAGCAACACAAAGGATAATGTTTGGTTTCAGGAAATGAAACATGTCGTGTAAGACGCGTGTATTGGTCTGATTTCAACAATGCAACATCCTGTATAAGACAAGTGATTGATTATAATTGATTGAGTTGATTTATGACTAGACAAGGATCAAGACCACTGATTGTGATTGGATCATTTGACAAGATTGACTTGACTTGATCGGTATGGATTAAGGATGGACCTTGCATTTGGATCATTGCTTAGATTGACTGGACAAGGATGAAAGATATGATGATAGATAGAAATCTGATTGATAGAAGAAAGACTCGATAGAAGGACTCACAAGCTTTTGTAAACATTGATACTCTGCATGTTGTGGATCTTTTATTGCATGGGATATGGATGTATGGATGTATAAATGGATGTATAATGGATGGTTTGCTTTTGACATCTTGCTGGTGCAAGTATTTTGAAGTGCTTTATTTCATCATTGGGCATTTTTTTGGTACTTTTTCTGAAATGTTATAAGTTAATACAAGCATCTAGGTATAATTGAACCGAGATGACTTGAGTACTGCTTACATGGATTTTGATTTAGCAAGTTAATACAAGCATCGAGGTATAATTGAACCAAGATGACCTGAGTACTTCTTGCGTATCAATAGACAAGGATTGCCCCCGTTCATGTTAGACCTTTGATGTCCTCAATCTTTTTCTGATCATGTCCTTAGACAAGGTGTCACATTACTAAAGTTTAATCCATAAACAACAAACAAAGAAAATAATCATGCCCCCATCATAGCATCTCTAGCTTTTGGCATCCTTGAGTAGCATAGAAAGACATGATAACAAAAATCAAGACTCTGTAACTTGACCATGATTCCAATCCACAAAACATTCTTGCATTTAGATGTGTTTTTCTTGCCATAATTTAGATAGAATCAGTTAGAATGCCTTAGGTGTTTGTTTGCTTTGCCTTGGATAGGTTAATGTCTTGCATCAAGATTTTTGCTTAAAAAGAGCGGGTTTTGCTTGCACTTGCTTGCCTGGTGAAAAGATTTTACAATCCCTATAGGGGAGATAGACCCTAAGGGACTGACCTAGTGCCTCAGGGGCGCATGGAAATATGGCCTTGCCTACATGATGACGCAGAGGCAACGTAGTTCATGGACTTGGACCTAGGATATGGATTGGATGAGACATGATATGGAACAGATATGGAGCAGACATGGAACAGATATGGATCGGATAAGACATGATATGGGACAAACATGGATCAGATATGAAATAGATGATACTAATGACAAGGAAAGACCACGGATAGGTAGATATATAGGTGATAGAGAATAGAACGGGTAGGTATGAGGATGGGCAATAATGGATAGAAGGAAATAAGGATGTGATCTCCAAGGACTATGTCGCATAAGTATAACATGCCCCATTGTAGGTAGATTACGTAGGATTTTTCATGAGAATGCTAATGATGATAGGAGGATGAGAGGATAATGAAGGATTTGCATGGTTTGGAGGGATAAGGTATGTCAAGAGACATCTAAAATATTTGTCAACATTGTGCCCCCAATCTGTATCAAGACCAAAGAATAGAGGAAAGGAAGATTGGATGGATGGATGGGACAGTATAGGTATGTAATGGATAGAGGATAGGATAGGAAATGGTATGAAAGGAAACTGGTAGGAGAAAAGTGATATGCTAATGAGACAAGGTGCCCCCAAGTGTAGGCACATAGAAGATCAACTTACACATGACTCCTGTTTGCCAGGTTTTCATCATGGTACTTATCCAAGGTGCCTGTTTTCCAGGTTTTCACCACTGGACGAAGCGATTTTTCTTTACTTTTTTTTTAGATAGGAGAAGGTGGATGGATGTTGTCGCATGGACAATGTCGAGTGTTCTCACAGATGTTGGTAGGGGATCTCATGAAAGTGATATGGCATAGGTAGATAGTGGATTATGATGCTGAATATGGAGGGAAGGCTTATGCAAAAGCATGG
The DNA here is from genome assembly GCA_027924645.1 of Cunninghamia lanceolata. NCBI lineage: Eukaryota > Viridiplantae > Streptophyta > Pinopsida > Cupressales > Cupressaceae > Cunninghamia > Cunninghamia lanceolata. Next base: position 6,077,383 of record BSBN01000850.1, read on the forward strand.
ACCATAGGAATAGGATGAGGAAGATATGTAGGATAATAGTGGAAGGAAGGGAAGATGGAGGTATAGGAAAATATTGTGGAATGGAAGGGAATCATGACCAACAGTTGCACATACCGTGGTAAACATTGAAGCTGGTGATGGGAAAGTAGTGTAGGAAGCAACGAAGACTTTTGCTTGTGGATGAATAACGTAGACATGTAGGGATCCACATAGACTGAGTATTGTCTTGATTTTTGTTCGTCATGTGGGATGGAAGAATTTGAGACTTATGGATGGAATGGGAGAAAGTAGATGGTTGAGATTCTTGAGAGGTGGATGCCTCATGTATCTTGAGGGCTTTTTTCTTAGGTACCCAAACCATTTTACTTTTAGATAGTACCTGTGGAGGTATGGGCTTGGGTGTAGGTAGCTTTTGTGCAGCTTCAGAGGTAATTATTTGTTGGATGCGGACCCACACCTTTTTTAGTTTGGCATATAAGTGTGTGGATGCATGCAGCTCTAGAGAAGGATGTTTCTTTGATTCTTGGCTTTTGTATCCTAGGTCATGAGGACTCTTAGGATTTTTGACTTTATAGGTAGAGGCATCCAGATTTTTATTGTTGAATTCCTGTGGGATAGTGAAAGTGGAGTTGGAGGATGTTCTTTGTTTAGATGACATGTGCATTTGTTGGCCATGATTGGGATTGTTAGAAGATTCATAGATGGATGAATAAGGTGTTGGAAGAAGTGGTGGTAAAATGTATGGAGTGATATTAGGAGTTGGAAGTAGCGGAGGTAGATTGGATGGTGGATGGTGTATGGTCACATGCTTTTGATGATTATAGGATGATGGAGGTGGAATGACAACATACATTTTGGGGATATTATAGGGTTTGCGATGGAAAGTGGGGGATTTTGAAGGAGTGGAGGAAGTACCAATATATTGAGATTGTTCACCTTGGGGTATGTATCCAAGGCCATATGAAGGAGGAGGAACATTGACATGGATGGGCTCCAAAATACCTTGTTCGTGAAGGCCTAAGCCTTTACCTTGATAGTTCATATGTTGGAGTATGCAGTGGATAGCGGGATTATGTGTAGGTGGAACATTAGACACAAGTTCCTTATTGAATGGAGAAGATGAGATAGAGGATAATGGTTGTTGGTATTCTAAGGAGGAACACTCATGAATGAAGGTAGTAAGACCAAGAATATACGGTGGGGGATTTGGAGCATGGTCGATAATGGATGGAGGAGGAGTATTACTAGTTTGATCTTCTACACTTGCTTGGGAGGCAAGTGTCTCATCAAGGGAAGTGGAAGTTGCTGGATCTTGGGTAGGACTAGATGGGGTGATAGGCTCAAGACCATGGAACACATAAAGTGGGTTAAGAGGATCATCATGGTCTGCTTGATCATAGATAGGCTCTTCATCATAGATGGGATCTTGATCATAGATAGGATTTAGCGTGATGGGATTAATGTTCTCTTGTATAGGTTCTTGATCAACGATAATATCTTGATCATAGAAAAGACAGGTTGTGGAGGGGCCGAAATTGGATCTCTAGCTCATGCATAGGTTCAAGTTGCTCATGGATAGCTTCTTCATCAAAGGTAGTATCTTGATCATGGAAAAGATATAGGTTATGCAAGGGTCGGATGGGAGTGCTTTGATCTTGATTTAGACAAGGGGTTGATGTTTCCACATGTTCTAAAGTGTTCTCTTGACATAACTCTTGATGTGTCTAAATGGAAGTTAAGGTAGAAGACTCTTGGATAGGCTTTTGGTCAACAACATGAAGGTGTGATGGACCTTCACTTTGGTCCATAGTAGGAGGTTCAAAAAAAAAACCTTCCTTGAATTGAAACTTCTATTGTTGCCTATCAAGATCGTCCTTGTTTGTATGAAGTAGGGCCCTCAGAGAGTGCATTCCTTTGCTGTGTTCAAGGATGCCGATAGTGAATGGCTGTGGTCATAGATGTGCAATGAAGAGGAGCTCCAAAGCAAATGTGTGATCTCAAGCTAATGAATGGTAAAAGGGTGCCAAAGGCATGCTGGTAAATTCCTGCAGAGTAACAATATGAATAGCCTGGATGAATAGAATAGAAGAATAAGGTTCTATTTATAGACTTGAGAGAATGAGGATCAACGGTTGAGAAGAAATAAGAAGATCAATGGTTGAGAATGGTTGAGGAACATGCAATGAATAGGAAGAGGACATGTGTCTCAGCTCCATCATGCAACATGAGAGTTAACAAAATTGATTGAAGAGTTAACAGAATAGACCAATCAGTTAAGTGAATTGATTGGGGAGTTGACTGAATTGATTGATCAGTTAACTAGGTTGATTGAGGAGTCAGCAGAATAGATTGTCCAGTGAACTCAATTGACTAATTAGTTAACAGATTTGATTGATGAGTTAACTAATTTTGACTAGAGGATAAATAGGACATGTGGGTGAGAGAATATTAGCTAATTAAATATTTAAAATATTTAATTACATGTGCAACATGGTGAGGTGGAAAAGGTGAGGTGGAAAGATGAGGTGGATTTATGAAATTAGGACTTAGGATAGTGGAATTTATGATTAATTAAATAATGTAGGATTATTTAATTATGTGAAACATTAAAAGAATTTAGGGAATTTCATTAAATAAATTGATTTTATTTAATTATGGGATAATGAACCAATCAAATAACCTTAGAATATTTATTTAATTGATAGAAGAAAATAAGAAGGGAATAAATATTAAGAATATTTATTTAGAATGAATCGTGTCATTTTTAGGCGTATACTATATATATATATATATATGATAGATTTTGGTGTTGAAGGTATGGGATTGTGCGAATATCGTGCAAATTCAATGTGTATGCAATCTAAGGCAATTTTGTGATAAGAAAGAAGTAGTAAGGGAAGAAGAACAAAGTATATGTGAAGTAGAGTAGAAAAGTAGGGCAAACATGATGAAGACTTTTGAATCTGTATATTGAGCTATTAATGGAACTAGATTTCAGCATTCTGTAGATGCATTTGTAGAAGTCCTCTCTTGGCAGTGAGCTAATCCTTCTTATATCTTCTCTTCTCTTTTCTTGGCAGTGAGCCTATCGCAGTGAGTAGTTCTTTGGACAGTGAGTCCTTGGGTAGTAAGCCCTAAGGCAGTGAGCCTTCAAGTAAATTTAGTTTTGATATCATAATATATTGTGAGCTAACACTCACCATGGTTTTTCCCTTTTCGGGTTTTCCACATAAAAATATCAGTGTCTATGTGTTATGTCTTTATGGTTGATGTTCTTATGTTTATTCTGCTTTCATGTTATTGAATTTGGTAATTGGATTAAAGAACATGTGAAGAAGTGGTTTTGTAGAATACTAATTCACCCCCCCTCTCACTATTCTTTGTGTTCAACAACATCATCAATCTGACATGTGATAAAAATACAATGGTTAGAATTTCTACACAAATATGTAAAAACCTTTTTAACATAATTTGAGTGTTCTTTAACAAGGTTTGACATAAACCTTGGAAATATCAAGTCTTGTATAGACAATGGCATATATGAAGCATCCCACAACACTACCATACATAACCCTATACATATTTTCAAGATCATCATCTTTAGGACACTATTCTAGAGAGAGCTTAGTTCCAACTGGTAAGGCAATGCTAACTGGTTTGTAATCCTACATAGCAAAATGCTCCACGATAGTGTTAATGTACTTCTAATTTAACTAAAGTTTTGTATTAACTCAATCCCTATAGATTTCTATACCCAAAATATATTTTACATCCCCTAAATATTTCATATCAAAAGTACCAAATAACTGACTCTTAAGTTCCCTAATCATTCCCTTATCATTACCAATAAATAACATATCATCAACATAGAAGACAATAATTAGCAATAATCATCAATTAATTTAAAATAAACACATTGATCTACCTCAATTCTAACAAAGTCATGATCTAATGCAAACGCATCAATTTTTTATACCACATTCTCATTGATTGATTCAAACCATACAAAGATCACTTCAACCTACAAACCAAATACTCATGTCCCTTCACCACAGAATTGTCAAGTTGTTGCATAGATATTTCCTCATCAAGATCCCCATGTAGAAATGTAATTTTCACATCCATTTGTTGTACCTATAAATCAAAAGTAATAGAAATAGATAAAAGTAATCTAACAGAGGTTAGCTTAACCACACAAAAAATATCTCACCAAAATCCACTCCCTCAACCTAGGCCACTAAATAGGCCTTGTATGCCTCCCACATACCATCTGCTCTAAATTTATTTTTAAATAGCCATTTACATCCAATGTCTTTCCTCCCATCAAAACAAGATCCCATGTGTCACATTTGTCCAAAGAATTAATTTCATCGTTCATGGAATCTAACCAAGACTCATAAGGGATATACCTTTAAACTAGATTATGTTGCCGAGTGGACCTTTTGAGAGGTGTAACAAGAGGCTCCTATTGTTAATCATCAAAACTTTAATTTGAACCTTCTCCTCCCTCATCATTTTCATCTTGTTGATATTTTCTACGTGCATCTTCCTATGGTTTATCTATTAGGAAAGGCATCTCAACCTTGAGCCTAATGTTAAGAATATAAAATATGTTATTTTTGGGCTATAAAATAGGAAAACTTGATTTCTAGGTTATATAGGTCATTGTTGACCAAAATAAATATTTCAATTTGATCAGCATTAGTTTCCAAATGCTGATGATGTGGACCTCTTAGATCTCTACAATTAAAAAAATTGGCCCAATCAGCCTCCCAAATCAAAAGTTATGGCCTCTCAAAGTTTAGGGTCCTGTATTGGAAATGTAAGAACATCTATGACATGTAAAAAGTTGTAAGGGAGTTACACTTCATGATCAACTTCTGGCATGTGTTATAGCATGTCATAATGCATCTTTGAATGGAGATAATAGGGCCAAAGCGGAGCACCCAAGTTGGTGAATGGATTATGATGAATTTATGGTCGATGGAAGGAATATGTCATTTTAATCTATGGACTCTGTATACGCTTGAAAATGACACGATTTAGTCTAAATAAATATTCTTAATATTTATTCTGTTCTAATTCCTCTATCAAGAAATAAATAAACAAATTTATTTATTTGATTCCTATTCCTTTAAGTTAATTAAATATCAAAATATTTAATTACCTCTTCTAAAGTCAAAATTAAATAAAATCCTTTATTTAATTTAATTCTTCCAAACAATTAAATAATTCTTAATTATTTAATTATATCAAATCATTCCTCCAAATTTGAATAAATCAAATCAATTTTATTTAAATCCTCTCAATCTCCAAAAATAAAATACAATCAAATATTTTATTTATTCTTCCAAAATCATGCACAACAATTAAATAAATTTATTCATTTAATTTGCTTTCTTATCTTCTAATTCTTCAAATATCTTCCAAATCTTCTAAAAATAAGTCTTCTTCTTCATGCACACACAATTAAATTATTTATTATGTAATTTCTTTCAAATCATGCAAAAGCAAATCTTAAGTTGAGTTAACTGACTCAATCAACCTTGTTCTTATCAATATCTCTTAAATTAGAAAAAAAACTCTCTACTTTATGAAAAACATGTCTTATCTTTAGAAAAGAAAGTAGTTAACTCAAATAGAACAACTTTTGGGTGACACTTGTCTTCTTTCTATTCACGCACATTCCTCAACCGTCCTATACCGTTGATCTCTTCTCTTCTAAGTCTATAAATTGAACCTTATTCTTCCATTTCATTCATCCAAGCTTTAAGTATTGTTACTCTACAAGAATTACAGTGCACTTTTGGCACCAATTCCTTCATTGCTTGTGATCACACTCGTTACCATACTACTATCATTGTTGTGAATCTCATCTTCATGGCAAAACTATCATAGCCATTCTCTATTGACAATCTTGGAATCATAGCAAGGAAGTGCACTCTCTGAGGGCCTTATTCATACATGCAAGATCGATTGAGATAGGCAACCAATGGAATCTATGAAGCTTTGACATTTGCAAAGGTTTTTGAAGTTCTTTTGTTTGATTGATCTCTTTGTTTCTGTATTTCATTGAGTTTTGGGTATTTTGACATTGATATATTGATTATTCATGTTTACTCCAATTTTCCCTTAACATTTTTGGCGCCCACCATGGGGCCTAGGCCCAATTTAACCCAAAAATTAAGTTTTTGTGTTTTAGAAAGCTGTACACAAGAGGAAACTATGCATTTGACACGTCCTAACATGCATCTACTATCTATTCTGGTGTATACCTCACTTTGACACATACAGTCTCTGATCCGACGCATCTGCTGTCTGTTCTGGTGCATACATCCTTTCGTCGCACACAGACTCTATTACGGCGCATATATCCTTTGATACGGCGCACCTGTCTGTTCGGCACATATATACTATTTTCCTGCGCTTTTGACCTCTGTCTTAGCACATATGTACTGCGGTGCTTTTGAGCTTTGTTTCTGTACATTCAAGCTCTGAAGCTGTGCATCTGATCTAGGCAGTGATTTTTAGGGTTTCCTTGAAGTTTTCACTAACGCTACCATCTTTTTTGTAGGAACACTCTTGATCTATTTTGCAGGCTAGGTACTGATTTAGAATCATATAGTTGCACTTGTTAACTCACAATTCAATTTCTAACGAGAAAGTAAATGGATGCTCATGCAAATCTCACATAGTCTTAACTAGGAAGGCAGTAATTGAATCATTGCTATCTTGCATATCATTGCTATATTGCTATCTTTCAAAGTTAACAACTCATTGCTATCTTGGTAAAACTGGACCATTGCTATCTTGTTATCACTTCAAAGTTAACAAATTTTTGTGCTTGCCCAAGTAGATAGCTCATCTAGTTTTTCTCATTTTAACTAGGGGAAAAGAACCATTGTATTCTATGTTTTGGGAATGATACCAGGCCTATGCTCTCCCCTATCTTGGGTAACCCAAATGCCAGACATATCATTTTCGCATGTGTTTTTCCTTTAGAGGGGCCTGCTCTTGGATACTATTCATCCAAGTAGGAATGACCCTAAGTGGTAACAGGCTAGACGCCAAGCCCTGCCAATCCACTATAAATAAATTGTGTTTGGAGAGAAAGCTTCAAACAATGAGTGCAGTTGTGTTATACTGACAACCAACCTCCCCCAAAACCCTCCAAGGCACAATCCTTGCAGGCTGGGAGACTCCATAACGAAGAGTAGTGTTGCTGCATGTATAACCACTTAAACGGTTGCCTTTATTAAACACCTTTGTCTTAGTGGCCAAAAACCCCTATAATCTGGTGCAAGGAAGGGCGATTATCACCTCCCAAAGATGCTTCACTAGAGATAGTGAGAATTAGTTTTATACTGTCCTTTGAAACCTAGGATTGTACTTTCTTTCTTTTTACTCCAAAAAGAGTCCAAAAATCACAAAAAATAAAAAACCATAAAAACATTCTTTGTGTTTGATGTGTCTTGTTGCCATAATTTTAGAAAATCAGATCAAAAAGACCTTGCAACCAAAGATACCAAAAACATCAAAAAATTGCCAAAAACTTGCAAAAATCACTGAAAAACTAGAGCGGTGCATTCGTCCTCTTTTGCTACACATTTGTGCCAATTTACGGCACATCTGTACCAACTTACTGTGCTTCTAAAACTTGTTATAGCGCATCTGCAATTTACCAATGTTTTGCTTCTGTGCCGACTTGTTGTGCATTTACCAGTTTATGCGATGCATCTATTCTAGCACATGTGTGACAGTGATCACTTCCACAGTCTTTGAGAGAAAAATTTTACCATTTTTGGGTACCCATTTCAACCTAGTTCCAGGTTCTGAGATCAGATCTTACCTTGTAGTCACTTTTTCATCCATTTCGTGTCAAAGTCTCTCTTTCGTTGGTCATCTCATTCACCTTCTATCAAGTCTCCCTAGTCAAAAGTCAAAGTATCCCATATCAGATTAGCATAGGCCTCTTTTTCGGATCATTTTGGATTCAAGTAACCCTAGTAAGTCACAGCTAGTGGTCTTGGTACACGACTAGTCCCTACACAGTAAGATAGGTATCAAGTACCCTTACTAGTGGCTATCGTCTTGTATCGGCCGTCTTACTTGGAATCATTAATCGAGAGAGTCTCTTGTCAAAATCTTGTCATAAGTATCCTATTCTCAGTAGACTCCATTGGCATCTTGCCAAAATCTCTAGTTTCATCCCACCACATCCCACGTCACCTTGTATGGTTCTTACTAGATCTCAATACCAAAAGCAACTTGAAATGGCTGGATCATCTGACCGTATTGTCACCCCTCATGATAGTGATGAGGAAATCTCTCACTAAGATTATCAAGGACACCTCCAAGATCAGAAATTCCAACACTTACTAGAGAAAGTACTCCATGAGGACCCTCACAAGTATTTTTATCATCTTGCAAATCTTGGAATTAAGCTCCCCGCTAATTTCGATCTAAGAAAACTCAAAGAAACCATAGAGGATAATCATGAACACCACATCAGTGAGGACAAAGGAAAGAAAGTCATAGACCCAAACACACCTATGGAAGAAATGAGGAAACAAATTGAGGGTCTAACACAATAAATGACGGATCTCAAGATGGGTACAAACACTAAAACATACTCCTTGGGAGATATTTCACCATACCGCTTTGATAAGAGTTTGAACATGGTACCATTCCCCTTTCGATTCAAAGTTCCTAAGTTTGACAAGTACAAAGGAAAAGGGGACCCTAGAGATCACATTAGGGAATTCAATGCCGCATCCATGGAAGTAGCTCACAATGAGACTTTCTCAATGAGACTATTCCCTAGATCTTTAGGTAGTCAAGCCATGGAGTGGATCTCACGGCTTCCACTGGGCATCAAAACTTTTGATGAGTTAGTCAACAAATTCATCACACACTTCTCGTACAATATTGAACATGAAGTCTCCATGCTTGATCTATGCAATACCAAGAAAAAGAGTGGAGAATCATTCACCTCCTTCCTACAAAGGTGGAGACAACTAGCAAGCAATGCTCATATGATGTACCCGAGAAGCAATTAATGGAGATGTTTATCCACAACCTCAACTCCGATCTAAGATATCAAATACAAATCCAATGCCCTACTTCATTTTTGAAGGTCATTGAAATGGGATTGTTCATCGAGAAAGCTATGATCGCCAAGGGGCAAATCAAGTTATACAAGGACACACCTACCTCCAACTACACGACTGACAAATCAAAGTTTTGGACTAAGAATAAAAATGGCATCAACAATGGAGTAGTTGATGCCAAGGTGGTGGATCCGAAACAACAACCAATATTCACTCTCAAAGGAGAGGTAATCAATGTTACGCCCAACAAAACATTCTCTTGGGAGCCAAGACCATGGTTCAACTCAAATCCAAGGCGAAAGATCACACCGCTGGGTGAGTCCCAAGAATCTACATTAAGGAAGCTATTGGCCAACAATGAAACCACTCTACCACCAATAAGCAATTTTGAATCTCAAATAAAACCTCACTATTGGAAAGACACCGACTTTTGTGAGTATCATAGAGGAAGAGGACATACAACCAACAATTGTATCCATCTCAAACATGTTACTCAAGACATGCTTGATCAAAATCAAGGAGGAACTCAATAACATACATCTAATGAGATGCATGTGGCTTACAAAGATCCACTTCTCAATCACGATAGGCCATACAACAACAACAACAATGGTAAAAACAACAACAACAGCAATAGGTAAAATCATAATAATGGAAATAATAATGCTAATTATGCAAGTGTGCCATTCGATTATACCATCAATTGCATAATAGAGCACATACCACAAATCAATGTGGTCACGCCCAACTAACAATCAAATCCCAACAGAACCGATTGTAGTATCCTTACCTGCAGTGGTAAGGTCACGTTAAATACCATTCCTCCAAGGTCATCACCTTCTCAGTCCAACTTCCATCAGTAAAGTGTCATAGACCAACTAAGAAAAACTCCTTCCCACATTTCTATCTTAGAGTTGTTGCGTCTATCTCCCTCCCACAAGGAGATTCTCAATAAAGCCTTAATGGAAACCACTGTGCCCACGAACTTGGCCCAAGAGAAGTTTCAAGCCATGGTAGGTAATCTGGCCTCATCAAGTACCATATCATTTACCGAACAAGATGACCTCTCTGTGTCTCAACCTCATAACACCCCCTTACATATCGTCGCCTTCATCCATAAGCACCGCATCAAGAGGGTTCTCATTGATGGGGGAGCCAGTTTAAATATTTATATGCTGAAGCTAGTCCTTACATTTGGGTTCTCTAAAAATGCAGTTAATCCAAGGAAGAAGATTACTATCAAAGCCTATGATGAAGAGGAGAGAACTACCAAAGGAATAGTGGTATTACCCATACAAGTGGGACCAGTGATAGAAGACGTTGTGTGCCAAGTCCTAGATAGGGAGCTAGCCTATAATATTCTTCTAGGTAGACTATGGATTCATGCCATGAAAGTTGTACCTTCTACCTATCACCAATGCATAAAATTCCCTCATAATGGCAAGCAAGTCACCATCCAAGGTGACCCCGACCCCTTTTAGGATTGCAACTCTGTCCTTTCAAAACTTGATTGCATCATACCCAATAATAGAGCATCTACATCCCCTACCCCACAACATGATTCTACCTCTGAAGCTTCCTCATCCAAGCCCAAAGAGTAGAAAATTACCATCAAAGAAACAGGAGTAGGGGAATACTCCATTGAGCACAGCCTCAACTTGGCCAAATTGCCTCTATCTCCTAGATCCTTTGGGCGACCCAAGCATTTTCCAAAGCCATCTGCTCCTCCTACACCTCCCATAGCTCCCTTTGTAAAATGGGGGACCCTATCAGATGAAACAGAGGAAAGAGATATCTTACAATGGCTCTACACCAAAGAAGAAGAGAACACACAACAAGAACCACCTAGGCTCCCAACATAAATCTATGGCCGGGTGAATCTATCCTACACAGAATGGGTTACGAAGGACAAGGCCCCATTGGCCTAAGAAAAGAAGGAATTATAGAACCCATTCAACCTTCTTCATCCTCATTGGCTAGAACTACAAAAGGTCTAGGATATAAAGATAAGGGCAAAGCTAAAGCAAATGTTTGTCTTGTGGAAATGATCCATACACTTCAAGAGGACAGTGACACAGATTCCAATGAGTATGAGTGGGATGAGATAATAGAGCATTCCTATGATGACAAGGAGGTTAATACCATTCAAACTTATAGCCCCTACCGTGAGGGACAAACACTACCGCATAGGCCATTAGAATGTGATTTGCCTATCCCTGAGAATACAACTTTCGAGGTAGGTTTGAGTTCTATCGCAATAAACAATTTGGAGGAAAGTACCATCCCAAACACTCTCCCTACCAATACTCCTAGCATATCCATTCAAACTATCAATGAATCAAATCTATCCTCCGACTCCCTCCCCCTTGTACATCCTGAACTTATTGACTGGATCTACAAGGAACCCCGCAACTAGATATGTTCCAAAACGATGATGCCTATATTGACTACATGGAACTTAGGGACCACCTACCTAAAGGAGATCATAAAGTTGGCTTTGCCATTGAACTTAATACTATGGCTTATTTTGGAGAGGGTGCCAAGCCTTCCAGTCACAAAAATATCAAAATAAAAACTAGATCTGATGGTGAAAACTGCTCCGCGGCAGTGTCAGATCCCAAAATAGTAAAAAGAAAGGATGCATCTGATGGTGAAAACCCAACTATGGCACCTGATGATGGAAGGCTTGACACTCTCCTCGATGACATGCACCAGGAGAAGTCTCAGATTATTGTGGAACCCACAGAACCTGTTAACATTGGAACAGAGGAACAACCTAAGATCATTCACTTCGCTAAGTCTCTAACCCCACCAGAAAAGATTAAGTTTGTACATTTATTTAAGAGAAAGAAAGTCAATTTTGCTTGGTCATACGTAGATATGCCGTGGTTAGATCCAGATTTGATTCTACATCATCTTCCACTAGATCCAGGAGTGAAACCAGCGAAGTAGAAGCTTTGAAAGATGCATCCACACATTGTACTACTTGTAAAAGAAGAACTCAAGAAACTACTAGATGTAGGGTTCATCAAAGCTATAGACTATCCATAATGGGTCTCCAACATAGTACCAGTGTCCAAACTTGATGGCCAAGTCAGACTATGCAATGATTTCAGAGATCTAAACAAAGCTTGCCACAAGGATGACTTTCCGTTGCCAAATATAGATATCATAGTCAACTTAACAATAGGGCATACCATGTTATCTCTCATGGATGGCTTCTCAGGATATAATCAGATCAGGATAGCACTAGAAGACCAGCATAAGACAACTTTTACCCCTCCATGGGGCACTTTCTACTGGAATGTCATGCCATTTGGGCTAAAGAATGCAGGAGCCACATATCAACGTGCTATGACCACTATATTCCATGATATGATGCATGTCACCATGGAAGACTATGTAGATGATATCCTTGTAAAGTCACTCACAAGAGAATCACACCTGGATGTGTTAGAGAAAGGCTTTCAAAGACTAGAGCAATTCAAAGTCAGGTTGAACCCAAAGAAATGTGTGTTTGGAGTCACCTCAGGCAAGCTCTTAGGTTTTATTGTATCAGCAAATGGAATAGAGGTGGACCCCGCCAAAATCAAGGCTATTATGGACATGCCACCACCCAAGAATCTTACTCAACTAAGATCTCTACAGGGTAAACTACAAGCAATCCGTAGATTCATATCACAACTAGCAGACAAGTGTCAACCCTTCAGTCATCTCCTACACAAGAACATTTCATTCAGATGGGATGAGAAATGCAAAGAGGCATTCAACAAACTAAAAGAGTATCTTATGAATCCACCTATTCTCATACCTCCTATCCAAGGGAAGCCATTGTTACTATACATATCTGCTACACCAACAGCTTTTGGGGCCCTTCTAGCACAACAAGATTATGAAAGCAAAGAAAGAGTCATCTACTACATCAGTCGCACATTGGTGGGCTATGAGTTGCAATACTCTTAGATAGAAAGATCATGTCTTGCGGTAGTTTTGGCTTCCCAAAAACTCTGACATTATATGCTAGCACATCTAGTCAAACTTATTGCAAAAATAGACCCACTGAAGTACCTACTAAGTAAAGCAGCTCTAACAGGTCACTTAGCGAAAGGGGTAATGCTCCTAAGTGAATACAACATTGAGTATGTAGACAAAAAGGCTATCAAGGGGCAAGTCATTGCTGATCAGTTAGCGGATGCACCACTACATGACACCACACCAATGCAATTTGAATTTCTAGATGAATCCTTATTCAATATATCAACACATTCCTAGAAACTTTAGTTTGATGGGTCCTACACAAACCATGGATCAGGGGTAGGAATCTTGTTTGTAACTCCTCATGGGGACACCATACCAAAGTCTTACCATCTATTATTTCCATGCACAAACAACATAGTAGAATATGAAGCCTTAGTCATTGGTCTCAAGATGGCAATAGAATGGAAAATCAAAGAGCTACATGTCTCTGGTGATTCTCAACTGGTGATCAATCAGGTTAATGACGATTACCAAACCAAAGATGAGAAGCTTGTCTCATACAAGCGGATGGTCAAGGACTTCAAGGAATACTTTGTGATCATGTCTTTTGAGCAGATACCTCGCATTGAAAACAAAGTAGCAGATGCCATGGCAACCATTGCCTCTCTTCTCGAAATCCCAGAGAATGAGTCATGGTATGAGTTCTTAGTGGAATCAATTCAGCAACTAGCTTATGATCTTCCTGAAACCAATTCCATATGCCTGTTAGTTGGATCTGATTCACCTTGGTATGGTAAGCTTTACACTTACCTCAAGGACAACACCCTCCCACCTGACTTATCTTCAAACCAACGATGAACCTTTATACGCCAAACCTCTTGTTATACCATTATTGACAACACCCTATACCAACGTGGTCTAGATGGTACTTTATTCCGTTGTTTAGAACGAGAAGAATCCCAAACCACCTTACAAGACGTACATGAAGGGATCTATGAAACACACTCTAGCGGTCCTTCCTTAGCTAAGAAACTCATGCGTTTGGGTTATTATTGGCCGAACATGGAAATAGATTCATATCAATTTGTGAAGAAGTGCAAGCAGTGCCAGATACACAGGAACTTGATACATGCACCAGCTCAAGAGTTGAGACCTTTAACTACACCTTGGCCCTTCTGTCAATGGGGACTCAACATTGTAGGAAAAATCCACCCACCCTCATCCAATGGCCACAAATTCATAATAACCGCCATTGAGTACTTTACCAAGTGGATTGAAGCCGTCCCCCTCACCACCATCACAGGTAAACAAATCTCCTTATTCATCCTTAATTACCTCATCTGTAGATATAGAATTCCCTCATCCATTATCATGGATAATGGAAGACCCTTCAAAAACTAGGATGTCCAAGAGCTCTATGACCGCTTCAAAATCCAACACCATTTCTCCACACCCTATTATTCCCAAGGCAATGGCCAAGCAGAGGCATCCAACAAGACCATCTTGAAACTCCTCAAGAAGACAATCAACGATGCTGGCCGTGATTGGCACATCCAACTCAATCCCACTCTATGGGCCTACAGAACCAGTATACACACTCCCATAGGTGCTACCCCCTATGCCCTTGTCTATGGTTCTGAAGCTATCCTCCCCATTGAGATCGAGTTACCATCTCTCAGGTTGTCTTTAAAGGGTCTCATAATAGATGAAGAGTACATAGTTTCCAGATTGCAAGAACTAGAGTTGCTAGAGGAAAAGAGACAGAAAGCCTTTGATCATCTCAAAGCATATCAACAAATGATGTCACGAAGCTACAACCACAAATTCTGCCCAAGAGTCTTTAGAGTTGGAGATCTAGTACTTAAGGAGAACCCCTGCAATCAACGGGATCAGGAAAAGAAAGGCAAGTTTGAACCCAACTGGCTTGGGCCTTATGTGATAGTAGCTGCTTATGGATTGGGGGCATATCAGTTAGCAACATCAGAAGATGAGATGTTCGATGACCCAATCAACAACATGCATCTTCACCAGTTCTATACCTAAGAGAACCCCAATGTAAGGGGGGCACAAAATACAAAAAAATTCAAAAACAGAAAAATACAAAAAAATCATTCTTTGGTGAAAACTTGGAAAGCAAGTGCCTTGGATATGTACCATGACAAAAACCTGGCAAATAGGCGTCATGCGTACTTTATAGCTTTCATACAAATAAAATCAAGTGGTGAAAACCTAGTAAACAGGCGTTACTTGTGATAAACTGCTTCCTCCATCTTTGGAAAACCAATCACCTTGTGTCCATCCTTCCTTCACTCGTGTCCCATTCGATCCATATCTATTCCATAATCCTAACAACAACCTATCATGGCTTGATACTCTATCTCTTTGTTGCGTTATCAACCAAGGTTTTATCCCATATCCTATCCACAGAGTCAGCCTAGCACAGTGTCTGTCGTCAGTATCCACATGGTCCAGGTCCATGAACTACATTGCCTCTGCGTCATCATGTAGGCAAGGCCATTTTCAATGTGCCCCCGAGACTTCCCCGTCCATCCCGTATCTAGTCATCTATCCTCTAGTCCATCCATGGTCCAAATCCATGAACTATGTTGCCTCTGCATTGTCACGTAGGCAAGGCCATTATTCAAAATGCACCCCCAAGGCTCCCACTATCCCATCCGTCACATGTCTAGTCCTTCTATCTATTTGAGTCTTCACCACTTTCTACTGCCTAGGTCTTAGGTCCATTAGGGTTCACCCTGAACTACATTGCCTCTACGTCGTCACATAGGCAAGGCCATTTTGCAATGAGCCCCTAAGGCACTAGGTCAGTCCCTTAGGGTCCGTCTCACCAATAAGGATTGTGGTATCTTTCACCAGGTGCACGCATAGCAAAACCCACTTTCAAACAAAAATTTTGATGCAAGACCTCAACCTATCCAAAGAAAAGAAAGAAGTATCTAAAGCACTCAAAAATGATTTTACCTAAATTATGGCAAGAAACAAACACATCTAAATGCAAACATGTTTTGTGGCTGGAATCATGGTTAAGTTGCAGTGTCTTGATTTTTGTTATCATGTCTTTCTATGCTACTCATGGATGCCTAAAGCTAGAGATGCTATGATGGGGGCATGATTCTTTTCTTTGTTTGTTGTCTATGGATCAGTCTTTAGTAGTGTGAAGCCTTGTCTAATGACATGATCGGTAAAAGATCATTGAGGACATCAGAGGTCTAACATGAAAGGGGGCAATCCTTGTCTGTTGATATGCAAGAAATACTCAGGTCATCTTGGTTCAATTATACCTCGATGCTTGTATTAACTTGCTAAATCAAAATCCATGTAAGCAATACTCAGGTCATCTCGGTTCAATTATACCTAGATGCTTGTATTAACTTACAACATTCAGAAAAAGTACCAAAAAAAAAGCCCAATGATGAAACAAGCACTTCAAAATATTGCACCATCAAGATGTCAAAATAAAACACCATTTGCATCCATTATACATCCATAAAAGCATCCATATCCCATGCAATAAAAGATCTGAACTGCAGAGTATCAATGTTTACAAATAAAAGCTTGTGATTCATTCTATCGAGTCATTCTTCTATCAATCAGTATTCTATCTATCGTTGTGGTCCATTCTTCTCAATTTTGGTCAACCTAAGCAATGATCCAAATGCAAGTTCGTCCTTAATCCATACCAATCAAGTCAAGTCAATCTTGTCAAATGATCCAATCATAATCAGTGGTCTTGATCCTTGTTTGGTCGTAAACCAACTCGATCAGTTAATCAATCAATTATCTTATACAGGATGTAACATTATCGAAATCAGACCAACACACGTGTCTTACATGACATGTTTCATTTCCTGAAACCAGACACTATCCTTTGTGTTACTCTAGGGATCTATCATTCCCTGCCATGACAACATGTTCACCGTGTTGGTCTAGGGATATATCATTCCCCGCCATGACAACACTATCGTATATCGTTGGTTTACCACTTGACAGGGGCAATACCTTGCTTGTTCTTGTATCATTTGTGCATACTTGTGTACTTTCTTGTGTGTGTTATCATTTTATCTTGCATCGCGTATCATTCAGTTTTTCTTCAAACCTAACCTATTTTTTTTACCTTCTTCTTCGTGAGATTGTCCGTCTCATGTCCTTCTATCTTCTTCCCGTCCAATCTCCTGAGGGGGCATCCTATCATCATAACCTATACCAGGGGCAAACTAGGGCATGTATCATTGTTAGACTATTTATTCTTTGAGGCAATGTTGTAAACTGCATTGCATCAAAGAGGGGCAAAATGTATACGCCTAAAAATGACACGATTCAGTCTAAATAAATATTCTTAGTATTTTTTCCCTTCTAATTCCTCTATCAATAAATAAATAAACAAATTTATTTATTTGATTCCTATTCCTCTAAGTTAATTAAATATCAAAATATTTAATTACCTCTTCTAAAGTCAAAATTAAATAAAATCCTTTATTTAATTTAATTCTTCCAAATAATTAAATAATTCTTAATTATTTAATTAAATCAAATCATTCCTCCAAATTTGAATAAATCAAATCAAATTTATTTAAATCCTCTCAATCTCCAAAAATAAAATACAATCAAATATTTTATTTATTCTTCCAAAATCATGCACAACAATTAAATAAATTTATTTATTTAATTTGCTTTCTTATCTTCTAATTCTTCAAATATCTTCCAAATCTTCTAAAAATAAGTCTTCTTCTTCATGCACACACAATTAAATAATTTATTATTTAATTTCTCTCAAATCATGCAAAAGCAAATCTCAAGTTGAGTTAACTGACTCAATCAACCTTGTTCTTATCAATATCTCGTAAATTAGAAAAAAGCTCTCTAATTTATGAAAAGCATGTCTTATCTTTAGAAAAGAAAGTAATTAACTCAAATAAAACAACTTTTGGGTGACACTTGTCTTCTTCCTATTCGCGCACATTCCTCAACCGTCCTATACCATTGATCTTCTCATTCTTTCTATACCATTGATCTCTTCTCTTCTAAGTCTATAAATTGAACCTTATTATTCCATTTCATTCATCCAAGCTTTAAGTATTGTTACTCTGCAGGAATTACAGCGCGCCTTTGGCACCAATTCCTTCATTGCTTGTGATTGCACTCATTACCATAATACTATCATTGTTGTGAAGCTCATCTTCATGGCGAAACTATTATAGCTGTTCTCCATTGACAATCTTGGAATCATAGCAAGGAAGTGCACTCTCTGAGGGCCTTATTCATACATGCAAGATCGATTGAGATAGGCAACCAACGGAAGCTATGAATCTTTGAGGTTTGCAAAGGTTTTTAAAGTTCTTTTGTTTGATTGATCTTTTTGTTTCTATATTTCGTTGAGTTTTGGGTATTTTGACATTGATATATTGATTGTTCATGTTTACTCCAATTTTCCCTTAATAGACTCATCTTGGGATTTAGGTGTTGTCATTCTAACTAGGGATTTGGGAACTACATTTTGGATGGTTTTAACTCATGGTTTTTGTTACTAAATTATGTTTGCAACCTAATTTAGTGAGGCCTAGACAGTAGTTGTTCAAAAAGGGGTAAAGAAAATTTTTATATGCCATGATCATCCAGTTAAATGTTTGATGACTTGACAAAAGAACAAGAAAATATCACTTATTAGGATCATATGATAGCTCAATCTGGGCTGTCAAACCATCCTGGTAAGTGAAATGCACTAGAGACAAGAAGGCAGACATTCAAAGAATGACAAGTTTGAAATTGACTTCATATTTCAGTTATGATGTTGCTGATTATTCAGTACATTTCAGTGCAGTTTCAAGAGAGAGGTATTTATAAACTTTCATTCATTCATCATGTTTTAAACATGTTCTTTAAAATAATTTCAGTTGTTTCATGCTATGTATTTGATTCAGAAAGCAAAGTATGCATAAATCATTACATAAAGTGAAACAACCAATTATCTTCAAAAGAGTGTTTAAATATGTCCCACACAAGTCGTGGGAGTAACTAAAACATGCTACATAAAAGTAAATTCTACTTTTGAAAGAATAAGAATGCATAAGAAAAGGAGAGGGACTCGTCATTGTCTGTGAATGGCGAATCCCGAGGTTGTTGAGTTGATTTTCAGCTCCCTCCATTTGTTGAGCTCCAGAATACCTGCAAGAAGTTATGTTAGAGCTCTGGGTTTCAATGCTTTTCATATACACAATCAAACAACAAAAGTACAACTTAATTTAATGGAGCAACAATCATTAATGATTAGATTATGCAAAAAAGAGAAACAAAACAATAGTTGAACAAGCAAATTCAAGTGCCATATCATAGAGGAAGATAAATCCACACAAGAAACATCATGTCCTGTAATCCAAGATATGTTTTTATGTGCTAACTTGTTTGTTCACTGTGCAGGTATATGATAAATCATGTTATTGATTCATTTTTTATGAAATAGCTTGTGGAGAAAATGGGCTCCCACAAGGGTTGAGCCCAACATGCTAAAAATAATGTCATTAATACATAAGTATTCAATTTGTAATCACTTTCTATCAAGGTGTCATTAAAAGAATGTATTTTGACAATAGACAGTTACCAGAACTAATAAATGTTTAGTGAACTTGGAGTAACCACAAAGGAGTAGATCTTTGGCAGTAGACAGTTATCAGAATGAGCTATTCCCTAGCTTTGGTAACTATCTAATGTCAAAGTGAAACTTTGATTTGACAACCAAGAGGCAATGGTTCACTACAGCCAAAGGACAAAGTGTATGCTGATGTTACTAAAGTACAACAAAAGGTTAGTGGTCCTTATTTCAATATTTTTGATCATATGAAGAAATCCACCATTAGCATGTCAATGTTGGATGCATTACACATTCCTGGGTAGAAAGATCTATTGCAAGATGCCTTAGCTAAGTTGTCTCTGACCAATGAGCCTCAAACAAGTTAGCCCTAGGTTGTGCTTACTAATGATACACAAAATCATAGTGAATAGCCAAAACAAGTGATTAAACCACCTCCATTTTATGTAACTCTCATTGTTGGCAATTATTTGGTCCATAATTATATGATTGACTCAGGAGCTAGTAGCTCGGTGATGCCCAAATAGTTGGCTAATAAACTTGGTTTGAATTATGAGCCTGTTACTAGGGGTGTTGTCCAATTAGATGGTACATACGTTAACACAGTGGGAATGCTAAAGAACCTTGGTCTTACCTATTGCAAGGTGTGACCCTTGGTCTCCTTGTTCAGCGCTGTGCTGCGGTGGTTTGCGACAAGGGCTTAACCACCTCCCATGCTTGTTAAGTCAAGTGGTTGTATCAGGCATTAAAAGGTCGATCTTTTGGTGCAACAACAACTAACGATTGGTATCAAAGCTAAGGTCACGGGTTCAAACCCCGCGCTTGTGCTGGGGGGGATTGTTGCAAGGTGTGACCCTTGGTCTTCTTGTTCAGCACTGCACTGTGGTGGTTTGCGACAAGGGCTTAACCGCCTCATGTGCTTGTTAAGTCAAGTGGTTGTATCGGGCATTAAAAGGTCAATCTTTTGGTGTAACAACAACTAACATTACCTTACATGCATGCCCTAATTTTGTGATTCATCAGGACATCCATGTTATTGACCTACCACCACATTTTGCCATTTGTCTATATAGATATTTTACAACAAAATTAGGAGGCTATCTATCTTCTGACTAGACTCATCTATTTTTTAGAACGAGGTATGGAACCAAGGTTGCCATAAAATCAGAACCATTGGCCAATGATCATCTTGAACCATATATTCCCAACCCCATAAATGCAAATCTTGCCATATATGATCAAGAAGATATACCTGTTGTCCAAGACCCAACACGCCTATTGAAGGCATACCTGATGTCAATTTAGATCAATGGGCAGCAAATAATCATGAGACAGATCCTTTTGATTAAATGAATGAGGTAGGCCTTGGTGTTTACATGATTCATGAGAAAGGTGTTGCTATTCCAAACCTCTTAAAAGGTGAAAATCAGCAAAGTGAACAATCTACTAACAATATCTGGCAGCTGTATTTTGACGGTTCAAGGAGAAAAATTGGTGCTGGTGGAGGAGTTGTTTTAGTTTCTCCAATGGGTGAAAGGTATTATTCATCTTTTCATTTTTCTTTCAGTTGTTCAAATATCTCAGCTGAGTATGAGGCATTAGTGCATGGATTGGAATGGGCTAGAGAAAGGAGTATTAAATGTCTTAAAGTGTTTGGGGATAGTGAATTAGTGGTAAAACAAGTAAGGAATATTACTGCCACCAAGAATGATTTGTTGAAACTGTACAAACACAGAGTTTGGGATATGATAGATGAATTTGATGATTTTAATTTAGTGTCTATACCAAGGATTGATAACAAACAGGGTGATAAATTGGCTTCTATTGGTGCTGAGTATGATATTCCAACAGAAATGAAGATTGTTCATACTCCCCTCTATGTTAAAGTTGTTGTTAGACCATCAGTGCCAGATGTATACACCTAAAAATGACATGACTCTACTTAAATAAATATTTTAAATATTTATTTCATCTTCATATTCCTCTATCAATAAATAAATAAATTTATTTATTTATTTGATTCATTTCCTCCCATTTAATTAAATAAATTACATTTATTTAATTAATTTCATCTATATCAACTTCATTCTTCTAAATAATTAAATAATTCTAATTATTTAATTAAATCTTTCATTCTTCCAAATTTAAATAAAATGCAAATTTATTTAAATAAAATCTCCAAAAAATAAAATATATTTAAATATTTTATTTATTCCTCCAAATTATCTATAAGTAATTAAATAAATTTATTTATTTAATTATGCTTTCTTATCTTCTAGAAAATCTTCAATATCTTCTAAAAATAAATTCTTCTTGTCACACAAAAGCAAAAGCTAAGTTAATTGATTTAAAGCAAATCTATTTTATCAACAAAGCTCTGAAATTAGAAAAATATATTATAATTTAAGAAAATGAAAACTCATCCTCATCAAGAAAGCAGTTAACTCAACAAAGCTTCTTTTTGAATGACACATGTCCTTCTATTCACGCACGTTCTCTCAAACATTCTCCTCCATTGATCTTCTCATTTCTTCTCCACCATTGATCTTCTCCTTCTCAAGTCTATAAATACAACCCTCTTCTTCTTCATTTGATATCCATAATTCGAGTAAACTTATGCTGTAGGAACTATAGTGCGCCATTGGCACCCCATTGCATATCACTTCATCATCCATCCATTTCAATAGCATGTTGAAGCTCATCTTTGACACACAAAGTATCATAGCCACTTCTCCTTGTCATCTTGAGGAATCGAAGCAAGGAAGCAAGCTTCCTGAGGGCCATCTTCATCACCACAAGATCAAGAAAGAAAAGGCGAACAATGGAAGATGCAATGTAAAAGGTTGTAAGTATCTTTCTCTATTTTAAATCCTTTTTATCTTCATATTCCATTGATGTTTGGGTTTTTATTATTCATTTGATTATCCCATTTTTACCCTTACATTTCTGGCACCTAGTGTGGATAGATGCTTAGGGAAAAAAGCTAGGACAGATGTGCCGAACTGCCATTCAGCGTATATACGCTTTGAAATGGCGCCTACGTTGCTAAGTGACACATATGAGATACCTTATGGCGCATATGATAGTTCGGCACATATAGGTTGGGAACTAGTGCATCCATTGTGGAAGCGGCGCATATGCCAGAACGGCGCATACACATCAAGGATTGGCGCATTCACGGTGAAGAGGTGCATATGATATGGATCAGCGCATTTGCCACCTGGATCAATGCATTTGCACTAGGAAAATTAGTTCACTTAATGAAATTAACCCAATTGGCACCTTGACCGATGCGTCAATTGATGAGCGATCTCCGAGATTGCTGAGAATCTAGTCGAGAGATGATATGTTGTTTTGATTAATTTGATATGTTAAGTCAATGATAGGATAGCTTGATTGCTTTGAGTAGGTTTTCTTGGATATGGATTTCTTTGACGTTATGCTTTGCTTGGTTGCAGGAGGATATTTGGGATACCCTTATGTCGCGAGAGTAGTTCCCTTTGTCGTTGTTGCAGTGGTACATGCTGACACAGATTGACCGCAAGGTGCTTGGTGATGTGGGGCTTCATTATATTTGCTTCATGCCTGAGGTTTGCGCGAACCGAGGGTTGTTGACTGCGGCTGTGGAGCGATTCTATAGTGAGGATGGGACATTCCATCTTTCGATGGGGGAGATGGCGATCACTCTCGAGGATGTGTACAGGATTCTGCACGTCCCTATTTAGGGAGAGTTGGTAGAGTACGAGTCACAGTGTGACACTAGATTGGCGGAGTGCAGACGTGTGTTTGATGACCCAGAGTTGGTTGGACAGGTGATTTCGTGGCAGGACATTCGTGACTGCTATGACTACTTCCCGGGTATAGTGGCGGGACTGATTGGTGGCATAGTATGCCCTGATAGATCTCATGGGTTCTCGACTAGTTGGGCGAGGGTACTAGAAAGCTTGATCATTGATGGGACTTGGTATGCATGGGGTGTGTGCATGCTAGCACACTTATACAGAGATATGCACCAGGTGGTGTATCACAGAGGAGCCAGTCTATCAGCAGGTATGTCTCTATTGCAGTTTTGGTTGTGGGAGCACATAGCTATCACACGGCCAATATGTGTATTTCATAGGTAGAGGGGTGAGCCCTACAGTTACGACTATGCAGGTGTGATTTCCCAGCACAAGCTGGGGAAGCTAGAGTATTGGAGACATGCGCTGGATAATGTGGATCGAGTTATCTGGCGCCCATACCTAGACTGTGAGGTATGGGATGATGATGCCGATGAGCTACCATACTATTTCTAGACTCGATGGCTCATTGGCAGGACCAGGCACATATTAGAGAGGCAGATTGTGAGCAGAGTGTAGAGATAGTTTGGTAGAGTGTAGCGCAGACCACAGGGCCATGCACGATTTGCGAGGACCCATGCCGAGAGATTCAAGTGGGGTCCCATGGCATCATATGAGGAGGCCTTGGCAGACTTCCAACAGATTCCCCATGTGTCTTGGCTGATGAGGAGGGATATAATAGACGCGGGCATGACATCCGACTATGAGGAGTGGTTCGCCGCTCATCCTTTTCCTAGATATTCAGGATCTGGAGAGCTGGCTCCTCATATAGACAAGGAGGATTCAGATGATGAGGGTGGAGCTGGCAGGAGGAGGGGAGGATGGAGGAGGGGGAGAGGAGATCAGGGGGATGATGGAGGAGATGGAGGAGGTGGCAGATCTAGACAGAGGAGGAGGAGGTCCGGGGAGGGACCGTCAGGTCAGCAGGCAGTCGCGCAACCGCAGGCTGTAGGTCAGGCACAGATACCAGCATAGCAGGTGGCTCCACAGAGACAAATGTCACCACCATAGCAGGTGGAATAGAAACAAGTGCAGGTGCCAGCACAGCAGGTGGCACCGGGACAGGGATAGGTAGGGCAGGCTCCGCAGCCTGACTTATAGTAGTAGGCCTTTGCGGCATTACAGGGTCAGATTAGGCAGCTGAGGGCCCATCTAAGATCAGCGGAGTCTCAGAGAGATGCGGATGCAGGATGGATATCAGAGATATCTAGAGAGAGAGAGACGTAGCTTTGGTTAGCGCATAGGCAATGAGGGCAGAGAGGGATGCAGCAGTGATAGCCATGGGTACATATGGTACTTCTAGCTTTTTGGTATCATAGGTGTAGTAGGCATAGACACAGCTAGCCCAGGTATAGAGTGAGCTTACTAGAGCGCAAGCTTAGGCTCATTATTACAGAGGTTTATATCACGGGGTAGTGTCAGTGGATCAGCGTGCGCCCAGCTTTAGGAATCATTCTGTGGCATCTCAGAGGGCAGGTGGGTCTTGATCTATAGGATCAGTGAGGGGCCCCCAGCAGTTAGGGGGAGACAGAGGAGAGGGTAACATAGGGGGCAGTGCTCCACGGCAGCAGGGTTAGTCAGACCTGGACACTTGTACCATTGTTTGATTTGATGTACACTTTTTTGATGGCTGAAATAGCTTGTATATGTATTATTTTTGCCCTGAGACATGTATCATCATCTTTTTGTATTTTGTATACATTTTATGATATGACTCTGAGATATGGATAGATATTTTGATATCTTGTACATTTGGACATGTTTTTATGCTTTATATGATGATGCAGGTATGGATGTTCTATATGTAGATGTTCTATGCTTATATGCTATGGATGCAATCTATCTGATGATGCTTTGTGTATGTGATGCATACTAGATGGATGTAAATGCAAATGTGGATGTTATTTATATGAATATGCAGTTCTATATATTTTTTTTATTTTTGATATGATATATGGATGCAAATGTGTGTGGATGACCTAATGCACTTGTGATGTATGTAGATGACTATCTCATGTGATGTGATATGCTATCTATGCTATGTTTTTGATATGTCCAAATGTACTCAATCGACACAGTGATGATATAGGTAGGTGGAAGAGAAGAGAGAGAAGAAATACAGGCTTTCATTCGATATACTACAGGATTTTCTTATTGCATGGTTGATATGGATTGTTGGATATGGGATGGATGTGGATTGTCATCTTGATATTTTGTAAGTCTTTTGCTTTCATCATTGGGCACTTTTTGTTTCTTTTCTCTTTTTGAAATGTTGTAAGAAAATACAAGCATCTAGGTATAATTAGACCGAGATGACCTAAGTACTTCTTACATGGATTTTGATATAGCAAGTTGATACAAGCATCTAGTCAAACTTGAATCTAGATGACCTGAGTACTTCTTGCATTTCAACAGACAAGGATTGCCCCTTTTCATGTACGGACCTCGGAAGTCCTCGATGATATTTTGTTGATCATGTCATTAGACAAAAGTCATCACATTACTAAAGTTTGATCCACAAGCAGCAGACAAAGAAAAAGATTATGCCCCCATCATAGCATCTCTAGCTTTTGGCATCCTTGAGTAGCATAGGAAGACATAATGACAAAAAATCAAGACTCTGTAAGTTAACCTGTTCTCAAAACATTCTTGCATTAGATGTGTCTTTTTTCCATAATTGATATAGAGTCAGTTTGAGTGTTTCGGTATGGTGCTCTGTTTTGGACAGGTTGATGTTTTGGTGTCAAGATTTTTGTTTTGGGAAGCTTGCTTTGTTGTGCGTGCTCATCTAGCGAAAGGTATCACAATCCTTTATTGGTATCCTCTTAGAAAATGTGGCATTCAAGAATCCAAATCTGTAACCAAGTCGAGGAGTTGCCCCCAGTTTAGACAAGGATCAACTTATTATGGGTGATAGGACAAACAGACATGGAGAGACAGACCCTAAGGGACTGACCTAGTGCCTCGGGGACTCATTGCTAAATGGCCTTGCCTACGTGATGACGCAGAGGCAACGTAGTTTGGTGTGAACTTGATGGACCTAAGACCTAGGTGATGGCAAAGATGTAGAAATGGTATGGACAACAGGACAGATGACACTCGAACAGAATGGGCAGGAAAGAAAGGAGAGTGGAGCGGAGCGGAGCCTCAAGGGCGCATTAAGAATGGCCTTGCCTTCGTGATAGCTCAGAGGCTACATAGTTCAACAATGGTTCAAAGGACTGGTTCAAGATGAACAATATGATGGACACAAGAGATACGAGGTCACAACAGAAGGAGGAAGTGGTTTGTCGCAGATAGCACATGTTTAACAGGTTTTCACCACTTGCTTTTATTTACACGAAAGCCAAAAGTACACATGACACTTGTTTGCTAGGTTTTCATCATGGTACCTATCCCAGGTGCCTGTTTGCCAAGTTTTCACCAGAGGACAATTTTTTTGTTATTTTCTCATTTTTCTGATCTTTTTGTTTGTTTTTTATCACTTTTTCAATTTTTTTAGATTTTTTTAGGACTCCCTTGCATTGGGGTTTAGGTATAGAACTTGCGAAGATACATGCTATTTATAGGATCATCAAATAGTTCACCTTCAGATGTAGCCAATTGATATGCCCCCGACCCATAGGCTGCAATGATGACATAGGGACCTAGCCAGTTAGGTTCGAACTTGCCTTTCTTTTCTCTATCTTGCTGATTTCTGGGATTTTCTCTGAGGACTAGGTCACCAACTTGGAATACTCAGGGCTTTACCCTATGGTTGTAGCTTCTGGACATCCGTTGTTGATATTCTTTTAAGTGGTTAAAGGCTTGTTGCCTTCTTTCTTTGAGCAGCTCTAACTCTTGAAGTCCGGACACTCTATATTCTTCATCTGATATGAGGCCTTTTAACAAAACTCACAAGGATGGGATCTCGACTTCAATGGGTAAGATGGCTTCAGATCCATAGACCAGGGAGTATGGTGTTGCATTTGTGGGTGTGCGGATGCTTGTACGGTAGGCCCACAGTGCGGGATTTAGTTGGACATGCCAGTCATGGCCGGCATCATTGATAGTCTTCTTTAAGATTTTCAAGATGGTTTTATTTGATGCCTCCGCCTGGCCATTGCCTTGGGGGTAGTAGGGGGTTGAAAAGCGGTGCTGGATATGGAATTTGTCACATAGTTCCCTAACATCTTGATTTTTGAAGGGTCATCCATTATCTATGACAATGGACGAAGGGATACCATAGTGACAAATGATATAGTTCAAGATAAAAGAGGCAATCTGCTTGCCTGTGATATTGGCTAAGGGCATAGCTTCAATCCACTTCGTGATGTACTCAGTGGTAGTGATTATGAATTTATGGCCGCTGGATGAAGAAGGGTGAATCTTTCCCACTAAGTCGAGTCCCCACTGACAAAAAGGCCAAGGAGTTGTTAATGGTTGCAGCTCTTGTGCTGGTGCATGTATTAGGTTCCCATGGATTTGGCAATTTTTGCACTTCTTTACAAAATGATAGGAATCTTGTTCCATAGTTGGCTAGTAGTATCCCATGCGTATGAGTTTCTTGGCTAGGGTAGGGCCACTAGAGTGGGTCCCGCATATATCGTCGTGTACTTCGCTTAGGGCAATTTGATATTCCTCACTATCGAGACATCTAAGGAGAGTACCATCGAGACCTCTGCGATATAGGGTATTGGTGATAATGGCATATCAGGATGCCTGAGGGATGAAGGTTCATTTTTGGTTACTGGAAAGATCAGGTGGGAGTGTATTCTCTTTAAGATAGGCAAATATTTTTCCATAGAGGGGGGAGTCGGCTCCCACAATGTGGCAAATGATATGGGATTTGGGAGTGTCATATGCAAGATGGGACACTGGCTCTACCAAGAACTCATAACGTGATTGATTAGCCAGAATATTGAGGAGAGATGTAATTGTGGCCATGGCATCTGCAGCTTTGTTCTCAATCCTCAGTATCTACTCAAAAGAGATCTTGAGGAAGTATTCTTTGAAGTCATCTACCATCCGTTTGTAAGGGATTAATTTCTCATCTTTTGTCTGGTAGTCATCATTTACTTGATTTATGACTAGCTCTGAGTCACCATATACCTGAAGTTCTTGGATGTTCCATTCAACTGCTAGCTTGATGCCAATGACTAGGGCTTCATACTCTACCACGTTGTTAGTGCAGGGAAACAATAATCTGTATGATTTAGGAATAGTGTCGCCATTAGGGGTGATCAACAAGATACCTGCTTCTGATCCATGTTGAGTGTATGATCCATCAAAGTACATTTTCTAGGTTGTGTTTATGTGGAAGATAGATTCATCTGGAAATTCAAAGCTCAAAGTGTTGTTATCTGTTAGAGGTGCATCTGCTAGTTGATCTGCAAGTACTTGGCTTTTTATTGCTTTCCTGTCTACATATTCTATATCAAACTTGTTGAGAAGCATGACCCATTTGGACAATCTACCTGTAAGGGCTGCTTTGTTGAGTAAATACTTGAGTGGATCAATCTTTGCTACCAGTTTGACAAAATGTGACAACATGTAATGTCTCCACTTTTGTGAGGTGAAGAGCACATCAAGACATGCTCTTTCGATTGGCGTGTATTACAGTTCATATCCAACGAGTGTTCGAATGATATAGTATATTGCTTGTTCTTTCCCTTCATAATTTTTTTGTGTGAGGAGAGCTCCCAGAGCTGTTGGTGTGGCTGAGATATACAGTAGTAGAGGTTTACTCTGAATCAGTGGCATCAATACATGTGGCTTCATGAGATACTCTTTTAACTGTTGAAATGCTTGCTCACATGAATCATTCCATTTGAAAGGGACATTCTTATGTAGGAGATGAGAAAATGGGTGGCACTTGTCTACCAACTAAGAAATGAATCTTCTAATAGATTGTAGTTTTTCCTGTAGAGACCTTAATTGAGTGAGATTCTTAGGAGGCAGCATTTCCATGATGGCCTTCACTTTAGCTGGGTTGACTTCGATTCCATTAGCAGACACTATGTATCCGAGTAGCTTACCTGAGGTAACTCCAAACATGCACTTCTTAGGGTTGAGGCGCACATTAAATTGTTCCAGTCCTTTGAGAATTTTGTCTAGTACTGCCAGGTGTCCTTCTCTTGTGAGTGATTTGGCCAGAATGTCATCAACATAGTCTTCCATTATAGTGTGACATGTCATGGAAGATTGTGGTCATAGCTCTCTGATATGTTGCACCGGCATTTTTTAAACCAAATGGCATGACACACCAACAATAGGTGCTCCAAGGACATGTGAATGCAGTCTTGTGTTGGTCTTTAGGTGCAATTTTTATCTGGTTGTATCTGAAAAAACCATCCATTAGTGACAGCATGGTGTGCCCTACCATGAGATCTACAATCATGTCAATGTTTGGCAGGGGAAATCATCTTTCAGACAAGCTTTGTTTAGGTCCCTAAAGTGATTACATATTCAAACTCTACCATCTGGTTTGGCAACTGGTACTATGTTTGAAACCCACTTAGGATAGTCTATTGGTCTGATGAATCTGACATCTAATGGTTTCTTCAGCTCTTCTTTCACCATGAGGGCCACATGAGGGTGCATCTTTCTGAGTTTTTGCTTTACTAGTTTAGCTCCTAGAGCTAAGGATAAGTGATGCATTATGAGATTTGGATCTAGCCCTGGCATGTCTACATATGTCCAAGCAAAGTTGATTTGTTTCCTTTTGAAGAAGTCAGTGAATGCTGGCTTTTCTTGTTCTGTTACAGACTATGCCATGTGGATCATTCTGGGATTATCACCTGTACTGACATTGATTGGTTCTGCTGGTTCTATCAAGATTGAAGATCTCTCCTGATGTGTAAGATTGGGTAGAGGGTCAAGCCTTCCATCCTTCGGTGCCTCAGAGAGGTTTTCACTGTTGGATACGTCTATATTTTTACTTTTTTCATGATCTAACACTGCCGTAGAACAATTTTCACCATTAGATCTTTCTTTCATTTTGACATTTTTGAGACTGAAAGGCTTGGCACTCTCTCCAAAATAGGCCTTCTCGTTGAGTTCTATAGCATAGCCAGCTTGTCATGCCCACATTTCACATGCATTCACAACACGCAAAACACGCATGTTATGTCCACATATGACATGTAGACATGATACGAACTATCAAAAAAATTTCTTTTCTACTTGAAATCTTTCCCTCGCACGCGTAAGCGTGCTCGGATGTGTATGTTTAAGTTGTCTGAGTGATTGTTGCTACGGAATATTCCACACACATGTGTATGTTGATATCGATCACTATGTTAGAGTCGGATTCATTTTGCTTCATTTAGGGTTCTCTAGGTAGATAGATGATCTTTAAATGGTTATCTCAATTTGTTAAATACTTCCTCGCATTCCTTGTTGATTTCTCTATCGATTGTTTTAAAACGTTACTTATTTCGCCTGTTACGTATTTCTTAACTTACTCTTTGTTTTTGCATTTAAATTTTATTCACGTTAAATCATCTTCTATACCTTGGTAATTCATTAGTCAAAAGAATTTACTAATCTAAAAATAAATACAATTTTCTTATAAACGAATTTAATGTAATTGCTAATAGGGCAATTTAAATTAGCCCATTAAAATTTTGCCCAATTACATATATATATATAATTTCCTTTTTAAATCTTGTTGTGGAAACTCCACTAAAATTATTACCAATTTTTAATATGAAATCCCATCACATTGAGAGAGGGTTAAATAACCCTAATTTTTATTTGAGAGCTGAGTGTTGTTTGTTTTGTGTAGGGTTTAATGGTGGAGCGGCGGCGTATGGAGGCGACGAATGGAGGAACGCCAGCGGAGGTCACAGAGGGTGGAGGAAGTAGGCGGCGGTGGGAGTGAAGGTGCCGCAGAGGGCGGCGGAGAAGGTGGGTGGAGGCATAGGCTGTGAGGGGAGTGGGATGTGAGTGGCAGGGGCTTCGATACTCGTAGGGCAGAGGCCGCGAGGGGAGCTCGCAGGGTTGATTGGTGGTGGGGGTGTGGGGAGGGGCGGAGCCCCACCCACACCCACGTGGGTGTGGGTGGGGCTCCGCCCCTCCCCACACCCTCCTCTTAAATACTTCAGTGGGGGTTAAACCCCCACCACTTCCTCCTTTGTAAATTTGCTACTATGTTAATATGAACACAACGATTCTTCACTTTAATTGTTATTTCAAAATTTTCCATTTGATATTATTTATTAATACATATATATATATCGTTTTCACAAATACATTTAGTTTAAGATTATCTTAAATATATATATATATGTTCATGAGTGTATCAATATTCTCATTTTCACAATTTTAATTAAAAAGAACTATTATATATATATATATATATATATATATATATATATATATATATCAATTTCACAATATCAATTAGTAATAAAAAGTAAATACAGATGTATTAAAATTTCACAACTAAATTTACAAGTAAGAGATATATATAAATATATATATAAAAATATATATATATATATTTATATAACAAAATCTCATGGTAATATTCATTTCATACCAACTTCAACATTTTAAATTTCCATATAACATTTATTTAAATGAAAAGAAACCTTAACCATTTTAAATCTATATTTGCCATTTAAATCTATCAAGTAAATCTTCCATTTCAAATAACTTTAAGGATCAAAAGTATATTCAGGGAACTATTGAATCTTTCCATTTCATTATCACACAACAGTCAAATAAAATTCGATTTAGATTAATTCCCATTGCAAACTTAACTCAAGATTTAATTTTCATTTTGCAAGGTAAAATTTGCAACTTCCATAATACAGTAAAATACAACTTTCTCACTAAATAATGCAAGAGATAATTTAAAACAACTGATCTAACTCAACAAACATTCATACAGCTTTACATTTTGATAAAACCAAAAGATGACAAACAATTGTAAGAATTCCACTACTCAACTACACTCTAAGGGAGGATTTACCTTCTTCTCCCAAACATACAAATGATGTATTGTAATAACCAAATTAAAGTCACAACTATTAACATAATAAAGGAGGATTATCTCTCCACTCCCAAGGTAGCACTTTTACAACAAATTCAAGAGAGAAGTTCTCTCTTCTAAAACTCTTATATAATGAAACTTATAAGGACCAAGCTCTTAATGCAAATAGGAAGATAGACATTTTCTTTAACAAGGAAAATCTATCTTCAATCCTCTTAATCATGCTTCAATAGTAACCTGCAAGACAACAAGGGAGACAACAACAACTATCTAGCTCTCCTCCCTACCTTTGACTCGCAAGAGGGTCACCCCCAAGCTAAGGAGACCATCCTCATACCTAGGGTAAAACAGACCAAACACATCACAACATTGGACATCAACAACAAAGCAATTAACACACACACCCCCATGGTTTACTCACAATACAAAGACTTAGCTTAGGTGAGTTCAAGAAGGGTAGGGAAGTAGACATCTCTACCTCTAGGTGTCATCCTTTCACATTTTATCACAAGGCCTCAAGCCAACAAATTTCTCTTCCAGAAGGCCTCAAGCCTTCTAGTTAAATCAAATTACCAGGGATATCCCAATAGGCTCTCAAAGCCCTAAAAGCCCTCTTGGCTAAAAGTACCAACATGCCCTCAAGGCATTTCTTATAACAAGAAAACAAGATGACACCTGAGGAGGGTCACACCTCCCCTTCCCTATACAAGATGAGCATTGCCTTCCAACTAGAAGGAGCTCTTTCTACTCCCAACACAACCCCCAAAAATAATAGAAAACTCATAAAGACATTTGCAAACTCATTCATCAAGCAAGAACAAACATTCATAACAAACAACAGATCACACAAGAGAGTAGTCTTGTTCACCAACCTTTCAAAGCCCAATTATGGATAGAATTTGATGAAGAGCACCTCTCTAGCCTCTTTCTCCAAAATCTTCTTCTTTCCACAATAATCCAACCCCCTCACTCTCCTCCTCCTCCCTCTTGTAAAAACTAATTCCCTCTATTTTCCTAATTTTCCAAGTGGCATTAAACAACTAATCCACAACTCATCCATTATCCTAGTGGTCATAAAACAATTAAATCCTACTCAATAGGTTCCCCACTATAGTCCTTTTTACAACACATGGAGAATTAAAATACAATAAGTAAAATAAAAATACAAAGGGAGTGGATGACACACTACCCTTATTAAGGGGAACCCCACCAAAAGAGAGGCACAAGGAGACAAACACTCCATTATTAGGGGATCATGGAGTTGTTCCATGACTTGGAAGTGGGCCTGAGTGTGGATTCCACTCATCCCATTGTCCCCATGCTTCTAATTTCGTCACTTAACTTCTCTATGAAGTTTAAGTGACCATATGGAGGTTAACCCAAGGTTATCCTAGTCAAAAAGGTCCCTAGACCCATGAGGTATAACCCAGGGTTGATTTTTGCCTAGTTAGAACTCACAGAGTCAAATAAAACACAAGAAAAAGGGTCTAAAAGAAATAAAATTTAAACAAGATTAAAAACAACATTTCTTACAACACTTATCATAATAAAAGTAAATCAAAAGGTAGCCCTTATTCCCTTGACCTCATGCAACATTAACACATTACAACATTCCTCCAAACATGAGGTTGATCTTAGTTCCTCATAGAACTAGATCGGCTCACAAGGGATACAACATAGGTATGGGATGATCTCCTATATTTGTGGTTTCGTTAGCAATACCTGCACACTCAAACTCGAAGTCAATAACACATAAAGATATCATAGCCAAAGCAAATCTAAATACATGCATCCTAAACATTCTACCATATAATCTCATTGAAGTTCCATATCCATTCATCATTTTCTTAAAAGCAACATCTAATTATCATTGCACAATTATTTCCTTAAAAATCAATCAGGTTTAATAAGCAAGATTCCAAATCAATAGTCTCTCAACATATAAATAATAGTCAATATCACTGCAAATAGTCTCATGAACAGTAGTGTAAAAAGTAGGCCTCACACAGCTCTATGGTCCCTTGCAAGTATATGATCTCTAAGATCAAGGTCTATGATGGCCTCATCGTTCTCAAAGGTATCGAGCTCAAGGGTAGTGCCTTGTAAGTCCCAATCTATGAGTTCGGGGTGTACTAATGGTAAGGGATCATTGGGTTGGTCCAGTTCGATGGTGTTGATGGTTAAGATAGAGTTGTTAAAAGCACGGATGAAGTCTGCGATGGTACTCTCTATTAGCGGATCCATTAAGGGGGGTATCATTCTTTCCTCACGACTTTCACTATTGTTATTACGCGGGTCAGACTCTAGTGGTCTAGCTCTTGGACCTTGTCTCTCATTTGTGTGGATTGGGTCATACTTGTGGACAACATCGATACCTTTTTCGTCACAAGATAGCTCAGAGAGGCTATCCCATTCATATTCATTGGAATCAGTCTCACTCCCCAGTTGCAGTTGCTGAATTTGATCAACCAGATTACTAGTGGATGATTCTGGTTGTTTACCTTTATTCTTCTTTGCTCTGTTGGTTCTTGATGTTCTAGTGTATCCTAGCCTTGTAGTGTCTTGGGCCATCAAAGTGTGAGGTTGGATGGGTTCAGTGATACCATCTTTTTTTGAACCAAGTGGACTGTGTCCTTCATATCTCATTCTTTGTAGCATTTGGAAACCTTGACCATATTGTTCAGTTTGTATAGTGTGATGATCTTGTTGTGTTGATGAATTGTCTTCATCTTTGTATAGCCATTGTAGGATATCCTTTTCATCACTCTCATCTTCGAGGCTTCCCATTTGATAAATGGACCTTTAGTAGTTTTGTCTGCTTTGGGTTTGCTCAGAGTGGATCCTCCATATGATCTTGGAGATAGGGGGAGTTGTGCCAAACAGAGGGATTGGGAGATTGTGTACTCACCCAAGCCCTTATCTTTGAGTCTGAGGTCAGGTTGGGAAGCTTTTGATGTGGAAGCAAGTGAAGCAAGGTTAACATGGGATGAAGATGAAGCAGAGGCATGATTCTTAGGAATCACCACTTCAGGTTTAGGATGAATGGAGTTACAATATTGAAATGGGTTGGGGTCACCTTGGATGGTGATCTCTTGACCTTCGTAAGGGAACTTGATACACTGATGGTATGTTGATGGCACTACTTTTAGAGCATGTATCCATGGTCTCCCAAGAAGAATGTTATATGCAAGCTCCATATCGAGGACTTGGCAAGCCACATCTTTTACTATAGGTCCCACTCTAATTGGTAAAGTAACAATTCCTTTGGAAGTTCTCTCCTCCTCATCATAGGCTTTGATAGTGATTTTGTTTTTTGGATCGATAGCTTTCTCTAAAAACCCCAATGTAAGGATTAGCTTCAAGGTGCAAATATTCAAACCAGCTCCTCCATCAATTAGGACCCTCTTTATCTTGTGTTTATGAATGAAGGATTCGATATGAAGAGAAGCATTATGAGGTTGGGTGATTGACATATCATCCTTTTCAGTGAATGATAGGGAATGAGGTGAGGTTATGTGACCTACCATGGTTTGAAACTATTCCTCAGCCAAGTTTGTTGGGTCGGAGGCTTCTACTAAAGCTTTGTCAAGTATGGCCCTATGAGACGGGGACAGATGCAGAAGTTCCAGAATGGAGATATGTGCAGGTGTCTTATGTAGCTGATCCAAGACATTGTACTAATTAGCTGGAGGGGCAAAGGCTTCTCTAAGAGTGACTCTATTATTGCGGGTGGTAACATTGCAATCTAGATCTTTTTTTATAGTGATCACATTGATGCGTGAATCACCTTCTGAGATATGGTTAACAACATAGTCAAAGTCAACGTTTGTGTAATTTGTGTTGTTAGATCCACTATTGTTTTGGTTGGAAGGTCCTCCCTACTCATAGTTGGGAAGAGGATCCTTGAATGCCTGATGATCACTATTAGAGGTATGTCCGTCAAGTGACACTTTGTTTTGTTCAATTAAGTCTTGGATAGTGTGTTTGAGAGCAATGCAGTCGTTGGTTTTGTGCCCCCTGTTTCAGTGGAACTCACAGAAGTCGTTGTCGTTCCACCAAGGAGGTTTGACTTTTGGTTCATATTCCTGCATAGTTGGAAGTGTTATGATCTTACTTGTGACTAACTTCCATAGGGCAGTTTCCAATGATTCTCCCAAAGGTGTGAATTTTCTCCTAGGTTGAAAATTTGTAAACCGTGATTCAGTGTTTCTTGGTTTGTTTTGTGGGGGGTTGTTTTGAGGAGTCGATAAGTTGAAGATTGGTTGCTTAGGTGCCGCATTCTTGGCATCTACCACCCCATCATTCATAATGTTTTTGTTCTTTGTCCAAAATCTTGGTTTGTCTCCGTTGGTGTTGGTACTAGGAGTGTCCTTATAGAGCTTTATTTGACCTTTGGCGATTAAAGCTTTTTCGATGATTAGAGCCATCTTAATGACCTTGCTAAAGGAAGTAGGACATTGGACTTGTATCTGATAGCTTAGGTCGGTTTGTAAGTTATGGACAAACATTTCCAGCATTTGTTTTTTAGGCATTTGATGAGGGCACTTACTTGCCAATTGTCTCCATCTTTGTAGGAAGGCGGCGAAAGATTCTCCACCTTTTTGCTTGGTGTTACAAAGATCTAAGATTGAGGTGTCATGGTCAATATTATAGGAGAAGTGCATGAAAAATTTGTCCACAAGTTCGTTAAATGTTCTAATGTCGGGTGGCAGTCTAGAAAACCACTCCATGGCTTGTCCTCCCAAGCTTCTTGGAAACAACCGCATAAGGTAAGTATCATTGTGTGTGACTTCAAGACAAGCAACATTGAATTCCCTAATGTGGTCCCTTGGATCACCCTTTCCTTGATATTTATCAAATTTTGGCACCTCAAATTTAGAGGGGAAAGGTATCATGATCAAGGTTCTATCAAAAGGATATGGTGAAATATCCTCTAGGGAGTAATGCTTAGTTGATGCTCCTGTTTTCATGTCCATGAATTGTTGTTGTAAAGCTTGGATCTGTTGGGTCATTAAACTCAAGGCATCAGTAGAATCAGTGGTTGCTTTGCTTTTTTCTGCAGGTATTTCCTCATGTGTGCTTCCCTCTGGGTATCTTTCTTCCTCAAATTCTTTTAGAGCTTCTACGTCAAAATCTTTAGGGAGCTTGACTCCTAGATGTGCTAGGTGTAGGAAGAATTTGGTAGGATCTTGGGCAAGTACCCTATCCATTAAGCGTTGAAATCTTCGATCTTGCTATGTTTGGAGGACCTCTTCCATAGAGATTTCTTCATCACTTTCGTGAGAGTTTGGGATAGTTTTCTCAGCCATTTCAATCTATTTTTGCTTTTGTAATCATGTTAAGACCATGCAAGGTGACTAGAGATGGGGATGGAATGAGTTTGAAAGTTTTGAGCAAGAGGTTCTAGAATGTGCCAAGGTTTGAGAAAGATTCTCCTTAGATCTAATTGGTGTCAAACAAGTTGGGTGTACAAAATGATAGTCGAAGTAAGGATGATAGAAATTTGTTTACTTGGTGCGGACAAGTCTTGCACAAGCCACTAGTGGAGTTCCAATAGAGAAGGATAAGTGATCCTTGATAGTGGAGACTCACTAGTTTGTTTGAGATGTGATGTAATCAAGAATAGATTGGTTCTAACCTTGTTGGATTTTGGAAGAATTTTGTGAGATTTTGGATGATGAAAAGCAGTTATGGTGTGGAAGAAGATAGAAATGGTTGATTTGCATGATTCTAATCAGATTTTGGAAAAACTGAGACAGGTTTGAAATGGTTTCTGAAAAGTTGAAATTTTTTCTTTTGAAAGGTACAAAATAGCTTGTTGTTTTGGATGTGCAGCAGTAAATGCACCACAACAGAGTGTAAATGCACCATAGGTCAAATCAAATGCACAACTTTGATATTTTTCAAATGCGCTGCAACAAATAGCAAATGCGTTGATCCATATCATATACGCCTCTTCACCATGAATGCGCCAATCCTTGACATGTATGCGCCGTTCTGGCATATGCGCCGCTTCTTGTGTTATATGCGTCATTCTACAATGGATGCACCAGTTCCCAACCTATATGCGCTGAACTATCATATGCGCCATAAGGTATCTCATATGTGTCACTTAGCAATGTAGGCGCCATTTCGGAGCGTATATGCGCCGAATGGCAATTCGGCGCATCTGTCCTAGCTTTTTTCCCTAAGCATTTATTGCCCTAATAAATAACTTTTAGCGAGATTTGACGAACTACATACCGGTGGTCCTACCTCCGCTGGCTGATCGAACCGTCAGACTCACTCAAACCGGTGCTCCTCGCGCGAAATATCCATCTCTTTGTCGACTGCTCTAGCTGCCATACTCTCCTAAGCTCTCCTAGACCAATCAACTAAGGACAAGTGTGCAAATGAATGGAACTTGTGGACCCAGCTCCTATATATAGCAAGTGAACCATAGATGACTGTATGACAACTGTAACTACTTCCCATATCTATTTCTCCGAACCGTGTCCTATTTTTTGCCATCCTAACCTATTTTTCACCTTCTTCTTCATGAGATTATCTGTCTCATGCTTTCTGCCTTCTTCCCGTCTAATCTCCTAAGGGGGCATCCTGTCGTTAAAATTGTACCAGGGGCAAACTGGGGCATGTATCATTTTTTGAAAATTCTTATTCTTTGAAACAACGTGATAAAACACATTGCATCAAAGAGGGGCAAAATGTATACACCTAAAAATGACATGACTCTACTTAAATAAATATTTTAAATATTTATATCATCTTCATATTCCTCTATCAATAAATAAATAAATTTATTTATTTATTTGATTCATTTCCTCCCATTTAATTAAATAAATTACATTTATTTAATTAATTCCATCTATATCAACTTCATTCTTCTAAATAATTAAATAATTCTAATTATTTAATTAAATCTTTCATTCTTCCAAATTTAAATAAAATGCAAATTTATTTAAATAAAATCTCCAAAAAATAAAATATATTTAAATATTTTATTTATTTTATTTATTCCTCCAAATTATCTACAAGTAATTAAATAAATTTATTTATTTAATTATGCTTTCTTATCTTCTAGAAAATCTTCAATATCTTCTAAAAATAAATTCTTCTTGTCACACAAAAGAAAAAGCTGAGTTAATTGATTTAAAGCAAATCTGTTTTATCAACAAAGCTCTTAAATTAGAAAAATATATTCTAATTTAAGAAAATGAAAACTCATCCTCATCAAGAAAGCAGTTAACTCAACAAAGCTTCTTTTTGAATGACACATGTCCTCCTTCTATTCGCACACGTTCTCTCAAACATTCTCCTCCGTTGATCTTCTCATTTCTTCTCCACCATTGATCTTCTCCTTCTCAAGTCTATAAATACAAACCTCTTCTTCTTCATTTGATATCCATCATTCGAGTAAACTTATGCTGCAGGAACTATAGTGTGCCATTGGCACCCCATTGCATATCACTTCATCATCCATCTATTTCAATAGTGTGTTGAAGCTCATCTTTGACACACAAAGTATCATAGCCACTTCTCCTTGTCATCTTGATGAATCAAAGCAAGAAAGCAAGCTTCCTGAGGGCCATCTTCATCACCACAAGATCAAGAAAGAAAAGGTGAACAATGGAAGACGCAAGGTAAAAGGTTGTAAGTATCTTTCTCTATTTTAAATCCTTTTTATCTTCATATTCCATTGATGTTTGGGTTTTTATTATTCATTTGATTATCCCATTTATACCCTTACACCAGACAATAATACAAGTTGGCAAGTCTTTGATAGTGATGAGAAAATAGTTAATTTTCTGATGGAAGAAGCTGAGTTTGCTGCAAGAAATCATAAAAACTGGCTACAACAATATGATGATCAAATCTTGCAATTAAAGTCAAATAAGTTGCCCAAAGGTTTGGTAACACTAGAATCAATTTTTAATACTGATGATCATGTTAGAAAAGATAAAACTTGCATATCTATGAAATAGGAGCATTATGAGCCTATTGAGATATTAAGAGATAAGCTACTTAAGCTTGAAAAAGTGTGCACAAAATAGGAACATCAAGCTTTTATTCAACTGTGTCAAGAATTCAGTGACATAATTGCTTGGGAGTATGGAGATATAAAGGGTTTTAACCATGAGTTAGCTCAACACACTATTGAGCTAGAACCTAAGGCCAAACTAGTTAGACAAAAATAGAGACCATTAAACCCATAGCTGGAAGTACTCATGAAGACTAAATTGAACAAGTTGATTGAAGGTAACATTATCTTTCCAATTAAGCATACATATTGGGTTTCTAACTTGGTTCCTGTTAGAAAAAAAAATGGTGAGATTAGGCTATGTGTGTATTTCCATGAGCTGAATAGAGCCTCTCTTAAGGACCATTACCCACTGCCCTCAATGGAGCAAATTCTACACATTGTTTTAGGGTCAGAAAGATTCTCCTTATGGGATGGTTATTCAGGATACAATTAGATTTTAGTGAAAGAGGAGGACCAGTGCAAGACTACCTTCACTACCAAGTGGGACATAATGGCCTACAGAAAAATGCCCTTTAGATTGTCCAATGCAGGGGCAACATTTCAAAGAGCCATGGTCATGGCTTTTCAAGGCCTCATAAATAAATTTGTACTTGTATATTTAGATGATG
The DNA here is from genome assembly GCA_027924645.1 of Cunninghamia lanceolata. NCBI lineage: Eukaryota > Viridiplantae > Streptophyta > Pinopsida > Cupressales > Cupressaceae > Cunninghamia > Cunninghamia lanceolata. The sequence goes on from BSBN01000850.1 coordinate 6,118,543, forward strand.
TAGCTATCTTTTCAAAGAAAGTTGACGAACATTTTGATCATCTTAGGCAGATCTTTGAAAGGTGCAGAGAATTTGGGGTCTCACTCAACCCAAAAAGAGCATTTTTTCTGTTCATGAAGGAAAGCTTTTGGGACACATAGTGTCAAAGGATGGAATATCTATAGATCTGGAAAGGATTTCAAAAATCTTAGCATTACCTCTTCCAACTCACAAGAAAGGCTTACAAAGATTTCTTGGAAGAATCAACTTCGTAAGGAGGTTCATACCCAACATAATAGCATTGTTAAAACCTCTTACAACCATGCTCAAAAGGAATATTCCTTTCAGATGGACAAAGGAAGGTAAGAAAAGTTTTGAAGAAATCAAAGAGGCACTTGCTGCTACCCCAACACTCATTAATCCAAACTTTGATAAAGATTTCATCTTGTACGCATTTGGGAGTGTTGATACAATCTCAGCAATGCTCTGTCAATAGAATGAGGAAGGATTAGAGTAGCCTATGGCTTTCTTTAGCCAAATCCTTCATGATTATGAGGTAAGATATTCATTTGTTGAGAAACATGTATTGGCTGTAATAAGAATCCTTAAAAAGTTTAAACACATGCTTTCTAACAATAGAATACAGTTGACGGTTGCCCATCCAATGATTAAAGAATTCTTGCTTAGCAAGGATCTTAGTGATAAATGGGTGGGATGGATTACAAAAGTGATGGAGTATGACATTCAGATCAAGGTCACCAAGCTTGTCCAAGGTAAGGGTTTGTGTGAGTAGCTTGCAGGGAATGAAGAAAGCAGTACAAAACTTGCAAAAGAAGTTGTGACAATGCTACAAAACTAGGAACAAGTTGCTGTCCCAGTTCCATCTACAAGTTGGGTTTAGTAAATGATTCATTATATGCATAGTGGAGACTGTCTTGAAGGTCTAGACATATCAAAAAGAAGGTATTATAGACTGCAAACCATCTCTTATGCTATAATTGATGGAGTTTTGTATAAAAAGGATTTTCATGGTGTTTTCATCAGATGTGTAGAACCATAACATATTCAGAAAATCTTGGAAGAATTTCATGATGGGCCTTCTGGAAATGTAATAGCTCTAAAGATTATGAGAGCTGGTTATTATTGGCCAGAATTATTTAAATATGCACATGATTGAGTGAAGAAATGTAATAAATGTTTAGTATTTGCAGGAAAGCAAAAGCTTGCAGCCATGCCTCTACTGTTGCAAGTATGTGCCTAATTAGTGTTGTCATTTATGTCAGCATATCTATGTTGTCATTGGTGTCAATTGTATCTTATTCTATTACTTGTTTAGAAGACTTGTATGTTGAGGATATTGAGAAAATTAACCTCTCCAGGAGGAACAAGTGAGTTACAGAGAAGTGCAGTACAGATAGTGAGTTGTATGCTGAAGAATAGTCCAGTAAACTGCTCCGCATTTATTTCTACTTGAAGATCATGGTCTACAGATTGGAAGCAAGTTAGAGGTATGAATAAGGATACTACATTCCAGGTTTGAGCCCTCTGCATGAAGTTCTGATTGAGTTGTGTTCACCAGAGTGAAACATGCTTTTTCTGTAAGTTTAGTTGGGACAGGAAGAAAGTATTTTGCTCCGCATTCCTCCACAATAAACTATTTTGCTCTATGGTTCTAGAAGGAAGTCTAGGATGATGATAATTGCCTACAATTGCAATGGTTCATGGTTTGGTGGTCCGCAAGCTATCTTTCTTTTATGACAGTTGAAGACAGTGAAGTTCATGTGTTTCGGTAAGAAGATTCCTATGGATAAAGTGGTTAAGTTTCGTATGGTTGCTCTTGTTGATTATAACATGCTTGTGGATGTCTCCTAATCATGTTCCTATCTTGATATTAGTCCACATTAAGGATTTGAGATCATGTTCAAAGATTGTTCCCAGATAATGCAATATGTAACCAGTTTTGGATGACTTGGTTAATCCCAGTGATTGCGGAGATCTGTGGAAGATTATGGAAACATGTTGCATAGCATGGAAGATCATGTTTGAGTCCCAGCTAAGGCATGGCATGATCTGCATTTCATTTCCTTTGTACAATGTTGTAATAGGTCAGGACCTATTTTGTAAATGTTTATAATACCGACCTTGGAGATTGTTCCAATGGTTGATGATTGTGATGCCGACCTTGATGATCATTCCAAGGTTGATGAAGTGTATAAATACTTGTAGTTGAGTCATGGAAAAGGTGTCCTTGAGTGAAAATGGAAAAGATAATAAGAAAGGTCCAAAAGGCAGAGCAGAGAAGAGGCAGAGGAAAGAAGAGGAAGAATAGAGCAGAGGAAGAGCAGAGCAGCAGAATTATTGTACTTCAATCACAGACATAAGAAGGTGTTGATCATGGTAGAGAGCCTGGTAGTGAGCCACCAGTAGCGTTTAACAGCCCTTGTTATAATCTTGCTAGGTTTAGGGTTGAGGCAGTGAGCCTGCCAGACCTAGTTTTTCTTCATGGCAGTCAGCCAGTATGTTTAGACCTATGGAGTGACCAAGCCTAAACATCATTATTTCAAGACTGCAATATTTATTGAGAGCTAATCCTCTCCATGGTTTTTGCCCACCTTGGGGTTTTCCATGTAAAATCTGGTGTCTCTTGTGTTTGATGTTGTATCTGTGGTTAAGTTTCTGATTTCATGCACTCATTGTTAAATCATAATAATTGTGGATAAGTAATGAATGTTTAATTGCAGAAAGTGTTTAAGTTTTGGGACAACTGATTCACCCCCCCTCTCAGTTGTCTGGTGCATATCAACAATTGGTATCAGAGCCAAGTTCCTCTGAAGAAAGTTTAACAGCTTGAGGAAGATCCAAAATGTCTTACAAAAAGGAAGCGCTGTATTTTGATGGAACAAATTATGTTCTTTGGAAGGCTCAGATGAAAAGCCATCTTCTTTCTCTTGGTTACAAAGTATGGAAAGATGCAGAAACATAATACACCATACCTCAAAATGGTCCGACGACTGAAGATGAAATCAAAGAATATGAGATAGATATCAAGGCAAAGGATGCTCTGCTAAGCTCATTAACCAACTCAATATTAACAAAAGTTGTGAATCTTGAAACTACAAATAAGGTATGGGAAAAGTTGAAAAATTTGTATGAAGGAGATGATTCTATGAAGGAATCCACTTATAAAGTTTGAAAGTGAGATATGAAAGTTTGAAGATGAATGATGATGAAAATATATCAGCCTTTATGCAAAGAGTTGATGAACTTGTTACAGGGATAAAATCCATAGGTGAAACTCTTGATGAAAAGGAAGTTATGAAAATTCTCAGATCTCTACCCAAGTCCTACTATCACAAGGTAGCTGCAATTGAAGAATTCATGCAAGTAAAAATGATTGACAGGGATCAGCTGCCTGGTAAGCTTACTGCCTTTGAAATGAGAGAGTTTGGTGATGCTCTACCAAAAGTTAAGACAACCTTCAAAGCCAGTACTCTTGGAAGTACTTCCAGATTAGAAAGTACAAGGTAGAATCTAATGATGAGTTTGATGAAGTTGAAGCCAACTTTGTGGACAGATTGCAAAGAGGATCTGGTAAGTATAAATGTAAATTACCTTTCAAATTTTTTTCCTATGGTAAAGTAGGTCATTTTCCTTCTAGATGTCCTAAAAGAATTGAAAGAAATAGAAGAAGATGTGAGAACAGGCCTAGGACCCAAAAGAAGTGTTATTATGTTGAAGATTTTGATGATGATGAAGGAGTATCAGATAATGGTGAACCAAATAATGCTAGTTCCCCTGTAAATGAATTCTTTTTTATTGCTATTAAGGAAGATCCAATGTCTACTAATTCTACTAGCTGTGTGAAGGAAGAAAAACCAGTGGAAAGTGCTTTGGCTGCTCAGGTCATTAAGGACAAGGATGAATGTGTTATTGATAGTGGTTGCTCTCACCACATGACTAGTGACAAAAGTAAGTTTGTGGGTTTGGAAAGATATGATGGTGGACTAGTTAGGTTTGAAGATGATACAACTGGTAAGATTTTTGGGAAAGGATCTATCTCTTTAAGCATAATACTGAAGATGTCTTGTATGTGAAAGGATTAAAGCACAATATTTTGAGTGTGGGTCAGATGTCTAACAAGGGATATGATTTAAGCTTCAAGGACAATGGATACAAGATCAGGGAAAGCTCCAGAACAGTCATTGCAACTGGAAAGAAGACCAGAGGTAATATCTATCACTTGAAAGGAACTGAGAACTATTGCTTGTTGACTCAGACTGATGAGAGTTGGTTATGGCATAGAAGGTTGTGTCACATAAATTTTGATAATATTATGAAGATAAGTACTGCATAGGATGTTAGAGATTTCCTAAGCTCATGAAGCCTTCTAATCCTATTTGCAAGGAGTGTCAATTTGGGAAACAGACAAGAACAAGTTTCAAAGGTAAGGACCAATCAGTTGGAGGACTACTTGAGCTAGTGCATACAGAGTTGTGTGGACCTACCAGAGTAAGAAGTTTGCAAGGAGAGGTATTTCATGTTTCTCATTGATGATTATTCTAGAATGACTTGAGTCACCTTTTTGAAAGAGAAATCCGAAGCTCTAGATAAATTCAAGGCATTTAAGGCAATGGCTGAAAATGAGATGGATTTGAAAATCAAATGCTTGAGGTCTGATAGAGGAGGAGAGTTCACATCAAATGAATTCAATTTCTTTTGTGAAGAACATGGAATAAGAAGGCAGCTATCTGCGCCCAGAAATCCACAACAAAATGGAGTTGTTGAAAGGAAAAATAGAACAATTCAAGAAGCTGCTAGAACCATGATGAAGGAAGCTATCTTTCGAAAGCATATTGGAGAGAGGCAATTCACACCACTGTATATATCCTAAATAGAGTTCAAGTAAAAGGTAATAGTTCAAAGACTCCTTATGAATTGTGGCATGGTAGAGTTCCTACTGTGAAATATTTCAATTTTTTTGGTAGCAAATGTTATATCAAAAGAGAAGAAGATTTAGGCAAGTTTGATGCTAGATGTGATGAAGGAATCTTCCTTGGTTATTCCACCAAGAGCAAGGTGTACCGATGCTATAATAAGAGGCTAAATAAGATCATTGAAAGTGCAAATGTTAAAGTTAATGAATGTAAGGAAAGGTCTTCATAATCAAGTGAATATGAGTCAGATGATCTAGATATTTTAGAAGTGGTGCAGCATGAAGACAACCCAGATGAAGAAGAACAAGCTCTGGTAAGTGCTACCAAAACTCCAAGATATGTAAGAATCAGTCATTCTAAAGATCAAATCATAGGAGATAAGAGCAAAGGGATCTTAACCAAAAGAAAAGCTGTAGAGGAACAAGTAAATTTCTATTTGATTTCCAAGATTGAACCTAAACCTATGGATGAGGCTTACAAAGATGAGAATTGGATAAAGGCTATGGAAGAGGAATTGATGCAAATAGAGAAGAATCAGACTTGGGATCTTGTTCCTAGACCAGTAGACAAGAATGTAATTGGTACAAAGTGGGTCTTTAGATACAAGATGAATGAGAATGAAGTGGTAAGAAACAAAGCAAGGTTGGTATGCAAAGGATATGCTCAAGTTGATGGAATAGACTCTGAAGAAACTTTTTCTCCAGTGGCAAGGATTGAAGCAATAAGGATGTTTTTGACTTTTGCAGCATACAAAGATTTCAAGGTTTATCAAATGGATGTGAAGTTTGCCTTCTTAAATGGAGAGTTGGAAGAGGAAGTCTATATAGAACAACCAAAAGGATTTCAGTCATCAGATCAGGGTGACATGGTATGTAGATTGAAGAAAGCTTTTTATGGATTAAAACAAGCTCCCAGAGCATGGTATACATAGTTGGACAGGTACCTGATATAGGTAGGGTTTAGTGAAGGTACTACAGATAGCAATCTCTACTTCAAGATCAATGATGAACAAACCCTGATTGTTGTAGTTTTTGTTGATGATATTATTTTTGGAGGCAATGAAGGTATGTGCTAAGTTTTTGTTGGACAAATGCAAAGTGAATTTGAAATGTCTATGTTTGGAGAGATGAACTTCTTTTTAGGTCTACAAATAAGTCAATCAGATAAAGGTATCTTCATTTCTCAGTCTAAGTATGTGAAAAAGTTGCTAAAGAAATTTGGGATGAAAGACTCTAAACTAGTATGCACACCTATGATAATTGGTTGTAAGTTGAGTAAAGATGATAACTCACCCTTGGTAGACCAGAAAAGGTATAGATCTATGATTGGAGGATTACTTTATCTGACTCAAACCAGACCTGACATAATGCATGTAGTATGTCTTGTGGCAAGATTTCAGGCAGAACCCAAGGAATCACATGTGATGGCAGTCAAGAGAATTCTAAGATATTTAAAAGGTACAATGGATTATGGTTTGTGGTACCCTAAGGACTATGACTTTACTCTCAGTGCATATATTGATGTAGATTGGGCCAGAGATGTAGATGATAGAAAAAGTACAAGTGGAGGTGCATTCTTCTTGGGAAAAAGATTAGTATCTTGGTTGAGCAAGAAACAAGATTCAATATCCATGTCTAGTGCAGAAGAAAAATACATTGCAGCAACATGCAGTTGCACTCAAGTGTTATGGATGAAGCAGAATTTGAAGTACATCAAAATTGTGTATGAAGATCCCATTGCAATCTTTTGTAACAAAACAAGTGTCATAAACATATCAAAGAATCTAGTGATGCATTCAAGGACAAAGCACATATCCATCAATCATTTTTTGAGAGAAAAGGTGACAGAGAATGAAGTCAAGTTGGAGTATGTTTCTACCAAGGATCAAATTGTAGGCATTTTTACCAAGCCTCTGCCTAAGGATACTTTTGAGTATCTTAGAGAAAAGTTAGGGGTTATCACCCCTCCTACTCTAAACTAAGATGCACAATAGTGCATCTGTTCGGAGGTGCTCAGAGGTCTGAATTGATGCTTTTTAGGGCTACTTCTCAGGGGGAGTAGTCAGAGAGTTCAGAAGAGAGATTAGATCATAGCAGAAGAGTGAAAGTATGTGCCCTTTGCCATTAATGTTGAAGGGGGAGGGAAGTCATGTGAAAAACTTAGAGTGCAAATGTGTAAGAGAAAGGGGGAGAATTTTGGAGAAAGAAAGAGTGTGGGTGTGTAAAGAGAAAGGGGGAGAATCTTGTCTTGTGGTTGTTGCAGTTTTTGACATCATATGTTGTCATCAATGACAAAGGGGGAGATTGTTGCAAGTATGTGCCTAATCGGTGTTGTCATTGCTGTCAACATATCCTTGTTGTCATTGGTGTCAACTGTATCTTATTCTACTACTTGTTTAGAAGACTTGTATGTTGAGGATATTGAGAAAATTAGCCTCTCCAGAAGGAACAAGTGAGTTATAGAGAAGTGCAGTACAGATAGTGAGTTGTATGCTGAAGAACAGTCTGGTAAACTGCTCCGCATTTATTTCTGCTTGAAGATCATGGTCTACAAATTGGAAGCAAGTTAGAGGTATGACTAAGGATGCTACATTCTAGGTTTGAGCCCTCCACATTAAGATCTGAGTGAGTTGTGTTCACTAGAGTGAAACCTGCTTTTTTTGTAAGTTTAGTTGGGACAGGAAGAAAGTATTCTACTCCGCATTCCTCCGCAATAAAGTATTTTTCTCTATGGTTCTAGAAGTAAGACTTGGATGATGATAAGTGCCTATAGTTGCAATGGTTCATGGTTTGGTGGTCCGCAAGCTATCTTTCTTTTATGATAGTTGAAGACAGTGAAGTTCATGTGTTTCGGTGAGAAGATTCCTACAGATAAATTGGTTAAGATTTATGTGGTTGTTCTTATGATTATAACGTGCTTGTGGATGTCTCCTAATTATGTTCCTATCTTGATATTGGTCTGCATTAAGGATTTGAGATCATGTTTGAAGATTATTCCTAGATAATGCAATGTGTAACCAGTTTTGGCCGACCTGGTTAATCCCAATGATTGCGGAGATCTCTGGAAGATTGTGTTTAAGTCCTAGCTAAGGCACGGCATGATCTGCATTTCATTTCCTTTATACAATGTTGTAATAGGTCAGGACCTATTTTGTAAATGTTTGTAATACCGACCTTAGAGATTGTTCCAATGGTTTATGATTATGATGCTGACCTTGATGATCATTCCAAGGTTGATGAAGTGTATAAATACTTGTAGTTGAGTCGTGGAAAAGGTGTCCTTGAGCAAAAATGGAAAAGAAAATAAGAAAGGTCCAAAAGGCAGAGCAGAGAAGAGGAAGAGGAAAGAAGAGGAAGAACAGAGCAGAGTAGAGGAATTATTATACTTCAATCATAGACATAAGAAGATGTTGATTGTGGCAAAGAGCCTGGCAGTGAGCCGCTAGTAGGGTTTAACAACCCTTATTGTAATCTTCCTAGGTTTAGGGTTGAGGCAGTGAGCCTGCTAGACCTAGTTGTTCTTCACGGCAGTCAGCTAGTATGTTTAGGCCCGTGGAGTGACCAAGCCTGAACATCATTATTTCAAGATTGTAATATTTATTGAGAGTTGATCCTCTCCATGGTTTTTCCCCACCTTGGGGTTTTCCACGTAAAATCTGGTGTCTCTTGTGTTTGATGTTGTATCTGTGGTTAAGTTTATGATTTCATGCACTCATTGTTAAATCATAATAATTGTGGATAACTAATGAATGTTTAATTGTAGAAAGTGTTTAAGTTTTGGGACAAATGATTCACTCCCCCCCTCTCAGTTGTCCGGTGCATATCAACATCTACATCCAATTCAAGTAGAACAACCATTTGGTAAGTAGGGCTTGGATTTCATTGGTCCCATCAATCCACCTTCAAGTCAAGGACATAAATGGATACTAACTACAATAGATTACTTCACAAAGTAGACTGAAGTAGTTGCATTGAAGGAGGCAAATGAGACTTCTGGTTTGAACTTCTACCAAGACTTAGTTTCCAGGTTTGGCACTCCTGATTCAATCATTCTGATAATGCTTTAGCATTCATTGGTTTAAGAGTTTCTAATTGGTCTGTAAAGAACAATATATTTTTGAATACTTCATCCAACTACTACCCCCAGGGTAATGGACAAGTTGAATCAACCAATAAGAACCTGATTAAGATAATTAAGAAAACAATTGATGATAATCAGTGATCTTGGTACGATAAGTTGAAATTAGCCCTTTGGGCTCATAGGATAACTCCAAAGAGAGCTACAAGTAATTCACTTTATGTTCTAACTTATGGGAAAGAAGCCAAATTGCCAATTTTAGTTAAGCTGCCAACTCTAAGTTATGTCAAAGAGCTTGAACTATTAGAGGAATAGCCAATGCAAGTTAGGCTTGCATAACTAATGGAGCTGGAAGAAGCTAGAAAAGAAGCACTAAGAACCCTAGAGATACATCAAGCTCAAGTGAAAAGAATGTTTGATAGAAAGGTAGTTCCAAGAGTTTTCAAGGAAGGAGATCTAGTGTTCAAATGGGATGAGCTTAGAAGAAAACTTGGTAAACACACCAAGTTTGATGCCATGTGGGATGGCCCATATATCATCACAGAATGCAAGCAACACAATGCATTTCAGCTTGCAAAGTTAGATGGAGAGGTGTTGCCAATCCCTGTCAATAGGATTCACCTCAAACAATGCTACTAGAAGAGGAGCTTTGCTGCAAATAAGTGGTTTTAGCACATTTCATTTTAGTTTAGTTTTGTTTTCCAAGAAGTGCACATGCACATTTTGTTGGCCATGTCCTAAACAGGGTCAGATTAGCTTAATTTCAGTATTATTTTGCTGTTGTATTTTTCTGCCAGTTGAGTTGCAGAAGTTTTCAAGTGTTTGGGCAAGGAAAGACTCATATGCCCAATGGATTTAGAAGGCTATTGGTTTTTTTTTGTTTAGCAGGCAAACACCCCTGAGAGGTTACCAAAAATGTTACTAAATTATATTTGTAACCAAATTTAGTGAGGCCTAGACAGTAGTTGTTCAAAAAGGGGTAAAGAAAATTTTTATGTGAAATGATCATCTAGTTAAATGTCTGATCTCTTGACAAAAGAACAAGAAAAGATCACTTATTAGGATCATATGACAGCTCAAACAGGGCTGCCAAACCATCCTAGTAAGTGAAATGCCCTAGAGACAAGAAGGCAAACATTCAAAGAATGACAGGTTTGAAATTGACTTCATATTTAGTTATGATGTTGCTGATTACTCAATACATTTCAGTGCAATTTCAAGAGAGGTATTTATAAACTGTCATTCATTCATCATGTTTTAAACATGTGCTCTAAAAGAGTTTCAATTGTTTCATGCTATGTATTTGATTCAGAACACAAAGTATACATAAATCATTGCATAAAGTGAAATAATCAATTATTCAAAAGAGTGTTTAACTATGTCCCACACAAGCCGTGGGAGTAACTGAAACATGCTACATAAAAGTAAATTCTACTTTTGAAAGAATAAGAATGCATAAGAAAAGGAGAGGGACCCGTCATTGCCTGTGAATGACAAATCCCGAGGTTGTTGAGTTTATTTTCAGCTCCCTCCATTTGCCGAACTCCAGAATACCTGCAAGAAGTTATGTTAGAGCTCTGGGTTCCAATGCTTTTCATATACACAATCAAACAACAAAAGTACAACTTAATTTAATGGAACAACAGTCATTAATGATCAGACTATGCAAAAAAGAGAAGGAGAAGAATAGTTGAACAAGCAAATTCATGTGGCATATTAGAGAGGAAGATAAATCCACACAAGAAACATCATGTCCTGTAATCCAAGATATATTTTTATGTGCTAACTTGTTTGTTCACTATGCAGGTATAGGAGAAATCATGCTGCTGATTCATTTTTTATGAAATAGCATGTGGAGAAAATGGACTCCCACAAGGGTTGAGCCCAACATGCTAAAAATAATGTCATTAATGTAGAAGTATTCAATTTGTAATCACTTTCTATCAAGGTGTCATTAAAAGAATGCATTTTGACAATAGACAGTTACCAGAACTAAGAAATGTTTAGTGAACTTGGAGCAACCATGAAGGAGTACATCTTTGGCAGTAGACAGTTATCAGAATGAGTTATTCCCTAGCTTTGGTAACTGTCTAATGTCAAAGTTAAACTTTGATTTGACAACCAAGAGGCAATGGTTCACTACAGCCAAAGGACAAAGTGCATGCTGCAGGGTGAAGGTAATAAAATGTCTCAGAACAACTTACTCAAGAGCATGTTGCTTCTATATCAGACATATCAAATGCAAGAGAACTCAGACAGTCATAGATTTGCAAGGTACATGTGGAAAAAAATCATCTTGAAGACATAGTATGCCTTGAATCAAAAGAAGATACCATTCATCTATGCCAAGAGGTACAGCCACCTGAGTGAATAGCAGATATAAACTTCATGATAGTTTCCAAGCATATAGGACAGCCTTGCAAGGTACAAGTCAAGGATAGTCATGATTGATACAGTGGTATGAATGCCTTGGCAACTTTCTGCTATGCAAGAGAAATCATAAGATTAGAATTCCTTAATTGCCTTAAGAAGTAAAGGAAAAACAAACTATTAAAGAGAGGCAGAGAGGAATTTGTAATGTTTCAAACCATGGAACAGTCACCTTAGGGACAGTCCATTCATCATGTAATCATTATGGTGCAGGGCACCTAGGTTGTTTTTAAGTCAAAATGTTTGAATTTTTGAATTTTTGGTCTCATTAGTGAGAGACTAAGTGGAGTTTCTTATTAAATGATGTAATTAGGCCCACTAGAGGCATGACCACATAGTGGTGGTTTAGAATAGGCAATTTATTTAGTGAAATCTGTTGTTGTCCTAAAAGATAGGACAATCTATTTTTGGTTTTCAGTGACGACATGCTTTAATGCCTACTTTTTTTGGCTTTTCCTACAATGAGAGTTAGTAAATCAGGGAGATTATATTGTAAAATCTTTGTATTGTGCTCATACATGTCGAGGAGGAGATTTTTGATAAAGATTGGAAGAGGAAATAACAAAGTGGAACAGCGTTTTCTGCAATTTACTATTTTTCTGTATTTTCAGCGTTTTGTACTCACCCGTACAACACTTTCATAAACCCAAATGCATTTAATTGTGTAGTATGGTATGTTAGCTTTCATTTTAGTCCAGTTAGGAAGATTTTCATCATTGTTGAAGGGTTTTATCTGTGTTTTTCTGTAACTGGGTTAAAAACCCTAATTTTGAGGGTTTTATCAAAATCGATACTTTTCCACTATTTTTCACTAGCACCATAACCAAATAATGGATGGAATGGGATGGTTTAGGTTAGTTTTGTACTCATTTTTCATGAAAGAAGAAGGGTATGTGATTTTATGTGATTGTTGCAGCAGTTGAACCTAATATCCTCATGTGTTAAGTTGTCTTGCATTAATGGAGTAGTAATTTGTTGAAGAATGAGCTTGGAAGGTGTTTGGATCCATAAAACTAGATAAACCCCTCTATTTTCAACCTAATGCACACCTTGAAATAGGTCTTACAAGTTGGGAGTAGTTTGAGCTCATACTTCCTTTGCAAAGGAGGTCTAATTAGGCCTAGGAATAGTAAGAGCAACCCATTTTTGAGGCTTGTGTTTCGAAAGACCACACCCTGCATGTTTGGTATGTTGCGTAATACCATAATGGGTATCTATAAATCTAGTTTGTTCATGGGTTTGTTAGTTTTTATGCAAGTTATGCCCCAAAAACACTTTAGACGGGGCTACAAACAAGTTGGTCTACTTACAAAGGAAAGACAAGAAGAGTCTGTGGTCAGGAATCCTAACGAGTTTCATTAGTTTAAATGCATAATTTTAGTGAGATCTCAATTGTCTTGGAGGATAGGCATGAGTCCCATGCATATAATCCATGTTGGGTTACCTTTCCCATTCATTAAAGCCATGCATTGTAGAAGGAACAACCCACTTTCTTCCATGATCAGTCAAAACTACATTAGAGTTGATTTGAAGTTGTCCCCTGCTCTGCATCACATTATATACCTCTGCCAGATGAAGATATAAACATATGTTACAAGATTCATGGAACGCATGCCATCACAGGGAGATAAGGAGATATACCAAGGTACAAGTTATAAATGCATAAATATGACTGTTGTCATTTGCTAGAAAAGAATAACAAATAATAAAAGACATTAGATTATTTTCATGTTCTTCTGAGTAGTGACATAGTGAAGAAAGGTTCAAGGTAAAACAATGTAATATCATCACAGTCAGGGGAAAAGAAGATAGGAGCTATAGTAGACATGAGTGGCATATCAAGACCAATCACAAAAGGATATGTATTGTCATCTAAAGCACTATCAAAATTCTAAGAGAATCATCAAACCTACACAGTCAACATGCTTTGGAATAGCCTCTATTGAGATACGAATACAGTCAGCAAGAAGCATGAATAGGAGATGCAGATCTAGCCACTTAGAACAAAGCATGGTAGTCACATAAGATGATAATCCTTATCACAACAAGATACAGTGCATGATAGGTAATAGCTAGTTCAGATCAATCATGAAGAGAAGCTAGTAGAACCAGCTGTTAGTGAACTTATGAAATTTTCTTTGCTTAAACATAATAATAAAAAATGATAGATTGCTAGGATGCTATACATTATTCTTGTAAACGGTTGCAAAGTTAGCAAGAAGAATGAACAAAAGAATCATAATTCTAAGTTATACAAAGATAACTTCCATATCAATATTATCAATAGGTGCAGTCAACAAGGTGGAGCAACAGAGGCATATACCTTGTTCATCTATAGAAAAATGAAGATAGGAACAATATGTAATTTATAACTTATTTATTTTGCCTTCATCACAAAGTATGGATACATACAGGTATATGAGATACAAAGTGGAGCAGCAGAAAGAAGACAAGATCACTGTCCTTTTTGAAGCTAACTGTCACTAAAGTCACTAAGTATGTAACTAGAGAGAGTGCAGAGTAGATGAAACTCTAGTAGGGTTTGTAAATAGACAGAGGAAGGAGCCTCTTCCATCATATCACTACAATGAAGTTTCAAGACTAAAACATCACAAGAGGAGCAGTGACCTTGTTTTGTAACAGAAGGAAAGAAATGGAGTAAAAGATATTACCAAACCCTACTAGGGTTTACTCACAAAAAGAAAAGATTTTACCTCTTTTTCAATAGATACATGCTTACTTTTGTTACAATAATGCCATGAAGGCCAAGGCAAAGATGATGCAGTGTCAAAATCAAAATACCAAGGAGCAGTGGCCTCTTTAGTAATAGAGAAAAGAAGAAATGGAGTATGTTGTTCACAAACCCTACTAGGGTTTCCATACAGTGAGTAAAGTTCCTTTTACCTTTTTCTTTACAGATACATGCTTATTTCTATTAGAACAGTCATGCCATGGTAAAAAGATTAGATTATTTAAGAAAAGATAAGCTACAATTTCTCCCTTCAAAGAGTTTTTCACGAAATCCTCACAATCATTTTGCCATAAAGGCCAAGCTACAAGAAAAGAATATGCAGAGCGAGATATGGGAGACATTCATAATCATTTTTTGATAAAAAAACTAGTATAAAAGATGTCTCTCTTTCCTTGTCATTATGCCAAAACAGAGTCAAGATGAACAAGACATGGTAACGAAGGAGAATCTTCTTTCTTTTCATCATGTTAACTATTCAGAAAAATCATAATGTTACAGTTACAAGAGCAGCAAATGATGCATTTTTCCCACTTTTTCTTGCAAGTATACAAAATACACAGAGAGAGGACTTACCCGAGCATGAAGATGATTGAAAATAGCTCGAAGAATAGCAAGATAAGCCTCAAAAAGCTTCATTGAAACCCCTGCATGGCAGCGGGTTTGGGGTAGCAATGAAGAGAAGAAAGAAGAATGATAAAGAATTTAAGGTTTTTTCACTTCCTTTTGCTAGTTGCCCTAGCTCAACTGATCTCTTTTTGACTTTATTTTTTGAGAAATAATTGTTATCCAATGCATGCTCATGGTCAAAGACAAATATCATAACACCTAGTGCTAAGTGAGGGGACCCGTGATGTCTTGTTATTATTTCTTTTTGATTTTCTTCAAAGTCAACAAAGGTAACAGAACAAGGTAAGATGTGATGCATAATGCCATGGGGAGACATAAGGTTTGAGTCCATTATATTTTTCAATATCTATTTAATTAGCAAATGTGACTTGGCAAGTCAAGGAGAGGAAGATGCATGATGTAATTATGCAAATCAAAGGGGAGTTATAAGGAGTTGTTATTTTAAAACCTTTTGAAGATAATTGCCCTCTTTTGCATGACTTAGCAACTGATAAACTAATGTAAACAAATAATAAAGTAATGCAATTATAAATTATTTTATTATTTGTCACAAAGTTGTATAAGTCAAGGATAGAACAAATTTATAACATATAGTAAAGTAAGTCACCTTGATTACTTTATTACTTGTTCACATTGCTTTTACTCATGCCCAAATCATGCAAAATCGAGAGATGGAGTTAACTGAGCTATTTTGGAGTTCTTTGCATGATTATTGGTCAAAACTAGAGGGATTTGAGGTTCTACATGGTCAAACTGAGTGTGAGGGGCAGTTTGGAGCTATTTTTGCTCCTTTTCCTGTAGTTATGACCCTATTTTTTAGGGATTTTTATGCTTGCTCGTGGATCAGTCTTGGAGGTATTATTTTTAGAGGCAGTTGACTATAGTTGACCTTTTAGGTCTGTTTTGTGAGCAGATTATATATTGGGAGAAAACTTATGTTTTTCTAGTTCTTGCATTCTATTCTCTCTTACACATTTCAGAGAGGTAGAGTTTGTTTGTAACTCATTTTTTCAGATCTATACAGTACAACAGGTTACATGTTTTTTGCCATTTTTGTAGTACTTTCCTATTATTTTTGTTTAGAATACATCAAGATTGCCTTTTCAGATTAATGCAAGTGCTTTCATGAATGATATGATGAAGTTATTGTGTTTAAACCATTAAAACCTTTAAATTTGTCTCATTCATCATTGTGCATTCATCACAGGTTTGGAGTTGTGTTGTTTCATTTTGTTCTTGAAACTGTGAAGATTTATTTTCCTCTTAAAAGAGCAAACTATTTTGCCTACTCTAGAAACACTTTTGTGATTAAGTCATTAGTATTGAACTGTGTAAAACAATGTTCTCAAAGGTAGTTATGAATCATTCTACAGGTTGTTATCATCATTTAGGTGCATCACCCCCCATTTACTTTTAATTTTGTCCTTTCATTTCCATTCTTTCTATCCCTTTTCTTGCCAAGTCTTTAACCCATTAGAAAATTATAAGGGAACCAACCCATAACCTAGATGTTCAATCTCACCATAGGTCACCCAAACCTAAGTTTGATCCCATGTTACATAGGATTGCTGAGCTTCACAGCTTTGCATAACAGGTGCAATCCTGCTCCATAACAGTTTTTGGCACACCCTGTGGGACGATTTGAACTAATTTTTAGTTTAAAAAGAACTTATTTTTCTATTGTTTTGGTATGATCAGCAATTATTACAGCCTTTTAGAGGTTTTATTTCAAGTACCTAGCGACTCTAAGTTTCTGGTTTGATAGATCAGATTTTTTCATCCTATGAGAAAGATTCAAACAAGATCAAGTGTAGATCCTAAGAAGCATATTCAACTTTCACCGCCAAAAAGGAGGGTTAGGGCAGCAAATAGAGTGGCAAGGCCATCAAGTGTAGTAGTAACAAATCTTCCAAATTCTCCCCTGCATTTGCATCTCATCAAAATCCCTTATTTGTAAGTTCTTCATCACAAGTACCTAAAAATTGTCCACTAGCAAGTCCAAGAGAACAAGTACCTATTTTATGAGAAGAGCCTATTTTCCAAGAAGAACAAGAACCTATTCTCCAAGAGATACCAGTACCTATTTTTCAAGCAATACAAGTACCTATAGTACAAATACCTATAGTACAAGTACCTGTTGTTCATATGGAAGCTCCAAGACCACCTAGAAATTAGCCATTTGTGACCTTTAATGGGGGCAACCATTAAATCTGCAGTAGTATGATGATATACTAGTAGCTGTACTCAAAAGTCTACCTAATTTCATTGGTGAAGATGGAACTACACCAATAGAACACATCAAAGATGTAGCTTCACTTTGTGGGGTCCATCATGTTACATAAGAGAATGTAGCAATAAGGCTACTAGCAGTATCATTAAAAGGTAAAGCTCTTCAGTGGTTTCAAGGATTAGCTGTTAACTCTATTACATCATGGGATGAGTTAGGAAGTGCCTTGAATAGGCAGTTTCAAGATAAATCAGATCATCTATCACTTGTTGAGCAGATGACAACCATTAAGAGAGCTCCCCAAGAACAGATGTCAGACTTTAATTTCTGGTTCCAAAGGACCTGGAATAGAATTCTAGCAACCATAAGACCTATACCTAAACATGCATTTCTGTATTATCTTAGAGCATTGAATAGTGATATAGCTATTATGATTTAGTCAATGGGTGGGGTAACTTTACCAGGAGCATTTGATATAGCTATTAGAGCTGAGAATAGCCTTATTTAGGTTGGCAAAATTGCACCAAGGCCCCCTATGCCTATTTTTCCTGACATTCAACCACTAATGCCAATATCGGTGCCTCCTATTGCATTAATACCTACCATCCCAGCCTTTGGCTATCAAATAGCTACCCAAAATAATGTTGTTCCATTGCAATCAGAAATACAAGAACTCAAGGGTAGTTAGCAAGAAATAGCAAAATTATTGCAGAATATTAGCAATGATTTAGCGAGCCTTAAGAAACAACAAAATCTGAATAATAGACCTTACCAAGCCCCATTCCAAGCAAGCCCCATTCCAAGCAAATAGACCTCCTTATCAGGTAGATTACCAAGGATAGAGAAGAAATGATTATAACAATAGGCCTAATCAGCAATATAATCCCAATATTGTCAGCTCATCAAAAGAGCTTGTACCTATGCAAAATAACATGGCCCAATATTATGTATGGTGCTACCCATGTAATCAGCCACATAACCAGGCTACTTGCATGAATGGAGTGGTCAGTCAAGCACTTGTGGTTCAGAATAATTATGTTGCTTCTGAAAATGCAACAAATGATGGTAGTGATCAACTAGATTCCCAAACCCAACACAATAATCTTGACGTTGCTTTAATGAATTGGCAAGTTAATGATTTTTGTGGAGTAAATCAGTTACCAGGGTAGAAACAATTTTTTATCAACATTGTAGCCAATACCAGATCAAAGAAAAGAGTTGTTGAGTTACAACAACAAGCTGATGATAGCAAACAATAGGTTGATAAAGGTAAAAAACAAGCTCCTACAGGTCAACAAGGTCAACCTGAGGTTGCTACTTCTCAAAATATTCATATTCTACCAAGGGGACAGCCAAATGCTGATAAAGGACAGCCTGAAGCTCAATCATAGCCAACAAAAGTACAATTAGATGTTGTTGTTACTAAAGTACAGCAAAAGGTTAGTGGTCCTTCTTTCAATATTGTTGATCATATGAAGAAATCCACCGTTAGCATGTCAATGTTGGATGCATTACACATTTCTAGGCAAAAAGGTCTATTGCAAGATGCCTTAGCTAAGTTGTCTCTGACCAATGAGCCTCAAACAAGTCAGCCCCAGGTTGTACTTACTAATGATGCACAAAATCATATTGAACAGCCAAAACAAGTGATTAAATCACATCCATTCTATGTAACTCTCATTGTTGGCAATTATTTGGTCTATAATTGTATGATTGACTCAGGAGCTAGTAGCTCGGTGATGCCCAAATAGTTGGTTGATAAACTTGGTTTGAATTATGAGCCTGTTGCTAGGGGAGTTGTCCAATTAGATGGAACAAAAGTTAACACAATGGGAATGCTAAAGAACCTTGGTCTTACCTTACATGCATGCCCCAATTTTATGATTCATCAGGGCATCCATGTTATTGACCTGCCACCACATTTTGCCATTTGTCTATCTAGAGATTTTATAGAAAAATTAGGAGGCTATCTATCTTCTGACTGGACTCAACTATTTTTTAGAATGAGGTATGGAACCAAGGTTACCATAAAATCAGAACTATTGGCCAATGATCATCTTGAACCATATATTCCCAACCCCATAAATGCAAATCTTGCCATATATGATCAAGAAGATATACCTGTTGTCCAAGACCCAAACACACCTATTAAAGGCATACTTGATGTAAATTTAGATCAATGTGTAGGAGATAATCATGAGACAGATCCTTTTGATCAAATCGATGAGGTAGGCCTTGGTGTTTACATGATTCATGAGAAAGGTGTTGTTGTTCCAAACCTGTTAAAAGGTTAAAATCAGTAAAGTGAACAATCTGGTAACAATATTTGGCAGCTGTGTTTTGATGGTTCAAGGAGCAAAATTAGTGTTGGTGGAGTTGTTTTAGTTTCTCCCACAGGTGAAAGGTATTATTCATCTTTTCATTTTGCTTTCAGTTGTTCAAATAACTCAGCTGAGTATGAGGCACTAGTGCATGGATTGGAATGGGCTAGAAAAAGGAGTATTAAATGCCTTAAAGTGTTTGGGGATGGTGAATTAGTGGTAAAACAAGTAAGGAATATTACTACCACCAAGAATGATTTGCTGAAATTGTACAAACACAAAGTTTGGGATATGATAGATGAATTTGATGCTTTTAATTTAGTGTTTATACCAAGGATTGATAACAAATACGCTGATAAATTGGCTACTATTGGTGCTGTGTATGATATTCCAATAGAAATGAAGAATGTTCATACTCCCCTTTATGTTAAAGTTGTTGTTAGACCATCAGTGCTAGACAATAATACAAGTTGACAAGTCTTTGATAGTGATGAGCAAATAGTTAATTTTCTGATGGAAGAAGCTGAGTTTGCTGCAGGAAATCAGCAAAAATGGCTATAGCAATATGATGACCAAATCTTGCGATTAAAGTTAAATAAGTTGCCCAAAGGTTTGGTAACACTAGAATCAATTTTTAATACTGATAATCAGGTTAGAAAAGATAAAGCTTGCATATTTGTGAAATAGGAACATTATGATCCATAGAACACATCAAAGAGGAACAAGCTACTTAAGCTTGGAAAAGTGTGCACGAAAGAGGAACAACAAGCTTTTATTCAAGTGTGTCAAGAATTCAGTGACATATTTGCTTGGGAGTATGGAGATCTAAAGGGTTTTAACCCTGAGTTAGCTCAACACACTATTGAGCTGGAACCCAAGGCCAAACCAGTTAGACAAAAATAGAGACCATTAAACCTAAAGCTAGAAGTACTCATGAAGACTGAATTGAACAAGCTGATTGAAGGACACATTATCTTTCCAATTAAGCATACATCTTGGGTTTCTAACTTGGTTCTTGTTAGAAAGAAAAATGGTGAGATTAGGCTATGTGTTGATTTCTGTGATCTTAATAGAGCCTCTCTTAAGGACCATTACCCACTACCCTTAATGGAGCAGATTCTATAGGTTGTTTCAGGGTCAGAAAGATTCTCCTTATTGGATGGTTATTCAGCATACAATCAGATTTTAGTGAAAGAGGAGGACCAATATAAGACTGCCTTCACTACCAAGTGGGACACAATGGCCTACAGAAAAATGCCCTTTGTATTGTCTAATGCAGGAGCAACATTTCAAAGAGCCATGGACATGGCTTTTCAAGGCCTCATAAATAAATTTGTACTTGTATATTTAGATAATGTAACTATCTTTTCAAAGAAAGATGACTAACATTTTGATCATCTTAGGCAGATCTTTGAAACGTGCAGAGAATTTGAGGTCTCACTCAACCCAAAGAAGAGCATTTTTTCTATTCATGAAGGAAAGATTTTGGGACAGATAGTGTCAAAGGATGGAATATCTATAGATCCAAAAAGGATTTCAGCAATCTTAGCATTACCTCTTCCAGCTCACAAGAAAGACTTACAAAGCTTTCTTGGAAGAATCAACTTCGTAAGGAGGTTCATACACAACATAGCAGCATTGTTACAACCCCTTATAGCCATGCTCAAAAAGAATATTCCTTTCAACTAGAAAAAGGAAGGTAAGCAAAGTTTTGAAGAAATCAAAGAGGCACTTGCTGCTGCCCCAACACTCATTAATCCAAACTTTGATAAATATTTCATCTTGTACGCATTTGGGAGTGCTGATACAATCTCAGCAATGCTATGTCAATAGAATGAGGAAGGATTAGAGCAACCTATGGCTTTCTTGAGCCAAATCCTTCATGATTATGAGGTAAGATATTCATTTGTTGAGAAACATGTATTGGCTATAATAAGAAGCCTTAAAAAATTTGAACACATGCTTTCTAACAACATAATACAGCTAATGGTTGCCCATCCAACGATTAAAAAATTCTTGCTTAGAAAGGATCTAAGTGATAAAAGGGCAGGATGGATTACAAAAGTGATGGAGTATGACATTCAAATCAAGGTCACTAATCTTGTCCAAGGTAAGGGTTTGTGTGATCATCTTGCAAGGAATGAAGAAAACATCACAAAACTTGTAGAAAAAGCCATGATAGTGCTACAAAACCAAGAACAAGCTGATGTCCCAATTCCATCTAGAAGTTGGGTTCAGCAAATGATTCATTATCTGCATATTGGAGACTATCCTAAAGGTCTAGATAGATCAAAAAGAAGGTATTACAGGCTGCAAGCCATCCCTTATGCTGTAATTGATGGAGTTTTGTATAAAAAGGATTTTCATGGTGTTTTTCTTAGATGTGTAGAACCAGAACAAATTAAGAAAATCCTGGAAGAATTTCATGATGGGCCTTATGGAGGCCACTTTGTACCAAGAACAATAGCTCTAAAGATTATAAGAGCTGGTTATTATTGGCTAGAATTATTTAAAGATGCACATGATTGGGTGAAGAAATGTAATAAATGTTCAGTGTTTGCAAGAAAGCAAAAGCTTGCAGCCATTCCACTACATCCAAATCAGGTAGAACAACCATTTAGTAAGTGGGGTTTGGATTTCATTGTTCCCATCAATCCACCTTCAAGTCAAGGACATAAATGGATACTAACTGCAACAGATTACTTCACAAAGTGGATTGAAGCAGTTGTATTGAAGGAGGCAAATGAGACTTGTATTTTGAACTTCTACCAAGACTTGGTTTCTAGGTTTGGCACTCCTGATTCAATCATTTCTGATAATGCTTTAGCATTCATTGGTTTAAGAGTTTCTGATTGGTATGTAAAGAACAATATATTTTTGAATACTTCATCCAACTACTACCCCCAGGGTAATGGACAAGCTAAATCAACCAATAAGAACATGATTAAAATAATTAATAAAACAGTTGATGAAAATAAGAGATCTTGGCATGATAAGTTGAAATTAGCCCTTTGGACTGATAGGATAACTCCAAAGAGAGCTACAGGTAATTCACCTTATGTTCTACCTTATGGGAAAGAAGCCAAATTACCAATTTCAGTTGAGTTGCCAACTCTAAGTTATGTCAAAGAGCTTGAACTATTAGAGGAATAGCTAATGGAAGTTAGGCTTGCACAACTAATGGAGTTGGAAGAAACTAGAAAAGAAGCACTAAGAACCCTGGAGATACATCAAGATCAAATGAAAAAAATGTTTGACAAAAAGGCAGTTCCAAATGTTTTCAAGGAAGGAGATCTAGTGTTCAAATGGGATGAGCTTAGAAGAAAACTTGGTAAACACACCAAGTTTGATCCCATGTGGGGTGGCATGTATATCATCATAGAATGCAAGCAACACAATGCATTTCAACTTGCAAAGTTAGATGGAGAGGTGTTGCCAATCCCTGTCAACAGGATTCACCTCAAACAATGCTACTAGAAGAGCAGCTTTGCTGCAAATAAGTGCTTTTAGCAAATTTCATTTCAGTTTTGTTTTGTTTTCCAAGAAGTGCACAAGCACATTTTTCTGGCCATGTCCTAAACAATGTTAGATTAGTTTAATTTCAGTATTGTTTTGCTGCTGTATTTTTTTGTCAGTTGAGTTGCAGAAGTTTTCAGGAAAGAAAAGACTCATGTGCCCAATGGATTTAGAAAGCTACTGGTTCTATTTTTTTTAGTAGGCAAACACCTGTTGGTCATGATGTTAGTCACAAACAAACATAGAATAAAAGTACACATTAACCTTTATTCATCTTGAAAGATATTATAAATTCAAAGAATTCATGATCCCAAGTCTCTGGTGATTAGGTCTTAATCATCTGACGTTACTCATAGGTTAATGTGAAATACTGTTTCCATTTTGGGGCCTTACGTAAAAGTTCAACGTCATCATGACACTCCTACAGAAATTCTTTACAGAGAAGTCATATTATATAGTTATTTGGTGAAACGATGCAGAAATACTTCATTCTTTGCATGATATTTTCAATTGTGCATGCTTTGTATTCAAATATGCTAAATATTTGCAATTATCCACGAGATGTCTGCATATCTGTGCTATTTGCTTAAGATCATCAATTATTTGCAATTGTGAGAATGAAATGCCTTGAAAATTAAAAGAAATTGAAGAAATGCTTCTAATTAAAGTTGAACCTTCAGCTTTTGAACCACATGTATATTAGATACTGTCATGAAGAGAAGAAAACAAAACCATATTTTCACCAAGACATTCCACAGCTAGATATAGTTGATGCTAACTTCAAAGGAATTTGTATGAAAACAACACATGTAAGTAGACATGCACTCCAAGGGACGCAGCAAATCACCACATATATCTGGAATTCATACACTGATTACTCAAGATTTACTATGAATTGTAATCGACACAGTCTTCTCATTCATTAAGCATGCAAAAATATAAATGTATACAAAAAATTTGAAATGAGCTCTGAATGTTTCAGCAGATGGATTTCAATTAAGCTTTGAATGTTTACAATAAGGCATTCCATCACCTTTTATAGAATAAGGTGAGGAATCCATTACAAAAGATCTACGATCCTGATTTATCAATGCAAATCTACAGTCATCATTTTCTTGACTTTGTCAATCTTTACAAAAATGGCACAAGTTGCCAGCTGGCAACTATCTATATTATTTATGCTTATATCCCCTCTATGATGTATCTTCATCATGTTCCTCAGCTAATTCATGTGGATCATCATCATGCGCATCACTTCCTAAACTTTCGCTATCCTGATGATGATGATGCTGCATATGGGGCTGCATGCTGTTCCGGATCTGCTCATATGAATGTACAACTTGATCTATTCCTCCGCCATCTTGAGTCTTTGCTTTGATGATGGTGTGCTTATGTGCTTCATACTTATCTCTGCTGTTATCCAGCTTGTCTTTCCTATCCTGCAGTGTTTCATTGTATTTCTCCATCTTGACCTTGATCCTCATTATTTTATCTATAAGTTCCTCTGTCAAGTGGACAAGTGGACCATCTGCTTCTGATTGGAAGTTACTGTGTAGAGCTTTGATGGTAGACTCTTCATCTTGATTTTCTATTTTCCCTTCCACTCTTCCTCCAATGTTTCTAATATCTCTGCCTCTTCAGCCATTAAATCGTGTAGCTTCATGCTGATATCTCTCAGCTTATTATTACATCTTCTGAGGACTCTGCATTCAAACTGAATGTCTTTATACTAGATGTCCACCAACAATGCAGTATTACTGTTCAATACCTGCTTACTGATAAGCAGTTGAGGATTTATCCTCTTTATTTCTCCCAAGATGCTCAGGACCCTTTCCAGTTTGTAAGACCTTTTCCTGGTCTGCATTTGCAATTTATCCACTTTGGTCCTAGAGTCACTCAGAATGCTCCACCTCTTCAAAGAGGCCTTCACTATTTCTACAGCATCATCCAATGTGGATGACATCCATTTTCTTATCACATATGCCTCATGTTTCATGAGGTCTAACTTATTTACCTCCTCTTGAGAAATAGCAGTCAATGGGACTGCATGTTCAGTTGTAGTATCATCAGGATTGGTCAGCCTCCTTATGTAGGCATGCAACTGAGCAATGTGCTCTTTATGTTGCTTATTCTTCTCCTGGTGCAGGAGCACCTACCTGACAGCTGGCCTTCATGAGGCAGTTAGTAGTTTAGGTCTTGTTTGTGTTTCCAAGAAGGTCTGTTAGACCAATTGCATGTAATAAGGTCATGCTGATCATGATAAGATCATGCTGACCAGGCTTTTGCTATTTTTAGCTAGTTAGTTATAACAGCTGTCATGATGTATGTTCGGTGGGATCTCCCAGCCGCTTGGAGAGTTCCCAGCCGCTTGGAGTCGGGTCAGTAGTACTCGTAGGAAAGTCTTTATAAGCATGAGATCATTTGATATTGCATATACAGACAGATATCATCGATCGGCAGTGTAGTGTTGCATCAAGCAGAGGAGTTGAGTGTTTTGTGTGAGGAACATCATATTGTATTGCATCTTTGAGTCAATAAAGATCCTGTTTCGTTTTCTGTTTGATCTCCTTCCTGTAATTGATTGCTGGTTTGAGAGGTTTTCATGGATATACTGATCCATTCCACCGGTTGACTCATCTGATCGGTGGAATGGCAATGTACAGTAGGTTAGTAGGTAGTTTGTTTGTTTGCATGCAGGTGTGCAGGATCGCGGTCAAGAGATGTTGAAGACCCTAGCATCCTCATGTGCTAGGTCAAGTTGAGAAGTTCAAGTTGAGAGAGATCGCCCTAAGACTGGATCGGGTCGTCCCTGGAGGATCGGCGAAGTGAAATTTCGCTAAGTGAGGAAGTTCGTCAAAACGGCATCATCAGGATATCTTGGTGAATATCCTGCAGACAGTTTGAGTATCGTCATCCGGATAAGTGGAGGAGAGCAGGATGCTTTCGAGTGCATGAAGTGCAAGTGCGTCGGGGTGATCATCATCAGGAGGGCCGAGGAGGAGCGTATCGGCATCAGATTGAAGATCGGGTTGATCAAGTTGATCGCGGGCCGAAAAAAACTAAGTTTGGCCAACAGCAGGATATGACGTCATCATCA
This sequence comes from Cunninghamia lanceolata, assembly GCA_027924645.1. Classification (NCBI taxonomy): domain Eukaryota; kingdom Viridiplantae; phylum Streptophyta; class Pinopsida; order Cupressales; family Cupressaceae; genus Cunninghamia; species Cunninghamia lanceolata. Next base: position 6,144,503 of record BSBN01000850.1, read on the forward strand.
TCATGATATACGTCATCAGGACATTTCGGAGCGGCAGGATATTGAGAAACTGCGGGTGACGTCATCGTCATCAGGATCTACGTCATCAGGATATCGGGTGACGTCAGCATCGAGGGAACGGTGCGAGGAGTTAAGGTTTGTCATCATCAGGATAAATGGGAAGAACCGGATGTTCGTTATCCTGTTGATTATCATGATGTTAAATATCATGATGAGGCCGTTAGTGTTTGGCGCCCGATGAACAGTGCAACCGGAGGATGTGTGAGCCCGCTGAACATCATGATGATGATGTTAGGAGGAAAGCGGAGGAGGTGAATAGTAGTCGGCAGGAGGACAATTGCGAGTGTCTGAAATATGATGATGCTGTTGGTTTTAGGAAATATGATGATGCTGACAGTATAAAGCGGAATATGATGATGATGGCGAAGATGATGATGATGAGGTTGGTCTGCAGACATTCATGCTACATGCGAAGGTTATAGTGTGGATGGCTCTGCATCATAGTGGTATCAGAGCCCAGCAAAAGGTCTGGGCTGTTGTGTGTTGATTATGTCACCGAAAGGGCAGAGGTAGAGGTAGAGTTGATTGTGTGTTGATTGAGAGGTTGACAAAATGCCTCCTAAAGGTAGTGGTACTGCAAGGGAGTTGCAGGAACTGAAGGAGAAACATGCTAGAGAGATGAGAAAGATGAAGGAGCTTGCTGAAGCACTTCAAGCCAGGCTGACAGCCCTGGAAAAGAACAAAAAGAGGGAAGTGGAAGACAGTGAGTCTGAAGAAGAAGCAGATACTGTTGAAGAGTATGAAGAGGTAACTGAAGATCTGGATGCTGAAGACCAGAGATTGGCAAAACTGTTAAAGGCAGTGCAGAGTGAAAAACCTAAGGTGAAGGTTGATGTTACCAAGTATACTGGAAGCTTGAATGAAGATGAGTTGTTGGACTGGATTGCTACACTGGATAATCACTTTGAATGTCAAGATGTTGCTGAGGATCAGAAGGTGAAGATTGCAAAGACCAAGTTAGGAGGTCATGCTTTGGTATGGTGGGATTATGTACAATCTGAGAGAAGGAAACAAGGGAAGTCTAAGATCACTTCTTGGGATAAGATGGTAGCAAGGATAAAGGGTAAATTCTTGCCAAGGGATTATGAAATCCAGATGTTTAAGAAGCTGCAATTTTTAAAGCAGAAAGACAGGGATGTGAAAGCATATACTGAGGAATTTTATCTGTTAAGTATGAGATCTGGTCATCATGAGAATGAGGTAGAAAAGGTGGCTAGGTACTTGGCTGGTTTAAGGTTTAACATACAGGATGAGTTAGTGTTAGCTAACCCTAAGAATGTGGAGGATTGTTATCAAATGGCAATCAGGATTGAAGAAAAGATAAATAGAGGACATGATAAGTCCATGAGAGGTAGAGGAAACAATAGGGGAAGAGGAACAGCCCCTGCACAAAAGCAAACCATTGAGAGTCAAGAAGACACTGGTAAAGGACAAGGACAGTCTGATTTCAGAGGTGGATGGAAAGGTAATAGAGGAAGATTTGGAGGTGGTAGAGGTTCTACTACATTTTCAGGAAAGTGTTACACCTGTGGAGAGTTTGGTCATCCATCTTTCAAATGTCCAGAAAACAAAGGTTCATCATCCAGAAATGATAGAACTAGTGACAAGAGAGTACAACTTGTGCAAGAAGAAAAAGGAGAAGAAAGTGCACAGAGTTCAAACAAAGGTCCTGAGAATTTTGGATATCCAGAGAGTGGAGAATCACTGCTGTTAAGGAAAACAAGTTTGCAGGCATCAAAGGATATGATGCAAAGAAGAGCTCTTTTCAAAACCACATGCAAGAGCAAAGGTAAAGTATGTAAAGTTGTCATTGATACTGGTTCAACAGACAACATGGTATCTCAGGAAATGGTGGATAAACTGAAGTTGGAAAGAATTCCACATCCACACCCTTACAAGGCATCTTGGGTGAGTGATAGGCAATCACTTTTTGTCTCTGAACAGGCATATGTGGATTTCCAGATTGGACCATATTAGGATAGAATTTTGTGTGATATTTTGCCTATGGAATGTTGTCACCTACTATTGGGTAGACCATGGCAATTTGACAGAAGGGTACTGTATGATGGGTATGCTAATACCTACACCATCCAGAAAGATGGGAAGATCATTAAGTTGATGCCATTGCAGGCAAAAGCTGCAGTACAGAAGGCAGCTCAACTCATTTTAATGGGAAAGAAGGAGTATGTGTAGATGCCTAGAGGAGCAGGCATGAAGGCAGTTCAGGATACTGCAGAGAAAGGAGTTGTTACAGACAACAAGCTGAAGAAAGTTTCAGTTGTGACTGACAGAGGTCAGCAGCAGGTTCAGAAACAGGGGTGCAACCAACCATCAGTTGAAAGGAATGACAAGGATGTTGTCATAGTTGGGACTATTGCTTGTCCTATGAAGATTGACAGGAAGATACAGTTGAACACCACAGAGGCAGTTCAGAAAGAGGTTCTGGTCAGGCAACCTGACAAACACAAGGTATGTGAGAGAAAGGCCTACATCAACAGGCATGAGGATTTACTTGCCAGCAAGCAAGTTACAGTTCAGAAGTCTTGGAGCAGCCAAGAGACAGCAGCAGACAAAGCTGGAGCAGGTCAGACTATTGACAAGGCAAAGTGTAAAGGTGGAAGTCTTCCACATACTAAACTCATGGGACATGAGTTCTTTTCTGTTGGGGAGTATGGTGCAGGAGCACCTACCTGACAGCTGGCCTTCATGAGGCAATTAGTAGTTTAGGTCTTGTTTGTGTTTCCAAGAAGGTCTGTTAGACCAATTGCATGTAATAAGGTCATGCTGATCATGATAAGATCATGCTGACCAGGCTTTTGCTATTTTTAGCTAGTTAGTTATAACAGCTGTCATGATGTATGTTCGGTGGGATCTCCCAGCCGCTTGGAGAGTTCCCAGCCGCTTGGAGTCGGGTCAGTAGTACTCGTAGGAAAGTCTTTATAAGCATGAGATCGTTTGATATTGCATATACAGACAGATATCATCGATCGGCAGTGTAGTGTTGCATCAAGCAGAGGAGTTGAGTGTTCTGTGTGAGGAACATCATATTGTATTGCATCTTTGAGTCAATAAAGATCCTGTTTCATTTTCTGTTTGATCTCCTTCCTGTAATTGATTGCTGGTTTGAGAGGTTTTCATGGATATACTGATCCATTCCACCGGTTGACTCATCTGATCGGTGGAATGGCAATGTACAGTAGGTTAGTAGGTAGTTTGTTTGTTTGCATGCAGGTGTGCAGGATCGCGGTCAAGAGATGTTGAAGACCCTAGCATCCTCATGTGCTAGGTCAAGTTGAGAAGTTCAAGTTGAGAGAGATTGCCCTAAGACTGGATCGGGTCGTCCCTGGAGGATCGGCGAAGTGAAATTTCGCTAAGTGAGGAAGTTCGTCAAAACGGCATCATCAGGATATCTTGGTGAATATCCTGCAGACAGTTTGAGTATCGTCATCCGGATAAGTGGAGGAGAGCAGGATGCTTTCGAGTGCATGAAGTGCAAGTGCGTCGGGGTGATCATCATCAGGAGGGCCAAGGAGGAGCGTATCGGCATCAGGTTGAAGATCGGGTTGATCAAGTTGATCGCGGGCCGAAAAAAACTAAGTTTGGCCAACAGCAGGATATGACGTCATCATCATCATGATATACGTCATCAGGACATTTCGGAGCGGCAGGATATTGAGAAACTGCGGGTGACGTCATCGTCATCAGGATCTACATCATCAGGATATCGGGTGACGTCAGCATCGAGGGAACGGTGCGAGGAGTTAAGGTTTGTCATCATCAGGATAAATGGGAAGAACCGGATGTTCGTTATCCTGTTGATTATCATGATGTTAAATATCATGATGAGGCCGTTAGTGTTTGGCGCCCGATGAACAGTGCAACCGGAGGATGTGTGAGCCCGCTGAACATCATGATGATGATGTTAGGAGGAAAGTGGAGGAGGTGAATAGTAGTCGGCAGGAGGACAATTGCGAGTGTCCGAAATATGATGATGCTGTTGGTTTTAGGAAATATGATGATGCTGACAGTATAAAGCGGAATATGATGATGATGGCGAAGATGATGATGATGAGGTTGGTCTGCAGACATTCATGCTACATGCGAAGGTTATAGTGTGGATGGCTCTGCATCATCTCCTTCTCTCTTTTTACCTATTGAATTAAAGAATCAATAATGTCTTTGCCTTCTTGAACTTCTTGGTCCTCATTGGCAAAACCCAGATCCACTGTGCTAATTTAGATTTCTTCTAAAGTAATTTTACCTTTTTCTTTCTCCACCACAGGTATTGCAATTTGTGCGGTCCTCCTCCCAGTTGTTGGATCTCTCCTGATGGCCGAAGTCATTCTGGCCTTCCTCCTAGGCTTCATTATATCCGCGGAGAACAAGGTGGAGACATCAAATTCCTGAATTTCAAGTTCTTCCTCTATATTCACTTCTTTCACCAACCACGGAGGCACCTGATCATATTTTTCAGCATCATCATGATGTTCACCCGTATCTCCCATTTCTGTCAGCAAATGTTGTGGAGACGGTGATTTTCCCATTTCTTCTTCTTAATGCTCACCTTGTTGTTGATCCTGCGGTACATCCTCCTGTTGAGGAATTTCCTTCTCTGGAAGAGCATCCTCTTGGTGTGGGGAATCCTGTGGTGCATCTTTATGTTGATCATGAAGATCATGATCCTTCTCCGTCATTACTTCATCTGTTCTCAACTTTTCCCCTTGTTGAGGTTTATCATCTTCTTTTGGCTTTTCTGTTTCTTAATGCATGTCCACCGTACTAGATACTGTGGATTTTGCCTGAAGTGTTGGCGGTTGTTCTGTAGCCACTATTTGTTCCGGGCCTGCACTATCAACCTCTTGTATTTTGGCAGCAGGATCCTCTATTGTTTCCTCTTTTTCATCAGCCTTCGTTTCTTGAACCTCTACTATAGCAGGTTCTACTGATGTATCATGTGGACTCTGTTGGCCTAACTCCAGAGTATGGCCTTCTAATTCTGCCATCTCTATTTCTTCTGCTGGGTGCCCTTTGTCAGGTGATCCTGCTGGATGTTCCAGACTTGCATCCTATTTCTCTGTCAGGTCTACCACTACAGGACTTGTCACCTTTGCAATTAATGTTTCCAGCCCTATTTCTTGAGCTACCTGCTCTGGGCTCTTTTCTTGCTCTTCTTCCACTTGCTTCATCTCCTCAAGTACAGTTTGAATTGGTGGAGGCTTATGAGGGGTCATGCTTGTACCAGTAGCAAGTGCTTCCATCTTTTGTGCAACCACATCCTACACAACCTCATCATCAGACAAGTTTATTGTCTTGTCTAGCGAGACATGTCCTTCTGCTTGTGTCTGGGCGGTTTCTTTCATTTGTTCCTTTGCAAGTTCAATTTTGAACTTGATGATGGTAGGAAGTGGAACATCATGCTGAAGTTCCTTAGGTACTTCACTGCCTACCCCTTGTAATAATGTTGGGGGTTGGCTTATTCCACCTCTCATGGAGGTTCTTTGTTTCTTAGGTGGGGTGGACACCAGCACCTGTGGAGCTTTTCTCTTCCTCTTTATTATTAATGGAGCCTCCTCTTCTTTAGGCTCTTCCTCCATGAGGATATCCTCTGTATCATGTTTCCTTGAGGACTGACCCTCTTCTAGGGTCTCAGTGATTCCAGCCTCTGCTGTCTTACTCTTCTTAGACATTTCTTTCTTTGTCCTTGGAGGGGATGCTGATTCTGATCCAGATCCTGAAGTTGCTGCCTCCTCAGCTACAAACACTGCTCTCTCAATAATAACCCCTTTGGGTTCTTTATCCACCTTCTTGCCCCTTGGGGGTCTTTTTCTCTGTTGTTGTGGTGGAGGGATTCTATCTCCCTTGGTCTTCCTCTTCTCATTTAGGAAGTCATCATATTCATCCCCAGGAATATCCTGTCCCTTCTTCTTGTTGTCCACCGTAATGGCAACACCTTTCTTCTTCAATGCCTCCACCTGCTCATCAACCCAAGCTTGAGTTAGTTGTATGGTTCTGCCAATGAAAGGGTCCAAGGATAGATCTTCCTGTATGGTGAGGTCAGGTGCAGAGATGGTGTCATTATATATCTTCTTTTTCTCATATTCATCTGCAATTATCTTGCCATCATCCTTCTTCAATTGTTGGGGAATGGAGATGCAATCAAAGGTTCTTATTTGGTTTAAATTTAACCTCTGATACCTTCTTCTTCTTGCCTCTACCTCATCTTCGCAGTTGGCCCAAAAATCCTCTAGGTGCCTCTGATGAATAGGCTTTCCTTGTATTTTATGCATTATGTCGTAAGGATCATATGGTCTTGTTAGTGGAAAAGGCTGCAGATTCATTTTATTTAGGGTGACCATCACCTTCTTTATATTATCTGAATCGGGGCACATATAACAGCCAATGCTGACTGGAAACAAAATTGGTGGCAGCTTCTTGGCATCCTTGTACATTTTTATCATCGTGGAGCCCTGCCTGATGAATTCCATTAGTATCACTACATCAGTAGGATACCTCAGCAGCATCAGAGGATGTCCCTCAAAACCTTCAATCCTTATGTAAGAGAAGGTGGCAAACTGTATATACCAGGCTCCATGCCTGTATACTACCTCTTGAGCCTCCATGCTCAATCTCTTTGTTCTGTCCTCTTCCATGGTCCTCACCAAATGCATGGAGAATGCATCATTGACTAGTTTGTAATCTTTGAGGTAATTAGCTCTTTACAGTTGGGGATGATGATCCTAGACATACACAGCTTTTGTGCCTGTAAGCTTTCCGTCTGTAACTAAAGCATCAAAAGTGCCTTTGTAAGCACAAGAATAAACAATGTAAGATGACATATAGAATACACAATTTGAACCTCCCAAGTTCATTAGCTGCTCATGCAGAGCATCACTTATTATCTGGCCCCATAGTGGCTTGATATCTGAATACAGACACATCATTATTATTACATACATCCAATCCCTGAAGCTACCAGCATCAGGCTAGCCTGTTACCCTATTCAGGAGTGCAATCATGTATTGGTATTCCTCACTGAAATCATATTTGAAGAGGTGCACAGGAAGTTTGGCTGCCGCAGGATATGAGCTGTTCTCAGCCCGCCATTGATACATGTTCTTCCTGGCTGATTTCTTGTTGGCTTCATACTCCTTTTCTGATTTCCTCAGGTCTACACTTTTGACCTTGCTACCCAGTGGCAATCCAAATGTCTGGGAGAGACCCTTGATGGAGAGGTCTGCATATATCCTCCCATGCTTCATCACTTGCCTTGTCTCAGGATTATAATTCCGGGCACACTTGATGACAAGCTCCAGAGATTCCATAGAGTATGGAAAATCGGTAACATTCCACATTCCTGATACAAACACTGCATCTAGCACCGGACTTTTGTCATTCCCATCATTCAGCCTAGCTGACCAGGCTTCCAAATTGGTGCTCCCCTGATGGGTATCTGTAATTGCTCCGTATTTAAACAAGATGCCCCTCTGAGAAGAGAACATGGGCCTACTGAATTCCTCTTGACACTTAACTAACCGTTTGTTAGCCATGAGTACCTGCAATTAACAAAATCCTATCTCACAACAAGTATACACATGCATGCATATTGCCATTGACTTTATAAATCACCATGCCAACTGTATCTTTTCAACATTACCTAATCATATGGATGCATAAACCAGAACTTACATCATCATACTTGAACAAAAACAACATGATGAGGGTTTCATTTACTTACCTAATTATGCAGATTCCTCTTTTATACCAGTAGATTGTTAACAACACTCTTAATTCTGTTGATGATCCCGCACTTCCTTCTGTCTGTGAGCTCGAATCATGCAACAATCGCCTGTATAAGGATATGGAAGCTGGTGCTCTGTAAAACAATTTTATCACAAGGTAAATGTAAAAATGATGATTGAATTACCTTTTAACCTTGCAATTAGGGTAAATTTAGGGCAGCTCTGACAAATTAGATTGTATTCATTGATTATCCGTATGAAAATACAGGATCTCGCCAGGTGTTTCATTGGGTTCCAGGGTCGGTGGGAACCACCTACCATGTCTGCGTGCATTAAATGATAATGGCGGCAACGGGAGCGGGGGGATATCCATATGACAGGATATCATGAAGGCAGGATGATATTCACAAATATCAGGTCGAGTTTCAATGCCATCCTCCTTTACCAAATTGGAATGGTTATCGCGATAGGATTCGGGTGACAAAAGCACCTTTTGGTTATGTTTAGTACATCAGGAGGATATTTCTATATATCGGATGATGTTTCAAATATGATGATGACAGGACAAACTTACATGTCTCTCCCTTGGAATATCAGGATGACGTCATCCTGATATTCGTTCTTTGTATTGGAAAGGCATCATGATGTCATCGTCATGTTAGGTGAACATGATCATGTTTAGAAAATATCCTGTCGAAATGTAAATGTGATGATGATGTCATCATCATGTTTATTTCTTCATTTATCTGATTTGGATGACGTCATCAGGATGTTGGCTTAGGGTGATATTTCGCGGCAGGAGGATATTAAGAAATATCGGGTTACCTTTGGAAATATGACGCTCGCGATATATAACTGTTTGATGGGAAAGATTTATTACCATTTAAAATTGACGTCCAGATATCTAGACCGCATGACTTATCGGGTGATGTACCAAGATCAGGATGATCCTCAACAACATGACTGAGGTTATAAAAATATGATCCTCCTCTTGCGAATATCAGGTTTGACCAAAACTTTGACTGTTCATAACTTTCACATCCTGATGAATATCAGGGTGATGTAAAAGGCAAACCTACATGAATTTTAATGCTCTTTCAAACTATGAGATCATAGAAATGAAATATGAATTTTGACAAACTAACCTCATAATGGTGATTTACTTCATCCTGACTCTGCATGATGATGCACATGACTTACTTTTACCAAACCGCCAGAACGCAGACAACACAAGCCAAGCCAAAAAAAGTTGGGTCCCCGTTTTGCCAAGTCAAAATGGGGCGTGTTGTGTAACCACACAACAACACCCCTAAGAGGTCACCAAAAATGTTACTAAATTATGTTTGCAACCTAATTTAGTGAGGCCTAGACAGCAGTTGTTCAAAAAGGGGTGAAATTTTGTTTTATGTGCAATGATCATCCAGTTAAATGTCTGATGTCTTAACAAAATAACAAGAAAAGATCACTTATCAGGATCATATGACAGCTCAAGTTGGGCTATCAAACCATCCTGGTAAGTGAAATGCCCTAGAGATAAGAAGCCAGACATTCAAAGCATGACAAGTTTGAAATTGTCTTCATATTTCAGTTATGATGTTGCTGATTATTCAGTACATTTCATTGCAATTTCAAGAGAGGTATTTTTAAATTGTCATTCATTCATCCTATTTTAAACATGTGCTTTAAAGAGTTTTAGTTGTTTCATGCTATGTATTTGATTCAGAAAGCAAAGTATACATAAATCATTGCATAAAGTGAAATAATCGATTATATTCAAAAGAGTGTTTAAATATGTCCCACACAAGCCGTGGGAGTAACTGAAACATGCTACATAAAAGTAAATTCTACTTTTGAAAGAATAAGAATGCATAAGAAAAGGAGAGGGACCCGTCATTGCCTGTGAATGACGAATCCCAAGGTTGTTGAGTTAGTTTTCAGCTCCCTCCATTTGTTGAGGTCTAGAATACCTGCAAGAAGTTATGTTAGAGCTCTGGGTTCCAATGCTTTTCATATACACAATCAAACAACAAAAGTACAACTTACTTTAATGGAGCAACAATCATTAATGATCAGATTATGCAAAAAAGAGAAGCAGAAGAATAGTTGAACAAGAAGATTCAAGTGCCATATCAGAGAGAAAGATAAATCCACACAAGAAACATCATGTCCTATAATCCAAGCTATGTTTTTATGTGCTAACTTGTTTGTGCACTATGTAGGTATAGGAGAAATCATGTTGCTGATTCATTTTTATGAAATAGCATGTGGAGAAAATGGGCTCCCACAAGGGTTGAGCCCAGCATGCTAAAAATAATGTCATTAATGTAGAAGTAAAATTGTAATCACTTTCTATCAAGGTGTCATTAAAAGAATGCATTTTGACAATAGACAATTACCAGAACTAAGAAGTGTTTAGTGAACTTGGAGCAACCATGGAGTAGATCTTTGGTAGTAGACAGTTATCAGAATGAGCTATTCCCTAGCTTTGGTAACTATCTAATGTCAAACTGAAACTTTGATTTGACAACCAAGAGGCAATGGTTCACTACAACCAAAGGACAAAGTGCATGTTGTAGGGTGAAGGCTATAAAATGTCTCAGAATAGCTTACTCAAGAGCATGTTGCTGCTATTTCAGACATATCAAATGCAAGAGAACTCAGACAGTCATAGAGTTGCAAGGTATAGGTGGAAAACAATCATCCTGAAGACATAGTATGCCTTGAATCAAAAGAAGATACCATTCATCTATGCCAAGAGGTACAACCACCTGAGTGAATAACAAATATAAACTTCATGACAGTTTCCAAGCATATAGGAAAACCTTGCAAGGTACAAGTCAAGGACAGTCATGATTGATACAGTGGTATGAATGCCTTGGCAACTTTCTAATATGTAAGAGAAATCATAAGATTAGAATGTCTTAATTGCCTTAAGAAGTAAAGGAACAACAAATTATTAAAGAGAGGCAGAGATGAATTTGAAATGTTTCAAACCATGCAACAGTCACCTTAGGGACAGTCCATTCATCATGTAATCATTATATACCTCTGCCAGACGAAGATATGATCATAGGCTACAGGAGTCATGAGGAACTCATAATTCTATCAAAGAGAGATAAGGAGATATACCAAGGTACAAGTTATAAATGCATCAATATGATTGTTGTCATTTGCCAGGAAAGAATAACAAATAATAAAAGACAATAGATTCTTTTTTGGTTCTTCTGAGTAGTGACATAGTGAAGAATGGTTCAAGGTAAAATAATGTAATATCATCACAATTAGGGGAAAAGAAGACAACAACCATAGCAAACTTGAGTGGCATATCAAGACCAATCACAAAAGGATATGCATTGTCATCTATGGCACTATCAAAATTCTAAGAGAATCATCAAACCTACACAATCAAAATGCTTTGGAACAGCCTCTGTTGAGATAAGAATACAATCAGCAAGAAGCATGAATAGGAGATGTAGATGCAGCCACTTAGAACAAAGCATGGCAGTCACATAAGATGATAATCCTTATCACAACAAGATATAGTGCATGATAGTTAATAGCTAGTTCAGATCAATCATGAAGACAAGCTAGTAGAACCAGTTGTTAGTGAACTTATGAAGCTTTCTTTGCTTAAAGATAATAATCAAAAAATGACAGAGTGCTAGGATGCTATACATTATGCTTGTAAATGGTTGCAAAGTCAGCAAGAAGAATGAATAGGAGAATCATAATTCCAAGTTATACAAAGGTAACTTCTATATCAATATTATCAATAGGTGCAGTCAACAAGGTGGAGCAACAGAGGCATATACCTTGTTCATCTATAGAAAAATGAATATAGGAACAATATGTATTTTATAACTTATTTATTTTGCCTTCATCACAAATTATGGATACATATAGGTATATGAGCTACAAAGTTGAGCAGCAGAAAGAAGACAAGATCACTGTCCTTTTTGAAGCTAACTGTCACTAAAGTCATTGAGTATGTAACTAGAGAGAGTGCATAGTAGATGAAACCCTACTAGGGTTTGTAAAAAAACAAAGGAAGGAGCCTCTTCCATCATATCACTACAATGAAGTTTCAAGACAAACATCACAGGAGGAGCAGTGACCTTGTTTTGTAACAGAAGGAAAGAAAATGGAGTAAAAGATATTACCAAACCCTACTAGGGTTTTCTCACAAAAAGAAAAGATTTTACCTCTTTTTCAATAGATACATGCTTACTTTTGTTACATTCATGCCATGAAGGCCAAGGCAAATATGATGCAGTGTCAAAATCAAAATACCAAGGAGCAGTGGCCTCTTTAGTAATAAAGAAAAGAATAAATGGAGTATGTTGTTCACAAAGCCTACTAGGGTTTCCATACAATGAGTAGAGTTCCTTTTACCATTTTCTTTATAGATACATGTTTATTTCTATTAGAATAGTCATGCCATGGTAAAAAGAATAGAGTATTTAAGAAACGATAAGCTGTAGTTTCTCCCTTCAAAGAGTTTTTCACAAAATCCTCACAATCATTTTGCCATAAAGGCCAAGCTACAAGAAAAGAATATGCAAAGGTAGCTATGGGAGACATTCATAATCATTTTTTGATAAAAACTAGTATAAAAGATGTCCCTCTTTCCTTGTCATTATGCCAAAATAGAGTCAATATGAACAAGACACAGTAACGAAGGAGAAGCTTCTTTCTTTTCATCATGTTAACTATTCAGAAAAACTAGAATGTTACGGTTACAAGAGCAGCAAATGATGCATTTTTCCCACTTTTTCTTGCAAGTATGAAAAATACACAGAGAGAGGACTTACCCGAGCATGAAGATGATTGAAAATAGCTTGAAGAATAGCAAGATAAACCTCAGAAAGCTCCATTGAAACCCCTACATGGCAGTGGGTTTGGGGCAGCAGTGAAGAGAAGAAAGAAAAATGATAAAGAATTTAAGGTTTTTTCACTTCCTTTTGCTAGTTACCCTAGCTCGACTGAGCTCTTTTTGACTTTATTTTTTGAGAAATAATTGTTATCCAATGCATGCTCGTGGTCCAAGACAAATATCATAACACCTAGTGCTAAGTGAGGGGACCCGTGAGGTCTTGTTATTATTTCTTTTTGATTTTCTTCAAAGTCAACAAAGGTAACATAACAAGGTAAGATGTGATGCATAATGCCATGGGGAGACATAAGGTTTGAGTCCATTATATTTTTCAATATCTATTTAATTAGAAAATGTGACTTGGCAAGTCAAGGAGAGGAAGATGCATGATGTAATTATGCAAATCAAAGGGGAGTTATAAGGAGTTGTTATTTTAAAACCTTTTGAAGATAATTACCCTCTTTTGCATGACTTAGCAACTAATAAACTAATATAAACAAATAATAAATTAATGCAATTATAAATTACTTTATTATTTGTCACAAAGTTGTATAAGTCAAGGATAGAACAAATTTATAACATATAGTAAAGTAAGTCACCTTGGTTACTTTATTACTTGTTCACATTGCTTTTACTCATGCCCAAATCATGCAAAATCAGAAGATGGAGTTAACTGAGCTATTTTGGAGTTCTTTGCATGATCATTGGCCAAACTGGAGGGATTTGAGGTTCCGCATGGTCAAACTGAGTGTGAGGGGCAGTTTGGAGCTATTTTTGCTCCTTTTCCTGCAATTATGACCCTATTTTTTAGGGATTTTTATGCTTGCTCGTGGATCAATCTTGGAGGTATTATTTTTAGAGGTAGTTGACCTTTTAGGTCTTTTTTATGAGCAGATTATATATTGGGAGAAAAACTTATGTTTTTCTAGTTCTTACTTTCTATTCTCTCTTACACATTTCAGAGAGGTAGATTTTGTTTGTAACTCATTTTTTAGATCTATGTAGTATAGCAGGTTATAGGTTACATGTTTTTTGCCATTTTTGTAGTACTTTCCTATTATTTTCATTTAGAATACATCAAGGTTGCCTTTTCAGATTAATGCAAGTGCTTTCATGAATGATTTGATGAAGTTATTGTGTTTAAACCATTAAAACCTTTAAATTTGTCTCATTCATCATTGTGCATTCATCATAGGTCTGGAGTTGTGTTGTTTCATTTTGTTCTTGAAATTGTGATGATTTATTTTCCTCTTAAAAGAGCAAACCATTTTGCCTACTTTAGAAAAACTTTTGTGATTAAGTCATTAGTATTAAACTGTGTAAACAATGTTCTCGAAGGTAGATGTGAATCATTCTACAGGTTGTTATCATCATTTAGGTGCATCACCCCCCATTTACTTTCAGTTTTGTCCTTTCATTTTCATTCTTTCTATCCATTTTCCTGCCAAGTCTTTAACCCATTAGAAAATTATGATGGAACCAGCCCATAACCTGGAGGTTCAATCTCACCATAGGTTACCCACAACTTGAATTTGATCCCATGTTACACAAGATTTCTGAGCTTCGCAGCTTTGCATAACGGGTGCAATACTACTCGATAAGAGTTTCCTAATTACCTTTTGATGGTTTCATATTGTGTCTCCTATTTAGTGGGTGCTTGAAATTGAGGTTTTTATAGTGAGTTTTGTAGGTATTGTTATGCTACTATAATCACTCTAAATCTCTAGTTGGTGATGTTGTTATAAAGGCTTAGACTCTACATTATGGTATATTGCTTTGTGCTTATTTCCTTGTAACTATATGCTTAATTTAGTTTTTGCACATATCTTATCTTTTCTCATCAATTAGTGTAGGAAGTTTATTTTGCACCTCTACCTCCTTTCATTTGGTATCAAAGCTTGATCACCTTAAATTCTAGGTGTTAGGGATACAGGTTTTTGATGGTGTCAGATTGTCATTGATGTCAAAAAGGTCTTGCAGGAGATGTGGTCTTGCAAGAGATGTGGTGTGCTAATTAGGTGTTGAACAAAGATGCTTGCATTATATATATTGATCTCAATCTCAGGGTGTCTTGGTCTTGATAAGTGATACATACTTATCTCCATGAAAGTTTGAACAAGAACATGAGTAAATCAGAGAATGGTTTTATACTTCACAGGTTTGATCTTGTATCATCAGGAGTACAAAGTTCAACTTTGAAGGTTCACAGGGCAGAAATGATAACATTTGTTGATAAGGGAGTTCATTGATGTTGATATGGATATGCAAAGTTTTCGTATGTTGTTCATCTCTGACTGTTTCAATTGACAAGACTCTTCTTACAGTGGCATATGATAATTACTGGCATGGGACACATTTAGTGACAGTTAGCTCTTCATTGTATCACATTTGGTTTCCTAGCTGGTTTAAGATCTTAGTGATGGTTTAGCATTCAAGAGCCTTTTGATGAACCCTGATACTCTAGTTACCGTATATAATGTCTTTGTTAATGAAATGTCTTTGAACCAAAATGTCCTCTTAGAGTTTTATCAAGGTTCATGTGTTGGAATGGTAGGAGAGAACTCAGATCTGTTTTGAAGTACTACAATGGCAAAGTAAAAATGGCTAAGTAGCAATGGTGTTTATGAAGGTCCTATTTGTTGTTTAGGTGTCTTTAAAAACACTCACATAACAGTCACTCATCAAATTCACTTTTTGTTTTAACAAGGAGGTGACTTATTGTAGCGGGTTTACAACTTAAATACCACCGTTTGGAGGGGTCTCTAGTCATGGCGGTGACCGGCCCAGCTCATACTCCTAACCGATAGCATCGGTCTCTTCCAAAAGCCTCAGGCGGGAAATCATTTCAAACGACTCTCTTCACATGTTTTTTGGATCGTGAATTTCATTAAGGTTTTCATGAGTTTTAAAACAAATGAAATTGCTTTGAAGAGCCCGCAGTATATTCTAAAATGGAAGGTTTGTTTTTGTTTAAACTTAGAAACTTTAATATGTCATATTTTATGACATTGAAATAAAAGGTGTATGGTATAAGGAGGGAGCCCGATATAAGTGGGCATATTTTTTTATATAAAAGATTTTTGGAAACTTCTTTTAAATTTCCATTTTTAATTAAATGGCTTAAGATTCATTATAGAATTAAGGAGCCTTTATAGGAGATTGCTATTGCTTTTTAAAAGCAATTTTTTAGAAAACTATTGAAGAATTTTAGAAAAGATTTTTATGAAAAATTGCAGAGATAACAATGATGCAATGAGAAAGATTCTTTACAAATTGAAGATTGTTTTTTGAGGCAGATTGGTTTTCAAAGATGAATTGATTTTTTGATTTTATTAAAGATGAAATAAGATTGCAGGAATTTGCAAAGAGGAAGAGAGGAAGAAAATGAACAGTCATAGACATGAAGAGAAAAGTAATTTCTTCACAGATATAGAATATGAAAGGTTTTCATGAAGATATTTTTGAGGAAGATCAACAGGATTGAATGATGTTTTTGTCTTGTGAGAAAATCAAATTGAAGATTTTATTTGCAGGGATAATATTATTGTCCAAATTGAAATGTCAAAGAATGTGAAGGATCATGTACAGAGAAGAGGAAGATCAAAAAAAAAAAATTAATGCATAGAATTGACGGAAAGATATTTTGTTTTAAAAATAGAGCAGAGAATATGAAGGGTTTTTGAAAGTGCATTGTGATGGGTTGTGAAAGTATATTCAAACTTTATTTAATGATATTATAGATGCTTTTGATTTAAGAGTCTGGTGGATTAACAAGATGAGGTGAGTGATGTTGTGCAGATCGATGATGAACTGACAGAGATTAAATACAAATATAGAGATTGACAAGGTGATTAAAAAGACAATATGCAATTGTAATGACAATCAGGTGCATGAATCATGAATTTGATCGATCAAGACATTGAGACTTGTAAGACAGAAATGAAACAGACAGAGTAAAGTAGTGTTGTTGAGCATATTGGAATACAGGATTGATATTCAGTGTTGTTGAATGGAGGATTAGAATACAAGATTGATATGCAGTATTGTTGAATGGATCTGATTAATTTGCAGAGAAAATTGTTTATAGAGATTTGTATATGGAGCTTGTTTTGATTTGAAAATCTAACAGGAGGTATAAGGTTATATACAATGGTGCAAATCTGATTGAACAGCAATCATGTCTTGCACACGAAGTTTGATGTTTTGTTTATAGTGATTGTGTTTGCCAGTGAGGCAAAGTATGCCTATGAGGCTTGTGGTCAGTGAGACCTCTGTATTTGTCAGTGAGACAATTTGTATTGCCAGTGAGGCATGTTTTTTAATTAAGCCAGTGAGGCACTTTATGAGTGGTTTTTCTACCCCTGAGGGTTTTCCACTCGGTAAAAAGGTTGTGTCTTGATTTCTTCTATGTGTGTGCATATTATTAGTTTGATCATGTTTTGTTTACATCTGTTATTGTAAGTCTTGTGCATATAAACTCAACAAATCATTAATGTATTCCTTTCCATCTGTTCTGAAAGAGAAAGCTTGCAAAAAGTTGTAAAATGTTTGAGAATTAATACAACACTGATTCACCCCCCCTCTCAGTGTTGTCCGAACTCCTACAATTGGTATCAGAGCCAGTTTCCCTCTTGCATCTTAATCAGCTTGGGTAGGTCCTGTGTGTGGAGTTCAATGGGTAAGTGCAGAAGAAATAAGAACATTAGAAATGTCAAGTTTCTTTCTGGTCAAAAGACACAGAAGACATCATCCATATCAAACTTAGGTGTTAATGTTCAATCAGTTGATAAAGATGGTTCACAAGTTGAATCAATGAAAGAGTTTTATGGAGTTCCTCTGTTTAATGGTTCAGATTTTTCAGTTTGGTGTATGAGAATGCAAGTCTATTTATCCTCTTTAGGATATGATATATGGATGACTATTGAGAATGGATATTCTAACTCTGCAAATAACAAAGAAGCTTTTAAATGCAATCATATAGCCAAGAAGGTTATTTTATCTGGTTTATCTAATGATATTTCTTGTAAAGTTGTGCAGTGTGAAACAGCTCAGGATATCTGGAAAGAACTCATAAGAATTTATCAAGGTAATGACAAAGAAGAGAACAATTTGGTGTCTAATGAAAGTGATCATGAAAGAAGACAATCACAATCAGATTCAGAAAAAACTAGCATCACAAGTGATGATGATCAGAGTGATGATGATCAAGATTATAATGAACAAGATTGTGAGATAGATTTGGAAGGAGAGCTCATATATGCTCTGAGTGAGCTCAAGAATTACAAGAAGGAGAACAATAAATTAATGATGCAATTGCAGCAAGAAAGAGATTCAAAAGATAAAGCTCTTACAGATCTTGAAGATGCTAGAAACCTAATTGTAGACTTGAAGAATCAAGCAAGTGAATCAAATAAATTGATTGTCAGTTTGAAATCAGAAATTGTTGAAGCTAAGAGAATAGCTGATGTATCAATTTCTAACCTTGAAGTTTCAAGGATTGAGAATCTAAAGCTGGAAGGTGAAATTATCAATCTGAGAAAAGAGTATGATGGTCTTAAGAATTATAAGGAATTTGAAGAAAGCACAAGCAAGCTACAAGAGATGCTTGGTAAACAAAAACTATATGGAGACACTACTGGACTTGGTTTTGAAGAAGGAGAATGTTCAAAAGCAAGAGAGACTCCTAGAAGGAAAATTGATTCAAGTCATCATGTTGCTGCCAGAGAAAGTAAAAGGAAGAATGAAACAGAACAGAAAACCAAAGATGAATTTGTACACAATCAAAGAAGAAATTTCAGAAAACCTGCATCTATAAGACAAGCTTACATGTACAGGTATGACTATTCATTTAATGGTTACTGTTATACTTGTAATCATTTTGGTCATAAAGCAGTTGTTTGCAAAAGGAATACTAACCTTGTATGTTACAAGTGCAATAATGTTGGACATATTCAAAGAAACTGCAAAATGAACAGAGTCTATGATCCTTCATGGAAGCTTAATATGAGTGCTCAAAGGTATTATCAGTCAATTGATTTTGATTACAACATAATTTGTTATAATTGCAACTCTCTTGGTCATAAAGCACACAGTTGCAGGAGAGCTCCACCTAATTTGAAAGGTTGGGAAAAGAAAAGGACAGAAAAGGTTTGGAGGAAGAAAGAGCTTGTTAAAATTGAGAAGCCAGAATTTAAGCTTGTGCATCCTGCACAAGTCACTTCATCAGTTGCATAACAGATAGCATGAAGTAAGGGGGAGGTATCAAATGTTCTATCAGTTAACCCCAAGAATTTTCAAGAAAAAGATCATTTGATATGATGATCTTGTCTGTCTATCATTCTTACCATGCTTTGAAATTATTGATGATGATGTTGCTAACAATGTTGATTTTCAGTATGTGACAATGATATAGGTGATCTTTAGTTCTGTATGCATACAAGATGTTAATAGGATGGTTAGGAGTTCAAAGCAAAGAGTTTGATAGTGTTAAGAGTTTTGGTTTTAATATGATCCTATTCATATTTTGTTCATAGCATGTTGTTACTGACAATGGTTGAGTTGTTATGATGTTCATTGGGATCCTGTTATTGAAAAGTATTGGTTATCATAGCAAAGAGCTTTAGTTGTTTCAAAGAGCTCTTATCAGATATTTGTCTGTGGTGGCTAAAAATAAAAATTCAATCTGCTTTTGATTTGTGCAAAGAGTTGTTGCAGAAAGAATTTGTTGATGCAGTTTGTTTGTTTGAATGACAGAGTCAAGAGGCAGGAGTTCTTGTTGGTTGCAGGATGTAGTTATGTATATATCAGATTTGATAGTATGTTGTAAAAAGATGTGCAGGAACAACAAGATTGTCTTCATTCTTTTCATGTCAAAAAGGATGTGCAAGAATTCTTGGTTGCAGAATGAATGATTTATTGGTATAATAAACTGACATGTTCTGTGTATGCAAGGTGTTGATATGTTTGTTAAAGGAAGTAATCAGAGGATCTCATTGATGTCTGTGTTTCATCTTCATCTACAAATTTGTGTTGTGATTAGAAGTGGTATAGTGCAGTCTATGGGCAGCTTGTAACAATGGTTTGGTGCTTGGTTTGATATGCCTTACATGATTGTTTGATGTCTTGTTGCTCTCAAGTTTTTATGATTATTCAATATGCAGATGAACATGGAAAGAGCTCAGAGATCTCAAGAAAATTTTTGGACAGCAGATTGGAAAAATAATCAGTGCCTTAAGTGGTTGATATGTTGCTTCAGGACTATTTCAGAAGTGGATAAGTGCTAAGTTGAGTCAAAAAGGTTGTTGATTAAAGAAGATTTGTCTGTTTTGAAAGTTTGTGATGATTCAGATAGGAGTGTTAGTCTTCATCTTCACAGTGGTATTGTCATCAGATTTCTCATATTGCAGGGTGATTGTAATTATCAAGCTATAACATCTTTTCAGTGGAGTTGATCTCAGGGGGAGATAATAGTCTTTGTCATCCGATGTCAAAAAGGGGGAGAAAGATAAATTGCATCAGGTGGTTTTGCCATCAATGACAAAGGGGGAGATTGATGGTGTCAGATTGTCATTGATGTCAAAAAGGTCTTGCAGGAGATGTGGTCTTGCAGGAGATGTGGTGTGCTAATTAGGTGTTGAACAAAGATGCTTGCATTATATATATTGATCTCAATCTCAGGGTGTCTTGGTCTTGATAAGTGATACATACTTATCTCCATGAAAGTTTGAACAAGAACATGAGTAAATCAGAGAATGGTTTTATACTACACAGGTTTGATCTTGTATCATCAGGAGTACAAAGTTCAACTTTAAAGGTTCACAGGGCAGAAATGATAACATTTGTTGATAAGGGAGTTCATTGATGTTGATATGGATATGCAAAGTTTTTGTATGTTGTTCATCTCTGACTGTTTCAGTTGACAAGACTCTTCTTACAGTGGCATATGATAATTACTGGCATGGGACACATTTAGTGACAGTTAGCTCTTCATTGTATCACATTTGAAGTATCGCATTTGGTTTCCTAGCTAGTTTAAGATCTTAGTGATGGTTTAGCATTCAAGAGCCTTTTGATGAACCCTGATACTCTAGTTACCATATATAATGTCTTTGTTAATGAAATGTCTTTGAACCAAAATGTCCTCTTAGAGTTTTATCAAGGTTCATGTGTTGGAATGGTAGGAGAGAACTCAGATCTGTTTTGAAGTACTACAATGGCAAAGTAAAAATGGCTAAGTAGCAATGGTGTTTATGAAGGTCCTATTTGTTGTTTAGGTGTCTTTAAAAACACTCACATAACAGTCACTCATCAAATGCACTTTTTGTTTTAACAAGGAGGTGACTTATTGTAGCGGGTTTACAACTTAAATACCACCGTTTGGAGGGGTCTCTAGTCATGGCGGTGACCGGCCCATCTCATACTCCTAACCGATAGCATCGGTCTCTTCCAAAAGCCTCGGGCGGGAAATCATTTCAAACGACTCTCTTCACATGTTTTTTGGAGCGCGAATTTCATTAAGGTTTTTATGAGTTTTAAAACAAATGAAATTGCTTTGAAGAGCCCCCGGTAGATTCTAAAATGGAAGGTTTGTTTTTGTTTAAACTTAGAAACTTTAATATGTCATATTTTATGACATTGAAATAAAAGGTGTATGGTATAAGGAGGGAGCCCGATATAAGTGGGCATATTTTTTTATATAAAAGATTTTTGGAAACTTCTTTTAAATTTCCATTTTTAATTAAATGGCTTAAGATTCATTATAGAATTAAGGAGCCTTTATAGGAGATTGCTATTGCTTTTTAAAAGCAATTTTTTAGAAAACTATTGAAGAATTTTAGAAAAGATTTTTATGAAAAATTGCAGAGATAACAATGATGCAATGAGAAAGATTCTTTACAAATTGAAGATTGTTTTTTGAGGCAGATTGGTTTTCAAAGATGAATTGATTTTTTGATTTTATTAAAGATGAAATAAGATTGCAGGAATTTGCAAAGAGGAAGAGAGGAAAAAAATGAACAGTCATAGACATGAAGAGAAAAGTAATTTCTTCACAGATATAGAATATGAAAAGTTTTCATGAAGATATTTTTGAGGAAGATCAACAGGATTGAATGATGTTTTTGTCTTGTGAGAAAATCAAATTAAAGATTTTATTTGCAGGGATAATATTATTGTCCAAATTGAAATGTCAAAGAATGTGAAGGATCATGTACAGAGAAGAGGAAGATCAAAAAAAAAAATTTAATGCATAGAATTGACGGAAAGATATTTTGTTTTAAAAATAGAGCAGAGAATATGAAGGGTTTTTGAAAGTGCATTGTGATGGGTTGTGAAAGTATATTCAGACTTTATTTAATGATATTATAGATGCTTTTGATTTAAGAGTCTGGTGGATTAACAAGATGAGGTGAGTGATGTTGTGCAGATCGATGATGAACTGACAGAGATCAAATACAGATATAGAGATTGACAAGGTGATTAAAAAGACAATATGCAATTGTAATGACAATCAGGTGCATGAATCATGAATTTGATCGATCAAGACATTGAGACTTGTAAGACAGAAATGAAACAGACAGAGTAAAGTAGTGTTGTTGAGCATATTGGAATACAGGATTGATATTCAGTGTTGTTGAATGGAGGATTAGAATACAAGATTGATATGCAGTATTGTTGAATGGATCTGATTAATTTGCAGAGAAAATTGTTTATAGAGATTTGTATATGGAGCTTGTTTTGATTTGAAAATCTAACAGGGGGTATAAGGTTGTATACAATGGTGCAAATCTGATTGAACAGCAATCATGTCTTGCACACGAAGTTTGATGTTTTGTTTATAGTGATTGTGTTTGCCAGTGAGGCAAAGTATGCCTATGAGGCTTGTGGTCAGTGAGACCTCTGTATTTGTCAGTGAGACAATTTGTATTGCCAGTGAGGCATGTTTTTTTAATTAAGCCAGTGAGGCACTTTATGAGTGGTTTTTCTACCCCTGAGGGTTTTCCACTCGGTAAAAAGGTTGTGTCTTGATTTCTTCTATGTGTATGCATATTATTAGTTTGATCATGTTTTGTTTACATTTGTTATTGTAAGTCTTGTGCATATAAACTCAACAAATCATTAATGTATTCCTTTCCATCTGTTCTGAAAGAGAAAGCTTGCAAAAAGTTGTAAAATGTTTGAGAATTAATACAACACTGATTCACCCCCCCTCTCAGTGTTGTCCGAACTCCTACAGTTTTTTGTACTAGTCTTGAATTGAGTGGGAGCTTGCATAGAAAAATGTCTTGTTACAATAAAAATGGAAATCACATCAAGGTTAGAAATGGATAAGTTCTAGAGCATAAACTTTGAGCTTTGGAAGCTCAAGATGGAGGATATGCTTATGGATAAAGATCTAAGGGTTGCAATATCTTGATCAAAACCTACCACAATGAAACAAGAATAATGGGACATATTGGACTAAAAATTTAAGGGTCTTTTTAGACTTTGTTTGGCCAATTTAGTATTGTTGAATGTGCATGAAGAGACTACCACATCAAACCTTTGGAAGAAGTTGGGTGAGATTTATCAAGCTAAATTCTTAGTAAACAATATTTTCTTGTGAAAGAATTTGTACCCTTAGGATGGAGGATTGTGACTTTTTGGTTGAACTTCTAAATGCTTTCAATATGATCATGACCCAATTACATTTGATGGGCATGAAGATGGAGGAGGATTAGTGTATGACTTTGCTATGTTCTTTTCCAAATTCATGAGACCTCCTTATGATGGATATTAGGAGCAGTACCGCCAAGTTGAAAATTGAAGAGGTGGTGGCATTGTTACTTTTTGAAGAGATGTAAAAAAAGGCTTCTAAATATACTAAGGAGGCCCTATGTGTTCATGGAAGACAAAAAGAGAAACGCAAGAATAAGGACAAGAAATGAGATAGGTCTAGATCTAAATCTTGTGGGAGATCCAAATCTCCTAGTTAGACTAAAGCAAAATGTTGGAACTATGGCAAGTCTAGCCATTTCAAAAGAGGTTGCAAGGGGAAGAAATATGGCAAGTCTAGCCATTTCAAAAGAGGTTGCAAGGGGAAGAAAAAAGAAGAAGAGTAATTATAATGATGAGTCTAAAAATTCCTCTCAAAAGGATGGTGATGTTTTTGTTGTGGCCTTGGCTACACATGCATTATATGGTGCATGGTTGATAGAACCTAGTGCCTCTGACCTCACATTAGGGTTGGTTCTTGAAATATAGAATATAATAGTGGGAAGGTGTACCTTGGAGATGACTCTCATCTAAACATTGTTGGCCATGGAAGAGTCCTAATTCAATTCCTTGATGGACAAGTGAAGGGGATCAATCGTGTACTACATATCTCTAGTTTGGAATGGAACCTATTTTTGAAAGTAACCTTAAGGATTTCAGTGTGCAAGTTGTTTTCTTGAGCAGAGGGTGCAAGGGTGAGAGGGGATATGGTTATTGCTAAGGGTGTCTACATAGGTACTCTGTTTCAACTAAATGCATGCACAATTTAGTATAATATCTCTTCTACTTGTGTAGTGAAGAGATCTATAGAATCTACACCTTCACCATTGGAATTAGTAGTAAAGAGGAGTGTTGCATCCACTTGTGATGGTTGTTCTTTCTAGGTAGCTAAGGGCACGCATACATTGGATACTAAGCTACCAACTGAAAAAATAATGTTATGGCACCATATGATGGACCACATAGGTGAGAAGGGTCTAAGGACCCTAAAAAATCAAACCCTTGGTGAGGAGTTAAATTATTGTAAACCTGAATTTGATTTCCATGAGCATTGCACATATATAGAAAATAGAATTGTATTCAATTTTACTCTAGTTCTCATAAATCTTCTAGGGTGTTAGACTTAATCTATTCTAATGTTTTTGGTCATGTTAATGTTCCTTTGATTTATAAATCTATATATTATGTATATTTCATTGATAGCTATAGTAGAAGGTCATGGACCTATATTTTCTTAAAATTAAATCTAAATTCTTTAGTTATTTTAAAGAGTTTAAGGCTCTTATAGAGAATAAGACTTGTAGGAAGATTAAAATTTTCAGGACTAATAATGGCAATGAATTTTGTTCAATAGATTTTGATAGATTCTATAAGGATAATGAGATGTCTAGAGACATAAGTCAACTTTGTACACCCCTCAGTAGAATAGAGTTACAAAAGGAATGAATAGGACATTGATAGAGAGGGTTAGGAATATGCTTAGTCAATTTGTCTTGGAACAAAATTTTTTGGTAGAAATGGTTGCCACAGCTTGTTACCTAGTTAACAAGTCTCCTACATTTCTCTTGTTGAGATGAGACCTATGGAGGTGTGGTTTGGTAAAAGTCCTTCATTGATACATCTTTGAGCCTTTGGTTGTGAGGAATATGCACATGTGCCTAGGGAGAAGCAATCTAAGTTGGAGAACAAGGCTCTAAAATGTATCTTCATTATCTATGGTGTTGATGTGAAAGGGTACAAGTTTTAGGATATTGTGGCCCAAAAAGTCTTGTATGGAAGAAGTCTTATATTTAGGGAAGTTAAACCTTATTCCACAATATTGCAACTATATAAGGATGAAAAGGAATATGTAGTTAAATTACCCCAAAGATTGAGACAGTTGAACCACAAGTCCATGAAAGACCTAAAGAATAGGAGATCTTCGATAGTTCAAAGATTTTCAAAGAAGAGATAAAACCTCCAAATAAGTCATTAAGGAGGTCCAATTGGCAAACACAATAAACAAATAGGTATACTCCTAATTGAATATGTATTTTTTCTTTAATTATTAACACAAAAGAGCCTAGAACTATGAAGCGGGCTATGGGTATGGATGATGCAGAGTCCTAAAAAGTAGCCATGGATGAGGAGATGGTTATATTTGAAAAAATGACACATGGGACTTAGTAGCTTTATTTGATGGATGGCAACCCATTGGATGTAAACAGGTGTTCAAAAGAAATATCACTTCAAATGGTATTGTTTAGAATTATAATGCAAGATTGATTGTGAAGAGATATTTCTAGGTTGAGAGAATTGATTATGGTGAGATTTTATCTCCAATTGCTAAGATGACATCCATTTAGTTCTTACTATCTATTGCAGCAACTTTTGATCTTAGGGTTGAGAAGATAGAT
This sequence comes from Cunninghamia lanceolata, assembly GCA_027924645.1. Classification (NCBI taxonomy): domain Eukaryota; kingdom Viridiplantae; phylum Streptophyta; class Pinopsida; order Cupressales; family Cupressaceae; genus Cunninghamia; species Cunninghamia lanceolata. The sequence continues at coordinate 6,170,323 of BSBN01000850.1, forward strand.
GTAAAGATAGTTTTCCTTCATGGTGATTTGGAGGAAAAACTTTACATGACACAACTAGAGCACTACATTGAAAGACAAAGAAAATTTGGTTTGTAAGTTGAAGAAATCTTTGTATGGTTTTAAACAATCACCTAGGTTGTGATACCAAAATTTTGATTCTTTTGTGTTGGGATTGGGGTTTCTAAGATCCAAATTAGATCATTGCATGTATTATAAGATGGAAAGTGATTGCTTCATTGTTATCACATTATATGTTGATGATATATTTTTTAGGTAATGGTAAGGACATGATTTGTGAATTGAATCTTAGTTTTTATCATTGCTTGAGGTGAAAGACTTAGGGGTTGTCATGGTCATCTTGGCTATGGAGATAAAAAGAGATGGAGTGAATAAAAAACTTTGGTTAGGCTAGAGAAAGTATGTGAACTCAACGTTCGACATATTCAACATGATAACTCGCAAACATTTATGTGTTCCTTTTTTATGGGGACCAAGTTATTACTAGAATAGTGCCTAACTTCTCCTATTGAGATAGAAATAATGGCCGAAGTACCTTATTCTAGTTTCATTTTTAGCCTAATGTGTGCTATGGTCTATACTAGACCAAACATTGTCTAAGAAATGGGAGACTTGAGCTTATTTATGGCTAATCTTGGATGAGTATATTAGGATGCAATGAAGAGGGTCTTGAGATATTTGCAGGGTGCCTCCAAGTACTCCATTTGTTATCATCATAATTCTATAGGGGACTGACACTGAATGACTATTCATAGATTTTTGGATTCAAATTAGGTTTGGGATGTTGATAGCAAAAGATCTACTAGTGGATATGTTTTTACTATGTTTGGTGGTGCAATTAGTTCAATATGTAAGTACTAGTTTGTGGTCATTTTATCCACTACAAAAGTAGAGTACATGGCAATTGTTAGTTCCCGAATTAATCTTGGATAAAAACTTGTGATAAGCCTTACAAAACTTTTATGTGTCACCTCCCTTTTTCTTGCATTTTGTCCTTGAAGGTTTTATTTTCATTCCCCAAGCCTATCTTATGGTTTTAGTTGCAACAAACCCCTAAAAATCCTTGAAGATGATTAATTTTTGGATTTGTTGGCCCTTTTTAGGTTTTTTGAAACTTGTGAGTGAATTCAATAGTTCTTGAATTCGCCAAAAATGTGATAAGAAAGAAGAAAAGAGGGCAAGTTCAAAAGTTCCTGAACTCACTGATATGTCGACATGGTTCACAGGTTCAAGTGGGCATTGAAATGCCGACAAAAAGGGAGGAGAGACAAAGAATGATTTCAATGAGTTCACCAATTTCTGAACTAGCCAAAAATATGACAAAGAAGTTAAAAGGAGGCGTCAGCAAGTTCAAGAGTGACTAAACTCATTGAAATGCTGACAGAGTTCACAAGTTCACCGAAAAGGTGAAATGCCAACAAAAAGGGTGATGAAGAGACTAAGGACAAAGGAGTGGCTTGTCGATGATTTCAATGGTTCTTGAACTCACCAATTCATCGACAAATTTCAATGGAGGCTCATATCTCTAATAATAAGGAAAATGAGGATAGAGGAAGGGGTGCAAGAGTTCATAAGGTACAAGAACCTTCAAACCTGCTAAAAAGGTTCAATGGTCTCACAAAATGTTGAAATGCCAAAAGGTTTTAAAGTTAAGTTAGGATAGAAGAGAAGGTGATGACGAAAAAGAATAATCAAAGGGTGGATTTTTTGGTATTTTAGGTGGTTCATGAACTCTTGAATGACCTGAAAGGTTAAAAAAATTTCAAACTTGTCGAACAAGTAGAATATGAAGGAAAGGATCATGAAAATAAAAAATAAATGATCAGGGTGGTGCCAAAATAATAAATCTTCAGGGATGCCATGAATTGGGTAGGTGGTTTTCTACCTACCTAGTGTACATGTAGGAGATTAATGTCTTCTTTCTGGGCAGGAGTGCACCTACATCCATGGCCCCATTCAACACAAATTAGGGAAGATTCTAAGGGGCTATATCTTGGTTTGTTATTCATCTGTAAAAGAGGGGTCATTTTTTTTTTTTTTCCAGTCATTTGAAGGTGCAAAAACTCTCTAGGGTTCCAAAAATTGCATGTCCAGTTCTTCAAGAAAGCAATGAGTTTGTGTTATGTATGAAGGTTGAAACAATGTAAACTGGTATCAGTATTCAAACTTCTCCATGATTGTATGTATTTTTTTAGGGAAATCCCTAAGTCATAGCTAGGATTTCCTCTTACCACATTTATTATAATGAATGTAATTACAGATTTGATGTATGTGATAGCATCTTAAAACATTGCAAGTTTTCTAATGATCATTTATGTGTTATGTGTGGATAAGTGCAATATGATAATGGATCATTAAGTATATTCAACTACTTGATACCTCATTTATATGCATTTGTGCATTCAGAATTACTCTCATATGTTTCACTATTGTTGTTCTCCTTTGATAAATTAGAGACTTTGTAGCCCATTGGATAGGCACCAATCCTAGAAGCATTGATCACACACATTCCTTCAAATGGACAATATCATTCACCAATGATATAGAAGTATATTTTAATTTGTATGCACTTCTATGGTTCAACATTATAACCAGAGAATATCTTCATAAAACTTATCAAGTTTCCATCCTAATGAAACAAATGTGTATACTTGCATCTTCCCTTCTTACAAAGATGTTTTTATCATCTTAATAAGAAGTTTTTAGTGTAGTGGGTTAGTCTTTGATATAGTGACAACTCTTGGGATCAAACCTACAAATTGGGTACTACTATCATAATGTCATTCTATGTAATTTTCACTATAATCAATTCCTATTAAGGGATACCTCTAGGAACAACCTCCTTAGTTCAACTGAGCTTAAAGTGAAGAGAAGATTACCCACTCCTAACATTTGGTCCTTAAGCACCCTTAGTCTTTTGATGAGTCTTTTCCTCACCTTCTTGATGACATCCCTATCCTAGAAGGTTAGGACACACTCTAGGGTTTTGGACTTGCTATTTTGGGAAACAACAATAGCTATTCATACTTGTATGGAAGCCATTTGGCTTAAAATTGTGTTTTCAAATGTGGGGCAACTCTAGGAGTTATTACAATTCTATGTGACAATCAAAGTGCCATATGTCTAGCAAAGAACTTGACCTTTCATGTGAGGACAAAGCATATTGATGTCTAGTTCCATTTTGTTCATGACATGGTAGAGGATGGGAGGGTGATGTTGGAGAAAGGTGACACTTTTCATAATGTTGTAGATGCATTAACAAAGCCAATGAACATAGAAAGTTTTAGGTGGTGCTATGAGTTTATGGGCCTCTCAATCTCTAACAATTAACTTTGATAGTGAACTGGTACTCCATTTACTCTTGCAAGGTGTTTGACAAGTGAGATAATGTTAGGAAGGGTGACTCAACCTTGTTCCTAATGTTAAGATTACAAAAATGTAATTTTTCAAGCTATAAAATATGTAAAAATCAATTTCTAGGCTATAGAGGTCTTTTTTGGCTAAAAAAAATATTCCAGGTTGTTCGTCCTTGGTTCCCAAATGCTAATGACATGGACCCCTTCAACCTTTATAATTTTCAAAAATGGTCCAATTGACATCTTGATCAAAAGTTATGGCCTCTAAAAGTTGGGCCTCTCGCATTAGAAACGTAGGAACATCTATGGCACATAAAAGAGCTATAAGAGGGAGTTACACTTGTTGACCAACTTATGACATGTGTTATGACACATCATAAAACATCTTTGAATGGAGATAATAGAGCCAAAGTGGAGTGCCCAATTTGGTGATTGGATTATGATGAACTTATGGTAGGTGGAAAGAATATGTTATTTTTAGGCTATGGACTCATCTTGGGATTTTGGTGCCACATTCTGGGTGGTTTTAGCTCATGGTTTCCTAATTACCATTTGAAAGTTTCATCTATTATGTCTCCTATTTATTAGGTGCTTGAGATGGAGGTTTTGATAGTGAATTTTGTAAGTATTGTTATACTATCAGAATTCCTTTAGATCTTCAGTTGGTGATACTTCTACAAATTCTTAGACTCTACAAATGTATTGTAACCTTTGATTATTAAATAATACATTGAGTTGCTTTGGAGTGTGGGATTTTTTTCCCAAAAGGGTTTTCTCCATGTATAAGTCAATGTGTTATAGTATATTGCCTTTGTGTCTATTTCCTTGTAACTATGTGATTAGTTTAATTTTTGCACATATCTTCTCTCATAGATTAGTGTAGAAGTATATTCTGCACCTCTACTTCATTTCATTATCCTTAATATCAAAATGCACTATTTTTTTAGACTTTTCATGATATTTTTCAACATTTATAAATACCCTAAACTCATTAAAAATAACATCCTTAGAATATACCATTTTCAATGTTGTAGGATCCCAAATCTTATAATCCTTAATATTCTCCCCATAACCAATGAAAACACACTTGTTAGTTGTAATGAAATGACCTGAACGAAAGAAAAATATCATAGGAAATATGTTGCAAATAATTGATAATACTTAAGAATAATAAGCCACTTTGAGGGGGCAACCTCCAAATATCTTGAATGAGAACACAATTCACAATATGATGATAATAAACTAACCACTAGCTCCTATATATAGCTAATTATGCCATGGATACCACCCAGGTTGACTTAGATACCTAATATAACACCTAGGATGCCTTAATTATCCAAAAAAGACTATTATAATGATTGTATAACTTAATTAAGAGTTAAGGTAGCTTTTTGTGCTCAAACATGCAATTCCACCAATCCTAAAGACTCAACACCAGAGCCTAAGGCCAGAGATGTGTCATACATAGGCTATGGGTAAGGCTTATGATCAGATAGTGGCATGAATGGACCAATTGTTGTTAGTGGGTAAACTCACCTTCATCTTTAGGCTCTGCAAGGCCAAGGGGGGTATTCCCTAAGGTCTCAACAACATAAACAATTTAGACATTAGGTCCTCAAGTAGCTATACCCAATGTGCTATGAAATCCCTATAATTGTCACTAAGTTCATGTCAGCACTAGCTACATACAAACCTATCAAACCTCTCATAAATAGATAAAACGATTACTACTATTACCCTACACCCAAAGATGATAGCTATACTATGTTTCCCCATTAGATGAATCCACTTAATATTGCATACATAGGGATAAGAGAGAAGAACACACATGCATGATTCTCTAACAATGTTCAATTTTAGAATTGTATAAGTTGTGACTGAGTTTACAATGCTAAATCATGCAAGCATGGTGGAACACAAAACTACTCCTAGAACTAACCAAGGAGAGATTTAGAAATTTAAAGGTGTTGGCCCTTCACCAATTAGACCAGTGCATACTCCATTAGGAAACTGAGTTATATATTGCAAGAGGGAAAGAAATGTGGTTGCAAAACATAAATGGAATCATATGTGCACCATTATGCAATGAATATATCTCATCTCATGTAATGGACATACTTAGTAATCCAAACAGAACTGCAAAAACCCATATGGAATAGAAAGAAAGAGCATTACACAAGCTTTGTAATGAATTAAAATACTATCACATACTTCTCTAGCTCTAACTTCTTTTACATTCATGTATACGCCTAAAAATGACACAATTCAATCTGAATAAATATTCTTAATATTTATTCCCTTCTAATTTCTCTATCAATAAATAAATAAACAAATTTATTTATTCGATTCACATTCCTCTAAATTAATTAAATATCAGAATATTTAATTATCTCTTCTAAAGTCAAAATTAAATAAAATTCTTTATTTAATTAAATTCTTCCAAACAATTAAATAAATTCTTAATTATTTAATTAAATCAAATTATTCTTCCAAATTTGAATAAATCAAATCAAATTTATTTAAATCCTCTCAATATCCAAAAATAAAATATAATCAAATATTTTATTTTATTCTTCCAAATCATGCACAACAATTATATAAATTTATTTATTTATTTAGCTCTCTTATTTTCTAATTCTTCAAATATCTTCGAAATCTTCTAAAAATAAGTCTTCTTCTCCATGCACACAAAATTAAATAATTTATTATTTAATTTCTCTCAAATCATGCAAAAGAAAATAACAAGTTGAGTTATCTATTCAATCAACCTTGTTTTTATCAATATCTCTTAAATTAGAAAAAAGATTTCTAATTTATGAAAAGCATGTCTTATCTTTAGAAAAGAAAGCAGTTAACTCAAATAAAATAGCTTTTGTGTGACACTTGTCTTCTTCTTATTCGTGCACATTCCTCAACTATTCTCAACCGTTGATCTCCTCATTCTTTCTATACCGTTGATCTTCATTCTCTCAAGTCTATAAGTACAACCTTATTCTTCCATTTCATTCATCCAAGCTTTAAGTATTGTTACTCTGCAGGAATTACATCGCACCTTTGGCACCAATTATTTCATTGCTTGTGATCACACTCGTTACTACGCACTACTACCATTGTTGTGAAGCTCATCTTCATGGCGAACTTATCATAGCCATTCCCAATTGACATCTTGGAATCATAGCAAGGAAGTGCACCTTCTGAGGGTCATATTCATACAAACAAGATCATTTGTGATAGGTGATCAATGGAAGCTACGAATTAAAGAAGGTTTTCTTTGTTGTTGTTCATTGTTTATTTGAATCTCCTTTGTTCATCATTTCATTGAGTTTTGGGTATCTTGATATTTGATATTATTGATTATTCATTTGAATCCAATTTTCCCTTAACATTTTTGGCATCCACCGTGGGGCCTAGCCCCAAATTTAACCCAAAAACTAAGTTTTTGTGTTTTAGAAGTCGTGCACATGAGGAAATAGCGCATCTGATACATCCTAACATGCATATACTATCTATTATGGTGCATTCGTTCCTACAATGCATACAATCTCTATTCTAACACATATACTGTCTGTTACGGTGCATATGTTCCTGCAGTGCATACATACTCTGTTACGGTGCATTTACCCTTAGATATGATCCATATATCAGATCAGTGCATATACACTATTTTCCTGCTCTTTTGACCTTTGTCTTAGCGCATATGTATATGGTGCTTCTATTCTCTGTTTCTGTGCATTTAGTCTCTGAAGCGGCACATCTATTTTAGGCAATGATTTTTAGGGTTTCCTTGAAGTTTTTGCTAACGCTGACATCTTTTTGCAGGAACTCTCTTGATCTGTTTTGCAGGCTAGGTACTAGTTCAGATTCATATAGTTGCACTTGTTAGCTCACACTTCGATTTCTAACGGGAAAGTAAAATGGATGCTCATGCAAATCTCACATAGTTTTAACTAGGAAAGTAGTAATTTGAATCATTGCTATCTTGCATATCATTGAATCATTGCTATATTGCTATCTTTTCAAAGTTAACAACTCATTTCTATCTGGAGAAAATTGAACTCGTCATTGCTATCTGGGTAAAACTAAACCATTGCTATCTCGACCATCACTTCAAAGTTAACAACTCGTGCTATGTGGATAAAATTGAACTCATCATTGCTATCTCGATCATCACTTCAAAGTTAACAAATTCATGCTATCTAGGATAAAATTGAACTCATCATTGCTATCTAGGTAAAACTGAACCATTGCTATCTTGTTATCACTTCAAAGTTAACAAAATTCTGTGCTTGCCCAAGTAGATAGCTCATCTAGTTTTTCTCATTTAAACTAGGGGAAAAGAACCACTGTATTCTATGTTTTGGGAATGATACCAGGCCTATGCTCTCCCCTATCTTGGGTGACTAAAATGCCAGACATATCATTTTCACATGTGTTTTTCCTTTAGAGGGGCCTGCTCTTGGATACCGTTCATCCAAGTAGGAACGACCCTAAGTGGTAATAGGCTAGACATCAAGCCCTTCCAAGCCACTATAAATAAATTGTGTTTGGAGTGAAAGCTTCAAACAATGAGTGAAGTTGTGTTATACCAACAGCCAACCTCCCCCAAAACCCTCCAAGGCGCAACCCTTGTAGGCTGGGAGACTCCATAACGGAGAGTAGCGTTGCCGCATGTATAACCACTTGAATGGTTGCCTTTATTACTTATCCTTTGTTCTAGTGGCCAAAAGCCCCTGTAATCCATTTGAAGCCTAGGTTTGTACTTGTTTTTCCTTTTAGTCCAAAAAGAGTCAAAAAATCACAAAAATAAAAAACCATAAAAATATTCTTTATGTTTGCTATGTCTTCTTGCCATAATTTCAGAAAATTAGATCAAAAAGACCTTCTTGAAACCAAAGTACCAAAAACATCAAAAAATTTCCAAAAAATTGCAAAAATACTGAGAAAAACCAGAGCGGCGCATTCGTCCTCTGTTGTTGCGCATTTGTGCTAACCTACGGTGCATATATACTGACTTGCAACGCTTTTATTACCTATTATAGCGCATTTGATTTTTACCAATGCTATGCTTATGTGCCGACTTCCTGCGCATCTATTCCGGCGCATGTGTAACAGTGAGTACTTCCACATCTTTTCAAAGAAAAATTTTAGGTTTTCTAGGTACCCATTTCAGTCTTGCGTCAGTTTCTGTTGAAATGACAAACCAATTAGAAGTAATTGTTCAAGAACTCCAGTACCTACGAGAGCAATTAGACTTCGATGCCTCACCCCAAGATCATATAGCAATTACTTAAGAATTCCAAGTCATACAACAAGAAATAGCAATCTTACAAGCTGAACATGTCAGTACTAGCTACACCTCACCCCAAACTCATACATTCATTTCCCATCTTAATGATGCTCATGACAAGGCAAGCACCACCTCAAGTTGGAAATCGTATACCACTCTATCTACTAGTCCTCCTTCACCATCTTCTAAGACACATATCCCAAAGCATACCAATCCTACACCAACACCGCCATCGAGTTCCCCAAGCTCTAAATGGATAACCAAAAAAGCCTCAGATGATTTTTGGGAAAGATGTTTTCTAGATTTACACAGCAAAAGAAAAGCTAGGGAGAACTCCAAATCCACTCATCCATTTCCTCACTCCTCTACCTATGTACCTACCAATGATGTGATCTAAGGGCTACTAACAGAAAGTCAACCATATCCCTAAATTCCAGCCCTTGACTTTATCAAAGAACCTTCAAGCATGTCCATTACTTTACCCTCGTCATGTCACCGGCAACCCCTTGAGAATATTGAAGAACCTCCTACCATGCACCACAGTCAAGGTCCATCGCACCTTCATGTTGTTGACCAAGAGCCTATCCAAGAGTCCTCTAGCTCAACTTCAATTCAAGCACATCAAGAGTTATGTCAAGAGCACACTTTAGAACATGTGGAAACATCAACCCCTTGTCTAAATCAAGATCAAAGCACTCCCATCCGACCCTTACGTAACCTTTATCTTTTCAATGATTCTATACCTATACATGAGCAAGAAGTCCAATTTCAAACCATTCATAACCTATATCTTTTCCATGATCAAGATACTACCTTTGATGAAGAAGCTATCCATGGGCAACTTGATCCTATACATGAACAAGAGATTAAATTCCAACCTCTCCATGGCCTATATCCTTTCCATGATCAATATATTATTGTTGATGAAGAACCTATACAAGAGAACATTAATCCCATCACGCTAAATCCTATCTATGATCGAGATCCCACCTATGATCAAGAGGCTATCTATGATCAAGCAGATCATGATGATCCTCTTAGCCCACTTTATGCATTCCATGGTCCTGAGCTTATAACCCCATCTAGTCCTATCCAAGATTCAACAAATTCCTCTTCCTTTGATGAGACACTTGCCTCCCAAGCAAGCGTAGAAGATCAAACCAATAATACTCCTTCGTCATCCATTATCAACCATGCTGCAGATCCCCCACCATATATCCTTGGTCTTACCACCTTCATTCATGAGTGTTCCTCCTTAGAACACCAGCTACCATTATCCTCTATCCCACCTTCTTCATCCAATATGGAACTTGTGTCTAGTGTTCCACCTACACATAATCCCGCTATCCACCGCATACTCCAACATATGAACTATCAAGGTAAAGGCTTAGGCCTTCATGAACAAGGTATTTTGGAGCTCGTCCATGTCAATGTTCCTCCTCCTTCATATGGCCTTGGATACACACCCCAAGGTGAACAATCTCAAGATATTGGTACTTCCTCCACTCCTCCTAAATCCCCCACTTTCCATCACAAACCCTATCATATCCCCAAAACATATGTCGCCATTCCACCTCCATCATCCTACAATTCTCAAAAGCATGCGACCATACATCTTCCACCACCCAATCTACCTCCACTACTTCCAAATCCTAATATCCCTCCATGCATTTTATCACCACTTCTTCCAGCACCTTATCCATCCATCTATGAATCTTCTAACAATCCCAATCATGACCTACATATGCACATGTTGTCTAAATAAAGAGCTTCCACCAACTCTACTTCCACCATCCCACGGGAATTCAACAATAAAAATCTGGATGCCTCTACCTATAAAGTCAAAAATCCTACGAGTCCTCATGACCTAGGATACAAAAGCCAAGAATCAAATAAATATCCTTCTCAAGAGCTGCATACATCCACACACCTATACGCTAAGTTGAAAAAGGTGTGGGTCCGCATCCAACAAATAATTACCTCTGAAGCTGTGCAAAAACTACATACACCCAAGCCCATACCTTCACAAGTACTATCTAAAAACAAAATGGCTTGGGTACCTAAGAAAAAATCCCTCAAGTTACATGAGGCATCCACCTCTCAAGAATCTCAACCATCCACTTTCTCCCATTCCATCCAAAAGTCTCAAATTTTTTCATCTCACATGACAAGCAAAAATTAGGAAAATACTCAGTCTATGTGGATCCCTACATGCCTAAGTCATTCATCCACAAGCAAAAGTCTCTATTGCTTCCTACACTACTTTCCCATCACCGGCTTCAATGTTTATCATGGTAGGTGCAACCGTTGGTCATGATTCCATTCCATTCCACAACATTTCCACTTACCTCCATCTCCCCTTCCTTCCACTATTATCCTACATATCTTCCTCATCCTATTCCTATGGTCCATGCTTTTGCATAAGCCTTCCCTCCATCCTTGCATAAGACCTACATTATCCACATCATAATCCGCTATCTACCTTCTCTATTTTCACTTTCATGCAATCTCCTACCAGCATCTATGAGAGCACTCAACATGGTCCATATTATGACATCTTTCTAGTGGGAATATCACCTTTCATAGAACCTGGCAATTGAGTCCCTCTCATCCATTCTACCTATCCTATCCAAATGTTCAAAAAAAAAAGAGAAGAAAAGAAAAATCCCTGTGTCCAATGGTGAAAATCTGGCAAACAGGCACCTTGGATAAGTACCATGATGAAAACCTGGCAAACAGGTGTCATGTGTAAGTTGATCTTTTACATCACCTATACTTGGGGGCACCTTGTCTCATCAGGCTATCACTCTTCTCCTGTCAGTTTCCTTCTGTACCATTTCCTATTCTATCCTAACTATACTATCCAGTCTATCCATCCTAATCTTCCTTTCCTCTATTTCTTTGGTCTTGATAAAGATTGGGGGCACAATGTTAACAAATGTTTTAGATGTCTCTTGACATACCTTATGCCTCCAAACCATGAAAATCCTTTGTTATCCTCTTATCCTCCTATCGTCATAAGCGTTGCCATGAAAAGTCCTGAGTATTTATCTACAATGGGGCACATTATTCCTATGTGACATAGTCCTTGGAGATCACATCCTTAGTTTCTTCTATCTACACATTCATGTCTACTATTACCCATCCTCATACCTACGTATTCCATTCTTTATCACCCATGCATCTCTCTATCCGTGGTGTTTCCTTGTCATCAGTCTTATTTGTTTCATATCGTGTCTTGTCTGATCCATATCTATTACAGATCATGTCTTGTCTGATCCATATCTATTACATATCGTGTCTTGTCTGATCCATATCTGTTCCATATCATGTCTTATATGTTCCATATCATGTCTTATCTGATCCATATTTGTTCCATATCGTCTCTCATCCAATCCATATCTTAGGTCCACATAGTCTGAGTCATTGAACTACATTGCCTCTGCATTGTCACGTAGGCAAGGCCATGTATCAAATGCGCCCCTAAGGCTCCACTGTCCCATCCATCCCATGTCTAGTCCTTTTATCTAAGTTCACACCACTTTCCACCACCTAGGTCTTAGGTCCGTTAGGGTTTACCCCGAACTACATTGCCTCTGCGTCGTCACGTAGGCAAGGCCATTTAGCAATGAGCCCCTAAGGCACTAGGTCAGTCCCTTAGGGTCCGTCTCACCAATAAAAATTGTGGAATCTTCTCACCAGGCAAGCAAGCACAAACAAAACCCTCTCTTTTCAAACAAAAATTCTAATGCAAGACATTAATCTATCCAGAGAAAAGCAAACAAACTCCTAAGGCCTTCTAAATGATTTTACCCAAACTATGGCAAGAAACAAACACATCTAAATGCAAATATGTTTTGTGGATTGGAAACATGGTTAAAATATAGAGTCTTGATTTTTTGCTATCATGCCTTTCTATGCTACTCGAGGATGCCAAAAGTTGATGCTATCATGGGGGCATGATTATTTTCTTTGTTTGTTGATTATGGATTAAACTTTAGTAATGTGAAGCCTTGTCTAAAGACATGATCAGAAAAATATCATCGAGGACATCAAAGGTCTAACATGAATGGGGGCAATCCTTATCTATTGATATGCAAGAAATACTCAGGTCATCTCTCAATTATACCTCGATGCTTGTATTAACTTGCTAAATCAAAATCTATGTAAGAAATGCTCAGGTAATCTCAGTTCAATTATACCTAGATGCTTGTATTAACTTACAACATTCAGAAAAAGTACCAAAAAGGAAATCACCCAATGATGAAATAAGCACTTCAAAATACTTGCACCATCAAGATGTCAAAATCAAAGCATCCATCATGCATTCATTATACATCCATACATCCGTATCCCATGCAATAAAAGATCCAAACAATGCAGAGTAGCAATACAAAGTCAAAGCTTGTGAGTTCTTCTATCAATCAGTATTCTATCTATCATTGTGGTCCATTCTTCTCAATTCGGTCAACCCGAGCAATGATCCAAATGCAAGTCCATCCTTAATCCATACCAATCAAGTCAAAGTCAATCTTGTCAAATGAACCAATCACAATCAGTGGTCTTGATCCTTGTCTGGTCGTAAACCAACTCGATCAGTTAATCAATCAATTGTCTTATACAGGATCTAACATTGTCGAAATCAGACCAACACACATGTCTTACACGACATGCTTCATTTCCTAAAACCAAACATTGTCCTTCATGTTGGTCTAGGGATATATCATTCACCGCCATGACAACATTGTCATATATCGTTGGTTTACTGCTCGACAGGGGCAATACCTTGTTTGTTCTTGCATCATTTGTGCATACTTGCTTACTTGCTTGTGTGTGTTATCATTCCATCTTGCATCACGTATCATTCATCTCTTTCTTCATCCTTCATCTTCATGAGATTGTCCGTCTCACGCCTTCTGCCTTCTTCTCATCCAATCTCCCAAGGGGGCATCCTATCGTCATAACCTATACCAGGGGCAAACTGGGGCATGTATCATTATCAGACTGTCTATTCTTTGAAGCAATGTCGTAAACTGCATTGCATCAAAGAGGGGCAAAATGTATACGCCTAGAAATGACACGATTCAGTCTAAATAAATATTCTTAATATTTATTCCCTTCTAATTTCTCTATCAATAAATAAATAAATAAAATTATTTATTCGCTTCACATTCCTCTAAATTAATTAAATATCATAATATTTAATTATCTCTTCTAAAGTCAAAATTAAATAAAATCCTTTATTTAATTAAATTCTTCCAAACAATTAAATAAATTCTTAATTATTTAATTAAATCAAATTATTCTTCCAAATTTGAATAAATCAAATCAAATTTATTTAAATCCTCTCAATATCCAAAAATAAAATATAATCAAATATTTTATTTTATTCTTCCAAATCATGCACAACAATTAAATAAATTTATTTATTTAATTATCTCTCTTATTTTCTAATTCTTCAAATATCTTCCAAATCTTCTAAAAATAAGTCTTCTTCTCCATGCACACAAAATTAAATAATTTATTATTTAATTTCTCTCAAATCATGCAAAAGCAAATAACAAGTTGAGTTACACTCGTTACTACGCACTACTACCATTGTTGTGAAGCTCATCTTCATGGAAAAATTATCATAGCCGTTCCCAATTGACATCTTGGAATCATAGCAAGGAAGTGCACCTTCTGAGGGCCATATTCATATAGACAAGATCATTTGTGATAGGCGATCAATGGAAGCTATGACTTAAAGAAGGTTTGCTTTGTTGTTGTTCATTGTTTATTTGAATCTCCTTTGTTCACCATTTCATTGAGTTTTGGGTATCTTGATATTTGATATTATTGATTATTCATTTGAATCCAATTTTCCCTTAACACATTCATACCAGCAAATGTGGCAAGAGAGGATGAGAAACTAAGTTCAAACACCCTCCTGAATAAATACAAACTACCCTAGAGACATAGCATTACATGCATCTATCTTTAAATAGCATTCATATGCTTTACAATGTGCACTTTATCCCTTTACAAATCAGACTACATCATTTGATGTCCTAGAACACTGCTGAGACACTTACAATCCAGAAATTGGTCCAATGACCAACCCTTTTTACATCTTAAGAACATGAATATAGCATTACAATTCACTATTGCAACTTGGACATGGATCTAGAGTAGTCAACATATTTTTAGGTTACCCATACATGTTGCATAAGAACCACATGGGTTGTACTATAAAACCCTTCATATTCAGAGTACTTGCCCATGCCTTGGTACAAAGATTTCTACAATGGTCATGGGATGTATGGAGATCACCTACAATGCCAACAGGCCTCAAAATGATCATTAATGGTGTCCCTAAGAGTTGTTGGAGTGTACCGTCATGTTTTGAAAAAAAACATAAAAATTATGAGTATTTGGGTTAGAAATTGGAATCTTGGAAGAACTAGGGACACAGGGACATTTGAAAATGTTGCAAATAGGTACCTAAGCAATGTTGTCATTGATGTCAACATATCCTTGTTGCCATTGATGTCAATTGTATCCTATTTCATTGACTGGTTAGAAGACTGAAATGTTGAGGATATTGAGAAAATTAATGAAGATCTAAGTACGCGGACCATATGGCTATGTAGAGGATTGTCTGAGGTATCTCTAGCTAAGATTTGAGAGATCCGCATAAAGATTTGAAGAAGTTATAGCCATCTGAGTTGAACTGGGTTTTGCAGTGTTCAGAAGAGACAGAGTGATAGGAAATTAGTCCTGATTGCTCCGTAAATGAAATACTATGTTCTACAGATCTAGAGACTTGTTGGGGAAGTCAGTGTGTGTCATCAACTCAAGTAGTTCATGGTTTGGAGATCCGCAAGCAATCTTTCTAGTGTGACAGTCATGGCAGATAGTGTTCTTAAGGTACCAGATGAAGATGCAAGTGATTCTATTGATTTGGAGTAGTGCGGATGTTATTGCTAAATTCAATGTGCTTGTGGAGGTCTCTGGATCATGTGCCTACTGTGTTGGAGGTCCGCATTGAAGATTGAGCTTGTTGTTGCAGATTTCTTCCTTGGTGTTGTTGTTCTTCCCAGTCTTGGCTGACCGGATGATTCTAGAATGTTGCAGATGATCTAAGAACAATTCTATGGAGCTTGGCATGTTGATCAAGGAAGATTTGAGTCCCAGTTATGTTTGGCTGACATCTTAGTGATTCGCATTAAGTTAGATACTTGTAGTACCGACCTTGATGTTTTTTCCCAAGTTGATGAAGCATATAAAGGTATGTAGTTGAGTTATTGAAAATCATCCTTGTGCGAAAATGATAAAATCCTAAGAAAGGTTTAGTAGCATAGCAGAGAAGAGGAGGAGCAAAAGAACAAAAGCAGTAAAGGATGAAGAGATAGTGAAGAAGTGTTTTGGGGGCAGAGCAGAAGTTTTGTGAGCTTTCAATGAGACTGAACCAGGCATGTTGAAGATGCTAATTCTCAGTTAAATCTTTCTGTACTAAACATATATTCTTATAGGCAGTGAGCCTCTTTGAGCAGTGAGCTCTGGGCAGTGTGCCCGAAGACAAGTGTATTCCCATTTCTTTCAAGTACTTTTAATAGGGTATGAATCTTGTGGGTTAACCCCCACCATGGTTTTCCCTTATCAGGGTTTCCATGTTAAAAATCTTGGTGTCAAGTGTGTTCGTTTTGTTTCTGCTCATGTGTTATTGATTCATGCTTTAATGTTTATATCATTAATCTTTTTGTAAGTTGTGAAAGAAGATTAAAATTAGAAAAGTTTAAATTTGTGGGACAACTGATTCACCCACCCCCCTCTTAGTTGTCCAGCCTAATCCAACAATTGGTATTAGAGCTAGGTTCCTCTAAAAGAAGCTTGACCACTTGAGGAGATCTAAGATGTCGACTTACAAGAAGGAAAGTCTGAGATTTGATGGAACAAATTACTCACTTTGGAAGGTACGCATGCAATGTCATTTGGAATGTATGGGTGATGTCTTTTGGTTGATAACTAAGAATGAGTATAAGATTCCGAAGAATGGTCCTTCAACTATAGACGAACTCAAGGAAGCTGAATACAATATTCGAGCTAAAGAAGCATTGTTGAGTACATTGAATGATACAGAAATGACAAATGTCCTAGAATTCAAAACTGCTCATGAAATCTGGAACAAGTTGGAAACTCTGTATGAAGGAGATAAACATGTCAAATGTGCCAAGCTACAGAGCCCGAAGGGTAAATATGAAAGGTTGATGATGAGTGAAGATGAAAACATTACTTCCTACATGCAGAAGGTAAATGAACTTGTGACCAGTATCAAGAGTGTTGGTGGAGTATTGGATGAATTAGAGATTGTTGCTAAAGTGCTTAGATCCTTACCTCTGGCATACAAGCATAAAGTTGTTGCCATTGAAGAGATCAGGATTGTGACAACCGTTACAAGAGATCAATTGGTTGGTAAGCTTTTAGCATTTGAAATGAGTGAGTTTGGTGATTCTCTGCATTTAAAGCCAGTATTCATGGAAAACAAAGATATGATCCAGTGAAAGTTCTTCAAGAAGATCAAACAGATTCGACAGGACAAGGAAGGAACTTGAAGATGATGAAACTAAGTTTGATGAACTTGAAGCCCTTTTTGCCAAAAGATTGCCAAGAGGATTCGGTAAGTATGAAGGAAAGTTGCCATTCAAATGTTTTGCTTGTAATAAGATTGGTCATTTTGCCTCAAGGTGTCCAGAGAGGGGTTTAAAGCCAAACCCTAACAGACCTAGAGTTCAGAAGAAATTCTACTATGTCCAAGAAGCTGGTGAAGGAGTCGCAGATGATGAATCTGATCATGGAGGTTCCACTGAAAGTGATTGGGTGTTCATTGCTATCAAATAAAAAGATCTGGTGCCTACTGAATCTGCTAGCTATGCAAATGTGGAAAGTACCTTGGATGCTTAGGTTGTAGAAAAAGATGAATGGGTAATTAACAATGGATTTTCTCATCATATGATTGGTGATAAAAGTAAGTTTGTAAGCTTTGAAAAATATGAAGGTGGAATTGTGAAATTTGGAGATAACTCAGCTGGTAGAATCTGTGGCAGAGGATCCATCTCTTTTAATGGTAAGTATAACACTAATGATATTCTGCATGTGGAAGGATTGAAGCATAATCTTCTTAGTGTTGGACAGTTGGTTGACAAGGGTTATGATCTCTGATTCAAGGATGAAAAATGTAGAATCTTGGAAAGCTCCGGAACTGAAATTGCATCTAGTACTCAGACTAGAGGTAACATCTTTCATTTAAGTAGTTCTGGCAAAAGTTGTTTGATTGCTCAGATTGATTAGAGTTGGTTATGGCATAGGAGAATGTGTCATGTGAATTTTGATAACATTGTCAAGATAAGTTCTACTCAGACTATGAGAGATCTTCCAAAACTTGTGAAACCTACTGATAGCATGTGTAGAGAATGTCAATTAGGTAAACAGAGAAAAATTTCATTCAAGAGTAAAGAACAATTTTCAAGTGGACGGCTGGAACTTGTGCATACTGATCTATGTGGTCCTGCTAGAATTAGGAGTGTGCAAGGAGATAGATATTTTATGTTGTTGATTGATGATTACTCCTGGATGATGTGGGTAACCTTCTTGAAAGAAAAATTAGAAGCTCTTGACAAGTTCAAGGTGTTCAAGGTTATGGTGGAAAATGAGATTGGTGAGAAAATAAAGTGTCTGAGATCTGACAGAGGTGGAGAGTTTACCTTTGGTGAGTTTGATACATTCTGTGAAAAGCATGGAATAAAAAGATAGTTATCTGCTCCTAGGACTCCTTAGCAGAATGGAGTTGTGGAAAGAAAGAACTAAACCATTCAAGAAGCTACCAGGACCATGATGATGGAAGTAAATGTTTCACAAGTCTATTGGAGAGAAGTTGTGAGTATTGTTGTCTATACTCTTAATCAGGTACAGATTAAAAGCAATTCTGGTAAGACACCTTATGAATTATGGTTTGGTCATCCTCCTACTGTGAAATATTTTAGAGTTTTTGGTAGTAAATGCTATATCAAAAGAGATGAGAATCTAGGGAAGTTTGATACAAGAAGTGATGAAGGAATATTTCTGGGTTACTCTACTCAAAGAAAGGCATACCAGTGCTTTAACAAGAGATTGAAAAAGATTGTTGAAAGTGCTAATGTCAGAGTTGATGAGAACAAAGAGAGATCTTTTAAGTCTTGTGAATATGATTCAGATGATTAAGATGAAAGTCAAAATCAAGGAAGGCAAGTTCAAACTCAGACTCAGATCCAGATTGATCTGGAATATCCAGTAACTCAAGAAGTTAGTGCAAATGTTGAGGAACAAGCTCAAGAATCAGAAGTTTAAACAAATCCCAAAACTCCCAGGTGTGTAAGGTTGAATCATTCTGAAGATCAGATCATAGGAGATAGAAACAAAGGTGTTCAAACTAGAACAATAATTGCTGAAGATCAAGAGGAGATTTGTCTGATTTCAAAGATTGAACCAAAATTAGTGGGTGAAGCTTGCAATGATGAATATTGGGTAAAAGCAATGGAAGAAGAATTAATGCAAATTGAAAAGAATCACACTTGGGATCTTGTTCCTAGACCTGAAGAAAAAAATGTGATTAGCACTAAATGGGTCTTCTGGAATAAGCCAAATGAGGATGGTGAAGTGAGAAACAAAGCAAGGTTGGTGTGTAAAGGATACTCTCAAGTGGAAGGAATTGATTTTGAAGAAACTTTTGCTCCGGTGGCAAGAATAGAAGCAGTCAGATTATTTCTTGTATTCGCTGCTTATAAAGATTTCAAGGTTTATCAAATGGATGTCAAGTCAACATTCCTGAATGGAGAATTGGATGAAGAAGTCTACATTTAGAAACTAGAAGGATTTCAGTTGTCTGATCAAGGAGATATGGTTTGCAGATTGAGAAAAGCATTGTATGGACTCAAACAAGCCCCAAAAGCCTGGTATGCAAGACTAGATAAGTATTTGCTAAAATTGGGTTTTAGCAAAGGTACAACATATAGCAATCTTTATATCAAAATTGATCATGAACACATCTTGATTGTTGAAGTATTTGTTGACGATATCATTTTGGTGGAAATGAGAGTATGTGCAAAACATTTGCTGATCAGATGCAAAGTGAATTTGAGATCTCAATGTTTGGAGAAATAAATTTCTTCTTAGGTCTGCAAATCAGTTAGTCAAATAAAGGTATCTTCATATCTCAGTCTAATGATGTGAGAGAATTGTTGAAAAAGTTTGGAATGGAAGATTCAAAACCAGTAAGTACACCTATGGTAACCGGATGCAAGTTGAGTAAAGATGATGACTCCCCTAAGGCAAATCAAAAACGGTATAGATCAATGATTGGAGGACTACTTTATCTAACTCATACCAGACCTGATATCATGAATGCAATTGGACTTGTTGCTAGATTTCAAGCTGATCCTAGAGAATCCTATGTTGTAGCAGTCAAAAGAATTTTCAAATATCTCAAAGGGACACTTGATTATGGCTTATGGTATCCAAAGGATAATACCTTCACTCTTCATGCATACACAGATGTTGATTGGGCAAGAGATGTGGATGATAGGAAAAGTAATAGTGGTGGTGTATTCTTCTTGGGAAGGAGATTTGTCTCTTGGATCAGCAAAAAGTAAGAGGCAATATCTCTGTCTACTGCAAACGCAGAGTATATAGTAGCAGCAAATAATTGTACTCAAGTTCTGTGGATGAAGCAAATGTTGAAAGACATCAGAATTGTGTTTGAGGAGCCTGTTACAATCTTCTGTGATAATTCAAGTGCAATAAGCATCTCAAAGAATTTGGTGTTGCATTCAAAGACAAAGCATATATCAATCAAGTTTCACTTCTTGAGAGAGAAGGTTAATGAGAATGAAGTTAGATTGGAGTTTGTTTCCTCAAAGGATTAGATTGCGAATATTTTCACTAAGCCTCTACCCAAGGATACTTTTTAGTATCTTAGAGAGAAGTTAGGGGTTATTACCCCTCCTGATCAGAACTGAGATGCACTAGGATGCATCAGTCTGGTGGAATTCACAGTCATATCTCATGATCTGGATTGATGTTAAGGGGATACTACTCAGGCAGAGTAGTTAGTATGCAAATTTTGGAGATTAGTCTAAAACAAAAATGGGGAGAAAAGATTGCAAATATGTGCTCTTTGCCATTGATGTCAAAAGGGGAGAGAAGTCATGTGAAAAACTAGTTGCTGGTAAAAGGGGAGCTATAAAGAAGAATGGTTGCAGGTGTGATAAGAGAAAGGGGGAGAAGTTCTCGTCTTGATGGTTAAATCCATTTTTCACATCATATGTTGCCATCAATGACAAAGGGGGAGATTGTTACAAATAGGTGCCTAAGCGGTGTTGTCATCGATGTCAACATATCCTTGTTGCCATTGATGTCAACTGTATCCTATTTCATTGACTAGTTAGAAGACTAAAATGTTGAGGATATTGAGAAAATTAATGAAGATCTAAGTACGCGGACCATATGGCTATGTAGAGGATTGTCTGAGGTAGCTCCAGTTAAGATTTGAGAGGTTTGCATAAAGATTTGAAGAAGTAATGGCCATCTAAGTTGAACTAGGTTTTGCAGTGTTCAAAAGAGACAGAGTGATAGGAAATTGGTCTGGATTGCTCCGCAAATGAAATACTATGTTCTGTGGATCTAGAGACTTGTTGGGGAAGTCAGTGTGTGTCATCAACTCAAGTAGTTCATGGTTTGGAGATCCGCAAGCAATCCTTCTAGTGTGACAGTCATGGTAGATAGTGTTCTTAAGGTATCGGATGAAGATGCAAGTGATTCTATTGATTTGGAGTAGTGTGGATGTTATTGCTGAATTCAGTGTGCTTGTGGAGGTCTCTGGATCATGTGCCTGCTGTGTTGGAGGTCCGCATTGAATATTGAGCTTGTTGTTGAAGATTTCTTCCTTGGTGTTGTTGTTCTTCCCAGTCTTGGCCAACCGGATGATTCTAGCGTGTTACGGATGATCTAAGAACAATTCTATGGAGCGTGGTGTGTTGATCAAGGAAGATTTTAGTCCCAATTATGTTTGGCTGATAGCTTAGTGATTCTCATTAAGTCAGATACTTGTAGTGCCAACCTTGATGTTTATTCCAAGGTTGATGAAACATATAAAGGTATGTAGTTGAGTTGTTGAAAATCATCCTTGTGCAAAAATGATAAAATCCTAAGAAAGGTTTAGTAGCAGAGCAGATAAGAGAAGCAGAAGAACAAAAGAAGTAAAGGATGAAGAGATAGTGAAGAAGTGTTTTGGGGGTAGAGCAGAAGTTTTGTGAGCTTTCAATGAGACTGAACCAGGCATGTTGAAGATGTTAATTCTCAGTTAAATCTTTCTGTACTAAACATAAATTCTTGTAGGTAGTTAGCATCTTTGAGTAGTGAGCTTTGGGCAGTGCACCTGAAGGTAAGTGCCTTCCCATTTCTTTCAAGTACTTCTAACAGGGTATGAATCTTGTGGGTTAACCCCCACCGTGGTTTTCCCTTAACCGGGTTTCCACGTTATAAATCTTGGTGTCAAGTGTGTTCATTTTGTTTCTACTCATGTGTTATTGATTCATGCTTTAATGTTTATATCATTAATCTATTTGTAAGTTGTGAAAGAAGATTAAAATTAGAAAAGTTTAAATTTGTGGGACAACTGATTCACCCCCCCTCTCAGTGGTCCGGCCTAATTCCAACAGAAAAGTGCATGACAAAAACCAAAATCCTAAAAGGATCAAGAACATTAGGAAAAATGAGATGCCTCATAGGAGATGGGAAACTCAGAAGAACCAAGGATGTAGGGATTTTTGAAAAGTACTTATTAGAACCTGGAATCCCAGAAGGATCAAGGACATCAGGACAAATGTGTTGAACACACAAGGATACTGAGAGGGGGGTGAATCAATATCCAAACAAACTTCAAATCCTCTAGAGTCGATTAAAACTTTTACTTTATAGCATTAACATAAATATAAAAGATCAACACAATGCATAACAACACATAATTCTAGATATACATGGAAAACCCCAAAAGGGGAAAAACCATGGTGAGGATTAACTCACAATATATGAAGCTCAAAAAGATTACAACTTTGTTTTAGGGTTATAACCCAAGGAAGCTACTACTCCCTGTTAAATTTGTTTTAAGGTCACTCCCAAGGAAGCTACAACTCCCTGCAGACTTTGTTTTAGGGCTACAACCCAAGGAAGCAACTAATCCTTGATATGAGAACAAACTCAAAAAATATTACAATATGGCAGTCCTACTACTTGAAACTGACAATAAAGCTCACAACTTTGATGATTGCAATTCTGCCTCTTCACTCTTTTTTTGATGATTGGATTGATTAGGCACACACTTCACTTACTTCCTATCATAAAAATGTCTTTAAGAGGAATCAAGACAACCTTTATTGCTTCTTCTCTTTCTCCTTCAATCGCACATCATAATGCATATCATTTTCATATTCTGCTCTTCACACACTCATATTATCATATTCACAATCATACCTCACCTAGATCAACTAGGTTTACAATATATACATGACATTACATTGATTACATTACAAGTCGGACAATACAACAAGAATATGACAATTTACAAGTCGGCCAGAGATCACACAACATGATACATGTAGAGGGCAATCCCTAACATGAACTACACACAACTCCAGGAAGAGAAACATGCCTTGCAGACCCCAACACATGCTTAACCTAGTCCTAAACATCCTTCACAACATCATCCTTCAAAGAATAACATCCGTATGCCACACTCATTTGAAATAGGTCACCCTTAAGAAAGAAAGATGAAGCTTGTAGCACATCAGTCTTTACAATCTTGGAAGTACTCATGAATGATTAAACATTACTTGCTCTTCTTCCAGATGAGTTGGCATGACCCATACACCATCTACAAACACTCCTTGAACTCCGCATAGCAAGAACTTTGTGGTGCACATCATCAACATTCCTCAATCAACCTGAACAATAACAACTCTTCACAAGCTGACTTGAAAACTTTGTGTTGTACTGGAAACAAGAAAGACCTTCATGCTCTTTAAACCTAAAACACTCTAAGACATGTAGAATGTCCACACAAACTCATATAACTGATATGTATACTCTTCCATTGGCACAAGTACCCAAACATATATCTTGAGAATAATTAGGCATCCAGAACCATGTGTATCAATTTTGTCATTTGAAAATTGAACTTGTGGACCTCCAAATCACCTGAAACTACAAAGTAGCATGCATTGAACATCTATGATCATGTTTACAAAATTGCATGGAAAACCTTCACTTTTGGAGGAATGCAGAGCATTCCAATCATCCTTCATCAACACATTATACCGCCAGAGCACAGACCGGAACTCTGTCACTTGTAACTTCCACATCGGAGGAGCAAATGATCTAAAACTTTGGATTTAGTACCTTTACAGCATATTGAACTTAACTTCTGAACCACATGACCATATCTTCAAATGCAGAGGAATGTGGAGCATTTTACTAAGCAGTCTTCCAGGCAGCTTCCTGCATCAGAAACCTTCACTAACATCCAGGGACCAGAACCTTCTTGTATCAACACATACTTTCTTAGGAACAATAGGAAGGATCATATAACATTGTATAGGGCATCAGCAACATCTTCTCATCCTTAGCATAGATGCTAATTCCCATCTTAATATATCATCATTCATCTTAATGCTTCTAATTCCCATCTTAATGTATCATCATTAAATCATCTCTGATGACCACAAAAATGCTCAATACAACTTTACTTAACATTAATCAAGGCATGACATCCAACCATGAACATCAGCAACCACTGCTAGCACACCATCAACATAGTATATCATCATCATAAGCCTCCAAGCATAGTGTTGACATCAATGACAACCACATCAGTGACAGTCTTAGATAACATACATGCAATGTTCATTAGTATTGACATCAATGACAACCACACAACCATATGTGCAACAAAATGGGGTGCCCCATACAAAATGGGAAACCTATAACAACTTGGAACATGGGGATTTTTTGAAATGCATTAGGGAAATAGGAGACCCAGAAAGATCAAGGACATAGGGATATTTGGAAGGGTTTCGATGGCCATGAAAATCTCAAAATCCCCATGGGCTGCCCCATGGAAAATAGGAAATCTGGAAGAACCAAGGACAAAGGGATTTTTGAAAAGGTTTTGATGTCCACAAAAAATTTGAAATCCCCAAACAAAAGTTTCACATGATGAAATGTGATTAACATAGCCTGAATATCTAAGATCATCCCAAAATATTAAGTTTTGACCCTTCAAATTGAGCACGAAAAAAATAGGGGCCCCAAAGGATCATGGAAAACCCAAAAATCTCAAAATGATCCAAACACCCAAATGAAGGACCAAATAGATGCAAGCGGGCACAAATAACCATAGTTTTCAATTTCATCTGGAAATTCCAATTTTTTTCCTTCCAAATTAAGTGAGGGGGAATGGGGTCCCAGAAGGACACAAGGACCAGGGATGTCCTGATGTCCACAAAAAACTCAAAATTCCCAAAGTGCCAAAACTCCCAAATGAAAGGTCCATTTGATGTTGGGTCACACAAATAGCCACCATCTCTAAGATCATCTAAAAATTCTAAGTTTTGACCCTCCAAATTGAATGAGCAGGAATGGGGATCAGGAATGACACAGGGACTAGGGATGCCCTAATGTCTATGGAAAACCTAAAATTCCCAAAGTGTCAAAACTCCTAAATGAAAGTTCCATTTGATGTTGGGTGACACACATATCCATCATCTCTATGATTATCTAAAAATTCTAAGTTTTGACCCTCCAAATTGAGTCAGGGGAAATGGGGCTTCGGAAGGACACAAGGACCAGGAATGTCCTAATGTCCATGGAATACCTAAAATTCCAAAAGTGTTAAAACTCTTGAATGAAATTTTTGTTTGATGTTGGGTGACTCACATAACCACCATCTCGAAGATCATCTAAAAAATCCATGTTTTGACCCTTCAAATTAAGTGAGGGGGAATGGGGATCTAGAAGGACACAGAGATAGAAGATGTCTTGATGTCCACAAAAAACCCAAAATTCCCAAAGTACCAAAACTCCTGAATGAAAGTTTCATTTTATGCTGGGTGACACAAATAGCCACCATCTCTGAGATCATCTAAAAATTCCATGTTTTGACCCTCCAAATTGAGCAAGGGGGAATTGCGGCTCCTGAGGACATTGGAACCAAGAATGTCCTAGGTTGCAATAGGATTTAGAAACAAGGATGCTCCAGGTTCCAATAGGATTGGAACTTAGAACCATGTACCTAAAATCTAGAAAAAGACGTGGAAAGCACAAAACATGAGAATTTTATGAGATTTTTTGGCATGAATGAGACATGACCATGGCATGGGGAAGACAAATAGTCACCACAACATAAATTTTCATGAGGCAGGCCTAATGGAGATTTCTCAAATCAATTATCAGTAATGGGTTAAAAACTTTCTATACAATAATGAGACATAAACTTGGGACCTTTAGAAAAATTTTAGGCACATGTCAACATTGGATCTAGTTGGGGACATGTAACTCTTGCAGGCACAGTGAAGATTTGTTGCACATATGTTACCTAAGGTTTTAAATGATGTGGTTGTCATTGATGTCAACACTCAGTTTGGGTTGTCATTGATGCTTATATTGATGGTAAACTATGATGGTGTGCTAATAGTGATGTTGTTGATGTTCATGGTTGGATGTCATGCCTTGTTTAATGTCAGTTAAAGTTGTATTGAGTATTTTGTTGTCAGCAGAGATGATATCATGATGACATATTAAGATGTGAATTAGAAGCATTAAAATGAGGATTAGAAGTATTGATGATGTTTGGGAGATGTTGTTAATGGTCTATAGCATGTTGTATGCTCTCTCCTATTGTTCCTAAGAAATTATGTGTTGCTACAAGGAGGCTCTGATCTCTAGATGTTGGTGAAGGTTTTTGTTGCAGGAAGTTGCCTTGAAGACTAATTGGGAGAATGATTTGCATTCCTCGGCCCTTGAATATATGGTCATGCAGTTCATAATTTAAGTTCAATGAGTTGTGAAGGTGCTACATTCAAAGTTTCATATCATTTGTCCCTCCACAGAGAAAGTTGTAAGTGACAGAGTGTAGGATTGTATTGTCTGGTGGCTAGTTTTAGTGTATGCTGGCCTGCGCCAACTTGTTGCTATATGAAGTGGTGAATTGGCTGGTGGAGAATTATCCTGAGGATCTTGTGATGTTTCTTATTGCTTTGCAAGGTGTTTTTTGGTTTCTCTGAAACAAGCTATGGTCCGCAATGAAGGTGTTGTTGGATTATGCTTTTGTCTAGCCGACTAAGGTATGTTGAAGGTGTGTGCCACAAAGTCTTTGTTGTGCGGAGTTCAAGGAGTGTTTGGAGATGTTGTATGGGTCATGCCGACTCATTTGGGAGAATCACAAGTAATGTTTAATCTTGCATGAGTACTGCCAAGTTGTAATGGCCAAAATGCTACAAGCTTCATATTTTCTTGCTTAAGGCCAACCTATTTCAAATGTACGAAGCATGCGGATGTTATTCTTTGAAGAATAATGTTGTGAAGGGTTTTTAGGACTAGGTTAAGTGTGCATTGGAATCTGCAAGGCATGTTCCTCTTCCTAGTGTTACGTGTAGTCCATTTTAGGGCTTGCCCTCTACGCGTTTCATGTTGTTTGATCTTTAGCTAACTTGTAATTGTAATATTCTTGTTCTCTTTGGCCAACATGTAATGTAATCAATGTAATATCATGTATATATTGTAAACCTAGTTGATCTAGGTGAGGTGTGATTGCGAGTGTGAGTGCAAGGAGTCAAATGTGGATGTGTAATGCATTATGATGTGCAACTGAAAGAGAAAGAGCAAAAGTAATAGATCTATTCAAGTATGGGCCTAACCAATGTTGTCATTGATGTCAACATACTCCTATTGCATTGATGTCAAGGATTGGATGAGTTGTATGCTGAGGATATTGAGAAAATTAGTCCTATTAGAAACAAAGAAGAATAGTGAAGACAATGAAGCTCTATGAAATGAAGATCCCAGCTAAGATGAAGATTAGAGGATGTGCATCAAAGGGTTTGTAGATATGTGTCTAAAGGTGATCCAGTAAAGATTTGAGAGGTCCACATAAAGATTTGAAGAAGTTATGGCCATATGAGTAAAACTAGTTCTGGCAGATGTTCAAATGTGATAGAGTGACACAAATAGGTCTGGTGAGATCCAGAAATGCAATATCTTGTTCTGAGGATTTGATGGAGTGTTTAGGAAGTCAATGTGATTTGACAACTCAATTGGTTCGTCGTCTGGAGGTCTGCAAGCATCTATTCCAATATGATAGTGATGACAGACTGTGTTCTTGAGGTTCTAGATGAAGAAGAGAATGATTTCAGTGATCAGAAGTGGTGTGGATATTCTTGGTGTTTCAGGCAAGCTTATGGGGGTCTCTAGATTGTGTCCAGTTTGTGTTGGTGGTCTGCATTGGAGATTGAGCTCGTAATTGAAGAATTACTTTCAGATGATGATGTTCTTCCTAAACTTGGCCGACCAGATGATTTACACATCTTGCGGATGATCTTGAAGATGTTCTACAAAGCATGGCATGTTCCTCAAAGAAGATTTAAGTCCCAGATCTGTGTGGCTGATAGTGTGGTGATTCGCATGAAGTCTTTTGTAATAAGTCAAGTTGTATTTGTGTATTTTCTTTGTAAAGTATGCCGACTTTGATGATTATCCCAAAGTCAATGTCTTGTATAAATAAGAGTTGTGAAGTCATTTCAAAAGTATCGGGGAGAAGATGAGAGTGTGGTAGAAAGGTGAAAAGCAAAAGGTAGAGCAGAAGCATTAAGCTTAAATGGAACTGACTCAAGCATGGTGAAGATGCTATTCTTCAATTCAAGTATGTAATATTTATTATTCTGTAGACAGTGTGTCTCCTGTAGGTAGTGGGCCTCTTGTGAGCAGTGTGCTCGGGCAGTGAGCCCTAATTGGCATGTGCCATTTTATTCTTCTTATTCTTTTAACAGAGAATACAATTTTGGGTTAGTCACCCTGTAGTTTTTCCCTTAACCAGGTTTTCCACGTTAAAATCTTGGTGTCATATGTGTTAATGTGTTTCTACTCTTGAATTGTTGCATTGTGTTTCCATGATTGATTTATTATTATTCTGCTAAATAACAAGAAGGATTTAAGTGGTTAATAAAAGGAAAGTTTTGGGACAACTGATTCACCCCCCCTCTTAGTTGTCTGTCTTGAAACTAACAATTGGTATCAGAGCTAAGTTCCTCTAAAAATAGTTTAACCACTTGAGGAGATCCCAGATGTCTTTCTACAAGAAGGATAGTCTGAGGTTTGATGGAACCAATTACACTCTTTGGAAAAGCCGCATGGAATGTCACTTGTAATGTATGGGAATGCAATATTAGACCATAACTTCAAAGAAGTATGTTCCTCCAAAGAATGGTCCGACAAATGTAGATGAAATAAGAGATGCTGAAGACAATCTTCAAGCCAAAGAAGCTTTATTGAGTGCCTCATCTAATTCAGAACTGACAAATGTTATAGATTTAAAAACTACATATGAGATTTGGGAAAAACTACAACTTCTGCATGAAGGAGACAAATATGTTAAATGTGCCAAGCTACAGAGTCTTAAAGGAAATTTTGAAATCCTGAAGATGAATGAAGATGAGAATATCACTACATTTATGCCAAAAGTAAATGAGCTTGTTTGTGGCATTAGGTGTGTTGGTGGAATCTTGGATGAAGATGAGATTGTTGCCAAAGTTCTCAGATACCTACCTCCTACTTACAAACACAAAGTTGTTGCTCTTGAAGAATTTAGATCTTTATCAAATATCACAAGAGATCAATTGGTTGGAAAATTAGTTGCATTTGAATTGGCCGAGTTTGGAGATGCACCCCCCAAGACTGAATCTGCATTCAAAGCTAGTGCCTTTGTAAAAGGCAAACAAAAGTTTGATCCAGGAGAGAACTCCTCAAAGAAACTATCTTGGTATGAAAAAGAAAGAAAAGATCTTGAAGAAGATGAAGTAGAAGCTGCTCAACTTGAAGCCCTTATTGCAAAAAGACTGCCAAGAGGATCTGGTAAGTATGAAGGAAAATTTCCCTTCAAATGTTTCAACTGCAACAAGATTGGTCATTTTGTCTCAAGGAGTCTAGAAATATTTTCAAGGGCAAATCCAAACAGATCAAGATTCCAAAAGAAATGTTACTATGTTCATGAAGATGATGAAGAAGGAGTAATAGATGATGAATCAGAGACAGGAAACAAATCCAGAAGTGACTAGGTGTTTATTGCCATCAAGGAAGAAGATCCAATGCCCTTTGAATCTGTCAATCATAAAATGATAGAAAGAGCTCTGGCTGCCTAAGTTGAAGAAAAGGAAGATTGGGTCATTGATAGTGGATGCTCCCACCATATGACAGGTGACAAAAATAAGTTCATAGATTTGGAGAGATATGAAGGAGGAGTTGTAAAATTTGGTGATAATTCTGCTGGCAGAATCAGAGGTAGAGGAACTATTTCTTTTGATGGAAAGAACAAAACCAGTGATGTACTATATGTTGAAGGTCTGAAGCATAATCTTCTCAGTGTTGGATAGTTGGTATACAAAGGCTATGATCTCCAATTCAAAAATGGAAAATGTAAGATCTTTGAAAGTTCTGGAACAGAGATTGCATCTGGTACTCAAACAAAAGGTAACATCTTCCACTTGGTTGATACTGGCAAAAGTTGTTTATTTGTTCAAATTGATCAGAGTTGGTTGTGGCATAGGAGAATGTGTCATGTGAATTTTGATAATATCATCAAGATAAGAAACACTCAGGCTGTAAGAGATCTTCCAAGACTGGTGAAACCTACTAATAGTTTGTGCAAACAATGTCAGTTGGGTAAGCAAAGCAGAGTCACTTTCAAAAGTAAGGAACAATCTTCTACCGGATTGTTGGACTTAGTACATTCTGATCTATGTGGACCGGCAAGAATCAAGAGTTTGCAAGGTGATAGATACTTCATGTTATTAATTGATGACCACTCTCAGATGATGTGGGTGACTTTTCTGAAAGAAAAATCTGAGGCTCTTGAGAAATTCAAAATATTCAAAGCTATGGTAGAGAATGAAACTAGATTAAACATAAAATGTCTTAGGTCTGATAGAGGTGGAGAATTCACATCTGGAGAGTTCATAGAATTCTATGAGAAACATGGGATAAAAAGACAGTTATCTACTCCAAGGACTCCACAATAGAATGGAGTAGTGGAGAGAAAGAACCGAACCATCCAGGAAGCATTTAGAACTATGATGATGGAAGCAAATGTTCCTCAGATCTACTGGAGAGAAGTTGTAAGCACTGCTGTCTATACTCTTAATCGAGTACAAATCAGAAGCAATACTGGTAAGACCCCTTATGAACTCTGGTTTGGCATCACTCCCACTGTGAAGTATTTCAGAGTCTTTGGTAGCAAATGTTACATTAAAAGAGATGAAGACCTTGGAAAATTTGATGCTAGAAGTGATGAAGGAATATTCTTGGGTTATTCTACTCAAAGCAAAGCATACCAATGTTATAACAAGAGATTGAGAAAGATTATAGAAAGTACAAATGTGAAGGTTGATAAAGGTATTGAAAAACCCTCAAGGTTTTATGAATATGAAGAAGATGATCAAGATAATGTTTTGGTCCAAGAATTCCAAGCCCCTTCTAAAATTTAGATCCAGACTGATCTGGAGAATCCTGAAATATAGGAAGAAGAGATAAGTTTGAATGAACTTGTCCAAGAAATAGAAGTGTAAGAAATTCCCAAAACTCCCAGGTATGTAAGACTGAATCATTCTAAAGATCAGATCATAGGTGATAAAAGCAAAGGTGTTCAAACTAGAAGAAAGATTGCTCAAGACTCAGAAAAGTATTGTCTGATTTCAAAAATTGAACCAAAAATAGTAAGTGAAGCATGCAATGATGAAAGCTAGACTAAAGAAATGAAGGAAGAGTTGATGCAGATTGAGAAAAATCACACTTGGGATATTGTGCCCAGACCTAGAAATAAAAATGTGACTGGAACCAAATGGGTCTTCCGGAATAAACTGAATGAAGATGGTGAAGTAGTCAGAAACAAAGCCAGATTGGTCTACAAGGGTTATTCCCAAGTAGAAGAAGTTGGTTTTGAAGAAATGTTTGCTCCTGTGGCAAGAATTGAAGCAGTCAAATTATTTATTGCCTTTGCTGCCTTCAAGGATTTCAAAGTATATCAGATGGATGTCAAGTCTGCCTTCTTGAATGGTGACTTGGAAGAAGAAGTATACATTGAGCAACCAGATAGATTTTAATTGTCTGATCATGGTGATATGGTCTGCAAGTTGAAGAAAGCATTGTATGGACTCAAACAAGCCCCAAGAGCCTAGTATGAAAGACTAGATAAGCATCTTTTGAAGATTGGTTTCAACAAAGGTACTGCTGACAGTAACTTGTACTTCAAAATTGATCATGAAAATATCTTGATTGTTGAAGTATTTGTTGATGATATCATTTTTGGAGGAAGAGATAGTATGTGCAAAACTTTTGCAAATCAAATAAAAAGTGAATTTGAGATGTCCATGTTTCAGGAAATGAATTTCTTCTTGGGTCTGCAAATCACTCAAACAAAGAAAGGAATCTTCATTTCACAGACCAAATATGTGAAAGAATTGTTGAAGAAATTTGGGATGGAAGACTCAAAACCAATGAATACTCCCATGGCAACCGGATGTAAACTAAGCAAAGATGATGACACTCCTAAGGCTGATCAGAAAAAGTATAGGTCAATGATTGGAGGACTACTATATCTTACTCAAACTAGACCTGACATTATGAATTTTGTTGATCTTGTTGCCAAATTTCAAGCTGATCCTAGAGAATCTCATGTCATGGCAATCAAGAGGATTCTTAGATATCTAAAAGGAACAGTTGAGTATGGTTTACGGTATCCTAGAGATCATGATTTCTCTCTTCATGCATATATAGATGTGGATTGGGTAGGAGATGTGGATGACCAGAAGAGTACCAATGGTGGAGCATTCTTTATAGGGAAAAGATTGGTTTCTTGGCTAAGCAAGAAACAAGAGGCAATATCTTTGTCCACTGTAGAAGCAAAATATATTGCAGCAGCAGGTAGTTGCACTCAAGTATTGTGGATGAAGCAAATGCTAAGAGACATCAAAGTGGAGTATGAGGAACCTATCACAATCTTCTGTGATAATTCAAGTGCAATAAATATATCAAAAAATCCAGTGTTGCATTCAAAGACAAAACATATATCCATCAAGTTTCACTTTTTGAGAGAGCAGGTGAACAAGAATGAAGTCAGATTGGATTTTGTACCCTCCAAGGATTAGATTGCAGACATTTTTACTAAACCTCTACCTAAGGACTCTTTTGAGTATCTTAGGGAGAAGTTAGGGGTTACTACCCCTCCGGTTCTGAATTAAGGTGCACTGATGTGCATCAGTCCAGTGGATCTCACAATCATATCTTGTGGTCCGGATTGATGATAGGAAGCTGCTACTCAGGGGGAGCAGTCTGTATGATTCTGAGTGATGCAAGTATGTGCCCTTTGCCATTGATGTCAAAGGGGGAGAGAAGATATGTGAAAAACAAAAAGTGGTTTCTAATCAAAGGGGGAGCAGTAAAGGAAGAGAAGACATGTGAATGGTTGTTGTTGATAGGGGGAGTTATGTTAGTCAATGAGGAGAAGTACTTGTCTTGATGGTTAAAATAGTTTTTCACATCATATGTTGCCATCAATGACAAAGGGGGAGATTGTTGCAAGTATGGGCCTAACCGGTATTGTCATTGATGTCAAGGATTGGATGAGTTGTATGCTAAGGAAATTGAGAAAATTAGTCCTATCAGAAATAGAGAAGAACAGTGAAGACAGTGAAGATCCCAGCTAAGATGTAGATCAAAGGATGCGCATCAAAGGGTTTGTAGATATGTGTCTAAAGGTGATCCAGTAAAGATTTGAGAGGTCCACATGAAGATTTGAAGAAGTTATGGCCATATGAGTAAAACCGGTTCTGGCAGATGTTCAGAGGTGACAGAGTGAAACAAATAGGTCTGATGAGATCCGAAAATGCAATATCTTGTTCTGCGGATTTGATGGAATGTTTAGGAAGTCAATGTGAATTGACAACTCAATTGGTTCATGGTCTGGAGGTTCGCAAGCATCTATTCCAATATGACAGTGATGACAGACTGTGTTCTTGAGGTTTCAGATGAAGAAGAGAATGATTTTAGTAATCAGAAGTGGTGTGGATATTCTTGGTGTTTCAAGCAAGCTTGTGGGGGTCTCTAGATTGTGTCCAGTTTGTGTTGGTGGTCCGCATTGGAGATTGAGGTCGTAATTGAAGAATTACTTCGGGATGATGATGTTCTTCCTAAACTTGGACAATCGAATGATTTACACATCTTGCGGATGATCTTGAAGATGTTCTGCGAAGCATGGCGTGTTCCTCAAAGAAGATTTAAGTTTCAGATTTGTGTGGCTGATAGTGTGGTGATTCACATGAAGTCTTTTGTAATAAGTCAAGTTGTATTTGTGTATTTTCTCTGTAAAGTATACTGACTTTGATGATTATCCCAAAGTCAATGTCTTGAATAAATAAGAGTTGTGAAGTCATTTCAAAAGTATCGGGGAGAAGATGAGAGTGTGGTAGAAAGGAGAAAAGTGAAAGGTAGAGCAGAAGTATTGAGCTTAAATGGAACTAACTCAAGCATGGTGAAGATGCTATTCTTCAGTTCAAGTATGTAATATTTATTATTTTGTAGATAGTGTGTCTCCTATAGGCAGTGGATCTCTTGTGAGCAGTGTGCTCAAGCCGTGAGCCCTAATTGGCATGTGCCATTTTGTTCTTTTTATTCTTTTAATAGAGAATACAATTTTGGGTTAGTAACCCTGTGGTTTTTCCCTTAACCGGGTTTTCCACATGAAAATCTTGGTGTCATATGTGTTAATGTGCTTCTACTCTTGAATTCTTGCATTGTGTTTCCATGATTGATTTATTATTATTCTGTTGAATAACAAGAAGGATTTAAGTGGTTAATAAAAGGAAAGTTTTGGGACAACTGATTCACTCCCCCCCCTCTCAGTTGTCTATCTTGAAACTAACAAGATCATGTCCAAATTCATCTTGAAGATATTTTGAGGTAGAAGGGAAGTGAAGAGTGTGCCCAACTGATTATTGGAGGCAATGAGCTAAAGACAAAACTTCTTGAAGGCTAAAAGCAGTGAGTCAGTAAGCTACATAGAAGACATTCGAATAAGTTGCAGAAGTTGTCAAAGAAAAAGAGCAATCATCAAAAGGGGTGAAAAGGCAAAATTGAAATCATCAAAAGGAGTGAGCTTCATTGTCAGATTCAGACAGTAGAAGGACTTTCATGCTACAATCTTTTCTGAGATTGTTGATCTAGGAACAAGAATGTCACAAATGATGGGTAGTTGACACAAAATCAATAAGCAAGGTTGGCCCTATTCTCACTCTCAAGGCACCAACTATGATGAACAATCTACCAACCATCCAGAAACAAACAACCAATGCGATCCAAAATAACCAACGATGAGCTCCCCTAAGAAACAATCCTCCAAGATGAACTTATACACCCTTGTTGGAGCCTATTGAGTCCATTTTAAAGAAGTTGTTGCAATCAAACCTTATCCAACTTTCAAAGGTCAAACAATATAATCCAGCCTCCAAACCTCCTTCATGGAATGATAACAACTTTTGTGAATATCATTGGATAAAAGGACACAAGACGTCAAATTGTTACAAGTTGAAAAACACAATCCAAGACCTTATTAAACAAGGTGAATAGTGTTAGATAGTCCCCAAGGGTCCTCCAATGTCAATCATACCATTTTCAAAAATCCCCTACAAGACCACGGATCAAGAAAAGCCTCCAACTTAGAAACTAAGATAAACGACCCATCCAACTAAAACCATGTTACCTATGAATATATTGTCAATAACATCCGAGCATATGACAATAGTGTCTCCATGATTACCATCAAATCTCATCCTAAGTGTGTCATTACCACTCAGAGGCCTAAGTTGACCATGAAAAGTACCCCATCTGATCCTCAGCCAAAGTCCCTGTTATCACCCAGATTCCCACCCTTTGCATGCAGTTGTGAAACCTCATGTAATCTAGAGTAACATGGGAATGATCTCGAAGTGTGGGACCTTGCTAAATGAGATTAGACCTCCAGAGAAGGCCGGCTTCCTCTTTATAAGCCTAAATCTTAGAGAAATACATCTAAACCTAGTGCTAACGCTTGCAGGGGAAAAGGAGTAGAAGGAAACTGAAATGAAATGCTAAAAGGAACTAAGTGATACACCAGATTTAAAAGTGTTTGGTGGCAACTGAACAGACACAGTAATAATCGCACAGCTGGAAAGACATTACATAGTCTTATATTAATTCGAGAGAGGTCCAGAAAAGCAGACGCAGTACTAAAAATAACAAAAGAGAGGCAAAAATACCAGTTTATATTGATTATAGAGGCCCAATAGCCATTACAAAGAATAGCCCAGAAGAACTACCAACCACTTATACATCAACTTTACATGTATATAAAGCATTTTACATTTTAACCCCAGTCAGTACCGAATTCACTCAGAGAGCTGCATCTAGAAGATATTTCCTAAAGGGACGTCCACCTGCCAAGAGTAATGGCGCAAAAGATCTAGAATAGGGACAAGTGGGAGATATTTTGGGTCTTTAATGCAAACAGCCGCATCATCAATCTAATCCTCAGAAATGGCGATGGATAACCTAGCATTGAATGCTGACAACTGCTCGCCATATCTACTGTAATGAATGCCCCAAAAAATCCTCATCTATTGAAAAGTGACAAAACCTCCTGAAAAAGCCTACCAAATGAAAGAGGGGATGAAAACATACAACTTTGCCTCTTACAGCATGTGAAAATTTGCTAAAACGGAGGAGATACAGGCGGTCAAAGTTTGGTCAATCACCTGTGTATATCGCTTCTGCATCTACAACTATGTCTCGGCATATACAACCCTAAATGCAAGCTACAGACCTGAAGAATCATTATGAAATTGTTAAAAAATGCTGTCAGGTCTGGGCTGTGTCTATATAAGAAATTGGGCGCCAAAAGACCCTAAGAAGACCCTGTCAGAAACATGTGCAGAAGCTGACACATGGTGAGCCCTGCGATGCCTTGTAAAACCGCATTAAAAGTTTGAAGTTGCCCCCGCTCGTGACACATGTTGCAACCTGCGGCATCATCCGCAACAACAGAGCTTCCAACTGGGACCCACCTTGCCTGTGCCAAGCCTTGAAAAAGAAACTAATGCGGAGGCCAACACTTGTCAGCTTCCGCAGAAACGTTAAGGGGCACATGGCATCCGGCGCGCTACTCTTGAAACATATAAAGGGGCTTGAAACTTTGGCAGAACCCGCCACTTGTCACCATCCGCGTAGAGAGAAACAAGATAGAAACTTTTCAACAACCCACTTAAGACTCATGCGAAAATTGACACGTGGCATCCTCCGCTTCATTCTGAGAAACATAGTATGGGCCCACCTCCTCTTTTGGCTTCGCACTAAAACAAAAGAAACTCATGCGGAAGCTGACACGTGTCAGCTTCTGCAAAAATCACAAGGGATACGTGGAGCGTTCCACCCCATCTTAGAAACATTAAAGAGACTTCAGCAGAAAGCAACACTTGTCGGTTTCTGCGGGACTTTGAGAAACTTTATGAAAAGGGGCTCATGAAACTTGGGCAGAGACACCACTTTTAGAAACATAAGTGGAGGCTGCCACCTGTCTCCATCTACGGGGCTCTAGTTACTTTTTCTGTGTCCCTCGGGAGCCTCCACGTGGTGCCATCCGTGTACTCTTAGAAACTTTAAAGGAACTGCGATGAAACTCTGGTGGAAGCTGACACGCGGTGTCCTCCGCGGCAACGTTGAAACTTTGAGGGGCTACTTTCCGCCGCTGACACGTGGTATGTTCCATGGTGATCATTTCATTTTTAAAAGCTGATGGAGTTTTGCAAGCCCGCCAAATGCCCGTCTGAACTGTCTGTTGACTAAAACTTTGACCATGAATAACTTCTTCGTTTGGTCGAATTTTAGAGTAATGCAAAAGGCAAACCTGCCTACTTTTTCTAGCTCTTTCCAATGGTAAGGTTTTTTAGGCAAGGCTTCTAGGAAATTTGGTACTTGCTTTATAGGGACCTTTTCAAAGGGATTTTCAAGGAAAATACCAGGTTAACTGTTTAGCTCTGGACAGAGGGAAAAAGGGCTAACATCTTTGGTGACCTCTATTGGATGTTTGCTTGCTAAACATGAGATCAGTGGCCTCAAGCATCCATTGGGCATGGAGTCAAGTCTAAAAGATGCTGGGAAACTAAGACCTGCCTCTCAAAACATAAAAAAGGGGAAAAGGTCTGCATTCTCCTAATGACAATGCAGCCTGTGCAGAAGCACTTAGGGACAAGAAAAACTAAAACAGAAATGAAACCTACTCTAATCCTAAACTAACTAGCCAGAGGTGACTCTAAACAAAACCATTAACTGGTTCTTGAAAGTAACTGCCCTTCCTTAACAATTTGCAATATTCATCATGCATATGGGTAGTTAAAAAGGGATGAGGGGGGAATAGGCATATGACAAACTGATAAAACACCCCCCAAAAAATAGAGATAGACTCACCTATCCACCTAGACTGATTACTGATGTTGTGAGCTTGTGGTGAATAAATGGGTTGATCCCACTCATTTTGATGCTCAACTTCATGCTTAGAGGTAAGCATGACAAGTGGTGACTTCTCTTGATGTGTCTCCAGCTGGGCTAGATGCCTAATTGGGCATCCCCTTGAAATGACATGCAAATCAACACAGTTGATTTCGTATCCCCATTCTGATTTCTTCTCTTCTTGCTGTTCTGAAAACCCCATCCCCTCATTTGTTATGATGGTGTCCTCCATTTGACTCTCATGTTGCTCTTGTGTGTGAAACAACTAACTTGGGACCTCATGGCCTTCTCCTTCTTCCTTCAAAGAGCCCAAGAAGGCTGACATAATGTCATCATGGCTGCATTCTTCCTCTTCTTGCTGCTCTGAAAGCCCTAGCTCCTATGACTCCACCGTAAATATGGCTACCTCCACCTTATGGACAAGATGTTCATGATTTTCTAACTTAGGCTCAGAAAATGAGCCATGCACATGTTCAAAAGAGAAAACCTCCCAACCAAGAAGCTGATATCCCTGCTGGATAATAAAGAACAATCTTCAACTTGCTCTTGCCCAGGTTTAGTCTTCTTACTATTTTCAATAAAGCATGGGAGCTCCTCAATCTGCAACTTTTCAGTATTTTCTTGTTGCTGCACATCCACAACCAGCTGCTCAAATTCTTCTTCTTCAACATAATTAGGTAGCTCATGAAGAAGGGCAGCATCATCCACTTTTGGAATAACATTATCAATACTCACAGGTGCAATAGGTTCAAACAATTCTATCTTTGTGAGTGTAGGAACAAACTACTCCTCATTGGTTTTATCTTCTTCCACCTCCTCTTTTGGCTCATCTTTCCAAATATCTTGGTAGACAACTTGCCCACCCTTGAGGATTGGAATAGCATCAGGGAAAGAAGCCTAAATATCTTTTTGAATTTCTTAGAGAGGAGAGAATTCTAGACAAATTTGTTCCTGGGGAGTGATAATTTGAGTTTGCACAGGAACAGGGACTTGTGAAGGAATATAGGCATTGAAGCCTGGAAACTTGTGGAGTCTAGGCTGCTCTTGTTGCAATGGATGTGGCCCTCTAAAACTTGGAATATCCAATTTAGGACATTTAGGAGGCTCTCCTTGCTTAAAGCTTGGTATTCTGACCTTGGGACTCTCTTCTTCATAGAATGGGTTTGGAAAAGTGAGGGCTGGCTGAGGTTCCAACTTTTGATATGGAGCCAACAAAAACCTCCTCTGCTCCTCTTCTACTAGCTAGATGCTAGAGCATGCTTCTGTCTGTATATTTGATGGAGGGTCCTCACAAGGTGAAAAAGATGGCCCTTTCCAACTTGAAACCTTCAAGGCAGAGGGATGTCTGAAACTTGGGATTATGACAGGCCCGGATTCTACAACCTTTTCCTCTTCTTGATTTTGAACTGGCATGAGAGGATTGGCCTTCACGAGGTTTGGTATCTTATAATCAGGATGATTGACCCAAGAAGGCTGCCATGGTAGAGAAGTCAGAGGCTCTTTCATAGATTGATTTTGGCTTGAAGGTTGAACTTGCCTGAAGCTAGGAATAGGAGAGAAACTATTTACTTTGAGCTCTTGTTCTTGAGCAAGCAACTGTTTGTCTTGTTTTTCCTGGGCTGCAAGTTGCATATTCAAGAATTTCTCTTCATGCACTCTTCTATTTTCTATCTCCTACTGATGCAAATAAGCCTGATGTGCAAGTTCATCTTGTTGCATGTTATACTATGCCTCTCTATCTATCTCTAACATTTGCCTTTGATAATTTAGTATGA
Organism: Cunninghamia lanceolata; assembly: GCA_027924645.1. Classification (NCBI taxonomy): domain Eukaryota; kingdom Viridiplantae; phylum Streptophyta; class Pinopsida; order Cupressales; family Cupressaceae; genus Cunninghamia; species Cunninghamia lanceolata. Next base: position 6,210,627 of record BSBN01000850.1, read on the forward strand.
AACTTTCAAGGCTACCCAAATTAGCATTTTGGGACTGACTAGGGGGATTGTATGCTTGATTTTGAGCATAAAGGGTTTCACAAGGCTGGATGTAAGAATGAGCAGGTTGCAAACAAGGATGGACCAGAGTGGTTTGAAAATGTTCTTGCCGGTATTGCTGACTGCAATGAGGAAAGGGGGGGTTTGGAGCGAATTCATAGGCATTGGGGGCCTAGTATTGCTGATAAGGGGGCCAATAGCCTGTATTTGGATTAGGGATAGGGGAATAGCCATGATTCCCATAAAATTCTGACATTTTATAGCATCTAAATACTGGATATTCATGAAAATGTCAAAATAAGAGCAAAATAGGTCTCCAACGAAGGAGAAACTAGATGTATACCAGAGAGGGAGTCACCAGGTGATTGAGATGCTTCTGAAGCTGAAAGGGCTAGGAAAATCACCAAAATCCTGACCTTTGATAAAATTTTAGGTACTTGGGCTGCTAGAACCAGCTGATTTGATAAGTAGAGTCGCCATGGTGCTGCTTGTACTACCTCCAAAGGTTGGTAATACTGGGAGAAACACCAAATTCCTCAGTATTTTGATGATAAGTTCATCACACTAGTCCCACCGAGTGTGCCAAAAATTGTTATCACCCAGATTCGCACCCTTTGCATGCAGCTGTGAAACCTCATGCAATCTAGAGTAACATGGGAATGATCTCGAAGTGTGGGACCTTGCTAAATGAGATCAAACCTCTGGAGAAGGCCGGCTTCCTCTTTCTAAGCCTAAAGCTTAGAAAAATACATCTAAACCTAGTGCTAACATTTGCAAGGGAAAAGGAGTAGAAGGAAATTGAAATGAAATGCTGAAAGGAACTAAGTGATACACCAGATTTAAAAGTGTTTGGTAGCAACTGAACAGACACAGTAATAATCTCACAGCTAGAAGGACATTACACAGTCTTATATTAATTCTAGAGAGGTCCAGAAAAGTAGACACAGTACTAAAAATAACAAAAGAGAGGCAAAAATACCAGTTTATATTGATTATAGAGGCCCAATAGCCATTACAAAGAATAGCCCAGAAGAACTACCAACCACTTATACATCAGCTTTACATGTATATATAGCATTTTACATTTTGACCCCAGTCAATACCGAATTCACTCAGAGAGCTGCATCTAGAAGATATTTCCTGAAGGGATGTCCACTTGCTAGGAGTAATGGCGCAAAAGATCTAGAACAAGCATAGGTGGGAGATATTTTGGGTCTTCAATGCAAACAGCCGCGTCATCGATCTGATCCTCAGAAATGGAGGTGGATAACCTAGCATTGAATGCTAATAGCTACTTGCCATATCTACTGTAATGAATGCCCCAAAAAATCCTTATCTATTGAAAAGTGACAAAACCTCCTGAAAAAGCCTGCCAAATGAAAGAGGGGATGAAAACATACAACTTTGCCTCTTATAGCATGTGAAAATTCACTAAAACGGAGGAGATACAGGTGGTCAAAGTTTGGTCAATCACCTGTGTATATCGCTTCTGCATCTGCAACTGTGTCTCGGCATATACAACCCTAAATGCAAGTTATGGACCCGAAGAATCATTATGAAATTTTTAAAAACTGCTATCAGGTCTGAGCTGTGTCTATATAAGAAACTGAGCGCCAAAAGACCCTAAGAAGACCCTGTCGGAAACATGTGTGGAAGCCGACACGTGGTGAGCCCCGCGATGCCTTGAAAAACAACATTAAAAGTTTGAAGTTGCCCCCGCTCGTGACACGTGTCACAACCCGCGGCATCATCTGCAGCAACGAAGCTTCCAACTGGGACCCACCTTGCCTGTGCCAAGCCTTGAAAAAGAAACTAATGCGGAGGCCAACACTTGTCGGCTTCCGCAGAAATGTTAAAAGGCATGTGGCGTCCCGCGTGCTACTCTTGAAACATATACAGGGGCTTGAAACTTCGGTGGAACCCACCACTTGTCACCATCCACGCAGAGAGAAACAAGACAGAAACTTTTCAACGACCCACTTAAGACTCATGCAGAAATCGACACGTAGCATCCTCCGCTTCATTCTGAGAAACATAGTATGGGCCCACCTCCTCTTTTGGCTTCGCACCGAAACAAAAGAAACTCATGTGAAAGCTGACACATGTCAGCTTCTGCAGAAATCACAAGGGATACATGGAGCGTTCCGCCCCATCTTAGAAACATTAAAGAGACTTCAGCGAAAAGCAACACTTGTCAGTTTCCGCGGGACTCTGAGAAACTTTATGAAAAGGGGCTCACAAAACTTGGGCAGAGGCCGCCACTTTTAGAAACATAAGCGGAGGCTGCCACCTGTCTCCATCCGCAGGGCTCTAGTTTTTTTCTGTGTCTCTCAGGAGCCTCCACGTGATGCCATCCGCATACTCTCAGAAACTTTAAAGGAACTGCGATGAAACTCTGGTGGAAGCCGACACGTGGTGTCCTCCGTGGCAACATTGAAACTTTGAGGGGCTACTTTCCGCTGCTGACACGTGGCATGTTCCACGACAATCATTTCATTTTTAAAAGCTGATGGAGTTTTGCAAGCCTGCCAAATGCCCGTTTGAACTATCTGTTGACTAAAACTTTGACCATGAATAACTTCTTCGTTTGGTCGAATTTCAGAGTAATGCAAAAGGCAAACCTGCCTACTTTTTCTAGCTCTTTCCAATGGTAAGGTTTTTTAGGCAAGGCTTCTGGGAAATTTGGTACTTGCTTTATAGGGACCTTTTCAAAGGGATTTTCAAGGAAAATACTAGGTTAACTATTTAGCTCTGGATAGAGGGAAAAAGGGCTAACAGTCCCAATACAATCTCTTAGACCATCTAAAGAAGACCCCTATACAGATATCCATCTTTGAGTTGCTTCATCTATCTCCTAAGCACAAGGCCATCTTGGATAAACCTTTTCTAGAATCATCCGTCCCTACAGACCTCAATGTTAATCAATTACAGGCCATGGTAGGACACTTATCTACCACCAATTACATTACGTTCAATGAGAATGACTTGCCTTCGCATAGACCCAACCATAATGATCCCTTGCACCTTGAAGTCTTCATCAATAAGCATAAGATGCAATGAGTCTTGGTAGATGATGGAGATGGATTGAACATATGTTCTTTAAAATTAGTCAAGATACTAGGATACTTGAAGGCATGTGTAGACCCATCTAAGAAAATTGTTATAAAGGCCTATGACGATGCATAACGCTCTTCTAAGGGTGTGATCTCACTTCCTGTGAGAGTTGGACCTGCTACTTTAGATATCATATTTCAAGTCTTGGATCTGGACCTCCCTTACAAACTCATCCTGAGCTGCCCATGGATTCATGCCATGAAGGCCATCTTGTCCACCTACCATCAATGCATCACATTTCCTTATAACGGCACAGAAATCACCATAGTCAGTGATCCTGATGCTTTTCAATATTGTAGCCACTTAAGAGAAACACCTAAACATCAAGTGTGTGTTAACAGGGGAATTTCACCTTCTATTTCATCTCATTATATTGATCCTTCCACACCATCAAAATCCACCACTACATTCATTCCACCTTTCAAATCCAAGGTCCAGATCCATGACGTGGGATGTGGAGAATACAACATGGAGAGTTCATATTGCATTGGTAAGTTACCAATGTCACCTAAGTCTCATAGAAAACCAAGACCAATCAAACCTAAAGATACTATATGTTTTACCCCCACCACTTTCACTAAGTGGGGTGAATTAAGAAAGGAAGACATAGATGAGGATGCTTCTACATGGCTCTATAGGGATGAAGAAGAAGTCAAACCCGTGCAACTACCAGTTGAGAAATATGGGAAAGGTCTTGAGTTTGTAAAGAAATAAGGATATGACAGATATGGTGGACTTGGTCCAAATAAGAATGGAAGAATGGAACTTATACAAGCAAGTAGGTTACCTAAGAACAAAGGGTTAGGGTATGCATCATTAGGAGGGAATATTCCTTATACTAAGTTGCTATTGGGTAAGGACACAAGCGCTTCTAAAGAGATTGAGACATCAAAGGAAAATCTTGAGACCGACCCCACTCAAACCAAACAATCTGATGGCTTTGCCTAGATTAGCATCTTTTAAGACCCTGATGATACCTATGTATGCACCATAACTCCCCTATCCTTGAGCTACATCAATAACAATGATGACTTGCCCTTAGTCCACCCCTAATTAATAGACTAGAATGAATAGACACCTCCAAGCTTGGATTTATTTAAAAATGATGAAGCAATTGCTGAGTTTATGGGACTCTAAGAAGGCATACTGAAGGGGGATCACAAAGTTGGATACATCATGGATCTTGAAAACACAACATACTTTGGAGAGTTCACTCCACCCTCCAGTCGCAAAAGTGAAAATGAAAAAAATAAAAATATGTCTCTAGGTGAAAACTGAAAGGCGCCTTTTGACCGTGAAAAAGTAAAAATAAAGGATGTATCCAAGGATGAAATCCTCTTTGAGGCACCCAAGGATGGAGGGTTAGACATGCTTCCTATGAATCAAGAGAGATCACCATTGCTGGTGGAGAAATCAATAGAAACAAACATTGGCACTGACGACAATCCCAGGATTGTTCACTTTGCAAAATCCTTGACAGAACAAGAAAAACTGGAGTTTATAGCCTTCTTCTCAGCAAAGTAAATCAATTTTACTTGGTCGTACATTGATATGCCTGGACTCAATCCTCATTTGGTTTTAAATCATTTACCACTACTTCTGAATGCAGAGCCAGTCAAGCAAAAGTTAAGGAAGATGCACCCACAGATTGTACTCTTGGTCAAAGCAGAGTTGAAGAAGTTATTGGGTGTCAATTTCATTCAGCCCATAGATTATCCAGAATGGGTCTCCTATCTCGTACCTATCACTAAACCAAACGATGGGATCATAATTTTTTAAGACTTTAGATATTTGAACAAGGATTGTCCTAAAGATGAATTCCCACTACCCAATATTGATATCATAGTCAACCTAACAACAAGATACTAAATGCTTTCGCTCATGGATGATTTTTTAGGATACAATCAGATCCGAATAGCCCATAAAGATCAACACAAGATAGCTTTCACTTGTCCTTGGGGTACTTACTATTGGAATTTCATGTCCTTCAACCTTAAAAACACCGGAGAAACATATCAAAGAGCCATGACAACAATCTTTCCTGACTACATGCACACGCTTATGGAAGATTATGTTGATGACCTGTTAGCAAAGTTTGTCACAAGAGATAGTCATTTGGATATATTGGACAAAGTTTTCACAAGAATTGAAGAGTACAAGGTTAGACTAAATCCAAAGAAATGTGTTTTTAGATTTACATTAGATAAGTTACTGGGCTACATCGTCTCTCATCGAGAAATTGAAGTTGATCCTACCAAGGTAAAAGCTATCATGGATATGCCTCCACCAACAAACCTCAAATAGTTATGCACTTTACAAGGGAAGCTACAGTCAATCTAAAGATTCATAGCTTAATTGGCTGATAAATGTCATCCATGTTAGCATCTGATTCGTAAGGGAGTTCTATTCATATGGTCTGACTGATGTCAAGAATCTTTTCAACAAATCAAAGATTATTTCTTGTCTCCTCCAGTTCTTATGCTACCAATTGATGGAAGTCTCTCATATTTGTATATCTCAACTACCTCTTTAGCATTGGGGACACTCCTAGCACATAATGATGAAGGAAAGGAAAGAGCTATCTACTACATCAGCAGAACACTTGTAGGATATGAGCTTAACTACAGTCCTATTGAACGTGCATGCCTTGTGGTGGCCTTCGCTACTCAAAAGCTTCAACACTACATGCTAAATCACCGAACCAAACTTGTAGAAAAAATTAATCCATTGAAGTACCTACTCAATAAGGCAGCATTGATAGGATGACTGGAAAAATGGGTCATGATCCTCAGTGAGTTTGACATAGAATATGTTGATTGAAAAGCAATAAAAGGACAAGTAATAGCAGATCAACTTGCAGAGGCACTGATAACAATAGACCATTCATTAATTTTAGACTTTCCTGATGAGTCAATCTTCATAGAAGGAGTTTCAAACACATGAAATCTATATTTCGATGGGTCTTGTACAAATCATGGTTCAGGGGCTAGAGTCCTCTTCATTACCTAGGTCATTTAGGATAGCATTGTCTTGTACAAATAATATAGCTAAATGTAAGGCATTACTCACTAGGTTATGCATGGAAATCAAATAGAAAATTAAGAACCTACAAGTCTTTGGTGACTCACAACTAATTATCAAGCAAGTCAATGATGAGTACAATACAAAAGATGAAAAGCGCATGCCCTACAAGAGGATGGTTGACAGTTTCAAGCTCTACTTTGATACCATTATCTTCAATCAAATTCCCAGAATTTAGAACAAAGTGGCTAATGCAATGGCCACAATAGGATCTCTCGTGGACATTCCAAACATTGCACCTCAGTTTGAAATCTTGGTGGAACAACAATTGATTCCCGCCTTCGATATCCCTGAATCAGAGCTTCTGTGTGAGATTGTTGGTCCTGATTCCCCCTGGTACAAAGACATTTACAATTACCTGCATGACCAAACCATTCCCTCTAACCAACGTAAATCCTTTATTCGCCAAGCTACCAAATATGTCATCATCAGTGATACCCTTTACTGTAGGAGCTTTGATAGCACCCTCCTAAGATGTCTTGATTCTGAAGAAGTGCAAATGGATTTACACAAAGTACACGAGGGTATATGCAGAGCTCACTCCAGTGGTCCTACCTTAGCCAAGAAGATAATAAGAACTAGATACTACTGGCCCATGATGGAACGAGATGTATATAACTTTGTCAAGAAATGTCAGCAGTGTCAGATACATGGAGATCTTGTGCATGCACTTGCCTAGGAACTTCAACCAATCACATCATCGTGGCCCTTCTCTCAATGGGGACTCGACCTTGTGGGTAAAATCCATCCTACCTCCACAAATGGCCATAAATTCATTATCTTTGCAACTGAGTACTTCACCAAGTAGATTGAGGCCATTCCCGTGACCTACATCACTGGCAAGCAAATAGCTAAGTTTATTCTCAATTACATCATATGCTAGTATGGTGTTCCCCGGTCCATTGTCACATATAACAGTCGTCCTTTCAAAAACCAAGATGTCTGTGAATTATGCGAGAAATTCCACATCCAACATCATTTCACCACTCCATACTACCCCCAAGGTAACAATCAAGCTGAGGCATCCAATAAGATCATCATCAAGATCCTCAAAAAAGACTGTCAATGATGCTGGCTATGACTGGCACATCCAACTCAACCTAGCCTTATGGGCTTATCACACTAGCATCCGTACACCCACTAGAGCAAGTCCATATTCCCTTGTTTTTAGTTCTAAATCCATCCTTCCCATTGAGGTTGAGTTACCCTCTTTGAGAGTATCGATGCAACAATTCATTGATGATGAAGAATATCGAGTATCTAGATTGCATGAGTTAGAGTTGTTGGACAAAAGAAGATAGAATGCATTGGTTCACTTGCAAGCTTATCAAAATTGCCTCCGTTGTAGTTACAACAAGAAAGTCAAGATTCAACACTTCAACATTGGAGACTTGGTCTTAAAAGAGAATCCTAAAAATCAGCTGGATCGAGAGCAGCCGAGAAAATTTGAGCCAAACTAGTTTGGTCCTTACGTCATTACTGTACCATATGGATCTAGTGCATATCAACTTTCCACTCTTGAAAGTGAACCACTACCAAAGCCAATCAACAACATGCAACTTTGCAAGTTCTATACCTAAAAAATAAAAAAAATAAAAAAATCCAAAAAAAAATCAAAACATGTCAAAAATTCAAACAAATCAAAACATTCTAAAAATCCAAACAAAACAAATATTCCCAAAATACAAAAGAATCAAATAGTCAACCAAAAACCCAAGCAATAAATAGTGTCAGTCTACCTTGTCAAACTACGTAGCCTATACGACTTGACGTAGGCAAGGCCATCTTTGGTGAGCCCCTGAGGCTTTAATTCACTAGGTCTTAGGTCACACAAAGAGTCTCCATGGTCGAACTATGTTGTCTATGTGCTTTACATAGCCAAGGCCATCTTTGATAAACCCCTGAGACATTAGGTCAATCCCTTAGGGCCCGTTGAGTCAGCTCTCCATTATTCATATCTCATAATTGTTTAGGGTAAAATTGGATTTCGTTAATCTTTTGTTTTTTAGATGTTAAAATCCTCCTTTCACCCTAACATTGAAGGATCTAGGGTCGAGTGGCGAGCACTATCATACCCTAGATCACTTACAAATGAAGGGAAACTTGGATTAGGGAATTAATTATCAATTTTTCCTTCGCTTATGTCCAATTAACCATTAAAACCCTAATTATGCAAATGCAACAACAAATTGACGAATAGCGGAAAAAGCTCTTACAGACGAGAGTAAAATAACAAATCACAGAATACCTATTTTCAGGGTTCTGAGGCAGAACAGTCAGGGACTAAGGTGCGGGTGCCCAAGTCCAAGGTACTTGCTTTTTTAGGGAATTGGACCTCCTTCCTGCACTGATCAGCCCTATAACTTCTGTTTCTCAAGATCTGTCTGCGGAGGACATTAATGCGAGCTCCCTAGTCCTAGAAGTGCTCCTATGTCTGACTTTTCTTCAGATCCTGAATCTCTGATGCCTGCCAAGCCTTCCTGCAACTCCACTTTTTCCAGATGCGACACCTGTAACCTGTAATCACAAGACTTGGTTTGGGGGTTGTGGTGTTTAGAGGCTTGCCTCAGTCAAGCCCCGGAGGACACTTAAGTCTCTGATCACCATTGTCAGACAAAGAGTGCGTTCTCTTGTGAGGCAGAGGCAAAAAATAAAGGAATCAATGATAAAAACACAATATTATGTCACCTTGTAGTGAAGCTCTCATGGAGGAAGATGCTCTTCATGCCATGAGGAAATTGATGCTCAAATCTGCAAATATCAACACACAAAACATACAAGTCTACTCTTGCAACACAATAGAAAGCCTTGAATCACCTTGAGAATGCCTAGAGTTCATTAACAATGATCATCCAGTTTACTAATGAATGCCTACACATGCTTATATATGCACCTACAAGCATTCCTGCCAAGATTTTAAAAATCAAACTTTACCATGTCGGCAAAAGAACCGACTAACGATCATAAACCAACACTCAGAAATTAGGGCTGCCCCAAAATAGGGCAGGACTAGGGTGCGGGTGCCCAAGTCCCCCCCCCTATTTTGGGCAGGGTACAGCTCAAGGGGTCCACCTAGGTCCAATTTGCCATGGAACCTAGGTCTCATTCCATCGGGATGCCAAAATATGAACTAAAATGTCCTAAATACATGCTAAAGACCCAGGAGCTAAACCTTATGAGGGAAAAGCCCCCAAGGAGGCATTTTCTGATGTTACAATAATAAGTTGTCCCTTGCTAGGATTGACACATTGATCAGACATAAACAACAAAGAGAACTGAGCTTAAAAAATCTCGAAACAACACAAACAAACTATCCATCAAGTTTCCAATCATAATAGATCAATTGCCTAATCATGGCCACTCATCATTATCAATTACCCCTATCAACCATCACTTGTCTTATATAGGTGGTTGTATTGTCGAAACTAGACTCAACGTCTTATACAGCATGCTTCATTTCCTGAAACTAAATACTATTATCATCACACATCAATCATATCAATTGTCTTATACAGATTGTCACACTCTTGAAACCAGAACATGCATCTTATACAAGGTGTCTCATTTCTGAAACCAGACTCAATCATCTCATTTACCTTATACATGTGGTTGCATTGTTGAAACCAGACTTGATGGCTTATATGGCATGTTTCCTTCCTTGAAACCAGGTGTTATTCGACAATCATATCAAACAAAACACTCAGTACTTGGCAAGAAGATCGAAAAGGTTGTTGACTTTTTTGGTCTAGTATGTCTTATCTTTTCATTTGATTGATCTCCAGTCTTGTTCCTATGCCCCTAAATGAAGTCCACAAGTGATAAGAGTAGTGATGATGGATCATGACCTTTTTCTCTTTGATTTCTGTTTACGGTTTGTCTTGGCAATATGACTAGGGAAACTAAGTTGCTTGTGTGTGATAGGGATTCCATTTGGTATAATCAAACACCTTGTGCAAGTGAAGACCATCTAATGCCTCCTTGTACCAGGATTAACATGCCTCATGTGTATTTCCTCACATATTCTGACAAGATTCTATGGTTACTGGTCTACATCATGGCATTCTTTGTCTGTCAAGTACCTGTTTTGCAAGGGATCACATCTTCCACCTTGGCCTATGTCATGCCATGGTGTTTATCATCCTATAGACACCCAAAATTGTCCCAAATTTGTCCATGTCTTGCAACACCTAGTTAAAAACATCACTTAGACATCATGTAGCATTTTTTCCTAATCCCACTCTGAAGCCATCCTTAATCCATTAGCCAATTAATTAAATAAATTTTATTTATTTAATTAATTTCCACATCATATCCTAATCCTATCCTAATCATCTTCCCAATTAATTAAATAAATTTTATTTAATTAATTAATTTCCAACTAGTATCCCAACTAATTCAAATAAAATATTTGAATTAGGTCCTCACCTCTCACCACATTCCAACACTTGTCCACCTCTTAATTGAATCATGTGTGGTACATCTTTTATTTAATATCTTTCACATATAGTACTTTTTATCTACACAATCACACATGTAGTACTTTTGTGTACACGGTCACATATGAGCCTTATCCTCCTTTGTACACTTGTCACATGACTACAACTTCTTTGAAGAGTGGGAATAACTAATCAATCTTAGCCGTCCACATCAACCATTTAGCCTTTCAATCTCAACCATCCATTTAAACCAAGCATTTCCTATAAATCAACCCCCTCATAAGCCATTAAGATGCATTGAGCTGGAGTATCCTTATGCTGCTGAAATCACATTAGAGCCTTTGCATCTATCATCTATTATCATTATCTTCCATCTATCATTCATTCATCTATCATCTTTATCTTATCGTTATGCTGCAGAAGTAAGCACCCAACATTCCTCCAACAATCATCTTTTAAAATCTTACATGCTTATGCGAGGTGGAGAAGAGCAATGGAGATAAATCGAGCATAGCATGGAGATCAGTTTGCATTTACATTTGTTATTTTGATTTTCATGTTGTCTTGTGCTTCATTGTGCAATTGTTAGGGTTTGAGCATTGTTGTTTATTCATTTACACTATTTGCAATTTTGCCCTAACTACATTTTGGCACGCCCGGTGGGGCTAACCCTCGCTTTGCAGGTTTATGCACTTTGACTTGTAGGTTGAAGATATTTTATATTGTTGATTTTCTTTATTTAGGACCAGATCTATTGCAGAGGGTTTTCTGTTTTACATAGGTCTTAGAAAAAAGAGATCTTGGATTCGTTGGAAAGAGGACTTCGTGAGCTTTCCGAAAAGTGGTTACATTAAATATTTGGCTTAGTATTCAAGGAGTTAGGACAATTTGAAGTTGACCCTGCGATTCTGATTTTTCAGAAATTTTTGACGTGCAACTTTTTAGAAAAAAAATCATATCTTCCAATCTAGCTAACCAAATCACATTTTGTTTTTTGCAGGTGGTTAGAAATATTTAAATCCATTTTTCTATATCATTATTTTTTAGATCTATGGCACAAATAGATTTTTTGTCAAAAAATAATTTGTTTTCAAACCCTAGTTTATGACATAACTTTTGCATATGGAGTCCAATTTGAGCAAAAAAAATTTTGATATTGATTAGAAAATCTTAAGGAATCTCATGGCCATATCTATTTTACTGTTGAATGACATTATTTGCTAATTTTATGTAGGGTTTATTTTTCAATCTTAACACTATTTCATTGCAAACTTCAAACAAGCATAACTTTTGCATTTTTTATCTTTTTTCAACAATTTTTTTCTTAAAGTGCATGAAATTTTTTGAATTTTTTGTTTATGCAATCCATTCTGCTGTATCAGGTCATCTTAATTATAATTTTTTAGATTTCATCTTTTTCACATAGCTTTCTTCTATACAAGTTTACTTGTTTCTTTTTGGAATTGGTGACTTGTAGGTGAATCAAAGAAGTTGGAGCAACATTTGGATCAATCATAATAGAAACTTGGATAGCGAAATAATCAGGTGCACTCATTCTAATCTTTTATCTCTTAATCATTGTTTGTAAACACATTTGGACTTTGGGCTTAAAACGAACAACATTACTTGCAATCACATCAAAAAAATTGGGTTAAAACGAACAAGTATCTTCAATCACGTCTTGGCTTTGGATTTAAAAAGAACAAGTGTTTGAATTGTCTTCCACACATTTCATTTTCTAAGGGAAAATTAACAACTGCGAGTGTGAATCAAGTGACAGCTCACTTGGTTTGCTTTTGTAAACCCTATCTAGGAGGCCTGCTTGGAGACACACCACTCTAAGGGACGACCTCAATCGAGGCTGAATCGAAAGACACCCTCATTGGGAGTTGTAAATATTGTCACTCTTGGCTAAGCCCCAAAGAACTTTATAACTTTGGGAAGTGAAGGTGAAGGGTGGATTACCCCTTTCTCCCGGCTGTGTGGCAGGATTTCACTTTCAATTCCTTAGTCAACCTTGTGCAATAGATAGCCTAAGATCTAATTGGCCATACCCACTTGAATAGACATTAGGCTTGTTGATGTGTTTTCAAGTGCTTGCTTAATAATCATTACATTTTATTTTCAAAGTCAAAAATAGCTTGTGTCTTGCGTGAGTGATTTGTGTGTGTATATACATAATCATTTGTTTGAACATTGCCAAATCAAGCTATAAACACCAAACACATAAACAAGTCATCATATCCAAATAAATTTCATCCTAGTCACCTTCATCCTAATCATCAAATCAACTTCATCCAAACAATCCACATCATCATCATCGAATCATAATCAAGCACTTGCCAAAAAGGTCTTAAACTTGAACACATTTGAGACAACATGCCAACATTTCGAAGACTAAGTACTAAAACTCATGCTCCAACTTCACAAAGCTCAAGCAAGCCAATCACCTCTAAGCCAACAAACCATTCAAGAGGCCAACGACATGATCCAACAACTTCAACAAACAAGTCAATCACCTCAAATGCAACAACTCATAGCACTAGCCCAATACCTCATAGCCACATGTCCAAATCAAAAAGCACATCATCCATCCATTCTGCATCAACAAGTTCCACCTCATTCTTATGTGGCAATCCCTCCATCATCACCACATCAACAACTTCATCAACAACAACAATCTATTCAACAATTCCAACCACAACATCAACAAATTTACCAACAACTGTTGCAAGTATGAGGTTAACCAGTGTTGTCATTGATGTCAACATACTCATATTACATTGACAAGAAGGATTGGATGAGCTGTGTGTTGAGGATATTGAGAAAATTACCCTCAGTCAGGAACAGTGAAGAACAGTGATGAGAAGAAGGCAAATATATTGGATAGGTTGAGTACCGGAGGATGCGGATTAAAGGGTTTGCAGATATGAGTCTTGAGATGCTTCAGTCAAGTTTTCAGAGGTCCGCATGAAGACCTGAAGAAGTTATGGCTGTCTATGTGGAACCGGTTCCGACAAGTGCTTAGAGGTGACAGAGGATCACAGAAAGGTCCGGTGAGGTCCGGAATTGTACAATCCTAATCTGCGGATTGGAAAGAGTATTTGGGATGTCCTTGTGATGTGCCATCTCGAGTTGTGTATGATTTGGAGGTCCGAAAGTACCTCTTGCATTATGACAGTGGCGACAGACTGTGTTCTTGAAGTTCTGGATAAGGAGGATAAGAGATTTCAGTAAGTAAAGGAAATGCGGACGTACCTGGTCATTCAGACAGGCTTGTGAAGGTTCTTGGATCATGTTGAGGTTGTGTCATTGGTCCGCATTGATAATGTATGATTTGAAGGTCTGGAAGTACCTTCTACAGTGGCGACAGACTGTGTTCTTGAAGTTCTGGATGAGGAAGACAAGAGATTCCAGCAAGCAAAGGAAGTGCGGATGTATCCGGACATTCAGGCAGGCTTGTGAAGTTTTCTGGATCGTGTTGAGGTTGTGTTGTTGATCCGCATTGATAGTAGAGCCCGGAATTGAAGTTATTCTTCCGGATGAAGTTCTTGCTCTGTTTAGCCGACCGGATGAGTTGTTCATCCTGCGAATGTTCTTGTGGTGGCCGACCGGATGTGTTATTCATCTTGCGGATACTCTTATGATTGTTTGCCGACTTAGATGTTTGATCCTAAGTCAATGTCTTGTACAAATAACGGTCTGTGAGTTCATTTCGAGGTGTGGTGTGTGTGGATGAGTGTGGCATAGCGAAGAGAAGTGCGAAAGGTAGAACAGAGGTTTTTGGGCTTAATTGGAACTGATCCGGACATGGTAGAGATGTCATTCTCCAGTTCAAGACTGTGATTTTTATCACTTTGTAGACAGTGTGTCTCCTTGTAGGCAGTGGGCCTCTTTGTGAGCAGTGTGCTCAGGTAGTGAGCCCTAATTGGCATGTGCCATTCATTTTTCTTTATTCTTCTAACAGAGAATAATTCTTGGGTTAATCACCCCGTGGTTTTTCCCTTAACCGGGTTTTCCACGTCAAAATCTTGGTGTTCAATGTGTTGATGCTTATCTGCTCTTGTGTTTATGTATTATGCTTTCATGGATGATTAATTGATATGCTGCTAACTAACAACAAAGAATCAAGTGTTTGAAAGAAGAAGAAGTTTTATACAACTGATTCACCCCCCCCCCTCTCAGTTGTATGCCCTAGATCCAACAATTGGTATCAGAGCTAAGTTCCTCTGATAGGAGCTTAACCGCTTGAGGAGATCCAGGATGTCGTCATACAAGAAGGATAGTCCGAAGTTCGATGGAACCAACTTCACTCTCTGGAAAGGTCGCATGAAGTGTCACTTGGAATGTATGGGAAAAGCATACTTGGCTATGGTTTCAAAACCATATGTACCTCCACAAGGTGGTCTGACAACTCTGAATGAAATCACAGAAGCTGAAAACAATCTGTGGACCAAGGAAGCTCTTCTAAGCGCATTGAATGACTCAGATCTCTTGAATGTTATTGACCTACCAACTGCATATGAGATCCTGACTAAACTGGAACTTCTGTATGAAGGAGATGAGTTTGTCAAAAATGCAAGGTTGCAAAGTCTGAAAGGGAAATTTGAAAGATTGAAAATGAGAGATGATGAAAACATCACTACCTTTATGCCAAGAGTGAATGAGCTGGTATGTGGAATCAGAAATGCTGGTGGAACTTTAGATGAAAATGAGATTGTCTGCAAAATCCTAAGATCCCTTCCTGCTGCCTACAAAATCAAGGTTGCTGCCATTGATGAATTCAGAGCCCACACAACTGTCACAAGAGAACAACTGGCTGGCAAACTAGTTGCATTTGAAATGACCGAGTTTGGAGATGATCCTCCCAAGACTGAATCTGCTTTCAAAGTCAGTGCCTATGTGAAAGGCAAACAGAGATTTGATCTGGGAGAAAACTCATCAAGGAAAATGTCATGGTATGATCAAGCAAGAAGAGACATGGAAGAAGAAGAAGCAGAAACAGCTCAACTTGAAGCCCTCATTGCAAAGAGACTGCCAAGAGGATCCGGTAAGTATGAAGGAAAACTACCCTTTAAGTGTTTCAACTGCAATAAGATTGGTCATTTTGCTTCAAGATGTCCGGAAAGATCTGCAAGGTCTAATACTAACAGACAAAGGTTTCAAAAGAATTGCTATTATGTTCACGAAGAAGATGACAATGAAGGAGTAACAGATGATGAATCAGAACTAGGAAGCAAATCCGGAAATGAGTGGGTGTTTATTGCCATCAAGGAAGAAGATTCAATACTCTCTGAATCTGTCAATCACAAAGTTGTTGAAAAAGCTTTGGCTGCTCAAGTGGAAGAAAAGGATGATTGGGTTATTGACAGTGGATGTTCTCACCATATGACTGGTGACAAGAATAAGTTCTTGAATTTGGAAAAGTATGAAGGAGGAATGGTAAAGTTTGGTGACAATTCTGCTGGCAGAATCAGAGGCAAGGGAACTATTTCCTTCGATGGAAAGAGCAAAACAGGTAACGTACTGTATGTTGAAGGATTGAAGCACAATCTTCTTAGTGTTGGTCAGTTAGTGGACAAAGGCTATGATCTCCGGTTCAAAAATGGAAAATGCAGAATCTTTACAAGCTCTAGAACTGAGATTGCATCCGGTACTCAGACAAAAGGTAATATCTTTCATCTGGTTGGTTCAAATAAAAGTTGTTTGTTTGCTCAAATTGATCAGAGTTGGTTATGGCATAGAAGAATGTGCCATGTAAATTTTGATAACATCATCAAGATAAGCAATACTCAGGCCGTAAGAGATCTTCCAAAATTGATGAAACCTACAAATAGTTTGTGCAAAGAATGTCAGCTAGGTAAACAAAGCAGAGTCTCTTTCAAAAGCAAAGATCAGTCTTCTACCAGATTGTTGGAATTAATACATACTGATCTCTGTGGTCCGACAAGAATCAAGAGTCTGCAAGGTGATAGATATTTCATGTTGTTAATTGATGATCATTCCCGGATGATGTGGGTTACCTTTCTAAGAGAAAAATCAGAAGCATTTGAGAAGTTCAAGATCTTTAAAGCTATGGTAGAGAATCAAACCGGATTGAAACTAAAGTGTCTAAGGTCTGATAGAGGTGGTGAATTTACATCTGGTGAGTTCATTGATTTTTGTGAGAAGCAGGGTATAAGGAGACAGTTGTCTGCTCCTAGGACTCCACAGCAGAATGGAGTGGCTGAGAGAAAGAACCGGACCATTCAGGAAGCTGCCAGGACAATGATGTTGGAAGCAAATGTTCCTCAAATATTTTGGAAGGAAGCTATCAGCACTGCAGTCTACACTCTCAATCGAGTTCAAATCAGAAACAACACCGGTAAGACCCCCTATGAACTCTAGTTTGGCATCACTCCTACTGTGAAATATTTCAAAGTATTTGGTAGCAAGTGTTATATTAAAAGAGATGAAGATCTAGGAAAGTTTGATGCTAGAAGTGATGAAGAAATTTTCTTGGGTTACTCCACTCAAAGCAAAGCATACCGGTGTTACAATAAGAAATTGAGGAAGATGATAGAAAGCACCAATGTGAAAGTTGATGAAGGAATTGAGAAGCCTTCAAGATTTTATGAGTTTGATGAAGATGACCAAGACAGTGTTCAAGGACCTCAATCCTCTCCGGTGAGACAGAGTCAGCCTGATCCGGTAAATCAGGAAGAAGAGATAGGTTTGAATGAGCCTGATCAAGAAGCAGCAGTGCAGGATACTCCCAAAATTCCAAGGTATGTAAGACTGAACCACTCTGAAGATCAGATCATAGGTGACAGAAGCAAAGGTGTACAAACTAGAAGGAATGTTGCTCAAAATCAGGATGAATGTTGTCTGATTTCAAAGATTGAACCTAAAACAATAAATGAAGCCTGCAATGATGAAAACTGGACCAAAGCAATGGAAGATGAATTGATGCAAATCGAGAAAATCATACTTGGGATCTTGTTCCCAGACCTAGAGACAGGAATGTAATTGGAACCAAGTGGGTCTTCCGGAACAAACTAAATGAAGCTGGTGAAGTAATCAGAAAAAAAGCTAGATTGGTCTGCAAAGGCTACTCTCAAATAGAAGGAATTGACTTTGAAGAGACTTTTGCTCCGGTGGCAAGAATTGAAGCAGTCAGATTACTTCTTGCATTTTCTGCCTTCAAAGACTTCAAGGTATATCAGATGGATGTCAAGTCTGCCTTCCTAAATGGTGATCTGGAAGAAGAAGTCTACATTGAACAACCGGATGGATTTCAATTGTCTGATAATGATGATATGGTCTGCAAGTTGAAGAAAGCTTTGTATGGATTGAAGCAAGCCCCAAGAGCATGGTATGAAAGGTTGGATAAGCATCTTGTGCAGATTGGATTCAACAAAGGTACTGCTGATAGTAACTTATATTTCAAAATTGATCATGAAAATATTTTGATTGTTGAAGTGTTTGTGGATGATATCATTTTTGGAGGAAGAGATAGTATGTGCAAAACTTTTGCAAATCAGATGAAAAGTGAGTTTGAAATGTCTATGCTTGGTGAAATGAATTTCTTCTTGGGTCTGCAAATTACTCAAACAAAAGAAGGGATCTTCATTTCTCAGACCAAATATGTGAAAGAATTGTTAAGGAAATTTGGTATGGAAGACTCAAAGCCTATGAACACTCCTATGGCAACCGGATGTAAGTTAAGCAAAGATGATGATTCTCCAAAGGCAGATCAGACAAAGTATAGATCAATGATTGGTGGATTGTTGTATCTCACTCAAACTAGACCAGATATAATGTAGGTTGTTGGTCTTGTGGCAAGATTCCAGGCTGATCCTAGAGAATCTCATGTTATGGCAATCAAAAGAATTTTTAGGTACTTGAAAGGAACAGTTGAGTATGGTCTATGGTACCCTAGAGATCCAGATTTCTCTCTTTATGCTTACACAGATGTAGATTGGGCAGGAGATGTGGATGACCAGAAGAGCACTAGTGGTGGAGCATTCTTTTTGGGGAAGAGATTGGTTTCTTGGCTAAGCAAGAAACAAGATGCAATATCTCTGTCTACAACTGAAGCAGAATACATTGCAGCAGCAGGTAGTTGCACTCAAATCTTATGGATGAAGCAAATGCTAAGAGACATCAAAGTTGAATATGAGGAGCCTATCACAATTTTCTGTGATAATTCAAGTGCAATTAATATTTCTAAGAATCCGGTATTGCATTCTAAGACTAAGCACATATCTATCAAATTTCACTTTTTGAGAGAACAAGTAAACAAGGAAGAAGTCAGATTGGAGTATGTTCCCTCCAAGGATCAGATTGCAGATATCTTTACAAAACCTCTTCCCAAGGACTCTTTTGAATATCTTCGGGAGAAGTTAGGGGTCATGGCCCCTCCGGTAATGAACTAAGATGCACTGATGTGCATCAGTCCGGTGGATATCACAGTCATATCTTGTGATCCGGATTGATGATGGGGAGCTGCTACTAAGGGGGAGTAGCTGGAATGATTCTGATGTATTAAGTATGAGCCCTTTGCCATTGATGTCAAAGGGGGAGAGAAGACATGTGAAAAACAAGTGGTTAATGATCAAAGGGGGAGAGAAGACATGTAAAAAGTTGTTGTTGATAGGGGGAGCTGTGACAGAAAGGAGAAGTTCTTGTCTTGATGATTTTTCACATCATGTGTTGCCATCAATGACAAAGGGGGAGATTGTTGCGAGTATGAGGTGAACCAGTGTTGTCATTGATGTCAACATACTCATATTACATTGACAAGAAGGATTGGATGAGCTGTGTGTTGAGGATATTGAGAAAATTACCCTCAGTCAGGAACAGTGAAGAACAGTGATGAGAAGAAGGCAAATATATTGGATAGGTTGAGAACCGGAGGATGCGGATTAAAGGGTTTGCAGATATGAGTCTTGAGATGCTTCAGTCAAGTTTTCAGAGGTCCGCATGAAGACCTGAAGAAGTTATGGCTGTCTGTGTGGAACCGGTTCCGGCAAGTGCTTAGAGGTGACAGAGGATCACAGAAAGGTCCGGTGAGGTCCGGAATTGTACAATCCTAATCTACGGATTGGAAAGAGTATTTGGGATGTCCTTGTGATGTGCCATCTTGAGTTGTGTATGATTTGGAGGTCCGGAAGTACCTCTTGCATTATGACAGTGGCGACAGACTGTGTTCTTGAAGTTTCGGATAAGGAGGATAAGAGATTTCAGTAAGTAAAGGAAATGCGGACGTACCTGGTCATTCAGATAGGCTTGTGAAGGTTCTTGGATCATGTTGAGGTTGTGTCATTGGTCCACATTGATAATGTATGATTTGAAGGTCCGGAAGTACCTTCTACAGTGGCGACAGACTGTGTTCTTGAAGTTCCGGATGAGGAAGACAAGAGATTCCAGCAAGCAAAGGAAGTGCGGATGTATCCAGACATTCAGGCAGGCTTGTGAAGTTTTCTGGATCGTGTTGAGGTTGTGTTGTTGATCCGCATTGATAGTAGAGCCCGGAATTGAAGTTATTCTTCCGGATGAAGTTCTTGCTCTGTTTAGCCGACCGGATGAGTTGTTCATCCTGCGAATGTTCTTGTGGTGGCCGACCGGATGTGTTATTCATCTTGCGGATACTCTTATGATTGTTTTCCGACTTAGATGTTTGATCCTAAGTCGATGTCTTGTACAAATAACGGTCTGTGAGTTCATTTCGAGGTGTGGTGTGTGTGGATGAGTGTGGCATAGCGAAGAGAAGTGCGAAAGGCAGAACAGAGGTTTTTGGGCTTAATTGGAACTGATCCGGACATGGTAGAGATGTCATTCTCTAGTTCAAGACTGTGATTTTTATCACTTTGTAGACAGTGTGTCTCCTTGTAGGCAGTGGGCCTCTTTGTGAGCAGTGTGCTCGGGCAGTGAGCCCTAATTGGCATGTGCCATTCATTTTTCTTTATTCTTCTAACAGAGAATAATTCTTGGGTTAATTACCCCGTGGTTTTTCCCTTAACTAGGTTTTCCACGTCAAAATCTTGGTGTTCAATGTGTTGATGCTTATCTGCTCTTGTGTTTATGTATTATGCTTTCATGGATGATTAATTGATATGCTACTAACTAACAACAAAGAATCAAGTGTTTGAAAGAAGAAGAAGTTTTATACAACTGATTCACCCCCCCCTCTCAGTTGTATGCCCTAGATCCAACAACAACAACAACAAATCATACCACAACAACAAGTCCAAACACCATTCCAACCTCAACAAATTCCACATCAATCTTATGTGTCACCCCCTTCAACTTCATACCAATCTTATCCAACCATATGTCAAACCAATGCCACATCACCATATCCCATTTCTTCCAACATCAACCAACTTCCACCACAATTCATATCACAAAACCTTTTACCTACATATCCTACCATATCATCTCATCACCAAACCCATCCACAAGGCAACCAAGTGTCATCACAACAAGAACATGCAAGCCCAAATCTACATTGGCAACAAGATCAAATGCCATCAACTTCATACCAACCCCAAGACCTTTTATCTACATATCCCACCATTTCACCCAACCACCAAGACTATCAATGGCCTCCACAACAAGCACAAGTGAGCCTAAGTCCACCTTTGCAACAAGAATCACATCCAAGTCCAAGTGGCCCCTTGTACATAAATCAAAGCTGAAGTTATCCTATGTAAGACTTAATTACCTTTGACAAGGGAGATACCAATCTAGAGTGGCCTCCACCATCCAATCCCATGCCAACACATGAGCCAACAAGTCCTATCCCAACACCACCATGTGATCCCATTCCTAGTCCATTAATCCCTCTACCTTCCAAACCACCAAGCCCTCCATTACCTTCATCACCATGTCATTCTAATCCTTCACAAAAGGCTG
Organism: Cunninghamia lanceolata; assembly: GCA_027924645.1. Taxonomy (NCBI): domain Eukaryota; kingdom Viridiplantae; phylum Streptophyta; class Pinopsida; order Cupressales; family Cupressaceae; genus Cunninghamia; species Cunninghamia lanceolata. The sequence continues at coordinate 6,232,196 of BSBN01000850.1, forward strand.
CAGCTGAGATAGTTTTACAAAGGATGCTTGAAGCAAAACTCATTGAAATTCCCGAAGTCAAACCATGTGAAGAAAGTCCGTATGATGAACATGATTATTGTACATACCATAGGACCAAAGGCCATGATACAAATAAATGCACCATATTTTCCCAATTGTTTACAAGGTGTATCGACATACAATAAGAAATCATGTCACATCATCCTAATTCCATGTGTCACCCCCGTCCAATCCAAATCTTAGCCCATCAAACTCCTTTATCCTTCCATCCAATCAAAGTCCTAATCATAAGCCTACAACACCATCCGCTATTATTGTTCATCCATTATATTGCCCATCTACCCACACTTGCAAAGGATGTGATCCATTGGCTATTAGAAAGGAACTACTTATCCCCATGTCAAACATATATTCAAGAGTCCTACACCATGCTTACCCCTTCAAGCCCATCATGTGACCTACAATCCATCAAGCCTATTCAAGGACCTCCCATAAGTCCAAGTCAAGACTCATCATGTTCTCATGTTGTTGACCAAGAACCTATCCAAGGGTCATCCAATTCCATTCAAGCAACCCAAGAGGTATGTCAAGAGTTTAATCCTAAGAATGTGGAAACATTAATCCTTAGTCCAAGACAAGATCAAATCACTTTTAGGCAACCTATCCATAACATGTATCTTTTCCATGATCAAGATGATATCCATAATGATGAATCTATTCATGAGCCACTTGATCCTATCTATCTCCCAACAACTATTCATGAGCAAGCTATCCAAACTCAACCTATCCATAACATTTACCTTCTTTATGATCAAGATGATACCTATAAAGAAGCTATCCATGAGCACCTTGATCCTATCCATAATCCTATATCTATCCATGAGCAAGATATCTAAATTGCTCCTAATCATTTGCCATCTAGCCCTATCCATAATGAGCAAACATCCACTTGTCATGATGAGACACTTATCCCCCAAGCAAGAATAGAAGATCAAACAAATAACTTGGATCTTAGTGAACATAATGAACATAATCAAGATCCTAATGATCCTTCATCCATATCCACCATCGACCCCATTTCAAAGCCATCATATCCACTTAGCCTTACCACCTTCATCCATGAATCTTCCTCCTTAGGATAACAACAACCTTTGTCCTCCACTTCATCTTCTCCATCCAATAATTAGCTCAAGTCTAGTTCTCAAACTACACAAGTCTCATTGTCCATCGCATACTCTGAAACATGAACTACTAAGGTAAAGGCCTAGGCCTTTATGAACAAGGTATTTTGGAGCCAAACCATGTCAATGTTCCCCCACTCTCATATGGTCTTAGATATACACCCCAAGGTAAACACTCTAAAGATGTTGGTAATTCCACCATGCATCCTAAGTCCACCACTTTCCATCATAAATCCTATCATACACCTAAAACATATGTTGCCATTCCACCTCCATTATCCTACAAACCCCAAAAGCATGTGACCATACACCTTCCACCATCTAATTTACCTCCATTACTTCCAACTCCTAATATCCCTCCATCCACTTTGCCTCCACTTCTACCAATGCCTAATTATCCACTTATCCATAAGTACCCTTATAATCCTAATCATGACCAACAAATGCACACATTGTCTAAACATGAAGCTTTCACCCATTCCACCAACTCCGCTTCCATCATGTCCATGGGATTCCAAAATAAACATTTGGATGCCTCTACCTATAAAGCCAAAAGTCCTACCAAAAATCCTAAAGATCCTCATGCCTTAGGGTACAAATGCAAAGAATCAAAGCCAAGTCCATTCAAAAATCTATCCAAGCCCATACCTCCAAAAGCAAAGTCCAAAAGCAAAATGGTTTGGGTCCCTAAGCAAAGAGAAAACAACTCAAATCAGGCATCCACATCTCAAAAATCCCAACCATCGCCTTCTATCCAAAAATCCCCTTCCATCCTGTTGACTTTTTCACAGACTGGATGCTTATTCCCAGATTTCCCTACAAGGTAGCCATCAGTGATCAACAGGATCTCTGGGCCAGGGGGTCAACAGTGTAGGAGATAGACTCTATATTTTATCTCCTCTTCTTCTTCAGGCTCTGCAAGACCTAGGGGGGTATTCCCTACTCAACATCCATGAGGATATGCATGCAAGGCTGGGATGCTGACAGAAAGCAGATAGTCCTCTTGTAAGTAGACCAAAACTGAAAGATAAGAGCAAAGGGGCTAGCTTTGGGCCTATTAGCAGTTGTAGACAGAGGACTGAGGATCCTAAACTAACTCTAATGTCCTACTGTTGGTTTTAGATTTTGCTTTGGAGTTTAAGTGTGGATGCAAAGCTGGATATGGTTATAACACAAAACAAAGCATGATTGGTGCCTATCCAGGGCCTGGAGTCAGTAGACATACACCTGTGAATGATCAGCATGAACAACTAAAACTAGATTTCAAGGGGATACGTGTGATACCTGCCTTACAGGCATCTCCCAGTACAAAGTGTTAGGTTATCTCTACTTATGGTATCCCTACTGCAGTATACCCTTCCCAATGTTCAACCTGAAAACAGTTTAATCTACCCCTTGAGTAGAAGTTAAAAGATCAGGCAGACAGCATAGGAATTCTCTGCTCTAGAATCCGAACATTACCAAACATCCAGATTCAAAAGAAGAGTACATGCAATACTGGAGACAGAATTAACACAACACATGCCAAACAGCATTTCTCATATAAGTTTAATCATGAAATCAGTGGGTTCATGCCAAAAACAAACAACAAGAGATACATAAACTCACAGGTAAGCAGTACAGAGCAACCAGATCAGCTTGTTATGCATTACAGAGCCAAAATCATCAACTTTCAACAACCTTTCAAACGAGCAACACAACCTCCTTATAACAGCTAGGTAGGTGCTCAGCAATTAATTACAATGTTGACCAAAATTTCGCCAGATACACAGTATCATGAAAATGGCGCTCAAACACAACCAGATTGGCGCCCAAACCTGAATGCAGCAGGTAGGGGAGGAGACAGGAAGATTTCTCGAGCCCTGCGCCCCTGTCCGTTGATTGACACCTCCAGTCGGATACAAGATCGACCCACGCCATCGCCCATACCTCTGCAACAATCGCCATTAATGGCGCACCAACCCGCGGCCTTGGGAAGATCATCAAATCTGCAGTCGCAACCATTTCCCGCCGAGATTCATCATCATGATGTTTTGAATATGCAGGATAACAATATCCCACATGCACCCCGCGATGACCTCAATAATACTTTATATACTAGGTCATGAGCATATATCATGTCGGCGCTTTTGCTCCTGACGACACTAGTATAGACTTCATCATCATCATCCTCCAGCAGCATGATATCATGTTGTTCGAAATATCACCCTGACGTCATCATGATATTTGAAATATAACCTTCATGACAATCGGCACAACCTGATCCTTCGGAGGAACATCCTCCTGTTGGGCTTATAACAAAAGTCTGGCCGATGAACATCCTGATGACGTCATCATCATATACTGCTGACGTCATCATCATATCTGCCTACTGCGCACCTCCTCATATCCGGATGACGTCATCATCATGTTTGTAAATATCAGGAGGTCTCTTCAAGATGATCACTTGTTAGAAATATGACCTCCGCGGACCTTGATGACGTCATCATCATATTAACATCATCATGATATTCGGAAGACAACCGGATATTTGGAAATATCCTCCTGACGTTCCAACATCAGGTTGCACTGTAGCTCCTCTATAAGATCAGGGCGATAACTGAATATGATGATGATGCTTGAAAAGATCACCCCCAGTAGATAATGCGCGAAGCCAACATGCGGATATCTCCTTGATATCAGCATCATCATGATGCTCGAGCAAACATATATCCGGGTGATATGAAAATATCACCCCTTCCTTCGGAATATCATGATGCAGATAGGCAGAAAGAAAAAGATCACCCTGATATACGGATGACGTCAGCATCATCAGGATGAGAAACAAAGAATAGGAAGTGATACAACATCATCAGGATGATATTGACTAAGATCATCCTGACGTTCAAAATATGATGACCCTAGTGAATATCGGGTCGCACTTAGAACTCTTCAACATCATCATCAGGATGATCATAACCGAGATCACCCGATGATAAAATATCACCCCGGCGAAATATCATGAAGGCAAAAAAAAAATTATGATGACCTCCGCAAGCAGCAGGATGATAACTGGAAATATCATGATGATGACGACCCTTAGGAAAAAAACAAGTCAGGTCGACAACTTAGAGAATAACCCCTTCAAGATATCGGGGCAACATCGTCATCATGTTTGAGCAAGGTGATATTCGGAAGATCACCGGATACTTGAAAAATCACCCTCGCAAGCAACTGAGGGCGCACTGTAGCTCACCAGTATCATCAGGATGATATCCAAACATCACCCGACAGTTGAAATATGATGATGACGATGAGAAAAACAAGTCGACGAAGAACATGCTGATGAAGATCATCATCGAAGACAAGATGATGATGACGACCTCCTCCTCAGGAAAATATGATGCTGCAGTTGAAGAATGCTGAGGAGGTCCAACACTTAGAAAATTTGGGCAAGAAGATGAAGGCTTCAGATGAAGAAACCTCCTGATCATGACAAATCAACCCCAGGTCAAAATAAGTGCTAACAGTGGCTCCGAATGGGGACGTGCAGGTGAAAGCCTGCAGCGAGAACCAGATCTCCGGGCAGACCTGAAAAAAAAAGCCAAAAAACGCGAGCTGTACAAGGCATTTACACTACATACATATTTTACAAATGTGCACAGCAACCAGATATTCATGTAAAGTAGAACTTAAGGAATTGGCCATGCACAGGCAATTCCAGAATTTCACCATCTAGGGCCTGGAGGAAATAAGAATCCTCCCCATGAGTATTGCAAACCTGATATGGGCCCATCCATAAGGGCTGAAATTTACCATGTTTACCCTTTTCCTGATCTTTAGCATTCCAAATAAGCACCAGATCATTGACTTGAAACTTCCTTTTTGTAGTTCTCCTGTCAAACTGATATTTCATATCCTGTTGTCTTTTGAGATTGATCTGGTGGGCTCTCCTTCTGTCTTCATCCAATGTAACCAGCTGATTCACTCTTTCTGTCATGGGATCTTCAATGTCCTCATCATTTTCCTGAATGAACCTATAAACTGGTAGGAGATTGTTTATGGGCAGTCTAGCTGATGCACCATATACCAGCTCAAAAGGTGACTTCCCAATAGCCCTTTTCACAGTCACTCTGTCAGCCCATACTGCTAAATTCAACTTTGAGTCCCAAGCTCTTTTGTTCTTGTCCAGTATCCTCTTGACAATTTTTACGATGCTCTTATTGCTTGATTCTGCTTGACCATTTCCTTGTGGGTGATATGGTGATGTATATGACAGGTTTATCCCATACCTGTTGCAAAAATCAACAAACTCACCTGATCTGAAGCACATAGCATTATCAGTGATAATCTTAAATGGTACTCCAAACCTGATGATGATGTTCTCTAGTATGAAGTCTGTCACCACCTTACTTGTAGCTCTTTTAGTTGGAATGGCCTCAATCCATTTGGTAAAGTAGTCAGTTGCCACCAAAATCCAACTGTGTCCCCCACTTGATTTGTCTGCAATTTCCCCTATAAAGTCAATTCCCCACTGCTGGAATGGAGCATCCACAGGTACAGTTCTGAGGGGCAAAGCACCATTATATTTCAGCTTTCCTGAGAATCTCTGGCAAGGGTCACACTTCCTTACTAACCTTTGTGCATCTGAAAAGAGAGTGGGCCACCAATATCCTGCCCTGAGAATTTTATGAGCTGTTGTTCGGGCAGTATAATGGCCACCACACAATCCTTTATGCATGTCAATCAAAATATTGTTAGCCATGTTCTTATCCACACATCTCAGCAGTACACCATCAGGATTTTTCCAGTACAGCTCACCCTGAACAACAACATACCTGATTGCATGTAGCTTTAGAGTCCTCTTTTGATTGTCACTGAAATGGGAAGGACAGTTCAGATTTTGCAAATAATAGACAATATCCTTGTACCATTCAGATCCTGATGCACTTACATTCTCATCTTGGACTGCATTAACTTGGCATGCTTCCAAGTTTGACTGTGCCATCATCTTGGCTAGTCCTTGTCCCCTTATCAACTTAGTAACTTGTATGTCTATGTTGAATTCCTGCAGTTTGTTTATCCATCTGCACCTTCTTCCAGTCACCTCCTGCTGAGTGAATATGTCTTTGACTGCTGCATGAGGTACATATGCAATGATATATGACCCTACCAGGTAAGGTCTGAAACTTTTGATGGCTCTAACAAGTGCATATGCCTGCTTTTCCATAATGTCATACTTCAACTCAGAGGCCTGCAGGGACATACTGAAGAAGGCGATGGGCTGTTCAAAACCATCTTCATTTTTCTGCAACAAACATGCAGCTACAGTATGAAAGGAAGCAAATGAGAACACTTGGAATGGCCTAGAAAAATCAGGAGATTTAAGAACAGGGGCCATCTTAATTGCCTCTTTGATATTCTGAAATGATTCTATTGCTTCCCTTTCCTAGCTGACAGTTGCATCCTTCTTCATCATCTTGGAGATGTTCCTTGTGATCTCTGCAAAGTTGGGAACAAATCTTCTAACAAAGTTTATCTGTCCAAAGAAGGACTGAACTCCTTTCACAGTTTTTGGCATTTGGATCCTGTCAATGGCTGCCACTCTGTCTGGATCTATCCTGACTCCATCCTTGGAAACAATGTGTCCCAGAAGTTTTCCTTCAACTACTCCAAAGGCACACTTCTTTGGGTTTAAAGAAATACCATATTCTAGTGCTCTTATGAAGATCTGCTCCAGATGCATACAATGTTGCTCTTCTTTCTTTGAGTAGGCAGTCAGGTCATCCTGATATACTGCCAGGATTGAATCAATCAGCCCTGCAAAAGCAACATCCATTGCTCTTTGAAATGTAGCACCTGCATTTGTTAGTCCAAATGGCATTCTAACATACACATATGTTCCCCATGGAGTGGTAAAGGCAGTCTTATACTGTTCTGATTCCTTTACCTTTACCTGATTATATCCTGAAAATCCATCCATCATGGATAGGAGTTCACAACCAGTCACTCTCTGCAACATAGCTTCCATATTAGGCAATGGATAGTTATCCTTCAAAGAGGATACATTCAAGTTCCTGAAATCCACACAAAGCCTAATATCACCATTCTTTTTCCTGACTGGGACAAGGTTAGACACCCAAGTTGAATGTCTGATGGGCACAATTATTCCAGCTTCCCTGAGCCTTCTGAGTTCTTCTTGCATCTTGGGAGCTAAGGTAGGATTTATAGGCCTTTGCCTCTGTCTAAATGGCTTAGCTTCAGGCTTCAATGGGATCTCATGCTGGAATAAGTCTTCTCTATAAGCTTTTAGGCCTGAATATTGCTCTCAAACATGGAATTAAAATGTTAAGAGTATTTGGAGACTCTGAGCTGATTGTATCCCAAATCAGAAATAAGTATGCTGCAAAAAATAAAAGACTGAAACAATACAAGCATGATGTTTGGGATACTATTGAGTTATTTGATGCATTTTCAATTGGCTGGGTAGAAAGGTCAAAAAATGTTATGGCTGATTTCTTAGCTAATTGTTCATCCTTAGGTCTGGAGGTAGATGGTCTCATACCATTCTGGTCATCATCTTCATCATCCCTCAGAGACTCTGCCTCTTCAAACCTTTCACTTGGGTCTAGAAAAGGGTGTTCTTGGAACACCTCTGACCTCATTCTCATACTACCACCCTGTTGCCTCTCATATGCACCTTGGATATCAGCTTCTGCAGTTGAAAAATAAGGAGCATGCTGTCCTGATGGCCTAGGGTTATCTTGTACCTCATCACTTTTTCTGGGGGAGCCCTCATGACTAGCTGAGACAGTTCCCTTTCTTCTATACATCATTCTTTTTGTTAATGGTAACTCTTCAAATAGAGGATTTTGTTGGGATCTTCTCCCCTGCATATAATTTTACTGTGACCGGTTGGGAGATTACTTCGGAGTCGTCACCTATTTCTAGGAACTGTTTTCTTCTGAAAACCAGGGTTCTTTCACAAGGTTCCCCAGCGGAGTAGATTACTGTTGCTGACTCAGATGGGTCAAATATATATCACTGGAGATGATTAGATAGCACTTTTACTTCTCAGTCCCCAGCAGAGTCGCCAATTTCTGTTGACTTTTTCCCAGACTGGATGCTTATTCCCAGATTTCCCTACAAGGTAGCCATCAGTGATCAACAGGATCTCTGGGCCAGGGGGTCAACGGTGTAGGAGATAGACTCTATATTTTATCTCCTCTTCTTCTTCAGGCTCTGCAAGACCTAGGGGGGTATTCCCTACTCAACATCCATGAGGATATGCATGCAAGGCTGGGATGCTGACAGAAAGCAGATAGTCCTCTTGTAAGTAGACCAAAACTGAAAGATAAGAGCAAAGGGGCTAGCTTTGGGCCTATTAGCAGTTGTAGACAGAGGACTGAGGATCCTAAACTAACTCTAATGTCCTAATGTTGGTTTTAGATTTTGCTTTGGAGTTTAAGTGTGGATGCAAAGCTGGATATGGTTATAACACAAAACAAAGCATGATTGGTGCCTATCCAGGGCCTGGAGTCAGTAGACATACACCTGTGAATGATCAGCATGAACAACTAAAACTGGATTTCAAGGGGATACGTGTGATACCTGCCTTACAGGCATCTCCCAGTACAAAGTGTTAGGTTATCTCTACTTATGGTATCCCTACTGCAGTATACCCTTCCCAATGTTCAACCTGAAAACAGTTTAATCTACCCCTTGAGTAGAAGTTAAAAGATCAGACAGACAGCATAGGAATTCTCTGCTCTAGAATCCGAACATTACCAAACATCCAGATTCAAAAGAAGAGTACATGCAATACTGGAGACAGAATTAACACAACACATGCCAAACAGCATTTCTCATATAAGTTTAATCATGAAATCAGTGGGTTCATGCCAAAAACAAACAACAAGAGATACATAAACTCACAGGTAAGCAGTACAGAGCAACCAGATCAGCTTGTTATGCATTACAGAGCCAAAATCATCAACTTTCAACAACCTTTCAAACGAGCAACACAACCTCCTTATAACAGCTAGGTAGGTGCTCAGCAATTAATTACAATGTTGACCAAAATTTCGCCAGATACACAGTATCATGAAAATGGCGCTCAAACACAACCAGATTGGCGCCCAAACCTGAATGCAGCAGGTAGGGGAGGAGACAGGAAGATTTCTCGAGCCCTGCGCCCCTGTCCGTTGATTGACACCTCCAGTCGGGTACAAGATCGACCCATGCCATCGCCCATACCTCTGCAACAATCACCATTAATGGCGCACCAACCCGCGGCCTTGGGAAGATCATCAAATCTGCAGTCGCAACCATTTCCCGCCGAGATTCATCATCATGATGTTTTGAATATGCAGGATAACAATATCCCACATGCACCCCGCGATGACCTCAATAATACTTTATATACTAGGTCATGAGCATATATCATGTCGGCGCTTTTGCTCCTGACGACACTAGTATAGACTTCATCATCATCATCCTCCAGCAGCATGATATCATGTTGTTCGAAATATCACCCTGACGTCATCATGATATTTGAAATATAACCTTCATGACAATCGGCACAACCTGATCCTTCGGAGGAACATCCTCCTGTTGGGCTTATAACAAAAGTCTGGCCGATGAACATCCTGATGACGTCATCATCATATACTGCTGACGTCATCATCATATCTGCCTACTGCGCACCTCCTCATATCCGGATGACGTCATCATCATGTTTGTAAATATCAGGAGGTCTCTTCAAGATGATCACTTGTTAGAAATATGACCTCCGCGGACCTTGATGACGTCATCATCATATTAACATCATCATGATATTCGGAAGACAACCGGATATTTGGAAATATCCTCCTGACGTTCCAACATCAGGTTGCACTGTAGCTCCTCTATAAGATCGGGGCGATAACTGAATATGATGATGATGCTTGAAAAGATCACCCCCAGTAGATAATGCGCGAAGCCAACAGGCGGATATCTCCTTGATATCAGCATCATCATGATGCTCGAGCAAACATATATCCGGGTGATATGAAAATATCACCCCTTCCTTCGAAATATCATGATGCAGATAGGCAGAAAGAAAAAGATCACCCTGATATACGGATGACGTCAACATCATCAGGATGAGAAACAAAGAATAGGAAGTGATACAACATCATCAGGATGATATTGACTAAGATCATCCTGACGTTCAAAATATGATGACCCTAGTGAATATCGGGTCGCACTTAGAACTCTTCAACATCATCATCAGGATGATCATAACCGAGATCACCCGATGATAAAATATCACCCCGGCGAAATATCATGAAGGCAAAAAAAAAATTATGATGACCTCCGCAAGCAGCAGGATGATAACTGGAAATATCATGATGATGACGACCCTTAGGAAAAAAACAAGTCAGGTCGACAACTTAGAGAATAACCCCTTCAAGATATCGGGGGAACATCGTCATCATGTTTGAGCAAGGTGATATTCGGAAGATCACCGGATACTTGAAAAATCACCCTCGCAAGCAACTGAGGGCGCACTGTAGCTCACCAGTATCATCAGGATGATATCCAAACATCACCCGACAGTTGAAATATGATGATGACGATGAGAAAAACAAGTCGACGAAGAACATGCTGATGAAGATCATCATCGAAGACAAGATGATGATGACGACCTCCTCCTCAAGAAAATATGATGCTGCAGTTGAAGAATGCTGAGGAGGTCCAACACTTAGAAAATTTGGGCAAGAAGATGAAGGCTTCAGATGAAGAAACCTCCTGATCATGACAAATCAACCCCAGGTCAAAATAAGTGCTAACACATCCAAAATTCCACTTCCATTCAAAAGTTTCAACTTCCTAAATCCCACAAGCAAAACAAAAGCACTAAAAATACTAAATCTATGTGGGTTCCTAAGTCACTCCATCACCCATCTCCTAAGAAAACATCTCCATTGCTTCCTACACCACCTTCCCATCAAAAGCTTCAATGTTTATCACGGTGTGTGCAACTATTAGTCATGGTTCCCTTCCATTCCGTAACACTTCCACATACCTCCATCTCCCCAACCTTCATCCATTATCTTACATATCTCCCCCATCACCTTCCTATGGTCCATGCTTTTGCATAAGCCTTTTATCCATCCTTTTCCATAAGTCCTATATAATCCACATCATGATCCACTATCTTGCCTATATAATCCATATCATAATCCACTATCCCCCAACTTTCCATAATCCATATCATAATCCACTATCTACCTAATCCATCTCACTCTCATGCAATCCATTACCAACATCTATGAGCACACTTGACATGGTCATGCGATGACATCACTCTCTATTGGGACACTATCACCTTTCATAGCACTAGACACTTGAGTACCTCCTACCCATTACCATGGTGAAAACCTGGTAAACAGGCGCCATGTGTAATTGTCATGCTATCCCAAAAAAAAGTCAAAAAAAAATCCTTTGGTGAAAACCCGATAAACAGGCGCCTTGGATAAGTACCATGATGAAAACCTGGCAAACATGCATCATGTGTAGGTTGATCTTCTATGTCACTTACACTTGGGGGCACATTGTCCCATCATACCATTACCACACTATCCTACTATCCTATTGAGTCCATTCATCCTACCTTCTCCCTTTTGATCTTGATAAAGATATGGGGGTAAAATGTTGAAATATGCTTTGGATATCTCTTGATATACCTTACCCTTTTCAAACAATCGTGGGTGAGTGCAGGATCATGACAGACCAAACACTACCCCTAAGTAAATGTGAAAAATAGACTTAAGTAACTTCATGCCAAAAATTGAACGAGTTATCTACACAATCTAGAAATAAGGTAGTAATAAAAGTTGTAATAAATTGAATGTAGTTTATGGGCTACTACTTTTTTTTTGAAAATTTTAAAAATAGTTTGGTGAAAATTGAATATTTCAATGAAACACCACTAAAATTTTTAGAAAAACGTAAAAAGTATGTGTCATTCCAGTCAACCTAAGTATGCGAAAAAGATAATATTTTTCCTCCATTATTTGAATTTAAGTAAAAGACACAAGTGGATGTGACACATATTTTTTTAATTTTTTAAGTAAATAAATAATTATTTATGAATTTTTTACTGTGACTTTTCTAAAATATTAAAAATTAATTTTCCAGCCAACCTAACTTGGTAAAAAATATATGAAAGTCAAAAAATTTAAAGTTTAATGTATACTCAATAAGTCCTAGAATGTGATGCATCTTTTGGATTTAAAAAAGGATTAATATGTATATCTATAAGGAAATCAAACATAGTGTATGTATAAAATTAATAAGAATTACCTATTAAGATTATTAAGAGGTGTATATTATATTTTTAGGATCTTAATAGCTTCCTCTATAAACCCTTTTAATTTGATTAAATTTAGTTACAAAAAAGTCTATCATCTTCAAGGATGAAATTGTGGAAATTTTTAAGATAACACTTAATGGGTGGTTTTGCAAGTTTCTTTGGCAAGTTTTGGGACTCCCACTTGCCTAAATATGAGGTAATCCTAAGGAATTTTTGGAGGGAAGCCAATTTGAGCTAGAAATATTAACATCATTTCCATACAAATCTAAATATTAGTCTAAACGTTAGCACTTTTTCATAGAGCAAGTATTTTCTCCATTGCCACTATTTGGTCCATCATGATCTCGCACTCACCTTCCTATCATTATCCACCTATCATAAGCCTTGTCATGTAAAATCTATCATGTCATCCTTTTGTCATAAGTTTTATCATGCAAAATCTTAAGTCTATACCTATAATGGGGCATGTTATTCCTATGCGACATAGTCTTTGGAGATCACATCCTAGCTCCCTTATGAGGCATACATCCATCCACTATAGCCTATTCTTATATCTATCCTTCTATCATGAGCTTTCCCTTTTATGGCCTATCCCTTTATCCACCCATTTATCATGAGCCTTCCATCCCATTTAACTATCACCCATCCTTTTATCCATTCATCCATCCTTGCACCTAGGCTTGGTCTTCCCTTGTCATTGGTATCAAGCACAAAGGCTACCTAAATTGTAACTCCATTGACATTCAAAAAAACCAAAATATTTTTAAAAAAAAATCCAAAAAAAAATCAAATATCCCAAAAATAAATATATATATATATAATTTTCAAAAACACAAAAAATTAAATATTCCAAAAACACAAAAAAATCAAATATCCATCAAAAATCCAAGCAATAAAACCAACCATCAAATCAAAATCATCAAATCAAATCAAAATCCAATCATCATTCAAAATTCATCCAACAAATCCAATCAAATCATCAAATCGAATCAAATTTATCAACGATCAATCAAAATCATCAAATCTCAAATCCCATCAAATTCATCAATCACATTCTTCAAATCAATCCTTTCATCCTTCAAATCCATCAATTCAATCCAATCAATAATCTAAATGCAAGTCAATCATTAATCCATACCAATCAAGCTAATCAATTGTGTCAAATTATCCAATCACATCAATGGTCTTGATCCTAATCTTGTTGTAAACCAAATCAATAAATCAATCATCATCATCATCAAACATCCTTGTGTTGATCTAGGGATATATCGTTCCCCACAATGACAACACTATTACTATCATCAATCAATCAAACACTTAATCATTGGTTTACAGCTTGATAGGGGCAATACCTTGTTTGTTTTTGAATCATTTGTGCATGCTTACTTGCTTGCTTGTGTGTGTTATCATTTTATCTTGCATTTGTATCACATCGATATCATTTCCAGCTAATATTCATATCTTAGGTATGTTGGAATAGCTTTTTGCACTATCATTTGCATCTAAGGTCACATCATACCTTTTGTGCATCAGGACTTCAATGCTCTAAGTTTACTTCCTCATACATTAGACAAGGTTGTATTATGCTGGGGCACAAGACACATCGTCATCTTGGTCCTCATACCTTGGTGCATAATGTCTAGTGCTATATCAAACATCATGATTGCTCACTTTCATTGCAGCATAACGCATCATTCATTTCTTCTATCCATCCCATTATCTTTCTTAGCCAATTCATTTTCTTTCGAGAGCCTACACGTGTTTGTCCAACCCGCCTATCTTCTCGAGGGGGCATCATCATCCTATTTTTTCATCATCATCCCATTTTATCCCTATCCTTTTCCTCTATCCATACCTTAGCTTCTTTGAAATGATGTTACTCGACATAAATCTTATCATCTCAAACATCATCTCGAAGAGGGGCAAAATGTAGACACCCAAAATTGTCCCAAATTTGTCCATGTCTTGCAACACCTAGTTAAAAACATCACTTAGACATCATGTAGCATTTTGTCCTAATCCCACTCTTAATCCATTAGCCAATTAATTAAATAAATTTTATTTATTTAATTAAAATCCCATCTTAATCCCATCCTTATCCCACTTAGCCAATTAATTAAATAAATTTTATTTATTTAATTAATTTCCACATCATATCCCATTCCTATCCTAATCATCTTCCGAATTAATTAAATAAATTTTATTTATTTAATTAATTTCCAACTAATATCTCAACTAATTCAAATAAAATATTTGAATTAGATCCTCACCTCTCACCACATTCCAACACTTGTCCACCTCTTAATTGAATCATGTGTAGTATTTTTTGTGTACACGGTCACATATGAGCCTTATCCTCCTTTGTACACTTGTCACATGACTACAACTTCCTTGAAGATTGGGAATAACTAATCAATCCTAGCCGTCCACATCAACCATTTAGCCTTTCAATCTCAACCATCCATTTGAACCAAGCATTTCCTATAAATCAACCCCCTCATAAGCCATTAAGATGCATTGAGTTGGAGTATCCTTATGATGCTGAAATCACATTAGAGCCTTTGCATATATCATCCATTATCATTATCTTCTATCTATCATTCATTCATCTATCATCTTTATCTTATCATTATACTGCAGAAGTGAGCACCCAACATTCCTCCAACAATCATCCTTCAAAATCTTGCATGCTCATACGAGGTGGAGAAGAGCAATGGAGATAAATTGAGCATAGCATGGAGATCAGTTTGCATTTACATTTGTTATTTTGATTTTCATGTTGTCTTGTGCTTCATTGTGCAATTGTTATGGTTTGATCATTGTTGTTTATGCATTTACCCTATTTACAATTTTACCCTAACTACACATCCATTTCCATAATAAGCTCTATGATGATAAATCATGCAATGAAACTAAAAGCTCAAAATCTATCAAGTAAATTCTTGCTCCATTTCACTCATCTAATCATTCTTCATTTCTTTTCTTCCGCAATTCCACTTTTTCCATCCATCCTTGCAGTCATCTCGATGGTGTTCTATGACACACAAAAACATAAATTCATTAGATACATCATCCTGCATACATAAACATGTTAGAACATCATATAAGAATCATCATATACATGTTAGGTCATCCATATTGTATAAGAAAATACAAAAACATAGATAGCATGGCATCACATATAGAATAATCATCTATATATGCATCATATAAACATGCCATCAATATACAACACCATCCCATAATATAATTTGCATCCATACATTACGTATATCCATTCATATATCATGTGCATTCATAACATCATAAAGCATAAACCATACATCATAACATATGTATAAGCATAAATCATGAATCCATCACACATATCATATAGAAAAGCATGGCATAACCATAGAACATCATAGAAAGCCATCATATCATATAAATCCTTCACATCACATGCATATAGGAAGATAACACATCATGTAGTCATCGTCAAAATAATGCATCTCATATATATATATATATATATATATATATATATATATATATATATATATATATATATATATATATATATATATATATATATATATATATATATATATATATATATATCGGAAAAAGTGTCATAGTACAATATCAAAGTGACTGTCAAAAATGGAGCTCACATGCTCGATCAAAACAATACATAATGTCTACAAAAATAAGCCTAGCTTGTGCTATCTCTGCCTCCAAAAGGTGCATGACCTGAAGGGGATCCCCTGTGCTCTGGACCTATTGCTCTATGCCCTGATCTAGATGGCCTGTCATAAGGAACTGACCTAGGACCTCCTCGTATGTGTCCTTCTCTAGCTCAAGCTCTGGAAAATGGGTGCCCTCTAATCCACAGACATGACACTCTCATATAAACCTCTGTAGTATCTACCCTCCTGGCCTGCCTGATACAATGCATGTGCCAAGTCTGTCGTGGGCCCACTAACAGTAGCCATAAATTCAATGAACCGTTGCTCAACCCTCTATGCTCTGATGATCGCAAGATCACACTCTACTGTGAGTTGTGCTATCTACCCTTGTATGCCCTACAGTTGAGCCTATAAGCCCTGTAACTAAGCTTGTAATGCCTAGATCTGTGCCTAGGCATCATCCCCTCTATCCTTAGCATCCTCCTTCTCTCCCAAAATCACTTACCTAATAGGGATATCCTGTAAAGCCTCCTCTTGGGCTCTCTCCTCAGTGTCCATCTCCTCACCTCCCTCCTCCATGGTTGTATCCTCCTCAGCATCCTCCACATGGATCTCCTTCATCTCTACCTCCATTTGGTCAACTTTTGCATCCCCCTCCTCTCGAATCAGAGAAATCCCTCAACCCCTACCTCTGCCATCTCTCCCCCTCCCCTATCACCTCTCCCTTTGTCTCCTCATCCCCCATCTCCACCACCATCACCTCCCTGGCCTCCATCTCTCCCTCAGCATCTGCCTCACAATCTACCCCATGGACCTCTACCAAGCCCCTCCACGGGTGTCGGCTCATCAGGATCCAAAAAGGGTGTGGGCCTATGTTGCGCCCACCATGCATCATACTTGGGCATGGTGCCCACATCTACAACATCTACTGTAGCACCCTACCGCACAAGCTATAATGCTTCTTTCTCCTACTCAGCAACTTGGACACTAATCATGGGCCCCTAGTCATGTACCTCCCAAGATGAACAAGCAAAATCTACAATCCTGACATGCTCACCCTGCTTCTCTCTAAACTGCCTCAGAACCTGCTCTAGCAGATAGCACTCGATGATATGTTAGGTTTGTACTATGTGATCAATCAGATATCAATTATGCCAACAGTACGGTAGGTGATCTCCATCCTCACCCCAGGGTATGCAATCTCTATAGGGCTTCCATATAAAAACATCCATGTGATCAATCCCATGTCACCAGAAGCCAACATCACCGATCCGCGCCTAAACAATAGCTCCCCCATATATAAACATATGGTATCTCCTCAATTAAATCCATGTCCACATGAGGCCTAAACACAAGAATGCGCTCCCATGCCCACACCATAAGAAGAGTGGTCCCACAGCTGATCAATTGACCATCTCGACATGCCACACTGTGCAACCGAAAGTATAACATAGCAAGCAAGCAAGGACCCCAAGTATAGATTGTACCCTACTCTATCATCCCCTCGAGCATCTCTCCCCATCCGATAGGAAAGCCATGGCCATGCTAATCAGGAATCACAGTGCCCCCAATCACAGTGCACAATACCACAATCAACCTATCATATCTATCTGCTAAAGTGTCCCACCAGATCTCATAATCCTCCACACCTATCTCCACAAGACTATCAAACTCAAAACATCACCTAATGGCCGCTAATCCTCACTCTGGGTCATATATAATGCGCTCCCCATGAATAGGAAACTGCAGAATACGCCAAACATCCTCAAGGGTCACAGTGGCCTCTCTAGTTAGCAAATGAAATGAACTCATCTCTAAGTGCCACCTCTCAACCAATGGTATCAATAGTCCCTGATTCACCCTCACTGTGGGCATGAAAGCCACATTATATAACCCCAAAGAATGGAATGTGTCTCTCTCCTCTATGCTCAAGTGATCATGCAATTTGTGTTGCAAGGTGTGTGCCCTTAGTCTCCTTGTGTTGTGCAGCGAATCGCTTGGGTTTGTGACAAGGCTTAACTGCCTCCCATAAATTCACTAACTCTGGCAGTTGTATCAAGCATTAATAGGTCAATATTTTGGTGCAGTGAAAACCATCTTTGCAACAATTGGTATCAGATCCTAGGTCACAGGTTCGAACCCCTCGCTTGCACTGGGGGATTTTTGCAAGGTGTGTGCCTTTGGTCTCCTTATGTTGTGCAGCGCGTTGCTTGGGTTTGTGACAAGGCTTAACTGCCTCCCATGGATTCATTAACTTTGGCAATTGTATCAAGCATTAAGAGGTCGATCTTTTGGTGAAATGGCAACTATCTTTGCAACAATTTGTAGTAGGACGGTCGGTACTCTCACGTTTAAATCAGCAGAAACATAACCTACATTCACAAAACATCATGTCATGAGAGTCAAAGCACCTAAACAAACCTATCAGACTCAAATTCTGTCAAAATATGGTCAAAACCCTAGGTAGATTTTTTCGACAGCTAGTTGCATCACACTGTTATTCAGTTGTGTTGCACTGTGACACTTGTGTCACATAAATCAACAATTGCATTGCATTATAATGGATGCATCACATGATTCTTCAATTGCATCACAAAAAGATAGATGCGTTGTAGTTTCACTCACATGCATCACCCTTTACATTTGTGAGCTAGCTAATGCACTTGTGTCATACAAATGCACGAATACATAATCAATTACGTCACATGATTTCACTTGCGGCACATGATTTCACACTTGCATCGCTCGTGATGGCAGTTGCGGTGCAGGATTCTGTACTGCATTTGTTGCTCTTCTTCAAGCCCTAAAATCTATCAAAAAATGACAAAATTACAAACTAGGGTTTGAGTACTCACCCCTGTGCCTAAGCCTACTGGTCGTTCGTATGTCCTAACTCGGTATCCTTAGTGGTGGTGGGCTGGAATCAGTGACATCTCTTCAACTCCTTCGTGATAGACTCCTAGCTTAGAGCTCTAAGACTTCTAGAATTGCTAAAGACTATGTGCACAAATGACCTATTTTCACTCCCTAGGGCTTGTTTATAGACCTTTTTGACCTAAGTGGGCCCCCTCTCTCCAAATTTGGTCATTTCAACTGCCATTTTCATGTGCAAATCACTCCACAGGCCTAATTTTCATTGCCAATGCAGCTTCACTTGTCAAGACAACTTTTTGATAAATTTCTCAAATTTTTCAGCATTCTTCAAAAAATTGTCAAATTTCCTGAGTGGGCATCATGCTATCCCACCTTGTCTGGGGCACGTTGGGGCAAGTTTAGAGAAGAATTTTCTAAATTTTTATTCTTTGACACAATGTTTGGATTGACATTGTATCAAAGAGGGGCAAAATGTAGACACTTAAAAATGTCCTAAGCCTGTGAACAACATTTTCATGTCAATTACTCTCTAATGTCACATTCCTCTATTAATTAAATAATCTTTAATTACTTAATTAATTCACCTTTCCCTATTTTCTAATCTATAATTAAATAAATTTTATTTATTTAATTACTCATCTATTTTCCTATATCTTCTTCTATAATTAAATTATTATTTTAATTATTCAATTATTCATTATCTATTTCCTCCAATTTAAATAAATAAAATATTTGTTTAAATTAGCCCCCACCCTTTAATTAAATAAATTATATTTTTAATTAGTTTCCCACTCATTCCTCATTCAAATTAATTAAATAAATTACAAATTTATTTAATTAAATCCTTCCTCATCCTTTATCTAAATAAAATAATCCCACTTTTGTCTCCGTGTGAAGTGGAAACCCTATTCAATCTCAACCATGCACATCGTTCAATTCAACTTTTAATCCTCACCCTTCATTTGAATCCAAGTCTTCTATAAAAGAAACCCTCCAACTTCATTTCAACCTAACCACAATCATAGTCTTCAAGATTTTACTATCATTTCATATTGATTTTCTCATGTATCTTGCATGTCTGCAAATCTGAGAGCAATTTAGGGCAAAATGGAGAAGAAGAATGGAGGAGAGCCAAGCTTAGCATAGGGATTTAGATATAGTTGATGTTATCATTTGATTTCTATATTTATTTTGTACTCCATTGTTGGATTAGGGCTTGTTATCTTGGATTAGATAGTTGGTGGTTGATATTTTATGATTCATGCTTGTTTCTCTATTTTCCTTGATCTATAGATGCATCACAAATGCTACTACAAACAAACACAAGATTTCCCCCCTCCCCATCATCACAAGGAACTTTATCTACACCCTCCATAACCAAGGCAGCATCA
This sequence comes from Cunninghamia lanceolata, assembly GCA_027924645.1. Taxonomy (NCBI): domain Eukaryota; kingdom Viridiplantae; phylum Streptophyta; class Pinopsida; order Cupressales; family Cupressaceae; genus Cunninghamia; species Cunninghamia lanceolata. Next base: position 6,252,648 of record BSBN01000850.1, read on the forward strand.
AAGCATGCACCATGCATGTCTCACTTACCAATGCCAACAGTTATTGAATCATTTTTCTAAAACCAGTTAGTATATAAATCATCAGAAAAGGAAAAATAGGCTCGAGAGCTACCACCTAAAGCATGAGACACTTCAACCTCCATAAGAGAATACACAACATAACAGTCATCCAAATCATCCTAAAGATTAACAATATATGGAAGCTCATCCAACAAATAGTGGCCATCACTATCCTATCCACAAATTGACCCATCCAACCACAAATAAGTGTAGATATTATCATCATCCTATTGGACACATAAGGATATTGAGAAGGGTGGGTGAATCAATATCTAACCAAACTTTAACTTCACTGGAGTAAATTAAAAGTTAAGCTAGTAACACCAGATATATGTGGAAAACCCTAGAAGGGAAAAACCATGGTGAGGATTAACTCACAATATATGAAGCTCAAAATAATAACTTTGTTTTAGGGTTACACCCAAGGAAGCTACTACTCCCTGATAAATTTGATTTAGGGGCACTCCCAAGAAAGCTTCTACTCCTTTAAGAATTTGTTTTAGGGTCACTCCCAAGGAAGCTTCTACTCCCTGAATTGAGAACACACTTACAAAATATTATAGTATGACAGTCCTTTTACTATCTGAAAACTGGCATTGAAACTCACACTTTTGATGATTGCAATTTTGCCTCTTCACACTTTCCTTTGATGATCTGATTAGTTAGGCACACTCTACACTTGATCACTATCACAAATATGTCTTCAAGATGAATTAGGATAGCATCAACATCTTCTACTTTTTCTCCTTCAGTCGCACCTCAACATGCATTCATTATGCTCCTTATTTTGTATATGAGCTCTATCAATCTCCTTGCAATCACACTAAGCCTTAATCAATTTGATTCCCTATTTATACATAATATTACATTGACTACATTGCTTGTCAGCCAGATACAGCATGAGAAATGCATTTACAAGTCATTCAAACAATATACAACATGAAATGTGTAGAAGATAGGTCCTAAGTAAACCACACATTGCACCAACAGAAGATCCATGCCTTGTGGACTTCAACACTTGCTTAACCAAGTCCAAAACATCCTTCACAGCTTCAAACAACAAGGAATTATATCCACACACTCCGCTCATTTGAAAATAAGACAGCTTTAAGCAAAAACACATGAACCTTGAAGCATAACAGACACATCAACTTGAAAACCTTATGCGGTACTGGAGACAAGAAAGATCTTCATGAACCTTTTTCCAGATGAGTCTATAGGACTCATACAACATCCCCAAACACTCTTTTACCTCCACACATCAAAGAATTTGTGCCACATGTCTTCAATCATGAACTCTGAGAATAATCTGTCATCCGGAACATACTGCAACATGTTGTCATTTGAAAACTAAGTTGTAGACCACCAAGAACTTTGAAACTACAAGGAAGCATGTAATACACATCCATAAACATGTCCTCAAAACTGCAAGGGCAATCATTCATTTCTACAGGAATGTGGAGCATTCCAACAAGCCTCCAATACTAGCTTACTCTGCTAGAACACATGCTGGTAATCTATCATGCATAACTTTCACAACAGAAGGAAAAATGATCTAAAAACTTGGAATTATCACCTTCATTGCACCTTGAACATAGTACCAGAACCGCATGGCCATATCAGCAAATGCACAGTAATACGGAGCATTTCATTGTCCTACATAGAGAACCTTTACAGAGACAGCACTATCTTCAAACAGTCAACAACAAAACACTCTTCCGGTAATCCAATCATCATAGAGCTTGGAACATAAATGCTTCAGGCCATGAGTAACATCAACAATACATCTGATCATCTTTATGCTTCTAATTCCCATATTAATATGAACTATATCTTCTCCTTTCTTTTCTTGAATGGGACATGACACCCAACCATGAACTGTATCTTCTTCTCTTGTTGGATGGGACATAACATCCAACCATGAACTATACCTTCTCTGTACATGACATCCAACCATGAACACCATCACATCATCATGATAGTGTTGACATCAATGACAACCCTATGTGTAACACATCCTCTACACTACTTTCACAAGATGCTACATCACAAACGTCTACCTTCTTGACCACACATTCAACATGATCCATTGCATCGCTACCCATAACAACCAGTTCAACACTTACAACACTCTCCTTTGGGGATGACTTTGCAATGTATTCATTTATCATTCCTTCAAGGGTTTCAGGACACTGGTAAGCATGTTGCAAAATTGTAATTTTCAAATCCTCGTACACTTAACTCAATTCATCCTCATAAGATTCAAACAAAATGTCAATGAAGCCCAAGACAACAGGCTTGAAAGCATTGGGGATCACTAAAAATGTAGCAACAAATTGGTGATAGAAATCCTTGCAAGAGTCTTCCTCTTTCCTTCTAACTTTTCAAGTTCACGGACAAGAGAAAAAGGAGCAACACCAAGTGTACACCACTCCTCAAAGCTATCAATTAAAATTTCCCAAGAAGAAAATTAGTAGGAAAATCATGTGTAGCTTCATAACAGGAGAAATCCTTTTTAAACAATAGAGTCATCACCTCTTCTAAAGAGGAATACCTTGAAGTGGACTAGATCTCCAAGGTAGTAGACAAGTTTGGGTTCATCTCACTAGTAGAGCCATCAATTCAATTCAAAACCCTCAATTTCTTCCCCGGTAATGGTGCCATTTTTGTTGGTGCTCAATCATGCAATTCCACCAATCCTAAAGACTCAACACCAAAGCCTAAGGCCAAGGATGTGTCGTTCTTAGGCAATGGGTAAGGATTATGATCAGATAGTGCCATGAATGATTTAATTGTTGTGAGTGGGTAAACACACCTTCATCTATAGGCTCTGCAAGGCCAAGGGAGATATTCTTTGAGGTCACTAAGTTCATGTCAGAACTAGATACATACAAACCTATCAGACCTCTGATAAATAGATTTAAAAAATTACTATTATTACCTTGCACCCAAAGATAAGAGCTATATTGTGTTTATCCAGCAGATGAATCAACTTTACATTGCATACACAAAGATAAGAGAGAACACACATGTATGATTCTCTAACAATGTTCAATTTCAGAATTGCATAAGGTATCACTAAGTTTACAATGTTGAATTGAATGCAAGCATGGTGGAACCCAAACCTACTCCTACAACTAACCATTCAGAGATTTATAAATTTAAAGGTGTTGGCCCTTCACCAATCAGATTGGTGCCTACTCCATTGGGCAACAAAGTCATATATTGCAAGAGGGAAAGAAATGTAGTTGTAGAACATAAATGAAATCATATGTGCACCATCATACAATGCATATTTCTCATATAATGGACATACTCAATGATCCAAATAGAACTACAAAAACCCACATGGAACAGAAAGAAAGAGCATTACAAAAGCTTTGCAATGAATTAAAATATTGTCACACACTTCTCTATCTTCTATTACATTCATACCAACAAATGTGGCAAGAGAGGATGAGAAAATAGGTTCAAACACCCATCTGAATAATTACAAACTACTCTAGAGACATACCATTACATGGATTTGTCTTTCAATAACCTTCCTATGCTTTACAAGATGCACTTTATCCCTTTACAAATTACTACATCATTAGATGCCCTAGAATACTACTGAGACACTTACAATCCAAAAATTGATTCAATGACCAACCATTTTTACATCTTAAGAACATATATATAGTATTACAATTCACTATTATAGATTGGAAGTGGATCTAGAGTAGTCAACACATTTTCAAGTCACCCATACATGTTGCATCAGAACCACATGGGTTGTACCAGAAAACCCTGCATATTTGGAGTGCTTGCCCATGCCTTGATACAAATATTTCATCTTGGAGGGGTCTACAATAGTCCCGAGGCATATGGAGATCACCTATAATGCAATCAAGCCTCAAAATGATCATTAATGGTGGCCCTGAGAGTTGTTGGAGTGTCTCGTCACATGTTGAAAAAAGTGAAGATTCTAAGTATTTGGGCCAGAAATCAGAATCCTAGAAGAACCAAGGACACAGTGAAATTTGAAAAATGCATGCCAGAAACTAGAATCCCGGAAGGATTAGGGAAATCAAGACAAATGGGGTGCCCCATTGGAAATGGGAAATCTGGAAGAACCATGGATACAAGGATTTTTGAAAAGTGCTTGTTGGAACCCAGAATCTCAAAGGATCAAGGACATTGAGACAAATGGGGTGCCCCATGGGAAATGGGAAACGGGAAACCTAGAAGAACTTGGAACACAAGGATTTTTTGAAATGCATTAGGGAAATGGGAAACCTGAAAGGATCAAGGACATAGGGATATTTGGAAGGGTTTTGATGTCCATGAAAATCTTGAAACCCCCATGGGGCACCCCATCGAGAATTGGAAACCTAGAAGAACTAAGGACACTGGATATTTTAAAAAGGTTCTGACATCCATGAAGATCTCAAAATCCACAAATGAAAATTCCACATGATGAAACATGATGAACATAGACCAAATCTCCAAGATTATCCCAAAATATTAAGTTTTGACCCTTCAAATTGAGCATGGAAAAAAGGGGGTCAAGAAGGATCATGGAAAACTTGAAAATCCCAAAATAAGTCAAACACCCAACAAATGTCCAAACAAATGTAAGGGGGCACCAATAACCATATCTTTCAATTTAATCTAGAAATTCCAAGTTTTGTCCCTCCAAATTAAGTGAGGGGTAATGGAGTCCCAAAAGGACACAGGGACCAGGGATGTCCTAATGTCCATGAAAAACTTGAAATTCCCAAAGTTCCAAAACTCCCAAACAAAAGGTCCATTTTAGCCACCATCTTGGAGATAATCTGAAAATTCTAAGTTTTGACCCTCCAAATTTAGCAAACAGGAATGGGGATCTAGAAGGACACAAGGACCAGGGATGTCCTCATGTCCACAAAAATCTTGCAATTCTTAAAGTGCCAAAACTCTTGAACGAAAGGTCCATTTGATTTTGGGTGACACACATATCTACCATCTCTAATAATCATCTAAAAATTCCAAAATTTGACCCTCCAAATTGAGCGAGGGGGAATGGGGACCTAGAAGGACACAGGGACCAAGGATGTCCTGATGTCCATGGAAAACCTTCCAAAAGTGTCAAAACTCTCAAATGAAAGGTCCATTTGATGTTGGGTGACACACATAGCCATCATCTCTACGGTCATCTAAAAAATACATGTTTTGTCCCTCCAAATTGAGCAAGGGGGAATGGGGATCTGGAAGGACATAGAGACCAAGGATCTTCTAATGTCCACGGAAAACCTAAAATTCCCAAAGTTCCAAAGCTCTCAGAAAAAGGTCCATTTGATGATGGGTGACACACATATCCATGATCTCCAAGATCATCTAAAAATTCCAAGTTTTGACCCTCCAAATTGAGTGAGGGGGAATGGGGATCCGGAAGGACACAAGGACTAGGGATGTCCTGATGTCCACAGAAAACCCAAAATTCCCAAAGTACCAAAACTCTCAAACAAAAAGTCCATTTTATGTTGGGTGACACACATAGCCACCATCTCTGAGATCATCTAAAAATTCCATGTTTTGACCCTCTAAATTGAGTGAGGGGGAATGGGGATCCGAAAGGACACAAGGACTTGGGATGTCCTAATATCTATGAAAAAACTAAATTTTCCAAAGTGTCAAAACTCTCAAAAGAAAGGTTAATTTAATGTTGGGTGACACAAATAGCCACCATCTCTGAGATCAACTTAAAATTCCATGTTTTGACCCTCCAAATTAAGTGAGGGGGAAGGGAATCCAAAAGGACACAGGGATCAGGGATGTCTTGATGTCCATAGAAAACTTGAAATTCTCAATGTGTTGAAACTTCTAAACAAAAGGTCCATTTGATTCTGGGTAACACACCTAGCCGCCATCTTCAATATCAACTAAAAATTCTAAGTTTTGACCCTCCAAATTGAGCAAGGGGGAATGGGGATCTGGAAGGACACAAAGACCAAGGATGTCCCAATGTCCAGAAAAATCTTGAAATTCTCAAAGTACCAAAACTCCTGAATGAAAGATCCATTTGATGTTGGGTGACGCACATAGCCACCATCTCCAAGATCATCTGAAAATTCCATGTTTTGACCCTCAAAATTGAGTGACGGGGAATGGGGATCTGGAAGGACACAGGGATGAGGGATGTCCTAATGTCCATGGAAAACCCAAAATTCTCCAAGTGCCAAAACTCCCAAACAAAAGGTCCATTTGATGTTGGGTGACACACATAGGCACCATAGTCAAGATCATCTAAAAATTCCATGTTTTGACCCTCCAACTTGAGCGAGGGGGAATGGGGGCTCCGAAGGACATTGGAACCAAGAATGCCCCAAGTTCTGACAGGATTTGGAACTTGGAACCTTGCACCCGAAAGCCAAAAAGAGAGATGGAAAGCATAAAACAAATAATTTTTATGGGATTGTTTGGCAAGATATGCCCATCGCATGGGTAAGACAAATAGTCACCACAACACAAATTTTCATTGAGGTGGGCCCATTGAAGATTTCTTAAATCAGTTATTAGTAATGAGTGAAAAACTTTCCAGATGACAATGAGGCATAAACTTGGAACCTTTTGAAAAAAATTAGGCACATGCCAATAGTAGCCACAAGCCAACTACTCATAACTCTATGCACACTATAGGATTAAGGGCATAGTGTAGTGTATAAATTTGGATCTAATAAAAGATTTAATACTATAATCTATGTAGAAACAAATCATACACATACATGACTTGGACCTAACTAGCTTCAAGGAAGAGCATTTTGTTGCTATCTAATTAGGAAGAGAAGAATAACTCCATCGGGTATTATTTGGTTCTATACTTAGGAATCAATCGATTTTAATAAGAAAGAAGACTAAAGTACTATAAAAAAACTGTAATTTCTAGAAATCTGGAAATAATATCACAGAAATAAATTTAGGTCAAACAATAGGAAAAAGAATGGGACTTGACATCAGAATAGGAGAGTCTCATCCTAGGATTCTAGCACACCTTAGGGACATCTATGCATAGCGATGTCATTCAGTCTATGGAAAAACAACAAAAGTCTGTACTATATGGTCAAAATAAAGTCTACAATCTCACCTAATTTGCATGCAAAACCAAAGTGACTATCCAGCAACACAATATACCAATAGAGCAATAAAATATTACATTTAGTCAAATGATCATAAGGAAATAAATGAACAAATGAAAGAACAGAATAGGGAAGAAATGAACAAACTCCCATGTGTTTGAATCCTTTTCTTCAACCTACACATTACAAAGACCAAGAAAAAGGGTTGGGACTACTTGGGAGCTTGCCTTTAGGTCAAGCCCCTATTTTGCTCTTTCGACCTCTAGGGGCAGCCACTATAGACAAGAGGAAAATACAAATGTATACTCCTATTTCCTAAGTGTATCTAGGAAATAACCAGTAGTGACAAAATAACAAAAACTAAAAGCATTATCCCTATTCTATTGGGAAATACCCTAGTGTATGAATGGAAATAAATGTGGTGGTCTACACAACAAGCTTGCCAAAATGTTAATGAATCAAAATATGAAAGATTAACACTATTTCCTTTAATATGAAATAATGTTACAAAATTTTGTAGCAAGGGAGGTGGTTGCAATCTCCTTGGGGATTGAATCTGCAAGTGAAGGGCTCCAAACCCTTTTGAGGAAGCCTCTACCAAGCACAAGTTGCAACCAAAAACCCTCAAAGCTAAAATGGGAGGTGCTACCATATAGAGGAACATCCAAAATCACCAAAGTCTCATTATGAGAGCCTAAAAATCAAATCTTTCAATGTCCACTATATATCTTCTCAAGAGCATAAAGGTAACAGAGATCCAACAGGAGAGAAAGAAGGCAAGAGAGAGAAACTTAGTTTTTCCTCAAAATTGCATTTATGCATGAGAAGGGAGAATCTAGAAGGGTTGGGTACACTACAGGGGTCGTTTCACTCCCTCATGAGGCTTACCACTGACAAATTCTAGAGAGAAGACAAGATAATTTATGTTTTAAAATTTTAGAATATTCGAGACACCAGGGCAGCACAAAGATGTTTACATGTAGCACTTGTGTCCTAAGAATATTTATTGAAATTCTACATGTGTTCTCGAGAAGTTGATACAAATGAGCATGTAATTGATGAAGGGGGGTAAACCATAAAACACACAACAACAAAAATTGCACATAGAAAATAGAATGTTCTTTTATTGATTTGGACAACTCATTACATTACAGAAGCTCAAATACAATCAGAGGATGAATCCTCCACATGCTGCAACACATTACAGCTTCCAATCTCAAGACTCTAGAATCTTCTACCTTTTGTAACCCTAAATCAGCTAGGGTTTATGTTTTCCCGCCTATTCGTGACTCTACACTTTCCCCCTTATCTCTACTACTACCAAGGGGTCCCAAAAATGGTTATTAATAGCCCTTTTTGGCGGCCTCCAACCAAATTTTGAATTTTACATCTCCCTCAAAAAATAGGTCAACTTCCGAGAGCCATAACTTTTGATCTGGGTGTTTGATTCATGAACCGTTTGAAGCACCAGAAAGCTAGCGAAGTGCTTTATGTGCTAAGAATCCTCTCAACCGATTCCATCAACTATCAGGGTTGTACAGGGTTGTTTAATGCCTCAACCTGAATTTAAATTATTTTTAGGGGATTTTCAAGAAATAGAAACTTTAATATCTTTCATGACACAAATGTTATTTGCCTAATTCCTTCACCAAAGGTCTTATTTTTCATTTATGAAGTTTCTTGTAAATTGTTACTCCCATACGTGCCCAAATACAAACTTTCCAAAAATAGCAGTTTGCTATTTTTAGTAGTTTGGAAAAACTGAAGGTTCTACATCATTATTCAAGCGATTATGGAACCAGAAATACTAATTTTGAAAAGAAATGAAAACAATCATCAACAATTTTGAATCATCATCTTTTTTGCATGATGCAAGATTGCCCTTACACCGCTGGATGCTCCTGCATTAGATAGCCAGGGTAATTTTAAGAAGTGACCTTGTCACATCTTAGGTGTTTGAGGAGAACCCCAAACAATCCACTTCTTCCTTAGATAACCAAGAAGAATCTTGAAAAGGACTTCCTTTCCACTTCACTAGATATTCTTCATATTGCTTATTCTGAGTACTCCTTCCCATAGGGTTATCCAAGATCTCTTCTATTTCCTCCATTAAAGTAAATGCCAGAATACTCCACTATTCTTTTGTTGGTCCATCCTCTATTCCACCTTCATGATATTATGTTAAATTAGCAATGTTGAACACAGGGGAAATGCTGATCCCACTCAGCAGCTCTACCTCATATGCATTTCCTGAATCATGCTTCTTCAGAATCCTGCATGGTCCAAATTTCTTCATTTTCAACTTATTAAATGTTCCAATTAGAAACCTCTCTTTTCTCAAGTGAACCATGACTTCATCTCCTACCTAAAATTCCTTATATCTCCTCTTCTGATCTACCTTAGCCTTGTACTAAATATTCATCTTATTAATGTGCTTTCTCATCTCTTCATGCAAATTCTTTAGGTATTCTGCAAAGTCTTCGGCTTCATAAATTGTCTTTTCTCCCTTGTCCATCTTCCTTAACTCTGAATCATTTATAGGACTACTCCCATATACAATCTGGAATGGTGATTTGCCTGTACTCCTTTTGACATAATTGTTGTAAGCAAATTTTGCCTGTGGTAAAATCAAGTCCCATCCCTTGGGCTTATCTCCTATCAAGCATCGTAGCAGGTTACCCAAACTCCTATTCACCACTTTCATCTATCCATCAGTCTATGGATGGTATGCAAAATTGAACTTCAAATATGTCTTCAACTTCTTCCATAATGTCCTCTAGAAATAACCAACAAACTTGGTATCTCAATCTAAAACTATGCTCTTAGGTAGACCATGTAGTCTCACCACCTCTCTGAAAAATAACTCTGCAATATGAACAGCATCATTAGTCTTCTTACAAGGAATAAAATGTATCTTCAAAAATTTGTCCACCACCACAAAAATAGAATCATGTCCTCTCTGTGTCCTTGGGAAGCCAAGAACAAAATCCTTACTAATACTGTCCCATGGCTTCTCTGGTATAGGTAATGGTTGATATAGCCCTATATTCTGACTTGTTCCTTTTGCCATCTAACACACTCTGCAACTCTACACAAATTTCCTCACATCTTTTTGCATCTATGGCCAATAATAATGCTCACCAACAATAGCAATGGTCTTATCTCAACCAAAGTGGCCAGCTAATCCCCCACTATGTTTCTCCTTAATCAGGTTCTCTCTCATGGAAATCCTCGGAATGCACAACTGGCTTCCCCTAAACAACATGCCATCTTGGATTATGAAATCCAACCATTTTGTACTATCCAAAGTAACAGGTTTCAAACAAGCTTTCCAAGCCTCTGTAAAATATGGATCTTTAAGATACAAACTTTTGAGCTCATCGAACCCAACAACCTCTATCTTCATTTCTATCAACAAATTTTGCCTTCTTCTCAAGGCATCTGCAACTCTGTTGGACTTCCCACTCTTGTGCTTCAAAACAAAAGTATAACTCTACAAAAACTCAACCCAGTTTAAGTGCCTCTGGTTCAACTTCCCTTGACTATTAAGATATTGTAAAGCCTGATGATCAATATATAAAACAAACTCTTTTGGCAACAAATAATGTCTCCATTTCTTCAAAGCCTAAACTATTGCATAAAACTCCTGATCATAAACAAAGTACTTTTTCTTTGCATCATTAAGATTCTCACTAAAATAGGCAATGGGCTTACCTTCTTGGCTCAAAACAGCTCCTATAGCACTGCCACTAGCATCACAATCTACCTGAAATACCTTATTGAAATCTAGAAGTGCTAAAATAGGTTGCTCTGTGACTTTTTGCTTCAATGTATCAAAGCTCTTAGTTGCTCCTGTAGTCCATTTAAACTCTTTTCTATCCTCTCTCACTATCTCAGTTAGGGGTGCACAAATGCTACTAAAATTCCTGATAAATTTTCTATAAAAACTTGCCAAACCATGAAAAGATCTTAGCTCTGTAGCACTTCTTGGTGTAGTCCATTCAATGAATGCCCTTACTTTTTCTAGGTCCATCTTAAGACCCTCCTCTAAGACAACAAATCCCAGGTATACCAACTCCTTTGCAAAACTACATTTCTTTAGATTAATCAACAACTTCTCCTCCCTCAGCTTCTTTAAAACTCTTTTGATATGCATCAGATTCTCATCCCAAGTCTTTCTAAAAATTAGAATGTCATCTAAATAAACAATAACAAAACTTCCAAAAAAATCTTTCAATACCTCGTTCATGAGCCACATGAATGTGCTCGATGCATTGGTTAGCCCAAATGGCATGACTAACCATTCATATAAACCTTCTTTTGTCTTGAAGGTTGTCTTCCATTCATCTCCTTCTCTGATTCAGATCTAGTGATACCCACTCTTCAGATCAATATTCGTGAAGTACTGGGCTCCACTCAAACAATCCATTATGTCATCAATTTTGGGCAATGGAAATCTGTACTTGATCATGATCTTGTTGATGGCTTGGGAATCTGTACACATTCTCCACTCTCCATCTTTCTTTGGTGCTAGTACTGTAGGTATTTCACATGGACTTAGGCTCTCCCTTATCATTCCCTTAACAACTCGTGAACTTGTCTATTCATCTCTTCATTCTCTGTAGGAGTCATTCTGTGGATTGCCTTATTTAGAAAACTAGCTCCTGTTATCAAATCCATTTGATGACTTATCTTCCTTACCAGTGGTAAACCTTCTGGTACATTATTAGAGACAATATCCTAAAATTCTTCAAACAGATCTGAGACTTTTGTTGGTACATCTTCACATTTCTTCTAACTAATCTTAGGAATCAACGCAAAGTAATGACACTCATGCTTCATACCCTCCAAAAATTTACTACCATCTACCAAGCAAATTCTGGCAGTACTACATACCTTTTCTTCCACCTCCTTCAAGGGCTTCAACTTATGATGAACTCCATCCTTTGTCAGGGAATAGGTATTTTCATGGCCATCATGGATAGCACACCTATCATACTACCACGGCCTTCTCACTAACAGATGACATGTATCCATTGGTATGATATCATAGCACCTCATCATGGTAGTCCCCAATCTTGAACTTGACTAAACACTACTCATTGACCAAAGCTCTATGGTCCTTTTGTAACCATATAATCCGATATGGATGTGGATGCCTTCTTCTTGTCAACTTCAACCTGTTAACCATCTCCTCTGAAACAAGATTGTCAGTGCTTCCACTGTCAATAATAATATCACAACACTTACCTTCACACTTGCACCTTGTGTAAAATAAACTATTCCTCTGATATGGTTCTTTCTCCTCATTCAACAAGGTTCTTCTGACAACTAGGGTTTCTCCCCTTTTAGCATCTTCAAAATGATCAGACTATGTGTCTTCATCTACATGTGCAACTCGTGCATTACCTTCAGGTCTTCTATTCATCCTTTCTTGATGTTGCGGACACTCATATGCTTAATGCCCTTCTTCTCAACATTGGAAATAGGTTCCTTTGAAACCTCCTAGATTCCAAACCCTTTCCCATGTCAGCCTCTTCCTCTTCCTCTTTGCTCACCATTATTTTGGTCACAAGGGCGGTAGGCATTATCTCCTCTCTGATTTTGATTGGTGTCAACTTCTTCACCTTTCTTTGGATCTTCATTTCAGCCTCCATAGGATCTTCCACTAGTCCTTCCACCTTGACCTCTTCCCCTTTGCTTGTTTTTGAATCTTTTATTCGGCTTCTCTTCCACCTTCAGGGAAAACTGGTACACATCTTCTATATTGGTCATTCTGACTAGGCTCAACTCCTCTTGAATACTTGGCCTCAACCCATTAATGTAATGGGTTACCTTCTCCTTCTTGGCCTCTACATGGCTTCTCCTAATAGTAATCTTATAAAAATCTTCTATATACTCCTTAACAGACTTGTTACCTTGCTTCAATCTGTGCAGCTTCTTCAACAACTCCATCTCATAGTCCACAAGAATGAACTACTTTTTCAGTTTGTCCACCATCCGATCCCATCTGGTAATCTTTCATTTTCTTCTTTTATTTCTCTTTAACTGGAACTCCTTTTACCAAATACTAGCATGGCCCTTCAACTTTGTTTTTGCAAACTTGACCAATTCTGGATCTTCCACATCTTCATACTTGAAATATTCTTCCATATCATTGATCCAATCAATTAGTTGTTCTAGATTCAAATCTCCAGAATAGGTAGAAAATTTGATCTTGGGCCTCTTTTTGATCTTCGAAATGGCCCTCAACAACCTAACTTCTGTAGGATCTCCTGCAACTTCTTGTTCTTCCTCAGATAGATCTTCTTCAGCTTCATCTTCGCTTTCCTCTCTTGTTCTCGACTCAAACCCTCTTTGCAGCTCCTCTTGCAATGCTTCAATTTGCCTTTGCAAGGCTCTAAAACCCTCTTCCATCAAAAAATTTCTCCCAACACAGTTTCTTTATGGAGGTATTTTGATCTTTGCAACAAACCCACAACCTCAAGTCCTAGTGCAAACTGCCTCACAGTCGGTGATCTGTCTACACACTCAGGAACCTAGTTCTGATACCCCTTGATGAAGGGGGTAAATCATAAAACACACAATAGAAATTGCACACAAAAAATAGAATTTTTTTTATTGATTTTGACAACTCATTACATTATAGAAGCTCAAATATAATCAAAGGATGAATCATCCACAGGCTGCAACACATTGCAGCTTCCAATCTCAAGACTCTAGAATCTTCTACCTTCTGTAACCCCAAATCAACTAGGTTTTTTGTTTTCCTACCTATTTGTGACTCTACACTTTCCCCCTTATCTCTACTACTACCAAGGGGTCCCAAAAATGGTTATTAATAGCCCTTTTTGGTGGCCTCTAGCCAAATTTCAAATTTTGCATCTCTCTCCAAAAATAGGTCAACTTTCGGGAGCCATAGCTTTTGATTCGGGTGTTCAATTAACGAACTGTTTGAAGCGCCTGAAATCTCACAGAGTGGTCTACCTGTTAAAAATTTGCTTTGCCAATTCCACCCATTATCAGGGCCATTTAGTGCCTCAAACCTAAATTTGAATAATTTTCAGGGGTTTTTCAGGAAACAGAAACTTTAATATCTTTCATCCCACAAATGATCTTTACCTAATTTCTTCGCCAAAGGTCTTACTTTTCATTTATGAAGCTTCCTATAAATTTTCTCTCACATACATGCCCAAATGCAAACTTTCCAAAAATAGCAGTGGCTATTTTTAGCAGTTTGGAAAAACTGAAGGTTCTACATTATTATTCAAGCAATTATGGAACCAAAAATACTAATTTTCAAAAGAAATGAAAACAATCATCAACAATTTTGAATCATCATCTTTTTTTGGTGATGCAAGATTGCCCTTACACCACTGGATGTTCCTGCATCAGTAATGTGATTTTTGGCAAAAATTGGTGAGGGGTAAGATAGGCCAAGGTTTAGGCTAAGCAGCCCTAGAAACATATTACGGGCATGCATACCAAAGCGAGTCAAAATGCAACGTAAAATTGTGATGGTACACAATTTTCTACGCTACATTTTAGCCCCACTTTAGTGGACTGATGACACTAAATGATAAGCTACGCTAAAGTACAAAAATGAAATGCTAAAAGTAAATAAGCATGGAAAGGATACCCAAAATGATATGTAGAGGTCACAGAAATTCACTAGGTGGAAGAATGATGGCCCTAGACTAGGAATCTGTAAAATCATAGTGCTAGGTACCACAAGCTTGCAAAATCACTTCATTAGAAATCAAATAATCCTACAAAACCAAGAATACATTAGTTTTGAAAATTGAAGCTAAAATACTGAAAATTTAAAATACGAAGAAAAATGACATGAAGAGAAGATGATGCAAAATGAAAATAAGGGTGGACGTATGCCCTTTGTGTTTGTGCCTACTAGTAAAAAGGGCAAAAACAAGGAGAAAGATCCACCACATTGAATTTTTTTGTAAAGCATGATGAATATGCCCTTTGTAGGTTATTTAATAAAACAATGTTGAAGAAAAGAGCATATGACAATAAAGAGGGCGGAACCAGGATTCCAATGCAACAAATGGTGTGAAATTCAAAGTCCACAAGAACAAGTTATGAAAGTTTTTATGTGAAGGTGCTTCAAAAAAGTTCAAAATTTTCTATAAATAGTTTTAAAAAATTCACTTTTTGCTATTCATTTAAATTTACCCCTTATAGTAATTTTCAAGCACCTAAGCAAGTTTTAGAGCAAAAATGTCACATAGACGAGTTTACTGGCTACCATGACTAGACACTCTAAGTCAGTACATCGAGCAGGGAATCACACTACGTGAAGTATGAAAATTTTCTAATTTAATATATTTTTTTCTCATTTTTCACACAAAATGGGGCCCAAGCAAAGTGTTGGCATCCCATCCGGTCACTAGGTTCCATTTAGCGCACTAGTGTCTATCCCATGTGCTAATGTCCTTAGGACATGCTAACATCAAAAAAGGGTGCTAGGGTCCAAGGGACGCTCTAACATCCTATGGATAGAGGAAATTTTAGATTTTTAGATTCAAAATTTAATGAATTTTGATGTAGAGCTGATACAAAATTTGTTTGATGATGTGAGAGCACATGGGTGGGACAATTTTTATATTACTGAGAGATCAACAGAGTGCACTCACATTGGAGGAGGCCACATTTCTATGTGTCGTCAGAATCTACTGGGTGTATACAATGCCGGAGATGTGATTCCACAATCGCATGCTCATGGCATTGATTGAGGCATGGAACATGGACACCTTTGTCTTCTGTCTTCTAACAAGAGATATGACTAGCACTCTAGAGGACATGTATTAGATCCTACAACTATCAGTTCAAAAGCAAGCCATAGATATTGTGGAGTAGAGACCATCAATTTACATCTTGGATGGATAGATGTATGCCCTTGGCCGCACTATCCCTATGGATACCTCAAGGAACATTCATCTACATTGGTTAGAGCAGGATGGGGATGTCCACTAGTCCATTGTGTGCTTTTTCGCTACCATCGTCCTTTCTATAGATAGATGAAGTACACAAGTTCCCCCCATACCTTTTATCCTGGTGACAAGTTCATCAACTCTTTGCATAAAGGCTGTTATATTTTCATCTTCATTCATCTTCAAACTTTCATATCTCACTTTCAGACTTTGTAGCTTGGCCTCCTTCATAGAATCATCTCCTTCATATAGATTTTTTAGCTTCTCCCATACCTCATTTGCAGTTTCAAGATCCTCAACTTTTGTCAGTACTGAGTCACTTAATGAACTTAACAGAGCATCTTTTGCTTTGACATCCACCTCATATTCTTTGATTTCATCTTCATTTGTCAAACCATTTTGAGGCATGGTGTATTTTGCTTCTGCAGCTTTCCATACTCTGTAACCAAGACAAAGAAGGTGGCTTTTCATTTGTGCCTTCCAAAGAGCATAATTCGTCCCATCAAAATGTGGTGCTTCCTTCTTATAAGACATTTTGGATCTTCCTCAAGGTGTTAGACTTTCTTCAGAGGAACCTTTCTCTGATACCAATTGTTGAAATGCGCTGGACAACTGAGAGGGGGAGTGAATTAGTTGTCCCAAAAATTCAACCACTTCTGCACTTAAACATTAATCACTTGTCCACAATTAATATGATTAAAAAATGAATGCATGAAATCAAAAACTTAAACACATATGCAACATTAAACACAAGAGACACCAGATTTTTACATGGAAAACCCCAAGGTGGGGAAAAAACATAGAGGATTAGCTCTCAAAATATATTGCAATCTTTGAAAAATGATGTTCAGGCTTGGTCAATCCACAGGCCTAGAACATGTTGGCTCACTGCCTCAACGCTAAACATAGAAATATTACAATGAGGGTTGTTAAACCCTACTGGTCGCTCACTGCTAGGCTTACTGCCAAGATCAACATCTTCTTCATATCTGAGATTAATACATTGAAGTACAATAGATCCTCTGCTCTTCTCTACCTTTCCACCTCTTTCCCTATCTTCCCATCTTCGCACAAGGACATCTTTTCCATGACTCAATTACAAGTATTTATACACTTCATCAACCTTGGAATGATCATCAAGGTCGGCATTACAATCATTTACAAAATAGGTCTTGACCTATATCAAAATTTAGCAAAGGTAATGTAGTATAGATGTCTGTGGATCATGCCACACCTTAATTGGGACTCAAACATGATCTTCCATGCCACAATATGCTTCTATAATCTTCAAGAGATCTCCGCAATCATTGAAGTTAACCAAGTCACCTAAGACTGGTTACACGCTACGTTATCTGGGAATAATCTTCAAACAGAATCTCAATTCCTTAACAGGACCAATGTAAAGGTAGGAATATGATCAGGAGGTATCCACAAGCATGTTGAAATCACCAGGAGCAATTGCACAAACTCAAACCACTTTATCCATGAGATTCTTCACACTAGAGCACATGAACTTCACTGTCTTCAAATGTCATAAAAGAAAGATAGCTTGTGGACCACCAAAACATGAACCATTGCAATTGTAGGCACTTATCATCATCCCAGACTTCCCTCTAGAACCACAGAGTAAAACACTTTAACGCGAAGGAATGTGGAGCAAAATACTTTCTCTCAGGCATTAATGAATAATCAAAAAGAGCAGGTTTTACTCTAGTGAATGTAACTCACTCAAACCTTCATACCGGAGGCTCAAACTCAAGATTTAGCATCTTCATACATGTCTCTAAATAAATGCCAATCCGCAAACCAAGATCTTCAGTCAGCAAGAAATGCGGAGCAATATTTTGGACTGTTCTTCAATATGCAACTCACTGTCTTCACTGTGATTCACTGTTTACTTCCTAATTCTTCTAGAGGGGCTAATTTTCTTAATATCCTCAACATATAAAGCTTCTAAACACATAGCAAAATAGGATACAATTGACACCAATGGAAACAAAGATATGTTGACATCAATGACAACACTGATTAGGCACATACTTGCAACAGGAACTAGTATAACACTATCTCCGAAGCTGGTTTGACACCCGGATCTATTGAAGTACAGTTCCCATAGGTGATCATTGTCTAAGGAGAGTATATGATCATTGAGAGAGAAGTATTGATTAGGAATAGTGAAAGGAGAAGGAGCTTCAGCCAAATGGTCAGCTACAACTTGTCCTTTGATTGCTTTTTGAGAGACAAACTTTGGGTAAAATTTAATTAGTAAAATTACCCACTTAGCTCAATGACCTGATAAGTCTGTTTTAGAGAAAAGATGGTTTAATAGATCAAATTTGATAATGACATGTGTCTTAGCATGGAGAAGATAATGTAAGAGCTTATGCATAGCAAAGATGAGAGCTAGGCTTTGTTTCTCTAAAACGGAATAATGAATTTCATAGTCTAGTAAAGTTCAGATGATATAGTATATAGCATGTTCCTTACCTTCATCATCATGTTGGGCTAATAAATCCAGTAAGGCATGGGATGAAGCAGAAGTGTAAAGAAGAAAAGGATGTCCCATAATGGTTGGAATTAAGATAGGGGGATTACCCAAATAGCACTTAAGATCCTCAAAGGCTTTTTGGCAATTCTCATCCCATTCAAAACATTCTTTTCAAAATATGTGTGAATGGAAGAGTTTGATCTCCAAGCTATGAAATAAATTGGAAGATACCCTAGATTTTTCCTTGTAAAGTTTGAAGTTGAGAGATATTTTTGGTGGTGGCATATTCACAATAGAATCGATCTTGTTCGTGTCCACCTCAATACCATGATGCAAAACTATAAACCATAATAGTATACTGGAGTCAACCAGAAAGTGTTGAAGCAATCAACTACCCAAGATCAAATCTACAAAACCAAATAACCTTCTACACAAGAGAGACAAACAACAAATATTATTATTCTACCAACAATAATGATAAAATAGACAGGATGCATAATGCAAGAGACGCCTTTCATATAAAGGCAAGGTTGAGAGGTAGGATGAAGTAGTCTTATGACAAGTGTCTTAATCCTATATAATATGAGACAACTAGAGGATAAGATCACATGACAACTAACAACATTTAGAAGCTACCTAAGTCAATTTAACATGTGAACATGTGTGAATAGCACTAACTAAAGACTAGTTAGATAATGTGCCTAGTTCACACTACAAGGGTAAATCAGATAGGTAATAACCCTGTTCACACCAACATGCCCCCCTTAATTGCAACTTAGGGAGGAACAAAAAAATGCAAACATGCAAAGATGGGTCCCGACAATAAGGCCATGATAGGTACCCATGTACAAACAATCTCTCACAAGCAGAGAAAAGAAGAAAACCTCATGGAAAAAGCTCCTCGCCAAAAGAGAGAAAAACATGCAAAGAAGCATATAAAAGTGAAGGAAGGAGGATTCAAGAAGACCCCCCAAGGACAACTTTCTTCACCCCAAGCATCAATAGAAAATGAAGATAACGAAGCGATGCCAAAGGTTTAGTGAAGATGCCTGCAACCTACTCCTCAGTAGGCAAGTACTCCAAGTTGAGAACACCATCCTAGATGAGTTGCCTGCTGAAGTGCATGTGGATCTTGATGTGCTTAGTACATTGATGCTCAACAGGGTTGCGAGAAATATGTATGGCACTCTGATTATCACACCAAAGAGTAGTGGGATGATCAGGAGGAAATCCAAACTCAGTCATCAACTATCAAAGCCAAAGAACCTCCAAGCTAGCCAAGACTGCACCTCGATACTTAGCCTTTGCCGATGATAATGCAATAGTTGTCTGCTTCTTGCAAGACCATGCAATCAGGCTAGAACCAAGGCAGAAAACAAAGCCAGAAGTAGACTTCCAATCATCAACATCACCAGTCCAATCTGAGTTAGTGAATCCCACAATCAAAGAAGCTCCTGATGTGTAATGAATGCCAAAGTGTGATGTGCCCTGAATATACCTCAAGACACGTTTGGCTACCTTCCAATGACTCTCATGTGGCTCCTAAGAGAAATGGGAGACAAGTTCAACCACAAAGGAAATATTGGGACGACTATGTGTCAAGTACAAAAGACTGCCAACCAATTGTCGATACAATGTAGAACTCTTCGTAAAAAATGGGGGAGCTTCAAATAAGTTCGGATACCCCGCTAAATTTGGTGGAATGCCAAAGTCACCACCAGATATAGCCACTGCTAAAATCCCTCCTAAAAGTTTTTCCAAACTTGGTGAAATCACCAAAAAGAGCAGATCTGCAGGTTTTGCTAAAAATGCCACTAGAAATGGCAGATCTGGGGCATGTTTTAATTTTGCAGAGTTTTTTTATTTTAAAAAAATCGTTAAAAAAATGAATAAAAATCTTTTTAAAAAAATATTGTGCTCAGAGGGGATTTGAACCCCTGCCACCCCTTTAAGGTGGGGTCGTAGGGGCTGACACCCCTATCCACAGCCAGGCCATGGTAGGGGGTGGTACCCCCATGGGCAAGGCTCGAGGGCCTTGCCCTATAGGGAGGGGACAGGGTTTAGAACCCCCGCCCCCATATATTTTTTTAATAACAAAAAAAAAACCATAATTTTTTTAATAAAAAGGTACCTAGGTAGAGATCCACCCAGTACGAATCTGACTAGTACTTGGGTCTCCGGACCCTGTACAATTTTTTTTAAAGAATAAAAATAACCTCTAGAAATTGATAAAGCATAATGGATATGTTTTTTACCCAAAAGAGAAAAATCTACAGAGGAGGAATATTCCGCTAGCAGTATTGTTGACACCAGTGATTGCACAGATTGTACGGACTGTCGTACGATGGCGTAGGAGACCAGAAAAAGTCTAGATTTGACTATAATGAAAATATGTCATGTTTATAGTTGATCCTTACAGATTTGGCCTTTTTGAGCTCAACTATGGCGTCAAATCTGGGTCAGGATGCTACTACTAAAATTTGATGGCAGGATCTCTCCAAATTAAGAAGAGGCTTGCAAAATCAAAGCGTTGATACCATGTTGAAGCAATCAACTACCCAAGATCAAATATGCAAAACCAAATAACCTTCTACACAAGAGAGACAAACAAAAAATAATGTTATTCTGCCAACAATAATGATAAAATACGCAGGATGGATAATGCAAGAGAAGCCTTGCTTATAAAGGCAAGGTTGAGAAGTAGGATGAAGTAGTTTTATGACAAGTGTCTTAATCCTATTATATGAGGCAACTAGAGGATAAGATCACATGACAACTAACAACATATAGAAGCTACCTAAGTCAACTTAACATGTGAACATGTGTTAATAGCACTAACTAAAGACTAGTTAGATAATGTGCCTAGTTCACACTACAAGGGTAAACCGGATAGGTAATAACCCTGTTCACACCAACACAAAGATGCACTTATGGGGATTTAGTTGCATGTTGTATAGGAGAATACATTAAAAGATACAACAAACATTATGTATATGATCTCGATACAATACTGACTTGGCCAAGATGTCATCGACATAGTCTTCTAAAATATTGTGAATGAAACATTTAAAGATTAGGGTCATAGCATGTTGATAAGTTGCACCAGCAATCTTAACTCCAAACAGCATGACCACATAATAGAAATTCCCCCAAGGTGAAGTAAAAGTAGTCTTATGCTAATCTTGGGGGTTGATGAGAATTTGATTATAACCAAAAAACCATCCATAAATGATGGTAAAGCATGACTAGTTATTGAATCAACTGTCATGTCAATATTTAGAAGAGGAAAGTCATCCTTTAAGGATGATTTGTTGAGATCACGAAAATGCAAATTTGAATACGGTTTTTGGGTTTAGCAACAACAATAATAATTAGGGACATGATGTTTCCACAGTCCATGACATGAATTGAAAAGCTTCTGGTTAAAACTATGTGTAGATTTTTTATATCGACATTTCGGATCACACTTTGTGATCCATCATCATGATGAGAAAAAGAGAATGAAATGAAGTAACTGCAGATTAAGTTCTATAAAAAGAGAGAGGAAGGAAAGAAGTTGACATGGGTTACAAGATAAGAGAAGGTAAAAAAGGATTTAAAAAGGCAAGATAAAAACCAGAATAAAGGAGAGAGAAAAAATAGGAAGAAGTTAAGAAAAAGGAAAATAAAATGATAAAATTAAGTAACGAATAAAGAATAAGATAAAACAAAAGAAAAGAAAGAAAAAAGGAGCAAGAATTTAGTTTAATCGCCTCCTTTGTTCAGGTTTCCTACACCTTGCACGGCCCCAACACTGAGCACATTTTTCATAAAGCCATCCTAACTCTTCTCAGGTCTGTCATTAAATCTACTAGATCTCTTATTTGTCAACTATCCTCTCGCATTTACTCTCTACATTTGGAACTTACCTCCTCCTTGTGGCCAAACATCTGGGCCTTGTTTGACATCTCCTCTCATGCCAAAGCCAAAGGTCTAAAACTAGAGAGCACCAATAGGCAAAAAAGAAAGTTCTCAACCCTCTTCAACAGGAAACACCAACCTCATCATCGTGACAGAGCCACTCTTGCACTCCATGCATCAGACAATTCTATCTCCACGTTGACTCAAAGATCAGTATCCATCTCTTCTTGCAGCCAAATCTCTCTAGTGGCGTCATCTCATTCTTCCTACTCATTGGGTGTTCTTCTTGCACTTAAGCCTACAATCGTTCCAACTAGCTTGCATCTCCTTCCATCCTCGGCTCATCCCTCTATGTTTCAGGAGTCCTCTCAGCTGCCAGTTCTGGAACATTCCTCTTCATTAGATTTGGGTAAGTCCATTCCAACATCTCCCCCAACCTATAATGGCTCTTTCATTTATGACATTGTTTCTTCTTGTTTGTTGCCTAGATATCGATCTCAGTGCTATCCTCCATACTCCTCCTCGAGCCACACGTCCGTATCTAGCAGTAATGACCACCAATTGCTTGCAACCGGACAAACTGACTCTCAACATGCTCCAACCCAAGAATATCTACAAAATCTTCCTCCTTCTAACTCTAAGTCTGAAGTCTCTTTCGTTGGCTCTGTGGCCAATTGCAACACTTCTCGACCAAGTACTAACCTCTCCTCTGACGTGCTTGCTTCTTCTAATCGTCTTCCTCCTGTTTCCTCCTCACCATACTCTCTGGCTATCACCCACTCGCATACCTCCCCTGGCTCTTGCCTCCCTCTTCGTCTCTCTAAACTGGTCATGTTCTCTAATTCCCATGATTTAGACTCTGATGTCTATTACCAGACCCCCTCTCGCAATCCCAAGGGGTTGACCGCAATAGTGGTTAACAAATGGGAAGATAAGTTCATGGTCAATCTGTCTCGCCTTTTTATTGAACTTCTCACCCTTAATATTTTAAAAAGAGGTGTGGACTTTTCTATCACCCCTACCTCTATTCCTAAAGTTGACTTTCTTGTCGAAATTGAGAATGTGGTTCAGTCTTTACCTATTGTTGTCGTTGATGAGGTGAGGCAAGATTGTGCAGTTTCTCTTAGGCACGCCAAACCTCCCAATCACAATTTCCCTAAAGAGGAGTTTTGATCCTTTAATAAACTTGTCCAAAACAAAGATATTGTCATTGTTAAAGTAGACAAGGGGAATGCCACAGTTATCTTGGACAAGCTCGACTATGTCTCAAAAATGCTTGACCACCTTAACAATAGTGGTAGCTACAAGATCTTCCTATGTAATCCTATTTCCAAAATCTTTAAACAAGTAAGACTTACCATAACCCAATCATCCTTTGACGATTGCACCAAAAAGTGCCTCATGCCCCTTAAAGAAATCACACCACACATCTATGGTATTCCTAAGATTCATAAGACCAACATTCCTCTCAGGCCTATTGTTGACACAACTCATTCCCCTACCTACAAACTTGCTGCATATCTGGCCAAGTTAGTCTCTCCTCTAATTGGTAAGTCTTCTTCCTTCATCAAAAATTTTACACATTTTTTTGATTTCATCAAAGACAAAAAAGTAGATGATAATTACATTCTCGTGAGCTTTGATGTGGTCTCCCTCTTCACCAAAGTCCCATTACAAGAATCCATTATGTTGGTTAAGCAGAAGACCAACAAATAAATTGTGTCCTTGGTTGAACTCTGTTTAAAGTCAACATTCTTCACCTTCTAGGACATAGTTTATGAGTAGTCTGATGGGATGGCTATGGGATCCCCTTTATCCCCGGTCATAGCCAACATGTATATGGAGCACTTCAAAGAACTTTCCCTAAGATCCTTCCCTCTTAAACCAAAATGGTGGAAACAGTATGTAGATGACACCAACATTTGTTGGCCCCATGGCCCAGAGCAACTTGAATCTTTCCATGCTCATCTCAACAAAATTCCCCCTTGCATTACATTCACCAAAGAACTTGAGACCAACAACCAACTCCCCATCCTTGACATCCTTCTCATCAAGAAAGGAGATGGATCCCTTGGTCATTATGTCTTCAAGAAATCCACACACACTAATCTCTACCTTCTAGCTTCTTCCCACCACCACCCTGCCCAAAAGGCTAGTGTCCTTAAGACTCTGGCTACCAGAGCCTTCTGCATCTATGATAATGATCACATAAACCAAGAGCTTTTCCACCTCACCCAAGTTTTTATACTAAATGATTACCGCAATAAACACATCATGAGAGCTTTTAAGCAAGCTCGAGCCCATCTCAATTCTAAACTTGAAAATAAAGACTTTGATATTGTCTATGGAGCTACCCTCCCTTACATTGAAGGTATATCAAATAAGATTGCCAAAATTCTTCACAAAAAGGGGCTCAAATGTGCCTTCAAACCTCTCTGTTATATTAGGAACCTAATCCCTTCTACTAAAGACCCTAGTAACTTCTTTCTAAACTCAAGTGTCTACAAAATTGATTGCTCATGTGGAACCCCCTATGTTGGTGAGACGGGTTGATCTATCTGCATGAGAATCAAAGAGCACAGAGTGGACATCAGACATGTAAGAGTCTCTAAATCAACCCTTGTAGAACATTCTTCTTATACCAAGCACCACATTTGGCTCAAGGATACACACATCCTAGCTAAGGAGGATAACTTCTTCAAAAGGAAGCTCAAAGAAGTTATTTTCATCAGGTATAACTCCACCAACCTGAACTGAGATGAGGGTTGGAACTTGAGCCAAACTTGGAACCCTTTATTAAATTCCCTCCCTAATTATTTTCCTTCCCTTAAACCTCCCTAAGTTTGTTCCTTGTCTCTCTCGTAGTTTTGTCTCTAATATACCCCTTCCTTTCTTTCTGATCTTCTTCCCCCTCCCTTGCCCTCACTTTCTTCTTCTAACCTCTCCCCTTACCATCCCATCTAAATCTTTCCTTGCTCCCTATCTCCCCTCTTCCACCTCCTAGTTCCCTCTATTATTGCCATCCTCTCCCACCTAGGTCCCTCCACCTCTATTGCTTCCTAATTCCCCTGTCCATTGTCTTGCTCTTGTCGGATCCTCTAGTTTAAGTGGGCTCTTCCTCTAGCATTAGTTCCTCTTTTTTTTTCTTTTCTCTCCTACTTCTTTATGTATTATTTATTATTTATTATTTTTATTTTTGAATTCTCCACATCCTTTCATTCTCCTTCTATTCTTTATTGTTTCAATTCTTACTCCTTTGTTTTTATTTTATTGTTTCAATTCTTACTCCTTTGTTTTTATTAATTTTTTTCTATTTTTTATTTCTCATTTTTTTCTTTCATTTTCTTTCTTTCATTCTCCTCTCACACTATTATTTCTTCTACTCTTGCTCCTTGTCCTTTTATTTTTATTTTTGTTTATTCCTTCTTTTCAATTTAATTTCCTTAACCTTTTTTCTTTCTTTTGTCTTATTTTATTTTATTTTATTCTTTATTCTTTATTCTTTACTTAATTTTATCATTTTATTTTCCTTTGTCTTAACTTCTTCCAATATTTTCTCTCTCCTTTGTTCTAGTTTTTATCTTTCCTTTTTTAATATTTTTTACCTTCTCTTATCTTGTAACCCGTGTCAACTTCTTTCCTTCCTCTCTTTTTATAGAACTTGATCTGCAGTTACTTCATTTCATTCTCTTTCTCATCCTGATGATGGATCATGAAGTGTGATCCAAAATGTCGATGTAAAAAAAGCTACACATAGTTTTAACCAGAAGCTTTTCAATTCTTGACAGCAATAATATTTGAAATCCAACGTGAATAGTCAAGGGGGCAGATAAAACCATCTTGTAAAATCTTTTCTATCTCAGTCCTGACTATTAAAGCTACCTTAGGGTTCATTTTATGAATTTTATGCTTTACTGGCTGGGCATCAAGATATAGCACAATATTATAGATTACAACATTGGGGTCAATACCAGGCATATCCAAGAAAATAAATCAGGGAATTCATGTAAGAGATCAAAATGTGCTTATCACTCTTTGGGGGACAAACATTGCCCGATTTTTATAACTTTATCCTTTTGTATAGGATCCATTGGGACATTGGTACAGTCACAGTCGGATGGTTCACAAAATGAACTGTCCAAACCGTGTAGCAAGAGTAAACACAACGGAAACAACAAAAATATAGAATGCAATGGAAGATTCAAAATGCCCAATATATCATATATTCAGAATGCTTATATGCCAGCAACATGCGGGCTACAATCAAGGGCTCACAGGCTTGCTTTCTGGGTTACAACAGATATGCAAGATATGGCATTGAAGAACCTCTCCAAAAAGAATCTAACTCTCTATCTTATGAAATTAGCTAACTATCAAGAACTAAACTCCTAATACATCCTAGAGATCTATATATATCGTCTCCAAGCTCAAGAAATCCTCCACATCGGCCAAGAAAGGTTACAAACTCCAATGAAGGAACATAACATGTAGAAACAAATAGATCGGGCCTAAACATTTGGTAGTGCTCTGCAAATGTATGAATCAATGTGCAGACCTCAAGGAAGGTCTATCTAGTCCTTATGTGCCATGTGACATGTTTCATTTAGCTCTGCAAGTCACGAAAGTGCTCTGCAAACCTTCTCCTTCAAATGTATGTATGTATGATCTGCTCTGTGAAAACAGGGGATCTTCTGATAGTGATAACTTTTAGCAGACAAGTCCAAATGGCCTAAAATTTGGATATGATGTAGCTGATGATATGTAGATGCTAAGTCCTGCTCCATGAGCTCTAATATGAAAATGTGGCAAAATGTGGTACAAGATGCTAAAACTGCAATTGACTAAACTAAACTAAAAATGAAAGAAAAGAAAGAATGCAAATGTTTTTGGTTGATGCAAGATTGCTCTGCAACCTGGGATGCTCCTACATCAAACATCAATAGTATCTCTAACAAGGAGAGTTCTATGGTCCTAACGATGAGATGAAGGGTATTCTTGAGAGTTACCAGGGGATGAGAGGATAACAATTGACAAATTGATGGATTCCCCAAAATATGCTTGTGTAGTTAGACAAAATGGGAACCCACAATCATCATGATATGATGGCATATGCTCATAGACCCCTAGGAATTTCGCAAGAGCTTCATCTATAGAAAAGTAATCAAGAGGAGGATTATAAGAAATAGAATCATTTGATATGAGTTTAGCATATATAAGTGTAAGAGAAGTAGAAATCATTTTAACGTCTACATAATCATGGTATAAGGCCCTAGAGGGTCAGGTAGGATGGTATCCAAGACCAGCAAAAGAGTAATGTGGATTAGACTCTAAAGGGATATTGATCCCTTGCTCTTTACATCCACATCCATTACCTTTATAACCGATACTAGAGAGAATGTGAAATCCATGCCCATAACAAGATTGCATCTCCTTAAAGGATGAAGGATCGCCATTAGTGGCATAATCAATGCAAGAAGTATAATCACAACAATATTTAGGAGAAGAAAGAATAGAAGTTTTTAGTGATGTTGAAGAAGTATTTTGAAGTAAAGCATCTAAAGAAACTTTTAGAATGTCAGGATGAGAGGTGTTGATTTATACTCTCCAACAAAGGATGGTGTAAAATCCAATGAACCCCAATCATTGCCTATGAATGCATTTGGAGATGAGCCTATGCCATGATCAACTTCTTGGGTTGAGATTGAAGATGGGGAATCATCTTTTTTTGAAGAAGGAATAAGATTTTGAAGAGTTGGAGAAGAATCAGGTTGAGTCACAGGATCTGCTTGTTGATAATATTGCATGGGATCTGGATCAACTTTTATTGTGTAATTTTTATTTCCATAAACAAATTTAATAGAACCATGCAAGGTAGACGGAATAGTACCAATAGCATGAATCCATGGTCTATCAAGTAGGAGAATATAAGATAAAGCACCAGGCATGACATGAACTAGGGTATGCATAATAACAGGGCCCAATTCAATCGATAGTGTGATTGTGCCCAAAGTTTGTCTACCTACATTGTTAAAGCCATGAACGGAAAGATTAGTAGGAGAAATACAAGATGTATCAATATTGATTCAGTTTAACAGGTCTACACCATAAAAATTAAAACCTGAACCATTATTAATAAGGGTACACTTGACACCAAAATAATTAATCCCCACAATGATAGGGAGATCGTTCTTCTTCTAAACTTCTAAGGAAGTTAATTCATATTATTGAAAGACAATGTCAAGAGAATTTGTATAAATGCAATCTAGCAAACTAGCTAGATCATTTGACCTAGAAAAATATGATACTAGGATCTTTTCAAAGGCTTCTTGGAGCATGCTATGATATGTTGGTGAAGTTTGAACAAGCTCCCAAAGAGAGATCTTGGCAGGAGTAGCACGAAGCTACTCTACAAGATCATACTTGATGATAGACTTTTGAGAAAGTCGAGGCAGTGGAGGTAGAATAGGTGAAGAAGTTGGTAAGGAAACAAGAACAGATTTAGTCTATTTGTTTCATCATGTATTATAAGTGTGGGACACTGCATGATAATGAGGGGGACCTGAAACATTTAACGTTATAGAATTAGCAACTTTTGTCAAGTAATTTGAGGGTTGAGGTGTATTTGAAGCACCTTGAATAGTGATTAGTGGTTTATAAGTCTCTTGTGTATCAGAACAAAGATGCACCACAATATTTGGTTTCACAGGCTCTTGAGTAGAACCAGTGTTAGAATCTTGAAAAAGAATATAACCCAAAATCAAATTGAAAGAGCTAGAATCAATAAACTGTAATGCAAATGAAATGAATAGAATAACAGTACTATGAGAGAATAATGTAAATGCTCCAATGGCATAATAGCATTATGAGAGAACTATAGCTCCAGCCTTCATTACATACTGAAATCGTGGAAAAATTGACATGAAGGAAAATGACAACAAATGCAAACCTCATATCAACTCATGATCCATTGATAAGGTGGAGAGTGCCGCACCCAAAGCACTCTAGCTTTACCCAAATAGATGAATGTCGGTTGCTTGATTCAGCAGCATAACGATAGGATAGGGATTGGTAGATGAATGATTGGATGAATGTAAGATAGATGGATGAGAGATTGAGAGGAAAATTTGGCAGAGTAAGGATGCTAGAAGAAGATTTGATACAAATAGCCCAAGAGAGGCTACCTTTATAGAAAAAGGCAAATTCGAATGGACGGATAGGATTGAAATTTATGTTGGATGCTATGGACGATCAAGATCAATTAGGGTTGGATTAGGGTTTCCCACTCTAAGAGGGATTGTAGTCACATGACAAGTGTGCGATGGAGAATAAAAGGAATCTAATTCAAATTTGAATTAGTTTGACATGTGAAGGCCTATTAAGTGGAAGATGGAGACATGCGACATGTGTCGCAATGTGCTGAGAGGTGAGGGGTTTATTCAAATTTTTAATTTGAATTATGTGAGACATGTGAAGGGGGATTATTAACTAAACAAATGGGACTTATTTAGTTAATTGGAATGTGATCAAGTGGGATTAATTAAATAAAGTGGGTTTATTTGATTAATCAGGAAGATGATCAAGTTGGACAAATGTGATTAAGATGGGATGAACTAGGACTTAGGAGAACACATACAAGGTCATGTCGACAATGTGTTGTGTAACTAAGACCTAGGGCAAAGACATACAAGGTCATGTGTAAACAAGACCTAGACAATTTTGAGTGTCTACATTTGCCCCTCTTTGAGATGATGTTGTGAGATGATAAGATTTGTGTCGAGTAACATCATTTCAAAGAAGTTAAGGAAACAAATAGAGGAAAAGGATAGGGTGATGATGCCCCCTCGAGAGGATAGGCGGGTTGGACAAACATGGGTAGGCTCTCAAAATGAAATGGATTGGTCAAGGAAGAAAGATGAGAGAATGGCTAGAAGAAATGAAGGATGTGTTATGCTGCAATGAAAGTGAGAAACCATGATGTTTGTTATAGCATGAGATGTTATGCACCAAGGTATAAGGACCAAGGTGACGATGTGTCTAATGCCCCAGTGTAATACAACCTTGTCTAGATACAAGATATGAATATTAGCTGGGTTGGATGTGATACAAATGCAAGATAAAAATGATAACACACACAAGCAAGCAAGCAAGCATGAACAAATGATACAAAACAAACAAGGTATTGCCCCTGTCAAGGTGTAAACCAATGATTAATTATTTGATTGATTTGATTGATGATTGATGATAGTGTTGTCATTGTGGGGAACGATATATCCCTAGATCAACACAAGGATGTGGGAATGATATATCCCATTGATGATGATGATGATTGATTGATTGATTTGGTTTACGACAAGATTAGGATCAAGACCATTGATTGCAATTGGATAATTTGACTTGTTTGATTGACTTGATTGGTATGGATAAATGATGGCTTGCATTTGGAGCATTGCTTGGATTGATTTGATAAGGATGAATGGAAGATTGGATTTGATGGAGATTGATGAAATGATTGATGAAGTGATGAAGATAGATGATAGAAGAATGATAAAACAAGAAAGAGGAATATCGTCTTGTACCTGAATCTAGGTACTTCCTTTGTATCCTAGATTGCCTACATACCCTATATCCACGGGATCAAGGTATTTAACGATAAAGATGAGATGTAGTTCTGATTTTCTATTTTATTGATGGGGTGATATGGATTGGATCGATGTGATGTTGATTGATATATTGGTTTGATCTGATGATGTGATTAGACTTGTTTTGATGGATTTGATGATGGATTGTTCGATAATGATTGATCTTATTGCTTGGATTTTTTTTGTGGAATATTTAATTTTTTTTGGGGGGGGTTTTGAAATGTTTTGATTTTTTTGGGTTTTTAAAATGTTTTAATTTTTTTGTATTTTTTTGTATTTTTGGAATGTTTTGATGTTTTAGGATTTTTGAAATGTTTTGGTTTTTTTTTTAGGTGGGGGGGCGGGGGGGGGGGGGGGGGGGGGTTGAAACGTTGGCATTGGATGATCATTTTGATAGCCTTTATGCTAGGTACCAATGACAAGGGGGAAACGAAGTCTAGGTGCAAGGGAATGAATGGGATTGGACCAAAGGATGGATGATAGGGGATGGATGAAAGGATCATGATAAATGGATGGATAAAGGGATGTGTGATAGATTGATAGGATGAAAAAATCACAATGGATGTATGTATGTATAAGAACGCAAGGATGTGATATCCAAAGGCTATGTCTCATAGGAACAACATGCCCCATTCTTGGTGTAATGCTTAGGATTTTTCATGACAAGGCTTATGACGAAAGGATGACATGATGGATTTTATATGATAAGACTCATGATAGGTGGATAATGGTAGGATTGTTTTGATGGGATGGAAAAATGGGTAATGGCAAGAAGATACATCAAGAGATATCCAAAACATTTTTCAACATTTGCCCCCAATCTTTGTCAAGATCAAAAGAGGAAGGGAGGATGAATAGACTCGATATGATAGGTACATGGGTTTAATGGATAAGGATGGTAGGATGGTATGGAAAATGATGGGAAGTGGTACGAAAGGAAATGATGGGATGAACGTGATATGTTGGATGAGACAAGGTGCCCCCAAGTGTAAGTGACATAAAAGATCAACCTACACATGACGCCTGTTTACCAAGTTTTCATCATGGTACTTATCCAAGGTGCCTGTTTACCAGGTTTTCACCGTTGGATGAAGGTATTTCTCTTTACTTTTTTTTTTATTTTTTATTTTTTTGACTTTTTTGACTTTTTTGACTTTTTTTTTAATTTTTTGTGACTCTTTTGACTTTTGAATGGGAAAGGGGGGATATGGATGGGTGGGACTCAAGTGTCTAGTTCCATGTAATGGTATAGTCCCATTAGAGAAGGATGTCATCACAAATGGACCATGTCAGGTCATTATGCTCAAGATGTTGGTAGGGTGATTGCGTGAAAGTGAGATGGATAAGGTAGATAGTGGATTATGGAGTGATTGAAAGTGGATTATGATGTGGATTATAATGGACTTATGCAAAAGCATGGACCATAGGAAGGTGATGGGGAAGATATGTAGGATAATGAGTGAATGATGCAGTGATGGAGGTATGGAAAGGAATCATGACCAACGGCTGCACACACCGTGTTAAACATGGAAGCTTTTGATTGGATGGTGGTGTAGGAAGCAATGGTGATGTTTTCTTAGGAGATGGATGATTTAGGACTTTTGGAACCCACATGGACTTAGCATTTTTTTTATTTTTGTTTTTCATGTGGGATGGAGGAATTTGAAACTTTGGAATGGAATGGCATTTTTGAATGGAAGAAGATGGTTGGGATTTTCGGGATGTGGATGCCTCATTTGATTTTCTTGATTTTTGCTTAGGTACCCATACCATTTTACTTTTGGACTTTACTTTTGGAGGTATGGGTTTGGATGGATTTTTTAATGTACCTTGCTTTAAATTTTTGGATTGATTTCCTAAGGTATTAGGACCCTTAGGATGTTTGGATTTATATGTAGAGGCATCCAAATGTTTGTTTTTAAATCCCATGTGGTGGATGAAATGAGTGGAAGCTTTATGTTTAGACAATGTGTGCATTTGTTAGTCATGATTAGGATTGTAAGGGTACTTATGGATAAATGGATAATTAGGTGTTGGTAGAAGTGGAGGCAGAGTTGATGGAGGGATATTAGGAGTTGGAAGGAGTGGAGGTAAAGTGGATGGTGGAAGGTGAATGGTCACATGCTTTTGACATTCGTAGGATGAGGGAGGTGGAATAACAACATATGTTTTAGGAATATGATGGGGTTTATGATGGAAGGAAGTGGACTTAGGAAGTGTGGACGAAGTACCAACATCATTAGATTGTTGACCTTGGGGTGTGTATCCAAGGCCAAATGAGCGAGGAGGGACCTTGACATGGATTGGATCCAAAATGCCTTGTTCATGTAGGCCTAAACCTTTGCCTTGGTAGTTCATGTTTTGGAGCATGCGATTGACTATAGGACTAGGTGTAGTTTGAACACTAGACTTGAATTGATTATTGGATGGAGAAGGTAAAGTGGATAATGGTTGTTGGTGTTCTAAGGAGGAACACTCATAAATGCATGTGGATAGGCTAAAAGGATATGGTGGATTTGAAATGGGATCAATGGTGGATGTGGAAGGATGATTAGGATCTTGATCATGTTCTTTTAGATCCAAGTTATTTGTTTGATCTTATATGTTGGCTTGGGGGACAAGTGTCTCATCATGACAAGTGGATATTATGGGATCATGGCTAGGTGGAGAGGTCTCTTTGCTTTGAATGAAGGCCATGAAATGGGGTGAATGCTCAAGTAAGTCAACAAGACTTTCATTAGATGGAGCATGTAGGTCTTGGGTGTCTTATTCATGGATAGTTGTGGGGTTATGACTAGGATCAAGTGACTCATGGATAGGTTCTTCATAGGTATCATCTTGATCATAAAGAAGGTACATGTTATGGATAGATTGGATGGGGATGATTTGTTCTTGATTAGATTTAGGGGCTATTATTTCTTCATGCTTAGGATCATGCTCTTGACATAACTCTTGGTTTTCTTAAATGGAAGTGGAAGGCTCTTTAATAAGCTTGATAGCTTGTAGATCACATGATGGGATTAAAAGAGTAGACAAAGTGTTTAAGGATTCATGGGGAGGCTCAAGAATAGGTGTTTGATGACATGGCAATGTTTTATTCCTTGCTATTAGCCAATGGATCACATCCTTTGCAAGGGTATGGGTGAATGGACAATATAGGGCATGGATGATAATAGTGGAAATTGAAGGCTTAGGATTAGGATTTGTTGGATGGATAATGGGATTAGGATTTGGGCTAGATGGAAAAATAATGGAATTAGAGGGATTGATTTTATCCAAGACAACCTTAACACAATCTTCTAAGTTCTTGACCAATCTTTGAAATCAGACACAAGTGGATATGGTATGGCCCCTATACCTATGGTATGCACAATAATGGTTTTCATTATACCCTCTAGGTTTAATCATAAATGGAGAATATGTTTTGAACGGGTATAGCTTAATCAAATTTGCTTGGACCAATTTCTCTAAAAGTATCTCCATGGAATCTTTTAATGAAGAATTAGTGGAACATGGGGATGAAGGTGATGAAGGGCTTGATAAAGGTGTTGGGATAGGACTAGTTGGCTCGTGTTGGCATATGATTGGATGGTAAAGGTGACTCAAAGGAGGCACTTGGTAGGTTGGTTTCTCCCTTGTCAAAGGATTTTAGGGCTTGCATAAGATGACTTGGACTTTCTTGATTTATGTACATAGGGCCATTTGGACTTGCTTGTTGTTCTTGTAAGGACATTTGATTGCCATGCAAATAGGTTTGGTGATGAGGTGGCATGATAGGACTTGTAGCTGAAAGGTCTTGTGAGGTGGATTGTTGTGGACATTGGTTGATGTTGGAGGTTTGTTGAGAAAGCAGTTGGGATATGATGGTAATGAAGTTAGGATCGTTGGATGGTAGACTTATGGAAGTACTTGCATTTGGGGTGTTGCTAGGAATAGTGAGGGTGATTTGTGGTATGGATGTGGCATTGTTATGGAAAGATGTTGGATAAGGTGATGTGGAATGAATGTGATAAGTGGGTGGATTAGTTTGATATTGACCTAGGACTTGATGTTGTGGGAATTGTTGATGTTGTGGTGACATACGGTCTTCTTCTTTTGTATATAGTCGGCTAAGTTAACGAAGTTGATTAAGCATTCTTTTGGTGCCATAAGGATCATTCTCATAGGTGTTGTTTAGAAATGCCCATGTTTACAAGTGATAGATGTGGAGAATTGATTGGATGAATATTTGATGATGTGTAAATGCCAGAAATGATTAGGGGTTTACTTGGATGATGAGGACTATGGTGATGATGATTAGGATGTTGAAGATGACTAGGATGATGAGATTGGATGACTTGAAGGAATTAGGATGAATGATGGTGGAATTATTAGGGTAGGTGACTAGGATGATTTAGGATAATGGTAAGGGTGATGTGGGATAACAAGGTGGGATGACTTGGATTGAGGTGATTAGGATGAATGCGATTGAGATGAAAGTGGTTTAAATGAGAAATGTAGGTGATGATGTGGAGTGATTGGGATCAAATTTCAAGACCTTAGGATGATTTGATTTGTTTTGTTTTTTTTAATGGATAGCTCTCTATGCTTGAGATAGACTAATGATCTCAAGTAAGAGGGTTGATTGGATTAATTATCTATACTTAAGGTAGACTAATGACATTAAGTAATAGAGGGTTGATTGGATTGATTTGATTGGTTGACTTACTCAAGATAGACTAATGATCTCATGCAAGTTTGGATAATGTTTGATGATGATCAACTAAGGTCTTGATTTCTGATTGGATTGATTTGGATTTTGATTGGGATGAAAGTAGTTGGGATGTCATTTGGCTTGGAATGATTGGATGATATGTAATGACTAGGATGATGACAAAGATGATTAGGATGATGTTGATTTGTTGGGATGATGACTTGGATATGATTAAGAATGGCAAGATTGTATGAATTGGATTGATTAGGATGATGACTAGGATGATTAGGGGTTGATTAGGAAGAAGGTGGTTTGGAATGATTAGGGTTTGAATTATGGTGACTTGGATATGATTAGAAGAATGAAGTGGCTAAGAATGGGTGATTAGGATGAATTTGATTGGATTTAAATGTGTTGGAAGAATGAGAAAGATGACTTGTCTTATGTGTTTGGTGTTTAGCTTGATTTGGAAATGTTCAATCAAATGATCACACATGTACAAACATGATTCACTCACACAAGACACATAAGCAATTTTGGATTTTGAAAATGAAGAATGTGGTGATGATTAAACAAGCACACATGGAAGACACATCAACAAGCCCTATGACTAGTCAAGTGGGGAATGGCCAATTAGGTCTTGGGCTATGTTTACACGAGGTTGACTAAGGAATTGAAAGCAAAATCCTGCCACACAGCTAGGAGAAAGGGGTAACCCACCCTTCACCTTCACTTCCCAAAGGTATAAAGTTCTTTGGGGCTTAGCCAAGAGTGACAAGATTCCAACTCCCAATGAGGTTGTCTTTCGATTCAGCCTCAAATGAGGTCATCCCTAGGGGTGATGAAATCCCCTAGAAGGCCTCCTAAGAAGGGTAAACAAAAGCAAATCAGGTGAGGTGTTTTTGATCTCCAAGATCACCTTGCAGTGCGGGGAGAGAGCATACACACACACACTTGACTCACACTCACATTTGTAAATCAACCCTTAGAAAATGAAATGTGTGTGTGAAAATTGAATGGATAAGAGGTGTTTTTGATTCTCAAGATTGCACGAAGTGCATGAGAAGAGCATACACACCACTAATCACATGCAACTTCACCAAGCAATGAAGGCACTTGTTCTTTTTTAACCCAAATTCAAGATGTGTGATTGAAGACAATGGTTAATTTTAGCCTAGTTTTTTTGATGTGATTGCTGAAGCAATATTCATTTTAAGCCCCAAATTGAAATGTGTTTGCAAACAAGATTATGATGAAATGGATACACTTGATTGTTTTTCTATCCTAAGATGATGTAGATGTTGATCCTGATGTTGTTCTAGCCTTGTATGATCACCTGCAAGTCACCGAATCAAGAAAGAAGCAAGTGAAAGTGCCTAGGGATCTATTATGTGAAAATCAAGAATCTGATAAAATCTAATGAAAAAATGAATTGATACAGCAAATAAGTTGCATGAATAGATTCTTCAGGAAATCCTATGTAAATTTTAAAAAAAAATCGCTGAAAAAGGATGAAATTTGCAAAAGTTATGTGTGTTTGAAGTTTGAAATCAACTTTGACTTTGACTGATAAAAAAACCCTAAAAAATAGTATAGTCACCTAAAAATTTCATCACAGATATGAAGTTCATCCTCTCAGCTTTCCGGCGAGTCCTTGTTTGCAAAATTTTGCCACCATATGGCCAAGTTATACAAATTTGAAAAAAAGTGCCTATTTTGGCATATAGAGGCAATTAGGGGGTTAGGTTGACTATTTGATGCTAACCACTGGTAGTTTACCCCTCCTAGTCACATGTAATAGCTAGCACTGGGTGGCTATCCTGGTAGTTATAATTAATGCTAATGGCTTAAACTAGCCCCTGGTCACTCATATGACCAGGGGCGAACAATATGCAAAAAAAGAAGGTGGGGCTGGCCACTGCCAGCCCCCTAGTCACTGAGATAACCGTGTCAATCCCTGCATGTGGAGGCTTAAAGCCCAACAAACAACTTCAAATTTTTGAGTGGGAAGTCCAAATTTAAAATGGCGGTCAAGGGAATTAAAGGCAGTTTTAGGGATTCCCTAGGTGGTTTAAGGGGAGATGGTTGTTGTTTGGGTTTTACAGAGACAACAAATGTAACTGCTATTTGAAAGTGCTGGTCAGGTCAAGCTGTAGGTTAGGGCCTAAGGCGACAAGGTTGCAGGTTGATAGGAAAATAATAGTGCCGACAGGAAACTACATGTGGTGGCGAAGATTTTGGTCAAGAGTGGTGACGAAAACACAAATGGTGGTGACAAGTGGTTTTGCAGAAGATCGTGGGTGGCACTTAGGGTTTTGGCAGATCAAGGTTGTAGGTCTAACAGTTGGGAGATGAGGGCAGGTCAACGAGGGAAATGGTGGATCGAGTGGCAACTTTAGTGGAGCTTCACGCAGAGCAGGTGGTGACTTGGCTTAAGAGGGGTGGCGACGGGTAGAGTTTTGGCCAAGGATGGGAGGCGACAGAGTCGCCAATGGGTGGTGACTGAGCAATGGAGTTAGGGTTCTCTGACGATGGAAAATGGAGGAGGTTGGGAGTATGGATAGCGACCAGTGTTTGGTCAGTGGTGACCAAAAAAATAAGAGCAGGGGAAATACAAACCAGATGCGGTCGATGGTGATAGCTGAAAGGGTGGTGACTGGACCCTCTTAACAGGATGATGGTTGAGAATAAAGAGCTTAGGGTTTTAGCACTGCAATAACAAAAAAATTCCTTGCAAACACAATACCCACAAAATCAACCTACAATATGTAAAATTAGCCATCGAACAATGACAACAAAGATTTTCACAAAAACCACTGCGTAGGAATGGTACGGTATGTCCGTACAGTACAGACCTATACAATATGGACTGCCGTACTAAAAAAATTTGGCCAAAAACAAAAAAATTCACAGTGAGCAAAACTAGTCAAATTTTATGTCAATTTTCATTTCTCAGGGCTCCTAATCGCAATGGTGTAGTCAGTTTTCACCCAGGACACAACCTGCAATAGCTCACCCCCAAAACTTGCAAATTTTGCCAAGTTAGAGAAAAAGCAAAATTTTGACAACAAAATCTACAAAAAAGTCATGATTAGATCTGAGACCGGGCATGCCAAATGAAATCGTGGAAAAATTGACATGAAGGAAAATGACAACAAATACAAATCAAACAAATGCAAACCTCATATCGACTCACAATCCATTGATAAGGTGGAGAGTGCCGCACCCAAAGCACTCTAGCTTTACCCAAATAGATGAATGTTGGTTGCTTGATTCAGCAGCATAATGATAGGATAGGGAATGGTAAATGAATGATTGGATGAATACAAGATAGATGGATGAGAGATTGAGAGGAAAATTTGGTAGAGTAAGGATGCTAGAAGAAGATTCGATACAAATGGCCCAAGAGAGGCTACCTTTATAGAAAAAGGCAAATTTGAATGGACAGATAGGATTGAAAGTTATGTCGGATGCTATGGATGGTCAAGATAAATTAGGGTTGGATTAGGGTTTCCCACTCAAAGAGGGATTGTAGTCACATGACAAGTGTGTGATGGAGAATAAAAGGAATCTAATTCAAATTTGAATTAGTTTGACATGTGAAGGCCTATTAAGTGGAAGATGGAGACATGCGACATGTGTCGCAATGTGATGAGAGGTGAGGGGTTTATTCAAATTTTTAATTTGAATTATGTGAGACATGTGAAGGGGGATTATTAACTAAACAAATGGGACTTATTTAGTTAATTGGAATGTGATCAAGTGGGATTAATTAAATAAAGTGGGTTTATTTAATTAATCAGGAAGATGATCAAGTTGGACAAATGTGATTAAGATGGGATGAACTAGGACTTAGGAGAACACATACAAGGTCATGTTGACAATGTGTTGTGTAACTAGTACCTAGGGCAAAGACATAAAAGGTCATGTGTAAACAAGACCTAGACATTTTTGAGTGTCTACACATACTTCCTCTTACCCTCTTCTTACAAAATGAAAAGACATATCTTGCTTATAAAGACAAGGTTGAGAGATAAGAAGTTGTAGTCATGTGACAAGTGTCATTATCCTATTACATGCCAACTAGAGGGTAAGATGCCAACTAGTTGATGTGTAGGATATGAAAACTATAAGACAACTATCAACAACTAGACACAACTAGAAACAACTAGAAACATCTAGAAGGCTCACTAAGTCAACTTAACATGTGAATATGTGTGAATATTATTTAAATAATAAATAGTTAAATAATATGAATTATCCACACAACAAGGGAAATAATTGGTTAGGTAATATCCCTATTCACACTAACACCCCCCCTTAAGTGCAACTTAGGGAGAAGCTGACTAAAGCAAGAATGCAAAATGCAAAAATGGGTCCCGAAAACAAGGCCATGTTAGGTACCCATGTACAAAATAATCTCTCACAAACAGAGAAAAGGAGAAAATCCAGTGGGAAAATACTCCTCCCCAAAAGAGAGAAAAGAGAAAATGCTCTCTATAGTATGAGAACAAAACCCCTTGTGAGGAAAAAGTCCCCCACCAAAAGAGAGAAAACACCCCCCAGAATAGAGAGGGCGAGATAAACTATGAAACCCCCCCACAATGAAGTAGCTCTTGTCCCAAAAGAGGATGCCCATACATGAATATTGAAGATGATCCATTTGTGGCAAATGACATTTCTCCCCTTAGGAAGAAAAAACTCCAATGGTGAATACTGAAGTAACTCCGATTCAAAGAAGCAAGGTGAGGATGGAAGTCTCATGATGTTTCCTATCTCGAAACACTGCTCAAATGTCTCCATGTTGATGTAAATATGAGTCACTATCAAATCAGGAGGCTCAGGCCTAACTGAAACAAGTGACCTCTCAAAATCATGTGAAAAATGATGAAGAGCAGATCCAAAGAACTGATGTATTGATGCAGAAGCATCCAGTGGTGTAAGGGAAATCTTGCATCACCTAAAAAAAAGATGTGTTTCAAAATTGT
Organism: Cunninghamia lanceolata; assembly: GCA_027924645.1. Taxonomy (NCBI): domain Eukaryota; kingdom Viridiplantae; phylum Streptophyta; class Pinopsida; order Cupressales; family Cupressaceae; genus Cunninghamia; species Cunninghamia lanceolata. Next base: position 6,293,464 of record BSBN01000850.1, read on the forward strand.
TGATGTTCTTTCCATTTCTTTTCAAAATTTGTGGTTCTGGTTCCATAATCACTTGAATAATGATGTAGAACTTTCAGTTTTTCCAAACTGCTAAAAATAGCAACTTGCTATTTTTAGAAAGTTTGCATTTGGGCATGGATTGAAGTGAAAATTTACAGGAAGCTTCGTAACTGAAAAATAAGATCATTGGTGAAGGAATCACGCAAAGATTATTTGTGAGCTGAAAGATATTAAAGTTTCTGTTTCCTAAAAAATGTCTGAAAATTATTCAAACTCAGGTTTGAGGCACTAAACAGGCCCGTACGAGCCCGAAAATGGATAGAACTAGCAGAGTGGGTTTTTAGCACGTAGAGCACTTTGTGAGCTTTCCAACGCATAAAACAGTTCATCAATCAGACTCCCAAATCAAAAGTTATGGCTTCCGAAAGTTGACCTAATTTTGGAGGGAGATGCAAATTTCAAAATTAGGTTGTTAGCTGCCAAAAAGGCTATTAATAACCATTTTCGGGAACCCTGGGTAGGAGGAGAGTTAAGGGGGCAAGTGTAGAGTCAAGAATAGGTGGGAAAACATAAACCCTAGCTGATTTGGGGTTACAGAAGGCAGATGATTCTGTTGAATTTGATAATTAATTCAAGCCACAAAGATCACCTGCAAAACCTAAGATTTACCTTCCACAAGAGAAAAAAGCCAAGAGAATATTGATGCAAAATATTGGAGAAATGCATTGAATAACCCATGAGAAATACATGCAAAGGAGTGAGTATTTATAGGCAAGGTGAGTGGGGTGAGGTGTCAATATTGACCAATAGGAAATGTAACTCCAACATCTCCAAAAATAGGGGAAGGTAGAGTAACTTCCATGAATAGATTGACACCACACACACATGCACCCACTAACATAAAAGGCCTATTAAATAGCTCACATTATTAAACTACCTAAGCAGCTTAAAAAGATGTGTAGGAAAAACCTTATAATAAGGAATAAAAAACCTACACTAACACCCCCCCTTAAGCGCAACTTAGGAGGATGTGAAGATTATTATGCAAATATGCAAAAAGATGCAAAGATGGGTCCCGGCTACTAGGCCGTGTTAGGTACCCATAGACAATGATGGTGGAGAATGTCATAAGACTCCCCAAAGATACAACCATCATACAAACATGATTCCTCAAGAAGAGGATGGACAGGATCAAGTGTCCATCATAGGTAGAAGTAACTGCAAATGGAACTTTTGTTGCTTAAATTGAGGTTGCACAGGATAACTATGGGTACAGATCCTGAACCCACTAGTGCTGTAGAAAAGAGAAAATGGCTTGATAGATCTGATGAAGCTTATGGGACTTTGTGTCTTTCTCTTTCTCCTGATCTTCTTTTCCATGTTGAATCTTGCAAAACTCCAAATGATATATGGACTACATTAGAAGGTTTATTTGGTAAGCAAGACATCTTAAGAAGTTTTCAGTTAGAAAATAAACTTATATCACTAAGTCCATCTAACTTTGACAGCATTCAGGATTTCTTTACCAAGCTTAAGTCTCTCAGGTTACAATTGAAACAATGTAATATAGAGAAAGAAGACAGCCAGTTGATCTTGTCTATTCTTGCTAAACTAGGTTCTGATTATTCTATTTTTGTATCTACTTTTTATGCTACAAGAGATGCTCTTGGTGCTAGGTATCATATGCCTTCTCTTGATGAATTTGCTGCATCACTCACAAGAGAATAGGCAAAGTTAGTGCAGATGGGTACTCTGAAGTCTTCCAAATCACAGGCTCTTGTTGCAACTCAAAACACAAAAGATGAGAAGGCTTCAAGTGGCAAAGAAAAGAAGCAAAAAAACATGAATAGTGAGAAAGACAAAGATTCAACACCTCAAGCTACCCCTGATTCATCTAGTAAAAAGGAGAAAAAGGAGAGACCCACTTGTGCATTCTGCAAGAAGCGTGGGCATAGTGAACAAGATTGTTACAAAAAGGAAGTGAATGAGTTGAAGACTCTTATTCAGAAAATGAATGTAAGTTCTACTTTAGCCTCATCTCCTAGTTCATGTACTCCTACTCCATCATCAAAACAGCTAGAACCTTCTGAAAAAGGGCAAGCTAACAAACATAAAGGTAAAGCACTTTGTGCATCTACAAGTTCCAATTCAGGTAAATGGATTCTTGATTCTGGAGCCTCTCATCATATGGCTTCATCTCAGTCCATTCCTTGCATTATGCAACCAATTTTAATGGGTAACAATACATATGTGAATGTAATTGGGAAGGGATCAATTAAGATTGGTGATGGTACTTTTAATGATGTACTTTGTGTACCTTCTTTGGCAAATAATCTACTTTCCATATATCAGATTAATCACAGTGGTGCAGGGAAAACTATGGAATTCACACCTGATTTAGTTATCATCAGAGACTTGGAGAGTACAGAGATTATTGCTATAGGGGTTGTTGATCATGAAACTTGGTTATACACCTTTTCTGGTTTTGCTCCTGATGATGGTTCAGATACTTTGGCTAATGTTCATACTCCTTGTGTAAACCATATTTCTGTGGAGAAGTGTGGTCACTTGAACCTTGCTGTTGTTACATCTAATCCAGTTCTTGAGACTTGTGTTGACATTTCTTCTCCTCCTCCTGCCTCTTCAAATATTCCTTTTTCCATGGTTAAGCAGGACAATGTTTGTTCTTCTAATTTTGTTATGTGGGATGATTATTTAACAGGTATTTCAGAGTTGTTTTATGAATCTCACATTACAGATTTTGAGGGCACCTTTGATGATAGTCACAACATAGCTATCATCCCTTCAGAGGCTCACACTTGGATCTGGTTTCCCTCTTCATCAAATTTGTGGGAGTGGCTTCTTCATCCTCCATTGGACTTGTTTCTACCCAAGGGAAGAAAGGTTGTATGCAAACAATGCACTATCTTCTTCTCTCTTGCATCTTTCAGTGGATTTGAAGTTACTTCTAGAGTCTTGTGATAGGAAGTTGTAATGTGTTGTAGCCTGTGGAGGGTTGATTCCTCTAATTGTATTTGAGCTTCTGTAATGTAATAAGTTGTCCAAATCAATAAAGAAAGTTCTATTTTATATGTGCAATTTCTTTTGTTGTGTGTTTTGTGATTTACCCCCTTCATCAAGTGGTATCAGAGCAAGGGTTCCTGAGTGTGTACATAGATCACTGACCATGAGGCAGTTTGCACCAGGACTTGACGTTGTGGGTTTGTTGTGGAGATCAAGATGCCTCCATGAAGAAATTGTATTGGGAGGAATGCTTTCACAGAAAAGGGTTTTAGATCCTTGCAAAGACAAATCAATGCATTGCAAGAGGAGTTGCGAAGAGGATTTGAGCCAAGAACAAGAGAAGAAAGCGAGGATGAAGTGGAAGAGGAGCTATCTGAGGAAGAACAAGAAGCTGCAGGAGATCCTACAGAAGTTAGGTTGTTGAGGGCCATTTCTAAGATTGGAAAGAGGCCCAGGATCAAATTTTATACATATTCTGGAGATTTGAATACGGAACAGCTTATTGATTGGATCAATGACAAGGAGGAGTATTTTGAGTATGAAGATGTGGAGGACCCAGATTGGGTCAAGTTTGCAAAAATAAAGTTGAAGGGCCACACCAGTATTTGGTGGAAGGAGGTCCAGTTAGAGAGGAATAGAAGAGGAAATGGAAAGATCACCAGATGGGATCGGATGGTGGAGAAACTAAAGAAGCAGTTCATTCCTGTGGACTATGAGATGGAGTTGTTGAAGAAGTGTAAGGATTGAAGCAAGGCAGCAAGTCTGTTAAGGAGTATATAGAATAATTTTATAAGATTACCATCAGAACCGGTCATGTAGAGCCCAACAAGGAGAAAGTAGCCCATTACATTAATGGGTTGAGGCCGAGTATTCAAGAGGAGCTGAGCCTAGTCAAAATGACCACCATAGAAGATGTGTACCAATTTTCCCTAAAGGTGGAAGAGAAGCTAAATAAAATATTTGAAAACAAACAAAGGGGAAGAGGTCAAGGTGGAAGGACTAGTGGAAGGTCCTATGGAGGCCGAAATGAAGATCCAAAGAGAAGTGAAGAAGCTGGCACCAGTTGAAATCAAAGAGGAGATAATGCATACTGCCCTCATGACCAAAACAGTGTTGAGCAAAGAGGAAGAGGAAGAGGCAGACCTGGGCAAGGACCTGGAAGAGGAGGTTTCAGAGGAACATGTTTCCAATGTGGTGAAGAAGGGCATCGAGCATACGAGTGTCCGCAACATCAAGGAAGGACAAATAGAAGACCTGAAGGTAATGCACGAGTTGCACATGTAGATGAAGATGCGCAATTTAAGCGTTCTGAAGATGTTGAAAGGGGAGAAACCTTAGTTGTCAGAAGAACTTTGCTGAATGAGGAGAAAGAACCCAATCAGAGAAAGAGTTTATTCCGCACAAGGTGCAAATGTGAAGGTAAGTGTTGGTACATTATTATTGACAGTGGAAGTATTGACAAACTTGTTTCAGAGGAGATGGTTGACAAGTTGAAGTTGAGAAGAAGAAAGCATCCACATCCATATTGGATTGCATGGTTGCAAAAGGACCATAGAGCTTTGGTCAATGAGCAATGTTTAGTGAAGTTCAAGATTGGGGACTACCATGATGAGGTGATGTGTGATATCATACCGATGGATGCACGTCATATGCTGTTGGGGAGGCCGTGGCAGTATGATAGGAGCGTTGTCCATGATGGCCATGCAAACACATATTCCCTAACAAAGGATGGAGTTCGTCATAAGTTGAAGCCCTTGAAGGAGGTGGAAGAAAAGGTATGTAGTATTGCCAGAATTTGCTTGGTAGATGGTAGGAAATTTTTGGAGGGTATGAAGCATGAGCGTCATTGCTTTGCATTGATTCCTAAGATTAGTCAAGAGAAATCTGAAGATGTACCAGCAGAAGTCTCAGATATGTTAGAAGAATTTCAAGATATTATCTCTAATAATGTACCAAAAGGTTTACCACCGGTGAGGAAGATAAGTCACCAAATGGATTTGATACCAGGAGCTAATTTGCCGACTAAGGCAGCCCACAGAATGACTCCTGTAGAGAGTGAAGAGCTGAATAGACAAGTTCAAGAGCTGTTAAGGAAGGGGCTGATAAGAGAGAGCCTAAGTCCATGTGTAGTACCTGTAGTACTAGCACTGAAGAAAGATGGAGAGTGGAGAATGTGTAAAGATTCTTGAGCCATCAACAAGATCACAATCAAGTATAGATTTCTATTACCCAGAATGGATGACATAATGGATTGTTTGAGTGGAGCCAAGTACTTCACAAAGATTGATTTGAAGGGTGGGTATGACCAGATCTAAATCAGAGAAGGAGACGAATGGAAGATAGCCTTCAAGACAAAGGAAGGTTTGTATGAGTGGTTAGTCATGCCATTTAGGCTAACCAATGCACCGAGCACATTCATGTGGCTCATGAACGAGGTACTGAAAGAATTTTTGGGAAGTTTTGTTATTGTTTATTTAGATGATATTTTGATTTTCAATAAGACTTGGGATAAGCATATGATGCATATCAGAAGAGTTTTGGAGAAGCTGAGGGGGGAGAAGTTGTTGATCAATCTAAAGAAATGTAGTTTTGCAAAGAAGGAGTTGGTATACCTAGGATTTGTTGTCTCAGAGGAAGGTCTTAAGATGGACCCAGAAACATTAAGGGCTATCATTGAATGGCCTATGCCAAGGAGTGCAATAGAGGTACGATCTTTTCATGGTTTAGTAAGTTTTTACAGATAGTTTATCAGGAATTTTAGTAACATTTGTGCACCCCTAACTAAGACAATGAGAGGGGATAGAAAAGAGTTTAGATGGACTAAAGGAGCAGACAAGAGCTTTGATACATTGAAGCATAAAGTCATAGAACAACCTATTTTGGCACTTCCATATTTCAATAAAGTATTTTAGGTAGATTGTGATGCTAGTGGTAGTGGTATAGGAGCTGTATTGAGCCAAGAAGGTAAGCCCATTGCCTATTTTAGGAGAAGCTTAATGATGCCAAGAAAAAGTATTCTATTTATGATCAATAATTTTATGCAATAGTTCAAGCTTTGAAGAAATGGAGACATTATCTATTGCCAAAAGAGTTTGTTTTATATACTGATCATCAGGCTTTGCAGTATCTTAATAGTCAAGGAAAGTTGAACCAGAGGCACTTAAAATGGGTTGAGTTTTTGTAGAGCTATACTTTTGTTTTGAAGCACAGGAGTGGGAAGTCCAATAGAGTTGCAGATGCCTTGAGCAGAAGGCAAAATTTGTTGACAGAAATGAAGATAGAGGTTGTTGGGTTTGATGAGCTAAAAAGTTTGTATCTTGAAGATCCAGATTTTGCAGAGGCCTGGAAAGCTTGTTTGGAACCTATTACTTTGGAAAGGACAAAATGGTTGGATTTCATAATCCAAGATGGCATGTTGTTTAGAGGAAGTCAATTGTGCATTCCAAGGAGTTCCATGAGAGAGAACCTGATTAAGGAGAAGCATAGTGGAGGATTGGCTAGACACTTTGGTCGAGATAAGACCACTGCTATTGTTGGTGAAAATTATTATTGGCCACAGTTGCAACAGGATGTGAGGAAATTTGTGCAGAGTTGTAGAGTATGTCAGATGGTGAAAAGAGCAAGTCAGAATACAGGTCTATATCAGCCACTACCTGTACCAAAGAAGCCATGGGATGATATTAGTATGGATTTTGTTCTTGGCTTACTAAGGACACAGAGAGGACATGATTCCATTTTTGTGGTGGTGGACAGATTCTCAAAGATGGCACATTTTATTCTTTGCAAGAAGACTAATGATGCTATTCATATTGCAAAGTTATTTTTCAGGGAGGTGGTGAGATTACACGGTCTACCAAAGAGCATAGTTTCAGATCAAGATACGAAGTTTGTTGGTTATTTCTAAAGGACATTGTGGAAGAAGTTGAAGACAAATTTGAAGTTCAGTTCTACACACCATCCACAAACTGAAGGACAAATGGAAGTGGTGAATAGGAGTTTGGGTAACCTGCTACGATGCTTAGTAGGAGATAAGCCCAAGGGATGGGATTTGATTTTACCACAAGCAGAATTTGCTTACAACAATTCTGTCAATAGGAGTACTAGTAAATCACCATTCCAGATTGTATATGGGAATAGTACAAGAAATGCTTCAGAGTTAAGGAATCTGGACAAAGGAGAAAAGACAAGTGCCAAGGCTAAAGACTTTGCAGAACACATGAAGAATTTTCATGAAGAGGTGAGAAAGCACATTAATAAGATGAATATTCAGTACAAGGCTAAGGTAGATCAGAAGAGGAGATATAAGGAATTCCAGGTAGGAGATGAAGTCATGGTTCACTTGAGAAAAGAAAGGTTCCCAATTGGAACATACAATAAGCTAAAAATGAAGAAATTTGGACCATGCCGAATTTTGAAGAAACATGATTCAAGAAATGCATATGAGGTAGAGCTACCAAGTGGGATCAATATTTCTCCTGTGTTCAACATTGCTGATTTAACAGAATATCATGAAGGTGGCACAGAGGATGGACTAACAGAAGAACAGTGGAGTATTTAGGCATCTACTTCAACAAAGGAGATAGAAGAGATCTTGGATAGCCATGTGGGAAGAAGCACTCGGAATAGGCAATATGAAGAATATCTAGTGAAATGGAAAGGAAGGCCTGTTGAAGATTCTTCTTGGTTGTCTAAGGCAAAGGTTGACCGTTTGGGTTTTCCTCACACAAACACCTGAGATGTTACAGGGTCACTTCTCAAATTACCCTAGGTGTCTAATGTAGGAGCATCTAGTGGTGTAAGTGCAATCTCACATCACCCAAAAAAAGATGCGTTTCAAAATTGTTGATGTTCTTTCCATTTATTTTCAAAATTTGTGGTTTTGGTTCTATAATCACTTGAATAATGATGTAGAACTTTCAGTTTTTCTAAACTGCTAAAAATAGCAACCTGCTATTTTTAGAAAGTTTACATTTGGGTATGGATTAAAGTGAAAATTTACAGGAAGCTTCATAACTAAAAAATAAGACCTTTGGCGAAGGAATCACGCAAAGATCATTTGCGAGCTGAAAGATATTAAAGTTTTTCATTTCCCAAAAAATGCCTGAAAATTATTCAAACTCAGGTTTAAGGCACTAAATGGCTATGATATATTGGTGAAGTTTGAACAAGCTCCCAAAGAGAGATCTTGGTAGGAGTAGCACGAAGCTACTCTACAAGATCATACTCGATGATAGACTTTTGAGAACACTGAGGCAGTGGAGGTAGAATAGGTGAAGAAGTTGGCAAGGAAACAAGAACAAATTTAGTCTATTTGTTTCATCATGTATTATAAGTGTGGGACATTGCATGATAATGAGGGGGACCTGAAACATTTAACGTTATAGAATTAGCAACTTTTGTCAAGAATTTGAGGGTTGAGGTGTATTTGAAGTACCTTGAACAGTGATTAGTGGCTTATAAGTGTCTTGTGTATTAGAACAAGGATGCACCACAACATTTGGTTTCACAGGTTCTTGAGTAGAACTAGTGTTAGAATCTTGAAAAAGAATATAACCCAAAATCAAATCGAAAGAGCTAAAATCAATAAATTGTAATGCAAATGAAATGAATAGCATAACAGTACTATGAGAGAATAATTTAAATGCTCCAATGGCATAATAGCATTATGAGAGAGCTATAGCTCCAGCCTTCATTACATATTTCCTCTTACCCTCTTCTCACAAAATGAAAAGACATACCTTGCTTATAAAGACAAGGTTGAGAGATAAGAAGTTGTAGTCATGTGACAAGTGTCATTATCCTATTACATGCCAACTAGAGGGTAAGATGCCAACTAGTTGATGTGTAGGATATGACAACTATAAGACAACTATCAACAACTATCAACAACTAGACACGACTAGAAACAACTAGAAACATCTAGAAGGCTCACTAAGTCAACTTAACATGTGAATATGTGTGTGAATATTATTTAACTAATAAATAGTTAAATAATATGAATTATCCACACAAGGGAAATAACTGGTTAGGTAATATCCCTATTCACACTAAAACCCCCCTTAAGTGCAACTTAGGGAGAAGCTGACTAAAGCAAGAATGCAAAATGCAAAAATGGGTCCCAGAAACAAGGCCATGTTAGGTACCCATGTACAAAACAATCTCTCACAAACGGAGAAAAGGAGAAAATCCAGTGGGAAAAAACTCCTCCCCAAAAGAGAGAAAAGAGAAAATGCTCTCTATAGTATGAGAACAAAACCCCTTGTGAGGAAAAAGTCCCCCCCCCCAAAAGAGAGAAAACACCCCCCAGAATAGAGAGAGTGAGATAAACTATTAAACCCCCCCACAATGAAGTAGCTCCTGTCCCAAAAGAGGATGCCCATACATGAATACTGAAGATGATCCATTTGTGGCAAATGACATTTCTCCCCTTAAGAAGAAAAAACTCCAATGGTGAATACTGAAGTAACTCTGATTCAAAGAAGCAAGGTGAGGATGGAAGTCTCATGATGTATCCTGTCTCAAAACACTGCTCAAATGTCTCCATGTTGATGTCAAAATGAGTCACTATCAAATTAAGAGGCTCAAGCCTAATTGAAACAAGTGACCTCTCAAAATCATGTGAAAAATGATGAAGAGCAAGATCCAAAGAACTGATGTATTGATGTAGGAGCATCTAGTGGTGTAAGGCTAATCTTGCATCACCCAAAAAAAAATGTGTTTCAAAATTGTTTATGTTCTTTCCATTTATTTTCAAAATTTGTGGTTCTGGTTCCATAATCGCTTGAATAATGATGTAGAATTTTTAGTTTTTCCAACTGCTAAAAATAGCAACCTGCTATTTTTAGAAAGTTTGCATTTGGGCATGGATTGAAGTGAAAATTTATAGGAAGCTTCGTAACTAAAAAATAAGACCATTGGCAAAGGAATCACGTAAAGATCATTTGCGAGCTGAAAGATATTAAAGTTTACGTTTCCTGAAAAATGCCTAAAAATTATTCAAACTCAGGTTTGAGGCACTAAACGGCCCCATACAGGCCCAAAAATGGTCATAACCGGTAGAGCGGGATCTTAGCACATAGAGCACTCCATGAGATTTCTGACACATAAAACGGTTCGTCAATCGGACACCCAAATCAAAAGTTATGGCTCCCGGAAGTTGACCTAATTTTGGAGGAGATGCAAATTTCAAAATTAGGTTGTTAGCTGCCAAAAAGGGTATTAATAACCATTTTTGGGAACCCTGGGTAGGAGGAGAGTTAAGGGGGCAAGTGTAGAATCAAGAATAAGTGAGAAAATAGAAACCCTAGCTGATTTGGGGTTACATAAGGCAGATGATTCCATAGTCTTGTGATAGGAAGCTATAATGTGTTGCAGCCTATGGAGGGTTGATTCCTCTGATTGTATTTGAGCTTCTGTAATGTAATAAGTTGTCCAAATCAATAAAGAAAGTTCTATTTTCTATGTGCAATTTCTGTTGTTGTGTGTTTTGTGATTTACCCCCTTCATCATGTATGGATGTAGAATGACAATGCATGCCATGTGGCTACAATGCAAATCCCACGAGATGTCCTGCGAAGAATCACTGTAAGCGCTCAGTGAAGCCTCTCTGAAATCTATCGAAATAGCAGGTGTATGTGTACTATCATCAAAGAGGAGAGATAACCCCTCAAATATGTCCTCCAAATCAGCAATGTGAGACTCCACTAACAAAGATGCAATGTCTAATAAATAGGAATCCCAATCAGGAAGACTAAAATGATCCTACTACAAAGAATCACTGGAAATTCTCAATGAAGCATCACTGAACTCGGAAGTAGCAATAGGTATTTTAGGAGTGTCCTTAGCTATCAATGAAAGAGATGAATCATCGATATCTTGGTGCAAAGAGTCATCAGAGGCTCTCAAAGGAACGACACTGAACTCTGATAAAGTAGCAGGTGCTAGAGGAGATGTGATCTCAATATCCTATTGTAAAGAATCATTGGAAGCTCTCAAAGGAACATCACTGAACTCTGAAGTAGCAACAGGTGATGGTGAAGCAATGATCTCAATAGAAAGAGAGAGAGAAGCAATAGAAGAACAATCAAGTCCTGCTAGATATTTAAGCTCCTCTATTGTATTATCATCAAAGGGAATATTATCTGCATCATCAATGGGTATGAGGCAATCCATTACAGGATCATCTAGGAATGGAGAAATATGTAGGTCTCCAAAGATCTCCCAAATCTTAGTCCAAAGTGTGCATGGACAATCAATGTCTAAAATATCCCACAGTGTCAGAATCAACACCAGAACCAATCAACCCTACAATATCATCATTCCTATTTTCCCATGCATTTTTCTTCTAAGGTGAATCTGGTTCAGGTATGATGCCATAAAGATAAGGCAAAAGATGGAGCCACCTACAATGTGTGACGATGCCTTTATTCCAAGGCTCATAATTATCCTTGTTCAGATTTATCATAGAAGGATGAATAGAAAATCCCATGATATCTTCTCAAATAATTAGAGATCAAAACATCAAAAGATTACCTTAAAACTCAAGTAGAGCACATAGGACACAACCCCCCCTTTTCACTCAATCAAAAAATCCCCCCAAAGAAAATATGATTTGGCACTTTATATTTAGTGCGAGTACAATTGTCACTAGCAAAAAATGCTTAGTGGACTTGATCTCAATGCTTTACAAATTCTCAATCAAATGAGTGTATGCTCAAAATACAATCTCAGCGTCAAACCAAGTGTGGCAAATAAAACTACTACATAGTATTCAAAAAATCATTCACTTTCAAAAAAAGAATCACCTCAATCCAAGGTCATATGTAAAAGTTATGAGTCTTTGAAGTTCCCAAAACAAGAACTGTGCAACATCACTTGTGAGAATCTGCAATTTCTGATCAAACAAGGTACTGAAACCAAAATCCAATTGCACCACTGAGAAGAGCATGAAAAATCAGCCTAAATCAAAAACAATTGCTCAGAAAAAGGAGCGAAAATGAGCCAGATATGGGCCTCTAAAGATCAGTTGTCAAATCCAAAACTCCATTGGAGGGGGGGCCAATTAGGACCAAGCATGTTGATGATGTCAGTAGTTAGATTGCTAATGTCAGCAGCAATCTATAGTGGAATTTCCTATATTCCCCAGAATATGCCAAGATTCCCCGGCAAAAGATGATGTCACCTATCTAAATGATGACATTAGCACAAGGTATGCTGAGGATGACGTCAGCTGCCTGTTTGATGATGTCAGCAAACGAAATATTATAGACACTGCCAAAATATTCTAGATTCACTGCTATGATTGCAAAACCACCTGTGGATTTTAGCAAAACCACCCTGAGTACTAGAAACTGCTATTGGATTGTCCTGAAACCACCAAAAATGTTGGAAAACCACTTTCCAGGGTGGGAAAACGCTTACGGAAATTTTTTTTTAAATGTTGTTTTCTTTGACGAGAAACCACCTTCTAACTTCGCGGAGTAGTCGGTGGCAGGTTTTAAGATCTCCCACCGGTGCATTTAAACCAGACTGCGGGCACTCTTAAACCAGTCACTAGAGATTAGAATGGCTAGCGAGATTATGTGGACAACAAATGTTGGTCTGGGGTTTATTAACTGTCATGATTTGTCCACATGAAGACCACCGCTACTGATGGAGGTTGCCGGTGGTGTTAAAAACACCTGGCAGTGATGATTCTCTCTGACCATCAATTTTGAGGCTGGTTGGGCGGTATGTGGATGTTGTCAACTAGTTTTAACAGCTAATGAGTAGTTTGAATGCCTAGTTTGGAGATGGGACAGGGGTTAGCTGCTGTCAGACTATTAAAAAATACTGCTGGAAATCAATATAATCGTGGATTGAACGCCTACTTATGGCCGGTGGTTCAAAACTGTTATGTGCTACCACTGAAACCGTTGATGCTAGCAGACCGTCGGGAGTGTTTAGCTGCAGGAAGTTGAGTGGGGGCTCGTGCCACGTGGCACCCCACTATTGCTCTGGAGACTGTGAGTACAGGTTAGCTTGTATACGCAGGGTACTATGTACTCTCCAATTAAAAACCCCTACAAAAAAATTTACAAACAACAAACGAATAATAAAACCAACAAATATTTTAATTACCCGATGGTTATATTCGATGACATTTGCGCAGAAGATTCTGCTTGCGTAGTACCTACGCCAGAGAATATGCCAAGAATATTCTGCCTACAATTTCGTACGGTGGAATCAGGTAAAAAAATTACCTTTTCCTATAATTTTGTCTAATTTTAGCGAATTGACAATTGATCTTAGGGTTTTTGGGCCTCCTGAGCGCGATGGCAGGTTCTGATTTTACCCAAAGTGCTCTAGAAGATCAAGTACCTGCTAGATCAGGCATGCACCTCCCAGCTTCAAACCCTCATAGATTTGGCCTCCGATGTCCGATTTAGACGAAACAAAAGGTGATCTTAACTATCTCAGACCTCCTGAACACAATGGTGTGCTCAGATTTGTAGCAGCATGCTCCAAAATGAACGTGTAATACAAGGCCACAAAGAGGAACTCTCACAAATCTGGTATTCTATCAAGTCTATCTGATTCTCCAGGTCATCATTTGATGCAAGAGAAGATCATACTCAACTATCAAGATCCACCATGATTTGCACTCTCAAACAATGAATCTAATCTTCTAAAATATGCTTTGATACCATGTTCGAAGCTTGAAAAAGAAGATAACCCAGAATCAAATTGAAAGAGATAGAATCAATAAATTGTAATGCAAATGAAATGAAAAGCATAACAGTACTATGAGAGAATAATGTAAATGTTCCAATGGCATAATAGCATTAAGAGAGAACTATATCTCTTGCCTTCATTACATACTTCCTCTTAACCTCTTCTACAAAATGAAAAGACATACCTTGCTTATAAAGACAAGGTTGAGAGATAAGAAGTTGTAGTCATGTGACAAGTGTCATTATCCTATTACATGTGACAACTAGAGGGTAAGATGCCAACTAGTTGATGTGTAGGATATTGTTAAAGTAATAGGTTCTTTAATTAATTAATTTAATCATATTGATTAATTAATTAAGTCACCTTTACTTTATTTCACTTAAGCTAAACTTAGGCACTTTAATAATTTATTATTAATCCTAGGGTTCTCACTTTTAGGGTTTTGATCTCCTTTTATAAGGATTGATCTTATTGTAATTATTCATTCTTTATGCATTGTTCTTCAGGTTTGCAGAGCACCATTATTGTGCCTCTTGGTCTCCTTTGTGTGACAGGTTATTTGCTTGCAGGTGTTCATTGGGATCTGTGAGGTTGATTTATCAACTTCAACATGGTGTCAGAGCTCCAGATCTATAGCTTCCTATTCATTTTTTGAGGGATCTTGCCTTAAAGAGACATTTCAGTGCATCTTGAGTCAATTTGGACCTCACCATTGCATCCAGAAGGTTCAAAATAGTCAGGATTGACCTTTGTTTCATCAATTTTGGTTATACAATGCCCAATCTACGAGAGTTTGAAGTTTGAGAGGGTTTCCAGATCTAGAGGGTACCTGCAATTTTGGAGTGTTTTCAGCCCAAACAGACCTCACCATCGCATTTAGAGCATCCAAAAACCTTAAAATCTCCTGTCATTTCATCGACATCGGACACACTGGCTCCAGGAGGCAATTTTTTTCATTTCTAGGCTGTACGGCCTGGGTGGCATGAAATCCAAGAAAAAAATAGTGTGCACATGTGCTATCGTCAGTTAACCACTAGCGGTTAATGCTAGCAACTAGTTAACCGCCAGGCTTCACCCCAAAGCCTTTTTGGAGCAATTTTGGTATTTTGGCCATAACTTTTGCATCCGAACTCAGATTTTTAAAAATAAAATATCACCGGAAAGCTAGTTTCGAGCCCAATCTAGTAGTTTAGTTATTTTGTCTTGGTTTTGGCTTTTTACTACATTTATTTCCAGTCAAAGTCAGATCTTTGTTTCTGCACTTCCGGAGGCATAACTTTTGCATACCAACTCCATTTTTCTAAAACAAATAGGAGTTGGAAAGGTATTCCAGTGCTCTTTCCAGATATATAGAATTTTTAATCATAAAATTTACCAAGTATTTTTTATTTAGTTTGTTAGTTTTATGTCTTCTGTTTGATATTCTGGACATTTTGGCACCTGGAGAAGTTCTGTTTGTTTTGTTGGGCTTCATTTATAAACATTAATACATATTCCCATTGTTGATCTCTGATCTAATTTATTTGAGGAGATATCATAGTTTTTTCTATCTGTGGTCCTTTTTAGACATTGTGAACTTCCATTGTAAGCACTTCTCATATGTAAATGCACTGAAATAAAGTGCCTCAGCATTGTACATGTATTCTTGAGATCTTGGACATCATTTTGTGTCTTATTGTACTTGCACTATGACATAAAGTGCCATGGGGGCTTTGATGTTTGCCTTTTTGTTTTGCCATCACACCTTTGTCATGCGTGTGTGCCTTGGTTTGCACACCCTTTTATTTGCTGGTACTTTCATGTTTGCACGTTCATGTTGCAAGTATGTGCCTAATCGGTGTTGTCATTGATGTCAACATATATTTGTTGTCATTGGTGTCAACTATGTCCTATTCTATTACTTGTTTAGAAGCTTTGTATGTTGAGGATATTGAGAAAATTGGCCTCTCTGGAAGAAACAAGTGAGTTACAGTGAAGTGCAGTATAGACAGTCAGTTGTATGCTAAAGAACAGTCTGGTAGATTACTCCGCATTTCTTGCTTCTTGAAGATCTTGGTCTGTGGATTGGAATTTATTTAAAGGGATGTCTAAAGATGCTAAATCCTAAGTTTGAGCCTCCGGTGCGAAGAATTGAGAGAGTTGCATTCACCAAAGTAAAACCTACTTTCTCTGATTATTCTTTGGTGACAGGGAGAAAGTATTTTGATCCACATTCCTCCGCATTAAAGTGTTTTGCTCTATGGTTCTAGAGGGAAGTCTGGGATGATGATAAGTGCCTACAATTGCAATGGTTCATGTTTTGGTGGTCCGCAAGCTATCTTTCTTTTATGACAGTTGAAGACAGTGAAGTTCCTATGCTCTAGTGTGAAGAATCTCATGAATAAAGTGGTTTGAGTTTGTGTGGTTTCTCCTAATGATTTCAACGTGCTTGTAGATTCCTCCTAATCATGTTCCTACCTTTACATTGGCCCACGTTAAGGAAATGAAATTGTGTTTGAAGATTATTCCCAGATAACATAGTGTGCAACCACTCTTAGCCAACTTGGTTAATTCTAGTAATTGCAGAGATCCCTTGAAGATTATGGAAGTGTGTTATGGCGTGGAAGATTGTGTTTGAGTCCTAGCTAAGGCATGGCATGATCCACATACATCTATACCACAAATCCTTAGCATAATTTTGTATTAGGTCAAGACCTATCTTGTAAAATGTTTGTAATGCCAACCTTGGAGATTGTTCCAATGGTTGATGATTATAATGCCAACCTTGATGATCATTCCAAGGTTGATGAAGTGTATAAATACTTGTAATTGAGTCATGGCAAAGATGTCCTTGTGCGAAAATGAGAAGATAAGGAAAAGGGCGAGCAGATAAGGCAGAGCAGGGCAGAGTGAAGCAGAAGAATCATTGTATTTTAATGTATTAATCTCAGACATGAAGAAGATGGTGATTTTGGTAGTGATTCTGGTAGTGAACTGCCAGTAGAGTTTAATAGCCCTTATTGTAATCTTTCTAGGTTTAGGGTTGAGGCAGTGAGCTTGCTAGACCTAGTCGTACTTCATGGCAGTGAGCCAGTATGTTCTAGGCCCGTGGAGTGACCAAGCCTAAACATCATTTTTCAAAGATTATAATATATTTTGAAAGCTAATCCTCTCCATGGTTTTTCCCCACCTTGGGATTTTCCACGTAAAAATCTGGTGTCTCTTGTGTTTAATGTTGCATCTATGTTTAAGTTTCTAATTTCATGTATTCTTTGTTTAATCATAATAAGTGTAGACAAGTGATTAATTTTTAAGTGCAGAAGTGTTTGAGTTTTTGGGACAACTGATTCACCCACTAATGCAAGTATGTGCCTAATTGGCATTGTCATTGATGTCAACATATCCTTTTTGTCATTGGTGTCAACTGTATCTTATTCTATTACGTGTTTAGAAGACTTGTTGTTGCAAGTATGAGGTAAACCAGTGTTGTCATTGATGTCAACATACTCATATTGCATTGACAAGACGGATTGGATGAGCAGTGTGCTGAGGATATTGAGAAAATTAGCCTCAGTCAGGAACAGTGAAGAACAGTGATGAGAAGAAGGCAAATGTACTGTATAGGATGAGAACCGGAGGATGCAAATTAAAGGGTCTGTAGATATGAGTCTTGAGATGCTTCAGTTAAGATTTCAGAGGTCCGCATGAAGATCTGAAGGAGTTGTGGCTGTCGGTATGGAACCGGTTCCGGCAAGTGTTCAGAGGTGACAAAGGATCACAGAAAGGTCCGGTGAGGTCCGGAATTGTATTATCCTAATCTGCGGATTGGAAGGAGTGTTTGGGATGTCCTTGTGATGTGTCATCCTGATTTGTGTATGATTTGGAGGTCCGGAAGTACCTTTTACATTATGACAGTGGCGACAGACTGTGTTCTTGAAGTTCCAGATGAGGAAGACAAGAGATTCCAGTAAGTAAAGGAAGTGCGGATGTATCTGGTCATTCAGGCAGGCTTGTGAAGGTTTTTGGATCGTGTTGAGGTTGTGTTGTTGATCCGCATTGGTAGTAGAGCCCGAAATTGAAGATATTCTTCCAGATGAAGTTCTTGTTCAGACTAGCCGACCGGATGAGTTGATCATCCTGTGAATGTTCTTGTGGTGGCCGACCAGATGTGTTATTCATCTTGCGGATATTCTTATGGTTGATTGCCGACTTAGATGATTGTTCCTAAGTCGATGTCTTGTATAAATAAAGGTTTGTGAGTTCATTTCGAGTGTGTATGGAGTGGATGAGTGAGGGATAGCGAAGAGAGGTGCGAAAGACAGAGCAGAGGTTTTGGGCTTAAATGGAACTGATCCGGACATAGTAGAGATGTCATTCTCCAGTTCAAGATTGTGATTTTTATCACTTTGTAGACAGTGTGTCTCCTTGTAGGCAGTGGGCCTCTTTGTGAGCAGTGTGCTCGGGCAGTGAGCCCTAATTGGCATGTGCCATTCATTCTTCTTTATTCTTCTAACAGAGAATAATTCTTGGGTTAATCACCCTGTGGTTTTTCCCTTAACCAGGTTTTCCATGTCAAAATCTTGGTGTTCAATGTGTTGATGTTCATCTGCTCTGAGTTTATGCATTATGCTTTCATAGATGGTTAATTGATATGTTGTTAACTAACAAAGAACAATCAAGTGTTTAAAGTAAGAGCAAGTTTTATACAACTGATTCACCCCCCCCCCTCTCAGTTGTATGCCCTAGATCCAACACTTGTATGTTGAGGATATTGAGAAAATTAGCCTCTCCAGAAGGAACAAGTGAGTTACAAAGAAGTGCAGTACAGACAATGAGTTGTATGCTGAAGAACAGTCTGGTAAACTACTCTAAATTTAATTTTGCTTGAAGATTATGGTCTGTGGATTGGAAGCAAGTTAGAAGTATGACTAAGGATGCTACATTTGGGTTTGAGCCCTCTGCATGAAGATCTGAGTGAGTTTTGTTCACCAAAGTGAAACCTACTTTTTTTGTAAGTTCAATGGGACAGGAAGAAAGTATTCTGCTTCGCATTCCTCTGCAATAAAGTATTTTGCTCTGTGGTTCTAGAAGGAAGTCTGGGATGATGATAGGTTTCTACAGTTGAAATGGTCCAAGGTTTGGTGGTCCGCAAGCTATCTTTCTTTTATGATAGTTGAAGATAGTAAAGTTCATGTGTTCCGATGAAAAGATTCCTATGGATAAAGTGGTTAAGGTTCATGTGGTTTCTCTTGATGATTATAATGTGATTGTGGATGTCTCCTAATCATGTTCCTATCTTGATATTGGTCTACGTTAAGGACTTGAGATCATGTTCGAAGATTGTTCCTAGATAGTGTAACGTGTAACCAGTTTTGTCTGACTTGGTTAATCCCAGTGATTGTGGAGATCTCTGGAAGATTGTGGAAGCATGTTGTGGTGTGGAAGATCATGTTTGAGTCCCAGCTAAGGCATGGCATGATCTGCATTTCATTTCCTTTGCACAATGTTGTAATAGGTTAGGACCTATTTTGTAAATGTTTGTAATATCAACCTTGGAGATTGTTCCAATGGTTGATGATTGTGATGCCGACCTTGATGATCATTCCAAGGTTGATGAAATGTATAAATACTTTTAGTTGAGTCATGGAAAAAGTTTCCTTGAGAGAAAATGGAAAGATAATAAGAAAGGTCCAAAAGGCATAGCAGAATAGAGACAGAGCAAAGCAGAGGAATTATTGTACTTTAATCACAGACATAAGAAGGTGTTAATTATGACAAAGAGCCTGGAAATGAGCCGCCAGTAGGGTTTAACAGCCCTTATTGTAATCTTTCTAGGTTTAGGGTTGAGGTAGTGAGCCTGTTAGACCTAGTTGTTCTTCATGGCAGTGAGCCAGTATGTTTAGGCCTGTGGAGTGACCAGCCTGAACATCATTATTTCAAGATTGCAATATATATTGAGAGATAATCCTCTCCATGGTTTTTCCCCACCTTGGGGTTTTCCACGTAAAATCTAGTGTCTCTTATGTTTGATGTTGTCTCTGTGGTAAATTTTTTGATTTCATGCATTCATTGTTAAATCATAATAATTGTGGATAAGTGATGAATGTTTAATTGCAATAAGTGTTTAAGTTTTTGGGACAACTGATTCACCCCCCCTCTTGGTTGTCTGGTGCATATCAACAATTGGTATCAGAGCCAAGTTCCTCTGAAGAAAGTTTAACAGCTTGAGGAAGGTCCAAAATGTCTTACAAGAAGGAAGCGCCGCATTTTGATGGAACGAATTATGTTCTCTGGAAGGCTCAAATGAAAAGCCATCTTCTTTCTCTTGGTTACAAAGTATGGAAAGTTGCAGAAACATAATACACCATACCTCAAAATGGTCCAATGATTAAAGATGAAATCAAATAATATGAGATAGATATCAAGACAAAGGATGCTCTGCTAAGCTCATTAACTGACTCAATATTGACGAAAGTTGTGAATCTTGAAACTGCAAATAAGGTATGGGAAATTTTGAAAAATCTGTATGGAGATGATTCTATGAAGGAAGCCAAGTTACAAAGTCTGAAAGTGAAATATGAAAGTTTGAAGATGAATGATGATGAAAACATATCAGCCTTTATGCAAAGAGTTGATGAACTTGTTATAGGGATAAAAGCCATAGGCGGAACTCTCGATGAAAAGGAACTTATGAAAATTCTCAGATCTCTACCCAAGTCCTATTGTCACAAGGTAGCCGCAATTGAAGAATTCATGCAAGTAAAAATGGTTGACAAGGATCAGCTTCTTGGTAAGCTTACTGCCTTTGAAATGAGAGAGTTTGGTGATGTTCTGTCGAAAGTTGAGATGACCTTCAAAGCCAGTACTCCTGGAAGTACTTCCAGATTAGAAAAGTACAAGGTAAAATCCAATGATGAGTTTAATCAAGTTGAAGCCAACTTCATGGACAAACTGCAAAGAGGATCTAGTAAGTATAAAGGCAAATTACCTTTCAAATGTTTTTCCTATGCTAAAGTAGGTCATTTTGCTTCTAGATGTCCTAAAAGAATTGAAAGAAATAGAAGAAGCTATGAGAATAGCCCTAGGACCCAAAAGAAGTGTTATTATGTTGAAGATTTTGATGATTTTGAAGGAGTATCAGATAATGGTGAACTAGATAATGCTAGTTCTTCTGTAAATGAATGCTTGTTTATTGCTATTAAGGAAGATCATGTGTCTAATAATTCTACTAGCTTGTGTGAAGGAAGAAAAACCAGTGGAAAGTGTTTTGGCTACTCAGGTCATTAAGAACAAGCATGAATGGGTTATTGATAGTGGTTGCTCTCACATGACTGGTGACAAAAGTAAGTTTGTGAGTTTGGAAAGATATGATGGTGGACTGGTTAGGTTTGGAGATGATACATCTGGTAAGATTTGTGGGAAAGGATCTATTTCTTTTGATGGCAAGCATAATACTGAAGATGTCTTGTATGTGAAAGGATTAAAGCACAATCTTTTGAGTGTGGTTTAGATGTGTGACAAGGGCTATGATTTAAGCTTCAAGGACAATGGATACAAGATCAGGGAAAGCTCCAGAACAGTCATTGCAACTAGTAAGAAGACCAGAGGTAATATCTATCACATGAAAGGAACTAAGAACTATTGCTTGTTAACTCAAACTAATGAGAGTTGGTTATGGCATAGAAGGTTGTGTCACATAAATTTTGATAATATTATGAAGATAAGTGTTGCATAGGTTGTTAGAGATTTGCCTAATCTTGTGAAGCCTGCTAATCCTATTTTCAAGGAGTGTCAATTTGGGAAACAGACAAGAACAAGTTTCAAAAGCAAGGACCAATTAGTTGGAGGACTACTTGAGCTAGTGCATACAAATTTGTGTGGACCTACCAGAGTAAGAAGTTTGCAAGGAGACAGGTATTTCATTTTGTTCATTGATGATTATTTTAGAATGACTTGGGTCACCTTTTTGAAAGAGAAATCTGAAACTCTAGATAAATTCAAAGCATTTAAGGCAATGGTTGAAAATGAGATGGATTTAAAAATCAAATGCTTGAGGTCTAATAGAGGAGGAGAGTTCACATCAAATGAATTCAATTTCTTTTGTGAAGAACATGGAATAAAGAGACAGCTATATGCACCCAGAACTCCACAACAAAATGGTGTTGTTGAAAGGAAAAATAGAACAGTTCAAGAAGCTGCTAGAACCATGATGAAGGAAGCTCATCTTCTGGAAGCATATTGGAGAGAGGCAATTCACACCATTGTATATATCCTAAATAGAGTTCAAGTGGTAACAGTTCAAAGACTCCTTATGAATTGTGGCATGGTAGAGTTCCTACTATGAAATAATTCAATTTTTTTGGTAGCAAATGTTATATCAAAAGAGAAGAAGATTTAGGCAAGTTTGATGCTAGATGTGATGAAGGAATCTTCCTTGGTTACTCCACCAAGAGCAAGGCCTACCAGTGCTATAATAAGAGGTTGAATAAGATCATTGAAAGTGCAAATGTTAAAGTTGATGAATGTAAGGAAAGGTCTTCATAATCAAGTGAATATGAGTCAGATCATCCAGATGTTTCAGAAGTGGTGCAGCATGAAGACAGCCTAGATGAAGAAGAACAAGCTCGATTATGTGCTACCAAAACTCTAAGATATGTAAGAATCAGTCATTTTGAAGATCAAATCATAGGAAATAAGAGCAAAGGGATCTTAACCAAAAGAAAAGTTGCAGAGGAACAAGTAAATTTCTATCTGATTTCCAAGATTGAACGTAAAACTGTGGATGAGGCTTACAAAGATGAGAATTGGATAAAGGCTATGGAAGAGGAATTGATGTAGATAGAGAAGAATCAGACTTGGCACCTTGTTCCCAGACCAGCAGACAAGAATGTAATTGGTACAAAGTGGGTCTTCAGAAACAAGATGAATGAGAATGGTGAAGTGGTAAGAAACAAAGCAAGGTTGGTATGCAAAGGATACGCTCAAGTTGAAGGAATAGACTTTGAAGAAACTTTTGCTCCAATGGAAAGGATTGAAGCAATAAGGATGTTTTTAGCTTTTGCAGCATACAAAGATTTCAAGGTTTATCAAATAGATGTGAAGTCTTCTTTCTTAAATGGAGAGTTGGAAGATGAAATCTATATAGAACAACCAGAAGGATTTTAGTCATCAGATCAGGGTGACATGGTATGCAGATTGAAGAAAGCTTTATATGGATTAAACCAAGCTCCCAAGACATCATATGCACAGTTGGATAGGTACCTGATACAGATAGGGTTCAGTAAAGGTACTACAAATAGCAATCTCTACTTCAAGATCAATGATGAACAAACCCTGATTGTTGCAATTTTTGTTGATGATATTATTTTCAGAGGAAATGAAGGTATGTTCTCAATTTTTGCTAGAGAAATGTAAAGTGAATTTGAAATGTCTATGTTTGGAGAGTGAACTTCTTTTTAGGTCTGCAAATAAGTTAATCAGATAAAGGTATCTTCATTTCTCAGTCTAAGTATGTGAAAGAGTTGTTAAAGAAATTTGGGATGGAAGACTCTAAACCAGTATGCACACCTATGATAACTGGTTTTAAGTTAAGCAAAGATGATAACTCACCCATGGCAGACTAGAAAAGGTATAGATCTATGATTGGAGAATTACTTTATCTGACTCAAACCAGACCTAACATTATGCATGCAGTATGTCTTGTGGCAAGATTTCAAACAGAACCCAAGGAATCACATGTGATGGTAGTCAAGAGAATTCTGAGATATTTAAAAGGTACAATAGATTATGGTTTGTGGTACCCTAAGGACTATGACTTTACTCTCAGTGCATATACTGATGCAGATTGGGCTGGAGATGTGGATGACAGAAAAAGTACAAGTGGAGGTGCATTCTTCTTGGGAAAAATATTAGTATCTTGGTTGAGCAAGAAACAAGATTCAATATCCATGTCTACTGCAAAAGCAGAATACATTGCAGCAGCATGCAGTTGCACTCAAGTGTTATGGATGAAGCAGACTTTGAAGGACATCAAAATTGTGTATGAAGATCCCATTGCAATATTTTGTGACAACACAAGTGCCATAAACATATTAAAAAATCTAGTGATGCATTCAAGGACAAAGCACATATCCATCAGGTATCATTTTCTGAGAGAAAAGGTGACAGAGAATGAAGTCAAGTTAGAGTATGTTTCTACCAAGGATCAAATTGCAAACATTTTTACCAAGCCTCTATCTAAGGATACTTTTGAGTATCTCAGAGAAAAGTTAGGGGTTATCACCCCTCTTGCTCTAAACTAAGATGCATAATAGTGCATCAATTTGGAGGTGCTCAGAGGTTTGGATTGATGCTTTTTAGGGCTACTTGTCAGGGGGAGTAGTCAGAGAGTTTAGAAGAGAGATTAGATCAGAGCAAAAGAGTGCAAGTATGTGCCCTTTACCATTGATGTCAAAGGGGGAGAGAAGTCATGTGAAAAACTTAGAGTGCAGATGTGTAAGAGAAAGGGGGATAATTTTTGGAGAAAGAAAGAGTGCATGTGTGTAAAGAGAAAGGGGGAGAGTCTTGTCTTGATGGCTATTACAGTTTTTCACATCATATGCTGCCATCAATGACAAAGGGGGAGATTGTTGCAAGTATGTGCCTAATCGGTGTTGTCATTGATGTCAACATATAATTGTTGTCATTGGTGTCAACTATATCTTATTCTATTACTTGTTTAGAAGACTTGTCTGCTGAGGATATTGAGAAAATTAGCCTCTCTGGAAGGAACAAGTGAGTTACAGAGAAGTGCAGTACAGACAGTGATTTGTATGCTGAAGAATAGTCTGGTAAACTGCTTTGCATTTATTTCTACTTGAAGATCATGGTCTGTGGATTGGAAGCAAGTTAGATGTATGACTAAGGATGCTAAATTCTAGGTTTGAGCCCTCCACATGAAGATCTGAGTGAGTTGTGTTCACCAGAGTGAAACCTACTTTTTCTGTAAGTTCAGTTGGGATAGGAAGAAAGTATTCTGCTCCGCATTCCTCCGCAATAAAGTATTTTTCTCTGTGGTTCTAGAAGGAATTCCGGGATGATGATAAGTGCCTATAGTTGAAATGGTTCATGGTTTGGTGGTCTACAAGCTATCTTTCTTTTATGACAGTACAGACAGTGAGTTGTATGCTGAAGAACAATCCGGTAAACTGCTCCGCATTTATTTCTGCTTGAAGATCGTGGTCTACAGATTGGAAGAAAGTTAGAGGTATGACTAAGGATGCTACATTATGGGTTTGAGCCCTCCGCATGAAGATCTAAGTGAGTTGTGTTCACCACCTACTTTTTCTATAAGTTTAGTTGGGATAGGAAGAAAGTATTTTGCTCCACATTCCTCCACAATAAAGTATTTTGCTCTACAATTCTAGAAGGAAGTCTGGGATGATGATAAGTGCCTACAATTGAAATGGTTCATGGTTTGGTGGTCCGCAAGCTATCTTTCTTTCATGACAGTTGAAGACAGTAAAGTTCATGTGTTCCGGTGAAAAGATTCCTATGGATAAAGTGGTTAAGCTTCATGCAGTTACTCCTTATGATTATAACGTGCTTTTGGATGTCTCCTAATCATGTTCCTATCTTGATATTGGTCTGCATTAAGGACTTGAGATCGTGTTCGAAGATTGTTCCCAGATAGTGTAACGTGTAACCAGTTTTGGCCGACCTGGTTAATCCCAGTGATTACAAAGATCTCTAGAAGATTGTGGAAGCATGTTGCGGTGTGGAAGATCATGTTTGAGTCTCAACTAAGGCATGGCATGATCTACATTTCATTTCCTTTGCACAATGTTGTAATAGGTTAGGACCTATTTTGTAAATGTTTGTAATACCAACCTTGGAGATTGTTCCAATGGTTGATGATTGTGATGCCAACCTTGATGATCATTCCAAGGTTGATGAAGTGTATAAATACTTGTAGTTGAGTCATAGAAAAAGTGTCCTTGAGCAAAAATGGAAAGATAATAAGAAAGGTCTAAAAGGCAGAGTAGAGAAGAGGTAGAGCAGAATAGAGGCAGAGCAGAGCAGAGGAATTATTATACTTCAATCACAGACATAAGAAGATGTTGATCATGGCAGAGAGCCTGGAAGTGAGCCACCAGTAGGGTTTAACAATCCTTATTGTAATCTTGCTAGGTTTAGAGTTAAGGCAGTGAGCCTGCTAGACCTAGTTGTTCTTCATGGCAATGAGCCAGTATGTTTAGGCCCGTGGAGTGACCAGCCTGAACATCATTATTTCAAGATTACAATATATATTGAGAGCTAATCCTCTCCATGGTTTTTCCCCACCTTGGGGTTTTCCACGTAAAATCTGGTGTCTCTTGTGTTTGATGTTGTCTCTGTGGTTAAGTTTTTGATTTCATGCATTCATTGTTAAATCATAATAATTGTGGATAAGTGATGAATGTTTAATTACAGTAAGTGTTTAAGTTTTTGGGACAACTGATTCACCCCCCCTCTCAGTTCTCTGGCACATTTCAACAATTCAGATGTTCTTGTTTCTTCTACATGCACTTCTTGGTTTCACACAATTTCAGTGTACCTATCATGGCTCTCCCTTGTCTACATTATGGGGTGGTTTCTATTATTTATTGCTAATGCTTCCTTAGTTTTGCATTGGAGTGAGTTATGTATCGAGTATTTGTTCCTATGTACTAGGCGGATGCAACGGTACATCAGTGGCCAGTTACCCATGCATTTTGGTGAGATGGAGCATTTACCATATGGACATCGTTGCATTCCTTTTGTGGAGCCGACCTTCTATTTTCACTTGATCAGTTCTTCAAACTTTTGGTACCTGTGCCATTTGTATCTTCAAGTTCCAAATATTTTGACTTTGTTTGCCATCTAATTCGAGTAGTGTCGTTGGGGGCACTCATGAAAATTCTTGTCTTCTTGATACTGATCATCTTGTTTTAGAGGAGGTTTTTCTTTCAGCACTATAGTAGTCAGTCTTCGATAGTGTTTGCAACTTCTTCATGCTTCATTGTAGTTCTTCATGTTCATCTTCATGTTCCTATTCTTTTGGGACTTCCTTTGTGGAGGCTTCTTAGTCCTTCAGTCTTTCTCTCTCTCTTGTAGGGAGGTTTGTTCTCTCTTTTGGGGAGGAGTTTTTCCCATGTGGTTTTCTCCTTTTCTCTATTTGTGAGAGATTCTTTTGTATATGGGTACCTCATCAAGCCTAGTTGTTGAGACCCATCTTTGCTTTCATGCATTTGTCCTTAGTTTTTTAGGTTCTCCCTAAGTTCATCTTAAGGGGGGTGTTAGAGTAATAGGTTCTTTACTTAATTAATTTAATCATATTTATTAATTAAGTCACCTTCACTTTATTTCACTTAAGCTAAACTTAGCCACTTTAATAACTTATTATTAATCCTAGGGTTCTCACTTTTAGGGTTTTGATCTCCTTTTATAAGGATTGATCTTATTGTAATTATTCATTCTTTATGTATTTTGCTTCAGTTTTGTAGAGCACCATTATTGAGCCTCTTGGTCTCCTTTATGTGGCAGGTTATTTGGTTGCAGGTGTTAATTGGGATCTGTGAGGTTGGTTTATCAACTTCAATAGATATGACAACTATAAGACAACTATCAACAACTAGACGCAACTAGAAACGTCTAGAAGGCTCACTAAGTCAACATAACATGTGAATATGTGAGAATATTATTTAACTAATAAATAGTTAAATAATATGAATTATCCACACAACAAGGGAAATAACTGGTTAGGTAATATCCCTATTCACACTAACAACCAGAAGTGTAAATTGTGTTGATCATTTGTTTAGAAATATTTTGTTTTAATTGAGAAGACAAAGAGGTGACATGGATGAAGTCATCAAGGGCTTCATCTAACATGTCAAAATCTTCACTACTAAAAGGATCATCAAAAGTGGTGAAGGCTTGGCAAAATATATCTGACATTGTTGAATTTTGATTTTTACCAAACAAAGAAAGTACTAAAGTAGAAAAAGGGAAATGCAAGTGAATGCAATTAGGTTCACCAAAATGTAGTGTATAAATATGGATCTAATAAAATATTTAATACTATAATATAATTAGAAACAAATCCTATACATACACGAGGACCTAAATAGCTTCAAGGAAGAGCATTCTGTTGTTTTCCATTTAGGAAGAGCAGAACAACTCTAGCCAGGTCGTATTTGGTTCTACACTTAGGAATCAATCAATTTTAACAAGCAAGAACACTAAGGTATTGTATAAATATTATAGTTTCTAAAAATCTAGAAATAATATCACAAAAATAGATTCAAATCAAACAACAAGAAAGACAATGGAACCTGACATCAAAGTAGAAGAGTCTCGGCCCAGGACACCAGCACACTATGGGGATGTCTACATGTAGCGTTGTTGTCTAGTTTGTTAGAAAACAACAAAATTTCATGTTGTATGGTCAAAACAAAGTCTACAATCTCACCCAGTTTGCATGCAAAACCAAAGTGAGTACCCAACAACACAATATACCAACAGATCGATAAAATATTGCATTTAATCAAATGATCATAAGGAAATAAATGAATGAAAGAAAGAAGAGAATAGTGAATAAAAGAATGAACTCACATGTGTTTGAATCCTTTTCCTCAACCTACACAATACAAAGACCAATAAAAAGGGTTGGGACTACCTGGGAGCTTGCCTTCAGGTCAAACTCCTATTTCAATCTTTCAACCTCACAAGCAGCTACTATAGAGAAGAGGAAAATACAAGTGTGTGCTCCTATTTCCTAAGTGCATCTAGGAAATAACTAGTCATGACAAAATAACAAAAACTAAAAGCAGTATCCCTAGTCTACAGGGAAATACCCTAGTGTACGAATGGAAATAAAGGTGGTGGTCTACACCACAAGCTTGCCAAAATGTTAATGAAGCAAAATATGAAAGATTAGCACTATTTCCTTTAATATGAAACAATGTTACTAGATTTTGTAGTAAGGGAGATCGTTGCAATCTCCTTGGGGGCCAAATCTACAAGTGAAGGGATCCAAACCCTTGTGAGGAAGCCTCTACCAAGCACAAGTTGCAAGCAAAAACCATCAAAGCTGAAATGGGAGGTGCTACCATATAGAGGAACATCCAAAATCACCAAAGTCTCATTATGAGAGCCTACAATCAAATATTTTAATGTCCACTGTATATTTTCTCAAGAGCATGAATGTATGAGAGAGCCAACAAGAGAGCAAGAAGACAAGAGAGAAACTTAGTTTTTCCTCAAACTTGCATTTTTACATGAGAAAGGAGAATCTAGAAGTGTCAGGTACGCTACAAGGATCATTTCACTACCTCATGAGCATTACCACTAACAGATTGTAGAGAGAAGGTGGGAGAATTAATGTTTAAAAATTTTGGAACATTCGGGATGTCAGTGCAGCATGGAGATGTCTATGCATAGTGCTTGCATCCAAAGAATAGTCATTGAAATTCTACACGTGTTCTCGAAATGTTTATACAAATGAATATGTAATGTGATTTTTGGAAAACCTTGGTGAGGGGTAAGATAGACCAAGGTTTGGGTTGAGCGGCCCTAGAAACATGCTACGGGCGTGGACACCAAAGAGAGTCAAAACACAATGTAAAATTGTGAGGGTACACAATTTTCTACGCTACACATAGCTATCCCCCCTCTTCACACAAGTGTTGTCCTTGGCATTGATCGATTATGGATGCTTCTACATAAAATCTTCATCTTCTCATGTGGTAAATTTGATTAGAAAATAATTCCATACACACAATGTTCACACAAATTGAAGTCAATAGAATAATTAGATAAACCATTGACCATCTTTTTATTAATGAGGATTTTAAGATCCTTCTCACCAATGTGACCCAATATATGGTGCCACAATTTACAAGAAATAGAGTTGTCAAATACATTCACATAGTTATATAAAGTGGTTGTTTCTAGCCTAAATAGGCTACCATACCAAGTGCCCTTAGCCAACACCAAATTCCCTCTACCCAACCTGTAACCACTCTTCTCAAAAGTCACATGCACTAGGGATCTGCAATACATCTATAAGGGTTTTCACCCTCCCATCATTGAAATCAATTGTATATCCCTTGGCCCACAATCTTTCAAGTGTTATTGTCCCCAAGGAAATATTTTCTACCATCATAAGTTGTATACGTTGAAAACCACTCCTTGTGAGGAGTCATCATAGGATGCACCTGAATCTATCAACCAAAAGTCAATAGAAGTCATGTTAGTAGAAATAATAAAAGAATTTGCATCTTCATCATTAGAGGTTTTATTAGTAAAGGAATCTT
Source organism: Cunninghamia lanceolata (assembly GCA_027924645.1). Classification (NCBI taxonomy): domain Eukaryota; kingdom Viridiplantae; phylum Streptophyta; class Pinopsida; order Cupressales; family Cupressaceae; genus Cunninghamia; species Cunninghamia lanceolata. The sequence continues at coordinate 6,323,496 of BSBN01000850.1, forward strand.
CATCTTTATTTTTCTTATTTTGGAATTTATTTTTGAGATGCCCCTGTTTACAATAGTTCCAACATCTCAATCTACTCTTATTAGGTTTATTTGATCTACCCTTAGACTTGGATCTATCCTTAGACTTATCCTTACCACCTGTGTGCTTGTCCTTACCCTTCTCTTTACATGTACCCCACATGCAATGCATCCTTAGACCCATCCTCCATATATTTTGTACTCATTTCCTCTATGAGAAAGGAAAAATTGAGAGCAACCCTCTTAGGATATATCATAGAACCATTGAGTGCAAGAATCAGATTATCCTAAGAATCAAGCAATGAACATAGTAGTAAAATGCATTTATCCTTTTCCTCTATCTTCACACCTATTGACTATAACTGACTCAAGATTAGATTGAATGCATTCAAATGTTTTGCAATCGAGTCTCCATCTTTCATTTTTTTAAATATAGTTTTCTTTTCAAAAACAAGTTATTAACAAGACTCTTAGTTTGGTAAATTACTCATATTATTTTCCACAAATTATATGCAGTACTTTCATTAGAAACATTCAAAAGAACAGAATCAGAAAAACATAGCCATATAATGCCATGGACCTTTTGTCAAGTTTTGACCAATCTTCATCAAAAATATTTTCCAATTTATTTTCACTTTTCATGGTAATCCATTGATCTCATTCTTCCAAGAGATCCTCCATCTTTAACTTCCAAAGTTCAAAATTTGAGTTGTTAAACTTGTCAATCTCCAAACAGGATGAGTTAGCCATGATCTCTATCACCCAAAATCTAAATCTATAAGAAAAACACAACTAACTCCCACTATAACAAAAAACCTAATCAAACACTCTAAAAGAGGCATTCCTCTCTCTAATTAAGCCAACTGTGGCTTTGATAACAAATGTTCAAAATAGGATGAAACAATACAATAAGAAATGTTGATATTTAGTGCATCCAAATTCCTTAAACATTAATAGATCATTAGAGGAAATAAAATCAGAAATGAAAGAAAATGCAAACCATAACACAATGTTTACATGGAGAAATCCTTGCAGAAAAAATCCACACCCAAAGAGACTCGATCATGTATTAATCCTAAAAATAGTTACATCAATACACTATGCTAATATCTTTAAATTCTGACAACATAATAATGCTCAAATGACCTACAAAATAATTTCATAATACTAACATCTCAAGGTACCAATATAGAGGAGATATGGATACAAAATACCATGAATGGTATTCCAAAACTAGTGGCCAATACCACTGGCCCAAATCTACATGTCCACCTCCATCATGGGGAATCTCACAACTAACACCACATAGTCAAACTCCTTGAATAGTATTAACTCCTCTTACTCACCTTACACCCACCTTACATGTCATAGACTCGTAGATTCTATCATAACTATCAAATTGACCAAGATCCCAATCCTAGGCACTCCATGAGAAGAATATATCATAAGATCCATTTGTAGAAGACCTTCTTGCATCCTCTTACACCTCCCAATCTTTGACCAATTTCTAATATCTTCTCTAAGTAACTCCCACTTAAATTCCATTGCAAATACATGTGAGAGAATAAACAATAATAAATAATTTTTCCTACCACCTAAGAGGGGCATCCAAGTCTACCCTCTCCATGATCCTTGGAGACAACATTATTTATCACTAACAATAATTAAATATAATTAAAACATGTCTAGGAATTTACAAGGTGAATGACACCCAATCCCAACAATGCCAAAGTAATAATTGACCCAAAATAGATAAAAAAAGTTCTTCAAGAAAGGTAATTAAATGGGTAAGAATACTAATATCTTTAACATCGTAAAATGTGTACGCCACTATTTTACACCTTGTTTAGCTCCTAGATGGGCCTCAAATATTTGCACTTGTTTATTAGGACCTATTTTAATACCTTTTTAAGCATGAAGCGTGTAATACTTGATCTTGATGCACGAAACCTAGAAAAGAAATATAAGGTTGGGCTAAGAAGCCTCTAAGTGCCCCTTTTCAAGAGTTAAGTGGCTAAAGGACTAGGGCATGAAGCGCCCTGAACCCTCCTTTAGCCCTGCCTAAAGTTTGTGCCTTGTCAGCTGGGCCCTCTAATACATTCCTAATGTCGGCCTTATGTGGTTTAATTCCCTGAAAATTGACGGGAATGCATATAAAAGTAAGTTAAGACATTCATTTGTATATCTCTACACTCTTGCTAACTTCTTGGAAGATTCTTATGCTCTCTATCATGTTCTTAGGCTCTCTATTGTGGATTATTGTTGCGGCACTAACATATTGCAGGTCTTGTGAAGATCTTGGAGGCAACATCAACTTCTTGAGTCAAGTTTTGGAGTCGTCTACAAGCATACAAGGGTTTCCATGCTCATGGTGAACTCTTTCCTTTGTGCTTTGCTTTCGCATTCCATTCTATTTTGGATTTGCCTCTGCCCTCCTAGGGCATGCACTATTTATCAATCATCTTTGATATTGTGGAGGTGGAAATACCATTCACAGGGCTTGACTGAGGCAAGCTCCTATATAGAACCCAACATTTTGATGCAAGAGCATTCAGAGGTGTAATGGAAATCTTGCATCACCCAAAAATAATGATTCAAAATTGATGACTTTATTTTCATTTCTTTTCAAAATTTGTGTTTTTAGATACCCATTTGCTTGAATAATGATTTAGAACCTTCAAAGTTTCCAACAAGGCTAAGAATATCAGAATTTACTATTTTTAGTAAGTCTATATCAGAGAAGCGATTGAGCCCAAAATTTTCCCCAAAGCTTTGGAATAATCAAATAAGTATTCTTGGTAAATTTCATCTCAAGATCATGTCTAGATTTCAAGATATTAAAGTTTCAATTTTGTGAGGTTCATGGAAAAGTTCTAAAATCATATATGAGGTACTTAAACATCCCATAATGCCCTAAAAAGTTTACAGAAATCTATTTATAGATTTTTGGTGTCATAGTTCACTTCACGAGCTTTCTGGCGCTTCAAATAGTTCATCAATTAGACATTTGAATCAAAAGTTATGCTTCCCGAAAGTTGACCTACTTTTGGAGGGAGTTGCAAATTTCAAAATTTTGGCTGGAGGACGCCAAAAGGGATATTTATGACCATTTTTGGGAACCCTTGGCAATAGTAGAGATACGGGTGGAAGTGTAGAGTCCAGAAAAGGAGGGAAAATAGAAACCCTAGCTAATTTGGGATTACAGAAGGAAGAAGGTTCCAGAGTCTAGAGATTGGAAGTTGTAATGTGTTGCAGCCTATGGAGGATTCATCCTCTGGTTGTATTTGAGCTTCTATAATGTAATGTGTTGTCCAAATAAATAAAATAAAATTCCTATTTTCTATGTACAATTTCTATTATTGTGTGTTTTATGATTTACCCCCTTCATCACATTTTCCCTCTTATCATGTGTGCAGGTCAGACAGACGGGTTTTAGAAGGTGGCATCCAAGAAGAAGGATAAGCTTGATGGTATAGACCTAACAAAGAAAATAGTTTCTAAAACCCTAATTTGGGACCAGGGCACCCAAGTGCCCTTGTCATGGGCATTCTAACCTCTAGGAAAAGTTTCTGAGTTGTTCATTATCCTTTGTTGTTCCTTTGGCTACTGGGTTTCAGGTACCAACAATCTATTTCACTCAAATCTTTGTTAACTAGGGTTACATGCCTTAACTCTAGCTTGTTTGATTAGATTTGGTTAATTACTTCTCTATACAACAAAAGTGCAGAATCCCTATAGTTTGGATCTCCTTGGGTAGAAGCCAAGCTTTGTGCCCCAATGTTTTGTAGAAGAGGGTTTGACCTAGTTTAATCCATTGAGCTAGTCTCTCTTTTCTACATTACATTTTGGTGAACCTATTGTTTCTTACACTTTGGCATCCTTCTTGCATCAGATCTGAGCTATTTTCCACCTTCTATCTAATTATATTTCATTCATCTTGCATGATTTCATTGTTAGGGTTTTAAAAAACCTTACATTTTTTGGAAAAACTAGCTAATCTTCAACCTAGGGTTTCAAGATTGGTGTGTTGTTACATATCTTGTTGCATTATTGAATTAATTAAAGTGTTTTAATATTTTGTACCTTATCATCCTTTCTATTGTAAGGCATCTTTGCATATTTTGCATTGAAAAAAGTGAAAAAATAAAGCATTTTAGGCTTCCAAAAAGGCATATTTGAGCATTGTTTTCATTGCATATGTTGTAGATCACCATAGAAAGCTTTAAATCTCTGATTTTTTCATCATATCTGATTGAAATTATACTATATAATCATTTCATGGTGTTTTACCTTGCATTTGAAGCTCTCATTTGCTAGGGTTTTGGTGAAAAAGTTACATTTTTGAAAACCTAGTCAAACTCAAAACTAGGGTTTGTAGTTAAGATCTTGTTTCAGATTTTGTTTCTATTATAAACATTTAAAATCTGATCTTTCATTTCTTTATAATGTCATAAATTTCATTTTATTTCAAAAATAATGCTTGCATCGAAAAAATTTGGTCTAGAAGTGAGCATTTAAGATCTAGGATTTGATGGTAAAACCCTAGCTAGTCTTGCATTTAGTGCATCCTTATCAAGGAAAAGTGTTGTAAATAATTGTTGCATTCAAGTGGATACATTATTTAGGCACTTCATTTTCACATACTACACATCCTACATTTGCAAGACTTAGTTGTTGTGGTTACCAGGAATTTCAACAATTTTTGGAAGCCCCACTTCTCTTGCACTTGTAGGTCTCTAATTACGATCTTATTTTCACATCAGTGGTACTTGATTAATGAATAGATCTGATTGTACATTTTTTTCCAAGACATTTCATTATGGCATCTTCATTTTATTCCTCTTTGGAATCTTTGCGTGCATATATCCTAGATTTTGAAAATTTCTCTATATTCACTAATGTGCATCCTCATGTTTTAGATCATATAGCATCCATGAATGATATGTTTGCAAAATGGTCAAGATACACTACTGATATGATTATGATATGGTGTCATCATTGATGGCAACAGTCAAATATGATTGGGAATAGGTCTTGAGACAAGTTGTGTACAGTTTCTTTTTGGTCCAAGAAGAATGACTTAGTCAAATTAACCAAGTGTTGGCAACTTACTGAGTTAGCAACAGATAATTGGTTGGTATTCCTCTGCAGATATAGATTTTGGTATGTAGTTCTGGTATGTTGCACATAGTTGTTTGATGATGCTATATTCCAAGTTTCATGTCCTAGTAATCTCCGGAAGCTACACTTTGAATTGCTTAAGTCTAAGTTAACAAAGTTAAGTCATGAACAATGCAGAATACCTAAGTATTTTAGTCCGCATTTCTCTGTTATTGGTTGTTTTGATTTGTGTTTTGGAGGTGTTGTAAACACATGTTAGGAATATCCAATTCCATATTTGTGGAGTTTGAGGTTTACCAAATGATCGTCTACAAGTTTCTAAGTATCAGCATTCAGGTTGACAGTATTTCACAATGACAGAGAGTAGTTCAGAGATCCGCATTTTTCCGCATAAGAATAGTATGACTTATAGTTCTGAAGGTATCTTGGGTGATGCATAATGAATGTTAGATATGAATTTTGGAATCTTGTGTGGTCCGTATTAGGATTTGTGGTATGACAGTTGATTTGGTTAAGTGTATACTTAAGGATGAAGTCAACATACAAGTTGGATCCATATGCGGTAAATATATATTGTTTGGATCATCATTCTAAGTGGTTCTATAATAGATCCGTACCTATATGAAGGTTCTTGAAGGATTGTATTGGTCTGCATAGCTTCTTGTGTAAAGAGTTCAAGCCGACAAAGTATAACCTTTTGTGTACACGTTTCATTTTTGGCAAGCTGACCCAGATTTGAGTTAGATCTTGTTGCGGATATAAATACTTGATGGATTTTGTTATTAAGGGTGTGTGTGTGTGAATATTTGAACTACAGAGGAGGTAACAATAGCAGAAGAAGAGAGATCTTGTCTAATGTAAGAGCAGAACAGTGAAACAGAGCAGTCAAAGATGAAGAGTTTTGAGACAGTATTTTAAGCATTCATTGGAGCTGCAATCATGCATATGTAGATGCAATCAGAGCAGTTCATTTTTGGCAGTGATCCATCTCCTTTATTATTTATTTCTCTAAGGCAGTGAGCCTTCTTGCAGTGAGCACTTATTTTGGGCAGTGAGCCTCTATTGTAATTCAGTATTGTTCCTACATAATATATTGTGAGCTAACACTCACCGTGGTTTTTCCCTTTTCTAAGGGTTTTCCACGTAAAAATCATGTGTTCATGTGTGCATGGTGTTGATGTTTTTAAGTGTTATTTATGCATTTTAAGTTTAATCTTCATAACAGATTGAGTGGTTAAAGCAAGTGAATGTAATTGTGAATTAAGTTAAATTTATGTTACAACTAATTCATCCCCCCCCTCTCAGTTGTCTTGTGTGTTCAACATGATATTGATGTTTTTAAATGTTCAATGTATGAAATGCAAATCCTTTTTTATATGTATGATTTTGATAGCTTCACAACCCTCATGAGTGTATATCCTTCGATATTAAAAAACCTAACAAGATTCGTCTCCATGAATACTCATGAGGAAAATGATGGTTTTAATTCTTCTTCTACTACAAGTCATAATAATTCCATGTCTATTCCCATGGATCTACTCTTTAATACATGTGATGGTGACCTAGCTTTGTCTATTTCACCCCATGATTTGGATCCCTCTCCCAAAGTTGTTCCCACTTGTGAGGACATTTTAGCGCAAGAGGATGAAATCATCGACACATTCCTTAATGTCACCCTATCCTCTCTTCATTTTGATGCTCTCCCTTTGAAAGATAAAGTATTAGTGGATGAAGAGACCCCTCTCATGAAATATCCTCCATGGGTATATAATGAGCATTAATCTAATAATTTTAAATCTCCTATCTCTAACATAGTACATGAGGTTTCTATGGCTAGTCCTATGGATCTTCCTCCTTTGACTAAGCATCCAAGTACCTTGGATATCACTAAGGAAGTGAAGACCCTTGATCTTCCTCCTTTGATTGAATGTTCAAGCACCTTGGATATCACTAAATATGTGAAGACCATGGATAGTTCCCCTTTGGTTGCATGTTCAAATCCATTTGACATCCCTAAAGAGACAACCATTAACAATCCTCTTAATAACACTTTACCCTCCCTTCGTTCCAATGCTCTCCCTTCAAAAGATAAAGCATTAGTGGATGAGGAGAGGTCTCTCACATTAAATCCCTTGGGGATGGATGTTGAGCTTAATCAAAAAGAAAATGATGTTAATTCAATAATCATTAATAGACTTATTCTTCCCACTAAGGGGATAGTGAATAAATGTACTAATGTCCCTAAAATCATTGTGCATGAGGCACCTAATGTGCCTCCTCACTTCAAACTGATGATTAAATTCCAACACCACCTCGACCCCCGACTTACAATCTCAATTATGCAAAACAAATTACTCAAATAAATTAAGGTGTTCAAAGTGTGTCGTGGCAATCTCATTATGATGTGGTTGCTCACACATACAACACCCGTAATAACAAACAAAGTAAGAAAGCACCGCATGTGCCTATCTCTCTTCCACCTTCTCAACCCATCCTTCCTCATGCACCTCGTCTTCCTACTCATATTGGTAAAGAATATGATCTTGGCGAGTAGTTCCGTGCTACTCCGGCTAAGATCTCTCTATGGGATTTAATACAAACATCACCTACATACCATGAAATGCTCCATGAGGCTCTACAAAACGTGAGTGGTCCACCTGCTATTCATCTGAATGATGTAGCATCTTTGTTTAGTTGTATGCAGGTGACAACATTCGATATATCAATTCAACAACATGAGTTACCTCCCATAGAAGTTCAAAACCAAAATGAGCCTCTTATGATATTCGTGTTCTTCAATAAAAAGAGGATAAGATGAACTATGATTGATGGTGGATCAGATCTTAATGTTTGTGGAATAGATTTGTTACATAAACTCAATGTTGATACTACTCTCATTCAACCGGATGAGAAACTCAAAATTTTTGGCTTTGATAATGTTGGTAGGCAATCATTAGGTACTATTACCTTACCTCTTAGGGCTGGAACTAAGACATTGCCTACCCTTATCCATGTCATGCCTAATTCTATTTCATACAATCTACTTCTTGGTAGACCGTGGATTCATGCCATGGGGGTAGTTCCATCTACCCTTCACCGTTCAACAAAATTCATCTTTGAAAATAATGTACATACAATCGAAGCTGACCTGACTCTGGATAGTTGCTTGAAAGTAGAAGCGATACATCAAACTCCTTTGAGTAGTGTGATCCCTTCTTCAACACTACCCTCCACTACTAAGAATAATTTTGGTCAAGATAGGGTTGGTCCTTTGAAAGTGTTTTTTGGTCATGATTGGAGTTCGTTAGATTTTACACCCTCTTTTGCGGGTGAATATAAAATCTCACCCTCACACCCTAAGACCTTAAAGGTACATACAATTTCTTCAACATAATCTCATACTCCTACAAAGCTTAAACTTAAATTTAACGATGATGGAACCTTTAAAATAGATGAAGATCTGCCTTGCCCTACAGGAATGGCATCCATTTGTGATAAATCATCATCTCAATCTAATGAATCATCTAGTTCTAATGCATGTCTTGGTAATGAAGTGGTCTCTTTAGATTTCAACCCCCATGGGATGATTGAAGCAAAGATTGACCCTCCTCACCATGATGAAAATAATGATCTTTCTTCTTCAACATATAATCATACTTCTAAAAACAAAGCTCGCCATATGACCTCTCTTCGTCCTTCGGTCCTAGAGAAGCATTATGGGCTTGGATGAAAAATTCTTTCAAAACAAGGATACAATGGAAATGGGTTACAATGTAAAGAACAAAGAGTTATGGAACCTAACCCAAACTTGTCTAAAGTAGGTTTGGGTTTCTGGCCTTCTCCTACATTCTCTCCACCATGTTCTCAACAAAAAGGTTTGTTTCCTACTCCTCCTACATCCTCCCTTGTTTCTCAACAAGAGTGTATGTTGCCAAGTCTACTCAAAGACTGTTTAATCACTCTTCCTCCTCTAAAATACAAAAAGACTCAACATAATCATTCAACACATTATTGTGCATATCATCGAGCACTTGGCCATTCCACTAATGAATGTTGAGTCTTGAATAGCAAAATTCAACAACTTCGAACAAGGTTTCACTCTAGGACTTTTCACCATGCTTGATGTAGTCCCTAGTGCACCTTGTGTTCCATCCATTTTTATAATCAAGTTGGAGGGAGAATGATTTTTTATAGGCTGACTCGCAAAAGTGGTCCTTTTTTTCTCATTTGTGTTATGTTTGTGCATAATGTGATCCCCATATTATGATATGAGTTGTTGGTTCTCCCTTGACACCCTTGTTAGAACAAAGGTAAAAGGAGTTAGAACGCATTGTGTCATTCTTCTATATGTATCTCCATTCTGCTATATGTTGTGATGTGCAATTTGGTTATCTTCTCCTTAGATGATTTAGCATCATTTCATGTTGATTTAATTCTTGAGAATGTGATCTTTCTTTCATCTATGTGTCACCTTGTAGCAATACTTGGCATCATACCATGACTACACAAGCTATTGTGTATCATGCCTGTAAGCATCACCTTGGTTTGCCTATTTTGGGGGCAACCCCTTGTTGCAATGTAGCTTTTGGAAAACACATATCATTTTGGCATGTGCTTTTAGAAAGCTCTCGTGATTGTCTTATGTTTCTTTCTCACTCTACCTTAAAGGCAACTACTCCCTATTGGAGTTAGAAATCACTTTAAGGTGGGGGCATATATAGTGATATGTCCTCACCTTCTTGCTATCTAGACACTTGTTGATCATCTTGGTTACTGCTCTCTGTTGGAGAGGATTATGGAAAGCTTAGAAGAAAGATCTTGAGTCATCTTGTTCTCGTAAGTTGTAGCTCCTTGTATGTTTGGGAGAGGGTTGCACCACCAACTTGAGTTTGATAGTAAGGTCACTTCTCCTTCTTATTCTACAAGGCTCTATGTAATTCCTCTTGTGGGAGGTAGCTTGGTGTTTTCCCTTGAGTGGAAACACTTTCCTTTTCAGATGAATTGTGTGTATGATGTATTTGTACTTCTCTTGCTTCTTATTTCTATCTAACCCCTTAGCATTCTTCTTTATTGCATCTTGGGGAATGATGCATGGTGATTGAGACATCACTTAGATCGAGGTCTCCTTTGTCATGCTGACTCAAAGTCTTTCACATTATGTTTTTTTTGTATTCTATGTATACTTTGTGCCTTATATGTGTATGCTTCGTATATACTTCATGTATTGCATGTATGCCTTTTGTATGCCTTGTGTATGTCTAGCATAAGCCTTGTCTTATCTCATGTCTTCTAAATTCTTCATGTATGTCATGTGTCTTATGTGTATACCAATCATCATAGACTCCTAGGATCCTAAGGTTGAGGTCTTGGTTACCCCTCAATCTTGGTGACATTCTATGGCTTCTATGATCCTATGTGTTTGCAACCTTATAATCCTAAGATTGGGGGCTTAACCACCCCTCAATCTTGGCGGCATTCTTTGGGGCTTCTATGTTTGTTGTTTTTGTTGTTCATACCCACACTAAAGTGGGAGCTAAATGTAACGTCGTAAAATGTGAACACCACTATTTTACACCTTGTTTAGCTCCTAGATGGGCCTCAAATATTTGCACTTGTTTATTAGGACCTATTTTAATACATTTTTAAGCATTAAGCAAGTAATACTTGATCTTGATGCATGAAACCCAGAAAAGAACTATAAGGTTGGGCTAAAAAGACTTTAAGTGCCCCTTTTTGGGAGTTAAGTGGCTAAAGGACTAGAGCGCCCAAGTGCCCTGGGCCCTCCTTTAGCCCTGCCTGAAGTTTTACCTTGTCAGCTTGGGCCCTCTAAGGCATTCCTAAAGTTGGCCTTATGTGGTTTAATTCCCTAGAAATTGACGGGAATGCATATAAAAGTAAGTTAAGACATTCAATTGTATATCTCTACGCTCTTGCTAACTTCTTGGAAGATTCTTATGCTCTCTTATGCTCTCTATCATGTTCTTAAGCTCTTTAGTGTGGATTATTGTTGTGACGCTAACATATTGTAGGTCTTGTGAAGATCTTGAGGGCAACATCAACTTCTTGAGTCAAGTTGTGATGCTATCTACAAGCATACAAGGATTTCCATGCTCATGGTGAACTCTTTTCTTCATGCTTTGCTTTAGCATTCCATTCTACTTGGGATTTACCTCTGCCCTCCTAGGGCATGTACTATTTATCAATCATCTTGCTATTGTGGAGTTGGAAACACCATTCATGGGGCTTGACTAAAAAAAGCTCCTATATAGAACCCAACATTTTCCCTCTTTTCATGTGTGCAGGTCAGACGGACAGGTTTCAAAAGGTGGGATCCAGGAAGAAGGATAAGCTTGATGGTACAGACCCGATAAAGAAAATAGTTTCTAAAAACCCTAATTTGGGACCAGGGCACCCAAGCACCCTTGTCTGGGCATTCTGACCTCCAAAAAAAGTTTGAGTTGTTCATTGTCCTTTGTTGTTCCTTTAGCTATTGGGTTTCAGGTACCGATAGTCTGTTTCACTCAAATCTTTGTTAACTAGGGTTACATGCCTTAACTCTAGCTTGATTGATTGGATTTGGTTAATTGCTTCTTTATACAACAAAAGGGAAGAATACATGTAGTTTGTCTCTCCTTCTTGGGTAGAATCCAAGCTTGATTTGTGCCCCAATGTTTTGTAGAAGAGGGTTTGACCTAGTTTAATCCATTGAGCTAGTCTCTCTTTTCTACATTACAATATCATTGTACACCAATTTAAGCATCCAAAGAATCATTGTAGATATTGTAATTGGATGGAGATGTTGATACTAAAAGTTAGAAATTACATCCCAAAAATAAAACTAAAGAGGACTCAAAAAATTTCCATGGTAACACTTTACTTGAAGAAGAAGTAGAGATAGATGATAGTTAATTTGTAGATGATAAGATTGGGTGCATGTTTACCAACACTATGAATATAGATCAACAAATTGATGAGATGAACAAACTATTTCTACTAAAGTTGCAAGTAAAGAAAACTAGAGTAAATGCTCTTGTAGATCCTGGTTTTCAATGCAACTTAATTTATGTTTTAATTGTTAAAAAGATTGGGCTAAAACATATGATTGTCTTCACCCATATCCATTGGGTTGGGTGAAAAGGGTGTGGAAATACAACTAAAAGTGCAATTTTTATTTTAATGTAAATGCATGATACATAGATAAAGTGGATGCGAACATAATTCCCCTTGTTTCTTTTGATATAGTGCTTGGTAGTCCTTATATGTTAGGGAAGAAATTTTCATGAGAAGAGCTAACAAATATAGATGAGTCAAGGAAGAAGTTAAATGCATCATAAAGGGACAACAAAGTAAAGTAAAAGTTGCAATGGTAAGTTCCAACAAAGAAATAAAATTAATTCAAGAAATGAAGTGATTTTGTTTACTTTTGTTGAAAGATAAGCAAGAAAATGGATTTAGAATTTCTATAATGTCTAACTCGAAATTGAAATGTTTGGACAAAGTGTTGTCATATTTTTAGGAATTGTTCCACTAGCCCAAAGGGCACCACCAAGAAGAGAGGTGAAGCATGAGATTCAACTCCTACTTAAATCTCTTCTATTAAACATTGGCTTGTATTGTGACGCAATCAAGGTAGGAGGGTCCAATGGAGTTCTTAAATAGAGATTCACAATCACATGACACAAGATTTATCCTGGGAAAACCCTCAAAGGGAAAAAACCCAGCCTCCTAAAGATCACTTCTCACTATATTAGATTTCCAAATCTCATTACATATGCCTCTAGGGATTTTCATATGCTAGGCCCCAGCCTAAGCTCACAAAAGGTTAATTCAAATAGAAAAATAACACAACATCGCATCTGCATCATTCTTCCATGTCATCTATCTTCCCTCTTCTCTTTTCTATATTCTCTACTCTGCATCTTATTCTACTCTCCACTCCATCCTCTACTTCTGCTCCGCCTCTGAAACAATCTTGAACCATGCTTATATATCATCTGCAAGTCTTCCAAATCATCCATGTCAGCTTCCTAGATCATTTGTGTCAGCCACAGGGTGGCACATAACTCTATGTCATATGAAACATGTATTCAGCCTTGTATGCACAAGTCGGCCCCAAATCATATGTGGTGATGTAGGAATGAGATATCACCCTACACTTCATATCATAAGCTCTACTAGACCCAATTTACCTCCACACAATCTTAGTTCTTGGTGCAAAATCTGAAATCATTGGTGCAAGCTCCCAGACTTTTATACAATCATTCTTCATGTAGCTCGTTAACATAGTCTTCACTCTATTGCCTCTAGACATTTGTCTAATAACTCCAACATCCTGAAACTTGGATCAATCATACCTCCTGACTAGTTATATTTATCCTCCCAACTGCAAGACCAGAAAGCTAACTAGAGTGAAATGCGAGGGCTCCCCATGACACCTATGTTAACTAGTTACATAGTCTTGACTCAGACGCTTCTAGATATCTTTGCGGTGATCCATAACTTTTAAGACTTAGACATGTCATGCCTCCTACCTTGCTCCACATAACCTCCAAACTGTAAGACCAAACAATCAACTGTGGTAGAATGCGGTAGACTCTGCTGACACCCTCTGGTAACTAACAACACAACACCTAGTGACTTAGATCAACTGAAATGACTTTCGGATGCTCCTGCATTAGACTCTCGGGGTTAATTGAAAAGTGATGCCCCTGCATCAAACTCATCAAATTGATAAGTTTGGTGATCTACTCCCAAATCCTTGCAGCTACCTCAACTTGGTGATCTATCTACAAGATTGCAACTGCCTCATAGCAGACGCTCTGTTGACAAAACTTGCAGGCTACCCCAAGTCAACGATCTGTTCAAGTCATCTTTGCAAGTTTCCTCAATCCTCATATAGGTTTGCTGATCTATTCACAAATCACTGCACTGCCTCACAGTCAGCGGTCTGTACAGGTCTTCTTTCCAAACTGCCTCAAGTTCTTATTTTGTGGTGGTCTAGGTTTAGCACTTTGGCTACAATGTTGGAACTACCTCACAATTTGGCACTCTATTGGCAACACTTGTAGGCTACCTCAGGACCAATACTTTCCTCATACATAGATACCAACTTCAATCGACTAAGATTCAAATAGCCTCAGCATCCCATAACACTCAGGAACAATCATTTTTACTTTCTCAATTTAGTACTTAGTCAATACATCCCTAAATTCTCTCTACGGTACTTCCTAACCCTCGATTCTAGCTGCAACTCATTCCGTACACATGGAATTTTTCTGGTTCCTTCTTCACATGCACTACCCCTATACTTCTCTTTGTTTCTTTACCCATACTTCCTTTATTGCGATGTGATTTATTACTTCTCTTCCTCTTGCGGTAGAATTCCTTTTCATCCCTTGTTTTATTGCGGTATGGGATTCTTTCCTGTCATGCTCCATACATGTTCCTTCCCTGCCGCATTTTGACCTATGTCTCCCTTTCTCTCCAACACATGAATACTTTGGCCTATACAATCCTTTTGAACATACAAGTAACATATTTCCATTTCAATCCTTCAATCCATCCATAATCCACCTGTATACAATCTATCATAGAATCTCTCCTCCGCATTTTATTCCAACACATCTTTTCAAAGTGATTCCTAATCCACATATTTTACAAGGGTACAGATCCCAACACATTCCATTTCCATGTCCATGTCTATTACAATAAGAACAATGCATACCTTGCCTTCCTTGAGCTGATTTGTTTGAACTTGTGACAACACCCTTATTCCCTTTACCTTTGATATATCCAAGGCCCTCATTTCTTAGTCTCACTATTGGCTCAATGGGCTCTGTAATTCCTTGCTCATGTTTTCCCAATCCTTTTCCTTCATATCCATTCTTCTCATGATTTTATAACCAACATTATTTTGAGAACTCTCTTTGTCAACACCATCACCAACAATTGCAGATTTAGTTACATTGTTATCTTCAACCTCACCCTCCTTGTCTAAAGAAGCTTATGCGGTATCATACAAATCCTTAGTATCACAAGAAACATTACAAAGTTCAGGATTAGATCTTAGACATTCATTTTCCTCCATGCATGCTACAAGTGACTGCTCTAACTGATTAAGTTGTTCTTTCAATCTTGATATTTCACTCTTTTGTAAACTATTTTCCTTTTTCAACTTCTCCAAAATTTCCTCTAGATCTATGTTCCTCTTTTCAACCTTATCAAACAACTTGCATTCTTCTTCCAATTCTTCAAAACTCCTTTTGACATACTCAAACAACTTCAACTCTTCTTCTAATTCTCCATTTTTCCTTTTGACATTTTCCAGTTCTTCTTCAAGAGAATCATATTCGTCTTCTCCTAGTTCTCTTATCTTCTCCATCAATTTTGAGTTATACCTTTTTAATTTCACACAATTCTTCTTCCAAAATATCCTTCTCGCACATTGGGTTTTCATTTTCTTTCTTCACTCTTTTTCCAATCTTCCCCATTGAAACAAATTATACAAACAATTTAATGTGAAAAGCTTACCCGTACCAAGACCTGCTATAGTGATTCCAATTCTCCTTGATTATGTGTTGACTTCTTCACTCATTTTTCAAAATCTTCAAATTGTACACCAATGGTCAACTTGAACTACTAACTCACTTGGATCTTTCTTTCTCTGATCTTCCTTCTGCAATGATTCTTCTTTGTTTGTGGTGGTTTTTCTCTTTCTGTGGTGGCACTTACTACACTTTAGGGTTCTACACATTCTTCCAACACATTCTACCTTCCCAACAGATTCACAACCAGCTCTGATACCACTTGAACAGTCAAGGTAGGAGGGTCCAATGAAGGATTGTCCAACCTTGCAGCCTTAAACATCCAACCTCATCATAGAAACATATAGAGAATAGCGGAGTTCTTAAATAGAGATTCAAAATCACATGACACAAGATTTATCCTGAGAAACCCCTCAAAGGGAAAAAAAACCCAACCTCCTAAAGATCACTTCTCATTATATTAGATTTCTAAATCTCATTACATATGCCTCTAGGACTTTTCATATGCTAGGTCGTAGCCCAGGCTCACAAAAGGTTCATTCAAATAGAAACACAACACAACATTGTGTTTGCATCATTCTTCCATGTCCTATGTCTTCCCTCTTCTCCTTTCTCTATTCTCGGCTCTGCATCTTCTTCTACTCTCCACTATGTCCTTTACTTCTTCTCCCCCTCTAAAAAATCTTGAATCGTGCTTATATATCATCCACAAGTCTTCCAAATCATCCAAGTCAGCTTCATAGATCATTTGTGTCAGCCATAAGGTGGTGCATAACTCTATGTCACATGAAACGTGTAGTTGGCCTTGTATGCACAAGTCAGCCCCAAATCATATGCGGTGGTGTAGGAATGAGATATCACCCTGCACTTCATATCATAAGCTCTACTGGACCCAATTTAGCTCCATAGAATCTTAGTTCTTGGCACACAATCCCAAATCACTGGCACAAGCTCCCACACTTCTATACAATCATTCTTCATGCATCCCGGTAACATAGTCTTCACTCTATTGCCTGTATACATTTGTCTGGTAACTCAAACCTCCTAAAACTTGGATCAAACATACCTCCCAACTAGTTCTATTTATCCTCCCAACTACAAGACCATAAAGCTAACTGCGGTGAAATGCGGTGGCTCCCCATGACACCTCTGTTAATGAGTTACATAGTCTTGACTCGGACGCTTCCAGATATCTTTGAGTTGATCCATAACTTCTAAAACTCAAACATGTCATGCCTCCTGCCTTGCTCCACATAACCTCCAAACTGCGAGACCAAACAATCAATTGTGGTAGAATGTGGTAGACTATGCTGACACCCTCTAGTAACTAACAACACAACACCTAGTGACTTAGATCAACTGAAATGACTTCTGAATGCTCTTGCATCATATTGGCAATCACTTTTAGAGAGAAATTAAGTCAACAAACAATTTCAAGAGCTATTGGATCAAGGGTCTATTTTCTTGAGTACTTCATCATGCAGTTCCCCTATTGTGGTGGTATGAAAGATGGCTCTTAGAGGATGTGCTTAGACTACAAGGCATTGAACAAGATCACCATAAAGAATAGTTATCTTCCACCAAGGATTGGTGATTTCTTGGACCAACTTCAACATGCTAAGCATTTCACTAAGTTGGATCTCAAATTTGAGTATCAGCAAGATTGCATTGAGAAGACTTAGAAGACCACTCTTAAAACAACAAAAAGTCTATGAATGGTTAGTTACTCCTTTTGGATTATGTAATGCACTGGCTACTTTCATGAAGCTAATGAATGTTGTATTAAGATGTTTCATAGATTTATGTGTGATTGTGTATCTAGATGATATCTTGATTTCGTGTGCAACACTAGAAGAACATCTCATTCACATAAAACAAGTCTCACAAGTTCTAAAAGAAAAATAGCTTTTTCGTAATATTTAGAAATGAGTTTGGTAAACATTAGTATATGTAGGACATGGTTGGAAGGATAGTTTAGAGTGGATCCTACTCAGGTAGAAGCCATCACAAACTGGCCTACACCAAAGAGTGCCACAAAAACTAGGAGTTTTATAGGTGTTGTTCAATATACAAGAAAATGTATTCCAACCTTCTCTTTTATAGCTTCACCTCTACACAAAGTTGTAGCCATTGGGAAGAGTTTTCATTGGGATAGAGAACATGATAAGCATTTGAATTATTGAAACACAAAATTAGTCATATGATCTTGTCTTGCCTCTACATAAAGTTATAGCCATGTAGAGGAGTTTTCATCGAGGTAGAGAACATGATAAACATTTAAATAATCGAAATATAAAATAAGTCATGCTCTTTTGCTTGCTCTTCCTAATTTGCAACAACAAATAGAGGTAGAAATTGATGCAATTGATTATGCTATGTGTGTCATCTTACTACAAGGAGGTAAGCCTATTTGTTATCATTCATGATTTTTTACTTTAGTTGTTATAGGATATCTAGTAAATGATAGAGAATTATGTGCACTATTTCAAGCTATTAAAAGTTGACTCATTATTTATTTGGCAAAGAAACTATTGTGCATATTGACCACCAACCTCTACAATAGTTGTAATCTAAAACAAATTGTAACAAGCAAGGCATTATATATGGATGGTATTTTTGCAATAACTCCTTTTAGTTATTAAATACAAGAAAGGGAGCACTAATGTGGTGGCAAATGTCATCTAGGCCACCAATCTCAAAACTAATTTTAATTACAGGTTATGTAAACCCAACTCAAGTCTTCCAAAAATGAGGCTTATGAAGAGGAATATGCCCATGATGCAAATTTTGGCGAGAAGTTTAAAGAGTTGTCAAAAGTGAAGAAGACTTGTACCTCGAGGAAGGATTGCTTTATAAGATAGGGAAACTATGTGTTCCAAGAGCACAAAAGATTCTACTCATGAGGTAGGCACATAGCTCTAAAGTGACAAATCATTTTGGTGTTGGAAAGTGGTGCCTTATTTGCAAAGGTGTTTTTTGACCCAAAATGCAACAAGGAACAAAATTTGTTAGAGGTTGCAAATTATGTGTACTAGAAATTCTAAATTAGAAAAGAAGGGTTGTATTTGCCTCTTCCTATACCCACAAGCCCATGAGAAAGCATTTCTATGGATTTTATATGAGGATTGCCTTGCGTAGGCATGGGCATGACTACTTATTTGGCATAGTGGATAGATTTAGAAAAATGTGCATACTAACTCCATGCAAGAAGACTATTATAAAAAAAGTAGTTGATTCAATATTTTTTGCTAGTGTATAGGTGCACGTTGGACTTCCTAAGTCCATTGTTTCAAATAGATATACAATTTTTGTTAGGAAAGTTTGTTTCACATATGGAATTTGATGGATACAAAATTCAAGAAGGGTATACATTTCCATCCAAAAACAGATGGACAAACAAAAGTGATCAATAAACCTTTGATGTAGCTCATAAGAGGTTATAATAGCAGATGTCCCAAGTCATGGGATGAATCCCTACCTTATATTCAACACTCCTACAAAATGGCAATCCATTCTTCAACAAATCAATCATCTTTTGAAACATGTTTTGAATTTTTCTCTCGAGTCTACTCGATGTTGCACTAGGTCAACGAAAAGTGAAAGAAGGACAAGATTTGGAGGTGATGAAAGCATCAAAATTTGTTGAAAATTTTAAGAAATTCCATCTCAAGGTGAAGAAATGACTTGAAAAAACTTATGTATAAGGATAGACATGATCGACATTGGAGTGAGCATAAATTCAAGGTGGTAGATAAGGTATGTTTGTCCCTAGACAAGGAATGGTTGCAAAGGCAAGAAAATATTAACAAGCCTTTTTAGGTGGATCATTTTCCATCTTGGAGGCAATTGATGAAAACTTTCAAACTTGATCTTCACCCCTTTATGAAGATGTGTTTGGTAGGGAACTATGAATACCTACATCTTTATGAACCTTCAATGTCCAATGAAGAAGAGCAAGTGCTACCTTCATTGGAGGACTTGGGTGTTCACAACCAAGCAATACTTCTAAAGGATGTAGTGCCACAACAAAAGATAAGGGAGATCCATAGAAAAACACAAGATTCTTGGAAGGTGGAACTCAAGGGGCAAAAGGTGGAGCAAACAAAGAGGAACTTAACAAAAAAGTGGGAGAACTCTTTCCCCACTTATTGTCTCATTAATCTTTTGTGGAACCAAAAGTCTCTCTAAGAAGAGAAGTGTGATACATAATAATTTGGAAAGGTAAAATTCCCATCAATATGGGGTTTCCAAGAAATGGTTAGTAGCAGAAAATAATCAATTTCATTCACATAACTAAACCATCAATTTCCAACATGAGGGGTTATGAAACCACTATGACAAAAAGAAAATTGTCATGGCATATTATTGCAGTGAAAACAAAATCATTCCCTAACTAAAACCAAAGATTTGGTCACAAGTTGAAATTTTGAAATGAATAGTCTAACTCTTCCACTTCTAATTTGACTTCAAGATCCTTCTAGTGCATGAGGGGGGTGTTCCAACATCTATTTAAAGGTGTAAAGAGGTTGGTTTGCATCATTGGAAACTTATGTGAGTGTTGTAGAGATCAAAATTACAAACTCAATTTTAGAAGTCATTTGGGGCTTGACAGTGAGCCATTACAGTAACTTGTAGTTGTATCTACTTTCTATTTGCTCTTGGTCATCAATAATATTGAGATACACAAGAAATTGCTACTACCAAGCTAGTTTTTTTTCCATTTGGGAGTTTTCAAGGGTAAAAATCTAAATTGTGAATTTCTCTTTTAAATTTTTTCTTCTAATTCTTCATTTTTTAGCAACATTCATTCCTCTAAATATAGTCATTTGTTCAAGAAAGTAGAATAGTACAAAAACTTATGGTCTAATAATTTCTACAAGTTGAATTTGAGAAATTAAGAATTGAAGGACAAAGTATGTGAAAAAAGAACTGGCTCGAGGCATCAAGAACCCCAAGTTACTAAAGTGGGCTACCACAATCTATTGCATGCTTAGCTATCGACGACATTGGGTCAAAGATCTTTGGTGGATTGTGTCTTTTAAGCAATGATATGGGCATTCCATTCTTAAGATTAAACATAATTAAAAGTGCTCAACTAATAGAAGTCCAAATTGTCCTATTCGACGGCCACAACAATCTTCACATCCATGAAGGCATTCAATAGTTCAAGTTTGGGGGCACTCATGACTTCAGAGAATCTACAAAAGTAAAAAAAGGCCTCTACTAGTAATGATCAGTTAGGGGGGGAAATGGATGTGATTTGTGGTCGACTTTGTAGATCCAAGGTGTAAGAAAATCTAGAGGAGGGGAATATGGGATTGGTAAAGGTCCTACACCTAATTAAATTAGAATGCATTGAGCTTAAGAAGAGGGTGAATGAGGATCTCATTGAGGTTCTTGACTCTAGTGAGGAGGGAATTGTAATGTCGCATTTTTACTTATTTAATTTTGAGAGATTTTGGGTCTCTTTCCATCCTTGGGCAAGATTTTGAACTTTCTCGTGTTGTCATACCTTTCCTTCATCCTTCTCGACATTCCTGATCCTTTGCCTTCTATGGGTTCCTAGGGTGTCTCTTACCTTAGTACACTTTCCCTCAATTCCACATTCCTCGAACCCCCGCTTTGTCTTAGCCATCAGAATTTGACTTTCCCATGTTGGTGTCTCTTTTTTTCATTTCCCTTAAGTCCCTGATTCTTCATTTCCACGTATTTCAATTTTTTGGACTTTTTTCTTTTGGCATTCCTTGCCCTTGTCCTTATGCCCCCACAACCCCACTCCCTTCTATCCCACGGGTTTTCAAAGTTTTGTCTCCCTCCTTACACCCCTGCTGAATGAAGTGATCACCTTGATCCTCACAATATCAAGCATCCCTGAGTCCCGACTTCTAAGATATTGCAGGCTTCTAGACTTATCCCTACTGACATACTTAAAGGGTATTCAATATCTCAAAACACCAAATCCCGCCACCCTGAAAAACTCTCGAGTTCTCCCTTCATCACTCTAGTATTGGGTATGTCGCATCCCCAATACCTAATCCTCATCAATATTGGATATGTCAAAACTCCAATCCTCGGCCTCCCACTCCCTTGTCATTTACGGACCCCCAGACCTTTCCATTTCTAGCTCCCAAATGACACTTGGTATTCCATTCTACCCAAGGCGGATCCCCACTTCTTTCTACATCAGGTATCGCTAAATCCCAATAGCTATTCCTTCCTGTATCAGGTATTGCCAAATCCCAAACCCTGCTCCTTCCTTCATCGAGTATCTCTGAATCATGATCCCAATCCCCTGCTATCTTGTCATTCCTCCTTCTGGGGCCTATGGACCTTTGCTTCCCCTTGTATCATGGCATCCTTGCATCCCATTCCCCAAACCCCTGACTTTGGGCCTTCAAAAAACTTAATGCCAATCTACCAAGTGAAAATCATCTAAATGGCATCCTGAATCCCAAAACCCTCGTCCCTCTTGCAAATGCACCCTTTAGCATGTAAATCACTAGACCCTTAGTCCCTCTTGCAAATACACCTTATGGGATGCAAATCTCTAGACCTCTAATCCCTCTTGCAAATGCACCCTTTGAAGTTCGAACTAAAAACCCCAGCTACCACCATGCATGACCAAGGATGCCATTAATGGCCTTAAATGAATGTGATAAGACTGAGGAAGACTTTCAAACACCTATCAGCACATGTGGACCCCATGCTAGGCCTTCCATATCTATAATACAAGCAACTTCATCAATTATCATCTTTTGTTAATTTATCAAGCAAACCCTAGCCCTAACTCATCACAACTTGAGCACGTGTGTTCATATGTTGAATATGAGGATGAAACCCCTTAGGTTCCGGAGATCAATGGATGAAACCCCATTGGTTTCCTAGAGTTCAAAGAATGAAAACCATTTGAATTCCTAAGGACAACTTCATACAAAGGTTGCATCTACACTTCAAGTTTGGAGGATTTCAATATTTTGGGTATTTTCTGAATATATTTGTAATTGTTGTAGATTTGTGATTTTAGAAGCAAGAAAATCTTTGTAATCATTTGAAGTTGAAGTATATTTGAATGAAATATTCAATTCCAACCTATGTGTGGATGTTTCTTTTAGTTTTACATGTGCAAATCATCTTATTTGTTGTGGGTATTCCAAATCTAAGTTTTCACACAAATGTTTTGGGTTGAGGTCATCACAGTGGTTTCAAAGCTTGAATATTTTTTGTCTAAGTCATCACAATGGTATTAGAGCTTGAATATTTTTTTCTAGGGCATCACAGTGGTAACAAATCTTGAATATTTTTAGTATAAGTAATCATAGTGGTATTAAAGCTTGAATATTTTTGGTCTAGGTCATCACAATGGTATCAGAGCTTTGATCTTGCAAGCATGCAAGTTAAATTTGTTGATGTATTTTGCTCTTGTGTACCATGGAAGGGATTTTTAGATCTCTAATAAAAGGATAAATGACAAATCTTTAAAATACACTAATGAAAACACAAAGAAACCAATATAAAATGATCAAGATTATGAAACAAAGGTTGCATCCTCAAAGTAGCAAGCAAAATCTAGTTTTAGCTAGAACATCACAAACAAAAGGTGAGAAGTCGATAGCTCTCCATGTTGAATATAGAGCACAGAGTTAAGAGTTTCAAGTTGATATCTCTTTCATAGATTTGTGCACTTTGAAGTCAGAAAAAGTCCACTAAACCTATGTTCCTAAAGAAAGTAGAAAGACCAAAACCAAAGCCACAACAAGCCATGAATGAATAGATCATTGAGCAAGAGTAGGAGAAAATTTTCTCACAAAAGGAAAAAAGAATGTAACCAAATGTTCAACAAGCTCCAAAAGAGGAGGAATCCACATTAGTTTTTGGAGGTAAAGATTCCTTAATTGAAAAAGATATTCCAATAATTTCTAATGGTGTCCAAAGAACACTTGTCAAAATTTCAAGCATTAAAAAGATGGAACCATTGTCATGTGAGAATGGTTTACAAGGTATCCATGTTGATGGGCATGAATCTATAAAGGATGTTTTAGTTGGTTCTTGTTCTATTAATGATCTCCATCTTGAGAATCACAATATTACTATAATCTCTCAATTTTCTAAATCAGCTAATAAAGGTAACATGTTGATTGCCTCTTTGATCACAACTCAAGAAATAAAGAGGATAGTAGTAGCAAAGATTCATTTCACCCATTTCATACCATGTCATTACAAAGTTTTTGTCATCATTAGAATCATTCCAATAGTGGTGAAGAGGTGAAGGATACAACTTAGAGTAATTAGCACAAAGATCCTTTCTCTCAAGTTCATAATTGTTCCAGCACGATGGTGTGGGATCCTAGTGCTCTAACTAAGGAACTCAAAATAGAAATCATTATGGGGCACACAAAGGCTAAAGATGTTGATGGGTTCAATATCGCTGCTACTAACAAATTCACCATTTCATGCACCAGGATAAGCCAACAACTTAAACTAGCAATGGGGGAGCATGAGGTATATGATGAATCCTATGTTGTGAAAATAGACATGGTTCTAGGTGTGCAAGGGCTATATTGTCTTGGTGAGATTTCACAAAATCATAAATCCATGGAACTAAAGTTTAAATTTGAAGAAAAATATCTGGTGCTTAGAAGTATCATTAATGGATCACCAAGAGTAGTCACAACTAGGAGGATTTCTTGCAAGGGATTGGTTGCTTGGGCAGCAACCTACTTGGTGATAGAGACCATGCACACTATTACATTTTCTAGTAAGTAGCATAGTCTTCATCTTGATATTCAAACTCTTCTAAGTTAGCATAGCATGGTGTTCAATAATATGCCTCCAAGATTACCAACCAATAAAGGATTCCAACACAACATAGAGTTGGAACCAAGCTCTAAACTTGTCATGATCATTCCTTTCCATGAGGATGTATAAAGAGAAGATAGAGAAGACTAGTGAGGAATTGCTTAAAATGGGCCACATCAATTGTAACACATCCACTTCTTTAGTGGTCCTTGAGAAGGATGAAGATGGCACCATGTGGATGTGCAACAACTACAAATCCATGCACAAGAAGACAAACACATACCTCATTCCTAGGATCAATGAGTTCATTGTTTAGTTGCATGGGGTAGTTTACTTCTAAAAGATTGATTTGAGATCAATCTACCATCATATCCATATGCAGGGGGATACAACACAAGGAGTTTTTTATGAGCTTGGGATGGTAATCAGCTCATGCCTTGCAATTAGTACTCCAAATTTCTCACAACCTTTAGTTGCAAAATATGTTGTTTCAAGAGAGAGAGTTGGAGTTGTTATAATGCAAAATGGGCACTCCATAGCAATTGAGAGAAGAAAGTTGAAAGATTTGGAAAAGGGTTTCTCTATGTAAGACAAGGAGATATTTGCCATCATATATGCTTTGGCCAAATACCGACAGTACTTGGTTTGTGAAAGATTTATGGTGGAAACAAATCATAATACTTTGAAGTTCTCCTTTGGCTAACATGACTTGCATGATCAACAATAAAAATGAGTGAGTAAGCATTCAATTAGTTATTAATCTTCTTTCCAAAATGCCCATTCTTGGTTCTATTTCTATCATTTATGGTGATTGAAAGGCTTCTATCATGGAAGAATATGCCAAGAATACATTTGTTACTAACATCTTAGATGGAAATAAGAAAGATGACAAATATGTGACAGCAAATGGCCTCATTTCATTTAAGGAAAAAATCTTTTTAGTGCCTAAGTCTAAGAGGAAATAGACGATTTTGAAAGCTTTGCATGATGTACTCATGGTGGGGCGGTATGGATCCCACAAGACTTGAAAGTAAATAAGGGAGACTATCATGGAAGGGTTTAAAGGAGGAGGAGCTCAAACACATCAAAGAGTGCATCACTTGCCAACATAATGAAGTAGAGCATGTATTTATTGCAAGTCTACTACAACCATTGCTAATTCCTAAGCAAGGTTGAGAAAATGTGTTCAAGTACTTTATCACAAGTCTGCTTGAGGTGACAAATTTATTTTTCATAGAGGTATCTAGGGTACCTGTAGTCCTCAAAATGTGACTCAATGCACAAGCGCAGATGAGTCAGCTTCGATATAGCACATGGATCCTCTCCTTGCCTTGGGCAACCTCTAAGTCACTCTCACTCTCATGGTAGAAGCTAGTCGAGTGGAGGCGAGACCTGTGGTGGTTTTGTTCTCTTAAGAGAAAAACATCACAAAGAGAAGTCAGTCGGTCCTGGGGCCTATCATGGTTTGCTATGTGTTGTTCTATGACTATTGTGGTGGAGATAATAATATGACCCGAAGGGTCACTAGTTACCAATCCCCTGTTTGGGTTTCTTGTGTTCCAACGTCTAGATGGATGTTTGTTGTAGTCGTTGATGAGCCTAGTATGGTGTAGCCTTTCTTCTATGGCTCAAACATGTTGTATTTGTTCTCTATGTTGAATTAACCTAAGCATGTGTTCTTGTTCTTCTTGTGTTCATTGTGCTAGTTCTGGCCTAGAATGTAATTCTTCAATCTCCTCAAAGATAGCCCTCACCCACTCACCTCTAATTCTAAGGCACATTCATATGATTGGATAGAGAATAGACTTGAGTTGACCAAGAGTTGAGTTTTGACTTAGTGATGTTATCTAAGGTTTTGTGTGAGTTCTCTTGACTTTTTGACCTCATGGTGAAATCGAGGAGTTTGTGAATGCTTGTTTTGTTGAATCCTACCTCGTGATCGAATCGAGGGTTTGACTTTTTATAAGTTCTAATGTTTTTATATTTTCTTGGGTTTTTGATATATATGCAACTAGTATGTATGCAAATGATTTTTTTGGTTCTTTTCCTAAAATTGAAATTTAAAATGAACTACTTAACTAGGAAATTGAAAGATGAATGCAAATTAATATAAGATTACCTAATGCAATTTATACTATGTTTTTGGTATTCTCGAAGAGATTTTTGTGCTAATCTAAAAATTGAAAGTGCGAAATATGAAATTTAATCTAAAGTTGCAATTCAAACTACTTTAAGGACACTAATCTAATCAACTTTGAAATGAATCTATCAAGGAAATTGCAACACAAGATTACTATTCCTAAGAGTGAATTGTGATTTAATTATCTAATAAAGCATAAAGAACCTGGATTATGGACGATACATGATTCTTCGTACTACCATCAGGAATCCTTGTTTCAGCAACCTCTTCATCCTCTTGCGGTAGCAAGGTCCTCCTATTGGCAAAAATTGGGAAGAGAGAAAATGAATGAGCTTGAGAAATCTATGAATTGGGAGAGCTTATGAAAGCTTTGAAGCACTTGGCTTGGAAAATTCACTAGCGTAACAATGTTGTATGAAGCCTTTGAAGGCTTGGGCAACAAAATACTAAAGCAAAAGGCACCTACATCCTAAAAAGTGTTGGCAAGAGACTCTGTGTGGCTTCATGATTGTTTTCATTGATTGCAACAAAGTCTATCCCACACATCCGCAGAGCATAGTATGCCTATACCGGAAGTTAGATTGAAGAGTGTTTTGGCCCGGTGAACAAGAACAGAGCATGCAGCAAGGTCTAACAATCAGGTCCGGATCTCTCAGAGGGTGTAACTTAGCAAGTTGTGGACTTGGGCAAGTCAAGAGGAGTATCATGAATACTATATTCCATAGATTGAGCCTCCGGTGATGAATCATGGAAAATATATGAGCATCTGAGTGTTGGGTTCCAGACAGGCAGAGCAGACTGAGGAAGAACTGACTGGCAGAGTATCAGACTTCAATCCGGATGAGTAATTGATGTTGATCAAGCTATTTGAGGGATCATACATGGTTGGCCGACATGATTTATGACTTCTATGTCTATGTTTTTGATACGCATCACATATTAAGCATGGAATCAGCTGACAGATCAGTGTTTTGTAAATATCTTGAATATTCCGGTTGCCGACTAGAAAGATGTTGAAATCCTTGGTGCGGATATATATACCAGATGGATTTCGGTATGAAGGTGTGTGTGCAAGAAAAAGTGTGTGAAGAAAGGCAGAGATAAGTGTGGAAGCAGCAATACAAGTCTGGTATGTGACAGAACAGCAGCACTTAAGCAAAGGAAGAATGAAGTGCATTAGATCAGTATATTGAGCCTAACCAGAACTGAACCTTAGCATGTATGGATGCCTCTCGTCAGTTCAAACACCTAGTTACCTTCTCTAAACATTGTAGACAGTGAGTCTCTTGTAGGCAGTGTGCCTCTTGTGAGCAGTGTGCTCGAGCAGTGAGCCCTAATTGGCAAGTGCCATTTTGTACTTCTTATTCTTTTAACAGAGAATACACTCTTGGGTTAGTCACCCCGTGGTTTTCCACGTTAAATCTTTGTGTTATGTGTGTTGATTTCATTTCTACTCTCATGATTATATATGCTTATGTGTTTTGATGCTGCACAAATTATAAAAGGAAAAATAACGTAAAATTATTAGAGATAACTGATTCACCCCCCCTCTCAATTATCTACCTTGTTTCCAACAAAAAGAGCATGGGAATTTTAATTGGAGAGCAAAAGCTTGGAGAATGATTGCAACAATGGATTTGCCTCCCTTATTGCTTGAGGGAGGGGGGTATTTATAGCTTGGAAGAGCACATGAAGAGTGGGGATAATTGGGGAGTTAACTCCCTTGATTGAAGAGTTAACTAATTAGATTGAAGAGAAGATTGGGGTGAAAGAGGAGTGATGAAGCTATGATAGCTTATCACAGACTGCAAAATTGGAGTTAGCATGAGTTAGAGAGGTGACAAGTATAGATCATATGAGCTAATTATGCATAATTAGAGGTGGTAGATGAGATAAGAATAGTTCACTCTATGTTTAGGTTGAATTCTCATGCAAACTGGAGCAAAAATGGAGCTTTTTCGATCTCAAACTGAAAGAGAATCTGTGGATGAAAGCATAGCAAGGTCGTCCATGGGTCGCCCCTTTCACCAAGTCAGGTCACCCGGTGGGGATCCATGGGCGATTCACAGAGGAAGGGGTCTGGCTAAAAACTGGAAGTTGGAGAGGGATCTTGGAGGGAAAAGGAAGACATCTGCCATTGGAGCTAAGCCAAACAGAGAAGTTAAACAGGATCCCCCTTTCACCAGTAGGGTCATCCGCTGGGGATTTCTAGAAATAATAGGGGGGATCTGGAATTGACAAAAGTTAAGTCAATTCTGAAAGATGGGTTTGGTCTGAGAGGTCATTTTAAGGCCTCTGGAGGGTGGAGTGAGATGAAATGAACATGGGAAAGGTGAAATTATCTCACAAAGATGAAAATTGGCTATGTAGGCAAGGTCGAGAATGCAGAAGAAGAAAGGTCAATGAGGGCAAAAGTGAAGAAAGGTTAGGCTTGAGAAGAGACGATGAAGCAAGAAATTGATGTCGACATATCGCCAAGAGAAGCGATGTTGAGAGGGTGTTATATTCATGCTTCCGTGTATGTGATTAGGATTATACATCATCATAGGGTCCTTGTGGAATCTCATGCGTATTTTTAGTGCTTACAATACCTAGTTTGCCTAAAAACATTATAAGTGGCAGGGATAGCAAATCTCTCAACTCTTTCTGACAGGAGTTGCTTTACTTGACTAGTATAGGACTCACTTTCAATACTAGTAATCACACAAACCAATGAATAGGTTGAGCCAATGAGTATGTGGAAGGAAGGAGATTTCAAAAAATATACAAGTCAACAAGCAACATGGATCAAATGGTTGCACCTTGGAGATTGTCACTAAGTACTGCCCATCATATGCGCATCGGTATGTCTCCACTTATGGCATTGTATGTTTATGATGCACTAACTTTCGTTGATTTAGGGTTCAAAGATAGCAGAGTACCATTCATATGGGTAACAAATGCCACCAGTGCCACAAAGGTGAAGAAGTTAGGAAACAAAGCCATAACAAAGTATCTGGTTCATTAGAAGAACCTACCTATAGAGGGTACCACTTGCGAAGAATCAAAAAGCTTGGAACATTTGAATTTGCAATTACTTGAGGGCAAGCAATTTTAGGAAAGGTGGACTTGTAATGTCCCCTTTTTACTTAATTTAATTTTGAGAGTTTTTGGATCCCTTTCCAACCTTGGATGGGATTTCATACTTTCTAATCTTGTCATGCCTTTCCTTCACCCGTTTTCTTGATCCTTTGCCTTCTATGGGTTTGTAAGATTTCTTTTGCCTTAGTAGCCTTTCCCTTAGTTCCTCATTCTGTGAACCCATGCTTTGTCTTACACATCAAAAAATTTTACTTTCCCATGCCAACATCCCTTTTCCTTCATTTCCCTCAAGTCCCTAATTCCTCATTTCCTCGTGTTTCAGACCTTCATACTTTCCTCTACTGGCATGCCTTGCCCTTGTCCCCTGCACCCCTACAACTTCACTCCCTTCTATCCCACAAGCTTTCAGAGTTTCATTTCTCTCCTTACACTCCCTCCAAATGAAGTGGTCACCCTAATCCCTGGTCCTCATGATATCAAGTATCCTCGAATCCTACTTTCAATATATCGCGAGCTCCCAAACTTTTCCCTAACTACATACCTAAAGGGTATCCAGTATCTCAAAGCCCTGAACCCTGCCACCCCAACAAACTCTCAAGTTTTCCCTTCATCACTCTAGTATCAAATGGTATGTCCCCAATCCCCAATCCTTGTTGACATCGGATATGCCAAAATTCTAATCCCTAATCCCCTACTCCCTTGTCATTTGCGAACTCCCGGGCCTTTCTGTTTCCCACTCCCAAATGGCACTTGGTATTATGTTCTAGATCCTAATCCTCACTCCTAGCATTAGGTATCACTAAATCCTGACCCCTACTCCTTCCTACATCGGGTATCCCCAAATCCGGATCCCCACTCCTTCCTACATCGAGTATCTTTGAATTTGGATCCCTACTCCTTGCATCAGGTATCTCTGGATCTCAATCCCTGCTTCCCTGTTGTTTTGTCATTCCTTCCTAGGCCTACAAACCTTTGCTTCCCCTTGTATCCTGGCATCCCATTCCTCGTACCCCCGACTTCGGACCTTCAAAAAACTCAATGCCAACTTACCAAGTGAAAATCATCTGAATGACATCCTAAATCCTTAGACCCTTGGTCCCTCTTGCAAATACAGCCTTCGACATGTGAATTCCTAGACCCTCGATCCCTCTTGCAAATGCACCCTTCGACATGCAAATCCCCAAACCCTCAACATTCGAACTAAAAACCCCACCTACCACCATGTACAACCAAGGATGCCATAATGGCCTCAAATGAATGTGATAAGACTGAGGAAAACTTTCAAATGCCTATCAGCACATGTGGACCCTAGGCTAGGCCTTCCATCTTTATATAATTTGTAAGAACCCATGTCTAGTTTTCATTCAAACTCATTTTTTTTGTTTTCCTCATGCAATCATTTCGTCAAACATTTCATAGTTTACTCAGGTCTGAAATACTGAGTGTAAATGTCATAGAACAGTGCATAGAGGTTTTATAATATCATATAACATTCATATGGCTGCCCAAAAATAATGCTAACAAATAGGCATTGTAACAAATAGTTTGCAAGATGAAATAGTTTGTTCAAATTAAAGATTTGAAACCCCAACTTGTTTGTAAATCAGACCGATACAAGTCAAGTAAAAATTCATTATAATTTGTATACATACCAAAATATGAAGTCATTACATAGAGTGCATTGTATCAAGTTGAATCCCCTTCAAGTTTGATGCCTTGTCCAAGCATGGGCTGTTTGGAATGGTGACTCCTTATCTCTTCCCAAACATCAAGGGCAGCCACCACACAACCCACAAACTCCTCAAAGAACCCCTCAAAAGGCACAAAGATGTTGCGACCCACTCAATAGATGTTCCGACTGGTGTAAAATAGGTTGCGGCTAGGAGTTTGGGAGCCACGACTCCCTCAAATACCCTCATGTTTCATATGGAGATGTCGTCCAAGCATGAAAGAGGTTGTGGCTTCAATAGGACCCTCCAATCTATAAAATCAGGCGCTATGGCTTGGGTATAAACCTCCTTCCTCTTCAAATATTCTTGCCTTGAATATCTTCCATAACCTCTCAAATCACAAATTTATATTTGCCCTCAAATCTTCATAAATTTGTAAAATGTCTTCCTTCAGCGCAACGGAATCTCCATTAATAAAAACTAGCGTGAACCCTGTATGATTCCACCAGCAACCAACTAGGGTAGATCTTGCACTATCAAAACTAATTTTAGAGTTATTGTCCTAGGGTTTGCTCAAGCAAGAGCTCACAAATTCCTTCAAGAAAAATATATTCAGCATCATACAAATGAGCTTTTGAACTCCCTTTTATATTTTCCATAGAACATTTTCGAAGAGTCAAATATTAAATTCACATTTTTAATATTTCACTTAAGCCAAATAAAGTGACTTTATAATACAACAGGTTGAACCCCTTCCAAGTCACTTTATAAAATAGATAATAAGTATAAGTTGCTAGTAAAATATGAGAATTGAGACAACTTAATTTATTTAATTAAATATTATCCCCTTATTCAACTCCAAATTAGCCTACGGGAATAAAATTGGTTAAATGGTATCATTTGCCGACTAGGTTGATGAAGGGGACATTACATAGTCCAAATAGCTTCGTCAATTATCGTCTTTTGCCAATTTACCAAACAAACCCTAACCCTAACTCATCACAAATTGAACACTTGTGTTCATCTATTGGATCTGAGGACAAAACCCCTTAGGTTCTAGAGATCAGTGGATGAGACCCCATTGGTTTCCTAAAGTTTGGAAGACGAAAATCTTTTGAATCCTTGAGGGTGGCTTCATACGAAGGTTGCACCAGTGCTTCAAGTTTGGAGACTTTCAACATTTTGGGTATTTTCAAAATATATTGTAATTATGTTAATATTTGTAATCAGCAAAACTTTGTAATCATTTGAAGCAAAAATATATTTCAAAGAAATACTTAAATGAAATATTCAATTCCAACCAATTTTATATTTGCAAACTTATTTGGTCGATTGAGAATATTTCATGCTTTTATTGTTTATGCAATCTATTGCCAAAATATTTAGCTAAGGGTCATCTCAATGGAATCAAAGCTTGAATATTTTTTGTCAAGGGCATCATAGTGATATCAGAGCTTAGATATTTTTGGTCTAGGTCATGACATTTGTATTAGAGCTTGAATATTTTTGGTCCAGGTCATCACAATGGTATCAAAGTGGGAAGGGTAGACTTGTAATGTCCCCTTTTTACTTATTTAATTTTGCGAGTGTTTGGGTCCCTTTCCAACCTTGGGTGAGATTTTGAGCTTTTGCATGCTTTCGTGTCTTTCCTTCATCCCTCACACCCCCACTTTCTCAATCCTTCACCTTTTGTAGGTTTCCAAGATTTCTCTTACCTTTGTACCCTTTCCCTCAGTTCCTTGAACCCCCACTGTCTTACCCATTGGAATTTCAAACTTTTCCATGTCAATGTCCATTTTCCTTCATTTCCCTTAAGTCTCCAATTCTTTGTTTCCCCATGTTTTGGACCTTTGAACTTTCCTCCGTTGGCATGCCTTGCCCTCATCCCCTGCACCCTCACAACCCTTTCCCTTATATCCCACAGGCTTCCAAAGTTTCATTTCCTTCCTTACACTCCTAAATGAAGTGGTCGCCTCAATCCCTAATCCCCCCAATATTGGGTATCCCTAAGTCTTGACTTCTGATATATCGTAGACTCCTAGACTTTTCCCTATCGACGTACCTAAAGGGTATCCAATATCTTGGAACCCCAAACCCCACCACTCTGACAAACTCTCAGGTTTTCCCTTGTTTCATCACTATAGTATTGTGTATGTTGCATCCCCAATCCCCAATCCTCATTGGTATCGAATATGACAATACTCTGATCCCCGATCTTCTACTCCCTCGTCGTTTGCAGACCCCTAGGCCTTTTTGTCTCACTCCCAGATGGCACTTCATATTTTGTTCTCTTGGATCTCAATCCCCACTCCTTTCTACACTGAGTATCACAAATCCTGATCCCCACTCCTTCCTACATCAAGTATCACCAAATCTTCATCCCCACTCCTTCCTGCATAGAGTATCACTGAATCCCAATCCTCGCTCTTTCCTACATCGGGTATCCTTGAATCCCAATCCCCGCTCCTTCCTACATCAAGAATCTCTGAATTCTAACCTCTGCTTCCCCACTATCCTATCATTACTCCTTCCTAGGCATGCAAACCTTTGCTTCCCCTTGTATCTTGGCATCCTTGCATCCCATTCCTCGAACCTCCAACTTCAAACAACTTAATGCTAGCATACCAAGTGTAAATCATCTTAATGGCATCTCAAATCCTCGGACCCCTGGTCCCTCTTGCAAATACACCCTTTGGCATGCGAATCCTCGAACCCCCAATCCCTCTTACAAATGCACCCTTCAACATGTGAATCCCCAGACCCCCGGTCCCTCTTGCAAATGCACCCTTCAACATGTGAATCCCCAAACCCCCAACATTCGAACTAAAAACCCTACTTACCACCATGCATGACCAAGGATGCCATTAATGGCTTCAAATGAAGGGAATAAGACCGAGAAAAACTTTCATATGCCTATCAACATGTGTGTGCCTCACACTAGGTCTTCCATCTCTATATAATCCAAGCAACTTTGTCAATTATCATCTTTTGCCAATTTATCAATCAAAACCGAACCCTAGCTCGACACAACATGAACACTTGTGTTCATCTATTGGATCTAAGGATGAAACCCCTTAAGTTCTAGAGATCAGTGGACAAAACCCTGTTGATCCTAGAGTTTGGAGGATGAAAACCCTATGAATTCCTAAGGGTGGCTGCATAGGGAGGTTGCATCTACACTTCAAGTCTAGAGGATTTTAACATTTTGGGTATTTTCTGAATATTTTTGTAATTGTTGTAGATTTGCGATGTCAGAAGCTTCGACATATTGGGAAGTAAATCTTTGTAATCATTTGAAGCTGAAATATATTTGAATGAAATATTCAGTTCCAGCCTGTGTGAATGTTTCTTCCAGTTTTATATGTGCAGATCTATTTTATTTGTTGTGGGTATTCCAGATCTATGTATTTCACAAGAATGTTTTGGGTTGAGGTCATCATACTGGTAGCAGAGCTTGAATATTTTTGGCCTAGATCATCATAGGAACAGTGGACCCCTCAACTTGATATGCATTTATGGCAAGACGGCTGCTGTTATTTGACAGCAACTTTGATAGTGATTGTTGCAGGACGTTACAATTATTTGACAATCTCTCATCACATGTAAGCTACAGATGTGTATTGTTCATCTTTTGTGGCTAGTCGGTTGAAGGTATGTGGATTTGGGCAGCCAATTTGGCAGCCACGTTTTGACCAAGTGGTATGGTATTCTAAGGCTCAGATGCATGCAATTTTAGCATAGACAAACTCATTTAGCGAGATACTTGAGATGAGGCATTGCCATGCAAAGCATCCATATTGAGTCTCGATGCACTGATAGTCCCTAGATTACCCAGGGCTAAAAGCTCAGTCCCTCTAATTAATAAAAGAAAAAAACCACTAATGTTTTGCTGGCTCAGTTCTCAATTTGACAGTTTTAATCAGACTCTTGTTACAAGAAATTCCAGTCTGAAGATCATACATTGCTTCCATATAGAATAATGGACACTCTCACACTACTGTTAAAATTCATTGTAATATCTATCTCTTGGTGTTCTTTGTACATATGACTATTTCCAAAGATTCCAGCCTAAAACAGCACATCAACTTTTTGAGTTCAGATACAGCAAACAACAAATTTGATCCTTGTTCAATATCATGAATGAATAAAGGGATAAGATTTGTAAGATTCTTCTGGGTTAGACTACATAGGTTATTTAGTGACAAAGAATGTTCAAACACTTGCTCAAAACAGAGATGGATGAGGCTTACTGATTGGACACTTCAAAACTGCCACGGGCTCTAGTACATACTAAATGAGTCAAAGATGAACATTTCTTGCTGCATTATACTGTTAATGTCCACATTAAATTGTCTGTTTCATATGAATAAATCATATGGATTCAGATATCAATTGCTTGCACACTTGTTAATTGAATATTGCAATGCACTGAATGACTAAAGATCCCTGAATATACCTGCATTCTATTTTACATTTGCCCCGCCTTTTGGTTTCCATTCACACCCCTATAAACCATTGATTTCCTTGTCCTACATTATATGGAATGCCCAATTCTTTGATTTTCGCAGTTGCTAAATTACTTGTCCTTCATCTCATTCCTGATTGCTTCTCCACTTCATACAAAAAATATTAATCTCAATTAGTATCATATGCACTTCAAAAGTTTCACACGTCATTGGCAAGCAATTCCTTCAAGTTACAGACATATATAGAATATTCAAGAGAGATGATGCTCACAGTTTAAAAGTAAATAATATATTTCTTAAACCGTCCAAATTTGCATCAAATTTGAAAAATAGCTAACAAATACAAATATGC
Source organism: Cunninghamia lanceolata (assembly GCA_027924645.1). NCBI lineage: Eukaryota > Viridiplantae > Streptophyta > Pinopsida > Cupressales > Cupressaceae > Cunninghamia > Cunninghamia lanceolata. The sequence goes on from BSBN01000850.1 coordinate 6,359,684, forward strand.
AATATAATCTTATTCTTCTGGCTATGACTGCTACAGTCTCCCTGCACCCAGATATTTTATAAAACAGTCGTATGGTTGGCATTGCCTGAAACATTAAACAAATTGTTTTGCTTGTACACTCTGTACCTGAATAACGTTGAATTTTAATGTTTGCTGCTGTTTCCTTCAAAAATCATAAACATAAATCAGTTTTTTAAATTAATATTATAGAATGCTCAAATGGTTGTCATTACTGAAACATGTACATTTTGCTTTGTTTGTACACTCTGTACCTGAAAACACTGCATTTTAATCTTTGTTACTGTTTCCTTCAAGAAATCACAGATATAAAACAAATTAATAAATTTTCAACAAACTTTCTAGGAATAAATGTAAAATACAGAGTATAGATTGGTGTCCATTAACTAAACATTAAATCAATCCAATGCCCGGTTGCAATAAAACTTTTTTTTCAGAAGCTTGTTTCTTACAATAATTTAGTTTTATAAGACAATATACAGACAGACGAATGTTTGCAAACTTTTTGCATCTAATAATGAACTGTTTCTTATAATCATTTAGTTATTTAAAACAATATTTAGATAATGTTTGCAACTTTTTGAACCTAATAATGCACTGCATATTGTCATATATGAAAGTACCTTGAAGCTACAAAAAAAAGTTGTTCAGATGTAATCATCTGGAAATATAACCCTTTGCACATTCACAAAAGTACTTTATCTCATAGAACTTTCATTAAACAGCAGGAGAAGATAAGGCATCATCCACCCTATCCTCTTTTGGTTTATCCACTTCAGCTTCCTGTACTCCCAGTTTAGAAGTTACTTCGTGTACTTGTTCTCTAGATCCTAGCTCAATAGAGAGCTTGCCTTCTCCCTCCAAATTAGAAACCTGAAACATGGATGACATTCCTAATTCTTTTGATCGAGTAAAAATGTGGGGAAGACATTTTTTATTAAACACTTCCAATTAAAATAGTTGTCTATGATCAATATTAAAAACGCTGTAGAGAACTTTATTGGAGTTACTGCAAACCAGAAAATGTACCATATGATAAGTTAGGCACGAACCTGTGCATTGGATTCACAATGTACATCTGTAGAGGAAGATGAAGGGGACGATAGAAGTTCCTGATTTGTATCTTTTGATAAAGGCTCAGAACTGCAGCTAACTGCATTTATACTTGGCTCCCTGTTCTCTGCAACAGCAACATCTGCAGGGGAGATTGCATGTTTCCCAACTTCTTCAGTCTGTGGATTCAATGAATTCACAATATTTGGCTGAGTTATATTTTGTAAAGGAGAACTAGGTGCAGAAGTTGTAAGGGGTTGACATATTGCTGGACCAGATGATGAAACTGTAGGTTGGGAATCCTGGTGGGGCTGCATTTGTGCAAGATATGGAGGAATGGGATGCAATTGAGAAGGGTACTGAGCATATGGCCTTTCAACATGGGAATGACTATTCAGGGATGGACCATAAGTTGGAAAAGCATACGCATGCAGTACAGGATGTACTGGAAAAGTACCTACAGTTGCCAGAGGAACATATGCAGATGGTGCAACAAGTGGCCTTTGAGCTTGACTCAATGTAAATGGCTGCTGACAGTTCGATGAAGGCGTGGGTGCTGCCTGAGGAACAGGCAAAGGATAAGGAAAAGACGTAGCAGTCATCATTACTGTAGGGTCCATCATCATCCATGACGAAAGGTTTTGTAATTGTCGCTGTAACTGGTCTTGTAGCTTCTCTGTTTCATTCTTTAAAGTTACCTTCTCCTCTCTTATCTCATTTTTCTCTTCAGTCAACTGATTCAACAGAAATCATATTAATGAAAGAAAATAGGATAAAGAATATTAATAAAAAAGAATTTCCTCAAATAATTGACTATTTTTCCCAAATATTTCTGCAAAACTTTAATGTGCAAGTTATTTTCTTCTAAAGCCAGTGATTCGATTATCAACAAAGGCATGGAAGCTTAAACGTTTCTTCCACTCACTTCACGAGATTCATTCAGGAGTAAAGAGTGCTCATGTTGCAGGCGCTTCAACTCAGCCCTAAGCTCCTTAACAACTTGTGTACTTTCAATGAGTATTGATGCCTTATCATTCTTTGGCCGATCAGGATCTGTCAAAAACAAAATTTGAAGAATATCATTAATGATTATATATACATATAAGTTTCCACGAAACTGAAACGGGTATAATTATGGGAAACAATAATTTCCTGGAACCTCTGAATCAAACCTGTGGAAATGTGGGATGGCAGTATATATATAGTTTCCAGGAAACTGAAACGGGTATAAATATGGGAAACAATCATTTCCTAGAACCTCTGAATCAAACCTGTGGAAATGTGTGCCTATGTTCCATGGCATTTTGGGGATGGGGACAGCAGGGTACATTTCGGGGATGGTAGTATATATATATATATAGAAACTCAATTTTTTACAAGTTTAGTTATACATGACATCAAAACTCAAGTTTAGACAATCATATAATGTATCAAATTTAATATTCGATTTAATATGTTCATTGATTCAAGGATAGCAGCAATAAAAAAAAAAAAATCTGATTTCACTATTCAATGTTTTCATTACAACAAAACGCCCAAATCAAATTCAATAGTCAATGTAATATGCTATTGATTCAAGTATAGCAGCAATACTAATTATAAATTTATGATTTCGTTCTTCAATGTTTTCATTACAATAGAAGGCTCGAAGGCTACAAATTCATAAATGAAAGTGTAATGACAACAATACATTTCCTACAACTGTATGCTCTCAGCATGATTTCACTTCACAACTGTATGCAATCACGCTTTGCTCATTCTACACCTATATGCTCTCATTTAATAATCGTCTGCTCTCCTAGAGCTGTATGCAGTCAGAATTGCCCATGGATGAAAAGGGTAACAACTGTATGTTGCCATTCAACCGGAGTACATTTTCATTCAACAATTGTATCCAGTCATTTGACAACTGTTAAAAAAATTTCCATAGTTGCATGAAGTCACACAATTTCCCATTGATGAAAAGAGTAAGAAATGTATGATGTCATTACACGTTCATTCTACAGTTCTATGCAGTCAATCAACAGTTGTACACTTTTATTCTATAGCTGTATGCTGTCATTCAAAAGTTCTACACTTTCTTTCTACAGTTGTATGCAATCATGCACTTGCTCTTTGTACAGTAGTAGTAGTATTTTTTTTGGTTAAAAAAATTGCAGACCAGTAGGGTGGCATTTGAACATCCCCAACAGTCACGAGGACTGCCAGATGTCCCAGGGATGTTAGGCCCCCATGGATGCCGATGCAGGGATGCATCCCCAGCTTCCCTGGTGACAAAGGACGACCAGGGGACATCCCCTGCCATCCCACTGTCTCAGGGGTGTCAGGGGGGACAGGAACATGGATTTGGGCGGGGGGGGGAGAATGTACCCATGTTACCATGGTCCGTACCCAAATATAAAGAATTTAAATGTACAAATATAAAAAGATACAGATAATATCCATTTTTCCTGCATAAAAGTTCCAAAGGATTAAATACATAAATAGTTTATAACCTTCATAAATTCAACAGGGTTATCAAATTATAGGATCAAAATACAAATCAAAACCGATATAAGTCATTCACATGCAACTGAGTTTTCTTTTTGGTTATGTTTTATCATTATCTGAAGACGTGGAGCAGGTAGGTTAGTGCAGGGCAGTGTACTAAGTGTCGGAGAGGACAGGGGTGGGGTGGAGTTAGTTTAAGAGTTAGGTTTTTATAGTTTTTGGAAGTTTTGACAGGGAGTGGCCCCTTAAAAATTCCAGGAATATTCCTGGAAACACCCTGGAAACAACATGCCAACATTTCAGAAACATTTCTCTGATGTTCCTGTACCTGTTCCATACCAGCAGCATACTAACACTTAAAAGCGAGTGGTGTTCAGAGTTTCAAGCAACTTTTATAAAAATCCTAACCATTAACTGACAGCAAAAAGATTCCAATAGACTGTTGTGACATTTTCACACATTGCCCCATCGGAAATGGGGATCCCCTCTTTTTTTGGCTTGGTTCCAGTTTTGCTTTGATCTTGCAGTTTCTTGCTCGAATCCATGAAGATAGGGAAGAATTTCCAAGCACTTAGCTCACAAGGAACATGAAGAATGCTTGAAGTGGTGAAGTAAAAGATTGATTTTCCTGAGGATAATTGAAACCCTAACTATCATTCCTCGATCAAATCTGGCCAATCCATGGCAGAAGTCCATCATTCCATAGGAAAAGGTCTAAATCCTTCACTCTCAGTATAAGAATCCATGATGAATAGGCTATCCTGTTCCATGATTCCAATCCAGAAGCCTCTGTTCAAAGTTCCTGTCCAAAGTCCCATTCCGAGGTCCATCCTAATTCCTGTTCCAAAGTTCTAAATCCAAAGTCCTAAATGTGCCAAAGACATGCCATTCCTTGCCAAAACTCATCATTCCATTGGGAAATCCTAGACTCTTGACTGAAAAATAGGAAAATTCCAAGGACAACCTCAGAAATTCCATGACAAACTAGGCAATTCTTGGTCAAAAGGTGGAAATCCTTGTCCAGGTGTTGAGAAACCCCATCAGGATTGACTGGATTTCCAGGATAGACAAAATTCCAAAAGTCTAAATTGCAACTCAGGACAAGAAATTCCACAACTCAGGACAAGAATTCCACAACTCACCTCAAGCAAAATCCAAGACAAGGAATTCCAGCCAAGGAAAATTCCATGACTGAAGTGCAGCCAACCCTTGGACAAGGAATTCCAGACAAGGAAAATTCCATGACTGGAATGCAGGCGACCCTTGGACAAGGAATTCCAGACAAGGAAATATCCACAACTAGAGTGCAGGTGCGCCTTGGACAAGGAAAATTCCAAGGAGAAGACATGACAGGAATACCACAACTCAGGACAGGAAAATCCACCTCTTAGTGAGACAAGCTCCTCAAGGAGAGAGAAAGTCATGGTTTAGTAAGACAAGCTCCTCAAGAAAGAGAAATTCATGTCTTAGTGAGACAAGCTCCTCAAGGAGAGAGAAAGTCATGGTTTAGTGAGACAAGCTCCTCAAGGAGAGAAATGCAGGGCTTAGTGAGATAAGCTTCAGGAGAGATTAAGCCAATCATTCAGTTTAAAAAGAAAAATCCAAGAATCCATTAAGTCATAAAATCCACGCCTTGGTGAAATGCGCGCCCTTCCACAAGGGAAAATCATTTCAAGGAAATCATCCCAAGGAAAGAAATCCAAACACATGTTAGAATCTGAAAAGATTAATAACCCAGAAAACTAGTGCAAAGAATAGATATTAAAACTATGAATGCAAATTATACGAAATCAAAATAGCAACACAGAGTTAGTCTCCAAGAGAGTAATGCAAATGCTAGAAGCAAAATAGCATTAAGAGGATGCAAAAGCAAAAGATGCAAAATACAAGCCAGGTAGCATGCTTATATAGACTAGGAAGAGAGAGGAGGTGGCAACACCGACCAATGAGGAGCAACCATCTATCGGACTAAAGATAGCAAAGTATCTTCCCAAGATAGCTAATGGATGCTCACATGTAGGAAGGTGACACCTCGCAACTACTCACCTAATAAGACATGCTTTATTAACCTAAGCGAGATTAATAGAAGTGTAGGAAAAACCTAGGAATATAGGAAAAATAAATAACCCATCTAGGAAATAAAAACCTACACTAACACCCCCCCATAAGTGAAGCTTAGGTGGATGTAGAAATGGGTCCCGGCAAATCAAGCCTGATGAGGTACCCATGTACATAAAAGTCCCCCCCAAAGAGAGAGAGAAGAGACCCCCCCAAAAGTAGAGAGAGTCAAGACTCCGAGTGAGAGGAAGAAGCCCCCCCAGAAGATGAAGCATCCCGCACCCCCAGCAAAGCTCGCAAATGAAGGAACTTGCTCTCAGTGAAGGGTTTGGTGAAGATATTAGCACCCTACTCGGAAGTCGGACAGTAGCGAAGGTCGATGACGTGGCCATGGATGAGCTCCCGGATGTAGTGCATGTGGACCTCTATGTGTTTGGTCCGCTGATGATGGACCGGATTCCATGAGATCTGAATGGCACTCTGGTTGTCACAAAATATGACTGATGGCCGTCTGATCTGGATACCAAACTCAGTGAGAAGATTCTGAAGCCAAATGGCCTCAGTAGAGGCATTCACAGCCCCCCGATACTCGGCCTCAGTAGAAGATAGAGCAATAGCAGATTGCTTCTTGCTCGACCAACAAACAGGACCTGAACCAAGTGAGAAGCTGTAACCTGAAGTAGACTTGCGATCCTGAGAATCGCCCGCCCAATCGGAATCTGTGTAGCCCACCAAGTCAAGCTCAATACCCGCTGCGTAGTGAATCCCAAGACTGTGAGAACCCTGAATGTAGTGAAGGATCCGCTTGGCTGCTTTCCAGTGCAGCTCATGAGGCTCCTGCATGAATCGAGAGACCATGCCTACAGCATATGAAATGTCAGGTCTCGTATGAGTCAGATAAATAAGACTCCCAACAAGCTGTCGGTACAAAGTGCCATCAACAAGTGGAGAAGAACACTGAGCCTCAAGTTTGACTCCAGAAAGAAAGGGAGTCGGAGCAGGCTTACAGTCAGCCATATGAAACCTCGAGAGCAAATCTAGAGCATACTTGGACTGTGTGATGGTGATCCCGGAAGAAGACTGGTAGATCTCAATCCCGAGAAAGTAATGCAACAAGCCCAAGTCAGTCATCAAAAACCTGTCATGAAGGGCAGTTTTGACAGCCCCAATGGTGGATGAAGAACTCCCTGTGATCAGCAAGTCATCAACATACAGAACCAGAAATAGGAGTGAATCATCCTGCTGCAGAATGTAGACATTGGGATCAGAATGGCACCGAGTGAACCCAACTGATAGAAGGAAGGAATCCATCTTGGCATACCAGGCTCGAGGAGCCTGTTTGAGGCCATAGAGAGACTTCCGAAGAAGGCACACAAGTGAAGAATCCTGAAGGAACCCCTGTGGCTGCTCCATGTAAATCTCCTCCTGAAGGTCACCGTGAAGAAAAGCACTCTTCACATCCATCTGGTGTACTTCCCAACGATTAGCTGCAGCAATGGCAAGAACAAGTCGGATGGAATTCATTCGGGCAACTGGCAAAAAAGTCTCAGAGTAGTCAATCCCAGGAACTTGGGAGAATCCTTTTGCGACCAAGCGAGCCTTATACTTGTCAACCGACCCATCTGCTGCAAATTTTGTCCGATAGATCCACTTACATCGAACAAGTTTTCTTCCCTTAGGAAGAGGGACAAGATCCCAAGTGTGGTTCCTCATCAAGGAACTATACTCCTCCTGCATAGCTGTATCCCACTCAGGAATACCAGAAGCCTCATGAAAAGACTGTGGATCTGAGGCAGTAGCAACGAAGACATGTGGAGCATCCTGGAACTGTGAACGAGTCCGCCTGGTGTCTGATGGGTCCCCAACCCAATCACCTGCAGACTGCAAGGTCTGTCTAGCCCAAAGTGGACCGGAAGATGGAGAATCTGGAGGAGAAGAATCAACCTCTGAATGATGACTAGGAGAGGAAGGAGGTGAGTCCTCTGAATCGCTCTTTGCATCAGAAGTGGAGGTAGAAGACTGCTCAGGTGAATCTGATTCATCAGAAGATCTGTCATGTATCCCAAGTGACTCCAATGTCAAAGTAGAAGGAGTTGGAGAAGTGATAGAAAGTGAGCTTGAAGAGCCCTCCTCAAACTGAAACTCGAAAGTGGGAATGTGGGCCCATGCAGGAGAACCAAAAACTCGAAAGTGCTTAACTGATGGTTTCCGACCGCTCCAAGCTTCAAAAGGAGTGACTCCCTTCAAGGCTCGGTGAGGAACACGGTTCTCGATATAACAAGCACAGTTAATGGCCTCTGCCCAATACTGTGGTGCAAGAGATCTGGAGTGAATCATGCAGTTCGCCATTTCCTTCAAGGACCTATTCTTCCGTTCTGCAACACCGTTCTGCTGAGGATTGTATGGAACTGAATGCTGCAAATCAATCCCCTCTGAAGTGCAAAACCTCTCAAACTGATGGTTGACATACTCACCACCATTGTCAGTGCGCAAAACTTTGATGGCTTTCCCAGATTGCTTCTCTACAAAAGTCTTGAAGTCTTGAAAATGATCAAATACCTCGGACTTCTGTTTGAGAAAGTACACCCAAGTATTTCGAGAGAAGTCATCAATGAATGTGAGGACATATCTAGCCCTGCTGAAAGAAGGATGCTGAAATGGACCAGCCAAATCACTGTGAACTAACTCCAGTATTTGTGAAGCTCTCCATGCCTTACCTTTGTCAAACTTTTCCTTAGGATGCTTACCAAGAATGCAACCTTGGCAAACACCACCTGAAAACTGAACTGAAGGCGACCCTGTGACCATGCTCTGCTGGTTAAGCTGCTGCAAGTAGCGGAAGTTAAGATGGCCAAACCGCTCATGCCATAATCTACTCACATCATTAGAATGAGTGAGCAAAACAGTCGAAGGAGGATCAGGAACAAAGTGAGAAAACAGATAGAGCCGTGACTGATGATCTGCTCTCCCAACTGCCACTGTAGAATCACTGTGCAACTCACGAATCTCCACTGAATCAGGAGTGAACTCAACCCGCTTGCCTGAACCTGTGTGAGTGATCTGATATACTGATAGGAGATTAGTTGATAATGAGGGCACACAAAGAACATCATGGAATGTGCCATCCCCCACATCAACAGATCCTCTCCCACACACCTCAACAGGAGTGTTATCACCCATCAAAATAGAAGGCATAGTACACGGCTCCAAGGATGCAAGTTCTTCCTTAGATGAAGCCATGTGGTGTGAAGCACCCGAATCAAGAACCCAAGTGGATGGTGAAGAAGCAACTGCAACAAGGGCCTTGCCCTTTCCTTTTCCCTTGCTATTTTCTTTTGCCTTATTAGACCCCTCATTAGAACTCTGTTTGATAGACTCAGGAACACTGATATTATTCTTCTCAAGAATGTGTGTCAAGTGATCAATTTGTTTCTTCAGACATTTATGTTCATCATGACCGGGTCTTTTACAATAGGCACATTGGACCCTCTCTTTCTTAGGCTTGTCGCCCTTGGAATATTGGGTCTCATTAGTTGCTTTTGAAGCAACCGTTATCTGATCCTTCTTCTCCTTGCTATTCTTTTGTTTCTTATCCTTACTATTGTTGTTACTACTTTGTCCTTTCTGTTCTTTTGTGCCTTGGTTGGCAGCCAAGGCATGTGACTTAGAGGACTTAAGAGTGCCCATCTGGATTAGCTTGTCCTGTTCCCGAGTGAGATTGACAGCAAAATCATCTAAAGATGGCATGGTGAATTGAGTACCAAGTGCACCCTTAGTAGCATAGAAAGTAGAAACAAACACAGAATATTCTGAACTTAGCTTAGAGAGAATACTAAGAATCAGTTGTTCATCTTTCTTTTCAATTCCACATTGTTTTAACTGTAGCCTTAGTGATTTCAATTTGGTGAAGAAATCCTGGATTGTGTTGAAATTGCCTGGACTTAAACTAATTAGTTCATTTTCCAACATATGACCCCTCATTGAATCTTGTGTGCCAAATAGTGTTTCTAGCTTTGTCCAGATTTCATTTGGTGTATTCAAAGACTCAATGTGAAAGAGCAAATCAGGAGAAACAGACAAACACAATGTTCCATATGCCTCATCACATTTGTTAAACCACTTAGGCTTATCTTCATCTTTAGCAGGTTCAGTTTCAAGTCCCATAGTTATCCTATTTAATCCAGCTTTCCTTAAGTGAATTGTCATGCGTGATTTCCACTCAAAGTAATTGTATGGAGTTAGGATAGGCAGATTTGTTTGATCCATGATGAAGAAATGCAGAGAAGAAGTGTCGAAAGGAAGAGAACCCAACCAAGACAACCCCCCCTTTTCACTCAATCAAAGAACCCCCCCAAGAAAATATGATTTGGCACTTTATATTAGTGCGTTTACAACTACCACTAGCAATAAATACTAAGTGGTCTTGATTTCAATGCATTACAAAACCCTCATGAAGAGCATATGCTGAAAATACAACTTTGGCATAATATCCAGAGAAATAAACAGCACCACTACAATCTACTCGAAAAATCATGCACTTTCAAAAAAAGAATCGCCTCGATACAAGGTCGTATATGAAAGTTATGATCCTCCGAAATTCCCAAAACGAGAACCGTGCAATGTCACGACTGAGAATCTGCAATTTCTGAAAAATTTTGGCATCAAAATCAAAAAATGACTGCACTAGTGCATAGAGCACGAAAAAATAGCCAAAATCAAAAAAAATTTCGTGGGAAAAGGAGTCCGTATGAGCAAGAACGGAGCATTTGAAAACTGTCTTTAAAACTGCAGCTGCCAACGGAGAGGGGTCCTGCTGTAGCTTTCTAAGCGCGTTTTTGCAAAATATAAAGATTGCATGCAAAAACAGAAAGATACCCAGATGGTTTTTCTGTGCTGCGAACAAAACCCAGAAGGCGTTTTTCTTGCAAATGCACAGAAAATGTTGCTCCAGTGTAAATGGAACGCCTTTAGCTACAAAAAACAACCCCAACAACCAAAAAACGACATGCAAATGCTGAATCAGATGCTGGAACCTGCAATATTGATTCAAAAGATCAAATATGCAAGCTGGTTGTCAGATTTAAGCTCGAAACCCCGGTTCCGCAACTGTGTATGACGATCTCCGATTTCGGTGAAGCGAAAGCCAAATCTGACTTTCTCAAGCCTCCTGGACGCGTTGGAACAGCCAGAAATGCTGCCAGTATAACCAGAAATGCTGCAATCACCCAGATTTCATAAAACACATGTGCAACCCCAGAGATAAAAAAAAGTTTCCGTCAAACTTTTCTGATTCTCAAGATCATCCGAAGATGCAAGAGAAGAGCATACTGGGTTTTTCAAAAACCTGCAATAAGATTTATTAGCCCCCCCCGAATCTCTCAAATATGGAAACTAAAATCTACTCTTGCACATAGAATAGCTCTGATACCATGTTAGAATCTGAAAAGATTAATAACCCAGAAAACTAGTGCAAAGAATAGATATTAAAACTATGAATGCAAATGATACGAAATCAAAATAGCAACACAGAGTTAGTCTCCAAGAGAGTAATGCAAATGCTAGAAGCAAAATAGCATTAAGAGGATGCAAAAGCAAAAGATGCAAAATACAAGCCAGGTAGCATGCTTATATAGACTAGGAAGAGAGAGGAGGTGGCAACACCGACCAATGAGGAGCAACCATCTATCGGACTAAAGATAGCAAAGTATCTTCCCAAGATAGCTAATGGATGCTCACATGTAGGAAGGTGACACCTCGCAACTACTCACCTAATAAGACATGCTTTATTAACCTAAGCGAGATTAATAGAAGTGTAGGAAAAACCTAGGAATATAGGAAAAATAAATAACCCATCTAGGAAATAAAAACCTACACTAACAACACATAAAAAATCCACGACTTAAGGTGAAATGCGCCTTGGATGAAGGAAAATCCATGACTTCCTAAAATCCCCGACTTAGCCACAGGTACGCCTTAGACAAGGAATTCCAGACATGGAAGAATCCACGACATAGTGAAATTCGTGACCTTGCCAAATCCGCGCTCTTGGACAAGAAAATCCATGATGAAGTGGAAAGTGCGCCAGGGAATTTTCCATGACTTCCCCAAAGGTGCGACATGGAAATTCCAAAGATAAGTAAAACATGCAACAAGGAATTTGTCCAAGAGAAGATGAAAGGTGTGACTAGCATTCTATGACTTAGTGAAATTGAGACAAAAATAAAATCCACAACATCACGGGGTTTGCAATGAGGACAAATCCAAGGCGAGAGGCAATATCATGGATTCAATCCTCGACTCCCTTAAAATTGCGAAAATCCAAAGGATAGCCAAATGTGCGCCAAGGATAATCCAAGACAACTTGAAAGGTGCGACAAGGAAAATCCACCTCCTAGTGAAACATGTGACTTGGAATTTTTCCATGGCTTAGCAAACAGTGTGACCTAGGAGGAGTTCCATGACTTAGTAAAAATCACGCTCAAGGATGATTATCCACAACCTAAGGAAGTATGCGACCTCTTCCAAGCAAAAATCCATGACATGATGATAGTGCGACTAGGAATGTGAAACATGGGATTTATCCAAGACTGAAAATCCATGACCCCCTAAAAACTGCGACCTGGAATTCCTGACTGAGGAATTCCTGTCCAAGGAATCCTGCTCCACCTTCCATATGCACCCTGCCCTGGAGTCTATCCCTGTGCAGCATGGAATTTGCGCCTAAGGGGAAAGTCCAAGACCACATGGAATCTGCGCCCAGGAGAGAGAAATCCAGTTTAATGTCTCAAATACCCCTTGCCTTGGAATTTTGTCCTGTTTGCTCTGGAGAGTGCCCAATCCCTGTCTGATAGTCCTGGAATGAGTGACAAGTCAGTGAGTGTGAAGAATGCTGAAAAATGACGAAAATCCTTTGTTTGTTTAGGAATTTATAGGTGAAATTGATCGAATCTTGCAAAATCATTCATGTTTCATTTCCTATTACATTGCATTAAGATTTTCATCCGCCTTTGCTATTCAAGATTTCTCTTTCTTTTGCAAGAATTATCCAAGGCGATCAAGATGGATGCAGAGAGTCTAAACGTCGAAGAAGATGACTATTTCAAGGATCCAGGAGTTCCAATAACAAGAAGACTATACATGCACACCAAGGGAAGATGAAGGACATCACTCCATTCCATTGCCCGCCTTTCTCCTCCGAACGCTCAACATGATTGGCACAAGGAAGGCAACATCAAGGATTCCAGTTCCAGACGGGAGGATCAATCCAAGAAGTCAATGACAAAATTCCAAGTCCAAAGTTCACTCAAAGGACAAGACAAGGTGGCGCCCTAGCGCAGGTGTCAACTTTTCATTTGCCAAGAGTGGTGGCAGTCTCACCTGCCTCCTCATTAGGGTTTTGGTTGACCAAATTTTGGGCGTGGATTCCAAGGAAATCAGATCTTGCCCTCTATTGTACTCTTGGATGCCTATATAAAAGCCCATTCAACTCATTTTTCAAGGGAGAGAAGAGATGAGACATTAGAGAGTAGAGAGGAAGGAGGATAGGAAAAAGAACAGTATTCTGTTGTTCATTACTGTAATACTCCATTTTTTAGAGCAAGGAACTTTGAGATATCAGTAAGATTGTTGTGAAACACATTTCTGAATCAATATATGAACATTGAAGATTGGTGTTCTTGATATTCTCTGGATTGTGGCATGGTCTTCTGATGTCTTTGAAGCAAATCATAAGCTCCAAGTTCTAAATTGTTTCATTTCTATTATCTTTCAGTATTCATTAGTTAGAATGATGGAAAACATTGTTGTTGGTGCATGATTGAAACTTCTAGTTCATACCATTTGTGGTCTGTGGCTTACAAATCACAATGTATGGTTGGCCTGAACCCATTTCAAGCTTAACTTCGGTTGTTTTTACATATTTCATTTCCATGTTCTATGTTTGAGCAGTCTGAAAATCATCACTAGCACCCCAGAAGATTGCACTATCTCTACATAGTTGTTGCCTCATGCCGAAGCAGAGCATGGTTTCTAGTTTCCATAAATCAGCTGTAGTCTTTCACATCAGTCAGATTCCTGAACCCTTTTCTTTCTTTTGCATTTTGTTTTTAGATCTTCACTAGGATTAGTTTTCAAGAGCTTCATTGTCAAATCATACGCCTCTTCAAGAGTGGAACTTGGATCACGAAGTTCAGCGTTTGAGAGGCTTTGTTCAAGAGAGGATAAAATACCCAGTGTTATATTCTAATGTTGTTGTTGTCACAAAACACACATCAACATAGACCTTTTACCAAACAAGCAAAGAAACCAAATAAGAAAAGGTACAAGTCATAGTTCCACGGGGTTTTGGGGACGGGGATAGGGGGGACGGCAAGGGACGCGTTTCAGGGACGGGGGGGCGGGGGGTCTAAGTTTGGGGGCGGCGGGGGGATGGCGACGAGGGGGGCGGCGGGGGGACGGCGCGCTGAAATACATACAGTACTTGAAAAATTAGTTATAAGAATTGCATTTGTTTTTACATGGGATTATATAAAAATGAATAAGAGATTCAATTAATTTACTATATATATGTACAAATAAAATTAAGATAATGTCAAATATATAAAAATATGTGAAGGTAAAAATAAATAAAAATAGATAAGAATTGAGAACATAATATAAAATGTATACCATGTGTCATTATATAATTATATTAAGACATCCCATTAAAAAAACCAAAACTAATTACTAATTTACATGGAAATTTAAATTTCATAAATTGCAATTATAAATACCTAAAATAAAAAATTTAAGTCAAAAGTATACTATTAATCTTATCATTAATACAAAATTGATGAATAATTTTTTTGATGACTATGTAAATTATCATAAAAATTTGAATATTATTAATCATATCATTCAAAGTTCGTATGGCATTTTTGAGAGCTTTATATGCAAAAAGGAAAGTAACCACCGCCAAGAATGCAGATTTAAATCGCCGAAGTGTATGAATCTCCCTGCCTGAGGGTTTAAAATTGATGCCAACTGATGTGTTTATATGTCAGGCCAACGATGTGAGGAGGCTGGCCAGTGGTCGCTGGAAATTTCAGGGACGCCGATGATGAATAAACCGCCAAAGTTTAGAAAATTTCGCAGTGCTGAATATGATTGTTGCTCGGGATCTTTGAATTGGCAAGAATCTATGCCAGCGGTGGTATGCCTCAAAGAGATGTGATCGCGTGGGATTCAGTTAAGGGAAACGGTGAAATCCTGCAAGGCTGCGGCGGATCATTGAAAAAAATAAAAACCCTCACCTGGACGTCTCGGAGGCAGCGGCGAAATGGGGGGACGGTGGTGGGACGTTTCCCTGACGCCTCCCCGTCTCGAGGACGGCTGTATTTCTGGGGGGGACGTGTTGTGACCAAATCACACATCGCCCCATTGCAAATGGGGACCCCCTTTTTTATTTTTGTTTGAGCTCCAGTGCTTTGCCTGAGTCTTGGATGATGTCTTAGCACTTTTTAATGATGAAGTCAATATTGTTTGCATCTATGGCTTTGTGGTGGATACCATAGTCCCCTGATGTCCTGATATCTTGATGTATGTTCTGACATCCTGAAAAATGACAAGTCTGCTATCCTGAAAATCCTGAAAATTGGCTAAGTCTGAAATCTGGTGGATCCCTCAAAATCTAGAATCTGCATGTTAAATCCGATGGATCCGAGACCTATCTCAAACATCCTGAAAGGTATATTGAAAATATTTAAAGTATAAGAAATTCAATTTCTTATACTTAAATATATTTTTCAATATACCTGACCCTGGGGACTTTCATTTCTAGGCACAAATTTGCTCTAGTTAGTTAGGCACATTCTCCACTTGCAGTGACTCAAAAATGCGCCTAGAACTCAAGGCGCATTTCACCATCCAGGAAACCTCAAACTTGCGCCTTGAACCAATGATGCTAGAACTGGTGAAGAAAATGGGCGCCTTGAAGAATTAAACTCCCTAAGACACCTTGCAATTGCTTAAAGTCTAAAATTAACTCATCTTGAGCTAGGCGCATTTTACCTCATGAACAACCTCAAAGTGCGCCTAAGCTTCAAACTCCATTTTTGCGCCTAAGCATGAGATAAGGGTTTCAACCTATGAAAATTGCGCCTAAAGAGCATGGAGCTTGACACCATAAGGGTTGGCGCTTAGTGAAAAAAGTTGCTTGAAGGATTACACATGAGTTTGAAGTTTGACAATGCCAAAACAAGCCAAGGTAGGTATTGTGACCTAATCACACATCGCCCCATTGCAAATGGGGACCCCCCTTTTTTGAGTTCTGATGCTTTGCATGAAGTTTTGATGATGTCTTTAGTTCATTGCATGATGAAGTCAGTGGTGTTTGAGTCTTATAGTCCCCTGATGACCTGATCCTGATGTTTGAGATCCTGAAAATGACTAAGTCTGGTATCCTAATCCTGAAAATCCAGAAAATTGTCTAAGTCTGAAATCTGGTGGATCCTCAAAAATCTAGAATCTGCATGTTAAATCCGGTGGATCTGAGACCTATCTCAAACATCTTGAAAGGTATATTGAACAACTTATATTTAAATATATTTTTCAATATACCTTACCCTCTGGGACTTCCACTTCTAGGCGCAAATTCACTCGAGGAAGCTAGGCGTGCTTTCCCACCTCTGCCAACCCAAATCAGCGCCTTAGATTGAGATCCAAATCCGCGCCCAAGGTAGAAATTCATTTTTGTGCCTTGATATAGAAGGGATGTTTTGAAGTATAAAGGAAGGCGCCTTGAAGAATAGGTGTTGGAGATTATTACCCAAAGTAGCGCCTTAGTAGAGATCACTCAAAACTTGATGTATGTACTACTTCAAGGTTAGGCGCAAATTTGCTCTTCTACAACCTCATTTTGGCGCCTTCACACGGGGTGAATATCCAAGTGTTTAGGATGATTGCGCCCTGAGAAAGAGTGGTCAAAAGTCATTAAGATGGGCGCCTAGAGTGAATTCACCTTCCGGAGGCGTCTTCAATTGTTTAAGATTCAAGTACTCACTCTCCTAACCCAAGGCGCACTTCTTCATCTCCAGAGACCATTGTGGCGCCTTAGCATGAAAGAGATGTTTAAACTAACTCCAAGTTACGCCTTAGGAAGAAAGAGTATGAAATCCCTGATGTATGTTTGAGATCCTGAAAATGACTAAGTCTGGTAGCCTGATATCCTGAAACACTGAAAATTTGACTAAGTCTGAAATCTAGTGGATCCTCCAAATTCTATAATCTACATGTTAAATCCGGTGGATTTGAGACCTATCTTAAACATCCTGAAAGGTCTATTGAAAAATATTTAAAGTATAAGAAATTCAATCTTCCAACTTATCCTTAAATATATTTTTCAATATACCTGTCCTCGGGGACTTTCAGTTCTGGGCACGAATTTGCTCTAGGATCTTAGGCGCATTTTCCTACTTCTGCCAACCCAAATCAGCGCCTAAGATTGAGACTTATATGTGCGCCTAGAGGAAAATCAACTTCGAATCACTCCAAACTATGGCGCCTTGATTGAAACTGAAGTAAGAAACCCTTAAACATCAAAAAATTTGACAAAGAAGTGAAGGAAGAACCTAGGCGCCTTTGCATGTTCAAAGGATCATCAAATTGCGCCTCAAGTTGAACATGATTTATCATTGTGAGTTAGGCGCTAGTTGCACTTGTAGAATCACCTTTGGGCGCCTAGGCATGAGATAAGGGTTTTAACCTATCAACAAATTGTGCCTTGCAAAGGAAGGATCTAAAACTACGAAATTTGATGTCCTTTTTTGAGGTAAGAATTCCTTTAGACACCCATACATTGGATTGAAATTATTAAGATGCCCAAAAAACAAGGTAAGTGATGTTAGGCACCACTTCTAGTAGTTTTGATCATCAAATTCCGCCCAGGAAGTAGAATGCTTGGGTATATGGGTTTGAGCGGCTAAACTCAAGGGGGGCATTTATCAGGCAATTTGAAAGAGTTCTAGTCTTAAGATACCTTTGTTGAACCTTTACTAGTGTTTAGATCCACGAGGAATGAAGTAAGCATCTACCAAACTCAAGGCACCCTTTGCCTTCAAAATTGCCCAGTTTTGGCGCCTTGCTAGAAATCAACCGACAATGGTAAGTCTTGGGTTTTTTTTTCCATATTAACTACAATGATTGAAAGTTAAGTGAGTGAAAAGAACCTATCTTGAACCTTAGGTGCCCTTCATGTAATTTCCCACCATCATGAGCGCCTAGATCTAGGAAGGAGTGAATGAAGGATCTTAACATCAAGAAACATGTTATCAATCAACTTGGAGAAGTCTTTGACAATAATTATGATGAATTGAGTATATGGAAGTAAAGCAAGTACATAAAGAGTCTAAGCGCCAATCCATGATCATTTCAACCTATCAACATTTGTGCCTAATGATCTATAGGAAATTCTTTCAAAGCAAAGGCGCTCATTATGAATTTTCTTACTAGTTTTGGCACCTTGAAGCCTAAGTGCTAAAATCATGAGGATAAGCGCCTAGGGATGAGATAGTCTTCATAAGAGAGTTGAGATCATCAAATGCCTAAAATAAGCCAAAATATCTATCTCCAATCTAGGCGCAAATTCTATCTTCTCCAAACTCAGATGAGCGTCCAAGATGAAGTCAACTTTCATTAGACACTTGGCATTGGATTGAAATCATTGAGATTTAGAAAGAATCACCTAAGGATGTAAGGCGCACTTTTGCATATGGAAGATTATCCAATAGCGCCTAGTGGTAAGGAGCTTCTTAAGAAGTTTAAACAAGTAATTGAGATCATCAAAGTGCCAAAAAACAAGCTAAAACATGTGAGGCGCACTTTTCACCCATGCAAGCCTAAAATTGCGCCTAAGGAAAATAACTTGATTTCATGTCAATAGGTGAGTGCCTTGAGAGAGAGGATCACTCTAGGCCATTTTCAATTGTTGAGATCATAAAAATGATAAGGATAAAGGCAATTGAGTTAGGCGCACTTTAGCCTCTGAGGACATCTCAATGAGCGCCTTGGGAGAAATTGCATGAGATGACCTTCTGGAGTGGGCGCTTGAAAGATAGAAGTCATTCTAAGGCATGTCTCATCATTTAGAATTGCAAAATTACAAGTATAAAGACATTTAAGTCTAGGCGTACTTTCCATCAGTACAAACCTATTCTGGCGCCTAGGAAGAAATTGCATTGAAAGACACCTTTTGAATGAACCTCTTAAGGGAGATTGACTTCTTTAAGCCATTACAATTGTTTGAAATCATTTAAAGTGATGAATATGGGACCAACTTGTGTTAGGCGCCCTTTGCTCCTCTTTTCACCTATATATGCACCTAGATTTGAAGTAAGATTATTGCATGTTTAAAGAGGATTCCTTTGTGCTATAAAGTGTTTATCATAAGGATTGATGTGTTTCTTGGTTTGTATTGCAGGAAGATTGAAGGAAAAGAAGTATCACAGAGGTAGGAGCAAGAGCTTGGAGTCACCTTCAAGGAGGAGTCATCATGTAGCTGTTTCAAAGGAGTCATTCACATTCATTCATGCCAGAGAGTTAAGATGGGAAGTAATCATTACCAAAGAGATACCACTTCAAGAGGTAGCTGCTCCAAGAAGTCACAACAAGCTACATCTCAGGTCTTCTTGATCAATGACATCATGTTAGATCACATCAAGTTCGACATACTTCATCAAGTTGCATCATGTCTGGAGATCTCCATTTAACTTCAAGTTCCATTCATCTTCAAGTATCAACTAGCTTCTTCATCAATCATTGCTTGAAGGTCAACATGCCAAGTGCACTACTTCATCTTCATCATATCATCAAGCAAGGCACTTCATCCATTTAACTTCAAGTTCCATTCAACCTTCAAGTCCAAGAGAGATCTCCTACTCCGATTCATGAATGAAGCATCATCATCTACAAGTTGAGAAAGAAACATCATCATCTACTCTTCATGAAGATGCATCGAAGAAGATCAACATCAACCTACCTATAAGAAGGAACATCACAGTGTTAAACAAATGAGCTACAAGCATCATCCACATCTAGTTTACAAAAATGAACAAGGCAAGATCAACAAGATACATTTCAAGCGTTCATCATCAAAGCAATCATATTCGAAGACATCACAAGATGATACAATTTGGGAATATGCCCAAAAGCATATTTAATTAACAGTTGGAATCCATGAGTTTGCTGAGGTGGCACCTATGTAGCATGTACCTATCATCATCCAATCAAATGTTGCCACATCGTATGACTACATTCAATGTATCATTTAATAAGAAAGAAGCCAAGGGACGCTTATGTGGAAGATGCTCTAAAAGATTCCATCCTATCCTTATCACATTGGAAAACATGCCTTCACTGCCTCTCTTTTGTACTAAAAATAGTAATTTGTTGTAACTACTTACTGAGGTGGCATGATCTGAGCCTTTGGCTACGTGAATTGATCCTAGCCTTTCATTGTAATTTTGGACCTCTATATAAAGGCCTTGTTGCCTCATTTGTAAAATCATTAGAGAGTAGATTAGAGATTAGACTAGTAGGAGTAGAATAGAAGAGACTCTCGAAATTCTCTGAGAGGACTTGAAGTTGTTGTAAATATTTCTCAAGATTAATGCAAAGACATTGGAACTCATTTGGTGTTAAGTGTTGTCTTGTGAAGTTACATGGTTTCTTGTACTTTGATGAAGTGGAGAAATGTTTCAAGTAGATTAGAAATAGATTAGAAGTTCTTTGATGTTATGTATGTTGTATTGAATATTTGATCAACTCCTAGCTCATGCTTTTAACATTCATCGCTGGTGGAGTGTTGTGTAAAGCTAGTCTGAGCCTCATTTGCATAAGTTCAATTGTGGATGCTTGTTCGAGCTGCGCCGTTTAATGGGTGCTTGTATAAGCCTTCATGATTTGAAAACCATTCGCGTACCTTAGGAGATTGCACCAACTTCATGTAGTTGTAGGCATCCTTGGCGAAGTGGAGTTAGGTTTATCAAGGAATTTGTCTATTCATGCATCATCATTCCTTCATTGACCTTAGATTAGTTTTTGAACCCTTATCTTTTGCTTTTCTTTATTATTGATACATCATCCACACTTAGGAGGAATAAGCTAAGGAAGTATGAAGAAGTCTAATGTAAGTCCCTTTGTGATTATCAGCAAGATCACATGTAATCACTGAGTTAACCCATCATGAATCATAAATAAGGAACCTTGGAGTTACTTCACTAGATCACATAGTTCAGCCTTTGAAGAGCTTTATTCAAGAGAGAGTGGGATACTCTAGTGTTTTACTCTATTGTTGACCTGTCTAAAAACAATCATCAACAGTAGGTAAGGCGCATTTCAACCTCTGGATAGTCAAAAAGTGCGCCTAAGAGAGAAGTTATTCACCTTGAGTTCCTAAAATTGATCCTAAGTTTAGGCGCAATTCCATACCTCAACCTTCATCAAAATGCGCCTAAGGTTGATAGAAGAAGAGCAACATCATCTAGACATTCAAATTTGCGCCTAAGGAATTGCTTGACTTAGAGTTTTTTGAAGAACACTGATGGAGGTGAAGGCGCATCTAGGCCTATGAACTTGATCAAGAGTGTGCCTTGGAGAGTTTTGATTTACTAAGATCCCCTTCAACCCCCCCAAGCTCGAGATCCATTCATTGAGAAGTTAGGCGGCCATTGTTACTTGTCGAATACCATTTTGGTGCCTTGACTACAAGAGCATGAGTCGTTCATGAAGGGTCTTTGCCTAATCCAAATGAGCACTTTTGATCATTAATATGAGTTTAAGGGCATCAAATTACATTAAGTAAAGGTTAGGCGCACTTTTCAACCCATTTTGCCTTGGATATGCGCCTAAAGTTGGAGAGAACATTCATCATATCAAGGTGCCAGTTTATATCTATATGACCTTTAAAGTGCGCCTAGCAATTATAGAGTCCCAAAGACACTAAAATAGCGCCTAGTAATGACAGGGAATGCCTAAAAATCAAGGCGCATTTTCATGTACCCACTTATCATTTTTGGCGCCTAGAAGACATGAGGCTTGAAAGTGAAGTGTTGAAGACTTTGAGAGTAGGCGCCTTAATGAGGAAGTCTCTAGGAAGTCTAAATCATTTAAAATGCCAAAAAACAGGGTAAGTGTTCTAGGCGCATATTTCTACCTATGCAACCTGTTTCTAGCGCCTCAAGAACACTTAATTTTTACATCATTGAATGGGCACCTAGAGAAGAAAGGTTATCCTAAGGCATGTTCAATCATTTGGAGTTGTTAAAATAGCAAATAAAGCCCAATTTGACCTAGGCGCACTTTTCCTTCCACGCCAACTTAGATTTGCGCCCTAAGGAAAATCACTCAAATTCATGTTCATAAGTGAGCGCCTTGAGAGGAGGGATCATTTTAAGCCATTACAATTGTTTGAAATCATTTAAAATGACAAGTATGAAGCTATCTTGTGCTAGGCGCACTTAGCTCCTCCTTACACCTAGACATGCGCCTAGACTTGAAGAAGGATTATTTACATGTTTAAAGTGATTCCTTTGTTATAAAGTGATTAATATTGTGTCTCTTGTCTTGTAGGAACATCAACAAAGCTAAGAACTCATTCAAGGAGCAAACACTCGGAATCACCAATAGGCAAAGAGTGAAGTCAAGAGCTAGTCATTGCAGAAGAGGCATCATATAGCTGCTCTAAAGGAACACTTCATCATCATCACTTCAAGTGCACTTCATCAGTTGCATCATGTCCGAAGACATTCATCTATCACTTCAAGTTCTATCAATCTTCAAGTCTCAGAGAGTCTCCTTCTCCATGTTATCAATGAAGTACTATCATCTACAAGCTAAGAAAGAAGCATCATCATCATCTATACTACTCTACATGAAGAAGCATCAAAGAAGATCAACTTACATCCTGCAAGAAGAAGAATCACAAAGTTAGTCAAATGAGCAACATATATCATATACATCCAGTTTATAAGACAATGAACAAGGCAAAGTCAACAAAGATACATCCCAAACATACAAGTTCAAAGCAATCACATCGAAGACATTATGCAGATGATGCAATTTGGGAATATGTTGGGGTGGCACTTACGTGGCATGCACATCATCATCAATCAATCACTGTTCGCCACATCATTCAACAAGCAAGAAGCCAAAGAGGATGTCCATGTGGAAGATGCTCTAAAGATTCTATTTCATCCTTATCTTCTTGAAAAACGTGCCTTCATTGCCTCTCTTATGTACTAAAAATAGCAATTTGTTGTAACTACCTAGTGAGATGGCATGATCCTAGCCCTTGGCTATCTGAATTGATCTAAACCATTCATTGTAATTCTAGGCTTCTATATAAAGGCCTTGTTGCCTCATTTGTAGAGATATAGCTAGTGCAGTAGAGTAGAGTAGAGTAGAAGAGAGACTCGAGATTCTCTGAGAGTACTTGAAGTTGTAAATATTTCTCAAGATTAATGCAAATACATTGGAGCTTGTTTGGTGTTAAATGTTGTCTTGTGGAATAACATGGTTTCTTGTATCTTGATGAAGTGGAGAGATGTTTCAAAATAGACTAGAAGTAGAGTAGCAGCTCATTGATGTAATGCATGTATGTATTGAATATTCGATCAACTCCTAGCTCATGCTTTTGACATTCATCGTTGGTGAAGTGTTGTGTAAAGCTAGTCTGAGCTTCATTATAATTTGCCTAAATTCAATTGTGGATGCTTGTTTGAGCTGCGCCGTCTATGGGTGCCTATATGAGCCTTCATGATTTGAAAACCTTTCGCTATCCTTAGGACATTGCACCAACTCCATGTAGTTGTAGGCATCCTTGGCAAAGTGGAGTTAGGTTGATTAAGGAGTTTGTCTATTCACGCATCATCATTGCTTCATTGACCTTAGATTAGCTTCTCTAAACCTTTATCTTTTTCCTTTTCTTTATTATTGAGACATTGTACATATATCATCCACACTGAAAGGAGAAACAAGCTGAATGAAGTCAGAAGAAGTCTGCGTAAGTCCCTTTGTGATTATCAGCAAGATCACATCAAATCACTAAGTTTATCCAATGCAAATCATAAATAAGGAACCTTGAAGTTGTCTCATTGGATCACATAGCTTAGCCTTTGAGAGACTTTATTCAACAGAGTGGGATACTTAGTGTTTTACTCTATTGTTGAGTTGTCTAAACACAATCATCAACAGGACGCATCCCCGTGGAACTAGGGTACAAGTCCATACTATTGTGACGTTTTCACACATCGCCCCATTGCAAATGGGGACCCCCTTTTTCCTCGCTTTTTGTCCTCGTTTTTGCTTTAGGGTTTTAGTTTTTTTTTTGAGTTTGTTGGTTTGGTAGTAAATTTGCCCAAGTCTCGCCGAGTTCTTGCTCAACGTCCCTGTGGAAACTAAAAAATTGGTTAAGTCTGATGCCTTGAAATCCTGAAAAAAATGACTAAGTCTGAAATCTGGTGGATCCTCAAAAATCTAGAACTGCATGTTAAATCCCATGGATCCGGGACCTATCTCAAACATCCTGACGGTATATTTCAAAATATTTAAAGTATAGGTATACTTAAATATATTTTTAAATATATTGTCAGACAGGGACCCTCAAAATCTGGCGAAAAAATTGTGAGATTCCTAAGGAAAATTGAGTCTTGGACCTTGGGCGCAAAATCCTTGATCCCATGAAAAGTGCAACAAGGAAATAATCCACAACCTAAGGAAAAGTGCGACAAGGATTATCCTAGACCCAGTGAAACATGCGACTTGGAATTTTTCCACGACTTAGCCAAAAGTGCGACAAGGATAATCCACAACTTAGTGAAAATTGCGACCAAGGAAACAATCCAAGACACCCTCAAATGTGTGCTCAAGGATGAAAAATTCCATGATGTGGCAAAATGTGCGAAAAAAAATCCAAGGGTATGTGAAAATTGCGATCAAGGATGAAATCCTTGACCCTATGAAATGAACGACCAAGGATAAGGAATCCTTAACATAGTTGAAAGTGCGCCTAATGATAATCCACCTTCACATGAAATTTGAGCCATTATCCCAAGGAAATAATCCACAACCTAAGGAAATATGCGATCTATCCCAAGGATGAAAATCCATGATCAAGTGAAATGTGCGACATGGAAAGAATCCTTAACACCCTTGAAAATGTGATTTCCTCCAAGCAACTATTCCATGATCTACCAAAAAGTGCGACATGGAGAATAGAATCCATGACTAAGGAAGAATGTGACTTGGAATTTTTCCATGACCCCCATGAAGAGTGCGACTTGGAATTTTAAGGACAAAATCTTGATAAACATGGAAATTGCGCTCCAAGACAAGGATGAAATCCATGACCCTATGAAAAGTGCGCTCAAGAAAAATTCAGTGCCAAAAAAGAAAAATCCATGGTGAACATGAAACTGCGCCTAGGATTCTTAGCCAACTTGAACACAGAAAAGTTGAAATTCAATGGAAAATCTATGGAAATTTGTGAAATTCCTTGCCTAGGTTGGCCCAGTTTGGATTAATTGCAAGAAAAATGAAGAAAATCCTTCATTTATTCAAGAATTTGTGAATGAAATTGATCAAAATTGTGTATTTTTCTTGAATCATGCAAAGTTATTCATGTTTTATCTTAATATTGCATTACGTTAAAGAATTTTATCCACCTTTGCTATTCAAGATGTTCCTTACTTTTGCTTGTGTTGGAGACAAGGATCCGTTCCATGAAGAAGATGCTCGATGACAATCCAAGACGTTCAAGGTGGATACATAGAGTTTCAAAGGCCGGAGAAGAAGATTATCAAACGTCAAGGAGACTTCACAAAATCCACAAGAAGATGAAGGATCTTTTCAAGACATCTCAATGACACAAGGAAGACTAGCATCAAGGTTATCACGGAAAGGAGAAGATAATTCAATAATCCAACATCAAGGATTCTAGTACCAAAAAAGAAGATCAATCCTTGAAAGTCCAAGAATCCAGTACATCATTCAATAAGAGGATCAAGCTCAACATCATGAAGCCAAGTTTACATCAAGAAGTCCACACCAATACTAGAATCCAAGTGAAATGCAACATGAAGACAAAATTCCCAAGTTCAAAGTACACTCAAGAGATAATTGTTCGGAATATGCTTAGGTGGCATCCAGTCATCATCAACCAATCAAAGTATGCTACGTCAACATGTCTAGATACATTGAACCTGCCACCAAGGCAAGAGATAAGGGAGGCACCCTTTTAGAAGATAGCTTATTGGAATCCTAGTCAGCATGGGACAACTTATTGGTTATTTTCTACTATAAAATGTGTTGTTGATATTTCATTGGTCGAAAGTGGTGGTAGTTGTAACTACCTTCCATTAGGGTTTTGTTGTCTAAATCTTGGCCACTGATTCTAGAATCAATCTAGGCCCTTGGTTGTAATTTTGAGCTCTATAGAAGGCTCATTCTCTTCATTTGTAAGGGAGATTCTTTTAGAGATTAGAAAACTAGTTCTGGTTCTTCCCCTTAGAGTAGGAGCTTTTAAAGAGTTGGAGAGACTATTGTGAAATTATTGTAAAGATATTACCAAAATCAATACATACTCATTGAAGCCTGGTGAATATTGTGTTATTTTGGGATGTTAGCATGGTTTCTGATTTCTCAAAGATGATTCAAAGCAAATTAGATAAGTTTTAGTTGAAGTTCATTGATATGGTGGATTAATGCGAAGATATTTGATGAATTCCTTGGTTCATACTTCTTGTGGTTTGCGGATTGTAAGCTACAATGCAAAGTTAGCCTGAACCCCATTTTGCAATAGTTTGATTGTGGATATTTGTTCAAGTTGCTCCAGCTGTGGGTATTTGAATGTATATTTGCAATATGAAAATCTTTCATTACCTTTGAAGATTGCACTAGTTTCGTGTAGTTGTTCTCATGGCGAAATGAAGCTTGGTTCGAAAGAATTTGTCTATCAAAGCATTATTCATTATCTCATTGTCCTTAGGAGTAGATTAGATCTCTTCTAACTCTTTCCTTTTATTATTTCTTTTTAGATAGATTGAAGAAGATTCCATTCATTCACAAATCCAAGGAGTAAGGAGTAAATTTCATCCATAAGTAAGGAGTAATTTAGCGTAAGTCCCTTTGTGATTACCAGCAAAATCACATCATTCCACTGAGTCTATCCATGTGCACATCAAGACCTGACATTCAAGGAACCTTGGAGTAATCTCATTTGATCACATAGTTTAGCATTTGAGGTACTTTGTTCAAGAGAGGATAGAATACTCAGTATTTTATTCTAATGTTGTTGCTGTCATAAAAAACACATCAACACATACCATAAGCATCAAGCAAATATTTCCTCTTCTAAGTTTTCTAGTTAGGTAAACTACAATCTCAATTATTGTCAAGGCATGAAAGTATGTATAGAGCATAAGAATGGCTATGAAACCGCACAAATCTATATACCTATAGATCCTCTGAACTCTTAATCTTTACAAGCACTCAAAATGATATGCATTAACAGTCTGGGATTTTCAGTTTTTGTTTCCAACTGAACCATAACAGCATGGAAACACCATATGCAATTCCTTATCACTATGGTTACCAAATCTGGCTGAATTTGGTCTAGATCTAGTCCAAACAAACCTATAGATCCTCTGAACTCTTAATCTTTACAAGCACTCAAAATGATATGCATTAACAGTCTGGGATTTTCAGTTTTTGTTTCCAGCTGAACCATAACAGCATGGAAACACCATATGCAATTCCTTATCACTATGGTTACCAAATCTGGCTGAATTTGGTATAGATCTAGTCCAAACAAACCTATAGATCCTCTGAACTCTTAATCTTTACAAGCACTCAAAATGATATGCATTAACAGTCTGGGATTTTCAGTTTTTGTTTCCAACTGAACCATAACAGCATGGAAACACCATATGCAATTCCTTATCACTATGGTTACCAAATCTGGCTGAATTTGGTCTAGATCTAGTCCAATCAAACTTATTGGACAGACCGGACCAGATCTACCTGATCCAATCTGTATGCAAACTTCTATTTTTATTTTTTTAGGTAATGTTTTTATAGAAATATTTTCAAAAAGAAAACAAAAAAATAAAGTGTAAGAAGAGTCCAAGGTGTTGTTGTGTAATGGTAAAGCGGTGCATTCTTAAAGACTGCAACTTAAATTCTAATCTCCACGTCACAATAAGCCAACCCAGAAATCAGCTGACATGCACATGTAATAATACTTCCAGTACTAGAGCATGTTAATCCCTAAAACCAATCTGGGACTGGTGATGTTTCCACTTACCCTTAAAAAAATATATAGTTGAACTGACTTCCCAATAATTATGCTTATCACCATATAGTAGGACTCACTAACATAAAGAATAAGATCAAGACTTGAACCAAAACATGGAATGCTAGAACTCTAAGTTGGATGGTAATTTTGTGAAAACCACTATTGATCTCAAAGCTGACCCTCTATATCACGATTATACAGAGAATGAAGACAATTTTGAAAAGCATATGAAACACCAACGCCTCCTATTGCTTCCTAATGAAGATGCCACCATACAATTTTAGGGATAATATGTAAATGCATATATGACTGACTAAAATCAAAATGGCCTTCAAAAACCAACACATCAATCATGCCAACCCTTAAAACGGGGCAATGAAGAACAATGAGGAACAGGTATGACAATTCATTTGCAATTTCCTCATCATCAAGAAAAGTTCTTCACCAAAATTGACCTCAAATCTAGACACTACAAGTACTTTTCCACCCACAAAAGGTTCGAAGATAGCATTCAAAATCAGAGGATTTTTTGAGTGGCTGTTAATGTTGTTTGGAACATCAATGTCTTGGTAGTATTCATGTAGTTTATGAATGATATTTTATGACCCTTCACTGATCTGTTTATCAAACAACCTCCAAGCCAGCAATGCAAGTGCTTCTTATCAAGAAAATGGAATACCTTAGCTTCAATGTTGACAAGCATCAGATCTATAATAATGAAGCCAAAATATAATTCATTTGAGACGAACATCTACCCAAAAATGTTATAGAATACCACAACTTCCTGGGTTCGCAAGCTTGTGTAGGTTATCTAAGTTAGAATTCTACCCCAAATCGATTGAGATCTAAACAATATCCTCGAAGACCCCACAACAAGGTCATCTTCAAATTGCTATAGAGGCAACATGACTTCATTGAGCTCAAGCATCACCTTTGTTCTGCAAAAATGCTGGCAATTTAAAAACCAATAGCATATTGGGACCAAGATGCATCCTTCTGACTATGATATGGACTTTACATTGATGACTTAGGAGCACGCCAAATCCAATCACTTGCATCTATACAATGCAGTGGTATCCAACCTATGACTTAGGTCACAAGGTGTGTGTTCGATTCAAGTTTGGCGAAGAAAAAAATCTAAACATGTTCATCAACTACTAAAATTTGGGAACAAGTGTTTGAGAGTCTCAGGCTAACAAGCAAATGCTCAAAGAGCTCAATACCACCTTTCTGGCTTTGATTCCTAAAAAGGAGTGTGCCAACTCTTTTGATTTGTTCTATCCTATTACTCTCTGCAATGTCACCCATAAGATCATCACACACTCGTTGTGAAGCGCCTAAAGTGAATTATGGCTTCCCTCATCTCTCCTAAGTGTTGATGATGTTTTTGTGCCAACACCAACAATAGAATAAAACACCAAGTATCCTATTCTCTCTTGAATAAAGTCTCTCAAAGGCCTTATGTGATCCAGTGAGACAACTTCAAGGTTCCTTATTCGTGATTTGCATTGGATAAACTCAGTGAATACATATGATCTTGCTAGTAATCACAAAGGGACTTACGCAAACTTCTTCTTACTTCATTCAGCCTATTTCTCCTTTCAGTGTGGATGATGCATGTGCTATGTCTCAATAATAAAAAAAGAAAAAAGATAACAGGTTTGAGAAGCTAATCTAAGGTCAATGAAGCAATGATGATGCATGAATAGACAAACTCCTTAATAAACCTAACTCCACTTCGCCAAGGATGCCTACAACTACATGGAGTTGGTGCAATCTCCTAAGGATAGCGAATGGTTTTCAAATCATGAAAGCTCATATAAGCACCCATTAGACGGCGCAGCTCAAACAAGCATCCACAATCGAACTTAAGAAAACAATGATGAGGCTCAGACTAGCTTTACACAACACCTCACCAACGATGAATGTCAAAAGCATGAGCTAGGAGTTGATCAAATATCCAATACATACATACATTACATCAATGAGCTACTAATCTACTTTTAATCTACTTAGAAACACCTCTCCATTTCATCGAGATACAAGAAACCATGTCATTCCATAAGACAACACTTAGCACCAAGCAAGCTCCAATGTTTTTGCATTAATCTTGAGAAATATTTAGAACAATCTCCAAGTACTCTCAGAGAATTTTGAGTCTCCTCCTACTCTACTCCTCTACTCTATTGCCTACTAACTATTTGAGAACTCACTATTACAAATGAGGCAACAAGGCCTTTATATAGAGTTCCAGAATTACAATGAATGGCCTGGATCAATTGAGATAGCCAAGGGCCCAGATCATGCCATCTCAACAATTAGTTACAACTTCCTATTTTTAGTGCATAAGATAGGCAATGAAGGCACGTTTTCCAAGAAGATAAGCTTGTAGTGAAATAATGTGGCGAAATATGATTGGCTTGATGATGTGTATCTGCCACATAGGTGCCATCTCAGCAAGTCTTATAGACTTCCACAGTTTATGCAACTGGTGAAGTGTTCCGACACGATGATCTCGAAGTGATAGCATGATGTTTCAATGACTTCCTTTCGACTTCACTCCTCACTTGAAGGTGACTGCAAGCGCCTTGCTCCAATGTCTTCTCAGCTCCTTCAATTCATTTCTCCTACAACACAGAACAAGACATATATCAATCCTTTGATAAACACTTTATAACACAAAGGAATCATCTTTAAACATCTAAATAACTTGTCTCAAGTCTAGGCGCATATCTAGGTGTGCAGAGAGGCAAAAGTGCGCCTACACTAAACTGGCTTTGTATTGGCATTTCTATGATCTCAATCAATTGAAGATGACTTAAAACATTTCTCTTTCTTAAAGCGCCCACTCCAAAGTGTGGATTGATGTGATTCTTCCCAAGGCGCAAATCTAGGTTTGTATGGAGGTGAAAGTGCGCCTAGATCAAATTGGGCTTTATTTGCTATTTTTATGATTTCAAATCGTTGGAAATAACTTGGAATGCTTCTCCTCTTCAAGGCGCTTACTTCCTAACATGCATTCATGAGTTTTCTTGAGGCGCTGGTTTAAGGTTATAGAGATTGAGAAGTGCACCTAAACTTTCTTCAAGCAATTTATAACTTCAACAAGTGTTAAAGTTGGACAAGGTACATACCCCCCATCATTGATTCCCATTCTTGAACTTGAGGCGCATATTTGAGTTGCTAGAAGATGAAAAGTGCGCCTTGGTAAGGATAGGTACTTATTTCAACTTAAAGGAGTTCAAACCATTGTGAAGGCTCGAGGAGCCTTGATACTCAAATACTCTTAAAACTTATGAACTCAAGCATTTTCTTCCTAGGCGCAAAAGTGGCCTTGTATAGAGTGAAATTGGCGCCTTGGTTTGATGAGTGAATTCTTTGGCTAAGGCAATTGTAGGTGTCTTTGGGGAGTCTAATTCTTCAAGGCGCCCATCTTCTTTCACCACTTCTAGCATCATTTGCTCAAGGCGCACATTTAGTCATGTAGAGAGGCCTAAATACGCCTCACCTTCCTTGTGAGGTTTTTCAAAATTTCTAAGTCTTAAACACTTTATGTTGATCCTGGGCGCAAAATTTTGAGTCTTTGGATGTTGTTCTTCTTCCATCAACCTTAGGCACATTTTGATGATGGTTGAGGCATGGAATTGCGCCTAGTTTTAGGAGGCTTCATACTTCAAATTTTACCAATGCAATCACTAGAAGATGGCCAAGGAAACCTTACTCCACTAAGGCGCCACTTTCTCTCTACAACATCCATCCTTCTTTCTCAAGGCGCATTTTAGAGGTCCTACAGATAGAAATTTGTGCCTAGATTTACTTAAGATATTTTCTTGCAAGAGTTTCTAAGTCTAAACCATTTTAAAGGTCAAAACATCATTTTCTATCGAGATTTCAGGGTTTAAGACTAATTCTAGTGGAGGCGCACATTCATGGTTCCACAGAAGCAAATTGGCGCCTTAGGTTATTATAGCCTCATCTTGCAATATTTCTTAAGTCTAAGTCACTTAAAGATCAAAACATCAATTCCTATCAAGGCGCCAGGATTTCATCTTGAATTGAGCCTGTCATGATAACAAACTCCTTAAGATCACTGCCAAACTTCTTCATAAAAGTACAAAGACATCATCCGAGACTCATGTCAAAACATCGAAGCATCAAAAAAAAGGGGGTCCCCATTTGCAATGGGCCGATGTGTGATTAGGTCACAACACTAAGCAAGGGGGTTTGTGAAGGGGCATCAAATCCTTGATGGTATCAATGTAGCCACTGAGGCCATTCACTCTATTCCCACTCCAAAGATAAAGCAATGTTTATCAAGTTGGATATATCCAAGGCTTATGATAGGGTCAGGTGGTCTTTTCTCAGGAACACTCTAATGGCCTTTGGTTTTTGCTCAAAATTGATTGAATGGAGGATGAGTTGTGTGGGTTCTCCATCCTTCGCAATCCTAATTAATCGTATCCCCCCCCCTCTTCTCTGCCTCTAGGGGGCTACGACAAGGTGAATCCTTATCCCCTTACCTCTTCATTCTCATGGCCGAGTCAGTGGCTGCATTCATAGTTGGACTATTGCTCAAGATATGGACCCTCATACTCATCTTCAATTTGTTGATGACACAGCTTTATTGGGTGTCGCTAAGATTCAAGAGGTTGTCAACCTTAGGAAGGCTCTGGATATCTATTTGGCTGCTTCTGATCAATAGATTAACGACAACAAGTCCAATATCTTCTTTTAATACCCCATTGAGCATGCAACAGAGAAAAGCTTTTATTCTTCACTTCAAAATAGGGCAACTTTTGTTTGATTATCCTAGCATTCCCTTATCTATTGTAAATCCCAAAAGAGATCAATGGAAGATCATTGATAGATTCAAAATAAGACTAATTATTGGACCTTCCGTTGGCTGTCTTTTGTCAGCCGATAGACTTTGCTAAAGTTTGTTTTGCAAGCTCTACCCATCTATAGATTCCTTGTTTTGTCTACCCCCAAAAGCATCCTTAATGATTTTGATGCCCTCTCTAAGAATTTTTTATGTGCGGGCAACCTAGATTCTCAAAATTGGAGTCTTATTAGTTGGGGTCAAGTGTGCAGGAGTCTTATTAGTTGGGGTCAAGTGTGCAGGCCTAAGCAAAATGGCAGTTTGGGCCTTAGGTGGACTGTTCTCAATAACCAATCCTTGGTTGCCAAGCTTTATTGGAGATGGTGTAAGCATTTGGATCAATCGTGGGCTAGAATTCTAAACTTGATTCTAAGCTCCTGAGAATGGATTTGGTTGGAAGAGGCTTTGTGATTTGAAATACAATTAAAAATGGGGCTTCACTGGTCAAGGATGGGCTCTTCTGAATTGCTAAAAATGGTCAACAAGCTCTCTTCTAGAATGATTCTAGGGACCATCACCCCCCGCTCCTATCTACTTTTTCTCTTTTTCATCCTTCGAGCCAAATCCTTTGACTTTAAGAATTCTCTTAAGGTGGGGAATTCCTTGATCTATTATTGGAAGGATTCTAGCAAATGGCCTGATGAGGGATCTGCTGAAGCACAGCCCACCCTATCTTCTATTCTTGCAAATCAGCCATGTTGCTCTCTAGAGGATGTTGATGTTGTCACTTGGGGCCATGATAAGGAACTTATTCGGTGGCTCTTGGCTACACTTCCCTTGATGGAAGAAATGGTGAGAATAGGACTTTCCTTGGTGGAGCAAAATCTAGAACAAATTCAGCTGGCCTAAATGCAACCTCTTCATATGGCTTCTCCGTCACAATAAATGTCTCACTTGGGACAATATTAATGGACCTTCCAAATGTGTTTTGTGCGGTACTGAGGAAGAACCTTTTGTTCACCTATTCTTCCAATGCCCTTTCACTTTGGGTATTTGGGGACAATGGTGGCAGACTTGGAACCAATCAGTCATCCATGCTACTTCCTTATCTCAGTTCTAGGGCAGCTTGGGTAGACCACCCTCTACAGCTAGTACTCTCAATGTGGATTGGGAGCTTGGTCCTATTTTCATCCTCTGGTAGGTTTGGCTTAAATAGAACCACTAGATCTTTCAAGGTCATCAGAGTCTCATCTCACAAATCTGGCAGAAGGCTATGGATTCTATTAAGGAGACCATCAATGCCTGGTGTTTTATGGATGAGGACTTGTCTCCCTCTGAAATTTGAATCTCAGAAAGCCTTGAGCTTTCTTATGTTGGTGCCTCCTCTTGTTGCTCCTACCCTGCCTCGTGGGCTTCAAGAAAGGTGAATAGGTCTAGTAAATGGTCCCCTCCCCCTTCAAGCTTTTGTAAAATAAATACTAATGGCTCTTCCTATGGTAATCCGAGTGATGCTGAACTTGGGGGGTCAGCCGTGCTGAAGATGGGTCTGTTTGCTTTTTCTTCTCTACGGCTATGGAGATCAATACCAACAATCAAAAGGAAGCCCATGATATTCTTTTCGCTTTTCAAAAAGCTTGTGAGTTGGGCTAGAAAAATATTATTTGTGAAACTAATTCCTTAATCATGGTCTCTCTTTAGAATAGAGAGAGGACTCGTGAGTCTTCCTAGCGGCTAGTGATTTTAGCTTAGCAGATTCTTTGTCTTACTCCTCAATTTGAGGTTATATCTTTTGTTCATATCCCCCAGGAACTTGATTGCAAATTATCTTGTCAAATGGGCTACAAAGGAAAATTGCAACTAGAATGTCTCTAAGTGGGAGTCTCTGTTAAAGTTATCATCACCTGCAGTAACTCTTCTACAAAAGAGAACTTGCATACAATAGCAAAAAACTATAGGAAAAGATGTCAAAATATTGATGCAATTAATTTCATTATTCACAAAAGAATAATACAAAACTATTATACATCCACATTTGCCAATAATAGACAAAGTGGAAAAGCTAGAAAAGCAATCTTATCTTGTGATACAAGTCACAAGAAGAAGAAGCCTATAAAAGAAAATAAAATTCTAATTAAGCCTACCTAATTAACTTATGATAAAGGTGTAAACATAATTTTACACCAACACCCTCCCTTAAGTGCAGCCTAGGGAGGCTACACATACAAGCTAAAAAGGAAAGATGGGTCCTAGCAACAAGGCCTGATTAGGTAACCATTTACAAAT
Organism: Cunninghamia lanceolata; assembly: GCA_027924645.1. Lineage (NCBI taxonomy): Eukaryota > Viridiplantae > Streptophyta > Pinopsida > Cupressales > Cupressaceae > Cunninghamia > Cunninghamia lanceolata. The sequence continues at coordinate 6,394,729 of BSBN01000850.1, forward strand.
AAAGAAACTCTCATAAAAGGAACAAAGGGGAAAAACCTAGTGGGAGAAAACCCCTCCAAAAGAGAGAAAACTACAAACAAATATATACAAGTTGTTGACTCCCAAAATAACTACAACCCAAATCCCTAAAACATTTTACAATCACCTAGGCCAGGGGCATCATCAGGGTGACTAAAAAAGGTTCATCAACAAGTTTTGGGCGATTTTGAACAACCTATAGGAGTGGGTAGGCTCCTCTACACTTCAGGTTCAACTAGACCTAGGAGGGATATTCCTAGAGGCGTTAAATATGGCACAAACAAACAGATCCAGCCATACCCAATGTACACTTGACCCCAAAGTTGTCACTAGGTCAAGACAAACTGACTGCACATGCCTCTAATTAAGCTGACAAAAGCAATCCTGCAAAATGAGGATGCTAGAAGAACTTCAACTATGATTAAATCGTGATCTATTGTTGTGATTTTTAATAAAGTGTGGATGATCATGAGCCTCTCAAATCGGTGCCTATCCAATGGGCTACAGAGTTTCAGGTTTATCAAAGGAAAACATTAAAAAAGGGGTGCATGAATACCTATCTGATTATTCATATGCACAAAACCAATATTAGACCATGAGAATACTTAGTAATCCAACGCCATACAACATTCTTTCATATGTAATACTGAAATGACCATTTACAAAGCTTGAAAATGGATTAAGAACTGTCACATTCATTCAAATAAGATTTTGCAATCATACCACGAAGTGTGGCAAAGGAAAACCCTAACTGTGATAGAGATTTCCTGAAAGAACACTTACAGTAATGGAGAAAAACAATGAATTGATACCAATATTACAATATAGTTCACATACACTTCTGATGAATGCTTCCTGAAGAACTAAAAATAAACAACAGATGAAGCCCTAACTGCCTTGAACGCACAGCACCTGTAGAGAGAAATTTTACTCAGAATGATCAACCCTTGAAAAGAGTTCAAATCTTGCCTTTATAGCCTACACATCACGTCTGAGAATGAAATGGGCGCCAAAATCCTCAACCACCCCACCAACTGCATTAAAAACATTGAATTCGGACACCCACTTCACATTAATGGCGTCCCCAGAAGTAGTTGGCACGTTCCCAGGTAGTTGGAGGAGTCTGGAAGGCCAGGAGGCCAACCTCCGAAAAATCGGAATTTTGGACTTCAGACTTTCAGCCTTTCGGCCTCCTGCCATTGTCTCTTTTCTCAATCTCCCTATCTCTCTTTGCCCTGTCAGACTTCGGGCTTCGGGCATTCCACATTTCATCTTCCAAAAGGAAGAAGGAAATGGAAACTCCCGCCTTCCGATGCCCGCAACACTTAGCATAATATTGTCCCTGTTGGACTTCGGCCTTCGCTGTTTCACCTTCCAAAAAGGAAGAAAGAGGAGCTAATCCCCGAACTCCGTTGAATATTTGATACTTAGAATATTTTTCATGAAGACCTGTCGAACTTCGAGGCTTCTCCCATTCCGCTTACCATGAAGAAGACCAAAGGCCAAAGGCCCGAAATCCGACCTCCAAAACACTTAGAGGAAAAGAGCTCGTCGGATGTCGGCCTTCAGGTCCTCCAGCGTCCAACAGCAACAATGAAGAAGACCAAAGACAGAAACTCCAAAATCCGATGCTCCACAGCATTTCTCCATACTTAGAATAATTTTTCACCTCTTTGAGCGGACTTCGGCCCTCGGGCCTTCTCCGCAACACTTGCCATTAGGAAGACAGAAGGGAGGAACTCCGACCTCCGAAACTCCACCTAACACTTAGAAATTTTAACACGTAGGCAATTTTCGGGACCAAAAGGGGAAGCACAAAGGAAGGAGGAAGCCCGAAACTCCAACCTCTGACAAAGGGAAAAAACACAAGGGGAAACTTAGGATATTGGGACTTGCCAATTTTTGGGCTTTTCTACCTTGCATTTCAAATGGCAAACACATGAAAACCTATGAAATATGTCTCAGGTCGGTTATAAACTATAGGTTCAAATAGGATTGAAATGGAACTTGGGGGCAAAATGGGGCATTTTGGGAACTGATTTTTCAAGTGTCAACAAAAGTGATGGAAGTAAATTCAATAGGAATCACATAAAACAAAATCCATCACTAATATAAAAAGCCCCTACATAAGAGAGAAAGAAAAAGACTATGAAATCCTCCCACACTGTAGAATCTCTTGTACCAAAAGAGGATACCTGAATATGAATGCTAAAGGTGATCCACTTGTGGCAAATGAAATTTCTTCCAGAACCTGTGAAGTAGGAACTCTCATAATGAATGCCTCTGAAAATTGTATAGGTGTCCACATGTCACAATCAGAAGATGTCACAATCAAATCAGGAACTACATGCCTAATCAATGAATGTGACAACCCAAGACAAAGTAGAATCTCCTAATCAACAACCTTCAAAGACAAAATAGAATTGATAACAGTAGTGCCATGACTGTCATCAAAGAGGAACCACAAATCCTCAAGAGTGTCCTCAAGATCTGCAATGTGAGACTTAGTAAATAACTCAGAAATACATGTCAAATAATCATCCCACACAACAAAATCAAAAGAACATATAACATTCTGCTCAACCAATGAATCACTGATATCAAAAGAAGTAGGAGGTAGAGGAGAAGAAATAGTGACACTAGTCTCAAAAATTGAATCAGAAGTGAGAACACCAAGATTCAAATATCCAAACTTCTCCACAGAAACAGTATTCACACAAGAAGTGTGATCAACAGCCGAAGGATCTAAACCATCATCAGGGGCAAAATTTGAAAAGGTATATAACCGAGATGCATGATCAACCATCCTTATGGCAATAATTTGTGTGCTCTCCAAGTCTCTGATGATAACTGAATCAAGTGTGAACTCTACAATCTTCCCTACTCCACTGTGAGTGATATGATATATGGAAAGAAGATTGTTTGACAAAGAAGGCACACACAATACATCATTGAAAGTACCCTCACCAATATCAACAGATCCCTTCCCCATTACTTTCATATAAGTGTTATTAGTTATTACCCATCAAAATAGGTGGCATAACACGGCTCAAAAGTAGAGAACATGGACTGTGAGCTCAGAATCAAGAAGTCATTTACCTAATCCATGACTTGTACTTGCACAAGTTGCTTTACCTTTATATTTATCAACCCCAATAGCAATACCTGCATGACATTTTTCAATAGATCCTGACTGTTTTGTTGATGAAGTAGAAGTAGATGAACTAGAAGACATAGTTGAAGGCAAACTTACATTGTTTTTCTGAAGATGCTTCAACTCATCAATATGTTTCATGTAGCAAACATGTTCATCATGTTCACGTTTCTTACAATATGCACATATGGGTTTCTCCTTTGATTTTTCCCTTTTACTGGAAGAAGATGACTCATGGTTAGCATGTGATGTTGATTCTTTATCTTGCTCACTATTCTTGTTTTTATGTTTCTTTTCCTTGCCACTTGAAGCCTTTTGGTCTTTTATGCTTTGATTAGCAATAAGAGCCTGTGATTTTGCGGACTTCAGAATACCCATCTGTACTAACTTTGCCTGCTCCCTGGTGAATGATGTAGCAAACTCATCAAATGAAGGCATTCTAAATCTAGTACCAAGAGCATCTCTTGTAGTATAAAATGTAGAAGCAAAAATAGAATAATTAGGACCAAGTTTAGCAAGTATAGGCAAAATCAACTGGGTGTCCTCTTTCTCTATACCACATTGTTTCAGCTATAATCTGAGAGACTTAAGTTTGGTGGAGAAGTCTTGGATGCTATTAAAATCAGAAGGATTCAACCCAATAAGTTCATTTTATAACTAAAAACTTCTCAGAGTGTCCTTACAAAACAAACTCTCTAATGTAGTCTAGATTTTGTTTGGTGTTGTGCAAAACTCAACATGAAAAAGAAAATCAAGAGAAATTGACTGACATAATGTCCCATAGGCTTCATCACACCTATCAAACGATTTTCTATTTTCTACAGCATCTCCTGGTTCAGGATCTATACCCATTGTCATCCAATATATTCTCAATCTCTTCAATTGAATTTCCATTTGCTTCTTCCACTCATAATAATTGTATGGAGTGAGAGGAACAATTTGGAGTTTATCCATAATGAATACAGCAAAATTGAAAGAAAAATAGTAATATACCCCTCACAAGCAAGAAATATTAACCCCCTTGTAAAAAACAATCCACTTGTATGCTCTTTTTCCAATCAACCAAGCTTAAAATAAAAGATCTGACTTCGACTGAATAAATCAGATACCTGATGAACTTTTCTGGAAAAATTAAGTGAATGACAGCGTAGAGTGCAGAACCAACTTTCCGATGCCTATTCGTTTGTAAAATTTTGTCACCATATGTGCAAGATATGCCCATTTCCATAAAACTGCTCCTTTAAGCAATGAATAGGAACAACAAAAGGTCTTGGCCACTAATGTGACCTGAGCCTTTGGGGGTTAGTGCATAAATAAAAATCTTTTTTTAACATTAAAAAATTAATTAAATATTCAGATGTACCTTTTGTGCACGGAAATTGAGATGGCACGCAAATCAAGTTGGCATGAAAACCAACATAAAAATCAAGATGGCTCAAAAATCAAGACAAGCTCAAAAACTGATGGCACGAAAATCAAGTCAGTTGTACAATTGTACGGATCCATATGGTTGTACGGATTTTTCCCTGCACACAAAATTCAAACCCCCAAAAAAATGCCCAAAAATCTTTCAGTGTCCAATTTTGGCGTTTGGACATGCAATCTTAGGGTTTTGACATCTTCTGAGCACAACAGTGAGGTCTATTTTGCACCAGGATGCACCGTTTGCAACCTCATGGATAAAACCCTCTAAAATTTGAGAAGAAACTTGCAAATCCCGCTCTCTGATACCATGTTAGAGTTATGATCACCTGTAGTAACTCTTCTACAAAAGAGAGCTTGCATACAATAGCAAAACCCCAGAGGAAAAGATGCCAGAATATTGATGCAATTAATTTCATTATTCACAAAAAAATAATACAAAAAGATTATACATCCACATTTGCCAATAATAGACAAAGTGGAAAAGCTAGAAAAGCAATCTTATCTTGTGATACAAGTCACAAGGATAAGAAGCTTATAAAAGGAAATAAAATCCTAATTAAGCGTACCTAATTAACTTCTGATAAAGGTGTAAATATAACTTTACACCAACAATCTATGCCTCCTAAAAAAGCCTCTTAGCTTCTCCATCTTGTTCACAATGATCAATCCTGATGTCCTTTTTTCTTTGCGGATCAAACTTGACGACTTCACTCTTCAACAAAGTCTTTGTGTTGGTCTTATAGGCATTTCTGGCTTCTTTGGTATGCTTGGTATCTTGATCTTACCAACCTTGCTGATAAGGAGTCCCTTTTCTTTCAATATTATTGTTGCTTGATGGGCTCTCTAGGTCTTTCCTGGGGATGGGTTTGAGGAAAACCCCTTTGGATCTTCTCTCTTTTTGCTTTACTTATGACTCTGTCCATTTGGAAATCATTGTATTGTAATATGTATTGAGTCTTTTAATATAATTTCCCTTTTTCCCCAAAAAAATAGAATAAATAAGATTCGAGAACAAAATTTGTAATTAAGTTCAAATTATATAAATCTGCATTTTTTTAATTGTTTTTAATAAAGTATACGAAAATCTAATAAAAAGATAAAAGCTAATTAAAATTAAAAATTATAATTTTTAATTATCAATAAGAATTAAAATATAATGATTTTAAAATGACAATAAAATATAATAAAAACTCAAGCTAAATATAAACTAAATAAAAAACCTATAACTTGATAAAATCACAAACTTGTTAAAATCTATTAAAATTTGATTAAGATTTTTAAAACCTAATAAAAAATTTAAATAATAAGAAATTTAAATAAAATCTAGTTAATAAAAGATTAAAGTTAATAAATTAAAATAAAATTTAGCAAAAAAACCTAAAAAGTGTAAGATGTAATAAAATTGAGATAGTAATAAATTAAAATTAATAAAATTTATTATAGAAACATAAAACTAAAATTTATCATAAAACTTAATAAAATATTAATAATTTTATATCAATCTAAAATTTAAAAGTAATTGACAAACTATAGATTGTGGAAAATGTGTGAAGGAAATGGTGTGAAAATCAGCGAAGGAGCAGGCGATCTGAAGGCGAGGACCAAGGCTTCAGGGGACGTTGTTGGTGCAGGAAAGAAGGTTGTGAGAGATACGGGCAAAAATGGAGTTGGTCGCGTTCTTTCCCAGGCGAAGGCAGGTGGTGAGGGGCGGTGGCGGTACCTGCTCCACTTTGATTCTGGCAGCGTTGGGGCTGCGGATTCTCCTTCCCCTCCTGCGCTTCCTCATCCCTCTAATCCTTTGGGCGATTCTTCTAATCTTGTGCTTTCAGCTGGAACCTCTGATTCCAAAACCCTAAAGGGTTGCACGAACAGTGCGAATCCGTTCCATGTTTGCAACGAATATTGTTTGGAGCAGATTAAGAAATCGAACCCTATCCCTAATTCTCCTCCTCCCAAGCCGCCTAATCCACCTGATTCTGGCTTGGAGGAGCCTCATGATCACAACAAATCTGGTCTTTTTGTTGGGGATGTGGAGATTTCTATAATGGATGATCCTACGGATTTTTACATTTTGGATGCTAGCATTAATGTCATTTCTACAAATGTTGGTTGCCGTTCTTTGATCATCAGATTGTTGAGGAAGCAACCAACCCTTGACAATTTTCAGGCTTGAGATCTGTCAGTTTGGAACAACTTGTCTCCCCCTGCGGTTCACACTCTAGATTTCGGCTTCTTTATGATTACCTTTTCTTCGATTGATGATTGCAATTTTGTGATGCATAATGGTCCCTGGTTCTTTGAGAATTCTGGTATGTTTCTCTCTCCTTGGACTCCTTTCTTCAACCCTGCCACTGCAATTATCACAAAGATTCCATTTTGGATTAGGTTATATAATCTTCCTTTGGTTATGAGGACTCCTGCACTCATTGGCCAGCTGATTGATCAGGTTGGGTCCTTCGTTAAGATCGATCCTACGGAGGGGGCTTCGCGCAGATACACACGGGTTTGCGCCATTGTGGATATTTCCAAACCCCTTCCTGGCTCGATCTGAATTCACTCTTCTCTTGGCTCCTGGCTCCAATTCCTAAACTTTGAAGGTCTCCCATTTAGATGTTTTTGCTACAACAAGATGGGGCACAAGATTGAGGTTTGCACTGCTCCAAGTTCTCCTGGAACCAAATGTCACAGCCTTAAGAAATGGATTAGAAAACCTGGTTCTCCTGATGCGGATTTCATTTGGCGCAACCATGGCAAGTTTTTGAATTCCCACTCTATTATTGGGGTTGATTCGATGGCTCCTTCGGAGCCTCTCCCAGGGAGCCCTTCGAGCCCTGCTGACCCTCCTGCCCGTAATTTGGACATTGTCCCTGCTGAGTTTGGTGAGTATGACTTTGAGTCAGAGGGCACTTTCCCTTTTATGGAAGATTTGGATGATCCAAATTCTGATTTTTTCGATGACTTTGTGGTGGCTCCTCCGAATTTAGGGATTTTCCAGACTGAACCCAAAAAATTAAAACCTGACTGTGGTGAAAAGCGAAAAAAAGGTAGGAAGTTTGAGGCTGAAAAACTTCGCATTGAAGGAAAGGAAGCGGTAGAGGAGGGCTCCCAGTGGACTATGGAAGCCCTCGTCTCCCGGAAAAATGCCAAAGTTTAGTTTGGCTTTGGCCTTTTGGCTTTTGGGTTAAGATCATGCTTCTTGTTGGGATTGCCTTCTGTGGGGGACTCTCTTTCTACTGTCTTCTACTTCTCTTAGTGACGGGTTATGGTTATTTTTTGCTCCCCTTGCTTCAAGGGCTTGCTCTATTTATTTGTTTTCATCTTTTCATATAACAAAAATCTCTTACGCAGCAAAAAAAAAAAAAAAATTTAAGTAATTATATTATAAAATTAAATTGAATTGAAATTTGTATTAAGAAACTTTAAAAAATATTTTAAAAAATAAACTCAACAAAATGTCTAAATATAATTTAAATATAAAACATAAAATATAAAGAACTGTATATAAAAGGAAATTCAAATATAACAAATTAAAATAAAAAGCAAATAAAAGTTTTATTAATAACAAAAAATTTAAAATCTATTCTCTCATTGATGGGGTAATCGATAAAAGGTCAAAACATAATACTTCTTATTGGAAACCCCCAAAGGCAGTTTTTTTTCAAATTAAATTTTGGAGCAGCTAAAGTTAATCATGCCTTATCTGGGGTGGAGATTACGGTGCATTCTCCCTCAAGCTTATTCATAAGAGGAGGCTCGTTCTATCCAAGATCAAAGTCAAATAATGAAGCTAAGGCCTTGGTGTTGCTAAGTCTAAAGCTGACAAGTGTCTTGGGGTGCAAATTCTTAGAAGTCGAAAGGGACTCCCAAGTGATTATTCAAGGATGTATGAAGAATGCTTTGAAGGATTGGAAATTGAGAAGTATTATGGAAGTAACTCTTATTGGAAGAAATTTTGAGGTCATATCTTTCAGTCACTCTTACAAGGAGTGCAATCATATAGCAAACTACCTTGCTAATGCAAGAGTTTCTCAACTTTCTTTCGCAACTAAGATTAGTGAGGATCCAAAGGAATGGCATATCAAGAATATATTAGAAGTCGAGGCTTCTCCATTGGTTATTTCTCCCTTTCCTAATTTTTGTTCGCCAACTTCTAATATATTGTAGCAACCCACACCATTTTTTTTATTTTTTGCAATAGTTAAATGCAAATGCAACGTCCTGACACTTTTTGATCACCCAGTTCCCGATGTGGGCAAGGTGAGAGCATACGGTGTATTGGACTACACACAGCTAACTAGATGAATGCACTGCTACGATGAAGAGGCGACAAGCCGACCACAAGCACATAGGCGGCGGAGCCGGCCCAAATCTACACCTCTTCAGTGGACAAGTGTGCTGAATGAATGCATAGCCACTAGCAGATTACAAAGGAATCCAATCAAGCCAAAGTGGCTGATAACTAAGTGTGGCCAATCAATGCCAAAATGGGCTTGAATACAAGAGGGGTCTAGCGGTGAACCAACCAAGACCTTCTAAATGGAAATGCATTTAATCGGCGGAATACCATCTGACTTTACAATGAAATGACATGCAATGCATGATGCCCGGCAGTACTTCCATCCGGTATCACCATATAGATGCAAGTTGCAAAAACAAAGTATGAGATAACAAGGAAACTGGCTACGCACACTGATAAATAATTCTGATCAAAATATCAAACTGCTGCAACAACAATATTAGATCAGGAAACTCAGGAAAACCATTAAGTAATCATGCTTACAATTGCTAAGAAAGCAAACCCACCAAAGAATGCCTCTGGAAGCTGATGAAGACTGTCTGAGAGGCTGGAACCCACTACTGGAAGCAATCAGACCTCTGGCTACTGCTGTTACACTGAATAATCAGATATGTAACTGAGATTTTTACTACCCAACTGAGAAAATCACTGACCCAAGCAATACCCAGCAACCCCAATATAAACTCAAACCATATTAGATGTTGTTTGGACCCCATAAAATGACTGAAAAGGAAGTGTACGGCCTGCTGGTCATAAAGTACAGAACCATAAACTAATAGCAAGACCAAAAACTTACACCAAAAAGAAAGCGCCTAAATATTGGATGAGGCGACATAAAAGACAAAGAAATGAGAAGAGCTCCATCTTTTAACTCCCATGTATCTTTTTTGGACTAGTATGGCAGCATGGTACGGACCCACCAAAGTTTGAAGAATGCCAAAAAACAAATAAAGATACGCCTCCACAAGACCAAGGTTTGGTAAGCAGCTAAGTTTCATATAAGACAAAATAAGGAAGAGACTTCCTCTTTGACCACCCACGTCCTCCAAATCTCCTGGGACGGTCAACTTCAAATCGTACGGCCTGCCAAGGGAAATAATCTCTAACTTCAATTTCTTTATATTGTTTTAAACATGTTCAGTACCCTTTGTATTGTCTTTAGCATACACAAAAACAACTCCCAGCTCAAGGGAAAAACAAGTATGGCCTTCTAGGAAAAAGGTACGGCCTCCCAGCAACTCCAGAAATCTTCTAACACTTCCAACAATTAACCCCAAATAACCTGCATTCCAAAATCCCATCAAAACACATCAAACAAATCCATTCTATTAGCAAAACAATAAAACTCCACTTGCAGCACCGAGGTGATTTCAGGGTGAAATCACTCTATCCAACTAGGAGGTTTTTCGTCCCCAAAACTGGTATTCCAAGAGGGCTTTCGTCCTCAAGAAATATGAGAACTCAAGTTCTCACTCAAAGCAAATAGCAAATGCAAAATAATAGTATAACCTTTCCCCTGTGCACAACTCCTTCTATAGCCTTTTGAAGGAATAAAATACTAATTTCATTTTCCCTCCATGTTCTCTTCAAAATAGAACATATTTATGTGTGCAGAAGTCCACCTTTTTGTCCCCTTGTACCTAACGCCACTTAATCTGCACAACTTAAAGTACATTTTTAAATAATTAAATAAGTTGTCAAATAGAATTATAAAATTAATGTCGTTAAGGCGTGGTTCGGTGGTTAAGTCGCTCGGTTGTAGTGGCGGCCACTAGGGTTCAAACCTCCGTTGGTCCAACGAGCTTGCAGGCTTTACACCTTTGCTGGGCCAACGAGCTCACGGGTTTGAACTTGTTGTGTTAATGTAAGTGTTTGTACTAGGGGATGAGGTCCCCCGTGTTGTGGCCTCACTGGTTCAAAGCTTCAGGCAAAAAGCGTTCCCGTGGAGCTAGAGGGCGTGTCGCACCAGCGTCACCGGTTATGTTAAAAAGTTTACCAGGCGCATTATCTTTCCAAAAAAAAAAAAATTATAAAATTAAGTAACTTTTGACAACTTAAATTAATTATTTAATTTATTTTCCCTTACCACAACCAATTAGCCTACGAGAAAATTGAAAAGATAGGTTAATGGCTATCAACTAGCTTACGTGCGAGAAGTGGACATGACATATATTTGGTGCCCTCTCATCTTGACAATGTGGGGCTTTATTTGAGGCCACCACATATTTGTACAAATGACACCACCCACATACCGCATTCATGTTGGCACACTGGTCCACAAGAAATTTGGGTGTGGATCACCATTATATTGGTGATTTTGCTCCCGATTTCTCTGTTCCACTTTCTCTCTTTGAATTGGTGTGCAGGTGGCATTTGGAGGGCAGCAAGAGTTGGACCAAGATGAAACAAGGACTTTATATTCATGACTCAACTTATAGTGATGTTGTGTCAGATAGGCATCTCAAGTGCACTTTTTGCATCTCTAACTTGGCTCCCCTAAGTTTTGGTAGGATAGGCTCTACAATTCTACAATGCAAAGGAATAGAGCATCAATTATTGAGGACTTTGTCAACAAGTTGGGTACCTACATTATAGACTTTGTTTAGAGGATGTATTTCTCATTGCTAAGAGTTTAGAGGAAGTGTTGTAGGATATAAGGGATGCAACAGTTTGTTTGTTGCAAGATTTAAGGGATGTGGCAGTTTGTTTGTTGCAAGAAGAGAAGTTGGCTGGTCTCAAAGGCTCCTCTCACTCTCTTTCCAAGAGGCACAAGGACTTAGGTTTTGTTTAGTCAAGATTTTGTTCAGTGAATATTTTGTCGTCAACTCACTGAAGACAAAATGGTTATATCAACCCCAATGTGATGAGATGATATCTCTCCTCTCAGCAAGGGAAGGCTCCCTCTGATTGCTAGCTATTACAAACTAATAACTGATAAAACTTATTTACACTAAGAACTATATTTGGGGTGAAGACTTTGTGTTGCACTCTACTCCAAATCATTTTATTTTCAGTTGGTGAACGAAGCAACGGAAGACTTTGTGTTTCCGTGGGTTTTGTGGTAATTCATAGTTCTTTGCATAGTATCAATTTTGTTGAAATCATTATCTTAAAGTGTAAATATATATTCCGAAAAAAGAGAATATGATGGAATGGAATCACCCCAAATATAGTTCTTAGTGTAAATAAGTTTTATTAGTTATTAGTTTGTAATAGCTAGCAATCAAAGGGAGCCTCCCCTTTTGATAAGAGGAGAGATATAATCTCATCACACTGAGGTTGATATAACCATTTTGTCTTCAGTGAGTTGACAACAAAATATTCACCCAACAATTTTTGGTGACTCCGCTGGGGACGAACATGCAATTAAGAGCCTCACACTTTTGATTGAAGTAAACCGGCCCCCATTGCTTGTAATAGGTCTTTGCGTTTATCTTTTGTTTGTTAAGTTGCATTCTGGCTGAACCGAGGTATACAAGAAGTAGAAGAGCACAGGGAATTATAGATCCTATTTTTGAGTTAATGCAACAAAATAATTTCAATCTTCTGCCTAAGAGATCTCTTCAACGTACACGGAGTTTTCCACCTACTAAGTGAAGCTTCAAGTGTTCACAGAACTCCACCTGTTGTACAAGTTCACGAGTTTGTAATTCCTCCATTTAACCGGCGCACAATGGCTCTTCCTCCTCCTCCGGGTCCATGGGGAAATGCTTTCGGGCCTCTGAATCTTGCTCTACCATTGCATGATCTGCCCCATAGCTCATGGAAGAATTTTCCAAAGTTTTATGGTGATGGAAAAGTTCACCCTGACGAACACATTGCAGCTTTCTACATTGCATGTGGTGTTCTAGGGGTAGAATATGAAGATGTGTCTGTAAGACTCTTTGTTGAGACACTTCAGCATGTTGCTGCAGACTGGTTTTATCATCTTCCAGCTCAAACCATCACTAGATGGAATATTCTACGAACTAAGTTCGAGGCTAGGTTTAAGCCTGTCGAGGACACACACGCCCTTTTGGCTCAGCTCACTCAAATGAAGAAGGAACCGCATGAACCCATGCGTGAGTTCATTGTGAAGTTTAACAAGCTGACCAACAGAATTCCTACAACTACTCAACCTACAGCTGAGAATCAGAAGTGTTTCTTCATAAACACTCAACTGCCAGAAGTAAGTTTTCTTCCGCAACGTGCAAATCTAGCTAATTTGGTAGTAGCTCAAACCCTAGCTACTGAGATTGAGGATGACTTGATCCTCACCGGAAAAATAAGGATACAAACAAGGCTAAAGGGCAGCCTTCTACAAGTGCACCTTCCACAAGCACCACAGATCCCATGGTGCAAAAGTTGGCTAATGAATTGTTAGCCTTGACGAAACAAGTATCTCAAAATATGTCCTTTCCTTCCTACAAGAACATACCAAGGAGAACTTTTCCTAATGCTCCATATCAAGGCAATGCTGCGAGGAACCAAGGACAAAATAGGCTTCCCCCAACACAAGGGAGACTTGCTTTGGAAGCACCACCGGTTAATGCAGCAGTTGGCTATTATGAAGAAGAACAAAAAATTCTCCACAACCTGATTTTGATCAGGATAATATCGCAAACCTCTTCACGGAAGGAGAAGAAGAGTTGGCTGGCGACTCAAACATTGGTTTCCTGAATTTTCAGGATGAAGCAGAACAAGGAGAAGACGCATATGGTGAATCATATGTTGTTTTCACGCGATCACAGAATCAGCTAAATCAACAAGCGGCTAATAAAGGGAAGTCTAAGGAGGATCCTCGTCCTACAATCACCATTGCTAAGAGAGGGACACCTCTACCTTTCCAACCCAGGGATTCAACCGGTGAAAAACAATTAAGTACATCTAATGTTCCTTCTTCTTTCGTTCCTCAGACCAGTACTTCCAATTCAAGACCTCAAAATGAAAGTATTCCTTCTTCCGTGTCTATTTCATATCAACTGTTTGATATAATAGATCATGCTAGAAAGACTAAAATTCAAATGTCTGAGGTCGAGTATTTACAAGCTAATCCGGATCAGTTTGAACGGTTAGCTAAATTTGTAAAAAATAAGGCTGCCCCTGTAGGGCAAGATTCTTCCAAAAACATTCTTGTCGTCTCTAAGACAAGACCCTCTCAGAACAATCTAATTGCTACTCCTTCCACTACCACAGGGATAATCGAGCCATTCTATGTTTCTTTGTTGGTAAACGGTCATAAACTTAGTAACTGCGTCATAGACTCAGGGGCCTTTGATAATGTCATGCTTGCCAAGGTGGCAGATGGCCTGGAATTAACTCTAACAAAGACTTTTGGTAGATACTTTTCTATGGAAACCAAACAAGTGCCTCTTATAGGGCAAATCAAGGATGCGTAGTTTGCATTCGCTGCCTTTCTAGAGAAAAGGATTAAAATGACTGTCTTAGTGGCCGATGTTTCAGCCTCTCATGGAATTTTATTGGGGTGGAATTTTTGTAAAGATGTTGGTGGGGAAATCAACATGGACTAGTCTAAAGCAAGGATACCTGTTAAGGGTGTCATGCAAAAGTTGCTTCCTGAAAGGGAAACAAAATATACTGTAACCAAATCTGAGGATCCAAAGGCGCAAATTCTTTTTGAATCTTCAGGTATGGGGAACTACTTTCTGACTACTGAGGATTTTTCTGATACATCATATGGTAGTTCAGATGAAAACATGATAATGGAAGATTAGTCTTCTTCAAGTGAAGAGTCTCCTAGTCATAAGAATGTCAAATCAGAGAGTTCAAATGATGTTTGGACTTTGGAGTTTGATGGTAGTTGTTCTTCAACAGGATCCGGGGCTGGAATAGTCCTCATATCTCCTCAAGAAGATATTTTTCCTTTCTCTTATAAGCTACAATTTGATAATACTAATAATACTGTTGAGTATGCATCTTTGTTGTTGGGAATGGAAGTTGCTCGCACCAAAGGAGTCAAGAATCTTCATGCGCAGGGAGATGCAGAACTTGTCGTTTGTCGGGTAAGAAATTTGTACCAAACTAAAAACGAAAGGTTAAGGCATTACCGCAATCGTGTTTGGGATTGCATTGAGGACTTTGATGCATTTAATATTTAAGCAGTACCAAGAGAGTTCAATGATAGGGCAGATTCATTGGCTGTCTCAACTACCCTTATGGTTCCTCATAAGGATTTTAAGGGTAACAAGTACACTATTGAGTTGGTCTTTTGACCAAGTGTTCCAAATAATTCCGATCATTTGCAAGTTTTCAATGGCGATGATCAAATTATCGCATTTCTGGAGAAAGCTGATAGTTTTAATGAACTCTACTTTGAAGGAAGTGATTCTCCTCCTCAAGAATCTATTTCTAAAGTGGATTCAGAGACTGGTGAAGAGTTTCTGCAGTTAAAGGGGAACAAAATTCCCAAAGGCTTGGTTTCTCTCGAGAAACTATTTGATAAGCATGACCATTACATCAAGCAGCAACAGCAGATTGGAACAGGTTCATCGACGGAAGTTGAATAGGTGAATCTAGGTACAAAAGTTGGTCCCAAAATGGTCAACATTGGGAAATGTTGTACAGCAGATGAAAGATTCAAGTTTGTGACGCTTTTGCGTCACTATATTGATGTGTTGGCATATTCCTATGAGGACTTCAAGTCTTTCCAGCCTAAGGAAGTCCAACATGAGAATCCACTTAAGATGGGATCCTTGCCTCATAAGCAAAAATAGAGGCAATACAATCCGAAAATTTCAGGTACTATCTTAGCTGAGATTCAAAAGATGTTGAATGCAAGAATAATTTTCCCAATTCATCATTCTACATGGATTGCAAATATAGTGCCAGTAAGGAAAAAGAATGGTGAAATCTGCATCTGTGTGGATTTCCGAAATTTGAATCAGTCTTCTCTAAAAGATAATTACCCACTTCCGGTAATGGATCAAGTACCTCAAACGGTGACTAGTTCGGAAATGCTGTCTATGTTGGATGGCTTCTCAGGCTACAACCAAGTGGAGGTTAGCGAAGTAGACCAGCATAAAACTGCCTTCACAACTCCTTGGGGTACTTTTGCTTATCGCAGAATGTCGTTTGGATTAATCAATCTTGGTGCGACCTTTCAGAGAGCAATGGACTTGGCTTTCAGAGATGAAATGGGTAAGTTCCTTGTTGTTTATCTTGATGACTTAACTATTTTTTCAGAAAAGCATCAAGATCATGCATATCACTTGCGGCAAGTTCTAGAAAGGTGCCGTCAACATGGAATTTCTCTCAATCCCAAAAAGTCTATTTTTGGGGTAACAGAAGGCAAGCTTTTTGGGCACATAATGTCAAAGGAAGGTACAAAAATTGACTCAGAAAGAGTCAAATCAATTCAAGGTCTTACTTTGCCTTCAAGTAAGACAGTCGTTCATTCTTTCTTTGGAAAGGTGAATTTTCTACAAAGGTTCATTCCTAAATTTGCAGAGAAAACTCGTCATATTGCAAATATGATGAAAGGTAAGTCCACTTTCCGTTGGAGCGCGGAAGGTAAGGAATCTTTTGAGGACATCAAAAGAGCCATTGCCCATGCTCCGGTTTTGGTTTGTCCTAATTATACCAAAGATTTCATTATATATAGTTATGCTTCTGAGCATACGCTATCGGCTATCCTGGTTCAACAGAATAAGGAGGGTATTGAATCTCCTATTGCGTTCATGAGTTGCCTTTGAAAACTCATGAACTCAAATATTCAGCTATGGAGAAACATGCATATGTCATGGTAAAAGTTGTCAAGCATTTCAGGTTCTACATTCTGAATTCACATACTGTTGCGTTGGTTCCAGATTCAACAGTCAAGTCTATTCTAACCCAACAAGAGTTTGGGAGCAAGAGAGGCAACTGGATTGCTAAGATCCAAGAGTATGATCTTGACATTAAGCCCACTAAGCTTGTGCGTGGGAAAGGATTATGTCAGCTTATTGCTGATAATGTACCTAAAGAAATAGGTGACGAATAAGCAGAAAATGAAGATGTTCCCACCGTTCTCTTTGTGAGCACAACAGATGAATGGTATTCAAATATTGCTTACTTCCTCACTTATGGTGAATGTCCCGAACATTTGTCTTACAAAGAGAAAAGGACTATCAAGCTCAAAACTGCAAATTTCGTCCTATGGGACAATGGTTTGTATAAGAGAAGCATTGATGGAATTTTCCTCCATTGTGTTGATAAGGCACAGCAAAGTAAACTATTGGAATCTTTTCATAGTTTGCCCTGTGGCGAGCATTTCTCAACACCAGTAACAGCTCATAAGATTTTGCGAGCCAGATATTACTGGCCCACACTATTTCAAGACGCATATGACTGGGTGCGTAAGCGTGAGCTTTGTCAACAATTTGTGGGGAAACCCAAGTTGGCTGAATCACCACTCAAGTGTAGGGCACAGTTACATTCTCACGGCAACTAACTACTTCACAAAGTGGGTGGAGGCTATTCCTGTAAAGCATGCTACTTCTGAGGTAGTTTGCAAGTTTCTTAAAGAAAACATAATATCAAGGTTTGGTGTTCCAAACAAGATAGTAGCAGATAATGCTACTTGTTTTTCCTCTCAAGAGATAACTAATTTCTGTTTTGAATATGGAATCATTCTTTCTCACTCATCCGACTATTATCCTCAAGGGAATGGTCAAGCTGAGTCAAGCAACAAGAATTTGGTTACCATTATTAGGAAGCTAGTGGATGAAAATCAAAGGACCTGGCACAAGGCATTGTTTGATGCGTTGTGGGCAGACCACATTACCCCTAAAAGAGCAATTGGTATGTCACCTTTTCAATTGTTGTATGGATTGAATGCTGAGATACCGATTACATTAGAGCTGCCCGCTTTGAAGTTGGCAAAAGCAATTGAAGATGAAACTTTTGAGAGCTCAATTGACAAGCGCGTGATGTTCCTTTCTGAGCTTGAGGAAAAACGTGTTCAGGTGGTGGATCACATTGCGGAACATCAAAGTCAAGTGAAGAAGCTATTCGACAAGAAGGCCAAGTCCAGGAATTTTCAAGTCCAGGATCAAATCTTGTTATGGGACAAGAGAAGAGAGTCGAAAGGAATGCATAGGAAGTTTGATTCCCTATGGAGAGGCCCCTTCATCATTCATCAACTTTGTGGTGAAAATAGTTTCATTCTGGAGTATCAAGATGGGACACCTTTCTTGTTGCCACACAGTGGGCAACATCTAAAGCTTTTCTCACAATAAAGTGACAGATAAGTTCATGTATATTTGTATAGTTTTATGTCTTTTTCTTTTAAGTCATTTTGTGTCTTTTGTTGCATTGCCTGACTCTATAGCCCAATGGATGGATGAAGGCACTTAGAGATTGGAATTCTTCTCCCTTTGATCGTTTCAAAGGACGATCGAAGGAAGCTCCCCAGTTAGAGCCAGATGTTATCCTCAAAATTAGTTGCGCTCGATTTTGTAGGATGACCCCTAAGAAACTTGTCTGTTTCGTAGCCTACAACTCTAAGCACGCAAAACAAGGCGAATCCATTTGCCCTCGTGCATGGTTCTCTAGCTCCAGAAAATCTATTCGAGTTCCCCCTCGTTTCGGTGTCTCGAAGTTTGCATAATAAAATCAAATTGCAAATGAATCAAACAATTGAGTTTGATGTTTTTGGGAGTTAGAGTGTTTTAAGTTACATGCAGGGGCGGTAATTTCCCCGCCACTACAAGTTAGTTTCTTGTTATATGCATGGGCGGCAAATTTTGCCGCCAATGCATGTTAATATCTTTGTCAAATGCACTAGCGGCAAAATTTGCTACCCATACATGTTGACTCCCATTGTATGTTCGGGCAGCGAATTTCACCGCCTGAGCGTCTTTTAGTTCATCTCAAGTGTAATAAATGCACTTTGAGTTGAGTTTTGTAAAATCTTTTTATGGGTTTTAAACGTTTTATTTTTCATTTTTTTTTTGTTTCTCTGCCTTCGTAATCCCCCTGAGCCTTCAGCGAACCCTCGGACCTCTTTGGCACGCGTTTGAGTGGATCTGATCGTCGTTTCGAGCTAGGGTTTTCCAGGTGGATTTCTTCTTTTCCTTTCCTATTCTCGATTTTCTTCAATTATTGTTTTAGGGTTTGTTGTTGAATTCGTTTGTTTCATTCTTTTTAATAATTAGGATTCGATTCCATGTGTATGTCCTTGTAACCCTAATTGTTTCCTATGTTAGCTTTTATCTCTTTTATTTTGGAATTAGTATTTTCCACTTTTAAGTCGTTTTGTATTTTCCTTTAGAGTTTGGATCTCTGTGTTTCCATTGTATAATCGGCGTTTTTGTCAACTTTTCATTTTCCTTTGAAACCTCATCCTCGATGTAATTGCGGCATTTTTCGCCGACCTAACATCAAACTCAAGGTTTCTTGTATCATGTTTTAGCGGCAATTTTTGCCGTTAGTGTTTACAAAAGTTTTTCCCAAATGTAGGGGCGGCGAATTTCGCCGCCCATACATAGACATTACATTTTTCATAATGTGCATAAGCGGCAAAATTCGCCGCCCATGTTTAAAACTTGTGCTTTTCCCCATATGTAGGGGTGGCAAAAATTGTAACAAAACTCTTCAATTCGGCAGAGTTTTGTTACAACAGATAAAAGATAGATAATTACAAAAGAGCTCTCTCATATTTATAGGTGAGAGCCAAGAGCTAATCTAGGAAAAAGTCTAACTACTTTGACTTATTCAACAAAAGAGTCTTTATTGATTTAGGACTTCCTTTGTTTACACATGTAATTACATTTTTGAAAAGTACATGTGGACATGTCCAAAACTAAATACAAAGTGCATGTGAAAATATATGAAAATTGGCTAAGGCATGAACATCTTGATTAACTTTCACCACCATCTTTCTTGAGAAAATCCTCATACATTGTGAACACAGTTTGCATCTCAAGACTGTCTGGAGCAGCAGTGTTCTTAGAAATGACATGGGCTCTGGTTATTGCATCTTTAACTGTAGTAGATGTTTTCTCATGCCTTTCCAATTTGACCTTTAGATTTTACAGAGTCAATTGATTATCCAGTAACTTATCCATAGAAGCGACTGAAAAAGCTTCTTCTTCAAAATCTCTCTAAATCATTTTACTAAATTCCTAGATCATTTCATCAGCGGAAAGAAATTGATGATCATCACTTGTCAATTTGCATGGAAGTTCCTCCAACTTATGAAGAAGATCAACATCACTATCCTCACTGAGCTCCCAGGCACTCTGCAAATCCTTGATCAAATCTTTCAAAACATTACTACGATGAATCAATGATTCCTTGGCTTCCACATATGATTCATGGTTTGAAATGATTCCAATTGATATCAAGGCTTTCAATTTCATCTTCTTCATGTTGATCCATTTTTCAAGACTTGCATCCAAATACTCAATATCCAGAGACAAAACATCAATCAAGTCATCTAATTCAGCTCTTACCTTCTCCATTTTATTCTTTCTTTCAACTATAGTTGTCAGAAGAAGTTTTCCTTGTGCAAGCATTCTCTCAAGATATTCTCCGACTACCTTTCCTCTAGCATGAACCTTTTCAGCTTTTTGGATGACAGAATCCTCCATAGTGATAGCCTCAGGTTCTACTGACTCAAAAGACAAAGTGATTTTCCGTATTACTGCAGTCAACTGTTCCACTCTGGCTTTGTATTGATCCTTCATCTCTTTTTCATGATCAAATTTTACAATTAGAGAATTCAGAGTTGATTGAACATCAGCGTTTGCACTCTCATGAGTGATTTTCCTAGCTCAATCCTTGAGATTGAATAATCATTCATATTGAAATCATCAATGGTTGCATCAAGCGGCAATTGAGCTATCTCTACATACTTATGACCCTTATCTTCAAGTAGCCTGGAGAGAGTCTTAGGCTTCTTCTTGGTCTTCGCCTTGACAGGTGTCAGCTTCTTTAAGTCAAAGTCATCTGGAAAGATGGCTTGCTTCTTTCTCTTTGGAGTATATGATGAGAGCCACGGAGGAAGCACTGACAAACTAGCACTTGGATTAGAATGCATTACTGGTACAGAAGGAGTTGCACTCACTGGTTGTAGTAACAATTGGAGAAGTGTTTGTAAAGATGGCACCTGGCACATTGACATTGGCAGCCTGCTCAGTACTTGAAACAAATTGATCCAAAATTGTTTGATCACCAATATCATAAGGAGAAGATAAACTTGGTAAAGATCCTGAAGAACCAAAAACAGCGTCAAAGGCAGCCTTAAGACTATCAAAAATTGTCCTAGAAGAAGATGGTGAAGAACCAAACGATTGGACAACAATTGGAGACAATGGGGTATTTGAGACAACAGGCATAGAATCTAAAACAGGTAAGGTAGGCAAAGGAGAAGAAGCTTGAGGTTCTTGTGTCATGTCTTTTTGAGGAGACATGGTTGGTTCCTCTAGCTGTTCCTGCTCGTCTTCTTTCTCTGCTTCCTGTTCATCCTCCTTTTCCTTTGAAGACTTCTCTTCAGTATCCATTTCCCCTCCACTTGGTTCTTCCTCAGTCACTTTAGCTTTACCACCTTTTAATACAAACTTTATTTTAGGCTTGGGAGCCTTGGAGGAACTCGGTGCATCACTCTTATTTTTTGTTCTTATCTCTGCCTTTTTACCTGTTTGCTCTAGAGTTTCCTCCTCAGAGCCAGTGATAAAATCTTTCAACTGAATCCCTTTACCTTTTAGCCATACATTTGTGTTCGCTAAGATGGGCTCAAATCTTTTCCTTATTGAAGTTAATTCTTTCTTTGACCATAGAACAACAGGCAAAGAAGAACCCTCAATATTCTCATTAACATATTTGGGATTCAGAATGTTTTCATCATCAACCATACCTTTTGGAATGTCAGCCAATTCTAAGTCTTCAATTTGACTTAGTGTTAATCTGCAATAGTCCAGTTTCCTGATCTCCTCTTGAGTTCTCAAGTCAGCCCATACATCTTCCACCATAGGGATATGTGATAGAGACTTTCTCTTTATCTTGTCCTTCACCCTTCTGAAGTCAAAGTTATTTCTCTTTTTGAAATGCTTCATTGTTACCAGCTGCATCTCAGTTTCAATAGCCTTGGCCTTAGCAGAAGTAGCAATGGAGTCCTTGCCAATCTCAATGGGAAATTTGAAGCCAAGTTTCTTCAACTCCATTTGCTTGTTATGCACAACAATCATTTTCCGGCATAATTCCATCAACACAATTCTATCACTTGGAAATTTAGGCAACATATATGGATAGCCTTGAAAATAACCAACCCTCAGATAAGTGAAAGTTGGGAATTGGAGGTACAAACAACCAAAATTGTTCACAACTTCCCATGCTTCATCTGAAACTCTCTTCTGGTCTAGTTGAGGATCAAAAAGACACATAAACACTGCAAAGAAAGCATCATTTACTCTTCGGAAGTGATGGATCGATCTCTTTAGAGTCAACTGGGGGTAGTATTGATATACAGGTACAACTCTTCGGTCCCCTTCCGATGTCAATCCTGGGAAACTTCTCATTGAAGCAGCTGCATAGACCAGATAGGATGTCATGTAGAATCTAGAGGTTGTAGATACTTTGGTCAATTGCTCATGAAGAGCATTACTTATCTGTTCACCCCAGAAGATCCGTTGTTTTCCTTGGAGGATGAGTTTAATATAAGGGGACATCCACTCATGAAAAGTGGAGGAAGAAGAAAGCCCCCTAACTCTGCTGAGAAGAGTTATTAGGTCACTGACCTCTTCGACAAAATCACTTCTTGGGAAACTTTTAGGCCATCTGGAAAGATTAGCCCTTGCAGATTTTAGCCATTTGGTATTTATGACCCTCTTTGCCTTCTCAGGATCTTTATCATACTCCTGAGCAATACTGAAGTCAATCTCTGCACAATCCTCTGAACCAGGACACATAAAGACTTTGTCCATCAATTCTGCATCTAACCTCATAATCACATTACCTTGAGCATCTACAATTGTTCTATTATTCCTGTTGTAGAAATGAGCCACCTGAAGAACAAACTCGGGATTGTGTGCTGCTACAGGAAAAGAAGCAACCAAATGAATATTGCTCTCCACAATCCTCTTCATGTAATGACTTGGAGATTGTTGCTTTGTCCTCTCCACGAACTCGGCCATATCCACATAACCAATTTCGGTATCCCAGATTTCATCCACATTGGATGTTACTGAGGTCACGGGAAACACCCCCTGATATTTATACTTCATGGCTTTAGCTCTCTTCGGCGAAGGATCAGTCATCTGAATCACAGACTCCCTTGGTTGGAAAATAGATCTCGGCAATCTTGCAAAAGCAACTACAACATAAAAGGCATGATTTTGCAGTGTTGGGGAAATTTTGGCAAATGGGGAACTGCAATGTTGAAAATCATGGTCAATAGCATGAGCTTGGCGGGGCTAGAGAGCAATAAAAGCGAGAAACTAAGTGAAAGCGGGCTAAAGTTAACAAATATAAAAATTCTCCAGAGTTATAGAATTGTGGGAAGGTGATGCAAGGGCGGCGAAAATTGCCGCCTCTGCATGCAGGGGAAATTACTTTTTTTGTGCAAGAGCAGCAAAAATTGTCGTCTCTGCATGTGGAGGATTAAACTTGCAAAATGTATGGGCAGTAAAAATTACCGACAGTGCATCTTCATCCTTAGGAAATTCGTTTAATGCATTTTGATGTAAGGGCAGCCAAAATTGCTGCCCCTGCATTTTGGTAGAACTCAAGGTGTTATGTATGGGCGGCAATTTTTGTCGCCCCTACATATGGGGAAAAACACAAGTTTTAAACATGGGTGGCGAATTTCGCCGCTTATGCACATTATGAAAAATGTAATATCTATGTATGGGCGGCACCTACATCTGGGAAAAACTTTTGTAAACACTAACGGCAAAAACTGCCACTTAAACATGATACAAGAAACCTTGAGTTTGATGTTAGGTCGGCGAAAAACGCCGCAATTACAACAAGGACAAGGTTTCAAAGGAAAATAAAAAGTCGACAAAAGCGTCGATTATACAATGGAAAAACGCAGAGATCCAAACTCTAAAGGAAAATACAAAACGACTTAAAAGTGGAAAATATTGATTCTAAAATAAAAGAGATAAAAGCTAACATAGGAAACGACTAGGGTTACAAGGACATACACATGGACTCGAATCCTAATTATTAAAAAGAATGAAACAAACAAATTCAACAACAAACCCCAAAACGATAATCGAAGAAAATTGAGAATAGGAAAAGAAAAGAAGAAACCCACCTGGAAAACCCTAGCTCTAAACGACGGTCAGATCCGCTCAAACGCGTGCCAAAGAGGTCCGAGGGTTCGCTAAAGGCTCAGGGGGATCACGAAGGCAGAGAAACAAAAAATAAAAATGAAAAATAAAACGTTTAAAACCCATAAAAAGCTTTTACAAAACTCAACTCGAAGTGCATTTATTACACTTGAGATGAACTAAAAGACGCTCAAGCGGTGAAATTCACCGCCTGAACATACAATGGGGGTCAACATGCATGGGTGACAAATTTTGTCGCTTGTGCATTTGACAAAGATATTAACATGCATCGGCGGCAAAAATTGCCGCCTGTGCATATAACAAGAAACTAACATGTAGTGGCAGGGAAAATTACTGCCCCTACATGTAATTTAAAACACTCTAACTCCCAAAAACATCAAACTCAATTGTTTGATTCATTTGCAATTTGATTTTATTATGCAAACTTTGAGACACCGAAACGAGGGGGAACTCGAATAGATTTTCCGGAGCTAGAGAACCACGCACGAGGGCAAATGGACTCGCCTCGTTTTGCGTACTTACAGTTGTAGGCTACGAAATGGACAAGTTTTGTAGGGGTCATCATACAAAATCGAGCGCAGCTAATTTTGAGGATAACAGATTTATCATTGTAGGTCGATAACCTCAAGATCATTCTCCACGAAGGTTGTTTGGAAATTTGTAATATCCCAAAGTAAAATATTTGATAATTTCTTTGAAATCAGAAACATACGGCAAATCTAGGGTATTAAAATCAATTCCAAACCCTTATGGATTCACTATCAAACATATTCTAAAATACCCACGAAATCGCCAACAATTTCCTCAATATTTTGGCACCCAATTTAACATAATCATGCATAGAAACAACTCAAACTTCTTCTATTATTTAGAACTGATATAAATACATTAGATATGTTGTTATAACAGAAGTACCAACAGCAGCAACAACAGCAAACCCCAAAACGGGAATCAAACTGCACTGATACATAAAATGTATTCAACCTGCCAAGCAAAAACTCACGCCCAATCTAGAAGATGCTCTGAACGACCCTTGGGAAGATGAAGGACCACAATGAACACAGCAAAGGATGGCATCACAATAGCAGCAACCAAACGTCACAATCTGGAGGCTCACATTGCACAAACTAAACCCGCAAACACAACCACGCTAAACACACACTGAATCTACCTAATTTACAACAATCCTTGAAGCTCCAATGCACTCCCTAGGTGAGAATACCCTCAAGAATCAAAGAGTTTTCATCATCTGATCCAACAACCAATGGGTTTTTGTCCACCAGCTGCAACTTCTATGGGTTTTCGTCCATGGAAGATATCTGATTGTAATGGATAAAATTTGGATTGTTTAGTTTTGGTTTGAATCCTCCTTTCACCAATTACATTCAAGGACCTTCGGATCTAGTGGCAGAGCACTATCAGGTCCTTGGTCACTTACAAATGTAGGGAAACTTGGATTAGGGTATTTGATTATCAATTTTCCTTCTCTTATGCTCAATTATCCATCAAAACCCTAATTATGTGAAAACGACAGTAAACAGATGAATAACGGAAAATACTTCTGCAGAAAGTTGTAAAATAACAAATAACTGTGCACCTGTTTTCGGGGTTCCGAGGCGGATAAGTCGGGGACAAAAGAGCGGGCGCCCAAGTCCAAGGCCCTGCTTTTTGTCGGGATCTGGACACTCAGTCTGCAACTTGTTTCTGCTGTATCGGAGATTTTTCCGTCACGGAACTTTGAGGACTAATGAGAAGGGCCCAAGTCCAGGGTGCTCTTTTTCCTTTTGTTCTGCAATTCCGACACTCCAATATGCCCTCCTGCAACTTCACTTTGTCTGCATCATCAACCTATAACCTACAACCATGAAAACTTTGGGAGGGGGTTGTGGTGTTTAGGAGCTTGCCTCAGTCAAGCCTCGGAAGGACACTTAAGTCTTCCAAACACCTTTGTCAGATAGAGAGTGCGTGCCCTTGTGAGGCAGAGGCAAAATCCAAATGAATAAATGATCACAAACACAATAAATGTCACCTTGTAGTGAAGATCTCATGAGAGGAAGAAGCTCTTCATTCCATGAGGAAATGAATGCTCAAATCTGCAAACACAAACACAGACACACAAATCTGCTCTTGCAACACAATAAAAGCCTTGAATCACCTTAAGAACACAATAGCTTGCTAGTAATCGTCTAGTAATGCTCTAGTTTACAAATGAATGCCTAAACATGCTTTTGTATGCAACTACAAACACTCCCGCCAAGAATTTCGTAATTCAAACTTACCGTGTCGGCATAGGACCCAAATAACGGTCACAAGCCGACACCCAAAAATTGGGACTACCCCAAAATAGGACAGGACTAGGGCGCGGGCGCCCAAATCCTCCCCCCCTATTTTGGGCAAAGGTTATCTCAAGTAGTCCCCCTAGGTCCTATTTGTCAAGACACTTAGGAGTTTTTTCATCGGGATGTTGAAATATGATGTAAAATGTCCTAAATGCACGCTAAAGACCCGGGAGCTAAACCTAAAGAGGGAAAAGCCCCCAAGGGGACATTTTCCGACATTACACTGATAAACACAAGTGTTCATGCAGAAAAGTGAGAGATGATAAAAATGGCAAAAATCCCCCGTTGCAAGGAAAGCAAAGATGTTTATTATTGCCAAAACCAAATTGGGCGCCCAAAATTCAAAATGCCCTTTTGGGAGGGAAAAATATAAGTTAAAAATTGTGTTGGGATTCCCACGCCTTTTTGCACACCAAAAATAAACCGTCACTAACCAAATCAAAATCTTGCTGACACCAATAAATATTAAAATATATTTAATATTTAGTTGGTCCCATCTAAACAACTTGAAAATATAAAGTAAGTGCGGGTTCAAAATATTAAATATTAAATAAATTATTTTCCAAACCCCTTCCTTAACACACGGAAAATATTGGAATGAGCATTTTATCCATGAAATTAAATTAATTAAAATGGTGACATGACAAGTCCGCCCTTCCCAAAATTGCTTGTCCTCAAGCAATTGCAATCCAAAATGCTCAAGAATCACCATGCCAGTGTGATGAGTGCTGCTATATTGCCCACAAAGTCTAGATCCTATATCTGAGGGATGATTTATTTTTTGCCAAGGAACACTATGTAACCCCAAATACTCAACTGTCTTCATGCCACAAATCAAACTATAATGTCCATGTAATTTGAATCCTGTACTTATCAAGGGTGGTGTTCCCTGCCCAAGGGCACTACAAGATCTACTACCTTTAACATTCACAACATCCCTATACAACTCATATAATTTGATCGCCTCTTTGAAAATCAACTTGTCCTCATGCACATAAATAACAAGGAAATGTGCATGACTCACAACTTCATTAATTTGTTGAAATATACATTCTGATTAAAAAGGCACGTGTATTCAGCAGTATGCCAATTGTTTGACAAAATGCCTATGTGAAATCTGCAAGTATTGTCATGATTTTATAATGGATTTATGATTCAAAAATTTAGTCTTGGATGTTCAAAGTGTTTGCAATCAGAATTACTTCATAATAGAATGCATGCTAAGTGTTTGATGAAATGCCAGCATACTAAAAATCAGAATTTTTGTGAGTTTGCGATAAAATTCGGGTAAGGGATTTTACATTTAACTACTTATAAATTCTCATGCACTTGGTTAGATGGATGTTTAGAAAGATTGCATACAATTTCTATTAGACTAAATATAGTAAATCCTATGTTAATGGTCAATCTTTTTTGCCTTTTTGCTGTTGGCTATTTTTAGCCTTGTATTTCTCTTTAGGAAGAGTGATAATCAAGGGGTGCTGAAACTTGCCAAAAATCCCGTCTTTCATGAACGGACAAAACATGTTGATCTTCATTGTCATTTCATTCGTCAGCTTGTTGAAGACGGATCTGTTGTTTTACAATATGCTCCTACAGAGGATCAGGCTGCTGATATCCTCACCAAATCTCTGGGCCCGGATAAGTTTGTCAAGTTTAGGGGGCGTCTTGGTGTAGTTGACCGCTTAACCATTAAAGGAGGGTATTAGACTAAATATAGTAAATCCTATGTTAATGGTCAATCTTTTCTGCCTTTTCATTGTTGGCTATTTTTAGCCTTGTATTTCTCTTTATAAAGAGCTGAGCTCTTTCTTGTAAACTAATTCATTCAATAATATTATTCATATTATCTCTGTAACAATTTCTGTATTCAATTAGGGTTTTTTAATTATTACATTGTGTTTTCTATTAAACTAATAGCAAGTTGTAATGAACAAAGTCATCTCCATAAGTAAAAATAATAGCAGGTTACAGTGACATGTCTTTGTACCTAAAACATTGAGAAAAATTATTATGCATATCTTTTGTATATGCATCCACATAGGAAAAGTGATTATGCACAGGCCATGCAAATGCCAAGAACTTGATGTCAATATCGAACAAGTATTGCATTTTAAATATAAAAAGGGAACCCTCGGTGGTAAGAATTAGTACTTACTACTAAACTATTATAGAATTACCCTAGTAATGGTGCCCACATAATAGTAAACCAATGTACCCCAAGGAGGCACTCCCAAGGGTTTTGACCCATCCCTAAAAATGGGAATGTTTATGGGGCTCTAAAATAAGGACAAAACTTCTCCACTCCATCCCCAAAATCTTCAAATAATGTGGGCATCCCCACAATTTGGGAGACGTTTCAAGGTGCTTCCCCCTGTTAGAATGTAGAGTGTAGACAGTCCCCAAAGTCCCTCGACCATCTTGAGGACAGCAAGCCATCCCAGTAATTTTGCCATTTTTCAGTTTAAAAATGTTTTTTTTCTAAACTAAAAGTTATATGGCCCAAACAAACATCCTAAAATTACTCTAGACCCTAACCTATTTATTTTTTATGATCTCACACCTGCCATTTTGCCATTTCACAATTTACAAGAAAGATGAGGAAAACTGAAAAGAAATGAAGGAAGGAGGTCAATCCATCATTGTTTGTAGGATTTATGACATGTAGAAATAAATCTAGCCTAGGAACAATACAGAATCAAAGCAAATAACTACTTAGTGCCAAAAAAAAAAGAGACTTGCAGACATGAAAGTATAAATGAACATAGCACAATCTTATTAACCAAAATGAGCGTACAAACTGAGCATACTGCAATTGCATTTTATAGAGAATGCACAAGGAGGATGAGAATGACAACTCAACCTACTAAAATAGAAAGATTCCCTCAAAGCAATCTTAAGAAAATCAAGAATAAAGCAGAAAATAAAGCATGGAATATCTAAAGTTATCTACCTAGGATAAATAAATAATCTAAGTAAACTTAATTTCCTAAGTTGTAATAATGAATTATTTACACCAACCACAACCCCCCCCCCCCAAACTGCAACTCAGGTGGTTGAAAAGGATGGGTCCTAGCAACTAGGCCATGTTAGGTACCCAGAAACAAAACATATCTCCTCCATAAGAGAGATACCCTCGTTGAAGAGAGAGAAGAGATGCTCCTAGTGTAGACACCTAAAATCGACCACTCATTGTCTCATCACTATTCATCTGTAATAAGGCATCACTAAACCATTTCCTCTATAATTAATTGAATAAATCCCTATTTAAACAATTAATTATCCAATTCCCCTTCTGACATTAATTAAATAATATTGTATTATTTAATTAATAAAATCACTATTCATGCACTATTCATCCCCACCTCCTAGCATAAATCATTAATTAATCATTTATCACCATTCCTCTATAGTCCACCTTAGGTAAATAAATCCAAATATTTATTTACCTAAGTCCCTCATCCTCATTCCAAAAATTAAATAAATATTCCTATTTATTTAATTTTTATTTTATTCACTTTTCATTAAGTTGGTTAAAACCAATTAATCAACTTAATCACACACTTGCACATTCCAAATCCTTCATTAACCCATTCAAACCTCACATTCGTCAAAATGTACAAAGGCATGGGTCCTTGCACAAATCACATGGGTCCCCTTACAAGGGTATGGGCAAGTACCTTGCACATCCCTCTAAAAGGGTCATTTTATCCTCTTTTAATTTCATCCATCCCCTTATTCCAAGATCATCTTCCACCACTGATCTCTGCTCAATCCAAGGGCTCCACCTGTCCTCCAATCTCATCATACCACTTGATGGCCTCTCATTAACCCAATCCTCTCAACAAATATGAGCCATTGATCTCCCAAATCAATCTTGGCCCTCCATCCATCATCCCAAAACTCTATAAATTGGCATCAACCCAAGCCATTTTCATAAGACCTTGGAATGCAAAGTTATGCTACAGGACTAAGGAGCAATCACACGTCTAACATCAAGGAGCACATACAAAACAATCAAGGTTTGAATTTGAGGTTGCTTAGTTAGCTGCATTTTATGTTTATGCATTCCTTTTAGCTCAATCATGAGGTTGCATTAGATTATGAATGAAATAGGCTAAGATAGTTTAGTTTTTTTTTATGTTAATTTTCTTATGTAATACACCTAGAAGAGAGAGAGGACACCCCAAAGTGCACTAGCACACCCCGATACAGCCCCCCAAAATGTTTTCTGGCATTTTATATGTAATGCATTTACAAAATGCCCTAATCACATGCTTATAGCTCCACAATGATTTTACACAATTTCAGGGAAAAAAAAGACAGAGAACTTAAATTTGATGATTATTTTTTTATTCTAGTTGAAAATTTAACTAGGGTCAAAAAAATGGTGTCAAAATCAGAGTCACAGTTCAAAAGTCATGCTCCATTAAAGCTTTCTCTCCTAGCAGGCAAAGAGTGACCATGGCAAGGGATGATGCCATGCCGATGTGGCACTACTGACAATTCAGTCTGACAGACATGACAATTTTGTGTGTCATACATATGCTAACATGGCAAATGACTCTACAATATAGTCGTACTGACGTGGTCTAGTGACAGGTCAAGAATATTTAATGGAATATTTCATCAAGCCTGCACAAAGTGAAGTGACGGTGGCAACTGAGTGGTGGTCGAGTGGTGGCAAAGCAGTTGTTGGGTGGTAGTTGGATTGTGGCACAGCATTTGTTAGGCAGCAATTCACCAAGTGGCAGCGAAGCAGTTATCGAGCAATGGCTTGGGATGGCACAACGTAGCAACAGCTGAGCAGCGACTCATTGGGTGGTGGCGAAGTGATTGTCGAGTGGCAGTGCAACAATTGTTGGTCAAAGATTCGTCAAATATTCTCTTTGATGGACATGAAAATTTCTCAATACATAGGGATGATGTGAGCAAATGATGTTTGTTGATGTCAATAAACAAACTACTGGCATGACAACGACGACTGGCAATGTAATGTTCTGGTGAATGGAACATTTTGCAAAATATTCCCTATGCACCTTGCAACCTACAAGAAAAAGCCATGTAACTTGAGCTAGTTCTAACTGGAATTAGATAATGTCCTAAGCAAAGGAAGGAATATTTAGAACATTTCATGTGATTGTTTAGAAGCATTACTTTAGTAAGACAAATAAGGTAGCAATTTACCTAACCAACCGTGGGGTGGAGAGACGGGTTCCACATCAAGTATGTCACATCTTTCTTGGGATGGCTTAGAGAATCTCATTCTATTCTTTCACCTTGTTTATTCCTAATGTCACATTGCTTATTAATTATTTAGAATGGGCAGGGGTGACATAATTGTTTTTTCATATGCCTTAAGGCATGTAACGGAAGATTGTTCTACACCAATATATCTCTCTAGGCAAAGTAACAAAGTAGTCATTTAAGGGGCTTGCAATACAAATGTTGCCTTAATTATAATTTCAAATGTTCATCGGTAAGTAAGTGAGAAACCTCAGAGTGCAACACTATCCATCTCCAAATACATAACAAACATTAGGGAGGACCAATAAGATTTTCTGCTTCAATTCAATATTGCAGACACCAAAGCATTTAAGTTCATAAGTTTGTATAGGGTTTGGAAGAATTGTAAGGCCTTTGCAGTGTGAAGGGCTGTGAAGCATAACATGGAAATCTTGTGTGGCAATCTTTATAGTAATCATGTAAAATATTGCCACTGAAGCTTTTGCTGATTTTGCTGACCAGTACCCAATGAACAGCAATAAAATATGCAACAGATAGGAGAAATCGTGTAGAATATGCGATTCCCCTCAGCATTTGAGAAGGGCAACTTCTCTTGTATGGTGGAGTCTATGGATTTTTGTATTTTGAACCCAAAAATACCAAAGGGGCAAAACTATGAAAAGAAAGAGAAAAGGTCAAGGAAAGAAGACCTTTCAGCAAAATAAATGCAGTTTAGGAAACCCAAAAATGTGAATCAGGAGGATTCTCCTCCTATGATTAATCTGTAAATGGGAAGGGAATGAAAGATTTTATGGGTTTGAAACAGATCAAAGCCTGAGAAAGCTGAAAATCTTACTATCAAAACTGGTTATGTGCAGGTGATTCAAAGCCCACCATTCAAACCCTAATAGGACAAAGTCTAACAAGAATCATAGAACTGCATGCTGGAATTGAATGCACAGAAAATAATCTGCTTTTTCTTAAAAACAACAAAACTGACTTTGATACAGTTGTACCAACAGCCCAAGTTTTCAAATCAGAGCAATGAAATATCTTAATCATTGCATTTAATGCTTCAGGGGGAATTAATTTCTTAAGCTTCTTGGCAGCTCCTGTTTAGTTCTCAGAGTGGACAATTTTGCTTTCGAGTTAAAAACTCCAAGATCCGAGATCATGACAAGTGTCACAATCCCAGATTCTCAGTCCTTTCAAGTTCTTCAAGCTTTCATTTTATTTCTCCAAATATGCCTTTTCCTAAGATGCTTTTTTGTTGTTTCTTTTATCAGGTTTATGGAGTTTCTGATTTTCTTGTGTGTTGTGGTTGTTGTATAGCCAGGATCCCGTTTTTTAGATTGGTCCACATGTCACTAATCTGAGTGTCAGGAGTTAAGTTGTTTTTGTTTTATCTCCAGTTTTCGTTCCTTGGGCTTCTGTGGCGTTCAACTCCTTTTACGTTTTACTTTTTGAAATCCCTAAGATCCCAAGATTCTGGGAACTCTCAGACTCTCAGGTTCTTCATTGACAAAATCTTTAAGATTCAATGTTTTTACTGTTTCCAAGTGCTATTCATTTCCTTTGCTTGGGCTCAGACTTCGTATGTGCCTTACATTGGTCGCTTAAGCTGTCTGAGGGCCCAAGCGGAGTGTGCATTAAGTAGACTTAATTCAAGTTACTTCTAAAAAGTAACTACAATTAATCAGCCCCCGGTTTCCTGGGGTTTTCAAAATCAATGTTGTTAACACTTAATAATCTCGAGGCCTCAAGGAAACTTAATAACATACAAGACCGTTGGTTGATGCATGGCAAATTTATTTAAAATTAGGTAATTAATGAGTGTTCAAATTTTGATGAGATTTGACATACTGTGTGCTTTGAGATCTTTTACGCAGTTGCTCAGATTAATGTTCATAAAGTTTGAGCACTGGTTTCAATTTTGATTCTGTTTCAGGCAACTAACCTTGGAATTCTTAGAATCTTGCTCTGCATCCTAACGAATTCTCCCAAGTTTTCATTAAAAACCTCTGTTCAGCTATAATTCAGGTGATTTCAGTTCCAATGCAAGTCCATGCTAACGAATTCTCCTGGTTGATGCATGGCAAATTTATTTAAAATTAGGTAATTAATGAGTGTTCAAATTTTGATGAGATTTGACATACTGTGTGCTTTGAGATCTTTTACGCAGTTGCTCAGATTAATGTTCATAAAGTTTGAGCACTGGTTTCAATTTTGATTCTGTTTCAGGCAACTAACCTTGGAATTCTTAGAATCTTGCTCTGCATCCTAACGAATTCTCCCAAGTTTTCATTAAAAACCTCTGTTCAGCTATAATTCAGGTGATTTCAGTTCCAATGCAAGTCCATGCTAACGAATTCTCCTGGTTGATGCATGGCAAATTTATTTAAAATTAGGTAATTAATGAGTGTTCAAATTTTGATGAGATTTGACATACTGTGTGCTTTGAGATCTTTTACGCAGTTGCTCAGATTAATGTTCATAAAGTTTGAGCACTGGTTTCAATTTTGATTCTGTTTCAGGCAACTAACCTTGGAATTCTTAGAATCTTGCTCTGCATCCTAACGAATTCTCCCAAGTTTTCATTAAAAACCTCTGTTCAGCTATAATTCAGGTGATTTCAGTTAAAGTGCCAAGATAGAGATGGCTACAAAAGGCAAGGGCAAAGCCAAAGCTCTAGAGCCTTCATCTTCAATGGCTCAAGTAATTAGAGGCACTATGTTTGTGCCAGGGCTATCATCGATAGGGAATTACAATTGTCTCTATTACATCTACAAAAATATACAAGACGCCCCTGAAGATGGCACACAGGTGCAGTTGGACACTGCCTCATATGGGAAAAGCGTCAAGACTGTTCCACAGAGCAGTAGCAAAGTCGAAAGTGTTCCCCTGCCTAGACACCCTCCGAGATATCTTTCACCATTCAGAACCTTGTATTCTATCATTCTATCAATAGGAATCCAGTAGCTAGTCTCAATGACAGCATTCAGAAAGATGCTCAAATATTTGGACCCAGAGCTCAGATATTATTAGGCCTGTATTGATTCATGGATCAAGGAGAAAGAGCCAGATGGATTGGATATTATTTAGGTATTGAAGAATGAGTATGAAATGCCAGAATACTTCAAGAGGAAAGCGGATTCTGTCTAAGCCATAAGGCATTTTTCCCCAATGATCAGGGATACCATGATTTTGCTAAACAAAGTTTATGGGGCAGATACGTGTTGTGACCTAATCACACATCGCCCCATTGCAAATGGGGACCCCATTTTTTTTGCAATTTTGAGCTTGTAGGGTCCTTTAGGAAGTGTCATTATATCAAGTCTCCTCCACAAACTGGAAAGTGAGCCTCACCAGAAACAAGTCAAGGGAGTTAATCTCCTTGCAAACGAGAAATTAGGGAGGTCATCCATCAAACAAGGTGTAATTGAGAACACTGAAGTCAATCCTTGAGACACTGAAATTGACTAAGTCTGATATCCTGAAGTTTGATGTTCTGAGATCCTGAAAATTGACTAAGTCTGAAATCTGGTGGATCCTCAAAAATCTAGAATCTGCATGTTAAATCCTATGGATCCGGGACCTATCTCAAACATCCTGGAAGTATATTTCAAAAATATTTAAAGTACAGGAAATTCAATACTTAAATATATTTTTTAAATATACTTCCACCTAGGGATCTTCACCTTCAAAATCGCGGCGAATGACAAGCTCAAACCAAGGCGCAATTCAGGAGTCTAGCAATGAGTAAAGTGAGCCTTCATCAAAACAAGCTCAATTCAACATGAAACTTTGGCGCCTTGATAGGAATGGATGTATTGACCCTCAAAATGACTTAAACATTGAAAAATTTGCAAGAAAATGGCCCAAGAACCCAAGGAGCAAATTCACTCTTGAAGAACCATCAAAGTGCGCCCGGGATTGTTGGAGGACAAGACATCATCTAGAGACCCACTTTTGCGCCTAAGGATGAAGCATGAACCGTTTGACTTAGAGAATGTTGAGGAACATCAAGGGTAGTTGGGCGCAAGTTCACTCCTGTATAGCTCAAGATGTATGCCTTGAAGAGCTAGTCCACCCAAAGACACTTTCCATTGCTCAAGTCCAAAATCCACTTACTCAACCTAAGGCGCCCATTTCCATCTCTAGAGTCCTCATATTGCGCCTAAGGTAAACTGGGTTTGAAGTCATGAATTTTGTTTCCTCTAAGAAATAGGAGGTCTTCTAAACACATTGTATACTTGTCTGATCAATAAACTTGAAGTATTCCCCTCCTTCTGAGTTAGGCGCACTTTTGCATCTAAAGAATCACATTCTAGCGCCTTGAGATGAGAGAGTTTAAACCTATGAAAATTGCACCTAAGGAGATTTTACATTCTTTGAGTTTACAAGGTTGATCAAGCCCACAAAATGCACTTCCCAAACTTAGGTGCATTTTTGTCTCTGTTCAACCCTATTTTTGCGCCTGAGTAAAATGTGCTTGATTCCATGGGTTGTGAGGTTGTCTAAGTCTCTTGAGCTTCTCCTTGAGCATGATGCAGTAGTTTGATTGATGAAAGTTGAAGTAGACACATGTCTATAGCTAGGCGCATATTCTCACCTGAACAGACCAATTTTGGCGCCTAGTAAAGGAGAGTTTCCTAAGCATTTAAACATGAATTTGAAATCATTGAATGTCAAAGAACAAGCTAAGCATCCTAGGCACCAATTTGCACTTGAAGAACCCTAAAAGTGCACCTAAGATTAGTGTAGGAAAAACATCATTTGGAGACCTATTTTGCACCCAAGGATGAAGTATGAACTATTTTGACTTGGCAAATTTTGAAAGCAAGCCTAGGGTGGCAAGGCGCACTTCTCCACTTGTACAACCCTAAATGTGCGCCTCAGGTTGAAAAGGCATAAATCAATGTTGAAAGGTCTCTACTTGGTTAAACCTAAGCATCTTTAAGCACCAGCATGTGATTGAAGTCATAAAAATGAACTAAGGAATGTGAGGCGCCAATTTCCACTTCTAGCAACCCAAATCTGCGCCTCAAGTAAAACACATGATTTTACATCATTAAGTGAACACCTTGAAGAAGAGGAGCATTCTAAGTCATTTCCCATTGTTTGAAATCATTGAAATGACAAGTATAAGGCCAATTTGATATTAGGCACACTTTAGCCTCCCTGCAAACTAGATTGGCACTTCAAGGAGAGAGCACATGAATTGACATCATTAGGTGGGCACCTTGGGAGAGAGAGTCATTCCAAGATGTTTCCAATTGATTGAAAGCATAAACATGGCAAATTTAAGGCTCAGGATGCTAAGGCTCAGGATGCTAGGCGCATTTTCCTATCTCTGCAACCTCAAATGTGTGCCTAGGCTAGAAAGGTGTTTAAAGTGTTAGAAAGTGTTAAAAATGATTACTTTGTGTTATAAGGATTGATGTGTTTCTTGGTCTGTGCTGCAGGAGGATTGAAGGAACGTGGATGGAATTGAGGAGTCATCTGAGGAGAAAGGCACTTGGAGTCACCTTCATCCAAGGAGTGAAGTCAAGAGGTTACCACTGCAGAGGAGACATCATGCTACTATGCCAAGGGAACTGTTGTGACCAAATCACACATCACCCCATCGCAACTGGGGACCCCCCCCCTTTTTGAGCTCCTTGTGCTTTGCATTAAGGTTTTGATGATGTCTTAGAGCTATTTTATGAGGCAGTCAGTGATGTTTGAGTTTTGTAGTCCCTTGATGACTTGATCCTGATGTTTGAGATCCTAAAAATGGCTAAGTCTGGTATTCTGATCCTGAAGATCCTGAAAATTGGCTAAGTCTGAAATCTGGTGGATCCTCAAAAATCTAGAATTTGCATGTTAAATCCGGTGGATCCGAGACCTATCTCAAACATCCTGAAAGGTATATTGAAAAATATTTAAAGTATGTACTTAAATATATTTTTCAATATACCTTATGCTCTGGGACTTCCACTTCTAGGAGCAAATTCGCTCCGGGAGGCTAGGCGCATTTTCTCACTTGCAGATACCCAAACTAGCGCCTTAGGTTGAGACTCATATGTGCGCCTAGAGGAAAATCAACTTTCAACTACTCCAAAAGATGGCGCCTTGATTGGGATTGATATAAAAAGCCTTAAACATCAAAAGGTTTGACAAAAGAATGATTCAAGAGACTAGGCACCCTTTCTATGTCAAAATGATCATCGAATTGCGCCTTGAGTTGAAGTAATTGAGATTAGGCGCCCATTCCTTGTTGCTTTTGTCATTTTTGGGCGCCTTGATGTTAGATGAAGTCTAAAATGAATGAAGATTGCGCCCAGTGATAGGAGCCTTCTAGAAGTGGAAAATTGAAGTTTGTTGCAAAGTATGAGATTAATTTAGATAGGCGCCCTTACCCCTTCTACAAAGTAAAGTGGGCGCCTTGTAAAAGAAGGCTTGGAATCTTGAAAATGTACTAAGTCAAGTGGGCGCCTAGAGAGGAAAGATTATCCTAAACAAACCCCAAGTAGACCTTAGGCGCTCTTTGCCTTCAAAACTATCCATTTTGGGCGCCTTGATGGTAATCAACTTACAAAGGCAAGTCTTGAGGATTCTCCATATCAAAGTCAAGGTGAGTGAAAGAACAGCATAGATGAAAGAGCACCTTAAATGGAAATGCACATCTCTTGAACTTTAGGCGCCAATTCCTATAGTTTTAGTCATCATGAGTTGAGGCACCTAAAAGAAAATGTTTTGAGTTTGTAAGTGTTAAAACTATTGAAGCTTCCCTTGGACTTTCAAAGCAACTTAGGGTCACAAAACTATGAAGTAAACACCTAATTGAGTCTGGGTGCCCTTTCCTACTTCTAGCAACCTCAAATTGCGCCCAACTTGGATGAGAGAGTCATGATGTTAGGGTGCCAATTCTATGTCCAAATGACCTTTAAAGGGCGCCTAGTAATTCTAAAGATCTCAAGCATCTCAAATAGTGACTTAAAGTGTCAAGAAGCAAGCTACAAACTAAGCACCATTTCACACTTGGAGCATCCCCAATATAGCGCCTAGAAGACTAGAGGATTGAAAATGAAGTGTTGGAGACTTTGAGAATAGGTGCCCTTCATGAAACTTTCTATCTTTAGATGCACCTAGTAAGGAAAATGCTTGAGTTGAGGCGCCTAAGCATGGAAATGAAGTCTAAACCAATGATAAATGGCGCCTTGGAAGAATAAACATGAAACAACCCTTTGATCAAGGCGCTTAGGTGAGGGAAGTTCTCCCAAAACATTCCCTTGTTTAATAGCACGAAAAATGACAAGTATAAAGCTTAGATTGACAAGGCGCTATTTCATCTTCATATCAACCCAATTGGCGCCTTGAATAAAATCACTCAAATCTATATTTAAGAGTTGGCGCTTGAAAGATAGAAGTTCTCTAAGACATTCACTACTGTCTAAAGCATGAAAACGCCAAGTATGAAGCCATTAATTTTGGGCGCCCTTTCACTCCTCTACAAACCTATTCTGGCGCCTAGAGAAATCATCACAAGTCTAACATTTTGAAATGAGCGCCCTAAGAGGAAAACTATGTTTGAATCTATCCACATTGAAAGTATTGAGTTTGACAGGATCACAAGGGTATATATAAGTCATGAGTTCATGAAATTTTAAAGTAAGGGGTTACATTAAAGCTAGGCGCAATTTTTTGCATCCAGTGATCATCTTGAGCGCTAGGAAAGTAGATTGTTTTGAGAGATGAGTTTTGGCGCCCAAAACCTAAGGGCATTTCACTGGCCAATTTGAAGGAGTGCAGGTACCAATGAACACATGTTGAACTCCACAAATGTTTGGGTTTATGAGAAATGAAGTGACCATCTACAAAATCACTAGGCGCATTTCCCTGTCCTTATCATCTTATTTTGGCGCCTAGCACTAAAGATGGTCTCTCTTTGTTTGAAGAACTTTAAGAGCGCCTTAGATATAGAGGATTCAAGTTCATTAGGTATCCCATTGACGCCTTAGCAAAACATGAGGAATGTGGATGCTTTGAAGTGTCTAAGTTGAGTTCTTTATCAAGGCGCATTCACATGTTTCTTTTACCTAACATGGGCGCCCATTATATAAATTCCTCTCAATATTTGGCGCCTTTGAAAAGGGTGGATTTTGAAACAATTACATTAAATGCTAATAGAGGCCGACCTCCTAGCTGACCGACCTGCATTTAATATAGGTGAATAGACCACTATATAACATGAGCGCTCCCTGTCTATTCAATCATAATTCACATTGCAAATTGAAGGAAGACCGAATTTCTCCTAGAGGGCAGCGAATTTCTCCTAGAGGACAGCGAATTTCTCCAAGAAAGCAGCAAAATTTCAAGAAGAGGAGCTGAATTTTGAAGGCCAACCTACATTTTTGACTGATTTTTGATCTGATTTTTGCCATTTTAATACTGATTCTCTATTATTTTATACAGAAATCTGTATTTTCTAAAACAGAAGTTTGGAACAAGGTATGTTTTTAATCACTTTCCACTTCATAAAATTGCCTTTCATTTATTTTAATTTTGCAGATTATCATAATTTTCATCTAAAAATCAAGATTATGAGGGTAGAATCTATCATTTCAAGTCACTTATTCGAGTCTTGTCTTGTAGATAAATGGGCATGGCAGCAAAAGAGAGACAAGTGATGATCAAGATGGATGCCAAGTCCAACATACCTGACTCCAAGCTCGAAACGCATTGGAAAAACGTGGGAGACACTAACATGGGACATGTCAACTTGGAGGAGATCAAGGACTTCTTGCTCACCATCACAAGGAATGAAGACATCAAGGCCATTGCGAAAAGTGGAATTGTTCAAGCA
This sequence comes from Cunninghamia lanceolata, assembly GCA_027924645.1. Classification (NCBI taxonomy): domain Eukaryota; kingdom Viridiplantae; phylum Streptophyta; class Pinopsida; order Cupressales; family Cupressaceae; genus Cunninghamia; species Cunninghamia lanceolata. The sequence goes on from BSBN01000850.1 coordinate 6,435,311, forward strand.
ACATGCTTCCCACCTACCTTGCCTAGCACTGAGTTAGTGTTGGAATGTGTTCAACGTTATGACAAACAGAAGAGACAGATTATAGCTAAAGACGGGACCGTTCTCGCCTATTTGCAAAGAGAAGCCATCCAGGAGATCTTCAACATCCCAAGCCGAAAGGGAGTGTTCATATGTCCTACAACTGCTCAATGTACTTTTGAAGGCAACCCCAAGCACTACATGCAGGAAGTAAGGAAGAGGTGGATGACAGATTCGTCAATCAAGATATACAACTCTGAAGATCCAAAGTATCACAAGGCAGACTTCAAACAAGAGATAAGTTACTTCATCATGTTCCTGAATCGAGTAACAGGTAGGCCTCAATCATCTACCTTCGAAGGATGGATGTATACTTATTTTGATCATGTGTTTACAAAGAATAAGATGGTTGATTGGGCTGGCCTTATAAGCCATTGCCTTGATGAACAGTTTGAAAGGTTCGATGAAACAAAATCATTCTTCATGACTTCCTATCTTGTTTACATCCTAACAAGAAATGTGGTTTATAAAGGATTAACAGCTAAAGGAGAAGTGGGTACAAAGTCTGGACAGATTCTTTCACATCAGTGTTATCCTCAGCTCCACTTGAAGAACATCAATCATTACAAGAGGTTCAATGACGCTTTCGCTATGTTCATAGTGAGAAGATTGAGAGGAGAACTGCATAGAAGACTAACAAGTGCTGCTAGGAACTTCATTGAACAGTATGGAAGGTACTACATCTAGTATGACAAGTTCACCTATATTAGAATTCAAGGTTTCACATCCTTTCCATACAGACTGCCAAGATATCCTACCAACAGGATGGTGTTGCTGGAAGTTTCAAGACAGTTGTTAGAGTTTCATAAAATGCAAAGGGCAAGAAAGAAAGCCGGAGTTCAGTTTCCTCTCCAACTTGGCAAATATTACTCTTGTCCATCACTTCAAGCAGCTGAGCATTCAGAGGTTGAGCTTCAGGCATATCATCTACATCCTCATGATTCAAGGAGGGAGAACTTTGATCCACATGGAGCCATTAAGCAGTCATATTCTTCCTACAGGCATATTGAACATCTTGAGGATCATTGGGCTAATGCCATTGATGATGATGATGTCAGGATGCAAAAGTGTTCAAGATTGAAATGGGATCTAGTGAGGGCTACTAAGATATTAAGGATTCCTAATCAATTAAATGATGAAAGAACTCTTTCAGACAATGAATACAATAAGATCCGGAACCTGCCTTATGATATCAACTGGGCTGATAGAGAAAGGGTTCATGATGAAGGATTGATAGAGCCTATCATCACTATCACTGAAGAGCAAATAAAAGAGCAAGTACAAGCATTGATAGATGAAGGAAAGAAACTTACCTACATCAAGATGGGAGAAGTAGAACAGCAGGAACAGTATAGTGCACCTGGTAGAAGTTCACAGAGTAAAGACAATGAAAGAGATTCAAGTCAAGCAAAGAAAAGAAAACAACTTGAATCCGCACAAGGAGAAACAAGTAAGAAGAAGAAGAGGATAAGCATTGAAACCGCTTCTTCCAGATAGCCAGGTGATACTCCACTGAATCAAGACATAGTGGTGCGTGTTGAGACTGCAGTTCCAGAAACTCCATTTGAAGAAGTGCCTTCAAGTCCACATGATACTGAGATCATTGATGAAGCTAACACTGAAGACAAGGATGAAGCTGAAGAAGAATCATTGCCTACACAAGGAAAGCAAATACAACAGTTACAGGATCTTTCATCATTGCCAGAGTGGCTACAAGATAGAATCAGGGAAAATTACAAAGTTGAGAAATATCCTCCTATTCCAGTTGATGAGTTACTTCTAGATTTGTCTAATGAAAAACCAAAGAAGAAAGCAACTATCCTTTCAAAGATCACTAAAGATGAAGCGGGTGTAAGGAAAGTCCATGTAGTAGTTCCAAGGCTTGAAAAGAATATAGAAGATATAACACCTGAAGATTATGACATCAATACAATTAACTTGGGTCCATTGAGTGGAATGCAAGTAGAAGAAGAACTTCAGGGTTCAATTGATAATGCTCGAGCTATCATAAAGCAAGAAACAGAAGGTAGAATTAAAGCTGAGTAGAAGTGTCAAGCCTTAGAGCAGTATATTCAGCACTTGGTTCATCCTATTCGTCAACAGGAGATAGTTTCTACACCTCCATCTCTTCTTCCTCCAGAAATAGTTGTACATCTTGAGGAGTTGACGTCTTCATCTCATCGGATGAGAGATTGTATGAAAAGATCAAAGGTAGCTACATATAAACACCTGGAAGATATCATGCAAGTGTATGATAAGATCGATGATCTTAAAGAAAGGGTACTTACATTGTTGAAAGTTTGTGTTGAATTCAAGGTTATCAAGGAACAATACTTACCGCATTTGAAGAGCTTGATGGAGACCTCAGTTGATGATTTGATACATGCTAAAGTGATTGAAAAAGGAAGGACATATGATTTCTCTTCTTGGTATTATTACTTTCGCATTAAAGGACAGTTACTTGATAAGGTAGAAACAGATATGTCAAGAGTAAGAAGTGTACTTCAAAGAATTCAAGATGGAATACATGCATCTTTGATGAAAATATGTAATCCATTTGGAGAAATGACTCTTGATAATATGAAAGAACAGGTTCAAGCTTTCTACTTCCAAGAAGATGATGTTTCTGATGAAAAGCTTGATAGTATATTCTCACTTGCTGTCCACCTTGGCATCAACAAAGCTAGGTTGATTGATTGGGAGAAGACACTTTGCCTTTATTCAGATGATGTACTTGAAGCTAAAGGAACCATTAAAAATATGCCAAGTGTACCTTTTGATGATGTCAAATAGATAGTGTCTAGATTCATTGAATGCCAAAATTCTAGTGATGGATATTCACATGGAGATTCCTCATAGGCTAATGATGTGTCATCCTTATCTTCTTGAAAAGTGTGCCTTCATTGCCTCTTTCAATATACTAAAAATAGGAGTTTGTTATAACTACTTGTGATGTGACATGATCTGGTCCATTGGCTTGGCCGATCGATCTTGACCCTTCATACATTTTTGAGGTTTATAAAAGGGCTCCTTTTGCTCTCATTTGTACAATTGAAGACTCTGAAAATTGTTGCAAGAGCTCTCTGAAATAATATAAGACTCATTGTTTTGGTGATTCTATATATGTTTCTAAGTGTTGCATGGTTTGGATTTCTTCAAGCGAGTATTAAGATTAGATTAAGTTTTCTTTAAGTTTATGTTAGTTGGTGGAAGGCTTCGTTATTGTTTGTAGTGAAATTTTTATGTTCACACCATTTGTAGTTTGTGGCTTGCAAATTGCAGTGTATGGTTGGTCTGAACGAAATTGAGCTTAACTTTGATCTCTATGTTTGTTGAATTCTTCATGAGCATAAGTGATTTAAATATCTTGTATAACCTTAGAAGATTGCATCAATCTTGTGTAGTTGTCTGACTTGGCGAAGCAAGATTTGGTTTGATTTCATTTGAGCAGTAATTATCCTTGCATCTAGGATTAGATTAGTTTTTTACTACACCTTTCATCTTTTGCCTTTTCTTTTATCGATTTGGTTAAAATTAGGATCAAGAACATCATTGCAACATCATACGTCATAAACTGTAGTACTTAGACATTCCTCTGTCCACCTCTTCCATTGAAATAACAAGTTGTCGAACAATTTGTAAGTCCCTTTGTGTTTACCAGCATAATCATACTTAGTCACTGAGCGATCTCTTACAAAATCATAAGAAAGGAACCTTGGAGTCATCTTGTTTGATCACTTTGTTCAGCATTCGAGAGGCTTTGCTCAAGAGAGGGTTAGATACTCTGTATTTTACTCTATTGTTGACTTGTTGAAAAACAAACATCAACAGGAACACTTCAAGATCATCATGCCAGTCCACTTCATCATCCGCATCAAGAAAAAACATTCATCCATTACTTCAAGTTCTTCCTCAATCTTCAAGTTTTCGAGAGAAGTCTCCTACTTCATGTCATCATTAGCCACACTACTCTCTATGAAGAAGTATCCAAAGAAGATCAACATATATCCTGCAAGGAAGAGAAGTATCACAAAGTTAGGCAAATGAGCAACATGTATCATACACATCCGACTTACAAAAGAACAAGGCAAAATCAGCAAGGATACATTCCCAAACGTTCATGTTTATTAAAGCAATCACATTCGAAGACATCACACAGATGATGCAATTTGGAAATATGCCAAAAGCTCACTTCTCTCATTTGCAAATATAGATAGATCAATAGCAAGTAGATGCTGTCAAAGTAGGAGTAGAGTAGAGGGGACTCTTCAAAGATTGTCAAAGAGAAATTCTGAGAGGTTGATGTAAAGATACACTTCAAGATTAATGCAAGCCCATTGTTGAATGTTTCATGGTGATCTTGTGATTTTGGAATGTTAGCATGGTTTCCATTGTCTCCAAGATGATTAAGAATTGTTTTCAAGTAAAGTAGAATAGTAGTAGCTCATTGATGTAATGCATGTATGTATTGAATATTTGATCAACTCCTAGCTCATGCTTTTGACATCCATCGTTGCTGGAGTGTTGTGTAAAGCTAGTCTGAGCTTCATCATCATTTGCTTAAGTACGATTGTGGATACTTGTTTGAGCTGCGCCATTCAATGGGTACTTATATGAGCTTTCATGATTTGAAAACCATTCGCTAACCTTAGGAGATTGCACCTACTCCATGTAGTTGTAGGCATTCTTGGCGAAGTGGAGTTAGGTTTATTGAGGAGTTTGTCTATTCATGCATCATCATTGCTTCATTGACCTTAGATTAGATTTCTCTAAACCCTTGTCTTTTGATATTTCTTTTTAAGTTTGATTGAAGAAGTTCCATTCATTCACATCCAAGGAGCAAGGAATTACATTCATGTTCATGAAGGAGGAATTCAGCGTAAGTCCCTTTGTGATTATCAGCAAGATCACATCATACTAACTGAGTCTATCCACGTACAAGTCAAGACCTGACATCAAAGGAACCTTGGAGCATTCTTGTTTGATCATATAATTTAGCATTCAGGAAGCTTTGATCAAGAGAGGATAGGATACTCAGTATTTTATTCTATTGTTGTGTTGTCACAAAAACATCATCAACAATACAAATGACCACGTCAACCTGGATTAGGTAACTCTTCTTGACATAAGGATAGTGTGCCGAATTGGGGGGAGATTATAGCACTAAATCTGAAAAAACAATTCCAAGCCACCAGAATGGGACGTAACTTTTCATGTATTCTTATTTTATCGATGCTCTATGTGCTTCCCTTCATTTCAATCCAGAGTTTTTCCCCAATTAGTCTCTGCAGACAAATTTGCCTGTACATGTTGTGTTTGGGTCACTTCTCTATGGTCATAAATATCAGCCCCATTATATAGTTATTTGCAATTTCATTTTACCCACTATCTATAGGGCCATTCATGAAACCAAAATGACCAAAATTCCCCATGCACTAAAAGATCTTAAGATGATAGAAGGTTGGCAATTGTGGCCCACATTCACTACAATTAGGAATATAGGATTGATGGGGCCCTCGCAGCACCTAGTAAAGCCATAAATGTCAGCCCTATTATACAGTTATTTGCAATCTTTTCACCCACCATCTATAAGGCCGTTCATGAAACCAAAATGCCCAGTATTCCCCATTCACTAAAAGATCTTAAGATGATAGAAAGTTGGCAATTGTGGCCCACATTCACTATCATTAGGATTGATGGGGCCCTCACAGCACCTAGTAAACAACCCTACTATATCTCTGAGGAACTCCTAGTTATGGAAGTGTGCTATCAATATGTCCATGGTATATGTGAAGTATTGAGAAGCAATAATATTGGCCACTTTCCAGAGTTGCCTATTGCTCTCAGCATCCATGAGTTTCAACAATTCCCAGTTATGGAGGCTAAAGTTGCAGGTATTCTAGTTTTCCATTTCAAAAAGGATCAATACATGTCATGGGACCCTATGGGTAAGGTAAGGAATTCCCTGAGGACTCAATCCAACAAGATCAGTCTGATATATTAGCACACAGTATGGGACATGGACTTATGTAATGTGAATGTGGACATGGATGGGGAAGGGGTGGAGAACATTAAGCAGCATGGTCTATGGGAGGGAGCACAACCTGCCTTAGAAATAACAGAGCAACAAGAAGGACAACCTGAGGATATAGTTGAATTTCTAGGAGTAAGGAAAGCTGAAGAAGTCTTTCCCACAGAAGTAGCCATTCACAAGAATGGGCACAAATTGAGTTGGGGTCTAGTTGGCTTCAATAGCCCTTTTTCATTAATCTTTAAAAGTAATGGGAACTCAAATGGGCTTTTGTTTGCACTTCCAGCTAATCTTCCGCCCATTGCACTCCTACTGCCTTTTCCCCAATTGAGCTGATTGGTTTCCTCACCATTGCTGATTTTTGTTCAATTAATACAATGAATATCAGAAAGATAACAAAGTGTGCAACTACAATTGATATATATTTCTACGATAGAAAGGTAAATGCAGAAAGATAATTAAGAAAGGCTCTATTAATTAAAAATTTAAAGCACGTTAACTAGGAACGGCCACCTCAAGGTGAGGACAGTTTTCATAATAGGGAGTTTTTCATTAAAAAACACTAAGTTTATTCGGGGTTGAAGTGATTTAATTAGAAAAAACTACTTAGGAACCAAATTTCCAGGCAACTCCTAAACAAAATTGTGTTACAGGTTAAAAGTGCATTTTTTGCAGCTTAATAAGAATTGTGTTAAAAACAAATTTGTGCAAAATAGACAATAATGAGTGTTCCTAAAGCATCTTCTAGCTACTTGAAGAGATTATGTTATCATACCTTGGTAAAAAAATTTACAATGATTGATGTCTCTGCCACTGTAAAGTTTGACTGATCTCTTTGCCATTGCAAAGTAGCACCAAATGCTTTGATTATCAATACCAACTTCAATAAATAACCATCAGAGTCATCATGCAGCCGCTGATGTCTGAAACTTACCTAAAATGGGTCAAGGGCCATTTCGCACGGCCTGATAAGCTAACCTACATTTAGGTCCCTATAACACAGAGAACTTATCCCAGTGAACATATACATCAATTACCTTCGAAATAATCAACCACATTTTAGTGTGGTATTCAAGTAATCTGCAATCTAATTTATGATTATTTTCATGAGTTTATTGCAAAACTCTTGTTGATATCTAGTTTTGATTTAGCCAAAAATTTCAGCCACTGCAAAATGACCCCTGGGCTTGATTGAATTTTTTTCATGACTTTATTAATAAGCTCTTCTAGAAGTAGTCTGCCAAGTTGTGGTACAGATTGCAACAATGACCCCTAAACTTGAAACCCATGGAAGTACATGCCCATGTTTAGGTAGTCATTGTTTTAATGCGGCTTGGTGGATGTGACCAACATCTCAGATATTTAACAGCAACAACAAATGTATTTTAAAATAAGAATAACCCAAATGCAAAACGATGCTTTCACATCATGAGCCCATGTTCCATTCCAGTGGACTCTTCAGCAATCTAAAGTAGCCAGGGAGCCCCCTGGAGATTGGGGTTGAATTTGAGGCGATGTATGGACCTACAGCCACCCCATTTGTTGGCATGGGGGCATCTAGAAGTAGGGGTCAAGTGCAACTATATTATGGACCAAAGCCAACCAACACATTCTCTACAAGCTCTATCCCAATGTTTACATTAGCATTTACTGTCCAATGTACCATGATGTAATGGTAACGGGAAGTAAGAGCAAGATGCAGGTTCGAATTAGCATTTATTCATTATTGTCCAATGTAGCATGGATGTGGCATAACAATTATGGGGCACATTTGAGGCTGACTGTTGTAAAAATATTGACTCTTCAGGGGTCCAACCTTGTACAACACCACACTAAAAGCATCCAATAATCTTATCCATCATGTCAAAGGTAAAAAAAATTAAACAAGACCAGTTTTAACTTTCACAGCATATGGGCCCGTAATGAGGAAAGGTAGGCAGACAGGTAGAAGGACAAATGATTTAAACCCTCATCAAATCAGTATTTATTTTGCATTACATAAAATCTAATAAAAAGTAATGGTATTAATTACCACCACCACTTAATTCTGATTGATCAGATTATACTTCTACAACTGAAATTTCAAATTTGCACAGCAGACATGAATTTAGGGCTTTTCAATTGTGTGAAAGGCAAGGTAGCGGCAATATGGGTAATCAATTAAATGTTGTAATCACGTTACAGCATGAGCAACTGATTCTAAATAATTATACTTTTCCATTTAAGCTATTTTGCTCTTTGTGATTTGGTCTTCGATTTCTTCAGACCAATAGTGTTGTTAATAAATACCCTATGTGAGGTAAGAAAGATGGCTTCAGATAGTTCTGAGACAGCTAGATGTACTCCCAATGGCCCACCTGTGGAAGGCACAGAAGTTGGTCGTGCTGATTTCAATGAAGCTGGCTTTGATTTTAATATTAAATACCCAGACTCTGGAAAAAATGGGAGAGAACTCAATACACAATTGTTGTGGGCAACTTATGATTGGATCCATGAAGCAAAGCAGCACCGGATCAAAGACAAATTGAGACTGCTAATGCAGCAGTGGCAGAAGCAGAAGAAAGGCTTGGCCAGAGAATGAAGGAAAGGCTCCATTACATTTGATAACAGTCTGACCTGCAGACTGACTAACACTATCAAGGCATGTGATCAGCTGGACGAATTGCAGACAGAATCAACCGTCATTCTGGTGTGTAGGAATAGATTTGTGGAAGGATAGAGAATGGCATGGCAACCTCAGAGGTCGGGATGGGGGCTGAGCAGTTTGATGGATGGTTTTGCTCGTGATCAATTAATTAGAAAGTGCATTTGTGGAGATATTCATGAGCTCGAGTGTTTGATCTAGTCTGTGCATAGATGTGGATATGCATCCTCCTGCTTGGCAATGCTTGGATTGCCAGTTTTCCTAACAATGTTGTTTTATTATTTTCCAGACTGTCTGGTACTTCGGCATATGCTCAGTTATGTTTCACTTCAACCCTCTGATTTGAGCATTAATAAAAAAGTTGTTTATATTCTGATATATATAATTTGCTGGCTCAGTTGCATGGTGGGTAGAATAAACATGACCTACGAAAGATATTTTGAACTCCCAAGGGTTCGTTGTCTCTCATGGAACCTAGCATTTTCAGGCAACTCATACCAAAAAGAATTTAACAAAATAGCATAGTTTCTGAGTTTCTTGAAGTGACTATTGTTAAAAAATTAAAATTAAAACAATTAATTTCACTGTAAAAATAAGATAATTGGGTTGGTAGAATTGGGCTTGGCAATATCCAAAAAGAGGTAAAGTGGATGGTCCCAGAAATTGGTCAACTTTGGCAGGGGCTCTTGAGGAAAGATGGATTTCATCAATGCTGGACGACTTATTAGGTGCTCTCTTCGCTCCTGAGTCGTTGCTTATTACTTGAGGATCAGATAGGAACAAATAATAGGGCTGAGGATTTTTCTATTGTGGCAGGATTAAAAGTTGCACTTACTACTGGTGTCAAAAAATTGATGGCCAGAGGAGATTCTCAGGCCATAGTTAATGTCATGTTGGGTAATGGTTGTCAGGAATCACCTCTGGAGTTGATACTCGTTAAAAGCCATGAACTTTCCTCTCAGTTCAGCTCCGTCGAACAGCAGCATGTTATTCATGAAGGCAATCAAGTGCTGGATTGCTTGTAATATAAAGCCATTGACAATGAGGGAACTCTCAAAAGTTCATTAGTTAACAGCTAGCCTGACTTAGAAGATATTATTCTTAGAGAGGCAAACATTCTCTCCCAAGTAACCACCCCTAACTTAATTCTCTTGACATGTTGGTCTATCGAAGGCATTATTGTTGAAAATGTGCAAGGATTTTAATCCCCACTTGCAAAGCACATGAAGAATTTCCCTTTGTACAGGATGCTTGCCACTCAATGGCTCTTTCTTGGTGATTGCTTGGCTATTTATGTCTTACTCACGTATGTTCTCACTCTCTGGCACAGCTTTCTCTATTCTGTCTTGGTTTATTGACTCCCTGGCTTCAATGAAGGATCTTTGCCTGGAAATTTTATATAAGGCCTTCAATGTCTTCAACTATATTTCCTTGGATTTTTTGCAGGCGGATTTAAGCAAGGAGTTTCTGCATGAGCATCATTCCAGTGAGCAATTGAGAAAGATTTTTCTGCTGAATCTGAATTGTCTGGTTAAAACCACCAGCATTTGATTTGGTATGTCATGTCATGTTCAAGAGAAATGAAAGAGGTTCTACTGATCGCGTGATCCCTCAGAACAAAAAAGCCCTGCATAAAGCAAAGATTTGCTATTGAGGTGGAGGAGGAGGTCTGGAAGAACTTCTCGCTCAAGCAGATAGGCTTTTATTGCTAATCATATGGCACTGGATTTCTCCAAGCCAGCAGGCATCAACCTGCTGGCTCTTCTTCCTCTGCACAAACAGGAGCATCCTTCTGACTTGGAAGCAATTGCACACCAGGCACATGAACTCCTGGTACTGGAGTAGGCTCCCAATGCACTTAGTCTTGCCAGAGATGCTGGAGAGAGCTCAGGTGCAGGTTGGGATGTTATTTCAAGTGGGCGTGGCACCGCTGATGACAACCCCTGAAGTTAGTCAGCTTCTTCCTGTTTTGTTGATGTTCGCTATTCAAATGGTATTTGGGACCTTGTTAGCTTGTTGGGTTGGTAATCATGTTTAGTGTCTTGAGATATAATGTGTTGTACTACTGGCAGGCTTTGCTAAGCTCTCTACTATCTTTTGTCAATACAAACTTTATGGTTTCCACAAGCCTGTGCACTGTATAGGCTTACAGTTCTTAAGATTACAGATTTAATCAAGTTTAAACTTATCAGAAATCTTACCATGATTTTGTACAAAGTAAACTTTAATTCTTTTGACCAAGGGGTTGCCATATAATGGTAATGGGGGCACTTGTAAGAAAGTGCCCAGTTTCAAATCCCTCTTACTGCATTGCAGCAACCAATAACTCCACCAGATCTGTGGAGATATTGTCATGTAATTATTATGGGGTGCATTCCAGATGACATAGGCCCAAAGATTGTAAGAATATGTCATGCCCTCGACAGGAGATTCAGATTTTATTAAAGGGAATTAATTAAACCCATCTGCCAGCATAAGACAAAGCTAGCGCTAGGAAACAAAAAAAAGTCAGTGCTAGAAGACAAACTTAACTAATGTTAATAAAAGGCAGCAGTGACATTTAAGAGGAACGGATATGTGTAAGAGGTGCAACTTCTTACCATGAGGGATATAAAACAAGGATCCAAGACATTTGAAAATCATCAAGTGATCAGAAAGAAATATATCTTAGGCAGAGATAAATCTGCAAGGAATATATCAGGAGTGATATATATATATATGCAATAGTTGATGACAGAAGAAGTATAATATATATAACAGCAAAGTATATATTGCAGTTATTTGGAATGAACTTGTCAAACAGTCAAGAGGTACTTTATATGAATAATCTAACCAATACCCAAGCAATTCATTTTGAATCAAGGAGATGTTTTGTAGGTGGGAAGGATAGCCCTTCCGAGCTCACGAGGGGTGAGTGGATGGGCTGTGCCCCCCTCATGCTCTCATCAAGTCGGCCAAGTATTGATCTCATTAATGATATTATGATGTATTGAATCTATTAGCTATGCTCTCATATATATATGATGTTAGGTATTATTATAATTTATGGATTTTTTATATTTCTAATGTCCCTTTTAGTGATTATTATTGTTGCAGGTTAAGAAATCCGGAATATCCCAAAAGGGGACATTACAGAATACAGTTCAAGCTTACCCCACATCACTTTGAAGAGTGTGTATAATCTGTGCAATATTGTGGTTTAATGATTATGAGGTCTTTTTGAGTAGTGCCACTGGTTAACAAATCTTAAAAATGTGATCCAAGGACTTATTGTGTAACAGTAAATTGCATACATTCAAGTTTAACATTAACAGATATATATGACTTATCCAGGAGTAAACTTTAATTCTTTTCAAATTTGTCAAAAGGGCTGTCATGTCGGGGCAATTAGGGTCCTTGCAAGAGCATGGCCCAGGTTCAAATATGTCTCATTGCAATAAGGCAAGCCACAACTCCAGCAGGCATGTTGCAAGGTTGTGATGTAATGATTATGGGATGCATTAGTATTATGGGGGTGGATTTTAGTGCAGCAAAAAGCCATCCTTATCGTAATAAAGCAGCCTATAACTCCAGCAGATAGGTGGTGAGCTTTTGGTGTAATGATTATTTTATATTTGGATATTCTAGTCTGATGCAAATCCCTCTTATCACAAAGAGGTGGACCATAAGTCCAGTGAGGTGAGGTTATGGTATATTGATTATGAGGCACATTTATTCAAGTTAGATTAACAGAAATTGTAGCAGAGTTTTACACAAGTAAACTTCAATTCTTATCAATTTTGTTCAAGAGGCTGTGGTGTAACGCCAATAAAGACACTGGTATGGGAATGACAGATAATTAAATCCCCTTCATTACAATAAGGTGGTATTATGGTATATAACTCCAGTGGGCATGTTGCAAGGTTAAGGACTAATAATTATGTGGTAAATTATGACTATAAGAAAATTCCGGTATGATACAGACCTGATTATAAGCAGAATCCAGTGTCACACAAGCTGCCTTTAGTGCAATGAGACAGCCCACAACTCCGGCAGGCGGGTGGCTCGACTGTGAAGTAGTGATTATGAGGTACATTCTAGTGTGATACAAATCCCCCTCATCACAATAAGGCAGCCCATAACTTCAGAGTGGCAAGGTTATTCTGCAATAATTACAGGGTATAATGGGGTGTGACATGGGTTTACAAATATAAAGAATTAAGTCCAAGCTACATACAGAATGAGGTTCACAAATATACAGAATGAGGTCCAAGCTGTACATTCAAGTGTGACAAGGATTTACAAATCTGAAGAGCGAGGTCCAAACTACACATTCAAGTGTGACTCGGGTTTACAAATCTGAAGAACTAGGTGCAAGCTTACATCATACCGCAATAAAGGCTGCATATAACCTCGCCCAAGATTTCCCAAATGAAGGGGAAAAAATTCATTCTCCACTTTTACAAAACCCTAATCTTTATCCAATTATGAACTTAAGACCTCCTTCAAAAAACCCTCTTGAAGCAAAAAAATAAAAATTAATTAATAAGAACCTTCAACTCACCGAGTGCAGCAGCCAGCTCAGCAAATTGCTCATTGATTTTTTCTCTTCTCAGCTTCTCTCTATCTGCCTTGTGCGACTTTTTTGCAGGTCTGTTATCACCGCTGCACAAAATTTTCCCAAATCTGATCAGAAAATGATGAAAACTGAAGTAAATTTTAGTGTTTGAACTATGCATTGGAGTAAATTGCTAAAAAGAATTAAAAAAACATACGTGTTATTACAGAACTGCGTATCAAAGTCTTGGATTTGAGCATTTTCGAGCTCTGGAATTACAGAAAAATCGGCAAGAATATTTTCGCCCAAGGGTGGGCAAAACGAAACGTAGGCATCGCTGGAATTGGCTGACATTGTAATGAACTTGTACTAATATGCTTTGATTTTGTTCTTCCAGGAGTGTGGGAGCATGGAAGGAGTTTGTGTGTTCATGCATGGCCATTGAGGATGGGAAGAGCCTGGGTACTCGGGAGGAATAATATGGCAGTCAAAACGTGCTTTTTAGATGTGTTATCTATCGTATCTTTTTCTCATTGAATCCGTACTCTTTTTTTTTTATTTAAAATAAATAAATTAAGAAAACTCTATCTTAAAATATTATTTAAGAATAGTCGAACTCCGCCTAAAGGTACCCACTAGAAATTGAAAGTTAAATATTAGGGGTTTCTATTTTCAAACAATATTTCAGTTTACCCATGTTTTTCTTCATCTCATAAGACCTCCCATTCCATAAAAATAGACCCTAAAGTCGTCTCCATGGAACCACATCCTTGCGACTCTTTCATGTATGTATGTATTATTTCTTCCAAGTATATTAGGGTTGTTTTATGTTTGAGATTTCTTTTAATTAATTGTGGGTATGCTCTAACTAGTATATTTTTATTTAAAAATATATATCTAAAATTAGCCCAGAATATCATAGTTTCTTTCATTTTTTCACTTTTTTTTGGTTTGCAAATTTTTTTTATTTTTTATTTTTTAATTTTCCAATTGCTTTTTTAGTTCCATAATTTTCTGATTTTCTAGTTTTTCTCCTTCCAACAGTTTCCAATTTCTTTTTTTGTTTTTATTTTTTATTTTTTCCATTTCTTTTTTAGTTTTTAAGGTTTTTTTTTTTTCTTAAATTTTTTTTTTTTCCAATTTTTCTTTTTTTGGTTCCATAGTTTTTGTGATTTAGTTTTTTCTCCTTCAATGGTCTTTAATTTCTTTTCTGCTTTTTTTCCTTAAATTTTATTTTTTATTTCCTTTTTAGTATTTTAATTTTTTTTAATAAATTTAGGCAGAGAAAATGAGTGCTCTCATCCACACCATTGTACTAGTATATTTATATTTAAAATTATATTTAAAACGAGGATATCTTTTTTCCATAGTTTTTTTATTTTTTCACTTTTTTTGTTTGCAAATTTTTTTGTTTTTATTTTTTAATTTTTCCAATTTCTTTTTTAGTTCCATAGTTTTTGTGATTTTCTCAACTTTTTCTCCAGTTTCCAATTTCTTTTTTAGTTTTTATTTTTTTATTTTTTCTAATTTCTTTTTTAGTTTTTTCAATTTCTTTTTTTGTTCCATAGTTTTTGTGATTTAGCTTTTTCTTCTTTAATAATTTTTAATTTTTTTTCTAGTTTTTTTTTTCTTAAATTTTATTTTTTATTTCCTTTTTAGTATTTTAATTTTTTTTATAAATTTAGGCAGAAAAAATGAGTGCTCTCATCCCCACCTCACTGTGACTATACTAGTATATTTATATTTAAAAAAATATATCTAAAATACGATGAGGTATATCTTTTTTCCATAGTTTCTTTGATTTTCTCTTGCAATTTCTTTTTTGGTTGAATAGTTTTCGTGATTTTCTCCAGCCTTCCAACAGTTTCTTTTTTGGTTCCATAGTTTTTGTGATTTAGCTTTTTCTCCTTCAACCATTTTTAATTTCTTTTTTAGTTTTTTTTCTTTGATTTTCTTAAATTTTATTTTTTATTTCCTTTTTGGTATTTTAATTTTTTTCTTATAAATTTAGGCAGAAAAAATTAGTGCTCTCATCCCCACCTCGATGTGACTGTATAACGCCTCTCGGCGTAATTAGTTTTGTATGGAGTTAGAACTAATATATTTATATTTTAAAAAATATATCTAAAATATGCCGAGGTATATCTTTTTTCCATAGTTTCTTTGATTTTCTCTTGCATTTTTGTTTGGTTTTTTTTTTATTTTTTTTTTCCAATTTCTTTTTTGGTTCCATAGTTTTCTTGATTTTCTCATCTTTTTCTCCTTCCAACAGTTTCTAATTTTATTTTTGGTTCCATAGTTTTTGTGATTTAGTTTTTTCTCTTTCAACTATTTTTAATTTCTTTTTTAGTTTTTTTTTTTTATTTTCTTATGTTTTATTTTTTATTTCCTTTTTGGTATTTTAATTTTTTCTTATAAATTTAGGCAGAAAAAATGAGTGCTCTCATCCCCACCCTGTTGTGACTGTATAACGCCTCTCGGCATAATAAATATTAATGAATGTATACTAGTATATTTATATTTAAAAAAATATATCTAAAATACGCAGAGGTATATATTTTTTCCATAATTTCTTTGATTTTCTTTTGCAATTTCTTTTTTGGTTTTTATTTTTTAATTTTTCCAATTTCTTTTTTGGTTCCATAGTTTTCTTGATTTTCTCCAGCTTTTTCTCCTTCCAACGGTTTCCAATTTCTTTTTTGGTTTTTATTTTTTATTTTTTCCAATTTCTTTTTTAGTTTTTATTTTTTAGTTTTTTCCAATTTCTTTTTTGGTTCCATGGTTTTTGTGATTTAGTTTTTCTCTTTCAACCATTTTTTTTTTTTTAGTTTTTTTCTTTGATTTTCTTAAGTTTTATTTTTATTTCCTTTTTAGTATTTTAAATTTTTTTCTTATAAATTTAGGCAAAAAAAATGAGTGCTCTCATCCCCACCCCGATGTGACTGTATAACACCTCTCGACGTAATTAACACTAGTATATTTATATTTAAAAATATATATCTAAAGTACGCTAAGGGATATCTCTTTTCCATAGTTTATTTGAAAAAATAAAATATAAAAACCAAAAAAAAATTGGAAAAAATTAAAAATTAAAAATTAAAAAGAAATTGGAAAAAATAAAAAAATAAAAAGAAAAAAGAAATTGAAAATAAGAAAATCACAAAAACTATCCAACCAAAAAAGAAATTGGAAAAATAAGAAATAATAAAAACCCAAAAAGAAATTGGAAAAAATAAAAACTAAAAAAAAATGGGAAAAAATCAAAAAACTAAAAATCAAAAAAGAAATTTAAAAATAAGAAAATCACAAAAACTATGGAACCAAAAAAGAATTTGGAACCAATGATCTTCAAATGAAAATAAGTTTCCTTTTTGGAATTTTAATTTTTTTTCTATAAATTTAGGTAGAAAAAATGAGTGCTCTCATCCCCACCCCAATGTGACTGTACTAGTATATTTATATTTTAAAAAATATATCTAAAATACGCTGAGGTATATCTTTTTTCCATAGTTTCTTTGATTTTCTCTAGTTTTTTCTCCTTCCAACAGTTTCCAATTTCTTTTTTGGTTCTCCTTCCAACAGTTTCCAATTTCTTTTTTGGTTTTTATTTTTTATTTTTTATTTTTTCCAATTTCTTTTTTAATTTTTATTTTTTTATTTTTTCCAATTTCTTTTTTGGTTTCATAGTTTTTGTGATTTATCTCTTTCTCCTTCAACCCTTTTTTTTTTTTTTTCCTTAAATTTTATTTTTTATTTCCTTTTTGGTATTTTAATTTTTTTTTCTTATAAATTTAGGCAGAAAAAATGAGTGCTTTCATCCCCACCCCGATGTGACTGTATAATGCCTCTCGGCGTAACAAGTTTATCTTCATAGATCAACATATTTGTAGACTCCACAACAATGAACTAAAATCAAAAAAGTATTTTGATTAGGTGTTTAGTGTATTGCAAGATCTATGGCTAAATTTACTCTCTTTAGAGAAAATTATGACTCTCTATGAGATCTTATCAGTTATAAGGATCAAAGATGTGTATATGAGGATCAAAGATCTGTAGCTCTATTCATCAAAAAAATGACTCAACATAGAGTGCATTCTTAAGAGTCATCAACACAACTCTGTCTCAATGATCACCTTTAGATTTCTTTCATTAACCTCAATTTCAGAAACACAAACAAACTCATTATGAATTATGTTGTTCTTTCTTTTTATTACAAACTTCTAAATAAAACATATTTTTCTTGTAGTCTCATTAACCTAATCTAATTAGGTATTAATAATATATAAATTTTAAATTGGTAAAGCACCTAAAGGTATTATCAAATGGCCAATAGGCACATATATAAATAGTCTTATTACCAAACAATGTTCATTTACACTTTTTCTAAAGTCATTTCGTACAATATTTGGTCTATAGGACTATTATATATGTGCATATTAGTCATTGGATAACACCTTTAGGTGCTTTTACTAATTTAATTTAGGTGAACCTGGTGCATTCTTCAATTCAGTTGTTTAGAAAAATGTATTCTTCAAAGGACATATGAGAATCAAAGGGTGAAATGTGTAGCCTAACCAAGGGGTGGGAGTGAAAAATTATGTTCATGTGGGGGAATATTTCATCTAAAAAAATATTTAAGGGTATTTTTTTAGAAAAATAAGTGTTTGAGAGGAAAAAGGGTGTTTTAAAGAAATGTGTTTGACAAAGGAATGTTGAGTCTAAAAATATATTTAAACATGTTTATGCCAATAAAAAAAATAAAGAACAACACTTCACACATGGCAAGAATGAACTCAATGTAATTTTTTAGATTAGTTCAACAAATGAAAAAATGCAAGCTAGCAATAACACAAATGCATAGTAGATTTGTGATATGCATATTCTTATATGGGCATTTCTTTCTCATAGACCATAAGATCTTAAGTTTTCAAGAATACATCAAATTGTATTTGAGTTTTGATTAGTATACCATATCTCATCCAACACTCAAGACTAGTTCAAATCATCTCAATAGAGTATCTACATAACAAAAATTTCTAGTGGCAAGATTGTTGGATTGAGGAATTAGAATGCATGCACTGATCTCTCTCTTTTTCAATGTATTGCATATCAAATTCCTCATCTCATTTTTAAATCTTCGAACACATTGAAATCATATCTTAGTCAGATTCCTTCATGCATGTTGGCTTCAGTTTGCTAGACCCCTAGTGAAGGGTCGGGCTTCTCCATTCAGGAGTAAGAACGGGGAGGCATGAGCCTTGTAACAAGGTGGTAAATCACCTTGATGATGCTCTCTCTCCACCAGGTTTAGTGTTGAAGATATGGTATGGTATTGAAGACATTATACGGTGCGATGTTCTTTTGTATGAGCCTATATGGCTAGATATTGTAAAGGCTTGGTCCTTTTTGTAAGTTATTTGTAAAGCCGATGAAATGATTCTGATTTGATTATTTTGACAAAAGTTTATTTCTTGAGTTGTAATTTTTATGGGGAAAATTTAATTTATCCCTTTTTCGACACTATTTTATTAAAATATTACTATTTTATTCTAGCTGATTAGAGTGGCTATTACATTTGGGTAAACATGATGCATATAATTTTCACCTTTTTGTGGGCAAAACATACTATCTTGAGGAATGTGATATCATTAAGTGTGTAAAATTAAATTTAACAATAAGATATCTTTATTAATAAATCCTATAGTGCACAATATTTATAACCAAAGGGGTCTATTTAGAGCATGACCTACAAATTTAACATAGTGGAAGAATTCTCATTTCATGATTGTCTAACTTGCTAAAGAAAACATTAAGAGTATCTAGAACAAATAACTGAATATTTAGAATTGATGCAGGAGCATCCTTGGTTCAAGAGCAATCTTGCATCAACCAAAAACATTTGCATTTCGATTTGTTTGCAGTTCAGTTTGTTTCCTTTCATTTTCCAGTTCAATTCAGGCAGTTCAATCAGTAGCAGTTTCTGTATTTTGGTCCGCATTCTGCCGTAGTTGCATTTTAGACCTTGTGGAGCTAGACTTAACATCTAGACATGTTAATCTACATCATATCCAAATCTTAGAGCATTTAGATCAATTACTAGAAAGTTATCGCTATCGGAAGATCAACTATTTTCTCATAATAGAGCATTCCTCGACTTATGGAGCCTAATGACACATCATACAATGTTCCTTGGTTCGTGGCCGACCTTCCCCGAGATCCGCACATCATTCCACTTATTTGCGGAGGAGTTCTTCATGATTAGGTCCAACCTATCCATGTACACACGTTACAGCACTTCATTGGAGTTTGCGATCTTCCTTGGTTGACGTGGAGGAATCTTTTGTACTAGAGATTATATATATTGATGTAATAGATCCTTAGGAAAGTAGTTATCAAGTTCAGGATAAGAGCGATAGTTGATAGTTTAGATTTTGCGCGAAGGAGGTTCAAAGCTATATCTTGTGCATATTCTGTAATCATGCCTGTGAGCCTAATTGTAAGCCTGCATATTACCGGCCAATCTGTATTTGAATTCTATGATATATTGAATGTCTGAATCTACATTTGTTCCATATCTTTGAGTTGTTTCCGTTGTGTTTACTCTTGTTGCATAGTCTGGATAGTTCATTCTGTGAACCCTCCTGTCGTGACTACACCAAGAATGAATCTCCTAAACACGATTAGCCATGGGTGAAATTTTGATGCTAAAGATGCTCCATGGTTGGAGCTTGGCTCATAATCTTACAAATTTGGTGAGAGAAAAGGGAGGCCTCTCTTTTGTATTATGAGAATGTCAACACTCTTTTCTTTCTAATTTGTACCTTTATACATGTTTTCATTCCATAATGTTGGTGTTTCTCCTGAATCAGCAGAGGATTTGCCAGTTCTGATGCACAGGCAGATTCGGCCAACAAATACAGGAGGTTGTGTGAGCTACCTCCCCTTCACTTCTGGTTCTGCCACACTAAGGGGGGTATCCCTATTAGCTAAAGATTTAAACTGTTTGACTCGCCCAATGACACAAAGATTTAGCTTTACAATAACAGGCAGAATACTCTCATTTGTGGACCAAGATCTGAATGATAAATCACAAGGTTGGCAACTTTCTTAGACATATCTAACTGGTTATGGATGAGAGTATGCAGGGGTCCTAATCCTACTCCTACAAACTAACAGGTCAAAATTTTGAAAGGATTTGATTAAATGTTTTGGATGCAAGACAGGGGGTTTTGGATCATAACTACTACACAAGAAGCAGACCAGTGCCTATCTCAGGGCGAGGAGTCAACTAGACATATACAAGAGAATGGCTTGCAACTGGCATTCAAGTTTCAAGGGGTTAGGACTAGTATTTACCTTACAAACACCACCCAAGACTGAGTATTTAGTTGCCTCTACTTACAAATATCCCAGCTGACATACAATCTTCTCCATACTCAACCTAAAACAATTTAATCCACTCCTTGAATGGAAGTTAAAGATTAAGCATGTGATACAAAAATTTATACCCTAGAATCTGAGAAACCCTTAGCAAACAGATTCAAAAGAAGAAAATGCATACAACAAATGGAGACAGACAGATAAACACATGCAATAATGTATTTTTCATATAAAATGACATGAAACTAAACATATGTGCAACCTACATTCAAAATGCAACACATAAACTCCAAAAGAGATAGAGCAGCCAAGAAAATGCTCTATTTTTTGTTATTTTTCCCCCAACAATGCCCAAGTCTTCAACAACCTAAACTGAGTAACACAGTTTGCATTTTATAACAAGACTGTGTACTCAGCAATAATTACATGGCACTTTCAAAAGTCTTGCCAAATATAATGCACCATGAGAATGGTGCCTAAATCATTCAATGCCCAGGCAGAAAAGAGAAAGAAGAGCAGGTGAGATTGAGAAATGTGCTGCCGCTTGAATATTTTCTCATAAAAAATGGTGGTTGGCCAACCAATCATACCCATACCTCTCTGCAAATTGCCATTAATGGCATACCAACCTGCAGCCTCTGGAAGCACAGCTAACTGCGTACTTCTAAAATTTTCCCGCCTGAAAACAGCCACAGATACAAAGGAAATCCATCGCCTTCTAGAAATTCAAAACCGACTGTTGATTTCCTCCCTATCGCTGAGATCAACAGCGTCAAAACATGTTGAAAAGTTAATGGCCAATGAAATCATGCCACGTAGGCACCTTTTGCTTCGCTGACTTTTCCCATCGCAAACATGCATTTTGCCCTTTTTCGCCCTGCATATGCAAAAGCACATGCATATACAAACAACTACCTGCATACAAAGCGCGGACCCCAAATATTTATAAAACAAGTTGAAATCGCATTCGGGTCCCGCCTTGTATATTTTCTTTTGCATATCTCCTTGTATATTGCATATATACAATATGCAATATACATACAATACGGATCTCAAATCATTATGAAACAAATTGCAATAACTTTGAAATCCGGCTTGTATCTTAACATTTGCATCTTCGCTTTGTATATTGCATATACAAACGTAATATACATTCTGCGGATTTCAAATCATTATAAAACAGATTGGAACAAGTTTCAAATCTGGGTCTTGTATCTCACTCTTTTGTATATCAGCATATACAATGCCATATACATGCAAGCTGCGGACTTCAACTTGAAATCTGCCAAAACACATTCTCCTTCACTTTCGGGCTTTGCATCTATTTGCTTGCACATTTCATTTGTATATTGCACATACAATGCGTTATATACAACCTGCAGACCCCAAATTTTATTTGCTGCATTTGATTCCCCTTCGGGTCCGGATTGTGTGCTTTTCCTTTGTATATCGACTTTTATGTGCGAACATACAACGTGGATATACAACTGGTGGGCCCAACCCTTTGATTCTTACCTTGCATGTGTGACTTGTACATCGTCGTTGATGCATCTACCCAATATACATTCTACTTTGTATGTCTGCGAGCCCCACCAAATGCATCTCCTGCTTTGTATATTGCCAAATGTACAAGACCCCTTGTATCTTTTCATTGCATGTATCTTTGACATACATTTACCTTTGCATATGCATCAGCCGCTGTAAATTTCACTTGTATGCCGCTAATGCATCTAGCCGTTGTATATCCGCTTGCATCTTTTCCATTGTATGTAGCCATTGTATGTCTAAACATACAAACCCGATATACAAGCAAACTCAACATACAACTGCAAAATATTCCAGGAATCTGCGAAAGATTCCTCAATGTATATGCACTTATTCCAAACCCGATATGCATACAAGGAGGCATATAACTAATTTTTCCATTTTTTTGAAAGCCGATTGAGCATTCTGCAAGCTAGCCAATGTACATTTGCATTTGCACACACAAACCACTTTGTATATACAAAGATACATGTATTTAAAACTATTTTTTACACTTTTAAACTGGAAAGGCCAAAAGACTTAGAATTTTTTGGATTTTTTATGAAAGGTGCCTGCGAATTTAAATACTTGAAACCTGAATGTTTATGCAGGCACCAACACTAGCTCTATCTGGGGATGCATGCCTCTTGCAGGCATGGCGAGAAGTTCAGATCTCTGGGATGTAGACCAGTCCCTTATACATTGGGCAATAGAGTCAAAGCTGCACCAACCTGCATCACAAATCACATTTTTTTAAAATTCACTTGGTGGCCCAGGGCCACCAAAAAGGAAAAACAAGTATTTTCCTTTGTCAAATACTTTGTTTTCTTCTGATTTCACTAGATTAAACCTGAAAATACTTACATGATCTGCCCACAAACAAACCTTGTCACTTGCATATGCAAACATCTCATTAAGCTTGCCTCTATCAACCTTATGCAAACAACCCTCAGCGCCAAGCAACATGTGAATGTCATATTCATCAAACAATGCATTCTCATATGAAATATAACACATATTATTATCTAAATCAGCAATATGCATTGTAAAATGATCTCCCAGCTGGACTGAAAACTGCAAGCATTCAAAGTCCACCATATAGCTAGGCTCATCAGGCCTCATTCTATCATAAGCTGGCATATCAAAGAAGAAGCTTTCACATTCATATTTGTGCGTCTCATGCACACAATCATCAGATGCACCAAACTAGAAAGGATCAGATTCAGGGACCTCTCTGCAATAACCTTCATGACATGTGCTGGTCTTTCTTTCATCAGGATGAAATTCAGAATCCTTATCAATAACAGCGCCTTGATTTTCACCATACTCAAATAGATCCTCATCATTATATGTATCAAAAGGGGTTGATCCAAGTGTTTCAGCTTCATTATAGTATGATGCTAGTTCATGGGCAACAAAACATGTATTTTCATTACCAATGAGTTCCTTGTGTGGAGGAGTATCAGCCTGTGTGTCATAAACAAAACTATAATCAAATAAAAAATAATCATGCTCAACACTAGCACTTGTTTCAATCTCTGATTGCTCTTCATCATCTCCATGTATCTGAATAAAAGGTGATGATTCAAACATGGAATTACTCCTCTATTTGCTTATTTCTTCTCTATCTTGAGCACAATACTCACAATCATCTCCACAAACCCACTCAAACAAGTGTCCATTGTTGTCCATAACTTCATCATTGTTTTCAGAACCAGACACCTCAACCTTGCAATGGGAGTCATCACTGATCCTCTCACTGGCATCCTCCATTTGTGAACAACCTAGTTGAGCATTGTTACCAACATTATGTTCAAACATAGCATTCTCAACTTTTATATTTTCATTTTCACATTTATCTTCACATGATGCCTTAATCATTTGGTCATTTGTAGCTACACAATTGCTATTCATCCCAAAGCCTGTGGACAGGGAATTCTGCATGTGCACATCCCTCATTTTTTCTATATTTTCTAAAAACTTGTATGCCATCTGCACACTTGTTATCTTGAGTTCCCTCAATAATGCACTAGAGCCCTTTTCAAAAGCTTCAAAGTATATGCCAATGCAGGCTGGAGTATCAGGTCTGAAGTCTTCAGGGATTTGTGAAAGGGCAACTACAAATCTATGACTGAAATCAATACAGGGCTCTTCATCTTGTCTCCTAATTTCCATTAATCTTGCAACAAGATCAGCAGGTTCTCTTGCAAATTCCTTTCTAAAACAGTCAACAAGTTCATCCCAACAGGCAAAGGATCTTTTAGGAAAGCTCAAATACCAATCTCTAGCTCTAGTACCAAAGGATCTAACAAAAAACCTCATCCACATATCCTCATCTCTAAATGAGTGTTTCTCCATAAAGTTGTGAAAGTTTTGGATATGTGCACCCCCATCACACACATTGTGTCCACTAAATCTAGGCATCTGATTGTAAATTTTAGCAGGCATACTTTCAACTTGATAATCTACCCATGACAAATCTAGTTGCTCATACAAACGATCAAAATAGCTAACAAGAGGTTCAGCATTTTGACTGGCAGACACAATAGGGTTACTATTTAATTGAGCCTGCCTAGCCTCTAAGGATATCAACCTATTCTTTATTTCTTCAATTTTTCTACATAACATTTCATCCCCCTCTTGGCTGAGCATGGGTGAATACATATTTGGATTCATGAAAACTTCACTCTTAGACATCTTATGTTTGCCTAAGACCTAAGGCTTCCCCTCGGCATTTGACTTATCCAATAGAACAAATAAAAGTGGGAAGAACTAGGTACCTTTTCTCATCCAGATGCTGAAGTCATGAATAGAATATTTTTAAATCACAGCAACATACATCAACCTTTCATGTGCACTGGAATTTTTTGCAAAGTCGCCACCTCTCCAAAGAGGATAAAAATTTCAAACAACTGAAAGCTCATCAAAGAACAAATATTTTTCTGAGTTCATTCCGCCAACAGAGCACCACTATTCACATGAAAGATCCAGACATCAACTCCCTAGTACAGTCGCCATTTGTTGGTGACTTGGATGGGCCAAAAATTTCACTAGAGATTGCAAGATAACACTTTCAATTCAAATCCCCAGTAAAGTCGCCATTTTGTTGGTGTTTCTCTGAATCAGCAGAGGGTTTGCCAGTTTGGATGCACAGGCAGATTCGGCCAACAAATATAGGAGGTTGCGTGAGCTGCCTCCCCTTCACTTCTAGTTCTACCGCACCAAGGGGGGTATCCCTATTAGCTAAAGATTTAAACTGTTTGACTCGCCCAATGATAGAAAGATTTAGCTTTACAATAATGGGCAGATACTCTCATTTGTGGACCAAGATCTGAATGATAAATCACAAGGTTGGCAACTTTCTTGGACATATCTGACTAGTTATGGATGAGAGTATGCAGGGGTCCTAATCCTACTCCTACAAACTAACAAGTCAGAATTTTGAAAGGATTTGATTTAATGTTTTGGATGCAAGACAGGGGGGTTTTGGATCATAACTACTACACAAGAAGCAAACCAATGCCTATCTCAGGACGAGTCAACTAGACGTATACAAGAGAATGGCTTGTAACTGGCATTCAAGTTTCAAGGGGTAGGACTAGTATTTGCCTTACAAAAACCACCCAAGACTGAGTATTTAGCTGCCTCTACTTACAAATATCCCAGTTGACATACAATCTTCTCCATACTCAACCTAAAACAATTTAATCCACTCCTTGAATGGAAGTTAAAGATTAAGCATGTGATACATAAATCTATACCCTAGAATCTGAGAAACCCTTAGCAACCAGATTCAAAAGAAGAAAATGCATACAACAAATGGAGACAGACAAATAAACACATGTAATAATGCATTTTTCATATAAAATGACATGAAACTGAACATATGTGCAACCTACATTCAAAATGCAACACATAAACTCCAAAAGAGATAGAGTAGCCAGGAAAATGCTCTGTTTTTCGTTATTTTTCCCCCAAAAATGCCCAAGTCTTCAACAACCTAAACTGAGTAACACAGTTTATATTTTATAACAAGACTGTTTACTCAACAATAATTACATGGCACTTTCAAAAGTCCTACCAAATACAATGCACCATGAGAATGGTGCCTAAATCATTCAATGCCTAGGCAGAAAAGAGAAAGACGAGTAGGTGAGATTGAGAAATGTGCCGCCGCTTGAAGATTTTCTCATAAAAAATGGTGGTTGGCCAATCAATCATACCCATACCTCTCTGTAAATCGCCATTAATGGCATACCAACCTATGGCCTCTGGAAGCGCAACTAACTGCGTACTTCTAAAATTTTGCCGCCTGAAAACAACTACAGATACAAAGGAAATCCATCGCCTTATGGAAATTCAAAACAGGTCGTTGATTTCCTCCCTATCGCTGAGATCAACGGCGTCAAAACATGTTGAAAAGTCAATGGCCAATGAAATCGCACCACGTAGGCACCTTTTGCTTCGTTGACTTTTCCCATCGCAAACATGCATTTTGCCCTTTTTCGCCATGCATATGCAAAAGCACATGCATATACAAACAACTGCCTGCATACAAAGCACAAACCCCAAATATTTATAAAACAAGTTAAAATCACATTCGGGTCCCACCTTGTACATTTTCTTTTGCATATCTCCTTCTATATTGCATATATACAATATGCAATATACATACAATGTGGATCTCAAATCATTATGAAACAAATTGCAATTGCTTAGAAATCTGGCTTGTATCTTAACCTTTGCATCTTCACTTTGTATATTGCATATACAAACGCAATATACATTCTACGGATTTCAAATCATTATAAAACAGATTGGAACAAGTTTCAAATCTGGGTCTTGTATCTCACTCTTTTGTATATTGGCATATACAATGCCATATACATGCAAGCTGTGGACTTCAACTTGAAATCTGCCAAAACACATTCTCCTTCGCGTCTGGGCTTTGCATCTATTTGCTTGCACATTTCATTTGTATATCGCACATACAATGTGCTATATACAACCTGCGGACCCCAAATTTTATTTGCTGCATTTGATTTCCCCTTCGGGTCTGGATTGTGTGCTTTTCCTTTGTATATCGGCTTGTATGTGCGAACATACAACGTAGATATACAACTGGTGGGCCCGACCCTTTGATTCTTACCTTGCACATGTGTGACTTGTACATCGCCGTCGATGCATCTACCCGATATACATTTTGCTTTTTATGTCTGCGGGCCCCACCAAATGCATCTCCTGCTTTGTATATTGCCGAATGTACAAGACCCCTTGTATCTTTTCATTGCATGTATCTTTGACATACATTTACCTTTGCATATGCATCGGCCACTGTAAATTTCGCTTGTATGCTGCCAATGCATCTAGCCGTTGTATATCCGCTTTCATCTTTTCCATTGTATGTAGCCGTTATATGTCTAAACATACAAACCCGATATACAAGCAAACTCAACATACAACTGCAAAATATTCCAGGAATCTGCGAAAGATTCCTCAATGTATATGCACTTATTCCAAACCTGATATGCATACAAGGAGGCATATAACTAATTTTTTCCATTTTTTTTAAGGCCGATTGAGCATTCTGCAAGCCCGCCAATGTACATTTGCATTTGCACATACAAACCACTTTGTATATACACAGATACATGTATTTAAAACTATTTTTTGCACTTTTAAACTGCAAAGGCCAAAAGACTTAGAATTTTTTGGATTTTTTATGAAAGGTGCCTGTGAATTTAAATACTTGAAACCTGAATGTTTATGTAGGCACCAACACATACAATTCTATGTTAAAAGTTATTTTCTAAAGAAAAGCACTTAGTTACAACATACCCTTAATTGAATTCCTTTATGGTTACTTTCATATTTGTATTATTCGGTTGGAGATTGGCATAATTAACCTATTTATATATCATCCCATTTTTATATAACTAAAGAGGAATTATTATGGTAACCTTGTGAGTTGGTAATGTAAGAGGTTCTTAAATAGATCTGGATCATCTTTTTGTGCTCTAACTTGGGTAAAACACTTTTTTTTTAACATTTTATGTTATGAAGTAGCTATATTTGAATAAATTATTTTGAACGTATAGTGAAATAGATCATGAAATAATTCTAAAATAGAAACCCCGGTAAAAAGGCCCTAAATGAAAAAAATTTAATTTTCTAAGATAATAAATCTAACCTATAAATAGAACAAGGTAGTATGTATCATAACTCGCCAGAAATTTTAGTGACAATGAAAAGGGTAATCCTTCCCAATGCCCAAAAACAAGATATGGACTACATATTCTATAAAATGATATACATTAGAAGTCATAGTCCAACACTTGAGCTTGAAATCAAATCCAATTTGATGAAGTTGTATCTATTTACAAGTTAACATTAATAAACATATAATACTTTCCCAAATGAGAGTTTCGCAGGATGTGAAATTCCTCTAAAAAGAATTGAAATTGGTAGAGCATTTAAAAACTTAAACTAAATTGAAGCTATACCATGATTTACAAATGATAATATGAAAATTATATTATGATGAATTCAGATTGATTTTTACCTTGCTATGCATTAGCTTATATAGCCTTAAACTTTCCTGTAAAAACAAACTACCTTACCTATGGGAATATAACTCCCAACAAACTAAATATTGAATTATATTTATTTACTAACATAAAACTAACATTATTTATAAATCAACATTTGCATGTTAATTTTTTTATTATTTACCTAATCTAATATCTAACTATAAACTAATGATGTAATATAAATCCAACATTCCCTCCCCTTATTACATCAATCTAAACAAAGGATGAAACACAACAACCCTTCTAGAAACTTTGATGAAGCAACTTCACCAATTCCCCTCGCTCACCCAGGAAACACTAAACTGAATCTATCAACAAATCTCCTGACTGTCAAACTTGCAAATCCTCTATACAACATGAGAGAACATAAATATTCTCATCCTCCATGCATAATGAGAGAAAAGATATCCTCTGAGAGTCCACATCTCCAAGTGTGTCAAAATCCCTCCTCTAGTGTTGCATATGAGAGAACAACATTATTTATAAATCAACATTTGCATGTTAATTTATTTATTATTTACCTAATCTAATATCTAACTATAAACTAATGATGTAATATAAATCCAACATTCCCTCCCCTTATTACATCAATCTGAATAAAGGATGAAACACAACAACCCTTCTAGAAACTTTGATGAAGCGACTTCACCAATTCTCCTCGCTCACCCAGGAAACACTAAACTGAATCTATCAACAGATCTCTTGATTGTCAAACTTGAAAATCCTCTATATAACATGAGAGAACATAAATATTCTCATCCTCCATGCATAATGAGAGAAAACATATCCTCTGAGAGTCCACATCTCCAAGTGTGTCAAAATCCCTCCTCTAGTGCTGCATATGAGAGAACAACTCTCCTCTAAGAGTCCACTTTCTTTTGAAAGTGTCAATATCCCTCCTCCAATGCAATGAGAACCAAATCCCTCCTCTGTTGTACAAAAGGAACTAAACCAATGTAGATACACCAATCCCACACTACTTCAGAGGTTAAACTATCCATAAGTACTGTCAAGAATTGTCAAGCCCCCTTGCTCCATGAAAGGACACAAATTGAAACCAGTGCTTCTCATGCAAAGTATCATCTTTGAGTGAGAAGCTAGCTTGAGATGATGACATACGTCCTGTCTCTGATGCCTCCAACCTCCAATTTGATTTGTTACACTTTATCCACTTGATGTCATATGTGTGTCTCTAAAATCTTGGTTAGGTGTAACGTGAATGGCCTCGAGAGTACAAGCAAAATTTGATACATGTGTAGCCATATTAAAAAAACAAGAAATTGGGTGTTGGATTCCACTAATATTGCACTTGATTACAATGTCCTTATTTCTCCATAGAAAACCAAAATATCTCCAATGTTATATAAAAAAATTAACTTCGTATGACTCCGTTTACTAAGATTTGTGTTTGTACATATTGAAATCTCCACAAACAATGGGCCTCTAAAAAAATGTCTTATAACTCTAAAATGTTTGAATACTCAGAATTTCAAGGAAATCTATGGATTTGAAAAGAAATTAAATGTTATCTTCAAAAGACTTGGAACCAAGACCTATCTCATTCATATGTTAATCACTTGATCACTTGACTCACTATACTACTACTAACACTTAGACAACTTTGGCTATCAAAACAACTTAGATTAACTTCCCAATGAGAATTTAGGTTTCACCAATAAAAAAACTAGAGAGATTAAAAAACAAATGCACAACAACCTTCTGAATAGTGCCTCCATACATGCCTTTGAGGGATTGAATGTTCAGAAGTTGACTTCATTGAACCATGTTGGATGACTATATGCAACCTTATTCCTATGCCTGCATGCCTCCTTCAAGTTTAAAAGACTATTCACCACTCAACTTACCTGGCCGCACCCCTAATCATACCATGTGCCATAATTATTTATGCATTGCAGGTCCTCTCATGCCACATGCTGGCAATCTCAAAGCTATATCGTCATTATCATGATTCCTATGCTGGATGGAAAATGTAAGCTTTTCAGAGTGACATGCACGGCCTCACTGCTTGCTCCACGCCATCTTGCAATGGTTGCACAATCCTAGCTTGACTATATTACTATTGTAGAAATGGACTGCTCTTCCCTCGACCTCTAATATGATATTAATGAAATTTACTATGCTTATCATAAAAGGGACCAAGCAAAGACTATGGTGTTTGGAATAATCTTACTCAGAATGACAAAGCATGTGATTCTCTCTGCCGACCTCACCACATCTTCCACATTTTCCTGGGCCACTGTGGTAGAAGCCTACTAACACAGGAGTCGTTCTTTTCCTTTGCCTCGCAAAGCAGCACATCAGGAGAAACAAACAGAAAAACTACCTACAAAAAATCCAAGAGCACAGTAATTTCAATTCCAATGGATGAATCATTGTTTACACTATACATTGATCTTCAAATCAAGACACCACCCATTCATCTACCCTTCATTTTTCTCACACCATGATTTTGATTGAAAGCTAGTCTGATACCAAATTGAAATTGGTAGAGCATAAAAATTGAAACTAAATTGAAATTAAACCATTATTCACAAATGATAATATGAAAATTATATTATGGTGAATTCAAATTAAATTTTACATTGATATGCATTAGATTATATAGCCTTAAATTTTCCTGAAAAACAAACTACAATACCTATAAGAATATAACTCCCAACAAACTAGCTATTGATTTATTTATTTACCAACATAAAACTAACATTATTTGTAAATTAACAATTGATTTATTTATTTACTAACATAAAATTAACATTATTTGTAAATTAGCATTTGCATGTTAATTTATTTATTATTTACCTAATCTAATATCTAACTATAAATTAATGATGTAATATAAATCCAACAAAAAGATGGTGTAATGATTTGTTAAAATATTTGCAATGAGCACATATTTAATGCAGCAATACCATTAGAATTCAACAATGCCAAAAGTGGCATGGTCTCTATTTTTTATCTTCCCATACTGTAGCTAAAATAATAAGCCTAAACCATAAATGAT
Source organism: Cunninghamia lanceolata (assembly GCA_027924645.1). NCBI lineage: Eukaryota > Viridiplantae > Streptophyta > Pinopsida > Cupressales > Cupressaceae > Cunninghamia > Cunninghamia lanceolata. The sequence continues at coordinate 6,467,117 of BSBN01000850.1, forward strand.
CAAGATTAGTGGTTAATGCTAGCCATAAAAAAATGATAATGAAGATATACATGTAACATCCATATGTTTGCCTCATTCCATGCCAAATACAAAAAAAAAAATTGCAATGATAACATGGTATGTGACAGATAACATCATTGGAATATGCCCGTAATCTTTTGAACTGAACTTTTGTGAATTTCAAATCTAAGGTTGAAATGGTGTTTAGAATTTTGACATGTATCCTGATTATGTCTAGAGATATTGTCTCTAAACTCCAAAGTAGCCAAGGTAGCTTGGAAAACAAATCTCCCTTAAAACATTAGAAGAAAAAAGTACAAAAATCATAAGGCTTGTTATCAAAACCATTTGTCCATCAAAGCTTCATAAATGTTTTGGGATAAAAAAAGGACCTAGTCTAATTGAAAATAAAATGGAAAAGAGAGAACTCTCTCAAATCATATAGTGTTTTCCCCTAAATTTACTACAATAAGAAAAAGGTCAAGATATGACCACCATGATGTTATAGCCCTATTGTTAGTGTACCATTTTTTTGTTGCAAAGTTATTATATTTAGTACTTGGTAAACAAGGCTATAAATATTTAGTATTGGTCTTAAGAAATAAAATAAACTTCGCTCTTCTATTTTTCAATGTAGGAGTTGGATTTTACGTCTTCATTGACATTTGTGTGGGAACTAAATTAAAAGTGTTAATATATTTCTTATTTTACTTTTGCTTGGTTGCTCTTTCAACTACAAGAATCAAAGTACATGACAACTACATGTGCCTATAAGGAGGCAATTTACCTTCAAAGATTGTGTTTGGGTATTCTATTAAGTTAAGATCTATAATGTAAATTCAAATTGCCATCATCTTGGCAAAGATGTTCCCTACCTTCCACACACAAACTAATCACATTGATGTGCAGTACCATTTTGTTTGTAATGGTGGAGGACAAGAGGGTTGTGATTGAGAAGGTGGATACTTTAGTGAATGTTGCAAATGCATTAACAAAGCTTGTGAGCATAGAGAAGTACAAATGGTGTAGAATGACTATGGGTATGTCATCCCTAGTAGTTAGTTCACATTATTGGAACACCTTATGATTCTTGTAATGTATACAACAAGTAGGAGATTGTTAAGACTGTGTTTTATATAACTTGTGAGTCATAATGTTGTTGTCATTATTTAATACTTGCAAAATATATAGTAAATGTTGGGCCCTCATTGAAAAGAGCACCAAACATAGCTCTTGGGGAATCTTGAGATTTCTTTGTTAGAACTATTTGCCAAATGGAATTGGTCTTATGATGTTTGTAAGAAGTCATTAAATAGGGGTTACAAGTTGGACTAGTTAATGCATTTTTGTTTGGTTATTTGTAGTCATGTATGTAAGAGGTGTACAAGAGATATAATTGCACCCACATGGAGCACTTGGGAGTTACATTTGAATCCCCTAGTCATAGGAGTCAATGGTCATCATCAAGAGTTATCAAGTTACTTTTGGAGAGGGGTACATGGGTCTAACTTGGACTAGTTGGACCAAGGTTTGGCTCACAGATTTAAGCCTATTGTTTTGGAAATCCATTAGTGGCTTCTTGGGTCTCCTGGGACTACAAATTGAGGGCTTGGGATGGAAATTTTATGTTCAATTTTATGCAAGGTTAGGCTATCAAAATTCCTCAAGACACAAAATGTTATTCTCCATTAAAGCACTGCAACTTAGAGAGTGTATTGTAACCTTTCTTGAAGATTATTACATTGGGCATGTTTTGGAGGTTGGGTTCTTCCCTTTCAAGGGTTTTCCAAGGGTATTTTTTGGGGGCTCTTTCCATTACTTTGTTGAATTTTCTTTAGATATGTTATTGCTTGCATTGTTTCTCTCTAACATTAATGTGGATCTAGGCATAGTTTCCTTTCATGAGCATTAGATGCTTCCTTTTTAACTTTGTATTTTATATTGAGAAATTCTCTAATTGAAAATATATGAGAACAAATCTAAAAGAAAGAAAACTAAGGTTGTTTAACAAGTAAAAATCTTGATAAAATAGTCATGTAATAAAAATCATGTAGGCATACCAAAAAATGATAATTGTATGCACAAGGTACATACAGACCCTATTTTCCTTATTTTTGTGTAATGACCTAAAAATTGTAAACCCTACACTTTCTTCCTCTATTTTAGACTCACTTTGATTGAGTTGGACCCTGTATATATAATGACTGGTGTATAAGAGTCATATTCTAGCACGGAAGCTGGAAAATAACCTGAGCCTTATTTGCTTTTATCTGCATACATTCCTAGGCATTGGTCACCATGATTCTCAAAGTATCCATCTATTTTCTCATGCCATTCCCATGGTTGTGGAATTGACCCCTAAATTTTTAAATTCAAATTTAAAGTTGGACCCTTGTTGACTACCTCTTACTAACAGTTATGAGTTGATTTAAGTGCAAAAAATATTAACTTGTGTGCTAGGGTGTTGTATTTAAGGACAAGCCCTAATTCACTTGAAGTCTCTAGAAAGAGAAAGATATAAAATTTAGATATTAGTAGGAGAGATCCATTATTCATTACTTGATCACAAGAGCATGACATCAACATTGTGTCACACTCTAGGCATATTGCATGACACTCTAGGCATATTGCTAGACTTATTTAGTTGAAGTTTGGAAAGAAGGTGTTTAAAAAGATCTTTCAATTATTGAGGGTAAAACAATCATCTCAAAAAATCAAAGTCATTCGGGGGCCGACACCCTTTTAAGAAAATTGCCTCTTATCATACAATCTTTTGTTCATGATTACAAGTAGGTTTTTATGGCTTAAGAGCCTTCCCTTGTGTAGAAGCTTGCCTTGCAACAATGTATTTATGTGGTCCCCTTCTAGCGCTCTACTTTGTAGTAGGTAACTTGTGATAAACCAATCTCATTGCAAGACATTTATGAGGCAATGGTAAGTATGAAAAATGGCAAAGCTCTAGGCTATTATGGTTTCACCTATGAGTTCTATAAAAAATCTCTAAGATATTGTTAGTGAGTCCATCTATATTAGATTTATCTTGAAGCTTATTAAAACTAGTATTTGGCGCTTATTGCTAATAAAGCTAATATCAAGTTAATACGTAAAATCAATTATCTTAAGTTAATCTACAATTGGAGACCCATCTCCCTTCTTAATGTCTCCTACAAGATCATTTTCAAAGCCCTAGCATTGTGCATTTGTAATTTACTCCCTTTAGTGGCGTGTCTTAAGAAAGTTGGTTTCATTAAGAGAAAAATGCATATCCCTTGACAACATTATTGTTATCTGAGAGGGGATGGAATGGGCTTGACACTCTAGTCAACATGACATCTTCATTAAAATTGATTATGAAAAAGTCTATGATAGGATTGAATGACCTCTTATTCTTTTCATGTTGCATGCTCTTGATTTTGGACCTCACCTTGTTTAGTCAATGCAAATGTTATTTATAATGCTTTTGTCTACCTTAATATTAATGGAACACATTTGAACCTATTTAAACCTTTTACTCCATTAGCCAAGGTTTTCCACTTGCTCCTACATTGTATATGCCCTTGTAGTAAAAGGGTTTTCTTATCTCCTTACTAATGCCATCTCTCAAAATCTTGTTTGGGGTGTTTCACTACCCTCTAACTCCTCTTAATAGTTGGTGAATGGTAATTTTATGGATGAATCCTTTCTCACTCTTCTCAAGGATGAAACTAACATCATACATGCCCTTCAATGCCTTAACACTTTTTTTTTTGTCTTGTGCATTAGGGTATTTAGTGGAGGAAAACATGGTGATATAGGTAATCCTTTTTTTCAAGTTCTTGCTTGGCTTCAATCCTTTGGTTGGAAATGGATTAAACATGCTTCAGATTTTTTTACTTCTCAAGCATTCCCTTTACTTTCTTGGCCTCTTTTTCATTGTGGCAATTTATAATTGACAAGGTTAAGAATAAACTTGCCTATATTGGATCACCAAGCTACTCTTTAGTTGGAAAGTTCCAAATCTTTTCAAAGGTTCTTGCAACTACTCATGTTTATTATGCTTCTTGTTGAGATCCTTCTAAGGTCTCTTTAAAGAAGTTGGAGAATCTCTTCCATGAATTTCCTTAGGTCATTTCAAAGCAGTGCAAAGGCTTTCAGAGTGTTGATTGAGAATTTTATTGTCTTCTTAGAAATTTTAGCGGATTTGGACTCCTAGATTTGCAACATCAAGGAGCAACACTTTGTTCTAAGTGGATTATCAAGGTTCTAGATGGAAATGAGGGTTGAAATATTTTTCTCAAACATCTGCATCTTTTCCATCCTCCCATATGGTTGTGTTGCATGAAAAATCTTCTCTTTTCTTCCATCATGGTTTTGAAAGTGCTCATCAAGATTCAAGGCACCTTTGTGGTCAAGAGTGTTTGGAAGGCTTGGGAAGCTATCAAGTCTTTAATTATATAGAATTATGATGGTTTTGGGATTGTGTTTCAGTCAACCAACATTCCATTTCATAGTCCCCATTCATCACTTTTCATGATATGCCACTTGTAGAAGTGACTTGGGTTGATGCTCTCAAATTCTTTAAACGAAGCATCAAGACTATTGTTAATTTTTTCCCAAAGCCAGTTGCTCCAAGATTTCTTGGAATAAGGATAAGTATAATTTAAGTGATCTTGAGATCAAGTCCTTTTAGGAAATCATGTAGGCAGTTCTTCCTCACTTACAATACAAAATGGGCATGCATTCCACTAAGCATTGGTGAAAGGATTGGAAGTGGTATCTTGCCACTCCTTTTTGCAACTACACTCCTCACAAAGGATAAAATTGGATCGCTCCAAATTTTCCTATGATGTAAAAGATGAATGAGAGATGTTTATTCACCCCACTCTACAAACCTAGAGTCACAGGTTTTTGATAAGTTGGAAATCCATTATTGAGCTTAAGTTGTTTCATTTTTTTCATTGTGTTCTTTATTACTTAGTCTTATGTTTGGAATGTTGGTTAGTGCACTTAGAAGTTTCAACTCCCAAGTGCCCATTTTGTGGGCATTTGGAGACCCTTAAAACATTTGTTCTGGCTTTGTCTAAGATCCTTAGTTGCTTAGGTCCAGATATTTTATTTTTGAAACCTTTTCACCTTGAGTTTTTTTCTTGGCATAATGTGCTCTTGAAGGATTTCCAGAATTATCTTTCAAGTTCATGTGGATTTGGCATGCTTTTCAAATGGAAATCCTATTCTCAATTTGGAAAAATATAAATTCAATTATTTTTTCAAATGCTTTTGTTAGACAACATTTCTATTTATATATCATGCCAGTTGTCATTTCCAACATTCTTTTATAGGTTTAAGTCCAAACTATTAAAATGGCATTGGGATTTGTGCATTTATAGGCGCTTCTTGATCATTGGGGTAATGCTCCTTACATTATGGAAAATGTTCTACCTACTTCACCTTTGAGTTCTTGCATGTTGTCTTTACCTCGAGACCAAAGGAGTGAGAGGAACCTCCTGCAACAAAATAATGAAAATGCACGAAATAACAAAAATAGCAAAACATAGAAGGAATTTATTGATCGCAGGCCACTTTGAGGGGGCAACCTCCTTTGAGCAAGCTCAATACAATAAACTCGTGGATGCCTTCATTGGCCTCAACACGTACTTATATACTAAGTCTAATCTAAACAACTATTACTCCCCATGAATGTGGGATAATACAATATACTCACGGGATGATTTACAAAGCATATGCGTCTAACAACAATATACTAACAAAGTAAAGAGAAGGGTTAAACACGGGTTCCTAACATCCCCTCCCTCTTAGAAAAGCTTTGTCCTCAAAGCTTAAGATGTGGAAATTGTTGCTGAATCTGAAGGAGTGGTTCCCATGTAGCATCCTCTGGTTGCATTCCATGCCACTGAATTAATACCTCTATGATGGATCGAGAGCGAAGCTGACGAGTGCGGTTGTTGAGGATGGCCTTCGGCTCCAAAATGATGGATCTTTCGTTATCCAGTTCTGGTAAAACAACTTGTGCTCTGATGTTGGTGCCAAGAACTTTCTTTAGACAAGAGACATGAAATACTGGATGAACGCAGGAAGAAGGAGGAAGCTCCAATTTATAAGCAACTGACCCAATCTTCTGAAGAACCTTATACATGGCCCATAGAACTTTGGAGCTAGCTTATGATGCCCTTTGAGTTTCAAGGAGGATTGCTTGTATGGCTTTAGACAAAGAAAAACCATATCACCTACTTAAAAAGTGCGCTTAGAACGGTGCTGATCGGCTTGTTGTTTCATTTGATTTCTTGCCATGTGAAGATTGTCTTGCAAAATGCGAAGAATTTGATCTTGGGTTCGGAGAACCGTGTCAACTGCCCGAACTGGTGAACTACTAGGGGTGTATGGAAGGAGCACTGGCGGTGCTTGACCATAGAATGCTTCATATGGAGTTATTTTAGATGCAATTTGGTAGGAGGTATTGTACCACCATTCAGTGAGAGGGAGCCACTTTGCCCACTGATGCTATTGTTCTAAGGTGAAGCAACGAAGATAAGTTTCCAAACATTTGTTGATAACTTCAGTCTGACCATCTGTTTGTGGGTGATACCCTGAACTCATCTTCAATTTGGTGCCAGTGTGGCGAAATAGTTCTGTTCAAAAATGACTGGTGAAAGTTGCATCACGATTTGAGACAATGGAAGAAGGGATTCCATGAAGATGGAAGATCTGGTCCATGAAAATCTGTGTGATTGAGGACGCTGTATAGGGATGGCTAAGGGCACAAAAATGACTATATTTGGAGAGGCGATCAACCACAACCAAGATCATTGTCTTCCCTCCAGATTTAGGGAGCCCTTCAATGAAATCCATATAAATATCTGTCCAAATTCGTGTAGGGATGGGCAAGGGTTCAAGCAATCCAGGAAGGAGTGTCGTTTCACACTTGTTGCGCTGGCAGGTATCACATTTAGCCACCATATGCTGAATTTCCCTTTTCATTCCCTTCCAAAAGAAGTTACGCCGTGCCCGATCATAAGTTTTGAGGAACCCAGAGTGCCCTGCTGATGGAGAAGCATGGAGTTCATAGAAGATAGCTTGTTGAAGATATGTGCTCTGGGGAAGCACCAGACGACCCTTATATCTCAGAGAAGCACCATCCCAAGAGTAATGCGGTACAACAGAAGGGTTATTGGCCAACTGTTGGATGATTTGAGATAATGAAGAGTCATTGACATAGCCCTGCTGGACAGATTCCAACCAATGTGGAACATTCATAGAAATAGCTGAAAGAGAAGCTTGGTCATCAAATGTGCGAGAAAGAGCATCCGCCACAATATTGTCCTTACCCTTCTTGTAAGTGATCTCATATTCATAACCCATGAGTTTGCTAACCCATTTCCATTGTGCTGGGGAGGAGACCCGTTGTTCTAGGAAATATTTCAGACTCTGGTGATTAGTCTTGATGCAGAAATGATTCCCTAATAGGTATGGCCACCACTTTTGTACTACATGCAAAATAGCCATCATTTCCTTCTCATATGTAGAGAGTACTAAATTCTTACCTGAAAGGGCTTTGTTGGTGAACACAATGGGATGTTCATCTTGAAGGAGAACAACACCAAGTCCATTGCCGCAAACATCACTCTCAATAGTGAAGGTCTTGGAAAAATTAGGCATAGCTAGAACAGGTGTAGTACACATAGCTTGTTTTAGTTTTTCAAATGCACACTCAACAGCATGTGTCCATGTAAAAGCATCATTTTTCAACAGAGCTGTTAATGGAGCTGCAATCTTCCCGTAATCCTTGACAAACTTGCAGTAGTAGCCAGTCAGTCCCCAAAAACCATGGAGGCTCTTAAGTGTCTGAGGATGCGGCCAATTGTTCATGGCATCGATTTTGGCAAGATCCACACGAACCTCTTGGGCTGAAACAATATGCCCGAGATACTCTACTTCCTCCTACCCAAAAACATATTTAGACTGTTTTGTACAAAGATGATGATCAGAGAGAAGTTGTAGTACAAGATCCAGATGCTGGAGATGCTCAGCCCGTGTTTTACTATAGATGAGGATATCATCAAAGAAGACCAGAATGAATTTTCGCAAGTAGGGCCAGAATATTTTATTCATCAATGCCTGGAATGTGGAAGGAGCATTAGTGAGGCCAAAGGGCATGACCAAAAACTCATAGTGGCCATCATGTGTGTGGAAAGCCATTTTAGGGATATCATCCTCATGAACTCGAATTTGGTGATACCCAGAACGAAGATCCAACTTGGAGAAAAAATGAGCGTCATGAAGCTCATCAACAATAGGAATCATAAACTTATCCTTGATTGTGATGTGATTAAGTGCTCGGAAGTCAATGCAGAGGCGCCATGACCCATCTTTTTTTTGAACAAGAACTGGTACTAGGGCGAATAATACCTTGCTTCAGTAAGTCCCGAACGAGCATCTCAATCTCTGTCTTTTGGTGAAATGGGTAGCGATAGGGCCTGATGTTGGGAGGAACACTTCCAGGAAGGAGCTAAATATGATAGTCCTCTCGTTGTGAAGGTGGCAATCCCACTGGTTCAACAAAGACACATGCATATCTATCCAAAATTCATTGTAGATTCGAAGGAGTAGTGGAGACCACTAATGGTTGCATCTGAATGGAATGGAGCTGAGCGATGACACCATGTGAATTCTTCTTAAGGAGCTTTTCCATGTGATGTGAACTGATGATGCTGAGAGACCCTGGTTGTAAGCCCTTAAATGTGTGTTTTTGCCCATTGTCTGAAAATTGCATCCAACGTTCAGCAAAATCCCATAAGATGGGTCCAAGTGTGCGTAACCATTGAGCACCCAAAACCACATCACATCTGCCTAAGGGCAAGGCAAACATGTCAGAGCGTAGGTTATAATCTCCAATAGAGATACACACATTGCGACATTTCCCTTTGCAAGGTAAGGTGCCCCCATTGGCAATCGTGAATTCAAAGCTGGAGCAAGGATGTACAAAACAATCAGCCTGTTTGGTGATCTGAGGATCAATGAAGTTATGAGTGCTACCAGAATCAATGAGTATTGTAAGAGGGAGCTTCTTGAAGTAACTCTTGACCTACATGGTTTGTGGGGTGGTGACTCTTGCTAAAGCATGGAGAGATATCTTTGGGTGGTCGTCCTAAGAAGGAGGGTCAACATGCGGCTGCTAAATGTCAACCTGATCATCTACTGTATCCTGAGCATCTTCATAAACTTCAGTTGCAGGTGGAGAATCCACATCCAAGAGATAGAGCTTTTGCTCAACACATATATGTCCCCGAGTGAATTTCTCATCACAATTATAACAAAGCCTTTTTTCTCTATGTGCCCACATCTCTGCTTCAGACAAATGCTTGATAGGAGTTGTTCTAGGAGCTAGCGTGATTGGAGGTCTTTGGGAAACCATATTTTTGAATGGAACAAAAGTGGATTTGGTGCGCTATTGAGCTGTCACCTTGTCCTCTGCCAACTTAGCCAACCCTAGGGCTTCCATCGTTGTGCTGGGACGAAACATTTTAACCTTAGATCAGATTGCATCCTTCAGACCACTGACAAAACAGCTCCTGAAGAATTCATCAGACAATCCCTCTATGTGATTGGCTAGTTTCTCAAATTCTATCTAATATTCTCTCATAGTGCCAGTTTGGTGAAGTTTAGTGAGTGCTCCTGTGAAGTCATCAAAAGCACTAGGGCCAAATTGTTGCAAAATGAGTTTGCAAAAATCTGTCCATTTTGGCTCTTCATGAGCCTTGATGTACCAAAGGAACCATTGAAAGGCTTCATGTTCCAAATGAAAGGATGCAAGTGGGACTTTGTTGACATAAAAAGTATTATGTAGATTGAAATATTGTTCTGCCTGGTATATCCATCCAGTTGGATCATCAATCACCATTGAAGCGAGGAAAATCAAGCTTCGGCCCACGAAAATTGTTGGAAGCAAAGAACCTAGTGTCTGCAGAAGACTCTGCTTGCCGTCTATTGTTCATGGCTGAATGCTGAAGATTGAGGCCAAGAATTTTTTCATCCAGATCTTGGAGTTTGGTCTTGAGGGCTGCAAGTTCATCCTCCATATTTTTTGCTCCTACGTGGGTGACAACCATAACCAGGATTTTTTTTTTGGGAATGGGTAGAAAAACAAAAACATAAACTTTTTTAGTAAAGGAAAATTTGGATTTGGGAAAAACTCTGATGGGTAATTGGGGTTTGACTAGGTTTTGGACACTTTCTGAGGGACATGGAAGCAGAAAATGGGGATTTCAGAAGCGGGGTGAAATAATGGGAAAATTTGTCCAAGAGGGACAAAGGAGTAGAAATAGGAAATGAACACTGTGGCAAAATTTGAAGGCGATTGGGTGAGAATCGAAGAAGTTATGGCAAACCCTAAAAATAGACAAATGTGAGATTTTTGGCTTCGATAAGTGGAATTTGGGATAGGGTCCTCAAGGAAGGAAATATGCAGAATGGATTTTTTTAAATTTTTATTTATTTTTATTTTCTGGAAACGATTTGCAACGGGATCTGCAACGGCTCTGGACAGATGCAATCTGTGATTTATTAGCTGGCAATAGATATGGACCCCAGGTATGTTCAGCTTCTTAAAGGTTCAGGGGATTCACTTAACTACCAATGCTGTCTAACGACTTGCATATTGGGGTAGTACCCCTCACTCCACAGCTTAGGTAAAACTGATAACCGCTTTGCCACAAATGACAGCTCTTGGTTTACCTCAAGGATGGGAACTAGTTAATCAAGTAGGGGCCATTGCCCTTTCGCTGGCAGGTCCTCTCAATGGGCCAGCTACTTCGGGGTTCTTGTGGTACTCCTCACAATGAGTTTTAGGGCTATGCCCAAGCACTTCTCACAGTTAAGCGGATAGGGATTATTCCCTGATCCGAACTTGCAATTAAAATAAACAATACAGATGCAAAGAAAAAAAAACTACTGCAATAATCATAGCGCCTGGAGGCCACTACGAAAAAAAAACAGCAAAAATTCCACCCAGCGAGCCCAAGAAAGCACTCTGATACCAGATGAGAGGAACCTCCTGCAACAAAATAATGAAAATGCACGAAATGATAGAAATAGCAAAACACAGAAGGAATTTATTTATCGCAGGCCACTTCGAGGGGGCAACCTCCTTTGAGCAAGCTCAATACAATAAACTCGTGGATGCCTTCATTGGCCTCAACACGTACTTATATACTAAGTCTAATCTAAACAACTATTACTCCCCATGAATGTGGGATAATACAATATACTCATGGCACGACTTACAAAGCATATGCGTCCAACAACAATATACTAACAAAGTAAAGAGAAGGGTTAAACACGGGTTCCTAACAAGGAGAGGGCACAATAGTAGCACACATCAACACTCCTAGGGCAATGCTAGGGGATCTCTACCACCTCCTGTTAATCACACTAGTTGGTATCCAACTCCTCTGAGGGCCATCCCTCCTCAGTGTCTTCTTAGTGACATGGGTGAGGGCCTCCTCTAGAGATGATAAATTTCCACGCTTGGCACTTGTGATTTCTTCTCCTTGTCAAAATATGGATATTCAGTCTATAAAACGACAACTTGCATAGGATCACCCTATATGGGAGCCACTTGTATAGATGATTAAGACCTTCCAAATGGTGATTGGCGATCCAAGCTTGATGATGAGGATCCCCAACCTATTGCTTGATTTATTATTTTAACTACTTAGTTTTTATATGTTTTTGTAATTGTGGTTGCATCTTTTGTGACCTGTCTAAAATACTTCAAAAAGCTACCAAAAATTTTAGAACAAAAAGTAGATTATTATGCATGAAATCTAAGATAGAATGAAAATATATCTTAGAATTTCTTATTCACCTCTTAAATTATGAAATAGTGATTCCTTATAAAGAAAAAAATAAATGGTAGATTCTAGAAGACTCAACTTAGTTTGCAATTTTACATGTCCTATTTAACTTGCTTAATTACAACTAAACATACATTTTGCACGTGCTTTCTTATTGAAAAAATAGATCCTAAATATTTGGCTATTTTCCTAGATGCAATATTATTACTTATACATGCAAAAATACTTTTTCTACATCATTCCCACCTAGCTAAATATTTTACAGCTAAACTATTACACATTGAATCCTTTCTTATAAAAATCAAACTTAATCTTTTGGTTATGCTTTTGTTAATGTATTTGCCACCATCATTTCGATTGCACAATATTCATACTTCACAATATTCTTCTCAACTAGTTTATGAGGAAAATGAGATTGTACTTCAATGCATTTAGTTCTTTAATGAAACCTTGAATTCTTTGTCATCACTATGCAACTTTGACTATCACATCTCAACACTATTGGTTGGGTTTGAGTAATCTCGATATATTGCAATAATCTTCTCAACCAAATTAATTCCTTCATGGATTGGCAAGCTACTACATATTTTGACTCTACACTTGAAAGATAAGTTGTTGGTTATTTCTTGCCTTGATGAAACTACATCTCCACTTAAAATGAAGCAATATCCTAAATGTGATCTTCAGTCATCAATATTCCCTACCTAATTTGCATCACAATATCTCACTAACTTCAAAGTTTCTTCTAAACTCCCACTGAATGTAATTCCATACTTAATAGTTCCTTGAAATTTTCTAAAATATCTTTTTATAGTTGTCCAATGTTGAGGTCTAGGATTCTTTGAAAATTGGCTCACTATACTTACAACTAGTGCAATGTTGGGTTTGCTATAGACCGTTCCATACATCAAACTTCCAAATCTGCACTTTGATTTAAAGAACAATAGTTATATAACCTTATTCTTCATGTGTCTTGGGATACATTTCCTATGAAAGTTTCTTACCAACTTCCATTGTATTACCTATTGGTTTGCAATTTTCCATCTTGAACTAGTACCTCATTTTGAAAATCCACTTGCATCCAATTTCTATTCTTTTAGGTGGAAGATTTATAAGTTCCCAAGTATGATTTTTATTAGTGATTCATATTCAATATCCTTTACAAGCTTCCAACCCATTGAATGATTACTCTCATGTGCTTCTTGTAAACTGAGTGGTTCATCGACTTCTACATGGAAATAATATAATTCTTGTGTCCTTTGTGTTGGTTTGATTTCTCTGGTTAGCCTTTTAAGCTTTGGTTGTTTTTGCACAAGATCCATATGTTGTATGATTGCTAGTTGTAGTGCTCTTATTGGTCTTTCTGAAGTAGAATTTTCATGCACTAGTTCTTCATGAGATTATACATTAAACCAAATCTTGTATTTTTTCCTTCATATCATCCATTTCTATTGGTTTATGCAAAATTGAATGTTCATCAAAATTGACATAGATCTTCTTATAAGAACCTCATGTGTTTAAATATTGTATGCCTTTGAATCTAAGTTGTAACCAAACATTATGCATTTCTTGCTCTTATCATCTAATTTCCTACATACCATATGCCTAGCAACTAAAAATTCTCAAATCCTTAGCACCTGATTTACTTCCATGCAACAATTCATAAGGTGTATTTTTACGCCGAAGGCGTTCCCTTTATGAAACAAACGGGTTGACTTCTGGAATCGACGGTCTCCATTTCTTCAGAGGTGTGCAAGACGATTGAAACGTCTTTGGCCATTAGATTTCGCCAGTCGCCCTTATCTTTTTCTGGTTCTATTTTTTGCCATTCATCTGCTATTTTTCACCGGGTTTATTGCTGAATTTGTATTCCTGTGTGGGGAAACGGTTTGATTTTTTTGAACTCATAAAACTCTGGTGTGAAATTTGTAGGCAGTACGTATAGCCCTTTGTCGTATATCGTACGCTTCTCAGAAAGCAATCCACTTAACGTTTATATTTTATCCATCTCTTTAGTGGTGGGTGGGTACTTTGATTAATGAATTTTTCAAACTTTGGAGAAGGGTAGTTTTTAATGATTGTTTTTTAATGAAATTTAATTTTTAAATTTTTATTTTAGATTATAAAATAAAGTTTAGTGAAATATTTGTAATATAATATTATAAAATAAAATAAATATTATTTAAATATTTTAAAGTATATTATAATATTTTAAGAGTGTATATTTAAATTAAATATACCATATTTTTAATAACTATATATTTATTATTCAATCATATTTATTTTATATATAAAATTTAATTTAATTTGTTATTATATCTAATATTCTATATAATAATAAAAATTATAATATATGTTTTTAATGTAATATTATATTATAAATTTTTATATTACTTTTTCTAAAAATGATATTTAATTTTTAAAATTTTATTTAAGATTATAAAAATATAGTTTAGTAAAATATTCTTAATATAATATTATAAAATAAAATAAATATTATTTTAATATTTTTAGTATATTATGATATTTTAAGAGTGTATATTTAGATTAATTATATCATATATATATATATTTATTTATTTATTTGTAATTGTAATACTATATTAAAAGATATCAAAAAGTTACATTTTCATCAGCGTTTCCATGGCTGGCAGTCTGAAACTATCTATCAACCTATTCGAACTGACAGAACAGGAAAGAAGACCATGCAGGGTCATAGCTACTAACAACCAGAGGAGACTAACACTATCCTAGAGTATCATAGCTTTGCTCCTGCTATACAAAATGGAGCAAAGGTGACAAACAAAATCTAATTACTAACATACTCTGCTAATTTCATGCTGAAGTCTTCCATCCATTGAAAGCCATCAACCTCCTCCAGATCTAGAACCCTTTTGATGAAGCTCATTGCCACCTCCGCCTGGTCCTTCAGCAGCACCAGATCGAAGCCCCTGATGTCCAGGATGAAAGGGAAGATCTTGATCACTGCGCCAGGGTCATCAAGGAGTCTCCAATCTTTTGGACGTGGGATACCAATCCCAGGGCTGGCCACCTGCAGAGACATCTCTAGATCCCCTAAATGCTCCGGATTGAAGATACCCTTCATTATGGAATCCGCCTCTGTTTTACCCATCCCCAATTCAAGCAGCATAGCTAAGACCCAAGATGAAATATCTATATCAACCCGATAGCGTTTGTCGTTCTCCAAGAAAGCTCTGCCCAGTAACATCTTCACCGCCCCCACCATTAATTCGTCATACCTATGCAACATTCTCTGCAGACGGAAGTCGGTGATGACGCCGAGGAAGGCCATCTACCTCTTCCTGCTGGTTAATCTAATTGGAGTATCCATCCCCCCACATCGAATGGACTCTGCTGAGACTATGGCTACAAAGTGTGAAGGTGTTTGGTAAAGAATGAAGAGGAGAATGCAATAAGGAAACACCGCCTGCGCTAATATCCTTTCCAAACTGCCTGAAGCTTCTCAAAACCAAACTGGAGATGGATTGCCAACTAATGCCGAGCTTGACACTAAATGAAATGAATGCCAATGTCCCTTTTGCTCGTGCTGGCTGTTCTCCCTTCCCAACCATGATTACCTACTCTACTATCTTCGCCTTGCCACCCCTGCTGAGGTGGCAAGGCTCCCGCCTCGCCTCCCACTAATTATATCATATATTTAATAATTATATATATTATCCAATTATATTTATTTTACATATGAAATTTAATTATATTTACTATTATATCTAATGTTTTATATAATAAAAATTATTCTATATATGAGAGAGAGAGAGAGTCTAATTATTGCACAAGGTAAGATGAACCAATATTTAGATCACAAAACATGTCAAGTCAACTTCACACAATATGGATTGAAATTACATCCATATGAAACACATTACAAAAATTAGGGCTCCTAACTAGACACATGCCCATAGACCAAGATATAAACAAGCAATACCTTAGACTATCCCCAACACTCTCAAGCTACTAGGAAAGCATGACTAGCATCAACCACCTCTTCCACCTAGGGCTTCACATCATTTGTAGACCAACCTCTATAATGACCCACTAAAGAAGGAAAGCACACACCATAGTAGATCTCTTGTTGGCACTAATACCTATGCATTGTCACCGCCAACTTCTAGCCACTAACAATGATGATGAACATGTAAACTAGATAAAACTTTGCCCACATCTCCACAAAAATCTTGCAAAACCCTAACTTCACAACTCAACTATTTTGTCAACATTACCCAGTCATGAAGCTAGAGTGGAAGAAAAGCCTTCCTCCTCCAATCCCATAGGCTTCAATTCCATACCACCTCCAAACTTTCATTCTGCAAAGATCTCTCTCTCTCTCTCTCTCTATATATATATATATATATCCTTCTCCCCCTCTCTCTCTATATCTCTCTCTGTCTAGATATACTTCTCTCTCTCTATGTTCCACTTTATGGCTACATAAATTTTATTCATCTAACAGAGGGATATGACTCCATGAATTGTTGGCAGGTTCAAATTGATTTTTCTTTTGCAAACATAAATGTCACAAATGAATGTAGTACTAAATTATTGGAGAGAGAGAGAGGGGGGGGGGACATGGAGATATAGAGATATATATTTGTTTCTAATTTATAACCAGCATATCATGCATGGTACCCCGCTCGTTTCACCGCCTATTCACTTGGTCTGAAATATGACAAAATAAATTTAACTATCTCGCAAATGTATCTAAGCATAAAGGGAGCAACGCTATCGAGTAAAATGCCTTTTTAAGAGAATTGCATAAATTTGAGTGATGGGAGCCCGTTGTGTTCAATCTCGCTCTGGCAAAACTTTTGTAAAGGGAACTAGATAGAATGCACACTATTTTAAGGTCTCAAGATCATTCCCGTATCATCTACAAATTTAAACAAATCAGAAAGCTTTTCCCTCAAAATTTTATATTTAAAATAATCGAGAATTCTCAATCTAAAATTATAGCATGTCTAAATTTGATTTTCATCCATTTGACCTCCAAATTATGCAAATGTGTGAAATTATAAAAGTAATGAGGATCACTAAGTTTGATCGATCTTTATATTATGTGATGTCCCCGTTAGAGGATGCACAATTGTAGGCTAGATAACAAATGAACATGATGTAGTTGGTGGTCATGCTTATATTTACAACACAATGCCTATTAAATGTAGGTGATGACTAATCTAATGCAAGTAAACCTAGGTGCAATGCATGAACACGAATCTAGAAAGGGAATGTATGCAAATAGAGGCTACACACCAAACATGAAAGCTCACAGATTTGAAGTAGCTACTAAGAAAAACATAGGGATCTTGAAATCCATTAACATTATGCAAAGTAATTCACGACACTCAAAAAAACAAAAAACAACATAGACCATACGGATACAAGACAACCATCATTTACTTAAAGACAAGGCAATTCAACTTCCACTACTCTTCGGTGTACCCATTGCACACTAAGGTGCAATTGCTAGTTATATAATGCATCAATAGACAACCTATTTTGAACATATATAACTATCGAAATTGCTTGTGTCATAAGGGGCTCCTGGTGCTTACCTTATTTCAACAAGATACAAAAAAATTGAAGCTTAAATACAGAGTGGGGAGCTTTGCTACCTTGCTTTGGAAACTATTTGCTTCTTCAGCAGCGAATTGCCGACTATAACATTTAGTTAAAGCAGATTGAACCACAATGTGACTGCATTCATGCCATTTGGTAGTTCTACATTGAATCACAATGGATTCTATAAACCATTTATAGAGGACAATGACGATGACTCTGTTGCATTGTCGTTATGCTCATTTCCAGAGATTCAACCAGAATTATAAAGTGTCAATACCATTAATTGCCTATCTCAATTTCTCAACGTTATGTAGAGAAGGTTTGTTGAAAGAGGTGCTACAAACACCCATTCTGCTTACTACCTGCCACTCCCCTGTACACTGTACTAAATATCTTCAAATATTGCACACCCACATTGCTAACAATGCGCTTTCACAAGGTAATCAATTCCACTCTCTAATCATTCGCAGGGGATTTGTATTTGCTAAACACACATTTTTCCAGAATAACCTTGTCAACATGTATGTCAAGTGCGGGGGTTTGGTGGATGCTCGGAAAGTTTTTGACGACATGAAAGAACGAGACGGATTCTCATGGAATGCCATCATTGCAGCTTATCGAAGGCATGGGTTTCCGCACGAGGCATTGGCACTGTTTCACCAAATGCAGAGAACAGATGTTCAACCTGATCAGTTCGCCTTTGCCAGCATACTCCCAGCCTGTGCCAAAATAAGAGCTTTGGATCAGGGTGTGGACATCCATCGAAGCATAATGGAAAGGGGGATTTTGTCAGATTTAGTAGTTGCAAATGCCTTGGTAGACATGTATGCAAAATGTGGAAGCATACACAAGGCACGTGAGGTGTTTGATAAAATGCCCGAGAAAAATGTGGTTTCATGGAATACGATGATTGCAGGATATGCACAAAATGGTGTTCTTAACGAGGCCTTAAGGCTTATTAAAGAAATGCCTCGACCTGATGTCATCTCATGGAGTGCTATAGTTGCAGGTTATGCACAAAATGGGTACTTTGAAAAGGCCTTGGATGCTTTTAAGCAAATGCAATTGGCAGGTTTAAGGCCGAACGCCACAACCTTTGTCAGCATCCTCTCAGCATGTTCCAAAATGGAAGATTTAGAACAGGGTATGGTCATCCATCAAAGCATAATCAACAGTGGATTTTTATCCAGTGTCCAAGTTGCAAATGCCCTGATAGACCTGTATGCAAAATGTGGAAACCTACATAACGCTCGTGAACTGTTTGACAAAATGATGCAAAGAGATGTGGTCTCATGGACTGCAATGATTGCAGGATATGCACAAAATTGTGTTCTTGACCAGGCCTTAAGGCTTTTCAAAGAAATGCCTCAGCCAGATGTCATCTCGTGGAATGCCATGGTTGCAGGATATGCACAAAATGGATTTGTTGAAAAGGCCTTGGAGGCATTCACTCAAATGCAATTGGCAGGTCTAAAACCAAACTCCACAACTTTTTCCAGCATACTCCCAGCCTGTGCCAAAATGGGAGGTTTAGAACTGGGTATGCACATCCATCAAAGCATAATTGAAAGTGGATTGTTGTCAAATGTCGTAGTTGTGAATGCCTTGATAGACATGTATGCTAAATGTGGAAGTATACACGAGGCACATGAGCTGTTTGAGAAAATGCCTCAAAGAGATGTGGTCTCATGGACTGCACTGATTGCAGGATATGCACAAAATGGGTTGGTTGAAAAGGCCTTGGAAACTTTTAAGCAAATGCAATTGGCAGGTGTAAAGCCAGCATCCACAACCTTTGCCAGCATCCTGCCAGCATGTGCAAAAATAGGAGCTTTAGAACAGGGTATGGACATCCATCAAAGTGTAATTGAAAGCGGATTTTGGTCAGATGTCGTTATTGCAAATGCCCTGATAGACATGTATGCAAAATGTGGTTGCATTCACAAGGCACGTGAACTGTTTGACAAATTTCCTCAAAGAGATGTCATCTCGTGGAATGCCATGGTTGCGGGATATGCACAAAATGGCTTGTGCAAAGATTCTCTTGAAATCTTTGAACTGATGAAGCACTCTGGAACATACCCTAATCATGTAAGCTTTGCTTGCGTGTTATATGCATGCAGCCATGCAGGTTTAGTGGATGAGGGCTGTAAATACTTCATTGGCATGAGTGATTCTTATTACATTATGCCTACAATTGATCATTATGTGTGCATGGTTGACATTCTTGGCCGTGCTGGGTATATCGAGGAAACTCTAAAATTTATCATAAAAATGCCAATTAAACCTATGGTTGTTGTGTGGGCATGTTTGCTTGGTGCATGTAGATCACATAATAAAATAAGGTTAGGCGTATTTACAGCAACTCTTCTTTTTGAAATGGATCCTAAAAATGCCGCGACTTACGTTCTTCTTTCAAACATCTATGCAGAAGTGGGCAGTTGGGGTGAGGTTCATATGGTAAGGAGATTGATGAAAGACAGAGGAGTTAAAAAGATACCTGGATGTAGTTGGATTGAAGACCATAAAATGATTCATGTTTTTTCAGTAGGAGACAGATCACACCCACAGACACAGGAGATCTATGGAGAGTTAGAGAAATTATCTTGGGAGATGAAGGTGGCAGGGTATTTTCCAGATTCAAAGCATGTACTTAATGATGTGGAGGAGGAGGAAAAAGAATTATTCCTCTGCCACCATAGTGAGAAGTTGGCAATTGCATTTGGATTGTTAAATACACCGCCTGGAACAACTATTAGAGTTGTCAAGAACCTTCGAGTATGTGTTGACTGCCACACTGCAACCAAGTTTATCTCCAAGATTGTTGCAAGACAAATTGTTGTGAGAGATGGGAACAGGTTCCATCATTTCAATCAAGGA
Source organism: Cunninghamia lanceolata (assembly GCA_027924645.1). NCBI lineage: Eukaryota > Viridiplantae > Streptophyta > Pinopsida > Cupressales > Cupressaceae > Cunninghamia > Cunninghamia lanceolata. Next base: position 6,487,441 of record BSBN01000850.1, read on the forward strand.
CAATGTTCTTGTGGAGATTACTGGTGATGCTCAGTGAAACAATCTATAAACAAACGCTTACACTATAACAAGGTGAACTGTCCGAGACCAGCAGGGATAAAGAATGGATTGGATTTTATTTTCAGTTTTTAAATACTGTTTTATCCTGAGTGTTTGGAGATCTAGACAATGATGTTGACTCCATTAATCAGATGAATAGTTTGCATTGTGCATCACTGCCTATACATACTGATGGGATAATTTTTAGAGCCCTTTTGTATGATTCCATAATGGTGTCATTGCATTGAACTGTTTTTCAGGAAGCCCGCACATCTCTGGAATGAAATCTGGAAGAGGAGGTGGAGAATGGGAAAGAGAAGGGGTAGAGGAATGCTTGATGTAAATGGATATCGCATTTGAGGATATTAGATCACATTTTGATGGAAACAACTCCTTTATATGGAAAGATTAGTCATGCAACTAGATATGGCATGCCCGTGAATCCCTAGATGCTAGCATCATTTTCAACAAAGATGAATTGCAATTGCTGAGCAGATTTATTAAATTTTTATTTTATTTTATTTTTCTTTCAAAAACAGATTTAAACAGATTTGGGCAGGCTAAAGGATTTGCATGTAGGACAAGGGTTCCCATCAGCGATCAGATTTGAGCAGGTTAAAGGATTGTGGGAGCAGATTTGAGGGTTTTGAGAGTAGGAAGCCTCACAGAGAAATAAAAGGGATCACATGCATTCCATCATACAGGTCACAGGCATCTATACCCTTGTTTTGAGGCATTTTACATCAATTTGTTATGTACACATTTTGTTAAACAGTTCGCATGCATCCCATGCTGAAACCTACCTAATGAAGAAAGCTGCTAGGGTGGCTACCCTAGGAAGGAACCTAGGTACTATGGCCTCACCTGGTGAAATAAAGAAGCAGCTTACTAAAGCTGTTACATTAGATGAAAAACTTCAAGCTCTATCCAATGTTGTTTCTGATGAAAATAAATATGTTAATGATTTATCAAATAGGTTGCACAGCCTGAACTTGGAATTCTCTTCCAAAATTTTTGAACTACTTAAAATAACCTCTGAGCAAGATAAAATGATGGCAAGCCTCTCTCAAGTAAATTGTGACCAAGAAAAAAAAACAATTGAGAGTCAAGCAAAATACCATTGTAGCACAGCAACGAGTCATAATAGATCTTCAAAATATGAACAAGGCTTCAAAGGATATTGAAAACTTTAAGGCAGATGTTTCCGCAAACCTTGTGAACCAAAAGGAGCTTGCCTTCAAGCTTGAATATGCAGATACAACTTGGGCACAAATGGTGGATGGAGTTATACAAGCAAAGTTTGAGGAGAGACAAAGCAACTCAAGTCCCTTGGTCTTAAAGTCAGAAGATTGAAGAAACAATATAATCCACTTGAGTTGGCTAAACAGTTTAATCAGAATTCTTTAGAACAAAAGGAAATCATCTTAGAGAGAGCTTGGTTCACTCAAGAGCATTCCTTTATTATCTGGTTCATGAGCTCTCAAGATAGGCTCCAGGGTTCTTGATCCAAAAAATGTTTTTTTTCTTTCAAAATTTCAGAGAAGATTTACATGGATGAGGATCTCACACAACTTCAATGTGAAGAGTTGAAAGATAATAGAAATTAAAGATGGTTGAAGCTAGGAAGCAAGGAAAGTGGTTAGTCATTCAGAATGATAGAGCATGGATCATGGATGCCCCTCCTTCAAGTTGGTCCCATGTGGGATTCAGTTAGTAAGCTTATCCTTTATCATTTGCCATCATGGAATTAAATAATACTCCTAATTTTCATTTCTACCTGTAAATCTTGAATTTTTTATACCCCCATAGTACACAATTTGTATTAAAGTATCCTCTCTTTTTGGCATATATCTTAAATATTTATTTTTTAATGACATTGTTTATACCCCTATTTATTTATACCTCTCATAAGTTCACTAAACATTTCATTGCCACCACTATTACACCCATCCCCAAATAAAAAATCATGAATAAATTTTGATAGGAGATAATGAAAATAAAATACATTAAAAATATTTTTATACTATAATAATTTACCATTGATCCCTAATGGAAAATATAAGTGAAAAAATTTAAGGGTAAGTATTTGATAGGAATGCTGGTCATTCTTAACTCCCTTTACATGTTTGGATTGATAAAAAAAAATTAATACTTATACATGGGGTAAACAACAAGAAATTATAAAATAATTGTTCACTCATCTCATATCTACCAGCCAAAACTTAGAAATTCTTCTTTTGTGTTATCATGTTGCAATCCTTTAAATAAGGTATCTATTAACCTCTAATGAAAGATATTTAAAAATGGTAAAAGACTTTTTTCTTATCATTGTCAAGTGAGACACTAATTTGATATATGAGACCCTCTTGGTGGATGCCCACAAGGAGAATCATTTCCCATTTACTTTATACATTGTCTTAAAAGGTACATATATAGGTCGAATCCTTATTTTAAAAATAAACTTATATTTGTTGTATGGTGTACAAACACCTTTATCATTTCACTTAGGACTAAATGAATTTGTATGCAATCCTTACACAAACAACATAACCAATTCCATTTTGTAGCCTCATGAAAGACAAGTAAAGAAACTTAAATTTAAATTTTTTTACCTAACTTCCTATCCCTTAGACCTAACCTCCAACTCCTTCCATTTTCTTGCCCCCAACACCCAAGAATAAACATTAATATAATTACCCTTTGTACCCCTAATACCTAGTGATATATTTATTTATTTTTTCCAATATGAAATACATGATAATGAGCTCATGTGATATGATATTGCCTATCTAGTGATGCCCTTGGGGTTGGTCCAAATCATGGCCTCTTGTATTTTCATCATCTTCCTTGTGACACTAGGCCATAAGACCCCAACATTCTCTTTTAGCTGTAGTTTGGAATTGTAGCGATTTAATATTCTTCGTACTAGGTTCTATAAAAGATATAATACACAATTTAGACATGATCTTATTCATATAAACTCATGAGGTTGATGCAAAACCACTTCCAACTTTTTCAAGCCACTCTTGGATATCAGTGCATAGGACTACACACCACATTGTCTCTAAGGGATTTGATGGAATTGCATGCCTATATAGAGACCATTTGGCTCCCTTCATTTAGCTTGTTACTTCCCCCACACTTATCCCCATAAGCAATTTCAAATATTTGTGACTCCATTTGGCGATCTACGACTACAAATAATAAGATTTTCCTCTCTTGATGATATACTTTTGATTGGTGATTTTAATGTTCAATCTAGTTGCATGTATTTGTTAGAAGTGAAGGTGCAAACCACACAATGGAAATCTAATTCAAACCTTATTAATGTCCTCTAGATAATGTAGGATTAATGGAGATTGCAACAAAAATAAAACCCACTACACAGAAATAACATGTATTAAGAATTGAACACATAACACATTATGTAACGTGGAGAAAACCCTTTCAGGTAAAAAACTCCACCAAGAAAAGAGGCTCCAAGTTGTATTATCTTCAAATATGATATTACAATACATGCACTTTCTCTTTTTCTTTAGTCTTCAATCCAGTGGTGCCTGTTACTCTCAACTTTGATAAAAACGTAGTACAAATATCCTTATAAAAGGGGGTTGCCTTCTAAGGCAAGCAAACCGACATAATATCGACCGTCAGATCTGTGACCTAATGGCGAACGGTCCAGATTTACAATGATTAAATTTGGCTATCTAGTGATGCCCTTGGGGTTGGTCTAATCACGGCCTCTTATATTTTCATCATCTTTCTTGTGACACTAGGCCATAAGACCCCAACATTCTCTTTTAGCTGTAGTTTGGAATTGTAGGGATTTAATATTCTTTGTACTAGGTTCTATAAAAGATATTATACACAATTTAGGCATGATCTTATTCATATAAACTCATGAGGTTGATGAAAAACCACTTCCTACTTTTTCAAGACACTCTTGAATACCAATGCATAGGACTACACACCACATTGGCTCTAAGGGATTTGATGGAATTGCATGCCTATATAGAGACCATTTGGCTCCCTTCATTTAGCTTGTTACTTCCCCCACACTTATCCCCATATGCAATTTCAAATATTTGTGACTCCACTTGGCGATCTGTTACGACTACAAATAATAAGATTTTCCTCTCTCGATGGTATACTTTTGATTCGTGAATTTAATGCTCAATCTAGTTGCATGTATTTGTTAGAAGTGAAGGTGCAAACCACACAACGGAAGCCTGATTCAAACCTTATTAATGTCCTCTAGATAATGTAGAATCAATGGAGATTGCAACAGAAATAAAACCCACTACACAGAAATAACACGCATTAAGAACTGAACACATAACACAATATGTAACATGGAGAAAACCCTTTCAGGTAAAAAACTCCATCAAGAAAAGAGGCTCCAAGTTGTATTATCTTCAAATATAAGATTACAATACATGCACTTCCTCTTTTCTTCAGTCTACAATCTAGTGGTGCTTGTTACTTTAAACTTTGATAAAAATGTAGTACAAATATCCTTATAAAAGGGGATTGCCTTCTAGGGCAAGAAAACTAACATAATATCGACCGTCAAATCTGTGACCTAATGATGAATGGTCAAGATTTACAATGATAAAATTTGGCTGTCTAGTGATGCCCTCGGGGTTGGTCCAAATCATGTCCTCTCATATTTTCATCATATTCCTTGTGACACTAGGCCATAAGACCCCAACATTCTCTTTTAGTTGTAGTTTTGAAGTATAGGGATTTAATATTCTTCGTACTAGGTTCTATAAAATATATAATACACAATTTAGACATGATCTTATTCATATAAACTCATGAGGTTGATGAAAAACCACTTCATGCTTTTTCAAGCCACTCTTGGATATTAGTGCATAGGACTGCACACCATATTGGCTGTAAGGAATTTGATGGAATTGCATGCCTATATAGAGACCATTTGGCTCCCTTCATTTAGCTTGTTACTTCCACCACACTTATCCCCATATGCAATTTCAAATATCTGTGACTCCATTTGGCGATCTACGACTACAAATAATAAGATTTTCCTCTCTTGATGATATACTTTTGATTGGTGATTTTAATGCTCAATCTAGTTGCATGTATTTGTTAAAAGTGAAGGTGCAAACCACACAACGAAAATATGATTCAAACCTTATTAATGTCCTCTAGATAATGTAGAATCAATGGAGATTGCAACAAAAAATAAAACTCATTACACAAAGATAACATGCATTAAGAACTGAACACATAACATAGTATGTAATGTGGGGAAAACTCTTTCGGATAAAAAACTCCACCAAGAAAAGAGGCTCCAAGTTGTATTATCTTCAAATATAAGATTACAATACATGCACTTCCTCTTCTTCTTCAGTCTTCAATCTAGCGACACATGTTACTCTCAACTCTGATAAAACGTAGTACAAATATCCTTATAAAAGGGGGTTGCCTTCTAGGAAAAGAAAACTGACATAATATCGATCGTCAAATCTGTGACCTAATAACAAATGGTCTATATTTATAATGATAAAATTTGGCTATCTAGTGATGCCCTCGAGGTTGGTCCAAATCATGACCTCTTATATTTTCATCATCTTCCTTGTGACACTAGGCCATAAGACCCCAACATTCTCTTTTAGCTGTAGTTTGGAATTATAGGGATTTAATATTCTTCGTACTAGGTTCTATAAAAGATATAATACACAATTTAGACATGATCTTATTCATATAAACTCATGAGGTTGATGAAAAACCACTTCCTGCTTTTTCAAGCCACATCAGTGCATAGGACTGCACACCATATTGGCTCTAAGGGATTTGATGGAATTGCATGCCTATATAGAGACCATTTGGCTCCCTTCATTTATCTTGTTACTTCCCCCACACTTATCCCCATATGCAATTTCAAATATTTGTGACTCCATTTGGCAACCTACGACTAGAAATAATAAGATTTTCCTCTCTTGATGATATACTTTTGATTGGTAGTTTAATGCTCAATCTAGTTACATGTATATGTTAAAAGTGAAGGTGCAAACCACACAATGAAAATCTGATTCAAACCTTATTAATGTCTTCTAGATAATGTGGAATCAATGGAGATTGCAACAAAAATAAAACCCACTACACATAAATAACATGCATTAAGAACTGAACACATAACACAATATGTAATGTGGAGAAAACTCTTTCGGGTAAAAAACTCCACCAATAAAAGAGGCTCCAAGTTGTATTATCTTCAAATATGAGATTACAATACATGCAAGTTTCCTCTTTTTCTTCAGTCTTCAATCCAACAACGCTTATTACTTTCAATTATGATAAAAAATTAGTACAAATATCCTTATAAAAGGGGGTTGCCTTCTAGGGCAAGAAAACTAACATAATATTGACTGTTAGATCGGTGGCCTAATGAAGAATGGTTAAGATTTACAATGATAAAATTTGGCTATGTAGTGATGCCCTCGAAGTTGGTCCAAATCATGGTCTCTTATATTTTCATCATCTTCCTTGTGACACTAGGCCATAAGACCCCATCATTCTCTTTTAGTTGTAGTTTGGAATTGTAGGGATTTAATATTCTTCGTACTAGGTTCTATAAAAGATATAATACACAATTTAGACATGATCTTATTCATATAAACTCATAAGGTTGATGAAAAACCACTTCCTGCTTTTTGAAGCCACATTAGTGCATAGGTGGTGCAGGGGCACCTCTTTAATAGGACCAATATACACAAGAGGAAGGAGAAGAAGACTAAATTTAATTAAACATTTCATGTTATCTATAGCATCTTCAAAAATGTAACATTCTCTATTAGCATTTCATGTGGGTAAACTCCAAACTTGACATTTATTAACAGTTTGGATTAAGGGAAAGTTAATCAAGGTGTCTTAAGCACTAGAGTTTTGTTGTCTTATGCAAAACAGATGTCTTTTGTAATAGATTAAGGGTTCCCACCTATAATTTTGAAAAACTAAAATCCCAGAAACAGAGGAGAATGTCAGTCCCTCACATTGGGAAAGATAAAAAGGGGAAAACCTTTTGTAGAGGCGACGGGTGATAGTTTTGGCTCTGGTCTCTGAATAGTCAAATGTAGTTTCTGAACATGAAGAAAGAATAGAAGTTCTGCAAGTTATTTTCTTTCCAGTTTCTGAATACTGTGTAGAAATTCATTCTGTGTAGGTTTTGTATAAAATTTAGTTTTGTGCTTCTGTGGTCGAGCTAACTGGATAAATCCATTCCACTAGCAGATTTTTGGGGAAATCAGTGGAATGGACTTGTAGATTAATCCCCCATTTTTGTTTATTCGCTCTAGGTATGGAAGATTAGAGTTGCAGAACCATTTCAAGCAATCCCTCAGTGTTTCTTGTTGCTACAATTTCCATTGGGGTATATGTCCAGTATGTGTTGATTTAGTGTTTTGTTGTCACATGGTGGGAAAACATCAGTTGTGAATACCGTCACCTGTGTGAAATAGGTTTTCTATAGGTATTCTATATTCGACCCATCGGTGTGAGTCAGGCATCGACAAGGAGGAATCGTGCTGGTCCAATGGAGGTGAGTCTCACCGACAACGGTGTGAGTTAAGTCCGTCAGGGTGAGACAAGGTATCGGTGAAAGAAGATTGTGAAGGCCCGACAGTGAAAGACTAATCGATGGTAGTATTGGCTGAAGACATCGGCGTGAGAAGGTGTATCGGCGAAAGATCTTGAGTGTTAGCCAATAGTCCATGTTCCTGTCGATCGGGGTGACGCCAGAGAAGTCTGGCCGATGTAGTATATATTGGCATGAGTTACTTCATCGGCAGAAGGGAAAAAGGTGGCGCCGACAATAAGTGGTCTCGCTGATAGAGAGAGGTCATCGGTGAGAGAGGGGTGTATCGGCGAAAGAATTCAACGCTGGGCCGACGGTAGAGGTCAGCCCGATGGAGGAATTAACATAGTCATCGGAGTGACATCAGAAATCAGGGAGGTTTCCCGTAGCTGGGCCGATAGTCCAAGTGTTGCCGATAGGCAACTTGGTCGAGTAGGGTGACCGTTGGCGGAGGTGACCAGGACTGGCGATCATAGGTTGAAGATCATAAGCATCGGTGTGAGGGAGAGCGTCGGCAGGAGATTTAAAGAGCTCACCGATAGACAAAAGTCTCGCCGAAGGGGAAGGTTTGAACCTATCCATTGAACCTCTCGATTGAACCTATCAGTTGAACCTTGGCACTGGACCTCTCCGTTGAACCCATGGTTCAACCTGACAGTTAGAAGTCTCGCTGAAGGAGAAGGATGAACCTCGGCGTTGAACCTAGCCATTGAACCTCCGATTTGAACTTGTTCATCGGTGAGAGGTGAAGGCATCGGCGAAGGAGTCTAGAGCTTGACCGACGGTGTAGTGTCTTGCCAATAGGCAAGAGTGGGTACACATCGGTGAGACAATTCAAAGGTCTTGCCGATACATTCTAAATTTGTTGTTTTGTAAGCTAACAAGGGTCTGTGACAGGGTTCATACGCTTCAGTTGGCACGTGCTCTGCATCAATAGGACTACACACCATATTGGCTCTAAGGGATTTGATGGAATTGCATGCCTATATAGAGACCATTTGGCTCCCTTCATTTATCTTGTTACTTCCCCCACACTTATCCCCATATGCAATTTCAAATATTTGTGACTCCATTTGGCGACCTATGACTAGAAATAATAAGATTTTCCTCTCTTGATGATATACTTTTGATTGGTAATTTAATGCTCAATCTAGTTACATGTATATGTTAGAAGTGAAGGTGCAAACCACACAATGAAAATCTAATTCAAAACTTATTAATGTCTTCTAGATAATGTGGAATCAATGGAGATTGCAAGAAAATTAAAACCCACTGCACATAAATAAATGCATTAAGAACTGAACACATAACACAATATGTAATGTGGAGAAAACCCTTTCGGGTAAAAAACTCCACCAATAAAAGAGGCTCCAAGTTGTATTATCTTCAAATATGAGATTACAATACATGCACTTCCTCCTTTTCTTCAGTCTTCAGTCCAACAACGCTTATTACTCTCAATTCTGATAAAAATTTAGTACAAATATCCTTATAAAAGGGGGTTGCCTTTTAGGGCAAGAAAACTGACATAATATTGACCGTTAGATCGGTGACCTAATGAAGAATGGTCGAGATTTACAATGATAAAATTTGGCTATCTAGTGATGCCCTCGAGGTTGGTCCAAATCATGGTCTCTTATATTTTCATCATCTTCCTTGTGACACTAGGCCATAAGACCCCATCATTCTCTTTTAGCTATAGTTTGGAATTGTAGGGATTTAATATTCTTTGTACTAGGTTCTATAAAAGATATAATACACAATTTAGCCATGATCTTATTCATATAAACTCATGAGGTTGATGAAAAACCACTTCCTGCTTTTTCAAGCCACATCAGTGCATAGGACTGCACACCATATTGGCTCTAAGGGATTTGATGGAATTGCATGCCTATATATAGACCATTTGGCTCCCTTCATTTAGATTGTTACTTCCCTCACACTTATCCCCATATGCAATTTCAAATATCAGTGACTCCATTTGGTGATCTACAACTAGAAATAATAAGATTTTCCTCTCTTGATGATATACTTTTGATTGGTGATTCTAATGCTCAATTTAGTTGCATGTATTTTTCAGAAGTGAAGGTGCAAACCGGACAATAGAAATTTGATTCAAACCTTATTAATGTCCTCTAAATAATGTAGAATCAATGGAGATTGCAACAGAAATAAAACCCACTACACAGAATTTACATGCATCAAGAATTGAACACAACACAGTATGTAACGTGGAGAAAACACTTTCAGGTAAAAAACTTCACCAAGAAAAGAGGCTCCAAGTTGTATCATATTTAAATATGAGATTACAATACACGCACTTCCATTTCTTCTTCAGTCTTCAATCCAACGGCACCTGTTACTGTCAACTCTGATAAAAATGTAGTAGAAATATCCTTATAAAAGGGGGTTGTCTTCTAGGGCAAAAAACTGACATAATATCAACTATCAGATCTGTGACCTAATGACGAACAATCCAAATTTATAATGATAAAATTTGACTATCTAGTGATGCCCTCGGGGTTGGTCCAAATCATGGCCTCTTATATTTTCATCATCTTCCTTGTGACACTAGGCCATAAGACCCCAACATTCTCTTTTAGTTGTAGTTTGGAATTGTAGGGATTTAATATTCTTCGTACTAGGTTCTATAAAAGATATAATACACAATTTAGACATGATCTTATTCATATAAACTCATGAGGTTGATGCAAAACCACTTCCTACCTTTTCAAGTCACTCTTGGATATCAGTGCATAGGACTACACACCATATTGGTTGTAAGGGATTTGATGGAATTGCATGCCTATATAGAGACCATTTGGCTCCCTTCATTTAGCTTGTTACTTCCCCCACACTTATCCCCATATGCAATTTCAAATATCAGTGACTCCATTTGGCGATCTACGACTACAAATAATAAGATTTTCCTCTCTTGATGATATACTTTTGATTGGTGATTTTAATGCTCAATCTAGTTGCATGTATTTGTTGGAAGTGAAGGTGCAAACCACACAATGGAAATATGATTCAAACTTTATTAATGTCCTTTAGATAATGAATAATCAATGGAGATTACAACAAAAATAAAACCCGCTACACATAAATAACATGCATCAAGAACTAAACACATAACACAGTATGTAACATGGAGAAAACCCTTTCAGGTAAAAAACTCCACCAAGAAAAGAGGCTCCAAGTTGTATTATCTTCAAATATGAGATTACAATACATGCACTTCCTCTTCTTCTTTGATCTTCAATCCAACATTGCCTGTTACTCTCAACTCTGATAAAAACTTAGTACAAATATTCTTATAAAAGGGGGTTGTCTTCTAGGGCAAGAAAATTGAAATAATATTGACTGTCGGATCTATGACCTAATGGCGAATGATCTAGATTTACAATGATAAAATTTGGCTATCTAGTGATGCCCTCGAGGTTGGTCTGTTGATAACTGAGAGGGGGGGTGAATCAGTTATCCTAATATTTTAACTTTATGTGCTTTCTTAACAGTTAATGCAACATCAGATCAAATAAGCAAGCATAATCATGAAATAGAAATAACACCAATACACATGACACAATGATTTTGATGTGGAAACCTTGTTAAAGGAAAAACCACGGGGTGATTAACCCAAGATATTATTCTCTGTTAGAAGAATAGAAGATGCAAAATGGCACTTGCCAATTAGGGCTCACTGCTCGAGCACACTGCTCACAAGAGGCTCACTGCCTACAAAAGACTTACTGTATACACAAAGAAAACTTGAACTGATGAGAAGCATCCACACATGCTGAAGTTCAGTTTCGGTTAAGCTCAATAGATTGATCTGCTGCACTTCATTCTTGCTCTCCTTAATTGCTATTGTCCTCTTACATTCCGAACCTATTTTTCTGCCTTTTATACTATTTTGATTTTATTCGCACTTCAATACTTACACCATTCACCTTCACATCTAAATCCATCTTGTATATATATCCGCACAAGTGATTTCAACACTTTTCTACTCGGCATCCGGAATAGTCAATATTATCTCAAACTCTGGTTTGTCGGCTGAATCCTTGCATACTAAGTAAATGCGGATCAAGAATATGCTTGTAGAAGTCTTCAATCATGTCGGCCAATCATGAATGATACCTCAAGAAACTTAGTCATTAACAATATCTCTTCCGGATTTTAGTCTGACACTCTGCCGGTACAGTTCTTCCTCTGTCTACTCTATCAAACAGGAACCCAACACTCAAGTGTTCATATCTCTTCACCCTTCCATCACCGGAGGCTAAATCCTTGGAATCTATTAGTCAAGGTACTCATCTTGACTTTACCAAATCCGCACTTTATTGAAATGCTTCCTCTAATAGATCCGGACCTGACTGTCGGACCTTGCTGATTGCTCTATTCTTGCTTACCGGATCATGACACTTCTTCAATCTGACTTCCGGTAGAGACTCATCATGTCTTGCGGATGTGTGGGATAACCTTTGTTGCTATCAATGACAACATTCATGAATCCATATAGTGTCTCTTGCCAACAATCTCCCCCTTTGGCATTGATGGCAACACTTAGTGAAAAATGACTAAGTGTCACACTATACTCCCCCTTGGCTAATGCTCTATCTCTATGTACATTTTTTAGAGCTCCCCCTTAGCCGGATTCCTCATTTTTCACTGCTCATCACTCCCCCTTTGACATCAATGGCAAAGGGTCCGCACACCAAAATTTTCAAAAATTAATCTATACTGAGTCGCATAAGTATATCATCCGGTTGTACTCTACATATACTTTAGTATGTCTGCAAAAGTGTTTTTCAATTGTACAACTTCAGTTGCCCAGCTCAGCTTCATCCTATCTAAAATTGATATGTGACCACTCAACAGAAATGCAAAAGCTTCTGCCTTCTTCAACTCTGTCGGATCATTTGTCTTGGCGGTGGTTTGAGCATCACTTAGGGCCTCATGCATGGCCTCCAACTTAGGAATGATTATTCTTTTAAGCTCATTTAACCTGCTGATTCTGTTTTTCTTTTCTTTCTCTAGCTTCTTAATTTCATCCAAGACTGCAATAGTCTGACATTCTTGATTTACTATGGATGAGGTAAGTGGATTAAAATTTTGAGAAAGTTTTGTTAGTTTGATCTCCTGTCTTTCATTTTCTTCTCAATCTCCATTGTTGCTTTGGACCATGATAGACAAAATTTATATATTTCCCCACCATCTTTAAGAGCATTTTCTAAGCTCTTTATCCCTATATCTATATTTCTTCTATCATTTGATATTAGACTTAGTATTTCAGAGAATCTTTTATCCAAAAACTCTTTCCGGACCTTTTCCTCAGCTGATTTCTCTAAAGACTTAAAATGAGTGCTGACTGAACTAACAAGAGACTTAAGATTACCTGATGAGGAAGCCGATGAATCCTTCAGAAAGGATGGCATGATCTTTTCAAGCACACCGGATGTAGCTTCTATTAGCTCACAGTCTTCCATGTGAGACTTCAGGAGTTGTTCTTTTGCCTTTGCATTAGCAAATGAAGCTATCTTCATTGTTTGTACCGGGGAAAGAGAATCAAAATCAAATGGTCCTAGTAGAAGTTCTGGTTCATCAATTTCTATTGTCTCTTTGTTTAGGAAATCTTTGACAATTTCTGCAGTGTCTCTTGCCGGAGACAGAGTTTTTCTTTTCTTCTGCAGTCTTAGAGCTGTCATCTTCTTTTCCCTTTACTTCTTTTTCTTTCTCCTTTATTCTTTCTTCTCCTTTGGATCCGGAGTCAGCAGGGGAAACCAGAGGAGTAATGTTTGTTTGTTCATGAGCCACCTCTTCCGGAGTAGAGGATTCCAAGCCCTTATCTTTACCTTCACCAGAGTCCATTACTTCTTCTGTCATTGCCTCAGTAGTTTCTTTTTCAACACTTGTAGCCGAGGGATCAACACCCAAGTCTTCTATAATAGGAATGTTGAATCTTGAGTATGCCTTCCATAGGATTTCTTTTGTTTCTTTTGCCACTTTATTAGTTTCTCCAAGCATGAGCTGATTCATTCTAGTCTTACTCCGAAACTCATCCTTGCAATCTTTGAAGATCATATCCATTTGTTTTGGAGTAATTGAAGGGTAGAGCTGAATAGCCATCTGTTCTCTGATTTCTAAGTCCTTAGCCTTAGCATTTTCTTTTCTCATTTCAAGTTCCTCTTCCAAACTTTTAGGAATTAGAGAAATTATTTCAATCAAGGCTTTATTGTATGTGTTTAAGTACTTAACTGTGGCTTCCTCCAAGATTTTTCTATTTGCATCATTATATGCATCATAGAATTCTGTTATTAGTTGCAGGTTCCCATCCATAGTAACAGCTTTGACTACATCATCTAGGGACAGAGTGGGCTTTTCAACAAACTCTTCTGCCTCTGCCACCTTATCTGCATTGGATACTTTCTTCTTCTTCTTCATCTTCTTGATCTCTTCATCAGATTCTGTCTCTTCTTCATCTTTCTGAATGATATAAGACCTTGTGGCCTTTGTCTTAATTCTTTTCTCTGCTTTACCGGATGATTTTGCTTCCGGTTTATTTGAGCTCTTAGAAGATCTGGTCCGGGAGGAGGATTCTACCGGAACACTTTGCTTTTCTGCCTCTTTCTTTCCTTTCTCAGTCCTTTCCTTCTTTTCCCTATTGGCATCAAGTGCCTCTTTTGAGATGCCAAAGCTTTTGGCAATGTTTTCTACTTCTTTTCTTACCTTTCTTTTCATCTCTGGTTGCCTTAGCTCAACATGGATCTTTACACTCAATTCTTCAAAGGTTCCAAACCTTTCTACCTTGGGATCCTTTGGTTTACTAAGCATGTGCTGAACATGCAGCTCTATGATTTTCTCATCCACCTCATACCCCATTGGCATGATCCACATTGTTCTTGGTTCCACTACCTCCATTAGGCACTGATCAGTCTCTACCATAAAGCATACTGTGTCTTTGTATTTCTCAACTAGAGATTGGGGAATTCTCTTTCTAGCTTGCATCATGCTTTGAAAATTCTTGAAATATCCCTAGAGAGCTGTATTCTATGCCTTGGCATCACCAAGCCCATGTATATAATCTCTGATCTGAATGGCTACTAGCCTATCATTCTGCCATACCCAGCCACTGGATCCGGGAAGCTCATTCATGTAATAAAAGAACAGACGGAGTATCAAACCACCATATTTGAAGGAGTTCTTCTTATCCTTCTTTATCTTCTGTAGATTCCCCAATAGTTGGTTCAGAAGGAGCTCACAAAGATCATAGTCTACATTCTTCCTCAACATTTCATAAGCAATATATATAGCAGTTCCGAAAACTGAATTCTCCCTGCTGGAGTGATATATCTTATATCCAATTATCATTGATGCAAACTTGATATCTGGATCTGTGATATCCTCAATAGTCATAGCTCTTTTATCAAACTTTGATCTGGTAGCCTCACTTACAATTTGGTTTTTGACAGATTTGAGAATGGGCATCTCACCGGTTGAGTGTAATCCGGTTACAGCCTTGATGGCATCCTTAGTGATCTTAAACGACCTGTTCAACCACATGAAGTTGTCATGCATTCGGCTCCGAATATACCGGACCCATTCATCTTCCAGAAAATAGGGGAAATGAATGCATTGTGCAAAATGTTTATCTCGGATAGCTTTATACTGGGTTTTGAGTTTGAATGAGTCATCTGTCAATTGCTTGTGATAGATATCGACCAACTTAGATTCCCCAAATACTTCAATACTCACATGAATATATGCCCTAACATCTTCTACATGCAAAACCCCATGCAGAATGCTTGACAAAGCACCTAGGGGATCAACTTCTAGGGATTTATATGGATGCTTCTTAAATTTAGGGTGAGGCCTATCAGAAATCTTCACTACATTTGGAGTAGCCATCTTTCAAAGATTTGCAGAGAGATATTAAGAATGGAAAATACCTTTTATGCTTCTAGGTTACACGAAGTGAGTCGGATCAATTACTGGATGAATCAGATTCTGTAGATGATCTTTGATGGGCTTGAGGAATTTCTGTTGCAGAGCTTCTTTTCATTTCTTCTTGAATGCAAAATGAACAAATGCTTAATGAGAAAACCCTTATATTGCTCCGCAAACCCTAATATCAAGTTGCAATAAATGCTCGACCTAAGTCATTCCGGTTTGCCTTATTTGGATGACTTGAAGAACCGGATCAATCTTGATCTAAACATCTTGCGGATCTTCCAAATCTTAACCATAGTTTATTTAGATGTTTCTCTTATGAGCCCTTTAATCCGCAACTCTCCTTGTGCCAGTTCCGGCACCAATTGACTGGCTGGGGGAACAAGGTTTTCTTTGTGTCTCCCCCTGAGCCAGAGCTCACTTTTTAATTTTCGGAAGGAATATTAGCACCAGAGTCTGGTGCGGATCCATCCCCTACATTCTCTGTACTTTTCTTCACCCAAATCTTGTTCATCTCACTTTGAACTTCATCCGCATTCACTTTTTGTTTTCCCTTATCTTGATTCTGATTATGATATACCAGACCTCTTTTGTCCTGATTCTTGCTTCTACAGAATTTTGCAATATGATCGGATCTATTGTAAATTTGGCAAACAACATTTCTTTGCATATTTGATTGATATCCTCTTGATCTGCATTGATTAGCCATATGACCCATTCTATTGCATGCAAAGCATCTACCATTAAATGAATTGTTCATTTGCATATTTCTGCATTCATGAGATTTGTGACCATACCTTTTGCAGTTGAAACACTGTCCGGAGAAGGATGTATTAGTCTGATTCATTCTCTTTCTGCACTGATTAGCTTTCTGACCAAAGTTATTGCAGTTGTGGCAGTATCCATTAAAGGATGGATATCTTTGAGCATTAGGCTGCCTTACCGGAGGTCTTCTAGGCCCGTTCCTTAGATTTTCTGATCCAAAATTCTTCTGACTGGATCCGGAGCTTTCACCTTTTTCATACCCCAGGCCACACTTGTCATCTACCCTCTTTTGGCTTTCAAGAAGAACTTCAAGTTGAGCAGAGCATATCTTGAATTTCTCTTTGTATTCATTTATTGTTTGAAGATCCTTTTTAAGAGAGACAATTTGATCCTCAAGTTTTTCTTCATTATCTTTAGCATCTTCAAGATCAGATTCAAGATGTCTGATTATTCTATCCATCTTGTGGCAGTCTTCTGATTTTTCCCTGAGAGATTGTCTTAGATCATCTTCAGATTTTCTTCTTTCTTCAATTTCTTGGGTGAACTTCATAACTCTTGATTCCATTTCATGTCTTACCATGATGATTTCTTTTGATAACTTTTCACATAACTTGGTTTTCTCTTTCAGATCTCCATTTGTATCATTGGCTTCACCTTGACTTGCTAATTGCTGAAGTAGCTCCTTTCTCTTTTTCATAGAGAGACTCAATTTCTCTTTTAGTTCTTTTATGAAATCATCAGCCTGTTTGAGTCTTTCCTTCAATTCATTGACTTTAGAGTTTGACTGCTCAAGATCATCAAGGGTAGACTTGAGTTGCTCCCTTATACCATATACATCCATTTGAATTCCCAGATCTTCCTCAAGCTGTTAGGCTCTGTTAGGAGGAACTTGGCTCTGATACCAATTGTTGATAACTGAGAGGGGGGGTGAATCAGTTATCCTAATATTTTAACTTTTTGTGCTCTCTTAACAGTTAATGCAACATCAGATCAAATAAGCAAGCATAATCATGAAATGGAAATAACACCAATACACATGACACAATGATTTTGACGTGGAAACCTTGTTAAAGGAAAAACCACGGGGTGATTAACCCAAGATATTATTCTCTGTTAGAAGAATAGAAGATGCAAAATGACACTTGCCAATTAGGGCTCACTGCCTGAGCACACTGCTCACAAGAGGATCACTGCCTACAAAAGACTTACTGTATACACGAAGAAAACTTGAACTGATGAGAAGCATCCACACATGCTGAAGTTCAGTTCTGGTTAAGCTCAATAGACTGATCTGCTGCACTTCATTCTTGCTCTCCTTAATTGCTGTTGTTACATCCCTATTTTCTAACTTGCTTTACTTTTACTTTTTACTTGGGTATAAGTAAATTTGTTGTGATGTTATAGACTTACGACAGAATATGACATGGAATTATATTGAAAATCATTTATGAAATCATGGAAATGATTATGTTATTATCGATTTAATATATGATGAGATTTGATTTACTAGTTGAATTTATTGAATAATGATGCACTAATCTCTTATTGTTGATGACAAGTGAAACAGGATTACAGGTTATTGACTCTCAGAGAAGAGAGAGAGAGAGTATCTTTCGAGAAGAGAGATATAGACCTTGGGATACGAATGGTCTATTTGCCAAACGAGTCTAGTGTTAAACGATAATGTGAACCTAAGAGTCATATGAGGTATGTATTGTCTTGCCAGTTACTTTGAATCTATTTTGACGGGTAGTAGATACCTTGTTTATCTTCTAGTCAAGTCGATGATGAGTCGACATAGTCGTTCGCGAAGTAAACTACGTCATAAGCCGTAAAACAGTTGTGTTTTTCTTCTTGTGTCACTTAGGGGTTTTACTGTCGCTTTTTAAACGTCAGACGTTCTCATCAAGTTTGATGACGCGAATATTGTCGACGTTTAACGTCAACAGATGAACCTATTTGTGGCAGATTTGTGGACCACGTCTCGTAGTCGAAAGATGCGAGAAGTCATTTTGTGCGTCAAACGATTAAGAAACCTTGTGAAGCATTACGACCAATCCGTTGTGATTGTCATCAACCGTGTTAATCTTGTGTTGAGAATTATTCCCTTTTGTTAAAACGACGGAAGTCGAATGGGAAGTTGAATTATGCTTTAAATTATTCTTGTCGATCCTTGTGTTTAGGCATGTGCCGGTCATGAGTTCAAGGCCGAGTTGCTCCATTTTCATTGAGGGTGTCAGCCAGCATTATGAGTTCTTCATCACCTTTGAACGGTGGTTGTAAACTTAACCAATCGAAATTCCTTTTCCATCATCATTTAAACAGTTATCTATCCCTGCACCAATCCGTCAAACCTGTCATCATCATTTTACCACTGCAGATGTAAATTTTGCAACTTATGTGGAAGTTGTTGCAACTTACCAAGTCGTGGAGACCGTTCGGGAGGAGCGACGTAAGTGGAGTCTTTTATTGTTGTAATCGTTTATATAGTTGGTGGTGAATTGGCAAGGGGGTGGCAGGTACACACCCACATTCCCACTACCTGTAGCAGATGGAAAAAGGTTTTCGAAGGCTTGTTATATGGAGATTCCCACGACTTAAGGGAACTAAAATAACAAATTTTAGTGGTGTCATTTCTAAATTAGGTAAGTTGTTTTTGAGTGAGTAGTTTTTATTGACCCCGTACTCCTTTATTCGGGTGGTCCATTATATAACTCTTCGCAGGCTGTTATGCTAGAGATAACAGCGGCATGTTGGAGACAGATAACTATTTTTAGAAGTGGCATACCTCCTTAACCACGGGAGAGCTTTTCGATGCCAAAAGGAGGAGAGTCATTGTAATTGGACGACTGGAACTTATGAGAGGGAACGTTGTTGATGCATGCGTAGAAAACTAGAATAAAGTCAGACTTCTATTTGAGTGAGGGGGGCGAAATGTTTTAGGGAGAGTTTGTTATTTTCGGTTGAGGAGAAATTGAAAACCGCAGAGGAATATGGGCAGGAACGGCGGAAAAAGCTGAGGGTGGATATTAAGAGGAAACGGTGATCCGATAGGCGGGGGTTTTTCTCTTGAAGGTAGTGGTCCATAATGGCGGACGGTGGGAGAAAATGAAGGGATGGACTCTTAAAGAGGGCCGTCGTGCTCAACTGGGAGGAGGTTAGACGGTAGAGGAAAGGGGAACGGTGAGGAAGATGCCAGGGAATCCATCGTTTAGGGTGGAGAAACGGGCATCAGTTCGGGGGGTGATTCTGTTTTGAGAAGAGTCGGAAGACAGTGAAGTTTGGAGGGAGACTTACGCAGTGGGAGAAAGGAGAGCCGAGGAAGTCTCAATGACAGTGAAACGGGAGAAACAGGAAAAGACAATACGTAGCTGAGTCTTGGGAAGAAGGATTTGTTCTTAGGGGGGCACAGACTGTGGCATCCGACGGGGAGGTTCAAGAAGAGATTTCTTTTTGCAAATAAGAGTAGGGGATTCACGTCGTAGTTGTAGACGGAGGAATGTCTAATAAGAATATAGGCTCAGGTATGAGCCAAGTCTATATCCTTGTTCCCTTCCTTTTATATATAATGTTGTTCGAGAACTAATGATAAACGGTAGCTCATATGAGAACGGAGAATCACATTAGAAATGTATGTAGATTTAAGATCTTCGCATACTGTGAGCAAAGTCTGTTAGAAACTTCTTTTTCTCAAGAAGCCTTTATCTGATACGACACTTTTCATTTGCTTCTAGTTATTATTATAATCTTCTTTGAGCAGAGCTAGAGCCAATAATTTGGTCTCTTTACGACTGATTTACTTAGGACATGTTAAGGCCGAAGGTATGATGGTTAGCTTGGGAATTTGATGGTCGAGGATAGATCATTAAGTTATGATGTAAGCATTTTATATTCATGTCTGTATATTTCTTACAATGTAAGCTTTTGTAGTAAGCAAAGGCGTTATGACCAAATAGTATTTGCATGTTGTTGAGATATGATGAGAATATGAGTAACGAAAACTCTGACAAATCGGAGACAACTTTCCATATATGGTCATCGGATAAGTATAGGCTAAGATAGATAGAATGCTTATGCTGAGATCTAACTACATTGTGTAAGTGGTTTATAGATATCTTTGCTGAAGGATAGGGTTCTTTCTATTTTTGCAGTATCTTTATTTAAGCAAGCAACTATATAAATTATGTTAATGATAGTAATATCTCAAGGAGATTACCTTGTTTCTAAAGGTATATGAGTGAGTTGTTCCCTACAAAACTTAGATGGAATTGCTCATATATCTATGATTAGATAGAGCATAGTACATCAATATAAGAGTAATGATATTGACATTTGATCATAGTGAACTACAAATTGAAATATTCCATCTTCTGATTTAAAACAAAACTTAATCTTTATCTAGACTCCTTTAGGAATTAAGGGTTTCCTATTTTTGAGATCTCTTTGTAATAGAGAAGAACAAAAACCCTAAGATAACCTAGTAGGGTGACATCTTTTCTAAATACCTTGTTCTTTCCGAAATTGATAGCTATAACAAAAAGAACATTAGCGAGAAAGTACGAACCCTAGATTTGAAGATAGTTTGACTCTTGTCATAAGGGGATATGTACCTCGGGAGATAACATTTAGAGTTGGGTTGAAAACCTATACATAATTCGATAGAACAACTTTATGTTGTAAGTAATGACGTGTTAATGATCCAATCATAGATGGAAAGGTATATTTGATCCTTTGGTCGGAAGAAGACTAATAGATAATTGTTCTTACGATACTCTTACTTCTTAGAAAAGTTTGTTCTTTCCTTGGGTTGGGATAAGTTAAATAAATACCCTACTTCAACCTAGAGGGGTTAAAGATTACTGATGACTCTCTTATGGTTATAACCTATGTTAGTCAATACACGTGAGTAGACATTTAGGGTCGCGAATCCTAATTTATTAAATGTTCATAACTATCTTTTTGAAAAGAGATTTGCTATTAGTCGACAATGTTTAACCTTAGCTAGAGGAAGCTTTTTGTTGGTTACAAATCGACTTGAGAGACAAGTCCTAAGCCTCGGGTATTGCAAGTATGAAAGAGGTACCATAAATGGTTGGTTAAACATTAAATTCATTATACCTTTTGGACACAACTTCTTTTGAGCTATTAACTTGTCGGCAAGGGGGTGAATCTCAAACGTTGCAAAGATGCAAAGAAAGAAACCTTGGAATGGATAGTCAATCCATAATGATTACTAGAGCAACGACAGTGTCTTGGGAATTTACCTAAGTCAGAAAGACTAGGTTTGAGTTAGGCCAACTCATCAGTTACATCTAAACCCTACAGATGGTAATTATTATATTAAGGCCTTGAGAGCATTATTTATATCGTGATTGAAGGGTCTTGTGCCTTGATTATGTGAAATGAGTCTTACTTGCAAGAAGGGGAATTAGTTCCAAGTCTATACTGCTTAACCTAGGTAAGGTTATCATCTTAGATGTAATTAATCTATCTATATTTATTATGAGACAAAAGTCATGGACCTCGGGAATTGCGATGAAGCAACGAGAGTCCTCAAAAGGAAAGAAAGTTGAATAGGTCTATGGATTTTAGACAGTGTAAGAAAACATGTATGGGTCGGGAAGACTCAATTGTTTCAAACATCATACTTCTTAAGTTAAACAAAGATGACCAAGTCAAACTGTAGGAATATGATAGTATCCAAGTCGAGTTGGAGTGGGTGAACAATACGACATCGTTCTTTGTGAACGTCAATTTATATTGAAACTATGGCCATAGTAATGCATATGTCTCTGCATGCATTGTCGGTTCACTGTATCTGGATTGCACGTCCTATCGGGAATCATACTTAGCTAGAGGGTATCTAGGGTTGTATGATAGATAGAGTTGTGTAAGATACAACAATATGTACTCGGAAAGGCAAATTACCACTGGTCTCCTTGGTCTATACTTCTCGTGAAGGGAAGGGCCACTTCCGGTTAGGAAGGAGTGCGGGAGACCGACGGTCTGTGGTTGGAGGTAAATCACTGGAAAGATACTCTCTCTCTCTCTAGCAGAAGACATGCCGAGGCTTGCGATAAAGATGTCAGAATTTCGGATGCAGTATATCTCTGAGACTTGTGTTTATTGAGACTAAGTAAAATATTATCTATTTCAGGTATTTATAATTGATTTATTTTTGTAAACATTGTACTTGAGAAAGTCAATATGGTTT
The DNA here is from genome assembly GCA_027924645.1 of Cunninghamia lanceolata. NCBI lineage: Eukaryota > Viridiplantae > Streptophyta > Pinopsida > Cupressales > Cupressaceae > Cunninghamia > Cunninghamia lanceolata. The sequence continues at coordinate 6,510,009 of BSBN01000850.1, forward strand.
ATTGAATTTGTAATGAGATATCTTGTAATTGTAGTTACTCGACTTTTGTTGAATAAAAGAAAAATTTTCTCTGTCTCATTTTTACCTTGTAAAGTTACTTTATGGTGAAATTTTTGGTTTTTACTATGTTTTTAGAATGTGGATGTTACAGCTGTTGTCCTCTTACATTCTGAACGTATTTTTCTGCCTTTTATACTATTCTACTTTTATTCACACTTCAATACTTACACCATTCACCTTCACATCTAAATCCATCTTGTATATATATCTGCACAAGTGATTTCAATACTTTTCTAGTCGGCATCTGGAATAGTCAATATTATCTCAAACTCTGGTCTGTCGGCTGAATCCTTGCATACTAAGTAAATGCGGATCAAGAATATGCTTGTAGAAGTCTTCAATCATGTTAGCCAATCATGAATGATACCTCAAGAAACTTAGTCATTAACAATATCTCTTCCAGATTTTAGTTTGACACTCTGCCGGTACAGTTCTTCCTCTGTCTACTCTGTCAAACAGGAACCCAACACTCAAGTGTTCATATCTCTTAACCCTTCCATCACCGGAGGCTAAATCCTTGGAATCTATTAGTCAAGGTACTCATCTTGACTTTACCAAATCCGCACTTTACTGAAATGCTTCCTCTGATAGATCCAGACCTGACTGTCGGACCTTGTTGACTCTTTGTTCTTGCTTACTGGATCATGACACTTCTTCAATCTGACTTCTAGTAGAGACTCATCATGTCTTGCGGATGTGTGGGATAACCTTTGTTGCCATCAATGACAACATTCATGAATCCATATAGTGTCTCTTGCCAACATGGTCCAAATCATGACCTCTTATATTTTCACCATCTTCCTTGTGACACTAGGCCATAAGATCCCAACATTCTCTTTTAGCTGTAGTTTGGAATTGTAGTGATTTAATATTCTTTGTACTAGGTGTTGACACTTAAAAAATCAATCCCTGAAATGCCCTGTTTTGTTCCTCATGTCTTATTCTTATTCCCACTTGAACCTATGGCTTATATCCGATCAGAGACATATCTCATAGGTTTCATGTCTTTGCCATTTAGAATACAAGCTTGAAAATTCAAAAAAATTGGCTAAGCCCCCTAAGTCTTACAATCATCATTTTGCTTTATGTTATAATCTATTGTTGACTGTCTATCCCAGGTCACCAATTATTTAAGTTATAACCTTGAGTCTTTTAAGTCATGAGTGACCAACCCCTTTTACCTAATGTTACTGTTTGTAACTCGTCACATCATATTGTCTAAGTCTAAAGAATTTGTAGGGTCTAGAGGATCCACGTGGTGAAATATCACAAGCCTGCACAACATTTAAGGTGATGTCATATTCCTATCGTGGGGTTGTGAAAGGGTGACAAATGTTGAGGAAGCTTGGCATTACATCCATAAAATTGAGGATTCGAATTAACGAAGGAAGTGCTGCCAGGTGTCGGGTGAAGAAGTGAGCTGCATGTATTATAAGATCCGACAGTAGTACAGCGTCGCAAGGGAATCTTGCCTGCAAGGAAGATTCACTACGTGACTGCGAAATGTGGACAAGTGGTCAACTCTCAAAGGGAATATAAAGGCTTGCATAAGGAAGGCCATGTGGAGGCTTGGTGTGCACTCACAGAGCCTAAAGGTGGTGGCCCACTTTCTCCTGTGTAGCTGCGAGATGGGGGCACGTGGCCTGTTCTCGATAGGATGGAAAAGGTATTTGAAAAGGGGGCCACATGGAAGTTTTAGCTCAATTTTGGGGAGCCAAAAGAGGATGGCTCACAGATTCACTACGTGACCCCAGAATGCTGCCATGTGTCAGGTAAAGAAGAGAGATGTAGGGATAGAAAATCTAATGATAATGCGGCCTCACAGAAGAATCTTGTCAGAGGCAAAGATCCCCCGCACTGCTATGAGATGAAGACACGTGTCTAGTTTCTGGAGAGAAAGAAGAAGGCCCATGTGAAAGGACATGTGGATGGCTTAACGCATTTGCATAGAGCCAAATGGAGATGCCCCCTATCTACTGCGCGACTGCAATTTCATGACACGTGGCAGTCTTTAATTCCAATATGTGATTTGACTGTTGAGACTACCTGATTGGCATGCTTTTATTGGCAGTGGACTTTTCAACGGAGTCGAATGGATTTTCAAAGCATTTCAAACCATCGATCTTAGAAGCATACTCATCCATGGTTGGTATTCAAAAGGGACTGTCAAACATTTCAAAGGTGGGAAATGTGCAATTTCAATTGGCGAGGGCATTTAGAGGTCAATTTTTCAAAGGATTCAGGGCCGATGAAGACATAGAAACTTAGGGGTTTGAGATTTAAAGTGTTGTAAAGGCTTTACTTGGTGAAATTGAAGAGATTTTGTCTCATCTACCATCAAAATGGATCCAATCCTCTCAGCTACCCCTTATCAAATATTTGTAGCATTTACGGTTACAGGTGACAAATCAATTGTTCGCATTAAAAGGAAATATCTTTCATCTACCCATGTCTCTAGATATTTTCTATAGTCAATTCTTGTAGATAGACATTCCTTTAGATAGATATTTTCTGACAAAGCCCATGGGGCAATTTATTGTAACCTAATTAGGTCAATTTGAATCAAATACTATATATGCATGAGTGTAAGATGTAAAAAAAGTTGGTCTTTTGGGCATTTTTAGACAGTCAAGTGCAGATCTCTCTAGGGTTTCAAAAAGCAAAAAGTTTCAGTTCTCTAGCAATGAAGACATAGGTCATGAAAGGTTTTTTCATATTGATTTCAGCTATGAGTGTATAAACTTCTCCTTTTTCTTATGTAATCATTCAAGGCAATCTTGAATTTCTTTTAGGGTTTCCTCTTGCCACATTTCATGGTATGATTGCAACCATTGATCAGATGAATGAACAGATTCTTAAAACATTACATGATATGTGATGATCTCTTTTATGGTTGTCGATGATTGATTGTAGCTTGATAAAGGATTACTAAGCATATTCTTCATTGATTGTTGTTTTTCTTGCATATGAATATCCAGAAAGTGCATGTTTCATTTCCCTTGTTTTCTTCCTTCTGTAGGACTGTGGACTCCGTAACCCAATATATATTAGTCACCAGTCTGAAAGTTTCCATGATCACCCACACTCTTAAAAATCATAACAAACTCATTATATGTGAAGTAAGTAGTTAGTTTGTATGTCTTGTAAGCAAGCATACTTGTACTTTCCATTGTCAATGGGAGTGCCTTTTCATAAGCTATATAGGGGTTATTATTGACAACCAGTTGTTTTAGGTCCAGTGACAGCTTTTGGGGCCTAAAAGATGAGTTGGGTTTGGTTGTCCTTTCATTTTTAGTTGTTCATCTGGTGTAGAAATTGATACCTATTCAGGTGTACCCCTTAGAATATCCCTCCTAGGTTTAAGCTGAGCCTGAAGTGTAGAGGAGTAAACCCACTCCTGTTAGTTGGCCAAAATTGCCCTGAACTTGTTGACGAACCTTTTCCTCTCACCTAGAACGACCATCCTTGACCTAGGTGTTTTAGGAATGTTTTAGGGTTTGGGGTTACAGTTATTTTGGGTCCCAACACTAGGTCCTATAAAAGATATAATAGACAATTTAGACATGATCTTATTTATATAAACTCATGAGGTAATTGACCTATGGACTAATTTTTTAAAAAATAATGATAAAAAGAACTCTTATTCCCTACAACACATGAAAACAATTAATTTAAATCAATTAATCAACCCATATCAATACCTTAATGCTAAATTCTAATCACAATATAACTTATATCATAAATTCATAAGAAAGTCTATCATATGCATAAAAATTTGTTAGTAAAGATTAGGCCTTACACAGATGCTCCTGCATCAAATAATTATACATAAAATTATTTCTATAGCGTAATAGAATTACAAATACACTCAAATTAAATGTATAATAATTGTAAACAAGGCACATAAAGTATTTGCAAACATGAATGAAGTAAATGATAAAAAATGCAAATCTCATACTTTGTTTATCTCCCTGGATTCTCATTTATCATTAATATCTCTTTGGTATTATTATAACTGAAATCCTTTTCCCAACAATTAGAGAAATCCAACTTACAATAATAATTAGCATAATAATTTCATGTAGATTAGCTAGTCTAATATCATTTCAAAAGAGAGATTCAAAATAAAATCTATACTCATAATTTAACTAAATAATTTCTTGATCCATCTCCAAAATATTCTTGATAAAGTACTATCATGAAAACATCAATATATCTATTATTAGAGTTATTAGATAGGGTTTAGGCATCCTTACAATAGGTATTTTTCCAATTGGGATATTTCACATTAAATACATAAAACTCACATTTTACACCCTTTAAAAAATGACCCCAACTACAAATCCTTGTTTGCACTCAAAAAATTAGTTTACAAATTTGAAATATCAAAACATATGAAATACACAATTAAAAATCAGCACAATGAAGTATAAACAATTATAAATTAACAGGGTTTATCACAAGGGGTCCTAGTCCACTCATAAACTAAGACGATTGATATAAGTAGGTAATTATGATCAAGTTCCCATTAGATCATGAGGTGAAGTGGGAAGGGTAATTTGGGTTCTTGATTGTTCTCTCGTTCTCTTGTTGGTCAGCTTGTAAGTATACATTCACACTTGATTAACACATCAATTACACCAAGAATAGATAGTAGAAGCAATAAAGTTAAAATACACTAATCACTCGTAATAATTAAGATCAGTCATATACAAGTGGACTTATAATTCACCACCATAATTACTATCAGAATCATGGTTTAATATGATTAAATTGTAGGCAATAGGGTGAAACAAGCAACAAGATATGTTGAACTTTAATACTACAAGTTCATTAACAATGATAGAACATAAAGATAATGGAATCAACCATGAAAGAGAATGCAAACCATAACAAATAGATATACATGGAGAAACCCTTGAGGGAAAAATCCACACCCAAAGAGACCCAAGCTTGTATTAATCCTTAGAGAATGGTTACATAAATACAACTTATCCCTCTAAATTTTGGTAGCATAATGATACTCACATAACTTGTAAAACAACTGATACATATTCTAACTCCAAGCACCAATTTATAGTAGAAGATCAAACTGGAAACCGTCACATGGTTTTGGAAACCACTAGCAAACCCAAGAGAGGTATGGTGCCCAAATGGTAAAGGCACAAATCCCAACGTCCCCTAGTCTTGGTCCTCTATGCTATTTTTAGCATACTCCTTACATGTCATATGTCATAAACAATAATATTTGACCACCCAAACTTGGGTGCCCCAAATTGTCTTCATTCTAGTCATTCAAAGATGCTCCATGACAAGTGTTCAAACTTGTCATAATCTAGGTCAAATTTCTAATGTAACATCCCTCTTATGTCATAAGCAACTCTCGTCATGATGATTCAAGATGCTCTTACACATCTTCCAAGATGCCAACACATGGCCAAACATACCACCTCAATGTGGGACACCCATTTCCTTATGCGAGGACAAAATCACTAAAGACAAATTAAGTGCCACATTAAGAATGGGATACCAACTTCCCAAGTGAGGATAAAATGCACTAAAGGTGAAATAGTAAATACAATTAAGTTAATAAATATGAAAACTAGGAATGTAAGGTTGAGACACCTTTTCCCAACATAAATCACAACACAGACACTCATGTATCTTCCAATAATAATCCATACCAATTTTCTATAAATCACTATTCACATTTAAATCAAAATTTAAATATTATAATCAAATAATATCAAATTTTAATATAACATCCAAATCTATGTTTCCATAACATTTATGATACATTTAAGTCTTATTTAAATCAAAATTACACTTAAGCTCTTGTTAAAGCAATAATGCGTAAACTAGGATTATTAATTACATATAAACATAACTGTTCAATTTGACTCAACATCACTACATGAGAATAAATAATGACTATCTAGATAACACACATCCAAGCTATAATCCATCAACCTCACTAATCCACATATAATCACAACTTATTCAATTAAATTAACAACAAATAATTCACATCAAAACTACTAATCATTATCAAATCAAAATTGCACCTACTATTCTCATGACACTTAATTTGGCATCCTAACATTATTAAATTCACTTACTAAGAATCCATATCTAATTAGGGTTAGCACAATCATTACATAGATCCATTTTGAATATGTTGAGATATTACAAATGTACTTATATTCAAACTAACAATCAAGTAGACCTACAAAATAGGATAAGCATTCATAAGCATCATATAAATAATCAAATGTCACTAACCTAATCATCTGAATTTCATATTGAAAATCAATTTAAGACATGATCATAATCATAATAAAACTCAATTTCAGAGAGGGTAACCAAAATGAAACACTCCACATTTCGATTAAAATACATTATCATTACTTTCTACCTCATACAATATCACAATTAATTCCTAAGTTAACACCTATTATTATAAGTTTAATTTTTTATCCATATTTAATTCAACATTCGCTACATATAATTAACATTAACATGTAAGTTAACCAATTACATAATAATACTCAGCATAGAAAAATAACTATCATTGTAACATCCACAAATTAAAAGTTAGAAGGTTACATGCGATGTCCAAAATTAGCTAAAATCATATGAGTTACTAAGCATAAATAGTACAATCAGGGTCGTAAAATGGATGTATTTGACTATGGGCACACATGTTTGACTCTACACATTAAGAGTGATTCCAACTTCTAATGCAAATTCAAATGCTCTCCCAATCAAGGAACTCAAAATAACTTGTCTCCATGTGCCCACATTAAATACATTTTTGTGTGACCCACAAATTAAATGTATTTCTAACATTACATACAACAAATACCTAGGTAAAACTTTCTCTAACTTAAGTTTGGTGTTCCGCTCCTAGTGGGCCATGCAACTTACAAAATTAAATATTTTATGCAAGGTGTACAATTTTTTTCCTAACAATACTAACTTCTAACTTCAAACTTCCATTTTCTCTTCTACATCTACATATATAAATTCCAAGGTCCATACAATAATCATAACTATTAATTAGATCAAAATCTCACATTCAAATAATATATTTTTCAATTAACCCTTATAAATTTCTACATCCTGATATAAAACATAACATGATAAAATATATAATAAATGGGCTCAAAGTTTATTTATTTTATATTATTTCATCTTAACCTAATATTATAAAAAGTTGGGTTATCAAAACATGGAGCACAAAAATGGTGCGGGAGATAATTTTGAATGCGAGGGCTCTGTAGGATGCGTAGTGTAGCTTCTCCAACCCATGGGTTTTGACGTATGTGGCTTTGTGGTGGGGTAGACTCCTACTACGGTGGCGTCTGCTGTTGGACAGGGTGGGAAGCCTTTACCTAGTTCTGGGGAGGAGCTTACTAAGGATGTCACTGGTCGTGGGGGGAGTTCTTCTTCTACAAATTTTTAGGCGATAGTACCTGTTGCAGGTTTGTCTACTGGAAATGTTGGACTTGACACTATTAAGGCTACTTCAGGCTGCCATCAAAAATCATTTTCTGATGTTGTTAACAATTCTTGAGCTCAGACACTCCCATCATAGGTTAGGGTTAGGCCTATGCCTTGTGCCTGCGCTTCCCCTATGGTGGTTTGTGGCCCTGAGGCCGCAGAAAATGAGGGGTTCTACTTGAGATGGGGTGTGGTTTGCATGTTTAATGGCTCGTGACTCTCCCTTCCTGATCTGCATGGCTAGGTTTTGGATTCCTGGAAGCCTCTCATCACTGGGCAGATTGAGCTTTTTCCCAGCGCAAGGGGGTTCTTCATAGCGACCTTTGCTTCCTCTGAGGAGCGAGACTTAGTGTTGGACAAGGGATGGATGTGGGGTGATCATTCGTTGTCCATCAAGCCTTGGGCTTACTCTTTCAATCCTCTTATGGAGCTGTTGAATACCACACTAGTATGGGTTTGACTACCAAATCTCCCTCTCTAGTTTTGGGTGGATTCCTACTATGAAGCCATTGGCAACGCCATTAGGCACTTTTTGAAGGTGGACTCTACGACCTTGGAACTTGGGCATACTACGATGGCTCGTATTTTAGTGGATATGGACATCTCCAAACCACTCCATGGATATGTTGTGTTGATGGTGGAGGACAGACCATGGACACAGCTACTAGACTATGAGGTCACCCTTTTCGATGCAAGAGATGTTTCTCCATTGGTCACATAGCCTCTGGTTGCCCTCATGCTTGTCACATGGATGCAACAACTTGGTGGAAGAATGCACTCACTGATCATTTGACGGTTGGCACTCCCTCGTCGGATGGTTCCTCCAAGGAGGACGAGCCCTCCTTGGCTGGTGAATGATCCCAAGAGACCATGCCTCCCCACGATCCTTTATTGTCTGCCCCTTCAACAAAACCATTGGTGCCTCGAACTACTGTCATTGTTCAGGTTGAGCCTTCTTGACCCTTGTTGATCACCTCTGCTGGTCCTTTGGCTGCCCTTGATGCATCTTTTGTGTTGCCATCCTCTCTCTCAGCACATGATGGCTCCTTGCCCGAGGTGGCTGTTGAGGATCCCCTCCTCTCGCCTTGCACTGTGGACTTCGACTCAGAGTCTTCTTGGTCGGTAGTGCAAAGGAAGAAGGGACTCCCTAAATCTATCGCTACTTTGCGACCTAGGGTTAAGGGAGTCAAATTTATACCCTATGGATTTAGGGTTGTTTTAATCCTTTGTCTATTGTTCGATAGCTGTGTATCTGTTGTTTCTATTCTATTTCTATTCTGTGTGTGGCCTGCTTTGGCCTATTTTGCCCGACCCTGGGGGTTCATATTTGTAAAGGGTTCAGCCCCTTGTTAGTTGCTTACCATTATCAAAAACCTAATATTATAGAGAAAACTAATTGACCTCGTATACAAATATTAACATAGAAAATTTGTATAAGCTATAGGGAGAGAAAAAATATTGTAATATTTTCATTGGCACCAAGTACAATCATTTGTTCCAACTTCATAAGTCCATTACTAGAGATTTACATGAGGATACTCAACTTTGGGCATGGAGTGAATTTGTGTAGATTTTTAGATATAAATTTGTCGTAGTTTTAATCTTTACTTTCCATCTTGTCAACACCATCCTTTTAAAATTGGTTTCTAGAATAGTCCACATCACACATCTTCCTTTTAAAATTGGTTTCTTCATAGGGAATATCTTGATCGTAGAACAAATAAAGGTTATGGATGGGTTGGAGTTGGATCTCTTGCTCATGTATAGTTGTTGGGAGATGGATAGGATCAAGTGGCTCATGGAGAGGTTCATTATTATGGATATCATCTTGATCATAGAAAAGATGCATGTTATGGATAGGTTGCAAGAAAGTGGTTTGATCTTGACTTGGACTAGGGATTAATGTTTCCTCATGCTTAGGATTAGACTCTTGACATACCTCTTGGGTTGCTTGAATGGAAGTGGATAGCTCTTGGGTAGGCTTGACATGTTCTTGAGGGTTATTGACATGGAGGTATAGTAGCTCTTGACTTGGGTTCATGGTGGTAGGTTCTTTGATAAGCTCAAGGGGTTGCGGATGACATGAAGGTGTTGTAGGATTTGATATGGGATTGGAAGAATCTTTGGTAAGGTCAAGGACTAAAATTTGGGGGCATGGTTGACTTTCTGCTAGTAGCCCTTGGATCACATCATTGGTAGGTGTATGGATAGGTGAATGAGGGGATTTAGCTTTCTCCCTAGCTTTTCTCTGGTAGTATAAATTTGGCAAAACTCTTTCCCACAACTCATCTGATTCTTTTTTGGTCACCCATTTAGAGTTTGAGGAACTCCATAATGGTGTTGGCGTGGGATTGGCATGTTTTGGAATATGTGTCTTAGGAGTTGGCGAAGGAGGACTAGTAGAAGTGGTATATGATTTCCCCTTTGAGGTGGCAGTTGCCCTGTCAATAGTATCATTAAGACGGGAAAAGAAGGTATGATTTTGGGACGAGGCACAGCTAGTACTGGCACGTTTAGCTTGCAAGATTGCCATTTCTTGTTGTAAGACTTGGATTTGTTGGTTAATTGCTATACACTCTTGGGGCGACGGACCTGAGTTTATTTGCAATTTCAGGTATTGGAGTTTTTGACCAAAATATTCCAATTAGTTTTCCATTGACACAAGACTGAAAAAACTTACTGGTTTGGATGAGCAACAACAGAAGGCAGATGTGCAAAAAAGTCGATATCTATGCGCAACACTGGTGAAGTTTGCATGCGCCAAAACAGAGTGCAGATGCTCAATACTGTCAAATGTGCAAAAAGTCGGTGTACATGCATAAATCTGGCTCTTTGCTTGTGTTTTCTCAGAACTTGGAAATTTTGGATCGTTTTCAGGATTTTTCAGTGTTTTTGGTTTGAAAAACTTGGTGTTTCTGATGATGTTGATGTTCAATTATGGCAAAAGCACAGCAAACACATAGAAGTTTTCCATGATTTATCTTTTTTATGTTTTTTTTGTGTTTTTGGACTATTATGACTCAAAGATAAGTACAACCTAGGCAAGATGTGACAATATTCATTGAATCCTCTAGCTGTGCCACTCAAAGCGTGTAGCTCCAGAATCTGGTAGCACCGGCTCCCCTCCACGGCACTCACTTCTCACGCATACCAGATTCAGGTTTCCTTAAGCTCGTCCCCACACCGAACCTTAGGATTGTCCCTACTACCTCTACTAAGAGTCACTTGAATCGAGGCCACTTCAAGAGCTCCGCCCTTTGCATCAACGAATAGGGGTTTTTGGCTTACTACACAATTGGTTCTTAGATAGGGCAACCGTTTGAGTGGTTACACGTGCGGCGGCACTACTCTCTGTTATGGAGTCTCCCAGCCTCAAAGGGTTACGCCTATGAGGGTTTTGGGGGAGGTTGGATGTCGGTGTAACACAACAGCACTCGTTGCTTGAGGTTTTCACCCCAAGCATAATTTATTTTAAGTGGCTTGGTAGGGCTTGGCTTTAGCCTGTTACCATTCAGGGTCGTTCCCACTTGGACAGGCGTGCATCCAAGGGCAAGCCCCCCTAAAGGTTTGACAAAAAGAATAACAAGTCTGGCACTTTGATCACCCAGTTAAGGGGAGAGCATAAGCCTATTGTCATTCGCAAGCACAGAGTACAGTGATTAATCCAACCTAGTTAAAATAGAAAAACTAAATGGGCTAAGCTAATTTGTGCACTCACACGATTGTTAACTTGACAAGTGATTAAGCATAGCATTGTTCATTTCCCGTTTGTTAACTTTGAAAGTGATTAATCATAGCATTGTTCATTTCCCGTTTGTTAACTTTGAAAGTGATTAATCATAGCATTGTTCATTTCCTGTTTGTAGAAGATAGCAGTGATTAAACTAAAAAATAAATCCACAATGCAAGATAGCAAATTGGTCCAATTTCTTCCTTCCTAGTTAGGGACTATGTGTAGTTTGTCATGAAATGCATTTGATTACTTCACCCCTAGTTAGGATAGATGAACTAAGCAAAATATCTAGATGACCTAATCCAGCCACTACTCCTGCAAAATAGATGTTAGTTCCAGCATGCAAAAGTCAAAGAAACCCAAAACAAAAATCAGAAGATAGATGCGCAATACTACTGCCTGAATGCGCAGAAACAGGGAGTGTGCGGCTTTTTGAATAGAAGCACAAATACAGAGATCAAATGCACAAAAGAATGAGGTACAGGTGCAAAAATAGCAGATGCACAAAAGGATGAGGTGAATGTGCAAATTGGGAGTTCAGATGTGCCAGTTCGTCAGATGCATCATTTTGGAAGGCAAATGCGTTGTTTCAGAAGCTGAATGTGCAAAACTGGCTTTGTCAAAAACCTGTTCGTCACCTGTATGGACCTGTCTTCAAGAAAACTCAGATTTTTTTTTATTAGTAGAGGGGCAAGGGCCCCACGGTGGGCGCCAAAATGTGAGGGGGAAATTTGGTTATTCAAATCAATGAAAAATAATCCCAAACATCTACAGAATAATAAAGATAAAAGAGATGAAAACAAAGAACAAACAATACCTTCACCTTTTACCTTTTTGCCTTTTGTAGTTCGCCTATCTTCGTTCGATCTTGTTTGTGAAGCCCTCAGAAGCTGTTGCTTGCTTGCTTGTTTGAAGATGACAAATGAAGAATGGCTAGGATACTTTGGTATTTGAAGATGAGCTTCAAATACAGAAATGGAGGATGCTATGAAGTGCTCAAATATAATGGGGGTGCCAAAGGCGCGCTTAGATTCCTGCAACATAAGTTTACACAAACTCTAGATATTGAAATGAAGAGAAGAAGGTTATATTTATAGAAGAGAGTGAGGGAAGATCAATGGTTGAGAAGAAAAGAATGAATCAACAGAGGAGGATTGTTGAGGAACGTGCAACAAATGGAAGAAAGACATGTGTCATTCAAAAAGAAGCTTTGTTGAGTTAAAAACTTTCTTGATGAGTTTTCATTTTCTTTAAATTAGAATTTATTTTTCTAATTTAAAAGAAAAGTTGCTTTAACTCAGCTTTTACTTTTGTATGACAAGAGGAATTTATTTTTAGAAGATATTGAAGATAAGAAAAAGAATTAAATAAATAAATTTATTTAATTTAGAAGATAAGAAAACAAATTAAATAAATAAATTTATTTAATTCATTTTTAGAAGATTTGGAAGATAAGAAAGCAAATTAAATAAATAATTTTATTTAATTTAAAAGATAAGAAAACAAATTAAATAAATAAATTTATTTAATTCATTTTTAGAAGATTTGGAAGATAAGAAAGCAAATTAAATAAATAAATTTATTTAATTTATTTTTAGAAGATTTGGAAGATAAGAAAGCAAATTAAATAAATAAATTTATTTAATTTATTTTTAGAAGATTTGGAAGATAAGAAAGCAAATTAAATAAATAAATTTATTTAATTTATTTTTAGAAGATTTGGAAGATAAAAAAGCAAAATAAATAAATTTGTTTAATTTACTTGCTCATGATTTTGGAAGAATAAATAAAATATTTAATTATATTTTATTTTTGGGGATTTTAATTTAAATAAATTTACATTTTATTTAAATTAGGAAGAATGAAAGATTTAATTAAATAATTAAAATTATTTAATTACTTAGAAGAATGGGTGTTTTAATTAAATAATTGAAATTATTTAATTATTTAGAAGAATAAAGTTAATGTAGATGAAATTAATTAAATAAACGAAATTTATTTAATTAAATGGGAGGAAGTGAATCAAATAAATAAATAAATTTATTTATTTATTGATAGAAGACTATGAAGATGAAATAAATATTTAAAATATTTATTTAAGTAGAGTCATGTCATTTTTAGGTGTATACAATATGTTTCTTAAAATATCCTTTCTTAGCATCACAATCTTCACTATTGAGTTTTCATCATCTTGATGATGCATCACAAAAGGTGATTTGAAATGTATTTGATGGAAAAACTAAGTAGATACACATTTATATTAAATTTTTTTCCCAAATTCACTACTATATACTATGAAAATCTAATGTTTCTTAATTGAGCATGGAATGTTTGAAGCAAAGGTAGCATGCACATATGACATTGATGTGATTAAACCCCAATAAATGTTCCTCTTCCTATTGGATGTGGATGACGAAACTCAAACCATAACATGCCACTTTAAGCTTGCATGGTAGTTGATTAAGCTTTATGATGTTTATGTGGCTACTATTTGATGTGATTTATGCTGTGAGTGCTTGTTAGAATTTTATAGGCTAGTGAGAAAACAATGTTTTCAATGACCTAAATATTGTCATATTTAGTAGCCTAGAATTTAATTATCCCTTTTATTAGTAAAAACATTGACTATGACACATATGCCTTATAATTTAAAGGGCCACACTAATATTTGTCTACTTTTTTAATATAGATGGATTATACTTATTTTTTCATAATAATAACGGAGTTGCTTCTATTAAAATTTATGTTAATATAGCATACATAAAAACATTCATTTGTGTTTTTTTTCTAGACATACCTTGGTACCTAAGGCATTCTTAGAGTTAATCACAAAGTCATTTACCTACAATAATATTGTAAGGTACCTCATAAAAAATTTCTTTTTGAATTGTGAAAATTGAACTACTCAATAAACAAATATATTTTAAATTTAATATTTCCTTTTAAAAATATATTTTAAATTTAATATTTCCTTTTAAATAGTAAGCTATTAATGAATTTACATGAGATGAAAAATAATAAGTCTTGTCTTTGAATAGTATTTACAAAAACTAATTTTCTTTCTTCTATTGTATACATGTGTATGCTAAGATATTGGTGGAACATTTTTCAAATCAGCTTTATAAAAATATATTAGTCATGAGTCACAAAAATCTTCAAACACTATGAATTGAATTTCTTATTATTAAACTTTTCCCTGAAATTTGTATAAAAATTAAAGAATGTAATTGTAGTTTTGGTTGAGGTTTGTAAACAAAATTTAGTTGGGCCACATAGAAATTGGTCTTCACTAGCATTTGCATGGTATATAAGCAATGAAAAATATTTTAAATTCATGTACTGTCATATGAGGGGTTTAATCTTTATCAAATTTTGTAAGTTATTCTTAGATCATAAAAATCATTTAAATCCAATTGATTGAATAGTTTTTTAGTGTATGAGACTAAAGAAGAGCTTTAGACATTCCAATAACCTCATTAAAAAAAATAGAATAGGACAAAAAGAAAGATGTAAAATCAAATACAAAAAGAAAACAAAGGTAGAAAAATCATGTTAATGAGTAACGACATACTACTTGTTGAGGAAACAAGAATCAAGGAACATTTTGTGTTAATTGCATTACCATTATGATGGTTTAATTTGTGTCATAATGGTTGTCCGTATCATAGTAGTCTTAGTAATATGGTTTCAATCATTCACATAATTGAAATACTTTGCTCATTTACATTGTAAAAATGTGAACAACATAGAAACATGAGTGTTGTAGATATTCAGGGTTGTAGATATTCAGGGTTGAGGATCCGCTGAGGAGACTAATAACGACCATATGAGTTGAACCAAGGGCACTTGATGTGTAAGAGAAAGTTAAAAGCAAAGTCCAAGGCATCAAAGATTGCAAGATAAAGGCTACACATTAAAGAATGTAAAAAGGTCATTTGAGAATCATGTGAAAGAGTCCTAGGATTTTAAAACTAATTTGATTTAGCAAAGTTGTAGGTAGGCAAAACAAAATATTACTAAGCAAAATAATCCACTACATGAAAAGTGATTAAAAAAGGGCAACACATTTAAAGAGTTGGAAGGTAAAACCTTATTTTTTTGTTAGAGTTTTTTTGTGAGACCAAAAGCTTTTAAGTTGGGAAGGTGTGATCCAAAGTGAATTATCATGAAAATAATCAAACTTTAGCTAATTGAGTTGACTAATCGTATTGGAAGTTTAGAAATTAAGGAAAAAATTAAGACATGATTTTAACCTCATTAATATATAATTGAATAAGATAGAGATTCACAATTTGATACAAGAACAACATAGAGATAGAAAAATCAAATTGAGTAACAATTTGGTATTTTATTATGACCAACAGTCAAGAAGTGTTTTATATAGTGACAAAAACCCTCAATATGGCAAGGTAGTGATTGTGTTATTATCATTATAGTTTTGTTTGTGTCAATGGTGAATGCATGCATGTTGTTGCTATTGTGTGTGTCATGATGGTTTCACTATTTTCATGGCAGTTGTGTGTGTGCCACAACCCTTTTTCCATGGTATCTTTGGTAGTTAAATTGCATGTATAAAACCAAAAAGAAAATGGCGCCTCTTCATGTTCCTTGACATTTTCGGATTTTATGTTCAACCTATTTTATGCTCCCTTAGCATAAATATACCCTTTAAGGTTCACAAACATAATACCTCTTCCAGAAACCAAAGGGATGTGAAGCAACATTAGATATATCTAACCATGAATAATACAAAACCCACATGAGCATATATATAAATTTACATAGCTAATCTGGCATACAAAATAACACAGGTTGGAATAAAGAACCATGAAGGGATGCTCTCCCCATCATCTCCAAGCAATGGACTGATGGTGAGCTCGTCTCACATTTCCTGCCAGCCAGGCATCTTTCTATCTCCTTTAAGCATTAATCTTGATTTGTTTTTTCCCATTCTCCACCACCTGGTCTAAAAAATAATAGAGGGTGGAGTAAAGAACTATAAAGAGATTCTTTCCACATCATCTCCAAGCATGGACTGAACGTGAATCCTTCTCTCACATTCTCTGACGGCAAAGCATCTTTCCATTTCCTTCAAGCATTAATCTTCATTTGCTTTTTCCCATTCTCCACCTCCTGCTTCGGCTCTTCGTTCCAGACATCTGCAGGTTTCCTGGTAATTGTTTAATGTCATGACACGCCCATATTATCATAAAACAGGGATTTAACAAATACCCCATCAGTATTTATAGGCAGTGATGCACATTGCATACTATACATCTGATTTTATGAAAGTCATCAGCATGTTCTAGATCTTCAAATGTTTATAATTTTGATTTTCTAGAAATTTAAAATTAACCTGGCCCCTTCTTTATCACTGCTGATCTGACAAGATGCACATTGTTAGAGTGCAAGCCTATGTTTAAAAATTGCTTCACTTGGCATCACCAATAATCTCCGCAAGAACATTGTCCTTGCTTGAAATGATGGAATCGATTCGCATCTCTCACAACAATTTGTCTTGCAACAATCTTGGAGATAAACTTGGTTGCAGTGTGGCAGTCGACACATACTCTAAGGTTCTTGACAACTCTAATAGTTGTTCCCGGAGGTGTGTTTAACAATCCAAATGCAATTGCCAACTTCTCACTATGGTGGCAGATGAATAATTCTCTTTCCTCCTCCTCCACATCGTTCTGTAGATGTTTTGAATCTTGCAAATACCCTTCCACCTTCATCTCCCAAGACAATTGCTCCAACCTTGCATAGATCTCTTGTGTCTGTGGGTGTGATCTGTCTCCTACACAAAAAGCATGTAACATTTTCTGGTCTTCAATCCAGCTACATCCCGGTATCTTTTTAATTTCTCTATTTTTCATCAATCTCCTTACCATTTGAACATCACCCCACCGGCCCACGTCTGCATAGATGTTTGATAGAAGGACATAAGTTGCAGGATTATTAGGGTCCAGCTCAAGGAGGAGACTTGCTGTAAATTCTCCTAACGTTATATTGTTATGTGATCTACAGGCACCAAGCAAACTTGTCCACACAACCACCGTAGGTTTAATTGGCATTTTGATGATAAAGTTTAGAGTTTCCTCAAGATAGCCAGCACGACAAAGGAGGTCAACCATGCGTACATAATGATCAATTGTAGGCATAATGCAGGAAGAGTCACTCATGCCATTGAAGTATTTACATCCCTCATCTACTAAACCTGCATGGCTGCATGCAAATAAAACGCAAGCAAAACTTACCTGATCAGGACATGTTCCAGATTGCTTCATTAGTTCAAAGAGTTTGAGAGCATCAATGCAAAAGCCATTTTGTGCATATCCTGCGACCATGGCATTCCATGAGATCACATTTTTCTGAGGCATTTTGTCAAATAGTTCACGTGCCTTGTGAATGCTTCCACATTTTGCATACATGTCTATCAGGGCATTTGCAACTATAACATCTGACAAATATTTACTTTCAATTATGCTTTGATGAATGTCCATACCCTGTTCTAAAGATCCTATTTTGGCACAGGCCGGGAGGATGCTGACAAAGGTTGTGGAGTCTGGCTTTAAACCCGCCAGTTGCATTTGCTTAAAAGTTTCCAAGGCCTTCTCAGAAAACCCATTTTGTGCATATCCTGCAATCATAGTATTCCATGAGATAATATTTCTTTGATGCATTTCGTCAAACACTTTGCGTGCCTTCTGTATGTTTCCACACTTTGCATACATGTCTACCATGATACTTGCAAGTACGACATCTGACAAATAGCCATTCTCAATTATGCTTTGATGGCTATCCATGCCCTGTTTGAAAGCTCCCAGTTTGGCACAGGCTGGGAGGATGGTGGCAAAGGTTGTGGAATCCGGTCTTATGCCTGCCAATTGCATTTGCTTAAAATTTTCCAAGGCTTTTTCAAGAAAACCATTTTGTGCATATCCTGCAATCATTGCAGTCCATGTGACAACATCTCTTTGAGGCATTTTATCAAACAGTTGGCGTGCCTTCGGTATGCTTCCACATTTTACATACATGTTTATGAGGGCATTAACAACTACGGCTTCGGATAAAAATCCACTTTCGATTATGAATTGATGGATGTTCATACCTTGTTCTAAACCTCCCATTTCGGCACAGGCTGGGAGGATGCTGGCAAAGGTTGTGGAGTTTGGCCTTAAATCTGTCAACTGCATTTGTTTAAAAGCATCCAAGGCTTTTTCAACAAACCCATTTTGTACATATCCTGCAACCATGGCATTCCATGAGATGATATCCGGTCGAGGCATTTCATTGAAAAGCCTTAAAGCCTCCTCAAGAACACCATTTTGTGTGTATCCTGCAATCATCGCATTCCAGGAAATCTCATTTTTATTAGGTATTTTGTCAAACAGCTCACGTGCCTTGTATATGCTTCCACATTTTGCATACATATCTACCAAGGCATTTACAACTACAATATCTGACAAAATCCCCCTTTCAATTATGCTTCCATGTATGTCCATACCCTGTTGCAGAGCTCTTATTTTGGCACAGGCAGAGAGTACGCTGGCAAAAGTGAACCGATCGGGTTGAACACCTGTTCGTTGCATTTGGTGAAACAATGTCAATGTCTCGTGAGGATACCCATGTCTTCTGTAAGCTGCAATGATCGCATTCCATGAGAACCCATCTCGTTCTGTCATGTCGTCAAACTCTTTACGAGCATCAACCAAACTTCCGCACTTGACATACATGTTGATAAGCTTAGTTTGAAAAAATCTGCATTTAGCAAATGCAAATCCCCTGTGGATGATGAGAGAGTGGATTTGTTTACCTTGCGAAAGCGCATTCTTGAGAATGCAGGTTTGCAATAGTTGAAGATATGTAGAAGTGTCTCGAGGGGGATCGTAGGTAGTCAGCAGAATGTGCAGCGCCTCCTTCAACCGACCCTCTCTACATAATGCTGTCAGTTTCAGATTGGTAGTCGAAAGCACTGCCATTGGCATTGTATGATTATAACTGACGAGTTGGAAATGTACATTGTTATTCAATTTACTTCGACCATAACTGAGTATATGCGAATTCTCTTCAATGTCAACAAATTCTCGAGAACACTGTTGAATAGGGTTTGTTGTATCGAGAATCACATTGCTCTCCTATAACTATAATAACTCTCTCTTTCAAAATAGGAAAAGTACTGGCAATTTCAAATGTCTGATTCTGGAAAAGTTTCCGAGTTAAATATAAATTCTATTCCTGTCTGGACATCCCCTCCGTTGATTTTACATTGTTGAACAAGCATTCGGTTTGTTACCCATTTTGGCTTCGCATCCAGGAATTAATGGTACAAATGATCTAATTATCATCTCAAGTTTTATAACAGGAATTAATGGTACAAATGATCTGATTATCATTTTAAGTTTTTACACACTTGAACATATGAACATCTTGTAGACACAAGTTGTCGTAGTTTGATGCAGAAGTTGTGTGTTTACGGAGTTATGGCAGCCCTAGCTAAAACCAATGAAAAAAAATAATTAGGGGAGAGGACCCAGTACGACATCTTACCCTCCAATTAAATCTATGAAAAAAACCAATACATGCGTACAAATATTACAAAAAATTTAATAAGGAACCAATACATGTGCACATATACATGTGCAATAATACATTTCACACGTCATATCAAAGAAACAACCAATCATATGGTGACACATAAGGCAATAATAAGGCGATCGGTAATAGGTGCCTTGGTGCACATGTTTCGGTCCAACTATTTTTTTTGGTGTTTTTGGACAACTCAGTGAAGATGTAGCTGATTAGGCTACACCATTGATACCCAGAACCCCAAACAATAGCTTTAAGCTCTTAAGTCACATAAGAAGAAACCCAAAAATTTGAACATGTGAACATGATGTAGCTACAAGTTGTCGTAGTTTGATACATAAGTGTCATGTTCACGGAGTTATGGCAGCCCTAGCTAAAACCAATTAAAAGAAAATGATTATAACACACAGGAAGGTAGGGTTCAAAATTGATCCTTCGTGTCTAGATGGCTTAGATTATTGGAATGGAGTGATCTTATCATGTTCCAAATGTTTGAACTTTTCATTATTGTTTTTCTCAGGTTATTTAAATAAAAAAATACATAAATAATTTAGATATAAGATTTGGGATTGATAATTGAAATAAATGTTATAAAATATTAAAATTAAATAAATTAAATTTCATGAGTACTTAACTCTAATTTTGATGCAAATGTTTATGTTCAAATGTTAGAAATCTATTTACCAAGATGTTGGAATTTATGATGTCTCACTAACCTTTAATTTTGATTGTGTACCTTCTTGGTTCACTTCTGCAAGTGTAGACTTGATCCTAATGCATGGATGTGAACATGTAACATGTAGACCTGATCTAAGATAATTTTGAAGATTAGAACTTCTTTTCTTTAAATTTTGGTATTTGAATTCATGTAAGGATAAGTGGTTTTTACAAACACCTTTGGGGAATCTACTAGATTACGAGGAACAAGTTCTCCTCAATCAAAACCTTAGATGGACCAATTCAACAATGATCCACCGAGGTCAAGAACAACAAGCGGATAAGATGCAATGTTGATGTACTCTATCTTATCCACTTGCAAATATAACTCTAGACGTGTGCTCCTTAGTTAGATTATATGATTCTTTTCCTTGAGGGCTAATGTTTAGTGTATAATTTGGACAATTTGCACTTAAAATAGTTCACAATGGTTGTGCAAAAAGGTGATAAAGGTTTGAACTTAATTTTTTGAGTTTTGAAAATTGGGGGTTCATCTCTGCAAGCACAAAATTAATCTAGATCAATTCTACATTCACATATATGAACCAAAGTAAGATAAATGAATATTTCTAAGAGAATGGGATGGAGTTTTAGGAAGTTACTTTTGAGATAAAAGCCTTATTTTTCCTATTTTGATAGGAAGTCACTTTTGGAAAATCTCTACAACATCAAGTTCTTCTACAACTCCCTTCTACAAGAAGCTATTGAGTGATAGAAGTTACATTTGAATCCTATCTTGTAGGTCCTATTCCTTATTAGTTTTCTTCCATCCCCTCTTAGTCATTTTCCATTATTCTTCCCCTTTCCTTCATCCCTTTGCTTTGCATATTCCCAATTTCTCCTTTGAATAAATCCTTAATTCCCTATTTTCTCCTCACACATCCTTCACTATATTTATTTTCATATCCAACCTTCAAATACCCTTGTAAATCAATCCAAAACATTCCATCTCCTATATGTCTCCTATATAGATAGCATAGTGAGCCCCCCCATGCTGTTTCCCTTTACCACATTTGTTGCACAAAACACCTAGCACATTGCACTATAGGTTTCACACATTCCCTATTTTCCTTTCACACATCTTGCACCATATCTATTTTCAAATCCACTTGCAAATCAATTCAAAACAATCCATCACCTATTTGTCCCCCATGGACATAACAAAGTGAGTCCCCAAGGTTTTTCGTTTTACCACATTTGTTGAACACATCACCAAGTACATTACAAATTATAGGTTGTACACACTCAAACTATATTCTTGGATAAATTGTTGAGGTTGAAGCAAACCATTAGGGGGCTTGATTGAAGTATGCTCCTAAATAACCACCCCTTTTCCTTGTCCCTATAGGAAATTTTTTTTCAAAGGTTTTGCAATAAATATAGGAAATCTAGGATCAAATTTGAAGTACAAAAAATTGGAATAATATTTGTTCAATGTTTTAGAGATAAAGGAGACTAAGGTACCTAGCACCCTAGTGATTTTCTTCCCCTATAGTGCTTTGGTGACTTTATATATACTCCGATGTCATAGCCTGGTGCTCCAGCCTTGTAGTGCATTTTTAGAGGTCTCCAACAAATCTAACACTAGTGATTGCATTAGTGCCCAAGGAAATGTATTTTGTCCTTAGCACATCATGGAGTCTCCAAATTTTCTAGAGAGGTTCCTCCAACTATTTACTACAAATTTCCTTCACACATATTCAACATCAAAAATACCAAGGATGCACTTTCTTCTCACCTTTTCTATTTTCCTTACATTTAATTATTCTCAGATTAGTATTCATTCAATGTAGTAAGTGGTTTTCTGAAATTACTTTCTCTTATGCAATTAGTTTATGAGTTTAGATTAATTAGATTAATGAATAGATTGAAAGAAGCTAAATCCTTGATCAAACCAACACCTTAAGGCCATGGGCTTCTTTTTTAATCTTTCATTTGGTGACTTTGTTGTCTTATCCACCTAATTTTGATTTGATGAGTCTTAAACTAACAACTTATCCTTCCCAAAAATATTCTTTTCACATTATTTCTAACCTTAACCTCCCTTATTCAACTTTATTTTTCCCTCTATTCCCTTCCTTTATTTTCCCTACACCTCTCTAATCCACCTAGCCCTTACCTTTCTTAAGAAACTCCTTGCATACTTAAATTTTGATATCAACATCCCAAACTAACAAATCTCCTCCTTTTCAAAATGTTTTTTTTTCTCTTCATGGTCCCACATTTCTTTAATTCTTCTTATTAATTTACCTTTCCTAAACCCTAGGCTACATTCCTCAACACTCTTCTTTCCCTTTTCTAATCTATATTTACACCTTCACAACACCCTTTTTCTTTCTCCAACCATTAACTCTACCCTCTTTTCCACCCCTTTGCACCTCTCCCCTCTTCACAACACCTCTTAATCCTTCACAATACTCCTTGTCCCAACACCTATTCTACACTCCCTAGAACACTTATTTCTTCCCTCCCTAGCCTTGCAACACCCTCTTAACCTTTCTCAATAGCACTTTTCTCTTGTCCAACACCAAATCCACCCAATCTACCCCTATTTTGTATCTTTTCCCTCTTCACAACACTACTTTCCACTTTCTCAACATTTGTTTCCATATTTTCTAAACATTAATTTTCTTATTCTCTTACTACTATATATCCCAATATTCCCAACACTTTCCCTACTTTTCCAAACACATATCCCAATCCTATTGCCACTCTCCTTTCCTTTTTCTTTACCTCACCCTTGGATTTCCTTTCCCTATCCCATGGCCTATCCCTTTTCTTTTCCAACTATTCATGAAAATTTCATTGATCCTCACTTTTGTCATAATCTCTTTTCTACCCACCCTCATGTACTCAATATTATCCTTATTTTCTTACATCAAGCATCATATCTCTCTTCCTATGATCATATAGTGCATTATATTACCCATCACCATTCCTTCCCTTGTTTGTGTAAACATTTTTCTCAACTGAACTCTCTCTCGATACTTGTTCTTCTATTCCTCCATCTCCCCTTACTTATACTTCCTGTCCTCTTCTACATACTCCTCCTTGTACTTCCCTCTCCAATTCTCCCTCATTACTTTCCAACTTCAAGAACTACCATAATCCTTTATCTGAAGATGATGATTTGTATGAGTTTCCTCCCCATTCCTCTTATCCTCCTATCTCTCTCTCTCTCTCTACTTTTTCTTCTATTCCTCCATCTCCCCTTATTTATACCCCTCTCCTCTTCTACATGCTCCTCCTTGTACTTCCCTCTCCAATTCCCCTTCATTAATTTCTAACTTCAAGAACTACCATAAAATTTTATTTGAAGATGATGATTTGCAGGAGGTTCCTCCCCCTTCCTCTTATCCTCCTAGTTCTATTCTTCTTCCTATAGTCTATAATGATGATATCCACACTTACACTTCTTTCTCTCCTTCTAATGCATGCTTCTGCTCTCTAGGTTCATCATAGGATGGTAAAGTTTTATTTTTTCTCCTCCCTACCCTTGAGATCCCACAACTATAATTATTGCCACTTCCTCCTCACATGGCTCACACACTTCTATAGATGACATCCCCCTTCACTAGATTTGAAGTTACTTCCTCTAATGGTGATGAGGCTCATATACACTACGATGGCTTCCCTTTATTTATCCTCCCACTTCTTCCACTACTTTTCATTTTGTACCTTATTCTTATTCTTCTCATAATTTCACTCTTTGATGGATGAATGTATTCTTAAGAAACATATTAATCATGATCACATTATTGATCATTTATTTAATATTACTTTAAATGACATAGATGATCCTCTTCTTCCTACTCCTTCTCCACCAATTCATGGCACTTATATTGATATTATTTCCTTCAATGCTTGTAGTGACATAATACTAATATTCCTTTGTAAATGACTACCTTACTTTTAAGCCTTCTCTTGCCATTATCCCTTACCATGATGTACCCTTTTCTTACAACTCTAAAAATTATATTCCTTCTATGAATGGCATTAGTCTCGAGGACCCTATAACATTTGATAATTTTGGTACATGCTTTGTGAATTTCCCATTGAATGACCTCTATGATAATATAAACATTAATATTTATTCTTATACTTTTGTTCCCCCTCCTTCCTATATTTAAAAACCATCTTGTTTAGACAAGGATCCACTATATTGTGTCTCCCACTCCACATATTTTTTTGGTTCATATTTTGTAGAAAAAGACCCACCCCTTTGTGTTTCTCATCCTTTTATTCCTCCCAAAGATCCTTTGTCAACTTTACCACCTTTATCTCCCCCTTATTCACTTATTATTAATATAGATCCCTTTTATTTTTTTGAGATTCCTCCCCAACCCATTGATATATTATTTCTTTTATTGTTCTTGATACTTCTATTTCTTCTTTTGACATGAACCACCTAGAAAACTTCTCTTCCCAAGATTGTGTAATCATTAATCCTCTATCCAATGACTGTTACACCTATATTATTAATTGATTACATTTAACATGGAATATCTTTCTCTCTTGCTATCCTACGTGATGTTCCTTATGACATTCATTATTCTATTCATACCACAATTCCTCCACATGCTATTATCCTACTCTTGTCCTTGATGTCTTCTATGTACATATTTTTCTATTTTCCCTCTTTTTAGGTTCATTATTTCCATTCTTTCCATCCTAACACTCCTTTTTATACTTCACCTATGTCTCTTTTCACCCCTTTCTATAGGTTGAAATATCCTTACGTTAAGATATTCCCTTTCTAATCTAATTTTCATATATTCATAAGTTCTCTCTATACATTCTCCCCTCTAATCACACTTCCTATGCCATGACCTTACAAATCTATATGCTATTAGTTCTACATTGATCATGGCATATTACCCTTCTATTCTTCTCACCTAGGAAATTTTAGGATAGAGTTGGCAACTACAAAACATAAGAAATAGTATTTGAAAGTCTTAGATTCCTAGGATAAAGCAAAATCTAATGCCTGGGTGAATTTATGTCTCCCTCAGTGCCCTAATGTATTTCTATCCAAACCAACCCCCTAATGTATTTCTATCTACATCAACTCTTTGATATATTTATGTTTGTAGATCAACACCTAGACAATTGTAATTTGTTTCTCTCATGTCCTAACACATTGAAATTTTGTAGACTCGTCCCTCCAATACTCCTCTGTGATTTTTTTAAAGTCATCATCATCCTAAACTATACCGGAAATGCAATTTATCTTCCCGTCTTCTATTCACTAAAAATATTCATGTCTAATGCTATCATATCATCCCTTCCCTTGGGGTCATTTTATTTTCAATTAAATCTAAAACTTGAGGACATCATCACTTTTCTATATAAGCTCCCCTCTTCTCAAGTAAATTTATTCATCTCTCTATTATTCCTTCAGAGTTCTACACACTTATCATTTTTGTTAAGCATTATCCTACCACTTTGGTGAAAAATTATTACACTACTTGGGGCATCCCCTATAAGTACCCATTTTCTTACTACTCTATTATTACCTCATCTTGTGAACTTTCCTTTCTCCCTCTCTCCTATTTACCTTAAATTGATTGGATCTCTATTCTCATCAATCAATTTAATGGGGGTATACAATATAAACTATATACACAACATGTTGACCTAGTATTACTATTTGAACTTGACCAATTGTAGATGAGGAAAAAATACACTTTAGCTAAAAGATATTAGCCAAATGATTTCTCACTACATCCACATTAGGATTGTTTTAGATCTTTACCTTTTAAATAGAATGACGTTACAATTCTTAGAGTGTTATGAATAAAGATAATACATAGTTTTAACTTTCTATGAACATGAGGAAAAAGATGATAACATATTGATTACTGAAAACTAGAAAATAATCTACACATTTCAATCATAGAGTTGGAAAGAGGAAAATGAGAAGAACATGGTGCCAGACTGGGGAGGGCTTTGCCTAGGATGCCAACATTGCGTAGATGTTTGCATGTCATGTTGTAGTTTAGAAAGTGAGAAAAATTAAAGTCTAACTCTAGTCTAGATAATCTCATCTAACATGCACAACAAAAGACAGACAACTTCCAACAGATTCCAAGTGATAGAAACAAGTTAAAATCAAAGAGATACCATTATCATGTTGGAAGGAATACATGAAATAACAAACATTAAAAAGGGGAAGGTCTATGAAATTAGCATGTGATTGAAATCTTCTCCTTTAAACCCAAAATCTGCAAGGGAAATAAAGAAAGGTTGGGGCTATTTGGGGGTTTGGCTTCAAGTCAAACCCCTATTTTGGTATTTCTACCTCCACAGATGACCAATGTTGAAAATGATAAAAATCAAGTGTTTGCTATTATCCTCTAAGTGTGTCTAGATAAATAACAATAGTGACAATATTAAAATGAGAATATATATAGAACTAATCTACTCAACAAGAGAAAACCAGTGTGATTGTGGAAAGGGAGAAGGGAAAATGAGGAACCCACAAGATGGTATCTACACACAAGTGGATTACATAAAGGAAAATAAACCAAAATGGGGCAAAATGGAACATAGTCACCTCACGAAATAAAGATATAAACAACCCAGCTGAGAATAAGGCCTACGAAAGAGACCAACAACAAGTAGTGGTTCCACAAAGCCCTATGAAGATGCAAAGCTTCCAAAGATAATAACATAAGATTGAGGAGCACAACACAAGTTCACTACAGGTTGTAGAAATTAATGGAGATTGCCAAGAATATTGATAACATTGTTTTGTAGAAGAGGGTTTGACCTAGTTTGATCTATTGGTTTAGCGCCCACTTTAGTGTGGGTACGAACTTACGTTAGAACTCATACTAAAGGATGGAGAAGACATAATTCAAAGACAACAATATAGAAGATGTAGAATGTCACTAAAATTGAAGGGTGATCAAGTCCCCATGTTTAGGATTCTAAGAGTCTATGATGATTGGCATACACATAAGACACATTACATGATTCACTCATACATGAAACATTTAGAACACTTGAGATAAGACAAGACATACACAAAATATACACTTGAGAAATCACGATGCATACACACAACACATAAAGCATAGATTTCATACACAAAGTATACACACAATACACAAGGTATACACACCATATATGAAGTATACATGCTTGACATGAAGTATACACATATAAGGCATAGAATATACATAGAATACACATGGAATACATGTGAAGCACACACAAGACATGGATAATATATAGAGAATAAAAATGTACAGGAAACATAATGTGAAAGACCTTGAGTCAACATGATAAGAGAGACCTTGATCTAAGTGATGTCTTAATCACCATCTATCATTCCCCAATATGCAATAAAGAAGAATGCTAAGGGGTTAGTTAGAAATAAGAAGCATAGGAGAAGTACAAACACATCATACACACCATCTCAAAAGGAAAGTTGTTCCACTTAAGGGAATACATGAAGCTACCTCTCGCATGAGGAATTACATGAAGCCTTGCAAAATAAGAAGGTGAAGTGACCTTACTACCAAACTCTAGTTGGTGGCGCAACCCTTCTCCCAAACATGCAAGGAGCTTCAACTCAGGAGAACAAGATAACTCAAGATCTTGTTTCCAAGCTTCAACTTGGGAGAACAAGATGACTCAAGATCTTGTTTCCAAGCTTTTCGTAATCCTTTCCAAGAGAGTGTAGATTTGATAACCAATAAGTGTTTAGATAGAAAGAAGAAAGTAAGACTCATAGTACAATATATGCCCCCACCTTAAAGTGATTGCTAACTCCATCAGGGAGCAATTGCCTTTAAGGTAGAGTGATAAAGAAACATAAAACAAGCATGAGAGCTTTCTAAAAGCACACGTCTGAATGGCTTGTGTTTACAAAAGCTACATCACAACAAGGAGTTGCCCCCAAGACAAGAAAAACAAGGTACTACTTACGGGCATGATACACAATGGCTTGTTTAGTCATGGTATGACACCAATTATTGCTACAAGGTGCCACATAGTCAAAAGAAAGGTGATTAATTTAATGATTTTGTTGCATCTCGAGGGACACTTTTCAGTGGTCCCTAGGGTGCCACTATTCTTCCTGAGCACCCCAGACCCATCTGGGCACCCTAGTCCTAGGACCAGGTTATGTTTGATTTTCTTAATCATTGATAAAGTAAAGTTGATCAAGATATGATGTATACTTTGATTTTCCTACTACAGGATCTCCCAGGTATGCGAGAATATTCTGATAGTCATTTATTCACATTACTGCGTAGCTGATATACCATACTTTTAGACGCGAAGATGGGGCATCTGCGAGATGTTGGATTATGGTGGGTATAGAAGAATGACACAATACGTTCTTACTCGTACCTTTGTGCTAAAAAGGGTATCAAGCAAGAACACAACATATCATATTACGCCCAAACATAACACAAATGAGATGAAGGGGCCACTCTTACGAGTCGGTCTATAAAAAATCATCCTCCCCCAACTTGATTATAAAATAGAAGGAGGACAAGGTGCTCTAGGGACTACATCAAGCATGGTGAGAAGTGCTAGAACAAAACCTTGTTCTAAGTTGTTGAATTTTGTCACCCAAGACTCAACATTCGTTAGTGGAATGGCCAAGTGCTCGATGATACACACAATAATGAGTTCAGTCGTTATTTTGTTGAATCTTTTTTGTGTTTTAGAGGAGGAAGAGTGATTAAGCAACCTTTGAGTATACTCGATAACATACACTCTTGTTGAGATAGAAGAGAAGATATAGGGGGAGTAAGAAGCAAACCTTTTTGTTGTGAACATGGTGGAGAGAACATAGGAGAAGGCTAGAAACCTAAACCTACTTTAGACAAGTGCGGTGTTGGTTCCACATGCTCTTTAATTCCTTGTTCTTTACATCCTAACCCATTTCCATTGTATCCTTGTTTTGAAAGAATTTTGAATCCATGCCCATAATGCTTCTTTAAGACCAAAGGATGAAGAGACCTATCATATGACTAGTTTTTTTAGAAGTATGATTATATGTTGAAGAAGGAGGATCATTATTTTTATTACAATGAGGAGGGTCCATCTTTGTTTCAGTTATCCCATGGGGATTGAAATCTAAAGAGGCCACTTCATTACCAAGACATGCATTAGAATTAGGTGATTCATTTGATTGAGATGATACTTTATCACAAATGGCTACCATTCTTGTAGGGGAAGGTGGATCTTCATCTATTTTAAAGGTTCCATCATCATTAAATTTAAGTTTAAACTTTGTAGGAGTATGAGATTGTGTTGAAGCAATTGTATTTACCTTCGAGGTCTTATGGTGTGAGGGTGGGATTTTATATTCTCTTGTAAAGGAGGGTGTAAAATTCATTGAACCCCAATCATCACCGAAAAATGCATTCGAAGGACCAACACTATCCTGACCAGTACTTTTGTTAGTAGCGGAGGGTAGTGTTGAAGAAGGGATCAAACTACTTAAAGGAGTTTGATGTATTGCTTCTATTTTCAAGTAATTATCCAGAGTTGGATCAGCTTCAATTGTATGTACTTTGTTTTCAAAGATGAACTTTATTGAGCAATGAAGGGTAGATGGAACTGCCCCCATGGCGTGAATTCACAGTCTACCAAGAAGAAGATTGTATGAAAGAGAATTAGGCATGACATGGATAAGGGTAGGCAATGTCACAAGTCTAGCCTTAAGAGGTAAGGTAATAGTACCCAATGATTGCTTACCAACATTATCAAAGCCACGGATGTTAAGCGTATCATCTGGTTGAATTAAAAATGTATCAATATTGAGTTTATGTAACAAATCTATTCCACAAACATTAAGACTTGATCCACCGTCAATCAAAGTGCGTCTTATCCTCCTTTTATCAAATGTGACAAATATCAAGAGAGGCTTATTTTGTTTTTGAACTTCTATGGGAGGTAACTCATGTTGTTGAAATGATATATCTGATGCTGCCACCTGCATACAATCTAACAAATATGCTACATCATTTGGTCTAATAGCAAGTGGAACACTCACCTTTTGAAGAGCCTCATGGAGTATTTTGTGGTATGTAGGCAATGTTTATAGTATTAAATCCCATAGAGAGATCTTAGCCAGAGTAGCATTGAGTAGCTCAACAAGATCGTAATCTTTACCAATATGCGTAGGAAGACGAGGTGCTTGAGGCAGGATAGTTTGAGAAGGTAGAAGAGAGATGGGTGTTAGAAGCAGAGGACAACTGAGAGGGGGGTGAATTAGTTGTATATTAAAACATTAAACCCTTAGTTTTTCTAACCCTTATTAGCCTTCAAGCTCTTATTATGCATTAGCAGAATGTAAACATATGAAACATCAATGCAAACACATAAGAACACCAGATTTACATGGAAAACCCAAGAAGGGAAAAACCACGGTGAGGATTGGCTCACATATATAAGAATAGCAACACTAAATACAAGTAGGCTCACTACTTAGAAGAAAGGCTCACTTCCAAAAGGACTCATTGTCTAGAAGAAAGAAGAATAGAAGAAGACTGTTATAGAGAGATTCACTATCTCAAGGCAACAGGAGAAATCTACCACTGCAACTTTATGCCATTCATAACCTTCAGCTCACTGCCTCCAATAACTTCAAGAAAACTAAAATGTAGACACCTTCTTCTCATTGCATCCTGAAGTCATAAGCATTTAAGATCGCACTCAATTCACTATACTTGATCACATTTGCATCTTTATCTATCCTCATCACTCTACTCAAACTTCACCTTTCATTTATACCATCTGTGACCTAAAATTATCTCAATTAGGTCGGCCTTAATGAAATGTGTGCACCTCAAACGTGCAACATCGAAATAGGTCAGCACCAAACACTTCCACGGTGGGAAGAAGTGAAGGTGGACCATGCTAGAGCTTAACTAGGACCCAAATCTGTATCACCATGCTACTCATCACATCCACAATGCACGAGATGCCTCCGCAAATAGTGCTAGTATGCCAAGTCGGCCAAACCTAAACTAACACTATAAGAAACCACATACACGTCTCTCCAAGTCTGAAAAAAATTATGCAGACCACAAAGCAACATTCCACAGCAACCACACATCTTTCCAGAGTATTCCAGTATCATCAGAATCTTCTGCAACATTGCCACAACCACTTGAAACAAAAAATGCCTTCATTCTGCACATCAAGATGCACTACTACTGAACTCCAACACAATAAATGAACTTGCGGAGTAATCCCACACTAGAAACTTCAAGGGAAAGTAGATACAAATGATAGAAGCACGTTCCTAGATCCGCAAGACAAGAAACCTCAATGTAGAGAAATGCAGAGCAATCTCATTTCTCCCAGACATCCTTCTTCATAGGCAAACATTCTGTCAAACACATCTTTCTCTGCTGCACGATCCGGAACCTAAAACTCTAGATATAACACCTCTAAACACCTCTGATCATTACTTCCAAACTGTACAAGCATATCTTCGAGCATGAAGAAATGCAGAGCACAACACTGAACATACCTCTGTCACACTACACACCTTTTTATTCAAATTTTCTCAAAAGCACTTGGAAACTAAGTGAACCATCTGCTAGAGGTTGGCATAAATGACAACACTAGAAAGATTCCAACAATCTCCCCCTTTGTCATTGATGGCAACACTAACTCTTCTAAAAAACCATCAACAACAAAAGATACCAACAACAAAAGCAACTAGCAGGACTTCCCCTAACTGGAGCAACTCTTACTCTTTACACTCTTTACCTCTACTTCACCAGAGTAAAAGCTGCTTTTTCTAAGTATTCACTGGTGACAGGGAGAATGTATTATGCTCCACATTGAAGTATTTTGATCTGTGGTTCTAGATTTGAGTCTGAAATGATGTTATGTACCTTCAACTTTAATGGTTCATGATTTGGTGGTCCGCAAGTGATCTTTTCCTTATGATAGTAGCTGATAGTGTTGTTTATGAGCTCCGGTTTGAAGAATCTTTTTGATAGAGTGGTTAGAGGTTGTGCAGTTGTTCTTGATGATTTCAATGTGATTGTGGATGTCTCCTGATCATGTTCCTACCTTTGGATTGGTCCGCAAAGAGAAAATTGGATCGTAGATAAAGATTGTTCTTGAAAGTCTTAATGTGAACACCAATCTTGGCCGACTTAGTTGCTTTCACTAATTGTAGAGATGTATTAAAGATTGTAGTAGCATGTTGTGGCATGGAAGATTGTATTTGAGTCCCAGCTAAGGGGTTGTGTGATCCGCATACATCTTTACATCCTTCCCTTAGCAAATTTTTGTATTAGGTCTAGACCTATTTCTATGTATGTTTGTAAAATGTTGACCTTGGAGTTTGCTCCAATGGTTGATGAATGTAATGCCGACCTTGACATACATTCCAAGGTTGATGAGTTGTATAGAAACATGAAATGTAGTTGCGAAAAAGGTATCGAAATGCAAAAATGACAAGATAAGTGCGAAGGTGTGAAAGAGTAGAGTAGAGGAGATAAACTGTGCTTCAATGGAACTGAATCCAGGCAGGGAGTAGATGCTATCAAATTAGTTCACCACCCTTGGCAGTGAGCCACCCCTTGGTAGTGAGTCGATCTTGGCAGTGAACCTAAACATTTGCAGTGAGCATATTGGGCAGTGAGCCTCTATTTTTTAGTATTCTTATAACTTATATATTTCTATGGGCCCTAAGGCAGTGAGACTCTATTTTTTAGTATTCTTGTAACTTATATATTTCTGTGGGCTAACACCCACTGTGGTTTTTCCCTTATAGGGTTTTCCACATAAAAATCTGGTGTCTTATGTGTTGATTATGTTGTGTTAAGTTTTTCAATACATGCTTTCATTGTTAAATCTGAATAACAGTAATTAGGTGTTTGATGAGTTAATGTTCATAAGAGCTTAAAGTTTTTGAGACAAATAATTCACCCCCCCTCAGTTATCTAATTCATTTCAACAAATATATCACAACACATCCTTCAAAGAAAAATTTATTAGTCAAGATCAACTGCAAATGAAGGAAACTAGACTATCGACCCAAACAACATCAACACTGCCAACTATTCATCTTTACACCACCGAGGAGAGACCACAAACATTATGCGGACCAAAATGTGAGCAATATATTTTATCAATAGTGTCCTTACAACCTTCTCCTAAAGTATCTAATAAGTATATGTTGCTGCAAGAAGAGAAACATATTGAACAACTGAAAATAGAGCATCGCGGACTGACTGTGATCCATCAACACTTAGGATATTGCGTTGTGGTTTACTACAACATCTAAAACACATATGGATGCACCCATACACCAATCTAAATATATCCCCAATTCCACACAACTATATCTATCACTCTAAAGAAATGAAGAGCATTTTGAGACACTTAACGTGCAGTTATTCTGCAATCCAGAGAATAGTCACATATAACTCTTGTTGTAGAAATTTTTATGACATGAAATTATGGAAATAACTTATTTTCTAACTACTAAAATTAACTCCAAATTCACACAACTAGATCATACACTGCGGAGGAATGCAAACCAAAAAGTAGGATCACTAACTTAGAAAAATATGTAGTTTTCACATTAGATAGCCTCTCTCAACAACACAAGTATGGACAAAACCTCAAAACTATTAAGTAACATGCTTCCAAACATCTCCGCAACAACTAGGTCTTCCAGACTGACTTGCCTTAAACATACCGACCCCATGTCTCTAACTGTGTTAAACCATCTCTCTCAAATCTTCCATTGTGTCAAACATGCTGACCCTGTGTCAAACCATCTCTCTCAAATATTCCATTGTCCATCAACTATATTAACCTATCTCTAATCATTTCTTGGCCTCTTCAACTTCCATACAAAATCTCTGTACAACCATGACCTCAAGTTGACATTAATGACAACACATATTGCCAACACCCCGAACATTTTTATGATCTCATGTATTTGATACATTTATTTCAAACACTATTTGATTAAATGATGTGCATATTTTAGACTTTTGGAGTATTTCATGTATATATATATGGACTTTTTAACTCATAAATTAATATCAATTTAATAAATTTCCACTAACTATTCAAATTACTAGAATTTGTTGTGAAAATTGAAGTTTGACCCATATTTATGAGTTAACTAACCTATTAAACTACATAAATTGATTACCTAATTTATAGAACATATTTAGGGGATGTCTTAAAAATGGGCTTAAGAGGACATGCAACTAGTTACTAATTTGCTAAGAGGATGACAGTAAATCAATTAACTATTTACTTAATACTAAAATTACAAATTACTAACCTAGAAACTGCTAACCTGCAAATAACTAACCTAGAAACTGCTAACCTGCAAATAACTAACCTATAAATACCTAACCTACAATGCTCTAACTTACAAATTTAACTAATAGGTACAATTTCAAAGTCAATGCACAATTTACTAGCCTACAATACCTAACCTACAATGATCTAACCTAAAAATTTAACTAATAGGTACAATTTTTAAGTGAACCTAGTATTTACCAACCTACAATTTAACAAATAGGTATAATTTCTAAGTGAACCTAGTATTAGTAACCTATAAATTACTAACCTACAAATACCTAATCTATAATGCTCTAACCTACAAACTACTAACTTATGAATTTAACTAACAAGTACAATTTTCAAGTGAATCTAGTATTTACTAGCCTACAAATATCTAATCTATAATTCTCTAACCTACAAACTACTAACCTCCAATTTTTACTAAGAGGCACAATTTCAAAGTGAACCTACAATTTGTTAACCTACAAATTAAAGTAAATCAATTACCTAATTTATAGAATGTAGTTAGGGGATGGCTTAAGGGGACATGCAATTAATTATTATTTTTCTAAGGGGGTGATACTAAATCAATTAAATATTTACTTAATGATGTAGAGGAACTCTTTCCTCTGCTACAACAACACTCACAAACACAAAACTCCACAACAGAGAAGACTCTCTGCCCTCAATTTGTACACTCAAATATTTCAACCACTGCTATATTTTATTTGACTCAATTTAACACAATAAATAAATAAATTTGCACAATGTTTACAACTTTGTTCAACACATGAATTACCACAACTCAAATTCAACGGTTTTATTCAATTAACAACGAGATACATTTGCAATAGTATTTATATATAGTCTTCATGGCCTCTCAACTCGCTCATATGAGCCAAGTTTCTCTATCTTCTCTCTAGGTGCAACTTCACACATCAACTCCTCTTCTTAGGCATTGGATGTCCTCTACTATAACATTTGCAATTTTTAAAGCCTCTAAAAGAGGCATTAGATTACACAAATTGGCGCTCTTCCTCTCTTCACCAATTTGCAAGAAGAAAGTAATTTCAATACCTCAATGAGGTGCCTTTATAACTTCTTGAGTCTTCTTCCTTCTTTGTGGGCTGAGCCTCTACTATTTGTGTCTAACTCTTATCTTTTCTGCATCTTTCTTCTTACTACTCTCTCCCTTCTACCTGACCGCCTTCCTCCCAATGCCTCCTCTCACCCCCCCTCTTCAATCAAGAAGAAAAAACTCACATGAAAATGCCCCGTGCAACATATAAAGCAACTCCCTTCAAATAGAAGAAAATCAGCTTCAAAAGTAACTTTGTTACCCTCCTATACGAATAGAAGGTGAGGTGACAGCATCCAAACAATGCTAAACCCTTCCAAATCCATACGTACTTAAGGCAACTTAACATATGGTATAATAATATTTGGGTTTTGGAGCTTATAAAACGTGTAAAGTTTATAGCAGGAAGAAACATAAAATAAAAGTTGGCTGTATTCACAACCATTGACCTTTAATCTCGCAAACATTAATATGGCCTCTTATGCCAACCGCGACCCTCTAAGGCATTTTGACAAACATCTATCATGTATAATTGGGTGTTTTGCTAGTATGACATGAGATTTCAATAACTTCAGCCATGGTATCAAGTAATTATGACTTGATTTCAATAATTTTCTTCACAAAATGTGACAAAATACATCCTTCACGCTGGCTTGAGAATCAACAACATCAATAAAATCCTCTTTGACTATAAAAGCGAGAGTCGTAGTCCTTATTACACATGGGTTGAGACATATGATGCTTACTTTTCTCTGCACAGAAACCACAAACAAAGATATTGATTTATGATGAGACCCATCACTCTCTGTCAAGATCCATTTCAAGTTTATGAAGCTACGATAAGACAACAGAATCGGGTACTTTAACCGAAAACTGACTTTTGCTATAAATTTTTCCCAGGAGATTAGAAACTCATGAAAACTTATAGAGGTGTGTAACTCAACATTAAAAATCCTCCCATCATGTCATTCTACTTCAAACCTCACAAAACTCAAGATTTTAAAGTTTTGCCAATCTACCAGTGCAAGTCGCGAAACAATTATATCTCCAGAACCAGGAAGAATATGATCACAAAATCTTTGGATTCAATTCTAGAATGGAGTCAAAAACCTTCTTGTAAGAGGATTCATCATCAAACCATGCCAATCCACCTGAACAATTATTTTTGTGAGCCAACCTATTATGCGTCAAAACTGACAACCGACGAAAACTAGTTTCCTGCTAATTTGACCACACCATGTGTCCCCAACACTGTGAGATGCCAAAACAAAACCCAAGCAAACCAAAACTAAGATAAACAACTAAAAATATTTTTGTGTGATACCGATTGCACATGCGCCTAGGTGCTCCTGCATCAGATACACCAGGTAAAAAGTTTGTGAGCATAGGCTCACAAAAGTGGAGTTGAGTAATAGAATCATCCTTTCAAATTGCAAGCAATCTACAATGAACTCCATCATTGTGGAATATGCACAAGATAAATTCTTTTTCCTCCTCTTCTAGCACCATATCGGAACAACTTTCATCTTCCTCCCACAACTCCATTCACCACTCTTCTCTCCTCTCATGGATTCACATCCACCATGTACCATCCTCCTCCACCAAATTATTTCTCCTCTCCTCTCCTTCGTGGGATCCAACCCACTAGTAACCGACCTCCTCCACCAAACTCTCATGTCACTCATATCATAGCCTGCAGTATACAAATCTTCATTGAATACCTTATGGAAATTGAATATTTCCATAGGTTTTTCCCCACACTCTTCAATCCTAGCTACCTCAAAGGGAAGTACAAAAGAATAATCAAAATATGTAACAAGGTTTACCTCTTCATTCACTGCTGTGAATTCACCATCAGCTGCATCATTATCTTCTACTTTCTTTGTTGTGATGCTTATCTTCTCACCATTAATCGCTATGATCTTCTCCAATCACTCATTCTCCACTACTAAAATCTGTGATAACAAATCATCTTCTTCCTCATTCTTCGCTACAACCTCTTTGTATTCCATCGTCGCATCTTCATTTTTCTCCTCTTTGACTACCTCTGCTACAGGCTCTTCACTGTTCATTCCATTCTCATCCTCTTGTCTCATGTCTTCTTGTCCACTTAGTTGTGTCTCCAATTTATCCAACTTATCCAATTGCTTGTCTATATCCATGATCATCCTCCATGTCTTATTTTCTTCATACCATCTTCACGCTTCCCAAATCACATGCTTCTTCCTTATGACTATACCCATCTCATCTACTATAATCTTTCACAACTCTCACCTCATGCTCAACAATCTGCAATTACACTTCTTTTTGTGGATCCCTAGCTTTCAATTGCTCAGGGCTTCTCTCTACCTACAACAATCCTCACATGAGCTCTTCTTCACCACACTTCCTCTACTCTACCCGCAGGTCTTGGTGGATTCTCTCCACTCTCAAGATCCCCTGCTCTGATACCATATGATGCATAGGAACTCTTCCCTCTACTACAATAACACTCACAAACACAAAACTCCATAATAGAGAAGATTCTCTGCCCCTGATTTGTACACTCAAAGATTTCAACCAATGCTATATTTTATTTGATTCAATTTAATATAATAAATAAAGAAATCTGCACAATGTTTACAACTCTGTTCAACACACGAATTACCACAACTCAAATTCAATGGTTTTATTCAATTGACAATGAAATACATCTGCAACAGTATTTATATAGTCTTCATGGCCTCTTAACTCGCTCATATCCTCTCAACTTGCTCATATCCAATTTTCTCTATCTTCTCTCTAGCTAAAACTTCACACAACAACTCCTCTTCTTAGGCATTGGATGTCCTCTACTATAACATTTACAATTTTTAGAGCCTCTAAAAGAGGTGTTAGATTATACACATTGGCGCTCTTCCTCCCTTCACCAATCTGCAAGAAGAAAGTAAATTCAAAACCTCAATGAGGTGCCTTTATAATTCTTGAGTCTTCTTCCTTCTACGTGGGATGAGCCTCTGCTATTTGTGTCTAATTCTTATCTTTTCTATAGCTTTCTTCTTACTTCTCTCTCCCTTCTACTTGGTCGCCTTCCTCCCAATTCCACCTCTCCACCCCCCTCTTCAATTAGGAAGAAAAAACTCGCATGAAAATGCCTCGTGCAACATATTATTTTCAAAAAATCATGAAAACTTATAGAGGTGTGTAACTCAACACTTCAAAGCCTCCCATGAAGTCATTCTACTTCGAACCTCACGAAACTCAAGATTTTAAAGTTTCACCAATTTGCTAGTGCAAGTTGCGAAACAATTATATCTCCAAAACTAGGAAGAATCTAATCACAAAATCTTCAGCATCGATTCCAAAATGGAGTTAACAACCCGCTCATAAGAGGATTCGTTATCAAACCTCACCAATCCACCTGGACAATTTTTTTTGTGAGCCAACCTATTATGCGCTGAAACTGACAACTGACGAAAACTAGTTTCCTGCCAATCTTACCACACCATGTGTCCCCAACATTGTGAGATGCCAAAAAAAAACCCAAGCAAACCAAAATTGAAATAAATAACTGAAAATCTTTTTGGGTGATGCCGATTGCACGTGTGCCCGGGTGCTCTTGCATTAGTTAATCCTAAACTTACTAAACTAAGTCTCAAACTTATTAAACTAAATTGATTATCTAATTTACAAAATATAGTTATGGGATGGCTTAAGGGGACTTAAGGGTACATGCAATTAGTTATGAATTTGTTAATTGAACCATAAAATGAATTAACTATTTACTTAATCCTAAACATACCAAACTAAATCTCAAACTTATTAAACTAAATCAATTACCTAATTTACAAAATGTGGTTATGAGATGGTTTAAGTGGACTTAATGAGACATGCAATTAGTTACTAATTTTCTAAGGAGATCAAACCAAATGAAGTAAATTATAAGGGAATGACCTTCTCTTTTCTTTGGGATTAAATATATTCTCTACTAATAGGACCAATGATGTGAAGGTGGAAGCTCATTTGGCCCCACATTAGAGAGATTTTTAAGTAAAATATACAAGTATATATTTATACTTTAAAATCTTTCTAATGTCTACCTACATTGAGATACATTAGTAGTAGTAGATAAAAAATGAAAGAAAAGAAGATAACTGACTCAAAAAATAAAGATTAGGAGTTTAGTTCTAAATACCTACATACTATTTAAAACTTACTCCATTGTACCATATGCATCCTCTTTTTCTGTAATGCATATATAATTGCTTCATGCTCTTCCCTAGAAAGTGTCCACAACTCTTTTGCAACAAGTTTCCTAGTATGAGCAGTGCATAATTTTTTTATGTGTTTCATAATATTCAAATATAGACAAACCATTCTTCTTTGTCAAATATTTTTGTAGCCAAGTACCAACAACAACTATAGAACCTATGGAGTACTCATTATCATCATCTACTCTAAGCTCTAGTAATTTATGTTTTGTCTCAACACATCGATCCAACCAATACTTTGTTTCCTCTTCATTGCCCTTAGGTGCAACAACAACATACACATGTCCTATCAAAAAGGTTACTAATTCAATGAAGTAGGAGGTGAAATATTTCAAATAAATATACATGTATAAAATAGATCACTAAACCATTTAATGAAACTAGATCTTATTAATGTACCTTGTTGTACAAGGTGTAAAATATGATCATAGTCATTTGATGCTAACAAGTGGTTATTGTCTTCAAACTTTGTCTCATGTCAATGTGTTTGTAGAGGTGTTAGGGGTCTATTTTTCTATTCTTCAGCTCATTCTA
Source organism: Cunninghamia lanceolata (assembly GCA_027924645.1). Lineage (NCBI taxonomy): Eukaryota > Viridiplantae > Streptophyta > Pinopsida > Cupressales > Cupressaceae > Cunninghamia > Cunninghamia lanceolata. The sequence continues at coordinate 6,550,771 of BSBN01000850.1, forward strand.
TATTTTCACATGCTTCCCACTCACCTCCAATATAAAATTGACAAAAATAAGCAAGCTCCCTACTCCACATAGTCCATGTGCTTGCATTTGAACTCTTAAAGGAATGTTATTTTGTTGATCCACTAATTATCTCACAATCATGTCATGGTAGAATGTTTTCTTCTTCAATTAACCAAAAGAACTACTAAAATTTTAAGTTTTTAGAAGATCATTCTACAATAATTTTGCATTATACCAATCCACAACTACAAATGGATCTCTAAATCTCATTGCATCCAAAAATTTTATTTCTCCTTGCAAGAGCTCCTTTCACACATGCTCTAGCTCCATCATGCTCTCATTTACCATGCCCAACTTAAAAGAAACTCCACATGTGTTAACATTATTTTCTTTATGGGCCTTGCATAGCCAAAAAACATCCAAGAATTCTTGAACCATCTTATACAAGTATTTGACCATATGAGATGTCTCATTGGATTTTTCTTTCCTTTAAATTATTATAAAATATAATGAAACAAAGTTGCACAAACTCTGAGAAATGTGATTGATTATCGCTCAAATAGAAATGATACTCCACATCATTTTTTCTAACTTCCCCTTGAAGTAGTGCTACTACTACTTTCTACAAGTCTAAACTAGATTGAGTGCTCAATACTACTACCAATCCTGAATATGGTTTTGGCAAATTACTAAGAAGTGTCATAACTACATCTTTGGAGTAATATCTAACCACCTGCTACCAATTGATTTTTGAGAGAATTAAATTGGTTACTTTTTACAATCTTATTTACTCTGTGATTCTTGTATTTTTAATTGAAAAATATTTTTTGTAGATACAATCTTGTATTCACATCTTCTGATTGATATAATTAAATTGAGTGATCTTAAGATTCCTTTATTATTTTTAGACTCACTTACATGCAAAACAATATTATCACTTAAACTCAAAAGTATACAAGGAGCTTTACAATATCATTTATTGACTAATTTTACATCTTGGATAGGTTTAGTCTCAATCCCTTCCACTATCTTTAACACACATATTCAAAATTTCTTATTCACTTCTTACATCATAAAATAGTGAATTCTTATTAAAAAAGAAATATTAAAATTTAGAAGACTCAACTTAATCTTCTCTTTTACATGTTCTATTTACCTTATTTAAGATAAACTAACCACACATTTGACATATACTTTTTAATTAGAATACAAATCTTTAATCTTTAATTATTTTTTATATGCAATATTTTCTACATGCAACGACTTTTTTCTAGCTGGTTAATTGCTTTTTAGCACTGTACAAGTTATTTGGTTTATTTTAACCTTGAAGAGAAAAATGTACAAGTATCAGTTTGGACAATATGAAAAGGACAAAACTATAGTACTAGTATTTGGCAGGAACTTCGGTGCAGTGGGGCCTTGTTCAATTTGCTTCAACCACAATTGAATAGGTATATGCAAATTTTCTTCAATGTCAACAAATTCTCGAGAATATTGTTGAAAATGGTATGCTATATCGGGAATCGCAATGCTCTCATATAACTATAATAACTTGCTCTTTCAATTCAAATTTTTGATTTGGTAAAGATTCCAAGTTAAATATAAATTCTAATCCTTTGTAGACATCCCCTCCATTGATTTTACATTGTTAAGTGGAATGTGGGTGAGGATAATTAGGATTATTATTTATTTTAATTACATATATGTGTATGGAATAACTAAGACGCTAATTAATTGATTAATAATGATTCAATTAATTAAATATGGGGTGATATTAGGGGGATTTAAATGAGATTAATTAATTAACATAATGTAATTGATTAATGGGCATGGTGAATTAAGCCTTGGCATGATGAAATTAATAAGATGACAAGGCAACAATAATATGATGACATAATTAATTGATTGGAACGATGGAATTAGTTGACAAGATGAGACTAGAATGATGGTAAATTTAGTTGACAAGGTAAGACTAGGACAATTGTGAAAGAATTAGATTGGTGAAATCCAGGTGTCTACCAAAACCCTAGATGGACTGATTCAACAATTATCCATCAAGTTTGAGAATAACAAGCAAGCATGTAATATGCTTCTAGGATGATAATGTAATGCTAAAGTACTCCACCTTATCCACTTGCAAATAGAATACTGGATGTTCTCCTTAGTTATAATATATGACTCTTTTCCATTAGGTTTAGTCTTTAAATACACCATCATAGTGTTTAATCTGGACAATTGACACATTAATCAGTTCATAATGATCATGTGAAAAGACAACAAAGGTTTGAATTTAAACATTTGAATTTTGAAAAAGTAGGGGTCATATCTTCAAGCATAAAACTATATATTTATTTGTTGGAGTAACTCGGGTTTTTAGCTTAGCCCAAGCCTAGAGAGACCCTTACATGGGATTTCTTCTCATGGATTTATTGCTGAGACCACTACTAAGGGGTCTCAGTTCCCAAGGCATTATCACCAAGTTCAAACTCGCGAGCTCGTTGGCCCAGCAAAGGTCCATAGCCTGGGAGCATGACAACCTAGTGAAGGCACATATCCTATGAGCACGTTAGTCTAGCGAAGGCACAAGGCCTACAAGCTCTTTGGCCTAGTAAGGGTTTGAAACTTGGTGGCCACCACAAAAACCATGCGACTTGACCATCAAACCATGCCCTTATCGACCTACATTCATATATATGAACCAAGGTGAGAAAAAAGAATATTTAGGGGATTGGATGGAGTTTTGTGGATAAGTGATAATGGGATTTCATAATGGATGTCATCATTTACTAGCTTCCCATAATGTCAAAAATGCCGTGATCTTTGTCATATGTTCTTGTGCCTGGATTTTAGTGAAGTTGTTACCATAGTTGCAATCTAGGGCCGTCTATCCTAATTCCTAACCTTCTTCCATATTGTAAACTCATTTTCAAAGAACTCTAGACTCCTTCTTATATCTATTTCCTATTCCTTGACTTTTGGGATAAAATTCAAAAGTGGAACAAAGTCATCAAAATTCTAGAGCCTTAAGACAAAAGTCATCCATATGCTTGAGCCCCATTTAACTCAATTTAACTCAAAGTTTCATCCTAGTTTCCCTAACCCTAATCTCTCTTCAAATAGTAAAATTGGAATCCCATTTGAGATGAAAGCCCTATTTTACCATTTCAATAAGAGGTTACATTTGGAAAAGCTATATGTAACATCAATTTCTTTTGCAATTCCCTTAGATACAACAAGCTATTCAGTGATAGAAGTTGTATATATTTTCAAATCAAACCTTTAAGTCTCCTTGCAAATTAATCCAAAACAATATGTCTCCTATTTGTCTTATGTACACATAACATAGTGATCCCCCCAAGGTTTTTCCTTTTACCACATTTGTTGCACACATCACCTAGTACATTAGACTCTAGGCTGCACACATTCCTTATTTTCCCTTCAAACATCCTGCATCATATGTATTTTCATATCAAACCTTCAAATACCCTTTCAAATCAATCCAAAACAATCCATCTCCTATTTATCTCCCATACACATGACATAGTGACCCCCTCAAGGTTTTTCCTTTTACCACATTTGTTGCACACATCACCAAGTACATTACACTATAGGTTGCACAAACTTAAATTCTATTCTTGGATAAATTGTCAAGGTTGAAACAAACCATCAAGGGGCCTAATTGAGGCCGGCTCTTAAATAACCACCCCATCTCATTGTCCCCAATAGATAAATTCTCTTTCAAAGGTTTTGTAACAAATATAGGATATCTAAGATCAAATTTGAAGCACATCAAGTTGGAAGAATATTTGTTGAAATTTTTGAACTAAAAGAGACCAAGGTACCTAGAACCCTAGTTATTTTCTGCCCCCTATAGTGTTTTGGTGACTTTCTATCTACACTAGTGACATAGCCTAATTCTCCAACACTATAGTGCATTTTTAGAGGTCTCCACCCTTGTATTTAACTTTTCTTTACACATCATTTGTCACGACCCTCTCCATAACAAATTAAACTTTATTCATTAAACTAGAAAAAAGTAATTATTTGATAATAATAGAAAAATATTTGTTAAAATATTTAATTATTAAATATTGATGGTAATAATGAGAATAAAATAAATAAACAAATAACTAAATATTATATAATAATATTAATAATAATAAATAAATTTTATTGATACAAAATAAATTAAAATAAAATATATAAAATATAATTAAATTAAATAAATTAAGACAATAGAAAGATGAATAGTTAAGTGATAATTATTTTTGTGTTTTAATAGTTAAATGATAACTAACTAAAATTTACTTTGTAGTTAAGATGAGGAGTTGCATGGAAAACAATAGTTGGACAAAAGTTAGTTTACTTGATTTACTTGTTAATAAAGGTGTTTGTTAATGAGTTGGAGAGGAAGATAACTTCCCCTTTGTTATAGTCAACTACTAAATTATCTCCCTTGATTGAGTTGTTATGTGAAGAAAATAATTTAAAGCTTAATTTATAGAGATAACTCCTCTTTTGAATGCATTTTATTAAATTAAAAAATAATAAGATATTTAAAAAATGAAAAAAAATGGGAAAAAGAAAACTATAAATAAAGGAGAAGGAAAAAGGGAGACTGGAGAGACATGCTGGAGAATTGGGTATGTGATAATTGGTGATGTTTTCTTAGGTGCTATCTTCTTTTCTCCTATATTCTTCATATTATTCTACTTCTATCATGATGGAGTATATGGGGTGATTATCTTCCAAAATGGCATGTGTTTCATACAGCCTCTCTTCATTCTTCTTTCCTCCTTTATATTGCAGTCAATTAGCGAGTAAGGTCGTCACAAACCTTGCAGTAGACAGATACTTCGATTTTCTTTATCCTCTAAAGTACTGAACATTATTTTGTATCATGCTCGACTTTGCACATTTCACATGCTACTGTTATCGCCTTAACATTCTTCCTCGATGACAGTTCATTTACCATAGTCCTGTCTGATTCTAAACTATTGTTGTAGATAGTTCCTTTAGTTGCGAAGCCATATCAGCATTAATCTGTGCCTCCAAGAATAGACTCACTATTCTCAAATTTTCTGACTACCTCCATGCATAGTGCGACTTCTAGAGTTGTCCTCTAATCAGCATATGTCTTCTATGATAAAGCTCTTAGTTAACTGAGCATGCTGCATAGGATGGAGTTTGTAGGATAGCTTAGATACCAAAGTATTGAATTGAACATCATATGCTCACACAATTTCTCAGCGTTCTTTCTTAATTTCTTTTAGAGTGGCAAATTATTTATTTTTCAAACTCAGGAATATCAAATTCTTTTGGAAATGGTGCCTTCAACTATTTGAAGCTATAGACCTGTGAAGGTGAACCCTGAGGAGATATAGGATATGTTTATTATAATTTAAGAATACTTTGTTTTTATCTATGATTCTTACTATGAATATGAAGGTGTTGTAGGTAATTACTGGTCGTGTTATTGTACATGTATTGATAGATACAAAGTTTTGTCACATATCTCAAGTATTAGTCAAGGAGATTTTCATATTTGCTACTATGCATATTAAATTGTTAAGACTAATTAGATTCCCCATATTGGATTTTTCAATCTTTCTCCCTGTGTGGTACTCTAATATGACCGCACCTATGAACAAAGGATCCCTCCTATTTAAGGTGGAGCATGAGAGAACCTACACAAATTCTTTCTCCCTCTTAGGCACTTACTCGGACTTGGAAGATATTTTAGCAAATTTTAACTGTGATTATTTATTTATTTTATATGATATTTTCGCAAATTGAAAGTTGTAGATTTATTATTGCAATCAGTTAATATTATAAGTGGTTGTAGGTCATGAGGTTATTTAATGTTATATTAGTATTATCATAAAGAAGTGAATATAAATAATTGTTGAAGAATTAGTGTACCTTGTTATGTGATGTATTATGCAATTGCAATTGATTTATTTTGTAGTAGTGATAACACATTTCTATGTTATGTTATATTTTTAACTTCTCTTTTGAATCAACTCAACTAAAACCTCTCTTCAAATTATAAGGGAAACTCCCCAAGATCTAAAACTACTATAAACACTAAGACATGGACAAAATTTATAGTTATTCACACTACATAAGATTTCTTTGAGAGTTTGCATAAATAAAAACTACATATATGTCTATCTTTTTACTTGAGGTTACTAATTAAACTAGTGATAGTGTGTTCTCTAAAATGACAAACTAAATTAATTAGCGAATGAGTATAAACGAAACATCTCAATTCTACTCTTTTTGTTGTGCTTTGATAGAAGAATTAAAATGGTATAAACTCAATGAATTGATACAATTATATTAATGATAACCATTAAAGTTTTGCTTTAAAGTTTTAAATTGTGATATCATTCAACATATGTTCTAGAATTTTCTTTCATTTTCTAGTTTAGTTTGAACAACTTAAACAAGATATGAAAACTGAAAAATTGTAGTGTTCAACATTGATAGTGCCTCTAGTTCATGTTTACGGATAATTCCATCGCGCTTGAACTACTACACTTATAGCCTTATACAAATGCAACAATGATGTCTATGGCATCGTCCCTATAAATCACTAGGGAGTCATAAGGGACACCTTATTTTTTAAATCCAAGGAATGACTAATTTTCCTCAGATTCCAAACTAATGAAAGACTAAATACAAGAATAAGCTTAATGATAGTTCCATACTAAAAAATCCATCATCATATAGTTTCAAAGGAAAGTAGAAACATCACCATATAGTTTTAAGAAAGATAGAATTATCATCTTATAGTTTCGAAGTGGAAAGAGAATATTCATCATAAGTTCAAAGAAGGTTTTATTCTAATAGGAATAGGTATCTAGAGTAATTAGTAAATAAGTATTGGCCAAGGCAACTAAATAATTTTGAATTAAATGCTTCAGTTAGTGAGTAGCATTTAAAGAGGGATTGTTTGGGAAAAGGGGCCCTAGAAAGGACTACATACCTACACTAAATAGTTCACATCAAACATAGATTAGAAACTAGAACTACATATATATTACATCTTAATCCTATTTGGAAGGTATGTAGGCAATTTGGTGAGTGAAGGAGGTTCCCAGTATGCAGGTTTTTAGGTACGGGGTTGGGGAGTATTCAAAGTAATGGATTTATCAACTTAAACATTTAATTAAATTATTCGCCTAAGAAAATCACTTAATTAAATATGGGGATGATCACTAAGATAAATATGAATAAAATATATTCAATGTATACTCAGAAGAATCCCGGATGGATTTGCTTGACTCCTCAAGGCCGTAGGCCAAATTCTGATGCAAGACTCAAGCTATTAAATTTATAAGTTTATATATATACTCCTAAATGATGGCAACCTTAGTGCACTTTCATTAGGGGAGTGTAGTCTTTAGTGAGTGACTTAGGATTTGTTAGATCCTACGTAATGAGTCTAAGTCTTTGGCCAAAGCATGTTCCTATCCTATATGGATAGATGTATATCCCATTTGGATAGATGCCCATCCTCGATAGATGGAGAAATACCTCTCCGTATGGATAGATGCCTATCCCGTATGGATAGATGCTTGTCTTGTATGGACAAATGCCTATCTCAAATAGATAGAAGTACCTGAGTATACATATAAATGGACACTTAATAACTTTGGTTAAAAATTCTAACAAAAAGAATTAGTGCTAAATTTGGGTACAACAAGTGGGTCATTACATCATTAACTTCTAAAATACCAAGGATGCACTTTCTTCTCTTTTTTCTATTTTTCTTACATTTGATTATGCTCAACTTAGCATTCATTTAATGCAATTAGTGGTGTACTACTATAAATGTGGGTAGATCAACAAAGTATTAAACTTAGAAGTACAATGTAATTGACTACAAATCTAATGTACCAATAGAGTGAGATAACAAAAACTATGAATGCAACACAAAATTATCTACAATCAAACTAGAACAACTCTATTGTTAAATCTCGTGATCATCATGATGATGACTCTTAGAAACACATAGCGTAACAAATTGTATGATAGAGTGCTTCGAGTGCTTTTGATGATGATCAAGTGCTTTTGCTAATGATTGAATGATAGAATTTTGAAAATAAAAATGATAGGATGAGGCTACAATTGAAAAGTGACATTAAATGACAAAGGATACATGTGTTTATATAGTTTTCATGGGAAATAAAGAATGGTCAAGATCAAAAGGAACTCAAATATGATCAATGGTTGAAAATGAATGAGACAACAAGCTAGAGAGAAATAAGGAATCATATCCATAAATCAATGGATTTGAAGAGTTAACTTTAAAATTCAAGGAAATTGATTTGAGATGACTAAGTTAAGTTTAAAATAGAAGGATTTGATTTTGAGTAAACCATTCAAAAATTGTGGAGATTGTTTTGAGAACTCAAAGTCAGATTTGGAGTGGTGGAGAAGAAATAGACACGTGTTGAATAAATAATATAATATTTTATTATTATTATTTGTTCATTTTTTTTTTTAAGATAACATGCTTGGTAAACTTTTTAACGTGACTGGTGACACTGGCATGACATGCCCTTCAGCTCCACACTAATGCTTTTGCCCGAAGCGATGAATCGATGAGGCCACAACATGGGGGACCTCATCCCCAAGAAGGAACACTTCAAACCTGTGAGCTCGTTGGCCCAGCGAAGGCATAAAGCCTGCAAGCTCATTGGCCCAGTAGGGATTTAAACTCTGGTGGCCGCCACTACAGCCGAGTGCCTTAACCACCGAACCATGCCCTTAACGACATTATTATTTGTTCATTCAAACATGTGAGAAATAAGATATTTAGAGGAAATTTAATAAGATATTTGAATTGATTTCTCAAAAAAAAGCTACCCGAGATTTGAGTTGAATAAATTTGAGATATTTAATTTGATTTGACTTGAGAGATTAAATAAATTTTTTATTTATTTAATTTGACTTGAGAAGTGGGATAATTAAATAATTTTTATTATTTAATGATGAAAGAGTAAACATTGGAGAGAAATAATTAAATATTATTTATTTAATTATTAGGATGATAGAGAGATAAATAATTAAATATTATTTAATTATTCTTTTGGAAGAAATAGTTTAATAATTAAATAATTAATATTATCTAATTAATTTTAGAAAGAGGATAAATTATGGAATTAGAGGAATAATTAGGCATAATTAAATAATTAATATTATTTAATTATTTTAGAAGAAATAGAAGAATAAAGAGTTTTAATTAAATAATTAATATTATTTAATTATTCAATTAAATAAGAAAAACTAGAAGAAATGGGCGAGTCACAGAAAATATGATCGGAAGGGCAAAATGACAGTTCATGTTAATTTTGGGTGTCTACATTTTCCCCCTCTTTGATATAATGCCCTGACCATGTGGCATTGTATCAAAGAACACTGAAGAAAAAGATGGAAGAAAAAGTGAAAAAGTTGGAAGAAAAAACTAGAAGAATGCTGAAAGAATGCCCCAATGATGATGCCCCCTCGGGAGGTTGACTTGGAGGACACAAGGCAAACTTTTGAAAAGAAGGGATGTTAATTTCAAGACAAAGTACATAAGATGAAAAGGTTGAGATAAAAATGAAAATGTGATAAGATTGATGATTGATTTTGCGCTCATGGTATTTTCTTCATAGAATAGAATAAATCCATCTAGGATACTTTTTGTTATGCTTTCTTTTTTTATCATAGAGTGGTTAAATACACACATACACATGCACACATGTCCCCATTCCTCACTTTCCTTCATGCACATCATGGTATAGAGATCATCAAGCTTCCTCAGAATGTGACATAAAACAAGATAAGATAAAGAGATAAAACAAAGATAGGATAAAGAGATAAATTCACCTAAGGTATAAGATAAAATAAAAGATACAAATGACAAGATGATAAAAGATGAAAAGACGCAAGATATGAGATAAAACAAAGGATATAAAATAGGAAAAATAATAATGATAAATGATAAATGATAAAGATAAAAGAATATAATCATGACAATAAAATGATTCTATGCCTATAGACCACATTCTTCAACATTCCTCAGCCACATCCTAAGTAACTCACACATGTCAATGAAATAAAGAAAGCACAAATGGCCCCAAAAGTTCCCAAATAAAATAAGTTAAAAACATCACAATGCCGTTTGCCAAGTTATTAAGCTCAAGATTTTAAAAAAAAGATGATAGTCTGATATAGGAAAGATATATCCTGTTAAGGCATCATGATTCTGATATTTGGATTTGGATTTTTTTGAAAGATTTTGGCTTTTTAGACAAAGTTAGGAGATTAACTTTAAGTTACAAGGATCTATTTTTAAGGTCAATGTTTCTTGCTCATTAGGTTGTTTGTGTTTGAAAGTTAGGCTATTGTCTTTTAGAATGTTTTTAGATTTGTTTCAAGGATCCATATGCTTAACCATATACTAGAGACATGGTCATAATAATGTAATACTAAAGAGACAAAGATACACCAAATGGATGGGGAAAGCATAGATGCCAAAGGTACAAGTCTCAAGGTGGAAATACCGCACATCAACCATTTATGTTCTAAAGGTCTAAGCATAAAATTTATTAAGGTGCATGGCATTGATAGGTTCGTCAAAAGATTCCCCTTTGGGAGTTGCCAATTGATATGCCCCTGATACATATGATGCTATAATCACAAAAGGTCCAAGCCAATTAGGCTCAAATTTCCCTTTCTTTTGCTTTGTCTTATTGATTTTTCTGATTTTCTTTAAGTTCTAAATCACTAGGCTCAAATCTTCTAATTCTAATATTTTTGTTGTAACTTATTCGTAGCCTATTCTAATATGATTGCAAATGATTTAAAGCATGCAAATGCTTCTCTTCTAAGACCTCCAGCTCATGCAATCTAGAAACTCGATATTCCTCTTCATCAATCACATGTTGCAATGACACTCTTAAAGAGGGAAGCTCAACCTCAATGGGAAAAATGGCTTTAGTTCCATAAATAATTGAATAAGGAGTGGTTTTGGTAGGGGTTCGGATACCAGTTTGGTAGGCCCATAAAACTGGATTAAGTTGCAAGTGCCAATCATGACCAACGTCATGGACTGTTTTCTTGAGGATCTTGAGGATAGTTTTATTCGAAGCCTCAACTTGATCATTACCTTGCGGGTAATAAGGTGTGGAAAAATGGTGTTGGATATGGAAGGTGCAGAAAAGTTCATGGACATCTTGGTTTTTGAAGGGCCTACCATTATCAGTAATAATGGCGGATGGGATACCATATTGACAAATAATATAATTAAGGATAAATTTTGAGATTTTCTTTCTAGTAATATTGGCTAAGGGAATGGCTTCTACCCATTTTGTAAAATATTTAGTGGCGGTTATTACAAAGGTATGACCATCAGAGGAAGGAGGGTGAATTTTGCCCATAAGCTCAAGTCTCCATTAAGAAAAAAGACCAAGGAGTAGTGATTGGTTGTAACTCTTGAGCGGGTGCATGTATTAAGTCTCCATGTTATTGACATTGTTTGCATCTCTTTACAAATTCATGAGCATCTTATTTTAAAGTTGGCCAAACATATCTTGTTCTTAATAACTTCTTAGCTAGGGACAACCCACTAGAATGTGCCCCACAAATCCCCTCATGTACTTCTTGTAAAGCAGTTTGGGATTCTTCAAGGTTTAAACACCTAAGGAGAATACCATCTAGACTTGGTTTGTATAAAGTATCGCCAAGTATGGTACAACAAGAGGATTGACGAATAAAGTTTCACTTTTCAGAGCTAGAGAGATTGGGTGGAAGAGTGTTATGGCGAAGGTAAGTATAGACATCTTTGTACCAAGGGGAATTAGGACCAACAAGGACACAACATTTCTGATTCTGGCACCTCATAAGTTGGTATGAAAAGCTGCTCAGCTAGGAACTCATAGTGCTGATCACTATGAGGCATGTCCAAAAGAGATCCAATAGTGGCCATTGCATCCACAACCCTATTGTTTAACCTTGCTACTTGTTCAAGTGTGATCATATTGAAATGCTCCCTTAATGTGTCTACCATTTTCTTATAATGCCATAGCTTCTCAACCTTTGTGTGATATTCTTAATTTACTTGTCTAATGACCAATTGAGAGTTGCACCAAAATATATCACAAGAAATGTGGACAAGATCAAAAAAGCATTTAATAACGAGGTACAATGTAATCAACTACAAATCTAATGTACCAATAGAGTGAGATAACAAAAACTATGAATGCAACACAAAACTATCTACAATCAAACCAGAATAACTCTATTGTTAAATCTCATGATCTTCATAATGATGATGCTCTCAGTTTTTGCATAACAATATGACTTTGATGATAGAGTGCTTCGAGTGCTTCAAGTGCTTTGGTGAATAATCAAGTGATTGAGAATTTCAAGAATAAAAATGACAGCATGAGGCTACAATTTAGAAGTGTTGTAAAATGGTAAAGAATACACACATTTATATAGTTTTCACAGGAAATAATGAATGGTCGAGATCAAAAGGAACTCAAATACAATCAATGGCTGAAAATGAATGAGACAACAAGCTAGAGAGAAATAAGGAATCATATCCATAAATTAGGGGATTTGAAGAGTTAACTTCAAAATTCAAGGAAATTGATTTGAGATGACTAAGTTAAGTTCAAAATAGAAGGATTTGATTTTGAGTTCCATTAAAAAATTGTGGAGATTGTTTTGAGAACTCAAAGTCAGATTTGGAGTGGTGGAAAAGAAATAGACATGTGTTGAATAAATAATAATATTTTTTTATTATTATTTGTTCATTCAAACACATGTGAGAAATAAGATATTTAGAGGAAATTTAATAAGATATTTGAATTGATTTCTTAAAAAAAAGCAATGTGAGATTTGAGTTGAATAAATTTGAGATATTTAATTTGAGTTGACTTGAGAGATTAAATAATTTTTTTATTTATTTAATTTTACTTGAGAAGTGGGATAATTAAATAATTTTTATTATTTAATCATGAAAGAGAAAATATTGGAGAGAAATAATAAAATATTATTTATTTGATGAGGGACAAAATAGAGAGATAAACAATTAAATTGAATGTAATTATTCTTTTAGAAGAAATAGTTTAATAATTAAATAATTAATATTATTTAATTATTTAATGAAATAAGGAAAATTAGACGAATTACCAGAGACAGTCGACAAGGTAAAATAACAATTTATGTTATTTTGTAGTGTCTACAAGTGGTATAATGAAATTGATTTAATTTTATTATGTAACCAATTTATGAGTTAAGATTAATTAGGTTAAGCAATACATCGAAAGAAATTAAATCCTAGGTCAAACCAACACCTTAGGGCCTTGGGATTTTTTAATCCTTCATTTGGTGAACCTATTACCTTATGCAACTAGTTTTGATTTGACAAATCCTAAACTAGAAGCCTATCCTTCCCCCCAAAAAAATATTTTCATATTTTTTTCAACTTTAACCTCCCTTCTTCAACTTTCTTCTACCCTCTATTCCCTTCCTCTATCTTCCCTACCCCTCTCTAATCCACCTAGCCCTTACCATTCCTAAGCAACTATGTGCATATTGAAATTCTAATAGTAACATCCCAAACTAGCAAACCCTCTCTTTCTAAAACATGTTTTCTTCTCCTCATAGTCTGACATTTCTTTAATTCTTACTTATCTCTTTTCCTTTCCTAAACACTAGGATACATTCCTCAACACTCTTCTTTCCTTTTTTAATTTGTAGTTACACTTTCACAACACCCTTTTTATTTCTCCAATCATCAACCCCACCCTCTTTACCACCCCTTTTCACCTCTCCCCTCTTCACAATACCTTGTAATCCTTTCACAAGATTCCTTCTTATCACAACACCTATTCTACACTCCCTAACACTTATCTCTTCCCTTCCTACCCTTGCAACAACCTCAACCTTTCTCAAGGCCCCTTTTCTCTTCTTCAATACCAAATCCATGTACTATACCCCTATTTTGTACCTTTTTTCTCTTAACAACACTGCTTGCCACTTGGTACACCATTTTGTCAACTAAAGGAAAAGATGAAAGAACAAGCTAGGTTTTAATATAAACATAAAAATAAGTACATGCACCTATGGATCACTAAAAGTAGAATTTCAAGGAGGAAGTAGGTACTAGGCATAGAAGAAACCAAAGAGAGGAGTCCTAAGTTGACATGACATTTGTACCAAAAAAAGTTAGTTTAGAAAATTTTAAAAATAATACCTAAGTTGACATGACATTCTTCAAATGTAAGTTGAGAAAACTACCTAAAGGCTTCCTGTTAGTTGAGAAAATTTTAACAACAATGCCTAAGTTGATGTGACATTGTTCAAATGTAAGATTTTACATGTATTTGTGTAGTTACTTAGCTTATAATGATAATAGTTTAGTAGTTTGGAACTAACTTTCTAATATTACCTTTCTATTAGAAGAGAGGTAAAATGTATACAAAACATCCATGAGTTTTTAACCACATGATTTCAACATATATGATTACTATGACATTAATATGATGATGATGATGGTGAGTCTTCCTAAATTATGAATAATAATCGATTACTTTTCCTCTCTTAAAAAAAACATCATTGACCTATTGAAAGGCCTTGTAGGTTAAAAAAGCCCACCGAAAGAACAATCGCATTTCTCTCATCCCCTCCATCCCAAATGACCATTTCTTTATAGAAGTTGTGTGTACTTATCATTTTAGTTTTTCTTGTCTTCTTCTCCTCTCCATGCTCTTCTGTTTATCATTGATTGATATCCAATACATGTCATTCTTATGCATCCAAAGCTCTTCTTGGCTTCAAAGTGACCTTTAATGACTCATACAACATTCTCAATTCATGAGTAAATGAAGCAAACTATTACACCTTGTGGAGTGACATATCTTGTGACAATCACACCAACCACATTGTCTCTCTTAGCGTACACCCACCAATTAAAGACGTGATATCTGAGAGCCTATGCCAACTTTGTTTTCTCACATCATTGGTGATAAGGGGAGTAACAACCACTACCATTCCTCCCTATTTGGGAAATCTCTCTTATATTCCCTCTTTAGATTTATAATAAAATAGGTTTTGTAGGATGATTCCCCCTTTCCTTTATTTTCTCACTTGCCTTGCGTCCCTTGTTCTTTCAAGAAATAAATTCAATGGAAGCATACCTTCTTTACTTGGCAATATTTCTTCTCTAGCTAAACTTGAACTTGGAGGAAACTAACTTAGTAGAAGCATACAAGATTCTATTGGTAATCTTTCTTCTTTAACTTACCTTTTCCTCTATAAAATCCAACTTAGTGGAAGCATATTGACTTCTATGGATAATATTTCTTCTTTAATTTACATTTTCCTTTATAACAACAAATTTAATGGAAGCTTATTGGCTTGTCTCAAGGAAGTCTCTCTTTGTTGAGTTGTTTAGTGCTAAACAAGGATCAACTAAGCAGTAACATTCCAAATTCCTTGGACAATCTCTGTTTACTCAAGGAGTTGGAAATTACCAATAACCAACTAACTAGGACCGTTCCCCCTACATTTTCTTAGCTCTCCTCTCTCACTTACTTGGATGGTCTTGGAAATCATTTCAATGAAATCATCTCTTCATCATAACTTCTAGCTTCTCTATTTGGTCTATACCTATCACTATTAGTGGTCAATTTAGAAACTATCTTTCACAAACTTATAAGCCTATTAAATTATTTATATTTATCCAATTATGTGCTAAATATTATCACAACCTAGATTCCATCATTTTAGTCATCTAAGTTATATTTAGTGTCATGTATGATTGATAGTGAATTTCCACCTTGGATTTCAACACAATTCTCACTTAATAAATTGGAATTAATTAACACTGGATCTTGTGGGAGAAATTCCCTCTTGGCTATGGGAAACTGGTCCTTTGTTGTATTATCTAAATCTTTAAGGAAATCATTTGGAAGGAAGGCTAATCTCAAATACTTTAATAGGGATCCACTAGTAATGCTAGATGCATCTAGAAATGTACTAAGGGCATGCATCCCATCAATGTGGTCTTCTAATATACAAATATTGGCGATCAATGACAATTTGTTCAGTTGAAATATTCCTCCAAGCCAAGGAAAATTATCTCAAATCTAGCTATTAAATCTTGCAAACAACAACATAACTAGAGTGATCCCTACTAGCTTGTCCAAATGCTATTTCCTCATTGTCCTAAATTTGGGAAATAATAGTTTGGAGGGAAGATTACCAGCCGAGTTCGATAAGAATCTGACACTATGAAAAGATACATCTACAATTCATTGAAATGTTAGATGTAAACTATAGAGTTTTTTATTGTTCTTAAAGTATTTATTATAATTAAAAATATTAATATGCTAAAATTTAACAAGAAATTAGTACTTAATTTTTTAGATAAAATCTCAATGGCTATACTATCCATCAATTATAGGTTGTTTGTATTATGGATTCCTTTGATTGTAATATAAAACTGTGTGTACAAGAATTTGTTTCTACTTAAGATGGTTTCTTCCAATATGTCTGCCTAGTGTGTCTACCTGTTGGTGTGAACAGGGTTATTACCTAACCGGTTTACCCTTGTGTGGATAATTCATCTTATTTAACTATTTACTAGTTAAATAATATTCACACATCACACATAATTGACACATGTTAAGTTGACTTAGTGAGTCTGTTAGGTCTCAAAAATGCAAGTTGCAAATCCTAAGAGGATGCCAAGCTCTATGCTTAGATTTGCAAGATTTTTGAACTAACAAAATGGAGTTAACCTATAGGGTTGATGACTCCCTGCACTTTAGGCTCTGCTAAACCTAGGTGGGTGTACCTTGAGAGCTAAAGCAAATTGAATGAATATGTTTGAGTTGATGGATCTATCCATAGTGGCAAAGGGTGTGGAATAGATGAAAGCTTGCTAATTACTTCTATTAGAATGGGATCTTATGGAATTCTAAAAAGGAATTGGTATAAATTGTATAAGCAATATCAAGGTAAATTGAATGAATGTGTTCAACTTAGTGAAATGAATAAGACTAGTGCCTAAATCTATTGGGCTGATGGGTTAGTAAATGGAAATAGATGTATGTGATTGATGAGCTTATCTCCTAGCTTAACTCTAACAGTTGGGCACTTTAAATATTTACAGCTTGTGTAAATGTACAGGTTTGTATGTGACAATGCTCTTCTTATATAATCCCAATGATGTTCCCTTGAGTTACTGTGAAATTATGAAGGAATTTAATTCTTGACTTGATGGAAACCAATCACAATAACTTCTTCAAAAGTATTTAATCTTTAATAAGAACCAATTAAAGTCAATTATCAGAAAGGATTTTAAATTCACATCAACTAGAAATGAATCAAAGAACATAGCGACAACAAATGTGCCCTGACAAATGTAGATCTAAATAATTCAACAGAACCACTCTGGAGACAACACAATAACATAATCATAAAAGCTAACACAACTGTTGAACACCAGAAATAAATCACCATATATAAATATTTTGAGCTCCATTATGTTTTCAATAAATAAACATGTGTAATAGAGGTTTCATCAATTAAAACAGAACTGATAATATATATCTTCTTCTTATATATAATATATGTAGTCTTCTTCTAATTAGAAAAAGATTCTACCAACTGATGATCTTCTGACCATCATAAGTTTCGACCTTTATATCAATATTAATGAAGAGATCATGCCTCTTCATAGTGTCTTTTGAGAATTAACAATATTATGAGACTAAACAAATACAATTACTACTAAGCCCTGCTAAGCCACAAGTAGATTTGAGTAAGATGATCCAAATATTTTTGGCTCAGATGTGTCTCAGTATATTCAATGGCATCCCTAACATCCACCTCCATCAAAACCATTTTCTCCAAATGTGAACAAGCTCCCTTGGATGCCAAATCCTCATGTTTTACAATTTCTAGGGCTTCCTCCAATATTCCCTGACACTCCTTGACCCATTCATCCTTGCTCTTGAAATCTTTGTCATTCTTGAGTAGCACAGCTACACCTATCTGCGAAGTATCCCTACATTCTTTTACTTCATCCTGGAGCCTGTCATAATACTTCTTGTGTTGCTTAACAAGACTACCGACATCAGATGTGCTTGCACTATCAGAGGCCTGTTTACCCTGTCTCTCTTGTAACTTATATCGTAATCTATTATCTAGTCTCTCACATTCTTGAATGACCTTTTGATTCTCAGAGAAAATATTCCATAATTTACACATCCATTTCATCAAATGATCATGCCTATTCTGTAGGACTATAGTAAGTGTATCTATTCTGACCTGTGCTATCTGATCTTTTGAAGGTGATTGAACTTGTTGTGAGCTTCCTGCCTGTGTGATCATTTTAAGAGGGACTGAATCCCTCAAAACGTCATTTTATTTTTTCAACCTTTCCCAACTCATTTTGTAGGTATCCCTCTCCTTTATCAACAGATGAATCTGAGCTTTATTTAGCTTTGCTACATTTACTCCTAGTTCTGCTATGACAACTGGATCAGTTTCTCTAGCTCTCAATGTCATAACATGGCCGAAAGCTTTTTTAGTGTCAATGATTGCAAGCTTTTTTTTTGGTGGGTATAGAGCCCATATCATGAGAGAGTCATCATCTAGATTGTATTTTGTTCCAGTATATACTTTAGCAACCCCTTCATAACTAAGCTTGTGTTTTGTATTATTATTGTGTAAAAAATTGTCAAAAATAAGTGTTGAATTTAAATCAAGTCCTGGGAAGATCATTACACTGGATTCTCTGAGAAACTCTCTTCCTTTCTTAAGAGTCATATCTTCTATCTCCTTTTCAACTTATGCTTTTAAAGCACTCATCAACTATGTCTGGTTATCTGGTGTAACGTCTGGGACTGATTCTCTAATAGCCTTCCCCTTGTGTTTGTACAGAAAAGATCTGAACTTAGGGGTATGAACAAACTAATCATCTGAAATAAAGGATTTATATGCAACATGTCTAGTATCATTATCACTTGTTTCTTCAATCTCCAATTCTCTTTCCTAGGGCTGATATGGTTTAATTCTACATTTTGAAATTGTATTAGAACAATTATGGGGTTTAGATGCCACAGATCCTTCACTGTCAAAGGAAAGAACTGTTGCAAGTATGGGCCTAATCGGTGTTGTCATTGATGTCAACATACTCCTATTGCATTGATGTCAAGGATTGGATGAGTTGTGTGCTGAGGATATTGAGAAAATTAGTCCTATAAAAAATAGAGAAGAATAGTGAAGACAATAAAGCTCTATGAAGTGAAGATCCCAACTAAGATGAAGATCAGAGGATGCGCATCAAAGGGTTTGTGGATATGTGTCTAAAGGTGATCCAGTAAAGATTTGAGAGGTTCGCATGAAGATTTGAAGAAGTTATGACCATATGAGTAAAATTGGATTTGACAGATGTTCATAGGTGACAAAGTGACACAAATAGGTCCGGTGAGATCTGGAAATGCAATATCTTGTTCTGCAGATTTGGTGGAGTGTTTAGGAAGTCAATGTGAATTGACAACTCAATTGGTTCATGGTCTGGAGGTCCACAAGCATCTATTCCAATATGACAATGATGACAGATTGTGTTCTTGAGGTTCTAGATGAAGAAGAGAATGATTTCAGTAAGCAAAAGTAGTGTGGATGTTCTTTGTGATTCAGGCAAGCTTGTGGGGGTCTCTGGATTGTTTCCAGTTGGTGTTGGTGGTCTGCATTGAAGATTGAGCTCGTAATTGAAGAATTACTTCTGGATGATGATGTTCTTTCTAAACTTGGCCGACTGGATGATTTACACATCTTGCGAATGATCTTAAAGATGTTCTGCGAAGCATGGCATGTTCCTCAAAGAAGATTTAAGTCCCAGATCTGTGTGGCCGATAGTGTGGTGATTCGCATGAAGTCTTTTGTAATAAGTCAAGTTGTATTTGTGTATTTGCTCTGTAAAGTATGCCAACTTTGATGATTATCCCAAAGTCAATGTCTTGTATAAATAAGTGTTGTGAAGTCATTTCAAAAGTATCTTAGCGAAGATGAGAGTGTGGTAGAAAGGAGAAGAGTGAAAGGTAGAGCAAAAGTATTGGGCTTAAATGGAACTGACTCAAGCATGGTGAAGATGCTATTCTTCAGTTCAAGTATGTAATATTTATCATTCTGTAGACAGTGTGTCCCCTGTAGGCAGTGAGCCTCTTGTGAGTAGCGTGCTCGGGCAGTGAGCCCTAATTGGCATGTGCCATCTTGTTCTTCTTATTATTTTAATAGAGAATACAATCTTGGGTTAGTCACCCCATAGTTTTTCCCTTAACCGGGTTTTCCATGTTAAAATCTTGGTGTCATATGTGTTAATGTGTTTCTACACTTGAATTGTTGCATTGTGTTTTCATGATTGGTTTATTATTATCCTACTGAATTACAAGAAGGATTTAAGTGGTTAATAAAAGGAAAGTTTTGGGACAACTGATTCACCCCCCCTCTCAGTTGTCTGTCTTGAAACTAACAAGAAATTCAATTTCTTGTGCTTCCCTTCTCACTTTCTGGTTATACTCATCAAAGTCTACTTCAACATTTGCTTCTTCCAAATTTCTGATTCCATCATCATGAGGGAATGGTACATGAGCATATCCTCCCAGTTTTTGCTTTTTTCTGGCATAATCAATAAAGCCTTCCGGGTCAAAATTTTTTCTTTGTATCCCTTTCCCAAGATTAAAATGAGACAATTTATCAAGAATGAGATCATAACCTTCTCTAGCCAACACAGTGAAACCACCAAAACATAAGGCACTCAGCATAAAGGATTGTTTATCATATGCATTGAGATTCATCACATTTGAGTAGTCAAGTTGTCTGACTATTTCCAAGTATGCCACCCTATCTGGTATAGTTTTTGGCAATAGAAAAGGGGTGTCCTCAAATCCATATACTCTGATCATTGTGGAATCACAGAAACTATACCAATCCCCCCAATTGTGGTTCACAGTAGGTGGGCCACCAAAATCCTTGGGTCTCAGAAACCTCTTAATTTCTTCTGACAGAGTATAACTACATGGGTAGCCATAACATCTGTACAGGGTTTTCACAAAGAATTCTTCAAAATAAACATAACTGGAATTTCTAAATCTACTATCCCAAACATAGGTCCATAATTGTGGGGGCAGAAGTTGACCATTTTTATCAATTGGTGAAATTTTTAGCTGCTCTAGCCACAGATTCAATTCTTGTCCAAAATACAAAACCATATGCATGAGAATAGAATAATGTCTGAAGCCTACTATAGGGGAATTATTCTTTAAGGCCTTCAGACCTGAGTCTATTTCTTTAAAAATAAAAGAAGCATAATCAAATGTCTTGGCTTGATGACACTGGATATCTGCAGAGATAACCATAGGTACTATAGACATAAATTCTAGAACTTCAGTCCCTAATACTTGTCCCACTAAGTAATATGTGTATCTGAGGTAAGGTTCAAACAATTCTACATGAAACAGTGGTTCATCTCCTTCTTCAAATGGCACCAAACTCCCTCATTCCGTGGCCTATGTAATGGCAGTCTCTAGCCCTTATATGTAGTATCCAATTTGAAATAGTCCTTTTCTAGGGCTTCATGCACCATTGAGGTGTTGTATGTGTCATTCAAGTCAAACACTTCACAGATTGCATTCTTAGATAGATGAAACAAGGGCTTTCCTTGTAGATCACATATGGCCTTTTGATCGGGGTCATAGTGGTATGCTAGTAGTTTCAAAAGGTCAATATTGACAAAAAGATCTGTGACTATCAATTTCCCTAAATTGATTTGCCAGGGGTTGCAGATAGGTTCCATCCTATGTCTTCTGTAATAGTGGAACATGAACAATTCATACCCTTAGATAGGAGTCCATATATTTCCTACGTATTTGTATTTATCTTCAAGTTTTTCTAGATTTGCCCTTAATTGTGCAGTTCTTCTGGCCTTGGGCCCGGAACCGGGCAATTTGTCCACAAGGTCTTGGTTTAGTTTCCTCTCTAGTGTTCTCTCTCCCTTCTCAGTGTTAATTTTATGTTTCTTGCCCTTGGTTTGGCTCTTCTCAATGTGTTGCCTTTTCTTTGTTTTAGAGGAGCCTTCCATTTTTGGTGACTATCAGAACTTGACTATACTAGAGAGAGTTCAAGGACTCACCTGTATGCGCTCTGCACAATTTCTTCTAGCTCCCGATGAACTCCTTCTTGTCCGTCTACAACACTTTTATTTATTTTAATTGGGCTCAGTCGGGTTTATACATTTTATGTTCAATTAGCCATTAATGGCTACCACTTGAATTGAATGCCGGGAGTTCACAAATTTCAAAATGTCAGGGCGATGCTCTTTTTATCATATCAGTGAGACCATTCCATTCTTTTGCCAATCTTCACATTGTCTTGGCGCCATTTTATTTCATATGTTTCTAATTGGTCGCCAAGGGTATGTTGGTGTCTCCCTGAAATAGTCTTTTGAACTTTCATAGAGTTATGGACTTTTTATCATCATTTCGGGAAGATATTATAATCTTTGTCCCGATGATATTTGCTTCAGGTTGGATGAACGTTCATCTTAGCATCGGTGAGTGTTTCTCTGACAAACAGGGATTATTTTTCTTTTATCGGCATGACAATCTTTATCGCTAAGAAAATATGATGGTCTCCTGACGGATTATGTCTTCCTGATGGTCTTATCTCCATCGCTCAATTTTACTATAACATATCGGTGAGAGTCTTGCCGAAAAAGTCCTTTGTTCCTTATGTCGGGGTGACTTTTATGATCAACGAAGCTTAAAGATTTCATTCCGACTATGTATGTCATGCTGATAGTCTTAACATTATGCATCAGGGAGAGATTGCTTGTCTTCCTGTCAATAAGTCATTGATCGGTGTGACTTAAATCCCTAGAGTGACCTTAGGATTTCACTCCGATCGTTCAACTCATGCCGATGAGTATGCATCGGTGATACATACAAAATGTCTCCCCAAATTTTTTAACATATGCAATTTTGATCATTTAGACATCGGTCATCTCTCACCGATTATCATATTATACTTCCAAAATGTATTTTTCCATTTGGGGTGAGTTACTTAAGGTCTTGCCGATATGGATGAACTAGTATCAGAATTGAGCTATGGTCACAGATCTAGGTATGTTCATGGGATCTTTTATGTGCGGATTTTGATATGGATCTTGTCACACAAATTTTAGTGGTTGGTCTAGGAAATGAGAGACATTAGTGAATTTTTTAGCAGATGAAAAAAATGTGAAATTTTTAGTTCCAACAGCAGCTCTTTCTGGGGATGCATACTCTCTGGAGAGTATGACAAGAATTCAGATCTCTGGGAGAGTAGACCAAGTATTTTATTTATTGGAAGGGATAATTTGATGGTATTTTGGAATTAGATGTGAATGGATGGGAATGGATTGAAACCCTATGCTACTGTGCATGGAAAATATGTTTGCAACATGTATTTTTAAGATTTGTCCATGCACTGGCAATTCTTTTACCTTTTCTTAAACTACTGTGCATGGAAAATCTAAGAAAATAAATGTTTTAGGAACTGTCCATGCACTGGCAATTCCTAATTTTCTCCTGACATATTTTGTAGATAATATGAATCTTCTCCTCCCTTGCCAATGACAACAAATGGTCCTACCCATAATGCTTCAAACTTGCCATGTTTACCCTTTTCTTGTGCTCTAGCATTCCACATGAGGACCATGTCATTTTCCTTAAATTTTCTTTGTTTAGTTTTCTTGTCAAAAAGGTGTTTTGCCTGTAACTGCATCTTTTTATTTTGCTATTGTGCTTGATCTCTGATTTCATCTAACTTGATTAATTGCTCCATTCTTTCTTTTATTGGCTCAAGGACTTCCCCATTTTCTTGCACATGATGAATTTATACACTGGAAACAGGTTGTGCATAGGGAGCCTAACTTGAGTCCCATACACGAGTTCAAAGGGTGATTTTCTAGTAGCCTTTTTCACTGTGATTCGGTCTGCCCACAATGCCAATTTCAACTTGGAATCCCAAGCTCTTTTATTGTTGTCTAACATCCTTTTTATGATTTTCAAAATACTTTTATTGCTAGATTTAGCCTGCCCATTAGCCTGTGGATGATATGGCAAGGAATATGAAATTGTTATACCATAAGATTCACAAAATGCCTTAAATTTATCTAATCTAAATCACATTCCATTATCAGTTATGATTCTCAGTGATACCCCAAATCTAGTGATGACATTTTCAATCAGAAAATTTATCACAACTCTACTAGTTGCTTGTTTTGTAGGTATGGCCTCTACCCACTTTGTAAAGTAGTCTGTGGCCACCAATATCCATTTATGCCCTCCACTGGATTTTTCTACAATTTCTCCTATAAAATCAATTCCCCACTGGTAGAACGGGGCATCAACTTGCATAGGTCTTAAGGGTAGTGCTCCTTGATATTTCAATTTTCCAGAGAACCTTTGACATGCCTCACATTTCCTAGTATAGTCATAAGCATCATTGAACACTTTAGGCCAATAATAACTTGCCCTCAATATTTTATGTGCAGTGGTTTTTGCTGAGAAATACCCCCCCCACACACTCCTTCATGCATCTCTATCAAAGCATGTCTTGCTTGATCTTCATCTAGGCCTAATAGTAGAATGCCATCCTTATTTTTCCAATAAAGGTCACCCTCTATGAGCACATATTTTAAGGCGTGGAGTTTAAGTGTTCTTTTTCTATTGTCATCAAATCCCTCAGGGCTTTTTAAATGTTTAAGATAGTATACAATATTAGTATACCATAGAGTTTTTTCAATACTTGTGACCATATTCTTTTCATCATTCATACTGCATACTTGGGCAGCTTCCAAATTTGTTTGTCATTAACTTTGCTATCCCTTGTCTTCTCACAAGTTTTATAATTTGAATTTCTATGTCAAATTCTTGGATCTAGTTAATCCATCTACATCTTTTCCCTGTCACCTCATTTTGCATAAATACATCCTTAACTGTGGCATTTGGTACATAGGCTACTATTTTTTCCCCAACCAAGTATGGTCTGAATGCTTTGACAGCTTTCACCAATGCATAGGCTTGTTTCTCTATGATGTCATAATTTAGTTCTGCACATTGGAGAGATTTGCTGAAAAATGAAATGGGCTGCTCATACGCCTCATGATTTTTTTGTAACATGACTGCTGCAACTATGTGAAAGGATGCAAATGATAAGATTTGGAATGGTTTACCAAAATCAGGAGACTTTAAAATTGGAGCCTCTTTGATTGTTTTCTTGATAGTGGTAAATGCTTCCAAGGCTTCAGCCGTCCAATCTATTTCTGCATTCTTTTTTAACATTTTTGATATAGGATTAACTATCTCTGCAAAATTTGGTATGAATCTCCTAACAAAGTTGATCTAGCCAAAGAAAGATTGTACAACCTTTACAATTTTAGGGATTAGGATTTGGTCAATGGATTTCACTCTTTCATGATCTATTCTCACTCCATCTTTTGAAACTATATGGCCAAGCAACTTACCCTCCGTGACTGCGAACTGACACTTCTTAGGATTCAACGAGATCCCATACTTCAAGGCTCTAATAAAAATTCTTTCCAAGTGTGTACAATGATCCTCAACCCTCTTGGAATATGCAGTCAAGTCATCCTGATAAACTACCATGATTTCATTAATTAGTCCTGCAAAAGGTACATCCATAGCTCTTTGGAATGCTTCTCTAGCATTTGTGAGCCCAAATGGCATTCTCACATAAACATATGTTCCCCATGGTGTGGTGAAGGCAGTCTTATATTGTTCTGATTCCTTGACCTTCACCTGATTATACCCTGAGAAATAGTCCATCATGGACAATAGTTCACAGCCTGTGACCTTTTGCAGTACTGCTTCCATGTTAGGAAGGGGGTAATTATCTTTAAGTGAGGATTTATTTAAATTTCTGAAATCTACACATAGTCTAATATCACCATTCTTCTTTCTGATAGGCACTAAGTTAGAAACCCAAGAAGAGTGCCTAATGGGTTTAATAATAGCCCCATCCCTTAGTTTTGTTAACTCCTCAAGCATTTTAGGGGCCAGCGTGGGATTGATAGGCCTTTGCTTTTGCCTGAATGGTTTTGCATCTGGCTTCAATGGTATTTCATGTTGAAATAGATCTTCTCGATATCCTTTCAAGTCATCATAGGACCATGCAAATACATGTCTATATTTTCTAAGCAAGTTGATGAGCATGCTCCTAATTTTGGGATCCAGTTTTCTCCCAATGTATACATTCCTTGGGGCTGTTTGTGTTCCCAGATTTATTTCTTCAAGATCATTTTGTATTATGGGTATATTTTTTGTTTTAAACCGGTCATGTCCATCAAATACTTTCTCCAATGCTATGAGTCCCTTAGGTATTTTATTTGTTTTTAGCTGAACTATCTCCTGACCAAAAAGGGTTTCTTTTCCATCATGTTCCTCTACAAACACATTGAAATCAATTTTTTGACTTTCATAATGATCAACACAATGTAAGAATTTGATTAGATCTGTGTCATCGTTAAAGACTTGCCAATTACAAATGTTATCTAGGATAGCAGGTATGGCTTTGAATTCTACTTCGATGATACCTACTAATGTGATATCATCCCTTTTCAATGTAATATTTTCTAGGAAATCTGCCATTATGTTTTTTGACCCATCTATCCAATTAATTGAGAAAGCATCAAATAACTCAATGTCATCCCAAACAACATTTCTGTATTATTTCAACCTTTTGTCTTTAGATGAGTACTTCCCTCTAACTTGAGAGGTAACTAACTTAGAGTCCCCATATACAACCAAGTTTCTTATTTTATGTTTTATTGCAATGTTCAAACTGATGAGTAGGGCCTCATATTCTACCACATTATTGGTGCATTCAAACGTCAACAAGAACAAGTATTTGAATGTTTTACCCGTTGGTGAGATAAATAGCACTCCTGCCCCAATAACACTCCTGCCCCATTTCCCATTTTGTTGCATACACCATCAAAATACATTTTCCATACTTCACACTCATTTTTTTGAGCTTCTATATGCACTGGATCAATGTTTTTGTAATTCTGGCTGACCTTTTTCAATTTTGAAGGTACCCAAGTCTGTATCACAGAATAAATTTATTTGGCTTTGATCTATGCGTTCTATGATATTCTCATATCTTGGTTCCCTGCAAAGCTTAAATTCTTTGCCTCCCACTAGTATCGTGGCATATGATAAATCTAACTGATCATTCCCTCCTGCCATTGCAGCCCATTGTCTTGATAGTAACATCCCGTAATATGGTGGGATATCAACCACAATAATATCAACATTGTATGTTGCTTCAGGGTAAGCAGCCAGTTTTATTTCCACATCCTTCATAATGCCTACAACTGGAATGGACCTATTGTCCATTGCATAACACTTTCCAAATGTAGTGTCAACCCACATTCCCAGTTCCTTCATTACTGCTATAGGCATAATATTCATTGTTGCACCCGAGTCAATCATGCAATTCCTTACCAGTCTATTTTTGATCAACAACGTATTGTAGAAAGGATCTATTTGTGAGGGATTTTTTGTCATAGTATCACCTAGGTATGCCTTTGGAATTTTGATGGTCTCCTATTAGACATTGTTTATTTTACTTTCAGATCTCTTCTTTTCTTGATTTGGTATATCTAAAATTATTTTGACCACTGTATTTTTGTATTTGTCTACCTTCATCATTTCAAGGAGTGGTACTGATATTTTTACCTAAGATATTGCTTGAGCAATATCAAATGAGGGACTTATTGTTTGATCATTCTTTTCTATTTTCATATGCCCCTTTTCTTCAGCTGGTATTTTGTCCTTTGTTTTATTTTGCTTAGTCTTTATTGTTTCTTTTTGTGTGGGTTTCATGTTATTTTCATAATTTTGATCTTTTATAAAAATATTTCCAGGTGTTCCTTGATCTGCATTGACTATTCTATTTCTTAAATTATAAGTATTCTTAGCTTGTGCCACTGCAGCGATTGTAAGAGTTTTCTTTTCTTCTTCAGTAGGCTTTCTCCATTGTCCATACGGTGGCTTGTTAGGATTCTTTCCCCTGTAGCTATCCTCCTGATCGGAAAATACTTCTTGTCGTCCCATATTGACATTGAATTTTTGGTTTCCTACATCATACTCATACCCATCTTCTTCTGCAGAAGACTATTCTCCATCTATCTGGTAGGGTGTAGCTTCCAACATATTTATGGTGTGACTATCTCTCTCATAGTCATAAGACATTTCTTCTTGCTGTAATGATTTGGCCACTATGCAATGTTCAAGTGAATGGGGCAAATTACATACCAAACACCATGGGTTATCTTCTACCATATGTGCCCTATTTCTTCTCAGAGGGTCAGGAGTATCTTTTCCATAATTTTGCCTTCTACCTTGTTCTACAGGTCTCCCATCTTTCCAATTGGTATTATATGGCATGTCATGCAACCTAGGTCTTGCATTTCTATATTGATTCTCCTGTTTATTCTGGTGATTGTTAGGGTTTTGAGGAACTCTGAGATTATCTCTTTTTCCAATCACCCCTGCATCTTTTCTGTTATTTTCAATAGTCAATGTTATTTTTTGTGCTTCAGCTAAGCTCCTGGGGCAATGATTTCTGAGCTCATATTCTGTTTTAGGATCAAACTCTTTCAGGTAAATACTCAAAGTAGCTAGGTCAGTCAACTTAGATCCATATGGTACTTTGTTATGTAGTTTGGAGAATCCTAAATTGAAGTCATACACTGATTCATTTTGATACTTTTGGAGACTTACTAGCTCATGTAAGGCAAACTCAGGGGCATATTGATTGCCATATTTCTCCTTAAATTGATCATGGAAATTTGTTAGGGAATTTACTGAGGCATCTAGTAAGTTGTTGAACTAGTCTCGTGCATCCTCAATTAAAGACATCATAAATAACCTCATCCTAACATCTTCATGTTCTACACCGATATCTTGTACAAAGGTGTTAAAATTTCTGATATGGTCCTCAGCTAATATTGCATTGTTCCCAATAAACTTGGGGACCATATTTCTCCAACTACTGTCAGGGGGGTATGGATATAATTGATATCTTGTCAAATCAAACTGTCTGCATATGTTTGTGAGGTTTTGTGGAGGCATGTTCATGAGTGGTGGGTTCGGATAATAAGGATACCCATATGGAGGCTGATGGTAAGTATGTCGCTGTTATGGGTTCATATGGGGATTGACATGGTGATTATGAGGCCTAGGGTATTGTTGGCTAGGAGGTGGGTATAGATGGATTATATGTTGAGAAGTATTATATGTGAAGGGTGGTCTGGGGTTTCTTGGGGGAACATTCTGACGAACATGACTAGCAGATGATGGTTGTTGATTGGAAGACCCACTTGCATTTTGGTGCATGTTTTGTTGTATATTTCTTGGAACATGCCCTCCTTGTCTATGTGGAGGTACATATTTTGGAGAAGCCACTTTTGTTCCACCTTTTCTTTGTTGAATTTCTTGCTTTAACAATGTCTCAGCTTCTCTTAGTTTAACTAATTCGAGTTCCTCCTGTAATCAGAGTAGATTCTATTGCAGTTCATCTTTGTTCCTTATATCCTTTGGGTTGTCATTCATTTCCTAATTTATCAATCCTTGTTGAGCTTCTTCTCCCTATTGTAATGACATTTGATAGTCATATTCTGCTTGTCTTTAGTCTATGTCCCTCATGAT
Organism: Cunninghamia lanceolata; assembly: GCA_027924645.1. Classification (NCBI taxonomy): domain Eukaryota; kingdom Viridiplantae; phylum Streptophyta; class Pinopsida; order Cupressales; family Cupressaceae; genus Cunninghamia; species Cunninghamia lanceolata. The sequence goes on from BSBN01000850.1 coordinate 6,580,563, forward strand.
TTGTGCTTCATACTCAAGCTGCTTTTGGGGATCAGGCCTATATCGGGCTAAAACATCATCAGACAATCCACAACTCAGGGATAGGGTCTCATTTGATTCATGCAAAGGAGTGAAACTATTATAAGTTATGATAGGCTGTTCAGAAGAATTCTCCTAGGCATTTTGATTATGATCATGTTGAGACTGGTTTGATAATCCATTTTTCTTTGAAGGAGCTCTTAGGGGTAGGGATGATTACAATTTTTTCCCATAAGCTTTAGATCTCCTACCATCCATGTTAAAAGATCAAGACATAAAATGGTTATATTGTGGAATAGAGTCACCACCTCACTTAAGAGGATTGATCAGTGTCTGGGTTCTCCTCAACCAGTAGAGTTTCAACCCTTTTGACTCTATAGACTAGGCTTCCTACCAGATTTTACTGTGTTCCCCACCAGAGTCACCAATTTTGTTAGGTCTCAAAAATGTAGGTTGCAAATCCTAAGAGGATGCCAAGCTCTATGCTTAGATTTGCAACATTTTTGAACTAATGAAACAAAGTTAACCTATAGGGTTGATGACTCCCTGCACTTTAGGCTCTGCTAAACCTAGGTGGGTGTACCTTGAGAGCTAAAGTAGATTGAATGAATATGTTTGAGTTGATGGATCTATCCACAGTGGCAAAGGGTGTGGAATAGATGAAAGCTTGCTAATTACTTCTATTAGAATGGGATCTTATGGAATTCTAAAAAGGAATTGGTATAAATTGTATAAGCAATATCAAGGTAAATTGAATGAATATGTTCAACTTAGTGAAATGAATAAGACCAGTGCCTAAATCTATTGGGCTGATGGGTCAGTAAATGGAAATAGATGTATGTGATTGATGAGCTTATCTCCTAGCTTAACTCTAACAGTTGAACACTTTAAATATTTACAGCTTGTGTAAATGTGTAGGTTTGTATGTGACAATGCTCATCTTATATAATCCCAATGATGTTCCCTTGAGTTACTGTGAAATTATGAAGGAATTTAATTCTTGACTTGATGGAAACCAATCACAATAACTTCTTCAAAAGTATTTAATCTTTAACAAGAACCAATTAAAGTCAGTTATCAGAAAGGATTTTAAATTCACATCAACTAGAAACCAATCAAAGAACTTCACACACTGACAGCAAATGTGCCCTAACAAATGTAGATCTAAATAATTCAACAGAACCACTCTAGATACAGCACAATAACATAATCATAAAAGATACACAACTGTTGAACACCAGAAATAAATCACCATATATAAATATTCTGCTCCATTATGTTTTCAATAAATAAACATGTGTAATAGAGGTTTCTTCAATTAAAATAGAACTAATAATATATATCTTCTTCTTATATATAATATATGCAGTCTTCTTCTAATCAGAGAAACATTCTACCAACCGATGATCTTCTGACCATCATAAGTTTCAACCTTTATATCAATATTAATGAAGAGATCATGCCTCTTCATAGTGTCTTTTGAGAATTAACAATATTATGAGACTAAACAAATACAATTACTACTAAGCCTTGCTAAGCCACAAGTAGATTTGAGCAAGATGATCCAAATATTTCTGGTTCATATGTGTCTTAGTATATTCAATGGCATCCCTAACATCCACCTCCATCGAAACCATTTTCTCTAGATGTGAGCAAGCTCCCTTGGATGCTGAATCCTCATGTTTTACAATTTCTAGGGCTTCCTCCAATATTCCATGACACTTCTTGACCCATTCATCCTTGCTCTTGAAATCTTTGTCATTCTTGAGTAGCACAGCTACACCTATCCGTGAAGTATCCCTGCATTCTTTTACTTCATCCTGGAGCCTGTCATAATACTTCTTGTGTTGCTTAATAAGACTGTTGGCATCAGATGTGCTTGCACTGTCAGAGGCCTGTTTACCCTGTCTCTCCTGTAACTTATTTCTTAATCTATTATCTAGTCTCTCATGTTCTTGAATGACCTTTTGATTCTTAGAGAAAATATCCCATAATTTACACATCCATTTCATCAAATGATCATGCGTATTCTATAGGACTATAGTAAGTGTATCTATTCTGACCTGTGCTATCTGATCTTTTGAAGGTGATTGAACTTGTTGTGAGCTTCCTGCCTGTGTGATCATTTTAAGAGGGTTTGAATCCTTCAAAAAGTCATTTTCTTTTTTTAACCTTTCCCAACTCATTTTGTAGGTATCCCTCTCCTTTATCAACAAATGAATCTGAGCTTTATTTAGCTTTGCTACATTTACTCCCAGTTCTGTTGTGACAACTGGATCAGTTTCTCCAGCTCTCAATGTCATAACATGGCTGAAAGCTTTTTCAATGTCAATGATTGCAAGCCTTTTGTTTGGTGGGTATAGAGCCCATATCATGAGAGAGTCATCATCTGGATTGTATTTTGTTCTAGTATATACTTCAGCAACCCCTTTAGAACTAAGCTTGTGTTTTGTATTATTACTATGTAAAAAACTATAAAAAACAAGTGTTGAATTCAAATCAAGTCCTGGGAAGATCATTACACCGGATTCTCTAAGAAATTCTCTTCCTTTCTTAGGAGTCTGTGATTAATGAGGACAAAATGAAGATTAAAACATAAATCAAATGCAAATTACAATGATTATACCTTCATAATGAACTCACAAATCCAAGCAGGAAGGAGTTGCACACGATAGTCTCCTCCGATTTTACCCATGACTAGAATGACTAATGTGGATTGCTCAAATGCTCAACACAATGTAAATGAGATGGGGATTGACAGATTAGATGGGATTGAGGCAAGATTTTGACATTAGGATGGTAGGATGAGGAGATTGTGGAGTGATTTTGGTAGAGGTTTAGTGTTTGTAGGGTGTGTTGGGAGGAGGGTGTTTGGTGGCGCGGCGGGAGTTGGAAGCGGTGGCAGAGGAGATGTGCAGAGGCGGCGGGAGTGGTTGGATAGTGGCCGATGGGTGTTGGAGATTGTAGGGGAGTTGGTGGTGGGGTTTGGGAGGGAGCTGGGGATATGGGGGTGGGGCAGAGGTGCTGCAAGGGAGTGGACACAGTAGGGGTAGGGATTTGGAGCGGCGTGAGTATATTTGGGTGCAGGCGGCGGCTGGGTTGAGCGGTGGTGGAGAGTTGGAGATCAGTGGCGACGGCAAGAGCGGAGGGGAAGTAGCTGCGGGGGGTTGCTAGTGGGAGAAGCCGTGAGGAGATGGTGGTTTAGCAGTGTGAGGGAATCTGGCAGCAGTGGCGGGAATGACGTTGAAACCACAGCGACGGTGGCGCGCTTGAATTTTTTTTTTGACCTTGTAAACACATTAACCCTGCAAAACAAAATATCTGCAACACAGAAAACCAGCGATGGGAGAAAACAACCAAGGCACAGATTAGTACGACAGGGGGTACGGTTCCGTATGGTATGGATCCTACTGTACGAACTGTACCCTAAAAAATTTTCAAAAATTTTTGTCACAGAATATAGCCAACTTTATAGTCAAAATTCACAGAAACAGCGTCCTGATCACAATAATGCAGTCCATTTTTTCCCAAGATGAAACCTGCAACACTTTATCACCAAAATTTGCAAAACTTCCTAAAACGAGAGTTAGAAAACGAAGATTTTGACAACAAAACCTGCACAAACTGACGATTAGATCCAAGACCGGGTGTGCCAATGTGATTAATGGGACAAAATAAAGATTAAAACATAAATCAAATGCAAAATACAATGATTATACCTTCATAATGAACTCACAAATCCAAGCGGAAAGGAGTTGCACCCGATAGTCTCCTCTGATTTTACCCAAGATTAGTGTGTAGATGTGGATTGCTCAAGGCTTTTCAACACAAATGTAGATGAGAGACAAGTGGATTCAGCTAGATTAGATGGAGATGAGGCAAGATTTTGGCATTATGATGTTAGGATGACGAGATTGTGGAGTGATTTTGGCAGAGGTTTGATGCATGATGAAGTCTCTCTCTAATGGCTTGGAGAGAGTCTCATTTATAGAGTTTTTGAAATGAGGATGGAGGGTGAGGATTGAAAGGTGAGATCAAGGGCCAGGAATAAAAGTAAATCTTTTATTCATTTTGGGGAAAGGGGTGATTAAATGAGGTATGGGTGTGAAAGAATGTGAAATGAATTAAAAATTCATTTGGGGAATGGGAAATGAATTAAGAATTCATTTGGGGATAAGAGGTAATGAATGAGGATGGGTGAGGTAAGGGGTGTGTAAGAGAAGTAAATGTGATGTGTGATTTATTTGAATTTTAAATTTGGGGGATGTGGGGAAGGGTGTTAAACTAGGTTTGACCACCCAAATGAGAGGTTAGGACTAATTAAATAGAGGTTTTGCTTAATTGATCCTAGGGCTAGGATGAGGTAGGGTAGGGTAGGTTAGGGTAGGTCAATTAGTAGGCTAGATCAATTAGATAACCATGATTTATCTAATTAATGAGGATTAGGGAAAAGGAGAATTGAACCAAATAAATATTGGGAATGTTTATTTGATTAATGAGGGATAGTGTTGTAAGGTCCTAGTGATAAATTAAGTAAGTTAATTGATCACAGGGGATAGACAGATGGTTAGGGATAAAATGATTTTATTCCATTAATAGGAGGGATAAATTGGTTTGCAAAAGCAAGTCAATTTTAATTGTCTATAGAGTCATATCTTCCATCTCCTTTTCAACTTCTGTTTTTAAAGCACTCATCAACTGTGTCTGGTTATCTAGTGTAACGTCTGGGACTGATTCTATGATAGCCTTCCTCTTGTGTTTGTACAGAAAAGATTTGAACTCAGGGGTATGAACAAACTGATCATCTGAAATAAAGGATTTATATGCAACCTGTCTAGCATCATTATCACTGGTTTCTTCAATCTCTAGTTCTCTTTCCTGGGGCTGATAAGGTTCAATTCTACATTTTGAAATTGTATTAGAATAATTATGGGGTTTAGATGCTACAGATCCTTCACTATCAGAGGAAATAACTTCAATTTCTTGTGCTTCCCTTCTCACTTTCTGGTTATACTCATCAAAGGCTACTTCAGCAGCTGCTTCTTCCAAATTTCTGATTACATCATTATGAGGGAATGGTACATGAGCATATCCTCCTAGTTTCTGCTTTTTCCTGGCATAATCAATAAAGCCTTCCAGGTCAAATTTTTTTTTTTGTATCCCTTTTCAAAGATTAAAATGAGACAATTTATCAAGAATAAGATCATAACCTTGTCTAGCCAACACAGTGAAATCACCAAAACATAAGGTGTTCGGCATAAAGGATTGTTTATTATATGCACTGAGCTTCATCACATTTGAGTAGTCAAGTTGTTTGACTATTTCCAAGTATGCCACCCTTTCTGGTATAGTTTTTGGCAATAGAAAAGGGGTATCCTCAAACCCATATACTCTGATCATTGTGGAATCACATAAACTATACCAATTCCCCCAATTGTGGTTCACAGTAGGTGGGCCACCAAAATCCTTGGGTCTCAGAAACCTCTTAATTTCTTTTGATAGAGTATAACTACATGGGTAGCCATAACATCTGTATAGGGTTTTCACAAAGAATTCTTCAAAATAAACATAACTAGAATTTCTAAACCTATTGTCCCAAATAGAGGTCCATAATTGTGGGGGCAGAGGATGACCATTTTTATCAATTGGTGAAATTTTTAGTTGCTCTAGCCACAGATTCAATTCTTGTCCAAAATACAAAACCATATGCATGAGAATAGACTAATGTTTGAAGCCTACTATAGGGGAATTATTCTTTAAGGCCTTCAGACCTGAGTCTATTTCTTTAAAAAGAAAAGTAGCATAATCAAATGTCCTGGCTTGATGGCATTGGATATCTGCAGAGATAACCATAAGTACTATAGACATAAACTCTGGAACTTCAGTCCCTAATACTTCTCCCACTGAGTAATATGTGTATCTCAGGTAAGGTTCAAACAATTCTACATGAAACGGTGGTTCATCTCCTTCTTCAAATGGCACCAAATTCCCCTCATTTTGTGGCCTATGTAATGGCAGTCTCTAGCCTTTATATGTAGTATCCAATTTGAAATATTCCTTTTCTAGGGCTTCTAGCACAATTGGGGTGTTGTATGTGTCATTCAAGTCAAACACTTCATAGATTGCATTCTTAGATAGATGAAATAAGGGCTTTCCTTGTAGATCATATATGGCCTTTTGATCGGGGTCATAGTGGTATGCTAGTAGTTTCAAAAGGTCAATATTGACAAAAACATCTGTGACTATCAATTTCCCCAAATTGAGTTGCCAGGGGTTGCAGACGGGTTCCATCCTATGTCTTCTGTAATAGTGGAACATGAACAATTCATACCCTCAGATAGGAGTCCATATATTTCCTATGTATTTGTATTTATCTTCAAGTTTTTCTATATTCACCCTTAATTGTGCAGTTCTTCTGGCCTTGGGCTCAGAACCGGGCAATTGGTCCACAAGGTCTTGGTTTAGTTTCCTCTCTGGTGTTCTCTCTCCCTTCTCAATGTCAATTTTATGTTTCTTGCCCTTGGTTTGGCTCTTCTCAATGTGTTGCCTTTTCTTTGTTTTAGAGGAGCCTTCCATTTTTGGTGACTATTAGAACTTGACTATACCAGAGAGAGGTCAAGGAATCACCTGTATGTGCTTTGGACAATTTATTTTGGCTCCCGATGAATTCCTTCTTGTCGGTCTACAACCCTTGTATTTATTTTAATTCGGCTCAGTCAGGTTTATACATTTTATGTTCAATCAACCATTAATGGCTACCACCTGAATTGAATGTCGAGAGTTCACAAATTTCAAAATGTTAGGGCGATGCTCTTTTTATCATATTGGCAAGACCATTCCATTCTTTTTCTGATCTTCACATTGTCTTGGTGCCATTTTCTTTTATATGTTTCTAACTGGTTGCCAAGGGTACGTTGGTGTCTCCTCGAAATAGTCTTTTGAACTTTCATAGAGTTATGGACTTTTTATCATCATTTTAGGAAGATATTATAATCTTCATCCTGATGATATTTGCTCAGGTTGGGTGAACATTCATCTTAGCATCGGTGAGTGTTTCTCTGACAAACAGGGATTATTTTGCTTTTATTGTCATGACAATCTTTATCGCTAAGAAAATATGATGGTCTCTCGACGGGTTATTTCTTCCCGATGGTCTTATCTCCATCGCTCAATTTTACTAGAACATATCGGTGAGAGTCTTGCCAAAAAAGTCCTTTGTTACTTATGTCGGGGTGACTTTTATGATCGACAAAGTTTAAAGATTTCATTCCGACTGTGTATGTCACGCCGATAGTCTTAACATTATGCATCAGGGAGAGATTGCTTGTCTTCCTGCCGATAAGTCATTGATCGGGGTGACTTAAAGTGTCAGAGTGACCTTAGGATTTCACTTTGATTGTTCAACTCATGCCGATGAGTATCCGTCGGTGATACATACAAAATGTCTCCCCAAATTTTTTAACATATGCAATTTTGATCGTTCAGACATCAGTCATCTCTCATCGATTATCATATTATACTTCCAAAATGTATTTTGCCATTCAGGGTGAGTTACTTAAGGTCTTGCTGATATGGATGAACTAGTATCAGAATTGAGCTATGGTCACAGAGCTAGGATGTTCATGGGATCTTTTATGTGCGGATTCTGATATGGATCTTGTCACACAAATTTTAGTGGTTGGTCTAGGAAATGAGGGACATTAGTGAATTTTTTAGCATATGAAAAAAAATGTGAAATTTTCAGTTCCAACAAAGTCTACTAGATGTTTCTAGTTGAGTCTAGTTGTGTGTTGAGTTGTTGATAGTTGGAGTGAGTTGTCTTATCCTCCACATGTGCAATTAGTTATCATCCTCTAATTGACACATGTTGTAGGAATATCTCCACTTTCAACTCCACCTTTCTAGCTCTCACCTTGTCTTTATAAGCAATGCATAGCATGTACATTTTAATAACAATCTTTTGCATTCATTGATAGAATAGAATTATTCTTTCATTTGATCTCTCTTGTGCTTTCATGAAGGCTTAGATCCTGGGTGGCTCCAGTCATAGCCAACTCTAACATGGTATCAGATCTCTAGGAAGAATCGCTTTGTGTTAGTCAATCTTTGAGAGATCTTGAGTGCAATTCATGGTGGATCTTGATAGTTGAGTATTCTCTTCTCTTACATTGCATGATGACTTGGAGAATCAGAAAAACTTGATAGAGATACCAGTTTTGTGAGGGTTTCCCCTTCTTGCCCTTTATTGTAGGTGCATTTCAAAGCGTGTTGTTGCAAATCAAACTTCACCATTACGTCCAGAGCAGCCAAAATAGTCAAGATCTCCTTTTGTTTCATCCAAATCAGACATTGGAGGCAAAATTGACGAGGGTTTCAATTTGAGGCTATTTGGCGTGATCTGGGAGATACCAATAATTTTGGAGTAGTTTGGCCCAAATTGGACATTGCCATTGCGTTTGGAGCAGCCAAATCAGTAAGGATCGACTGTCAAATCATCCAAATCAGACAAAATTGCAACGAGAGGCAAAATTTTTTACTTCTCAGCCGTATGTTTTCGCAATAGGGAATATTCCCTCTGCGTAGGCAGAATCTTCCTTGGCATCCTTCTACATCAGTGGAATCAAAATCTATCGATATTCACTGAGTAAAATGTTTTATTTACTCGTTAATAATTCTGTCTGCTGGTAATATTTTTTTTTTCTGCGGACAAATTTTCCCTGCGGCTGTAGAGTACTACCTGTAGTTCGCAGGTACTGTGACTACATCTTCGTTGGATGCCACTTGGCGCGGGCCCCAACAGTCCTATCTATCTCCTGACATAGGTCTGTCTAACTCACTTGGTGGGGGTTTATCATCGGTGGCATTTGTTACAACCATCAGCGGATTCATATCATCCGGCGGTCTCTACCAAGAACGCTGGTGGCACATTCTAATCCTGATGGATCCTTCAAACCACACAGTCCTCCCGTCAAATTTGAAGGCTAAGGCCAAACCATTCACGACATTTCAAATCAAATTTAGACGGTCTCTAATAGCTCTCAGTGGTAGAGTTTGTAACACAGGCTCAGATCTTCAGTTTAGGCAGTCTGCAACTCAGCTGGTCATATCTCCATTGACATTAGCTAGACTGGTGTTCATCTCCGCAGGTTTTAATCTCCATCAGGAATAAATTTGGTGGCAAATCTCAGTAGTTCTTCAGAGAATTTAGCGGTTTTGGAAAATGATCAGTAGCACTAGCAAAATCAACATGACCCAGATGACGGTTAGATGCCGAAAGTCATTTTAAACGATTGGCGACAAATATAATATTTTAGCGGTCTACACCGTCGCTTAACCGCTGGCAATCTCCACCAATATCAGCTTGGACATATTCTAAATTCATTAGTACTTCAAATGGCTGTTAACAATCCACAGTCGAACAATCCTAAGACAATTCTGGTAGGCAAATCTCACGCCATAGTCAGCGGTATCAGCAGAGAGTTTAAACATTCTTTCGATGGTCAAAATCACTGCTCAGATTCTCAGACTCAAACGGTGGCCGTCACAGTCTAATCAGAGGTTTCAAACTTCACAACTGGTACTTTGTAACATTGTAGGTGGATTTAGCAAATTCTGTCAGTCATTTCCTTTAAATATCGGTGTCTTCGCAACTTCCGATAACTGCAAACAAAAGGTGATTTGTGTTCTTCGAAGGTCAACAGGCAGGTTTAATATGTGAGCATCAAGTGCTCAAAGTTGACTCTCGCCGTTAAAACAAATTCACACCAAAAATTTTCCAACTTGTCGGTTGTTCCATCAGCATATTCCTTGTAATCCTGGTGGTCGTCTTTCAGTGGGAATACAAAACCGCCAACCTGCAACTGTTTTAACCCTCACTGTCACCAAAAAGTGATTTCCTGCTTATCAGTGGTATCAGCGGGATAAAGGCAGTTTTTTGGTGATTTTTTGCTTTCCGACAGGGGGCTTTTTTTTCCTGGTCGAAGGGAATATTCCTAGAATATTCTGCTGACATCAGCATCAAGGGGCCATTTTTGCCCCTCAAAGCCCTAAAAGGGGGCTTTTTTCTTTTTTGCATAACTTTTGCCCACGGAGGCAAAAGTAGGCAAACAAGATATTGTTGGAAAGCTGACAGAGAGCACTTCACAATGGTTTAGTAGTTTTCTTGAAATTCTGCTACAAGCGATTGCTATAGTAGTTTAAAGATAGATCTTCGTTTTCAGCTTCCAAGCTCACAACTTTCTACCACGATCTCCATTTTTCACAATTTTTGCGGCATCAGAAAGGTATTCAAGAGCTCTTTAAATCCATCTATGCATATTTCTTAGATTCAGCTCCAAGTTTATTTTATTCAATTTGTCAATTCTTTGGCTTTTGAGTGATAACTTGGGCATTTTGACACTTGTGAAACTTGTTTTGGAGGGATTTGTTTGCTCTAATCAATCATTGTGAGCAATTGTAATCTCCTTTGTATCTTAGTTTTAAGAGATTTTGATGCTTTTCCTTTTTTGGTCCCTAGAGGACAATTGTAAATCACACTAAGTATAAAGTGCCACTATCATTCTTTTCGGGGGGGTGATCTCTTTGATTGAATAACAGGGGGGTTGTACTTGTGTTCTTTTTTGTACTCTTGCATCACGTATTCAAAAAAACTTCTCTACTCACACCATATAACTATCATGAGTGGAAAACTAAAATGGAGATTCATTTAAGAAGTTTGAAAATTCATAGAGTAACAATGGGTACAAAAATTGAACCAATAGCAGTTGCAGAAAAGAGAAAGTGGTACAATAGATGTGATCAAGCCTATGGAACACTATGCTTGTCTATCTCTCCTGATCTTCTTTTTCATATTGAATCTTGTACTACACCCAATGAAGTATGGACTACCTTAGAAAATCTCTTTGGTAAACAAGATACAATGAGAGGTTTAAATTTGAGAATGAATTAACTGGATTGAATCCAACTGATTTTGCAAGCATCCAAGACTTCTTCACAAAACTAAAATCACTTAGATTGCAGCTCAAACAATGTGGAATTGAGAAAGAGGACACTCGATTGATTCTTTCAATCCTTGCCAAGCTTGGTCCTGACTATTCAGTTTTTGTTTCTACCTTTTATGCTATGATGGATACACTTGGGAAAGCTTTCACAATGCCTTCACTTGATGAGTTTGCTGTATCACTCACAAGGGAGCAAGCTAAGTTAGTACGCATGGGCAAATTGAAGTCTCCTAAACCTTAAGCATTTCTTTCTAGTCAAGGTACTAAGGATCAAAAGGCTTCAACTAGCAAAGGCAAGAAACAGAAAAATAAGGATTTCAAGAAAAATGAGCAAGCAAAGGAGTCAACCAAATCACCTAAGTCCTCATCCTCTCCCAAGGAGGAATCATATAAGAAGGAGAGACCAAAGTGTGCATATTGCAAGAAACTAGGACATGATGAGCATAAGTGTTATGAGAAGAAAATTGATGAGTTGACTCACATTATTCAAAAGCACAATATCAAAATGCCATCATCATCACCTAGTACGTCCTCTTCTTTGACACCATCATCATCTACACATACAGGGACAATAGGCATAGCCAATGGGACCATCAAAGGAAAAGGACAAGCACTCTTTGCTTCAACAAGTCTTCAGTTAGAGAGATGGCTTCTTGATTCAGGAGCTTCTTATCATATGGCATCTTCAGAGGGGATGTTCTCTTCATTTCAGTCATGTACTTTGCCACCTATTTTGATAGGTAACAATACATACATGCATGCAATTGGTAGAGGAAATATTGATGTTGGTGAGTGTACATTCAACAATGTGTTGTGTGTACATTCCTTGTCAACCAATCTCCTTTCCATCTACTAGATTACTCATTGTGGTGCAGGGAAGATAGTTGAGTTCACTCCTGATTCAGTGATCATACAAGACTTGGAGAGCAGAGATATCATTGCAGTTGGGATGGCTGATCATGCATCTTGCCTATATACTTTCTCCCATTTTGTTTCTTCTGATGATGTAGATCCATTGATTGATATTCACACTCATGCATCAAGTATGAATCATATTTCTGAGGAGAGGTTTGAACACTTGAACCTTGGTGTTCTTTCACCCACTTTGGTTCATAAGACTAGTGTTGAGCTTCCATCACCTCAACCTCCTACTTCTTTAGAGATCGACATCGACATGGTTTCTTTGATTGAGTAGGATCATATAGGTCTTTCAGACATAGCTTTGTGGGATACTTTCTTAGTAGGTATATTAGACTTGTTTTGTGAGTCTCATATTGTAGATTTGGAGGACACACTTGAGGGGATATCTCTCTAGGACAACTATTATCCCATCTACTTCGTCTTTGGAGATTGTTCTTCATGAGTCTACACAAGATTTTGGATTGGTCACACCTCATTGCATAGTGCCATTCTTTGATTCTAACATGTGGACACTTGAGCAATTTTCAAAGAAAATATCCATCATGAGACTTCTTCCCTCATATTTCTTCATGGAGATGGAGTTTCTTTGACATCAGCCTTTGGATTGGTTTCTTCCTAATGGGAGAAATGTTTTTTGTAGGTACAAGACACTTTCTAGCATTCATCTTCAAGAATTCAACATCGACACTAGAGCTACTTCATTGTGGGGGGGACCTATAGTCTCACTCTTGCTCTCCTATGGGGGGTATTTTATTGTACATATGTGATAGAAGTTGTCCTTGGAGGATCATGTTGAGTCCTTCCTACTATCACTTCTTCTTTCACTTTCATTGTTTCATGCATTCTCACTTTTGGAGAGGAGTTTTTCCCATGAGGTTTTCTCCTTTTCTACACTTGAGATTTGTTGTACATGGGTACCTAACATGGCCTAGTAGCCAGGACCCATCCATCATTGCATCTTTCTTTAGTCAGCTACTCCCTAAGTTGCACTTAAGGGGGGTGTTGGTGTGAATGGGGTTATCACCTAAATGGTTTACCCTTGTGTGGATAATTCATCTTATTTAAATATTTACTAGTTAAATAATATTCACACATCATACATAATTCACACATGTTAAGTTGACTTAGTGAGTCTACTAGATGTTTCTAGTTGAGTCTAGTTGTGTGTTGAGTTGTTGATAGTTGGAGTGAGTTGTCTTATCCTCCACATGTGCAATTAGTTATCATCCTCTAATTGACACATGTTGTAGGAATATCTCCACTTTCCACTCCACCTTTCACTCCACCTTTCTAGCTCTCACCTTGTCTTTATAAGCAAGGCATAGCATGTACATTGTAATAACAATCTTTTGCATTCATTGATAGAATAACATTATTCTTTCATTTGATCTCTCTTGTGCTTTCATGAAGTCCTAGATCTTGGGTGGCTCCAACCATAGCCAACTCTAACACTACCTACCCTATTGAAGACATGTATTATTTGTGACCTCACTCAGCATATTAGCTTATATAGGTTAATTGTTTATGCTAAATCTAGACTATATATAATGTAATTTTTACAATTATCTAATGCAGTACACATACTTATACATACTTTTAGGAATGACCTACTTGCAATAGAAAGCAGACACTAGTACAAAAAGAGCAATATATTACTAAAAAAATACTAAAAACTACTTATAAATGACCAAACATGGTCACGTGACCATTAGTAGTTTATTGCCAGTCATTTATAACATGACCAAATTGATGACTAAACCATTTTTAGACATTTATTGGTTGTTTTGATTGATTGATTTGGTAGTATATTTAGCAGTTGATTTAGTCATTGATTGTTGTAATCTGGTCACTTATTTAGTAATTTTGTTTAACTAATATATTTAGTCATTTTTATTCACTGATTTTTTTCCATTGGTAGTGTATTTAGTCATTAATTTTAATTATCATTTTGATCAATTTGGTAGTATATTTAGTCATTTTTATTCACTGAGTTAACACTAGTCATATATTTAGTCATATTTATTCACTGTTCACTAATTTCTGTCATGAATTGGTAGTATATTTAGTCAATTTAATTATTAATTGACGTCAATTAGTAGTATATTTAGTCATTTTGAAGCTTGCATTTAGTCATTAGTATATTTAGTAGTATATTTTGAAGCTTACACAATGAAACAACTTTGAGAAGGTAAAAACAACTTGTTTTATTGATTAAAAATGCTTACAAATAGCATATAGTTCTTAAAATAAGCTACAATGCTTTCTCTTTGCTAAAAAAACCTTCATGGTTATAATACATAGCTCAAAGAATGAGCAAGAAACTGATTTTTTTAGTATCATTGAGTATAGAAGCACAAAGACATTCATATATGTCTTCTTCACAAATCCATGACTATCCCATGAAGCTCACTGTCAGCCTAGTTCAAGATCACACTGTCATCTCTATCGAGATCCTGTCTAATGCACCCAACTTGCTCTAGTTCATAAGTTGCCACTGTGAATTGTTACCTATAGCAATAAACTATCCTTATCTCTGATGATTATGCCTCTGATGACTGTCATCTTTGGTAGGATGCCTCAATTGTCATGGACTATTATTCAACAATATTGCCTTATGACTAGGTTATGCATTGTCCTAATCAAACTTGTAGCTTCTTGAAATGCATTGTCCAATCACTTGTCAACCTATTGTCATTCATTTTCCCTTTATAAAATAAAATGCCTCATGACTGCCACTACCTAGCTCATTATTCTGGCATGCTTTCACTTGTACTATGCCTCCTATCAACATAGAACACTACCCCTCTATTGAATGCCTTGACTACCTCTGACATCACTGTATCTTTTCCAAATTCCTTGAAAATAGTTCATCACTACTACTGTTACCTAGGTATGCACTCTATGTCATCTGCCAGACTATTACAAGTTCACACAATCCGTCATTGGTCCTATCACTTATCACATCACTATCATGAACAACTGTCATATCATATCATCACCTCTAATATAGAAATCAACATCCCATTATGATACTGTTGTTGCAAAATATCCATGTCTTGGCAGATAGCTCATGATAACCCTCAACCTTTTTGCTGCTCACTTGTACCAACCCTATGATACTGTCCTAGGTGTTCATGCATCTAACATGAAGACTTTTGACTATCATGAGATTTGGCACTGTCAAATGCATACTAGAAGGCTATCTCCTTACCCCTTTAAATGCCTCTTGAGACATTGACAAGATTGTAACCTTTGCATAGTTATTCTCATTGAATCTAAGATTATCTTTTAATGTTTGCATGATCACTGTCTTTTGCATGAATCTCTACCCCTTGACAGTCACTTGTAGGTTTTCTTCATGCATAACTGGAAGCTCTTTCACAGACTGTCCTTTCAAACAACAAAGAGAGGACCTGCAAAGCAAAAATATAGTTTTCAGTACTCGATCAATGTTTTTTTTTTTAAGTTTTCCTAGTTGGACCATAATGAAAAATCTATAGAACATTATCAATAGAAAACTAAAAACCTTTGCTAGCATGTGTAAAGCCAGACTCCACAGCCTTTGCCAGCATCTTCCCTGCCTGTGCCAAAATGGGAACATTGGAATATAGTATGGACCTCTATCAAAGCATAATGAAATGGGGATTTTTGTCCAATACCGTAGTTGGAAATACTCTGGTAGACATGTATGCAGAATGTGGAAGCATAGAAAAAACTCGTGAACTATTTGGCAGAATGCCTCAAAGAGATGTAATCTCATGGAATACAATAATTTTAGGATATTCACAAAATGGATTTGTTGAAAGAGCTTTCAAAACTTTCAAGCAAATGCAATTGGTAGTTCTAAAGCCAAATTCTACAACCTTTTCCAGCATCCTCCCAGCTTATGACAAAATGGGAGCTTTGCAACAGAGTATAGAAATCCATCAAAGCATAAAGGATATAGAAATTTTGTTAGATGTTGTAGTGGCAACTACCCTGGTAGACATGTATGAAAAATGTGGAAACATAGACAAAGCACGTGAACTGTTTGACAAAATGCCTCAAAGAAATGCGGTCTCATGGAATGCAATAATTGCAGGATATGCACAAACTAAACTTTTTGAGAAGACTTTAGAAACTTTCAAGCAAATGCAATTGGTAGGTGTAAAGCTAGACTCCATAATCTTTTCCAGCATCCTCCCTGCCTATGCCAAAGTGGGAGCTTTGGAACAGGGTATGGACATCGATCAAAGCATGAAGGATAGAGGAATTTTGTCAGATGTTGTAGTTGCAACTGCCCTGGTAGACATGTATGCAAAATGTGGAACCATGGACAAGGGAAATGAACTATTTGATAGAATGCGTAAAAAAAATGTGGTCTCATGGAATACATAGAGAGAGCCTCTTGATTGACTGCAATATAAAGGAGGAAAGAAGAATGAAGAGAGGTGTAAGTAATGCAGCCGTGCAGGATGAACCTGCTTAGAAATCTAGGGAAGACATCTGTTGGGTATTTCATTTGGCGTGATTGTTGCTTCACCTGCTTATCTCTATGCAGTCTAGGCTCCCTCGTAGCCCCACAAGGACCAGGGCATGAGGGCATGGGATGGCGAGCTCTCCCCGCATCCATGTGAAGGAACTTTTGTGTGTGCATGGGGATGCAGGAAGAGCAAAAATGTGGTCTCATGGACTACATAGAGAGAGATTAGAGAGAGCTCATATGATTGAGAAGGCGGCATGAAACTTTAATGGTATGTACAATGATTTGAATGGTAGTGTGTTCATATTGTTAGCCTCCTGATCGACTGCAATATAAAGGAGGAAAGAAGAATGAAGAGAGGTATAAGTAATGCAGCCATGCAGGATGAACTTGCTTAGAAATTTAGGGAAGACATATGTTAGGTATCTCATCTGGCGTGATTGCTGCCTCACCTACTTATCTCTATGCAGTCTAGGCTCCCCCACAACCCCGCAAGGACCAGGGCATGAGGGTGCAAGATGGCGGGCTCTCCCCGCATCCCCATGAAGGAAATTTTTGTGTGTGCATGGGGATGCAAGAAGATAAAAAATATGGTCTCATGGACTACATAGAGAGAGCTTAGAGAGAGCTCATATGATTGAGAAGGTGGCATGAAGCTTTCATGATATGTACAATGATTTGAATGGTAGTGTGTTCATATTGTTAGCCTCCTAATTGACTGCAATATAAAGGAGGAAAGAAGAATGAAGAGAGGTGTAAGTAATGCAACCATGCAGGATGAGCCCGCTTAGAAATTCAGGGAAGACATCTATTGGGTATTTCATTTGGTGTGATTGCTGCCTCACCTACTTATCTCTATGCAGTCCAGGCTCCCCCGTGTAGGAGTCCGGACAACACTGAGAGGGGGGGTGAATCAGTGTTGTATTAATTTTCAAACATTTTACAACTTTTTAAAAGCTTTCTCTTACAGAACAGATGGAAAGGAATACATTAATGATTTGTTGAGTTTATATGCACAAGACTTACAATAATAGATGTAAACAAAACATGATCAAACCAATAATATGCACACACATAGAAGAAATTAAGACACAACCTTTTTACCGAGTGGAAAACCCTCAGGGGGCCACTCATGAAATGCCTCACTGGCTTAACTGAAAAACATGCCTCACTGGCAATACAAATTGTCTCACTGACAAATATTGAGGTCTTACTGACCACAAGCTTCACTAGCATAGAAAGGTCTCACTGACCACAAGCCACACTGGCATATTGTGCCTCACTGACAAACCAAATTACCAACAAATGTAATAAGCAAATCAGAGGGATACTCTGTTTCATTCAATACAAATATATGTCTGTCAAATACCCATTCTATTCAATCTGACATTCGGATATACTCAACAATCCTTTATTCTGATCCAATCAATACTGCATTCTAATCCTTTCAACAACACTGCATATTAAATCTGTATTCTAATCCAACACTTCACAACACTGTATGTTTCATCTTTTTCCTTCTTCATACATACCATCAATGCACCTGAAAAACAAATTTATACAAGTTGAATGTCTTTTCACTGCCTTGGAACCTTTCACATTCCTTCATAAATTTCTCCTGCATCTGATCACACAAATTTTGCAATTATAAACAATAAGACTTTTGAAATTTCACTTTTCTGCAAAAACACATTTCCTTTTCTCCTGCAAAACAAACAATCTCTGATTGCAACCAAAATAATAAATAAATCTTCAATCTCTGATCCATATTTTCTCATAAGACAAATCTTTAATAAAATCAATCAGAGCTCTATAAGAAAATATTATCTTTTCAAAACTCTTGAACTTCTCTGCAAGTAATATCTTCAGATCCTCTTCAAAAAATTCTCTGCATTAAAAACTTTTCAACTTCTATGAAATCTTAATCTGCTTCAAAAAAAAATATCTTTTTCTTCATATTCCTGCAAGAAGATTTAATCATCAAATTTATTATCTTCTCTTCGATCTATAAAATTTGTCTTCAAAAATTTGTCTCCAATCTGCCTTATTCTCAAACAAAAATCTCTTCTCCGAAAATGACAATATATCTATCTCAAAAAGAAAATCTCTTCTTTCCTTTTAATCTCCAAAAATCTCTCTAGGTAAAAAGAGTCTCAAAAAAAATCTTCATAAAATGTCAACAACTCTCCAAAAACATTTTTAATGTTTTTTAATTTTAAAATGCCTTATAAAAATTCTTCATGAAAAATGGGCTCCATAAGACTTACTTATTCGAGCAACTAATGTTTCTTTTGTTTTATATAAAAGCATTTGATGCTTTTACAAGAAACATTCTAAATGCATTAAGGTATATACTTTTTATCACATTTAAACAACCGCCAAACTCTAAACCATATCCATGTATTCTATTTTGTCACTCAAGATAAGACTGATTTCTCCTTAGACATCGGGCAAAAAAAAACTCCTTAAAACTGCCAAAAATAACATTATCTGCAGTTAACCCAAGCTTTGACGTTCCAGTGACCGTCAACATTATGCTGCATAGAAGAGGAATCAAGTTTAAAACACCACCGTTGGATGGAGATATCGTGCCCTCCGCAGATTCAAACTAGACCTTAGATTTGGCTTTGGCGCCCATGCGCTTGTAACTCCACCGTTGTCACCGGTCTGCAAGAGAGAGGGGCCGGTCAACTATATGTAGAAGAACCCTCCAGACGGTAACACTTAAGTGACAGACCCGCTATACCAAGTCACCAGCGTTTTAAAACATAAAGTGCATGTTTAGTTGACAGGCAGGATAAAGATTTAGGAACTTGATAATATTTAAGGATTTAGATAAGATAGGATAATAAACCTTGAACCATTTCTTATTGCAAAGCTTTCTACTAAGTCATATCATCAACAACCAATTTGCACCTATCATCCTTTATCTGTGGCATACATTAACCAAACAACCTATAATAAACTGATGAACCATCTTTTGATCCTTAGATAACATGAAAACCATACATGATGCCATGTTGCAAAGAAATACCACTTAGATCAATTGAAGACCATGCCACTGTATACCATGAAGATCATTACTTACAAGAACCTATGATATCTTTGTACAAATGCAATGCCTCTATATCAAGCTAACAACTATGTTGTAACAAATACCATGAGATGATCACATCCTGAAATATACTCTGCAAAGAATACCACTGAAGACATAATGAAGACATGAACATGCATATCTGATTTCACATGATCCAAGATGATCCAACAACACTTCATAAGATATCATTGTGATGCAAATCTCCTGATAGAAACTTGACATATTAAATGCAAGGAAGTAGTAATGATCACATCTGAATTTACCTCAACCTTTAACAGTTTCCTCAAACCATCTTCTTTATGAGAAGCTTCATCCTGTCATACATCCTGATTTCAACATTACATCTTGTTCTCACACATGATGCTAAGACATCCTTTGGATTCATTAACCTTGTCAAGAACCAACACATTGCAAACCTTGGAATACCAACAACTGATATCATCAATCTTGTCAAGAACCTGATGAATAATGAAGACCATGCCTACCAAGAATATGTCATGTTCACTGATAAATCATGACATTGTAAAGAACACATCTCTCCAACTGATTGTATGAACCAAGTAAACCATGAATGAAGATCACAAGATGATGTCTCATGCTCCTGCTCCTATCAACAACAAACAAGATGATGTAAGATCAAACCTGTGAAGTATAAAACCATTCTCTATATCTGTAAGATGATTTCTCATGCTCCTGAACACTTTTGACATCAATGACAACCTAACACCATCACCCCGTAGCCCCGCAAGGAGTTAGGGCATTAGGGTCGGGCTCTCCTTGCATCCCTGTGAAGGAACTTTTGTGTGTGCGCAGGGATGTGGGGAGAGCAATTATTGTTGGATATGCACAAAATGGATTTGTTGGAAAGACTTTACAAACTTTCAAGCAAATGCAATTGGTAGGTGTAAATCCAAATTCCACAACCTTTGACAGCATCCTTCCTGCCTGTACCAAAATTGGAGCATTGGAACAAGGTATGGACATCCATCAAAAAGTAATGGATAGAGAACTTTTATCAGATGTTGTAGTTTCAACTGCCCTGGTAGACATGTATGCAAAATGTGGAAGCATTGACAAGGCATGTGAACTGTTTGGCAGAATGCCTCAAAGAGATGTCATCTCATGGAATGCAATGATTACGGGATATGCACAAAATGGATTTTTTTGAAAAGGCTTTAGAAAATTTCAAGAAAATGCAATTAGCAGGTGTAAAGACAAATTTGACAACCTTTGCCAGCATCCTCCCTACCTATGCCAAAATGGGAGATTTGGAACAGGGTATGGACATCCATCATAATATAATGGAAGGGGGATTTTTGTCAGATATTATAGTTGGAAATGCTCTAGAAGACATGTATGCAAAATGTGGAAGTATAGATAAGGCACGTGAATTGTTTGATGGAATGGATCAAAGAGATGTCATCTCTTAGAATGCAATGATTGCAGGATATGCACAAAATGGATTTTTGAAAAGGCTTTAGAAAATTTCAAGAAAATGCAATTAGTAGGTGTAAATCCAAATTCAACAACCTTTGGCAACATCCTGCCTATGATATCATGGATACCCACTCTCCCGCAAGCACTTCAATTCATGCCTGCGGTGATGCGGGGCTTTCTCGCATCACCGCATGCATGACTTGAAGTGCCTGCGGGAGAGCGGGTGATGCGGGGGTATCTAATTCCTAAGATAAATGAAGAAGCAAGCTAAATTTCTATAATATATTTGTGCAAAGCCATATTTTTGGGAAAGCCCCGCATCACCCGCTCTCCCGCAAGAACTTCAAGTCATGCCTGTGGTGATGCGGGAAAGCCCAACATCATTGCAGGCATGAGTTGAAGTGCTTACGGGAGAGTGGGCATCCATAATATCATATTTCTTTGAGGCATTTTTTGAAACAGTTCGCTTGCCTTGTCTATGCTTCCACATTTTCATGTATGTCTAGCAGGGCACTTGTAACTACAACATATGACAAAAAAAAGGATCACCGAGTCTGATACACTTACTTGGCACTATGCATTCTCAATGTATCTTATTCTTGTGGCTGTGAGGTGGAAGTTTTGACTGTCCAAGTGATGGGTTCAGAATTTTCACAATCACGATATGGTGGCCATTGTGAGAGGACTATCATAGTATAGTAAAATACCAAACAAAGATGATGAAAGGATAGTGACCAATTTGATTAAGGCAGTGACTTCACAAATCTTGAAGGGACAGTCCTAGTATCTTTGTTTTGAAGGTCAGTGATTTCAATGTTGGAAGAGAGTGCTGTAGATTCTTCCATGCCATCAACTTCAAGAAACAACACAATTGGCTGAAGGAGCTTCTCATTTTACACAATGTAGTTCTCCAAGCTCATTAGAAGCTACACATAAATATAACAAATTGATATATGAACCTGAGAATGAATGCATATGAGATTATTCTTTACCTCCAAGTGAGACCCTTAGTCATCAAGACATTATCAATACAGTGGTATGTTTTCAAGGGCAATACTTTCAACCTATAGGGACCTTGCATTGTGACATGAATGGAGGAAGTTGTCTAGCAGTCTAGGGTGGTGATCTTTAGGAGTTTTGTGTCAACAATGATTTCAATAAGCTATGTTTCATATTCCCTATATGGTTTTTAAATGCTAAGGCATGAATGGAAATTTCTTCAAATGCTATGCAAGGCCATTGAAATCAAAGACCTGTCCTCTAAGTCATTTGCACATGGTGATTGAGAACACAGTGAGTAAGAAGTAAAAGAGTACTGGATCATAACACTACAAAATGGGCATGAGTTATGTAATGAACTTCACTGTTATTTTGATCACAAAGGAGATCAAGATAATAACCAACATACTGATGTGCACAGAGAATGTTCATGGAGGAGTGCAAACTTCCTTACAAAGTAATTACCACAGCGAAGTTTGAGGTGAATTGCACCTGCTATTTTATGCTGATATGGATATGTTCTAACCTATAGTTAATTGTTGTAGCATAACAAATAGGCTAAATAGTTGTTCATATACCATTGTTTCTAATTCAAAATTACTATACCGTATTCTAGGAGCAAATCATAGGGGGAGTCTATACATAAGACACCATTGTTTCAAATTCAAAATTGATGGCTCTTTCACAATTGTTTGCTTCATTTATTTGATCTAAGACAACCTACTGTATAGAAGATGCTCTCAAAATCACAGTAAAATCCTTTATTCTAGGAAGATTGTTCAAAATCTTCCCATCATAACAATGAACAAAAGCATCAGTCATTAACCTGAACTTTGCAAGAGTTTCATCAAATTCTACCTTTCCACTCTCTTTTCCATTCTAAATTTTATTCCCAATTTCATCCATGAAGAACTTCCTCAGCCTGTTGATCCTACTGTTAGCCATAACTTTACCAGGTGTTGAGGATAGCTTTGAGTTTTTACCCAAGCAACAATTGATAAAATTTGGCCTTACCAAATACAATGTGTTGAAAATCTCTTTGAAGTTATTCTGGAAAAGAGTTCCTAAGAGTATAATGCATAGTTTTGAATTAACCTTTTTGCATGAATTCCATTGTATCTGGTAAGGACAAATTTTGTCAATTGTTGTTTTTTGTCAAAATTCGGCCTTACCAGATACAATGGAATTCATGCAAAAAGTTTAATTTAAAACTGCACATTATAAGTTCTCAAGAACTCTTTTCCAGAATAACTTCAAAGAGCTTTTCAACACATTGTATCTGGTAAGGTTGAATTTTGTCAATTGCTGCTTGGGTAAAAACTCAAAGCTATCCTCGACACCTGGTAAAGTTATGGCTAAAAACATGATCTACAGGCTGAGGAAGTTCTTCATGGATGAAATTGGGAATAAAATTTAGAATGGAAAAGAGAGTGGAAAAGTAGAATTTGATGAAACTCTTGCAAAGTTTAGGTTAATGGATGATTCTTTTGTTCATTGTTATGATGGGAAGATTCTGAACAGTCTTCCTGGAATAAAGGATTTTACTATGATTTTGAGAGCATCTTCTATACAACAGGCTATCTTAGATCAAATAAATGAAGCAAACAATTGTGAAAGAGCTAGCAATTTTGAATTTGAAACAATGGTGTCTTATGTATAGACTCCCCCTGTGATTTGGTCCTAGAATAAGATATAGCAATTAACTATAGGTTAGAACATATCCATATCAGCATAAAATAGTAGGTGCAACTCACCTCAAACTCTCCTGTGGTAATTGCTTTGTAAGGAAGTTTGTACTCCATGAACATTCTCTGTGCACATAGCCAAATATTTAAAGTTCTTAACCAAAGATCCAAAAATGAGTATCTTGTCATTGCATGACTCCTACTTTTGCTCTGAGTATGATAGTACCTGAGCTTCTAGTGTTTCTAGATGAAACCTATAGCGGAAAAGTGCAGTCTCTATCTGAAGGAACCATCTTCGGAGCTCTTCCCTGAAATGAGGGTTGAAAACATTAGAAGAAAAGCAATACCATAATTATAAAGTAACAATTTGTATCAAGACAAATGTCAGAAGGTATAATTACAAAGATAAATCCTTACAATTGGACCTCAAATTAGACCAAGTAGATTTATTATTTTATCTTTAGAATGTAGGAACTTTCTCTGTCGGAGCTTCACGACCTCAAATTGGATCTCAAATTGGACTGGCAGATTTATGATTTTATGTTTAGAATGTAGGAACTTTCTTTGTTCGATATTCACAACCTCAGATCGGATCCAAAATTGGACCAACAGATTTATGATTTTCTATGTCCACTGACATTTGTATTCCTATACTCAGGTTCTACTTCTGAGAGAAAACACTCATAAGTGTTTTAGACCGGCTCAAGGTACTCTCCAACTTGGTTATGTCACTGATAGCAATCCAAGTTTCCCTGAACCGTCCATACCCGAATGTTGCATCACAATCTATTCTTCCTACACATAAAAATGCCACATAGTAACCCCTTCTAAATAAAACATTTGATCATCATAAAACCATAATTAATAAATCATTTCAATTTTAGAAAGAATCCGATGTGATTTACTATCAAAACAAAAGTTGTATAAATCACAAAAAATCCATGAAGCCTCCTAAATGTATCTTAAAGAAAGTTTACAGGATGGGTTTCAGCATAAGAAGCTTTCTACTACAGCTCTCAATGAATGTATTATAAGCAAAAAATAAAATTCTTCACACTCGAAGTAATGCAGTCAAACATTTATTCCAAAAGTATGTTAGCAGGAGTTAACTAAAAACAAAATAATTTTTTGCTTGGTTTCTTTTATCAATATGCCACATGGAAATGGAATAATCACTAAGAAACACTAACAATAAAAAATGAAGTAAAGGTTCAAGAAAGGAAATTCCAATGTACTATTGTGTAATGGTGGCGAAGGCACTTATATGAGCATGACCTGTATACAAATCCTTGCCATTGAATTTCCATCCATCCAAAGAGAAAATAAGCAATATAAGAATTTGAGCAATATAAGTCCAAAGGGTTATGCTATAACGGTAATGGAATCACCATAAGAGCACAACCAAGGAACAAATTCTTGTGACTATAATTATGTGATCCATAACTCTATCTGTCATGTGGCATAGTTGTGCTATAAAAAATATAGAATGCATTCATGTGTGACCCAAGTTTAATGTGGCTATGTTGTGATAGAAATGGAGGCACTCATATGAGCACAATTCATGTACAAATTAATCACTGTCATCATAATTAGGTGTCAATCATCATTGGGTGCATTCAGGTTGACTCAAGTTTAATAGGTTACAATGTAATGATAGCATGATCCAAGAGCGATTACCTCTTGCTGCAATACAGAGCCTATAACTCTGGTTGATATGCAGAGTGGTTGTGTTATATCAATTATGTAGTGTATTCAAGCACAACCCATGTTTAATGGGCTATTCTAGAGAGTGATCAAGATTTTCTAAACCTTATGAATGTTACTTAAAAGTGTACAACTTAAACTATAGACCAAGTTTGTTACATACTTGAATGCAATCTTGGGTTACCACAAACTATAATAATGTGATCTACTAATAACCATTATGGGAAGTATTAAAGCAAGACCCATGCTATATAGGATACATTTCCTTGATCAGGTTTACATACCTTAATAATCAAATACAAGCTTCCCACACACTCTAGGATACAATCCAAGATCATACAACATCTTGTCAAGACAGCTAATTTTCTGACCCAAGATTTAAGGTTGTTTTCTAATACCAACAAAAGCATTGGTAAGAGCATGACTAGGGTACAAACCCTAGGCCTCCGTAGAAACATAAACCATAACTCTAGCGGATTAGTGAGGTTTCAATAACATAAAGATTAAGACATTGGAGCCAATAACAAAATCTTGCAATCTTAAGATTGTAGCCAATAACAAGCACACTATGTAGCTCAATGACATTTGTAAATGCAATCTATGGTAAGAAGAATGACAATCACTTGAGGTGTGACAGTCAAAAATAGGCTGAGCAGTGACAAGATAATAAATCTCAAACCTTGCATAATAAAGTGGAGATTTTAATAGTGAGTTTCCTTACCCCCTTGTTGACCTTAAGGGTTTTTCAAATGCTATTAACAATGTTAGACAAGGCAAATGCAATTAGGGAATGATTGTCCAAATGAAGTAATAGTGGTAATCACAGGTTCAATGTTTCTTCTTAGCCATTGTATAATGGAGGTAGTGGATTACATGTTTGAGTAGTGTTTTGAGACTCATCAAATATGGGAGAATAGTGAATAATACCTTGTGGACTATGAAGTAGTGACAATAAGGTTGAAGGATCTTAAGACCCACAATATCATGAAATAATGAGTCCCCTGTAGTAAGTAGGCAGTCTATAGGGTATGGTTTGATTTTATAGAAGGATGCTCATGAAAGGAATCTTCAAGTGACAGTGAGTGAGCTGTTTGAGATTGCAGCTGAGGGTGCAATATCCAATCTTAAAGCAGTTAGCAAAGTAGTAAATATGCAAGAAAATCAAACTCTACACAACAAACAATTCACAATGTTATCTTGCATAATGCCTTGAGTTTGAAGACAAAAATCTCATTGTATCTTGATGAAAGTAGTGACCTTAATGGCCAATCACTGGCAACCATGATTTTAAAACATGCTATTGTGCTTATGGAGGCATCATTTTAAGCAAGGAAATGAGTGATGGTTTGGAACAATGGCAGGTATGAAGGGCATGCTTTATATGCATACCATGCAGTCTAGCTTAAGACAACGTTCTTAGAAGAGATTGAAGGTGGATTATGGAAGTCAAGGGTTACCATGATAAAGATTAAAGAAAAGACTGAGATCTATTTAAAAGCCACAGTCATGAAGATATTAAAGATGTCACATGCAAAACCCTAGAAGTTGGAGTAATGAATATAGTGCCAAAGAGGACAGTGAACTGGGGCAGATTTAGGAGATCTCCACATTATCTAATCACAGGAAAATACATCATTTGTTTATTTTTTTAAATTAAAATAAATCATTCTAAACCCTATATAGGATACATTCTAAACCCTATATAGCATACATTGATACTTCAAAAGCATCTGAATTAGGAATTTGAGATTATGCAAATATATGTCAATTAAATACCTAGATTACAAATAGTAGCGCGAACAATGTAACCCTTGTTGAGCAGAGCAGGAATGAGATAAGCAACATTGAATCCTATGCCTCCTATCACACACATCTCCTTACCATTCTCTGTCATTCTTTATTGAAACACTTCTCCATTTTGGCAAGCTACACCTGAAAATAAGGTTTGGATGAAGGTTTTAGAGTATGTTTATTAAAATGAAAACTCCGTTTTGGCGAGCTACGCCTGAAAATACGATTTCAACAAAAGTTTCAGAGTATGTTTATTAAAGTTTTAGAGTATTTTGGCGGGCTATTGATTTTTGATTCCTTAAATGATTTATTCAAATGGATTGTGATAAATAAATGACTAACTATTTAGTCATTTATACTTGTGTGACTAAATAATTTTTTAGTCAACGACCAAATAAGTCATTTATTTATTCATTTATAGCTGAGTTGCAAAAAATTAGTAGAATTTAGTCATTTTTAGTTGTTGTGACTAAAATTTTTAGTCACTTAGTCATTTATTTGCCAAAATTCTACTAGTGTCCTCTACTGCTATGAAGAAAGAGAAGATTTGAAAATTTCAAAAGTTAGCCAAATTGTTTAGAATGTGATTGAGTAAATAGAATGTATTCTATGTTAATAATCATAAAGAAAAGATGGAAGCGTGCTTTTATTGCACTATTCAACGAGGGCTATTCTTAAACATCATCCACTTCAACAGTCAAACGCCAATTTTGGCCAATAAAAATAGGACAAATAATTACCACTTTTTGGTATGGATGAAGTGTAAATTCACTACTGATTGTTTGACCATTGAAGTGGATGATATTTAAGTAGAATGGTTCATCTAGTTGGCAATGCAATAGGAACAAATTTAACTTACTAACCCAATGAATTTTGTGTATAAAAAGTTCATTGCTAAGTCCCAATGAATGCTTGAGCTCAACAACCCACAACACAATAATTGGGGAAAGTGGAATATCCTTTGTTAGGGATTCTGAATTCTACCAATAATAAATAATGGGCGGAGAAATTACATGCCAAGTGTTTGCATGTTAGTGTACTCAACAATGAACTGAGTCACCAAGACTCCATCAACACTTATTTAAGCTGTGGTGTATATGTGAGTCCTCCTCATTTCCTATTGTATGCAATTACAAATGGGAAACGAATTAGATCTTTGTAAGAAATTTATGATATTGTTTATGGTTGTACTAATTTTTGAAGGCACAGTAATGGTGGAAGCACTAGGCTTTAACTGCAACTGCCTTAAAGATGATGATTGCAATGGTAGTACTTGCTGCTATCGTGGAAACTCTGGTTGCAAGGATCAGGGCTTTTGTTGCGACGACAGTCCTTTTGCCCCTCCTGATGAGCTAATAAATTTTGCTCCTATTCACCCTTGATATAAACCATTCAGTCTTCTAAGATTTCTTTATCTTTAGTAACCAAATTATGTTGTGGTACTTCTATATATATATGAGAAAGAATAAGACTATATATATCATATACAACAAAGATGTATGCTATGATATATAAGGCAATATAAGAATTTTAATCAATTTTAGGCTGTGTGCTAAGGTTAGATGGTGAATTCCTGGTAAAGTGAATTTGCTTTATCTTCTCTTTGTATTAGATGTTGGGAAAACAAATCCCAACGGAAGTGGGCAAAGATGAAAACACAGACCAATGAGACAACAAGGATACAAAAAATAGAGCTATGTCTCTGTATTCACTTCATACAATAAATTGCCTAGATTTCGGCGTAAAGGAACTCTTTGTGTGCTACTCTATGTTGTTGTTACAAATTTCTGGAGCATTGGAGCTCTGTTCTTTGTCTAATATTATTCTACTGCTGCAAGTTCTTCTTCTTCCTCTCTATCTATTGACTTCTCCTCCTTCTCTTATGCTCTGTTCTTTTGCACATTCCCTCAAGAACATTCCTTTGTTTTGTCTTTCTTTCCTTTTCCAAAAACTGCTGCTCATTTTCAAAATCACCAACCTGTTGGCAAGAGACACTATATGGATTCATGGTTGTTGTCATTGATGGCAACAAAGGTCATCCCACATATCCGCAAGTCATGATATGTCTCTACCGGAAGTCAGATTGAAGATTGTTGTGGTCCGGTGAACAAGAACAGAGCATGTGGCAAGGTCCGACAGATTGGTCCGGATCTCTCAGAGGAAGTGTCTTGGTGCAGTGCGGATCTGGGGAAGTCAAGAGGACTATCTTGAGTGGTATATTCCAAGGATTTAGCCTCCGGAGTTGGACAAGGAAAAAGATATGAATAGTTGAGTACCGGATTCCTGAGAGACAGTGAAAACAGAGGAAGAACTGACTGACAGAGTATCAGACTACTTTCCGGATGTGTTACAGATGATGATAAAGGTTGCGGAGGCATGAATCATGTTTGGCCGACATAATTGATGATATCTACAAGTATATGCTTGATCCGCATTGCTTGATAAGAAAGGATTCAGCCGACAGAACTAAGTTTGTAAGAAACTAGACTGTTCCGGATGCCGACTAGAAAAGTGATGAAATTACTTGTGCGGATATATATAGAGGATGGATTTAGTTGTGAAGTGGGAGTAATGTGTGAAGGGATATGCGAACAAGTCCAGAGCAGAGCAGAAGTAGCAAGAAAGATCCGGTATGTGAAAGGATAGCAGACTAAAGAACAGAGGAAAGATGAAGTGCAGCAGATCAGTGTACTGAACCTAACCGGAACTGAACTCCAGCATATGCAGATGCTTCCAATCAGTTCAAGACTGTGATTCTTATCACTTTGTAAGACAGTGTGTCTTCTTGTAGGCAGTGAGCCTCTTGTGAGCAGTGTGCTCGGGCAGTGAGCCCTAATTGGCAAGTGCCATTTTTGTAATTTCCTATTCTTCTAACAGAGAATAATTCTTGGGTTAATCACCCCGTGGTTTTCTCCCTTAACAGGGTTTCCACGTCAAAAATACTGTGTCATGTGTTTCTTATTTCATGGTTAATGTTTTGTGTTTGATTTTATGCTGCTTCAATTAAAAGGAAAGTTCAATAAGGGAAATAATTAGGATAACTGATTCACCCCCCCCCTCTCAGTTATCAACAATTGGTATCAGAGCTAAGTTCCTCCTAATAGAGCCTAACAGCTTGAGGAAGATCTGGGATTTCAAATGGATGCATATGGTTTAAGGGAGCAACTCAAGACTGCCCTTGAGGATCTTGAACAGTCAAATTCTGAAGTCAGTGAATTAAAGGAAAGACTCAAACAGGCTGATGAATTCATGAGAGAATTAAAAGACAAATTAAGTCTCTCTATGAAAAAGAGAAAGGAGCTGCTTCAACAGTTGGCAAGACAAAGTGAAGAAAGCAATACAAGTGAGGAATTGACTGAGCAAACCAAGTTATGTGAAAAGTTATCAAAAGAAGTCATTATGTTAAGACATGAAATGGAATCAGGAACTATAAAGTTTACTCAAGAGATTGAAGAAAAAAGAAAGGCTGAAGACAATCTAAGACAATCTCTTAAAGAAAAATCAGAAGAATGCCACCAGATGGACAGGATTATCAGACACCTTGAATCTGATCTTGAAGATTCCAAAGATAATGAAGGAAAACTTGAGGATCAAATTGCCTCTCTCAAAAGAGACCTTCAAACAACAAATGAATATAAAGAGAAATTCAAGATAAGTTCTGCTCAACTTGAAATTCTTCTTGGAAGTCAAAAGAGGACAGATGACAAGTATGGCTTGGGATATGAGAAAGGAGAAAGCTCCGGATCCGGTCAGAGGAATCTTGGATCAGAAAATCCAAGGAGCAGGCCTAGAAGACCTCCGGTAAGACAGCCAAATGCTCAAAAATATCCATCCTTCAATGGATACTGCCACAGCTGCAACCATTTTGGTCACAAAGCTAATCAGTGCAGAATGAGAATGAATCAGATTAATTCATCCTTCTCCGGACAGTGCTTCAACTGCAAAAGGTATGGACACAAATCCCATGAATGCAGAATTATGCAAGTAAACAAATCATTCAAAGGTAGATGCTTTACATGCAATAGAGTAGGTCATATGGCTAATCAATGCAGATCAAGGGGATATCAGTTAAATATGCAAAGAAATGTTATTTGCCAAATCTGCAATAGGTCCGGTCATAATGCTAAAGTCTGCAGAAACAAGAATCAGGACAAAAGAGGTCCGGTGTATAATCAGAATCAAGACAAGGGTAAACAAAAGATGAATGCGGATGAAGTTAGGAATCAGATGAGCAAGATTTGGGTGAAGAAAAGCTCAGAGAATGTAGAGGTTGGATCCGCACCAGATTCTGGTGCTGATATTTCTTCCGGAAATTAAAAAGTGAGCTCAGGCTCAGGGGGAGACTCAAAGAAGATTCTGTTCCCCCAGCCAAACAAGTTGTGCCGGATGTGGTACAAGATGCGGATTAAAGGGTTTGTAGATATAAGTCCTGAGATGCTTCAGTCAAGTTTTCAGAGGTCCGCATGGAGTTATGAAGAAGCTGTGTTCGATTAAGTTAGACCTGTTCAGGGAGGTGCTCCGGTATGATAAAGGATTACAAAAAGGTCCGGAGAGATCCGGAAGTGCACGATCTTGTCTTGCGGATTGGACAGAGTGTTTGGGATGTTCTTGTAATATGTTACCTAGATTTATTCATGATTTAAAGATCCGGATGATATTCAGTGATCAGGACTAATCCGGGATACTCCAAGCTGTCCAGACATGGTAAACCGGAATAATGCAGGTGAAGCATTTATTGCAGACAGATATTAGGGTTTGCGGAGCAATATAAGGGATTTCTCAAAAGTTATCTGCTCATTCTACACTTGAGAAGAAGCGAATAGTGGAGCTCTGCAACAAGGTTCATCAAGCACACCAAGGATCTCCTGCCGAAGCTATTGCATAAAGAAATCAATCCAACCACTCCGTGCAAACCGAAGGCGCATAAGGTATTCTTCGTTTTTCATTGCCTCACTGCAAATCTTTGAAGAATGGCTACTCCAAACATAGTTAAGATCTCTGATAGACCTCGCCCCTCACTCAAGAAACATCCCTACAAATCGTTGGAGGTAGATCCACTAGGAGCCTTCTCTAGTGTTCCCCACGGAGTCTTACATACTGAAGATATTAGGGTTTACATACACGCAAACATTGAGGAATTTGGGGAATTCAAATTAAGAGACCTCTATCACAAGCAACTGATAGACAATGCTTTTGAGCTCAAACCAGAGTATAAGGGTATCCAGAAGAAACAATTTGAGCAATTCATTCATTTCCCTAGCTTTGAAGAAGATGAATGGGTCCGGTATGTACTGAGCAGGATGCATGACAACTTCCTTTGGCTAGATAGACCCTGCAAGATCACAAAAGAAGCAATTAGAGCAGTAACTGGTCTATACTCTTCCGGGGGGGTACCTATCCTCAAATCTGTCAAGAACAACGTTGTAACTGAGGCCACCGGATCAAAATATGATAAGAGGGCAATGACCATTGAAGATATTTCGGATCCGGATATCAAATATGCATCAATGATAATAGGATACAAGATCTATCACTCCAGCAGGGAGAATTCTGTATCCAGAACTGCAATATACACAGCATATGAAATGCTAAGAAAGAATGCAGATTATGATCTCTGTGAACTACTACTAAGCCAATTGATGGAAAATGTACAGAAAATCAAGAAAGACAAGAAGAACTCCTTTAAGTATGGTACTCTCATTGTATGTCTCTTCTTCTACTTCATGAATGAGCTACCCGGAACAAGTGGATGGGTATGGCAGAATGACAAACCTGTTGCAGTCCAGATAAGAGACTATTTGCATGGACTTGGGGATGCAAAAGCGAGAAATACAGCTCTATGGGGATACTTCAAAAACTTTCAGAGCATGATGCAAGCAAGAGAGAGAATTCCCCAGTCACTCATTGAGAAATACAAGGACTCAGTATGTTTTATGGTTGACACTGATCAGTGCCTAATGGAGGCAGTGGAGCCAAGGACTGTCTGGATCATGCCCATGGGGTATGAAGTTGATGAACAGATAGTAGAGCTGCATGTTCAACACATGCTAAGTCAGCCCAAAGATCCTAAGGCAGAAAGGTTTGGAACCTTTGAGGAGCTGAGCGTGAAATTACATGTAGAACTCAGGGAACCTGAGATTAAAAGAAAAGTGAGAAAAGAAGTAGAGCACATTGCTCAAGGCCTAGGCATCTCAAAAGAGGCACTTGATGCCAGCCGGGAAAAGAGGAGAAAGGCTGAGGAAGAAGAGAAAAGAAAAGAAAGTGCTCCGGTTGAAACCCCCACCCGGACCAGATCATCAAAGAGATCTGCACCTTCCACAACCAAAAGCTCAAAACCGGAAGTCCAGGCATCCGGTAAAAGATCCAAGACAAAAGCATCAAGGGCTTATGAAAGCCAAAAGGATGAAGAGGAGACAGAATCAGATGAAGGAGTAAGAGAAGTAAAGAAACAGAAAAAGAAAGGATCCGGTAAGCCCTCCACAGGCCAAGACAAGGAGGAAATGGCAGAGGTAACTGTTGAAAAGCCCACTCTGTCACTAGAGAGCATAATCAAGTCGGTCACGGTGGATGGAAACCTTCAACCAATGACTGAATCCTATGATGACTTCAGTGAGGCAGACCAAAAGACTCTGCAGGAAGCCACAGTTAAATATCTGAACACATACAATAAGGCTTTCATTGAGATCATATCACTCATTCCTAAAAGCCTAGAGAAGGAAATGGAAGTAAGAAAGAATAATGCTCATGCCAAAGATCTTGAGATCCGGGAGCAGATAGCTATTCAGCTATATCCTCAAATTGATCCCAAGACAATGAACATGATCTTCAAGGACTGCAGAGATGAGTTCAGAAGTAAAGCCAGGATGAATCAGCTCATGCTTGGTGAGACTGACAAAGTGGCACAAGAGACAGAAGAGATCCTCCGGAAGGCCTTCAAAAGGTTCAATCTTCCTGTTGTAGAGGACTTAGGTGCAGAAACAGCTGCTGATTTGGAATCTTCTGTTCCGGAAGAAGTGAGCCATGAACAGACAAGTGAGGACTTGGGACCCTCTGCTCCAGAAGAAGTGGCCCATGAGCAAGCAAGCATCTCTCCTCCGGTTTCCCCTACAGTCTCCGGATCCAAAGAAGAAGAGCAGTTGCAGGAGAAGGAAGCAGTGGTGACAGACAAAGAGGTTGACAGTTCTAAGACTGCAGAAGAAAAGAAACATCTGTCTCCGGCAAGAGACACTGCACAAACTGTTCAACAATTTTTGAGCAAAGAAACTCTAGAGATTGATGAACCGGAGCTTCTAAAAGGTCCATTTGATTTTGACTCTCTCTCTCCGGTACAAACAATGAAGATAGCTTCATTTGCAAATGCCAAGGCAAATGAAAAGCTCCTGAAGTCTCATATGGAAGACTGTGAGTTGATAGAGGCTGCTTCCGGAGTACTTGTAAAGATCATGCCATCAATCCAAATAGATCCGACAGCCTCCACTTCCGGTAATCTAAAAACCTTAGTCAGCAGTATTGATACACATTTTAATTCTCTAGAAAAATCAGCTGAAGAAAAGGTCCGGAAGGAATTTTTGGATAAGAGATTTTCTGAAATATTAGAATTAATCTCTAAGGATAGGAAGATTGTAAGCATTGGAATAAAGAGTTTAGAAAATGCTCTTAAGGATGGCGGTGACATCTACAAATTTTGTATATCTTGGTCAAAGGCAACAGCAGCAATTGACAAGAAAATAAAAGAGGAACAGGACAAGCTTCAAAGCTTATCTCAAAGTTTTGATCCTCTCTCTTCCTCTATAATAAATCAAGAATGTCAGACTATTGCAGTCTTGAATGAAATAAAGAATCTTGAGAAGGAGAGGAAGAACATTACCAACCGGATGGGAGAACTTAGAAGGATTATAGTCCCTAAGTTGGAAACTATGCATGAGGCCATCAGTGATGCCCAGACCACCGCCCATACAAAAGATCCGACAGATCTCAGGCGGGCAGAAGCTTTTGCATTTTTGTTGAGTGGTCACATTTCAATCTTGGATAGAATGAAGCTAAGTTGGGCTACTGAAATGGTTCAATTGCAGACATCCTTTGCAGACATTCTGCAGTATTTGTGAGTATGTAAATATGCGGCTATATATAGAAAATTTTTGAAAATTTTGGTGTGCGGACCCTACCCTTTGCCATTGATGTCAAAGGGGGAGTGAGGAGCAGTGAAAAATGAGGAATCCAACTCAGGGGGAGTTCCGGAAATTGTATATAAAGACAGAGCATCAGCAAAGGGGGAGCATAGTGTAAACACTTAGTCATTTTTCACTAAGTGTTGCCATCAATGCCAAAGGGGGAGATTGTTGGCAAGAGACACTATATGGATTCATGGTTGTTGTCATTGATGGCAACAAAGGTCATCCCACATATCCGCAAGTCATGATATGTCTCTACCGGAAGTCAGATTGAAGATTGTTGTGGTCCGGTGAACAAGAACAGAGCATGTGGCAAGGTCCGACAGATTGGTCCGGATCTCTCAGAGGAAGTGTCTTGGTGCAGTGCGGATCTGGGGAAGTCAAGAGGACTATCTTGAGTGGTATATTCCAAGGATTTAGCCTCCGGAGTTGGACAAGGAAAAAGATATGAATAGTTGAGTACCGGATTCCTGAGAGACAGTGAAAACAGAGGAAGAACTGACTGACAGAGTATCAGACTACTTTCCGGATGTGTTACAGATGATGATAAAGGTTGCGGAGGCATGAATCATGTTTGGCCGACATAATTGATGATATCTACAAGTATATGCTTGATCCGCATTGCTTGATAAGAAAGGATTCAGCCGACAGAACTAAGTTTGTAAGAAACTAGACTGTTCCGGATGCCGACTAGAAAAGTGATGAAATTACTTGTGCGGATATATATAGAGGATGGATTTAGTTGTGAAGTGGGAGTAATGTGTGAAGGGATATGCGAACAAGTCCAGAGCAGAGCAGAAGTAGCAAGAAAGATCCGGTATGTGAAAGGATAGCAGACTAAAGAACAGAGGAAAGATGAAGTGCAGCAGATCAGTGTACTGAACCTAACCGGAACTGAACTCCAGCATATGCAGATGCTTCCAATCAGTTCAAGACTGTGATTCTTATCACTTTGTAAGACAGTGTGTCTTCTTGTAGGCAGTGAGCCTCTTGTGAGCAGTGTGCTCGGGCAGTGAGCCCTAATTGGCAAGTGCCATTTTTGTAATTTCCTATTCTTCTAACAGAGAATAATTCTTGGGTTAATCACCCCGTGGTTTTCTCCCTTAATAGGGTTTCCACGTCAAAAATACTGTGTCATGTGTTTCTTATTTCATGGTTAATGTTTTGTGTTTGATTTTATGCTGCTTCAATTAAAAGGAAAGTTCAATAAGGGAAATAATTAGGATAACTGATTCACCCCCCCCCTCTCAGTTATCAACACAACCAAAATAAATGTGCTTCCAGAAACATTAATTGGGACAACATATGTATGACACGGCAAATGGGGGGAACGATCCAAAATAGATCTCTTCTGACACAGTATTGAATGCGGTTGGTTGGCCACTCAAGATTACATTTCCAACACTCCCCCTTAATCTTGTGCCTTTCTGTCTTCCATCACCATTCTAAATTTCCAGCGCTAAATTTCCAGAGCTTTGTCTTTCTGAAGTAAATTTTCTAGAGCACTCTCTTTCCATAGAAAAATTTCCAGAGCTTTTCTGTTTGCACATGTTCTGCATTCCGAAGCTGTCCTGCCTAGACCTGTTCAAATTTCTGGAGCTTTTCTAAGTTTCCAGAATTGAATTTCCAGAGCTTTCTATCGTGCCAAGCCTATCCATTAGGTGTTCAAAGGAGTCTTTTTACAATGCCTTTGTGAAAATATCAGCAAGCTGCTGCTCAGATCTACAGTACTGAAGTTGAATGTCTCCATGCTCTACTAACTTCCTTATGAAATGATAGCAGATTTTAATGTACTTACTTCATCCATGAAAGATGGGATTCTTTGTCAAGGCAATAGAAGACACATTATCAAAAAATATGGTTGTACTATCTTCTTTCTTCTCATTCAAGTCTACAAGGATTCTTCTAAGACAAATCTAGCCTGACATGCCGTTGCATTTGTTACTATGTACTCTACTTCTACTGTGGAGAGAGAAACTATGGGCTGCTTCTTTGATTCCCATGATATTGCTCCTGAACCCATGTGGAACACATATCCTGATGTGCTCTTCCTATCATCTACATTTCCTACCCAATCACTGTATGTGTACCCAACCAACTGAAACTCATTTGAGGCAATATACATAACGCCATAGCCTTTCATGCCATTGACATACCTCAGAATTCTCTTTCTTGCTTGCCATTGTGTGTCCTTAGGTTGCTCCACGAACCTAGAAATTAGCTTTACTGCATACATTATATCACGTCTAGTTGTTGTTAAGTATATGAGGCTTCCAACCATGCTCTTATAGAGGGTTGGGTTAACATCACTGCTGTTGTCCTCTTTGCATAATTTTAGACTTGTAGCTATTGGAGTTGGGACATGTTCGCTGTCCAACTTTCTAAATCTCTTCAACATTTGTTTGGCATAATTAGTTTGTGAAATGAAAATGTCATTCTCTGTTTGTTGGACCTCTATGCCTAGGAAATATTTTAGTAAAACTAGGTCATTCATTTCAAACTCATTTTTAATTTCCTCTTTGAAATCAACAATTAAGGTGTCATTATTTCCTATGAAAATCAAATCATCTACATACAAAACAACAATAAGAATCTCACCATTGGCTACTTTTATGTAGAGTGTGGGATCACTACTACTTTTGCGAAAGCCATTGCTCAATAGGTACGAATCAATTCTGTTGTACCATGCCCATGGTGCCTATTTAAGAGAGAGCTTTCCGAAGCCTATACACTTTGTCTTCATGCTCTGGGACTTTATAGCCAGGTGGCTACTCCACATACACCTCTTCTTTCAACACTCCATTCAAGAAGGTTGACTTTACATCCATTTGAAATACTTTCTATTTGTGCTAGGCTGCAATTGCTAGGACTTCCTGCACTGTTTCCATCCCTGCAATTGGTGCATATGTCTCATCATAGTCTCTTCTAAGCTACTATTTGTAACCTTTAACAACTAGCCTTGCTTTATGCCTCTCAACCTTACCATCAGTAGTGCGTTTGGTCTTATAGACCCACTTAACTCCAATGACTGATTTCCCCTTGGGTAAATCAATGAGCTCCCATGTCTTGTTCCTCTCTATAGAATCTAGCTCTTCATCCATCGCCTTACACCATTTTTCTCTTCCATAGCTTCTTCAAAATACATTTGATCACTATAGGAAAACAATGCAAAATCCAAGTTTTCATCAAAATTAGCATACCTTGTGCTGTCATAAATTTCCCACATTTCTTGTCCTCCATGGCATCAATGATGCAAGCGTATGGTCTAGATTTCTGGTGCTACTTGAATGTTGGACTGATGAAGAAGACTGAGCGCCAGAATTTTCACCCTGTTGTAAATTTCTGGAGCAACTACTCTGTTGAAAGTTTCTGGAGCTGCTACTATGTTAAAAATTTCCAGAGCTCCTACTTTCTGAATTGTTACCTTGCTGCAGAGTTCTGGCACTCTTGAATTTTGGAGATTCTTCATCCTCAAAGGGTATTGTGACAAAAATACCCATGTTTCTGTCCCCCATTCCATCCCATGATTCATTTTCAATGAATTCAATATCCCTACTGATCACCACTTTCTTGGTGATGGGATTATATAATCTGTAGGATTTTGACTCTTCACTATAGCTTATGAAAATGCATTTTTCTCCTTTGTCATCAAATTTCTACCTCTTTTCTTTTTGGATGAGTGCATATGACACACCCAAATATTCTCAAGTGCTCAACACTCCATTTGCATTTTGTCCATGCTTCTTGTGGAATCTTGTCACGAACAGCCTTTGTGGGGCACCTATTCAAAATGTAGACCATTGTTGCTACAGCTTCACCCCAGTAATCATTAGACAAAACTTTTGCCCTCAGCATGCTCGCTACCATCTCTATGATGATTCTATTTTTCCTTTCAGCCACTCCATTTTGTTGTGGAGTATATTGGGCTGTGAACTGTTTCTGAATGCCTTCATACTTGTAAAAGTTCATAAACTCTTTAGAGATGTACTCTCCTCCTCTGTCCATTCTAAGGCCTTTGATATAGTGGCCACTTTGATTTTTAGCCAAGGCCTTAAACTCCGTAAACTTCTCAAATGCTTCTGATTTGTTCTTCAAAAAATACACCCAGGTTTTTCTACTATAGTCATTTGTGAATGTCATGAAATAAATATTTCCACCTAGGGTTGGGGTCTTCATGGGACCACATAAATCTGAATGCACCAGCTCTAATGGTGCTCTTGCTCTCCTAGAATGCCCTGATTGGAAGGGTTGCCAATGTTGTTTACCTAGGATGCATGCTTCACACTTTCCATCGGGCTCTACAATTACTGGTAGACCCCTAACCATGTCTTTTCTATCTAAAAGACTTAAACTAGAATAACTTAAATGCCCATACCTCAAATGCCAAAGCTTGGATGGGTCTTTGATGACTATTTTGAAGGATGAATGTTGTAGGCCTGTTGACTATTTTGTGATTTGCATTTTGAGGGGAAACATCCAGTTCGTTGTCATTTGAACCACTGAAATAACTTTCTTGCTTCCATCCTTGTCATAGATAATGCATTCCCATTTCTCCATTATGACTCTATAACTATTTTGGACCATCTGTCCAATGCTTAAGAGATTGTGTTTCATCCCTGGGCCATAAAAGACATCATGAATTTGGCTTTCTTCACCATTCTTGGTTTGTATGCACACTATGCCTCTGCCCATGAATGGAACCTTCTCATTGTTCCCCATTTTAATTTTAGACTTAATGTTATTGTCTATGGAGGCAAATAAATTTCTATTACCACTCATGTGGTTGCTACAGGTGCTGTCCAAATACCAAATTTCAGCACTGCCCTGTTCTGCAAGGTTGCATGCAATGAACACTTGTGACTATTTTTCATTTTCAGCCTTGTTCTCATTCGCCACATTGGCATTTTGACTCCCTTGGTCACACTATTTCTTCCTGCATTCACTTGCATAGTGACCATACTTGTGACAGTAGTAACATTGCACATTGCTCTTATCAAACCTCTAATTTGAGCTATTGTTCTTGTTTTTGTTTTGGAAGTCTGATTGGGAGGTGTTGGCCTCCTCTTGACTGTTTGAGCCTCCTCTTTCAGAGTTGCTTCTACCTCTACCCCTTTGACCTCTTCCTCTGCAATTTCTTCCTCTTCCCCTACCTCTCACATTTCCTTGGGCTTTGAAGGTTTGTTCTAGGGAAGGAGTGGATCTGTTTAGCCGCTACTCATGGGTTTGAAGAGAACCCATCAACTCATCAACTATCATTTTTGATAGATCTTTGGCCTCTTCTATGGCAATAACCATTGGGTCAAATCTAGAGGGCAAGCTTCTAAGGATTTTCTCAATAATCCTCTGCTCTTCCATTGATTCTCCATTTATCCTTAGCTGGTTAACCAAGGTGGAAACCCTTGTGTGAAAACCTGAAATGGACTCGTTGTCCTTCATTTGTAGGGTCTCAAAATCTCTCCTTAGCAGCTGGAGCTTCACTAATCTCACCTTGCCAGTTCCCTTATAACTATTTCGTAATATTTCCCATGCTTCTTTTGCATAACTAGTTCTTGCTATTCTAGGAAAAATAGCCTTTGCCAAGGCTACCTCAATCAAATTGAGGGCTTTTGCATCATTTTTTCTTATCTCCTTCAATTGATTCCTTTGAGCATTGCTAAATGCTGTAAATGCATTTGGTTGAGTCACATCTATGAACCCATTTGCCACTAACTCCCACAAATCATTTGCTACTAAAATGGTTTTCATTTTCTTTACCCAGACATCATAATTTTTACCATCAAACATAGGTAGCTGCTGCCAACTCCAATTCTCTCCTCCTGTCATTTTGCTAAATGGGGGAAAATGCAAATACCCAGAAAATATCTAGCGCTTTTCTTCACTGCCCAGAAAACTAGGGCTTTTGTAAATACCTAGAAGCTAGGACTTTAAAACTGAAAGCCCAAAAAACTTAGGGCTCTGATAACAAACTGTTGGGAAAATGAATCCCAACGGAAGTGGGCAAAGATAAAAACATAGACCAAAGAGACAACAAGAAGGTAGAATAATTTTCTATTGCAATCATACAAAAAAATTACATTAAAAAATGTTTACATACAAAAATTAGAGCTGTGGCACTATATTCACTTCATACAATAAACTGCCTAGATTCTAGCACAACGAAGCTTTTTGTGTGTTGCTATGTGTTGGTGTTACAAATTTCTAGAGCACTAGAGCTCTACTCTCTGTCTAATATTCTTATGTTGTTGCAGGTTCTTCTTCTTCCTCTTTGTCTGTTGACTTCTCCTCCTCTTCTGCTTTGTTCTTCTGCACATTCCCTCTAGAACATTCCTCTATTTTGTCTTTCTTGCCTTTTCCAAAAATTGCCGCTTATTTTCAAAATCACCAACCAAAATAAATGTGCTACCAGAAACATTAACTGGGACAACATATGTCTAACACAGAAAATGGGGGGAACAATCCAAAATGGATCTCTTCTGACGCAACATTGAATGCAGTTGGTTGGCCACTCAAGATTACATTTCCAACATTAGAGGTAGAATTTTGCACCTCACAATAATGGTGTCTGAGAAAGGTTAAATTGCTTAGGAATGTTATTGGTGGGATTTTAAAAGTACTTAAAAGGAATAAAATATAAAGCTCTAAGATGAAATTGTTATTTGAAATGAAAATATAAAGCTCTATTTGAGCAATGTTATTGTGAATATAGTCCAAAAATAGTAGACATCTAATCAACAGTCTAATCAAGAAAACACTTTAAATGCAAACAACAGGTGCAATCTGTGCTTTCTATGTAGCTTCCTTTCTCAATTGCATTTCATGTTGATGCCAACATGACATCTTGAAATCCACAAGTTTAACCCTCCATTGCATTATTCATTTCTTTGAATTGTCTGACCCAATCCAATGAGTTTAATTTTTTTCTAACGTAATTGAATTTAAAAGTTAGACCTATATTTTGTGCACTCTAGTAATTATAAGCATCAACTATGAGTCTAATAAAGACAATCAAATCAGGAGTCTGAGGCCTACTTGAAGAAAGTGAGAATCCAAAACCTAGTGGAAATGAATGTAGAACATGATCCAAAGATAATGAAGGGTCCTTGGAATGTTTCTCAAGGATCTCCAACCCAATGCCAAACTTTGACAAATGATCATGTGGAGAAATAACAAGAGGGTCTGAAGATGCCCTCATTGCATCTAAAGAAGATGATGCAACTCCATAATAGCCAACATCAAAGAGGAGATGAATGTCCCCAATATTGTCCTACAAATCTACAATACTTGTCAAGAAATTATCCCACAAAGATGAATTTGAAAGACAATGAATATTATCCTACTACATTGAAGTACTGGAAGCCATAGCAAAACTAAATTCTGAATAAGGAGGAGGTGGAGGAGATGGAAGCTTAGCACAAGTCTCAATAATTGAAGTGGATGAAAGAACACCAAGGTTCAAATCACTAAACTACTTCTTAGGATTGCAATCCAGACTAGATGCTTGAGTGTGAATATCAGTCAACAGAAATATTATATCATCAGGAGAAAAATGTGAAAAGGTGTACAACTGAGAGGCATGATCAACCATTCCAATATCAATGATCTCTCTACTCTCCAAGTCTCTAATAATCACTAAATCAGGTGTAAACTCAACACTTTCCATTGTTCCAACATGAGTAATCTGATATATGGAAAGGAGGTTGGTTGACAAAGAAGTCACACACAATACATCATTGAAGGTACCCTCACCAATATCAATAGACCCTTTTCCAATTGCATGCATATAAGTATTCTTACCCATAAAAATAGGTGGCATAGTACAAGGCTCAAATGAAGAGAACATACCCTATGAAGAAGCCATATGATGAGAAGCTCCAGAATCAAGAAGCCATCTCTTTGAATGAAGAGTTTTAGAAGAAAAAGGTTCCTTACCCTTTATCTTTTCTATCCCATTAAAAAATCTAGTTGTCCCAGAATGTGTAGATGATGATGGTGAAGAAGAAGAAGAACTAGATGACAATGATGAAGGCAATTGGATCATATTATGCTTCTGAAGAAGGTGTGCCAAATCATCAATCTTTTTTCATAACATTTATGCTCATCATATCCAAGTTTCTTGCAATAAGCACACTTGGGCTTCTCCTTCTTATATTTTTCCTCTTTAGAAGAGGAGGGAGGCTCCTTAACTAAATTTGATTTTGTCTTAGGTTTTGATTTCTTCTTGTCTTTTCCTTTAGATGATTGTGCTACTAATGCATGACTTTTGGGAAGTGCATTTAACTAGATAAGCTTACCATGCTTTGTAGTCAAACAATCACAAAATGTGTCAAAAGAAGGCATAGTGAATGCATTACCTAGGGCATCCATAGTGGAATAAAAGGTAGAAGCAAAAACTACATATGACCCTTTTAACTTAGACAAATCAAGAATATGGATTCCTTATCAGATTTATCTTTCCCACAACCTCCCAATTGAGATCTTAAAGCTTTTAACTTAACCAAATAATCCTCAATGGAAGGAAATGCATCAGGAGAAAGAGATGAAAATTCTACCTCTATTTGCTAAGCACATAATTCACTAACTTTACAAAATAAGTCTTTGCACTTATCCCATCCTTTATTAGGTGTTGTAAAATTCTCAATATAGAACAACAAGCTCCCAGAAACATGTATAGAAATCAAACCCATAGCCTGATAAAGTGTGTTCCTACGAGAAAATCTCTCATACTCCTTAGTAAACTCAAGTTGACTATCACTCAAAATAGACCATAAACCCTTAGATAGGAGTAATCTTTGCATCTGGATTTTCCATGAGTGGTAGTTATGAGGAGTGAGGAGCTCAAATGAATTAGAATCAACCATGAGAGAAACAAACATCAATAGAGAAAAAAAGACAATATGCAGAAATACAAGATCACCCCTCCAAATTCACTCAATCATAAGATCCCCCTAAGCAATATATGATCTTGGCACTTTATACTTAGTGTAATTACAATTACCACTAGCCAAAATAATAAAGTGGTCTTTGATCTTTATACATACAAAATACCAAAACTAGGTCACAACTAAAAGTGTATTTTTTGTGTAAAATTAGATCAAAATGATTACAAAAATAAGAAGCACATGAAAAATTATGCACTTTAAAAAAAAAATACCAAAAAAGGTTACCGTATGAGCCCAAACAGAGCCCTGAAATTTCCCAAAATGAGAACTACTTAGCAATAGGTGTGAAAATATACAATTTCTTGAAAAACCAAGCACCAACATCAAAAATTAATCACACCACTGCAAGTCTTGTGAAATTTTGCCTCGAATAAAAAAATGCTAGAAAAAAGGAGCTAAAATGGCTAATCTAGAAGCCTCTGAAGTTGGATTGCCAACTCAAA
Source organism: Cunninghamia lanceolata (assembly GCA_027924645.1). Lineage (NCBI taxonomy): Eukaryota > Viridiplantae > Streptophyta > Pinopsida > Cupressales > Cupressaceae > Cunninghamia > Cunninghamia lanceolata. The sequence continues at coordinate 6,625,230 of BSBN01000850.1, forward strand.
AATGTAATTGGAGTAGGGGGTTGGTTGGGGTGAAAATCTTGATGATGTCATGCTAACATCATGGTGATGTAAGAAAATTAGCTGCCAAAATATGCTAAATCTTGACTCAGAATATACCCTCAAAATTTGAAACTACTACCTATTTGGAGAAAACCACTTTCTATGATGCACGATCAATGTTCTCTTATCGAAACCAGTTGCAGGTTTCATAGAAAACTACTTTTCGTATGTGCCAAACCACCTTTTGCGTATGTTGGGATGATTCACAGCAATCTAGTTACTGGATCTAGGAATGTTCTCTAGAGATTTAGTGGTTTGGTGTGTATCAGATTCTATTCACAAGGCATGTTGATGTCGCTAGCCAGGCTTCATTAGGATTGTTAGTATATTTTGGAGGTTTGTGGTTGGATTTTGGTGGCTGGTTGGGTTTTATCCACAACCGAGAGGTAGATGTACTGCCAAAGGGGGTTAATGGGGTCAGCGATGCCACATGGCAAATCCTTCGCTGGGCATGGTACCTGTAGGTATTGCAATACCGACAAATGTAGGTACGACCCTTGCACAATAAAATTATCTGTAGAATATTTTTATAACCAGTGAATAATAAATATAACTAGAAAACACCAATATTACTCGCTAGATAATAAAGTCTATTGACGCCTATTGATGCAAGCATAAAGATTCTACAATATTTTCTACTATGAAAAGAATATTCTCTACAGTGTGACCTATACGATCGAGGAGGGAGAGTGTTTCTTGATGGCTTGGGGCAAAAGTGTTTAATTTTGACAAATTGACAATTGATCTTTAGGTTCTTGGACCTTCTAGATGCGATGGCAGGGTCATATTTGACCCAAAATGCTCTAAAATTACAACTACCTTTCAAATCTGGTAACCACCTCCAAATGCCAAACCCTTGTAGATCTAGCCTCCAATGTGCAATTTGGACAAATCAAAATGCTAAGCTAATTTTCTTGGACACCTTGAACTCAATTTGCTGAGATCAGATTTGCACTAACATGCTCCAAAATGAACTTGCAATACAAGGTCACAAAGAGGAAACCCTCCCAAATCTGGTATTTCTATCAAGTTTTTTCTGATTCTCTAGATCATCATATGATGCAATAGAAGAGCATACTCAAATTTTCAAGGTCTACTATGATTTGCATCCTAGATCTCTCAAAAAGACTAACATAAAGCTCAACCCTACAAGCTCTAATATCATGTAAGAGTTGGCTATGAAGGTAGCCACCCAAGATCTAGGAGCTTCAATGAAGGCACAAGAGACACCAAACTGATAGAATAATTCTATTTTATCAAAGGATACAATATGCAAATAATATGTACATGATGATATGAAATTACAATGAGAAGCCCTTGATTATATAGACCAAGTTGAAAGATAGGACAACATAAGATTATGAAAAGTGTCTTAGTCCTTGACTTGAGACACAAAGTGATAAGTATGCCCTACATAAAGTTAACTAGACAAGTGTGAATATGACATAATGTGAAACCAGTTAGGTAATATACCCTGTTCACACCAAGAACTGGGATCATTCCTCCTTCATTTTGTCAACTATCCTCTGTCACTTACTTCGATGGTCTTGGAAATCATTTCAATGAAATCATCTCTTCATCATCACTTCTAGCTTCTCTATTTACTTTATACCTAGTTGATTTTAGAAACTATCTTTCACAAGCTTACAAGCATAAATTATTTGTATTTATCCAATTGTGTGCTAGATATTAGCACAACTTGGATTCCATCCTTTTAGTTAGCTGAGTTATATTTAGTGTCATGTATGATTGACAGTGAATTTCCACCTTGGATTTTAACACAATTCTTGCTTGATAAATTGGAATTAATTAACACCATTCTTGTGGGAGAAATTCCCTCTTGGCTATGGGAAACCAGTCTTTTGTTGTATTATCTAAATGTTTTAGGAAATCATTTGGAAGGAAGCCTTATCTCACATACTTTAATAGGGATCTAACTAGTAATGCTAGATGTGTCAACAAATGCATTGAGTGGATGCATCCCATCAATGTGGGCTTCTAATATGGAAATATTGGTGCTTAATGACAATTTGTTTAGTGGCAATATTCCTCCAAGCCCAGGCAAATTATCTCAACTCTATCTATTAAATCTTACAAACAAAAACATAACTAGAGTGATCCCTACTAGCTTGTCCAAATGATCTTTGTTCATTATCCTAAATTTTTGAAATGATAGCTTAGAGGGAAGATTTCCACCTTAGTTCGACAAGATAAGTAAATTATCTTTATTAGTTTTTCACAATAGTAACCTAAATTGATCATTCCCCCCCTCAATAGCAAATTGTTCGAAGCTATAGTTTCTTGATATTGGGAACAACTTATTTGGAGGTGAAATAACAACATTAGTTAGAAATATTTTAGAGCAAGGAGTACTGGTAATGAAAGAGAATAATTCTACAACTAGTATTCCTTTAGAGATAGGCCAACTAATGAAGTTCTAGATCTTGCTCCTTTCTTCCAATCATATCTCAAGTTCAATTGTACACACAATTGTATCATTGCAAGCAATGGTGAGGGAGAAGTTGCTTCTAATTTTGGGAACTTGAAGGGGTTGGGGCTTCTAAACCTTCCAATGAACAATTTGAATGGTACCATTCTAAATAGTTTTGGAGAAATGAGTGAGTTGGAGTCATTAGACCTTTCAATAAATCATTTTTCAAGAGAAATCTCTGTAGAGTTTAAACCTCTAAGCTATTTAGGTTCATTGAATTTATTGAACAACAATCTTTTAGGAGGCATCCCACAAGGATGGCATATGACTTGCACATTTGGATAATGCTAATTTATGGGGGTGTCACCTACACAAAAACTATTCTTGGCCACAATTTGTTCCTCCTCTAGTTTCAATTAATAGAGCATATAAAAGAGCTAGATATCCATGGTATGAGATAGCATTGGGATTGTCATATGGAGCAACTTTTAGAGAGATAATGTCATTGATCTTGATAAAAATGACTTGAAGAAGGAAATACTTCAACAAAGTTGATACAATCCTAATTTTTTTGTTTCCATGGATGAAGAATCTGACACTATGAAGGGATACATCTACAATTCACTAGAATTTTAGAGGTAGACGATAGAGATTTTTTTGTTCCTAAAGTGTTTATTATAATTCAAAATATTAATTTGTTAAAATTCAACAAGAAATTAATACTTAGTTTTTTAGATAAATTCTCATTGGCTATTCTATCTATCAATTGTAGGTTGTTTGTAATATGGAATCCTTTGATTGTTATTAAAATCAACTATGTGTATAGGAATTTGTTTCGACTTACGATGGTTTTTTCCTTAGTGAAGACATGTTATTATTTGTGGCCTCACTCAACATATTATCTTATATAGGTTAATTGTTTGTGCTAAATCTAGACTCTATATAATTTAATTTTTTGGTCGATAGGCCATTCTATATGTGCACACATCTTGTAACTACCAAATTTTGGTAGTCCTTAACTTTTTTTGCTCCAAAATCAAACAAAATAAAATTGTTAAAAATCTGTCAAGCCACAACTAAAATTAGAATATGGCACATGGGTGGTTGGTGTTTCATTTGTCTTATGCATATTTTAAATGAGATTTTAAAGTTTTCAGTTTCTTTACAAGAAGTTTTATTTAGAAGTTGTCGGTTTCTATTTAGTAGTGGTGGTGGTATTAGTTGAGGTGTTAAAAAATATGTTATTAGAAGCTTTAATGGTCACATTTATTGGGGGGTCTGGAATCAGTAAGTGTGAATCTAACTGCAAATATGTTGCATTGAATCTCCAGTTGGAGCTCTTTTTGGGGGAAGATAGATTAATGTTGCCTGTGAAGGGGTTTTTCTGTATTGTGTTACTCGACTAATTGTGATAGAAGTTACTGAGCATTTGTTTTGGTGTGAATGAGAATTTTGAAGTAAATATGTCATTTGAGTCGGTAGATCACTCTAGATTGAATAATTTTGGTGGGTGGCATCAACTTTGTCAAAGCATCAAGAATACACAGCCCCGTTGATTAGATTGTGGTGCATTTGTCGATGGGCATTTTAGTATTTGATCCTGGTTTGTAATATATGTACTGCCGAAAGTCTCAGTCATTGGATTAACAGTATTGTTCTAGCTATTCCATATAACCGTCTACTCAGCATTAAGTTTTGTGTATGGTTTGTGCTTTGATGACTTGTGTTGGACGCCCGCTTGTCATGTGCAACATGCTTCTTTGCATTCCTTATTTGGTTCACAATCACATTTACACTACAATAGGGTGTGGGATCAAACCTCGCTTACATTTCTCCATTGTTACTTTACCGTCTCTATAATAAAATTTCTATGCAAATAACACAAGCCTTCTATAAGTGATAGGAAAAAGTTTTTGCTTGGGTTGGATTGGATTTACTGGAGCCATAGGTTATTATACAGGTTACTTCATCTCTTTGCAATCTCATCATTATTATTTGAAATAATGGGTCACAAAATAGTCAATAAAATTCTTTTGTTTTGCAATTTCTTTCTTTAAATCATCCTAGCAAGGGTAAGCTTATTATACTTCTTTCTCTCAATTTTCTCTTTTATTTTATTTAGTTATGTTATGTCTTGAGGAGCTCGGTTGTATTCTTCTTCTTAAAGTTGCATCTTCTTTTCTTGATCGCGGTAGCATGGTCAGGTCGAAATGTCAATAGTTATGATTTCTTTGCAAAGAAATAGAAACAGACATATGCTTGCTTCTTTCTTTACATAGAGGGTAATCTTAGTCTTTGTTTTCTAAACATAGTTGCCTCAATATTTTTTTTAGAAGCGATGTTTATTTTTTCTTTTAGAAATCATTAACTCTAGCCTAAAAGAGATTAAGCTCTTAAAAGAAGTCTTAACCCATGATCTGATCTTGTCCAAGACCAAGAATGATGAGAGGGACTTGTATTACCATTTTCCACCATTAAATTTGGCATTTAGTAGTTACATCTGTAAGAAGAGGGATGATAGCATTTGCCAGGAATGTTACATTGTCATTACTTTTATCAGTTCAACGTATCCATTTTGTGTGTATCCTATAGATCAATTTTGTGTCTATCCTACAAACGTTAGGTATTTGAATCTTTATTTTGTATGCATGTCTACCCGCGGAAGTTGCAACTCCAACTTTGGTAAAATATTTTCCTTTTGTTATGATGTGATGGATTCCCTTCATCATTACTGGATAACTAATTTTATTTCATCCGATCTCATTTGGTCAAAAGTATCTAATTTTGTCATTAATCTATCTTTTGTGTGTCCTGCAATCATTGTATACCATGAAATCCACCCTCATCTTTCGTATGATCCTTCTATTTTAATTTTTTGTGAGCTTACACTAGCAAAGATTATAGTACTTGTATCTATGTAAATCATTCCTCTAGGCATCGAATCGATTGGAGAAATTTTTGGGTTGGATTTATACCTTAACTATCCTTGAAGTGTTTATTTTGCATCTGTGTGACAATGGCTTCATAATCGTATTCCTTTACATTCACATGTTAATGGCATCATGTTGTATTCATCTTACATCTGCATGTTAACGACATCATTCTTGTACAACTGTATGTAAATTGTATCATAGTCATATCTAATTTTCTTGTATCCGTATGTTAATCGCATCAATGTGTTTTATAAATGCTTTCTCACATCGATAGAGGTGTTGTAATACATTCTAAAATTATAAGTTTTAATACTTTCTAAAATTATCCCTCTACCACTCTTATCATTAATTGGTGCATTATCCATTAGTGCTCAATATTCTTTATTAATTATTTTTTCTTAAAACAGAGCCTAATTATCTATTCTATGTAAAATTTCTATGCCAAGTTAATAAACTAAATTAAATAGATTTAAATATTTATTAATTTCATAGTTTTAGTTTTAAAGACATGAACATTTAGATTTAATTTCTTATTTAATTATGAGGTTGATTTGATTTAAGTGATTAAATAACTTTCAAAAAGAAATAACTATTCAAACCTACACAATAAAATAGTATTCATTGAATGCAAAATAGATGAAAAGGAAAATAAGAAAAAAGTGGGAAGTTAGGAAAAAGTAAGAAGAAAAAAGTGGGAATCTAGGAAAAAGCAAGAAAATCAAAAAGTGAATTACAAAACAACACATCTAAAAGTGAGAGGCAATTGTAGGATATGCCTAAAATATATTCAACAATTTGGGAAAAGATATATTCTTAAATATATATTGTAGGATATGCCTAAAATGGCTTTTACAAGGATGTTATCAATCTATTTGAACTAATGAAACATTCTAGAACTCGACCTAGCTATGTAATCTTTACTTGTGTTTTACTATCATGTAGCCAAAAAGGTTTAAGAGATGATGGTTGTAATTAATTTAATGCTAGATGTTGTTAGATTGAAGGCTATAAAATGATACATGTTTTTTGTTTAGATGTAGTGGTTTAGAACTTATTATGTTTGTATCCAAACAAAAGATGGATGATCTCCCATAACTTCAATAGGATATTGAACTCTCTAACATTGCAACCTTGCAAGTTAAATATCTCAACTCATTGAAAATATCACCACCAAATTATCATTTGATTGATACTCTAAACTACAAAATACAAGTTATGTTAACAATAGGAAAAATGAAGAAGATCAATAATGATCCTTGTCTCTAAGTAAACATTAGATGAGAACATCTAAATTATTATGTTTTGTATAACATGTGATGGGTTGTGATGAATTGATATTTTGTTATTGAGGTAATGTGGTGGTCCTACTACTTAAATTGAAATATTAAATGGTCCTCCATTGGGTGATGTCTTTTTATCAATAATACATATATTACATAATTGGAACTTAATATATATAACTTAAATGGTGCTAATAGGATTCAAAGTCATTTGAACACAACACACACACACACGATAATTTAAAGTAGATAAAATATGCAAGTTACACAATTTCATCAAATGAGAATTCTTTAGATTATATTGAGTATGATATAAAATTATTGTATGCATTGTTTTGAAATAACTATAGTGTTATATAAAGATACATTGCTTAAATGAAAAATAAATAAATCAAAATTCTTGTAGTTAATACTTTATGTAGTCATTCTTCTTGTTGAAAATAATTATTGATATTGATAATTTAGGATACATTAAAAGTCACTTAAAAAAATCATCAAAATCTCTTAAATTATTAAATCCATGAGATTGTTATAACTGCTTATTTTTAGACAACAATTATTGTTCTTTATCTTCTTTGATGATTTTTAGATGATGAAATTAGGGTGGAGTTTGATGACTTGAATCAAGAAAATATTCTATCTACTATTCTTGATGTGGTTATTGACAATAGTGTACTTTCTACACGTCAACGTAGAAACATAATTAATAAATATGATAAAGACTACAAAGATGTAGAACTTGATGAAAACTCAATCATGGCAGTACGAAAAGAAGGGATGGATGTCTCTGAAAGATTATGGTTTGTGGAATCCAATATTGATGATATAGACATATCAACTGCATGTGATGATAGTTTAGTCAATGGACGAGAAGATGAACCTCAACATCTACCTTCATCTTTTGCAGCTATATTTAGTACAACATAATGAGAAATGGAAGAAGTGAAGAGTTTTGTTCAAAATAATGGTAACAAATCAATTGCCATGATTGGTTGGCCCCATATTAGTCTATCACCAATTAATGAATACACCATAAAGGGTTGTTTGATATGGTATTTCCTACTCTATTTCCCATTGGTGAAGTAAAATTATTATAGCCATGCATAAAAAGTGTCTATACATGAATATGCATTACATCTAATGAGGTATTATGATAATATGTTTGCACGACATCCTAGATTTTTAGTATTTACTATTAAATTTGATATTGTGATAGTAGAGTTGGGCAACAATTGCACTAGCTGTAAAAAATGTAGATGATGGTGTACATGTGGCAATTATGTATTTGTAAAAACATTTAAGAGATTTTCTTACCAATTATCTACATGAGCATGTGATGTGTTATGGATCTCAACTAAGAGGAACTAGGGCTTATTGGCACACATGTAGGAATGAATTGCTTGATATGATAACATAATTGGGTTGCCCTAACTTTTGAGGAGTGCAACTGATAAAAAATGGCCTAATCTCTATCAACTAATAACAATACAAGCCCCATCAAACTCAAGGGATGCATACAAGTGGAGAAACATAAATATAATTGAAAATCCCCATATTGTTGCTATGTACATGCAACATTGCTTCAAAATTTTCCATCAAGAGATCCTCTTCAAATAGTTTCAAGTTAGTCCTTCATTATCCTAATTCTAACCCGAACCCTAACCCTAATTCTATGTAGTTTTTGGGTTAGGATTAGAAATAGAGTTTAAATTAGGGTTACGATTAGGATAGGGCTATAATTAGGATCAAGGTTAAATTAGGGTAAGATTTATAGTTAGTATTAACGTTAGAATTAGGGTTAAATTTAGGGTTATAATAGGGGTTAGGATTAGAATTAAGGTTAGAGTTAGAATTAGAATTAGGGATAGGATTAGGATTATGGTTAAGGTTAGAATTATAATTAGGGTTAAGGTTAGAATTAGGGGAAGGGTTAGGGTTAGGGTAAGAATTAGGTTTGGTTGGAATTATAATTAGAATTAAGGTTAGGTTTATGGTTAGAATTAGGGTTAGGGTTAAAATTAGGTTTAGGGTTAGAATTAGCACTAGGGTTAGAATTAGGCTTAAGGGAAGAATTAGGATATCTCAAATTCTGTAGGATTGAAGAATGGTATCATAAATCTATATTGTAGAGTTGATGTAAGATTTTTAACAACATTCATTAAACACATATTTATAAGGTCTATACTTCAAAAAGTCTTGTTTTAATAAGAGAGTTGAATTGCAAATATTTGATTTCATCCTTTTAAAATTATGCTTTAGAATTAAAAGGATCATCTAATCAAATCATGATGATATATTATAAAGAATAGTTATATTGAGCATATCAAAATGACCAAAACATATAAAAAATAATTACAATGTACATATCAAAATGTAAAGATATACTATTTAACAAAAGACCTATAAATATTTAGCAAAAGGCCTATAAATATTTATGCCTATTCACCATTTGATAGCACCTTTGGTGCTTTTACTAGTTATAATTATATAATCTATTGCACATGATTTTAGGAAAGGTCATGTACTTCTACGAAGAGAGGAAAGAAAATTTCAAAAGTTACCCATTCTGTTTACAAATGTGATTGATTAAACATTATGGGTAACTATGGAATAACAGTCAATGAATGCTCAAGCTCATCGACCCACAACACAATAATTGGGGAAAGTGGAATAATGGGCGGAGAAATTCCATAGAAAGTGGAATATCCTTTGTATGTTGGCGTACTCAACGATGAAAGCGTACTCAACGAAGAAACTGAGTCTCCAAGACTCCAACTGCACTTATTTAAGCCGTGGTGTGCATGTGAATCCTCAGCATTTCTAATTGTATGTAATTACAAATGGGAAACAAATTAGATCTTGGCAAAAAATTTATGATATTGTTTATGGTTGTATTAATTTTTGAAGGCAAAGTAATGGTGGAAGCACTGGGCATAACCTGCAACTGTGTTAAAGATGAGGATTGCAAGTACGGCGGCGGTACTTGCTGCTACCGTGGAAGCTTTGGTTGCGGGGATCAGGGCTTTTGTTGCGATGACAGTCCTATTGTCCCTCCTGATGAGCTAATAACTTCCACTCCTATTCGCCCTTGATATAAATCATTCACTCTTCTCATCTTTCTTTTATCTTTAGTAATCAAACTATGTTGTGCTACTTCTATATGTGTGAGAGAGAGAGAATAAGACTGTATATATCATATATAGCAAAGTTGTGGGCTACGATATATAAGGTAATATAAGAATTTTAATCAATATTAGGCTGTGTGCTAAGGTTAGCTCATGAATTCCTGCTAAAAGTGAGTCTGCGTTATCTTCTCTTTGTATTAGAGGCAGAATTTTGCACCTCACAATAGTGGTGTCTGAGAAAGGCTAATTTGGTTAGGAATATCATTGGTGGAATTTTAAAAGCACTTAAAAGGAATGGAATATAAAGCTGTAATATGAAATTGTTTTTTGAAATGAAATCCACAAGTTTAATCCTCCATTGCATTATTCATTTCTTGGACTCTGTCTGACCCAATCGAACGAGTTTAAAATTTTTCTAACATAATTGAATTTAAAAGTTAGGCCTGCATTTTGTGCAGGCTAGTAATTATAAGCATCAACGATGAGTCCAATAAAGACAATAAAGATTTACTTTATTTTGGATTTGAGATTTATTTTTATTGGTTATTTTTAAAGATCATTTAGTTTAATTAATGGTTAAAGATAAGTTTTGGTCAATAAAATTAGGACAAAAATAGGACAGCTATTTACCACTTTTTAATGTAAATAAAGTGTAAATTGTTATTAATTTCTTGATTATTGAAGCAGGGATGATATTTGTTTCATTTTTTTAGATGCTTCTCACTATAACTCCCTTTTTTAGTTATTCAAGGATAAAAAGTTTGTTTCTTTTAACTAGTATATTTATATTTAAAAAAATATATCTAAAGTTCCATAGTTTATTTGAAAAAGAAATTAGAAAAAATAAAAAATAAAAACAAAAAAGAAATTGCAAAAAATAAAAAATAAAAACTAAAAAAGAAATTGAAAATAAGAAAATCACAAAAACTATCAAACTGAAAAAGAAATTGGAAAAAATAAAAAATAAAAACCAAAAAAGAAATTGGAAAAAATAAAAAATAAAAACCAAAAAAGAAATTGGAAAAACTAAAAACTTGGAAAAAAAAAATTAAAAAAAAAAAAATTTCACATCATTATAGCCTATAGGATCACAACATTTAAAACCATTGAGTAATTTGAACAAATAAAATAAATAAAAATTAACTACTTACAAAAATATTATTGTGATGGCTAAAATGGCAATAATGATAGAAATTTGAATAACTATAGTTGTTGCTCTTGTCCTATATGAATTAGCAACATATAGATTGTTAGGAATTAGTGCATAACATAGGTTAATAAATAAAAAATAATAAATTAGCATGTCAATGTTAATTTAGTAAATATGTATTAGCATGTAATAATGTTAGTTATTGGGTAGTTTAGGTAGTTGGAAGTTCAAAGGATTTATATAGCAATTGATATGTAATATTAAAATGTTGAAGATGACTCGTTGATTGCTATGTTGGAGCCTCTCACTCTTCTCCATGTCTCAATTTCAATATAGTATTAGAGCAGGTTTTCCAGATCTCTCTGTTCACCCTCCATTCAATTGTGTTTGCTCCTCCAAAGCAATGATCACAATGGCAATGCAATAGACCACGTGCAACAACTATCATTCTACCCATTCACCATTCTTGCATTTTGTCAATAGGTGTGCAATGTAGACCATGTGTAAATTTGTGACATTCATCATCCATTTGCACTTGTCTCTCTTTCCATCTTGTTCACTCTGTCACTATTTTCACTTCATTTTGTTCATAGTTTTTTATTATCCAAAATTGAAACTATTAAAAAAAAATAAAAATAAAGGGGGTTTGAGTTTCTGTTTCCTTGGATCTTACTCTGTGGAATTGGGAAAACATAAACTATTTTTCTTCCCATGAAGCATGTTGATGGATACCTACCATTGATTGTTGCCATCCTGTGTTTCTTCTATCTTGGAGGAAACAAAAAATAGTTCTTGTGCTTGAGTGCGGCACTATTCTATTCATGTTGGTAGCATGAAGATAGTGGTTCAATGTGCACACATTGTACAGTCTAATGCTAGATTTGGAAGTCTTTGAACATTGCAGATGAGGTTATAAGCATCAAGTATGAGTGGGGCTTCCAAAAACTAAATAGACAATAAAAATTTACTTTGAATATGAGATTTATTTTTATTGGTTATTCTTAAAAATCATTTAGTTTAATGGTTAAAGACATTTTTTTGCCAATAAAAATAGGACAACTATATACCACTTTTTAGTGTAAACGAAGTATAGATTGTTATTAATTGTTTGATCATTAAAGTGAATGATATTTGTTTGATTTTTTTATGATCACAACATTAGATGCTTCTTAGTATAATTGCATTTTTTTAGTTTGATAATTTATTGAATTATTTTGAAAGAAAAAGTTTGTTTCTTTTAATTAACTAAAAAAATATATTCAGCATTAAGATGACTTACAAAATTTTCTCTTTTGTATTTTTTGACACATCCTTAGAAACATAACCATCTTTGATGAGGTAGACTCAACACGCTTAAGTTTAATTAGTTAACTAACTAAGAAACTCTTATAGAAAAATGAATCAAAATCAAACCACAATAAACTTTCAACCATCCTAATTAAGAATGCTAGACTTAAACATCCCACAAATAAACTACCAATCACACCTTTGTGTCCAATGGGTGTACACCAATAATGATTGCATTCATTGAGTGCAACATTTTTGTAGCATATAGTAAGGCAATTGATAGTTTTAAAATTTGAATTGGAGACCTCCAATTTGGAATGCTCATTACAACCAAAAGCCAAATAAAATATTATATAAAAAAAGGTACTTGTGGTCGCAAAACTAAGATAGCCACAAATAGTAGTATCCATAAAAAATGATTATATAAATTACATACATTTATGTTAAATAGTATCTTGTTTGTAATTGTAGTAATACAAATTGATCCATTTGTAGAGAATGTGAAACTCGTTAAAGGAGAAAAAAAGATATGAAGGACAACATTTCTTAATCAAGTTTTAAAGAGATGGTTGAAACTATGCACTAGTTGATATCTTCACGTGTGTTCTATAATATGGTTTGATAATTGACACCAATCCAAATGATCCAATTGAAAAGGCTTGTAAAGAAAAGCAATTTCATATCATTATAGGATTACAACATTTAAAATCATGGATTAACTTGAGAAAATAAAATAAACAAAAATTAACTACTTACAAAAAAGGTTATTATGATAGGTAAAATGGGATTAATGACATAAACTTGAATAAAAATGGTTGTTTCTCATGTCGTGTATGAATTAACAACATAAAATATATTGCAATAATTATACATACATATTGTGAGCCTATGTATTATACAAGTGAGGTTGAACATGTTTGAATATGAAGAAATGAGTGGGACAAAAAAATGAATATGCTTTTAAGCTTTGGAGTGGATATTTAGGGGAAAAAATGGATTTGAATAAATATGTATATATGATTATCAAAATGCATTCTTCTAAATAAGAGGACAATACTTCATCATTAATAAATGGATGAGATTAAAACATTTTTTTCATATAAGTAGAGTGAACCAAAATATTTGCATCGATAGTAACATATGTATTCAATTTAACAAAAGTACATCTATGCTTCTTCCTCCCCAGTCATCATAGGAAGTGGAGGATAATTAAGCTCATTTCAAACATTTAGCCTTCATTTGCAAATTTAACTATTTCTGGCCTTCCTTGCCGGATCTGAATAAGTGGGCCTTGGAGGCTTGGAGGCCTCTCACTCAAAGAAGGATTGAACTTTACCCCTGTGAAAGGGTTTTTTTCATTGCTTCTTTCCAATCAGAAGAGGCTAAGAAGCAAATTTTGGGTCGTGAGGTTTCGTTGTGGGGACAACATTCCCTCTCACTTAAACCATGGTATCCCTCCTTCAATCCTATGACAGAACCCTTGAACATCATGCCTGTATGGGTTAGATTACCTAACCTCCCTCTTTAGTTTTGGGATGGTTCCTGTTTTGAATCTATTGGCAATGCACTTGGCCATTTCTTATACGATGATGATGCATCATTGAACTTCGGCCATACTACTTTTATCTGCATTCTTGTTGACATTGGCACATCTAAGGAGCTGTCTGGTGATGTTGTCCTACTTGTTGGGGATAGACCATGGACTCTAGTGGTTTTTTTAGTGGCTAATATTTGCCAATTGGCTAATAGTTGAAATTGGGGATTCAAAATTTGACTAATAGTACAAGATATAAGGTGACCTAAATCACCACATTTTTACAAAAAAGTATTTTTGTCCTAGTTTAATCGCCAGAATATTTATTTTATTAAAATTTTAAACTCAAAAATTTGCCACAATATTTGATACCTAATTAGATCAGATTCACCTAAATTTTATAAGTTTTAGTAGAAAATGAAATTAATTCACCAATAATATTATATAATTATTGGTTACTTTAGGGCCATGTCACCAATTTTTACCATCATTGATTTTATTTATAGTCTAACAACTGTGGTTGTATTCCATGGGTTCAAATGTACCCATGGAACTCCAATGTCCATTGAAATCAAAATTGTATTTGGGCCGTTGATCTCAATTTATAATCTAACAGCTAGGGTTAAATTCCATGAGCCAAAATTTACCCACAGAGCTCCAATGCCCATGGGGCCCAAAATTGCATTTGGGTCATTGATCTCCATTAAGATCAATGCCCCAAATGTAATTTCAGGCCCCATGGGCATTGGAGCTCTGTAGGTACATTTTGGTCCATGGAATAGAACCCAAATTAGATTATAAATAAAATCAATGATGGTGAAAAATAATTTAGGGCCAATTTAAAATATTCAATGTTTGATTTAAAATATTAAGGAATTAAGGAATTATAGACACAAGCACTACACCTTAAACTAGTCAATCACTGCCACCTTTAAGCCTTTACTTTTCCATAGGAATTTAATTTATTTTTAGGAAGGATTTGCCATGGTAATTAATGCATTTTCCTATTTTTTGTCAAGATTCGCCAGGATTTTCTACAAATTTCTAGTGATTTAAAAAATTTGCCAATAAAATTAAATATTTTTTTCAAAAAAAGGAAAGATTCACCAAAAGAAATTAATATTTTTTTCTAAAAAATGGAAGATTCGCTAGGGTTTTATATCTTTTTTCAGGAGGGGTTTCTTAAAGTTATCACTCATGGACTCAGACTATCGATTATGAGGGTCTTCCTTTTCGCTGTAGGAGATGTTACACCATTGGACACCTCACTTCAGATTGCCATCATCCACACCATAAGAAGGGTGAGGTAACTTGGTGGAGGAACACCCTCCATGACCATTTGACTTATTGGCACTATTTCTATGCCTTATCTTCTAAGCAGAGTGACCCTCAGAATGGCAGAAAAATACTCTTTTTAGACCCTGAAGCAGCAGGTTGGCCCAAAACTACTAGCATTAAAATCACTCAATCCAGATCTTGTATTCAGAAACTATTTTGCAGAGGATCTTTAGTATGCATAACCTAGCTTTAGTTATGATTTCGTGTTGATCGAATGAGTTTTGAGCTTGATTTTATTATTTCGGTGTTTCTTAGTGGGTGTGTTAAATAGGGGCCAAACGATGTTATTAATCAATTCTGGAGAATTGCCAAGTTTCAGTATTGCCTAAAAAACTATTTAAAATGACTTGCCAACTACTCCTTCTTACAAAGGAAGTCCTTGGAAATCTCGCGATTAATGAGTTCCGTCAATTGCATAATGTTTATCAGCATATATTATTTCCCATTGTAAGTTTTCATGGCATTCGGATGTCATCCAGGATCATGGCACCATTCTCATCATTTCTGTAGCAGCGAGTTAATAGATGATATATAAAAGTAAAGGTTAAACAATTAAAACAATTTTATTGTTTTAATTTGGGCTATTTGATTAAATTTATTGCTTCATAAGAAATATTTTTAATATTAAAAAAGGCATAAAGTGAGAAATTCTAATTTTAATTTTTCCCATAAAATGTCAAGTGAGAAGGGTAATAATCTATTTACCTCTTCTCATCGCACATCGCAACCTAAAAATCCTATGCACTATGCAAGGTTGTGATGGGATTAATTTGTGCAATAGAGAAAAGGTTGGGGAGTTTTATTTTTAGAAGTTTCCTGTCAAATGAGAGTTGGTTGAAATTAGAAAATTAAAAGGGTAGTTATATGTCATCGCACAAGCACTGCCTTCTAAATAATATTTCAATCCAAAGTTGCGATGCAAGTTTCTTGTGCATTGCAATCAGATGTAGCCATGTGGAGGAGGCTCTAGAGGAAGTTTTTAATGTTTTAAAATGCCAATAATAGCTGCTTTCACATCCAAAACAATGTCTAGGGCATTCTCACACACAAAAGACATTTTTGGTGATGTTCTGAGCATTTTTACATACCCAGCATTGTAAACAATGGGCCAACATTGATAAAAATGAGCTTGGAAGTTTTTAAAATGTTGGGGATGGGTAAAAACACCTCCAGGCAAGGAAAAACATCGCAACACTCTTCTACACGCTTGACAAAGTATGAAAATGTCCCTGTAATGGTTTTTATGCCTCAACAATAATAAAAATGACCCAGACATACTCTTGAATGCTTGGGCAAGTGGTAAGAGTGTCTATATGTATTTTTCACACCTGTAGTATTTGTAAAATGCCCTAGTGTCTTCAAAAATGCCTTGCTAATGTAGAAAATGACCTGCAGATGTATTCTATGCCCAAGAATGTGAAGTAACAATTTGCCAAGGTGAAAATGAGCAGATCCGAGAATAAAGTGTGTGGTTATAGGCAAAATGTTTAGGCAAGTGTCAATGCACACAAATTGTTTGACGAAATTCCAAAATGAGTGCAGAAAGAGAGGTTGGAAATCAAAGGAAATCATAGGGTTAAAATATCCATTAAATGCATATTTTACTTCCAAAAAAAAAAAAAAAAAAAAAAAACTGCTCATGGATTAATTTTTCATTTGTAAGGTGAAAATGAGTTCAGCACAAATAAATGTTACATGTAAGTAATAAGTTACATGGGAAATGCAAGCAACTTTTAGTTGCATATGTAGAAGAAAAAGTGGAAGAAGGAAGTTAGAAGATGTTGTGGCATATTTTTTGTTATGCCAAATTTTTTGTTGCAGAATTAAGGGGCTCAAATGTACTAGGTGTCATCCCTCAGTTGATTTTAGGGTTTTTCATCTTCTCCCTATCTTAAAATGTAACTTTGGTATCATTTTGGGAGAGGTTCGGAGGATTGGGAAATCTCTGTAAAGGGGAAATCGGGTTAAGTCCATTGTCGAATGCAGCCCACATGTGTGTAAATCATTTTATGAGTGTAGTCTTGTATCCTGTTTTGTGCATATATGAAAACCATAATACTGTGTAATTGTCTCCAAATTTGAAGTGTAATGCTCTTTTAATGAAGTAATCAAGGATTATGGATTTATTCTTGCACATTTTCTATATTGAGTTTTTCTCATGGTTTGCTTTATGTTCAAGGGATAGTGTAAATGCTTTCCTAAGAGATACACGAATATTATGATTTCAAAGGGATTACTAAGTATGGTTGCATTGTAGGATTTAGGAGGTTTTATTATCATTAGGTGATAATCCTTTAAATGACCATAATGATATGTTTAAATGTTGTGATATAAAGCGCACACATTATGACTCTGTAGCCCATGATTGGCACTAATCAATCCTTGTAGTTTTCAATTTCCAGAATCCCAATTTAAAATGATAAATCTTAAGTCATTCCTATAATTTATTTTCAAGATTTATACCTGGGTTGTAAAGGTGATAAGGAATGAAATAATTGTGAGTGTAGTTGTGCATTGAACCCTTGTCCATTAGTATGAAGTTCATTATCTACTAGGCACTGTAATACAACTATGATTGATTCTCATGTTTAGTGTCATTAAGGGTGACCCCCTAGGTCCTGCAAAACCTAAAGTACAGGGGAGAAGAGTGTGAAACCTATCTCCCATTTTGTTGGCCAAATTTTAGTGTCTTTGATCATAACGTGTGGCTAACATTTAGACTTCAATGAGGTGCAAATTTTGGAACCAATAGAAATGGAGAATCTACTAGGGAACCTCAGTGGTTGTTTTTCTTGGTTTATTAGAGATTAAAGACTCTGTTGGAAGTTTGAACCCTAAAGATTATTTCAATTTTGAAGAAGTAATGGTGTATTCAAGATCTTTTCCTATTTGATAGGTGGTGACTCTACTAACAAATTATTAAAGAAGGATTTCCTATTATGTGAAGCTTTGGCAAGGATTTGCTAGATATTTTTTCAGATAAAGCATTTGTGTGAAGTATATAGTAATTTCTAGATATTGAAGACCTTCATATGTTGACGAAGAAATTGTTGCAGCATATCTAGAGATTTTGTGAAATACATTTGGTGCTTTGTTGATAGAATGAACTCAAACAATATTTGATCTTTGAGGAGCTATTAGTTTCTTGAAGATTTTATCATCTTTGAAGAGGTGGTGACTCTGCAAATGAACCTAATTAATTGTTGAAGAATTGTTTCTGTTTATGCAAGTGTATTGCATAGATCTATAAAGTTTCCAGTCATAAGAAGAAAATTTGTGAGGTTTGCACAGTAATTTCTAGGTATTTGGTCCTTCATTCTTGTTTCATCTTCAAAGCAGAATAAATCAGATGTGTAGAAGTTATTTGTGAAAATGCTTTGTGTAGAATGTTATTCCCATATTGAATGAAGGTCTACTTTGAAAAGAAGAAATTAAGATGAGCAATGTAGGCCTTGCATATTTCAATAATGTTGATTATGACATAGATGTGATAAAAAAATATGCATGGTACATACAAGGCATATTGATTCATGTAGAAGTGTAAGTGGTCTTTATAGACTTGTAAGATTTTTGAAACTCACAAAAGGATACAAACATTTTATGTTAAAGTTTGGTAATAAGTAATGATTAGACAATGGGGAAATAAGGGTTTTGTTGGGAATACTTAAAGTTTTGTTAAGATGTAGAGCTATGAGCAAGTAGTTGTGAGGGAAATAGGCTTCCATTTGAAAGCATATTTGAACATGAATTATTATTCTTTCCATCCTTTTGCACATTTAAATGTCACAATGCAAGGTTCATAACAATAATAGCCATATCCTCAGAGAAGGGTTTTCTTTGTTGAAAGATATAGAGCACTAGATTTTAGTGGTATCCAAAACTATCCAAATTCCATTTCTAATGGGGTTAGAGAGCATTTTGCCAAAGTTTAGTGGTGATAGTTCTGAACAACAAATAGATAAGAATTTGCAGGCTTTCAATGACCTAATGGGAGATTATGAGATTAACACAAAAGATGTTGTATTGAAGTTTTTGTGTAGTCCCTGAAAGATGATGCAAGGAATTGGTTTACAAACTTGCCTGTGCATTATATTTCTTCATGGTAAGAATTTAGAATAGCATTTATTGATCAACTTGGTGAAAGGGTTAATGTAACTTCATTGATCAGTAAACTCGTTCACATTGAGAAGAATAAAGAGGAGCTAGTTCCAGCTTTCAATATGAGGTTTGCAAGGATTGCGAGAGACATTCTAGAGAAGGTTAGACCTAATGATGCAATGTGTCCGGTTATACACCTAAGTGCATTTGATAAAAGAATGAGTTTCTTACTGCAAGATAAAGATCATGTAACACTCCATCAAGCATTTATCATAGCTATGGATATTGAGAACAACTTAAAATTTTCAATGACGAAAGGACATATGTCTAGAAATGTTGGTCATTCTAAAATATTTTATGCATATGAAAAGTGTAGATTAGAAAATAGCAATGACTATCAAGATAGTAGCAATTTTACTGCTACAATTAATTCATCATTATATCATACAAATTATGGTAAACTCTAGGCATAATATGAGAAGTATGTATGTAATGTGGATCATATGTCTCTTGTCCAAGCACTGTTTGATATAAAAAGGCATGAAGGAGAATCATCATATGATCTTTATGAAAGGTTTATGGCTACTTTGTCTACAATTCCTGAGCGTCACAGACCTAAAAATTCAATATGCATTAATTTATTTTATGAATCTTATTAATCGGGTTTGAGTGCTCTACCAAAGGAGTTGAAGCATGTTAGGCTTGACTAAGTATGTGAATGGATTATAATTATGGATAAATCTAGAGATGAGTATGAGAGAACTAGTATGGATGACCTAAATAAACAAAAGAGGGACTTGAAATTTGTGAATGAAGCATATAGGGAAGAAAATGAAGATGCCTACTATAGTGAAGGAAATGGATCAAGTAATCAAATTGTGGATAGACTATGTATTGGTAGAGATCACAAAGAAGACAATCCAAACACAAGGTATAGTGAGGAAGTTGGAATATGCAAAGACTCAACTCATGGTAGTTTTGTGAGTTAGAAGGTAAATGTATGCTCATAGTTTCAGTATGGTGAATCAGCCCAAGTGATTGGTGATGTTGAAGTAGCATGTGTAAATGTCCAATGAAAAGAGCAAGAATTTGAATACCTATTTGGTGTCCTCCTAGGTTTTGATTCTTTTGAAGAATTCAATAGCATTAATCATTTTGTTATAGGTAGTTGCACACATAAGGATGAGGTGAATTGTTGTGTGTTTGCAAGTGATTATGCTAATAAAAATAATGTTGTGGACACTCATGTGCAGTTTACTAATGGTGCTATTAAAGACAAAAGTTTATGCATTTAGTTTAAAGAGCCTGAACATATTTTAGGCATTGATAAGTCTCCTTGCTATGTTAAATATGATGACAACGAATATGATCATTTCTTTGTTGATTATGATTACTGTTATGAAGTGGAAATGGAATTCTTTGCCTCAAATAAAGAGTGTGTTGATGTGAATGATGATAAGGAAACATGTTTGCCTATGGATGAACAAGCTTCTTGCCTTGGCAAGTTTTCAAAATATGGGTTAGAGATGCTAACTATTGATGGTGTAAATGATGTTGAAAATTTATCTTTATGCTCAAGTTTAGTGACTATAATGATTTTGAATATATTGATGGTGGGAGAGTTTTAAGTCTTCATGCTGAGAAAAAGGAAGACAAGGTTACTCATGAAATTCGTTACATAGTTGTAACTCTGTTATGACAAATTTCGATGAGGGCTTAAAAATAGATAAGCACTCTAAATTTTTTAGTCCTTCTCTTGAGGTATTTCATGTTGAGTTGTATGATGGTTTGCAAGATGAATCAAATCCTATTCTCATTCCTGAGATGTAGAAATTTTTTGACACGTGGTGATGATGCAAACTGGTAGCTTGGGGTTCAAGGATTTAGTGAAAATATAAATATAGTTGAAGATGAATATTCTTGTAAGGATCATGACATGAGTATCGATGAAAATGTTGTTATGACAACCCAGTCTTCTTTGCAAAGCATTGAAACACATAGTGATGTAGATGAGTTACATTACCCAAATGCAGGCGAATATATATGTCATGTGGATCAAATCAAAAGTGAGTCTATGTATGAGAATTTTCTATTTAGTGCACCTAAAGAATGCTTTCAATAGATGGAACAAAATTTAGATCATAATTCATTTGGTATGTCCCATCTTTATATTATTTGTCTGGTTAACTTTTCAGACCTGTGATTGAACTATGATTTTAACAAATCAGAGCAAATGTGTTCATTGAACATAAGGCTAGGATGAAGGTTTCAAGTTTGATCTGATAGTAAAGGATGAGGTTAATGTTTGTAATGCCATTTATCCAATGGATTATGAACATTTTCAGTTCTCAATTCAGCTTGATAGAAATTTATTGGTGTAAGATAATGACCATGTTGATGTGAAGGATTGCAAGGTCTGGCATGGTATGGTTGACAAATGTGTTTTTGTCATGACATATGGAGATATATTTCAATTTGAACTTGATTGTAAAATTCAAAGGAGCACAAAAGACTTTGACAATGGCAGATTCAGAAGTTTTATGAGAAGTATCAATGTCCAAGTCAATAAACATGCAGATTATGATGGTGTTTTCAAATTAGGCTTGAAGCAGTCATTAGAGAACATAATTTTTGATAGGAGGAAGTATTATTTCTTCATTTTTGGGGGCCAGGGCCACCAAGTAAGGTTTAAAGAATTGTGAAATCAGACCATTGTAGTTGGGCAGTTTCAGGGTATAATGGAAAGCACTTGGTCTGCACTGTGAAGATTTTTCTGGAATCTCATTGTGCCTGCATGGAGCATAGTTCCTGAGAAAGACCCATTGTTGGCACTATTTTTCTACCTTATCTTCTAAGCAAAGTGACCCTTAGAATGGCAGAAAAATACTCTTTTTAGACCCCAAAGTAGCAGGCTGCCCCAAAAATACTGGCATTAAAATCATTCAATCTAAAGCTTTTCTTCAAAAACCATTTGGTAGAGGATCTTTAGTATGCATAACCTACCTTTAATTCTGATTATGTGCTGATCAAATGAGTTTTGAGCCTGATTTTAATGTTTTAGTGTTTCCAAGCGGGTGTGTTAAATAGGGGCCAAATGATGCTATTAATCAATTTTGGAGAATTCATGAGTTTTGGCATTGCATCAAGATGTTCTAGTTCAAATTTTGAGTTTGTCGAGTACAATTTTTGTGGTCGTCACGCAAAAAATAAAAAACTATTTAAAATGGCCTGCAAATTGGCCTTGGTTACAAAGGAAGTCCCTCGAAATCTTGCGATTAATGAATTATGTTAGTTGCACAATGTTTATTAGCATATAGTATTGCCCCTTGCAAGTTTTTGTGGCATTCAAATGTCATCCAGGCTCGTGGCACCATTTTCTTCATTCCTGCAATAGTGAGTTAATAGTCGGTATATAAAAGTAAAGGTTAAAAATTCAAACAATTTTATTGTTTTAATTTGGGCTATTTGATTAAATTTATTGCTTCATAATCAATATTTTTAATATTAAAAAAGGCATAAAGTGAGAAATTTTAATTTTAAGTTTTCCCTTAAAATGTCAAGTGATAAGGGTAATAATCTATTTACCTCTTCTCGTTGCACATCACAGCCTAAAAATCCCGTGCATTATGTAAGGCTACGATGGGATTAATTTGTGTGATGGAGAAAAGGTTGGGGAGTTTTATTTTTAAAAGTTTCTTTTCAAATTGTTAGTGTGAATTTAGGGATACTTCCTATCTAGTTTCCCTTGTGTGAGGATAATTCATATTATTTAACTATTTATTAGTTAAATAATATTTCCTCACATAATTCACATGTTAAGTTGACTTAGTGAGTCATCTAGATGTTTCTAGTTTTTCCTAGTTGTGTTTAGTTGTTGCTAGTTGTTGATAGTTGTCTCATAGTTGTCTTATCCCACACATGTGCTATAGTTGTCACTTGTCATAGGATTAAGATACTTGTCATATGACTACAACATCTTGGCTCTCATCCTTGTCTTTATAAGCAAGGCTCTTCATGCACATTGTAACAAGCATTGTAACATACATAATTTTTCATTCATTGATAGAATAGATTATTATTCTCATATTGTTTCTCTTCTGCTTTCATGAAGTCCTAGATCTTGGGTGGCTCCTATCTAGCCAACTCTTACACAAATGAGAGTTGGTTGAAATTAGAAAATTAAAAAGGCAGTTATATGTCATTGCACAAGCATTAGCTTCTAAATAATATTTCAATCCAAAGCTTCGATGCAAGTTTCTTGTGTGCTGCAATCAGATGTAGCCATGTGGAGGAGGCTCTAGGGGAAGTTTTTTAATGTTTTAAAATGCTAATAATAGTTGCTCTCACATAATTTTTGACACCCATAAGACATTTTCAGTGATGTTCTAAGAATTTTTACATACCCAGCATTGTAAAAAATGGGTTAGCATTGATAAAAATGACCCTACAAGTTTTTTAAATATTGGGGATGGGTAAAAAATACCTCTAGGAAAGGAAAAATGTCCCAGCACTCTTCTACACATCTGGGAAAGTTTGAAAACATACCTGCAATAGTTTTTATGCCTCAACAACAATAAAAATAACCTAGACGTACTCTTGAATGGTTGGGCAAGTGGTAAGAGTGTCTATATGTATTTTTCACACCTCCGATATGTGTAAAATGCCCTAGTGTCTGCAAAAATGCCTTGCTACTATGGAAAATGGCCTGCATATGTATTCCATGCCTAAGCATGTGAAGCAATGATTTGCCAGGGTGAAAATGAGTAGATCCAAGAACAAAGTGTGTAGTTACAAGAAAAATGTTTAGGCAAGTGCCAGTGCACACAAACTGTTTGACGAAATGCCAAAATGAGTGCAAAAAGAGAGCCTAGAAATCAGAGGGTTAAAATATCTGTTAAATGCATATTTTACTAGTGGTAAAAAAGAATAACTACTCATGGATTATTTTTTTCAATTGTAAAGTGAAAATGGTTTAGTGAATAAATTTTACATATAGGTAATAAGTTACATGGGAAATGCAAGTAACTTTTAGTTGCATATGTAGAAGACAAAGTGGAAGAAGGAAGTTAGAAGATGTTGTGGCATATTTTTGTTATGCCAAATTCTATTGCACAATCAAGGGGCTCAAATGTACCAGGTGTCATGCCTCAGTTGATTTTAGGGTTTTTCCTCTTTTTCTTTCTTTCTTAAAATGTAACTTCTGTATCATTTTGGGAGAGGTTCGGAGAATTGGGAAAACTCTGTAAAGGGGAAATCAGGTTAAGCCCATTGTAAGATGCAGTCCATATGTGTGTAAATTATTTAATGATAGTAGTCTTGTATCATGTTTTGTGCATATATGAAAACCATACTGATGTGTAATTGTCTCCAGCTTTGAAGTGTAATGCTCTTTTAATGAAGTAATCAAGGATTATGAATTTATTCTTGCACATTTGTTGTACTAAGTTTTTGTCATGGTTTGCTTTCTATTCAAGGGATAGTGTAAATGCTTGCCTGAGTGATATAGGAATATTATGATTTCAAAGGGATTACTAAGTATGGTTGCATTGTAGGCTTTAGGAGGTCTTATTATCATTAGGTGATAATATTTTAAATGACCATTAGGATATGTTTAAATGTTGTGATATAAAGTGAATACATTACATGACTCTGTAGCCCATGATTGGCACCAATCAATCCTTGCAGTTTCTATTTTCTAGAATCCTATTTTAAAATGATAAATCTTAAGTCATTCCTGTTATTTATTTGTAACTATTTTCAAGCTTCATACCTGGGTTGTAAAGGTGATAGGGAATGAAATAATTGTGAGTGTAGTTGTGCAAACCCTTGTCCATTAGTATGAAGTTCATTATCTACTAGGCACTATGATATAGCTATGATTGATTCTCATGTTCAGTGTCATTAAGGGTGATATATAACAATGATATATATATATCCCTCTATATATCTTATCTCTCTCTCTCTCTCTCTCTCCTACTTTATTTCTTTTCTCTATTCCTCTCACTCTCTCTTACTCTTTCTCTTTATTCTCTATCTCTTTACCCCCTCTCTCTCTTTCTCCCCTTCTCTATATCTCATTCTCTATTCATCTCTCTATCAATATCCCTCTCTTTCCCTCTTTCTATCTATATCTCTTATCTGTATCTCTCTCCTAATATATCTCTCTTTCTCTATTCATTTCTCTATCAATCTCCCTCTATATATATCTCCATCTCTCCTCTCTCTCTCCCTCCCTCTTTATCTCTCTATCTCTATACCTCTCTATATATCTAGAGGTCTTGCATATATCTTTCTCTCTTTTTATATCTTTGTCTTCCTCTCTTCAGTGGGCAATGGGTATGTTGGACATGTCTTAAAGAATTATTAGGTCCTTAAGCAAATGACATGTTGCTATGAGCATATCTCCCCATGAAGGAATGACTAATTAGAAGTCAGGCTCCCTTTTCTATATCTCTCCCTCTATATCTCTCTTTATCCTTTGTATGTTGGTGTACTCAACAATGAAACTGAATCGCCGAGACTCCAACTGCACTTATTTAAGCTGTGGTGTGCATGTGAATCCTTAGCATTTCTAATTGTATATAATTACAAATGGGAAATAGATTAGATCTTGGCAAGAAATTTATGGTTGTATTAATTTTTGAAGGCACATTAATGGTGGAAGCACTTGGCATAACTGACAACAACTGCATTAAAGATGAGGATCGTGACTATGCTAGTGGTACTTGTTGCTATCATGGAATCTCTGGTTGTGTGGACAAAGGATTTTGTTGCGATGATAGTCCTTTTGTCCCTCCAGATGAGCTAATGACTTCCACTCATATTCACCCTTGATGTAAATTGTTTAGTCTTCTCACCTTTCTTTATCTTCAGTAATCAGTCATATATCATATATATGTGAGAATAAGGTTGTATATATGATATACAAAAAAGATTTGTGCTACGATATATATTATAATATAAGAATTTGAATCAATATTAGGCTGTGCTAAGGTTAGCTAATGATTCCTGCTATAAGTGAATCTCCATTATCCTCTCTCTGTATTAGAGGCATAATTTTGCACCTCACAATAAGGGTGTCAGAGAAAGGTTAAATTGGTTAGGAATGTCATTACTAGAATTTTAAAAGTACTTAAAAGGAATGAAATATAAATCTCTAATATGAAATTGTTATTTGAAATGAAAATATAAAGCTCTATTTGAGCCATGTTATCATGAACATAGTCCAAAAATAGTAGACATCAAGAAAACATGCTTGTGGGTAGTTAACAGGAGGTGGGGGAGGGATGGGCATACAACAAATTGACAAAACACTTCCCCTAGAAAGAGGACAAACTCACTTACCCACTTGAATTGATTGTTTATGCAACTACCCGGAAGAGAATAAGTGGGTTGATCCCACTCATTTTGATTCTCAACTTCATGCTTTGAGGCAATCATGACAAGTGGTGACTCTTCTTGATGTGTCTCCAGATGGACTAGATGCCTTATAGGGCATCCCCTTGAAATGACATGCCTCTTCTCTGATTCTAGATCTTGATGCTGCTGGTCTGAATGCTCTGATCTTTGTATGTCAATTGGGGGAATGACTGCCTCCTCAATTTGCTCAAATGGCTTAGGATTTACCTCATCTAGAGGCACTAATTTACTATCCATGTTTGAGCAAAAAACATCAAGCTCATCCCAAAAATGAGCCTCTTCTGAGTCCTCTACACTCTTCAGTATAGGGTTGCTTATTTGCTCCTCCTCATGGGATGGAATTTCACTTTTTTGCTTGGCCTCAACCCACAACAATCCACCATCATTTTCAATGTCCCCACATTGTTGGTCCGTTATCAAAGTTGGCATCTCCATGCCTTCTTCATCTTCAATATCACCAGGTAGTTCATGAAACAAGGCAACATCATCCACTTGCTAATTCAAGAACACACATTCGGCTTGCATTTGCCCTTGTCCCATTGCAACCTGCTGGCTAGATCTAATCTGTTGTTTTGGGACTATTGATGGATTGCATGGATGGTGCCACTCATAACCTTGAGCCGGGTTATTCTGGCTTGGAACAAGCATGCCTGATGTACTTGTAGCAGCTGAGCTCATGGAGTTCAAGGGCCTAACACAACTCAGTTGATTTTATCCTTGACTATTCCTCTGACACAGTTGCCCTCTCAACTGATAGGGTTGATTATGAGTATGGTATGACACGTTAGTTGTAGGGATTGGTGCCATAATTGGCTGAATGACTGAGGCTTCTGGAAATAATGGCATTGGAGGCCTGGGGGCAATCTTTCCAGCCATAATTAGACAATTTTCTTCCCTAATGGCTACCTCATAGGCATCAGGTAACACATCCCCTCCTAGAGACTGGATCATGACAATGATATCACTATCCATGGATCGCAAATAATACAAGAAGGCAACATTACCTAGGGGAAGGCCTCACCAATGGTGGAATTTTGTACTAGGTTTTTTGGAATCTAAAATTAAAATCCACCATGAATTCATAGGGAGCCCTTTTAATGGTGGCCAGCTACTCTATCAGGGACAAACGATCACTATTATCTTCAAAATGCTGACAGTGCCTTGTTCCCAAATCATCCCATTCATGAATTGAATTTGCAGGTAACTCCTTGTACCACTGGACTGCTTTTCCCTTCAAGGAAGAAGCAAGGAGCCTTACTACAACATTGTCTTAGGTAACATTGTGAATGGAGCATACACTGACAATGTCTTAGATATGCTCAATAGGTGTGGTGGAGTTTTCACCAGTGAAAAAGGGAATAGCCTTCAAAGCTGAAACTAGGATGTCATCATATTATGCAAGATTGAGAGGGCTTCCACCGTCAAAGGCCACAAATGGTCCATTTCTTAGCAGGGCCATGACAATGGTGTGAATGTTATGATGATATAGGGAAGCCTATGCAAGACGAATGGAAAAGGCCATGACTTCCATAAGAGTTTGACATACTAGAGCATTGAAAAGTAGAGATGTTGTTGGATCTAGGGCATACAACTGAGAGGGGGGGGGTGAATCAGTTGTATAAAACTTCTTGTTCTTTCAAACACTTGATTCTTTGTTGTTAGTTAGCAGCATATCAATTAATCATCCATGAAAGCATAATATAAAAAAAACAAGAGCAGATAAGCATCAACACATTGAACACCAAGATTTTGACGTGGAAAACCCGGTTAAGGGAAAAACCACGGGGTGATTAACCCAAGAATTATTCTCTGTTAGAAGAATAAAGAAAAATGAATGGCACATGCCAATTAGGGCTCACTGCCCGAGCACACTGCTCACAAAGAGGCCCACTGCCTACAAGGAGACACACTGTCTACAAAGTGATAAAAATCACAGTCTTGAACTGGAGAATGACATCTCTACCATGTCCGGATCAGTTCCAATTAAGCCCAAAAACCTCTGTTCTGCCTTTCGCACTTCTCTTCGCTATGCCACCCTCATCCACACACACCACTACACGAAATGAACTCACAGACCGTTATTTGTACAAGACATCGACTTAGGATCAAACATCTAAGTCGGCAAACAATCATAAGAGTATCCGCAAGATGAATAACACATCCGGTCGGCCACCACAAGAACATTCGCAGGATGAACAACTCATCCGGTCGGCTAAACAGAGCAAGAACTTCATCCGGAAGAATAACTTCAATTCTGGGCTCTACTATCAATGCGGATCAACAACACAACCTCAACACGATCCAGAAAACTTCACAAGCCTGCCAGAATGTCCAGGTACGTCCGCTCGTCCTTTACTTACTGAAATCTCTTATCCTCCTTATCCGGAACTTCAAGAACACAGTGTGTCGCCACTGTCATAATGCAAGAGGTACTTCTGGACCTCCAAATCATACACAACTCAAGATGGCACATCACAAGGACATCCCAAATACTCTTTCCAATCCGCAGATTAGGATTGTACAATTCCGGACCTCACCGGACCTTTCTGTGATCCTCTGTCACCTCTAAGCACTTGCCGGAACCGGTTCCACACAGACAGCCATAACTTCTTCAGGTCTTCATGCGGACCTCTGAAAACTTGACTGAAGCATCTCAAGACTCATATCTCCAAACCCTTTAATCCGCATCCTCCGATTCTCAACCTATCCAATATATTTGCCTTCTTCTCATCACTGTTCTTCACTGTTCCTGACTGAGGGTAATTTTCTCAATATCCTCAACACACAGCTCATCCAATCCTTCTTGTCAATGTAATATGAGTATGTTGACATCAATGACAACACTGGTTCACCTCATACTTGCAACAATCTCCCCCTTTGTCATTGATGGCAACATATGATGTGAAAAACCATCAAGACAAGAACTTCTCCTTTCTGTCACAGCTCCCCCTATCAACAACAACTTTTTACATGTCTTCTCTCCCCCTTTGATCATTAACCACTTGTTTTTCACATGTCTTCTCTCCCCCTTTGACATCAATGGCAAAGGGCTCATACTTGCAATTCTAATACATCAGAATCATACCAGCTGCTCCCCCTTAGTAGCAGCTCCCCATCATCAATCCGGATCACAAGATATGACTGTGATATCCACCGGACTGATGCACATCAGTGCATCTTAGTTCATCACCGGAGGGGCCATGACCCCTAATTTCTCCCGGAGATATTCAAAAGAGTCCTTGGGAAGAGGTTTTGTAAAGATATCTGCAATCTGATCCTTGGAGGGAACATACTCCAATCTGACTTCTTCCTTGTTTACTTGTTCTCTCAAAAAGTGAAATTTGATAGATATGTGCTTAGTCTTAGAATGCAATACCGGATTCTTAGAAATATTAATTGCACTTGAATTATCACAGAAAATTGTGATAGGCTCCTCATATTCAACTTTGATGTCTCTTAGCATCTGCTTCATCCATAAGATTTGAGTGCAACTACCTGCTGCTGCAATGTATTCTGCTTCAGTTGTAGACAGAGATATTGCATCTTATTTCTTGCTTAGCCAAGAAACCAATCTCTTCCCCAAAAAGAATGCTCCACCACTAGTGCTCTTCCGGTCATCCACATCTCCTGCCCAATCTGCATCTGTGTAAGCATGAAGAGAGAAATTCGGATCTCTAGGGTACCATAGACCATACTCAACTATTCCTTTCAAGTACCTAAAAATTCTTTTGATTGCCATAACATGAGATTCTCTAGGATCAGCCTGGAATCTTGCCACAAGACCAACAGCCTGCATTATATCTGGTCTAGTTTGAGTGAGATACAACAATCCACCAATCATTGATCTATACTTTGTCTGATCTGCCTTTGGAGAATCATCATCTTTGCTTAACTTACATCCGGTTGCCATAGGAGTGTTTATAGGCTTTGAGTCTTCCATACCAAATTTCCTTAACAATTCTTTCACATATTTGGTCTGAGAAATGAAGATCCCTTCTTTTGTTTGAGTAATTTACAGACCCAAGAAGAAATTCATTTCACCAAGCATAGACATTTCAAACTCACTTTTCATCTGATTTGCAAAAGTTTTGCACATACTATCTCTTCCTCCAAAAATGATATCATCCACAAACACTTCAACAATCAAAATATTTTCATGATCAATTTTGAAATATAAGTTACTGTCAGCAGTACCTTTGTTGAATCCAATCTGCACAAGATGCTTATCCAACCTTTCATACCATGCTCTTGGGGCTTGCTTCAATCCATACAAAGCTTTCTTCAACTTGCAGACCATATCATCATTATCAGACAATTGAAATCTATCCGGTTGTTTAATGTAGACTTCTTTTTTCAGATCACCATTTAGGAAGGCAGACTTGACATCCATCTGATATACCTTGAAGTCTTTGAAGGCAGCAAATGCAAGAAGTAATCTGACTACTTCAATTCTTGCCACCGGAGCAAAAGTCTCTTCAAAGTCAATTCCTTCTATTTGAGAGAAGCCTTTGCAGACCAATCTAGCTTTGTTTCTGATTACTTCACCAGCTTCATTTAGTTTGTTCCGGAAGACCCACTTGGTTCCAATTACATTCCTGTCTCTAGGTCTGGGAACAAGATCCCAAGTATGATTTTTTTCAATTTGCATCAATTCATCTTCCATTGCTTTGGTCCAGTTTTCATCATTGCAGGCTTCATTTATTGTTTTAGGTTCAATCTTTGAAATCAGACAACATTCATCCTGATTTTGAGCAACATTCCTTCTAGTTTGTACACCTTTGCTTCTGTCACCTATGATCTGATCTTCAGAGTGGTTCAGTCTTACATACCTTGGAATTTTGGGAGTATCCTGCACTGCTGCTTCTTGATCAGGCTCATTCAAACCTATCTCTTCTTCCTGATTTACCGGATCAGGCTGACTCTGTCTCACCGGAGAGGATTGAGGTCCTTGAACACTGTCTTGGTCATCTTCATCAAACTCATAAAATCTTGAAGGCTTCTCAATTCCTTCATCAACTTTCACATTGGTGCTTTCTATCATCTTCCTCAATCTCTTATTGTAACACCGGTATGCTTTGCTTTGAGTGGAGTAACCAAAGAAAATTCCTTCATCACTTCTAGCATCAAACTTTCCTAGATCTTCATCTCTTTTAATATAACACTTGCTACCAAATACTCTGAAATATTTCACAGTAGGAGTGATGCCAAACCAGAGTTCATAGGGGGTCTTACCGGTGTTGTTTCTGATTTGAACTCGATTGAGAGTGTAGACTGCAGTGCTGATAGCTTCCTTCCAAAACATTTGAGGAACATTTGCTTCCAACATCATTGTCCTCGCAGCTTCCTGAATGGTCCGGTTCTTTCTCTCAACCACTCCATTCTGCTGTGGAGTCCTAGGAGCAGACAACTGTCTCCTTATACCCTGCTTCTCACAAAAATCAATGAACTCACCAGATGTAAATTCACCACCTCTATCAGACCTTAGACACTTTAGTTTCAATCCGGTTTGATTCTCTACCATAGCTTTGAAGATCTTGAACTTCTCAAATGCTTCTGATTTTTCTTTTAGAAAGGTAACCCACATCATCCGGGAATGATCATCAATTAACAACATGAAATATTTATCACCTTGTAGACTCTTGATTCTTGTCAGACCACAGAGATCAGTATGTACTAATTCCAACAATCCGGTAGAAGACTGATCTTTGCTTTTGAAAGAGACTCTGCTTTGTTTACCTAGCTGACATTCTTTGCACAAACTATTTGTAGGTTTCATCAATTTTGGAAGATCTCTTACGGCCTGAGTATTGCTTATCTTGATGATGTTATCAAAATTTACATGGCACATTCTTCTATGCCATAACCAACTCTGATCAATTTGAGCAAACAAACAACTTTTGTTTGAACCAACCAGATGAAAGATATTACCTTTTGTCTGAGTACCGGATGCAATCTCAGTTCCGGAGTTTGTAAAGATTCTGCATTTTCCATTTTTGAACCGGAGATCATAGCCTTTGTCCACTAACTGACCAACACTAAGAAGATTGTGCTTCAATCCTTCAACATACAGTACGTTACCTGTTTTGCTCTTTCCATCGAAGGAAATAGTTCCCCTGCCTCTGATTCTGCCAGCAGAATTGTCACCAAACTTTACCATTCCTCCTTCATACCTTTCCAAATTCAAGAACTTATTCTTGTCACCAGTCATATGGTGAGAACATCCACTGTCAATAACCCAATCATCCTTTTCTTCCACTTGAGCAGCCAAAGCTTTTTCAACAACTTTGTGATTGACAGATTCAGAGAGTATTGAATCTTCTTCCTTGATGGCAATAAACACCCACTCATTTCCGGATTTGCTTCCTAGTTCTAATTCATCATCTGTTACTCCTTCATTGTCATCTTCTTCGTGAACATAATAGCAATTCTTTTGAAACCTTTGTCTGTTAGTATTAGACCTTGCAGATCTTTCCGGACATCTTGAAGCAAAATGACCAATCTTATTGTAGTTGAAACACTTAAAGGGTAGTTTTCCTTCATACTTACCGGATCCTCTTGGCAGTCTCTTTGCAATGAGGGCTTCAAGTTGAGCTGTTTCTGCTTCTTCTTCTTCCATGTCTCTTCTTGCTTGATCATACCATGACATTTTCCTTGATGAGTTTTCTCCCAGATCAAATCTCTGTTTGCCTTTCACATAGGCACTGGCTTTGAAAGCAGATTCAGTCTTGGGAGGATCATCTCCAAACTCGGTCATTTCAAATGCAGCTAGTTTGCCAGCCAGTTGTTCTCTTGTGATAGTTGTGTGGGCTCTGAATTCATCAATGGCAGCAACCTTGATTTTGTAGGCAGCAGGAAGGGATCTTAGGATTTTGCAGACAATCTCATTTTCATCTAAAGTTCCACCAGCATTTCTGATTCCACATACCAGCTCATTCACTCTTGGCATAAAGGTAGTGATGTTTTCATCATCTCTCATTTTCAATCTTTCAAATTTCCCTTTCAGACTTTGCAACCTTGCACTTTTGACAAACTCATCTCCTTCATACAGAAGTTCCAGTTTAGTCAGGATCTCATATGCAGTTGGTAGGTCAATAACATTCGAGAGATCTGAGTCATTCAATGCGCTTAGAAGAGCTTCCTTGGTCCGCAGATTGTTTTCAGCTTCTGTGATTTCATTCAGAGTTGTCGGACCACCTTGTGGAGGTACATATGGTTTTGAAACCATAGCCAAGTATGCTTTTCCCATACATTCCAAGTGACACTTCATGCGACCTTTCCAGAGAGTGAAGTTGGTTCCATCAAACTTCGGACTATCCTTCTTGTATGACGACATCCTGGATCTCCTCAAGCGGTTAAGCTCCTATTAGAGGAACTTAGCTCTGATACCAATTGTTGGATCTAGGGCATACAACTGAGAGGGGGGGGTGAATCAGTTGTATAAAACTTCTTGTTCTTTCAAACACTTGATTCTTTGTTGTTAGTTAGCAGCATATCAATTAATCATCCATGAAAGCATAATATAAAAAAAACAAGAGCAGATAAGCATCAACACATTGAACACCAAGATTTTGACGTGGAAAACCCGGTTAAGGGAAAAACCATGGGGTGATTAACCCAAGAATTATTCTCTGTTAGAAGAATAAAGAAAAATGAATGGCACATGCCAATTAGGGCTCACTGCCCGAGCACACTGCTCACAAAGAGGCCCACTGCCTACAAGGAGACACACTGTCTACAAAGTGATAAAAATCACAGTCTTGAACTGGAGAATGACATCTCTACCATGTCCGGATCAGTTCCAATTAAGCCCAAAAACCTCTGTTCTGCCTTTCGCACTTCTCTTCGCTATGCCACCCTCATCCACACACACCACTACACGAAATGAACTCACAGACCGTTATTTGTACAAGACATCAACTTAGGATCAAACATCTAAGTCGGCAAACAATCATAAGAGTATCCGCAAGATGAATAACACATCCGGTCGGCCACCACAAGAACATTCGCAGGATGAACAACTCATCCGGTCGGCTAAACAGAGCAAGAACTTCATCCGGAAGAATAACTTCAATTCCGGGCTCTACTATCAATGCGGATCAACAACACAACCTCAACACGATCCAGAAAACTTCACAAGCCTGCCAGAATGTCCAGGTACGTCCGCATTTCCTTTACTTACTGAAATCTCTTATCCTCCTTATCCGGAACTTCAAGAACACAGTCTGTCGCCACTGTCATAATGCAAGAGGTACTTCCGGACCTCCAAATCATACACAACTCAAGATGGCACATCACAAGGACATCCCAAATACTCTTTCCAATCCGCAGATTAGGATTGTACAATTCCGGACCTCACCGGACCTTTCTGTGATCCTCTGTCACCTCTAAGCACTTGCCGGAACCGGTTCCACACAGACAGCCATAACTTCTTCAGGTCTTCATGCGGACCTCTGAAAACTTGACTGAAGCATCTCAAGACTCATATCTGCAAACCCTTTAATCCGCATCCTCCGGTTCTCAACCTATCCAATATATTTGCCTTCTTCTCATCACTGTTCTTCACTGTTCCTGACTGAGGGTAATTTTCTCAATATCCTCAACACACAGCTCATCCAATCCTTCTTGTCAATGTAATATGAGTATGTTGACATTAATGACAACACTGGTTCACCTCATACTTGCAACAGATGTATCAAAATATTCTTTGAAAATAAGGGTAACAAGTCTGCTTTTGGAGACTAGAAACATACCAGAAGACCAAAGTATCACCGAACTTCGATCTTTGATGAATATTTAAGCACTCAGGTTACTTTTGCTAGCGGATTTGTTCAGTAAAGTCGCCATGGTATTTGTGAAGACTGCCCTGAATGGCTAAATGCACTAAACAACACACCAAATCCTTCAATGGATGATAAAGCTCATCAAGTTAGTCCCACCAGGCGTGCCAGAAACTGTTACATAGAATTGCACCATGCTTGGAGAGAGTCCAATCATTCTAATGACACAATGGGAATCATCTCAAGGTGTGGGACCTTGCAAGTTCAGATTAGACCTCTAGAGAAGGCCAGTTCCTCTTTCTAAGTTTAAGGCCTAGAGAAATAGACTAAACCTACACTAATGATCACCAGGGAAAAGGGAGAGAGGGAAACAGAAAGGGAAAAGGTGATGCACCAAGATTTATTATGTTGGATTGCACTAACATAACACAGGAATGACCTCAAAGCTGAAGGAGAATCACACAGACTCATGCAAGTTCAAACAGAGGTTAGGGTAGAAAGACAAAACTATGGAAATGACCATTTTATCCACAAAACATAGTTTAGATCTATCAAATAAACATAGTGCAAGAATAATGAGAGAGGCAATATTCAGTTTATATTGATCATAGAGGTCAAATAACCATTACAAAGCAGAACACTTTGCAATAGAAATAGATACAAAATAACCGATTACATTCATTGGTGAACCAACTAGAAGATATCAAAGGCCTAGCTTTAGGCACAATGCATCAGATTCTACTAGTTCTTGCAATTGCATTACAAGACCTGTGACAACAAAAGTTCGGTAGCATAACAGCCCAGAACAACAACCCCCTTCTACTAAAGATTACAATGCTTTAGATATCAAATCCTTGTGCAGAGAATGCTGAGGTAGGTCCATGAGACCCAAGATCACCAATACTGTCATCAATGCAGAGTCAGGAGCAAATGGCGATGGGGACATAACCCATGCCTCTAGTAGACTTGCACTCTAGGAAAGGCTTCACACATGCAAGAGAAGATGAAGCATTGAAGAAGAGAGCCCAAAAGTCGTTGCCAACCACTAAATAATCTGCCACCGAGCCACCGAAGTCCCCTCGCATTGAAGAATCGAGCCATCCCTCTTGTATTTCACCTGCAAAGCTCGCCAACTTGAATGAATGCTTTTGGCACCACTGGAATGCTTAAAACCCTGAGTTTGAATTAGATTCATTGGATGAACAAGAGGTGATAAGATCGACAGCTCTGCGGCCCGCTGCATATTGCTTTTCTTTTAATTCTGCATTGAGGCCTTAAAACCTGGCATATGTGGCAATTTCATAGCTTCACGAGGAGCCAAGACAAGGCTCAACAAAGAAGAAACCTCTGCGAAATGCCATGGTGGCGCTAAGCATACAGGTGAGTCACTTTTCCTAGAAGTGTTGTTGGCATATAGGGGCCCACCTTAAGAGATCCTGTGGAGAAGCACCAACACACAATGTGTCTGAATGACGCAAGTTGGAGAGAAAATTTTCTTTGTTTTGTTTAGAACTTGCGTTGTGTCGATATGTGGCACACCTTGGAAGCTGCCCACCACAGCCTTAGAAAAGGAGGAAGAACAAAGGAACATGATATGTGTCATCATTTTGTAGCCGAGCGTAAAATCTTTCCTGCAGACAAGATTCTCTTGAGACACTGCATTACCATTTGATCCTTCACAACCCCACCTGTTCACTTCATCCTTCAACACTTGGTGTGATCTGCTTCATCCAATTGAGTCATCGATCTTATGGCCATAGGCCATGATATACCTTACACCTGTCCTCATTTCATAGCCCCGCGGTGGGAACATGATGTCAGCTTCGGCTATCTGCGAGCTTGTGATATCCTTCCATGTGGCACCTTCGGGCCCCACTACTACCTTCGGAGAGAAGAGGAAATTGCAAACTCCCAACCTTTGATGAAATAACACTTAGTTGCCTTATGAAGAGAAAAGAAGGTGGAGTTCGGCCTGCGGACCTTCTGCCTTCTGCCTTCCAAAAGGAAGGGAGAAGAGGGAAACTCCAAACTTTGAAAATCCAAAAAACATTGAATACTTAGGCAATTAAGGCTAAGGAGTGGAGTTCAGAGGTAGGAAGGATGGAATGCTGAAGACCAGAATGCCAAACTCTGAAAGTTCGACAACACGGAAAAACACAAGGCAAACTTGGGACTTTTGGGACTTAGCCAAATTGGGTAATTTTATCTTGCATTCCAGAGGGGGAAAACACCAAGATTTCATGGATTTGGGCTATTTGGCTGGGGAGCAAAATAGGTCAACATTTTGGCGACTTGCGGGGATGTTTACCTGCTAAACAATAGACTAGTGGCCTTACGTATCCATTGGGCATAGAGTCAAAAGAGACTGCAACAAGAACAA
Organism: Cunninghamia lanceolata; assembly: GCA_027924645.1. Lineage (NCBI taxonomy): Eukaryota > Viridiplantae > Streptophyta > Pinopsida > Cupressales > Cupressaceae > Cunninghamia > Cunninghamia lanceolata. The sequence continues at coordinate 6,663,042 of BSBN01000850.1, forward strand.
AGGAGCTAAAACAACTAGGGCAAGCTACCAAGGCCAAACAAAACAACAGCAAACATGTATCCTCCTAATGAGAATACAACAGAGTGCAAAGGTGCTTATTTAAAGAAAACCTAAAACAGAAACAAAACTAACCTACACCTAAACCAACCAACCAGGACTGACCTTAAACAAAGCCATTAACTGGTTCTTGAAAATAACTACCCTTTATCAACAATTTACAATGCTTTACATGCTTGTGGGTAGTTAACATGAGGTGGGGGAGGGATGGGCATACAACAAATTGACAAAACACTTCCTCGAGAAAGAGGACAAACTCACTTACCCACTTGAACTGATTGTTGATGCAACTACCTGGAAGTGAATAAGTGGGCTGATCCTACTCATTTTGATGCTCAACTTCATGCTTTGAGGCAAGCATGCCAAGTGGTGACTCTTTTTGATGTGTCTCCAGTTGGGCTAGATGCCTTATAGGACATTCCCTTGAAATGACATGCCTCTGCTCTAATTCTAGCTCTTGATGCTACTAGATTGAATGCTTTGATCTTTGTATGTCAATTGGAGGAATGACTACCTCCTCAATTTTCTCAAATGGCTCAGGATTTACCCCATCTAGAGGCACTGATTTACTATCCAGGTTTGAGCAGAAAACATCAAGCTCATTCCAGAAATGAGCCTCCTCCAAGTCCTCTACACTCTTTAGTATAGGGTTGTTTATTTTCTCCTCCTGATGGGCTAGAATTTCACTTTTTTGCTTGGCCTCAACCTACAATAATCTTCCATCATTTTCAATATCCCCACACTACTGGTACATTATCAAAGTTGGCATCTCCATGCCTTATTCATCTTCAATGTCACCAAGTAGTTCATGAAACAAGGCAACATCATCCACTTGCCAATTCAAGAACACACATTCATCCTGCATTTGCCTTTGTCCCACTGCAGCCTGTTGGCTAGATCCAATCTGTTGTTTTGGGACTGTTGATGGATTGCATGGATGGCATTGCTCATAACCTTGAGTCGGGTTGTTCTAGAATGGAACAAGCATGCCTGATGTACTTGTAGCAGCTGAGCTCATGGAGTTTAGGGGCCTAACACAGCTTAGTTGATTTTGTCCTTGATTGTTCCTCTGACATGGTTGCTCGCTTGGCTGATAGGGCTGATTATGAGCATGGTATGACACGTTAGTTGTAGGGATTGGTGCCATAATTGGCTAAATGACTGGGGCTTCTAGAAATAATGGCTAAATGCACTGAATGGCTCAATGCACTAAAGAACATACCATGGCTAAATGCACTGAAGAACATACCAAATCCTTCAATGGATGATAAATCTCACCACTCTGGTCCCACCAGGCGTGCTAGAAATTGTTGTCACATATTGCACCCTACTTTGGGAGAGTACAAGCATTCTAATGACACAATGGGAATGATCTCAAGGTGTGGGACCTTGCAAGTTGAGATAAGACCTCCAGAGAAGGTTGGTTCCTCTTTCTCAGCTTAAGGCCTAGAGAAATAGACTAAAACTATACTAATGATCACTAGGGAAAAGGTGATGCACCAAGATTTAGTGTGTTGGATTGCACTGACATAACACAGTAATGATTTCAAAGCTAAAGGAGAATCACACAGACTCATGCAAGTTCAAACAGAGGTTAGGGCAAAAAAACAAAACTATGGAAGGGACCGTTTTATCCACAAAACATAGTTTAGATCTATCAAATAAACACAGTGCAAGAATAATGAGAGAAGCAGTATTCAATTTATATTGATCATAGAGGTCAAATAACCATTACAAAGCAGAACAATTTGTAGCAGAAATAGATACAAAATAACTGATTACATTCATTGGTGAATCAACTAGAACACATCAAAGGCCTAGCTTCAGGCACAATGCATCAGATTCTATTGGTTCTTGCAATCGCATTACAAGACTTGTGACAACAAAAGTTCGGCAGCATAACAGCCTAGAACAACAACCCCCTTCTACTAAATATTACAATGCTTTATATATCAAATCCTTGTGCAGAGAATGTTGAGGTAGGTCCACAGGACCCAAGATCACCAATGTTGTCATCAATGCAGAGTCAGGAGCAAACGACGATGGGGATAGAACCCATGCCTCTGGCAGACCTGCACTCTATGAAAGGCTGCCCACACACAAGAGAAGACAGAGCATTGAAGAAGAGGGCCCAAAAGTCATTGCCAACCACCAAATAATCTGCCACCGAGCCGTCGAAGTCCCCTCAAATTGAAGAATCGAGCCATCCCTCTTGAATTTTGCCTATAGAGCTTAGCAACTCAAATGAATTCTTTTGGCACCACCGGAATGCTTAAAACCCTGAGTTTGAATCAGAGTCGTTGGATGAACAAGAGGTCATAAGATCAATGGCTCCATGGGCCGCTGCATATTGCTTTTCTTTTAATTCCGCATTGAGGCCTTAAGACATGGCATACATGGCAATTTCACAGCTTTGTGGGTAGCCAAGACAAGGCTCAGCAAAGAAGAAACCTCTGTGGAATGCCACGGTGGCGTTGAGCATATAGGTGAGTCGCTTTTATTAGAAGCATTGTCGGCATATAGGGGTCCACCATAAGAGATCCTATGGAGAAGCGCCAACATGCCATGTGTCCAAACGGTGCAAGCCGGAGAGAAACATTTCTTTGTTTTGTTTAGAACTTGCATCACACCGACACGTGACACACCTTGGAAGCTGCCCACCACAGCCTTCGAAAAGGAGGAAGAACAGAGGAATAGGCTACGTGTCATCATCTCGCAACCGCGCATAGAATCTTTCCTGCAGACAAGATTCTCCTATGACACTGCGCCACTGTTCGATCCTTCACGACCCCACCTCTTCACTTCATCCTTCGACACCTAGCATGATCTGCTTCATCCAACTGAGTCATCGATCTTATGGCCATAGGCCATGATATACCTTACACTTGTCCTCATTTCGCAGCCCCGTGGTGGGAACATGATGTCAGCTTTGGCGCTCTGCAAGCTTGCGATATCCTGCCATGTGGCACCTTTGGGCCCCGCTGCTGCCTTTAGAGAGAAGAGGAAAGAGCGAACTCCCGACCTCTGACGAAATAACACTTAGTTGCCTTATGAAGAGAAAAGAGGGCGGAGTTCATCCTTCAGACCTTCCGCCTTTTGCCTTCCAAAACAAAGGGAGATGAGGGAAACTCCGAACTCTGAAAGTCCAAAAAACATTGAATACTTAGGTAATTAAGGTAAAGGAGAGGAGTTCGGAGGTAGGAAGGATGGAACGCTGAAGACCAAAACTCCGAACTTTGAAAGTCTGACAACTCGGAAAAACACAAGGCAAACTCAGGACTTTTGGGACTTAGCTAATTTGGGTAGTTTTGCCTTGCATTCCGGAGGGGGAAAACACTAGGATTTCATGGATTTGGGCTATTTGATTGGGGAGCAAAATAGGTCAATAGCCCTCATTGCATATGAATAAGATGATGCAACTCCATAATAGCCAACATCAAAGAGGAGATGAATGTCCTCAATAGTGTCCTCCAAATCTACAATATGTATCAATAAATCATCCCACAAAGTTGAAATTGAAAGACAATGAATATGATCCTAATGCATTGAAGTACTGGAAGCCATAGCAACACGAAACTTTGAATATGAGTTGAAGCAAGGAAACCTGATGTGTAAGAGAAAATTAAAAGCAAAGTCCAAGACATGGAAGATTGTAAGATAAAGGCTAACACATTAAAGAATGTAAAAAGGTCATTTGGGAATCATGTGAAAGAGTCGTGGGATTTTAAAACTAATTTGATTTAGCAAAGTTGTAGGTAGGCAAAACAAAATATTGCTGAACAAAATAATCCACTACATGAAAAGTGATTAAAAAAGGGCAACACATTTAAGAAGTTGGAAGGTAAAACCTTATTTTTTTGTTAGAGAGTTTTTGTGAGACCAAAAGCTTTTAAGTTAGAAAGGTGTGATCCAAAGTGAATTATCATGAAAATAATCAAACTTTAGTTAATTGAGTTGATTAATTGTATTGTAAGTTTATGAAATTAAGGAAAAAATTAAGACATGATTTAAACCTCATTAATAAATAATTGAATAAGATAGAGATTCACAATTTGATACAAGAACAACACAAACATAGAAAAACCAAATTGAGTATCAATTTTCTATTTTATTATCACCAACAACAAGGAAATGTTTTATATAGTGACAAAACCCCTCAATATGGCAAGGTAGTGATTGTGTTATTATCATGATAGTTTTGTTTGTGTCAATGGTGAATGCATGCATGTTGTTGCTATTGTGTGTGTCATGATGATTTCACTATTTTCATAGGCAGTTGTGTGTGTGCCACAACCCTTTCTCCATGGTATCTTTGGTAGTTATATTGCATGTATAAAACCAAAAAGAAATGGCGCCTCTTCATGCTCCTTGATATTTTGGAACCTCACATTACCTATTTATGATCCCTTAGCATAAATATACCCTTTAAGGTTCACAAACATATTACCTCTTCTAGAAACCAAAGGGATGTGAAGTAAGATTAGATATATCTAACCATGAATGATAAAAAACCCACATGAGCATATATATATATATATTTGGATAGCTAATCTGGCATACAAAATAACACAGGTTGGAATAAAGAACCATGAAGGGATGCTCTCCCCATCATCTCCAAGCAATGGACTGATGGTGAGCTCGTCTCACATTTCCTGCCGGCGAGGCATCTTTCTATCTCCTTTAAGCATTAATCTTGATTTGTTTTTTCCCATTCTCCACCGCCTGGTCTAAAAAATAGTACAGGGTGGAGTAAAGAACTATAAAGAGATGCTTTCCCCTCATTTCCAAGCATGGACTGAACGTGAACCCTTCTCTCACATTCCCTGACGGCCAGGCATCTTTCCATTTTCTTCAAGCATTAATCTTCATTTGCGTTTTCCCATTCTCCACCTCCTGCTTCGGCTCTTTGTTCCAGACATCTGCAGGTTTCCTGGTAATTGTTTAATTTCATGACACGCCCATGGTATCATAAAACAGGGATTTAACAAATACCCCATCAGTATATATAGGCAGTGATGCACATTGCATACCATACATCTGATTTTATGAAGTCATCAGCATGTTCTAGATCTTCAAATGCTTATAATTTTGATTTTCTAGAAATTGAAAATTAACCTGGCCCCTTCTTTCTCACTGCTGATCTGACAAGATGCACATTGTTAGAGTGCAAGCCTATGTTTAAAAATTGCTTCACTTGGCATCACCAATAATCTCCACAAGAACATTGTCCTTGCTTGAAATGATGGAATCGAAACGCATCTCTCACAACAATTTGTCTTGCAACAATCTTGGAGATAAACTTGGTTGCAGTGTGGCAGTCAACACATACTCTAAGGTTCTTGACAACTCTAATAGTTGTTCCCGGAGGTGTGTTTAACAATCCAAATGCAATTGCCAACTTCTCACTATGGTGGCAGATGAATAATTCTCTTTCCTCCTCCTCCACATCATTCTGTAGACGTCTTGAATCTTGCAAATACCCTTCCACCTTCATTTTCCAAGACAATTTCTCCAACTTTGCATAGATCTCTTGTGTCTGTGGGTGTGATCTGTCTCCTACACAAAAAGCATGTAACATTTTCTGGTCTTCAATCCAGCTACATCCCGGTATCTTTTTAATTTCTCTGTTTTTCATCAATCTCCTTACCATTTGAACATCACCCCACCTGCCCACGTCTGCATAGATGTTTGATAGAAGGACATAAGTTGCAGGATTATTAGGGTCCAGCTCAAGGAGGAGACTTGCTGTAAATTCTCCTAACGTTATATTCTTATGTGATCTACAGGCACCAAGCAAACTTGTCCACACAACCACCGTAGATTTAATAGGCATTTTGATGATAAAGTTTAGAGTTTCCTCAAGATAGCCAGCACGACAAAGGAGGTCAACCATGCGTACATAATGATCAACTGTAGGCATAATGCAGGAAGAGTCACTCATTCCATTGAAGTATTTACATCCCTCATCTACTAAACCTGCATGGCTGCATGCAAATAAAACGCAAGCAAAACTTACATGATCAGGACATGTTCCAGATTGCTTCATTAGTTCAAAGAGTTTGAGAGCATCAATGCAAAAGCCATTTTGTGCATATCCTGCGACCATGGCATTCTATGAGATAACATTTTTCTGAGGCATTTTGTCAAATAGTTCACGTGCCTTGTGAATGCTTCCACATTTTGCATACATGTCTATCAGGGTATTTGCAACTATAACATCTGACAAATATTTACTTTCAATTATGCTTTGATGGATGTCCGTACCCTGTTCTAAAGATCCTATTTTGGCTCAGGCCGGGAGGATGCTGACAAAGGTTGTGGAGTCTGGCTTTAAACCTGCCAGTTGCATTTGCTTAAAAGTTTCCAAGGCCTTTTCAGAAAACCCATTTTGTGCATATCCAGCAATCACAGTATTCCATGAGATAATATTTCTTTGATGCATTTCGTCAAACACTTTGCGTGCCTTTTATATGTTTCCACACTTTGCATACATGTCTACCATGATAGTTGCAAGTACGACATCTGTCAAATATCCATTCTGAATTATGCTTTGATGGATATCCATGCCCTGTTTTAAAGCTCTCAGTTTGGCACAGGCTGGGAGGATGCTGGCAAAGGTTGTGGAATCTGGTTTTATGCCCGCCAATTGCATTTGCTTAAAACTTTCCAAGGCTTTTTCAAGAAAACCATTTTGTGCATATCCTGCAATCATTGCAGTCCAAGTCACAACATCTCTTTGAGGGATTTTATCAAACAGTTGACGTGCCTTCGGTATGCTTCCACATTTTACATACATGTCTATCAGGGCATTAACAACTACGGCTTCTGATAAAAATCCACTTTCGATTATGAATTGATGGATGTTCATACCTTGTTCCAAACCTCCCATTTCGGCACAGGCTGGGAGGATGCTGGCAAAGGCTGTGGAGTTTGGCTTTACATCTGCCAATTGCATTTGTTTAAAATCATCCAAAGCCTTTTCAACAAACCCATTTTGTACATATCCCGCGACCATGGCATTCCATGAGATAATATCCGGTCGAGGCATTTCATTGAAAAGCCTTAAAGCCTCCTCAATAACACCATTTTGCGTATATCCTGCAATCATCGCATTCCAGAAAACCTCATTTTTATGAGGTATTTTGTCAAACAGCTCACGTGCCTTGTATATGCTTCCACATTTTGCATACATATCTACCAAGGCATTTACAATGACTACATCTGACAAAAATTCCCTTTCAATTATGCTTCCATGTATGTCCATACCCTGTTCCAGGGCTCTTATTTTGGCACAGGTAGGGAGTACGCTGGCAAAAGTGAACCGATCGGGTTGAACACCTGTTCGTTGCATTTGGTGAAACAATGTCAATGCCTCGTGAGGAAACCCATGTCTTCTGTAAGCTCCAATGATCGCATTCCACGAGAACCCATCTCGTTCTGTCATGTCGTCAAACTCTTGACGAGCATCAACCAAACTTCCGCACCTGACATACATGTTGATAAGCTTAGTTTGAAAAAATCTGCATTTAGCAAATGCAAATCCCCTGTGAATGATGAGAGATTGGATTTGTTTACCTTGTGAAAGCGCATTCTTGACAATGCAGGTTTGCAATAGTTGAAGATATGTAGAAGTGTCTCGAGGGGGATCGTAGGTAGTCAGCAGAATGTGCAGCGCCTCCTTCAACCGACCCTCTCTACATAACGCTGTCAGTTTCAGATTAGTAGTTGAAAGCACCGCCATTGGCATTGTATGATGGTAACTGACAAGTTGGAAATGTGCATTGTTATTCAATTTACTTCGACCACAACTGAGTATATGCGAATGCTCTTCAATGTCAACAAATTCTCGAGAACATTGTTGAATAGGGTTTGTTGTATCGAGAATCACAATGCTCTCGTATAACTAAAATAACTCTCTTTCAAAATAGGAAGAGTACTGGCAATTTCAAATTTCTGATTCTGGAAAAGATTGCCAGTTAAATATAAATCCTAATCCTCTCTGGACATCCCCTCCATTGATTTTACGTTGTTGAACAAGCATTCGGTTTGTTAGCCATATTGGTTTTGCATCCAGGAATTAGCAGTACAAAAGATCTAATTATCATTTTAAGTTTTATAACAGGAATTAGTGGTACAAATGATCTTAAGTTTTTACAACACTTGAACATGTGAACATCTTGTAGATACAAGAAGTTGTAGTTTGATGCATAAGTTTGTGCGTTCATGGAGTTATGGCAGCCCTAACTAAAATCAATAAAAAAATAATAATTAGGGGAGAGGATCCAGTAGCTGCCCATGTATGAATAGCGGCACCTTACTCTTTAATTAAATCTATGAAAAGAACTAATACATGTGTACAAATATTACAAACGATTTAATAAGGAACCAATACATGTATAATAATACATTTCACATTTCACATCAAAGAAACAACCAATCATATGGTGACACATAAGGCAATAGTAAGGCGATCGATAATAGGTGTCTTGGTGAACATGTTTTGGTCCAACTATTTTTTTTGGGTGTTTTTGGACAACTCAGTGAAGATGTAGTTGATTAGGCTACACCATTGATACCCAGAACCTAAACAATAACTTTAAGCTCTTAAGTCACATAAGAAGAAACCCAAAAATTTGAACATGTGAACATCATGTAGCTACAAGTTGTTGTAGTTTGATACATAAGTGTCGTGTTCACAGAGTTATGGCAGCCCTAGCTAAAACCAATTAAAAGAAAACAATTATAACACATAGGAAGGTAGGGTTCCAAATTGATCCTTCATGTCTAGATGGCTTAGATTATTGGAATGAAGTGGTCTTATCACGTTCCAAATATTTGAACTTTTGATTATTGTTTTTCTTAGAGTAATAAAATAAAAAAACAATACATAAATAATTTAGATATAAGATTTGGAATTGATAATTGAAATAAATGTTATAAAATATTAACATTAAATAAATTAAATTTTATGGGTACTTAACTCTAATTTTGATGCAAATGTTTATGTTCAAATGTTAGAAATCTATTTACCAAGATGTTGGAATTTATGATGTCTCACTAACCTTTAATTTTGATTGTGTACCTTCTTGGTTCACTTTCGTGAGTGTAGAAGTGATCTTTGCAAGTGCAGATCCTAATGCATGGATGTGAACATGTAACATGGTGACCTGTTCTAAGATAATTTTGAAGATTAGAATGTGTTTCCTTTAGATTTTGGTATTTGAATTTATGTAAGGATGAGTGATTTATACAGACACCTTTGGGGAATCTGCTAGATTGTAAGGAACAAGTTCTCCTCAATCCAAGGCCTTAGATGGACCAATTCAACAATGATCCACCAAGGTCAAGAACAACAAGAGGATAAGATGCAATGTTGATGTGCTCCATCTTATCCACTTGCAAATATAACTCTAGATGTGCTCCTTAGTTATATTAGTTAGATTATATGATTCTTTTCCTTGAGGGCTAGAATATTTAAATACACCATCATAGTGCATAATTTGGAGAATTTGCACTTTAAGTAGTTCACAATGGTTGTGTGAAAAGGTGATAAAGTTTTGAATTTAAATTTTTGAATTTTGAAAATGTGGGGGTCATATCTGCAAGCACAAAATTGATCTAGATCAATTCTACATTCACATATATGAACTAAAGTAAGATAAATGAATATTTAGAGAATGAGATGGAGTTTTAGGGATGAGTGATGATGGGATTCCAAAATGGATGTCATCATTTACCAACTTCCTCTAAGGTTAGAAATGGTCTACTTTGTGATCTTTGTTGTATGTTCTTGTGCCCATTCTAGTGATTGCTTCAATAGTTGCAATCTAGGGTCATTCATCCTAATTTCTAGCCTTCTACCATGTTCTAAACTAATTTACAAAGACCTCTAGACTTCTTATATATATTTCCTATTCTTTGACTTTCAAGCTAAAATTCAAAATTGGGACAAAAATCATAATTTAGTACTAGAGTCCCAAGATAAAAGTCATACATACACTCGAGCCCCATTTAACTCAATTTAATTCAAAGTGTTATGTCCCAAATTCCCTAACCCTAGTCTCTCTTCAAACACTCAAATTGGAATCCCATTTGAGATAAAAGCCTTATTTTTCCTATTTTGATAGGAAGTTACATTTGGAAAATCTCTACAACATCAAGTACTTCTACAACTCCCTTCTACAAGAAGCTATTGAGTGATAGAAGTTACATTTGAATCCTGTCTTGTAGGTCCTATTCCTTATTAGTTTTCTTCCATCCCCTCTTAGTCATTTTCCACTATTCTTCCCCTTACCTTCATCCATTTTCTTTGCATATTCCTAATTTCTCCTTCGAACAACCCCTTAATTCCCTATTTTCCCCTCACACATCCTTCACTATATTTATTTTCATATCCAACCTTCAAATACCCTTGTAAATCAATCCAAAACATTCCATCTCCTATATATGTCTCCTATATAGATAGCATAGTGAGCCCCCCATGCTTTTTCCCTTTACCACATTTGTTGCACATAACACCTAGTACATTGTACTATAGGTTTCACACATTCCCTATTTTCCTTTCACACATCTTGCACTATATCTATTTTCAAATCCAACCATCAAGTCCCCTTGCAAATCAATTCAAAACAATCCACTGCCTATTTGTCCCCCATACACACAACAAAATGAGTCACTATATCACCTTGCACTATATCTATTTTCAAATCCAACCATCAAATCTCCTATATATGTCTCCTATATAGATAGCATAGTGAGCCCCCCATGCTTTTTCCCTTTACCACATTTGTTGCACATAACACCTAGTACATTGTACTATAGGTTTCACACATTCCCTATTTTCCTTTCACACATCTTGCACTATATCTATTTTCAAATCCAACCATCAAATCCCCTTGCAAATCAATTCAAAACAATCCACTGCCTATTTGTCCCCCATACACACAACAAAATGAGCCCCCAAGGTTTTTCATTGTACCACATTTGTTGCACACATCACCAAGTACATTACATTATAGGTTGTACACACTCAAACTATATTCTTGGATAAATTGTTGAGGTTGAAGCAAACCATAAAGGGGCTTGATTGAAGTATACTCCTAAATAACCACCACTTTTCCTTGTCCCTATAGGTGTTGGTAAGTGTTGCACTATGTTGTCATTGATGTCAACCTCTAGTGTAGCTATGGTAAGTAAGTGCTTGTGGATGTCAACCTCTAGTGTGGTTGAGATGCTGAGAAGGTATTGTAGATGTTGTGATTGTATTGAGAAAGTGTTTTTGGTGCTTAGTTTCCAAGTGCTTTTGAGAAAAATTGAATAAAGAGTGTACAATGTGACAGTCAGATGTTCTGTATTGTGCTCCTCATTTCTTCAGTCTTGAAGTTATGCTTGTGTGTTTTGGATATGTTGATCAGAGGTATTCAGAGGTGCTATATCTAGAGTTTCAAGTTCTAGATCATGTCACAGAAGAAGTTATGTTCACTAGTGTGTGGACTGTGAAGTAGGTTGTATGGGAGAGATGGAATTGCTCCACATTTCTCTACATTGAGGTTTCTTGTTTTGTGGATTTGTGAATGTGCTAACATTGTCTGTATCTATCTTCCCTTGGAGTGGTTCATGTTTAAATGCTCTGCAAGGTTGGATTCATGAGTTGTTATCTGTGGCAGTTTGACTGGTTACACAGGATGGTTGTGTTCTTCAGTTGTATGTGGTTGCGACAGTGTTGTTGGATATTATGTTGGTGTTGGAATATTCCAAAATGTTATGTGATGTTGTTATGTGGTCCACGAGTTGTTTCTTGACTTGGTGAAGCGTGACCTTAATTGCTTAAGGGTGTTAATGCAGGTTTGGCCTACCTTGAGTGTTAGCACTAATTACGGATGTGCTTTGTTGCTTGTGGAAGCATGGTGTAGCGTGTCGGTGTAGACTTGGGTATTGGTTAACCCTTGGTGTGGTCCACCTTCACTTCTTTCCATCGCGGAGGTGTTTGGTGCTGACCTATTTGGTGTTTGCACATTTGAGGTGCATACATTTCATTGTAGCCAACTTGAAGATGTTTTTCAAGTTACGGATGGTATAAACGCAAGGTAAATTGTTGGAGAAGGTGTGTGGGGTATTGTGATGCGAAATGTAATCAAGTGTTGTGATATGAGTGCAAGCTTTAATGATTAAGGCTACCCGAAGTAGTGAGCAGAAGGTGTCCACATTTCAGTGTACTTGAAGTTACTGGAGGCAGTGAGCTGAAGCTTGCAGATGGTGTAGAGTTGTTGTGGTGGATCCTCCTATTACTCTAAGATAAGGTTCTCTCTATAATAGTCTTCCTCTTTCTTCTTTCTAATTCGATAATGAGCCATTGGTAGTGAGCCCTTCTTTCTAGATAGTGAGTCCTTTAGGCAATGAACCCTCCGACAATGAGCCTATTGTACTCGGTGTTGTTATTCATTTATATTGTGAGATAATCCTCACTATGGTTTTTCCCTTCTTGGGTTTTCCACGTAAATCTGGTGTTCTATTGTGCATGGTGTTTTGATGTGCTTCCATTTGTTTATTCCTACTAAATCTGATTAAGGGTTGAATGTCAATGAGGGTTTGATGTTTTAATGTACAACTGATTCACCCCCCTCTCAGTTGTCCTCTGTGTCTAACAATCGGTATCAGAATGAGGTTCCTTGGAAGAAGCTTAATCACTTGAGGTAGATCTAGATGGCACACAGGAAAGGTGTCAAAGCTCCTTTGTTTGATGGAACAAATTATGCATTCTAGAAGGTCAGGATGGAAGGCTTTCTTGTCTCATTTAGGTTTGGTGTATGGAAGTCAATTGAAAATGGATATACTATGCTTGCTAGTGGTCCGACAAGTGATGATGAGATCAAGGACTATGAGAACAATGGCAAGGCAAGGAATGCTCTTCTGAGTGGTCTTTCTGATTCAAAACTTGTGAAGGTAATGAGCTACAAAACTGCTCAAGAAATATGGCAGAAGCTGGAAAGTATCTATGAAGGAGATGTCAAGGTCAAGCAAGCAAAGATGTAGAATTTGATGATCAAGTTTGAAACCCTAAAGATGTCATAGGATGAAGATATTGCAAGCTACATGCATAGGGTGGATGAAGTTGTCAATTCCATCAATGGCCTTGGTGGAAAGCTAGAGAAAAATGAAGTGGTAAAGAAGGTACTAAGAACTCTTCCTAAATCTTATAGTGCTAAAGTTTTTGCTATTGAAGAGGCTCCAAACTTGGATCAATATACTAGGGATCAATTGTTTGGTGCTTTAACTACTTTTGAAGTAAGAGAGATTGGTCAAGATAATTCAAGAAAAGAGACTACTTTTAAGGTTAGCAAGAGAGAAAAAAATGATGAATCAGATCTAGATGAACTTGATGAAGTGGAAGCAAATTTTATAAGAAGATTGAATAAGGGAACTAGAAAATACAAGGGTAAGTTACCTTTCAAATGTTTTAACTATGGAAAGATAGGTCATTATGTTTCAAAATGTTCAGACAAAGTCCCAAATGACAAATACAAGGATAACAAAGGTAAATTTGTCAAGAGGAGTTATTATGTTAAAGAAGATGCTAGCATATTTGATAACGATTCTGACTACCTAGATGATGAAAGTGATGAATGCTTGTTCATGGATTTGAATGTTGGAACTAATTCTATTGACTTTGAAAGATGTATGAAGGAAATTGCTCTAGAAACAGGGCACAATATCAAAGGAACTATGGTGATTGCTTTTCATGCAAGATAGGAAAAAAAATACTGGATAATTTATAGCAGATGCTCAAATCATATGACAGGTGATAAGAGTAAGTTTGTTAAACTTGAGAAGTTTGAAGGTGGTCTTGTTAAGTTTGGAGATGATACATCTGCTAAGATCTCTTGAAAACATTCAATTAGGTTTGATGGAAAGCATAAAATAGATGATGTTCTTTATGTCAATGGTCTCTAACATAATCTTCTAAGTGTAGGACAAATGTGTAGCAGAGGATATAACCTTGCGTTTCAAGATAATGGTTGTGAGATCAAAAAAGAAAACTCTAGAACTCTAATTTCTGCAGGAACAAGGACAAAAGGAAATGTTTATCAGCTCAAATGTGCTAATTGTAAATGCTTTTGATGTAGAAGCATCCAGTGGTGTAAGGGCTATCTTGTATCACCCAAAAAAAGATATGTTTCAAAATTATTGATTTTCCTTCCATTTCTTTTCAAAATTTGTGGTTTTGGTTCCATAATCGCTTGAATAATGATGTAGAACTTTTAGTTTTTCCAAACTGCTAAAAATAACAACCTACTATTTTTAGAAAGTTTGCATTTGGGCATGGAATGAAGTGAAAATTTACAGGAATCTTCATAACTAAAAAATAAGACCTTTGGCAAAGGAATCACACAAAGATCATTTGCGAGCTGAAAGATATTAAAGTTTCCATTTCCTGAAAAATGCCTAAAAATTATTCAAACTCAAGTTTGAGGCACTAAATGGCCCCGTACAAGCCTTAAAATGGCTAGAACCAACAAAGTAGGTTCTTAGTGTGTAGAGCACTCCGTGAGCTTTCCGACGCATAAAACGGTTCGTCAATTAGACACCCGGATCAAAAGTTATGGCTCTTAGAAGTTGACCTATTTTTGGAGGGAGAAGCAAATTTTGAAATTAGGTTGTTGGCCGCCAAAAAGGCTATTAATAACCATTTTTGGGAACTCCGGGCAGTAGTAGAGTTAAGGGGGAAAGTGTAGAGTTAAGAATAGGTGGGAAAATAGAAACCCTAGCTAATTTGGGGTTACAGAAGGCTGATGATTCCAGAGTCTTGTGATAGGAAGCTGTAATGTGTTGCAGCCTGTGGAGGGTTGATTCCTCTGATTGTATTTGAGCTTCTATAATGTAATAAGTTGTCCAAATCAATAAAGAAAGTTCTATTTTCTGTATGCAATTTCTATTGTTATGTGTTTTATGATTTATCCCCTTCATCAAGTGGTATCAGAGCAAGGGTTCCTGAGTGTGTAGACAGATCACCAACCGTGAGGCAGTTTACACCAGGACCTGAGGTTGTGGGTTTGCTGCGGAAATCAAGATGCCTCCATGAAGAAATCGTATTGGGAGGAATGCTTTGACGGAAGAGGGTTTTAGAGCCCTCCAAAGGCAAATTGATGCATTGCAAGAGGAGTTGCGAAGAGGATTTGAGCCAAGAACAAGAGAAGAAAGTGAGGATGAAGCTAAAGAAGAGCTATCCAAGGAAGAACAAGAAGCTGGAGGAGATCCTGCAGAAGTTAGGTTATTGAGGGCCATTTCAAAGATTAGAAAGAGGCCTAGGATCGAAGTTTCTACATATTCTAGAGATTTGAATCTAGAACAGCTTATTGATTGGATCAATGACATGGAGGAGTATTTTGAATATGAAGATGTGGAGGACTCAGATCGGGTCAAGTTTGCAAAAACAAAGTTGAAGGGCCACACCAGTATTTGGTGGAAGGAGGTCCAATTAGAGAGGAATAGAAGAGGAAAAGGAAAGATCACCAGATGGGATCAGATGGTGGAGAAACTGAAGAAGCAGTTCATTCCTGTGGACTATGAGATGGAGCTACTGAAGAAGCTATACGGACTGAAGCAAGGTAACAAGTCTGTTAAGGAGTATACCGAAGAGTTTTATAAAATTACTATCAGGATAGGCCATGCAGAGCCCAACAAGGAGAAGGTAGCCTGTTACATTAATGGGTTGAGGCTGAGTATTCAGGAGGAGCTGAGCCTGGTTAGAATGACCACCATAGAAGATGCATATCAGTTTTCCCTGAAGGTGGAAGAGAAGCTGAATAAAAGATTTGACAACAAGCAAAGGGGAAGAGGTCAAGGTGGAAGGATTGGTGGAAGACCCTATGGAGGCCGTAATGAAGATCAAAAGAAAAGTGAAGATGCTGGTACCAGTCGAAATCAGAGAGGGGATAATGCCTACCGCCCTTGTGACCAATACAATGGTGAGCAGACAGGAAGAGGAAGAGGCCGACCTGGGCAAGGACCTGGAAGAGGAGGTTTCAGAGGAACTTGTTTCCAATGTGGAGAAGAAGGGTATCGAGCATACAAGTGTCTGCAACATCAAGGAAGGACAAATAGAAGACCTGAAGGTAATGCACAAGTTGCACATGTAGATGAAGATGCGTAGTCTAAGCGTTCTGAAGATGCTGAAAGGAGAGAAACCCTAGCTGTCAGAAGAACTTTGTTGAATGAGGAGAAAGAACCCAATCAAAGGAAGAGTTTATTCCGCACAAGGTGCAAATGTGAAGGTAAGTGTTGTGATATTGTTATTGATAGTGGGAGCACTGTTAATCTTGTTTTAGAGGAGATGGTTGACAAGTTGAAGTTGACAAGAAGAAAGCATCCGCATCCATATTGAATTGCATGGTTGCAGAAGGACCATAGAGCTTTGGTCAATGACCAGTGTTTAGTGAAGTTCAAGATTGGAGACTACCATGATGAGGTGTTGTGTGATATCATACCAATGGACGCATGTCATATGCTATTGGAGATGCCGTGCCAGTATGATAGGAGCATTGTCCATGATGGCTATGCAAACACATATTCCTTAAAAAAAGATGGAGTTCGTCATAAATTGAAGCCCTTGAAGGAGGTGGAAGAAAAGGTATGTAGTACTGCCAGAATTCGCTTGGTAGATGGTAGAAATTTTTTTGAGGGTATGAAGCATGAGCATCATTGTTTTGCATTGATTCCTAAGATTAGTCAAGAGAAATGTGAAGATGTACCAGCAGAAGTTTCAGATATGTTGGAGGAATTTCAAGACATTATCTCTGATAATGTACCAGAGGGTTTACCACCAGTGAGGAAGATAAGTCATCAAATAGATTTGATACTAGGAGCCAGTTTACCGAATAAGGCCGCCCATAGAATGACTCCAGCAGAGAGTGAAGAGTTGAATAGACAAGTTTAGGAGTTGTTGAGGAAGGGATCGATAAGAGAGAGCCTAAGTCCATGTGCGGTACTTGTAGTACTGGAACCAAAGAAAGATGGAGAGTGGAGAATGTGTACAGACTCTCAATCCATCAATAAGATCATGACCAACTACAAATTTCTATTACCCAGAATGGATGACATAATGGATTGTTTGAGTGGAGCCAAGTACTTCATGAAGATTGATCTGAAGAGTGGGTATCACCAGATCCGTATCAGGGAAAGAGATGAATGGAAGATAGCCTTTAAGACCAAGGAAGGTTTGTATGAGTGGTTAGTCATGCCATTTGGGCTAACCAATGCACTGAGCACATTCATGCGGCTCATGAACGAGGTATTGAAAGAATTTTTGGGAAGTTTTGTTATTGTTTATTTAGATGATATTTTGATTTTCAGTAAGACTTGGGATGAGCATTTGATGCATATCAGAAGAGTTTTAGAAAAGCTAAGAGAAGAGAAGTTGTTGATTAATTTGAAGAAATGCAGTTTTGCAAAGGAGTTGGTATACCTGGGATTTGTTATCTCAGAGGAAGGTCTTAAGATGGACCCATAAATAGTGAGGGCTATCATTGAATGGCCTACGCCAAGGAGTGCAACGAGGTACGCTCTTTTCATGGTTTGGCAAGTTTTTACAGAAAGTTTATCAAGAATTTTAGTAGCATTTGTGCACCCCTAACTGAGACAATGAGAGGGGATAGAAAAGAGTTTAGATGGACTAAAGGAGCAGACAAGAGCTTTGATACATTGAAGCAGAAAGTTTTAGAACAACCTATTTTGGCACTTCCAAATTTCAATAAGGTATTTTAGGTAGATTGTGATGCTAGTGGTAGTGGTATAGGAGCTATTTTGAGCCAAGAAGGTAAGCCCATTGCCTATTTTAGTGAGAAGATTAATGATGCCAAGAAAAAGTATTTTGTTTATGATCAGGAATTTTATGCAATAGTTTAGGCTTTGAAGAAATGGAGACATTATTTGTTGCCAAAAGAGTTTGTTTTATATATTGATCATCAGGCTTTGCAGTGTCTTAATAGTCAAGGAAAGTTAAACCAAAGGCATTTAAAATGGGTTGAATTTTTGCAGAGCTATACTTTTGTTTTGAAGCACAGGAGTGGGAAGTCCAATAGAGTTGCAGATGCCTTGAGCAGATGGTGCAGGAGCACCTTCTCTGTAGTGCAGGGCCATATTTCCTTTTATTGTTTCATAAGGCTCTTAAGCCATTTCATGTTGTAATAAGGGTCAATTTGGTCCCATTGATGTAATTGTGCAAGGCAAACATGTGGTTTTGCCTGTATGAAGGGTAAAGCCAACGGCTAACTGATTTGAATATTAGTTTGCATGGTTGGAGGGAAATAACTGTTGTCTCTAACCCTTTTCTAGGGGCAAGCTGTATGTCACACAGGAGAAGTGTGTTGCAGTAGAGATTTTGATGAATGAATAAGAAGAGTTTCTAGGTGTGATATATGTTGGTTTTCCTGTGTATTCTTTGTATTTGGTATCTCTATTAAGATAGTGTGCATCCTTGCCCTAATCTAGATGTTATCTGGTAGTTCTTAGTGTTCTCGTAGTGTGCAGACGATGTACTACTAACATTTCCACAGCAGCTAGTCTGTAACCTAGGGATTAGGGTTTGATTCATAAATGGAGATCCTTTCCTCTATCCACTGAAGTCCTGTGTAGTATCGGTGTGATGGGGGAAAGATAGTTAGGTTTGTTGTTTTCTACATCCTCACCCAGGAATCTAGAGAACTCGGCCGGATTCGACTAGACATCTCCATGTGGCTAGTCAGGAAATTGATGTGAAGTGAATGGTGTTGATTTGGGACTAGATTGATATAAGTGGTCGAGGGTTTGATACATGAGTCGGCTGAATCCATTGTTCTGTCGAATGATTTTTTGTATCGGGTCGTCGCAGAGTACCTTGGAGTCCATCAGCGTAACACAGAGTGTCGGGGTAGCTTTTTGAAGACATTCCAATAGATGATTTCTATCTGATGAGTAGGCATCGGTGACAAACGACCCGCATCTTGCCAAAGACTGGTATGGTGTCGGAGACACATACAGTCGCATGTTCAGAAAACCTATCGAGACGGTGGACCCCACACATTACGAAGTGCATGAGTATGCATCGACATGACCAGAGACATCGGGCTAAGGAAATTGCAT
Organism: Cunninghamia lanceolata; assembly: GCA_027924645.1. NCBI lineage: Eukaryota > Viridiplantae > Streptophyta > Pinopsida > Cupressales > Cupressaceae > Cunninghamia > Cunninghamia lanceolata. The sequence continues at coordinate 6,682,215 of BSBN01000850.1, forward strand.
TGGGCCAACGGCATAAGGTTTCACCGATCGGGGTGACTGTTGCGAAGTGTCACCGATGAGGAGTTCATCGGCGTGAGACAGGGTGTCGGCTATAGTTCGCAAGCGGTTGCCGATGGGGAGTGTGTTGCCAATAAAGACATCAGAGATAAGTTCGAGAGTCCCACCGACGGAGGCGAGGTAGTTGATCAGCGTGAGTTGTGGCTTCGGCAAACGAGAAGAAAGCTATGCCGATAAGAAGTGTCTCGTCGACAGGTCAAGGCTCATCGGAATGAGATGAACCATCGGAACAAAGAACTGAAGTCTGACCAAAGCAGAGTCTGGCCGATGGAATAGAGTCTAAGGTCATCAGAGTGAGGTGAATTGTCGGAAGACAAGATCAGAGTCTTAGTGAAGAGGGAAGTTTCCCTGACGAGGGCGATTAACCGTAGAGGTTAAGTCATCGAAAGCCACGGTTATCAGGAAAAGTAAGGTGATCAGAAGGAGAAAAGAAGAGAGAGACGATAGTGTTATGTTTGGCCGATAGAGGAGACATCGCCAAGACATAAACCAAGTCTGGCTGATCACTGTTGTTGACCCTTTCGCTGCACACTTTGCATCAGCAGAAGGCAAAATTTGTTGACATAAATGAAGATAGAGGTTGTTGGGTTTGATGAGCTCAAAAGTTTGTATCTTGAAGATCCACATTTTGCAGAGGTTTGGAAAGCTTGTTTGGAACCTGCTACTTTGGACAAGACAAAATCGTTAGATTTCATAATCCAAGATGGCATGTTGTTTAGAGGAAGCCAGTTGTCCATTCTAAGGAGTTCCATGAGAGAGAACCTGATTAAGGAGAAGCATAGTGGAGGATTGGCTAGACACTTTGGTCGAGATAAGACCATTGCTATCGTTGGTGAAAATTAATATTAGCCACAGTTGCAACAGGATGTGAGGAAATTTGTGCAGAGTTGTAGAGTGTGTCAAATGGCAAAAGGAACAAGTCAGAATACAGGGCTATATCAGCCATTACTTGTACTAGAGAAGCCATGGGATGATATTAGTATGGATTTTGTTCTTGGCTTACCAAGGACACCGAGAGGACATGATTCCATTTTTGTGGTGGTGGATAGATTCTTGAAGATGGCACATTTATTCCTTGCAAGAAGACTAATGATGTTGTTCATATTGCAAAGTTATTTTTCAAGGAGGTGGTGAGATTACACGGTCTACCAAAGAGCATAGTTTCAGATCGAGATACCAAGTTTGTTGGTTATTTCTAGAGGACATTATGGAAGAAGTTGAAGAAAGATTTGAAGTTCAGTTTTGCACACCATCCACAGACTGATGGATAGACAAAAGTGGTGAATAGGAGTTTGGGTAACTTGCTACGATGCTTAGTAGGAGATAAGCCCAAGGGATGGGATTTGATTTTACCACAGGCAAAATTTACTTACAACAATTCTTTCAATAGGAGTACTGGTAAATCACCATTCCAAATTGTATATGGGAATAGTCCAAGAAATGCTTCAGAGTTAAGAAGTTTGGACAAAGGAGAAAAGGCAAGTGCTGAGGCTGAAGAATTTGCAGAACACATGAAGAATTTGCATGAAGAGGTGAAAAAGCATATTAATAAGATGAATATTTAGTACAAGGATAAGGTAGATTAGAAGAGGAAATATAAGGAGTTCTAGGTAGGAGATGAAGTCATGGTTCACTTAAGAAAAGAAAGGTTCCCAATTGGAACATACAATAAGCTAAAAATGAAGAAATTTGGACCATGCAGAATTTTGAAGAAACATGATTCAGGAAATGCATATGAGGTAAAGCTGCCAAGTGGGATCAACATTTCCCGTGTTTTCAACATTGTTGACTTATCAGAATATCATGAAGGTGGTATAGAGGATGGACCAATAGAAGAACAGTGGAGTATTTCGACATCTACTTCAATAGAGGAGATAGAAAGGATCTTGGATAGCCGTGTGGGAAGAAGTACTCAGAACAAGCAATATGAAGAATACCTGGTGAAATGGAAAGGAAGGCCTATTAAAGACTCTTCTTGGTTGTTTAAGGCAGAGGTTGACCATTTGGGTTTTCCTCACACAAACACCTGAGTCGTGATAGGGTCACTTCTCAAATTACCCTGGGTGTCTGATGCAAGAACATCCAGTGGTGTAAGGGCAATCTTGCATCACCCAAAAAAAGATGTGTTTCAAAATTGTTGATGTTCTTTCCATTTCTTTTCAAAATTTGTGGCGCTTAAATAATGATGTAGAACTTTTAGTTTTTCCAAACTGCTAAAAATAGCAACATGCTATTTTTAGAAAGTTTGCATCTGGGCACGGAATGAAGTAAAAATTTATAGGAAGCTTCATAATTGAAAAATAAGACCTTTGGTGAAGGAATCACACAAAGATCGTTTGCGAACTGAAAGATATTAAAGTTTATGTTTCCTAAAAAACACCTAAGAATTATTCAAGCTCAGGTTTGAGGAACTAAATGGCCCCGTATGGGCCCGAAAATGACTGAAAGTGGCCAAGATAGTTCTTAGCACGTAGAGAACTCCATGAGATTTCTAACACATAAAATGGTTCATCAACCGGACACCTGGATCAAAAGTTATGGCTCCCAGAAGTTGACCTATTTTTGGAGGGAGAAGCAAATTTTGAAATTAGGTTGTTGGCCGCCAAAAAGGCTATTAATAACCATTTTTGGGAACCCTGGGTAGTAGTAGAGTTAAGGGGGAAAGTGTAGAGTCAAGAATAGGTGGGAAAATAGAAACCCTAGCTGATTTGGGGTTACAGAAGGCTAATGATTCTAGAGTCTTGTGATAGGAAGCTGTAATATGTTGCAGCCTATGGAGGGTTGATTCCTCTGATTGTATTTGAGCTTCTATAATGTAATAAGTTGTCCAAATCAATAAAGAAAGTTTTATTTTTTGTGTGCAATTTCTGTTGTTGTGTGTTTTATGATTTAACCCCTTCATCAACTTTATGACTCAAATAAATGAAAGTTGGCTATGGTATAGAAGAATGTGTCACATCAATTTTGACAGCTTAGTGAGGATCAACTCTATTGAAGCTGTGAGAGATCTACCAAGAATTACAAAGCCTATCAATGCAATTTGCAAGGAATGTCATGTTGGGAAGAAAATAAGAAAGAGGTTCAAAATCAAAGAATATTCTACCCCAAGACCTTTGGAGTTGGTGCATATAGATCTATGTGGACTCACAAGAACAAGAAGCTTTCAAGGTGACCAATATTTCATGTTATTAATTGATGATTACTCTAGAATGACTTGGGTAACCTTTCTCAAAGAAAAATCAGAAGCTCTAGATAAGTTTAAAGAATTTAAAGCTATGGTTGAGAATGAAGTAGATGTGAAAATCAAGTGCTTGAGGTCTGACAGAGGTGGTGAGTTCACCTCCAGTGAGTTTAACAGTTTTTTGTGAAGATCATGGAATAAAAAAGGCATTTGTCAGCTCCTAGGACTCCGCATCAGAATGGAGTCATGGAAAGGAAGAATAAGACGATTCAGGAAGCAACAAGGACAATGATGAAATAAGAAAATCTACCGAATGTATATTGGAGAGAAGTTATTCACACTATAGTTTACATACTAAAAAGAGTGCAAGCAAGAGTAAACAATTCAAAGACTCCCTATGAGCTATGGTATGGAAGAACTCCTACTATTAAATATTTTAGAGTGTTTGGAAGCAAATGTTATATTAGGAGAAGTGAAGAAAAATTGGGAAAGTTTGATGTAAGATCTGATGAAGGAATCTTTCTTGGATATTCTACAAAGAGTGAGACCTACAAATACTATAACAAGAGGCTAACGAAGATAGTTGAAAGTGTAAGTGTCAAAGTGGATGAAGAACCACATCAAAGCTCAGTATTGATAGAAGGATATGAATTTGATGACTCCTCTTACAGAGAAGAAGAAGAAGAAAAGGAAAAGTATATGCAAGTTGAAGAAGAAGAAGCTCCAGAGGGAAATCCTAAGACTCCTAAGTGTGTGCAAAAGAATCATTCTGAGGATCAAATAATTGGAGATAAAAACAAAGGTGTATTGACAAGAAGAAAAGTTACTATGATAGAAGAATAGGTAAATTTGTGCTTACTTTCTAAAGTAGAACCTAAGATAGTGATTGAAGCATGCAAAGATGAATACTGGATCAAAGCTATGGAAGAAGAGTTGATGCAGATTGAGAAGAATTAGACTTGGGAACTAGTCTCAAGACCAGCAAACAAGAATGTGATAGGAACTAAATGGGTATTTGAAAATAAATTGAATGAGAATGGAGAAGTTGTTAGAAATAAGGCCAGGCTTGTGTGTAAGGGCTACTCAAAAGTGGAAGGAATAGATTATGAGGAAACATTTGCTCTGGTGGCAAGAATGGAGGCCATTAGAATGTTTTTAGCCTTTGCAGCACATAAGGACTTCAAAGTTTATCATATGGATGTGAAGTATGCATTTTTGAATGAAGAGTTGGAAGAAGAGGTATACATTGAACAACCGAAAGGCTTTTAGTTATTAGATGATCCTAATATGGTCTGTAGATTGAAGAAGGCATTGTATGGACTCAAGCAGGCTCCTAGAGATTGATATTCAAGATTGGATAGGTACTTGTTGTAGCAGGGATTCAATAAAGGTACCACAGATAGCAATCTTTACTTCAAAGTTGAGAGAGATCAAATTTTGATTGTGGTTGTGTATGTTGACAACATAATCTTTGGAGGAAATGAGGCAATGTGTAAGAAATTTACAGAAGAGATACAAAATGAGTTTGAGATGTCAATGATTGGGGAGATGAATTTCTTCCTTGGGCTACAAATCAATCAGACAAAAAAAGGTATATTCATTTCACAATCAAAATATGTCAAGGAAATGTTGAAGAAGTTTGGAATGGAAGAGTCTAAACCGGTATGCACTCCTATGACTACTGGTTGTAAGTTAAGCAAGAATGATGAATCTCCTAAGACAAATCAGAGCAAGTATAGATCAATGATTGGTGGATTGCTATACCTAGTTGCTACTAGACTAGATATCATGCATGTAGTTTGTCTTGTGGCTAGATTTCAAGAAGACCCTAGAGAATCACATGTGGCAGTAGTCAAGAGGATATTCAGATATTTGTAGAGCACTTCGGACTATGGCCTATGGTATCCAAAGGATACTAATTTCTCTTTGAGTGCTTATACTGATACAAATTGGGCATGTTGTGTAGATGACATAAGAAGTACAAGTGGAGGCGCTTTCTTTCTTAGAAAAAGATTGGTTTCTTGGCTAAGCAAAAAGCAAGATTCAGTGTCATTATCTACTGTAGAGGCATAATATATTGTTGTAGCATCTTGCTGCACATAGGTGTTGTGGATGAAGTAGACATTGAAGGATATTAGAGTATCATATGATGAACCTATTTCTATTTTGTGTGATAATACAAGTGCTATCAACATTTCAAAGAATCCGGTGATACATTCAAAGAAAAAACATATCTTAATCCAATATCACTTTCTAAGAGAGAAGGTTGCAGAGAATGAAGTGAAGCTGGAGTATGTGCCTACAAAAGACCAAGTTGTTGATATTTTCACAAAGGCTCTTCCAAATGATACATTTGAGTATCTTCGGTAGAAGTTAGGGGTTATTGCCCCTCCTTTTAACTAGATGCATAAGATTGTGCATCAGTCTAATGAATCAATTCAAGATTCATTCTTTGTTCTGGACTGATGAAGGCTACCTCTTAGGGGGAACAAGTAATGGTGGTTTTTGGTTGGTGCAGTTAGGGGGAGCAAGTGTTGTCATTTGTATGGAAAGAGATTAGTTGGTTACAAGTGTTGCCCTTTAGGAGAGAGAGAGAGAGAGAGAGAGAGAGAGAGAGAGAGAGAGAGATGCCCTTTGTTGATGTTGTCAAATGGGGTGAGAAGAAGGCAAAAAAATTGGTTGCCGATATTGTTCTTTTCTATTGATGTCAAAGGGGGAGAGATACAAGTTGGGAGAGAGTTGGTTTAAAAACCATAGTGCAGGAGAGATAGAAGTTTGATAAGGGAGAGATTTGTTGCAAGTATGGGTCTAACTGGTATTGTCATTGATGTCAACATACTCCTGTTGCAGTAATGACAAGGATTGGATGAGCTTTGTGCTGAGGATACTGAGAAAAGTAGTAACAGAGAAGAACAGTAAAGATAGTAAGGCAAAGATCTAAGATAAGATGACTATCAGAGGTTACGGTTCAAAGGGTTTGTAGATATAAGTCTTGAGATGATCTAGTCAAGATTTTAGAGGTCCACATGAAGATCTAAAGAAGTTATGGCCGCTCAAGTAGAACTGGTTCCGACAGGTGTTCAGAGGTGACAAAGTAACACAGATAGGTCCGGCGAGATCTGGAAATGCATTATCCTATTCTATGGTTTTGAGGAAGTGTTGAGGAAGTCTTCATGAAGTGTCAACTAGTTTGGTTCATGGATTGAAGATCTGGAAGCATCTATTCCTTTGTGACAGTGATGACAGACTGTGTTCTTGAGGTTCCAGATGAAGGAGAGAAGAATTTCAGTAAGCAGATGAAGTGCGGATGTTCTTGGTGACTCAGGCAATCTTATGGAGGTCTCTGGATCGTGTCCAGTTCATGTTGGTGGTCCGCATTGGAGTTGGAGCTCTTAATTGAAGAATAACTCCCAGATGATGGTGTTCTTCTTGAGACTGGAAGACCAGATAAGTTACACGTCTTGCAGATGTTCTTGTGGATGTTTGCCGACTTAGATGATTATTCCTAAGTCAATGCCTTGTATAAATAAGGGTTTGTGAAGTCATTCCAAAGTGTGTCTTGTGGAGATGTGAGTGTGGTAGCGAGGAAAGGAGAGAAAGGAAGAGCAGAAGTTTATGGGCTTAAACGAAACTAATTCAAGCATGGTGAAGATGCTATTCTCTAGTTCAAGTATGTGATCTTGTAGACAGTGTGTCTTTTGTAGGTAGTGAGCCTCTTATGAGCAGTGTGCTAGTAGTGAGCCCTAATTGGTAGGTGTCATTTTGTTCTTTCTATTCTTCTAACAGAGAATATATTCTTGGGTTAATCACCCCGTGGTTTTTCCCTTAACGGGGTTTTCCACGTCAAAATCTTGGTGTCTCATGTGTTGATTTGTTTCTGCTGTTGATTCAATACTTTATGTTTCTCTGATTGATTTGTTAATGTGTTGCTAAATCACAAAGTGGAATTAAGTGCTTAATTAGAAGAAAGTTTTTGTCAACTGATTCACCCCCCCTCTCAGTTGACTACCCTGAATCTAACAATTGGTATCAGAGCCAAGTTTCTCTAAAAAGAGCTTAATCACTTGAGGAGATCCAGGATGTTGTCCTACAAGAAAGATAGTCTGAAGTTTGAAGGAACAAATTTTAATCTCTGGAAAATGCGCATGAAATATCACTTGCAATGTATGGGAATTTAGTAATGGAACATGGCTTCAACAAAGTATACTCCTCCACAGGGTGGTCTGAAAGCACCAAATGAAATCACAGACGCTAAAAACAATCTGTGGACTATAGAAGCTCTTCTAAGCACATTATCTGATTCAGAGCTTTCAAATGTTGTTGATCTACCAACTGCTTTTGAGATTTGGGAAAAACTAGAACTTTTGCATGAAGGAGACAAATATGTTAAATGTGCAAGGTTGCAAAGTCTAAAAGGAAAATTTAAGAATCTGAAGATGAGAGAAGATGAAAATATCACTACCTTTATGCCAAGAGTAAATGAGCTTGTTTGTGGTATTAGAAACGCTAGTGGAGTCTTGGATGAAGATGAGATTGTTGGCAAAATTCTCAGATCCCTTCCTGCTTCTTATAAAATCAAGGCTGCTGCCATTGAAGAATTTAGAGCCTATGCAGTTGTCACAAGAGATCAATTGGCTGGTAAATTAGCTGCATTTGAAATGATCGAGTTTGGAGAAGACCCCCCCAAGATTGAATCTGCATTCAAAGCCAGTGCCTCTGCAAAAGGAAAACAAAGGTTTGATCTAGGAGAAAACTCTTCAAGGAAACTATCATGGTATGAAAAGGTAAAAAGGGACTTGGAAGAAGAAGAAACTGAAATTGGTCAACTTGAAGCCCTTATTGCAAAAAGACTACCAAGAGGGTCTGGTAAGTATGAGGAAAAATTGCCTTTTAAGTGTTTTAACTACAACAAGATTGGTCATTTTGCCTCAAAGTGTCCGGAAAGATTTTTAAGGCCAAATCCAAACAGATCAAGGTTGCAAAAGAATTGTTACTATGTCCATAAAGAGGATGATAATGAAGGAGTAACAGATGGTGAATCAAAGACAGGAAACAAATCCGGAAGTGATTGAGTGTTTATTGCCATCAAGGAAGAAGATCTAGTGCCCTCTGAATCTATCAATCATAAAGTTGTAGAAAGAGCTCTGGCTACCCAAGTTGAAGAAAAGGATGATTGGGTCATTGACAGTGGATGCTCTCATCATATGACAGGTGACAAAAATAAGTTCTTAGATTTGGAAATGTATGAAGGAGGAGTGGTAAAGTTTGGTGATAATTTTGCTGGTAGAATCAGAGGCAGAGGAACTATTTCTTTTGATGGAAAGAACAAAACCGGTAATGTTCTGTATGTTGAAGGATTGAAGCACAATCTTCTCAGTGTTGGACAGCTGGTGGACAAGGACTATGATCTCTAATTCAAGAATGGAAAGTGCAAGATCTTTGAAAGTTCTGGAATAGAGATTGCATCCGATACTCATACAAAAGGTAATATCTTCCATCTAGTTGGTACTAGTAAGAGTTGTCTATTTGTGCAAGTTGATTAGAGTTGGTTATGGCATAGGAGGATGTGTCATGTGAATTTTGATAATATCATCAAGATAAGCAATACTCAGGCTGTAAGAGATCTTCCAAAATTGGCAAAACCTACAAATAGTTTGTGCAAAGAATGTCAGTTGGGGAAACAAAGTAGAGTCTCATTCAAAAGTAAGGAACAATCTTCTACCAGATTATTGGACTTAGTTCATACTGATCTCTGTGGTCTGGCAAGAATCGGGAGTGTGCAAGGTGATAGATACTTCATGTTACTAATTGATGACCATTCCCGGATGATGTGGGTTACTTTTCTAAGAGAGAAATCAGAAGCTCTTGAGAAGTTCAAAATATTCAAGGCTATGGTAGAGAATGAAATCGGATTGAAATTAAAGTGTCTGAGGTCTGATAGAGGTGGAGAGTTCACATTTGGTGAGTTCATAGAATTCTATGAGAAACATGGAATAAAGAGACAATTGTCTGCTCCTAGGACTCCACAACAAAATGGAGTAGTGGAGAGAAAGAACCGGACCATCCATGAAGCTTCTAGGACAATGATGATGGAAGAAAATGTTCCTCAAATCTATTGGAGAGAAGTTGTTAGCACTGCAGTCTATACTCCCAATCGAGTTCAAATCAGAAGCAATACCGGTAAGACTCCTTATGAACTTTGGTTTGGCATTACTCCTACTGTAAGGTATTTCAGAGTCTTTGGTAGCAAATGTTACATTAAAAGAAATGAAGATCTAGGCAAGTTTGATGCTAGAAGTGATGAAGGAATATTCTTGGGTTACTCCACTCAAAGCAAAGCATACTGGTGTTATAATAAGAGACTAAGAAAGATTATAGAAAGTACAAATGTGAAGGTTGATGAAGGAATTGAAAAACCTTCAAGGTTTTATGAATATGATGAGGATGATCAGAATGGTGTTCTGATTCAAGGAGCCCAAACTCCTTCCGGTATTTAGAATCAAACAGATCTGGTAAATTAGGAAGAAGAGATGAGTCATAATGAGCCTAATCAAGAATTAGAAGTGCAGGAAACTCCCAAAGTTCCCAGGTATGTAAGACTGAACCACTCTAAAGATTAGACCATAGGTGATAAAAGCAAAGGAGTACAAACAAGAAGGAGGATTGCTCAAGATTCAGATGAGTATTGTCTGATTTCAAAAGTTGAACCTAAGTCAGTGTATGAAGCTTGCAATGATGATAGTTGGACTAAAGCAATGGAGGAAGAGTTGATGCAAATTGAGAAAAATCACACTTGGGATCTTGTTCCTAGACCTAACAACAAGAATGCGATTGGTACAAAATGGGTCTTCCAAAATAAACTAAATGAAATTGGTGAAGTAATTAGAAATAAAGCCAGATTGGTCTGCAAGGGTTACTCTCAAATAGAAGGAATTGATTTTGAAGAAACTTTTGCTCCAGTGGTAAGAATTGAAGTAGTTAGATTATTTCTTGCCTTTGTTGTCTTCAAGGATTTCAAAGTATATCAGATGGATGTCAAATCTGCCTTTCTGAATGGTGACTTGGAATAAGAAGTTTACATTGAGCAACCGGATGGATTTCAATTGTCTGATCAAGGTGATATGGTCTGCAAGTTGAAGAAAGCACTGTATGGACTCAAACAAGCTCCAAGAGCTTGGTATGAAAGATTGGATAAGCATCTTTTGAAGATTGGTTTCAACAAAGGTACTACTAACAATAATCTATATTTCAAAATTGATCTTGAAAACATCTTGATTATTGAAGTGTTTGTTGATGATATCATTTTTGGAGGAAGAGATAGTGTGTGCAAAACTTTTGCAAATCAAATGAAAAGTGAATTTGAGATGTCCATGCTTGGGGAAATGAATTTTTTCTTGGGTCTACAAATCACTCAAACAAAGAAAGGAATCTTCATTTCTCAGACTAAATATGTGAAAGAATTGTTGAGTAAATTTGGGATGGAAAGCTCTAAACCAATGAATACTACCATGGCAACTGGATGTAAATTAGGCAAAGATGATGACTCTCCTAAGGTTGACCAGAAAAAGTATAGGTCAATGATTGGAGGATTGTTGTATCTCACACAAACTAGACCTAACATTATGAATGATGTGGGTCTTGTTGCTAGATTTCAAGTTGATCCTAGAGAATCTCATGTCATGGCAATCAAGAGGATTTTTAGATATCTAAAAGGAACAGTTGAGTATGGATTGTGGTATCCCAGAGATCATAATTTCTCTCTTCATGCATATACAGATGCGGATTGGGCAGGAGAGGTGGATGACCAGAAGAGTACCAGTGGTGGAGCATTATTTTTAGGGAAGAGATTGGTTTCTTGGCTGAGCAAGAAATAAGAGGCAATATCTCTATCCACTGCAGAAGCAGAATATATTGTAGCAATAGGTAGTTGCACTCAAGTTTTGTGGATAAAGCAAATGCTAAGAGACATAAGAGTGGAGTATGAGAAGCCTATCACAATCTTCTATGATAATTCAAGTGCAATAAATATATCTAAGAATCTAGTGTTGCATTCAAAGACTAAGCATATTTCTATCAAGTTTCACTTTCTAAGAGAGCAAGTGAACAAGAATGAAGTTAGATTGGAGTTTGTGCCTTCCAAGGATCAGATTGCAGACATCTTTACTAAACCTCTACCAAAGGACTCTTTTGAGTATCTCAAGGAGAAGTTAGGGGTTATTGCCCCTCCAGTGATGAACTAAGGTGCCCTGATGTGCATCAGTTTGATGGATATCACAGTCATATCTTGTGATTTAGACTGGTGATGGGGAGCTGCTACTCAAGGGGAGCAGCTGGTATGATTCTGAAGTGTTGGAGTTGCAAGTATGAGCCCTTTGCCATTGATTTCAAAGGGGGAGAGAAGACATGTGAAAACAAGTGGTTGTTGATCAAAGGGGGAGCAATAAAGGAAGAGAAGACATGTGAATGGTTGTTGCTGATAGGGGGAGTTGTGACAATAAGGAGAAGTTCTTGTCTTGATGTTTTTTCACATCATATGTTTTCATCAATGACAAAGGGGGAGATTGTTGCAAGTATGGGTCTAATCGGTATTGTCATTGATGTCAACATACTCTTGTTGCAGTAATGACAAGGATTGAATGAGCTTTGTGTTGAGGATACTGAGAAAATTAGTAACAGAGAAGAACAGTGAAGACAGTAAGGCAAAGATCCAAGATAAGATTACTATCAGAGGTTACGGTTCAAAGGTTTTGTAGATATAAGTCTTGAGATGATCTAGTCAAGATTTTAGAGGTTCGCATGAAGATCTAAAGAAGTTATGGCCGCTCAAGTAGAACTAGTTCTGGTAGGTGTTCAGAGGTGACAAAGTAACACAGATAGGTCTGGTGAGATCTGGAAATGCATTATCAAATTCTGTGGTTTTGAGGAAGTGTTGAGGAAATCTTTGTGAAGTGTCAACTAGTTTGGTTCGTGGCTTGAAGATCTGGAAGCATCTATTCCTTTGCGACAGTGATGACAGACTATGTTCTTGAGGTTCCAGATGAAGGAGAGAAGAATTCCAGTAAGCAGATGAAGTGCAGATGTTCTTGGTGACTCAGGCAATCTTATGGAGGTCTCTGGATCATGTCCAGTTCGTGTTGGTGGTCCGCATTGGAGTTGGAGCTCTTAATTGAAGAATAACTCCCAGATGATGGTGTTCTTCTTGAGACTGGCTGACCAGATAAGTTACATGTCTTGCGGATGTTCTTGTGGATGTTTGCCAACTTAGATGATTATTCCTAAGTTGATGCCTTGTATAAATAAGGGTTTGTGAAGTCATTCCAAAGTGTGTCTTATGGAGATGTGAGTGTGGTAGCGAGGAAAGGAGAGAAAGGCAAAGTAGAAGTTTATGGGCTTAAACAGAACTGATTCAAGCATGGTGAAGATGCTATTCTCCAGTTCAAGTATGTGATCTTGTAGATAGTGTGTCTTTTGTAGGCAGTGAGCCTCTTATGAGTAGTGTGCTCGGGCAGTGAGCCCTAATTAGCAGGTGCCATTTTTTTCTTTCTATTCTTCTAACAGAGAATACATTCTTGGGTTAATCACCCCATGGTTTTTCCCTTAACTGGGTTTTCCACGTCAAAATCTTGGTGTCTCATGTGTTGATTTGTTTCTGCTGTTGATTCAATGCTTTATGTTTCTCTAATTGATTTGTTAATGTGTTGCTAAATCACAAAGTGGAATTAAGTGCTTAATTAGAAGAAATTTTTTGTCAACTGATTCACCCCCCCTCTTAGTTGACTACCCTGAATCTAACAAGATGTTGGTTATACCATGGAGCAAGGAGAGAGAAAGTGTGAGAGAAAAGGATGCTCAAGTAAGGGGGAGTGGTGCTTGAGAGTATGAGACTAGAAGATAATGAGTTTCTTTTGTTGTTGATGGTTTTTCATTAGGTGTTGCCATCAATGACAAAGGGGGAGATTGTTTGTAAGTGTTGCACTATGTTGTCATTGACGTCAACCTCTAGTGTAGCTATGGAAAGTAAGTGCTTGTGGATGTCAACCTCTAGTGTGGTTGAGATGCTGAGAAGGTATTGTAGATGTTGTGATTGTATTGAGAAATTGTTTTTATTGCTTAGTTTCCAAGTGCTTTTGAGAAAATTTGAATAAAGAGTGTACAATGTGACAGTTAGATGTTCTGTATTGCGCTCCACATTTATTCAATCTTGAAGTTATGCTTGTGTTGTTTGGATATGTTGATCAAAAGTATTTAGAGGTGCTATATTTAGAGTTTTAGGTTCTAGATCGTGTGACAGAAGAAGTTGTGTTCACCAGTGTATGGACTGTGAAGTAGATTGTATGGGAGAAATAGAATTGCTCCACATTTCTCTGTGTTGAGGTTTCTTGTCTTGCGGATTTGTGAATGTGCTAACATTGTCTATATCTATCTTCTCTTGGAGTGGATCATGTTCAGATGCTCCACAAGGTTGGATTCATGAGTTGTTGTTTGTAGTAGTTTGATTGGTTACACAGGATGGTTGTGTTCTTTAGTTTTATGTGGTTGCGGTAGTGTTGTTGGATATTAAGTTGGTGTTGGAATATTCTAGAATGTTATGTGGTATGTAAGTTGTTTCTAGACCTGGTGAAGCGTGAACTAAATTGCTTAAGGGCGTTAATGCAGGTTTGGCCTACCTAGAGTGTTAGAGCTAACTATGGATGTGCTTCATTGCTTTTGGAAGCATGGTGTAGCGTGTCAGTGTAGATTTGGATCCTAGTTAACCCTTGGTGTGGTTTGCCTTCAATTCTTTCCATTGCAGATGTGTTTAGTGCTAACCTATTTGGTGTTTGCATGTTTGAGGTGTATATGTTTCATTGTAGCCGATTTGAAGATGTTTTTCAAGCTGCGGATGGTATAAATGCAAGGTAAATTGTTGGAGAAGGTGTGTGGGGTATTATGATGTGAAATGTAATCAAGTGTTGTGATCTGAGTGTGAGCTTTAATGATTAAGGCTACCGGAAGCATTAAGAAAAAGGTGTCTACATTTTAGTGTACCTGAAGTTACTAGACGTAGTGAGCTGAAGGTTGTGGATGGTGTAGAGTTGTTGTGGTGGATCCTCCTATTACTTTGAGATAGGGTTCTCTCTATAATAGTCTTCCTCTTTCTTCTTTCTAATCCAACAGTGAGCCATTGGCAACGGGCCCTTCTTTTTGGATAGTGAGTCCTTTGGGAAGTGAGCGTATTGTATTCAGTATTTTTATTCATTTATATTGTAAGATAATCCTCATCATGGTTTTTCCCTTCTTGGGTTTTCCACGTAAATTCGGTGTTCTATTGTGCATGGTGTTTTGATGTGCTTCCATTTGTTTATTCATGCTAAATCTGATTAAGGATTGAATGTCAATGAGGGCTTGATGTTTTAATGTACAACTAATTTAGCCCCCCCTCTTAGTTGTCATGTGTGTCTAACAATAGGTACGTTTTCTTTCAAAGGTTTTACAATAAATATAGGAAATCTAGGATCAAATTTGAAGTATAAAAAGTTGGAATAGTATTTGTTCAATGTTTTAGAGATAAAGGAGACCAAGGTACCTAGCACCCTATTGATTTGCTTCCCCCTAGAGTGCTTTGGTGACTTTATATCTACTCTGATGTCATAGCCTAGTGTTCTAGCCTTGTAGTGCATTTTTAGAGGTCTCTAACATCCAAATCTAACACTAGTGATTGCATGAGTTCCCAAGGAAATGTATTTTGTCATTAGCACATCATGAAGTCTCCAAATTTTCTAGAGAGGTTCTGTGATGGTTTGTTTAACACACACATGCAACATAGGCAAGATGGGATTCAACCTGCCTCTCCTGAAAAGATAACTGATCCAAAAGAGGATCAACTATCCCCAAGGTCTAGGGAGTTGGGTCACAACTATGCTGCACAAATACATGGTAAATGTGGATAGTTTAACAAGGGGTCTCAATTTTATGATAGTTATTCAAACAAGATAAGAATTGATCTACACTTACTATTGTTTTTAAAGAAAATTCAAAAGATCATTAATAGATACAAGAAGTAAATAATGCAACACTTGTATTTTCAACCTTTATATCAACACATTCATCATAGAAATTCACTAATTACAGTATAAAAATTAGTTTTGTAAACTCAATCATTCATACTATCAGTGCAACAGTCAAAGGATTTTTAAAATAAATAAGATTGAATTATATTTTCTGATTACTATATTTCACATGCAAATCAAAAGTAAAATTTAGAATTTAGAGGCCAGATTTCATAATTTCTTAGATAAATACGGAAGTAAAGAATGAAGTTCAAAGCACTACACCAGATACACGAAGATAGATCCTGAGGAATTGACAACCATCTTGTATTAATTTCTTCAAACTTGAATACAAGAAAATAAATCTAGTGATGCACATCGGAGATATGAATTTGTTTCCAAAAGAACAATCTCCTTTATGCTAAAATACTATAAAAACTAACTAATCTTCTAAAAAACTTAAAAATTCTAAGTATGGGCTGACAGCCTAATTATTCAACTTTAAGACCCTTGAACAAAATGAGTCCCTCCCTTTTATAGGTGTCCCAAAAAGCACAACATAGTAGTGTTATACTACATGCAATACATTTATTCCTCGTTCTTATCACCAACCTCATGCAACTCAAAAAGCAATTCCAAAATAGAACTAATTTTGCATGTGAATTTCTAAGTTGACTTTTCAACTCAAAGATATGCAAAAAAAAGAAAATAAAGAAATCTCGTAGGGCCTACTTTATATGATAGTGGTTCCCTTTTACAAAAGTGGACATACAAGATTATTTGAAACCAAAAATTATCTAAGTCTAAAAATAGACTCAGTGAGAGCTGGGTGCCCCTATAGAAGAATGAGTCTTCTTATACTTAACAAAATTTGATAGAAGCCGGTCTACTTTGTCCACCTTTGGGCCATCTAATCATTCGGATTTGAACTTGAAGGTATCAAAGTGCTGAGAAACATGTTTACATTTTCTCTCCATTTTTCTAATGTCTATCACCACCAACTTAAAATTAGCTTTGGATTCCACAAACTTATCCAGTACATTCTCATCAAGACCTAGAGTTTTTAACAAGTCATCCATTTTCATTTTGAAGACTTCCTTCTCTTTACCCAATGGCTCCAATCTAAACTTGTCATGAGAATACATTTCAAAACCCACAACTACTTTAACAAAACTTTAAAAAATGGCAATATATTCATATATTTCCTATTGCAACTTCAGCAATGTAGGGCGATATTCAACTATCTATTATATCTTATATTGAGTGACCTTTACACAAAAATCGATAAAATTGGGCTCCTCATCTTGCAAAATGTCGTATTCTATTAACTCTTCCTGACTCATTTGTTGATAACTGAGAGGGGGGGGGGTGAATCAGTTATCCTAATTATTTCCCTTATTGAACTTTCTTATTAATTGATGCAGCATTGAATCAAACACAAAAAATAAGAAACACATAACACAGTATTTTTGACGTGGAAACCCTGTTAAGGGAGAAAACCACGGGGTGATTAACCCAAAATTATTCTCTGTTAGAAGAATAGGAAATTACAAAATGGCACTTGCCAATTAGGGCTCACTGCCCGAGCACACTGCTCACAAAGAGGCCCACTGCCTACAAGAAGACACACTGTCTACAAAGTGATAAGAATCACAGTCTTGAACTGATTGGAAGCATCTGCATATGATGGAGTTCAGTTCCGGTTAGGCTCAGTACACTGATCTGCTGCACTTCATCTTTCCTCTGTTCTTTATTCTGCTATCTTTCACATACCGGATCCTTTTCGCTACTTCTGCTCTGTTCTGTACTTCTTCGCATATATCTCCACACCATCACACGCTTCACAACTAAATCCATCCTCTATATATATCCGCACAAGTAATTTCATCACCTTTCTAGTCGGCATCCGGAACAGTCTAGTTTCTTACAAACTCTTGTTCTGTCGGCTGAATCCTTCCTCACCAAGCAATGCGGATCGAGCATATACTTGTAGATATCATTAATCATGTCGGCCAAACATGATTCATGCCTTCACAACCTCTATCATCAATAGTAACACATCCGAAAAGTAGTCTGATACTCTGTCAGTCAGTTCTTCCTCTGTTTTCACTGTCTCTCAGGAATCCGGTACTCAACTATTCATATCTTTTTCCTTGTCCATCACCGGAGGCTAAATCCTTGGAATATACCACTCAAGGTAGTCCTCTTGACTTCCCCAAATCTGCACTGCACCAAGACACTTCCTCTGAGAGATCCGGATCAATCTGTCGGACCTTGCCACATGCTCTATTCTTGTTCACCGGACCACAACATTCTTTATTCTGACTTCCGGTAGAGACACATCATGACTTGCGGATATGTGGGATGACCTTTGTTGCCATCAATGACAACAACCATGAATCCATATAGTGTCTCTTGCCAACAATCTCCCCCTTTGGCATTGATGGCAACACTTAGTGAAAAATGACTAAGTGTTTTCACTATGCTCCCCCTTTGCTGATGCTCTGTCTTTATATACAATTTCTGGAACTCCCCCTTAGTTGGATTCCTCATTTTTCACTGCTCCTCACTCCCCCTTTGACATCAATGGCAAAGGGTAGGGTCCGCATATCAAAATTTTCAAAAAATTTCTATACATAGCCGCATATTTACATACTCACATATACTGAAGAATGTCTGCAAAGGATGTCTGCAGTTGGATCATTTCTGTAGCCCAACTTTGCTTCATTCTATCCAAAATTGAAATGTGACCACTCAACAAAAATGCAAAAGCTTCTGCCCTCTTGAGATCTGTCGGATCATTTGTTTGGGCGGTGGTCTGAGCATCACTGATGGCCTCATGCATAGTTTCCAACTTAGGGATTATAATCCGTCTAAGTTCTCCCATCCGGTTAGTGATGTTCTTCCTTTCCTTCTCAAGATTCTTTATTTTATTCAAGACTGCAATAGTCTGACATTCTTGATTTATTATGGAGGAAGAGAGAGGATCAAAATTTTGAGATAAGCTTTGTAGCTTGTCCTGTTCCTCTTTTATTTTCTTATCAATTGCTGCTGTTGCCTTTGACCAGGATATACAAAATTTGTAAATGTCACCGCCATCCTTAAGAGCATTCTCTAAGCTCTTTATTCCAATACTCACAATCTTCCTATCTTTAGAGATTAATTCTAATATTTCTGAAAATCTCTTATCCAAAAATTCCTTCCGGACCTTTTCTTCAGCAGATTTTTCTAGAGATTCAAAATGTGTACTAACACTGCTGACTAAGGTTTTGAGATTACCGGAAGAGGAGGCTGTGGGATCCTTTTGAAAGGATGGCATAATCTTTTCTCCAGATGCTACCTCCATAAGCTCACAGTCTTCCATGTGAGATTTCAGCAGCTTCTCTTTGACTTTCTCATTTGCAAATGAGGCTATTTTCATTGTTTGCACCGGTGACAAAGAGTCAAAATCTAATGGTCCTTTGAGTAGGTCCGGTTCATCAATTTCTATAGTGGCTTTGCTCAAAAATTGTTGAACAGTTTGTGCAGTGTCTCTTGCCGGAGACAGATGTTTCTTTTCTTCTGCAGTCTGGGAACTGTCAACCTCTTTATCTTTCACCCCTGCTTCCTTCTCCCGTAATTGCTCTTCTTCTTTGGATCCGGAGACTGTAGGGGAAACCGGAGGAGAGATGCTTGTATGTTCAGGGCCCACTTCTTCCGGAATAGATGATTCCAAATCCGCAGCTATTTCTGAACCTAAGTCCTCTACAACAGGAAGATTGAACCTTTTGAAGGCCTTCCGGAGGATCTCTTCTGTCTCTTGGGCCACTTTGTCAGTCTCACCAAGCATGAGTTGATTCATCCTGGCTTTACTTCTGAACTCATCTTTGCAGTCCTTGAAGATTATGTTCATTGTCTTGGGATCAATTTGAGGATATAGCTGAATAGCTATCTGCTCCCGGATCTCAAGATCTTTTGCATGAGCATTGTTCTTTCTTACTTCCAATTCCTTTTCTAGGCTTTTAGGAATAAGAGATATGATCTCAATGAAAGCCTTATTGTATATGTTCAGATATTTGACTGTGGCTTCCTGCAGAGTCTTTTGGTCAGCCTCACTGAAGTCATCATAAGATTCAGTCATTGGTTGAAGATTTCCATCCACCGTGACCGACTTGATTACATTCTCTAGAGACAGAGTGGACTTTTCAACAGATACCTCTGCCATTTCTTCCTTGTCTTGTCTTGTGGAGGGTTTACCGGATCCTTTCTTCTTCTGCTTCTTTATTTCTTTTACTCCCTCATCTGACTCTGTTTCCTCTTCATCCTTTTGGCTTTCATAAGCCCTTGTTGCTTTTGTCTTGGATCTTTTACCGGATGCCTGGACTTCCGATTTTGAACTTTTGGTTGAGGGAGGTGCAGATCTTTTTGATGATCTGGTCCGGGTGGGAGTTTCAACCGGAACACTTTCTTTACTTTTCTCTTCTTCCTCAGCCTTCCTCCTCTTTTCCCGGCTGGCATCAAGTGCCTCTTTTGAGATGCCTAGGCCTTGAGCAATATGCTCAACTTCTTTTCTTACCTTCCTCTTTATCTCCGGTTCCCTGAGTTCTACATGTAACTTTACACTCAGTTCCTCAAAGGTTCCAAACCTTTCTGCCTTAGGATCTTTGGGCTGGCTTAGCATGTGTTGAACATGCAGCTCTACTATCTGTTCATCCACTTCATACCCCATGGGCATGATCCAAACAGTCCTTGGCTCTACTGCCTCCATTAGACACTGATCTGTTTCAACCATGAAGCATACTGTGTCTTTGTACTTTTCTACAAGGGATTGGGGTATTCTTTCTCTTGCATGCATCATGCTTTGGAAGTTTTTGAAGTATCCCCATAGAGCTGTATTTCTTGCTTTGGCATCCCCAAGTCCATGCAAATAGTCTCTGATTTGGATGGCAACCGGTCTGTCATTTTGCCATACCCATCCACTGGATCCGGGAAGCTCATTCATGTAGTAAAAGAAGAGACAAAGGATCAGATTGCCATATTTGAAGGAGTTTTTCTTGTCCTTCTTAATCTTCTGCAGATTTTCAAAGAGTTGGTTTACTAGAAGCTCGCACAAGTCATAGTCTGCATTCTCCTTTAACATCTGAAAGGTTGTGTAGATTGCAGTTCCCGGTACTGAATTTTCCCTACTGGAGTGATAGATTTTGTAACCAATTATCATAGCTGCAAATTTGACATCCGGTTCAATGATGTCATCAACTGTCATAGCTCTCTTGTCAAACTTGGATCCGGTTGCATCACTGACTGTCTGATTTTTGACAGATTTGAGAACAGGTAATCCACCGGATGAGTGCAGACCGGTTACAGCCCTAATTGCGTCCTTGGTGATCTTGAAGGGCTTGTTCAACCATAGGAAGTTGTCATGTACTCTACTTAGTACATACCGGACCCATTCATCTTCTTCAAAACAGGGGAAATGAATGCACTGTGCAAAGTGTTTGTCCTGGATGGCTTTATACTGAGGTTTGATCTCAAAGGAGTCATCTATCAATTGTTTGTGATAGATATCCATCAGTTTTGATTCTCCAAAGTCTTCAAGATTCGCATGGATGTAAACCCTAATATCTTCCGTATGCAATACACCATGAGGAACACTAGAGAAGGCTCCTAGTGGATCTACCTCCAATGATTTGTAAGGATGTTTCTTATGCGCCTTCGATTTGCACGGAGTGATTGGATTGATTTCTTTATGCAATGACTTCGGTAGGAGATCCTTGGTGTGCTTGATGAATCTTGTTGCAGAGCTCCACTATTCGCTTCTTCTTGAGTGCAGAATGAGCAAATGACTTTTGAGAAATCCCTTATATTGCTCTGCGAACCCTAATATCTGTCTGCAATAAATGCTTCACCTACAATATTCTGGTTTGCCTTGTCTGGATAGCTTGGAGTATCCCGGATTAGTCCTGATCTGTGAATATCATCCAGATCTTTCAATCATGAATAAATCGAGGTAACATATTGCAAGAACATCCCAAATACTCTGTCCAATCTGCAGAACAAGATAGTGCACTTCTGGATCTCTCCGGACCTTTTTGTAATCCTTTGTCATACCGGAGCATCTCCCTGAACAGGTCTTATTTGATCAATCACAACTTCTTCATAACTCCATGCGGACCTCTGAAAACTTGACTGAAGCATCTCAAGACTCATATCTACAAACCCTTTAATCCGCATCTTGTGCCACATCCGGCACCACTTGTTTGGCTGGGGGAACAGGATTTTCTTTGAGTCTCCCCCTGAGCCTGAGCTCACTTTTTAATTTTCAGAAGAAATATCAGCACCAGAGTCTGGTGCGGATCCAACCTCTACATTCTCTAAACTTTTCTTCACCCAAATCTTGCTCATCTGATTCCTAACTTCATCCGCATTCATCTTTTGTTTACCCTTGTCTTGATTCTGATTATACACCGGACCTTTTTTGTCCTGATACTTGTTTCTGCAGACTTTAGCATTATGACCGGACCTATTGCAGATTTGGCAAATAACATTTCTTTGCATATTTGACTGATATCCTCTTGATCTGCATTGATTAGCCATATGACCTACTCTATTGCATGTAAAGCATCTACCTTTGAATGATTTGTTTACTTGCATAATTCTGCATTCATGGGATTTGTGTCCATACCTTTTGCAGTTGAAGCACTGTCCGGAGAAGGATGAATTAATCTGATTCATTCTCATTCTGCACTGATTAGCTTTGTGACCAAAGTGGTTGCAGCTGTGGCAGTATCCATTGAAGGATGGATATCTTTGAGCATTTGGCTGTCTTACCAGAGGTCTTCTAGGCCTGCTCCTTGGATTTTCTGATCCAAGATTCTTCTGACCGGATCCAGAGCTTTCTCCTTTCTCATATCCCAAACCATACTTGTCATCTGTCCTCTTTTGACTTCCAAGAAGAACTTCAAGTTGAGCAGAACTTATCTTGAATTTCTCTTTATATTCATTTGCTGTTTGAAGGTCTCTTTTGAGAGAGGCAATTTGATCCTCAAGTTTTTCTTCATTATCTTTGGCATCTTCAAGATCAGATTCAAGATGTCTGATAATCCTGTCCATCTGGTGGCATTCTTCTGATTTTTCTTTAAGAGATTGTCTTAGATTGTCTTCAGCCTTTCTTTTTTCTTCAATCTCTTGAGTAAACTTTATAATTCCTGATTCCATTTCATGTCTTAACATAATGACTTCTTTTGATAACTTTTCACATAACTTGGTTTGCTCAGTCAATTCTTCATTTGTATTGCTTTCTTCACTTTGTCTTGCCAACTGTTGGAGCAGCTCCTTTCTCTTTTTCATAGAGAGACTTAATTTGTCTTTTAATTCTCTCATGAATTCATCAGCCTGTTTGAGTCTTTCCTTTAATTCATTGACTTCAGAATTTGACTGTTCAAGATCCTCAAGAGCAGTCTTGAGTTGCTCCCTTAAACCATATGCATCCATTTGAACTCCCAGATCTTCCTCAAGCTGTTAGGCTCTATTAGGAGGAACTTAGCTCTGATACCAATTGTTGATAACTGAGAGGGGGGGGTGAATCAGTTATCCTAATTATTTCCCTTATTGAACTTTCTTATTAATTGATGCAGCATTGAATCAAACACAAAAAATAAGAAACACATAACACAGTATTTTTGACGTGGAAACCCTGTTAAGGGAGAAAACCACGGGGTGATTAACCCAAAATTATTCTCTGTTAGAAGAATAGGAAATTACAAAATGGCACTTGACAATTAGGGCTCACTGCCCGAGCACACTGCTCACAAAGAGGCCCACTGCCTACAAGAAGACACACTGTCTACAAAGTGATAAGAATCACAGTCTTGAACTGATTGGAAGCATCTGCATATGCTGGAGTTCAGTTCCGGTTAGGCTCAGTACACTGATCTGCTGCACTTCATCTTTCCTCTATTCTTTATTCTGCTATCTTTCACATACCGGATCCTTTTCGCTACTTCTGCTCTGTTTTGTACTTCTTCGCATATATCTCCACACCATCACACACTTCACAACTAAATCCATCCTCTATATATATCCGCACAAGTAATTTCATCACCTTTCTAGTCGGCATCCGGAACAGTCTAGTTTCTTACAAACTCTTGTTCTGTCGGCTGAATCCTTCCTCACCAAGCAATGCGGATCAAGCATATACTTGTAGATATCATTAATCATGTCGGCCAAACATGATTCATGCCTTCACAACCTCTATCATCAATAGTAACACATCCAGAAAGTAGTCTGATACTCTGTCAGTCAGTTCTTCCTCTATTTTCACTGTCTCTCAGGAATCCGGTACTCAACTATTCATATCTTTTTCCTTGTCCATCACCGGAGGCTAAATCCTTGGAATATACCACTCAAGGTAGTCCTCTTGACTTCCCCAAATCCGCACTGCACCAAGACACTTCCTCTGAGAGATCCGGATCAATATGTCGGACCTTGCCACATGCTCTGTTCTTGTTCACCGGACCACAACATTCTTTATTCTGACTTCCGGTAGAGACACATCATGACTTGCGGATATGTGGGATGACCTTTGTTGCCATCAATGACAACAACCATGAATCCATATAGTGTCTCTTGCCAACATCATTTTCCCAACCTGTTTCAAAGTTCTTAAAATATGTTCTAACTTTGTATCTTCTTTCTTGTGATTTTCAACAAAAGTATCTATCTCCCTTTCCAACCTATAGGCTTCATCATAATATAGATAATATTTATCAAAAATACCAAAAGCCTCTTGTAAGAATATAGACACCCATCTGTCAATCATAGATGATTTCTCCTTCATTGCCTATAAAGCATTGAATTCTTGCTTTGTCATTAAAATAGGAACATCTGTTGCAGTCGGTTGTTCTGAAATGGGTGCTAGAAGACCCTTGACAAATGTCTTCATTTGACTTAGCTGTAGCTTTAAGCTATCTTTCGTCTACTTGTCCTTTTCCATTCTTGATTTCACAGTGTTGTAAGCAGAGTCAAATGAGGCTATTTCCTCCACATGGGTTTGCTTTCCCAAATTCACTCTTGTGATTTGGTAATCTTCAGCTTGTATCTCCTGATCATCTTTATCTTCTATAGGGGTGGCAATCTCTGCAATCCTTTCCCCTTGATCATTTATTGGGAATGTTGAAAAAGTCCTAGGTTTCTTCCTAGGCTTCTCTTTCTCAAATTTTTGCTATCATTTCTTGAAAATTTAAAGGCTTAATAACAACTTGTTGCCTTTTTTCTAAATTTAAATTGAGCCAAGATGGTGGTGTTGGAGCTTGTAAGGACTGATAAATTGGATTTTGTGTCATATGTTATTGTTGATCAGATTTATCATCTACTTTAGCCTATTGTTGCTACTCTTCCTAATGAAGTTGATCTTTAGTAGTCTTTGAAGACTCTACATGCTCAGAAGAATCAACTTTCTTTCCTTTCAATTCAACAACATTAATCAATTCTCACTGCTCTTCTGGAGTCAGCACATGCTCTTCTCGAAGACTCTCTTCTTCCTCCTCAAAGGGAACATTCCCAGCTATATCTTGACTTTTGTCAACTTCTTCTTCTCTTTCCTCTTCTTCATGAGGACTTTGCTCCCATCAAATTGTTGTTCTTCAATCAACTCTTGTTCATGCACCTCTTCATTAGGGTGTTTTTTTTCAACCTATTATGTTGTGGTCTTCTCTTCCTGAGGCATGTCTTGCTCATGAAGTTCCTGCTCTGTTTTCTTAGTCTCAGGTTGTTTCTTAGAAGTAGAAGGTAGAAATACCACTGTACCAAATGTTTCTTGTTGCATTTCTATTTCGACTATTTGTTCCCCTTCACCTGGGTGTTGGCCAATTGCAACTCTTGGAGGAATGATTTGAGAAAAAAGGCTTAACTCCTAAGTCGGATGTTATTCATGCAGCTCTCCTTCTTTATACATCATGGAAGTTTCATTAAACTTCTCCTTTACAACTTTGAACACATCTTCTAGAGAAGCAGTGTTAATGGAGACTCCACTCTTTATAGTTTTGGGAGGCTTTGCCTATGTTTTCTATCTCTTGGTGGCTGGCGATCCTAAAGTAGAAGGCTCACCTTTGCCTTGTTTCCTGCTATGTGGAGCAGGTGGCACAAAATTGCGTAGCCTCATGTTTAGCCAAGTCATGCTTCTTTCAATTACATTGGCACTGAATTCCTTGATGGAATTCTCTTCTTTTAGAGACCAGTTGTTAGGATCCAATTCTTTCTTGTCAATAGTAAATCCAATTGATACATAGGGTCTAATATAATACCATTTGTAGACACCTAAAAATGTCTTAACCATCTAACTATCCTCCGACATCATCCACAACACTAATTCTTCATCCAATTAATTACTTAAATTATTATTTAATTAATTATTCATCCTACCCCTAAATCATTCACTCATCCCTCATCAATTCATCTCTAAAATTGAATTAATTTAATTAATTCAATAGTCACACATTACTAACATCATCCAATTGATTAAATAAATATGTCAAATATATATTTAATTAATTTGTCCTCTTCCCTAAACCTAATTAATTAGGTAAAACATGTTTATCTAATTAATCAAGCCTACTAATTAGCCTATCCCTAAACTAGTTGATTAAATAGCCATTATTTAATTAGCTACCCTAGCCTACATGACCCCTAGACCTGGATTAATTAAATAAATCATTATTTAATTAATCCCAAACCCTAATTACCTCATCCACTAATTTTTTCCAGCCACATTAACTAAGTTAATCACCTTGATTAACTTGGTCAAAGCATGATTAACACCTTCTCCCACACCCACAAATTAAAAATTACAAAATATTCATAAGCACTC
This sequence comes from Cunninghamia lanceolata, assembly GCA_027924645.1. Taxonomy (NCBI): domain Eukaryota; kingdom Viridiplantae; phylum Streptophyta; class Pinopsida; order Cupressales; family Cupressaceae; genus Cunninghamia; species Cunninghamia lanceolata. Next base: position 6,708,325 of record BSBN01000850.1, read on the forward strand.
CAACTCATTTTTACCATTTTCATGATAAAACATCTTCCTCTTTTTTAGCTTACAAATGTAAGAGGCCAAAAATGTGCATGTGTCACATGTCTCTAACAACTCCACATAAAATAGAATTTTTAATTCCATCTCATCCCAAGGAAATTAATTTTAAATTTCCTCATCCACCTAAATCACATTTAATGCTAAGTCCTCAAAATGAATAAAAGATTCATTTTTATTCTCCACCCTCCAAATTTGTTGATCAAATCCTAGCCCTCCATCTCCCAATCAATTTCATCCCTTGATCTCAATAATGAATCCCCACCATTGGATCAAAATCCCCTCCAATTTGCCTATAAATACAAGCCTCCACAAGCCATTTTGATCATCTAATTTTAGTGTATTGTTACTATGCCAAATTTTCTCTCCATTATCTCCATTGTAGCTAGGTTATGTTGAATTTGTACTAGTGTTTGAGAGCATTTCACATTTGAAAGCATTAGTCATGGGTAAAACTTGGGCTTGTGGGTGCTAAGTCCTCTAGAAGGGAGGAGCTTGGATTTGCATAGGAAGGTATAAAATTGTGTTTCATGCTTTCATTTTCATATTTTTTATGAATCTACCTTTCTCTAACTTCATTTGGCATGCTCGGTGGGACCCCATGGTCCCTATTTAACCTTTGTTTGCTTGAGTTTTTGCAAGGAGATGAACACACAAGAATTCAGCGCCAAAAGCTCTCGGTTTGGTGCCATCTACTCACGGACTGGTGCCATTTGGCTTTGTTTTGGCACCATCTGACACTATTTTGGTGCCATAATTCCATGACATTTTTAGCATGTTAAGCTTAGAATTTTTTTAGGATGTTTTAGAAGTTTTAGCACATTTTAGAGTCTTTACCTCTTTGTTTTTATTAGAAAAACACAGGCGCAGGGGCTCATAATGCAAAAATTTAGCTAGAAATAGTTGGAAGTGTTTTCTTGTCTAACCCTAGTCCATGTTCTTTCAAACAAATTGGTTTTCTTGGCTTTGATCTGTTTCTTAGTGATTGTTGACAAGGAAGGAGGCCTTCTAACCTTTTTTGGCCTATTTGTTTGGAACTAACATTTTTTTTAAGTAGGTTTTTAAGAACTTCCTCAGTTTGGCTCCATATCTGCACACAATGATGCCATCTAATTTTGCAGCCAAGGTAAGACTTGTAAAATCTATTTGATGACATTTCTTGAGAGTTTAGCATCATTTCATGAAATACTAATACCATGCTAGGAATTGACGCCATCTTACTTATTTTTAGCACTGTTTTAATTCTGGTTTCTACTATCTATCTAGTTTTGGAATTTGAAAACTCTAGCCACACCTTATTCTACTGTTTTGGCACCTTATGCTTCATTTTTAGCACCATATGATCTAATTTTAGCGCTATTTGACTGATTTATGATGCCTTTTGTCTCTGTTTTGGCACTATTTTGCTAACTAATTTTTGGGATCTGTGCAGGCTGCTTACACGTTTTTGCAGGGAAAAGAACTCTAGTCAAAGACAAAAATTCAAACTACTAATATGTTTCTTTGCAGGATCCCTTTTGTGTGTTTGCATGTTAACATAGGAACATTTCAATTGGTGTTTCAAAAGGAACTTAATTTCTTGGTGTGTCTAGTGAATTTGCACACTTTGTGTTAGTAGATCCTAAGGTAGAACAAAAGTATCCTCTCCCCTTGCCTCTCAACGGAACTTGGGTGTAAGAGAAATTGTTTTATATTCTTTTTCTTTTTAGGAAATCATGCCTTGGTGGGAAAAGAGGTACTCACCCAAAGGGACGACTCTAAGTGGTGCTTTCAATTCGGTCCACTATATAAATGGTTTAGGCAAAAGCTGAAGACTTCTTGGTGAAGCATTTTTATTCCAACAGTTCCCCAGTATCCATACACTTGTGTGTGAGATATGTTAACCCCATTCTTTCCTTTTAAAGGATTGATGTAAGTGGCTGGGATAGTCTCTTAAGTGAGTCACTACTGCATGAATAAGCATCAAGTCCCCAAATTCTCACTAGACACCTTAAGTTAGAAGCTTACCTTATTGACTGAGTTGTTGGTGTCTAGTTCAATGCAAGAGGATACATTCTTTGAAGATACTCACCATATGGCTCCGCTAAGATGAGACAAAAATCCTCAGCTTAGCATAAGCTACTTGTTGGCTTTTCAAGGAGAGGGTGATTGGGTTATCCTTCTAGTCTTGGAGGCCCCTACCTATCCTCTCTTGCAAAGACAAAAGTGTATACACCCACATTAGGTGTTCCTACATTTACGTCAGAGATTCCAAGTTGTGGGCTTGAACAAGCTACCATTGGCCATTGACCTTAGGTAGACTAAGAATTGTTTTCAAGTGTATTCGATCTTGTCTAGACCCATGGAAATTTGGCCTTAAGGGGCTATTGAACATACACATAACGCTTATACTTCCTATCAAACATTTGGCCATTATGTTCTCTTGTTTGATTATTTGTCTACTTGCCAAGAAATCTCATTGACATTATTCAAAACCACTTGAACCATTTGAAAAATCAAACCATTAAACATTTGAGCCCTCAAAATTAACCATTTGACCTTTGAAAATAGAGTACTTGACCTTCCAAGACCCAAATTTTGAATCCAAAATCTAAGATAGGTCAAAATTGCCAAAGCCCTAGTTTAAATCCTAGACACTGACTCATTTTGGTGCTATAACCTCTCTATTTGGCACCTTAAAATTCTCATGTGGTGCCATTTTCTCTTACACCATAATCCACTGTTTTGGCACCATTTGGCTATGTTCTGGCACCATTTCACTCTATTTTGATTTCTTATCACCGAAAACTAGCACCATTTGGAGACTAGATCCCACACGTGTTTGGTAATTTGTCCTGGAATCCTCAAATCTTGTCCAGTTGGAATCTGTGGTCACCTTGTCAAAATCCATCAAAATCCAAGTCCACCTTTGGTCATCTTCCACAACCATTTTGTCCAAATTCATCCATATACTTTTATTTTGACCTTAGAGACAAATCATTTGGATTATTGGACCTTTCATCTCATATCTTTAATCAATCACCAAGTCCAACCATAATCCATCTTTTTCATCTCCACATAATCCAACCATTTTTCCAAATTCATTTACCATACCATTTCGCTTTAGATAAACATCATTTTGATATTTGATCTTTGGTCATACCCTATCCACTCATTAACCATTTCATTTCAATCCTACATTTTAATTTTCACCTTTGGACCTTTAACTCATCCATTCCAAAATTCATTTTGAATCTGACATTCACCCAACCTTATCCAAATTCTATCCATATTATCCAAAAAAAATCTGACATCCACATCCAAAATCAATAATCATCCAAAATCCAAACATCAACATTTAAAAACCATACATCAAATCAATTTTGTGCAAGAATCAAATCTAGATCTTACCATCCTCTAGTTTATAGGGTATTTAAGGCTTTTTTCTACCTTAAGTGCTTTTATAAATTAGCCTTTATTAACCTTTGGAATAATTGATTTAGGAGCCTAGACAACTCCTAAGTTGATATATTCTAAAGTATCCCATTTTGCTTGTTGGTCATTAGTCTACCTTCAAGTAAAAAAATCCTCCCCTTTTTGCCTAAGGTCATAAGACTACCTTAAGTAAAGAGGGATACCCCTTTTATAATCCAAAGATCTAGATTTATTCAATCTCACCTTTGATTTGAAAATCCTTTTCAAGCATCATCAAAATTTATCCAACATCTTAGTCATCCAAACATCCAAGTCATCTAGGGTTTTCCTTAGTTGATTATCATCCAAAATCCATTTATCCACATCATCTAAGGTCTTCCTTGGTTGATTATCATCCAAACCATCTTAAGCATACCTTAGTCACAATTCATCCTAAAGTCATCCTCAAAAATCATTCTTCACCTACATATACATTATCACCTTGGTTTAAGAAATCCTTTTAAGATTTAATCTTTAAAGGTTATCTTGTACCCACATCCCAAAACCATTTTTCTTCATCCATTCCATCCATCCTATATTCTTCATTTTATCCTACCTCTTAGGTCCAAAATTTTTGAAAATCAATTCATCCATTTATCTTTGACGTTTTAACCTCTAATGTTTCTCATTCATCCTCATACCTTTATCATTAATCATCCTTAGGTTTACAACTTTTAAGATTTATTCTTGAAAGTTAAAACCTATACCAAACCTTACCATATCCATATCATTATTCATCCTTAGGTTTAGAATTTTGAGATTTCATTCTCTTAAGGCTAAATCCTTATTCCCTTTCACCAAATTTTCACCATCACCTATCCTTGGGTCTAATACTTTGAAATCTATTCTCTAAGGTCTCAACCTTCATCCATCCAACCAAATGCACACCCAAATCCATTATATGCCCTTGACAAGGTCTCAGGATAAGAAAAACAAGGACATGGAATCCTTTAGAATCAACTTTAGCACGGGGATGCCTCAAACTAACCAAAATAATATCCCTACAATCCAACAACAATCAACACTTGATGCCAATACTATGGTAAATCCTTTTCCACCCATCAACACTAACCAAGTGGATCAAGATGTCCTAGATTTCATGTGAGATGCCAATTCCATGGACATACTTGATAGAGTCCTAAAATCAGATCCCAATAGATATCTTGAATTCTTCCTTCAAAATGGTGCCACCATGCCTAATGTCACCACATCGTCACAACCATCCACATCCCATAATATTCCTAACACATCCCAAGCTTCCAATGTCACCACATAAACTACACCAAATGTCTCGACCATGTCGACATCCACCATCACTACATCTACACCATAAATCACTCTTAACATCTGCAACAACACCATGCACACAAGTGCTTCCACAAGCGTGCCCCAATTTGATGCCAACACCATAGCTTTCATGACATAATTATTTTCCCAACCACCTTACAACACATCTAACAACAACACATGTAACAAACCTTCATCCAATTTCACATATGTACAAAATCCAACCTCCCAAACACCTATTACATCTTCTGTCCAAACCTCACAACAAAATCCCAATCAAAACCAACAAATTCCGCCACATGTTCTATAACAACTCCTTGCCTACCAACAACACCTCACTCAACAAAATCAAAATCAAAATCAAAACCAAATCTCACAAAATCAAAATCCACCCTAAAATCAAATTCCACCTTTCCTCCAACAATTAATCCAAAACCAACAAAACTACGTTCCACAACCACCACCTACCTAAGATTTACCTAGCATTGTGCAATCATTGATAAAAAAAGTTGATGATATGCAACATGGAAATAAAAGAAAGCAACATTCTTTTGAGGATATTTTCCCATACCCATTTGATAGAACATTACACGCTCCCCTTTCCTAAAAAAATTGCAACACCAAAATTTGACAAATACAAAGGAAAGGGATACCCTAGGGAACACCTTAGGGAGTTTTACATAGCTTGCCTAGAAGTCTCATGTGATGATACCTATTTGATGAGACTTTTTCCTAGAAGCCTCGATGGTCAAGCTACCAAATGGTTTGCTTATCTTCCCCTCGATATTAAGACATTCCATGAGCTTGCAGAGAAATTTGTGAATCATTTCTCCTATAACTTTGAACATGAAATATCCATGACCGACCTTTGTAACACAAAACAAAAGAGTGGGGAATCCTTCGCCACCCTTTTACAAAGGTGGAGAGGCCTAGCAAGCAAACTCCCTTGGCTAATTCCTGAAAAACAACTAGTCACTATGTTTGTGACTAATCTCAACCAAGAAATGGGGTTCCATTTACAAATCAAATGTGCATCAACCTTTAAGGAGGTTATAGACAAAGGAACAACCATCGAAAGAGCCCTTATTTCTAAAGGCTCTATAAAACTTTACAATAATGACAACAAACCAACAACAACAACAAAGTCAACAACAATAACACCAACAATTCCCATACAAACAACAACACACAATCCAATGAGAAACCTCACTTTTTGGGTAAAAACAAGAATACCCTCAATGATAGTGTCACCGATGTAAAGGCTGTCCAAAATTTACAAAATCCCATTCCAGCAAGTACATCCACAAATAATAATGTCAATGTTCCTAAGGGACTGCCGAGACAAAACAACAACCCTAAGAGGAAATTCACACCTTTAGGAGAACCCATTGAAAATGTATTGAACAACCTTGTAAAGGTAGACTTCATGATAACATTACCCCCTATTCAACCTTACAATGAAAATCAATTTAAACCCTCTTGGTTTGTTGAAAATGCCTAGATTGTGAATATCATCATGTTAAAGGGCATAAAACATCTAATTGCATGAAGTTGAAACATTGCATTCAAGACCATATATATAGAGGTGATATAACCATCGATGAAGCTCCAAGACAATCACCTAATGCCAAATTGGAAGCATACAAGGATCCCCTTCCTAATCATAACAAAGGTAAAGCCTCATCTTCCAACCAAACATACAATGTTGTGCCACCTCCTTCTTTCTATTCCATTGTGGGATGAGTATAAGATTATTCCAACCATGTCAACACCATCACCATTAGAGCTAAAACATTACACCATTACTACTCATTGCGGATGCGTTTCCATCCGCAGAGCCCCTACCAATGATCAATCCTCTACATCTGCACCTACCAATCCACCATTTGCTCACAAGTACAACCTCTTAGATCACCTCAAAAAAACCCCCGCCCAAATCTCCATCCTTGAATTGCTTCACACATCTCCCCTCCATAAGGAAGTCCTCAATAAGGCCTTAATGGAAACACAAGTCCCTACCAACTTGAATGTTGATCAATTGCAAGCAATGGTAGGCCACATCGCCTCACCTCACCACCTCACATTCTCGACAAAAGCTCTACCTACATCTAGTGTTGTACACAATGAAGCTCTACACATCAAAGTCCTAATCCATAAGAATGCCATCAAACAAGTCTTAATAGATGGTGGCTCTAGCCTAAATCTTTGCACTCTAAAAATGTTAAAACATTTGGGATACTCTGATGTGGTTGTGGACTCTAGTGAGTGTATAATTATCAAAGGATATGATGACTCTGAAAGATTGTCCAAAGGTACAATCAAGCTTCCCATTCAAGTAGGACAAAATAAATTTTGGAAACCAAATGCCAAGTACTTGATCTTGACCTCCTGTATAACATCCTTCTAGGCCTACCATGGATTCATGCCATGCAAGCCATTCCATCACCTTCCATGAATGTCTAAAATTCCCACACAATGGCATAGAAATTACCATCTATGCCGACCCTCGTCCTTTCCAATATTGTAGTTTCTTGGAAGGACATGATTGCACTTTCTATCCTTATAATTATAACAATGCCACCAAAACATCCACCTCACATGCCAATCCTACATTATCCACCTCACACATTGATCCTTCCAATATCGTAACCACATAAAAAACATCCACACCTTCCGAGGTCAAGATCAAGATAAGTGACATGGGATGTGGTGAGTATGACCTACATGGCACATTTTGTGTGGGCCTACTACCACTATACCCCAAGAAATTTGGTACTCCTAAAGAAGATGAAGTTTCTACGGTTGTCATCAAATGCAATCCATCACCAACATTCAAGAAAAAGCACCTCCTTGAACAAGATGTTCTCAAAGACATATCCTCTTGGCTATACAAAGAAGAAGAAAATCAAGAAGCTCCTACTCTCCCAACCGAGATCTATGGAAAAGGTCTCGAGATTGTCAAATATATGGGCTATAAAGGACAAGGCGGTATAGGCCTTCATGAACAAGCAATTGCTAAGCCCATCCAAGCAACAAGGAATCCATATCTCTACAGGTTAGGGTATGGAAAACAAGAGTCTACCCCCACTGATATTGAGTGTATCTTAAGTGAGGTTGCTAAGGCCTTCCCCGCAGTGGATAACATCTATGAAGAGGACCATCAAGATTCTTTCAATGATTTCACCAAACTTTTCAAATCATCCATATGCACCATCTACACCTTAACCACCATGCCATCTACATCCAATGACCTACCTCTTGTTTACCCCCACCTCATAGATTGGGACCAATAAGGACCTCCCATCCTTAATGTTGCACCAAATGACGAAGCAATAGCCGAAATGATGGGGGTTAGAGATCACTTCCCCCTTGGAGATCATAGGGCCGGCTACATCATGTAACTAAACACATTTGATATACTTTGGGGAGACAACCCAAACTCTTACTCGTAAAAATATGAAAATAAAAATAACATCCCCTAGTGAAAACCACCTTGTGGCACTTTCAGATGAAGAAAAAATCAAAATAAAGGATGTATCCCCTAGTGAAAATCTCCACGAGGTGCTAGGAGATGAGAGAATGGACCTCCCTAAGGAATTTGAGAAAGATCACCAATCCTAGTTGAAGCATCACATGAGATGAATCTTGGAATAGAAGTGACACCCAAAATCACATTCCGAGCAGAATCCCTCACAACAAAAGAACAAGAGGCTTTCATAGCTTTTTTCAAATAGAGGAGTCATAACTTTGCATGGTCATATGTTGACATGTTAGGATTAGATCCCGCTCTAGTTGTCCACCACCTTGCAGTACATCCTGATGCGAAGCCAGTAAAACATAAGCTAAGAAAAATGAATCCCCAAGTGGCACTCCTTGTCAAAGAACTCAAGAAACTCTTAGATGTGGGATTCATTCACCTTATAGACTATCCCGAATGGGTATCAAATATTGTTCCAGTAGCCAAAGTCATTAGGGGTATCCATTGCTGTACAGATTTCAGAGACCTTAATAAGGCTTGCCCTAAGGATGACTTTCTGCTACCCAACATAGACATCATCGTGGATCTCACTGCAAGACATGAGATGTTGTCATTAATGGACAGATTTTTTTGTTACAACCAAATCAGGATAGCTGAGGAAGATTAACATAAGACATCCTTTATATGCCCATGGGGAACATACTACTGGGTTACAATGCCTTTTGGGTTAAAGAACATAGGACCTACCTATCAGAGGGCCATGACAGTTATCTTCCATGACATTTTCCACAACATAATGGAAGATTATGTAGATGATCTACTGGGAAAATCAATGACTAGATAAGATCACTTGAATGTGTTGGCTAAAATCTTTGATAGACTAGAGAAATACAAAGTGTGGCTAAATCCTAAGAAATGTGTCTTTGGGGTCACCTCCAGAAAACTCCTAGGATACATTGTGTCAAGAAGGGGAATCAAAGTTGACCCTGTTAAGGTTAAAGCTATAGTAGAGATGCCTCCACCCAAGACACTCAAACAGATTTGAAGCCTACAAGGAAAACTTCAATCCATTTTCCACTTCATAGCACAACTTGCAGACAAGTGTCAACCATTTCAGTACGTATCTTCTCTGAAAAAACATAGAATTTGTATGGGATAACCAGTGTCAAAGCACCTTTGAACAGCTAAAGGGATATCTTGCTAAGCCACTAGTCCTTGTTCCACCAAAACAAGGACAACCCCTTCTTCTATACATTTCCACAATAGAAACAACAATAGGGGCCTTGCTAGTACAACACGATGAACAAGGAAAATAAAGAGCTATATACTATATCATTCATACCATGTTGACCTATTAGCTGAACTATACTCCTATTGAATGAGCATGCCTTGCCGTTGTCTTCACTTCTCAAAAGCTAAGACACTACATGCTCAACCATCAGACAAAGCTCATTTCTAAGATTGATCCACTCAAATATCTACTGACTAGAGCAGCTCTTATAGGATGAATGGCTAAGTGGGTTATGCTCCTAAGTGAGTTTGACATTGAGTACATAGAAAGAAAAGCTATCAAAGGACAAGTGATTGCCAATCAATTGGCCAATGCACCTATCCCAACAGAACAACCACTACTTGCAGAATTTCTAGATGAGTCCATACACTAGTATAAAAAGATCAATATATTACTAAAAAAATACTAAAAACTGCTTATAAATGACCAAACATGGTCACGTGACCATTAGTAGTTTATTGCCAATCATTTATAACATGACCAAATTGATGACTAAGCCATTTTTAGTCATTTATTGGTTGTTTTGATTGATCGATTTGGTAGTATATTTAGTCTTTGATTTAGTCATTGATTGCTATAATCTGGTCACTTATTTAGTCATTAATTTAGTCATTGATTATTGTTAATTGGTCACTTATTTAGTCATTTTCATTCACTAATTTCTGTCCATTGGTAGTGTATTTAGTCATTAATTTTAATCATCATTTTGATCAATTTGGTAGTATATTTAGTCATTTTTATTCACTGATTTAACACTGGTCATATATTTAGTCATATTTATTCATTGTTCACTAATTTCTGTCAATTGGTAGTATATTTAGTCAATTTAATTATTAATTGACGTCATTTGTAGTATATTTAGTCATTTTGAAGCTTGCAATCTATGTAGATTTCCATCTGGCATTAATTCTTTTCTTCACACATGACTCTTTGATTATATTCATTGAATGCTCTATAAGAGGAATGTTGGGAGCTGAGCAATATAATCCACATTTGGATCTCATCTGCCTTAGTTTTATTTACCTGCCGGCTTGAATGACTTCAATTCATTATGTTGGCTTGTGTGATCCTCTTTTTATACAATAGACCATGGTATCTGTGTCATTATTTCATTCTTGCCTCTTCATTTTGCTCTTGCTATGTATTTGCAATGTCTCTCTATCCCCGCAATTGTCAACTTCATTTGCCTATTCAACCATGGGAACAACCAATGCACGGAAGCATCAACTCAAATTTCATGGTAGGGCCTTCAAACTGCTTGATGAAGAGCTAGTGGAGGATGCTTTGATAGATGTATGTGATAGAGATTTTCTACTGCAATCCAGGGTATGTTTTTTTTTGTTGGGGGGGTTACCCAAGTTTTAAGCTTGGTCTGAGACCAGAGAGACCCTTACAGGGGATCTCTTCCCATCAGATTTATAACTTGAGACCACAACTGGGGGGTCTCTGTCCCCAATTGACATTATCACCATTTGGTCAAACATCAGAGCTCATTGGCCCAGTTAAGGTACACAACCTATGAGCACGCCAGCCCAGTGGAGGCACACTTAGCCTGCAAGCATGACAACCCAGCGGAGGCACACATGACTTGCGAGCTCATTGGCCCTATGGGGGTTTGAACCTTGGTGGCTGTCACCATAACCAAGTGACTCAACCACCAAACCATGCCCTTATGGGTGCAATCTAGGGTATGTTATGCTTCGCATCTGGTATCTCATTTTCTCTCAAATGCGATGGACTTATTTCATCAGGTTGATAAGGTTAAAAGGATAGCATCAATGTTTGTTCATGACTATCTAGTCCTAGATGTCAAGCTATTTGAAGCTTTAGCTACTTATAATCTCCATGATGGCTCAGCCTTGGTAGGGGGACTCTTCCTCCATGAAGATATCATTAATAAACCTAGTTTTAACTGTGTTTATCAAGCAATGATTTCAAGTTTGCAATCAGGTAACATAGAGCTCTTTGATAATTCACTACGGGTTCACAATTCTGCATTTGGAAGGTCCAAGAGGGAAAGGATAGAGGAAGTATTCAATGCATGGAGCTTCTTGTCAAATTTTCAACCATCGGTAGTTCCCTTCACCAATGATGACACAATCCTTTCTGTAGAGAATCCAACTGGGGTTCATGGCTTTAGGGTTACAGATTTTAAAAAGGACAACATGTGAACCACTCTTTCTGTTTTAAGTTTTTGGCTTCGCTGTAACTATAATGGTTTCCTTTTTGGCTGAGTATTCCAACAACATTGCTTTTGTAGTTGGATCCTAAAAATGTTACAATTTATGTTCTTCTCTAAAACATCTGTGTAGAATCAGGAAGGTGTGGTGAGGTTCAAATAGTAAGGAGATTGATGAAAGATAGAGGAATTAAAAAGATACTTGCATTTAGTTGGATTGAAGGGCATAAAATGGTATATGCTTTTTTGTAGGAGATAGATCACATCCACAAACATGGGAGAGCTATGCAAAATTGGAGAAATTGGCTTGGCAAATGAAGATAGCAGGGTATTTCTAGATTCAAAACTTTTACTTAATGCTGTGGAATAGAAGAAAAAAGAATCATTTATCTGCCACCATAGTGAAAAGTTAGCAATTGCATTTGGTTTGTTAAACATGGACCTTGGTACAACCATTAGAGTTGTTAAGAACCTTCAAGTATGTTCTGATTTTCACACTACATCTAAATTCATCTCCAAGATTGTTACAAGAGAAATTGTTCTGAGAGATGTGAACCATTTCCATCATTTTAAACATGGACAATGTTCTTGTGGAGAATATTGGTGATGCTAAATGAAACAATCTAAAAAATAGGTTTGCACTATAATAATGTGCACTACATGAGATATCCATTAATAACGAAGGGACATTCATCAAAGCATAACAACAGGGATTTTTTTTCATATGTTTTAGTTACAAGTGCCCTTCTAGACATACATGAAAATGTGGAAGCATAGATAAGGAAACTGTACTATTTCAAAAAATGCCTCAAAGAAATGTGATATCATGGAATGCCATGATTAAAGGATATGTTTAAAATGGGTTTTTCTGAAAAGTCCTTAGAAAATTTTAAGAAAATGCAACCAGTGGGTGTAAAGTCCAACTCCTCACCTTTGAAAGCATCCTTCTTGCCTGTGTGTGAATTGGAGCTTTGGATGAGGATATGAACATCCATCAAAAGCATATTTGGAAGTAGATTTTTATTAGATATTGTAATTACAAGTTCCACTTTGGATCACCAAAGCCTTCACAAAAATTTCTATACAAAATTCAATAATAAAGAATTTATGCACAAATTCTCTTTTGAATGATGCACAAAGCCTCCATCGCAACACCGCACAATTTGTTGCTGGCCTTGCAGTGATGCGGGAATCTCCTGTATCACCACAAGGCCCAGCAACAAACTGTGTGGTGTTGTGGTGGAGGATTTGTGCACCATTGAAAAGAGAATTTGTGCATAAATTATTCATTATTGAATTTTGTGCAGATGTTTTTGTGAAGGCTTTGGTGATCCGAAATGGAACTTGCAACATTTTTGCTTGAATAAATAGGTAGATAAGGTACACCCTTCATTCCACCAGCTTTGTTGCCTCCAACTAGACCTATGACAAGTGATTGAAGGAATAAATTACAAAAAAAATCATCCTATCTATTAAACAAACAAACAACAAAGCACACAAGTACATCTCTTAGTTGTATAGACCAGGATAGTTCAACCACCATTATACCACTCAATGAATACTAACCAGCTCCTAAGTCATGATCTAGATGACTCCTTTGGTGCCTTGTAGGTGGTCCTGCATATGAAAGCTATGGGTCCTAACAAAAAACCACAAAATCAAGGAGTGCAAACCAAGAATAAATAATATAGGGAAAATAACCTACAATAAAGATACCTTCATACATTTGATAAATCCATAAATCCATAAATCCATGCAAATTTCCTTCCATAAATCCATCTTAGGGATCCATATTTCTTTTAAAATTATTCCAAGAGTCATTCATAAACACCCCATACCAAGTCCATGTGAAATATATTTATATTTTTTACCATTGATGTGTTTTTGTCTATCACTGCAGTCCCATAGGTCACTCAGAAGGTCTTGGCGGGTGTGCAAGAACCAAGGATAACAAGGGAGTAGTTATCGCTATCCCGTAGCATGAAGAGATTGCACTTGCAGCATTGCAGTATGCAGAGATCAATTACCATAGCCCCGCAACAGTCTCAAAATGAAGTGGTAGGCTGGCGGTATAAATTTAAGTGGCATATGATACTTCACCGTGGTCCCGTGGTAGTCAAGAGAATAATCAACGGTAATGCAGTAAGGAGCAGAGGAAAATAGTACACTATGCCCCTACAGCAGCTTCAAGTGAGGCTTGCGGTATGGTGGTAGAAGGAGAAGAGGAAAATAGTATACCACGCCCCTGTGGTGGCCTCAAGTGAGGCTTGCGGTATGGCGGTAAGGAGCAGAGGAAAATAGTACACCGCGTCCTAGCGGTAGCCTCAAGTGAGGCTTGCAGTATGGCAGTATAAGGAGTTTAATTTATTAAGTGTTGAATACCTTGGCCCCACGACATTTTCAATGAAGGAGTGCGGTAGTGCGATGAAAGACTTCAAGTGATGTTTAGTATATTGTGGTCCCATGATGGTCAAAGAAACAATTTGTGATACTGCGACAGGGAACAAGTCATGGTGATATAGTTGAATTTTTGAGATAATATTTCTAAAATGGAGATGGAACAAACTATGAACTTTCTTAGACACAACCAAGCCATGACTTACACCTTCTACATGTTCCATAGAGTTGTCTTTATGGTAGAGATAAGTCAAGGGATAGTAGTTTGCAGTCATTACATTTCACAAAGGAGTGGGATTCTAAATAATTTTTGGTGTTGAGATACCCCTTCTACCAAGATAAGAATCATGTGAGGATCTACCTTAAGGCAATAAAGAGATACAGAGCTATGCCATGACTTACACCCCCTTGACAGCTAAACAAATATAATTAGAAGCAACAAAATAAAAGATCATTAACCATAGACATTCACTTTAATTTTGCATCTATGTCCCATTGGCTCCAATAGTTGCCATCCTATCTTGTTTCTATTGTTGATTCTATGTGTTCCTCAGAGTCATAAAAGCAGACATGGCAGACAACTTCATCACAGGCAATTGATAAAATCATGAGCCCCCAAAGCTAAAGCATTGGAAGGCCTCATTTGGTTCAAAATTGATAGTCATGACTTAGAAAATGACAGTCAATAGAATGGTAATAAAATCCTTGGTTGACACTTCAAATTAGAAACTCATTTGTTAAAATAAGTCAAAACAACTGACAATCACTGCTAATCTCAATTTTTCAATGCTTATTGGTATCCTAGATGATATTACCATTAATAGCATTTTGGAGATTGTTTCTAGATGTATGATCTATTTTAGCTTTTGGTATTATCCCATCTTTGGGGTCATATGCCTGTCTTAGTAAGATATATCATTTCTCTTTGTCAAGCTATCTTAGTGAAGCCTCAAATCAATTTTTATTTTTGCCTATAATGCTCTTCATTTGTGTAATAATGTTGGCCAAGGTATTGGTAACGAAGTTGCTAAAGACACGGTGATATAGTTGAATTTTTGAGACAACATTTCTCATTGGCCCGATCAAATCAGAGAACAATTTTTCTGCCTTTTCTCCACTATTCTTTTATGAGCTGAGTAATTTCAAATTTGATTGATATCATTTGCAATGCATTTTTATTGCATTTCAATCTGAAACGTTTGATCCATTGTTGGATTGTTGTCACCTTTACAAACATAAAAATTTACCCATTATAATATTTTGAACTTATGACAAGTCAAAGTGGGTTGTGCTCGTTTAGCAGCTGGTTGAAATTTAATTTGAATGTATTGCTTCTTGATGTTCCCTTGACTCATTATCATTTTTGTTTATCATCTTGCTTTTTGGCTAGCAACAAACATGTGATGCATCTGTTGTGATGCCCTATGGATGGTGGCTTTTTCCAAATTGTTTTCAAACTATTTTGAGTTCTAGGTGTACACCTTATGGAGACTTATGGCGTATTTCTATGCTTAATTTTTTTTCCAAGGTTACAGTGAGCTGATAAATGCAATTATTCCAAAGGTAGTGGATATAATTTTGGAACAATTATCTAAGTTCTCTCTTAATGTTCAGATCTATGTAATTTTTAATTTTGCAGACTTTTAATAGCCTTGCTTGACGAGTCTTGGAAATCAGTTTCAATTTACAGGGTAAAGCTTCCATTTGGAGCTAAGAAGATTGTGCCAAGTAGTTGCAAAGCCATGATTGGTTAGGTTACTAGTGGTGGAAGGATTGAAAAGCCAATGCTCAAAGCTAGCAATACATATCACAAATATAGGGTCAAAAGAAACTGTTGGCCCAAGGTTTGTGGTGTGGTAATGAATCCTATTGAGCATCCTCATGGTGGTGGTAATCATCAACACATTGGGCATGCCAGTACTGTGCTTCGTACAAAGAAGGCTTAGCATGTACACGTACTTAATCATAATTAAACAATTATAGAGCTTTGATTATTTAAAAATGTCATCTTTTAGTTTCTTTTTTCTTTAGGTTGCTTTGTGTCAATAATTTATGGGGACCAGGTTGTAAACCATGTTTCCTATTATTGTTTCTTATCATTAGTTGTTTACTCTTGATTCAAAATTTTGGGAAAGACTTCAAACTAGGTTGTAATCCTTGTTTCCTTGTATTGTTTGTGGCTTATTTTAGGCTGCCATATTAATTGACTTTGTGTCGTCTAGCTACTAACAACTACATAGGGTGTGAGGCAATCGAAATGATGCACTATGCAACTTGTGACTAGCATTGGTCTAGAGGTATAGATCTTTGCAAGCAACTAAACTGTCTTCATTGCTCTACAAACTAGAGGGAGGTTGTAGAAGTGGGATCCAAAAGGGAACCTTTGAAAAAGAGATGATCTAGGTCTAAAAATGGTTGCCAAAGGACATAAAAATAACCTAGATTTGTTAAAAATATCACGACCTTTGTTTGAGAAAACTTTCTATCCTCAGCAGACTTGAAGAAGAAAGATATCCTTAAAAGGAAGAATTTAACTCTGTATCTAGTCTCATAGATTCCATATCCATCCATAGAGTTTTACACCATCTAGTTTTCTTCCCATGAATTTGCCCATGAGAGGAAAATCATCATGCTAAAAGGACACTTTAGTTAGACGATCTTTAGGGAGAGAAACATCCAAAAGGGTGACTTCCATATAACAGAAAAAAGCTAGAAACCCTAGATTGATCTATAAGCTTGTCACTTGGGCATTTTAAGCCAAGTTGAACCACCTAAGATGATCCCAATTAAGAAAAATCAAACCCCCTTTTAACAACAGAGCATATTGAATACTCTTTAGAACACACCAACACTAGTATTAATATCCAATACTTCAACACAATAATGACTATTCAGGGGACTAAACTGCGATAGGGCTGGCAGAAACCGAAATGGGTATTGAGCAATATAAGATTATTTGTTATTTTCTTTTAAAAAGTTTGCAAACTTGAGGCAGTTCTTCTACAATTAGGTGAAACCCTGATCCTTCACAATTGAGCTTTAAACTTTGTGCATCCCTAATAAGAGGGGTATTTTTTTGAGTATTAACAATCAACAGATTGAATTAGATTTTAGTGTCTATATTTATAGCATCTGGAAAATGGGCATAACTGAAACAGAGTACCAAACACACAAAAAATTATAGTTTAAAAAATGCATGAATACTAGACCTACTAGTAAGGTTCCTCGGCGATTGAATGCAATGCATCTGGCCATGCCCTTCTCCAGAAACAATTCTATCACTTCCGAGAAATTCCCCTGAAATGGGTCTACCCAATATAGAATTTAACAAAATACAATATTTAATTAACATCTTCAAGTGATTGTGTTCCAATTCATTAATTCAAAAAGAGGGACAACAATGAACCTTACCTATTTTTGAGCGCAAATTCAACCCCTGTATAGTGCATCCAATGCATGAACAATGTCTTGAGCATAGAAGCGATCAGGTTTCTTTTGTTTGAATTATTTTTCATGGAAAAAAATTCCCTCTCTAAATTTCCTCTTTCCAATTCAAAATATTTTTTAATTTCCCTCTCTTTCTAATTTTTATTTGTGTGACTAATTATTTAGTCATTTATAGCTGTGGTTTTTACCCACCATCAAATTAGTCATTTATAGCTGTGTTGCAAAAAATGGCTAGAATTTAATCATTTTTAGTTGTCGTGACTAAAAGTTTGTCACATAGTCATTTATTTGCCAAAATTCTACTAGTGATATTGACAATAGCACTAACAACAGATACATGTGAAAAATGTATTTTGATGGATCCTACACACATCGTGGCTCGAGTGTAGGCATCCTGTTTGTTACCCCTCAAGGAGATCAATACTCATACCTGGAGCAAGACCAGGCCCTGTCCCTGAAATCCCTACCTCTACAGCCCCAGCCCCTATAAATGGCCCCATTTGAGCTACTAGTAGCTACTGCACCTGCGTCTGTGGTCTGACCTGCTGCTGGGGTGTAGTTGGTGGTGGTGCCTACCTAGGAACCTGCTGCTACTATTGCTACAGTGTTGGCAGTGGCGACATCTGTCCCCTCTATGCTTGCTGCTGGGGTGGTACCTGACGTAGTGCCTACCTCTGACCCTGCTACCGCGGCGGTGCCCATAGCGGTACCATCTGTCCTACCTATGCCTGTTGTATAGGTACCTACTGCTACTGGTGCACCTTTTGTGGGACCTGCCAAGGTACCCACTGCCGCTGAGGACTCTACTGCCCCCACCCCCATCCTCTCCCCAATACCTGCTCTACTGTTGCTACAACCAAAACTCCAATACCATCACCCTCATCAATATCCACCTTCTCTAGCACTATCTCCTCCCAAACCTCATCCACTGTCATATTCAGCTCGGCTGCGGGATCTATCAACTGGATCGACCTCCACACTGCCCACCACTGATCATAATTTGGGGTGGTCCTTGCATCAATCACTATACTCCTCCAATCCCACTGCATAGGCTGTAGTGCTGCAATATCCTGAATAGCCACCTGGGGCTATATCCACGCTGACCATCTAACATCCTATGGCATCCTCACAAAAATCGCCATAGCTTGTGATAAGTCCTGTCGTAACCCAAACTATCTCATCACCTATGAGGGGAGATACCTATCAATGCTATGATCCCCTTGGCCTATCAAGTACTAAGCTTGGAATGTATACAACATATGGATATGATCATCCACCTAGGCCTCCACTCCGATATATGGACACCGTACAATGGAAACTAAGTCATCAAAAATACGCAGCCAATATCGCAGCTGCCCGACATAAGAATGCTAAATCGATGCCTTGTGTTGGAATTAGGCCAGACAACTAAGAGGGGGGGTGAATCAGTTGTCCCAAATCTTAGCACTTGCAACTATTTCTTTATCACACAAAACTGATTAATGATGTAAACATTTAAAGCACAACACATGAGTAGAAACAAATGAACACAAAACACCAGGATTTTTACGTGGAAACCCGGTTAAGGGAAAACCATGATGGGGGTTAACCCACAAAGATTTGTACCCTATTAAAAGTACTTTAGAAAAATAGAAGGCACATGCCTTCAGTCGCACTTCCCAAAGCTCACTACTCAAAAGAGGCTCACTACCTACAAGTAATTTATGTTTAACACAGAAAGGACTAACTGATAATTAGCATCTTTTCATGCCTGGTTTAGTTTCATTGAATGCTCACAAAACTTCTACTTCTGTCTCCAAATTCTTCTTCACTGACTCTTCACTCTATACTACTCTCGCTCCTTTTCTTCTCTGCTCTGCTTCTGATCCTTTATTCGGATTTAATTCATTTCTCTCAAGGATAATTTTCAACAACTCTTCAACAAGTATTTATACGCTTCATCAACCTTGGAATGAACAACAAGGTCAGCTAAACTTGATGCAGATCAATGCACTATCGGCCAATCACAACTAAGACTTGAATCTTCCTCTATAAACATGCCACACTCTATAGAATGCTCTTAAATCATCTGCAATGCGCTAGGATCATCCAGTCGGCCAAGACTAGGAAGAACATCAACACTGAAAAGGAAAATCTTCAATAATGAGCTCAAACTTCAATGTGAACCTTCAACATAGTAGCTACATGATACAGAGATCTCCACAAGCATATTGAATTCAACAAAAACACCCGCACTCCTCCAGATCATTAGAATCACTTGCATCTTCATCCGGTAACCTTAAGAACACTGTCTGCTATAACTATCACACTAGAAAGATTGCTTGTGGACCTCCAAACCATGAACTGCTTGAATGGATGATGCACACTGACTTCCCAAACATGCCTCTAGATCCACAAATCATCATTTTACATTCCTGGAGCAATCCAGACCTCTTTCCTATCACTCTGTCTCTCCTGAATAATGCAGGAACTAGTTTTATTCAGATGGCCATAACTTCTCTAGGTCTTAATGTGAACCTCTCAAATCTTAATTGGAGCTTCTTCAGACAAACCTTTACATAGCCATATGGTTCATATACATTGATCTCCATTAATTTTCTCAATATCCTCAACAATCCGGTCTTCTATACAGGTAGCAAAATAGGATATAGTTGACACCAATGGCAACAAGGATATGTTGACATCAATGACAACACCACTTAGGCACATATTTGCAACAATCTCCCCCTTTGTCATTGATGGCATCATTTGATGTGAAAAACTAAATTCAACCATCAAGACAAGAACTTCTCCCCCTTTCTCTTCTCACTTCTGCAATTACTTTCTTCACTATTCCCCCTTTTATCAGCAACTAGTTTTTCACATGAACTTCTCTCCCCCTTTGACATCAATGGAAAAGGGCATGTATTTGCAATCTTTTCTCCCTTTTTGTTTCAAACTGATCCCAACTTTTGCATACTGACTACTCTCCCTGAGTAGTATCTCCTTAACATCAATCTAGATCACAAGGTATGACTATGAATTCCACCAGACTGATGCACCTTAGTGCATCTTAGTTCTGATCTGGAGGGGTAATAACCCCTAACTTCTCTCTGAGATACTCAAAAGTATCCTTGGGAAGAGGCTTAGTGAAGATATCCACAATCTGATCTTTGGAAGACACAAACTCCAACTTGACTTCATTCTCATTTACCTTCTCTCTTAATAAATGAAACTTGATAGATATATGCTTTGTCTTTGAATGCAACACCAGATTCTTTGAGATGCTTATTGCACTAGAATTATCATAGAAGATTGTGACTAGCTCCTCACACACAATTCTAATGTCCTTCAACATTTGCTTTATCCATAGAACTTGAGTACAATTATTTGCTGATGCTATATACTCTGCCTCTATAGTAGACAGAGATATTGCCTCTTGCTTTTTTCTCATCCAAGAGATCAATCTTCTTCTCAAGAAGAATGCACCACCACTAGTACTTTTCCTACCATCCACATCTCTTGCCCAATTAGCATCTGTATATGCATGAAGAGTGAAGTCATTATCCTTTGGATACCATAATCAATTGTGCCCTTGAGATATCTGAATATTCTTCTAATTGCCACAACATGGGATTCTTTTGGATCAGCTTGAAATCTAGCAACAAGTCCAACGACATTCATGATGTCAGGTCTGGTCTGAGTTAGATAGAGTAATCCTCCAATCATTGATCTATACCTTTTTTATTTGCCTTGGGGGAGTTATCATCTTTACGTAACTTACATCTGGTTACCATAGATGTACCTACTGGCTTTAAATCTTCCATTCCAAACTTCTTCAACAATTCTTTCACATACTTGGACTGAGATATGAAGATACCTTTATCTGACTGAACAATTTGCAAACCTAGGAAGAAATTCATCTCACCAAACATTGACATCTCAAATTCACTTTTCATCTAATCAGCAAATGCTTTGCACATACATTCATTTCCACAAAAAATGATATCATCAACAAAGACCTTAACAATTAGGATGTCCTCATGATTAATCTTGAAGTAAAGATTACTATCAATGGTACCTTTGCTAAATCCTATCTTAAGCAAATGCTTATCTAGTCTTGCATACCAGGCTCTTGGGGCTTGCTTGAGTTCATACAATGTTTTTCTTAGTTTGCAGACCATATCTCTCTGATCAGACAACTGAAATCCTTCTAGTTGCTCAATGTAGACTTCTTCCTCCAACTCTACATTCAGGAATGCCAATTTGACATCCATCTGATCAACTTTAAAATCTCTGAAGGCAGCAAATGCAAGAAATAATCTGATTGCTTCTATTCTTTCCACTAGAGAAAAAGTTTCTTCAAAATTAATTCCTTCCACTTGAGAATAGCCTTTGCATACGAACCTTGCTTTGTTTTACACAACTTCACCATCTTCATTTAGTTTATTCCAAAAGACCCATTTGGTTCCAATCACATTTTTGTCCTCAGGTCGAGGAACAAGATCCCAAGTGTGATTCTTCTCAATTTGCATCAATTCTTCTTCCATTGCTTTTACCCAGTTGTTATCATTGCAGGGTTCACTTATTGATTTAGGTTCAATCTTTGAAATCAAACAAATTTCCTCTTGATCTTTAGAAATTTCTCTCCTAGTTTGAACACCTTTACTCTTATCTCATATGATCTGTTCTTCAGGATGATTCATCCTTACATACCTGGGGGTTTTGGGAATTGCTTGAACTTTTGTTTCTTGAGGTTGTTCCTCAACATTTGTACTATCCTCTTGAGTTCTTGGAGTTTCCAGATCAATCTGGATTTGAGTTTGGGTTTGAACTTGTCTTCCTTGACTTTGAATTTCATCTTGATCATCTGAATCATATCTGCAATACCTGGAATGTCCTTCTTTGCTCTCGTCAACTCTAACATTAGCACTTTCAACAATATTTTTCAACCTCTTGTTAAAGCACCGGTAAGCCTTACTTTGAGTAGAGTATCCCAAAAATATTCCTTCATCACTTCTTGCATCAAACTTACCTAAGTCCTCATTTCTTTTGATATAGCATTTACCACCAAAAACTCTAAAATATCTCACAGTGGGAGGATGACCAGACCATAGTTCATAAGGGGTCTTACCAGAATTACCTTTGATCTGCACTTGGTTAAGAGTATAGACAACAGTACTCATAGATTCTCTCCAATAAACTTGAGGAACATTTGTTTCCATCATCATGGTCCTGGAAGCTTCTTGAATGGTCTGGTTCTTTCTTTCCACAACTCCATTTTGCTAATGAGTCCTAGGAGCAGATAACTGTCTTTTTATTCCATGATTTTCACAGAAGGCATTAAACTCACCGGAAGTAAATTCTCCACCCCTATTAGATCTCAGACATTTTAATTTCTTACCAATCTCATTTTCCACCATAGCCTTGAACACTTTGAATTTGTCAAGGGCTTCTGATTTTTCTTTCAAGAAGGTTACCTACATCATCTGGGAGTAATCATCAATTAGCAACATAAAATATCTATCTCCTTATACACTCCTAATTCTAGCAGGACCATAAAGATCAATATGCACTAGTTCCAACAATCCGCTTGAAGATTGTTCTTTACTCTTGAATGATGTTCTACTCTGTTTACCCATTTGACATTCTCTACACATGCCATTAGGTTTCACAAGTTTGGGAAGATCTCTTACAGCTTGAGTAGAACTTATCTTGACAATGTTATCAAAATTTACATGACACATTCTTCTATGCCAGAGCCAACTTTGATCCACATGAGCAATCAAGCAACTTTTATTGGAACTACTTAAGTGAAAGATGTTACCTCTAGTTTGAGTACTGGAAGCAATTTTAGTTCCGGAGCTTTCCAAAATTCTACATTTTCCATTCTTGAATCAGAGATCATAACCCTTGTCAACCAACTATTCAACACTGAGGAGATTATGCTTTAGTCCTTCCACATATAGAACATCATTTGTGTTATTTTTACCATCAAAGAGATGGATCCTTTGCCACAGATTCTACCAGCTGAGTTGTCTCCAAACTTCACAAATCCACCATCATATTTTTCAAAGCTCACAAACTTACTTCATATGATGAGAACATCCACTATCAATCACCCATTCATCCTTTACAACAACTTGAGTAGCCAAGGCACTCTCCACATTTGTACAGCTAGCAGATTTAGTAGACACTGGATCTTCTTCTTTGATAGCAATGAACACCCAATCACTTTCTCCATGATTAGATTCTTCATTTGTGACTCCTTCTCTAGCTTCTTCGACATAGTAGCAATTCTTTTGACTTTTGTATTTGTTAGGGTTTGGTTTTGAAAACCTCTCTGGACATCTTGAGGCAAAATGACCAATCTTATTACAAGCAAAACATGTTAATGGCAACTTTCCTTCATACTTACTGGATCCTCTTGGCATTCTTTTGGCAATAAGAGCTTCAAGTTTTGCAGACTCAATTTCATCATCTTCTAGATCCTTCCTTGTCTTAACAAATCTGTTTGATCTTCCTGAAGAGCTTTCACCTGGATCATATCTTTGTTTCCCATGAACGCTTGCCTTAAATGTAGATTCAAACTTAGGAAGAGAATCACCAAACTCACTTAATTCAAAGGCTAAAATTTTACCAACTAGCTGATCTTTTGTAACTTTTGAGATAGTCCTGATCTCCTCTATAGAAGAAACCTTATGTTTGTATGAATCAGGCAAAGATCTGAGCACTTTTGCCACAATCTCTAATTCTTCCAAGGTCCCACCAGCACATCTGATACCACACACAAAATCATTTATTTTTTGCATGTAGATTGTGATGTTTTCATCTTCACTCATCCTTAGATTTTCAAATTTTCCTCTCAAACTTTGTAGCTTGGCACATTTGAGAAATTCATCGCCTTCATAAAGATTCTCCAACTTCTTCCAGATTTCATGAGCATTTTTTAGTCCAAAGACATTTGTCATTTCTGAATCAGTCAGGGCACTTAGTAAGGCTTCTTTGGCTCGAAGATTATTTTCAACATTTTTGACTTGATCTGGAGTTGAAGGTTTCTTCGAAGGCTCATACTTATCCTTAGTTATTGCCCAATAAGCATCACCCATGCATTGCAAATGGCACTCCATGCGAATTTTCCAAATAGAGTAATTTGTTCCATCAAATCTCAGGTTATCCTTCTTGTAGGTTGACATCCTGGATCTCCTCAAGTGGTTAAGCTTCTTGTAGAGGAACCTTGCTCTGATACCAATTGTTGGAATTAGGTTGGACAACTGAGAGGGGGGTGAATTAATTGTCCCAAATATTAACACTTGCAACTATTTCTTTATCACACAAAACTGATTAATGATGTAAACATTTAAAGCATGAATCATCAACACATGAGCAGAAACAAATGAACACAGAAAACCAAGATTTTTATGTGGAAACCTAGTTAAGGGAAAACCACGGTGGGGGTTAACCCATAAAGATTTGTACCCTATTAAAAGTACTTTGGAAAACTAGAAGGCACATGCCTTCGGACGCACTGCCCAGAGCTCACTGCTCAAAAAGAGGCTCACTAACTACAAGTAATTTATGTTTAACATAGAAATGACTAACTGATGATTAGCATCTTTTCATGCCTGGTTCAGTTTCATTGAATACTCACAAAACTTCTGCTTCTGTCTCCAAATTCTTCTTCACTGACTCTTCACTCTATACTACTCTCACTCCTTTTCTTCTCTGCTCTGCTTTTGATCCTTTATTTAGATTTAATTTATTTCACTCAAGGATAATTTTCAACAACTCTTCAACAAGTATTTATACACTTCATCAACCTTGGAATGAACAACAAGGTCAGCTAAACTTGACGCGGATCAATGCATTATCGGCCAATCACAACTGAGACTTGAATCTTCCTCTATAAACACACCACGCTCCATAGAATGCTCTTATATCATCCACAACATGCTAGGATTATTCGGTCGGCCAAGACTGGGAAGAACATGAACACCGAAAAGGAAAATCTTCAATAACAAGCTCAAACTTCAATGCAAACCTTCAACACAATAGCTACATGATATAGACATCTCCACAAGCATATTTAATTTAACAAAAACATCTACACTCCTCCAGATCATTAGAATCACTTGCATCTTCATCTGGTAACCTTAAGAACACTGTTTGCTATAACTGTCACACTAGAAAGATTGCTTGCGGACCTCCAAACCATGAACTGCTTGAATAGATGATGCACACTAACTTCCAAAACATGCCTCTAGATCCACAGATCATCATTTTTCATTACCTGAGCAATCTAAACCTCTTTCTTATCACTCTGTCTCTCCTGAATAATGCAGGAACTAGTTTTATTCAGATGGCCATAACTTCTCTAGATCTTAATGTGAACCTCTCAAATCTTAACTGGAGCTTCTTTAGACAAACCTCTACATAGCCATATGGTCTACATACATTGATCTCCATTAATTTTCTCAATATGCTCAACAATCTGATCTTCTATACAGGTAGCAAAATAGGATACAGTTGACACCAATGGCAACAAGGATATGTTGACATCGATGACAACACCACTTAGGCACATATTTGCAACACCCTATACAAAAATACAAAGTCCTTGAACGGTGCTTGAAATAGAGCTCTCTGTGGCCTAGTGATGCCTATGTGCTTGAAGGCCCACACATGTAACAGTGTCACCCTAGCAGAAAGAGCCCCATCTAGGTGGTATACAATTATATGCATCTCATGGTATAACTGACCTAACATACATGACCCCCATGCATACATCATCTCATGCTGAACCATCTACTCAGTCTCCTAACCCTGGCCAACTGAGAAGCCCTACATGCGTCGATCTGGAATCACCAGTCCCCAATCACTGCACACACAATTAGTGTAAAGTCATCCACTCCAACCACCAAAGTTTGAGCATAGCTCATCTACCGTCGATCTGCTATAAGAACTGGGTGACCTAGGGCGAATTCCCTATCTAGGGTTACTCGTCCTCTACCAATATCATATGTACGCCTCACTCTAGCAATCGACAACCTTAGAATCCTCCACACATCCTCCAAGGCGATGGTGATCTCACTTGTAGGTAGTAGGAAGGAGCATGTCTCACTCCTCCATCACTCCACTAGGGCTGTTATCATAGCCCTATGTGCCTGTATATTGGGCATCTGAGACACTTCCTGTAGTCCCAATCTCCCTAAT
This sequence comes from Cunninghamia lanceolata, assembly GCA_027924645.1. NCBI lineage: Eukaryota > Viridiplantae > Streptophyta > Pinopsida > Cupressales > Cupressaceae > Cunninghamia > Cunninghamia lanceolata. Next base: position 6,735,091 of record BSBN01000850.1, read on the forward strand.
CTAGCTAACATAACCTGATCAAAGCCATCTAACAATCGCATAACTACAGGAACTCGTCACTCCCACAAAGCTAAAATATGGCCATCAATTTGAATCCACAAATTAACCATCAAAAGCTTATCTTTCTTCTAATCTAGTGCTATGGTGTTGTTTCTAGCTCCTATGACGTCAAAACAGAGTTTGGTGCTAATTTTAACCAATATGGCGCCATTCCACAAGATGGTGCTAATTCTCCCATGTTTAGCACTAAACCAGATTTTAGCACCAAAATGTCATTAAACCCCAAAAACCCTGGCGCCATTCTAGAGCATGGTGCCACAAACCCTAGGTTTGGTGCCATTATGAAAAATGGTACCAAAGCACTATAATAGGGTGCTAAACCTGTAACCATTTGACCTATGGCGCCAAACCAAAGTTTAGTACTGAAACTTTCGTTGATGGCACCATTTCTCTGAAAAACCCCATTTGGGGATGGCGCCAAACCAGACAATGGCATCACAAAATTCCTAAATGATGCCAAAACTCCTAAAACCCCCCTTTGGCTTATGGTGCCAATCTAGAGGATGGCGCCAATTCGGCTGTGGATGGCACCAAAATGGCTGTGCTAGGGCATTGATCCACATAAACTACCCATTTCCCATGCAATAAATGTCTTGAAACCCAAAATTGACAAAGTCAAAGATAGTCAACATACTCGTGGGTCCACCAAGGCTGATCTTAGGTAGGTGCGCACTCGCTCAGATTGATGCTCGTAGCGAGGGAAAGGTGGTTGCACCATCTCATCTCCTATCTCCTCTTGTCCAATAAGCTCAATAAGTGCAAATGTGGCCCTTTGGGCCCACATTTTCTATTTATAGCATGCCATGTCATCCTCCAACACACTTTTCTCTCCCCAGGGTGCAAAACATAACCTTCTTCGCTCATTTTTCTAGTCAACCTGATTTCTCATCCTCTATCCATTTTCACCACCATTTCCTCCTTTCAAGAGATCTGGCAAATTTTTTTTTCACATGACCTCTTGAGGGGGCATCCCTCATCCATTTTACTCCTTCTTGGCAGGTGGGGCAAATTCTTTGTCTTGACGCCATATGCCTACTAGGTCACGACGCCACATCAAAAAGGGGCAAATGTAGACACCTAAAAATGTCTTAACAATCTAACTATCTTTCAACATCATCCACAACACTAATTTTTTGTCCAATTAATTAATTAAATTATTTTTTAATTAATTATTTCATCCTACCCCTAAATCATTCACTCATCCCTCATCAATTCATCCCTAAAATTGAATTAATTTAATTAATTCAATAGTCACACATTACTAACATCATCCAATTGATTAAATAAATATGTCATATATATATTTAATTAATTTGTCTTCTTCCCTAAACCTAATTAATTAGGTAAAACATGTTTATCTGATTAATCAAGCCTACTAATTAGCCTACCCCTAAATTAGTTCATTAAATAGCGATTATTTAATTAGCTACCCTAGCCTACATGACCCCTAAACCTAGATTAATTAAATAAATCATTATTTAATTAATCCTAAACCTTGATTACCTCATCCACTAATTTTTTCCAAACATATTAACTAAGTTAATCACCTTGATTAACTTGGTCAAAGCATGATTAACACCTTCTCCCACACCCACAAATTAAAAATTATAAAATATTCATAAGAACTCTAACTCATTTTTACCATTTTCATGATAAAACATCTTCCTCTTTTTTATCTTATAAATGTAAGAGGCCAAAAATGTGCATGTGTCACATGTCTCTGACAACTCCACATAAAATAGAATTTTTAATTCCATCTCATCCCAAGGAAATTAATTTTAAATGTCCTCATCCATCTAAATCACATTCAATGCTAAGTCCTCCTCAAAATGAATAAAAGATTCACTTTTATTCTCTAACCTCCAAATTTGTTGATCAAATGCTAGCCCTCCATCTCACACTCAATTTCATCCCTTGATCTCAATAATGAATCTCCACCATTGGATCAAAATCCCCTCCAATTTGCCTATAAATACAAGCCTCCACAAGCCATTTTGATCATCTAATTTTAGTGTAATGTTACTATGTTAAATTTTCTCTCCATTATCTTCATTGTAGCTAGGTTATGTTGAATTTGCACTAGTGTTTGATAGAATTTCACATTTGAAAGTGTTGTTGGATCTAGGGCATACAACTGAGAGGGGGGGGGTGAATCAGTTGTATAAAACTTCCTCTCATTCAAACACTTAACTCTCTGTTGTTAGTTAGCAGCATATCAAATAATCATTCATGGAAGCATAATACATAAACACAAGAGCAGATAAGCATCAACACATTGAACACCAAGATTTTGACGTGGAAAACCCGGTTAAGGGAAAAACCATGGGGTGATTAACCCAAGAATTATTCTCTGTTAGAAGAATAAAGAAAAATGAATGGCACATGCCAATAAGGGCTCACTGCCCGAGCACACTGCTCACAAAGAGGCCCACTGCCTACAAGGAGACACACTGTCTACAAAGTGATGAAAATCACAGTCTTGAACTGGAGAATGACATCTCTACCATGTCCGGATCAGTTCCAATTAAGCCCAACAATCTCTGCTCTGCCTTTCGCACGTTTCTTCGCTATACCATACTCATCCTCATGCCACACCTTGAAATGAACTCACAAACCGTTATTTATACAAGACATCAACTTAGGAACAAACATCTAAGTTGGCAAACAACCATAGGAGTATCCGTAAGATGAATAACACATCCGGTCGGTCATCACAAGAACATTCGCAGGATGAACAGCTCATCCGGTCGGCTACACAGAGCAAGAACTTCATCCGGAAGAATAACTTCAATTCCGGGCTCTACCATCAATGCGGACCAACAACACAACCTAAACATGATCCAAGAACATTCACAAGCCTGTCTGAACGTCCGGATACATCCGCACCTCCTCTGCTTACTGGGATCTCTTGTCTTCCTCATCCGGAACTTCAAGAACACAGTCTGTCGCCACTGTCATAATGCAAGAGGTACTTCCGGACCTCCAAATCATACACAAATCAGAATGACACATCACAAGGACATCCCAAACACTCCTTCCAATCCGCAGATTAGGATGATACAATTCCGGACCTCACCGGACCCTTTTGTGATCCTCTGTCACCTCTGGATACTTGCCGGACCCGGTTCTATACCGGCAGCCACAACTCCTTCAGATCTTCATGCGGACCTCTGAAATCTTAGCTGTAGCATCTCAAGACTCATATCTACTAACCCTTTAATCCGCATCCTCCGGTTCTCATTCTATACAGTACATTTACCTTCTTCTCATCACTGTTCTTCACTGTTCCTGACTGAGGCTAATTTTCTCAATATCCTCAACACACAGCTCATCAGATCCTTCTTGTTAATGCAATATGAGTATGTTGACATCAATGACAACACTGGATAACCTCATACTTGCAACAATCTCCCCCTTTGTCATTGATGGCAACATATGATGTGAAAAACCATTTAGACAAGAACTTCAACTTTTCATATGTCTTCTCTTCCTTTACTGCTCCCCCTTTGATCATCAACCACTTGTTTTTCACATGTCTTCTCTCCCCCTTTGACATCAATGGCAAAGGGCTCATACTTGCAATTCTCATGCATCAGAATCATACCAGCTGCTCCCCCTTAGTTGCAGCTCCCCATTAGTCCGGATCACAAGATATGACTGTGATAGCCACCGGACTGATCCACATCAGTGCATCTTAGTTCATCACCGGAGGGGCCATGACCCCTAACTTCTCCTGGAGATATTCAAAAGAGTCCTTGGGAAGAGGTTTTGTAAAGATATCTGCAATCTGATCCTTGGAGGGAACATACTCCAATCTGACTTCTTCCTTGTTTACTTGTTCTCTCAAAAAGTGAAATTTGATAGATATGTGCTTAGTCTTAGAATGCAATACCGGATTCTTGGAAATATTAATTGCACTTGAATTATCACAGAAAATTGTGATAGGCTCCTCATATTCAACTTTGATGTCTCTTAGCATCTGCTTCATCCATAAGATTTGAGTGCAACTACCTACTGCTGCAATGTATTCTGCTTCAGTTGTAGACAGAGATATTGCATCTTGTTTCTTGCTTAGCCAAGAAACCAATCTCTTCCCCAAAAAGAATGCTCCACCACTAGTGCTCTTCCGGTCATCCACATCTCCTGCCCAATCTGCATCTGTGTAAGCATGAAGAGAGAAATCCGGATCTCTAGGATACCATAGACCATACTCAACTGTTCCTTTCAAGTATCTAAAAATTCTTTTGATTGCCATAACATGAGATTCTCTAGGATCAGCCTGGAATCTTGCCACAAGACCAACAGCCTGCATTATATCTGGTCTAGTTTGAGTGAGATACAACAATCCACCAATCATTGATCTATACTTTGTCTGATCTGCCTTTGGAGAATCATCATCTTTGCTTAACTTACATCCGGTTGCCATAGGAGTGTTCATAGGCTTTGAGTCTTCCATACCAAATTTCTTTAACAATTCTTTCACATATTTGGTCTGAGAAATGAAGATCCCTTCTTTTGTTTGAGTAATTTGCAGACCCAGGAAGAAATTCATTTCACCAAGCATAGACATTTCAAACTCACTTTTCATCTGATTTGCAAAAGTTTTGCACATACTATCTCTTCCTCCAAAAATGATATCATCCACAAACACTTCAACAATCAGAATGTTTTCATGATCAATTTTGAAATATAAGTTACTGTCAGCAGTACCTTTGTTGAATCCAATCTGCACAAGATGCTTATCCAACCTTTCATACCATGCTCTAGGGGCTTGCTTCAATCCATACAAAGCTTTCTTCAACTTGCAGACCATATCATTATTATCAGACAATTGAAATCCATCCGGTTGTTCAATGTAGACTTCTTCTTCCAGATCACCATTTAGGAAGGCAGACTTGACATCCATATGATATACCTTGAAGTCTTTGAAGGCAGCAAATGCAAGAAGTAATCTGACTGCTTCAATTCTTGCTACCGGAGCAAAAGTCTCTTCAAAGTCAATTCCTTCTATTTGAGAGTAGCCTTTGCAGACCAATCTAGCTTTGTTTCTGATTACTTCACCAGCTTCATTTAGTTTGTTCCGGAAGACCCACTTGGTTCCAATTACATTCCTGTCTCTAGGTCTGGGAACAAGATCCCAAGTATGATTTTTCTCAATTTGCATCAATTCATCTTTCATTGCTTTGGTCCAGTTTTCATCATTGCAGGCTTCATTTATTGTTTTAGGTTCAATCTTTGAAATCAGACAACATTCATTCTGATTTTGAGCAATATTCCTTCTAGTTTGTACACCTTTGCTTCTGTCACCTATGATCTGATCTTCAGAGTGATTCAGTCTTACATACCTTGGAATTTTGGGAGTATCCAGCACTGCTGTTTCTTGATCAGGCTCATTCAAACCTATCTCTTCTTCCTGATTTACCGGATCAGGCTGACTCTGTCTCACCGGAGAGGATTGAGGTCCTTGAACACTGTCTTGGTCATCTTCATCAAACTCATAAAATCTTGAAGGCTTCTCAATTCCTTCATCAACCTTTACATTGGTGCTTTCTATCATCTTCCTCAATCTCTTATTGTAACACCGGTATGCTTTGCTTTGAGTGGAGTAGCCCAAGAAAATTCCTTCATCACTTCTAGCATCAAACTTTCCTAGATCTTCATCTCTTTTAATATAACACTTGCTACCAAATACTCTAAAATATTTCACAGTAGGAGTGATGCCAAACCAGAGTTCATAGGGGGTCTTACCGGTGTTGTTTCTGATTTGAACTCGATTGAGTGTGTAGACTGCAGTGCTGATAGCTTCTTTCCAAAACATTTGAGGAACATTTGCTTCCAACATCATTGTCCTAGCAGCTTCCTGGATGGTCCGGTTCTTTCTCTCAACTACCCCATTCTGCTGTGGAGTCTTAGGAGCAGACAACTGTCTCCTTATACCCTGTTTCTCACAAAAGTCAATGAATTCACCAGATGTAAACTCACCACCTCTATCAGACCTTAGGCACTTTAGTTTCAATCCGGTTTGATTCTCCACCATAGCTTTGAAGATTTTGAACTTCTCAAAAGCTTCTGATTTTTCTTTTAGAAAGGTAACCCACATCATCCGGGAATGATCATCAATTAACAACATGAAATATCTATCACCTTGCAGACTCTTGATTCTTGTCGGACCACATAGATCAGTATGTACTAATTCCAACAATCTGGTAGAAGACTGATCTTTGCTTTTAAAAGAGACTCTGCTTTGTTTGCCTAACTGACATTCTTTACACACACTATTTGTAGGTTTCATCAACTTTGGAAGATCTCTCACAGCCTGAGTATTGCTTATTTTGATGATGTTATCAAAATTTACATGACACATTCTTCTATGCCATAACCAACTCTGATCAATTTGAACAAACAAACAACTTTTATTTGAACCAACCAGATGAAAGATGTTACCTCTTGTCTGAGTACCGGATGCAATTTCAGTTCCGGAGCTTGTAAAGATTCTGCATTTTCCATTCTTGAACCGGAGATCATAGCCTTTGTCCACTAACTGACCAACACTGAGAAGATTGTGCTTCAATCCTTCAACATACAGTACATTTCCTGTTTTGCTCTTACCATCAAAGGAAATAGTTCCCCTACCTCTGATTCTGCCAGCAGAATTGTCACCAAACTTTACCATTCCTCCTTCATATCTTTCCAAGTCTAAGAACTTATTCTTGTCACCAGTCATATGGTGAGAACATCCACTGTCAATAACCCAATCATCCTTTTCTTCCACTTGAGCAGCCAAGGCTTTTTCAACAACTTTGTGATTGACAGATTCAGAGAGCATGGAATCTTCTTCCTTGATGGCTATAAACACCCACTCATTTCCGGATTTGTTTCCTGGTTCTGATTCATCATCTGTTACTCCTTCATTGTCATCTTCTTCATGAACATAATAGCAATTCTTTTGAAACCTTTGTCTGTGAGTATTAGATCTTGCAGATCTCTCCGGACATCTTGAGGCAAAATGACCAATCTTATTGTAGTTGAAACACTTAAAGGGTAGTTTTCCTTCATACTTACCGGATCCTCTTGGCAGTCTTTTTGCAATGAGGGCTTCAAGTTGAGCTGTTTCTGCTTCTTCTTCTTCCATGTCTCTTCTTGCTTGATCATACCATGACATTTTCCTTGATGAGTTTTCACCCGGATCAAATCTCTGTTTGCCTTTCACATAGGCACTGGCTTTGAAAGAAGATTCAGTCTTGGGTGGATCATCTCCAAACTCGGTTATTTCAAATGCAGCTAGTTTGCCAGCCAGTTGTTCTCTTGTGACAGTTGTGTGGGCTCTGAATTCATCAATGGCAGCAACTTTGATTTTGTAGGCAACAGGAAGGGATCTTAGGATTTTGCAGACAATCTCATTTTCATCTAAAGTTCCACCAGCATTTCTGATTCCACATACTAGCTCATTTACTCTTGGCATAAAGGTAGTGATGTTTTCATCATCTCTCATTTTCAATCTTTCAAATTTCCCTTTCAGACTTTGCAACCTTGCACTTTTGACAAACTCATCTCCTTCATACAGAAGTTCCAATTTAGTTAGGATCTCATATGCAGTGGGTAGGTCAATGACATTCGAGAGATCTGAGTCATTCAATGCGCTTAGAAGAGCTTCCTTGGTCCGCAGATTGTTTTCAGCTTCTGTGATTTCATTCAGAGTTGTCGGACCACCCTGTGGAGGTACATATGGTTTTGAAATCATACCCAGGTATGCTTTTCCCATGCATTCCAAGTGACACTTCATGCGACCTTTCCAGAGAGTGAAGTTGGTTCCATCGAACTTCAGACTATCCTTCTTGTATGACGACATCCTGGATCTCCTCAAGCGGTTAAGCTCCTATCAGAGGAACTTGGCTCTGATACCAATTGTTGGATCTAGGGCATACAACTGAGAGGGGGGGGTGAATCAGTTGTATAAAACTTCCTCTCATTCAAACACTTAACTCTCTGTTGTTAGTTAGCAGCATATCAGATAATCATTCATGGAAGCATAATACATAAACACAAGAGCAGATAAGCATCAACACATTGAACACCAAGATTTTGACGTGGAAAACCCGGTTAAGGGAAAAACCACGGGGTGATTAACCCAAGAATTATTCTCTGTTAGAAGAATAAAGAAAAATGAATGGCACATGCCAATAAGGGCTCACTGCCCGAGCACACTGCTCACAAAGAGGCCCACTGCCTACAAGGAGACACACTGTCTACAAAGTGATGAAAATCACAGTCTTGAACTAGAGAATGACATCTCTACCATGTCCGGATCAGTTCCAATTAAGCCCAACAATCTCTGCTCTGCCTTTCGCACGTTTCTTCGCTATACCATACTCATCCTCATGCCACACCTTGAAATGAACTCACAAACTGTTATTTATACAAGACATCAACTTAGGAACAAACATCTAAGTCGGCAAACAACCATAGGAGTATCCGCAAGATGAATAACACATCCGGTCGGTCATCACAAGAACATTCGCAGGATGAACAGCTCATCCGGTCGGCTACACAGAGCAAGAACTTCATCCGGAAGAATAACTTCAATTCCGGGCTCTACCATCAATGCGGACCAACAACACAACCTAAACATGATCCAAGAACATTCACAAGCCTGTCTGAACGTCCGGATACATCCGCACCTCCTCTGCTTACTGGGATCTCTTGTCTTCCTCATCCGGAACTTCAAGAACACAGTCTGTCGCCACTGTCATAATGCAAGAGGTACTTCCGGACCTCCAAATCATACACAAATCAGAATGACACATCACAAGGACATCCCAAACACTCCTTCCAATCCGCAGATTAGGATGATACAATTCCGGACCTCACCGGACCCTTTTGTGATCCTCTGTCACCTCTGGATACTTGCCGGACCCGGTTCTATACCGGCAGCCACAACTCCTTCAGATCTTCATGCGGACCTCTGAAATCTTAGCTGTAGCATCTCAAGACTCATATCTACTAACCCTTTAATCCACATCCTCCGGTTCTCATTCTATACAGTACATTTACCTTCTTCTCATCACTGTTCTTCACTGTTCCTGACTGAGGCTAATTTTCTCAATATCCTCAGCACACAGCTCATCAGATCCTTCTTGTTAATGCAATATGAGTATGTTGACATCAATGACAACACTAGATAACCTCATACTTGCAACAAGTGTTACTCATGGGTAAAGCTAGGGCATGTGGGTGCCAAGTCCTCTACTTTATCAAGGAGGGAGGAGCTTGGATTTGCATGTAGGAAGGTATAAAATTGTGTTTCATGCTTTCATTTTCATATTTTTATGTAATCTAGCTTTCTCTAACTTCACCATCATCAAAAAATTCCTCTGGTATGTCATCCCTTAAACCAAACTTTCTCAACTGAAAAGTAGTTAGCCTAGTGTATTGCCTCTTTCTCATATCAAAATCATCTTTACAATTAGCCCATAAATTTTCAAGAGAATGTTATGCTTAAAGTCCATTATAGGAAATAGCTGATTAAGTTTACCTACAGGGTCAAAATCTTCCCTTGCCTCATATACTTTCAAGTTAAGAGAATTCAACTCTTCTGCTGTTGTTTTGGTTGCAACAATGGATGGACATTCATAAAATCCTAATTCAAAAGGATATTTCACTCCTGACTTATGATTTCCTGATAATTTCAAATGTACCTCACTAATTTGTTGGGAGAACTCCATCAAAATGATTTTATCACTACAGTGCCTTAGAAGGAGAAATGATGCTCTTTTAAATCTTGTAATTCTAATGTATGTAGATAAGGGAAACTATATGAACCATTGACCCTAGGTTCTAATCAGGTACATGGCCTTTTCCAATATTCTCCAAGCCGGATGACTTGTCAATTGCAAAATGATTGCATATAGGAATGCATCATTGACCCTTTTAAAATGTTTTTTGGCCTCCTTCAATTCTAACTAGGAATAATAATCCCAAATCTTATTTTGTCCAAGGCCTTCTCCTCTGACTCCCACAACAATCAAACCTAGAAAATTTTCTACCCTGATAGCTAGCCAACTGATGTAGGATGTAATATAAAACTTCTTGGTTTGTACCACAAACATGAGTTGCATATGATATTATTAGAAACTATGGTGGCCCAGTCCAACCATGTCTCTCCTTTGATGGTGAAATAGATAAATTACAACATCCATGTTTCAGAAGTCCTTGACTCTTTCCTGCCAAGGCTCTGCTCAATAAGGTAATAACATTAGAAACTTCTCCTTGAAAGTCTACTCGTGTCAACTTGGAGGGCACCTTGGAAGCAAACTTTTTGGGTTTTAATAACCAGTGTTTATTTAGATATCCCTTATTGCCACTAACATCCTGGTTATAATACCTAGTAGCTTCAACAATGGTTAGCAAGCTGACCTGCCCATGCACTAGCATGTCAAAAATAAATCTAATCATTAGGGTTGTAATATCCAACAATATATTTCCACTTGAGTCAAAACACTTCCTCTCCTCTGGGTTGTTATGATAAGCTAGAGTGAGGATAAGCTTAGGGCAGTGGATAGACAATAGGAAGCTAGCCACATGTTCCAATCTAGATCCTACAATCTTCTTTGCCCTTGGGGTGACATCCTCCCCAAATGTGTCATGCTTAAATACCTCTAGGTCTACATGACCTAGTTTTGTGTTAGTAATATTCATAAGTTCACTTTTGAACTTTGAATCTTTGGGAACCCCTTGGAATTGGTATTTCATGGTTACAGGTAGTTCTTTCTTCTTCTTTTTTTTCTTTTCTATCTTTGATTGTTGTTCAGATCCTTCTTTTCCTACCTCTTGCTCAATCTCCTCAATAGACTTATCAAAATCTAACAAGGTTTCTTCACTTTGATAGGTGGATGTTTCTCCCTCAGACATTTAATTAACCTGTAAGAGCAAGAGGAATATATAAAAATCTAAGAAAATTATAAAAGACCACTAAATTCTAAGCATTTAGAGTGTTTTTGTGTTTTGGCGAGATTGCGGGATCAAGTCAGAAATTTGCACCTTTTAGATATTGAGGTCAAGAGACCTTTCAGGGACCAAGGTCTCGAATGGTCTTATGACTTGTGGCTTTTTGAACTTACAGAGTGTGGGACTAAAGTGGATTTTGCACTTGTAACATCTTAAGGTCAAAGGACCTTTCGGGACCCGAGGCCCCAAAAGGTTCTATCACTTGTCTTTTAGATCTTTCCACAAGAAGTAAAATTAGAAATGACTTTGGGATCTTGAACTTTTAAAGGTCAAAGGGCCAATCGGGACCTGAGATCCAGATTGAACCTTTTGGACGTAGTCTAGTTTTCAAAATTTCTTAAAAGGGAAAATTTGCCTTCGGGGCCCGAGGCACAAATGGGAAATCTTAAAAGGGACTTAACAAACAAAATGATCTAAGGATTGAAAGTAGAAGATGCCACGATGGGTTCATTTATTTGCAAAGCACAACTGCTTAACTAAAACCCTAGGTACTAAACAAAACTACATGAAACCCTAAAAAAATTAACACAAAAACAACAACTAAAACCCTAAACCTTAACACACAACAACAAAACAAGAGCCACGAACAAAAAAATGAAAGGGACAACAAAACATTAATCAAAGATAAACAATTGAAGCAAGGAAATAAACCCTACTTGTGTTACACATATGGTTCCTAAGGTTGTCATTGATGTCAATACTATCATGGATGTGTGATGGTGTTCATGGTTGTATGTTATGTCCTATCTAGTAGAGAAGATACATGCAGTTCATGGTTGGATGTCATGTTGAATATAATGAGGTTACTGAAGTTCACGGTTGGATGTCATGCCTTGATCAATGCAGAGTTGAGTAAGAAGATACATTAATATGGGAATTAGAAGCACTAAGATGATCAGATCACTGAAAGGATGTTTTGTTGTTGACAGTTTGAAGACAATGTTGGTTCTAAAGAAGAGATTTTCAATACAGTAATGGAATGCTCAGCATTCCTCCACATTAGTAGTAATGGCTATGCAGTTCTGGAACTATGTTTAGGGTGCAGTGAAGGTGATAATTCCAAAGTTTCAGATCATCTGTTCTTCCGCTGTGAAAGTTATGCATAATAGAGTACCGATATGTGTTCCAGGGTAGAGTAAGGTAGTGTTAAAGGCCTATTGGAATGCTCCACATTCCTCTGGAAGTGAATGTTTGCCTTTGTGGTTTTGTGGACATGTTTATGGATGTGCATTACATGCTTCCTTGCAGTTTAAAGTTTATTGGTGATCCACAAGCTCAATTTTTCAATGATAGTATGTTGCAGAGTGTTCAGATGACTTGTTATTCTCAGAGTTCATGGTTGAAGATGTAAGGAACAAAATATTTGATGTGCAGAGGTAAAGGAGTATTTGGAGATGTTTTATGAGTCCTCTAGACTCATCTGGAAGATTTTCATGAAGATCTTTCTTGTTTCTAGTACCACACAAGGTTTCCAAGTTGTTGTGGCTGTTATGCTTCAAGTTTCACATGTTTTTGCTTAAGGTTGTATTATTTTCAAATGAGCGGAGTGTGCAAATGTAATTCCTTGTTGTTTGATGATGTGAAGGATGTTTTGGACCTGGTTAAGCAAGTGTTGGTGTCCACAAGGCATGGGTCTTTTGTTGGTGCAGTGTGTGGTCTTGTTTAGGACTTGTCCTCTACATGTTTCATGTTGTATGTTGTTTGGCTGACTTGTAAATATATTTTGACCCTAAAACAAAGTCTTCAGGGAGTTGTATCTTCCTTGGGAGTGACCCTAAAACAAAGTTTTTAGGGAGTAGTTGTTTCCTTGGGTTGTAGCCCTAAAACAAAGTTGTTATTTTGAGCTTCATATATTGTGAGTTAATCCTCACTGTGGTTTTTCCCTTCTAGGTTTTTCCATTTATATCTGGTGTTATGTGTTGATGTGCATTGTGTTGATCTCTCATGTTTATGTTTATGCTGTAATACTTAAGTTTTAATCTCCTCTGGAGAATTTTAAGTTTGCTTAGATATTGATTCACCCCCTCTCTCAGTACCTTGGTATGTTCAACAATCGGTATCAGAGACAAGTTCCTTTAAAGGAAGCTTAACTACTTGAGGAAGGTTTGGGATGACACTTAATGGATTTGACAAGATACCTAGGTTTGATGGAACAAATTGTGCTTTTTGGAAGCTAAGGATTGAAGCCTATATCAACTCTCTAGGGTGTGGTGTTTGGAACTCTGTCAAGACTAGTTACAAAGTTCCTGCTACTACTCCTATAGATCTATCTATGAAGTTAAGGAGTATGATAACAATGCTATGGCAAAGTTTGCTATCATGAGTGGATTAGTTGATTCAGAACTTTCAAAGGTAATGAGTTGCAGTTCTTCTAAAGAAGTTTGGGTTAAACTTGAAACCATTTATGAAGAAGATAAGAAAGTAAAGCAAGCAAAGATGTAAATCTTCAAGAGCAAATTTGAGACCCTAAAAATGTCAGAGGATGAAGGCATTGCTGGATATATGCTCCGAGTGAATGAAGTGGTCAATGACATCAGAGGTCTTGGTGGAGAAGTGAAAGAAGATAAAATTGTGAAGAAGGTTTTGAGATCTCTTCACAAATCTTACAGTCATAACGTATCTGCTATTGAGGAGAATGTAGACTTGGATACATACACTGGAGACAAATTGTTTGGTTCCCTTACTGCCTTTGAAATGAGAGAGTTTGGCAGTGATGCTCCAAAGAAAGAAGCTACTTTCAAATTCAGTATGAAGACAAAGGATGGAATTTCTGATGAAGATGAGAGCTCTGATGAAGTTGAAGAAAATTTTGTGAGAAGACTGAAGAAAAGCACTAGAAAATACAAAGGCAAGTTACACTTCAAATGTTTCAATTATGGAAAGGTTGATCACTTTTCTTCTAAATGTCCTTTTAAAGAATCAAGGAGTAGTAACAAGAGAGACAAGTTCAAAAGAAGTTTGTATTCCATAGAGAGCAGTTGTTCTTCAGAAGATGAGGATGATGATGATTCAAATGATGAAACACTTTTCATGGCCTTGAGTGTTGGTGACAAAAAGGATGATGTTGGAAAATGTGAGAAGACTAATGCCTTGCAAACAAATCAAAACTATGAAAGATCAATGGTTGTATGTGTTAGATCTAGGGCACACAACTGAGAGGGGGGGTGAATCAGTTGTATAAAAACTTGCTTCCAATTCAAACACTTAAATCCTCTTGTTATTTAATAGCATATCAGTTAAACACTCATGAAAGCATAAAGCATAAACACTAGAGCAGATACACATCAACACATGAGACACCAAGATTTTGACGTGGAAAACCCGGTCAAGGGAAAAACCACGGGGTGATTAACCCAAGGATTATTCTCTATTAGAAGAATAAGAAAAATAGATGGCACATGCCAATTAGGGCTCACTGCCCAAGCACACTGCTCACAAGAGGCACACTGCCTACAAGAGATACATTGTCTACAAAGTAACAAGTATTACAAAATTGAACTGGAGATTGACATCTTTACCATGTCTGGATCAGTTCCATTTAAGCCCGAAAACTCCTTCTCTGCCTTTCTCTCTTCTTCACTATGCCACAATCATCCACACCAAGACACACTTCAAAATGAATTCACAATCCCTTATTTATACAAGGCATCGACTTAGGAACAATCATCTAATTCGGCAAACACCTATAATATCATTCGCAAGACGTGTAATACATCTGGTCAGCCTGTTATAGGAAGAACACCAATATCTGTGGTTATTCTTCAAATGCAAACTCAAGCTTCAATGCGAACTACCAATAAGAATTGTACATGATCCAAAGATCACCAAAACCTTTCCTAAGTCATCAAGAACATCCGCACTTTATCAGCTTACTGGAATTCTTCTGTTCTTCATCCGGAACTTCAAGAACACAGTCTGTCATTACTGTCATAATGTAAAAGGTACTTCCGGACCTCCAAACCATGAACAAATCTACTTATCACTTCACATGAACTTCTTTGACACTCTCTCCAATCTACAGAATGAGATAATGCAATTCCGGAGCTCACCGGACCAATTTGTAACACTCTGTCACCACTGAACACCTACCGGAACCAGTTCTACTAGAGTGATCATAACTTTTTCAGATCTTCATGTGGACCTCTGAAATCTTGACTGGAACATCTCAAGACTCATATCTACAAACCCTTTAAACCGCATCCTTTGATCCTCAACCTATTGAGGACTTTTGCCTTCTTCTCATCACTGTTCTTCACTGTTCCTAATTGAGACTGATTTCCTCAATAACCTTAGTACACAGCACATCCAATCCTTCTTATTAATGCAATATGAGTATGTTGACATCAATGACAACACTGGTTATCCTCATACTTGCAACAATTTCCCCCTTTGTCATTGATGGCAACATATGATGTGAAAAACCATCAAGACAAGAACTCCTCTATGTCACAGCTCCCCCTATTAACAACACCTCTACACATGTCTTCTCTTCCTTTACTGCTCCTCCTTTGATCATCAACCACTTGTTTTTCACATGTCTTCTCTCCCCCTTTGACATCAATGGCAAAGGGCTCATACTTGCAATTCTAACACATCAGAATCATACCAGCTGCTCCCCCTTAGTAGCAACTCCCCATCATCAATCTGGATCACAAGATATGATTGTGATATCCACTGGACTGATGCACACAGTGCATCCTAGTTCATCACTAGAGGGGCCATGACCCCTAACTTCTCCCTGAGATACTCAAAAGAGTCCTTGGGAAGAGGTTTAGTAAAAATATATGCAAGCTGATCCTTGGAGGGCACATACTCCAATCTGACTTCACCCTTGTTCACTTGTTCTCTCAGAAAGTGAAACTTGATAGATATATGCTTAGTCTTAGAATGCAACATCAGATTCTTAGAAATATTTATTGCACTTAAATTATCATAGGAAATTGTGATAGGCTCCTCATATTCTACTTGAATATCTCTTAGCAATTGCTTCATCCACAAAAGTTGAGTGTAAATTCCTGCTACTGCAATGTATTTTGCTTCAGTTGTAGATAGGGATATTGCTTCTTGTTTCTTGCTTAACCAAGAAACCAACCTTTTTCCCAAAAAGAATGCTCCTCCACTTGTACTCTTCCTATCATCCACATCTCCTGCCCAATCTGCATCTGTATATGCATGAAGAGAAAAATTATGATCTCTAGGATACCATAGACCATACTCAACTGTTCCTTTTAAGTACCTAAAAATTCTTTTGATTGCCATGACATGAGATTCTCTGGGATTAGCCTAGAATCTCACCACAAGACCAACAACTTGCATTATATCTGGTCTAGTCTGAGTGAAATACAATAATCCTCCAATCATTGATCTGTACTTGGTCTGATCTGTCTTAGGAGAGTCATCATCTTTGCTCAACTTATATCCGGTTGCCATGGGAGTGTTCATTGGCTTTGAATCTTCCATTCCAAATTTCCTCAACAATTCTTTCACATATTTGGTCTGAGAGATAAAGATTCCTTTCTTTGACTGAGTAATTTGCAGACCCAAGAAGAAATTCATTTCACCGAGCATTGACATTTCAAACTCACTTTTCATTTGATTTGCAAAGGTTTTACACATACTGTCTCTTCCTCCAAAGATGATATCATCAACAAATACTTCAACAATCAAGATGTTTTTATGATCAATTTTGAAATATAGGTTACTATTAGCAGTACCTTTGTTGAACCCAATCTTCAAAAGATGCTTGTCCAGCCTTTCATACCATGCTCTTGGAGCTTGCTTTAGACCATACAGTGCCTTCTTTAATTTGCAGACCATATCACCATGCTCAGATAACTAAAATCCATCCGGTTGTTCAATGTACACTTCTTCCTCTAAGTCACCATTTAGGAAAGTAGATTTGACATCCATCTGATACACTTTGAAATCCTTGAAGGTAGTAAATGCAAGAAATAGTCTGACTGCTTCAATTCTTGCCACCGGAGCAAAGGTTTCCTCAAAATCAATCCCTTCTATTTGAGAGTAGCCTTTGTAGACTAATCTAGCTTTATTTTTGATTACTTCACCAACTTCATTCAGTTTGTTCCGAAAGACCCATTTGGTTCCAATCACATTCTTGTTTCTAGGTCTAAAAACAAGATCCCAAGTGTGATTTTTCTCAATTTGCATCAACTCTTCCTCCATTGCTTTGGTCCAATTTTCATTATTGCAGGCTTCATTTATTGTCTTAGGTTCAATCTTTGAAATCAGACAACATTCATCTAAATTTTGAGCAACATTCCTTCTAGTTTGCACACCTTTGCTTTTGTCACCTATGATTTGATCTTCAAAGTGGTTCAGTCTTACATAGCTTGGAACTTTGGGAGCTTCTTGCACTTCTACTTCTTGATCATGCTCATTCAGACCTGTCTCTTCTTCCTAATTTACCAGATCACTCTGAATCTGACTTTCAGGAGAGGATGGAGCTTCTTGAACCAGAACATCATTTTGATCATCTTCATCATACTCATAAAATCTTGAGGGCTTCTCAATACCTTCATCAACCTTCACATTTGTACTTTCTATCATCTTTCTCAGTCTCTTATTGTAACACCGGTATGCTTTGCTTTGAGTGGAGTAACCCAAGAAAATTCCTTCATCACTTCTAGCATTAAACTTTCCTAGATCTTCATCTCTTTTAATGTAACACTTGCTACCAAATACTCTGAAATATCTCACAGTAGGAGTGATGCCAAACCAAAGTTCATAAGGAGTCTTACCGGCATTACTTTTGATTTGAACTCGATTGAGAGTGTAGACTGCAGTGCTGACAGCTTCTTTCCAAAACATCTGGGGAACATTTGCTTCCATCATCATTGTCCTAGATGCTTCCTGGATGGTCTGGTTCTTTCTCTCAACTACTCCATTCTGCTGTGGAGTCCTAGGGGCAGATAACTGTCTCTTTATACCATGCTTCTCACAAAAATCTATGAATTCACTGAATGTGAATTCACCACCTCTATCAGACCTCAGACATTTCAGTTGTAATCCAGTTTGATTCTCTACCATAGCCTTGAAGATTTTGAACTTCTCAAATGCTTCTGATTTCTCTTTCAAAAAGGTAACCCACATCATCTAGGAATGGTCATCAATCAGTAACATGAAGTATCTATCACCTTGCATACTCTTGATTCTTGTCGGACCACATAGATCAGTATGAACTAACTCCAATAATCCGGTAGAGGACTGATCCTTGCTTTTGAATGAGACTCTGCTCTGTTTACCCAGCTGACATTCTTTGCACAAACTATTTGTAGGTTTTACCAATTTTGGAAGATCTCTTATAGCCTGAGTATTGCTTATCTTGATGATGTTATCAAAATTTACATGACACATCCTTCTATGCCATAACCAACTCTGATCAATTTGAACAAACAGATAACTTTTATCAGAACCAACCAAGTGGAAGATATTACCTTTAGTTTGAGTACCGGATGCAATCTTTGTTCCAGATCTTTCAAGGATTTTGCATTTTCCATCCTTGAATCGGAGATCATAGCCTTTGTCCACCAACTGTCCAACACTAAGAAGATTGTGCTTCAAGCCTTCAACATATAGCACATTACTAGTTTTGTTTCTTCCATTAAAAGAAATAGTTCCTCTTCCCCTGATTCTACCAGCAGAATTATCACCAAACTTTACCACTCCTCCTTCATACCTTTCCAAATCTAAGAACTTGTTCTTGTCACCTGTCATATGGTGAGAGCATCCACTATCAATAACCCAATCATCCTTTTCTTCAACTTGGGCAGCCAAAGCTCTTTCTACAACCTTATGATTGACAGATTCAGAGGATATTAGATCTTCTTCCTTGATGGCAATAAACACCCATTCATTTCTGAATTTATTTCCTATCTCTGTTTCATCATCTATTACTCCTTCATTATCATCTTCTTCATGAACATAATAACAATTCTTTTGGAACCTTTGTCTGTTAGAATTTGACCTTGTAGATCTTTCCGGACATCTTGAGGCAAAATGACCAATCTTATTGCAGTTGAAGCACTTAAAGGGTAATTTTCCTTCATACTGACCAGATCCTCTTGGCAATCTTTTTGCAAAGAGGGCTTCAAGTTGAGTTGTTTCTGCTTCTTCCACTTCCATGTCTCTTCTTGTTTGACCATACCATGATAGCTTCCTTGAAGAGTTTTCTCCCGGATCAAATCTTTGTTTACCTTTTACAGAGGCACTAGCTTTGAATGCAGATTTAGTCATGGGGGGATCATCTCCAAACTCGGTCATTTCAAATGCAGCCAGTTTGCCAGCCAATTGTTCTCTTGTGATAGTTGTATGGGCTCTGAATTCATCAATGGTAGCAACCTTGATTTTGTAGACAGCAGGAAGGGATCTGAGAATTTTGCCAACAATCTCATTTTCATCCAAAACTCCACCAGCATTCTTGATTCCACACACCAGCTCATTTACTCTTGGCATAAAGGTAGTAATATTTTCATCATCTCTCATTTTTAGTCTTTCAAATTTCCCTTTGAGACTCTGCAACCTTGCACTCTTAACATACTCATCTCCTTTATGCAGAAGTTCCAGTTTAATCTAGATCTCATAGGCAGTTGGTAGGTCAATAACATTTGAAAGCTCTGAGTCAGTTAATGCACTTAGAAGAGCCTCTTTGGTCTGCAGATTGTTTTCAGCATCTGTGATTTCATTTAGAGTTGTCGGACCACCCTATGGAGGTGTATATGCTTTTGTGACCATGGACAAGTATGCCTTTCCCATACACTCCAAGTGACATTTCATGCGGCCTTTCCAAAGAGTGAAGTTGGTTCCATCAAACTTCGGACTATCCTTCTTGTATGATGACATCCTGGATCTCCTCAAGCGGTTAAGCTCTTTTTAGAGGAACTTAGCTCTGATACCAATTGTTAGATCTAGGGCACACAACTGAGAGGGGGGGTGAATCAGTTGTACAAAAACTTGCTTCCAATTCAAACACTTAAATCCTCTTGTTATTTAATAGCATATCAATTAAACACTCATGAAAGCATAAAGCATAAACACCAGAGCAGATACACATCAACATGTGAGACACCAAGATTTTGACGTGGAAAACCCAGTCAAGGGAAAAACCATGAGGTGATTAACCCAAGGATTATTCTCTATTAGAAGAATAAGAAAAATAGATGGCACATGCCAATTAGGGCTCATTGCCCGAGCACACTACTCACAAGAGGCACACTGGCTACAAGAGACACACTGTCTACAAAGTAACAAATATTATAAACTTGAACTAGAGATTGACATCTTTACCATGTCTGGATCAGTTCCATTTAAGCCTGAAAACTCCTGCTCTACCTTTCTCTCTTCTTCTCTATGCCAGACTCATCCACACCAAGATAAACTTCAAAATGAATTCACAATCCCTTATTTATACAAGGCATCGACTTAGGAACAATCATGTAAGTCGGCAAACACCTATAATATCATTCGCAAGACGTGTAATACATCCGGTTGGCCTGTTATAGGAAGAACACCAATATCCATGGTTATTCTTCAAATGCAAACTCAAGCTTCAATGTAGACCGCCAATAAGAATTGTACATGATCCAAAGATCACCAAAACCTTTCCTGAGTCATCAAGAACATCCACACTTTATCAGCTTACTGGAATTCTTCTGTTCTTCATCTGGAACTTCATGAACATAGTTTGTCATTACTGTCATAATGTAAAAGGTGCTTTCGGACCTCCAAACCATGAACAAATCTACTTGTCACTTCACACGAACTTCTTCAACACTCTCCCTAATCTACAAAATGAGATAATGCAATTTCAGAGCTCACCGGACCAATCTGTGACACTCTGTCACCACTGAACACCTACCGAAACTGGTTCTACTAGAGCGATCATAACTTCTTCAGATCTTCATGCAGACCTCTGAAATCTTGACTGGAACATCTGAAGACTCATATCTACAAACCTTTTAAACTACATCCTCTGATCCTCAACCTATTGAGGACTTTTTCCTTCTTCTCATCACTGTTCTTCGCTGTTCCTGATTGAGACTGATTTCCTCAATAACCTCAGTACACAGCACATCCAATCTTTCTGATTAATGCAATATGAGTATGTTGACATCAATGACAACACTGGTTATCCTCATACTTGCAACAGTATGGACTGCTTTTCATGCAAGAGAAGAATCCAAGGCTTGGGTAATTGATAGTGGTTGCTCAAATCATATGAATGGTGACAAAGAGAAGTTTATCAGCCTTGAGAAGTGGGATGGTGGAGCTGTCAAGTCTGGTGGTGACGAGTCAACACAAATTTGTGGAAAGGGTGCTATAACGATTGATGGGAAGAATAGGATTGATGATGTCCTCTATGTCAAAGGGCTAAAACATAATCTTCTCAGTGTCAGTCAGATGTGAAGAAAATGTTACAATCTCACTTTTCATGCCAAAGGTTGTGAAATCAGGAAGGCAAATCCAGAAAACTAGTTGCTGAAGGTATCAAGTCATATGGTGATATCTATTGAATCTAAAGGAGCTAAATGGAAGAACATGTTTGTTGGCTCAATCTAGTGAGTATTAGCTGTGGCACAAAAGAATGGGACACAATAATTTTGATAATAGGGTGAGGATCAGCTCTACTCATGCAGTGAGAGACATGCCCAACATAATCAAGCCTGCAAACACAATATGCAAGGAATGTCAAATGGGAAAGTAGACAAAGACAAGTTTCAAAAGAAAGGAGTATTCTTCTTCAATGCCATTGGAGCTGATTCACACTGATCTATGTGGCCCTACAAGACTAAAAAGTCAACAAGGTGAGAGGTATTTTATGTTGCTTATTGATGATTATTCTAGAATGACTTGAGTTACCTTCTTAAGAGAAAAATTAGATGCCCTTGATAAATTTAAGGTGTTCAAAGCTATGGTTGAAAATGAAGTGGATACTAAGATCAAATGTTTAAGGTTTGATAGTGAAGGTGAGTTTACCTCAAATGAATTTGAAAAGTTTTGTGAAGATCATGGTATTAGGAGACGTTTTGTGAGGCCGACCCAAGTGTGTTTGGATTATGTACTCTATTGGACCAATTATTATTTTGAATCACCTAGCCTTGAACAATTGTGTATAGGCTTATGGCCTTTGTTATAGACTTATTAAACATTGATTTCAGATTAGAGTAATTGAGTTATCTTACATATGAGGATGATGATATTACTAGGAGTTGACCATGTTGTATTTTATTTGATTCTTATATTATGCTTCGAATTGAATATTATTAGAGATATGCATTATGATGTGTAAATTGAAATTCAGTTAACATTCGAACTATGAATGCTTGAATGCTATGTTGATCGCATTTCAAGTTGCTTCGGCTATTTGTTTGAACATATTAATGGGTTCAAATGAGTGTGTAGGTACAATTCCATGGCCAATGGAAATATAGAGGTCCATCAGGAAACCATATGTGATTTAACCTGTGAAACCAAACCTAATCCCTAAGGTGGACTAAGGTTTTGTTGATTCTTTTTTTGCATGAGGAAATGAATTTAATCTTTAGTATTTTAAATGTTTAAGTGTCCTAAGGTGGTTTAGGGGTGAGTTAGAGGATGAGTTTTCATCCATGTGTCTATTTTTGGATTTGGGATTTTTGGGTTTCTTAAAGGGTGTTAATTAGCCTTTTTCTTAATTTTTTTTATGGGTTTTAGGGTCCTAGATTAAGTACCTATAGTCTAGGTACCTTTTTGGATTCAAATATTGGGTCTTGACCAAGATATGACCCCTCAAAAGGGCCTTTAAAAAATGTGACGAGTTAGGGTTTGGGAAGAGGGATGAAGACTTGTCACCATCCCAATCCCACTACCCTAGGTTCATTGATTGACTTGGGTGACTCCCAAAGCTCTCACATGTGTGAGCACACATTGTAAGAGCTTCATGGGAAGAGAGCCCAATTACACCCTTTCCCAATTACACCCTTTCCTCAATGCCTCACACATGTGTGAGAGCAATTATGGGAAGGTATGCTCATGAGAGTGAATGGGAAGGTGACAAGTGTCACCTCCCCATTCAAGGGATTTGAATTTTGAATCCTTTATATCTCCCTCTTTGGGGAGAAGAAAGGGCTTTTTGATCTTTTTAATTTTGGGACTTGCTTTGGGAGATGAAGGGTAGGAGGTTACATACTTGAGCTTGGATGGAGATCTTAGAAAAAGGCTTGGAAGGGAGCTCCACCAACTCTTCACCAATCTATTGGAGGCTTGGAGAGGTAGGCTCCCAAGCTCCTTATTATGTATGATCCATTATCTTTTTGGTTGCATGTTTATGGACGTATTATTAATGAGTTTATTGTTGTTTAGAGTTTGTTTTGGTTGTTTATAGTTAGTATGTATGTATTTTAGAGTTTTGAGGAGAAGGGTTGTAATGGGTTGGGTTCTCACCTTAGTTGAGAACAAACCAAGTATTGAGGTAGGAAGAGAAGTATTTTCATTTCGTTCTCCTTAATAGATCTTGACATAGTTGCAAGTCTTGTAAGTCTTCCTTGGATTTGAGTTTGGTTTTGAGTTTTGGTTGAATGTTTGAATTATTCCCATGTGTTGTGTTGTTTCTGGGGTGCTTGAGGGCCTCCTAGCTATGGGGTGGCTTGTAAGCAAGGCTAAGGTAGGGAGGTGAGCACTCCTTTGGCTTGGATGTAGTTCTTGTTTTATTTTTGCAGGTTTGTGAAATAGAGGAAGGAAAGGAGTGAAAAGCCTCATATTGCGGATTTGAATCCTCATTCTTGAGGGAAGGCAATGTTGATAAGAGTCTTGTGTTGTATTTAAGGGTCTTGAGTGAAGCTTTGTATATGTGGTTAAGGGAGTTTAGTAAGTTGTAAAAAATGTGGTTTTTGAGTTGTTAAGGATCTCTTATGAGGATGGTGTAGTTGAAAAAATGAACATCCTCATTTATGTATTTAAGTATTAAAGTTAGAATATATCTTTGTGTATTTGATTCCATCATTGAGAAAAGAAAATTATTTATATATGATAAATACTTCCTTTTCCCTCTTACCTAATGTATTGAAAAGAAAATGTTTAAACATATTTAAACAAATGAAATAAGTGTTTGCATGAAAAGAAAAAAAAAGAAAGAAAATACCTTGGTGTCTCGTGTTGTCATCAAATACAATTATAAACATGATTAGAGATGTGTTTATATTTTTGGCATTAGAGAAAGTAATATAGCGGAAATATTAACATTGTTACCTATGCATGTTCTATTTCAAACTTGGAACATATATATATATATATATATATATATATATATATATATATATATATATATATATATATATATATAATCTATTTTTAGATATATATGTAAACCACTTCCTTTTGTATATAAATATTGTAGTGTGCATATATATATATAAGCAATACTGTTATGTGCCCTAAATTATTTTAAAAAAATAGGTTAAATATATTTACACACTATAATGCTTATTAATATATATGTTGTGGTAAAAAGATAGAAATCATTTTAAGAGGGAAGAAATCCATTTTAAATAGAGGAAGGCATTTTTTTAAGTTTAAAACGAAGGTCTATTTTTTGTTAGGGCGCCGCCACTGCTTGGACGTGGGGTTTGGGGGTGCCCCTCTGTTTACGATGGCACTCCTCCTCTGTGTGTATATTTATATCCGGGCTCATTCTTTAAAACTGCTTAATACTTTTAATCTGTATTTTATTTGAGCAGATATATATGAGAAAAAAAAAAGAGAATAATAAGCATTTGTATTTGTTTTCTGTATATCCAGCAATACATATTTAGCCTGTGCATTTATCTTTTAAGCAGAAAAATAAATACTTTTAATCTGTATTTTATTTGAGTAGATATATATGAAAAAAAAAAGAGAGATAATAATAAAGCATTTTGTATTTGGTTTCTGTATATCCAACAAGACATATTTAGCCTGTGCTTTTATCTTTTAAGCAGAAAAATAGATGAATATGGTATTGCTTATAGGTAATTATTTTCTGTATTTACTTTTGTTTCACACATCTCACAGACATAAGATATATGTGTGCTTGGGCAAAATGATCTTGTTTCAAAAAACAAATATGGCATGTCTATTCCCATCATGTAGGCTCTTAGATTTAGAAAATAGAACACAAACAAATGAGTTGGATTCTGGGTAAAGGAAAACACTTGTTAGGAATATAAACATAATGTAGAAAATATAAAATGTTAGAGTTTGTAAATAAATGAGTTTGTAGTACTTGTAAAAGACTAATAGAAAAGATAATAGAGAGAAAATAGACTTCTAGGATTAGTAGAGAGAACCAATATAATTCATAGTGAACTTGCTCACTTAGCAAAACTTGACCTCTTCCTTCTCTTTCCCTTCAGATCTACAAATGAAATATGTAGGCTATGGGGGAAATTAGTACTTTTATAACTTTATTTTAGGGTTTGAGGTGTTGCTCTAGTGAATTAGGAGCTCTAAGAAAGATTTTGCTTAATTAATTGGTTTTAGGGAAAATTAACCCACTTGAGAGAGTCATATAGTTGGAGTTAAATTAATTTGTTTGGGAAATTATTTAGATTGGGGGTTTTGTCCAAATGAGATATGGGTTGTACCTTAGATCAACTTATATTTGTGTTTCTTTTTCGAAGAATAGATAAAATTTCCATTGGATACCCCCATTCGGAATTCTTGTAGCACAATTTTTAATGGGTTAGATTAATTATCATAGCAGCTTGAATAAAGTTTGGAGATACTAGATGTCTTGTTATAAAAAAGGTTATTTTGTTTGACAATTGATTCAATGGCATATTTTTAGATTGTTTTCCGTATGCATACAATTGAGTTATTTTAATCAAATATTATTTATAACTGAATGGATCTTTTGGAGCGTTTTGGTTTGAAATTTAAATGTTGTAACCTCTATCTCGAATCTTTGGAAACAATAATACTGGTTTAATCTTCCCTTTTGCATTAAGTTTATATTCTCATAAATAGTTTAAAGGCATACATAGCTACATGTAGTTCCCCTTTTTAGTCCTTTGTCGATGAAGTGGTTACACATTTGATTGTATTATCACTTCATGTTTAAATAATCAACTTAATAGGATGTCTTTTTAGATTTGGCATTTAGGTCTTGCTTGGGAGGGAAATATTACCTTTTGCCTTCACCTAGGGGTATAGGAGAGATATTTTTCCTCAAGGGAGGATCTCCCTTTGATGTTGCAAGATATGACGTCACATCCTAATTGGCTACATTACTATTTTTTTATCCCCCCTTCACATCTTATGCAGTGTGTTGAATGGTTCGTTGCATGTGCAACATCATGTGCACTCATTTAGAGAATTTACATGTAGTGCGAGTGAGTGAGTTAATGTTTGTTTAAGAGAAAAAAATTGTTGGTTCAGTTTTCATGTCCACATGTAAATGTGGGCATGACACATTTGTCTACTCTTAGGACCCTTCGACAAAATGGGGTAGTGGAAAGGAAGAATAGGACTGTGCAAGAGATGGCTAGGATAATGTTGAAAGATGCAGATCTACCTAATATGTACTGGAAGGAAGTAGTTCACACTGCTATCTATCTAATTAATAGAGTGCAATTGAGGGTCAATAGCACTAAGACCCCTTATGAGCTATGTTATGGAAGACTTCCCATTGTCAGATACTTTAGGATCTTTGGCAGAAAATGCTATATCAGAAGAGATGAAGAAGACCTAGAAAGTTTAATTCAAGAAGTGATGAAGGAATCTTTCTTGGTTACTCAACTAGAAGCAAGGCTTATAGATGCTACAACAAGAGGTTGGGAAAGATGATTGAAAGCACAAATGTCAAAGTAGAATAAGACTTGTATCAGATCTCACAAGATTCAGAGGACTCCATATCTAATATCTTTCCATGTATTGAAGATGAAGAAGAAGAAGTGAACGAAGAAAAGGAACAAGAACTAGAGTAGTTGCCTAAGACTCCAACAAAGTATGTTCAGAAGAACCATTCAACAAATTAGATCTTTGGAGATAAGAATGAAGGTGTGAAGACAAGGAGAAGGTTTGCTAAGACACATGAGCAAGTAAACTTGTGTTTGTTATAAAAAGTAGAACCCAAAACCTTTGCTGATGCTAGCAAAGGTGATGGATGGATAAAAGCAAAGGAAGAAGAACTAGATTAGATTGAGAAGAATCAGACATGGGAATTGGTTCCCAGACCAACCAATAAGAATGTTATAGGAACAAAATGGGTGTTCCAGAACAAGCTAAATGTAGAAGGTGAAGTTGTAAGGAACAAAGCAAGGTTGGTATGTAAGGTCTACTCTCAAGTTGAAGGCATTGACTTTGAGGAGACTTTTGCTCCAGTAGCTAAGATGGAGGCAATCAGGATGTTCCTTGCCCTTGCCGCTCATAAGAACTTCAAGATATATCAGATGGATGTCAAGTCATCATTTTTGAATGGTGATCTAGAGGAAGAAGTCTACATTGAGCACCCAGATGGGTTTTAGATATCAAAAGATCTGAACATGGTATGCAAACTCAAGAAAGCTTTGTATGGTCTCAAGCAAGCACCTAGGGCTTGGTATGCTAGGTTAGACAAGTACTTACTTCAGCAAGGCTTCAAGAAAGGTACTACATATAGCAATCTTTACATCAAGGAAGAAGGAGATATGATATTGATAGTTGCAGTGTATATTGATGGCATTATCTTTGGTGGAGATGATGATATGTGTAAGAGGTTTAGAGAGGAGATGCAAAAAGATTTTGAGATGTCTATGATTGGTGAAATGTCTTTTTCCTTGGACTTCAAATTACTCATCTAGATGATGGTATCTTTATTTCTCAAGCTAAGTATGTCTAAGAATTGTTGAAGAAGTTTGGTATGGAGGATTCTGTTGAAGGTCAGGAACACTAAGAGGGGGGGTGAATCAATATTCTAACAATCTTTTGATGCACATTAACTTTTAATCATTTTTTAGAATTAATTAAGCAAAGGCATAACATGCATATGAACAACCATAAAAACATGACACATAGACACCAAGATTTTTACGTGGAAAACCCAAAATGGGAAAAACCATGGAGAGGATTATCTCTCAAATATATATTGGAATCTTTAAAAATAATGATGTTTAGGTTTGGTCACTCCATAGGCCTGGAACATGCTGGCTCACTGCCATGAAGTACAACTAGGTCTAGCAGGCTCACTGCCTCAACCCTAAGCCTAGCAAGATTACAATAAGAGTTGTTAAACCCTGAGGGCTATTAAACCCTAATGGAGGTTCATTGCCTTGATGATGAAGGCTCATTTCTAGGTACAAAGTAAATTGCACATGAAAACTGAATACTGCTTAAGCATTTGTCATTATGCCAGGGTGCAGTCATTTAGCAACTGAATTCTAAATCCCAAGTCTTCATTATCACAAATCTGTGTCACTACTCTACTATTCGCATATTCAAATCCATCTTCCACACACATCCACACATGGTCTCAACTAAAATTCATCACTCTTATGTATCTGCATCATGATTTGATCCATAAGCAGGTCGACATCTAAGAAGTGAAACATGTACATAGAAAGATGTAGCTTGTCAGCTCAATCCAATACACTATATGTTATGCGGACCCAAATATTTCCCCAAATGTGTTCATATAGGTCAGCTCTAATCACTCAATCACTTAAATAGATCCTTCACACACTATCTCTTCTCCACACAATGATTTATCATACTAGTCGACTTGTTCCTTACGAGCATGCTTATCAGGTTCATCTGTCAACTTACATCTTTTACTGCGAATCATAAAACACTTCCAAAATCATATCGAGGATTCTGTACACATCCCCAAACTTACCCTTAGAACTGCAAGGTATGATATCATCTTGCAGAGAATTGTGGACCATCGAAGCTCAGACTCTGTCTCAATCAACTTTGTCAAACACTATGTCGATACTCAATAGCTTGCAACTATCTTTCCGATGGACTTCAAATCTCATAGCTCTAGAATTAGACACTTCATACAAGTGTTTACAACACCTTAAAACCATATAACAAAATACTCACTTGCGGAGAAATGCGGACCATTACAATGTGCCCTGTTCATTGTCTCTGCTATACCTCTGTTCACCTAGACTTAGATAATTCTTCCAAATGACTTCCGGAGGAAGTCAGGACTTAATCTCTAGAGCATGGCATCATCAAACAATTACTAACATCATTCTTGAACCGCATTACCAAATCATCATCTGCGGAAGCACACTGATCCACTGACTGTTCTTTACTCTGTAAATACCCATACTTAGCCATTTTTTGTCAACCGGACTTGAAATCCAATATGTCCTTCTGGAGTTATCTCTTCCTATCATGGTGATAAGATCTCTGAGCCTTGTTGCCATCAATGACAACATACAAGTCCATACTGGAGCAATGTCTCTTGCTGACAATCTCCCCCTTTAGCATTCACTTAGTGAAAAATGCTTGACTGCTCCCCCTTACTATATACACTTTATTTTTCTGCTCTCCTTGAGATGTTTATCCATTTTTCACTGATATTTTTCTCCCCCTTTGACATCAATGGCAAAGGGTGTGATCTGGAACCAAAAAATTGTCAAAATTTAAAAAATTTATGTACTCTGCCGCATATTTACAAGTATGATCTTCATCTTAATTTATTACTGAAGATAAAATGTCACTATAGATAGTCTTTATCAAAGCTATCTCTCCATTCCATCTATTCCTTGCACTTTCTAGGATATGGATGTGGCCATTCATCAGAAAAACTAGCTTCTTTGCCCTCTGCACATTTGATGGTGTATCAACTAGTACATGTGATTTCATGGCTTCATCTGCCAGATTGGTTACGGAGTCAATTTTCAGACTTATTTGTCCCCTTAGTTGGCACAACCTGTCTCTGATTTCTCCCTTTTTCTTCATAAGAGTGCTTAAATCACTATGAATGCTTGCAACTTGAGCTTCTTTGGCATTTATTGAATCAACTGCTGGATTATATGTCTCAAAGATATTAAGTAGTTTGAGTTCCAAAACTTTGGTTTTATCTTCTAATTCCTTTGTAATTTTTGACCAAGATAGGAAAAATTTATAAACTTTACAGGCTTCTTCAATGGCACTTTGTACATACCTTTTATCACATTTTCTAATGTAGTTTTATCTTTTGTTAACATAGCCTTTAACTCAATCAATCTCTTTTCATTGAACTCTTTCCTAACTTTTGCTTCTGCAATTTTTTCAAAAGACTCAAAGTGTGTACTTATAGAGTCTAATAGCCCTTTGAGATGATTATTGGAAGATAGTGAGGTGTCCTTTTGAACAGATGGCATCATCTTTTCCAGAACACTGGATGCATCATTGATCAATTTACTATCTTGGTCATGAGATTTTAGCATTTCTTCCTATGCCTTGGCCTGGACAATAGATACTAGCTTGAATTTTTGTACAGGTGATAATGAGGCCAAGTTGATTGGTCCTTGAAGGAGTTCAGACTCATCTGCAACTTGCTATTTGCTAGAACCAACTAGACATTTGCAGTGTCTCTTTCTTTCTCAGACATTTCTTCCTGACTCTGTTCTGGAGGATTCATGTCCATATTTTCTTGTTGATCTAAGTTTTGCTTTGGTGTAGGGCTTTTCTCAGCTTGATCAAGTTCTTGATTATCAACTTTGATCTGCTCATCAATTTTCTCCTTGCTTTCTAGACTTGTTTTAATTTTATCCTTTCCGGTTATCTTGATCATTAGCAGTAGGGGTTTGATCAGATTCTTCCTTTTGCTCTTTTGATACTCTATCTTTTACCAGAGGATTTGTATCAGTTTGCTCCAAGCCTTGATCCATGCTGACTTCTGGAATATATGTGTCATTTCCAACATTTGTATCTTCATTGTCATAGATGGTAGGAATATTGTTTGTCTTCAATGCAGCCAAAGTGATCTCCTCTATTTCTTTGACTACTTTATCAATTTCTCCCAACATCAATGTGTTCATTCTTCTCTTGGTTATGAAAGCATTTTTTATTTCTTTTGAGATTTTGGCCTTCTCTCGAGGAGTGATTCCCGAACATAATCGTATCAATGAGTGTTCTCTCAGCTCAACATCTTTTGCCATAGTTGTTTCTTTTCTTGTGCTCATTATGTTACCCAAGATGTGTGGAAGATTAGTAATGATTTCAATCAGAGCCTTATTGTAGATGTTTAGATATTCTACAACAACAGTCTCAATGATCCTTTTATCTAGATCATTGCATTCATCATACAACTAAGCAATGGGTTTCAGATTGCCATCCATTGTTATGGCTTTGAAAACATCTTCAAGGCTTATAGTTGCTTCCTCTGTTTGAGGCTCATCTTGCTTTAACCTTTTCCTAGATCTACTCTTATCAGAGGGTTTCTTTTTGCTAGTTCTTATGGCCTCAATCTTCATCTTCTTTACTTCCTCATTTGACTCTGTAGCTTCTTCATCAACAACTATACTTACATGCATTCTCTTGGCCTTAGTCTTCTTTCTTTTGGAACTAGTGGCAGGTGTTTCCACATTTGCAGATGGTGTGGAACCAGAGGGAGTGGATGTGGCTTCTACAAAGGTGGAGTCTCTGGTTTTTCTTTTTGACTTTTCTGACCTTTTTGGCTCACTTTTGGGTTCTTTTAGAGCTCTAGATGATTCATCTTTTCTCTTTTCTTCTATTTCCTTAAAAGCCTATGCCTTTTCCCTTGCCTTATCACTTCTTCTTTTGTGAATCCATGTTTTATGGCAATTTATTTTGCCACTTTCCTCATTTTCCTAGAGATTTTAGGTTTTCTTACCTCAACATGAATTTTAGCATGCAATTCCTTATAAGTCCCAAATCTTTCTTCCTTGGGATCTCTAGGTTTACTTAGCATATATTCAACATAGTTTTCTAGTATAGATTCATCTACCTCATATCCCATAGGCATAACCCAGACGGTTCTAGGCTCAACAACCTCCATCAAACACTGATCTTTTCTCACAATAAAGTAGATTGTATCCTTGTATTTTTCAACAACTGTTTTGGGGATTCTTTCTCTAGCTTGCATTGATCTTTGGAAGTTCTTGAAATAACCCCATAGGGCTATATTATGTGCATCAATGGTACCTATGCTACTCAGCAAATTTCTAATTTGGACTGCAACAAGTTTATCATTGGTCCAAAATAGGTTCTTCATACCAGGCAACTCTTGCATAAAATAGAAAAATAGACACATGATTAGTGTGCCAAATTTGAAGGGATATTTACCTTCTTTTGTCTTCTTCAGGTTATCCATTACTTGCTGTCAGAGCAATTCACAGATGTCATAGTTAGTATTTTCCTTAATCATTTGATAGTCTGTGTATATGGCCATGCCTGAAACAGAGTTTTCCCAGTTGGTGAAATAAACTTTGTATCCCAATGCCATTGAGGCAAATCTCACAGCATGATCCTCAATATCATTTATTGTCAAGGCTCTCTTATCAAATTTTGCTCTGGTAGCCACCATTACTGTATCATTCTTCACGACTTTCAATAGTGGTACTGATCTGGTAGAACACAATCCAGTGACTTCCCTAATAGCATCTTTTGTAATCTTGAAAGGCCTCTCAAGCCATATGAATTCATCATGAATCCTGCTTAACACATACCGGACCCATTCATCCTCCATAAATGTTGGGAAATCCAAGTATTGAATAAATTTCTTTTGTTCCAATGCTTGATATTCATTCTTCAAATCAAGATTCTCATTACTCAAGTGTTTTGTGTAGAGATTAGTAAAACTGCTATCACCAAATTCCTCTAGGGCAACATGAATATATGCCCTAACATCCTCTGCATGCATGACTCCATGAGGAATATTTGAGAATGTGCCCAACTTATCAACTTCAGTTGATTTGAATGGGTGTTTCTTGAACTTTAGTTGAGGTCGCTCAGTAATATCAACAACTCGCGGTGACACCATCTTAGAATTTTAACAAATTCACAAGTAGGGTTTGAATGAAAGTACCTTGTTTCACCAAATTAGGGTTTCTTTTTCCATAAATCTCCAAGCTCTTCAAATCTTGGTTGTCATTAATCAAAGTCTACTCTAATCTCTCTGAATACTTGATAGCTTTGAGTACAAAGTGATTTTGAAACCAAACAAGTTTCCTTTTATCCTCCGTGCAGCTTGACCTAGTCATCATTAAATGTTCACTCCCAAAAAGATGTCAAAACCCTTCACTATAGAACACAGTTGATTAGGATTTCTCTATAATATGCCGCATTGACCCTTTTTCTTCTGATTTTTCTTTTAAGAGCTTTGCCACATCAAATTCCATCATACACCTTTGTGCCTGATTCTGCAACCCACTTTCTAGTTGGGAGTTTTGAATTCTCAACACTACTCCCCTTGAGCCAGAGCTTCCAAATTACCTCCCGTAGAAGTATTTACATTAGATTCTGGTGCGGATCTATCCTCTTCTTTGATTACTTCTTTCTTGACCCAGATCTTATCCATTTCCTTCTTGGTTTCAACTGGATCAATATTTCTTTTCCTTTATCATTCATCTGCTCTATTTTTCTTTCTTCAGCATAGTAATTTCCTTCAGATTCTTGCTTCTACAGAATTTTGCATCATGACCAAATTTGTTCTTTTGACCTTGATTCCTCTTATTTATTGGATTTGATCTGCATTGATTAGCTATATGTCTAAATCTATTGCATGCAAAACACTTTCCATTGAATGATTGACTGTTCCTTATATTTTGAAAAACATCTCTTACCAAACTTCTGCATTCATTTGATCTATGTCCCATTTTATAGCATGCATTGCACCTAATAGTATTCTGACGCACTTTACTTCTACACACAACTGCTCTATGACCAATTTTATTTCAAGTGAAGCATTTACCTTTGAAGAATCCATTGTTGAAATTTTTCTTAATCTGATTTCTACATTCATTTTCTCTATGACCAATTTTCTTGCAATTGAAACACTGACTAGAGAATGATGGAACCTTTTGATTTATTCTATTCCTACACTGAGCAACCTTATGACCAAACTTATTACATGAATTACAATAACCATTGAAAGATGGGTACCTTAGAGCATTTGGTTGTCTGATTGGAGGTCTTCTAGGTCTTCTTCTCTGATTTCTGAACTGGTTTCCTTTGTTTTGCTTTAATTCAGTGTTTTCTTGACTAGATTTTGAACTTTCCCCTTTCTCAAATCCTAATCCTTGCTTATCATCGATACTCTTCTGGATAGCAATCATTTCATCAAGCTTTGCAGTACTTATCTTGAATTTTTCTTCAAAGCTTCTGGCCTTTTCCAGATCCGTTTTTAGACTTACAATTTCTTTTTCAAGTTTTGCACAATCTTTTGATCTGTTCTTCACAATTAAATTTAGATCATCTTCTGCTCTTATTCTTTCTCTAACTTCTTCTTCCAATTCATTCAAGGCTTAATTTACTGATATTAGTTGATCATTAACTTCTTTGTATTTGTCTTTGAATTTTTTGACTTGCTCTTTTAGCTTTGAGATACATTCATCAGCTTGTTGCAAATTTTCTTTCAGATCCTTGACTTCTAATTCTCAATCAACTTTGTCAAACACTATGCCTATACTCAGTAGCTTGTAACTATCTTTCTGGTGGACTTCAGATCTCACAACTCTAGAATTAGACACTTCATACAAATGTTTACAACACCTTAAAACTGCATAAGAAAATACTCACCTGTGGAGGAATGCGGACCATTACAATGTGCTCTGTTCATTGTCTCTGCTATACCTCTATTCACTTGGACTTAGATAATTCTTCCAAATGACTTTCGGAGGAAGCCAGGTCATAATCTCTGGAGCATGGAATCATCAAACAATTACTAACATCATTCTTGAACCACATTACCAAATCATCATCTACGAAAGCACACTGACCCACTGATTGTTCTTTACTCTACAAATACCCATACTTAGCCATTTTTTGTCAACCAGACCTGAAATCCAATATATCGTTCTAGAGTTATCTCTTCCTGTCATGGTGATAAGATCTCTGAGCCTTATTACCATCAATGACAACATACAAGTCCATACTAGAGTAGTGTCTCTTGCCGACAAATTCAAAACCAATGAGTACTCCCATGATCACTGGATGTCACTTGAGCAAGGATGATGAATCTTCGGAGGTGGATCAAACTTCCTATAGATCTATGATGGGAGGATTGTTGTACCCAACTGCTTCTAGACTTGATATTATGCATGCAGTATGTGTGGTTGCCAGATATCAAGCCAATTCCAAGAAAACACATGAGAAGGCAGTGAAGAGAATATTCAAATATTTGAAAGGAACTCCAGATTATGGCTTATGGTATCCAAGAGATAATGACTTTGATTTGAGTGCCTACTTGATGCTGATTGGGATGGTTGTGTTGATGATAGGAGTACAAGTGGTAGTGCTTTCTTTTTAGGAAGCAGATTGGTTTCATGGTAGAGTAAGAAGCAAGATTCAGTGTCCTTATCAACTGTAGAGGTAGAGTACATTGCAGCAGCATCCTGCTATACACAAGTGTTGTGGAGAAAGCAAACCCTAAAGGATATCAAGGTATTGTATGATGAGCCTATTCCTATTTTTTGTGACAATACAAGTGCTATTAATATTTTCAAGAATCTAGTGATGCATTCTAGAACCAAGCATATAGAAATCAGGTATCACTTTTTGAGAGAGAAGGTTGTAGATAAGGAGGTGAAGTTGGGATATGTTCCAACAAAGGATCAGATTGCATATATTTTCACAAAGGCTCTTGCAAAGGACACTTTTGAGGATCTCTGACAAAGGTTAGGGGTAATTTCCCTTGTTAGATGCATAGTGGTGCATATGTCCAAGGGGAGTGGTTCATGTTATATCGTTTTACATGGACTGATGATGGCTACCTCTTAGGGGGAGTAGGTAGTGGTTGTTGATGATAGGGGGCGTCTATTTTTTGTAAGAAGTTATGCCCTAAGGGAGAAGATGTTGCCCTTTATCCTTGATGTCAAAGGGGGAGAAATGTGTAGGTATGTGTTTCCGTCAATGCCAAAGGGGGAGATTGTTACACATATGGTTCTTAAGGTTGTCATTGATATCAACACTATCACAAGGTTATCATTGATGTCAACACTATCATGGATTTGTGATGGTGTTCATGGTTGGATGTCATGTGCTATTCGACAGAGAAGATATAGTTCATGGTTGGATGTCATGTTGAATACAATGAGGTTACTGAAGTTCATGGTTGGATGTCGTGCCTTGATCAATGCAAAGTTGAGTAAGAAGATACATTAATATGGGAATTAAAAGTACTAAGATGATCAGATAACTGGAAGGATGTTTTGCTGTTGACAATTTGAAGACAATGTTGGTTCTAAAGAAGACATTTTCAATATAGTAATGGAATGCTCCACATTCCTTTGTATTAGTAGTTATGCCTATTTGGTTCTGGAACTATGTTTAGGGTGCAGTGAAGGTGATAATTCCAACATTTTAGATCATCTGTTCTTCCATTATGAAAGTTATGCATAATAGAGTACCGACATGTGTTTTGGTAGAGTGAGGTGGTGTTAAAGGCTTGTTGGAATGCTCCACATTCCTCTAGAAGTGAATGTTTGGCTTTACAGTTTTGTGGACATGTTTATGGATGTGCATTACATGCTTCCTTGCAGTTTAAAGTTTATTGGTGATTTGTAAGCTTAGTTTTTCAATGATAGTATGTTGCAGAGTGTTCCAGATGACTTGTTGTTCTTAGAGTTCATGGTTGAAGATGTGTGGCACAAAATATTTGATGTGTGGAGGTAAAGGAGTGTTTGGAGATGTTTTCTGAGTCTTGTAAACTCATCTAGAAGAGTTTCAAGAAGATTTTTCTTGTTTCCAGTACCGCATAAGGTTTTCAAGTTGATGTGGCCATTATGCTTCAAGTTTCACATGTTTTTGCTTAATGCTGTCCTATTTTCAACTGAGCAAATTGTGCGGATGCAATTCATTGTTTGGACCTAGTTACGAAAGTGTTGGTGTCCACAAGGCATGGGTCTTTTGTTGGTGTAGCGTGTGGTCTTGTTTAGGACTTGTCCTTGACACGTTTCATGTTGTATGTTGTTTGGCCAACTTGTAAATGTATTTTTCATGTTATCTCTAGCCAAAAAGTAATGTAATCAATGTAATATCATGTATAAATTGTAAATCAAATTGAGTTAGGTGGAGTGTGGTTGCAAAGTGATTGATAAGGTTCACAAGTAAGAAAAGGAGCAGAATGACTGCATTATGATGTGCGACTGAAGGAGAAAGAGCAGATGTGTTAAAAGCTGTCTTGATTCATCTTGAAAACATTTGTGTGACAGTAAGGAAGTAAACAGTGTGCCTAATTGATCCAATCATTAGAAGAAGCAATATTGCAATCATCAAAGGTGTGAACTTCAATATCAATTTTCAGGCAGTAGAAGAACTGTCATACTATAATATTTTTTGAGTTTGTTCTCAAATCAGGGAGTAGTTGCTTCCTTGGGAGTGACCCTAAAACAAAGTCTTCAATGAGTTGTAGCTTCCTTGGGAGTGACCCTAAAGCAAAGTTTTCAGGGAGTAGTTGCTTCCTTGGGTTGTAGCCTATTGTTGTCTAATTTTTGAGCATGAAAATTTAAAACCTTTCCTGTTATAATGTATCTAATTCTTTGTCTTTCAGTCTTGATTGTGCCTCCTCATTCTTTCTCAAAGTCTAATCTCTTGTCTCATCAGGATTATCATTTTGTATGTGTAGTCTAAAGTAATTTTGATGCATCCAAAACAGATGGCCTCATCGTATTTATCAGTGGAAGAGATGATGGTTCAATTCGTGTTTAAGTGTGTGGAGAATTTAATTGATGCATATTCTTCAGGGATGACGGATACTGTTAGAAGTAAACCATATAGTGTATCTCTGGATAACTTTATTGGTGGAAGATCAGTTAGACAAACTTTATCAACTAATGTTGTTGTTGACATATCAGTTGTTGGTAAATTTCAGCCTGCACAAGTAGAATCTTCTATCGGCAGTGTGAATTCCATTGATTCAAAAGCTTCAAACTTGAGAAAAATCGGTGGACTATCTGATGGAATAGTGGATGGCATTAGGGCTGCCACATCTAGTAGTTTGAATTTGGATGCAATCTCTGGGTCAGATTTTGAAAACCTTGCTGCTAGAAAAAGATTTGTCTAGACAAAAATCTCTTTGGGTTGCAAAGGGCCATGCAACTCAAAGTGGCATTAATAATTTGAAACAAGTTGAGTCACCTGTGGCAGTTACTGGTGCAAGTCAAAGTGTGGTTGAGGCATCATCTTCAACCTTGAAAGCATAGAATTTGGCAACTATTATGAACAATAATCACACAATTAAGGAAGAGCAGCCAATTAAAGAAATTATTGGAGGAAATTTTGTGGTAGATAAGTGTGCAATTGCTCATTCATAGATTTTGGCTACATTATATCCTAATTTTGAAAAGTGAGAAATCTGACCAATAGATATGAATGAAGATGATAGAAAATGTATCACTAAAGCATTGAGGGTCTCTCTTCATGTATGATGACCATGAAGGTGGAGCATACACTAAGAATAGATATGGAAACATCTATATAGCTGTTGGTATATTTGTTCTTGGTTAGACATTTCAAGAATCATGGAGTGCTTAGGCAGCGATAAAATAAAAAGAGTTTAATGATTTTCTTCAGAAGAATCACATATCAATGGAATTAGTTACGGTTGTACTGGGTGATCATGGGCAATGGCCTCTTCAAGACTATGTGGTAGTAACTGCTATAATAGAATTAGGAGCTCGAAAACCATGATTCTATTCTACTCTTGATTTAATTTCTTTTTATCAAAATTGGTGGTTGGTAACAATTTTGGTATGCATGCAAAACGCAGCATAGACAAGGTCGCGGATCATCCAAAATAGATAAAGAATTTTAAAATGAAAAGAGAAATGTTATGTATTAAATGCCATGATTGCAGGATATGCACAAGATGGATTTGTTGAAAAAGCATCAAAATGATGGACTTGCACAAGATGGATTGGGTGCATAGAGAATGTAGGCCGCAACCTATTTAAAATAGACAAAGAGTTTTAAAAAAAAGAAACATTATCTCTTGAAATTCAATAATTTCTATATATGTGCAAAATAGATATAAATTGATATGTGTGTAATGACAATAACATGAAGATTGCCATATGTAGCAACCTTCTTCAGCATCCTTTTCGGCCTGTGCCAGTGCATTCTTAGATAGCAACAACAAAAATAAATTTTGTCTGATATTATAATTGGAAATGCTTCTGGTAAGCATGCATGCAAAACAAGAAAGCATAAGAGGTTGCAACCTATTCAAAATAGAAAAAGTGTTTAAAAATAAAAAGAAACATTATCTTATTGCATGATATTTTCAAATGGATTTTCAAAAAATTTAGAAACTTTCAAGCAAATGAATTGGCAGGTTTGATGCCAGTGGTAGGTATATTCTAAAGATGGCATTTGAGATTGAAAGCCATGCTAAGGGAGAAGGTTCCAGTGTTGAATATCCAACAAAGTTTTGTGCTGAGGCGAGAAAAAAAACAAATAGTTCTTATAAGCCAAGGGTTGATGATTTTCTAGAATATATTCTATATTGGTGTTGCTATGGTCTGGATGACCACAAAAAGAGTGGATCCTCATGACCTAGTAGGAAATGTTTGAAACCATCACAAACAAAGTGTTGGGTGACCAAATACAAAGATAGTAAGGCCATTGGATCCTAGGCCATGTATGCTCCTTACGTCTCTAAGGAGCTTCGACAATAGATAACATCAATGCTATATGCTGGTCTATGTGTGGCAAGAAAAATGTAAAAACATGCCAGAGCCATGGAAAGGAAGGGTTTCCCAAGCAACCGTGATGATCTACTCTCACAAAGATATGTTCAAAAATTAGAGTGGGATATTACAAGATCCACAGTGGCAAGTGAAGAAAATGGTTTGGTTTGGAAAAAATAGGCCCAATAAACACCAAAAGACAGGGCAAAACATAATAGCAACAAATAGAAAAGAGGCAGGGCAAAACATAGTTGAATAACCCAGAAAATTATATTCATCTAACATTCATTACATCACATCCAAAATGCTATGTATCTAGCAGCAATCCAAATGCTGTATCTAACAACTATCCGGATGCTATATCCAGCAACCATCCAAAGGCTGCGTCTAGCAGCCATCCAGAGGCTCTCTATTCAACAGCTCTCTCCAATCACATATATATAGTTATAGAACCTTTGAAGCCTGGAAGCTTCTAGCTTTCTAGAAAACTCTTAAACCTGGAATGTTCTTTTCTAGAACATATCTTACAATATTCTTTTCTAGAACAGCTCCAGGAATGTTCTAGCTTGTGGAAGGCTCTAGAATCATTCTACAATTTCCTAGACAATCTTAATCCTTAACATACCCCCTTAAGATTGGCTAGAATAATATAGAAAAAATACAAATGAGAGAGGAACATTATATTACTATCCCCCCTTTAATGTTCATCTCTAGCATACTAAGCATTCTTCGATCATAATCCTCTTTCATGGCTTGCTCCCATTCATTCTTTCCTCTAACTTGCTCATATAAGATTGAAACTTTAAGCCTTCAACACTCATTATCTTTTGTCTAGCTGAAAAGTCATCTTCTCCATCATCACTACCAACAATACCTCTAGCTTGTTCCAACTTGCATTTCCAGCAATAGCCCTACAAACAAAAATCACTCTACCAATAAATTAGCCCTGCAAACAAATCACTCCAGCAATATCTCAGCCCTGCAAACAAATCACTCGAGCAATATCTCTGCCTTGCAAACAAATCACTCCAGCAATACACTTCTAACTGAACCTCTAGCTGAACCGAAAAACATTCTAGCTGAACCTCTTGATGGTCCTCTAGCTGAACCTGGAAAACATTCTAGCTAAACCAGGAAAACATTCTAGTTGAACCTGGTTGAAACTCTAACTGAACTTGGGCTGATCCTCTAGCTGAATCTTTTTTTCCAACAATTCCCTCAGCGTTACCCAAGGGGATTCGAACCCATAACCCGGCTCTGATACCATGAAAGAACAGGCCCAATAAACACCAAAAGACAGGGCAAAACATAACAGCAACAAATAGAAAAGAGGCAGGGCAAAACATAGTTGAATAACCCGGCAAATTATATTCATCTAATATTCATTACATCACATCCAAAATGCTATGTATCTAGCAGCAATCCAAATGCTGTATCTAACAGCTATCCGGATGCTATATCCAGCAACCATCCAAAGGCTGCATCTAGCAGCCATCTAGAGGCTCTCTATTCAACAGCTCTCTCCAATCACATATATATAGTTATAGAACCTTTGAAGCCTGGAAGCTTCTAGCTTTCTAGAAAACTCTTAAACCTGGAATGTTCTTTTCTAGAACATATCTTACAATATTCT
Organism: Cunninghamia lanceolata; assembly: GCA_027924645.1. Lineage (NCBI taxonomy): Eukaryota > Viridiplantae > Streptophyta > Pinopsida > Cupressales > Cupressaceae > Cunninghamia > Cunninghamia lanceolata. The sequence continues at coordinate 6,776,602 of BSBN01000850.1, forward strand.
TTTCTAGAACAGTTCCAAGAATGTTCTAGCTTGTGGAAGGCTCTAGAATCATTTTACAATTTTCTAGACAATCTTAATCCTTAACAGGTCTATGTGTAGCAAGAAAAATGTAAAAACATGCCAGAGCCGTGGAAAGGAAGGGTTTCCCAAGCAACCGTGATGATCTACTCTCACAAAGATATGTTTGAAAATTAGAGTGGGATATTACAAGATCCACAGTGGCAAGTGAAGAAAATGGTTTGGTTTGGAAACAATAGACTTATAACTATGGATTCAAGTTTTGAAATAAAAAAGTTTAAGTATCTAGTTAACAGCCTTCTTGTGTTTGATTCAAATCAAATTGCAATTCCAATAGCATTGATTACTGGTGCAAGGTTTCAAAGTCATGATGTTCACAAGTGGACGAGTGCACTTCATGGTAGAACTTTTGTAAAGGATCCAACATGGAGATTGAATGGATTCATTATTGATAATGCATTAGTAGAAGTTGGTACAAGTAGTGCCCAATCCTATTATGCCTTTAGCATGTTCGTCATGCATGGCATCGGAATATCATAAAGAAAAATGTGCCAATACCAAAATACGGGGGGAGATGCTGAAACACCTTGGGAACATCATGGATAATACCTAGAATGGAACCAATATTTGCAGTGCCATGGATGAGTTTATGGGAAGATTTTGTTGATTATAGTTTTTTTTGGATTACTTCAAGGCACGGTTGTTAGCTGACATAGCTATGGAAGCATACCATTCTAGACTTAGATCTAAGCTGTTAAATATGTTAGACATGGGTAGATATCAATGTATAGATTGGCTGGTGTACAAATTGATCACTGAGGCCCATTCTTATTTTTGGTTTGACCAATTTTTTAGAGAAAATGGCTTGTATGAATAATCCAGAGATGAAAATATGCTTCCATTTCATGGCATAAAGCATTGTGTATTGCAAACAGTGATGTTATATTCAATGAGAAAGATCCCCACCAATTGTTGGAATATTAATTTCTCCCCACCAAATTGCATTAATATGCCAGTTATTAAGCAAGGTCTAAATATAGTTTTTTGCAATTAACGGTCTTGCAACAACTCTACAGGTGTAAATGCATATCTTATGCACACTCATTTCTAGAAGATTCTTTGTAATCTAGAGTCCTCTATTTAATGAGGGATTTGTAATTGTTTCTTTATCAAGTATGAATTAATAAAATTGCTGAGTGCTGTAGCACTTTGGTTATCTATGTAAATTCTGTGTTTATATATTTTATGTTTCTAAATAATTTTGTTTTGTGCATTCCATGCAATTCCAACAAGTGGTATCAGAGCTTGAAGATTGTGGGACTGCAGGAGATTAATCGCTGAAGTTTGCATATGTCCAAATCAGAAATGTTTGTAAAAATTTCATTAAGGGTTTGTTGCTATTAAAGAAGAAAAGGAGCTACTGTTGAAACCGCTACCAGAGAAGCTGAATATTTTGAAGTGAGTCCCCATAATACAAAAAAGGAGATCATTGAGTTCTGGTTCCTAAAGAAGAAGAATATAAGTAATTAGAATCGCTCTATTTCTGTAGATCACCAAGGAGCTTGGGAGGCCGCAAAAGATTAGACAAAGTGAAATTGCTGTGAATAAAGGCTGCAAGGATAAGTTAGAGTTTGTGCTGAAGTTGCCCAAGTCCAAAGATTTGTAGGAAAAAATATAGAAATTGTTGCATAAGAAGGAGGTTAATTTTTAAAGAAATTGTTTTTATTTGAAGTTTTTGTTATTTATTGTTGAGTGAGAAAAAAAGGTAAAACCATAGAAGATCAAGTGCCAAGAGGTCAAAGGCAGAAGCCACTGGAGTTGTTAGAGAAGTGCAATTGCTATCCAAAGATTGCAGAAATTATAGCCAGATTTGAAAAGTCTAAAGATTTGAGAAGTGTAAAGATTTGAGAAGTCTAAAGACATCAAGACAAGGAATGAGTGAAAGCACATGAAGCCACTAAAAACAACACCTGGTAAGTAAATCATTTATTTTCAATGGGAAAAGATAAAAGAGAGAAGAAAGAATATAGTTGGGAAGAAGAGAGAAAGAAATTGTTAAGGGATTTCAAGCAGATTTCAATAGAGAAAACTGGATTACAGATAAAAGTATATGAACTTGATATTGAATTGAGTAAAGTTAAAAGGAAAAATGAAGAGTTAGAAGAAAACTTGAAACTGTTTGATGAGGTTAAAAAGAAGAATGAAGAATTAAAAGAAAACATAGAGAGATTAGAAGAAGGAAATAGTTTACAGAAAGAAAAAATATCAAAATTGAAAGAAGAGAATGATCAATTAGTAGCATGCAATGAAAATCTAAGATCAAAACGATTGGTTTGTAATGTTTCGTGTGATACACATGATTTGTGTGAAAGAGTTGAAGGTTCATCGAATAAAGAATGCAAGGTTGAAGACAGTGAAGATATTGGATCAACAAAATTTGCTATTTGTGATGATATTGATGAAGAATGTAAGGATGAAAATGATGATGAAGTTGCTAACATAGCTAGTTGTTTTGATGATAATGTTGGTTTAAAAATCTTAAAGAAAATTGGTTATAAAGGTGAAGGTTTGGGTAAGCATGGGTAAGGAATCAAAGAGCCCATTGAGTCAGTTGTGAGGACTAAGTATGAAGGTCTCAGGTATAGAGGTAAAGGGAAAGGAAAGATAAATGTTTTTGCAAGTACTGAGAAGTCATTTCAAGAAAATGAGATTTTACATTGTTCCCATTGTGATAGAGAAGGACATAGAAAAGAAAATTGTTGGGATTTACATCCTTGTAAAATTTGTGGTTTGAAAAATCATTGTGAAAAGACATGTTGGAAAAAAGAGTTGAAAAATGAATCTATGACAGGTTGTTTGAAAATGAATTGTGGTTGGATAAATGCATTTGATTGGCAAAAGGTCATAGGTATGTTCAAAATGTTTTATAGATATAAGTCTTCTCATGTTGAGAAAAAAGAAAAAGAATTGAACATTAGAAACAAAACAACCAAATACAGTGAACAACCAAGTGCAACAGAGAATAGTATGGAAATTGAAGAAATTGAATTGTTTTAGTATAGTGCAGAAGCACGAGGAAGACAAAGAAGAGTTTTTTCTAGAAATTTTAAAATGTAGATTTGAAAATCAATTTGAAGACAAAGTTTGAAGAAAGTGGTTGAAATTAAGGGGGAGTGTTGGAATATTAATTTCTCCCCACCAAATTGCATTAATATGCTAGTTATTAAGCAAGGTCTAAATATAGTTTTTTGCATACATAACGGTTTTGTAACAACTCTGTAGGTGTAAATGCATATCTTATGCACACTCATTTCTAGAAGATTCTTTCTAATTTGGAGTCCTCTATTTAATGAGGGATTTGTAATTGTTTCTTTATCAAGTATGAATTAATAAAATTGCTGAGTGTTATAACACTTTGGTTATTTGTGTAAATTCTGTGTTTGTATATTTTATGTTTCTGAATAATTTTGTTTTGTGCATTCCATGCAATTCCAACACCAATGTATTGTATTAGGTCGTCTATTTTTGTGGAAGTATTTCAAACTGTAAGGGTAAATTAGATCAACAATGAATATCAATAAATAAACAATAACAGATACCTAAACTCAATGAAATAGTGAAACTAAGGAGATTAATCAAATAAAGCAATGGACAATACAATGCAAACCTTCCTTAGATCGAAACTTCCATTGTTCGCCTATCACAGATAGTTCTTTGAAAGTATGAATGATGCCCTCAGAGAGCACTTCTTTGCTTTGTTCAAGAATGTCGAGTGTGAATGGCTATGGTGATGATGCGTAATGCATGGTAACAAGGGTGATCACAAGCAACGAAGGAATAACGAGGGTACCAAAGGCGCGCTATAATTCCTGCAGGGTAACGATACTAAAAGCTTGGATCAATAGAATGGAAGAACATGGTTCAATTTATAGACTTGGGAAAGAAGAGATCAACGGTATAGAAGACTTGAGAAGATCAACGATTGAGAATAGTTGAGGAACGTGCAACGAATAAGAAGAAGACATGTGTCTTGCTTTCTTTTGCATGAGAGGAGTTATCAAGAATAGAAGAATGAGTTAAAACACTTTAAAAGAATATAATAATTAGTCAAGTGATTTAAAACAAGAAGAAGGGATTTGCATGAGGATAAGATGATATTTTTCTTTATTAAATATTAGGAATATTTAATTGCATGTGCAAAAAGATTGAATTATATTTAGAGATAACTCAATTTAGAAGAAAAAGCAACTTAAATAAATAATTGATTTATTTAAATTTAGAGAAGATATTATTGGAAGAAACAAATTAAATAATTGGAATTATTTAATTTAGAAGATAAGAAAGCAAATTAAATAAATAAATTTATTTAATTGTTGTGCATGATTTGGAAGAATAAATAAAATATTTGATTGTATTTTATTTTTAGAGATTGAGAGAATTCAAATAAATTTGATTTGATTTATTCAAATTTGGAAGAAGAATATGATTTAATTAAATAATTAAGAATTATTTAATTGTTTGGAACAATTTAATTCAATAAAGGATTTTATTTAATTTTGACTTTAGAAGAGATAATTAAATATTTTGATATTTAATTAACTTAAAGGAAATATGAATCAAATAAATAAATTTATTTATTGATAGAGGAATTGGAATGAAATAAATATTAAGAATATTTATTTAGACTGAATCGTGTTATTTTTAGGCATATACATTTTGCCCCTCTTTGATGCAATGTGTTTTATCACGTTGTTTCAAACAATAAAGTTTTGATAATGATACATGCCCCAGTTTGCCCCTAGTATAGGTTATGACGACAGGATGCCCCCTCGGGAGATTGGACGAGAAGAAGGCAGGAAGCGTGAGATGGACAATCTCACAAAGATGAAGGATGAAGAAAGAGTTGAATGATACGCTATGCAAGATAGAATGATAACACACACAAGCAAGTAAGCAAGTATGCACAAATGATACAAGAACAAACAAGGTATTGCCCTTGTCTAGCAGTAAACCAATGATATACTAATAATGATATATGATAGTGTTGTCATGGTGGGGAACAATATATCCCTAGATCAACACGACAGGCATGTTGTCATGGCGGGGAACGATAGATCCCTGAAGCAACATGAAGGATAGTGTCTGGTTTCAGGAAATGAAGCATGTCATGTAAGACGCGTGTGTTGGTCTAATTTCGACAATGTTACATCCTGTATAAGATAATTGATTGATTAACTGATCAAGTTGGTTTATGACCAGACAAGGATCAAGACCACGGATTGTGATTAGATCATTTGACAAGATTGACTTGACTTGATTGGGATGGATTAAGGATGGACTTGCATTTGGATCACTGCTCAGATTGATTGGAAAAGGATGAAAGATATGATGATAGATATAATATTGATTGATAGAAGAATGACTCGATAGAAGGAATCACAATCTTTTATTTGTATTGTTACTCTGCATTGTTTGGATCTTTTATTGCATGGGGTATGGTATGGATGCTTTTATGGATGTATAATGGATGCAAATGGTGTTTGCTTTTGACATCTTGATGGTGCAAGTATTTTGAAGTGCCTTATTTCATCATTGGGTAATTTTTTTTTTGGTACTTTTCTGAATGTTGTAAGTTAATACAAGCATCTAGGTATAATTGAGCTGAGATGACTTGAGTATCGCTTACATGGATTTTGTTTTAGCAAGTTAATACAAGCATCTAGGTATAATTGAACTGAGATGACCTGAGTATTTCTTGCATATCAACAAACAAGGATTGCCCCCGTTCATGTTAGACCTTGGATGTCCTCGATGATCTTTTACCAATCATGTCTTTAGACAAGGCTTCACATTACTAAAGTTTAATCCACAAACAACAAACAAAGAAAATAATCATGCCCCCATCATAGCATCTCTAGCTTTTGGCATCCTCAAGTAGCATAGAAAGGCATGATAGCATAAATCAATACTCTGTAAGTTAACCTAGCCAACACAAAAACATTTTTGCATTTGGGTGTGTTTGTTTCTTGCCATAATTTGGGTAAAATCATTTAGAAGGCCTTTGGTGTTTTTCTGCTTTGCTTTGGATAGGTTAAGTGCCTCATGTCAAAATTTATGCTTTGGGATCAGGTTCTGCTTGCGCTTGCTTTCTTGGCGAGAAGATTCCACAATCCTTATTGGTGAGACGGACCCTAAGGGACTGACCTAGTGCCTCGGGGGCTCATTGTTAAATGGCCTTGCCTATGTGACGACGCAGAGGCAACGTAGTTCAGGGTAAACCCTAATGGACCATGGATGGACTAGAACAAAGATGATAAGAAATGGGATGGATGGGACCGTGGGAGCCTCGGGGGCACATAGAAATATGGCCTTGCCTATGTGACGATGCAGAGGCAATGTAGTTCATGGACTTGGACCGTGGAGGCCAACGAGAGACACTATACTAGGCTGACACTATAGGCACGGTATGGGACAAAACCTTGGTTGACAAGGCAATAGAGAGACAGAGTATCCAGCCATGATAGTTTACCGATGGGTTTTTATTGTGGAGCGGATATGGATCGAATGGGACATGAGGAAGAATGGACATAAGGTGATTGGTTTCCCAAAGATGGAGAAGGCTGTTTATCACAAGTAATGCCTGTTTACCAGGTTTTCACCACTTGCTTTTATTTTCACAAAAAAGCTAGAAAGTATACATGACTGTTTGCCAGGTTTTCATCATGATACCTATCCAAGGCGCCTGATTGCCAGGTTTTCACCAAAGGATGACTTTTTTATATTTTTCTAATTTTTTGATTTTTTTGTATTTTTATGCCCCCCTTACATTGGGGTTCTCCTAGGTATAGAACTTGCGAAGATGCATGCTGTTGATTGGATCATTGAACAACTCACCCTCTGATGTTGCTAACTAATATGCCCCCAATCCATAAGCTGCTACAATCACATAAGGCCCAAGCCAGTTGGGTTTGAACTTTCCCTTCTTTTCCCTATCCTGTTAATTGCGGGGATTTTCCTTAAGGACTAGATCTCCAACTTTGAAGAATCTTGGGTGAACTCTATGGTTATAGCTTCGTGACATCATTTGTTGATATGCTTTGAGGTGGTCAAAGGCTTTCTATCTCCTTTCCTCTAGCAACTCTAGTTCTTGCAATCTGGAGACTCTGTATTCTTCATCTGATATGAGACCTTTTAATGACACCCGGAGAGATGGTAATTCAACCTCGATAGGAAGGATAGCTTCTGAGCCATAGACAAGGGCGTAAGGTATTGCACCTATGGGAGTGCGTATATTGGTTCTGTAGGCCTACAGAGTGGGATTGAGTTGGATATACCAATCACGGCCAGCATCGTTGATTGTCTTCTTAAGGAGTTTCAAGATGGTCTTGTTGGATGCTTCAGCTTGACCATTGCCTTGGGGGTAATAGGGTGTGGAGAAATGGTGTTGGATTTTGAATCGGTCATAGAGTACTTGGACATCCTAGTTTTTGAAGGGTCTTCCATTATCCGTGATGATGGACTGTGGAATTCCGTATCTACAGATGAGGTAATTTAGGATGAATGAGGAGATTTGCTTACCTGTGACGGTGGTGAGGGGAATGACTTCAATCCACTTGGTAAAGTACTCAGTGGCGGTTATGATGAATTTGTGGCCGTTGGAGGAGGGTGGATAGATCTTTCCCACAAGGTCAAGTCCCCATTGGCAAAAGGGCCAAGGTGTCGTTAAAGGTCTCAACTCTTGAGCTGGTGCATGTATCAGGTTCCCATGTATTTGGCATTGCTTGCACTTCTTGACAAACTGATATGAATCTATTTCCATGTTTGACCAGTAATAACCCAAACGCATGAATTTCCTGGCTAAGAAAGGACCGCTAGATTGTGTCTCGCAAATCCCTTCGTGCACATCTTGTAAGGCAGTTAAGGATTCTTCTCATTCTAAACAACGGAGTAAAGTACCATCTAGGCCACGTCGGTATAGTGTATCGACAATAATGGTATAGCGAGAGGTTTGGCGTATAAAGGTTTGTCGTTGGTTTGAAGATAGGTAAAGTGGGAGGGTGTTGTCCTTGAGGTAAGTATAAATCTTACCATACCAAGGTGAATCAGATCCAACTAAAAGGCATATGGTATGGTTTTTCGGAAGATCATAAGCTGGTTGTCGAATAGTTTCCACTAAGAACTCGTATCGTGATTCATTCTCTGGTATCTCAAGGAGAGAGGCAATGGTCGCCATGGCATCTACTGCTTTGTTCTCAATCTGAGGTATCTGCTCAAAAGAGATGATCACGAAGTGTTCCTTAAAGTCATCGACCATCCGCTTGTAAGGGACAAGCTTTTCATCTTTGGTTTGGTAATCATCGTTGGCCTAATTTATCACTAGTTGAGAATCACCATAGACATGTAGCTCTTTGATTTTCCACTCTATTACCATCTTGATACCAATGACTAAGGCTTCATATTCTGCTATGTTGTTGGTGCATGGGAATAGCAAATGGTAAGACTTCGGAATGGTGTCACCATGAGGAGTTACAAACAAGATTCCTGCCCCCGATCCATGGTTTGTGTAGGACCCATCAAAGTACAGTTTCCAGGAATGTGTTGAGATGTTGAATAAGGATTCATCTGGAAACTCAAATTGCATTGGTGTGGAGTCCTGTAGTTGTGCATCTGCTAACTGATCAGCAATGACTTTCCCTTTGATAGCTTTTCTGTCTACATACTCAATGTCACATTCTCTTAGGAGCATTACCCATTTGGCTAGGTGACTTGTGAGAGCTGCTTTGCTTAGTACGTACTTCAGGGGATCTACTTTTGCAATAAGTTTGACTAGATGTGCAAGCATATAATGTCAGAGTTTTTGGGAAGCAAAAACTACCGCAAGACATGATCTTTCTATCTATGAGTATTGCAACTCATAGCCCACTAATGTTCGACTGATATAGTAGACGGCTCTCTCTTTATTCTCATAGTCTTGTTGTGCTAGAAGAGCCCCAAGAGCTATAGGCGTAGCAGATATGTATAGTATCAATGGTTTCCCTTAGATAGGAGGCATAAGAATAGGTGGATTCATAAGGTACTCTTTCAGTTTGTTGAATGCCTCTTCACATTTCTCATCCCATTTGAATGGAATGTTTTTGTGCAGGAGATGATTGAATGGTTGACACTTGTCTGCTAGCTGTGATATGAATCTACAGATTACTTGTAGCTTGCCTTGTAGCGATCTTAGTTGTGTTAGAGTCTTGGGTGGTGGAATATCCATGATAGCCTTGACTTTGGTGGGGTCCACCTCTATTCCATTTGCTAATACAATATATCCTAGAAGCTTGCCTGAGGTGACTCCAAACACACATTTCTTTGGATTCAACCTGACTTTAAATTTCTCTAATCTCTGAAAGACTTTCTCTAACACATCCATATGTGATTCCCTTGTGAGTGACTTTGCTAGGATATCATCTACATAATCTTCCATGGTTACATGCATCATGTCATGGAATATAGTGGTCATAGCACGCTGATATGTGGCTCCTGCATTATTTAGCCCAAATGGCATGACATTCCAACAGAAAGTGCCCCATGGACAGGTAAAAGCTATCTTGTGTTGGTCTTCTGGTGCTATCCTGATCTGATTATATCCTTAGAAGCCATCCATGAGAGACAACATGGTATGTCCTACTGTCAAGTTGACTATGATATCTATGTTTGGTAATGGAAAATCATCCTTGCGGCAAGCTTTATTTAGATCTCTAAAGTCATTGCATAGTCTGACTCTGCCATCTGGTTTGGATACTGGTACAATGTTGGATATCCACTCTGGGTAGTCTATTGCTCTAATAAACCCCACATCCAACAACTTCTTCAGTTCTTCTTTGACCAACAGTGCTATGTGTGGATGCATCTTTCTAAGCTTTTGTTTGATTGGTTTCACACTTGGATCAAGTGGAAGATGATGTAGGATCAAGTTTGGGTCTAGACCTGGCATGTCCGCATATGACCAAGCGAAGTTGCCTCTCTTTTTCTTGAAAAATGGTATAAACTTGGTCTTCTCTGGTGGAGTAAGAGATTTAGCAAAGTGAATGATCTTAGGCTGTTCCTCTATCCCAATGTTAACTGGCTCTGTGTGTTCCACAAGAATCTGAGACTTCTCCTGGTGCATGTCATTGGGGAGAGTGTCAAGCCTTCCATCGTCAGGTGCCATAGTTGGGTTTTCACCTTCAGATATGTCCTTTCTATTTACTGTTTTGGGATCTGACACTACCACAGAATGATTTTCACCATTAGATCTAGTTTTGATTTTGATATTTTTGTGACTGGAAGGCTTGGCACCCTCTCCAAAGTAAGCCACGGTATTAAGTTCAATAGCAAAACCAGCTTTATGATCTCCCTTGGGTAGGTGGTCCCTAAGTTCCATATAGTCAATATAAGCATCGTCGTTTTGGAACATATCTAGTTGAGGGGTTCCTCATAGATCCCAGTCAATAAGTTCAGGATGCACAAGGGGGAGGGAGTCAGAGGATATATCTAATTCATTAAGGTTTTGAATGGATATACTAGGAGTATTGGGAGGGGGAGTGTTCAGGATGGCACTTTCCTCCAAATTATTTATTGCGATAGAACTCGAACCTTCCTCGAAAGTCATATTCTTGGAGATAGGCAAATTAGACTCTAGTGGTCTGTTTAGTAGCATTTGTCCCTCACGGTAGGGGCTATAAGTTTGAATGGTATCACATTCTTTGTCATCGTAGGAATGCTCTGTCAGCTCATCCCACTCATATTCATTGGAATATGTGTCACTGTCCACTTGGAGTGTATGTATCTTTTCTACAAGACAAGCATTTTCCTTAGCTTTTCCCTTACCTTTATATCCTAGGCCATTTGTATTTCTAGCCAATGATGATGAAGAAGGTTGAATGGGTTCTACAATTCCTTCTTTTCTTAGGCCGATAGGGCCTTGTCCTTCGTAACCCATTCTGTGTAGGATAGCTTCACCTCACCCATAGAGTTCTATTGGGAGTCTAGGAGGTTCTTGTTGTATGTTCTCTTCTTCTTCGGTATAAAGCCATTGTACGACATCTCTTTCCTTTGTTTCATCTGATAAGGTCCCCCATTTTACAAAGGGAGCTGTGGGAGCTATAGGAGGAGCAGATGGCTTTGGAAAATGCTTGGGTTGACTAAAGGATCTAGGAGATAAAGGCATCTTGGCTAGATTGAGGTTGTGCTTAATGGAGTATTCCCCAACTCTGCTTTCTTTGATAGTAACTTTCTGCTCTTTGGGCCTTGATGAGGAAGCTTCAGAGGTATGGTCTTGTTGTGGGGTAGGGGATGTAGATGCTCTGTTATTTGGTATGATGCAATCGGGTTTTGAAATGATAGAGTTGCAATGCTGGAAGGGGTCAGGGTCTCCTTGGATGGTAACTTGCTTGCCATTATGTGGGAATTTTATGCATTGATGATAGGTAGAGGGTACAACTTTCATGGCATGAATCCATGGTCTCCCTAGGAGATTATTATAGGTGAGCTCCCTATCTAGGACTTGGCACACAACATCTTTTATGATAGGTCCCACTTGTATGGGTAATACCACTATTCCCTTTGTAGTTCTCTCCTCTTCATCATAGGCTTTGATAGTAATCTTCTTCCTTGGATCGACGGCATTTTCGGAGAACCCCAATGTAAGGACTAGCTTTAACTTGCAAATATGTAAACTGGCTCCTCTATAGATGAGAACCCTCTTGATGCGGTGCTTGTGGATGAAGGCGACAATATGTAGAGGGGTGTTATGGGGTTAAGACATAGAGAGGTCATCTTGCTCGGCAAATGATATGGTACTTGAGGAGGTCAGATTACCTACCATGGCCTGAAACTTCTCTTGGGCCAAGTTAGTGGGGATAGTGGTTTCCACTAAGGCTTTATTGAGAATCTCCTTATGGGAAGAAGATAGATGCAACAACTCCAAGATAGAAATGTGGGCTTGAGTCTTCTGTAGTTGGTCTATGACGTTATACTGATGGAAGTTGGACTGAGAAGGTGACGACCTTGGAGGGACAGTATTCAACGTGACTTTACCACTGCAGGTAATGATACTACAACCAGTTCTGTTAGGTTTTGATTGTTGATTGGGTGTGACAACATTGATTTGTGGGACATGCTCGGATAGGCAATTGATGGTATAGTTGAATGGTACACTTGCATAGTTGGCATTACTATTCCCACTATTCTAGTTTGGCCTGTTGCGGTTGTTGTTGTTGTTACCGTTGTTGTTATTGCCATGGTTGTTGTTGCCATTGTTGTTTCCGTTGTTGTTATTGCCATGATTGTTATTGTTGTTGTACGACCTGTCGTGATTGAGAAGCGGATCCCTGTAAGCCACATGTCTCTCATTGGAGGTATGCTGTTGGGTTCCCCCTTGATTTTGATCTAGCACATCTTGGATAACATGTTTGAGATGGATACAATTGTTGGTAGTATGTCCCCTTCCTCTATGATACTCACAATAGTCAGTGTCTTTCCAATAGGGAGGTTTGACAATAGGCTCATAATCACTTGTTGGCGGTAGGGAGATTTCATTGTTAGCCAATAACTTCCATAATGCGGATTCTTGAGACTCGCCCAGTGGTGTGAACTTTCGCCTTGGATTTGCGCTAAACCATGGTCGTGTCTCCTGAGAGAATTGTTTGTTGGGCGTAACATTGCTTTCTTCTCCTTTAAGAGTGAATATGGGTTGTTGCTTGGGAGCCTCCACCTTGGTGTCAACCACTCCATCATTGACAACATTCTTATTCTTGGTCCAAAACTTTGATTTGTCAGTCGTATAGTTAGAGGTAGGTGTGTCCTTCTATAACTTGATTTGCCCCTTGGTGATCATAGCTTTTTTGATAAACAATCCCATTTCGATGACTTTTGAGAATGATGTAGGTCATTGTATTTGTATTTGATAGCCAAGATCAGTGTTGAGGCTATGGACAAACATCTCCATTAGTTGCTTCTCAGGTACATTGTATGAGCACTTGCTTGCTAGTTGTCTCCATCATTGTAGGAAGGTGGAAAATGATTCACCACCCTTTTGTTTGGTGTTGCATAGATCAAGCATAGAGACCTCGTGTTCAATGTTGTAAGAGAAATGAGTGATAAACTTGTTAACTAGCTCATCAAAAGTTTTGATGCCTGGTGGAAGACGTGAGAACCACTCCATAGCTTGACTGCCTAGAGATCTCATTAAGTAAGTCTCGTTGTGAGCTGCTTCTAAACATGCTGCATTGAATTCTCTGTTGTGATCTCTAGGGTCCCCTTTCCCTTTGTACTTGTCAAACTTAGGAACTTTGAATCGATAGGGAAATAGTTTCATGACCAAGTTTTTATCAAATGGGTACGGTGCAATATCTTCCAAGGAGTAATTTTTGGTGTTAGTACCTATCTTGAGATCTGACATTTGTTGCTTAAACCCTCGAGTTCTTTCTTCATTTCTTCCATAGGGGTGCTTTGGTCTATGGTTTTCTTTCCTTTATCTTCCGCATTTGTGTCTAGGGTTTTCTTTCCCTTTTCACGATCATCCTCTATGTTTTCCAGGATTGAGTTTATATCAAAATTTGCGGGCAATTTAATTCCAAGACTAGCAAGATGATATAAATACTTGTGAGGGTCATCATGGAGCACTTTCTCTACTAGGTGTTGGAATTTCTGATCTTGGATGCTTCCTTGATAGTCTTCATTAGAGATTTCCTCATCACTATTGTGAGGTGAGAAGATGTGGTTGGATGACCTAGCCATTTCAAGTTGTTTTTTGTATTGAGATCTAGTAAGAACCATGCAAGGTGATGTGGGATGAGGTGAAATGGGACTAGAGATTTTGGCGAGGTGCCGATGGAGATTGTTGTGAATAGGATACTTATGACAAGATTTCAACAAAGGACTTTCTCAATCAATGGTTCCAAGTAAGACGGCCAATACAAGATGGTAACCACTAGTAAGGGTACTCGATACCTGTCTTATTGTGTAGGGACTAGTCGTGCATCAAGACCTACTAGCAAAGTTCTATGACTAACTAGTTTTACTTGAATCCACAAGTGATACAAAAAAGGGGCCTATGCTGACCTGATATGGGATAGCTTTTGACTTTTGACTAGAAAGACCTGATAGAAGGTGAATGGGATGACCAATGAAAGAGAGATTTTGACATGAAATGGATGGAAAAATGACTGCAAGGTGTGACCTGATCTCTAAACCTAAAACTAGAATGAAATGGGTACCCAGAACTGGTGAAATTTTTCTCTTAAAAACTATGTAAGTGCTCACTGTCGTGCATGCGCCGAAACAGATGCGCTGCAGAAATGGACAAATGCGCTAGAAGTTGAAGTATATGTGCCAGACTGGTGAAATGTATATTCGTAGGAACAGTATGCAAAAGCGTGGAAAGTCACTGCAAATGCGCCGAAAGTCAGCACAGATGCGTAGGAACAGCGAATGAATGAGTCGCTTTGGCTTTTTTCAAAATTTTTGCATGTTTTTGGAATTTTTTGGTGTTTTTGGTACTTTGGTTGCAAGAATGCTTTTTTGATCTGATTTTCTAAATTTATGGCAAGAAAACACAACAAACACAAAGAATTTTTTATGGTTTTTAATTTTTTTGTGATTTTCTAACTCTATTTGGACTAAAAGAAAAAAACAAGTACAAAATCCTAGGCTCAAAATGGATTATAAGGGTTTTTGGCCACTAGAACAAAAGGTGTTTAATAAGGGCAACCGTTCGAGTGGTTACACATGCGGCAACACTATTCTCCGTTATGGAGTCTCCCAGCCTGCAAGGGTTGCACCTTGGACGGTTTTGGGGGAGGTTGGTTGTCGGTGTAACACAACTGCACTCATTGTTTCAAGCTTTCACTCTAAACACAATTATTTATAGTGGCTTGGAAGGGCTTGGCATCTAGCTTGTTACCACTTAGGGTCGTTCCTACTTGGATAAGTGGTATCCAAGAGCAGGCCCCTCTAAAGGAAAAACACATGCGAAAATGATACTTTTGGCATTTTGGTCACCCAAAATAGGGGGGAGTATAGGCCTGGTATCATTCCCAAAAACACAGTATACAGTGGTTCTTTTTCCCCTAGTTAAAATAGAAAAAACTAGATGAGCCATCTACTTGGGCAAGCACAAAACTTTGAAGTGATTAACAAGATAGCAATGGTGAGTTTAGTTTTAATCCACGTAGCACAAATAGTTAACTTTAAAATTTTGGTCAATCAAGATAGCAGTGGTTTAGTTTTAACCCAAATAGCAATATGAGTTTAGTTTTAATCCACGATAGCATGAGTTGTTAACTTTGAAATTTTGGTCAATCGAGATAGCAGTGGTTAAGTTTTAACCTAGATAGCAATAGTGAGTTTAGTTTTAATCTAGATAGCAATAACCTTGAAAAGATAGCAATGTTGCAATGCAAGATAGCAAAGGTTTCGTTACCACTTTCCTAGTTAGACTATGTGAGACTTTGCATGAACATCCATTTTACTTTCCCATTTTTTAGAAATCAAAGTGTGATCTAGCAAATACAACTACATGAATCTAAACTAGTGCCTAGCCTGCAAAACCGATAAGAGAATTCTTGCAAAGATGTCAGCGTTAGCAAAAATCTCCTAGAAAACCCTAAAATAACTGCCTACAATAGAAGCACAGCTTCACAGACTGAATGTGCAGAAACAGTCAATAGAAGCGCAGTAATACAGATGTGCTGAAATAGTCAGTAAATGTGCCAAAATAAATAGTAAATGCATCGATCCGATGTATGCACCATCTCCAAGGGAAAAAGTGCAGGAACAGTGTATGTATGCACGGCTTCAACAGATGCGCTGTGAAAGTTGGTATATGAGTTGGAATAGTGTATATATGCATAGCTTCAATAGATGTGCCATGACAGGTAACAAATGCGTGTTAGAAATTGATGTATGCACTGTTTCCTCCTGTGTACGGCTTTCTAAACACAAAAAAACTCAATTTTTGGTTAAATTTGGGGCTAGGCCCCACGGTGGGCACCAAAAATGTTAAGGGAAATTTGGTTCAAACAATGAATATGCAATGATAAACAATATCAAATACCCAAAACTCAATAGAATAGTGAACTAAGGAAATCACATCAAACAAACAATGAATCAACAAAGCAAACCTTCTTTAGATCGAAACTTCCATTGTTGCTTATCAAAAATTGTCCTTGTGTGTATGAAGAGGGCCCTAATTGAGTGCACTTCTTTGCTTTTTCAAGAATGTCAATTCTGAATGGCTATGGTGATGTCACAATGAAGAGGAGCTCTGAAACAAGGGTTGTAGTGCGTAGTGCATAGTAAAAAGCGTGATCACAAGCAATGAAGGAATTGGTGCCAAAGGCGTGCTATAATTCCTACAGAGTAACAATACTTAAAGCTTGGATGATTGAAATGGAAGAATGAGGTTCAATTTATAGACTTGGGAGAAATAAGATCAATGGTATAGAAGACTTGAGAAGATCAAAGGTTGAGAATAGTTGAGGAATGTGGAACGAATAAGAAGAAGACATGTGTCTTGCTTTCTTTTGCATGAGAGGAGTTAACAAGAATAGAAGAATGAGTTAAAGTAATTAAAAGAATATAATAATCAGTTAAGTGATTTAAAATAAGAAGAAGGGATTTGCATGAGAATAAGAAGATATTTTGCTTTATTAAATATTAGGAATATTTAATTGCATGTGCAAAAAGCTTGAATTATATTTAGAGATAACTCAATTTAGAAGAAAAAGACAACTTAAATAAATAATTGATTTATTTAAATTTAGAGAAGATATTATTGGAAGAAAACAATTAAATAATTGGGATTATTTAATTCAGAAGATAAGAAAGCAAATTAAACAAATAAATTTATTTAATTGTTGTGCATGATTTTGGAAGAATAAATAAAATATTTGATTGTATTTTATTTTTGAAAGTTGAAAAGATTTAAATAAATTTGATTTGATTTATTCAAATTTGGAGGAATGAATTTGATTTAATTAAATAATTGAGAATTATTTAATTGTTTGGAAGAATTTAATTAAATAAATAAATATGGTTATTTATTTATTGATAGAAGAATTAGAAGGGAATAAATATTAAAAATATTTATTTAGACTGAATCGTGTCATTTTTAGGTGTATACACAAACTTCCATTCTCTTTAATTTGTTAAAATGGAAGCCGAGAAGTCTTTTCAGGGGCTTATTATTTTCTTTTGGGGAGTTATTGTAAGAAGGGGAATGGCTTTTGGTTTTCCTATCAAAGGGACCTTTAAAAATGGATTGCCTGTTTCTCATCCCACAATAATGGGTTACACTTTTTGGCCAAACTTAACATTGAAATCAACATTTTGAACTAAATCTTCACTTTCCAACACTTATAGCCGCTAAACCATTAGGAATTTGAAGATGATACGAACTAGTGATTTGTGAGATTTGGTTTGTAGATAATTGGTTTGACTTCAAAACTTAATTAAAAAAATATTCAACAAAACATTATGAAACTAAATGTATGCCCTATATATTGATGTTACCAATCTAAATTTAAAAGAATCAAAATTTTATTCTTTGTAGAAAAATATTTATGTGCTACGGAATACACATCACTTTAAAAAATGTTGTTTACTATTAAAAACTAGTTATCAAAGGAGACGCAAATGAGGAAAACGTCTTTGTCTGGTTATTTGTTGAGTCCCTCATTGGAGCTATTGCAAGTTGGTTCTTGTCCTTAGAAAAGGGATGCATTGCTAATTGGGATAACATGAAGAAGAAGTTTCTTGGAAGATTTGAATCAATGGTTGATGTGGCTTCACTTCTATCTCAATTTTTCAACATTAAAAAGAAAGTAGATGAATTTATGAGAGAGTTTGTAGATCTATTTAACATATGTTTAATGAGGATTCCCCATAATAATCAACCAAGTAAAGAGATTCAATTGGTCATTTTCATTGCAACATTACACCATGAAGTCAGTTTTCTCTTGAGGCAAAGCAAGGTACATGATATTGAAGTTGTGCAAAAAGAAGCCATTAGTATTCAAAATGAATTGATATTATTTGGGCTTTGGAAAGTAAAGAAAGTTGAAGAGACTCCTAATCAAATGTAGTCACAAGAGGTAAATCATTTGTCTTCTCCTTCATTTGAATGCACCAATTTTACAGTTTTGGGTGAAGAATTTTTTTCAAGAAATAGCCAAATTGATTCAAGAGTCAAACCATGTGTTGAAAGAAGGGCTGAAGTATATAGTATGCATTATGAAGATGAAGATGAATCTGTTGATGCTCTGAGTGATGGGGAAGATCATATTATTAGTGGTTATCATTCTTAGCTCAAAAATCTAACAACTCCTATTGTAGCCTATGAACAAATCTCTAATGATATGAATAACTAGAATGATACAATCAAATATTTATTTTGAATCAATGTCAAAGGGGGAGATTGTTGGCAAGAGACACTGCTCTGATGGTTAAGAAAAAATTATTGTATGTTGTCATTGATGGCAACAAGACATGGCAAATGAACTTTTGGTCTGGAAGACTAACACAATCAGAATGACTAAGTATGATGATTGACAGTAATAGGAATGGTATGCCTTCGTAGTTGAAGATCAAGTTATGCAGTTCTGGTATCTTGTAAACAACCCTTTGGTGATGATATATTTTAGTATTCAAAATCTTGACTTCCTCTAGAAGTCATATAGTGAAATGTCTAAGTCTAGGTGAATAGAGTTAAGTAAAAAACAATGTAGAATACATGAGTAATCTAGTCCACATTCATCCACTGTTGAATATTTTGATTTGTAGTTTTGAGGCAATATAGATATATGTATTGAGTATCTAATTCTAGATTTATAGAGCTTAAAGATCATCAGATCATATTCTACAAGTTCTCCAATACCGGCTTCCAGTTTAACAGTATTTCACTGTGATAGAACAATAGTTCTGAGATCCGCATTTTGTTGTAGAAGATTATTATGTCTTGTAGTTCTGAAGGTTTGCTAAGAAGTCTATAATGGATGTTGGCTATATTTTACAAAGTCTCATATGGTCTGCATTGAAGGTTAAGGTATAACAGTTGAATTAGTCAAGTGTGTACTTAAGGGTTAAGCCGACAGTCATGTTAGATCGATATGTGATGAAGGTATAGGATTGGAATCATTAATCTAAGTGGTTGTATAATAGGTCCAGACTCATATGAATAGTCTTGCATGATTGATTGGGTCCATATTGTTGTTTGGGCACAATAACATGCCGACAAGGTATAACTTGAATATACAAGCTTTATCTTTTGCATGCCGACCTAGTTTGAGGAAATTCTTGATGCAGATATATATACTCAATAGATTTTAGCATTGGATGAATGACATGGATTGAATATAGTTTGAATTTGATGTGTGTGCAATCTAAGGCAATTTTGTGACCAAAAAAGGATAGTGAGGGTAGAAGAATTGAGTATATGTGAAGCAGAGCAGAAAAAGTAGGGCAGACATTATGAAGACATTTGAGTCTATATACTGAGCTATAAATGGAACTGCACTTCAGCATTTTGTAGATGTAATTGTAGCAGTCTTTTCCTAGCAGTGAGCCATTCCTTCTCTATCTTCTATTCTCTTCTTTTGGATGTGAGCCTATTGTAGTGAGCACTTCTTTTGGACAGTGAGTCCTTGGGAAGTGAGCCTTAAGGTAGTGACCCTTCATGTAATTCAGTTTTGATATCATAATATATTGTGAGCTAACACTCATTGTGATTTTTCCTTTTTGGGTTTTCCACGTAAAAATCTTGGTGTCTATGTGTTATGACTTTGTGGCTGCTCTTCTTACGTTTGTTTTGCTTTCATGTTCTTGAATTTGGTAAAAAGGATTAATAATTATGTGAAAGAAAGGTTTTATAGAACACTGATTAACCCCCCCTCTCAGTATTCTTTGTGATCAATAATTGGTATCAGAGCAAGGTGCCTTGGAAGGAGTTTAATAGCTTGAGGAAGATCTAGGAAGGTGTACACATGGTAGAAATTTAAGATATCTCACTTCTCTAGAAGCAAGTCATCTAGGTACTATTAAAATTGGTGATTGTATATATGTTAACAATGAACAACTACAAGATGCTCTTGAAGATCTTCACAAGTCTGAAGCAGATATCAAAGGTTTGATGGAAAATATCAAAAAAGTTGATGATTGCATTCTGAAACTAAAGGAACAAGTCAAGAAGTCCCAGTAAAGAAGAAAAGAGCTAAGTGAGCAACTAAAAGAAGCACATGAATCCATAGATAGTTTATCAAGGTTGGTTGAAGAAAAAACAAAAGTTGAGGAATATCTGAATCAGGTTGTGAAGAATAAGACCGAGGAATGTGAAAATTTGGGAAAAGATGTGTTACTTTTGAAATATGATCTAGAAGCAACTAATAGCTATATAAAAAAAAATTCAAAATAAGATCTGCAAAGCTTGAGGACTTGATTGAAACTCAGAAAAGTCTAGATGACAAGCAAGGCTTGGGATTTGAAAAAGGAGAAAGTTCAAAGTCAAGACAAGTCAATACTGAGAAGAAGAAAGACAAAGGCAACTAGATCTAGAATCAGAGAAATAGACCTAGAAGACCTCCAGTAAGACAACCAAATGCTCAAGGGTACCCATCTTTTAATGGCTATTGTTTCAAGTGTAATAAGTTTGGTCATAGGGCTACTCAGTGCAGGAGTAGAATGAATCAAATTGTTCAATCCTTCTCTGGTTAATGTTTCAATTGCAAAAGAGTTAATCACATGGCAAGTGGATATAGGAGTGCAATAAGGAATGATTTTAACAATGTAAGGAACACACAATCCTTTAATGGAAAATGCTTTACATGCAATAGATTTGGGCATATGGCTAACCAATGCAGATCAAGGGTAAATCCAATCAATGGAATAAATCTAGAACAAAGGAATATTGTTTGTTACAATTGCAACAAACCTGGACATGTGGCAAAATTTTGTAGAAGCAAGAATGTGAAAAGAAACTACTATGTAGAAGAGAAGAAAACAAAGTAGAGGGGAGATAAATGAAAGAGTAAAGTTGATCCGGTTGAAACCAAGAAAGAGATGGGCAAAATCTAGATAAAGATGTTCCAAGTATGGGCCTAACTGGTGTTGTCGTTGATGTCAACATACTCCTGTTGCATTGATGACAAGGATTGGATGAGTTGTATGCTGAGGATATTGAGAAAATTAGTCCTATCAGAAACAGAGAACAATAGTGAAGACAATGAAGCTCTATGAAGTAAAGATCCTAGCTAAGATGGAAATTAGGGAGTATGCTTCAAAGGGTTGGTAGATATGTGTCTAAAGATGATCCAGTCAAGATTTGAGAGGTCTACATGAAGATTTGAAGAAGTTCTGGCCACTTCAGTGAAACTCATTCTGGCAGGTGTTCAGAGGTGACAGAGTGACACAAATAGGTCTGGTGAGATCCAAAAATGAAATATCTTGTTTTGTGGATTTGGTGGAGTGTTTAGGTAGAAAATGTGAATTGACAACTTGATTGGTTCGTGGTCTAGAGGTCTGCAAGCATCTATTCCAATATGACAGTGATGACAAACTATGTTCTTGAGGTTCCAGATGAAGAAGAGAATGATTTTAGTAAGCAAAAGTAGTGTGGATGCTCTTGGTGATGCAAGCTGGCTTGTGGGGGTCTCTAGATTGTGTCTAGTTCATGTTGGTGGTCCACATTGAAGATTGAGCTTGTAATTGAAGAATTACTTCTGGGTGATGATGTTCTTCCTAGGTTTGGTTGACCGGATGAATTACACATCTTGTGGATGATCTTGGAGATGTTATGTGAAGCATGGCATGTTCCTCTAATAAGATTGAAGTCCCAAATATGTGTGGCCGACTGTGTGGTGATTAGCATGAAGTATTTTTTAATAAAACAAGTTGTATTTGTGTATTTGCTCTGTAATAAAGTTAAGAATGCATTATGCCAGCTTTGATGATTATCCCAAAGTCAATGTCTTGTATAAATAAGAGTTGTGAAGTCATTTTAGATGTGTGGAAAAGATATATATGTGGTAGAAAGGAGAAGAGCGAAAGGCAGAGTAGAAGTGTTGAGCTTAAATGGAACTGACTTAAGCATGGTGAAGATGCTATTCTTTAGTTCAAGTATGTAACATTTATTATTCTGTAGATAGTGTGTCTCCTGTAGGCAGTGGGCCTCTTGTGAGCAGTGTGCTCGGGCAGTGAGCCCTAATTGGCATGTGCCATTTTGTTCCTTTCATTCTTTTAACAGAGAATACAATCTTGGGTTAGTCACCCCGTGGTTTTTCCCTTAACCAAGTTTTCCACGTTAAAATCTTGGTGTCATATGTGTTAATGTGTTTCTGGCTCTTGAATTATTACATTGTGTTTCCATGATTGATTTATTATTATGTTGCCGAATTACAAGAAGGTTATAAGTGGTTAATGAAAAGAAAGTTTTGAGACAACTGATTCACCCCCTCTTAGTTGTTTGTCTTGACACTAACAAAAGAAAGATGTGATTGAAGTCAAGGATGGGTCCACACCAGCCTCTCATGCAGATACTTCCTCCAGGAAGTAAATTGGGAGCTCTAGCTCAGGGGGAGCCATATTGAAAATCCCAATCCCTAGCCAAATAGTCAGTGTTGGAATCTGGCACGAAGATATGATGAAAAGATTTATATGAAAGACCCTTTTAAAGAAATTCTGGTAGAAAATATTCAAATACACAACATTGCGAAGCAATCCTAATTGACTATATTCTACAATGAAGAGTTTGGCATCTTTTGGTGAACAAGCATTTATGATGACTAGGTTATCATAACAAGGGTTAAAAAGGAGCTCATTCGACAGATAATTCACTTTGCATTGAAGCTATCAAGTGTCTTAGAGAAACTAAAGAAGAATTCCAAGCAGTATCAACTGTTCAAAAGCAACTTAGAGTGATTCAAGCAAAGAAAAACCTAGTTCGGCATAAAAAGGTATTTATAGTTGAAACCCTATTGTAAATTTATTTAAATCTTTGCAAGAATGGCAACTCCACAAGTTGTTGATATCACTGAGTGAGCTCAACTAAAATTCAAGAAACATCCCTTCAAATCAACTGAAGTCGATCCAATGGGTGCATTTTTGATTGTACCACATGGAGTAATGCATGTGGAGGATGTTAGGGCTTACATTCATATTGCCCTAGAGGAGCATGGAGATAGCAAGTTCTCTGATTTATATCTAAAGCATCTAAGTGGTGACAAATTTGAGTTAAAGTAAGAGTGTAAGGCTTTGGAAGAGAAGAAATTCATTCAGTATAGAGACTTTTCAACATTTGCGGAAGATGAATGGGTGTAGTGTATGTTGAGCAGGTTGCACGATGAATTCATGTGGCTCGATAAACCTTTTAAGATCACCAAGAATGTAATTAGGGCTGTGACAAGACTAAATTGTACTGGTAGCATGCCCTTGTTAAAAGCTATGAAATATAACACTATGATAGAAGCAACCGGAGCCCAATTTGATAAGAGGGCATTAATAGTTAATGATATTATAGACCATGCAGCAAGGTTTGCATCAATGGCAATTGGATATAAGATCTATTTCACCATCTAAGAGAACTTTGTCTCCTGTACTGCTATATACACTGCCTATCAGATGATTAAGGAGAATGCAGACTATGACCTCTGTGAATTGCTATGACAACAATTAATGGATAAATTAAAGAAGACAAAAGAGAGCAAATACCCCTTTAAATTTGGTATGTTGATCATCTGCTTGTTTTTCTACTACATGCAAGAATTACCAAGTATGAAGAACTTGTTCTGGTTAAATAATCAACCTATTGTAGTGCAAATTATAGATCATCTAAGGAGCATATGAAACTATGATGAACAAAATACAGCCCTATGGGGCTATTTCAAGAATTTCTAGAGAATTATACAATCTAGGGAAAGTATTCCCAAGGGAATTGTTGAAAAATACAAGAATGACATATGCTTCATTGTAACAAAAGACCAATGCATGATGGAGGCTATTGAACCTAGAACAATCTTGATTATGCCAATGGGGTATGAAGTAGATGGAAAAATACTGGATAATTATGCCCAACACATGTTAAGAAAACCTAGGGACCCCAAAGAAGGAAGATTTGGGACCTATGAGGAGTTGTCAACAAAAGTCCATGTTGAACAAAGAATGCCAGAAATTTAGAAGAAGGCAAGGAAAAGAGATAAAGAATATGCCCAAAGTCAGGGATTTACAAAAGAACAAATCTTAGAAGCAAGAGCAAAAGCTCAAGCAGATAGGGCAACAAGAGAAAAGAAGGAAAGTGAACCAGTTAAAGCTCTGGAAGAGCCTAAGAGGAAACCAGAGAACCCAATAGTGACTAAAAGAAGAACTAGAGGTTCTACCTCTACAGAAGCTGCATCTATATCCTCCGGTCCCACACCTTCTACAAGTATGGAAGCCCTTGTAACAAGTCATAAGAGAAAGAAGACAAAAGCTAAAAGAATGCATGTGAACATATGAGTTGATGAGGAGGAAACAAAATGAGACGAGAAGGTTAATAAAATGAAAGCTAAGTCAACTAAATCCTCTGATAGCAAGCTAGACAAACCCTCTGATAGTAAAAGAAGGAAAAAGGAGAAGAAACTCGACTCTAAAGAGTTAGAGGCCACAATAAGTCTAGAAGATTTATTGAAGGCCATTACAGTTGATGGTAATTTAAAACCTATTGCCCAACTGTATGATGACTATGATGATGCAGATAAAAACATCATTGAGATTGCTGTCATCAAATACTTGGACATATAGAATAAAGCCCTCATTGAGATAATTACTGATCTCCCAAATAGCTTGGGAAGTATAATGAATGCAAGAAAAGAAGCTGCTATGGCCAAAGACATTGAGCTTAGAGAACATACACCAATAAAGCTATGTCCTGAAATCACCCCAGAAGAAAAGGCAAAGGTCTCCAAAGTGCTTCATGGAAAATTTAGAACAAAGAGGAGGATGAACACTCTCATGTCAGATGACATTAAGAAGGTAGTTAAGGAGAATGAGGAAATCACTTTGAGAGTATTGAAGGAATTTCATCTCCCAACCATATATGATAATGAAGAAACAAATCTTGGAGATGACACATCTATTCCGAAGGTCATCTTAGGTCAAGGGTTGGATAAAAATAATGAAGGGATAAAGGAAAAAGAAGATTAAGCCCCTACTACTGATGGTCTAGATACAACTAACAAGGAGAAGACTAATGAGTAGAACAAAGTTGATTATCAAGAACTTGAGCAAGCTAAGAAGAGCCCTGCATCGGAACAAAGTATTGATGAACATGAGGCTACGGATCTAGAACCACTGGAACATAATCAAGAAGAAAAAGTGTCTAAAGAAATGAAAAGAGACACTGTTGCTGCTCCAGTTGATTCTGTCAAAGAATTTTTGGAAAAACAAGTTTTGGATGAGTCTGAGCTTCTACAAGGACCAATAAATTTGGCCTCAATGTCTCCTATGCAGAAATTTAAACTGGTATCAATTGTCCAAGCAAAGGCATAGGAAGAGATGCTAAAGTCACATATACAAGAAAATAAACTCATTGGTGAAGCATCCGACATCCTAGAGAAGTTGATGCCCTCACACCAAAAAGATACATCATTGTTAGAAACTAATCAGCTCAAAGGTCTGATAAACTTTGGAAGTACTCATTTTGAGTCATTTGAAAAGTCTACAGAAATAAATGTTAGAAAATAATATAATGAGAGAAGGTTAACAGAATTAAAGACCATGATTAATAATGATAAAATTTTGCTAGACAATAAAATCAAAAGTATAGAAAAGGCTATCAAAGAATCATATGATATATACAAATTTTGCTTATCATGGCTGGAAGTCACTAAGGAGTTAGAAGAAGAAATCAAGGGTTTGGAACTTAAATTGCTAAATATCTCTAAGTCATATGATTTGATAGTTGAATCAATAAGTAGCAAAGAGATACAAGTTGTAAATATCCACAATAACTTAAGCAATCTGATGAATAAGAGGGAAGAAGTTAAAAATGGATTGTGCCAGCTAAGAGGGCTAATAAGTCCTAAAATAGATTCAATGACTAATCTTGCAGCACAAGCCTTGAAAGTACAAGCAATAATTGATACACCTTCAGATTTGCAAAAAGAAGAAAAATTAGTTTTTCTGATAAATGGTCATATTCATATTTTGGAAAGTGCAAAGAATAGATAGGATGGAGAGTTAGCTCTGCTAAAAACCATTTATAATGATATTCTTCCTCCTACAACTAATTAATTGAGTTAAAGATTGTACTTGTACATATGCAGCAGAGTATGACATTTTTGACATTTTGACACAACTTTGCTACTTGTACATACATCTTTTCCATTGATGTTAAAGGGGGAGAAGAAGATTCAGTGAAAAATGGCCAAAACATCTCAAGGGAAGAAGAAAAACAGAGTGTATATAGTAAGGGGGAGCAGATAAGCATTTTTCACTAAGTGTTGCCATCAATGCCAAAGGGGGACATTATTGGCAAGAGACATTGCTCTGATGGTTAAGACAAAATTATTGTATGTTTTCATTGATGGCAACAGGACATGGTAAAGTAGCTTTTGGTCTAGAAGACTAACATAGTTAGAATGACTAAGTATGATGATTGATAGTAATATGAATGGTATGCCTCCGCAGTTGAAGATCAAGTTAAATGTGGATCTGGTATGTTGTAAACAACCCTTTGGTGATGATATGTTTCAGTATTCAAAATCCTTACTTCCTC
This sequence comes from Cunninghamia lanceolata, assembly GCA_027924645.1. Taxonomy (NCBI): domain Eukaryota; kingdom Viridiplantae; phylum Streptophyta; class Pinopsida; order Cupressales; family Cupressaceae; genus Cunninghamia; species Cunninghamia lanceolata. Next base: position 6,803,387 of record BSBN01000850.1, read on the forward strand.
TGGAAGTCATATGGTGAAATGTCTAAGTATGGGTGAACAGAGTTAAGTCAAAAATAGTGTAGAATACATGAGTAATTTGATCTGCATTCCTCCGCTGTTGAATATTTTGATTTATGGTTTTGAGACAATATAGATACATGTCTTGAGTATCTAATTCTAGATTTATAGAGCTTAAAGATGATTAGATCATATTCTACAAGTTCTCCAGTATCAACTTCTAGTTTGACAATATTTCACTGTGATAGAACAATAGTTTTGAGATTTGCATTTTGCTGTAGAATATTATTATGTCTTATAGTTCTGAGGGTTTGCTAAGAAGTCTATAATGGATGATGGCTATATTTTTTAGAGTCTCATATGGTCCACATTGAAGGTTAAGGTATAACAGTTGAATTAGTCAAGTGTGTACTTAAGGGTTAATCCGATAGTCATGTTAGATCGATATGCGGTAAAGGTATATGGTTGGAATCATTAATCTACGTGGTTCTATAATAGGTCCAGACTCATATGTATAGTCTTGCATGATTGATTGGGTCCGCATTGTTGTTTGGGCACAATAACAGGCTGACAAGGTATAACTTGAATATACAAGCTTTATCTTTTGCATGCTGACCTAGTTTGAGGAAATTCTTGATGTGGATATATATACTCAATAGATTTCAGCATTGGATGAATGACATGGTGCAAATATCATGCGAATTTGATCTATGTGTGATCTAAGGTAGTTTTGTGACTAGAAAAGGATAGTGAGGACATAAGAACAGAGTATATGTGAAGCAGAGTAGAAAAAGAAGGGCAGACATTTGAGTCTGTATATCGAGCTATAAATGGTACCGCACTTCAAAATTCTATAGATGCAATTGTAGTAGTCTTTTTGTGGTAGTGAGCCATTCCTTCTTTATCTTCTATTCTCTTCTTTTGGCAGTGAACCCATTGTAGTGAGCACTTCTTTTAGACAGTGAGTCCTTGGTCAGTGAGCCCTAAGGCAGTGAGCCTTCATGTAATTCAGTTTTGATATCATAATATATTGTGAGCTAACACTCACCGTGGTTTTTCCCTTTTTGGGTTTTCCATGTAAAAATCCTGGTGTCTACGTGTTATGACTTTGTGGCTGCTCTTCTTATGTTTGTTTTGCTTTCATGTTCTTGAATTTGGTAAATGGATTAATAATTATGTGAAAGAAAGGTTTTATAGAATACTGATTCACCCCCCTCTTAGTATTCTTTATGATCAATAATAAAATCTTGAAGGAGACTTTGGAGGTTGAATAGGCCACAAGGGGTAAGTTGCAGATAGAGCTGGATCGGGTCCAGGCCAAAGTTGCTATAGTGAAACAAGAGAAAGAGAGCCTTGACTCAAGGTTATAGGATAAGGAGAAGGAGCTAGCATAGGGTCAAGGGAACCTTTCCAACACCACCTCAAAGGCCACAACAGAAAGAAAGGAGAGAGAGGACCAAATTACAAAGCTGCAACTTGAAGGAAAAGATAAAGATTTGCAAATCCAACAGTGGCAAGGTGCATTAGCAAGCTCCGCATAGAAAAACAAATTTCTCCCGACACTACAACAGTTATATTCTTCATAGCGGGAGAAGATCAAGGGAGTTGGCATGTCCCTTCGACCCGTCTTGAAGTTCATTCTAGATGCTCAGGAGTCAAGCGCGAGAGCTGACTCAACCATTGAGTAGATTGTAACCTCTATCGCCCCGAAGGTGACCAAGTCACAATTATTAGTTCAAAAGATGTATACCACTTTTGATGATTCTTTGGTAGTAGTGGGAATAACTGATAGGAGGCTGGTGGCAAGAAAGGCCAATGAGTTTATCAAATGTAATAAGGCGGCCATGAAAGCCAAAGAGTGTCATTGCACCCTAGAACAAATAGTGAAGTAGATGAAGGGGCATATCGACCAGTTGGTCAAACTTGGGATCCCTTCCCCCATTCCTATCGAACAGGTAGGTCATGGTAGAGAATCAGATCAGCCAACTTTTGGAGTATCGGCAGTAGGATCATTTTGTTTTCTAGGCCTTGAGTTCTTTGCCAAGTGCCTTAGAGATGGACGTAATTCTATACCCTCCGGCACATTTGAAATTCCACATTAAGGACACATTGACCACATTAAGTATTTTGTCCTTCAAGGAAATGATCGATCTTGATTAGGCTTTTGAAATGCTTTAGCAGAAGGCATAGCCCATAGAGGCTGATTGGGAGCCTTTGCAATTGTCTCTCTCGAAGTTGAATTGTTGCATATTCTTTTCTCTTAATCTGCGAATCAGAGTTTTTGGGTTCTTACCTCCATAGGAAGAGGTCCCCAAGACATCGCCGAGAGTTATACACTTCATTTTTCAGTAGCCTTTGGTTTTGTTCTTTCATTATTTCAACCCCGAAGGTTCCTACTTTTTTCTATTAGTGGACCGCACCACATGTCTTAACGACACATTTTCTAATGTTCATGGGACCTTTTTCCTTATGCGTTTGTATGAAGTCACCATGTGGCAGCATCACTGAGTAGCGGCCTTTGGGATGCCCAATTTCACTTATATCTTTTTTCTATTAGCAGAGTTCTCCACATGTCTTAATGACACAAGTTCTATCAAAAGGAAAGGCAGGACTCTCTCTGGGTTGCAATAGTGCGCCATGTGTTTGGCTCCCTTTCTGTTCAGGGGGGTTATTGGTTTTATTCGATACGGTACGTGGAAGTAGCATAGCAAGCCATGTGTCATCTGGGCACAAGCGAGAATATCTCTAAGGCTTGGGGAGCCTTCTCGGTACGCTATTGGTCTATTTTCTTGGCATGTTGCAGGTAGATGCATGTAGAGATGCAATATGTCTTATCAAAATAGTACCACATACCTCTTTATTTTGGCAGATTCATGGCATTTTCTAATAGGTGGTGCTGGCCCTAGAAAGTGTGGAAGCAGGCTTATCCTTTCGGTTGGTAGTTACAATCGACGCCATGATGGGTGCCTTGTTGACATCATGGGGAATGTTTTCAGTTGCTCCCCCTCTCTCTTCGAAGGTGTTTTTCTATAAGAGGGAGCATTGTAGACTTAAAAAGGGTTCATCACTTTTGGAAGAGGATATATATAGATATCCTAGCAGTCATTTTGATTGTAATATAATTCTGAGACCTTAGCATCCATGGCTATGTAATAGATATCTAATACATCAACTATGCATTCATTGCCTCTATGCTGTGTTATTTTTTGTTGGATTTGCTAAAGATATAGCTCTATGTCTATTAAGGAATAGTATAATCATTTTTACTGTCATGTTTAAGATTTTATAGTTTCAGTTAAAGTGATACTGAGGGTGTTTTGAATCATGTTTAATACTCTTTCAAACATCCTTAAAGTTAATAAAGCTAGAATTATACTATGTTGTTTGGTGAATGAACTATCTCAGTTTTAGCGCATTGCCTTAGTGTAGATTTTGTTTTATCATCTCCTCTTTTTCCCTTTTCCCCTCCTAGTGAACAACCAAAGAGTCAGCTTCTAAAACCCTAGAGGTTGTTTTGTAGAGCACACTCTAGTCCCCCATTTATAGAACTTCCCATAGACTGTATCTCTAGGCGTCCCTTTTAGAGATCAACAGTAATCAAGACTTTTCATTATGGACTCTTCTTGTTATTCATCTTTAGAATCTTTGCATGCATATATCATAGTGTTTAGGGTAAAATTGGGATTTGTTTAGTTTTTGGTATTTAGATGTTTGAATCCTCCTTTCACCCTATACATTCAAGGATCTATTATCGAGTGGCAATTCACTATCATACCCTAGGTCACTGTGAGATGTAGGGAAACTTGGATTAGGGAATTTAATTATCAATTTCTCTTCTCTTATGCTTAATTGACCATTAAAACCCTAATTATGCAAATATGACTATAAACAGAAGAATAACAGGAAAAGCTCTTGCAGACGGAAGTAAAATATCAAATCATAGAGTACCTATTTTTGAGGTTCTGAGGTAGGACAGTCAGAGACACTAGAGCAGGTGCCCAAGTCCAAGGTACCAGTTTCTTTGCAGGATCCTGACCTCCTTCCGACACTGATTAGCACTATAACTCCTATTTCCAGAAATTTAGTTGCGGAGGACACTAGAGCAAGTGCCCAAGTCCTAGAAATGCTATGGTGTCCTACTTCTCTTCAGATCCCAAATCCTTGATGTCTACTGATCCTTCCTGCAACTTCACTTTTCCCAAATGCGACACCTATAACCTGCAATCACAAGACTTTGGGAGGGGGTTGTGGTGTTTAGAGGCTTGCCTCAGTCAAGCCTTGGAGGACATTTAAGTCTCTGAACACCATTGTAAGATAAAGAGTGCATGCCCTTGTGAGACAGAGGTAAAAACCAAAGGAAATGATGATGAAAACACAATATAATGTCACCTTGTAGTGAAGATATCATGGGAGGAAGATGCTGTTCATTCCATGATGAATGGATGCTCAAATCTACAAACACAAACACATAGACAACACAATTCTGCTCTTGCAACACAATGAAAGCCTTGAATCACCTTGAGAATACTGAAAGTTCACAATGATCATCTAGTAATGCTCTAGTTTACAAATGAATGCCTAATCATGCTTTTATATGCAACTACAAACACTCTTTTCAAGATTTTTGTAATTCAAACTTACCATGTCGGGAAAGGACCCAAATAACGGTCATAAACTGACACCCAAAAATTGGGGCTGCCCCAAAATAGGGCAGGACTAGGGCGCAGACACCCAAGTCCTCCCCCCTATTTTGGGTAGGGTACAACTCAAGGGGTCCTCCTAGGTCCCATTTGTCATGTTACCTAGGGCTCATTCCATCGGGATGCCAAATTATGAACTAAGATGTCCTAAATGCATGCAAAAGACCCGTGAGTAAACCTTATGAGGGAAAAGCCCCCAAGGGGACATTTTCTGATGGTACATTTAGCCCCCACTTTAATGTATGTATAAATGTGAGGCGAATACATGCATTAAAGTAAGGTCACAAACACAACAAACACATCAAGCACTGAGAAGACATGCCAATCACATGGAAAATAGTAATAGGCACACAAAGCATGGAGAAGATAGTTACAGTCATGCAAAACATGGAGAAGACATTCAATGCATAGAAGACACATTAATGCATAGAAGATAGGCATGCTTTCTTTTCTTTTCTTTTTCTCATATATATGAAATGCAGATGCAAGTACTAGAAAGTAAACAAACCTCCCATAATATATGATGCACTCATCGCACATGTCTTTGTATATATGGAGCAACACACATGCAAGGCACGCAAAACCTCCCAAAATATAAGAAGCACAACCCTAAGGTGCTAATCTTTATTCTGCATATGGGGCAACAAACATGCCAAACAAAGCAAGAACGCCAAAACACACACAATTGAAGACACAAAGAAAACACGGCAGACAAGCGATGGTGTGTTCCCTATTTCTAAGCTCATCACCATCTCAGGCACATTACAGACACACACCTATGATTGGGCTTCACCACAACAATCGTCAAAAACATGCTTAAGGGTTGAGTTAGTCACAAAATCACTTCCCACCTCCGTAGAGGACTTTTGAAAATGACATGATGATGTAATCTGTTCTAAGAAATACACCATCCCCACCTCGGTAGAGGGCTTAATAAAAAGGATATGCTCGATATCCCACCTCTGTAGAGGGCTTACATGATCAATTGATTGATTGATTGCAAACAAACTCGGGATGCATGATGCACTCTTCGTGTAGGTCTTTGCATCTGAGGACAAACACATTACTAACATCTATAATAGATAGCTTACCTTATATGCCCCCACCTTAAGGTGGTTGATATCAGTTATCGATATCAAGCACGTTAAGGTAGGAAGAAAACACACAAGGGAACATCAACTTTCGCAAAGCCCATGCCCCTCGGAGGTAACATGTACTTTACGATCGCCAAATGTTCCCACAAACACATCCCTACAAAAAACATGTTAGTGTCTACAAAATCATGATAAACAATGACAACATGAATGCATATGATTAACCACACAAAGAGGCAAGGTTATACAATGAATTCGGAGTTCAAGGATAACCATGGGGCTATATCACAAAGATCTCTAAATTAAGTACTGCTAAGGCTAGATTCAAAGACAAACAAAGGTGCATAGAGCAAAAGTATTGTTAAGATTTGTAAATGCGATAGAAACATCATGAAATTCACTATGCGGAAAGCACAAGTGCTTCCACTAGCCAAGCGTTGGATAAGATATACAACCTCATCGTCATATTAGGAACTAAGTCCAATTTTTGATTGCTCTCGAAAGGGACACTAGGTACACATCAGTATAAATGTTTTTCGTCATCCGCCCGCTAGGTGGAAACACTAGAGGAAGGGAAACAATAAATAAGAGGGGAGAAGCAAATGTCTTAGGGATAGTCATGTAGGAGGGTGCCCCCAGTGTTACTAACTGCAATGCTATGTCCGTAAGACACAACACACAACAATGAAATCAGAGAGAGAGAGGCAATATAGAAGAATGATGAAACAAATAGAAGAAGGTCACAACAGGGACCATCTCCTGGTATCCTGGACCTTACAAGAGAGTTAAGGATCATCCCAGGAGGCGTAAACAACACATAACACATCATGGGGGAAGCACATCATGATAGAGATAAAGGGTTAGAGATACTTACCTGTAGGGTCTTCGTATTAGATTTTGGAACTTGTGAACCTCTTGGAGAGGTATTTGATCATGTTTAATGCAAAATTTGAGTGGTTCTTATGAAAGTTTTGTTTATTATCAAATGATGCTTGCTTTGTGATTTCTTGTTGAAATGAGACTTTTTGTTGCTTATGAGGGGGAAAACCACTATTATTTCCAACTGTTGATTGTCATTTTACTCTTTTTCTATTTTTAGCGAGTTTTCATTGTTGAATCTTTCTAGAACGGTAATAGGAATCATCTTGTACCATCTTACTTGTCTATATTAGTTGTTGTTCTTTCTTTTCTGATGCATTTCGATTATCTCTTGATCTATATAAGGATAATGGAGGAGGAACCTCAGCATAAATTCTATTTCTTCGTGGATGAGGTGGATTATCCCCTTGTTTCTTATCGACTTCAATCATTCCCAAGTAATCATCCTCGTCTACTTCCACTAAACCCTGTTCCACCATATTGTTTTTAGTATGCTTAGGGAAAGGATTAGTGAAGATTTGTAAGTTTTGATTTGGCAGAGCAACCAACTTGTTTCCATTATCATTCACACTTGATACCTGGATGACATTTGAATCAATAATGTCCTGTATTTCATGTTTAAGACACATACATCATTTAGTGTCATGTCCCTGTGTTTGATGATAATGACAAAAGACATTAGCATCAAAGTAAGGTCTTTGTTTACTAGGATCAACAGGCCTGATCAGGGGAAGCTTCAGAGTGTTGTTACTCATAGGTTGGTTCATGATAGAATGATAGGACTCAGATATGGGAGTAAACTTTCTTGGTTGATATGATGGTTTCATTGGATTATTTATAGCAGACACATTCGTATTTGGTCCATTGATCTTGATGAAACTCCTATTATTGGTCTTCTTAAAATTGTCTTGTGATGATCCACCCATGGATTGACCAACTTGAGTCGATGAGTTTTGGTTTTCATACTGACTAGACAAAAGTTGATAATCATGAAGGGCGGTGCATAAATGTTGAAAGGAGTTATATTTCATCAAGAGAATCTTATCATGAATATTAGGTTGTAAATTTTTAATGAATATCTTTTGAACATCCTCATCTTTCATCTGATATTGAATCTATGCATAAAGTCCTTGATACCAACTAATGAATTCAGTCAACTTTTCTTTCAGACCTTGTTTGCATTGAACCAAGTCAATAAGCGTGACTTAGGGTCCAATATTTTCTTGAAAATGTTGTAAAAATTGATCAATCAACTACGAAAAGGAGTGTATTGAATTCAGAGGCAAAGAGCAAAACCATTCTAAAGCAATATCTTTGAGAGATTTCAGGAAAAGTTTTGCTAACAAATCCTCTTCAAAATAAAAATCACTACACATAGCTGTAAATGCTGCCACATGAATATTAGGATCACCTTTTCCACCATATTTTTCAAAGCAGGGAGTTTCAAACCTCTCAGGCATGGGAGTTCTCAAGATTCTATAGGACAGGGGATTACGGGCATGATATGTTGGTAGACTAGGCTATGAAGAATTTGTCAAGTTTGTTACCTTTTGTTGTAAAGAAGTCATGCCCTGTAAAAGTTGGTTTAGGATGGCATCATTTGGAGATGCGGTTTGTTGTGAGGAATTGGAACCAAAGCGAGGAGGTGAATGAGTTTGAGATACAATAGGCAAAAGCTAAGAATATGTTAATGGTGGTTTGACATAATGATAGGTGGAAGATGGTTGTGAGTAGGTAATAGGTGGTTGGAAGTGAGTAGAATAGATGGGTGGTTGAGAACAATTATGCATAGAGGAGGTCCCCTTAGAAACCAAATTTTGATAATCAAATCCCACAACTTTGTAATTAGTGCCATTAGATATCGAATACTAGTGGTAGCATTACTACAGGTATTTGCATCAGTTGTTAAGATTGTTGGTGTAAAAGTCAATATTCCCGTAGTCGGTATAGGTATGGATACTTGAGTATGAGATGGTGATAAAGTGTTATTTGTCACTTGTGCACATTCGGTCACTGGCATGATATTGGTTTGTACAATATGTACTAGACCAAAAATTGCATTTATACCATCTTATCCCTCTTTTATCAATTCTCTTATATTATGAATTGTAGGGATAGCTTCTTCAACTACTCTCTCATTTTCCATAAATGATTGAAATTTAGTTAGCTCTTTATCCGATTTTTTTATTGGCTGATCAGATACATATCATACTGCCTCAATAGTATTATCAACATCATGAAAAGTTTGTTTTTCCATTGTGGTTGGAGGATGTATAATATCTTGCACAATTTGAGTTTCTCCCTTTGTAAAGAAGGTGTTCAAAAGATTATTAGAGGTAGGAATGTCATTTTCTTCAAGAGCACTAGATCCCATTAACCTTTTACTTCTTCTCAAAGGGATATTGTTTTTAGGACAATGTGTCATAAAACTTATACAAAATTATACAACACACAATGCACAAACTAAGAGAACAAATCCTAAAAGAAGGATATGATTAAGGGCCAAAATGCTTGGTTTTTCGTACCTTTTTCAATGTAAATGGGTGAAACAAAGGGTGTTGTAAGGATTTTGATGAAGGGAAGAAAATTATATGTCTGATATCAGTTCAAAATAGAAATAGGATCCTTCCCAACACACTCTTGATGCAAATCCAAGATAATGCCAAGTCAAATTATAGTGAAAATATGTCAAAAAAGGCACTTTTTTCACCAAAACTCAATGCAAAAGAGCATGATAGAGGGTGTTGTGAGGAAAATGATGATGGATAGAAAATAATATCAGTAATAATAGCCACTTGGTGCCAAAATACCTAACACAACATGCCTTTAATGCTACTTAAGGTAAAAACCCTAGTGAAAAATATAGCAAAACTAGGCTATTTTTCACGGTTTTTCAATTCCAAGACCTAGAAAAAGGGGTGTTGTAATAAATTTTAGGAGGTGCAGAAAATAAAATAAATGATATTAGTCACCTCAATCCATAAAATTTGTCACAACATGCTTAGAGTGCAAACTAGGTCAAACCCTAGGGCAAAAATAGCCAAAATATGTAGTTTTTCACTGAATTTTCAATACAAGAGCTCGTTAAAAGGGTGTTGTGAAGATTTTTATGAGGGGAAGAAAATTATTACCTTGATAAAAACTAATTAATACAAAAATAATTTTCACAATACGCCTATGGTGCAAGTTTATAGAGTCGATAAGGCCAATTTTAGTGAAAATCGTTGTGTTTGAAGCCCTAGGTTTGAGATCTTGGCACAAAATGCTATGTGAATGTTTTGAAGTCTGATTTATGATTCGAAATAAATTACTCTCAGATCTGAAAATTAATTCCAAGATTTAATATGCCAAATGCCAATGCAAATCTAATGAAAATGCATGAAAATTGCTAGTTTTTGTTGCAATTTTCTATGCAAAAATGCAAATATTTTAAATCTAAATTCAAATTTACACTAAAATGCAAGACTACAACCAAATGTTAATTTAAATGAGCCTCTAAAATCAATTGAAAAATCTGAAAGAATATTTTGCCTACTAACCCTAGATTTTGGAATTACTAGGTTTAATGAAAATTGTCAAAATTGTTTTTATGTAGTTTATATTAGATCTGATGCAAAAATCATGAATTAGAAAAATTTAGAAAGAATTGATGCAATTTAGTAAGCCAAACAATGCAAATTTTTTTGAATTTTTCAAAATTTTCAATTTTTTTGAAGTTTTCTCAATGCAATAAGATGATTGACTATATGAATGAATGAAATCAATCCAAATCTGAAGACACACACTCAACAAGTTGGAATTTAATTCCAAAAATATGGGTTCACCCAAATGTTTAGGTGAAAATTTGGATTGTTTAATGTTTTAGTGTTTAGATGTTTGAATCCTCCTTTCACCCTTTACATTCAAGGATCTAGGGTCGAGTGGCAATTCACTATCATACCCTAGATCATTGTGAGATGTAGGGAAACTTGGATTAGGGAATTTAATTATCAAGTTCACTTCTCTTATGCTAAATTGACCATTAAAACCCTACTTATGCAAATATGACTGTAAACGGAAGAATAACAAGAAAAGCTCTTATAGACGAAAGTAAAATATCAAATCACAGAGTACCTATTTTTGGGGTTCTGAGGCAAAATAGTCAGGGACACTGGAGCAGGCGCCTAAGTCCAAGGTACCAGTTCCTTTGTGGGATCCTGACCTCCTTCCGACATTGATCAACACTATAACTCCTATTTCTAGAAATTTAGTTATGGAGGACACTAGAGCGAGCGCCCAAGTCCTAGAAATGCTCAGGTGTCTTGCTTCTCTTCAAATCCTGAATCCTTGATGTCTGTTGATCCTTCCTGCAACTTCACTTTTCCCAAATATGACACCTGTAACTACAATCACAAGACTTTGGGAGGGGGTTGTGGTGTTTAGAGGTTTGCCTCAGTCAAGCCCCAGAGGACACTTAAGTCTCTAAACACCATTGTTAGATAAAGAGTGTGTGTCCTTGTGAGGCAAAGGCAAAAATAAAAGGAAATGATGATGAAAACACAATATAATGTTACCTTGTAGTGAAGATATCATGGGAGGAAGATGTTGTTCATTCCATGATGAATGGATGCTCAAATATGCAAACACAAACACATAGACAACACGATTCTACTCTTGCAACACAATGAAAGCCTTGAATCGCCTTGAGAATGCTTAAATTTTACAATGATCATCTAGTAATACTCTAGTTTACAAATGAATGCCTAAACATGCTTTTATATGCAACTACAAACACTCCCGCCGAGATATTTTTAATTCAAACTTACTATGTTGGCAAAGGACCCAAATAATAGTCATAAATTGACACACGAAAATTGGGGCTGCCCCAAAATAGGGCAGGACTAGGGCGTGGGCACCCAAGTCCTCCCCCCCTATTTTGGGTAGGGTATTACTCAAGGGGTCCTCCTAGGTCCCATTTGTCATGTTACCTAGGGCTCATTCCATCGGGATGCCAAATTATGAACTAAGATATCCCGAATGCATGCAAAAGACCTAGGAGCTAAACCTTATGAGGGAAAAGCCCCCAAGGGGACATTTTCTGATGTTACACAGATTTTGAAAATTTCTCTAAATTCATTAATATGCATCCATATGTTTTAGATTGCATAGCATCCATGTATGATATCGATGTTTTTATATGTTCTATATATGCAATCCTATATTATATATCTAATTTTGATAGCTTCATAACTCTCATGGGTATGTATCCTTTGATATTAGAGGACTTTACTAATTTCATCTCCATGAATTGTCATGAGAAAGATGATGGTGATAATTCTTCTTCTATTTCTACTACAAGTCATGATAATACCATGTCTATTCCCATGGATCTACTCTCTAATACATGTGATGGTGACCTAGCTTTGTCTATTTCACCCTATGATTTGGATCCCTCTCCCAAAATTGTTCCCACTTGTGAGGATATTTTGGCGCAAGAGCATGAAATCATTGATACATTTCTTAACATCACTCTACCCTCTCTTCATTCCAATGCTCTCCCTTCAAAAAATAAAGCGTTAGTGGATGAGGGGTCTTCTCTCACAAAGGATCATCCATGGGTAGATAATGGGCATTCATCTCATCATCTTAAATCTTCTATTTCTACCATAGTACATGAGGTTTCTATGGCTCATCCTATGGATCTTCCACCTTTGGTTGAAAGTTCAAGTGCTGTGGATATCACTAAGGATGTGAAGACTCTTGATCTTCCTCCTTTGGTTGAATGTTCAAGTACTTTGGATATCACTAAGGATGTGAAGACCCTTGATATTCCTCCTTTGGTTGCATGTTCAAGCCCTTTGGACATCACTAAAGATACAATCATCAACAATTTTCTTAAGAACACTTTACCCTCCCTTCATTCCAATTCTTTCCCTTCAAAAGATGAAGCATTAGTAGATGAAGATCGATATCTCACATTAAATCTCTCAGGGATGGATGTCGAGCATACTTAAAAGGAAAACAATGTCAATTCAAAAGGAAAATTACTCAAAGAAATCAAGGTGTTCAAGATGTGTAACAACAATCTCATTATGATCCAGTTGCTCACACATACAACACCCATAATAACAAGAAAAGTAAGCATGTACCAAGTGTGCCCATTTATCTTCCACCTTCTCAACCTATTCTTCCTCAAGCACCTCATCTTCCTCAACATATTGGTAAAGAATATGATCTTGTCAAGTAGCTTTACGCTACTCTGACGAATATACCTCTATGGGATTTAATACAAACATTGCCTACATACCACAAAATGCTCCAAGAGGCTCTACAAAAGGTAGTTGTTCCAACTTCTATTAGACCGAATGATGTAGCATCTTTGTTTAGTTGCATGCATGCGACAACATCTGATATATCATTTCAACAACATGAATTACCTTCAATAGAAGTTTAAAACCAAAATGAGCCTCTTATGATATTCATCTTCATCAATAATATGAGAGTTAGACATATCATGATTGATGGTGGATACGGTCTTAATGTTTGTGGAATAGACTTGTTACATAAAATCAATGCTGATACCTCTCTCAATAAACTAGATAAACTCAACATTTGTGGCTTTGATAATGTTGGTAGGAAATCACTGGGTATTATTACCTTACCTCTTAGGGTTGGTCCTGTGACATTGGTTACCCTTATCCATGTCATGCCTAATTCTCTTTGATACAATCTTCTTCTTGGTGGACCATGGATTCATGTCATGGGGGTAGTCCCTTCTACCCTTAATCATTCAATAAAGTTCATCTTTGAAAACAAATTACATACAATTGAAGCCGATCCGATTCCAAAAAGTTGATTACAAATGGAAGTGAGATATCAAATTCCTCTAAGTAATTTGATCCCTTCTTCAACAAAAACCAAACCACTATTCTCTATTGCTAACAAAAGTATTGGTTAGGATAGTGTTGGTCCTTCGAATGTATTTTTCGGTGATGGTTGGGGTTCATTAGGTTTTAAACCCTCCTTTGCGGGTGAATATAAAATCTCACCCTCGCACCCAAAGACCTCAAAGGTAATTGAAATTTTTTAACACAATCTCATACTCATATAGAGTTTAAACTTAGGATTAATGATGATGGAACCTTTAAAATAGATGAAGATCCACCTTCTTCTACATAAATGGCAGCCATTTGTGATAAAGTATCATCTAATTCTAATGCATGTCTTGGTAGTGACGAGGTCTCTTTAGATTTCAAACCCCATGGGATGGTTGAAACAAAGTTTGAGCCTCCTCACCATGATAAAAAGAATGATTCTTCTTCTTCAACATATAATCACACTTGTAAAATTAACAAACCTAGTCATATGATGTCTCCTCTTCCTTCAGATTTGGAGATGTGTTATGGGCATGGATTTAAAATTCTTTCAAAACAAAGATACAATGGAAATGGGTTAGGATACATAAAGAACAAGGAATTAAGGAGCCAGTGGAACCAACACCGCACTTGTCTAAAGTAGGTTTAGGTTTTTGGCCTTCTACGTTCTCCCCACCATGTTCACAACAAAAAGGATTGCTTCCTACTCCCCCTATATCTTCTCTTCTATCTCAACAAGAGTGTATGTTTCTGAGTCTACTAAAAGACTACTTAATCACTCTTCCTCCTCCAAAATGCAAAAAGATTCAACAAAATAATAATTCAACACATTATTGTGCATATTATTAGGCACTTGGCCATTCCACTAAGGAATGTTGAGTCTTGGGTGACAAAATTCAACAACTTTGAACAAGGTTTGGCTCTATCACTTCTCACCATACTTGATGTAGTCCCTAGAGCACCTTGTCCTCTATCCATTTTATAATAATCAAGTTGGGGGAGGATAACTTGTTATAGGCTGACTCGCAAGTATGGCCTATCCCTCTCATTTATGTTATGTTTGTATATACCGTTATCCCCGTATTGTGATGTTTTGGTTCTCCCTTGGCACCCTTGTTAGCACAAAGGTATAAGGAGTAAGAATGCGTGGTGTCATTCCACTATATCTTTCTTCATTCTTCTATATGTTGTGATGTACAATTGTGTTATTTTTCTTGGATGGTTTAGAATTCTTTCATTATTCAATTATTTCTTTCATGTGATCTTTCCTTTGTCATCTTCATAAGTTATAATGTTTTATGTATGTGGCACCTTATTGCAATGCTTGACATCATACCATGACTAAACAAGCCATTGTGTATCATGCCTATAAGCATCACCTTGGTTTTATCATCCTAGGGGCAACCCCTTGTCACGATGTAGCTTTTGAAAACACATATCATTTTGGGCATGTGCTTTTAGAAAGCTCTCATGCTCGTTTTATATTTCTTCCTCACTCTACCTTATAGACAATTGCTCCCTAATGGAGTTAGAAATCACTTTAAGGTGGGGGGATATATTATGCTATGAGCCTTACTCTCATCATTCTATATAAACACTTGTTGATTATATTTGTTACTATGCTCTCTTGGAAAGGATTATGACAAGCTTGGAAATAAGATCTTGAGTCTATCTTGTTCTCCCAAGTTGAAGTTCCTTGCATGTTTGGTAGAAGGGTTGCACCACCAACTAGAGTTTGGTAGTAAGGCGGCTTCACCTTCTTATTCTACAAGACTTCATGAAAATCCTCTTGCAAGAGGTATCTTGGTGTATTCCCTTGAGTGGAAACACTTCTTTTGAGATAGATCATGTGTATGATATGTTTGTACTCCTCTTATGCTTCTTATTTATAACTAATCCCTTAGCATTCTTCTTTATTAAATCTTGGGGAATGATGAATGATGATTGAGACAACATTTGGATTGAGGTCTCTTTTGTTATGCTGACTCAATGTCTTCCATTCTACGTTTCTTATAATTAATATATGATGCATTCTCTATGTATTCCTTATGTATACCTCTTAAGTGCTTCACATGTATTTCATGCATATTCTATGTATACTTCATGCCATATATATGTATGCTTCCTGTCAAGCATGTATACCTTGTGTATTGCGTGTATAATTATGATTTCTCAAGTGTATGCCTTACGTATTACTTGTATTCTAAGTGTTTCATGTATGAGTGAATTATGTCATGTGTCTTATGTGTATGCCAATCATCATAGACTCCTAGAATCCTATACTTGGGGGCTTGATCACCCCTTGATTTTGGTGATATTCTATGGTTTCTATGTTTGTTGTGATTGAAATTTGTTGTCTCCATCCTTTAGTGTGAGTTCAAACATAATTTCATGCCCACGCTAAAGTGGGGGCTAAATGTTACACTGCAAAGTGTGTACACTAGAATTTTACACCTAGCTTAGCACCTGAGTAGACCTAAAATATTTACACTTGTTAATTAGGATCTATTTTAACACATTGTTGAACATTAAACATGTAGTTCTTGATCCTGATGCATAAAATCTAGAAAAGAATTATAAGGCGAGGCTAATAACACTTAAAGTGCCTTATCTCGGGAGTTTGGGGCTAAAGGACTAGGGTGCCCAAGTGCCTTAGGCCCTTCTTTAACCCTGAGAGGAACCTCCTGCAATAATATAATGAAAAATGCATGAAATAATAGAAATAGCAGAAACACAGAAGGAATTTATTGATCGCAAGCCACTTCGAGGGGGCAACCTCCTTTGAGAAAGCTCAATACAATAAATTCTTGGATTCCTTCATTGGCCTCAACACGTACTTATATACTAGTTCTAATCTAAAAAACTATTACTTCCCATGAATGTGGGATAATACAATATATTCATGGGACAAATTACAAAGCATATGCGTCCAACAACAATATACTAACAAAGTAAAGAGAAGGGTTAAACACGAGTTCCTAACATTCCCTCCCTCTTAGAAAAGCTTTGTCCTCAAATCTTAAGATGTGGAAATTACTACTGAATCTAAATGAGTGGTTCCCATGTAGCATCCTCTGGTTGCATTCTGTGCCACTGAATTAAATACCTTTGTGATGGATCAAGAGTGAAGCTAATGAGTGTGCTTGTTGATGATTGCCTTCAGCTCCAAAATAATGGATCCTTCATTATCCAGTTCTGGTAAAATAGTTTGTGCTCTAATGTTGGTGCCAAGAACTTTCTTTAGACAAGAGACATGAAATACTAGATGAACGCGGGAAGGAGGAAGCTCCAATTTATAAGCAATTGACCCAATCTTCTGAAGAACCTTATATGGCCCATAGAACTTTGGAGCCAGCTTATGACACCCTTTGAGTTTCAGGGATGATTGTTTGTATGGCTGTAGATGAAGAAAAACCATATGACCTACTTGAAAAGTGCGCTCAGAACGGTGCTGATCGACTTGTTGTTTCATTTG
Organism: Cunninghamia lanceolata; assembly: GCA_027924645.1. Classification (NCBI taxonomy): domain Eukaryota; kingdom Viridiplantae; phylum Streptophyta; class Pinopsida; order Cupressales; family Cupressaceae; genus Cunninghamia; species Cunninghamia lanceolata. Next base: position 6,820,386 of record BSBN01000850.1, read on the forward strand.
ATTTCTTGCCATGTGAAGATTGTCCTACAAAATGTGAAGAATCTGATCTCAGGTTTGGAGAACTGTGTCGACTGCCTGAACTGGTGAACTGCTGGGGGTGTATGGAAGGAGTACTGGTGGTCCCTGACCACAGAATGCTTCATATGGAGTCATTTTAGATGCAGTGTGGTAGGAGGTATTGTACCACCATTCAGCAAGAGGGATCCACTTTCCCCACTGATGCTATTGTTCTGAGGTGAAGCAATGAAGATAAGTTTCCAAATATTTGTTGATAATTTTAGTCTAACCATCTATTTGTGGGTGATACCATGAACTCATCTTCAGTTTGGTGCCAGTGTGTCAAAATAGTTCTATCCAAAAATGACTAGTGAAAGTTGCATCACGATCTGAGACAATGGAAGAAGGGATGCCATGAAGATGGAAGATTTGGTCCATGAAATTTTGTGCGAATGAGGAGGCAGTATAGGGATGGCTGAGGGCACAAAAATGACTATATTTGGAGAGGCGATCAACCACAACCAAGATCACTGTCTTCCCTCTAGATTTAGGGAACCCCTCAATGAAATCCATAGAAATATTTGTCCAAATCCATGTAGGGATGGGCAAGGGTTTAAGCAATCTAGGAAGGAGTGTCATTTCACCCTTGTTGCATTGGCAGGTATCAAATTCAGTGACCATTTGTTGAATTGCCCTTTTCATTCCCTTCCAAAAGAAGTTACGCCGTGCTCGCTCATAAGTTTTGAGGAACCTAGAGTGCCCTGCCGATGGAGAAGCATGGAGTTCATAGAAGACAAATTGTTGAAGATTTGTGCTCTGGGGAAGCACCAGACGACTCTTGTATCTCAGAGAAGCACCATCCCAAGAGTAATGTAGTACAATAGAAGGGTTATTGGCCAACTGCTGGATGATTTGAGATAATGAAGAGTCATTGACATAGCCATGTTGGACAGATTCCAACCAATTTGGAATAGGCATAGAAATAGCTAAAAGAGAAGCTTGGTTATCAAATGTACGAGAAAGAGCATCCGCCACAATATTGTCCTTACCCTTCTTGTAAGTGATCTCATAGTCATGACCCATGAGTTTGCTAACCCATTTCTATTGTGCTAGGGAGGAGACCCATTACTCCAGGAAATATTTCAGACTTTGGTGATCAGTCTTGATGCAGAAATGATTCCCTAGTAGGTATGGCCGCCACTTCTATACTGCATGCAAAATAGCCATCATTTCCTTCTCATATGTAGAGAGTACTAAATGCTTACCAGAAAGGGCTTTGCTGGTGAACACAATGGGATGTTCATCTTGAAGGGAACAATACCAAGTCCATTGCCGCAAGCATCACTCTCAATAGTGAAGGTCTTGGAAAAATTTGGCATAGCTAGAATAGGTGTAGTACACATAGGTTGTTTCAATTTTTCAAATGTACACTCAGTAGTATGTGTCCATGTAAAAGTATCCTTTTTCAACATAGTTGTTAATGGAGCTACAATCTTCCCGTAATCCTTAACAAACTTGTGATAGTAGCCAGTCAATCCCAAAAAACCATGGAGGCTCTTGAGTGTCTGAGGATGTGGCCAAATTTTCATGGCATCTATTTTGGCAGGATCCACTCAAACCCCTTAGGCTAAAACAATATGCCCAAGATACTCCACTTCCTCCTGACCAAAGACACATTTAGACTATTTTGTATAGAGATGATGATTAGAGAGAAGTTGTAGTACAAGATCTAGATGTTGGAGATGCTCAGCCCATGTTTTACTATAGATGAGGATATCATCAAAGAAGACCAGAATGAATTTCCACAAGTAGGCCCAGAATATTTTATTCATCAATGCCTAGAATGTGGAAGGAGCATTAGTGAGGCCAAAGGGCATGACCAAAAACTCATAGTGGCCATCATGCATGTGGAAAACTATTTTAGGGATATCATCCTCATGAACCTGAATTTGGTGATACCTAGAACGAAGATCCAACTTGGAGAAAAAATGAGCGCCATGAAGCTCATTAAGAAGCTCATCAACAATAGGAATTAGAAACTTATCCTTGATTGTGATGCAATTAAGTGCTTGGAAATCAATGCCGAGGCACCATGACCCATCTTTTTTCTGGACAAGAAGAACTAGTGAAGAAAAGGAACTGGTACTAGGGTGAATAATACCTTGCTTCAGTAAGTCCTGAACGAGCATCTTAATCTCTATCTTTTGGTGAAATGGGTAGCAGTAGGGCCTAATATTGGGAGGAAGGCTTCTAGGAAGGAGCTGAATATGATGGTCCTCTAGTCATGAAGGTGGAAATCCCACTGGTTTGGCAAAGACACATGCATATCTATCCAAAATTCATTGTATATCCGAAGTAGTGGAGACCGCTGATGGTTGCATCTTAATGGAATGGAACTAAGCGATGACACAATGTGAATTCTTCTTAAGGAGCTTTTCCATGCGATGTGAACTGATGATGCTGAGAGACCTTGGTTGTAAGCCCTTCAATGTGTGTTTTTGCCCATTGTCTAAAAACTACATCCAAAGTTCAACAAAATCTCATAAGATGGGTCCAAGTGTGCATAACCATTGAGCACCCAAAACCACATCACATCCACCTAAGGGCAAGGCAAAAATGTCAGAGTGCATGTTATAATCTCCAATAGAGATACACACATTGTGACACTTCCCTTTGCAAGGTAATGTGCCCCCATTGGCAATCATGACTTCAAAGTTGGAGCAAGGATGGACAAAACAATCAGCTTGTTTGGTGATCTGAGGGTCAATGAAGTTATGAGTGCTACCAGAATCAATGAGTATTGGAAGAGGGAGCTTCTTGAAGTAACCCTTGACCCGCATGGTTTGTGGGGTGGTGACTCCTACTAAAGCATGGAGAGAGATCATTGGGTGGTCTTCCTGAGAAGTAGGGTCAACAGGCAGCTGTTGAGTTTCGACCTGATCATCTACTATATCCTAAGCATCTTCATAAACTTTGGTTGCAAGTGGAGAATCCACATCCAAGAGATAGAGTTTTTGCTCAACAAATCTATGTCCCTAAGTGATTTTTTCATCACAATTATAACAAAGCCCTTTTTCTCTATGTGCCTACATCTCTGCTTTAGACAAATGCTTGATAGGAGTTGTTCTAGGAGCTGTGTGATTAGAGGTCTTTGGGAAACCATATTTCTAAATGGAACAAAAGTGGATTTGGAGCATTGTTGAGCTGTGATCTTGTCCTCTGCCAACTTAGCCAACCCTAGGGCTTCCATCATTGTGCTGGGACAGAACATTTTGACCTTAGATCATATTGCATCCTTCAGACCACTGACAAAACAACTCCTAAAGAATTCATCAGACAATCCCTTTGTGTGATTAGCCAGTTTCTCAAATTCTATCTGATATTCTCTCACAGTGCCAGTTTGGCAAAGTTTAGTGAGTACTCCTGTGAAGTCATCAAAAGCACTAGGGCCAAATCATTGCAAATTGAGTTTACAAAAATCTGTCCATTTTGGCTCTTCATGAGCCTTGATGTACCAACGGAACCATTGAAGGGCTTCATGTTCCAAATGAAAGGATGCAAGTGGGACTTTGTTGACATCAAAAGTATTAGGTAGACTGAATTATTGTTATGCCCGGTATATCCATCTAGTTAGATCATCACCATTGAAGCAAGGAAAATCAAGCTTTGGCCCACGAAAATTGCTAGAAGAAGATAACCCAGTGTTTGCAGAAGACTCTGGCTGCTGTCTATTGTTCATGGCTGAATGCTAAAAATTGAGGTTGAGAACTTTTTCATCTAGATCTTGGAGTTTGGTCTTGAGGGCTACAAGTTCATCCTCCATTTTTTTTCTCTTGTATGGGTGACAACCATAGCCAGGGGAATTTGTTTTTTTGGGGGAATGGGTAGAAAAACAAAAATGGAAACTTTTTTAGTAAAGAAAAATTTGGATATGGGAAAAACTCTAATGGGTAATTGGGGTTTGACTAGGTCTTTGACACTTTCTGAGGGACAGGGAAGCAGAAAATGGGGATTTCAGAAGTGGGGTGAAAGAATGGGAAAATTTGTCCAAGAGGGACAAAGGAGCATAAATAAGAAATGAACACTATGGCAAAATTTGAAGGCTATTGGGTGAGAATCAAATAAGTTATGGCAAACCCTAAAAATAGAGAAATGTGGGATTTCTGGCTTCGATAAGTAGAATTTGGGGTAGGGTCCTCAAGGAAGGAAACATGTAGAATGAAATTTCAAGGGTTCCAGTGAGCTTTGGGAGGAAACGAAGCTAAAGCAAGGAAGATATGGCAAAAAAATGGATTTTTTTTTCTTTTTCTGAAAATGATCTGCAATGGCTCTAGCAGATTCAATCTGCAATTTGTCAGCTAGCAATAGATCTGGGCCCCAAGTATGTTTGGCTTCCTAAAGGTTAGGGGATTCACTCGGCTACCAATGCTATCTAACGGCTTGTGTATTGGGGTAGTACCCCTCACTCCACAGTTCAGGTAAAACTGATAACCACTTTGCCACAAACGACAGCTCTGGGTTTACCTCACGGATGGGAACTAGTCAATTAGGTAGGGGCCATTGCCCTTTTCGCTGGTAGGTCCTCTCAATGGGCCAGCTACTTTGGGGTTCCTATGGTACTCCTCACAATGAGTTTTAGGGCTATGCCTAGGCACTTCCCACAGTTAAGCGGATAGGGATTATTCCTTGATCCAAACCCATAATTGAAATGAACAATACAGATGCAAAAAAAAAGAACTGCAATAATCATAGTGCCTGGAGGCCACTGTGAAAAAAAAATCAACAAAAATTCCACCTAGCAAGCCCAAGAAAGTGCTCTGATACTAGATGAGAGGAACCTCCTACAATAATATAATGAAAAATGCACAAAATAATAGAAATAGCAGAAACATAGAAGGAATTTATTGATCGTAGGCCACTTTGAGGGGGCAACCTCCTTTGAGCAAGCTCAATACAATAAATTCATGGATGCCTTCATTGGCCTCAACACGTACTTATATACTAAGTCTAATCTAAACAACTATTAGTTCCCATGAATGTGGGATAATACAATATACTCACGAGATGACTTACAAAGCATATGCATTCAACAACAATACACTAACAAAGTAAAGAGAAGGGTTAAACAGGGGTTCCTAACAAACCTTGACCTAAATTAGTGGCTTGTCATCTTAGGACATCTTAAATCATTCCTAATATTGGCCTCATTTCATTTAATTCCTCAAAAATCAATGGGAATGCATATAAAAGCAAGTTAGTTTATTCATTTGAACATCTAAGCAATCTAGGAACTCTTGCACTCTCTCTTCTTCTCTCTCATGCTCTCTACTCTTCTCTAAAGCTCTCTATGGTGGATTATTGTTGCGACACTAAATTATTGCAGGTCTTGTGAAGATATTTCTACTTCTTTGGGCTACATCAACTTCTTGAGTCAAGTTGTGATGCCACATAAAGCATGCTAGGATTTCCATGCTCATGGTGACTTCTTTCCTTCATGCCTTTGTTCTAGCATTCCATTTTACTTTAGATTTGCCTCTACCCTCCTAGGGCACACACTCTTTATCTATCATATTTGCTATCATGGAGGTGGAAAAACCATTCATGAAGCTTGACTTAGGCAAGCTCCTAAATAGCACCCAACCCTTTTCCTCTTTCCTTGTGAGTAGGTCAGAGAAATAGGTTTCTGAAGGTGATCTCTGGGAAGAAGACAAAGCTTACAAGTACATACCCGGTGAAAGTATTAGTTTCTTTAAACCCTAAAAAGGGCCTAGGGCACCCAAGTTCCCTAGTCCTTGGTGTTTTTGCTCCTAGATCTAGGTTTTGATCTGCTCCCTAATCTCTTCTATGCTTTTGGTTTCTGGGTTTCTACTTCTGATAGTCTATTATGGTCTGATCTTTGTCAACTAGGGTTTGATGTTTTGCCTTAGTTTGCTTGGTTACATTTGGTGGGATTTGGTTGACATTCTTCTATACAACAAAGGGATAAAACTCTTGTAGTTTGGCTCTCCTTCTTGTGTAGAATCCAAGCTCAGTTTGTGCCTCAATGTTTGTAGAAGAGGATTTGACCTAGCTTGACCTTTCAGGCTAAGTCACTCTTTTCTAGGTGTACAATTTATTTAAATCAGACAAGGTGTACAATTTATTTAATATTTTAGTTTAACCTTTCTTGTTTCAAATCTAAGTTTCTTTCTGCCCTAGATCTAATTTACATTAATTTTATTATTCATTTTGCATACATACATAGTCAAACTTTGCATAGTTTCAAAACTAGGGTTTGTAAAAACCTTGCATTGTTAGAAAATCTAGCTAGTTTTGAACCTAGGGTTTGTAGATTTGAAGAGTTGTTTCAGATCTTTTTGGATTATTAGTTTGTTTAAAATAGTTGCATTTGTTGTACCTTGTCATTCTTGGTGTTCAAAGCATTCTTGCATCCTTGCATGTGAATTTGGAAAAACAAAAAAAATTCATTCTAGATTTGGAGAAAAGCATATTTATCACTTTGTTTGCATTTCATAAAGATAGATCGTCATAGCATGATTTAAATTTATGATTTTTGCATTAGATCTGATTGGTACAACAAATATTTAATCAATCTATATTATTACATTGTGCATTTAAATCTCTTCATTGCTAAAACTTTGTCAAAAAAATTGCATTTTCATGAAAACCTAGTTAATGTGGAAATCTAGGGTTTGTGATTAATATTTTGTTTCATATTTTTTTGGTGTCATTTTACATTACAAATATGATTTTTAATTTGATTTAATACATCATAAATGTCATATTGCATTGAAAGTTGCAAGATAGAACAACTTTGCATTGAATTTTTTTGGGAAAAAGCATAGAAATTGTGGGTTTGATTTGAGCATTTGCATCATTCATTTCTAAGTGGATTTGAGTAGAGTTAAATTTGATCAAAGATATATTATGTGCATTAAGTTTGTTTACATTTGAACAAAGCATTGCTTCACTTAAATAAAAATTCAAATCCTTCTTTTGCTACATCATTCATTTCATCTATTGGTGCATCTTGTGTGTTACTAAAGCTTGTAGTTGCTTTATGAGATTTGTGACCTGATGCCCCGATTCTAACACTCTTGTGCAAAGAAGTCTTCAAATTATGGGTTCTAATGCTTTTCATATCGATGATACCAATACATAGAAACCTCAAGTTCCTAGTCTTATCACACAAGAAGCTCAAACACTTCTTCCTGATATCCCTACTTCACATATTCCTAAAACATCAAACTTCCATGAATCCATCAACATTGATGACCTTGTGGCTCATGTTCTTGAAGCTCAAATTCAAAGATTAGACACTAAGTTGGCTATTTTCTAGCAATTTTTAAGCTCAGAACATATAGCTGAATATGCTGTTCCTATTGTTGAGAGTCTAAGAAGTCTTTTTCTTGAATGCCAAGAAGGATTGGAAGTCTTGCATGGCCTTTCTCATATAGTGCATAATAACATTCTATTTGCATCTAGTTGCGCTGAAATCATCACTAATTTCACTTCTCCTAATCAAATAGGGACTTAAGTGTCAGAACCCATACCAACACTCCATATTCTAACATTTACTTTTACTATTCTCACTACTACACAACTAAGTAATAGTGCTACCACATGTGTTGGGTTGTCTACTAGGAATCCTATTCACTATTATAGTACCATTCCTTACAATTACACAAATTCCACACCTAATGGTACTCCACCTACATCTAAACCTTCTACCATATTTCAAAAGGCTTCTCATACATTGTCACCTAGTCCTTCTAATTCATTTTAATCCTTACTTGATTCAGCGCTTAATTCTGTCATAAACCAATTATTGAAAAATATGATCTCCATGCAACAACAATTGGCTAGCATAAGTAATAGTCCACCTAAACATAATATGACAACAAATTGTCTCCATAGCCATTTGTCTTATGCCATATTAAGAACTCCAATGCCTAAGAAGTTTGCAGCCCCTCACTTTGATGAATATAATGGGAAGGGAGACCCTAATAATCATGTGGTAGCCTTTACCGTTATGTGTAGTGATTTCTTCTTTGAGGATGTGATCTTGGCAAAAGTCTTTCCTAGGTCACTCAAGGACATGACCTTGGATTGGTTTTGCTGCTACCTCCTAATTCTATAACTTTGTTTTCAAAATTAGTTAATAAGTTCCTCAAGCATTTTCAAGTAAACATTGTACCTCAAGTCTCTTTGACGGACTTGGTTCATTGCAAACAAGGAACAAAAGAGAAAATAATAGATTTCATGGGCCATTATCAAGCCCTCTTCTCACAAGTCCAATATTCTATTCTAGATGCTAATGTGCAAAGAATATTTATTGGAAACTTACAACCTCACATCCATGATAAGATATTGTTGATGCGATATGATTCTTTTATTCATCTTTGCACAAATCTTCATGATTATCAACTTTTGGTTAGTCAGTATGAGCATAATACCTCATCAGCTCCAGTTGGTAAATCCGAAGCCTTTCACAATCATTCTTTCAAAAGATAAAACAAAAACTTCATCAAGATAAATGCAATTTCAGCTAACAACATAAGAAAACATGTGGTGGCAGTGTCATCTCCTATTACCTTCCCTTATAAATTGAAACTGAAAACAAGAAACTTTACACCATTATTAGAGTCTCTTTATGCTATCATGACACAACTTTTACAAAATAATCTCATCAAGCTTCCACCTATTTGACCTCTCAATCCAAGAAAGATGCAATCATATTCCTTTGATTCAAAATCTTTTGTCAATTTCACTGCTCCATTGGCCATGACACTGAAAAATGCATGCATCTTAACATAAAGTTCAATACCTCATCGACCACAATGTCATCCAAGTTGCTAGTGTGAATGACAATGGGAATAGATTGGTGGCAACTCCAAATCAAAATATTCAAATATTTACTGATCCTTTATCTCATCACAAGTCTAACATTATTGATATTTGCATGGTGGATGCTCGTCCTCACAAAGAGAAAGAAGAATCTGAATTGGCTATATCTTTTACTCTACATGATGCTACTATTGAAGCTCCTAATGAACATATTTACATCACTATTCGAATCAATGATAACACTATTTGAGGTGCTATGATAGATCCTATATGCATGGTAAATGTAGTAACTCAAGAGTTTCCCTATATGCATGGTTTACATCAAGATACCTATGATGTATCAGAGATGGTGATTCGAGCACATGATGGGCATATCCTTCTGACTCTTGGTGCCTTAACTCTTGAAGTTAAGGTTGGACCAAGAGCCTTGGATGTTAATTTTATCATCATTCCTACATCGAATGTATTTCATGTGAAAATGGGTCACCCGTGGCTTTGCTCCATGATGGCGGTCCCCTCTATGGTTCACAAGTGCTTGAAGTTTCCATTTGGGGGATGTGTACACACTATACATCACATTTGGTACAAGCCTATTGCACGCAATGGACACTTTACTACTTTTGGCCACAACCAGTTGGAGTCGCTCGAACTAGAGAGGATTTATTCTTCTTATCATATCAAAAGTTTAAAACAAAGAAAATAATAGAGTTATCACTTAGTAATATTTCTCCTTGTGATGTCCCTAAACCTCCTCAATCTTTTGAGGCTACGGTGGTAGTTCCCCTATCCCACAGGTGGTGAATGAAGCTAAGCCTGAATTGAAGGTTCTTCCCCATCCTGGAGCATCTGGTAGATATGCTAAGGTTACTCCTCTAGCATCCCTTCAAGGACAATGAGGCAACATTCATGCACAAAACAGATGTCCTCGTAATCACAATATTAATTTTGTACCACCTGTCTCTGCAAAGACTAGTGGAAATCAATCGATTACCCTAAGGTTTCTATACTGCTTGAAGATGCTCATGTACTTCCACCTATATCACAATTTGAAAAGGAAGAGTAGCCTGCATTGAGGAACCCTTCCCTCATAGTCTCCCAGCATTCAATGGTTCCTCCTATTTCTTCTAATGTTCTTGAAGCAAAGGAAGAAAAGGAACCCACGTTGGAAGATACTATGGTTCCCTTAACAAACATCTCAAATAAATCTAAGAAAAATAAGATTGTAAGAGAAATAAAGAAGCATCATCATGCTATGGATCACATTTCTATAAGAGAGGAGAATCTCCTCCTCACAAGAGTTTATCACTGATGGACGCGAAAGAGACATCTAATACCATCTTGTCTCCTATAAAGAAAGATGAAGCTTCACAAGCTACTATGGAACCTATTGTACTATATTTTGATAGAAAATATGAAGATAAATATTACAGGTATAGTTCTTGTTCCTTATACCTCACATGCTATAGTTCCTCTTGCATCTTGTTCAGCTTTCCAAGTGGATGATGAGCAAGATTGGGAGGATGATGATTTTCTTTAGGTTGACTCGCAAGTGAGGTATATTTTTTATTATATTATTAGTTCATGTGGTTGTTTTCCTTGTGATGTGTTGTTTGGTATATTAATTGTGTTGTTCTTGTGTTAAGTTCTCTTTGGATGACCCTTGACACCCTTGTAGGTGCAAGGATACAAAGGGATTGAAATCAATTGTGATATTCTCTCTAATTGTATCATCATTCTTCTATATGTTGTGATTTGCATTATTGTTGTTCCTTTGGGGATGATGCAAGGCATAGGATGCTTTGGAATTCTCCCTTGTTGACCCAAAGGATTTTTATTATTGATTTCATGTGATACTTCTTCCTTTGTCTCCGTAGTTCTCTCAACTGGCAGATGATGACAATTCCATATATATATATAGTCTTGAGAATTCTCCTATTTTACAACCATTCATATACTGATGCCAATCATGTAGATCCCTTTGTATTATTTATTTTTACTTATATAAGTGTATGTGTCACCTTGTTGCTATGCTCGATGTCATACCATGACTACACAAGCCATTGTGTATCATGCCTGAAGCATCACCTCAGTTTGTGTTGTTTGGGGAAAACCCCTTTGTGTGATGTAGTTTTTGGAAACAATATCTTATGGGCATGTGCTTTCAGAAAGCTCTCATGCCTGTATTGTAGTTTATTCTACCTTAAAGCACTTGCTCCTTGGTAGGAGTTAGCAATCACTTTAAGGTGGGGGAATACATCGTTCTATGCTCTCTTTTTGGTTACATAGTTTTTTTATTATGGTTGGCATGGAACTCACCTAGTGATTTGGTAATCCTCACTAGTCTTTGATGTTTCCTTTTGGTCCATGAGCCACCTAGCACAATGAAGTTGGCTAGCTCGTGTGCTTCATGTGACTTGTTGTGGTCAGTTAGTAATTCAGTGGTCCTTACTAGTGTGTGATCCATGGAGGCACTTCTTTCAACATGACCCCTAGTGACAGAGAAAGCTAGTGTCAGAGTCATGTGCCTTGTGTGTTTATTTAATATATTGGTTTAACTTGCATTCCTTAGTGATTCCATGTGTCTTACATGTCTTCATCCTTCTTTCCATGTTTTTCTATGCCTTATGTGTATGCTTTGTGTCAAGTGTGTATGCATGGTATATGGCATGTATTACCTTTGTGTATTGTGTGTCTTCTACATGTATTCTTGTGTATTCTTCTAGTATTACACGTATGTGTGAATTATGTTACAATATCTTGTGTGTTTGGATATCTTTGCTTATGTGTTTTACAACCTTAGAATCCTAAGCTTGGGGGCTACTATGGTCCACAACTTGGCGGAATTATTTGGGCTTCTATGTTTATGTGTCTAAAGAGTGACTTCTCCATCCTTTAGTGTGAGTTCAAATGTAAGTTTGTACCCATGCTAAAGTGGGGGCTACATGTTATAGATTTTACACTTAGTTTAGCACTTGGTTGGACGTACAATGTTACCTTTGTTAATTAGGACCTATTTTAACACCTTTTTGAGCATTAAAACAGTAAAATTTTGATCCCAATAAATAAACCTGATCAAATTAACTTAGGAATGGACTAAGAACACAACATTTGATACTCCCTGGAGTTTGTAGTGTCAGCTTGGGACACTTCCTTAGTTTATACTTGTCAACCTTATTTAGTTTTATTTGCCATAAGTGAGCAGGAATGAATATATAAAGGAGTTTTACAATTCATTTATAGCTAGATGGATACTAGAGGAGATGAATGCTAGTATGCTCTCATATTGTGATCTTTTATGATAAAGTGTTCTTCATGCTTGGAAGTGTTATCTACTTGTGGATGCTATTGAAGTTTGTTTGCAGGTCTTGAAGGAAGTTTAAAGCCTTCTCTATCACTCTCCTTGTTGGTGTATGATCTTGAGTTATCTTCATCAACTAGGGTCTTATCTTTTGTGGTAATCATCATCATTTTCATTCATATTTCTATCATATATTTTAGATCCGGCCTCTGCCCTCCTAGGGCACACACTCTTGGATCTAATCATCATTGTAGTGGAGGTGGGAACATTGACACAGGGTTTGATTGAGGCAAGCCCTTATACACAACAAAACCTTTTCATCTTTCCATGTGTGCAAGTATGAGAAATAGGGTTTTGAAGGTGATTTCTAGGAAGAAGATAGAGCATACATGTATATGTCTAGAGAAACTCAAAAGTTTTGCATACCCTAATTAGGGCCTAGGGCACCCAAGCGTGCTCATCTTTGGTATTTCTACTCCCAGATCCAGGTTCTGACTTGTTCCTTGATGTCTGTTGTGCTTTTGGTTTTCTAATAACTATTTCTGACTATTCTTTATAATTAGATCTTTGTCTTCTAGGGTTTGGCAATTTGCCCTAGTTTGCTTTCTTGATCTTGGTTGGATTTTGTTGACTCTTGTCTATATAACAAAAGGGCAGAACCCCTATAGTTTGGCTCTCCTTCTTGGGTAGAAGCCAAGCTCAGTTTGTGCCCCAATGTTTTATGGAAGAGGGTTTTGACCTAGTTTAGCCTTTTAGGCTAGATCACTCTTTCCCATGTAACATCCCTAAACCTATCTAATCCACCTAGCCCTTACCTTTCCTAAGAAACTGCTTGCATACTTAAATTTTGATATCATCCCAAACGAACAAGCCTCCTCCTTTTCAAAATATTTTTTCTTTTCTTCATGTTCCACATTTCTTTAATTCTTCTTATTACTTTACCTTTCCTAAACCCTAGGCTACATTCCTCAACACTCTTCTTTCCCTTTTCTAATCTATATTTACACCTTCATAACACTCTTTTTCTTTCTCCAACCATTAACTCTACCCTCTTTTCCACCCCTTTGCACCTCTCCCCTCTTCACAACACCTCTTAATCCTTCACAAGAATCCTTGTCCCAACACCTATTCTACACTCCCTAACACTTATTCATTCCCTCCCTAGCCTTGCAACACCCTCTTAACCTTTCTCAATATCACTTTTCCCTTGTCCAACACCAAATCCACCCACTCTACCCCTATTTTGTACCTTTTCCCTCTTCACAACACTACTTGCTATAGACACTAAAATTTGTCCATGTCTTGACCATCACCTAGTCGACATGATCTTGTAATGTTTTGCCCTAGGTCTTAGGTCATCCCACTTAATCACATTCCCAATAAATCCACTTTATTTAATTAATTCCCCCTTGTCACATGATCAACATAATTCAAATTAAAAATTTGAATTATTCCCTCACCTCTCACCACATTGCAACAAGTGTCACATGCTACATCTTCCACTTAACTTCTTCACATGTCAAACTAATTTAAAATATCTTTTATTTAAATTAGGTCTCATTTATCCTCCATCACACACTTATCACATGACTACAATCCCTCTTGAAGTGGGAAACCCTAATCAACCCTAATCAATCTCAACCATTCATATCATCCAACATAATTCTCAATCCTATCCATCCATTTGAATTTGCCTTTTCTATAAAGGTAGCCTCTCATGAGCCATTTGAGATGATTCAGTCTTCAAGTACTATTATGCTACTAAAATCTTGAACAACCAACAATCCCCCATTGATCAATCCTTCGAAATCTTGCAATCTCATGTGAGGTGGAGAAGAGCCATGGAGGTCAACTTTAGCCCCATATCCTTCAAGCTTTAGCCCCCTACATGTGACTTAGGCCCATGGTCACATTCGTGATCGGGCACGAAGAAGAGGGGGCCATCGGCCTTTCAAATTGTCTTTCATTTTTTATTTTTGTTTGCCTACAGCCCGCAGTCATATGAATGACCAAGGGCTCTACTTGCCCTTAACTGCCAACTTTAACCCTTAACCACCAGTGAATGTGCATGTGATCATGTTTCTTTAACTGTTAGTGGTCAGGGGTCAAACAATCAACCAGTCTTGTGCCTCCCATATGCCCTAATAGGGCCTTTTTTTTCTTTTGCCCATAACTTTCACATACGGAGGTGAAATCATGCAAATGAGAACTCACCGGAAAGATGACTCGACAAACTACGTAGTGGAAAAGACCATTTTAGGTGACTGTACCATTTTTATTCCTTTTTTCTCAGTCAAAGTCAAACTTCTTTTTAAACTTCAAATGAGCATATCTCTTGCATTTTTTATCTGATTTTCTTGATTTTTTAAAAAAGTGCATAGAATTTCCTGAAGAATCTGTTTATGCAATTTATTAAACTATATTTATTCATTTTCATCAGATATTTATCAAATTCCTTATTTTCACATAGCATTCTTCTTTGCAATTCTACTTGTTTCCTTTTCAAGTTTGCAGCTTGTAGATGATCACACGAGGCTGGAACAATGTTTGCAATAGCATACATAGTAGATTGGAAGTCAAAATTTTAGGTGCATTCCTTCTAATCTTTCATTTCTTAATCAATCTTGCTGGTCTCACATTTCAATTAGGGCTTTTAAAATGAACTCTTACTTGCATTCACACATCAAATTTAGGCATAAAACGAACAAGTGTCTTCATTCACATTTTGACTTGGGCATAAAAAGAACTAGTGGTTGAACTGTTTAGTGAACTTGAATGCTATCAAAGGTGTGTATGCTCTTCTCATGTGCTTTGTCTGATCTTGAAAATAAAAAAACACCTCTCATCCATTCATATTCACACCTCACATTTTGATTTCTTAAGGGTTAATTTACAAGTGCGGGTGTGAATCAAATGTGCATGTGTATACTCTCTCCTCACACCGCAAGGTGATCTTGGAGATCAAAAACACCTCACTTGATTCACTTTTGTTACCCTCCTAGGAGGCATGCTTGGAGACACACCACTCCAAGGGATGATCTCAACTGAGGCTGAATCGAAAGACACCCTCTGTGGGACTTGGAATGTTGTCACTCTTGGCTAAGCCCCAAAGAACTTTATACCTTTTGGAAGTGAAGGTGAAGGGTGGGTTACCCTTTTCTCCCGGTTGTGTGGCAAGATTTCACTCTCATGTCATTTCCCTAGTCAACCTTCTGCAACCTAGTTTAAGACCTAATTGGGCATACCCCACTTGACTAATTCTAGGGCTTGTTGATGTGTCTTCCACATGTGCTTGTTTAATTATCATAATTTTCTTCAAATTCAAATTCAAAATTACTTTTGTGTCTTGCATGAGTGATTCATGTTTGTACATGTGTGATCATTTTGTTTGAACATTGCCAAATCAAGCTAAACACCAAACACATAAAGACAAATGATTCTAATCATCCCTTCCAACACATTCAAATCTAATCACTTTCATCCTAATCACCCTTCTTAGCCACTTCATATCATAATCATATCCAAGTGACCATAATTCAAACCCTAATCATTCCTTGTCACCTTCTTCCTAATCAAATCCAAATCATTCCTAGTCATTACACATCATCATCATCTTCATTCTAATCAAACCAAATTCACTCTAATCATCATCCTAATCACATACGAATCATCCTAATCCAATCCTAATCACATCCTTATCATTCTACATTATCCAATCAACATTATCCTAATCATCTTAATTCTAGTCCAATCAATTTCAATCCTCATCATTCTAATCATATCCTAATCATTCTAATTATCATCCTAATCAATCCAAGTCATCCAATCTTGTCATTCCTAATCATTCCTAATTATAGTTTAATCATATCTTCATCATTCAACTTTGATTCTAATCATACCCTAATCATTCCTAATCATTCAATCACACCATATCCCAAATCATCTCCACATCATCACTAACCTAATATTAATCAACACTTGTCACAATGGCCATAATCATAAACAATACCAATCCTAAGCCAAAGCCCAGCATCATAGTTCAAGGGGGCCATCCTTCTAGTACAAATAATGAGACAAATTCAAGACCAAAAATCATAATCCAAGGAGGCCATCCCTCTAGTACAAATAATGAGACAAATCATAAGCCCAAAATAATAATTCTAGGGGGCTATCCCTCTAATCATGAGACAAAACCTAAGCCCAAGGTCGTAATTCAAGGAGGCTGCCCCTCTAATTCAAACAATGAAACAAAACCAAGACCTAAAATCATACTTCGAGGGGCTCTTTCTCCTCCTCCTTCCAACAATGATATGGACTATGTTGCATACCTTGAGGAAAAAATTGACATGCAAAAACTTAAACACATGTGTGACACCATGCCCACATTCAAAAACAAAGTCCTAGCATCCAAACTCTAAAACCTCCTTCAAACACTTCACCAAGTACCTCAACCTTTCGATCAACAAGCCATACATCGACTTCAAGCCCTTTTCCAAAATTTCCAACAAATTAAATCACCCAAAATACATCTCCTCATCCAAGCCCAACAATTCATTTGCACTTGTCAAATCTAACAACCACAACATCAACCACAACATTCACCTCAATCCTATGTGTCACCACCCTCCACTTCATATCAATCTCATCCATCCACACATCAAGTCAATGCCACATCATACGAACCCAATCCAACTTCTTACCATGTCAGTGCCACATCAACCTATCAATTCTTGCCACAACAAACACATGTGAACTTAAGTTCTTTGCAACAAGTTCAAATTACTTTATGCTCTAATGCCACCTTTGACAAGGGAAACACCAATCTAGTTCATGCACCATATAAATATATCATACCACCATCCAATTGCAAGCCTATCCTAAAGCCACCATGTTCTTGTCCTAATCCAATTGTCCCTACACTTTCCAGCCCATTAACCCCTTCATTACGCTTACCATCCTCTAATCCACTTGCCAATACATCAACTCCACATCCTAAGTTCAAACATTACAAAAGTAAACATGTGGATTTACCCAAATCCACCAACCCATTCAATTCATTCGTTCCTCCATCCAATCAAAATCAAAATCCTAAGCCAAAACCTTCCACCCCTACACCTATAAAGGATGTGACCCAAGGGCTACTAGCAAGTAATCAAACATCACCATATCATTCAACACATATGCTTGAGTCTACCAAAGAGTCCTCAAATACCATGTCCATTCCTTCAAATCAACCATGTCATCCACAACCCCTTGAGCCTATTCAAGAATCTCCCCCTACGAGTCCAAGTCAACCTCCATCATAACTCCTACACAATCGACCATCAAGAACATGTCAAGCCTCTCCTTGTGTCATCTCCTTCCACCTCCATTAAAACAAGTCAAGAGGTATGTCAAGAGCACAATTCTAAGCATGGAAAAACATCTAACCCTCACTCTAGTCAAGATCAAATCATTTCCGTTCAACCCATCCATAACATGTACCTTTTTCATGATCAAGACATTATGCATGATGAAGAATCTATCCATGAGAATCTTGATCCTATTCATCCCTCCACAACCATTCATGAGAAAGACACCCAAGACTTACATGTTCCATCTAATACAAGTCTTGTTGACCTACTTGAACACTCACCCCATTTCATGGCCTTCTTACAAAGTGAAGAAACTCCACCAATCCATGATCCAACCACTTCCACTTGTCATGATGAGAAATGTGCCTCCCGAGAACACATAAACATAGAAGATCAAACAAATAACTTGGATCTAAGTGAACACAATGCTAATCAAGATCCTAATGATCCTTCCACATCCACCACCAACTCCATTTCAAATCCACTATCATATCCTATCAGTTTATCCACTTTCATTCATGAGTGTTCTTCTTTAGGAATGTAGCAACCTTTGTCCTCCACCCCACCTTCTTCATTCAATAATCAACTCAAGTCTAGTGTCCAACATACAGATAGTACCATTGTCAATCGCATGCTCCAAAACATGAACTATCATGGCAAAGGCCTAGGCCTTCATGAACAAGGTATTTTGGAGCCCATCGATGTCAAAATCCCTCCTCACTCATATGGCCTTGGATACACACCTCAAGGTCAACAATCTAAAGATGTTGGTAACTCCTCCATTCCTCCTAAGTCCACTTTCTATCACACATCCTATCATATTCCTAAAATATATGTGGCCATTTCACCTCCATCATCCTACAAGTGTCAAAATCATGTGACCATACACCTTCCACCATCCACTTTACCTCCACTTATTTCTACTCCACATATCCCTCCATCCACTTTTCCACCATTTACTCCAACACATAATATCCCAATCATTCATTAATACCCTTACATTCCTAATCATGACCAACAAATGCACATATTACCTAAGCATGAAGCTTCCACTCATTCCATCCACCCCATGGGATTCAAAAACAAACATTTGGATGCTTCCCTTCATAAGGCCAAAAATCCTAAGGGTCCTAATACCTTAGGAAATCAATGTAAAAATTCAAAGAAAATTCCATTCAAAAATCCATCCAAACCCATACCTTCACAAGAAAAGTTCAAAAGCAAAACGGTATGGGTCCCTTAGAAGCAAAAAGCAATTAAGTCACATAAGGCATCCACTTCTCACAAATCCCAAACATCCTCTTCCATCCATTTCATTCAAAAACATCAAATCCCTCCATCCCACATGAAAAGCAAAAGTCATACAAATACTAAGTGTATGTGGGTCCCTAAAATCCTATATCATCCATCCACTAAGCAAGCATCACCATTTCTTCCTACACAACCATCCAATTAAAATCTTCCACATTTTTCAGGGTGCGTGCAACCATTGGTCATGATTCCTTTCCACACCTCCATCACCCCATCCTTCAACTACTATCTTACATATTTCACCCATCACCTTCCTATGGTCTATTCTTTTGCATAACATTTCATCCATCTTCCTTGCATCTACCCTACATAATCCACATCATAATCCATGATCGTTCCCCCCATAATTCACTATCTACCTAATCCATCTCACTTTCATACAATCCCTTACCAACTTCGATGAGAACAATGACTTGACATGGTCTATGTGACATTCATTCTCCAATGGGACACTATCACCTTCATGGAACAAGACATTTGAGTCCCTCCTTTCCATATTCCACCTATCCCATTACCAAAAGTCAAAAAGTCAAAAAAGAGAAAAAGTCAAAAAAGAAAAAGAAAAGAAAAAATAAAAAAAGTAAAGAGAAATCCCTTTGTCCAACGGTGAAAACCTGGTAAACAAGTGCCTTGGATAAGTACCATGATGACAACCTGGTAAACAGGCATCATGTGTAGATTGATCTTCTATGTTACCTACACTTGGGGGTATCTTGTCTTATCCAGCATATCACTTTCATCTTATCGTTTCCACACCCTATCTAACCATCCTTATCCATTGCATTCATATACCTATCATATTGTATCCATTCATACTCCCTTCTTCCTTTTGATCTTGATAAATATTGGGGGCAAACATGTTGACAAATGTCTTGGTTATCTCTTGATATACCTCATCCTATCCAAACCAATCCCCCCTATCATCATCCTAGTATCATGAGCCATGTCATGAAAAATCCTAAGTGTTACACAAAGAATGGGGCAAGTTATTCCTATGCGACATAGCCTTGGAGATCACATCCTTGCCCTCTTACATATACATCCTTTCCATCTCCTATCACCCAACCCTTTCATTCATTCACCCAATACCATTCATTCCCTTGCACCTCGACTTGGTTTTTCCCCTTGTCATTAGTATCTAGCACAAAGGCTACATAAATTGTCATCCATTGACATTCTAAAACATTCCAAAAATATAAATAAATCAAAACATGTCAAAAATACAAAAAAACCACAACATTCCAAAAACTCAAAAAAAATCAAATATTCCCAAAAACCCAAAAAAATCACAACATTTCAAAAATCCAAACAAATCACAACATCTCAAAATCCAAAAAAATCAAAACATGTCAAAATAAAAAAAATCAAATATTCCCTCAACAAAAAAAAATCAAATATCCTACAAAAAATCCAAGCAATAAAATCATTCAATCCAATAATCAAATTCTTCAAATCAGTCCAATCATTTCAATCAATCACTTCATCAAATCAAATAAAATAAATCAAATCCAATCAATCACATCATCCAATCATCCAATTGATCAAATCATTTCTTCAATAAATCAATTCTCAATTCATCAATCACCAAATCCTTCCAATCAAATTACTTCTTCAACTCCAAATCATTCAATCAAATCAAATCACTCCAATCATCAATTCTTCAAATCATTCCAATCATTTCAATCAATCACTACATCAAATCCATCAAATCATCAAAATCAAATCAATCATCTTCAATCCATCAAGTCAATCAAATCAAATAAATCCACATCAAAATCCAATCATCAAATCAAATAAAATCAATCAATTTCTCTTCAATCCAATAATCCAATCAATCCAACTCTTCCAATCAATTCATCAAATCAATCAATTCAAATCATCATTATTCATTCTATCCAATCATCTATTAAATTCAAGCAATCAATCCAATCATCACTTCTTCAAATCATTCCAAGAAATGATCCAAATGCAAGTCATATCAATCCATACCAATCAAGTCAATCGATCAAGTCAAATTATCCAATCACATTCAATGGTCTTGATCCTAATCTTGACGTAAACCAACTCAATCATCAATCAAACCCTAGTGTTACTCGCATGGCCAATAACACTAGTGTCAGTCAATCAATTGTCTTAGACAGGATGTTGCATTGTCAAAACCGGGCCAAGTGTCTTAGATGACATGTTTCATTTCCTGAAACCAGACATTATCAATATCAATCATCAATCAATCAATCCTTGGTTTACAAATTGACAAGGGTAATACCTTGTTTGTTTTTGTATCATTTGTGCATGCTTGCTTGCTTGCTTGTGTGTGTTATCATTTTCAACTTGCATTTGTTTCAAATCCGAATCTAACCAAGCTAATATTCATATCTTGTATCTAGACAAGGTTGTATTAGGCTGGGGCACGAGACACATCATTACCTTGGTCCTTATACCTTGGTGCATAATGTCTAGTGCTATATCAAACACCATGGTTGTTCACATTCATTGCAACATAACACATCCTTCCATTTCTTCTATCCATTCCCTTATCCACCCTTGACAAATCCATTTCATTTCGAGAGCCTACCCACGTTTGTCCAACCCACCTATCCTCTCAAGGGGGCATCATCAGCCTATTCTTTCATCTTCATCTTGTTTCCTTAGATTCTTTGAAATGATGTTACTCGACATAAATTGCATCATCTCGAACATCATCTCAAAGAGGGGCAAAATGTAGACACTAAAATTTGTCCATGTCTTGACCATCACCTAGTCGAGATGATTTTGTAATGTTTTCCCCTAGGTCCTAGGTCATCCCACTTAATCACATTCCCAATTAATTAAATAAATCCACTTTATTTAATTAATTCCCCCTTGTCACATGATCAACATAATTGAATTATTCCCTCACCTCTCACCACATTGCAACAAGTGTCACATGCTACATCTTCCACTTAACCCCTTCACATGTCAAAATAATTTAAAATATCTTTTATTTAAACTAGGTCTCATTTCTCCTCCACCGCACACTTGTAACATGACTACAATCCCTCTTGAAGTGGGAAACCCTAATCAACCCTAATCGATCTCAACCATTCATATCATCCAACATAACTCTCAATCCTGTCTATCCATTTGAATTTGCCTTTTTGATAAAGGTAGCCTCCCATGAGCCATTTGAGATGATTCAGTCTTCAAGTACTATTATGCTACTGAAATCTTGAGTAACCAACAATCCCCCATTGATCAATCCTTCAAAATCTTACATTCTCATCCGAGGTGGAGAAGATCCATGGAGGTTAATCAAGTCTAGTTTGAGAATTGGGTTGCATTTCATTTATGTTTTACATTTTCATTCTAGTTTGTACTTCATGGTACTAGTTAGGGTTTCAATTTTACACTTTTGATTTCTGCCCTAGATTTTACCCTAACGACACTTGCCACTTTCTCAACACTTGTTTCCATATTTTCTAAACCTTAATTTTCTCATTCTCTCACTACTGTATATCGCAATCTTCCCAACACTTTCCCTACTTTCCCCAACACATATCCCAATCCTATTTCCACTCTCCTTTCCTTTTTCCTTACCTCACCCTTGGATTTCCTTTCCCTATCCCATGGCCTATATCTTTTCTTCTCTAACTATTCATGAAGATTTCATTGATCCTCACTTTTGCTATAATCTCTTTTCTATCCACCCTCATGTACTCAATATTATCCTTATTTTCTTACATCAAGGGTCATATCTCTCTTCCTCTGATCATATAGTGAATTATATTACCCATCAACATTCCTTTCCTTGTTTGTGTAAACAATATTCTCAACTTCTCTCTCTGGATACTTATTCTTCTATTCCTTCATCTCCCCTTACTTATACTTCCTCTCCTCTTATGCACACTCCTCCTTGCACTTTCCTCTCCAATTCCCCTTCATTACTTTCCAACTTCAAGAACTACCATAATCCTTTATTTGAAGATGATGATTTGTATGAGGTTCCTCCCCCTTCCTATTATCCTCTTAGTTCTATTGTTCTCTCTCTCTCTCTCTCTACTTTTTCTTCTATTCCTCCATCTCCCCTTATTTATACCCCTCTCCTCTTCTACATGCTCCTTGTACTTCCCTCTCCAATTCCCCTTCATTACTTTCTAACTTCAATAACTATCATAATCCTTTATTTGAAGATGATGATTTGTATGAGGTTCCTCCCCCTTCCTCTTATCCTCCTAGTTCTATTCTTCTTCCTATAGTCTATAACAATGATATCCACACTTACAATTCTTTCTCTTCTCCTAATGCATGCTTCTACTCTCTAGGTTCATCATAGGATGGTAAAGTTTTATTTTCTCTCCTCCCTACCATTGAGATCCCACAACTATGATTATTACCACTTCCTCCTCACATGGCTCACACACTTCTATAGATGACATCCCCCTTCACTAGATTTGAAGTTACTTCCTCTAATGGTGATGAGGCTCATATACACTATGATGGCTTCCATTTTATTTATCCTCCCACTTCTTCCACTACTTTTCATTTTGTACTTTAGTATTATTCTTCTCATAATTGCACTCTTTGATGGATGAATGCATTATTAAGAAATATATTAATCATGATCACATTATTGATCATTTCTTTAATATTACTTTAAATGACATATATGATCCTCTTCTTCCTACCCCTCCAAAAATTCATGGTACTTATATTGATATTATTTCCTTCAATGCTTGTAGTGGTGTAATACTAATATTCCTCTGCAAATGACTACCTTACTTTTAAGCCTTCTCTTGCCATTATCCCTTACCATGATGTACCCTTTTCTTTCAACTCTAAAAATTACATTCCTTCTATGAATGGAATTAGTCTTGAGGACCCTATAACATATGATCATTTTGGTACATGCTTTGTGAATTTCCCATTGAATGACCTCTATGATAATATAAACATTAATATTTCTTCTTATAATTTTGTTCCCCCTCCTTCCTATATTTAAAAAACATCTTTCTTAGAAAAGGATCCACTCTATTATGTTTCCCACTCCTCCTCCACACATTCGTTTGGTTCATATTTCTTAGAAAAAGACCTGTCTACCTATGAAAATGAGACCTACAATGGATGCAAATTGCACCTAAAATGCACCCAATCTCAAATCCAAGAGACCTCAAGATTGGACTAAATCACTACTATGCTTCTATACTAAAATATGCACACTATCTAAGCAAACTAGTGATGATATGTCATAAATGGATAATAGACTAATCTAAGATAATTGAATTGCACTAATAGCTATGGATGTGAGCACTCAAATTGGCAGAATCACTTTGCATAAAATGACTTGTTCCAAATGGGAGGTGGAGGCCTCAATTTATAGATTTGTAGAGGTAAGATTGGAGGACTAGGATTAATTTGAAGGATCAATGGTTGAGATTGCTTGAGGATCCTCAACCAAAGAGAATTAGACAAATGGCATGATTGGATTGGATGAGAAGGTTGCCCCAAATTTCAAGGGATGATCAATGGATGAGAATGCAAGTTTGAATGGATGGATGGCCAAGATTGAGTAGGTGTATGACATGCAAGGACTCATTTATGAAAAGGTAAGGCTTGGATTTTGTGGAGAATTTTAAATTCCATGGAGAGGACAAGTGGAATTTAAAATTAGAGGAATAGTGTTCAAATAGTGCCACATGGAATTTTAAATTGAGATGAATAGTGGCACATGGAGTGGGGTGGAAGAAAGAGGACAAATATACTCAATTTAGAAGATTTGCCCATGATTCCAAAGTACCACGTGTCATGTACAAACATGTACATTAGATGACAAGTGGACTTCTAGAAACATGGGGCTTTGTAATGAGGAAATAATTAAAATTAATTCATGTGCACATGGATTAGAAGAAAATAATTATGATTACAAAAAGTAATCAAAAGTGCACAAAATAGGGAATTAAATAAATATGATAATTTATTTAATTCTTGGGATGAACTATAGTAAATTTTTTTTTTTTCAAACTATAGTAGAAGAATCGATTTTTATGACATGATGAAGGTGCAGAAGAAATTAATTAAATAATTAGAAAATATTTAATTAACAGTCAGATTGGATGAAGTGGTGCAAGTGGATTAGGGCTAAATGCATGAGTGGATGGAGTTTGTTGTGACCATTTTCAGGTGTCTACATTTTGCCCCTCTTTGAGATGATGTTCGAGATGATAAGATTTGTGTTGAGTAACATTATTTCAAAGAAGTTAAGGAAATGGATAGAGGAAAAGGATAATAATGGGATGATGATGCCCCCTCGAGATGATAGGTGGGTTGGACAAACATGGGTAGGCTCTCGAAAAGAAACATGTCGGTCAGAGGTGAAAGAAAAGGGAATGAATATGGAATGATGAAGCTATGAGTAGGAAGTGATTATGATATGATGTAGAATGACAGGAATAATGATTAGGATGTCGGTTAGAATGAAGGTGTCAAGAATGATTGTGATGGTGGGAAGGTGTAAGATGTTTAGAATGAGGGATGGCTAGGATGATCTACTCCCTTTCCCTTTGTTTTGCAACCATGTCTCTACCAAACAAGACTTGTGAATTGTGGGATGCTATGGGGATCTCAATGCAAGTTGATGAGGTCCAGACAATGATAGAGGCGAATGATAATAGTCTACAAAAAGTCTAGCTCCAAGAGGGTACTCTCATCTACTAATGACCTTGTCAAAGTATAAATTGGATTTATCGAGACCTTGAGGTGTGAATGAAATGATTGATTAAGGTGAAGCCATGAGTTTTAGACTTCACTTGGAAGGATGATTGATTAAAGTGAACCCATGAATTTCAGAATTCACTTGGAAGGATGGACTAAAACTAGCCTTGAGGTATTAAGCCCAAGTCGTGATTGATTTGAAAAAGTATATCAAGGTCTCTTGGTCCAGATTTATGCTTGTGATACAGTCAAGCTTCGACAGTTTCACCCTATGTTTCAACTTTAGGAAGACTATGTTTGGGCATCTCTATTGATGTCAAGGGCTAAATGAGATGAAATATTGTAATGAAATTTGATTGTAAAGTCTTGGGATTGGATATGCAGTTGGTGGCCTTGACACAGTTGCAATTGGATTCAATAGGGAGAAAATCTTACTATGAAAATGAGACCTAAAATAAAGTGGTTTGCAAGAATTGATTGGAATGTTTTAGGATATTTTTGGAATAGTTTAGGATTGGTTTAGAGATAGTTTAGGATGGTTTGGAGATGGTTTAGACTAGTTTAGGGATAGTTTAGGATGGTTTAGAGATGGTTTAGGATAGTTTAGGAATGGTTTAGAGATGGTTTAGGGTAGTTTAGGGATAGTTTAGGATGGTTCAGAGATGGTTTAGGGTACTTTAGGATGGTTTAGAGATGGTTTAGGATGGTTTAAAGATGGTTTAGGGTAGTTTAGGTTGGTTTGTAGATGGTTTAGGGTAGTTTAGGAATGGTTTGGAGATGGTTTAGGGTAGTTTAGGGATAGTTTAGGATGGTTTGGAGATGGTTTAGGGTAGTTTAGAGATAGTTTAGGTTGGTTTGGAGATGGTTTAGGGTAGTTTAGAGATAATTTAGGATGGTTTAGAGATGGTTTAGGATGGTTTAGAGATGGTTTAGGGTAGTTTAGGGATAGTTTAGGATGGTTTGGAGATGGTTTAGGGTAGTTTAGGATGGTTTAGAGATGGTTTAGGATGGTTTGGAGATGGTTTAGGGTAGTTTAGGGATAGTTTAGGTTGGTTTGTAGATGGTTTACGGTAGCTTAGGAATGGTTTAGAGATAGTTTAGGGTAGTTTAGGATGGTTTGGAGATGGTTTAGGGTAGTTTAGAGACAATTTAGGATGGTTTGGAGATGGTTTAAGGTAGTTTAGAGACAATTTAGGATGGTTTAGAGATGGTTTAGGATGGTTTAGAGATGGTTTAGGGTAGTTTAGGGATGTGATGGCTTGTGGGCATAAACTCGGGATAGGGTTAGTAGGACGGGGTCAGGCCTAGGTGTAGGGATAGGTGTCACAAGGACAAGGTGGGGATTAGCACCCAATGGGCGTTGGGGTGGGGCTTAGCACCCAGTGGTTGTTGGGGTAGGTATTAGCGCCCATTGGGCACTGGGGTAGGGATTAACGTCCATTGGGCACTGATTTTTTTTTAAGATAGCGTGATGGGGTGAAAGGGATGGTTGGGAGAGGTTTGCTTGAGATGGGGGGAACTTGCAAGGGTGATTAGACAAGAGAGAAGGTGGGGGGTGCTTAGCTCAGGCCACGAGGTCACAGGAGGGGTGATGTAGGATGACAGGGAATCATGACACATCAATAGAACCTTGAAAATGGTCACAAAATGATGGGAAGAAAGTGGATAGTAGAATGTAGTGGGGAATGGAAATGTAAGTGTTTAGTGAATCTTGAAGCAACAATAGGGAGATGGGGTGATGAGGGTATATGTAAATGTAAGGAACTTCATCATATTGAGATATGCTGCCAAGAATAATAAAAATTGAGTGTTATTGTTGATATAGCATAGGATGTTATGCACCAGGGTATGTGGAACCAAGGTGACAAGGCATCCATGCATAGGACTTGATTCTACAAAAAATAGGATGAACCCATTCATGCCTGTAATAGTACAACCTTGTCTAGATTAGGGAAGGGGACTCATAGCATAAGTCCTTAATATACAAAAGGTATGAAGAACCTTAGATGTAGAAGGGGAATGATATGCTAGAACCGACCCTACAATCCATGAGGTATGAATACTAATATGGAATAATGAGAACCTCCCACAAGCATAGAATACAAAAGTAATGACCATGCCCCATTCTGGATTGTTCACCACTTACCATGATATAATGAGATCAAGGCAGTTTTGACATAGTCTAAGAATGATGCATAAGATAAAAATCATAGACCAAAAGAACGACTGATCCAAAACACACAGCCACTGTATCTCTTGCCAAACAATGGATGGAGGATGTGATGATTTTGTCCATTGTAGGAAGGATGCATCCTAGGACAAGAATCAATGATGGAATATACTAAACTAAGGATAGGCGGAGGGATACGTGCTGCTAGTTATGAAAAAGCCAATATGTTGGTGAAAGATTTTTTGTGAGAGTGTTATTCTTTGATGAGATGCCCAACAAGTATATTGATCGTAGGTCAAGTGTAATCAACAAGCTCAGGAATGTGAGACAATCCAAGTGGGTTGGATGGGTGCATCGTATGTACCTACATACTGGATACTTCCTTTGTATTCCAGACTACCTACATACCCTATATCCATGGGATTAAGGCACATTACAATGCAGGTAGAGATGATATGTAGTTCTGGTAGACTTGATGATGTAAGGATAGGGATTGGTTCATGTGGAATGATGAGATATGGTTTAGAGGGTATGGATGTCAATTGGTCGATGGGTAGCATGGTGTAAAAACTATGATAGATAGGGAATGGTGTTGGTACGAAAACATTAAAGGGACCAAGGTCATGGATGGATAGGACGGTAGAGTGAGTGATGTAATGGTGACATGGAGATTAGGTTATGGGAGATGAGAGATATTTTGGAAATCATGGACAATGGAAGATTAGATGATGGGTTTATTCCAAATCTCAGAGGAGTGGATAGTGTAGATGAAGAGGAGAAGGTGGTTTGAACAATGGATCTAGATTGAACCTACACATGATGCCTGCAAGCAGGTTTTCGTCATGGTACTTATCCAAGGTGCCACAAGGAGTGGTTTTCACCATAGGACAGATTATTTCTCTTTACTATTTTTTTTTGTAATTTTTTAGATTTTTTTTTATTTTTTTGTATTTTTTGAGATGGGGTATTCAACAAACTAACTGTGAAATTATTTCAAATGGATGATGTTCATGGGCTCCTCTAGTTCTTCTCCTTCAAGGGTAGAGAGGGGATATGCTCCAGACCATACTTTACAGTGATAATGTAGGGTCCAAGCCAATTAGGCTCAAATTTTCCTTTCTTTTCTCACTCAGATAGATTCCTTTGATTTTCTTTCAGGACCAGATCTCCTATTGCAAACTCCCTAGCATGGATCTTCTTGTTATAGGATCCGCGAAGCCGATTTTGGTATGCTTGGAGGTGATTAAGGGCATTGAGGTGCCATTCATCCAATAGCTCGAGCTCTTGGAGGCGTGCAACACGGTATTCTTCATTAGTGATGATATTATGGAAGGAGATGCGCAAGGAAGGCAATTCAATCTCGATTTGTGGGATGGCTTCTGCTCCAAAGACAAGGGAATATAGTGTAGCTCCTATGGGTGTTCAGATACTAGTGCGATAGGCCCAGAGGGCGGGATGGATATGGAGGTGCCAATCATGGCCAGTTTCATTGACAACTTTCTTGAGGATTTTGAGTAGAGTTTTATTAGTTGCCTCATCCTGCCCATTACGTTGTGGGTAATATGGAGTGGACCAATGATGTTGAATGTGGAATTGTTCACAAAGATCCCAAACATCATGGTTTTTGAAAGGCTTACCATTGTTAGTAACAATGGCGGATGGGATACCATAATGGTAGATGATATGGTAGAGGATGAACTTGGCGATTTGGTTTCTAGTGGTGAAAGTGAGAGGGATGGCTTCGACCCACTTAGTGAAGTATTCTATGGTGGTGATACTAAATTTGTGTCCATTAGAGGAGGATGGGTAGATTTTGCCAATGAGATCTACGCCCCACTGAGAGAAAGGCCATGGTGTATTAATAGGTTGCAATGCCTGAGAAGGAGCGTGAATGATATCTCCATGCTGCTAAAAAGGCTTACACTTCTTCATGTACTCACATGCATCATGTTCCATAGTAGGCCAATAATATTTGGTACGCAAGAGCTTCTTGGCTTAGACAATTCCACTTGTGTGCACTTTGCAAATACCTGCATGGACCTCATGTAAGGCAAGGGAAGCTTCTTCCATGTTTAAGCATCGAAGGAGAGTGCCATCATAGCTTTGGCAATAGAGGGTGTCAACAAGAATAGTGTAGTGGGTGGCTTGGTGAATGAGTGATCTTTGTTGTTTGTGGGTGGATTCAAGAGGGAAAGTGTGATGTTAGAGGTAGGTGTAAATTTCATGATACCAGGGATTTTCTGGACCAACGATCTCGCAAACAAATTCTGACTCGGCGACACGATATGCTGGCATCAAGAGCTATTCTACAAGAAACTCACATTGGTGGCTGTTAGGAGGCATGTCCAGAAGTGAACCGATAGTAGCCATGGCATCAGCTACATTGTTGTGAAGGTGAGGTACCTGTTCAAATTGTATGTAGGTGAAGAATAGTTTATATTCATCAACCATTTGCTTATAGGGTACTAGCTTATCATCCTTTGTGGTAAACTCATCATTCACTTGTTTGATGATCAATTGAGAGTCTCCAAAGACTTGTAGCTATAAGATATTCCATTGTATGACTATTTTGAGACTAATGATCAGAGCTTCATATTTAACCACATTATTTGTATAGGGGAATGAAAGTCTGTAAGCTTCGGGGATGTAATCACCTTGCAGGGTCACCAATAATATTCCTACCCTTGAACCATGATTAGTGAAGGATCCATCAAAGTATAGTTTCCAATGTGTAGGTTCTGTTATGTTTAGAATGGACTCATCTAGAAAGTTAATGGATAGCAGCTGATAATCTATGAGGGGTGCTTCAACCAGCTGATCTACAACTTGTCCTTTGATTGCTTTCCTATCAACATACTCAATATCGAATTCGCTCAACAACATGACCCATTTTGCCATTCATCCTGTGAGTGCGGTCTTGGAAAGGAGGTACTTAAGGGGGTCAACCTTAGATATGAGCTTGATAGAATGACTTAGTATGTAGTGTCATAACGTTTGGGAGTAGAAAATGATATCTAGACATGCGCCTTCCATGGGGGTGTAATTAAGCTCATAGCCAACTAAAGTCCTACTGATGTAGTATATAGCTCTCTCACGGCCAGTATCATCCTGTTGTGCTAAAAGTGCCCCCAGTGCTACTAAAGTTGCTGATATGTATAATAACAGGGGCTTTCCAGGGATAGGCACCATAAGGATAGGTGGTGAAGCAAGATACTCCTTGATGTGGTCAAATGCCTGTTGACAATCCTGGTCCCACTTAAAATGTGTATTTTTGTGAAGTAAATGGGCAAAAGGATGGCATTTGTCTGTAAGTTGAGCAATGAATCTTCGTATAGCCTATAGTTTGCCTTGGAGACTTTGGAGTTGTTTGAGCATATTTGGAGGAGGCATTTCTGTTATGGCAATGACTTTAGCAGGATCTACCTCGATGCCCCTATTGGAGACAATGAACCCTAAGAGTTTACCTGATGTTACACCAAAGGCACATTTCTTAGGGTTGAGGCGAAGCTTGTACTCTCTGAGTCATGTAAAGATCTATCATAGGATCACATGATGTTCTTCCCTAGTTCTAGATTTCCCTAGGAGATCATCTACATAGTCTTCCATTATCTTATGTATCATGTCATGAAAGATTGTAGTCATTGCACATTCATAGGTTGCCCCCGCATTCTTTAGACCAAAGGACATGACTTGCCAGTAGTATGTGCCCCAAGGATAGGTAAAAGTTGTTTTATGTTGATCTTTAGGGGTGATTCTGATTTGATTATACCCCAAAAAGCTGTCCATGAGGGAGAGCATCTTGTGTCCCGCTGTGAGATCTACAATCATATCAATGTTGGGAAGTGGAAAATCATCTTTTGGACATGTTTTATTAAGGTCTCGGAAGTCTGTACAACAATGGATGCCCCTAGGTTTCTTAGCAACTGGTACATTATTGGAGACTCACTATGGATAATCGATAGGGTGAATGAAGCCAACATCTAGTAGTTTCTGCAGCTCTTATTTGATGAGCAAGGCGACTTGAGGGTGCATCTTGTAGAGTTTTTGCTTAACAGGTTTTGCATCAGGATGTACCACAAGATGATGAACAACCAAATATGGATCCAATCCTAGCATGTCAGTGTAGGACCAAGCGAACACATCAGGTGTTTCATGAAGTATTGTGGAGATATTGGATTTTTCATCTATACCGAGACTTTCTACTAAATGTGTGAGCTTAGGTGATTCTTGCGTGCCAAGGTTGATGTCGTGTGTGCCTTCAATCAAAATTTTGGAATGCTCTTACCAGTGAGATGGTATAGGGGAAGATTGAGATCCTCATCTTCTAACACCTCAGAGAGGTTTTCACTAGGAGATACGTCTTTATTTTTCTCTTTGGTGTCTAAAAGTGCCTTAGAGAGGTTTTCACTAGGGGACAATTTTCTATTTTTTGATTTTTGCTTTTTTAGATTAAGGATCTCTTCTTCCCTAAAATAGGCATCAGCGTGCAAGCATATGTCATATTTTGAGGTGTTGCAAAGTTCCAGGAATGCAGAGAGAGCCTCATCATTTGGAAATACGTTGAGAGGTGGAGATCCTTGATAATCCCAAGCAATGAGTTCGGGATGAATGAGGGGGAGGTCAATAATGAAGATGGCATTGCCAGGGAAGATGCAAGAAAGGTCCAGATCTTCACATGAAGCTATGATGACACTTTGCATGATGTTTTCAACACTAGAAGAGGTTTCCATTACCTGTATTGAGGTTTTAGCGGGTCCACAGATTGTCATAGTTAGTGGAGCATATCCTAAGCTGAAGTATTGAGTATATTTCTTGGGAGATGTAGGATCAACCGGTATGGGCTTTGTGACACCTTGTTCATTGGCACCAAGTCCTATTCCATGGTAAGGAATTTTGGTACAAATTTGGAATGGTATAGGATATTTCTCTTTGAAGTATTCTAGATTGATAGGTGTTGGGGTAGTTTCATCACAATATAGCCAATCACTTAAAGTTGTTTCTTCAGCTTCTTCCTCTCTAGAGACCTGTGCTGGTACAAAAGGAATTTTATCATTGATCCTGTGCTGCTATTCTTTTTCCTTCTTCAGGAGATGATGACCATGAGAGAGAGGGGACAATGGTAACTGTCCCACATGGAAGGCATTGTGAAGCTCATACTCACCATACCCTTTGTCTACGATCTTGACCTTTTGAGGGGTATGGGTGGAAGATGAAGTGGAGGCTTGTGATTATTCAATGGTGAATTGCGGCGTGAATGACAATGTGGATGGAGTGGATGAGGGATCTTTGACATGGTCCCCATAGGTGCTCAGACAATGGAATTGTCGATCATAGACAACCTCTAAGGCCTTGATATTCAAAAGGTTGTTGATCGGTAGGGATAGTGACTTCTACACTGTTATGAGGGAACTTGAGGCATTGATGATAGGTGGAGGGAATAGCTCACATGGCATGCAACCATGGTTGGCCTAGGAGGAGATTATATGGAAGGTCAAGATCAATCACGTGACATAGAGTGGGCATGGTGAGTTGGCCTACCTTGATAGGGAGGCATATAGTGCCTTCAGATTCTCTCTCCATGTTGTCATATGCCTTGATGGAGATAACCAAAGATTCCAAGTCAGTCACTGAGTACCCTAGGATTTTTATGAATTTCAATGTACATATGTTCAAGCTGGATCCATTATCCAAGAGGACCCTCTTGGCTCTATGGTTGGCAATTTGGACTTCAATATGAAGGGTTTTATTATGTGCGGGGTCAATGGGTGGCAAGTCGGCATGACTAAAGGTGAGATGATAGGACGATGATAATTGAGTGACAAGGTTTTGGAATTGGGTGGGAGGTATGTCGGTAGGAACATGGGACTCTTGGAGAGCCTTGTCAAGTATTTCCCAGTGGATGGCGGATGTCCTAAGGATTCCAAGATGGAGATTTGAGCAAGAGTCTTTCCAAGATGGTCAAGGAAGTTATATTGGGAAGTGGTGGTAGTGGAGGATGGGGATGGTCCCTTCACAATTATATGCCCATGATGAGTGGTAACAACACATTCGGGGGTGGTATTTTTGACTTTGATGGTGGCGACACGAGTAGAATCAAAATCAATTCTACCCACTATGTTATCGTAGGGAGGTGGAACGTTGTTGTAGTTGATATTATTGGTTTGGTTGTTAGGATTAACGTTAGAGGAGGATGGTTGGGAAGCAGTTTAGTTATTGTTGTGGTGGGGAAGAGGGTCTTGGTATACCCCTAGGCCATCATTGGGTGATGTGTTGTCGTGGTCTTGCATTTGGATTCTGCCGCATTCAATGAGGTCTTGGACATAGTTTTTCAATTTCATGCATTTGTTTGTAGAGTGGTCCTTGATACAGTGATAATCACAATACTCATTTTCTTTGTACCACACGGGTTTAGGTTGGTTTTTGTCAAATGATTTTGTTGTGGGGAACTCAACCATGTTGGCGCATAGTAACTTTCGAACTACAACCTCGAGTGGTTCACCCAAGGGAGTATATTTATGTTTTGGATTGTTGTTAGGGGGATTCCTCTTTGGAGGAGCAGGTGGGACTACTACATTGTTTGAAACATTTTGGACTATGTTTGTCTCTTTTGGTTTTGGAGTGGTGATTTGGATGTACTTGGAATTAGTAGCACCATCTCCTATGGTGTTCTTATTTTTAGCCCAAAATTTAGGTTTGTCATTGGATGTTTTGTCATTGTCGTTCTTGTTGTAGATTTTGACTAGACCCTTCACAATAAGGGCCTTTTCAATAGTGACCCCCTTTTCTATGATCTTGTCAAAGGTTGATACACAATGTACTTGCAAATGGGAGGCCATTTCTTGATTGAGGTTTTGGATGAAAATATGGATGAGTTGTTTTTCGGGGGTTGTCCATGGTAGCCTACTAGAAAGGGCTCTCCATCTTTGTAGATAAGCAGTGAAACTCTCACCACTTCATTGCTTGGTGTTGCAAAGGTCAAGCTTGGTGATCTAATGTTCTACATTGTATGAGAAGTGGGCAACGAATTTCTCTGAAAGATCGGTGAAATTGGATATGGAGCCATAAGGTAAGTGCATGAACCATTCTAAGGCTTGTCCTCCTAGGCTTTGTGCAAAAAGATGAAGGAGGAATTGGTCATCATAGGCAACTTCTTGGCATGCCATGAAGAACTCCTTGATATGGTCACGAGGGTCTCCTTTTCCTTTGTATTTATCAAATTTTGGCATTTCAAAGTGTTGAGGAAAAGGTATGATGGCAATGTTTTTGTCGAACGGGTAGGGACATAAGTCTTTGAACTTATAGTGTTTATTTTGAGTCCCTAGTTGGATGTTTTTAAGGGCATTTTTCATCTCTTGCCATTCTTGGTCAAAAGGGTTAGCAAGAGGTGGTTGCGATGATTGTTGGAGTGGAAATTGTTGTGATGCTGATTGTTGATATTGAGGATGGACGTATTGTTGTTGTTGGGAGTGGGCATATTGTTGTTGTGTGTGAGGTGGAAGACCTGTGGTTTGTGTGTAGATGTGAGAGCCATGTGTTTGTTGTTGTGGGATGACTTTTTGAGTTCGAGGTTGGACATATTGTTGATGTTGAACACATGGGGGTAGGCCTATGGTTTGTGTGTAAACATGGGACCCATATGCTTGTTGTTATGGAATGACTTGTTGAGTTTGGGGTTGTGGTTGTTGTTGGATGTTGTAAGGAGGTTGTATTCATGCTCCATGGTGGGGTTGTTGCATGGAAGATTGATATGTGCACGTGGGATTAGCATAGTTTGTTAATGGGTTTTGGGGTTAGTTGAGTGGATTCACAATGGGTGGTGCTACTATTTGTGTGATGATCAAACTTGGTGGAATGTTTAGTGGAGGGAGAGGTTGTGGTACAATCGTGGTGGCTTCTTGTTGATTGTTTGGTGGAGGTGGTATGGTGGTGATGGTGATATTAGAAGGTATCCCAAAAATGGGTACATCGGAAGGTAGCATGTCATAAGGTAACTCGCCAGGAGGATTGGATGCTTGTGGTTGTGAAACATTTCTAGCCCTCATGTTTTGGCCCAAGGTGTGGATGGTGGTAGTGTTAGTGGCATAGCTAGCCCAAGGATTATTGTGGATGGTTTCATTAGAATTAGGGAGACGTCCCCATGGTTGATTGTGGATGGGTGTTGGTGGTTTATCATGAAAAATGGTTTTGATCTTGTCATGGTCATATGAATATGGAAGGCGCGTGCCATGCTCAATGAGACGTTGAAGAAATTCATCCTTATGGTCATCAATGAATTGGTCAAACTTTTCGTGTAACCCCTTATCATTAAGGAATTTGACAAAGGTGGGGGAATAAGTTGGATGATGATGAGTGGATGCTTCACCCTTTTCGGGTTGGTTAACATATTCCTCCATGTTGCTCATGGTTGAGTGACTAGGAGAGAGGGGTTGGTAACAAGCATCCATTTTCTTAGCCTGTGATCGTGTAATGGGAGGCATAAAAGGTGAATTTGAGGTGGGTTTGTATGACAAAGTGTCAATGATGATAGTAGGTGCAAAATCTAGATCAAGACGATTGGAGGTTGATGGTTATCCTATGTACTAGACAAAGAGCCTAAGCAAAGGGATGATGTGATTGTTTTACTTGGGGTAGGCGAGACACACCAAGCAAAACGAGATTCCTTGGAGTTTACTAACTTAGGAGTTATGAAGATTCCCAAGCCAATTTATCCAAGAGGGTCGATGACAAAAGGATAATTTTGATTTAGAGTTTAGCCTTAGGATGTGGATGTGATATTTGATTTATCAATTGAGTTTTGATGAAATGTTTGATCTTAATTGATTAAAGGTAAAGATTGATTGTGGATTAGTTAAGGATGATAAGATTTGTTTTAGGATGGTAAATCTAGTGATAGGTGACAAGCAAGGTTTCGAATAGAGATGTTTGGATGTTAGTGAGAATGACAACAAGGATATTGATCGATAATGGAGGTGGATCACAAGCTAAGAGTGATAAATGGACAAGGTTATGGAGTGAAGTAGCATGTAATATCGAAGGATGATGCGGAATAGAGGTTTTCGACAACCACAAGGACAAAAACTTGATGTAATGATGGATTTTTAGGATGGACATTGATATGAGGGAATGGGCACTAATTTAGAGGATTAGGTGTTGATATGAGGGAATGGGTGCTGATATGAGCTAATGGGCACTGATGTGGATGTTTGGGCATTGATTCAGAGGTTTAGGTGCTAATGTGGATGTTTGGGCATTGATGGGGATGGATAGGTGCTGATGTGGAGGGATAGGTGCTAATGTAGGATAGTGATGGTTTCGTGTGATTTTTAAGGTGATGAGTTGGATTTTTTACAAATTTTAGGCTTGGGATGTGATGTTTTTGGAGTTTTGGAGGTTTGAATGTTTCAATAGTTTACTCTTTCAAATGGTTCAAATGATGTTTGGGTGATGTCAATGAGAGTCTTCTTTGGCAAGTGATACAAGCAATTTCAAACAAGTTCATACAATATCCAAAGGTTTGGTTATGAATTTAAACAATCATGCACAACCTAAGGTGAGGATATGACAATATTTGTTAAATCTTCTAGCTGCGCTTATTCAAAGTGGGTAGCTCCAGGATCTTGGTAGCACCGGCTCCCCCTTACAGTGCACTCACTTCTCACGCATGCCAAGATTTGGGTTTCCCAAGGCTCGCCCCCCCACCAAACCTTAGGATTGTCCCTACTACCTCAATTAAGAACTGCATGAATCAGGGCTACTTCCAAGGTCCAACCTTCTGTGCTAACAAATAGAGGGATTTGGGCTACTAGAACAATGGTTTGTAGTAAGTGCTTTCGTTCAGGTGGCCATATGTGCGGTAGTGCTACTCTTTGTTATGGAGTCTCCCAACCTTCAAGGGTTACACCTTGAAGGGTTTTGGGGGAGGTTGGTTGTCAGTATGACACAACACCTTTTCTTTGTGACTTTCGTCACAAACTCATTATTTTATATAGCGGCTTGAAAGAGCTTGGCTTTAACTTATTGCCACTTGGGTCATTCCCACCTTTCGAAGTAGGGTGGCAGGCCCTCTAAAGGTTCAACAAAAGCAACACAAGCACAAAAATACTTTTGATCCCCAAGTTCATACAAAGATGCGAGGGGAGAGTATATGTATTTTTAGGCTTGGGTCACACTAAACAAGGTTTGTTTTTAGCTCTTGGATTATGTTGGGGGTGATTCATGCAAGTGTTGTGAGAAGCTTTTGATTCCCAAGATCACTAATGGTGTGAAGGAAGAGCATACACTTTCACTACACAAACACTATCACAAAACACTTCACACACAATTGTTTGTTTTCTTGCGTAGATGAGTGAAAATGCAATTTTTTGTTTATTTTAAACCCAAATGAGTGAAATGCAAGTTGTTCTTTTTAAACCAATGAGTTATGATGCACGTTGTTGTTCTTTTTAAACCCAATGAAGATGTGAATGCAATTTGTGCTCTTTTTAAGCCTTATGAGTGATGATGCAAATTGTGTTCTTTTTAAGCCTTATGAGTGATGATGTAAATTGTGTTCTTTTTAAGCCTTATGAGTGAATATGCCTAAGATTTGTACAAACAAACTCATACAAAAGGCATCAAAATTAAATGCTTCAAAGTAGTAAAACCCTGCAAGAAAGGAGTTAATAGTTTGATATGAGCCTTCGATGGTCAAATGAGGTTGCAAAACTAAATGTTAGACAAAAAACACAATTTTAGTTAGGTGCTAATCTGGGAGATTGGGCACTAATGCACTATATAGGCACTGATGCAGAGGTCTAGGCACTGATTTGAGATAGGTAGCACCTCCCCCTTGTAAATTTGATTTTTCCTGCAAAACAGAGAGCTAAGGTGGCCAAGAAGTTAGTAAAACATTAATTAGAACATCATGCAAGCATAAAATGTTGAATTTGACCTGAAACCCATTAGAAATTAATGATTTTACGTTGTTCCCAAATGGGCACTAATCTATTAGGCTAGGTGTTGACGTGCCAGATAGGTGCTGATGTGCCATATAGGCGCTAATGTGCTAGATAGGTGCTGATTTGCAGAAATTAGGCACTGATCCAACCTGTCACAAGAAAAGCAACACAAAACATACAAATTTGTTAGCTAAAAGGTGGTGGGGTCCCACCGGGCATGCCAAAATGTCTACCTATGAAAATGAGACCTACAATGGATGCAAATTGCACCTAAAATGCACCCAATCTCAAGTCCAATAGACCTCAAGATTGGACTAAATCACTACTATGCTTCTATACTAAAATATGCAACCTATCTAAGCAAACTAGTTATGATATGTCCTAAATGGACAATAGACTAATCTAAGCTAATTGAATTGCATTAATAGCTATGGATGTGAGCACTCAAATTGGCAAAATAACTTTGCATAAAATGACTTGTTCCAAATGGGAGGTGGAGGCCTCAATTTATAGATTTTTGGAGGTGGGATTGGAGGGCTAGGATCAATTTTAAGGATCAATGGTTGAGATTGCTTAAGGATCCTCAAGCAAGGAGAATTGGACAAATGGCATGATTGGATTGGATGAAAAGGTTGCCCCAAGATTCAAGGGATGATCAATGGATGAGAATGCAAGTTTGAATGGATGGATGGCCAAGATTGAGTAGGTGTATGACATGTAATGACTCATTTATGAAAAGGTAAGGCTTGGATTTTGTGGACTAATTTAAGCTAATTGAATTGCACTAATAGCTATGGATGTGAGCACTCAAATTGGTAGAATAACTTTGCATAAAATGACTTGTTCCAAATGGGAGGTGGAGGCCTCAATTTATAGACTTTTGGAGGTGGGATTGGAGGGCTAGGATCAATTTGAAGGATCAATGGTTGAGATTGCTTGAGGATCCTCAAGCAAGGAGAATTAGACAAATGGCATGATTGGATTGGATGAAAAGGTTGCCCCAAGATTCAAGGGATGATCAATGGATGATAATGCAAGTTTGAATGGATGGGTGGCCAAGATTGAGTAGGTGTATGACATGTAAGGACTCATTTATGAAAAGGTAAGGCTTGGATTTTGTGAAAAATTTTAAATTCCATGGAGAGGACAAGTGGAATTTAAAATTAGAGGAATAGTGTTCAAATAATACCACATAGAATTTTAAATTGAGATGAATAGTGGCACATGGAGTGGGATGGAAGAAAGAGGACAAATGTACTCAATTTGGAAATTTGCCCATGCTTCCAAAGTACCACTTGTCATGTACAAACATGTACATTGGATGACAAGTGGACTTCTAGAAACATGGGGGTTTGTAATGAGGAATTAATTAAAATTAATTCATGTGCACATGGATTAGAAGAAAATAATTATGGGTACAAAAAGTAATCAAAAGTGCACAAAATAGGGAATTAAATAAATATGATAATTTATGTAATTCTTGGGATGAACTATAGTAAAAAAAATTTAATTTTCAAACTATAGTAGAAGAATTGATTTTTATGACATGATGAAGGTGCAGAAGAAATTAATTAAATAATTAGAATTTATTTAATTAATAGTCAGATTGGACGAAGTGGTGCAGGTGGATTAGGGATGAATGCATGAGTGGATGGAGTTGGTTGTGACCATTTTCAGGTGTCTACAAGACCCACCCCTTTGTGTTTCTCATCCTTTTATTCCTCCCAAAGATCCTTTGTCAACTTTACCACCTTTATCTACCCCTTATTCACCTATTATTAATATAGGTCCCTTTTCTTTTCTTGAGATTCCTCCCCAACCCATTGATATATTATTTCTTTTATTGTTCTTGAACTTCTATTTCTTCTCCTGACATGAATCACCTAGAAAATTTCTCTTCCCAAGATTGTGTAATCATTAATCCTCTAGCTGATGACTGTTACACCTATATTATTAATTGATTACATTTAACATGTCTTATATTTATCTCTTACTATCCTATGTGATGTTCCTTATGACATCCATTATTCTATTCATACCACAATTCCTCCACATGCTATTATCTAGGGACTTTTGTCCTTGATGTCTTCTATGTACATATTTTTCTATTTTTCCTCTTTTTAGGTTCATTATTTCCACTCTTTCCATCCTAACACTCCTTTTTATACTTCACTTATGTCTCTTTTCACCCTTTTCTTTAAGTTGAAATATCCTTACATTAAGATATTCCCTTTCTAATCTAATTTTCATATATTCATAAGTTCTCTCTATACACTCTCCCCTCTAATCACACTTCCTATGCCATGGCCTTACAACTCTATATGCTATTAATTCTACATTGATCATGGCATATTACCCTTCTATTCTTCTCACCTAGGAAATTTTGAGATAGAGTTGGAAACTAAAAAACATAAGAAATAGTATTTAAAAGTATTAGATTCTGAGGGTAAAGTAAAATCTAAATCTAACTCCTTGGTGTATTTATGTCTCCCTTAGTGCCCTAATGTATTTCTACCCAAACTAACCCCCTAATGTATTTCTATCTACTTAAACTCTTTGATATATTTATGTTTGTAGATCAACACCCAGACAATTGTAATTTATCCATCTCATGTCCTAACACATCAAAATTTTGTAGAGTTGTCCCTCCAATACTCCTCTGTGATTTTTTTAAGTCATCATCACCCTAAACTATACCTGAAATGCAATTTATCTCGTCTTCTATTCAATAACAATATACATGTCTAATGCTATCATATTATCTGTTCCCTTGGGGTCAATTTACTTTCAATTAAATCTAAAACTTGGGGACATCATCACATTTTCTATATGTGCTCCCCTCTTCTCAAGTAAATTTATTCATCTCTCTATTATTCCTTCAGAGTGTTGTGGTTGGCATGTCAGTTGTCTTGCCATTGATGTCAAAATAGTGGATTCTTTCTTCATGGGTGTTCATGGTAGTCATCCTCATCATATGTTGGTCAAGACAAGATATAG
Source organism: Cunninghamia lanceolata (assembly GCA_027924645.1). Taxonomy (NCBI): domain Eukaryota; kingdom Viridiplantae; phylum Streptophyta; class Pinopsida; order Cupressales; family Cupressaceae; genus Cunninghamia; species Cunninghamia lanceolata. The sequence goes on from BSBN01000850.1 coordinate 6,861,984, forward strand.
TATTGATCTTCATGGTTGACAAGTGCTCATAATGCTTGGTTATGTAGTGTAGAGATACATGCTTGTTTCAAGTTGATATTTTCATAGGTTTCAAGTGATTCTTGCAGAGAACTTCATCATAGGCTTGCAAAGAAAGTGATCACCTTTTAAATAAGATGAATTCATGTTCATGATGGTGTATCTATTAGGTTTCATCATCTCACAGGTTGGTTGATGGTATAAACTTATGTTGATCTTGCACAAGACATGGTTGATGATGATCTTGTTTTGAGATCAGTTCAAGGTGAATCATGAGTTCAGTTCAAGGTGAATCATACTTTATCAGGATTGCAATTGTGTGAGGTATCTTCCATGGTAGAAGTCACGTATTTCATGCAGAAATCTTTGCAGTGAAGGTTTAGGGACTTAAACCCTAATCAAACATCTAAATTGTTTTAAGTCTAAAATCCTAAGTTTCTAATACATTCTTCATAACCCTCAGTTCTCCTTCATACAACTTTATTCCTCTGTTATTGTTAGGGTTTACAAGTGTTCATGAAAAGAGTTGATTTGTATTTAGGGTCTAAAATATATTTTCAATTTCTTAATAAATCCTAAACCCTAGCTGCATATCTAAAACCCTCAATGTTCTCAATGTATATGGTAGAGTTGAGGTATGAAGAATTGTTTCATGTCAGAGGTATCTCTTTGAAGGACTGTGCAGAGTCATCATTATTCAAGTTAATGGGTCTAAGATGCAAAACTTGTCATTTATCCTATTAGGGTTTGGATTGTAAAGGGTTTAAGGAATAAAAACCTTAAATTGAAGTTCCTAAAGCTCATCTTAAAAGCCCTAAGTTACCCGTCAATTACTTTATTTCTTTTTTTGCATTGATTGGCTGATCCAGTCATATCATAACTTAAGTGATGATTGAGGGTAGATGGCTCATGAGGTTATCGGCCCCGAGAACCTAGGAACACCAGTGTTTCAAAATCATTTTAAAGTCTTTGGCGGTAAAGCATTTCGAACAGTCCAAGATTAAAAATATGGTGGCGTGAAAATGTGATCTAATGAATGCCATTTATTTTGCTTTTTGAAGTCCAATGAACACTTCACAATTCTAATTTTGACATGCTTTGTTCTATATAAGGCACAAAACTGATTTTTCTAACTAAATTAATATGTAGAGGGCTAGAGAATTAATTTCAGAGATTAGTTTGATGGATTTGGAGCTTTTGATTATTGTTTTGAGTTTATAAAAGGAATATCTGCAAGGTAGTATGAGAATTTTGTTTCTTATGGAGAATTTAATGTAGTTAAGTGTATTTGAAGGATGAAGATGAATTAGGATATGAAGTTAATATTTAGTGCATAAGAGAAACATGCAGGTGTGAATAATTGAATAGAGAAATACATTATTTTGTTGTAGAGGTCTTGGTTTGTCAGAGGGTTATGATAAAGGATATGATCATGATTTATGACACATGTGCAGAAATTGTGTGCTTAAGGGACATATCTACATAGTCATATGAGTTTATGTATTCTTGGAGAGACAATGAATTTGAAGGGTAACTTAATGAGCAGAGGATGCAGAATATTATGCTTGTGACAGAGATAAATGTGATGATAAGGGTAAGGTACATGTGTGAGTTTGATTGATATGTGATAGAGTTTGTTTTTAGAGTGATACAAGGAGAGATAAGAGGTTGTATGAGCATTGAAGTTATATATATGTTGATGTGTAGTAGTGAATTAGGGTATCCCCTTGAATTGATTTTCTCTTTCTCGGGTTCACATTCAGCCAGTGAGGCTTGTATGGTCAACGAGACCTATTTGTTGCCACTGAGGCATGATTTTGTACTTGTCAGTGAGACATTTTGTTTAAGCCAGTGAGGCATTTTTAGAGTGGGTTTTCATCCCTATAAGGGTTTTCCACTCATCAAATCAGGTGTTATGTTTCTTGTTTGTCTTCATATGTTCATGTGCCCTAATGATTTATTCTTAAGGTTCTAATTCATACTTTTCATTATCATACTTATGCATATGTGTTTAACAGATCATTGAAGTCTTCCTCTCTCTTTGTCTTGTAAGTTAAAAGGTGTAATTTTTTTAAAATTTTTATACAACACTGATTCACCCCCCCTCTCAGTGTTGTCCTGTACTCCAACACAGAGTTCTACATACTTATAATTTTTCTTAAGCATTGGCCTACCACTTCGGTGAAACATTATTACATTACTGGGGGCACCCCTATAAGTACCCATTTTCTTACTACTCTCTTATTACCTCATCTTGTGAACTTTCATTTCTCCCTCTCTCCTATTTACCTTAAATTGATTGGCTTTCTATTGTCATCAATCAATTTAATGGGGGTATACAATATACCCTATATGCACAATGTTGACCTAGTATTACTATTTGAGCTAGACCAACTCTAGATGAGAGAAAAATACAATTCAACTAAAAGATATTAACCAAATGATTTCTCACTACATCCACATTAGGATTGTTATAGTTCTTTACTATTTTAATAGAGTGACATTACAATTCTCAGAGTGTTATGAATAAAGATAATAAATATATTTAACTTGAGCTATGGAAATGATGAAAAATATGATAAAGTACTGATTACTGAAAACTAGAAAATAATATGCACATTTCAATCATAGAATTGGAAAGAGGAAAATGAGAAGAACATGGTGCCATACTGCGTAGGCCTCTGCCTAGGATGCCAGCATTGCACAGATGTTTGCATGTAATGCTGTAGTCTAGAAAGTGAGAAAAATTAAAATCTTTAGCTCTATTCTAGATTATCTCATCTAACCTGCACAATAAAAGACAAAGACAACTTCCAACAATTTCTAGGTGATAGAAACAAGCTAAAATCAAAGAGATACAACTATCATGTTGGAAGGAATACATGTAATAATAGACATTAAAAAGGGGAAGGTCTATGAAATTAGCATGTGATTGAAATCTTCTCCTTTAAACCTAAAATCTGCAAGGAAAACAAAGAAAGGTTGGGGCTATTTGGGGGTTTTCCTTTAGGTCAAACCCCTATTTTGGTATTTCTACCTCCATAGACAATCAATGTTGAAAATAATAAAAATCAAGTGTGTGCTATTATCCTCTAAGTGTGTCTAGATAAATAACAACAATGACATTATTAAAATGAGAATATATATAGAACTAATCTACTCAATAAGAGAAAACTAGTGTGCTTGTGGAAAGGGAGAAGGGAAAATGAGGAACCCACAAGATGGTATCTACACATAAGTGGATTACATAAAGGAAAATAAACTAAAAGGAGGTAAAATGGAAAAGACTCACCTCATGAAATAAATATGTAAACTACCCAACTGAGAATAAGGCCTAAGGAAGAGCCCAACAACAAGTAATGGTTCCACAAAGCCCTATGAAGATGCAAATCTTCCAAAGATAATCACATAAGCTTGAGGAGTACAACACAAGTTCATTGTAGGTTATAGAAATTAATGGAGATTGCCAAGAATATTAATAAAAGCACTCAAGAATGCTAGAATGGGCAATAGAGTTGTAGAGAAAAGTTTCAAGAGAAGCTAGAGTTTCTCACAATGAGAAAGAATGAATTTAAAAGATACAAATTAGAGGGAGAAATAGAAAGATAGGTCAAAAGAAGTAATTTAAGGGTCGTAGAGGCATTACACAAAATCTTGCATGTCGTGGAAGGTGGTAAGTAATGCTTAGAAATAGTTACTAGATGCTAGATAGGCTTGGGATGCTAGCACATTGCATGGACATCCATGCTAAGTGTCAGTATCCAAGTGATATTAGCTTCTGAACTCACAAAATACCTTAGCACAAGAAAAGGATTAAAACACAGGTGTATGCACAAAGATGGGGGACCAAAAAGTTGCCACCATGGGACTTTTTGGTCCAAAACAAGAAAATATGCGAGCACATTATAACACGCTCGCATTTTGCTTTGACATGAAAGTGTAAAATAACCTCATTTCTACCATTTCACTATGACCAAAGGAGTTTGTGTGCCAAAAAAATTGAGACGAAACTGTGAGTGCGTTCAAGGAAAGCCTCTCCAAGCATGTGCAAGAGAGAAAATGTTATTTTCACGACTCCACCTCACTGGTAAAGACATCGTGCAACAAATTTGGAGGTTCTAGCAGCTGAAGAAGGTAGGGTTTGATCAATTTTTGTTAGTTTGAGAAGAATTTTTGAATTTTGCAATGTTTGATTAGTTTTTATATTGCGTTTATAGTTATTGAGGCAAGAGAAAACCCAAATCCAGCTGATGAGGGTGAAAACAACCCCCAAAACCCTCCAAACCCTCAAAACCCACCTTTACGTCCTCACAATGTAAGGGATACTCAAGAAAACTACCTATGGGTAATAGAAGAAAGCAAGAAACATCTTCAAACTTTTATTCAAATGCTAAACAATCCAAGTGCAAGCACCGATCGTAGGTGGGCACTTGTGAAGTCACTAGAGGAGATTGTTTCCCACACCGATTCAGTGACAAAACAAATCACCAAATTCCAAGACTATAGGAAGAGATGTCAGCAAAACTATGCCGACAAGTTGTCATATGAGCAAGTGAAGAATGAAAAATTACAAAATTTCAATTATGTGCACACTTTATTAATCCCAAAACTGGCCAAAGATTAGAAGAAACTTGCTAACAGTTTCCTATTCATTGGTGTAGGAATGAAGAAATATCCCAATTTTTTTTGGATAGATGGTACATGGTCTTCGATGAGCACCCATGCAACAATGATGAGGTACCACAATATTTCTTAAGGAAACTCCATTGCGAGTTCGTCCTCAAGAAGATTCCTAATTATTTTGACGTTTGTGAGTTCCAAGGTAGAGGTGGTGGCTCTACCCAAGATAGAGAGGGGGCTCAACAAGATGAAAACCGTGTGCCTATACCCCCGTTGAGGCCAGAACGTAGGTCACTCCCTTTGACTTTGAAGGAGAATGTTGATGTGGAGACATTACATTCATTGACTACTCTCACCCAAAATCTATTACAGCATGCCGATGATCTTACCCAGGCCGATGAGGGTGAGAGTAGTAAGCATCATTTGTCCCCACATTTGTGTATTTCATGTGGGAACCTATGTGATTATGGGATGTAGGACTCATGGAAAGACCCTTGGCAAGATGTTGTGATGTAGGGGCAACATCCAATGATGGAGACATCCATATCGGATGATATTGTTCTCACCGATGATATATTACAGACTACATTTGGTATTGACTCTCAGGTAATTTTTACAAGTTTCATCTTGATTTAATATATTGTTATTTGAAATTTGTAATTAATTTTATATGACTATCTATATTATAAGTAAAAAATAATGTATGTAATTGTCTGCGCAATGAAATTCCAAGGTTAGAGTCTTCATCCTACCTTCGTTAGGCATCCATTAATGGGTTATGGGAGGAGGTCAAGTCAACAGGTATGTAATTTATCACATGATCATAATTATTGTAGATATGTCAATGGTAATATTATTTTGTGACAATTTGATGATTTCAACAGTCATCGACACCTCTACGGTTTCCTTGGTCCCCTGGACGCAAATCCACCACTTTTACGGAGGTAAATTTAACCATTTCTAATCATTATGCATTTTTAAAATAATGTTATGTATTTATTTTGGTCAAATATTCTTGAACTTGATTTTTAGATGCTGAATGTGGAAACCCCTCCTCATCTTCATGAGTTAGCACAGATAGGCATTAATGCAGCCATGATGTCTTCAAATCCTTTAACTGAGGTATGAGCCAATAACATGAAAATGTCATAATTTTGTATTTCTTGTTTTATCTCATGTCATTTGATGTAAATAAATGATATTTATGTTTAGTCAATTTTGCTTCTTGATGCTTCTCATAGGAGGTCACAACTCCAGCCTATCCAACTACGGACAAAGAAGCTGGAGACAAGATGATGGAGAGTGATCATTGGATGGCGGTAAGTGAACAATTACATATGTGATGTTATATATTTCATGTACACTTTATATAGTAATGTGCATATTGTTTGATTGTATTAATAGGTGGATCTGGATGAACTTCTGTCAAAGAGGTCTACTTGACGGTAGATAGAGGATGAGTAACAGATTGGCTCTCCATCTTCACAGTCAAGCAAGGGCCTCCGATTATTTCATAAAAGTCCATAGGAAACTAGTTTTTGGGATAGTTTTTGTATGCCTAGATGGCTTTGTATACATACTTTTGTATGTCATCGATGTATATTTTGTATATATGCCTATATGGCTTTGTTTGGACATGCCTATATGGCTTTGTATGTAAACTAGATGTTATGTTCATGACATTATGTATATGATAATTTATATTAAATATTTAATATGATGATCAATTATAGTTACATGAATTTGGTTTTACATGCGCCAATTGCATTTGCTTGAAAATTTATAAATGATTTTCAAATAATCCATTTTGTGTATATCTTTCAATCATTGCATTCTGTGGGACTGTACATTTTTTTGAGGCATCATTTCAAACAGTTCATGTGCCTTGTCTATGCTTCCACACTTTCCATACATGTCTACAAGGGCAGCTGCAAATACAATACATGTGACAAAACTCCTATATCATTTATGCTTTGATGGTTGTCCACACCATGTTCTCCAGATCCCATTCTAGAATAGGCAAGGAGGAAGTTGGATAAGGTTGTGCAATTTGGTTTTAGACATGCCAAAATTTGCATTTGGTTGAAATTTACTGTTGTGCATTTGCTTGAGAGTTTTTAAAGCCTTATGAAAAATCCATTTCGTGCATATCTTGCAATCATTGCATTCCATGAGACAACATTTCTTTGAGGCATCGTGTCAAACCATTCACATTTGTTGTATATGCTTCCACACTTTACATACATGTCTTGCAGGGTACTTACAACCACAACATTTGACAAAATTCCTATATCCTTTATGCTTTGATGGATGTCTAGACTGTGTTCCAAAGATACCACTTCTAAGATTTTTGGAATTTGGATTTACACTCACCAATTGCATTTTCTTGAAACTTTCTAAAGGCTTATCAAAAAATCCATTAAATATTCATATCTTGCAATCATTGCATTCCATGAGGTGACATTTCTTTGAGGCATCATGCCAAATAGTTCACGTGCCTTGTCTATGCTTCCACACTTTGTATACATGTCTTTGAGGGCAGTTGCAACTACAACATCTAACAAAATACCCATATGTTTTATCCTTTGATGGATGTCTATTTTGGCATAGGCAAGGAGGATATTGGCTAAGGTTGTGGAATTTTTCTTTACACCCGCCAATTGCATTTGCTTGAAAGTTTCTAAAGCCTTATCAAAAAATTTATTTTGTTCATATCTTGCAATCATTGCATTCAATGAGGCGACATTTCTTTGGGGCATCATGCCAAACAACTCACATGCCTTGTCTATGCTTCCACACTTTGCATACATGTCTACAAGCAATTGCAGCATGTGCCAAATTTCCTATATCCTTTATGCTTTGATGGTTGTCCATACACTGTTCCAAACATTCTATTTTGGTGGATGTCCATACCCTATTCCAAAGATCCCATTTTGGCATTTACACCTGTCAATTACTTTTTCTTGTATGTTTCTAAAGCCTTATCAAAAAATCCATTTTATGCATATCCTGCAATCATGGCATTCCATGAGACCACATTTATTTGAGGCATCATGTCAAACAATTCACTTGTCTTATCTATGCTTTGACATTTTATATATATGTCTTCTAGGGCAGTTGCAACTACAACATCTATCAAAATTCCCATATCCTTTATGCTTTGATGGATGTCCATTTACCATGTTCCAAAGATCTCAGTTTGGCATAGGCAAAGAGGATGCAGTCAAAGGTGGTGGAATTTGGATTTATACTCGCCTATTGCTTTTGCTTGAAAGTTTCTAAATCCATATCAACAAATCCATTTTGTGCATATCCTACAATAATGGCATGTTCCATGAGACCGTATTTCTTTGAGTCATCATTCCATGCAAGTACAATATTTGATAAAATTCCCATATGCTTCCACATTTTGCATACATAGTTGTTGTATTAGAATATTTTTGTATCCTGTCAAACAATTCAGTTGCCTTGTCTGTGCTTCCACATTTTGCATACATGTCTTCTAGGGAAGTTGTAACTACAATAGCTATCAAAATTCCCATATCCTTTATGATTTGATGGATGTCTATGTACCATGTTCCAAAGGTCCCACTTTGGTACAGGTAGAAAGGATGCAGTATGGAATTTGGATTTACACCCACTAATTTCTTTTTCTTGAAAGTTTCTAAAGCCTTATCAACAAAACCATTTTGTGCATATCCTACAATCATGGCATTCCATGAGATTCCATTTCTTTAAAGCATCATGTCAAACAATCCACTTGCCTTTTCTTTGCTTCCACATTTTGCATACATGTCTCCTATGACAGTTGCGACTACAACATCTTACAAAATTCCCATATCCTTTATGATTTGATGGATGTCCATGTACTGTGTTCCAAAGATCTTAGTTTGGCACTAGCAGAGAGGATGTAGTCAAAGGTTGTGGATTTTATCTTTACACCCACCAATTGGTTTTGCTTAAAAGTTTCTAAAGCCTTATCAACAAATCCATTATTTGCATATCCTGCAACCATACCATTCCATGAGACCACATTTCTTTGAGGCATCATGTCAAATAGTTGACTCACCTTCTCTATGCTTCTACATTTTGTATACATGTCTTCTAGGGTAGTTTCAACTACAATATTTTTCAAAATTCCAATAGACAACATTTTTTTGAGGCATCATTCAATGCAACTACAATATTTGATAAAATATCCATATGCATTTTGTAAGAATACATGAGATACTATATATTTCTATATGATTACCCTAATTAGTAAGAATTAATAAGAAAGAAGCATAATGGCAATAATTAGCATTCAAGGATTTCTAATGAAGACCTAGGGTTTGGGTGCCAATGACAACTCACCAAACCCTCGGATCAATCTTTATAAATGAAGAGATTTTATGATTTAGACTAATACAGATGCTTGGGTATCTCATGATCATATTAAGATCTAATCATTTCTTTGTTTCTTATAGGGTTTGTTTCCATGCTTCTAATCATAATAATCAATGTTATGGGACATCAAGGTTATGGAATAGCTCTTCTCATGTCATATGAGGAGATCATGATCACAATACCATTAAGATGTTGTGAATTTCAACAACAAATTTCCATCTTTCCAAACCCTACCATCATACATAGTCAAGAAGGCACAAAACAATCAAAAGCATGGACGGTCAAGGGACTATCATGAAATAATAAGGTCATGATGTGTCAAAAAGGTGAAGTTACTAGGTAAATGTGAGAAGTCAGTTTCAAAGAAGGTTTCAAAAGAGTATTTGTTGCTGTCACAGTCATGAAAGACTATCATTATGCCATCTTAGAGACCCTATGACTCAAGAAATTGCCATGAAAATGAGGTTGATGAGTTTTCTTAGGGTGTGAGGGGTAATCAAAGGGATTTCAAGGAAGATCAAACACCAAAGATGGGATTTTTCCATGATCTTTTTTTAGGACTATTACAATCATGAACAACCATCAAGGTCTTAAGAGTATTTACTAATCATCATACCATTATTCACATTTTAGCACTGTCAACACATATTTGGATAGTGTTATCCCAAAAAAACAAAGAAGGTTGTTATAAAGATCTTAGAACACTCATTTTATAAATGTACAATTGTATGCAAATGGTAGCAGTCATATGTCAAGCTTAGAATGGTCATATCAACCTAAGGACTACTTGATCGAATCCTCAGGACTAGGAGTGACATTTTGCATTCCATAGCTCGTGGGGCCGAATGGACTTCACCAACACATTGGTCTAGGTGGATAAATGCCAGGGGAGCTCTCATTTTGTGTGCCAAGTGCCCTAGTCGTTCAGGGCAGTAGGCTACTGGCAAAGTCCCTTAAGATCCCTAAGACGAAAAAATGCCAAACTTTGATGGAGTATTTCTCAGAATTTGTGGTAGCTGGGAATGTTCCATTTGGACCTATAGGTGCATGTGGGATCCATCCACAATAACCTCTCTTGGTTTCATTCAACTCTAGTTTGTTTGACTATGCCAGAATCAAACGTATTCTTGTAAAATGCTTCAGTTTCATGTAGTGGAAAGGTGCTATGAGTGACATTTTACATTCCATAGCTTGTGGGATCGAACTGACTATGCCAACATGTCAGGATGGGTGGGTAAATGCCAAGGGAGGTCTCATTTTGTGTGCCAAGTGCCCTAGTCATTCAGGGCAGCAGGCTACCAACAAAGTCCCTGAAGATCCATAAGATGAAAAAATTGCCAAACTTTGACAGAGTAGTTGTCAGAATTCATGGCAGTTGGAAATATTTTGTTTGGACCTATAGGTGTACGTGGGGTCCATCCACAATAAAATCTCTCAATTTTAGTCAACTCTAGTCTGTTTGATTATGTCGAAATCAAATACATTCTTGCTAAATGCTTCAGTTTCATGTTGTGGAAAGGTTGTCAGGTGCCATATTTTTTGTTCTGCTCATCATGGGGCTAAACCAACTATGCCATTAAGTTAGGGTGGGTGGGTAAATGCCAAGGGAGGTCTCATTTTTTGTGCCAAGTGCCCCAATCGTTCAGGGTAGTAGGCTACTAACAAAGTCCCTTAAGATCCCTAAGACACAAAAACTACCAAACTTTGATGGAGCTGTTCTCAGAATTTGTGGCAGCTGGGAACGTTCCATTTGGACCTATAGGTGTTGTATATGCCTAAAAATGACACGATTCAGTCTAAACAAATATTCTTAATATTTATTCCATTTTAATTCTTCTATCAATAAATAAATAAACAAATTTATTTATTTGATTCATATTCCTCTAAGTTAATTAAATATCAAAATATTTAATTCCCTCTTCTAAAGTCAAAATTAAATAAAATCCTTTATTTAATTAAATTCTTCCAAACAATTAAATAATTCTTAATTATTTAATTAAGTCAAATCATTCTTCCAAATTTAAATAAACCAATCAAATTTATTTAAATCCTCTCAATCTCTAAAAATAAAATATAATCAAATATTTTATTTTTTTTCCAAATCATGCACAAACAATTAAATAAATTTATTTATTTAATTTTCTTCCTTATCTTCTAATTCTTCCAAATTCATTCTAACTTAAATAATACCAATTATTTAATTGTTTCTTCCAATAATATCTTCTCTAAATTTAAATAAATCAAATATTTATTTAAGTTGTCTAATTCCTCTAAAATTGAGTTATCTAAATATAATTTAATCCTTGTGCACATGCAATTGAATATTCTCAATATTTAATTGAGCTAAAATATCTTCTCTTCCTCATGCAATTTCCATCTTCTAGTTCTATTTTCTTAACTGATTGATCTATTCTTTCAATTGATTTAATTTCTTCAGTTAACTCTTCTTCTATTTTATTAATTCCTCTCATGCAAAATATAGAAAGACACTTATCTTCTTCTTATTCGTGCACGTTCCTCAATTATTATCAACCATTGATTTTCTCATTCTTTCTATACCGTTGATCTTCTCTCTCTCAAGTCTATAAATTAAACCCTGTTCTTCCATTTCATTCATCCAAGCCTTTAGTATTGTTACTCTGTAAGAATTACAGTGCGCCTTTGGCACCAATTCCTTCATTTCTTGCGATCAAACTCGTTACTACACACTACTATCATTGTTGTGAAGCTAATCTTCATGGTGAAACTATCATAGTTGTTCCCATTTGAACATCTTGGAATCATAGCAAGGAAGTGCACCTTCTGAGGGCCATGTTCATAGACAAGGTCATTTGTGATAGGTGATCAATGAAAGCTAAGAATTAAAGGAGGTTTGCATTATATTGTTCATTGTTTGATTGATCTCTTTTGTTTATTATTTCATTGAGTTTTGGGTATCATTGATTATTATTATATTGATTATTCATTTGGATCCAATTTTCCCTTAACAGTTTTGGCACCCACCGTGGGGCATAGCCCTAATTTTTAACCAAAAAATTGAGTTTTTGTGTTTTAGAAAGCCATACACAAGAGGAAACTATGCATCTAACACATCCTAACACACATTTGCTGTCTATTCTGGCGCATACATTCTTTCGATGCATACATACTCTGTTTCAGTGCATCTATCCTCTTATACGACGCATCTGTCAGTTCGGCGCATATATACTATTTTCCTGTGGTTTTGACCTATGTCTTAGCGCATATGTACTACAGCACTTCTGAGCTTTGTTTCTACGCATTCAAGCTCTGAAGCTGCACATCTGATCTATGCAGTGATTTTTAGGGTTTCCTTGAAGTTTTTGCTAATGCTAACATCTTTTTGCAAGAACACTCTTGATTTGTTTTGCAGGCTAGGTACTAGTTTAGAATCATATAGTTGCACTTGTTAACTCACACTTCAGTTTCTAAACAAGAAAGTAAAATGGATGGTCATGCAAATCTCACATAGTCTTAACTAGGAAGGTGGTAATTGAATCATTGCTATCTTGCATATCATTGAATCATTGCTATATTGCTATCCTTCAAAGTTAACAACTCATTGCTATCTTGGTAAAATTGAACCATTGTTATCTTGTTATCACTTCAAAGTTAACAAATCACTACTATCTGGGTAAAATTAAACACATCATTGCTATCTGGGTAAAATTGAACCATTGCTATCTTGTTATCACTTCAAAGTTAACAAATGTATGTGCTTACCCAAGTAGATAGCTCATCTAGTTTTTCTCATTTTAACTAGGAGAAAAGAACCACTATCTTCTATTTTTTGGGAATGATACCAGGCCTATGCTCTCCCCTATCTTGGGTGACCAAAATTTTAGACATATCATTTTCACATGTGTTTTTCCTTTAGAGGGGCCTGCTCTTGGATACCATTCATCTAAGTAGGAACAACCCTAAGTGGTAATAGGCTAGACGCCAAGCCTTACCAATCCACTATAAATAAATTGTGTTTGGAGTGAAAGTTTCAAACAATGAGTACAGTTGTGTTATACCAACAACCAACCTCCCCCAAAACCCTCCAAGGCCCAACCCTTGTAGGCTGGGAGACTCCATAATGGAGAGTAGTGCTGCCGCATGTATAACCACTCGAATGGTTGCCTTTATTAAACACCTTTGTCTTAGTGGCCAAAAACCCCTATAATCTGGTGCAGGGAAGGGCGATTATCACCTCCTGAAGATGCTTCACTAGAGATAGTGAGAATTTAGTTTTATACTATTCTTTGAAACCTAGGATTGTACTTGCTTTCTTTTAGTCCAAAAAGAGTCAAAAAATCACAAAAAAGTAAAACAACCATAAAAACATTCTTTGTGTTTGTTGTGTCTTCTTGCCATAATTTTAGAAAATTAGATCAAAGAGGCCATCTTACAACCAAAAGTACCAAAAAACATTAGAAAAATTGTCAAAAATTTGCAAAAATACTTAAAAAGCCAGAGCTGCGCATTTGCTGTCTGAAACTGTGCATTTATACCAACTTGCTACACATCTGTACTAACTTATTGCACTTTTAACACATATTGCTGCACGTTTGAAGTTTGCCAGTATTGCGCATCTATACCGACTTTTCGTGCATTTACCAGTTTATACGGTGCATCTGTTCTGGTGCATGCATGACAATGAGTCTTCCACAGTCTTTGAGAGGAAAATTTTACCGTTTTTGGGTACCCATTTAAGCCTAGTTCCAAGTTCTGAGATCAGATCTTACCTTGCAGTCACTTTTCCATCCATTTCATGTCAAAGTCTCTCTTTCATTGGTCATCTCATTCACCTTCTATCAGGTCTCCCTAGTCCAAAGTCAAGTATCCCATATCAGATTAGCATAGGACCCTTTTTTAGATAATTTTGGATTCAAGTAACCCTGGTAAGTCATAGAACTTCGCTAGGGGTCTTGGTGCATGACTAGTCCCTACATAGTAAGACAGGTATCGAGTACCCTTACTAGTGGCTATCATCTTGTATCAGCCATCTTACTTGGAATCATTGACCGAGAGAGTCCCTTGCCCAAATCTCATCATAAGTATCTTATTCTCAGCAGTCTCCACTGGCATCTTGCCAAAATCTCTAGTTTCATCCCACCACATCCCATGTCACCTTGCATGGTTCTTACTAGATCTCAATACCAAAAGCAATTTGAAATGGCTGGATCATCTGACCGTATTGTCACCCCTCATGATAGTGATGAGAAAATCTCTCACGAAGATTATCAAGGACACTTCCAAGATTGGAAATTCCAACGCTTGCTAGAGAAAGTGCTCCATGAGGACCCTCACAAGTATTTTATTCATCTTGCAAATCTTGGACTTAAGCTCCCCGCTGATTTCAATCTCAACAAACTCAAAGAGAGCATAGAGGATAATCATGAACACTACACTGGTGAGGACAAAGGAAAGAAAGTCATAGACCCAAACACACCCATGGAAGAAATGAGGAAACAAATCAAGGGTCTAACGCAACAAATGATGGATCTCAAGACGGGTACAAACACTAAAACATACTCCTTGGAAGATATTGCACAGGACCCCTTTGATAAAAGTTTGAACATGGTACCATTCCCCTTTCGATTCAAAGTTCCTAAGTTCGATAAATACAAAGGGAAAGGGGACCCTAGAGATCACATTAGGGAATTCAATGCTACATGCATAGAAGTAGCTCACAATGAGACTTTCTTAATGAGACTATTCCCTACATCTCTAGGTAGTCAAGCCATGGAGGGTAAGTGCAAAAAGATGGGGGGCCAAAAAGTGGCCAAAAAATTTTCAAAAAAATTTTAGGCATAACGCGAGCGCGTTATAACGCGCTCGCGTTATAAAGTCCTCTATATATTAAAAAAAATGCTGTCATTTCATTTCATTTTATTTCATTGTGAGTTTTTCCTCCGCCCGCGGCTTAAAACCCTTCAAAAACGCGCTCGCGTTCTACAAAACACCATTCAACACAAAAGATTTGTTGATTCATCGCCAAAATGCCACCGCGACGTCGAGCACGCCAAAGGGGTGAGTTATCTTTGTTTTTTTGTTTGAATTTCTTCCTAAATAGGTAGGTTTTGTGTTGAGTTTTGATGTATATTTTATTAATTGTAGGAAATGTTAATGCACCTCCTCCTCCTCCTCAAAATCCACAAAATCTTGAGGAAGAAATATCTGCAGAACAACAACCTCCTCCATTCATTCCTTGACATGCCCCTGGAACACAAGATAATATAATGGGGGAAATTGAAAACAACAAAAAATAAATTGAAGATATAATTGCAAGGTTGAAAGATCCTTCCACTTCAACCTTGCATAGGTCCACGCTTGCCGAATCTCTTGAGTCTATGTTATCAAATGTAAATTCAATTAGCAAGCAAATAACTAGTTGGACCGATAAAAAGAGAGAGTTTAGAGATTACTATGCAGATAAATTGTCATACCAAGATGTCAAAAAATTACAAATTACAAAAGTAGACTTGTGTTCAATTTTCACAAACCCACAAACAAATCAACCTCCACCCATTACATGCAAGAGGTTCCCTATCCATTGGTGCAACAACCAAGCAATAAGGGACAATTTCGGGTAGAGGTGGTGGATGGTTTTTGACCATCCTCCATGTAATAACAATGAGGTCCCGCAATACTTTTTGAGGAAACTCTACTCCGAGTTTGTCCTCAATAAAGTGCCAAACTATTTTGATATGCGGGACTTCCAGGGTAGAGGTGGGGGCTCAGCACAGGATAGACCAGGGGCACGTCTTGAGCCACAGCGGGTAGTGAGACGAGTAATCAGCAGACCAGCCCACGAGCATGTTTCTATTCCTTCCATTGTGAAGGAGAGTGTTGAGGTCGATACACTGAGGTCGATTAGTGCCTTGACCCAGAGCATCATAGAGCATGCCGATCCTGCAACACAGAGTGGGTTGGGAGATAGTGCGAGGAGTAGGGTCCCACCGCATACTTGCCAGGCTTGCGGGTCAGCCTGTGGTTATGACCCCATGGACAGTCAGGACGCAGGTGCACAGGCTACATCTGCAGCTGAGCAGATGGTGATGACAGATACCCTCCTGAGTGAGACTTTCGGCCTTGATACTCAGGTAAATATTAGCAAGTTTATTGAATTTAATTTATTAAATTTTATTTTTGAAATACAAGATTAACTAATTTAAATTGATGATTTTAATGAAATTTCAGGGTCATAGCGTCGATGCAGTTTTTAGTGGTTCTCCACCTACATTTTTCACTAGATCATCTACTGTCGAGGTATGTAACTAGTAAACAATTATAAATATTACATGTGAATAGCATCGTTATATGAATGGTATTCTAATTTCTGATTTTTGATGTTGAATAGGTTAACACTGTAGATTTCATGGCAACACCTGCCAGCGGTGGTGGACTTCAAAGCTTTACGGAGGTAATAAAATAAATAGTTTAATGAATGAATTGTACTTACTAAATTTTTGTATGTGATTTGTGTGTTTTATTGTGTGTACTTCCATGTTTAGATGAGCGTGTGTGTATGTTAGGAGCCATGATTTGCATCACTATTATAGTTTTCGTAATTGAATAATGTTGTTTTATTTCCAGATGATGCAGGCTGCAGATACACCTCCCCATGTTCATAGGGCAATGGAGCAGGGTGTGGCCTCTGCGATTCATAGCTCTATGGCATTGACAGGGGTATGAGGCAGATTAGTAAATTTCAATTTACATTCATTGTTATAGTTGTCTATTTTTGAAAAATCAAAAGATTATTGATTTGAAGTTTAATTTCTATCTGGATGGTTTCTATAGGACATGACATCACCAGGGCCTTTTCCTGCTACTGAGGCAAGTGAGCAGACAGATTATATGTTGGCGGTAAGTGATTATTTTGTTAAATGTTTCATTTTTTTATAACATGTAATTTCTATATATTAATATCTATACTTTTTTTTGTAACAGGTAAAGGTGCAGGAAGAACTAAATAGGAGAAGTAGCCCTCGGGTTCGTAGTAGACCACCCACATGCATGTCTCCATCCCCTAGAAGATCAAAGGCTGCTCGTGATTTATTCTCTTCACCAGCTAGAGGGGAATGACTTTTTATTGTGTTCCTCTGTTGTATGCCTATATGGCATTTGTGGACATATATTTTGTATTGTACATAGTTGACATTGTATGCCTATATGGCATTCTTGTAAGCCTATATGGCTATTTTGTATATATGTTATACTTATATCGACAGATATTGATGTATGCGTATATGGATATTTGGTTAATACAAATCTTTTTTATTGATGGCGTCCATACTTGCATTATAAATCCACTTTTGAATGGATATTTGTAGATGGCTACTTCAAATATTTAAAGTCTGATTGTATTACATAGGATGTTTGCATTTTCTTTGATAGGCTTGATAGGCCATGGATTACATGATGGTGTTTGATGGAAAAGTATGGTACTAGAAGACTCTAGTTCATTCTTAATAGGCTTGTGATTGATAATATCTTTGCATGATTGCACTTGATCTTGGATCATGGGCATGTTGTTAGGATTTTGATTGCATTGTGATGTTTGATGGATAGGCATGGTGTAAGTGTAAGATACCCAACTAGTTCTACGAAAAATTTTCCTTACTTAAACACTTTTACTTGCTAACAATTCATCAACTACTTTAATAACATAAAGATATACATCAAGATAACTATTTGAATGAAACAACATTAGAGTTGGGTACTTGTCTTGTTACTTGATTCAATCAACTTGCAATGTCTTATTACATGGAAAATGCTTTCAGTAGCATGAAGTACAACTCATTCAATGGAAATACAAGGACAGGCCTTGAAGCCTTGATGTTACAATGTCTTCCTTATTTGAGCAACATTTGAAGATTTGGAATGTTCAACTCATCACCTCACAAGGTAGGCGCATATTTGAAGGATTTACAGGTTTTTCTGACTTGGGCGCCAAGTTGAGGTGACCTCCTCCTGAAGTTGCGCCTTGTCAACATTAGGTGCCAATTAGAGTTTATGGATGCTCTGGATTGTTTCCAAGAGTAGGTGCCAAAACATCATCATTATGAAAGTGTTTTAAATGCTAGGCGCCCAAATCAGCCCTCTGGAGTCTAGGCGCTCCTTTCATGCATTCTGTGTTCTAGGCGCCAATTGAAAGGAGTGGAGAACAGGGCAAGCGCCTTCCAAACTAGGTGTTTCCTTGAGGTGACAAGGACTTAGAAAGTGCGCCTAAGGTGAGTGCCTTGAGTGAAAAGGTCTAACAAACATCTTTGAACCCCCTTTCAAGGTTAGGCGCATTCTGGAGGTGGAAACAAGTAGAAGGTGTGCCTTAGCTTCCTTTGTCAATTCTTGCAAGTCTTTGTTGATTAGGAAGGTGGAATGCTTCATTGTAGAATGAGCGCCTATCTTCTAATGTCCAAACTACTTCTTTTGGCTCACTCTGTGGCTAGGCGCCAGAGCTAAACTGTTCACACAAGGGAGTGCGCCTAGACTCACTTGATGTTTTCTTACTACTTCAACCCCTGGAAGATGTTCCAAGGTGTTCCCTTTTACAAGCACCTGACCTCCCAAGTTCCTTCATGTGCTATTCCTTGAAGGTGCCAAAACTGAGCTCCAGTGCCATGGGATTGTGCCTAACATCTTTGAAGAGTTTCTAAGCCTTTTGCAAGTTGATATCCCAAACTCATCTTCTAGGCGCAACAGGAGCTTTCCAAAGGAGTTTCCAAGTTTTAGACACCAAGTGAGGTCATGGGTGAATGGAACTGCGCCTTAGGAGATGACTGGATCCTAAGCGTCAGTCTGGAGTTACAGTGGAATTGATATGCGCCTCAACTAGCTTAGGCACCCATTTGAAGTGATTCCTTTAACACTTCTCTGTCAATCTCAACTGCAAGGATGATCTCCTAATCCAATTTTGATCCTCTGGAGATGCAAATAGCTTTACATTTCACTAGGTTCCATCAATGATGATCATCAACCAAAGCGCATTTCAAAGGTGAGATAGGCAAGTGAGGCACCAAACTAGTCCTTAAGACTTATCTCCTTCTATCAAGTCAATTTCAACTATGTGAGAGAGTTCTATTCTAGGCGCAAAATGGAAATGTTTCATCAATTGGTGCATCTTACAAAGCTCCCAATTCTAGGCACCAGAGCCAAAGAGTTTTTCCCAACACATGCACCTGGGCTAGGAATTCACGTAAGAGACATCACTTAGCTTTAAAACTTTAAATCTATAGCCATCTGGGCTAGGCGCTCCAATGGAGGATCCTTGAACTCATGCATTGGCACCTTCTAGTTCTAGGCACCCATTTTGGATGATTCATCCTGATACTAGCGCCCAAAATGACTATACTCTCTTCATTATCCAATTCACTTAGAAGACTCAAGTTGGAGACTTAGTTGTCTATCCATGTTCTCTGGAAGATTCATCGTACCTCTATGCACTATCTCCTTCAAGGCGCTCCTTAAAATCATTGGAAGTGCTTAGGACTTACCTTAGTCCAAAGCGCCACAATCCATTCCTTAAAGCACAAAGAATTCTCAAAGGCGCCCCTATTTACCTCTAAGCACTCAAATATCATTTAGATTCAAGGCGCACATTTAGCTCCAAAACGCAAATTTCCATCATCAACCCATCAAGGTGCATCATCTTCCCTTTGTATCCCCTTCAAGGCGCAGACATTCACTTCTTCACACTCAAACTCACTCTCTGGCGCCAGAATAGGTGTATAACTTCAAATAAGGCGCTAATCTTAGGTTTCTAAGTACTTAGTTTGATCTTAAGGCTATCCTTTAAGCACTCTCTTCAACTCCCTCACTGAAGGCCCTCTATAAGTTTGGGCGCATTTCATCCCAAGGCGCTTCAACATCATCCAAGGCGCAAATTCACTCTCCAAGACAAGGTGCAAAAAACCCTATCCTAAGGCGCTCAAATCTTGCTTCTAGACCTAGGTGCACAAACATGAGATTAAGGATCATTCTGGCCACCATCACTTCCCTAAAGGCGCAAAATTGGTGTAGATACATTCCATTTATTAAGGATCATTCTGGCGCCCAAATCTTGTCAAAGCAAAGGATCAATAGGTTCTCTCTAAGGCGCACTCCAGGGTTTGATCTTGCAAGACTTCTCACGTCAAAATTTTGACCAAGACACTCAAGGCACTAGTCTTTATCATCTAACCCTACAGTGCACTTACTCATTATGATATACTCCTCAACTTTGTATTCAACCTTGCCCAAGGCGCATATTCACTATAAGGCATTCTCACGTTGTCAAGGCTCAGAGGGCTTCAACTTGCTAAAGGGTAGAGGTCTAGGCACATATCTGACTTGAAGCTCAAGGCGCTCCAACCCTCTTGCTCTGGAATTCCTTCTAGGCACTAAGTGACTTCTCCAATTCCTTGAAAACATTTGAAGTGTTTTACCTTCTCAAGGTGCTCCTTCGAACTTGACTCCAAGGTGTTATAATCTCAAAGGTGCTGACATCATCTCAACCAAAGGCGCTCAATGATTCATCCCATATCTAGGCGCTAAAACACTTAATCAACCAAGTCATTCAAGGCGCCATTCAGTAAACTCATCTTCCATGATATTCCTACCAAGGCGCATATCACTTCTCTCATGGGCTTTAGGCGCTCAGTTGAGTGTTTCAATACTATTTAGGTGCCAAATTCATTTTAATGCACCAAACACAAAGAGCTTTCAAACACTGGGCGCTCACAAAGAGTCTTCCAACCTTGGGCGCTAAATTAGGTCTTTACAACTATCCAAGGCGCATATCTTCGTTTGAACAACTTATGGTGCCAAGACAACTTCTCATTAGGGCGCTCAAAACACTTGTGTTTACATTTGAAGTGCTTTACCTTCTTAAGGTGCTCCAGACTAACCTGACTCCAAGGCGCTCCATCATCATCCTTAAGGCGCTAAAAACATCATCTCCACTCTAGGCAAAAACATCATCCAACTCCTTAAGGCACTTCACTGTCAAAGTCTGAAGGTGCTCTACCTAGACCTTTCCCCTAGGCGCCAGAACTCCTAAGCACTCACCAGATAACTCTCTTCTTCAAGGCACAAATCTTCCTATACTATGATTGCCTCTGAAACGCCAATTAACGTGATGTGAGGGTGCAAAGGCTACTCCAATCCTCAGTGAGTGCCTAGTTTAAACAAGGAGAAATAAAGCATTCAAAACTATCCAAACGATCATCCCCTTCCTAATGTCTTCACTGCTCCAGAAAACCTTGGCCAAAATGACACATAACAACTCCTATGAGCGCCCTTATGCCCTAGGATCATCTAGTTTGTGCGTCTTGTAATGAGGAGTTCATGTAAGTTTGGAATGAGCGCCTTGAATAAGTGTAAACTAGCCTAGAGAAGGGTATGTGCGCCTTGAGCATTCCAGAGATAACTGTGCGCCTAGAACAATATGAGTGCTCATGATGATGATTAACGCCCTGATGAGACTATGAGCGCCTTGTTCAGGAGATACCTTGTTTGATCATAAAATGCACCTTGAGTCTTGAAGGTTTTGAGCGCCTAGGTGATTTGGATGTTGGGATGTTGGTATGCGCCCAAGATTGAGGTAAGTGAGCGCTTGTAATGGAGGAGAGCAATGAGATGAGGTTTAGCACCTCCAAGTAAGGTCAGAGGTGAGGTTAGAGGTGAAATGCGCCTTTGGACCATTCTGGCGCCTTGGATGAAGAACCTATATCTTGAGCCCAAGAGGTAAAATTTGCGCCTTAGTGGATTTGGAGAGTTACAGAGATTAGAGAAAAGTGCCTTGAAGACAGAGTTGTTCAAGGCGCATGTGTGATTTGGTCAAAAACAGGCACCTAGAGTGAATAGGCTTTCATCCTGACTTAATACACTGCCTCCTTCTGACGATTTTTGGGGCAGCAGAAAACCTTTCACCACGGGCAAATGCCTCAGAGCTATAAAAAACTGAGAGAGGTTATTGTAGAGGCACTCTACGTGATCCCGTTGCCTTAGACGGAATGTTTCTAAGTGACACGGTTTTTGAGTAACATCTCGTCAAAGATTGCTGCCTTTTTGCACTTTGGACTCTTTAGGGATATCGTCGGTACAATGTAGCTCCGACTGTTTCGACATGTTTGGGTGAGAAATAGGACCATGCCTAGCATAAATGTACCCATTCGGACGCGTTGGAACAGTCAGTTTGGTCGCATCAGGAGCAGGACGAAAGTTACACCCCTTTGCAACTTTACACTGCCTCCTTCTGACGATTTTTGGGGCAGCAGAAAACCTTTCACCACGGGCAAATGCCTCAGAGCTATAAAAAACCGAGAGAGGTTATTGTAGAGGCACTCTACGTGATCCCGTTGCTTTAGACGGAATGTTTCTAAGTGACACGGTTTTCGAGTAACATCTTGTCAAAGATTGCTGCCTTTTTGCACTTTGGACTCTTCAGGGATATCGTCGGTACAATGTAGCTCCGACTGTTTCGACATGTTTGGGTGAGAAATAGGACCATGCCTAGCATAAATGTACCCATTCGAACGCGTTGGAATAGTCAGTTTGGTCGCATCAGGAGCAGGACGAAAGTTACACCCCTTTGCAACTTTACACTGCCTCCTTCTGATGATTTTTGGGGCAACAGAAAACCTTTCACCACGGGCAAATGCCTCAGAGCTATAAAAAACCGAGAGAGGTTATTGTAGAGGCACTCTACGTGATCCCGTTGCCTCAGACGGAATGTTTCTAAGTGACACGGTTTTCAAGTAACATCTCGTCAAAGATTGCTGCCTTTTTGCACTTTGGACTCTTCAGGGATATCATCGGTACAATGTAGCTCCGACTGTTTCGACATGTTTGGGTGAGAAATAGGACCATGCCTAGCATAAATGTACCCATTCAGACACGTTGGAACAGTCAGTTTGGTCGCATCAGGAGCAGGACGAAAGTTACACCCCTTTGCAACTTTACACTGCCTCCTTCTGACGATTTTTGGGGCAGCAGAAAACCTTTCACCACGGGCAAATGCCTCAGAGCTATAAAAAACTGAGAGAGGTTATTGTAGAGGCACTCTACGTGATCCCGTTGCCTCAGACAGAATGTTTCTAAGTGACACATTTTTTGAGTAACATCTCGTCAAAGATTGCTGCCTTTTTGCACTTTGGACTCTTCAGGGATATCGTCGGTACAATGTAGCTCCGACTGTTTCGACATGTTTGGGTGAGAAATAGGACCATGCCTAGCATAAATGTACCCATTTAGACGCGTTGGAACAGTCAGTTTGGTCGCATCAGGAGCAGGATGAAAGTTACACCCCTTTGCAACTTTACACTGCCTCCTTCTGACGATTTTTGGGGCAGCAGAAAACCTTTCACCACGGGCAAATGCCTCAGAGCTATAAAAAACCGAGAGAGGTTATTGTAGAGGCACTCTACGTGATCCCGTTGCCTCAGACGGAATGTTTCTAAGTGACACGGTTTTCGAGTAACATCTCGTCAAAGATTGCTGCCTTTTTGCACTTTGGACTCTTCAGGGATATCGTCGGTACAATGTAGCTCCGACTGTTTCGACATGTTTGGGTGAGAAATAGGACTATGCCTAGCATAAATGTACCCATTCGGACGCGTTGGAACAGTCAGTTTGGTCGCATCAGGAGCAGGACGAAAGTTACACCCCTTTGCAACTTTACACTGCCTCCTTCTGACGATTTTTGGGGCAACAGAAAACCTTTCACCACGGGCAAATGCCTCAGAGCTATAAAAAACTGAGAGAGGTTATTGTAGAGGCACTCTACGTGATCCCGTTGCCTCAGACGGAATGTTTCTAAGTGACACGGTTTTCAAGTAACATCTCGTCAAAGATTTCTGCCTTTTTGCACTTTGGACTCTTCAGGGATATCGTCGGTACAATGTAGCTCCGACTGTTTCGACATGTTTGGGTGAGAAATAGGACCATGCCTAGCATAAATGTACCCATTCGGACGCGTTGGAACAGTCAGTTTGGTCGCATCAGGAGCAGGACGAAAGTTACACCCCTTTGCAACTTTACACTGCCTCCTTCTGACGATTTTTGGGGCAACAGAAAACCTTTCACCACGGGCAAATGCCTCAGAGCTATAAAAAACTGAGAGAGGTTATTGTAGAGGCACTCTACATGATCCCGTTGCCTCAGACGGAATGTTTCTAAGTGACACAGTTTTCGAGTAACATCTCGTCAAAGATTGCTGCCTTTTTGCACTTTGGACTCTTCAGGGATATCGTCGGTACAATGTAGCTCCGACTATTTCGACATGTTTGGGTGATAAATAGGACCATGCCTAGCATAAATGTACCCATTCAGACGCGTTGAAACAGTCAGTTTGGTCGCATCAGGAGCAGGACGAAAGTTACACCCCTTTGCAACTTTACACTGCCTCCTTCTGACGATTTTTGGGGCAACAGAAAACCTTTCACCACGGGCAAATGCCTCAGAGCTATAAAAAACCGAGAGAGGTTATTGTAGAGGCACTCTACGTGATCCCATTGCCTCAGACAGAATGTTTCTAAGTGACACGATTTTTGAGTAACATCTCGTCAAAGATTGCTGCCTTTTTACACTTTGGACTCTTCAGGGATATCGTCGGTACAATGTAGCTCCGACTGTTTCGATATGTTTGGGTGAGAAATAGGACCATGCCTAGCGTAAATGTACCCATCTGAATGCGTTGGAACAGTCAGTTTGGTCACATCACGAGCAAGACACCAAAAATGCAAAGGTTGCTTTGTGCAACTTGACAACATTGACACTTTTTTGCAACATGACTCAAAGACCCAAACTGACCCCAAATGACTCAAAGTGACTTAAAATCACCTTGATTATAGAGGTCAAGGTGCTCCTTATCATTCATTCATTATGAGCGCCTTGGGAGAATGGTATATAGGTCATCATCATGATTGGGCGCCCTGGATCCATAGTGTTGGAGAGATCATCAAATGGTGTCTAGTAGGGTGAGTTATGAGTTTGGTCGCATCAGGAGCAGGACACCAAAAATGCATAACATGATGATGTAAAAATGTGTACATATGTGTAAAAATGCAGGAGGAAATAAAAAAAGACAAACCTTACAAATTAATGTGCATACTTACAACTCAATGTAACATAACTTTACAAAATCAATGTGAATACTTACAAATTAATCCAATGAACCATCTGGATCTGCTCTACTCTTTATTGTGTCAAGTATTGCTTCATGGTCAGACTCACGCACCTTCCACAATATTTTGTTCAAAGGTCTACCCCGGTACTTTATCAAATGAACATTGGATGCCACGACAAGGTTCGAGTAATGAAGAATCTTTCGATGCATGTCAAAGTCCTGAAATAGCCAAATATTAACACTCTTATGTGGGTACCTTCTAAGCCATGTTCCAGTAATAACCACTGATCTTGTAGGGTATTCGATGTTTCCTCCATCTGTAACAGGGGCCTCCAATTTCTTTTTGGCCTCAACACAACGGCATAAGTAATAATCTGTTCCCTCTTCATTATCTTCATCTGCAATAACTGCATATACATGTCCTACATTGATATGTGTAGCAAATTAGATGAAATTAGTCAACATTACAAAAACACTACAAAGTAAGATGACATTACCTGGTTGAACTAGATGAAATTAGATGCATATATGTGCCCTATATTACCCGGTTGAACTAAATCTGATATGTGGTCAAAGTCAACTGACGATTCCATCTGTGTTAGTTCCAGTGCCATCGAGGGTCGATACGTGTCAAGTGGGCTAAGATAACTTAACTACCATTCGTCAACCCACTCCTTTGACTCGCACTCATCCCAGACTTGAATTGTACAGGAAGAACAAAAGCATGACATCTTTCGTGTATGGATACTCCATGAACCTGCAATTGAACTTCTGAAAGAGTGCATCTCATTTGATCCTGTCAGTGTACAACAATCCTCATATGGTGCAATGTTAGTATCATCTATCAACCAAAAAAATCTATGAACTAAAGACTTACCTTCATTACCTGGACCCATGGAAGCATTACACCACTCGACAATCGATTTTGCATCTGTCAACTTTGCATTGTCTTTATACTTTAACTCTTCTCGTGCTATGGCTCTTTTGATACATGCTCCTGCACCATCATGCTCCCCCTTTCCATGCCCGGCCTCACAAAAGTTCCACATATGTTGAATACCTGTAAAATTATGCCTCCTACTCAGCCAATAGAAATTCTGCGAGTTCTTGAATTGTGATGCACAATTATCTGACCATATGATATGCTGACTGAACGATATGCCCCTTCTAGCCAAATCATTATAGAACACCTGAAAGCAACCTTGCACGAACTCCGTAGAATGCGTGCGATCATCACTAATATAGAAATGATACTCCCTTATGATCTTTCTGTCATCCTCTGTACTATCATTCGCATGAATGAATGCGATGTGCACAAATATAGAAACCTGTGTGGAGTTGTAATATTGTGATTTCACCTCACGCTGTGGCTGTAGACTGTAGTTCTCTGCAAAGTCGACGACTGAAACAATGCTACCAATTGGAAATGTGTCCTTGCATAACTTGAATTGCAAGTCCAACCATCGAGCTCTATGGGCATGTCTTGCATACTCATACACTATGCTGTCACGAAATATAGGCATAAACTGATACACTGGAATCTTTTCAATAACTAATTCACACCTCTTTGCTTCTTTACCATCTTTTGTATTGTATGCCACTGTTTTATACTTGCCAAATTCTACTAGTTCATTTCCAACCGCATGTGTTATTTCCATATGTTCACATATTGGCAAATGTTGCAAGCCACTGCAACGATGACATGTGCCATCCAAGCATAATTTCTTGTAGAATATTTGACCTTCCTCTCTTTCACATAAAATTCTTGATATGAAATCTCTTGAAGATGTTGGTGGGGCACATATGGCACAACCCTGCAAATCATTGTTAGTATGCATATCTAAACATATAGACCTATAAGCATCAAAATGGTTAGAAAATTCAATATGTAATCTACAACAACAAGTAGTGCGTGTGTGATTTATCTTAACATAGAAAGGTTTTAGCATTTCAAAATATCTTTGACAAATTTTAATTTGAGGATACTTCTCTAGAAATTTACCATAAAACTGTGTTTGAGTCTCATCCAAAAAATGCTTTGGATGTGGCTCGCGGTTCTGACTACCAATTCTCCTTCTTACCACATCCCTTTGATTCGGAGATACCCTTGTGTAATTCTTCCAAAAGTCTTCAATTAGTGACCTCAATGCTTCAACAATTGGTTTATCTTTTCGTGGTAGTCTCCCCGAGAACGCCCATAATTCATTGGCATTAGTGTCCTCAATTCTTTGGCGTCTTCCAACGGCTCTTGATAAAGTTTTCCTATTAATTCTCAATTTTTGACTTGTCTTTCTAATAAGACGAGCTTTCCTCGTTTGACTACTTACTATAGTCGATGTAATCACACACCGTGTTGCATTACTATCTTTTGTGCGTGAGGTGTTACCCACACTCTCATACGCACTCATTAGATTCTTGACAATAGATTTTTCACTTGAAGCCTCTGATGTTCTCAACCCAAGAATCTTCATGATAGACCTATACTTTATACTTCGCATCATTTCAACGAATAGTTGACATCTTGCAGTCTCATTTAACTTTTCAAAGAACAATCTCCAAATCTTATTAGCATATCTTCTACAAGTGCGTTTTGGAATCTTACCTTCCATTGGCTACAAAATATTCTCATCAATATCAATCAAATACTTTGGCTTTCTATGCAAAATTCTAGGTGGTGTCAAGTTAGGTAAATTCATCTCAACATTAGGAATTTCATCAATATTTAAATGAGATGGGTTAGATGGCATACCTTCGATCGAAGATGGAATAGATGACATACCTTGAGGTTGAGGTGGGAACGATGGCGTACCTCCTTCATCACATGTGAGTGATGATGTACTCTCAACTTGAGATGTGGTAGATGGTGTCCCTACATGTTGTCTTGCGATAAAGGATGTGTCTCCAACTATGGTATTTAAATCTCTCGTACCACGAAGTTTTTGCATTCGTTCTCTTTGTGCCGCCAATACCATATCTCTTTGTGATGGTTGTGGTTCCTCTTCAATTGGTATGTCTTCATTTATCGTGTCCAATTTCCTCTTCTCACGAAGTTCCCTCATAGCCATTGCTTTCTTTGCATTCTTAGCTTCTATCTCTTCCTGTGTTGGTTTAATTCTTGATCGTTTCCTCGGCATGACGGAGAATTTGTCTGTAGCATGATAAAGAGACCAATATTAGTTCCTAAGAAATGAATACATGATAATAGTGGGATTGTATTTTTTTTATGTTGTAAGGATTTATTCTTGTATAGTTTGACATCATGGTATGAACTAAGGTTTGTTTATTACACATAATTATTAAAGAGCCCAAGTGTAGAAAATATACATGGCATCATGTGAGATTGTAGGTTGCTTTCTTGATTGGAAATGTGTCTATTTTAAACATGTATGATAATGCATGATAAAGTAATTCAATCCGAAATAAGGAAAATGTAAAGAACATGCATGTAAAGACTTGACATACCTAAAAAATGAAGATTTGAATGGAGAGAGTACCCAATTATGTAGTGTTTTTATCTTCTTGCATCAAACTCCTCAACAATTTGAGTTTTTCACCACTTGCTTCCTTTTCAATGTTAAATTCTTAAAATTGAATCAAAATTAACATTGCAATACTACAAAAATTGAAACTTGTATAGATATATATCAAATTTGGTTTGAAAACTATGTTATTTCCTCCTTCTCAAGTTGGCAAAGCAGAAAAGGTGGTGGAAAGATCATGCAAAGGTGGTACAATGTGTCAAATGTGCATGTGAACTTCCCAATAGCATGAAAGCACTTCTTTTTTGTCGGAGCACGCGCAGAATCAGTAAGAAAATAGAGCATGTGGGCCTGTATCACGGGGGTAACCACTTTTTTACCGTTTCAGTAGAATTACAAAACGCGAGCGCGTTATAACGCGCTCGCGTTTTGTCCTGCTATAGATCTCTAAACCCTAAACCCTCAACTCTAATCCCTTGACCCTCAACCCTCAATGTCAAATCCTAATCCCTCAACCCTATCCCTAAACCCTCAACCCTCAATGTCAAATCCTAATCCCTCAACCTCAACCTTGTCCCTAAACCCTAATCCCTTCAACCTCAACCCTATCCCTAAACCCTTGACCCTCGAACCTCAGCCCTCAACATCAAACCGTAATCCCTTGATGCAGAGCGAAACAAGTTGAACATTAACACAGGTGAAAAAATCCTTGAAAGTCCACAAAATAACCTTTACAGTGTATATCGGCAAGATAATTTAAATGTCACACCGAAATGTACCTCAACCCTCAACCCTCAACATCAAACCCTCGAACCTCAACCCTCAACCCTCAACATCAAACCCTAATCCCTCAACCCTTAACTCTAATCCCTCGACCTTCAACCTTGATCCTAAACCCTAAACCCTCAACGCCAAATTCTAATCCCTCAACCCTTCACTCTAATCCCTCAACCCTAAACCCTATCCCTAAACCCTCAACACTATACCTTAAACCCTAATCCCTCAACCCTAACCCTAAACCTTGTCCCTAAACCCT
Source organism: Cunninghamia lanceolata (assembly GCA_027924645.1). Classification (NCBI taxonomy): domain Eukaryota; kingdom Viridiplantae; phylum Streptophyta; class Pinopsida; order Cupressales; family Cupressaceae; genus Cunninghamia; species Cunninghamia lanceolata. The sequence continues at coordinate 6,891,637 of BSBN01000850.1, forward strand.
AATCCCTTCAACCTCAACCCTATCCCTAAACCCTTGACCCTCGAACCTCAGCCCTCGACGTCAAACCCTAATCCCTCAACCCTTAACTCTGATCCCTCATCTCTCAACCCTAACCCTAAACCCTCAACCCTCAACATCAAACCCTAATCCCTCAACCCTCAACCCTAATCTGTCATCTGTCATCCCTCCACACTCTACTTTAACCCTAATTCCTTGACCGTCGACCCTCGAACCTCAACCCTCAACCCTCAACATCAAACCCTAATCCCTCAACCCTTAACTCTAATCCCTCGACCTTCAACCCTGATCCTAAACCCTAAACCCTCAACGCCAAATTCTAATCCCTCAACCCTTCACTCTAATCCCTCAACCCTAAACCCTATCCCTAAACCCTCAACACTATACCTTAAACCCTAATCCCTCAACCCTAACCCTAAACCTTGTCCCTAAACCCTAATCCCTTCAACCTCAACCCTATCCCTAAACCCTTGACCCTCGAACCTCAGCCCTCGACGTCAAACCCTAATCCCTCAACCCTTAACTCTGATCCCTCATCTCACAACCCTAACCCTAAACCCTCAACCCTCAACATCAACCCCTAATCCCTCAACCCTCAACCCTAATCTATCATCCGTCATCCCTCCACACTCTACTTTAACCCTAATTCCTCGACCCTCAACCCTATCCCTAAACCCTTGACCCTCGAACCTCAACCCTCAACCCTCAACATCAAACCCTAATCCCTCAACCCTTAACTCTAATCCCTCGACCTTCAACCCTGATCCTAAACCCTAAACCCTCAACACCAAATTCTAATCCCTCAACCCTTCACTCTAATCCCTCAACCCTAAACCCTATCCCTAAACCCTCAACACTATACCTTAAACCCTAATCCCTCAACCCTAACCCTAAACCTTGTCCCTAAACCCTAATCCCTTCAACCTCAAACCTATCCCTAAACCCTTGACCCTCGAACCTCAGCCCTCGACGTCAAACCCTAATCCCTCAACCCTTAACTCTGATCCCTCATCTCTCAACCCTAACCCTAAACCCTCAACCCTCAACATCAACCCCTAATCCCTCAACCCTCAACCCTAATCTATCATCCGTCATCCCTCCACACTCTACTTTAACCCTAATTCCTCGACCCTCAACCCTATCCCTAAACCCTTGACCCTCGAACCTCAACCCTCAACCCTCAACATCAAACCCTAATCCCTCAACCCTTAACTCTAATCCCTCGACCTTCAACCCTGATCCTAAACCCTAAACCCTCAACGCCAAATTCTAATCCCTCAACCCTTCACTCTAATCCCTCAACCCTAAACCCTATCCCTAAACCCTCAACACTATACCTTAAACCCTAATCCCTCAACCCTAACCCTAAACCTTGTCCCTAAACCCCAAACCCTTCAGCCTCAACCCTATCCCTAAACCCTTGACCCTCGAACCTCAGCCCTCGACGTCAAACCCTAATCCCTCAACCCTTAACTCTGATCCCTCATCTCTCAACCCTAACCCTAAACCCTCAACCCTCAACATCAACCCCTAATCCCTCAACCCTCAACCCTAATCTATCATCCGTCATCCCTCCACACTCTACTTTAACCCTAATTCCTCCACCCTCAACCCTATCCCTAAACCCTTGACCCTCGAACCTCAACCCTCAACCCTCAACATCAAACCCTAATCCCTCAACCCTTAACTCTAATCCCTCGACCTTCAACCCTGATCCTAAACCCTAAACCCTCAACGCCAAATTCTAATCCCTCAACCCTTCACTCTAATCCCTCAACCCTCAACCCTATCCCTACACCCTCAACACTATACCTTAAACCCTAATCCCTCAACCCTAACCCTAAACCTTGTCCCTAAACCCTAATCCCTTCAACCTCAACCCTATCCCTAAACCCTTGACCCTCGAACCTCAGCCCTCGACGTCAAACCCTAATCCCTCAACCCTTAACTCTGATCCCTCATCTCTTAACCCTAACCCTAAACCCTCAACCCTCAACATCAAACCCTAATCCCTCAACCCTCAACCCTAATCTATCATCCGTCATCCCTCCACACTCTACTTTAACCCTAATTCCTTGACCCTCAACCCTATCCCTAAACCCTTGACCCTCGAACCTCAACCCTCAACCCTCAACATCAAACCCTAATCCCTCAACCCTTAACTCTAATCCCTCGACCTTCAACCCTGATCCTAAACCCTAAACCCTCAACGCCAAATTCTAATCCCTCAACCCTTCACTCTAATCCCTCAACCCTAAACCCTATCCCTAAACCCTCAACACTATACCTTAAACCCTAATCCCTCAACCCTAACCCTAAACCTTGTCCCTAAACCCTAATCCCTTCAACCTCAACCCTATCCCTAAACCCTTGACCCTCGAACCTCAGCCCTCGACGTCAAACCCTAATCCCTCAACCCTTAACTCTGATCCCTCATCTCTCAACCCTAACCCTAAACCCTCAACCCTCAACATCAAACCCTAATCCCTCAACCCTCAACCCTAATCTGTCATCTGTCATCCCTCCACACTCTACTTTAACCCTAATTCCTCGACCCTCGACCCTCGAACCTCAACCCTCAACCCTCAACATCAAACCCTAATCCCTCAACCCTTAACTCTAATCCCTCGACCTTCAACCCTGATCCTAAACCCTAAACCCTCAACGCCAAATTCTAATCCCTCAACCCTTCACTCTAATCCCTCAACCCTAAACCCTATCCCTAAACCCTCAACACTATACCTTAAACTCTAATCCCTCAACCCTAACCCTAAACCTTGTCCCTAAACCCTAATCCCTTCAACCTCAACCCTATCCCTAAACCCTTGACCCTCAAACCTCAGCCCTCGACGTCAAACCCTAATCCCTCAACCCTTAACTCTGATCCCTCATCTCTCAACCCTAACCCTAAACCCTCAACCCTCAACATCAAACCCTAATCCCTCAACCCTCAACCCTAATCTATCATCCGTCATCCCTCCACACTCTACTTTAACCCTAATTCCTCGACCCTCAACCCTATCCCTAAACCCTTGACCCTCGAACCTCAACCCTCAACCCTCAACGTCAAATCCTAATCCCTCAACCCTAAACCCTATCCCTAAACCCTCAACACTATACCTTAAACCATAATCCCTCATCCCTCAACCCTAAACCTTATCCCTAAACCCTAATCCCTCAACCCTCAACCCTAATCTGTCATCCCCCAACTCTAATCCTTCATCCCTAAACCCTAAATGCTATCCCTATTCCTACACCCTCAACAGAATCGATACTATACCTTAAACCCTAATCCCTTATCCCTAAACCCTCCAACCCTATCCCTAATCCTTATACCCTCCACACTCTACTTTAACCCTAATTCCTCGACCCTCAACCCTATCCCTAAAACCTTGACCCTCGAACCTCAACCCTCAACCCTCAATGTCAAACCCTAATCCCTCAACCCTTAACTCTGATCCCTCGACCCTCAACACTATACCTTAAACCCTAATCCATATCCCTCAACCCTTAACCCTTAAAACTTAAACCCTATCCCTACACCCTCAACACTTGACACTATATCTTAAGCCTTAAACCCTCATCCCTAAAGCCTCAACCCTCAATCCTTAAACCTTAAACCCTAAACCCTATCCCTAATCCCTCTACCCTCAACACTCTAACCCTAACCTCGACATTAAATGCTAATCTGTCAACCCTAAACCCTAATCCTAAACCCTCAACCCTAAACCTTATCCCTAAACCCTAATCCCTCAACCCTCAACCCTAATCCATCATCCCTCAACTATAATCCCTCATCCCTAATCCCTAAATGCTATCCCTATTCCTAAACTCTCAACAGACTTGATACTATACCTTAAACCCTAATCCCTTATCCCTAAACCCTCCAACCCTATCCCTAATCCTTACACCCTCCACACTCTACTTTAACCCTAATCCCTCGACCCTAAACCCTATCCCTAAACCCTTGACCCTTGAACCTCAACCCTCAACCCTTAATGTCAAACCCTAATCCCTCAACCCTTAACTTTGATCCCTCGACCCTCAACCGTAATCTGTCATCCCTCATCCCTAAACCTTAAACGCTATCCCTATTCCTAGACCCTCAACGGGCTCGATACTATACCTTAAACGCTAATCCCTTATCCGTAAACCTTTCAACTCTATCCTTTATGCCTTAACCCTCATGATAAATAGCCTTGAATGTAAAAAAATTTGAGTGGGACATAACGCGAGCGCGTTATAACGCGCTCGCGTTATGTCAAACATGGGAAAATACAGACTTGCGGGAAAAAATGTAAGGCAAGAAATAACGCGAGCGCGTTATAACACGCTCGCGTTATTTCTTGCTTTGGGAATCCCAAGCCTTGGGCTTGGGATTTGCTTTGGATTTCCAACCCAAAGGCTTGGAGTGCCTTATGAACAGTCACAGACGTGTTTTTCTGTATTCTTCAAAATTTCACATAATTTCGTTCGTGCTAACCCTCAGATTTGCACGTGTTTCAAGGTTGAACAAATCGAACACATGGGTAATGTTAGGCTTTCTCTTAGCTATTTGACGATGTGATTTTTTTCACATTTTAACAATGTTAAGCCTTTCATCTTTAATTTCTTTTGTTTGTGTGTCCGTTTTTATGCAAAAACCACTGTTTGGTCTTTTTTTCATTGTAAAATAACTATTCATTCAAATTTCAAAAAAATTACATATTTAGAAACTAGACTCCATTCTACAAATATTAAAAAAATAAAAAAATGATTTTCAATTAGTTTTCAAAATTTATAGGGGTAGCACGGCCAAAATTCTATTTTTTAGGATGTGTCCACTTTAAAAATTAGTAAAAAATCAAATATTCATCAAAAAATTATCAGAAAAATCAGGCATAAACTACATGCTATTAGCTAATTTCTCACTGAAGCGATTTTAAAAATACCAAAAAAAAGTTGACCTTTTGAGGGAGCCACAAAACATGCTATGTTATGTTTTTTTGACAGAAACAACACCAATTTCTGTGGCTCCCTCTTTTGAACCCCTTAATCTATGCCATTTTCAAAACAAAATAGTAGTTTAGAAAGTAGACTCGGAGCACTACGAACATTGTTTTGGTTGCATCTCTAAATTTTGAGTGTAACTATGCTCAATTTCTCATCCAAGGCCAGTATTTCCTGATTTCAGAAAAAAAGTGGCCACTTAAGACCCCTTTTTGGCCCCCCATCTTCTTGCACTTACCCTGGAGTGGTTCTCAAGACTCCCACTGGGCATCAAAACTTTTGATGAGTTAGTCAACAAATTCATCACACACTTCTCATACAATATTGAACATAAAATCTCCATGCTTGACCTATGCAATACCAAGAAAAAGAGCGGTGAATCATTTGCTTGCTTCCTACAAAGGTGGAGACAACTAGAAAGCAAATGCTCATATGATGTACCCAAGAAGCAATTAATGGAGATGTTTGTCCACAACCTCAACTCCAATCTAAGCTACCAAATCCAAATTCAATTCCCTACCTCCTTTTCGAAGGTCATTGAAATGGGATTGTTCATCGAGAAAGCTATGATCACCAAGGGGCAAATCAAGTTATACAAGGACACACCTACCTCCAACTACATGACTGACAAATCAAAGTTTTGGACTACGAATAAAAATGTCATCAATGATGGAGTAGTTGATGCCAAGGTGGCAGCTCCCAAACAACAACCAATATTCACTCTCAAAGGAGAGGCAAGCAATGTTACACCCAACAAAACATTTTCTCAAGAGCCAAGACCATGGTTCAACTCAAATCCAAGGCAAAATTTCACACCGCTGGGTGAGTCCCAAGAATCTGCATTAAGGAAGCTATTGGCCAACAATGAAATCACTCTACTGCCAACAAGCGATTATGAACCTCAAATAAAACCTCACTATTGGAAAGACACTGACTTTTGTGAGTATCATTGAGGAAGAGGACATACAACCAACAATTGTATCTGACTCAAACATGTTATTCAAGATATACTTGATCAAAATCAAGGAGGTGCTCAACAACACACTTCTAATGAGATGCATGTGGCTTACAAAGATCCATTTCTCAATCACGACAGGCCATATAACAACAACAACAACAACAGCAACAACAACAACCACAACCACAACAACAACCATAACAAGCAAAATCAAAATAATGGGAATAGTAATGCCAATTATGCAAGTGTGCCATTTGATTATACAATCAATTGCATATCAGAGCATGTCCCACAAATCAATGTGGTTATGTCTAACCAACAATCAGGACCCAACAAAATTGATTACAGCATCATCACCCGTAGTGGTAAGGTCATGTTGAATACCCTCCCTCCATGGTCATCACCTTCTCAGTCTAACTCCCATCAGTATAGTGTCATAGACCAACTATGGAAGACTCTTGCCCACATTTCTATCTTAGAGTTGTTGCGTCTGTCTCCTTCCCACAAAGAGATTCTTGATAAAGCCTTGGTGGAAACAACTGTACCCACTAACTTGGCCCAAGATAAGTTTCAAGTCATGGTAGGAAATCTCACTTCCTCTAGTACCATATCATTTACTGAACAAGATGACCTCTCAGTGTCTCAACCTCATAACACCCACTTACATATCATCTCCTTCATCCATAAGCACCGTATCAAGAGGGTTCTCATTGATGGGGGAGTCAGTTTAAATATTTGCATGCTCAAGCTAGTCCTTACATTGGGGTTCTCTCAAAATGCAGTTGATCCAAGGAAGAAGATTACTATCAAAGCCTATGATGAAGATGAGAAAACTACCAAAGGAATAATGGTATTACCCATACAAGTAGGACCGGTGATAAAAGACATTGTGTTCCAAGTCCTAGATAGGGAGCTAGCCTATAATATTCTCCTAGGTAGACAATGGATTCATGCCATGAAAGTTATGCCTTCTACCTATCACCAATGCATAAAATTCCCTCATAACAGCAAGCAAGTCACCATCCAAGGTGATCTCGACCCCTTTCAGCATTGCAACTTTGTCCTCTCAAAACCTGATTGCATCATACCCAACAATAGAGCATCTACATCCCCTACCCCACAGCATGATTCTACCTCCAAAGCTTCCTCATCCAAGCCCAAAGAACAAAAAATTACCATAAAAGAAATAGGAGTAGGGGAATACTCCATCGAGCACTGCCTCAACTTGGTCAAATTGTCTCTATCTCCTAGATCCTTTGGGTGACCCAAGCATTTTCCAAAGCCATCTACTCCTCTTACACCTCCCACAACTCCTTTTGTAAAATGGGGGACCCTATCAGATGAAATAGAGGAAAGAGATGTCTTACAATGGCTCTACACAGAAGAAGAAGAGAACATACAACAAGAACCACCTAAGTGCCCAATGGAAATCTATGGGCGAGGTGAGTCTATCCTACACAAAATAGGTTATGAAGGACAAGGCCCCATTAGCATAAGAAAAGAAGGAATTATAGAACCCATTCAACCCTCTTCGTCCTCATTGGCTAGGACTACAAAAGGTCTAGGATATAAAGATAATGGAAAAGCAAAAGCAAATGCTTGTCTCGTGGAATGACCCATACCCTTTAAGAGGATAGTGACATAGACTCCAATGAATATGAGTGGGATGAGCTGACAAAGCATTCCTATGACAACAATGAGGTTGATACCATTCAAACTTATAGCCCCTACTATGAGACACGAACACAACCGCATAGGCCATTAGAGTGTGATTTACCTATCCATGGAATATGAATTTTGAGGAAGGTTTGAGTTCTATCACAATAAACAATTTGGAGGAAAGTACCATCCCAAACACTCTCCCTACCAATACTCCTAGCATATCCATTCAAGCTATCAATGAATTAGATCTATCCTCTGACTCCCTCCCCCTTGTGCATCCTGAGCTTATTAATTGGGATCTACAAGGAACCTCGCAACTAGATATGTTCCAAAATGATGATGTCTATATTGACTACATGGAACTTAGGGACCACCTACCTAAAGGAAATCATAAAGCTGGCTTTGCCATTGAACTTAATACCATGCCTTATTTCGGAGAGGGTGCCAAGCCTTCCAATAGCAAAAATATCAAAATAAAAATTGGATCTGATGGTGAAAACTGCTTCGCGGTAGTGTCAGATCCCAAAATAGTAAAAAGAAAGGATGTATCCGATGGTGAAAACCCAACTATGACACCTAACGATGGAAGGTTTGACACTCTCCCCAATGACATGCACAAGGAGAAGTCTCAGATTGTTGTGGAACCTATAGAACCTGTTAACATTGGAACAGAGGAACAACCTAAGATCATTCACTTTGCTAAGTCTCTAACCCCACCAGAAAAGACTAAGTTTGTACCATTCTTTAAGAAAAAGCAAGTCAACTTTTCTTGGTAATATGCAGACATGCTGGGATTAGACCTAGATTTGATTCTACATCATCTTCCACTAGATCCAGGAGTGAAACCAGTGAAACATAAGCTTAGAAAGATGCATCCACACATTGCACTACTAGTAAAAGAGGAACTCAAGAAACTACTGGATGTAGGGTTTATCAGAGCTATAGACTATCTGGAATGCGTCTCCAACATAGTACCAGTATCCAAACCTAATGGCCAAGTTAGACTATGCAATGATTTTAGAGATCCAAACAAAGCTTGCCGCAAGGATGATTTTCCATTGCCAAATATAGATATCATAGTTGACTTAACAATAGGGCATACCATGTTATCTCTCATGGATGGCTTCTCAGGATACAATCAGATGAGGATAGCACCAGAAGACCAGAATAAGATAGCTTCTACTTGTCCATGGGACACTTTCTACTGGAATGTCATGCCATTTGGGCTAAAGAACGCAGGAGCCACATATCAATGCACTATGACCACTATATTCCATGATATGATGCACGTCACCATGGAAGACTATGTAGATGATATCCTTGCAAAGTCACTCACAAGAGAATCACACTTGGATGTGTTAGAGAAAGTCTTTCAGAGACTAGAACAATTCAAAGTCAGGTTGAACCCAAAGAAATGTGTGTTTGGAGTCACCTCAGGCAAGCTCTTAGATTTTATTGTATTGGCAAATAGAATAGAGGTGGACCTTGCCAAAGTCAAGGCTATTATGGACATGCCACCACCTAAGAATCTTACTCAACTAAGATCTCTACAGGACAAGCTACAAGCAATCTATAGGTTCATATCACAACTGGTAGACAAGTGTCAACCCTTTAGTCATCTCCTACATAAGAACATTCCATTTAGGTGGGATGAGAAATATGAAGAGGCATTCGACAAACTAAAAGAGTATCTTATGAATCCACCTATTCTCATGCCTCCTATCCAAGGGAAGCCATTGTTACTATACATATCTGCTACACCAACAGCTCTTGAGGCCCTTCTAGCACAACAAGATTATGAAGGTAAAGAAAGAGCTGTCTACTACATCAGTTGTACATTGGTGGGCTATGAGTTGCAATACTCTCAGATAGAAAGATCATGTCTTGTGGTAGTTTTTGCTTCCCAAAAAATCTGACATTAAATGCTAGCACATCCAGTCAAACTTATTGCAAAAATAGATCCACTGAAGTACTTAATAAGTAAAGCAGCTCTAACAGGTCACCTAGCCAAATGGGTAATGCTCCTAAGTGAATACGACATTGAGTATGTAGACAAAAAGGTTATCAAGGGGCAAGTCATTGTTGATCAGTTAGGAGATACACCACTACAGGACACCACACGAATGTAATTTGAATTTCTAGATGAATCCTTATTCAATATATCAACACATTCCTGGAAACTTTACTTTGATGGGTCCTACACAAACCATGGATCGGGAGTAGGAATCTTGTTTGTAACTCCTCATGGTGACACCATACCGAAGTCTTACCGTCTGTTATTCCCATGCACCAACAACATAGTAGAATATGAAGCCTTGGTCATTGGCCTCAAAATGGCAACAGAGTGGAAAATCAAAGAGCTACACATTTATGGTGATTCTCAACTAGTGATCAATCAGGTCAATGACGATTACCAAACCAAAGATGAGAAGCTTGTCCCATACAAATGGATGGTCAAGGACTTTAAGGAATACTTTGTGATCATCTCTTTTGAGCAGATACCTCGCATTGAAAACAAAGCAGTAGATGCCATGGCAACCATTGCCTCTCTCCTCGAAATCCCAGAGAATGAGTCACGGTATGAGTTCTTAGTGGAATCAATTCAACAACCAGCTTATGATCTTCCTGAAACCCATTCCATATGCCTGTTAGTTAGATCTAATTCACCTTGGTACGGTAAGGTTTACACTTACCTCAAGGACAACACCCTCTCACTTGACTTATCTTCAAACCAACAACAAACCTTTATACGCCAAACCTCTCGTTATACCATTATTGCTGACACCATATACCGATGTGGTCTAGATGGTACTTTACTTCATTGTTTAGAATGAGAAGAATCTCAAACCGCCTTACAAGACGTATATGAAGGGATCTTTGGAACACACTCTAGTAGTCCTTAGCTAAGAAACTCATGCATTTGGGTTATTATTGGCCGAACATGGAAATAGATTCATATCAATTTGTGAAGAAGTGCAAGTAGTACTAGATATATGGAAACCTGATACATGCACCAGCTCAAGAGTTGAGACCTTTAACGACACCTTGGCCCTTTTGCCAATGGGGACTCAACCTTGTGCAAAAAATCCACCTGCCCTCATCCAATGGACACAAATTCATAATAACTGCCACTAAGTACTTTACCAAGTGGATTGAAGCCGTCCCCCTCACCACCTTCACAAGTAAATAAATCTCCTCATTCATCCTTAATTACCTCATATGCAGATACAAAATTCCCTCATCCATTATCACAGATAACAGAAGACCCTTCAAAAACTAGGATGTCCAAGAACTCTGTGACTGATTCAAAATCCAACACCGTTTCTCCACACCCTATTACCCCCAAGGCAATGGCCAAGTAGAAGCATCCAACAAGACCAACTTGAAAATCCTCAAGAAGAAAGTCAACGATGCTGGCTGTGATTGGCACATCCAACTCAATCCCTCTTTGTGGGCCTACAGAACTAGTATACGCACTCCCATAGGTGCTACCCCTTATGCCCTTGTCTATGGCTCAGAAGCTATCCTGCCCATTAAGATCGAGTTACCATCTCTCAAGGTGTCATTCAGGGGTCTCATAACAGATGAAGAATACATAGTTTCTAGATTGTAAGAACTAGAGTTGCTAGAGGAAAAGAGACAGAAAGCCTTTGACCATCTCAAAGCATACCAGCAAATGATGTCATGAAGCTACAACCATTGAGTCTGCCCAAGAGTCTTTAAAGTTGGAGATCTAGTACTTAGAGAAAATCCCTGCAGTCAACAGGATCAGAAAAAGAAAGGCAAGTTCGAACCCAATTGGCTTGGGCCTTATGTGATCATAGCTACTTATGGATCGGGGGCATATCAGTTAGCAACATCAGAACGTGAGCTATTTGATGACCCAATCAACAACATGCATCTTCACCGGTTCTATACCTAAGGGAACCCCAATGTAAGGGGGGTACAAAATACAAAAAAATAAAAAAATCAGAAAAATACAAAAAAAATAAAAAAATTAGAAAAATACAAAAAAAAATCAAAAAATAAGAAAAATACAAAAAAAAAAAATCAGAAAAATACAAAAAAATCGTCCTTTGGCAAAAACCTAGCAAACAGGCACCTTGAATAGGTATCATGATGAGAACCTGGCAAACAAGCGTCATGCATACTTTCTAGCTTTCGTGCAAATAAAAGCAAATGGTGAAAACCTAGTAAACAGGTGTTGTAATAAACCGCTTCCTCCATCTTTGGGAAACCAATCACCTTGTGTCCATTCTTCCTTCACTCATGTCCCATTCAATCCATATCTGTTCCACAATAAAATCCTAACAATAACCTATCATGGATTGATACTCTCTCTTTTGTCACCTTGTCAACCAAGGTCTCATCCAATATCCCATCTGTAGTGTTAGCCTAGCATAGTGTCTATCGTTAGTATCTATGTTGTCCAACGTCCATGAACTATGTTGCCTCTGCATTGTCACGTAGGCAAGGCCATTATTCAAATGTGCCCCCAAGGCTCCCATTGTCCCATCTGCCACATGTCTAGTCCTTCTATCTATCTGAGTCCACACCACTTTCTATCACCTAGGTCTTAGGTCCATTAGGGTTCACCTCGAACTACGTTACCTTTGCGTCATCACGTAGGCAAGGCCATTTAACAATGAGCCCCCGAGGCACTAGATTAGTCCCTTAGGGTTCGTCTCACCAATAAGGATTGTGGAATCTTTCACCAGGCAAGCAAGCGTAAGCAAAACCCACTTTTTAAGAAAAATCTTGATGCAAAACATCAACCTATCCAAGGCAAAGAAAACAAGTACCTTAAGCACTCAAACTAATTCTATCCAAATTATGGAAAGAAAAACACATCTAAATGCAAAAATGTTTTGTGTTTGTGATCAAGTTAGGTTGCAGCATCTTGATCTTTGTTATCATGTCTTTCTATGCTACTCGAGGATGCCAAAAGCTAGAGATGCTATGATAGGGGCATGATTATTTTCTTTGTTTGTTGTTTGTGGATTAAACTTTAGTAATGTGATGCCTTGTCTAACGACGTGATCAGAAAATGATCATCGAGGACATCAAAGGACTAACATGAAATAGGTATAATCCTTGTCTATTGATATGCAAGAAATACTCAGGTCATCTCGGTTCAATTATACCTAGATGCTTGTATTAACTTGCTAAATCAAAATCTATGTAAGCAATACTCAGGTCATCTTGGTTCAATTATACCTAGATGCTTGTATTTTCTTACAACATTTCAAAAAAGCCCAATGATGAAGTAAGCACTTCAAAATACTTGCAACATCAAGATGACAAACATCTATATCCATATCCGTAATGTACCCAATTGCATTCCATATCCATATACATAACGTACCCAATTGCATTCCATATCCATATCCATAGCGTATCCAATTTCATTTCGCATACTATCCATACAATAAAAATATCCAAACCGCAGAGTATCAATGTTTACAAAAGCTTGTGATTCCTTCTATCGAGTCATTCTTCTATCAATCAAATTTCTATCTATCATTATATCTCTTGTCAACAGTTCTAGCTGTCAATCTAAGCAATGATCCAAATGCAAGTCCATCCTTAATCCATACCAATCGACTCAAGTCAATCTTGTCAAATGATCCAATCACAATTAGTGGTCTTGATCCTTGTCTGGTTGTAAACCAACTCAATCAGTTATAATCAATCAATTGTCTTATATAGGATGTCACATTGTCGAAATCAGATCAATACACGCGTCTTACATGACATGCTTCATTTCTTGAAACCAGACACTATCCTTTGTGTTGCTCTAGGGATCTATTGTTTCCCTCCATGACAATACGTCTGCCATGTTGGTCTAGGGATATATCATTCCCCGCCATGACAACACTATCATATATCATTATTAGTATATCATTAGTTTACCGCTCGACAGGGGAAAATACCTTGTTTGTTCTTGTATCATTTGTGCATACTTGCTTACTTGCTTGTGTGTGTTTTCATTTTATCTTGCATCACGTATCATTTAGTTCTTTGTTCAAACCTAACCTATTTTCTCCTTCTTCTTCATGAGATTGTCCATCTCATGCCTTCTATCTTCTCCCCATCCAATCTCCTGAGGGGGCATCCTATCGTCGTTAAACCTGTACTAGGGGCAAACTGAGACATGTATCATTATCAGAAATCTATTCTTTGAAACAACGTGATAAAACACATTGCATCAAAGAGGGGCAAAATGTATACGCCTAAAAATGACACAATCTAGTCTAAATAAATATTCTTAATATTTATTGTATTCTAATTCTTCTATCAATAAATAAATAAACAAATTTATTTATTTGATTCATATTCCTCTAAGTTAATTAAATATCAAAATATTTAATTACCTCTTCTAAAGTCAAAATTAAATAGAATCTTTTATTTAATTAAATTCTTCCAAACAATTAAATAATTCTTAATTATTTAATTAAATCAAATCATTCTTCCAAATTTAAATAAATCAATCAAATTTATTTAAATCCTCTCAATCTCTAAAAATAAAATATAATCAAATATTTTATTTATTCTTCCAAATCATGCACAAACAATTAAATAAATAAATTTATTTAATTTGCTTCCTTATCTTCTAATTCTTCCAAATTCATTCTAAATTAAATAATACCAATTATTTAATTGTTTCTTCCAATAATATCTTCTCTAAATTTAAATAAATCAAATATTTATTTAAGTTGTCCAATTCTTCTAAAATTGAGTTATCTAAATATAATTCAATCCTTGTGCACATGCAATTGAATATTCTCAATATTTAATTGAGCTAAATATCTTCTCTTCCTCATGCAATTCCATCTTCTAGTTCTATTCTCTTAACTGATTAATCTATTCTTTTAATTGATTTAATCTCTTCAGTTAACTCTTTTTCTATTTTATTAATTCCTCTCATGCAAAATATAGAAAGACACTTGTCGTCTTCTTATTCGTGCACGTTCCTCAACCGTTGATCTTCTCATTCTTTCTATACCATTGATCTTCTCTCTCTCAAGTCTATAAATTGAACCCTATTCTTCCATTTAATTCATCCAAGCCTTTAGTATTGTTACTTTGCAGGTTGGCACCAATTCCTTCATTACTTGTGATCAAACTCATTACTACACACTACTATCATTGTTGTGAAGCTCATCTTCATGGTGAAACTATCATAGTTGTTCCCATTTGAACATCTTGGAATCATAGCAAGGAAGTGCACCTTATGAGGGCCATATTCATAAACAAGATCATTTGTGATAGGCAATCAATGGAAGTTGAGAATTAAAGGAGGTTTGCATTGTATTGTTCATTGTTTGATTTGTCTCTTTTGTTCATTATTTCATTTAGTTTTGGGTATCATTGATTATTATTATATTTATTATTCATTTGGATCCAATGTTTCCTTAACAGGTGCATGTGGGGTCTGTCCACAATAACCTCTCTTAGTTTCGGTCAACTCCAGTTCGTTTGACCATGCCAAAATTAAACACATTCTTGTAAAATGCTTCAGTTTCATGTAGTGGAAATGTGCTAGGAGTGACATTTTGCATTCCATAGGTCATGGGGCCAAACAAACTTCTCTAACACATTGGGGTGGGCAGGTAAATGGTAGGGGAGGTCTTGTTTTGTGTGCCAAGTGTCCTAGTTGTTCTAGGCTATAAGCTATCGATAAACTAGAAAGTTGCTAAGACTAAAATTTTGTATTCCACAGGTTGTGGGGTCAAACTGACTATGCCAACATGTTTGAGTGGGCAGGTAAATGCTAGGGGAGGTCTTGTTTCATGTGCCAAGTGTCTTAGTCATTCCAAGCTGCAAGCTACCTGTAAACTTGAAAGGTTCTAGGAGTGACATTTTGCATTCCATAGCTCATAGGGCCAAATAAACTTCACCAATGTATTGGAGTGGGTGGGTAAATGCCAAGGGAGGTCTTGTTTTGTGTACCAAGAGTCCTAATCATTTTGGGCTGTAAGCTACTGATGAAGTCACTTTATTGGTAGCTTGAAGGCCAGAATGACTGGGATGCTTGGCACATGAAATAAGAGCTTCCCTAAGTTGGTGCAATCTATTTGGCCTCACAACAAGCATATCAAAAAATAAGGCACCTGGCAAGGTTGTGCTACATGAAACTAAAGCATTTTGCAAGAATGCATTTGATATCGGCACGGTCAAATAGACTAGAGTTGACCAAAACTAAGAGAGGTTATTATGGATAGAGCCCACATGCACCTATAGGTCCAAACAAAACATTCCCAACTGCCACGAATTCTAAGAACTGATCCATCAAAGTTTGGTATTTTTTTCGTCATAGGGATCTTAAGAGACTTTGCTGGTAGCCTACTACCCCAAATGACTAGGTGCCTGGCACATGAAATGAGATCTCCCTTGGCATTTACCCACCCACCCTGATGCATTGGTAAAGTTTGTTCAGTCCCACGAGCTATGGAATGCAAAATGTCACTCCTAGCACCTTTCCACTACATGAAATTAAAGCATTTTGCAAGAATGCATTTGATTTCGGCATGGTCAAATGGACTGGAGTTGACCAAAACTGAGAGAGGTTATTGTGGATGGACCCCACATGCACCTATAGGTCTAAACAAAATGTTCCCAGCTACCACAAATTTTGAGAACTGCTATGTCAAATTTTGGCAATTTTCTATCTTAGGGATCTTAAGGGACTTTGCCGGTAGCCTACTTCCCCGAATGATTGGGGTACTTGACACATGAAAAGAGATCTCCCTTGGCATTTACCTACCCAGCCTGATGTGTTGGCGAAGTCCATTCAGTCCCACAACCTATGGAATACAAAATGTCACTCCTAGCACCTTTCCACTCAATGAAACTAAAGCATTTTGCAAGAATGCATTTGATTTCGACACGATTAAATGGACTAGAGTTGACTAAAAATGACAGAGGTTGTTGTGGATAGACCCCACGTGCACCTGCATGTCCAAACGAAACATTTCTAGCTGCCACGAATTCTGAGAATTGCTCCATCAAAGTTTGGCAATTTTTGCATCTTAGGGATCTTAAGGGACTTTGTTGGTAGCCTAATGCCCCGAACAATTAGGGTGCTTGGCACATGAAACAAGACCTCCCTTGGAATTTACCTGCCACCCTGATGCGTTGGCAAAGTTTGTTTAGTCCCACGACATCTTTAGACTTCCAAAACTTCCAACAACAACCACAACTCATCAATCAACATCAACATGACCTTAACACCATATTTTATGATCAACATCAACATCATGAGGACATTGAAGAAATATTTGACACATGAAGACACTAAAAACACTGAAGGCATGGAGCACAAAGAAGCATGAAGACATGAACAAAATCCTATCATGAGGAACAACCACAACCCAATCCAACTCTTGAAAGCATGACATGTTATGATGAAGAACCACAACCAAATCCAATGATCCAATGGCATGAACCAATGACATAAGCAACTATGTCTTACTATTGTAATATGATAAACATGAATATTATGAACTAACTTCCAAACCTTGTAACATTAATCTTGATATGACATGAGTGAAACAAGAAATGAAATGAGATAAAACAAGAAATACAAAACTATGACATTTTCATGTTATTGGCTCATACCTCGGTCAAAGGATTTGGATCCTCAGTAGAATGGAGTGGTTAAAAGAAAGAATAGGATTGTTCAAGAAGTTGCAAGGACAATGGTAAGAGAAGCAAACCTACTAGATGTATACTGGAGGGAAGCAATTCATACTACTGTTTATATACAAAACAAAGTACAAGTAACCATCTAGGAGTGTTTTATGCATACTTACAAATTAATCCAATGAACCATCTGGGTCTTCTCTACTCTTTATTATGTCAAGTATTGCCTCATGGTTAGACTCATGCACCTTCCACAAGGTCTTGTTCAAAGGTTTACCCCGAAATTGTATCAAATGAACATTGGTTGCCACGACAAGGTTCGAATAATGAAAAATCTTTCGATGTGTGTCAAAGTCTTGAAACAGCCAAACATTAACACTCTTATGTGGGTACCCTTTAAGCCATGTTCCAGTAACAACCACTGAGCCTGTATGGTATTCGATGTTTTCTCCATCTATAATTGGGGCCTCCAATTTCTTTTTGGCCTCAACACAACAACACAAGTAATAATCTATTACCTCTTCATTATCTTCATCTACAATAACTACATAAACATGCCCTACATTGATATGTATAGCAAATTAGATGAAATTAGTCAACATTACAAAACACTACAAAGTAAGATAACATTAGAAATTTCAAAAACTATGCAAGTAGATATATTACCTAGATGAACTAGATCTGATATGTGCTCAAAGTCAACTGATGATTCCATCTCTATCAGTTTCAGTGCTGTTAGGGGTTGATACATGTCAAGTGGGCTAAGATAACTTAACCACCATTTGTTAGCCCACTCCTTTGAATTCACTCATTCTAGGCTTGAATTGTACATGAAGAACAAAAGCATGTCATCTTCTGTGTATGGATACTCCATGAACCTAAAATTGAGCTTCTAAAAGAGTGTAGATCACTTGATCCTGTCAGTGTACAACAATTCTCATATGGTGCAATGTTAGTATCATCTATCAACCAAAAAAATCTATGAACTAAAGACTTACCTTCATTACCTGGACCCATCAAAGAATTACACCACTCGATGATTGATTTTACATCTATCAACTTTGCATTGTCTTTATACTTTAACTCTTCTCATGTTATGGCTCTTAATACATGCTCCTGCACCATCATGCTCTCTCTTTCCATGATTGACCTCACAAAAGTTCTACATATGCTAAACACTTGTAATATTATGCCTCCTACTCAGTCAATATAAATTCTGTGAGTTCTTGAATTGTGATGCACAATTATCCAACCATATGATATGCTGACTGAACAATATGCCCCTTCTAGTCAAATCATTGTAGAACACCTGAAAGCAACCTTGCATGAACTCCATAGAATGCGTGTGATCATCACTAATATAAAAATTAGACTCCCTTATGATCTTTCTATCATCCTCTGTACTATCATTCCAATGAATGAATACGATGTGCACAAATATAGAAACCTATGTCAAGTTATAATATTGTGATTGCACCTCATGTTGTGGCTATAGACTATAGTTCTCTACAAAGCCGACGACTAAAACAATGCTACCAAGTGGAAATGTGTCCTTGCATAACTTGAATTGCAAGTCCAACCATCGAGCTCTATGAGTATGCCTTGCATACTCATACACTATACTGTCACAAAATATAGACATAAACTGATACACTGAAATCTTTTGAATAACCAATTCACACCTCTTTGCTTTTTTACCATCTTTTGTATTGTAGGCCACTATTTTATACTTGCCAAACTCTACTAGTTCATTTCCAACTGCATGTGTGCTTTCCATATGTTCACATATTGGCATACATTGCAAGCCACCGCAATGTTGACATGTGCCATCCAAGCACAATTTCCTGTAGAATATTTGACTTTCCTCTCTTTCACATAAAATTATTGATATGAAGTCTCTTGAAGTAGTTGGTGGGGCATGTATGCCACAATCTTGCAAAATATTGTTAGTATGCAACTAAACATATATACTGATAAACATCAAAATGGTTAGAAAATTCAATATGTAATCTACAACAAGTAGTGCTTGTGTGATTTATTTTGACATGGAAAGGTTTTAGCACTTCAAAATATCTTTGAGAAATTTTAATTTGAGGATACATCTCTAGAAATTTACCAAAAAACTATGTTTGAGTCATATTCAAAAAAAGATTTGGATGTGGCTCACAATTTTGACTACCGATTCTCCTTCTTACCACATCTCTTTGATTCGGAGATACTCTTGTGTAATTCTTCCAAAAGTCTTCAATTAGTGATCTCAAAGCTTCAACAACAACTTTGTCTTTTTGTGGAAGTCTCCTAGCGAATGCCCACAATTCATTAGTGTTTGGGTCCTCAACTCTTTCACGTCTTCCAACGACTCTCATTAGATTTTTTCTACTTATTTTCAATGCTTGACTTGTCTTTCTAATGAGGCGAGCTTTCTTTGTTTGTTGTCTTACTATTGTCGATGTAATGACACATCGTGTGACATTACTATCCTTGGTGCATGGGGTGGAACACACACACTCTCATATGCACTCATTAGATTCTTGACAATTGATTTTTCACTTGAGGCATTTGATGTTTTTAGGCCAAGAATCTTCATAGTGGGCCTAAATTTTAGATTTATCATCAATTCAACAAATAGTTGACATCTTCCAGTTTCATTTAAATTCTCAAAGAATAATTTTCATATCTTATTCACATATCTTTGGCAAGTGCACATGGGAATCTTATCCTGCATAGGCTTCAATACATTCTCATCAATATCGATTAGAAACTTAGTCTTCCTATGCAAAATTCTAAGAGGCATTTTAATAGATAAAGTTGACTCAACATTAGGAATTTCTTCAATATTTACTTGAGATGGGATAGATGACGTACCTTCAATTGAAGGTGAAAAAGATGAAAATGATGTACCTTTAACTTGATGTGTGAATGATGGCGTGCCACCAACTTGAGAAGAAAATGAAGATGTACCTTCTACTTCACCTGTGAAATATGGAGTGTCTCCAATTTGAGAAGATAATGATGGTGTTCCTTCAACTTGACCTATGGACGATGGAGTGCCTCCAACTTGGAGATTCACTTTCCTCATTGCACGGAGGTTTTACATTCATTCCCTTTGTTCTGCCAATTACATCTCTCTCTTATCTTCATTAGATGTGTCATGTTCCTCTTCAATTGGCAATGGTGGAATGTCTTCTTGTATGGTTGACAATTTCCTACTTTCTCGAATTCGCCTCATTCTCTCTTTTTCTCTCATTCTTAGCTTCAAGCTCTTCTGGTGTTAGAGTCTTGTATTATTTCCTTGGCATGATGATGATTTCTACAAGCATGATGAATAAGACAATGATAATTAGAACCTTTATAATGACAATGAGTAATGGTCACAATAAAAAAATACAAAATAAGTTATCATGTTTGGTGATTTGCATCACTTTAGGAGCTCCAATTTCATTAAATTCATCATTGTCCTTGTTTATTAAGATATGATAGACCATGATCAAAGTCATCATAAATAGGACAAAAATTATTAAAAGATATGATAGACCAAAAAAGTATCCCAAAAAGCACTCAAATTCCTTGAATTGACAACATCAAGATCACGAGAAAACTCCCCTAATTCTTGCTTATGTTCATGTGTGAGCATTTCTTGGGCTAGGGAAGTATCATGGAGGTATCTAAAATATTTTTGAACTCATCCAAATGTACAAATATCATGTACCTCCCCTTGTGTTGAAAGACTGGCTTGATTTATACCCATTTTCTCAACCAAATCAACAACTTGTTCTTCATGTTCATGGCTGTTGTAGGTTTGATAAAAGTCATTTTTATGATGCCCAGGTTGTTCTAGAAATGCATAAGGTTCATAAATTCTAAAAAATTAATATGTATTTCATTATTTTGACCCATGTAAAAAGTTATAACTGCTGTCCCAAAGTCTAGAGTTATGCCTCTAAACTTATGATAGTCCTATTGTTGATTTATTTGTGAAAGTTTTCTAGGGTAGTCTACATGGTATTTTGCATACTAACTCAATTATCAAGACTGTTCTTGTGATGAGAGGACCATGATTTAGGTGTATGAACAATCTCCAAACAATAAATGATAATAATCTTGCAAAACATGAGGTCAAACAAATGTATAACCATTTTTATGATAGTCCTATCTATGACAGTCTTATGCAACATTTGCATGACCTAGCACCTTTAAAGTTTACACAAGGATAGCTTATTCAACTCAATGATAGGACCTTGGACCACTTTATATGCTATGATTGCTATAACTAATTTGTAAGATGACTCTCACAAGGTGGTTGGGTAACTCTTTTGTATAATAGTCCTTTTGTAAAATGAATGATGTGTGTTCTTACTGAGTGGCAAACCCTCTTCCATTGTCATAGAAAGAAACATGCACATTAGGTCTTATTGGGAAAATTCTCAAGCATTGGATCAATAATCAATCCCATGAAGATACTAAAACCCCCATAATGACAATCCCCTAGATCTATAGAATATGATTTTCAATTTCAAAACATGACTGTGCTATTTATAACACTCATAAATGACTGATCAACATTGAGAAATGACAATTTCAAAGGCTTATAACCACATTTGCACTAATGACCACACTATAACTTTAATAACATCAAGACAATCCTTCAAAACTTTCCAAGCAACCTAAAATATGACCCTAGCATAATATGGACAATGACTAATGACTATACTATAACAGTCATATGGTAACCAATTTTCTATATGAAAGACTTGAAAGAAAATCTTCTTAGTAACATGATTTGGTGCTGTTATGTGGAGGCCATGATTGGACTGATTATATATACGTATTAGAATTATCAAGCACCTTAAATGGACTATCAACACAACTAGGACTATTATGACAGTCAATAGGAACATCAAACAATGTATGAAGATAATTTGATATCTTCTCACTTGGTGTAAAGGAGGGGTTTTCTAGGAATAACAAGGTGTAAAAATTTTGGGCAGAGTTCTATTTCATGATGACAAGCCAAGTCCTAAACTATAATATTTTGAGGACCAATAATAAGAGGCAATGTTTCAAGGTGGCCAAGGGATCATGAAGAGGAGTGATGGTGTTGCACACACACATGCAACAAAGGTAGCATAATGAGAGTTCTCATGTGGAGAAAGATAAGTTGCAAGATCGATAACGAGGAGTTTGGTATTTTATGCTTCAAGAGTACATGGTTGCTAGTAAAGTAGAAGCAACCAAATAAGAATGGGTCATGAAGATGAAGAGGTGGTAGTGGAAGTGTTGGTTTCTGATGTGGATGTAGGAGGAACATGTAGGTGTTGCATTAGTTGTGTAATGAAGGAACAATGGCATGATTTATGATTTAGAAATCTTTATTTGTTCACATTGCTTGCCACATAAGGGGTTGGTATCACATATTTTGGAGAGTCATTCAAGGGCCCATATTCTGGACATGGATGGAGTGTTGGAGAAAACACTTAGTGGATTGGTGTGCTGTCCCGTGCATGTAGTTGTCATTGATTATTGATATAAGATGATGTGGTGCTGTTATGTCAAGAGGAATATTAAGTACATAACAATATATATCTTGTTGAGATCATCTTAATTATGTTGGACTCTCATTATAACCTTGGATTTGAAGTTGGTGAAGGAGGTTTGTTGTTAATTATGAGCTATAATTGTCATAATCATTGGAGGCATTGTCATAAAGGGAGTTGCGTAGGATGAAATGTTGTTTGGGACAAACTTAGGACTGTTATAGGCAATAAATGTTTGGGTAGTGAATTAGTATTTACTTATCAAACTACTTCTTGTACCAAAAATAGGGAGAGTTAATGACATTGAATGAAGATCCAGTGGAGATTGGTGGTGGTTACTCTTGTGAGGAACAAAATAAAAAATAAAGAGATTACTCTTAAGAGAGAAAGATGAGCAATATGAGTGTCAAATTTGGAAAACTTGATGTGAGATCTCTAAACAAGGATAGAATTTATTGAGAACACTTAGGACTGTTATAGGCACTAAATGTTTGGATAGTTAAAGGATAGTCTTATCAACAAAAGAATAATCAATCCTAAAACCTCTCTTAACTATTATGACAATGATACCCATGTGTTATGTGACATTATGCATAAGGATTATTAGGGTCAGATATGAACAAAATATGCAATAGGATCTCACAACCCTATTTACAAGGTAAGAGATGAAACATGATGAAAATGACTGATCTTATATATAGATTAGAATTGTCAAGCACCTTAAAAGGACTATCATGAGCTAAAGACATAAAGATATAAAGAACATAAGAACAGATATAAGTGAATTGAAATGGATATAAAGAACATACCTTAGACTTTGATATTGGAGTTGACTAATTCTCCAAATTTTGGCTTCAAAATTCTCAAATTCTTCTTTTTCGTAAGTTTGATTATGAATTCTATATAACTCTAGAATAGGATTAATTAAACTTACGGAAAAACAAACATATATTATCAAATTCAATCTATATATCAATGGTAATTAGCTTTCAAACAATATCACACATGAAACATGAAACTTTACGTTTAAATAAAGTTATTTTCTCCAAAATATGTAAAATCAATTATTCTACATTGAAAAACAAAAAAGGTGGTGGATTGATCCAAAAATGATTCTTAATATGTCAAAGAACATGCAAAAGCATTTTTTGCCTGATATACTGCATGAAAAGAAGGAATAACAGACATGTGGGGTCTGAATCATGGATCCCACATGCTTTTTGCCCATTTTGTTTGCTTCCCATAACGCAAGCGCATTATAATGCGAGCACATTCTGGGAAGCATTCAAATAATAAGCTTCATGCACCCTAAAATCATAACCTTCTCAATGTTATAGAGATGGAGATAGATAGGGAAGCATAAAAAGATTAAGATTTCTCTATCCTCCCTATCTACAACTCTATCTACCTCTCTTTCTCTATATCTCTCTCTCCTTCTCTCTATCGACCCCTTGGAATGTGAGGGAGAGATATAGAGATAGAGAGGTACATATATTTAGATAGAGGGAGGATAGATAAATAAAGAGATAAATGAAGAAAATAGTTAGATAGAAAGGGATGTATATAGAGAGGGAGGGTGACATAGAAAGGGGGAGGGGGAGAGGGATAAATAGAGGCAGATAGATAGAGGGAGATGTGGAGAGATAGAGAGGGACATCGACATGGACATGGAGAGAGGGGGGACATAGAAAGATATGGAGAGATATAGATAGAGTTAGAGAAAGGAAAAAATATGGAAAGAGGGGTAAATAGAGAGATAGAGAGGGATAGGTGGAGATAGAGACATGGAGAGGGAGAGAGGGGAATTGAGATAGACAAAGGGGTCTAGATAGAAGGAGAAAGATAGATAAAGAGGGAGATAGAAATAGATATATAGAGAGGGGAGATAGAGAGTGAGGGAGAGATGGATAGGGAAATATAGAGAGAGGTAGAGGGGGATATATTAAGAGATAGGGTTATGGGGAGAGATAGAGATAGGGAAAGAGATGGAGAGATGTCCAGAGACATACATGGAGAGACATTTCAAGAGGTAGAGGGATGGGGAGAGAGATAAAAAGGAGGAGAGACATAGAGGAGGGAGAGAGAGGTAAAGAGGGATAGATTAAGAGATAGGGATCTATGTGGAGAGATAGAGATAGGGAAAGAGATCAAGAGAAGTGGATAGAGACATACATAGATAGGTTTGAGGTAGAGGGATTGAGAGAGTGATAGAGAGGGGTAGTGAGATAGTAAGGGAGGGAGAGATAGAAAGGTACAGTTAGAGAGAGGGGATCGATAGAGAGAAACCTTAACCCCTAAACCCCTAAACCATAACCCCTAAACCCTAAACCCTAAACTCAAGCATCCCTAAACCCCTAAACCCTAAATACTTCCCCTAAACCCTAACCCATAAACCCTAAAATCTAAACTTGAGCAACCCTAAACTCATAAACCTCAAATAATGCCCCTGACCCCTAAACCTTGAACTCGAGCAACCAAGATAAACCCCTAAAAATATATTTCGATCTAGGGGATGATGGAGGTGTTACAAATATGTGCTTAAGCAGTGTTGTCATTGATGTCAACATATTTCTATTGTCATTGGTGTCAACTGTATCCTAATTTGTTACCTATATAGAAGACCAGATTGTTGAGGATATTGAGAAAATTAATGAAGATCAATGTATGCGAAACATATGGCTATGTAGAGGTTTGTTTGAAGAAGCTTCAGTTAAGATTTGAGAGGTTCGCATTAAGATCTGAAGAAGTTATGTCCATCTAAGTAGAACTAGTTCCTGCAATATTCAGAAGAGATAGAGTGACAGAAAAGAGGTTCAGATTGTTCTAGATATGTCAAATGATGATTTACAGATCTGGAGGTAGGTTTGGGAAGTCAGTGTGTATCATCCATTCAAGTGGTTCATGGTTTGGAGGTCCACAAGCAATCTTTCTAATGTGATAGTCATGGCAGATAATGTTCTTGAGGTTCTAGAGGAAGATGCAAATGATTCGGATGATTTAGAGGAGTGAGGATGTTTTTGTTGAATTCAATATGCTTGTGGAAGTCTTTGGATCATGTGATGGCTTTGTTGGACATCCACATTGAAGTTTGAGCTTGTCAATGATAATTTTCTTCTTGGTGTTGTTGTTCTTCCCAGTCTTGGCCGACCAGATGATTCAAGCGTGTTGCAGATAATCTAAGAGCAATTCTTTAAAGCATGGCATGTTGATCAAGGAAGACTTGAGTCCTAGTTATGTTTGGTGGACAACTTAGTGATTTGCATTAACTCAGATGTTTGTAGTGCCAACCTTGATGTTCATTCCAAGGTTGATGAAGTGTATAAATACTTGATGAATTGTAGAAAATCATCCTTGTGTGAAAATAATATAATTTGAAGAAAGGATCAAAAGGTAGAGTAGAGTAGAGGAGAAGCAGAAGAACAAGAGTTGTTTTGATGAAGAGTTAGAGAAGAAGTTTTTGGGGCAAAGAAGAAGTTTTGTGAGCATTCAATGAAACTGAACTAGGCATGAAGTAGATGCTATTTCTTAGTTAATTCTTTCTATTCTAAAATAAATTCTGTAGGCAGTGAGCCTCTCTTTTGAACAGTGAGCTCTGGGCAATGCGCCTAAAGGCATGTGCCTTCTATTTTTCTAAAGTACTTTTAACAAGGTACACATCTTTGTGGGTTAACCCCCACCATGGTTTTTCCCTTAACTGGGTTTTCACATCAAAATTTTAGTGTCAAGTGTGTTGCTTACGTTTCTACTCATATGTTGTTGATCAATGTATTAATGTTTACATCATTAATCTGATAGTAAGTTAATAAAGAAGGTTAAAAGTAGAAAAAGTTTATTTTGTGTGACAACTGATTCACCCCCCTCTCAGTTGTCCAGTCTAATTCCAACAGGAGGATCAATGGGAAATGGATGTAGAATTCTTGGATCTTGATTATTATTATCCTCTAATGGATGAACTATTTGATAGGATCCAAGTTATTTGTTTGAACCAATGTGTCTCATCATGGGATATTGATGAATAATGAATAGGACTAGTGGGATGATGGATAGGGCTAATGGGATGATGGATAGGAGTGATGTGGGTTACTTGCTCATGGATAAGATCTTGATCATAGATAATATCTTGATCAGAGGGAGGATTAGCATGGATAACGTGATATTAGATGTGGATAGGGTAAGTGGGGATGCATTTATATTCATTGGATTGGGGAGTAAGAGGTGGTGATGGGGGTTCACTAGGAGATGTTGGAGGATCAATGATGGGATAGATGTAGATGGGTTGACCATGAGATGGTAAGGGGTCTGGGACATGGGATTAGATGCGATGTTTGGATTTTGATTAGGATTGGTGGTTGGTGTTTCCACATGCTTTGGACTAGGTTCTTAACATGGCTATTGGGTTTCTTAGATGGATGTGATGGGTTCTTTTATGGGATCAATAATCTTTGGATGTTTGACAACATGGCTACATGATGGGGTTTGACTTGGACTTATGGTAGGAGAATCTTCAATGAAATGGATAGACATAGGAGTGGATGATGGTGTTGGAGTGATAGACATGTTATGAGGAGGTTCTTTGTTACCTACTCAAGGATAGGAATTTGAGTACATGATGTTTTTCTAAGATTCCTTGCCAATATTCCTTGGGTGACATCCTTCATGGCTTCATGGGTTGATGGACTAGGATATGCATATAGTTGATGGAAAATGATGGAAGATGTTGTGGGGTTAGGATTAGGATCGAGTGAATGGATATAGGAGGGGATGGATTGGGATTGGGAGTGTTAGAGGGGGATCAAATTGGATCACTAGATTTGAATGGCTCCATATCTTTGCTTTTATTTTTGGATCTTGTAAAGAGTCTTTGG
The DNA here is from genome assembly GCA_027924645.1 of Cunninghamia lanceolata. NCBI lineage: Eukaryota > Viridiplantae > Streptophyta > Pinopsida > Cupressales > Cupressaceae > Cunninghamia > Cunninghamia lanceolata. The sequence goes on from BSBN01000850.1 coordinate 6,919,308, forward strand.
AGAAAACTTTTCAAGGGTTCATGGGTTGATGGATTAGAGCTTAGAATGTTTGATTGTGGATTAGATGGTGAGTTATATGGTGGATGGATGATACAGATTGATGGATTAGGAGATGGGTGGACTAATGGGTTAGGATTAGGAGGATTGGAGGGAAATTATAAAATAATTCCCCTTTAACCCTAACCCCTAAACCCTAAACTTGAGCAACCCTAGAAACTCATAAACCCTAAATAATGCTCCTAAAGGTTTAAGCAACCCTAAACTCATAAACCCTAAATAATGCCCCTAAACCTGAGCAATCCTAAACCTCTCTCTCTCTCTCTCTCCCAAAACTCCTAAACCCTAAATTATAATGCCCCTAAAAACTAACCCTTAAACCATAAAACTGAGCAACCCTAAACCCTAAATAATTCCTCTAAACCCTAAACTTAAGCAACCCTAAACTCATAAACCTGACCAACCCTCTCTCTCTCCAAAACAAGAAAACTAGGACACACACACACACACACACACTCTCTCTCTCTCTCTCTCTCTCTCTCTCCTTATCACCCTATCTCTCCCTTCTCTCTCCCCTCCATCTCCATCCTCTCTCCCTCTTCCTCCCTCTCCTCTCTCTTGTCAACAAAGAACATGGAAACAAGAAAACTAGGACATGCAAAGAGGGATGAGGACATAAATTGGGATGATGAAATGGAAACAAGATAATTTATGAAATTTTATTGGATGGGAAGAATGATGCAGAGATGTAGAGAGGGGAGGGAAGTAGAGAGTGTGAGAGGGTAGGAGGTAGATAGGGGAAGGAAGAAGAGAGTGAGAGAGAGGGTAGGAGGTAGAGAGGGGAGGGAAGCAAAGACTAAGAGAGAGGGTAGGAGGTAGAAAGGGGAGGGAAGTAGAGAGTGAGAGAGAGGGTAGAAAGTAGAGAGGGGGGAGAAGAGAGTGAGAGAGAAGGTAGGATGTAGAGAGGCAAGGGAAGGAGAGACTCAGAAAGAGGGTAGGAGGTAGATAGGGGAGGGAAGTAGAGAGTGAGAGAGAGGGTAGAAGGTAGAGAGGGGAGGGAAGAAGAGAGTGAGAGAGAAGGTAGGAGGTAGAGAGGGGAGGGAAGAAGAGACTTAGAGAGAGGGTAGGAGGTAGAGAGGTGAAGGAAGCAGAGAATTAGAGAGAGGGTAGGAGGTAGAGAGGGGAGGGAAGTAGAGAGTGAGAAAGACGGTAGGAAGTGCAACTACCCTTGTAGACATGTATGTAAAGTGTGGAAGCATAGACAATACATGTCAATTGACTGATGTAACACCTCAAAGACATGTTCTATAATGGAATGTAATGATTGCAAGATATGCAAACAATGGATTTGTTGAAAAGGCTTTAGAAGCTTTCAAGCAAATGTAATTGGCATGTGTAAAGCCAATTTTGCTCAGCATAATGTGAGTGCATTATAACATGCTCACATTATGGATTTCACATAACGTGAGCACATTATAATGCGTTCATGTTATGTTGAGAATGCTTAGATGTGTTTTTTCTAATTTTTAGCAAATTCTTGAGATAATCTAGAGCATGCTCCCCATCAGGATGGCACTTTTTCCAATGAAAAGTTTAAAAAATACCACCATAAGTTTAAGATCTCTGTTATCTATCTAACCATATAATTTTTTTCACATTTTGAGTATGTTAAGGGTTTTATCTTTAATTTCTTTTGTCAGTGTATCCATTTTTTGTCAAAAACTAGTGTCTAGTTTTTTTGACTTTTTTTACCGTTCATCAAAATTTGAAATAAGTTACATTTTCAGAAACTAGACTCCATTCTACACATATTAAAAAAATTTGATTTTCGATTAGTTTTCAAAAATTTTAGGGGGGAAGCACGCTCCATTTTCTATTTTTCAGGATGTGTCCACTTTGAAAATTAGTAAAAAATCAAATATTCATGAAAAAATTATCAGAAAAATCAGGGATAAACTACATGGTGTTAGCTAATTTCTTACCAAAGTGATTTTTGAAATACAAAAAAAAAATCAACATTTTAGGGGGAGCACACCAGACACTATGTTATGTTTTTTTCCCCCTTAATCTCAACCATTTTTGGAAAAAAATTAGTAGTTTAGAAACTAGATTCAGAGCACTATGACTCTTGTTTTTATTTCATCTTCAAATTTTGAGATTAGCTATCTTCAATTTCTCATCCAACATCAATTTTTCCTGATTTTAGAAAAAAAGTGGCATATTAAGACCCCCTTTTGATCCCTCATCTTTGTGCACTTACCCACACTTAAACTAAATTTTATAAAAGTAAGCACAAACACTAAACCATAACACAAACATAACATCTATGGGTTGGAAAAAGGCTAAGGCAAGGTTGAAAATGAACCTAAAACATGCTAGGGGAGTGGACACTTTAAAATGAGTGAAAAAGGTAGCATGAAATTGCAAGGGTATGCAATTTTCTATGTTACACCAATCTATTTTACCATTGGGGTGGAAACCACGTATAGTTGGGCATGACTCTTACATCAGGGTATGTGTAGGATCATCGCGGGCCAAACAGTGGCAATGGAAAAAAAGATCGCGTCTTTACTTAGCCAAATTCATAAATTGGCCAACATTGACTTTCATAGGTATGTTTAAAATATCCATTTTGGCTTGGATACCAAACCAAAATGGATATCTATTTGAAATGGATATCAGTTCTAAAATGGATATTGGTTTTGGGGTCCCAAAATGGATATCCAATTTCCAAAAATGGATATCCGTTTCCTGGAACTATAATTTTAAAAAAAATTCTTTACATTGTTTTATTCTTAGAACTTACAATTCAACTTGCAAATTTCTATTGTTACAAGGTTAACATCTTTTCAACCTATTGACAAAGACATTGCATCTCTTTAAAATTTGAACCTCTCCTTCTCTCTCTAGTAATCCCTAGTGACTCTTGTTTGCAATGTGTGAGATGCACTAAGAAAACCTTAGGCTTGATGTTGAATTGGTAGTAGTCAGTAAAGCTATGCATGAGATCTAAATTGAATTCATAGAACCAAGTAGTAATGTGTCAAACCATACAAGGGCATATTATATCAATGTGGAGGAAAAATACTTAGCAAGGACATAATCATCAATGGTGACAATTGTGGCTTGGACAAAGAAGTGTCTCATATGTGCAATGAGATCACCTTGGACATTATATTATCAAATTTAAGCAAGACCATTTTATGAGGAGATGGTTGTAAGACGATGTCAATTGATAGTGGTGATTTAATCCATCCTATTGATGAGGAAGGAGGAGGAGGAGGGTTAAGGTCTTCTAATTGCACTTACAACACCTTGAGTTTTGTGTAGATATAATTATAATCAGGAATATGTGTTAGATAAATGTCACATGGTCGAGGGATGGTGTTGGGATGAGTGATGATTGTGGTGGCAATGTTATGGTCAAATTATGTGTTATGAAAAGGAGGTGGCATGGGTAGTGGCCTAGCAATGTTGGGAAAGGGTTAGGGAGGATGTAATGGAGGAAGGGATGTATGTCATGGTATGATGTCTCAAGTAATGGGAAGAAACGATGGTGATTCATAAGATAATATGAAGAATGGTGGTAGAGTGAATTGGCATTGTGGTAATTGTAGCATGTCATGGGGTGAATCGTGCGTTAATACAGGTTGTGTAGTGAGAAAGGGGTGGTATGGGTATGGTTGAATGGAGTAATGAGGTGATTTAATTGGTGATAACCTAGGTGAAGAGATGGGTAAGGTGTCTTATGTGGGATTGCTAGAAAGTGTGATTGGTAATGGTGGGGATAGCTAAATGTTATCTTCTAAGGGTTCAAAGGTGGGGAAAGTGTAAGATGGGGATATGGGATAATCCATGGTTTAATGATTATTCAAGGGAGTCTCCATAAAATGATTATCAATGATGGTGTCGATAGAGGGAATGGAGTCTATAAAGGTATGTGTGGGAATTCAAGCTATGACATTGGGATTGTATTGGATGAATAATGGAAAGTAGGGGTACTTGTCTAGTGATGGAAGGAGCCACATGATCAAATGATGTTTGGGGAAGGGCTTTTCTTAGGAAAGTAAGGATTTGGGTGAGGGTCTAGGGTTTGGTCCATAGAAGAATTTATAGAAAATTTGGAGTTCATTAAAATTGACATGAATAGAAGAAGTACAAGAGATGCCTAAGGATAAATGGTAGGCTCAAAATATGATAACTAGGACTATGATGATGAAGATGGAAAGAAAAGTCAACAACAATAGTATGATATAGGGATAGGATTAGAAATAAAGAGTACTACAACTAGCAAGAGGAAAGTGAGGACATAACGCAAAGTTAACATGGCATGAACTCTCTTGGAAGGCTAAGCATGGACTATAAGAAGATTGAACTAGTTGGATCTGTTAGGCTCACCAAATGAAAGAACCATAAAGGTTAACCTTAATTAGGTAAGGTTATTTTTGAGTGTGGTTGTTTGTGCAACAATGTGTAAATAAATATTACCTAAGGATAAATCTAACTATACTAACATTTTAATAACCATGAGAGCTAGGACTAACAATGATATAGGGATAGGATTAGAACAAAAGAGTACTACAACTAGCAAGAGGAAAGTGAGGACATAACACAAAGTTAACATGGCATGAACTCTCTTGGAAGGCTAAGCATGGACTATAAGAAGATTGAACTAGTTGGATCTGTTAGGCTCACCAAATGAAAGACCCGTAAAGGTTAACCTTAATTAGGTAAGGTTATTTTTGAGTGTGGTTGTTTGTGCAACAATGTGTAAATAAATATTACCTAAGGATAAATCTAACTATACTAACATTTTAAAAACCATGAGAGCTAGGACTAACAATTAGACTAAAAACTTGACAAACAATACAACTTGGACACATGTAGGACTTAGAAAATGGAAAATAATAAGTATTAAATGTGGAAAATAATGAAAAAGTGGTATTAGTTGCACCTATGTAGAGAAGTGGTCTTTATGAAAGATGCTTAGAATTATGCTCTATATCTATTTGTGAAGTTTGGAGGTGATTGGATCTAAAGGATATGACCACCATATGCGAAATAGCCTACCTAATGGGTATGTGCATGGAGAGAGAGAGAGAGAGAGAGAGAGAGAGAGAGAGAGAGAGAGAGAGAGAGAGAGAGAGAGAGAGAGAGAGAGAGAGAGAGAGAGAGAGAGAGAGAGAGAGAGAGAGAGAGAGAGAGAGAGAGAGAGAGAGAGAGAGAGAGAGAGAGAGAGAGAGAGAGAGAGAGAGAGAGAGAGAGAGAGAGAGAGAGAGAGAGAGAGAGAGAGAGAGAGAGAGAGAGAGAGAGAGAGAGAGAGAGAGAGAGAGAGAGAGAGAGAGAGAGAGAGAGAGAGAGAGAGAGAGAGAGAGAGAGAGAGAGAGAGAGAGAGAGAGAGAGTTCTTTTGACATGTAACCATAAACCCTGAATAATTTCCCTAAACCCTAAACCTGATCAACCAAAAACCTCTAAACCTTAAATAATGCCCCTAAACCCTAAACCCTAACCCCTAAACCATAAACCATAAACCATAAATAATTCCCCTAAGCCCTAATCCCTAACCCCTAAACCCTAAACTTGAGAAATTTTAAATCCCTAAATCCTAAACCCCAAACCCCTAAACCCTAAACATTAAACCCAAGCAACCCTAAAGCTCTATCTCCCTATCTCCCTATCTCTATCATTCCTCTACCTCTCAATCTCTCTCACTATGTCTCTGGCCATGTCCCTCACTCTCCATATCCCTATCTCTCCCTATGTCTCTAGCCATGTCCCTCACTCTCTATATCTCCCTATTGGTCCTCTCTCTAAACACTAAACCCTAAACCTCTAAACCTTAACCCCTAAACCCTACACCGTAAACCCTAAACTATAAACCCTAAATAATGCCCCTAAACCTTAACCCCTAACCCCTAAACCCTAAACCCAAGAAACCCTAAACCCCTACTCCCTATCTCTCCTATATCTCCCTATTTCTATCATCCCTCTACCTCTCAATCCTTCTCCCTATCTCTCTGGAAATCTCGCTCACTCTCTATCTCCCTATCTCTACCCTCTATCTCCTCTCTCTCTATCTGGCTATCTCCAAACTTGAGGAACCCTAAACCCCTAAACCCCAAACTGCTAAACCTTATATCTAAGAAACTCTAAACCTCTATCTCCCTATCTCTATCATCCCTCTACATCTCAAGATTTCTCCCTATGTCCCTGGCCATGTGCCTCACTCTCTATCTCCCTATCTCTCTCCTTAGTCTCCTCTATATCTCCATATCATTCCTCTCTCTATAAACCCTAAATCCTAAACATCTAAACCTAAACCCCTAATCCCTAAACAATAAACCCTAAACTCTAAATAATGCCCCTAAACCCTAACCCCTAAACCCAATAAACCCTAAACCCCTAAACCCTAAACCCCAAACCCCTAAACCCAAGTAACCCTAAACCTCTATCTCCCTATCTCTCCCCTATCTCCCTATCTCTCCTCTACCTCTCAATCTCTTTCACTTTGTCTCTGGCCATGTCCCTCACTCTCTATCTCCCTATCTCTCCTCTCAGTCTCCTCTATATCTCCCTACTGGTCCTCTATCTCTCTCTAAATCCAAAACCGTAAACCTCTAACCTTAACCCCTAACCCCAAAACCATAAACCCTAAATAATTCCCTTAAACCCAAGCAACCCTAAACCTCTATCTCCCTATCTCTATCATCCCTCTACCTCTCAATCTCTCTCTGTCTCTCTATGTCTCTAAACATATCTCTCACTCTCTATCTCCCTATCTCTCCCCTCTGTCTCCTCTATATCTCCCAATCTCTATCAGTCCCCTCTCTTTATCTCTCTTTAAACCCTAAACCCTAAACTTGAGCAACCCTAAACCCCTAAACCCTAAATAATTCCCCTAAACGCTAACCCCTAAATCCTAAACCTTAAACTTGAGCAATGCTAAACTCATAAACCCTAAACAATGCCCCTAAACTCTAGCCCCTAACCCCAAGCAACCCCCCGCCTCACTCTCTCTCTCTCTCACGCACTCTGACCTATCTACCTCCTAGTTAAATCCTTTTCCTAGCTTTCCTAGTTTTCCTTTTGCTTTCAAATTTCCCTAGAGAGAGAGAGAGAGACCTAGTTTTCTTGTTTTCATTTCCTTCATCAATAAGGGAGAGGGAGAGATAGAGGGGAGAGATAGGAAGATAGAGGAATGACAGGAAATAGAAAGGCAAGATAAAGAGAGATAGCTAGATAGAGAGAGAGAGAGGAGACATATATGGAGAGATAGAGGAGACAGAGGGGAGAGATAGGGAAATAAATAGTGAGCGAGATGTCCAGGGAGATAGGGAGAAGGATTGAGAGGTAGAGGGATGATAGAGATATGGAGATAAGGGATAGATATAGGGAGATAGAGGTTTAGGGTTGCTTGGGTTTAGGGGTTAGGGTTTAGGGGCATTATTTAGGGTTTTGGGGTTTTGAGAGAGAGAGAGAGAGAGAGAGAGAGAGAGAGAGAGAGAGAGAGAGAGAGAGAGAGAGCAAAATGGATATCCATTTTGGGCAACATAAAACAGATATCCATTTTGTAAAACATAAAAAGGAAAATAATATTTTACCAAAGAAAAACAAATATCCATTAATAACGGATATCCGTTTTTCTTTGCTTTTGCCTTGTATGTAGGCTTGGGACTATCATAGTTGACTTTCCCTCAATTCTAACATTTTTACATGTTTCACTCTCTTCTTCAAACTTCACCCTTCGTGTTGACGACTTTTTTTTTGCAAAATTGATAAAATGAAAAGGGTTTATAGAAGAAATTATCAGCTTTTTGAAAATATAAGATTTGTTTGGTTATCATTTTATTAAATAATTATTAATAATTTTCTATATAGTGTGTGTCTGAAATCCTGATGGACACACTGATTGAAAAACATCCATAACTTTCAAACCATTTCACCTTTATGAGACCCAAAAGTTGTGTCACACTCTATGCTTTTCTGGCTATAGGTTAAAAAAATTTGAATTTTGACTTTTTTATTGAGTTAGGTTGGCTGGAAAATTACTTTTTAGTTTTTAAAAAAAGTCACAGTAAAAAAATCATAACTAATTATTTTATTGGAAAAAAATTTCAAAAAAATGTGTCACATCTGGGCATGAATCCTCTCCTTATTCTGAAAGTTTCAAAAAAAATTATTTTTTTTGCTCATAGTTAGGTTGGCTGGAATGACACCCACTTTTTATTTTTTTCTGAGAAATTTAATAGTTGTTCATTGAAATTTTTATTTTTCACTAAGTAAATTTAGTTTTTTTTAAAAAATAGTAGCCCATAAACTAGATTCAATTCTCTAGAAATTTCATTCTTACATCTTTTTCAAATTGTGTAGATAATCCATTCAAATTTTCACATGAACTTGATTAAGTTTGATTTTTTGTATTTTCATTGCCACTTAGTGGTATAGTTTGGTCCATCATGATCCTGCACATACCCATCATCACATATTCTACCAAATTTACATTAGATTTAGCATCATCACATATTATACCCAAATTCCATGTTAAGTTTTCAATTTCTTCCACTTCCTTTCATAGAATATTTTCTTCTAAAATGAAATAGTGATTACATTTCTTGTTATGGTATTTTAGAGGAAAGGAGCACATCAAAATAAAGGATAAAATGAAGAAAAGATATGGGGGAAAATTTCTCTCAAATATATGCATATCCTTTTCAATACCATTTACATATTATGTAATTTCATTTCTATAATGTATTTACTTTAGTGTGTTGTTTCACCTATTTGCACTAACCCTCTATGCTAGGGGAAATGTAAGGTAAAAAATCCCTACTTTATAATCTTTGCTTTATGCTCTTATGCTCGTTTTAGTGACCACTCATGTAGTTTCAATCTAAGTAATTCATCCAAATTCTTAGCCTTCTACCATGTTTTGGATTGATTTGCAAAGACCCCTAGCCTTTTTCTTATATCTATTTCCTATTCTATGGTTTTCAAGCTCAAATTCAAAATTGGGACAAAAGTCATCAAAACATTCCTTAGGAAAAAAGTCATATGGGACCTAGAAATTTGAATTAAATTGAGTTAAATCCTAGAGGTCAAAGAAACACCTTATGGCCTAGGTCTTCTTTTTTATCTTTCACTTCCATGCGAAATGGATCATCTTACACACTAGTTGATGCATTAAAGATAATCAAAGTACCATGGGTTGAAGACATACTTGTGAATTTAGGTTATGGGAATGCAATTTTTACCATTATATTTTGCTCCTACTTTGACTTGTAGGTGAGGTACCATGAGAATGCATGTCAAAGTAAAATCAACTAGCCAACATGGAAATTAAATATTTCAAACACTCAAAAGGTATAAAAATGTTTAAAGTAATAGAACCTAGATATAGATCATGTCTATGCTCTTCACCATGAATTCTATTTTTGAAGAACTTGTAAGGACAAAAGAAAATTTTTAATGAGTAGAGTATGTCAAGAATTTAAAATTGAGCATAATTGCAACTTGTTAATTTAACCTACTATGAAAAGTGATAAAATCTCCAACAATGCTAAAATGAATTTGACCACTATACTTGAGTTAGTGGACTCCAAAATAGAGCACTGTACTTGAGGATGTGAGCCATTAGAGAGTTATTGGTCAAATATGCCTTTGTGGTTATGTTTTCTATTTGGGGACTCAAGGATTGAGCCCATTTGATACCAATATTAAGCTATTGATGTATTTTCTATTCTCAAAATATGCTCTCCAAGGTGGGCATGGAGTTTTTGCAAGATGTACAATGGTTTTAGTATCCATTGTTTTGGTAAAATAGTTTGTGGTTTTGGCCTCTCTCCTTGCCTATTTATTATAGGCATGAGATATTGGTTTCATATCATTGATTATAGGTTACTATAATACTATAAGATTTTAGAACTTGGTAGCATGTTGATATTGTATCATGTACATTGAAGATTAATACATACTTGTCTTCTCTCTCTGGTGGGATTTTCTCTTGAAAGGGTTTGTCCATGCAAATCTTGTGTCTATATGGTTTGTTGATTTTATTGTTATTATTGATTTATGCATCTTCACTTATACTTTAATGGTAATCCTATATTAAGAAACCTATTTCATATTTACAAGCACTTTGTAGAAGATTTTATTGTAGTAGTTTCACTTTATTTCTCAATACATACACTAACATCTCTTGAAAGATAGCCATAAAATTTGATACTTTTATTTTTCACGCACTAATTCACACATTTTGTCCTCTTTAACATCTTTTAAAGTGTATTCTAGTGACTTATATTTTCTAAAACTTACAAGTTCATTTTCAATTGCATGTGTATTCTCTATGTGTCCACAATTTTTTAAACATTGCAAACCAACACAACTATCACATGTTCCATCCAAACATGATTTCTTAAAAAAACACTTGTCCATATACTCTTTTACAAAAATACTTGAAATAAAATCTCTTTTTGATCTGGGTGGAGTTTCTATCATAAATTATTGCGAAAATATTAATAGTATGCAAAGTAACATGTATATGTCAAAAACCATCATAATGCATTTAAAATTCAATGTGAACCCTACAACAACAAGTTGTGTGTGTGAGATTTATTTTAATATAAACTTTGAGTAATTTTGATTTGAGGATATCTCTCTACAAATTTGAAGAAAATTTGTGTTTGAGTCATATCTAAAAAATATTTTAAATATTGCCCACAGTTTTGACAATTAATTCTTCTTTTTACAACATCTATTTGAATATGTGATTCTCTTGTGTTATTTTATCAAAATTCTTCAATTAATAATTTTGAGGATTCAACTATAACTTTATCTTTTCATTGGAATCTACTAGAGAATACCAATACTTCATTGTTATTCAGGTCCTCAACTCTTTCATGCCTCACAATGGATTTCATTAATTCTTTTCTATTTATTTTTTAGTTCTCTACTTTGTTCTCCTGGTTAAGTGAGATTTATTTTTTTGATTACTTACTATAGTTGACGTAATTACACATCGTGTAGCATTACTATCTTTGTTGCATAAGGTTGAACCCAATGTTTGGTGTGCATTGATTAGATTTTTTACAATAGATTTTCACTATCAGTATTTGATGTTCTTAGACCAAGGATCATAAAATTTAAGACTTCTCATCATTTCAATAAAAAATTGGCATCTTCTTATTTTGTTTAAGTTGTCAAAATTCATTGTCCATATTTTTTTAGCACTTCTTCTATAAGTACATTAGGGAATCTTATCACTTATTGGTTTTAGAATGTTCTCATAAATTATAATTAAAAAATTTAGTTTTTTATGCAAAATTCTAGGTGGCATTCTTAATGGTAAACTTGATTCATTAGATAAAAATTCTTTTCATTACATAAATTTTATTCATCTTCATTAGATAAAAAATTCTTTCCATTACATAAAAATTCTTTTCATTACATAAATTTTATTCATCTTCATAATTTAGTAAATTTGTGTGGTTTGAATAGGTTGATCAATTGGTGTAAGATCTAAATTTATATTTAAAATTATGTCATTAATTATTTCATTATTTAATGGTTCAATTAATGTTTGAAGATTTACTACAATATCAAATTAAAATGGAAAAGATCATGTACCTTCAACTCTAGGGCTCAATTTCTTAATTGCACAAAGTTTTTGCATTTATTTCCTTTGTTTCTCTAAATTCTTCTTTCACAACTTTAATGGATGCTTCAAGATCTACTTGAATTGAAAAAGATGGTATATCTTCAACTTTGGATTTTATTTTCTTATTTTCATGAAGTTGTCTCATTCATTCATTCTTACCTTCACAATCCTTTGGTGTTTACATTTTTTCTCATTTTCTTAGCATGATACTGAATTCTATAATAGTGATTGACAATTTATCAACTTCAAAAAATAATAATGCATTTAGAATGTTTTAAATGTCAATGCAAGCAAAAAAATATTTAGTTTTTTCAAACAATGATTTAAATTCCTTAACATATAAAAACAATGATTTATAATATCAAATTTGAATAAAAACATGTTATTAAAATCTTCTACATCAATACAAGATGCAAAAATTAGCTAATTTAGTCAAATAATGATTGTAATTCCTTAAAATAATGAAAAATGTGATTTTATGTTGCAAAATATGTAAAGGACATGGAAAAATAGAGCATATGATTTAAAGTCATGGTTTCTCCTTTTTACAAATTGTTGCTCTATTTTTTTGTCAATCAGAATACATTCATGTTATAACTTACTTTGGGAAATTCTAACTCTTATGGTTGGATTTTACTTGGACATCCAATCCAAAGGGTTGGACCTACATCTAACATTCTCAAAGATATGTTTTGTATAAAATATACAAAAACAAGCAAATGTAAAACATGCTCTGCATCAGGCTTGCACATTTTTAGATGGTATTCTTAAAAAATGCCATGACAATATCATGCTCTCTATTAACTTTCTAACCATATGATTTTTTCTAAAATTCAAATACATTAAGGTTTTCATGTTCAATTTTTTTGCTAGTGTCTTCATTTTCATTGAAAACCTATATACAAATTTTTTGGTGTTATTTTTATATGCTCATCTAAATTTAAAAAAAAAACCTATTTTTTTTACATTCTAGACTCCATTCTATACACATTCAAAAAGATATTTTGATTAGTTTTCTCAAAATTAATGGGAGAGCACACTCAATTTTCTATTTTTTAGGATGTGTCCACTATAGAAATTAGTAAAAAAATAATATATTCATTAAAAAATTAATATAAAAATGTAATAAACTATGTGATGTTAGTTTACGTTCCACTAAAGGGATTAGTGAAATAATTAGAAAAATTCAACATTTTAGGGGGAGCATACTTGATGCTATGTTATTTTTTTTGACAAAAATATGACCACTTTGTGTGCTCCCCTTACTCTTAATATCCAACATTTAAAAAAATAGTAGGTTAGAAACTAGATTCCAAGCACCACTAATCTTGTCCTTGTCACATCTTTAAATTTTGAGCATGGATATCTTGAATTTCTCATCCAAGATTAGTTTTTATTAATTTCAAAAAAAGAGGCCACTTTTGACCCACCATTTCCATGCACATACCTTGGTATTGATAAATGTATTTGTTAGGTTTCCATAAGCCATGAGGACCTTATGCCTCGATTGACTCCTTAAAATTAAAGAATATCTAAAGCAACACTCTTTAGCTAAGTAAATGTCTCTAGAATGATTGTCCAATGTTAGATTCCTAGATGCAAATGATACTCAAATTATTTAATGATCTCATAATGAATAAAATGATTGCATTAAATGTCTTTAAATACAAGGATATAGCAACATATAATGCAAACTTGTGTTTCATCAACCTTAGGCGAGAAGAGTAAAGGAGGGAAGTTGATCAAACTTGAATTTAAAAATTTAAATTAGAGCAAGATGATTTTGAGATTGTGAGAACAAGGTCTTTTAATAGTGAACTAGTCATAAGATAGAAAGGGGCTAGAACATAGTGGATAGCATGTGCACAAGAATAAGTGTGAGTCTAGAAGTAATAAATAAGTGGATATGGTGAATGCATAAGGGTGTGTGAATGTGTGAAAGGGGATAAGTGATAGGTGTATAGAAAAATGTGTAATAAGATAGATGGATAGTATAGGGAAAAGACCCCAACTTTACACAATATTATGTCATTTTGTTAATGAACCTATGTATGAAAGCACTACTAGGCACAAACTAAATGAGAAATGACATTAATACACAAATTTTACCATTATAAGCATAAACATCTATACTAGTGTATAAACTTTAGCATAAAAAAATGATTACAATAAAATAAAAAGAATAAATGTTAGCATTTAAAAATGAAGATAAATAAATAATTAGAATAAAATAGAAAGAATAAATGTTCGCATGTAAACTTTAAGATAAATAAATGAATTAGAATAAATAAAAATAATAAATGTTATGATGTAAAATTGAGGATAAGTAAATGAATTAGAATAAAACATGAAGAATACAATTAGAGACTTGGAAAAAATTGATTTAGAGGCTATTAAAAATTATAATATATTAAATCTAGATATACAACTTTTCATTATTAATATTTTCATGAATATTCTATACAGAAACAAAAAAAGCAATACAATTCAATTGGTTATTTTCAATGGAATTCAATGTTAAGAAATGTTAGAACATTTTTATTTATTTAACATTGTAAAGAAAACTGAAGAGTAAATCCAACCAAATAATGGAAGTGAGAGCCAAAGGAGATGGGAGTTAGAGCACTTATAAAATTGAAGAGGATTTAGTCAAAAACCTGAAGGATGTTACCAGTAAGGAAGAATTTTTTTGGAAGCAGAAGTCTAGGGTTCAATGGCTGAAAGAGGGAGATGGGAACATAGCCTTCTTCCATCAATTGGCCATGAAACATAGAAAGATGAACAGTATCACCAAACTGTTGAATGAACATAATAGAGAGGTGGAGGACGATAGGGAACTAGGTAGACTGGCCTCCAATTACTTTAGAAACTTCCTGGCAGAGAAAAATATTAGAGCTAACAGTGTTAAGGAAAACATTCTTCTTAATTGTATTCCTCCTATCCTTTCTGAGGAAAACAATGAAGGTCTGCTAAAGCCTATAATAGAAGAGGAAGTCAGGGTGGTAGTGTTCTTGATGGGGACCTTCAAAGCACCTGGGCCAGATAGGTTCCCTACGGCTTTTTTCTAAGAATTTTGGGATATAGTGGGCTATGATGTCACGAATGCTATTAAAGACTTCTTTAGGACGGGCAAGTTCCTTAGGCAGATCAATGCCATGTTCATTGTGCTGATTCCCAAGAAAAACAACACGAAAGTCATGGCTAATTTTCACCCCGTTAGTTTGTGCAATACTATTTATAAAATCATTACCAAAACTTTGGTCCTCAGAATCTAATTGCTTCTGGACAACCTTATCTCTGATAGCCAGAAAGGCTTTGTCCCTGGGAGACAGATTTTGGATGTGGCTATCTCGACTCATGAGATCATTCACTCAATGGATAAAAGTGATAAATCGAGTATGGCTCTTAAGTTAGACATATCAAAAGATTAGAACAGAGTCTCTTGGAACTTCTTATTCAAAGTTCTTAGGAAGTTGGGTTTCAATGACAGAATGCTCAATCTAATATCTGAGTGTGTCACCACTGTCAAGTATTCGGTGTTGGTTAATGGCATTTCGTGGGGGTTCTTTGAGGCTGGCAGGGGCCTAAGACAGGGGGACCCCCTGTCCCCTTACTTATTCATTATTATGGCTGAAGTCTTGGGAAGAAATATTCTGTCCCATCTGGACAATCAATCCTTCTCTGGTGTCAAAGTGGCGTTCTCCCTAAGACCATCAGTTGTCCAACAGTTCATTGATGATACCATGGTGTTCGGAGCGGCTTTAATGGTGGAGGCAACGAGATGGAAAAATTTGCTCAACATGTATATGGAGGTGTCTTGCCAATGCATCAATTATGAAAAGAGTAATGTGTTTTTCTTAACACTAAGATAGACCTGCAAGTGAAGGTTATAAATATTCTCCAATGCAATTAGGTGGCTCTCTCAGCCACCTACCTAGGTCTACCACTAATGGTCAAAGATGTGACCTCGACTTTCTGGAATATGGTTCTGGAGTGTATCCATAAGAAAATGGAGGGTTGGAAAGATAAACTTCTAAGCCAAGCAGGAAAGCATCAACTTCTGAAGGCTTCCTTACAAGGCATTCCCACCTATTTCCTTTCTCTGTTTAAAATTCCCAGATATATGGCAGAAAAATTAGAAAGGATCTAGAGAACCTTCCTTTCGACAGGAGTGGAGGAAAAGAAGAGGATCTCGTTGGTGGGATGGGATAGAGTCTATATGCCCAAGGTGATTGGAGGTCTAGGAATTAGAAAAATTTAGGGAATGAACAAAGCCTTACTAACCAAAATTGGTTGGACTTTCCTAAAAGAGGAAAAATGACTGGGTTCAAATCATGAAAGCCAAATACCTGCAGAATGAATCCAACTCTAATATTCTTGATAGAGATTCCCTTCCCAAAGGTTCTATCATTTGGAAAAAAATGACCAAAACCAAGAACTCTCTCTCACAAGGCATCAAATGGAAACTAATTAGAAGAAATAAAATCATGTTCTGGGAGGATAATTAGTTGCGGGATGAACCCTTGTTGAAAGGTTTCAATTCTATTGAGGAAAGAGCGGTGAAATTTTTTGGTAACAAGGTGAGCAACTATATTACTTGCCATCCCCATAGTCAAAGAAGGTGGAAAAATTTATTGGATTGTTGTAACAACCAACCTGAGAAGCTGGAGTGTTAGATTTTGCAACATGAGTTAGAAAGGTACAAAATTCTAATTTTCCAAATGGCTGACGAGATGTTTTGGGGTCAAGACCAAAAAGGAAAGTTCACGGTCAAGTCAGCTTACCATCTACTAACTAACAGTGGTTAGCCAAATCAGTTCTGGAAGAAAGTCTAGAATAGCAAATTACTACCTAAAGTTAACTTTTTCTGGTGGGTTGTGGCACACAACAAAGTTCTTTCCATTGATAACCTTAATAAGAGGGGTTTCCAACTAGTTAATAGATATGTGTTATGCTGTAAAGATCAAGAGACCATACAACACCTGCTCCTTCATTGCAATTTCTCTAAATAAATTTTGGAGAAAGCTCTTCAAAAGCTTAACATGGAGTGGGTTTTACAGGAAAACATGGAGGATTTTGCTCAAAGTTAGATCTCCCCCTTCACTCACCCCAGGATTAGGGAAATCTAGAGATAGATTCCCCTCACCTTAGGTGGAGTGTGTGGAATGAAAGAAATAATCACATTTTTAGAGAAATTGCTCGTCCTGCTAATGAGGTTTTCTTCTCCTTTTGCAGAGCGGTCACTGAGAACACTTCTTCCTGCACCTTGCAAGTTGCTAAGTACCCCCCTTCCCTGGTAGAAATTTAGATTGCCAAGAACTGGTGCCTGAAGGAGAATATGAGCAAGGTTGACATATCTAAGAAGATGGCCAGACTTAACACTAGCTGGAAACCTCCCCCTAGTGGCTGGATCAAACTTAACTTTGATGGGGTGGAAAAAAAAATACTGGCCTAGCTAGTGGGGGAGGGATCTTTAGAGACTGTCATGGCGTCTTCATTGCTACTTATGCTGGGGGCATCGGTCAACAGTCTAATAATGTTACTGAAGGCATGGCGCTTCTTAAAGGGCTTAAGATTGCCCACTCCATGGGAATTGACAACCTGTAAGTGGGAGGAGATTCTAAATTATTGATTGATGTAGCCCTGGGAAGGTCCAATAGTGGTTGGAAATTAAAATGTTTAATTGAGGATGTCATCGGCTTACTATCTAGTTTCAATCAGATGGTTATCGATCATGTTTATCATGATGGCAGTAAAGCAGTGGGTGCGATGGATAACTTGGGTCAAAGCCTAGAAACTTGATGTTGCTAGAGATTAGTTAATAACCTTCCACTTCAAATACAAACCCTCATTGAGAAGGAGTTAAGCCCAACCCTTGGTCCCTCATGAGGATAAAACCTAAGCTTTGGAGGAGATCGGGGGGCTAGTAGAGATCTAGAAACTTCTGCCAGCTGGACTCCAGGTACAATTTATTGGAGGCCACAAAGGTTAAGTGCCATCTTGTCAATACTCAGACTTGTCTTTTCATAAGTGGTTGCATTTATTACATGCTGAGATGGTGTCTTGAGGGGGTTTCTCACATGCCTAGCCACATGAAATTTTGCCTTGACATCTCGAAGACGCTCAACATGAGATTTAATGATGATTTTATAGGGCTCTTTAATTATGAAATGAAAGGGATTAAATGTTCCCGCATGTTGAGAAATAGCAAGTATGCCAACTTCAGCATGAGGAAGGATATGAACATCATTGCTATCAGTTTAAACACTAAAGCTAGGGATTTGGAGGCTATAGAGTTATCTGAGAGTTACATTGTGTTTTCTCTTTGCTACATTCTACTTGTTTCGTCTACTAGTTGCACTGTCAACTAATTTGAGTCTAGTAAAATGGGTGGGGATAGGTCGCGCATAGAGCCTGAGACTTTTGAGGAATTTAAAAAGAACGAGACTATTTGGCACATTTGCCATGAGGGTGGAGTTACCTCGTATTTGGAGTGTTTGCAAGGCCATGATGAAAACCTCTCAACTCAATTTCTACGGTCCTATGATGGTAGAAGGGTTAAGGTTGGTAATGTGGAGTTTGAGACTTCAGAGGAGGTGATTGGGATAGCTACCAAGATGTCTACTAATGGAACGAAGCACCCTAGGAAGAGCAAGGTGTCAGATCCTAATGGTATGAAGTTGTTTCTCAATAAAGATGAGGTTCTGAATAGCCTGCAAGGGGGTTTTGACTGACAACTCTTACCTTCACCCTGGGATGAGATATGTTACATTATAATGAATTATTTTACTTTAGAGGGAAGGTTCAAGAGGTTTTTTCATTATCACATCGTGCTACTAAATCATTTTATGCATAGTAAGCATATCAACTTCCCTTTCTATCTCCTCTCATCACTGGAATCCTCCATTATTGTTGCTAAAGAACAACATGCCCTTGACTCTAGTAAACCTGAGATTCCACTCCACCAAGGCTTAATCTTAAGGTTGTATAAGTTTGATCTCACCCTCTGCCCCCCTAAAGCCCTCACTCTCATCAGGATTGAGCCTCAACCACATAATCCCACCCTAGTGAAGGATCGCCTAGTCATTATTACTGAAATTAGCCTTGATTCCTATGCTAAGTCCTTAAAAAGTGGCAAGAAGAAACTCACTGTTACCATTAGCCCCAAACCCACCACCAAAGATATCACCCCCATTTCTCCAGGCATGACCCCTACTAAAAGAAAAATCCTCCAAGGGAGCCTGTCCCTGTCTAGTAAGAAGAAGCAGGGAACCTTGGAAGAAGATTTAGACACTGCCAGTGAGATTAAGACCTCTAAGGCTACCCTAGTGGTTGAGGAAGTTAGTACTGAAGGGGGAAGTGGGGATTTAGATAGTGCTGAGGATGAGGTCTACATGCCCACTAACAATAAAACTCGTATGCCAATGACTAAGAGGTCATCTACGCTTGCTGCCAAACTGACCTCCAGGCACCAAGGAAAAGATGCCTTATTGGTTAAGGAGGATGTTGATGATATGCAGGAAGAGGAACAGTCTGAGGAAAAGAACAAAGGGATTTCTGAGAAAATGCAGGAAGAAGAAGACTCCTAGGAAGCTAACAAGAAGGGTTTTGTTGAGCTGTAGGGTTCGGAGTCTAAGGGCAACATCAAGACGGACATAGTTGTGGAGGAAACTGAACAGCTCGATGGTGATGTTTTAGTTAACAAAGGTAACAAAATTGAGATGCAGGAAGCAAATGTTGAGGGTCCTAGCAACTTCCCCAATTTTAATGTGCAAGGCTCGGATACTGTCAGCTTTGAGAAAAAGAAAAAAGGTACTGGTAAGAAGAAAAAAGGTGACAAGAACAAAAAGGACAAGGAAAATGAAACTCTGGAGGCTAGGCTCACTCATCTAGAGTAGAAGTTTAACACTCTAGCTAAATTCTCGGCTAGAGTTATGCACAGGTCTACCACTACTCTGGTGGCTCTCCAGAAGGTGGTTCCCAAGGGGCAAGAGAAGAAGGACAAAAAGATGGAGTGTGAAGATGTGCTCTAGTTTCTTGTGGATGATTGGGACAAGATGTTCGCATAGCCTTTGGAGGCTTGGGTCTACTCTGCTCTCAGTCCGGTGTTGGTCTGTTGTCTATGTGGTGTCTAGTTTCTTTTGTCTTTTGTTATGTTGCAAAAACTTTAATGGTCTAATCATTTCTGTTTAAGTTTTTTGGTGTGCCTCTATTGGCTATTTTGTCATGGGATTGGCACCCTTTTTTGCTGCTTATCTAATCAAAAACATTTAAACATTATAATTATTTTACAAGATTAATTATAATTAATTGATATTTTTATTTTAATTAAAATTTTCATTGAATGTAATAAGACACTACCTAACAACAAATACTAATAATGAACATAGAATTTTCACACCCAAAACATCAAAATTTTAATTACATCCATAATCCATGTTATCTTGACATGATGATAGAGTGACCCATTATCATGCTAAATAATCCTGTTGATTTGACAAGATCATAATAATCCTTAAAAAATTACAAATGATGTCAAAGTACTTTAAAATAACACACATTCATCATCTCGACCATGATAGAGTGATCCATTGTCATACCAAATAACCTTGTTTACTTGGCAAGCTCATAATAATCCTTAAAAATTACAAATGATGTCAAAGTACTTTTAAATAATACACATTCATCATCTCGATCATGAAAGAGTGATCCATTATCATACTAAATAACCTTGTTGACTTGGCAAGATCATAATAATCCTTAAAAAAATAGCATGTCAAAGTACTTTAAAATAATACACATTCATCATCTTGACCATGATAGAGTGATCCATTATCATACTAAATAACCTTGTTGACTTGGCAAGATTATAATAATCCTTAAAAATTACAAATGATGTCAACGTACTTTTAAATAATACACATTCATCATCTTGACTGTGAAATAGTGATCCATTATCATACTAAATAACCTTGTTGACTTGGCAAGATCATAATATTGCTTAAAAATTACAAATGATGTCAAAGTACTTTTAAATGATACACATTCATCATCTTGACCATGAAAGAGCGATCCATTATCATACTAAATAACCTTGTTGACTTGGCAAGATCATAATAATCCTTAAAAACAATACAAATAATGTCAAAGTACTTTTAAATAATACACATTCATCATCTTGACCATGAAAGAGTGATCCATTATCATACTAAATAACTGTGTTGACTTGGCAAGATCATAATAATCCTTAAAAAATTACTAACAATGTCAAAGTACTTTAAAATAATACACATTCATCATCTCAACCATGATAGAGTGATCTCCATTATCATACTAAATAACCTTGTTGACTTGGCAAGATCATAATAATCCTTAAAACTTACAAATGATGTCAAAGTATTTTAAAATAATACACATTCATCATCTCCACCATTAAAGAGTGATCCATTATCACACTAAATAATCCTGTTGACTTGGCAAGATCATAATAATCCTTAAAAAATTACAAATGGTGTCAAAATACTTTTAAATAATTCACATTCATCTCCATTAGTGATTTGAGAGGACATTGAAATATATTTGTTCCACCATGCTTACTTTTTGACTTAGAAATATTGAAGAGAACATTTCGTAAATGCACTAAATATGTATAATTTTTTAAAAAGTTTTATATTCAATTTTTATTGGGTGTGGAAATTTCATGTTTACTATGCAATTTTATGGAAAAGGTTATAGTTACTTTTTAATTTTGAATTAATATCCCAAAAATATAGGACAACAATTAAGTTGTTTATAGTCCTTATATCTCATACAGAATAATAGTGACAATCTAAGAAGAATGATTCAAAATAAAATATAGTTTAGATACTTATTTTGGTAATTTATTATTCACTCAAAAATCTAAATTCATAAATGCATGAAAAATAAATCATTACTTTGACAAGTTATTATCTATTAAACTATTAGAAATATATGTAGATGGAAAAAGACACAAAAATTATTTTATTTAATAAAAATTAACACATCCATGAGCTTTAACCATAGCCAAATATAGTCATCGAAAAGAATTTCCATGACAATCCATGGGGTATGGGTGTGATGATGATGTCTTCTTAAATTATGAATAATAATCGATTTCTTTCCCTCGCTATAAATAAAATCATTCACCTGTTGACAGGCACGCAGGTTAAGAATACCCCTCCCAAAGAAGAAGAACAACTGCATTTCCCTCCTCCCGTCCATCCCAAATGGCCATCTCTTTACACAACCTCTCTATACTTATCATTTCAGTTTTTCTTGTCTTCTTCACAAAAATATCCAACTCATGTCGTTCCCACGAATCAGAAGCTCTCCTCCGCTACAAATTAGCGGCCTTCAATGACTCCTGGTTAATTCTCGGTGACTCCCGGAGCTCTTCTCTAAGTTCGTGGGTAAATGGAACAGACTGCTGCACACAGTGGGAAGGCATATCCTGCGACAATCACACCAACCACGTTGTCTCTATTTTTATATTCCCCTTCTTCTTCAATCAACGTGTGATATCTGAGAGCCTGTGCCAACTTCGTTTTCTCTCATCACTGGGTCTAACTGGACTAACAGGTACTACCATTCGTCCTACCATTCCTCCTTGTTTGGCAAATCTCTCTCATATTGATTATTTAGACTTATCTGGAACTAGCCTTAGTACAATTAGCTTTAATGGGATGATTCCCGATTTCCTTTGTTTGCTCACCCGCCTTACTGTCCTTGATCTTTCATGGAATAACTTCAATGGAAGCATACCTTCTTGCCTTGGCAATATTGCTTCTTTAACTCGCCTTACCCTTAATAACAACCAGCTCAGTGGAAGCATACCGGCTTCTCTTGGAAGTCTCTCTTTGTTGACGACTTTATATCTTGATGGCAATCAACTGAGCGGTAACATTCCAGATTCCTTGGGCAATCTCTCTTTACTCGAGTCGTTGGGTATTAGCAATAACCAACTAAGTGGGACCATTCCCCATTCATTTGCTCAGCTGTCCTCCCTTACTACGTTGAATGGTGATGGCAATCGTTTCAATCAAACCATCTCTTCTTCGTCACTTCCAGCTTCTTTAGTTACTTTATACCTGTCACTAAACCATTACCAGCCGATTTCAGAAACTTTCTTTCACAAGCTTACAAGCCTAAATTATTTGTATTTATCCAATTGTGTGCTAAATATTAGCACAACCTGGATTCCATCTTTTCGGTTATATGAGTTATATTTAGTGTCATGTATGATTGAAGGTGAATTTCCACCTTGGATTTCAACACAATTCTCACTTGATACACTGCAATTAGTTAACACCGGTCTTGTGGGACAAATTCCCTCTTGGCTTTGGGAAACCAGTCCTTTTTTGCAAAATCTAAATCTTTCAGGAAATCATTTGGAAGGAAGCCTATTCTCAAAAACTTCAATAGGGATGAAAGTAGAAGTGCTAGATGTGTCTAGAAATACATTGAGTGGGCGCATCCCATCGATGTGGTCTTCTAATATGCAAATATTGCTGCTCAATGACAATTTGTTCAATGGCAATATTCCTTCAAGCCTAGGCAAATTATCTAAACTCGAACTATTAAATCTTGCAAACAACAA
Source organism: Cunninghamia lanceolata (assembly GCA_027924645.1). Classification (NCBI taxonomy): domain Eukaryota; kingdom Viridiplantae; phylum Streptophyta; class Pinopsida; order Cupressales; family Cupressaceae; genus Cunninghamia; species Cunninghamia lanceolata. The sequence goes on from BSBN01000850.1 coordinate 6,942,576, forward strand.
CATAAGCGGAGTGATCCCTGGGAGCTTGTCCAATTGCTCTTTCCTCCAAGTCCTAAACTTGGGAAATAATAGTTTAGAGGGAAGCTTACCAAATGAGTTCAGTATGCTAAGTGAATTATATTCATTAGTTGTTCATAGTAATAACCTAAATGGACCATTCCCTCTCTCAATAGTAAATTGTTCATACCTACAAGTTCTTGATATCGGGAACAACTTATTTCGAGGTGAAATACCAACATTAGTTGGAAATCTTTCAGAGATAAGAGTACTGGTGATGAAGGAGAACAATTTTACAGGCAATATTCCTTTAGAGATAGGCCAACTAATGAAACTCCAGATCTTGCTCCTTTCTTCCAATCATATCTCAGGTTCAATTCCACACACAATTGTATTGTTGCAAGCAATGATGATAGAAAGCCAAGATGGTTTTGTATTGTCCACTTTTTTTTCTTGGCATTCATATAAAGATGGATTGGATATGACTTCAAAAGGCAGAGATGAGCACTACTCATATATTCTTTCCACTCTCACATCCATAGATCTCTCAAATAATGAATTGGAGGGAGAAGTTGCTTTTGATTTTGGTAATTTGAAGGGTTTGAGGCTTCTGAACCTTTCAATGAACAATTTGAATGGGACCATTCCAAATAGTTTGGGAGAAATGAGTCAACTAGAGTCATTAGACCTTTCAAGAAATCAATTTTCAGGGCAAGTCCCTATAGAACTTGATTCTCTAAACTCTTTGGGTTTCTTGAATTTATCAAACAACAACCTTTCAGGAAGTGTACCACAAGGAAAACATATAACCACATTTGGAGAATCCTCATATTTAGGGAATCCTAATTTATGGGGGTGTCCCCTACCCAAAAATTGTCAATGGCCACAATTTGTTCCTCCTCCTCCTATTTCAATTAACAAAGAAAAGAATAGCACTGGATATCCATGGTATGAGATAGCATTAGGATTGTCATATGGAGTAGCTTTTGGGGGAATAATGTCATTGATCCTAATCAAAATGAATTGGAGAAGGGACTACTTCAATAAAATTGATACAATCCTAAAGTTTTTGTTTCCATGGATGAGGAATCTGACTCTATGAAGGGATACATCTACAAGTCATTGAAATGTGAGTTCTTTTTGCTTCTTTGAATTATTTATCATAATTCAAAAGGAAATTAGTACTTAACTTTGTTTTGACAAATTCTCATTGGCTATTCTATCTATCAATTGTAGATTGTTTGCAATACTTTTAAATTGAATAGTAAAATCCTTTAATTATTACTAATATATAACTTTGTGTGCAGGAATCTATTTTTACTTCTAAGGATGGTTCCTTGGTGTATTTTCCTTACTAAAGACATGTTATTGTTGGTGGCCTCACTCAGCATATTATCTTATATAGGTTAATTGTTTGTGTGAAATCAAGACTCTATATAATTTGATTTATGCAATTCTTTAATCCATTGCACATGCTTTTGGGAAGGACCTACGTACAATATAAAGCTCCAATACTTCTATGAAGAAAGGAAAGATTTGAAATTTTTAAAAGTTACCCAAATTTTGTTTAGAAATGTGAAAGCAAGAACGTTTGTGAAACTCTTGATGTACCACCAACAATCTAGTTCTAAATAAACATCAAGGCTTAAATAATATGTAAAATGTTAATAGTTTCAATTCATGAAAAAGTGTGAAATGTTTTTCTTCTTCATTTAGCAAGATGAGATGTCTCCATATTTTTAACTTCTCAATGTTGTAAATTCATGAGTTCCCATTGCTTATTGTCTTGTCATTCTATTCAATCCCTTTTTCTCCAAAAGTACATACAATTTCTATTGTAACACTTCAATTGTTGAATGAATTTCAAACATATACACAATTTTTTCTTTGTAGGTAATTGTTGAGATATTAAAAAATTATTATGGATTAATATTACAAACCCACATTAGAATATTAATATGATGTCTAGTTTTGATCTTGCATGTAATTCTAGAAGTATTACAAATATGGCTTGAGCATATATTTGAATTAAAATATCATTAAACTTTATAATTCTATTAAATGTTCAAAGAAAACTATGAGTAAAGCTCTACAATGTGGGTAAGTATGCTTGTCATATACTAATGCATCAATTGATTATAAGGTGCATGCTATTTAAACTCTATTTTTATTGCACAACAAAAGAAATTAAAAATAAGAAATTTAGGTGAAACAAACTATTCAAAAAAAGAATATTTATATATTATGATTTTAGAACAAACATTAAAAAAATAAAGAAAAAATAAATAAATATAAAGGTTGTAGAATAAATAGTTAAAAAAATTATTAAGGGGTTGTGCTCAAATGGTAAGATAATAGATTTTCATGTTGAAGATTCAAGTTGGAATCCATAAAAAGTAACATCTAAATTGGTAAGTGCAAGAAGATGAATTCACTTTTTGGCCAAAAAGTGGAAGTGTTTTCCCTTTTTTTTTCAAATTTTGTCATACTTGGAGTGACAATTTGAAGCACTTGCACATAAAATATTAAGATGGTGTAAAAATACAAAATGTAGGATTTTGTTTCTAGTTTTCAAACATGTAATTTTTTCTAATACCCAGATGACGCAAGTTGGTTTTTTATTGGATGTACAAAAAGTGGCTTTTTAAAAGTCCCCTATTTTTTGCAAAAGTATGCATGTGTACGGCCAACATAATTTGACCTAATTTAATGTAATTTTCTAATTCCTTTTGTGGAAAGATTCTCAGGATGTTAAATTTTGGTCAGGATATTTTTTTGTAATTTTTTGATAAATATTTTTTTTATTATTAATTTTTTAATGGCCCTAATTAGTATTTTTTAAAACCCCTCATGTACGGCCAACATAAATTGAGCTAAACTAATCAATTCACCTAATTTTTTTTTTCATCATGTAGAGAATGATGTCTAGTTTGGTCAAACATAAATTTTTTTTCAAGAAACTTTCAAAATCAAAAGTTATTAAAACAATAGTAACCTATGTTATTTCAAGTTTATGAGCTAGTTTGTTTGGAAAATAAATAATAAGTAGAAAATTATGTTCAATAGTAGAAAAAAAAATATTTTTGAAAACTAGACTTTTAGATCTATAATGGGTTTTAATTTCGTTAAAATATTCTGAAAAAAAATCGTCTGCCATAGTGGTGAAACTAGTTTTTTCTCTTGCTGTTTTCATGGTGTTCTAGTTGCAGGTCCAAAGCTAAGGCTTGGGTTTCCAAGCCTAAAACTAATGCAAATTGGCAGGTTTGAAATTTCAAATTTTTAGAAACGGGTGTGCATTATAAATGGGTACCCATTTTAAAAATAACGAGTACCTGTTTCTAAAAAATAAGAAAATTAACCATAAGCATGTAAAACAAACAAAAAAATACTTTTTGAAAATGGGTACCCATTTTATAATGGGCACCCTTTTCAAAATGGGTACCCGTTTCAAGCAGGTACCCGTTTTTCTTTGGGAGTCCGATCCTAAACGGGTACCCATTTTTTTGAAATGGGTACCCATTCCAAGCGGTATTTTTTATCCGTGGGAGACTTCCGTGAAATGTATACTCAACTTCTTGCTTTTACCCAAATTGTATCTCTTAAATAAATTAAATAAAATTTCTGTTGGTTTAGTCTAAGCCAATTTGATAAAATGCATGCACATAAGTACAATTAACCTAGACTAATTAATTAGGGTTTTAGAGAGTTGAGAATTGGAAATATTGAACTATTGACATGTATGGACATGTAAATAGAAAATAAATTTATTTAGCTAAATAATCAATTAATGTCAAATGGATAAGGTTTTGGAATTTGTGTTGTTGTAAAACTCTAGAAAATGATGTCTTTCTATCAATCTAAGAACTCAAAATTCTACACTAGATGTATGTCCAATTAGAGGACAAATTCACTAGTCTAGGACTAATTCATGTTCAAAAACTTGTGCTTTAGATTCCACTTGATAATTTATGCAACTCTTTTCTACAACTTTTCCTAATACTCTATCTTCTGCCTCACTTTTAAAAAAAATTTGGGTACTGATGTTGTTGATGAATACCTTGGTTGGGTTTTCAGATGACCTAGATGCAATGGAACTATTCTTTCATCAACCCCTCAAAATTGAAAAATATCAAAAGCATCACTCTTCAATCATGCAAATGCCTATAGAATGATTATGTAATGCTAGGTTCCCTTTAGAGCAACGACTGGAGTGTGTAGATGCAAATGATTTCTTCTCATAGTTTAATTATTAGAATGAATGAATTGAATTCCTTTAAATACAAGTTCACCATGTCTATGCCACACGAGGGTTGGACTGACCAGTAATTTAGCTCAACTAGGTTTAGTCAAATCTATTAAAAAATTCACTTATGCAGAAGGGTAATACAAGTTTACTCTTTAACCCTATGTGAACATGGGAAAGGGGGTAAGTGGTAGGTGTATATAAATATGTTTAATAAGGTAGGCTAATAACATGGGGTCAGGGACCCAATTTTGCACAAAATTATGACATTTATCAATATGTCTATCTATTAAATCAGTTCCTCAAAATAGGCAAAACACTAAATGGGAGATGACATGGGTATGCAAATTTTACCATTACATTTTGCCCCCACTTTGAGGGGTATATAAATCCTAGAATGAACATGTATCTCTAAGTATGTATCAATCAAATGCATGCATGTGAATTAAATATTTAGACCATACAAGAATATTGCTATGGTGTCCATATAAAGTAGTAGACCCTCTAAGGACATTATCATGTGTATTCACCTTCTGTACATGTAATCCTTTGCATATCTAAACATAAGAACATTAGTGGCATGATATGCCTCCCCTAACAATTGGTTGTATCCCTAGGATATAAAGAATTATTAAAACAGGAAAATAGTACATGAAAAGTAAATGTAATCTAAGCATGTAAACATATAGTCATATGAATATAGAAAATAACTATAATGAATTCATCATGTAAGCATGTGGGCTAGATATTGTATCAATGAATAATAATGTTTCCCCAAAATGAGAAATAAAAATGGTGGTGTGGCCCTTAGTGGCCTAGTAACACTCATATATGTATGTAGAGTTATACAATAGGCATATGCAACCCAATGTAGTATCCAAAAGAATGAGCATAAAAAGGCAAATAAGGCATTTAGTCCCTAGTGATATAAAATTGAAACGCTTGGCATGAGACCAACATAGAAGGCATAAAGCCATGATATGGAGCAAGGGCCTATAAGAAAGGAGAGAACTTAGTGCAATACTTTTGATTGTAATAGATATTGATCAAAGAAGCACAATCATGTAAGATATAATTATTTAAGGCCCCATATGGGTGAGAAATACAATAAAGTACAACAATGTTTAAAAGGAGGAGGTCACCCCCATGTAAAAAGATATATAGAGAATAGTATAAATGTAAAGAGTGGGGTTCCATCATGCCCCCTGTGTAAATATATGGCACTAATAATCCAAATGTATAGGTGGAACATGGTTCCCCCAATGCAACTTGAAAGATGTATCTATGTAATCTAATAGGCATAGATAAAATAGCTCTAAATGGTCTATAGAAGCATGTGATAATATGTATCATGTCAATAGATAAATGTGAAAGCATGTAAGTGATATGAAATAACTTGATTGTTAAGGAACCAATAGAGTTAAATATCCCTAGATGGGTAAACTACAACATTGAAGTTCATGGAATAAAAGGGTATGAAAAGATGGAAATCAATGAAGAACAACCTCACTATTGAAATTATGACATGAATAAAAGCTAGAGACCCCAACACACTAATCAATCTCTCATCTTCAACACTGTGAATTTTACATTCAATGGATTTATAAAGCCATTCAACCTACTAACTACCAACTAACACATAACTAATAGCTAACACCTAATAAATTAACATTAATGTTAATTTATTTATTAAATCACAAATTCTATTTCATACACTAATTAATTCTTAACACCCCCCTTTAGTGTTGACATATGAAATTTATTTTGGTTTTGTATCGATGGTTGACTTTGGTCGGTCATCACCTCCATCTTAGAGTTGCCACTGAAATTCACCTGCTTCAAATTTACCCCCTTAAATGAAATAACTCCAAATCTCCTTGGATGTTAGTTTCCAATGATAATATATCCAAACTATTCTATAAATATTTTAAAAAAATATGAATCTCCCACATTCTTATTGCTCTAAAAATATATTTATCTCTAAAGAATTCTAGCATTCCCATTAACTATGAAAATATAATATTTTAATAGTTTGGAGCCATGACATAAAAGAATTATATGAATAAAATTATATATGTACTATATTAATGACCTTATAATGACATTATTATGTGTCCTATTTCATGAATACACTCTTAGGAATGCATGTTACTTATGAAAACTATTGCATATACCCATCCACTCTTGAACCAATTGGGATGCCGTGGAACTTACTTATAAAAGGTATGCCTCTATCTATCTGAAGGAGATCCACCACTTTCATAACAATCTACAAATAAATGAATTTGTTTTGTGATCAACATCTAATGTTACCCTATACATTGGGACATTAGTGAATAGAAACCACATCCCCAAATGAACCCTAAGATTTGAATGCTTACTTAAAAAAAAACTTTCTTGGTCTATTTAGCCATGGCTTATCTAGCTTTCTATAACAATATGATATCAAATGAAATACCATCACAGATTCCATAGGTCAACATCCTTTTCTTCACCCACAAGGTAAGAAAATACTTCTATCTTTTTACAAATGTCACTAGCAGCTTTTACACCTTGAAATGTGATTAAGAGTGATTACAACAGATTCCACTATTGTCTTATGTTCTTCCACATGACATGCAAGCAATGGTGATAGAAAGCCAAGATGGTTTTGTATTGTCCACTTTGTTTGCTAGGGATTCATGTCAAGATGGATTGGATATGACTTCAAAAGGTAGAGATGAGCACTACTCATATATTCTTTCCACTCTCACATCCATAGATCTCTCAAATAACTAATTTGAGGGAGAAGTTGCTTCTAATTTTGGGAATTTGAAGGGGCTGAGGCTTGTAAACCTTTTAATCAACAATTTGAATGGGACCATTCCAAATAGTTTGGGAGAAATGAGTCAGCTGGAGTCATTAAACCTTTCAAGATATAAATTTTTAGGACAAATCCCTATAGAGCTTGATTCTCTAAACTCTTTGGGTTTCTTGAATTTATCTAAAAACCTTTCAGGAAGTATACCACAAGGACAACATATAACTACATTTGGAGAATCCTCTTATTCAAAGAATCCTAATTTATGGGGGTGTCCCCTACCTAAAAATTGCCATTGGCCACAATTTGTTACTCCTCATCTAGTTTCAATTAATAAAGAAATTAAAAGCACTAACCATCCATGGTATGAGATATCATTGGGATTGTCATATGGAGTGGCTATTGGAGGGATAATGTCACTGATCCTAATAAAAATGAGTTGAAGAAGGGAATACTTCAATAAAATCGATATAATCCTAAAGTTTTTGTTTATGTGGATTAAGAATCTGACATGTGAAGGGATACATCTACAACTCATTGAAATGTGAGTTTTTTTAATTCTTTGAAGTATTTATCGTAATTCAAAATATTAAAATGCTAAAATTCAAAGGAAAATTAGTACTTAACTTTTTTTTGACAAATTCTCATTGGCTTTTCTATTTATCAATTGTAGATTGTTTGTAATATTTTAAAATTGAATAGTTAAATCCTTTGATTATTACTAATAAATAACTTTGTGTGCAGGAATCTATTTTTACTTAGGATGGTTCCTTGGTATATCTACCTTACTAAAGACATGCTATTGTTGGTGGCCTCACTCAACATATATTATCTTATATAGGTTAATTTTTTGTGCTAAATCAAGACATTATATAATTTATTTCTTGCAATTATTTAATCCATTGTACATGCTTTTGGGAAGGACTTACATGTAATAGAAATCTCCTATACTTTTATGAAGAAAGATAAGATTTGAAATTTTTAAAAATTACCCATTTTGTTTAGAAATTTGAAAGCAAGAATGTTTGTGAAACACTTAGATGTACCACCAATAATCTAGTTGTAAACAAACATTGAGGTGTAAATAATATGTAAAATCTTAATAGTTTTCAATTTATGAAAAGTGTGAAATACTTTTCTTCTTCATTCAACAAGATGAGATGTGTTGAAATTTTTAACTTATCAATATTGTACATTCATGAGTTCCCATTGCTTATTGTCTTGTCATTCTATTCAATGCCTTTTTATCAAAAAGTATAGAATATTTTATTGTAACACTTCAATAGTTGAATGAATTTCTAGGATACACAGAATTTTTTATTTTTAGGTAATTGTTGAGATATTGGAAAATCACTATGGCTCAATATTACAAACCTAGATCAGAATATTAATATGATGCCTAGTTTGATCTTGCTTGTATTTCTAAAAGTATTACAAATATGGTGAGCATAGATTTGAATTAAAATATCATTAAAACCTTATAATACTATAAATGTTCGAAGAAAACTATTCAAGTAATGTTCTACAATATAGATAAGTATGATTGTCATATGCTAATGGATCAATTGATTACAAGTTGTTTGTTGTTTGAACTGTATTTTTGTTACACCCAAAAAAAAGGTGAATAATAACTATTCAAAAAATAATATTTATATATTACAAGATTAGAAAAAACATTAAAAATAAAGCAAAAATAAATAAATAAAAAGATTACAGAATAAATAGTTAAAAAAATTGTTCAAAGGGTTGTGCTCAAATGGTAAGATAATAGGTTTTTAATGTTGAAGATTTAAGTTGGAATCCCTCAAAAGTAACATCTAAATAGTATCTCTTAAATAAATAAAATAAAGTTTTCTTTGGTTTAGTCTAAGCCAAACTAATAAAATTCATGCACATAAGTACAATTAACCTAGACTAATTAATTAGGTTTTTAGAGAGTTGAGAATTGGAAATATTGAACTATTAACATGTATGGAAATGTAAATAGAAAATAAATTTATTTAGCCAAATAATCAATTAATGTCAAATGGATAATGTTTTAGAATTTGTGTTGTAAAACCCTAAAAAATGACACCTTTCTATCAATCTAACGACTCAAAATTCTACACTAGCTCTATGTCCAATTAGAGGACAAATTCACTGGCCTAGGACTATTTCATGACCACAAGATTGTTCTTTAGATTCATCCCGAAGCTATGTGCAACTCTATTCTACAACTTTGCCTAATACTCCAGCTTTAGCCCCACGTTTATAAATTTTTTGGGAATTGATCCTATTGATGAATACCTTGGTTGTATTTTCATATGACCTAGATTCCATGGAACTATGCTTTGATCAACTCATCAAAATTGAAAAGTATAAAAAATATCACTCTTCAATCATGTAAGTGCCTTTAAAATGATTATGCAATGCTAGGTTCCATTTAGAGTAATGGTTGAAGTGTGTAGATATCACCATGTATATGTCATGTGTGGGATGGGCTGAATAGTTTTTTAGCAGCAACTAGGTTAAATCAAACCTATTGAAAAATATCACTTAAGTAAAAGGGTAACATAGGTTTGTTCTTTCACCCTATGTGTACATGGGAAAGGGGGTAAGTGGTAGGTGTATAGAAATATGTGTAATATGGTAGGCTAATAGCATGATTTGAGGGACCCAATTTTACACAAAATTATTGGCACAACCTACTAGTATAGTTTATGAAATATATGAGTTTGGCCAGATTTTAGTATAGATGTAATAACTACTTTTATGCATTTCACTATTCAAATATTCAAATCATATCTTTTATATTATTAACACACATAAAAGATATTAATGACCTTTCTAATTTAAAGAAAAATTAAATAATGTCAAGTCATCATAAAAATTAAAAAATAATAACAATAAATAAATGATTTTTATTATAGACAATTTAAAGTTTTAGATAAATAAAATAAAAATTTAAAAGGGTACACTTATAGAAAATAAATAAATAAATGAGGATTCAACTCCCTTCATTTTCCAAGTTAATTTTCAAACAAAACATTCAATGTTAAAATGAGATTTTCTCCATGAATTTATTTCAATTTGGAAAATTAAAAGGAGGCATTAAATTGGGATTCAACTTCCCTCATCTTCCAAGTCAATTTTTCAAATAGCATTTATGGATAAATTGAAGTTTTCCACCAAAATTTATTGCAATTTGGAAATGGGTGTGAAAACATTAAATTATTAGACTTGACTTCCAAATTTTCCACCATGTGCTCGGAAAAAGATGGTTCTAGATAAGGACTGATTTTTTCTATAAATAGCCATTGAAAGATGAAGGGAAGACACACATAGAGTGCTGGAAACAATTTGTAAGAGCACTCCTTCTCTCCACAATTTTGTTATTTTCTTTTGAAAAATTTGTTCATTGTCAAGATGATTTGTAGGAATTCATGAGTTCTTATTTTTCAATTTAAATTTTGGGCTCATAAAATAATTTGTGCATAAGTTTTGTGAAAGTTTAATTTACAAATTGAAATTCATTCAAGAGAGAATTTGTGTGTAAGTCTTTTAATCATTCAAGAGAGAATTTGTGTGTAAGTTTAATTTACAAATTGAAAATCATTCATTGAAGAGAAAATTTGTGTATAAGTTTTTGTGAAGGCTTTGGTGGTTGGTAGTGGCACTTGCAACTATGTCCTCTATCCGTTCCCTGCTTTAGCTCCCATTTTAGCACAGACAAGGTGAACGCTGCCAAAGGTTGAGGAATTTGACCTTACTTCTGCCAATTGCATTTTTTTGAAAGTTTCTAAAGCCTTTTCCACAAATCCATTTTGTGCATATCCTACAGTTCACGAGGCCGCACTTCTACTAGGGATCCTTTAATTCCTCTATTGTTCATCAATCTCCTTACCTTTTTGAACCTCGCCACACCTGCTCACTTCTGCATAGATGTTTGAGAGAAGAATATAAGATGAATAGAATTTTTAGGATCCAAATAAAATGAGCAACGTTGGTGTAAATGCTCCAAAGCCTATATTCATATGTGATATACAGGCCCAAGAGAACATGCCACAGAACCCCCCCCCAAAGGTTTAATTGACATCTTAATGATAGGTTTAAGATGTATTCAAGGTAGTCGCACTGTCAAGAAGGCCAACTCTGCGCACATAACAATCAGTTGTAGCTGTAATGCAATATAGATTATGCGTAGCTCACAAATCCATTTTATGCATATCCTGCAATCATTATATTCTATTAGAGGACTTTTCTTTAAGGCATTCTGTAAAATAGTTAACGTGCTTTGTCTCTGCTACGACGTTTTTCTTACATGACTCCAACTTGCGCATAGGCATAAGGACGCTGTGGTTGGGAATTCGGTTTTACGCCTGCCAATTACATTTGATTGAAAGTTTCAAAAGCCTTTTTAACAAATCCATTTTGAGCATATCTTGTAATCATTGTATTCCGTTGATGAAATCTCTTTGAGGCATTCTGTCATACAGTTCCAGTGCTTGGTGTATGATTCCACATTGGCATACATGCCTACCAGAGCATTTCCAATTATAATATCTGACAAAAACAACCCTTACCATTATGCTGTGACGGATATCTATACCCTACATTAAAATTTAAAATTTTTTGCTTTATGCCTGCCAATTGCATCTTCTTGAATCTTTCTAAAGCCTTTTCAATACATCCATTTTGTGCATATCCTACAATCATTGACATCTCTCAGGCATTCCGTCCAATAGTTCGCGTGCCTTGACTATGCTTCCACATTTTGCATATATATCTACTAGAGCATTTCCAACTCTAACTTCTAAAAAAAAATTCCTCCCATCTCCTTTCACTCTGATGGATGTCCATACCCTATTCCAAAGCTCCCACTCAGGCACAGGCAGGGAGGGCACTAACGTAGGTTGTGGAATTTGACTTTACATCTACAAATTTCAGTTGCTGGAAGTTTCTAATGCATTTTTACCCTTTCATTCATTCAACATATAAAGAATCAAGACTTGGTCACTGTTGTTGGCAGTGTTTTACGATTGGGCAGGAGGATATTGGATGCTCAATTTGTCCATTGTAGTTCAATCTAATTGAAATCATAAATATTTTAATTTATATTCCCAAAACCTATGCTAGATGTCGACCCTTAAGCTATCCAAATTGTAGTCTGAATGGAAAGTAAAGTGAAATGGTAGCTTGGATTTCTATGGTTTCCATCTCCATAACATAAGACCATAGTTATTGTTCGACCCCGTTATTTGCAACGACTAGAACTCTGAAATTCTATAAATTAAATCTTTAGTAAATATCTTGAGCACATTTTAACATAGATGAATAGCCTCTACAATAGAATTGCCTTGTGAAAATATTTTGGGACTGTTAAGGAAGTGGGAAATTGGATCACCTTACTTGTCACACAAGGCTTGGGAGAGTTAAATAAATAAATGCCATTACTTATCAAAAAAACAAATTTGTAGTCTAAGAATGTATAGTTTTATATTAAAACATTAAGTCTTGATGTTTATAATCTGACTTAAATAATAAATTACCTTCATATTTCTATTGGCATACCCCTTGAACAACTTAGAATTTATAACAATTGATTTAAGTCATGATGTTGATCTTATATAAATATTTCATTCTTATCAACTGAAAGGAGTTATAGAAGGTTTCTAAAACCATTAGTAGTATAAGATTATGGGTGTAGCATCATAGGTAGAATTTGGATGTCTTTTGTACTCATCAAATAAATTTAATATATGAATCTCTTTCTTGATTTTCAATCATATTAATAACAATGATAGGGTATAGTGTGTAATATTCTATGCGATAGCATGTGGATGTTAAAACAAGATAAATGGGTAATTCTCAAGCAATAGTAAGTTTGAATATTCATTTTAATGATGATTTAATGTATAGTAAATTATGTGATTAAATATTATTGATAGAAGCAATAATAGCATGGACATTTCAAAAGTAATTATTGAATTATATATTTAAATTCGATTAAAAATTAACTTCTATGTTTTGGTAACTAAACATATATGTGTTTATAATGTCATAGTAGGTTAAGAATGAAATCTTGGACCAATGATTGGCTTCTTCTGATATATTATCATATCCTTTTATTTGATCCTTTCATTAAGTGTCTTGGTGGAAATATTATATGCATGATTTTATGTCATTAATCCTTCTTTTCATTTAACTAAGATATATACTTGTATATGTAGAATCATGTGAACCATGTTGATATTAATCAGACTAGATACTCAATATTTCTGTACAAGAACTCACTAATCAAGAAAAAATATAAAATTTTAGACAACTTTATAAATGCAACTATGTATAAATCTGAAAATTAGCCCTTTTGGCCATATGTAGATACAAGTGGAATGCCTTATTTAAACAAATGATGACCTTTATGAATGAGTATCTAAGTTATTAAGTGTCAAAATGAGAAATGTTTGGAAATTGAATACAATTAAAAACATCATCTTAAATTAATACTTATGTTTCCTTAGGTAAGAGTACATTAAATTAACTTAAAACAACATTAAAGTTTACTAGGGAAAATGAATAATAAATGGAGTAAATGTACTACCATGTTCCTTGAGCATGAAGTTGCAAAGACAAAGGTATTTTAGATGGATGCATTTTATAATAATATAAATAATTAATGTAATCAAAAAGTTTTTAAATTGGTTTTTAATTGGAAAGTTATAAAACATTAGAGCAACTATTTACTAGTTTTAGGTAACAAGAATAATTGTTTATCTTTGATCAAGTTATATTCACAAGTTTATTAACAATGGAAACTATTTAATTTTAATAAAGTATAAACCCATTTAGGGAGTTTAAAGTAAACCTCTTGTTGAGATATTTGTCTTATTTTACAACTTTTATTAAGTCCTTATTGGTTTCAATTAAAAGTATGTTTGTAATGATCATGTAAGAAATTGAATCAATTATTTACTTTTGGAACAGAGTCTATTTGATGTATGACAAAATAAGTTATCAAGATTTCCTTGTTTTTCCAAGACTGAATCTTTACATACATTACTTATAGAAGATCTTTTCTAGTTATGTTACGTACAATTATGAATTGATGAAATTGATTATCTGCTCTAGTAATATTCATTACGTATAAGAGAAATGATCCAGCATCTTACTATACTTTACTTGTAGTATGTTTTAGAGAAGTATCTTTCCTTTGTCAATTTCTTTATTAGTGATTATGCAAGTTTTTCTTTTCTACTAGATAGGTAAACTTTGTAAATAAACGTCCAAACTCAAACAAATCATAGTGTCTAAGTTTTACGGTACCTCTGTGTCATGCCGTCACGTCGAACCACATACCTCGTGCCTAACATAGATGCAACAATGACGTCTGGGTACTATCCCTCTAAATCGTCAGGGAGTAATAAGGGACATGTTGAAGCTAAATCCATAGTAAGGAAAAATCTCCTCGGATATATCATTAAAAAGATTAACTAAAGGACGAGTCTATTGAAATAGTTGTATGATGATTACCATGTGAATTTCTAAGTATTGAGGCTAAAATGCTCGTTTAGAAAACCTATCATACTATCAAGAGAAAATATGGCTTATTGACAACACGAGTCTAAATCAAAGATGACTTGTAAAATGTTAGATAAGGCCACTAATCTGATCCAGAAACCCTATCTGCCGTATGCTAGATCACCTCACCTTCGCAGATATTGGTGATCAAAAAACACTAGGGAATTGGGAACGGACTTAGTCACGAAATTACCTAATTTGGCTTGAGGAAGTAAACTAGAGTTTATGAGCAGACACTTGATAGGGATTCCTCCACACTAGGACTAATTGACAAACACTCCTTTAGGTGTTTGTGGTAGTGGACTAACTTCTGTCCTTGTTTCACTTGAGTGGGTGGAAGCCGACGAAGAATTGTCTGGGGCAAGGAATAACCCTAGAAAGGGTTGGATACCCGCTCACAGTTGCATCAAACATAGTGCAAGATAGAACTACATATTCACATATCCCAAAAATAGTCATATTTGGAGGGGACCTTGATCCCATGGATATAAGGTATGTAGGCAATCTAGACGGTGAAGGAAGCCCCTAGTACTTAGGTCTGCTGGATATAGGCTGCTCTTTTATAATTAGTATTAGGAACTTAACTTTCTATGTAGCGATTTCTGAGTCGTGCTAACATGAGATTATCTAGTTAGTTTTGGTGTAGATGATAAGGGTACAAGTGATTGGAGAAAAAGCAAGTTGTTCGAAATGAATGCAAGGTGTAATGAAAGTCTTAAGGTATGTATTGATTATTTTTTCTTATATGTTATGTACTTTCTCTCTTCACTGGATTAACAATGGTGAACCTTTCAAGACTTTATGATTTTAGAAAAGTAAACTCTAGTTGTTTAATGACTATAACATTTATTGGACACTTCTTAGAATTACTAGTAAAATTTCATGAATCTACATTTCCTGCATCTGTTAGATCAAAATTTTTAATTCCTCAGTATTTTCAAATCTAGAGTTTAGTATTATTTTGTTAAGGATGAGTTGGGTCTTTACACGTGGTATCAGAGCAGAGGCTCAAACACTAGGCCTGGAGGTCTGCTAACCCAAAGCATGGTAAGAATTAAGATATAAGGTTAATGATATTTCCCCTCTTGGGATCTAATGATCATCCAGTTATTGATAAACGTGGAGAGAAACATGCAAAGAAAAGGAAATGGTAAGGCTGTAGATAAACCCTCCCTAGAGGGTGAGATGAAGAGATTGATACTAGTGACAGTATGTGTGTAATGAGAAGATACTAGTTTGGTACATGACAACCGTGAGACTTGTGAATTCTCTTTTGAGAAGTGGATATCATATTCTGTGGCTAATTACTTTTGTGGAATATCTTAATGGATCTTTTCATGATGGCATGCCCTAGGTTGTGTGGGGCATGTGACTCTTTGTGTGGATTTCTATACAGAATATGATAAGGTTGTCCCAAGTTGTGTGGGGAATTCTTATTGTGAATTATCATTGATCTTTATGTGGTTTAAGACCACTGTACAATTTAGCTATTGAGTGATAGAAGTCCACCCAGTTCCCCTACTCCCCTTAGGTGGTCTTCTTGTAAGGCTACATAGTGATTGTAATGTGCAAATTTTATGAGATTGTT
Source organism: Cunninghamia lanceolata (assembly GCA_027924645.1). Lineage (NCBI taxonomy): Eukaryota > Viridiplantae > Streptophyta > Pinopsida > Cupressales > Cupressaceae > Cunninghamia > Cunninghamia lanceolata. Next base: position 6,958,761 of record BSBN01000850.1, read on the forward strand.
GGATTATTTATTCTTCTGTTAAAGGTTTTACTTAAGTTTTAAGACAACAGTGTTTTGTTTCTTTGGGCTAACTAGTTGTTTTAATTTTGAGATGGTCCCTTTGCCTCAAGGACTTGTTCTTTGTTAAAATTGGGATGTTACAATGGTTGCTATCTTTGATCTTCACTTCTTCTTGGCTTGTTTTATTTTAATGTATTCTAATTAAGGATTTAACTTATGGATTTGTTTTACTTAATCCTTCTTGATTTGAGGTATTTTATTCTTGCAATTGTTGGCATGTGTAGAGTAATGTGACTTCTATAAACTACCTTATCCAGGAGGGGCCCCGGGCAGGTTTTATGGGGGAGTAGGTGGCCTAGGGGATTCTATTGTGAGAATTGGGGTTGCAAATGGGATTGGTATGGGACAGTCATAATCCATCCACCCCTTAGATCTATGTGTGTGTTTCTTGCATATCTTCCTCTTAGAGGATAACACCTTAAATGAATGCGAGCAAGGTATTAGGAAATGTGAGGAGGGGTCCTTGAGAGGGCCTTAAGACCATCTTTCTTTTTTGGTTACTTGGCACTAAGGTATTAATGATATTGGTTTCCTTTGGAGGTTAGACTATATGGGTTTATAGCTAATTAGATGAGTACTAGAGACAACTATTGAGTTTTGGGAAATTGATGTCAATGTGTGTGCTGGAGCATGTATTCCTTTTAAGTGTCATGTTTATATGATATTGGAATAATGGAAGTCACTGGTACTCAGAAGAATCCTCGAGAGGATTGATCTTATATCTGGCCGGTTGCCCGCAAACCCAAGGGATGGTACAAGGTCCTCAAAACATTCCTATAGAATGGACTTACAGAAATTCCTCAGTGCAATATATGGGCCTATTGCATAATTTCCTATAAGTGACTTATGATCCAGATTGATCCTGATGAGTCTAAGTCTCTGGCAGAGCAATTTATTGATTCCTATCCTTGTTAGCCCATATGGTTGTTGTGTTTACCTATTGGATAAAGTTTTGATCTGTTTGACCAATATAGGCCTGTTTGGCCATTATTTTATCTACCCTATATTGGGTAGTGATAGGGTCCATTAGACCCGGTTCCATATGAACCAGTTTGCCCAAAGGATAGAAGAGCCTAGTTGGCTTTATTTCAGTATGTCCCATTTTTGACACTTTAGCCCAGATTGACTATTTGAAATTCCTGAGTACTTAGATTGACTAAGAGAATATAATTCTTCTAATCTATAGTGGTGTATCATTTCTCTTGGATTCTAACATAGGTTTGAGTAAACTTCTAACATAACTAAAAATTTTGGATAATGAGTTTCGGTACTTAACATTTGGAGTTGATGTGCAAGCAGTAAGGTTGTATAATCAGATATGAAAATCTTACATTTAAACTAAACCCCATCTTAATGCAAGACAAATAAGTCATCTAGAATTTCCAAGTGAGTATGATTTTGATATTGAATATATCGAGGGCGAATAGAGTGGCTGATGCATTAAGTAAAAGAAGACACATTATAGTAACATCAACACTTCAAACCAACCTTAGGAAAACTAAAGAAATATCCATGGTGTAATCAAGTGGGGACAAGTCTTGAAGTATCTCTAACAGATCAAAAATATGCAGGGTATACTTTTGATAATGATGGAATTCTAAAGTGAATTGCAACCATGAATGATAAAGGTCATGACATTGTTATAGCATCAAAGGAGGTTTTAAAATGAGAGAAAATTAAGGATAAGAACAATGAGATTAGACAGTTGGACTTTGAGTTCAGTACGATTTTCATTATAATCAAGTATGGTCGAAGGAAAAGGAGAACAATAAATGTGACCCTCTTATGCAGGAGAGAAACTAACTTAAAGGTGGATTTAGAAAGATAACTCAATATGAATTATGATATATCTCAAAAGATGGAATAATTAGTAAAGGAAGAAAATTTATTTATTGACATTTTGGATATGGATAGGATCAATTATATCTATGAATGATTTATTCTCTATGAAGGGAAATAGTCGAAAACTAAAGTAAGGAGCAAGTGTACTTAGCATTATTGTGAATGGACTAAGGTAAGAGTCTTCTTATATAGAGATGAATCTCTTGAAGAGATGTTAGAAAATAATAATTTTATGATTCTCTCATTTGATATAATTTGGCCTCTTGACATTGAAATCTGTTTTGGAATACTTTCATTTGCTCTTGAGTATACCACTCTCATGACGAATCAATGAGCATGGGGATGTTTTACTTTAATCAGTTCATATGTGGAGTTCATGATAAGGACACATGTTTGATTTGATGGCTCCATTCTATGATAATTGTGAAGAAGTTATATTATGATGATAATGTGCTTAATGATTACACTCTTGTAAGTTAGATTTATTCCTTAATTTTTAGATACTTATTCACTTATTGTTGATAATTATGAGGAATGTACATACATGATGAAGTAATGATTTAAAACTAGTATCTTTGGTAATTTATGATCATTTATTACTTTAATTTGTTTTTCATTGATAAATCAAGGTACTTTGTGATGAATTCTTGCACACCGACATGACAATCTTAGAAGCATGGCTGAACAACACCATGATTAACATCATAACACGATATGTCTGACATACTCTATGAGTATTTATCCTAGACACAGGAAAATTTGAATGAATGAGAATACTAGAATAATCAACATTCTCAACTAGAGGACAAGCTACAAGGATATGCTCAATCAGATTTTCCAAGACAATTTTCCAACAAAACATTTAATGTTAAAATGAGATTTTCTCCATGAATTTATTTCAATTTGGAAAATTGAAAGGAGGCATTAAATTGGGATTCAACTTCCCTCATCTTCCAAGTCAATTTCCAAATAGCATTTATGGATAAATTGAAGTTTTCCACCAAAATTTATTGCAATTTGGAAATGGGTGTGAAGGCATTAAATTATTAGACTTGACTTCCAAATTTTCCACCATGTGCTTGGAAAAAGATGGTTCTAGATAAGGACTGATTTTTTTTCTATAAATAGCCATTGAAAGATGAAGGGAAGACAAACTTGGCTCTGGTTTGGAGTTCTGGAAGCAATCTGTAAGAGCACTCCTTCTCTCCACAATTTTGTTCTTTTCTTTTGAAAATTTTGTTCATTGTCAAGATGATTTGTAGGAATTCATGAGTTCTTATTTTTCAATTTAAGTTTTGGGCTCATAAAATAATTTGTTCATAAGTTTTTGTGAAAGTTTAATTTACAAATTCAAAATCATTCAAGAGAGAATCTGTGTGTAAGTCTTTTAATCTAAATTCATCGAAGAGAAAATTTGTGTATAAGTTTTTGTGAAGGCTTTGGTGGTTGGTAGTGGCACTTGCAACTATGTCCTTTGTCTGTCCCCTTCTTCAACTCCCATTTTAGCACAGACAGGGTGAACGCTGCCAAAGGTTGAGGAATTTGACCTTACTTCTACCATTTGCATTTTTTTGAAAGTTTCTAAAGTCTTTTCCACAAATCCATTTTGTGCATATCCTGTAGTTCACGAGGCCGTACTTCTACCAAGGATCCTTTTAATTCCTCTATCGTTCACCAATCTCCTTACCTTTTTGAACCTCACCACACCTGCTCACTTATGCATAGATGTTTGAGAGAAGAACATAAGATGAATAGAATTTTTAGGATCCAAATAAAATGAGCAACGTTGGTGTAAATGCTCCAAAGCCTATATTCATATGTGATATACATGCCCAAGGGAACATGCCACACAAGCCCCCCACAGGTTTAATTGACATCTTAATGATAGGTTTAAGATATCCTCAAGGTAGTCGCACTGTCAAGAAGGCAAACTCTGCGCACATAACAATCAGTTGTAACTGTAATGCAATATAGATTACTCATGTGATTGTAGTATGCGTAGCTCACAAATCTATTTTGTGCATATCCTGTAATCATTCTATTCTGTTAGAGGACATTTCTTTAAGGCATTCTGTAAAACAATTCACGTGCTTTGTCTCTGCTACAACATTTTTCTTACATGGTTCCAACTTGTGCATAGGCATGAGGACACTGTCAAAGGTTGGGAATTCAACTTTATGCCTGCCAATTGCATTTGCTTGAAAGTTTCAAAAGCCTTTTTAACAAACCCATTTTGTGCATATCCTGTAATCATTGTATTTTGTTGATGAAATCTCTTTGAGGCATTTTGTCATACAGTTCCAGCGCTTGGTGTATGATTCCACATTGTCATACATGACTACTAGAGCATTTCTAATTATAATATCTGACAACAAAAAACCCCCTTACCATTATGCTGTGATGGATGTCCATACCCTGCACTAAAGCTCCCTTTTGGCACAATCAGAAGGATGCTGCCAAAGATTGAAAATTTTGGATTTATGCCTGCCAATTGCATCTGCTTGAATATTTTTAAAGCCTTTTCAACAGATCCATTTTGTACATATCCTGTAATCATTGACATCTCTCAGGCATTCTGTCGAACAGTTCGCGTACCTTAACTATGCTTCGACATTTTGCATATATATATATATATATATATATATATATATATATATATATATACCAGAGCATTTCCAACTCTAACTTATGATAAAAACTCCTCCCATCCCCTTTCTCTCTGATGGATGTCCATACCCTATTCCAAAGCTCCCACTTAGGCACAGGCAGGGAGGGCACTAACGTAGGTTGTGGAATTTGACTTTACATCTACCAATTTCATTTGCTGGAAGTTTCTAATGCCTTTTTAACAAATCCATTATGTTCAAATCCTACAATCACTACTCAAATAGTTCACATACCTTATTTTTAATACATGTCTTTCATTCAACATATAAAGAATCCAGACTCGATCACTGTTGTTGGCAGTGTTTTATGATTGGACAGGACGATATTGGACAGTCAATCTGTCTATTGTAGTTCAATCTAATTGAAATCATAAACATTTTAATTTATATTCCCAAAACCTATGATAGATGTCGACCCTTAAGCTGTCCAAACTGTAGTCTCAATTGGAAGTAAAGTGAAATGATAGCTTGGATTTCTATGGTTTCCATCTCCATAACATAAGACCATAGCTATTGTTCAACCCCATCATTTGCAATGACTAGAACTCTAAAATTCTATAAATTAAATCTTTAGTAAATCTTTTGAGCACATGTTAACATAGATGAATAGCCTCTACAATAGAATTGCCTTGTGAAAATATTTTGGGACTGTTAAGGAAGTGGGAAAATGGATCACCTTACTTGTCACAAAAGGCTTGGGAGGGTTGAATAAATAGATGCCATTACTTATCAAAAAAAAAAAATTGTAGTCTAAGCATGTATAGTTTTATATTAAAACATTAAATCTTAATGTTTATAAACTAACTTAAATAATAAATTACCTTCATATTTCTATCAGCACACCCCTTGAACAACTTAGAATTTATAACGATTGATTTAAGTTGTGATGTTGATCTTATATAAATATTTCATTCTTATCAATTGAAAGGAGTTATGGAAGGTTTTTAAAACTGTTAGTAGCATAAGATTATATGTGTAGCATCATAGGTAGAATTTGGATAAGTCTTTTGTACTCATCAAATAAATTTAATAGATGAATCTCTTTCTTGATTTTTATCATATTAATAACAATGATAGGGTATAGTGTGTAATATTCTATGTGATAGCATGTGGATGTTAAAACAAGATAAATGGGTAATTCTCAAGCAATAGTAAGTTTGAATATTCATTTTAATGATGATTTAATGTATAGTAAATTATGTGATTAAATATTATTGATAGAAGCAATAATAGCATGGACATTTCAAAAATAATTATTGAGTTATATATTAAAGTTCAATTAAGAATTAACTTCTATGTTTTGGCAACTAAACATATATGTGTTTATAATGTCATAGTGGTCAAGAACAAAATCTTGGACCAATGATTGGGTTCTTCTAATATATTATCATATCCTTATATTTCAACCTTTCATTAAGTGTCTTGGTGGAATTATTATATGGATGATTTTATGTCATTAATCCTTCTTTTCATTTAACTAAGATATATAGTTGTATATATGTAGAATAATGTGAACCATGTTGATATTAATTAAACTAGATCTACTTAATATTTTTGTACAAGAACTCACTAATCAAGAAAAAATATAAAATTTTAGACAACTTTATAAATGCAACTATCTATAAATCTACAAATTAGCCCTTTTGTCCATATGTAGATACAAGTGGAATGCCTTATTTAAACAAATGATGACCTTTATGAATGAGTATCTAAGTTTTTAAGTGTCAAAATGAGAAATGTTTGGAAATTAAATACAATTAAAAACGTCATCTTAAATTAATACTTATGTTTCCTTAGATAAGAGTACATTAAATTAACTTAAAACAACATTAAAGTTTACTAGGGAAAATGAATAATAAATGGAGTAAATGAACTACCATGTTCCTTGTGTTACCAATTTTCTCTACTGCTCAAATTGGTAGAGCTAGAGTGCATTCAGTTCATTTTAGATAAGAAAGTTTTCAACATTTGCTTGTTATCTTGTTTTGCATAGTTGGAGTGCTTGAAAGATTCAGTTATGATGCATTGTTATAACAGATGAAAGGGATTCAGTTCATCATTTAATGCTTTGTTGAGTATTCATTAGTGATAAAAGTTGTTTCATTTCATTACAATGGTCATTCAAGTTATAAATGAGATATATACAAATGGAATAAACATTGCATTGTAGGAAAACATGATAGATCAAATGTCAAACACAAGCCATGGGAATAGCTGAACTAGTACAAACATAGGTAATATACTATGCATCTAGAAATAAGAAAGGGAAAGAACATAGCCATCATTGCCTATTCAATGCCTTTAGTTTTTGAGGTTGCTTTTTGTCCTTTCTCTTGATCTTCATAAGAACCTGTAGGATTGGAGGAGATTTACTACGGCTCCGGCTATGAGTTTCCTATGTGCCTATTGACAGAGGCATAATACATTGCCTATGGTGCACTAAATCAAATACAAATCATTCACATGCAAGAGAGACTGAAAGAGAAACAATCATTGAGCTTCATTGATTTTATCTAACATATTTGTTTCTTGTCCAGGTATAGGTGAAATTATGTTGCTATTTTGAAGATCATTTCGGCATGTGGTGCAAAGTGGGCTCCTATAAGGGTTGAGCCCAGCATACTGACCTTGAACCTCAAGGGGAATGGAATTGAAATGCATATTTATATTCAGTTGAAATAGTGTCTCATCAAGTGAGTACATGAACTCTAAGTTCATTGCCCCATCTATGATCATCAGTTCAAGAGATGAAGTGACAACCATGTATGTGCAGTGAACTTGTCCAAGACAGATCAATAGTGTATGGAACTGAGTAAGGCATTATAAATGTTTTGTGTTATGACATTCATTGACTATTTCATTATCATCTATTGCATTCAAGACATTCAAAGAGCAGCAATTTTCATGAGAGAAAATAATAATAAAGAGTGTAGATAGTCATCGGTTCAATAATGATAGTTATACAACCATGATAGGCCCCTACCACATAGTCTTAATAATTCTGAGGAGGACAACATAAAAGGCATCCAGAGGTAGTTATGAAGAGTAATTGTGTTCATAACCTAATAGTGACTCAGTCCAACTATCACACAGAATGTCCATAATAAACATTGAAGTAAATGAACCTCATCTTTCAATATGATATAAGAAAGATGCCTTTAATATAGTGAGCTCAATGGAAAACAAACAATTCCATGTCATGATACAGTGATGGGCAGCAACATAGTATTCATGATCAGCTATGATACAGTCAAGACAATGCAGTTACAAATTGTACACATGAGCAATTAAGCTTAGTATACTTTCGTGAAAGAAACAGAACATAGTGATAATGCCAAGAGTATTGCATTTGAACAGATTTATGAGTCTCCTCATGCCATGCAATGGGTGTCAAACTAATTTATGCAAAATGGAAGAGACTATAGTCATGTTTATTGAAGACACAATAAGCAATATATCTTCAAGCTTAAATAGAATACCCAGAAACCAAGAGCCATGGCCAAAGACTGCATCTTTTGAAAAATCCACATGATCATTTGTATGCAAGAATCACAAAATAGCAGACACAAGATAAAAGTGCAACTAGGTGAAGTCTTGATAATCTAGATTTCATCTTACAAAGTTTCTTTTCCATATCATGGGTTGAGCTTTATCATAGAGAATGGAGGATTTTATGCTCAGGATTAGATAAATGTTTTCTAGATACAGAAATAACAACAATATCTCCATTATTTTCTGCAAAATGAAGCTACAGAGATGACAACACACGAATACAGAGGAAGAAATGGAAAGCTTCGAACTTAGCATAATAAAAAGGAAACGTACTTAGAAATAGAGAACTCAAGGAGGCCGCAGGCAGAAAGGTATCATTGAGGAGTCAAATGTCAATGATTCTGGAAGAGAAGACACATCCTGGATCTCATGGTTCTACATTTTAAGAGGCAACAAGTTCATTTGTGAAGTCGATGATGAGGATATCCTAACTGAGGATTAGAATGAGCTCGTGGAATTGGCTGCAGAGGTGCTATATGGTTTGATTCATATTCATTATATCTTAACAAGTAAATGATGCAGAGCATCTAGGACAGTAGGATGACAATTCAAAAACTTCAACTAGAACTACTCTCAAGGTTCATTTGGATTCATAACTTCTCATGATGCAGGGTTCCAAGGACAATTGAGTGCCTATCTCAGTTGAAGGATGGTCCAAACCTTCAATGCCATACTCACTTAGTTCACTATCTCTGTTAGTAATCAGACTTCTACCAAAACAAGGTTTAAACACCAAACATACACATGTTCATGTTCCAAGGAGAGGGAGACTTCAGGACACTCCTTCCAAGACTCTTAACTCCAACTAACATTTCATCACTTCCATTGTGTAGACCCTTGTAGTGACTGCTATCCTTCTCCAAAGTCACAACATGCAACTCTGCAGGGTCATTCATATGGATCCAACCTGTTTTCAGATCAATGATGATTGCAGAGCTAAACTAGGGTGTTAAGAACCCAAACCAATTGCAAACACTAGGTAACTCAATGCTCTAGACAGCCAACACCAATACCAACCACTCCTAGGCTGTACAAGTATGGAAAACTGCAAAAAACAGTGATTTTCAAAAGGAAACAACATATTCAAAAAAATAGTTTTGGGGAAATTAGCAATATCTTCCACCTAGTTTTTTGTTAAGCCTCCAAATAAGATTCAAAGCCAAGCTACCTTGATCCTCTAACATTCCATTGGGCTCTTGTGCTATGACAGTGCCGTATATGTACGGAATAATGCAGGAAAACAGTGAATTTTAGAGGTAAACAACAGTTTAAAAGGCAGTTTGGTATTACAAGAACATATCCTAACTTCCTTCTGTTTCAAAGGCTCAAAATTACATCAAATGGTAGTCAGTCCATCAACCTTCACCTTCAAGTATTCCACCCTCCTTGGTTGTGCCATACCACAGAGAAGTACGGGCTCTAACTTGCATAAGAAAACAAGAAAATGACAGCAAAAAGCAGAAAAAATAGTTTCTTCTTCTTTTTTTATTTCATCTTCATTGAATCCCCCTTACAATGGCCACCTCCTTGGCTTAAAACAAGCCTCATACATAGCAAAAAATGTTTGGCATTCGAAAACCATCGATCTTTCTTATTTTTTCTGATTTCTAACTACTGTCTTTTCACTGTTTTTAGAAACTGCCTTTTCTTTAGGACAGCAATGACTATTTTTGATGACTAATCTCTGCTTTTTTAACCAGTAGTTAACCTATGACAAGGTGTAGACATTCTTCCTAACCCAAGACATGCCTTAAAAGGCTTATAAACATGAGAATTTAATGACTAACCTATAGAACTTTAAATGACTCTTTCAAACTACCTATGACTACAAGACTGTCCTAACTAGGACTTACTACATGACAATAGAAGAATCTAGCTATTTGGACATAGTCCATTACAAGAATGGCATTAAGCCTAATTACAACATGAAAAAGACCTTATTGAACAAAATAAGACAACTTGAAAATCAAGTAGAATCTCGACATCTTGGTGCTCCTGCACTAGTAAACAAATAAATGAGGTCACAAATGCAAAAATGAAGGAGTCCGAACAAAAGTGATGCTTAGAGTTGTACAAATATCTTCTTATTACAGGGATAGCAATGATATCCCTATATAATGGAACAAAGAAATGATACAGAGCTCAAAGGAGGAGATCTTACCCTTATTTCTGAGTAGAGATATCTACATGAGGTTGTGGGTTTTCACACACTTTTCTGCCTTCAAAAATCTCAGAGATACACATCCATGGTGGCCATAAACAAGAGTTATCGACATAGATAAACAAAGAGCAAAAATGCATTAGAAAATTTGTAATGACCGCAGCTTGGGAGCCTGAGAGTGCCTCTAAAATACACAATCAATGCTCAGATTTATGACAAATGTCAACTTACCTTTGTCTTTTCTTGCAAAATCCTCAAAAGTATGCTTAGAAATAGTAAAGATTGAAGGTTTTTTGCTCCAAACCCTAGTTAGCCATGGCGGCGTGCAAAGAGCATGTTTGAAAAGTTGCAAGAGAAAATGAATGCAAGAATTTAGGGCATCTTTGTTTTGAGTTAGGGTTTACTTTTTTCCCTAAATACGATAAGGCATTTTGTCACATTGAGTTAATTTAAACTACCTTCAACTAATGCCCACGGGGTATGATGTTCATTTTTGCCTTCACATAGTGTCCTTGTGACTAAGGACATGTCAAATGCCTTAGAATATCTTGCAGGACAAGTTGAGAGTAAACCTTAGGAGGTCATTTTATATTTTTTAAGCCCTTCAATAATGCCTTCTCATTTATGGCTTTTATAGAAAGATCAAATGCCCAAATGATGTATTATATTTGGCAAAATGAGGCATAGGAGCCTTGTATTTTTTATTTTTTGAAAAAATCAAATCATGATCAAATCGGGATAAATTAGGAAAATAAAACTGTAAATCATTGTAAAATAATATTTACGGCAATATCCTATAAATTGCTTTTAAATATTTGTTATTTATGCAATTAAAGCAGAGAAAATTTAGCAAGAATCTTTCCTTTTTTGGATTTGATTTTTCTCTAGGCAAAATGGACTTTCTATTTCAGTCTCCAGCCAAATAAAGCCTAGTTTTTAGCATCCTTTTGGTGGGTCCACTTGATAAGGGAATCTTGACAGCTGTTGCACTCGGTTTGGAGGCATTTTGGGCACTATTTTGGGGGTTTTTCTTTAGAGCTCGAAAATGGCTTGGAAAGTTGCCTTTTTGAGAATTTTGCTCAGTTTTGTTTCTTTTCTCATTTTTAGAAAGCCTTTTGGCTATAAAAAGGGGAGAAAGACTTGGTTTTAGGGGTTTTGATTATTGTTTCTTTCTCTTGTTCACTTGGAGAGAGTATTGTAAACATCTTGTACTTAGATTCTCAGTTTCTACTCCTTTCAGTCTTAATAAAGCAGCATAGTTCTTCTTTACATTTTTTCTAATTCTTTTTTTGTAATCAATGATCTGATATTCCATTGTGATTCAATTTTTGAATCCTTTTCCTATGTCTCATTATTGAAAGTTTGAGTGTGAAAACTTTATGTGATGCAGGTTGTATGCCGTGTTTAAATTAGTTAGTTGGCTTGAAGCTGTGATAAGACTTCAGTTTGTCCTTCATGTAGACTTCTAACTTCTCAAACCTTCATAAAAATCACTTATGTATTGCATTAAATCTAGTGAAATTGTGAGGATTAAAAGGCTTTGCAAGGCTGATTGTGAGTCAAGTTTAAATTCTAGTAAAATATCCTTAGGTTTTAGAATTTAGTTTTCAGTTATCTTCTTAACCCTTTCATCAGGAAGTCTCTTAGATTAGCTGGTTTACCAGGGGAACCAGCTTGCTCTGGAGGTCCACTCCAAATTTTAGGTAACCCACAGGCCTAGGAGTGTTCCCATGTGTCAACAGATAGTTAAGTTGGTAGCTTAGCATAGGGTGCATATCTGATTGATAACACCTTGAGCATGAAGTTGCAAAGATGAAGGTATTTTAGATGGATAGATTTTATAATTATATAAATTATGAATGTAATCAAATTTTTTTTAAATTGGTTGTTAATTGGAAAGTTATAAAACCTTAGAGAAACTATTTACCAGTTTTAGGTATCAAGAATCATTGTTTATCTTTGATCAAGTTATATTCACAAGTTTATTAACAATGGAAATTATTTAATTTTAATAAAGTATAAACCCATTTAGGGAGTTTAAAGTAAAGCTCTTGTTGAGATATCTGTCTTATTTTACAACTTTTTAGAAGTTCTTATTGGTTTCAATTAAAAGTAAGTTTGTAATGATCATGTAAGAAATTGAATCAATTCTTTACTTTTGGAACAGAGTCTATTTGATGTATGAGAAAATAAGTTATCAAGATTTCCTTTTTTTTCCAAGACTAAATCTTTACATACATTACTGATAGAAGATCTTTTCTAGTTATGTTACATACAATTGTGAATTGATGAAATTGATTAAGTATCTGCTCTAGTACTATTCATTACGTATAAGAGAAATGATCCAACATCTTACTATACTTTACTTGTAGTATGTTTTAGAGAAGTATCTTTCCTTTTTCAATTTCTTTATTAGTGATTATGCAATTTTTTCTTTTCTACTAGATAGGTAAACTTTGTAAATAAATTTCCAAACTCAAACAAACCACAGTGTTCTATTACGGTACCTCGTAGTGTTCTATTTTTACAGTACCTCTATGTCATGCCATCACGTTGGACCACGTACCTTGTGCCTAACATAGCTGCAACAATGACGTATGGGCACCGTCCCTCTAAATCATCAGTGAGTAATAAGGGATGTGTTGATTCTAAATCTGTAGGAAGGGAAAATCTCCTCAGATATCTCATTAAAAAGATTAATTAAAGGATGAGTCCATTGAAATAGTTGTATGATGATTACCATGTGAATTTCTAAGTATTGAGGCTAAAATGCTCATTTAGAAAACCTGTCATACTATCAACAAAAAATGAGGCTTATTGATAACATGGGTCTAAATCAGAGATGACTTATAAAATGTTAGATAAGGCAACTAGTCTGATCCATAAACCCTATCTTTCATATACTCTCACCTTGCCATCTTGGATCTTGGTGATAAAAAATCACTAGGGAATTGGGAATGGACTTAGTCATGAAATTACCTAATTTGGCTTGAGGAAGTCAACTAGAATTCATGAGGAGACACCTAATAGGGATTCCTCCACACATGTACTAATTGACAAACACCCCTTTAGGTCTTTGTGGTAGTGGACTAACTTTCATCCCTGTTTCACCTGAGTGGGTGGCAGGCGATGAAGAACTGTTTAGAGCAGGGAATAACCCTAGAAATGGCTGGATACCCGCTCACAGTTGCATCAAACATAGTGCAAGACAGAACTACATATTCGCATACCCCAAAGTCAATTGCATTTAGAGGGGGCTTTGATCCCATGGATACAAGGTATGTAGGTAGTCTGGATGGCGAAGGAAGCCCCCAGTACTTAGGTCCCCCGAATATAGGGTGTTCCTTTATAATTAGCATCGAGATCTTAACTTTCTGTGTAGTGATTTCTGAGTCTTGCTAACATTAGATTGTCTAGTTAATTTTGGTGCAGATGATAAGGGTACAAGTCATTGGAGAAAAAAGCACCTCTTGGAAATGAATGCAAGGTGTAATGAAAGACTTAATGTCTGTATTGATTAGTTGTTCTTATATGTTATGTACTTTCTCTCTTCATTGGATTAACAATGGTGAACCTTTTAGGACTTTATGATTTTAGAAAACTAAACTCTAGCTGTCTAATGACTATAACATTTATTGGAGGCTTCTTAGAATTAAGAGTAAAATTTCATGAATCTGTATTTCCTGCATCTGTTAGATTAAATTATGTAATTCCTCAGTATTTTTGAATTCAGAGTTTAGTATTATTTTGTTAAGGATGAGCCGGGTCTTTACAATTATGTCATTTTTCAATATGTCTATCTGTTATCACCTAAAATTACACCATTTTGTTGAAGCTTTAACAGTTCCAACAATTTTAGAGTAACATGGGATTGGTTTGAACGTGTGGGACCTTGCAGTTGAGACCAAACCTCCAGAGAAGTCTTGTTCCTCTTTTTGAGCTTAAGGATCAATGAATTAAGCTAAATCTAATGCTACACTTACCAAAGGAAAAGGGATAGAAGGAATGTAGAAAGGAAAACAATGATGCACTAGATTTAGCATGTTTAGTTGGAACTGACATAACATAGTAGTGATTTCAAAGGCTAAAGAGACTAACACAAACTCATACAGTCTTTAATAGAGACTAAAATAGAATGTTGAAATTTAGAGAGGGACCATTTTATCCATATAATTAATGAGCAACATTCAATATAAACATAGTGTAAAAGAGAATGAGAGAGGCAGAATCAGTTTCTTGTATTAATCACAGAGGTCAAATAACCATTACAAAAGACAGATGATTTGTTACAGAAAAGGTAGACATAGAATAACCATTTACATTCATTGGTGAACCACACTCAGAGATATCGAAGGCTCAGTTTCAAGCGTAATGTATCAAATCTGACTAGTTCCTTCAAATACGCTACAAGGTTTGTGACAACAAATTATCTGGCCAACATAATAGCCCACAAGAATAGCTAACCCACAACACATCTTTTACATATGCATATATAGCTTTTTACGAGTCATTGTAGCATCCCTAAGCGCTAAATTCTGGTCAATCAATTTGATATGTGCACCCATGCTGCATTCAATTTGGCCAAGAAACCTGTTAGAAAATCTATAAAATTTGAGGAATGTCCATGCCCTGACACTGATTTGTCCTAGGAAGGACATGTAGAAGTATGGGTTGTAGGGACACTTCATCCTCCCCATTCATTTCTGGTACCTATGCATTGACTTTCTCCACTATTCCAACTATCTGTAACCTTGAACTACAACAATGGCGTCACCTGGAAGCACGTTTTAAGGAACCTAGAAAGTCACGCCCTTTAAAAGACTTTTACAATACTTCAAAGTATCTTAAAATTGCTTTAAAATATTTTACAGCAGTACATTATACTACATGCTTTAAATTTTTATTGATTTTCACATTTCTGGCCTTTATTTTGCCTTATTGGCTAAATCTTCATTTTGAGAACTATCTCTTCCTTTGTCACTTTATCTTTCATTTTGCCTTATCAAAAAACCTTCTGTTTGGCGAACTTGACTTGCCTCTGACCTTCCCTTTCTCTTTTACACGTTATCAATCACATTTGTCAGAGGTTGTGCAATTTTGTTTCATTATATTTTATAATAATTTAAAGGAAAGAAAGATCAAATGACACGTCTCATATGGTCAAATACTTTTATAGGATGGTTCAAGAATTCTTGAATCTTTTTTGGCTATGTAGGGCCCATAAGAAAATAATGTTAACACATGTGGAGTTTCTTTGAAGTTGGGCATGGTAAAGGAGAGCATGATGGAGCTAGAGCATGTGTGAAAGGAGCTCTTGTAGAGAGTAACTAAATTTTTGGGATGCAATGAGATTAGAGATCCATTTGTAGTTGTGGATTGGTATAATGCAAAATTGTTGTAGCATGAACTTAAATTATTTTTGAGAAATGTTGAGGGATTGACATGAGCTATGGATCAATACTTTTATTAGTACATATGATATTAAGAACATTAATGACAATATGTTTTGTGATGTGCCCGATAAAAATGTTGATATGATACATATGTATAGAACACCACAACCAATGTGCAGCATTCCTAGTGGGCTGATGGTAGTCAGAGTATAGAGCACATCATCAAAGAAGGAAAGATCTGGGAAGAAAAAGGAAGAAGCATCATCCTAATAGCTCTCAGTTGAAACTTGACACTCCATGAAACAATAATAAAAAATGGTATTAAAGGCTCAATTGAGAAACACAAACAAGGTACGTGAAATGTTTGAAAGAATGTCTCAAAATGATATCATTTCTTAGAATATAATGATTGTAGGATATTGCATAGAAGAACAATTTGAGGACCTTCTACTAAAGAGCCTTGAGTTTATCTATAATGGCATTGTGTGTAAAATTGTATCTGAAGGGTACACTTGAGAAGAGGCACTCAAGGCAGTGCTATAGAGTGACCACTACTATGGAAGTGGTGATTTTCTTTTCAACATTGTGGACAATGCCACGATCCGCCTGGGAAACAATACTCGTGACTGTTCTAATGAAGCTGACATTATTTTCAGAGATCTCAAACAAATTGAAGAATATGCATTAACAAGAATGGTCCACATGCTTCGGTAACTTTGATCACAATCTTGTTCATCTTCAAATTTCATACCCATAGGTGTAGTTTCAGAGCCATATAGAATGTGTGCAAAGAGAAATTTAGGCTTCAATATAGTAGAAGCTAATACAACTATTGCTAATCTAATATATCTTCATCTTAGAATGACTTTACATTTGAGGTTGGAACATTAAAGTTACTCTCTACAAGTATTTCCTAATTAAATCCAAATTCTTGTGTCCAATCTTCTACAAATTTGTCCCTGATAAGGAGAAATCCAGCTGTATTATTGCTTGCTCGGCTTCCCCATGAATATTGGAAGTCTAAATCAAATTTATGTTCACAATCCAATGGCAACAACAATGAAGGATTAATTTCCACATGTAGGCTAGGGAAATTACAAACGTAATCAATAAATTCTCTGAAAAGAATTTACTCTCAACACAAGACATAAATGGTAATGTTGAAAATGTAGTTGATTTAACTAGTGTCATTGCTGTAGCTATAGAACTATCTTTGGAGATAGCTTCCCCTGTGGATGGTGGACAAGAGCAGTACAAGGAAAAGCATAGAAGTTACCCTTGTTGGAGTAAATGGGTTTTTACCATTTACTTTTCTTAAGTTTTAATTAGGCATCATAATGCATTATTAGATATTAGTTGGTAGTTGTTGTCGGTTATCTCTTTACCAGATTTTCCCTTGCCTTTATAAGCAAGGCCAATGTACATTATTTGCATATCATATCTCAATATATTTTTCATCATTCTAGTGAAATAGCCTTGTGCTTCTCCCATATTGTGAAGGTGTTTATCTGCAGGTTGTGCTTGTGGGAGGTGGTTGACACCAACATGGTGTTAGAGAGGTCTTCTTGCATCTCCTTTTGATTTTGAGAGTTTTCATCAGAGTTTTTGAGATCCTTTTTTGAAGCCAGGAGTGTGGGGCATTGGCCAGTATGCATACCCGACAAAATTGACAAAAATTTATCGAGCTTTATTCCTTTTCTTTGCTGGTTGATTTTTGGAGAGGCTTTGTGATTTTGCTAGAAATTTTGTGGGTTTTCACCTTGCCTGCCTCACAAAGGAGGCTAATTCTGTGGCAATTTTCTACCATTTATTTGTAGATCCATCGCCAATTACAATTGAAAGTAGCAGGCTCACCCATTCAAAGGAGTTTGTATCCACACCATTGACATCTTCTGGTTCAATGTTTTTGTTGGTAGTATTGAAATTTGTGAAGGATGATCCAAAAACCTTGGCAGGCATCATTGTCTAAGCCATCGAAAGAGGAGTCTAACTCCCCAGTTTCATCCATCAAAAGAAGGTCAATTTGTAAAGCTGTTCATCGGCCTTGTTGGGAGAGTCTCTATTCACTGGGAATTTGGCCCTACCTAGAGACAACCCCTACTTGCACACCCAAATGGATTCACCCATAGAAGGCATTTCATAGGCCATTGATTGGCTGATTCAAACATATTTGAAGAAGACTTTATACATTCTAAAGTTGCAACAATATATATTATATTCATCAGACTTAAGCATTTTAAAGTTTGTGACAAATATTTGTTTAGGGTTGGTTTGCTGCATAAGAGGAGCACATGTGGGTCCATTTGGATGTTGGTTGGGCATTCTCTTTGGAATCTTAGTCCCACATTGGAGCCACAAGAGAGTATTTTGTTGCTAAAATAACTGATCATTCTCACTTTAGCTTGAGTGCTCACAAAGGCTCACTTTCTCACACGTGGGGTTGTTCTTCCTCCATTGCTTGTGGTGGTGTTTGTTGCCTTGAGCATGCCTGATCATGACTTGGTGACTTGGAATTCATGTGGTGTAGGAACCTGCCATGTATTTCGAATATCACGATCCAATCAGTCCTAGGGTCCCAAATTTTTACCTCCACTCAAGGATGTAGTCACATGGACGACCATAATTGAGCCCTCAGGTGCTTGCTAGTGCCTCCAAAGTGCCTTTATAGGCCTTTTTTCCATTTTTACATATCTTTTGCATATGAAGGATGATTTTTGCAAACCAAATGGAAAGGTATTTTCATCACCTTTGCAGTGGTTGAGGTATTTATCACATATTGTGTTGTTTGATGGTTCTTTTACTCTGTTGAAGTTTCATATTGGTTTTTCTTAATTCTTGTGAACAAAGGGGTTGGTTGTTTATACTATGAAGAATATTTGCTGCATTCTCTTGTTTCATCATGGATTTGCCTAAAGTAGAACTTCTAACTACAACAAATTATCTTAAGTGGAAATCTAATGTGGAGATTTTGTTGTTAAAGTTGAAGCTGCAAAGAATTACTTTTGACCAAGATGTTGAACCCACTAGTGCTATAGAAAAGAGGAAATGGTTTGATCAAAGAGATGAAGCTCTTGGTACTTTCATTATGTCCATTTCTTCTAATTTGAGATATATCATGTATTATCTTGTAAGCATCCTAATGATATTTGGACTACCTTAGAAAATCTTTTTGGTAAGCTAGATAAGATGAGGAAATTTCATTTGGAGAATGAACTAATGAATCTAGATCCTAGACATTTTGACAATATCCAGGACTTTTTCACCAAGCTTAATTCTCTCAGATTGTAGTTGTCTAAATGTGGGGTTAAAAATGATGATGAGTAGTTGATTCTATCTACTCTCTCTAAGTTAGGTCTTGATTATTTTGTATTTGTTTCTACATTTTATGCTACCATGGATGCTCTGGGTAGTGCATACAAAATACCTTTTCTTGATGGTTTTGCAGCACAACTCACAAGGGAACAAGAAAAGTTGGCACAAATGGGCACATTGACACTTACAAAGGCTCAAGCACTTCTTGTAAAAGATCCTAAGGATTCAAGTTGCAAGGAAAAGAAATAGAATAAGGATTCTAAGTCTAAAGAGAAAGTTAAGGATCCTCCTTCACAACCTACTCCTAAGACCAAGACCTTTTCTGAAGAGGAACCATCACAAAAGAAGAAGATAAAATGTGCTTATTGCAAGAAATCCATACATAATGAGCATAGGTGTTATACTAAGAAGATTGATGGGCTTACTCACCTTCTTCAGAAGAACAACATCTTGCTACCCTCATCAGATTCTTCTTCTTCTTCTTCCTCTTCTTCTTAATCGGCAGCATCTGCATCTACATAGTTAGGGAATGCAGGATTTGCTAATGGGATGAAAGGTAAAGCAATCTTGGCTTCTTGATTTAGGTGCATCTCATCATATGGCATCTTCTATGGATATGTTCTCTTCTTTTGATCCTTGTAGTTCATCTAATATTTTGATGGGTAATAATTTACATACATGCAGGTTTGTGGGAAAGGTTCTATTGATATGGGTGAAGGATCTTTTAATGATGTTCTTTGTGTACCCTCCTTGACCACTAATCTCCTTTCATTTTATCAAATTACTCATGGTGTACAAGGTAACACAGTTGAGTTCACTCCTGATTATGTTTACATTAGAGACATAGAGACCAGAGAGGTCATTGCTACATGGGTTGTGGATCATGCATCTAGCTTGTATTCTTTTTCTCATTTTGCTCCTGATGATGATATTCCTTTGGTTGATGTTCATACCCTTCCATCAAGGGTGAATCATGTTTGTGAGGAGAAGTTTGGTCACTTGAATCTTGGTGTTCTTGAGACTAGTTTTGAGCTTCCTCCTCCTCCATCTCCTGCTTCTTCATATTTGGGTCTTACTCTTGAGCAGGTTGATCATATTTTTTTAGATCTTGCTTTACGGGATGAGAATTTAGCAGGCATCTCAGATTTGTTTGTAGGTTCTCATCTTTCTGATTTGGGAGACATACTTGAGGGAATTTCTCTACTCTTTGATGACATCTCCAGCATGGTTGTTGATATATCTACATCTTATTTGGAGATTGACATTGATGAGTTCTCTATTTCACTTGATTTGTCACATTTCTTGGTTTTTTTATCATGACTATGTGGTGGATTATTCATGCTTGGAGAATCCTCCTCACTCTTCAAAGATTTCTATTTGGATACTTCCATCTTCCTCCTTTCAGTTGGACACAAAGTGGCTTCTTTATCATTCGGTGGACTTGTTTCTTCCTAAGGGGAGATGTGTTGCTTGTAGGCATTGGATCATATTTTGTTTCTAGGCATACTTCATCGGCATTGGAGCTTCTTCATTATGATGGGATCTAATGTCTATCTTTTTCCTTCCTATGGGGGGATAATTGATTGTATATACATGATGTATGTAGTCCTTGGGGGTATTATTGAGTCCTCCATGCATCATCTTGTTTTCTTTTCTCTCTTTTGGAGAGGAGTTTTGTCCCATAGGGTTTTCTCCTTTTCTCCGCTTATGAGAGATTGCATTGCATTTTGCATTGTAAATGGGTACCTAACATGGTTGTGTAGTCAGGACCCATATTGCATCTTTCTCATATTGCATAATAACTCCCTAAGTTGGAATTAAAGGGGATGTTGGAGTAAATGGTTTTTTACCATTTACTTTGCTTAAGTTTTACTTAGGCATTATTGGATATTACTTTATTAGTTGGTAGTTGTTGTCACTTATCTCTTTACCAACTTTTTCCTTGCCTTTATAAGCAAGGCCAATGTACATTATTTGCATCTCATATCTCAATATATTTTTCATCATTCTCGTGAAATAGCCTCATGCTTCTCTTGTATTGTGAAGGTGTTTATGTGCATGTTGTGCTTTTGGGAGGTGGCTAACACCAACAAACCTAGCATAGTATGAATCATTCTGGGAAGTCTAGAGTGTACATGGGCCTCCTATTAAACGGTCTCCATGGATACTTTGTCACATCATGGAGTACTTAGTATAAATATCTGAGAGCCTATGAAAGTCTTATGCTGGGGATGTTATAGATGTTTTTCATTCTGAAGAAGATGGTCAGGTCAAGATGGTCATTGCTGAATATCTGAGTGGGGCTATTTACTGTGATACTTATCATATGATATATTCAAGAGCGGATGGTCTTGGTGTCTCAAAATACATTGGGAGGATCCTTATTGACACAAGAGTATCACCAGAAGAGGTGAATTACATAAAGGCCCATGCTACATCAACAATAATAGGTGACTCGACTAAGGACTCAAAAATGTGCTCAAGAACACATATGAAATAGAAATTAATGGAAATAAGCCTAATGGTTAAGGCACTTGTCAATGTAGAGATTCTGCGGTTCTCTTACATTCCACGAGGAAATGCAATCCCCACGTTAGAGCCACTATTACCCCAAACTTTTGCGATTGTGGATTGTTAGATTCAGGGCAGACAATTGAGAGGGGGGGTGACTCAGTTGTCCAAAACTTTCTTGAAATTAATCACTTAAATCCTTTTCTTAATTTAGTAGCATAATAATAAATCAATCATGGAAGTATAATGCAACAATTCAAGAGTAGAAACACATTAGCACATATGACACCAAGATTTTGACGTGGAAAACCCAGTTAAGGGAAAAACCATGGGGTGACTAACCTAAGATTGTATTCTCTATTAAAAGAGTAGAAAGAACAAAATGGCACATGCCAATTAGGGCTCACTACCTGGGCACACTGCTCACAAGAGGCCCACTGCCTGTAGGAGACACACTGTCTACAGAATAATAAGTATTACATACTTGAATGGAAGAATAGCATCTTCACCATGCTTGAGTCAGTCCATTTAAACCCAATACTTCTGCTCTACCTTTCGCTCTCCTCCCTTCTACCACTCTCTCATCTCCAAGATACCTTTCAAATGACTTTACAACTCCTTATTTATACAAGACATTGACTTAGGGATAATCATCCAAGTTGGCATACATTACAGAGAAAATACATAAATGCAGCATGACTAATTACAAAAAGACTTCACACAGATCAACACACTGTCAGCCACATAGATCTGAGACTTTAATCTTCCCTTAGGAACACGTCATTCTTCACAGAACATCTTCAAGATCATCTGCAAGATGTGTAACTCATCTGGTCAGCCAGACTTAGGAAGAACATCATCATCCAGAAGTAATTCTTTAATTACGAGCTCAACCTCCAATGTGGACCACCAACATGAACTGGACACAATCCAAAGACCTCCACAAGCTTGCCTAAATCATCAAGAACATCCACACTACTTCTGCTTAATGAAATCATTCTCTCCTTCATCCAGAACCTCAAGAACATAGTTTGTCATCACTGTCATATTGGAATAGATCCTTACGGACCTCCAGACCATGAACCAATTGAGTTGTCAATTCACATTGACTTCCTAAACACTCCACCAAATTCACAGAACAAGATATTGCATTTCTGGATCTCACCGGACCTATCTGTGTCACTCTGTTACCTCTAAACACCTGCCAGAACTAGTTTCACTTAAGTGGCCATAACTTCTTTAGATCTTCATGTAGACCTCTAAAATCTTTACTGGGTCATCTTAAGACACATATCTACAAACCCTTTGATGCGCATCCTTTGATCTTCATCTTAGCTGGGATCTTTACCTCACTGTCTTCACTGTTCTTCTCTATTCCTGAAAGCACTAATTTTCTTAATATCCTCAGTATACAGCTCATCCAATCCTTATCATCAATGAAACAAGAGTATGTTGACATCAATGACAACACTAGTCAAGCCCATACTTGCAACAATCTCCCCCTTTGTCATTGATGACAACATATGATGTGAAAAATTGTTTTAATCATTAAGACAAGAACGTCTCCTTACTGACACAACTGCCCCTATCAACAACAACTATTCACATGTCTTCTCTTCCTTTACTGCTCCCCCTTTGATTAGCAACCACTTGTTTTTCACATGTCTTCTCTCCCCCTTTGACATCAATGGCAAAGGGCACATACTTACATCAATTCAGAATCATACTAGCTGCTCCCCCTGAGTAGCAGCTTCCCATCATCAATCTGGATCACAAGATATGACTGTGAGATCCACTAAACTGATGCACATCAGTACACCTTAATTTAGAACTAGAGGGGTAATAACCCCTAACTTCTCCTTGAGATACTCAAAAGAGTCCTTAGGTAGAGGTTTAGTAAAAATATCTACAATCTGATATCCTTAGAAGGCACAAACTCCAATTTGACTTCATTCTTGTTCACTTGCTCTCTTAGAAAGTGAAACTTCATAGATATATGTTTAGTTTTTGAATGCAACACTGGATTCTTTGATATATTTATTGCACTTGAATTATCATAGAGGATTATGATAGGTTCTTCATACTCCACTCTGATATCTCTTAGCATTTGCTTCATCCACAATACTTGAGTGCAACTACCTACTGCTACAATATATTCTACTTTTGCAGTGGATAGAGATATTGCCTCTTGTTTCTTGCTCAACCAAGAAACCAATCTTTTCCCCAAAAAGAATGCTCCACCACTGGTACTCTTTTAGTCATCCACATCTCCTGCCTAATCTGCATTTGTATATGCATGAAGAGAGAAATCATGATCTCTAGGATACCACAAACCATACTCAACTATCCCTTTTAGATATCTAAAAATCTTCTTGATTGCCATGACATGAGATTCTCTAGGATCAACTTGGAATCTAGCAACAAGACCAACAACATTCATAATGTCAGGTCTAGTTTGAGTGAGATACAATAATCCTCCAATCATTGACCTGTACTTTTTTTTATCAGCCTTAGGAGAGTCATCATCTTTGCTCAATTTACATCTGGTTGCCATGGGAGTACTCATTGGTTTTGAGTCTTCCATTCCAAATTTCTTCAACAATTCTTTCACATATTTGGTCTGAGAAATGAAGATTCCTTTCTTTGTTTCAATGATTTGCAAACCCAAGAAGAAATTCATTTCCCCAAACATGGACATCTCAAATTCACTTTTCATTTGATTTGCAAAAGTTTTGCACATAATATGTCTTCTTCCAAAAATGATATCATCAACAAACACTTCAACAATCAAGATATTTTCATGATCAATTTTGAAGTACAAATTACTGTCAGCAGTACCTTTGTTGAAACTAATCTTCAAAAGATGCTTATCTAATCTTTCATACTAGGCTCTTGGGGCTTACTTGAGTCCATACAGAGCTTTCTTCAACTTGCAGACCATATCACCATGATCAAATAATTGAAATCCATCCGGTTGCTCAATGTATACTTCTTCCAAGTCACCATTCAGGGAGACAGACTTGACATCCATCTGATATACTTTGAAGTCCTTGAAGGGAGCAAATGCAAGAAATAGTCTGACTACTTCAATTCTTGCCACTAGGGCAAAAGTTTCTTCAAAATCAACTCCTTCAACTTGGGAGTAACCCTTGCAGACCAATCTGGCTTTGTTTCTAACTACTTCACCATCTTTATTCAGTTTATTTTAGAAAACCCATTTGGTTCCAATCACATTCTTATTTTTAGGTCTGGGAACAAGATCCCAAGTGTGATTTTTCTCAATTTGCATCAGCTCTTCCTCCATTGCTTTAGTCCAGTTTTCATCATTGCATGCTTCATTCACTGTCTTAGGTTCAATCTTTGAAATCAGGCAATACTCTTCTGAATCTTGAGCAATCCTTCTTCTTGTTTGAACACCCTTGCTTTTATCACCTATTATCTAGTCTTCAAAGTGATTCAGTTTTACATACCTGGGAATTTTGGGACTTACTTGCACTTCTATTTCTTGTACAGGGGCATTCAAACTTATCTCTTCTTCTTGATTCACCGATTCAGTCTGAATCTAAGTTTCAGAAGGGGCTTGGACTCCTTGGATCAAAACATCATTTTGATCATCTTCATCATATTCATAAAACCTTGAGGTTTTTTCAATACCTTCATCAACCTTCACATTTGTACTTTCTACAATCTTCCTCAATCTCTTGTTATAACATCGGTATGCTTTGCTTTGCGTAGAATAACCCAAGAATATTCCTTCATCACTTCTAGCATCAAATTTTCCTAGATCTTCATCTCTTTTAATGTAAAATTTGCTACCAAAGACTCTGAAATACTTCATAGTGGGAGTGATACCAAACCAAAGTTCATAAGGAGTCTTACCAGTGTTGCTTCTGATTTGCACTCGATTGAGAGTATAGACTATAGTGCTTACGACTTCTCTCCAATAGATCTGAGGAACATTTGCTTCCATCATCATGGTTCTAGATGCTTCCTGGATGGTTCGGTTCTTTCTCTCCACTACTCCATTCTGCTGTGGTGTCCTTGGAGCAGACAACTATCTTTTTATCCCATGTTTCTCACAGAATTCTATGAACTCACCAGATGTGAATTCTCTAACTATGTCAGACCTTAGACATTTTATGTTTAATCCAGTTTCATTTTCTACCATAGCCTTGAATATTTTGAATTTCTCAAGGGCCTCATATTTTTCTTTCAGAAAAGTTACCCACATCATCTGGGAGTGATCATGAATTAATAACATGAAGTATCTATCACCTTGCACACTCCTGATTCTTGCCGGACCACATAAATTAGTATGAATTAAGTCCAATAATCCAGTAGAAGACTGTTCTTTACTTTTGAATGTGACTCTTCTCTGCTTACCCAACTGACATTCTTTGCACAAACTATTAGTAGGTTTCACCAATCTTGGAAGATCTCGTACAGCTTGAGTGTTGCTTATCTTGATGATATTATCAAAATTCACATGACACATTCTCCTATGCCACAACCAACTCTGATCAATTTGAACAAATAAGCAATTTTTACTAGTACCAACCAAGTGAAAGATAATACCTTTAGTTTGAGTACCAGATGCAATCTCTATTCTGAAACTTTCAAAGATCTTGCATTTACCATTTTTGAATCAAAGATCATAGCCTTTGTCCACCAACTGTTCAACACTAAGAAGATTGTACTTCAGGCCTTCAACATACAGTACATTACTGGTTTTGTTCTTTCCATCAAAAGAAATAGTTCCTCTACATCTGATTTTGCCAGCAGAATTATCACCAAATTTTACCACTCCTCCTTCATACCTTTCCAAATCTATGAACTTATTTTTGTCACCTGCCATATGGTAGGAGCATCCACTGTCAATGACCCAATCATCCTTTTCTTCAACTTGGGCAGCCAAAACTTTTTCTATAATTTTATGATTGTCAGATTTAGAGGGAATTGGATCTTCTTCCTTGATGGAAATAAACACCCAGTCACTTCCAAATTTGTTTCATCTCTCTGATTCATCATCTGTTGCTCCTTCATCATCATCTTCATGAACATAGTAACATTTCTTTTAGAACCTTGATCTGTTAGGATTTGGTCTTGAAAATCTTTCCGAACACCTTGAGGGAAAATGACCAATCTTATTGTAGTTAAAACATTTAAAAGGCAATTTGCCCTCATACTTACTGGACCCTCTTGGCAATCTTTTTGCAATAAGGGCTTCAAGTTGGGTAGCTTTTGCTTCATCTTCTTCTAGGTATTTTCTTGCTTTTTTATACCATGATAGTTTCTTTGAAGAGTTCTCTCCCGGATCAAACTTTTGTTTTCCTTTTACATAGGCACTAGCTTTGAATGTTGATTTAGTCTTGGGGGGGCATCTCCAAACTTGGTCAATTCAAATGCAACCAGTTTACCAACCAATTGATCTCTTGTGATACCTGAAAAGGATCTGAATTCTTTAATAGCAACAACCTTATATTTGTAAGAATCAGGAAGGGATCTGAGAACTTTGCCAATAATCTCATCTTCATCCAAGATTCCACTAGCACATCGAATGCCACAAACAAGCTCATTTACTATTGGCATAAATGTAGTGATATTTTCATCTTCTCTCATCTTCAGGTTTTCAAATTTTCCTTTCAGACTTTGTAGCTTGGCACATTTAACATACTTGTCTCCTTCATGTAGAAGTTCCAATTTTTGCCAAATCTCATATGCAGTTTTTAGATCAATAACATTTGTCAGCTTTGAATCAGATAAGGCACTTAGAAGAGATTCTTTAGTCCACAGATTGTTTTCAGTATCTCTGATTTCATCTACGGTATGTGGACCATTCTGTGGAGGATCATACTTCTTTGAAGCCATGATCCAATACTGCATTCCCATACATTGCAAGTGGCATTCCATGAGACTTTTCCAAGGAGTGAAATTGGTTCCATCAAACCTTAGACTATCCTTCTTGTAGGATGACATCCTGGATCTCCTCCAGTGGTTAAGCTCCTTTTAGAGGAACTGAGCTTTGATACCAATTGTTAGATTCAAGGCAGACAACTGAGAGGGGGGTGAATCAGTTGTCCAAAACTTTCTTGGAATTAATCACTTAAATCCTTTTCTTAATTCAGTAGCATAATAATAAATCAATCATGGAAGCATAATGCAACAATTCAAGAGCAGAAAAATATTAACACATATGACACCAAGATTTTGACGTGGAAAACCCAGTTAAGGGAAAAACCATGGGGTGACTAACCCAAGACTGTATTCTCTATTAAAAGAATAGAAAGAAAAAAATAGCACATGCCAATTAGGGCTCACTGCCTGAGTACACTACTCACAAGAGGCCCACTGCCTACAGGAGACACACTGTCTACAGAATAATAAGTATTACATAATTGAATTGAAGAATAGTATCTTCACCATGTTTGAGTCAGTTCCATTTAAGCCCAATACTTCTACTCTACCTTTCGCTCTCCTCCCTTCTACCACTCTCTCATCTCCAAGATACCTTTGAAATGACTTTACAACTCCTTATTTATACAAGACATCGACTTAGGGATAATCATCCAAGTCGGCACACATTACAGAGCAAATACATAAATACAACATGACTAATTACAAAAAGACTTCATGCGGATCAACACACTGTCAGCCACATAGATCTGAGACTTCAATCTTCCCTTACAAACATGTCATTCTTCACAAAACATCTTCAAGATCATCCGCCAAATGTGTAACTCATCTGGTCAGCCAGACTTAGGAAGAACATCATCATCCAGAAGTAATTCTTTAATTATGAGCTCAGCCTCTAATGCGGACCACCAACACCAATTGGACACAGTCCAAAGACCTCCACAAGCTTGCCTGAATCACCAAGAACATCCACACTACTTCTGCTTACTGAAATCATTCTCTCCTTCATCTGGAACCTCAAGAACACAGTCTGTCATCACTGTCATATTGGAATAGATGCTTGCAGACCTCTAGACCATGAACCAATTGAGTTGTCAATTCACATTAACTTCCTAAACACTCCACCAAATCCGTAGAAAAAGATATTGCATTTCTGGATCTCACCAGACCTATCTATGTCACTCTGTTACCTCTGAACACCTGCCAGAACTAGTTTCACTTAAGTGGCCATAACTTCTTCAGATCTTCTTGCGGACCTCTAAAATCTTTACTGGGTCATCTTAAGACACATATCTACAAACCCTTTGATGCACATCCTTTGATCTTCATCTTAGCTGGGATCTTTACCTCACTGTCTTCACTGTTCTTCTCTATTCCTAAAAGGACTAATTTTCTCAATATCCTCAGCATACAGCTCATCCAATCGTTATCATCAATGCAACAGGAGTATGTTGACATCAATGACAACACTGGTCAGGCCCATACTTGCAACATGGATGACTTCCCCATTTGTGTTTTATAAGAAATTAAAGGTCAACTCTCAAGCCAATATCAAGAAGCACTATCAAGTTGAATCATAGTAACTTAATTATTTAATCCTTTAAGGATTAAATAATATTCCTTAATGTGTAAAAGTAATTAAATATTGCACAGGGTAAAAGGGATAAATGGAAGTATCAAGTTGGAGTAAATTAATTCTTTTAGAATTAATTAATGATGTAATGTAAAGGGGTGAAATATTTTGGAAATAGTTAAACGTGTGTAAATAAGGTTATCAAGGGGAGGTGAATTAATTCTTTTTGGAGTTAATTAAGGTAAAAAAAGTTTGGGGTGATTACTAGCATACCTATATTTAAAAAAATATATCTAAAGTATGCTGAGAGATATCCTTCTCAAGGTGCCTATTCCACCTATGTGAGATAAATTGATTAAAAAATAGGTGCCACGAGAAGGATATCTCTCGGCGTACTTTAGATATATATTTTTAAATATAGGTATGTTAGTAGCATCCGCAATAGCAAGCGCAATTCTAACTATATTATAATATATTATATAATAATTATAATTATATATTATATTGTAAAAAAATCATATAATATACCTATATTATATTAATTATATAATATAATATATAATTATATTTATATATCTAACCTATATTATAATATTATGATTATGGTTTTATTCTAATTAGGCTTATGGTTATGTTCATAGAAATATATGCTAAGTGTAATGTTAGCACAACTTGTCATAATTGTAACCATAACAATAATAATTATATTGCTAACCTTAAATCTATTCTTAACCCTAACCCTAATTTAACTCTAGTGTTTTTGCCTTATATATTTGCCCTAATTATAACCAAACCCATAACCCTAATTCTATACCCAAACCTAATTGTAAACCCAAACCTTTGGTTATATAAATGCCCTGATTGTAATCCTAATTTGAATTGTAACCCTAAACCTCATTCTATCAAGAACCTTAATTTTATCCTTAACCCTAACCCTAATTTAACTCTAACCCTAATTCTAACAATAACAATAACCTTAACCCTATTAGTAACCCTGATTTTAATTCTTACTCTAATTATAATTAAAATCCTAACATGAATCTTGACCCTAATTCTAACCCTAATCATAAGCCTATATGCAACCCTAGTTCTAACCCTATCTCAAATTCTAACCATAACTATATCCCTAATTCTAAAACCTAACCCTAGCCCTAATGTTAATACTAATTCTAACCCCAACTGTGAAATTGATTCTAACCATAATTTTAATTCTAACACTAATTTAAACCCTAACCCTAGTTATAACCCTAACACTAATTATCACCCTAACCCTACTTTTGACCCTAATTCTTATTCTAATTCTCATGTTATTTTTAATTGTAACCCTAAAAATAGCTCTAATTTTAACCCTAACCCTAACTCTAACCCTAACCCTAACCATAATTGAAACCCAAAGTACCCTAACCTTAATACTAACCTTAACTTTGATTGTAACATTAACCCTAACTCTAATTCTAACATTAACCCTAATTCTAACCCTAACCCTAATTATAACATTAACCCTAATTATAGTCATAACCCTAATTCTTACTCTAACCTTAAGCTTAAATTTAATCCTAACCATTACTCTAATTCTATTCCTATCCCTAAGTCTATCACTAACCCGAATTCTATCCCTAACCTTAATTGTAAGTCTAATTCTTACCCTAATTCTAATAGTAACCCTAACTCTAACTCTAACCCTAACCCTAACCCTAACCCTAATTCTAAATGTAACCCTAAGCCTAAATTTAACCCTAACCATTACTCTAATTCTATTCCTATCTGTAAGTCTATCATTAACCCAAATTCTATCCCTAACCCTAATTGTAAGTATAATTCTTACCCTAACCCTAATTCTAACCCTAGCTCTACCCCTAACACTAATCCTAATTCTAATCCTCACCATAAACTTAATTCTAACCATAAATTTAATTCTAACACTGATCTGAACCCTAACCCTAATCTTATTTCTAACCCTAACCCTAATTCTCACTCTAACCCTACTTTTGACCCTAATTCTCATTGTAATTGTCACCCTATTTTTAACTGTAACCCTAAACATAGCTCTAATTTTATCCCTAACCCTAACCCTAACTCTAACCCTAAAAATGACTGTAATTCAAACCCTAAACCTAACCTTAATACTAACCTTAACCCTAATTGTAACCTTAACTCTAATTCTAGAAATAACCCTAATTATAGTTGTAACCCTAATTCTAACCCTAACCCTCATTCTAACCTTCACCCTAATTCTAATTCAAACCCTAACCCTAACCTTAGTTCTAACCCTAACCTTGATTCTCACTCTAACCCTACTTTTGACCCTAATTCTCAATTTAATTCTCTCCCTATTTTTGACTGTAACCCTAATTCTAATTGTAATTCTAACCCCTATCCTAACCCTAATTCTAACTACAATTCCAACCCTAACTCTAATTTTGACCCTAACCCTAACCCTAATTCTAGCATTAACCCTAATTATATTCATAACCCTAACCCTAACCCTAGCCCTAATTCTAACTCTAACCCTAACCCTAACCCTAATTCTAACCCTAACCCTAACCCTTATTCTAACCCTAAACATACCTCTAATTTTAACCCTAACCCTAACCCTAGCCCTAAGCCTAACCCTACCCCTAACCATAATTCAACCCTTAACCCTAACCTTAATACTAACCTTAACCCTAATTGTAACCCTAACCATGTCTCTAATTCTAACATTAACCCTAATTATAGTCATAACCCCAACCCTAATTTAACCCTAACCATAACCATAATTCTAACCCTAACCCTAATTCTAACTCTAACCCTAACCCTAATTCTAACACTAACCCTAACCCTATTTCTAACTCTAATTTTAGCCTTAAGTCTAATTTTCAAGGCTAACCCTAACCTTAATTAAAAATAGTGCATTCCATACTCTAGTTTGCTCTATTTTAATAAAAAGGAAATACCAATTAATTTATTATATCAACCAAAAAAGAATTTAGATACTCATTTCATTTACACTCAATGGTGACTTACCCCTAATATTGTTTGCATTAAATAAAATAATAATTATCCTTTTAAAATTATTTGCATGCATTAATTTAAATCTAACACACTCCTAAATTAATTTAAATAAAATAATAATCTCATTTGATTCCACTTATATTTATTCTACAACTAAATTAATTACATAATTTAATTTTAATTTAAATAATTTAATTACAATTAAATAACTTCCTCACTTAAATGTAATTTTGGAAAGAAAAAACTTATTAAAAAGAAATAATAAAAATAGCACTAATTCTAATAAATTTCAATTTAAAGGCAACATTCCTAAAAAAACACCACTAAATAAATAAATTGGTAACATAAATTCATGGAATAAGTATATGAAGCTAAATTTAAGGAAAAGAAATAGAATTAGTTAAGAAGCATATAAAACATATCTCCTACTCAATTCCTTTTCATTTTCTCAATTTCTTCTTATGTTTCATTTTATCTCTGCATGCACAATGGAGGAGAAGTTTCTGTAACAATCTTGAAATCCCCTCTTCTCACCTCTTTACCCCATTCTCGGAGCTATATTTTTTGTCACTCCTTGTTTATGTGTTTATTAATATACATTATTTTTTGTTTTGAAACCCTAACTTTGAATTATCTTGTTGTTGTGTTAAGATCACAGATTTCAAGCTTTCAAGTGTTGCATGATGGAAAAATAGTCGACAAAGATAAATTAATAGGTGTTTTTTTAATATACAACTATGTTCATGCTGATACAGGGCAGAGGAAGAAGAAAATATTTAAATATGTATGTCTTCAAATAACAATAATATGAAATCTCCCTTGTTTCGTTTGTAAGGAATGGATCAATACAAAATTTAACATTAATATAAAAACAAAATTGTTTACTATAGATTTTATTTTATTTTTAAACTGTGCCTCAAAACAAACAATCTTTTTTGTTTTAAAATATTATCACATGCAATTTCATATCTTAAATGCAATTAATATTTATATATAAAATTAAACAACAAATAAGAAAAATTAAAAAAAATCTTAAATTTAAAATAAAATTTTAAAATAAAAAATTAAATAAGTTAGCATCAATTTTAAGTCTTAGTAATTTCAAATCCTAATTTTCATTTAACACACGGTTACATTCCTTAAAAAAAATCAATTTTAATCAATAATTACTACAATTAAGTCAAGTTGGCTAAATTATAGGAATCCATATTGATGTTTCCCATTTTATTTTTTATTTTTCTTCTTTTCTTCTTTTTTAAAGGGATTATAAGTTGGCTACATTATAGGAATCCATATTGATGTTTCCCATTTTATGTTTTATTTTTCTTCTTTTCTTTTTTAAAGGGATTATAATTTGTTTTGATATGCTTTCTTTTATTTTTTACCATTGCTTTTTATTGTTCCCTTGTTCTCCTTGATTTTTTTTTTTAAATTATCAATTTTTATTTCCTATTTTTTATATTTAATAAATTTTTATTTCCTTTTGTCTAGGATTATCATGTGGTTTTGGCATGCTTTGTTTTATTTTTAGCCATTGCTTTTCTCTTTAACTTCTCTTTAAAATTGTATAACCTAAAACTTAATAATTTTCTTAAAAATTAAATTTTAATTTATTGAGCATAATTCTTTTTATTAAATTAAATTCAAACTAAAACAACTAAAACTTAATAATTTTCTTAAAAGTTAAATTTTAATTTATTATGCATAATTGTTTTTATTAAATTAAATTCAAAGTAAAACAACTACTATTATTACAAAGCTATTTTTAATTCCAGGGTGGACCAATTCTATTGAGTGTTTTTTTTATTTATTCTCCCATGCCCCTACCCCCATGCATTGATTTTATTTGATTATTTGCTATTTTTTTCTTTCTTTGGATTTTGTTTTCTATTTTTCTATCCATTTGGCTTCCACGCACGTGATAAAGATTTCACTCCATAATTGCCCAAGTTTTTCTATTTTTACACAAATTTATTTATTTACACATTACATGAGAATCTAAATCTTAATTGTTTATGGGAATCTAAATCTTTCATCCCTTGCTGTGAGTGTAGGCATAATTATTTTGGTTTGGAGATTTCTCGTGAATCAGAAGTGGGAAAATATTTCAAAGGAGAGTTGGGTGAAAAATAAGTTACAAGTAGTTACTCAACTACTTGTAAGGGGGTACAATCTTTAAAAGGTGATTTTTATTTTGTATAGGGGTCCTTTATTTGGAGGGGGGTTGGAAAAATATTTTTGGAGAAAGAGAAAAAGAAAAGCTTGTCAGGGTAATAGCTGAAGACTTTGTGCTCCTGATATTTTAATATTTATTGTATGTCACTATTTCCTTTTGGAATTAATTGCTCTTATGTCCAATTAATTATCTATCTGTTTCCCTTTATCTTTTCTTCAATTAATTTAATTTGGAAGAATGTGTGCTTCCATTGCTTATTCACACTTTTTATTTCTAGGAGATTTGTATTGTTTTTCTCATATTCACAATCAAATTTCTCTCTTTTATGTAATTTTTCTTTTCCTCTTTTTGTACTTTCTATTAAAAGTACTTGAAATCCATAAAAAAATCATATAAGGGAGCTACCCCTTTCAAATGCAGAGGAAAATAACCTGGTGATTTCTCCAATGTTACAAAATTTTTGCCATTGTGTAACATCCAAAAGAGAAACAAAATATTTTTTTTTGACATAAGTAGACAACATACACATATTCGGTTACCAATATGATACATCGATGGCATTCATTTTAAACACCAAAGCAAATGTTCCTAATCCCATATGATATAAACATGAATCCATAATCAACATAGTACAAGAGGATCTGATACCCACACCAAAATCTGTAAAGCAATTAAAGAACATCACATTTCTTCTCATTAAATTCAATGATTACAACTTCTCTCTTAAGAGAGTACAAATTTACATAACTACATATACAATTACAATGATATATTGCAGAATATGATACAAGTACAAAATGGGTACAATAACTGAATGAAGTGACAAAGAGAGAAATCTCCAACTAGTGCTCCAAAACCTGTTCATTGGTCCCCAATGGTGGTGGCAACACCTCCTAAGCATGTGGACTCCTAAGAGACCACCCCACCGTGCTCAAAGATAGTCACAAGGCCCAATGGATGAACAACAACAAGGGGATACAAGATGGACAACACTCACATCAGACATAGAGCAGACACGAAGAACAATGCATATAGCCAAAGTCATAACATGGGTGTACTCATCCAAGTCAAAGGTCAGGTACTTCTCATGACTGCTATGGTACTACATACTAGAGTATAATCATATGGAGTGTCATTGTGCATGCTCGAATGGATGGTACCACACAGAACCAAGTACCTCTCATACAAACGAGGAGACTCAATCGTGCCCAAAACCACATTCCGCAGACGGATGGCTCGATGCCCCGTAGATAGATAGGCCTTCTCATTGTATCCTTAGCCTTTACAAGTGCTCAAGGCCATGCATGAGGACTAATTATCTTATTAGTGTTTTTACCCCAATGTTTTAGTTTTAGTTATCACTTATTAATGTAACTCTACTATTAGTTCCCCTGGCAGCCACTTGTAGGCCCTGGGCTCGTAGAGAACCACTCCAGATGACCACTCTAATGCCTAGACCTTGTTCATCTCATTTAACTAAATGAGGCATTCAAAAGACTAAAACACTAAGTTATAAATTTAAAATAGTAAAGGTGAAAAAATATGATCTACAAGACAAAAGCTTGTGGTAATAGTGTAGTTTATTGAAAATAGCCCTTTGTCAGTAAGATCAATTTAGTAATAACTCCAGTGACCCCAATTTGTTCACAATTCACAAGGTATGCATGGATAAAATAAAAAATACGGCAAATGGCATTGTAAGCCTTTTCACAGCCTAATTTTGCATATTGTCTACCATATTTAGAATAGCAAAATAAAATGTTCAAAAGACTTACAAAATTGAATTCCTAATTTTCCCTCCTACAGTAGTTCCCTTAGATCCTTGGGTTGAGTGACAGATTTTCTTTCCAAATAGAGTTTATGTGACCAATTTTAATGCACAACACAGGTAGATGTTCCTAAGGTATTTTAGTGCCATTTCATTCTTTAACTCAAAGATTATAGTTTTTCACAAGGTTGACCGTTTAGTAGAAAAAAATGACGGTGATGACCAAAACAAAAAAACACTCTATTTTCTCAATAAGAAATGCAAGGAAAATCTCATCAGAGAAGGCATCGAATAGCAAAAGGGTTACATGGGACTTAGATCTTTTCATTCTCAATTATTATGCCCCAATTTATTTATATGGATGCACTCACTATGTTCTCTAAAACAATCATACCCCTATTTTCTTTTCACCAACAATGTTAAATCAGAAATCATATGATCTTCCTTGAAAACCCATTGTCTAAAGAATTAATAAATGGTTATGTAGACTACTTCATACTAATTCCCACCCTATATGATTGATGGCTGTTAAGCTAAGATTTTTTTAATGATTTTAAAACCTGTTCGAAGAGATACAGGATTTGAAACTTATTAATTGTCTGATAGAAATCAGCTGGATAAAATAGACTACGTAGCGTGACATGAAATTTTATTTTGAAAGAATTCTCAGGCTTGTTCTATCTACAATTTTATTTGATGTCATACTGAACTAATAATGATTACCAATGCAATATTGATGTGGTATATGAGTAGATTTTGTACCCAGAACTAAAGCCTAACAATATAAATTCCCATTGCTCAATAGAATATAGAATATATGGCTTCACCACAACAAAGAGAATAGGAATTTTAAGACAAATGAATCCATTTGGAAAACCCATTTTTTTTAATCGTATGAGGTCAATTTCTTTAACAAATTATTTTAGAAGAGTTTGAAATTTGCATTGAAATAAACTTAGCATATTCCATTCAATGGTAG
Source organism: Cunninghamia lanceolata (assembly GCA_027924645.1). NCBI lineage: Eukaryota > Viridiplantae > Streptophyta > Pinopsida > Cupressales > Cupressaceae > Cunninghamia > Cunninghamia lanceolata. The sequence continues at coordinate 6,995,661 of BSBN01000850.1, forward strand.
TGATGGTTTTCTTTTTGTTTTCTATGTTTAATGAAATAGAAACAAACATATTTTTGTTTTTGTGTTGGAAAAGTAAAAAACACAGAGATAAATACCTCTAATCATACTCCCTATAGCTTGCCTCAGGTCTTGCAATTTGAAATGCTTGCCTAGGACTAGTTCGCCCTCCCTTTAGAATGCCTCAGCTCCTGCAATTTGATCACCTTCTCCCTAAGTCTGCAGCCCTCTCCTCTATTTTCTTTTTTTCTGTGTTTTAACGCTCTACTTTCTTCTACAAAACACGTTCACTCCCTTCTATCTCTTCTCTCTGTCTTTTCATTCCCCTTTAGTCTTTCTGCCTCTATCCTCTCTTATCCTTGATTAGATATTTTCTCTGACCTTATCCTCTTAAAAATAGAGACCTCTTCCAAAAATTCCCCCCGTGTCTTTTTCATCTACCTCGGGAGATCTTTTCCTCCATAAATAACTATCCCTCTCTCCTACGCGCTTTTAAATAGATATTTTGTATCATTTAATATCAACCAACTTTCCTCCCCAAATTCCATATTCATTGGTCAAAAGAAAATGGTTGTTACATCCTACCCCCTAGGACTAGGCTTACTCCTAGAAGCCTACAAATACTAAGATGCAGCCAAAGGACACACTAGGCCAAGAAACTTGATACAATCAATGGAAGCCAAGGAGAAAAGCCTTGACCATCACACTAGCAAACTACACATGACCATAAGGTAATCTGGATAGTAAGACAACAACATGGACACACTACACTAACTGGGTGCAGTGGCTAAGATAGGGTATAGAGATTAGGGATTAGGGAATAAGGCCCATGACTATCTCTAGTAACCACCATTAGGGATAATAAGAGGATGCTAAGGCTTGTGAATCCAGACGGAGTCGATACGCAGTACTTGTAACACTCCAAGCACACGTCAAGGTACCTGTGCATATACATACATCATATAGCCAAAGCAACATCAATCATGTAAGCATGAAATCCATCATAAGTAATAATAATGTCCACATCATAATAGTATCAAGATTGCACATCACCGGTGCCAATACAAAATAATAAGAAGATGAATAATCCAAAACAAAGTATATAGTCATCTAAGTCCATCAAGATATGAAAAAACATAATATGAACATGGGGATCGTTACATCCCCTAGAAGTCTGCAAAAAGATATGGATAAAGGTCTCTCATCCTTGCCGCATCTTCCCAAGATGCTGAGGACTCACCATCAGGATACCATTGGACCCTTACCTGCTCTATGTCCCGACCCCTGAGGATCAACCTCTGATGCTGAAGGATGCATACGGGCTCCAAAGAAAGCTCCCTGTAGTGCCCCTCCATTCTTACCTTGATTTTGCAGGTGGTCAGACTAAGGAGCATGAATATGAAGTTAGTATGTTTTATTGATAATCCTTATTGCGACACTGACAACTCATATGCTCTAACATTGTTTACATTTAGGTAATTATGATGTCGATCTTACTATGATTGTCATATGTTAGAATTAAGTTTTATGCGACTGATTCTGTATCATAGGAGGTTATGATGTTTTGTGTGGATCAATCGTATTATGAGTATCGTGCGACTATCTGATGATGGTTCTTACTTAGTCATTCAGTAACTGATTGCTATGTGTGTTGTGATTACATGTTTGATGTGTGGGTGAAAGGAACAGTGTCACATTACTCATGCATGAGCACCCTGCTACACTGTGACTTCCTTTTACTATGTGTATGACTACATGATTGCATATATATACATGTTCGACCATGTTGTTTGCTATAGGCTACAGGTACCAGTCATCGAATCCACCTGAATTAACAGGTTTGAGAGTGCCTTAACCAATGGAACTATTGAATGGAGATAACATATGGTCCCCTAGCTTAGCCATCATCCTTGAAGAGGATGAGTATCTAGTTGTGCACCTTGTTAGTGTTGTTGGTTTGGTCATGATAGTCAGTCATTGTTGTGGTGGTCTTGCTTTCTGATCTTGCATAGTAGTTAGGTATGTTTTGGCAGTTGGGTTATTTTGTTGGTATTGTTTTGGTTATTGTTGCCTTAAAATAAAATAATTAGTTATGAAGCATTTTTGTTAAATAAATAAATATATAAATGTCCTTATGTAAATTTAGTTTATGAAAAATATATTATTCTAGAAGTTAAGTTAATAAATAATAATAATAATAATAATAGTAATAAATGTAATTCCAACTAGAGATAAATAAATAAATTAATATAATTTAATGTTGCATTAATGGCAATAAAATAGATAATATTTGCAAGTTGTCATATATATATATATATATAGAAACTACTAAAATAGATAAAATCATAAAAGAATCTTGTCTAGTTGTAATGAAATAAATAGCAAATTCTAAAATAATAAAATCAGAGAGAAATTATTGTTTGGTTAAAAATAGAAAATTGTAAGAAAGTAATAATGGAGAATCTTCTGGAAGAAATCATGGAAGTAGTTATGCATGCTCAACTTTATTTTGAAATCTCAAAAAAACATAATTTGGAGGAGAAGCATGCATTTCAAATAGCATGATATGTTTTATGTTTTCATTATCTCTCTCTCAGGAAGTTTTTATTTTTCTTTTGGCACCATAAACCATAGCTTGCAGAACAAAAGACTTAGGGGAAAATGGATGCGAGCTGGGAATTTTGTGAAGATGTGATAGAAGTAATATACCAGGTATGGATTGAGATATGAATCTGATTTATTGTTGCATTAGATTTAGTAAAATATTTTGTGAATTCTCTTCTACATTTTTTGAACCTAGTCTGTTACGTTAGCCATAACTTTATTTTTACAAACTAGGTTTCTCTAATGTTTCTATATATGGTGCACGACCTAGATATCTACATCATATCTAGAAATTTGCCATACCCAGTTTGTCATTTTTGAGATATGAATATTTTGTGACTGTCTACCTCTCACTCATTTCATCTCTGTTTATCAGTCTGTTACATTAGCCATAAATTTAATTTTATGAATTGCATTTGTCTAATTATTTTATATATGGTGCATGTCCTGGATACCTAGATTATAGTTAGAAATCAGCGATACCCAGTTTGTCATTTTTGAGATATGAATATTTTGTGACTGTCTACCTCTCACTCATTTCGTCTCTATTTTAGCAGTCTGTTGCGTTAGCCATAACATTAATTTTACGAACTAGGTTTCTCTAATTTTCTTATATATGGTGTACGTCCTAGATATCTAAATCATATTCTGAAATCAACCATACCCAGTGTGTTAGTTTAGAGATATGAATATTTGGTGACTGTCTACCTCTCACTCATTTCGTCTATGTTTTAGCAGTCTATTGCATTAACCATAACTTTAATTTTATGAATTATGTTTCTCTAATTTTTTTATACATGGTGTACGTCCTGGATATCTAAATCATATCCAAAAATCAGCCATACCTAGTTTGTCATTTTTGAGATATGAATATTTTGTGTCTGTCTATCTCTCACCTATTTCGTCTCTGTTAAAACAGTTAGTTGCGTCACCAATAACTCTATATTTTCGAATTGGGTTTCTTTGAGTTTTTTTTCAACAAATTCATTTTGTGCATATCCTATGATCATTGCTTTCCATCATATGACTCTTTTTGAGGCATTCTACCAATCAGTCTGCGTGCCCTGTCTATGTTTTCACATTTTGCATTGTTGGTAGCTTCTAAAGCCTTCACAACAAATTCATTTTGTGATGATCCTATCATATGCATGTGGTTAAAATTGTGGTAGATTTGATGAAGATGTTAGATCTATAGGAATGTTTTGTTGTTCTATTTTCTTTCCCTCTCCAGCTAACCTTAGAACAAGGTTCTTTCATTGTAGCTTCAGGTTTTGTATCTTGTGATTCTAACTAGTGTAAGATATTTATAGCATTCTAATATTATAGGCTTTTAGTCTTGCTTATATAGTTATATTTAATAGTATTTACAAAATTGTCCTATTTATTAATGAAATCTACATCAGTGTAAATAGTGTAAACAACTGTTGTCTTTAATTTGTATGCCTTAGGGTTATTTGCATGTTGTTCGCAATCACTTTAATTAAATGAAATTAAAAATAAGTCTTGAGAATTATTAGTTAAAATATTGATACTCATGGATACTTATATCTTATGATCATAGTATAACTGCTACTGGTGATTAGAAAGTTATAGTTCTGTATTATTGAGATAGATTAACTTATGATATTTTATTTCAGGGTTTAACTGTGTAGTTTTTGAGTCAAACACATGACCCATATTTCATGAGTAGTGGTTCACATGAACCCATCTCTCATGTTAGATGATTGATCATGCTTGGATTAATGTTACATTCCTTAAAATATTTTTGAAGGGTATTAGTTTATGATGTACTTTGAGAGTGAATGTGATGTGAAACTATTGTGTTTTTAATGGTGTCAAGTATTGTGTCATTTCGGAAAGTTGTTTCTAGAGGCATAGGTTTTAATGTTTTGTTTTCATGTATATGCTATGATTGTAAAAGTGTCTTCATGTGGAATAAATTCTTGCAAGGAAGATATGGTTCATTATGGTGTTGATTATGCATTAAGTAGTGTGTCAAATTTTTTGAATGGGGAAATGTTAGATAACGTAAAAGAAATATGTTGGTTATGGTTTGCTTCACATGGAAGCTATGGGCAATGTTTTGTGAAAATTGTCCTTGTGATTAAGTTGGTATGTAAGAGGGTTAATGCCTTGCATGGTTCATATATACTTGTTATTATGATGATAATTGCTATGCTTGATGAGTAGGGTCTTCTAGTTGTAGGTAGGGGAGTGGCTCCCAATGGGGGTCGGAGCCCAAAGTGGCACCCAGGACAACCCTTGTGGGAGTTTCTTAAATTAGTGATAACCTAATTAATGAATTAAGGGGTTGGGTAGTTAACCACACTAAACAAGATAAGTGGATGCTTCACTCATGGACCAAGTTCTCATTTAGGCTTGAGATGAGATGAGAAGGCCTAGAATGGCAAGATAAACTACCTTGTCCTCATGAAAGGTATGTTTATTTCACATGAGTTTGTATGGGGGCTGGGGGTCGGGAGAGGCTAACAAGACAACCCAAGATGGGGGCTTGGGCCTAGGAAGGCCTACCAGGACAACCCATGACAAGCTATGTGATGACACTTCTCCCTACTGCAGTCTAGAATTCCCTAGTTGTACTCTTCCCATTCATTATGTGGTTGCCTTTGGAAGTGATGTTTGAGTTCCTTGTGTTGTTCATATTGACCCGTATTGTATTGAAGCCATGTGTAGTCCTTGCACCTATTAGTCTACTATCTTTCTTGATTGTTTTCTTAGTGGGACCTTATTGTTATCTCCTAGCACGGGGGGTGGATCTTATGGTTCCACATGGTCAGGTGGTTGTGCTTTTCTCTCCATTGGTTTCCCTTGCTATTGATTGTGTGCAAGAAGGATGTACCTTGTATGGTAGATTTTAGATCTTGATTGAGCTTGAGAAGACAAATACTTATGATCATATTCCAGTCTTGTATGTCAGTTGAATCATGTACTGTTATCTTGATGTATGTACTCCAATGTAATTTGGATAGCGATATTGTAAACAATGTAATGTTGTACTCTCTTTTAAAGGAACTTGTTTATGTACTTGTGATCCTATGTACAGGATCTTGATGCTTATTTATTTGATAATATAATATAGAATTGTATGTGTTTATTCATCTGATGCAATTAGATATACAATGAACCATGGTTGTTAGTTAATTCATAATGTTGGTTAGATCTTGTTGTAGTTCGTTAGTAATGCAGCCACGGAACCCTAGAGGATAAATCTTAATTTAAATGTTATGAATAAATATATGATTGTTGTTATGTCTTTCACTTAATAAAAAACAATATTTGTCTTTTTTGTAAGTTCAGTTGTATTATCCGCTGGGTTCCTTGGCGGGGCGTTACATTTGGTATAAGAGCCTAGGTTGCAACATTGGAATCTCTGGATTGTTGTTGTTACTCTAGGTTAAGTGTTTTTCTCCTTGTGGCTAGTTGGTAATAGTACCTCTCACCTATGTTCCTTAGTATGATGTTAGAAGGTTGATAAATTTATAGACTTGTTTTTTGATTATGGAAGAAATAAATTCTTTATGTCTTATTTTACTTATGTGTCTGCTATGTGTTCTTCCTCCTTTTCCAAAAATGTGATGATGTATCTGACAATATGTGTTTCATGTATGTTAGTGCTTGCTGATTTGTTGAGGCCTTGAGTTCCTCTTGTGGTCTCTAGTGCTTTATATGAAAGAAACATGATTACTATTAGTGCATGTAATTAGAAGTGTGGTATTTGCCCCCTCTAGTGATGTGAAAGGCCAGTGGTGTTTTGTGTTTCCTAGTTTGGTGAAGTAATCATACTTGGGGGTTATGTTTAGCTATGGGTGTGGAAGAACCATACCATCTTTATGTTAGTTGCATTAATTTTGTATATGTGTAAGTATTGGAATGATTTAATCATTCGGTGGCATCATGCATCGCAAGTCATGTGGTTATGTGGTGTTGCCGTATGTGGGGTATCTTTATGTGGTTGCTTGATTATCTGATATCTACCTCCTAGTTGGCCATGACCTCATGAGGAAGTTTTGTGGTGACTTAGGAAAGTTCTCATTATGTATGCCTATGTAGGAACTGTGTGCAGAAGATCAAATTGGAGCTTGTGTTGGACCCAAGAGATCATGAATGTGATACTGTAAGTCAATTAGAGTTTTTAATTATTCTTGTGTGTGACATCATACATTTCCTTTGTAAGTATCTTTTTGCATAAGGAAGTAATTGCATATGTTCATAGCTTGGTAAAAAGAAATTGTACTACATTAAAGATAGAAATTTTTTTTAAATAAGTAGAAACTGTGTTGCCTTAAATTCATGTATAAAAGTTGTTTAGATATGAAGATGTAGAAAACTTAGTTGTCCGTGTGTTTGGTGTACATTCTCTAACACATTCTGGACTCTGAGTCCTAGGGTGTTGTGTAGCGGATACTCCCTTTTGTGGCTTAAATTAGTCACTGTGATGTGGACTTGTTTGTAATATTGGTTGTTTTGAAATTTTTGATAGTTGTTTCATTTGTTTTTGGTGGGCTAACAGTGAATTTTTTTTCCTCGAACTCTCTTATGATAGGAGTGGTCACCAAAACCTTTTTCTTTATACTTGATTTATTGTTGAAAAATGTTGGCATTTTGTGACTTATGATTGAATTTGATTATTCCCCCACTTGGGTTTGCATTTTTTTTTAATTTCTATGGTGGCTATTCCGAATGTTTGTTTCTGTTGGCTCCATTTCATGTTAAGTGTTGTTTCTATCATGTTCATTTCAAACTTCTGATAGTGTATTCAAGGGAGGACTCCACGAAGGATTGTACTTTACATGTTCGGTAATTAGCTAGAACCATAGTGGAAATAAGAGATGAGATGTATTTTTCCTTTTTAATATGTGAATGCAATTCTCTAAATCGTATGAAATTCTCAAAATAAGAGTGATTGGCTATAAATAGATCATATGATACATCTTAACGGTGAGGAATTGATGTCCTTCTTGTCTTTATTGAACGATTGTGCCTATTTTATGAACAATTGCTTAATATCGATGCATATCTTGGCAATAGAAAATTGCAATACTAATATGTTATGTTTCCGCCCTAGTCTGTGACTTCCAGGAGTAAGTCAAGTTTAAGGGGGGGAGGATGTAGTGCCCCTCCATTCTCACCTTGAATATGCAGGTGGTCAGACTAAGGAGCATGAAGATGAAGTTGGTATGTTTTATTGATAACCCTTATTGCGACACTGATAACTCATACGCTCTGACATTATTTACATTCAGGTAATTATGATGTTGATCTTACTATGATTGTTATATGTTAGAATTAAGTTTTATGTGACTGATTCTGTACCATAGGAGGTTATGATGTTTTGTGTGGATCAATCATATTATGAGTATTGTGTGACAAATGGCAAAATCTGACAATTGTCGAAATCTACCAAAAAAGGTAATTTTTTTGTTTTTTTTTGTTTTCTTAGATATAAGAGAGTTTTCTCTCATTGTAGCAGCAGAGTTGAGGAATAGAAATTTTGTTATGTTTCAGCTTCCAAATTTTTGTCTCTCATGTTTAATGGCACAATTCTGTTGAGTGTATGTTGTGTGCTACATCATTTGGTATCAGAGAAGGAAGATGGCTGGGAGAGGAAGAGGAAGAGGCGGTCTTGCCCAGATGCATAGAGAAATGCAAAATCTGCAAAGGCAAATAGCAGAACTTACAACACGGATGGAAACCCAAAGACTAGGTAGAGGAGGAGACGAATCTGATGAAGAGATAGGTCAAGGAGGTGCAAATCAAGATACAGAACATGAAGAAGAAGAATTAGAAGGCATGAGTTTTGAAGAGAGGATGCTCAGGGCCTTAGAAGGGAAAAATGAAGGGATCAAGGTAGATGTTTCAGATTATGCAGGTAGTCTTAAACCAGAGGAGTTGATAGACTGGTTGAATGGCATGAGAAAATTTTTTGAATGGAAATCCATGACAGAGGAGAAGAAGGTAAAATTTGCATGCACCAAATTAAAGGGTCATGCAATGATTTGGTGGGATCATCTTCAAAAGGAATGAACAAGGAAAGGTAAGGATAAGATCAGGACATGGAATAAAATGGAGAAGAAGTTGAGAGAAAAATTTTTGCCCATAGATTATGCGCAAACCCTTTTTCGTAGGTTTCAAAATTTAAAGCAGAACCTCTCTTCTGTACAAGATTATACAAATGAGTTTTATACACTATCTATACGTATAGAGCATCAAGAAACTGATGCACAAATGGCTGCTAGATATGTGAATGGCCTGAAATTTTCTATTCAAGATGAATTGAGCATGCATCGACTCAACAATATGGAAGAGGCTTACCAATTGGCTCTAAAGGCTGAAGAAAAACAAAACAGGCAGTATCATCAGAGGAATAGAGGAGGAAGAAGGGGTACATCAACCCCATTTCGAGGAGGTTCAAATTATGGTAGGGGAGAGTCATCCCATGGTGTGGAAAAACAAGTAGACACTCGGCAAGATCCTCCGAATCAAGAACAAGGAAGGGGATTTCAAAGAGGTAGAGGTTATGGTAGTGGTAGAGGATGGGAAAACCAGAGAAGGCCTTTCACTTGTTTCAGATGTGGAGAAGAAGGTCATAGGGCATTTGAATGCTCCAATTATAACATGCAAGAAAGAAATCAAGGAGGACAACCTAGGGTGAACATGATTCAAATGCAGCATGAAGTGGAAGGGACAGAACTGGAGGTTCCACCAGATGTGGGAGAAA